>CM077671.1:307798015-312758015 GCA_039707655.1 Elymus sibiricus
AAACTTGCAAAAACAGTAAAGATACAAGGTTATATGGATCTCCCCAAACTTAATTGTTGGCGCAGAGGGATTCATGTACCTATTTTTCGTTTGGCTTAGCACGTGCCTCTTCCTTTCTCTCTTCCTTGGGCTTCTTCACATTCTTCCAGTTGTAGGCGTGAACCATACCCGATAGATGGGTAGATAACTCCATAATCTCTTCTTGTTGGTCGTAGACAATCTTCCTGAGCTTCTTATTTCCCTCTAACATCTTAAGTACAACTTCGGTAAGGGTATCCATCCTACCATAGAGGGCATCAATATTGTCTCTAAAAGTATTAACACAAGCCCTAAATATTACTTCAGGTTCGTCCATATTTTTCTTAATCTCTTGTCGATGTGACACCCCTCTCTCCCTCTCTCTCTCTCTCTCTCTCTCTCTCTCTCTCTCTCTCTCTCTCTCTCTCTCTCTCTCTCTCTCTCTCCTCTCTCTCTCTCTCTCTCTCTCTCTCTCTCTCTCTCTCTCTCTCTCTCTCTCTCTCTCTCTCTCTCTCTCTCTCTCTCTCTCTCTCTCTCTCTCTCTCTCTCTCTCTCTCTCTCTCTCTCTCTCTCTCTCTCTCTCTCTCTCTCTCTCTCTCTCTCTCTCTCTCTCTCTCTCTCTCTCTCTCTCTCTCTCTCTCTCTCTCTCTCTCTCTCTCTCTCTCTCTCTCTCTCTCTCTCTCTCTCTCTCTCTCTCTCTCTCTCTCTCTCTCTCTCTCTCTCTCTCTCTCTCTCTCTCTCTCTCTCTCTCTCTCTCTCTCTCTCTCTCTCTCTCTCTCTCTCTCTCTCTCTCTCTCTCTCTCTCTCTCTCTCTCTCTCTTCGTGTCTGTGTGTGTGAGAGGCAAGGTTGGACAAAGCGGTAGGCGTAAGCGAGGCAGTTGGCCTTCGCCTAGTGCCTAGGCGTTGCTTAAGCGCCCTAGGCATGGACTAGGAGGTAATCTAGTTTTTTACTATCAGGCTGTATTTTTTATTGTTATTTGTGTGTCGATATTAATTTAGGGCTTATGAATAAACTAACTTCCTGCTATTGCATTGGAATATGGCTCGTTTGGCATATGAGTTCAATATGGCATGTTTCTCACTTGAGTAGATAATTCCATACTTGCCCTCGCTAGACTTTCATTTATGCCCTAGGCGGAGGCGTTTGGCCATCGCCTAGCGCCTAAGCGTGCCTAAGCGCCTCCTAGGAACTGCCTTTTTGAACAAAGACTGCGAGGTGAAGTCCATAAAGGAGATTTCAAAACTGATCCATGCAGTATCTGCACAAAATCTACAATCGCGCGGACTTGTGTTGGGTTAATCTCCTTTTGTCTACTTATTACGACTCCGAGGTCCCTCATGCGGCTCGTTTTGGTGGTGGGACATTATGAAAATTACCTCAATCTACCGAGGCATCTCTCAAATTGACATTCATTATGGGATTATTGCTATATTATGGAAGGATCTTTGGCAAGACAACATAATATCCATGTCCCATTCATTACGGTTACTCATATGCTCTTCAGGAAGACATGTCTGTTAATTATTTCTTGGGCATCGTGGGGCTCCATGAAGCGTTTAACCTACCCCTCTCTATGCAATCCAATGAGGTGGTCCGCCACCTTGAAACTTTAATTTCCAATAGGACTTCATAAAAGCTATTTAGACCTGCGTCTGGGTTTCGGAGGATTATAGTTCCAGCCGGTACTATGCATTTTACTTCAAGGATGTTCATGCTCATCAAGCTTATCGATGGATTCAGAAATCTAAATGTGTTATGGAAGTCAATTTTTTTGCTTCGCTACTTCTTTCTGACATACTTAATACATGCAACATGCTCAAGCGACATCCCTACAATATGGGGGCTGATCTTAATTGCCTCTGTTGCAGGTTGCACATTGAAGAAAACTACATATGATCTTCACGTGTCAATTCAGTCCAGCTTGTTGGGCTCGACTGGGCATCAACAAGGCCCCTTTGGCCTCTCGATTTGATATGATCTTTCAAGCCAAAGAGGTGTGGGGTAGAGCCATGTTCATGAAAGTATTTCTCGTTGCTTCTTGGAGCCTTTGGAAGGGAAGAAATGACAAGAAGTTGAGGGGGCATAGTGCCAAACATTGACTCATGGACGTCAATATTCAAAGAGTATTTTACCCTTTTACATATAGGGTTAAGGAGGCTTCAGAGCCATTTATTGTTTCCCTCACAACATCTCTACCATGATTGCCCCTTGTAGCATATATATCTAGTGATAATCCTTGTGAGATATACATCTAGTGACCCTTTTTAAACTACTCTCTCTCTCTGCTCTCTTGTCTACGTAAATATGTAACTTTATCTTCTTTTGGAGGTAAAACATAGCTCGGTGTTTTTTATTAGTCACTGTCAAATTTTGATTCTAATTTTGATTGGAAATTTGAAAATTATGACTTACATACCATAAAAGGTATATTCTGGTGTTTGTATACGGGAAAATATCACATGGTACCACCACTTAGGTGATACCATCATACCATTTCAAAAAATAAATTAAATGTTTCAAAAAAATTCTGTAAAAAATTCTGGATGTTCACATCATATGAATGTACAATCCCTATAATTTCAGGTCCAAATTCGAAATATACATTGAGAAAGAAAAAAGACAAATCCAGCGTGAATAGTGTCAAAAAGACAAAAGTCAAAACGCCACTATTCACATCCGAATTTGTCTTTTTTTTAATTTCTCAATGTGTATATAGAATTTGAACCTGAAATTTTTAGGGGTTGTACATTCATGCGATGTGAACATCTACAATTTTTTCAGGATTTTTTGAAACGTTTAAAATTGATTTTTTGATATGGTATCACCTGATGCTCTCCCGTTTGTATGCATGAGAAGTATTAAACTACATACTTTTCCTGACATGCAAATTTTGACTCGAAAATTGGGAGGGACTTGTGATTCCAGACGGAAGAAATACTAGTTAGGAAACTAGTCCGAAAGTCTCTACTCCTAATTGCTTAGTTGGTAAAATAGCATTCAGGTTTTTTTTCAACCGGTTTAATTTCGTCTCCCCCACACCACCGACTGGTTTTTTTCGTCTCTCCTCCCACCATCCCTCCCACCCTGGCCCATCGGTTTATTTTTTCTCTCCATTCTTTCATTACAAATCAGCACTTTCCTAATCGTATGACAAATCACGGATCTACTTTCTTAAGTTACCCAAATCAATCGATTCCTCTCATTAGTGCAATTTGTTTTAGGAAACAAATAACAGATTTTTAGGAAACAAATACATATTTTAATCTGACTTTCCTAACTTATCCATATCAACCGATCGCTCTTATTAGTGCAATTTATTTTAGGAAACAAAGAATAGATTTTCAGGAAACAAATAACGATTTTTAATCTAACTTACCTAACTTATCCAAATCAAGCGATCCCTCTTAATTTTTTTTTGAGGATCTCTAATCCCTCTCATTGGTGCAACTTATTTTAAGAAACAAATACCAGATTTTCAGAAAACAAATATCTAAATCATGACAAATAAATCTCGCACGGGCGACTTGGTAGTGCGCGTTCCACTTTTTTTATCGTATATCCTCCCACCTCGCACGTAACGATCCCCTCGAACCATGCGCGAGCAGAAGAACTTCACGCGAGAGGGGATGCGCGACCCCCAGGTCATATTAGCATAGCTCGCCTTCACACCTCCGAAGCGCAGCATCTTGTACACCAAACTTGAGGACAAAGTGCCACGAGGGCAGAGCCGCGGCGAAGTCGGCGTTCGTCGTAGCCACTCCCGACGGGCAGAGCATCGCAGTGGGCAGTGACGCCAGCCAGCTCACGAGCACCCACCCCGCTGAGGCGGGGGACCAGAGAGGCGGCGAGGCCCACACAGCGGACCTGATGCACTGAGGCCTCCGCATCGATGGCGTGAGAGAAGAGAGCGGGGAATGCAGCAGACAAAGCCCCACACGGGAGCCAGCAATCCCGCCAGAAAGAGCAAGGCCGCCCATCCCGGACATCCACCGAGCTGAGCTCGCGATAAAGAGGCAGCAGCGCCCCAGAGCGCGCCGGTGCACCCCACCCGACAGCACGCCGCGGCCAAGGAGCGACCGGCGGCCGGTGCTCCCCCAGATCCAGACCCGGACCGCTCGGCATTTGCTACGTTGACGCCAGTGCACACACTGCCGCCGGATGGAGGCAGCCAAAGCCAGCCGAGCGTCGCGACGAAGAGCCGCCTCATCTGCGTAAAGAGAATGTGATTCCTCCCAGAGATCAAACAAGTCAATCAAGAATCTACAATCATTATCAAAGGTGGGGATGAACCGGTGTTGCTTTTTCCAAACCTTGGAGGCAAACCTGAACGCTTTCTTCCGAGCAGCGAGAACCCCAACCGCACCATTGCCACGAACCGAACTAGACCACGCAGGGAGGGTAGTGGGGAGAAAGGAAGGGTCAAGAAGTGATGCATTCTCAAAGAAGAAATGCGGCGGAGTTGGGATTTTGGTGGAAGCAGCGACCAGAAGAGGGGGGACATGATCCGAAGTGGTGCGGGGGAGCGATGAGAGGCCCGAGTATGGGAACTCAGCGTTCCAAACATTGTCAAAAAATGCCCGGTCCAGCCGGGCGAGGATGGGGGGGGGTTAGTCCAAGTGAACAGGCGGTCAGACAGGTGAAGCTCATGCCAGGCCAGGGTGTTGATCAACGAGTTAAAACTAGTAGCACGACCGACTTCGAAGTTACCGGAATTCTTCTGACCCGGGCCCCGAATGAGATTGAAATCTCCTACGGCCAGCCAGGCCACATCAATGTTAGGCGGGACATCAAGCATATCGGCCACAAATTTGCTCGTGAGGGAGTGATCAGAGGGGGCGTAGACATTCGTAATAGACAACCGGACCCCAGACAAAGTGCACAAGAGAACAACCATGAGTGAATAGCGGGAGGTGAACGATGAGACGAGCGAATGCAAGGAGGGATCCCACGCCGTAAAAATGCCGTCACGGCTGTCGTCCGCACCTTTAACCTCATACGTCAAGAGACGGGACAGCAGAAAGGTCATAGCCTTGAGGCTGCAGAGCTCAGAGAGCTTGGACTCCTGAATACACACCAGCTCCGGAGTCGAGGAACAAAGCGAGTTTTTCACAACATCACACTTATCCTTACAACCCAAACCTTGGACATTCCAGGAGAGAACGCGCAGGGTTCTAACGGCCAAACGACCCATTACAACCGATAGCACCCGAGCAACTAAGAAAGACAAAGGGAATGACTCCAGACACACTTGAAACAAGCAGCTCAACAGGGGAGTCGCAAGTAGCAAGACTACTAGAGAGACGAATACAACGGCAACGACACAGCGTGCCAGATACAAGTTGTCTAGCCCGGGAGCCCCAGGTGCAGCCACAACAATAGCAAGAACTAATCATCAGCACCGACGGACACCGAGGCGGACGGGATGGAGGCAGCCACACGGAGACCGGACACAGGCTTCATACCCGCAGGAGCAATCACCGCATCAAGAAGCCGATCCTTCTGAACCCTAGACTTCAGACGGGGCGAGCACCCCGTCGGTGCATCCTTGAGGGCCCTCAGCTTGATAGCTTTGGCCTCAGCACTGATCCAGGTGGCCGCCTCCTTCTTCGCGAGACGGGTGCTCCGGCGTTGCTCGTCGGAGCCCCCAGCAGCGAAAATGTTTTATTGGACCATGGTTCAGCCGAACCTACGCTCGACACCATTGATTTCTGGACACTGTTCATGTGGATTGGTGCATGTTTGATTAAAAAATGCATGGCACGAGATGTTTTGCATGTTAAACAATGCATGGCATGAAGTGTTGGATGGAATTGACATGCATGGCGCGAATCCACATGTAGGAGGATGTTGAATCGTACGGCGTAGAGCATAGGTTCGGCTGAACCATGGTTCTAAATCACGCGTCTCCCCCAGCAGCCTTGGCAGCGGGGGCGGGCGCGTCCTCCTCCAACTCAACAATGGTCACCCCCGACCTCACTGACCCCTCCTCGGAGAATAGGGGCGACGACGAGAACAGATACACGGCGCGCTCCGGGGATGGAGCAAAGCAGCCCAAGGCCCGCCCCCCAACATCAACGCGAGGAAGAGGCGGAGCACCGAGGACGCGGAGAACCGAGGCAAGCTGGCGTCCTCCCCCGCGTCCACGCCCGCGCCCGGCGACCAGACCACCGCTGCGTCCACGCCCGACGGGAAGTCCGTTGAGCGTCGGACGGTTGTGGGCGAAAGGAGTTGGCTACACTGGTGTGAGATTGTTGCCAAGTCATCATCGGAACCACTTCCGATGGGCCAAATGGCTGAATCAAAATGGATTTGAAACTTGAGGCACCGAGACCTTTTAGTTGGGTAGGAGTTTTACCCACTAGATATGAATATTAGGAAGGATATATCTTGTAACAGATCAGATTCAGGATCATGTCGTGATTTCTTAAGGGCCTCGTGATTGTTGTTGTTTTTTTTCATTTCAAAAATAAAAACACCTAGGTGATTATCCTAACTATCATAATTGTATAAGCAAGATTATTAGAATAACTAAGCAATTTTTCTTCAGATCAAGTATAGAGTTTAGGGTGAGTTTTTTTTTTGCAGATTTATATCGCCTAATTTGAATCAACAAGGACAATGATATTGTAAGGCTTGAAATTTAGACCCACTTTCTATGTCAAGCTGAAATTTAACATGCCTAATGCTTATATATACAACCAGTATTGAAAATGCCCGCGGCAACGCACGGGCATTCTACTAGTCAATGGTAAGTACACACATAGACTAGGTGAATGGTGCGGCCGACACCATGAGCGAGACCTCCTATCCTGCGTGTAAGCCGTGCAATAGCGAGTAAATGCATGATGAGGTATGCACCTTCCTGAAATCGGACAAAGGGCCATGTATGGCCTCAATGCTTTGGGCGAACCCCTCAAAAAAAAAATCTTTGGGCGAACAGCTAGTTTTCAACAGTTTTTGTATTTAGCTCCGCTTTTTCATCATGGAAAAATGTTATATTTGATATAAGAAAATCCAGGATAATTTGAAGAAATATTATGAAAAAAATCGAATATTGAAAATTATGTTCCTCACTCTTTTGAAAAGCAAACACCAATTACAAAATATTCAGGAATTTTGAAAAAGTTCGTGGATTTTTAAAAAGCTCCGAATTTTAGGAAATATTCATGTCTATAAAAAAGTTCATGAATTAAGAACTATTAGGGAACTAATAAATGTTCACGCATGTAAAACAATGTTCCAGAATACCAAAATATTTGCGATCTTTTTAAAAAAATGCCACAAACATTTAACAATGTTCATGAATTTTTTAAAATCGTCTGGAATTTAAATAAGTTGGCATATTAAAATTACCTACTACAAAAAAATGCTCATGATTTTTGTAAATTTAAAATATTGTTCATGAATTAAGAAATGAGGGAACGAAAAAACATACAAGCAAAATAATACAGAAAATATAACTGCTAAATCCGATAGAGAAAAACAAATAAAAAATATAAAACCACCCAATACTCTGCCAACCCTTATCAAAAACAAAAGGACGAAGCAACTAGTTGACGAGCGCTCCTTCGGGAGCCTCCAACGATCACTTGGGGTTGGGCTGAGAGCGCGTCACTTGATGCGCTCTCATCACTTGTCACACTCTGGACGCTCCCTCCGGATTTTTATTTTTTAAATATTTTCACACGTGTTTTCAGCTTTTTAGACGGGGTTTTTCGGCTTTTTGGTTTTCATTGGTCCTTAGCTTTTGGACGGAAAATTTTCAAAAAAAAATTTGCGCGAAAAAACGTGTTTTCTTTTTTTTTTCATGAACGGCACGGTTTTGCTATCGCACACGCACGGTTGTGCCTCTCGGAAATGAAAAAGAAAACACGTTTCCTTTTTCTTTTTCTTCCGCGAGAGACACGGTTTTGCTACCGCAAGAGGCACGGTTTTGCTTTCGTGAGAAGCACGGCCGTGCCTCTTGAAAATGAAAAAAATGCATTATTTTCCTTCCGCGAGAGGCACTATCGTGCCTTTCGAAAACGAAAAAAAACACGGTTTTTTTTTCCGCGAGAGGCACGGTTTTGATTCCGCGAGGAAATAAGGAAACACGTTTTTTTCCCATTCCGTCGTGAGACGCTTGGGTTTTCTTCTCGTTGAGGCACAAGTTTGCTTCCGCAAAGAAATCGTCAAAACTTATCAACATGGGATCTAGTTTTTCATCCGGATTTTCATCGCTTCAGTTTTTCATCCGGATTTTTTCATAAAAAAAATCGTCAAAACTTACCAATATGGGATCTAATTTAAAAGATCTCGATGCGAGAAATCTAATGGTGAAAACAATTCAAGATTTGAACATAAAATGTTTTGAATAAACGGATCTACGAAAAAAAGGAAAAACTCCCGGGTTGCGATAAGTGACGTGCATGCAGTGCGCCAATTGCCGCAACCTGAGAAATGGGAGTGGTCTTTGAAAGGAGTACCCCTTAATTAGTGATTTCGCAAAAGGACCGTCCAAAACCAGTAAAAAAAAGACAGTGGGCCGGCTTATATACGTTGGTCCCCAGCCCGAGGCAACAGAGAATTCCCAGCGGTTTTTATTTCTTTCAACTAATAATTTTAATCTGGTTTTTGGTCAGTTTTTTATTTCCAGTTTCTTTCATTCTGGTTTTGTTTATTTTTATTATCCGTTTTCGATTGTCCAGTGTGTATTTCTCCTTTGTTTCTGCTTCTTGTTGCATTTTCTTTTCTTCCTGTTTTGTTTTTGTTCATTTTGTGTTCAAAATGTTCATTGTGTTTTTAAAAAAAAATCTGTCATGTATCCCATAAATGTTCATAGTGATTTCTGAAAAAACAATGTTTGGCACATATGTTAGTTATGTATTAAAAACAATCCATCGTTTACTAGTACATGTACGAACAGGTTGGTCACGTACTTAATAAAATATTCAACGCATATTTAAGTTTCTTTCCACCACATATCTAGAAATTGCTCGTTGTGTATTAACAAAATTTATTTTGTTCAAAGATTTAATCTTGTTTTAAAACTTCTCATGTATCAAGACCATGTTCATCGAGTATTTTAGGAATATTCATCTTTTTCATATATGTTCACAGTGCATTTTAAATATAGGCTAACAAAATTTGAGTACCCATTTTTATTTAAATACACGATGAACTTTTTTAGCACTGTATTTTTTTAAACATGATGAACAATTATGGAAGACATGATAAAATTTGGAAATGCAATAAACATTTAAAAAAATGCACAATGAACATCTACTATACATATGCTGAACATATTTGGAGTACACGAGGAGCTTTCTAAAAACATAAGATGAAAATATGTATACGTGACGAATTTTTTGTTAATGTGAGGAACATTTTTTAAACACACGTTGATTTGCTGATGAAATATGTATACGTGACGAAATTTTTGTTTATGCGAGGAACATTTTTTTAATACGTATGATGAAATTTTTCCAAAAAATACATTGAACATTTTTAATTTTTTCCATATACCCACTGGTGTTTTATAAAGCTGGTAAAAAAATATGTTTCAAATATGTAATTGTAATAATATTTTTTATTATAACAAAAGGAGGGGAAACGGAATAAACGTAAAAGTATAAATAAGAAGGAAATAAAATCCGGCAAATTGGTACACATATGTTTATTTTGTTTAAGCAATGACACCCAACGAACATCTCATGTATAAAAATTATCATGGAACATAGTAGCTAATGCGATGTGATTCAAAGACAATCAGCTGCAAAATGAAAATTAAAAAATGCATTGAAAATTATGATGATCATGGTCTTCCTTTGATTGTAATAGCCACTAGACTGTAATAGAAATTACTGAAGGAAATTGGGCATCACCCCACAAAACACATGCTTACCATTCGTCGCCACTAGTACAAAGGGTTAGAGAAATCAGACCATCACATAAAAATCAAAAGAAGATGGTAAAGTCTGTGTACCAAGATCCAACCAACTACTTCCCTTAGTTTACAAACAAAGTTTCAAGATCCTAAAAGTGCGAACATATCTGGCAACACCTATCCCGACATACCCTTAGTCAACGTTAGATGAGAAGTTGTTAAGGTATGTAGAGACCAGAGAGGCCTTATTCCAATATATCAACACCGTCACACCTCACTAATACCTTCAGGGAACGAAAACTTAGGGAAATAAGACCCTACTAGAACTAGAAAAAACGAAACGGGCGGATCCCCACTCCTTTAGCTGCCATTGAGAGCGTCAAAAGGGAGAGGGGAACGGGACCGACGCTTCGGTGGTGGATAAGATTTTCTTGGCTAGGGTAGGACGAACTTAATTTAAAGTTTTATTTTGTTTCAGAACAATGGTGTAGGAAAATTGTAATGTGCTCAAATGGATAATGGATAGCAAATTGGCTATTAATTGCTGAGAGAAATCCCCTGGCTAGTCGCGATTGCCAAATGGCCCCACCCAATAGCGGTTCTACGAAGTTTTTCTGACCGGTTCGTCCCAGTTTTAGAAGCTTCCATGCATTTCTTTTTTTTCCTTTTTCTATTTTCTGTGGTTCTTCATTGGTTTTCTTTGGGGTTTTATTCTTTATTTCATAAAAAAACCATACCACATGTCTACTATTTTCAAAACACATTGTATTATTTTTGTGTAAACGTGAAATAATTTCTTGATATAAGTCGAACATTTTCGAAACACATTATGTACATTTTTAAAGATAAATGTTTTCATTTTTATTCCTGAATTAGCATTAAAAAAATCAAACACACGTTGAGCTTCATTTTAATGGACAATTTTTTAATTATGTAAACATTTTCTTATATTTGTCTAAGCAATGTTTTTTTACAAATGTTTCAAAATATTATAGAAATGCACGAACATTTATAAAAATATCACATAGATATTAATGAGTGGTACAATATACTTTTTACATTCTAAAAATATTTTAGAAAATACCGCAATTTTTCTTAAAACGCATAAATATTTATTAAATGTTATAAACATTTTTTTACTAGTATGATTGTTTATATAAATTATGCAAACCAAAGATACATTGTATATATATATTTTAAATGTCTTGAACACATTGTTTAAACGTAATATTTTTTATAAATGTCACAAAAAAAATTATTGCTATCAAAATTCTTAAAAAAAATCACGGTTATTTTTTAACAAGCATGAATATATTTTAAATGTGCGGTGAACACTTTAGAAAAATAAGTTTTGGAAATGTATATACATCGAATATTTAAAAATATAAATAAAAGAAAAATATATGATAACAGAAATAACGAGTGAATGCAAACAAATTTAGGCTGATCCACGTTGCACTTTCCGTAGGCGACGTTTATGTCTATCTCACTATAAGTCGTGTCAGGGCTAAATCTGAAGAAAAAAAATGCCAGTGCTATATCTTGCTCCGTGCGAGACAGAGGTCTGTCTGACCTCAACGATCCTGTGAACAGGCAGACCCCCATGTGGTTTTCCTATGGGCTCTTCGCGAAAGCTATATGTCGTATTAAGCGAGATGGAAGCTCCTCTCGCTTAAGCGTCTAAAGTAATCGTGCCGGCCCACTATATAGCATAGTTAAAAGTAGAAAAAAATGGTGCGAGCGTGAATCGATCCTAGAATCAACTGGTTACTATGTAACAAGCTAGTCACCGCGTCACCTAGCAGGTTGTTACTAGAGCGCGGTCCAGTTAAAGGAAATTAGGCGGTTTTCTACTAGTTTTCCTAATCTTTTTTTTTCTTTTTTCCCACCAGTTTGTCTTCATTTCATTCCTGTTTTGAAGGTTTTTTCTTTTCTTTGTTTTTCTTTCTTTCTATCTCGGTTTTCTTTGGATTTATTTATTTTTCTTTAATTTTGTTATGTTTTCTTCATTTCTTTCTCGGTTTTCACACCATTTTTTATTTTGTTCATTTTTTCTTCAGTTTTGTCTGCTTCTTTTCTCTTTTTCATTGGTTTTCTTTTATTTTGTTTCTGGGTTTCACTGTTTTCTATTCACAGTTTTGTTATATATCTAATACATTTTTCTAATACACATTTAAGAATTTTACAATACAAGATTAAATTTACTGAATACATGGTCAACATTTTTTTATGGACATTTTAACATTTTTCAACTACTTGATTACCATTTTTCAAATAGCAAATTAACATATTTCTGAACACATGGTCAACTTTTTCTCTATACACATTTAAGTTTTTTCAAATGCTTTTGCAAATTCAAGTTTAACTTTTCTAAATACATGTCCAATAATTTTTTAAAGAGGCATTTAACTTTTTTCACAGACAAGTTTAATATATTTTTAATACATGGTCAATATTTTTTTTATACGCATTTCACATTTTTCAAATAAAATTTTAGATTTTTTAATATATGGTTAACATTTTTTCGATATACATTTTTCAAAGGTAAGTTTAACACTTTTTGAATGCATGTTCAACATTTTACACATAATTAAGTTTTTCTCAAATACAAGCTTAACATTTTTTTTAATACATGATCAACATTTTTCTATACACATTTAACATTTTTCAGAGACAAGTTTAAAAAAAATAATACATGGTCAGAAAAAATTCTATTCACACTTAACATTTTTTCAATAAAACTTTAGTAATTTTTTAATACATGATCAACATTTTTTCTATACACATTTAACATTTTTCCAGTACACGTTTAACAATTTTCGAACACATGTTCAAAAACAAATGCTTGGATTAACATCTTTTAAAAACATGCTCTCAATGTTTTCTATACACGTGTCACGTTGTATAATTTTTTTGTACATAAGAAACATTTTGTCTATACACATTAAACATTTTTTAAATGCCTGATTAATTATTTTTAGTTGTTTAATGTAAAGTATTTTCGAAATATAGAATATCTGGAAATATAAATCAAGTACATGAAAACGAAAACAAAGCGCATGAGAAAATGAGAATATCGCCTGTGGCATGTTGTCAGCGGCATTATGGGCATGTTGTCAGCGGCATTATGGGCTGGCCGAGTATGAAGCCCGGCGCGGGTAGCTATCGTTCTTCTTTTGCGGCTGGTTTTTCTTCGGGTTGGTGTGGTATGCATCAATTTTCTTTCTTCTGCTCGGTTCTTCTTCTTTCTCTGTTTACTTTTCTCTTTGGTTTTTTGGTTTCCTTTCTTTGGCTTCTCGGTTTTGCCTTTTCTTCCGTTATTTCGTTCTTTTCTTCTTTGCGGCTCTTTATCATTTATTACCTTTTTTCTGTTTCTTTATTTGGTTTTTTGTTTTTCTTTTTTCAAATACATGGCCTCTTTTTTCAGTACAAGTTATACATATTCTGTATACATGTGAAACATTTTCATGCACGTTGAGATTTTTCAAATACAAGTTTTGACCATTTTTCCTAACTATGTAATTGTTTTTCCAAAATCATATTTAGAACATTTTTTGTAATACGTGTTAATTTTTTCCGTGTATACACCAAAACATTTCAGGACCATACGGTAATTTTAGTTGAAACTACGCAAACATTTTTCCTTTTTTGTATTTTTTCTAATACACGTCTACTCTTTATAATACACATTGTAATTCTCATATAAACGCGTAAGATTTTGTATATACATGTTCGAAAATTTAATCAAATGGATTTTAAACATTTTTAGATACACATTGAACATTGTTTCGAATGATGTGATTTTTTAAACTATGTGAATATTTTTACAGTGTACAATTTGTTTTAAGAATTTCACCATACACATTTGTTAAAAATGTCCGAAACTTTTCTTTAAATTGTATGAAACATTTTACGTAAATTACCTGAACAGTTTCATACGTTGTATACTTTTTATAAATGTGACAACAATTTTTCCTATATGCATGAACATTTCATTAATTGTATGTATCTTTCTTAAAATTACATGACACGTGTTACATTTTTTAAAGCATTTAAGAGAAATGGCATGCACATTATTTTAAACACATGAACATTTTGTTAATGCTATCAATATTTTTCAACAGTTGTGCGAACATAGTTTTTACGGTACATTTTTCAATCAAAGTTTTTTTAATTTTTATGCCTTTTTTAATTTTTTATATTGATTTTTCTAAAATACAAATAAAATAAAATAAAATGTAACAAGGCGAACGAATGAACTAACGTTCATGCCGACTAATGGGGAGGCCCAGTAGCGCGCAGGGAAGCGGTAAGGGGAGGCCCACATGTCGCGTGTTGGGTGCTCCCTCTAGATTTCCTTTTTTTCTATACGCGTTTTGGGTTTTTAGATGTTTTTCTGTTTTTTTTTTACTTTCTGGTTTTGTTCGCTTTTTCCTAGATTTTGGAGGGGAACAATAACGATTTTTTTCTTCACATGGGGGCACTGATTTTCTTAGGCGAGAAGCATAGTTGTGCTTCTCGAGAAAAAGGAACTTTTTCCTTCTACGAGAAGCACATATTTGCTTCTCAGTAAGGAAAAAATATGTGTTTCTAGAAGAAGCACTTATTTGCTTCTTGCGGAGGTGCAAATTTTCTTCCACGAGAATCATAATTGTGCTTCTTGAAAAGGGAAAAAATTGTGCTTTTACGGGAGGCATAGATTTGCTTCCACGAGAAGCACATATGTATTTATCGAGGAAAAAAATTATGCTTCCACAACAAGCACATATCTGCTTCCGTGAAAAAAATCCGTGCTTCCACGAGAAGCACACATATTTGCTTTTCATGAAGGCATGGATTTGCTTTCGCGGAAAATACAGTTCTGTTTCTTGAAGAGGGAAACAAATTGGTGTGTGTGTGTTGGGGGGGGGGGGGGGGGGGGGACGTGCTTTCGGCTCTAGGTTTTTTCTTTCCTTCTTTTTGCCATTCTTTTTTTTCAGTTCCCGGGTTTCTCTTTTTCATTTTATCTTTTTGTATTGTTATTTATTTATGTTTTCATTTTTTTGTGATTGTTTAGTCAAAACATATTAAGATGGGATGTAGTTTTGAATATCCCGACGCGATAAATCCAACCCTGAAAACGGTTTAGAATTTCAATGCACTGTTCAAGAGATAAAATGTTTTGAATAAATGAACCTAAAAAAACGCAGGTTGCGACAAGTGACGCACATGTTGTGAGCTACTTGTCTTCGCCTGAGAAATAATAATGATCTTTACAAAAGATAACCATTAATTAATGATTTTGGCATGAACCAAACCCCATCATCCATAAGCCCAACCCACCTTCTTTGAGGAAAGGCACAAGCCAAACCTATCTAGAACAACAAGCCTAGAAAGGCCAGTTTGGAATGAAAGATTTTCCGAATGTTTTTCATAGGAAAACATTCATGTCAGAAAAATTCCTACTTACACAACTGGACCACTTCCTCTATGCAGAAACCCACTCCATGGAGTCACAACCCTCTCCAAGCCAGGAGCAGGAGGTAAACAGTCTGCGCCAGCTAACCTCATGCTTCTCTCTATCTCTGAAAAATAAAAAAGAAAGGAAAAGATAGCATAAGAGCATCTACAACCTGCATTGCCTAATCTGGTGCTCTATACGCCTGCGGACGTGTCCATGCGTGTCCGTTAGAAGTGATCGAGCAGAGCCCATTTCTCTTACTCCACAACCACCCTCATATGTCCCGCACCCAAATTCATACGAACCCATGCATATGTAGATCATCTCGAAGAACATAGTATAACATAACAATCGAACATAGATAGGGCAATCCGACACAGATATAGTTCATACAAAAGGGTCGGCGAAGTTCATACTTAACTAAAGTGCTAGATGAACAAGTAACTGGTCATAGGGGGCGGACAACGCCCACCACTTCCTTGCCAGCCGCTTTCCCTTGGGGTCTAGGGAGCGGCGGTTGTCCTCGGCATAAGCGCAGGCGGCTGGCGGCACATCGTCGTCCGTCTTGTCACTATCCGAGAAGGAGGAGGAGGAGGTGATGATCCCCGCCATGCATCGGGCAACGCGGTTCTGCTCCGCCATGAGCCATGTGGCTCTCTCCGCCGCCACCCCCTCCTGCATCATCAACCTTTCGGACTCCTTGAGCGCCTGGCGGAGCGCTGATGCATTTTTTGTGACATCGACGACATGTTACCGTCTCCGTCGACATGTAGGAGCATTGTATTGCGTCGCCGAGCGTCTCTTCATCATCGTAGGCGGGCAAAAACGGCTCCGGCGATGATTTGGAGGATCAGCAACTGTAGCGGTTCGACGCGGCCTGTGCCTCCTTCTTCATGTCATGGATACGTGTGCAGCTCCGTATTTGGCTGCCGATGCCACGACTCAGTGCATGCACTAGTACCCAATGACTCCCATGAGGAGAAGCAGATGGCGGTGTCGGGACACTTCTGGTCGCCATGCCGCCTGGCCGGGGAAGGCAGGGCGTCGTCGGGGTGCCGCAGAGCCGCAAGCGCCGACCCTGGCCACGGCGACACCGTGGAGGAGGAGCTCCCACCCAGGTCCATCCGCGATCGGCGGAGAGCAATGCGGAGCGCGAGCTCCTCCTCATGCAACACGGACGAGCTCGACGATTCGGCGACCAACTTAGCCCAATCGATCTCGTCGGAGCTACTCTCAAATACGCTTCCAATCATGACGGAGAGGACGGGAGAGATCGGGGAGAGAAAGGGAGAAGACAGGAGGGGAGCAGAGAGGTCAAGAGGACTTGAGCGAGTGGGGTTTGACTAGGGTTCGAACGACCGGCTAGGTTTTTCGTGAGGATGATGTGGGTCATACTGGATCGGTCCGGCGTGACGATGGTGTCCGGACGCGTCCCTGATTTCTCATATCCGCCCCACATATAGACTGAGCAGGAGGATTGTTGGACAGGCCGGGTGTTTGTGTTGCGTGTGGGAAAACCCGGTTGGGTGAATTTTTTTTCAATTCAAATAGTGACCGGGCAGCCCATCCAAAATAACATTTGAGGCGAATATGGGACGCTATGCTCTACCATACACGCATGGCATGTAGAAGCCGCAACAGCGCGCCGCACAGTACGCCCTGTGTAGTTTTACAGGAGTCGCACTGTCGCGTGATGGTGCCTGCTGTTCCATGCGCCGCGGTTCATAGCAGCACCGGCGCTTGCTACAGCAAGCAACGTCGTCGTTCGTGGCTGTGGCCATGTACATTTCCCCAGTTCCATCTCTCCGTCCGTTGCTCTGAGCAGAGTAGCAGTGATGGTGGTATGGAGGTCGATGGCGCCGTAGCTAGCTTCCACCGTATATCAGCTAATAAGTATAATCACCTTGCAACCCTCCGGTGAACATGTAACTGTTTAAAAGTTGTCGATTGGATTTACTCCCTTCGAAGTTCGAACGGTTGACTCCTGTAAATCTGTTTTATTTTCGACAGTACTGATGGCAAAGAAGCCAAAAGGAGGCGGCAAGCATGAGGACCCCGCGTCAATTTCCTACACCAAAGGACCAAATTCGCAGCGCCGCTTTACTTTCCGCGGCACTTTGATTGACCTTTCGTTTTTATTGCGACCTTCCGGAGTAACTTTAGCCCTTTAAAGTTTAAACTCTCTTCTCTCTCAGACACGGAGACACAGGAAAAGAAGAAGAAAAGAAAGAGAAAGAGAGCCCCAAAAGACTCAAAAGGGACGGAGCGGGGGCGAAAGGCATGCAGCAGCAATGCACGAGGAGGGGAAGGGACTGACATATAGTAGCACTTTGACAGCGGCAGTCAAACACTAATGAATTATTCCATGCTGCTTTTAACCCCGTGAATCCAAGTGTGCAATCGGGTAAAGCGGTTTTTGGTCACTGCGGATGGGATTTGCCAAAAGATATTGTCCCTTGTTTGCACCTCAAAGCGGGCCAGCTGCGTTCCGGAAAAGCAAGCGGCCCCCGCTTGGACCATATTGCTAAGGACAGCCCGTCATGCTACACAGGCATGGATACATCCAGTGTGGTTTTATCTTCTTGCCTGCTACTATATCTCTGATTGATCAACGTATACAATTTGTAGAAGCATGCATGACAGACAATCGCGGACTGTCTAGTTTTCAAGAATGCAGGACAAAATGGTGTCACGTGTATGAAGAATTGTGAAATCAATGGAACGCAGAGATAAGTTGGAAGTTTCTTGGATGTTTTTGGAGAGTGGAGACTGGACTATATGGAAAAATGCAAACAAGACAAATTGCACCGAGCTGGCCTACTGTCAACAACCAATTGAGGACACGTGTTACTTCGGTGAAATTTGCGATACGCTTTAATAGTCAATTGTTGGAGTCGTTTTCACCTATCCGTTATCTCCGTATTTGTTTCTTTTTGTTGCTGAGGCGTTGTCTCTGCTGCTTATTGATTCGTGCGCCAAGGGAGTTCTTCAGGAATTCAGGTTGAATAGACAAGCTCCTGGTATTTCTCACTTGCTATTTGCAGATGACAGTTTGTTATTTTTCAAGGGTTCGATCGATCAAGCTTTACCAATTAAAAATATTCTCACGGTATATGAGAAAGGAACTGGACAGTTACTTAGCTCGGATAAGTGCTCCATGATGTTTGGGAAAAAGTGCAGTTCGAACGAAATGCAAGGGTCTTCAAGCACAAGAGCGCCCCTCCAACTATATTGCTTGCCTCCATCGAGACCGAGGCCAACCTTTGGGTCATCGCCGGTGCAAAAAAATTAGGGTCCATTATTTTTGCGAGAGTGATCCCATGCTGCGTTTTGTGTGACTTGTAATAAACTCTATTCTCTCTTATTTAATGGATGAGGCAAAGCTTTTGCCTCCGTTTCAAAAAAAAGAACCAAGTGAATATTATGGTTATCTTAAAAATTACCGTGGAGGGGTTCGAGGACAAATATCTGGGATTACCAGTCCCAGAGGGAAGAATGAAGGCTGGTAAGTTTCAGTACACGAAAGATAAGTTCCTGAAAAGGCTTTCTAACTGGATTGAAAAATATGCCTCTTGTGGAGTCAAGGAAGACTTAATCAAAACAGTAATTCAGGATCTACCTGTGTATGCTATGGGGATTTTCAAATTTACGGTTTCTCTCTGTGAGGAGTTATCCCAGATTATAAGGAGTTTTTGGTGGGGAGAAGAAGAAGATAGAAGGAAAACACATTGGTTAGCGTGGGACAAACTAACAAGGCCTAACAGCCTATTTTATTAGAGGCAGGGAATGGGACTTTCAGGGGTACATGACATATAATCCATTGTTTGGTTGGGGGTCAAGGGAATTGAGGTGGGATGGGTAAAGGGAATTAAGGAGGTCAATTCCCACGTATCTCTTCCCAGCCCCCCCTGTTAATTCACGTGGGAAGTTATTTTCTTTCAAATTCCCTTTACTAATTCCCACCACACACCAAACATGGGATTGGGACTAAAATTCAACTTCCCACGCCTAATCCCCTAGTAAACTCCCACATGTAAACTCCCATTCCCTTTACTCATTCTAGCCAAACACGCTGTAAAGGTAAGGGTGGGATCGGCTTTCGTGATCTCAGACTTTTTAATCAAGCTCTTTTGGCTAAACAGGCATGGCGTTTGGTGGTGTATCCTGACTCGCTATGTGCGAAGCTGATGAAGGCAAAGTATTATCCTCAGGGACATATTTTGGATACGGTGTTCCCACATGCTACTTCAGTGACTTGGCAAGGGATTGCTCATGGTCTGGAACTGCTTAAGAAGGGGATCATTTGGCGGGTTTGCGATGGTTCTAGTGTTAATATTTGGAGGGATAATTGGATACCAAGGGGACATGGCCTAAAAATCTCAGCTAGAAGGCATAATACCAGATTGAAGTGGGTATCTGATTTGTTCATGAGCGGGCGTAAGAGTTGGGACGAAAATTTGATTAAGTATATTTTCTATCCACATGATGCTGAGGAAATACTTAAGATTCGTATTCAATCTTCTAGGGATGGTGATTTTGTTGCATGGCACCATGAAAAGAATGGTATTTTCTCCGTTAAAAGCGCGTACAATTTTGCGCTTAAATTGAAGGATGGTCAGGACACTGTTGGACAATCTAGTGGTGAACCAGAGGGGCTAAGGGGGATTTGGGAGTTAATTTGGAAGGCTAATATCCCTCAGAAGATCAGAATTTTTGCATGGAGAGCTGCAACTAATAGCTTGGCGGTCCAAATGAATAGAGTTAAGCACCATCAGACTGAGTCAGGTATGTGTGCTATTTGTGGTGTAGAAGACGAAAGCACTTTTCATGCTCTAGTAAATTGCTCTAAGGCTCGTGCTCTGCGACTGGCGTTGAGAGAGTTGTGGAACATTCCGGATGAGGGTTTCTTCAAATGCTCGAGTCCAGATTGGTTATTGATTTTGTTGAATCAGTTGAGCATGCAGCAGAGGGAGCAATTATTGTTTGTTTTGTGGCGAGCATGGGATTTGAGAAATGATTTAATTTTTGGGAAGGGGAAAGAATCCATTATTGCCTCGTGGACAATTATTGGGCTACCTTCACATCCTGTCACGTCTCTGTTTAGTCGGACGCTAGTAACAAAGGTAAGGAGAAGGTAAGTGGTGTTGTACTTGATTATGCTCCGTTAAAAAATCATGTGGTGTGGACACCTCCCCCTATGGACCATATCAAGATCAATGTTGACGCCAGTTTTGTGGAGATTACTAATGCAACCAGTGTGGGGGTTGTAGCCCGCAATTCTTCGGGATAAATTATTGTTTCTTCTTGGGATTTTATTGATTGGTGTACCAGTGTGAATGAAGCTGAGCTCCGCGCCTGCCTCGCAGGACTTTATATAGGTATCACCCTTCACCAGTCTGTTATTTTGGAAACCGACTATGCTTTCGTACATTCCTTCCTTGAGAATGAGAAGCTTGACAAGTCCCCTATGACTGATCTGATGAATGAGGCTCTGAGTATCTCTAGGATGATTCCAAATTTTCGTATTTCAAAGGTAAATAGGATTGCCAATGGAGTGGCACATGAGATTGCTAAGTTCATCTTTAGCACTAGGTCTGATGGGATTCTTTTTAATTCTGTTCCGCCCTGCGTGGTGTATGCTGTAACGAATGATTGTAAGCACTTTTCTTTGGATTAATTAATATATGGGGTGTTTTTCAAAAAAAATTGAGGATATACCAATTGAGGATATATGTTTTGTTTCCAAGAAGCAACTGATTACTGATTAGAATAAACACGTAGGGGGAACTGAGAGTAACTCAGATGATTAGACTCCTTTTGGTGAAGCGAGTTAATCGAGATTCAAGTCCTAGTCTTGACATCGACGCACACAAAATCTGGAATTATATAATGCTTTCAAATGATGTTCGTTTAGTGGAAGAAGACGTTTCCGTGGACTTAGATAGGGTGTGTATGCGCGCATTCATAGGAGTGAGTGTATGTGAACATCTATGATTGTCCCGTGTTAAGAAAAGAATAAGCACATAGCTATACAAATAATATGCACATTGTTATAACCTTTAAATTACAAAACATATCATATCCCCCTCTCATCCTCTCCTCCTCCACACACGACCCCGCCCTCCGATATAAGCTTTTAATTTCAAAATTAAACCTTCTCGAGAAGACCGATCAGTTTTTCGGTTGCTTGTTACTACTTGGTTGCTTGTGTGTCTTTTGTAGCTTGCTAGCTTGTTGTAACTCATCATATAGAATGTACCACTTGGTTGTAACTTTGCACTTGCGTCTGAATGCAACTAGGAAAAGCTAAAAAATGATAGTTGCCTCTTCATTCTCGCCCTTCCACAGTCGACTATTAGGCTACCTTTGCTCCTTCATCAGGGACATACATTTAGCTAACAAGAAACGCTGAAGTACTTCATGTGTAGTTAGTATGATAGGGAGGACTTTGGATGTCAACAAATTCAGCCAAAAAGGACAAAAAATAAATTGCTAGAGTCAACATTAGATGTTTAGATGTATCTTTGAGTGTACCTATTTTTTCCCATGTAAGCATTGGTGGGAGCTTGTACAACATTGAGTTCACTACATAGATTATGCATGGGAGGACTGTTGTTGACATTGAATGTGCTCCTATTTGGAAAGCCCATAATGATGTTGGACCTAAAAATGACAAAAATGATATACCACCTAATTATTCTCTAGGAGGCTTCATGGGGGATGCCAAAAGAACATACACTGATGTTGCTACCATAGGAAACACTATTATGACCATTGATTGTCGTCGTTTTCTCACGACAGATGCCATGGGGTGGCTTATCAAGAGTGGTTGGGCCGAAGGGCGCCGACGGGCTCCGGGAGCGGGATTAGGCACAAGCGGTGAGGGACGCACGATGTACCCAGGTTCGGGGCCCTCCGTGGGAGATAATACCCCTAGTCCTGCTTATCTAGTTGGACGGTGGATGATGTTACAACGGCGCTCCTTGAGTTGATGTCTAGAGGAGGAAGAAGGAGCAGCCGGCTCCTCTTCCTTTGCTACATGAGAATGGGAATATGAGGTGGGAGAGTCTTTCCGTGCCTGCCTGCCCGATGCATGGGGGCCTAGGGGGGTTTTATAGGCCAACCCCCCGGATTACAATATCCCTAAGGTACTAAAAGGGGGGACCCGGCTGGCAGCCTCTCCAGCCGGCCAGGGGGCCCACCCGCTGCGCCGTCGCGTCGCCTGTAGGGCCCGCCGGCTGCGCGGTCCCATCGCCAACTGGGGCACGCCAACCGGCTCTTCTATTGGCCCGCGCCTACCTACCGCGGCACGGGCCGCCCCGCCCGGCGTCGTCTAGCGCCTGCCGGCCGAAGTCAGCGGTACGGCCGGCTGCGCTGTAGCCACGCCGGGGCAGGTGATGGAGTGGACGGCGGCGTGGCGGCACTGTTGCCCCGTCGGGTCTCGATCGGGGACGGTCAGCGGTACGACCGCCCGGACTGTGGCCATGCGTGTCCGTGTGTCAGCGATCGCTGTAGCTGCGTCGGAGCCCGTCGCGGGGGTCGCGTCTTGTCGGTGTACTTCGCCGCAATAGGAGGGGACAGGTGCCTGCCCGTCCAAAGGTCAGCGGGAGGGCCGGCCGCAGGGCGGCCGGGTGCGCCTGGCCGAGGGCCAGGCAGCCGGCTCCTGTCCAGCCGGCCAGGGTGTCAGCCGGCCGCCGTCTGCCGGCCACGGACCAGCCGGCCGCAGGCCAGGCGGTCAGGGGGGCAGCCGGCCGTGGACCAGCCGGCCATATAGTTTTTTCTAAAAGGGGCTTGAACCCCCTCGTCTTGGCATACCCGTGGGTAATATCCCCGTCAGTAGTCCCCAAAGCCGGCGGGGGCCCGCGTCCTTCCGACGAGGGGGAGCCGGCGGCTTCTCCTAGCGGTATCATTTCGTTGTGGAAGACCAATCGTTCGGTGATGCTGGCAGCCGCGCCCGTCGCCTCGGGTCCTGCCGCGCCGCTTCGGGTCCCGTGCCGGACCGTGGCGCGCTACGCGGAACGTAATGATGCTGAGGGCCCCGCACCTGGGGCCCGACGGGTGTCCCCCTGGGCCTAGCCCTATAGGCCATGGGCCTAGTCCTGTAGGCCTCGAGCCGCGGGCTGGGATCCTTTGTGCCCGGACCCCAACGGCCACGGCCCGCGGCGCCCACGTCCCGCGGATTCCCCGGGGGAGTGGGCGCTGTTAATCCCCACGTCCCCCAGGCGTCGCCCCCTTATTTATAAGGGGAGGGGCGGAGGCAGTTCGCGCACCCCTCTCCCCTTCGTCTTCTTCCTCTCGCAGTCCGCCGCTCGGCTCGTGCTGTCGCTCAGCTCGCCTATTTCACCGCGCTCGATCGCCCCGGAGATGGCCGACGGTCCTTCTGGTAGCTGGGGTGGCTCTGTCATCACCGAGGAGGACATCGCGCACCTCCGCCGCGCCCGCATGCTGCCGTTGGAGGACCGCGTTGCCGCCCGACCGCCGGGCAGCGAGGTGGTGCCCGAGCCCCAGGAGGGGGAGTTCGTGGTGTTCGCCTGGCACTTCTCGCGTGGCTTCGTCCTGCCGGTGAGCCAGTTCTGCCGTCTCTTCATGGACACTTTCGACCTCCAGCCGCACCACCTCGGGCCCAACTCCATCCTCCAACTTTCGAGCTTCGTGACTCTCTGCGAGGGCTACCTCGGGCTTCTCCCCTACATGAAGTTGTGGAGGAAGCTCTTCTACCTCAAGGCCTTAAGGAACGAAGACGAGCCGTACGCCTGCGGGGGCGCGGTGATATGCGTCCGGGGCCCGTTGTTTCCCCGCCTCGCCCTCATCGAGTCCGTCAAGAGATGGAACCGGACGTTCTTCTACGTGAAGAACGTCGACCCGGCGCGGGACTACATCCGGCTGCCAGCCTTCGTCAACGTCCCATCCACGGGGGTGAACTGGACGGGTGACAGGCCGTTTGCGGATGTCGTCAGGCCGCTGGGCCGGCTCCAGACCATGAGGGCCGGAGAGGGACTGGTTGCGGCCGATCTGGTGGCCGCCTTCATCGATCGCCGGGTGCTGCCCCTGCAGCAACGGCCGCACCGGATCTGCGACATGTCGGGCCGGCGGGACCCCTGCTGGCTGTCCACCTTCGACCTGTCGACAGCCCAGGTGGCGAGGCGGGTGAACGCCATCACCAACTTCAAGCTGAAGCCGGGGACCTGGAGATTCGGCAAGCTGCCATACAGTCGGCATGACCCGGCGCCCCTGGTACGTTCCGGCATGGCGATTCTCATCCCCTCTCTGTTTTTCCAGCCGGCTTCCCCTTGCTCACACGCCGCGCTGACTGCAACATTTTGTTCGACAAAACACGCCGGACGGCCCGCACCCCCAAGTATTCCAGGCGGAACGTGCCGACTCCGACCCGGAGGATTTCGAGATGGGGGGAGGCATCGAGGAGGAGGTCGATTCCTCGGGAGAGGTTGAGGCGGAGGGGGCGATGGGCGACCCGGGAGCCGGCGGATCTAGAGCGGCTGGTGAGTTCCCCTCCGGACCCTCGATCAAAGATTGGACTGACGACGACGATGATGATGATGATGTCCAAATCTTGGACGCGCCTCCCCCCATAGCTCAGCGGGAGCCACGCAGACGGAGCGAGGAGCAGCCGGCCCGTGGCCAGACCGCCAAGGCCTCCCGTCGGGAGAAGAGGCCGGCCGCGGGGCAGCCGGCGGCGCAGCCGCCGCCTCCCAAGAGAGTGCGAGCGGCCGCCGCGAAGCCGCCGTCCCGGGCCAGGCGGGCTCTCCCCGTCGTCGCCGGGTAAGTACCTTCTTGATTCTTATGGGTTTCTTCGGGTTTTCTAGCCGGCAAGCGTGGCGTGGTGACCTTCATCCGCATGGCAGAGTTGGCCATGGCGCACTTGTCCGCCTTGGCCATCAGATCTGCCAAGGTCGCCGGCTCGGAGCACAAGAGCTTGTGCTTGAGGGGGGTGCCGTCGCGGCAACCCTCGATGAAATACTGGATGGCCTGCACCTCGTGCACCCCCTCGCAGGAGTTGCGGAGCTCGGTCCAGCATGTGAGGTAGTCGCGGAGGGGCTCCTCCGGACCCTGGACGCACATGGCCAGCTCGCGGGGCCGGCCGGGCCGCTTGTAGGTGCCGGTGAAGTTGCGGACGAACGCTTCCTCGAAGTCCGTCCAGGTGTTGATGCTGCCGGCCGACAGGCTGTTAAGCCAGGTCCGGGCCGAGCCGGTCAACATTAGGGGGTGTAGCGTACGACTACGCGCTTGTTCCCCCTGGCGATGCCGACTGCGGTGGTGTAGTCGATCAGCCAGTCCTCTGGCTTGGCGGTACCGTTGTACTTCGGGGTGTCGTGCGGGAGAGTGAAGCCAGCCGGGAACGGCTCGTTGCGGATCCGGGAGCCGAAACATGCCGGGCCGATCGAGCCCTCCTCCTCGAGGAGGGCCCACTGTGCTAGCCGGTCGAGGCGGGTCCGGGTGTCGTTCTCGCTCCGCGGGACGCGCGGGCCGAGCCGAGCGGCAAGCTCGGGACGGACGGCCGGGGCCGGCGAACGCGCGCGCTCCCGCCGCGGGGGAGGGGTATGGTCCCGGCTGCGCCGGCTGCCGCCAGCCGGAGCGTCGTTGAGCCGGCTGTTGACGGCCGGCTACTCGTCTCGCAGCCGGGAGCGTCCGTTGTGAGACCCGGCGCCCCGCCGGCCGGAGTCGCGGGGGGAAGAGGCTTGCTGGACCGGCTGGCGCTGGCCAGCAGTTTGCAGGGCGTCCCCCTCGGGGACGGGAATTTCGGAGCCGGCGATGGCTCCATCGAGCCGAGCCTGCTGGGTGTTGGCGGTGGCGATGAGGTCTTGGATGTGGCGGTCCTGCCGTTCTCGCTCCTCGCCCACCAGGTCGGCGAGGTCGGCATAGGCCGCGTGGGCGGCCCTCAGGTTGGCAGCCGGCGTGTCGTAGGTGGGGAGCCTGCCACCAAGGATTTTCGCGACCACACGACCGCGGTCACGGACGTCGCCGCGTCGGCTGGGCTAGTTGCCGGCAGGGGTGAGGCCGTAGGCGAAGTTGTACTCACGCTGCGCGGACTCCATCCGGCGCTTGGTGGTGGCGAGCGTGTTTGCCTCCGCGAGCAGCAGCCGG
This sequence comes from Elymus sibiricus, assembly GCA_039707655.1. NCBI lineage: Eukaryota > Viridiplantae > Streptophyta > Magnoliopsida > Poales > Poaceae > Elymus > Elymus sibiricus. Next base: position 307,824,443 of record CM077671.1, read on the forward strand.
CGAGCGGCCTCCAGTTCGGCCGTAGCCGTGGCTGGGTCCGTCGTAGGCGCAACGGGGGTGCTGAGACCCCGGAGCACGGAGCCGAGGGGGTCGGAGGTGCCGGCACGGGCGGCCGCGGCGGCCGCCTCCGCCTCCACCCGGATGCGACCGGAAGTCGTGGAGGAGCCGGTGGCCATTACCCCCGCGCTGACGCGGGAGTTGTTGGCCTCGCGCGGGGCGAGTGCGCCCACAGACGAGGGCGGGCTGAGGCAGTCGAGTACCTGGCTAGGGTACTCGTTGGCAGCTGGCTCACTGGCGAGGCTCAGCCTGCCGAGGCGCTCGGCGAGGGCGGTGATGTTAAGCAGAGGGTTGCCGCCGCGCCCCTCATCGGAGAGGCCGCCAGCATCGCTCGCAGGGCCAACGGGATGGGATCCCGCCCCGTGATGGCACACCCCACGAGCATGCAGTTCCGCACGGACGCGGGGCGGCCGGAGGAGGTGGAGAAGGGTCCCGCCCGGAGCATGACTCTGGCTGGCGCCGCGGATGGCCCCACGGTGGGCGCCAACTGTCGTCGTTTTCTCACGACAGATGCCATGGGGTGGCTTATCGAGAGTGGTTGGGGCCGAAGGGCGCCGACGGGCTCCGGGAGTGGGATTAGGCACAAGCGGCGAGGGACGCACGATGTACCCAGGTTCAGGGCCCTCCGTGGGAGGTAATACCCCTAGTCCTGCTTATCTAGTTGGACGGTGGATCATGTTACAACGGCGCTCCTTGAGCTGATGTCTAGAGGAGGAAGAAGGAGCAGCCGGCTCCTCTTCCTTTGCTACGTGAGAATGGGAATATGAGGTGGGAGAGTCTTTCCGTGCCTGCCTGCCCGATGCATGGGGGCCTAGGGGGGTTTTATAGGCCAACCCCCCGGATTACAATATCCCTAAGGTACTAAAAGGGGGGACCCGGCTGGCAGCCTCTCCAGCCGGCTAGGGGGCCCACCTGCTGCGCCGTCGCGTCGCCTGTAGGGCCCTCCGGTTGTGCGGTCCCATCGACAACTGGGGCCCGCCAACCGGCTCTTCTATTGGCCCGCGCCTACCTGCCGCGGCACGGGCCGCCCCGTCCGGCGTCGTCTAGCGCCTGCCGGCCGAAGTCAGCGGTACGGCCGGCTGCGCTGTAGCCACGCCAGGGCAGGTGATGGAGTGGACGGCGGCGTGGCGGCACTATTGCCCCGCCGGGTCTCGATCGGGGACGGTCAGCGGTACGACCGCCCGGACTGTGGCCATGCGTGTCCATGCGTCAGCGATCGCTGTAGCCGCACCGGAGCCCGTCGCGGGTGTCGCGTCTTGTCGGTGTACTTCGCCGCAGTATTAGGGGATTGGTGCCTGCCCGTCCAAAGGTCAGCGGGAGGGCCGGCCGCAGGGCGGCCGGGTGCGCCTGGCCGAGGGCCAGGAGGCCGGCTCCTGTCTAGCCGGCCGTGGGCCAGCCGGCCAAGTTGTCAGCCAGTTGCCGTCTGCCGGCCACGGACTAGCCGGCCGCAGGCCAGGTGGTCAGGGGGCCAGCCGGCCATATAGTTTTTTCTAAAAGGGGCTTGAACCCCCTCGTCTTGGCATACCCGTGGGTAATATCCCCGTCATTGATAATGTGCCTTTTAACTACACTGACCACGTAATGGTTGAAAAGGGCAAGAGGAAAGCCTCTAAACCCGATGTATCCACTCATGGAATCTTTGGGCACCACGACAAGAAAATTGGTTACTTGCATAATAGTCATTGTGTGCAAGGGGATTCTTCTACTCATGCTACAACTTTGACTATTATGGACTACTATGATTTGTCACTTCAGTCTATTAGGCGTCCATAACATGTATATCAAATATACCTTTGTTGACGTTGCCGGCCTTCTTATCTGCCAAGTACTTGGGCAGTTCCGCTTCTAGTGACCGTTCCCCTTATAATAGAAGCACTCAGTCTCGGGTTTGGGTCTAGCCTTGGGCTTCTTCATTGGAGCGGCAACTGGCTTGCCATTCTTGAAGTTTCCTTTCTTGCCATTGCCCTTCTCAAAACTAGTGGTCTTGTTAACCATCCACACTTGATGCTCCTTCTTGATTTCTACCTCCGCGACCTTAAGCATCGCGAATAGCTCAGAGATCGTCTTATTCATCCCTTGCATGTTATAGTTCATCACGAAACTCTTGTAGCTAGGTGACAGTGACTGGAGAACTCTGTCAATCACTATCTTATATGGAAGATTAACTCCCACTTGATTCAAGCGATTGTAGCACCCAAACATTCTGAGCACATGCTCACTGACTGAGCTATTCTCCTCCATCTTGCAGGCAAAGAACTCGTCAGAGGTCTCATACCTCTCAACACGGGTATGAGCCTGAAATACTAATTTCAGCTCTTGGAACATCTCATATGCTCCGTGGCGTTCAAAACGTCTTTGGAGCCCCGATTCTAAGCCGTAAAACATGGCGCACTGAACTATCAAGTAATCATTAGAACATGTCTGCCAGACGTTCACAACATCCACAGATGACGCTTGAGGGGTTGGCACACTGAGCGGTGCATCAAGGACATAAGCCTTCTGTGCAGCAGTGAGGACAATCCTCAGATTACGGACCCAGACCGCATAATTGCTTACGTTATCTTCCAACTTAGTCTTTCTCTAGGAATGTATTAAAAACTAGGGGAGCTACAGCGGGAGCTATTGATCTACAACATAATTTGCAAAGACTTTAGACTATGTTCATGATAATTAGTTCAATTAATCAAATTACTAATGACTCCCACTTAAATCAACATCCCTCGGGTTGTCTAAGTGTTACATGATCCAAATCCACCAACCCAAGTATGATCATCACGTGAGATGAGGTGGTTTCAATGGTGAACATCTCCATGTTGATCATATCTACTATATGACTCATGTTCGACCTTTCGGTTTTCCGTGTTCCGACATGCCTGTGCATGCTAGGCTCGTCAAGTTTAACCCAAGTATTCTACATGTGCAAAAACTGGCTTACACCCATTGTATGTGAATGAAGAGTCTATCACACCCGATCATCACGAGGTGCTTTGAAACGACGAACTTTCGCAACGGTGCATACTTGGGGAGAACACATTTTATCTTCAAATTTAGTAAAGGGATCATCTTATAATGCCACCATCGTCCTAAGCAAAATAAGATGCATAAAAGGATACACATCACATGCAAATAAATAAGTGACATGATATAGCCATCATCATCTTGTGGTTTTGATCTCCATCTCCAAAGCACTGTCATGATCTTCATCGTCACCGGCATAACACCATGATCTCCATCATTGTGTCGTCATGTGGTTGTCTCACCAACTGTTGCTTCTACAACTATTGCTAATGCATAGCGATAAAGTAAAGCAACTACATGGCGTTTAATAATTGACATGCATGTCATATAATAAATTAAAGACAACCCTATGTCTCCTACCGGTTGCCGTTCTCATCGACATGCAAGTCGTGATAATTATTACAAAACATGATCATCTCATACATCAACATATATCAAATCATGTCTTGGCCATATCACATCACAACATGCCTTGCAAAAACAAGTTAGACGTCATCTACTTAGTTGTTGCAAGTTTTACGTCGCTGCTATGGACAACTAGTAAGAACCATTCTTACCTACGCAAAGCCACAACGGTGATAATCAAGTTGCCTTTTAATCTTCTACAATGACTGCCTTTGTCAAATCAGATTCGGCTAAAGTGGGAGAGACAGACACCCGCCAGCCACCTTATGCAATACAAGTTGCATGTGAGTCGGTGGAACCAGTCTATTGTGCGAGGACAAGTAAAGTTGGTCCAGGACGCTTCATCCCACAATACCACCGAATCAAAATAAGACAAGGGAGGTAAGCAATCTGAACATCAACGCCCACAACTTCTTTGTGTTCTAGTCATGCATATCATCTACGCATAGACCTAGCTCATGACGCCACTGTTGGGGAACAAAGCATGGAAAACAAAAAAATTCCTACGAACACCCAAGATCTATCTATGGAGATGCATAGCAACAAGAGGGAGAATGTGTCTACGTACCCTTGTAGACCGTTAATCAGAAGCGTATATAACACGGTTGATGTAGTCGTACTCTTCACGGTCCAATCGCGATCCGATCTAGCACCAAACGGACGGCACCTCCGCGTTCAGCACACGTGTGGCTCGATGACATCTCCGCCTCCTCGATCCAGCGAGCGAGGGATGAGAAGTAGATGGGATCTCGACCATCATGACGGCGTGGTGGAGATGGTGAATTCGTAGTGTCGGCAGAGCTTCGCCAAGCACCTCCGGAACGACGAACCGAGGAAGAACGGGAGTAACGGGAGAGGGGCTGCGGCCGTGGGAATAGGTGCTTCCCCCTTGCACATCCTCACATTTATATAGGTGTGGGAGGGGCTGGTGGCTTGCCCTCCAAACCCCTAGCGTCATTGGTCAAGGGGGAGGAAGGAAATCCCTCCTTTCCTTCCCCACCAATCGCTATCCCCCCTTTTTAGGGATCTTGATCTTATCCCTTCGGGATATGATCCTATTCCTTTTAGGAGGGGGGTCTTGGTGCACCTATACTAGGGGTGGGAGGCCTTGCCCCACATCCCACGTCCATGTGGGTACCCCCATGCAGGTGGGCTCCACTCCGGAACCTTCTATAACCTTCCCGGTACAATACCGAAAAATCCCGAACATTTTCTAGAACCCTGAATATGATTTCCCATATATAAATCTTTGCCTTCGGACCATTCCGGAGCTCCTCGTGACATCCAGGATCTCACCCGGGACTCCGAACAACATTCGGTCACCAACGCAATTATCCCAATACTACTCTAGCGTCATCGAACGTTAAGCGTGCGGACCCTACGGGTTCGAGAATCATTTTATACATCACCGAGACATCTCTCCGATCAATAGCCAATAGCGGGACCTGGATTCCCATATTGGTTCCTACATATTCCATGAATATCTTTATCGGTTGAACCACGATGCCGAGGATTCAGTTAATCCCGTATGCAATTCCCTTTGTCCAACGATATGTTACTTGCCTGAGATTCGATCGTCGGTATCTCCATACCTAGTTCAATCTCGTTACCCGCAAGTCTCTTTACTCGTTATGTAACACAAGATCCCGTGACTAACCCATTAGTCATAGTTGCTTGCAAGCTTCTTGTGATGTTGTATTACCAAGAGGGCCCAGAGATACCTCTCTGCCATACGGAGTGACAAATCCCACTCTCGATCCATGCCAACCCAACAGACACCTTCGGAGATAACTGTAGAGCACCTTTATGATCACCCAGTTACGAAGTGCCTTTGACAGCACACAAGGTATTCCTCCAGTGTTAGGGAGTCGCATGATCTCATGGTCTTAGGAACAGAGACTTGACACGAAGAAAGCAGTAGCAATAAACTTAAGTGATATGATCATATGCTAAGCTTACGGTTGGGTCTTGTCCATCACATCATTCTCCTAGTGATGTGATCCTGTTATCAAATGGCAACTCATCTCCATGGTTAGTAAACCTTAACCATCTTTGATCAACGAGCTAGTCTAGTAGAGGCTCACTAGGGACACGGTGTTGTCTATGTATCCACACATGTATCTGAGTTTCAATTCAATACAATTCTAGCATGAATAATAGACGATTATCATGAACAGGGAAATGTGATAATAACCAATTTATTATTGCCTCTAGGGCATATTTCCAACATATGCCTCTATCTATCTAAAAATGATGACCTTCTCGAGGATAAAAAAGAGCTCTGTAAAAATCAGTGACATGTGGAAGAATCTGGTCAACTCCATGCAACAAATCATTCCCATCCTCTAGGTTATACCTCATACTTTTCCACCTTTTATCATTATGTTTGTGTAATAAATCGGTATCGGAATCACCTTGGAGAAACCATCTCTCGCTAGTATGTTCGATCAAAATCTCACCTCTTCAAAATACTCGTGCATTAGGGAACTTTCCACACAACCTTTACTAGCATGTTGATCACTAGACAAATATGAGTTCTTCATAAATGTGCATTTATTGATTATATACCTTGACAAGATTCTTGCCAAAGCTGTTAATTCTCCTAGTCAAAACTGGGTGAAACCCGCCCCCGTGATAAACCTGGACACCCCTACCATCCTACATACAAGAGAATGATCATCGTCCGGTTGTTTCTACTTAGTAGCAATCATTTTAACTTTTTGGGAAGCTAAATAATTTCTAGCTCTCTCCTAGTCCTTAAGCATGTGAACAGTTTCAAGAGAAAGTCTATTAATATCAATTCATAATACCAATGCTTTATCCGTAGTATCATCATAATCTAGAGCAGTGAAAGAACTATTAGAGGAAAAGTTTGTACATTCAAGACTTTCCATCATCGCAATAGCGGTTGCTCTGCCAGAGATGGACATAGAAGAGTACACATAGCCTACGACATGCTGCTAGCTCTAATCATTGGATCATACAAGATAATAGGGGAAGATGTGAGATTTCCTTTGTGAGCGGACTGGGCGAGAGGAGCTTCCTCTTCGTTAGGTATTTCAAAACCCTCTTGAACCTCTATAATATGAACTACTGAGGAGTTCACGTCCACACTAGTATCATTGGCAACCAATCCTATAGCACCATAGCTCAAAGTATTTGACATGTCACTACTAGAAAAAAGGCTATTAGTGGCGCACCCATTTTTCCTATTAATGGCGCACTATAGGTGCGCCACTATTAACACGCCACTAGTAATTGTTAGTAATGGCGCACCTTTGGTGCGCCATTGGTAATCCAAATACCAGTGGCGCACCACATGGTGTGCCATTACTAACCCTTAGGTGCTCCACTGGTATTCCCTCCAGGTGCGCCACTAATAGCCTTATAGGTGCGCCACTAGTAATAAAGGAAGGTGCGCCACTAATAAGGGCTGAAATGCGCCACTACTAATGTATTTGGAAAACAAAAAAAAATCTAAATTTACAGAAAACAACCTATAAGGAAAAATAATTTAAAAACAAAAATGAAATAGAATCATAATTTTTATTATAATAAGAATATTACAATGTCTTTACAATTATCCAATAAAAGGGAAATTGCAAGGAAATAAAAGAAAATCCTAAAACTAATCTTCTAGTAATCTTTTCTTCTTTTTCTTCACTTTATCCCTGCAAAATGTAACAAAATAAACAGAAAGACAAACAAACTATTTATAACATGTCAATATTGTCATTTTTGATGCAGAACTAGATATGAGCATATATTTCCAGAATTACATGGTGTGAATATTGTATGAGTAAGATTATAATGGAAATGAATTTTGATAGGAGCCCACTTTCGATGAGTATTTATCATTAATTGTTCCTGTCATGACAATGTAAAAGTAGTACTTGCATGTCAATGAAGGAAGACTTGCTAGTGTCAGATTCTATGAGGTTCGGGACATGTGTAATTGTGCCAAGTTCACTTGTAATGGTATGCTAGAGTGTAAGCTCTTCTATTTCTAAACTTAGAAATCTTGTATGTTTCCTGCACTCTTCCCATCTGCTCCATGAGCTGGTTGCAGCCTAAGATATGAATTCATCTATGAGCCTTCATGTGAGTGATTTTTGCCCATTACCACCCATATGCCCTTTGTGATGCCATTATTCATGATCTGAACTTTATCCTCCACAAAATAAAATAACAGTTGATCCATGCGAATGATACTTAATTTTGGAGCTACTGTTAATTTATAAACTGAATATAAAGTGAGTTTATAAATTCAGAAACAGAAAATTCAGTTAGGCTACTGTTAACTGAATTTTGGAGTGTATACTTAACAAAGGTTTCATTTGAATGTACAGTCAAATTAAAAAAATGTGTTCATGGGGCAGCAGCACTAAGAACTGAAAGAAAAAGGTGCAGAAAAAAGCTACTGAAAAACAATATTAGAAGTAGTGCAGACGCTGTTGAAGTAGTGCAGACGCTGTCTTGAGAAATGTGTTCCATCTCAAGTGTAGTAACCCTTCTAAACCAAACTCAGTGTAGTATCTTATGTTCTATCTCAATTACCTGCAAAAGAATATCAGAAGAAATATTGTGAGAACAAATCTACATGAGGAATGAATTATGGGAAAAACATGCTGTCAAACCTTTATTTAAAATGACAATAATTAGCTCACCAGCAATAAGATGACAAAAACAAGGAACAATACACAACAACATTGCATTTTTCAGTCAAAATGCACATTTTAGGAGCAAGAAGAAATATATTTGGAAATCATGCAAAAAATAACACATATGGACGTCTTAGAATCACACAGATAGAAATCAAATATGAATATTAACAATGAGTTGGTTGGTTGAATATCTATCGTGGTTGATTAGAGCATGAGTCACATGGTATATGTGACTATACCAGATCTTCAATAAGATAGTTGAAATAAATGTCCTATTGAAACAAAGAACAGTAAATTATGAAAAGTTTACATTCTAGTCAACAGTATGTAGGGATATGTATAATATTTCACTTCAACACAAGTAAAATGATAAAATATATATAGAGCAATAGAACCATCTTATCTATGCAAATAACACACACACCTATCCTATTTCTCCTCTGTTCTCTACACTAATCTCACTCACATCCTGGACTATATCTGAATCTCTCTCAGAGCAGCACAGAAACAAACTCTCACAGCAAGACCTCTATCTCAATCTCTCTCACAAATAGCAACTAGCAAGCATCAGGAAATAAATCGACCAGCACAGCTCCATACATACATGCTAATCCGGACATCAATTTATCATGGGTAAACAATCTGACTCATTGCATAAAACAGACAACAAGATCAGGCAGAGAGCTTGCCTCATGATTGATTTTGCTGGCTCATGGTGGGCATGGAGGATGTGAAGGTCGAGTCAGGAGTGGTGTCCGTGATCGCAGTGCTTCGGGTGTCTGCAGGATGGCATGCAACAAAAAACTTACATCATTTAGATGTTTTGCACACGCAAACTCAGTAGATATCCAAACAACCTATTGGCAATAACAATTCACTCATCTACAAGTAATGCATTTTGCTATCATTCCCAAAGCAATAATTCGCAGCTGCAAAATTTACATGGTTCAGACAATTCACTAGATTGAGTCGGGGACAAGTATGTTGTGCTAAGGGTCAATCATCAATGTCTCATGCACAGCAGGAAACAGGCGACCGTGCTTCCATGCATTGGTACTTACGGCATCGATGGCGCGGAGCAGCAGTAGGCCGGCGCCGGCGGCCGTGGCGGAGGCCAGAGAAGATGCCGGGGAGGCGGCTGTGTCGCCCTCGTGAGGAGACAGAGCAGCTAGCAGGCCGGGGAGCGGTGGCTTTTCTACAACACATGAGCTTGCCTACAGAAAATTCAGAGTATGAGCTAGCAGGATTCCGAGCAGTTTATCTACAGAGATTTGGATTGCTTGCCTATCAAAAAAAATCAGAGTACGTGGGCTAACAGATTCAGAGCAGTTTATCTACATAAATTTGTGTTTCTTGCCTAACATAAGAGGAGATGAACCTTTTGTTGATTATTACCCATGTCCGTTCAACCTTGGTATGTATACAACAGTGGCGGCAATGGAACAGATCAAGAACAACAACAGGTTAGGGAAGGCGGGGAGTGAAATCGAGAGGGAGGGGGCATACGTGGGAGTTGGTCGCCCGCCGCCGGACGTTGGGCAGGGACAGCACCGCGTCGACGACCACCGCCTCCACCGCCTTCAGCAGCAGCGACAGCCTCTACAGATCGGACACAAAACAAACCAAGGAGTAATCAGAGGGAGGCAGAGAAGACAAGGGAGGGATTCATGCCCACCCACCCAACCAACCAAGAGAAGGGGGTCGGAGATCCGCGGTCGCCATGGCCGGAGATGGGCGTCGTGGAGTTCGTCGGCGTCGAGGGCCACCGCAGCAGGATGCTCGGGTGGGTGCGGGTGCGGATCCGCCCCTCCCCGTCCCCACCCATCCGTCAATCTGAAGAGGGAGGGAGGGAGGTCGCCGGTGGTGATGGGGTTTCGCCGGTGGGGGTTGCCGACGGCGGGATTTGGAGAGGAATCAGGAGGGGGGTGGAGCTCGAGTGGATCTCCGGCCAGGAAGGGGAGGTGGCGCTGGCGTTCGAGCGTGAAGCGGACCGGGAGCGTGAGGCGTCGCCGGGGAAGGCTGGCGGTCGCCGGAGAGGTGGGGATGGGAAGCGGCGGCCGCCAGAGAGTGGGGCGGGTGGGGGGAGGGGGCGAGACGTGCGGCGGCGGCGAGAGGAGGGTTGCGGGGGCGAGAGGAGGCCGGCAGGGCGAGGTGGGGAGTAGGTATTAGGCAGGGGTGCTAGCAATGGCGCACTGGGAGAGGTGCGCCATACATACAGATAGCAATGGCGCACCTCTTCCTGGTGCGCCATACATATCCGTAGACACTGGTGGCGCACCTGGCAGTAGTGCGCCATTACTAGTTTTGAAAAAAAAATTGAAAAAAAAATTGAAAAAAAAAATTGTTAGTAATGGCGCACCGGGGTGTGGTGCGCCATTACTAGTTTTAACTAGTAATGGCGCACCACACCCCGGTGCGCCATTACTAGTTTTGAAAAAAAAAATTGAAAAAAAAATTGTTAGTAGTGGCGCACCACACCCCGGTGCGCCACTGGTAAGTCTGGGGAGGGGGGTGTGCACAGGACAAACTTAGCAGTGGCGCACCACACACCAGGTGCGCCATTAGTAATATGGACATTAATGGCGCACCCATATCTGGTGCGCCACTGCTATATAGCAGGGGCGCACCACATACATGGTGCGCCATTAATGTCCATATTAGCTATAGCCGTTTTTCTAGTAGTGTGTGTAGAGAACTATTGGCAGGAGATTCCACAACAAGTTCTAGGTTCGAGGACCAGTCCATTTTAGTTACTCTCTCCTCAAATGACATTTGTCACTTCTAGAACATTACTTAATAAATTCCTCATATACAAGATCACTCGGATGAATCTCATATGCATTCTCAATAATGCCAGGGTGTGTCAGTTGCGGAACTGCCAAAGTACTTGGCAGATAAGAAGGCTGGCAATGTCAACAAAGGTATATTTGATATACATGTTATTGATGTGTACCTTACTAGTTCTCATAGTAGTGCCTGGATATTTGATACCGGTTCAGTTGCCAATACTGGTAACTCGAAACAGGAGCTGTGGAATAAACGAAGATTAGCTAAGGGCAAGGTGATGATGTGTGTTGGAAGTGTCTCCAAGGTTGATGTGATCACCATCGCACGCTCCCTCTACCTTCGGGGTTAGTTTTAAACCTAAATAAATGTTATTTGGTGCCTGCGTTAAGCATGAACATTATATGGATCTTGTTTATTGCAAGACAATTATTCATTTAAGTCAGAGAATAATGGCTGTTCTGTTTATGCGAATAATATCTCTTATGATCATGCACACAGTGTGAATGGTTTATTGAATACTCGATTGTAGTGATACACGTGTTCATAATATTGATGCCAAAAATGCAAAGTTAATAATGATAGTACCACATACTTGTGGCACTCCCGCTTAGGTCATATTGGTGTAAAGCGCATGAAGAAACTCCATGCTAATGGATCTTTGGACTCACTCGATTTCAAATCCCTTGAGACATGCGAACCATGCCTCTTGGGCAAGATGACTAAGACTCCGTTTTCCGGAACAATGGAGCGGGCAAGTGACTTATTGAAAATAATACATACTGATGTATGTGGTCCAATGAGTGTTGAAGCGCGCGGTGGATATCATTATTTTCTTGCCTTCATTGATGATTTGAGTAGATATGGGTATATTTACTTAATGAAACACAAGTCTGAAACGTATGAAAAGTTCAAGCAATTTTAGATTGAAGTTGAGAATCATCGTAACAAGAAGATAAAGTTTCTACGATCTCATCGTGGCGGAGAATATCTGAGTTACGAGTTTGGTATGCATTTAAGACAATGTGGAATTGTTTCACAACTCGCGCCACCTGGAATACCACAACGTAATGGTGTGTCCGAACATCGTAATCGTACTCTATTAGATATGGTGCATTCTATGATGTCTCTTACCGATTTTCCACTATCATTTTGGGGTTATGCATTAGAGACAACTGCATTCACTTTAAATAGGGCACCATCTAAATCCGTTGAGACGACACTGTATGAATTATGGTTTGGCAAGAAACCTAAGCTGTCGTTTCTTAAAGTTTGGGGCTGCCACGCTTATGTCAAGAGGCTTCAGCTTGATAAGCTCGAACCCAAAGGGGAGAAGTGCGTCTTCATAGGATACCCTAAGGAAACTATTGGGTATACCTTCTATCTCCGATCCGAAGGCAAGGTCATTGTTGCTAAGAATGGATCCTTTCTAGAGAAGGAGTTTCTCACGAAAGAATTGAGTGGGAGGAAGGTGGAACTTGATGAGGTTATCGAACCTTCACTTCAATTGGAGAGTAACGTGGCACGGAAAGATGTTCATGTGATGCCTACACCAGTTGAAGAGGAAGCTAATGATGATGATCATGGAGCTTCGGATCACGTCACTACCGAACCTCGTAGGTCGGCAAGGACATGTACTGCCCCTGAGTGGTACGGTAATCCTGTCTTGGAGGTCATGTCATTGGACAACGGTGAACCTACAAGCTATGAGGAAGCGATGGTGGGCCCTGATTCCGACAAATGGCTAGAGGCCATGAAATCCGAGATAGGATCCATGTATGAAAACCAAGTATGGACTTTGGAGGACTTACCTGATGATCATAAGGCCATTCAGAATAAATGGATCTTTAAGAAAAATACGGACGTTGATGGCAATGTCATCGTCTATAAAGCTTGACTTGTTGCAAAAGGGTTTTCACAAGTTCAAGGAGTTGACTACTATGATACTTTCTCACCCGTAGCGATGCTTAAGTATGTTAGGATTAAGTTACAGCTACTGCATTTTTCGATTATGAAATCTGGTAGATGGATGTCAAAAATAGCGTTTCGTTAACGATTTCCTTAAGGAAAGGTTGTATGTGATACAACCAAAAGCTTTTTGTCGATCCTAAGGATGTTAAAAGGTATGCAAGCTCCAGCGATCCTTCTATGGACTAGTGCATGCATCTCAAAGTTGGAATATACGCTTTGATGAGGTGATCAAAGTTTCTGGATTTATACAAAGTTTATGAAGAAACTTGTATTTACAAGAAAGTGAGTGGAAGCTCTATAGCATTTTTGATAACTATATGTGGATGACATATTGTTGATTGGAAATGATGTGGAATTTCTGGAAAGCATAAAGGATTGTTTGAAAGGAGTTTTTCAAAGGAAGACATGGGTAAAGGTGCTTACATATTGAGCATCAAGATATATAGAGATAGATCAAGACGCTTGATAAGACTTTCACAGAGCACACACCTTGACAAGATTTTAAAGGAGTTCAAAATGGATCAGTCAAAGAAGGAGTTCTTGACTGTATTGTACGGTGTGAAGTTGAGTAAGACTCAAAGCTCGACCACGATAGAAGAAATAGAAAGGATGGAGGTCGTCCCCTATGCCTCAGCCATAGGCTCTATTACATATGCCATGCCGTGTACCATACCTACAAGAGTGATCCAGGAGTGGATCACTGGACAACGGCCAAGATTATCCTTAGGTACTTACACATGACTAAGGAAATGTTTTTTTTTGGTTATGGAGGTGATAAAGAGTTCGTCGCAAAGGGTTACGTCGATTCAAGATTTGACACCGATGTGGATGACTGTGAGTCGCAAAACCATATACGTATAGTGGAGTAGTCATTTGGGATAGCTCCAAGTGAGGCGTAGTAGCAGCATCTACAGTATGACATAGAGATTTGCAAGGTACACACAAATTTGAATGTTGCACACACGTTGACTAAAACCTCTCTCACAAGCAAAACATGATCAAAACCCCAAAACTCATTGGGTGTTAATCACATGGTGATGTGAACTAGATTATTGACTCTAGTGCAAGTGGGAGACTGTTGGAAATATGCCCTAGAGGCAATAATAAATTGGCTATTATCATATTTCCCGATTCATGATAATCATCTATTATCCATGCTAGAATTTTATTGACCGGAAACTCAAATACATGTGTGAATACATAGACAACACCGTGTCCCTAGTGAGCCTCTACTAACACTAGCTCGTTGATCAAAGATGGTTAAAGTTTCCTAACCATGGACATGAGTTGTCATGATAACGGGATCACATCATTAGGAGAATGATATGATGGAAAAGACCCAACCGTAAGCTTAGCATATGATCGTATCACTTAAGTTTATTGCTACTGCTTTCTTCATGTCAAGTATCTGTTCCTAAGACCATGAGATCATGCAACTCCCAGATACCAAATGAATACCTTGTGTGCTATCAAACATCACTTTGTAACTGGGTGATCATAAAGGTGCTCTACAGGTATATCCGAAGGTGTCTGTTGGGTTGGCATGGATCGAGATTGGGATTTATCACTCCGTATGACGGAAAGGCATCTCTAGGCCCTCTCGGATAATAGAACATCACAAGAAGCTTGCAAGTAACATGAATAATGGGCTAGTCACGGGATCTTGTATTACTAAACGAGTAAAAGACTTGTCAGTAACGATATTGAACTAGGTATGGAGATAGCGACGATCGAATCTCGGGCAAGTAACATATAGCTGGACAAAAGGAATTGTGTACGGGATTAACCGAATCCTCAACATCGTGGTTCAAACGATAAAGATCTTTGTGTAATATGTAGGAAACAATATGGGCATCCAAGTCCCACTATTGGTTATTGATCGGAGAGATGTCTCGGTCATGTCTAATGATTCCCGAACCCGTAGGGTCCGCACGCTTAACGTTCGATGACGCTAGAGTAGTATTGGGATAATTGCATTGGTGACCGAATGTTGTTCGAAGTCCCGGATGAGATTCCGGATGTCACGAGGAGCTCCAGAATGGTCTGGAGGTAAAGATTTATATATGGGAAGTCATATTCGAGGTTCCGGAAAATGTTCGTGGATTTTCGGTATTGTACGGGGAAGGTTCTAAAAGGTTCCGAAGTGGGGCCCACCTGCATGGGGGGACCCACATGGACGTGGGTTGTGGGGCAAGGCCCCACACCCCTAGTCTAGGTGCACCAAGATCCCCCCTAAAAGGAATAGGATCATATCCCGAAGGGATAAGATCAAGATCCCTAAAAAGGGGGGATAGCGATCGGTGGGGAAGGAAAGGAGGGATTTCCTACCTCCCCCTAGACCAATGACCCTAGGGGCTTGGAGGGAAAGCCACAAGCCCCTCCCACACCTATATAAAGGTGAGGATGTGCAAGGGGGAAGCACCCCTTCCCACGGCCGCAGCCCCTCTCCCGTTACTCCCGTTCTTCCTCAGTTCATCGTTCTGGAGGCGCTTGGCGATGCCCTGCCGGCACTATGACTCCACCACCTCCACCATGCCATCATGATGGTCGATATCCCATCTACTTCTCCTCCCTCGCTCACTAGATCGAGGAGGCGGATACGTCATCGAGCCGCACGTGTGCTGAACGCGGAGGTGTCGTCCGTTTGGCGCTAGATCGGATTGGATGGCGATTGGACCGTGAAGAGTACGACTACAACAACAGCGTTATATACGCTTCCGCTTAACGGTCATGTAGAAACATTCTCCCTCTCGTTGCTATGCATTTCCATATATAGATCTTGCGTGTTCATAGTAAAAAAAATGTTTTCCATGCTTCGTTCCCCAACATCATATGGGATGTAGTGGTGAATTTTTTATGAAGATGGATTGAAGAGGACAAGTCATTTCCACAACAGCAAATTAACAATGGAATAGGCAGTATGTTAAAGAATAGAGCACCATGTCCCATAGGAATTCTTGTAGAATTCTATCATATGTGTTCGCCAATTATTAAGCATTATATCATGGCCTTTGTTGATGTTATGTTTAATCACGTGTTGGATTTCAGGAGAATCAACTATGAGGTGATAGTTCTGCTACATAATACTAAAGATGTTTAGGTTATTCAGAAATATAGGCATGTTTGTGTATTTCATGTCTTGTTTAAGGTTTTCACCAAGGCTACAACCCTTAGAGTGCAACTTTTCATGTCTTAAGTTATTTCTCCATGACATTCATCTTTCTTCATAGGTAAGAACATCATGGAGAGTGTTTTTACTTTGCATGAAGCTTTACATGAATTCTGGAGGAAGAAACAACAAGGAGTTGTCCAGAAATTTGACTTTGAAAAGGCATCAGACAATTTTGATTGGATCTATCGCATGTCTTTGTTAAACAAAGAGGGTGTATTGAAAAAGTTGCAAGGGACTTTCAGTGTTAAGTTCAACAACTCATGTGGGCCATACTTTGGAAGTTTCAGAGGGATGAGAGGAAGGTATCCCATGTCTCCTTTCTTTTGTACCTAGCCGCTCACAGCCTCACAACGATAACTAGAAAATAACAAGTTGGGGTGGATTAATTAGTGCCTATCTAATGGAAGGAATTATGTTGGTGATATAATATGTTGATAGTACAATCTTATTTATTCAAGATGAGATGAATCAGGGAATGCACATGAACTCATTCTCTACTTATTCGAGGCTACGTATGGTTTGAGGATCGATATGTGAAAAGTGAGGCGATCATGGTTTTGGATGATAATGAGAAATGATTGCAGTATTTTGAATTATCTTGTTGTTAGTTGGGAGCCTGGCCCATCAAATATCTTGGTGAGTTCCAGATTGCATGTCAAAGACTAGAATCTTTTGGTGAAAATATGATGAAACTGATGACGGACGGATTGCCAACACTCTGTGATATGGAACAAGTTGTTGGGTGTCTTAATATTCACAAGTTGGAGATGGATTTGAGGAAGGACACGAAGAAAATCAAGAGAATACACAAGAGACGAAACACACGTATAAGTAGTGGTGAAGAGTTAACACCCTTTTGTAACCATAGATACACACCACATGGTTGACATGGTTTCTTAAAAATCCAAGGGAGAAGCAAGAACAAGGCGGGAGGTTCTTCCTCAAGTTCTAAGAGAGGGGGGCTTGAATTTCACAAGAGGAATCTTATCCTCAAGAGGAGGCCTTGATCTCCACTAGGGTAGCCAACTCCATGTAGGAGGAATCCCACATGGGAAGGTACATGAGCTAAGCTCCAATGTTTATTACTAACTTGGATTAGCCTAGATCTAGAAGGCGAAGTGGTATAAATAGGTCCACCCATGAAGGGTAAACAGAAAAGGGAGAATGCATAGGCTAGGCCCAATTTTTGTGCCTGCGAGCAATGTCGGATATTCTGACTTGGTTCGGACATTCTGTCATGTTGAATGTTCTAACCAATACCTAATGCAAAATTTGAAAGGATCCACGAGTATTCAACAAATCACGCATTAGGTCAGAATATCTAACCTTGCAGTTTTCCATCGGTTACTCTTGTCCTCTGGGTACCATCTTTGCGGTACGTGCCTTTGTACCCGCAGTTCCTTCTTTGTTTCCCTCGCCAACGGTGTGTGATGTCTCTTGTGCATGACCTCCTCCATTGCACATTCATCATTCAACTATACTTGTGGTACTTCCCAATGACGACTGTTGTGATTCCCTGTACTTATGGGTTATCACTAATAATATTCATGGTTTGAAGGACCCGCAGAAGGAATTTGTCAGGAAGTTTCCTAGCATATACAAGACGTCAGTCACTCCTGAGACCTTGACAATGCTATCCAGAAAGATGGAGAGTTATTCATAAATTACATCATGCGGTGGACCAAGGAGAAAATTTCGATGGATGATTTCTTGCAACAACAAGCTAGCCATGCTCTTCTCTCAGTCCTCAGGTATAAGGATCTCAAGGTCAAAGTCTTTCGAGCTAAGACTACGTCTATTCGCAATCTCATGCACATCAAGACACATATGTGTGCCGCGAAGAGGTTGTCCTTGTAGACAGTAGGAAGAACTCCGTTATGGGTAAAGGCAATGCTTACGCGGTCACGCCCCAAGTAGAATGATAATCCAGAATCATCTTGATACAACAACAACAGAAATTGCAAGAACCATGTAGATCACTAAGATGTCGAGCTTGTTGCAATGACAGAAGGTGGTGGCCGTCATGGTGGAGGAGGGCCTAGTCGGAAGGCTAATCGTGAGCGGGAGTAGAAAAAGGCATCTTTGAGACTGTCATGGATGAGCGGTGCATGTATTATAGCAAACCAAGTCGACCAGCAGAGCATACTGACAAAGAGTGTAGTTTCTTTGAGATATGGAATGAGGATGTTGGGGCCTCACAAAGGTATTGGTGCTAAAACTAACCCCGAAAACAATAAGAAGTAAACATGATCCTCAAGGGGGGTGAACCAAAGAGGGCTCAGAAGCTCACCTTTTGTGAAATCATGGCAGGTGTTCCAACCATATCTCAATGCCTACATCCATCCAAGACTCTTGTCTCGTTTGACCATTGTGACCATCCTGATCGATATCCACACCCTGGTAGGTCTGCCTTGATTGTGGAGACTACTGTTGTGGGGTGTGTCACCTTACTAACGTTCTAATGGACGGAGGTAGTGGCATCAAGATATTATATTTAAACACTTTGAAAAAATGAATATTCCTCTATCATATATAAGGCCTAGGAACACCACCTTCCATGGCATTGTGCCTTGAATTAAAGAAAAGCCTCCTGGGTCAGGTAACTCTCAACATGGTCTTCGGCGCACCTGAAAACTATCGTTCTAAGAAACTCTGATTTGAAATCGTGGAATTCAAAGGGGTGTACCATTCCCTATTTTGTCACCCTACCTATGCTAAATTTGTGGTCATACCATGTTATGTGTATCTCAAGCTCGAGATGTCAAGGCCAAAGGGTGTAATCACAGTGTCGGGTGATATTGTACAATCTTTGAAGTGCGAGGTTGCCAATATTGCTCTCGCTGAGTCACATATAGCCTCACAGAGTTTGATAAGATCAAGAAGTCTGTTGACCTACTTGAGGCTCCACCTAGCAAGAAGAGGTCTTAATCATGAACTTTCAACTCTGGCGAGGACACTAATAAGGTTCAGGTTCACCCTATAGACACTTTCGAGGCAATACATGTGGGTACGGACATTGATCCCAAGTAGGAAAGTGTGCTCGTCGACTTCCTTCGTGATAACTAATACATAATGACATGGAAACTTTCTAACTTGTCAGGTGCTCCTAGGGAGATCACCGAACACAAGCTTAATATTTTCCTGGCTCTAACCACTCAACCAGACCTTACGTCATTTCACAGAGAACCATCATAGAAATATTGGAGAAGAGATTGTTCATATGCTGGTAGCCAACTTCATCAAAGAAGTCTTCTATCCTGAATAGATGGCAAACTCAGTCCTAGTTAGGAATAAGAATGGCCCTTGACGCATGTGTATCAACCATACGAGCCATAACAAGGCATGCCCCAAGGATTCCTTCACTCTACCATGCATTGATTAAGTTGTGGATTCCACGGCTAGTTATGAGCGGCTATGCTTTTTGGATGCTTATTCGGGCTATCATCATATCACACGAACAATTCTAACTAAATCAAGACTTTTTTCATTACCCCTTTTGGAACTAACCACTATATCTCTATACCCTTAGAGTTGTAAAATGTAGGTGCCACACACCAACATTGCATCCAGAACTGTCTGAATGATCAGGTTGGCATCAACATTCATGCCTACATCGGTGATGTCATTTTGAAGACTAGGTAAAAGACACGCCTCTTGAAGGATTTGGCACAAACTTTGCCAACCTCAGACGGTTTAATATTAAGTAGAGCCGATACAAGTGCATCTTCGGGGTTCCCTCAAGCAGATTGGTCGGCTTCGTCGTCTCGAAATGTGGGATAGAGACAAACTCCAACAAATGAAGACATCTCTAATATAGGCTAGTCAAAACCTAAGGACATACAACAACTTACATGGTGTGTCACCGCCCTCAGTCGATTCATCTCAAGGCTCGGCGAGAAAGCTCTCCCTCTATATCGACATCTAAAGAAATCTGGCAATTTCATTTGGTCTGATGAGCCCCAACAAGCTCTCACCGATCTTAAACAACTTTATTCTACTTCTCATGTCCTAGTGTCTCTAGTGGACAATGAACCATTTCCGCTCTACATCGTCACCCGCACCCACGTGGTCAACATTGTACTGGTGGCCGGACGCGGAGAAGAACGCCATGCTCAGAAGGTTCGGCATCAAGTCTGTATGTCAGCGAGGTTTTCTCAGACTCCAAGACACATTGTCCACATTGCTAGAGGATTGCGTATGAAGTAGTCATAGCAGCTCGAAAGCTCGTCCATTACTTCTAGGCTCACCCAATGATTGTGGTCAGCACTACCCCTTGGGAGACATCTACGACACAATCGAAAAAAGAAGACACATCCGTGATAATACACATTTTTCATAGTAGACCACTTTTTCTCATCCATATACACTGATGACATTTTTATGATATAACCAAGATAGTCATACATGTGCGTCATAGATCACTTTCACGATAAAACACTCTTTTTGTCATCGAAGGAAGTATGCTCTTCCATGAATGAAATTAACGCATCGTGGAAGGGGTTTCATCACGGGTGACCGACTCAACCGGGACACCACCAACAAATGGCAATCTTCGTTAAGCTAACAGGTGCGGGGTCCAAATTCGATACCCGTTAACGGTGTGGCCTCTGCGGATCCACCATGTGTAGAGGTTCTTCGGAGCAAACCACATGTCTTCTATTCATTGGAACAAGCGTCGCTCATATAATGGCCCACACGGGTCTTTCACTAGTTGACACATGTCGCCGGCCCAATAGAGTCCCATTTCGTTAACAAGCTCGACCCATTCTAAATCATGGTTATGGTCCATTGGCTATAGTCAAATGTTGGTGGTTCTGGCCCATGGAAGGCCCTAATGGCCGTTGTGTAGACAACTCTTTAAAATTTCAGATCTGTATCACCCATTAGCGACTTGTCTAAATTAAGCCTATTACTAGCCGTGCGTCTTTTGAGTTGATTACGGGTTGCTGATTGTTTTGGCCCATACATGTGGTTTCGATCGGCCCATTTACGTCCGCTAACTACTTTCGACCCTTTTAAGGCACATGCTTTCATTCGGCACATTTACGTTTGCTAGTTACTTCGGCCCATTTACGACATGTGGTGTCTTTCGGCCTGTTTATGACTTGTGGTGTCTTTTAGTTTGTTTCTGGCTCATTGTGAATTAGGTCTGTTTGTGCCCCGTGGTGCTTTCGGCCCGTTTGTGGCATGTGGTGCTTTTAGCCCATTTATGGCCCATGGTTCTTATGACCATTTTAACAACCCATGTTTGTTTCGGCCCATTAACAACATGTGGTCCTTCCAACCCGTTAATCGCTCGTGGTTCTTTTGACTCGTTAACGACTCATGGTTGTTTTGGCCTGTTAAAGGCACATGCTTCTTTCAAACTGTTAAGAGAATGCGGTGATGTCCACCCATTAGCGGCCCATGGTTTGTTTAGTCTGCCATACAGTAATTAACAATAAACATGTTGTTTACCATAGAAGATTGCAGCAGATTACATCCACTCGGCATCAAAGGCCGCCACAAGTGAAAATAAATGCACCAACGAAACAACAGATTACATAAGCAATGCATCAAAATTCGCCACGAGTGCAAATAAACAGAACAACAAAACAAGTCAAGAGAACTGAGACCACTTCAAAGGAGCTTAAGAAACATTATCATGTGTATCAATAATGCATGCAAGTAGGTGAGCAAGGTGATGAACATTCTTTTGTTTGTCTCCAAAATCCTTCATCACCAGAAAATGCGCATCTGATTTTCCATAATATTCCTTAGGGATCCAGCTTCCTGTTGGAGTAGAAGTAGACCATGCCTTTTCGTTAGGGTTGAAACTTACCGAAAAAGGCTTTCACCCCACTTTATATATAAAGAAATGATCATCAACACCCGGTACCAATGCACGCCACCACACACACACACACACACACAAAGCAGGATACATAGGCGTTGAGCGCATCAACAACACCCCTAACACTACAAAGAGCAACCGGGGGCTTCAACCGTGAACACGCCATCGCAAAGAGATGAAGCCGCATATGACAGACCGTGGACTCCAAGGCGGCGTTTTCAGGAAGGTTACGACACCGACGCCACCGCCGGATCCGAGGATCGGAGTTTCCCCTAGAGCAACACGACGGGCAATGAGAGCCGCGACGACGCCTTCAAGAAGGGAACGAGCTTCGCCGCTCCCGGTCCGTCCGAAGATAGAACAGGTTTTCACCCCAGCCAACACTCATCACCACCGAACGCCACACCCAGGCTACCACTCCGCCCACACGGCCATGGCCACCGGGCAGCACCAAGTCACAGGCTCTTCCCATGAGCATCACGCTACCACCACCAGGGCAGCCGCCCCGGCATCCAAGACCTCGACACCACCTCACCCGCGACCCGCTGCTACCCCAACCAAAGAGACGAGCGGAAAAGCCCCGCCTTCGCATCCCTGGGCGGCCCCCATCACCGAGACCCAATAAGCCGACCAAAACCGGCCTCCATCGACCCGTCCTGCAACACCGTGCGCGAGACAAGCTAGGTCCAACCGCCGGGCGCGAGACGAGCTCGGTCCTGCCGCCGGGCACGAGACGAGCTCAGTCCTACAACACCAGGCGTGAGACGAGCGAGAGTGCCAGCCTTTCGTCGAAAGAAGCGCCCACCGCCGGTCTGACCCGAGGAGAACGGCAGCCGCCACCACCACTCGCGCCGACCGCACGGGTGCCGCCACAGCCACCCAGATCTGCAGCCTGCGCGCCCATACAGACACGCCCCGCCACCATCGCACCTGGCAGCACGCCTCACCACGCCGGGAGGCCGGGCCAGACTAGCCGGACACCTTCCCCGGCCCACGCCGCCGCGGCCCGCGCCCCCTGTCGCCTGGATCTGACGAGGAAGTCCTGATGCAGCTAGCCACCCCGCCCTCCGCACGCACAAGCCCGCGCCATCAGAACCACGCAGTTGTCGCTGCTCCGCCGCACGGCCGCACCACCGGCACGTTGCCTGATCGCCGTCGTGCCGTCCTGCGCGAGCGACACGCTCTCCGCCGAGGTCCCTTGTCCCGCGCCGCCGAGAGCCATGGAAGGAGGGAAGGAGGCCCTGCCACCACCTACGCCAGCCGGGCGCGAGAGCGGCACGGGCGAGAACTTTTTTCGTCCTGTCGTTAGTAACATATTATGCTAACAAAAACCAGGGTTGAGACCTAAGAAGGCAAACTAATTTAAACGGCGACTTCTGAAAGATTGTGCTATAGGTAGTGGCGAGTATCTCAAACATTACATCAAGGCATGACTTTGAAATTGTCTCACTATGGTTCTAGAAAAAAAAAGTGTCTCGCTAGTTGTGAATGCAATGTCATGGATACATATACACAAGAAATCATGAAACCATCAAATGCATATATCCAAACGTCAGTCTGCAAGTGATATATAAACCGTGCTAGTGCCACCAATTGACCAACATTATAGCATTAGCCGTTGGGCTACTACACAAGCTTCTTGGCTACGCTCTGGTCGGAAAAGGCAAGGCAGCCCTGTCCATACTCCGGCACGGCGATACGGTTAGATGAACAGGCTACGAGTTTTTAGCGAGCGCCACAGCTGTCCTCAGTCGGCAGCTTTACATGGCCTGATCATCTATGTTCAGAAAAGCCTGATCCGATCCATCCCGTAGACCGCACCAGGGGAGCTACAGCTACAGTGCGCCGTCACTGTGCATATGCATTCAGCATGCAACCGCAGCGAGATTCGGGGCGGTCAAAGATCGCTTAGCCTGCCGCTAAAGCTAAGCTGGCTACGCCATGGATCGCTGCAAGCTACGCGCTCGATCAGTACTACACAGCCCAGCAGCAACTAGAGCGAGCAAAAAGAAAGATACGGCGGAAATGAAGACGAGATATCTCCACTGTGCGGATGGATCTGGATGCAATGAATTTACCACCACCCTCAACAAAACATGGAGAAAATGATGGTGAATGCAGGAGTACCATGATCTACAGGAGAGAGCAGGGAAAGAACGCTCGAGACAACCTCGGGAGTCGTGCAGCGATAAAAATTTATTATTTGCTGTTGCTGGTCTAGTCAGTGGTAGGCTTGCTCTGAGATGTGGTGGAGCCTTTTACGATTTTCCTACTCTGATTCGACTCGATGGCAACGGCCTTGGAATCGCGGCCGTTGATTGTTCCGTCCTCTTGAGCTTCTGAGAACCGGACCCGCCACCAGCTCAACCGTGGCAGGGGCATCTTCCATGAGGCAGGCTGACGGGTAGGGCCCCGGACAACACTAGGGCCACATGGACTCGAACCAGATTTGTCTATGTATTAAATAATTTTGTCTTGGACTGCTGTCTCCGTGCAGGGCCCTGGAGATGGAACAACAAATTGGTGCATGCACAACAAGCTAAGCTACACACAGTCTCTACGTAAAGACCTGCTGTTTCACCTATGCATTTGGAAAATTTTGCATGTACCTATCAAAGAATGTTGCCAATATGTCTAAAATGTTGGCTGTAACTTATCACATACTCTCTCTGTTTCATAATGCAGTACATATAGATTTGTTGAAAAGACATGCATCAAAAACTTTGATCAAATTTATGGAGAAAAATATTTACAAGTTGAATGCCAAACCTATAGCATTAGATTCATTATAAGATGAACTTTCATACTTTATATATTTGGTATTGTAGATATAAATAGCTATCTCAAAAACTTGGTCAAATTTTTCAAAGTTTGACTTTAAAAAAAAATGTACGCACTGCAATATGAAACGGAGTGAGTACCAACTACAACGAAAGAAGCTTTGAGCTGGTACAATAAATTCTTTTTCGATATGGATCTGAATCTGGCCGGCCAGATTTCTGCCGTGGATGCCGGCAGGCGCGGTCGTGTCGGGCCTCGACGGTTGCTGGGCACCATGGTGGTGATGGTTGTTGTAGTGGTGGCTCGGTCGGGGGCTAGCGCAGAGCCGATCTATGCAACTTCGTGGTGATTCAGCTGGCTGCGAGTTAGGGAGAAGTGGCCGCTGGTGAAAACCAAGCTCCGACTTCAGTCATGACGGTGTCTAAGCACTGTCACCTTGTTGAAGGCATCGTCGTTGTGGTCATCGTCTCCTCGCTTCAGCTCTTCCGGCGAAACCCTTGATCCGGGTCTCCTAGATTGAAGGATGGGGGCGCTATCTGTGTCGTTATCCTTCATGAGGGCATCATTTTGGAGTGACGTGGCATCTATCTAGTCGACGACGGCAGGTCTAGGTGGCATGGCGCAGCAGAGCCTCAGCAACACTCTTGATGAACGAGCACAATTTACGCTTCTACTTCTTGGGATGGTATCATAGTACGAGATCTCCGACATTGAATGCTTTATTCCGGACCTCCCGGCTTTGACAATGCCTTACCTGCTGCTGGTAAAAGGTAGAACGTGCTCGAGCCACGTATCGTTCTTCTTCAAGGGAGTCTAGGTCGTCCTTCCTATCAAGTTCGGCCTCTCGTTCTTCGTACATGGGCTCTCTAGGGGCGCCATGAATGAGATTACTTGGGATGATAGCCTCGACACCATAGACCATGAAGAAAGGTGTATAGCATGTGGATCATTTTGCGTGTGGTGCGTAAGCCCCAAAGTACGGAGTCGAGCTCCTCCACCCATTTACAATCGTCCTCAGTTAAAGAGTGAACCAACCTTGCTTAATGACACTTAATATGAGAGTGCTGGCTTGCTCAACCTGACCGTTGGATTGGGGGTGATATACCGAAGCATAGTCAAGCTTGATGCCCATTTTTGCACACCATGCCTTAACTTCCTTGGTAGTGAAATTGGACCCATTGTCAGTAATGATGTTGTGGGGGACACCGTAATGTTGGACCACGTCGGAGATAAAATCGAGTATCGGCCCCACTTTGGCCGAGGTAACTGGCTTTGCCTCGATTCACTTTGTAAATTTATCTACCATGACGAGCAGATACTTATTTTTCCTGGTCTCCCCTCTAAGTGGGCCGACCATATCCAGCCCCCAGGCTACAAATTGCCAAGTGATCGGAATAGTCCGAAGAGCCATAGCAGGCATGTGGCTTTGGTTAGCAAAAACCTGGTGCCCAGCACATCTTTGGACTAGTGATTTCACGTCTGCTCTAGCGGTTGGCCAGTAAAATCCGGCCCGGAAAGCCTTGCTTACCAAAGTCCGCGGTGTGGCATGATGGCCGCCCATGCCGGAATGAATTTCTGAAATGAGCTGCTTTCCTTCCTCCTCGGATATGCATCGTTGGAGTGCTCCCGTGACACTTTTCTTGTACAGTTCGCCTTGATGAACTTGGTAGGCCTTGGATCTTCGAATGATCCACTGTGCATCAGTTTGGTCCTCGGGAAGCACCTTTCTAAGTAAATATGCGAGGAGTGGTTCGGTCTAGGGCGCAGTAACCGCCATGATTTTGTGGGCGGAGGACGTCTCTTCAATGGCCGAGACCCCAATTATATCCTCGTCTTGCTCGATGGTCGGAGGGATGACCTCTCCAGTGTCATTTGATTTGACTATCTTATCCCCTTCTTGCCAGGTCACAGATGGTTTAAAAAGCCGTTCTAGAAAGGTGTTGTCCGGAACTTTGTCCCGACTAGCACCCATCCTGGCAAGGACATCGGCAACTTGACTGTTATCCCTTGGGATATGGTGAAATTTCATCCCCTCGAAGCGGGCCGAAAATGTCAAGACAACATTTCAATATGCTGTCATCTTCGGATCCTTGGCGTCGAACTCGCCATTAACTTGAGAGATGGCGAGGTTGGAGTCTCCTCGGATCTCAAGACGTTGTATTCCCATAGAAACAACTATCCGAAGACCATGTAAAAGAGCCTCATATTCGGCAGCGTTGTTTGACTCGGTGTACATGATTTATTGTACATACCGTATGTTAACCCCGGTTGGTGATGTGAGAACTATTCCGGCCCCCAAGTCGTCCAACATTTTGGAGCTGTCAAAGTACATTGTGTTGGGGAACGTTGCATGGGAAACAACAAATTTCCTACGCACACGCAAGATCTATCCATGGTGATGAGCATCTACGAGAGGGAGAGTGGATCTGCATACCCTTGTAGATCGCTAAGCGGGAAGCGTTAAGAAACGCGGTTGATGTAGTCGAACGTCTTCGCGATCCAAATCGCAAGACGTCCCGCGATCCAATCACGATCCGTCCCGATCTAGCGCCGAACGGACGGCACCTCCGCGTTCAGCACACGTACAGCTCGATGACGATCTCCGCCTTCTTGATCCAGCAAGAGGGGCGGAGAGGTAGTTGTGTTCTCCGGCAGCGCGACGGCGCGGCGACGGTGGTGGTGGAACTATTCCGGCAGGGCTTCGCCTAAGCACCGTCGGAATCTATTTGGTGGAGGAACTAGGGAATAGAGAACTAGCACGTGGACTTGTGTCTTTGGGACTCTATTCCTCTAGTATATATAGGAGGGAAGGGGAGGAGGTAGCCGCCCTAGGGCTTCCCCTAGGGGTCGGCCAAACCAGGTGGAGGTGGAGGAGTCCACCTCCAATCCTACTCCAAGTAGGATTCCAATCCCACTTGGAAAAACCTTTCCTCCTCTTGGGGTTGTCCACCTCCAGCCGCATGGGCCTTAGTGGAGGGGTTGCCTCCTCCCACAGCCCATGAGGCCCTATGGGGTGGGTGGCCCCTCCCGATGGACCCCCGGAACCCTCCCGGCACTCCCGGTACCGGAAATACCCGAAACTTTTCCGATGACCAAAACGGGACTTCCTATATATCAATCTTTACCTCCGGAGCTCCTCGTGACGTCCGGGATCTCATCCGGGACTCCGAACAACCTTCCGTCACCACCATGCATAACTCAATACTACCGAAACGTCACCGAACGTTAAGTGTGCAGACCCTGCGGGTTCGAGAACTATGTAGACATGACCGAGACACCTCTACGGTCAATAACCAATAGCGGGACCTGGATGCCCATATTGGTTCCTACATATTCTATGAAGATCTTTATCGGTTGAACCTCTATGTCAAGGATTCAGTTAATCCCGTATGTTGTTCCCTTTGTTCTTCGGTATGTTACTTGCCCGAGATTCGATCGTCGGTATCTCTATACCTAGTTCAATCTCGTTACCGGCAAGTCTCTTTACTCGTTCCGTAATACAAGATCCATGGCTAACACTTTAGTCACTTTGCTTGCAAGGCTTATTGTGATGTTGTATTACCGAGTGGTCCCTGAGATACCTCTCCGTCACACGGAGTAACAAATCCCAGTCTCCATCCATGCCAGCTCAATAGTCACCCTCGGAGATACCTGTAGAGCATCTTTATAGTCACCCAGTTACGTTGCGACGTTTGATACACACAAGGTATTCCTCCGGTGTCAGTGAGTTGCATGATCTCATGGTCATAGGAACAGATACTTTGACATGCAGAAACAATAGCAATAAACTGACACGATCATATGCTACGTTCATTGTTTGGGTCTTGTCCATCACATCATTCTCCTAATGATGTGATCCCGTTATCAAATGACATCTCATGCCTATGGCTAGGAAACCTTGACCATCTTTGATCAACGAGCTAGTCTATTAGAGGCATGCTAGGGACACAGTGTTGTCTATGTACCCACACATGTATTTGAGTTTCCAATCAATACAATTACAGCATGGATAATAAACGATTATCATGAATAAGGAAATATGATAATAACTAAATTATTATTGCCTCTAGGGCATATTTCCAACAGTCTCCCACTTGCACTAGAGTCAATAATCTAGCTCACATCACCATGTGATTAACATTGTAATGAATCTAACACCCAATGAGTTCTGGGGTTCGATCATGTTTTGCATGTGAGAGAGGTTCCAGTCAACGGTCTGCAACATTCAGATCCGTGTGTTCTTTGCAAATCTATATGTCATACTGCAGATGCTACCACGCTCCACTTGGAGCTATTCCAAATGACTGCTCCACTATACGTATCCGGACTGCTACTTAGAGTCGTCCGGATAGGTGTCAAAGCTTGCATCGACGTAACCCTTTACGACGAACTCTTTATCACCTCCATAATCGAGAAACATTTCCTTAGTCCTCTAGTTACTAAGGATAATCTTGACCACTGTCCAGTGATCCACTCCTAGACCACTCTTGTACCCCTTGACAGACTCATGGCAAGGCACGCACCAGGTGTGGTACACAGCATGGCATACTATATAGAGCCTATGGATAAGGCATAGGGGACGACCTTCGTCCTCTCTCTTTCTTCTGCTGTGGTCGAGCTTTGAGTCTCACTCAACTCCACACCTTACAAATCAGGCAAGAACTCTTTCTTTGACTGATCCATTTTGAACTCTTTCAAAATCTTGTCAAGGTATGTACTCATTGAAAGTCTCATCAGACGTCTTGATCTATCTCTATAGATCCTGATGCCCAATATTTAAGTAGCTTCATTCCAGGTCTTCCTTTGAAAACTCTTTTCAAACGACCCTTTATGCTTTCCAGAAATTCTACATCATTTCCGATCAACAATATGTCATCCACATATACTCATCAGAAATTCTATAGTGCTCCCACTAACTTTCTTGTAAATACAAGTTTCTCATAAACTTTGTATAAACCCAAAAACTTTGATAACCTCATCAAAGCGTATATTCCAACTCCGAGATGCTTGCTCCTGTCCATAGAAGGATCGCTGGAGCTAGCATACATTTTAGCATCCTTAGGACTGACAAAACCTTCCGGTTGTATCACATACAACCTTTCCTCACGGATACCGTTAAGGAAACGATGTTTTGACATCCATCTGCCAGATTTCATAATCGAAAAATGCAGCAACTGCTAACATAATTCCAACAGACTTTAGCATCGCTACGGGTGAGAAAGTCTCATCATAGTCAACTCCTTGAACTTGTCGGAAACTTCTTTGCGACAAGTCGAGCTTTATAAATGGTGACATTTACCATCAGCGTCTGTCTTCTTCTTAAAGGTCCATTTGTACTCAACGGCCTGCCGTTCAACGGGCAAGTCTACCAAAGTCCATACTTGGTTTTCATACATGGATCCTTTTCTCGGATTTCATGGCTCCTAGCCATTTGCTGGAATCCAGGCCCACCATCACTTCTTCATAGCTCGTAGGTTCACTGTTGTCTAACAACATGACCTCCAAGACAGGATTGGCATACCACTCAGAGGCGATACGATTTCTTGTCAGCCTACGAGGTTCGGTAGTAACTTGATCCGAAGTGTCATGATCATCATCATTAACCTCCTCTTCATTCGGTGTAGGCGCCACAGAAACATCTTTTTGCGTCGTGCTACCATCCAACTGAAGTGACGGTTCAATAACCTCATCAAGTTCTACCTTCCTCCCACTCAATTCTTTCGAGAGAAACTCTTTCGCGAGAAAGGACCCGTTTTTAGCAACAAACACTTTGCCCTTGGATCTGAGATAGAAGGTATACCCAACTATTTTCTTAGGGTATCCTATGAAGATGCACCTTTCCGCTTTGGGATCGAGCTTATTAGACATAAGTGTCGCATTCCCAAACTCTGAGAAATGACAGCTTAGGTTTCTGCCAAACCAAAATTCATACGGTGTCATCTCAACGGACTTAGATGGTGCCCTATTTAAAGTGAATGTAATTGTCTCTAATGCATAACCCCAAAACGAGAGTGGCAAATCGATAAGAGACATCATAGTACGCACCATATCCAATAGAGCACGACTACGACGTTCGGACACACCATCACACTATGGTGTTCCAGGTGGCGTGAGTTGTGAAACAACTTCCACATTGTCTTGAGTTGTATAACAAACTCGTAACTCAGATATTTACCTCCACGATCATATCGTAGACATTTTATCTTCTTGTCACGATGATCTCAAACTTCACTCTGAATTTGTTTGAACTTTTCAAACGTTTCAGACTTTGTGTTTCATTAAGTAAATATCCCCATATCTACTCAAATCATCAGTGAAGGTTAGAAAATAACGATATCCACCGCACGCTTAAACACTCATTGGATCGCTACATCAACATGTATTATTTCCAATAAGTCACTTGCCCGCTCCATCATTTCCGAAAACGGGGTCTTAGTCATCTTGCCCAAGAGGCATGTTCCGC
Source organism: Elymus sibiricus (assembly GCA_039707655.1). Taxonomy (NCBI): domain Eukaryota; kingdom Viridiplantae; phylum Streptophyta; class Magnoliopsida; order Poales; family Poaceae; genus Elymus; species Elymus sibiricus. Next base: position 307,855,591 of record CM077671.1, read on the forward strand.
ATGTCTCAACCGATTCGAAATCGAGTGAGTCAAAAGATCCATCAACATGGAGTTTCTTCATGCGCTTTACACCAATATGACCTTGGCGGCAGTGCCACAAGTATGTGGTACTATCATTATTAACTTTGCATCTTTTGGCATCAATGAACATGTGTATTACTACGATCGAGATTCAATGAACCATTCACATTGGGTGCATGACCATTGAAGGGATTATTTATGTAAACAGAATAACCATTATTCTCTAACTTAAATGAATAACCGTATTGCAATAAACACGATCTAATCACGTTCATGCTCAATGAAAACACCAAATAACATTTATTTAGGTTCATCACTAATCCCGAAGGTAGAGAGAGCGTGCGATGGTGATCACATCAACCTTGGAAACACTTCCAACACACATCGTCACCTCGTCCTTAGCTAGTCTCCATTTATTCCGTAGCTTTTATTTCGAGTTACCAACATTTAGCAACTGAACCGGTATCTAATACCCAGGTGCTACTAGGAGTACTAGCAAGGTACACATGAATAAAATGTATATCAAATATACTTCTGTTGACGTTGCCAGCCTTCTTATCTACCAAGTATCTAGGGCAGTTCCGCTTCAGTGACCGTTCTCCTCATAATAGAAGCACTCAGTCTCGGGTTTGGGTTCAACCTTGGGTTTCTTTACTGGAGCAGCAACTGGCTTGCCATCCATGAAGTTTCCCTCCTTGCCCTTGCCCTTCTCGAAACTAGTGGTTTTACTAACCATCAACACTTGATGCTCCTTCTTGATTTCTACCTTCGCGGTCTCAAACATCGCGAATAGCTCGGGGATCATTATTTCCATCCCTGGCATTTCATAGTTCATCACGAAGCTCTAGTAGCTTTGTGGCAGTGACTTGGAGAACTATATCAACCACTATCTTATCTGGAAGATCAACTCCCACTCGATTCAAGCGATTGTAGCACCCAGACAATCTGAGCACATGCTCACCGATTGAGCTATTCTCCTTCATCTTGCAGGCAAAGAATCTTGTTGGAGGTCTCATACCTCTCAACACGGGCACGAGCCTGAGATCCCAATTTCAGCTCTTAGAACATCTCATATGTTCCGTGACGTTCAAAATGTTTTGGAGCCTCAATTCTAAGCCATAATGCATGATGCACTGAACTATCAAGTAGTCATCAGAACGTGCCTGTCAGATGTTCACAATATCTACAGACGACGCTTGAGCGGTGCATTAAGGACATAAGCCTTCTGTGCACCAATGAGGACAATCCTCAGATCACGGACCCAGTCCGCATTATTGCTACCATCATCTTTCAACTCTATTTTCTCTAGGAACGTATAAAAAACACAGGGGGAGCTACAGCGCGAACTATTAATCTACAACATAATTTGCAAAGACATTTTGACTATGTTCATGATAATGAGTTCAATTAATCATATTACTAAAGAACTCCCTCTCAAATTGACATCCCTCCGGTCATCCGAGTGTTACATGATCCAAATTCACCAACCCAAGTCCGATCATCACGTGAGATGAGGTGGTTTCAATGGTGAACATCTTCATGTTCATCATATCTACTATATGACTCATGTTTGACCTTTCGGTCTCTTGTGTTCCGAGGCCATGTCTGTACATGCTAGGCTCGTCAAGTTTAACCCGAGTGTTCCGCACGTGCAACACTGGCTTGCACCCGTTGTATGTGAACGTAGAGTCTATCACACCCGATCATCACGTAGTGTCTCGAAACAACGAACTTTCGCAACGGTGCACACTCGAGGAGAACACAATTTTATCTTGAAATTTTAGTGAGGGATCACCTTATAATGCTACCGTCGTCCTAAGCAAAATAAGATGCATAAAAGGATTAACATCACATGCAAATCATAAGTGACATGATATGGTCATGAACTTGTGCTTTTGATCTCCATCTTCAAAGCACCGGCATGATCTCCATCGTCACCGGCATGACACCATGATCTCCATCATGTTGATCTCCATCAACGTGTCGCCATGACGTTGTCGCACCAACTATTGCTTCTACGACTATTGCTAACTCATAGCGATAATGTAAAGCAAAAACGGCGAAAATAAATTAAAGACAACCCTATGGCTCCTGCCGGTTGCCGTACTCATCGACATGCAAGTCGTGATATTCTATACAAAACATGATCATCTCATACATCACATATATCTCATCATGTAATTGGCCATATCACATCACAACATACCTCTGCAAAAACAAGTTAGACGTCCTCTAATTGTTGTTGCATGTTTTACGTGGCTGCTACGGGTATCACTAGGGGCTGGTTTGCCTCCTCCCACAGCCCATGAGGCCCTATGGGGTGGGTGGCCCCTCCCGATGGACCCCCGGAACCCTCCCGGCACTCCCAGTACACTACCGGAAATACCCGAAACTTTTCCGGTGACCAAAACGGGACTTCCTATATATCAATCTTTACCTCCGGACCATTCCGGAGCTCCTCGTGACGTCCGGGATCTCATTCGGGACTCCGAACAAACTTCGGTCACCACCATGCATAACTCAATACTACTGAAACGTCACCGAACGTTAAGTGTGTAGACCCTGCGGGTTCGAGAACTATGTAGACATGACCGAGACACCTCTACGGTCAATAACCAATAGCGGGACCTGGATGCCCATATTGGTTCCTACATATTCTACGAAGATCTTTATCGGTTGAACCTCTATGTCAAGGATTCAGTTAATCCCGTATGTTGTTCCCTTTGTTCTTCGGTATGTTACTTGCCCGAGATGTTATCGTCGGTATCTCTATACCTAGTTCAATCTCGTTACCGGCAAGTCTCTTTACTCGTTCCGTAATACAAGATCCATGGCTAACTCTTTAGTCACTTTGCTTGCAAGGCTTATAGTGATGTTGTATTACCGAGTGGGCCCTGAGATACCTCTCCGTCACACGGAGTAACAAATCCCAGTCTCGATCCATGCCAGCTCAACTGTCACCCTCGGAGATACCTATAGAGCATCTTTATAGTCACCCAGTTACGTTGCGGCATTTGATACACACAAGGTATTCCTCCGGTGTCAGTGAGTTGCATGATCTCATGGTCATAGGAACAGATACTTTGACATGCAGAAACAATAGCAATAAACTGACACGATCATATGCTACGTTCATTGTTTGGGTCTTGTCCATCACATCATTCTCCTAATGATGTGATCCCATTATCAAATGACATCTCATGTCTATGGCTAGGAAACCTTGACCATCTTTGATCAACGAGCTAGTCTATTAGAGGCATACTAGGGACACGGTGTTGTCTATGTACCCACACATGTATTTGAGTTTCCAATCAATACAATTACAGCATGGATAATAAACGATTATCATGAACAAGGAAATATGATAATAACTAAATTATTATTGCCTCTAGGGCATATTTCCAACACATTGTCCAGTGGGAATAAGTGTTGTACTCTTTGGGGATCTCAGCTTCCGTCCATTCTGCCACAAAATCTGCTAATACTTGAGACTTGATGGCTCGACGTGGGAGGTATGTAATTTCAAAGGGTAGGAGCTCGATTGCCCATTTGACAATTCTTTTAGTGGCATCCCTGTTGTTGATTATGTCATTGAGAGGCACTTCGGATGCCACCGTGATCGAGCACTCCTAAAAATAGTATCGTAGTTTCCTAGATGCCATAAAGACTACATAGGCTATCTTCTGATAATGAGTATACCTCGTTGTACACGGGGTAAGTACCTCGGAAACATAATAAACGGGTCTTTGGACTTGGAGCTTATGCCCTTCCACATCATGTTCTACGACCAGAATTGCGTTGACGACTTGATTTGTGGCCGAGATGTATAGGAACATCGGCTTTCCTGCTCCAGGTGCTGCAAGTATAGGGTTGGTAGCGGGGAGTGTTTTAATTTCCTCCAATGCGGAGCCTGCCTCGCTAGTCCACTTATAGTTCTTGGTTTGCTTTAGCAGCTTGTAGAGAGGTAGGGCCTTCTCTCTGAGCCGAGATATAAAATGGGTCAAAGCAGCTACACAACCTACTAAATTTTTGACGTGCTTCAGTACTATAAGGAATTCCAATCGGGCAAGGGTTCGAATTTTTTCAGGGTTGGCCTCTATTCCTCGATGGGAAACGATGAAGCCAACCAGTTTACCCGCTGGTGCTCCAAAGACACACTTCTTCGGATTGAGCTTTATATTATATGCCTTGAGGTTGGTGAATGTTTCCTGGAGGTCGTCCACCAACTTGTTTACGTTTTTGGTTTTAAAAACCACGTCGTCTATGTATGATTCTACGGTTTTGCCAAACTGTGGTTCCATTCATGTTTGAATCATGTGTTGGTAAGTTGCACCCTCATTATTTAAACCAAAGGGCATTGTGTTAAAACAGAATGGTATGTATGGGGTTATGAAGGCAGTGGCCGCTTGATCAGACTCCTTCATCTTGATTTGATGATATCCTGAGTAGGCGTCCAGGAAACATGGTGAGTCATGTCCTTCTGTGGCATCCACAATCTGGTCGATGCGTGGTAAAAGGAAGGGGTCCTTTGGGCAAGCCTTGTTAACATCCTTGAAATCGACGCAGAGGCGCCATGACTTATCCTTCTTAGGTACCATGACCAGGTTAGCCAACCACTCAGAGTTTTAATATCTCGGATGAATTTGGCCTCTAGTAACTTGGACAATTCTTAACCCATTGCTTGTCTCTTTGGTTCGAAGAATCGGCAGAGAGCCTGTTTGACATGCTTAAAGCCTTCTATAATATTGAGGCTATGCTCGGCCAGGTGTCTCGGAATTCCTGGCATGTCACAAGGGTGCCAGGTGAAGATGTCCCAATTCCCCCGAAGAAAAACATGTAGGGCTTCATCTACAATTGGGTCCAATTGTGTGTCAATGGATCCTATTTTGTTGGCGTCCGTTGGATGCACCTGAAACTTCACAATTTCATCAGCTGGTTTGAATGATGTGGGTTTAGATCTTTTGTGAAGGATGACATCATCTCTATCGATGTTGGCACGCCAGAGCTGTTAGTTCATCGGCCGCAAAGGCCTCGACTAAGGACTCCAAGGCAAGCGACGCCATTTTGTTCTCGGCTCTAAGCGCTTTGTCCAGGTTGCTTGCTATTGTAATCATGTCATTGGGTCCCGACATCTTCAGCTTCATATAGAAGTAGTGAGGGATAGCGTGGAACTTTGCGAATGCATCACGGCCCAAAAGGGAGTGGTAACCACTTCGGAAGGGCACAATGTGGAATGTCAACTCCTCAGAGCGGTAGTTGTCGGGCATTCCAAACACTACATCGAGGGTGATTTTGCCACTGCAACGTGCTTCTCTTCCTGGGATAATCCCTTTAAATGTGGTATAGCTGGGTTCGATGCGCGATTGATCGCATTGCATCTTTTGAAGGGTCTCTTCATATATGAGGTTTAGACTGCTGCCACCATCCATTAAAACTTTACATAGTCAACATTCATCCACTATAGGGTCGAGGACAAGCGATGCCAGTTCTCGCCTCGCGTCGGTCTTCGGCGGTCCTATTGCCCAAAAGTGATAGGCATGTCCAACCACTTATTCGATGTCGCTACGTGATGGATGTGACTTATCTCTCGAAGAGCTCACATCGTTTGATTCCTTCAGGGTGAGTTTCATAGATCATGAAGATCTCGTGCTCGTCAGAGGACGCCGTTGCATGTTTGTTGCGAGTGTCATTACAATCGAGGAGGTCCTCCCCTTCCCTTGCCACTTGTTTGGTCACCCAGCACGTCCGAAGAATACCAGTTGGGTTTGTGTTCAGCAAAACAGAGTGGATAGGCATGGTTGATCCAAAATCTTATCCAGAGCTATTTTTGGTCGTGTAACGGGTTTCTTTCTCTTCCATGATGGCTCATCTTCCCTGGAGCATCGACGACACTCGTTCAGACGTATACGCCGGTCACGGTGTCTTGCTTCGACGCGAATTGAAACTCGTTGCTCCTTTTGAGTCAACCGGGCGTCTTCCATGATGCAAAACCTTGATACCAAGTCTGATAGTTCACAAAAATTTCCAACACACCAACGAGCAAGGGCGTTCAAGATGCCCTCATCTCGGCAGTTGTGGCGATAAGCTACCATGATCTCTAAGTCACATCAATCTGGGATTTTTTTCTTGACAATCAGGAAACACATCCAAAAATGTCGGACCGTCTCATTAGGTTGTTGCTTGACGTAGATTAGATCCCAGCCATCGGGTGGTCCTGAGTTTTTCGGACAGTACTCGCTGTGGGAGGTGAGTGGGATCAAAAATTTGACCCTGGCCTGTTGCGGGACAGTCGCTCCGAAGTGCTCCTCCCGAGGTTGCAATACTGACGCCGAACTAATAAGGCTGGTTTTTGCGTGCAAGCTCCAGGCTCCATTTGGTAGGTCAAGCTTGCCATCCTCCACCGGTTGGCATGCAAATTCCTAGCCTGTCTGCATATGAGTACCTTCGGTCAGGTTAGGAAGACGGAGCGCGCGACTTGGCCATGAGTTCGAGATCGTCACCCTTCGGCTCTTGAGGGAGGAGGGGCGATCCGATGTGTTTTTGGTTTTCGGTTGATCCGATGACTTGAGAGTATGGCGCAAAAGATACACCATTTTGGGTTTGATCGTTGATCAATACTTTCATAATCCCGAAGCGATCGTACATCGGGACTTGTATGGGCCACCAATGTCAATGCTAAAACCGGCGGATCTTGGGTAGGGGGTCCCGAGCTGTAGGTCTAGGAACAATGGTAACATAGGACAAAGGGAGATGATATTTACCAAGGTTCGGGCCCTCTCGAAGAGGTAAAACCCTACGTCATGCTTTGATTGTATGGATGTGATGGGGGTACAAAATACTAGATGATCTACCTTGAGATCGTATGATTGTGCTCTAAACCCTAAGGCTGGTAATCATGCCTCGAAAGTCTAAACCCCTCAGCTTATACATGCACCGAGGGGTACCTAGGTTATACAGATGGTCGGTTGTTGATATGTCAGTTACGGCAGAGTCCTTGAGGTACACACCAAGTCGTCGGTGTTTCCATCCTGATCACGCCGAGGTTCGTGGCCTCGGTAGTCCTTCATTTTTGATGATCAGGATGCCATAAGCTCAGCCCATGGACTACAGGCCATATAGGCCAGTACCCCTTAGTCCAGGGCACCGTCATTCATCAACCGTTCTTAGCCTAAATGATATATTTTAAACTATATAAACATAAGCTGTGCGGACAGGGAGGCGTTGTACTTCACCATTTCCTTGCATGTCCCTTCCTCTTGTGGTCACTAGAGCGGTATTAGTAGTCCTCCGTGTAGGCGCAACAGCTGAAGGGGCATCATCATTGGCACTCGTTGTGCCCCTGTTAGAGGAGGAGGAGATGTTGCTCGCAAGACGAAAAGATGCGCTGGCCTGCTCCTTCGCGAGCCAGGCAACCTTCACATCATCGGCCTCGCTCTCAGCCGTGAGGCGCTTAGACTCGTCATGTTGAGCCGAAGCGTCTTCGCGTTCTTCTAGTGGAGGCACATCGCATCCATCTCTATCGTGGTCGGTGACCACCAAAGGACCTCATGCAGGAGCTTCTCATCCGAATGGGCCAACACGGGTGCGGATGCACGCGACCCGCGGGAGGAACTTACCTCCATCGCCGCTACCCTCTCCCTCGTCCTCTATCTCTCATGGTATGTGGAGCGCTTCGGGCGTCTTCCGCCATGTGATCCAGGCTCGCACAGGAATGAGCACCCACCGCTAACCGGGAGGAACGGCGGACGGAGGGGTGGGAGAGGGGGCGCGGAGGGGTGGGGATTTGCGCCGGCATGGAGCGTGTGGGGCACGATGAGCCAGTGCCATCGTCCACATTGCACCGTCGAGTGATAGGGGAAGTCGTGGAGCTCAAGCTCCCTCCCCTGTCCACCTATGACCATGCAAGAGCGTAGAGGGGGGGTGAGCTTGTCAACCTCCACACACAACAGGGTGTCCTAGTCGATGGAGTCGTCCTTGCTGCCAGATCTGCAATCGGGAGCGGAGGGGACGGGATCGAGGCACTAGAGAGTGCAAAGTTTGAGAGTGTTGACCGTGGACTAGGGTTCGTTTAAGGTGGGTATATGTGGGGACGGGGTGGGCCATCATGGGTCGTCGGATGGAGCGGACGCTTTCAGTCCCATCCGGGCCGCCCCATATCTGCCCCAAATATGAGCTGGAAATGGGGGGTGCTAGTCGACCCGCACATATATGGTCGGTTTGAGAGGTCTGGTTGGGTCGTGTTTTCCTGGCCGATCAGTGACCAGGTTGGGAAATTTATGGGCGGTTTGGGGTGTCCGATTGTATATGTCGTAAGATATCCAAACTAAGTCATGGTTCTAACACGTGAATAGAGAAATTTCATGAACCCCTGTACATGGCTAAGATATCCAAACTAAGTCATGGTCCTCCAATCTCTCTTTCCGTACTTCTCCTATGTTAAGTTTGGTCTACCCCGACCTCCCTTGACATTACTGGCACACCTTAATCGTCTACTATGCACTGGCTCTTCTGAAGTCATGCGTTGTATATGTTCAAAACCATCTCAGACGATGTTGGACAAGCTTTTTTCCAGTCGGTGACACCCCAACTTTATCACGTATATCATCATCTCGGACATGATCCTTTCTTGTGTGACCACATATCGATCTCAACATGCACATATCTGCTACACCTAGCTGTTAGAATGTCGCCTTTAGTTGCACAACATTCAACGACATACAACATCATAGGTCCAATCGTCATCCTATAGAACCTGCCTTTTAGCTTTTGTGAAAGTCTCCTATCATAGAGAATGCAAGAAACTTGGCACCACTTCGTCCATTCACCTTTGTTTCGATGACTCATTTCTTCATCGATATCACCATCCTTCTGTAGCATTGGCCAAAAATATCGGTAGGTCTCCATCTAAGGTGCCACCTACCCATCAAAGCTAACTTCATCCACCTCCTCATTCCTCGTAGTACCGAAACCGCAACTCACGTACTCATTTTTAGTTCTACTAAGCCTAAATCTTTCAATTCTAAAGTATGTCTCCATGGCTCTATATCTCTATTAATCCACGTCTGACAAACTTCGACTACCACCACATCATTGCAAAGAGCATACATCGTGGGATATCTCCTTGTATATCACTCGCGACCTCATCCATCACCAAATAAAAAAGGTAAGGGCTCAAAGCTAACCCTTAGTGTAGTCCTTTTTTAATTGAGAAATTGTAAGTGTCGCCGTCACTGGTTCGAACACTTGTCATTATATAATCTTACATGTCCTTGATGAGGATAATGTAATTTGTTGGGGTTTGTGTTTCTCCAAGGGCCACCACATAACATTCTGTGGCATCTTATCGTAGGCCCTCTCCAAGTCAATGAACAACATATGAGTGCCCTTCTTTTGCTCTGTGTATCTCTCCATAAGTTGTTGTATCAAAAAATGGTTTCAATTGTTGACCTCCCCGACGAGAAACCAAACTGATTTTTTGTCACGCTTGTCATTCTTCTTATGTGGTGCTTAATGACTCTCTCCCATAGCTTCATTGTATGGCTCGTCAGCTTAATTCGACGGTAACTAGTACAATGTTGAACACCCCCTTGTTCTTGAAGAATGGTACTAATATACTTCGCCTCCATTCTTTTTATAACCTCGGGGCTCCTGAATTCATTCCACAAAACGTATGTTCGTATCATCAAAGGAGCCGTCCAACTCAATGACAAAGCTCTCATTATCTCCATTGAACAACTTGTTGAGGTACTCTTGCCATCTGTGCTTGATCTCCTCGTCCTTCACCAGAAATCAATCTACTCCGTCCTTGATGCATTTGAGTTGCTTGACATCCCTTGTCTTCCTCTCTTGGATCTTGACCATCTTATAAATGTCCATTTCGTCTTTCTTTGTGTTTAAACGAGGGTAGAGGTCCTCATACGCGTGGCTCCTTGCTTCAATCACAACTTGATTTATAGTCTTCTTCGTTACCTTGTACTTATCTACGCTGTCTGCACTCCTATCTAGGTGTAGGCTTCTTAAACAATACTTCCTCTCTTTAGTAGATCTTCGGATATCATCGTTCCACCACTTGTATCTTTGGTCCACTTCTGCTACCCTTGGTCACCTCAAACTCTTGTCAAGCTACATTTCGAAAGAGACTTGCCATCTTCATTCACATATTGTTAGCATCACCTCCATCCTCCAAAGTCCCTTCTTAATACCCTCTCATTGAAAGCCTGGCTTGTCTCTCCCTTGAGCTTTCAAACTTATTTCTAGCAATCTTGGCGTGCTTATCCAACTGGACACGAATCTGAAATCAAAAGTTAGCCACCACAAGCTTATGTTGAAGGACAACACTCTCTTTACGTATAACCTAATGTTGAGAATATGATAGTATGGATGTGGCAAATTAACACTGAGTTGCCTGCAAATGTAATACTTCCTTCATTACAAATTAGAAGAAGTCATAGATTTTTGAAATTCCTAATAGAGTTGAGGCTCCATGGAGCCCGATAATTGGAAAGTTCAAAAATCACCCTTTTATGTTTAAAAGAAAAATTGTAAAAAATACACATGTACATAGGGATGTATACTGCATGTTTGTAAATTTTCATGTTGAAATACGTTCTGATATGAGGTACAAGAAAACATGACTTTTTTTATTACATGTACCATTTAGTAGTATAAAAGTTCATGATTTTTTTGTTGACCACATCAAAATGTATGTCATCAAGAAAATTTATAGAAATTATGTATACATCACTATATACATGTGGAATATTTTTCATAAATTTTTGAAGCTTAATTTTTGAATTTTTAAAAATCGAGCTCCATGGAGCACGGGGTCCAAAAATCCACACCCCATTGTTTTGTCCTTAGTGCAAAACTAGTTTTGACTAAGCCCACACAAACATATCAATGGATACAAACACCACATTACTTTCACAGGATCCATGATAAAGTATATTTTCTTATTGCATATATCTAATGATTTAGATTTTTGCACACATTTCTATAGACTTAGTCCATTCGGAGATTTTCGATTTATGAAAAAAAAGAAGATTAATTAACTTGGAATGTGGGCTGAAGCATTTGTTCTGGTTACTAACCAGAATTAATAATTTCATACAGCACGAGTCAAAGCTAAAGATCAGATTAGACATTTCAGAAGTACAGTACATCAACAGGTCGCAAACGAAAGAGAATAATCCACGAGTAGCAAAATAGAAAAGAAAATAAAATCTATAAAGAGGAGCAGCCGGGCGTACATCGAAAAGGCTTTTTTCATGCTGGTTTGCAGGCATGCGTGTAGCTGGTTGTAACGTCCCATGTAATAGCTACAGTGATCCCACTTGATAGTGCCAAGTCAGCATGATTAACTATGTTTGATCATCATTGCATCATATCTCATTTCAAATTCCCATTCGAATTGCAATTAAAAATTAAAGTGAAAATTAAAAGTTGTTCAAATTTGAAAACTAAAATGTTCATTAAATTACCAATAATCCAGAAGTAATTATAAAATTGTAGTCAGCATTTACTAAATTAGTTAAATGACTCCAACATGCTACAACAGTACTAAAACAGAAGTGTTTAATACCTTTTTATTTAAATAAAATCCAAATGAAATTATATGGACTCAAAACCTTTTTATGGCAGTGGATGATATTGCACTGAAATATTGAAGCTAGTTCACATATTTTGCAAAACTATATTTGTGGCCACACATTTAGTAAAACAGAAACTAAAAAGAAAAACAGAAAAGAAATAAAAGAAAAGAAAAATCCCGCCGCTACTGGGCCTGAGTCACCCGGCCCATCTCCCTCGTCCCCTTCCTCTCACTGCTCACGCATGCGCACCCGCACCCGAGCCGCTCGCCGTCGCAGCCGCGCCAGCTCGCTCCCTCGCGTCGCTACAGAGCCGCGGGGAGGATAAGAACGGCCACCGCAGCCCTCCTGGCCCACCCGAGATCTTTTCCCGCTTCCACGCGCTGCTCTCTCCCTCTCCGCCATGGCCGCCTCTGCCGCCGCCGACGCGAGCTCGCCCGCATAGCTACCATGCCCGCCTCGCCTCGCCTCCGCGCTAAGAAGGACCGCCAACGACCGCTCCTTCGTCTCCGCCTACGCACACGAGCCGAGAGCCGCTACCGCAACCTCCCCGAGCTCTTCTTCCACCTCGGCTCCGACGACCGCCGACGCCGATTCCGGCTACTCCACGCCTCCCCCGAGCCCGCGTTGCACCTCTACAGGCTCTACGTGAGCACCACCCCCTCTCCCCTCTCCTCTCGCTCTCTCGTTCGAGCCGTAGCGGCCGTCCTTGACTCGCCCGAGCGCATCGCCGCAGAGCTCATCGCCGGCGAGCTCTCGGTGGTCTTTTGGTCACTCGGCCCCTCCCATTGTGCTCCCCCGCACGCGTAGATGCTCGCTGGCCCGTCCGTTTAACTCGAGTGCGCCCGCGTCGCCGTTTTGCCATCACGCCCGAACGCCGCTGTCCACCGCCGTCGCCTCTCCGATGCGTCTCCGGCAAGACCGACCTCACCCGTGGATGTGGCGCAGCTCCCGCATCCGAACGCACCAAACCCGGCAACGAACCGTGCCCTGCAGCGATATTCCGGCGAGGTTCCGGCCGTCGCCGCCGCGCTTCGCCTCACCGGTGGCCGGTGTCGACGTGGCTGCCACCTGGCGCCACGGGCCCCGCCACCTAGTCGCTGCCACTGGGACCCACGGGCCCCTTTGACCGGGTCAAAGCTGACTGGGCGGCCTCGTGTCTATGACATGTGGGTCCCACGAAATTTAAATGATTTTAATAATTAAATAAATCGTTAAATAATCTGTTAATCCTAATTAAACTAATTAAGTTAATTAGTTAGTTAGTCTGACACTGACTAGTAGGGCCCACCCTTAATTAATCCTAACTAGTTTAAATTAAATCTTAATTAGCCACTGTCTCAATGACAGGTGGGTCCCACTGGACCCACAGGTCAGATTTGACCTGGCCCAGCGGGAGTTGACCTGCTGACGTCACGGTGATGTCATGATGACGTCACCATTCACTGTTTAGGATAAACCGAATTTAAATAAATAAATAATTCCAGAAAATATTTAAAACTTTGAAAAATCATATCTTTTAAACCATAAGTCAGATGAAAATAATTTATATATGCAAAATGATCAGAAAAATATGAAGATTCTCAATATGTGATCAAAACGCATGTCCAACACTCCTAGCTAGGTAAACATGGAATTTTTTGACTGTTTTCGATAAATGAATAGTGTCCAACTTTAATAAAATAAATCCAAATAAATTCCTAAATTAACTAAATCATTTAGTTAGGCAGTAAAACACATCTGCATATCATTTAGGCTTGTCATGTATGGTGATTGCATTTTGCCATGAAATTTATTGTTTCTTCCCCCCTCCTTCTCTCTCGATAAACGCCGAGACCGACGCCGTTGCAGCAGAGTTTGACTACACCCCCGACGAGCTGCCTACTGACGATCAGCCACTCTCAGCAGAGCTTCCAGGCAAGCAATCCCCCCTTGACGCATGCCGTTGTCTCCTATTCTTTCTTCCTCCTGCTTGCACTACAAATTGCCGCTGCCATGCTTTAACCTATTCTGATGCATAGCCTGGTTTTGTCGCCTGCTGCTGATACATTACCTGTTATCCCATGATGCCTAGTTAGCTATGCTGCTGTTCCATCCTTGGCCCTTCGCCTTGTCCGTATGCCATGCTTGTTACCCGGCCGTGATCACTCCGGGTGTGATCGCGGAAATGTTTATATTACTGCAATACCTAAACTGTTAAAGTCGGGATGGCCCCAAGGGTGCCCGCGAGAGAACAACATTAAAGACGGGTCGGCTCCAAGAGCACCCGCGCGTCATGTTTTACCAAGTCGGAGCGACAGAAACTCTGATCGTCTCTGTGAGTTACTAAATACGCCTCACGGAACTGGGTATTTGATCTGAGTGGGTCGTCGTGCCCTTTACGCACTACCACCACGTGGGATAATGGTTTAATGGGGCCCTCTACGTCGTATGTATCAGCCGAAAGCTCTTCAGATGTCACAGTTCAGAGATGCGGGCTGATTGTTGGGATTGGGCTGGTACTTCACTTGTGTATACAGTGTCGCGCCAGAACCCCAACCACCCACGCAACGTGCAGGAGTGCAAAGGGCGATGGGCCCAAGACCCCTTCGCACTTAGGATTTAGACCGGCGTGTTGACCTCTTTGCTGAGCTCTAGGTCGGGCTGCGATGTGTCGATCACCCGAGGCCGGGTATTACCCAGCCAGTGTGTCCGGCCGGAGGTAATCGAGCGTGTTGGGTAACAGTAGTGCACCCCTGCAGGGAAGTTATCTATTCGAATAGCCGTGTCCACGGTAACAGGACGCTCAGAGTTGTATCCGGATCTATGACAACTACAAAGTGATGATGATACATGTTAAACTGTTACTACCGCTCTCGGGATCGCTTTCTCGCGGGTTAGTCGAGAAAGGATCTTAGGGAGTTGCTACTTACAACCACTATTATATGCTGCTACTATCTACTCTCTTCTGATGCTGCAAGACTGCTTGAAGATGCTAGTCTTCGATAGGCTAGGCTTCTCCCCCTCTATTCTGGCATTCTGCAGTTCAGTCCAAAGATATAGCCCCATTCCTTTGATACCAATGCATAACTAGGATAGTTCTGATGTCAGTCTTGCGAGTACTTTGGATGAGTACTCACGGTTGCTCTGCTCTTCTTTTCCCATACCCATTTGATGATACATCAGACGATGGAGTCCAGGAGCCAGATGCCACCGCAGGAGCTTGCTACCAGGAGGGTCCCGACGGCACTTACTTCTGGATCGAGCCAACCGACCAGGAGTAGTTAGGAGGCCCTAGGCAGGAGGCCTTCGCCTTTCGATCTGTATCGTTGTTTGTGCTAGCCTTCTCAAGGCAAAACTTGACTAACTATGTCTGTACTCAGATATCATTTGTGTGTATGACTTATGTATTCGGGCCTTCGTGCCCCCGGTTTGTAAAATGCAGACTTATGCTTTCTTTTGAGTTTAGAGTTGTGTTGTGGTATCTTCCCGTGAGTCCCTGTGCTTGATCGTGCACGTTTGTGTGTATGATTAGTGCACGATTAAGTCGGGGGCGTCACAAGTTGGTATCAGAGCCGACTGCCTGTAGGAAGCCCCTCTCCAACTCCTTGGCCGCAGTTGAGTCTAGTATTTCCGAAAACTATTTTACTAACATGGTTGTGTGGCTTACGGGCCCACGTCGCCAACTGGGTGGTATTAGGATCTTTTATTCCTCTTCTATACTCTGGGACTCCGAATTCTCTTCCTTTCGGGTTAAATGATTTTACTAACGCTGATACTAGGATCTCGTAATCTCGTCCACCCGGAGAGCTGGATTATCTGTGCTTGTTCCTTACCATTGATCTGATTAGTATGATAATCATATTTTCCTTTACATTGGTTTGCTTAACCTTTCTCTCCAAGTTATTATACTTCTCATTGTCATTTGACAATCCTGAATTTCCTCTGTTTCAGATGGATCGTTTGTTCCCGCCGCGCCCTGCGACGCAGCTTGTGCTTCGCACTTGGGCTCGTGATGTCCCTGGTTTTCCAGCTGTCTCCTGATCGCCCTCCTGACCAGACTGGGTTACCGCTGGTACCCCGAGTACATGGTTTACGAGGATTACCGCGAGTTCAACCAGGAGCAGTACCATGCTGATGTTCGTATCTTTGATCAGAGGGACAACTCTGACACTGAGTTACACATCTTTCACGGTATCGGTGTGACGATTGAGATGGCAGTCCATGATGCTGCCTATTCTGCTGTCGCACGACTCCGTGGAGAGCACAGTCACTTGGATGCCTCTGAGTTCCGATACATTCCGTATGCGCCTACTGGAGATGCTACTGGATACTACACAACTATCTGTGCCCCTTACGAGCGTCGTCGATACGACCCGCACATGTTGATTCAGTGCACTCAGGCTCTGGATCGCACTAACCGGGCTCTCGCCGTCGAGCTGTTTGCCACTCGAGCACGTCTTTAGGATGCTATGACACAGTTGCTACCCGCTGTTCGTGCAGGGATACATCCCGAGTATATCCTTTACCCGCGCAGGACTCAGATGCCGGCAGGTATCGATTGGCCTGCTGTTGGAGGTCATACACCTGCACGTGGACTTCTTCTTCCAGTTCGAGACCGGGTTCTGCATCAGAGTGCACACGGAGAGCAAGACTTTTCAGCTACAGATACTCATCGTCCGCACTTGCAGCTACCCCTTTTCAGTGGTTTTCCCCGACGTTGATGTAGCCTTTGCTATGTCTCGTTGTGTAGTTCCTCACCGCGTGCCTGCGCGCCGCCTAGCATGTCTTTTCCTTAATTTTACGCCGTTATGCTGTCTGCATGTAACCGACTCTGTGTATGGATCTGTATGTCTTAATTGACTACTGTTATGTATCTATTGCACTGCTTATTCATTGTCGTGTTACATTAAGCTTGTCTTTAAACACTCGCAAGTGCTTTTACTAAACTACCCCCTATTGAAATTTTAGCAGGATGGTTAGGCCAGGTGCTCGTGGTCGTGTCGTGGTCGTGACCTTGAAAACCCACCACCACCAGACTATATGGCAGCTATGATGCAGCAATTCGAGCTGAACCGTCAGTTCATGACTAATATCATGGCTCGGTTCCCGCACCAGAACAATCAGAACCAGAACCCAGCTTCAATAACACTGTCAGAGTTTGTGCGTCTCAACCCCACTATTTTCCGCAACTCTGAACAGCCACTGGATGCCGATGACTGGCTTCGCGACATCGCCTTCGAGATGGAATCTGCCAATGTCGCCCCTGAAAGCCTTGTTGCCTTCGCGACCTACTTCCTGAAGGGACCCGCTGCTCAATGGTGGTCCACTCACAAGCATACATTGCCTTCTGGGGCAATCGTTACATGGGCTGAGTTTCAGACTGCCTTCCGTGCTCGCTATATTCCTCAGGGAATCATAGACCGGAAGAATACCGAGTTCCGCAACCTCGTTCAGGGCAATAAGACTGTCGAAGCATATCAGCGGGAGTTCCTTAACTTGTCCCGCTATGCTGAAGAAGACATTCCAACTGATGCTCGTAGACAGGAGAAGTTCCGTAGTGGACTCCACCCAGACCTCGAGCTTGCACTTGCTGCTCAAGACTTCACCGACTTTGCCACTCTCGTGAACAAGGCTATTCTGGTTGAGACCGCCCAAACCAAGCACAAGGAATCGCAGAAGCGCTATCGTGACATTGGCTCATCTTCGAGCTCAGCACAGAAACGTCGTATCTGGATTCCCAATAGTGTGTACCGTCCAGCTGCCCCTGCGCCAAGACCCTCTTATGCTGTACCCCGTCTGCCTCCTCCACCACCGAGGCAGCCAAGAGCTGCTGCTCCACCCAGTGCTCCTCTTCGTCCTGAAGATGGTCTGTGCTTCAAGTGCCGCAAACCAGGTCACCTTGCTAAGGACTGTCGTCAGACTCAGAATCAGTTGGCATTTCCTCGTAATGGCCGTGGTAATGGTCGTGGCAACAATCAGACCCGCAACTATAACACTGGGTCTTCTCCTTATGGTCGTGGACATGCTTACAATATTAACATTGAAGAAGTCCAGGATCAACCTGCTACTGTGATGGGTACCCTTTTCGTTAACTCAGTACCCGCTTCTGTTTTATTTGATTCAGGAGCATCGCATTCATTCATGTCAGAAGCATTTGCATTATCACATGACATTGCATTTGAAAAGATGAACATGCCAATGGTTGTCCGCACCCCTGGAGGCCGTTGTCAAACCTCCATGATAGCACACAATATCCCTGTTGAAATCAAAGGATTGGAATTCCTTGTTTCACCCATTGTCTTGAACTCTTCCACCATAGACCTCATTCTGGGGATGGATTGGTTGAAAGCTCACATTGCTTCGATCAATTGTGCCACTAAAGTCGTACAACTTCTTCATCCCTCCGATGAGATAGTGAACTACACCGCCCGGATTACCCGGAACGCCGAAGCTCAGATATATGCTCTGAATGCTTTGAATGCCTCACCTCTTGAGGGGATCGAGAACGTTCCGGTCGTCCATGACTTTCCGGACGTCTTTTCGGAAGAACTTCCAAGAATACCCCCGGTTAGAGCTGTCGAGTTCGTCATCGACTTGAAACCTGGCACCACCCCTATTGCGAAGCGTCCTTATAAGATGCCTCCGCATGAACTTATCGAGCTCAAGGAAGAAATCGACAAGTCACTTAAAAAGGGTTTCATTCGCCCCAGTTCCTCTGCTTGGGGAGCACCTTCTCTCTTTGTTAAGAAGAAGGATGGAACTAACCGATTGGTCCAGGACTATCGGCCCATTAACCAAGCAACAATCCAGAACAAATATCCACTGCCCCGGATCAACGATCTTTATGATCAGCTTGTTGGATCCTCTGTGTTCTCGAAACTCGACTTGAGGTTGGGTTATCATCATATCCGAGTTCGTAAGGAGGATATTCCGAAGACTGCTTTCATTACTCGCTATGGATCATACGAGTACACTGTTATGTCCTTCGGATTAACTAATGCTCCAGCAACCTTCTCCCGATTGATGAACTATATCTTCATGGACTACCTCGACAAATTCGTCGTGGTCTACTTGGATGATATCCTTATATTTTCCAAGAATGAAGAAGAACACGCCGAACATCTTCGGCTTGTATTGGAGAAGCTGCGAGAACACCAGTTATATGCCAAGTACTCTAAGTGTGAATTCTGGTTATCCGAGGTGACTTATCTTGGTCACGTGATTTCCAAGGATGGCATTGCGGTTAACCCCAAACGAGTTCAGGCTATTCTTGACTGGACTCCCCCGAAGAACGTCAAGCAAGTCAGGAGTTTTCTCGGACTCGCTAGTTATTGCCGCCGATTCGTCGAGAACTTCTCGAAGATTGCAAAGCCATTGACTGATCTGCTCCACAAGGGTGTTAAATTTGAATGGACAGAAAAATGTCAAGAAAGCTTTCAGACGCTCAAAGATAAGTTGACATCTGCCCCAGTGTTAGCACCCCCGGATTCCCAAAAGGACTCTGTGATATATTGCGACGCATCTCGTCAAGGATTAGGCTGTGTCCTAATGCAAGAGCGCAAAGTAATTGCTTATGGCTCTCGTCAATTGCGTCCTCACGAGGAAAATTATCCGGTACATGATCTCGAACTTTCTGCGGTTATTTATGCTCTAAAGCTATGACGACATTACCTCCTTGGTAATCGTTGCGAGATATACACGGATCATCAGAGTTTGAAGTATCTGTATACTCAACCAGACTTGAACCTTCGTCAACAAAGGTGGCTCGAGACAATAGCCGATTATGATATGAATATCTCTTATACCCCTGGCAAGGCTAATGTAATGGCCGATGCTTTGAGTCGCAAGGCTTATTGCAACAACCTCATGGTTCAGGAAGCACAACCTATGCTTTATGAAGAGCTTCGCAAATTGAACCTTCACATTGTTCCTCGGGGTTATCTCAATACCCTGGAGGTTGAGCCAGCCTCGAGCGCAACATCAAGACCAGACAGAAATATGACTCTGAAGTCGAGAAGATTAAGAGCTTCCTCTCCAGGGGTAATCCTTCATTCTACCATGTTGGTGAGGATGGTGCCTTGTTCTTCAAAGGCCGCCTAGTGGTCCCCAGAAGGCGCAATCTGGACTCCCGTTTGGATGTCATGAAAGAAGCACACGACACGCCTTTGTCTATTCACCCTGGTAGCACCAAAATGTACCAAGACATTCGTCAGCGGTACTGGTGGCCCGATATGAAACATGATATTGCTAAATATGTTGCTGAGTGTGACGTTTGCCGTCGCATCAAAGTAGAACATCAAAGGCCTGCTGGAACTCTGCAACCCATTGAAATTCCGGAGTGGAAATGGGACAAAGTCAAAATGGACTTCATTACTGATTTTCCCAGATCGCAGAAGGGTCATGATGCTATCTTTGTCGTCATCGACCGGTTCTCAAAGGTTGCTCATTTTCTTCCAGTCAAGGAGACTATCACTGCTAGTCAGTTAGCAGACTTGTATATTTCCCGAATTGTGTCACTCCACGGTGTTCCGTTGGAGATCAGTTCAGATCGTGGCAGCCTCTTTACTTCCAGGTTTTGGAACAGTTTCCAAGAAGCCATGGGAACTCATCTGTCTTTTAGCACTGCTTATCACCCTCAGTCTCAGGGTCAAGTCGAAAGAGTTAATCAAGTGCTTGAAGATATGCTTCGAGCTTGCGTCATCTCATTCGGTAAGAAATGGGAGAAATCTCTTCCGTATGCCGAATTCTCTTACAACAATGGCTATCAAGCTAGTCTGAAGATGGCACCGTTTGAAGTTCTCTATGGACGTAAGTGTCGAACCCCTCTGAACTGGTCAGAAACTGGGGAACGTTCACTCGTTGGTCCGGACATTATTCAACAAGCTGAGGAGCAAGTCCGCATTGTCCGGGAGCATTTAAAAGCTGCTCAGTCTCGTCAGAAGAGCAACTATGACCGAAAGCACAAGATAATGGTCTATCAGCCTGGTGAGCAAGCTTACCTTCGTGTCACTGCGATGAAGGGCACTCATCGGTTCGGAATCAAGGGCAAGTTAGCTCCTCGCTACATTGGCCCGTTCCGTATTCTCGCCCGTCGTGGAGAAGTGGCATATCAATTGGAATTGCCGCCAAACCTTTCTCAAGTGCATGATGTTTTCCATGTATCACAACTCCGTCGCTGCTTTAAGGATCCCATCCGAGCTGTGGATCATGAAGTGCTTGAATTGCGAGAAGATCTGTCTTATCCGGAGTATCCGTTCCGCGTTCTTGATCAAACTGAACGTCGGACTCGTCAGAAGTCGATCAAGTTCCTCAAGGTTCAGTGGTCGAATCATTCTGAGGATGAAGCCACTTGGGAACGCGAGGACCGTCTTTGTGAAGAATACCCTGCTTTCTTTCAGCCTACCTCCTAATTCTCGGGACGAGAATTCTTGTTAGAGGAGGAGAGTTGTAACGTCCCCATGTAATAGCTACAGTGATCCCCTCTGGATAGTGCCAAGTCAGCATGATTAACTATGTTTGATCATCATTGCATCATATCTCATTTCAAATTCCCATTCGAATTGCAATTAAAAATTAAAGTGAAAATTAAAAGTTGTTCAAATTTGAAAACTAAAATGTTCATTAAATTACAAATAATCCAGGAGTAATTATAAATTGTAGCCAACATTTACTAAATTAGTTAAATGACTCCAACATGCTACAACAGTACTAAAACAGAAGTGTTTAATACCTTTTTATTTAAATAAAATCCAAATGAAATTATATGGACTCAAAACCTTTTTATGGCAGTGGATGATATTGCACTGAAATATTGAAGCTAGTTCACATATTTTGCAAAACTATATTTGTGGCCACACATTTAGTAAAACAGAAACTAAAAAGAAAAACAGAAAAGAAATAAAAGAAAAGAAAAAGCCCGCCGCTACTGGGCCTGATTCACCCGGCCCATCTCCCTCGTCCCCTTCCTCTCACTGCTCACGCATGCGCACCCGCACCCGAGCCGCTCGCCGTCGCAGGCGCGCTAGCTCGCTCCCTCGCGTCGCTACAGAGCCGCGGGGAGGATAAGAACGGCCACCGCAGCCCTCCTGGCCCGCCCGAGATCTTTTCCCCCTTCCATGCGCTGCTCTCTCCCTCTCCGCCATGGCCGCCTCTGCCGCCGCCGACGCGAGCTCGCCCGCATAGCTACCGTGCCCGCCTCGCCTCGCCTCCGCGCCAAGAAGGACCGCCGACGACCACTCCTTCGTCTCCGCCTACGCACACGAGCCGGGAGCCGCTACCGCAACCTCCCCGAGCTCTTCTTCCACCTCGGCTCCGACGACCGTCGACGCCGATTCCGGCTACTCCACGCCTCCCCCGAGCCCGCGTTGCACCTCTACAGGCTCTACGTGAGCACCACCCCCTCTCCCCTCTCCTCTCGCTCTCTCGTTCGAGCCGTAGCGGCCGTCCCCGACTCGCCCGAGCGCATCGCCGCAGAGCTCGTCGCCGGCGAGCTCCCGGTGGTCTTTTGGTCACTCGGCCCCGCCCATTGTGCTCCCCCGCGCGCGTAGATGCTCGCTGGCCCGTCCGTTTAACTCGAGTGCGCCCGCGTCGCCGTTTTGCCAACACGCCCGAACGCCGCCGTCCACCGCCGTCGCCTCTCCGATGCGTCTTCGGCAAGACCGACCTCACTCGTGGATGCGGCGCAGCTCCCGCATCCGAACGCACCAAACCCGGCGACGAACCGTGCCCTGCAGCGATATTCCGGCGAACTCCGGCGAGGTTCTGGCCGTCGCCGCTGCGCTTCGCCTCACCGGTGGCCGGTGCCGACGTGGTTGCCACCTGGCGCCACGGGCCCCGCCACCTAGTCGCTGCCACTGGGACCCACGGGCCCCTTTGACCGGGTCAAAGCTGACTGGGCGGCCTCGTGTCTATGACATGTGGGTCCCATGAAATTTAAATGATTTTAATAATTAAATAAATTGTTAAATAATCTGTTAACCCTAATTAAACTAATTAAGTTAATTAGTTAGTTAGTCTTACACTAACTAGTAGGGCCCACTCTTAATTAATCCTAACTAGTTTAAATTAAATCTTAATTGGCCACTGTCTCAATGACAGGTGGGTCCCACTGGACCCACAGGTCAGATTTGACCTGGCCCAGCGGGAGTTGACTTGCTGATGTCATGGTGATGTCATGATGACGTCACCATTCACTGTTTAGGATAAACCGAATTTAAATAAATAAATAATTCCAGAAAATATTTAAAACTTTGAAAAATTATATCTTTTAAACCGTAAGTCAGATGAAAATAATTTATATATGCAAAATGATCAGAAAAATATGAAGATTCTGAATCTGTGATCAAAACGCATGTCCAACACTCCTAGCTAGGTAAACATGGAACTTTTTGACTGTTTTCGATAAATGAATAGTGTCCAACTTTAATAAAATAAATCCAAATAAATTCTAAATTAACTAAATCATTTAGTTAGGCAGTAAAACACATCTGCATATCATTTAGGCTTGTCATGCATGGTGATTGCATTTTGCCATGAAATTTATTGTTTCTTCCCCCCTCCTTCTCTCTCGATAGACGCCGAGACCGACGCCGTTGCAGCAGAGTTCGACTACACCCCCGACGAGCTGCCTACTGACGATCAGCCACTCTCAGCAGACCTTCCAGGCAAGCAATCCCCCCTTGACGCATGCGTTGTCTCCTATTCTTTCTTCCTCCTGCTTGCACTAGAAATTGCCGCTGCCATGCTTTAACCTATTCTGATGCATAGCCTGGTTTTGTCGCCTGCTACTGATACATTACCTGTTATCCGATGGTGCCTAGTTAGCTATGCTGCTGTTCCATCCTTGGCCCTTCGCCTTGTCCGTATGCCATGCTTGTTACCCGGCCGTGATCACTCCGGGTCTGATCGCGGAAATGTTTATATTACTGCAATACCTAAACTGTTAAAGTCCGGCTGGCCCCAATGGTGCCCGCGAGAGAACAACATTCAAGACGGGTCGGCTCCAAGAGCACCCGCGCGTCATGTTTACCAAGTCGGAGCGACAGAAACTCTGATCGTCTCTGCGAGTTACTAAATACGCCTCATGGAACTGGGTATTTGATCTGAGTGGGTCGTCGTGCCCTTTACGCACTACCACCACGTGGGATAATGGTTTAATGGGGCCCTCTACGTCGTATGTATCAGCCGAAAGCTCTTCAGATGTCACAGTTCAGAGATGCGGGCTGATTGTTGGGATTGGGCTGGTACTTCACTTGTGTATATAGTGTCGCGCCTGCACCCTAACCACCCACGCAACGTGCAGGAGTGCAAAGGGCGATGGGCCCAAGACCCCTTCGCACTTAGGATTTAGACCGGCGTGTTGACCTCTTTGCTGAGCTCTAGGTCGGGCTGCGATGTGTCGATCACCCGAGGCCGGGTATTACCCAGCCAGTGTGTCCGGCCGGAGGTAATCGAGCGTGTTGGGTAACAGTAGTGCACCCCTGCAGGGAAGTTATCTATTCGAATAGCCGTGTCCACGGTAACAGGACGCTCAGAGTTGTATCCGGATCTATGACAACTACAAAGTGATGATGATACATGTTAAACTGTTACTACCGCTCTCGGGATCGCTTTCTCGCGGGTTAGTCGAGAAAGGATCTTAGGGAGTTGCTGCTTACAACCACTATTATATGCTGCTACTATCTACTCTCTTCTGATGCTGCAAGAGTGCTTGAAGATGCTAGTCTTCGATAGGCTAGGCTTCTCTCCCTCTATTCTGGCATTCTGCAGTTCAGTCCAAAGATATAGCCCCATTCCTTTGATACCAATGCATAACTAGGATAGTTCTGATGTCAGTCTTGCGAGTACTTTGGATGAGTACTCACGGTTGCTCTGCTCTTCTTTTCCCATACCCATTTGATGATACATCAGACGATGGAGTCCAGGAGCCAGATGCCACCGCAGGAGCTTACTACCAGGAGGGTCCCAACGGCACTTACTTCTGGATCGAGCCAGCCGACCAGGAGTAGTTAGGAGGCCCTAGGCAAGAGGCCTTCGGCTTTCGATCTGTATCGTTGTTTGTGTTAGCCTTCTCAAGGCAAAACTTGACTAACTATGTCTGTACTCAGATATCATTTGTGTGTATGACTTATGTATTCGGGCCTTCGTGCCTCCGGTTTGTAAAATGCAGACTTATGCTTTCTTTTGAGTTTAGAGTTGTGTTGTGATATCTTTCCGTGAGTCCCTGTGCTTGATCGTGCACTTTTGCGTGTATGATTAGTGCACGATTAAGTCGGGGGCGTCACACTGGTACGTGTACCTAGTGAAAAAAGAGGCATGTGGAGGAGGCTCACGTTCCGAGGGAACGGAAGGCAGTCAGAGTCCGGACCGGACGAGCGAGCTCCCTTTTGGGTTTTCGGAATATCGTGGGAACCCCGCTCGCCTTGGCTCGGCCTGGTCTCCGCCACCCTCCTGCCTGCTGCCCTCGCCGCAGCAACAAACAGCAGAAGCGAGCAGTAGAAGAAACAGAGCCCGATGCCATGGCATGGCCACCACACTCACATGATGCATCCCAACCACCCGAGAGATAGACGAGGAAGCAGCAGAGGAGATCTCTTGCCCGGCCTCTACGTTTCCGGCTCCGGATTAGACTTGCCAAGATCTTCTCCAGGCTCCAGCACACTCTCTAATCATCACGCTGCCGCTTCTCGGGTTTCACGGGCATGCACCGCGCTGCGCAGCCTACGCAGTACGCATCTCCTCTCTCTATCTTCACCTGCAAAGCGGCCGGCCAGCCAGGCTAGGGCTACAACTAGCTAGTGCTCGTACTTCTACCACCACAGCAGTACAACCTACGTACTCGCTCGACGAGCTACGACTTGTGCATGACCAATGGGCTCGAGCCTGCAGCCATGGCTGCAATGCATCAGCCTTTTCCCATCTTTGACTCGCCGAGCGCACGCAAAAGGCAACCAAAAGAGAGCGATTTTAAATCGAGGATGCTGCTGACTTGCTGCGCTTTCCGGACTTGCCGTGCAAACAAAAGATTTGCCATCAGCGGAGCGGCACAGTTCAGCTGCTGCTGCTTGCTAGTTGCTACAACTGGTTACTGGAGCGGCACTGTACAAAAACGCCGGAATGGCTTCGATTAGCTCAGGCACATGGTGGCACTTGTTCCGAGTGCTGGGCGATTAGAGTTTACAGGCAGAACCCTAACTAAGCACTTGCTAACTTCAGGAGCAACAAACTAACAACTGGTCTAGGAGGAAACAGAACACGTCGGATTAGAACACAGCAAAATGGTCCGCGGTTGCATGCAGCAACGCGGATGCTACCCTGCTTGCTTGCATGCTAGGTGAGTGAGCTAATGCACTAACTAGCTATCTAGCTAGCTAACTCCTAGCCGGAGACGAGGCGGCGGAAGGCTGCGACGGCGGCGCCACGGATAGGCTCAGGTCGTCGCTCTCGAGCACCAGGCGTGCCTTCGTGGCAGGCGGCGTGGACGGCAGCTCCTCCTCGGGGGAAGGCGGTCTCTTGCTGCCTGCGCCGACCGGGGCGGCGCTCAGGTGCACGCCGAACAGCTTCGTGGGCGCCGACAGAGCCGCGCTGCTGCTGCCGGCCTCTCCGCCGCTCTTCTCCGCGGAGAGATGGTTGGGCGGAGGCGAGAGCTCGTCGGCGATGGTGAGGGAGCTGCTGGACGTCGTGCTGCCGCCGGAGGTGTTGAGCCCGTTCCCGGCGCCGATGGTGGCCGGCGGCATCTTGCGCGCCTGCATGCCATTGCCGAGGCCCTGGAGAAACGTGGCCGCGGCCGGGCTGGGCGCCACGGGGCGCACGTGGTTCTGCACGAAGTAGATGATGTCGTTGTAGAGCTTGCGCATGTGGGACAGCTCCTGCAGCAGCGCCGTGTTGCTGCGCCGCAGCCGCTCGTTCTCGTCCATCAGCACCGCCGCGCTAGACGCGCGGCCGTTGCCCTCTACCCCCGGCGAGGGCGCGGCGGGGCCGCCCAGCGCCAGCAACCGAGGCGCGCCCTGCTCCCGCCAATGCGGCTGCATGAACTGGACGCCCATGCCAGCGTGCGCCGCCATTGCCCCATCCTCGCCCACGAACTGCTGGTGGTGATGAGCGACCGAAACGCCGGGGTGGAACAGCGGGAAATGCGGAGGCGCGAAGAAGGGCGGCGGAGACGACGACGTGGTGGACCCGGACGTCTTCCGGCGGTGGATCTCGCACAGCAGCTGCTTCTCCCCCTTGCGGAAGAACTCATTGGCGAACTCCCACCGCTCCGGCACGACCTTCCGGAACCCCTGCATTGCCACACGCAGTCAGCACCGTTCCGTTCCATACTTCCATGCATGCATCGTAAACCCAATCGGAAAAAACAGAAGCGGAAATGGCGGCGCGCGCGGAAGCTTACGTAGGTGTTGAGCTGGCGGACGAAGGAGGAGAAGTTGTTGTGCTTGAAGTAGTTGGGGAGGATGTCGCGCGCGAACTCCGGCGGGCGCCAGACGACGAAGGTGGAGACCCGGTCGTCGCCCCAGGAGACGATGTGGTCGGTGGCCGGGTCGTCCACGAGCTGGTACGTCTTGGTCAGGAACGGCGCCGGCACGGCCTTCTGCGCGGCCGCCTGCGCCGCCGCGTCGGACTCCGACCAGCTCCCGCACCTCTCCATCGCTCGCGCTACTCCTGCTCACCCGCCGGGCGCTGGAGGATCTACTGCACTGAAACAGTTGGAGGAAGAGTCGGCGGAGGTTTCCAAACCACTCCACTACACTACCACTAGGGAAGCTCGGCTCGGGGTTTTAACTCTAACTCGGGGTGTCGAGTTTTGGGGTGGTGGTTCTGGTTTTAACTACCAGGGTGGTGTGGTGGTGAATACGGAGGAAGAAGGGAGGAAGCAAGACGGGCGAGGGTGTGGTGGGTCGGCCTCGGGGAGCGCGCGCGGTGGCTGGGGGAGGAGTGGGCGGTGGGGGTGGTGGGAGGGAATATGTGTCGTCGCTGCGTCTGTATGTCTGTCTGGGTGTTTCGTTTCGGAGAGAGGGATTGGAAGTTCCGTCTCGAGATTCAACTTTCAAGGTAGACCCGTGACACTTCCGCCTGCGCCCCCGAGCCGGCCATCCTCCGTCTGTTTTCTCGATTTACTCGAGGATCTTTTGCGCCCTCTTTTATCCCTTTCGATCTCCGAAATAGTTTCCTTTACATCCGACCCTTTTTCCGCCAAAAATCAAATGCTAGTCACGCAGACACTGAGTCTGATATTGGATCGATTTTTTTTTTCAGCTTTGGGAAATGAGCATTTCGCGCCGGACAGGCGAGCGCTGGGACAGTCTTGGAAGCATCTCAAATCTGATCACTCCTTTTCTTTTCTCGTTGCAGAGAGAGGAGAGGAAATGGAAGCCGTGCCAGCCGTCCCTATTGGCCGGTCAATGCTACACAGTATATACAGCAGAAAAATGATAATTGGATTTCCTCTGTCGCACGTGACCTCTTCTAGCAGAAGCCAGCAGGGTACGAAGGGGCACATAGGCTCCTTTGGAGTTTAGATGGATGGATCAGACCACGGTTCCAAGTCCCATGTGGCCTAAACGGTGCACATCACGTGCTGTCGCACGTCGCAAGCGCGGGGTTTCGCTATTATGGCGATATTTTATGTTTGCTACTGCTGAGTCGAGGTTTTCTGTGTACTTCGCTTCGGAGGAGTTTTTTTTTTTGACAAGCTTAGCTGCGAGGAGTAAATTGCAAGATATGCTACTGGAACCAACCCTATTCCCTGACGAGGTCACCTACTAGTGATAGGGTCATCGAATGGACATTCAAGACCCACATAGGGCTGCTCACGGATGGTGAAGTCTCAGGACTACAAATGCACTCACACGACAGACCACAGTTCACTCGGATCCATCAAGTCACTCGGATGTTCCCCCTCCAGTCGGACCGATTCCATCACTCGGACTGAGAAAAGGGGGGACGACGTGGGAGCTCCAATCGCCGAGGACTTAACATTGTACATAAAGCATAGTCATGACTACCGTTACCTGTAACGTTAGTAGTTAGGGCTGCAGTTATTAGTAACTCCCGTAGTTACCTTCATTAAATGCCCTTGTAATGGCGCTCGGTGGGTCCTCGCGCACTCTATATAAGGCACCCCCGAGCTCTTGGCCAAGGGTTCAACACTCTGTTGTAATCACACACCCCGAGATAAAACACAAGCCTCCGGGCACGAGACGTAGGGTATTTACCTCCTTCGAGAGGGGCCTGAACTCGTAAAATCCGAGTGTTACACCTGCGCCGTAGCTAGGCTTCGCCCCCTCATTCGTACCCCTGGGACTATTGTCAGGATCACTCCCACGACAGTTGACACCCACCCTGGGGCTGCGCGTTTAGCGAATTCCGGCGCAGGTGGATTTTTTCTCAGTCATCATGATGACTCTTAGCGGAGAGATTCTTTTCGGTTCCCTCAGCTTCATCGCCGACGACCCGACGTGGATGCAGGAAGCTCCGCTTGACACGGACACGTTGCCGGCCCGCGGCGCGGCGCACATCCGTGCGACGACATTTGGAGTACTTCTCCGGCAGCCGTCGGTCCCGTACCGCTCGGCGCCCCTTCACTCTAGGCGCTCACGACTCCAGCAGTGGATCAAGCACGCCGTGGCACTCCAGACCACGGCTGAGCAGGTGGCCACGCTCGATTCCGACGAGCCCACCCTCAACTTGTTCCCCTCCTCGTGCGACGGCTCCTCCGACGAGTCAGAGTGCGAGAGCAGCGAGTCAGCTGCAGAAGTTCTGATGGCCGGGCCGGCCAGAGGACCGCCTGGGTTCTCCGCGGGTAATTCCCATGGGCGGGCCAGAGACGGCCGCGACGACGGCGCTGAAGACGTCTACGTTCCCCAGCCTCTCAGTCGGGAGCAACGGGAAGAGCTCAGGCAGAGGAATGAGCACGCTCTGCTCACTACCATCACGGGGACGACCCCGGAAGAGATAGCTTTGGAGGCCACTGAGGGAGTCCAGGATTAAGGGGTCCTCGGGTTGTCGGCCTATCTCTATGGGCCGGACAGTGGGCCGCTTTGTGATTATCAAATGGAGGCCCGAAGATTATGACGTTGTACCAAGATGGGAATCTCTCAAGCCGTGATGTATACTCCAGGAACACGTTGATAAGTTCGGCATATTCTTTTCCTGATGTAACCGACATTGTGCAACCCTAGATACCCCTGGTGTCTATATAAACCAGAGGGACTTAGAACGTAGGGAGATTTTAAGCTCATTACTCCTAGGATTTTAGACCACATCATACGATCTCGAGGTAGACCAACTCTGTACTCAATACTCCTTCATCAATACAAAACAAAGTAGGACGTAGGGTTTTACTTCCATCAGGAGGGTCCGAACCTGGGTAAAACCGTTCCCCTTGTCACCTGTTACCCATCGATCCAAGATCCACAGTTCGGGACCCCCTACCCGAGATCTGCCGGTTTTGACACCGACATTGGTGCTTTCATTGAGAGTTCCACTGTGGGATCGCGAGAAGGATCGATGGCTCGCTTAACCTTCAGTAGCGAAACCCGTAATGGGGACGTTTTCGTCCCCGGACAGATCTTCGCGTTCGTCAGCGTTGTGCTGCACGCGGACCCTACCGGCTGTCTCGGCCATGTTCAAAGTTTTGCCCCCGACCAGGAGTTCAGGCTCGGGAACCTAGAGTTTGTTGCCGACTCCCGGGGAGATCTCGTCTTAACCAAGTTGGCGGCTCCTCTCAAAGAGTTCACGAGCCCCAACACCATAACTCCATCAACGGAGGATCCTGCTGTAGAGGTGCCCTCCACCATGGGTCTAGCCCTATGTCCTGATCCAGACGACGCATCCGGATCCTCACCGGCTGAGCAGCACCTGGGCATACCCTTGAAGACCCCGGGAATAGTAGCGCTGCGGATCAACCCTACGTACTCTGGGAGCATTAACCCCGCGGACGTCTCGTCTTTGAACGAGTTACTGGGACGGATCCAGGCCATGGGAATGACCAGCGACCAACCCTTAATCTATGACCAGATCAGGCTCAAACTCGATGACAGGGAAATTCACGTCCCATCTGTCACGCATCTAGTAGCCACCGTCGAAGGTTTGGTCGAAGGCTCGTCCTCTCAACTTCTGGAATTGAGGACGGTCCATGTTCCGGCGTCCGATCACCACGACTGCGCGCCTAATTCGGAATCCGGACTAGGCCCTGTGGATAGTTCGGGAGAAGTTCCCTATTTGTCGTCCGACCTTGAGTCAGGACAGAAGAGTCCAGTGATACGTCTCCATCGTATCTACTTTTCCAAACTCTTTTGCCCTTGTTTTGGACCCTAATTTGCACGATTTGAATGAAACTAACCCGGACTGACGCTGTTTTCAGCAGAATTGCCTTGGTGTTATTTTTGTGCAGAAATAAAAGTTCTCGGATTGACCTGAAAATTTACGGAGAATATTTTTGGAATTAATAAAAAATACTGGCGAAAGAATCAACCAGAGGGGGTCCACCACCTAGCCACAAGCCAGGGGGGTGCGCCCCCTGTCTTGTGGGCCCCCAGAAGCTCCTCCGACCTCAACTCCAACTCTATATATTCCTATTCGGGGAGAAAAAAATCAAGGAGAAGAGTTCATCACGTTTCACGATACGGAGCCACCGCTACCTCCTGTTCTTCCTCGGGAGGGCAGATCTGGGGTCCGTTTTGGGCTCCGGAGAGGGGAAATCGACGCCGTCGTCATCACCAACCATCCTTCATCACCAATTTCATGATGCTCTCCGCCGTTCGTGAGTAATTCCATCGTGGGCTTGCTGGAAGGTGACGGGTTGGATGAGATTTACCATGTAATCGAGTTAGTTTTGTTAGGGTTTGATCCCTAGTATCCACTATGTTCTAAGATTGATGTTGCTATGACTTTGCTATGCTTAATGCTTGTCACTAGGGCCCGAGTGCCATGATTTCAGATCTGAACCTATTATGTTTTCATGAATATATATGTGTTCTTGATCCTATCTTGCAAGTTGTAGACACCTATTACGAGTTATGATCCGCATCCCCCAGGGTGACAATAACTGGGATTCTTTCCGGTGATTACCGTAGTTTGAGGAGTTCATGTATTCACTAAGTGCTAATGCTTTGGTCCGGTTCTCTATTAAAAGGAGGCCTTAATATCCCTTAGTTTCCGTTAGGACCCCGCTGCCACGGGAGGGTAGGACAAAAGATGGCATGCAAGTTCTTTTCCATAAACACGTATGACTATATACGGAATACATGCCTACATTATATTGATGAATTGGAGCTAGTTCTGTGTCACCCTATGTTATAACCGTTGCATGATGAATGCCATCCGACATAATTATCCATCACTGATCCATTGCCTACGAGCTTTTCATATATTGATCTTTGCTAAGTTACTTTTCCGTTCCTACTGTTACAATTACTACAAAACTGCTACTGTCACTTTTGCCACCGTTACCGCTACTTCCATACTACTTTGCTACTGAATACTTTGCTGCAGATATTAAGTCTTTCAGGTGTGGTTGAACTGACAACTCAGCTGCTAATACTCGAGAATATTCTTTGGCTCCCCTTGTGTCGAATCAATAAATTTGGGTTGAATACTCTACCCTCGAAAACTGTTGCGATCCCCTGTACTTGTGGGTTATCAAGACCCTTTTCTGGCGCAGTTGCCGGGGAGCATAGCTCTATTCTCTGAGTCACTTGGGATTTATATCTGTTGATCACTATAAAGAATCTGAAAGATCCAAAGACCAAGATCTATCCCTCTACTACGAGGGGAGGTAAGGAACTGCCATCTACCTCTGCACTTGATTCACCTTCTGTTATGAGTAAATTTGCGACACCACCACCTGCTATTGATTCTGATATGTCGCAAGTAATTGATGATGCCACTTCTGCTATGCATGATGCTTATGATGATACTTTGCTTGATAATACTGTGCCACTGGGTGAATTTCTTGATGAACAAATTGCTAGAGTCAATGCTGAAACTGATGATATTTCTGAAACTGATGAAATTATTGAAACTGAACACTATGAGACACCTGTTAGACCTAGCTCTCCTAGATATGAATTGCCTAATATACCTAAGGGTTATGTTATGGATGGAGAGGTAGCTAGGGACTTTCTTGCTTGTAAGGATAGAGATGATCTTAAGAAATTACTATGCAAGTGGAAGGAAAAATCTTTGAATGCTAGAATGCAATATGATCCTAAGTTTGCTACTTCACCTATCTTTGTTACTGATAAGGACTATGAATTCTCTGTCGATCCTGAGTTAATCACTTTGGTTGAATCTGATCCTTTCCATGGTTATGAATCTGAAACTGTTGTGGCACATCTTACTAAATTGAATGATATAGCCACCATATTTACTCATGAGGAAAAAATTCGTTATTACTATATTCTTAAGTTGTTTCCTTTCTCATTAAAGGGTGATGCTAAGATATGGTTTAATTCTCTTGCTCCTGGTTGTGTGCGTAGTCCCCAGGATATGATATATTACTTCTCTGAAAAATATTTTCCTGCCCATAAGAAACAAGCTGCCTTGCAGGAAATATTTAATTTTGTGCAAATTAAAGAAGAGAGTCTCCCACAAGCTTGGGGGAGGCTTCTCCAATTACTTAATGCTTTGCCTGATCATCCTCTCAAGAAAAACGAAATACTTGATATCTTTTATAATGGACTAACAGATGCTTCTAGGGACCACCTAGATAGTTGTGCTGGTTGTGTTTTCAGGGAACGAACTGTTGAACAAGCTGAACTACTATTAAATAATATATTGAGCAATGATAATGATTGGACTATTCCCGAACCACCTCCAAAGCCAACTCCGAAGAAAAGAGGTATTCTATTTCTCAGTCCTGAAGATATGCAAGAGGCAAAGAAATCTATGAAAGAAAAAGGTATTAAAGCTGAAGATGTTAAGAATCTACCACCTATTGAAGAAATACATGGTCTTGATACCCCGACACAGGTAGTAGAGGTAAATTCTCTCCGTAGATTTGATGAAGGTGATATTCCTTATAATAAGTCTGCTAGCCAATGCTTGGATGAGTTTGATAACTTTGTTATTAAGCAAGAAAATTTCAATGCTTATGTTAGTAGACATTTGAAACATAATGCTTACATGCTTGATCGCTTAGGAGATTATATGAGTAGAACTATTAATGATCTTAAGCTTATTAGTAAACATGCTTCCATGGTAACTACTCAAGTAGAACAAGTACTTAAGGCACAGAATGATTTGCTTAATGAGATGAATGGTAAGAACAATGATCATTCTGTTAGATTTGTGACTAGAGGTGGTAAAATGACTCAGGAACCTTTGTATCCTGAGGGTCATCCTAAGAGAATTGAGCAAGATTCTCAGAGAGTTAATACTGATGCACCTAGTCATTCTAGTAATAAGAGGAAAAAGAATGATGATAGGACTTTGCATGCTGCTAGTGAACCTGTTATAGATACACATGAAAACCCAAATGATATTTCTATTTCTGATGCTGAGACACAATCTGGTAATGAACATGAGCCTAGTGATAATATTAATTATGATGTTCATGTTGATGCTCAACCTAGTAATGATAATGATGTGGAGATTGAACCTGCTGTTGATCTTGATAACCCACAACCTAAGAATAAAAGATATGATAAGAGAGACTTTGTTGCTAGGAAGCATGGTAAAGAAAGAGAACCATGGGTTCAGAAACCCATGCCCTTTCCTCCTAAACCATCCAAGAAAAAGGATGATGAGGATTTTGAGCGCTTTGTTGAAATGCTTAGACCTGTCTTTTTGCGTATGCGTTTGACTGATATTCTGAAAATGTCTACTTATGCTAAGTATATGAAGGATATTGTTACTAATAAAAGAAAGATACCGGAAGCTGAAATTTCCACCATGCTTGCCAATTATACTTTTAAGGGTGGAATACCAAAGAAATTAGGAGATCCAGGAATACCTACTATACCATGCTCTATTAAAAGAAATTATGTTAAAACTGCTTTATGTGACCTTGGAGCTGGTGTTAGTGTTATGCCTTTCTCTTTGTACCGTAGACTTGATTTGAATAAGTTGACACCTACTGAAATCTCTTTGCAAATGGCTGATAAATCAACTGCTTTACCCATCGGTATTTGTGAGGATGTGCCTGTCGTAGTTGCAAATGTTACTATTCTAACGGACTTTGTTATTCTTGACATTCCCGAGGACGACAGTATGTCGATCATCCTTGGTAGACCTTTTTTTTGAATACTACAGGGGCTGTTATTGATTGCAACAAGGGCAATGTCACTTTTCATGTTAATGGTAATGAGCATACGGTACACTTTCCGAAGAAACAACCTCAAGTTCATAGTATCAACTCTATTGGAGAAATTCCAACAATTGCTATTGGAGGTTTTAAATTCCCTCTCCCTACTGTCAAGAAGAAATATGAAATAATCATGATAGGGGACATGCCTGTCCCCGTTGAGGTAACCTAGTGTTATTCGAAAATTCTCCGGTTTCGTGTCATTCGAAAAAAGTTTGTCAATAAGACTTGATCAACCTTATTGATGGATTCTTTTTGATGAGCATGAGATGGATGAATTTAGGAGGCACAACCTTCTGTACCCAACTTTTACTCTCTGTTATTTAGATTAAATAAAGTAAAAAATGCTATTATTTTTCGGTTTTCTAAATTATCCGTGCAATAAAAAATGACCTGAAAATAAAAGTTCTCCAAATGCCCTGAAAATGTAGTATGATTTTTTCTGGAATATTTAAGAATTTTTGGCACTGAGAACACATCAGGGGGCTGCACCAGTGGGCCACAAGCCTGCAGGGCGCGCCCCCTGGCTTGTGGGTCCCACGTAGGCCCCCCTCACTTATTCCATCACCCATCCACTTCGTCTTCCTCCAGAAAAAATCCTACCATTGCTCAAGCCCGTGTTCTAGCTCATTTTGCTGCCATTTTGGATCTCCTTGTGCAAAGCTCCATTTGCAAAACTGTTTTGGGTGCTTGTTCTTCGGTATGTGACTCCTCCAATGGTCCAATTAGTTTTTGTTCTAGTGCTTTATATATTGCAAATTTTTGCTGCTGTGGTGACCTTATTCTTGAGCTTGCATGTCACATTTGTATGGTCCCAAGTAGATTTGATGCATGATATAGCCTCTAGGCACTTGTGGGAGTAGTTGCTATAAGTTTTGTTGAGTTTGGTTCACCTTTATTTTGAGTCACTAAAAATTTCAGAAATTTTTCAGGTAAAGAAAGATGTTAAGGAGAATATACCAAGGTGGTTCCTCGAGCAAGAAGGCCCCGAGACTCGCGTTACGTGAGCCCGACTTTGAACCACCGAGGGAGGCTCAAGTGCAGCCTTGTGAATGGCCGTCGGATCAATTCATGGTTCAGGCCGGTATCAAGGAAGAATTTTACGCGTACACACAAAATGCTGGCCTTGAAGATTTCGTTTCAAACCAATGCAAGCAATATTATCAACTCACTGATTCCTTCGTGCGGAGGTTTGAATTTTCATCCATACGTAATGCGCATTCTGTCCTATTTAATCTTTATGATGAA
This sequence comes from Elymus sibiricus, assembly GCA_039707655.1. Taxonomy (NCBI): domain Eukaryota; kingdom Viridiplantae; phylum Streptophyta; class Magnoliopsida; order Poales; family Poaceae; genus Elymus; species Elymus sibiricus. Next base: position 307,891,735 of record CM077671.1, read on the forward strand.
TCATATATCATGGACCTGGAAGATTTTAACCGCGCATGCAAAATTCCACAATGGGGCAGCCATAATGATCCTCACAAAACGGAATATAATGATTTCCTTGCTAGCATCACTGTGGGAGAAACTAGAGACATTACACAGGCTACCTTGGGGAGCATTCACTTTCCTGCTATACATTATTTTGCTCTTTTCATAGGTAGATGTATTAATGGTAAACACGAGCATAGCCACCTTTGCGTACCTGATCTTAGTATTCTTAAGAGTGCGGTAATGGGTGATAGACGATATAACTTGGGGGCTATTATTGCTAGGAGGCTACATAAAAATGCTAAGGAAGGAGATTTCTTTGGCGGGATTTATGCCACTCGGGTAGCTAATTATCTTGGGGTATCCATAAGGGGGAATGACATTGAGTTACCACCTGCTTTTCTTGATTATGAGGCTATGGTGCGCTACCAGTTTCTTTCGAGGAACGAACAATCCCTCCTGTACCGACTAATTTTTGACAGACAGCGTGCTGTCCATATTACCCTTCCTGCTCCTGCCTTCTTTAACTTTCAGGAAAAACGGAGACACTTTATAACCAGAGAAGAGGCAAACGAGTACGAGAGAGAGGCGGAAGCCGCTCGCCTCCGCGCTGCAGCCGTTCAGGCAGTAGCCGCCGCAGCCCAGTATAACCCCAACTATGACTTTGGATATTATCCGGGCCAGCCATGGCACTAGACCAACTTAGGCCAAAAGCCTAAGCTTGGGGGAGTACGTATTTCTCACCGATATTACATTCATGTTCACACACTCATCTTAATAGTCGGTGCTTATACTTTTTCATTGTATTATCCATGTTAGTTTATTTCTTTTTCTCGCTTTCTTCTCGTGTGTCAGAAAAACCTTGAGAAAATCCAAAAAAAATTAGTCTAGCTTTACCTTCTTGTATGTTTAGTTGTAGTATTAAAAGAAAACCCAAAAAGATTTCTCGTTCTTCTTTTGCTTGTTGGGAGCTTTGCCGTGTAAATAGTTTTTCTCGTTCTTGTTTTGAAATTTCTTTCTTTCTTTGGGTCGTAAGGAGAAGACCACGATGAAAATGTTGAGTGGCTCTCATATGCATTACTATTTATCTATCAGAGAGCCCATATTACCTTGTCTTCTCCTTTGAGTTATTGTTTGCAGATTCTAGCTTAGTCCAATGCACGTGCACTCTTATTATTATTTACACCGTTCGGTCGTGCAAGTGAAAGACAATAATGACGATATATGATGAAAAGATTGAGATGGAGAAAAGCTGGTATGAACTCGACTTATTTTGTTTTTGTAAATATGATTAGCTCATCGTTCTGAATTCAGCTCATTATGGGTGAAACATGTTTGCAATGACAATTAGAGATTATAGTTGCTCATGCCATGCTTAATTAGCTAAGAGTGTATAATGGTTTGTCTTGAGTGCCAACATGCATTTTAAAATGGTTGTGATGTAGTATGATAGGATGGTATCCTCCTCTGAATGATTCGAGTGGCTTGACTTGGCACGTGTTCACGCATGTAGTTGAAACAAAATCAACATAGCCTTCACGATATTTATGTTCATGGTGCTTTATATCCTACTCATGCTTGCATTCAATGTTGGTTAATCTCAATGCATGTTTATGACTGTTGTCGCTCTTTAGTTGGTCGCTTCCCAGTCTTTTGCTAGCCTTCACTTGTACTAAGCGGGAATACTGCTTGTGCATCCACCTCCATAAACCCAAAGTTGTTTCATATGAGTTCACCATACCTACCTATATGCGGTATTTACCTGCCGTTCCAAGTAAATTTGCACGTGCCAAACTCTAAACCTTCAAATAATATTCTGTTTTGTATGCCCGAATCGCTCATGTAGCGACTGGGGGTGGTCAGTATCTTTCATGCTAGGTGGGTTATTCTCACGATATGTGTTGATTCACTATCATTCACGAGAAAGTGGCTGGTAACCAGGATGCCCAGTTCCATGCTCAAAAATCAAATCAAAATATAATGAAACAAAACTCCCCCAGGATTGTTGTTTGTATGGACAGTACCCGTGGATTCGGCCTGCCGTGGAGTGTGATTGATTGGTGGAGGGGGAGTAAAAACTTTACCATTCTGTTTGGGAACCGCCTATAATGTATCTAGCATGGAAGATGGTGAAATCTCTTGGTCGTCATGTTGACAATGAAAGCATACCGCTCAAAATTATTATTCATCTCTGTTTTAAAAGCTCGAGCTCTGGCACCTCTGCAAATCAATGCTTCCCTCTGCGAAGGGCCTATCTATTTTACTTTACTGTTGAGTCATCCTCCTCTTATAAAAAGCACCGGTTAGAGAGCACCACCGTCATTTGTATGCTTTGCTATTAATTGATATTGAGTATGATTGTGACTGGATCTCTTTTACCATGAATTACAATGTCCAGTCAGCCCTTGTTCTTCAGAGGTGCTCTGCATTTATGTTTTGCGGTCTCAGAAAGGGCTAGCGAGATACCATTATATCATATTGTATCATGATTGTTTTGATTAACTTGTTGTCATCCGAGATTTATTATTATTGCTCGCTAGTTGATTATGCCATTGATATGAGTAAATGTGAGACCTAAATGTTATTGTGAATGTGGTTAGTCTATAATCTTTGCTGAAACCTGAACATCAGTTAGGCATATTTACAACAACAAGATCAAACAAAGTTTGTAAAAGTTTTTTTTTGTCACTTTCAGTTTGTCAACTGAATTGCTTGAGGACAAGCAATGGGTTAAGCTTGGGGGAGTTGATACATCTCCATCGTATCTACTTTTCCAAACTCTTTTGCCCTTGTTTTGGACCCTAATTTGCATGATTTGAATGAAACTAACCCGGACTGACGCTGTTTTCAGCAGAATTGCCTTGGTGTTATTTTTGTATAGAAATAAAAGTTCTCGGATTGACCTGAAAATTTACGGAGAATATTTTTGGAATTAATAAAAAATACTGGCGAAAGAATCAACTTGAGGGGGTCCACCACCTAGCCACAAGCCAGGGGGCGCCCCCCTAGGGCGCGCCACCTTGTCTTGTGGGCCCCCAGAAGCTCCTCCGACCTCAACTCCAACTCTATATATTCCTATTCGGGGAGAAAAAAATCATGGAGAAGAGTTCATCACGTTTCACGATACGGAGCCGCCGCCACCTCGTGTTCTTCCTCGGGAGGGCAGATCTGGGGTCCGTTTTGGGCTCCGGAGAGGGGAAATCGACGCCGTCGTCATCACCAACCATCCTTCATCACCAATTTCATGATGCTCTCCACCGTTCGTGAGTAATTCCATCTTGGGCTTGCTGGACGGTGATGGGTTGGATGAGATTTACCATGTAATCGAGTTAGTTTTGTTAGGGTTTGATCCCTAGTATCCACTATGTTCTGAGATTGATGTTGCTATGACTTTGCTATGCTTAATGCTTGTCACTAGGGCCCGAGTGCCATGATTTTAGATCTGAACCTATTATGCTTTCATGAATATATATGTGTTCTTGATCCTATCTTGCAAGTTGTAGACACCTATTACGAGTTATGATCCGCATCCCCCAGGGTGACAATAACTGGGATTCTTTCCGGTGATTACCGTAGTTTGAGGAGTTCATGTATTCACTAAGTGCTAATGCTTTGGTCCGGTTCTCTATTAAAAGGAGGCCTTAATATCCCTTAGTTTCCGTTAGGACCCTGCTGCCACAGGAGGGTAGGACAAAAGATGTCATGCAAGTTCTTTTCCATAAGCACGTATGACTATATACGGAATACATGCCTACATTATATTGATGAATTGGAGCTAGTTCTGTGTCACCCTATGTTATAACCGTTGCATGATGAATGCCATCCAACATAATTATTCATCACTGATCCATTGCCTACGAGCTTTTCATATATTGATCTTTGCTAAGTTACTTTTCCGTTGCTACTGTTACAATCACTACAAAACTGCTACTGTCACTTTTGCCACCGTTACCGCTACTTCCATACTACTTTGCTACTGAATACTTTGCTGCAGATATTAAGTCTTTCAGGTGTGGTTGAACTGACAACTCAGCTGCTAATACTCGAGAATATTCTTTGGCTCCCCTTGTGTCGAATCAATAAATTTGGGTTGAATACTCTACCCTCGAAAACTGTTGCGATCCCCTATACTTGTGGGTTATCATCCGGCTGATAACCCGGGCCATGAATCCGGGGCGCCGAATATCGCAGCGTCACAAGACTCAACCGTCGTGTCTTCGGACTCGCGACCTATCAGGATAAGATTTTTTTCCCACCCACCACCCACGTCAAAAACTCTCCAACCAACTCGGGGAAGCCCGACTTATGGGATCTGTTGTATGTCATACAACAGACGGGGGAAACAGTCCACCATTACATGGCTAGATTCCTCCTTTTCAAAAACAAATTGGCAGACTGTAGTGGTCAGGAGACCATAGCAGCTTTCCGGCATAACTACCGGGACGACGGGATCCTAAACGCTCTCGCTCGTCGCCACATCTGAGACTTCACCGAGCTGTCGAATCTAGTGCGCAAGTACTGTGCCATGGAAAGCACCTGGCAGGCTCAATGACTACAGTCAACCCAGGCCAAGGACTCCAAAGGAGCTCGGAGGAAGCGTATATCCCCACGACGGTCAGCCGAACACGAGCCCATCGAGAAAAATACTAGACCCCTTAAAGGATACAAGACTGTTATTAACGAACTATTGGACAGGCCATGCCCCATACACTCCTCCTCGCTGAATGCGAACCGACTCACAGCCTTCGAGCTTGCTGGGTCGTGAGGCAAGTCGCAAAGAGTGGCGAGGCCATCCTCGATACCTCATCACCGAATAGACGTCCAGTCACGCCATCCGATAACAACGCTGAAATCCTAACGATCTACGAAACGTCCCCCTCGAATAATCGAAGGAAGAGAGCTCTTCGAGAACTCGACCAGGTAACCACATGGCAGCAACGAATTCTCGGACAAACACAGCCATAACTTTCGACGAGGAAGACCAGCCGAGAGCCCGCTCTAACCGAACACCTGCCGCTCTGGTTCTCAGCCCTATAATAGACGGTTTTCGGCTCCACAAGGTGCTAATGGATGGCGGCAGCGGCTTAAACCTCATCTACGAGGATACGCTGGACAAGATGCAGTACGACTGATCTCACATAGAACACAGCTCCACTACCTTTCAGGGGATTATCCCCGGAAGAGAGGGGCGATGCACAGGACGAGTTACCCTTGACGTGGTATTCGGTACCCCCAAGAACTATAGGTAGCAAGTGTAAAACAATGAGCAAAATGGTGTATAAATGCTTGGAAATAAGGCCTAGGGTTCATACTTTCGCTAGTGCAATCTCCCAACAATGCTAACATAGTTGAACCATATGATCATCCCTCAACGTGCAACAAAGAATCACTCCAAAGTTCCTATCTAGCGGAGAACAATAAGATGAAATTGTTGTAGGTCGTAGAACCACCTCAAAGTTATTCTTTCCGATCAATCTATTGGGCTATTCCTATAAGTGTCACAAACAACCCTAAAGTTCCTACTAGAATAACACCAATGATACATATCAATCAACCCTAATGTCACCTAGATACTCCAATGTCACCTCAAGTATCTGTGGGTAAATTATGCGACATGTATCAAACAATTTTAGATCTATCATATTCAATCCAACACAAAGAACTTCAAGGAGCACCCCAAGATTTCTATCGGAGAACGTGGTATGAAAACGTGCAATCAACCCCTATGCATATTTCCCTAGGTCACTGGAATCCGCAAGTTGATGCCTCAACATATATCAAGTGAATCAATAGAATACCCCAATGTCACTACGGGTATCCCACGCAAGACGTGCATCAAGTGTTCTCAAACCATAATATTCAATCATACATAATGAGATCTCAAAGGTAAAGATTCAATTCATCACAACAAGGTAGCAAGGGAATAACATCATATGATCCGATTATATTAACAAAGCCCGTGATACATCAAGATCGTGCCATCTCAAGAACACGAGAGAGAGAGAGAGAGAGAGAGAGAGAGAGAGAGAGAGAGAGAGAGAGATTGAACACATAGCTACTGGTACAAACCGTCAGCCCCGAGGGTGGACTACTCCCTCCTCGTCATGGCCTCCGCCGGGATGATGAAGATGGCCACCGGAGATGATCTACCCTCTCCGGCAGGGTACTGGAACGCCTCCAGATTGGTTTTTCGTCGATACAGAGAGTTGCGGCGGCGGAACGAGGAGTCTCTCTTTATTTCTGGGGTTTCTGGTATTTATGGGATTTTTCAGCGTTGGAATCACGCCAAACAGAGCTACGAGGGCCCCACAAGCCATTTGGCCGCGCCCCCTGGGGGCGCGGCCGGTTGCGTGGTGGCCTTCTGGTCCACCACCTCTTCGCTCCAATATTGCTTATTTGGTCCAGAAAAATCACTAATAAGTTTCAGGCGATTCCGAGAACTTTCATTTTCTGCACAAAAACAAAGCCACAGTAATTCTGCTGAAAATAGCGTCAGTCCGGGTTAGTTCTAAATAAATCATATAAAGTGTATCAAAACCATATAAAGTATTGTAAACATAGGTGAATATGGCATGAATACTTCATAAATTATCGATACGTTGGAGACGTATCAGCATCCCCAAGCTTAATTCCGGCTCGTCCTCGAGTAGGTAAATGATAAAAGAAATAATTTATGAAGTGTGAATGCTAGCTTAGTGAATAGTTTTGATCATTGATAATTTCAGTCACTTTTCTAGCATCATAACCATCAAAATTTTCTTATAAAAATCATCATGATAGAGTAGCAATCAATTCACATGTCATGGTTCAAACAATGCAGTCTATTGAAACTTAACAATCTATGTTCTTGGTCACCAAACAATTTCAATACATCATCAAGTCTAAGTAAGAGCTCCACATACTCAATTACCATATAGTATTTTATGATTGCTAATACTCAAGGCATATTTTTAGAACAAGCAACATCCATCGAACACAGAGAAAGATAGGGGCTTGATGTTTCTGTCGGGGAACGTTGCATGTGAAACAAAAATTTCCTACGCACACGCAAGATCTATCCATGGTGATGAGCTAAGCGGGAAGCGTTAAGAAACGCGGTTGATGTAGTCGAACGTCTTCGCGATCCAAATCACTAGCCGTCCCGCGATCCAATCACGATCTAGTGCCGAACGGACGGCACCTCCGCGTTCAGCACACGTACAGCTCGATGACGATCTCCGCCTTCTTGATCCAGCAAGAGGGAGCGGAGGGGTAGAACAGTTCTCCGGCAGCGCGACGGCGCGGCGGCGGTGGCGGTGGAACTATTCCAGCAGGGCTTCGCCTAAGCGCTGCTGAAAACTAGAGGATTTGATCTATCGGGGAGAGAGGGTTGCACCGTGGCTAGGGTTTCTTGTGCTGCTGCCCTCTCTCCCCTCTAGTATATATAGGCGGGAGGGGAGGGGCTAGCCGACCTAGGGATCCTCCTAGGAGTCGTCCGAAGGAGGTGGAGGTGGAGGAGTCCACCTCCAATCCTACTCCTAGTAGGATTCCTTCCCTTCCCCACTTGGACTTTCCTTTCCCCAAAATTCCAGCCGCATAGGCCCACTTGGGCTGGCCGCCCAGCCCACCAGGGGCTGGTGCGCCACCCTAAGGCCCATGTGGCCCTCTTGGGGTGTGGTGGGTCCACTTGGTGGACCCCCGGAACCCATTCGTCACTCCCGGTACACTGCCAGAAATGCCCGAAACTTTTCCGGAGTTCAAACACCACTTTCCTATATATCAATCTTTACCTCCGGACCATTCCGGAGCTCCTCGTGACGTCCGGGATCTCATCCGGGACTCCGAACAACCTTCGGTCACCAACATACATAACTCAACTATACCAAAACGTCACCGAACCTTAAGTGTGCAGACCCTGCGGGTTCGAGAACTATGTAGACATGACCGAGACACCTCTACGGTCAATAACCAATAGCGGGACCTGGATGTCCATATTGGTTCCTACATATTCTACGAAGATCTTTATCGGTTGAACCTCTATTTCAAGGATTCAGTTAATCCCATACGCTGTTCCCTTTGTTCTTCGGTATGTTACTTGCCCGAGATTCGATCGTCGGTATCTCTATACCTAGTTCAATCTCGTTACCGGCAAGTCTCTTTACTCGTTCCGTAACACAAGATCCCGTGACTAACACTTTAGTCACATTGCTTGCAAGGCTTATTGTGATGTTGTTTTACCGAGTGGGCCCTGAGATACCTCTCTGTCATACGGAGTAACAAATCCCAGTCTTGATCCATGCCAACTCAACAGACACCTTTGGAGATACCTGTAGAGCATCTTTATAGTCACCCAGTTACGTTGTGACGTTTGATACACACAAGGTATTCCTCCGGTGTCAGTGAGTTGCATGATCTCATGGTCATAGGAACAGATACTTGACATGCAGAAAACAATAGCAATAAACTGACACGATCATATGCTACGTTCATAGTTTGGGTCTTGTCCATCACATCATTCTCCTAATGATGTGATCCCGTTATCAAATGACATCTCATGTCTATGGCTAGGAAACCTTGACCATCTTTGATCAACGAGCTAGTCCACTAGAGGCATACTAGGGACACAGTGTTGTCTATGTATCCACACATGCAATTGAGTTTCCAATCAATACAATTATAGCATGGACAATAAACGATTATCATGAACAAGGAAATATAATAATAACTACTTTTATTATTGCCTCTAGGGCATATTTCCAACAGTTTCGCCTCCCAACACACTTATCATAAAGATAATTGTCAACAATAATGAATCATGATCAAATATATTTGAGTGGATATATATGTTTGGGTCTTTCCCCACCACATGGTGCTTGCCAACTAATAGATTGAAGTTGGAATAAGAAGTTGACTCAACATGAAAGTAAGTAACATGAAAGTAAATAGATTGTCCCTTCGCAGAGGGAAGCTGGGATTTGCATATGTGCCAGAGCTCATTGTTTAAAACAGAGATGAATATGTAATTTTGAGTGGTGTGCCATTCCTCTCAACGTCACAACAAAATATTCAATATCTTCCATGCTAATCACATTATTGGCGGTTCTCAAACATAGTTTAAATTTTTACTCCCCCTCCACCATTCAAACAAATTCCATGGCTGGTCGAATCCACAGTTGCCCTCCAAACAATCAACATTCTAGCGGGAGTTTTGTTTATTTATTTTTGTATTATGCAGGACTGGGAATCCTTTTTACCAGCATCTCTCGTGCAATGACAAGTGAATAAACACTCATCTTGAGAATAACTCGCTTAGCATGTAAGATAATGACTGCCCCATCGCTCCATGAGCGGTACAAGCACACAAAACGGATGTTTATTTGAATGTTTTGAGGTGGCACATGCAGATTTACTTGGAATGGCAGTGAAATACCATATATAGGTAGGTATAGTGGACTCTCATGGAAGAAACTTGGCTCAAGGATTTGGATGCACAAGTAGTATCTCTACTTAGTACGAAGTTTTGGCTAGCAAAAGGTTCTAAACAAGCACCACATGTTGGAGGATCCATAACAATATAACTTCTATGCAAATATACCCAAACATAACCATTACATTGTCTTCCTTGTTCAACTTCAACTGTTTGATCAAGTTTGAAAATAATTGATGGGTATTCACAATCATAAAAGATGTCCAAGATAATATATTTGTATGTGAAAGTTCTCTTTCTTATACTAATCATTCATGAATTGCTTGTATAACCAATACTATGATTGTCAAACTTCAATAGATATTACTTTCTAAAACAAATGTGAAACTACTACTAAGAATAAAGCACATGGATAATTTCATATTTATGATATTTCATTGATTCACAATTTACTCTTAGGATATAAGTGAAGCACAAGAGTACACATCAAACTACTCTCAAAAGATATAAGTGAAGATCAATGAGTAAGTAAACAATCAAGTAGTTATGTGAGGGCTCTCTCTCTCAATAAATATTTTCAGATATGAGTATTTTATTTAAACAACAAGCAAAATAAAAATAGCACTCCAAGAATAGCACATATCATGTGAACGAATAAAAATTTAGGCTCAACATAGGCTAACCGATAGTTGACGAAGAGAGGTGGGATGCGTAGCATACCCAAGCTTAGATGCTTGAGACTTCTTGAAATATTTACTTGGTGTGCCTTGGGCATCCCCAAGCTTGATCTTTTGTATCTCGTTCAATCCTCTCATATCCCGGTTTCACCTAGGTCTAGAAAACATCATCCACACAAAACTTGGAAAGAACTCGTGAGATAGGTTAGTGCACATAAGAATAAATCGACACTTTATGTCTGCCAAGACAAGTTGCACAAGAATTTTCAAACATAATCTACTGTTTACTATCGTTTCCACAATTTATATCTACCAATATAGGCTATGTAAACTATAGGATAAGTAGATAACAAAACTATGACAGCAATCTGTCCAAACAGAACAGTCTGTAGTAATCTATTAAACCAGTGTACTTTTGTCACTCAAAAAATTCTGAAACTTTAGGAAATGATAAAGGATTTATATGAAAATACTGTGTAAAAATTTCAGAAACTTTCCACGTTCCAGTAAAATATGAAAATTCAAACACTACAACAAAAGTTTCTGTTTTTACACAGCACACATCAAACATGCAATTCAAGCATCCTAATGGAAATTCTTGGAACTTTTTATTGAAAAACAAGATTATAAATAACACCTAACAGAAAATAACAAAATATAATGACAATCCAAGCAAAGCACATACTATGTGACAAATAAAAATATAGCTCTAAGTAAGATATACCGATAATGTTGAAGACGAAAGAGGGGATGCCTTCCGGGGCATCCCCAAGCTTAGGCGCTTGAGTCTTCCTTGGATATTACCTTTGCGGTTCCTTGGGCATCCCCAACTTAGGTTCTTTTCACTCCTTATTCTTCTTATATCGGCGTCTCACCCAAAACTTGAAAACTTCAATCACACAAAACTTAACGGAACTTCGTGAGATGGGTTAGTATAGTAAATATAGATCATTCACTTAGGTACTATTAAGACAAGATTCATAATTGTTCTCACATAATACCTACTGTATTCCAACATTCCCATAATTTATATCACTAAATATAAGCTATGGGAACACTAAAACAAGCAAACTATGCATGAAAAAGAGAATCTGTCAAAAACAGAACAGTCTGTGAAGATATGTAGTATAGCCATACTTAACTGTCTCTAAATTTTTTGAAAAATTAGGAAAGCTTATATAATTTGCATATAAATACTTTGTCAAAATTTCAGAATTTTTTGAAGCTCCAGTAAAATCATAGAAATTCTTTACTAGAGGCAAAAGTTTCTGTTTTTGCACAGAATCAAATCAACAAGTATCCATACTATCCCAAAGGCTTTACTTGGCACTTTATTGAAATAAAAGACACAAAACATGATTACTACAGTAGATTAATCATGTTAACACACAAAAACAGAAGATAAAAATGTTGGGTTGTCTCCCGACAAGCGCTTTTCTTTAATGCCTTTTAGCTAGGCATGATGATTTGAATGATGCTCACATAAAATTAAAGGATTGAAACACAACGGGAGCATCATGAAGCATATGAAAAGCACATTTAAATCTAACCCACTTCCTATGCATTGGGATTTTGTGAGCAAACAACTTATGGGAGCAAGAATCAACTAGCATAGGAAGGCAAAACAAGCATAACTTCAAAATTTTGAACACATAGAGAGGAAACTTGATATTATTGCAATTCCTACAAGCATATGTTCCCCCCTCATAATAATTTTCAGTAGCATCATGAAGGAAATCAACAATATAACTACCACATAAAACATTCTTTTCATGATCTACAAGCATAGAAAATTTATTTCTCTCCACATAAGCAATTTTCTTCTCATTCATTGTAGTGGGAGCAAACTCAACAAAATAACTATAATGAGATACATGATTGACATAACCACATTCAATATTAAAATCATGATGACAAGTTTCATGGTTACTATCACTCTTTATAGCATACATGTCATCATCATAATCATCATAGATAGGAGGCATGCCATCATCATAATAAATTTGCTCATCAAAACTTGGGGAACTAAAAACATCATCTTCATCAAACATAGCATCCCCAAGCCTGTAGCTTTGCATATCATTAGCATCATGTATATTCAGAGAACTCATACTAACAATATTGCTAACATGCTCATCATTCAAGGAATTCTCATCAATCACTTTATAAATTTCACAATTTTTAAATTCATGATTTTCAAGCAAGACCTCATAAAGATAATCTAGTGAACTCTCACTAGCAATTGTTCCAACATAATCGGGTCTTTCGAAAAGATTAGCAAGTGGGTGAGGATCCATTTATATTTATTTTGTAGTTTTCTTTTATAAAACCAAACTAGTGAAAAACAAGAAACTAAAAGATTTAATTGCAAGATCCAAAGATATACCTTCAAGCACTCACCTCCCCAGCAACGGCGCCAGAAAAGAGCTTGATGTCTACTACGCAACTTTATTTTTGTAGACTCGTGTTGGGCCTCCAAGCGCAGAGTTTTGTAGGACAATAGCAATTTCCCTCAAGTGGATGACCTAAGGTTTATCAATCCGTGGGAGGTGTAGGATGAAGATGGTCTCTCTCAAACAACCCTATAATCAAATACAAGAAATCTCTTATGTCCCCAACACACCCAATACAATGGCTAATTGTATAGGTGCACTAGTTCGGCGAAGAGATGGTGATACAAGTGCAATATGGATGGTAGATAAAGGTTTTTGTAATCTGAAAATATAAAAACAGCAAGGTAGCAAGTGTAAAACAGTGAGCAAAACGGTGTATAAATGCTTGGAAATAAGGCCTAGGGTTCATACTTTCGCTAGCTAGTGCAATCTCCCAACAATGCTAACATAGTTGAATCATATGATCATCCCTCAACGTGCAACAAAGAATCACTCCAAAGTTCCTATCTAGCGGAGAACAATAATATGAAATTGTTGTAGGTCGTACAACCACCTCAAAGTTATTCTTTCCGATCAATCTACTGGGCTATTCCTATAAGTGTCACAAACAACCCTAGAGTTCCTATTAGAATAACACCAATGATACATATCAATCAACCCTAATGTCACCTAGATACTCCAATGTAACCTCAAGTATCCGTGGGTAAATTATGCGACATGCATCAAACAATTTCAGATCTATCATATTCAATCCAACACAAAGAACTTCAAGGAGCACCCCAAGATTTCTATCGGAGAACATGGTATGAAAACGTGCAATCAATCCCTATGCATAGATCCCCTAGGTCACCGGAATCCGCAAGTTGATGCTCAACATATATCAAGTGAATCAATAGAATACCCCAATGTCACTACGGGTATCCCACGCAAGACGTACATCAAGTGTTCTCAAACCATAATATTCAATCCAACATAACGAGATCTCAAAGGTAAAGATTCCATTCATCAAAACAAGGTAGCAAGGGAATAACATCATATGATCCGACTATATTAACAAAGCCCGTGATACATCAAGATCGTGCCATCTCAAGAACACGAGAGAGAGAGAGAAAGAGAGAGATTGAACACATAGCTACCGGTACAAACCGTCAGCCCCGAGGGTGGACTACTCCCTCCTCGTCATGGCCTCCGCCGGGATGATGAAGATGGCCACCGGAAATGATCTACCCTCTCCGGCAGGGTACTAGAACGCCTCCAGATTGGTTTTTCGTCAATATAGAGAGTTGCGGCGGCGGAACGAGGAGTCTCTCTTTATTTCTGGGGTTTCTGGTATTTATGGGATTTTCCAGTGTTGGAATCACGCCAAACGGAGCTACGAGGGCCCCACAAGCCATCTGGCCGCGGCCCCTGGGGGCACGGCCGGCTGCGTGGTGGCCTTCTGGTCCACCCCCTCCGGTGGTTCTTCGCTCCAATATTGCTTATTTGGTCCAGAAAAAATCACCAAAAAGTTTCGGGCGATTCCAACAACTTTTATTTTCTGCACAAAAACAACACCACGGTAATTCTGCTGAAAACAGCGTTAGTTCGGGTTAGCTCGAAATAAATTATATAAAGTGCATCAAAACCATATAAAAGTATTGTAAATATAGGTGAATATGGCATGGATACTTCATAAATTATCGATACGTTGGAGACGTATCACTGATGCGGATAGAGCCCTTCGGGCCGAAAACAAAACCGCATCGTTCGTCCTCGAGGTAGTATCCGAAGCCCTCGCGGCCGAAGAGTTAACCGCACTCCACTCAATGGTAGATAAGGACGATGTAACCCTCAGCATGAGGCCAAAGTCCACTTCCTTTAAACCAGCGGATGAGATAGTCAAATTCCAGGTAGATCCAACGGACCCCAATAAAACAGCGTCCATTGGAGCTCAGCTGGACCCTGCAATCGACGAAGCGTTGCGCACATTCCTGCGCGAGAACTGGGACATATTCGCCTGGCACCCTTCGGATATGCCAGGAATCCCAAGGGGACTCGCAGAGCACAGCGTGAACATAATTGCAGGTTTAAACGAGTCAAACAGGCGCTACACCGATTTTCCGTACCTAAGCGTCAAGCCATGGGTACCGAACTAGTAAAATTGCTTGAGGCCGGATTCATTCGTGATATTAAACATCCGGAGTGGTTGAAAATTTTGGTCATGGTGCCAAAAAGGAAAAATCCTGGCGGCTGTGTGTCTATTTTAAAGACCTAAATAAAGCCTGCCCCAACGACCCCTTCCCTTTACCTCGCATAGACCAAATCATCGACGCCACCGCCGGACATGACTCACTGTGTTTCCTTGACCCCTACTCCGGATACCACCAAATAAAAATGAAGGAGTCTGACCAGGCTACAACTGCCTTCATCACCCCCTACGAGCCATTCTGCTTCAACACAATGCCTTTCGGGTTGAAAAACGCAGGCACTACGTATCAACGCATATTTCAGACATGCCTAGAAAAACAAATCGACAAAACGGTCGAAGCATACGTGGACGACGTGGTCATCAAGACCAAACACATCAGCCAGCTGGTAGATGACCTCCGAACAACCTTTGATAATCCGCGGACTTACGATATACGGCTTAATCTGGAAAAATGTGTCTTCGGGGTTCCCGCAGGTAAACTACTCGGATTCATCATCTCTCATAGGGGAATAGAGGCCAATCCGGCTAAAATACGGGCCCTATCCCATCTGGCAATCCCAATGGAGCTGAAGCACGTACAAAAACTGGCGGGCTATGTAGCGGCTTTAAGCCGCTTCATCTCCCGCCTCGGTGAAAAGGCACTGCCACTCTACAAACTGCTCAAACAGACCAAAAACTTCAAGTGGACCGACGAGGCAACAACCGCATTGGAAGAAATCAAAACACTATTGGCCAGCAATCCCATACTAACGACACCTGCTACAGGTGAGCCAATGATGTTGTACATGTCGGCCACCAATCAAGTGGTCAGCGTAGTTCTTGTCGTCGAACGAGAGGCTGAAGGCCACAAGCTCCGGGTGCAAAAGCCAGTCTACTATGTGTCAGAAGTAGTGCTCATCGCGTGCAAAACTCGCTACCCGCACTACTAGAAGATAGCCTATAAAGTTTTTATGGCGTCCCGCAAGCTCCGACATTACTTTGAAGAGTGTTCGGTCACGGTGACATCCGAAGTACCCCTCAATGACATAATCAACAACAGGGATGCCACGGGCCGCATAGCCAAATGGGACATTGAGCTCTTACCTTTCGAAATCGTGTACAAGCCACGCCGAGATAATAAATCTTAGGTGCTGGCTGATTTTCATGCCGAATGGATGGAGGCCGAGCTCCCTAAAGAGTACAATACATATTCCCACTGGACAATGTACTTTGACGACTCCAAAACGCTCGCCAGACTGGGGGCTGACCTCATACTTACATCCCCCACTGGCGACAACATCCGGTATGTACTACAAATCATGTAAACCGATTCCAATAACGCGTCCGAATACGAGGCTCCGCTGCACGGGCTTCAGATGGCAACTTCAATGGGTGTGCAGCGCCTTGAGGTACGAGGCGACTCCAACCTCGCCATCTCACAATCAACGGCGAATTCGATGCCAAAAACCCAAAAATGGCAGCATATAGGAACGCCGTTCTTAAAATTTCAGCACGGTTCGAAGGACTCGAATTCCACCATGTTTCCAGGGACATCAATCAAGATGTGGATGTCCTCGCTCGCATGGGCGCTAAACACGACCTGGTTCCTAAGAATACCTTTTTGGAACGGCTCTTTAAGCCATCCGTGGTATGGCAGGACGAGGACAACATTGCTGGAACCAGCGATCAGGAGCAGGTCACCCCTCCTATAATCGAACTAGATGAACAAATTATTGGCGGTTCGACTCTTGAAGAATCGCCTTCGGCGCACGAAGTCATGGCAGTAATAGCGCCGTGGACCGAGCCCTTTCTCCCCTATCTACTCTGCCAAGAGCTTCCCGATGACTAAAAGGAGGCAAGACGAATAATTCGACGATCAAAGACCTACAACGTTCATGAAGGCGAGCTATACAAGATAAGCACCACTGGAGTTCTCCAACGGTGCATATCCGAAGAAGGTAAACAACTCTTGGCCGAAATACACGCAAGTATGGGTGGCCATCATTGTCGGTGTCAAAACCGGCGGATCTCGGGTAGGGGGTTCCGAGCTGTGAGACTAGAATCGATGGTAACAGGTGACGAAGGGGACACGGTTTTACCCAGGTTCGGGCCCTCCTATGGAGGTAATACCCTACGTCTTGCTTGATTATATTGATGGTACGAGGATTACAGAGTTGATCTACCTCGAGATCGTATGACTAAAACCCTAGATGAGTTCTGTTGGTCTACAACCTAAAACCCTCCGGCTTATATAGACGCCGGGGGTACCTAGGGTTTACACATGGTCGGTTACTCAGCAAAGGGAAAAAACATGCCTATCTATTGTCGACATCTTGGAAGACACACCACGGCTCCTTGAAACCTCCACCTTGGCGACGGGGCCCTTGATCATTCATTACTCATCCAGCGGCCCATATAGTCCGGCCCATAGAGATAGGTCGGCTATCCGAGGACCCCTTAAACCAGGACTCCCTCAATCATGCAGCAGCTCGGGCCCTGGTTAGCAAGACTTTCCGCGCCGGCTTCTTTTGGCCCACGGCCCGTGCTGGCGCTCACACTCTCGTCCAACATTGTGTTGGTTGTCAGCTCTTTGCAAATAAAAGCCACATGCCTGCAACGGCTCTTCGGACAAAATTACGATTACCTGGCCTTTTGCGATCTGGGGGCTGGACATGGTCGTACCACTTAAAGGGGGACCAAGAAAAAGAAATATCTACTCCTAATGGTCGACAAATTCACCAAGTGGATTGAAGCCAAACCGGTAACTTCTGCTAAGTCCGGCCTAGTAATTGACTTTATATCCGGTGTGGTTCACCGTTACGGTGTTCCTCATAGTATAATAATAGATAATGGATCAAATTTCATAGCTCAAAAAGTTAAAGACTGGTGCGCTAATTTAGGCATCAAGCTTGACTATGCCTCCGTGTATCACCCACAAACCAATGGACAGGTCAAACAGGCCAACGAGCTTATTATGAGCGGCATTAAACCGCGCTTGGTCCGTTCTCCAACTGAATCTAATTGCCACTGGGTGGAGGAGCTTGACTCCGTACTGTGGGACTTGCGCACCACCCCTAACCGGTCAACGGGATATACACCATTTTTTATGGTATACGGGGCAGAAGTGGTCCTACCCTGCAATATCATCCATGACGCACCTAGAGTGAGCATGTACGAGTAAAATGAAGCTGAGTTAGATCGGCAGGACAACCTAGACGCCTTGGAGGAAGAACGCGATATAGCTCTTGCCCGATCTACCTTTTATCAACAACAGGCTCGATGCTACCAGGGTAGGGAAGTTTGGGCTTAAGCGTATAATGTGGGCGGTCTGTGGGTCACCCGGACACGTACCTCAGACGGGTGAAGCCGAAAGCTAGCATTCTTAAAAATGTAATTGGTCGGTTGAAAAGGAAGTAAGAATGAATAGGTGATTATCACCATAATCCGGAGTTATGTTCCCGACTTAACTATTGCTCGCGTGCCGCGGACATCCGAACAATAAGTCTACGGCTAGCGTAGCAACCGAAGAAAGGAACCTATAGAGGAACTATTTTCTCCGGAAGATGTTTCTTACGTTAAAAAGTAATATAACATCGCTCTCTGATCAAATTCTGTCTGTTCGCACCATATGGCCGGATTGCCTGGTTCTCTGTAATGCTTTCCTGATATTTCAGGTTATACATTGTAAGAAACACCCCCCCACTATTGTCCGGGGAGGTAGAAGTCGATCGCCGGTTAAGACAACGTTTACAGTTTGGATGAAGTAATATTTGATGTAAAGTACATAGTTACATAGAATCAAACATCCGGTTGCTGATCAAGATTATCTATTATCGCATCCAGGCGACAGTCTTGTTGTGAGATGCGCGCAGCAGGCATTACCTGGTGATATACTAAATGTAGATGTATCTCTTGACCATCGGGCCCTACCGGCCCGACTCGAGCCAAATGTTCGGGATCAAGCTTGGTGAATCTCGTTTTCACCATGGCCCATGCTTCCCGTGCTCCTTCTTGAGAGGCTGACGTTTTCCATAACTCAAACCGATGACGAGCTCCTTTAAAACGATCCGCCAATTCGGTCATCCCTTCCGGAGGGTTCAAAGACGGCCATAGTGCCTTGATCATGGTCTTCATCGCCTTTCGACCTCATTCATGCATAATGGATAGTTCCTTTAAAAGGTTCCCTCCAAACGAGCTGGCCTCTTCTTCGGGACGCCCAGTTAAAAGAGCTGCCAAGAGACGTGGTGTGCCTGTTAGTTCAGGTATAGTCTATGCATGAAACTACGAGTCCGGAGTCTTACTTACCAAATATACCACCTTTCAATCTCTGATTTTCTTCACGGGCACATGCAAGCAGGGTTTTTAAATCTTCAATCTCACCGGCTTGTCATTGATTCTCCGTTTGGAGGTTGTTCTTTTCCTCAAGATTATGGGTTAGTATCCGATGGGCGGCCTGGAGCTGTGACTCGGCATATCTTTGTGACTCTCTTGCCGCATCCAGGTCTTTTTGCAGCCGATCTATAGATTCGACTGCTATAAAGCACACCCTCATTAGATATTGAGGCATCGAGCAATTATGTATTACTCGAAGTTGTTACTCACCGTGCGCTTCCCTAGTGATTTTTTTCACTCCCTCTAGCCCGGCCTTTGCAGCTTTCAGCTGTGTTCGGTTTGTCTCCAGGTCTTTAGAAAATTCATCATTTTGCTCCTCTCAGGTCTACGAAATGTCACAAGAAGATCTTGTAAGACCCTTAATACAGCCGTCCCGGCCAAATTAAGGCTCGGGGGGTACTGGATTAGGATTCGTGTTCAGTCATTAAAATCAAACATTTACCCGAAGACTGTTTCGCATAAAATTGGCAATCTCTTCAAGTCCTGATCGGGCGGTGCCAAGGTGCATATCCACCGAATCAAGAGAATTAATCTCATGTTCGGAAAATTCAGGGTGATGCAGCGACTCCTTCCGACGTCGGTGATTCATCGCGCTTTCGACTTTCGATTTTGTAACTGAGACTTCCTTGGAATCCTCTGGATGCTGGTCCATGGAAGGGCCCCTCGTGTGACCTCCTGTGGTTGTTCGAGGCCTTTGTTTGGGGCCACCACCTTGAACCATTTCAGCGTCTTCGGGCATGGGAGGTTGTGTTCGGTTCCTGCAGAGTTCGGCCCAGACTATGAAAACTCACGAGCGGCCACGAGTAGTGTTCAAATTATAAAATTAACATCATTACCTCTTGGATGGAGGAGCGGTCGAGGTAGTCCCCATGGCGGCTCCACGCTTGACAGCGTTTGATACAGATTTTGCCGGCGGTTCACTTTCTAGTGTTCGGCGCATGCTACGACGGCCCCTGGGAACAGAGGGAGGTGCCTCTGAAGCCATGGGGGATGAGCACCCTTTTCGGGGAGGAGCTTTCTTCTTACCTCCGGTTTGGCACGTGAGTATCCTAGGGTGATCGTCTATAACGGAAACCTTGGAACCATCAAGGCTCTCCTGGAAAAAGACATCGTTCTCAAAAATAATCGAGGTATCCGGTGTAGGAACACGCGGTACGCTACACTAGCGCCAAATAAATTTTTTTTACCGCGCACCCAAGAACATGCTGCTGGAAATAGATCACAGGATCGGGTTTACCACTAGACGCATAGTCACCGCAGCGGAAGTAGAGTTGGTGATGCATGTAGTCGATCAGCCGATTCGCCTCCTCCTCCTATAGCCGATCTCCCACGAGCAGTGATCTCCCACGAACAGCTCGTCGCGGATCCCTCGAACGGTTCATCACGGATCCCTCGAACGGTTCGTCCAAGCACCGAAGATGCGATGCCTCCAAGGTATCCACACATACGGGGGCAACGTCGGGCGACGGACTTCTAGGTCCGATCGCACGACATGGTGGCGTGGGGAGTGGCGGTGGCTATCGACGGGAGGAAAAAGATCAACCCTGAAAGGTGCGCCCACTCCCCTTTATATAGACTTCCGAAGTGTGCTCAACACTTGAGGTCCACAACGAGTCTAGTTCCATTTTCCAAACAGATCCAATCCGAATGGGCTGCAATCCCTTAAGTGTGCGACCCTATAGGTTCACGTACACATGGACAGGACCCGAGTCGATAGTCAGTAGCGGCTCCTAGCAGAACGTGCCAATTCCCATTTGTGCGCAAAGTCGTTAGACAAACCTCGACAATGTGTCATATACAACATTCCTTTTGCCTCATGATATAGGTTGTAGAGCTCAAGGCGAGTACTTGTCACCCTTGTGGTAGCTCGACATCTCTTCTCGAAACCGTGATGCAGATTCCCAAACTAGGTTAACACTTAACCCATGTCGCATGTCATGCTTTCTGAATCTGATCACACGAGAGGGCCCAGAGAATATCTCTCCTCACGGAAGGGCAAATCCCATCTTGGTTAACCATGTCTCACGGCATGTCTCACTACTCACCCGAAAGCTACCTTTATAACTACCCAGTTATGGAGTAGCGTTTGATAGACCCTAAGTAAGTCGATCCTCATCCCGAGAACATGTGATGACCTCAGGTCTAGGACATGGCATATACATTGTACTTGAGACTAACAGATGACATTATCTCGCTATGTCTCAAAGTGGGTCTGTCCGACTCGGTGATCTCAATCCCTGAGTCCATACTATCAGTTTAGCATCTCTATGCACATGACTTGTGAAACGTAGTCATCAACTGAATCGGATACTAGTAAAGGATATGTGTCCGCATAACCTCAATAACTAGGGACTATTAGAACAATCATCATACTATATATAGTCTCACAAATAAGTCACATACTTATTGATACATATCACTGATGATGTTCAAGGACAATACAAAATACTCAACAATACATAGGAAACGAAATCATCACATGATTGCCTCTAGGGCATATCTCCAACAGTCTCCCACTTGCACTAGAGTCAATCATCTAGGCATCGTATGCCCATGGACCTCACGTGCATCTCATGCTTCGACTACGGGAGAGGCTTCGTTAATGGATCAGCAACATTTGCATCCGTGTGTATCTTGCATATGTTTACATCGCCTCTCTCGACAATGTCGTGAATGAGGTTAAAACGTCTGAGTATGTGTTGGGTTTTATGATGGTTCGGTGGTTCCTTGACTTGTGCAATAGCACCACTATTATCACAATAGAGGTCCAATGGATTGGACGAGTCCTGAACCACTCCAAGATCAGAAATAAAATTCTTCAACCAAACACCTTCTTTTGCAGCTTCAGAAGCCTCAATGTACTCAGCCTCCGTTGTAGAATCAGCTACCGTATCTTACTTGGCACTCCTCTAGCTCACTGCTCCTCCATTCAGAATGAACACAAACCCATATTGCGATCGACTATCATCCCTATCTGTTTGGAAACTAGCATCAGTATAACTCTTTACAATGAGCTCATCCTCACCTCCATAAACCAGGAACATATCCTTTGTCCTTCTCAAGTATTTAAGGATATTCTTTACTGCTGTCCAGTGACTCTCACCTGGATCAGCCTGGTATCTGCCTACTACGCTTAGAGCAAAGCTAACGTCGGGACGAGTACATACCATAGCATACATGATGGACCCGACAGCCGAAGCATACAGAATCCCATCCATGCGTCTTCGCTCATCAGGAGTCGAAGGACTCTGAGTCTTGCTAAGACTAATGCCATGTGACATGGACAAGAACCCTTTCTTGGCATCTTGCATGTTGAACCACTTAAACACCTTGTCTATATACGTACGTTGGCTTAATCCAATAAGCCTTCTCGATCTATCTCTATAGATCTCGATTCCCAGAATATAAGCTGCTTCTCCCAAGTCTTTCATCGAAAAACTATTTTTTAATGAGTCCTTGATAGATTCAAGCATTTGAACATCATTTCCAATCAACAATATGTCATCCACATACAGGATCAGAAATGCAACTAAGCTCCCACTGACCTTCTTGAATACACAATGATCATAGTCGTTCTTGATGAAGCCAAACTCTTTGACCGCTTCATTTAAACGAATGTTCCAATTCCGAGATGCTTGCCTCAATCCATAAATGGATCTTTGAAGCTTGCATACCATGCCAGCATTCTTTGGATCGTCAAAACCCTCGGGCTATGTCATATACACGTCCTCAGTTAAATTTCCATTAAGGAAAGCCGTTTTGACATCCATCTACCATATCTCATAGTCGAAATATGCAGCTATAGCAAGAATGATCCGAATTGATTTAGGCATCGCTATCGGTGAATAAGTCTCACCGTAGTCAACTCCTTGAACTTGTCGATAACCTTTAGCGACAAGTCGAGCCTTATGGACTGTAACATTTCCATCCATATCAGTTTTCTTCTTAAAGATCCATTTGCACTCAATGGCTCGAACGCCATCTGGCGGATCAACCAAGTTCCAAACCTGATTGTCATCCATGGACTTTAATTCGGATCTCATGGCCTCAAGCCATAACTCGGAATCAGGGCTCACCACCGCTTCCGCATACGTGGTCGGTTCGTTGTTCTCTAAGAACAACACATTGCAGTCGTGCATATTGCGCAACCTTTCCGACCTACGTGGAACCGGCACCGATTCCACTACGGGTTCCCTGACTAACTCCGGCGTGATTGAATCACCTGTCGGAACGTCCCCGTGTGGCTCTCGAATTTCTTCGAGTCGGACCGACCTCCCACTAGCCTTCCGATTGAGAAACTCTTTCTCAAGGAAAACTCCATGTCGAACGACAAACACTTTGCCCTGTTCACGGTTGTAGAACTAATATCCCAAGGTTTCCCTAGGATATCCCACGAATATGCACTTGTATGACTTGGGTGTGAGCTTGTCCGACTGGAGTCGCTTGACATATGGTTCACAACCCCAAATCTTTAGAAAAGACAAGCTATGACTCTTTGCAATCCATATCTCATATGGTGTCCTATCTACGGACTTTGATGGTACCCTGTTTAGTGTGAAAGCTACGGTTCTAGAGCGTATCCCCAAAATGACAAGGGTAAATCCGACTGACTCATCATCGATCGGACCATGTCTAAAAGAGTCCGATTCCTCCGTTTCGACATACCATTTCTCCGTGGCGTACCTGGAGGAGTAAGTTGTGGAACTATTCCACGGTTCTTCAGATGACCATCAAACTCCTGGCTCATATACTCACCCCACGATCATATCGTAGAAGCTTGATTGTCTTGCCGAGTTGATTTTCCACTTCATTCTGAAACTCCTAGAACTTTTCAAAAGTTTCTGACTTGTGCCTCATCTAGTAGACATATCCATATCTAGTAAAGTCGTCGGTAAAAGTCACAAAGTATTGGAAACCACCTCTAGATGTCGTGCTCATTGGTCCACATACATCACTATGTATAAGTTCCAATAGCTCAGACGCCCTCTCACAACTCCTTGCAAAAGGAGTCTTAGTCATCTTGCCGAGTAGGCAGAACTCACATGTCTCAAATGATTCAAAATCAAATGATCAGAATTCCATCATCATGGAGCTTCTTCATGCGCTTTTGACTAATGTGTCCTAGTAGACAATGCCAGATGTAAGTCGGATTTATCTCGTTAGGCTTATGCCTCTTGACATTTATGTTATAGACCGATTCACCTTCAAGATCTAATATAAATAACCCATTCACAACAGGCGCAAAGCCATAAAACATTTTATTCAAGTAAATAGAACAACCATTGTCCTTAGTATTGAATTCATAACCTTGCCTCATCAAACATGAGGCCGAAGTAATGTTTTGACTTAATGCAGGAACATAATAACAATTATCAAGTTCCATTACAAATCCTGAAGGTAAATTAAGTTGCATGGTGCCGACGGCTAGTGCAGCAACTCTTGCTTTATTCCCGACGGGTATGTCAACTTCTCCTCTTGCAACATTCCTAGTCCTTCTTAGCCCCTGCATCGAGTTGCATATGTGAACAACCGATCCGGTATCATATACCCAAGAGCTACTAGAAATATCAGCAAGAAAAATGTCTATAACATATTTAACAAGTGTACCTGAAGAAGAAGTCACACTTCCAGTCTTCTTTCCTATTTGGGCAAGCCACTTGCTGCAGTTCCTCTTCCAGTGAAAGCAAACGGTCCCCGTGTTTGGTCCAAACTTGGGCGCGGTGGCGACAGTAGGAGTTGCCTCCTTGCCCTTTGCCTTAGTCTTTTTCTTGGACCAGCTCTTCTTGAACTTTGCCGTGTTCTGCACCATCAACACTTGATGCGTGCCTTTCTTGATATCCTGCTCTGCCACTTTTAGCATCCCATTCAATTCAGTGAGCTTCTTTTCCATTACGTGCATATGGAAGTTCGAGATGAACGCCCCATAGCTAGTCGGAAGAGAAGCCAGAATTGTATCCGTAGACAATTCGTCCCCAAGTGGGAAGCCTAACCGATCCAAAGCTTGCATGTATCCGTTCATCTTGATCACATGCGGGCTCAGTGGATCACCCTCTTTCAGCTTACAATCCATCAAGGATCGCCAGACGATGAACCTTTCAGTCCTTGCCTGCATCTGAAACATGCTCTTGAGGTTCTCGATCATATTGAAAGCCTCAATGTTTTTGAAATGCTGCTGCAGATCGGGCTCCATAGAAGCCAGCAAGAGACAGCTGATCTCGTTTGACTCATCAACAAGTTTTTGGTGGGCATTCCTGGCTGTGGCATTAGCATTCTCAGCAGGTTCCTCTGGAAGGGGTTCCTCTAGAACATGTTCCTTTTTATCATGCCTGAGAACAATTCTCAAATTTCTATACCAGGTGGTAAAGTTTGTTCCATTCAGTTTATCCTTTTCTAGGATTGATTTCAAAGAAAAACCGGGTTGAGCAGATGGTGCCATTGATCTACAACAAAAATATGCAAAACACTAAGACATGTATTCATAAAGAGTAATTCAAATTAAACATTTTCATAAGAACATTACTCCCACTAAAATCAACATCCTCTGTTGATTCTTAGCGATTCACGATCCAAGATCGTACATGTTAACTAGTGTGCTTTTGCATCACCACTAGAAGACTAGATCACTTGGTAAGCAACACTTGCTAATCGTATCTCTATACGACTCTTGTTTGTTGGGGACATCTCATGCCACGCCAACTCTTATGCCTCGAGGCCCAAAACTGTTTTGATAGCCACGACAAGTTAACTAATGCTTCACTCGTAAGTGTCCGACACAAACACACCACGTTAAGGAGAATTAGCAGCACCCTAATTTTATAGGCCCACCACTAAAAATACTTAACATGTGATGGTGCAGCAATTGGGGAGGCAATTTTACTTGACATTCTTTGAGGGATCACCCTACTTAAAACATCTATCATGCAAAAGAAGGGTGCATAAAAGGGATAAACTTTCACATGCAGTATATATATGTGTGATATGGTATAGCCCCTTTCATCAATGCATCGTGATCTCCATCTCCACGTGCGCTGCATGCCCATGGAGATCTCCATCTCCATGCATGGTTGCCCTTGTGGTGATCTCCATCTCCACACATGGTGTCAACCGCCAAGTGTTACATCAGATACTATGCTATTACAAACTAATAGCCTAAGAGTAAATTATATTACAAGGCATCTCATGTTGACACGCAGGTCATTAATACAATAATGGGACAACCATATGGCTTCAGCTGGTTGCCGCACTCATGACACGTAGGTCGTGATTTAATAATTTACAAGAAACATTCATGGGCTATACCAAATCACAAGCATTCCCTGTAAAAACAAGTCAGACGTTCTACTGCCAAAAATAAAACTGTCCCAAACTCTATTTTCCAAGAGGATTTTGACCTCAAAAATATCGCTGAAAATGGTAAATCCATTGAAGGTCAAATGCATATTTTTGTGCTGTTCAGTTTGACAGGTCATGGAGCGAAAACGGAGTTCGTATGCAAAAGTTATGCCCGTTTTACTATGACTCCTCCAACAGATTTCAGCAATGCGGAAATCACATTTCCACGGTGTCGATCTTTGCTCCGGTTCGATCAATCTTATTGATCTTCATGTGCTGCATCTGGATTTACGTTCCACTGTCTACCCCGATGGTGGAAACCGACCGGTGTTGGTAATTCGTGTCACGACCTGTGCATCACGATCACGGAAGCAAGATCACGAAACCAACCGTCAACACTGACGTGCACGGCCGATCTCATCGACCCACACCTGAACCGATCTACATATCTCATATGCAAATCACCGAATCTATCTCCACACAACAGAGGCTCTGATACCACTGTTGGAACATGCGGTACGCTACACTAGCGCCAAATAAAAAATTTCTACCGCGCACCAGAGAACATGCTGCTGGAAATAGATCATGGGATCGGGTTTACCACTAGACGCGCAGTCACCGCAGCGGAAGCAGAGTTGGTGATGCGTGTAGTCGATCAGCCGATTCGTCTCCTCCTCCTGTAGCCGATCTCCCACGAGCAGTGATCTCCCACGAACAGCTCCTCGCGGATCACTCGAACGGTTCGTCACGGATCCCTCGAATGGTTCATCCAAGCACTTCAGATGCGATGCCTCCAAGGTATCCACACGTATGGGGGCGGCGTCGGGCAGCGGACTGCTAGGTCCGATCGCATGGCATGGTGGCGTGGGGAGTGGCGGTGGCTGTCGACAGGAGGAAAAAGATCAACCCTGAAAGGTGCGCCCACTCCCCTTTATATAGACCTCCGAGGTGTGCTCAACACTTGAGGCCCACGACGAGTCTAGTCCCATTTTCCATTCGGATCCAATCCGAATGGGCTGCAATCCCTTAAGTGTGCGACCCTATAGGTTCACGTACACATGGACAGGACCCGAGTCGATAGTCGGTAGCGGCTCCTAGCAGAGCGTGCCAACTCCCATGTGTACGCAAAGTCGTTAGACGAACCTCGACAATGTGTCATATACAACATTCCATTTGCCTCACGATATAGGTTGTAGAGCTCAAGGCGAGTACTTGTCACCCATGTGGTAGCTCGACATCTCTTCTCGAAACCGTGATGCAGATTCCCGAGCTGGGTTAACACCTAACCCATGTCGTATGGCCATGCTTTCTGAATCTGATCACACGAGAGGGCCCAGAGAATATCTCTCCTCACGGAGGGGCAAATCCCATCTTGGTTAACCATGTCTCGCGGCATGTCTCACGACTCACCTGAAAGCTACCTTTATAACTACCCAGTTATGGAGTAGCGTTTGATAGACCCTAAGTAAGTCGATCCTCATCCCGAGAATATGCGATGACCTCAGGTCTAGGACATGGCATATACATTGCACTTGAGACTAACAAATGACATTATCTCGCTGTGTCTCAAAGTGGGTCTGTTCGACTCGGTGATCTCAATCCCCGAGTCCATACTATCAGTTTAGCATCTCTATGCACATGACTTGTGAAACATAGTCATCAACTGAATCGTATACTAGTAAAGGATATGTGTCCACATAACCTTAACAACTAGGGACTATTAGAACAATCATCATACTATATATAGTCTCACAAATAAGTCAAATACTTATTGATACATATCACTGATGATGTTCAAGGACAATACAAAATACTCATGAATACATCGGAAACGAAATCATCACTTGATTGCCTCTAGGGCATATCTCCAACATCCGGATCATCATGGAATCCCGGGTCATCATCTCAAGAATAATTCTCGGGCTGTGGGGGAGGACAGTTAACCGTCTCGATCCAGCGCCTCCAATCTTGTTCGGCAAAACCTCAACAAATTTAGTTAGTCAAAAATTAATATAAACAACTTGAGTGTGGGAATAGGATCAGACTCACCCATTCAATGGGATTATGGCTTGAATATCCTTCCCTCACATTCAGGTGAATGAACCCTTCTTTTTCTCCTTTAAAGAGGTTGGCTAGTATGGCAGCCATTGCCTCTTGATCCGCGGGACCTTCCTGCTTATAGCGAGTCGCGTCGCTTGAACCTTTATAGCACCATAAGGGATGCAGCCTTTGTTGAAGGGGTTGGACGCACCGTCTAATGGTCGTGGCAATCACGTCAACAATGGTCAACTGGCAATGTACTAATAACTTCACCTTGGCGACTAGTCGTTTCACTTTGGCACTGTCTTCTTGAAGAGAGCTCTTCAGAATCCAGTTGAAACGCTTCTGTAAGGGAGCAGCCGAGAATTCGGGAAGACCTCTGCGAGCTAGATCGAATAGGGGAGCGTCCTCAATATTAAACCAATCGGAGGTCCACTCTTCGGGATCTTTTTCGGGGGTCCCCACAGGGTATCCCGACCCGGCTATATGCCACACTTTCGGCTCCACCAACCTAAAAAATCGACCCCCCTGAGTGCGGGGGACGAGACAAAAAAACTTCCTCCATTGTTCGAAATGGGCTTCACAGTGCAGAAACATCTCGCATAGGGCAACGAAACCCGAGATATGGAGAATGGATCCGGGGGTGAGATGGTGGAGCTGGATCCCATGAAATTCTAATAAACCCCTTAATAAGGGATGAATGGGAAAGCCCAGGCCTCATAAGAGGAAGGTAATGAGCATACCCTCTCTTCCTTGCGAGGAGTTGGGGATTTCTCCATGAAAGCCTCGCCGTCTGCGGAAGTTAATCCGTAGTGGGAGGGCGTTAGATCTGAGGAGGGAAGATATCCCTGCACCTCTAAGTCATGTAGGCGGAGACGAGAAACGGAACAACTTGCCCAGTCACCTGGGAGAGGGCCGTGAGGGCATGAGGAGGAGCTTCGAACATTCACCATGACTCCCTCATGTTCTTCTTGGCAGATGGGGAGCAGGATGGATTGCTTAAAACGCGTCAGCCCGATTTAATGGATGGTTCTTCCTCCTCAGATCCTTGAAGGGCATTTTTGGAATTGCCTGTTTCTGATTGGCGCATAGAAATCGAGGGGTTGCAGAAAGAATGAAAGTTGTGGGCCATGCGACGTTTCGACATTCGAAGAGCACGTCATAGGTCGGATTGGAGTCAGCCGAACTATGGAGCAGAGGGGAACTCGCCCCACAAGCCGAAGACTTTGGGCACGCGAATATTGAATCAAGACTGCGGCGTTAGAGGCCAGTTCGGGGGCTACTGAGGGAGTCCAGGATTAAGGGGTCCTCGGGCTGCCGACCTATCTCTATGGGTCGGACAGTGGGCCGCTTTGTGATTATCAAATGGAGGCCCAAAGATTATGATGCCGTACTGATATGTCCATTTTGCATCATGATTTCATACTGTTATTTACTTTGTTTTGTTGAAAAATAATGCTTTGAGGAGTGATTCTAATGCCTTTTCTCTCATAATATGCAAGGTTTACACAAGGAGGGAGGATACCGGCAGCTGGAATTCTGGACCCAAGAAAAGCATGTCAGAGATACCTATTCTGCACAACTCCAATGAAGCTGAAATTTTACAAAGATTATTTTTGCATTTAATAAAAAATACTGGAGCTGAAAACTACCGGAGGGGGCCTCCCAGATGGGCACAACCCACCAGGGCGCGCCAGGCCCCCCTGGGCGCGCCCTGATGGGTTGTGCTCAGCGTGGCCCACCTCCGGTGCTCATCTTCTGGTATAAGGTCACTCTTGACCTAGAAAAAATCAGAGGAGGACTTTCATGACGAAGCGCGGTTGCCTCGAGGCGGAACTTGGGCAGGAGCACTTTTGCCCTCCGGCGGAGCGATTCCGCCGGGGGAACTTCCCTCCCTGAGGGGGAAATCGAAGCTATCGTCATCACCAACACCCCTCTCATCTTTGGGAGGCCAATCTTCATCAACATCTTCAACAGCACCATCTCCTCTCAAACCCTAGCTCATCTCTTGTGTTCAATCTTTGTACCGGAACCTCAGATTGGTACCTGTGGGTGACTAGTAGTGTTGATTACCTTGCATAGTTGATTACTATATGGTTTATTTGGTGGAAGATTATATGTTTAGATCCAATATGCTATTTGTAAGAGCAAATTTCTCAATGTGTGGTTTTGGTAATTGATGACAATCCCTATGGACTAATGGTTGCCTTGAGTTATATTCGAAGGATTTGTCCATAGGCACTTCTTGAAGTCCATCTGTTGGTTTCAAGGAGTTTATATGGTGACCAAGGTGGTATTCAAGGTTTTATCCAAAGATTGGTCATATAGAAGATATGATACAAGGTTGATCAAGACTAAGTCAAAGAGTGAATCAAGCTGATCAACACACAAAGTATACAAGATGTACCAAGAGGGATTAGGTGATCACATGGTATGGTAAGTATGGTCCATTACGCTTTGTGTACTAACCCATGGTCTACGTGAGAGTTCTATGTGGGGTTAGGTATGTTTCCATGGGCTTGCGTCAAGTGGAAGATCTCATACAACCCATGGAGGATGACATCAAGTGGTGATCGTCATCAAGATTGCGGTGTGCAAGTTCAAGTGGAGCATCATGAAGAGATCATGCTTGAAGCTTGCCGTCCATTGTGGTGAAAATGTACTTGTGAAGATGTGACGAAGAGTTGCTCACCCATAGTGGAGTATGGGGGAGCAATCAACTAGTCTTCATCGAGCCAACACAATCAAGAAAGGTAGTCCATCTTCAGGAAGTCAAGATCATCATCATCTATCTCAAGTGGACTATGTGCAAGGTATAGGTTTGCCCTTGATAGGTTTTCTATTTTACCGGTCTCATGGTGGTAGTTGGGAGACCGAGTTATAGGATCGATTGCCGTACTATCAAGGGGCGCTCTCAAGTGAGTAGCTTGATCGTATCGTTCATTGAGAGCTCAAACCATTTGCATCCTTACATCATCATCTTTCTTGGTCCTTATTTGGTTTTTCTCTATGTGAGTTTTTGAGCTTATGGTCTTCATCGTGATAAGTTCAAGCTCATCGAAAACAGATTTCGTATGCATCATATTGTGTTTTCGGTGTTGGAGATTTTGCCGGATATTTATTGGGAAGGTCATCTTCCTTATCCTAGTGGCATTTATTCTCCATTACTTGTTCTTAATTTAACTAGTCATTGTTGGATAGCTCTTGTTGTCCTTTATCCAACAAGCTTGAGTTTGCTCAAATCGGAGCTCGTATGCGAAAGTTATGGCTGTTTTAGTCTTACCTATTTTACATAGAGAGGTTGTACCGCCCCATAGAGAGGTTGTACCGGTTGACCGGTACAACCGGTGTTTGGAGCAGTTGTACCGCTCTAGAATTGGTCCGAAGGTTGTACCGGCCATGTACTACTCTACCACCGGACTAGTTTCTGTTGTGGTGCGGTTCTTGGGCGGTTGTGGGCCGGTTGCACCGCTTATTGCTTGTTACCGGTTGTACCGGTGCTCATAGCGGTTGTACCGCTCCTATGTTATTCTGCACATAATGGGCAGATTCGTGGGGACCTATTTAAGGGGGTCTTCTTCCCCAATGGTGCCCCAACTCTTAAGCTCGTTTTTGCCCCCCATTGTTGACCTTCTTTGAGCTTGCTATCTCTCAATCCCTCCAATGATTCTTGCTAGTTCTTGAGGGAAAAGGGAGAGGAGATCTAGATCCACATTTCCACCAATCACTTTCTCCGCTATGTGAGGGGAACCCCTTGGATCTAGATCTTGGAGTTCTTCGTGTTCTTCTTTGTTCTTCCTCTCATTTTCCTCCATAGCATTAGTTGTTGTGGTGGGATTTGGGAGAGAAGAACTTGGGCACTCCGTGTGCCCTTGCCATTGCATTTGGTGCATAGGTTTGACTTCTCCACGGTGATACGTGGAAGTGAAGTTTGAGAAGATTATTACTCTTGGGTGTTTGAGCACCCTAGAGCTTGTTCCTCTTGGGTGCCTTGGCGCCCTAGACGGTTGGTGGTGTCTCGGAGCTCAATCATTGTGGTGTAAAGCTCCGGGCAAGCGTCGGGGTCTCCAATTAGGTTGTGGAGATTGCCCCGAGCAATTTGTACGGGTACCGGTGACCGCCCCCAAGGGTTGCCAAAGTGTACGGGTACCGGTGACCGCCCCCAAGGGTTGCCATTTGTACGGGTTCGGTTACCGCCCTCAAGGGTCCCTTATTGAATCACGACATCTTGTATTGTGCGAGGGCGTGAGGAGATTACGGTGGCCCTAGTGGCTTCTTGGGGAGCATTGTGCCTCCACACCGCTCCAAACGGAGATTAGCATCCGCAACGGTGTGAACTTCGGGATACATCATCGTCTCCACGTGCCTCGGTTATCTCTTACCCGAGCCCTTTACTTGTGCACTTTACTTTGTGATAGCCATATTGTTTCTTGTTATATATATTGCTATCACTTAGTTGTTTATCTTGCTTAGCATAAGTTGTTGGTGCATATAGGTGAGCCTAGTTGTTTTAGGTTTTGTGCTTGACATATTAAACGTTAGTTTTATTCCGCATTTGTTCAAGCCTAAACCATAATTATTTTAAAGCGCCTATTCACCCCCCCTCTAGGCGACATCCACGTCCTTTCAATTGGTATCAGAGCTAGGTCTCTCATTATTAGGTTTTACCACCTAGAGAGTAAGGATGTCGACTAGGGGTTTAGGATTCTCTGGCACTCTTAGTTTTGATGGCACAAATTTTGATGTTTGGGTAATTCGCATGCTTACTCTCTTTAGGGGCTGATTTGGATCCACATGTTTAATGCTATGGTTAGACTTTGTCTTAATACTTTTCTCGTAGTTGCGGATGCTTGCGAGGGGGTTAATCATAAGTAGGTTGTTAGTTCAAGTAAGAACAACACCTTAGCACAGGTCCACCCACATATCAAATTATCAAAGTAGCGAACACGAATCAAACCAACATGATAAAAGTGATTAGACGAAATTCCCGTGTACCCTCAAGAACACTTTGCCTATTACTAGTGATTGTTCTGGCCTGTCCTTTGTCTCAAAAGGATTGGGCTACCTTGCTGCACCTTATTTACCGTTACCGTTACTTTCTTGTTACCAATTATCTTGCTATCAAACTATCTCTACAATTTCAGTGCTTGCAGAAATTACCTTGCTGAAAACCGCCTGTCATTTCCTTCTACTCCTCGTTGGGTTTGACACTCTTACTTATCAAAAGGACTACGATTGATCCCCTATACTTGTGGGTCATCACGTACCAAGATGGGAATATCTCAAGCCATGACGTATACTCCAAGAACACAATGATAAGTTTGACATATTCTTTTCCTGATGTAATCGACATTGTGCAACCCTAGATACCCCTGGTGTCTATATAAACCAGAGGGACTTAGAACGTAGGGAGATTTTAAGCTCATTACTCCTACGGTTTTAGACCACATCATACAATCTCGAGGTAGCCCAACTCTGTACTCGATACTCCTTCATCAATACAAAACAAAGCAAGACATAGGATTTTACCTCCATCAGGAGGGCCCGAACCTGGGTAAAATCGTTCCCCTTGTCACCTGTTACCCATCGATCCAACATCCACAGTTCGGGACCCCCTACCCGAGATCTTCCGGTTTTGACACCGACAGCCACACGTTAGGCCACCTTGGATGAACGTGAGCGGCTCGAGCGGCTCCAGAAGTCACTCGACGACCGCATGGCTTGGGAGCAGCCCAGCTCCAGCCGAAACCGTAGGCGGTTGTTTCCAAACGACCGTCTGCGTAATTACCATGCGATACGTACACCGTTGCAGAACTTGGCTGCAGCCACTCGGATCGCTAATTCCATTCAGCCATCTGATTCTGTGGCTGGGGAAGGCATTTGGCAGATTCAGATGCTCCTGAATACCGCTTTGGAGCAGAACTCTGCGGTGTCGCAGTCGCACAACCGCATCCGCAGCAAGTCCGTTCGGGCGGACACGGTGCAGTCGGCCAATAGCCCACTCGCACCAAGGAGTCATCGGCGCTCTGCCCCTCCGAGAGCCAATATGGAGACCAAAGGTGTGAGGACCGCTACCGCAGTCAGACGCCCCCTCCGAGGGGTGGTTCGTACGGTCAGCGTTCCTACGATGACAAACGACCTTATGAAGACGACCGAAGGAGAAGCCCAATTCGTCATAGAGGTTATGGGGGTGAAGACTTTCGAGCACCCCTAGCTCAATGCAAGATCCATCATCGCCCAAGGCATGGTCGACAGAGCCAGGGCAAGCAGAGAGCGGTCGAGTGGTCGGGGCGCTTCGGGCCTCGAGTGTTTCAGCAGATACATTCGGGAGGCTGAGATACCCTCCAACTACAGGTTGGCGTCGGGAATCGGCAAGTTCAACGGCGAGTCAAAGCTGGAGACTTGGCTCGAAGACTCCCAAGTGGTCGTCCATATTGGCGGCGGCAATGACTTCGTGACGATGAAGCACTTGCCCCTCTTGCTCGAGGGGTCGGCGAGGGCGTGGCTGAATCAGCTACCCCCAGAAGTATTTACAGCTGGGAAGACCTGGCCCGATTGTTCGTCAAGACATTCGAGGGCACCTACAAGCGCCCGGGTGGATTAACCGAGCTGCGACATTGCATGCAGAGGAACAACGAGACTCTCCATGAGTACATCCAACGTTGGACCACACTACATAACACGGTGGAAAACGTGACAGAGCATCAGGCCGTTTGTGCCTTCAAGGCAGGCCTCCGGTACCGTGAGCTTATCCCGCATTTTGGCTGGACTGACGATCTGTCCCTCAGTCGAGCGATGGAGATTGCCAGTCGGTACGCAACCGGCGAGGAAGAAGACCGCCTTCATAGTGGCAAGGGCCACTCGAGTGAAGCCCCTCACTCGGGGGCGAGGCAGGAAAGAAGTAGAAGCGTAAAGCCGAACCCGTTGGCAAGGCAGAAGCTACCGCCATCCCAGGGCAGAGCAAGAGCAAGCCGAAGCAAAAACAGAAGAAAGACTGGGTCGCCAAGAAGAAGAGCGAGCCCAAGGCTGACATCTTGGACCAGCCCTGTCAGATTCATACCAAGAGGGATGAAGACGGCAACCCCATATACCCGAAGCATTCCACTCGGGACCGTCAACTGCTCAAGCAGGAGATGCATGAAGAGCCCTCTGAGGACAAGGACAATGACGACGCTGAGGGAGAAGACGCCTCCGAGTATCCCAATGTCGAGAAGGTCCTCATGATCTTCACGGATGTCGAGAGCAAGAGCAGGTTGAAATTCATCAACCAAGACGTTAACATGGTAGTTTCGGCTGTCACCAAGTACCTAGATTGGGCAAAGACGCCCGTCACTTCCGATCAGACGGATCTTCCAGCCCATATACTGACCCTTGGGCGACAGGCGCTCGTTGTCGATCTCGTGGTCAATGGGTGTCGGTGCACTAGTACAGGGGTACCCAGTGCCCTTGACTTATGCACACGCGGTAGTAGCTGAACCCCTCAATGTTTACACAAACCCGAAGAATGATCAAGACCAAACTCCAACAAACCCGATGCGGCAGCCCAAGCCTGGACTGCAACGTGCCAAGCACGTCCCCGGCGCTTGCCGGGGACCAAGACATGCGCACCTTCCTGAAGACCCGGCAAGCCATCCCCCGGCAGGCGCGAGCTAACCAGCCACCGCTCCACCGCATCGCCACGCCAGTCACTTATCGATGCGGTGTCGAGCCCTCAAGCGGCTAATCAGCTCTCTCTAAACACGTGGCGACACACCGGGGAGCAAGTTACACTCAGTTGACACCCGCCCTGCAGCGTGTCAAGACCGTAAGCAGCGACCGGCCAAGCGGTGGCAAGAGCTTGCCGGGGATGCACCCCCGAGCGCCACCTAGGCTAGTAATCATGGTATTTTGTCCTAAATGCCAGAGTTAGGTATGATAGCTCTGCTAAGCTATCTAATCGATAGATAATGACTGTTTTGCCATTGTGGTAACCCCTTGCACTATAAAAGGAGGCCCAAGGATACCTAGCTCAAGATTCAGACTTTTGGACACTTGTACTTGCGTAGCAGCTCACCCCGAAAGCAGCGCTTGCCGGGGTTAGGCGTTGTGCATTCTTCGTGTTCCTCCAATCAATCCGCCAAAAGCAGGAGTAGGGTTTTACGCTAAGCAGCGGCCCGAACCTGGGTAAAATGCCTGAGTCCTGATCGTCGCGCCGTCTCATGCTCTACGCTCTTCGTGCAACGTGACCCCCCTTGCCAAACCACAAGGGGCCTCTAGCCCCATAGGTGATCATGAGAATCCGTGCCCTGCTACCTCTTGAGCTTGCGTTGGTTTTCCCTTGAAGAGGAAAGGGTGATGCAGCGAAGTAGATAAGTATTTCCCTCAGTTTGTTGAGAACCAAGGTATCAATCCAGTAGGAGGAACAAGCAAGGCACCAATATTTGCACCTACACAAACAATCAAACACTTGCACCCAACGCTATAAAGGGGTTGTCAATCCCTTCACGATTACTTGCAAGGATGAGATCTGATAGAGATAGATATAAAAGATTGCCAAAAGTAAAACTAAAAGAAAAGTAAATAAAATTGCAAAAAGGTATTTTTGGTATTTTTGGTTCATAGATCTGAAAATATAATATGGAAAATAGACCCGGGGGCCATAGGTTTCACTAGAGGCTTCTCTCTTGAAGGAAAATAATACGGTGGGTGAACAAATTACAGTCGAGCAATTGATAGAAAAGCGCATAGTTATGACGATATCCAAGGCAATGATTATGCATATAGGCATCACGTCCGTGTCAAGTAGACCGAAACGATTCTGCATCTACTACTATTACTCCACACATCGACCGACTCCTTCCTGCATCTAGAGTATTAAGTTCATGAAGAACAGAGTAACGCATTAGGTAAGATGACATGATGTAGAGGGATAAACTCAAGCAATATGATGAAAACCCCATCTTTTTATCCTTGATGGCAACAATACAATACGTGCCTCGCTACCCCTACTATGTCACTGGGTGAGGACACCGCAAGATTGAACCCAAAACTAAGCACTTCTCACATTGCAAGAATTACCAATCTAGTTGGCCAAACCAAATCAATAACTCGAAGAGACTTACAAAGATATGAAATCATGCATATAAGAATTCAGAAAAGACTCAAATAATATTCATAGATAATCTGATCATAAACCCACAATTCATCGGATCTCGACAAACACACCGCAAAAGAGTATTACATCAGATATTTCTCCATGAAGATCATGAAGAACATGGTATTGAAGAACATAGAGAGAGAAGAAGCCATCTAGCTACTAGCTATGGACCCGAAGGTCTGAGGTGAACTACTCACGCATCATCGGAGGGGCAATGGAGTTGATGTAGATGCCCTCCGTGATCGAATCCCCCTCCGGCAGATTACCGGAAAAGGCTCCAAGATGGGATCTCACGGGAACAGAGGCTTCCGGCGGCGGAAAAGTATTTTCGTGGCTCCCTTTGGTATTGGGGGAATATTTGGGAATTTATAGGACAAAGATTAGGGTTGGAGGGCCTGCAGGGGGGCCACAAGCCAGGGGGGCGCGCCCCTGTGGCTTGTGATCTCCCGGCAGGTCTACTGCCTTCATCTCCAAGTTTGGTAGGTTTCTTCTGGTCCAAGAAAAATCATCCCGAAGGTTTTATTCCGTTTGGACTCCGTTTAATATTCCTTATCTGCAATACTCAAAAACAAGGAAAAAACAGAAACTGGCATTAGGCACTAGATTAATAGGTTAGTCCAAAAAATAATATAAAATAGCATATTAATGCATATAAAACATCCAAAACAGATAATATAATAGCATGGAACAATCAAAAATTATAGATACGTTGGAGACGTATCAAGCATCCCCAAGCTTAATTCCTGCTTGTCCTCGAGTAGGTAAATGATAAAAATAGAATTTTTGATGTGGAATGCTACCTAACATATTTATCCATGTAATATTCTTTATTGTGGCATGAATGTTCAGATCCATAAGAATCAAAACAAAAGTTTAGTATTGACATAAAAACAGTAATACTTCAAGCATACTAACAAACAATCGTGTCCTTTCAAAATAACATGGCTAAAGAAAGTTATCCCTACAATATCATATAATCTGGCTATGTTTCATCTTCCCCACACAAAGTATTTAAATCATGCACACCCCCGATGACAAGTGAAGCAATTGTTTCACACCTTTTATGTTCTCAAACCTTTTCAACTTTCACGCAATACATGAGCGTGAGCCATGGATATAGCACTATAGGTGGAATAGAATATGGTGGAGGTTGCAAGGAAAAATGAGAAGATAGTCTCACATCAACTAGGCGTATCAACGGGCTATGGAGATGCCCATCAATAGATATCAATGTGAATGAGTAGGGATTGCCATGCAACGGATGCACTAGAGCTATAAGTGTATGAAAGCTCAAAAAGAAACTAAGTGGGTGTGCATCCAACTCGCTTGCTCATGAAGACCTAGGGCAATTTGAGGAAGCCCATCATTGGAATATACAAGCCAAGTTATATAACGAAAAATTCCCACTAGTATATGAAAGTGACAAAATAGGAGACTCTCTATCATGAAGATCATGGTGCTATTTTGAAGCACAAGCGTGGAAAAAGGATAGTAGCATTGTCCCTTCTCTATTTTCTCTCATTTTTTTATTTATTTTTATTTTTTTGGTGGGCATCTTTGGCCTCTTTTTTTTATATGGGCTTCATTGGCCTCTTTTATTATTTGTAAAGTCCAGAGACTCATCCCAACTAGTGAGGGAATCATAGCTTCCATCATCCTTTCCTCACATGGGACAATGCTCTATAATGATGATCATCACACTTTTATTTACTTACAACTCAAAAATTACAACTCGATACCTAGAACAAAATATGACTTCTAAGGCAATGTGAAAATGATGGTGTGTGTCATAATAAACAGAACGGTGGAAGTTGCATGGCAATATATCTCGGAATGGCTATGGAAATGTCATAATAGGTAGGTATGGTGGCTGTTTTGAGGAAGGATATATGGTGGGTTTATTGCACCGGCGAAAGTTGCGCGGTATTAGAGAGGCTAGCAATGGTGGAAGGGTGAGAGTGCGTATAATCCATGGACTCACATTAGTCATAAAGAACTCACATACTTATTGCAAAAGCCTATTAGTTATCAAAGCAAAGTATTAGATGCATTCTCCTAGGGGAGAGGTTGGTAGGAGTTAAGCATTGCGCGCTCCCGACCCTCACACAAAGGACGACAATCATTAAACAAATCATGCTCCGACTTCATTACATAACAGTTCACCATACGTGCATGCTACGGGAATCACAAGCCTTAACACATGTATTCTTACCAATCCACAATTACTCACTAGCATGACTCTAATATCACCATCTCTATATCTCAAAACTTTATGCAAGGAATCGAACTTCTCATAGTATTCAATGCACTTTATATGAAAGTTTTTATTATATCCCTTTTGGATGCCATTATATTAGGACTAAATTCATAACCTAAACCAATTACCATGCTGTTTAAAGAATCTCAAAATAATATAAGTGAGGTACGAGAGTTCAATTATTTCTATAAAATAAAACACCACCGTGCTCTAAAAAGATATAAGTGAAGCACTAGAGCAAAATTGCCTAGCTCAAAAGATATAAGTGAAGCACATAGAGTATTCTAATAAATTCACGATTAATGCGGGCCTCTCTCAAAAATATGTGTGCATCAAGGATGATTGTGGCAAACTAAAAAGCAAAGACTCATATCATACAAGACGCTCCAAGCAAAACACATATCATGTGGTGAATAAAAATATAGCCTCAAGTAAATTTACCGATGGATTGAAGACAAAAGAGGGGATGCCTTCCGGGGCATCCCCAAGCTTAGGCTCTTTGGTATCCTTGAATATGACTTGGGGTGCCTTGGGAATCCCCAAGCTTAGGCTCTTGCCACTCCTTATTCCATAGTCCATCTAATCTTTACCCAAAACTTGAAAACTTCACAACACAAAACTCAACAGAAAACTCGTGAGATCTGTTATTATAAGAAAAATAAATCACCACTTTAGGTACTGTTATGAAATCATTCTTTATTTATATTGGTGTAATATCTATTGTATTCCAACTTCTCCATGGTTCATACCCCCCGATACAACCCATAGATACATCAAAATAAGCAAACAACACAAAGAAAACAGAATCTGTCAAAAACAGAACAGTCTGTAACAATTTGTAGACTTCGAATACTTCTGTAACTCCAAAAATTCTGAAAAATTAGGACAATCTGTGAAATTTGTGTATAAATATTTTTAAAAAAATTCAGATCCATTAGACGCTCTGGTGAATTTATAAAATTCCTGGACTGAGCACAAAAGTTTCTATTTTTCAGCAAAACCAAATCAACAATCACCGTAAACCATCCCAAAGGTCTTACTTGGAACAAACACTAATTAAAACAATAAAAAACAATTACTAAAGAGGTAATAATGTGTGAAGCACTCAAGAACAGAAGCAAAAAAAAACATAAAATAAAATTGGGTTGCCTGCCAACAAGCGCTATTGTTTAACGCCCCTAGCTAGGCATAACGCAATAGATCTAGGTATTGTCATCTTTGGTATGCAATCCATAAGTAGCTCTCATAATAGATTCATATGGTAATTTAATTCTCTTTCTAGGAAAGTGTTCCATGCCTTTCCTTAACGGAAATTGGAATCAAATGTTTCCTTCTTTCATATCAATAATTGCACCAATCGTTCTAAGGAAAGGTCTACCAAGAATAATAGGACATGTAGGATTGCAATCAATATCAAGAACAATGAAATCTACGGGCACATAATTCCTATTTGCAACAATAAGAACATCATTAATCCTTCCCATAGGTTTCTTAATAGTGGAATCCGCTAGATGCAAATTTAAAGAGCAATCATCAAGTTCATGGAAACCTAGCACATCACATAGAGTTTTCGGAATCGCGGAAATGCTAGAACCCAAATCACACAAAGCATGGCACTCATAATCTTTAATTTTGATCTTAATAGTAGGTTCCCACTCATCATAGAGCTTTCTAGGTATAGAAACTTCCAACTCAAGTTTTTCTTCAAAAGATTTCATCATAGCATCAACGATATGTTTAGTAAAAGCTTTATTTT
The DNA here is from genome assembly GCA_039707655.1 of Elymus sibiricus. NCBI lineage: Eukaryota > Viridiplantae > Streptophyta > Magnoliopsida > Poales > Poaceae > Elymus > Elymus sibiricus. The sequence goes on from CM077671.1 coordinate 307,933,315, forward strand.
GATCATAAGCATGCGGAGAATTCAACATGGATTGCAACAAGGAAATAAAATCAATCAAAGAACAGCTATCATAATTAAAGTCCTTGAAATCCAAAAGAGTGGGTTCATTGCTATTTAAAGTTTTGACCTCTTCAATCCCACTTTTATCAATTTTAGCATTAAGATCTATAAACTCCGAATCATTGGGACGCCTTTTAACTAAAGTTGACTTATCTCCAGTCCCATTTTTATCAAGATTTATATTAGAAAACAAAGATTCAATAGGAGTCACATCAATCACTTTAAGATCTTCATCATTATTATCACGAGAACACACTTTTTCAAGCCATTCACGCTTAGCACGCATTCTAGCGGTTCTTTCCTTACACTCATCAATAGAAATTCTCATAGATTTTAAAGATTCATTAATATCATGCTTGGGTGGAGTAGATCTAATTTTCAAAGAATCAGTCTCAAGCAAAATTATATCAACGTTCCTAGCCAAATCATCAATCTTGAGCAATTTTTCTTCAATCATAGAATTGAAAACCTTTTGCGAGCTAATAAATTCTTTAATATTATTCTCAAGATCAGAGGGCATCTTATTATAATTTCCATAAGGATTGTTGTAGGAATTGCCATAATTATTAGAGGAATTACTAGGAAAAGGCCTAGGATTGAAATTACCTCTATATGCGTTATTACCAAAATTGTTCATACCAACAAAATTCACATCCATAGATTCATTATTATTTCCAATCAAAGAAGACAAAGGAATATCATTAGGATCAATAGGAACACTCTTACTAGCAAACAATTTCATTAATTCATCCATCTTTTCACTCAAAGTATTTATTTCTTCAATAGCATGCACCTTTTTACTAGTAGGAGATCTTTCGGTATGCCATTGAGAGTAATTTGCCATAATATTATCTAGGAGTTTAGTAGCTTCTCCTAATGTGATTTCCATAAAAGTACCACCCGCGGCGGAATCTAAAAGATTTCTAGATGCAAAATTCAATCCCGCATAAATTTTTTGTATAATCATCCATAAACTCAAACCATGTGCGGGGCAATTCCTAATCATTAATTTCATCCTCTCCCAAGATTGTGCAACATGCTCATGATCAAGTTGCTTAAAGTTCATTATATCGTTCCTAAGGGAGATGATCTTAGCAGGCGGAAAGTACTTGAAAATAAAAGCATCTTTACACTTATTCCATGAATCAATACTATTTTTAGGCAAATATGAAAACCAAGTTTTGGCACGATCTCGTAGTGAGAACGGAAATAGCTTCAATTTAACAATATCATTATCCACATCTTTCTTCTTTTTCATATCACACAATTCAACGAAAGTATCTAGATGGGATGCGGCATCTTCACTAGGAAGGCCAGAAAATTGTTCTTTCATAACAAGATTAAGCAAAGCGCCATTAATTTCATAAGATTCTGCACTAGTGGCGGGAGCACTCGGAGTACTAATAAAATCATTGTTATTAGTATTGGAGAAGTCACACAACTTAGTATTCTCTTGAGTCATCGTGACAAAACAAGCAATCTAGCACACAAGCAAACAAAAAGCAAACGAAAAGACGAACGGAAGAAGGGCGAATAAAAAGGCAAATCTTTTTGTTTTTTTTCTGAAAATTGTTTTAGAAGTGGGGGAGAGGAAAACGAGAGGCAAATGGCAAATAATGTAAATGCAATAGATGAGTTTGTGATGGGTACTTGGTAGGCTTGATGAAGATCTTGTCTTGCTATGTATCCTCCCCGGCAACGGCGCCAGAAATCCTTCTTGCTACCTCTTGAGCTTGCGTTGGTTTTCCCTTGAAGAGGAAAGGGTGATGCAGCGAAGTAGATAAGTATTTCCCTCAGTTTGTTGAGAACCAAGGTATCAATCCAGTAGGAGGAACAAGCAAGGCAACAATATTTGCACCTACACAAACAATCAAACACTTGCACCCAACGCTATAAAGGGGTTGTCAATCCCTTCACGGTTACTTGCAAGGATGAGATCTGATAGAGATAGATATAAAAGATTGCCAAAAGTAAAACTAAAAGAAAAGTAAATAAAATTGCAGCAAGGTATTTTTGGTATTTTTGGTTTATAGATCTGAAAATATAATATGGAAAATAGACCCGGGGGCCATAGGTTTCACTAGAGGCTTCTCTCTTGAAGGAAAATAATACGGTGGGTGAACAAATTATTGTCGAGCAATTGATAGAAAAGCGCATAGTTATGACGATATCCAAGGCAATGATTATGCATATAGGCATCACGTCTGTGTCAAGTAGACCGAAACGATTCTGCATCTACTACTATTACTCCACACATTGACCGACTCCTGCCTGCATCTAGAGTATTAAGTTCATGAAGAACAGAGTAACGCATTAGGTAAGATGACATGATGTAGAGGGATAAACTCAAGCAATATGATGAAAAACCCATCTTTTTATCCTTGATGGCAACAATACAATACGTTCCTCGCTACCCCTACTATGTCACTGGGTGAGGACACCGCAAGATTGAACCCAAAACTAAGCACTTCTCCCATTGCAAGAATTACCAATCTAGTTGGCCAAACCAAATCAATAACTCATAGAGACTTACAAAGATATGAAATCATGCATATAAGAATTCAGAAAAGACTCAAATAATATTCATAGATAATCTGATCATAAACCCACAATTCATCGGATCTCGACAAACACACCGCAAAAGAGTATTACATCGGATAGTTCTCCATGAAGATCATGAAGAACATGGTATTGAAGAACATAGAAAGAGAAGAAGCCATCTAGCTACTAGCTATGGACCCGAAGGTCTGAGGTGAACTACTCACGCATCATCGGAGGGGCAATGGAGTTGATGTAGATGCCCTCCGTGATCGAATCCCCCTCCGGCAGATTACCGGAAAAGGCTCCAAGATGGGATCTCACGGGAACAGAAGCTTCTGGCGGCGGAAAAGTATTTTCGTGGCTCCCTTTGGTATTGGGGGAATATTTGGGAATTTATAGGACGAAGATTAGGGTTGGAGGGCCTGCAGGGGGGCCACAAGCCAGGGGGGCGCGCCCCTGTGGCTTGTGATCTCCCGGCAGGTCTCCTGCCTTCATCTCCAAGTTTGGTAGGTTTCTTCTGGTCCAAGAAAAATCATCCCGAAGGTTTTATTCCGTTTGGACTCCGTTTAATATTCCTTATCTGCAATACTCAAAAACAAGGAAAAAACAGAAACTGGCATTAGGCACTAGATTAATAGGTTAGTCCCAAAAATAATATAAAATAGCATATTAATGCATATAAAACATGCAAAACAGATAATATAATAGCATGGAACAATAAAAAATTATAGATACGTTGGAGACGTATCATGCCCCGACATATTTGGCGCGCCAGGTAGGGAACGTGCATCGTTTGCGCGAACCCGAGTTTGTGAACGGCGAATCGATCTTCATCATCATCGTCCCCAACAATGGCTCCTAAGAAGAAATCCGGTGCGGCCATGCATCCCTCCACTTCGAAGGCTCCTTCACACGCGGCCGCTGGAGCCATCGACGCCGCGGCGGCTGCGAGTGGGGCGGGCATCGTGGACGACGCGGTCGGCGCAGGCGGCGCCCCCATCCAGTCCTTCATGGCCGGAGGTGGAGCAGGAGACGCCGGAGGGGAGCGACTACAACAACAACTTGGCGAGCTCGGCCCCGACGCCACGGGCGAGGGAAACAACCGTTCATCACCTCCCCGCCGCGCGGATAGCCGCGGCCGCCTCGGCGGCGCCCGGTCCGGTGCGAGCCATGACCCTCCGGCCGCACCCGTCACCGGCGAAACTGCTGGGCGTGCGCCTCGTGCGGAATGAGACAGGGTGCCAAGCGGGGCCGCAGCCCCGCATGATCAGCCCCCTGCACGCCAGACAGCCCCGACGAGCGGCGCATAGCATCAAGAACGCGGCGACGCTTCTCTTGGTCCTACCAGGAGTCGAGTTATGTCACGGCCCGTCTCTTTCGCCATGCCGAGCACCGTAGAGGAAGTCATGGCGCGAGTCCAGATGCTGCTCAACTTTATGCCAAAAGCTGATAAGATGGATGAATGGAGAGCCACCATTCAGAGTTTGGTTTCCTTCGTTGAAGCCAACAAGCCCCCGCATGCGGAGCCGTCGCGACGTACGCGAACAGTAGCAGCAGCCCGGGCCGGCGAGCGCGTCGAAGGGGCCGCCCCGACGGTGCAGTCCCCTCCGCGACAACAGGCCCCGAGGAAACCGCAGCAAACTTCACGTACTGATGAGCACGACGAGGCGTCCATAGTCTCGTCTGGCCCGCGCGACCACCGGGATCAACGACTTGTCCTTGAAGACCGGCGGAAAGAAGACGCGCGCATCCCCATCGAGCGACATCGGGAAGTGCACCGTCAATCTGACAAGCGCAATGGTCCAGACGTCGGCGACCCCGCGCCCAGTGCTGGCGGGTACCTTCCCTAGGAGGTTGGTAGCCCTGCGTTCACTAGCGAGTTGCGACGGGTCCGCTGGCCGTCGACCCGAGCTTTCAAACCTGAGCTGTCTGAGAAATACGACGGGAAGCTGAACCCGACAGAGTTCTTGGGCATATACACGATAGCTGTTCAAGCTGCGGGAGGAAGAGATGAAAAGGTGCTCGCCAACTATTTCCCTTTGGCACTTAAGCCAAACGTGAGATCGTGGTTGATGCATCTGCCGGAAAATTCAATTTCGTCATGGGCCGATCTATGCAACGAGTTCGTTAGCGCCTTCACCGGTGGTCATCAAGAACCAGGCCAGCCCAGCGATCTCCAAGTCCTCCCACAAAAGGAGGGAGAAACCTTGAGGAAGTATATCCAGAGATTCAGCCAAGTGCACCGCAACATCCCAGAGATACATCCCGCAGCGGTAATTGCCGCGTTCCATTCGAACGTGCGCAACAGGAGGATGCAAGCCAAGATGAATGTCAATCTCCCCAAGACTGTTAATGAGCTTTACACCTTGGCGAATAAATGTGCTCGAGCTGAAGAAGGAAGGCGACTTCCCGGGGAGGAGGTGAACGTCAAAATGTACTCCGATGACGACGACGACGCCCCCGACCCGAAGGGAAGAAGCAGGAAGCGCAATAAGAAGCGTAAGGGAAAAGCAGTATTGGCTGTCGAGAGCTCCAGAGACCTCAGTGCAAGCAAGAAGGCGAAAGCCGAAACCCCCGGGAAGGGAGCTGCCGCGTGCGCTGATTTCCGGGAGGCTGCTGCTGCTGAGAAGACCGGGAAGTCCGACGGGCCGTACTGCAAAATTCACCGCACCAAGGGCCATGATCTCCAAGAATGCCGACAGGTCGAGCAACTTGTTGAGAAGCATAGGGCCGAGTATGAGAAGCGCGGCAAAGAAAAAGGCCAGGACGGTGCTGCCGGGAAAGGCCATGGCGGCAGAGGAGGTCGCCGCGGTAAAACCCCGCAGCAAAAGGAAAAACCCTCCAGAGGCCGAGAGAAGAAGGAAACAGACGATATGAGTGAGGATGAGGATGATTATGAGGATTCCAGCGACAGGGAGTTTCAGAAAGCAACCGAAGCCATGTGCATTGACGGGGGTGCGTCCTTGCATTCCTCTCGCCACCAGCTCAAGCAGTGGGCACGCGAGGTCAATGCTGTGGAACGAACTACAGAATCTAGGAAGCCACTCAAATGGCCCCGCACGCCTATCATCTTTGACGAAGAGGATCACCCCGTCCGTACCACTACGATCGGGTGTTTGCCATTGTTGGTTTCTCCGACAATTCGCAACCTCTATGTGTCCAAGATGTTAGTTGACGACGGGGCGGGATTGAACATAATCTCCCCTAAAGTGGCTAACAAACTGTAGATCCTTGATGAAGAGCTCGAGGCTACGGGTACATTCCAAGGAATCAACCTCGGCACGAGCCGATCCAAGGGAAAGATCACTCTGCCTGTGACATTTGGCGGGGAACTGAACTTCCGAACAGAGAAGATAGTGTTCGACGTCGCCGAGATCCCGCTGCCTTACAACGGAATCCTCGGACGCCCAGCTCTGGCAAAGTTCATGGCGGCATCTGACTATGCCTACAATACCTTGAAGATGCCAGGGCCCATTGGGGTCATTTCCATCCCATCCGACAAGAAGAACGCAGTTATCTGCGTGGACCAGATGTATCGTGACGCGGTAGCAGCTGAAACCACAGAAATCCCAGCTCCCGCCAAGGACACAGAGAATTTGAAGAAGGCTAGTAGGAACACCGGCTAGGACTCCGGGAAGCGCGCCTCTTCGGAGTGAGCTGCACCCGGCGATGACTTGCCGGGGAGTTCCGCTAGCAAGAAGGCCAAGGCCACCTATCCTAAGACGAAGAAAATCCCAGCAAGGTTGGACGGCACTGGTGGCACGTTCACCATCAGTGCTACTCTTACTGACAAATAGGAAAGCGCGCTTGTTACCTTCCTGTGGGAGAATGTCGATGTGTTTGCGTGGCAACCATCTGACATCCCCAGTGTTCCCAGGGAGATAATTGAGCACCACCTTGCTGTCTGTCCTCATGCCCGGCCCATCAAGCAAAAGTTTAGGAAGCAGGCCCTGGAGCGACAACAGTTCATTGCCGAAGAAATAAAGAAGCTTGAAGCAGCTGGTTTGGTCAGAGAAGTGCTGCATCCAACATGGCTGGCAAACCCGGTGGTGGTACGTAAGGCAAATGGGAAATGGAGGCTTTGCATAGACTTCACTGACTTGAACAAAGCTTGCCCGAAGGACCCTTTCCCCTTGCCGCGCATAGATCAGATCGTTGATTCCACCTCCGGATGTGACTTGCTCTCCTTTTTGGATGCCTACTCCTGATACCACCAGATATTTATGACTAAAGAAGATGAGGAGAAGACCGCATTCATAACTCCATGTGGCACGTACTGTTTTGTACATATGCCCTTCGGGTTAAAGAGTGCTGGTTCAACCTTCGCCAGAGCTGTTCAGATTGGTTTTGGACCCCAGTTGCACAGATATATGGAACCTACATGGACGACATCGTGGTCAAGACCAAGGATGAAGCCACTCTCATACAAGATCTGGAAGAAACTTTTGCGAACTTGCACAAAATCAACCTGAAGCTCAACCCTGAAAAGTGTGTGTTCGGTGTCCCATCCAGCAAGCTACTTGGGTTCTTTGTATCTCAGCGAGGAATAGAAGCCAATCCCGACAGGATCAAGGCGATTGAACAGATACAGGCACCCAAGACTATCAAGGATATCAGACGCTTGACCGGATGTGTTGCCGCGTTAAGTACGTTCATTTCCAAGTCTGCTGAGCGCGCCTCGCCGTTCTTCAAGATCCTGAAGAAGGCCGGCCCGATGAAGTGGACCCCGGAGGAGGATGTAGCGCTGTAAGACCTGAAGAATTACCTATCCTCTGCTCCCACCTTGGTCACTCCTAAACCACAAGAGCCGTTACTTCTATATTTAGCAGCAACGAATCATGTGGTTAGTGCAGCGCTGGTGGCGCAGCGGGAAGTGGATAGAGATTCAGCAGCTGCTGCTGATGCTACTGGGGATGAGAAAGAAGCATCTGCGGCAGGACACGATACAGATCAAGGGGGACCTCAGCAAATGATCGAAAGCGGATCCAAAGAGGTGGCAAAGAAGAAAATGGTGTAGCGGCCCGTGTACTTTGTCAGTTCCCTGTTACAGGGGGCTAGATCAAGGTACTCTGGAGTACAAAAGCTGATCTTCGGCCTCATCATGGCCTCGAGGAAGCTGCGCCACTACTTCCAAGCCCATGAGATAACAATTGTTACCCGTTTCCCGCTGCAACGCATACTGAGGAACCCCGAAGCCACTGGCAGGATAATTGAGTGGGCATTAGAATTGTCAAGTTTCAGATTGAAGTATGAGAGCACTTCCACCATTCAAAGTAGGGCGTTGGCAGAGTTTATTGTAGAATGGACACCCACGCCAGATGATGAAGCTCCGGAGACAATCCTCCCCGGCAAAGAAGCACCCAAGGATTGGATCATGTACTTTGACGGTGCTTTCTCACTCCAGGGCGCTGGAACAGGCATGCTCCTCATTGCCCCTACCGGAGAGCACCTCAAGTACGTCGTCCAAATGCACTTTCCCCAGGAGGAAGCCACCAACAATACCGCTGAGTACGAGGGGCTCCTTGCCGGACTTAGAATCGCGGTGGAGTTGGGAATAAAGAGGCCGATCGTCCGAGGAGATTCTCAGCTTGTGGTGAAGCAAGTCAACAAGGATTACCAGAGCCCGCTGATGGAGGCATACTTGGAAGAAGTGAGGAAATTGGAGGAGCATTTTGATGGACTGCAAACAGAGCACGTGCCACGGGCAGAAAACTGCATTACTGACCATCTATCGAAGTGCGCTGCGCAGAAGCTTCCTGTGGAACCAGGGACTTTTGTTCTCCGCCTTGCTCAACCATCAGTATCCCCCACAGCGATGCCCAAGAAGAGAAGGAAGCTGAACTCCGGTGAGTATTTCCTGACAGAGCTTCCCGAAGCCGCTGGTAGAGAAGCTCCGGAGAAAATCTCATTCCGGTTGACGAGCAGCTCCCTCCCGCAGAACCTCAGGTTCTCGCGGTTGAGACAAGCGCTCCTGGAGATGAGGAAACGCCTTTAGTCCTTATTGTCGAGCCACAGGCTCCAACCTGGGCGCAGCATATAGTCCATTTCCTTCAAACAGGAGAACTCCCTGAAGAGCAAGAGGAAGCCGAAAGAGTAGCCTGTCGATCAAGTATGTATCAGTTTGTCGATGACACCCTATACAGAAGACGAACGAACGGTGTGAAATTGAGGTGTATCTGCCGGGAGGATGGACTGAAGCTGTTGGCGGAGATTCACGGAGGAGTATGTGGTTCCCACATTTGATCAAGGGCCCTTGCCCGGAAAGCATTCCGACAAGGTTTCTATTGGCCCACTGCTCTCCAGGACGCTATTGAGCTGGTCACCAAGTGTGAAGCTTGCTAGTTCCATTCCAAGAACATCCATCAACCAGCACAAGCCCTGCAAACAATCCCTCTATCCTGGCCATTCTTTGTCTGGGGGCTCGTTATACTGGGCCCCTTCCCCCATGCCGTCGGGGGCTTTGATTTCTTGTTCGTGGCAACCGACAAGTTCACAAAGTGGCCTGAGGTGGAACCAGTGAGAAAGGTGACCGCGCAGTGAGCTATCAAGTTCATGAAAGGACTGGTGTGTCGCTTTGGAGTGCCTAACAGAGTGATCACCGACAACGGCACCCGGTTCATGAGCCGCGCCTTCATGCAATATATCCAAAGCCTTGGAAGCAAGGTCTCCTTCGCCTCCGTTGCTCACCCAAGAAGCAACGGGCAAGTCGAGAGGATGAATGCTGAAGTGCTGCGAGGGCCCAAGACAAGGACTTTTGATAAGATGCGGAAGAGCGGAAGGCGCTGGATGACGAGCTGCCGGTGGTTCTTTGGTCCCTCAGAACGACACCAAATCGAGCTACCGGCCAGACGCCCTTCTCCCTAGTGTACAGGGCGGAAGCAGTACTCCCCACGGAACTCATATACGGGTCACCTCGAGTGCTTGCCTACGATGAAGTAGAGCAACAGCAGTTACGGCATGACGATGCCATGCTCCTCGTGGAAGACCGTCTCCGGGTTGCGGTGCGTGCTGCACGTTACCAGCAAGCCCTGCGCCGCTACCATAGCCGCAGGGTCCACGCCCGGAGCCTTGAGGAAGGCGACCTTGTCCTTAGGCATGTTCAGTCCGCCAAGGGTGCTAACAAGTTGACGCCGAAGTGGGAAGGCCCTTACCGGGTAGTATGAGTCACCAGACCTGGCGCAGTCCGTCTGGAGACTGAAGATGGCACCAAGGTGCTTAACTCATGGAACATTGAGCATCTTCGTAAGTTCAACCCGTAAAGCGTGGCTGCCGGGTCCAATCCCCGGCAGCCACCTTTTGTACAAGCCTTGTCGATGTTGCATGTAACCCTTTGTACAAAGCCAGGCGCAGACCCTGTGCAACAATAATAAAGCTAGGCATTGCATCATATCATCATTTTTACATGCTCATTACGCATTTTTTTATGATTGCAATGTTATCACTTCTCAGTTAAAAAGATTAGCTAGAATACTTGATGAACCCGTAATCTTTGTTACTGTTCTCACCCTACATGTTTGATCGTCGGAAAAACAGGGAAGGGAAACAAAGAAACAAGGACGGCAGCCCATCACACTCTAGAAGGGGATACTGCTTGGAAAAGATAAGTATATCATATCCTAAGTTCAGTACCTTTCGATTCCTCAAGGAAATCCTTAGTATCTTCCTTACTGCGGGTGGTGGAGTCATCCACGTGGTGAAAACCCTTGTCGAGACGAGCCGTCCCCCTGTCCTTGTTTAAACGACTGTGGGGGGTGGGGGGTGGCGGCGCCGACACCGACAAGGAGCTCTGCCGGGGAACAATGCCAACCTGCTACCGGGGGCTCGTTTCCCCTTTTTGGCACTCGTGGTTTGAATGATGACCCGACAAGTACCCCGTGTAGCAAGGACAAAACATACCGATATAGTTTAAATAAGGAAGGGAATGGGATAGTACTTGCGAAAGAAAGACATCACCTTTTCTCATTCATTTCTGATACAAAGTGGATAAGAAATTACATTCTGATCAGCTAACATTTGGCAAACGCCTACATTTTTGGCTTACAAAAATATAAATGTCCCGTAATGCCTTTCTTGTCCCTCTCCTCTCAGGGATTAGGTGGAGAAGGAACAGAGGGCCAAAGGAGCGCCTGGCCAGGATTCGATGCTTCCCAGCCAGGACCAGAGGGACGCGACCGGCGAGCAGAAGGGCCATGTCCCCAGGCAGGGCGGACAAAGCCGACGGAGCGGACAAGACCGACAAGGGGAAAGAAGATGGAGGGCAGGTGCAGATGGTGGCGCTGCCGGAGCCCAGCTCATGATGATGGTGCTGCCGGGGAACACGACGCGTCGGAGACCTCATCCATGCTCCTGATGCGTCGTAGGTTCCTGACCGCCATCGTCTTCCTCATCGCCACCGTTCGAGGAGACGCCCCTGCCATCGCCCAAGCTCCAGGCGCGGCAACCCGGGGACCCCACAGAGAGCATGGTCATCCCCGGTGGCCAAAGGCAGGGAATTCCACCCCCCGCCTCAGAAGAGCACGCGTAGATGAAGGACTCCCTCCCGTACGCTCCATCCAAAATGCTGCGGGAGGAGAGCTTCACCGTGATAAACGACGACTCTCGGCTGCAACCGTACGCACGCCCGTGATGGCCGTGTGGGCGGTTTTTCTCCATCACCTTGAAGGAGGAATGCGGGAACCACAGACCGCCGCGATGCTGCACCTCCAACATAGATCCTGGCATGATGTCAGCTGCATGTCGCTCCGTCAAGGCTAAAAAAGCGGGCAGCGCAGCAACAGGTGTGCTGCCGCAACTGTCCCCAATACGGCCACCACGCTGCCCGCTCCCCCATCCAAGACTTCTCCGACCAGCCTTCAGCTCAGAGTCGTCTATCCATGACGAGGACTGAGCATTGGTCCAAGGGGAAGGCTCTGCAAACACGCTCGCTAGGCCCCTGCCCCTGAGCATCGGGAGGGGGAACGCAGCTCAAGACAAGGAAGCAGAAGGGCGAGCTCTGTGGATTCGGACTCAAGGAGGAAGAAAGGATGGATGAGCATCGCCCCTCGCGACCCCCAATTTATAGGGGAGAGCGCGGGGGCTGGCTCTCCCCCGCTCCAAGGGTCGCCGCCCATCTCCACCAATTCCATCGCCCATGAACACGGGTGAACAGGTAACCGCCCCATTGCTCCAATCCATGGCGCTGCGGTTTCTACCACGACCAGGACTTTAAGTCACGCGCGCCCGTCGCTAACTCCCCGCTATGCATGCGGCGCGCGTGGCGGAAACGGCCTGAGGTGGTGGGTCAGTGTTGACCAATAAATTGGCAGTTACTCCCTCCCATTGCGCGCATGGGCATAGATTTTGGGCCTGACCCAACGGCACTTGACGAGCGCGTGTGGGCCAGTCCCGGGGGCTCCTGTCGGTGCACTAGTACAGGGCTACCCAGTGCCCCTGACTTATGCACAGGCGGTAGTAGCTGAACCCCTCAATGTTTATACAAACCCGAAGAATGATCAAGCCCAAATTCCAACAAACTTGACGCGGCAGCCCAAGCCTGGACTGCAACGCGCCAAGCATGTCCCCGATTGCTGGGGACCAAGACATGTGCACCTTCCTGAAGACCCGGCAAGCCATCCCCCGGCAGGCGCGAGCTAAGCAGCCACCGCTCCACCGCATCGCTACGCTAGTCACTTATCGATGCGGTGTCGAGCCCTCAAACGGCTAATCAGCTCTCGCTAAACACGTGGCGACACAACGGTGAGCAAGTTACACTCAGTTGACACCCGCCCTGCAGCGTGTCAAGACCGTAAGCAGTGACCGGCCAAGCGGTGGCAAGAGCTTGTCGGGATGCATCCCCGAGCACCACCTAGGCTAGTAATCATGGTATTTTGTCCTAAATGCCAGAGTTAGGTATGATAGCTCTGCTAAGCTATCTAATCGATAGATAATGACTGTTTTGCCATTGTGGTAACCCCTTGCACTATAAAAGGAGGCCCAAGGCTACCTAGCTCAAGATTCGGACTTTTGGACACTTGTACTCGCGTAGTAGCTCACCCCGACAGCAGCTCTTGCCGGGGTTAGGCGATGTGCATTCTTCGTGTTCCTCCGATCAATCCACCAAAAGCAGGAGTAGGGTTTTACGCTTAGCAGCGGCCCGAACCTGGGTAAAATGCCCGAGTCCTGATCGTCGCGCCATCTCATGCTCTCCGCTCTTCATGCAACGTGACCCCCCTTGCCGAACCACAAGGGGCCTCTGGCCTCATAGGTGATCGTGAGCATCCGTGCCCTGACAATGGGGTCCGACTGCGCAAAGTCCTCATGGATGGCGGTAGCGGACTCAACATCATCTACGTCGAGACGCTCAGTGCGATGGACATCTCGCTGTCCCGACTGAACAAGAGCAACATGCACTTTCACCGGGTCATCCCCGGAAAGAAGGCCAAGTACTCGGCCAGATCACCCTAAATGTTCTATTTCGCGGCGAGAAGAACTACCACAAGGAGCGACTGACCTTTGAGGTGGTGGACTTCCGTAGTGCCTAACATTCCATCCTGGGTAGGCCCGACCATGCTACGTGTATCTTAAGCTTAAGATGTCAGGTCCGAAAGGCATGATTACGGTCACGGGCAATCGAAGGATCGCCGAAGAGTGCCTCCACCAAGGCTCCAAGATCGTCGACGAGCAGATAGCTATCGCTGAGCTCGATGAGATCAAGATGACAGTGGATGCATCACATCTGCTTCGGTCAAAGAAGCTAGCGACAGAGACCACTTTTCAATCGGCTGGCAAGATGAAGCAGGTTGACATTCACCCGTCGGCCTGAAGTGCAGCGGCGACCAACATCTCCACTACACTCGATGAGAAATAGGAAGGCGAGCTCATCTAGTTCCTCCGTGAGAACTGGGACATCTTCGCATGGAAGCCGTCTGACATGCTGGGTGTTCCCAGGGAGCTGGCTGAGCATCGACTCCGTGTCGACCCGAAGGTCAAGCCCGTCAAGAAGCATCTGCGTCGTTCCTCTACGGAGAAGCGCAAGGCGATTAGTGAAGAGATCGCTCGGCTCCTAGCTGCCAAGTTCATTCGCGAGGTCTACCACTCCTAGTGGCTCGCCAATCCCGTTTTGGTGCCAAAGAAGGACAAGTTCCTCCAGAAGTGCATCGATTTCAAGCATCTCAATCGGGTCTGCCCGAAAGATCATTTTCCTTTACCGCACATAGATCAGATAGTAGATTCTACTGCCGGATGTGAACGCCTGTCGTTCCTTGATGCGTACTCCGGGTACCATCAAGTCCGAATGTATGGCCCGGATGAAATAAAAACGGCCTTCATCACCCCATTCGGGTGTTTCTGCTACATCACTATGCCATTCGGTCTTAAAAATGCCGGAGCTACCTTCCAGCGCGTGATTTAGAAATGCTTGCAAAAGCAAACCAGTCAGAGCATGGAGGCATACATGGATGACATCATAGTCAATTCTAGGCAAGGTTCCGACCTCCTGACCGACCTCGCCGAAACCTACGCGAACCTGCGGCGCTTCGGAATAAAGCTCAATCCGGCCAAGTGCTCTTCCGGGGTTCGGCAGGCAAGTTACCCGGTTTCCTCGTTTCCGAACGTGGGATCGATGCCAACCCCGATAAGATCGGTGCTATAATCTGAATGAAACAGTCTGAGCGTCTATACGACGTGCAAAGACTCACAGGCTGCCTTGCAGCCCTGAGTCGTTTCATCTCAAGGCTCGGTGAAAAGGCACTGCCTCTTTACCGATGGATGAAAAAATCAGACAAGTTCGAGTGGACGACCGAGGCGCAAACCACTTTCCAAGAACTTAAGACCTTGCTCTCCACCCAGCCGGTGTTAGGCCAACTCCAGTGCACGACCCCAAATGGACGTCCGTTTTGCCCGGATTCTGTCCGTTTGGGGCGGGCAATGGGGTCGTGTCCGGGCCTTTTCTGGGATGCGGTGGACGGGCGCCCAACGCGCGGACGCATCCTTTCGCCCCATCCTGTCCGCCACGGCCAATATGCCCATATATTCAATATTTCAATGTTTAAAACAAGTTTGCACGTCCAAATATTTAATTGTCTCAAATAAAAATAGTTTTACAACCCAATCAAAATTGTCTCGAATAAAATAGTTTTACAACCTAATCAAAATTGTCTTGAATAAACATAATGAGCCAATACATCTATTGGTTGCCAATGTGAGTCCACATGTGCTCAACCAAGTCATTTTGAAGCGCCGCATGAGTGTGCCAATCACGCATTTCACGATGGAATTGGGTAAACTGTTCAAACGTGGCCGGTTCTTGGTGCAGGGGCTCAACATTTTCACCTTGAAATTCAAATCCTTGGTCGAAGATGCTGTCATCACGCTCGTCCTCGACGATCATGTTGTGCATGATCACACAAGCAGTCATCACCTCCCAAAGCTTCCCTTGATCCCATGTCAGTGCAGGGTTTCGAACGATACCCCATCGGGATTGAAGCACACCAAAAGCACGTTCCACATCCTTTCTAGCACTCTCTTGCATTTGTGGAAATCTCTGTCTTTTCTCACCTTGGGGGTCCGAGATTGTCTTCACAAAAGTTGACCACTGAGGATATATACCATCAGCTAGGTAGTATCCCTTGTTGTAGTGGTGGCCATTGATCTCAAAGTTGACAGGTGGGGAGTGGCCTTCTGCAAGCCTGGCGAAGACTGGAGAACGCTGCAACACGTTGATATCATTGTGAGAACCTGCCATGCCGAAGAAAGAATGCCATATCCAAAGATCTTGCGAAGCCACTGACGGTGTCCTGGACTAGGGGGTACTCACCACGTCGTCTCCCAACCAGTGGGTCGGGCCGAGGACCCCCAGGGCGATTCACTAATGGGCCACTTCGGGCAGCCCATGCCGAATACAAGGAGGATTCCACAAGACTTGGCGCACAAGACAAGGGCTCCTCTAAACCCTAGGCCTACGGTGCATATATAAACCGAGGCCAGGCTAGTCAATAGATCATTATATTACATCTCATAATCTCGTGGTAGATACATGTACTCTGTACTATCCCCCATATCAATACAATCAAAAGCAGGACGTAGGGTATTATTTCTTCGAGAGAGCCCGAACCTGGGTAAAATCCTGTGTCCGTGTTACCATCGCTCCAAGACGCGTAGCTTAGGACCCCTACTACGAGATATGCCGGATTTGACACCGACATTGGTGCTTTCATTGAGATCCTGATGGGTAGTCGCCACGGTGCGATGGGAATTCAGATCGGCTCCATCGCGATCTACGCGTCGGAACCGAGCTACATCGTCAACGTCGGCATCTTCGTCGCCGGCTTGACTGGTCACCTCGGCTAGGCCGAGGACTGCGCACCACGTCGGATCATCTAGATCGGACGGGTGTCTTCATCAACATCAACTCCAATCTCAACCAAGATCATGGAAGAATCCTCCATGGTGCTCGGGGGCTCAACGTCAACATTGCCCTCGCGCGATCATGCAGTTTTTCTGGACAGCGGATTTGTGTTCGTCGTCCCCGTCTCCTCGAGTGTCGTTTTGATGATTTCTTCGATGGAGTTGTGCGTAATTGAGTCTAGAACAACCCTGCAAAATTTCGTCGCGTTCCGGTGAAGGAATCTCCGGCGATCTACAATATACCGGGGCCCTGTCAAATCTGGACGAGAATCTGGACGAGTTTAGGGCGAGGAGTCCAACGTCTAGCTCGGACATTCGTTGGAAAATCCCACCGTTCATCGGCTGCGGAATTCCTATACCGATGACCCGTCAAAATTTCAGCTCGATCCGACCGTCCAAACTCCGGGAAACATCTATTAGTACAACGAATTTCGGATCTATTTTCTGCGCGAAAACGAATCCGACCCAAGTTCAACTTTTTGATGAACGGGTTGTCGGACGTCCTTTTTGAAGGAAATTTTCTCATCATCTCGGTCATCCGACCAAGAGTTCGGCATCGCAAGGGCCGAATAATCATCAAGCGAACCTCGTCATCCGCGGGTTGTACGGGTCTGGCGCTCCGTTGCTTCATCAAGCCAGCATTGACCTCGTCACAAATTCCGACCTGCGTCGGCATCGTCGCGCCGTTACTTTTTCAAACTGACGTCCACCACGCCGACCCGCTTTGACACATTGGCTGGCATGGGGCTCTAGCGTCACCTTACCGATCTGCTCCGTCACCTCGGCTAGACTGGGGGCTTTGGCATCTCTTCATCAACCTGCTCCGGGGGCTTCGGCGTCACTAGCCGACCTGCTTCCACACCTCGGCTGGCATGAGACTTCGGCGTCACCAGCCGACCTGCATGAGACCTCGGCGTCCGCCGATCACAGCTTCGCCATGTTAACTGGACCGAGGACTTCATCTCGCCACATCGACCGTGCAGCGTCGCCACTTCTTCAAGCCGAACTCTTCGTTCAGGCACCTCGGCGCCCAGGCCATATTCCTTTACTATTTGCTTCACTTAAATTAACTAAGTAGAAGAATTTTTTTTTAAATATATTATTACCTTTATTTGTTATTACTCTTGGCTTGCACTATATGGTGTGCATAGGTAATCGACTTCGGCTGTGTCACGCGGTCACCCCGACGTCACCTTGCCGACCTACTCCACCACCTCGGCTGGACCAGGGGCTTCGCCTCGCCACATCGGCCGATTCGGGACACTACTTTGGAGTGCCGAACTCCTCGTTCGGTCACCTCGGGACGGGCTTGGGGGCTGGGACCTCGGTCATGCCGAAGACTACACACCGGATCTGTCAATGTTCGATGGGCGTCCTCGTCCCGCCACAAGCCCGGATCGCGTCATCGACACCAAGCACATTAACCAGCTAAGTCGCTTTCATGCTCAAAAACTTTCAGTTTTAAATTTGGTTCGGTTCAACCAAGCATTATACTTTTTTGACAAAAAGTTGTTTGCGAAAAACTTTCTTTGTCAAAACTTTGTTTGTTACAAACAAATTCAAATACCCCGTTTACTTGGGGGCTTCCTTTATGAAGCCATTCCTCTTGCATATGATTATTAATGTATCGCACCCTTCTTTGTTCGTGTTTATGCCAATATATGCATCATGTTGACTTAAGTGTTCCGCAAAGCTGGGTTGCCTTGCTCCTGTGCTTACCCCTACGTTCCCGATTGTTCGGCTAGGGAGTAAAGGGAGCACCTCTGCGATTGTTACGATCGGGTCATCCGAACTCATACCTCAGACGGGTGAAGCCGAAAGCTAGCGCTCTTACTGTTTTCAACTATGGTCGGCTACGACGGAAGACAAGCATACATAAATCTATTACACACCCCTCATGGTAATCATGAGAACCCAAAGAAAGGAACCGTTGGCGGAACTATTTTATTTGAAGATGCTTCTTACATTACATAGTAATATAGCATAAGTTCCCTGGGCACGCTTTGTCTGTTATAGCCTAATGGCCTGATTGCCTGGTTATTCGAAACACCTCCGATATCCTCGGATGGCGTAGTAGATAACATTTTTCGGCCCTTGGCCGAAGAGGGAGAAGCCGACGGTCGGTTAAGACGCGTTTAAAGTTCGGGCGAAAACATATATGATATAAGTACTTCGGTACATACAATCATTATACATAAAATTCTTTTACCCAGTCACTTGGGGGCTCTTTAATTTGTATGAGCTATTTTATAATAAATGTGTTTTCTTCGTGGTCGTTGCAAAGTCTTTTTCTACTACTCCTTTTTCCGACACTAGTGTGTGGTCAATAGCCGGATAGCCTGGTTTCTTTATAAAGCCGCTCGAGTTTAGGTCGCTAAACAGGTCTCGGAGAAACACTCCGCCTTCGGGATATGGAGGTTGAAGCCAAAGGCTGGCCCTCTTGGAGCCCGGAGATCGGATGTATCATGTTAAAGCACGACCGAAGCACATATTAATTTTAAGACCAGTTTCGGATTGGCACAATTTTCTTTTATCTAAACATAAAGTTTTTTGCATAAATTTTGTTTTTTCCGAGCATAACTCTCGCAGTGCACTTTCAAAGCATCGGCAATATCAACGGGGGGCTGCGACTAGAGCCGAACCCACCAAAATACAAGGCACTCCGAAGAGTCCTCGGCAAAATGTTCTCGGATATTGCTTTATATGCACCAGTTTTGAATTGTGTCTTCGGTCAATAGTTGGGTTGCCCGGCTCCTGTGCTTGCCTCCTACATTCCGCTTTGTTCGGCTAGGTGTGCAAAGGGAGAACCACTACGATTGTGCTTCCAGCTCGAATGGTTAAGCGCCTCAGTGGAGAAAGCCAAAAACTGACTGTCACAATGAGCGTAAACTGGTCAGCGATCCGATGACTGTGTCAAACTACAGATCGATAGAGGTCACCCCGTGTTAAAACGATGGGCCTTTCATAAGATTGGCCGAAGTGTTACTGGTTTGACCTCGGCTGATGCCGAACACTATTCGGGGGCTAGTAACTGGCCCCGAACTTTAAACTCCTATGACTAAGTGAAAGTTATAAAGCCTGCATATCTGATTGCCTCGTTTCCGCTAACACAACCACTTCTGGGCACCGAGACGTCGGCTAAGGGTTGTATTGTTAGTACGGAAACACCCTGTGTAGCATCTACAAAGGGGTGGAAGCCGACGATGGGCCACTTTCAGGTTATAAACAGTCTCAATGGAGAATTTGCCTTCCATAATTATTGTAATAAAGCTATAAATATGCATCAATTTGACTTAAGATTTTGGCCAAGCTGGGTTGCCTGGCTCCTGTGCTTACCCCTATGTTCCCGATTGTTCGGCTAGGCGGTAAAGGGAGAACCTCTGTGATTGTTACTACCGGGTCATCCGGGTTAGTACCTCAGACAGGGTGAAGCCGAAAGCTAGCCATCTTAAAGGATATAATTGGTCGGCAACGATGGAAGTGAAAAATTCGGTTCATTATGGACCACAGAGTTCGGGAACTTTCCCCCAACTAAATCCTCAATACTTTCCTCCCACATTGATCGGAGATGAGGTTTCATGATCATGGTCAGCATGACAACCCAAAGAAAAGAACCGATAGCGGGACTATTTTCTTTGGAAGATGTTTCTTACGTTAAATAGTAATATAACATATCTCTCCGCGTACCTTTGTTTATAAAACCGTATGGCCGGATTGCCTTGTTTACCATAAATCTTTGCCCTCATAAAGGCTTAATAAAGTAGGACAAACACTCCCTGGCCACTGGCCGAGGAGGTTGAAGCCGATGGTCGGTTGACAAAGTTTTGTACAATGCGGATCCGAGCATTAATGATGTAAAGTACTTGGATACATAGAGTCATTACACATAAATTGTGATTAAAGTCAATTTACTCCGGATATCGATCCTTAATTCGGCCACCCGTGCCCACATTAAGTCTCGGGGGCTACTGGGCTTCACGCTTATCATTTACAAATATTAAAGGGGCACATCGATCCCCTGATCTGGTGTTGCCACCCGACCAGTGGCTCAGGGGCTACTGCATTGCCTATTCAATGCAGAAAATTCAAAATGCTCAGTGTTTGGCTTGACCGAGCTATGGGCAAACGTGTCTTCGGACAACAATAGGTACAATCTGGACCTATCCGGCATCAAGCTAATATATTATGGCAACTTCTCAAGACCCTCTCTCAAGGGCCCGCTTGCCGATCACAATTTCCTCTAATATATTACACCGCGTTTCTATTCCTAAGTATGCTGCAGAGCTAGGAGTTGATCCTCAGGCCGATTTTGTGAATCGACCTGAGTCTCAGGGGCTACCGGGATCAGCGGTTTTATGTTTTCCTTCAGGTGCATGCCGGACATTCAACGGACACACACCTTGAGGGCTACTGGCTATATATCTCGGCAAAGAATACATTGCACAAATCGGAATTAAATTTACAAAAATCAGCCCATGGCCGAGGTGGTGCACCACCTCGGAAGGAGTCCGGCATAACGCTCGGATGCAAGTGGCTGGCTCCATAGAGGGCATTTCCGGCATTAAGCTCGGTTGAACCATTCAACTTTTTCAAGACCGAGGTAATCTATGACACCTTAGATGTAGTCCGGCGCAAGAGCTCGGATGCAGTCCGGCGTTGGAGCTCGGCTGTAAAAAGACTCTTCGGATACAGTCCGGCGTTGGAGCTCGGAAGCAGTCCGGCGTTGGTGCTCGGCTGCAATAGATACCGCGGATGCAGTCTGGCATCGGAGCTCGGACGCGAGAGGACACCGCCGCACGGGAAACACTTCGAACCCGAGGTGTGGCGTAAAAATTACAAGGCATTGATAAAGGCCGAGAACTTAAAGGGGCTCCTCGGATGCCCGACGTGTGAACTCATTGGATTCAGCTCGGCGATCCTCAAGATCGAAGATTGGAAGAATTGTTGAACCAGTTTCCAAGACCGACGACCGAAGACAAAGAACTGTTCGGAAGAACCGAGGAGCGTCCTCAACTTGAAGACCGGTTCAGGGGGCTACTGACGGTGTCTTGGACTAGGGGGTACTCACCACGTCGTCTCCCGACCAGTGGGTCGGGCCGAGGACCCCCAGGGCGATTCACTAATGGGCCACTTCGGGCAGCCCATGCCGAATACAAGGGGGATTCCACAAGACTTGGCGCACAAGACAAGGACTCCTCTAAACCCTAGGCCTACGGTGCATATATAAACCGAGGCCAGGCTAGTCAATAGATCATTATATTACATCTCATAATCTTGTGGTAGATACATGTACTCTGTACTATCCCCCATATCAATACAATCAAAAGTAGGACGTAGGGTATTATTTCTTCGAGAGAGCCCGAACCTGGGTAAAATCCTGTGTTCGTGTTACCATCGCTCCAAGACGCCTAGCTTAGGACCCCTACTACGAGATATGCCGGATTTGACACCGACAGCCACCGCTTCTAATATGACAGTGCACGCTTTAACATGCCCCTTGTACTGGCCCTGCCAAGCAAATGGACAGCTCTTCCACTTCTAGTGCATACAATCTATGCTGCCAAGCATGCCTGGAAAGCCTCTATCGGCGTTGATCGCCAACAACCTTTCTGTATCAGCGGCATTTTGCTGCCTCAAGTACTCAGGGCCAAACACTGCCACCACGACCTTGCAGAAGTTGTACATTGACATCAGACATGTGGACTCACTCATGCGCACGTACTCATCCACCAGATCACCTGGAATTCCATATGCAAGCATGCGGATTGCCACAGTGCATTTCTGATAAGAGGAGAATCCAAGCTTGCCAAGGGCATCCGTTTTGCACTCGAAGAATGGGTCATGAGAAACCACTCTCTCTCGGATACGATTGAACACATGCCTTGCCATACGAAAACGGCGACGGAATTTCTTCGGTTTGTAGAGCGCGCCATCCTCAAAGTAATCGGCATAGAGCAGGGTGTGGCCTCTCTCTCTGTTGCGGTTCAGGTTGAGAGCACGGCCAGGGACTGACCCCCTGTACCGAGGCCGCTACCGTTCAATGTGGTCGTGAACGACCAGTGCAGCCACCACAAGATCTTCGTCATCCGAGGACGAATCATCCGATGAATAAATGAAGTGGTTGAAGAAAAATTCATCTCCACTGTCCATACCTTTGTGGGCAAAGTGTCAAACACCTTGCGGTCGTGGTGGCAAAGAGGCCGCGAAGATCACCTCGATGCAGCAGGGGCGTTTGGCGGCCGGCTACATGTCGCTCTGGAGCACCCTACGGAAGCTGCCGTGGTCCATAGGCGTCGTCGGTGGTCGTATCCCCTCTGGCACCGGATACGACGGTGATGGCCAAAACTCCTCCAAACGACGGCCAAAACACTTACGAAAGCGTGGGCGTGGTGGCGGAGACGTGGTTTGGTATGGACGGCCGGGGGGGTGAGCAGCGGAAGGCGGCCGGAAAATAGTGGCGGCACCGGTGGCGGGGGTGGGGGCGGGGAGGGCGGGTGGAGGCGTTGGAACTAAATGAAGGGCTAGTGTCCCCGACAGGCGGGCCACGGGAAGGACAAAGGGCGTGCGTCCCGCCCGTCCGCGCGCTGTCCGTTTCACCCCAAACGCGGCGCATGATTGGGCCGGGAATGGATCGAAAACGGACGAAAACCGGACATTTGTCCGTTTGGGGCCGCGCGTTGGGCCGCGCTATTCGTTCGTTCTACCCCAAACGGACTAGGACGGACCGGATGGGGTCGTGCGCTGGAGTTGGCCTTAGCTGCTCCAGACAGTCAAGAGCCTTTGCTCTTGTACATCGCAGCCACGAGCCAATTGGTCAACACCGTTCTCACTGTGGAGCGCGTAAAGCAGGGAAAAGCATTCAAGGTCCAACGACCCGTCTATTACATTTCAGAGGTTCTGACCCCCTTCAAGCAAAGATATCCACACTATCAGAAGCTGGTTTATGGCATTTACCTGACGGTAAAAAGGTGCCCCATTACTTTCAAGACCACTCGGTCACAGTGATCAGCGATACTTGATGACCCACAAGTATAGGGGATCAATCGTAGTCCTTTCGATAAGTAAGAGTGTCGAACCCAACGAGGAGCAGAAGGAAATGACAACCAGTTTTCAGCAAGGTAATTTCTGCAAGCACTGAAATTGTAGGTAATAGATAGTTTGATAGCAAGGTAATTTGTAATGAGCAAGTAACGATAACGGTAAACAAGGTGCAGCAAGGTAGCCAATCCTTTTGAGGCAAAGGACAGGCCAGAACAATCACTAGTAATAGGCAAAGTGTTCTTGAGGTTACACGGGAATTTCGTCTAGTCACTTTTATCATGTTGGTTTGATTCGTGTTCGCTACTTTGATAATTTGATATGTGGGTGGACCGGTGCTAAGGTGTTGTTCTTACTTGAACTCAAAACCTACTTGTGATTAACCCCCTTGCAAGCATCCACAACTACGAGAAAAGTATTAAGACAAAGTCTAACCATAGCATTAAACATGTGGATCCAAATCAGCCCCTTACGAAGTAGCGCATAAACTAGGGTTTAAGCTTCTGTCACTCTAGCAACCCATCATCTAATAACTACTCCACAATGCATCCCCTTAGGCCCATGAATGGTGAAGTGTCATGTAGTCGACGTTCACATGACACCACTAAGGGAATCACAACATACATATCATCAAAATATCGAACACATATCAAATTCACATGATTACTCGCAACATGACTTCTCCCGTGACCTCAAGAACAAAGGTAACTATTCACAAATAATAAACATGGTCAAGATCAGAGGAGTAATGAATAGCATAATGGATCTGAACATATGATCTTCCACCAAATAAACGATATAGTAATCAACTATGCAAGGTAATCAACACTACTAGTCACCCACAGGTACCAATCTAAGGTTCCGGTACAATGATTGAACACAAGAGATGAACTAGGGTTTGAGAGGAGATGGTGCTGTTGAAGATGTTTATGGAGATTGGCCTCCCAAAGATGAGAGGGGTGTTGGTGATGACGATAGCTTCGATTTCCCCCTCCGGGAGGGAAGTTCCCCTGGCGGAATCGCTCCGCCGGAGGGCAAAAGTGCTCCTGCCCAGGTTCCGCTCGAGGCGGTGGCGCTTCGTCCCGAAAGTCCTCCTCTTAATTTTTTTTATGTTTTTTGGGAATTTATACCAGAAGATGGGCTCCGGAGGTGGGCCAGGGTGAGCACTACCCACCAGGCCACGCCAGGGGGTGCCTGGCGCGCCCTGGTGGGTGCTCCTCACCAGGTGGCCCCCCTCCGGTAGATTTTTGCTCCACCATTTTTTATTAATTCCAAAAATAATCTCCGTAAAGTTTCGGCTTCATTGGAGTTGTGTAGAATAGGTATCTCTGACGTGCTTTTCTTGGGTCCAAAATTCCAGCTGCCGGTATTCTCCCTCTTTGTGTAAACCTTGCATATTATGAGAGAAAAAGCATTAGAATCACTCCCCAAAGCATTATTATTCAACAAAACAAAGTAAATAACAGTAGGAAATCATGATGCAAAATGGACGTATCAATACTCCCCTGTCAGACATTCTGAACAATAGAGACGCCACAGGCCGAGTGGCAAAATGGGCTATTGAGCTCCTTCCGCTGGAGATCAAGTTTGAATCCAAGAAAGCAATCAAATCCCAAGCCCCGGTGGACTTTTCGGTCGAGTGGATAGAACAAGAGCAACTAGTCCCGAGCCTTCCAGAGCATTGGACTATGTTCTTTGATGGATCTAAGATGCTCCACGACTCGGGGGTTGGACTGGTCCTAGTTTCCCCCAGGGGAGACAGACTCAGCTATGTGCTCCAAATCCACTTCGAGTCATCCAACAATGAAGCCGAGTACGAAGCCCTCCTGTACGGGGTTCGCATGGCTATCTCACTCGGTGTTCACCGGTTGATGGTCTACGGTGACTCAGACCTCGTTGTGAACCAGGTGAGGAAAGAATGGGACATTCAGAGCCCAGCGATGACAAGCTATTGCAACGCCGTCGGAAAATTGGAGAAGAACTTCGAGGGCTTGGAGCTACACCACATACCTCGAGCCAAGAATCAGGTAGAAGATGGCCTAGCCAAGATTGGTTCCACTCGGCGAGTCATTCCGAAGGATGTATTCCTTGAGCATGTTGATGTCTACTGCGCAACCTTCTTCTTGTAGACTCGTGTTGGGCCTCGAAGCGCAGAGTTTTGTAGGACAGTAGCAAATTTCCCTCAAGTGGATGACCTAAGGTTTATCAATCCATGGAAGGCGTAGGATGAAGATGGTCTCTCTCAAACAACCCTGCAACCAAATAACAAAGAGTCTCTTGTGTCCCCAACACACCCAATACAATGGTAAATTGTATTGGTGCACTTGTTCGGCGAAGAGATGGTGATACAAGTGTAATATGGATAGTACATATAGATTTTTGTAATCTGAAAATATAAAAATAGCAAGGTAGCAAGTAACAAAAGTGAGCAAAAACGGTATTGCAATGCTTGAAAACAAGGCCTAGGGTTCATACGTTCACTAGTGCAAGTTCTCTCAACAATACTGACATAGTTGAATCATACGTAAATCCCTCACGTGCGACAAAGAGTTCACTCCAAATTCACAAATAGAGGAGAACAAACGAAGAATTTATTGTAGGGTACGAAACCACCTCAAAGTTATCTTTTCCGATCAATCGTATGAGCTATCTCTGTAAGTGTCACGAACAGCCCTAGAGTTCGTACTAAAATAACACCTTAAGATACACATCAACCAAAACCCTAATGTCACCTAGATACTCCAATGTCACCACGAGTGCCCATGGGCTTGATTATACGATATGCATCACACAATTTCAGATTCATCATGTTCAATCCAACACAAAGAACTTCAAAGAGTGCCCCAAAGTTTCTACCAGAGAGTCAAGATGAAAACGTGTGCCAACCGCTATGCATAGATTCCCAAGGCCACGGAACCCGCAACTTGATCACCAAAACATACATCAAGTAGATCAATAGAACATCCCATTGTCACCACGGATATCTGCTACCTTTTGAGCTTGCGTTGGTTTTCCCTTGCAGAGGAAAGGGTGATGCAGCGAAGTAGATAAGTATTTCCCTCAGTTTGTTGAGAACCAAGGTATCAATCCAGTAGGAGGAACAAGCAAGGCACCAATATTTGCACCTACACAAACAATCAAACACTTGCACCCAACGCTATAAAGGGGTTGTCAATCCCTTCACGGTTACTTGCAAGGATGAGATCTGATAGAGATAGATATAAATGATTGCCAAAAGTAAAACTAAAAGAAAAGTAAATAAAATTGCAGCAAGGTATTTTTGGTTTATAGATCTGAAAATATATTATGGAAAATAGACCCGAGGGCCATAGGTTTCGCTAGAGGCTTCTCTCTTGAAGGAAAATAGTACGGTGGGTGAACAAATTACTGTCCAGCAATTGATGGAAAAGCGCATAGTTATGACGATATCCAAGGCAATGATTATGCATATAGGCATCACGTCCGTGTCAAGTAGACCCGGGGGCCATAGGTTTCGCCAGAGGCTTCTCTCTTGAAGGAAAATAGTACGGTGGGTGAACAAATTACTGTCGAGCAATTGATAGAAAAGCGCATAGTTATGACGATATCCAAGGCAATGATTATGCATATATTATGGAAAATAGCCCCGGGGGCCATAGGTTTCGCTAGAGGCTTCTCTCTTGAAGGAAAATAGTACGGTGGGTGAACAAATTACTGTCGAGCAATTGATAGAAAAGCGCATAGTTATGACGATATCCAAGGCATTGATTATGCATATAGGCATCACGTCCGTGTCAAGTAGACCGAAACGATTCTGCATCTACTACTATTACTCCACACATCGACCGACTCCTACCTGCATCTAGAGTATTAAGTTCATGAAGAACAGAGTAACGCATTAGGTAAGATGACATGATGTAGAGGGATAAACTCGAGCAATATGATGAAAACCCCATCTTTTTATCCTTGATGGCAACAATACAATACGTGCCTCGCTACCCCTACTATGTCACTGGGTGAGGACACCGCAAGATTGAACCCAAAACTAAGCACTTCTCCCATTGCAAGAATTACCAATCTAGTTGGCCAAACCAAATCAATAACTCGAAGAGACTTACAAAGATATGAAATCATGCATATAAGAATTCAGAAAAGACTCAAATAATATTCATAGATAATCTGATCATAAACCCACAATTCATCGGATCTCGACAAACACACCGCAAAAGAGGATTACATCGGATAGATCTCCATGAAGATCATGGAAAACATGGTATTGAAGAACATAGAGAGAGAAGAAGCCATCTAGCTACTAGCTATGGACCCGAAGGTCTGAGGTGAACTACTCACGCATCATCGGAGGGGCAATGGAGTTGATGTAGATGCCCTCCGTGATCGAATCCCCCTCCGGCAGATTACCGGAAAAGGCTCCAAGATTGGATCTCACGGGAACAGAGGCTTCCGGCGGTGGAAAAGTATTTTCGTGGCTCTCTTTTGGTATTGGGGGAATATTTGGGAATTTATAGGCCGAAGAATAGGGTTAGGAGGGCTGCCGTGGGGCCACAAGCCAGGGGGCGCCCCCCCTAGGGCGCGCCCCTGTTGCTTGTCGCCACACGACATGTCTCCTGCCTTCAACTCCAAGTCTGGTACGTTTCTTCTGGTCCAAGAAAAATCATTCCGAAGATTTTATTCCGTTTGGACTCCGTTTAATATTCCTTATCTGCAATACTCAAAAACAAGGAAAAAACAGAAACTGGCACTAGGCACTAGATTAATAGGTTAGTCCCAAAATTAATATAAAATAGCATATTAATGCATATAAAACATCCAAAACAGATAATATAATAGCATGGAACAATAAAAAATTATAGATACGTTGGAGACGTATCAAGCATCCCCAAGCTTAATTCCTGCTCGTCCTCGAGTAGGTAAATGATAAAAACAAAAATTTTGATGTGGAATGCTACCTAACGTATTTATCCATGTAATATTCTTTATTGTGGCATGAATGTTCAGATCCATAAGATTCAAAACAAAAGCTTAATATTGACATAAAAACGGTAATACTTCAAGCATACTAACAAACAATCGTGTCCTTTCAAAATAACATGGCTAAAGAAAGTTATCCCTACAATATCATATAGTCTGGCTAAGCTCCATCTTCCCCACACAAAGTATTTAAATCATGCACACCCCCGATGACAAGTCAAGCAATTGTTTCACACCTTTTATGTTCTCAAACCTTTTCAACTTTCACGCAATACTTGAGCGTGAGCCATGGATATAACAATATAGGTGGAATAGAATATGGTGGAGGTTGCAAGGAAAAAGGAGAAGATAGTCTCGCATCAACTAGGCGTATCAACTGGCTATGGAGATGCCCATTAATAGATATCGATGTGAGTGAATAGGGATTGCCATGCAACGGATGCACTAGAGCTATAAGTATATGAAAGCTCAAAAGGAAACTAAGTGGGTGTGCATCCAACTCGCTTGCTCATGAAGACCTAGGGCAATTTGAGGAAGCCCATCATTGGAATATACAAGCCAAGTTATATAATGAAAAATTCCCACTAGTATATGAAAGTGACAAAATAGGAGACTCTCTATCATGTAGATCATGGTGCTATTTTGAAGCACAAGTGTGGAAAAAGGATAGTAGCATTGTCCCTTCTCTTTTTTCTCTCATTTTTTTTGGTGGGCATCTCTTGCCTCTTTTTCTCCTTTTTTTGTGGGCTTCATTGGCCTCTTTTATTATTTGTAAAGTCCGGAGACTCATCCCAACTTGTGAGGGAATCATAGCTTCCATCATCCTTTCCTCACATGGGACAATGCTCTATGATGATGATCATCACACTTTTATTTACTTACAACTCAAAAATTACAACTTGAAACTAGAACAAAATATGACTCTATATGAATGCCTCCGGCGGTGTACCGGGATGTGCAATGATCTAGCGTATCAATGACATCAAAAAACGGACAAGCCATGGAAACATCATGCTAGCTATCTTACGATCATGCAAAGCAATATGACAATGATGGTGCATGTCATAATAAACGGAACGGTGGAAGTTGCATGGCAATATATCTCGGAATGGCTATGGAAATGCCATAATAGGTAGGTACGGTGGCTGTTTTGAGGAAGGATATATGGTGGCTGTTTTGAGGAAGGTGGGTTTAATGCACCGGCGAAAGTTGCTCGGTACTAGAGAGGCTAGCAATGGTGGAAGGGTGAGAGTGCGTATAATCCATGGACTCACATTAGTCATAAAGAACTCACATACTTATTGCAAAAGCCTATTAGTTATCGAAGCAAAGTATTAGACGCATGCTCCTAGGGGAGAGGTTGGTAGGAGTAAACCATCGCGCGCTCCTGACCCTCACACAAAGGATGACAATCATTAAACAAATCATGCTCCGACTTCATTACATAATGGTTCACCATACGTGCATGCTACGGGAATCACAAACCTTAACACAATTATTCTTACCAATCCACAATTACTCACTAGCATGACTCTAATATCACCATCTCTATATCTCAAAACTTTATGCACTTTATATGAAAGTTTTTATTATATCCCTCTTGGATGCCATTATATTAGGACTAAATTCATAACCTAAACCAATTACCATGCTATTTTAAAGACTCTCAAAATAATATAAGTGAGGTATGAGAGTTCAATTATTTCTATAAAATAAAACACCACCGTGCTGTAAAAAGATATAAGTGAAGCACTAGAGCAACATTCCCTAGCTCAAAAGATATAACTGAAGCACATAGATTATTCTAATAAATTAACGATTAATGCCGGTCTCTCTCCAAAAGATGTGTGCAGCAAGGATGATTGTGGAAAACTAAAAATCAAAGACTCATATCATACAAGACGCTCCAAGCAAAACACATATCATGTGGTGAATAAAAATATAGCCTCAAGTAAATTTACCGATGGATTGAAAACTAAAGAGGGGATGCCTTCCGGGGCATCCCCAAGCTTAGGCTCTTTGGTATCCTTGAATATGACTTGGGGTGCCTTGGGCATCCCCAAGCTTAGTCTCTTGCCACTCCTTATTCCATAGTCCATCAAATCTTTACCCAAAACTTGAAAACTTCACAACACAAAACTCAACAGAAGACTCGTGAGATCCGTTAGTATAGGAAAAATAAATTACCACTTTAGGTACTGTTGTGAACTCATTATTTATTTATGTTGGTGTAATATCTACTGTATTCCAACTTCTCCTTGGTCATACCCCCCGATACAACCCATAGGTACAACAAAATAAGCAAATAACACAAAGAAAACAGAATCTGTTTAAAACAGAACAGTCTGTAGCAATCTGTAGACTTCGAATACTTCTGTAACTCCAAAAATTCTGAAAAATTAGGACAACCTGGGAAATTTGTATATAAATCTTTTGTAAAAAATTCATACTCTTTTGACGCTCTGGTGAATTTATAAAATTCCTGGACTGAGCGCAAAAGTTTCTGTTTTTCAGCAAAACCAAATCAACAATCACCGTAAACCATCCCAAAGGTCTTACTTGGCACAAACACTAATTAAAACAATAAAACACCATTACTACAGAGGTAATAATGTGTGAAACACTCAAGAACAGAAGCAAAAAACAAAAACATAAAATAAAATTGGGTTGCCTCCCAACAAGCGCTATTGTTTAACGCCCCTAGCTAGGCATAACGATTTCAATGATGCTCACATAAAAAGTAGTAATTGTGATATGCAAAAGAGCATCATGAATAGCATGAAAAACACATTTAAGTCTAACCCACTTCCTATGCATAGGGATTTTGTGAGCAAACAATTTATGGGAACAAGAATCAACTAGCATAGGAAGGCAAAACAAGCATAACTTCAAAACTTTAAACACATAGAGAGGAAACTTGATATTATTGCAATTCCTACAAGCATATGTTCCCCCATCATAATGAATTTCAGTAGCATCAAGAAGTAATTCAACAATATAACTATCACATAAATCATTCTTTTCGTATTTCACAAGCATAGAATTTTCATTACTCTCCACATAAGCAAATTCCTTATCATCTATGGTAGTGGGAGCAAACTCTACAAAATAACTATCATGAGACACTTGATTGACATAACCACATTGCAAATTAAAATCATGATGATAAGTTTCATGGTTATCATTACTCATTATAGCATACGTTACATCACCATCACCATAAATAGGAGGCTTGCAATCATCATAATAAATTTTCTCATCAAAACTTGGGGGACAAAAAATATCATCTTCATCAAACATAGCATCCCCAAGCTCGTGGCTTTGCATATCATAAGCATCATGGATATTTAGACAATTCATACTAGCAACATTGCAATCCTACTCATCAGTCAAGGGACTATCATGAATCACCTTATAAATTTCTTCTTTCAACACTTCATCAAAATTTTCAGATTCATGATTTTCAAACAAAACTTCATAGAGATAATCAAGTGCACTCAACTCACTAGCAATTGGTTCATCATAATTTGGCCTTTTGAAAAGATTAGCAAGTGGATGAGGATCCATATCAATAAATTTTTAGCAAGCGAAGATGCAAGCAAATAGAAGGCACATGGCAACACAAGCAAAAAGGCAAACGGAAAAGAGGGCGAATAAAAAGGCAAATCTTTTTGGTTTTTTCTGAAAATTGTTTTAGAAGTGGGGGAGAGGAAAACGAGAGGCAAATGGCAAATAATGTAAATGCAAGATATGAGTTTGTGATGGGTACTTGGTAGGCTTGTCTTGCTATGTATCCTCCCCGGCAACGGCGCCAGAAATCCTTCTTGCTACCACTTGAGCTTGCGTTGGTTTTCCCTTGAAGACGAAAGGGTGATGCAGCGAAGTAGATAAGTATTTCCCTCAGTTTGTTGAGAACCAAGGTATCAATCCAGTAGGAGGAACAAGCAAGGCACCAATATTTGCACCTACACAAACAATCAAACACTTGCACCCAACGCTATAAAGGGGTTGTCAATCCCTTCACGGTTACTTGCAAGGATGAGATCTGATAGAGATAGATATAAATGATTGCCAAAAGTAAAACTAAAAGAAAAGTAAATAAAATTGCAGCAAGGTATTTTTGGTTTATATATCTAAAAATATATTATGGAAAATAGACCCGGGGGCCATAGGTTTCGCTAGAGGCTTCTCTCTTGAAGGAAAATAGTACGGTGGGTGAACAAATTACTGTCGAGCAATTGATAGAAAAGCGCATAGTTATGACGATATCCAAGGCAATGATTATGCATATAGGCATCACGTCCGTGTCAAGTAGCGAGTCAGAGAGAGACGCAGCAGGGCATGAGTACCCCCAAGGCCCATAAGCTACCTCTCACATGAGACCCTGAGCCGCTCAAAGCAATTGACGGTCACTCTCACTAGAGACCCTGTACTGTTAAGAGTTCAAGTAGCGAGTCCACCCAGAAGAACCGGCATATGAGTTTTCAAAAAACAAAAAAGGAAGAAAAAGCAAGGTCATCAAAGATTTAACATCTTTGGGTTGTGCTTCTCAAGCCGCCCTCAAAACGATACAGAATATACTCTGTCTTGTTATTTTTGCAGGTCTTGTCTCCAAAAATAAGCCGCCATTAAGTGTGAAGAAAGATGGTTATGGCCATACAAAGCAGCTTGAGTCATACATTGCATCTTGCATTACATCATCATGCATTGCGCCATCATATCATGCATCATCATACATGCATATCCATATTTGTTTATGCTACGGAAAGCCAGTCACCAAACCGGGTTACATCGTACCCTCTGCAAGGAACAAATAGATCTTTCATAGCCAACATGGCTGGATCTTCATCATGGTTTATCATAACCAATATTAAATGAATGGGGTTTTTTCAAGCCAGCTTGGAAAATTGATTATTCTTGAAGAACCTCCCTATCAGATATAATGCCGTGTCATTTAATTGACCGGCTATTGGATTTCTTCAACCAGTGCTCTATAGTATACTACAACACTCATGGATTTCTCAAACATATATTTGCCGGGTTGCACCGCAACCACGAGCAGGGATTTCATTTCAAAGACAAAGGAATTATTCCGGGATATTCATACCGGGTTATATTGCAACCATGGTCAAGGATTCATTTCAAATCAGATCAAATATCATTTCAAGAGGACTTCTGAAGTGCATTATGATGGGCTATTCTCATACAGTCTCAAGTCGCTGCAGGCGTGCGACCCGGCACTTGGGGGCTACAGTATTCAGCTGTTCAAGCAGATTATAAGGTCCAAATTGAAAGACCCGGCCCATCACACACTGATGAGCCGGCCCTTGGGGGCTACACTTGTGAAATACAAGACACTCAGTATATATCTGGCGACTCAGATGACAACCCAGATTTCTCAAACATTGAACACCAAGTTCAAAAGTCCCAGGTTGTTGCAAGCAAAACAACCCGGTCCTTGGGGGCTACACCAGCCGAAGCTTTATAAAGTATAAGACAGTTACAAGTCCCAGGCTGCTGCAGGCAAGACAACCTGGTACTTGGGGGCTACACAATCAAAGATATTATTGCAAAGCGCCAAGTCATCATGGATAAACTTGGAGCTTGGGGGCTACAGGTAATATGGAGATAAAAATAGCAGGACATTTTTAAGCTATCAAATTTTGAGTGAGCTAGGTCTCATTTCTTCATGGAGCTGAAGCGTTGGAAGACCGGCTCTACATCAGATGGATTTTCATCCCAATATTTTTATCAAGTCAGCTGGAGTCTAGTTGTTTGACCCGGCGTCACCAACAATCATGACCCGGCATTATCAAAAGATCATAACCCGGCAGAGTTTATATAAGCAACCCGGCTTCACAAGTTGAAGAGTATTGGAGGCCGACTCAATGGCATATGGGTGTTGTATTTCCAATATTTTACTTCAAAGGACGCTGATAAGCAAGACGATTGAGAAGACGGCTCGTTCATATGAAGAAGAAACTCGGATTTTTAAGGAGCTACTTCATTAAGCCGGCCAGTGGAGCGAGCCGGTCAGTTAACATATTTATTCTTATTTCAGGAGCTTAGCATGAATAAATTCAAGCTAACCTGGGGGCTAATGTCGGGGATATTACCCCACGGTATAACCTGGCCGGAAGTGTGACCCGGCCAGGACTTGGCGACTCATTGGTGACCCGGTCGAGACTTGGCGGTTCATTGGTGACCCGGCAAGCGGGTCAGACGAGCGACAAGGCCCAGGGCCCAGCGAGCAAGCCGGCGCAAGGCGGCTCGTGGACGGGCCTGGAGGGGAGGCTCACAAGAGAAGGCCCAAAGGAGAGAAAGGATTCCCTAACAAAGGAAACAAGACCCGGATTAGGATTCAAGAGAGACTAGTCCTACTCCTACTCCTAGTAGGACTCTACATGTAAACCTACCCTTTCCACTTATATAAGGAGGGGTAAGGTGCCCCAAGAGAGACAAGTTGACAAGTTCAAGTCATTAGAGATAGACAAATTAGAGGCTCTCGAGATTAGAGGTAACAAGACAGCACCCTTGTAATCGAGATCGCCCTCATCATCAATATAGACACAAAGCAGGACGTAGGCTTTTACCTCCATCGGAGGGGCCGAACCTGGGTAAACTCGCGTCTCTCGATTCCGACCAACCCCTCTCAAGCCGCCACATAGTTGCGATGGCCTCACACCTAAGTCCGTTAACCCGGACATCTTGCCGTGACAAAACCACGACAGGCAGATTACCGGAAAAGGCTCCAAGATTGGATCTCACGGGAACAGAGGCTTCCGGCGGCGGAAAAGTATTTTCGTGGCTCTCTTTTGGTATTGGGGGAATATTTGGG
Source organism: Elymus sibiricus (assembly GCA_039707655.1). NCBI lineage: Eukaryota > Viridiplantae > Streptophyta > Magnoliopsida > Poales > Poaceae > Elymus > Elymus sibiricus. Next base: position 307,968,143 of record CM077671.1, read on the forward strand.
AATTTATAGGCCGAAGAATAGGGTTAGGAGGGCTGCCGTGGGGCCACAAGCCAGGGGGGCGCCCCCCTAGGGCGTGCCCCTGTGGCTTGTCGCCACACGGCAGGTGTCCTGCCTTCAACTCGAAGTCTGGTACGTTTCTTCTGGTCCAAGAAAAATCATTCCGAAGATTTTATTCTGTTTGGACTCCGTTTAATATTCCTTATCTGCAATACTCAAAAACAAGGAAAAAACAGAAACTGGCACTAGGCACTAGATTAATAGGTTAGTCCCAAAATTAATATAAAATAGCATGTTAATGCATATAAAACATCCAAAACAGATAAAATAATAGCATGGAACAATAAAAAATTATAGATACGTTGGAGACGTATCAATATCCCATCGCAAGACATACATCAAGTGTTCTCAATCCTTTAAAGACTCAATCCGATAAGAAAACTTCAAAGGGAAAATTCAATTCATCACAAGAAGATAGAGAGGGGAAAACTCCATATTATTCATCTATATTAATAAAGCTCGCAGTACATCATGATCGTGTCATCTCAAGAACACGAGTGAGAGATCAAACACATAGCTACTGGTACATACCCTCAGCCCCGAGGGTGAACTACTCCCTCCTCGTCATGGAGACCGCCGGGACGATGAAGATGGCCTCCGGTGATGGTTTCCCCCTCCGGCAGGGTGCCGGAATGGGCTCCCGATTGGTTTTTCGTGGCTACAGAGGCTTGCGGCGGAGGAACTCCCGATCTAGGTTTCTTTCTAGAGGTTTCTGGATATATAGGGGTACTTGGCGTTGGAATCAAGTCAAGGGGGGCCACGAGGCGACGACAAGCCAGGGGGGCGCGCCCTAGGGGGGGTGGCGCCCCTAGGCTTGTGGCTGCCACGTGACTCTTCTGCCAATGCTCTGTGGGCTTCTTCTGGTCCATAAATGATCACCTTAAATTTTTATTCCGTTTGGACTCCGTTTGATATTCCTTTTCTATAAAACTCAAAAACAGGGGGGAAAAACAGAAACTGGCACTGGGCTCTAGATTAACAGGTTAGTCCCAAAAATAATATAAAATAGCATATTAATGCATATAAAACATCCAAAACAGATAATATAATAGCATGGAACAATCAAAAATTATAGATACGTTGGAGACGTATCACATGTTACGCCCCGACAATTAATGAAGACCCTTTCACAAAGGATCCCTCGCAAGCAGTCGGTCTGTCCGACCCGTTTGAGGTTGATGTTACGGCAGTCGTTGACTTGGTCCACGAGATGTTTGTAATAGTCCCCGAGTGGACTCAACCTTACATAGCATACCTGCTCCGGCAGGAGCTCTCTGAAGAAGAAATGGAGGCACGCCAGATAGTCCGACGATCCAAATCCTTCATCGTGATGGGTGATCAACTATACAAGAAAAGCACTACTGGAGTCACTCGGCGTCGGAAATTGGTCGCCAAGGCATTCCGAGCGGGTTTCTATTGGCCCCGTGCCAACGAAGCGGCGAGGGACATCGTGGAGCCGTGTGTTGGATGCCAGTTTTACAAGAATCGTTCACACAAGCCCGTGTCCGCGCTGAAAATAATTCCACTCACTTGGTCGTTCACTGTTTGGGGCCTCGATATGGTTGGACCCCTTTGGACCGGGACGAGTAGTGGACAAGTTTACCAAGTGGATCGAAGCGAAGCCAGTAAAGAGCCTAGACTCGGCGACTGCCTTCAGCTTCGTCAGGCAGATCATCTTCAGGTTTGGGGATCCCCCATGACATCATCACTGATAATGGGTCTAACTTCGACTCGGACGAGTTTCGCGAGTTCTGCTACACCCAAGGCACTTGGGTCAATTACGCCTCCGTGGCTCACCCACAGTAAAACAGGCAGGCAGAAAGGGCCAACGAGATGATCTTGCAAGGATTGAAGCCGCGCCTCATGAGAAATCTGAAATATGACGCTGGAGCCTGGGTAGAAGAACTGCCGTCAGTATTATGGGGCCTACGAAAGACTCTGGATCGTTCCACTAATCGCACCCCCTTCTTCATGGCATATGGATCCGAAGCTGTGTTGCCGAGTGATCTGCTTCACATTTCCCCCCGAGTGGAGCTCTACTCTGAATCTGAAGCTAAGGAAGCATGTCAGGACAATTTGGATCTCCTAGAAGAAGAAAGGGAGTTAGCCCTCATTCGATCAACGCTTTATCAACAAGATTTGAGGCGCTACCATGACAAACAGGTTAGAGGACAAGCCTTTCAGGAAGGCAACCTTGTCCTCCGACTGGATCAGCGAAAACCCCACAAGCTTGCGCCTCCGTGGCAAGGGCACTTCGCGATCTCCAAAGTTCTACACAACGGAGCATATCAGCTCTATAACTTCGAGAAGAATAATGAAGAGCCCCGAGCTTGGAATGCGGACCTGCTCCGCAAGTTCTTTACCTGGAACAAAAAGCTCCTTCATTTTTGTAATGAACTCCAGAGTGATTTTGATGAATAAAAGTATTACTTTTTCCATATTTCATCAAAATGTGTCAAAATTTCATTTTTCACTCCGGTGATCTCCGTAACATACTTTCCATTGCCCCCGGTGGGTGAAACGACTTAGCTACGAACCTGACTTCGTCTAAGTTAAAAATCATGAACACTCGGGGGCTTACTTGTGGCCTCGCTGTCGTCTAAGCATTAACGTTCTGAGTGCGGAAGATTTCCTCACTCCGGGGGTCTGCTGCGAACCTAATTTTTCCTGAGCTTTAAACGTTTCGAGTGTAAGAAGATTTCTTCACTCGAGAACCTTAGTTGCGAACCTGACTTCGCCTAAGTTAAAAAATCTTGAGTCTGGAAGATTTTCACACTTGGGGGCTTAGCTGCGACTTCGCTTACATCTAAGCTTTAACGTTCCGAGTGCGGAAGATTTCCTCACTCGGGGGCTCTGCCGCGAACCTGATTTTGCCCGAGCTTTAAACGTTTCAAGTGTAAGAAGATTTCTTCACTCGAGAACCTTAGCTGCGAATCTGACTTCATCTAAGTTAAAAAATCCTAAGCATGGAAGATTTCCACACTCGAGGGCTTAGCTGCAACCCAGTAATCGCCTAATTTAAAGAATACTCCGAGTGAGGACATTATCCACACTCGAGGGCTTAACAGCGAACCTGACTTCGTCTAAGTTAAAAAAATCCCGAGCGTGGAAGATTTCCACACTCGGGGGCTAGCTGCGACCCAGTAATCGCCTAAGTTAAAGAATACTCCAAGTAAGGACATCATCCACACTAGGGGTTTAGCTAAGACCCACTAATCACCTAAGTTAAAGAATATTCCAAGTGAGGACAACATCCACACTCGGGGGGCTTAGCTGCAAACCTGACTTCACCTAAGTTAAAGAATACTCCGAGTGAGGACGTCATCCACACTTGGGGGCTTAGCTGCGGCCCATTAATCGCCTAAGTTAAAGAATACTCCGAGTGAGGACATAATCCACACTCGGGGGATTAGTTACGACCAGTAATCGCCTAAGTTAAGAATACTTCGAGTGAGGACATCATCCACACTCGGGGACTTAGCTGTTGGAGTCTCGATTCCCACTTGGCGTAGTGCTGCTTGAGCTCGGCAAGCTCCTACGTAGAATTCTTTGCCACGACCTTTAGGGTGTTGTTCTCCTCTTCAAGTGCTTCGACTGGTTTGAGCTTGTCCTCAGCCGCCTTGGTCTTGGCGTTAGCTTCCTTCCACACAGACGCCAACTCCGTGTCCTTCTTCTCGAGTGCCTCTTTCATTGTATCTAAAGAAATAGAAGTCCTGAGCCTCTGAGCAAGTTGAAAATTTTCGCTATGAACACCTTGGAAGGGTGAATGGCGTGTATACAAGTTCCACTCCCACTGCTCTGGCATAGTTGGCATGAGGTACTTCCACAAGCTAAGCAACAGATTCTACACAGTTGGCATGAGGAACTTCCACAAGATAACCAACAGGTTCTACACCCTAACAGAAAATGACAAGAGACTCTGGTCCATGGACCATCTCCGAAACATCTTCGACAAGTACCACTCCGACTGCTTTGACAAGCTGAGCAACAGGTTGTACATCATAAAGACTCTAAGACTCCCACCGGCTGCCATAGTCGACAGTAGTCTCGGGGACTACACCCAGTGGGTGCGCTCAGCGCGCCCCCACTGGAACCGGAGAGCACCCAGTGAGTGTGCCCCGTGCAAACCCACTCGGGACTGAAACCTAAAACAAAAAAGGGGGAAAACTTGATGCGGATCGAAGTTCCCGACTGAAGTTGGTACTTACGATAGTACTTACTCAGACATTCTTCTTCAGGGCTTCACTGACATCGTACGCCTCCTTCAGCTGGTTGTTCATCAGCTCCACCTGGATCAGGGCCTCCTTGCACGCGCCCACCTGATCCTCTGCAACATGGTACAGCATGAAGATGTTGGTCGTTGGGGAGACCGGCGGAATGGCTGATGTGTCAGCCCCGAGTGCAGCTCTGGCCCAAGGAGTAGCACCCCGAACGGGAGTCAGGGCCTTGGCCGGAGAAGTCCTGTCCACTCGGGGTGATGAGGCATCTCGCATCACGAGACCTTCTCGTCCTCGTCGATCTCGATCACCTCATGTGGCCCTGCAATTCATCAAGAACACCCAAGCATTGGAAGCACAGAAAGACACGACAAACGGGTGAACCCCAAGAAATTTTGGAAACTACCTTTCGAGCACGCCGCGCCTACCTCCGCCTGGCCCTTCTCCGGGGCCTTAGGGTCGACCGAAGTGGTTGAAGTATCAGCACTGCAACCAAGCAAGTCACTCGGTCAACGATCACTCGGAAGAAAAGAGTACAAAACGTGAAATAAAACGAACATCTTGGGGACTTACTTCGAGGCCACGGGCACCTCCACCTTCATTCGCGACAGGGCGACCTTCCGAGGCTTGACCGCTGTGACCATGGCATCTCGGACCCTAGCATGTAGAGGCCGAATCCTCCGCTGAAGGAAAACCTCCAGAAGATCCAGCCCATTGATTCCTTTATTGATGATGGTCACCACCGCTGTCACCAGGATGTCCACATCCTCTTCTCCTCCTTTGCCACTAGCAAGGCCGGAGGGGACCACACTCGCTCTGCCGAGTATGGAGGCAGGCCCGGCAGACCAACGGTGACAGGGACTTACTTGCAATAGAACCACGAATCCTGCCACTCCTTCACCGAATCGTGGAACGACATGGTGGGGAAGCTAACCATACCCCTGAGCTGCACACCTAAACCCCCACACAGCTGGTTGACGTTAGTCTTCTCCCCACTCAGAGAAGAATTCTTCACGGTCATGGCGCGACAAGTAAAAAGATGCTTAAAGAATCCCCAGTGTGGGTGACATACTATGAAATTCTCGCAAAGAGAAATGAAGGCAGCTAGATAGGAGACAACATTGGGCGGTGATGCTTGTGATCGGCGTTGGGTTTTCCGTGAAGAGGAATGGTAGATGCAGCACAATGCGGGTAAGTATTTCCCTTAGTTAAGAACCAAGGTTTATCGAACCAATAGGAATATCGGTCATCAACCGTCTTGAGCGGCTGCACACAAAAGAGCACGCAGTTGCACCCAACGTGGCAAGAGGGTTGTCAATCCCCTTGATCTCGTTATTTGCACGCAAGTGAGATGTGTAGATGATAGTAGATAATTGTAAATTGGAAAATAAAATAAAACAAAGTAAATGGTAGCAAGGTATTGAATGCGTTTGTAAACTTATAAGAGGATAGACCCGGGGGTCGTAGTGTTCTCTGGTGGCTTCTCTCATGTAGTAGGCATACGGTGGGTAAACAAATTACTATTGGGCAATTGATTGAAAAGCGGATGGTTATATAATCTTTATTCATGGCAATGATCATGTATATATTGGCATCACGTCGATAAGCAAATAGGCCGACTCCTGCCTACACCTATTACTATTACTCCACCCATCAACCGCTATCCAGCATTCATCTAGAGTATTAAGTAAAACAGAGTAATGCTTGGAGAACGATGACATGATGTAGACAAATAGAATTCAATTAATATGAATGAACCCCATCATTTTATCCTTAGTGGCAACAATACAAAGACGTGTCTTGTCCCTTTCTGTCACTGGGATATAGAGCACCGCCAGATTGAACCCACTACAATGCACCCCTCTCACTGAAGAAATATCAATCTAGTTGGCCAAACTATTTCAATAGATCGGAGAGATTTACGAAGCTATAATGATCATGCAAATAAGAATCATAATAATCAGAGGTGACTCAAATACTTTTCATGAATAATCTAAACATAAACCCACAATTCATCAGATCCTAGCAAACACACCGCACAAAAGGATTACATCGAATAGATCAAAGTGAAGATGCGATGATCATTGTATTGAAGATCAAGAGAGAGAGAGAAAGATAGCCATCTAGATACTAACTACGGACCCGTAGGTATATGGTGAACTACTCACAACTCATCATGGAGGTAGCAAGGATGATGTAGAGCCCCTTCGTGATCGATTCCCCCTCCGACAGATCGCCGGAAAAGGTTGCCAGATTGGTACGTGGCGGAACAGAGACTTGTGGCGGTGGAAAAAGTGTTTCGGGATCTCTCCTAGGGTTTTTGGAATATATGAGGATTTATAGGCCAGAGAGGGGCACAAGAGGGTGGTCGACGGAGCCATGACCCATTAGGGCGCGGCTTGGCCCCCTGGCGCGCCCTGTTTGGTCGTGGTACCCTCGTGCTGCCTCTCATCTCCTCCCAAAGCTTCCAGGTCTTCTTTTGGTACAGAAAAAATCATATTAAAGTTTTGTGGCATCTGGACTTCGTTTAGTATGGTAAACCTGAAAAGGAAAAAATATGCAGAAAACAGCAATTGGCACTGGGCACTAGGTCAGTAGGTTAGTGCTAAAAAATAATATTAATTGGTAAGTAAAGACCCAAAAAGTATCCTAGAATGATAATATAATAGCATGGAACAATAAAAAAATATAGATACGTTGGAGACGTATTAGCACCCCCAAGCTTAATTCCTGCTCGTCCTCGAGTAGGTAAATGATAAAAACAAGAATTTTTGATGTGACATGCTACCCAACATGTAATCTACTGCAGGTTTGTTCATTGAGAAACGATGAATTAATAAACATCAACATAGTAATATTATAAACATAAGAAACATAATCATCAAGTTTCAAAGTATATGATCCAAAAAGAATGTTCACCCCCTATTCATTTTATCATATAAGAATAGCATGGCTCCATCTTCACCACACAAATACAAATGTCAAGCACCATGGTGTCAAGTCAGGCAATTGGATCATACTTTTTAACGCGCTTCACCTTTTTATTACTTGCGCAATATATGAGCGTGAACCATGGAAATAGCATAAAGGTGGAACAAAATATGGTGGTAGGTTCGAAGGGGTGAAAGTGGAGAAGAAAATCTCGCATCAACTAGGCGTATCAATGGGCTATGGAGATGCCCATCAATAGATATCAATGCGAGGAGTAGGGATTGCCATGCAACAGATGCACTAGAGCTATAAGTATATGAAAGCTCAGTGGAAGCTAAGTGGGTGTGCATCCAACTTGCTTGCTCATGAAGACCTCGGGCATTTGAGGAAGCCCATCATTGGAATATACTAGCCAAGTTCTATAATGAAAATTTCCCACTAGCATATGAAGGTGATAAGCATGAGACTCTCTATATGAAGAACAAGGTGCCACTTTGAGGCACAAGTGTGGAATAAGAGGTAGTAGCACTGTACCTTCTCTCTTTTCTCTCATTTATTTATTTTTTCTTGTTCTCTCCCCTTTTTTTCCTTTTCTTCTCTTTTGTTTCTTTTTTTTTCTCTTTTTTTTCTTTCTTTCTTTTTTTTCGTCCGGAGTCTCATCCCGACTTGTGGGGGAATCATTGTCTCCATCATCCTTTCCTCACTGAGACGGTGCCCTAATAATGATGATCATCACACTTTTATTTACTTACAACTCAACATGAGAAACTGTATGACTCTATATGAATGCCTCTGGCAGTGTACCAGGATGTGCAATGGTCAAGCGTAAGATGTATGATATTAATGATGAACGGTCGCTTTGCCACAAATACTATATTAGCTTATATGATCCTGCAAAGTAATATGACAATGGAAGTACAAGTCATATGATGTGATGGTGGAAGTTGCATGGCAATATATCTCGGAATGGCTATGGAAATGCCATGATAGGTAGGTATGGTGGCTGTTTTGAGGAAGATATAATGAGGCTTATGTGCAATAGAGCGTATCAGGGCACGGGATTTGGATGGACCTGCGAAAGCTGCACTGATCCTCAAGGTGAGAATGGGCAATGCACGGTACCGAAGAGGCTGGCAAATATGTGGAGGTGAGTGTGCGTATGTCCATGGTTTCACATTAGTCATGAAGAACTCACATAATTATTGCAAGATTTTATTAGCTCTCTTGAAGCAAAGCACTACTCGTATGCCCCTAGGGAGGAGGTTGGTAGGAATTAACCATCGCGCACCCCCGACCTAAACAACACTAGGATTTCAATGAGGAATAAGTATTCTCACACATCATCACCATGCTATAACTTTTTTGGATGAACAACATGTTAACAACCTTCATGATACCTTTATTAACCAATGATCATGCACTCATGCTTTTTCACATTACCACATTAATATCATTAACCATGATTTCTCTTTTATGTGCTACATGTGGTTTTGATTATGCACTCATTGAATACCTATTATTTTTGGACTAGTCTTATGACCCATGCAAATTACCGTCGCTGTTGATTAACTCTCAAACAAATATAAGTGAAGAACGAGAGTGAAATTATTTATATAAAATCTATACGCCACCGTGATCTAAAAGATATAAGTGAAGTATTAGAGCAACTGCCAAGCCCAAAAAATATAAGTGAAGCACATAGACTATTATAATAAATAATGATGATATTGTGTCTCTCTCAAGTGGGTGTGTGCAGAAAACAATGATTCTGGGAAACTAAAACAAAAAGCAAACTAAAGCAAAAGACGCTCCAAGCAAAACTCATATCACGTGATGAATAAAAATATAGCTCCAAGTGACATACTGATGGATTGAGAGGAAAGAGGGGATGCCTTCCGGGGCATCCCCAAGCTGAGACGCTTGAGTCTTCCTAGAATATTACCTTTGGGTGCCTTGTGAATCCCCAAGCTTAGGCTCTTGCCGCTCCTTATTCCTTCATCCATCGTGATCACACCCAAAACTTGAAAACTTCAGCACACAAAACTCAACAGAAAACTCGTGAGATCCGTTAGTATAATAAACATATAAAATACTTTAGGTACTGTTATATATTGATTAATATTTTATTATTTAATAAGGTACTGTATTCTAAGTTATCCATGATTTATGGAGCCCAATATAATCCATGGCATCATCAAAACAAGCAAAACATGCAAGCAAAACCAGAATCTGTCTAAAACAGAACAGTCTTTAAAGATCTGTAGAGAAACTATATTTATGTATCTCTAAAAATTCTGAAAAATTAGGAAAACCTCAAGAATTTTTATAGGAATACCGTGTAAAAAAATCAGATAAAAAAGACGTCCCAGTAAAATCAGAGAAATTCTGCACTGAACGTCAAAGTTTCTGTTTTTGCACCGTATCAATTTTACTCATCTTGTGAGTCATCCCAAAGGCTTTACTTGGCACAAACACTAATTAAAACATAAAAACAGAATCATTACAGAGGCAACAATCTACAGGCACAATGAAATCTATAGGCACATAATTCCAAGAAATCTACAGGAACATATTTGACAAGACAGATTGCATTCAATATCAAGCACAATGAAATCTACAGGCACATAATTCCTATTAGCAAGGATAAGAACATAATTTATTCTACCCAAAGATTTCTTAATGGTAGAATCTTCAAGATGCAAGTTAAGTGAACAATCTTGAATATGTGTCAGACCAAGCACATCACAAAGACATTTAGGTATAGTTGAAGCACTAGCACCAAGGTCACACAAAGCATTGCATTCATATTCTTTAAGCTTTATTTTAATAGTAGGTTCCCATTCATCATGCAATTTTCTAGGTATAGAAACTTCTAGTTCAAGTTTCTCATCATAAGCTTTTATCATCACTTCTGCTATATGTTTAGTAAAAGCCTTGTTTTGTTCATAGGCATTAGGTGAGCTAATAATGGATTGCAAAAAGGAAATACATTCTAATAAAGAACAAATTTCATAATTAAAGCCCTTGTAATCCAAGATAGTGGGTACATCACTAGTTAAACTTGTGACCTCTCCAAACCCACTTTTTTCAATTTTATGATTAGAATCATCACCCTTCGAACAAACGGGACACCCTCTAGGTAAAGTTTACTCATCTCCAGTAACTTTATCATCTATTTTCAGAGAAGTAAACAAAGATTCAATGGGAGAATTACCAATCATTTTAAGTTCTTCATCATGATTACGGTAAAAACCGGGTGGAAGAGCCTTTTCTAAGAATTCTCACTTGGCTCTCAACCTCACGGTCCTCTCCTTACTCTCATTAATAGATATTTGGATGGATTGAATGGACTCATTGATATCATGCTTAGGTTTCAAATTTTTATTTTTAAGAGTTTCCACATCAAGAGCAATCCTATCCATGTTCCTAGCCATATCATCAACTTTATGCCACTTTTCTTCTACCATGGTATTAAAAATCTCTTGAGAACTAATAAATTCTTTAATGGTGTTCTCAAGATCACAGGATATCCTCTTATTATTCGTAGAAAAATTTCCATAAGAATTACCATAATTATTAGAGGAATTACCGAGATATAGTCTAGCATTTAAATTTCCTCTATAAGAATTGTTGTTGAAATTGTTTCACGAGAGAAAGTTCACATGAATAGCATAATCAATTTGCTCAATCAAGTTAGACAAAGGCATATCATTGGGATCAACATGAGCATATTTACTAGAAACCATATTCATAAGATCATCCACTTTCTCACTCAAAGTAGCGATTTATTCAACAGAGTTTACCTTCTTACCGGTTGGAGCTTTCTTGGTATGCCATTGAGAATAATTTGTCATGATGTTGTCCAGAATTTTGGTGGCCTATCCTAATGTCACCTCCATGAAGGTACCCCTGCAGCAGAATCTAGAAGATTTCTAGACACAAAGTTTAGTCCAGCATAGAAAATTTGTATAATCATCCATAAGTTCAAGCCATGAGTTGGGCAATTTTTAATCATTAATTTCATCCTCTACCATGCTTGTGCAACATGTTCTTGGTCATGTTACTTAAAATTCATAATTTTATTTCTAAGGGATATGATCTTAGCAGGAGGAAAATACTTGGTAATGAAAGAATCTTTATATTTATCCCATGTTCCAATACTATTACGCGGTAAAGATGAAAACCAAGCCTTAGCTTTATCTCTTAGTGAAAAAGGAAATAATTTTAATTTGACCACATCATTGTCCATATCCTTTTTCTTTTCATATCACATAATTTAACAAAAGTATTGAGATGCGTAGCCGGATCCTCATTAGGACTTCCGGAAAATTGTTCTTTGATCACAAGATTTAGTAATGCAGCATTCATATCATAAAACTCCGCACTAGTGGCGGGTGGTATATGAGTACTAATAAAATCATTGTTATTAGTCTTCAAGAAGTCACACAACTTGGTATTATCTTGAGACATGGTGACCAAGCAAGCAAAGTAACAAGCGAAGCAAGTAAAGCAAGCAAACAAGTAAACTAGCAAAGATAAATATTTTTGTATTTTTGATTTTATAGCAAGAAAAATATAATATCAAATACAAAGTAGAACAAGTGAATGATAATTTGTGCGAAGCTACTTGATAGTAAGTTGGTGATACTCCCCGGCAACGGCGCCGGAAATCCTTCCTGATACTTGTGATCTATGTTTGGTTTTTCCCCGAAGAGGAGGGGATGATGAAGCATAGCATAGATAAGTATTTCCCTCAATGAAAACTCCCGTCTTCAGCACCTACACACAAAAGAGCAAACACTTGCACCCAACGCGGGCAAGAGGGTTGTCAATCCCCTTGAACTCATTACTTGCAAGCAAATGAGTACTGTAGAGGATAGTTGAATAAATATAAATTGCAAAATAAATAAAAAGTAAATAATGGCAGCAAGATAATAAGAGCGTTTTTAAATATATATATGTGAATAGACCTTGGGGCCATAGTGTTTGCTAGAGGCTTCTCTCTCAAAGAAGGCATACGGTGGGTAAACAAATTACTGTTGGGAATTGATAGAAAAGCACATAGTTATGTAATATTTATTCACGGCAATGATCATGTATATAGGCATCATGTCCATAAACAAGTAGACCGACTCTTGCCTGCATCTACTACTATTACTCCACTTCGAGAGCACTTCTATGCTTGCCTCTCTAGGTATTAAGTTCATAATAAACAGAGTAATGCTTGGAGAACGATGAAATGAGATAGACAAAGTAAATCCAATTAATATGAATGAGCCCCATCGTTTTATCCTTAGTGACAACAATACAAATACGTGTCTTGTCCCCTACTTTGTCACTGGGATATAGAGCACCGCAAGATTGAAACCACTACATCACACCTCTCCCACTGAAGATAAACCAATCTAGTTGGCCAAACTAAACCGATGGATCGGAGAGAATTACGAAGCTATAACAATCACAGATAAGAATAAAATAAGAATTCAGAGAATACTCAAATCTTTTTCATGAATAATCTGAACATAAACTCACAATTCATCGGATCCCAACAAACGCATCACAAAGAGTGATTACATAAGATAGATCACCGTGGGAATCATGGTGATCATGGCAACAAAGAACATAGAGAGGAGAGATAGCCATCTAGGTACTAATTACTAACCCGTAGGTCTGTGATGAACTACTCACACATCACCATGGGATCAGCAAGGTTGATGTAGAGGCCCTTCGTGATTGATCCCCCTCCGACAGGGCACCGGAACAGGGCTCCAGATGGGCACACGGAGGAACAGAGACTTGCGGCAGCGGAAAAAGTATTTCGGGAGGATCTCTAGGGTTTTGGAGAATAATGAGAATTTATAGGCCAGAGAACAACGCCAGAGGGCCGGGGAGGTGGTCCCAAGCCATCAGGGCGCGGCCACCCCCTGGTCGCGCCCTATTGGCTTGGGGTCACCTCGTGTGGCCCAGGTCTCCCTCTGAAGCTTCCAGTTCCTTATTTTGTCTAGAAAAAATCGTCAAAAAGTTTCGGGGTATTTAAACTTCGTTTGATATGGTAAACCTGAAAAGCCAAAAACATGAAGAAAACAACAACCGACACTTGGCATTGGGTTAATAGGTTAGTGCTAAAAAATAATGTGAATCAGCAAATAAATGCCCAAAAAGTATCCTAGAAGGATAATATTATAGCATGGAACAATAAAAAATTATATATACATTGGAGACGTATCACCAGGCACTAAGTGTTACATGCTCACTCCTGGAATCCCTGGAAGACATAACAAATGCTCTCAAGCTTGTTCTTCAGTTCCTCGATAACGGTTGCCGATCATGTACAACCTGGGTCAAGAACTCAGGTTGTGCAGTGTTGTTGTTAAGAGTACCAATAATAAGACTGATATTATGGAAATTACCATCTACTCTTGGTTCAAAATCCTTGCTCATCAACCAGTAAGAATCAATCCCATCTCTGATCACATTAACACAAGCCTTGGAAACTTTCTCCAACTCTCGAATCTTTTCCTTCATCTCCTCTGGAGTTGGTGGCTCCTTTCCCCAGTCAGATTGAGGAGGCCCCATAGGGAATAATGGAATAGATCCGCGGATATTGAGTTGATAGGGATTAGGAGGGTACCCATCTAGAATAGTGTCATCATCTCCCTCTTTTGCTTATTCTTCCTCCTCGATCTCCACCACCTCGACCTTCTCCTCCATGTCCTTCTTCTCACCACAAGGTTCTTCCTTGATGCTAAGCTTCCTCAGGTCTTCCCATCATGAGGTCACAACATCATCCAAGTTGCGGAAGGGTATGATGTGAGCACATGTGGACGAGGTCTGGTTGCTCATGGCAGCGATCGTGCTTGTTACCTGCAACTAAAAGCTTTTTGGAGGAGATGGGAAGCAAAGAAGATGAGAGATTAGATGGTTTTAGGTTTATGGACGTCCCTTCCTCCTTTTTATAAAGTCTAATCCTGCAGGTAATCATGAGATATGAGATAAAACTTTAGTTAGAAAGAAACCAAAACGAAACCGGGAAAGAATCACGCCAACCGGATCAACAACGGCCTTCCATGCGCGAGCTTGCGCTCGTTTGGCCGGTTGTTTGACCACTGTTGGATCTTTCTCTTTCTCTCTCTCTCTCTCTCTCTCTCTCTCTCTCTCTCTCTCTCTCTTTTAAACTTCCACACAGAAGGGACCAAACGAAGGCTCATATGATCGCGTATTTGACTCTGTTCTCGCGACGCTCGCCGAGGGCATTCCAGACGACTGCTCAAACGAGCGTTCACATCCGTTCGGAACACCATCTTTGTGTCTATCTCCCATGACTCCTTCGTCTCTATCTCATGCAACCGCTGAAACAAGCGCTCACGGTCGTTTGGAACTCCATCTTGGTTCTGTTGGCCACTGTGCCAGTTTCTTCCTTAGAATTTTTTTTGCTCCTGAAAGATTAGTGCCAGAGCTCCCAACTAGAGACGAAATCTCCATCTTTTGAGACGTGAGATTTAATTAGTCTAGCAAAACAAAATAATTTCTATCTACATATTCACATCTACCTTACCGGAGTGTTGTTCTATACTCATTGTTCCTTACAAAGAGCTTCAGCTTGCTTGATTATGAGGAAACTCATCTCTTCAATATCCCGCTCCTCCTTTAGTTCATCCACAAGATATGTCTTTAGGCGTTGTCCATTCACAATCCAGAGACCATGCTTCCCTCCTTTGAGGCGAACAGCTCCGGAATTGTAAACCTCTTCTATCTCATAAGGCCCTTCCCAGCGCGACCTGAGCTTCCATGGAAACAACTTGAGACGAGAGCTAAATAGGAGGACTTGTATCCCGTAGTGAAAGTTTATTTCAGTATCTTATGATCATACCAGATTTTAACCTTTTCTTTGAACAACCTGGCACTCTCGTAAGCACTGTTGCGAAGTTCACGTAGAGCATGCATATCGTGTAACCTCTTTTCTCCACATAACAACAGTAGGTAAACAAATTACTGTTGACCAATTGATAGAAAAGAGAATAGTTATGGCATTCATGGCATGATCAATATATAGGCATTACATCCGTGACAAGTAGACCGAAATGGTTCTGCATCTACTACTATTACTCGCCCCCCCCTTGACCGCTATCCAGGATGCATCTTATGCTATTAAGTTGATAACATACAGAGTAATGCTTGGAGCATGATGACATAATGTAGAAAAAGTAAGATCAAATAATGTGTTCGAACCCCATCATTTTATCCTTAGTAGCAACAATTCAAATACGTGCCTCGCTACTCCTGTCACAGAGTAAGGAGACCGCAAGATTGAACCTACTACCGAGCACCTCTCCCACTGAAGATAGATCAATCCAATTGGCCAAATTAAACGGATCGATCAGAGAGAAATAAAAGGCTATAAAATCACACATAATAAATCTCAAAAACACTCAATTAATTTCAATGAATAATCTGATCGTAAACCCATAGTTCATCGGATCCCAAAAAACACAACGCAAAGATTACATCGAATACGTCTCCAAAGAGATCATTATATTGAAGATCAAACAAGTGAGAGAGACATCTAGCTACTGATATGGACCCGTAAGTCTTGTGGGAACTACTCACACATCATCATGTAATTAGGTCAAGCAGACCTTCGAGGGGCCCAGAATCTTGGACGGCGAGCCCTACTGTCGGTGTCAAAACCGGCGGATCTCGGGTAGGGGGTCCCGAACTATGGATCTTGGATCGATGGGTAACAGGAGACAAGGGAGACGATATTTACCCAGGTTTGGTCCCTCTTAATGGAGGTAAAACCATACGTCCTGCTTTGTTTTGTATTGATGATGGGGTATCGAGTACATAGTTGATCTACCTCGAGATCGTATGTAGTGGTCTAAACCCTAAGAGCTATGATTGTAATCTCTAATGATCTGATTGTCTCTAATGACTAGCCTGGCCTCGTCTTATATAACACACCAGAGGCCTAGGATAACAAGAGTCCTAGTCGCCTACGTCGGTGGAGAGGAGGTCTTGATCACCAAGTCTTGTGGACTCTTCCTCGTATGCATCAAGGGTTGTTCGAACTGGCCCATTAGTGAACTGCCCTGGGGGTCCTCGGCCCCACCCACCGGTCGAGAGATGACTGATGACCCACAAGTATAGGGGATCAATCCTAGTCCTTTCGATAAGTAAGAGTGTCAAACCCAATGAGGAGCAGAAGGAAATGACAAGCGGTTTTCAGCAAGGTAATTTCTGCAAGCACTGAAATTGTAGGTAATAGATAGTTTGATAGCAAGGTAATTTGTAACGAGCAAGTAACGATAACGGTAAACAAGGTGCAGCAAGGTAGCCCAATCCTTTTGAGGCAATGGACAGGCCAGAACAATCACTAGTAATAGGCAAAGTGTTCTTGAGGGTACACGGGAATTTCGTCTAGTCACTTTTATCATGTTGGTTTGATTCGTGTTCGCTACTTTGATAATTTGATATGTGGGTGGACCGGTGCTAAGGTGCTGTTCTTACTTGAACTAACAAACTACTTATGATTAACCCCCTCGCAAGCATCCGCAACTACGAGAAAAGTATTAAGACAAAGTATAACCATAGCATTAAACATGTGGATCCAAATCAGCCCCTTACGAAGTAGCGCATAAACTAGGGTTTAACCTTCTGTCACTCTAGCAACCCATCATCTAATAACTACTCCACAATGCATTCCCTTAGGCCCATGAATGTTGAAGTGTCATGTAGTCGACGTTCACATGACACCACTAAGGGAATCACAACATACATATCATCAAAATATCGAACACATAGCAAATTCACATGATTACTCGCAACATGACTTCTCCCGTGACCTCAAGACAAAGGTAACTACTCACAAATAATAAACATGCTCAAGATCAGAGGAGTAATGAATACCATAATGGATCTGAACATATGATCTTCCACAAAATAAACCATATAGTAATCAACTACGCAAGGTAATCAACACTACTAGTCACCCACAGGTGCCAATCTGAGGTTCCGGTACAAAGATTGAACACAAGAGATGAACTAGGATTTGAGAGGAGATGGTGCTGTTGAAGATGTTGATGAAGATTGGCCTCCCAAAGATGAGAGGGGTGTTGGTGATGACGATAGCTTTGATTTCCCCCTCCGGGAGGGAAGTTCCCCCGGCGGAATCGCTCCGCCGGAGGGCAAAAGTGCTCCTGCCCAAGTTCCGCCTCGAGGCGGCGGAGCTTCGTCCCGAAAGTCCTCCTCCTAATTTTTTTAGGTTTTTATGGAATATATACCAGAAGATGGGCTCCCGAGGTGGGCCAGGGTGAGCACCACCCACCAGGCCACGCCAGGGGGTGCCTGGCGCGCCCTGGTGGGTGCTCCTCACCAGGTGTGCCCCCTCCGGTAGATTTTCGCTCCAGTATTTTTTATTAATTCTGAAAATAATCTCCGTAAAGTTTCAGCTTCATTGGAGTTGTGTAGAATAGGTATCTCTGACGTGCTTTTCTTGGGTCCAGAATTCCAGCTGCCGGTATTCTCCCTCTTTGTGTAAACTGTCGGATTTCGGGCTCCGCAAAACCCAAAGAAGTTCGAACACAGGGGCATGTGCGAAGATCCCCAACAGCTTCAACCTCTAGCTCTCAGCACGACAACCTAGCCGAACGAGCTCACACACTCCCGGGAAGAAGATCAACACTCGAGGATTTACCCAAGTTCGGGCCGCTGCGAAGCGTAAAACCCTACTCCTGCCTTTTGGTGGATTGCCTCACGAGGAGGTTGGTGGATGAACTAGAACTGTGGTCAGTCGCCTCGCAAGGGTGCTCGGGCGGTGTCTCCTCCCTCACTACGGAGCAGCATAGCCTCTATTTATAGTGGCCCGGGTCCTCTTCCCTTATCGCAACGGCGGGAAGGGATCCCACAACGGCCAAATTCAAAAGGAGACAAGAGGTACATCTTATCCTGACGACAGGTGGTCTTCGCCTGCAAAGTAGCCGGTGGTGATGCAGAGGTGGGCTCGGCGATGACGTCCACCCTGCGGAGCTTGTGGTCTTGGTCTCGTTGCACCGGAATGGAAACCTTTGGGGGGTGCTTTGGGAACCCGCGTACGCCCCTGCCTCCTTTGCACCAAAGTGGATACTGTCTCCTCTACACGCGCTGGTGCCCGCCTGGCCCGTCTTGCGTCATCCTTGACCTCCCAAGGCCGAGCATTGCATAGATATCTCCGCCGTTCAGGAGGGGGTCTGGGGAGGCCTCCTCCCTCTGAGGGTCTTGGCGACGTCCTCCTCGCGAGCGCGGGGCTCTCGCGAGGGCCTTGTCTTGAATGAGGCCGTTCTGGGCCGTGCTTGGCCGTCGAGGTGGGCCACGCCCCGGGCCGCAGGCCGACAGGTCTGGGTACCCCCGTCCCTAGAATGCCGACATAAACCTTGCATATTAGAATCACTCCCCAAAGCATTATTATTCAACAAAACAAAGTAAATAATAGTAGGAAATCATGATGCAAAATGGACGTATCAACTCCCCCAAGCTTAGACCTCGCTTGTCCTCAAGCGAAAGCCGATATTGAAAAGCATGTCCACATGGTTTGAGAGAGAGGTGTTGATAAAAACAAAATACGAACATAGAAGCATCATGCTTATTGACATAACAGCAACAAACTCTAACATAAGAACTTATTTCAATATATTTTTATCATAAAGCTTCTCATGAACAAGTAACAATTCATCACAACATAGAAGTATGAAGCATAAACCTTATTGGAAACCAACAAACTGTGTTCTCAGTCAACTTTGCAACTACAATTCATCATATTTTCAGGAAGGATCTCATGTCGGAGCCTTTTGGCAAGTCCACATACTCAACCATCATTTAGTCTTCTATGATTGCTAACGCTCACGGCATACCCATGAACAAAAAGTTTCAACCGGACACATAGGAAGATAGGGGCTTATAGTTTTGCCTCCCAACATATTCACCTCAAGGGTGATGTCAACAATAATAACTCATGCCCACCCATATCCAACTGGATATATGTGCCTAGATCTTTCCTCACCACATGATGCTTGCAAAGGAAAAAGTAAAAAGGAATAGAGAGGAATACTTTGACTCTTACATAAAAGTAAGTGCATAAAATTAAAGATAGGCCCTTCGCAGAGGGAAGCAGAGGTTGTCATGCGCTTATTGGTTTGTATGCCCAATCCCTAAATGTAAAATAACGTCACGCTATATTGCCCCCTATGATAGCAACCTTTATTATGCAGTCCGTCGCTTTTATTACTTTGCCATCATAAGTTCGTATAACGCTCAATTTTCTCTTACACTAATTTATCAAAACACTTTTAGAAGCAATTTTTATTGCCTTATTGCACCGATGACAACTTACTTGAGGGATCTTTCTCGATCCATAGGTAGGTATGGTGGACACTCAAGGAAAGAGTTTGGGTTTGGGTTTTTGGATGCACAAGTAGTATCTCTACTTAGTGCAGAATTTTGGCTAGCAAAGATATTGAGCAAGCATCACATGTTGAAGGATCTATGACAATATAACTTCTATGTGGATATGAACAAACATAAATCATTACGTTGTCTTCATTGTCCAACGTCAACAATTTTGACATATAATATTTGATGGGGGCTCACAATCATAAAAGATGTCCAAGATAGTGTATTTGCATGTGAATCTTCTCTTCCCTAATTAATTCTTTCATGAATTGCATCATTGACCAGTGCTATGTTTGTCAATCTCCAACAAATTTTACTACTTATACTTTTCCTTATGTGATGTCATTACTCACCATAAGATTAGCATATGATTCTTTTCATTTATTTCTCTTCCTTTATTTGATTGCAACCAGAAAGTAAAGAAGCAAAAACTCAAACTAAACTTTATTATATAACTTTCACTCGATTACATAGATAGGTAGACCACGAGACTAACACACGAAAATAGATCATGCTAAACTTTTATTCAACTAAAGTAAAGGGAAACTAAAGATCGAACTAAAATAGGTAAAGGTGAATAAAAGTGGTGGTGATACGATACCAGGGCGCCTCCCCCAAGCTTGGCTCAAGCCAAGGGGAGTGCCCATACCCATGTACTCAGGTCTCCTTTGGTGGTGATGATGAAGAAGGTGGAGGTGTTGGGGTAGTCTTCTTCTTCAACTTATATTTAAGCATAAAGTTTTCCTCCCTTAGATCATCATTCTCCAATTCAAGCTTTAATATCCTTTGGCATAAGGCCTCCTTGCTCTCCTGCAGAAAACGAGATGGGATAAATTGTACCTTAGGATTGTATCTTCTAGGGAGGCTTGACTTCTTAAATTCCACATGCATTTCTCCGGGTTGTGGCAATGGATCATCCTCCTCCTCAGAGCTGTCAAATTGTGTTTCTTGCCTGGTGGCCTCTTCTTCCTCCTTCGAGGTCCATAGATATGGATAGATCTCCCTAAAGATTTTTGGGTCTGAAACATAGGGATCAACACGGCTCTCCCCATCGGAATCTTGAGAAGACATATTTTTAGACCTATCAGGAAAACAGCAAGAAACGAGAATAGAGGATTTTTCTGCGATGCGGTCGTCAAAACAGTCGAGGGTATGTATAGACAATTTTTATTCGTGGGAAACAAGTATTTGGAAGGAAAACGGAGTCGGAAAGTCATCCGAGGTGGGCAGCACCCACCAGGGCGCGCCCTGGTGTATCGTGCCCACCTCGATCACCTTCCAGTTTATTTTTTTATTCCTAAAATTCTAAAATATTCCAAAACTAACAGAAAATATTTTTGCGGATTTTTCGGAGTCCGTTTACTTACCGTATCACGTACCTCCTATTTTTAAGTATTTTGGAGTGTTTCGGAAGGTTTCTTTTATGTGTTCCTTCGGTGTCATGGTTTGGATAACATTGCTTTCAACGTTAATAGGCGTACCTGATATATAATGCTTAATTCTTTGCCCATTGACCACCTTCGGGTTAGTACCTTCGGCGTTATTAATCTTGATAGCTCCAGAACGATAAACCTCTTCAATAATATATGGTCCCTCCCATTTGGAGAGAAGTTTTCCTGCAAAGAATCTTAAACGAGAGTTGAATAAAAGAACATAATCTCCTATTTTGAATTCCCGCTTTTGGATTCTTTTGTCATGCCATCTTTTTAATTTTTCTTTGAATAGCTTGGCATTTTCATATGCTTGGGTTCTCCATTCATCTAGTGAGCTAATATCAAATAGCCTCTTCTCACCAGCAAGTTTGAAATCATAAATGAGTTCTTTAATTGCCCAAAATGCTTTGTGTTCTAGTTCTAGAGGCAAATGACAAGCCTTTCCATATACCATTTTATATGGAGACATACCCATAGGATTTTTATAAGCTGTTCTATAGGCCCAAAGTGCATCATCTAATTTCTTAGACCAATTCTTACGAGACCTATTGACAGTTTTTTGTAATATTAATTTTATTTCTCTATTGCTAAGTTCTACTTGACCACTAGATTGAGGATGATAAGGTGATGCAATTCTATAGTTAACATCATATTTAGCAAGCATCTTACGGAAAGCACCATGAATAATATGTGAACCACCATCGGTCATTAAATATCTAGGGACTCCAAACCTCGGGAAGATAACCTATTCAAGCATTTTAATGGAGGTGTGGTGATCAACACTACTAGTTGGAATAGCTTCTACCCACTTAGTGACATAATCAACCGCAACTAAAATATGAGTGTACCCGTTAGAGGAAGGAAAAGGCCCCATGTAATCAAAACCCCGCACTTCAAATGGTTCAACAACAAGTGAATAATTCATAGGCATTTCTTGACGATTACCGATATTACCAATTCTTTGACATTCATGACAAGACAAGACAAACTTACAAGCATCTTTGAAAAGAGTAGGCCAATAAAAACCAGATTGCAATACCTTATGAGCAGTTCTATCCCCCGCATGATGTCCTCCATAAGCTTCGGAATGACATTTCCGTAGGATCTCTTTCTGTTCATGCTTAGGTACACAACGCCTAATAATACCATCTACTCCTTCTTTATAAAGATGTGGGTCATCCCAAAAGTAATGTCTCAAGTCATAGAAGAATTTTTTCTTTTGTTGGTATGTGAAACTAGGTGGTATATATTTAGCAACAATGTAATTAGCATAATCAGCATACCAAGGTGTGTTACGTGAGACACTTATTGCAGCTAGCTGTTCGTCAGGGAAACTATCATCAATAGGTAGTGGGTCATCAAGGATATTTTCTAACCTAGAGAAGTTATCAGCTATGGGGTTCTCAGCTCCTTTCCTATCAACAATATGTAAGTCAAATTCTTAAAGCAAGAGAACCCACCTAATGAGTCTAGGTTTAGCATCTTTCTTTTCCATAAGATATTTTATAGCAGCATGATCGGTGTGAACAATAACTTTGGATTCAACAATATAAGATCTAAATTTATCACAAGCAAACACAACTGCTAAAAATTCTTTTTCAGTAGTGGCATAATTTCGTTGGGCACTATCTAGAGTTTTACTAGCATAATGGATAACATTCAATTTCTTATCAACTCTTTGTCCTAGGACAGCACCAACAACATAATCACTAGGATCACACATAATTTCAAAAGGCAAGTTCCAATCAGGTGGTTGAACGATAGGTGCAGAGGTTAAGACTTTCTTGAGTGTTTCAAAGGCTTCCACACAATCATCATCAAAAACAAAAGGAATATCCTTTTGCAAAAGATTAGTAAGAGGCCTAGAAATTTTAGAGAAGTCTTTAATGAACCTCCTATAAAAACCAGCATGACCAAGGAAACTTCGAATACCTTTAATATCTTTAGGACATGGCATTTTCTCAATTGCATCAACCTTAGCTTTATCCACCTCAATACCTCGCTCAGATATTTTATGCCCCAAGACAATACCTTCATTAACCATAAAGTGGCACTTCTCCCAGTTTAAGACAAGATTGGTTTGTTCACATCTCTGCAAAACTCGATCAAGGTTGCTTAAGCAATCATGAAAAGAAGTTCCGTAAACGAAAAAATCATCCATGAAAACCTCCATAATCTTTTCACAAAAGTCAGAGAATATAGCAGTCATACATCTTTGAAAGGTAGCAGGTGCATTGCATAAACCAAAAGGCATACGTCTATAAGCATAAGTTCCAAAAGGGCAAGTAAAGGTGGTTTTCTCTTGATCGGATTGTGACACAGGTATTTGAGAGAAACCAGAATATCCATCTAGGAAACAAAAGTGTGTGTGCTTAGATAGTCTCTCTAGCATTTGATCAATGAAAGGCAAAGGGTAATGATCTTTTCTAGTAGCTTTATTTAATTTTCTAAAATCAATTACCATTCTATAGCCAGTGACAACTCTTTGTGGAATGAGTTCATTCTTATCATTAGGAACAACGGTAATACCTCCTTTCTTAGGGACACAATGAATGGGACTTACCCATCTACTATCAGCTATGGGATAGATTATACATGCTTCCAGAAGCTTTAATATTTCAGTTCTTATCACTTCATTCATCTTAGGATTCAACCGCCATTGGTGATCAACAACAGGTTTAGCATCAGGTTCCATATTGATCTTGTGCTGACATAGAGTGGGACTAATGCCCTTAAGATCATCAAGAGTATATCCAATAGCAGCCCGGTGCTTCCTTAGAACCTTCAATAATCTTTCTTCTTCATGTTCTGAAAGGTTAGCACTAATAATAACAGGATATATCTTTTTCTCATCAAGATAAGCATACTTCAAAGTGTCAGGAAATTGTTTCAATTCGAACACGGGATCACCTTTAGGTGGAGGAGGACCTCCAAGAGTTTCAATAGGAAAATTGTGTTTCAAGAGAGGTTGTTGTACGAAGAAAATTTGGTCTATTTCATTTCTTTCACGCATGTGCATATCATTTTCATGGTCAAGCAAATATTGTTCTAAAGGATCAGTAGGAGGCACATCAATAGAAGCAAGACCAATTATCTCATCTTCACTAGGTAACGCTTTATCACGTCGTTGTCTACTAAACTTGGAAAAATTAAACTCATGAGACACATTACCAAAACTGACACCGACTGTTTGTTTTTCACAAGCAATCTTAGCATTGACGGTGCTCAAGAAAGGTCTACCAAAGATAATGGGACAAAAGTCATCTTGTGGGGAACCAAGAACTAGAAAATCAGTAGGGTATTTTACTTTCCCACACAAGACTTCAACATCTCTAACAATCCCAAGTGGTGTGATAGTATCTCTATTAGCAAGTTTAATAGTAACATCAATATCTTCCATTTCAGCAGGTGCTATTTCATTCATAATTTCTTGGTATAAGGTAAAAGGGATAGCACTCACACTAGCACCTAAATCACATAAACCATGGTAGCATTGATCTCCTATTTTAACTGAGACAACGGGCAAGCCTTCTATAGGTCTATGTTTATCTTTCTTATCAGGTTTAGCAATTCTAGCAGCTTCATCACGAAGGTAAATGACATGCCCATCAATATTTTCTTCCAAGAGATCTTTAACCATAGCAACACTAGGTTCTACTTTAATTTGCTAAGGGGGTTTAGGTTCTCTTATATTACTCTTACAAACCACGGTTGATACCTTAGCATGTTCCTTTATCCTAACAGAGAAAGGTGGCTTTTCAATATAAGCAGTAGGCACAACTGGATCAACATTGTAAAAGATGGTTTCTTCTTTAGCTATGACCGGTTCTTTAATTTCTTCTTTAATAGGGGGATGATATTTAAACCACTTCTCCTTAGGGAGGTCAACATGAGTAGCAAATGCTTCACAGAAAGAGGCTACTATCTCAGAGTCAAGTCCATATTTAGTGCTAAACTTATGAAAAATATCGGTATTCATAAAAGATTTAACACAATCAAATTCAAGCTTTATACCAGACTCATTACCTTCGTCGAGTTCCCAATCTTCAGAGTTGCGTTTAATTCTTTCTAAGAGATCCCACTTGAAATCAATACTCTTCTTCATATAAGAACCAGCACAAGAAGTATCGGGCATGGATTGATCATTATGAGAAAGCCGAGCATAAAAATTCTGAATGATAACTTCCCTCGGAATGTCATGATTGGGGCATGAATATAACATTGACTTAAGCCTCCCCCAAGCTAGAGCGATACTTTCTCCTTCACGAGGCCAAAAATTATATATATAATTTCGATCACGATGAACTAGATGCATAGGATAAAACTTTTGATGGAATTTCAATTGGAAACGATTCCAGTTCCACGATCCAAGATCATCACATAGCCTATACCATGTCAATGCTTTTCCCTCCAAAGATAAAGGGAAAACCTTCTTGTTAACTTCATCTCCGGGTAAACCAGCAAGCTTAAATAATCCACATATTTCGTTCACATATAAGAGATGCATATCAGGATGTTCAGTTCCATCTCCTGCATAAGGTTTGGCAAGCAAGTGTTCTACCATACCCGAAGAAATTTCATAAGCAACATTTTCAGTAGGTGCTGTAGGTTGAGGGGTAATTAATTGTGGTTCCGGTCGAGGTAAAGATACCCCGAACAAACCCCTCAAAGGATTGTTCTCCATAGTAGCAAGTAGCAATAAATTTCAGCACGTAGTATAAGTTTTTCCTTACCGATTTCCACTTACCAAGAGCGCTTCACTCCCTGGCAACGGCGCCAGAAAAGAGTCTTGATGACCCACAAGTATAGGGGATCAATCGTAGTCCTTTCGATAAGTAAGAGTGTCGAACCCAACGAGGAGCAGAAGGAAATGACAAGCGGTTTTCAGCAAAGTAATTTCTGCAAGCACTGAAATTGTAGGTAATAGATAGTTTGATAGCAAGGTAATTTGTAACGAGCAAGTAACGAAATGGTAAACAAGGTGCAGCAAGGTATCCCAATCCTTTTGAGGCAAAGGACAGGCCAGAACAATCACTAGTAATAGGCAAAGTGTTCTTGAGGGTACACGGGAATTTCGTCTAGTCACTTTTATCATGTTGGTTTGATTCGTGTTCGCTACTTTGATAATTTGATATGTGGGTGGACCGGTGGTAAGGTGCTGTTCTTACTTGAACTAACAACCTACTTATGATTAACCCCCTTGCAAGCATCCTCAACTACGAGAAAAGTATTAAGACAAAGTCTAACCATAGCATTAAACATGTGGATCCAGATCAGCCCCTTACGAAGTAGCGCATAAACTAGGGTTTAAGCTTCTGTCACTCTAGCAACCCATCATCTAATAACTACTCCACAATGCATTCCCTTAGGCCCATGAATCTTGAAGTGTCATGTAGTCGACGTTCACATGACACCACTAAGGGAATCACAACATACATATCATCAAAATATCGAACACATATCAAATTCACATGATTACTCGCAACATGACTTCTCCCGTGACCTCAATAACAAAGGTAACTACTCACAAATAATAAACATGCTCAAGATCATAGGAGTAATGAATAGTATAATGGATCTGAACATATGATCTTCCACCAAATAAACCATATAGTAATCAACTACGCAAGGTAATCAACACTACTAGTCACCCACAGGTACCAATTTGAGGTTCCGGTATAAAGATTGAACACAAGAGATGAACTAGGGTTTGAGAGGAGATGGTGTTGTTGAAGATGTTGATGAAGATTGGCCTCCCAAAGATGAGAGGGGTGTTGGTGATGACGATAGCTTCGATTTCCCCCTCCGGGAGGGAAGTTCCCCCGGCGGAATCGCTCCGCCGAAGGGCAAAAGTGCTCCTGCCCAAGTTCCGCCTCGAGGCGGCGGCGCTTCGTCCCGAAAGTCCTCCTCCTAATTATTTTAGGTTTTGAGGGAATATATACCAGAAGATGGGCTCCGGAGGTGGGCCAGGGTGAGCACCACCCTCCAGGCCGCGCCACATGGTGTCTGGCGCGCCCTGGTGGGTGCTCCTCACCAGGTGGCCCCCCTCCGGTAGATTTTTGCTCCTGTATTTTTTATTAATACCAAAAATAATCTCTGTAAAGTTTCTGCTTCATTGGAGTTGTGTAGAATAGGTATCTCTGAAGTGCTTTTCTTGGGTCCAGAATTCCAGTCGCCGGTATTCTCCCTCTTTGTGTAAACCTTGCATATTATGAGAGAAAAGGCATTAGAATCACTCCCCAAAGCATTATTATTCAACAAAACAATGTAAATAACAGTAGGAAATCATGATGCAAAATGGACGTATCAACGACGTTGTTAGTACCCCCTAGTCCAGGACACCATCAGTAGCCCCCTGAACCGGTCTTCATGTTGGGAAAGCTCCTTGGTTCTTCCAAACTGTTCTTCGTCTTCAGCCGTCGGTCTTCAAAATGGGTTCAACAAATCTTCCCAACTCCGATCTTGAGGATCGCCGAGGTGTATCCGAAGAGTTCACACGTTGGGCATCCGAGGAGCCCCTTTAATTTTTGGCCTTTATCAATCCCTTATTATTTTTTACGCCACACCTCAGGTTTGAAGTGTTTCCCGTGCGGCGGTGCCCTCTTGCGTCCAAGCTCCAACGCCGAACTGCATCCGAGGTGTCTTTTTGCAACCGAGCTCCAACGCCAAACTGCATCTGAGGTGTCATAGATTAACTCGGTCTTTAAAAAGTTGAAGGAGTTTATCCGAGCTTAATGCTAGAAATAGTCTTTTATGGAGCCAGCCATTCGCATCCGAGCTTTATGCCGAACTGCTTTCGAGGTGTCTCCGATCTTGAGTTTTATGCCGGACTGCTTCCGAGCTCCAACGTCGGACTGCATCCGAGCTCCAGCGATGATCAACATCCGAGGTGTCTTAGATTACCTCAGTCTTTAAAAAATTGAAGGAATTCAGCCTAGCTCAATGCCGGAAATGCCCTCTATGGAGTCAACCACTTGTGCCCGAACTTTATGCCGGGCTGCTTCCAAGGTGGTGCACCACCCCGACCGTGGGCTGATTTTTTGTGGATTTTTTCGATTGGTGCAATTTATTCTCTGCCGAGATATATAGCCAGTAGCCCTCAAGGTGCATGTCGCTCTAAAACCCAGGATACTCCTGAAGGATAAAATAAAACCACTAATCCTAGTAGCCCCTGAGACTCAGGTCGATTCCTGAAATCGGCCTGAGGATCAATTCCTTGCTCGGCAGCATACTTTAGGAATTAAAATGTGTTGTGCAATTGCCCCCGAGACTCAGGTTGGGTGCCTCCGACCAACCCGAGGATCGTAATCTCGTCGGAAACTATTTTGCACTTAAATTTTATGCATTGAATCGTCAATGCAGTAGCCCCCGAGCCTTAATTTGGGCATGGGTGGTCGAATTAAGGATCGATATTTGTTTTACACAAACTTTGTTACGTTTGACCTAATTTATTTGTAATGATTCTATGTATCTAAGTACTTTACATCATTAATGCTCGAATCCGCATTGTACACGACTTTGTTGACAGACCATCGGCTTCAACCTCCTCGGCTAGTAGCTGAGGAGTGTTTGTCCTACTTTATAAAGCCTTTATAAGGGCAAAGATTTACAGCAAATAAGGCAATCCGGCCATACGGTTTTATAAACAAAGGTACGCAGAGAGATATGTTATATTACTATGTAAGAAACATCTTCTAGGAAAAATAGTTCATTTATAAGTTCCTTTTCCCGGGATATCATGTTGACCATGATCGTGAAACCTCAACTCCGATCAATATGGGAGGAAAATATTGAGGATTTACTTCGGGGAATGTTCCCGAACTCTATGGTCTTTAATGAACCAAAATTTTCACTTTCGGCGTTGCCGACCAATTATATTCTTAAGATGGCTAGCTTTCGACTTCACCCAGTCTGAGGTACTAACCCGGATGACCCGGAAGTAACAATCACAGAGGTGCTCCCTTTACCGCCTAGCCGAACAATCGAGAACGTAGGGGGTAAGCACAGGAGCTAGGCAACACAGCTTGGCCAAAATCTTAAGTCAAATTGATGCATATCTATGGCTTTATAACGATCACTACGGAAGGCAACTTTCGTATATTAAATACAAACGCTGATGATATGTTGGGCTCTCCAGGAATCCCGATGTATCCATGCCGAGGTGCCACAAGGAACCCTCGGTATGGTTTATTTTGACTCCGTCGCGACTGTTTATAATCTGAAAGTGGACTATCGTCGGCTTCCACCCATTTGTAGATGCTATGCAGGGTGTTTCCGTACAAACAAGACAACCCTTAGCCGACGTCTTGGTGCCCGGAGGCGGTTGTGTTAGTGGAAACGAGTCAATCAGATATTCAGGCTTTATAACTTTCACTTAGTCATAGGAGCATATGTGGGAGGGCAACTTAATAGCCCCCGGTATACGTCAACTCCTTGGATTATTCAAGGTCGAATCACCCACAACTTGGCATTTTCAAGAAAGAGAGGCCCTTCGTTTTACTCGGATAACCTCGATCGGCTATATTTGGTTGAACACCGCCTGCGGTTCGTTGACCGATTTATGCTTGTTGTGACAGTCAGCTTCGACTTTCTCCAACTGAGGCACTTAACCAGTTAAATCGGAAGTGACAATCGCGGTGGTTCTCCCTTTATCCCATATCCAAACAAAGCGGAAACATAAGGGTAAGCACAGGAGCCGGGCAATCTAGCTATAGACCAAAGACACAACTCGAAATCAATGCATATAAATGCGAAATACCGAGGACATTTTGTCGAGGACTGCATGGTGTACCTCCGTGTTTGGTGGGTTCGGTGCTAACCGCAGAACCCCTTTAATATTGCTGATGCGTGAAATGCATCTGGCGTTGTACTGCGAGAGTTATGCTCGGAAAAACCAAAAAACTTATGCAAAAAACTTTATGTTTAGATAAAAGAAAATTGTGCCAATCTGAAATTGGTCTAAAATTTAATTTGTCCTTCACTCGTGCTTTAACATGATACATCCGATCTCCGGACTCCAAGCAGGTCAGCCTTTGGCTTCAACCCCCATATCCCGAAGGCGGAGTGTTTCTCCGAGGCCTGTTTAGCGAACTAAACTCGATCGGCTTTAGAAAGAAACGAGGCTATCCGGCTATTGACCACACACTAGTGTCGGAAAAAGGAGTAGTAGAAAAATACTTTGCAAAGACCAAGAAGAAAACATTTATTATAAAACGGCTCATATAAATTTAAGAGCCCCCGGTTAAATTGGGTAAAGAAAGTTGTTTTTTGAACAAACAACATTTTTAACAAAGTAAGTTCTTGTTTTGAAACAAAAACATAACGCTCGGTTGAACCGAACAAAAATTTACAAACTTAAGAAATTTGAGCATGAAAGCGACTTAGCTGGTTATGCTCGGTGTGGATGACGCAGTTTGAGCTACGACGGGACAAGGTCCCAGCCCCCAAGCCGGTCACGATGTAGCCGACGAAGAGCTCGTCTTGATGAAGTGAAAACACAACACTTCCGAAGGGCCGAGGTGAAACCCCCGGTCCAGCCTTGGAGACAAAGCAGTTCGGCAGCATGTCGGCGAAGCCGCCACGTCAGTCGACCATGGTGACGACACGATTTGGTTGATGGAGGCGGGACGACGATCTCGGCACGCCGAGGTGACGACGTGACATAGCCGAAGTCGATTACCTACACGCATGAAGTAGCACAAGCCAGATAATAATAAAATAAAAATTCTTTAAAGAATTATTTATGCGAAATAAATTATTTAGAAGAGATGCGGCCCGACGCAATGCAGATGTCGACACAGGCGTCGGCGCGGCGAGGTGAAAAATTCCGAATTCGCAGGGTCACCCGAATTCGCGCTAGGGTGACAACATAATTTGGTTAATGAAGGCGGGAGAACAACGTCGGTACGCCGAGGTGACAATGCCATCCGATCTAAATCCTTTACCTGCACACATCAAACAGTGTAAGCCGGACATAATAATAATATCTTTTGCATAATCAATTTACTCAGAGTATGGATAATAAAACAAATATGGCCTCTTTGCAGCATAAGTAGAATTGACAGCACAGGGACGTCAATGTGGATTAGAGTCCACCGGCTCAGCACAGATAACCTACGCACAAAATTGTACAAATTACAAGTATAAATATCTTTGATAGTACTAAACAACATGAACAAATTTAATAGGAGAAATATCACCTAATTGTTCATAGTGGTCGAAGTTGGTTGATCTCTCGTAACTTGAGCGTCTCGCATCTGCTGCCGCGGGGCGAGAACAGACTCCGCCGAATTGCATTGACAAAGCCAGTTGCCGAGAACTGTTCGAAAGCCCCTGGTCCAGCAAACATGATGAAGCTGGTCGGCTGGTGACGCCGAAGTCCCCGGAGCAGGTTGATGAAGAGATGGCGAAGCCCCCGGTCTAGCCGAGGTGACGGAGCAGGTCGGCTAGTGATGCCGAAGTCTCATGTCAGCCGAGGTGTCAAAGCAGGTCAGCATGGTGGATGTCGGCTTGAAGAAGCAACGGCGCGGCGATGCCGACGCAGGTCAGAATTTGTTACGCGGTCAATGCTGGCTTGATGAAGCAACTGCACACCCGACACATGCAACCCGTGGGGTGATGACCTTGTCTTAACGATTATTTGTCCTTCATGATGCCGAACTCTTGGTCGGCTCACTGAGGTGATGATCCGAGGTGGTGGTTGTCATCGGCTCGATTGAGCGACGACAGAGTCGATGTCAACGCAGGTCGATAGCCGTGGAGCAACGTGGTCGGGCCGGTTTGACACCGGCGCGACGATGAAGATCGCCTTGGAAAAGACTCAAAATTTGTGGGCACGTGTTTGAGAACAACACACAATACCCTAGAAAAAAAATTCCTTAAAAAAGGATGTCCAATTTCCCGTTCATGAAGAAAGATGAATTCGGGTCGGATTCGTTCTCGCGCAGAAAACAGATCCGAGAATTGATGCACTCATCGGACGTTTCCCGGAGTTTGAACGGTCGGATCGAGCTGAAATTCTGAGGGGTGATCGGTATAGGAATTCCGCAGCCGATAAACGGTGGGAGTTTCCAACGGATGTCCGAGGTAGATACTGGACACCTCGTCCCAAACTCGTCCAGATTCGACAAGGCTCCGATATATCGGAGATTGCCGGAAATTCCTCCATCGGAACGCGATGAAATTTTGCAGGGTTGTTGTGGATACAATTCCGCACAATTCCACCAAAGGAATCGTCAAAGCGACGCTGGAGAAAACAGGGACGATGAACACAAATTCGCTGTCCAGAAAAAACTGCTGCCAATCTGCAGATGAGCCATTGATCCTTCTGGCGATCCCACAACGGA
Organism: Elymus sibiricus; assembly: GCA_039707655.1. Classification (NCBI taxonomy): domain Eukaryota; kingdom Viridiplantae; phylum Streptophyta; class Magnoliopsida; order Poales; family Poaceae; genus Elymus; species Elymus sibiricus. The sequence goes on from CM077671.1 coordinate 308,000,549, forward strand.
ACTCTCAATGAAAGCACCAATGTCGGTGTCAAAACCGGCGGATCTCGGGTGGGGGGTCCCGAACTATGGATCTTGGATCGATGGGTAGCAGGAGACAAGGGAGACGATATTTACCTAGGTTTGGGCCCTCTTAATGGAGGTAAAACCCTACGTCCTGCTTTGTTTTGTATTGATGATCGGGTATCGAGTACATAGTTGATCTACCTCGAGATCGTATGTAGTGGTCTAAATCCTAAGAGCTATGATTGTAATCTCTGATGATCTGATTGTCTCTAATCACTAGCCTGCCCTCGACTTATATAACACACCAGAGGCCTATCATAACAAGAGTCCTATCGGCTACGTCGGTGGAGAGGAGTCCTTCTCTTGATCACCAAGTCTTGTGGAATCTTCCTCGTATGTATCATGGGTTGTCCAAACTGGCTCATTAGTGAACCACCTTGGGGGTCCTCGGCCCGACCCACTGGTCGGGAGACGACGTGGTGAGTACCCCCTAGTCCAGGACACCATCACCTACCCCTAGGGACGCGTTGTCTAAGCTTGTGGCCCTCTCATAGCTCTTCGGGCCTCCTCCTGAAGCTTCTAGGGTCCCACTTTCTTCATAAAAAATCACCTTAAAGTTTCATCGTGTTTGGACTTCGTTTGGTATGGTTTTTATCGGAAACCAAAAAAAAGCAGAAAACAGGAACTCACCCTAGGCACTAAGTTAATAGGTTAGTTCCCAAAAATGATATAAAATTGCATATAAAGCATACAAGATTGATAATATAATAGCATAAAACAATAAAAGATTATAGATATGTTGGAGACACATCAGACACACTCAATAAAATGAAAGTGATAACTATTGGTTTGTTTCCCAACAAGTGCTTTCTTTATAGCCATTAAGATAGGTTTAAATTTTTAATGATGCTCACATGAAAGTCAAGTATTGAAACACAAAAGAAAGCATCAGAAAGCATGTAGCAAAAACATTTGAGTCTAACACACTTTATATGCATAAGCATTTTATAAATAAACAAATAATCGAGGCATGCAATATTTATCATATGCAAGGAATAATAATAGTTAACAATTCTAGCACAAAGGGAGGTAATTGAGTAATATGAAAATTTATATAACCATAGTTACCTCTATCAAAATAGTTACATGTAGGATCATAACTAAATTGAACAATATAGCTATCATGCAAAACATTCTCTTCATGATCCACAAGCATACAAATTTTATAATCTTACAAAATAGTGGAATTAACATCAACCAGATTCATGACCTCTCCAATCCCGCCTTTATCAAAAATTTCATAAGATTGAATATTCTCCAAACATGTGGGATTCTTTTTACCTAAAGTCGATGCCCTTCCTAACACACTTTCAATGGTATTACAAATATTATCATAAGTAATAGATTCATAATGAAGCTCAAATAGATTTTCAAGATCAAAAGAAGCATCATATGTACCCAATCATGATTATTAAAATAAGTAGTAGACATAACAAAATCCTTACCAATAGTACCCGTGGACATACTCGCACCATAAAGAAAATATTTTCATCAAGTGTGTCATCTTCATCACTTGAATAATAAAGATTATCATGTTTATCCGAATCATATTTTTCATTTATAACATCTTCATTAGTATGACTAAAAATATCATGCTTATATATCTCATCATCCACGAGCTTATTCCTTTGCATATCATTAGTGCAATCGATATTCATAGAATCCATACTAATATAATTGCAATCAAGCTATTTCATTCAAGGGACTCTCATGAATAATTTAATAAAATTCTTCTATTAACGGTTAATAAAAAAATTAGATTCACGATTTTGAACAAAAAAACTTCATAAAGATAAAGCAGCGCACTCAACTCCATCTTTTCTTTCAAGAAAATATCTCAAAAGCATTTTCTTCATCACTAGCTATTGGTTTATCATAATTAGGATTTTTTAAAAGATTAGCAAGTTGATAAGGATGCCTACCTAATATATTTTGTTTAGTGTTTCAATAATAAGGATAGCAAAACTAGGCAAGAAATAAAACAAGCAAATAAAATGGTTTGTGTGAAGGCACCAGATTTGATAGAAGCGGACTCCCCGACAATGGCGCCAAAATTCTTCTGCTACTCCTGTAGGAGTTGTTGGATTTCCCAGGAGAGGAAGGGTCACACAACACAACAACAGAAAGTATTTCCCTCAGTTAAGAACCAAGGTTTAATCAAACCAGTAGGAGTCTCCAAGCTAACAAGATAAGCATCACCTACACAAATACAAAATAAATGCTTGCACCCAACTTTTCAAGGGGGGTGTCAATCCCCTCGTCTTGCTAGTTGCAAGAGTAATAGAAAATAATGATAGATAGTGATATGGCAAAGCAGCAAAATAATAAATTAAATAAAAGAGCGACAAGGTAACACAAAGATCGATAGATAAAGGACCCGAGGGACATAGGTTCACTAGTGGCAACTCTCTCAAAAGCTGGTATGTCATGGTAAACAAATTATTGTTGGGCAGTTGACAAAGAACCATCGTTCATAACTATGATCATTCATGGCATGATATTGTATAGGCATCACGTCAGTGAGAAGTAGACCATAATCCAACTACTTCTACTACTATTACTCCACCCCAAAACCGCTATCCAGCATGCTTCTCATGGTATTAAGTTTAATGAAAAACATAGTAACACAAAGAGCAAGATGACATCATGTAGATAGAAAGAAACCTAGCAATAAGATCAATCTCCATCGTTTTATCCTTAGTATCAACAACACATCACGTGCCTTCTCCCCATTTTGTCACTGGGATATAGATCGTGAGGTTGAACCCACTACTATGCAGCAGTCCCTCTAAAGAATAGCCCATCTATCTTGGCAAGAGAAGAAAAATAACTCGAAAATCATACATAGCAACTCAATCATACAACAAAGAAACATCAAAAGATTCAATTATATTCAATGAAAAATCTCACCATAAATCCACAATTCATCAGATTCCAATAAATACACTATAAGAATTACTTCCTCCATCTTAGTTTACAAATCCTGCACGTGTATCTAGGTCGTCAATTTGACCAACTTAATAAGAGGCATATATTGCAAAAAATATATCATTAGAAACTCTAGATGTTCTATTTTATAATGATATAATTTTTATGTTAAACAATTTATTTCATATAAGTCAAATTGACGACCTAGATACACATGTAAGCCATGTAAACTGAGATGGAGGGAGTACATCAGATTGATCCCAGAGGGGATCATTGTATTGAAGATCCAAAAGGGAGAACTAGCTGCTACTATGGACCCGTGGGTCTTGAAAGAACTACTCACACATCATCACGGAGTCAGCGAGGTTGACGAAGAGACCTCCTGTGTTGGCTTCCCCTCCGACAAAGCACCGAAATAGGGCTCAAAACTGGATTGCTTTAGAATAGAGGCTTGCAGCGGTGATAAAATTATTTCGTCTGTCTCTCTCAGGGTTTCGGGAATTATGGAATTTATAGGCGGAGGAATTAGGTCAAAGGGAGAAACCAGGGGCCCACAAGCCCAGATAACGCGGCCACCCCCTAATCGAGCCACCTACCCTTGTGGCTGACTTGTGGTTCCTCTCATGGCTTCCCGAAGCTTCTAGGGTCATTTATACTCAAGAAAAAGTTGTAAAAATTGGCATGTATTTGGACCGTCCTAGATATGGGTTTCCTCGGAAAGCAAAACAAGCAAAAACAAGAACTGGCATTCATCACTAAATCAATAAGTTAATCCAAGAAAATTATATAAAATAATTTAGAAAGCATATAAAAGTGATAATATTGTAGCAATAAAGAATAAAAAATATAGATACATTTGAGATATATCACTCAATAGTCTGACACAACTGCAATGCCTAGTCAGTTGTCTGATGCATCTGCTCCTATAGGTCACCAGTCTGATACACCTTCACCGCGTGCTCAACAGTCTGTCAATGATGTACCCAAAGGTCACAATAAAATATATTCAAGTGATAAGACGAAAGAGGCCACGGTCGACTGTGCCGTGAAGAAGAGGACCACTAAACAAAAGAGGGATGATGACCATAGCACCCCAATGGAAAGAGTATTTGTCCAGAACGAAATTACCAAAACTTGCTTGAATTGGAGAAACAAGACGTTTCGGACTGCCTAAGCATGGAAGAAATCGACAAGTTATTTGACGTACTTGAATCACACAACTACAACCATGATCACACATTTCTGCCGACGAATAGTTGCAGGAGTCCAATTCCAATTGCAGGAACTTACATAATTATTACATGGAGAAAATGTCAGAAGGAAAGACTGATTTGGATATCTACTATGACAACCATTTCCGTACCAAACCGGGTACCTTCAAAGTGGAATTATTACATGGAGAAAATGTCTGAACATGCAACAAGAATGCGACTCTTGTTCAATGCTTGATGTTGTAAGGACTTCACAAACTTTATCACCCTCTCCTTACAAGCTTGTAAAGGAAAAAAGTATTTGTATTGTTTTCCTCTCATGGGATTGATCGCGCAAAGTTCAAAGATGGAGTACGTATCTTTCATAGATCCTATGCTAGCAAACGACACCTTAATAGAGAAAGGAAAGGAATGTTATGTGATGCAAGTTCACCAACATCCCACTTGAATCACACGCTGCAGAATTCTTCGTGTTTGCATATTGTGAAATGTAAGTTAATTATACAACCACGTATACATTGATTATCTTTCAACTTTTGACATAGTTCGTAACTTCATGGCGTTCTTAATCTCTAGTGAACACTGGATCTTGATTGCAATTGTTCCAAAGCGCAAGAAAGTCTACTACCTGCATTCTCTCAAAAATAAAGAAAAAACCTCAGGATTTGTTGCATGTTCAGAAATTCTTTGATAGGTATTCAATTATTTGATGGTGAACTTTGTGTTCATATCTCGTTTCAAAATCAAGTATGTGAAAATGATCTTCATTTGTAGTGTACTTTCTTCATACATAACCGATCGAGGGAACTGTTCGACTCTATGATACGTCTCTAATGCATCGATAATTCGTGAAGTATTGATGCCATGTTTATAACAATTTTATATGGTTTTGGTGCACTTTTATATGATTTCAATGAAACTAACCTGGACTGGCGATGTTCTCAGCAGAACTACCATGGTGTTATTTTTGTGCAAAAATAAAAGTTCTTGGATTGGGCTGAAACTTTTTGGTGATTTATTTGAAAGAAAAGAGACCCCCGAAGCTTCGAGGAAGGACCATATGAAGTCCAGGGGAGCGACGAGCCTGCACCACGTACCCCGGGGGTAGGGAGTGTGCTCCAAGCTCATGGCCCCCTCAGGCATCCCCTTGACATGAAACCAATGCCAAAAAATCATATTAATACCAAAACCCCCAGAAAGAAACATAGAACATCCATGCTACTGTCGTAAGCCTCCGTCCTGAAGTGATCTCATCCGAAGCCCTTTTTCGATGTTCTGTCGGAGGGGGAAATCATCGCCGGAGGCCATCTTCATCGTCCTGGCGGTCTCCATGGCGAGAAGGGAGTAGTTCACCCTCGGTGCTGAGGGTATGTACCAGTAGCTATGTGTTTGATATCTCTCTCTCTCTCTCTCTCTCTCGTGTTCTTGAGTTGGCACGATATTGATGTACCATAAGCTTTGTTAATATAATTGGATTATATGGTGTTCTTCCCTCTCTATCTTGTTGTGATGAATTGAGTCTTTCCCTTTGAGATTTCGTTGTTTTGGATTGAATACTTTGGATTTGAGAACACTTGATGTATGTCTGGCATGTGGATACCCGTGGTGACAATGGGGTATTCTATTGAGTCACTTGATGTATGTTTTGGTAATCAACTTGCGGATCTCGTGGTGACATTGGGGGTAATCTAGGCACATAGGTTGATGCACGTTTTCATCCTAATTTATCCGATAGAAATTTTGTGGTACTGTTTGAAGTTCTTTGTGTGGGATTGAATATGATGAATCTATTTTTTTATGCATGTCGAATAATTAACTCATCGGTACTTGCGGTGACATTGGAGTATCTAGGTGACATTAGAGTTGATTGGTGCGTATCATATGGTGTTTGTGACACCTACAGGGATGGCTAAATAGATTGACCGGAAATGATAACGTTGAGGTGGTTTGCTACCTACAACAATTTCATCTTATGTTCTCTACTAGATAGGAACTTTGGAGTGATTCTTTGTCACATGTTGAGGGGTGGTTATTTGATTCATTTATGTTAGCACTGTTGAGAGATTGCACTAGTGAAAGTATGAACCCTAGGCCTTATTTCCAAGCATTCATATACCGCTTTGCTTGCTATTTGCCACTTATTACCTTGCTTTATTATTATTTCAGGTAACAAAAACCTATATCTACTATCCATACTACACGTGCATGACCATCTCTTCACCGAACTAGGGCACCTATACAATTTGCCATTGTATTGGGTGTGTTGGGGACACAAGAGATTGTTTGTATTTGATATCATGGTTGTTTGAGAGATACCATATTCATCCTACACTCCCACGGATTGATAAACCTTAGGTCTTTGACGTGGCTTGAGACTGCGTCGGTATTTCCCCAAAGAGGAAGGGATGATGCAGCACAGCGACGGTAAGTATTTCCCTCAGTTATGAAACCAAGGTATCAAACCAGTAGGAGGATCACCACCACCTAATAAGCAGCACCTGCACACAAAGAACAAATACTTGCAACCTGACGCGAAAGAGAGGTTGTCAATCTCTCTACGGTAAAAAGATAGATTAGGTAGTGATAGATTGGAGATATAGATCTCTCAAGAACACAAAATAAAAAGAGCAAATAAAAAGTGAAGCAATATATTTTTTGGTTTTTGGTTTAATAGATCTGAAAACAAAAGCGGCAAAAAGATAGATTGGAAAGCAATATGTTGGAAAAGTAGACCCGGTGGCCGTAGGTTTCACTAGTGGCTTCTCTCATGAGTATAGCACACGGTGGGTGAACAAATTAGTGTTGGGAAATTGATAGAAAATCAAATAATTATGACGATATCCAAGGCGATGATCATTATATAGGCATCACATCCAAGATAAGTAGACCGGCTCCTGCCTGCATCTACCACTATTACTCCACACATCGACCGCTATACAGCATGCATCTAGTGTATTAAGTTCATGGAAAAACGGAGTAATGCAATAAGAATGATGACAGGATGTAGACAAGATCTATTCATGTAGGAATAGAGCCCATCTTGTTATCCTTAATGGCAATGATACATGCGTGCCTTGCTGCCCCTTCTGTCATTGGAAAAGGACACCGCAAGATCGAACCCATCACAAAGGACCTCTTCCCATGGCAAGAAAAATCGATCTAGTTGGCCTAACTAAACCAAAGATTCGAAGAAGAAATATGAGGCTATAAGCAATCATGCATATAAGAGATCAAAGAGGACTCAAATAATATTCATGGATAGAAACTGATCATGAACTCAAAATTCATCGGATCCCAACAAACACACCATAAAAAGTTTATATCAAATAGATCTCCAAGAGACCATTGTATTGAGAATCAAAAGAGAGAGAGAAAGCCATCTAGCTACTGCCTACGGACCCGTAGGTCTATGGTGGACTACTCACGCATCATCGGAGAGGCACCAATGAGGATGATGAACCCCTCCGCGATAGTGTTAGATTGGATCACGAGGTTCTGGAACTTACGGCGACTGGATGTGTTTTTCGTCGACTCCGTTAGGTTTCTGGAATATTTGGGAATTTATAGGCATCAGAGGCGGTGGAGAGGGGCCCCGAGGAGGGCACAACCCATCAGGGCGCGCCGGGGGCCTCTGGCGCATCCTGGTGGGTTGTGGTCTCCTCGGCCCACCTCTCTGGCACTTTGTTTGCCCACTGGGTGTCTTCTGGTCCAAAAAAATCTCCAAAAATTTCGTCGCGATTGGACTTCGTTTGGTACTGATATTCTGCAAAGTAAAAAACAAGGAAAAACATGAACTGGCACTTTGGCATTATGTCAATAGGTTAGTCCCAAAAAATGATATAAAGTTGCTATAAAGTGATTGTAAAACATCCCAGAATGATAATATAACCGCATGGAACAAGCAAAAATTATAGATACGTTGGAGACGTATCAGCATCCCCAAGCTTAATTCCTACTCGTCCTCGAGTAGGTAAATGATAAAAATAGAATTTTTGATGTGGAATGCTGCCTAACATGTTCATCTCATATTCTTTTCTTTTGTAGCATGGACATTTGGACTTTTAGATGATTCAAAGCAATAGTCTAGTTTTAACACAATGACTTCAATACTCAAGCATGCCAACAAACAACCATGTCTTTCAAAATATCAACACTAAAGAAAGTTATCCCTAGCCCATCATGCTCAATCATAGATCCATTCAAGAAACACACTCAAATATTAGCTACACCCAATGCTCAAGTACGATCATAGTGCCCCCTAGTTGGTGCTTTATAAGAGAAGATGGAGACTCAAATTAAAAACAAAAATTGCATAAAGTAAATAGATAGGCCCTTCGCAGAGGGAAGTCGGGATTTGTAGAGGTGCCAGAGTTCAAAGTTTAAATTGAGAGAGAAAAATATTTTGAGTGGCATGCCTTTCGTATCAACGAAAACGACAAGGTAGTTCACAATACTTTCCATGCTAAATACATCATAGGCGGTTCCCAAACAGAAAATAAAGTTTATTCCTTTTTCCACAATTCGTTCACATTCCATGGCTGGTCGTATCCACGGTTGCCTTCCATACCAACACTTTCCAAGGAATTTATTATTTGACAACATAAAGTAAATATTTTTTTTTCATTTCAGGAATGGGCATCCCTATTACTGTCGTACTCTCGTGCAATGACAAGTGAATAAACACTTATCTTGAGAATAACACATCTAGCATGGAAAAATATTGGACCCTCCCTGCCGTTTCATGAGCGGTACGAGCACACAAAAAAGAAATTTATTTTGAAAATTAGAGATGGCACATACAAATTTGCTTGGAACGGCATGGAAATACCGCATATAGGTAGGTATGGTGGACTCATAAGGCAAAAGTGGGTTTAATGATTTTGAATGCACAAGTAGTATTTCTACTTAGTACAAATGAAGGCTAGCAAATAGATTGAGAAGCAACCAACCAAGAAACGAAAATTCACATAAGCGAGCATTCAGCATAACTAACACCGAATAATGCACCATAAGTATGATGTAACTTCATTGCATAACTATTGACTTTCGTGCATGCATAGGGAATCACAAACCTTAACACCAATATTCCTACTAAAGCATAATTACTCACTAACATGACTCACATATTACTATCATCATGTCTCAAAACTATTACAAGGAATCAAGTTTAATTTGTCCAATGATCTTCATGAAAGTTTTTATTATATCCTCCTTGGATATCTATCACTTTGGGACTAGTTTCATATAATGCCATTGCTTTTTTGACAAGCTCAAACAAATTTAAGTGAAGCACATGAGCATAAAGATTTCATCTCTCAAAAAAGTATAAGTGAAGCATGAGAGGATTTCTTCAAAAATTACTAACTCTCAAAATAATCTAAGTGAAGCATTAGAGTATTTCTTCAAAAGTTTCCAAGCACACCGTGCTCAAAAAGATATAAGTGAAGCACTAGAGCAATTCTATAGCTCAAAAAGTTTAAGTGAAGCATATAGAGCAATTCTAACAAATCATAGCATAATTTTGGCTCTCTCAAATAGGTGTGCCCAGCAAGGATACAAGTGACAAACTAACAAGCAAGGCAAGCAAATACTCAAATGATACAAGACGCTCCAAGCAAAACTCATGATATGTGATGAATAAAAATATAGCTCCAAGTAAAATACCGATGGTTGTTAGAAGAAAGAGGGGATGCCACTCGGGGGCATCCCCAAGCTTAGTTGCTTGTTTCTCTTTGGATATATCTTGGGGGTGCTGTAGCATCCCCAAGCTTAGGCTCTTTTCACTCCTTATTCCTTCATCCAACGTTATCTCACCCAAAAATTGAAAACTTCAATCACACAAAACTCAACAAAATCGTCGTGAGATCTGTTAGTATAATAAAGCAAATCACTACTTTAGGTGCTATTGAAAACACATTCATATTTTATTATTGCATTATAACTACTGTATTTTAACTTCACCATGGTTCATACCCTTCAATACAACTCATAGATTCATCAAAACAAGCACACAATGCAACGAAAACAGAATCTGTCTTAAACAGAAAAGTCTGTAGTAATCTATACTCTAACCATACTTCTGTAACTCCAAAAATTCTCAAAAAAATTGGACAACGTAAAGAATTTGTATAGAAACACTTTGTTAAATTTTCAGCTCAATATCACGTTCCAGTAAAAAAATGAAAATTTGAACACTGGAGGTAAAGTTTCTGTTTCAGATTCAGCATCGCTTCTACTCATCTTATGAATCATCCTAAAGGCTCTAATGGGCACAAACACTAAATAAAACATAAAAACACAATCATAACAGAGGCATAATTGTGTCAACACTCAAAAACAGAAAGGGAAAAACAAAAATAAATTTATTCATTGGGTTGCCTCCCAACAAGCGCTATCGTTTTACGCCCCTAGCTAGGCATAACGCATAGATTCAAGTATTATCATCTTTGGTTTTGGATCCATAGGACGCCCTCATGATTGATTCCTATGGTGGATTAATTATTGTTCAAGGGAAGTGTTCCATACCCTTTCTTAGTGGAAACTGAAATCTAATATAGCCTTCTTTCATATCAATCACGGCACCTATAGTGCGTAAGAACGGTCTACCAAGTATAATGGGACAAGACGGATTGCAATCAATATCAAGAACAATAAAATATATGGGAACATAGTTCCTATTTGCAATAATAAGAACATCATTAATTCTTCCCAAAGGCTTTTTAATAGTAGAATCCGCCAAGTGCAAACTAAGAGAACATTCTTCAATATTGGTGAGACCAAGCACGTCACATAAAGATTTCGGAATCGTGGAAACACTAGCACCCAAATCACATAAAGCAAAGCACTCATAATTTTTAATCTTGAACTTAATTGTAGGTTCCCACTCATCTTGTAATTTTCTAGGAATAGAAATCTCCAACTCCAACTTTTCTTCAAAAGATTTCATCATGGCATCAACAATATGCTTAGTGAAAGCTTTATTTTGCTCATAAGCATGGGGTGAATTCAACATGGATTGCAGAAAAGAAATACATTCAATCAAAGAGCAACTATTAATTAAAGTCTTTGCAATCCAAAATAGTGGGCACATCACTAGTTAAAGTTTTGACCTCTTCAAACCCACTTTCATCAAAATTTTCATCAAGATTTTCACCCTCCAAATTATTGGGACGCCTTCTAGATAAAGTTGACTCAACTTCAGTCCCTTTATCATCAATATTAATATTACTAAACAAGGAATCAATCGAAGAAACACCAATCACTTTAAGATCTTCATCATTTTTATGAAGGCAATCACTAGAAAACGATTTTTTCTAAGAATTCTCTTTTAGCTCTAAGCATAGCGGTTCTTTTCTTACTTTCATCCATAGAGACATATAAAGCTTTAATTGATTCATCAATCTTATGCACAAAAGCTTTCAACTTCAGACTTTCCACATCATGAGAAATTCTATCAATGATTCTAGACATATCATCAATCTTATTCAACTTTTCTTCTATCGTAGTATTGAAAGCCTTTTGCGCATTGATAAATTCTTTAATATTACTCTCAAGATCAGAGGTGTTCCTATTATTATTGTAAGAGGAATTACCATAGGAATTACCATAATTGTTAGAGGAATTTCCAGGAAAAGGCCTAGGATTAAAATTACCTCTATAAGCATTGTTATTGAAATTGTTAAGCGAGACAAAGTTCACTTCTACGGATTCACTATTTTGCTCAATCAAGGTAGACAAAGGCACATCATTAAGATCAATAGGAGCATTTTTACTAGCAACCAACTTCATCAAAGCATAAACCTTATCACTCAAAGTACTAATTTCTTCAACCGAATTAACCTTTTTACTAGTAGGTGCTCTTTCGGTATGCCATTGTGAATAATTTGCCATGATATTATCTAGCAATTTAGTAGCTTCACCCTAAGTAATTTCCATAAAAGTACCACACGCAGCGGAATCTAAAAGATTTCTAGAGACAAAATTCAATCCCGCATAAATTTTTTGTATGATCACCCAAAGATTTAAACCATGAGTAGGACAATTTCTTAGCATCAATTTCATTCTTTCCCAAGATTGTGCAACATGTTCATGCTCAAGTTGCTTAAAATTCATGATTTGTGTCCTAAGGGAAATAATTTTTGCGGGTGGAAAATACTTAGTGATATAAGCACCCTTGCAGTTATTCCAAGAATCGATACTATTGCGAGGCAAAGAGGAAAACCAAATTTTTGCATGATCCCGCAAGGAAAAAGGAAATAATTTCAACTTCACTATATCATTATCCACATATTTTTTTCTTTTGCATATCACACAATTCTATGAACGTGTTTAGATGGGACGCGACATCCTCATTAGGAGTACCGGCAAATTGATCTTTCATGACAATATTCAACAAAGCGGCAATAATATCACAAAACTCTGCACTAGTGGCGGGAGGAGCAATTGGAGTACTAATAAAATCATTGTTATTAGTATTGGAAAAATCACACAACTTGGTGTTTTCTTGAGTCATCATGACCACGCAAACAAGATTGCAAGCAAGCAAGAGATCTGATGAGAAAAAGGCAAACGAAAAAGAGGGCGAATAAAACGGCAAATTGGTTAAGTGGGGGAGAGGAAAACGAGAGGCAAATGGCAAATAATGTAATTGCAGGGAGATGAGATTTGTGATTAGGAACCTGGTAGATGATGATGGTGTCTCCTCGGCGCCAGAGATTGGCACGTAAAAGAGACCGCTTCCTCCCCGACAATGGCGCCAGAAATTCATTTGATGTGGCTTGAGACTGCATTGGTATTTCCCCAAAGAGGAAGGAATGATGCAGCACAACGACGGTAAGTATTTCCCTCAATTATGAAACCAAGGTATCGAACCAGTAGGAGGATCACCACCACCTAATAAGCAGCACCTGCACACAAAGAACAAATACTTGCAACCCGACCCGAAAAAGAGGTTGTCAATCTCTCTACGGTAAAAGATAGACTAGGTAGTGAGAGATTGGAGAGATAGATCTCTCAAGAACACAAAATAAAAAGAGCAAATAAAAAGTGCAGCAATATATTTTTGGGTTTTTGGATTAATAGATCTGAAAACAAAAGCGACAAAAAGATAGATCGGAAACCAATATGTTGGAAAATTAGACCCGGGGGCCGTAGGTTTCACTAGTAGCTTCTCTCATGAGTATAGCACACGGTGGGTGAACAAATTACTGTTGGGCAATTGATAGAAAATCAAATAATCATGAAGATATCCAAGGTGATGATCATTATATAGGCATCACGTCCAAGATAAGTAGACCGACTCCTGCCTGCATCTACCACTATTACTCCACATATCAACCGCTATCCAGCATGCATCTAGTGTATTAAGTTCATGGAAAAACGGAGAAATGCAATAAGAATGATGACATGATGTAGACAAGATCTATTCATGTAGGAATAGACCCCATCTTGTTATCCTTAATGGCAATGATACATGCGTGCCTTGCTGCCCCTTCTATCACTGGGAAAGGACACCACAAGATCGAACCCATCACAAAGCACCTCTTCCCATGGCAAGAAAAATCGATCTAGTTGGCCTAACTAAATCAAAGATTCAAAGAAGAAATACGAGGCTTTAAGCAATCATGCATATAAGAGATCAAAGAAGACTCAAATAATATTGATGGATAGAAACTGATCATGAACTCAAAATTCATCGGATCCCAACAAACACACCACAAAAAGTTTACATCAAATAGATCTCCAAGAGACCATTGTATTGAGAATCAAAAGAGAGAGAGAAAGCCATCTAGCTACTGTCTATGGACCTGTAGGTCTATGGTGGACTACTCACGCATCATCGGAGAGGCACCAATGAGGATGATGAACCCCTCCGTGATGGTGTTAGATTGGATCTCGAGGTTCTAGAACTTGCGGCGGCTGGATGTGTTTTTCGTCGATTACCTTAGGGTTTCTGGAATATTTGGGAATTTATAGGCATCAGGGGCGGTGGAGAGGGGCCCCGAGGAGGGCACAACCCATCAGGGCGCCCAGGGGGCCTCTGGCGCGCCCTGGTGGGTTGTGGTCTCCACGGCCCACCTCTCTGGCACTTCTTTGGCCCACTGGGTGTCTTCTGGTCCAAAAAAATCTCCATAAAGTTTTGTCGCGATTGGACTCCGTTTGGTACTGATATTCTGCGAAGTAAAAAACAAGCAAAAACAGCAACTGTCACTTTGGCACTATGTCAATAGGTTAGTCCCAAAAAATGATATAAAGTTGCAATAAAGTGATTGTAAAACATCCAAGAATGATAATATAACAGCATGGAACAAGCAAAAATTATAGATACGTTGGAGACGTATCAGTCATCTACTTGAGGGAAATTTGTTGCAGTCCTACAAAACTCTGTGCTTGGAGGCCCAACACGAGTCTACAAGAATAAATTTATGTAGTAGACATCACTCTGTACTACCTCTACAACACAAGATCATTTATCTCGCAGAACACTGAAATCCATTGTCTTCAGAATTTCTCTCCTCATGAAAAATAAACAGATTACACCGGTTAGGTTGTTTCTAATATGGAGAATACATGACTAATTATGTACAAAAACTCACAGTGCTCATCATTAAAAAGGGACCAACCTTTGTCGATACTATGTTTGAAACACATGATTACCTTATGTAGATTTTCTCACTGTACTACAAATGTTGATTATATACTGAAAGCAAGTCTCTATTTTAGTTACTATCTTCTTATCCACACGTACGTCACATTATGATCTAAAAATATTGTAGATCTATGAAGAAATGAACCCTGAACCGCCCCCCATAATTGAATTGCTCGTTGTGAGGAGATTAATCAGCATATTCTTCATAAAAACACTATATCAATCCCAATAAATTCATAAGAAGTATGCTATCAGTAAGTGTTCGTTGGAAAACATGTACACATGGATGCAGTGTTCTCCATGTCATTAGGGGTCTTAAATCTTTTGTACACTATGATTCTATCAATGCTTTATTTCGAACAATATTGCATATGTCGATACATGTGTGGAATTTAGCTAGCATACAATACTTCCATTGTATTGCCCAATAATTGTGATGAAAGTGCTTCCTCTGAACAATATTTGTTCGGTTGCGTATTCTAGCAAATTTTCTTTTTACTTGGTAATTGAAATGTGATTTCCCCCCTCAACCTGGCCATATACAGTGCACACGATTCAAATAACCAAGTGTGTGAAATGCAAAACAAAAGGGACACGTGACTCATTGTGGAACCGTCTATGATGTACGAAAAAGGCACACGGTAAGAATTGAACCATTGGTGACACACTAAAAACTCACGGCCGATTTGTGATAACATTACGTGTATGTAGGAGGTCTCCAATGATGCGTGATAGCACATCAACTCAAACGCAAGCTTAGAAGAAACCATGTCTGAGCAAAAGGCAATCCCACTCATAAACAATTCTTGAACTGTATTCGGTTATATCATGCATGGCCGGCGCTTGCCAATGAAGCCTCATGTGCGATGCTCGAGACATCACGCACAATAGATGCTTGCACCCAACAAAGGCAAGGTGGTCATCACTCCCGTTGTTATTGCTAAAAGCTAGTAGTGAAAGACAAAGTGGTAAAACAATAAAAAGTAAACAAGTAGCAATTGTAGAAGCTTTTGTATTGATGGAAATAGACTCGGGGGCATAGGTTCACTAGTGGCATCTCTTTTGAAATCATAGCAATGATGTCGTAAACAAATTACTGTTGGGCAATTGACAGAATTACACATAGTTATAATTATGATCATTCATGGCATAATCTCATATAGGCATTACGTCCATGATAAGTAGACCTTAAATGCAATTGCATCTACTACTATTACTCCACCCCAAGAAAGCTATCCAACATGCATCTCAAAGTATTAAGTTCATACAAACAGAGTAATGCAATATGCAAGATGACATAATGTAGACAAGAAGAGATCGATCAATTTTACAAAAGCACGTCATTTTACCCTTAGTAGCAACAACACAGTATGTGCCTTTGCTCTTTTTTGTCACTATGCAAGATCACTGCAAGGTTGAACCCACAACTATGCACCAGTCCCTCTGAAGATAGACTCATCTAACTGGCAAAAGAAGACTTATAGATCGAAAATCATAGATATCTATAAAATTACATATAAAAGAGACATCAAGAGAATCAAATTCAACTCAATGAATAATCTAATCATAATGCACAATTCATCGGATCCCAACAAACACGCCGCAAAAATATTACATTGAATTGATCTTAGAGAAGATCATTTTATCGAAGATATTTTATATATATATATATATATATATATATATATATATGTATATGTATATGTATATATAGGGTAACACTATTCTGATCCCAGGATCATAATAACTATTCTGATAACTCCCGCACCTATAGGGCCCGATTGAGACGTTCCCGAAGTCCGGAACCCGCAGAGAAGAAAAAAACAAAAGGCCACCCCACGTCCACGTCCAGTCGTCCACCACCTCCCCCTTATCTCATCCTAGCGATCTCATCTTGCATCCCCCATAGTCACCGACGCACCGCCGACCCGACTTCGAACCACCGTCGCCGCACCAACCCACCACCACCACCACCCGACACGCCACCGTCCCGTCTCCCGACCACCTCCAGCCCGCCGCTGAACCCACTTCCTCCCGGCGCCGGCGCCCCCACCTCCTTTCGGCGAGTCACCACCCCTGCCTCCTCCCGGCACGAGGCCGCCCCCCTCCTCCCGGCACGAGGCTGCCCCAGGCTCCTCTGGCCCAAGGCCGCCCCCTCCTTCCGGCGAGCCGCCGTCCCAACCTCCTCCCGGCGCGAGGCCGCCCCAACCTCCTCTGGCCCAAGGCCACCCCCTCCTTCCGGCGAGCCGCCGCGCAACCTCCTCCCGGTGCATGGCCGACCCACCTCCTTCCGGTGAGCCATCACCTATAGCGGGATTCCTTCCCCTACAGCCAGCGCCACCACCTATAGCCAGTGCCACCACCCTACATCCAGCGCCACAGTCGTCCAGGCCGTTCAACTTCAGCGCCTCCGGCCGTGCAACTCCACCCGTGTGAGCGTGCACCGCACCTCCGCAACTTCTCTGCTTCGAGGCGCCATGCTTGTGGAAGGTGGCCTCGTATATGTCTGCAGTTGGTTTCTTCCCCTGTCATAAAATTGAATGCACACCAAATCGTCGATTCCTTCCACCGTACAGTCTTGTATTTGTTCTCTAAGTGATTTTGATTGATGTCTGAAGTTCAGCTGTGCCTGCAGGTGCAAAACACTCGTGTTTTTGGTCTGTTGTTTTCAGTCTCATATGTTCGGTTTTCTTCCAATTTTATCTCCAAAATGCATCAACGCCATAGAGTAATATTCTTCTTGTGTTCTTGTGTCGAGCCGACAACTCCCTGCACCACTCCTCTGCTCCATGGCGAGATTCTCCCTCGTCGATGCCGATCCACCTCCGACTGCTCCCTGCGCCACGGACTGCCGCGAAGGCCTGTTCCCCCGGATTGCACTCATCAGGCAGGTCAAACAATTTGCTCGTGGCAGGTCGAACAAAAAAAGTTGGAACAGAGGGAGGTACAATAGTCATTACAACATGCTCATCAAAAATAGTCATTACGACATCACCCTTGAAGAGAAGAGAGAGAACGTCAGGTGACTAGTTTCTGGTCAGATTTGTCTAATTTTAGTCCCCATCGTCGCGGCATGTTTTGCATGACAATGACATGTTGTGTTGTACAAAATAGTTTGTGTTGATTTCTCAATGGGCTCCATGCACAAAAATTTAAATCCTACCATGATATATTACTTTGAGAAGTCACAAATGTTCATAAATGTTCATGTGTAGAACAAAAGAGGAGATAGTGATGCTGTTTAAAAAGACACTACATAAATGTTCATGTGGTGAAAAAAAATGCTTCTAATATTTTTTTGGCTATGTGTACACACGCTTTTCTGTTGATTCCCTTATTTCTAAAACAACAACAAGGAAGTTCAAATTAAAGTACATTAGCAGGTCGATGTTAAAAAGACAATCAGAAAAAAACAGAAAAACTTGGGAAATTCACGCAACACTTTCGAATTTGTACATTTTCCTCGACATGCCTGTTCGTGCACTTGTACGTTTGCGTGAAGTAGATCATAAAAATAATGAAGTTCAAGAGGACAGTTGTGGGAGGTTCCCATGTTAAACCCCTCGAAGACACTAGTTTTTACGTGTGTTGGATGATAGGCCACTTGCTCTAATAATTTACTACTCGATTTGAACTTAAGAAAACAAAAATGTTCAGTTGTACAAAAATGTTCACGTGATGAGTGAACCTTGAGAATCCAAAGTTGCACAAAAGATTTACATTCTCGAACATCATGTAACTATAGTGAAAGGTAACAAAAAATGAGAAAAGTTGAAAATGTACACTTGTTTCAAAAAAATAGAAATTCAAAATTGAATAGCAGAGCGGTTAGATATTTATTATAAAACTACGGAGTTAAATGTTTATACAAAATCCAGATTTTCCCCATTATTCAAAGAATGAAAAACAAGAAGTTCAACAAAGAAAAACAAGAAGTTCGAATTTTTAAAATAGAGAATTCAAAAATCATAAAAAAGGGTTGTCATCGTTTCTAAAAAAAAAAACTCTAGAAGTTCAAATCGAAATAGCAGACGGTCCAATATTTTTTATAAAACTAGGATATTTCAATGCTATTAGAAATAAACCAAAAAGTCCAAATTATAAAAATTGATAAGTTCGATATTTGTAATAAACTTGGATTTTCCTTGTTACTAAAGAATAAAACGAACAAGTTGAAATTAAAATAGAGGAGTAGTTCGATGTATACGGGAAACTCAAATTATTACCGTTTCTAGGAAAAATAATACTATGAAGTTCAATTTAGAAAAAAAATTATTGATGCTTATTTGAAAACATATTTCCTTTCTAAGAATAAGACTAAGAAGTTCAAATTAAAATAACAGCGAAGTTCGAAGTATATAAAAAACTCAGATTTGTTGCAAGAAGTTCATGTGCATCTCCATGCACGGTTCAGAATTTATATTGCGGGACGTCCGACCTCCAATTATATGTTTTAAAATAGCAAAAAATGACGTCCGACCTTCAATTACGTCTAATTCGATGTATATACAAAAACGTGATAGAAGTTCATAGTGAAAACAACGAGAACTTCAAGTACTACAAGGAATGCGTTTCAGCTGAGAATAAAAATAAAAGTTTAAAAGGTTTTTTGAAAGAAGTTCACGTGATGTGCCCAGGGAAGTTCAAAAATTCTTTCAATAGAGGTTCACCTTATATTTCCATGTTCAAAAAGCACAAAAATATGTTGTTTTTTGTGTTTTAAAATAATTCTCTCAATCCACAAAGAAGTTCAATTATTATTTGGGAGCAACTCGATTTCGAAAAAAGAAAATTAAAAATTCAAATTATAAAAACGGAGAAAGTTCACGTACTACATGGTGTGTGTTTAATATGAGAAAAATGAATAAAAAGGCAAGGTCCCAATTTTGTGTTGCTACAAGTTCAAGTCCTCGGTCGGAGAAAGTTAAAAAAATTATCGTGAGAGAAGTTTGTACAAATGGAATATCATTTGTGTAACACCGACGAATGGGTGAGAAATTACAAACGAAAATACGCGACAGAAGTTCAATGTGAAAACAGCAGGAAGTTCAGCTACTACACTGAATGAATTTCAGATGAAAATCTTTTAAACCATCGCGAGTATGAAAAAAATGATCAAGACGGAAAAGTTACGTGTTTACAACAACTTTCCATCGGTATATCAATTTCGGTGAGTGGATGGAGAGCTACGAGCAAAAACCAGCACGTGAAGAAACAGAGTGAAGTTCAGGTAGACGTGTTGATGAAGTTCAAGTTCTTCACGCGGTGCATTTTCGAAGACTCTGTTTCGCGATAAAAGGCACAACGCATGATCTTGCTTTTTTCAAAATTGCTTGAAAACGGCTAGGAATCAGAGAAAACCATCTACATGAAAAAGTTTCGCAATTTCCGTAGCTTTTCAACGGTATATTATTTGCCCCATTCCGATAAATTTTGTAGAAATTACGACCAAAAAACGTTTTTCGCCATTTTCAAAATTGACTTAAAACCGTAAAGAATTGGAAAAAACAATCTACATAAAAAGTTTTGGATTTATTCAAGCATTCCAACCCCATATCATTTGCTGCATTCCGATAAACCGTTGAGAAAATAACGCGAAAATATGAACTCCGTGGGGCTTCGGCCATTTTCAAAATTACGTTTAAATAGTTTAAAATTGGGAAAAACTTCCTATACGAAAAAGAAGCGGATTTGCAGCAGCTATCCTACGCCATCTCATTTGCCTTATTCCGATAAATGGTTTAGAAATAGACTCTAAAATACGATTCACGTTTTTTTTGTATGAAGAAAAACGGTTTTCAAAACTGCTCTTAAACCGTGTACATTTTGCCAAAAATTCAACCTAGGTTGTTATACTGGTGTCCATAGCTTTGCAACGGTATATCGCAAGCCCCATTTGGACACTTTTTAGCGGAAGTTCAACCTAGCACTCGGAGAAGTTCAAGTGCTACTGCTGCGGCAGGTTATGTAGTTATCAGAATATTATTGTCATCCCGTGATCAGAATAGTGTTTATATATATATATATATATATAATATATATATAGAGAGAGAGAGAAACCATCTAGCTACTACTATGGACCCGTAGGTCCTGGTGGAACCACTCACACATCATCATGGAAGAAGTAAGGTTGATTAAGATGGCGTCCCCAATGATTCCCTCCTCCGGCCGAGTTTCGGAACTGGGCTCCAGATGGGATCACGGCCGAACAGAGACTTGCGATGGTGATGAGATAGTTTCGGGTCTCTCTTCGGGGGTTACTTGATATATGGGAAGTTATAGGCCAAGGATCAGGGCAATCGGAGTCACAAGGGGCCCACAAGCTAGGGTGGTGTTCCCTACCCCCCACGGCGCGCCCCTGCCTTGTGGAGCCCTCGTGGGTCTTCCCGTCCTCCCCAGAAGATTATATGGTATCTTATTGTCCGGAAAGAATATCAAAATCATTCACCGTGTTTGGATTTCTATAGGTATGGATTTATGCGAAACCAAAACGATGCAAAAAATAGGAACTGGCACTGGCCACTAAATTAAGGACTTTTTCACTGTTTTGACCTTTTCAGGAAAGTATAGCACAAAATGAACTTCAGACAAATCTATTTCACGATCTGACCCTTTTGGCAACGCCACAGGCCGCGGCGTTTCTGCTCTATTTGGAAACGCCGAACCTCCGTGCGTTACTGGCCTGGTTGAGACGCTACGTGGCAGGGCAGAAACGCTAGCGTATGTGGCGTTGCTAGAAACGCCATGGGGGTGTGGCGTTGTTGCCCCATTAAGAAATGCCATGGGGTTTGGCGTTTCCAGCAAGATGTTTACATATCCCATTTATTTATGAAGGGGAGCAACGCACGGAGGTTCGGCGTTTCCAAATAGAGCAAAAACGCCACGGGCTGTGGCGTTGCCAAAAGGGTCAGATCGTGAAATAATTTCATATCGAGTTCATTTTGTGACAAAGTTTCCTAATAAGGTTAAAACAGTGAAAAAGTCCCTAAATTAATAGGTTAGTCCATAAAATAATATAAATGGTATATAAAGCATACAAAAGTTTAATTCCCAAGTTTAATTCCTACTCGTCCTCGAGTAGGTAAAATGGTAACAAAAGAATTTTTTATGTTCAATGTTACCTAACATGTTCTTGATCAAATGACGTAATCATGGTAATGGTATAGATATTGGGATACGAATGATTCAAGACAATAATCTATCAATTTAACATTGAAACAATAATAAACGAACATGCAAGTGAATAATTATTGCCTTCCCAAATAATGAAGCTAAATAATGTGATTTCTACTCACTTAATGATGATAAACATGGCATGTTTAGTCTTCCTAGCATAGAAAAATATCAAATTAAGAACAACCCCGGTGCCAAAATAGGCAATAAAATCATACTTTATCTCGCTTTTGCTTTTTAAAATTTCACACAATAGTTGGGCGTGGTCCAAGGTCTTAGCACTTAGCATGGCAAAGAGAATGGTGATAAGGGTTCATAAGGGCGGACAAAAGGGCATAGGAAAGTCTCAAACCGACAGGGCTAGATCATTAGGCAATCGAGAGGCCTTACAATCGATGTTGATGCGAGGAGTAGGGATTTTCATGGAATAGATGCACAAGCGCTACAAGTGTATGCAAGCTCTCTATATGAAACTATGTGGGTGTGCACCCGACTTACTTGCTCATAAATACCTCAAGCATTTGAGGAATCTCTTCATCGAAATATGCAAGTCAAGATCTATAATGTAAAATTCCCACAAGTATATTGAAATGAAGATCATGAGGACACTCTCTTTATGAAATGCAAGGTGCTACATTGAAGCACAAGTGTGGCAAGAGGATAGTGATGGCCCCCTCGCTCTTTTTCTCTCTTTTTTATTTTAGTTTCTTTTCTCTTTTTCTTTGCTTTTTGCGGGCTTTTGGCCTATTTTTTCTTTCTTGTTTTTTTCATCCACACAGGTAGGGGCGTGCGCGCCCTAATAATGTTTCACACTTTATTTTACTTACAACTCAAAAATATGAACAATATGATGAATGAAAATAAAAGCCTCTAGCAGTGTACCTAGATATGCGATGATCTAGCGTAACATGTATTATAATGATGAACGGTGGATTTGCCATAGATATAATGTGAGCTTTATATGATCATGCAAAGCCATATGACAATGAATGCTCAAGTCATGTGAAAAGTAATAGTGGAAGTTGTATGGAAATATATCTCGGAATGGCTATGGAAATGCCATGATAGGTAGGGATGGTGGATGTTTTGAGGATGGATATAAGGAGGCTTATGTGTGAGAGAGTATATCATCTCATGGGATTTGGATGCGTCAACGAAGTTTGCATCGTGTCTTGAGGTGAGAGTGGCAATGCATGGTAGCGAAGATGGTAGAAAAATATGGATATGTGGCAGTGCTTGTAGACCAAAAACTCACATTAAACATAAAGAACTCAAGTATGTATTGCAAAAGTTTTATTAGCCTTCGAAGCAAAGTATAACTCGCATGCTCCTAAGGAGGAGGTTGGGTGGAGTTAACCATCACGCACCCCGATCGGAAAACACAAATGTTTTTACAATCACAGATAAATTATACTTTGACCTCATCGCTTCTGCCAGTGGCCACAACTTTCTTTGCGCAATGACTCGCAAACTTTAACACCAATATTAATACTTAGCTTTAATTATTTTTTTTACCAACACACTCACATATTACCACCTCAATATCGCAAAACTATTGCAAGGAATCAAACTTATCATATTCAATAATCTACAAGTCCATGGACCAACCATATAACTCATGCAAATTATGACTTTTATTCCACTCTCAAAAGGATCTAAGTGAAGCAAGAGAGTACAAATAATTTCTACAAAACATATCGCCATGCTCAACAAAAATATAAGTGAAGAACTCGAGAAATTGCCTCAACTCATATGGATATAAGTGAAGTACTAATTAGCATTCTTTAAAATTAGGATGAATGTATGTCTCTCATAAAAGGTGTGATCATGAAACAATGATTGCAAAGATCGCAAACAAAACAAAAATAAATGCAAAGACACTCTAAGCAAAACACATATCATGTGAAGAATAAAAATATAGCTATGAGTAAGATATAGTGGTATTTTTGAAGACAAAATAGGGGATGCCATCCAGGGCATCCCGAAACTTAGATGCTTGAGTCTTCATTGAATATTAACTTGGGGTGCCTTGAGCATCCAAAGCTTAGGTTCTTACCGCTCCTTGTTTTTCTCATACAACTTTTCTCACCCAAAATTTGAAAACTTCATTCACACAAAACTTAACAAAACTCGTGAGAAAGGTTACTATAGTAAAATAAATCATTCATTTAGGTATTGTCAAGACAAGATTCATTATTATTTCCGATTGATGTATACTTCATTTTATCACTTCCACAATTTATAACCCCCGATATAAACCATAGATACATTAAAACAAGGAAACAAAGAAATGAAATAGAGTATGTCAAAAACAGAACTATACATAAAGATCTAGTTTCTAATCATACTTCTTTAACTTCGAAAATTCTAAAAAATAAGGACACCGTGGGACATTTATAATTCAATACCGTGTAAAAATTGTAGCAGTTGATCACGTTCAAGTACATAGAAACAATTCAATCACCCGATGCAAAGTTTCTGTTTCTGCAGAGAACCTAATAAAGAAACATTTTGCACCATCCCAAAAGTTCAACATGGCACACAAATAAAAGCAAAGATACAAATACAATGACTCAAGAGGCAATAATCATGTTGACACATAGAAAGGAAAACAATGATATACCATACATACATCTCATGATAGATTCATAAGGAGTTTAATATTCTTTCTAGGGAAATGTTCCATATCTTCCTTTAGAGAAAATTAGAACCGTATGTTACTTTCCTTCATGTCGATTATTGCACCTACAGTTGTTAGAAAAGGTATCCCAAGGATAATAGGACAAGATGGATTACATTCAATATCAAGAATAATAAACTCCACGGGCACATAATTTCAATTAGCAATAATAAGCACATCATTCACTCTACCCATGTGATTTTTTATTAAATAGTAGAATCCACTAGGTATAAATTTAGAGAACATTCACTCACATTAGAGAAACTGAGAACACCATATGATGCTTTTGGCATAGTTGAAACACTAGCTTCAAAACCACACAAAGTATTGCACTCATAATATTTTATTTTACCCTTAATTGTGGGTTCTCACTCATCATGGAATTCTCTAGGTATGCACCTCTCTAATTAAATTTTCTCCTCGATTGTTTTAATAAGAGCTTATACAATATGTTTAGTAAAAGATTTGTTATGTTCATAAGCATTGGGTGATTTAATCATGGATTGAAGCAATGCAATACATTCATTAAGGAAAAAAGAATCACAATTAAAATTATTGTAATCCAAATAAGTGGTAGCATCATTATCTAAAGTTTTTACCTCTTTGAACCCACTTCTATCATTATTAACAAGTAGATCATCACCCTCTGATCAATTTGGACGCCTTTTAAATGAAGTTGACTCATCTCGAGTCCCGTCATTATAAAGTTTTATATTTTTAAATAGTGATTTAATAGTTGATACATCAATAGTTTTAATATCTTCATCATGATTATCTAGAAAACGCAATTCAACCTCTCTTTCTTCTCGTTCTCTTCTAGCTCTAAGCATATCAATCATTTTTATATTATAATAAAGGGAGACTTGTATGGCCTTTATGTTGGGCAACGTTGCATGGGAAACAAATTTTTTTCCTACGAACACCCAAGAACTATCTATGGAGATCAACAGCTATGAGTGGGGGAGTGCATCTACATACCCTTGTAGATCGCTAAGCAGGAAGCGTTAAGAAACGCGGTTGATTTAGTCGAACATCTTCGCGATCCAATCACGATCCGTCCCGCGATCCAGTGACGATCTAGTGCCGAACGGACGGCACCTCCGCGTTCAGCACACGTACAACTCGATGACGTCTCCGACTCCTTGATCTAGCAAGCGAGGGCGGAGAGGTAGATGAGTTCTCCGACAGCATGATGGTGTGGTGGCGGTGGTGGTGGAACTGTCCCGGCAGAGCTTCGCCAAGCGCTACCGTGACGAACTAGAGGAGAAAATGATCTAGGGGAGAGGGAGGGCTGCGCTGTGGCTTGTGGTGCGGTTTCCCTCCCTCTCCTCTCATATATATAGGGGGAAGGGAGGAGGGGCCGGCGCCCTAGGGTTCCCCCCCCCCTAGGGGGGCGGCGGCCTAGATGGGGCGCCGCCCAAGGGTGGCTTGGCCCCCAAGTTTGACTGGCCGCCCCCTTTAGGGTTTGCCCCCCACCAGCCCCTTGGCCGCATCGGCCTTGGTGGGAGGGGCGCCCAGCCCACCAGAGGCTGGTGCGGCCCCCTCTCAGCCCATGTGGTCTCCCGGGGTGTGTGGGCCCCTTCCGGTGGACCCCCGGAACCCTTCGGCACTCCCGGTACACTACCGATGACGCCTGAATTCCTTCCGGTGACCAAAACGGAACTTCCTATATATCATTATTCACCTCCGGACCATTCCGGAACTCCTCGTGACGTCCGGGATCTCATCCAGGACTCCGAACAACCTTCGGTCACCAACATATATAAATCGACAATACCGAATCGTCACCGAACGTTAAGTGTGCAGACCCTGCGGGTTCGAGAACTATGCAAACATGACCGAGACACCTCTACGGCCAATAAAAAATAACGGGACCTGGATGCCCATATTGGTTCCTACATATTCTACGAAGATCTTTATCGGTCGAACCGCGATGTCAAGGATTCAATCAATCCCGTATGCAGTTCCCTTTGTCTATCGGTATGTTACTTGCCCGAGATTCAATCGTCGGTATCTCCATACCTAGTTCAATCTCGTTACCGGCAAGTCTCTTTACTCGTTCCGTAATACAAAATCCCGTGACTAACTCCTTAGTCACATTGCTTGAAAGCTTCTTGTGATGTTGTATTACCGAGTGGGCCCAGAGATACCTCTCTGTCATACGGAGTGACAATTCCCAGTATCGATTCACGCCAACCCAATAGACACCCTCAGAGATACCTGTAGAGCACCTTTATAGCCACCCGGTTACATTGTGATGTTTGATACAGACAAGGCATTCCTCCGATGTACGGGAGTTGCATGATCTCATGGTCGTAGGAACAGGTACTTGACATGGATAAAGTAGTAGCAATAAACTAGAATGATCACATGCTATGCTTACGGTTGGGTCTTTGTCCATCACATCATTCTTCTAATGATGTGATCCCGTTATCAAATGACAACTCATGTCCATGGTCAGGAAACCTTAACCATCTTTGATCAACGTGCTAGTCTAGTAGAGGCTCACTAGGGACACAGTGTTGTCTATGTATCCACACATGTATATGAGTTTCCAATCAATACAATTATAGCATGGATAATAAACGATTATCATGAACAAGGAAATATGATAATAACTATTTTATTATTGCCTCTAGGGCATATTTCCAACACTTTAGAGATTCATGCATTTCCTCCTTATTTGGTGGCAAAATTTTAATTTTAAGAATATCCACCTCACAAGTCTATCCATGTTTGTTGATATATCATCAACTTTACTCAGTTTTTCGTCTACCATAGCACGGAAAACCTTTTGAGAACTAATAAATTATTATTATTTTCAAGTTCAAGGGTTACCCAATTATTATTATTTTTGTTATTATTATTATTATTATTATTATTATTATTATTATTATTATTATTATTATAAGAACCAGCATAGGAATTATCGTAATTATTAGAGGGATTACCGGGGTACGACCAAGGACTATTATTGAAGTTCCCTCTATAAGCATTGTTATTGAAATTGCTCCTCGAAATTAAATTCACATTAATAGCATCATTTTTTTGCTCAATCAATGTAGAAAAAGGCACATCATTTGGATCAGTAGTAGCACTCTTAGTATTAAGCATGGACATAATAACATCAACCTTTTCACTTAGGGAGGAAATTTCCTCGACAGAGTTTACCTTCTTACCATTTGGAGCGTGCTCGGTGTGCCATTGAGATTAATTTGCGGACATGTTATCAAGAAGCTTAGTAGCTTCTCCAAGTGTTATCCCCATGAACGTACAACCTACAACTGAGTCTTGAAGGTTTCTCGTGACAAAGCATAGTCCGACATAAAAAAATTGCACATCCAAAGACTATCCATGTGTGGGACAATTTTTAAGCATTAATTTCATCCATTCCCACGATTCTGCAACATCTTATTGGTCAAGTTGTTTGAAATTCATAATTTTATTCCTCAATGATATAATTTTTGCGGGAGGAAAAATTCTTGCCAATAAAAGATCTTCGCATTTAGATCAAGAGTCAATACTATTTTTTGATAAAGAAGACAACCATGCTTTAGCTCTATCTCTTAGAGAGAAAGATAAAAAGTTTTAGTCTAACAATACCATTATCCACATCTGCATTTTTTGCATATCACATAACTCAACAAAGGTGTTAAGATGGGAAGCAGCATCTTGATGATAGGTTCTAGAAAACAGTTCATTCATGAGAAGATTTAGCAAGGCAGCTTTAATATCACAAGACTACGCAAAAGTGGCAGGAGGAGCAATAGGAGCACTAAAGAAATCATTGTTATTAGTACTAGTGAAACCACAAACTTGGTATTTTCAAGATTAGACATCGTGGCAACACAAGCAGGAATAGTACCACAAGTTTTTTTTTGTATTTAGATTTTTTTTTGGCAAACAAAGAAAAAGGCAAAAGGTAACTAGACAAGAAAATATAAACATGAAAAAGAAAAATGTTTGTGCGAAGACATCTGATTTCTTAGATGATGACTCCCCGGCAACGACGCCAGAAATTTTTCTACTACTCTGGTAGGAGTTGTTGGATTTCCCTGAAGACACTACTGGAATCTGGAATTTTGCCATCTGCCAGCTCTTTGCCGTCTGCCAGCTCATGGCAAAGAGGGTCTTTGCCGTCTTCTTGGGGAAAGCAGACGGCAAAGAACCAGCTCATGGCAAAGAGGCTCTTTGCCATCAGCTGGTTCTTTGCCGTCTGCCAGCTGACGGCAAAAAGGTCAAAGGCAGACGGCAAAGAGCCAGGTGGGCCCCACGGGGCACGGCGTGGCTAGGTCAACTTCTTTGCCGTCTGCTGGCAGACGGCAAAGAGGGGACAGATGGCAATGTCCCTCCTTTGCCGTCTGCTAGCAGACGGCAAAGAAGTGACGTGGGCGAGCCCTAACGGTCACCCTCTTTGTTGTCTGCTAGCAGACGGCAAAGAGGGGCCACTTAACGGGCGGCCGTCTCCCCCCTCTATCTCAATCTCTCTCTCTCCCTCCCGCGCCCTCTCCTCCTTTTGTCGCCGCCGCCAGTCGCCGCCACCGGCTAGCCCCGCCCCAGGAGCCAGCCCCGCCGCCGGCCAGCCCGCCCGTCCGGCCCCTGGAGCCAGCCCCGCCGCCGGCCAGCCCGCCCGTCCCGCCCACCGGACCCAGGCCGCGGCGGCCACCCCGCCCCGCCGCCGGAACCCTCCCCGCGGCCCCTGCGCCGCCCCGCCCCGCCGCCGGAGCCCTCGTCCTTCCTCCAGCGGCCCCCTCCACGCGGCCAGCCTCCACCGGCCGACCTCGCCGGAGCAAGGTGAGCTCCTTTTTTTTTCTGTTTTTTTCTGTTATTTCCTGTTTAGTTCTAGGTTTAGTGCTAGGTTTAGGTTTAGTTTTAGGTTTAATGCTAGGTTTAGGTTTAGGTTTAGATAAATAGAAGAGGAAGAAGAAAGGTGAAAAAAAACAGAAAAAGTAGAAGAAGAGTGAGAAAGGAAAAGAAGAAGAAGAAGAAGAAGAAGAAGAAGAAGAAGAAGGAGAAGGAGAAGAAGAAGAGGAAAAGAAGGAAGAAGAAGAAGAAGAGGAGAAGAAAAGAAGAAGAAGAAGAAGAAGAAAAAGGAAAAGAGGAGGAGGAGAAGAAAAAAGAAGAAGAAGAAGAAGAAGAAGAAGAAGAAGAAGAAGAAGAAGAAGAAGAAGAAGAAGAAGAAGAAGAAGAAGAAGAAAGAGGAGAGGAGGAGAAGAAGAAGAAGAAGAAGAAGAAGAAGAAGAGGAAGAAGAGTAAGAAGAGGAAGAAGAAGAAAAGGAAAAAAGAGGAAAAAAAGAAGAAGAGGAAGAAGAAGAAAACGACACCCCGACCCGACACCCTAACCCCGACCCCGACCCGACACCCCGACAGCCCGACACCACACCCCGACACCACGACACCATGACACCCAGACACGACACCCCTGACACCCCGACCCCGACACGACACCCCGACCCCGACCCGACACCCCGACACCACGACACCCCGACACCCCGACACCACACCACGACACCACGACACCCAAACACGACACCCCTGACACCCCGACACACCGACACCGATACGACACCCCGACCCCGACACGACACCCCGACACCCCAACACCCCGACACCCCGACAGCCCGACACCACACCCCGACACCATGACACCACGACACCCAGACACGACACCCCTGACACCCCGACCCCGACACGACACCCCGACCCCGACACGACACCACGACACCCCGACACCCCGACACCCCGACACCACGACACCCAGACACGACACCCCCGACACCCCCTACCCCCGACACCTCTTCGGCCTCCTGTTGACCGAAAAGGTGCTCTTCGGCCTTCCAGAGGCCGACGGGGTCATATATTTGTGAATTATGAGTTAGGTCATATATTTTCCGATTTTGTTATGAAAAACATCATATATATTTGTGTTGATCGGGTGGATTTAAATGTGCAGTTGTTTCGTCGCTGCGAGCGTCTGGTGTTCGACGACCTCCCCGTGCGTTCGACGACCTCCGCCCCTGCGTTCGTGGGTGAGCACAAATGACATCTCCTCCTCCCCCCTTAATTTGCTCTGTTCCGGTCTTCGTGCCGATGAAACTTGCTAGCTATAGGTGTCTTCAATCTTCAGTATGCGTGACCAGTATGCGTCTCCCGTTCGAAAGGGCGGCATCTATAAATATGCTTGTCTTTGCATATTTATAACCGCCATCCTTTCGAATTGTCCAACGTTATCCATGGACAGCCCGAGTATGTGTAGATTGGGTTCGTTTTCCCTTATGCTCTGCTCCGGATCCGATGCGGAATTTCGTCACTGCCTCCCTGTTGTTCTCCGGGTACACATCCTCTCTGCTTATTGCCGAGACGTGTATCAGGAGAACAGCGGGGAGGTGCTGCCGAAATTCTGCGTCGGATCCGGAGCAGAGCATGGGAAAACGAACCCAATCTACACATACTCGGGTGGGATTAGAACCTATCTCTACCTATTAGCGTGTAGGTTGCATGGACGTAATAAAACTTACAAACTTGATTAACGGATGAATATAGGTGATGAATTATATATATATTTCTTGTGTGTTTAGTAGGTAGGCAAGATGAGTGATCGTGCTTGGATGTACACCGCTCACCCTAGTCAGAAAGAAATGACCATTGAATGGTTAACAAAAACCAAGGGGTTTCTGAGCGCCGCATTTGCAAATGGCCAGGAAATAACCTGGTGCCCCTGTGTCCGGTGCGACAACCATAAAAAGTGGACACGGGATGAAATGGGTAAACACTTGCAGAAGTGGGGTTTTACGACTGATTATACGGTGTGAAGATTTCATGGTGAGTCTGCCCAACGTGCCAGAGCTGAGGTGGTTCGTCGTCGCACCGACGAGCATGGTACCGGGATCAAAGACATGGTGCAAGACTTTGATGATGCTCGGGATTCGGACGATGAGATAGAGGAATCTGCAAAGGCCTTCTATGAAATGTTGGAGTCTTCAAAACGTCCTCTCCACGAGCACACTGAGCTTTGTCAGCTGGATGCCATCGCGCAAGTAATGGCTCTGAAGGCTCAGTTCAACCTAGGCATAGAATGCTACGACGCGATGATGACGATATTTGGACGCTTTCTACCCAAAGGCCATGTATTGCCAGCAAACCTGTACCAGTCGGACAAAATCCTACGTGCGCTTAAGATGCCCTATGAGAAGATAGATGCCTGTGAGAATGGATGTGCCTTATTTAGGCTTGAGTATGCGGGCTTGAACTATTGTCCCATTTGCAAGTCTTCCAAGTATGTTGTGGTAGACAACGGTATGGGTGAGAAGAGTCAGACCAAAATCCCAGTTAATGTTCTTCGGTATATGCCAATCATACCAAGACTTCAACGTCTTTTCATGGTCGAAGAGACGGCCAGACAGATGACGTGGCATAAATTGGGCAAAAGAACCGAACTAGATGCAGATGGGAATCCGATGTTGGGACACACTTCAGACGCTTTTGCGTGGAAGCACTTCGATGCATTACATAAGGACAAAGCGGCAGATCCAAGGCATCCTCGAGTCGCCATCAACACAGATGGGTTCCAAGTGTTTGGTATGACGGCAACCCAATACAGTTGCTGGCCTGTATTTGTCATTCCACTCAATCTCCCCCCCGGAGAGATTATGAAAAGAAAGAACATTTTCTTGACGTTGATAATTCCAGGGCCCAACTATCCGGGGAAGAATATGAATGTGTACATGCAGCCGCTTAAGGATGAATTGCAAGAAGCTTGGGATAATGGGATCAAGACATATGACGCTGCTACAAAACAAAACTTCAAAATGCATGTGTGGTACATGTACTCGACGCATGACTTGCTGGCGTATGCGCTATTCGTTGGCTGGTGTGTGCATGGAAGGTTCCCGTGCCCCACATGCAAGGCAGCTCTTCAGTTCTGTTGGCTGCAGGCGGGTCGCAAGTATTCTTGCTTCGACTTGCATAGACAGTTCCTGGATCCTGGCCATAAGTTCAGAAAAGACAAGAAAAATTTCATGAAAGGTAGAGTTGTCAAAAACTCTGCACCACCTGCATTGACAGACCAACAGACCCTAGATCAGATAAATGCTCTCGAGCCTGATCCAGAGCGTCCAGGATATTTCAAAGGGTATAATTCGGAACACGCCTGGACTCACAAGATATGCTTGTGGGATCTGCCTTACTTTAAAGACCTCCTTTGCCCACACAACATCGACGTGATGCACACTGAAAATAATATCGCCGAGGCCCTTTTTGGTACATTGTTCGACATCGAGGGGAAGTCGAAGGATAATCCTAAGGCTAGAGTCAATCAGGAGGCTCTATGTGATAGACCGTTACAAAACATGCGACAACCTAAGCTGCCGCGTGTGCCGTCCATGCCCGTTGCCTTCTGCTCGCAGACGGCAAAGACCTTTGCATCTTTGCCGTCTGCCAGCAGACGGCAAAGTGCCCTTTACCGTGGCTTGTTCAGCCGGATGTGGTGCCGTCTGCAATGCATGCCTTTGCCGTCAGCCATGGCAGATGGCAAAGATCCTGATTCCAGTAGTGAGAGGAGGGGTGATGTAGCACAAGAACAAAAAGTATTTCCCTCAGTTAAGAACCAAGGTTTATTGAACCAGTAGGAGGCACCACACTAACAATGTTAGCAGTACATGCAGAATAACACAACAGATGCTTGCACCCAACAAAGCCAAGGGGGTCGTCACTCCCATTTTTCTTGATATTTACAAGATTAAAGTTGGTGGTGAAATACAAAAGAGTAAAACAGTAAAAAGCAAACAAGTAGCAATTGTATACGCTTTTGTATTGATGGAAAATAGACTTGGCGAGGGGCATAGGTTCACTAGTGGCATCTCTTTTGAAATCATTGCAATGATGTGGTAAACAAATTATTGTTGGGCAATTGATAGAATTACGCATACTTGTGATCATTCATGGCATAATCTCATATAGGCATTACGTCCATGACAACTAGATCTTTAATCCAATTGCATCTACTACTACTATTACTCCAACCCAAGACCGCTATCCAACATGCATCTCAAAGTATTAAATTCATACAAACAGAGTAACGCAGTAAGCAAGATGACATAATGTAGACAGGAAGAGATCGATCAATTTGACAAAACCACGTCGTTTTACCCTTAGTAGCAACAACACAGTGTGTGCCTTTGCTCTTTTTTGTCACTGGACAAGATCACCGCAAGGTTGAACCCACCACTACGCACCACTCCCTCTGAAGATAGACTCATCTAATTGGCCAAAGAAGACTTATAGATCGGAAAGCATAGATAGCTATAAAATTACATATAAAAGAGACATCAAGAGAATCAAATTCAACTCAATGAATAATCTGATCATAATCCACAATTCATCGGATCCCAACAAACACACCGCAAAAAGATTACATTGAATTGATCTTAGAGAAGATCATTCTATTGAAGATGAAGAGAGAGAGAGAGAAAAACCATCTAACTACTACTATGGACTCGTAGGTCCTGGCGGAACTACTCACACATCATCATGAAAGAAGTAAGGTTGATTAAGATGGCACCCCCAATATTTCCCTCCTCCGGCCGAGTACCAGAACAGGGTCCCAGATGGGATCGCGGCGGAACAGAGGCTTGTGGTGGCAATAAAACTGTTTCGGGTCTCGCTTCTAGGGTTTCTGAATATTTGGGAATTTATATACCACAAATTAGGGCAATCGGATTCACTCCCACAAGCCAGGATGGCGCGCCCTACCCCCGGGGCGCGCCCTGCCTTGTGGGGCCCTCATGGGTCTTTTCGTCCTCCCCCGAAGCTTCTAGGGTTTCTTATTGTCCAGAAAAAATCATTAAAAAATGTCAACATGTTTGGATTTCTGTAAATATTGATTATCCGCGAAACCAAACACATGCAAAAAACATGAACTGACACTGGGCACTAAAATAATAGGTTAGTCCAGAAAATAATATAAAATGGCATATAAAGCATACAAAAATGATGACATAATAGCATTTAACAAGCAAAAATTATAGATACATTTGAGAAGTATGAGTGTGGTATAGGTAATATTTCGCAAACGTTTTGCAATCATTCTCCGTTTGGTTGCCGTGAGCTATTTGACATGTTTTACTCATAAGAGACGTGTGTGATGAATTTCCAATCCCACGCGTTTGTATCAAATATAGTATGTGCGATAGGTTCCTGCATCGCCTACGATTGCATTTGGCAGAACGACTGCATCTTCAGTCACTATCACAGACGATGTAGGTCATGTGTGATGTCCCCCTATCTCCCACCTTAGCAAAGTGACGGTTTGAAACTATGTCACCGGAAAGGGGGTAAAATCGTTTGCATAGAACGATTCTGCACTAGTGCTTTGAGCACCATTAATCTGGACTCGATATTGGACATAAGCCACACATGCCATGATCATCCTAACCCAAGTGGGATCAAAACCGAGGTGTACCAATATCCTTTCCAGAAAGGCCCATTGGACTATGTCATACCTTGTGCATATCCAACGTAATGACACATAAAACATTTTTACTGCTTCTTTTCTTTTTAATCATGTGATGAGATCCATAAACCACAAGAACAATGTCCGTGATCGGGCGACTTAGAACAAATGCACTCTGATTAGAGATATACTCTCTGAAAGGATGAGCTTGAGCCTTGCCGCCAACACTTTAGAGGTAACTTCATATAAAACATTGCATAAGATAACGAGGCGAAGCTTCGTTACCTCCTCAGGGATGTCCACATTAGGGATCAAGACAATAATACTGTAAATATTGTAGTGTCATTCCATTCCGCTGGAACTTGACCAGAAGTTAAAGTGGAGTTATTCCTCTTTAAGTTTAAAAACGTGGAAGATGCCCTAAAGAACATAAACAGAGTGTGCCCTCTGTTGCATCCCACATGCAAACAAGAGGCAAACATATGAAACACACTGTCAAATCAAATCATGTCCAGTCCAGCTTGAGCCGGGATCGAGTCTCGGCCGGACCGGCACGGTATGCACGGGCTGCACGGACCATGCGGGCTGGTAAGTGGAGAACGTACTTATGGCCCCGCCACCGCGCCGGAAGTGATCGCGGGCGACCAGCATGCCGTGCACGGGCTCAAGCGACCTCAAGCGCGGTACGGGCACGACGCGGCGCACACCTAGCCGGCCTCGGTGCGACGTACCCACATTCACATTCCATGCAGGCGTACGTACGTCCATCTCCGGCGCCTGCTTGATCGAGAGACCTCGAGCGGAGCCAGCCATGTCCCCTGCCACGCCTGGGCACTCACGCATGCACGTCGACGTAGTACGAGCTAGCAGACGTGCCATAAATAAGGTTTCCCGTTTGCGGGCTCCTGGCCGCTGCCCTTTCAGTCGCACCTGCGCCGCTTGCCCGCGGCCGCGCCCGAGCTCGCACGCCTGGACATATGGGTGCGATGCGATCTTTGGCTTGCGCGAGTGGCCATCGATCGCTGGCGCAGCGCCGGCCAGCGTGCAGCTGGCGCCGGCGTTATGGCCGCCTGCCACGGTCTTGTGTGGGATTCAGGGGCGCTGCAGGGGATGTCCTTTTCGTTCTTCGGCGCAACGGCCGGTGCAAGGTCTCGAAATCGGTAGCCGATATATGGAAATGGTCCACAGCAGATCGATCCACACGCATGTGTGATCGGGGTGCATGATGATGGCCTTTGGTTCTCCATCCATCCAGCTGCGGCTCCCGTGAGTTATCTAGACGATGGAGTTTTGCGTTGTCTTGATCTGTCCAGAACGGACAGCTAGCGCGAAAAACTATGAAAACTTTTGGATTTGGTAGACCCTTTCGCGCTCTGAAGCTGAAAAACAGTTCCCAGAATCGTTTCCAGGTGCACCGGTGGACATGCCAACTTAAGATCACCTGAGTGCCTTTGCTACGTGAGTGAGTGAGTTTCTTTTTTAGACCTCGTCAGTGAGTTAGTTTGTTCGATCAGCTTTGCAAATCGATCTGCACTATCATTCTGTTGATCGCTCACACCAGTTAGCGTAGTTAACTTGCAAAGGACAACAAGCTAACTATTATTGCGCCGCGGGAGGACGTCATTCGGAGGGGGCCGGGGGCAGCATTGCCTGTGCTGCGTAAAATTTATTGGACATTTATCTATCGACTGGGTTGTGAATGACGCCTGTTCCAGTCATCCATCTTTTCTTACTGGGCTACAGCGAACACTGAGGAGGACTGACACGAGACATTAACATCTCCCTGAACCTGATAATTATAAGCTTGGCGACGACGTCTAGAACCCCGCGCTCGCTTAGCCCCCCTGCGCATCGCTGTTTCTCCGTGAATATCCTGAAGGACGTTAATGCCCAGCAGATAGCATCAGATAGGCAAAATAACTATTTACCGACAACGTTTCCGAAAACCCTTTCCGTCCCTGCAGGTATCGTAGCGCTCGCTGGAAGAAGCATCTGCAGTAGATCGCACATGCAATGCAACCCTAGCTACTAGTACTCCTAGGCTAGGCAACAAAATAGTACAAAAGGCGAGGGTAAACGTGCCCGGAGACGAATCTTTGGGTGTAGATTTAGAAGTTCTTTTCGTTACCAACCGGAGGAATATGGGCATCGATCGCCGCGACCGCCATGGACAAAGCATGGTTTGAAATGAGTGGGAAAGCTTCGCCAAGACCGAGAAGAAACAAAAAGAATGCGAGAAACTTCTGCAAAGCGCCGAGTATTCTATGCCAAGGCTGGCGAGATGGGCAGCAGAGGCGGAGGTGGACGGATCGATCGTCGATCGTGGAGAAAGCCTAAACAAAGTCGCCGAGATCCAGCGGCGACGTGGTGGGGGCTGTCCGTGTCCGTGCCCGTGTGTGCGTGCGTGCAAAGGAGACGAGAGGGAAGGGGGAAAGGCTTCGCGTCGGAGCCGATCGATGGGGAAGACGACGGGGGCGCGCGGAATCCCAACAAAAGCGGCAGCACCGGCCGCGTTGCTTTAGGTTCCGATCGCTCGTCGGCACACCGGCGGACGCATCCGCCGCGGCGGGGGCACGGACACGGCCAGCCAGTGTGCTAGCTGCTGCGTGCATGGCTACAATTAGCTGCATGCATGCGTCGCACGCGGTGCAGTGTGCAGGGCCCTGCCTTCTTCAAAGGTTCCTTCCCTTGTCCACTTCCTCCACCACCCTCCCCGCGAGCCAGCCCCCCACCGCACCACCCCTTCTCGCCTCCCGAGAACAGATCCAGAACCTAAAAAAGAACGCCACGAATACTCCCGCCACTATACCAACTCTGTATCTGACGTATGGTACGTGCATGCATGCAATAGCGTACATGTATGCATACTCTGATGAGATGACACGAGTATATACGCTGCGGATGCGTCCGCCGGTGTGCGTCCGACCGAGGCACGAGCGGATCAGGATCAGTGGCGCCCCCTGCCGGCGAGTTTGGCGTGGCCGGGGAGGGAGGAGGCGGCTGGACCACCGTCCGGGAGGCGAGCGCTCGATCGCCTGCCTCCTGCGCCGGTGTAGTCCCGTCGCTGTGCGCCGTGGACCGGGGTCTGGTCGGATCTGGCCGGGTTCGGGGGGCTTCCGACCTTGGATGGATATGCTGCGGACGCATGGTCTCTTGCGACCCACCACACAAACATCTGCTGGCGGAGTGGGCGCGCACGCACGTACGTACGTACGCGCGCCAGGACCACTCGCTGCACCGCGGTGTGGATCGATCGGGCAGTAGAAAAATATGATATCGCCACGAATCAGTCAGGTTGGGCCTGACAGGAATATAAGGCTATCTGGAGTTCTTTCCATCACGGTTATGTGTACGTTTTACTACGATGATAGGCCTCGCCTCTAGGAGGGAGGGATGTTTTGCTGCTTCCTTCGTTCGGCTGAATGCATGCCTGCTCCATGAATGGTACGGTCTGTTTCTTGCCTGAAAGATGGATGGTACGGTGTGGTCAAGTACGCCCCCACTGTGATGATGGATATACTGGTGCATAATCTTTCAATGATTCGATCATA
Source organism: Elymus sibiricus (assembly GCA_039707655.1). NCBI lineage: Eukaryota > Viridiplantae > Streptophyta > Magnoliopsida > Poales > Poaceae > Elymus > Elymus sibiricus. The sequence continues at coordinate 308,039,253 of CM077671.1, forward strand.
GCCCACGGGGATATGTTCAAGATGGATCCGTCTAGCTTGTACGTTCGCCGTTTCTGACTTTTACCACCAGAACATTAGAGTTCACACTTTACTCCTCAGAGTATTGTTTTACCACTCGTACACTAGTACATGCAGCTTATGAGCCTCCCGTGCACCCCTAGATTTTTCACATCTCCAGACCTATGTAGTGAAACGTAGCGTAGCTAGCAGGTGAGCGAATTTTATTTTTCGAGAGGGAATTCCATCGTATAAGATCATTTTTTGATTGCTTTGTAGAGGCATGACATGGTAGCTTGTTTGACTAATCATACATAAATGCTTACACACACTTACGCACGCACGACACGCGCGCGCACACACGGATAGAGCAAAAATAGAGAGGGAGGGTAGAATTAACCGTGCGCGCATCTCTTAAATTGTTTGAACTAAAGATGATACTACACCTTCCGCAACAAGAAAAATGTGATTCTACACCGTACGTTGCTACGGGAATTGGATACAATTATTTTTATAAGATTTGTCAGTATGAGACTTTAAGGTTCTTTTCAGCGTTCCACGGTGACGAGGTGCTAAGCATGCCATAAGAAGGAGAAATAGCACTTTGATGACACCAGGAAAAACCAATGTCAAGCACGTGAACCTAGACAAACCACTTAAATGACAGAAGTTTCCGCACACGAACACGTCACTGCGTATCCTCGACGCCGGGGGTGATGCACCGCAGCTCATGTCGAAGGAGACCCGTCCGGAAACGCGGTACGCAAGCAGTCAAGCGGGCGTTTTTGTAGACCCGAAACCCCACACGTCCGGGAGGGACCCCGTCAAGGTGCCCGGCGGCAATGGGTTTCCCTAGGTCGCCCTGATCGCCCCTAGGGCCTCGAGGTTCGCCGCCCTGCAAACGAAGAACAACAAGAAGAAGAAGAACAAGGGAGAAGGTAAAAGTAAAGGTAAAATATGATAGATTGATTCGTCGATTGTGTGTTATTCATTCGGCCGTCATCTCTCATCTATTTATGAGGCGACCGGACTTCCTGTACAAGAACTGGACACCAAATCCCGTTCAAATCTTTCCAAAATTAACCGAACTCGGATTTAGGTAAGTTTGAGACAACATTTTGGTTTTTGGGTCTCATAGGCCACAAACTACCTCGGATCAAGATGAGCCCAATAAAAAATTCAACCGTTTCTACGAGGCGAACAACTTTCATGTTGGACGTTTTTTGATTCGAGGTCATCTTGATGGCCGAATAGCTCGCGCAAAACAGGCAATTACTCAGGCAATCCGTCAGACATAGTCGTATGTGTGTCTGGTTCCGGGCATCATATTTTGCAAACGATAAGGTCGCGCGGTGTGGGCTCTAACTTTTGTATGCGACCACGGATTGAGACGATTTATATATCAAAATCGGACGAGACGAAGACAATCCATGTCGAACATTTTTATAAGAGTCCGTATTGGGGGCATAATCGGCCGAACAATACTCTGAAAATAAAATCTTAGTATTTTGAGCAAAGTTTGGGCCCTTTAGATGAGATCGGATGGCGATGGCCCAAACTTCAAAGATGTTCATATCAACACTACAGAACTATTTTATGTGGAGCACTTCTTCATTTGAAGCCATATTAGTAATATTTTCTTCCATGCCAAAATCTGGTGTCAACACATGCCCCCCCTGTTTTTCGACAAAGCTTGTGCGCCGAAAAATAACTTGCACCACCTTTGTTCTTAGGACAATGTCAGCACTCCATCGGCCATTTATATGTGCTTAGGGCGATAATTATATATCGGCCATTGCTTGTGTGAACCTTTTTGATGTAAACTGGGGTGAAACCTTCTCAACTTCATTAACAATCCGGTGATAAAGTTCCATAGATATGTACCTCAAAGACATCCTCCGAACCATATTGTTCACCCTTTTGCTGGGATTTTGCAAATAATCAAGAATGAACTTCCTCTAATCCTTGCTTTCGCCTGCATAAAAATTTGATTAGTGGCCGAAGCAATGGGCTTCGGTTCGGCCTTATCTATGTCGGTGAGAGCAAGCTCATTTCGGTTCGGCCACTATAAACATGGTAACCGGATGTTTGGTGTGCCAACTCATTTTCTCTTCAATTATCATGTCTAGATATATGAGCAATAAAGCAACCCAAGGTAAATTTTACATCTAGACATACCTCAAGATAAATTATAAGTGATTCATCAAAATATTGATAACCCTTGGGCATTTGTTACACTACTCATAACGAATCACCAAACGCCTTAATATGTGACTTATGGCAACCAAAAGCTCCAAACCGAATAACATTGCATATTCAGCTTTGATTATGTGTAAAAAATATTTTAAGCAGCATGAGGCTCCACAAAATAGCACGATAAGGAGATATATGAACAACACCAACACCTTGGCCATTGTTATGAATTCAACAATCAAAACATAATCTTCGTAGTATTAGAGAGACAAGCCTAAATTCTATATTATGCATGTCATAAATCTGATGCACAATAATAAAACCAACAATGATTTGTCCCCTCATACATCTCGAGATACATAAGCCAAATCATTTTCAATAAAATCATAAGCAACTCGCCAATTCACAACTATGAATTGGCCTATAATGTCATCGGTTATAATGTCTTTACTCCATGCAAGCATGATATAGGTATAAATATAAATTTCAATGAACATGCAGCTTGTCTCAGTTTCCAATAGGACTACGGACAATGCAAGAATATTACATCGGCCACACTTAGATAGATTCTTAGGGTGATAGATAAATACCGGTCATAACAACAAGGTCCATGTAAACTCCATCTACCAAAATCATGTATAGCCTAATCCTAAATAAACAAATGAAATAACAAATCAGGTATTTAGGCTCTTTGGATCAGCAACAAACTTGTAGATAATCAAATGTATAGTGATTTGGTAATACCCTTTCATGATATAAGAAATTATATTGCATCCATGGATTAAAATAAGCACATGGAGGGTAACAAATCATACCTGATGAAGAATTCCATGCCATAGGCATTACTGGCATAGTTGAAGAATATGGATATTGTTTGAACCGGAGATTTTGGTGCGCAAACCTTCAGCTTGGTTGTTTGGAGATTTCACTCTTCTCATTCTTCACCTTTGCTGCATTTTTTGCAATGGAAGTTTTCACGTCATTCTTATTTTGAAAACTTCCTTTGGGAACCCATGCCATGTTCCTCTTTTCAAGTTCTTGTGCACTAAGCTTTTGTAATTTCTTCTTTTGCCAATATGATAAGCCGAGTGGGCACCTCGGCTGTGATTCTGTTTCGATCAATGGAAATTCTTTTTGGCCTTGTGCACTCTCAACTTCTTTTCTTCAGATTTGGCATTTTGGCTCTCAACAATTGATTGCTTCATCTCATTGCCTTTAGTAGCCAATGTCAATATCTCAATTTGCACTTTTTCATTTGAAACCAAATCTGAGCTAGCACACTTACGACCATCTTTCTTGACTCGATATACCTGCTTGACCACCTCTTTCTTCTTTCCTGAGCTCCAGACCGATTCTTTTTTATTGAAACGGTCTTGAATATATGACTGCTCACTGCACGTTGGTCTTCTTGGAGCTGCATTATATTGGTAAGATAGTTTATAATAAGATGGAGAATGTGTCCTTGAATCATACGTGCCCCATGATGAATATGAATAAAAATTAGCATAGGGAGGTATCCATGGCATTGGCATTGGCGGCCCAAAACATGGATATGGATATGATGCATTGAAATTTCCCCTTTGCCAATACCGGCCATTAGATTTCCGCCTAGGGGTGATCTTGAACTTTTGAATCACTTGGCCGATAAGCAATATTCTCCTCACTTATCTTCTGATTTTATCTAATAGCTCAGCGAAGGTGATTTTCGATCTCTTACACTTTTGCTTATTTCGGCCTTTGTTTTCCTTGGGTTTAATTACATCAGTCTTTGGATTTTCTTGTTTCCCCCAGTACTTAGCGTCTTCATTGCAACTTTGATAGAACTCATGCCTTCAAGATTATTTGCATTGTGTTGTGCAACTTCTTTACTTGAAAACTTGATCCCATCACCTGCAGTTTTCACCTTCCCTTTAAATGGATTGGCTTGAAGCAACCGATACAAAAACTTTTTACCATCAGGACCAATCGGAATTGACTGGTCATCTCTTGGTGTTTATAAAAATTTCAATCGTCCTTTGTCTATGGCCGATTTAACTATTTGACGAAACATATTGCAATCCTCAAAATTGTGCTTGAACGAATCATGCAACTTACAATACATTCGTCCTTGGATTGATGACTTGACATGGTGATCAAGAATTCTAATGTACTTATTTCTCAACAGCAAATCAAAGATTTGATCAGACATGTTTGAATTGAAGGTATAATTTTCATCCGCTAGCCAATCTTGTTGTGAGAACGGCTTTGGAATTGAGCAAACGAATGGTTCGGATTGGACATCTCCCCATTCGACTATCTTTTGCATTATTTTCTGATGTCATTGGATAAGATATTATATTAGCATTGGTTTTCTCAACAGAATTTAACCTTGGCTTTAAATTTCTCAACAGACAAAGTGCAAGCCAAGTAAGAAATAAGAAAACCTACCCAATTAGATATGAACTTTAGATAAGCACCGAGGAAAGCCTTGGCTGCAATAATAAGTCATTATCGGTCTTTATAAATGGTGCAATGGGTTGACCGATATGCTCTATAACAATTTTGTTGCTAACAAGTAAATTACTCTTATTCATTGATCTTTCAAAAGTACTTATGATAATTTTTCCAATAGATGCACCAATAATAAATATGTGACCAAATCTAAAAATAGGTAATTTACTTTCTAGACACACCTCTTCAAATATGTTGGGAGAGCATGATGGTGGTGTGACTTGAACAATATCTTGCTCCGTCTTTGGATGGCTTCCCAAAACCTTGTCGTCCTCTTTTTCTTGGTTTGGTGCCTCATCAAGTTGGTGGCCTTGGTCAACCGAACTTAGTTCAGCTTGTAACATCCCAAAAATCGGGTTATCGATTTTTGTGCTGTTATTCCTTCCTAGCTTTTCTCTCCCAATTTTTTTCCTCTGGAATCTGGTAAGTGACTAGGTGAATCCAGACAATCCCCAACCTCTCAGTGCCTTTCCCATGTTCATGTGCCAGCCAACCTTCCGTCCGTAAACCCCGAATCTCATTCAAACCCTAGTTCCGAAATATTGGAACTGGAAATCTTGCCTTTGTGTTTACAATGGAGCTATCATTTTCCTTGCTCTGTTAATCTTCCCAAAATTTCCGGAGATCCTCCTTCATCCATAAACCCTAGATGTGCAAAAATATTGCCAAGTCATATGCAATATTTCTCATCTAGAATTAATTCCTTTTTCTGCCTTTCTGAGGAATTAAATCCAGGAAAATATCTATCCATCTCCAAAGTTCATGAAAACTTGTGGAGATATTCTTTGTGATCATATTGAGCTCTCATAAAAATATTGGCCATAATTAAATAGTGGAAATTGCATTTTCCTATTTAAAGCCAATATCTCAATTTGGGACCTTTCCAAAGGAACTACCATTTTGGTAGCTAGGAAAAATCCGAAATAATTTATGGAGCTTTACCAATCCATATCTTCACCATTTCCATCAAAATATCAAGTTCCCCAATTCAAAATTTGAGCACAACACCCTTTTGCAAATTCTGTCCAGATTTTCTGTTTGCAAAGGAAGTGCTTGATTCCTTGATCTCCTTGGGCTGAAATTTTGCAGGGTGATTCATTATGAGATATTACCCTTGCAAACCAAAAACCAGCCCATTTCATCTAGCCAATATCCCTCAGTAATTTATTTGGAGTTCTATTCAGATTGCATCATTATGAAGGAAGTACCCTCATACATGATCAAAATGAGTTGAAACTTTTCCAGCTATCTCTTATGCTCATATCATTGCTTCCCTCCAAAATTCAGCTCATGCAAGCCATCCCATCCCTCAGAACCATCCTGTTTTCAATCCAGTCTGTAAGGTTGTGAAGGAAGTGCTAGCTAGACCTGCCCATTTGTGCTGAATTTTGTCCATGATGATCACCTTAGTAGATAATTAGACCATGCCAGAGATCAAGCCAAGGAGAGCACTGTGGTGGCCACAGCACATGACAAACAGCTTCCTGTCATTTTGCATTTGAGGCCAAATCGATCACTCTGGAACCCCCTGGTGTTGTCTATCGGAGTATCCCATCTACTTGAGGATCAAGACATCCCCCAGACACGCTTTGGCATCAAGTGCGGTGTGGCAATGCCGTGGCCACGCGGTGACCACGTGCAGAGCACGCCAAAACCGCGCTCTGTGCTCCGTACTCGTCGGGGGCGCACCTCCAGCAGGTTCCAGCCCGTCCGGGCGCGTCGGCGAGCTGCCTACCGCGTGCGTGAGTCCTCTGGAGGCTTCCTCCCCTCGTCCCTTAGCATGTGGCCGGCCCCGACGTCCTGTTGCGACGCGGCCGCGACGTCGCCGTCTCGGAGCTTCGGCCACCGTCACGAGAGCCCCTCCCCGCGGCTATAAATAGATGCGCCATGCTCTGCTTCTTCTCATCGCCCTCCCCCATCCTCTCCTAGCCCACCGGAGCCCCTCTCCCGTTGTCGTGGCAGCCATTGCCGCCGTCGGCCTCCACTTGAATTCGAGCGAGGCAACGATTCCCTCTCCCTCTGTCCTCCAGCAAGAACTTCTCCACACTCAGGCGAGTCTCCCCAGCCATTCCCCTCATCGCCGGAGTCATTGTGGTCGCGTGCCCACGGCAGCCGCCGCCCGCTTCCACGGCCATCGCGTGGAGCCACCTCTCTTTGCCTCCCCGGCGTAGCTACCCTACCTATACAGACGGAGCACTTCATTCCGGTCCCGCCGGTGTCCTCCCCACGGCCGGAGACGGCCGGTGCCGTCCGCGCCCCTCACCGGATGCCCGCCTCTTCCGTCTGCCACGACCGCATCCGTAGCCCTCCCCCGCAGCTCCCTTTGGGCCTCCCCAGTGCAGCGCTTCTCGGCGAGCACGCCGGTGCGCGCGCCCGCGCAGGAGGCGACCGGAGTTGGTCGGGCCGGCGCCGGCGTCGCGCGGTCCCTCCCTCCTCTGCTCTTTGTCGCGGGGTAGAAGAAAGGGGGCGGGGGGAGAGAGGAGTCAGCGTGGGGCCCGCCTATCGGGGTCACGACGTTGACCCGGCCGGCCCCGCCGTCAGGTTAAGTGGAGGCGCCCGGCGCAAAGTTCGCCTCCCAGCATCGAAAGCGTATTCCTATAAATACGTTTTCATTTTCTCAGCCGACGGCCGAACCTGTTATTTTGTGAACGTTCACCCGTTAAGGACTAAAACGGACAGATTTTTGTGTGTTTATCACTTACCGAACGTACGGGCATATCTCCGCGACCGTAACTCCGATCAAGGTGATTCCAACGCCTACGGTTTCCGATCGTCAAGCCCGTTCCGATGGTGGTATCTTTATGATGTTGTCATACATTAAAAATATCACTACTGCCCTTGTTCCTGTTAGGCCTATTCCAGAAGCGCTGGTTCCGACGAATTGTACCGGAGTTTCATCACACTTGCTCCCGGCGTATTCATCGACCCCCAGGCAAGCCAACCTCTTATCATGAGCTCCAGACTTGCGTGATGACTTTGCTTGCACCCTGTGTGTTCATCGTAGTGCATCTGAATCATCTGCTAGTCTGTACTTGCATACACCTGTTATGACATCTGTATTAGATGCTAGCATTACTTTTCATCTGATGCCATGACTTGTTTTCATGTCACATTTTTCCATGCTAATAATAATATTGTTAATGATATTATCATGTTAGTGCTATGGTTTGATCTCATGACATGATTATCAGTACTATGATCTTGCTATGCTGTTGTTAAGTGACTGTTAGCATTTATAATTGTCGATGTAGTGGTATGATGATGGATATGTTGAGTTGGATTAATAAACTAAACCTAGTCGGTTGATCCAGAGTCACCTGTCCGGACTTATCCGTGCAGCCACATTTGCCGGTATGGGACGGCCTTGACTTGGTCTGGCTCTGTGCTCTTTCACCGTTACCTCCAGACAGGGAGGGTTATGCGTGCATGCTACCCTGATCAGGTAGGCGGCGATAACCCTGTGAGCCCAGTTGAGTGTTTAGCCCGGGAGTCCCCGTTTGGGACAGTTTAGTTTGGCCACGACGGTGGCAGGTGTCACGAGGTGACACAGGGGCCACCCAGGGCAGGACTCCGGGGGAGGATGAATGCCGGTGGTACGATGGGAGAGTCGCGGGTCAGGCAGGTTTCGTTGGAGCAACGCTGGTCCACCCGAATGGGATCACGAGGCCAGGTGCTCCATGGTGTGGGTAAAGTGCGCAACCTCTGCAGAGTGTAAAGTTTATTCGAATAGCCGCGTCCACGGTATTGGATAGTCCGTCCAGGCCTCACTAGGTGGTCAACCGTAACGGTGATGATAGTGATGGGAGAACTTGTCTTGTGTTCGGAAGTGCCCGTTGAGTCATGAGTATTTCGAGGGTTGTGGGACAACCCAGAAGAGAGTAAGTTGGTATTCGGTAACAGCAAGTACTTTAAGCACCTATTGTGATCATTGCCATGCTATGTTATGTAGATTATATGCCTGATCCATGTTATGCCATGCTTGATCCATGTTTTCCAGTTAATTCCATGCCATGTTTAGAATAAATTCCTATATAAGCATAGGGCTTGCTTTGTCATCTGTTGGTTTGGATGCTATGTATTTGGTTGTCTTGCGAGTACATTCAAAGTACTCACCTGGCTTTGCACGTGGCCAGTTGCAGGAGAAGATCCGTCGTGCTAGATCATAACCCAGCCAGTCCTGTGAGTTATGGAGCCCAGCCAGAGACGACGTTGCCGCTGAACCAAGACCTCTGCTGCCATTTAGTTAGCCTTGGAGCTATGTAATATTATTGTAAGCAACAGTATTGTAATACTCCATTTCTTATAATAAAGCCATTTTTTGCCTGGAATTGCTGTATCATGTCTTTGACGTGCGCCAGGTCTTATCCCGGGACTGGCGTGCGTCGGCCCTCTCTCGGGGTGCCACAAGACGTGGTATCAGAGCCAGGCTGGTTGTAGGTTACCCTAGCACCAACCCACCCTCCTTTTCGACTGGTAGTGAGCCTAATAGATTTGACCCATCCCTGGCATCCGACATGGCCACTATTGATCAACAGGCGGCGCAGTCGGAATGGACGTGTCCCTGCCCAGCTGTCCGCCCACCCAGCCACTCTAGATTGGACCGTGACCCTACTCAGTTGTCGGCCGTACCGGCGTATCTTCTACCCGGCACGAGAAGGTGATTTTTCTCCAACCAAGTAAGCTCGGAGTCATAACTGTAGTAGGTGCGATCTATTATCTGTCGGGTAGTTCTTGTAGCATGGAAATAAGCTAATAATAAAAAATAAAGAAATTCAGTCGGGATGAGTACCAAATACTTTTCAACAATCAATATAAATTACCTAACAAATCTGTTGACAAACGCACCTGGAGGTAGAACTGGAATCAAGTCATCCTCCGCATGCACCCAAATTTCTATATTATTATCACAAACATCGTCATTTCCAAGATCGAAGGTAATGTTCATGTCCTCATCCAACCCATACTCCTTGCAAAATGCTCTCCAATTAGAACAACCAAAATATGTGTGATCTTCGTTATTTTGTACCTTAACAACAAAAGTGTAATGCTCCGTTCTTAGTTGAGCTATCTTAGGCTCTGTACTACCCTTCTCTTTGAAATGGAACTTGTCCAACATAGCGAATCTTGCATGGCAGGGAATGCACTAGTCGAATTGTACAAAAGTAGATTAAAGGTTAATTAAAGCAAAAAAAACACGTCATATTACATTAACAAAAAAATTCATGCCATCTAGACATACCGTAATAATACTAAATTCTTCCGTTAGCTTGACGGTGAAGGATGTACCATTGTCTAGGTGAGGACAAAGGTCACATATACCCCTGTCATCCCAGCACAAAGGGCACTGAAGGATCCTATCGTCATCAGACGATGTCGACATTTCCTGTGTTCAGGATTATAAGATTAAAAATCGACGACAATTTTTTTAGCAAGATCATCATATAATATCACAAATAAATATAATATCATCGGCGATCGTCGGGGACTCTTCATATAATATTATCATATAATATCACTAATACATCTCGAATAACCCAGTTAATGGAGCATCGAATATTATCGAATATTATCACTAATACAGCTCGAATATTATCGAATAATCTAGTTGACCCGCGGTTCCTGAGGCGCGGGCGGTGGACACCCAAAGAGAAGGAACCATCACAGGATCATAACTCGGGTGAGATCCCTGGAAAACCTGCCAGGTATTGGAGAACCTGATGTCCAACGCAATCATGTAGCGACGGACGTGCTCGTCCTCCTCCCTGACACGGCGATGTACCACCTCCGCAGGGGCCGGCTCCCTTCGCACCGATAGTGGCCCACGCGACCGCCACCAAAGAAGCTCCGGGTCGACGACGAGACCCGGATTCCTCACCAAGCTGCGCGCTCTAGAAGGAAGCATCTCCCAGTGCCAGCCTGGCGGAGCCCAGTCCCGGACATGGTGCAACTGGTTATCGGCGCCGAGTCGACGACGAGGATGCGGGATGGGCATCGTCGACGAGAACAAATTGTGGCTAGCAAATAACATTTCATTTAACAACAATAAAAATAAAAACAATAACATATTTTATAACAAATCCACACGCACACACTCACACACAACAAATAACATACAAAAAAGACAAAATGAACTCTAATGCAAAAAAATTGTTCTTCAATTTGTTTTAGCTATTTAACATATATAGCTATTTTGGAGCACATCTCACATGCATAGCTATTTAACAACATTCTAACTAGCATATTCACGCACGTTTTGTTCTCCCTAAGAAAAAATTGGATCAAACATTATAAATTTTTTCTGTCCATTAAGATCACTTCTTCTTCAACATTGCTAATATGCTCACTGGAAATCACATTAACTAAATAAAAAAATGAAAAAGGGAAAAAAAAAGAGGGGTAGTCGGAGCGGCCGGAGCGTGGGCGGCATCAGCGTCGGGGCGGGCGGCGGCGTCGGGGCGCGGGGGGGGGGGGGAGGAGGAGGAGGAGAGGAGGGGAACGACGCAGCGGCTCACAGTGTTGCAGGGGAGCGGGGAAGGCGTCGAGGCAGGGCTCAGCGACGGCGGCGTTGGGGCAGGCCACGGCGAGGGCGTCGCGATGGCGAGGGCGTCGGCGGCGGGCTCAGAGGTGACGGCGAGGGCGTCGGCGGCGGGCTCGGAGGCGACGGCGATCTCCGGCGCACGAGCCTGGCGGCGTCGTGCAGTGGTTCGACCGTCGGGGAGAGAATGGGAGATTGGGGAAAAAAATTGCAAGTCCCCTTTATATAGCCCCACCTTTAGTCTAGGTTGGTGGCTCCAACCGGGACTAAAGGTCCCCCTTTAGCCCTGGTTGTAGCTACCAACCGGGACTAAAGGTGAATTTCACCAGGCGAAAGGGCGGGAAGCCCAGGCCTTTAGTCCCGGTTGGTGGCCCGGACCGGGACTAAAGGCCCCCCTTTAGTCCCGGTTGGAGCAACCAACCGGGACTAAAGGCCTTGTCCTGGCACAGTCGCGGGGCGGTGGAAGTTTAGTCCCACCTCGCTTGGCGAGAGACGCTCGCAGTGGTTTATAAGCCCTGCTGCGGCTGCCCTCTCGAGCTCCTCTCTAATGCAGGCTTTGCAGGCCTAACGTTGCTCTCTCGCCTGTTGGGCCTACTTGCCCCTGGGCCTGCATCCTGGGCCATGTATAGTTGGGTTTCTAGTAGTATGCAGGTTGTGGTGGCCTAGTAGGCGGGCATTTTTTTATGTTATTTTTTTGCATATTAAAAGTTCTTAACATAAAATACTTTATGAAATTTTTTGCTATTAAAGTTTTTAACAAAAAATACTTTATCAAAATTCTTTTTGCTATTAAAGTTTTTTACAAAAAATACTTTGATAATTTTAGTTGCATAAATTTTAAATAATTTTAAGTTAATATTATTTTGATCATAACTAGAGGTTTATAAAAGCTTTTTAGTTGATTATTTTTGCTATTGAAGAATATTATAGTTTTGTTTTAGTTGATCAATTTTCAACCCTTTTGTGATTTCATTTGCTATTTTGCATGCATTTCATGATTTATTTTGAGCTAAATGACCCTGAATTTGAAAATCACTACAAACGAACTCTGAAAAGGTTGAAACTTGGCATGGTATCATAATTACACCCACATAGCATGTGCTAAAAAATTTAGAGGGTTAAGGCAAAAACTGGATGCACTTCATGTACAAACTGGACAATCTCTTTCGAAATATCAGGGATTCGCACGAAAACTCATCTATTACAAAGGGATTTCATTTTTTAACATATTTTAACTCCAGACTTTTTTTTGCGTTCAATATGCACCATTCAAAGCCACATCATCAATTTTCAACCCTTTTCTGACTTCATTTGCTATTTTTCATGCATTTCATGGTTTATTTTGAGCTAAATGACCCTGAATTTGAAAAGCACTGTAAATGAACTATGAAAAGGTTAAAACTTGGCATGGTATCATAATTTCACCCACATAGCATGTGCTAAAAAGTTTAGAGGGTTACGGCAAAAACTAGATGCACTTCGTGTACAAACTGGACAATCTCTTTCGAAGTATCAGGGTTTCGGACGAAAACTTATCTATTACAAAGGGATTTCATTTTTTTAACATATTTTAACTCCAGACTTTTTTTGCGTTGAATATGCACCATTCAAAGCCACATCATCAATTTTCAACCCTTTTTTGACTTCATTTGCTATTTTTCATGCATTTCATGATTTATTTTGAGCTAAATGACCCTGAATTTGAAAAGCACTGAAAATGAACTCTGAAAAGGTTGAAACTTGGCATGGTATCATAATTTCACCCACATAGCATGTGCTAAAAAGTTTAGAGGGTTACGACAAAAACTGGATGCACTTCGTGTACAAACTGGACAATCTCTTTCGAAGTATTAGGGTTTCGGACGGAAACTAATCTATTACAAAGGGATTTCATTTTTTAAACATATTTTAACTCCAGACTTCTTTTGCGTTCAATATGCACCATTCAAAGCCACATCATCAATTTTCAACCCTTTTCTGACTTCATTTGCTATTTTTCATGCATTTCATGATTTATTTTGAGCTCAATGACCCTGAATTTGAAAAGCACCGCAAATGAACTCTGAAAAGGTTGAAACTTGGCATGGTATCATAATTTCACCCACATAGCATGTGCTAAAAAGTTTAGAGGGTTACGGCAAAAATTGGATGCACTTCGTGTAACAACTGGACAATCTCTTTCGAAGTATCCGGGTTTCGGACGAAAACTCATCTATTACAAAGGGATTTCATTTTTTAACATATTTTAACTCCAGACTTTTTTTGCATTCAATATGCACCATTCAAAGCCATGTCATCAATTTTCAACCCTTTTCTGACTTCATTTGCTATTTTTCATGCATTTCATGATTTATTTTGAGCTAAATGACCCTGAATTTGAAAAGCACTACAAATGAACTCTGAAAAGGTTGAAACTTGGCATGGTATCATAATTTCACCCACATAGCATGTGCTAAAAAGTTTAGAGGGTTATGACAAAAACTGGATGCACTTCGTGTACAAACTGGACAATCTCTTTCGAAGTACGAGGGTTTGGGACGAAAAGTCATCTATTACGAAGGGATTTCATTTTTTTAACATATTTAACTCCAGAATTTTTTGCATTCAATATGCACCATTCAAACCCACATCATCAATTTTCAACCCTTTTCTGACTTCATTTGCTATTTTTCATGCATTTCATTATTTATTTTGAGCTAAATGACCCTGAATTTGTAAAGCACCGCAAATGAACTCTGAAAAGGTTGAAACTTGGCATGGTATCATAATTTCACCCACATAGCATGTGCTAAAAAGTTTAGAGGGTTACGGCAAAAACTGGATGCACTTCGTGTACAAACTGGACAATCTCTTTCGAAGTATCCGAGTTTCGGACGAAAATTCATTTATTACAAAGGGATTTCATTTTTTTGACATATTTTAACTCTAGACTTTTTTTGTATTCAATATGCACCATTCAAAGCCACATCATCAATTTTCAACCCTTTTCTGACTTCATTTGCTATTTTTCATGCATTTCATGATTTATGAAAAGCACTGCAAATGAACTCTGAAAAGGTTGAAACTTGGAATGGTATCATAATTTCACCCACATAGCATGTGCTAAAAAGTTTAGAGGGTTACGACAAAAACTGGATGCACTTCGTGTACAAACTGGACAATCTCTTTCGAAGTATGAGGGTTTCGGACGAAAACTCATCTATTACAAAGGGATTTCATTTTTTTAACATATTTTAACTCCAGACTTTTTTTGTGTTTAATATGCACCATTCAAAGCCACATCATCAATTTTCAACCCTTTTCTGACTTCATTTGCTATTTTTCATGCATTTCATGATTTATTTTGAGCTAAATGACCCTGAATTTGAAAAAGCACTGCAAATGAACTCTGAAAAGGTTGAAACTTGGCATGGTATCATAATTTCACCCACATAGCATGTGCTAAAAAGTTTAGAGGGTTACGACAAAAACTGGATGCACTTAGTGTACAAACTGGACAATCTCTTTCGAAGTATCAGGGTTTCGGACGAAAACTCATATATTACAAAGGGATTTCATTTTTTGACATGTAACTGCAGTTACTTGAACAATCGTACCATCTGATATGTTTTCTTCACTAGAGAGAAAGTCTTCACTTTTTCTTCGCGTGTGTCCCTTGCTTATTGCGCCGTAACCATGGATAATCTTCATCGTTTAACATGATGCTTGGGTCAGCCTTCACTTTGAAGGGAGGAATTTCATGAAAATTTTCATAATCTTCAGACATGTCTGTCTTGTCCTCCACTCCCACGATGTTTATTTTCCCTGAAAGAACTATGTGGCGCTTTGGCTCATCGTATGATGTATTCGCTTCCTTATCTTTTCTTTTTTCCGGTTTGGTAGACATGTCCTTCACATAGAAAACCTGCGCCACATCATTGGCTAGGATGAATGGTTCGTCTGTGTACCCAAGATTGTTGAGATCCACTGTTGTCATTCCGTACTGCGGGTCTACCTGTACCCCGCCTCCTGACAGATCGACCCATTTGCACCGAAACAAAGGGACCTTAAATTCATGTCCGTAGTCAAGTTCCCATATCTCCTCTATGTAACCATAATATGTGTCCTTTGCCCTATTGGTGACTGCTGAATCAAAGCGGACACCACTGTTTTGGTTGGTGCTCTTTTTATCTTGGGCGATCGTGTAAAATGTATTCCCATTTATCTCGTACCCTTGGTAAGCCAATACAGTCGAAGATGGTGTCCTGGCCAACAAGTACATGTCATCTCCAATAGTGTTGTTACGCATGAGATGTATTTGCAACCAACCGCCGAAAGTCCCGATGTGTTCACTTGTAATCCAGTCGTCAGACTGCTCCGGGTGTTTGCAGCGTAGAATATTCTTGTGTTCATTGATATACGAGGCCACCAAGGTAGAATTCTGTAGAACTGTGTAGTGTGCTTGCGCCCAAGAATGCCCGTCCCTACATATTATTGAATCTGCTCCTAGCATGCCTTTTCCACTTAGTCTCCCCTCATACCGCGATTTAGGGACACCAATCGACTTAAGGTCAGGAATAAAGTCAACACAAAACCCAATGACCTCCTCTGTTTGATGGCCCGTGGAGATGCTTCCTTCTGGCCTAGCACGGTTACAAACATATTTCTTTAAGACTCCCATGAACCTCTCAATGGGGAACATATTGTGTAGAAATACAGGACCCAAAATGGCAATCTCGTCCACTAGGTGAACTAGGACGTGCGTTATAATATTGAAGAAGGATGGTGGGAACACCAACTCGAAACTGACAAGACATTGGACCAAATCATTCTGTAACCTTGGTAGGATTTCTGGATCGATTACCTTCTGAGAAATTGCATTGAGGAATGCACATAGCTTCACAATGGCTAATCGAACAGTTTCTGGTAGAAGCCTCCTCAATGCAACCGGAAGCAGTTGCTTCATAATCACGTGGCAGTCATGAGACTTTAGGTTCTGGAATTTTGTCTCTGCCATGTTTATTATTCCCTTTATATTCGATGAGAAGCCAGACGGGACCTTGATACTGAGCAGGCATTCAAAGAATATTTCTTTGTCTGCTTTGGTAAGAGCGTAGCTGGTAGGACCTTGATACTGCTTTGGATGCATGTCGTCTTTTTCGTTCACACGTTGCTGGTCCTCCTGTGCCTCCGGTGTATCTTTTGTCTTCCCATACACGCCCTAGAAGCCTAGCAGGTTCACGCAAACATTCTTCGTCACGTGCATCACGTCGATTGCAGAGCAGACCTCTAGGTCTTTCCAATAGGGTAGATCCCAAAATATAGATTTCTTCTTCCACATGGCTGCGTGTCCCTCAGCGTCATTCGGAACAGATTGTCTGCCAGTACCCTTTCCAAAGATTACTTGTAAATCATTGACCATATCAAGTATAGCATCACCAGTACGGAGAACGGGCTTCTTTTGGTGATCTGCCTCACCTTTGAAATGCTTGCCTTTCTTTCTCAAGGCATGCTTTGTCGAAAGAAATCGACGATGTCCCATGTACACATTCTTCTTGCATTTGTCCAAATATATACTTTGGGTATCATCTAAACAGTGCGTGCATGCGTTGTATCCCTTGTTTGTCTGTCCTGAAAGGTTACTAAGAGCAAGCCAATCATTGATGGTTACAAACAGCAATGCTCGTAGGTCAAATTCCTGCTGTTTGTGCTCATCCCACACACGTACACCTTTTTTATCCCACAGCTGTAAAATCTCTTCAACTAATGGCCTTAGGTACACATCAATGTCGTTGCCGGGTTGCTTAGGGCCTTGGATGAGCACTGGCATCATAATGAACTTCCGCTTCATGCACAACCAAGGAGGAAGGTTATAGATACATAGAGTCACGGGCCAGGTGCTATGATTGCTGTTCTGCTCCCTAAAAGGATTGATGACATCTGCACTTAAACCAAACCATACGTTCCTTGCGTCATCTGCAAAGTCCCGCCACTTTCTCTCGATTTTTCTCCACTGTGACCCATCAACGGGTACTCTCAACTTCCCGTCTTTCTTACGGTCTTCTGCATGCCATCGCAACAACTTGGCATGCTTTCTGTTTCCGAACAGACGTTTCAACCGTGGTATTATAGGAGCATACCACATCACCTTGGAAGGAACCCTCTTCCTGGGGCGCTCGACCTCGACATCACCAGGGTCATCTCGTCTGATCTTATACCGCAATGCACCGCATACCGAGCATGCATTCAAATTCTCGTACTCACCGCGGTAGAGGATGCAGTCATTAGGGCATGCATGTATCTTATGCACCTCTAATCCTAGAGGGCAGAGAACCTTCTTTGCTTCGTACGTACTGTCAGGCAATTCGTTATCCTTTGGAAGCTTATTCTTCATTATTTTCAGTAACTTTTCAAATCCCTTGTCAGATAAACCATTCTCTGCCTTCCATTACAGCAATTCCAGTGTGGTACCGAGCTTTGTGTTGCCATCTTCGCAATTTGGATACAACCCTTTTTTGTGATCCTCTAACATGAGATCGAACTTCAACTTCTCCCTTTCACTTTCGCATTCTCTCTGTGCATCAACAATTACCCGGCGAAGATCATCATCGGGCACATCTGGTGCCTCTTGATCTTCAGCGTCCCCCGTTGCAGTATCACCGTATTCAGGGAACATAGGACGATAGTTGTCATCATCCTATTCTTCTTCATTGTCTTCCATCATAAGCCCTCTTTCTCCGTGCTTGGTCCAAACATTATAGTGTGGCATGAAACCCTTCTCAAGCAGGTGCAAGTGAAGGGTTTTCCAGGAAGAGTAATCCTTCGTATTCCCACAGACAGTACATGGACAATACATAAAACCATTCTGCTTGTTTGCCTCAGCCACTTCGAGAAAATTATGCAGGCCCTCAATGTAGTCGGAGGTGCGTCGGTCACCGTACATCCATTGCCGGTTCATCTGCGTGCATTATATAATTAAGTATATCAAAAACCATTACAAAACATCATGAATAGAGAAGTGACCAAATTAATACACTCCTCCACTACATACACTCCTCCACTAAAACCCACAAACCACTCTACTTCTAGAGCATTTGAAATGAGCTAAACTAGTAGTGAGAGATGAAAGGATGAAGTTGCTAACCTTTTAGAACACTTGTGTAGTTGGTGCACCGCCAAACCTAGACAAATCTTGGGGAAAATGTAGCTTGGAGGTTGAGCTTGGAGAGGAGAAAGCTTAAGTGTGGCTCGGGCATTTCATCAAACACCTCATGTGCATAGGAGGTGCGAATAGAGTAGCACACACCTCCCACACCCTTCCACGGCCAAAAAACAGAGGAGATGGGGGGGATATATATAGGCAAAACATTAGTCCCGGTTTGTGTCTATACCTGGGACTAAAGGCCTACCCTTTAGTCCCGGTTCCAGACACAAACCGGGACTAAAGGGCAGCAACCCCTTTAGTCCCGGTTGGTGGCTAGAACCGGGACTAAAGGTCCCAGCCGAACCGGGACTGATGCCTGCCGAGGCCTGGCCGGCGTCCTAGCCTCTTGAACCGGGACTGATGCTCCCATTAGTCCCGGTTCGTAACACGACCGGGACTAATGCTCTTATCTGGCCAGGATCAAAGCCCTATTTTCTACTAGTGATGTCAAGACTATGGAACTTTTTCATGTGGAGCACTTCTTCATTTGAAGCCATCTTAATAATGTTTTCTTCCATGCCAAAATCTGGTGTCAACAAGAAGCTCACCAATGCTTGAAAGAGTTTAGGTGCTAAATTATTAAATAAATTGAGCTTAGCAGCAACAAGTTAAACAACTCTGCATTGGGGAGTTGAGTTGCTAAGTTATTTAGTGCACTTAGCACCTCATATAACGCCCCTCCCAGTGCTCCACCTTGTAGAGATGCTAAGGTTGCCAACTAAGGAAAAAATCTGACGTGGCATGTTAATTAAGAAGAGAAAGAGTAGTATGCTGACCTCGGGACGAAATGATTCTAAGCGTATGTACCTAGGTGGAAACACAAATATGAGTCTATAACTGATTAAATGAAGGGAGCTTAGCAACCAAAAACTAAACACCTATGCATTGGGGAGTTTAGTTGCTAAACCTTTTAATGCACTTAGTACCTTATCTAAGCACCTATCCATTGAAAGAGGTCTAACCACCTTTACAATGGAAAAGGTCTAATATCTGTAGTAGCAATGTGAAGATTGAAATAAAGTACTCCCTCCGTCCAAGTGCATTAGGCACCTAAGAAGGAGCACTGCTACCAAGGTGCGCTACGAGAGGGCGAAGCAAAAAAAATTAACCTGGTCAAATAACCAATCAAGTTAGTCCATTTTGATGTACTAATCACCCGAGTAAAATCTGGATATTGCATGCCACGTACAGGGAAACTTCCTCCTTATTCCCCTGTCCACCACGCATGCTTTCATACAGAATTAAATTTCAAGTCCTTTGGTTGGCTTGTACATGGGAGGAGAAGAAAGGAAAAGTGAAAATGCTTTCTAAGACTATCCACAGTGAAAGTAGCATAGAGAGTAACATAGATGACACTTAAGCAAAAAAGATGATGTGATAACTAATTAGTGCAGGGAGAGACAAATTGAGTAGTATAGCTAGTTACTCATACTATGAGTAACATCACACATATCAAGACAAGATGAGTCTACAACCAAATAAATAAAGTGTTGCATGACACCACACATATGCATGTTACTAGTCTAAGTTACTCTCCACTATAGGTAGTCTAAGACGACAAATGCAGTTGAGCAATTAGTGCTAATTAAGGAAAGACCAGTAAAACTCTTGGAAAATCTAAATACTCTTAGACGCCCTATGCACCTGGATGGAGGGAGTACATGTAATCTATTATATTTAATCATCATATAGTTGTAGTATAATTATTGAATATGAATATCATGCACGATGCATGTTAAGTGAATATTTACCATGAGACCGATTGTAGTGTGTTACTACATCTATACTCCCTCTCTTCCGATTTATGGGGCTCAAATATGAAATCTCATCAACCAAGGTGGATTGTGAGTGGATGACACTAGTTTTAACTAGCCAATGAAATATTTCCCACATTTTCAATTCCTGAAGCAATAAGTGTAGCACCCTCCCTCTTATTGTACTTGCATGGTGCATGTAGAAAAAGATGTATGCATGACCACTAATTTCCTTGCCCTTGTCTCTATGCATTAAATGTGGCGTGAGACTCAAGCACTTTAACTCAACTAGACTCAAAGTGAGCTTAATATAATGGAAATCTGAAAAAAATTAGATGATGCCTATAAACCAGAAAGGAGGGAGTAGTTGGGACTACTCGAGCGCATTGGGAGTAACATATGTGTGGTATCATGCAACACTTCATTTATTAGGTTGTAGGCTTATCTTGTCTTGGTATGTGTGATGTTACCCATAGGGTTAGTAACATATGTTACCACATGCCTCTCTTTCCTCATTAATTATTTGCCACATCATCTATTTTCCCTAGATATGTGTGATGTTATCACTTATGTTACTCTCACTAAGGGTAGTTTGAATGGTGGGATGGTGAGTTGGCATATTTGCAAATTGGTGGACTTAAAGTTAGTAGGGCATGCATGGTGACACTGTGAGTTGGAATAGTTGCATGTTAAGATATTTTTAATTTTAAATTACATGTTAAGAGAATTTAGTTGCAGGAGATCAATTAATTTAGATATAAGAGACAATGCCCAACGTGTTGCCGCGGGAATCATGTTAACAATGCATAAATAGTTGATAAAAATATCTAAACCTACTCGAAAGCAAATGTAAGCTTCATAAAAAAATGTGAAGCATATAAAGCAAATGAATTGCAGTTAAAAGAATATCATTTCTAACAAAGTTGACAAGGAGAAACAATATTGGTATGATGCAATCGCCCAACACATATAGTATCAATACAAAATATAATTTAATTGATTCGATATTGAGAAGCAAATGGAGGTGTACAATACTATCACCCATGGAATGTAAAACCACAATAGGTTTGGTAGGCTACATGGAGAGATGGCCAAGGAGGAGATCATAGAATATTGGGTGAGGTGGGGATTTTGCTAGAAGACGTAAAAAACGATATACAGAGAGAGGAGGAGGCAACTAGATGAGATTTAGGTTGCAACTTGGGTAGGAGGGGGTCTTGGTCAGTTGTACGTCCACCATTAGACTTGCAACTACAAGTGTTGCAATCCGACTGCAACTACGTGGCCCTCAATGCAACCGCAACAGGGTCGGTAGGGGGTTGTTGCCCAGTTTCATATTAACAGCTAGCCACGCAACTGCAAGGGTTGCTTCATGCCCGCAACTGTCGGACCCCCAACTTGAGTGCAACTGGGACAGTAGGGGGTTGCCAGCCAGTTGCATGTCAACGAGTAGACTTGCACCTTCAAGTGTTGTACCTGAATGCAAGTACATGGCCATTGAAAAAACTGCAGCTAGGGGAGGGAGTTGTGGTTATCACCCAGTTTTGAACTACAAGGCTACTGATGGGACTGCAACTGGGAGTGAGAGTTGGGGTTGTCACTTAGTTGTATGTTTGCAGGTGCTACAACCCGACAAAAAATTGCATGGCCCATGATGTGTTTGCAACTAGGCAAGGACTAGGTTGTTGACTAGTTGTATGTCCATCAGTAGATATGCTATTGCAAGCGTTTCTAAATGATTGCAACTAGCCCACCACACAATAGAAATCGGGGGGTTGTTGGCCAGTTGCATGTCCATTAAACTGATGTTTTTTGTGCATTTATTCATTCTCATTTTTGATCTTCCTTTTCTGTTGCCAATCAGATTTTTCCCTTTGTTTTCTTCACTTATGTGTACAACACAACCCAAAAACTACGAAGAAAAAAGCCCATCCTAGAAGTTCCTAATGAATCAACCCACAAAAAATCGAACCCACTAAAGGGCCAACCCAACAGAAGACGATGCCACCTTAGATGTGACATGATACCCCCTTCCTTGGATGGCGTCCTCCTTTTGATTTTAAACCTAGTTGCGCCTCCCTCCGCTTCTTCATTATTCACATCGCCGATTGGCCCCTCCCCCTCTCTTTTCTATCGAGCTCACCAATTAGTCAACCTCTCGCATGAAATGATCCAAATGGACCTAGAGAGTGTGAATAGGAGTTCTACAAATTTTCAATTTTGTCTTAGAAAGTTAGGCTTTACGAAATAAGAGAGTGAGCTCAAAAATTATTGTGAGTTAACAACCTATATGATGCTTTCAAGGTTAAGGAACTAAGAAATACATAAATGAATGATCAAGGGTTAACCGAGGACACGTGGACACAAAGATATACTGCATTGTTTACTCACATGGAGGTGAGCGGGTCACCCGTGGAGGAGCGGGGGTTCCACAAAGGGAACCAACACCAGAAGTCTCGCCTTCTTCTCCTTGAGATAATATATCACAAAGGTGATTCCCAACCACTCATGCTATACCCTCCATGTGGCCTCAGAACCTTTTGCAAACGATGGGGTAAATCACAAGTAGAATCTCTCCAGGGACTCCTACCGCCTAATGGTATCCAACCTCTGAGCCAATGATGAACTCAAAGGGGAACCTGACTTCCTTCGGTAAGAATATGAATCAAAACTCCTCTATCTTTTCACTCAACATATTGAAGTGTTTTGAGTAGGGATGTGGAGGTATATGAATTTTTGAGCTTTCGACTAATGGAGTATGAGTGGGAAAACTACTAAGAAGATAACATTTGGGGAAGAAGTGGTGGAATTTATAAAGGAGCACTGAAAATCTACCCATTTTGGGTGAATCTTCAACAACCACCCTAGAAGGTTCGAAAAAAGTATCTGGACTACTTGGATTCTAAGCCAGTGTCCTGAGTGGCATCCAACTCAGACAAGAAGCTCTCATCTCAGTCGCAGGCTTGTAGGTACATCCAGTGCCCCCTTGAGATTTTTGGACAAAACAGTTAAGGGACAAATGTGTGCAGGAGTATATGTAAAAAATAACTCACTGAGGAGTTAGGAGAAGATTGCGTGAGTTATAGAGGAGAATGATATACATCTCGGGAATGACCCCTAAAAATTTCTTCGTAGAGCATTGCGTTGGTGAGCCGTTCGAGGAACAATTTACTATTGCAAGAAGATGAAGTCGACATGAAGACATAGTTGTTTACTAGTTTCATTTTTTGCTTGCTTCCCTAATTTAATGGGCAAAGCGTACTATAAAGGGGTGGGGGAAGGTGTAGCATACATTTAGGTCAGCTGTGTGCTCAATCATAAACCTATTCCTTTGAGTGAAGGCGAAATAGATCTCTTCATGCTAACTGATTATTCCGAGACGAAGTTCTTTGGGACTTAGAGAAAGAATCACTTGCTATTAAGTGAGCTTAACTTATTCCTCAAGTAAGTCATCGTGTTTCTTCTTATTCTTTGTCGATGCCTTTATTTTGTAACCAAGACGCCTTACTGCATTTCTCCTTTGATTTGATCTCTTACACCCCGAGGACTATAATTAACCCCTTTCTTCCTATCACAAAAATTGGAGCGAGCCTCAACTCACACATCACTTGATTGCTCATCGTGGTCACTCATAGTGTTGCCACCAGTAAAGAAAGCATAAATAAAAAAGAACTAGTCCGAATAAATATCCATCCACACAAAATTGCATGGTAGATTCAAGTTCATTAAAGTTGTGGAATATATGGCCACGAATTGACGTGTGGACTAGGATCCTGCTACTTGTGAATGCATTGGGATTTCCTTGAATAGGAAGGGTGATGTAGCATAGTAGCACAAAGTATTACCCTTAGTTAAGAACCAAGGTTTATCGAACAAATAGGAGATTACCGCAACAAATTGTCGATAGTACCTGCACACACACACAAATAAAGTACTTGCACCCAATGCGGACAAGAGGGTTGTCAAGCCCCTTGTACTCGTTAATTGCAAGGATTAAATCTGATAGAGATAGGTTTATAAATTGCAAAACCTAATAAAAATTAATAAATTGCAGTGAAGATATTTTGTAATTTTAGTAAATATGATTGGTGAATGACCCCGGGGGCCATACCTTTCACTAGGGGTATCTCTCATGAGCATAGCAACGGTGGGTGGCCAAATTACCATTGGGAAATTGATAGAAAAGAGAATAATTATGATGTTATTTATGGCATCATATATATAGGCATTACATCCGTGACAAGTAGACGTCGAAACGATTCAGCATCTGCTACTATTACTCCACAAGTCGACCGATATCCAGCATGCATCTAGTGTATTAAGTTCATAACAAACAGAGTAATGCTTGGAGCATTTTATGACATAATATAGACAAAGTAAGACCAAATAATATGTTCAAACCCCATTGTTTTATCCTTGGTAGCAACAATACAAATATGTGCCTCGCAACTCCTCCTGTCGCAGAGTGAGGACACCGCAAAATTGAACCTACTACTATGCACCACTCCCTCTGAAGATCTACTCATCAACTTCGCCAAAGAAAAATCATAGATCGGAATGCATAGCTATAATAATTGCACGTAATACATCTTAGAGAGGATTCAATTACTTTCAATGAATAATATGATCATAAATCCACAATTCATCGGGTCACAACAAATACACCGCAAAGATTACATCGAATAGTTCTTTGAAGAGATCATTGTATTGAGAACCAATCGAAGAGAGAGAGACAGAGAGAGATAGAGACAGAGAGAGGAAAGAGAGAGAGAGATATATATAGAGAGAGAGTGAAAGAAAGAGAGAGAGAGAGCCATCTAGCTACTGCTATGGACGCATAGGTCATGTGCGAGCTACTCACACATCATTGGGGAGGCAGCAAGGTTGATGAAATCGGCCTCCGTGATGGATTACCCCTCTGGCAGAGTACCGGAAAAGGCCTCCAGATGGGATCGTAGAAGAACACAGGCTTGCGGCAGTGGAAAAATTGTTTCGGATGATCCCCCAAGGGTTTCTGAATATATGTGAATTTATAGTCTAGGAATTATGTCAATTGGAGCAATAGGGGCCCACGAGGGGGCATGGCACGCCCCCTGCCTTGTCGTCTCCTCGTTTGGCTTCTGGACTCCTTCAGAAGCTTCCATGGTCCGTTTTGGTCTAGAAATAATCGTCAACAAGTTTCGTCGTGTTTGGACTCCGTTTGTTATGGATTTTCTGTAAAACCAAAAACTGACAGAAAACAACAACTGTCACTTGGCACTGGGTTAATAGGTTAGTTCTAAAAAATATATAAAAGGGAGTATAAAGCATACAAGATTGATAATATAAAGCATGAAACAAACAAAAAATATAGATACGTTGGAGACGTATGATACGTCCCAAACGTATCTACTTTTCCAAACACTTTTGCTCTTGTTTTGGACTCTAATTTGCACAATGTGAATGGAACAAACCCACACAGACGTTGTTTTCAGCTGAATTGCCATGGTGTTATTTTTGTGCAAAAATAAAAGTTCTCGGTATCGGATAAAAATTTGCGGAGATTTTTTATTTAATAAATAAAAAATACTGGAACGAAGACCAACCGGAGAGGGGCCACCTGTTGCCCACAAGGCAACAATGCATGATACGTCTCCGACGTATATATAATTTTTGATTGTTTCATGCTATTATATTATCAATCTTGGATACTTTATAGGCAATTATAAGCTATTTTATATCATTTTTGGGACTAACCTATTAACCCAGTGCCCAGTGTTAGTTCCTGTTTTTTGCCTATTTTTGGACTTTTCAGAAAATCAATATAAAAAATGTCCAAATTGGATAAAAATTACAGAGTTTTTTCTAGACCAAAATAGACCCAGGAAGCTTCGGGAGGAGGCCAGAAGACCCACGAGGTGGCCACAAGCCTTGAGGGCGCGCCCTGAGGCTCATGGGCCCCTCGTCAGTAACAACGGCGGCTAACAGTCAACTCCTCTGACCAACGGCGAACCCCCGTTTGGGCATTGGTGAGGGTGTGTGATGCGGTAGAGGTGAAAAGTGAGCAAAAAAGTTGGTGTGGGCAAAACTAGCACAATTAAGCAACCAGGGGCACAGAAATAGAAATCCCTTTTTTATTGCACGGTTTATTCAGAAAACATGATAATCATGGCATTTTACTTTATTAAACTACAAATAACAGAGGGCAATCTAAGATTATAGAAGGTTGTGCTTACTAAATTTGTCGACCACATGCTTCTCAAAAAGAATCCATTAATAAGGTTGATCAAGTCTTATTAGCGAACTGTTTTCGATTGACATGAAACCAATTTTTTTCCATGCGATACTAGGTTACCTCAATGGGGATATGCATTTACCCAACAATAAGAATATCATATCTATTCTAGACAGTAGGGAGAGGAATTTTGAACTCTCCTATGGTGATTGTCGCTATTTGCTCAACAGAAATTATATTATTGACCACAATTCATTTCTTCGGAAAATATATCATGTGTTGATTTCCGTTGACATGAAAAGTAACCTTGCTTTTGTTGCAATCAATAACAGCCCCTGCAGTGTTCAAAAAGGGTCTACCAAGTATAATTGACATGTTGTCATCCTCGGGCATACCAAGAATAACAAAGTCCGTTAAGATAGTAACTTGCAACAACAACAACGGGGACATCCTCACAAATCCCAATAGGTATAGAAGTGGATTTATCAGCCATTTCGAAGGATATTTCAATAGGTGTGAGCTTAATCAATCAAGTCTTTTATATAAGGAGAAATTCATAACGCGAACACCGACTCCTAAATCCCATGAAGCAGTTTTAACATAACTTCATTTAATGGAGCAAGGTATAGTAGGTATGCCTGGGTCTCCAATTTCTTAGGCACTCCACCCTCAAAATAATAATTAGCAAGCATGGTGGAAATCTCAGCTTCAGGTATCTTTCTTTTATTAGTGACAATATCTATTTTGCATAAGGGTCCATCTTTAAAATATCAATCAAACATGTTCACAAAAAGACTGGCCTAAGCATTTCAACAAAGCGCATGAACTCTTCCTCGTCCTAATAGAAGGCTTATGAGGGAATGACATGGGCTTTTGGACCCATGGCTCTCTTTCTTTACCATTTTTTCTAGCAATGAAATCTCTCTTATCATAACGTTTATTCTTAGGAGGTGGGTTATCAAGATCAGCTGCAGGTTCTATTTCCACCTCATTATCAAGTTCTTTATCATTATCTGGTTGAGAATCAACATGAACATCCTCATTTTCATTATCACTAGGTGTATGTTCACTACCAGATTGTGTCTCAGCATCAGAAATAAAAACATCATTGTGATTCTCACATGGTTTTCTACCACAGGTTCACTAGAATCGTTCAAAGTGCTATCATTTTTCTTTTTTTTCTCTTGTTATGGACTAGGTGTATCATTATTGATGTTCTGAGAATCCTGCTCAATCCTTTTACGATGTCCTTCGGGATATATGGGTTCTTGTGTCATTCTACCCCCTCTAGTTATAACTCTAACAACATGATCATTCAATTTATTATTCATTTGAGTGAGAAGATCATTTTGTGACTTAGGAACTTGTTCTAACTAAGTATGAACCATAGATGAATGTTTACCTAAAGCTCTAACATCATTAGAAATTCTAAACATCAAGTCACTCAACGATCAATCATCATGGCATTCCATTTTAATTGATCCTTAATGTACATATTGAAATGTTCTTGCTTAACAATGTAATTATCAAATTCATCCATGCATTGACTAGCAGTTTTATTGTAAGGTATATCGCCTTCATCGAATCTATGAAGATAATTTACCTCTACTACCTATGTAGGGATATCAAGTCCATGTATTCTTCAATAGGTGGTAAAATTCTTAACATCTTCAATTTTAATACCCTTTTCTTTCATAGATTTCTTGGCTTCTTGCATATCTTCTGGACTGAGGAATAGAATACCTCTCTTCTTCGTAATTGGTTCAGGAGGTGGTTCAGGAAGTGTCGAATCATTTGCATCCTTCAAAATATTGTTCAATAGTTCTTCGGCTCGCCCAATAGTTCCCTAAAAACACAACCAACACAACTATCTAGGTAGTCCCTAGAAGCATCAGTTAGTCCATTGTAAAAGATAGTATTTGATTTTTCTTAAGAGGATGATCAAGCAAAGCTTTAAGTAGCTGGAGAAGCCTCCCCCAAGCTTGAGGGAGATTCTCTTCTTCAATTTCCACAATGTTAAATAATTCATGTAAAGCAACTTGTTTCTTATGAGCAGGAAAATATTTTTCAGAGAAGTAATATATCATATCCTGGGGACTACGCACACATCGAGGAGCAAGAGTAAGAAACCACTTCTTAGCATCACCCTTTAGTGAGAAGGGAAAAATCTTGAGAATATAGTAGTAGCGGTTTTTTTCCTCATTAGCAAATAGGGTGGCAATATCATTTAATTTGGTAAGGTGCTCCACAAAAGTTTTGTATTCATAACCATGAAAAGGATCAGATTCTACCAAAGTGATTAACTTAGGATCAACAGAGAATTCATAGTCCTTATCGGTAACACATATAAGAGAAGTAGCAAACTTAGGATCATATTTCATTTTCTCCTTCATAGATTTAACTTTCAGTTTACACAGTATTTCTTAAGATCATATCTATCATTACAAGCAAGAAAGTCTCTAGTTATCTCCCATGCATAATATAACCATCAGGTACATCAGGCATTTCAATTCTAGCAGGAGATCTAGACATAATAGGTGAATAAGTTTTCATCAATTTCAGCATTCTCAAGCTCTCTAGATTTAGCAATATGTTCATTAAGAAATTCACCCAGTGGCAAAGTTCAGTTTCATCTAGCATAGTAGTAGCATCATCATGAGTGTCATTTAAAACAAAATTAGCATCGTCAATTACTTGTGACTTATCGGATTGAATAGCAGGTGGTGGTGTCGCAAGCTTACTCAAAACAGAAGGTGAATCAAGTGCACAGCTAAATGGGAATTCCTTACATGTCCTCGTCCTAGAGGGTATGATCTTGGTTTTAGCGTCTTTCAAATTCTTCATAGTTACAATTGAAAATCCCAGGTGAACTCAATAAATAGAGCTATGCTCCCCGGCAACGGCGCCAAATTTTTTTCTTGATAACCCACAAGTATAGGGGATCGCAACAGTCTTCAAGGGCAGTATTTCACTCAAATTTATTGATTCGACACAAGGGGAGCCAAAGAATATTTATTGGTATTAACCATTGAGTTGTCAATTCAGCCAAACCTGGAATTTCTTTCTGCAACGAAGTTTTTAGTAGCACAGTAGCAAAAGCAATAAAAACAGTAATATCAACAGATTGTATTGATTGTAGCAACATCAATAACGAAAGTAACTAGCTCCATAACTAGCACAGTAGGACTTCGATCAGTGATGTATAATTGATTTGGATGACATTCATTATGTAACAGTTACACAGTAGAACGACCCATAACTAGCTCCAATTCATCAATATAATGTAGGCATGTATTACGTATATAGTCATACGTGCTTATAATAAGAACTTGCATGACATATTTTGTCCTACCCTCTCATGGCAGCGGGGTCCAAAGGGAAACTAAGGGATATTAAGGCCTCATTATAATAGAGAACCGGAACAAAGCATTAACTCCTGGTGGATACACAAACTCCTCAAACTACGGTCATCACCGGAGATGATCCTAATTATTGTCACCTTGGGGTCTACGGATCATAACACATAATAGGTGCATACAACTTGTAAGATAAGATCCAAAACACTCTCATATTCTAAAAATATAATTGGTTCGGATCTGAAATCATGGCACTCGGGCCCTGGTGAGAAGCATTAAGCATAGCAAAGTCATAGCAACATCAATCTTGGAACATACTGGATACTAGGGATCAAGCCTTATCAAAATAACTCGATTACATGACAAATCTCATCCAATCCCATCACCGTCAAGCAAACCTACATAGGAATTACTCACTCCCGGTGGTGAGCATCATGGAATTAATTGTTGATGGAGAAGGGTTGGTGATGACGATGGCAATGAATTCCCCTCTCTGGAGCCCCAAACGGACTCCAGATCTGCCCTCCCGAGGAAGAACAGGAGGTGGCAGCGGCTCCGTCTCGTAAAACGCGATGAAAACTTCTCTCCTAATTCTCGGGGAATAGGAATTTATAGGCTTGATATTAGGGTCAGTGGAGCCGCGTGGGCCCCATAAGGCATATGGGCGCGCCCTGGGGGGTGGGCGCGCTGTGTTGCCTTGTGAGCAACTGGTAGCCCCCCTCCGATGGATCTTCGCTCCAATATTTTTTATATATTCCATAAAAAATCTCCAGGAAGTTTCGTCCAATTCCGAGAACTTTCATTTTCGCACAAAAACAACATCATGGTACTTTTGCTGAAAACGACGCCAGTCTGGGTTAGTTCCATTTAAATCATGCAAATTAGAGTCCAAAACAAGAGCAAAAGTGTTTGGAAAAGTAGATACGTTTGAGACGTATCAACTCACATTAGTCATAAAGAACTCTGATACTTATTGCGTCATTTATTATTCCTCGAAGCAAAATACTACTCGCATGCCCCTAGGGAGGAGGTTGGGAGGAGTTAACCATCGCGCCCCCCGGCCCAGACAACACAAGGCATCAATCAAGAATACAAAACACTCCAACTTCCTGATCGTGCCACAACCGACACTTTAATGAATAGTGAATCACAAACCTTAACACCATTATTCTCACTAATTAATTTCTACAATCTATTAATCCTACATACTACTACTTCAATACCGTTGATCACATGCTTCTTATTCAGTGATTTACATGATTTTTTTATTATATCCCTCTTGTATACCTATCATTTTGCGACTAAACATATAACTCGTGCAAATTCCCATTTCCTATTTAAACTCTCAAAAACGTATAAGTGAAGCATGAGACTGCATATTGATTTTTATAAAATATAACTTTTCCCGTGCTCTAAAGATATAAGTGAAGTACATGAGTAAAACTGCCTTGACCCAAGAGATATCAGTGAAGCATAAAGAGCATTTGAATAAATCTCAATGAATGTGTATCTCTCATAATAGGTGTGTGCTACTTGCACTACAAAAAAAGCATTTCCGTGATAATACGTGTTTGTCGCAATAGGTCACATTTTCTGTCACGCATGAACATCCGTGACGATTTTATGATGGAATGAAGTTAGTCATACTTGTATTGCGTAGAAGTGTTCCATAAAAATACTCAAATTATCATCATGGAAGTGTCCACTTCCAAAATGATAAATGGTGTGTCACAAAAGTGATTTCGACAAGGGTTAGGTCACATTTTCTGTCACGCATGAACATCCGTGACGATTTTATGACAGAATGAAGATAGTCAGACTTGTGTTGCGTAGAAGTGTTTCATAACAATACTCAAATTATCATCATGGAAGTGTCCACTTCCATAATGATAAATGGCGCGTCACAGAAGTGATTTCATCAAGGGTAACTGACACGTGGCTGCCACCGTAGCGGGTCGCCGTTAAGCTAACATATGTCAGTTTTGGATCCGATACCCGTTAACAGCCCCGACCAATGATGATTTTACACGTGTCAATTTCTCATTAACCAAAGGATCCATGTGTCAACTCTATATTGCGACAGATGTCATCCACCTGATGGACAAGATGCGCCTACCAAACGTCAACACGTGGCATGGCCCAACAGTGACCCATTTAGGTTAAACAGACTGGCCCAGTCAAAGGCCCATAAGATTTGGTCAGGTACTAATGGGCTGGCCCAGTAGCGGCCTTCTTGAAGATGGCCCATTTCCGGCTCACCGCTAGATCAGACCCATTAATTGTTCGCTATGCCTTTTATTATTCTTCTTATGTGAACTAGGTGCACTACCATTAACTCTCTGCGAATCTTATTCAATTCTCTTACTATGACCTTCACGATACAGAGATTCTTAGTCATTTTACCTCCTCTAGTGTTTGCTCCATAAGTATGCTTACTAGTCTTATTATGCATGTCCCTGATACGTCTCCATCGTATCTATCATTTTTGATTGTTTCATGCCAATATTCTACAACTTTCATATACTTTTGGCAACTTTTTATACTATTTTTGGGACTAACATATTGATCCAGTGCCCAATGCCAGTTCCTGTTTGTTGCATGTTTTTTGTTTCGCAGAATATCCATACCAAAAGAAGTCCAAACACGATAAAAACTTACAGAGATTTTTTTGGAATATATGTGATTTTTGGGAAAAAGAATCAACGCGAGACGATGCCCGAGGGGCCCGCAAGCCATAGGGGCGCACACCAGGGGGTAGGGCGCGCCCTGGACCCTTGTGGTCACCCCGTAAGGCGGTTGGTTCCCTTCTTTCGCCACAAGAAAGCTAATATCCGGATCAAAATCATGTTAAAATTTCAGCCCAATATGAGTTACGGATCTCCCGGAATTTAAGAAACGGTGAAAGGCCAGAATCAAAGAGGGCAGAAACAGAAGGAAACAGAGAGAGAGATCCAATCTCGGAGGGGCCCCCACCCCTCCGCTGCCATGGAGGCCAAGGACCAGAGGGGAAACCCTCCTCCCATCTAGTGGGGAGGTCAAGGAAGAAGAACAAGGAGGGGGGCTCTCTCCCCCTCTCTCCCAGTGGTGCCGGAACGTCGTCGGGGCAATCATCGTGCGACGACGATCTACTCCAACAACTCCGTCATATTCACCAACACCTCCATGACCTTCCCCCATCTATCTACAGCGGTCCACTCTCCCGCAACCCGCTGTACCCTCTACTTGAACATGGTGCTTTATGCTTCATATTATTATCCAATGATGTGTTGCCATCCTATGATGTCTGAGTAGATTTTTGTTGTCCTATCGGTGATTGGTGAATTGCTATGATTGGTTTAATTTGCTTGTGGTTATGTTGCTGTCCTTTGGTGCCCATCATATGAGCGCGCGCATGGATCACACCATAGGGTTAGTTGTATGTTGATAGGACTATGTATTGGAGGGCAAGGGTGATAGCAGCTTCAGCCTAGCATAGAAATTGATGCATACGGGATTGAAGGGGGACCAATATATCTTAATGCTATGGTTGGGTTTTTCCTTAATGAACGTTAGTAGTTGCGGATGCTTGCTAATAGTTCCAATCATAAGTGCATAGAATTCCAAGTAAGGGATGACATGCTAGCAGTGGCCTCTCCCACATAAAACTTGCTATCGGTCTAGTAACATAGTCAATTACTTAGGGACAATTCCGCAACTCCTACCACCACTTTTCCACACTCGTTAAACTAACTTAATTGTTACTTTATCTAAACAGCCCCTAGTTTTTATTTACGTGTTCTTTATTATGTTGCAAACCTATCCCACAACACCTACAAAGTACTTCTAGTTTCGTACTTGTTCTACATAAAGCGAACGTTAAGCGTGCGTAGAGTTGTATCAGTGGTCGATAGAACTTGAGGGAATATTTGTTCTACCTTTAGCTCCTCGTTGGGTTCGACACTCCTACTTATCGAAATAGGCTACAACTGATCCCCTACATTTGTGGGTTATCAAGACCTTTTTCTGGTGCCGTTGCCGGGGAGCAATAGCGTGGGGTGAATATTCTCGTGTGTGCTTGTTTGCTTTATCACTATGTAGATTTTATTTGCTGTTCTAAGTTGTTCTCTATCTTTCGTTATGGATATGGAACACGAAATACCAAAAAAATTAGGTGTACTTGCTACTCATGGAGATGGGGAACCTCCTAAAACCCTCGATGCTCATTATGTGAAAGATATTATGCATTACTTTAATAATCCTGAGAAAACCCCATTCAATTATATAATGGGAGATACATTGGATCAACGTGAATACTTTAGGGATTATCGCTTGACTCAAAAAGGGAAACTTTTATGGGATCAAATTCATATGTTGAAATGGTATACTTGGAATCTATGCTTGAGATATGATATTACTTGTTGCTCTAGGATGAAGGCTAAACACCTTCCCTTTTCATGTAAATTTAATGATAATGAAACCTTGGCTTCTTGTGCTAATGGTATATATGATTACTATGATGTGGAACAAATAGAAGAGTTTGTTGCTTTTAAGGGTGCTTATGAAATTAAAGCTTTGTTTGAAAAGTATGAAGATTATGATGATGCTGTTTACCGATCTCAAAATTTGGCTATGCTTCGTTATTGTTATGCCAATTATGAATATAATGCCCATATTTATCAATTTATTGAGAAAGTCTCCGCTATCCAAGAAGAGACTAATATTTTGCAGGAATCAATGGAAGAAGAAATTGATGACACTGTGAGCTCATTGGATGAAAAAGATGAGGAGGAGAGCGAAGAACAAAAGGAGGAATAGCGGATTAGCTACCCGTGCCCACCTTCTAATGAGAGTAACTCTTCAACTCATACATTGTTTAATTTCCCTTCGTTCTTACCGAAGGATGAATGCTATGATAATTGCTATGATCCCTTGGATTCGTTTGAAATATCCCTTTTTGATGAACTTGATGCTTGCTATGCTTGTGGCCATGATGCCAATATGAATGATGCTTATGGAGATGAACTTGCTATAGTTCCTTATGTTAAACGTGAAATTGTTGCTATTGCACCCACACATGATAGTCCTATTATCTTTTTGAATTCTCCCAACTACACTATATCAGAGAAGTTTGCACTTATTAAGGATTATGTAGATGGGTTTCCTTTTACTATTACACATGATGATTTTGATGGATATAATATGCATGTGCTTGCTGCTCCTACTTGCAATTATTATGAGAGAGGAACTACATCTCCACCTCTCTATGTTTCCAATACGATAAAATTGCAAGAAATTGTTTATACTATGCATTGGCCTTTACTTTGTGTGCATGAATTGTTCTTTTATGACATGCCGATGCATAGGAAGAGAGTTAGACTTCGTTTTGCATGATATATGTTACTTTGTTCTCACTACTAAATTACAAATCATTGTTAATTAAAATTGGCTTTGATATACCTTGGGATCCGGGTGGATCCATTACTTGAGCACTTTATGCCTAGCTTAATGGCTTTAAAGAAAGCGCTGCCAGGGAGACAACCCGGAAGTTTTAGATAGTCATTTTATTCTGTTGTGTGCTTTTATATAGTTCAAAAACAAAAAAATAAAGAGGGGAACCTAAAACTTTTTCAAAAAACAAGTGAAAGTAAGAAGGACGAGCACCGTTGATGTGGGGGAGCTCCTTGAACTTTGTTCATGCCCATGGAAACTTTGTGAATCTTAATTACAGAAACTTTTCAAAAAAAAATAATTATCCCCTTGTATAAATCCCTTGTATTATAAAAATAATGTGCCAAGATTTGCCTTTAGGATGATTAGATTGCTTGTTTGGTGTGTGCAGTGCAAAAACAGAAACTTTGGCTGTAGTGCGTGAATTTACATTTTTTACTGGAATGTCAAAAGTTTCTGAAATTTTTACACAGTACTTCTATGCAAATTTTTTATTTTTACTTAATGTTTTAGAATTTTTGGAGTTACATAAGTAGGGTAGATGTTCAGATTACTACAGACTGTTCTGTTTTTGACAGATTCTGTTTTCTATGCATTGTTCTCTTATTTTGATGGATCTATGGGTAGTATCGGGGGGTATGAACCATGGTGAAGTTGGACTACAGTAGATATAATGCTAATATGAATTTGGAAAATGGGTTCACAATAGTACTTAAAGTGGTGATTTACTTCATTATACTAACGAATCTCACGAGGGTTTTGTTAAGTTTTGTGTGATTGAAGTTTTCAAGTTTTGGGCGAGATCACGGTGGACGAAGGAATAAGGAGTGGAAAGAGACTAAGCTTGGGGATGCCCGAGGCACCCCAAGGTAATATGCAAGGACTGCCAAGAAACTAAGCTTGGGGATGCCCCGAAAGGCATCCCCTCTTTCTTCTAACGACCATCGGTAATTTTACTTGGAGCTATATTTTTATTCGTCACATGATATGCGTAAATCTTGGAGCATCGTGTGCTTTTTATTTTTCTTTTAATAATGCACCATGCTGGTATGAGAAAGTTCTTGGTTGATTTATAGAAGGCTCTTTGCACCTCACTTATATCTTTTGAGTATGGCTTTATAGAATGCTTCATGTGCTTCACTTATATCATTTGAAGTTTGGATTGCCTGTTTCTCTACACATAGAAAACCGCCATTTGTAGAATGCTCTTTTGCTTCACTTATATTTGTTAGAGCGTGGGCATATCTTTTGTAGAAAGAATTAAACTCTCATGCTTCACTTATATCTATTTAGAGAGTCAACAGGAATTGGTCATTCACATGGTTAGTCATAAAATCCTACATAAAACTTGTAGATCACTGAATATGATATGTTTGATTCCTTGCAATAGTTTTGCGATATAAAGATGGTGATACTAGAGTCATGCTAGTGAGTAATTGTGGATTGGTAGAAATACTTGTGTTAAAGTTTGTGATTCCCGTAGCATGCACGTATGGTGAACCGTTATGTGATGAAGTCGGAGCATGATTTATTTATTGATTGTCAACCTTTGTGTGGAGGTCGGGATCGCGCGATGGTTAACTCCTACCAACCCTTCCCCTAGGAGCATGCGTGTAGTACCTTGTTTCGATGACTAATAAATTTTTGCAATAAGTATGTGAGTTCTTTATGACTAATGTTGAGTCCATGGATTATACGCACTCTCACCCTTCCACCATTGCTAGCCTCTCTAGTACCGCGCAACTTTCCTCGGTGCATTACACCCACCATATATCCTTCCTCAAAACAGCCACCATACCTACCTATTATGGTATTTCCATAGCCATTCCGAGATATATTGCCATGCAACTTCCACCGTTCCGTTTATTATGACACGTACCATCATTGTCATATTGCTTTGCATGATCGTAAGATAGCTAGCATGATGTTTTCATGGCTTGTCCGTTTTTTTATGTCATTGCTACGCTAGATCATTGCACATCCCGGTACACCGCCGGAGGCATTCATATAGAGTCATATTTTGTTCTAGTATCGAGTTGTAATTCTTGAGTTGTAAGTAAATAAAAGTGTGATGATCATCATTATTAGAGCATTGTCCCATGTGAGGAAAGGATGATGGAAGCTATGATTCCCTCACAAGTTGGGATGAGTCTCCGGACTTTACAAAAAAATAAAAGAGGCCAAAGAAGCCCAAATAAAAAAGAGAGGCCAA
The DNA here is from genome assembly GCA_039707655.1 of Elymus sibiricus. Classification (NCBI taxonomy): domain Eukaryota; kingdom Viridiplantae; phylum Streptophyta; class Magnoliopsida; order Poales; family Poaceae; genus Elymus; species Elymus sibiricus. The sequence goes on from CM077671.1 coordinate 308,076,614, forward strand.
AGAAACCCACCAAAAAAAACAAAAAAAATGAGAGAAAAGAGAGAAGGGGCAATGCTACTATTCCTTTTTCCACACTTGTGCTTCAAAGTAGCACCATGATCTTCATGATAGAGAGTCTCCTATATTGTCACTTTCATATACTAGTGGGAATTTTTCATTATAGAACTCGGCTTGTATATTCCAATGATGGGCTTCCTCAAATTGCCCTAGGTCTTCGTGAGCAAGCAAGTTGGATGCACACCCACTTAGTTTTCAGTTTGAGCTTTCATACACTTATAGCTCTAGTGCATCCATTGCATGGCAATCCCTACTCACTTGCATCAATATCGATTGATGGGCATCTCCATAGCCCATTAATTTGCCTAGTTGATGTGAGACTATCTCCTTCTTTTTGTCTTCTCCACAACCTCCACCATATTCTATTCCACCTATAGTGCTATATCCATGGCTCACGCTCATGTATTGCGTGAAAGTTGAAAAAGTTTGAGAATACTAAAGTATGAAACAATTGCTTGGCTAAAACCAGGGTTGTGCATGATTTAATACTTTGTGTGATGAACATGGAGCATAGCTAGACTATATGATTTTGTAGGGATAACTTTCTTTTAGCCACGATATTTTGAGAAGACATGATTGCTTTATTAGTATGCTTGAAGTATTATTGTCATAATGTCAAATGATAGACTATTGCTTTGAATCACTCGTGTCTTAATATTCATGCCATGATTAGATTATATGATCAAGATTATGGTAGGTAGCATTCCACATCAAAAATTATCTTTTTTATTATTTACCTGCTCGAGGACGAGCAGGAATTAAGCTTGGGGATGCTGATACGTCTTCGTCGTATCTATAATTTTTGATTGTTTCATGCCAATATTCTACAAGTTTCATATACTTTTGGCAACTTTTTAAACTATTTTTGGGACTAACATATTGATCCAGTGCCCAGTGCCAGTTCCTGTTTGTTGCATGTTTTTTGTTTCGTAGAATATCCATACCAAAAGAAGTCCAAACGCGATAAAAACTTACGGAATTTTTTTTGGAATATATGTGATTTTTGGGAAAAAGAATCAACGCGAGACGATGCCCGAGGGGCCCACAAGCCATAGGGGCGCGCCCCAGGGGGTAGGGCGCGCCCTGGACCCTTGTGGTCACCCCGTAAGGCAGTTGGTGCCCTTCTTTCTCCGCAAGAAAGCTAATATCCGGATAAAAACCGTGTTAAAATTTCAGCCCAATCGGAGTTACGGATCTCCGGGAATTTAAGAAACGGTGAAAGGCCAGAATCTGAGAGGGCAGAAACAGAAGGAAACAGAGAGAGAGATCCAATCTTGGAGGGGCTCCCGCCCCTCCGCTGCCATGGAGGCCAAGGACCAGAGGGGAAACCCTCCTCCCATCTAGGGGGGAGGTCAAGGAAGAAGAAGAAGGAGGGGGGCTCTCTCCCCCTCTCTCCCGGTGGCGCTGGAACGCCGCCGGGGCAATCATCGTGTGACGGCGATCTACTCCAACAACTCCGTCATCTTCACCAACACCTCCATCACCTTCCCCCATCTATCTACAGCGGTACACTCTCCCGCAACCCGTTGTACCCTCTACTTGAACATGATGCTTTATGCTTCATATTATTATCCAATGATGTGTTGCCATCCTATGATGTCTGAGTAGATTTTTGTTGTCCTATCGGTGATTGGTGAATTGCTATGATTGGTTTAATTTGCTTGTGGTTATGTTGCTGTCCTTTGGTGCCCATCATATGAGCGCGCGCGTGGATCACACCATAGGGTTAGTTGTATGTTGATAGGACTATGTATTGGAGGGCAAGGGTGATAGCAACTTCAACCTAGCATAGAAATTGATGCATACGGGATTGAAGGGGGGCCAATATATCTTAATGCTATGGTTGGGTTTTACCTTAATGAACGTTAGTAGTTGCGGATGCTTGCTAATAGTTCCAATAATAAGTGCATAGAATTCCAAGTAAGGGATGACATGCTAGCAGTGGCCTCTCCCACATAAAACTTGCTATCGGTCTAGTAACGTAGTCAATTACTTAGGGACAATTCCGCAACTCCTACCACCACTTTTCCACACTCATTAAACTAACTTAATTGTTACTTTATCTAAACAGCCCCTAGTTTTTATTTACGTGTTCTTTATTATCTTGCAAACCTATCCCACAACACCTACAAAGTACTTCTAGTTTCATACTTGTTCTACATAAAGCGAACGTTAAGCGTGCGTAGAGTTGTATCGGTGGTCGATAGAACTTGAGGGAATATATGTTCTACCTTTAGCTCCTCGTTGGGTTCGACACTCCTACTTATCGAAAGAGGCTACAACTGATCCCCTACACTTGTGGGTTATCAGTCCCTAAGCAAACCATTTGGTGATTTAGCAACTTATTCAAGCTGAGTGTGAACTATAGAATAATCCTTACATAAACCCTTAACATCATTAGAAATTCTAATAAGCACGTCACTCAAGCGTTTAATCATAATATCATTGTATTTCAATTGATCACTTATTTGCATATTTAAGTGTTCTTGTTTAACGCTGATACGTCTCTGACGTATTTATAATTTTTGATTGTTTCATGTTATTATATTATCAATCTTCAATACTTTATATGCAATTATATGCTATTTAATATCATTTTTGGGACTAACATATTAATTCAGTGCCCAGTGCCAGTTTCTATTTTTTGCCTGTTTTTGGACTTTTCAGAAAATTAGTACCAAACGGAGTCCAAATTGGATAAAAATTTACGGGAGTTATTTTTGGACCAGAAGAGATCCAGGAAGCTTCGGGAGGAGGCGAGATGACCCACGAGGTGGCCACAAGACACCAGGGTGCGCCCTAGGGGGTAGGGCACATGCCCTTGGCTCGTGGGCCCCTCGTGGCACCTCCTAACCTAATTCCACTTCTATATATTCTAAATTATCCCAAAAACATCAGAGAGCCACCCAAAACAATTTTTCTGCCGCCACAAGACTTTGTTCTTCCGTGATCCCATCTGGAGGCCTTTTTCGCTATTCTGTAGGACGGGGATCCATCATGAAGGCCATCTACATCAACCTTGTTGCCTCCATGATGATGTGTGAGTAGTTCACCATATACCTACAGGTCCATACTTAGTAGCTAGATGGCTTCTTCGCTCCCTTTGATCTTCAATACAGAGTTCTTCGCGATTCTCATGATGATCTGTCTGATGTAATCTTCTTTTGCGGTGTGTTTGGTGGGATCCAATGAATTGTGGGTTTATGATCAGATTATTCATGAAAAGTAATGGAGTCTTCTCTGAATTCTATTATGCATGATCGATACATCTCGAACATATCTATAATTTTTTATGGTTCCATGCTACTATATTACCATTCTTGGATACTTTATGTGCATTTATATGTTGTTTTATATCATTTTTTAGAACTAACCTATTAACCCGGTGCCCAGTGCCAGTTGCTGCTTTATGCTTGTTTTTGGCCTTTCAAGAAAACTGTACCAAACAAAGTCCAAATGCAACCAAACTTTTTGATGATTTTTTCTGGACAAATATAAGACCTGGAAGCTTTGGAAGGATAGCATGATAACCCACAAGTATAGGGGATCACAACAGTTTTCGAGGGTAGAGTATTCAACCCAAATTTATAGATTCGACACAAGGGGAGCCAAAGAATATTTGCGAGTATTAGCAGCTGAGTTGTCAATTCAACCACACCTGGAGATTAAATATCTTCTGCAGAGTGATCAATAGCACAGTAGTATGATAGTTTTGATAGCAGTAGCAGCACTAACAGTAACGGTAGCATTGATAGCAATAGTTTTCTAATAGTTGGAACAGTAGCAGTAGCAATAGTAACTTAGCAAGGTCACTATGTGGAAAACTCGTAGGCACTGGATCGATGAACTCGTTGGATGATATTCATCATATAATAGTCATAACCTAGGGCGACACAGAACTAGCTCCAGTTCATAAATGTAATGTAGGCATGTATTCCGTAAATAGTCATACGTGCTTATGGAAAAGAACTTGCATGACATCTTTTGTCCTACCCTCCCGTGGCAGCGGGGTCCATAAGGAAACTAAGGGATATTAAGGCCTCCTTTTAGTAGAGAACCGGAACAAAGCATTAACACACGATGAATACATGAACTCCTCAAACTACGGTCATCACCGGAAAGTATCCCGATTATTGTCACTCCGGGCTTTACGGATCATAACACGTAATAGGTGCAAATGACTAGCAAGATTGGATCAAGAATATAGATATAATGGCAATAACATAAATGGTTCAGATCTGAAATCAAGGCACTCGGGCCCTAGTGACAAGCATTAAGCATGGCAAAGTCATAGCAACATCAATCTCAGAACATAGTGGATACTAGGGATCAAGCCCTAACAAAACTAACTCAATTACATGATGAATCTCATCCAACTCCTCACCGACTAGCAAGCCTATGAAGGAATTACTCACTCCCGGTGGGGAGCATCATGGAATTGGCGATGGAGAAGGGTTAATGATGACGAAGACCAAAGATTCCCCTCTCCGGAGTCCCAAACGGCCTCTAGATCTGGCCTCCCGATGAAGAACAGGAGGTGGCGGCGGCTTCGTATCGTAAAACGTGATGAAACTTTCTCTCTGATTTTTTTCTCCGAAAATAGGATTTTATAGCGTTGGAATTAGGGTCAGCGGGGCCCCGAGGTGGGCACAACCCACCAGGGCACGCCTGGAGGGGGTGGCGCGCCCTGGTGTATTGTGCCCAACCAGGGCACCCCCTCCGGTGGTTCTTGGCTCCAGTAATTTTTATTTATTGTAAAATAAATCTCCAAAAAGTTTCGTCCAGTTCCGAGAAACTTTTGTTTCTACACAAAAACAACACCAAGGTAGCTCTACTAAAAACAACGTTAGTCCGGGTTAGTTTCATTCAAATCATGCAAATTAGAGTCCAAAACAAGAGCAAAAGCGTGAGGAAAAGTAGATACGACGGAGACGTATCAACTCCCCCAAGCTTAACCCATTGCTTGTCCTCAAGCAATTCAGTTGACAAACTCAAAGTGATAAAGAAAAACATTTACGAACTCTTTTGTTCTTGTTTACATATATATGCTTAAGTAGCACCCAGGTTTTCAGAAAAGATTATGACTAACCATGTTAGCAATAACTCTTAGAAATTATATTAACTCATATCAATGACATAAGCAACTAGCGAGCAATAATAAAATATCTCAAGCGCCAACACTTTGTCAAAACAATCGTGATATAATATGACAATAGTGGTATCTCGCTAGCCCTTTCTAAGACCGAAAAACATAAATGCAGAGCACCTCCAAAGTTCAAGCAGCGGCTAAACATTGTAATTCATGGTAGAAAAGATCCAGTCATGCTGCACCCAACATTAACTATACACAATGCATGAGGATGACAATAGTGCTCTCAGATCTGGCGCTTATTTGAGAAAGTGATGACTCTACATAAAAGTAGATAGATAGTCCCTTCGTAGAGGGAAGCAGGGATTTGCAGAGGTGCCAAAGCTCAAAGCTTAAATCGGAGATAAATATAATTTTTGGAGGTACACCCTTCCTGTCAACGTTATGACCAAGAGTTATCAATATCTTCCATGCTAAAAACATTAGCGGCGGTTCCCAAGCGGTAAAAGTAAAGGTTTACTTCGCCTCCACCAACAAACACACTCCACGGCTAGCCGAATCCACGGGTACCGTCCACACCAACAACATTCCTAGGGGAGTTTTGTTTAATTATTTGTAATTTTTGATTTTGGGACTGGGGATCCCTATTACCGCCCCTCTCGTGCAAGGACGAGTGAATAAACACTCATCATGAGAATAACCCGCTTAACATGGAAGATACTGACCGCCCCCTGTCGCTCCATGAGCGGTCCAGGCACACAAAACAGATGTTCATTTGAATTTTTAGAGGTGGCACATGCAAATTTACTTGGAATGGCAGGGTAATACCGCATATAGGTAGATATAGTGGACTCATCTGGAATAACTTTGGTTTAAGGATTTTGATGCACAAGCAGTATTCCCGCTTAGTACAGGCGAAGGCTAGCAAATAGATTGAGAAGCGGCCAGCTAGAGAGCGAAAAAGGTCATGAACATGCATTACAAATAATAAACATTGAATACTAGCATGAGTAGGATATGGACACCATGAACATAAATATCATGAAGGCTATGTTGGTTTTGATTCAACTACATGCGTGAATATGTGCCAAGTCAAGCCACTTGAAACATTGAGAGGAGGATACCATATCATCATACCACATCACAATCATTTTAATGCATGTTGACATCCAAGATAAATCATTATCCACTCCTAGCTACTTAAGCATGGCATGAGAAACTATAATCTCTAATTGTCATTGCAAACATGTTTGATCATAATATGCTAAATCATGGATACTAGGTTAAACATATTTACAAAAACAAAAACAAGTTGAGTTCATACCTGCTTTCCTCTGCCATAGTCACTTCATCAAATATCGTCATTATTGCCTTGCACTTGCATGACCGAATGACGTGAAAATAATAATAGTGCAAGAGTGTCGTGGACTAAGCTGGAATCTGCAAACATTTTATTCAAGAGGAGAAGACAAAGTAACATGGGCTCTTTGTTAGATTAACAATGATGCATATGAGAGCCACTGAACATTTTCATTATGGTCTTCTCCTTGGTACGACTCAAATAAAAGGAAAAGAATTTCGGAGAAACACACTGAAATATTTTTGGATTTTCATGAAGAAGGCAAATTAAAGAGGGAAAAACAAAAAACGAGAAAAACTATTTACACGGGAGAGCTCCCAACAAGTAAAAGAAGAAACAAGAAATCTTTTTGGGTTTTATTTTGATACTACAATTAAATTAAACTAGAAAGAAAAGCCGAAAAGAAGTAGGAAATATTTTTGGGTTTTCTCAAAGTTTTTCAAACACGCAAGAAGAAAGCGAGAAAATAAATCTAGCATGGATAATACAATGAAAAAGTATGAACACCGACAACTGGAATGAAATGTGTAAACATGAATATAATGTCAATGGAAATACGTACTCCCCCAAGCTTATGCTTTTGGCCTAGCTTGGTAATCACCATCCATAATAACCATCCGGTCCTAAGTCGAAGTGTGGTGGAGACGACACCTGAGCGTCCCACTCCTGGGGCTCCTCCTCAGCAGCTGCTAGGTTGTTCCGATAGACTGTTATTTCCTCTGGCATGATCCTGTATCTGTTCCTAGAAGTAAAATCAAACAGAGCAGGTGTAGGCAATGGGATAACATCACGGGTTTCGACGCTGAATAATAAGCTGTAGCGATTGTTATGAAAAGAATCAGCTACATCAATAAATTGGTGATCCTGCAATGCCTTGTGATCTAGATAAACTTGGGACAAGGGATAATCATGTGGGCGAATCTGAACATTAAAGTGTCTCGTTAAGCGAGTAGCATAAATACCACCATGTATCTTTCCCTTAGTCCTGTTAAGGTGTAAGCGACGTGCAATAATAGCCCCCATGCTAAAGGTGTGATCATTGTGCAATGCACGGCATAAAATCACGAAGTCGAGGGCACTGAGTGCACCAACCTTCTCTCTAGCGGTTAAACACTTCGCGATGAACAAAACAAAGTAATGTAAAGAAGGAAACTGTAAACTGGTAGCAGTGGCTTTTGACACACCTCTATCTTCACCCACTGTTAAAGTGAGGAGAAAGTCCTCAAAGTCCGCTCGTCTAGGCTCTCTTAATTCCCCATCATAAGGGATAAAGCATATGTCACAAAAGTCAGTGAGCGGTATCTTGTGAGTTTCAGATATAGCTTAAACTGCACCTCAGGAGGATTATTCCTACTCAGAAAATGAAAACTTTGCATAAAGGAATTTGTAAGGATGTGGTGCTGGTCACGCTTAGCTGTGAGGAAATTGGTCAGTCCATCATTTGCAACGAATTGGGCAAACTCTTGATGGAACCCGACCTCCTCCATGAAGGCCTTATGCGGCCATTCGCACGGCCGCACCTCCGCCGTTCTCGGAGTGTGGAGGTCCTTGTCTGACGATTCCCCAATGACTCCTTTACCATTCTTCTTGGAGGAAAACTTCCTAAAGAAATCCATCTTATTCCTATAATTAAATTTGTGAATATTTTAATCTACAAAAAAATTTGTCAACAAAACTTCGTAAGATTGATAGCAACTACTCCTAAGGATGCATAGAGGCCATATTAAGCATTCAAACTACTTAGAACTCTAAGAATTCAACATGCAAGCCCATCTACAGCAGCACCAAGAGTAGATAATTATTCTAAAAATAACCCACTAAAAACTAATTGGAGCAATGGATGAGTCACATACCAAGTAGCAATCCCCCAAAACAGTTTCGGAAATGGAGCTTGGAGCAAAGAGATCGAAATCCACGGGTTTGAGAGCAAGAGCACGGGAGTGAGAGCTATGGTGGTTTTTTCTGGAGGTAGGAGATGACATGGGCTAAAGAGATAAGTGAGGGGGCCCACGTGGGGACCACAACCCACCAGGTCGCGCCTGGGGTTGCTGGTGCGCCCTGGTGTCTTGTGGGCACCAGGTGCACCCCCTCTGATGTTATTTGCACCAGAAATTCAGAAATATTCAGAAAAAAATCGTATCAAATTTTCAGAGTATTCTCAGAATTTTTATTTTTGGGTCATTTTTTTATTGCACGGAGAAAACAGAAAACAGGATAAACATGGCATTTTATTTTATTTTACTAAGTAAAATAGAAACAAAAGGTGGGTACAGAAAGTTGTGCCTACTAGATTCATCAACTTCATACCTCTCAAAAATGATTCATTAATAAGGTTGATCAAGTCTTATTAACAACCACTTTCGATTAGCATAAAACCGAAGAACTTTCGTAAAACACTAAGTTACCTCAATGGGGATATGCATATCCCCAACAATAAGTGTGTCATATTTCTTTTTGGCAGTAGGTAGAGGTAATTGAAAACTTCCAATAGTGAGTGTCGAAGATTCTTCAATAACATTTATACCATTCACTTGGAATTGTTCTTCGAAAAGTGCACCGTATGCTCATTACCATTGATATGAAAACTGACTCTGCTTTTGTTGCAATCAATAACAGCCCCTGCAGTATTCAAAAAGGGTCTACCAAGGATAATCGATATGTTGTCGTCCTCGGGCATCTCAAGAATAACAAAGTCCGTTAAGATAGTAACATTTGCAACAACAACGGGCACATCCTCACAAATAACGATAGGTATGGCAGTTGATTTGTCAGCCATTTGCAATGATATTTCAGTAGGTGTGAGTTTATTCAAATCAAGTCTTTTATATAAAGAGAAAGGCATAACACTAACACCAGCTCCCAAATCAAACAAAGCAATTTTGACATAATTTCTTTTAATGGAGCAAGGTATAGTTGGTATTCTCGAATCTCCGAGTTTTTTAGGTACTCCATCCTTAAAAGAATAATTAGCAAGCATGGTGGAGATTTCAGCTTCAGGTATCTTTCTTTTATTAGTGATGATGCCTTTCATGTATTTTGCATAAGGGGCCATCTTTAAGATATCAGTTAAGCGGGTACGCAAAAAGACTGGCCCAATCATTTCAGCAAAGCGTTCAAATTCTTCATCATCCTTTTTCTTAGATGGTTTAGGTGGAAAGGGCATGGGTTTCTGAACCCATGGCTCTCTTTCTTTACCATGTTTTCTAGCCACAAAGTCTCTTTTATCATATCATTTATTCTTAGGTTGTGGGTTATGAAGATCAACAACACGCTCTATTTCAACATCATTATCTGGTTCTTTATCATTGTTGTTAGGGAACGTTGCATGGGAAACAAAAAAATTCCTACGCTCACCAAGACCGATCTAGGAGATGAACATCTACGAGAGGAGAGATTGCATCTACATACCCTTGTAGATCGCTAAGCGGAAGCGTTAAGAAACGCGGTTGATGTAGTCGAACGTCTTCGCGATCCAATCACGATCCGTCCCACGAACTCCCGATCAAGTGCCGAACGGACGGCACCTCCGCGTTCAACACACGTACGGCTTGATGACGCCTTCACCTCCTCGATCCAGCGAGCGATGGTGAAGTAGCAGCTCGAGTACTCCGGCAGCATGACAGCGTGATGGCGGTGGTGGTGGAGCTAATCCAGTAGGGCTTCACCAAGCACCGCCGAACCAATCTAGTGGAGAGGAGAGCTACGAGGGAGAGGAGGAGCAGCGTCGTAGCACGTTGGGGTGCAGATGCCCTCTCTCTCCCTCTCTATATATAGGGGGAAGGGAGGAGGGGGCGCCCTAGGGTTTCCCCTAGAGACCGGCGGCCAAGGGGGCGGCTAGGGTTGTGGTGCCCCCCCCCCACCAAGGCGCCTTGCCTCCCAAGGAATGGGAGGCCGGCGGCCCTAGGGGTGTGACCCACCTCTTGGCCGACTCGGGCTGGGGTATGGGCGGCGCCCAGCCCCCTAGTGGGCTGGTGCGCCCCCTCTCCTTGGCCCATGAGGCCCCCAACACTTGCTGGGGCTCCCCGAAGCCCCCTTCGGCACTCTGTCGTATCTCCGGAACACTTCATCCTATATATCAATCTTCACCTCCGGACCATTCCGGAGTTCCTCGTCATGTCCGGGATCTCATCCGGGACCCCGAACAACCTTCGGTCACCAACACAACAACTCGACTATACTTATATCGTCACCAAACGATAAGTGTGTAGACCCTACGGGTTCGAGCACTATGCAAACATGACCGAGACACCTCTACGGTCAATAACCAATAGCAGGACCTGAATGTCCATATTGGTTTCTACATATTCTACAAAGATCTTTATTGGTCCAACCTCGATGTCAAGGATTCAGTCAATCCTGTACGCAGTTCCCTTTGTCCATCGGTATGTTACTTGCCCGAGATTCGATCGTCGGTATCTCCATACCTAGTTCAATATCGTTACCGGCAAGTCTCTTTACTCGTTCTGTAACACAAGATCCCGTGGCCAACTTCTTAGTCACATTGCTTGCAAGCTCATTATGATGTTGTATTACCGAGTGGGCCCTGAGATACCTCTCCGTCATACGGAGTGACAAATCCCAGTCTTGATCCATGCCAACCCAACAGAGACCCTCGGAGATACCTGTAGAGCATATTTATAATCACCCAGTTACGTTGACATGTTTGATACACACAAGGTACTCCTCCGGTGTCAGTGAGTTGCATGATCTCATGGTCATAGGAACAGATACTTGACATGCAGAAAACAATAGCAATAAACTTGACACGATCATATGCTACGTTCATAGTTTGGGTCTTGTCCATCACATCATTCTCCTAATGACGTGATCCCGTTATCAAATGACAACGCATGTCTATGACCAGGAAACCATGGTCATCTTTGATCAACGAGCTAGTCCGGTAGAGGATCACAAGGGACATGTTGTTGTCTATGTATCCACACATGTATTTGAGTTTCCAATAAATACAATTATAGCATGGATAATAAACGATTATCATGAAAAAGGAAATATGATAATACCCACTTTATTATTGCCTCTAGGGCATATTTCCAACAGTCTCCCACTTGTACTAGAGTCAATAATCTAGTATTACTTGGTAATGAATCTAACACCCATAGAGTTCTGGTGTTGATCATGTTTTGCCCGTGGAAGAGGTTTAGTCAACGGATCTGCAACATTCAGATATGGGTGCACTTTGCAAATGTTTATGTCCTCCTCCTTGATCGCATCACGGATGGAATTGAAGCGTCGCTTTATGTGTCTGGTCCTCTTGTGAAACCTTGGTTCCTTGGTCAGAGCAATGGCACTAGTGTTGTCCCAGAACAGAGTCAATGGGTCCAGTGCACTAGGCACAACTCCAAGATCTGTCATGAACTGCTTCATCCAGACACCTTCCTTTGCCGCCTCCGAGGCAGCTATGTACTCCGCTTCACATGTAGAATCAGCTACCACGCTTTGCTTGGAACTGTACCAGCTTACCGCTCCCCCATTGAGAATATATACGTATCCGGTTTGAGACTTAGAGTCATGCGGATCAGTGTCAAAGCTTGCATCGACGTATCCCTTTACGACGAGCTCTTGATCACCTCCATAAACGAGAAACATTTCCTGAGTCTTTTTCACGTACTTAAGGATATTCTTGACCGTCGTCCAGTGTTCCACTCCTGGATCACTTTGAAACCTTCCGGCCATACTTATGGCAAGGCTGACATCTGGTCTTGTGCACATCATCGCATATATAATAGAGCCTATGGGAAAAGCATAGGGGATGGCACTCATCTTTTCTCTATCCTCTGCAGTCACTGGGAATTGAGTCTTACTCAACTTCACACCTTGCAACACAGGCAAGAACCCTTTCTTGGACTGATCCATTTTGAACTTCTTCAAAACTTTATCAAGGTATGTGCTCTCTGAAAGTCCTATTAAGCGTCTCGATCTATCTCTATAGATCTTGATGCCTAATATGAAAGCAGCTTCTCCGAGGTCCTTCATTGAAAAACTCTTGTTCAAATATTCCTTCACGCTTTCCAAAAATTCTATATTATTTCCAATCAGCAATATGTCGTCCACATATAATTTTAGAAACGCTATAGAGCTCCCACTCACTTTCTTGTAAATACAAGCTTCTCCGTAAACTTGCATAAACCCGAATGCTTTGATCACCTCATCAAAGCGAAGATTCCAACTCCGAGACGCTTGCACCAGCCCATAAATGGATCGCTGGAGTTTGCAAACTTTGTCAGCATTCTCTGGATCGACAAAACCTTCTGGTTGCGTCATATACAACTCTTCCTTAAGGAAACCGTTAAGGAACGCTGTTTTGACATCCATCTGCCAAATTTCATAATCGAAAAATGCAGCTATTGATAACATGATTCTGACGGACTTAAGCATCGCTACGGGTGAGAAAGTCTCATCGTAGTCAACTCCTTGAACTTGTGAAAAACCCTTTGCCACAAGTCGAGCTTTATAGACGGTGATATTACCGTCCGCGTTCGTCTTCTTCTTAAAGATCCATTTATTCTGAATGGCCTTTCGCCCTTCGGGTAATACTTCCAAAGTCCATACTTTGTTTTCATACATGGATCCCATGTCGGATTTCATGGCCTCTAGCCATTTGTCGGAATCCGGGCCCACCATTGCTTCTCCATAGTTCGTAGGTTCATCGTTGTCCAACAACATGACCTCTAAGACAGGGTTACCGTACCATTCAGGAATAGTACGTGTCCTTGTCGACCTACGAGGTTTGATAGTAACTTGATCCGAAGCTTCATGATCACCATCATCAGCTTCCCCTTCAACTGACGTAGGCTCTAAAGAAACATCTTTTTGTGCTGCGCTACTTTCTGGTTGAAGTAATGGTTCAACAACCTCATCAAGTTCTATCTTCCTCCCACTCAATTCTTTCGAGAGAAACTCTTTCTCGAGAAATGACCCGTTCTTCGCGACAAACACTTTGCCTTTGGATCTAAGATAGAAGGTACACCCAACCGTCTCTTTTGGGTATCCTATGAAGATGCATTTGTCCGCTTTGGGTTCGAGCTTTTCTGGCTGAAGCCTTTTGACATAAGCATCGCATCCCCGAACTTTAAGAAACGACAACTTTGGTTTCTTGCCAAACCATAGTTCATACGGTGTCGTCTCAACGGATTTAGATGGTGCCCTATTTAAAGTGAATGTGGCTGTCTCTAACGCATAACCCCAAAATGATAGTGGCAGATCGGCAAGAGACATCACAGAACTCACCATATCCAATAAGGTTTGATTACGACGTTCGGACACACCATTACGCTGTGGTGTTCCAGGCGGCGTCAACTGTGAAACAATTCCACAGTGTCTTAAGTGATTGCCAAACTCATAACTCAGATATTCTCCTCCTCGATCAGATCGTAGGAATTTAATCTTCTTGTTGCGATGATTCTCAACTTCACTCTGAAATTGTTTGAACTTTTCAAACGGTTCAGACTTGTGTTTCATTAAGTAAATATACCCATATCTACTTAAGTCATTGGTGAAGGTGAGAAAGTAAAGATATCCACCGCGCGCCTCAATGCTCATCGGACCGCACACATCAGTATGTATGATTTCCAACAAGTCACTTGTACGTTCCGTTATTCCGGAGAATGGGGTCTTAGTCATCTTGCCCATGAGGCATGGTTCACATGTGTCAAGTGATTCAAAATCAAGTGACTCCAAAAGTCCATTAGCATGGAGTTTCTTCATGCGTTTTACACCAATATGACCTAAGCGGCAGTGCCACAAGAAAGTGGTACTATCATTATCAACTCTACATATTTTGGCATCAATGTTATGAACATGTGTATCATCACTATCGAGATTCAATAAGAATAAACCCCTCACAATGGGTGCATGACCATAAAAGATATTACCCATATAAATAGAACAACCATTATTCTCTGATTTAAATGAGTAATTGATACGTCTCCGTCGTATCTATAATTTTTGATTGTTTCATGCCAATATTATACAACTTTCACATATTTTTGGCAACATTTTATATGATTTATTGGACTAACCTATTGATCCAGTGCCCAGTGCCAGTTCCTGTTTGTTGCATGTTTTTTGTTTCGCAGAATTACCATATCAAACAAAGTCCAAACGCGATAAAAATTTACGGAGATTTTTTTTGGAATATTTATGAATTTTGAGAATTGGAATCAACGCAACCGGAGACCCACAGCCCCCACAAGACACCAGGGCGCAGCCAGGGGGCCCAGGCGCGCCCTGTTGGGTTGTGCTCACCTCGTATGTCGGTTGGATCTCTCCTTTGGCCGCAAGGAAGCTAATTTTTGGATAAAAATCCCCTCAAAATTTCATCCCGATCGGAGTTACGGATCTCTGGGAATATAAGAAACAGTTTTCGGCCAGAAAACAGGAACATGAAACAGAAGAGAACACAGAAGGAGATCCAATCTAGGAGGGGATCCTGCCCCTCCGTCGCCATGGAGGCCATGGACCAGAGGGGGAACTCTCCTCCCATCTAGGGGGGAGGCCAAGGAAGAATAAGAAGGAGGAGGGCTCTCTCCCCCTCTCTCCCGGTGGCGCCGGAACGCCGCCGGGGCAAGCATCGTGACGGCGATCTACTCCAACAACTTTGCCGCCATCAACACCAACTCTCTCCCCCTCTATGCAGCGGTGTAACTCCCCTTATCCCCGTTGTAATATCTACTTAAACATGGTGCTCAACTCCATATACTATTTCCCAATGATATATGGCTATCCTATAATGTTTGAGTAGATCCGCTTTGTCCTATGGGCTAATTGATGATCGTGGTTGGTATGATTGTATATTTTATTATGGTGATGTCATACAGTGCCCTCCGTCTCGCGCAAACGTGAGGGATCCCCGCTGTAGGGTGTCGCAATGTGTTCATGATTTGCCTATGGTGGGTTGCTTGAGTGACAAAAGCATAAACCCGAGTAGGTGGGTTGTTGCATATGGGAGTAAAGAGGACTTGATACTTAATGCTATGGTTGGGTTTTACCTTAATGATCTTTAGTAGTTGCGGATGCTTGCTAGAGTTCCAATCATAAGTGCATATGATCCAAGTAGAGAAAGTATGGTAGCTCATGCCTCTCCCTCATATAAAATTGCAAGAATGATTACCGGTCTAGTTATCAATTGCCTAGGGACAAATAACCTTCTTGTTTGACAAAAGCTTTCTACTAAACAACTAACTTTTATTATCTTGCTTTTACTCGTAGTTTTATTCCCGCTAAGTACTTCTAGTGTTATTCGTGCAAACTATCCTTTCACCTACAAAATAGTTTCATACTTGTTCTAGGTAAAGCAAACGTTAAAGTGTGCGTAGAGTTGTATCGGTGGTCGATAGAACTTGAGGGAATATTTGTTCTACCTTTAGCTCCTCGTTGGGTTCGACACTCTTACTTATCGAAAAAGGCTACAAACGATCCCCAACACTTGTGGGTTATCAAGACCTTTTTCTGGCACCGTTGCCGGGGAGCAATAGCGTGGGGTGAATATTCTCGTGTGTACTTGTTTGCTTTATCACTAAGTAATTTTTATTTTCTGTTTTAGTTGTTTTCTTTTCTGTTATTAGTTGTTTTATAACTTTAGTCATGGATATGGAACACGAAACACCAAAAAAATTAGAGGTACTTGCTACTCATGGAGATAGGGAACCTCCTAAAACCCTCTATGCTAGTTATGTGAAACACGTTAATTACTCCTTCGATAATCCCGAGAAATCCTCAAGGAACTTTATAATGGGATATACATTTGATCAACGTGAGTACTTTAGGGATTATCGCTTATCTCAAAAAGGGAAACACTTATGGGATCAAATTAGAATACTGGAATGGTTTGCTTGGGATGCATGCTCGAGATGTGACTTTACTTGTTGCTCTAATATAGAAGCTCGACACCTTCCCTTTCAATACAAATTTAATGATAATGAAACCTTAGCTTCTTATGCTAAAGGTATTTATGATTACTATGATGTGGAACGAATAGAAGAATTTGTTGCTTTTAAAGGTGCTTAGGAAATTGCTTCTTTGCTTGAAAAGTATGATGATGATGTTCCTTACGAATCTGAAATTTTATCCGTACTTAAATATTGCTATGAGAATTATGATTGCAATGCTGATATTATTGAATTTATTGACAGAATGACCGCTGCCTTGGAAGAGACTAATATTTTGCAGGAATCTATGGAAGAAGAAGTTGCTGAAATTGTAAGCTCATTAGATGAAAAAGACGACGAGGAGAGCGAAGAACAAAAGGAGGAAGAGCGGATTAGCTACCCGTGCCCACCTTCTAATGAGAGTAACCCTCCAACTCATACATTGTTTAATTACCCTTCGCACATACCGAAGGATGAATGCCATGATGATTGCTATGATCCCTTGGATTCATTTGAAATATCCCTTTTTGATGAACTTGATGCTTGCTATGCTTGTGGCCATGATGCCAATATAAATTATGCTTATGAAGATGAACTTGCTGTAGTTCCTTATGTTAAGCATGAAATTTTTGCTATTGCACCCACACATGATAGTCCTATTATCCTTTTGAATTCTCCCAACTACACTATATTGGAGAAGTTTGCTCTTGTTAAGGATTATATTGATGGGTTGCGTTTTACCACTACACATGATCATTTTGATGAATATAATATGCATGTGCTTGCTGCTCCTACTTGCAATTATTATGAGAGAGGAACTACATCTTCACCTCTCTATGTTTCCAATACTATAAAATTGCTAGAAACCGTTCATACTATGCATTGGCCTTTACTTAATGTGCATGAATTGTTCTTGTATGACATGCCGATGCATAGGAAGAGAGTTAGACTTCGTTTTCACATGATATATATCACTTTGTGCTCATTACTAAATTACAAATCATTGTTGATTAAAATTGGCTTCGATATACCTTGGGATCCGGGTGGATCCATTACTTGAGCACTTTATGCCTAGCTTAATGGCTTTAAAGAAAGCGCTGCCAAGGAGACAACCCGGAAGTTTTAGAGAGTCATTTTATTCTGTTGTGTGCTTTTATAAAGTTTAAAAACAAAAAAATATAGAGGGGAACCCAAAACTTCACAAAAGGAAAGGTGAAAGTGAGAGAGATGATGAGCATCGTTGAAGTAGGGGACGTCCTTGAACTTTTGTTCATGCCCATGGAAACATTATGAATCTTGAATCACGGAAACTTTTCCAACAAAAATAATTATCCCCTTGTACAAATCCATTGTATTATAAAAATAATGTCCCAAGATTTGCCTTTAGGATGATTAGATTGCTTGTTGGTATGTGCGGTGTAAAAACAGAAACTTTGGCTGTAGTGCGTGAATTTTTATTTTTTACTGGAACGTCAAAAGTTTCTGAATTTTTTACACAGTATTGCTATACAAATTTTTAATTTGTCCTAATGTTTCAGAATTATTTGAGTTACAGAAGTATGGCCAAAGTTCAGATTACTACAGACTGTCCTGTTTAAGACAGATTCTGTTTTTGATGCATTGTTTTGCTTGTTTTAATGAAACTATCGATTTTATCGGTGGTGTAAGCCATAGAAAAGTTATAATACAGCAGGGATAATGAAAATATAAAATATGAATTGGTTTGCAACAGTACTTAGAGTAGTATTTTGCTTTATTATACTAACGGATCTTACCAGTCTTCTGTTATGTTTTGTGTGGATGAAGTGTTCGAAGATCGAGGAGGTCTCGATATGAGGAGAAGAAGGAGAGGCAAGAGTTCAAGCTTGGGGATGCCCATGGCACCCCAAGTAAATATCCAAGGAGACTCAAGCGTCTAAGCTTGGGGGTTCCCCGGAAGGCATCCCATCTTTCTTCAACAAGTATCGGTATGTTTTCGGATTCGTTTCATTCATGTGATATGTGCAAATCTTGGAGCGTCTTTTGCGTTTAGTTTTCACTTTTCTTTTATGCACCATGCTGGTATGAGATAGTACATGGTTGATTTATAGAATTCTCATTGCACTTCACTTATATCTTTTGAGTATGGCTTTATAGAATGCTTCATGTGCTTCACTTATATCATTTGAAGTTTGGATTGCCTGTTTCTCTTCACATAGAAAACCGTTATTTGTAGAATGATCTTTTGCTTCACTTATATTTATTAGAGCATGGTATTTTGTAGAAAGTATTAAACTCTCTTGCTTCACTTATATATATTTAGAGAGTCAACAAGAATTGGTCATTCACATGGTTAGTCATAAAATCCTACATGAAACTTAGGGATCACTGAATATGATATGTTTGATTCCTTGCAATAGTTTTGCGACATAGAGATGATAATATGTGGGAGGTACTAGTGGATGATCGTGTTTAGTAAGATATTGGTTTTAAGGTTTGTGATTCCCGAAGCATGCACGTATAGTCTCCCGTTATGCTAGGAAGTTGGAGCACAATTTATTCTTGATTGTCTATCTTTGTGTGAAGGCCGGGGGGGGCGATGGTTAACTCCTACCAACCTCCCCCCTAGGAGCATGCGTAGTAATACTTTGCTTCGAGAGAGCTAATAAAACTTTTGCAATAAGTATGTGAGTTCTTTATGACTAATGTGAGTCCATGGATTATACGCACTCTTACCTTTCCGCAATTTGCTAGCCTCAACGGTACCGTGCATTGCCCTTTCTCACCTCGAGAGTCGGTTCAAACTTCGCCGGTGCATCCAAACCCCGTTATATGATACGCTCTATCACACATAAGCCTTATTATATCTTCCTCAAAATAGCCACCATACCTACCTATTATGGCATTTCCATAGCCATTCCGAGATATATTGCCATGCAACTTCCACCGCCTCAGTTTTGATGACTTGAGCATTCATTGTCATATTGCATTACATGATCGTAAGATAGCTAGCATGATGTTTCCATGGCTTGTCCGTTTTTTAATATCTTTGCTACGCTAGATCATTGCATTCATATAGAGTCATACTTTGTTTTATTATCGTTGTGATATTGAGTTGTAAGTAAATAGAAGTGTGATAATCATCATTATTCATTATTAGAGCATGCCCCAGTGATGAAAGGATGATGGAAACTATGATTCCCCCACAAGTCGGGATGAGGCTCCGGACAAAGAAAGAAAAAATATATAAAAAAAAAAAAGAAAAGGAAAAAAAAGAAAAGAAAGAAAAGAAAGAAAAAATGAAAGAAGAAGGAATAGGGGCATGCTAATTCCACACTTGTGCTTCAAAGTAGCACCATGTTTTTCAAATAGAGAGTCTCCTGTGTTGTCACTTTCATATACTAGTGGGAATTTTTCATTATAGTTAGATGCATACCCATTTAGTTTTCATATTGAGCTTTCATACACTTATAGCTCTTAGTGCATCCGTTGCATGACAATCCCTACTCCTCGCATTGATATCTATTGATGGGCATCTCGATAGCCCGTTGATACGCTGAGTTGATGCGAGACTTTCTTCTCCACTTTTACCCCTTTGAAACCTACCACCATATTCTATTCCACCCATAGTGCTATATCCATGGCTTGCGCTCATGTATTGCGTGAGAGTTGAAAATGCTGAAGCGCGTTAAAAAGTATGAACCAATTGCTTGGCTGACACCGGGGTAGTACATGATTTATACTTTGTGTTAAGAAGACAAAGCATGACAAGGCTATATGATTTTGTAGGGATAGCGTTCTTTAGCCTTGATATTTTGAAAGACATGATTGTTTGTTGGGATGCCTGAGTATTAATGTCTTTATGTCAAAACTAGACTATTGCTTTGAATCACTTGTGTCTTAATATTCATGCCATGATTAGATACATGATCAGGCTGTTTATTGTATGTTTTTTGTTTCGTAGAATTACCATATCAAACGAAGTCCAAACGCGATAAAAATTTACGGAGATTTTTTTTGGAATATTTATGTATTTTGAGAAGTGGAATCAACACAACCGGAGGCCCACAGTCCCCACAAGACACCAAGGCGCGGCCAGGGGGCCCAGGCGCGCCCTGGTGGGTTGTGCTCACCTCGTATATCGGTTGGAGCTCTCCTTTGGCCGCAAGGAAGCTAATTTTTGGATAAAAATCCCCTCAAAATTTCAGCCCTATCGGAGTTACGGATCTCCGGGAATATAAGAAATGGTTTTCGGCCAGAAAACAGGAACGTGAAACAGAAGAGAACAGAGAGGGAGATCCAATCTAGGAGGGGCTCCTGCCCCTCCGCCGTCATGGCGGCCATGGACCAGAGGGGGAACTCTCCTCCCATCTAGGGGGGAGGCCAAGGAAGAAGAAGAAGGAGGTGGGCTCTCTCCCCCTCTCTCCCGGTGGCGTCGGAACGCCGCCGGGGCAAGCCTCATGACGGCGATCTACTCCAACAACTTCGCCGCCGTCAACACCAACTCTCTCCCCCTCTATGCAGCGGTGCAACTCCCCTTCTCCCCGCTGTAATCTCTACTTAAACATGGTGCTCAACTTCATATACTATTTCCCAATGATATATGGCTATCCTATGATGTTTGAGTAGATCCGCTTTGTCCTATGGGCTAATTGATGATCGTGGTTGGTATGATTGTATTTTTTTATTATGGTGTTGTACTACGGTGCCCTCCGTCTCGCGCAAACGTGAGGGATCCCCGCTGTAGGGTGTTGCAATGTGTTCATGATTTGCCTATGGTGGGTTGCTTGAGTGACAGAAGCATAAACCCGAGTAGGTGCGTTGTTGCATATGGGAGTAAAGAGGACTTGAGACTTAATGCTATTGTTGGGTTTTACCTTAATGATCTTTAGTAGTTGTGGATGCTTGCTAGAGTTCCAATCATAAGTGCACATGATCCAAGTAGAGAAAGTATGGTAGCTCATGCCTCTCCCTCATATAAAATTGCAAGAATGATTACCGGTCTAGTTATCATTTGCCTAGGGACAAATAACCTTCTTGTTTGACAAAAGCTTTCTACTAAACAACTAACTTTTATTATCTTGCTTTTACTCGTAGTTTTATTCCCGCTAAGTACTTCTAGTGTTATTCGTGCAAACTATCCTTGCACCTACAAAATAATTTCATACTTGTTCTAGGTAAAGCAAACGTTAAAGTGTGCATAGAGTTGTATCGGTGGTCGATAGAACTTGAGGGAATATTTGTTCTACCTTTAGCTCCTCGTTGGGTTCGACACTCTTACTTATCGAAAAAGGCTAAAAACGATCGCCTACACTTGTGGGTTATCAGTAACCGTCTCGCATTAAACAAGATCCAGATATGATGTTCATGCTCAACGCAGGCACTAAATAACAATTATTCAGGTTCATCACTAATCCTGATGGTAATCGAAGAACGCATGCCGACGGCGATCACATCAACCTTGGAACCAGTTCCCACGTGCATCGTCACTTCATCCTTTGCCAGCCTCCGTCTATTCCGTAGTTCCTGCTTTGAGTTGCAAATGTGAGCAACCGAACCGGTATCAAATACCCAGGCACTACAACGAGAGTTGGTAACGTACACATCAATAACATGTATATCATATATACCTTGTTTGGTGTTGGCCGCCTTCTTGTCGGCCAGATACTTGGGGCAATTCCGCTTCCAGTTGCCAGTTCCCTTGCAATAGAAGCACACAGTTTCTGGCTTGGGTCCAGCCTTGGGTTTCTTCACGGGAGGGGCAACTGCTTTGCCACTCTTCTTGGAGTTACCCTTCTTGCCCTTGCCATTCTTCTTGAAGCTAGTGGTTTTATTGACCATCAACACTTGATGCTCCTTCTGGATGTCTGACTCAGCGACTTTCAGCATCGCAAATAGCTCGGCGACTGATTTGTTCATCCCTTGCATGTTATAGTTCAGCACAAAGCTTTTCTAGCTAGGTGGTAGTGATTGAAGAACTGTGTCAGTGATCGCCTCTGGCGGGAGCAAAATTCCCAACTCAGCCAGACGGTTGTAATACCCAGACATTCTGAGTATGTGCTCACTGACAGACCCCGTTCTCCTCCACCTTGCAAGCATAGAACTTGTCGGAGGTCTCATACCTCTTGATCCGGGCATTCTTCTCAAAAATAAACTTCAACTCCTGGAACATCTCATATGCTCCATGACATTCAAAATGTCTTTGAAGTCCCGGTTCTAAGCCATACAACATAGCACACTGAACTATTGAGTAGTCATCAACACGCGTCTGCCAGACGTTCATAACGTCCACAGACGATGGAGCGGGTTGGTCACCGATCGGTGCATCAAGGACATAAGCCTTTTTAGCAGCCGTGAGGATAATCCTCAGATTACGGGCCCAGTCTACAAAGTTACTTCCATCATCTTTCAGCTTGGCTTTCTCTAGGAACACATTAAAATTCAGGGGAGCTACTGCGCGAGCCATAGATCTACAACATAAATTTGCAAAGACAACTTAGACTATTGTTCAAGATAATGAGTTTAGTTAATCATATTACTTAAAACTCCCACTCAAATTGACATCCCTCTGGCCATTCGAGTGCTACATGATCCAAATTCACCAACCCAAGTCTGGTCATCACGTGAGATGAGGTGGTTTCAATGGTAAACATCTCCATGTTGATCATATCTACTATATGACTCATGTTCGACCTTTCGGTCTTTTTTGTTCCGAGGCCATGTATGTACATGCTAGGCTCGCCAAGTTTAACCCGAGTGTTCCGCATGTGCAAAACTGGCTTGCACCCGTTGTATGTGAACGTAGAGTCTATCACACCCGATCATCACGTGGTGTTTCGAAACGACGAACTTTCGCAACGGTGCACACTCGGGGAGAACACAATTTTATCTTGAAATTTTAGTGAGGGACCACCTTATAATGCTACCGTCGTCCTAAGCAAAATAAGATGCATAAAAAGGATTAACATCACATGCAAATCATAAGTGACATGATATGGCCATCAACTTGTGCTTTTGATCTCCATCTTCAAAGCACCGGCATGATTTCCATCGTCACCGGCATGACACCATGATCTCCATCATCATGATCTCCATCATCGTGTTGCCATCGGGGTTGTCGCGCCAACCATGCTTCTACTACTATTGCTACCGTTTAGCGATAAAGTAAAGCATTGCAAAGCGCTTAATGATTGACAGGTCATAAAATAATTAAAGACAACCCTATGGCTCGTGTCGGTTGCCGTATGCATCGACATGCAAGTCGATATAAACTATTACAAACATGATCATCTCATACATCAAATTATTTCATCATGTCTTTGGCCATATCATATCACAACATACCCTGCAAAAACAAGTTAGACGTCCTCTAATTTGTTGTTGCATGTTTTACGTGGCTGGTATGGGTATCTAGCAAGAACGATTCTTACCTACGCAAAACCACAACGGTGATATACAAGTTGCTATTTAACCTTCTACAAGGACCGTCTTTGTCGAATTCGATTCAACTAAGGTGGGAGAGACAGACACACGCCAGCCATCTTATGCAACAAAGTTGCATGTCAGACGATGGAACCGGTCTCATGTACATGGACATGTAAGGTTGGTCCGGGCTGCTTCATCCCACAATACCGCTGAATCAAGAAAAGACTAAGGAAGGAAGCAATCTGAATATCAACGCCCGCAAACTCCTTTGTGTTCTACTCGTGATGTCATCTACGCAAAAACCTGGCTATGATACCACTGTTGGGGAACGTTGCATGGGAAACAAAAAATTTCCTACTCTCACCAAGACCGATCTAGGAGATGAACATCTACGAGACGAGAGATTACATCTACATACCCTTGTAGATCACTAAGCGGAAGCGTTAAGAAACGCGGTTGATGTAGTCGAACGTCTTCGTGATCCAATCACGATCCGTCCCCCGAACTCCCGATCAAGTGCCGAACGGACGGCACCTCCACGTTCCACACACGTATGGCTTGATGACGCCTTCACCTCCTCGATCCAGCGAGCGATGGTGAAGTAGCAGCTCGAGTACTCCAGCAGCACGACGGCGTGATGGCGGTGGTGGTGGAGCTGATCCGGCAGGGCTTCGCCAAGCACCGCCGAACCAATCTAGTGGAGAGGAGACCTACGAGGGAGAGGAGGGGCAGCGTCGTAGCACGTTGGGGTGCGGCTGCCCTTTCTCTCCCTCTCTATATATAGGGGGAAGGGAGGAGGGGCCGCCCTAGGGTTTCCCATAGAGGCCAGCGGCCAAGGGGGCGGCTAGGGTTGTGGTCCCCCAAGGCGCCTTGCCTCCCAAGGAAAGGGAGGCCAGCGGCCCTAGGGGTCTGCCCAACCTCTTGGCCGACTCGGGCTGGGGTTTGGGCGGCACCAAGCCCCCTAGTGGGCTGGTGCGCCCCCTCTCCTTGGCCCATGAGGCCCCCAACACTTGCCGGGCCCCCCCGAAGCCCCCTTCGGCACTCTGCCGAATCCCCGGTACACTCCGGAACACTTCTGGACTCCGATACCCTTCGTCCTATATATCATTCTTCACCTCCAGACCATTCCGGAGTTCCTCGCCACGTCTGGGATCTCATCGGGACTCCGAACAACCTTCAGTCACCAACATAACAACTCGACTATACTTATATCGTCACCAAACATTAAGTGTGTAGACCCTACGGGTTCGAGAACTATGCAGACATGACCGAGACACCTCTACGGTCAGTAACCAATAGCGGGACCTGGATGTCCATATTGGTTCATACATATTCTACAAAGATCTTTATCGTTCGAACCTCGATGTCAAGGATTCAGTCAATCCCGTATGCAGTTCCCTTTATCCATCGGTATGTTACTTGCCCAAGATTAGATCGTCGGTATCTCCATACCTAGTTCAATCTCGTTACCGGCAAGTCTCTTTACTCATTCTGTAACACAATTTCCCGTGGCTAACTTCTTAGTCACATTTCTTGCAAGCTCATTATGATGTTGTATTACCGAGTGGGCCCTGAGATACCTCTCCGTCATACGGAGTGACAAATCACAGCCTTGATCCATGCCAACCCAACAGACACCCTCGGAGATACCTGTAGAGCATCTTTATAATCACGCAATTACGCTGCGACATTTGAAACACACAAGGTACTCCTCCGGTGTCAGTGAGTTGCATGATCTCATGGTCATAGGAACAGATACTTGACATGCAGAAAACGATAGCAATAAACTTGACATGATCATACGCTACGTTCATAGTTTGGGTCTTGTCCATCACATCATTCTCCTAATGATGTGATCCCGTTATCAAATGACAACTCATGTCTATGACCAGAAAACCATGGTCATCTTTGATCAACGAGCTAGTCCGGTAGAGGATCACTAGGGACATGTTGTTGTCTATGTATCCACACATGTATTTGAGTTTCCAATAAATACAATTATAGCATGGATAATAAACGATTATCATGAACAAGGAAATATGGTAATAACCACTTTATTATTGCCTCTAGGGCATATTTCCAACAATTGTTCGGTTGAGTATCCTCATGAACATTATCATTATCATTTTCATTATCACTAGGTGAATGCTCATTACCAGATTGAGTTTCAGCATCGGAAATAGAGACATCATTCTCTTTAGGAGATTTTTGTATCTCAGGTTCACTAGAGGTATGCAAAGTCCAATCATTTTTCTTTTTCTTTTTCTTTTTAGAAGGACTAGGTGCATCAGTGTTAATTCTCTGAGAGTCTTGTTCAATTCTTTTAGGATGACCTGCAGGATAAAGAGGTTCTTGGGTCATTCTATCTCCTCTAGTTACTACTCTAGCAGCAAAATCATTCGTATTATTATTCATTTCATCAAGCAATTCTTTTTGAGACTTAGCAACTTGTTCTAACTAGGTTTGAACCATAGAGGCATGTCTTCCCACACCTCGAACATCATTACTGATTCTAAATAACAAGTCACTCAAGTGAGCAATCATATCAGAATTATATTTCAATTGTTTCAGAACATTTGCATTGAAGTGATCTTGTTTCATAATGTAGTTATCAAACTCATATAAGCATTGACTAGGATATTTATTGTAAGGGATATCACTTTCATCAAACTTTAATAAAGAATTTACCTCTACCAGCTGTTGAGGTGGTGGTGTGTCAAGGCCATGTATTTCTTCAATAGGTGGTAAATTCTTAACATCCTCAGCTTTAATACCTTTTTCCTTCATACATTTCTATGCCTCTTGCATATCTTCAGGACTGAGAAATAAGATACCCCTCTTCTTCGGAGTTGGTTTAAGTGGTGGTTCAGGGAGAGTCCAATCATCATAATTCTTCAATATAATATTCAATAGTTCCTCAGCTTGTTCAACAGTTCGTTCCCTGAAAACACAACCAACACAACTATCTAGGAAGTCCCTAGAAGCATCAGTTAGTCCATTATAGAAGATATCAATTATTTCATTTTTCTTAAGAGGGTGATCAGGCAAAGCATTAAGCAATTTGAGAAGCCTCCCCCAAGCTTGTGGGAGATACTCTTCTTCAATTTGCACAAAGTTAAATATTTCCTGTAAGGCAGCTTGTTTCTTATGGGCAGGAAAATATTTTTCAGAGAAGTAGTAAATCATATCCAGGGGACTACGCACACAACCAGGAGCAAGAGTATTGTACCATATCTTAGCATCACCCTTTAATGAGAACGGAAATAATTTGAGAATATAGTAATAGCGAGTCTTCTCATCATGAGCAAAGAGGGTGGCTATATCATTCAACTTAGTAAGATGTGCCACTACAGTTTCAGTTTCATAGCAATGGAAAGGATCAGATTCAACCAAAGTAATTAACTCTGGGTCGACAAAGAATTCATAATCCTTATCAGTAACAAATATAGGTGAAGTAGCAAACTTAGGATCACATTTCATTCTAGCATTCAAAGTCTTCTCTTTATACCTGCGTAATAATTTCTTAAGATCATCTCTATCCTTACAAGAAAGGATTTCTCTAGCTATCTCCTCATCCATAACATAACCTTCAGGTATCTTAGGCATTTTAAATCTTGGAGAGCTAGGTATAATAGGTGTTTCATAGTTCTTAGTTTCAAAGACTTCATCACTTTCAGTAGTTTCATCAGTTTCAGTAATTTCATTCTCTTTAGCTCTAGCAATTTGTTCATCAAGAAATTCGCCTAGTGGCACATTATCATCAAGCATGGTACTAGCATCATCATAAGCATCATTCATAGTAGAAGTAGCATCATCAATAACTTGCAACATATCAGGATTAATAGCATGTGGTGGTGTTGCAAACTTACTCATAACCGAAGGTGAATCAAGTGCGGAGCTAGATGACAATTCCTTACCTCCCCTTGTCTTAGAGGAAAAAATCTTGGTTTTTGGATCCTTCAGATTCTTCATATTGATCAATTGATATAAATACCAATTGACTCAACAAATATAGCTATGCTCCTCGGCAACGGCGCCAGAAAAAGGTCTTGATAACCCACAAGTATAGGGGGTCGCAACAGTTTTCGAGGGTAGAGTATTGACTTTCGTGCATGCATAGGGAATCACAAACCTTAACACCAATATTCCTACTAAGCCTAATTACTCACTAACATCACTCACGTATTACTATCATCATGTTTCAAAACTATTACAAAGAATCAAGTTTAATTTGCCCAATGATCTTCATGAAAGTTTTTATTATATCCTCCTTGGATATCTATCACTTTGGGACTAGTTTCATATATTGCCATTGCTTTTTGGCAAGCTCAAACAAATTTAAGTTAAGCACATGAGCATAAAGATTTCATCTCTCAAAATAGTATAAGTGAAGCATGAGAGGATTTCTACAAAAAAAATCCAAGCACACCGTGCTCAAAAAGATATAAGTGAAGTACTAGAGCAATTCTATAGCTCAAAAAGCTTAAGTGAAGCACATAGAGCAATTCTAACAAATCATAGCATGCTTTTGGCTCTCTCAAATAGGTGTGTCCAGCAAGGATAAAAATGAAAAATTAACAAACAAAGCAAGCAAAGAAACAAGACGCTCCAAGCAAAACTCATGATATGAGACGAATAAAAATATAGCTCCAAGTAAAATACCGATGGTTGTTAGAAGAAAGAGGGGATGCCACTCGGGGGCATCCCCAAGCTTAGTTGCTTGTTACTCTTTGGATATATCTTGGGGGTGCGGTAGCATCCCCAAGCTTAGGCTTTTTATCACTCCTTATTCCTTCATCCATCGTGATCTCACCCAAAACTTGAAAACTTCAATCACACAAAACTCAACAAAATCTTCGTGAGATCCGTTAGTATAATAAAGCAAATCACTAATTTAGGTACTGTTGAAAACCCATTCATATTTTATTATTGAATTATACCTACTGTATTTTAACTTTACCATGGCTCATACCCTTCAATATAACCCATAGATTCATCAAAACAAGCACACAATGCAACGAAAACATAATCTGTCTTAAACAGAACAGTCTGTAGTAATCTGTACTCTAACCATGCTTCTGTAACTCTAAAAATTCTGAAAAATTATGAAAACGTAAGGAATTTGTATAGAAACACTGTGTTAAAATTTCAGCTCAAGATCACATTCTAGAAAAAAATGAAAATTCATATACTGGGCGCAAAGTTTCTGTTTCAGATTCAGCATCGCTTCTACTCATCCTATGAATCATCCTAAAGGCTTTACTTGGCACAAACACTAAATAAACCATAAAAACACAATCATAACAGAGGCATAATTGTGTAAACACTCAAAAACATAAAATAAAAAGCAAAAAATTATTTATTCATTGGGTTGCCTCCCAACAAGCGCTATTGTTTTACGCCCCTAGCTAGGCATAACGCATAGATTCAAGTATTGTCATCTTTGGTTTTGGATCCATATGATGCCCTCATGATTGATTCATATGGTGGCTTAATTATTGTTCTAGGGAAGTGTTCCATACCCTTTCTCAAGGGAAATTGAAAACGAATGTTGCCTTCTTTCATATCAATCACGGCACCTATAGTGCGTAAAAACGGTCTACCAAGTATAATGGGACAAGATGGATTGCAATCAATATCAAGCACAATAAAATCAATAGGCATATAGTTCCTATTTGCAAGAATACGAACATCATTAATTCTTCCCAAAGGCTTTTTAATAGTAGAATCCGCGAAGTGCAAATTAAGAGAACATCCTTCAATATTGGTGAGAGCAAGCACATCACATAGAGATTACGGAATCGTGGAAACACTAGCACCCAAATCACACAAAGCAAAGCACTCATAATTTTTAATCTTGACCTTAATGGTAGGTTCCCACTCATCATGCAATTTTCTAGGAATAGAAATCTCCAACTCCTACTTTTCTTCAAAAGATTTCATCATGGCATCAACGATATGTTTAGTAAAAGCGTTATTTTGCTCATAAGCATGGGGTGAATTCAACATGGATTGTAGCAAAGAAATACATCCAATCAAAGAGCAACTATCATAATTAAAGTCTTTGCAATCCAAAATAGTGGGCACATCACTAGTTAAAGTTTTGACCTCTTCAAACCCACTTTTATCAAAAATTTCATCAAGATTTTCACCCTCCAAATTATTGGGACGCCATCTAGCTAAAGTTGACTCTACTTCGGTCCCTTAATTATCAATCTTAATATTAATAAACAAGCAATCAATAGAAGAAACACTAATCACTTTAAGATCTTCATCCTTTTTATGAAGGCAATCACTAGAAAACGATTTTTCTAAGATTTCTCTTTTAGCTCTAAGCATAGCGGTTCTTTTCTTACTTTCATCCATAGAGACATATAAAGCTTTAATAGATTCATAAATCTTAGGCACAAAAGCTTTCAACTTGAGATTTTCAACATCATGAGAAATTCTATCAATGCTTCTAGACATATCATCAATCTTATTCAACTTTTCTTCTATCGTAGTATTGAAAACCTTTTGCGCATTGATAAATTTTTTAATATTACTCTCAAGATCAGAGGTGTTCCTATTATTATTGTAAGAAGACCTACCATAGGAATTACCATAATTATTAGACGAATTTCCAGGAAAAGGCCTAGGATTAAAATTACCTCTATAAGCATTGTTATTGAAATTGTTTCGCGAGACAAAATTCACATCTACGAAATCACTATTTTGCTCAATCAAGGTAGACAAAGGCACATCATTAAGATCAATAGGAGAATTTTTTACTAGCAACCAATTTCATCAAAGCATCAACCTTATCACTCAAAGTACTAATTTCTTCAACCGAATTAACTTTTTTATTAGTAGGTGCTCTTTCGGTATGCCATTGAGAATAATTAGCCATGATATTATCTAGCAATTTAGTAGCTTCACCCAAAGTAATCTCCATAAAAGTACCACCCGCGGCGGAATCTAAATGATTTCTAGAGACAAAATTCAATCCCGCATAAAAAAATTGTATGATCATCCAAAGATTTAAACCATGAGTAGGACAATTTCTTAGCATCAATTTCATTCTTTCCCAAGATTGTGCAACATGTTCATGTTCAATTTGCTTGAAATTCATGATTTGCGTCCTAAGGGAAATAATTTTCACGGGCGGAAAATACTTAGTGATAAAAGCATCCTTGCACTTATTCCAAGAATCGATACTATTGCGAGGCAAAGAGGAAAACCAAATTTTTCCACGATCCCGCAAGGAAAAAGGAAATAGTTTCAACTTATCGAATAGTCATGACGATATCCAAGGCGATGATCATTATATAGGCATCATGTCCAAGATAGGTAGACCGACTCCTGCCTGCATCTACCTCTATTACTCCACACACCGACCGCTATCCAGCATGCATCTAGTGTATTAAGTTCATGGACAAACGGAGTAATGCAATAAGAACGATGACAGATGTAGACAAGATCTATTCATGTAGGAATAGACCCCATCTTGTTATCCTTAATAGCAATGATACATGTGTGTCTTGCTGCCCCTTCTGTCACTGGGAAAGAACACCGCAAGATCGAACCCATCACAAAGCACCTCTTCCCATGGCAAGAAAAATCGATCTAGTCGGCCTAACTAAACCAAAGATTCGAAGAAGAAATACGAGGCTATAAGTAATCATGCATATAAGAGATCAAAGAAGACTCAAATAATATTCATGGATAGAAACTGATCATGAACTCAAAATTCATCGGATCCCAACAAACACATCACAAAAGTTTACATCAAATAGATCTCCAAGAGACCATTGTATTGAGAATCATAAGAGAGAGAGAGAGAGGAAGCCATCTAGCTACTGCCTACGGACCAGTAGGTCTATGGTGGACTACTCACGCATCATAGGAGAGGCACCTATGAGGAAGATGAACCCCTCCGTGATGGTGTTTAGATTGGATCTCGAGGTTCTGGAACTTGCGGCGGCTGGAATTGTGTTTCGTTGACTCCCCTAGGGTTTTTGGAATATTTGGGAACTTATAGGCATCAGAGGCAGTGGAGAGGGGCCCCAAGGAGGGCACAACCCATCAGGGCGCGTCGGGGCCCCCCTGGCGCGCCCTGGTGGGTTGTGGTCTCCTCGGCCCACTTCTCCGGCACTTCTTTAGCCCACCGGGTGTCTTCTGGTCCAGAAAAAATCTCCAAAAAGTTTCGTTGCGATTGGACTCCATTTGGTATTGATTTTCTGCGAAGTAAAAAAACAAGCAAAAACAGCAACTTGCACTTTGGCACTATGTCAATAGGTTAGTCCCAAAAAATGATATAAAGTTGTTATAAAATGATTGTAAAACATCCAAGAATGATAATATAACATCATGGAACAAGCAAAAATTATAGATACATTGGAGACGTATCACTTAATTTCAAACAAAGGGGGGGGGGGTAGTTGAAACGATGCGGGGTATAGGATTTGCAATGTTCAAAATAGGTCAACTCATAAGCGATCCACCCACCTTTTGCTTCGTAACTTTTATGCGGGTGTTACCACTTGGTATAGATTTATTCTTGACACCATTACCGATGGTAATTTATTGATGAGTCACACTCCGGATGCTCCTAATGCTATTGAAAATCTTGTAGGATCACCTCCTATTACTGTTAATGGAACCGTTTTGACATTGGAAGATGTTATGAGTAGGCTAGATGCTATAGAAAATAAGATGCCTACTATTGAGCACATTGAAAATCTAGACAAGGAGGTCCATAATCAAGTAACTAAGGTTGGTTCCAAAGTAGTAATTATTCTAAAGATGCTAAAAGAAAACGAGCCAAAGATTAGTGAAGAGCTAGGACAAAGTCCTTCTCGAATCGATAAGTTGGAAGAAACCCGTAATAAAATGGGCTCTGTTTTTGTTCCTGCTTAAACTATTGATAAAGTCCCCACATCTAAGAGTCCTAAGGTTATGTATGTTCCTAAGCCTACTAGTGGTGCACCAGATAAAAAGAATGAGGACCTTAAAATGATTAGTGTGCACCCCAATTTCATCAATGTAATAAAGGAACCGATCAGAAAAACTACTCCCTTTGTCCCTAGGAGCGTCCTTATTAATAACTCATGTGTTAAAACTCCTAGGAATTTTGGTTGCATATTGAGGAGTTGAGTGTCAAGGATGAAAACACTTGATATTATGCATTATGCCTAGCTAGGGGCATAAAACGATAGCGCTTGTTGTGAGGCAACCCAATAGTTATCTTTAAATTTTTGCTTTACTTTTTTGTCTTGGTGTGCTTACATGATTATTACTACTGTAACGATTGTGTTTTTTATGTTTTAATTAGTGTTTGTGTCAAGTAAAGCCTTTGGGATTGATTTGGAAGATAGTAGAATTGGTACGGTGCAAAAACAGAAACTTTTGCGTCCAGTGCAGAATTTCTCGGATTTTACAAGAACATATTTTTGATATGAAATTTTACACAGTATTTGTATACAAATTCCCAAGTTGTCCTAATTTTTAAGAATTTTCGGAGTTACAGAAGTACGGTGTTTTTGCAGATCATTATAGACTGTTCTGTTTTAGACAGATTCTGTTTTTGCTTGCATAGTTTGCTTGTTTTGATGATGCTATGGATTATATCGGGGGGTATAAGCCATGGAGAACTTAGAATACATAGCCTTATGCAATAATAAAATATGAATCAATTTATAACAGTACCTAAAGTTTTTGATTTACCTATTATACTAACGGATCTCACGAGTTTTCTATTGAGTTTTGTCTGCTGAAGTTTTCAAGTTTTGGGTGCGATCACGATGGATGAAGGAATAAGGAGCGGCAAGAGCCTAAGCTTGGGGATGTCCAATGTACCCCAAGGAAAATGCTAGGAATACTCAAGCGTCTAAGCTTGGGGATGCCCCGGAAGGCATTCCCTCTTTCATGTCCATTCCATCGGTATGTCGCTCGGAGCTATATTTTTATTCGTCACATGATATGTGTTTTGCTTGGAGCGTCGTGTATTGTAGTTTGCTTTATTTTCAGTTTGCCACAATCATTGTTTTCTGGACACACCTATTTGAGAGAGACACGTGTTCATCAGGATTTGTTAGAATACTCTATGTGCTTCACTTATATCTTTTGAGCCAAGCAGTTGCTCTAGTGCTTCACTTGTATCTTTTAGAGCACGATGGCGTGTAGATTTTATAGAAATAATTGAACTCTCGTGCTTCACTTAAACTTGTTTGAGAGTCTAATAAAAAGTAACGGTAATTTGCATGGGTTATAAGACTAGTCCAAAACGGATAGATATTCAAGGATTGTATAATCAACACCTTCATGTAGCTCACCTTATAAGAGAATTTGTGGGTTAATGATATTGATGTAGTAATATGAAAGGGCATGAGTACATGATTGTTGGCTAGTAGAAATATCGGTAGTTAAAGCGTGTTACTTGTTTCTCATCTAAATATTGGTTATGGCATGATGATGTGTGTGAGCATTCTTATTCCTCGTTGAAATCCTAGCGATGTTCGGGTCGGAGGCGCGCAATGGTTAACTCCTCCCAACCTCCTCCCTAGGGGAATGCGGTAGTACTTTGCTTCAAGAGAGCTAATAAGGCTTTACAATAAGTATATGAGTTCTTTATCACTAATGTGAATCCATGGATGTACGCACACTCACCTTTCCATATGATGCTAGCCTCTAAGGTACATTGCATTGCCCGTTCTCACCTCGAGGATCGGTGCAGCTTTCGCCGATGCATCCAAACCCCTATCGCACATAAGCCTCCTTATATCTTCCTCAAAACAGCCACCATACCTACCTATTATGGTATTTCCATAGCCATTCCAAGATATATTGCCATGCAACCTCCACCGTTACATCATATGACTTGTGTGTTCATCATTATATTGCTTTGCATGATCATATAGCTCACATAGTATTTGTGGCAAAGCCACCGTTCATCATTGTTTACATGTTATGCTAGATCATTGCACATCCCGGTACACTACTAGAGGCATTCATATAGAGTCAATTCTTTTTCATCATTGGGTTAATGTTGAGTTGTAAGTAAATAAAAGTGTGATGATCATCATTATTAGAGCATTGTCCCGGTGAGGAAAGGATGATGGAGTAATGATTCCCCCACAAGTCGGGATGAGCTCCGGATGAAAATAAAAAATGGGGGAGGCCAAATGAGCCCACCAAGAAAAAAAAGAAAAAAGAAAAAGGAAAAATAAATAAATGAGAGAAAAAGAGAGAAGGGAATTTGCTACCATCCTTTATCACACTTGTACCTCAAAGTGGCACCATGTTCTTCAGATTCCCCCGAGTTGTCATTTCATATGCTAGTGGGAATTTTTCATTATAGAACTTGGCTTGCATATTCCAATGACGGGCTTCCTTAAATGCCCGAGGTCTTCCTGAGCAAGCAAGTTGGATGCACACCCACTTAGCTTCCGTTGAGCTTTCATACACTTATAGCTCTAGTGCATCCATTGCATGGCAGTCCCTACTCCTTGTGTTGATATCAATTGATCGGCATCTCCATAGCCTTTTGGTCCGCCTAGTTGATGCGAGAATTTCTTTCCACTTTGAGTCCTTTTGATCTCTACCACCATATTCTATTCCACCCATATTCTATATCCATGGTTCACGCTCATGTATTGAGGGAGGTTGAAAATGCTGAAGCGCGTTAGAAGTACGATCCAATTGCCTGACTTGACACCATGGTGCTCATGATTTGTACTTAATTATGTGGTGAAGACGGAGTCATGCCATGATAATATGATAAAATGAGTGGGGAGTAATGTTCTTTAAGGATCGTATATTTTGGAAGTTAATCATTATGTTGTTTGTGTTTATGGATATTACTGTGTTGATGTCTATTAGTTCATCGTTTCTCAAAGATCATACCTAAAAGATATTACAAGTTGGGTAGTATGTCACATCAAAAAATCTGTATTTATCATTTACCTACTCAAGGACGAGAAGGAATTAAGCTTGGGGATGCTGATACGTCTCCAACGTATCTATAATTTTTTATTGTTCCATGCTACTATATTATCATTCTTGGATACTTTATATGCTGTTTTATATCATATTATAGAACTAACCTATTAACCCAGTGCATAGTGTCAGTTGCTGTTTTCCGTTTGTTTTTGGCCTTTCAGGAAAACTGTACCAAACAAAGTCTAAATGCCACGAAACTTTTTAATGATTTTTTCTAGATAAATATAAGACCTGGAAGCTTCGGAGGAAGACTGGAGGCCACACGAGGTGGCGCCAAGCCAACAGGGCGCGCCCAAGAGGGTGGTCGTGCCCTGATGATTTGGGACCACTTCCCGACACCTGTTGACATAACTCCGCCACTATAAATTCTCATAAATCGAGAAAATGCCCGAGAGGCATCCAAAATACTTTTTCCGCCACCGCAAGTCTCTGTTCCGCCATGTGCCTATCTGGAGCCCTGTTCCAGTGTCCTGCCGGAGGGGGGATCGATCACGAAGAGCCTCTACATCAACCTTGTTGCTCCCATGATGATGTGTGAGTAGTTTACCACAGACCTACGGGTCCATAGCTAGTACGTAGATGGCTTTCTCTCTCTCTCTCTATGACCTTCAATACAAAGTTCACCACGATTCCTAAGATGATCTATTCGATGTAATCTTCTTTGCGGTCCATTTGTCGGGATCCGATGAATTGTGGGTTTATGTTCAGATTATTCACGAAAATATGTTGAGTCTTTAATGAATTCTTATATGCATGATTGTTATAGCTTCGTATTTCTCTCTGATCTATCCGTTTGGTTTGGCCAACTGGAATAATTTTTCTTCAGCTGGAGTGGTGCGTTGTGATGGGTTTAATCTTGCGGTGCTCTAACCTCGTGACAAAAGGGGTCAAGACACATATTGTATTACTTCCATTAATGGGAAAACGATGGGGTTTATTCATATTGATTGGGTTTACTTTGTCTATATCATGTCATCTTGCTCCAAGCATTACTCTGTTTTTACTTAATAATCTAGACGCATGTTGGATAGCGGTCGATGGATGGAGTAATAGTAGTAGATGCATGCAAGAGTCGGTCTACTTGCTTATGGATGTGATGCCTATATACATGATCATTGTCGTGAATAAATATTTCATAATTATGCACTTTTCTATCAATTGCCTAACAGTAATTTGTCTACCCGCCGTATGCTTTCTTCGATAGAGAAGCCTCTAGCGAAAACTATGGCCCCCGGGTCTTCACAAAATATATTATAAAAACTCCAAAAATATTGCTGCCATTTATTTACTGTTATTTTATTTTATATTTATATCATCTATCTATCACTATTTAATCCTTGCAAGTAACGAGTTCAAGGGGCTTGACAACCCTCTTGCCCGCGTTGGGTGCAAGTGTTTGCTCTTTTGAGTGTAGGTGTTGACGATGAGAGTTCCCGTGGTTCTCCTATTGGTCGATAAACTTGGTTATCACTGAGGAAAATACTTATCTCTACTGTGCTGCATCTTGATGACCCACAAGTATAGGGGATCAATCGTAGTCCTTTCGATAAGTAAGAGTGTCGAACCCAACGAGGAGCAAAAGGAAATGACAAGCTATTTTCAGCAAGGTATTCTCTGCAAGCACTGAAATTATAGGTAACAGATAGTTTGATAGCAAGGTAATTTGTAACGAGCAAGTAACGGTAACGGTAAACAAGGTGCAGCAAGGTATCCCAATCCTTTTGAGGCAAAGGACAAGCCAGAACAATCACTAGTAATAGGCAAAGTGTTCTTGAGGGTACACGGGAATTTCGTCTAGTCACTTTTATCATGTTGGTTTGATTCGTGTTCGCTACTTTGATAATTTGATATGTGGGTGGACCGGTGCTAAGGTGTTGTTCTTACTTGAACTAACAACCTACTTATGATTAACCCCCTCGCAAGCATCCGCAACTACGAGAAAAGTATTAAGACAAAGTCTAACCATAGCATTAAACATGTGGATCCAGATCAGCCCCTTACGAAGTAGCGCATAAACTAGGGTTTAAGCTTCTGTCACTCTAGCAACCCATCATCTAATAACTACTCCACAATGCATTCCCTTAGGCCCATGAATGGTGAAGTGTCATGTAGTCGACGTTCACATGACACCACTAAGGGAATCACAACATACATATCATCAAAATATCGAACACATATCAAATTCACATGATTACTTGCAACATGACTTCTCCCGTGACCTCAAGAACAAAGGTAACTACTCACAAATAATAATCATGCTCAAGATCAAAGGAGTAATGAATAGCATAATGGATCTGAACAAATGATCTTCCACCAAATAAACCATATAGTAATGAACTACGCAAGGTAATCAACACTACTAGTCACCCACAGGTACCAATCTGAGGTTCCGGTACAAAGATTGAACACAAGAGATGAACTAGGGTTTGAGAGGAGATGGTGCTGTTGAAGATGTTGATGAAGATTGGCCTCCCAAAGATGAGAGGGGTGTTGGTGATGACGATAGCTTCGATTTCCCCCTCCGGGAGGGAAGTTCCCCCGGCGGAATCGCTCCGCCCTAGAGCAAAAGTGCTCCTGCCCAAGTTTCGCCTCGAGGCGGCGGCGCTTTGTCCCGAAAGTCCTCCTAATTTTTTAAGGTTTTTTGGGAATATATACCAGAAGATGGGCTCCGGAGGTGGGCCAGGGTGAGCACCACCCACCAGGCCGCGCCAGGGGGTGCCTGGCGCGCCCTGGTGGGTGCTCCTCACCAGGTGGCCCCCCTCCGGTATATTTTTGCTCCAGTATTTTTTATTAATTCCAAAAATGATCTCCGTAAAGTTTCAGCTTCATTGGAGTTGTGCAGAATAGGTATCTGTGACTTGCTTTTCTTGGGTCCAGAATTCCAGCTGCCGGTATTCTCCCTCTTTGTGTAAACCTTCCATATTATGAGAGAAAAGGCATTAGAATCACTCCCCAAAGCATTATTATTCAACAAAACAAAGTAAATAACAGTAGGAAATCATGATGCAAAATGGACGTATCACATCTCCTCTCCTCTTCGGGGGAAATCTCCATGCAGTTTAAAGTAGCAATGGTTGTTATAGCTTTGCAAGTCTCTTCGATCTATCGGTTTGGTTTGGCCAACTAGATTGATTTATCTTCAGTGGGAGGAGTGCATTGTTGTGTGTTCAATCTTGTGGTGCTCTATATCATAGTGACAGAAGGGGACAAGACATGTATTGTATTGTTGCTACTAAGGGTAAAACGACGAGGTTTGAACATATTGCTTCTACTTACTTTGTCTACATCATGTCATCTTGCTTAAAGCATTACTCTATTTGTCATAAATTTAATACCATAGATGCATGCTGGATAGCGGTCGATTGGTGGTGTAATAGTAGTAGATGCATAATCATTTTGGTCTACTTGTCATGGACGTGATGCCTATTGCTACTTGTGAGTTGCATTGGGATTTTCCCCGAAGAGGAGAGGAGATGCAGCACAGTAGAGATAAGTATTTACCTCAGTGAGAACCAAGGTTATTGAACAAATAGGAAAACCAAGCA
This sequence comes from Elymus sibiricus, assembly GCA_039707655.1. NCBI lineage: Eukaryota > Viridiplantae > Streptophyta > Magnoliopsida > Poales > Poaceae > Elymus > Elymus sibiricus. Next base: position 308,115,935 of record CM077671.1, read on the forward strand.
AACTCCTTTCAACAACACCTACACACAAAACCAAACACTTGCTCCCAACGCGGGCAAGAGGGTTGTCAAGCCCCTTTAACTCGTTACTTTCAAGGATTAAATCTTGATAGAGATAGATAATGTAAAGGAAAAACAAAATAAAAGTAAATAAATTACCGAAAAGTATTATTAGGGTTTTTGTATTTATGTTTAAGTAGACCCGGGGCCCATAGTTTTCGCTAGAGGCTTCTCTCCTGAATATAGCATACGGTGGGTAGACAAATTCCGGTTGGGCAATTGACAAAATTGCGCATAGTTATGACATGTTATTCACGGCAATGATCATGTATATAGGCTTCACGTCCATAAACAGACCGAAATGATTTTTCATCTACTACTATTACTCCACCAATCGACCGACTCATGCATGCATTTATGGTATTAAGTTCATGACAAATAGAGTAATGCTTGGAGCAAGGTGACATGTGATACGTCTCCAACGTATCTATAATTTTGATTGTTCCATGCTATTATATTATCATTCTAGGATACTTTTTAAGCATTTACTTGTTGTTTTATATTATTTTTGAGCACTAAGCTATTAACCCAGTGCCGAGTGCTAGTTGTTTTTTTCTCCTTGTTTTTGGCCTTTCAGGAGTACTATACCAAACTAAGTCCAAATACCCCGAAACATTTTGATGATTTTTTCTGGACAAAAATAAGACCTGGAAGCTTCGGAGGGAGACTGGAGGCCACACGGGGTGGCGCCAAGCCAAGAGAGCACGCCCAGGGGGGTGGTCGCGCCCTGATTGCTTGGGGCCACCTCCCACGGACTCTTGACCTGATCTCTTCGCTATAAATTCACATATATTGGGAAAACCCTAGAGAGCCTCCCGAAACACTTTTTCGCCGCCACAAGTCTCTGCTCCGCCGTGTGCCCATGTGGAGCCCTGTTCGGTGCCCTGTTGGAGGGGGGATCGATCACGGAGGGCCTCTACATCAACCTTGCTGCTCCCATGGTGATGTGTGAGTAGTTCACCATAGACCTATGGGTCCGTAGTTAGTGCCTAGATGGCTATCTCTCTCTCTATGTTCTTCAATGCAGAGATCACCGCGATTCCCATGGTGATCTATCCTATGTAATCTTCTTTGCAGTGTGTTTGTTGTGATCCGATGAATTGTGGGTTTATGTTCAGATTATTCGTGAAAAATATTTTAGGCTTCTCTGAATTCTTATATGCATGATTGTTATAGCCTTGTATTTCTCTTCGATCTATCGACTTGGTTTGGCCAACTAGATTTATTTATCTTCAGTGGGTGTGGTGCGTTGTAATGGGTTCAATCTTGTTGTGCTCAATCCCAATGATAGAAAGGGACATGACACGTATTGTATTGCTGCCATTAAGGGTAAAACGATGGGGTTTATTCATATTGATTGGATTTACTTTGTCTACATGATGTCATCATCCTCCAAGCATTAATCTGTTTTTACTTAATACTCTAAATGCATGCTAGATAGCGGGCGATGGGTGGAGTAATAGTAGTAGATGCAGGCAGGAGTTGGTTTACTTGCTTATGGACGTGATGCCTATATACATGATCATTGCCCAAGAGTAATTTGTCTACCAACCGTATGCTTTCTTCAAGACCGAAGCCTTTAGCGAAAACTATGGCCCCCGGGTCTCTTCACAAATATTATTACAAAAACTCATAAATATTTCTACCTTCATTTACTTTCTTTTTATTTGCAATTTATATTTATCTATTTATCTATCTATCACTACTTATCGCTTGCAAGTAACGAGTTCAAGGGGATTGACAACCCTCTTGCCCGCGTTGGGTGCAAGTGTGTCCTCTTTTGTGTGTAGGCGCTGAAGACAGGATTTTGCGTGGTTCTCCTATTGGTTTGATAACCTTGGTTCTCACTGAGGGAAATACTTATCTCTAATGTGTTGCATCTCCCCTCCTCTTCAGGCAAAATCCCAACACAGTTTACAAGTAGCAACATGATGTAGACAAAATAAGACAAGAATTATGTTCAGATCCCGTTGTTTTATCCTTAATGGCAACAATACAAATACGTGTCTTGTCCCCTTCTATCATTGGGATATAGAGCACCGCAAGATTGAACCTATTACAACGTACCACTCCTACTGAAGATAAATCAATGTAGTTGGCAAAACCAGGCCGATAGATGGCAGAGAAATACGAAGCTATAACAATCATGCATAATAGAATTCAGAAAAGACTCAATTACTTTCAATGAATAATCTGATCATAAACCCATAATTCATCGGATCCCAACAAACACACCTCAAAAGAAGATTACATCGGATAGATCACCGTGAGAATCACAGTGAACATGGTAGTGAAAATCAAAGAGAGAGCGAAGAAGCCCTCCAGGTACTAGCTATGGACCCGTATGTCTGTGGTCGACTACTCACGCATCATCATGGAGGCATCAAGATTGATGTATATGGCCTCCATGGTCGATTCCCCCTCCGGAAGAGTACCGAAAAAAGTCTCCAGATGGCCTCCCGTCGGAACAGAGGCTTGCGACAGCGGAAAAATTGATTCGGGTGGCTCTCTATTGGTTTCCCGGTTTTAGAGAATTTATGGAGGTGGAATGACGTGAGAACGAGCCACGAGGGGCCCACAAGGCATCAGGGTGCGCCTACCCCCCTGGGCGCGCCTTGTTGCCTTGAGGTTTCCTCGTCTGGCTTCCTAACTCCACACGAAGCTTCCTGGGTCTCTTTTGTCCAGAAAAAAAAATCGTCAAAAAGTTTCGTAGTGTTTAGACTTCGTTGATACAGATTTCCTGGAAAACCAAAAACAAGGAAAACAACAACAACTAGAACTACACACTAGGTTAATAGGTTAGTTCCCAAAAATGATATAAAAAAGCATATTGTTGCATATAAAGTATCCTAGATTGATAATATAATAACATGGAACAATCAAAAAATATAGATACATTGTAGATGTATCACCTATATATATGATCATTGCCATGAACATAATCATAACTATGCAATTTTCTATCAATTGCCCAACAGTAAGTTGTCTACCCACCGTATACTTTGCGTTCGAGAGAGAAGCCTCTAGTGAACACTATGGCCCCCGGGTCTACTTAGTCATATTTGCTAAAAACCTAAAAATACCTTGCTGCAATTTATTGACTTTGTTTTGTTTTACTTTTATATCTATCTATCTATCACTATGAGAAGTAATCCTTACAAGTAACGAGTTCAAGGGGCTTGACAACCCTCTTGCCCGCGTTGGGTGCAAGTGTTTGGTTTTGTGTATGCAGATGTTGTTAAAGACAAGTTTTCGTGATTCTCCTACTGGTTCGATAACCTTGGTTCCCAAAGAGGGAAATACTTATCACTACTATATTGCTTCACCCTTCCTCTTCGGGGAAAAACCCAACGCAACTCACAAGTAGCGAAAGAATTTCTGGCGCCGTTGCCGGGGAGACATCACTAACTTCACTCGAAGTCCCTTCAGACAAACTATAAATCACTTGTTCTAATTTATGCTTGTATTTTTATTTATCATTATGTTTTATTTTACAAAAAAATCAAAATCAAAAATATTTCGATTTGCTTGCTTTGTCTAGTTTGCTAGTTTCCTTCTTTGCTTGTTAGTTTGCTTGCTTGTTATTATGGCTGGCTCTTCTTTAGTTCCTTGTAACGCCGAGAATGAAGTGCTTAATTTTAAACAAAGGGGAGGACAAAACTGACAAGATGCTTGGTATAGGATTTGTGATGCTCAAAATAGATCAATTCGTAAGCAATCCACCATTATTCTGCTTCGTAATTTTATGTGGGTGTCACTACTTGGTATCGATATGTGCTTGACACTATTACCAGAGGGAATTTCTTGAGTAGTAACACTATGGATGCTTTTAATGCTATAGGAAATTTAGTGGGATCACCACCTATCATTGTTAATAAAACTATATTAACTTTGGCAGATGGCATGCGTAGACTAGAAGATATGAAGAATAAAATGCCCACTATTGAGCGTACTGAAAATCTTGAGAAAAAGTTCCAAAGTCAAATTGATCAAGTTTCTTCCAAAGTAGGAATTATTATAAAAAATCAAAAAGGAAATGAACCCATGCATAGTTAGTGAGCAGTTAGGACAAAGTCCCTCCGAAATCGATAAGTTGGAAGAAATCGTTAATAAGCTAGGTTCCGCCTTTGCTTCCCCTAAAACTATCGATAGGACTCCTCCTAACAAAAATCCAAATGTTATGTATATTCCTAAAAATAAAAGTGCCACGTCTAGTAAAAGGAATGAAGATCTTAAAATGATTAGTGTGCACTCAAGCTACCATTAAAAACAAACCTACTCATTTTGTTCCTAGGAGTGTGATTATCAATAAAATATGTTCTAAACCTCCTAGAAAGCACAGTTGCATAATTGAGGAGTTGGATGTGAAGGGCGACAATACTTGAAACAATGCATTATGCCTAGCTAGGGGCATAAAACAATAACGCTTGTTGGGAGGCAACCCAATAGTTATCTTTAAAATTTTCGTTACTTTATGCTAGTTTGAATCAACACGATTGTTGCTACTGTAATGGTTGTTTTTGTGTTTAGATTAGTGTTTGTGCCAAGTAAAGCCTTTGGGATGATTAGGAAGATAGTAGAACTGATGTTGTGTAAAAACGGAAACTTTCACACCCGGTGAAGAATTTCTATGATTTTACTGGAACGTCTTTTTGATCTGAATTTTTTACATAGTATTTATATACAAATTTCCCAGGTTTTCCTAATTGTTCAAAAAAATTGGTGTTACAGAAGTATGGTTTTAGTACAGATCACTCCAGACTATTCTGTTTTAGACAGATTCTGTTTTTTGCTTGCATAGTTTGCTTGTTTTGATGATGCTATGGATTCTATCGGGGGGGGGGGGGGGGGGTATAAGCCATGGTGAAGTTGGTATACAATACCTATTATGCAATAATAAAATATGAATCAATTTATAAAAGTACCTAAAGTATTTTATATGTCTATTATACTAACGGATCTCACGAGGTTTTGTTGAGTTTTGTGTGCTGAAGTTTTCAACTTTTGGGTGAGACAACGATGGAAGGAATAAGGAGCAGCAAGACTCTAAGCTTGGGGATGCCCAAGGCACCCCCAAGGTAATAATCAAGGAAGACCCAAGCGTCTAAGCTTGGGGATGCCCCGAAAGGCATCCCCTCTTTCGTCTCCAATCTATCAGTATGTCACTTGGAGCTATATTTTTATTCATCACATGATATGCGTTTTTCTTGAAGCGTCGTGTATTATAGTTTATTTTTCCTTTTAGTTTACCACAATCATCATTTGTTGGAAACACTTTCAGAGAGAGACACACTTTCACATAATTTGTTAGAATACTCTATGTGCTTCAGTTATATCTTTTGAGCTAGGCAGCTGCTCTAGTGCTTCACTTATATCTTGTTAGAGCATGGCGGCAGTCGTATTTTATAAAAATAGTTGAACTCTCATGCTTCACTTAAATATTTTTGAGAGTATAAGGCAATAGGAATGGTAATTTGCACGTGTTATAATACTAGTCCAAAAACGATAGGTATTCAAGGGGGATATAATAAAAACTTTCATGTAGCTCACCAAAGATGAAACATAGGTTAATTATATTGATGTATTAATATGAAAGGATATAGGTTCATGATCATTGGTTAGTAGGAATATTGGTATTAAAGTTTTCTCGTCTAAGTATTGGCCATGGCATGGTGATGAGGTGTGAGCTTTTTTATGTCTGAAATGAAATCCTATCGTGTTGTTTGAATCGAGGGCGCGCGATGGTTAACTCCTCCCAACCTCCTCCCTAGGGGAATGCGGTAGTGCTTTGCTTCGAGAGAGCTAATAAGGATTCACAATAAGTACTCCCTCCGGTCCTTTTTAGTCTGCATATAAGTTTTGTCTGAAGTCAAAACACTTCTACTTTGACCAAACTTATAGAAAAAAGTATCAACATTCGCAATACCAAATCAATATTGTTGGATTCATTATGAAATGTAGTTTCATAGTATATATATTTGGTACTATAGATGTTGATACTTTTTAATATATATTTGGTCAAAATTTGCAAAGTTTGACTTGACATAAATCTAATACGCGGAGTAAAAAGGACCGGAGGGAGTATATGAGTTCTTTATGACTAATGTGAGTCCATGGATATACGCACTCTCACCTTTCCGTAATTTGCTAGCCTCCTCGGTACCGTGCATTGCCCTTCTCACCTCGAGAGTCGGTGCATCCAAACCCCGTGATATGATGCGCTCTATCACACATAAGCCACCTTATATCTTCCTCAAAACAGCCACCATACCTACCTATCATGGCATTTACATAGCCATTCTGAGATATATTGCCATGAAGCTTCCACTATTCCGTCACATGACATATGTGTCCATCATTATATTGCTTTGCATGATCATATAGAGCTGACATAGTATTCGTGGCAAAGCCACCGTTCATCATTGATTACATGTTATGCTAGATCATTGCACATCCTGGTACACGGCCGGAGGCATTCGTATAGAGTCATATTTTTCTTTATTGAGTTGTAATTAAATGAAAGTGTCATGATTATCATTATTAGAGCATTGTCCCAGTGAGAAAAGGATGATGGAGACTATGAGTCCCCCCACAAGTCGGGATGAGACTCCAAACGAAAAAAATGGGGGAGGCCAAATGAGCCCACCACAAAAAAAGAGAAAAGAAAAAAAGGAAAAAAAAAGAGAAAAGAATGAGAGAAAAAGAGAGAAGGGACTTTTTTTACTATCCTTTACCACACTTGTGCCTCAAAGTGGCACCATGTTCTTCATATAGAGAGTCTCCAGTTTTGTCACTTTCTTTTACTAGTGGGAATTTTTTGTTATAGAACTTAGCTTGTATATTCCGATGACGGGCTTCCTCAAATGCCCGAGATCTTCATGAGAAAGCAAGTTGGATGCAAACCCACTTAGTTTCATTTGAGCTTTCATACACTTATAGCTCTAGTGCATTCGTTGCATTGCATGGCAATCTCTACTCCTCGCATCAATATCAATTTATGGGCCTCTCCATAGCCTGTTGATTTTCTGATGTGAGACTTTCCCGCCTTTTAACTCCTTTGATATCTACCACTATATTCTATTCCACCCATATGCTATATCCATGGCTCATGCTCATGTATTGCGTGAAGTTCAAAATGCAGAAGAGCGTTGGAAATACGATCCAATTGCGTGGTTTTACACCGGGGTGCTCATGATTTATACTTATGCGGTGAAGACGGAGTCATGCCATGCTTGATATGATACTTATTGCTACTATATTGCTTCACCCTTCCTCTTCGGGGAAAAACCCAACGCTTCTCACAAGTAGCAAACGACAAAATTATCAAATTCATGTAAGCACTGACTTGGAGATTTATTATAAGGAATGTCACACTCATCAAACCTATAAAGAAAATTTACCACTACTACTTGTGTCAGAACATTGAGTCCACTTATTTATTCAATAGGTGGTAGGTTCTTGACATCTTCAGATTTAATACATTTCTATTTCATAGATTTCTTAGCTTCTTCCATATCTTCTGGATAAAGTAATAGAATACTTCTCTTCTTTGGAGTTGGCTTAGGCGATGGTTCGGGAAGTGTTCAATCATCGACATTTTCAATAAGTTATTTCATAAGTCCTGAAATTGTTCAACTGTTCTTTCCCCGAAAAATGCAACCAACACAATGCTACCTCTTGAGCTTGCGTTGGTTTTCCCTTGAAGAGGAAAGGGTGATGCAGCGAAGTAGATAAGTATTTCCCTCAGTTTGTTGAGAACCAAGGTATCAATCCAGTAGGAGGAACAAGCAAGGCACCAATATTTGCACCTACACAAACAATCAAACACTTGCACCCAACGCTATAAAGGGGTTGTCAATCCCTTCACGGTTACTTGCAAGGATGAGATCTGATAGAGATAGATATAAAAGATTGCCAAAAGTAAAACTAAAATAAAAGTAAATAAAATTGCAGCAAGGTATTTTTGGTATTTTTGGTTTATAGATCTAAAAATATAATATGGAAAATAGACCCGGGGGCCATAGGTTTCACTAGAGGCTTCTCTCTTGAAGGAAAATAATATGGTGGGTGAAGAAATTACTGTCGAGCAATTGATAGAAAAGCGCATAGTTATGACGATATCCAAGGCAATGATTATGCATATAGGCATCAAGTCCGTGTCAAGTAGACCGAAACGATTCTGCATCTACTACTATTACTCCACACATCGACCGACTCCTGCCTGCATCTAGAGTATTAAGTTCATGAAGAACAAAGTAACGCATTAGGTAAGATGACATGATGTAGAGGGATAAACTCAAGCAATATGGTCAAAACCCCATCTTTTTATCCTCGATGGCAACAATACAATACGTGCCTCGCTACCCCTACTTTGTAACTAGGTGAGGACACCGCAAGATTGAACCCAAAACTAAGCACTTCTCCCATTGCAAGAATTGCCAATCTAGTTGGCCAAACCAAATCAATAACTCGAAGAGACTTACAAAGATATGAAATCATGCATATAAGAATTCAGAAAAGACTCAAATAATATTCATAGATAATCTGATCATAAACCCACAATTCATCGGATCTCGACAAACACACCGCAAAAGAGTATTACATCGGATTGATCCCCATGAAGATCATGAAGAACATGGTATTGAAGAACATAGAGAGAGAACAAGCCATCTAGCTACTAGATATGGACCCGGAGGTTTGAGGTGAACTACTCACGCATCATCGGAGGGGCAATGGAGTTGATGTAGATGCCCTCCGTGATCGAATCCCCCTCCGGCAGATTATCGGAAAAGGCCCCAAGATGGGATCTCACGGGAACAGAGGCTTGCGGTGGCGGAAAAGTATTATCGTGGCTCTCCGTGGTATTGGAGGAATATTTGGGAATTTATAGGGCAAGGATTAGGGTTAGGAGGCCTGCAGGGGGGGCACAAGCCAAGGGGGCGCCCCCCCCTAGGGCGCGCCCCTGTGGCTTGTGATCTCCCGGCAGGTCTCCTGCCCCCCTTTCCAAGTCTGGTAGGTTTCTTCTGGTCCAAGAAAAATCATCCCGAAGGTTTTATTCCGTTTGGACTCCGTTTAATATTCCTTATCTGCAATACTCAAAAACAAGGAAAAAACAAAAACTGGCACTAGGCACTAGATTAATAGGTTAGTCCCAAAATAATATAAAATAGCATATTAATGCATATAAAACATCCAAAACAGATAATATAATAGCATGAAACAATCAAAAATTATAGATACGTTGGAGACGTATCACACAACTATCTAGGTAGTCCCTGCTAGAAGCATCTTTTAGTCCATTATAAAATATATCAAGTATTTAATTTATCCTTAGAGGATGATCAGGCAAATCATTTAATAATTGGAGAAGCCTATCCCCAAGCTTGATGGAGACATTCTTCGTCAAGTTTCATGTATATTTTCTGTAAGGCAGCTGATACGTCTCCAACGTATCGATAATTTATGAAGTATTCATGCCATATTCACCTATGTTTACAATATTTTTATATGGTTTTGATGCAATTTATATGATTTAATTAGAACTAACCCGGACTGATGCTGTTTTCAGCAAAATTACTGTGGTGGTGTTTTTTGTGCAGAAAATGAAAGTTCTCACAATCGCCCGAAACTTTTTGACGATTTGTTTTGGAACATATGAGCAATACTGGAGAAAAGGACCACCGGAGGGGTGTCACTAGGTGCTCCCAAGCCATCAGGGCGCCCCTGGGGGGTATGGCGCCCTGATGGCTTGGGACCACCCCGTGGCTTCGTTTTGCGTGATTCCAACGCTGAAAAATCCTATAAATAGAGAAACCATTATAAATTAGCCTAGAATCTCTGCGCCGCTGCCGAAATTCTCTGTATCAAAGAAAAACTTATCTTGAGAGAAAGCACAGAAGAAAACAGAGAGAGATCCAATCTCGGAGGGACTCTCGCCCCTCCGGGAGCCATGGAGGCCAGGGACCAGAGGGGAGAACCTCTCCCCATCTAGGGAGAGGCCATGGAGGAGGAAGCCCAAGGGGGAGATTGTCTCCCCCACTCTTCCGTTGACGCCGGAGTGCCGCTAGGGGAAACCATCGCCGAGGTGATCGTCTTCATCGACATCACCGTCTTCATCACCTTCCTCGTCTCTTTTTTGCGGTCCACTCTCCCGCACCCCGCTGTAATCCCCTACTTGAACATGGTGCTTTATGCCACATATTATTATTCAATGATGTGCTGCCATCCTCTGATGTTTGAGTAGATTTTTTTGTCCTTTCGGTTGATTGATGATCTTGATTGGTTTGAGTTGTATGTTTTATTTTGGTGCTGTCCTAAGGTCGTGCCACGCACACGTGGGGGATTCCCACTGAAGGGTTTTGCAATATGTTTATGATTCGCTTATAGTGGGTGGCTAGAATGACATAAGCTTACACCCGAGTAAGGGGGTTGTTTACGTATGGGAGTAAAGGGGACTTGATTATTAATGCTATGGTTGGGTTTACCTTAATGATCTCTAGAAGTTACGCATGCTTGCTAGAGGTCCAATCATAAGTTCATATGATCCAAATATGGAAAGTATGTTAGCTCATGCCGCTCCCTCATATAAAATTGCAATAATGATTACCGGTCTTGTTATCAATTGCCTAGGACAATTCCGCACACCATACCATCATTATTCCACACTCGCTATTTGTAATATATTGTAATATACTTTAACTTTATTTAGGCAGCAACTATTTTTCATATTTTAGTTCTCCAATATCATGCAAAGCTATCCTCTATTTACCCACAACGCAGTTTTATTTCACGTTTCTAGATAGAAGCAAACGCTCGGTGTACAAGAGTCGTATTAGTGGCAGATAGGACTTGAGAGAATATTGATCTTAGCTCTAGCTCCTTGTGGGTTCGACACTCCATACTTATCACTTCCATCTTGGGAAAGTGCTATGATGATTCCTTGCACTTGGGGATTATCAAGCTCTTTTCTAGCGCTGTTGTTGGGGAGCAATAGCGTGGGGTTAATATTTTCATGTATGCTTGTTTGCTTTTATCACTAAGTAGATTTTGTTTTCCTTTTGTTTCTGTTTTATTGTTTTCTTTCTTTAGTTGTGGGAGAAACTAACAAACAAAAAAAATTTAAAAATGAAAAACCCAAAAAATTACTTGCCTCTTAAAGAGAAGCGATTGAAAAGTTATGCATTGGCGAAGTGAGGGTCGACCTTGAACACTTGTATTCATGCTCACAGAAAAAATGTAGAATTTTTCATGGAAGTTCCTCATAAAAATAATTATCCCCTTGTATATACCACTCTACCATATAAATAATGTGCCAAGTAAAGTCTTTGGGATGATTTGGAAGATAGTAGAATTGATACGGTGCAAAAACAGAAACTTTTGCGTCCAGTGCAAAAAAAATCTGATTTTAGTGGAACGTCTTTTTGATCTGAAATTTTACACAATATTGGTATAAAAATTCCCACATTTTCCTAATTTTTCAGAATTTTTGGAGTTACAGAAGTATGGTGTTTGTGCTGATCAATACAGACTGTTTTGTTGTAGACAGATTCTGTTTTTGCATGCATAGTTTGCTTGTTTTGATGATGCTATAGATTATATCGGGGGGTATAAGCCATGGAGAAGTTAGAATACATAACCTTATGCAATAATAAAATATGAATCAATTTATAACAGTACCCAAAGTTTTTGATTTACCTATTATACTAACGGATCTCACGAGTTTTCTATTGAGTTTTGTCTGCTGAAGTTTTCAAGTTTTGGGTGCGATCATGATGGATGAAGGAATAAGGAGCGGCAAGATCCTAAGCTTGGGGATGCCCTAGGAATCTGCAAGGTAATATTCAAGGAAGAGTCAAGCATCTAAGCTTGGGGATGCCTCAGAAGGCATCCCCTCTTTCGTCTTCAACACTATCGGTATATCTTACTTGGAGCTATATTTTTATTCATCACATAATATGTGTTTTGCTTGGAGCGTAATTTTATTTTTTTAGTATTTGCTTGCTGTATTTACAATCTTGTTTTTCAATAAAAGGTTCTAAGAATTGCCTTAAGAAGTCTCAATTGCATGTTTGATGTGTGCTGTGTAAAAACAGAAACTTTTGTTGTAGTGTTTGAATTTTAATATTTTACTGGAACGTGGAAAGTTTCTGAAACTTTTACACAGTGTTTTCATACAAATTATTTATCATGTACTAAAATTTCATAATTTTTGGAGATACATAAGTACGCTTTTTGATTTAATTGCTACAAACATTCCTGTTTAGACAGATTGTTGTCATAGTTTTGTTATCTACTTGTCCTATAGCTTTCATGACTTATATTGGTAGATATAAATTGTGGAAATGATAGTATACAGTAGATAATGTTTGAAAATTATTATAACTTGTCTTGGCAGTACGTAAAGTGTTGATTTATTCTTATGTGTAATAACCTATCTCACGAGTTCTTTCCAAGTTTTGTGTGGATGAAGTTTTTGAGACTTAGGTGAAACCGGGATATGAGAGGAAGTAACAAGACACAAAAGCTCAAGCTTGGGGATGTACAAGGCTCCCCAAGAGAATATTACAAGATCTTTCAAACATCTAAGCTTGAGGATGCTACTCATCCCACCTCTCTTCGTCAACAATTATTGGTTAGCCTATGATGATCATAAGTTTTTATTCGTTCACATCTGCTATTGGGGCAACTTTCGTGTTTATTCTGCCCTTTTATTTTATGCACCATGCTGGTATGTGATCATCTTTGGCTTATTTATAAAATGTTGCGTGTGCTTCACTTATTTATAGAAAGTTTTCGGAATCGCCCGAAACTTTTTGACGGTTTTTTTGGAACATATGAGCAATCCCCGAGCAAAGAACCACCGGAGGGGCGCCATCAGGGCGCGCCTCGGGGGGTATGGCGCTATGCTGGCTTGGGACCACTCCGTGGCTCCGTTTTGCGTGATTCCAATCACGCTGAAAATCCTATAAATAGAGAAACCATCAGAAATTAACCTAGAATGTCCACGCCGCCGCCGAAACTCTCTGTACAGAAGAAAATCTCATTTGGAGAGAAAACAGAGACAGAGAGGGGGTCATAGTAGATCTGAAAACAAAGAGGCAAAAAGATAGATCGGAAAGCAATATGTTGGAAAAGTAGACCCGGGGGTCATAGGTTTCACTAGTGGCTTCTCTCATGAGTATAGCACACGGTGGGTGAACAAATTACTGTTGGGCAATTGATAGAAGATCAAATAATCATGACGATATCCAAGGCGATGATCATTATATAGGCATCACGTCCAAGATAAGTAGACCGACTCCTGCCTGCATCTACCACTATTACTCCACACATCGAACGCTATCCAGCATGCATCTAGTGTATTAAGTTCATGGAAAATAGGAGTAATGCAATAAGAACGATGACATGATGTAGACAAGATCTATTCATGTAGGAATAGACCCCATCTTGTTATCCTTAATAGCAACGATACATGTGTGCCTTGCTGCCCCTTCTCTCACTGGGAAAGGACACCGCAAGATCGAACCCATCACAAAGCACCTCTTCCCATGGCAAGAAAAATCGATCTAGTCGGCCTAACTAAACCAAAGATTCAAAGAAGAAATACGAGGCTATAAGTAATCGTGCATATAAGAGATCAAAGAAGACTCAAATAATATTCATGGATAGAAACTGATCATGAACTCAAAATTCATCGGATCCTAACAAACACACCGCAAAAGTTTACATCAAATAGATCTCCAAGAGACCATTGTATTGAGAATCAAAAGAGAGAGAGGAATCCATCTAGCTACTGCCTACGGACCCATAGGTCTATGGTGGACTACTCACGCATCATCGGAGAGGCACCTATGAAGAAGATGAACCCCTCCGTGATGGTGTTAGATTGGATCTTGAGGCTCTTGAACTTGCGGCGGCTGTATGTGTTTTTCGTCGACTCCCCTAGGGTTTTCTGAATATTTGGGTAATTATAGGCATCAGAGGCGGTGGAGGGGGGCCCCGTGGAGGACACAACCCATCAGGGCACGTCGGCCCCCCCTGGCGCGCCCTGGTGGGTTGTGGCCTCCACAGCCCACCTCTCTGGCACTTCTTTGGCCCACTGGGTGTCTTCTGGCCCAAAAAATCTCCAAAAAGTTTCATCGCGATTGGACTCCGTTTGGTACTGATATTCTGTGAAGTAACAAATAAGCAAAAACAGCAACTGGCACTTTGGCACTATGTCAATAGGTTAGTCCCAAAAAATGATATAAAATTATTATAAAGTGATTGTAAAACATCCAAGAATGCTAATATAACAACATGGAAGAAGCAAAAATTATAGATACGTTGGAGACGTATCAGCATCCCCAAGCTTAATTCCTACTCGTCCTCGAGTAGGTAAATAATAAAAACAGAATTTTTGATATGGAATGTTGCCTAACATGTTCATCTCATATTCTTTTATTTTGTAGCATGGACATTTGGACTTTTAGAAGATTCAAAGCAATAGTCTAGTTTTAACATAATAACTTCAATACTCAAGCATGCCAACAAGCAACCATGTCTTTCAAAATATCAACACTAAAGAAAGTTAACCCTAGCCCATCACGCTCAATCATTGATCCATTCATGAAACACACTCAAATATTAGATACACCCAATGCTCAAGTATGATCATAGTGCCCCCTAGTTGGTGCTTTATAAGAGAAGATGGAGACTCAAAGTAAAAAATAAAAATTGCATAAAGTAAACAGATAGGCCCTTCGCAGAGGGAAGTAGGGATTTGTAGAGGTGCAAGAGCTCAAAGTTTTAAATTGAGAGAGAGAAAATATTTTGGGTGGCATGCCTTTCCTGTCAACGAAAACGACAAAGTAGCTCACAGTACTTTCCATGCTAGATATATCATAGGCGGTTCCCAAATAGAAAATAAAGTTTATTCCTTTTTCCACCATTCTTTCACATTCCATGGCGGGCCGTATCCACGGTTGCCTTCCATACCAACACTTTCCAAGGAATTTATTATTTGACAACATAAAGTAAATATTTTTTTCTTTTTCATTTCGGGAATGGGCATCCCTATTACCGGCGCACTCTCGTGCAATGACAAGTGAATAAACACTCATCTTGAGAATAACACATCTAGCATGGAAAAATATTGGACGCTCCCCACCGTTTCATGAGCGGTACGAGCACACAAAAGAGAAGTTTATTTTGAAAATTAGAGATGGCACGTACAAATTTGCTTGGAACGGCATGGAAATAACACATATAGGTAGGTATGGTGGACTCATAAGGCAAAACTTGGTTTAAGGATTTTGGATGCACAAGTAGTATTTCTACTTAGTACAAATGGAGGCTAGCAAATAGATTGAGAAGCAACCAACCAAGAAACGAAAATTCACATAAGCGAGCGTTGAGCATAACTAACACCAAATAATGCACCATAAGTAGGATTTAATTTCATTGCATAACTATTGACTTTCTTACTACATAGGGAATCACAAACCTTAACACCAATATTCCTACTAAAGCATAATTACTCACTAACATGACTCACATATTACTATCATCATGTTTCAAAACTATTACAAGGAATCAAGTTTAATTTGTCCATGATCTTCATGAAAGTTTTTATTATATCCTCCTTGGATATCTATCACTTTATGACTAGTTTCATATATTGCCATTGCTTTTGACAAGCTCAAACAAATTTAAGTGAAGCACATGAGCATAGAGTTTTCATCTCTCAAAAAGGTATAAGTGAAGCAAGAGAGGATTTCTTCAAAATTTACTAACTCTGAAATTAATCTAAGTGAAGCATGAGAGTATTTCTACAAAAATTTCCAAGCACACCGTGCTCAAAAAGATATAAGTGAAGCACTAGAGCAATTCTATAGATCAAAAAAGTTTAAGTGAAGCATAAAGACCAATTCTAAAAAATCATAGCATAATTTTGGCTCTCCCAAATAGGTGTGTCCAGCAAGGATACAAGTGACAAACTAACAAGTAAAGCAAGCAAAGACTCAAATGGTACAAGACGCTCCAAGCAAAACTCATGATATGTGACGAATAAAAATATAGCTCCAAGTAAAATACCGATGGTCGTTAGAAGAAAGAGGGGATGCCACTCGGGGGCATCCCCAAGCTTAGTTGCTTGTTTCTCTTTGGATATATCTTGGGGGTGCTTTAGCATCCCCAAGCTTAGGCTCTTTTCACTCCTTATTCCTTCATCCATCGTGATCTCACCCAAAACTTGAAAACTTCAATCACACAAAACTCAACAAAATCTTCGTGAGATCCGTTAGTATAATAAAGCAAATCACTACTTTAGGTGTTGTTGCAAACCCATTCATATTTTGTTATTGCATTATACCTACTGTATTTTAACTTTACCATGGCTCATACCCTCAGGGGCGGGCCCACCTCAATTCAAGGGTATTCAGTTGAATACCCATTATTTTTGCCAAAAAACTAGCTATATATAGTGTATATACTGAGTATGTATAAGGAAAAACAAAACTGTACACTCAAACTTGCTTGTTAGGTATTTCAGCCCAAAACATCACGATTCCACGACTTGGCCCATTGGCCCAAGTGGGTGTAGAAAAAAAACGCACGCAGACCATCGATCTATCGATTGTCGCCTCCAAAAAAAATTATCGATCAAGTCAGACGGAGACTAACCAACCCCTTCCTTCTTCCCCTGTTCTCTCGCACGCGAGCGGCAAACCGCCAGGCGTCTAGGGTCGTTTCTATCACTTGCTTGGCAATTGGACGTGCTCACAGCGGCGCGGACGGCGCGACGAATCCATCCCCCGCTGACCTTGGTTCTGATCCCTATAGTCAGCAGCTAGTAGGCATTGGTTCAGTTTCAAAGACGCAACCCCCACAGATTCTGTTATAATTGCTAATTAGATGTATTAATCTTTCACTTCTGAAATTAGGACCTCTTTGCTCATGTCAATTCTTATTTCTTAGTACAGATGAATCCATCTATGGTTGTAGGAAGGAGCACGGTTTTCTTCTCGTATTGTTGAGAAAATAGTAAGTTAGTTTGAACACTTGTCTGTCTATTTAATTATATTGAAATTATAACTTGTTTGCAGTCGATTATGAATTATTTAGACATGAAACCTTCCAATTTTCCTTTCAAATTTGTAATGTGATAATGTTTCTAAATTTTGAATTTGCTACAGTGAGCATTACTTTATCTATAATGAATAGTACTCCTGTAATTTGTAAGGTTTCTTATTTGCTATTTTCTATTCTCTATATATCTTAGATTTGCCACAATATGTTGAACAATACCAAGTTATGATCAATTTGTATGAATATAATATATTATGCAATATCTTTTATATAGTTTAAAACTTGTACAATATGTTGCTGTAATCGGTTATACGTGCCAAAAGGAAGGGTTATAGGCTTTCAAAAAAAATTCAAAATTTGAATACACAGTCTTAAATTCCTGGGCCCGCCCCTGCATACCCTTGAATATAACCCATAGATTCATCAAAACAAGCACACAATGCAACGAAAACAAAATCTGTCTTAAACAGAACAGTCTGTTGTAATCTGTACTCTAACCATACTTATGTAACTCTAAAAATTCTGAAAAATTAGGACAACGTAAATAATTTGTATAGAAACACTTTGTTAAACTTTCAGCTCAATATCACGTTCCAGTAAAAAATTAAAATTCGAACACTGGCCGCAAAGTTTCTGTTTCAGATTCAGCATCGCTTCTACTCATCTTATGAATCATCCTAAAGGCTCTACTTGGCACAAACACTAAATAAACCATAAAAACACAATCATAACAGAGGCATAATTGTGTCAACACTCAAAAACAGAAAGGAAAACGCAAAAATAAATTTATTCATTGGGTTGCCTCCCAACAAGCGCTATCGTTTTACGCCCCTAGCTAGGCATAACGCATAGTTTCAAGTATTGTCATCTTTAGTTTTCAACTCTTCAATCACACAACTAGATTTCTTCAAGGATTTATCATGCATACTCTCGATGACAGCACTCCTAGGAAGAAGACCAAAAAATTCATTTTTGTAAATAGGGTCTCTTACTATTTCAACAAAGTCGGGATGAATACTAATCATTTTAAGATCTCCCTTGTGGCCACTAGGTGTAGCAACTTTGTTCTTAGTGACTTGCGTGGTCTTGCCAACTTTTACGGGAGTTTTTTCAATAGTTTTAGCAGAAGAAAAAGCCGAACCCAAGTTACTAAAAATTTCTTCCAACTTATCAATCCGATAAGGACTCTCTTCCACCCTTTCGTTAACTACGGGTTCTTTTTCCTTTAACAATTTAAAGGCATCTCCCGCCTTAGCCCCAATTTTATTAGAAAGATTATGCATTTTCTTATCCAAATCTTCAAGATGTTCTTTGGTAATCATCTTCTTTTCAATAGCATCTAATCTCTTCATAACATGATCAAGAGTTAAAGTTATTTCATTGATCATAAGAGGTGGTGATCCCACTAAACTTCCCAAAGCATTAAAAGCATCCAAAGATGGACACATCAAGAAATTCCCACCGGTAATCGTACCAAGGACGAATCTATACCAAGTGGTGATGCCCACATAAAAACCGCGAAGAAGAACAACGTTAGATTGCTTATGGATAGATCTATTATGAGCATTGCAAATCCTATACCAAGCATCTTTTAGGTTTTCTCCTCCCCTTTGCTTAAAATTAAGAACCTCATTATCGGGAGTACACGCAATAAAGGAAGAACTAGCCATAATGACAAGGCAAGAGATCTGACGAGAAAAAGGCAAACGAAAAAGAGGGCGAATAAAACGGCAAATTGGTGAAGTGGGGGAGAGGAAAACGAGAGGCAAATGGCAAATAATGTAATTGCAAGGAGATGAGATTTGTGATTAGGAACCTGGTAGATGATGATGGTCTCTCCTCGGCACTAGAGATTGGCACGTAGAAGAGACCGCTTCCTCCCCGGCAACGACGCCAGAAATTCCTTTGACGTGGCTTGAGACTGTGTCAGTATTTCCCCAAAGAGGAAGGGATGATGCAGCACAGCGATGGTAAGTATTTCCCTCAGTTATGAAACCAAGGCATCGAACCAGTAGGAGGATCACCACCACCTAATAAGCAGCACCTGCACACAAATAACAAATACTTGCAACCCGACGCGTAAGAGAGGTTGTCAATCTCTCTACGGTAAAAAGATAGATTAGGTAATGATAGATAGGAGAAGTAGATCTCTCAAGAACACAAAATAAAAAGGGCAAATAAAAAGTGCAGCAATATATTTTTGGGTTTTTGGTATAGTAGATCTGAAAACAAAGAGGCAAAAAGATAGATCGGAAAGCAATATGTTGGAAAAATAGACCCGGGGGTCATAGGTTTCACTAGTGGCTTCTCTCATGAGTATAGCACACGGTGGGTGAACAAATTACTGTTGGGCAATTTATAGAAGATCAAATAATCATGACGATATCCAAGGCGATGATCATTATATAGGCATCACGTCCAAGATAAGTAGACCGACTCCTGCCTGCATCTACCACTATTACTCCACACATCGACCGCTATCCAACATGCATCTAGTGTATTAAGTTCATGGAAAAATGGAGTAATGCAATAAGAACGATGACATGATGTAGACAAGATCTATTCATGTAGGAATAGACCCCATCTTGTTATCCTTAATAGCAACGATACATGCGTGCCTTGCTGCCCCTTCTGTCACTAGGAAAGGACACCGCAAGATCGAACCCATCACAAAGCACCTCTTCCCATGGCAAGAAAAATCGATCTAGTCGGCCTAACTAAACCAAAGATTCGAAGAAGAAATACGAGGCTATAAGTAATCATGCATATAAGAGATCAAAGAAGACTCAAATAATATTCATGGATAGAAACTGATCATGAACTCAAAATTCATCGGATCCCAACAAACACACCACAAAAGTTTACATCAAATAGCTCTCCAAGAGACCATTGTATTGAGAATCAAAAGAGAGAGAGGAAGCCATCTAGCTACTGCCTACGGACCCGTAGGTCTATGGTGGACTACTCATGCATCATCGGAGAGGCACCAATGAAGAAGATGAACCCCTCCGTGATGGTGTTAGATTGGATCTTGAGGCTCTGGAACTTGCGGTGGCTGGATGTGTTTTTCAACGACTCCCCTAGGGTTTTCTGAATATTTGGGTATTTATAGGTGTTAGAGGCGGTCGAGGGGGGCGTGGAGGGCACAACCCATCAGGGCACGCCGGGGGCCCCCTGGCGCGCCCTGGTGGGTTGTGACCTGCACAGCCCACCTCTCTGGCACTTCTTTGGCCCACTGGGTGTCTTCTGGTCCAAAAAAAATCTCCAAAAATTTTCGTCGCGATTGGACTTCGTTTGGTACTGATATTCTGCGAAGTAAAAAACAAGAAAAAACAGCAACTGGCACTTTGGCACTATGTCAATAGGTTAGTCCCAAAAAATGATATAAAATTACTATAAAGTGATTGTAAAACATCCAAGAATGATAATATAACAGCATGGAATAAGCAAAAATTATAGATACGTTGGAGACGTATCAGTTGTCCTTTGGGTTGATTGATGATCTTGATTGGTTTGAGTTGTATATTTTAATTGGTGCTGTCCTAAGGTGCCTCCAGTGCCGCGCATCCGTGGGGGATTCCCACTGAAGGGTGTTGCAATATGTTCATGATCCGCTTATAGTGGGTGGCTAGAGTGACAGAAGCTTATGCCCGAGTAAGGGGGTTGTTTACGTATGGGAGTAAAGGGGACTTGATATTTAATGCTATGGTTCGGTTTACCTTAATGATCTCTAGTAGTTGCGGATGCTTGCTAGAGGTCCAAACATAAGTTCATATGATCCAGGTACGGAAAGTATGTTAGCCCATGCCTCTCCCTCATATAAAATTGCAATAATGATTACGGATTTTGTTATCAATTGCCTAGGACAATTCCGCACACAATACCATCATTATTCCACACTCGCTATTTGTAATATATTCTAACTTTATTTAGGCAGTAACTATTTTTCATAGTTTAGTTCTCCAGTATCATGCAAAGCTATCCTCTATTTACCCACAACGCTCGATGTTATCAATTGCCTAGATAGAAGCAAACGCTCGATGTACGTAGAGTCGTATCAGTGGCAGATAGGACTTGAGAGAATATTGATCTTACCTCTAGCTCCTTGTGGGTTCGACACTCCATACTTATCACTTCCATCTTTGGAAAGTGTTACGGTGATTCCTTGCACTTGGGGATTATCAGCAGCTTATTTCATACTCCTTCCGTCCGGAAATACTTGTCATAGGAATGGATGTATCTAGATGTATTTTGGTTCTAGATACATCCCTTTTTATTCATTTGTGCGATAAGTAATTCCGGACGGAGGGAGTATGTTGATATGAGCAGGAAAATATTTTCCAGAGAAGTAGTAAATCATATCTTGGGGACTAAGCACACAACCTACAGGAGAAAGATTATTGAACCATACCTTAGCATGCATCGCCCTTGAATGAGAAAGGAAGCAACTTAAGAATGTAATAGTAGTGAATATTTTCCTCTTGAGCGAATAGGGTGGCAATATCATTCAATTTAGTGAGATGTGGAACAACTGCTTCAGATTCATAACCATGAAAAGGATCGGATTCTACCAAAGTAATAAGTTTAGGATCAATGGAGAATTCATAATCCTTATCGGTAACATGATTTGGCAAAGTTGCAAACTTAGGATCATACTTCATCATTTGTTTCAAAGCTTTTTTCTTTAAGCTTAGCAATTAAATCAACAAGATTCTTCATATTTTCACAAGCAAGTATTTCTTTAGCAATCTCCTCATCCATAGTATAACCCTCAGGTACATCAAAAAAATTAGTTCTAGTAGGAGTACGGGGTGTAATTGGAGAATCCTGATTTTCATCAAGTTTAGTTTCCATTTCTTTAGCTTTAGCAATATGACCATCTAACAATTCACCAAGTGGCATAGTAGTATTATCAAGCAGAGTAGAAGCATCGTCATGAATATCATCAAAGACAAAAGCAATGTCTATTACTTGTGACATATCATATTGAATAGAAGGTGGTAGTGTCGCAAGCTGACATAAAACAGAATGCCAATCAAGCGTAGAGCTAGTTGGCAGTTCCTTACCCCCCCCCCCCCTCGCCCTAGAGGCATGATCTTGGTCTTATCATCTTTCGGATTCTTCATAGTGAATATAAATTATAGTAGATAATTAACTCCCAAGTGAACTTAATAAATTGAGCTATGTTCCCCCGCAACGGCGCTAGAAAATATTCTTGATGACCCACAAGTATAGGGAATCACAACAGTTTGCGAGGGTAGTCATCCAAATTTATTGATTCAACACAAGGGGAGCAAAGGATATTTATAAGCCTTAGCAGTTGAGTTGTCTGTTCAATCACACATGAGAAGTCGCTTCCTTGTAGCAATTTATTAGTTGCACAGACAAATGATAATATTGATAGCAGTGGTAACAGTAGTAGCAATAGTAACAATAGCAGTAACTATAGTTTTGTAGCAAGTGTAACGGTAGCGGTAATAGTAACTTGAGCAAAGACAATATTACGAAAGCGTTGGCATGGAGTAGCGATGGATATTTGGATGAAACTAATTATGTAACCGTCACAACCTAGAGCGACACAAAACAAGCTCCAATTCATCAATCATATGTTGGCATGTATTTCGTATATACTCATACGTTCTTGCGATAAGAACTTGCATGCCATCTTTTGTCCCACCCTCCCGTGGAAGCGGGGTCCTAATGAAAACTAGGGGTAATTAAGGTGCTTGTCGGGGTTACAAATAGGGAGTAGGCCCACATATACGTGTGGCCCACCAGAGTCTCAAGACTTGTATAAAATACGGCCCAAAAGATAGTGGGACAAGGGGCTCGAGTACGGGCCCATCAAGGAAAAGGAGGGTGGCATGAGACTGAACTAAGTCCGAATAGTCGGATATTAGGCCACCCGACTACCGATCACCAGGCAGTCGGCCAAAGACGAAGGAGCAGTCGGCTAGGGCATCAGTCGGTGACTACCTAGGATACCTCTCGGCCACGATGTCTTAAAGGTGACAGTTACCCAACGGCGAAGTAATCTAAGAGTGGAGTAATCTAAGTTAATATGTCAGTTACCAGTAGTGAATGCCATGAAATAGTCGGCCACACCTGAGGCCATGAATAGCATTAATACCAACCCATTATGTACCCCTACCTGGCACACTCTATATAAGCCACTAGGGAAGCTCCGGGCTGAAGGTCGAAGACACTCAGACTGTACCTTATGCCAAGAAGAAAGAACACCACAGGAGTAGGGTATTACCTCCACCGCAGAGGGCTCGAAGCTGTATCAATCCTTGAGCGTACTCCCAACCGTACCGTTCGCTAAGTACGTTTGCCTCTACATTCATATCCCCCTAGTATTGTCAGGATTATATCCACGACAGTGCTCCTTTAATAGAGAATCGGAACAAAGCATTAACAAAGAGTGAATACATGAATTTCTCACATTATAGTCATCCCCGAAGAGTATCCCAATTATTGTCACCTTGGGGTCTACGGTTCAAAACAATAACATATGCATAGAAATTGCAAGATAGGATCAAGAACTCAAATATATTCATGAAAACATAATAGGTCCAGATCGAAATCATGGCACTCGAGCCCTAGTGACAATCATTAAGCATAGCAAAGTCATAGCAACATAAATCTCAGAACATAGTGGATACTAGGGATTAAGCCCTAACAAATTGACTCGGTTACATGACGAATCTCATCCATCTCCATCTACCTCCAGTATGCCTACAATGGAATTACTCACTCCCGGTGGTGAGCATCATGAGCTTGTTGATGAAGAAGGGTTGCTGATGACGATGGTGACGAATTTCCCTCTCCAGAGCCCCGAACGGACTCCGGATCAGGCCTCCCGGCGAATAACAGGAGGTGCCGATGGCTCCATATCGTAAAACGCGATGAAACCTTCTCTCTCATTTTTTTTCTCAGGGGGGCGGTATATGTAGGACTAGAATTAGGTCAGACAGTCGCGAGTGGGCCCCAAAGGCAGTTAGGCGTGCCTTGAGGGGGTAGGTGATGACCCACAAGTATAGGGGATCTATCATAGTCCTTTCGATAAGTAAGAGTGTCGAACCAAACGAGGAGCAGAAGGAAATGACAAGCGGTTTTCAGCAAGGTATTCTCTGCAAGCACTGAAATTATCGGTAACAGATAGTTGTGTGATAAGATAATTCGTAACGGGTAACAAGTAACGAGTGTAACAAAGGTGCAGCAAGGTGGCCCAATCCTTTTTGTAGCAAAGGACAAGCCTGGACAAACTCTTATATAAAGCAAAATGCTCCCGAGGACACAGGGGAATTTCTGTCAAGCTAGTTTTCATCATGCTCATATGATTCGCGTTCGTTACTTTGATAATTTGATATGTGGGTGGACCGGTGCTTGGGTGCTGCCCTTACTTGGACAAACCTCCCACTTATGATTACCCTCTCTCGCAAGCATCCGCAACTACGAAATAAGAATTAAGATAAATCTAACCATAGCATGAAACATATGGATCCAAATCAGCCCCTTACGAAGCAACGCATAAACTAGGGTTTAAGCTTCTATCACTCTAGCAATCCATCATCTACTTATTACTTCCCAATGCCTTCCTCTAGGCCCAAATAATGGTGAAGTGTCATGTATTCTACGTTCACATAACACCACTAGAGGAGAGACAACATACATCTCATCAAAATATCGAACGAATACCATATTCACATGATTACTTATAACAAGACTTATCCCATGTCCTCAGGAACAAACGTAACTACTCACAAAGCATATTCATGTTCATGATCAGAGGAGTATTAATTATCATTAAGGATCTGAACATATGATCTTCCACCAAGTAAACCAACTAGCATCAACTACAAGGAGTAATCAACACTACTAGCAACCCACAGGTACCAATCTGAGGTTTTGAGACAGAGATCGGATACAAGAGATGAACTAGGGTTTGGAGAGGAGATGGTGCTGGTGAAGATGTTGATGGAGATTGACCCCCTCTCGATGAGAGGATCGTTGGTGATGACGATGGCTTCGATTTCCCCCTCCGGGAGGGAGGTTTCCCCGGCAGAACAGCTCCGCCGAAGCCCTAGATTGGTTCTGCCCAAGTTCCGCCTCGAGACGGCGGCGCTTCGTCCCGAAAGCTCTCTTATGATTTTTTCCAGGTAAAAACACATCATATAGCAGAAGATGGGCGCCAGAGGCCTGCCAGGGGGCCCACAAGCCAGCAGGGCGCGGCCAGGGGGGTAGGCCGCGCCCCCTGGCTTGTGACCTCCTGGTGGGTCCCCTGATGTATTTCTTTCGCCCAATAATTTTTATATATTCCAAAACAATTCTCCGTAACTTTTCAGGACTTTTGGAGTTGTGCAGAATAGGCCTCTCATATTTGCTCCTTTTCCGGTCCAGAATTCCAGCTGCCGGCATTCCCCCTCTTCATGTAAACCTTGTAAAATAAGGGAGAAAAGGCATAAGTATTGTACCAAAATGTGTAATAGCAGCCCATAATGCAATAAATATCAATATAAAAGCATGATGCAATATGGACGTATCAACTCCCCCAAGCTTAGACCTCGCTTGTCCTCAAGCGAAAGCCGAAATCGATAAATATGACCACATGTTTAGAGATAGAGGTGTCGATAAAATAAAATACGGACATGAGAGCATCATGATCATCTTTAGAACAGCAATACTTATTGATATATAATTTCTTATACTAGAGTGACAATTCATTCACAAGATAAAGTATGAATCAAGAACTCTATTGAGAACCAGCAAACTATGATCTCAGTCATTGAAGCAATTGCAATTTATCATAACATTGGAAAGAGTCAATATAAGAGCTTGTAAAGCAAATCCACATACTCAATCATCTCTTAGTCTTTCATAATTGCTAACACTCACGCGGTACTTATGAAGTCAAAGCTTCAATTGGACACAGAGAAAGATAGGGGCTTATAGTTTTGCCTCCCAACTATTTACCTCAAGGGTAATGTCAACAGAAATAACTCATGATCACCCACATCCGAGTGGATATATGTGCCTAGATCATTCCCCAACACATGACGCTTGCCAGGAGAGAAAGGCAAAATATAGGAAGTGGTGAAGATCACCACGACTCTTGCATAAAGGTAAGTGCTAGAAAATAAAAGTAACAAATAGGCCCTTCGCAGAGGGAAGCAGAGGTTGTCATGCGCTTTTATAGTTGGATGCACAATCTCTTAGTGCAAAAGAACGTCACTTTATATTGCCGCTTGTGATAAAGAACTTTATTATGCAGTCTGTCGCTTTTATTTCTTCCATATCACAAGTTCGTATAAAGTTTATTTTCCCCACACTAATAGATCATACATATTTAGGGGGCAAATTTTTATTGCTTGCACCGATGACAACTTACTTGAAGGATCTTACTCAATCCATAGGTAGGTATGGTGGACTCTCATGGCAAAACTGGTTTAAGGGTATTTGGATGCACAAGTAGTATCTCTACTTGGTGCGGAAGTTTTGGCTAATATGGGGTGGAAGCAAGCGTCACATGTTAAAGGATCTATAACCATATAACTTCTATTCGGAAATAAGCAAACATAACCCATTATATTGTCTTCCTTGTCCAACATCAACTTCTTAACATATAATATTTTAATGAGTGCTCACAATCATAAAAGATGTCCAAGATAATATATTTACATGTGAACCTCTCTTTCTTTATTACTTCCTTTTAATTGCAGCAATGACCAATCACTATGTTTGTCAACTCACAACAAATTTCAGTCGAAATACTTCTTATATGTGAAGTTATCACTCCCCATAAGATCATCATATATACTCTTTGCTTTTATTCTATACATCTTTCTATTTCTTTTTCTCAGGATCATAGCAAGCAAGCAAAGCCCTCAATTCAAAAACTACTCTTTATTATATAACTCTCGGACTCGCTTACATAGGGGGAACATAAAGCAAAACTCAAAGCTAGATCATACTAAAAACTTTATTCTACTAGATCAAGATATAACCAAAAGGATCAAACTAAGAAAAATGATAAAAGTAAAAGGTGTGATGGTGATACGATACCGGGGCACCTCCCCCAAGCTTGGCACAAGCCAAGGGGAGTGCCCATACCCATGTGTTTAGTTGTCTTCCTTCGTAGGTGGTGACGTTGGAGTTGTTGATGAGGTTGGAAGCTTGTCCAGTTTCCTCTTAAGCATAAAATTATGTTCCCTCAGATCGTCAACTTCCTGCTCGAGCTTCAATATCCTTTGACATAATTCTTGCTTGCTCTCCTACAGAAAACGAGAAGGGATAAATAGAACCTTGGGTTTTCTCCTTGTGTTTGGGAGGCTCGATTTCCTGAACTCCACGTGCATATCTTCTGGTTGAGGCAGGGGGATCTCTTCTCCATCCGAGCTTTCTTCCTCATACTTGCCTTCTTGTTCCTCCTCCGAGAACAATCCATAAGGATCTAAATCCCCATAGAGCTTGGGATTGGCAAGATAATGCGATACATAGCTCTCCCCATCGGAATCTTGGGAAGACATCTTGCTCCAAATCTGCTGCAGAAACAGCTCAAAACGAAAACACGAGGTATTGTCATGATACGAAGGTCCAAACCTTCGGGAGATTATATAATGAATTTTTGCCGACATAAAGGAGTATACCACAAGAAAACGGAGTCCGGAGAGTACACGGGGTGGCCACAAGCCACAGGGGCGCGGCCAGGGGGGTAGGCCGCGCCCCCCTGGCTTGTCGCCTCCTCGTGCACTTTTCGGACTACTTTAAATTTTCCTAATTTATTAAATATTCCAAAACGGATAAAAATTGCTATTGGAAAAGTTTTGGAGTACCGTACCACATACCTATTCCTTTTCGGAGTCTGAAACGTTCCGGTAGGTCTCCTTAATGTACTCCTCCGGAGTTATGGGAGTACCTGAGATATAATGTTTAATTATTTGCCCGTTTACCACCTTTGGATTTGTGCCCTCGGCGTTGTTGATCTTGATGGCACCGTAACGATATACTTCCTCGATAATGTAAGGCCCTTCCCATTTAGAGAGAAGTTTTCCTGCAAAAAATCTTAAACGAGAATTGTATAGCAAGACATGGTCACCTACATTGAATTCACGCTTTTGTATCCTTTTATCATGCCATCTCTTAACTTTTTCTTTAAACAACTTGGCATTCTCATAGGCCTGGGTTCTCCATTCATCAAGGGAGCTAATGTCAAATAACCTCTTCTCACCGGCAAGTTTGAAATCATAGTTGAGCTCTTTAATTGCCCAATAAGCTTTATGTTCTAGTTCAAGAGGTAAGTGACATGCTTTACCATAAACCATTTTATATGGAGACATACCCATAGGGTTTTTGTAAGCGGTTCTATAAGCCCATAATGCATCATCAAGTTTCTTAGACCAATTCTTTCTAGATCTATTAACAGTCTTTTGCAAGATCAATTTAATTTCTCTATCGCTTAATTCTACTGGACCACTAGACTGAGGATGATACGGAGATGCAATTCTATGATTAACATCATACTTAGCAAGCAATTTACGGAAAGCACCATGAATAAAGTGTGAACGACCATCAGTCATTAAATATCTAGGGACTCCAAATTTAGGGAAAATAACTTCTTTAAGCATCTTAATAGAGGTGTTATGATCAGCACTACTAGTTGGAATAGCTTCTAACCACTTAGTAACATAATCAACAGCAACTAGAATATGAGTGTACCCGTTGGACTTTGGAAAAGGTCCCATATAATCAAAACCCCAAACATCAAATGGTTCAATAACAAGTGAGTAATTCATAGGCATTTCCTGACGTCTACTAATATTACCAATTCTTTGACATTCATCACAAGACAAGACAAACTTACGAGCATCCTTGAAGAGAGTAGGCCAATAAAAACCAGATTGTAATACCTTGTGTGTAGTTCTATCTCCAGCGTGGTGTCCTCCGTAGGCCTCGGAGTGACACTTGTGTAGGATCTATTCCTGTTCATGCTCAGGTACACAACGTCTAATAACACCATCTACTCCTTCTTTATAAAGGTGTGGATCATCCCAAAAGTAATGTCTTAAATCATAGAAGAACTTTTTCTTTTGTTGCTATGTGAAACTAGGTGGTATAAATTTAGCAACAATGTAATTAGCATAATCAGCATACCATGGAGCATTACGTGAAGCATTTATGACAGCTAATTGTTCATCAGGAAAGCTATCATCAATAGGTAGTGCGTCATCAAGAACATTCTCTAACCTAGACAAGTTATCTGCTACGGGGTTCTCAGCACCCTTTCTGTCAACAATATGCAAATCAAATTCTTGTAGCAGAAGAACCCATCTAATAAGTCTAGGTTTAGCATCTTTCTTTTCCATAAGGTATTTAATAGCAGCATGATCAGTGTGAACGGTTACTTTGGAATCAACAATGTAAGGTCTGAACTTATCACATGTGAACACAACAGCGAAAAATTCCTTTTCAGTAGTAGCATAGTTTCTTTGAGCACTGTCTAGAGTTTTACTAGCATAATGGATAACATTCAATTTCTTATCAACTCTTTGTCCTAGAATAGCACCAACAGCATAATCACTAGCATCACACATAATTTCAAAGGGTAAGTTCCAATCAGGTGGTTGAACAACAGGTGCAGAAATCAAGGCTTTCTTAAGAATTTCAAATGCTTCTACACAATCATCATCAAAAATGAACGGAACATCTTTTTGCAAAAGATTAGTGAGAGGCCTAGAAATCTTAGAGAAGTCTTTAATAAACCTCCTATAGAAACCAGCATGACCAAGGAAACTTCTTATACCTTTGATATTCGTAGGACACGGCATTTTTTCAATAGCATCAACTTTAGCCTTATCAACTTCAATACCTCTTTCGGAGATTTTGTGTCCCAAGACAATACCCTCATTAACCATAAAGTAGCACTTCTCCCAATTCAAGACAAGATTAGTTTATTCACATCTATGCAAAACTCGATCAAGGTTGCTCAAGCAGTCATCAAAAGAAGTTCCGTAAACGGAGAAATCATCCATGAAAACCTCAACAATCTTTTCACAAAAGTCAGAGAATATAGCAGTCATACATCTTTGAAAGGTAGCAGATGCATTGCATAAACCAAAAGGCATACGTCTATAAGCAAAGGTACCGAAAGGACAAGTAAAAGTGGTCTTCTCTTGGTCCTCTTTTGACACAGGTATTTGAGAGAAACCAGAATAACCATCTAGAAAGCAAAAGTGTGTGTGTTTGGATAGTCTTTCTAGCATTTGATCAATAAAAGGTAGAGGGTAATGATCTTTCCTAGTAGCTTTATTTAATTTCCTAAAATCAATTACCATTCTATATCCTGTAACAATTCTTTGCGGGATCAATTCATTTTTATCATTAGGAACAACGGTAATACCTCCCTTCTTAGGGACACAATGAACGGGACTAACCCATCTACTATCAGCAATAGGATAAATTATACCTGCCTCCAGAAGCTTTAATATTTCATTTCTTACCACTTCTTTCATTTTCGGATTTAACCGTCGTTGGTGATCAACAACTGGTTTAGCATCAGGCTCCATATTAATTTTATGCTAACATAGAGTGGGACTAATGCATTTAAGATCATCAAGAGTATATCTAATAGCAGCACGGTGCTTCCTCAGAGTTTTCAATAATCTCTTTTCTTCATGCTCTGAAAGGTTAGCACTAATAATAACAGGATATATCTTCTTTTCATCAAGATAAGCATATTTAAGAGTATCCGGTAATTGTTTAAGCTCAAACACGGGATCACCCTTGGGTGGAGGAGGATCCCCAAGTATTTCAACAGGCAAGTTGTGTTTCAAAATAGGATGCTGATCAAAGAAAATATTATCTGTTTCATTCCTTTCATTCATATGCATATCGTTTTCATGGTCTAGCAAATATTGTTCTAAGGGATCAGTAGGAGGCACAGCAATAGAAGCAAGACCAATAATTTCATCCTTACTAGGCAATTCTTTATCATGGGGTTGTCTACGAAATTTAGAGAAATTAAACTCATGGGACACATCCCCAAAGCTTACAGTAACAGTTTCTTTCTCACAATCTATCTTAGCATTAACGGTGTTCAAGAAAGGTCTACCAAATATAATGGGACAAAAATCATCTTGTGGGGAACCAAGAACAAGAAAATCAGTAGGGTATTTTATTTTCCCACACAAGACTTCAACATCTCTAACAATCCCAACTGGTGCTATAGTATCTCTATTAGCAAGCTTAATGGTAACATCAATTTCCTCTAATTCAGCAGGTGCAATGCCATTCATAATTTCTTGATATAAGGTAAAGGGAATTGCACTCACACTAGCACCCACATCACATAAGCCATGATAACAATGATCTCC
Source organism: Elymus sibiricus (assembly GCA_039707655.1). NCBI lineage: Eukaryota > Viridiplantae > Streptophyta > Magnoliopsida > Poales > Poaceae > Elymus > Elymus sibiricus. The sequence goes on from CM077671.1 coordinate 308,147,431, forward strand.
TATTTTAACAGAAACAACAGGCATGCCAACAATAGGTCTATGTTTGTCTTTACTATCAGGTCTAGCAATTCTAGCAGCTTCATCATAGAAATGAATAACATGCCCATCAATATTATCAACCAAGAGATCTTTAACAATAGCAATACTAGGTTCAACTTTAATTTGTTCAGGGGGTGTAGGTGTTCTAACATAGCTCTTACGAACCACAGTTGAAGCTTTAGCATGTTCCTTTATTCTAACAGGGAAAGGTGGTTTCTCAATATAAGCAACAGGAATAACAGGATCAACATTATAAGTAATAGTTTCTTCTTCAACTTTAATAGGTTCAACTACTTTCACTTCAACGGGAGGATGATATTTAAACCACTTCTCCTTAGGGAGATCAACATGAGTAGCAAAAGATTCACAGAAAGAAGCTACTATCTCAGAGCCAAGTCCATATTTAGTGCTAAATTCACGAAAAGCATCGGTGTCTATAAAGGATTTAACACAATCAAACTTAAGTTTTATACCTGACTCCTTACCTTCGTCGAGTTCCCAATCTTCAAAGTTGCGTTTAATTCTTTCCAATAAATCCCATTTGAATTCAATAGTCTTCTTCATAAAAGAACCAGTATAAGAAGTATCGAGCATGGATTGATCATTACGAGAAAGCCGAGCATAAAAATTCTGAATAATAATTTCTCTTGAGAGCTCATGATTGGGGCTTGAATATAACATTGACTTAAGCCTCCCCCAAGCTTGAGCGATGCTTTCTCCTTCACGAGGCCAAAAATTATAAATATAATTCCGATCACGATGAACCAGATGCATAGGATAAAACTTCTGATGAAATTCCAATTTCAATCGGTTGTAGTTCCATGATCCAATATCATCACATAGCCTATACCATGTCAATGCCTTCTCCTTCAAAGATAAAGGAAAGACCTTCTTCTTGACATCATCCTCGGGCAAACCTGCAAGCTTAAATAATCCACAAACTTCATCCACATAGATCAGATGCAAATCAGGATGTAGTGTTCCATCTCCTGCATAAGCATTAGCTAGCAGTTTCTCTATCATACCCGAAGGAATTTCATAATAAATATTTTCAGTAAGTTCAGTAGGTTGAGGAGCAGCTCTTTGCGCTTCCAGTCGAGGTGAAGATACTCCAAACAAGCCCCTCAAAGGATTACTTTCCATAGTAAAAAGTGACAATAAATTTCAGCACGCTATATAAATTTTTCCTTACCAAATTCCACTCACCAAAGGCGCTTCACTCCCCGGCAACGGCGCCAGAAAAGAGTCTTGATGACCCACAAGTATAGGGGATCTATCGTAGTCCTTTCGATAAGTAAGAGTGTCGCACCCAACGAGGAGCAGAAGGAAATGACAAGCGGTTTTCAGCAAGGTATTCTCTGCAAGCACTGAAATTATCGGTAACAGATAGTTGTGTGATAAGATAATTCGTAACGGGTAACAAGTAACGAGTGTAACAAAGGTGCAGCAAGGTGGCCCAATCCTTTTTGTAGCAAAGGACAAGCCTGGACAAACTCTTATATAAAGCAAAGCGCTCCCGAGGACACAGGGGAATTTCTGTCAAGCTAGTTTTCATCATGCTCATATGATTCGCGTTCGTTACTTTGATAATTTGATATGTGGGTGGACCGGTGCTTGGGTGCTGCCCTTACTTGGACAAACCTCCCACTTATGATTACCCTCTCTCGCAAGCATCCGCAACTACGAAAGAAGAATTATGATAAATCTAACCATAGCATGAAACATATGGATCCAAATCAGCCCCTTACGAAGCAACGCATAAACTAGGGTTTAAGCTTCTGTCACTCTAGCAACCCATCATCTACTTATTACTTCCCAATGCCTTCCTCTAGGCCCAAATAATGGTGAAGTGTCATGTAGTCGACGTTCACATAACACCACTAGAGGAGAGACAACATACATCTCATCAAAATATCGAACGAATACCATATTCACATGATTACTTATAACAAGACTTATCACATGTCCTCAGGAACAAACGTAACTACTCACAAAGCATATTCATGTTCATGATCAGAGGAGTATTAATTATCATTAAGGATCTGAACATATGATCTTCCACCAAGTAAACCAACTAGCATCAACTACAAGGATTAATCAACACTACTAGCAACCCACAGGTACCAATCTGAGGTTTTGAGACAGAGATCGGATACAAGAGATGAACTAGGGTTTGGAGAGGAGATGGTGCTGGTGAAGATGTTGATGGAGATTGACCCCCTCTCGATGAGAGGATCGTTGGTGATGACGATGGCTTCGATTTCCCCCTCCGGGAGGGAGGTTTCCCCGGCAGAACAGCTCCGCCGAAGCCCTAGATTGGTTCTGCCCAAGTTCCGCCTCGAGACGGCGGCGCTTCGTCCCGAAAGCTCTCTTATGATTTTTTTCCAGGTAAAAACACATCATATAGCAGAAGATGGGCGCCAGAGGCCTGCCAGGGGGCCCACAAGCCAGCAGGGCGCGGCCAGGGGGTAGGCCGCGCCCCTCTGGCTTGTGACCTCTTGGTGGGTCCCCTGATGTATTTCTTTCTCCCAATAATTTTTATATATTCCAAAACAATTCTCCGTAACTTTTCAGGACTTTTGGAATTGTGCAGAATAGGTCTCTCATATTTGCTCCTTTTTCGGTCCAGAATTCCAGCTGCCGGCATTCCCCCTCTTCATGTAAATCTTGTAAAATAAGGGAGAAAAGGCATAAGTATTGTACCAAAATGTGCAATAGCAGCCCATAATGCAATAAATATCAATATAAAAGCATGATGCAATATGGACGTATCAGTAGGCGCACCCCCTGCCTTGTGGACTGCTGGTGGGCCCCCTCCAGTAGATCTTTGCACCAGTATTTCTATATATTCAATAAAAAAATCTCCCTAGAGCTTTGCCCAATTTCGAAAACTTTTATTTCTGCACAAGAAAGACCACCAAGGTAGTTTTGCTAAAAACAGTGTCAGTCTGGATTAGTTCCACTCAAATAATGCAAATTAGAGTCCAAAACAAGAACAAAGGTGTTTGGTAAAGTAGATACGATGGAGACGTATCAGGCATCTGGAGCACTGGCTTTTGGTGACCTTGTCCGAATGTCGGCCTGCTAGCCAGCTCCAATGGCGTCAATCTCCTTCTTCTGCTCGGATGAGAGGTTGTCCCAGGGGGCTTTGGAGCTCAAGTAGGCCATGGCGGGCATGGTGCCGAGGGCAGATAAGGATCGGAGGAGGTTGGATGCGGTTGTTACCGGGCCTGGAGTTTATATAGCGAGCGGATAGCAGGACATGCATCGGTGGTTAATGGTGGGCGGCATATGGAGGAACGGGTGGCGCTGGAGAAGATTCCTAGGCAACCACACATGTTTATTGCAGGGAGGCGGACGAACGAACTGTCGTTTGAACGTGGAGCGGTCGCACGCACCGGGGAGCGGCATGGGCGGCGCGCCACTTCAATGTGAGAGCGACGTGAGAGGTCGCGTCCTCTCTGGGTCGACATGAATGCGGCATTGACTGCTTCGGGAGGGAAAGGGTGCAGGTGGGCGAGAGGTTTTCGATAAAGGCTTACGGTGGATGACAAAACACCGTCCATACTGCTGGTTCAAATGGTTGCGGGCAGTTTGAGGGTCCGCGTCGAATATACCCTTACTTTAGGGATAGGAAAGCTAAAAAGGAATGTATGAAGTAGTAGCACGTTAGAAAGAGTCCGGCTAAATCATTCTTCCATTGAGTTTGTTGAGTATATTGATTATTAGGAAATATGAGATAGACTAGGATTTGTTCTGCCTTGTCTTGTACTCCAAGTTGGTCATTGTATTCCTATATATATGCCCACTAGGCTCAAGCAATACAACAACTATTCCACCAATCCCTCTCTCCCTTCTAACATGGTATCTGCCGCAAGTTCCTAGCCCTAGTCGCCGCCCATCGCTCCGCACCGCGCGCCGCCCCCGGGGCGGTCGGCCTCCATGACCGCCGTCGGGGGCCGCGCCGCCCGTACCTAGGGTTCGTCCGCCGGTCGTGTTGACCGGCTGTCCTAGAGAGTCTTTTGCCTGATCTCTTGATCCGGGGTTTTCTCTCTTCCGCCGGTCGCATTGATCGGCGTTTCCTTTTTGGTTTCCAATCTAAGATCGGTTTGCGTCGCCCGCCGTCGCCGTCGACCCCGCGCCTCTACTCCGATATCGTCGCGACCCGGCCTCTACACCGACCCGGCGGCCTCGCGCGACGCGGTGGCCCCTCACGGCCGTCGCCCGCGCGTCTGCTCGCCCGTCGTCCTACGCCGGCCGTCACCGCCCTGCTCGGATCGGGACTCCTGCATCGCCCCAACCCGCCAGCCTCGCGCCATGCGGCGGCCCATCACAGCTGCCGTTCACGCGCTGGCCCGCCCGTCGATCTACGCCGCGCCTGTACGGCCGCCCTGCCGACCGTCGTCGCCGGCTTCATCTCGGACTCCGCCGCCATCCCGCCTCCATCGAGTGACGTCCCCGACCTCCCGCGCGATCGGATTGATCACCCGCCCGCCGCCGCGATCCGCCTCATCTACGCCGTGCAACCAACCTGGCCCGTTGGTTGCGCGTGCCTCCGCAGGTCCCGTGAAGACTGTCCCGAGTAAAGCGCGCCGCTCCACCGATCGAGCACCAGGCTGCCGTTGCGTCACCCCGTCGGGCCGCAGCGCCGCCGCCCCGTGGTTCTCCCCGCGGCCGCATCGACCTTCGCGCTGCCGCTGTGTCACCCCATCGGGCCGTAGCGAGCGTGGCACGCGGTCTCCGCCGCCGCCCGAGGCCGTCCCCACGGTCGCACCGACCCGCGCTTCGCCGTTGTGCCGCCCCTTCGGGCCGTAGCGCCACGGCAGGCGGTCACCGCCGTCGCCCCGACCCGCCTGCTGTCGCTGCATCGCCCCTTCGGGCCGTAGCGCCGCGGCCCGCGGTCCACTCCGTCGTCCCCGCGCGTCGACTTCCCGTGGTATGCGCCGCGCCGTCTCCCTCGGCGCAGGAATGCCACCGTCTGCGCCGGTCTTCGTCACGTTGTCGGGTTCTTCCTCGCCTACTTCGACCATCGCCGCCGCGCTCCTAACCAGCCGTCGCCGCCGCCGTCAGGCCGCGGCCGCAGCTCCTCTTCGGCGCCGCTGGAGCTCACTCACCCGAGCCGCGCCGCCCGTCCACCCCCTTCATCTTCGTCCTGCACCAGCCCGTCGCCAGCGTCGTCGTCATGTACCCCGACCACTTCGTCTACTCCGACCACCATTGGTGACATTGGTCCCACGCCGATGGACGTCGCAATCGTCGTCGAGTTCTTCTCTGCTGGCCCCTCCTACTTCTCCGACATGGCGTACAGCTCGTGCAGGTCCCTGTCTACGCATGCTCGGTGCTGGCAACACCGATGCGTGCCTTCGTCCACGACGTGTACTCGGGCCTGGCAAGCCTGGAGCGGCACTTCGTCAACTTCGTCTTCGTCCGTCTACGCATGCCCGGTGCTGGCAACACCGATGATTGCCTTCGTCCACGACGTGTACTCGGGCCTGGCAAGCCTGGAGCGGCACTTCGTCAAATTCGTCTTCGTCCGTCTACGCATGCCCGGTGCTGGCAACACAGACGCGTGCCTTCGTCCACGACGTGTCCCCGGACTCGGCAATCCCGGCGCGACGCGTCTCAACTTCGTCTTCTTCCCGACGCACCACTACTTCGACACCACTGCGCCCATGACTAACTCGGCGCATCCTTGCGCCCGCGGCTCCACGGCGACTTCCTCGACACCGGCTACCCCGACTCGACATCGACCACGGCATTCTTCGCACGGCTACCTCGACCACGGCTACACCATCCTACGCTCTCGGCTACCTCGACCTCGGCACAAAGGGCTACCGCCTTGCTTGAGCGACCTCGTCGGTTTCTACTCCAGCCACGACTTCCGCGACGCTTCGACCGTTACGACTGTGGGGGGGATGACCGTCGGCTTACCTTCGGATTCTTCTACAGTCTCACCGTCTGCGTCGCTACCGTTGTGGCTGCGGGGGGATGTTGAGTATATTGATTATTAGGAAATACTTCCTCCGTTCCTTTATGTAAGGTGTATTATTTCCGGCACGGTGACCAAGGCACATAATTATAGACATGTTAAGACTAAATTACTCTTAGCAAATTTGTTTGTTAGTAAAAAGTGAATCAATTAGTCCAGAAAAGTATGAGATACATGCAATCGACAAAAAGATAGTTTTTTTCTTTTACTATAAGGAGAGATACAGACAATCAAAAAGAGATACTTTCCTTTTTTAGGAGGGCTAACAAGAGAATTATGAGGAATTAGAAGAAATGCACCTTACATTCTGAAATTTTATCAAAAAACAAATACACCTTATATAAAGGAACGGAGGGAGTATGAGATAGACTAGGATTTGTCCTGTCTTGTCTTGTACTCCAAGTTGATCATTGTACTCCTATATATATGCCCACGAGGCTCAAGAAATACAACAATTATTCCACCAATCCCTCTCTCCCTTCTAACAGAGTTGATACTCCACCGTTGCAAGATAGTACTGCTAGCTAACATAACACTCCTCTTCCATTAATGGGACATTCAAATTTGGTTCAAATCAAGGCCCGAAAAAGTGATATGTGCAGCAAACGCAACGGTAAGTGAAGGGAGTCCACACCTCCTGCATCTTGCACAGTCAAATATATGGTACGAACAAGCCATGTCCGTCAGTCTCGGTCTCTCTCGCCGCAGCCGAACAGCCGGCCCAATTCAAATTCACGTACATCCATATGTTAGTGTGGACCTCTGCCTATCTTTTCTAATGATTTGATGCAATTTAAGTTCCCTCTGCGTCCATCAGAAGTACCACTGTACTACGTACCGGCCACAGGTCTGAAATGCTGATAAGATACGACCGAGGCCCCCATATTTACCGAGTTACTCCCACTGGTCTGCTCTGGGCTGCCCGGCTCAGAAGCACCATCAGAGGGACATATGTTCACTCACTCACTCACTCACAATGAATGAATGGGAAGTAATGGGGCGCAACTGCTCTACAGGGGAACAAATCTACCCTTAGCAACCGGCTCTGAATCGCTCGTCTCAGAGTCATCAAGCAATTTGGCAGGGGCCAATCACTAGGGAGAACAGTCCTAGACTTCCACAGCTCCAGGCTCACACTCACACCCCTGACACAAGATTCCCTGTGGCGTCGCAATGCAAGTGGTCACTCAGGGGGTGTTTGGTTCTCTAGTCCTAGGACTTTTTGTAGTCCCAAAAAAGTCCTAAAAAGTCTCTCAAGGAGGAGCTTTTTTTGAAAAAGTCCTCAAAAATCCCAAAAAAGTCCCTCCTGTTTGGTTTGCTAGGGACTTTTGGGGACTAGGTAGTCCCCAAAAAGTCCCTGGAACCAAACACCACCTCACTCACTGCCCAGTGAGTGAGTAAATAATTACCACCCCCAGCCAAAACTGGCTACCCCCCGTTAACCTTGCCGGAGGGAAAGCTGGCCGTGCTTAGCGCGGATCTCGAGGGCATGCTATGTTTTATGCCCTGGAATGCACAAGCCGGAGGAAAAGGCCCTCCCCTGGATAAGCCTTTTTTTGCTTTCCCCTCCCTCCCTCCCAATTAGCAGAAGTCAGCACGCCATAAAGCGTTGCCCTACACACATGAAGCAAAAGGATGAGGAGCTATGAAAGTCCTTCTTCTACTCTGTCCCTCCCCGCAGCCCCTGGCCGCTTTTTGCCTGAGAAACAAAATGGGGCGAAATGATAGGGGAATTGACTTGCTCCTACGTTGGAGAAAAGCGACGCCTTTCTCACCATGTGGCTGGCTGGCTTCCCTCTTTGCTTCGGTCTCCGCAAAAGCAGAGGTGTTTCAGATCTCACCCCCTTCATACGCATCCGAGCAAACAGAAACTTCCTCACTTTTTTCACCTTTGTTACTAGCCGGCCTTTAACTTTTGTCAGCGATATTAACGGTTTCATATTCCGCCCCTCGTTCATGCGACCTGCCGCTTCCGAGTAAAAACGGTAGAGAGTTACCGTCCGGGTTTATTAGGCCCCCTTTCATTTTGAGCTAAAGTTTGACCATGAATTTAACTAATAAAATATAAATTATATGTTATAAAAATAATATCATAGAAAACCTCTTTCAAATACGAATCCAACAATATACTTTGTTTAGCATATACTTTATATATTTTAGTTAAATATACATGGTCAAACTTTGACATAAAATATAAGGGGCCTAATAAATCCGGACGGAGGTAGTACGTAGCAGCCTCTGCTAAAATAACGGTGCCGTTGCCAAATCCGATCTATCTACTACTGTTTTGCTGCATTGTAGCCGCGGCCAATAATAAGGTAATACAGTAAGGAAGAAGACAGTCGACTGTCGACAGGAATACCTATTCCGTCAGAACAAAATTTGTCCCGGCACGAGTCCAAAGATTCTCTGTCTAGCTGGGAAGAGCGCCGAATCAGCGATCCTAGAAGCCGTAGCCGAGACCTAGACTCTGAAAGAAAGCGCGCCTCTTCTTCTCTGAAAGATAGGCGAAGGTTCAGTTCATTCGTGCTGGCTTGGCTGTTGGCTCCCTGTACATGAGCATTTCTCTTTCAGTTTCAGGTCACGGCTCACAATTGTGCTTGTCACTGGGATTAATACCGCCTGTGACTCGAGTGGCGAATGATCAGTCTCGTGCTACAAAGGGAGTGGCAGCTGACCGGTATTCGGTACGAATGAGTGGCAGTTCATGAGCTGCCTTTGGGTCCTCCCCCGTTGCTCCTCCAACTCCAAGCCCCTCTGTTGTGGTCTGTAGCTGCAGTCTGCAGATAAGATCATGCGCCTCCTGCGCGATTCTCCTGCCCCTGCCTTTCAGCAAAAGTGGGCGGTGGCACAATCAGAGTCAGCGAGAAAAGAAGGAAACCGAGCCAGCCAGCCAGGCAGAGAACGGGGGAGGGCGGCGCAACTTTGAACCCGTTATTTGTTTGGTTCAACGGAGGAACGGACCGTCGTCTTCGGGCGCGGGGAGGGAAGGGCGCCGTCGTGGTCGTCGTCGGCCATGGGCGCGAAAAGGCTGCTCCCCATCACATGCCTCCTCCGGCTCCGTCCGGCTCCGGTCCATGCATGCATGCATGCATGCTTGTGCCAGCGCTGCTGAAGAATTGCAGTTGCAGGCACGCAGCGATGCGCTTTGCTGCATGTTTGTTTCTTTCTTTCTTTCTTTCTTTCTTTCTCCCTCCCCGGGCAGGCCCGTCGCGCTCGCCCGCTCCTTTTGTTGGCTTCTCTTCTTTTCATTCTGCTCCATCAAAAGAAGCCCTCTCTTTTGGCCGGTCCTCCCGTAAAGCCTGTGGCGCGGGCGGACGGGCGAGATTTCAATCAACGCCGGGGCAAAGCGACGCGATCTCTCTCTCTCTGGGGCAGGGGAGAGGAGGCTCATCACCCCTGCCATCATGCTCCGCTGCTGCTTACACGTGAGGCCGGTCCGTCCGTCCAGCTCCAGCGCTTTCCTTTCCCCGTGCATACGTGCCGTGCGGCGAGGCTTCCGGTAACGGGACGGGAAAGCCGTGGGCTTTTGTCTCGGCCGGGGATCCGAAGCGGAGACAAGGAACCGTGTTGGTGTGGCTGAAGCAGTTGTAAACTGGGGCGAGCATTCTCCACGTCAAAAATGTATTTTGTCAAGGTCGGTTTTTTTTATTTTAAAATAGTTGTGTTTATTGTCACATCCAAATGATTCGTGCAAATTTGTAAGGGAAAAGCTTAAGTATGTTGACTTGTGAAAAAAAAATTGAACGGCAAGTGGTACCTTCAAACGTTACCCTTAGTTTTGTTTTTTCACCGATGAAGCATCGTTATCACATTTCACATAAAAATTGTCAGACATGCTTGTTACGCTAACATGAACATCTACAAATAAAATCAGCTTTTTTATAATTTATTTTCTTTTCTTTTCTTTTTTTGCAGAAGATAATTTATTTTCTATTTCCTATTTACTGTTCACCAGGAAGTATGTGCTTCATAGAGCCAAAACTCTGCGTCTACCTATTTTAGTCTCTATGCTAGTGGAGAGCGTGCAACGTCTATATATCCAGTGGGGTGACCTAGAAGCTAGCCTCACCTACACACCGTGTATTGGGCCGACCCACTAAGCAAGTGGTTCCTACCATGAGCCAGGCCCATCGTGTATTGAGTTAGAAGCTCGTTTCGCCTACACACCGTGTATTGGGTCAGAATTATCATCAATTTATATCATAATTTCTTAAACGTGTTCCTCTTTTCCAAAAATGTTTGGAATGTAAACAATGTTCATGTTTTCCAAAATTGTATCCCCTTCGTCTGAAATTAGTTGACGCTCAAACGGATGTATTTAGCACTGAAATACTTATAGATACATCCGTTTGAGCAGCAGCTAATTCCGGATGAAGGAGGTACATAATTTCAGAAAATGTTCGTGTTTTCTAAAAATTTCAAATTTTTAAAAATTGTTCGCGGTTCAAAAAATGTTCTCAAAATAATATTCAGTTTTAAAATATAATTTTAGTGATTTTTCGAAAAACCGAAAAAATGCTACAATACCGATATTGTAGTGCGGATTGTTTGCTGCGAGTTGTAGGTTCGCTCAGGTCCAGTTTTCTATGTTTTCCCTTTTTGTTTTCTTTCAGTTTTTTCTTTTCTTTTATTTATTTTATTACCAGTTTTACGTGGATTCTCCTTTTTTTTCATTTTCCCCTTGGTTCCCTTTGTTTTCTTACTGTTTTGTTTTATTGTTCTTTGTTATACTTTTGTTTCTTTCTTGGTTTTCTTTGCTTTATAGGATTTTTCCTGCTTCTTTTTGTTTCCAATAAGTTTTTACTGGTTTAATGTTCTCAACGTATTCTACTTTTTTCTCTATACATACTCCCTCTGTTCCTAAATATAAGTCTTTTTAGACATTCTAATAGAGGACTACATACGAAGCAAAATGAGTGAATCTACACTCTAAAATATGTCTATGTACATCCGTATGTAGTCCAATAGTGGAATCTCTAAAAAGACTTATATTTAGGAACGGAGGGAGTAGTTTACATGTTTAGAGCACATGTAAAATATTTTTATAATACATGCCGGACATGTTTGAAATACATGATGTACATATTAGTGATCTAAACGCTCTTATATTAGTTTACAGAGGGAGTACATGTTTTGAACGCTTTTTTGAATTCATGGTAACATTTTTTCCCAAATACAAGTTGTACATTTTTTTTTCAGTGGCAATAGTTTTTTCTTCTGAACTACGCGGATATTTTTTTGCATTGTATATTTTTTTGCAAATTTTCATGGACATTATTTGGAAACATGTGAGTATTTATTTAAAATGTCACGTGCATTTTCTTAATGGAAATAAACATTTTCTTATTTATACAAATATTGTTTTGAATTGTATGCTGATATTTTTAGTAAGCTTGCATTTTTTTTAAACAAGGGGTCATTTTTATATGGCACGAAATGTTTTTTGTAGGTTATCAACATTTTATTAAAACTACATTAACAATTTGTTTACACTAATTTAACATTTTTAATACATGATTTACATTTTTTTCGAGTACATGTCTTGGTGACTACGTTTTCAAACATGTTTATACAATTATGTCTACATCAGGAGCATTTTCTATACATGCTTAACATTTTTTCTAAATGTGGGATAAACACTTTAAAAACTAAAAGGAAATTATGGAATAAAAAAGAAAAATAAATAAGAGAAGACAAACAAAAGAAAAGAAGGAAGTGGGTGTGACATCCCCACTACTGGACCGGCCAATGAATCAGTTGCCTTCACGCGACGCAAACTACTGCCTTGCAGTAGGCGGGACATAGTCACGCCCTTTGTTGTAAGGAGTGTCGCATATATGAAGTCACTAGTCAAGGGTCACCTCTAGCAAAGGTCGCTCCCTTCTCATGCCCTGACAAGCGGCCCACTGCATGTGCATTACTTGTGGCAAATCCCGAACCGGCAAAATGTTTAATCAAAATGTTTAATTTCTTGAACCGTGCATCCAAATCCGAACCGTTTCACTGTTGGATTTATCGTGTCGAGATCTTTAAAACTAGATCTCATATCAATACGTTTCGATGAACTTTTTCACGAAAAAAACAAAAATGATTACAAAAATGAAAACCGAAAAAATCAGCAAACAAATGGAAGAAAATACCTCGAGTTGGGAGCATGTTTTTTTTTTTACTTTTTCCTTTGCGAGAAGCACAGTTGTGCTTCATGTGGAAGCAAATTTGTACCTCCACGAAAAGCAAATTTGCGCTTCCCATGAAAGCAAAGATTTTTTTCCTTTTCGAAAAGCACAGATGTGCTTCTCGCGGAAGCAAAGATGTGCTTCCATAAAAATAAAATGTATGCTTCTTCTAGAAGCATGTTTTTTTCGAAAAGCACAGTTGGATGGCGAAAGCAAATCGATGCCTCCACGAGAAGTAAATATGTGTTTCTCGTGGAAGTGCATTTTCTTTCCTTTTTGAGAAGCACAATTGTACTTTTTGCGAAAGCAAAATTGTGCCTCCATTAGAAGCAAATCTATGATTCTCATCGATGCACTTGTTTTTCTCCTTTCCGAGAAACACAATTGTGCTTCTCGCATAAACAAATCTGTGTGTTTTTGTAAAAACAAATTTGTGCTTTCTGTGGAATCATAAAATGTTTCCTTTTTTTAGAAGTGCAACTGTGCTTTTCGCATAAGTACAACTGTGTTTCTCACGGAAGCAAATATGTGTCTTAGAAAAAAATAAATTTGTGCTTCTCGTGAAAGCACATATTTTTTACGTGCAAAAGAAAAATGGTGAATTATTTTTCCTTCAAAACCTAGGGAAAACACAAAAAGGCGAAAAAAACATCTAAAATCTGAAAATGCGTACAGAAAAAAGTGTAGAGAAAGAGTCCAACACGCGTCATGTGACGGTGACTGGACGCACCCAAAATGACCCCTGAAGGTTCTCGTGAAGGGATAGCCTCTGGTCAGTTCTTCTGGTTTGCGGACTAGGCTTGTTTTCTGTACACTGAGCCGCTTGTTCTACTGAATGGGATTGAAATGTATATTCAGTTTGACCGTTTCTGTGGCTCACGGAAGACGGGGGAGCTACGACTTGCTTAGAGCGAGACGTAGCTCCGGCTCGCCTCTTGTACGACGCTGGTAGGTCGGCCCAATACTGTATAGGTACCTATGTGTGAGTTTTTTTTCCCATGTTTTCGGTTTCCTTTGTTTGCATCGGGTTTTTTCGCGGTTTTTTCTTTGTGTTTTTCTGTTTATTTCTTTGGGTTTCACTCATTTTCATCGGTTTATTTATTGTGATTTTACCATTTTTTTAATACTAGTCTACTTTTTCTTACACATTGTATTTTTTCGGCAAACATTAGGAAAAATGATTATATTTGTTTTTTATTTTTCTAAATATATATTTAACATTGTTCTAGTGGATCGGTAGGAGGTACGGCAATAGAAGCAAGACCAATGATTTCATCCTTACTAGATAATTATTTATTACGTGGTTGTCTATCAAACTTGGAGAAATTAAACTCATGAGACACATCATCAAAACTAACACCGACAGTTTGTTTTTCATAATCTACTTAACATTAACAATGTTCAAGAAAGGTCTACCAAAGTTAATGAGACAAAAGTCATCTTTTGGGGAACCAAGAACTAGAAAATCAGTAGGATATTTTATTTTCCCACACAAGACTTCAACATCTCTAACAATCCCAAGTGATGTGATGGTGTCTCTATTAGCAAGTTTAATATTAACATCAATGTCTTCTATTTCGGCAGGTGCTATATCATTCATAATTTCTTGATATAAGGTAAAAGAAATAGCACTCACACTAGCACCCACATCACATAAACCATGATAGTGTAGGAGATATGCCCTAGAGGCAATAATAAATGTTATTGATTACTCCCTATTCATAATTAGGTTTATGTTCCATGCTATAATTGCTATGGTTCTCGAGTCTACAATAACCACGGGGCTCGGAGGAAGACTCATATGCACGTGTGGAATAATAAACGGTAAAATGTATTCCTAGTCTGGCCTCTAAGACTGGCTCAAGTATTGCATGATGATCCTGTTTTCCTGATCATGAGCATGGCTATGCCGGCAATTTTGAGGGCACAATGTTAGAAGAACATTTGTGTTGAATCGACCCGAATTGATGTTATGCTATGAGATTCATTCGTCATAAGTTAATGGTTTATAACACAGAGATGGTTAACGTTTGCATAATTCCTTAGACCATGAGAGTATCAAGTTTCTTCATGCTTGCTTCATGAACTTTGGGGTTTGTTAAACGTCATCCGTAAATGGATGGCTATTACGGCGGCTTACGGGTTCATGGAAAAGTGTGTCAAGTAACTTGATAGCTCGAGATTGGGATTTGCTCCTCCGACGATGGAGAGATATCTCTGGGCCCTCTCGGTGTTACGGTATCCATCATCGTCTAGCCAGACACAGGGTGATTTGATCACAGGGATGCCGGAACACGGGAACGAGAAAAGAGAACAATACCGGTAACGAGGTAACTGGCATAGTGGACAAGTTGTTGATCCACGGGGATGCCTACATGTCTCACCTCGGGTATTTGTAACATATCGCGAAGCAACAGGAATAGCACACCGCAACTGGAGGTTCACTCGAATATTCATTCGTGTGGGTATAGGGATCAATATGGGTGTCCACGGCTCCGATGTTGATCATTGATCGGAAGGGGTTCCGGGTCATGTCTATGCTTCACCGAACCTATAGGGTCACACGCTTAAGGGTCATCTATCTGCTGAATACTAGACAGGGAGTCTGAGAGAAAATCACCGAAAAAGTTTTCGGACACCGGAAAAGTTTCGGACAGCGGAAAAGTTCCGCAGAGAGAACACCGGAACAGTTTCGGTAAAACTGAAAAGTTGTTTCAGGGGATAACATAAAGTCAAATTGGTTTTGGCACATGCCTGATAATTCTTGGAGGGTGCCAGAATCATTCTGGAAACTTTCTGGAATTTTCCGGGATGAAAACCGGAAATGTTCCGGAGCTGCCGAAACCGCTTCAGATGCTTTTCGCAGATGAAAATCACTAAACCGGAATTGTTCCGGATCGCATTGAAAATTATTTTAGTGGGTACTGGAAATGTTCTAAGCCCACATAAATATTTTCAGTTCGACCGGACGCTGAAAAATGTCGTCATGAATAGTGAAAGTGCTTTTTGGTTGCTTTTTGGAGAAGCTACCTTGAGGGCATTTTGGTAATTTTCATAGTGGATGGAAATATCTGAAAATATCTGGATAACACTATTTATGAATAGTAGAAACACTATTCATGAATAGTAGAATCACTATTATGAATAGTGAAAATATCTGAGGGCATTTTGGTACTTTTACCATTGTCTCTCACCCTATAAATAGAGGTGGAGGGTGCTCTCAAATAGGACATTCTTGCTCTCATACACATGCCATAGACTTGTCTGGCTTCTCTCTCCCTCCCAGCAAAATAGTTTCGTAGAGCCGAAAGGCTGTCTGGGTTCCGGCAGGAACTAGTTCTGGACGGCGAAGCCCTGCCGGATAGTTGAGACCGTATGTGTGCAACTCTGTAGAGAGATCGTAGTTTCGTTCTTAGTTTGAGAGTGCCTCCCGAAGGGCTGTCCGAGTGACTGTCCGAGTTTCGATGGTCCTCCCGAAGGGCTGTCCGAGTGACTGTCCGAGTTTCGATGGTCCTCCCGAAGGGCTGTCTGAGTGACTGTCCGAGTTTCGATGGTCCTCCCGAAGGGCTGTCCGTGACACCGTCCGAGGGACTGTCCGACCGCCTCCCGGAGGGCTGTCCGGGGGCGGATGAGGGTATACATCCTCGCGGTTGGGAGGTTGTAAATCCTAGCTGCGGGGATCTGCACCGCCGATCGTCATCGACTCTACTTCCGCTGCGCTACGAGTCGGTAACGAAAAAAATCAAACCTTGTATGCAGTCTCCATAGTGATCCTGGGCTGGTACGTAGGTCGGAAAAATTTTGTTTTCTGCTGCGTTACCCTACAGTGGCATCAAGAGCCAGGCTATGCGTAGATGCAGGTTGCGATCTAGAATACATAGAGATGTATGGGTGTTGCACAATATAATTAGGTAGTAGATGAGATCTATTACTGAAAATTATTTGTGTCGGTAGCAGATGAAATCTGTTACCCGATGTTCTTGTTGCTTCCCTGGAATTTGCGTAGTCCTGATCTTGACGGCATGGTGGAATCTCACAAAGTTCTGGCAATCCGCGATCCTTTCATGCTGCTCCTGAGTATGCTGATTGACAGATCAACGAAGTGCTAACAGTTCTTTGGGTTCCACCATAGTTGAGAAAGATGGATGTTTCGCAGACGAAAGGGCAATGCAGATATGATCTGCACGGGGGTCACGCGTATGACGAAGTTCAGTATGGGGCTCGAGATTTTATTATCTCGTGTTTCATACACCCCGCAATGTTAAAACTAGCGACTTGGATTATCATGCTTGATGATGGACGTTGGTAGCTTCGATTTGTTTCGAAACCTTAGAAGCCACTTAAAATAAATTTTTGCATAAACCGATTAGAGGCGTCTAACTTGGTTTTGCAGGATGGTTTGCATGTGCATGTGATGTGGTATAGCAGTGCTCATATAAATTTGATTATGTATGAGATGACTATATGATGTAAATTAACATGACCTGCGTGTCATGATTCGGCATGATGGCTGGAGCCATATGATTGCACTTTAATGACCTGCGTGTCAACCTTATGTAATGCACTTATTTTATTAGCTATAGAGATAGCAATATTATCTGGTGCATCGACAAGGTGGTGGCAATCTTCGCGAAGGTGAACACCGATGCGAATGCCGGAGACGAAGAAATAAAGACTTCTCCGAAAGAAAGGGCTATACCATATCATGCTATTATGAATTGCCTGAGATGTTAATCCCTTATGATGCACCCTTCTTGATTGCGCGGTAGTCGCTTTTATTAGGGTGATCTCTCACAAAAAATATCAAGTAGTTAGTGTTCTCCCAAGTGTAGCACCGTCACAGCATCCTTCCTTTCGAGGTGCGCCATGATCTATATGGGTACGAACGATTGTACGGGTGTAAGGCGGGTGAGGTCAGACCTCGCAGCAAGATCACTTGGTTGTCTTGACGTTCATGGCAGGATCGTCCTGAGCTCGGAACACACACATCGAAAGATGAACAAGAGTCACATAGAGATGTGATCGGCAAGTTTGCCTACCAATTGAAGTTCGCGCCATCGGTGTTCATCTCGAACAATGGCGTTGAATGGAAATGTGGGTCTTGAATCACTCACAATCAATTATGAGAGATATTGATTTGAGTGGGAGCGCACTTTAGAATTAATTCTTTTAATTCTTAGTGCAATTAATTTTGAACACTGTCTAAGTGTGATTTGCATAATAGTTGTAGAATAATGGCTCGCGTTTCCACCTTCCCTGTTAAAATTGAATAGCTGTTAAATATCTGGTTAAATCTTTACGGTTGATAACGTAATGTGAGGATTGTCCTCAAGTGTGCCAAGAAGGACTTTGTCCTATCGCATGCTTTCGGTATTCTCCCGCTAATGCTATGGATCATGTGACTCTCGTCCTTCGATCCAAAAGCTAGAATTCTTTTCAGTCAAAGTGCAAAATGTTTGCTTCCATGAGACTCGAACTTCGAAAGTTTGGATAGTTATGTGATATTCATGGAATCTGAAAATCATTTTCAGAGACAGACAAAGGCTAAAAGATATGAGATATCCAAAGCAATGTTTGTTTGCAAACTATTAGTAAAGGTGTTCACTATGCGTTTGACTGATAAGAGAGGGATCCAGAAGAACGCCTGTCATATGATGAAAGGTGAATAAAACAAACAACTTAAAGAGAAAGGAAGTGTCCGAAGGGTGTTAGTGAAACTTTCACGCCTAGGAAGTCCGGGGCTAACGCCACTCTTAAGTTGGATGCTTCTTCTGAGAGTAGGAGAAATACTAAAAGTTAAACTGTTAGAAGTATAATGGCAAAAGGAAAGAAGACTGGGATATCCAGCTCATGTATGAATGTCATACAAGTTTTTGATGTATAGAAGGCTAGTCAAAGATATAGTTCTTGGGAATTATGGTTAAACATGTTAATCACTAATTCTTGGGTATTGTGAGTTGATCACAAAGATACCCGCTCGATTGCATTCTGTTGCAACTCGATGTAAGAACTACTATGGCCTGAAAGACTAGCCAGGAATGAGGTTTAGATACACGCAGGGAACATAGTAAATGTTACTATGCCTTCCATAGGTGTATTCCCTATGTATTTACTTTCATAATTCATTTTAGAGTTTCACACTCTAGCCCTTTGCATAAGGTATCTTGCAAGAAGGTTGTTCATAAGAGAACTTTTGATGTTCGGTGTTATGAATAACATAAGGGCCATACTTTCATTATGAATGAGACGTATGTTATGAATATTGATAATAATACATTACCTCTGGGTTTACTTTCATAATTCATTTTAGAGTTTCATACACTCTAGCCCATTGCACAATGTTTGTTGCAAAAGAGTTGTTCATAAAACAACAATTGTTGTTCAGTATTATGAATAACATGAAGGGCCATGCTTCCATCCTAGATGGGATGTATGTTATGAATATTGATGGAAATATGATACATCCATAACACTGACGCTAAATGTCGCAAGACTAAAAGAATACCACACAAGTGTGGCACTGCATTTGGTCACATTGGAGAAACCCGCATGGAAAATTCCATTATGATGGATTTTGAAGTCGTTTGATTTTGAATCATCTGACACTTGCAACTTTCCTCTGAAAAGTGAAGTGACTGAAATACCGTTCACATGCCATAAGGAACGAGCATAGAACATGTTGGTGATCATACATTATGATGTGTGTAGTCCAATAAATGTTATTGCAAGTAGTGGATTTATCTATCTTCAGAAATGACTCAAGTAGATATATGGATATTTACTTGATGAGATGTGAGTCTGGATCTTTTGAAATCATTCGAAAGGTTTTCAAAATGAAGAAGAAAATATTGTAACAAGAAAATTATGTTTCTACAATTCGATTGCAGAAAGGAATATTTGAGTTACAAGTTTAGCGAATGGCTGATGAGTTGTGAAAGGGGTTGCATAACTTGCACCTCCCGGAACACCCACTGCAAGTGGAAAGTCCGTGAAGATGTAATCGAACCATTTATGACATGGTAAGATCAAAGATGACATAAATAGATTTGCCATTATCCCTTTTAAAGAGTAATGCTTTAGAGACTGCGGCTTTTACACTGAAAAGAGATCCATCAGGTCTGTTGAAATGACACCATGGTATGGTACGCCCAACCATGTTATATCTTTTCCTAACATTTGGAATATGGGGCTTGTGTAAAAGATTACAAACCTATTCCAAATCAGACAAGTGCTACTTTGTAAGGTTATCCCAAGTCATTGGGTATTCCCCCACCACTATACCGAGGCAAAGGATTTTGCCGCAAAACGGTATGCTTTTAAAGAGAATAGTTCTTACAAAAGGTGAGTGGGAGGACAGTGCAACTCGACGAGATAGCCAGTATCTTCGTCATCAGATCAAAGGAAAGAAACCTTGGAAGTGATTCCGGATTTTCCTACTGCGACTTATACGGAAGTCTCTACAGTAAATGTATGGACTTCGGTCGAACTTGCAGCTGAACCGCGTAGGAAAAACTCGTGCAAACCTCTCAGGTGCGCATACGAGATATTGTTGTTAGACAACAGTATGCCTACGATACACAAGGAAGCGTTGATGGGCCCTGACTCCGGAATTGGCTAAATGCCAATACAATCCGAGATAGTTTCCATATAAGTGATTCAAGATTAAAATCTTGATACACCTTTCGGAAGACTTAGAGTCTAACGAATACTTATGGAACTAAAACTGATACAGAAAAAAATGTTTTATCCATAAAGCTCGACTTGTTGCAATAACAAGTTCAAGGAGTTGACTACGATGAGATTGTCTCACCGTAGCGATGCTTGAAGTCGGTTCGGGTTGAACTAGCAATTAATACATATTTCAATCATGAGATATGAAACATGGATGACAAAAGGATTTCCATCTCATGGAAATGAAACCTAGGACTTGTATGTGATACAGTCCAAAGTAATTTGTCGATCCAGAGGATGCTAGTAAGTATGCAAACTTCAGAGTTCCAGCGATGGACAGAAGAGAGCAAAGTGGAGTTGGAATCTTCGTTTTTGATGAAATGGTCAAAAGAGTTTGACTTCATCAAATGGGTATCGAAGATACTTGTGATTCAAGAAAGTAAGTGGGAGCATAATAATATTTCTAAAAACCGTGTGTACTTGACACATTGTTAATTGGAAATAAATTTCTTGACATGAATTAGGACTTCATTTGAAAATAGTTTTTCGATGAAGTGCTTAGGCTAAATAGCCTCAATATTAGGCATGATGATCTATGGAGATAGATTTACCTAATGGGGCTAAGCAATGAATACATATTGACAAGATGCTAAAACCTTTTAGCATTTAAAACGCCAAGGAGTGATTCTTGCCGAAGTCACATGGAAAGAGTTTTTGCGAGACTCGGTGTCCCAAAACACTGATGAGTAAAATACATGATGGAGATTCCACACACTCTTGTGTTTGGATTAATCATGTATTCCATGGTATGTAAAAACAACCAGATATGTCCAATACTCCAAAGTTGTTGCGAGTATAGATACCATAGTGATCAAAGTACTGATCATGGGACAACAGTGAAAGATGTCATTGAGTACTAGAGCAGTACTGATGACATGTTTTCTCGCAAGCGGAGATCATGAAGAGTTCGTTGTAAAAGGTTACATCGATACAGTCTTCATCAATGCTCCATGCGATTTTTGATTTAAGTTAAGGGTTTTTGTGTAATACACAACCTGGTGGCACGGTAGTTGGACATTGTTCCAAACAAGATACTGTGGCGAATTCTATAACAAAGGCTAAGTATGTTGACGCTTTAGAAGCGACAAAGAAGATGTTGAATCATATAGTTCATTCATGAACTTAGTATGGTTCCAAGATGGCTTTGGTCTATGGGACACTATTGCAGATAGTTGCTCCATAGCTCAGTCTGAGGAATCAGGTTTCGACCAATGATTCACACATATGCAAAGCCAAGTCCACACAAAATATGAATTTTGTGAAAGCGTGAAAACGCGAGGATATGCAAAGTTACACACGGAGCTGAAGTCGTCAGATCCGTTGGACATCAGGCTATACCACATGCGAAGCATATTTTACACCAGTATGCCATAGGTGTAAAGTGCATTAGCATTGACTAGATTATTGACTCTAGTGCAAGTGGGAGTCTGTAGGAGATATGCCCTAGAGGCAATAATAAATGTTATTGATTATCTCCCTGTTCATAATTAGGTTTATGTTCCATGCTATAACTGCTATGGTTCTCGAGTCTACAATAACCACGAGGCTCGGAGGAAGACTCATATGCACGTGTGGAATAATAAACGGTAAAATGTATTCCTAGTCTGGCCTCTAAGACTGGCTCAAGTATTGCATGATGATCCTGTTTTCCTGATCATGGGCATGGCTATGCCGGCAATTTTGAGGGCACAATGTTAGAAGAACATTTGTGTTGAATCGACCCGAATTGATGTTATGCTATGAGATTCATTCGTCATAAGTTAATGGTTTATAACACAGAGATGGTTAACGTTTGCATAATTCCTTAGACCATGAGAGTATCGAGTTTCTTCATGCTTGCTTCATGAACTTTGGGGTTTGTTAAACGTCATCCGTAAATGGATGGCTATTACGGCGGCTTACGGGTTCATGGAAAAGTGTGTCAAGTAACTTGATAGCTCGAGAATGGGATTTGCTCCTCCGACGATGGAGAGATATCTCTGGGCCCTCTCGGTGTTACGGTATCCATCATCGTCTGGCCAGACACAGGGTGATTTGATCACAGGGATGCCGGAACACGAGAACGAGAAAAGAGAACAATACCGGTAACGAGGTAACTGGCATAGTGGACAAGTTGTTGATCCACGGGGATGCCTACATGTCTCACCTCGGGTATTTGTAACATATCGCGAAGCAACAGGAATAGCACACCGCAACTGGAGGTTCACTCGAATATTCATTCGTGTGGGTATAGGGATCAATATGGGTGTCCACGGCTCCGATGTTGATCATTGATCGGAAGGGGTTCCGGGTCATGTCTATGCTTCACCGAACCTATAGGGTCACACGCTTAAGGGTCATCTATATGCTGAATACTAGACAGGGAGTCTGAGAGAAAATCACCGAAAAAGTTTTCGGACACCGGAAAAGTTTCGGACACCGGAAAAGTTTCGGACAGCGGAAAAGTTCCGCAGAGAGAACACCGGAACAGTTTTGGTAAAACTGAAAAGTTGTTTCAGGGGATAACATAAAGTCAAATTGGTTTTAGCACATGCCTGATAATTCTTGGAGGGTGCCAGAATCATTCTGGAAACTTTCTGGAATTTTCCGGGATGAAAACCGGAAATGTTCCGGAGCTGCCGAAACCGCTTCAGATGCTTTTCGCAGATGAAAATCACTAAACCGGAATTGTTCCGGATCGCATTGAAAATTATTTTAGTGGGTACTGGAAATGTTCTAAGCCCACATAAATATTTTCAGTTCGACCGGACGCTGAAAAATGTCGTCATGAATAGTGAAAGTGCTTTTTGGTTGCTTCTTGGAGAAGCTACCTTGAGGGCATTTTGGTAATTTTCATAGTGGATGGAAATATCTGAAAATATCTGGATAACACTATTTATGAATAGTAGAAATACTATTCATGAATAGTAGAATCACTATTATGAATAGTGAAAATATCTGAGGCCATTTTGGTACTTTTACCATTGTCTCTCACCCTATAAATAGAGGTGGAGGGTGCTCTCAAATAGGACATCCTTGCTCTCATACACATGCCATAGACTTGTCTGGCTTCTCTCTCCCTCCCAGCGAAATAGTTTCGTAGAGCCGAAAGGCTGTCTGGGTTCCGGCAGGAACTAGTTCTGGACGGCGAAGCCCTGCCGGATAGTTGAGACCGTATGTGTGCAACTCTGTAGAGAGATCGTAGTTTCGGTCTTAGTTTGAGAGTGCCTCCCGAAGGGCTGTCCGAGTGACTGTCCGAGTTTCGATGGTCCTCCCGAAGGGCTGTCCGAGTGACTGTCCGAGTTTCGATGGTCCTCCCGAAGGGCTGTCCGAGTGACTGTCCGAGTTTCGATGGTCCTCCCGAAGGGCTGTCCATGACACCGTCCGAGGGACTGTCTGACCGCCTCCCGGAGGGCTGTCCGGGGGCGGATGAGGGTATACATCCTCGCGGTTGGGAGGTTGTAAATCCTAGCTGCGGGGATCTGCACCGCCGATCGTCATCGACTCTACTTCCGCTGCGCTACGAGTCGGTAACGAAAAAGATCAAACCTTGTATGCAGTCTCCATAGTGATCCTGGGCTGGTACGTAGGTCGGAATTTTTTTGTTTTCTGCTGCGTTACCCTACAGATAGCAATGATCTCCTATTTTAACTGAGACAACAGGCATGCCAACTACGGGTATATGTTTATCTTTTTCATCGGGTTTGGCAATTCTAGCAGCTTCATCACAGAAGTAAATAACATGACCATCAATATTTTCTACCAAGAGATCTTTAACCATAGCAACCCTAGGTTCTACTTTAATTTGTTCAGAGGGCTTAGGTGCTTTAATATTACTTTTGCGAACCACGGTTGATACCTTAGCATGTTCCTTTATCCTAACAGGGAAAGGTAGTTTTTCAATATAAGCAGCATTGTAAATGATAGTTTCATCTTTAGCTGTGATTGGTTCTTTAATTTCTTCTTTAATAGGGGGATGATATTTAAACCACTTCTCCTTAGGGAGGTCAACATGAGTAGCAAATGATTCACAGAAAGAGGCTACTATCTCAGAGTCAAGTCCATATTTAGTGCTAAACTTGTGAAAAGCATCGGTATTCATAAAAGATTTAACACAATCAAACTTAAGTTTAATACCTGACTCATTACCTTTGTCGAGTTTCCAATCTTCAGAGTTGCATTTAATTCTTTCTAAGAGATCCCACTTGAATTCAATAGTCTTCTTCATAAAAGAACCAGTATAAGAAGTATCGAGCATGGATCGATCATTATGAGAAAGCCGAGCATAAAAATTCTGAATAATAATTTCTCTCGAGAGCTCATGATTGGGGCATGAATATAACATTGACTTAAACCTCCCCCAAGCTAGAGCGATGCTTTCTCCTTCACGAGGCCAAAAATTATATATATAATTCCGATCACGGTGAACTAGATGCATAGGATAAAACTTTTGGTGGAATTCTAATTTCAATCGGTTCCAGTTCCATGATCCAATATCATCACATAGCCTATACCATGTCAATGCTTTTCCCTTCAAAGATAAAGGGAAAACCTTCTTCTTAACTTCATCTCCGGGTAAACCTGCAAGCAAATAATCCACAAATTTCATCCACATGTATTAGATGCATATCAGGATGTTCAGTTCCGTCTCCTGCATAAGGATTAGCTAGCAGTTGTTCTATCATACCTGAAGGAATTTCATAACCAATATTTTCAGTAGGTGCAGTAGGTTGAGGGGAAAATAATTGTGGTTCCAGTCGAGGTGAAGATACCACGAACAAACCCCTCAAAGGATTGTTTTCCATAGTAGCAAGTGACAATAAATTTCAGCACGTAGTATAAATTTTTCCTTACCGATTTCCACTTACCGAGAGCGCTTCACTCCCCGGCAATGGCGCCAGAAAAGAGCCTTGATGACCCACAAGTATAGGGGGTCAATCATAGTCCTTTCGATAAGTAAGAGTGTCGAACCCAACGAGGAGCAGAAGCAAATGCCAAGCAGTTTTCAGCAAGGTAATTTCTGCAAGCACTGAAATTGTAGGTAACATGTAGTTTGATAGCAAGATAATTGGTAACGAGCAAGTAACGGTAACGGTAAATAAAGTGCAGCAAGATAGCTCAATCCTTTTGTGGCAAAGGACAGGCCAAAACGGTCTCTTATAATAAGCAAGCGTTCTTGAGGGTACACGGGAATTTCATCTAGTCACTTTCATCATGTTGGTTTGATTTGCGTTCGCTACTTTGATAATTTGATATGTGGGTGGACCGGTGCTTGGGTGCTGTTCTTACTTGAAAAAACCTCCCACTTATGATTAACCCCTCGCAAGCATCCGCAACTACGAGAAAAGTATTAAGATAAAATCTAACCATAGCATTAAACATTTGGATCCAAATCAGCCCCTTATGAAATAGCGCATAAACTAGGGTTTAAGCTTTTGTCACTCTAGCAGCCCATCATCTAATAACTACTCCACGTTGCTCCCTTAGGCCCAAAGATGGTAAAGTGCCATGTAGTCGACGTTCACATGACACCGCTAAGGGAATCACAACATTCATATCATCAAAATATCGAACACATATCAACTTCACATGATTAATTTCAGCATGACTTCTCCCGTGACCTCAAGAACAAAGGTAACTACTCACAAATGATATTAATGCTCAAGATCAGAGGGGTATTAAATAGCATAATGGATCTGAACATATAATCTTCCACCAAATAAACCATATAGTAATCAACTACGAGATGTAATCAACACTACTAGTCACCCACAGGTACCAATCTGAGGTTCCGGTACAAAGATTGAACACAAGAGATGAACTAGGGTTTGAGAGGAGATGGTGCTATTGAAGATGTTGATGAAGATTGGCCTCCCAAAGATGAGACGGTTCTTGGTGATGACGATGGTTTCGATTTCCCCCTCCGGGAGGGAAGTTCCCCCAGCGAAATCGCTCCACCGGAGAGCAAAAGTGCTCATGCCAAAGTTCCGCCTCGAGACGGCGGCGTTCCATCCCGAAAGTCCCCCCTTGATTTTTTCTAGGTCAAAAGACCTTAAGTACCAGAAGATGGGCACCGGAGGTGGGCCGGGCTGGCCACAAATCACCAGGGCGCGCCTGGGGGGGCCTGGCGCGCCCTGGTGTCTTGTGGTCACCAGGTGGCCCCCCTTCGGTATTTGCTCCAGTATTTTTTATATATTCCAAAATAATTCTCCGTGAAGTTTCAGCTTATTTGGAGATGTGCAGAATAGGTGTCTCTGATATGCTTTTTCAGGTCCAGAATTCCAGCTGCCGGCATTCTCCCTCTTTGTGTAAACCTTGCATATTATGAGAGAAAAGGCATTAGAATTACTCCATAAAGCATTATTATGCATAAAAACATTATAAATAACAGTAGGAAATCATGATGCAAAATGGACGTATCAGTTAAGCATGTTTGAAATACATGATTACAATGTTTTCAAATACATGGTTTTGGTAAATTTGTTGAATCCATGTTTAACATTTTTCAAATACACACTAAATCATTTTTTGAATGCAGCTCCGGTGCAGGGCAGGGGAGGCTCATCACCCGTGCCATCATGCTCCGGTGCTGCTTACACGTGAGGCCCGTCCGTCTATCCAGCTCCAGCGCTTTCCTTTCCCCGTGCGTATGTGTCGTGCGGCGAGGCTTCCGGTAATGGGACGGGAAAACCGTGGGCTTTTGTCTCGGCCGGGGATCCAAAGGGGAGAGAAGGAACTGTGTTGGTGTGGCTGAAGCAGTTGTAAACTGAGGCGATCATTCTCCACGTCAAATTTTTTGGTCAAGTTTTTTTTAAGTACTTGTGTTCATTGTCACATCCAAATGATTCCTGCAAATTTGTAAGGGAAAAGCTTAAGTATGTTGACCCGTGAAGAAAAATTGAACAGCAAGTGGTACCTACAAACGTTACTCTTAGTTTTGTTTTTTCCCGACGAAGCATCGTCATCTCATTTCACATAAAAATTGGCAAGCATGCTTGTTACACTAACTTGAACATCTACAAAAGAAAATCAGAATTTTTAAATTTCATTTACTATTATTTTTAATTTACTGTTCACCGGGAAGTATATGCTTCCTAGAGCCAAAACTCCGCGTCTACCCATTTTAGTCTCTATGCTAGTGAAGAGCGTGCAACGTCTATATCTCCAGTGGGGTGACCTAGAAGCTAGCCCACCTGCACACCGTGTATTGGACCGACACACTAAGCAAGTGATTCCAGCCATGAGCCAGGCCCATCGTGTATTGAGTTAGAAGCTCGTCTCGCCTACACACCGTGTATTGGGTCAGAACTAGCAAAAGGGCACGTGCGTTGCAACGGGAGAAAAAAATCATAATTTTCAATGGTCATGATCACATTTCGCTGCATCACCGAGATACAATATCACTCTCAATTTCGCGAAATCATGAACATTTTTCGAAATTATGAACAGTCTGTTAAACTCGTGTACATATTTGAAATCGCAAACAAAATATTATTACAAATTTCTGAACATTTTCTACAATCAAGAACATTTTTTAAATTTATGAACATTTTTTGCTATTTACAAACATTTTTCAAAAAATTCGAACATTTTTCAATAAGCAATCATTTTATTACAAAATCGTGAATATTTTTTTAATCCACCAACATTTTTTATTTAATAAAAATTTTATTTAAAATCTCATTTTTTCGTAATTTTTAGAACTTTAAGTCCCAAATTATTTAAAGTGGAGAAAAATGAAAATAGAAAAGATAAAGATAAAATAAAATATGAAATTGTAAAACAGGCCGTCCGGACATGGACCGGCCCGATGGGTGTGCTTCATCTTCTCCCAGCACACATAGCATAATATAGGACGTCCCTAATATGTCCATCTGCAACTTTGAGTGTAATCAACTTTGAGTGTAATTTGGATGACAGACGACCAGAAACAGTCCGTGCTTTATTATTCGCCTCAATTCACGGGAGAAAAGTGTGTCTAAGGTGGTTGCCAAGTTCCTCCATACCACATCTAATATGTCCATCTCATGACATCCTTTTCCACGGACAATAGCTTCATTGAGATCAACTAAAGACTCTATTACATTGAGATCAACTAAAGACCCCATATAAATTAGGTATTAAACAATTAATTAAGGTTGCAACCAAAGCATAATTTTAAAAATAATTAATATGCAAGATAATTGTATATTTGAAATCTTCATATTTTTCTCTATGGCACTTTCATATATGATATGTTAGATTTCAATTTGAGATTTAAAAAAATATGAATATTTCGAAACTATTTTAAATCTGCGTGTAAAAATGAAAATAAAAAAATAAAACAGATTAGCTGGACCAAAAAATGCAACCCATCAGGTATGCACACATATACTGCCATAAAAAAAATAAGAAGGAAAAAGGGTAAGAAGGAAAAAGGGGGGAGGTGATGGGAATCGAACTTACGCCGCCTGGATAGCAAAGCACCGGTCCAACCAGTAGGATGGCAATGCAATTGTGAGAAACTGAAGGACCGCCACCTCTTAACCTTTGACACCAGGCGATGCGAAAAAACGAATCGTTTTCTGACTTACCGGTGGCATGGTGGGTAAATAATCACAATGTCGGGGGTAATCTTATGACGGACGACCAAAAGCGATAAGCGCTTTATTATTAGGTAAAGATTTTCATCAATGTATATCATAATTTCTTAAACGTGTTCCCCTTTTTCAATAATGTTTGGAATGTAAACAATGTTCATGTTTTTCAAAATTGTAACCCCTTCGTCTGAAATTAGTTGACGCTCAAACGGATGAATTTAATACTGAAATACGTATAGATACATCCGTTTGAGCATCAAATAATTCCGGACGAAGGAGGTACATAATTTCAAAAAATACTCGTGTTTTCTAAAAGTTTCAAAATCATAACGCGGTTCAAAAAATGTTCTCAAAATAATATTCAGTTTTAAAATATAATTTTAGTGATTTTTAGAAAACCAAAAAAATGCCACAATACCAATTTTTTAGTGCGGATTGTTCTCTGCGAGTTATAGGTTGTTCGGGTCCAGTTTTCTATGTTTTCCCTTTTTGTTTTCTTTCGTTTTTTATTTTATTTTGTTTATTTTATTACCGGTTTTGTGTGGTTTTTCCTCTTTTTTTCCTCCTTGGTTTCCTTTGTTTTCATACTGTTTTGTTTTATTGTTCTTTGTTATACTTTTGTTTCTTTCTTGGTATTCTTTGTTTTTTACGATTTTTCCTTCTTTTTTTGTTTCCAATAAGTTTTTACTGGTTTAATGTTCTCAACGCATTCTACTTTTTTCTCTGTACATAGTTTATATGTTTAGGGCACACGTAAAATATTTTTATAATACATGCTGGACATGTTTTAGATACATGATGTACATATTTTTAATATAAGTGTTTTGAATGCTTTTTTGAATTCAAGGTAACATTTTTTTCCCAAATACAAGTTGTACATTTTTTCAGTGGCAATAGTTTTTTCTTCTGAACTACGCGGATATTTTTTTGCATTGTACATATTTTTTCCAAATTTTCATTGACATTATTTGTAAACATGTGAGTATTTCTTTAAAATGTCACATGCATTTTGTTAATGGAAATATTTTTTTTTTATTTGTACAAATATTGTTTTGAATTGTATGAAGATATTTTTAGTAAGTTTGCATTTTTTTTAAACATGGGGTCATTTTTATATGTCACGAACATTTTTTTGTAAGTTATCAACATTTTATTAAAACTGCATTCACTATTTTTTTACACTAAGTTAACATTTTTTTTGATACATGATTTACATTTTTTTCGAGTACATGTCTTGGTGACTACTTTTTCATACATATTTATACAATTATGTCTTAATATTTTTCTAAATGGGGGATAAACACTTGAAAAACTAAAAGGAAAATATGGAAATAAAAAAAGAAATAAGAGAAGACAAACAAAAGAAAATAAGAAAGCGGGCGTGACTTCCCCACTACTAAAACCGGCCAATGAATTGGTTGCCTTCATGCGAGGCAAACTACTGCCTTGCAATACGCAGGACATAGTCACGCCCTTTGTCGTAAGGAGCGTCGTATATATGAAGTCACTAGTTAAGGGTCATCTCTTGCAAAGGTCACTCCCTTCTCAGGCGCTGACAAGCGGCCCACCGCATGTGCATTACTTGTGGCAAACCCTGAACCGGCAAAATGTTTAATTTCTTGAACCGTCCATCAAAATCCAAACCATTTCACTGTTGGATTTATCGCGTCGAGATTTTTAAAACTAAATCCCATGTCAATACGTTTTGATGAACTTTTTCACGAAAAAAATACCAAAAAAATAATTACAAAAATGAAAACCGAAAAAAATCAGCAAACAAAAAAACGAATGACAAACAAATGGAAGAAAATACCTCGAGTTGGAAGCATGTTTTTTTTTTTACTTTTTCCTTTTCGAGAAGCACAGCCGTGCTTCATGTGAAAGCAAATTTGTACCTCCACGAAAAGTAAATTTGTGCTTCCCGTGAAAGCAAGGATTTTGTTTCCTTTTCGAGAAGCACAGATGTGCTTCTCGCGGAAGCAAAGATGTGCTTCCACAAAAAGAAAATGTATTCTTCTTGTGGAAGGATGTTTTTTCCCAAAAGCACAGTTGGATGACGAAAGTAAATCTATGCCTTCACGAGAAGTAAATATATGTTTCTCGTGAAAGCGTGCACATATTATTTTTCCTTTTCGAGAAGCACAGTCGTACTTCTCGCGAAAGCGAAATTGTGCTTCCACTAGAAGCAAATCTATGCTTCTGATCGACACACATGATTTTCTCCTTTCCGAAAAACACAATTGTGCGTCTCTCATTTTTATAAACAAATCTGTGTGTTTTTGTAAAAACAAATTTGTGCTTTCTGTGGAATCATAAAATGTTTCCTTTTTTTAGAAGTGCAACTGTGCTTTTCGCATAAGTACAACTGTGTTTCTCACGGAAGCAAATATGTGTCTTAGAAAAAAATAAATTTGTGCTTCTCGTCAAAGCACATATTTTTTACGTGCAAAAGAAAAACGGTGAATCATGTTTCCTTCAAAACCTAGGGAAAACACAAAAAGGCGAAAAAAAACATCTAAAATCTGAAAAGGCGAAAAAAAAAATGATTCCACAGAAAGCACAAATTTACTTTTCGATTTTTCAGATTCCAAAGATTTTGTTTCCTTTTCGAGAAGCACAAATTTATAATTTTGAAAAAGAAACATTGTGCTTTCTGTGAAATCATAAATTTTTCCCTTTTTTCGAGAAATACAATTGTGCTTTTCACACAAGTACAACTGTGCTTCTCACGGAAGCAAATATGTGTCTTAAAAAGAAGTAAATATGTGCTTCTCGTGAAAGCACATATTTTTTGCATGCAAAAGAAAAACTGTGAATCATTTTTCCTTCGAAATCTAGGGAAAACCAAAAAGGCAAAAATAATAATAATAGAACATCTAAAATCTGAAAATGCATAGATAGTATAGAGAAAGCGTCCAACACGCGTCATGTGGCGACGACTGGACGCAGCCAAAATGACCCCTGAAGGTTCTCCTGAAGGGATAGCCTCCGGTTAGTTCTGCTGGTTTGCGGACTAGGCTTGTTTTCTGTACACTGAGCCGCTGGACAATCACACTTACCGGTTACTGAATGGAATTGAAAACTATATTCAGTTTGACCGTTTCTGTGGCTCACGGAAGACGGGGGAGCTACAACTTACTTAGAGCGAGACGTAGCTCCGGCTCGCCTCCTGTACGACGCTGGTAGGTCGGCCCAATACTGTAGCGACCTATGTGTGAGTTTTCTCCCATGTTTTCGGTTTCCTTTGTTTGCATCGGGTTTTTTCTTTGTGTTTCTTTGTGTTTTTATGTTTCTTTCTTTGGTTTTCACTCATTTTCATCAGTTTATTTATTGTGATTTTACCATTTTTTAATACTAGTCTACTTTTTTTCTTACACATTGTATTTTTTCAGCAAACTTTAGGAAAAATGATTATATTTATTTATGATTTTTCTAAATATGTATTTAACATTTTTTTCAAATATGTGTTTTGATGTCTATTTTTTTATACACTTTGTATTTTTTTACGTATACATCATGAATTTTTTATATAGATGTTTACCTTTTTTAGGAAAATGTTTGTGTGTTACTACAAAGACAGAATAAAACAAGGAATAACAATTGGCTTAGGATAATGGTGTCTTGACTATTGCATGGTTTAAAAGTATAAGGAAAGATCATGTTGCGGTCGTTGAAGAATCTTAAGCGATCATAGTAGGTCCTTTGTAGGATTTAAAGCAACATACCATTTTGAATTTTGAAACATGGGAGAAATGGGCATGATTAAATTGAATGCACAAGATCATGGATCAGGTAGGAGGACAACTTTTATCGCCGTGTTGAAATGTAATTTGTTTGCTTTCGTCTGCTATGATATAGAACCGAAAAGAATTGATTGTGGATAGAAATAAAAATCAAGACCATGATTTCGATTTGGAACGACGTACTTGTATTTATATATTTTGTTTTTACAAGTATTGTTCACACATTAGGTTAGCGGTATATTTGTTTATTTGGGATATGACGTAACGTTTATTTATTTATACTAGTTATGTGTCCGTGCGTTGCCATGGGGGGCAACTATTTTTTATCTCAATAATTTGATAGCCTAGGTCAAGCATGGCCAGTAAATTAACGTAACTGAGCGGCGTAGAGGAAGGTGCGATGAAATATGGCATGGAACTAAGCGGCGTAATTCCACATTATTGCAAAAGTTAAGTTAATTAAGGTGAAGTTGATTTAGTGCTGCAAAAAGTAAGTAAATTAATGTGATTGAGCGGCATACCTTGAAGGTGCGTCAAATATTGCGTGGTGGGAAAAAACCAGTTGGATGAAAAAATCGGTTGAGGGACATGATGGGAGGGGGTAATCGGTTGACGACGAGTTATGTCTACCACAGAAGGAACTCTACGTATTTTTTAAGTAGTGTAGAGATCTTTTAAAAGATTGCTACTCGCACATGCGGGTAGAAGTGCGTTTGTTTATTTGTGTTATCAACACCACCAACTCCAACCTTTATAGATAGCAAAATATGATTTTTTTTTTCAATTATGCGTTTTGATGTCTAATTTTTTTGCATACACATTGTATATTTTTCATATACACGAGGAAAAATATACATGTTTTCCATTTTTATATGTATATATTTATTTATTTTCTTTCAAATATGTTTTATGTTGTCTACTTTTCCTCACACATTGTACATTTTTGCATAAATTTGAAACATTGTTTTATACAAGTTAAGCATGTTTGAAATACATGATTACAATGTTTTCAAATACATGGTTTTGATAAATTTGTCGAATGCGTCTTAAACATTTTTCAAATACACACCAAATTTTTTTTAATGATATGGAACATTTTTATAAACTATGCGAACGTTTGCTTTACATTATATAAACGTTTTTCTAAATCTCACAAACAAATTTATGAATAGCATGAATTTTGTAAAATGTACGTACGTTGTTTTTAATGGGACAGAACATTTTCTTTCAATTACGCCAAACATTTTTTGTGAATTCTATTAGCATTTTTTAAATTAAACTAACAAAGTGTTTACAGTGCATTAACATTTCTTAATTCACGGTAAACATTGTTTTTAGAAGGGAGCACCTATGCCTCATGTGCCTGATAATTTTTTAGTGTATCAGTCACTTTTGTTTTTACCCGTGAGCTTTCGATCTAAGGGCTGGTTTCCTCTCTATGTTCTAGTTGCCTTAAAACATATCATGTCTTAGTTACTTTTTTAATGCTAAATGCATGTTGACTAACTGCCATCTTTTGGTTCAACTCAAAAAAATGAAGCCGTCATCTTTTGGCCTA
Source organism: Elymus sibiricus (assembly GCA_039707655.1). Lineage (NCBI taxonomy): Eukaryota > Viridiplantae > Streptophyta > Magnoliopsida > Poales > Poaceae > Elymus > Elymus sibiricus. The sequence goes on from CM077671.1 coordinate 308,181,228, forward strand.
TAGCTATCCTGCTGCTGCTGCCATTGCTAATTAAAATGTTTTTTTTTTTGCGGAATGCTAATTGAAATGTTTGATCAAATAGCGATTGTAAACTGCATAAAGGGTCCGGCACATAAGCAAAAATTGCTGCAAATTAAAGTATTGCATGAAACTAAATGTGGCAAACATTTTTACTATTACACTCTTCTGTACTGTGCAAAAATAAATATAAACTTGTGCGGCTTTAATAATAATTGTGATTTAAGTAAATAATATTAAAATTAATTCAGTTGTTAACATCAATTAAGTAGTTCATCCGATTGCATTATCAAAACGACTACCAGACGCAAAAATATAGGTGAAAATCCAATAAAAGAATCAACAGAGAAAGCAATAATAAAATGGAGCTAGAAACATTAGCACAAGCGAGAAAAAGAAATGAATTTTTTGTGTCGGTCACTTTATCCTTACTAGTAAACAAAGACATATTGTATGTGCGCACGTATGAACGTATGTGTTTGTACTATGTTAAAAAAAAACAATCTTATCCTAAACTAAAATGAATTGAGAGCATTGGTCCTATCTTAAAAGGAAAAATGCCTAAAATTACACGCTAACAATTTGCACACACATTAGATATAACTTGTGTTGTTCCATAATATGCAAGCACAAACATGTAATAGTATAACATTCAGACAACAGTATGATTTGTACACATATTTTCCTATAACTTGCATGCATATGAGCATGCTATACTAGTAGTGTTCATAGAGCAGAACAACAACGTCAAATATTAGTCATCTCTCAGTGCATAAAAAATGAACGCGCAAACATACATGGATGTACACACGCACATACACACATCATGTCCTCGTCTCTTTTCACACACATGCTTGTGCATAAACACAATTGATGGCTAATCCTGAAACCAGGCAGTAAGAGGAATTCATCGTGATAATTATAATTCAAGAAACCAGTACATCGATGGCCCACAGTACATGTCACTACAACATGCTAACAAAAATAGGCATGATAACGAAACAATAACCTATATTAAGGGGCTAACTATTTGATAGGCGCCTGAATTTTTTTATTGGTTCACTCAAATCCTTATTCTTTTCCTGTTTTTTATTCATCCAACTTTCTATGTACTAAAACAAAAGGACAAACCAAAAAAAGTTTTCTAAGAAAAAATTAATTACTGGTATTGCTATCACCCTGAAAGAAGAAATAAATAAAAATAAACTAAAAAATTGATGACACAAACGTGCACAAATTTTGTACAAAAATTATAAATATTTTATAATATTCAAGAATATACATAAGAAAAATGCAAAAAAAAAACTAAGAAACAATGAGTTAGTGGCATTGGCATTACCCTTAAAAAGAAAGAAGTTGAAAAAACTTAAAATAAATGTGAAAAAACATGCACACAATTTGCATTTATTATAATATGCAATAATAAGCGTTAAAATAGTGTATACACACGCACACACATGAACGCACGCGCCAAGTACAGAAAAACATGCATGGGTATACACACAATGGAAAGAGCAACAATCTACACACATGCACACGCACACACACTAATAATTAATTAATTAATTAATTAATTAGAAAGGGAAATAACAAAAAGAATGAAATAAAAGTAATCATACATGTTTTTTAGGGGTTACCACCATTTGATTATTAAAAAACAATAACATCCGATACAACTAAAACATCAGGTATGGTGGATAACCAAAGATAACGACCAACAGTTAAAGAAACTGCGGCCTTAGCAAGATCGTGAGATTCAAAGTTAGCTTCTCTTGCTTCATGTACTACTTCTGGTTCTTCAAACTTCAACATTCTTCACTCGATGTCCCAATAATTGCCGACGAAATTCCCATAAACGTGCTCTTCAAGTGGTTGACGGTAGCTAGACAATCTGTGGCTACCATGACTCGAGTTAAGCGAAGATCTTCAGCCAAAGAGAATGCCTCGTTACACGCACGTGCTTCCAAACTCTCGGGATCAACCAAACCGTTGAAAACCATTAAACTACCCACAATGATTGTGGAAAGTAACATAGAGTAGTAACATGTAGTCTAAGTTACTACCTCTATAGTGGGTAATAACATAGGGGTAGTAAGAATGAGCATTTTATTTATTAGCTTATATATTCATCTTGTCTTGGTATGTGTTATGTTACTCGTAGTATGAGTTACTACCTATGTTACTCAATTTCTCTCTCTTCTTATTAATTAGCTGCCACATCATATTTTTCGCTTAGGTGACATCTATGTTACTACCTATGTTACTCCCACTGTGGGTAGTCTTACTGAAGCTCCCAGATACTCCCCATGTTCATCACGGCAGATAGCTGCACTCGTTTCCCTGCTTGTGTTTTTGGAGACAACAACATCGACGTTTAACTTTGCAACTCTAGTAGGTACCCCAAGCCATCTTTTCTGTACTATCCTCACCACTCCAGGTGGCGTCTTCTTCTGCTTTGCCGGCACTAGATCAAGCTCAGCTAGATAGTTTTGTACGAAGGAATAGGTGGACAGATGACTCTGAAAAACATCCTAGTATTTTGCTCTCCTCCTCGCCCACCAAATAGCCCATAGCGTAATGAGAATCTTTCTAAAATCTTTCTCACCGACTGAGTCCTGCATTGCCACTAACCACAGTCTTGCATCTTCATAATCACATGCAATCATATGCTCAACTAGATCCATCCGGGCAACCTCCTACAAGGCCACAAATTAAAACTCGGGCCCAAATAGAGAAAACGTTAAAAAAGACTAGCCATAGAATCCTCGATTGATGAATTGAAAAAGAAGACAAAGCTATGTAATTAACGTACGGCTACAAAAATGGGCCTGTCTATTTAGGGTGTCCTTGAGGTGCGACGTGCTTCTTTCTCGCTGCAAGCGGGACACAAACTCGGCAATCCCTATTTGATGCTCAAGAGAATCAAAGACAAGGCTTCGCTGAAGCTTTAGCTCCCGACGCCTCAGTTTGGGCCGGCCCACAGTTGTGAGGCTCTTTCTTCTCTTTTCCATTCTGCTTCTTTTTCTTTATCATTTTTTGTTTGGTTTCTATTTATTTTATTTTATTTCGTTTTCCATTTTTTTATTTAATTTTTAATTCCTTTTTCGGGCATTATACAAAGTTCATTGCATGTTTATACTTCATCGTATATTTAAAGAAATGTTCAACCAATATTACGAAAACATTCAACACATTTTTTAAATGTTCATTGTGTATTTTAAAACTGATCAGCGCTTATCACAAAAAATAATAATGTGTATTTAAATATTTCTGCAGCGTATATCACAAAAATATTCAATCTGTATTTAAATATTGTTCAGCCTATAACACAAAAATGTTTAGTGTGTATTATAAAATTTGTTTAATATAAATTAAAAAACTATTAATCATATATAAAATTTTCAATCAATGTTTGGAATATAAAAATATTTCCATGTTTTTAAAAAAAAATCACTACATATAAAAAATGTTCATCGTGTATAGCAAACTAGCTTAGTGTGCATTTTGGAAAAAATCACCGTATATTTGTACGTTTTAAAAAAAGTTCACTGCGTATTTTAAAATTGACTAGTGCATATCACAAAAATGTTTAATGTGTACTTAAATATTTCTGCAGCGTATATCACAAAAATGTTCGATCTGTATTTAAATATTGTTTAGCCTATAACACAAAAATGTTTAGTGTGTATTATAAAAACTGTTCAATCTAAATTTAAAACCTGTTCATCACATATAAAATTTTCAATAAATGTTTGGAATTTCAAAAGATATTCATGTTTTCCAAATTTTTTTAAAGAATGTTCATCGTGTATAGCAAAATTGCTTAGTGTGCATTTTAAAAAAAGTTTACCGTATATTAAAATTTAAACATTTTTTCAAACACATAACATACATATTTTGAAAACTTATACGAATGCACGGTAACATTTTCCAAATACACGTTGTACATTTTTTTAAGGCCGATAAACTTTTTTAAAACTACATGACTTTTTTTAACGTTGTATAAACTTTTTCCTAAATTTCGACAGACATTGTTTGGAGACATGTGTATATTTCGGTAAAATGTCACCTACATTTTAAATAGAAACACACATTTTTAACCTATGGGAACTTCTACTGCGTTGCAAAAATATTTGTTTAATGTCATGAACATGTGAAACGCTGAATTTTTTTTAAATGTCAAGTACATTTTCTTAATTGTACGAAACATTTTTAAAATTATGCAAACATTTATTTTCCATTGTATACATTTTTCTAAATGCACAAATATGTATTTTAAACTTGTGAAGATTTTCTGAATATAGCGTAAAAAATATCAATGTACGAAACATTTTTTGTAATTATGAAAATATTTTTATTCATTTTATAAACATTTTTGGTAGAATTTTATTTACATTTTTCTAAACACATGACATTTTTTAAATGTCACAAACATTTTTTGTAGAAAGGATTAACATTTTTCTATACATGTTTTAACGTTTTCAAATGCATGATTTACATGTTTTAACATTTTCAAATACATGTTTTAAATTAGTATGGCTTAATATCGACCCCATGTGGTGAGATAAAGTGCTCTCAATTGTATGTCATCAACCATATTGCAATGACCTGTTTTACTTGATAGAGAGAAGTGCATTACTTTTTACATGGGACTTGTATCTGTTTACTATTATTATGGGCGTACTTATTGTACCACATGATCCCAAGTTCCCAACACATCCCATGAGCTATCATGAATGTTTGACAACGCATTACACATAGATACGCTAATATATATATGTCACTGTTGTTTTGAGATATGCTACTAATGAACCTATTAACCCCCAATGCACTTCTCTCTATCAAAGATGTTCTCCAAACAGTTTCTCAAAATAAAGACGTTCTCCAAACACTTCTATCTACACTTTTTTAGTTATTATTTAATCCAAAAATACAAAAGTACGTCCAAACACTTAATCCCATCCTAACGTGTTACCACTATCGCCAGTGAGGTTGACACCCACACTAGAACTATCGGGGATACACGTATATTTATAATTTATGTTGAATTGTTGTTTACCGAAGTTAGGGTGTTATTCTGCAGATTGATACATTTGTTTCTAAACTGAGGGTAAAAGTTACCACTTGCTACCAATCCTTGCACTTGTACCTTCCAAGATATGATGAAAGCAGTGTGAAGGCGCCACACTAACTCTATCAACAGGCGCTCAGATATTTTAGCTAGCGCCCGAACCGATTTTCCCCTCTTTCTGCTACTGTAGATAGGAGAAAGGGGGGCGACTAGTTTGCGCTCCGGGCGCTCCGTTTACCGGCGCCGTCTCCGGCGGCTCCTCTCTTCCAGCGGCCTCACGGTCGTTGGTTGAGGGGGGGGGGGGGGTTGCCGGACCCTGCGTGCGGTCTGTATAGCTGTAGGCTTAGGGCTTGCGTAGCTAGGGTTCTGCTGGCCATGGTCTCGGTTCTGGCGAGGCTGTTGGTAGTGGCGAATAATCCCCTCCAGATCCGGTTCCGTCGAGTTAGTCTTCGTCGTCGACGGCGGTGGATCTGGGAGGTGGCTTGCCTGTTGGGGATCGGCGCGGTGGCGGCGCCGTTCCTTTGGGGGCTTTTGTTCTTCAGCTCCGCTACCGCGATGGTGTGCGCTCCAGACGCCTTCGTGGAGCTGGGAGTTTGTACAGGAGCGGCTTCGCCGGTGTCGGCCGTTCTTGTGGTGACTGCGACGGCGGGGGGGAGGTTGGGTGCTTCGGTGCAGGCATGGTGGCTCGAGGTTGCAGGTCCGGCGACGCTCCTTCGACTCTGTTGGACGGAGGATCCGGAGCTGGGGCCGAGGTGCACGGGGTTGGACCCCGGTCGACGCGCCACAACGGCATCGCCTCGTCGTTCGCGATGGGGTTCTTATTCGACTCTCAAAGCCTTTCCAGGCGATGGTGCTTCCTCGGTCCAGGTGATGGCGGAGGCTGACGTCTTCCGGTGTTCATGGCAGCAGCGGTGGTCGGCGGCGGCTGATGGTTTGATGTGCAGGATGGACTCCCAGGGACCTTGTTGTAATTTTCTTTTAGTTGGGGGCTTCTTTGCATTTGTACTGGGACACCTGTTCTCCCTCGTTCTCTCTCGTAGGTTCTGCGTGTGTGCGTTGTGTTTGGTTTGTTCAGTCTGATTTGGAACACGCAGCAATCTTCTCAAAAAAAAAAAAAATCCTTGCACTTGCACTCAAGGGAACAATAAATTGAATTCCTTGTGGAAGCAAGCTGCCCAACTATGCACCGCCAACTATGAGTTGCATTATTGTATAACACCAGCTCGCTCAGGTTCACCGGACCATAAACAACAATGTTGGCCTCCCACTCACGCGATGTGTATATGGGCCGTGTTCAATGCGCTCCATAAAAAGATAAATGTTTTCTTGCCTAAAAAAAGTGTTTTCTTGATCTTATATAGATTTTGGATTATTTTTTCTTGATCAATTTAAATAACTAGTTTACAGAAAAGTAAATTTTGCCAGCATGTTGCAAAAATAGAAAAATAGTCCAGTGTAAATGCTCATGCACTTTTAAACGGTGACAAAGGGTTCGTGTGTTACCGGAAAAGCGTTCATGCACATAAAATTTAAATGCTCATATATCTCAAAAATAAATGTTATTGTTTTGAAAAAGAATCAAATGTTGAAAAAATGTGTTCGTATAGGTGGTAAAAACTATTAGTGGATTTTACGCAAGAGAGTATGAAAGGAAAAATTAATGGTGAAAAGGATAGGCACAAGGAAAAGGGGGAAACATAAATAGTAAATAAAAAAGGAAAAGGAGAAAAAAGGGAACGAAGAAAAGACACCGAAACATGATCCCAATAACAAATAAACAAATTCGCCTAAAACACGACATGAAAACACCACCAAAAACCGAGGAGAAAATATCGCCAACCCTCCTCCGCCTCCCCAGCTACTAGCCGAAATACATTAGGATGCCTTTAGGCGATTCACCACTATTACATGCCGAAAGTGCATATCCATAATACCCTAGTTAGTTTTTGTGATATATGAGAGGACTAGTAGTTTCAATAAGTTCATTAGCAGTATTAGTATTTTTTTAGAATGTACACCAAGAAAGTTGGTCTCTGGGAGATCTCATTGTAATTCTTAGTTGTAAGAGTTAATATGTAGTTTCTTAAATTTCTGATCCAAATCATTATAGATGTAATAGTTGCCGAGTATGAATAAAGTTATGGGTGTTTCTCAACAAAATTATTGATATGTAGTGTGTGTGCAAATTCTGCTTTAATACTTCAACGTTGCATTTTGAGGTTTGAGCTAACACAATTCTGGCCATTTCTTTCGGATTGATGTCTGGTATTATTCAACGATTTAGTGTGGTCCACAAAACTATTATCTGACTAGATTTTGTCTTATACTTAAAAAGAACATACGATTCTCACGTCTCTTCATCCTTTCTTCAAGTGTCCCCCTCTTTCCTCCTTCTCTCTGTTTTGATTTTTTTTATTCCAATCCATCTGTGGTTTTTTCATCGGTTCCCTGAAAATTTCATCAAACTACTTCATCTCGTATTGACTTACCAAATAAAATATAATTTCCTTTGGTAAAACAATAAATGCTTATCAAATAAGTGTTTACCAAATAAAAATCCTATTTTTTACACGCTCCAAAGCAGTCCTATTTTTTTACACAATCACACTAATATGAGCAAGTAAATCATGAACTAGCTTATTATAATATTTTTCTACCGCCGCAACACACGAATAATTATCTAATTGTTTTTAAAAAAATGTACATGAACTGGTGTCAAGAACTCAAGTCGTCAATGTTGCGCTTGCAATTTACTCCAAGAAACTTGGATTTCATTTATCCATATCCAATCAGCCAGGCCAGCAACAAGAAGAAAACGTTCGATTTGAGCCTCTCAAAAGAAAAGAAAAACTTGGTTGCGATAGGCACCCTGTAGGTTGTGGCCAAAGTGAGTAGAAAACGAAGGGTGGCAATGTCAAAAAGGAAAAGAAAAGAAAACGAAGGGTGCCATGCATGCTCCTGTTCCGAAAACATATAAGCTTTTTCAAGTGAAAGCTCCAGAACAACTTCTACACCACACGCGCAAATGCACCTGGACAGTTTCCCAGTGGCGCGCGCGCGCGCACACACACACCTAAATACTTACAACAGACAGCACGCGGACCGGGTGATGCTTCACATCACACTTGGCAAAGACATTGGAAATGATGTGCCAGCGACCACAAGGGCGACTGCACTTGGATTTTTTTTTTTTTGCAACGAGACTGCACTTGGATTAGACGCATTATGGTTAACATCATGGTGTCCAACCAAGATCCAGTTGTACATATTGTGATTGATTTTGATGGAAAAATATAACGGAAGATTCTCTGTTCCTATAGGGAGTTCCTGTGACAAATGTTTTGTATGCTTGCAAAATTCAGCTCGAAATAACATTTGTGAAAGTCGTGGCAAAAAAAAAAAAGATGCTCCAAAAATGCTCGTTTTGAATACATTTTGGACTGTTGATTTTTTTTTCGCTGCGACTTGCACGAATGTTATTTCGTGCTGAATTTTGGTACACATGTAAAACATTTGTCAAAGTTTACCAAAAAAAAAATCAGAATTTTTTTAAAACTTTTACTATTTTTTTATTTTACTGTTCACGAGGGAGCATTTGAGATCGGGGGTAGAATAGGTCTTTCGACTACTACAGCAAGTCATATCTTTGAAATGAGCAAAGGAGAGAGGGAGAGAAAAAGCTGGCACAACGTCCTCCCGTGTCGCTCCCCGCGCGGGCGACTCGGGAGCCAACACTAGCCGCCGCCCAACCTCCACTCCCCACCGCTCCTCCTCCCACCGCCGCCGCCGGGCAAAGCCCGCGTGGCGTGGGCAGCGGCGGGGCCTTCTTCTCCCTCTGCGAGGCTTGCGTCCGGCGCGTGTGGCTCGGCTGAGCAGGGGCGACGCGGAGGCACGACAGACTCGCGGCGGCGAGGACTTGCGCGGGTGAGCTGTTGCGAGGAGGTGGCTTGCGTGTGCGCGGTGGGGGCGCAGCGACGGGGGAGGGGCGCAGTGGCGGCGGATCTGGAGCTCGGCCGGTGTGTCGGCGAGTCTACGGCGGTGTGGTGCTTTGGCGCTGCTCGACTGTTGCCATCCGGGGTAGGATGGCGTCTTCGCACGAGGTGGCGGCCGGGGCTGGGCGCATCGGGGATCCGCATCCCCGTCGTGCGCTCCTCCCCTCTCAGCGGTGGATCTGGCAGGTGGTATGGGTCCTTCGAGCGGCGAGTCTGTGCGGGCGTCTCGGGAGGCTTGTTGGGTCGTCCAGATGTGTGGGCTGCGGTGCCTCCACCGCAGCGAGGAGTGAGGCTGGCGGTGCGGCGCGGCACGAGATGGAGCGGGGATGCCATGGTGGTGAGTGAAGGTTGGTGGTGGCGTGCTGCCTAGCGCGTTTGGTCGCTGCCCGTGACAGTGAGCTGGGCTGACTGTGGTGACTACGGGTTCGGTGAGCTCCAGGTGAAAGCCTAACAAGACATCGGTCGTTGAAGGCGTCGACGGCGTCCTAGGATGCCGTTCCCTTCTTGAAGGCGGCGTCGTGGAGCCCCTTCACCTCCCTCGTCATCTCGGACAAGAGTTCTCCGGGTGAAATCCCAAGCTTCGGCCTTGGTCGGAGCGGGCGTCGCCGGCGGTCCTCGTCGCTTCCCCCTTGGGGGCGACGCCTTGGAGGCCTGATCTTTTGTCTATCGGCGGTTGCTCATGTCGCTTCGTAGCTTCGTCGTCGGCTAGGCGAGTGCGCGGCCTCGGGACCGGTGTGGAAGTCGGAGCGGCGGCTCCGGAAATCTCCCGTGTGTTGTGTTGGTTTTGGTTGCTTGGGCGACAAAGCTATCGACTAGGTTGGTTCGCGGCCTCGGGGTCGGTGTGGAAGTCGGAGCGGCGGGTCTGAAGATCTCTCTGCGTGTTGTGTTGGATTTGGTTGCTTGGGCGGCAGAGCCGTCGGCTAGACGGGGTGCATGGCCTTGGGGCTGATGCGGACGCCGGAGCGGCGGCTTCGGATTTGGGTGGCGTGTAGTGTCGTCTCTGGTCACTTGGGTGGCAGGGTCGTCGGCTCGACTGGTACGCAGTCTCAAGACTGGTGTGTGTGCGGATATCGCAATTGTATCGGTTTTCGACTAGTTTTCTTTATAAATTGGTCAACTCTCTTTCTTCTTAATGAAAAGGGAGAGCTCTTGTCGGTTGCTCGAAAAAACAACCCTATACAAAGTAGTACAGACAAAAGCCTTCGAAACGAGAGGCTGATTTTCTCTAATGCAAGTGCAGTCGGGGCAGAGTACATGGCGTGGACGAGCTCGCTCGCTCCTGGTATCGTCATGCGTTCGTTCGCTTCGTGATTTGGGACGTATGCGGTATTACCGGACGCGGACGCGGTGTATTTAATGCGTGTACGTGACGGACAGGGACGGCGTGAGACTCTCCGACCCCGATATGACGGTGACGACGTTACTGAACCACCATCGGGAGCATGTGTAAACGGAGCTGAAGGCCTGCAACGTGGTGAGCAGCAGCATGCTGATGGCGGCGAGGAAGGTGGGCATCTTCCACGAGCTGAGCACGTACTTGCGCATGAACCGCTTCGTCTTTACGCGCCACTGACCATCGTAGTAGCGGTTCACGTCCTCGATAATCTTGTCCAAGGTCGACACCTTGGAGTGCTGCACTGACCGGCTCATGCCGTTCCACAGCTTGGCCGCCTCGGCGTCCCTTTTCTTCATGTGGTTGAGCACGACGCCCCACTTGCGGAGCAGCGCAACATCGTCGTCCGTGTCGATGATGCCGTTCATGAGCTCCGTGTACCGGGTGAGCACCAGAGGGCCTGACGTGGCGGATGACTCGTAGGCGACCAGGTTCCGGAGCACCACCTCCATGTTGCCGTCGAGGGTCATGGCGGTTGAAGGCGATAGTTGACGCACTGGACATGTTGCCGTTGGTGGGCGCAAAGTCGCAAACTTAACGCCCGAGCTAACCAGCTCGGACACCGATGGGATCGTGATCTCCTGCTGATTGGCGTCCGTGGACATGAAGAACTCGACATGCATCCAGGTATACCTGCGAGAAGCTACCACGACGCCTTGACCACAAGCTCGATCGGCTTGTTAGGCAATAAGCCACGGCGGGCTCGGGTGCGTGCGTGTGTGTGTGCACGCGCTGGGCGCGTCGGGTCCGGCCCGTGGCAGGCTCGGGTGCGTGCGTGCGTGTCCGAGGGTGTGTACGTGTGTGCGTGAGTTAGTTGGCGAAGTACAAGGAAAGGTGACCGCGTAAGGCGTGGGATTCGGCCGCGACGATCGCGTGCGTGCGCGATGGGCGCATGCGAGCCGGAGCGTGTGGTACGTGGCAAGTGGGCGAGAGGGTGCATCGGAGCGCATCTTGGCGTGTCAGTGCGCGCGGGTATAAGACCCCTCCCCCTCCTATGTACTTGTTGGCAAGATCTAGTTCGAGCTCGAGGTGAAAAAGCTGAAAACACCTTCGGTGCGACAGGGTGTTTGTGCGCCACCAAATTTCCTGTATTCCTTCTCTCTCTGTTCCGTCATGTCTCCGGTAATATCCGGCGGTTGGTAGGTCGGCCTGCACCTACACGGCTTCATCACCTTGTCATGGCGACCGCCCTTGAGCTTCAACGCGATGAACTCGAACAGTGGCATCATTTGATCATCACGTGCTCGCTTCTGATGCCGGTGGAAGGCTTCTCCTCCTGGCCTTGGCCGCCGCCGCCCGGTTGCTGCTCCTCAGGGACAGACGGACAGGGATATCCACTTCGATTTCGCCGGAAAACGGCGGGGTGGTGTGTGCGTTCTCCGTGTCAGTGAGCGTGGGCACCGCCGGCATGACCAGGTGGTAAAGCAGCTCGAGCAGGTGCGCGTGCTTGGTGACGTCCCATGAGGTCTCCGGCGGTGGGAGCGGATAGTGGCGATCGACCTCCAGGCGATGATGACGGCGAATTGTGTGCCCAAGTTGCGGGAGCAGAGCTGCGACACACGACCCACCAGGAGGCCGTGTCAACTTTGTTCACCTGTCTAAAATGAGTTCTTTGCGAAATGGCATTGTCCAGCTGACGGATGGAAGCACACGTTCCCGAAGATAACTCGTGACGTATTCACAAGGTAAATGAATGTTTGTAAGTTTCCCAACGTTTTTGTAAGTGGACGCCTGGTGGAGATGACATGTTTGTTTGCCCCCCCCCCCCCCCCCCCCCCCCCCCTTTTTTTTTGTGTGTGTGCAGGGATGAGTCCGGAATGTGTATGCTCCACGCGATTAGGCAGTACGATGGGGACAAAATGATGTGGTCACTGAATAAGGTAGAGTAATAGTCTGCTATGTTGTTTGTAATCTTGTTGTTAAACGGGATGCTTTTTTTTTCCCAAGATAGATGTTTTTTGCATGCCGCTGCAAATGAATTATGCAGAAAAACTTGGCCACTTCCCATCAAACAGCTGTTTTTGAGGTATTTCGTCCGCGGGATGAGCATGATAATCTCGTGGCTGACGATGTGTTACGGGCTGCTCTGGAAGAAGGCGAGGGATGATGGATATGCATTGCTATGTCTTGTGTGGAATTTGCTTTTTCAACTAGGGAGGACTTAGCTCCCATGGGTATTGGGGCTGACCACATCTGGCCATCTAGGTCTCTTGAATAAAAGCATGTAGTGTTTGAACTAGGGATGTATGAATGTATGATGTCTTTAAATGTCTGGGCGTAGTTTATGTATGGAGGCCAGCGCAATCGATTGGATCTCTTCGATCATTCTGACCATACAAATCACCAATTTTCTTTCTAGATTCGGTTATCTACCAAAAAGCTTTGTATCTTTTCGATCGTTCTGACCATACAACCAATATTTTTTTACTTGTCGGCGCTATTCCAATGAGAAGGCATGAACGAATTTTATAAAACTGGGTAGAGTTTTTTTTCCATGTGTTTTCGGTGGGGACGCTAACTAATAAAGTAATAAGGTATTAAAAAAATTAAATTGTGTGATTGTCAATGGAAAAATAAATTATTGTGAGCTTACTATATTTTTTTCATGTGAATATATGTGTCATGTACCATTCTTTTGAAGGCAGTGGCATAATCCATTTACGGAAAGCTAATAGATGTGTACTTGTTTTTCTAAAAAGTTTTCTCATTCTTATTAATTTTGATTTATCCTTATCATGTCTATAGTTTTGTTGTTTGTCAATCTTTTTTCTACGCGTGTACACCACATGAACTGCAGTGGAGTGCTATTTTTTTGGCCATATTTGTTTGTTCAACAGAATGGGGGAAACTATCTGAAAGTGCTACACTGAAATTTTATAGGGTTGTACTAGCATCTCACACGTAGGTAACTCTGTTTTGTAGACATAGCTCCGTCTTCCGCAAGATAGTCCATAAGTTTGCAATGTTTTCGGCCAAGAATCTGAAGGTGAATGGTACTCCATATTCTTGCAATGATTTTCACCAAAAATCTGAAGGTGGCTCCATTTATTTGCAACGCTTTTGGCCAAGACTCCGAAGATGGATACAGGATACCATGGGGGTGTGGTTAGCAGGCAGCGTATGAGCAACATCTTTAATGTGAGTTTTTACTTTGCCATTTTTTTAATTCAATCGAAAATCACATCAGCACGTGCAAAATGTTTTTTTAAAACGTGGTCCCATGCAAAATGTTTTTTTAAAACGTGGTCCCTTAGATCCCGAACTATTACAAAAGGTAGAATAGAGTTACCCGGTTAATTTACGGAAACTCGACGAAAACCTTTACAACGCGTCCTCAAAAGGGCACCCGATGGTGCACGTGCAAAATGTAATTGTTATTTATGTTATTAAACTAAGTTACTAGTACTATTTCCTCGGTACCGGTTTATAGAGCATGCGCGTGGTTCTAGGTCATTGATTTGACTAACTAAATATGTGGTATATGTCATCAAAAGTATAGCATTAGATTCTTAAGCGGATGTAGTTTCTAAATATATATTTTTCATCGCATATAATACATATTTAACTAGTTAAATTGTCAATCTAAAACTACACATATGTCCTATAAATCGAAACGGAGGGAGTAGGACAATTCCGAATTGTCATTCAGATGATAGCATACCAGTGGATTAGACGGCGACGGGGCCAAATAAACCTAGTATTTGTCTTAGCCCATAAACATATAGTCATAGCATAATAAGTCTTTTAAACGCGACAGGAATACATACATAAGAAGAAACAGAGTCGGGCTGATATAGTTGCGGCATGGTAACTCTTATCTGCCACCTAAACCATTGGCTTGATAATTGAACGGGGGATGCTGGCTGACTCGACCAATCCACTCCTACTCAAGGATTCGACCTGTACCAACGGAACAACATCAACGTGGACTGCTAACTAGCCGTTTTCTACACGCCGCCGTCTGTGTATGCCACTGTTTTCCTGGGTGTAGGCGGCCTGTCTCCTGGAACGCGTCGTCCAACAGTTCGTCCACGTACCAGGAGCACGCGAGCCCGTCCACTCCATCGCCGTTCTCGTCGGGGCACATCGATCCCTATAGGATGTCTCAAGCATAAGCTACTTTGTCGGAGCTCCTAAAAATACAGAAGACATGATTTGATCCTCGTCTTGATTCTGTGAAAACCCCCGATGCACAAAGCATTGTTTCTCTCGGCTTACAGAGCTGTGAAAATTCCCGGAAATTCTCTTGAGCTGTAATCATGCACGCGACGTAAAACTCTTCAACTGTAATCATGCACTCGACGTACGTACAGTGTGTTATATACATGCACGCATGATACTTTTCTTCGCGCCTTTCTGATCCCGCACAGTGCCGGACGGCTCGGGCCACACCTACAGAAGGCGATGGAGCAGTGTTGCCGTCCGACGAAGCGAAGGGCCACATGGGCCGGTTCAGGTCTTGGGCGGCTGCCCCGCCGAGGGACATGCAACGAGGGGTGGCCGCGTGCTGCTGCTGCCTGAGGATCATCGCCGCTCCGACCGGCCGCTACTGTGGTTCTAGGTGCGCGGCATTCAATGGCTGGGCATGCAGACATGCGTGGTGCCGGCGGCCGGGCGCTGATCACGATTGCCGGTGACGGGTACCGACGGTTGGTACGTACTTGTACGCGCTAACACGCATCTATGGCGGAGGGTCCGGCGCTTGGGCAGCGGCCACCATGGTCCTATTCCTGTGCTCCGCTAGTACCACCCTACGCGCGCCTACTGTGACCCTGATGGGCGGGGTGAGAAACATCACGTGAGAATTCTGCGCCACTGATAGACTGATAGCCGTGTGAGTAAACCTTCTCCGCCGGACGGCCCTGGCTTATGTGTGTGTTCCATAGGTGCAATGCAGATCGACTCTTGGGACGCGTTTGGTTGCCCGCATATACCTCAACCAGGTCCGCGCGGGAAGAAAAATGCTCGTTTGGTTATCCGCATCCAATGGTCGGCATGCATAGCACGAACATTAAAGCACCTCTGGGCCTGCATCCCTGGGAACGCTTAAATCGGCCGTTTTTCCTCAGCCAGGGCCGAGCGATGCAACACTAGGCACGTGGGCGTAGGCGGTTGCACGCGTGGGTGCGGTCCCGAGACGTCGCGTTGTTTCCAGACGCGTCGTCATAAATTACCCTCACCTCCCCCTCCTCACCGCTCTCTCCCCTCTTCCCCACTCACACCGGCGGCGGCGACGACGGCGGCGACCACCTGAGCTCTACTGCGAATCGATCCAAGACGGCGGCGGCAACCACCGGAGCGTCTGCAGACCTCCACCGGAGTGCATCGGCCATGGCGGTAAGACCTCGTCCTCTCTGTACATTCACTGCTTTTGACTCGGGCTAGATTCGATTAGAGCACGCGATTGAAGAGTTAGGGAGGGGATTGAACATATCGAGGGGAAGGATTGACATCAATCGATTCTGCATCTACGGCTCATAGGTTATTTTCGATTACATCGGGGCCGGGGATTGGATTGTCTAGCTGCGGCGACCCTGGAGTCGCGCCGAGCGGCGGGGGGGGGGGGGGGGGGTTCGTAGTCATCTTCTTTTCTTCCTCATCGTCTTCGTCAAGAACGATGGGTCTTGCACGGTCGCCTGCCGCCGGCGCCCTGGCCACCATCTGCACCTCGTCGTTGTCGGACTCCGGCGACCCGAGCGTACTACTCCAGTACGCCGCGGCACGCTGGTCTTGAGGCGCATTGTACTGACTGTACTTGGCCCATCGAGCGTCGCCGGAGTCTGCCTGATTCATGGCTAGGTCCAGAACCAGTGTCTTCAGCTCGTCGGGCGTAGCCTTCTTCATCACAGCATCGGCCTCCTTGTGCATGTCATCGATGCTGCTGAAGTTCGAGCACACTTCCATGGTGTGCTCGAACTTCTTGCGGTCACCGAGCGAGCACCCAAGGAAGAAGGCCCTCCATCCAATGCCCCAGGGGAAAGGGTTGGGGTTGGAGTTGGTTCATGGTGAGGGAGAGGTGGTGAAACAGAGAGGTGGAAGAGGAGAGGTGGTGAAACAGAGGGGGTTTGAGTGCGGTGCTGGGTTAGTAGGGTGAGTTAATATAGGAGCGTTAGGCCGATATGAATGAATGCTAACCATTGAACTGCGTGTTGTTCATAATGCAGATGGACAAGGGCAAGGATGTCGTACCACCATTGGAGAAGGGCAAGGAGGTTGTGCCTCCATTGGACGAAGTGCAAGTGCTGGATCACCCAAGCCCCAAGCGGAGGAACTATGGCCACTTCCATCAGGAGTCAGGACCAAACCACTTCTGCCAGGTTATCCTTGCTCCTAAGCTGGAGAGTCTGCCATTGCCTCTAGACTTCACAAAGCACTTCCCCGCCATCCCTACAGAGTTCAAACTGAAGACGAACATCGGCTGCGCATGGAGGGTGACGGTGAGGGTGATCGACGGCAAGGTCACCCTTGATCAGGGTTGGGCCACTTTCGCCGCCGTTCACCAGATCATGATCGGGTACATGCTGATGTTCAAGCTGCTGTCCCCCGACACCATGAAGGTGATCGTCTTCAACGACGAGGGCGTGGAGGTGATCACCAAGTGCAAGGAGCACAACAATGCCTTCGCCGCGACCGCCTGAGCTCCCGTGGTCCAATCCTTGGTTGTTCTTGCTTTAAGACTTCGGTTTCGTTTAGAACTTATCGTACTGTGTTGGTTTAAAACTTGTTCTGCGTGGTTAAGACTTATGTTTGTGCCTAACATTGTTCTGTTGCTACTAATTTAGTTCTTACTAGTTCATGTGTGCCTTTGGTAACCTCACCACATCGAGTAAGAGGTTACCACACAACTGTCCTGGATGTAACCAAACAACTGGACTTGTATTTCCCCTCAAACAAGTCCGCAACCAAACAGCAGGCCTTTCATTTTAGCACATTCAGGCTAGAGGGAATGCAGGCAACCAATCAATATGCAGATGTTGGTTTTTAGCATGTATATGCTCAGCTAGGCCCAACTGGGACAAGTATGCAAAGTGATAAAAAACGATGCAGGTAACCAAACGCGCCCTTGAAAGAAAGCTTCTCTACGCCGGTTTGATCCATTTCCCCCAACGAGTAACCGGCCGACAAGTGTTTGGATGTGAATTTATGCTTAAAGTGTGCCATGATTAGCTAGCGAAAATTGTTGAGGGGGTAGCTGATTGCCGGATGGTCAAGGGCGTGCATGGTCACTGGTGTGCTGCTTGGATCATCTTCAGATTTGATGTCCCTACGGGATTTGAAACCGACTCATGAGCATTCGCTGTATGTACTAAAGGGGTGCACTAGTTGTCGGGCCAAAAAAATGTGGTTTATCGCCGAACACAATATTCTTGACAATTGTTTTTTGTAGGGAATTCTTGAGAATTTTTAAGAGTGGTGCTTTTTCAGGTGTACCGGGCATACTACAAGCACATCCGCATACCATCACCCTCACACCACGCTTGCATCAAATATTAGACTATCCACAATGAGAAGTAACATAGAGTAGTAACATGCATATGTTACTAGTCTAAATTACTATCTCCACAGTGGGTAGTAACATAGAGGTAGTAACATTGAGCCTTTCATTTATTAGCTTATAGACTCATCTTGTCTTGATATATGTTATGTTACTCATAGTAGTAGTAACATAGTATGTTACTCAATTTCTCTCTCTTCGCATTAATTAGCTGTCACATCATATTTTTTGCTTAGGTGACATCTATGTTATGTTACTACCTATGTTACTCCCACTGTGAGTAGTCTTCCGTTGAACATGAATTTCGATCTAGATTGGTGGGGATACAGTTTAACCACTGCACTAATACACCCAATAATAAATGGTAAGCTCTCTCTAAAGACTAGCATGACATGATTGCTAGGTCCACACTGGCTAGGTCAAACCGTCAAATTTATTTGCACATGGTATGTGGTAGGAGTACCATAGAGCCGCAAGACGAGATCGATAGGAATCTCATTACGTCGCAGTAGTGGCAGCTAAACTCTAAGCAACGTCATATGTTCAAGTCCCTTCCATTTTTTGTTATATATCCCACCAATCTTTAATTAGTTATCTCATTGGTCATGTACTATTCATTGGTTGGAAGGGATATATACCTTCCAAGAACCCTAGCTAGTCCACTTCCGTGGGGTGGTTAAGGTGCATGCATCCTGGCCAACATTTTGTTTCTTGAGGGCAGCAGCATCCACCAGCCTTCCTTCATCAGCTCTCAAACATTACCGATGAGGGTTGGTGCGCGGGCCCAAATCAAAGGCCGGCCCCCACAAGATCGATCACAAATTCGAGCTTAAAGCAAGGCATTATTTGGATCTGGGTGGAGAAAACTATTGCTGACGTGCTTAAGCCTACACACACACACACACAATTGCTCACATGTTAATTGTATAGGTCATCCAAACCACACATCCCAAAAGCCAGACAGCCATCGATCACAAGCGCTCGACGGGACCGATGCGACGCCTTCCTGTTCCCCTCAATGACATGTTCCCATCTACGTGCACCTCCAACGACTCGTACATCGCACCAAATATACAGATACATTCTGCTTTGTGCTACCGATCTACTACTACAGTACATGTCATGGAGAAAGGGTGACACACGGACGGAGACGTACGGATGGGCCGGGGGACACGGACGACATGGACAAGGCGAGGAGATCCTACACGCGCCACGCCCTCACTGGCCCGGCCACGCACGTGGCACGGCCTCGTTGGTCGCGCAGAGTATCTCAAAGCAGCGGCCATGACCGAAGAAAATGCAATAAACAAACAGAAAAAATGGAAAAAAAAAAGGGACGTGGAAAGACCGATCAACGGATCAAGCATGGCCGGAAAGCGAGGGCCGAGGCGGATCGAGGCCAGGTTGGTTGGGAGGGAGGGGAGGAGATACGGCGCCGGATTGGCCTCGGCCTACGTTGGTGGTGCCGCTGTTTTTCCTCGTCCAATCCCAACACCGGCCAAGGGGGGATGCACGGGATCCCGCGCAAATCTCCCCTCCGAGGCGCGCGGGCCCGCGGCTCCTCGCCGCGCGACGCGTGTCCGCCACGACGGCGACCCGCCGGCCCGGACTTTCGCGGCGACGGCGACACGGCGCGGATCAGGGGCGACCCCCGGCATCGATTCCCCTGATGTGGCAGCGATCCGGTGTGTGAAATGCTACTGCTGGTTTATCTGAGCTCGATCAGTCGCGTGCACCTGGCGCTGTTCTTCTCGCCGTCTCGGTCGGTCAGCCGGGAGACTGAGAGTGAGAGCGGCCGGGATCGAGCTAGCTGTTGCTGAACTGCCGCCGTCGCCGACAGCCAACACAGGAGTAGCTCCGGAAGCGGTCAAACCGCGTGTAAACTTTGTGTGGGTCACGTCACGGAGCAGCGGCAGCTTCGTTCTCGGCGAGCACATTGCCACGTGGCGGCCGAAAACGACGTGGATATATATTCTATAGATTTGTAGCATCTCTTTTGGACGGCTAATCAGTGAGCCAGCATCCGCGAAGCGGATTCTCTCT
Organism: Elymus sibiricus; assembly: GCA_039707655.1. Taxonomy (NCBI): domain Eukaryota; kingdom Viridiplantae; phylum Streptophyta; class Magnoliopsida; order Poales; family Poaceae; genus Elymus; species Elymus sibiricus. The sequence continues at coordinate 308,201,240 of CM077671.1, forward strand.
CGAGTGGAGTCGCTACCTTGTTAATTTCATCGTACGTGGACCAAATCTGCTTTATATTTGGACCTTTTCCGCCCCCCGCCACCTTTACTCGTCTAGTTATTAACCGCTGTTCATTTCTGTGCTTTCACCGTCAGTTAGTTCGGGAGTATTTATCCTGTTTGCAGTGTGCTATTCGTTTAGCAATTACCATGGATGTGTGTACTGTGCCATCTATAATTTTGGCCTTCTGTTTTCGATCGCGTGGGTAGAACGACATCAAGTGCCGCGAAGAAGACATGAATGGTGACTAGGTTCCGACTCGCTAGACACGGTATTTATGCCGGAGATTATATATCCGCTGGTCCTGGAACCAGGTTTACTGTTGACTGAACCCACAAATCTACATGCATGGATGGAATACCCTGTTCTGTACTTCTGTTCACCAGAGTTACTATCCAGCATCGCAGATGAAATCATGCAGCTCCGTGGCAACTCTGTTTCTGATTCTTAGGGCAACACTAAAGCCCTGTTTGGTTCAGCTTTTATCGACGGATTCCGCTGCCGCGCAGCGGAATCTGAACCAAAGGGCGAACCCAGCAGAATCCGATTCCAGAAATCCGCAGCCAAAATACATGCACGAGCGGAAGCAGCCCAGGACGTGCTTTCCAAAATCTGATTCCGCTGCGGGCCACTTCGGACCGTCCCCGCGCCGCCGGACGCCTCTCCACTCCGCCCCCGCCCCCACGCCGCCGCGGACGCCTCCGGCCCCGTCCCCGCGCCGACGGATGCCTCCGCCCCGTCCCCGCGCCGCCGGACGCCTCCCGCCCCGTCCCCGCGCCGCCGGTGCCCTCCGCCCCCGCCCCCGCGCCGCCGGACCCCTCCGGCCCCGTCCCCGCGCCGCCGGACGCCTCCCGCCCCGTCCCCGCGCCGCCGGACGCCTCTCCACTCCGCCCCCTGTCCCCCATCCGCCGGTCTTCTCTGCTGCTGGTGCCACCACTGCTGCTGACCTACAGTCACAGCTCATACAGCTGGTTTGCCAAACGACCTACAACTTTTTCACAGCAGATTTTCCACAGCTGTTTTTCCACAACAGATTTTTCACAGCTGCTTTTAGAAATCTACAGCCGAACCAAACAGGGCCTAACATGCCGACGCAATCGGATGCGGGTTTTATCCATTTGGGTCGGTGTCCGTCTCCACCCGCATTTGATGGGCGTCTAAGAGCATCTACAGCCGGACCTAGCAAGTCTGACCCCTTAAACGCCCGCGGACGCGCCCGGTCAGTGACCGGACGTGTCCGTTTTGAGCCCCTATAATTTGGTCCGCGCAGCCACACTTTTCATTTTTCTTCTCATATGTCCGGTCACTTGCACGTGATTGGTGGAGAAGAAGAGAGAGAAAGAAAATAATGAATAAGAAAAGAGAAAAGGTGGTCCGGAGTGGGGTCGCGTCCTACGTGGTGGACTGACCGGGCGTATCCGGGCGCGTCCGCGAGCCCTCATATCGTCCCCATATTTGAGATGGATATGAGGGGTGCCGGTCAGTCCGGGCATTTGAGATGGATATGAGGGGTCCGGTTGGGTCGCATTTTTGTGACCGGTCAGTGACCGGGAGGGCGTTCCGGGCGTTTGAGGAGCATATAGGGGGTCCGGCTGTAGATGCTCTAACATGTCGACACATTTTCATCCGCGTGACTGGTATACGGCTATATTTCGTTCTTTTTGCATACATATCAAAAACATTGTCCAAAGTTCGCATAATTCAACCAAATACAAATTGCATAGTTTCACAACCAAACAAAATCTCATAGTTTACAAACCAAATAAAAGTTAAATTATCACAAGTATATTTATTGGCACAACTGTTTATTGGTTGTCAAGGTGAGTCCACATATACTCAATCAAATCATCTTGCAGTTAAATGTGAGTTTCTCAATCATGCATTTGATGATGAAATTCGGTGAACTGTGCAAATGTTGCCGCTTCTCCATGCTTAGGCACAACATTTTCACCCTAAAATTGAAATCCCTGATCGAAGATTTCACCCTCAGGCTCATCCTCTACTATCATGTTATGCATGATCACACAAGCAGTCATCACCTCCCATAACTTCTCCGTGCTTCAAGTTCTAGCAGGATACCGAAGGATGGCCCATCAAGATTAAAGAACACCAAAAGCACGCTCCACATCCTTTCCAGCACTTTCTTATGCTTGGGAAAATCACTACCTCTTATCTCCTATCGGGTTGGGGATGGTCTTGACAAGTGTAGTCCACTAAGGATAGATGCCATCGGCAAGGTAGTATCCTTTGTTGTAACGGTGACCAGTGGCGGAGCTTGGAAGAAAAGGCTGGGCGGGCCAGGCTAAGAAGAGCATTTTTTTTGAAATTCTGACTGATACTCATTAGTATACGGTACCAGGTTACAGCAGGGAGTTTTCTACTGTCCTTGTTTCCTTTGATAGTAAGTGTTCATGTAGTGGTGCACTGCATCAGCTTGCTGCAGGACTAAAGTTAAACAACTTTCTTCCTGGATACTAACTGCTACCGCATATGCGCATGATGGTATAGTATATAGGAATATGGTAATATTTTCCTCACGCTCCACTTGTCCAAGATGAGAAATCGAACAGCTGCCGGAGCCGTCAGCGACTTGGCGGGGGTGCTTTCCCATCTCCGTCTTCCCATGGCTGTCGTTGTCTGACCTTGCCGTCGTGGCTTCCAATAGCCAGTTGTGTGCCTGTAGGCCTGCTACATGATACATGCTCGTGCGAGAGCTAGACCTGGAAGGGCGACCCAGAAGCAGGCTTCGTACATGGATCAACCGTAGGTGCACTGAGTTTCAAAGATCATGGGTAGTAAAAAATGATTGGCAAGAATCCTGGGTGGGCCACGACCCAGTTCGGCCCTAAGGAAGCTCCGCCCCTGACGGTGGCCATTGATCTTAACATTGATCTCTGGGCAGTTGCCTTCTGCAACATCGGAGCATGCCCGGGATCGAGTCCCTATATATCGGCCGCTGCATACAAATGTGGTCATGAACCACCAAAGTAGCAGTCACAATCTCCTCATTGTCGGACGACGAATCATCTGTCGGATTTCGGGCTCCGCAAAACCCTAGGAAGTTCGAACCCAGGGGCGTGTACGAAGATTCCTCAACAGCTTCACCCCACCAAGCCCACAACGCGACGGCCTCGCTCGATGGCGAGGAAGAAGATAGCACACGAGAGTTTACCCAGGTTCGGGCCGCTGCGAAGCGTAAAACCCTACTCCTGCTTTTGGTGGATTGCCTCACGAGGAGGTTTGGGGATGAACTAGTACAGTGATGTGTTACCTTGCGGGTGTGTTTGCGGGGTGGTTGTCTCGTCCCCCTCCACCGAGCAGCCTAGCCTCTACTTATAGCGGCCCGGGTCCTCTTCCCTTATCGCAAGGGCGGGAAGGAATCCCACAACGGCCAAATTTGAAGGGGGACAGGAGGTACACCCTATCCTGACGAAAGGTGGTCTTCGCCTGCAAAGTAGTCGACGGTGATGCAGAGGTGGGCTCGGCGATGACGTCCGTCCTGCGGGGCTCGGGGTCCTGGTCTTGTTGCACCAGAAGGGAAACCTTTGGGGGGCGCTTCGGGAACCTGCGCTCGTCCTTGTCTCCTTTGCACCAAAGGGGAAACTGTCCCCTCTGGCGTGCTGGCGCCCGCCTGGCCTGGCTGTCGTCACCCTTGACCTCCTGAGGTCGTGCGTTGCATAGAAGTCTCCGCCGCTCGGGAGGAGGCCTGGGGAGGCCTACCTCCCTGCGGGTCTTGGCGTTGTATCCCCCGCGAGCCCGGGGCCTCGCGAGGGCCTCGTGTCGAGTAAGGCCGCGCCGGGCCGTGCTTGGTCATCGAGGTGGGCCACGCCTTGGGCCGCAGGCAGGCAAGTCTGGGCACCCCTGTTCCCAGGACGCCGACAGTAGCCCCCGGGCCCGAGGCGCGCTCGGGTTAGCTTCTGGGTGAAGCCACGGAGGATGGCCCGAAGCGCCGTGGGCCCCAACGCCTGCGGGCCCATCTTGACGCGTGGCGCATAATGAGACGTGGGCGTCTTGACTCCCCGGAGACGTCGGGAACCGCCCTGAGCCGAGCTGACGCGAGGCCTGCGCGCCTTCCCGGCCATCATTGCCTTCCTTGAATGCGGTTGTCTCTTCGCGTCCCCCCCCTCGGGCCACGCGGACGTGACCTGATGGGCGCAGAGGAAGCGACGTGAGGCAGGGCAGCTCGCCGATCGAGTCTGGCACGCGTCGCCCGAGGAGTGCATGGCGACTCCACTCCCCACGACGCCCCACGGGCGGCGGTTGCGCCTATAAACCCGCCCCGCCCGGGGGGTCTTGCCTTCCTTGAAGCGTCCCCTCACCTTTCCTCCTTCCAAGTAATCTTCCCTGTCCTCCTCCTTCCCTTTGCTCTTCCATGGCATCCGGCGGAAGTGCGGCAGGTGCGGGGAAGCGCTTGGGGCCCCGGCTCCACCGGCGGTCCCCGGAGGCAGCGGCGGGGGTCCCTCTAGGCCAGCCCAAGCTCGCCGGCGCTGGGCCATTGTTGATGAGTAAGTGACTTGTCCCCTCTTCCTTCTCTTACAATCGCATTTGTCGCGCCGGTCTTGATCGTTCCCTCCTCCCAGGGCGCCCGCGCCCAAGAGGCGCAGGCTCGAGGAGCTCCAGGAGGAGACGGATGTGCTGAGGGTCCAGCTGGCGGACGCCAAGGCCGCCCTCCAGGCCGCGCTCAAGGGTGAGGCAGAGGCTCAGGCGGAGCTGGCGTCGCTCCAGACTCAGGTCAAGGGGGCCGTCGACGCCGTGCAGTCCGCCCAGGACGAGGCGGCCCACGCGAAGATGCTGGAGGCGCAGCGCGCCGTGCAGTATCGGGACATCGCCCACCACACGGTCGGCGCGGTGAGCCGGTTCGTCGGGGAGGCCCCTGCGCTGCCGTGCGCGCACGGCGACGGGGCCTACCTCAACTTCTTCGACAAGGTGGTGGAGGCGCTGGAAACTGGCGTCTCCCGGGTTGACGAGGACAATGCGTCCAGTGCGCGCGACCTCCTGGACCACGCGCTGACACGCGTCTTCTCCAACCTTCGCCGCCTCATCCCGGAGCTCGACCTCCTCCACGTCATGGAGCCGGTGCCCGAGGAGCTCCAGAGGCCACTTAGGGACGAGGTGCGCCCGCACGTGGAGTCCTTGGTGGAGCGGTTCGTCCAAGAGCCCCTTTTCGATGAGGGTGATGACTACGGCGCCGCGGCGGGCGACGGCCCGGACGGCGACAGCGGCTCCTCCGCCTAGGCCTCCCCTGTTTTCTCTTCCCAGTTCCTGTCATGTCAAGCGACACCTGGCCCCTGGGGGCGTTAACTTTTGTGTTTTTACCTTCGTATTCCTCCTCCTTCTCTTAGCCGTCGATTATTTGTTTTGCGTGGCGCGACCCCGCGTCTCCCGTGGGGCCTTGTGTTATTGCTGATGCGCCCCGATGCACCTCGAGAGGTTCGCGAGGGTATCGTGTAAAGACCGGCAACGGCATCCGGTCGGGCCCTCGCGGGGCGGGCCCTCCTGAGGGGGAACGCGCCGCCCCCAAGGTCAGACTCTTAGCCACGTCGCCCAGAGTGGCCGGACTCCTTCCCTCGCGCTGCCCTTCCTTGCTCCTGGAACCACAGAAATCATGATGGGGTTACGTAGCGGACCGCAGCGCCTGTATTTTTACGTTAGCGCTTATGCCTCTTGCCCGGCATTCGGGCAATCACCTGATTAGAAAGTTCTGCCCTTATTCGGCGGGTGTACTTAGCTTATCGAGCCGTGGCAAGCTCGTGCGTCGTGTGGGGCAGGCGGAGGATCCAGGGAGGTCGAGGATCCCGCCTGGGAGGGCTTCTTCCTTGCTTGCAGGGTGGCCCGGGAGCCCTTTCGGCACTCTGCGTTGACGGGGCCCGATACCGAGCAGACCTTGACCACCGTTGGGGCGTCCGGATCACCAGGACGAGACCAACGGGGCAAGGCCTCGGCCACAGTTGGGGCGTACGGATCACCAGGACGAGACAAAGGGGCACGGAGCTACACGATCGGTGAGGTTCCCCAGGCGCGTTACCTGGGAACCCCCCCTTGACGCTCAAGCGGCGCTCTGCGTCTGCGGAGCCCAATCCCGCGCATACCTCGACCATCGTTGGGGCGTCCGGATAACCAGGACGAGACCAAGGGGCGAGGGGCTACGAGACTAGTGTGGCTCCTGAGGCGCGTTGCTCAGGAGTCCCCCTTGACGCTCAAGCGGCTCCCATACCTTTCCGTCGGTTGCTACTCCGGGAGGTGTCAGAGCCTCCCGAGGTTCTGTGATGCCGCGCTGGGCGACGGCCGGAGCCCCCGAGCGGGAGTCGACCGCCAAAAGATGCGTGCTTTCGAGCCAACAGGTCCTTGCCGGCCTGCTCTGAAAGGCCATGAGGTGAGGCCAAGGTGCATGGGCCTCGGCAAGGTGCCAATCCAAGGAAAAAGAGACTTCAAGGCCAGAAAGAGGAATCGCGAAGAGAGAAAAGTTCCCGCCCCTTTTCAAATAGAGTTACGAAATCTTCAACTTCATTTCAAAAAGTGGCAATACGAACGCAAAAAGAAGCAAGCAACAGCCGCGTCCGGCACCTAGGCTAGTCTTCGCCTTCGTCTTCCCCCAGCGCGGAGCGTAGGGCATCCACGTTGCGTGGGCATAGCCATTGGAGGGCAGTGCTGTCCGCCAGCGCGGAGCATGGGGCTTCCACTTGGGTGTGGGATGGAACCCCTCCGCGTCCTCGGGGGGCTCCGGGCGTATACAGTCCACTCATTATTACGTGAGAGTGTCACAGGTTGGGCCTGGGGGTGCGCTGAGAGCTCCATGCCTCCCTGTCATGGAGCCCGCTCCCAGCCCCCAAGCATGATGCGGCGACGCGGGATGGGTCCCGAACGGGCCCTCGGGCGTGGGGCGAGCCCCCCACGCACTTCGCGGGGAGGGCCCATTCCGGAGCAGGTCCCCGGGCTCTCCAAGGCCCGGGGACGGATGTCGTTGTTGTAGCGGCACCGCAGCCCCCTGTGCCGCGGGCGGGGCTCGGCGCTGGGGCCCTCCACCGCGTGCGAGGCGAACGCCCAAGGCGGTACCCCAGCGTGCCTCGCTGGGGTGCCCGGGAGCTCCGCGCAGGTACCCCACCGCCCGTCCCCGGGCGGGCCAAACCGTGCCCGGAGACATGGGTGAGTACGTGAGCTCTCGCCACTGGTCGAGCGAAGCCCGGCCTAGAGACATGGGCGTATGTTCCACCCTCCGTCTCTGGGTAGGAGTCGCCCTGCCAGGGGACATGGGCGTATGTTCCACCCTTCGTCTCCTGGCTGGGGGCACCTGGCCTGGGGACATGGGCGTGTGTTCCACCCTCCGTCTCCAGGTTGGAAGCACGTGGCCTGAGGACATGGGCGTGTGTTCCACCCTCCGTCCGCCGGCTGGAGTCGCCCTGCCTGGGGACATGGGCATGTGTTCCACCCTCCGTCCCCAGGCAGGCGATCCCCAGTCCATGGACCCAAGCGCTTGCCAAGGGTAGCCCCCTACCAGCGGGCGCGCCTCACGAGGCTGCCAGCGCCTGGCATCCTCATGAGGCCGGCCCCGCCAGCCGCCCTCGCGAGGCTGTTCGCACCAGCCTCGATGAAAGCCGCTCGCGGGATCGCATATGCTCCTCCTGTGGTCGTGGTAGCCGGCGCCCCTCCCATCGTGGCCCGGGCACTCGCCGACACAGTCGTGATAGAGTCGCGCGAGCCCCCAGGCGTTGGTGTAGATGAGTCGCCGGGCGCCCTGTCTTGATCCGCCGGGCGCGCTGGGGGGCGCGTCATGGCGCCTACCCCATGCGACCGGCAGCTCCCGTCGCCCCCCGCATGCGCCAGGGGCCAACTCCTGCGTGCCCGACGAGCCGGGCCGCACTTCTGGCGGGTGCGGGCCACGATGTACGTCCCCGGCGCGTCCGCGTGCCCTCAGCGCCTCGGCGGCCGGTTGAGCGACTTCATGGGCGCGAGCCCCCTGGGCCGTCCCATGGGGAAGCGCCTGGGCCTCGCCTGTTGGGGTGGCGCGCATGGCCGCGCCGCATATCCAGCTGTCATAGCGTCCGTGAGCAATGCGGAAAGGCTGCAGCTCACGGGCCACGAGGAGCACGATTCGCCCGCTGATACGTCTCCAACGTTTCTACTTTTCCAAACTCTTTTGCCCTTGTTTTGGACTCTAATTTGCATGATTTGAATGGAACTAACCCGGACTGACGCTGTTTTCAGCAGAATTGCCTTGGTGTTATTTTTGTGCAGAAATAAAAGTTCTCGGATTGACCTGAAAATTTACGGAGAATATTTTTGGAATTAATAAAAAATACTGGCGAAAGAATCAACCGGAGAAGGTCCACCACCTGGCCACAAGCCAGGGGGCGCCCCCCCTAGGGCGCGCCCCCTGTCTTGTGGGCCCCCTGGAGCTCGGCCGACCTCAATTCCAACTCTATATATTCCTATTCGTGGAGAAAAAAATCAGAGAGAAGAGTTCATCGCGTTTTACGATATGGAGCCACCGCCACCTCCTGTTCTTCCTCGGGAGGGCAGATCTGGAGTCTGATTTGGACGGTGATGGGTTGGATGAGATTTACCATGTAATCGAGTTAGTTTTGTTAGGGTTTGATCCCTAGTATCCACTATGTTCTGAGATTGATGTTGCTATGACTTTGCTATGCTTAATGCTTGTCACTAGGGCCCGAGTGCCATGATTTCAGATCTGAACCTATTATGTTTTCATGAATATATATGTGTTCTTGATCCTATCTTGCAAGTTATAGACATCTATTACGAGTTATGATCTGCATCCCCCAGGGTGACAATAACTGGGATTCTTTCCGGTGATTACCGTAGTTTGAGGAGTTCATGTATTCACTAAGTGCTAATGCTTTGGTCTGGTTCTCTATTAAAAGGAGGCCTTAATATCCCTTAGTTTCCATTAGGACCCCGCTGCCACAGGAGGGTAGGACAAAAGATGGCATGCAAGTTCTTTTCCATAAGCACGTATGACTATATATGGAATACATGCCTACATTACATTGATGAATTGGAGCTAGTTCTGTGTCACCCTATGTTATAACCATTGCATGATGAATGCCATCCGACATAATTATCCATCACTGATCCATTGCCTACGAGCTTTTCACATATTGATCTTTGCTAAGTTACTTTTCCGTTGCTACTGTTACAATCACTACAACACTGCTACTGTCACTTTGCCATTGTTACCGTTACTTCCATACTACTTTGCTACTGAATACTTTGCTGCAGATACTAAGTCTTTCGGGTGTGGTTGAATTGACAACTCAGCTGCTAATACTAGAGAATATTCTTTGGCTCCCCTTGTGTCGAATCAATAAATTTGGGTTGAATACTCTACCCTCGAAAACTGTTGCGATCCCCTATACTTGTGGGTTATCAAGATCTTTTTCTGGCGCCGTTACCGGGGAGCATAGCTCTATTCTCCGAGTCACTTGGAATTTATATCTGTTGATCACTATGAAGAATTTGAAAGATGCTAAAACCAAGATCTACCCCTCAACTACGAGGACAGGTAAGGAACTGCCATCTAGCTCTGCACTTGATTCACCTTCTGTTATGAGTAAATTTGCGACACCACCACCTGCTATTGATTCTGATATGTCGCAAGTAATTGATGATGCTACCTCTGCTATGCATGATGCTTATGATGATACTTTGCTTGATACTACTGTGCCACTGGGTGAATTTCTTGATGAACAAATTGCTAGAGTCAATGCTGCCACTGATGATATTTCTGAAACTGATGAAATTATTGAAACTGAACACTATGAGGCCCCTACTAGACCTAGCTCTCCTAGATATGAATTGCCTAATATACCTAAGGGTTATGTTATGGAAGGAGAGGTAGCTAGGGACTTTCTTGCTTGTAAAGATAGAGATGATCTTAAGAAATTACTATGCAAGTGGAAAGAAAAATCTTTGAATGCTAGAATGCAATATGATCCCAAGTTTGCTACTTCGCCTATCTTTGTTACAGATAGGGATTATGAATTCTCTGTCGATCCCGAGTTAATTACTTTGGTTGAATCTGATCCTTTCCATGGTTATGAATCTGAAACTGTTGTGGCACATCTTACTAAATTGAATGATATAGCCACCCTATTTACCCATGAGGAAAAAATTCGTTATTATTATATTCTTAAGTTGTTTCCTTTCTCATTAAAGGGTGATGCTAAGATATGGTTTAATTCTCTTGCTCCTGGTTGTGTGCGTAGTCCCCAGGATATGATATATTACTTCTCTGAAAAATATTTTCCTGCCCATAAGAAACAAGCTGCCTTGCAGGAAATATTTAACTTTGTGCAAATTGAAGAAGAGAGTCTCCCACAAGCTTGGGGGAGGCTTCTCCAGTTACTTAATGCTTTGCCTGATCACCCTCTCAAGAAAAATGAAATACTTGATATCTTTTATAATGGACTAACCGATGCTTCTAGGGACCACCTAGATAGTTGTGCTGGTTGTGTTTTCAGGAAACGAACTATTGAACAAGCTGAACTACTATTGAATAATATATTGAGCAATGATAATGATTGGACTATTCCCGAACCACCTCCAAAGCCAACTCCGAAGAAAAGAGGTATTCTATTTCTCAGTCCTGAAGATATGCAAGAGGCAAAGAAATCTATGAAAGAAAAAGGTATTAAAGCTGAAGATGTTAAGAATCTACCACCTATTGAAGAAATACATGGTCTCGATAACCCGACACAGGTAGTAGAGGTAAATTCCCTCCGTAGATTTGATGAAGGTGATACTCTTTATAATAAGTCTGCTAGCCGATGCTTGGATGAGTTTGATAACTTTATTGTTAAGCAAGAAAATTTCAATGCTTATGTTAGTAGACAACTAAAACATAATGCTTACATGCTTGATCGCTTAGGAGATTATATGAGTAGAACTGTTAATGATCTTAAGCTTATTAGTAAACATGCTTCCATGGTAACTACTCAAGTAGAACAAGTACTTAAGGCTCAGAATGATTTGCTTAATGAGATGATTAGTAAGAACAATGATCATTCTGTTAGAGTTGTGACTAGAGGTGGTAGAATGACTCAGGAACCTTTGTATCCTGAGGGCCATCCTAAGAGAATTGAGCAAGATTCTCAGAGAGTTAATACTGATGCACATGGTAATTCTAATAGAAGGAAAAAGAACGACGATAGGACTTTGCATGCTGCTATTGAGCCTGTTTTAGATTCACATGAAAACCCAAATGATATTTCTATTTCTGATGCTAAGACACAATCTGGTAATGAACATGAGCCTAGTGATAATATTAATGATGATGTCACGTTGATGCTCAACCTAGTAATGATAATGATGTGGAGATTGAACCTGCTGTTGATCTTGATAACCCACAACCTAAGAATAGAAGATATGATAAAAGAGACTTTGTTGCTAGGAAGCATGGTAGAGAAAGAGAACCATGGGTTCAGAAACCCATGCCTTTTCCTCCTAAGCCATCCAAGAAAAAGGATGATGAGGACTTTGAGCGCTTTGTTGAAATGCTTAGACTTGTCTTTTTGCGTATGCGCTTGACTGATATTCTGAAAATGTCTCCTTATGCTAAGTATATGAAAGATATTGTGACAAATAAAAGAAAGATACCGGAAGCTGAGATTTCCACCATGCTTGCTAATTATACTTTTAAGGGTGGAATACCAAAGAAACTAGGAGATCCCGGAGTACCTACTATACCATGCTCTATTAAAGGAAATTATGTTAAAACTGCTTTATGTGACCTTGGAGCTGGTGTTAGTGTTATGCCTTTCTCTTTATATCGTAGACTTGATTTGAATAAGTTGACACCTACTGAAATCTCCTTGCAAATGGCTGATAAATCAACTGCTTTACCCATTGGTATTTGTGAGGATGTACCTGTCGTAGTTGCAAACGTTACTATCTTAACGGACTTTGTTATTCTTGATATTCCCGAGGACGATAGTATGTCGATCATCCTTGGTAGACCCTTTTTGAATACTGCAGGGGCTGTTATTGATTGCAACAAGGGCAACGTCACTTTTCATGTTAATGGTAATGAGCATACGGTACACTTTCCGAAGAAACAACCTCAAGTTCATAGTATCAACTTCATTGAAAAAAATTCAACGATTATTATTGGAGACTTTGAATTCCCTCTTCCTACTGCCAAAAAGAAATATGATATACTTATTGTTGGGGACATGCATATCCCCATTGAGGTAACCTAGTGTTATTCGAAAATTCTCCGGTTTCGTGTCATTCGAAAAAAGTTTGTCAATAAGACTTGATCAACCTTATTGAGGGATTCTTTTTGATGAGCATGAGATGGATGAAATTAGGAAGCACAACCTTCTGTACCCAACTTTTACTTTCTGTTATTTAGATTTAATAAAGTAAAAATGGTATTATTTTTTCTGTTTTCTGTTTTATCCGTGCAATAGAAAAATGACCTGAAAATAAAAGTTCTCGGAATGACCTGAAAATTTAGTATGATTTTTTCTGGAATATTTAAGAATTTTTGGCACTAAGAACACATCAGGGGGTTGCACCAGTGGGCCACAAGCCTGCAGGGCGCGCCCACCCCCCTGGCTTGTGGGTCCCATGTGGGGCCCCTCACTTATTCCAGCACCCATCCACTTCGTCTTCCTCCAGAAAAAATCCCACCATTGCTCAAACCCGTGTTCTAGCTCATCTTGCTGCCATTTTCGATCTCCTTGCTCAAAGCTCCATTTGCAAAACTATTTTAGGGGATTGTTCATCGGTATGTGACTCCTCCAATGGTCCAATTAGTTTTTGTTCTAATGCTTTATATATTGCAAATTTTTGCTGCTATGGTGACCTTGTTCTTGAGCTTGCATGTCAAATTTGTATGGTCTGAAGTAGTTTTGATGCATGATTTAGTCTCTAGGCACTTGTGGGAGTAGTTGCTATAAGTTTTGTTGAGTTTTGTTCACTCTTATTGTGAGTCACTAAAAATTCCAGAATTATTTTTCAGAGAAAGAAAAATGTTAAGGAGAATATACCAAGGTGGTTCCTCGAGCAAGAAGACCCCGAGACTCGCGATACGCGAGCCCGACTTTGAACCACCGAGGGAAGCTCAAGTGCGGCCTTGTGAATGGCCGTCGGATCCATTCATGGTCCATGCCGGATTCAGGAAAGAATTTTACGCGTACATACGAAATGCTGGCCTTGAAGATTTTGTTTCAGACCAATGCAAGCAATATTATCAACTCACTGATTCCTTCGTGTGGAGGTTTGAATTTTCATCCAGGCATAATACGCATTCCGTTCTATTTAATCTTTATGATGAATCTTATACTATGGACCTAGAGGATTTTAACCATGCATGCAAAATTCCACAATGGGGCAGCCATAGTGATCCTCACAAAACTGAATATAATGATTTTCTTGCTAGCATCACTGTGGGAGAAACTAGAAACATTACACATGCTACCTTGGGGAGCATTCACTTTCCTGCCATACATTATTTTGCTCTGTTCATAGGTAGATGTATTAACGGTAAACATGATCATAGCCACCTTTGCGTACCTGATCTTAGTATTCTTAAGAGTGCGGTCATGGGTGATAGACGATATAACTTGGGAGCTATTATTGCTAGGAGGCTACATAAAAATGCTAAGGATAGAGATTTCTTTGGTGGAATTTATGCCACCCGTGTAGCTAATTATCTTAGGGTACCCATAAGGGAGAATGATATTGAGTTACCACCTGCTTTTCTTGATTATGAGGCTATGGTGCGCTACCAGTTTCTTGAGAGGAACGGACAATCCCTCCTGTACCGATTAATTTTTGACAGACAGCGTGCTGTCCATATTACCCTTCCTGCTCGTGCCTTCCTTAACTTTCAGGAAAAACGGAGATACTTTATAACCAGAGAGAAGGCAAATGAGTACGAGAGAGAGGCGGAAGCCGTCCGCCTCCGCGCTGCAGCCGCTCAGGCAGTAGCGGCCGCAGCCCAGTTTAACCCCAACTATGACTTTGGATACTATCCGGGCCAGCCATGGCCCTAGACCAACTTAGGCCAAAAGCCTAAGCTTGGGGGAGTACGTATTTCTCACCGACATTACATTCATGTTCACACACTCATTCCAGTTGTCGGTGTTCATACTTTTTCATTGTACCATCCATGGTAGTTTATTTCTTCTTTTTGCTTTCTTCTTATGTGTTTAATTAACCTTGAGAAAATCCAAAAAAAATTAGTTCTAGCTTTACCTTCTAGTTTGTTTAGTTCTAGTATTAAAATAAAACCCAAAAAGATTTCTCGTTCTTCTTTTGCTTGTTGGGAGCTTTCCCGTGTAAATAGTTTTCCTTTCTTCTTTGGGTCGTAAGGAGAAGACCATGATGACATGTTGAGTGGCTCTCATTTGCATTATTGTTTATCTTACATAGAGCCCATATTACCTTGCCTTCTCCTTTGAGTTATTGCTTGCAGATTTCAGCTTAGTCCAATGCACATTCACTCTTATTATTATTCACATTGTTCGATTGTGCAAGTGAAAGGCAATAATGACGATATATGATGAAGTGACTGAGATGGAGAAAAGCTGGTATGAACTCGACCTATTTTGTTTTTGTAAATATGATTAGCTCATCGTTCTGGATTCAGCTAGTTATGGGTTGAACATGTTTGCAATGACAATTAGAGATTATAGTTATTCATGCCATGCTTAATTAGCTAAGAGTGTATAATGGTTTGTCTTGAGTGCCAACATGCATTTTAAAATGGTTGTGATGTAGTATGATAGGATGGTATCCTCCTCTGAATGATTCAAGTGGCTTGACTTGGCACATGTTCACGCATGTAGTTGAAACAAAACCAACATAGCCTCCACGATGTTTATGTTCATGGTGATTTATATCCTACTCATGCTTGCATTCAATGTTGGTTAATCTCAAAGCATGTTTATGACTGTTGTCGCTCTCTAGTTGGTCGCTTCCCAGTCTTTTGCTAGCCTTCACTCGTACTAAGCGGGAATACTGCTTGTGCATCCATTTCCATAAACCCAAAGTTGTTCCATATGAGTCCACCATACCTACCTATATGTGGTATTTACCTGCCGTTCCAAGTAAATTTGCATGTGCCAAACTCTAAACCTTCAAATAATACCCTGTTTTGTATGCCCGAATCGCTCATGTAGTGACTAGGGGTTGTCAGTATCTTCCATGCTAGGTGGGTTATTCTCACGATATGTGTTGATTCACTATCATTCACGAGAAAGTGGCTGGTATTCGGGATGCCCAGTTCCATGCTCAAAATTCAAATCAAAGTATAATGAAACAAAACTCCCCTAGGATTGTTGTTTGTATGGACGGTACCCGTGGATTCGGCCCGCCGTGGAGTGTGATCGATTGGTGGAGGAGGAGTAAAAACTTTACTATTCTGTTTGGGAACCGCCTATAATGTATCTAGCATGGAAGATATCGAGATCTCGTAGTTGTTATATTGACAATGAAAGCATACCTCCCAAAATTATGATTCATCCCTATTTTAAAAGCTCGAGCTCTGGCACCTCTGTAAATCAATGCTTCCCTCTGCGAAGGGCCTTTCTATTTTATTTACTGTTGAGTCATCCTCCTCTTATAAAGAGCACCAGTTAGAGAGCACCTCCGTCATTTGTATGCTTTGTTATTAATTGATATTGAGTATGAGTGTGACTGGATCTCTTTTACCATGAATTACAATGTCTAGTCAGTCCTTGTTCTTCAGAGGTGCTCTGCATTTATGTTTTGCGGTCTCAGAAAGGGCTAGCGAGATACCATTATATCATATTGTATCATGATTGTTTTGATAAAATTGTTGTCATCCGAGACTTATTATTATTGCTCGCTAGTTGATTATGTCATTGATATGAGTAAATGTGAGACCTAAATGTTATTGTGAATATGGTTAGTCTATAATCTTTGCTGAAAACCTGAATATCAGTTAGACATATTTACAACAGCAAGATCAAACAGAGTTTGTAAAAGTTTTTCTTTATCACTTTCAGTTTATCAACTGAATTGCTTGAGGACAAGCAAAGGTTTAAGCTTGGGGGAGTTGATACATCTCCAACGTATCTACTTTTCCAAACTCTTTTGCCCTTGTTTTGGACTCTAATTTTCATGATTTGAATGGAACTAACCCGAACTGACGCTGTTTTCAGTAGAATTGCCTTGGTGTTATTTTTGTGCAGAAATAAAAGTTCTCGAATTGACCTGAAAATTTACGGAGAATATTTTTGGAATTAATAAAAAATACTGGCGAAAGAATCAACCGGAGAAGGTCCACCACCTGGCCACAAGCCAGGGGGGCGCGCCCCCCTGTCTTGTGGGCCCCCTGGAGCTCCGCCGACCTCAATTCCAACTCTATATATTCCTATTCGTGGAGAAAAAAATCAGAGAGAAGAGTTCATCGCGTTTTACGATACGGAGCCGTCGCCACCTCCTGTTCTTCCTCGGGAGGGCAGATCTGGAGTCTGATTTGGGCTCCGGAGAAGGAAAATCGACGCCGTCGTCATCACCAACCATCCTTCATCACCAATTTCATGATGCTCTTCGCCGTTCGTGAGTAATTCCATCATAGGCTTGCTGGACGGTGATGGGTTGGATGAGATTTACCATGTAATCGAGTTAGTTTTGTTAGGGTTTGATCCCTAGTATCCACTATGTTCTGAGATTGATGTTGCTATGACTTTGCTATGCTTAATGCTTGTCACTAGGGCCCGAGTGCCATGATTTCAGATCTGAACCTATTATGTTTTCATGAATATATATGTGTTCTTGATCCTATCTTGCAAGTTATAGACACCTATTACGAGTTATGATCCGCATCCCCCAGGGTGACAATAACTGGGATTCTTTCCGGTGATTACCGTAGTTTGAGGAGTTCATGTATTCACTAAGTGTAATGCTTTGGTCCGGTTCTCTATTAAAAGGAGGCCTTAATATCCCTTAGTTTCCATTAGGACCCCGCTGCCACGGGAGGGTAGGACAAAAGATGTCATGCAAGTTCTTTTCCATAAGCACGCATGACTATATATGGAATACATGCCTACATTACATTGATGAATTGGAGCTAGTTCTGTGTCACCCTATGTTATAACCGTTGCATGATGAATGCCATCTGACATAATTATCCATCACTGATCCATTGCCTACGAGCTTTTCACATATTGATCTTTGCTAAGTTACTTTTCCGTTGCTACTGTTACAATCACTACAACACTGCTACTGTCACTTTGCCATTGTTACCGTTACTTCCATACTACTTTGCTACTGAATACTTTACTGCAGATACTAAGTCTTTCGGGTGTGGTTGAATTGACAACTCAGCTGCTAATACTCGAGAATATTCTTTGGCTCCCCTTGTGTCGAATCAATAAATTTGGGTTGAATACTCTACCCTCGAAAACTGTTGCGATCCCCTATACTTGTGGGTTATCACCAGCGTACCGGGCCGCGGCGAGCCCGAGGAGACGACGCCGCGACATGGACGCTGGGGAGGTCCAGGGCGGCGAGGGCGCGTTGCGCGGTTGACGGGGGCGATAGCCTCTCGTGCTTGTCCATGGCCGGGCTGGGGATGGCGCCTTCCGACGGGAGGGCGAGGCAGCGCGGGATGCCGAGGTCTGCCTGCGTTGCCCGCGCAACGCGTGCTGCGCGCCGTTCAGTGCGGGCCCGACGTCCCTTGGCCATGGAAGCACCAAGCGGCGGCAGGGCGTAGCTTGAGCGAGGATCCCGACATGCCCCTACCTGGCGCGCCAAATGTCGGATTTCGGGCTCCGCAAAACCCTAGTTAGTTCGAACCTAGGGGCGTGTACGAAGATTCCTCAACAGCTTCAACCCACCAAGCCCACAACGCGGCGGCCTCGCTCGATGGCGAGGAAGAAGATAGCACACGAGAGTTTACCCAGGTTTGGGCCGCTGCGAAGCGTAAAACCCTACTCCTGCTTTTGGTGGATTGCCTCACGAGGAGGTTTGGGGATGAACTAGTACAGTGATGTGTTGCCTTGCGGGTGTGTTTGCGGGGTGGTTGTCTCGTCCCCCTCCACCGAGAAGCCTAGCCACTACTTATAGCGGCCCGGGTGCTCTTCCCTTATCGCAAGGGCGGGAAGGAATCCCACAACGGCCAAATTTGAAGGGGGACAGGAGGTACACCCTATCCTGACAAAAGGTGGTCTTCGCCTGCAATGTAGTCGACGGTGATGCAGAGGTGTGTGCTACTTCTTGAGCATGCGTTGGTTTTCCCTTGAAGAGGAAAGGGTGATGCAGCAAAGTAGATAAGTATTTCCCTCAGTTGTTGAGAACCAAGGTATCAATCCAGTAGGAGATACAAGCAAGTCCCCAATAGGTGTACCTACACAAATAATCAAACACTTGCACCCAACGCAATAAAGGGGTTGTCAATCCCTTCACGGTTACTTGCAAGGATGAGATCTGATAGAGATAGATAGATAGGATTGCTAGAAAGTAAAACAAACTAAAAGTAAAAATAATGCAGCGAGATATTTTTGGTATTTTTGGTTTTAGATCTGAAAGTATAATATGGGAAATAGACCCGGGGGCCATAGGTTTCACTAGAGGCTTCTCTCATGAAGGAAAATAATACGGTGGGTGAACAAATTACTGTCGAGCAATTGATAGAAAAGCGAATAATTATGAAGATATCCAAGGCAATGATTATGCATATAGGCATCACGTCCGTGTCAAGTAGACCAAAACGATTCTGCATCTACTACTATTACTCCACACATCGACCGACTCCTGCCTGCATCTAGAGTATTAAGTTCATGAAGAACAGAGTAACACATTAGGTAAGATGACATGATGTAGAGGGATAAACTCAAGCAATATGATGAAAACCCCATCTTTTTATCCTCGATGGCAACAATACAATACGTGCCTCACTACCCCTACTTTGTCACTGGGTGAGGACACCGCAAGATTGAACCCAAAACTAAGCACTTCTCCCATTGCAAGAATTACCAATCTAGTTGGCCAAACCAAACCAATAACTCGAAGAGACTTGCAAAGATATGAAATCATGCATATAAGAATTCAGAGAAGATTCAAATAATATTCATAGATAAGCTGAACATAAACCCAGAATTCATCGGATCTCGACAAACACACCGCAAAAGAGTATTACATCGGATAGATCTCCATGAAGTTCATGAAGAACATGGTATTGAAGAACAAAGAGAGAGAAGAAGCCATCTAGCTACTAGCTATGGACCCGAAGGTCTGTGGTAAACTACTCACGCATCATCGGAGGGGCAATGGAGTTGATGTAGATGCCCTCCGTGATCGAATCCCCCTCCGACAGATTACCGGAAAAGGCTCCAAGATTGGATCTCACGGGAACAGAGGCTTCCGGCGGCGGAAAAGTATTTTCGTGGCTCCTTTTGGTATCCAGGGAATATTTGGGAATTTATAGGCCGAAGAATAGGGTTAGGAGGGCTGCCGTGGGGCCACAAGCCAGGGGGGCGCCCCCCCCCCTAGGGCGCGCCCCTGTGGCTTATCGCCACACGGCGGCTCTCCTGCCTTCATCTCCAAGTTTGCTAGGTTGCTACTGGTCCAAGAAAAATCATTCCGAAGATTTTATTCCGTTTGGACTCCGTTTAATATTCCTTATCTGCAATACTCAAAAACAAGGAAAAAACAGAAACTGGCACTAGGCTCTAGATTAATAGGTTAGCCCCAAAAATAATATAAAATAGCATATTAATACATATAAAACATCCAAAATAGATAATATAATAGCATGGAACAATCAAAAATTATAGATACGTTGGAGACGTATCAAGCATCCCCAAGCTTAATTCCTGCTCGTCCTCGAGTAGGTAAATGATAAAAACAGAGTTTTTGATGTGGAATGCTACCTAACATATTTATCCATGTAATATTCTTTATTGTGGCATGAATATTCAGATCCATAAGATTCAAAACAATAGTCTAATATTGATATAAAAACAGTAATACTTCGAGCATACCAACAAGGCAATCGTGTCCTTTCGAAATAACATGGCCTTAGAAAGTTATCCCTACAAAATCATATTGTCTGGCTATGCTCCATCTTCCCCACAAAAAGTATCTAAATCATGCACAACCCCGATGACAAGTCAAGCAATTGTTTCACACTTTTTTTGTTCTCAAACCTTTTCAACTCTCACGCAATACATGAGCGTGAGCCATGGATATAGCACTATAGGTGGAATAGAATATGGTGGAGGTTGCAAGAAAAAAAGGAGAAGATAGTCTCACATCAACTAGGCGTATCAACGGGCTATGGAGATGCCCATCAATTGATATCAATGTGAGTGAGTAGGGATTGCCATGCAATGGATGCACTAGAGCTATAAGTGTATGAAAGCTCAAAAAGAAAACTAAGTGGTTGTGCATATGATGAAAAATTCCACTAGTTATATGAAAGTGACAAAATAGGAGACTCTCTATCATGAAGATCATGGTGCTACTTTGAAGCACAAGTGTGGAAAAAAGATAATAGCAATTGTCCCTTCTCTCTTTCTCTCATTTTTTTTCTTTTTTTTTCTGGTGGGCTTCTTTGGCCTCTTTTTTTTATAATGGGCTTCGCTGGCCTCTTTTATTATTTGTAAAGTCCGGAGACTCATCCCAACTTGAGAGGGATTCATAGTTTCCATCATCCTTTTCTCTCACGGGACAATGCTCTAATAACGAAAATCATCACACTTTTATTTACTTACAACTCAAAAGGAAAATTACAACTTGATACCTAGAACAAAATATGACTCTATATGCAATATGAAAGTGGTGGTGCGTGTCATGAAAACGGAACGGTGGAAGTTGCATGGCAATATATCTTGGAATGGCTATGGAAATGCCATAATGGGTAGGTATGATGGCTGTTTTGAGGAAAGTATATGGTGGCTGTTTTGAGGAAAGTATATGGTGGCTGTTTTGAGGAAGGTGGGTTCGATGCACCGGCGAAAGTTGTGCGGTACTAGAGAGGCTAGCAAAGGTGGAAGGATGAGAGTGCGTATAATCCATGGACTCAACATTAGTCATAAAGAACTCACATACTTATTGCAAAAGTCTATTAGTTATCGAAACAAAGCATTAGACGCATGCTCCTAGGGGAGAGGTTGGTAGGAGTTAACCATCGCGCGCTCCCGACCCTCACACAAAGGTTGACAATCATTAAACAAATCATGCTCCGACTTCGTAACATAACGGTTCACCATACGTGCATGCTACGGGAATCACAAACTTTAACACAAGTATTTCTTCCAATTCACAATTACTCACTAGCATGACTCTCATATTACCATCTTCATATCTCAAAACTATATGCAAGGAATCAAACTTCTCATAGTATTCAATGCACTTAATATGAAAGTTTTTATTATATCCCTCTTGGATGCCCATTATATTAGGACTAAATTCATAACCTAAACCAATTACCATGCTGTTTTAAAGACTCTCAAAATAATATAAGTCAGGTACGAGAGTTCAATAATTTCTATAAAATAAAACACCATCGTGCTCTAAAAAGATATAAGTGAAGTACTAGAGCAACATTGCCTAGCTCAAAAGATATAAGTGAAGCACATAGAGTATTCTAATAAATTCACGATTCAGCGTGTCTCTCTCAAAAAGATGTGTGCAGCAAGGATGATTGTGGCAAACTAAAAAAACAAAGACTCATATCATACAAGACGCTCCAAGCAAAACACATATCATGTGGTGAATAAAAATATAGCCTCAAGTAAATTTACCGATGGATTGAAGACGAAAGAGGGGATGCCTTCCGGGGCATCCCCAAGCTTAGGATTTTTGGTATCCTTGAATATGGCTTGAGGTGCCTTGGTCATCCCCAAGCTTAGGCTCTTTCCACTCCTTATTCCATAGTCCATCAAATCTTTACCCAAAACTTGAAAACTTCACAACACAAAACTCAACAGAAAACTCGTGAGATCCGTTAGTATAAGAAAAATAAATCACCAGTTTAGATACTGTTGTGAACTCATTATTTATTTATATTGGTTTAATATCTACTGTATTCTAACTTCTCCATGGTTCATACCCCCCGATACAACCCATAGATACATCAAAATAAGCAAACAACACAAAGAAAACAGAATCTGTTTAAAACAGAACAGTCTGTAGGAATCTATAGACTTCGAATACTTCTGTAACTCCAACAATTATAAAAAATTAGGAAAATCAGGGAAATTTGTATATCAATCTTGTGTAAAAATTTCAGATCAAAAGCACGTTCCAGTGAATTTACAAAATTCCTGGACTGAGAGCAAAAGTTTCTGTTTTTCAGCAAAATCAAATCACAAACACCGTAGACCATCCCAAAGGTCTTACTTGGCTCAAACACTAATTTAAACAAGAAAACACAATTACTACAGAGGTAATAATGTGTGAAACATTCAAAAACAGAAGCAAAAACAAAAGCATAAAAATAAAATTGGGTTGCCTCCCAACAAGCGCTATTGTTTAACGCCCCTAGCTAGGCATAACGCAATAGATCTAGGTCTTTTCATAATAGTAAGGGGGGTCATCCATGCTCATTTCATACTCCCTTCTTTCAGTAGTCTTTGTGGCAAGCAAAAGTAATCAAAAGGGCTAAATTTAATAGGATAAGGATCCTTGAGATCTAGTGCGGGAGGGATAGGTTCCTCTTTCGGCTCCCTATAGTGTATAATCAATTCATCATTGTAAGCTTTCCTTTGGTGGAAAGTCATAAGTCTATCTCTTAATATGAACTCTAATCCGGTTTTTTGTATAGCAAAATTATCATTGAGTTCAGAAATCTTATCAATCAAAACCTCGATAGGGACCCTTTTTCTCAAATTTTCATTATAGGCAACGTAATCCGGAGATTGCAATCTCATTATTTCCTCTTGATTAAAAAGGATCTCCTCTATGGGGGGACATCCACCATTAATTTTATAATGAGCAAAAAATTCACTAGCCTCTTTCATAATGAATCTAAACTTGTGGGCTAGAAATATAGTGGCGGCGCGCTTAACAGAAGAATACTGAATATTAGAGATCTCAAGAAAATTCCTTTGTATGCAAGGATGCATATGAACAAATTGTCTCTCAAGTTCAATTATTAGTAGGGTTATGGCATCCGCAAGACTATTAGTTTTATGGAGAATGGACTCTCCTAAGGTAGGTAGCGTACCGGCACAAGTAAAGAAATCTTGAATAACACCTTTTCCAACAATATTACCGCTACCTATGCGGAATTTTTTCGTATGCATGATAGTAGGTTCTTCAAGAGAGTCATTATTAGCAAGATTGTCAAAATACCCCTCAAGATTATTACTATCCTTTTAAATGAAAACCTCCCCAGATTCAGACATGATGGCAACGAAACGATCTCGCACAAAATCAAACGAAAAGCAAACGAAAAGACGAACAGAAGAAGGGCGAATAAAAAGGCAAATCTTTTTGGTATTTTCTGAAAATCGTTTTAGAAGTGGGGGAGAGGAAAACGAGAGGCAAATGGCAAATAAAGTAAATGCAAGAGATGAGTTTGTGATGGGTACTTGGTAGGCTTGATGTAGATCTCCCCGGCAACGGCGCCAGAAATCCTTCTTGCTACTTCTTGAGCATGCGTTGGTTTTCCCTTGAAGAGGAAAGGGTGATGCAGCAAAGTAGATAAGTATTTCCCTCAGTTGTTGAGAACCAAGGCATCAATCCAGTAGGAGATACAAGTAAGTCCCCAATAGGTGTACCTACACAAATAATCAAACACTTGCACCCAACGCAATAAAGGGGTTGTCAATCCCTTCACGGTTACTTGCAAGGATGAGATCTGATAGAGATAGATAGATAGGATTGCTAGAAAGTAAAATAAACTAAAAGTAAAAATAATGCAGCGAGATATTTTTGGTATTTTTGGTTTTAGATCTGAAAGTATAATATGGGAAATAGACCCGGGGGCCATAGGTTTCACTAGAGGCTTCTCTCATGAAGGAAAATAATACGGTGGGTGAACAAATTACTGTCGAGCAATTGATATAAAAGCGAATAATTATGAAGATATCCAAGGCAATGATTATGCATATAGGCATCACGTCCGTGTCAAGTAGACCGAAACGATTCTGCATCTACTACTATTACTCCACACATCGACCGACTCCTGCCTGCATCTAGAGTATTAAGTTCATGAAGAACAGAGTAACGCATTAGGTAAGATGACATGATGTAGAGGGATAAACTCAAGCAATATGATGAAAACCCCATCTTTTTATCCTTGATGGCAACAATACAATACGTGCCTCGCTACACCTACTTTGTCACCGGGTGAGGACACCGCAAGATTGAACCCAAAACTAAGCACTTCTCCCATTGCAAGAATTACCAATCTAGTTGGCCAAACCAAACCAATAACTCGAAGAGACTTGCAAAGATATGAAATCATGCATATAAGAATTCAGAGAAGATTCAAATAATATTCATAGATAAGCTGAACATAAACCCAGAATTCATCGGATCTCGACAAACACACCGCAAAAGAGTATTACATCGGATAGATCTCCATGAAGATCATGAAGAACATGGTATTGAAGAACAAAGAGAGAAGAAGCCATCTGGCTACTAGCTATGGACCCGAAGGTCTGTGGTAAACTACTCACGCATCATCGGAGGGGCAATGGAGTTGATGTAGATGCCCTCCGTGATCGAATCCCCCTCCGTCAGATTACCGGAAAAGGCTCCAAGATTGGATCTCACGGGAACAGAGGCTTCCGGCGGCGGAAAAGTATTTTCGTGGCTCCTTTTGGTATCGAGGGAATATTTGGGAATTTATAGGCTGAAGAATAGGGTTAGGAGGGCTGCCGTGGGGCCACAAGCCAGGGGGGCGCCCCCCCCTAGGGCGCGCCCCTGTGGCTTGTCGCCACACGGCGGCTCTCCTGCCTTCATCTCCAAGTTTGCTAGGTTGCTACTGGTCCAAGAAAAATCATTCCGAAGATTTTATTCCGTTTGGACTCCGTTTAATATTCCTTATGTGCAATACTCAAAAACAAGGAAAAAACAGAAACTGGCACTAGGCTCTAGATTAATAGGTTAGTCCCAAAAATAATATAAAATAGCATATTAATACATATAAAACATCCAAAACAGATAATATAATAGCATGGAACAATAAAAAATTATAGATACGTTGGAGACGTATCAGTCGGCTCGGCGATGACGTCCGTCCTGCGGGGCTCAGGGTCCTGGTCTTGTTGCACCAGAAGGGAAACCTTTGGGGGGGGCGCTTCGGGAATGTGCGCTCGTCCTTGTCTCCTTTGCACCAAAGGGGAAACTATCCCCTCTAGCGCGCTAGCGCCCGCCTGGCCTGGCTGTCGTCACCCTTGACCTCCTGAGGTTGTGCGTTGCATAGAAGTCTCCGCCGCTCGGGAGGAGGCCTGGGGAGGCCTACCTCCTTGCGGGTCTTGGCGCTGTTTCCCCCGCGAGCCCAGGGCCTCGCGAGGGCCTCGTGTTGAGTAAGGCCGCGTCGGGCCGTGCTTGGTCGTCGAGGTGGGCCATGCCTTGGGCCGCAGGCAGGCAAGTCTGGGTACCCCACGTTCCCAGGACGCCGACATCATCCGAATCACAAACAAAGTTGCTGAAAAAGTACTCATCATCGCTATCCATTTGTACCTTGCAGGCGAAATGGCAAACACCTTGGGGGCATGGTGGAAGAAGTCGGCCGGTGAAGAGCCCTGCGTCTCTCCCAGACCAGGCAACAGGCATCTCGGCGTGGAGACGACCGTGACGGCGACCGACGAGCAAGGTAGCCGAGTTTGGAGTGTTCCTGGCAGCGGCGGAGGTGAGCGGTGGCGTGGACGTGGAGGTGCTACGACGGCGGTGAAAACAGTCCACCAACGCCGGCAAGAACGACTGTCGGGTGCGGCGTGCTGCTGAGGAAGGTATGTGGGTGCGGGCAACGACCTGGGCAGCGTACAACCTGCCCAAACTGTGTGGCGACGTGGATGGCGGGGTGGCCGGGTGTGTTGGTTGTCGATGAAAGAAGGGGAAATGACCAATGTACCACTGACTGGTGGGCCAGGGGAGGACAAGGACACGTGTCGCATGCGTCCACACCATGTCCGCATCGACGCAAACCCGGTCCAAATTTGAGTCGAAAACGGGCCGCGCTCAGACAAAATGCGGTTGATCGTCCGTTTGCGTCGGTGCATTGGGCCGCGGTTTCTGTCTGTTTCGACCCAAACAGACGCGCGTGAACAGTTTGCGTCAGCGCATTGGAGTTGCCCTTAGAGCATCTACAGCCGGACCCCCTATACCCTCCTCAAACGCTCGGGCAAGCCGCCCGGTCACAAAAAATCAACCCAGACGGGCCTTTCAAACCGGCCTCAAACGCCCGGGCTGACCGGCACCCCTCATTTCCAGCCCAAATATGGGGCGGGTATAGGGGAGCCCGGGCGCGCCCGCCACGTTCGACTGACGGCATGGCCCCACGCGGACTCGCTGGGAAACACGAATGTCCGACGGGCGCCTCGACCGTCGCCGCGGTGTGAACGCCGTGTGGCGCCGCTCCGCGGTCGGGGCGGGCTATTTAAGCCGGCCGGCGCCCCCAGCCCTACCACATCCGCCCCCTCCCTCTCCGCCGCCACCCGAGCCCATCCGCCTTGTCATCGTTTTCTCACGGGGGGTGCCGTGGGACGGCAGATGCCATGGGATGGCTTAAGAGGTGAGAGCAAGGCTGCAGTGGAGATCCGGGACGGGATAGGGCAACATCACGCGGTGGTTTTACCCAGGTTCGGGGCTCTCCGGAGAGATAATACCCCTACGACTGCATGTCTGTATATGAGGTGTATCGCAGTACAGAGTTGCTCCTAGAGCTGTATGGGAGAGGAGAGCCAGGAGGCTTCTTGCCTCATGTGTGTACGTGTGAGCATGTGAGAGTGGGAGAGGAACCTCCTCCATGTGGTGGGCATGAGGCCTTTATATAGGCATGAGTGGGTAGCTTGGGATGTAAGCTACAGTGGGTAGCTTACATGCCAAGCTGCTTGAGATGTAAGCTACCATGGGTAGCTTACATGCCAAGCTATATGTAGCTTGAGAACTAGGCTAGCTTGTCCCCTGGCGCGCTTTATAAATCAGCGCCCAGGGGACAAGTTACACTGCAGATGATACTGCATGACGCGCGTATAGCACACTACTATTCGTCACTAGCGCACCGCCACGGGGTCTGGTTGCCATGTCTGCGCGTGTCCGACGGGACGTTGTAGTTGGCTTCGGGCAGCCGCCTGGTCGGAGCAGCCGGCCGCGGGTGTGAGTCAGAGCAGCCGGCCGGGCAGGGAGCCGGCCGGACTCAGCAGCCAGCTGGACCGGGATACCAGCCGGAACAACCGGACAGAGGGGCGTTGGCCGCCCCGTTGTTTTAAAATGTTGAGTCGCCTCCATGAGCCTACCCGGGGGTAATCCCCCCGATAGTAGCCTCCGAGCCTCCGGGCGACTTGGGGAGTCGGCGGAGGGTTTACGCCGTTGTTATTGTTGTTGCAGGAGTTGTTGAGGACGGTTGATCGCGGGCCGGGGACGGCGTGGCTTGCTTCCAGTGGGGGCGCGCCAGCGCACCCGCTGGGTGTAGCCTCCGAGCCTCCGGGCGACTCGAAGAGTCGGGCGGAGGGTCTTTGCTGTTGCTGAAGCAGACGGTGGCGTCGAGGATATCGGGCGCGGACGCGGGGTCCGCCCACTGATGAGCGCGGGGCCCGGCCTGGCGCGGACGTGGAGTCTACCGGCTGGCTGTTTCCAGCGGGGGCGCGCCAGCGCACCCGCTGGATGTAGCCTCCGAGCCTCCGGGCGACTCGAAGAGTCGGGCAGAGGGTCCTTGCTGTTGCTGAAGCAGACGGTGGCGTCAGGGATGTTGGGCGCGGAGGCGGGGTCCGCTGGCTGATGGGCGCGGAGCCCAGCCGGGGGCGGACGCGGGGTCCGCCGGCTGTCGAGCGCGAGGCGCTGCCGGGCGCGGACGTGGGGTCCGTTAGCTGATGGGCGTGGAGCCCTGCCGAGGGTGGACGCGAGGTCCGCCGGCTGTCGAGCGCGAGGCGCTGCCGGGCGCGGACGCGGGGTCCGCCGGCTGATGGGCGTGGAGGCCTGCCGAGGGCGGACGCGGGGTCCGCCGGCTATCGAGCGCGAGGCGCTGCCGGGCGCGGACGCGGGGTCCGCCGGCTGATGGGCGTGGAGCCCTGCCGAGGACGGACGCGGGGTCTGCCGGCTATCGAGCGTGAGGCGCTGCCGGGCGCGGACGCGGGGTCCGCCGGCTGATGGGCGCGAGGTGCTGCTGAGGGCGGACATGGGGTCCGCCGGTTGACGGGCGCAGGGCCCTGCCGGGAGTAGCCTCCGAGCCTCCGGGCGAGGAGGTTCCTCATGGAAATGATCGCGCAGAAGATAAGGTTTAGTCGGCACAGATATATCAAATATTTGATTTTGGTAGTGCAAGTTTACGCAGAGGGTGTCGGCTCGGTTTTGTCCGAGCCCCCTTAAGTCTTTTTCATGTTCTCTCCGCTCTTTGGCTTTTGCTCTTGCCCGCCGGACAGCCGGAAGCCGCTCTGTAGCTGAGGCAAAGAGTGGGCCGCGGAATGGAGCGTACAATACTCGGACTCTGGGAGCAGACTTGACCGAGCAGATACTCACGAATGAAACGACCGTGTTGCCCAAGCCATTTTCTCCCCGGACGTTTTTCGCGTGAATTGACCTCCAACTTTTGCTCTCGCTAGCCGGACAGTCGCGGTGAGGACTGTAGCTGAGACAAAGAGTGGGCCTTCGGTACCGTGCACGCTACTAAGCCGTTTTATGGGTATGAACGTATCGGGCCAAACAGCCAACCCCGGACCGAGACTAGCTGGCGCCGGGGTGAACGGTAAAGTTGCTGAAACAAATGCGGGGATAGCCCCCGAGGGTCGCTCGGGGTATCCGATGTTTGTGCGTGGCACGAGGATGGTCGATCGGGAGCTCACGTTGATTTTCGCGTAGGCGAGGCGGGTGCTGTCGAAGATGGCCGGCTGCCGGCCTGCAGACGGCGCGGCCTTTTACCAGCGGGGCGCGCCGGCCGCATCCGCTGGTGTCACCCGCTGGGTGTAGCCTCCGGGGCGGTTGATGGAGGTGCCGACCAGCCGGGCCCGGCCGGCCAGCGTCGAAGTGGACGAGCAGCGGAGCCAACTCCCTAGCCGGCCCGGTGTCGAAGTAGGCGGGCAGGTGAGCCGGGAAGCCGGTCAGGCGGCGGTGCGGGCACGCGCGCCAGCCGGCCGAGCGGTGACGCGGGCGACGCCAACTGGCCGAGCGGCGATGCTGGCCAGTCAACCGAGGACGCGGGCGGGCGGACCGGCTGGCGTGGGCAGACGGACGCACAGTTTTTTTTTGGGCAGCCGGTTGCCCCTTTCTTAGCGCAGCGTCGGGCCACGTTCTCCGCTGGGGGCGCGCGGGGCGCAGGCGGCGCCGGAGCGCTGAGCCGGCTGGGGGAGGCAAGCCGGAGCCGGCCGTCGGCGGCACGCGGCACGGGAGCCGGCAGGCGGGACGCGTTGGGCGGCAGCCGGTGCGGGGACCTGGAGTCGGCGAGGAGCGCGAGGGGGCGGGCGAGGCAGGCGTGGGCCGGAGCCGGCCTTGGCCAGCGGGAGCGCGGGTGGCCGAGGCGGCGGGCCGGCCGCGCGGGAGGACGGAGCCCAGCCGGTAGCGCGGAGGTCGCGTGCGGGCACGCGCGCAGCGGCGGTCAGGCCAGAGGCGGGGCAGCCGGCCCAGGCGGTGAGCCGACGCGTGGATGCGCCGGCGGAGCCAGCGACCGGGGGGCGCAGCCGGGGGCGCAGCCAGCAACGGCGCGGGCCGGCGTGGTGCCGCTGGCGTGAAGTAGCGGATGTGGAGGAGCTTCACGGAACGGGAGCCGGCCCGGGACGGAGTCGGGCGTGGCTGAGGCTGCGCGGGCAACCGGGCACGCGGGAGCCGGCGCGAGGCAGGCGGCCCGAGGCGACGCGGACGCGCGGGTGGAGCAGGAAGGCGGGGCTGCCGCGGCAGGAGGAGAGCCGGTGCGGTCGCGCGCGGGAGGGGCCCGACGATCCGTGGCGCCGTGGAGCGGAGGCGGCATGGCGACCCGCGGCGGCGTGGGCGCGCGGTCATGCGGGGCGTCCGCCGAGGGCGGTTGGTGCAGGTGCACCGGGGGCCGGGGAGACCGAAACGCGGGCCGCGGAGGCGAGCTGCAAGCGCGGCCGGCGGGGAGCCGCGGGCGGCGAGGGGAGTGCAGGCGAGGTGCGCGGGAGGTAGGCCGGAGTAGCGTCGCCGGCGTGCGGCCTCCGCTGGGGTCGAGGCTTGGAGCGCGAGGGACTTCACGGGGCAGAGCTGCTCGGGCACGGGTGCCCAGGAGCCATGGCAGGAGGTGCACGGGTAGTGAGGGACGTGGAGAGCGTCCATGCTTTTTGTGGTGAGCTCCCGAGGAAGCGAGAGAGCCCGAGAGGAGCGACGGAGCAAGGCCCCGTGGCGGCGGCCGCCGCCCGCGCCCGCAGAGGCGCTGGGGATCGAGCGCGGAGGCCTCGCCCCTGGGAGAAACGGACGGGCGGACGGCGCGAGGACGGTGCAGCGTTACGGCGATGGAGGTGCCGGCCGCACAGCGACGTGGGGGCGCCGGGAGGCCGGCGTCGCAGGTGCCATGTCGGCGTAGCAACATGGTGTCGGGGACGCAGGCGGCGCGGCGATGCAGGGACGTCGGAAGGCCGACGTCGCGGACGTTGCGATGGCGTAGCGACGCAGGGGCGCCAAGAAGCCGGCATTGCGGTGGTGATGATGAGACCGGCGTCACGGACGCGGCGTCGCGCGCATTCGCGTCGGGGGAGTGTTGATGTCGAGCCCCCGAGTGCCGCCGGAGAGACGGCGGTGACGTCGCGGTGGCGATGACGAAGATGGTCCCGCCCGGACCGCGGTTCCAGCAGCAGCCGGCCCCACGGCGGGCGCCAACTGTCGTCGTTTTCTCACGGGGGGTGCCGCGGGACGGCAGATGCCATGGGATGGCTTAAGAGGTGAGAGCAAGGCTGCAGTGGAGATCCGGGACGGGGTAGGGCAACAGCACGCGGTGGTTTTACCCAGGTTCGGGGCTCTCCGGAGAGATAATACCCCTACTGCTGCATGTCTGTATATGAGGTGTATCGCAGTACAGAGTTGCTCCTAGAGCTGTATAGGAGAGGAGAGCCAGGAGGCTTCTTGCCTCATGTGTGTACGTGTGAGCATGTGAGAGTGGGAGAGGAACCTCCTCCATGTGGTGGGCATGAGGCATTTATATAGGCATGAGTGGGTAGCTTGGGATGTAAGCTACAGTGGGTAGCTTACATGCCAAGCTGCTTGAGATGTAAGCTATCATGGGTAGCTTACATGCCAAGCTATATGTAGCTTGAGAACTAGGCTAGGCTTGTCCCCTGGGGCGCTTTATAAATCAGCGCCCAGGGGACAAGTTACACTGCAGATGATACTTCATGACACGCGTATAGCACACTACTATTCGTCACTAGCGCACCGCCGCGGGGTCTGGTCGCCATGTCCGCGCGTGTCCGACGGGACGTCGTAGTTGGCTTCGGGCAGCCGGCTGGCCGGAGCAGCCGGCCGCGGGTGTGAGTCAGAGCAGCCGGCCGGGCAGGAAGCCGGCCGGACTCAGCAGCCAGCCGGACCGGGGTACCAGCCGGAACAGCCGGACAGAGGGGCATTGGCCGCCCCGTTGTTTTAAAATGTTGAGTCGCCTCCATGAGCCTACCCGGGGGTAATTCCCCCGACACGCCTCCTCTCGCACTTCCCTCTCCGAGCCCGTCAGCCATGCCACCATGCCGGCGGTATTACACCATCCAGCACTTTCTCTTCCTCCTTGAGCATGTCCGAATCCAGAGGGCAGCGGGGCTGTAGGGGAACGTTGCATGGGAAATAAAAAATTTCCTACGCACACGCAAGATCTATCCATGGTGATGAGCATCTACGAGAGGGAGAGTGGATCTACATACCCTTGTAGATCGCTAAGCGGGAAGCGTTAAGAAACGCGCTTGATGTATTCGAACGTCTTCGCGATCCAAATCGCAAGCCGTCCCGCGATCCAATCACGATTCGTCCCGCGATCCAATCACGGTCCTTCCGATCTAGCGCCGAACGGACGGCACCTCCGCGTTCAGCACACGTACAGCTCGATGACGATCTCCACCTTCTTGATCCAGCAAGCGAGGGTGAAGAGGTAGATGAGTTCTCCGGCAGCACGACGGCGTGGTGGCGGTGGTGGTGGAGCTGATCCGGCAGAGCTTCGCTAAGCTATACCGAACAGATCTAGTGGAGAACAGATCTAGAGGAAGAAGAGGGCAGCACGTGGCAATTAGGGTTAGGGGCTG
The DNA here is from genome assembly GCA_039707655.1 of Elymus sibiricus. NCBI lineage: Eukaryota > Viridiplantae > Streptophyta > Magnoliopsida > Poales > Poaceae > Elymus > Elymus sibiricus. Next base: position 308,233,612 of record CM077671.1, read on the forward strand.
CCCTCAAAATCCCTCAATATATATAGGAGGAAGGGGAGAGGAGGCAGCCTTGGCCCCTACTCCAAGTAGGTTCGGCCGAACCAAACAAGGGAGGAATCCACCTCCCACAAGGGAGGTGGAATCCTATTAGGACTCCTTCCTAATTTGGATTTTCCTTCCCTCACTTGGGGTTTTTCCTTTCCCACTCTTTCCTAGCCGCATGGGCCTTGTAGGGCTGGTTTACCCAGCCCACTAAGGGCTGGTGCAACACCCTTAAGGCCCATGTGGCCTCCCGGCGTGGGTGGCCCCTCCCGATGGCCCTCCGGCACTCCCGGTACACTACCGGAAATACCCGAAACTTTTCCGGTGGCCAAAACGGGACTTCCTATATATCAATCTTTACCTCCGGACCATTCCGGAGCTCCTCGTGACGTCCGGGATCTCATCCGGGACTCCGAACAACCTTCGGTCATCACCATACATAACGTAATGCTACCGAAACATCATCGAACCTTAAGTGTGCAGACCCTGCGGGTTCGAGAACTATGTAGACATGACCGAGACACCTCTACGGTCAATAACCAATAGCGGGACCTGGATGCCCATATTGGTTCCTACATATTCTACGAAGATCTTTATCGGTCGAACCACGATGTCAAGGATTCAGACAATCCCGTATGCAGTTCCCTTTGTCCATCGATATGTTACTTGCCCGAGATTTGATCGTCGATATCTCCATACCTAGTTCAATCTCGTTACCGGCAAGTCTCTTTACTCGTTCCGTAATACAAGATCCCGTGACTAACTCCTTAGTCACATTGCTTGCAAGCTTCTTGTGATGTTGTATTACCGAGTGGGCCCAGAGATACCTCTCCGTCATACGGAGTGACAAATCCCAGTCTCGATCCATGCCAACCCAACAGACACCCTTGGAGATACTTGTAGAGCACCTTTATAGTCACCCAGTTACGTTATGACGTTTGATACACACAAGGCATTCCTCCGGTGTCCGGGAGTTGCATGATCTCATGGTCGTAGGAACAGATACTTGACATGGATAAAGCAGTAGCAATAAACTGACACGATCAACTGCTATGCTTACGGTTGGGTCTTGTCCATCACATCATTCTCCTAATGATGTGATCCCGTTATCAAATGACAACTCTTGTCCATGACTAGGAAACCATAGCCATCTTTGATCAACGAGCTAGTCCAATAGAGGCTTACTAGGGACACATTGTTGTCTATGTACCCACACAATTATAGCATGGATAATAAACGATTATCATGAACAAGGAAATATACTAATAATCAATTTATTATTGCCTCTAGGGCATATTTCCAACAGGGGCTACCTCTGGAACCGGAGGTGGATTTCGAGGAGGGGGGGGGGAGGTGGGGGAGGAGGCTCCACGGGAGCCCGAGGAGGAGGAGGAGGAGGCCGCGGAGCCCGAGGAGGAGGCGCCTGTCGACGTTGATCTGTGGCCGGAGCAGCACGCCATCCTAAACTCCATCCGCTCGGAGTCGGCTGCGGAGGCCAGGCGTAGGCGGCGGGCGGCGCAGGCGGCTGAGGCTCCGACGCAGGCGGATCACGCCATCTTCGACGACGAAGAAGCGTACTACACCATAGTACGTAGGGAAAAGGTTGCATTTTTTTGTATGGATATAAGGGATGAAATATAAGAGAGTTGGATGTGGAGGAGAAATTTAAGGCGTGACGGGTCAGTGTCGCGTCCGCGGGCGTTTGAGGGGCCGGATTTGTAGATGCTCAGTAACTTCAATGTTTTTCTTTTCCTTTTGCGGGAAGTAGTAACTTCTATCAACAAAGCTTCTTGTGTTACAGAGAGTATAGGCTGTTAGAACAGGTAGCAAGTATAAAGTCTACAAGTCGTCGTAGGCCTTCGATTAAAATGCTCGCATGAACAATTATTATTTTAGGGCCAAGCTCAAACTTTCCTCTAGGTCGTCCTTAATTAATTTAGTTCAGACTAATAGATTAGTTCAGAATGCAAACAGAGAACATCAATTATTGATCATCACAAAGCATACGGTCGAGATCAGCAACAGATATCTCAATGCTTATACTATATTCCATGTTCCAACCATGTGATGCTTCTAGGAATACCGGTCCATGCAATGCACGATGGACCACGCACTGGCATACCGAACACAAAACGGCAGATCCATCCATGGCGATGGCCATGGCGGGCGCTCGACCGGCTGGACCATCGATCGATCCATGCATGAACCCACTGGCTCGACCGGCCATAACTCCGCAACGGTTTCGAAACAACAACAACCACTACTCGATCTAGCAGCTCGGTCGATCATGCGGCCCCCAAACTGTTGGCTTGGCCCCGTATTCAAAGCCGGCGTGGACGTACGTACAGACACTGCCACATGCGGAAAGCACGCGACGGCAGAAGCGGTTGTGCTTGTGCATGCACACCTGACCCTGCCGGCCGGAATCCTCCATGGACGATCGCATGGTTCACCGTTTACCGTTGCCGCTTGCCAAAGTTTAACTTGCGTGCCTCCGGCCGCTTGCTTCGCGGGTGAGTCACGTAGCGTACGGACGGTGTCCTCTCCGGCCGGCGCCCGGCAGTGCTACGGAGCAGCGGTCAAGTAGCTACTTATTACGTACTCCCCTTCCTGCGTGTGCGGCCGGCCGGCGAGCAGAGGTACGTGCGAGGTAGACGACGGCGTGACGACATGGGATCAACAACGGCACGGCCCTGTACTCACATTTTCTTGAGGCGAACCTCTACGCACGTACCGCCATTGCCATTGATGAACGGTCAACTTTCTAGACTAGTCAGGTCGATCGGCTGTGCCGTACGTACTACGTGGTACTGCTAAATGTAGCGAAAGAGAGAAAGGACGATGGTTCTTGTTCATTCAGATGCATGCATGCATGCATGCACGCCAACGAAATTTTAGGATCACACTGTCGTGCATGAAAAACACTGCATTGATAAGGTGAAAAAAAGTGTACATCCCTAGTGGTAGTAGTACACTTAGTACGTAGGTAACGCGCATGGACGGGCTTGCGAGTCCAAAAAAAGCTTGGAGCAAACCACGCACGAGCTAGGCTAGCATGCGGTAACAACGGCAATAAATGTAACTAGAAGGTTCCTACTACACATCTTTACACACACATGCATGTGACCATGCACGCAGCCGCACGGAGCTACAGAAATCATCCGAGGAACTCCAAAAGCGATCGGGGACGACGAGCTGGTGCGCGCGGCGCGGGCCGGCGACAGAAACGGCAGGATTATTGAATCACTATCATGGTAGCTGAAGCGTCGACGAGCCGTGCTGACGAGGATGAGCTACCACGGCGCGTGCTGAAGGGCGGGGTAGGCGAAGGCGGCGGCGCGGTGGGCGGCCGCGCCGGTGGCGGCGGCGGCGAGCTCGAGCGACTGCACCTGGGACTTGAGGAACTTGACGTAGTGGATGGCCTCGTCGAGCATGGAGGCGGTGTCCATCTTGGTGCCGCCGGGGACGAGGCGCTGCAGGACGCGGATGCGCTCGCTGATGCGCTCCCGCCGCAGCCTCGCCGCCACGCTCTGCGGGTCCTTGGAGGTCCTCACGTTGCGGCGTTTCGGCGGCCGCACCGCCTCCGGGTCGATCTCCACGGGCTGCAGCGCCGCGATGTGGAAGATCATCTCCCGCATCGCGTCCGACGACGACGGGGACGAGGAGTACCCCTGCGGCGCGCCGCCGTCGCCGTCGAAGACTACGGCGCCCGGAGACACCATGTACTCCTGGTGCACGCCGCCGGTGCAGGCGCCCGGAGACACCATGTACTCCTGGGCCTGCAGGTCCTGATGGTAAAAATAGCCGGCGTCGGTGGCCGCGCAGGCCGTGGACACGTGCGGCGGAGGCGAGAGGCTGTGCGAGGGGGTCTGCGCGGGCGATATCGGCGGCGACGCCTCCGCCATCATCAGCGACTGGTCGTTGAGCGCCTGCTCCAGCTGAAGCATGGTGTTCATCAGCGCGAGCTGCGCCTCCGGGCTGGAGCTCATCAGCAAGTCAAAGTCCATGGATGATCGCTCAAACGATCGAGAGCTTGCTCTCAGTGAGACGTGTAGGTGTTCTTGCTGCAAAGTACTGGACTACGATTGAGCTCGCTCGAGCTTGCTGGCTGGCTAGTGGCTGTTTGAGGAAGGTTTTGCTGGCTGTGCTGTTGCCAAACCGCAAGTGGAGGCGCCTATTTATAGGCAGAGGAGGAGGAGGAGGAGCCGGGACCGTAGGGCCGTTGCGATTTGGAGTGGACTGGCCGGGGTAATGTGGTGCTGCTTCCTCTGTAGCATCAGCGCAGAGCGCACACCAGCAGCTAGCGATCTCTTCTCCTCAATTATCCCCCCCCCCCCCCCCCCCCCCCCCTTTTTCATTTCATTTTATTTTATTTATTTATATATATGTACGTCCTTTCTTTTGCCTCTCTGCTCCTTCCTGGAAGCTGGAATTGCACTCCCGTGCACTGCGCCAACGTATAGATAAACCTTCGCTTTCGTCGAGAAGGACGTCTCCATAAGATGTCTCACAGAACGCGGATCAGCCGAAATCACCAGATTTTTTTTTTGAAGGTCTGAAATCACCAGAATTAAGAATGCCGACGACTGCTTTGGCCATCGAATTAAGCTTTTCCTCACCTGATTTGATTTGGTTAGCGGCGAGGGTCGGTCGGTTCACGCCGGTCGCCTGACACGTGGCTGGTCTTGTGGGCCATCGCTTTTGCTGTCCACGTATCGGTCAGTGGAGTGGCTGGCTTCGAAAAGGAAAACATGCACTGGGGTCTGGGGCATAGCGTATCGCGCTCCACGTCGGACAGATGAAGGTTATGTGCGTATGCGATGAATCGCGCGCGGGTGGTGTTTTTTTCTCTACGATCACGCGCAACGTGATCTGGTTGAGAAGATTCATTCAGAAATACGGTATTTTAGTTACCACCGTACGGTCCAAAATATCGATGCAAAAAACAAAGTATGGTATTAAAAAAATACGCCTTATAGTTTTTTTTTGAGCAATAAATACGCCTTATAGCTAATCTTACATATAGCTAGTAAATCCTGTACGTTCGGACCTTTCCACCGTTCACGCAATTTAGTTACCAAAAAAAATCTTAGTAGATTGAACGGGAGTGAGGTACGGAACAAGCCGCCGAGGAGTAAAGCGAGCGTACACGGCGGGTTGCCATCGGCTCCCAACACGGTCAACGGGCTCAAGGGCGTTGGTCAGTTGGTCGGTTGGCATTTGGTACTCTCTTATAAATGACCCGGACCCGCCCGTGCTAGGCCCAACACGATCCGACCGCGCCAAGCACCCCACGTGTCGGTGATCCAGGGGAGGACAAACAGGCTCCGTTCACTTGCCTTTCCGCCAGTGGCCACCGCGTCCTGACGTGATTGTTTACCGACGCATGATTTTTTACGTAATGCTGTTGTTTCTACATATTTTACTACGTTATATATAGCAAAAAAGATCATATTTTACTATGTTATTTTTTCAGCAAAAAGGCCCGATGCCGTACATTAAGAATCATAGGACGTTAGGGCAGTGGTGGGCCAAGAAATAAAATAGATGGTGTGCATATTTTTTTAGAAAAATCAAGGTCTATTTCATTGGCTTGAAGGGGCTTTGAAAATCAGCTAATTATTATTACATGGTAAAAAAATCCAAAATTCTGAGTGTGTACGCCATTGCCTTGGTGTATTTCCAACACCGATCCTTGAAATGTCCGCATACATCCGGACCAAACTATTCAGACATAATTTATCATCTAACATGATACCAATTGGTCCATCGTCGTGTCCGAATATCAAAATGCTTGTAAACCACACACAAATTAAGAGGGGAGCTTTGTGAACGCCCGGACCACCGCCACACGGAACTCTGACACCTCTAGCCCACTCAAATCCCCTTTTTTGACCAAAAAAAAGGAATTTATATCAGTCACATATTCTTATGGAAGATTGAAACCCTTTAAGAAGAAAAAATACAAAAAAATAATATAAAACAAAAATAATAAAGTTTTCTAGGGAAAGATGAAACCCTTTAAGAAGGAAAGAAAATGAAAAAAAACTTGCATACAAGTTTGCCCTGGAATTGTACATTTTGTAATATGCAAAAAATAAACATATACAGTACATTTTTTGCTCTCTACTATAATTTACACACATGATGTATCATACTTTTGTGTATACTTACTTTCAACATTTTCTGAGAAGAAATGAAGTATAGCAGCATTGGCACTACCCTTTGAAAGAAAGAAAGTGATAAAGGGAAATAATGATAAATTTTGCACATAATGTACACATCAATTGCTTTTTTAGTATATGTGATATTAAACTTATAATAGTGAAATTTACATAAAAAGAAGTTTTTAAACAAGGAGTGATTTAGTGGCATTCATATTAACCTTAAAAAAGAAAATGAAATAAACACTAAAACATAATTAAACAAATAATTTTTTTCTAAGTGAAAATAAATTAGTGACATTGATATTGCTCTTAAGAAGAAAGGAAATAAAAAAACTTGCACACAATTTTGAGTGAAATTGCACTTTTTATAATATGCAATGAATACATATAATAATGCAACTTCCGCAATCTACTATAATCTACACACATATTGTATAGTATTTGTGTGCATACACACACAAGAATATATTTATCTAAGAAAAAATGAATTGGCAAAAAAAGACAAAAAATAATATTAGTATCACCCTTAAAAACGAAAGAAAATGAAAAATATAAAAATTTCCATCCTCATCGTGCAGTCAGCAAGGATAGGCAAAAAACCGACTAAACAAGTAACAGAGTCAGTCGACCTTCTACACACGTATCACAAAAGCACCTTGAATCAACGGCCACAAAATTGATTGACCGGATGTGAGAGACTGGCTTAATAGGAAAGACTACTCATATCAACAAGTGCTTGGCTTGGAGTAATTTTAGGATGGGTGACCGACCGGGAAGTTATATCGGAAATAATGTTGGTCTGTGAGGCCAAAGTGCGCAGGAAAGACTAGTGTTGGTGTGTGGAGCTAGTCTAGATCCCGCCAGGCGTAACGGGATGTTACACCGGAAATAAAAAATATGCACCTAATGTGCAGGAATATACATAACACAGAAAACACACATACGACCTTTGCATAATAAGGATACACACAACCCATATTAACCCTGGCACATGCAAAAACGTGTTGGCAACTAGCAAAGTCATATAAAACAAAAATGATCAGACCTACGATCGACAAACTATAACAATGACCATATCCGTACCAACCGTCTCATGGCACCACTTGGGTGACGAGGTTCATCAATAAGTACGACACTCAAGTGTCGCCGTCATCGGATCCAACCACCAAGGCATGAATCTAGATTTTCGCCCTGAAGAACAGTCTGAACATATTCGAGCAATTCAACGACATAAGAAAACATCGTCATTGCCATGTATCACCACTCAGGTGTCGGTTCAGACCTAGACTTTCGCCCCGGAGCTCGAAACCGGGTGCTCGAGTAGCACCACCTTTGACGTCACTCGTATGTTGTCGCCACCAATATTCTGCTAACCTAGCAACAACATGTGATGTGACCTCCACGATGGCACAACCATCCCTCTACGTCAAGCCATCGTCCATAATTTGTATCTCATCGTCGAAATCAAGAACCGGATAGCGGGAGATGACCCTCATGGAGAAGTTTCATTGAACATCACCGTGGTGGAGCCGTAGGAAGTCACTGCAGAACAGTTGCAATCACCATCATTCGGCCGGTCGGATCTGAATCACTAGCGTCAAGTCGTGGACCATAGCACTGCCGGTCGGCCACCTTGACATTGCCCACTTTGCCAACACCATGGATTGCGTCGTCGATGCCGATGTCGATATACCCCATGGCGTCGATGGGAAGCGCAACTTCAAAACATGACTCCTTGAAGCCGCACGGGCTGATGTTTGGGGACACGCATGAGTTACCCCATCCGATCCATAGGTCCAGGAGTGCCATGCACCGATCTATGAAGAACATCGACGGAGGAGTCCGGAACTATTCGGCGGCCAGATTGATGACAATCGACAGATGGAAATGCGCCACACACGGGTCTCCACGCTACCATCCTCTTCCCTATTGGCGCCGCCCCACACGGGTTGACCTCCACCTTTTGCACCATGCCCGGGGGAGCCCCCAGCTCCTTCGGAGATTGGGCCTGCCGCCACTGCGGCAGAGCATAGCGACGCTTACGGAAGGGGATGCTGGCTTCCGGCGTCGTCTTGGGAGCGACGTCCAGGAGCGCTCCGTCTTTTTTCTTCGCAAATCCCTTACCCGAACCATTTTTCTTCCGCACCCTCCTCGTCTACGCCATCGTTGTACCTCTTCGTCCATCGATGCAGACGTCTGCAGCCCCCACCCATGCGTCTGCCTGGCTTGGACTACAACGTCGTTCACCCTAAATCCGTCTGTAGCCAGATACCCTTCGCCCCTGCCTACGCCGTCCAAGGCGGACACCACGCCCTACAACTGATTCAAAATAGCTGTTTGTTTTATATTTCAGATTCAGCTTCACTAGCAAAGCTGGATATCGTGTGTGAAGGTCAAACAAACATGGCCTATGTCTCGCTTCTAGTAAGCTGAATGGAAGCATCGATTCAAGCGCGAGACTATTCGGCCGACCCAGGTTACTGCACAAGCTTGGTTTTTCTTGTATGTTTTTCCATTCATTTGTTTATTTGTTCATATTTTCAAAAAAAAACTAAAATAGATATATTCCAAAACAGAAGTTAACTTCAAAAATTTGGAACCGAGAATTTTGAAAATATTTACATAGTATAAAATGTGGTAGCACTGTTTTAAAAAATGTCACGACAATGAAAAAAATGGTTGTGATTCAAAAGAATGCATGGAAAGGTGTTAAAATATGCATAAAATGTAAACAAATGTTGACGTAAGGTAAGAAAGTATTTCATACCATAAAAACTGTTTTTGACATTTTAAGTAACTTTCCCCGCGTTTCAAAAAATGTTCATGACATTTAAAAATCTATTTATGCAATGTAAAAAAGATTTGTGTACTTACAAAAAATTATTTCCATTTAAAAATGCACGTGCCATTTCAAAGAAATATTTACATCCCAAAAAATGCCCATGACTAGGGTGGATCTTCACACGAGTGGCAGCGACCTGCGCTAATGGCCGACCGAATAGTCGCTCGTTCGTAGGCGATTTCTATTATGAATCGTTACGGGCGGCACATAGCTCTCAATTTTTTTTTTTAGGGTAAGACATAGCTCTTGTGCTGTTCTCCACGGTGAGCCTAGTTTTTTTTTTGACAAAACAGGAAGATCCTAGCTGTTTCCGAAATGCTGCGAGAACAACTAATCGGTGAGTACTCATTGGAGAGTCCCCGCATGAGTCACTTTGGGTGGGCTGAAAGCGTGTCACTTGGCACGCTCTCAGTCGTCGCCACGTTTTGCGTGTTGGGCGTCCCTTGGATATTTTTATTTTTCTGTTTGCGTTTTTGTATTTTAAATGTTTTTTGTTTTTTCGCTTTTCACGTTTTTTTGGTTTTCCATAGGTTTTGGACAAAAACTATATTTTTTTTACGCGAAAACGTGTTTTTTTCTTATGCGAGAGGCATAGATTTAGGAGGGACGAATTTGCTTCCGCGAAAGGCACGGTCATGCTTCTTAAAAAATAAAAAAACGTAATTTTCTTTTTGTGAGAGGCACAAATTTACTTTAGTGTAAACACGAATTTTTGTTTCCGCGAGAGACACAGACGATGCATTTTAGCGTGCCTGGCCGGACCGTGCCGTGCCTGGCCCGTTTAACCCTGGCCAGGCTGGGCCGTGCCGTGCTGGTCCATTTGTCTAGGTTTATTCCAAACCGACATCGAGAAGCCTCTCCCTGTCTCCCTGCGGCCTCGCCCCCTCCTCCTCACCTCCGCTGGTTCCACACGCATCCATCGCAAATTGCCCACCTCTGTTCCCCAAATCGAATCCCCAACCCCGACCTAATCGGCGATCCGGCCGTCGCCATGTCCCGCACGGGGAGCCGCCTCGCGTCCGCCGTGGTGCGCCTCCCCGGCCGCTCCCGGGTCTCCGCCTCGCCCTCTCCTCGCCGCCGCTCCCTGTCCCCGTCGCCCTCCCCGCGCCGCCAGCGCCGCCGCGACCGGTCCCCCATCCCCTCCCGCGACCGCCGCGGCGAGAGGTCCCCCTTCGCCTCTCGCGACCGCCGCCGCGACCGATCTCCTAGCCCCTACCGCGACCGGCGCCGCGACCGGTCCCCTAGCCCCTTCCGTGACCGCCGCCGCCAGTGGTCACCCTACCACAATGAGCGCGGCCGGGACATGGACCGGGTTCGGGACGTGGAGCCCCCGGCGCGCCGCGGTGGCGGTGGGGGAGGCGAATGGTCCGCCTCCGACGACGACGACGAGGATCTCAAGGGCCTCACCTACTTCGAGTACCGCCGCGTCAAGCGCCAGAAGCTCCGCAAAAACCTGAAGAAGTGCATCTGGAAAGTCACGCCCAGCCCTCCACGCCGTGATGACGAGGCCGACGAGTACCAGTACAGCGAGGAGGAGGAGGAGAAGAAGGAATCGCCGAAGAAGGACTCGTCTGAGAAGAGCGATGAGGAGAAGAACAAGGATTCGTCGGAATCTGAGTCCGATGGGTCTGGTAGTTTATCTGATTCCAGTGAATCAGATTATTCCAGGAAGAAAAAGAAAGGGCGTAAGGGCAGACATTCTAGCAGCAAGCGTAGCCGGCGTGCCCATCCTCGCCACAGGAAGTCTGATACGGAGAGTGAGAGTGATAGCAAGGTCGACGGGGATTCAGAGGGTTCTTATGACTCTGAAGATTCTAGGGATAAGAAGAGGAGCAAGAGATCGCGGAGGCACAAGAAGTCTAAGAGGAGGGGACGAAGCTCTAGGAGGAAGAAGAGTAAGAGTCTGGATGTACCCTCTGATGTTAGCTCTGAGGAGGTGGAGGTTTTAGGCTCTAGCCCTGTCTCAACGGACAGCAAGAAAACAGGCAAGAGCTCAAGGAAGAAGAGTAGCAGTCAGTCTGATTCTGAAGATTCGATCCCTTCTGATGCCATCATTGATGAAAAGGAAATTGAAGAGACAGATGAGCCAGAGATTGACCCAGAGGCAATTAAGTTCAAGGAAATGCTTGAGGCCCAGAAGAAGGCTGCACTGGAGAATGAGATGCCGGTTGGACCGATGCCACTCCCGCGTGCAGATGGTCATATTAGCTATGGTGGTGCACTGAGACCCGGTGAAGGTGATGCCATTGCACAGTATGTACAGCAGGGGAAGCGTATCCCACGGCGTGGTGAGGTTGGTCTGTCTGCAGACGAGATTCAGAAGTTTGAAGATTTGGGGTATGTGATGAGTGGAAGTAGACACCAGAGGATGAATGCTATCCGTATAAGGAAGGAAAACCAGGTTTATAGTGCAGAGGATAAGAGAGCGCTGGCCATGTTTAACTACGAGGAGAAGTCAAAGAGAGAGCACAAAGTTATGGCTGATTTGCAGCGCTTGGTTTCAAGAACCATTGGCCAAGAGACGGGACCTTCGCATGATCCATTTGCCACTACAGATGACTGAGTAATTATTTCTAGCTATTTCACAAAGAAATGCTTGCCGCTATTAGTTATGCATGTTTTTCCTGTTGTTACTGTAGTACCAGTTATGTCGAGTTCGCATTTTGTAACTTCTGTTTTGTGACGACTGTACTTAGCTTATGCTTATCAGTTATTACTCTTTGTTCTATATATGTTCATGATTTGTTGTCATGTTCATCAAGCTGCTTGATTTACCAGATTACTATTTGTATAGGATTTTTTTGCAATGATTAGATATAATGACCAGTTTTTCCTTTTGGTGTTTGTGAATGTGAAAGACAGTACAACTGCATAAGTTTTGCAACGATTAGATAGAATGACCATTTTTTCCTTTTGGTGTTTGTGAATGTGAAAGACAGTACAACTGCATAAGCTTATATTGCTTAGGATCAGCATTGTTATAACATGCAAGGGGCGCTTGGGTACTGTGGGTCTTCTTTGGCACTTGCAGATTTCAAATAAATTTTCGCTATCCGAACAGAATTTTGTTAACGTCTATAATGAAATTTATTTGTCCTAAGATCGTACATGTATGCATTTGCTCATTATGTGGCAATTATTTAGTTTTAGCTTGACTGGATAGGTTGGATCCTTATTTTGCTGAATTTCACATGGGCTTTAGTCATTATTTTGATACACCTATGAGCAGCAATAATTTCATCTGTCAATTCAAATGGTTATGATCATCACCTTGTATTAGGGTGATGCGTGAGACCATTTGCCAATGTGCTGCAGGCATATGGCTATATTTGGGATGTTAGATGTCATTATGAACTCTACATTCTAAACTGTCGCTTTGACATTGATTTATAATAGCAATGTTCATCTAGCTTTAAGTTGTCAATCTCGATTTAGTGTACTGCAGACCGGATGAAGTACACTGTTTTTGTACATAACGTTCAAAGGCTGCTTAAGAACTTATTTACAAACAGGTCTAGCTTAAGGGCTCATTTATGGGCCGTCCTTGCATTCATCCTATATAACTGTAAAATTAACCCAAAATATTTTTCTTGGCCACTAAGTCAGCCATGTCATGGCTGTTGTCGATTGATGCTTTGTACACACAGCATAGTTCGATCGGTTATGTATACCATTTCCAAGTAATATTATGTACAATCGCCATTACACTGATCACTGCAGCACTTCATTTTGGAAACGGTGGGAACGGTATAAATTATATCTGCTTTCCATTGTAAACATTATGGAAAATCATGGCTGATTTGCAGCGTTTGGTTTCAAGAACCATTGGCCAAGAGACAGGACCTTCGCATGATCCATTTGCTACTACAGATTACTGGGTAATTATTTCTACCTATTTTACAAAGAAATGCTTCCCACTGTTAGTTATGCATGTTTTTCCTGTTGTTCCTGTAGTACTAGTGATGTCGAGTCTGCATAAGCTTATATTGTTTAGGATCAGCAAGCATTATTGTAACATGCAAGGAGTGCTTGGGTATTCGGGTATCCTATAATGAAATTTATTTGTCCTATGATTATTGACGTATGCATGCGCTATTTAGATTGACTGGATAGCTTGGATCCTTGTTTTGCTTAAATTCACATGGGCTTTAGTCATTATTTTAATACAACTATGAACAGCAATAATTTTATCTGTTAATTCAAATCTGTATGGCTACCTCCCGGCTAGAAAAGTTAAAGCTGCTCTCTTCTCTTGCAAGTAAGATAAATTGCTTGTATTTGGGATGTTAGATGTCATTATGAACTATACATTCTAAACCGTTCCTTTTGACTTCACTAGATGATTGATTTTGTAGTATCGATATTCATCTAGTTAAGCTGGCAATCTTGATTTAATGTACTGCAAACTGGATGAAGTGCACTGTTTCTGTGCATAACTTCCAAGCCTGATTAAGAACTTATTTACAAACAGGTCTAGCTTACTTAAGAACTCATTTATGGGCCATACTTGCATTCATCCTATATAACTGTCAAATTAACCAAAATTAATTTTCTTAGCCTCAGCCACGTCATGGCCGTCGTCGATTGATGCTTTGTCGATCGATTATGCATACCATTTCCAACTATGTACCATCACTGCAACACTTCATTTTGGAAATGGTTGGGATAATATAAATAATATCTGCTTTCCATTGTAAACATGATGGAAAATCAAAATTCCCCCTAAAACCAAGGCGTCCATTCTATTAGCGACTAGCAGAAATCTTATCCTAACGAAGGGTGTCTTAGCAGGCGTTAATACATGGTATCTGTCGCTTGGTGGATGGATGACAGGGTGGTAGTTATATCTTGCTGGATAAAAACTGACGTGTTTTGGCATTCCATGAAGTGTTTTGGCTGGCTCTCTTATTGCGTAGTCTCTTTTGAACATGCTCTGCAATGGTGCCGATGCCCCTTTGGATGTTCAGAAGTTGCTCTACTGTTTGCGCCATCGTGCAAAAACTCTGTTTCCATCAGAGTACTGTCACAAACGTCTCCATTCTGATTTCGGCCTGATGCTTATTCTATGCTTTGCAAGATTGCTTAGGCCATTTCTAAGCGATCCCCTAAAAGTAGGGGAGGATCCGGCGGAGTAAAACCTTAGTGGGGTATATTTACTCCACTAAGATATGGTCTGACCTAGCCAATCCCTTGAACTTAGCGGAGTAAACATAAATTCAATTGAATTTCAACTGAAATTTGCATACATTTAAACACACGATCCAAACAAGTCTTGACAACCAAACAGTAAACATAAATTCAAACTCTAAACTACACTAGACTAATTTTTGCCCAAGGTGAGGTCGAGCCAATCTTGCCTCGACAGGCCACTGCTTGTGAGACATCGGTCCGGGCCGGTGTCGTCGTCGTCGGGAAGATCCACCACCGCACCTCGATGTTCAACTCCTTCTACTCCTCGTCGCCGCCTTGCACCTCGTCGTCGGAGACAACGATGACCTTGCCGCCATTCTAAGATGGCCTGCTCCGCTTCCACGAGCTTGGGGTGCTTCCGGCGTAGATCCGCCATGTACGCCTCGCCGACTTCCTCTGTTGCGAGGCACTCCCTCGCCTCCCGGTCCTCCGGAGCCGTACACACGAACCTCTGGCCAGCGCGTTCGGGCATTGGGAGGAGAGGGGGCGGCAGGTGGTGAGGGAAGTCGCGGGCGGCGGGGATGAGGAGTAGGAGAGGCAAAGGAGGCGGGGAGGAAGAGGAGAGGAAGATGTGATGTTTTACTCAGTCGCCGAGCGGTGGAGTAAATGGAGGGAGGCGCACCGCTTCGGAGTATATTTTATCCTCCTCTAATGCCGATTGGGGGATTGGGGATCGGCTAGGTGCCGGTTAGAGGAATAAAAACGTGGTTTTACTCCTCTAAGATCGGTTAGAAAATGGCCTTACAAGCTTTAACATGCATGCACAACACGGTGATATTCATGTGTGGAGTAACCGTTTTACATGTGGGCGATGGATCATTGTTGGTGGTGCCTACTGAAGTTCATTTTTGCATACCTATTTTCTGTTGTTGTGAAACAATGGATTCCAAACCGCCACAAAATACAAGGTTCAACACTGAAAAGTAAGTGAAACAAAGGAAAAAAGCAAAAACAAAATCACACACTGAAAACGCAAAACACCGTAAAAAAAACTCACAGATAGGAAAACTTCTAGCGTTACAGGGGCACATCATACCAATGCGGGCCGAATACTATGTAATTACAAAACAGCATCAACAACATAAAGCAAACAAAGCCTCATCAACATCATGTAATCCTTCATGTGGTCAGCGACTCAGCGCTCATCCATGCTTGTGGGCAAAAACGTCTCGAATCACCTATTGCAATATTGCCCCGGAAGAGATCCTCTGTATCAGTGGGAGTTGTTCGGAGGTTCAGAGCACATAAATACTACCAGTCGAGGTCATCAAGGCCATTGACAGTATTAGACGCACGTATCTTTGGGTGGGATGTGATAAGGTCACCGATGAAAAATGCAAAATTAATTAGGAGATTGTTTGCTAGCCCAAGTTATATGGTGGTTTGGACGTCCTCAAACTACAAAAGTTTGCTACCGCTCTCTATTTGCGATGGCTTTGATTTGAGTGGGCTAACCCCACTAAACCTTGGATTGGCATGGCACGCCGTGTCTGCTTGGCTCTTACCGACAACGCTTGGGTCTGCAACATTAATACCTCCCAGGGCCTCACTTTTGAGCATATTAAGCAATTCACCATCCTTTGGGAGAATCTCTTTGAAGTCATACTCACCCCTGGAGTCGACGATACAATTATTTGGAAGTTTACTAAAGATGGTGTCTACTCCGCGTCTTCTGCGTACATTGCTCAGTTTGAGGGTCTCACCGCCTTGACCATGATCTCAACTGCTTGGAAAGCTTGGGCTCCTCCAAAGTGCAAATTTTTGCTTGGTTGATAGGTTGTGGACCGCCGATAGGTTGCAACTTCGGGGACGGCCGAATTGCAGCCTTTGCCCTCTTTGCAAGCAGGTTCAAGAGACGGCTGCCCACCTTCTCTTCTAGTGTCGGTTCACAGTGAAAGTATGGATGGAGATTAAGACTTGGCTTGGTCTTCGCGACATTGACCCGACAAATTGGAGACTTGTGCCCTTGATGAGAGTTTGGTGGGACGAGATTTGTCACAAAAAGGGTGACTCGCGCAAGGCTCGTAAGACCTTGATGATGCTTGTTGTGTGAAAAATTTGGGGGATCTTCCGCAACACAGCTGTCCCTACTACCGTCGTCATTGCCAAGATTAAGGATGAAGCTTCTCTTTGGGATCGTGCGGGTGCGAAGTCATTGAGTAATGTATAATGCCGCGAGAGTGATTTGTACTCGCCCGCTTGGAATCATGTCTACTCTCTTCTTAACTAATGAAAACAACAAATCTTCTGCCTTGTTTAAAAAAGACAAATACTACCTGCCTGATAAATCTACCGTAAGAGCAACCAAACAAGAGATGATATACGGTTTCATTCTCAAAGCAAAATTCACATTGCTCATTTCTTGTTCATCCTTTTCTAGTCAAGCCGTCATTTGTCAGGATGAAAAAATCTCGAATTTCAGAGGCGCTTTATTTCCACAAGCTTTTGTCTATACTCCTATATAGTGTATGAGTTGGACTCATATGGACCGTTAGATCCTTCTTATCAGACGGCTCACATTTAATGTCTTTATCTAGAGGTTAACGTGGCTATACCTACACCGTCGGATAGACTAATCAAACGGTGCACAATGCAGGGATTCGCAGTGGCAGGCACTGTGGCCATTGTGCAGCGTGCCCCTCTGAACAGGCCTGTACGCATGCATGATTCTCCCATCTCTGTCTAGAAAGTTCTGGCATCCTCCCATTAGTACTAGCAACTGCTACCAACGGGCAAACAAGAGAGGGAGAGAGATTGGGCATGTCAGGTTAGCAGTACATGCAACTACAATACTACACAAACAAACAGAAGAGAGATATGAGAGGGATTAGAAAATTTTGTTATGCTCACGATCAGTACTCCCTCCGTTCCACAATGTAGTGCGTCTACGCTTTTCCAAATCTAAATTTGACTATGAATTTGACCAACGAGACCGATTGCGACGGGAGCAAAAACTATACCACTGAATTCGTATCTTCGTGGTATAGTTTTTGCTCCCGTCGCAATCGGTCTCGTTGGTTAAATCCATGGTCAAAGTTCAAGCTCGGAAACTGATGACGCACTACATTATGAAACGGAGGAAGTACTAGCAACTAGCAAGTAAATGAGAGATGGAGAGAAATGACATGCGGCGGTACACCGTCTCAAAAGTTACTTTTTTTTTTCAAACTAGAGAACCACAAATTAAATAGAAGTATGAATGTGATACACCTCAAAACAAAGTATCAATGCGATATAGTATGTTGTAACTAAATATCTTTTAGCTTCGCTCATAGATCCGTTTCACAAATATTGCGAAATGGTTTTCCCTTGATTTTTACTAATAACTTTTGTGTATAAGAATTGATTAAACATAAATAGTCGATTGTTTGAATAATCATATGGTTTAGAACGACAATCAAAGACTTGAAGGGATATCCTTTTTCTTCAGTACTATTAATTATTAAAAACTGCTACACTTTTTTATTTTTTTATAGTTGATCATTAATTACTTAATGAGCTAGAATAAGCTCACCATAGTTTAGGTGATGATACTTGCATTATACACACCATGTGTGTATACCTTTTTCCTATAAACTTTGTGAGATTAGCAGATGTATCTTACTTGAATAAAATAAGTAAATGAATACTAAATAAAATTGACAAATTTTCCTCGCGAGATATGACATTTCACAACACGTGCATGGCACGTGCCATTTACTAGTATAGTAAGGGCTCCTTTGATTCAAAGGAATTCTATAGGGTTTTTGGAGGATTGAGATCCTTAGGATTTTTTCCTACATTGCTACTTTTATTCATAGGATTGAATCCCATAGGATTTTTTCCTATGAAATCTTTTGTACTACATTTCATAGGAAACCTAACATCCATTCCAGCCTCTTTTTACAATTCCTTTGTTTTTCCTGTGCCATCAAACACTCCTTGGTAATCCTATAGGGTTCAAATGGACATGCCACTCTAACCCTATACTTTTTCTATTCCTACGTTTTCAAAATCCTACGAATCAAAGAGGTCCTAATAGTGCACCACTGTCGCTGCCCCGAGTTGTAAATACAAGGCTCTGACTGAAAACTTTCCACCATTCAGTTCCCATTTCATATAACTGAATGACTCCAAATGGAGTATAAGATACAGTTCTTCAAACAACCAATGAGGGCCCAGTTATCAATGGCCGGCGATGAAACCAACCACTCGTTCCATGAGCTCAATCGCCTCGCGGCAGCCATGCTCGCCGACGAAGAAGGCGTGCCCCTTGCCTTCCGACTGGAACCACTCCACTTGCCCAGACCACCCGCTGGACTTCACGGCGGCGTAGTACGCCCGCGCCCTCGGCAGCCTCTCGTCCTCCGACGCCGCGCACACCAGCATCCTCTCGCACGGCAGCGTCCGCAGGCTCGGCGCGCCGGCGGCCGTCGGGTTCATCCTCGGGTCGTCCAGCCCGCCCTTCGCGCCGGGGAAGATCACGGACCACCGCATCTTGACGCTCGCCCGGTACTCCTCCGACTCCGTCTCGATCCTCTGCTCGCCGCTGAACGAAGGGTGGAGCAAGACGGCGCCTTCCAGGCGTGTCGCCGCGGCGAAGAGGCCGCTCGCGCCGGCGGCGATGGCCATGTTGTGGGCTATGTTCCCGCCGGCGCTGGCGCCGACCAAGAAGACGCGGCCGAGGTCGCCGTGCTCGGACAGCCACGGGTCGGCGCCGGACACCGCCCAGTTGAGCGCGGCCCAGGAGTCGTCGTAGGCCGCCGGGAGCAGGTGCTCGGGCGCGAGGCGGTAGTCGACCGAGACGACGATGGCGCGGGCGTCGGCGGCCAGCGAGTTCACGTAGCGGTGGTACCTCGGGCAGCCGGCTGATCCGACGATGAAGAAACCGCCGTGGAAGAAGACGACGATCGGGAGCTTCGTGACCGCGGCGGTACTGACGTCGGTGCCGTCGGATTCAGCGGCATGGACGTCTGGCAGGTAGAGGCGAACGGCGACGCCGGTGACGGCGTCGATCACGACGTCTTTGGAGGTGACGCCGGTGTCGGCGTCGAAGCCGGCGGGCACGTCGTCCGTGCGTCCGACACGGTCGATGTGGCCGTCCTTGTACAGTCGGAAGCAGCTGTTTTCAATGAGGATCTCCGTGCTCCCGGAATCCATTGTCCAGCGGCAGCCAAGCTAAGATTCGATCGGCGCAGGCGGCAGCGGCAAGGTGGGCGGCGGTGTGGTAGAGGTGGAGTAGCAGGACACGTTGGTGCCAAGAGGATCCGTGTTATCCTATGCTTATGTGTGCACTTGTACTATTTGCGATCCTAACGAGAAAGTACAGCTCAAAAGCATCGATCCGTTCATTGTCAGTTAGCTACGGCACTGCTTATATTTTAATATGGACTACTATGCGAAGATTTACAGAACTGTTGCCTTAGTTACATATACATAGAGGTAATATCACTGATAGTCACTAAACTTGCGTTAAATGTGCAGTTTAGTGCTAGAACTTTGAAAATACGGTTTTTTGTCATACAACTTGTCATTTGGTTCAAATACAATCACTTTGCTCCAGCTCGTGCGTATTCGGCATGCATGGGTCCACTGTCAGTGACCTGCACTGTTTCGGGGCGACACGCGCGGCTTTTTTGCCCATACCTCCCTCGAATCCTATATATTTCTGGCTTCCGCGTATCTCCTCTGTCTGTCAGGCGTACGTGCACCGGAGCTCAGGAGAGAGGTGATAGACATCACAACAAATAAGGTAGGTGGACAGAAGTGAGCAGAATGCTCTTAGTATCCAACTGGCAACAATGTGCGTAGTTATATTGGTAGGTCTTGGTTTCGAATCCCAGGCCATTATTATTTTTGGAAGTACTGCATTTTACATCTCTGTACTGAGTTTTTGGATGAAACGGCAGCACAGCTCTGTACTGAATTTTTGGATGAAACTCCAATATAGATCTATACTGAATTTTACATAAAAAATGCAGTACAATTTTGTACTGAATTTAAGCATGAAATTATCACAAAGAATGCAGCACAGTACTGAATTTAACCATGAACTTTCTGCACGGCCATCATCATGAACCAGACATGCATACTGATTATTACCAGGCAGAGAGATAGCTTCAAACAGAAAAAGTATAATTTGCAACAAGGAAACCATCCATAATTAACAGGGATAGATATAGCTCCAAGATACAAGTTCATTTGTCTTCCAAACCTAAACAAAACAAGGTCTTCGTTTTCTTTTTCACCCGAGCAAAAGGAGTAGTTCATTCATGAACTATGCCAAAGAAAAGACCATCAAAATATCCTGCATTGTCAAAATATAACTAATTCAGTTCATCAAGGCTAAAGAGGGTCAACAATAATCACTAAACAAAAATTATGTGCACACACATTCAATTTACAAGTATAAACATTAAGTGCACAAACTCACTTCAAGTTTACTTTACATTCAGCTAACAAATGAGCTAACAATTAAGTACAGAAATTCAAATAACATGTCCACTGCAGAAATTCAGTCACCATGTTCTGCGCACGAATTCAGTTAACACGTTAAGTGCCCAAATTCAGTTAAGACTGCAGCAGATAACAAATTCAGTCACATAATGTGCAGATAACATTTAAAGTTAAAAAATTCAGTCACATAATGTGCAGCATATTAAGTTAACTTAATTTGCTAACATATTCCGTGTATGCAGTCTAACAAAAATTCAGTAAACATCTAGACCCCCAACCTTACTGAACAAATTGATCAACCACAATCTTAATGAATATGTGCCTAAAACGATTGATCTGTTGTTTTCATCTTACTTTTTCACACATAAAGCTCCCTCGTTCTTAACCTTTGGAAAAACCTAGCTTGAATTTCGAAACAGGAGAACTAGTGATGAGGATATATTCACGAAATATGATGATTCTGCTTGCTTAAGCTGGAAAGAAATATTGAGCCTCGTTGACAAATATCATAAGGTGAATTCATTCCTAGTTGAACTTGTTACTTTGATTCGAAAGAACTTTATACTGCCTAAATCCTTGTGTGTATGTGTCGTTAGGTACATTGGAGAGGAAGGCATGGCACAAGGGAGCAAGGAGGCATTGCAGCAAGGAAAGGAGGAAGGCCTGGAAGTGAAGACCCTGCAGAGTTCCCAGGGCGGTAGTACCGCTTCCATCGCGGTAGTACCGCTTCACGGAAGTACCGGCCACTGACTACCGCACTACTGCCGCTTACGAAATCGGTACTGGTATCACCAGGACACCAAACGGAACAAGGACGACACTTGACATTTGTACAAGCGGTAGTACCGCTTATCACGGTAGTACCGCTTGCCATAAGCGGTAGTACCGCTCTGCCTGCGCGTAGGTTTTGGGCTGTCCAGCCCGTGTAACCCTTCGATCTCGTTTTAGACTATAAATACCCGTCCCCTAGAGTTAGTTAAGGTTAGACCACGTTTAAGATAAACCCTAGTTCTTGAGATTGCTTGTAAGCATTCATCTTGAATCCTCATCTCCAATTCGTATCGATCTGGAGATCATATACTCCAAGTTGAGTGTAATCTGCTGTTCCATTGGGAATTAGTATATTGCAATTATACCGTTTCGTGGTCGACGGCTACGTGCGCAAGTGTGTGACGTTGTGAATATCCAAAGGGTTGAGACCTTTTGCATTGGCATCAGGGATCAAGCGAGGGAGAGTTCATCGGCGACATACAAGTTATCTATCATCTTCATCATCACCACCGCCGCTTACTGAGAAGATCGGGACACCCCATATCAACTAGATCCTACAAATGTAATGCGTACGACAAAAAGCATGTACTCACAATGCGTACGTGAATGAATTAATCATGATCGCGCCACCATACAGGAACCCTACCTCGGCAATACGCCGCACAAAAAAAACAGCGGGGAGCAGAGGAGAGAAACGAGATAAAGAGGAGAAGATTCTAACCATACGACGGCGATGCTTCACCCGAACGTCAACGATGCAGGTCGTCCATCTCCTCCGACGACGGCCGCCGTGACGCACTGCCTCTGACGCCTCCATCTCCGCCTCAGAATGATCAGGAGATGAAGCGGTTAGGAGACATGCGACGGCCACAAATAAACAGGATTCGAGGGGGTTTACGCAAAAAAGCCGCCCGTGTGTCGCCCCGAAACAATGCAGGTCGCAGACAGTGGACCCATGCATGCCGAATACGTACGTGTTGGAACAGAGTGACCGTATTTGAACCAAATGACAAGTTACATGACCAAAAAAACGTATTTTCAAAGATCTAGCACTAAACTGCACATTCCATGCAAGTTTAGTGACTACCAGTGATATTACCTCTTACATATACAGAAGACGTTTGGACAGGTCAGCTCAAGAAGAATTTGATTTGTTTAGTTGTCTGGGTCGCACACAAATGTTGGTCCGCACGAAATTTAAAGCACTCTCACTCAGGCCGTTAGGAACGGTCGAATCGACAGTTTCCAGCAAGGCAGGTTGGGGCAAGCCAACTCGAGCGCATATGGATGGGCCAGGTGCACCACGAAGGAATGCGACTAGTATACACCAGATTCGTTGCTTCTTCTTCCACCTCCATTAACCTCCTTCTCTAATCCCCTTTCTTCCATGCCTTCTAATTTACACAACGGTGCTTCGATTCCAGATAAGCTTTACACGAAAATGATGCACATCGATGTTATGATTCCATTTTTGCAATTAGTTCGTAGTTTCGTTGACCGTAAATGTTCAGTTTTGTGCTTCTTGTTTGGAGCTATTTTGGACGAATTTTGTCAAATTCGTCGCGTACCGTCGACCGTTTGAAATTTCCTTTGACCGTTAGCTTCATCACGCAGTTCCATACGACAATCGTGTTGCAAGTTTTCTGTTTCAACGATCCTACTACACCGACGCCGCAATTACGCGCACAATGTATTTCTTCTACTCTGTCATCGGCGAGCTCGCGGCCTTCTCCGGCGATGCCAACCACAGGCCGTCCGCGTACGGCAAGGCTGGAGCTGTTGTGGCGGTTCTTGGAGTCCACGCATGCGGCGTTCAAGGGAGGGACGGGGAGGACATACGACTCCTTAAGGCCGAGGCGGGACTGCCATCACGGTGGCTGCAGCCAGGAAGGCCATGGGCCAGAGGGATGGCGCTCCCTGGGTCCTCAGTGCTGTTGTTGACGCCATTGCCGTGTTTGAGACCAGCTGCCTCAGCGTCTTCCAGCGAGCCTGAGCCCCGACTCTGGTCTTCCTCCATGCCTGTGTTGGCCGGCAACAGAAGAGAGCTTGGTGGACGGCCTATTTCCTGGATCAGCTTGATCCGATCAAGATCTCAAGGTCAGTTCAAGAAGAATGGGATTTATGTTTGCGACGTGGCCGTGGTCGCCGTCGACGCATCCATGCTGGAGCGTGGCGACGAGGAGGCCACCGGGGCCGCCACGGCCTTGGGGTCCTTACAGCTGCAACCGAGCACGAACCCGACGCTATCGAACCGTTTCGGCGCCACCACCGTCCACTGCAATCGCCATGGTACTGTGTAACTATGTGTGTTATGGGTAGCTGTTAAGTCCTAATCATATCTCGAGCAGGCAACCAAACAACGTGCACTAGTATGAGCACAGCCAATGCGAGCAACCAAACATAGTGCGTACACTAGTGCAGAAATGGCTAGCCACAACTCTTGTTCGTGGCGCGCCATTTTGCACCAACGCCAGCACTACTTTTTTCAAATAGCTATGTCGTTGGACAAATTCGAACGCCATAGCTATTTGCTTAGTGCTGGTGTTGCAAATTACGGTCAGCGTTGCACACATTAGGCCGATTAGGCCCATGCCAGCACTAGTGGGTTTTAACATCCCGGCGCAGTAAAAAAAACCCTATCCTTACTCTCGACCCCAACTCCACCGTCACGTACTCCTCTCCATCCCAGCTGCCGCCGCCTGACGCGTCGCGTCTCCGCCCGACGCCGCCCCGCCGACGCTGCCCGTCTCGGCCCCGCAGATGCCGCCCGTCTCCACCCGACGCCGCCCCGCCGACGCCGCCCGTCTCCGCCCAACGCCGCCCCGCTGACGCCGCCCGCCATGTCATCTCCAAAGAAGTATGGAAAGAAGTTTCCCCAAACCCATTTTTAATACTACGTGCTATATTTAGTGTTCGTAGTATATGAGTTGCAATGTATGAAAAAATTAGGTTTTGTGGGCTGATCAGAAGTGGTATAATGTAAATTAGGTTTCATGAAGTGGTATAATAAGCATCAGACCAAATTATATAGTAACAATAAGCAACTGGTGTGACAATACACTTGTGTGGAACACATCTGGGCATTTGATAACATATACTCCCTTTGTCCCAAAATTACTGTCTCAACTTTGTACTAGCTCTAGTACAAAGTTGTACTAAGCTTGAGACAGTTAATTTGGGACGGAAGGAGTATATATCTTGGTGTTGCTTTCTTTCACTATCCCACATATCTTGGTGTTTAGAAAATTATCACACAAAAGAACTAACAAAGTAGCAAAGGGTCATACTAAACATAACTAAAGACCTTACGCTAGAAATACGATAATACATAGACTATGGAAACCCTTAATTAAAAAGAAGCATTACATATGGAAGGGTGGCCATGTACAGGAGTAGTGTATTACCATGCAAAAAAAATGGTAGGAGTAGTGTGTAAACAAGTTTCGACACCTTAATTAGCTAAAACATTACATAGTTGATGGTAAAGCTTTACAACATTCAAAATAAATAGTTGATGATACACTCTAGCTAAAACATTACATAGTTGATGGTAGAGCTTTCAAGTGTTTCTATTTTAATTTGTCTACAACTTTTTTGATAATACACTTTAAAACATTACATCACAAGGTTTTCTGTTTGATGCTACAGCATGGCCGACTCTAGCATCTTTGTAGGCTCCTCTGAGCACTGGTCGCATTTTGCCAAAGAGAAAGGCGAAGTGAGCACCAACCAGGTAATTAGGCTGGTTACAAAAAACATGCATGAGCATTGCAAACATCAATATATCTAACCATTAATTAATTGTTGATGTTTTGAAACCCTTGCCAGGGATACGTACGAGCTCCGCCTTCTACATCACCCGATGAGCAGAAGACATGTGACGTCGACGTGCTCAATCACGAGCTAATCGCGTCACATGAGAGTATCGTCAAGGCCCTGGAGGAGATTAATGCTTCCCTCAAGAAGGAGAGGGATACGATTACCGATGACAATGCTATTGTCATTCATAAGATTTGCAGTATCGAACGTCAGATCATGTGGCTGAAGCAGGACATAAGTAATTACAAGAAGGACATAGAAGTCCTGAAGTCCGAGAGGACTCAATTGAAGACGGAGAAAGCCCATTACATAAGGGAGGGGCAGGTGGATAGGAACAAGCTTCGTGAGCTTAAGTTAGTCCTTCAAAAAACTAGGTAGTGTCGAGAAGTGAATACACTGTGAGAAGTTTGGTACTTTTCTTTTGTGAATATCGTGAAACATTTAGTTTGTGGAGCCGGTAGCATATTTTGTGAATTGCTGAAACGTTTAGTATCTTTTGTCAATTGCTGAAATGTTTAGCATCTTTTGTTAATTGCTGAAACGTTTAGTTTGTGAAGCTGGTAGTATTTTTTTATTAGCGAAATATGACAGTGTCGGTATGCAAATATGTCGAATGCCATAGGTATTCAAAATACTCCTGGCATCGTCTCCAACGCCACAACTAAATTCTAACAGTGGTGCCATATTGGTGGCGTAGGGTGTCCATCCATCTAGGTACTAACTACGGACCCGTAGGTATGCGTTGAACTATGATATGTCTCCAACGTATCTATAATTTTTTATTGTTCCATGCTATAATATTATCATTCTAGGATACTTTTTGGGCATTTATTTGTAGATTCATATTATTTTTGAGCACTAACCTATTAACCCAGTGTCAAGTGCCAGTTGCTGTTTTCTGCATGTTTTTTGCTTTTCACGTTTATAGTACCAAACGAAGTCCAATTGCCACGAAACTTTTTTATGATTTTTTTGGACCAAAAGAATACCTGGAAGCTTCGAAAGAAGACCAGAAGCCGCACGAGGGCCCCACAAGCCAACAGGGTGCGCCCAGGGGGCGGCGCACCCTGTTAGCTTGTGGCTGCCCCTGGCTCTCCTGACCCCGTACCCTGGCCTAAAAATTCACATATATTCCAAAAACCCTAGGGGAGCTCCCGAAACACTTTTTCCGCCGCCGCAAGTCTCTGTTCCGCCGTGATCTCATCTAGAGCCCTTTTTCGGTGCCCTGCCAGAGGGGGGGTCGATGATGGAGTACCTCATCATCATCCTTGCTTATCCCATGGTGATGTGTGAGTAGGCCACCACATACCTATGGGTCCATAGCTAGTACCTAGATGGCTTCTTCTCTCTCTTTGATCTTCAATACAAAGTTCACCGCGATCTTCGCGGTGATCTATTCGATGTAATCTTCTTTTACGGTGTGTTTGTTGGGATCCGATGAATTGTGGGTTAATGTTCAGACTATTTATGATAAAAGATTTGAGTCATCTATGAATACTTATTTGATTCTTATTTGCATAATCATCATAGCTTCGTAAATCTCTCTGATCTATCGGTTTCGTTTGGCCAACTATATTGGTTTATCTTCAATGAGAGGGGTGCGTTGTAGTGGGTTCAATCTTGCGGTGCTCTATATCCCAGTGACAAAGTAGGGAACACGACACGTATTTGTATTGATGCCACTAAGGATAAAACGATGGTGTTCATTCATATTAATTGAGTTTACTTTGTCTACATCATGTCATCGTTCTCCAAGCATTACTCTGTTTGCATGAACTTAATACCTAGAGAGGCAAGCATAGACGCGTTGTCGAAGTGGAGTAATAGTAGTAGATGCATGCATGAGTCGGTCTACTTTTTTATGGATGTCATGCCTATATATATATGATCATTGCCGTGAATAAATATTGCATAACTATGCGCTTTTCTATCAATTGCCCAACAATAATTTGTTTACCCCACCGTATGCTTAATTTAAGAGAGAAGTCTCTAGCGAACACTATGGCCCCCGGGTCTATACACATATATTTTTACAAACACTATTATTATCCTGCTCTCATTATTTACTTTTTATTTTATTTTGCAATTATAATTATGAACTATCATCTACACTACTCATTTGCTTGCAAGTAACGAGTTCAAGGGGATTGACAACCCTCTTGCCCGCGTTGGGTGCAAGTGTTTGCTCTTTTGTGTGTAGGCGCTGAAGACGGGATTTGTGTGGTCCTTCTATTGGTTCGATAACCTTGGTTCTCACTGAAGGAAATACTTATCTATATTGTGCTGCATCATCTCATCCTTATCGGGGAAAAACCCAACGTAGATCACAAGTATCACGAAGGATTTTTGGCACTGTTGCCGGGGAGTATCACCAACTTACTATCAAGTACCTTCTCACAAATTTTCATTCACTTGTTCTACTTTTTATTTGCTGTTATATTTTGCTTGCTATAAAAATCAAAAGTACATTTTTTTTTATCTTTGCTAGTTTACTTGTTTGCTTTCTTTACTTGTTAGTTTGTTTCTTTGCTTGTTGTTATGGCTAGTTCTACTCTGGACATGCCTTCCCCTCCTTATTTGGGAGAGGGTTCTGGAATTTTGGATTTTAAGCAATTGGGTAATGAGCCCCTTAAAGATGCATGGGATAGATTATTAGAGACAGAAATGAGAGCCAAACCTAAGAGTCATATTAAATTGCTACTTAGAAGTTTTTATGCCGGTCTATCTCTGTCCCATTGACGTGTCTTGGATGCTATGTTTGAAAAAGATATCCTTGGGAATAATTCTTTTGACACCTATGAAAAGATGAAAAATATATTTGGACAACCTAAGATAGAGACCATTGAACTAACTATCCTAGTGGTTATCGTCAAACTGAGTTAATAAAAGAAACTAGATCTAGCATGGAGTCCAACTTTAGAGGGTTGTTCAATCTTGTTACTAAAATCAATGGCAATGTTGTGTTACAAAATAGGAGGCTTGATGCCTTAGAACAAAAGCTTTATGCCCTTCGCGTAAGAGAAAGCAAAACTGTGAAGGGTAATGGATTGAGTGTTAAGGATGACAACACTTGATACTATGCGTTATGCCTAGCTAGGGGCATAAAACAATAGCGCTTGTTGGGAGGCAACCCAATAGTTATCTTTAAATTTTTGTTTTTACTTTCTGTTTGTGTATGATAACATGATTATTGCCTCTTTAATGATTGTGTTTTCATATTTAAATTAGTGTTTGTGCCAAGTAAAGCCTTTGGGATGGCTTGCATGATGAGTAGAACTGATACGGTGCAACAACCAAAACTTTAGCGTCTAGTGCATAATTTCTCTGATTTTACTGGAACGTCTTTTTGATCTGTTTTTTTACAAAGTATTAGTATACAAATTCCCCAGGTTGTACTAATGCTTCAGAATTTTTGGAGTTACAGAAGTATAGTTTCTCTACAAATCATTACAGACTGTTCTGTTTTAGACATATTCTGTTTTTGCTTGCATAGTTTGCTTGTTTTGATGATGCTATGGATTGTATTGGGGGGTATAAGCCATGGATAAGCTAGAATACATTACCTTATGCATTAATAAAATATGAATCAATTTATAATAGTACCTAAATATTTGATATGTTTATTATACGAACGGATCTCACGAAGTTTTATTGAGTTTTGTGTGCTGAAGTTTTCAACTTTTGGGTGTTATCACGATGGATGAAGGAATAAGGAGCGGCAAGATCCTAAGCTTGGGGATGCCCAAGGCACCCCAAGTCAAATTGTGGGAAGACTCAAGCGTCTAAGCTTGGGGATGGCCCGGAAGGCATCACCTCTTTCGTCTCAATCCATCAGTATGTCACTTGGAGCTATATTTTTATTCATCACATGATATGAGTTTTGCTTGGAGCTTCGTTTGCTTTTGTTTTTTTGCTTTAGTTTTCCACAATAATTGTTTTCTGGACACACCTATTTGAGAGAGACACACCTTCACCATGATTTGTTAGAATACTCTATGTGCTTCACTTGTATCTTTTGAGCATAGCAGTTGCTCTAGTACTTCACTTATATCTTTTTGAGCACGGTGGCGTATAGATTTTATATAAATAATTACACTCTCATTATTCACTTATATTTGTTTGAGAGTTAATAAATAGTGACAGTAATTTTCATGGGTTATAAGACTAGTCCAAAAATAATAGGTATTCAAGGAGTGCATAATCAAAACCTTCATGTAGCACATTAAAGAGAAACCGTGGGTTAATAATATTGATGTGGTAATGTGAAAGGGTGTGAGTGCATGGTGTTGGTCTGTAGGAGTATCGATATTAAAAATTCTTAATTTTCCATTTGTCGAAATATTGGTTATGGCATGGCGGGGATGTGTGAGCATTATTATTCCTCGTTGAAATCCTAGTGTTGTTTTGAGTCGGAGGCACGCGATGGTTAACTCTTCCCAACCTCCTCCCTAGGGGCATGCGAGTACTTTGCTTCGAGAAAGCTAATAAAACTTTGCAATAAATATATGAGTTCTTTATGATTAATGTGAATCCATGGACATACTCACTCTCACCTCCTCATATTTTGCTAACCTCTCTGGTACCGTGCATTGCCCATTCTCACTTCGAGGATTGGTGCGAACTTCGCCGATGCATCCAAACCTCGCGGCATGATACACTTTGTTGCACATAAGCCTCCTTATATCTTCCTCAAAACAGCCACCATACCTACCTATCATGGCATTTCCATAGCCATTCCGAGATATATTGCCATGCAACTTCCACTGTCACATCATATGACTAGTACACTCATTGTCATATTGCTTTGCATGATCATGTAGCTGACATAGTATTTGTGGCAAAGCCACCGTTCATCATTATCATACATGCTACACTAGATCATTGCACATCCTGGTACACTGCTAGAGGCATTCATATTGAGGCATATTGTTTCATAGTTTTTCATGTTGAGTTGTAAGTAAATAAAAGTGTGATAATTTTCATTATTAGGGCACTGTCTTAGTGAGGAAAAAAGAAAAAAGAAAAAAATAGAGAAAGAAAAAAAGAAAGAAAAGAAAAAGAAAAAGGGAGAAAAGAAATAAAAATAAAAAATAAAATAAATGCGAGAAAAGAGAGAAGGGACAGTGCTACTACTTCTTTTTCCACACTTGTGCTTCAAACTAGCTCCATGTTCTTCATATATAGAGTCTCATGTTTTGCCACTTCCATTTGCTAGTGGGAATTTTTCATTATAGAACTTGGCTAGTATATTCCGATGACGGGCTTCCTCAAATTCCCAAGGTCTTCACGAGCAAGCAAGTTGGATGCACACCTACTTAGCTTCATTCGAGGTTTCATACACTTATAGCTCTAGTGCATCCGTTGCATGGCAATCCCTACTCCTCGCGTTGATATCTATTGATGGGCATCTCCATAGCCTGTTGATATGCCTAGTTGATGCGAGACTTGCTTCTCCACTTTTAACCCTTTGATATCTACCACCTATATGCTATGTCCATGGTTCACGCTCATGTATTGCGTGAAGAATAAAAAGCTCACGCATTAAAAAGTACGATCCAATTGCCTGACTTGGACACCGTGGTGCTTGAAATTTGTATTAATGTGGTGAAGATGGAGTCATGCCTTACTAATATGATAAAATAGATGGGGGTAAACATTCTTTGAGGATCGTATATTTCGAAAGATTGATGATTGTGTTACTTATGCTTATAAATATTACTATGTTGATGTTTGTTAATTTATCGTTTTTCAATGAGCATACATGTAAGAGATTACATGTTGGGTAGCATGTCACATCAAAAATTATGTTTTTATCATTTACCTACTCGAGGACGAGCAGGAATTAAGCTTGGGGATGCTGATACGTCTCCAACGTATCTATAATTTTTGATAGTTCCATGCTCTAATATTTTCATTCTAGGATACTTTTTGGGCATTTATTTCCTGATTCATATTATTTTTGAGCACTAACCTATTAACCCAGTGCCAAGTGCGAGTTGCTGTTTTCTGCATTTTTTTGCTTTTCACGTTTACAGTACCAACCGAAGTCCAATTGCCACGAAACTTTTTTATGTTTTGTTTGGGACCAAAAGAATACCTGGAAGCTTTGGGAGAAGACCGGAGCATGAGGGTCCCACAAGCCAACAGGGCGCACCAAGGGGGGGTCGGTACGCCCTGTTAGCTTGTGGCCGCCCCCTTCTCTCCTGACCCTGTACCCTGGCCTATAAATTCACATATATTCCAAAAATCCTAGGGGATCTCCTGAAACACTTTTTCCGCCGCGGCAAGTCTCTGTTCCACCGCGATCTCATCTGGAGCCCTTTTCCGGTGCCCTGGCGGAGGGGGGATCGATCACGGAGGGCCTCTTCATCATCCTTGCTGCTCCCATGGTGATGTGTGAGTAGTCCACCATAGACCTACGGGTCCATAGCTAGTACCTAGATGGCTTATTCTCTCTCTTTGATCTTCAGTACAAAGTTCACCGTGATCTTCGTGGTGATGTATTCGATGTAATCTTATTTTGCAGTGTGTTTGTTGGGATCCGATGAATTGTGGGTTTATGTTCAGATTATTTTAAGATTAAATATTTGAGTCATCTCTAAATACTTATTTGATTCTTATTTGCATGATTATCATTGCTTCGTAAATCTCTCCGATCTATCGGTTTCGTTTGGCCAATTAGATTGGTTTATCTTTAGTGAGAGGGGTGCGTTGTAGTGGGTTCAATCTGGCGGTGCTCTATATCCCAGTTACAAAGTAGGGGATTAGACACGTATTTGTATTGTTACCACTAAGGATAAAATGATGGGGTTCATTCATATTAATTGAGTTTACTTTGTCTACATCATGTCATCGTTCTCCAAGCATTACTTTGTTTGCATGAACTTAATACCTAGAGAGGCAAGCATAGAAGCGTTGTCAAAGTGGAGTAATAGTAGTAGATGCAGGCATGAGTCGGTCTACTTGTTTATGGACGTGATTCCTATATATACACGACCATTGCCGTGAATAAATATTGCATAACTATGTGCTTTTCTATCAATTGGCCAAGAGTAATTTGTTTAGCCACCGTATGCTTTATTTAAGAGAGAAGCCTCTAGCGAAACTATGCCCCCGGGTCTATTCACACACACACACACACACACACACATATTTACAAACGCTATTATTATCTTGCTGTCATTATTTACTTTTTATTTTATTTTGCAATTTATAATTATGAACTATCATCTACACTACTCATTTGCTTGCAAGTAATGGGTTCAAGGGGATTGACAACCCTCTTGCCCGTGTTGGGTGCAAGTGTTTGCTCTTTTGTGTGTAGGCGCTGAAGACGGGAGTTGTGTGGTCCTCCTATTAGTTCGATAACCTTGGTTCTCACTGAGGGAAATACTTATATATATTGTGCTGCATCATCCCCTCCTATTCGAGGAAATATCCAACGCAGATCACAAGTATCAAACTACTCACACATCACCATGGGAGCAGCAAGGTTGATATAGAGGCCCTCCGTGATTGACCCCCCCTCCGGCAGGGCACCGGAACAAGGCTCGAGATGGGCACACGGTGGAACAGAGACTTGCGGCGGCGTAAAAAAGTGTTTTGGGAGGCTCTCTAGTGTTTTTACAATATTAGAGAATTTTTAGGCCACAGATCAGGGCCAGAGGGCCGGGGAGGTGGCCCCAAGCCATCAGGGCATGGCTACTCCTCCTGGGCTCGCCCTATTGGATTGGGGGCACCTCGTGTGCCCTTCAGTCTTCCTTCGAAGCTTCCAGGTCTTATTTTGGTCCAAAAAAATCATCGAAAAGTTTCGGGGTATATGGACTTCGTTTGGTACAGTATTCCTGAAAAGCCAAAACCACGCAGAAAACAACAACTGGCACTTGGCACTGGGTTAGCAGGTTAGTGCTCAAAAATAATATAAACAACAAGTAATTGCCTAAAAAGTATCCTAGAATGATAATATAATAGCATGGAACAATAAAAAATTATAGATACGTTGGAGACGTATCATGCACCTATACAATTTACCATTGTATTAGGTGTGTTGGGGACACAAGGGATTTCTTGTATTTGATTGCAGGGTTGTTTGAGAGAGACCATCTTCATCCTACACCTCCCACGGATTGATAAACCTTAGGTCATCCACTTGAGGGAAAATTGCTACTGTCCTAAAGAACTCTGCGCTTGGAGGCCCAACATAGTCTACAAGAATAAAGTTGGGTAGTAGACATCAAGCTCTTTTCTGGCCCCGTTGCCGGGGAGGTGAGTGCTTGAAGGTATATCTTTATATTTTGCAATTAAATCTTTTAGTATCTTGTTTATCACTAGTTCGGTTTATAAAAGAAAACTACAAAAAAATGGAATTGAGGTGGACTCAAATTCTTCGTCTTTATAATGTCTTTCGTGAAAATGATGGATCGGAAAATTGTGCCAAAGTGTTAGAAGAACAGTTCAATAAAATGTTTGGCATTAAATCCTTGAATGATTAGCAAGATTGCAATATTGTTAATATGAATTCTATGAATATCTATGATGCTAATGATACGCAAAGCCACAAGCGCGGGGATGCTATGTTTGATGAAGATGATATTTTCAGTCCCCCAAGTTTTGATGAGCAAATTTATTATGATGATGGCGTGCCTCCTATCTATGATGATTATGGTGATGACATGTATGCTATAAAGAGTAATGATAACCATGAAACTTGTCATCATGATTTTAATATTCAATGTGGTTATGTCAATCAAGTGTCTCATGATAGTTATTTTGTTGAGTTTGCTCCCACTACTATGAATGAGAAGAAAATTGCTTATGTGGAGATTAATGAAAATTCTATGTTTGTGGATCATGAAAAGAATGCTTTATGTGATAGTTATATTGTTGAATTCCTTCATGATGCTACTGAAAATTATTATGAGAGAGGAACATATGCTTGTAGGTATTGCAATAATATCAAGTTTTCTGTCTATTTATTGAAAGTTTCGAAGTTATGCTTGTTTTGCCTTCCTATGCTAGTTGATTCTTGCTCCCATAAATTGTTTGATAAAAAAATCCCTGTGCATAGGAAGTGGGTTAGACTTAAATGTTCTTGTCATATGCTTCATGATGCTCCCTTTGTGTTTCAATTCTTTACTTCTACGTGAGCATCATTGAAATCATCATGCCTAGCTAAAGGGCATTAAAGAAAAGCGCTTGTTGGGAGAGAACCAAATATTTTAACTTTCTGTTTTTGTGTGTTCACATGATTAAGCTACTATAGAAATCATGTTTTTTGCCTTTTATTTCAATAATGTTCCAAGTAAAGCCTTTGGGATAGTGTGGATACTTGTTGATTTGATTCTAGGCAACAACAGAATTTTTTTTTCGAGTATATAATTTCTCTGATTTTACTGGAGCTTCAAAATATTCTGAAATTTTTACACATAATTGTTCGACTTTTCGAGTGTTACACAAAATATTCTGGGCAATTGTTCGACTTGCAAACCATGAGATTCATCAAACTTCACATCTACCATCTCTTCAACTTTTTCGAGTGAAGTTGTTGTAGACACGGTAAGTGTGAGAGTTTGATCCATAACCAAGTAGGAAACCTTCATGAGATTTAGGAGCAAATTTAGAACGACGATGCTTATCAAGAATGTAGCACTTTGATCCGAATACCCGAAAGTATCCAACTTGGGGCTTGTTACCGGTGAGTAGCTCGTATGCCGTTTTACCGAGAAGCTTGTGTAGGTAGAGTCGGTTCGTAGCATGACAAGTTGTTTCCATGGATTCCGCCCAAAAGTGTCTTGGCGTCTTGTATTCGTCGAGCATCGTTCTAGCCATCTCTATGAGAGTCCGGTTCTTCCTCTCAACAACTCCATTTTGTTGAGGTGTGTACGTAGCCGAGAACTCATGTGAAATCCCTTCTTCGTCAAGAAAAGTATAGACATTAGTGTTCTTGAACTCTGATCCGTTGTTGCTCTGAACTTTCTTGATCTTCACTTCAAATTGATTTTGGGCCTTGCGAGCAAAGTTCTTGAAAATCTTTTGCACCCTGCGACTTATCATCAATAAATAATACCCACGTAAATCTAGAAAAATCATCAACTATAACTAGACCAACGGAATTTCCATCGAGGCTCTTGTAAGCATTGGGACCAAAAAGATCCATATGAAGCACTCGAGTGGTCTCCTAGTAGTCATGATGTTCTTTACAAGATGACTTCCACCCACTTGTTTTCCTGCTTGACAAGCACTACAAAGTCTATCTTTGTCAAAGATAACATCTTTAACACCAAGTATCCGATCACCTTTGATGACCCTGTCCAGATTACGCATACCGACATGTCCTAGCCTTCTATGCCAAAGCCAACCTTTAGAAGATTTTGCAATAAAACAAGTACGAGGTTTGGATCTCTTAGTGAAATCAAGAATGTATAGATCACCTCTACGGAAACCGGTAAAGACCATGCTATTATTATCTTGACGAAACACTTGGCAATCAACTTTAGTAAATAGCACATTGAAACCGAAGTCGGCTAGTCAAGATACAGAAAGAAGATTGTAGCCAAGGGATTCAACAAGCATGGCATTTTGAATGGAACTATCATGAGATATGGCCACCTTACCAAGACCGGGTACCTTACCCTTGGAGTTGTCTCCAAAAGTTACAAACCTTTGTGGTACATGGTTTGGTGTAATCTCTTGAAACATATCTCTATCTCCGGTCATGTGATCGGTGCATCCACTATCGAGAATCCACTCTTTTCCTCAGGACATGTAGTCTTTGAAGTTCCCCATGAGACTTAGATTCTTCATAGTCTTCTCATATTCGATGTCAAACATCTCATCTTCATCATAGTAGCCATGTTCCACATTGTCATCATCAAGTGGAATATCCTCGTCATGAAAATCAAGAGTTTCGTTAGAGTTTTGACCATGACAATGTTCAAGATTATGAATGCGGATGGCTTTAACAATGATGTTGTTGATAGTTATGACATCTCCTTCAACACGCATGAGGTCTCTAAGCTCGAAGACATAGTCATCAAAATTAGGATCACTAGGTTTCATCTTGTGGATGCAATAGTCTTATGGAGAATGACATCAAGTTTTTTCAATGAGTAGTTTGGATATCTTTTCTCTAAATTATTCCACAAGGTATAAGCACACTCAAAGTTTCTCATTTGATCAAACACAATTCTTGGCAATCCTCTAATGATAAGATTAACAGTTCTAAGATTATGAAGCATGTCAATTTCTTCTTCGTGTGAGGGATGTAAGGGATCAATGGGAGGCACATAAGGGCTCTTAACATACTTGCTCAAATGGAATTCATTGAATAGATCGAGCATTTATCCTTCCATTGACTAAAGTACTCACAATCGAGAATAGGCACTCTACAACTAAGACTCCCCAAACTAAGCACATCCATCTTCCTCCAATGGTGATAAAACCAAAGCTATGGAGACCAAAGCTCTGATACCAATTGTGGGATCGAGAAGGGACGTCTAGAGGGGGGGGGGGTGAATAGACTACTTGACAAAATAAAAACCTAACCTTTTCCCAATTTTAATGGTTGGCAGATTTTTAGCAATTATAACAAGTATAGCACACCCTACACATCCAAGTCAACGAGTATGGCAGCGGAAAGTAAAGACAAGCACATGTAAGTAAGAGTAGAGAAAGGAAGATCAAATGCAATAGGGACTCGAAGATTATTCCTGTGGTTCCGATAGGTGGTGCTATCGTACGTCCACGTTGATGGAGACTTCAACCCATGGAGGGTAGAAGTCGCGAGAGTCCACGGAGAGCTCCACTCATAAGGGTCCATGAAGTAGCAACCTTGTCTATTCCATCACGGATTAAGTCCATGAAGGACTAGCCTCACTCGGGGTAGATCTTCACGAAGTAGGCAATCTCCTTGCCCGTACAAACTTCTTGGTTCAACTCTACACACGAAGAAGGAGGCTCCCAAGCGACACCTAACCAATCTAGGAGACACCACTCTCCAAATGGTAATAGATGTGGTAAGAATGATGTACTCCTTTTGCTTGTGCTTCAAAAGATAGTCTCCTCAACACACAATCACTTTCTCACATATTTGGCTTGGTAGAAGAGGTTGATTAGGTGGAAAGCAGCTTGGGGAGGCTAGAAATCAAGATTCATATGGTTGGAGTGGAAGATATTGATCTCAACACATGAGTAGGTGGTTCTCTCTCAGAAAATGGATGGGGCAAGTGTTGGTCTCTTCTGAGTGCTTCCTCAGCAAGTGAGAGGCAGGTGGAGGGGTATATATAGGCATCTCCAATAATCCAACCATTAGAACATTATTGCCCAACTCGGTAAAACCGAAGCAAAAACTCAGTTGCACTGACTAGTGCAATATGTGGCAACTTTCAGCGTTTCGGTGAGACCGATATATAAATCTCGGTGGGTCCGATTTGGCTGACGTAGGCAGTTACCAAAACTCGGTGAGATCGATTCCTAAAACTCAGAAATTCGAATTTTTAGAAATAGGATACCAGAGAGTTGGTCACTGAGTTCGGTGTCACCGAAAAAGGACTTGGTGTCACCGAGACATTAGGGTTTGGCTTAGGATCTATCTAGGGTGAAACTCGGTAGGACCGATTCGGAAATATTGGTGGCACCGAATTTGAGTGTTAGGGTTTGGACCGAAAATTTTGTCGGAGAATTCATGAGTATTTTTGGTGGCTAACTCTAAGCACTTGAGCAACCAGATCATCATGGATACCTGATCCCTTTTTAATAGTATTGACTTTCATATGGACTCAAATGTGAGTTTTCACAAAATGCAAAATGTAGAGTCTTGAAGCTTGATGCCTTGCCAATCATATTTATTTCCATCTTCTTCTTTCCGTGGGGATTCTCCTCACATTCCAGCAAATTCTCTCTATGGATTTCATCTGAAATAATCTAGGTAGAACTATTAGTCCAAGAGACAATGTATGTTGTCATGAATTATCAAAACCTCCAAGGGAGCATATGTGCTTTCAATATGCAGTTATATAAATTATAGGAATGATATAATATAGTAGGTATTATGTGATAACATTTATGAATCTTGTCTTGACAGTACCTAAGTGAATGATCTATCTTTATTACACTAACCCCTCTCACGAAGTTCTATTAAGTTTTGTGTGATTGAAGTTTTCATGTTTTGGGTGAGATATCGATATGAGGAGAGTAAGGAGTAGTAAGACCTAAGCTTGGGGATGCCCATGTCACCCTGATACGTCTCCAACGTATCTTTAATTTTTTTGTTCCATGCTATTATATTATCATTCTATGATACTTTTTGAGTAATAATTTACCAATTAATATTTTTTGAGCACTAACCTATTGACCCACTGCCTAGTGCCAGTTCCTGTTTTCTGCATGTTTTTTACTTTTCAGGTTTACAGTACCAAACGAAGTCCAATTGCTTCGAAACTTTTTTATGATTTTTTCTGGACCAAAAGAACACCTGGAAGCTTCGGGAGAAGACCGGAGACCGCACGAGGGAGGCACAAGCCATCTTGGCGCACCCAGGGGGTCGGCGCGCCCTGATGGCTTGTGCCCCCCTGGTGGCCCTCCTGGCCCCGTTCTCTGGCCTATAAATTCACATATATTCCAAAAACTCTAGAGGGAATCCCGAGACTCTTTTTCCGGCGCCGCAAGTCTCTGTTCCGCCGCGATCCCATCAGGAGCTCCGTTCCGGCACCCTGCCGGAGGGGCCATCGATCACGGAGGGCCTGTTAATCAACCTTGCTACCCTCATGATGATGTGTGAGTAGTCCGCCACAGACCTACGGGTCCGTAGTTAGTACCTAGATGGCTATCTCTCTCTCTCTCTCTCTCTCTCTCTCTCTCTCTTTTGATCTTCAATACAATGATCATCGCGTCTTCGCTTTGATCTATCCAATGTAATTCTTTTGTGCGTTGCGTTTGTTGGGATATTATGAATTGTG
This sequence comes from Elymus sibiricus, assembly GCA_039707655.1. NCBI lineage: Eukaryota > Viridiplantae > Streptophyta > Magnoliopsida > Poales > Poaceae > Elymus > Elymus sibiricus. The sequence goes on from CM077671.1 coordinate 308,272,812, forward strand.
GGTTTATGTTCAGATTATTCATGAGAATTATTTGAGTCACCTCTGAATATTATGATTCTTATTTGCATGATCATTATAGCTTCGTAATTCTCTCCGATCTATTGAGATAGTTTGGCCAACAAGATTGATATTTCTTCAGTGGGAGAGGTGCGTTGTAGTGGGTTCAACCTGAAGGGTTTCTATATCCCAGTGGCAGAAGGAGACAAGATACGTCTTTGTGTTTTTGCCACTAAGGATATAACGATGGGGTTTATTCATATTAATTAAGTTTACTTTGTCTACATCATGTCATCGTTCTCCATGCATTACTATGTTTGTCATGAACTTAATACGTAGAGAGGCAAGCATAGAAGCGCTCTTGAAGTGGAGTAATGGTAATAGGTGCAGACAGGAGTCGGCCTATTTGTTTTGGACGTGATGCCTATATACACATGATCATTGCCGTGAATATCGCATAACTATGCGCTTTTCTATCAATTGCCCAACAGTAATTTGTTTACTCACCGTATGCTTATTTTCATGAGAGATGCCTCTAGGGAAAACAATGGCCCCGTGGTCTATCTATCTATATATTTATAAACGCTACAATACCTTGCTGCCTTTTATTTGTTTTTATTTCATTTTGCAATTTAAAATTATCTATTATTATCTACAGACTTCACTTGCTTGCAAATAACAAGATCAAGGGGATTGACAACCCTGTTGCCCGCGTTGGGTGCAAGTTGTTTGCTCTTTTGTGTGCAGCCGCTGAAGACGGTTGTTGATTGATATTCCTATTGGTTTGATAAACCTTGGTTTCATAACTGAGGGAAATACTTACCCGTATTGTGTTGCAATTACCCATTCCTCTTCACGAAAAACCCAACGCAGATCACAAGTATCAGGAAGGATTTCTGGCGCCGTTGCCGGGGAATATCATCACCAAATATCAAGTAACTTCACACAAATTATCATTCACTTGTTCTTCTTTTTGTTTTATGTTATATTTAGTTTGCTTCATAAAAAAACAAAAACAAAAATATTTATCTTTGCTTGTTACTAGTTTACTTCTTTGCTTTCTAGTTTGCTTGTCTCGCTTGTTTTGTTTGCTTGAAGTTGTTGCCATGGCTGATTTTATTATTGAAAAGGATGATGGAAGTAATATCCTCAAAGAGGAAACTCCCCCGCAGAGAGATGTAAAAGTTTTTGTTGCGGGGAAGGGGAATATCATAGGAAAAAGCATCATCCAATAATTCTTTAACTGTATGGGTACTTTCGCTTGCAAGGATACGCCAATCCTTAAAAGAACTAAAAGTTATGCTGATGCTATTTCTTCTCTTGTACTTAAGCTTGAAAGAATATTTATGCGTACTCATCCCACTTTGCAAAGACTTTTCTATGAGTTACCGGTCATAAAAGACCCTAGAGCCAAAAAGATGGCCACTCTTATTCTCATGCATGAATTTGACTATATAGTACAAGAGGCTAGGGATATTTTTGAACACTATAATATGAGTTGTGAACATCCTGTGATAGATGAAATTTTATATAATGAGGACTATATGGTGAGGTATGTGTTTCGTGATAACCATACTTTTCATGAAAATACTAGTAAAGAAGTTCCTCCCATTCATATTATCCAACAGGTCTTCAATGCTATCAATAAACAATATTCTTGGATAGTAAGAGAAAATACGGAAGGTTTTAAAGAGAGTAGTATTAAGAATGCTAAGATATTACTTGATGATGTGTTTCAAATTGTCTTTGAAAATCCTACTCCGCAAGATGAGAATATTAAGAATGGCAATATTTGAAACTATGCATTATGCCTAGCTAGGGGCATAAAACAATAGCGCTTGTTGGGAGGCAACCCAATAGTTATCTTTATTTTTGCTTTTTAGTTTCTGTTTTGGTGTGATAAAATTATTATTTCCTCTGTAATTATTGTGTTTTTATGTTTTAATTAGTGTTTGTGCCAAGTAAAGCCTTTGGGATGACCCACAAGATGAGTAGAATTGATACGGTGCAGAAACAGAAACCTTAACATCAAGTGCAGAATTTATATGATTTTACTGGATCTCCTTTTTGATCTGAATTTTTTAAAAATCATTTCTATAAAAATTCTTGAGGTTTTCCTAATTTTTCAGAATTTTTAGAGGTACAGAAGTATAGGTTGTTTACAGATCTTTACAGACTGTTCTGTTTTAAACAGATTCTGTTTTTGCTTGCATAGTTTGCTTGTTTTGATGATGCTATGGATTGTATCGGGGGTATAGGCCATGGAGAAGTTAGAATATAGTATCTATTATGCAATAATGAAATATGAATCAATTTATAACAGTACCTAAAGTATTTGATATGTTGCTTATACTAACGGATCTCACGAAGTTTTGTTGAGTTTTGTGTGATTGAAGTTTTCAAGTTTTGGGTGTTATCACGATGGACGAAGGAATAAGGAGCAGCAAGAGCCTAAGCTTGGGGATGCCCAAGTCACCCCAAGGTAATATTCTAAGGATACTCAAGCGTCTAAGCTTGGGGATGCCCCGGAAGGCATCCCCTCTTTCGTCTCAATCCATCGGTATGTCACTTGGAGCTATATTTTTATTCGTCACATGATATGAGTTTTGGTTGGAGCGTTGTTTGCTTTTATTTCTTGTTTGCCAGAATCATCATTTTGCTGGACACAACTATTTGATAGAGACACACCTTCATCACAATTTATTAGAATACTCTATGTGCTTCACTTATATCTTTTGAGCTTGGCAGTTGCTCTAGTACATCACTTATATCTTTTTGAGCACGGTGGCGTATAGATTTTATAAAAATAATTGCACTCTCGTTCTTCACTTATATTTGTTTGAGAGTTAGTAAATAGTGACGACAATTTGCATGGGTCATAAGACTAGTCCAAAAATAATAGGTATTCAATGAGTGATAATCAAAACCATCATGTAGCACATATAAGAGAAATTGTAGGTTAATGATATTGATGTGGTAATATGAAAAAGGTGTGAGTGCATCATTGTTGATTCGTAGAAGTATCGGTATTAAGAGGTGTTAATTTTTTATTCGTCTGAATATTAAAAAGGCATGGTGAGGATGCGTGAGCATTTCTATTCCTCGTTGAAATCCTAGTGTTGTTTCGGGTCGGAGGCACGCGATGGTTAACTCCTCCCAACCTCCTCCCTCGGGGCATGCGAGTAGTACTTTGATTTGTGATAAACTAATAAAACTTTGCAATAAGTATATGAGTTCTTCATGACTAATGTGAAACCATGGACATACGCAATCTCACCTCCTCATATTTTGCTAGCCTCTTCAGTATCGTGCCTTGCCCATTCTCACCTCGAGGATCGGTGCAAACTTCGCCGGTGCATCCAAACCCCATGACATGATACGCTCTATCACACATAAGCCTCATTATATCTTCCTCAAAACGGCCACCATACCTACCTATTATGGCATTTCCATAGCCATTCCAAGATGTATTGCCATGCAAATTCCACTGTCACATCATATGACTAGTTCGTTCATCATCATATTGCTTTGCATGATCATATAGAGCTGACATAGTATTTGTGGCAAAGCCACCTTTCATCATATTTTTGATACATGTCACGCTAGATCATAAAACATCCTGGTACACTACCAGAGGCATTCATATCGAGTCATATTGTTTCATAGTTCTTCACATCAAGTTTTTATGTTGAGTTGTAAGTAAATAAAAGTGTGATGATCATCATTATTAGAGCATTGTCCCAGTGAGGAAATAAAAATGGGGGAGGCCAAATGAGCCCACCATAAAAAAATGAAAAATAAAATAAAATGAGAGAAAAAGAGAGAAGGGACTTTGCTACTATCTTTTACCACACTTGTGCCTCAAAGTGGCACCTTGTTCCTCATATAGAGAGTCTCATGTTATGTCATTTTCATATACTAGTGGGAATCACTTTTTCATTATTATAAACTTGGCTTGCATATTCTGTTGACGGGCTTCCTCAAATGCCCGAGGTCTTCATGTGCAAGCAAGTTGGATGCACACCCCACTTAGTTTCATTTGAGCTTTCATACACCTATAACTCTAGTGCATCATTTGCATGGCAATCCCTACTCCTTACATTGACATCTATCGATGGGCATCTCCATAGCCCGTTGATACGCCTATTTGATGTGAGATTATCTTCTCCACTTTTACCCCTTTGATATCTACCACCATATTCTATTCCACCCTTATGCTATGTCCAATGGTTCACGCTCATGTATTGCGTGAAGAATAAAAAGTTGATGCACTTTGAAAAAGTACAATCCAATTGCCTGACTTGGACACCATGGTGCTTGACATTTGTATTAATGTGGTGAAGAAGGATTCATGTCTTGCTAATACTATAAGATGAATGGGGGTAAACATTCTTTTAGGATCGTATACTTTGAAAGATTGATGCTTTTGTTGCTTGTGCCTATAAATATTACTATGTTGATGTTTGTTAATTCATCGTTTCTCAATGAGCATACATGCAAAAGATTACATATTGGGTAGCATGTCACATCAAAAAAATTGTTTTTATCATTTACCTACTCGAGGACGAGCATGAATTAAGCTTGGGGATGCTTCATACGTCTCCAACGTATCTATCATTTTTGATTGTTCCATGCTATTATATTATCATTCTAGGATACTTTTTGAGTAATGATTTACCAATTTATATTATTTTTGAGCACTAACCTATTGACCCAGTGCCTAGTGCTAGTTCCTGTTTTTTGCGTGTTTTTTACTTTTCAGGTTTATAGTACGAAACGAAGTCCAATTGCTCCGAAACTTTTTTATGATTTTTCTGGACAAAAAAAAGACCTGGAAGCTTCAGGAAAAGACCGGAGACTGCACGAGGGAGGCACAAGCCATCTGGGCGCGCCCTGATGGCTTGTGCCCCCTGGTGGCCCTCCTGACACCGTTCTCTGGCCTAAAATTCACATATATTCCAAAAACCCTAGAGGGCATCCCGAAACTCTTTTTCCGCCGCTACAAGTCTCTGTTCCGCCGCGATCCCACCTGGAGCTCCGTTCCGGCAGCCTGCCGGAGGGGGGATCGATCACGGAGGGCCTCTTCATCAACCTTGCTGCCCTCATGATGATGTGTGAGTAGTCCACCATAGACCTACGGGTCCATAGTTAGTACCTAGATGGCTATCTCTCTCTTTTGATCTTCAATACAATGATCATCGCATTTTAGCTTTGATCTATCCGATGTAGTTCTTTTGTGCGGTGCGTTTGTTGGGATCCGATGAATTGTGGGTTTATGTTCAGATTATTCATGAAAAGTATTTGAGTTACCTCTGAATATTATGATTCTTATTTGCATGATAATTATAGCTTTGTAATTCTCTTTGATCTATTGAGATAGTTTGGCCAACTAGATTGATATTTCTTCAGTGGGAGAGGTGCGTTGTAGTGGGTTCAACCTGACGGGTTTCTATATTCCAGTGACAAAAGGGGACAAGATACGTCTTTGTGTTGTTGCCACTAACGATAAAACGATGGGGTTTATTCATATTAACTGAGTTTACTTTGTCTACATCATGTCATCATTCTCCATACATTACTCTGTTTGTCATGAACTTAATACGTAGAGAGGCAAGCATAGAAGCGCTCTTGAAGTGGAGTAATATTAATAGGTGCAGGTAGGAGTCGGCCTATTTGTCTTGGACGTGATGCATATATACACATGATCATTGCCGTGAATATCGCATAACTATGCGCTTTTCTATCAATTGCCCAACAGTAATTTGTTTACCCACCGTATGCTTATTTTCATGAGAGATGCCGCTAGGGAAAACTATGGCCTCTGGGTGTGTCTATCTATCTATATATTTATAAACGCTACAATACCTTGCTGCCTTTTATTTGTTTTTATTTTATTTTGCAATTTACAATTATCTACTATTATCTACACACTTCACTTGCTTGCAAATAACGAGATCAAGGGGATTGACAACGCTCTTGCCTGCGTTGGGTGCAAGTTGTTTGCTCTTTTGTGTGCAGCCACTGAAGACGGTTGTTGATTGATATTCCTATTGGTTCAATAAACCTTGGTTTCATAACTGAGGGAAATACATACCCGTACTGTGCTGTAATTACCCATTCCTCTTCATGGAAAACCCAACGCAGATCACAAGTATCACACCCCAAGGTAATATTAAAGGAAGACTCAAGCGTCTAAGCTTGGGGGTGCCCCAGAAGGCATCCCCTCTTTCGTCTTGAATACTATCGGTATACCTCACTTGAAACTATATTTTTATTCATCACATAATATGTGTTTTGCTTGGAACTTCATTTTGTTTTGTTGTTCTCTATTATATATTATTTATAATCATGTTTTCAATAAAAAGTACCTATAATTTCCTTTTAGGATGCTTGAATTGCATGTTTTATGTGTGCTGTGTAAAAACAGAAACTTTTACTGTAGTGTTTGAATTTTCATATTTTACTAGAACGTGGAACGTTTTGAAATTTTTACACAGTACTTTCATACAAATTGTTTATCATGTCCTAAATGTTTAGAATTTACCGAGTTACAAAAGTACACTCTTTGAACTAATTACTAGAGACTGTCCTGTTTTGACAAATTGCTGTCATAGTTTTGTTATCTACTTCTCATATAGTTTTCAAGACTTATATTGGTAGATATAAATTGTGGAAATGATAGTATACAGTAGATAATGTTTGAAAATTATTATACAACTTGTGTTGGTAGTACATAAAGTGTCGATTTATTCTTATGTACACTAACATATCTCATGATTTCTTGTCAAGTTTTGTGTGGATGAGTTGAGACTTAGAAGAAACCGAGATATGAGAGGAATAAACAAGACACAAGAGATCAAGCTTGGGGATGCCCAAGGCTCTCCAAGTCAATATTACAAGAAGTCTCAAGCATCTAAGCTTGGGGATGCTACGCATCCTGTCGTGGTTTTTATCACGGCAGATGTCCTCGTGAGAGAACTTAGGTGTGAGGCCATCGCAACTAGGTGGCGGCTTGAGAGGGGTAGGTCGGAATCGAGAGACGCGAGTTTACCCAGGTTCGGCCCCTCCGATGGAGGTAAAAGCCTATGTCCTTCTTTGTGTGTATTGATGATGAGGATGATCTCGATTACAAGGGTGCAGAATCGCTACCTCTAGTCTCGAGGGTTTCTAATCTGTCTATCTCTAATGACTTGAACTTGTCCCTCTTGGGGTGCCTTACCCCTCCTTATATAAGTTGAAGGGGTAGGTTTACATGTAGAGTCCTACTGGGAGTAGGACTAGGACTAGTCTCTCTTGAATCCTAATCCGGGTCTTGTTTCTCTTGTGAGGGAATTCTTCCTCTTCTTGGGCCTTCTCTGTGAGCCGGCCCTCCAGGCCCCTCCATGAGCCGCCTTCCACGGGGTGCACACTAGGCATTGGGCCTTGACGTCCAGGTTGACCCGGTAAACACGGTGACTTTATAAGCCGCCAAATGATGGGCCGGGCCATACTCCTGGCCGGGTTAAACCGTGGGGAATATCCCCGACACATCCCACCTTGCTTCGTCAACAAATATCGATTAGCCTATGTTGATCCTAAGTTTTATTCGTTCACATAATATGTGTTATTCTTGGAGTGTCCTTTGTTTTGTTTGTTGTTTCAATAAAATTCTCAGGTTTGAAAATCTTTATTGAGAGAGAGTCCTCACATAGTTACTTAATTGTTTTACTACTCTTTGATCTTCGCTTCTATCTTTTTGAGAGTAGTTTGATATTCACTCTTGTGCTTCATTTATATCCTGTGAGAAAATGTTGAATAAATTGAATGTCATAAATATCAAATTATGTACGCTTCATATGCTTGTCCCAAGGGGAGTAGTGACTTCACATACAAGAAGTATAAGCGGTAAAATTTATTAGAAGTTAACAAACATAGCATTGTCCACTTGAACAATTCATGAAAGAATATTGAAGGAAGAGAGATTTCACATATAAATATAATATCTTGGACATCTTCTATGATTGTGAGGCCCGTTTAATTATTTTCAAAACTTGTTCAAGTAGTTGATGTTGGAGAAGGAAGACAACGTAATGGTTATGTTTGTTTATATTCACATAGAAGTTATATTTTCATGGATCCTCTAACATGTGGTGCTTGCTTAGGATCTTCTGCTAGCTAAAAATTTTGTACTAAGTAGAGATACTACTTGTGCATCCAAAAACCCTTAAACCCAGTTTCTTGCCATGAGAGTCCACCATATCTACCTATGGATTGAATAAGATCCTTCAAGTATGTTGACATCGGTGCAAAAAGCAATACAAATTGATCCTAAATATGTATGATCTTTTATTGGAAGGGAAAATAAGCTTTGTACGAATTTGTGATGGTTAAGAAATAAAAGCAACGGACTGCATCATAAAGGTTGCTATCACAAGGGGCAATATAAAGTGATGTTCTTTCCATTAAGAGCTCACACATCCAAAAATAAAAAGCGCATGACAACCTCTCCTTCCCTCTACAAAGGGCCTATCTTTTACTTTTATGTATTTATTTTTCTATATTTACTTTTATTCAAGAGTCAATAATGTTCATCCCTATTCCAATCTATTAAGTCTTTAGTGGCAAGCATCATGTGGTGGGGAAAGATCCACACACATATATCCCGTTGAATATAGGTGATCATGATTCATTATTGTTGACATTATCCCTGAGATAAATAAGTTGGGAGGTGGAACATTAAGCCCCTATCTTCCTATGTGTTTGACTGAAACTGTTTGTTCTAAAAATATGCTTTGAGTGTCCACAATCATGGACGACTAAATGATAGTTGAGTATGTGGAATTTGCTAAATCAAAGCTCTTACATAGACCCTTCCTGAAATTAAGATGAATTGTATTTTTTTGATGACTAAGAACATAGTTTGTTGGTTTTCAAGAAAGTTTATGGTCTATACTTTAACATGTGAATAGCTTGCTACTTGATCATGAGAAGTTTTATGAGAAAAGAGTTCATGTTTATGATGCTAGAAAAAGTGATTGGAATTATCATTGATCAAACTTATATACTATGCTAGCATTCACACTTCATAAATTACTTCTTTTATCATTTACCTACTAGAGGAAGAGTAGGAATTAAGCTTGGGGGTGCTAATACGTCTCCAATGTATCGATAATTTATGAAGTATTCATGCCATATTTACCTATGTTTACAATCCTTTTATATGGGTTTGATGCAATTTATATGATTTAATTAGAACTAACCCGGACTGGCATTGTTTTCAACAGAATTACCATGGTGTTGTTTTTGTGCAGAAAATAAAATTTCTCGGAATCTCCCAAAAAATTTTAACAAATTTTTCTAGAAAAAATAAGAAATACTGGAGCAAAGAACTACCGGAGGGGGCCACCAGGTGCCCCCAAGCCATCAGGGCGTCATCACCCCCTGGGAGCGCCCGGATGGCTTAGGACCACCTCGTGGCTCCGTTTAGCGTGATTCCAACGCCGAAAAATCCTATAAATACCAAAAACCCAGAAGTTAACCTAGAACTTCCGCTCCGCTGCTGCAAGCCTTTGTATCGAAGAGAACTCATCCGGAGCCCTGTTCCGGCACCCTGCCGGAGGGGGCATTCATCACCGGAGGCCATCTTCGTCATCCCGGCGGTGTGCATGACGTGGAGGGAGTAGTTCACCTTCGGGGTTCAGGGTATGTACCAGTAGCTATGTGATTGATCTCTCTCTCTCGTGTTCTTGAGATGTCACGAGCTTGATGTATCACAAGCTTTGTTAATATAGTTGGTTCATATGATGTTCTTCCCTTGCTATCTTGATGTGATGAATTGAATCTTTCCCTTTGAGATTTTGTTATGTTGCATTGAATTCTTTGGGTTTGAGAACACTTGATGTATGTCTTGCATGTGGATACCCGTGGTGACAATGGGGTATTCTATTTATTCACTTGATATATGTTATAGCATCAATTTGCGGATTCTGGTGACCTTGGGGGATCTATTCACATGGGTTGATTGCACGTTTTCATCCTACTTTCTCCGATAGAAATATTGGGGTACTCTTTGAAGTTCTTCGTGTTGGATTAAATATGATGAATCTGGAATTCTTTGATGCATGTCGAGTAATTAACCCACGGATACTTGTGGTGACATTGGAGTATCTAGGTGACATTAGGGTTGATTGATGCGTATCATATGGTGTTATTTTAGTACGAACTCTAGGGCAGTTTGTGACACCAATAGAATTAGCTCAATAGTTGATCGGAAAGGATAACTTTGAGGTGGTTCTACTACCTACAAAAATTTCATCTTATGTTCTCCGCTACTTATGAACTTTGGAGTGATTCTTTATCGCACGTTGAGGGATGATCATATGATTCTATTATGTTAGCATTGTTCAGAGATTGCACTAGTGAAAGTATGAACCCCAAGCCTTATTTCCAAGCATTTATACAACATTTTGCGCATAGTTTGCCACTTGCTACCTTAATTTTTTTATATTTTCAGATTACAAAAACATATATCTACTATCCATATTGCACTTGTATCACCATCTCTTCGCCGAACTAGTGCACCTATACAATTTACCATTGTATTGGGTGTGTTGGGGACACAAGAGATTTCTTGTATTTGATTGCAGGGTTGTTTGAGAGAGACCATCTTCATCCTACACCTCCCACGGATTGATAAACTTTAGGTCATCCACTTGAGGGAAAATTGCTATTGTCCTACAAAACTCTGTGTTTGAGGCCCAACATAGTCTACAAAAATAAAGTTGCTTAGTAGACATCACTTGGCAGCTGACGATGCCGAGCCACCGCCATAGAACGTGACCTTCAAAAATGACAAAAGGGTCTCGATGGTGATGAAGGAAAATTCCTAGCAGCGAAGCAGAGTAGATCAGCGGCGGGGTCATGGAGGAGATCCACGGGGGTTGAATCCGAGGGGGTGGGGTGCGCCACCTAACCTGTGACATAGCCCGCGTCAAGCCGTTGCTGTCAACGAGCTCGATTTCGTAGCCAGCTGCCACAACATACAGACATGCGCGAGCCCGCTTATTTAAATCCGTCGACCAGTCATCGTAGTGAGCTTCCTTGGGGGCCTCGGCGGCCACCTCACTATCGTCCAGCGGGGAGGCCTCGATATACCTCTTTTTGGCCATTTGATCCTCGAGCTCCCCGGGAAGCATAGCCGAGCTTAGGCTGCAACGCTCTGGAGTGGGGGTGGGATGGGGATCTATGGGAAAGGGGTGTTTCACAGGCGTCATCTAAGAAACTCAGGGCGGTGAGGGTATGAAGATCAGTGGGTAACATGCACGGGCAGACTGGCAGAGGTTGACGATGGAGTTGGGGGCGGCGCGGCGATCTAGCTAGGGTTCGAGCGAGGGAGGAGTGGTGTCTGTGAGAGCGGAGGTTTTCCTTTTTTTACGTAATCTGAGTAGAGGTTTAGTGGTGAGCGGGGGGGGGGGGGGAGGGCGGCAGGTGGTGTTTGAGGAAATGCCACAGCTACTGAAAATTTTACTAGGCAGGAGTGAAATGCTGTGATGCCGGGGCTACTAAAAATTTATATTACGGGATTGAAGTGGTGCGGCCCGCGCGGGAGCAACAAACATCGCACACTACCCAAACATAATAAGTGTATGCTATCAAATAGGAAAAACCCGCGGAACTTCCATTTTTCAAATCGCTCTAGGTGGTAGATATTTGTGAGATTGTGAGGGAAGTCTCGTGGAGCCCAATCATGTCCCGCGCCCACCAGTTGACCGTGCTGATGTGACAGGGCACGACCGTGGCACACTGGTAGTCGGAGGGAATGGTGTATGTTGAGTGTACAATCGTAAACGGTTGTTTCATTTGAATCGTCTGCTATTTACTCCTATAATAATATATAGGAGCATTTCGCCAAAAAAATGCGGGAAAGGGGTCAGAACACAAACACACCTGCAAGTGGAACAAAAATGTATGTGATGTCTACTACGCAACTTTATTATTGTAGACTCTGTTGGGCCTCCAAGTGCAGAGTTTTGTAGGACAATAGAAATTTCCCTCAAGTGGATGACCTAAGGTTTATCAATCTGTGGGAGGTGTAGCATGAAGATGGTCTCTCTCAAACAACCCTGCAATCAAATGCAAGAAATCTCTTGTGTCCCCAACACATCCAATACAATGGTAAATGATATAGGTGCACTAGTTCGGCGAAGAGATGGTGATAGAAGTGCAATATGGATGGTAGATATAGGTTTTTGTAATCTGAAAATATAAAAACAATAAGGTAACTAGTAAAACAACAAGCAAAACGGTATATTAATGCTTGAAAATAAGGCCTAGGGTTCATACTTTCACTAGTGCAATCTTGTGGCCCACATGTGGCTCCCCTCCGGTGGTCTTCGCTTCGGTATTTCTTATTTCTTATTTCCTACAGAAAAAATCATAAAAAAGTTTCGGGCGATTCCGAGAACTTTTATTTTCTGCACAAAAAGCAACACCACGACAATTCTGATGAAAACAGCGTCAGTTCGGGTTAGATCTAAATAAATCATATAAAGTGCATCAAAACCATATAAAATTATTGTAAACATAGGAAAATATGGCATGAATACTTCATAAATTATCGATACATTGGAGACGTATCAGCATCCCCAAGCTCAATTCCTACTTGTCCTCAAGTAGGTAAATGATAAAAGAAAAAGTTTATGAAGTGTGAATGCTAGCATAGTATATAAGTTTGATCAATGATAATTTCAGTCACTTTTCTAGCATCATAACCAACAATTTTTCTCATAAAATTCATCATGATAGAGTAGCAATCAATTCACATGTCATGGTTCAAACAATGCATTCTCTTAACAACATATGTTCTTAGTCATCAAACAATTTCAATGCATCATCAAGTCTAAGTAAGAGCTCCACATACTTAATTACCATATAGTCTTCTATGATTGCTAATACATCGAACACATAGAAAGATAGAGGGATAATGTTTCTCCTCCCAACATACTTATCATGAAGATAATTGTCAACAATAATGAATCATGACCAAATATATTTGACTGGATATACGTGTTTGGATCTTTCCCCACCACATGATGCTTGCCAACTAATAGATTGAAGTTGGAATAAGAAGTTGACTCAACATAAAAATTAAATAACATGAAAGTAAATAGATTGTCCCTTCGCAGAGGGAAGCAGGGATTTGCAGAGGTGCCAGAGCTCATTGTTTAAAACAGAGATGAATATGTAATTTTGTGTGGTATACTTTTTGTCACACCCTGTGTTTTGCCTCACCTGACTAAGTTAACATAGCTGAAAAATTAGTGCCAATTAAAACTTTTGTGTGCATATGAATGCTTGACTTGTGTGCTATTTGCTTGCTTGCTTGATTGTGCCATGAACCATCATATATCTCCTACACTACAAACTCATCTCCTTGCTCCAAATCATTTCCCAATGATCATGCCATGTGTATAGGACATAAACTGTTTTTATAAAATATTATTTTGGCCAAAAAGGATTTATTCAAATTAGGTTTTCAAAAAAAAAACCTGAGTTGAGGATTTAACTACAAGTCCTCAAATTGGGTGGATTGTTTTGACACAACGACTTTATTTGGAACCTACTATATATAAGACTTCCCAAAACCACCAAATATTAATTTTTAAGATCATTTTACTATTTTATTTAAAGGTTTTTCTTAAGGCCAGAAATGGTCTTTGTAGGGAAAAATTATTTTTATGCTTTAAAAATATCCGAGAAAATTTAAGGAAACTCAATGGACATATATTTTCCATGTATATGAGTTTCAAGACATGGTCATGTTCAAAATATGGGACAAAACCCTCCAAAACCCTTTCTGCCTGTTTCAAGCATTTGAAATATTTCTATAGGAAATATTCCCAATTAATTCCAGGAAGATTCTAGCAAGTCAGACATGATATATGTGATGATCTTGTCAAGTTCCATCTCAATCCTAATTGTTTTGGTTCACCAAAATATCCCAAAACCATTCCTGTCCAAATCCAAACTTGATCAACTTTACATTGTCAAGTATCTCCATTTGTGCTCAAACTTTGTGGACATGTTCTAACCCTCTAATAATGCATCCACACCAAGTGGTGCACTAAGGAGAACAGATACACTTGCCCAAATCCCCCCAAACCCATTTCTGCTGATTTCTAGAATTGGGTAGTATTGCACTGTGAAGTTTCCCCATTTGAGCCCAAACTTTTTGGGCATGCTCTGGCAGACTAATGGTGACCCCACACCAAGTGGTGCATTAGGGAGAGCAAGTTATCTGAGATAGATCTAGACAAAACCATTTCTGCCTATTTCTAGGGTTTATAAAGTTTGCATTGGAAACTTTCTTCAAATGGGCTCAAACTTGGTGAACAACCCTATTTTTAACCACCAATTGATCCTGGTAAACCTCATGGCAAGTAGAATCCTTTAGCTATCCCAAACAGCTAACAAACACCTTCTGCCCATTATTTATACTCAATGATTGAAGGACCAGAAGTGTTCTCCTTGAGCCCATATTTTCACCACAGCCCCTCCTGGTCGCCAGCTACCTCCAGTAAAAACCCCAGCACCCAGCTCCATGATTGAGCGGGTGGAATCCCCACTTGCACCCCCTGGACAGCCCCATTCTTCCCTCTCTCTCAGCTTTCCCACTCTCCTGGCCAACACCCAGAGCATCCAATGCTCCCTTCACCCTATTTTATTCTTTCTGCAGTAGACGCAAGTGGCCGCGCCAGAGCGCGTGCAGACACGCCCATGCCGGCCAAAAGCCCGCTCTGGAGCGCGCTGCAACGCACTCGAGCACTGACCCGCGTCCTCTGGCCACCTCTGGCCTCCCTCGCGCGCCAGTCGAGGTCCCTCGACTTCCGGGACACGCCGTGGCCCTGTCCCCCTCCTCTCTTTCCCTCTGCTGGCCTCCCCTTGCACGCGCGCCGGCCGCCCAAGAGCGCCAATGGGCGACCTCGCACGTGCAAGCCCCTGCCTCCCCTGGCTTCTCTCTCTCCCTCCCCCGCTACATAGTAGAGCCCCACGGAGACCCCAGACACACCTCAGCACGCCCCCGTGGCCTCTGGCACAGTCCAGGCCATGGCCGTGGACGTAGCCTATGGTGATCCGGCGCTGCGGCTATAAGAGGCCTCCCCGAGCGCCCCTCTCGGCTTCTTTCGCTCCCCCTCTCTCCCGCAGACCCCATGGGCCGGTTTCCCCGTCCTCCCATGCCCTCCTCCTCTCCCCATGGCCGGAATTGCCGCCTCGGCCTCCACTCAAATTGGAGCTCCCCGGTGCCCGTCTCACCCTCCTATCCACTGCAGAGGATGTGGGCGACCTCCAAGAACCTCCCCTCCGCCCCATTCCTCCTCTCGTCGACTGAGGTCGCCTCCATCGCCATCCGCTCTTTCTGTCGCCACCGACGCTCCAGTGGCCCTCGACGTCCGTGCAGGCCATGGATGGACGCGGCGCGGCCTCCTGAGCCCGATGGTAGCCCGGGCGTCGCCGGAGGTGGCCTGTGCCGCCGGGACGTCGCCGGCGCACGCTCAGCCTCGCCTCCCCCGTCTCCCCCTGGCTCGGGCGGGAGGAAGGAGAGGGACCCGCCGGTCAGTGGCTAAGGCCCCCCCCCCCCGTTTAAGTGGAAGCGCCCCCGCCGCTTCCCGCCTCCCTGCAGAGGAGGCGTACTACGGGGAGTACGCCTTCGACATCACCAGCTTCGCGCGCGTGGCCGAGCAGCTGGGCCGGCCCACTGCGTTGCGGTGCTATGCTGCGCTCAGTGCGTAGCTTGGGCCCGTTGGGTAATTTCTTTTACCCTTTTTCTCTTTTTCTAGAGAGACTAAATAATTAATATTAAATTCATTTCAACTCCAAATCTGGTAAATCAAAATCCTTGGTGCTCCTAAAATCTTGATCTGTCCAAAGATATATCCCACATATTTTTCCTACAAACTTTTATGTATAGTTCAAATTTAAATTTGAATTTGAACTATGAAAAAAACCCATTGCAAAATCCGTAGAGAGTCCAAATCAACTCCAAATGGAGTGATTCCAATTTTCAGTGACTCCAAAAATCTTCCTAGGTATAGACAACATTTTTCCTATGCTATATTCTGCTAGGGTAAATAAATGGTCCATTTTCCCTCCATTTCATATTAGGAAATTCATAGGAAAATCGTCCCAACTCCAAATCCACTGAAACCACTTTCTAAATTCTTCTAAAATCATGCCCTATTTGTTGGGTGCATCCACTCATTGTTATAAAAATGTTTTCTATAGACTTGTTATAGGATCAATAATGCCTCCATTTCCACCATTCAAAAATCCCTGATGATCAAAATGTAGTAGAATATTTTTTGGTATTTTTCTTCTGACCAGAGATGTCCATGAAAAATAAATCTCCTATTCATAGAGCACTTTTATTTTCTGCTTGTTGTGTTGCTTATTGTGGTTGTTTCCGACGGTAGTTGACGAAGTAGACGAAGTGCTCAGAGATGGACGAGAAGCGTGTGAAGGCCTCGAAGACCTTGCTAAGCCAGGCAAGCAGCCCTTTGACCATGTTTAAGAACCCACTTTATTGCATGGCATATAACACTTCATTTTGTTATGATGATCATGATGATGTGGTGACCACTTTGGTGGATGCCTCTGTTACTTTTCCGTTGATACTTGCATCGTGCATGACCCTACCTTCCTATGAGGGTTGTGCGGGTGGGAAGTAGTTAGGTTGCTAAAGTAGATGCTACGCAAATGGGATGGGAAAATGCATGGTGTCGGAAAGGAAATGATTTCAAAGACTTTTTGAAAACCCCATCGGGTGCCACTAATGCCCGAGGGTGATGATGATGAGCTAGGTAACCACTTGATAAAGAAGTGGTGTACCGAGGCAAGTGAGTGTGTTGGTTTTTCGAAAACGGATTGGTGTAAGTTGCGACCATTATTCCAACCTTACATGTGCGACCACTCTACCCCTATATGGGAAGGGGCTTTGTTGACTACCTTGGTCGATGCTAGCAGAGAGCCCGCATTACTAGTGGCTAGAGAGCCAGAGTTACTCTCTCGATACAGGGTCGTGCCAGGTAGGGCGACCATGGGCTGTTTTTACAGACACCGGGCACACCGTTGTGTCCCTTCATGGATGGTACCATGTTGAGCAAGGCTCGTGTTTGTACATCATAAAGATGTGGGCCAACGAGTGGACTCTTTGTTTAGTGTCGTCAAGGGAAAGGCAATGTTCGGGTGCTTACCTCGGGTATGTGACATACCGCGAGTCGTGGCTTGACACGGAAGTTCCCCGAGTCTTGTGGGTAAAGTGTGCAACCTCTGCAGAGTGTAAAACTATTCGAATAGCCGTGTCCACGGTCAAGGACAGTTGGATGACCGCTCTTGGGCTACGTCCATTGTTTACAAAACTTGGTGTGCGCGTGTGTGAGAAAGATGGAATACTCGAGTTAAGTTAGATAACTTGACATGACGATTGAACATGAGGTGTTCAGAACTTGATTATATTGATATCTGTAACCTGTTCGTACGGATACCTGTATCCTCATGATGCATGCTACTTCAAGATTATTTGATCATGTCATTGCACTCGAAATTGTTTCTCCGCAACTTACCTGCTTAGTGCTATATCATGCTTTGTTATACCTTGTTCCAAAACATGGGTTTCTTGCGAGTACATTCAAAGTACTCATTGGCTTGCCACTGGTTATTTTATTGGCCAGGCATGAAAGACCAGGTTATGGTGAAGATTACCTTGGTGATGAACATGCGAGCTAGGACGCTTCTCAGTCAGAATGCCTGTAGGGTTAAGGCAGATGGCATGGGTTCACGCTATCGTTGAAGATTTCCGCTACGAGATTATGAAGGCTTGGTCATAAAGGCCATATTCGAGTAAAACGGTATGTAATGGATGTAAGACTCTTGTTATTCAGTTTCTGTGTGTTCAGTGAGCATTGATCTCTGGGATCACTGTGCATGTACATTCGGTGATCATGACTTATGAGTCGGGATCCCCACACTTTTCCTATCCACGTCACAACAAAGTTTTAAATATCTTCCATGCTAAACACATTATTGGTGGTTCCCCAACAAAATTGAAATTTTAATCCCCCTCCACCATTCAAACACATTCCATGGCTGGCCGAATCCACGGTTGCCCTCTGAACAATCAACTTTCTAGGGGGAGTTTTTGTTTATTTATTTTTGTATTATGCAGGACTAGGCCTTCTCTCGTGCAATGACAAGTGAATAAACACTCATCTTGAGAATAACTCGCTTAGCATGGAAGATAATGACCACCGCGTCGCTCCATGAGCGTTCGAGCACACAAAACAGATGTTTATTTGAATGTTTAGAGGTGGCACATGCAAATTTACTTGGAATGGCAGTTAAATACCATTTATAGGTAGGTATGGTGGACTCTCATGGAAGAAACTTGGCTCAAGGATTTGGATGCACAAGTAGTATCTCTACTTAGTACGAAGATTTGGCTAGCAAAATGTTCCAAACAAGCACCACATGTTGGAGGATCCATAACAATATAACTTCTATGCAAATATACCCAAACATAACCATTACATTGTCTTCCTTGTCCCACTTCAAATATTTGATCAAGGTTGAAAATAATTAGTGGGTATTCACAATCATAAAAGATGTCCAAGATAATATATTTGTATGTGAAAGTTCTCTTTCTTATACTAATCATTCATGAATTGCATGTATGACCAATATTGTGATTGTCAAACTTCAATAGATTTTACTTTCTAAACCAAATGTGAAGCTACTACTAAGCATAAAGCACATTGATAATTTTAGATATATGAAACTTCATTCATTCACAATTAACTTCATTCATAAAAGTGAATCGCAAGAGTGAACATCAAACTACTCTCAAAAAGATATAAGTGAAGATCAATGAGTAGTCAAACAATTAAGTAGCTATGTGAGGACTCTCTCTCAATAAATATTTTCAGATCTGAGATTTATTTAAAACAGCAAACTAAACAAAAATGGCACTCCAAGAATAGCACATATCATGTGAACGAATAAAAATTTATGTTCAACATAGGCTAACCGATAATTGTTGATGAAGAGAGGTGGGATGCGTAGCATCCCCAAGCTTAGATGCTTGATACTTCTTGTAATGTTGACTTGGGGAGTGATGTCTACTACACAACTTTATTCTTGTAGACTTTGTTGGGCCTCCAAGCGCAGAGTTTTGTAGGACAGTAGCAATTTTCCCTCAAGTTTAAGACCTAAGGTTTATCAATCAGTCGGGGGTATAGGATGAAGATGGTCTCTCTCAAACAACCCTGCAATCAAATACAAGAAATCTCTTGTGTCCCCAACACACCCAATACAATGGCAAATAGTATAGGAGCACTAGTTGTGCGAAGAGATGGTGTGCAATATGGATGGTAGATATAGGTTTTTGTAATCTGAAAATATAAAAACAGCAAGGTAGCAAGTAACAGAAGTGAGCACAAACGGTATTGCAATACTTGAAAACAAGGCCTAGGGTCCGTACTTTCGCTAGTGCAATCTCTCAACAATGCTAATATAATTGGATCACATAACCATCCCTCAATGTGCAACGAAGAATCACTCCAAAGTTCTTATCTAGCGGAGAACATAAGAAGAAATTGTTTGTAGTGTACGAAACCACCTTAAAGTTATCCTTTCCGATCGATCTATCCAAGAGTTCGTACTAAAATATCATCAAGTTATCCTTTCCGTTCGATCTATCTAAGAGTTCGTACTAGAATAACACCATATGATACGCATCAACCAACTCTAATGTCACCTAGATACTCCAATGTCACCACAAGTATCCATGAGTTAATTATAAGATATGCATCAAACAATTTCAGATTCATAATACTCAATCCAACACAAAGAACCTCAAAGAGCGCCCCAAGATTTCTATCAGAGAACAAGGCATGAAAACGTGCAATCAACCGCTATGCGTTGATCCCCAAGGTCACCGGAATCCGCAAATTGACGCCATAACATATATCAAGTGAATCACTTGAATACCCCAATGTCACTACGGGTATCCGCATGCAAGACATACATCAAGTGATCTCAAATCCATAAAAGTATTCAATCCGATAACAACAAAATCTCAAAGGGAAAGCTCAATTCATCACAACAAGATAGAGAGGGGAAAACACCAATGATCCAACTATATTAACAAAGCCCGTGATACATCAAGATCGTGCCATCTCAAGAACACGAGAGAGAGATTAAACACATAGCTACCGGTACAAACCCTCAGCCCCAAGGTGGATTACTCACACATATCATGGTGAGAAAGAGAGAGTTGTTGATGGAGAGGTGCAGCCCCAAAGAGATGGAGGCGATGGCGGCCACGGCGCCGGCGACGGGCGGCGGCCCCTTGCCCCCCCTTCTTCCCACCGACTGACGATCTCTAAAAACTGTTCGTGGACAGATTTCAGGAAAGTCAGAGTCCTCCTCCAACAAGACTCCTTTTGCGTTTTTTCGACAATTTCCAACTAATTCCTGCACATCAAAGTGTGAAACAAGAACTTGAGAAGTTTTGCAACCATTAATAGGTTATTACCAATAAATCATAAAACCATAGTAAAAACATAGGTAAATATGACATGAATACTTCATAAATTATCAATACGTTGGAGACGTATCAGCATCCCCAAGCTTCTTTCCTACTCGTCCTCGAGCAGGTAAATAATAAAAAAACTAATTTATGAAGTGTGAATGCTAGCATAATATATAAGTTTGATCATTGATAATTTTCCGTCAATTTTCTAGCATCATAACCAGCAACTTTTTTTCATAAAAATCATTATGATAGAGTAGCAACCAATTCACATGATATGATTCAAACAATGAATTCTCTTGAACCTTAACAACCTATGTTCTTAGTCACCAAACAATTGCAATTCAACTTATTCTCAACAAAGTCTAAGTAAGAGCTCCACATATTCAATCATCATATAGTCTTCCATGATTGCTAGTACTCAAAGCATATTTTTAGAACAAACAATATCCATCGAACACAGAGAAAGATAGGGGCTTAATGTTTCGCCTCCCAACTCATTTATCATAGAGATAATTGTCAACAATAATAAGTCATGATCAAATATATTTGACTGGATATATGTGTTTGGATCTTTCCCCACCACATGATGCTTGCCAACTAATAGATTGAGGTTGGAATAAGAAGTTGACTCAACATGAATAGTAAATAACATGAAAGTAAATAGATTGGCCCTTCGCAGAGGGAATCAGGGATCTGCATAGGTGCCAGAGCTCAAAGCTTGAATCAGAGATAAATATAATTTTGGGAGGTACACCCTTCCCGTCAACGTTACGACCAAGAGTTATCGATATCTTCCATGTTTAACATATTAGCGGTCGTTCCCAAGCGGTAAAAGTAAAGGTTTACTCCCCCTCCACCAACAAACACACTTCACAGCTAGCCGAATCCACAGATACCGTCCATACAAACAACATTCCTGGGGGAGTTTTGTTTAATTATTTGCATTTTTTTATTTCGAGACTGGGAATCCCTATTACCGCCCCTCCCGTCCAAGGATGAGTGAATAAACACTCATCATGAGAATAACCCGCTTAACATGGAAGATACTGACCGCCCCATGTCGCTCCATGAGCGGTCTAGGTACACAAAACAGATGCTCATTTGAAATTTTAGAGGTGGCACATGTAAATTTACTTGAAACGGCAGGGTAATACCGCATATAGGTAGATATAGTGGACTCTCATGGCAAGAATCTAGGTTTAAGGGTTTTTGGATGCACAAGTAGTATCTCTACTTAGTACAAATTTTTGTCTAGCAAAAGATCCTAAGCAAACACCACATGTTGGAGGATCCATAACAATATAACTTCTATGCAAATATAAACAACCATAACTCATTACGTTGTCTTCCTTGTCCAACTTCAACTAATTTTCTCAAGTTTGAAAATAATTAATGGGTATTCACAATCATAGAAGATGTCCAAGATAATATATTTGTATGTGAAAGTTCTCTTCCTTATACTAATCATTCACGAATTGCTTATATGACAAATATTGTGATTGTTAAACTTCAATAGATTTTACTATCTAAACCAAATGTGAACTTGCTACTAATAATATAGAACATTGATAATTTCAGATTTATGATATTTCATTCATTCACAATTTACTCATAGGATATAAGTGAAGCTCAAGAGTAAACATCAAACTACTCTTCAAAAGATATAAGTGAAGATCAATGAGTAGTTAAACAACTAAGTAGCTATGTGATGACTCTCTCTCTCTCTCTTAATGAAGATTTTCAGATCTGAGTATTTTATTCAAACAGCAAACTAAACAAAAATAGAACTCCAAGAATAGCACGCATCATATGAACGAATAAAAATTTAGGCTCAACATAGGCTAACCGAAAGTTGACGAAGATAGGTGGGATGCGTAGCATCCCCAAGCTTAGATGCTTGAGACTTCTTGAAATATTTACTTGGGGTGCCTTGGGCATCCCCAAGCTTGAGCTTTTGTATCTCTTTCAATCCTCTCATATCATGGTTTCACCTATTCTCAAAAACTTCATCCACACAAAACTCGAAAAGAACTCGTGAGATAGGTTAGTACACATAAGAATAAATCAACACTTCATGTACTGCTAATACAAGTTGCACAATAATTTTCAAACATCATCTACTGTTTACTATCGTTTCCACAATTTATATCTACCAATATAGCCTATGGAAACTATAGGATAAGTAGATAACAAAACTATGACAGCAATCTGTCCAAACAGAACAGTCTTTAGCAATTTATTAAACCAGTGCACTTCTGTAAATCAAAAAATTATGAAAATTTAGTACAGGCTAAAAAATTTATATGAAAATACCGTGTAAAAATTTCAGAAACTTTTCACGTTCCAGTAAAATATGAAAATTCAAACACTACAGCAAAAGTTTGTGTTTTTACACAGCACACATCAAACATGCAATTCAAGCATCCTAAAGGAAATTCTTGGAAATTTTTATTGAAAACCAAGATTATAAATAACACCTAACAGAAAATAACAAAATAAAGTGACGCTCCAAGCAAAACTCATATTATGTGACAAATAAAAATATAGCTCTAAGTAAGATATACCGATAGTGTTGAAGACGAAAGAGGGGATGCCTTCTGGGGCATCCCTAAGCTTAGGCGCTTGAGTCTTCCATGGATATTACCTTGGGGGTGCCTTGGGCATCCCCAAGCTTAGGTTCTTGTCACTCCTTATTCTCCTCATATCGGTGTCTCACACAAAACTTGAAAACTTCAATCACACAAAACTTAACGAAACTTCGTGAGAAGGGTTAGTGTAATAAAGATAAATCATTCACCTAGGTACTGTCAAGACAAGATTCATAATTGTTCCCACATGATACCTACTGTATTCTATCATTCCCATAATTTATACCACTAAATATAAGCTATGGAAACACTAAAACAAGCAAACTATGCATGCAAAACAGAATCTGTCAGTAACAGAACAGTTTGTGAAGATCTGTAGTATAGCCATACTTCCCTGTCTCTAACAATTCTCAAAAATTAGGAAAACCTTTAGAATTTGTAAATGAAGACTGTGTAAAACTTTCAGATCATTATCACGCTCCAGTGAAAAATGAAAATTCCTGTACTGGAGTCAAAAGTTTCTGTTTTGGTTCAGCATCAATTCTACTCATCTTGTGAGTCATCCCAAAGGCTTTACTTGGCACATTATTGAAATAAAAGGCAAAAAACATGATTACTATAGTATCTTAATCATGTGAACACATGAAAACAGAAAGGAAAAGTGTTGGGTTGTCTCCCAACAAGCGCTTTTCTTTAATGCCTTTTAGCTAGGCATGATGATTTTAATGATGCTCACATAATAATAGTATTTGAAACATGCAAGGGAGCATCATGAATCTCATGAAAAGCACATTTAAGTCTAACCCACTTCCTATGCATTGGGATTTTGTGAGCAAACAATTTAGGGGAGCAAGAATCAACTAGCATAGGAAGGCAAAATAAGCATAACTTTGAAATTTTCAATGCATAGAGAGGAAACTTGATATTATTGCAATTCCTGAAAGCATATGTTCCTCCCTCATAATAATTTTTAGTAGCATCAAGAAGGAATTTCACAATATAACAATTACATAAATCATTATTTTCATGATGCACAAGCATAGAATTTTCATTACTCTCCTCATAAGCAAAATTCTTCTCATTCATAATAGTGGGAGCATCAAATGAAACTCGAATACTATAAATTGTTTCCACATTAAAAGAGTAATGTTCAGTAAAGGGATATTCAAAATTATGACAATAATTATCACTAATTTTTATAACATAAGTATCATCACAATAATCATCATAAGTAGCAACTTTGTTCTCATCATAGTCAAGTGAAACCTCTTCCGAAATAGTGGAATCATTACTAAATAAAGTCATGACCTCTCCAAATCCACTTTTTTCATTATAATAAAATTCAACACCCTCCAAAATAGTGGGATAATAATTATCTAAAGTTGACACTCTTCCAAACCCACTTTCATAAATATCGCAATCATCATAAATAGGAGGCATGCAATCATCATAACAAATTTGATTATTCAAAATAGGGGAACTAAAAAGATCATCTTCATTAAGCATAGCATCCCCAAGCTTGGGACTAACATTAATTGCAGCAAATAAATTCTCAAACATGTCATAACCTCTCCCAAGCATATCATAACATAATCACTCTCATCATTAATAGTATGAATAGCACCAATAGCATAACAATTATTATCATCATAATTTACCAAGTTGGTGCTAAAAAGATTTTCAAGATTATAAGAAGTATCATTATCTTCCCAATCATAGTCATCACAACAAGCAATAGGCATAACAAAATCATCATCAAGTGTATCATCTTCCACAATTATATTTGATTCATCCTCGTGAGGCACAACAATAATAGGAGCAACATCATTTGGGAGAGATACCTTTTTACCTCTACTCTTCCTTCTTTTCTTCTTCTTCACCACATCATATGTGGGTTTAATTAATTTTTTCGAGCTTCTTATTGATGAGATTGGTTGAATAGGGAGCTCCTCCTCATCACCTATTACATCATGAGAGACAATAGGAGGGAAAGTGGAATTCTTTAACCTTTCATTAGTATTCCTTTTATATTCTATTGGTTTTCCCATATTTCTATAGTTGGCAATATAAGAATTCTCATTGCAATTTACCATGCAAAACATATAGATATTTTTTAGATTAGTTTCAATATCGTCCGTGAGAATGAATACTTCAAACCAACTATTTTTATGTGTCAATTCTTCACTCCCCAAAAATAGAGAAAGCTCATCATAAAGTTCAACGATGATCAAGTCATTACAATATTTGGCCATGATTTGATCATGAAAAAGTTTGCATTGGAAATTAAGATGACCAACTTTATTGCAAAGTTCACAAGTAATAGGACAAAGAGAACATAATTTTGTAGCAAATTCATCTATCACTTTGAGCAAAAAATTGGTTCTATCATGTTTATGCTTCTTACAAAATCTATCATCCCTATAAGGCACGTCTTCACAAACTTTATGCACTCCACAAAAATTGACATGCTTATAAGAAACATGTTTATCATGACTAGTGCAATCATCATTAGTATTTTGGATATTCATATAATTCATACTAACAACATTGCAATCATGCTCATCATTCAAGGAACTCTCATTGCGTATTTTCATAATTTCTTATTCTACCAATTGAGCACAATTTTCAGAATCCTTATTTTCACGAAAGACATTATAAAGACGATACAAATGATGCAACATAAACTCCATTATTTTGTAGTTTTCTTTTATAAAACCAAACTAGTGATAAAACAAGAAACTAAAAGATTTAATTGCAATATCTAAAGATATACCTTCAAGCACTCACCTCCCTGGCAACGGCGCCAGAAAAGAGCTTGATGTTTACTACGCAACTTTATTCTTGTAGACTTTGTTAGGCCTCCAAGGGAAGAGTTTTGTAGGACAGTAGCAATTTTCCCTCAAGTGGATGACCTAAGGTTTATCAATCCATGGGAGGTGTAGGATGAAGATGGTCTCTCCCCAACAACCCTGCAATCAAATACAAGAAATCTCTTGTGTCCCCAACACACCCAATACAATGGCAAATTGTATAGGTGCACTAGTTTGGCGAAGAGATGGTGATACAAGTGTAATATGGATGGTAGATATATGTTTTTGTAATCTGAAAATATAAAAACAGCAAGGTAGCAAGTAACAAAAGTGAGCACAAACGGTATTGCAATGCTTGAAAACAAGGCCTAGGGTCCGTACTTTCGCTAGTGCAATTTCTCAACAATGCTAATATAATTGGATCACATAACCATCCCCCAACGTGCAACGAAGAATCACTCCAAAGTTCTTATCTAGCGGAGAACATAAGAAGAAATTTTTTGTAGGGTACGAAACCACCTTAAAGTTATCCTTTCCGATCGATCTATTCAAGAGTTCGTACTAAGATAACATCAAGTTATCCTTTCCGTTCGATCTATCTAAGAGTTTGTACTAGAATAACACCATATGACACGCATCAACCAACTCTAATGTCACCTAGATACTCCAATGTCACCACAAGTATCCATGAGTTAATTATACGATACGCATCAAACAATTTAAGATTCATAATACTCAATCCAACACTAAGAACCTCAAGGAGCACCCCAAGATTTCTATCGGAGAATGTAGGACAAGAACGTGTATCAACCCCTATGCATAGATTACCCCAATGTCACCGCGGGAATCCGCAAGTTGAGTACCAAAACATATATCAAGTGAATCAATAGAACACCCCATTTTCACCACGGGTATCCACATGCAAGACATATATCAAGTGTTCTCAAATCCAATATTCAATCCAACATAACGATATCTCAAAGGGAAAGATTCAATTCATCACAACAAGATAGTAAGGGAAACACACCATATGATCCAACTATATTAACAAAGCCCGTGATACATCAAGATCGTGACATCTCAAGAACACGAGAGAGAGAGATTGAACACATAGCTCTGGTACATACCCTCAGCCTCGAGGGTGGAATACTACCTCCTCGTCATGGCCTTCGCCGGGATGATGAAGATGGCCACCGGAGATGGATTCCCCTCTCCGGCAGGGTACTGGAACGCCTCCATATTGGTTTTTTGTCGATACAGAGAGTTGTGGCGGTGGAGCGGAGAGTCTAGGGTTATTTCTCATGGTTTCTATATTTATAGGATTTTTGGGCGTCGGTTTCACGCCAAGATGGGCCACGAGGAGGGCACGATACACCAGGGCGCGCCTGGGCCCTCTGGCACGCCCTGGTGGGTTGTGCCCACCTCGTGGCTCTTCTCCGGTGGTTCTTCGCTCCAATATTGCTTATTTGGTCCAGAAAAAATCACCAAAAAGTTTCGGGCGATTCCGAGAACTTTCATTTTCTGCACAAAAACAACACCACGGTAATTCTGCTGAAAATAGCGTCAGTCCGGGTTAGTTCTAAATAAATCATATAAAGTGCATAAAAACCATATAAAAGTATTGTAAACATAGGTGAATATGGCATGAATACTTCATAAATTATCGATACGTTGGAGATGTATCAGCGGACAACCGCCCTCTCCCACCGGTGATGCCTCCTATCGCGTTGCGTCCCTCTCATCCTCATCAAAGAGCACATGCTCTGCAATAGCTATCGCAAATGCTTCGATGCATTGTCCCAGATCCTCGGCACGCACTGTGGCCCAATCAGAGGCCTTACTATGGGCAAGTTTCGTTCCAACGGCAAGGACCGAGCCAAGATTGACCAGTGGTTCTTATCGATCGCCCTAGATCAACTCGAGGAGCTCACTTTTAATGATGGACATATGCGCTTGCTGCCACCCTCTACGTTGCGCCTCGTGCCAACGCTGCGCATCACGAGGTTCATGAACTGCCATTTCCCCCAGATTAACGCAGAGCCCGCTCTTTTGCTACCTCGACCGAAGCACCTCGAGCTTGTTGTTGTCTGCATCCCCAATGACGACATGGAGTGCGTGCTCCGCGGTTGTACTGTGCTTGAGTACCTTCATCTTCAGGCCATCAATGGATTGAGTAGCCTCCACATTGCCTCCATGAGACTCCGGACAATTTGTGTGTATTGTTGGTGCTGCAACAGGAGATCACACAAGGTGAATCACCAAATGGTCATTGAGGACGTGCCTTTACTTGAGAGATTACTTGTAGTTGACAACAAGGTCCAACAAGAATCAAGGTTATTTATGTGCCAAAGTTGACAATGTTTGGCTACTCGCCCGTCAACTTCTCTGAGCTTGTTATTGGATCCATAACCGTCCAGGTACGCCAGTCGCCTTCTTCTCCTTCTTGAAATTAACATTTTCTCTCTTTTCAAGATTTATGTTCGTCTGTCATCCAGAAAATGATTCCGACAAGCTCGACCCTGTATTTACGCACAATGAAGGTCTTGGCACTAGAATCTATCGGCCTCGACCTGGACCAAGTTGTCAGATTACTCAGATGCTTTCCATCCATGGAGAAGCTACATATCGAGGTGATGCTCCTTTCGTGTTAAATGTTAACCACAAGGGAGTTCAATTTTTGAAACCCTGCAAATCAAAGATGTCACTTGTGTGTCCAAGCACTAATACATTCTCTTCTTTTGCAGATACAATTAGGCCCGGTAGTGGATAATATGATACAATATAAAAATCCCATCGAATGCCTTGATCTCCATCTCTCAGAAATTACTTTGAACTCCTACCGAGGGACCTTACCGGAGATTATATTCGCTAGGTTCTTTGTTGTGAGGGCAAGTGTGCTAAAGATAATGAGATTTTGCCTACACTTATTGCACAAAAAGAATGGTTTGCTGATCAGTGCCGACGACTAGGACAAAATGGAAAAGGCTCTAGAGAAGCTCAATTTCATTTCGTAACTTCAGTTGACACACTATTCAGAAGTCCTTATGTCAAGCCCATACATGACATGTTAGTGGCAGATCCCTTTGCAGAAATATTGAAGTTGCGAAACTAATTGTAATATCTGTATGGACCTCTCAAATGTTCATGTTCAGCTGATCAATATGGGTGTCTAGAGCTGCATGACAAAGTTTTTGCATAAGCTGAATTTCATTTCTAATATAGGTTTGAACCTTGTAATCTTCAAATTTGAACCTTGTAATTCTGGAATTTGAACCTTTGTAATATTTCTGTCATTTGTGATACAATCATTCAAATGGCATCGTATGAGACTCGTATTTTGGTAGTACTATTTTTTCCCTTAATATGCAATGGACGATTAATATCTGGACCTTAATATGCAATTAACGATTAATATCTAGACCTTAAGAAGCACAACCACAACCGAGGGTATCCTGCGCGGCTCCAATGGCGCTCCCAGCGGCAGTCAGCGATGGGAGCTAGTTCACCATGCATGTCATAGAGCACACGCACAGAATGTTCACGGAGCTCTCGCTGGTGTACACCAACCATCCGATCTGGGTGGAGAACTCCATCAACGTTATGGACCTGTTGCTTGACGAGGACAAGTACAAAGTGCTCTGGTTCGACCTCGCGTTCCTCCTGGCGCCCTACTCTCGCGTCCCTCCGCATGCTCGATCTGCTCTCGCGCCCCTCTGCGCGCGCTCTGACAGCGGTTGGGGCCGTCCCATGATCACGTTTGGGGCACCATATGCATGCGGTTGCGCCGCGCGCGTCGCCACCATGCAGTAACGTCCTCCACAACGGAATCAAAAAAACTGCCATACAGACGTGCCGGTTTTCCAGGACGTCTGGCCCCCATTTATACCCGCGTTCATTAACCATAGTATCTTCACCCTTTTGATCGTGCCCCACAACACAATAAGAACACCCACGATGACACATGCAGAGAGGATATCCAGCGGCGCTCCAATGGAGTTTGGCGTGTATCCTGTGGACACCCACAGCAGGAAGACGGACCTCACGACGGTGTACACCAACGACCCGGTCGTGGTGGAGGACTTCATCAACACTATGGAGCGGTTTCTTGCGTGGATGATAAGTGCAAAGTGGTCGGCTTCGACCTTACGTACACCGGCGGTCGTGTCGGGCATGATCAGAAGGTTATCGTCGCCCAGTTGTGCGTGCATCATCACGTCCTCCTCTACCAGTACTGCCTGGCCACAATGCCTTGCGAGCGTTTCACCAGGTTTGCTGACAGCCCCGACTACAGGTATGCTACGGTGCACACCACCAACAATTCAAAGGTGCTCAAGACTTCGGGCTTGGCCTACCAGAAGCTTGTCAACATCAACGGCAACTACAGGGTCTGAGGCAGCAAGAAGGACAAGAACTCCCTGGTTGACCTCGTTGTAGCCATCATCGACCCCTACTACATAGACATGAGGGCTAAGTCCAAGGAGAACAAGCCACTCTGGCACAAGGCCTGGGTGAAGAGACTGGATGAATATCACCTCCAGAGTGCAGCCAAGGAAGCGTACACATGCTGCGAGATGTTCAGGCGGATCGTTGACATGAGGAAGTGCCTCCTACATGAAAACGATGAGGGATCAAGCCACAAGCAGAGCGGTGGCAGCAAGCGTCATAGGAAGTAGATGATTTGATGATCATTTCTCATAGTTTATTATGCATGTAATAGTTTATTGAGGTGTGCACCAATGTTGTGTGTAGTCACTTATGTCTTTGGATGCTTAATTAGGTTATGCAATCATATTGTTATGTGTGTAATTGTTTATTCAGGTGTGTCAATGTTATGTGTGTAGTCACTTATGTATCTGGATGTTTAATTTGGTTATGCAATCATGTTCTTCGTTTGTGTTATTTTGGCTCATCGCACACAATTGATCTGAGTTATTCGTATGTTGTTTATCACACACACATCTTGATCTGTGCAACCGTTTGTGTCAAAATTGGCTCATTGCAAACAGTTCGTTCGGGCAACGTGTTTGTCATCTATCGCACAAATCTTGATCTAGGTAATCGTTTGTGTTATTTTATGTCATCACAAACAGTTCATCTGGGTGACCTGTATGTCGTCTATCGCACACATAATCATCTAGATAATCATTTGTGTTTCATTGGATCAGCGCAAACAGTTTATCCGGATGAACTGTATGTCGTACATCGCCCACATCTGTATTTAGTTGACTGTCCGTGTTATTTTGGCTCATTGCAAATAGTTGGTCTGGGTCAACTGTTTGCCATAGATCGCACATGCAATTATTTTCTGAATCGTATTTGATGGATCCGCCATCGCACACAGTTCGTGCTATTGGCGATGGACCTTGAACTATACCCTTTGCGATTCATGCATCGCACACAGTTTGGTCGAAGGGTCTCTGATTGATGTGTCATCTTAGGACCTTCCTGCAGTAGTGAAGTGTGTGAACATATTGTAATATCAGTAAGAATACGTACTCCCACAAGCTTAGGCTTTAGGCCTAGCTTGGTAATCACCATCACTGGTCTGGATAATAATCGAAGTGATAGCTTGTGGAGGTGTTCTACGCAGCCTCCTCACCTAGACGAGCAGCCTCTATTGCCTCGTTATACTCGTGTGCTTCATGCTCATAGATAAAATATCTTTGTTTTCTCTGAAAGTCAAAGAGAATACGCGCAGGCAAAATAACAGAGACAACACAATATTTATCAAATGTCAAATTATATTCATATCTCTGAGCTCCGTCTTCAATAAAATCATGGTGCGGCATTTCCTCAAAGTCTAAATATTTCTCAGGTGATATGGGATCATTGGGTAGAGGCAAGACCCCTAGCCTTGCGGCTATGCGGGATGCGTAAATTCCTCCATATAAATCACCATTGCCCGCATTGCGGTGCAGCCTACGTGCAACAATTGCCCCAAGATTATATATTTTAATGCCTGTCAAGGCGGTGTGAATAATGCTCAAGTCAAGGGCGCAAAGCGCTCTGCAATCTTGCTTACCAATAATACATTTCCCATTTTCTAATAAGTGTGAACTAACGAATAGAGGGAAATTAAATACTTTTTATCCTAGCTTGCGTAACTCCTCCATCCACACCATTGCAAAGACTATTAAGGAAAATATCATAATCAGATTTTTGCAGTTTATTAAGTGAACCCCAATATGGAAATTTGCATGCATCACAAAATTCTTCTAGAGACATACCATAGGATCTATCATAAAGATGAAACAGAACTCTAGAATTTCGGGAATGATACTCAAACTTTTGAGTGAACTAATGAGTGAGGTTATAATGTTGAGTGCACTTATCTGCGAGGAAGGCGGTGAGCTCAGTGTTCAGGATATATTGATCAAATTCTTCCTTAATACCGGTACCCAACATGAACTCGTTACAAGGCCACCGACTTGATTTAGCTTCGGCCATCCGCACCGAACTTGCTCTTGGTTCAACAAATGCTTGTCGTACCGAGCTCTCACTTGGTGATTCACCAGAGAACCTTCTCCTTGAAGAGCTCCTCCTAAAGATGTTCATTTTCCTACAAACAAATTTCTAAAAAAATTGGACCACAAGATCATGTCAACAAAACTTTGTAAGATTGATAGCAACTACTCATATAGATGCCTAGAGGCTATATCAAGCATTCAAACTACTTGGAACTCAAAGAATTCAACATGCAAGCTCATTTTCAGTAGCACCAAGAGCAACAAAATATGCAAAATATAATGCACTAAAGCAAAACACTTATTGGAGCAATGGAGAAGTCACATACCAAGGGGCAATCCCTCAAAACAATTTCGGAAACGGGGATCCGAGCAAAGAGATCAAAAATCCCAGGTTTGGTAGCGAGAACACAAGAGAGAGAGAGAGGGAGAGAGAGCAATCAGGAATTTTTTTTCTAGATGTAGGAGATGAAGTGGGATGAAGGAATAAGTGAGTGGGGTCCCATGGGACCCATAAGGCATCTTTGCGCGCCCTAGGGGGTGGGTGTGCCCTATTGCCTTGTGAGCAACAGGTGCACTCCCTGGGGTGTGTTCAGCTCCAGAAATTCTTAAATATTCCAAAAAAAATCATGTAGAAATTTTACGACATTCTGAGCACTTTTATTTTTGTGTCATTTTTTTATTGCACGGATAATTCAGAAAATAGGATAATCATGGCATTTTATTTTATTAAACTATAAATAACAGAGAGTAAACTATGAGTACACAAAGTTGTGCTTACTAAACTTATCGATCACATGCCCCTCAAAAAGAATCCATTAATAAGGTTGATCAAGTCTTATTATAAACTATTTCCGAGTAACATGAAACCGAAGAATCTTCGTATAACACTACCTCAATGGGGATATGCATCTCCCCAACAATAAGAGTTTCATATTTCTTTTTGGCAGTAGTAAGAGGGAATTGAAAACCTCCAATAGTGATTGTAGCACTTTTTTCAATAATGTTGATACTATTCACCAAACTTTGTTTATTAGGAAAGTGCATCGTATGCTCATTACCATTAATATGAAAAGTGACCTTACTTGTGTTGCAATCGATAACAGCCCCTGCAGTATTCAAAAACGGTCTACCAAGGATAATCGACATGTTGTCGTCCTCTGGTATATCAAGAATAACCAAATATGCTAAGATAGTAACATTTGTAACCACGATATGCACATCCTCACAAATTCCAATAGGTATAGCAATGGATATATCACCCATTTGCAAAGATATTTTAGTAGGTGTACGCTTATTCAAATCAAGTCTTCTATATAATGAGAAATAACACTTGTTGAGTTCTACTGTAGGTGCATCGCATGCAAATTAAAATTTTCCTATGCGCAGAACAACCAAGAACATGCTACGGAGATGGATCACAGATCGTTACCACTAGACGCGCAGTGCCGTGCAGCGGAAGTAGAGTTGGGGCAGCGCGTTCGCGAGGTCCGTCTCCTCCTAGGCCGATCTCCCTCGAATAGCCAGTACAATCTCCCTCGAACCGCCGGTCGCCGGATCCCACGTGCAGGTTTGCCGGAGCGGCGCAAGTGCACCGCCTCTAACGGTATTCGCGCGTGCAGGAGGAACACCGTGCGGCGACTGCTAGGTCCGATCACATAGTTCGGCGGCGAGTGGAAGTGGCTAGTTGCAACACATGCAAAGCCCTAATGACGGCGCCGAAGCGATCAACCAGATGGGTGTGCCGCACCTCCACTATATATAGGCATCCGTCTCGGGCTCAAATCTTGGGCCTCGCACGGATCCTAAAGCCCACGTGTTCCTTCCCTTAAGCGCGCGACCCCTTAGGTTCTCGTTCACTTGGTCGCGAGTCAGATCACATCCGACTCGACTAGTCGATAGCGGCCTCTAGCAAAGGGAGCCGACTCCAAGTGTCCGATGAAGCTGGTTAGGCAAACCTGTACATCACACTTCTATTCCCTTTGCCACACGATATATGTTCTCGAGCTCAAGGCGACATGGTCATCCTTGTTGCAGCACGACCTCTTTCTCGTCCCGGCGAATCCAACCAACACTTCAGATTATATCATAATCCTCATCGCATGGCCATGCTTATCCAGGTCGGATCACCCGAGGGGCCCAGAGTATATCTCTCCTGATCGGAGGGGCAAATCCCATCTTGCTCAACCATGTCTCGCAGCATGAGTCCGGACAAGCCCGAAATCTACCTTTATAACTACCTAGTTACGGAGTAGCATGTGGTCGGCCCAAAGTGGGTCTATAACCATCCCGAGTACATGCGTCAGCTCAGGTATTAGGACATAGAACGTATGTTGTACTAGAGACTCACAGATGACCTATCGCCGCGTCTCATAGTTGGGTTTGTCCTACTCAGAACTTATCTCAACTCGGATCTGACTACGTCGAATCCGACCAGATCTTTTTGAGTCCATATTATCCGGCTAGCATCCAATGCTACATGGTTAGTGAGACCGGACCATCCACCATGTCATATGCTAGTCTAACTGGTTGCGCGTCCACACAACCCTTTCGACTAGGGACCATTTAGGACAGTCATCATACAATGCATGGTCTCACAAACAAGTCACGTACTTGTTAATACACATCATTGATAATGTCCAAGGACTATCTTTATTCATAAACACATAGGAAATATCATCATACATGATTGCCTCTAGGGCATATCTCCAACAACACTAACACCGGCTCCTAAATCACATAAGGCAGATTTAACATAACTTCTTTTAATGGAGCATGGTATAGTAGGTATTCCTAGATCTCCTAATTTCTTAGGTACTCCATTCTTAAAAGAATAATTTGCAAGACTGGTGGAAATTTAAGCTTCAGGTATTATTCTCTTATTAGTGACAATATCTTTCATATACTTAGCATATGGAGGCATTTTCAAAATATCAGTCAAGCGAGTGCGCAAAAAGACAAGTCTAAGCATTCCAGCAAAGCGCTCAAAATCTTCCTGATACGTCCCAAACGTACCTACTTTTCCAAACACTTTTTCTCTTGTTCTAGACACTAATTTGAATGAAACTAACCCGGACTACCGCTGTTTTCAGCACAACTGCTATGGTTTTGTTTTTGTGCAGAAATAAAAGTTCTCGGAATTGGATGAAACTTTTTGGAGAATTTTTCTAGAATATATAAAAAGTATTGGAGCGAAGATCCACCGAAGGGGCGCCACATGTGTATGCAAGCCAACAGGGTGTGGCCACCCCCTTGGGCGCACCGGGGCCCCACAAGCACCCCCTCACTTATCCCTTTGGCCGACTCCTTTTTCTTCCTCTAGAAATAATTACTAGTTGCTCTCTCTCTCTCTCTCTCTCTCTCTCTCTCTTTCTCTCTCTCTCTCTCTCTCTCTCGTGTTCTAGCTCCCACACCTGAGATTTTCTATCTCCATGCTCGGAACCCCGTTTCCGAAACTGTTTTGAGGGATTGCTCCTTGGTATGTTACTCTCTGATTCCTCCAATTAGTTTTGGCCTTAGTGATTTATATTTTGCATATTTTGCTGCACTTGGTGCTACTGAAAATGAGCTTTCATGTTGAATTCTTTGAGTTCCAAGTAGTTTGAATGCTTGATATGGCCTCTAGGCATCTATATAAGTAGTGCTATCAATCTTACAAAGTTTTGTTGACATAATTTTGTGGTCCAAAAATTTCAGAAATTTTCTCTTAGGAAAATGAACATCTTTAGGAGAAGTTCTTCGAGCTGGAGTTCCAAGGGAGTCATTGGGAGTGTTCAAGATCGAGATATTCACATCTCTCGTAATACGGAGGTGCGTCCGTGCGAATGGCCACATATTGCCTTCATGAACAAAGAGGGTTTCTACCAAGAGTTCATGCAATTCATTACAAATGCCGGGTTGACCGACTTCCTCGCAGATGAGTGTGATCAATACTATCTCCTTACGAATTCCTTTGTGCAAAATTTCTATTTTCTGAGTTGGCTTGCGGTTCCCATGGTACGTTTTGATTTATATGCTAAAACTTATGAAATACCATTCACCCAGTTCTGCCAAATATGCTTGATTCCCTCTGACGGGGGATTAAATGAGCCTAGGCTGGAGAAGTTTGAGGACTTCCTCCTTTCTTTAACTGTGGGAGAACGTAGGGGCGTGTCGAACGCTAGAGCTACCAGCTTGCATTTTCCTGATATGCACTACTTTGCGTTATTATAGGAAAATGTTTAACTGCTATGGAACAAGGTGGTGCTCTCAGTGCCCCCACCCTTGCTATTTACCGACGTGCATTATTTAATGACAACACGTACAACTTAGGAGCTGTTGTTGCATGCCGCTTGCATGGTAACCAGATCAGGGGGGAGATCCATGGTGGTATATATGCCACTCGCTTAGCAACGCACTTTAATGTTAATATACGCCCCACTGATTACTTATTACCTAAGGTTTATCTTGATCACTAGTCTATGATAAAACACCACTTTATCGATGAACCTGGGCCTCCACACCACATTCCCTACAACATGGTATATAGCGAGAGGACTCATGATGTTATTGAATTGCCTGCACTCTCTCTGTTTAACTATCACACCAGGCATGGATATGTTGTCATTTCATCGGATATAATTGCTTACCGGAACGAGTTAGCTGAGGCGGAGGCCGCGGCCCAAGCTTGGGACGTTCAAGTGCCTCAACCTACCTACTTTCCTCTTGGACCCGATGGCTACTTCGGATGGCGATCACCAAGCTAGGCCAAAAGCCTAAGCTTGGGGGGAGTACGTATTCCTCACCGACATTACATTCATGTTCACACATTTCATATCAACCGCCGGTGTTCATCCTTTTTCATTGTATATCCATGTTAGTTTTATTTTTTCGCTTTCTTCTTGTGTGTTTGAAAAACTTTGAAAACCCAAAAATATTTCTCGCTTCTTTTCGGTTTTTCTTTCTTGTTTAATTAGTGTGCGGTACTAAAAGAAAACCCAAAAAGATTTATGTTGCTTGCTGGGAGTTTTCCCATCTAAATAGATTTTCTCGCTTTTCGTTTTCCTTCATTTATTTGCTTTCTTCGAGAAAACCAAAAACTCCAAAAAATATTTCGGTGTGTTTCTCTGAATTTCTTTTCCTTTTGTTGAGTCGTTAAAAGGAGAAGACCACGATGAAAATGTTGAGTGGCTCTCATATGCATTATTATTTACCTAACGAAGAGCCAATACTACCTTGTCTTCTCCTTTGTATAAACGGTTTTGCAGATTCCATCTTAGTCCACAACACACTTGCACTATTATCATTTTCACATCATTCAGCCGTGCAAGTGAAAGGCAATAATGACGATATTTGATGAAGTGATCGTGGTAAAGGAAGCCAGTATGGACCCTTCTTGTTTCTTGTTTTCTTTTTTTGTAAATATGTTTAGCTCGTTCGATCTTGATTCATCATATTATGACTAAACATGTTTATGATGACAATTAGAGATTATAGTTGCTCATGCCATGCTTAAATAGCTAGGAGTGAATAATGATTTATCTTATGTTTCAACATGCATTAAAATGGTTGTGATGTGGTATGATAGTATGGTATCCTCCTCTGAGTAATTCAAGCGGCTTGTCTTGGCACATGTGCAAACATGTAGTTGATTCAAATCCAATGTAGCCTTCATGATATTTATGTTCAGAGTGTTTATATCCTACTCATGCTAGTGTTCAATGTTAATTAGTCTCAATGCATAGCTATGACCATTTTCGCTCTCTAGCTGGTCGCTTCTCAACATATTTGCTAGCCTTCACCTGTACTAAGCGGGAATGTTGCTTGTGTATCCAAAATCCTTAAACCCAAGTTATTCCAAATGAGTCCACCATATCTACCTATATGCGGTATTACCCTGTCGTTCCAAGTAAATTGCATGTACCACCTCTAAACATTAAAATAAACATCTGTTTTGTGTGCTCATACTGCTCATGGAGCGATGGGGCGGTCAGTATCTTCCATGCTAAGCGGGTTAATCTCAAGATGGGCATTTATTCGCCTGTCATTGCACGGGAGAGGCTGGTAAAAAGGGATGCCTAGTCCTGCATAATCAAAAGTAAATTAAACAAAACTCCCGAGACAGTTGACATGTTGGAGGGCACTCGTGGATTCTATCAGCCATGGCTTGTGTATGTATGGTGGATGGGAGTAAACATTATATTACCGCTTGGGAACCGCCAATAATGTGTTTAGCATGGAAGATATTGAAACTGAGTCGTGACGTTGACAGGAAAAGCATACCACCCAAAATTACAAATTCATCTTAGTTTTAAATCATGAGCTCTGCACCTCTGCAAATCAATGCTTCCCTCTGTGAAGGGCCTTTCTATTTACTTTTATGTTATTTTACTTTTATTCTTGAGTCATCATCTTCTTGCTAAAGCACCAGACCAGAGAGCACTATTGTCATTTTTATGCATTGAGTCTAGTTAATGTTAGATGTGAGCATGACTGGATCTTCTCTGCTCTGAATTACAATGTTTTATTGCTGCTTGGACCTCAGAGGTGCTCTGCATTTATGTTTTGCGGTCTCAGAAAGGGCTAGCGAGATACCATATCATAATATTATATCATGATTGTTTTGACACATTGTTGGCATGTGAGATATTTTATTATTGCTCACTAGTTGGTTATGTTATTGCCATGAGTGAATATAATAGCTAAGTGTTATCACCGATATGGTTATTTATGATCTTTGTTGAAAACCAGAACACTAGCTAAGCATATATACAACAATGAGAACAAATGAGTTTGTAAAAGTTTTCTCTGTCACTTTCAGTTTATCAACTGAATTGCTTGAGGACAAGCAATGAGTTAAGCTTGGGGGAGTTGATATGTCCCAAACGTATCTACTTTTCCAAACACTTTTGCTCTTGGTTTCGACTCTAATTTACATGATTTTAATGAAACTAACCCGGACTGACGTTGTTTTTAGCAAAACTACCATGGTGTTGTTTTTGTGCAGAAATAAAAGTTCTCGGAATTGAGCGAAACTTTTTGGAGAATTTTTCTGGAATATATAAAAAATATTGGAGCGAAGATCCACTGGAGGGGGCCACCAGTGGTTGCAAGCCAACAGAGCGCGACCACCCCCCTAGGCACAGCCTGATGGCTTGGGGCCACCTGGTGGCTCCGCAGACCCTAATTCCAGTCCTATAAATTCCTATTTTCGGAGAAAAAATAGGAGAGAAGTTTTCATCGCGTTTCATGAGATGGAGCCGCCGCCACCTCCTGTTCTTCCTCGGCGGGGCTGATCTGGAGTCCGTTTGGGGCTCCGGAGAGGGGGATTTGTCGCCGTTGTCATCACCAACCCTTCTTCATCAACACCCACATGATGCTCACCACTGGGAGTGAGTAATTCCTTTGTAGACTTGCTGGACAGTGATGGGATTTGATGAGATTGATCGTGTAATCATGTTATTTTGATAGACCTTGATCCCTAGTATCCACTATGTTGTGAGATTGATGTTGCAATGACTTTTCTATGCATAATGCTTGTCACTAGGGCCCGAGTGTCTTGATTTCAGATCTGAACCTATTATATTTTCATGAATATAAGAGTGTTTTAGATCATATCTTGCAAGTTATATACACCTATTACGTGTCATGATCCGCATACCCCAAGGTGACAATAATTGGGATTCTTTCCGGTGATTGCCGTAGTTTGAGGAGTTCATGTATTCACCATGTGTTAATGCTTTGTTCCGGTTCTCTATTAAAAGGAGGCCTTAATATACCTTAGTTTCCTTATGGACCTCGCTGCCACGGGAGGGTAGGACAAAAGATGTCATGCAAGTTCTTATTATAAGCACATATGAGAGCAACTCCAACAGACGCGCAATGGCACGGCATGCTAAAAGTTTTTTACAGCACTGAAATAGGCTTTTTTTAGCGCGCGGCATGGCGCCTGCTCCAACAGGCGCTGGAAAAAAGGCGTGGCGATACAACTCCAGCAGGCGCGCTAAATTTACAGCGCCCGCGCCTAGCACAAACAACATTTCTCACCACAATAAAAAACCAAGAAGATCAAACAGAGAAAAAATAAATCAATAATAAATAGTTCAATTATTATTACAACTCAAACAAATAGTGTATTTTCCAATACAACAAATAGTTCAACAATACAACATCAAACATACAACATAAAACTAATTTTGGTGGCCATGCCATGCCCACCACTCCTCGATTAGATCCTTTTGAAGATCATCATGCGTTTCAGCACGTCGAATGGCATGATAGGAGGCAATAAATCGGGTTACCCTCGCATCCCTCCTACGCACTAGCAAGGGATGTCCCAACAATTCATACTGAGAATAGTCTAAATCTTGCCCACGCTCATTCTCGATGATCATGTTATGCATGATCACGCAAGCGTTCATGATGTGCCAAAAGATCTTTTGATCCCAAAATATAGCCAGTCCTCTCACAATAGCAAATTGGGCTAGAAAAATCCCAAAAGCTCTCTCCACATCTTTCCTAGCCGTCGACTAAGCATTGTGGAAATCAAGTTTTTTCTTACCTTGTGGTGCCGTCAACGGCTTCACAAATGTTTGCCACCTTGGGGAGATGCCATCCGCAAGATAGTAGCCATAGTTGTATGTATGGCCATTTGCTACAAACTCCACCGGTGTAGTTTCACCATTTGCAATATTATTCATGAGTAGTGACCGATTAAGAATGTTGATGTCATTCAAAGATCCAGGCATTCCAAAAAAAGCATGCCAAATCCAAGTCTCCTGATCGGCCACTCCTTCAAGGATTATAGTGGAACCTTTTTTCTGGCCGTGGAATTGACCATGACATGCCTTTGGACAGTTCTTCCAACTCCAATGCATGCAATCTATTGAGCCAAGCATACCTGGGAACTCGTGAGCTTTGTTCATCTCCAAAATACTTGCGGTGTCTTCAGCATTGGGAGCTCTGAAATATTTTGGACCAAACACTTGCACAATTCTGACTGCAAAGAGCTTGACAGACATCATGGCTTGACTCTCACCCATGGCCAGGTGGTCATCAACGAGATCCGTCGGAATACCGTATGCTAACATACGTAAAGCGGCAGTCACCTTTTGAAATGTGCTATGCCCGAGTTCTCCGACGACATTCCTCCTTTGCTGAAAAAACCGATCATGGCTCGCCAGTTTCTCTACAATACGTTTGAACAACTCGATGCTCATCCTGAAACGGCGTTGAAAGTAGGACTCGGGGTATGTGGCATCCTCCGCAAAATAGTTCCTCATGAATCTGTTGTGGGCATCGATCTTATCTCTCCACAATTTCTGACGACCCATAACCGAACCACCGTGCCTCGGTTTTTTATTGACGTGCATAGCTACGATTATTGCGAGGTCCTCCTCCTCTTGAATATCAAATTCTTCGTCGAAAGAACCATAGGACGAACTCATTTTGTATTTAAAATAGTTTAAAACTACAAACAACATGCATTAAATTCATCTACAAAATATAAAGATAAAGTATTTACATACCTTGCAAGCGTTTTGTCAAACACATTGTGGGCGCTGAGCTCCAAACGGCCGCCGGGCGCTGTTCGGCGGACAGGATGGTGCGCTCGAGGGGCGGCGGCAAGCGGAGGAGGTGAAGGAAGCAGCGGCGGCGCACGGGGATGCGCGGAGGAAGCACCAACGGGTCGCCGGGGCAAATGGGGAAGTATCCGGGCGGCGGCGCCAGCGCATGGAGGTCAGATCTGGCGGTTCGGGGGGGGGGGAGTCGCGCGCGAGTCGTCGCTGTCCAGCGCGCAGGAGCGGGCGTAACAAATACACCGCGCGCGATGCTGTTTTGATTCGCGCGCTGGACCGAGTATAGCGCGCGTGATTTTTGCGCGACTGTTAGAGCGCCCAACTCGGGTCCTCGCGCGCTAAAAGCAGGTTTTTGACAGCGAGCCGCTTAGATAGCGCGCCTGTTGGAGTTGCTCTGACTATATGTGGAATACATGCCTACATTACATTGACGAATTGGAGCTAGTTATGTGTGGCTCTAGTGTGTAACTGTTACATGATGAATGTCATCGAAATCATTATCCAACACAGATCCATGGCCTACGCTTTTACATACTGAATCTTGCTAAGTTACTATTGTTGCTATTACTGTTACCATCGCTACAAAACTGTTGTGGTTACTGCTACTGTTCCTATTACTATATTGTCATGCTACTAAATCTTTGTGACAAAGAATCCTAGTGTGGTTGAATTGACAACTCAACTGCTAAGACCGATAAATATTCTTTGGCTCCCCTTGTGTCGAATCAACAAATTTGGGTAAAATACTTCCCTTGAAGACTGTTGTGATCCCCTACACTTGTGGGTTATCACTTCATCATCCTTATTTTTCGGAGGCCGAGTAGGAAAAGGCATGGGTTATTGAGCCCATGGTTCTCTTTCCTTACCACGTTTTGTAGCAATGACATCTCTTTTATAATATCTTTTTAGGAGGTGGGTTATCAAGATCAACAACAGGTTCTATTTCTATATCATTATCAGGTTCTTTATCATTATATGGTTGTGCATCCACATGAACATCATCGTTATCATTATCACTAGGTGGATGTTCATTACCAGATTGTGTCTCAACATCAGAAATAGAAACATCATTATGATTCTCAGAAGGTTTCTCTATCATAGGTTCACTGAAAGCATGCAAAGTCCTATCATTTTTCTTGTTCTTTTTTCCTTTTAGAAGGACTAGGTGCATCAGAATTAGTAATTTGTGAATCCTGCTAAACCATTTTAGGATGCCCCTCGGGATAGAGAGGTTCTTGGGTCATTTTACCCCCTCATGTCATAACTCTAACAACATGATCATTCATTTTGTCATTCATTTCAGTAAGCAAATCATTTTTTGACTTAGCAACTTGTTCTAGTTGAGTGTAGACCATGGATGGATGCTTACCTAAACCTTTAACATCATTAACAATTCTAAATATCAAATCACTCAAGCGATCAATCATCATGGCATTCTGTTGTAATTGATCCTTAACATACATATAAAAATGTTCTTGCTTAACAATGTAATTATCAAATTCATCCGTGCATTGACTAGAATTTACCTCTACTACCTGTGTAATTATAATAAGACCTAGGAGTCTTATTATAAGGTATATCACTTTCATCAAATCTACGAAGAGAATTTACCTCTACTACCTGTGTAGGGATATCAAGTCCATGTATTTCTTCAATAGGCGGTAAATTCTTGACATCTTCATATTTAATATCATTTTTCTTTCATAGATCTTTTACCTTCTTGCATATCTTCTGTACTTAGGAATAGAATACCTCTTTTGAATAGGTTCTGGCGATGGTTCAGGAAGTGTCCAATCATTAGCATTCTTCAAAATATTATTCAATAGTTCTTCAGCCTGTCCAATGGTTCGTTCCCTGAAAACATAACCAGCACAACTATCTAGGTAATCCCTAGAAGCATCGGTTAGTCTATTATAGAAGGTATCAAGTATTTCATTTTTCTTAAGAGGATGATCATGCAAAGCTTTAAGTAGCTGGAGAGGCCTCCCCCAAGATTGAGGGAGATTCTCTTCTTCAATTTGCATAAAGATAAATATTTCCTGTAAAGCAGCTTGTTTCTTATGAGCAGGAAACTATTTTTCAGAGAAGTAATATATCATATCATGGGGGCTACGCACACAACCAGGAGCAAGTGTATAAAACCACTTTTAGCATCATCCTTTAGTGAGAAAGGAAAAAAGCTTAAGTATGTAAAAGTAGCGAATCTTTTCTTCATGAGCAAAGAATGTGGCAATATCATGCAATTTGGTAAGGTGAGCTGCAACAATTTCATTTTCATAACCATGAAAAGTATCAGATTCTACTAAAGTAATTAAATGAGGATCGATAGAGAATTCATAATCCTTATCGGTAACACATATAAGAGAAGTAGCACATTTAGGATCACATTTCGTTTTCTCCATCATAGATTTTTCTTTCAGCTTACATATCAATTTGTTTAAATCATCTCTATCAGTACAAGCAAGAAAATCTCTAGCTATCTCCACATCCATAACATAACCATCAGATATTTCAGGCATGACAACTCTACTAGGAGAACTAGGCATAATAGGTGAATCAAAGTTTTC
The DNA here is from genome assembly GCA_039707655.1 of Elymus sibiricus. Classification (NCBI taxonomy): domain Eukaryota; kingdom Viridiplantae; phylum Streptophyta; class Magnoliopsida; order Poales; family Poaceae; genus Elymus; species Elymus sibiricus. The sequence continues at coordinate 308,317,361 of CM077671.1, forward strand.
ATCAGTTTCAGCATTTTCAATTTCTCTAGATCTAGCAATATGAGCATCAAGTAATTCACCAAGGGGCAAAGTTTCAGTTTCATCAAGCATAGTAGTACCATCATCATTAACATCCTCCATAGTAGAAGCAGTATCAGATTGAATAACATGTGGAGGTGTCATAAGCTGGTTCAGAATAGTAGGTGAATCAAATGTGGAGCTAGATGGCAGTTCCTTACCTCCCCTCGTCCTAGAGGGTATGATGTTGATTCTAGTATCTTTCAGATTCTTCATAGTGACAATTGATTATCCCAAGTGAACTCAATAAATAGAGCTATGCTCCCTGGCAACGACGCCAGAAACATGTCTTGATAACCCACAAGTATAGGGGATCGCAACAGTCTTCGAGGGTAGTATTTCACCCAAATTTATTTATTCGACACAAGGGGAGCCAAAGAATATTTATTGGTCTTAGCAGTTGAGTTGTCAATTTAACCACACCTGGGATTTCTTTCTGCAACAAAATTTTAGTAGCACAACAAAATAGTGATAGGAACAGTAACACTGACAACAACAGTTTTGTAGTGATTGTAACGGGAGCAGCAACAATAGTAACTTAGCAGGAATCAATATGCGAAAAGCGTAGGCATTGGATCAGTGCTGGATAAGTATATTGGATGGCATTCATCATGTAATAGTTACACACTAGAGTGACACAGAACTAGCTCCAATTCATCAATGTAATGTAGGCATGTATTCCCTATATAGTCATACGTGCTTATAGTAAGAACTTGCATGACATATTTTGTCCTACCCTCCCGTGGCAGCGGGGTCCATAAGGAAATCTAAGGGATATTAATGCCTCCTTTTAATAGAGAACCAGAACTAAGCATTAACACATAGTGAATACATGAACTCCTCAAACTATGATAATCACCAGAAAGAATCCCAATTATTGTGACCTTGGGTTATGCGGATCATAATACATAATAGGTGCATATAACTTGCAAGATAGGATCCAAAATACTCTCATATTTATGAAAACATAATAGGTTCAGATCTGAAATCATGGCACTCGGGCCCTAGTGACATGCATTAAGCATAGCAAAGTCATAGCAACATCAATCTTAGAACATAGTGGATACTAGGGATCAAGCCCAGTCAAAATAAATCGATTAGATGACAAATCTCATCCAATCCCATCACCGTCCAGCAAGCCTACAAAGGAATTACTCACTCCCGGTGGTGAGCATCATGGAATTGCTGATGGAGAAGGGATCGTTATGACAATGGCGACGAATCCCCCTCTCTAGAGCCCCGAACGGACTCCAGATCAGCCCTCCTGAGGAAGAACATGAGGTGGCGGCGGCTCCGTCTCATAAAACGCGATGAAACTTCTTTTTTTTATTTTTTTCTTGGTAAATAGGAATTTATAGGCTTGAGATTAGGGTTAGTGAACCCACGTGGTCCCCACAAGGCATCACGGCACGCCCCGGGGGTGGGCGCGCCCGGTTGCCTTGTGAGAAACTGGTGCCCCCCTTCGGTGGATCTTCACTCCAATATTTTTATATATTCCATAAAAAATCTCCAGAAAGTTTCATCCAATTCCAAGAACTTCCATTTCTGCACAAAAACAACACCATAGTAGTTCTGCTAAAAACAACGTCAGTCCAGGTTAGTTTCATTCAAATCATGCAATACGTTTGGGACATATCAAACCTCTAGTGAAAACTATGGCCCCCGATCTACCTAATCATATTGCTAAAAACCTAAACACCTTGGTGCAATTTTACTCTTTTGTTTTTACTTTTCTTTTATTATATCTATCACTATCAGAATTAATCCTTGCAAGTAACGAGTTCAAGGGGATTGACAACCCTCTTGCTCGCGTTGGGTGCAAGTGTTTGGTTTTGTGTGTGTAGGTACCGAAGATGGGAATTTGCGTGGTTCTCCTATTGGTTTGATAACCTTGGTTCTCACTGAGGGAAATACTTATTAGCTACTATGTTGCTTCACCCTTCCTCTTTGGGGAAAATCCCAACGCAGCTCACAAGTAGCGAGCACACGCCTGAAGACAACTTTCAAGTTTGCCCTTGCCGTCGTGCGGGTATTTGGAGCAGAGTATCTGAGAGAACCAAATTTCCAAGACACGGAAAAGTTGTTGGATATTGGAGAGGCCAGAGAGTTTCAAGCAATGCTCGGATAAAAAATTATATACTTCCAAAAGAAAATATACTTATAACAAGGGTTGAAAACCATTTTTCATGACACCGCTCCAAAAGAGCACCCATATCTACCTTGAAAAGATTTTGTTTTTTTGGAAACCATGCCCCACCTATAACAAGCAATGCTAAGCATACACATAAGAAATCATATTTTTGAGAATGGTTTCAATGATCATGGTAAAGGAGTGATCGCTAGGATAAAACAAAATAATACTTCTTTTCTACATGCATAGAAAAATAGTTGGGTGAAGTATGGTCAAGTGAAACTTATTTGGTTCCTTGCACTCTGCTTATTTTTAGAACTCTTCCTCACACTCAAGACGAGCATCTAACGAAAATATATAAAGGTAATAAATAAAAATCATAACAAAATAGAAAAATACAGTACCAGCTAAAGATGGTTATTCTTGGGTTGCCAGGAAAACTTAGGTTATTCTAGGGTCATTAGGAAAAGAATCACTTGATTTGATTCATCCAAACCAAAATTATGGGCACACTAAGTTTGAATTCAAATATGAGTTCAAACAACAGTTGGATGTGGTAAAACCTAAGTTCATTGCCATAAACAGAAAGGCAGAGTTCGAACGTCTCGTATGCAGAAAGGACCAAGGTAAAAGGCCTTAGGACAAGATCCTAGAACCAAATTTCTTCAAAGCAATTATTTCAAATATATCCTAATTAAGGTAATGATGAAAATGTGATCAAACTCCTCAAATTAGAGTTGAACAATTTCATAACATCAATGATGGTTTGCTAATGATGGAGTTGTGTTCTAAATGTCCTAATAATCATGTGCGTATAAATTTTACCAAAATTAGATTTGTGGAAGTCAAGATATGACAAATATTCCCAAATGCACACTTGATTTTGAATCTTTTTCAAGTGGTTCAACAATATAATCAAAGGATATATTTGGGTTCTACATGTTCCAAGGATTCCAAGGATTTGGATTAACGAAATGAAACATATGAATATGTGAGTTATTAGAATATTCTACCTAAAGGAAATGTTTTTTAGAAATGGATATGACACATGGCACGATCTGATTGGAGGATACCAGTTCAGTTAAGTGAGTTAACTAGGAGTGTTGATCTGGCGATCGACTGTCGGCTTCGCGTGCTGGTTCAGTTTAATGAAGGATCTAATTTGGGACATCAAGCTATAGTCCAACAATTGAGATCTTTTTGCGAGAGAACTCATCGGAGAGGAGTCACCGGAGACGAAAAGAGACAGTGGCACGCGGCTCGAAGGTCGGCGATGTCATCGTTATAGTGGTCTCCAATTAATAGACAGTAAATGACGGGGTGATGTGTTGCGAGGTGGACTCGATGGCGATGGTGGCAAGGTCATTGCTTCCTCTTCTTTTGGGTAGGAGATTCTGGACAAACAAAGCCACAATGAAGCTTTGGTGTCATCAGCATCGTACTCCGGGTGTGTTCCTCAATGGAAGAAAATTTCGTCGAGATGTGCCAGATCGATATAGAAAGAATGATGGTGTGAGAGTGCGAAGATTACTTTGACATCACATCGGTCATCGGGGAGGTTTTGGTTTGGCAGAACTCCAACGAGGAATTGCCAGGGAGAATAGGGGAATAACTCTTTCTATGAAAGGGATTTTGCATAGTGAGGCAAGGTAGAGCTCGGGGTGCTATTTAAAGGGCATGGGGAGTCGGTTCCGGTCTGTCGATGATGATGGTGGTGCTATCAAAACGAGCTTCGTGTGCATCTATTACCAAACCTAGATTGTTCGGGGAAGCGAGGGGCCGCGCGGTGATGGTTTAGACTGCAGCGAGTCAAACTACCCACAGTGGGAGTAACATAGATAGTAACATAGATGTCACCTAAGCAAAAAATATGATGTGGCGGCTAATTAATGAGAAGAGAGAGAAATTGAGTAACATACTATGTTACTACTACTATGAGTAACATAACACATACCAAGACACGATGAGTCTATAAGCTAATAAATGAAAGGCTCAATGTTACTACCCCTATGTTACTACCCACTGTGGAGGTAGTAACTTAGACTAGTAACATATGCATGTTACTACTCTATGTTACTTCCCATTGTGGGTAGTCTCACGACGGTTTGCTTGCTCGGCATCGGCTATAGTTGGAAGAAATAGCTGGCAGGTGGGCCAATCTTTGTCGATAGAAAGCACACGCAGAGAAAAGAGAGCGCGGGTTGCGTGTCTCTTCGGGCTAGGCCTTGTTGGGTTGCTTTTGCTATGCGCGTATGCACAAAATAGAGAGGAAATGAGATGGGTTGGCTAGATTCGAACCAGTCAACTAGGATTTTTGGTTTTCTATTTATCCTTTTCTATTATTTGCATGAAATTATTTTTATATTATAAAATATCATAACACTTTCCAAAATCCAGATAAGTGCACATATGCACAATAAAGTATAGAGTCTAGGAAGATATTTCATTCCACTAAATTTTATAAATATTATTTTTATATTATAATATCATTTATGGACATTATAAATTCCCAAAAAAAGGGTCTCAAGGTTTTATAATTACCCAAGATTTTAGAACGACCAAATGTTCGAATGAGCCATTGCTACTTGTGAGTTGCGTTGCGATTTCCCTCGAAAAGGAAGAGTGAAGCAATATAGTAACGGATATATTTCTCTCAGTGAGAACCAAGGTTATCAAACCAATAGGAGAACCACACAAATTCCCATCTTTAGCAACTACACACACAAAAGCAAACACTTGCACTCAATGCGGGCAAGAGGGTTGTCAATCCTCTTAAACTCGTTACATGCAAGGATTAATTCTAAATAGTGATAGATAGATAAAAATAAAAATAAAAATAGTAATAAATTGCAGAAAAGTAAATTTTGTTTTTAGCAATAGGATTAAGTAGATCCGGGGGCTATAGTTTTCACTAAAGGGTTCTCTCTCGAACACATAGCATACGATGGGTAGACAAATTACTGTTGGGCAATTAATAGAAAAGCGCATAGTTATGATGTTATTCATGGCAATGATCATTTATATAGGCATCATGTCCGTGACAACTAGACTCAAATGATTCTGCATCTACTACTAATACTCAACTTTGAGAGCGCTTCTATGCTTGTCTCTCTAGGTATTAAGTTCATGACAAACAGAGTAATGCTTGAAGCAAGATGACATGATGTAGACAAAGTAAAACCAATCAATATGAATAAACCCTGCTATTTTATCCTTAATGACGACAACACAAATATGTGTCCTGTCCCCAACTTTGTCACTGGGATATAGAGCACCGCAAGATTGAACACATTAGAAAGCACCTCCCCCACTGAAGATAAATCAATCTAGTTGGCAAAACCTAACAGATAGATCAGATAGAAATACAAAGCTATAACAATCATGCATATAAAGTTCAGATTTGACTCAATTACTTTTAGTGAATAATCTTATCATAAACCACAATTCATCGGATCCCAACAAACACACCGCAAAAGAAGATTACATCAGATATAACTCCAAAAATATCGAGAAGAACATGGTATTGAAGATCAAAGAGAGAGAAGAAGTCATCTCGCTACTAACTATGGACTCGTAGGTCTATGGAGAATTACTCACGCATCATCATGGAGGCAGCAAGGTTGATGCAGATGGCCTCCGTGATCGATTCCCCCTCCGACAGAGTACCTGAAAGCACATTTGCTCCCTTGCTGGTTTTGGTAATTAATAACAACATATATGTCATTGAACTCATGTTTCCACTAAGTATATTTCAGGAAAAGTTCAATGATGGGTTAGCAAAAGGATTGTGGAGAGACCCCTAGATGCAAGGAATTGAATTGGCAAAGCTTCAAGCAAGAGGACTCTACATTTTACTTTGTGAGAAATCACCTTGAGTCCGTAGGAAAGCCAATACTATTAAAAGGGGGTAAGGTATTGTTGGTGAACAATATGCTCCACGTGCACAAGTGATAGTCACCAAAAACACCCACAAGCTCTTCCACAAAAGTCTGTCCAAGCCTATCATGAAAATCGGTGCTACCAATATTTCCCACTTGGTCCCACCGATTCCCACCTCAGACAGACCCATGCCAAACCCTAGATCTTCGGTGCAACCGATTCTGCTTCGGTGCCACCGACTTCAGCTTGCCAACTTTCTGTTACCTCGATTCTTAAAATCGGAATTTCCGAGATTTTGGATCGGGGTCACCGAGTTGTGGAAACTGACCGTTGGTCACCTTATCGGTACTGCCGAGATCTTTGTATCGGTCTCACCGAGATTCAAAAGTTGCTACCTTTGGAGCAACTCGGTACCACCGAGATTTATACTTCGGTGTCACCGAGTTGGTCACTTTAGGTGTAACGGTTGGATTTTTGGATATGCCTATATATACCCCTCCACCACCACTCACTCGAAAGAGAAGCACTCAGAACAGATCCCCACTTATCCCATCAGATTTTCTGAGAGAGAGCCACCTACTCATGTGTTGAGATCAAACCATTCCACTCCATCCATATGAATCTTGATCTCTAGCCTCACCAAGTTGCTTTCCACCCAATCAATATCTTCCACCAAAGCCAAATCTGTGAGAGAGTGATTGTGTGTTGAGGAGTCTATCATCTTGAAGCACAAGAGCAAGGAGTTCATCGACATTATCGAGCCTATTACCTTTTGGAGGGTGGTGCCTCCTAGATTGGTTAGGTGTCGCTTGGGAGCCTCCTACTTCGTGTTGTGGAGTTGAACCAAGAAGTTTGTACGGGCAAGGAGATCGCCTACTTCGTGAAGATCTACCCATAGTGAGGCTAGTCCTTCGTGGACGGAAGCCGTTATGGAATAGTCAAGGTTGCTACTTCATGGACCCTTATGGGTGGAGCCCTCCGTGGACTCTCGCGACCGTTACCCTCCGTGGGTTCAAGACTCCATAAACGTGGACGTACGATAGCACCACCTATCGGAACTACGGGAAAAATCTTCGTGTCTCCAAATTGCGTTTGATCTTCCTCCCTATCCTCTACTACATACGCTTGTCTTTACTTTCCGCTGCTATACTCTTGGACATGCATGTGTAGGGTGTACTTGAATTGCTATCATTGCTAAAATCTGCCAACACTTAAAATTGGGAAAAGGTAGAATTTTTATTTGCTCAAGTAGTCTAATCACCCCCCCCCCCTCTAGACATACTTTCGATCCTACAAGTGGTATCAGAGCTTTGGTCTCCATTGCATTGGTTTCATAACCTAGGAGAGTATGGCGTCTAGCGAGGGAAATTATCACTGTAGAGGTCCGTACTTTGATGGCACAAATTTTGCTAGTTGGAAGCACAAAATGAAAATGCATATTCTTGGTCATAACCCTGCCGTTTGGGCTGTTGTTCATGTTGGATTGCAAGGTGAATTGTTTGGTGATGGAAAGGAACCGGATCGTGAAGCGACCGCGGAAGAATTGAAGATGTTGCAATACAACGCTCAAGCATGTGACATTCTCTTCAACTGCCTATGCCCCGAAGAATTCAACAAAATCAGCCGTCTTGAGAATGCCAAGGAAATTTGTGATACTTTGGTTGATATGCATGAAGGTACCGAATCCAAGTTGGATGTTCTTCAGAGTCAGCTTGACAAGTTCAAGATGAAGGATGGTGAAGGAGTTGCAGAGATGTACTCTAGGCTAGCTCTCATCACCAATGAGATTGCCGGCTTAGGAAGCGAAGAAATGACCGACAAAATCATCATCAAGAAGATACTTAGAGCTTTGGATGAGAGATACGACACCGTGTGCACATTGATCCAAATGATGCCCAACTACAAAGATCTCAAGCCTACGGAAGTCATTGGAAGGATTGTTGCTCATGAGATGACACTCAAAGACAAAGAAGAGCTTCACAACAAGTCTAGCGGTGCTTACAAAGCCACAAGTGATGCTCCCGCAACTTCAAGCGACAACCTTGTCACCAATGAAGAGATAAGACTCATGGTCAAGAAATTCAACAAGTTCTACAAGAATAGAGGCAAAGAACGAAGCTCCAACTCAAGATATGAAGAGAAGCATTCGTCAAGTCGTGACCGAAACTGCTACAATTGTGGGAAGCCCGGACACTACTCCAATGAGTGCACAGCTCCATACAAACGAAGAGAAGAGTCACCTCGAAGACGAAGCTCAAGAGATGAATCACCTCGAAGAGAGAGAAGGAGTAGAGATGACCGTTATGAACGAAGACCCTCAAGGAGAAGTAGGGACTCGGAGAAGAAGGACAAGTACACCAAGAGCTACTCAAGAAGAAGACATCAAGCTCATGTTGGTGAATGGGTTTCCGGCTCCGAATCCGACAACCACTCCGAGAGAAGCTATCACTCCAACTCCAACTATAGTCAAGATGAAGGTGTTGCCGGACTTGCACTAGTGACTACCAACTCCTATGATCTATTTGATTCACCAAATGAAGGGAGTGGAAGTTGCTTCATGGCTAAAGGCCCCAAGGTATCACACCCCGAGTATCTTGATTTCAATAGTGATGAGGATGATTTACTTGGAGATGATGACTTGCTCTTTGATAAAGCTAGTGATGTTAGTCAAAATGAACTTGATAATTTTCATGTTAGTCAAGATAAGTCAGTTGATGATGATAAGATGGAAATAGAACGACTAACTAAAGAATTAAACACTCTTAAGTTATCCCATGAATCTACTCTAGAAGATCATAGAGAGCTTGTAAGGACTCATGAGAAGCTACGCTTCGAGAAGCTCACCTTGGAGCAAGAACATGAGTTTCTTAAAGATATCAATGACGATCTCCGAAAGAAGACTTCATCTTATCTAGCCAAACGACTACTCTTGTCTACATTCATTCCACAAGTTAAGACTAAGCAAACTAGTAAGAAAGGCAAGAAAGGTTCTTCAACTAGTAGCAATAAAAATGATAAACCCAATGATATTGCTTCTAGTAGTTCTATTGATCCCACTAACACTTCTCTTAGCCAAGTTATACTTGAGCAAGAAAATGAACTTTTGAAAGGGATTATAGAGAAAGGTATCTACAAGAGTCTTGCCGGGTGTAAGCAATTTGAGGAGATTGTACGCAAGCACGGAGGATACCGGAAGAACCATGGCATTGGCTACTTCAACACAAATGGAGTTGAATGGGAAGAAGGTCAATACCCCAAGCCCAAGTTTGTTCCTCGAAGGGAGAAGTATGAACATTCTCTTCCCAAGGGAACGAAAGCTCAAGATGACCTTCCACCACAAGACGACAAGCTCAAGGGCAAGGACAAGCTTCAAGAGGACATTGACTCATATGAAGATGAATCCCAAGCTTTGGTGAAGTGGGTTCCCAAGGCTACTTCAAGCTCAACTTCTACAAGTGCCACTTCAACACCAAGGATCCCCATCAACTTGATGTGGGTCCCCAAGAAGAAGAACTAGAGATGTTCTTGAGGGGTGACTCCGGCAATGAAATTCACTCACATTTATTATTGGCAAGAACTAGTTGCAATCAACGTCAACATCAAGCAATAGTTCAAGGAGTCACACATTCCCTCTAAGGTAAGCAAGGGACAAGGTAATCAACAAATCCATGGACATCATCATGTATGCTTTGCACTACATGTCCATAGATATCCTTGTATTTGTCTCTTGTGTGTTGGGACTAACCCATGTAAGTGAGAAGAGTAAGAAACAACAAGGATGCTCCCAACTCATGGTGATCTTCATCAACTTTGAGCATTCATCACTACTTCACCTACATGAAGTCTTCATCGAAAAAACCCAAGGTTAGTTTATCCCTCTCAAGGGGGGATGTCACATCAAGGGGGAGCTTTACTCTAAGACTTGAGTCAAAGCATCTCATAGCATGTGACAACATTAAATGCTTTATGTAAAAGTGGTAACCCCACTTGTGCTTAAACGATGAGTATGACCTATGATCAAGTATTCTTACTTGGCTCCTAAGTCAATATACTCATATATAGATGACTTTGTCATCGCCAAAATGCTTGATAGATGCTAGTATGTATGTGCATGTTTGCCATGATTTCATTTGACATCTTATTGTGTGAGCATGTTGGTCTGCATTTCTTTATTCATTCGAGGACATCCAATTGTTGCTATTTAGACTTTGATTTTCTTTTGCCAATTGGATGGACAAGAATGCCTAGGACCCCTCTCTAGCTATCTATGCTTTCTCATCTCATATTCCATTCTTGCTGCATCACAAAATTTGAACAAGGACTTTCCGATCTCTCTGTGTGAGGAGCACTCGGAGTTCCGTATCGACAAGGACTGACAATTAAAACCTCCCAAGTGCATCTCGGTGGAACCAACACAAAAATCTCGGTCTCACCGATGCCTAGGGTTGATCTAGTTTTCAATCTCGGTAACACCGATTCAATCTTCTCGGCTTCATCGAGTTTCCCTGTCAGCTGACAGTTGAGGAACTCGGTGGCACCGATAATTTTGAACCGGTGTCACCGACAGCGATGGGTACTTAATGTGGCAGACCCAACTTTTGAAATTACTCCTTCAAACGTCCATTCCTCGAAACCCTAGCTGCCCGTTCGTGGACCCCTGGTCATCGCCTTTGTCTTCCCGAGCGCCTCCGCCATTGGAAGTCGCCGCCGTCGACGGAATCCTCACCGCCGTCGCCGCTGTAGCGGACTCGTCACCAAGCTAGGGTATGATTCCGGCCCCTTGTGCGCTCCTCCCTCCAACTCGTGCGCATTAGGATAGTTCCATCTATAAGCCACTGTTTGAGATCGATCTATCCTCAAAATTCTCCATTAGAATAGCGAACAATAGATTTTTAGGGTTTTGTCGTCTGCAATCCGAATCTCGGTGAAACCGAAGCAAAAGAATCGGTTGTACCGATTTTGTTTCTAGGTCTACTGAGGACAGTCTCGGTGAAACCGAGTATCCATTTTCGGTATTACCAAAATGAGTGCCAAGTTTCTGTGAAGCAGGTTGTGCGTCTCGGTGGGTCCGAAATTTTTGCCTCGGTTGTACCGATATTCCTTTTGCAGAATGCAAATCTTGAGAATTCTAAGTTCAACTTTTGAGAAAATTTCTGCATTTTGTGATGACTTAATCTATCTACTCTTCTATATTCTATTCACAGGGTCAGAGATGTCAGACTCAGTGGACAGTCAGAATGACCTCAGAGAACCAAGTGTGGATGCTGACTGAGGCACTAGTCCTGAGGGTAGCTCATCTTCTTATGATGATGTACCTAGCTCACCAGATCTGCCCAAAGCTGCAACCATGGCAAGAAGAAAGCTTAACTCGGATGAAGAAGATTCTGACTTTGTGCCTGATGAGATTCCTGCCAAGGCTAAGCAGGACAAGGCTGAGAAAACTGCCAAGAAGCCAACCACAGAGGCTACCTCATCTAGGAAGGTAGTCAGAAAAGAGTTTGCCAGCTCAGGGACAGTGAAAGCACCAGAGAGTGCTAGGGCGATAATGACTGTTGAGCCCCCAAAGAAATCCATGCCCAAGAAGGCTGGAGAGAAGAAAAGCAGAAAAAGAATCATACATGTTGTTGGTAGACCTACCTCAATGTATGAAGACCCAGCTGAGGCTGAGGCCGAGGAAGAGGAAGAGCCAGCTCCCAAGGCTCCTCCTAAGAAGAAGAAGAAGCTGCTTGCTGATGCTATGCCAAGCCAAGCTCCATCCAAGAGCAAGCTAGCTGCACCCAAGAAATCAATTGCTTCAAAACCTAAGAGGTTTTCCAGAGACATCCCAGCTGCTACCAAAAATAAGACTTCTACTTTCAGAGAAGCTGAGGATGAAGAAATGTCTATTTTGATGAAGCCGAGACCACACCTTCCAGAGCATAATGCCAGCCATCCAGTTGCTGAAGACATGAAGAAGAGGAAGGACTCGGGACTAAGAGAGTGGAGAGCAATTGATCCTTACTATCAGAGGAGAAAGACAGTTGTAGACTACAGGTTCTACACAAAAGAACAACAAGACTTCTATGAAACAGTTCTGCTTGACAAGAGTCATACAGTAAGTGACATGAGGTATGTGGACTGGAAGCACATCAAGGACAACCAAGATTACTTTCCAAGTGTGCAAGATAACTTCCACTGCGTTGGTATTGATGAGTTTGTTGGTAAGGAGTTCACTGCTTGGAACGACAAGATGATCATGCAATTCTACTCCACTGCACATTTCTATGGAGATGGTAGGATTGTATGGATGACAGAAGGCGCTAGGTATGAATCCACAGTTGAGGAGTGGGCTGCCATATTAGGAGCTCCATAGGTGGAAGACGGTGACCTAGATGTGTACTCTGAGTCCAAGGCAAATCACAATGCCATGAAGAACATGTACAATGAGATCCCTGCTGCAAACTTTCCATCTCACAAGTTTGGATCCATTTACTTCCTCCAGGCTGGTCTACGCACGATCAACACCATTTTTAGGCATACCTTAATGCCTAAGTCTGGAGATGAGAAGATGATAAGAGGCTATTCTATCAACATGCTACTCCATCTTGATCAACACACCAGATTCAGAGTGATGGACTTGATAGTTGAGACAGTGAAGAGAACTGCTGCAGATCAGAAGAGATCATGTGGATACGCTCCGTATATTTAGATGCTTATCAACTCCAAGCTGGAGAAGCACATGTATGCACTTGATCGACCACATTTGCCACTCTTGCCAGAGCTAGAAGACAATGTTGTGGTGATGGACCCAGATCATCCCACCTCATCTACAGCACAGGCACAGGCATAGGCAGCCAGAGACTTTAGTGCTCAGGTGCCAAAGACTCGGAGTGAGCAGATGGATCTTCTCCTTAGCTCTCCTTAGTTGGTGTTTGATCAAACACTTGATGTGTATTGCTACTATTTCCTATCCTTGTGATGCTTATGAGATGATCATTCACCTTTGCTTGATTGTGTTGTGCTATGATATTCATTCTTATTATTCTCGCACACCACCAAGTTGTATGTGACATGAAAGAGTGCCCCATGTACCTAATCGATTGTGCATTTGCATTCAAACGCAAATCCAAAATAATGCACAAATTTAGGGGGAGCTCTTGCTTATCACATACTTCTCAAAGCGACAATTATATTCATTGATTATATCATATGTCAAAGCTTTGATCTATATGTTGTCATCAATTACCAAAAAGGGGGAGATTGAAAGCACATTTGCTCCCTTGGTGGTTTTGGTAATTAATAACAACATATATGTCATTGAACTAATGTTTCCACTAAGTATATTTCAAGAAAAGTTCAATGATGGGTTAGCAAAAGGATTGTGGAGAGACCCCTAGACGCAAGGAATTGAATTGGCAAAGCTTCAAGCAAGAGGACTCTACATTTTACTTTGTGAGAAATCACCTTGAGTCCATAGGAAAGCCAATACTATTAAAAGGGGGTAAGGTACTGTTGGTGAACAATATGCTCCACGTGCACAAGTGATAGTCACCAAAAACACCCACAAGCTCTTCCACAAAAGTCTGTCCAAGCCTATCATGAAAATCGGTGCTACCAATATTTCCCACTCGGTCCAACCGATTCCCACCTCAGACAGACTCATGCCAAACCCTAGATCTTCGGTGCAACCGATTCCGCTTCCGTGCCACCGAGTTCAGCTTGCCAACTTTCTGTTACCTCGATTCTTAAAATCGGAATTTCCGAGATTTTGGATCGGCGTCGCCGAGTTGTGGAAACTGACCGTTGGTCACCTTATCAGTACTGCCGAGATCTTTGTATCGGTCTCACCGAGATTCAAAAGTTGCTACCTTTGGAGCAACTCGGTACCACCGAGTTTTATACTTCGGTGTCACCGAGTTGGTCACTTTAGGTGTAACGGTTGGATTTTTGGAGATGCCTCTATATACCCCTCCACCACCACTCACTCGAAAGAGAAGCACTCAGAACAGATCCCCACTTATCCCATCAGATTTTCTGAGAGAGAGCCACCTACTCATGTGTTGAGATCAAGCCATTCCACTCCATCCATATGAATATTGACCTCTAGCCTCCCCAAGTTGCTTTCCACCCAATCAATCTCTTCCACCAAAGCCAAATCTGTGAGAGAGTGATTGTGTGTTGAGGAGTCTATCATCTTGAAGCACAAGAGCAAGGAGTTCATCGACATTATCGAGCCTATTACCTTTTGGAGGATGGTGCCTCCTAGATTGGTTAGGTGTCGCTTGGGAGCCTCCTACTTCGTGTTGTGGAGTTGAACCAAGAAGTTTGTACGGGCAAGGAGATCGCCTACTTCGTGAAGATCTACCCATAGTGAGGCTAGTCCTTCGTGGACGGAAGCCGTTATGGAATAGTCAAGGTTGCTACTTCGTGGACCCTTATGGGTGGAGCCCTCCGTGGACTCTCGCGACCGTTACCCTCCGTGGGTTCAAGACTCCATAAACGTGGACGTACGATAGCACCACCTATCGGAACCACGGGAAAAATCTTCGTGTCTCCAAATTGTGTTTGATCTTCCTCCCTATCCTCTACTACATACGCTTGTCTTTAATTTCCGCTGCTATACTCTTAGACATGCATGTGTAGGGTGTACTTGAATTGCTATCATTGCTAAAATCTGCCAACACTTAAAATTGGGAAAAGGTAGAATTTTTATTTGCTCAAGTAGTCTAATCACCCCCCCCCCTCTAGACATACTTTCGATCCTACAGTACCGGAAAAGGCCTTTCAATTGGATAGCGGAAGAACGGAGACTTGCGATGGCGGAAAAAGTGTATTGGGTCTCTCTCTGTTGGTTTTGGGGTATTTGGGAATATATAGAAGTGAAATTAGGCTAGGGGCACGCGAGGGAGTCACGAGCCTGCATGGCGCGCCCTACCCGTAGGACGCGTCGTGCGAGCTTGTGGCTCTCTCGTGGCTCGTACGGTCTCCTCCCGAAGCTTCTAGGGAATCTTTATGTCCAAAAATAACCCCCATAAAGTTTCATCGTGTTTGGAGTCCGTTTGGTTTATTTTCTGAAAAGTCAAAAACACTCAAAAAACAGGAACTTGCACTGGGCATTTGGTTAATAGGGTAGTCCCAAAAAATGATTTAAAATAACATATAATTGAATATAAAGTATCCAAGATTGATAATATAATAGCACGAAACAATAAAAAAATGTAGATACGTTGGAGACGTATCAGCCATATCAAATATTTTCCAATGATGTTTATGGAGAAGTCATATTACCTCCTCTCACTTTTATTATATGGACAATTGGAAAATATTTTAAATTGTCTCAGAATGCAAATAATCAAATAAATTCCAATTTTGCAAGGGTCCATTTGGAGATGTAATTTTATCTCCTCTCTAATTTCATTGGGGTCAACATCCAACTAAAGCCCAAATACCATATTTGGGAAAGTCGTTTTTTCGCACTAAGTGAGATAGGGTTTGAAAATATACAAATGAAGAATACTAAGTACTTTTGAGTTTAAATAACTCTTCCAATCCAAGATTATATTAGTTGGGTAGTTGTTTATCCTACTCTCATAACATGGTTTGGAAAAGTTTAAACAATGTCAAAAGTTTAATTGCTTCTGAAAATCAAAACAACTCACACAATATTATTTAATTAGCATTTCAAAATTTAGAAAAAATGGGATGTTGAAGTAAATAAGGAGAAGCAAATATATTCGAACCAATAAGTTATCTCAAAACTGCACTTTGTAAGAGGAACTCTAGCAGAGTCGCTATATTCATATCCACTGTATTGCATTTGGAATGCACTCCATAATATTTTGGAGGTTGGACACGCGACGTGCAAATTCAGAATCATCATATCTCAACCTCCTCATTTTCTTACATATGGGACTCATATGTCATGGCCTACATATTTGTTCTCCAATTTCTCACCTTTGAATTCGCTTCACTCACACCAAGACGCCAGTGGCACCCACAACATGACCACGGTCCTAGTCGCCTCCGCACAACACACATGCAAGTACTTGCACTAGCCAAGCATTCACCCACGACCACAACACGGCGACCACAACGATGGCGATGCCAATGGCCACGGGCACGGCGCGGGCGAGGACGAGCATGATGGTGAGGGCGAGGAGGGAGCTGAGTGTGAGGGCAAAGCGGATGGAGGTGAGATCATGGTGGTATCCTCATGGGCACATTTTCAGTGGTGGGTACCCATTCTGGCGGTAGCGACTTGATTTCAATGGCGGCGGTGCTCGATTAGTGATTTTTCATATTATAGGTGTTCAAAAATATATTCACTGGTAAATGAGACACCCACTCCTTTTCAGTTGATGTCCCACCTGATGCTTAATAAAAAAATAGCAATGGCCTGTGTTTCGGATTATGAGGGAAGTGACATGGCGTCAGGGAGTGAAGTGTGGGTTGTGGGCAGCGATGAGGAAAGTGAGGGCTCTGGACGACAAATATATGAGATATGTCAGCCAAGACAGCGACCTCTTTATAGTCGTGGGCGGTGGGAAGACATGGCGGCAATAGCCACTGACAGTTGGCATGAGGTGGCCGTCATTAATTGGCCTGATTCCCGGTGATATGGACGTTTGTCCGTCTGCGCCATTATCATGGAGGAAAGGTGGGCCGCGTGCGAGGATGTGAAGAGGGTGAAACCTTTCTCCCATTTGAGAGAGATTAGTGATGTAGCACGCTCTAAAACAACAACCCACAACCTCTAAACACTAGTAGACTGCCCATGCGTTGCCACGGGCCATGAATAATTTTTGTCAGTTGCATATATACACATAATGCATGTCAAATTTTGCATGTGTAGAAATGATAGCCCATAACAATCGAAAAGTAATTAAAATCCACTTCACTTTTGATGTTGTAAGATGATAAAAGACACAATAGAAAGTTGTGTACATAGAGAGCAATGATCTAACTAATTATTTGTTGCAAACTTAGATCTATTTGATGGGTTTTAAATATTTCAATAGAATGTGAGAAATGTTGTCTTTAGCTTCATTTGTATGGTGCAATATGAGTCGCATCCCGATTTTAACGAGCGAGAAATGATAGCCCGTAACAATAGATCACCTGGATGGTATTTTTTCTAAAGAAGACTTGTTAGGCTATGTGGCATTTATGTCACCGCGTAGCAGCTGCTCCTTTCTCCTTTTCTTGAAGGAAAAAACAGTCATTCCTCTCACTCACTCACTACACAGCCGCCTCCCGCTCCCCCCGCCAGCCAACGGCTGTCGATAGATCTCATCTCCCGCCGTGCATCATTGCCGCCATCTCTCCCAGGCACCCTCCCTCCACACCATGGCTAAGCACACGCCTCCCTCTCCCCACCGGCTCCCCTCCCCTCCACGCCGCTGCCCGCCCCATCATCTCCTCGCCACAACATGGCCCTCCTCCTCCTCTACCCAACAACCTCTTCCGTCGCGCCTCGACACCGAGCCAGCACGCCCGCCGCCGGTCTGGCATCCTGGGCAGTTGGATCCGGACGGGAGGTGTAAATAGGCTCACAAATCTCGATTAGTTTGAGGCACATAGCTGACATGTTTGTATGTGTGGCGTGGAGAGGAGGTGGGATGACGCCCTTGTCGTCGGGCACGATCTTCTACCCAGCCGAGTCGTGCCAAGCACAGTCGTGTTGTGTCGCCATCAATCTCCATGATAAAGACATCCCAAGTCGATCCCCGATGCCAAGTAGTGCACACCAGGGCACCATAACAATATCATCATACTAACAACTACCTTGAGATCCTTAGATCACCGAGAATCCAACATTCTCTTGTTGTCCTTTGATTTCTCATGGGATTTGTCTTTTGTCAAACCCTTTGTTTGCAGTCTTCTTAGCATCGAAAGCAAGTCCGACAGAAAGGAGTCTCTTGCGGCATTAGATCTCTCTCTAGCATATTTTCCCGTGAACTCTTCCAAATAGCTCTACATCACCACACCATAACTGTAGTTAAGAAATTAACAAGAGCACAAACCCATAAAACTAAATCAATTGGGTATAAAAGGATGCAGCATATATAGAAGCTTGCAGAAGGATTTGAGGAAGGTGGGGGGATAATTGATCTATAAAAGAACACTGAGAAGAATTGATCAATAAAAAAACACTGACATGAGCATGTAATTAATATATTCTAATTAGAAGTGCCGACAATGAGGACCTTAATTGAACCTGGGAGCTGGGTATCAATCCAGAAGGGAAGCGAAGAAACAAATGGCTTCCTAGGAGGCGCCGATCTGCGCAAATCATCGTCCATGCCGCAATACCAAGAGCTCCTTTTTCTTTTTTGAGTTGACCAATAGCTCATACTGGTTCCACACCACCTTATAAGGGTTCATTTAGTAGTTCAACACTATTCATGTAACATGTACCATTAGGGTTCTCTTATGACATGCGATAGATTTTATTTTTTTGTTTCATACATCATGGATCCTTCCAATAACATAAAAATAATAAAATATAAATTGTTACTTATGTATGTAGATACCTGCTCTTTTTCGGTCATTAACTGTTGCAACCTCTCACATATATCACCCTAGTCCTCCAAAGCAAGATGTGTCTCGTTAGAAAAAAAGACCTTAACCTACAGTTGCTTTGCATAAAGTAGTAAGACATAAACATTGTTTAATGATCATGGCTATTGAAGAAGATAAGCACAAGATTAATGTGAAGTTGTTGTAAGGGGTGTGAATTTTTTTAGCGAAGAACATGCACAAGGGATACCGGGCCAATTGTTTAAATCAATAACCATCTGCATGTAAAAAGGTAATGCAAAGAGGCAGTGGCTCACCTTGGTTTCGTCTGGAGGAACCAAAGCCCCCGCAGGATGATCCAACTGTGTTGCTCATTGCTTGTAGGTACAAAACACCTATATGTGCAAAGGTGACGCTTAGGCAGGCAGAGCAAAATGTTAGCCTAACACCTTGCGCCTAATTCTTTCTTTGACATCTTCATATGTCGTACTCGGGTACGCCCCTTCCCGTCGGGGGACTTCCGTGTCGGCACCAGATCTAGCGGTGTCCCTTTCAATCGGCGCCAAGCTCAAGCAAAACACCCCACCACACATTTAATGACTAAAATATAATACAAGTGTTTAATAAATAAATCCTACCAAAACGTTTGAGCCATGCACATTATATTGCTTATGTATATCCACCGTATCCTTGGAAGCTATTTCTTATCTGTGGATATACGCACATAATATAATAGCATTCACAGTAAATGTAAGGTACACACAAGTAAGACCTGCCATTCCTTTTCCTCTACTAAACAGAGGCTGCTCGGTTTTTCCTTTTCGAAGAGTGATCTTCGTACCAGCGCTGCTCAAAGTAAGTTTATTGGTTGTATTAGTTGCTCGTCCTGAATGTCCAACTAATGAATACATGTGTAAATAACTATATGTATATATGTAACTTTTATATTTAAAAAGGAAAGAATGACAAATTTACTCATAATAAACAAAGAATTCATGGACATGCTAAGATCACTACAAGCGAAGAGAAGAAAGTAGTGCATCAGGGGTGAAACCTACGTATTAGTAGTACGTAGGTTTCCAGGCTCAGTTTTTTTAGTTCTGTCCATAAAAAAATCGGGAGTGGGGATGTCGAGGGGTGGATCGATCGATGGGAGGGAGGCAAGCGAACGAAACGAAAAAAAACAATAAAATATAAATTGTTACTTATGTACGTACATACCTGCTCTCTTCCGGATATTAACTGTTGCAACCTCTCACAGATATCAGCCTACTCCTCCAAAGCAAGATGTGTCTCGTCAAAAAAAAGATCTTAACCTACAGTTGCTTTGCATAAAGTAGTAAGACATAAACATTGTTTAATGGTCATGGCTATTGAAGAAGATAAGCACAAGATTAATGTGAAGTTGTTGTAAGGGGTGTGATTTTTTTAGCAAAGAACATACACAAGGGATACCGAGCCAATTGTTCAAATCCCTAACCATCAACATGTAAAAAGGTAATACAAAGAGGCATTGGCTCACCTTGGCTTCCTATGAAGGAACCGAAGACCGTGCAGGAATATCCAACCGTATTGCTCAATGCTTGTCAGTACAAAACACCTATATGTGCATAGGTGTTTCTTAGACAGGCAGAGCAAAATGTTCCCCTAACACCTTGCGCCTAATTCTTTCTTTGACATCTTCATATGTCGTAGTCGGGGACGCCCCTTCCCGTCGGGGGACCTCCGTGTCGGCACCAGCTCCAGCGTTGTCCATTCCAATCAGCGCAAAGCTCAAGCAGAACACGCCACCACACATTTAATGACTAAAATTATAATACAAGTGTTTAATAAATAAATCTTACCAAAACGTTTCAGCAATGCACATTATATTGCTTATGTATATCCACCGTATACTTGGAAGCTATTTATTATCTATGGATATACGCACATAATATAATAGTGTTCACAGTAAATGTAAGGTACACACAAGTAAGACCTGCCATTCCTTTTCCTCTACTAAACCGAGGCTGCTCCGTTTTTCCTTTGCGAAGTGCTATCTTCTTACCAGCGCTGCTCAAAGTAAGTTCATTGGTTGTATTAGTCGCTCGTCCTGAAAGTCCAACTAATGAAGACATGTGTAAATAACTATATGTATAAATGTAACTTTTATATTTAAAAAGGAAATAAAGATAAATTTACTCATAAGAAAACAAAGAATTCATGGACATGCTAAGATCGCTACAAGCGAAGAGAAGAAAGTAGTGCATCAGTGGTGAAACACATGCATGTCAACTTTAGTCGGTTAAACAAATGCAAGTGTTTAAAAGAAAGAGCAACTGGACTGTACTTGAAAACAATTAACCTAGCTGTTTAATGCACCAAACATCAAAAATCCGTTCATCTATTGAATCTTAGAATAGTATAATAATTGGCTGGACTTCAAATTCACAACACAGCCCCGAAACAACATAACGGGTATGATGGAGTTCACGTCCAAGTGCATCGATGGTGAGGAGCAGGACAATAGTTCCTCCCAGAAATTTTGTTGCTCTTGATGGAAGGAGAATGAAATATGGGGCCCAGAACATGCACTATCACGGAGAAACCCAGTGCGGCTGAGGAAACTCGGTCCAACACCTCCTCCAACACGGGCCAAGAACACGCAGCTCTTTTCATCCTTTAACACAATAGCACCACGAGCAGCTCCGACCATACTCCAACACCACCACCAGCATGACCAGGCCGCCGGCACCACAAGCAGCTAGTCTACCACTCCAGGCGGACAACTTCGTCGCAACCACACGTGAGTGGCCCAGATCAGATCCGGTCGATGCTGCAACCACCCACACCTGCGTTGCTGCCTCCGGCAGCCATCCAGCGACGCCCGCGACCCCGGGCCACCCACGCACAACAGAAGCCGCCCCGCCGCCGCTCGCGCAGCATCTCTAGGCCTAGCCGAACCTCCCTCTGCAACCACGTCCCAACTGCGCCGCCACCGACGTCGTCGCATGCCAGAAAACCACCACGCACCGGTCACTCCTCTGCGAGCTCCCGGGCCATCTCCGTCGCACCACGCGCTCCCCGCCGTGTGCCGCCACACTGGAACTCTCCCCGCGCCGCCTCTTGATGCCTATCCCCCACGCGAAGGAGGCCCGTCGGGGCGCGCCGTCCACGCCCTTCGCCTTTGATGGCCGAGCGTCCGCGGTGGCGGCCAGGGGAGCACAGGGAAGGGGGTGCACGCGGGTCTAGGATTTTCTCTTCTGGAGCCACCCGCGCGAGCGGCCCGGGAGGGAGAGGGGAAAGTGAGGGGACGTATGTAGGTTTTTAGGCTCGTTTTTTTGGTTCTCTTTCCATCGAAAAAAAATCGAGAGTGGAGATGTCTAGGGGTGGATCAATCGATGGGAGGGAGGCGAGCAAAGGAAACGAACGAAACGAACGACTTCCAATAGAGATTTGGTAAGTATGATTAATTGTTTTGGTAAGTGTGGGTAGGCCACGACGTACCATTATGGAGGAGTAAAATGATGAACCATCATTCACCAATTTCCGTTTAATAGTAAAGATTTGGTTGTTAGGAGGCAGGGATTGATCCTTTAGGAAAGTTAGGATTTGGCATTGATTTCGTTGTTAGGAAAGGCAGGGATTGATCTATTAGGAAAGATAGGATTTGGCATTGATTGTCATGAAATTGGACTTCATTGTTTCATAAAGTATTATCGGTTCCTACCCGATTGTACCGTGGCTGGTTAGGAAAGTTTTAATTGCAGGATGAAAAACCAGTGTGAAGGGGTGGTGGTGGGAGGAGAGACGAAAAAAACCATGCGAGCGGTCTCCGATGAAAAAACAGAAAAACTGGAGACAGGGAGGACTTCGTTGGAGGAGGGGCTGGGTATCAACGATGAATCCATATTGATTGTCATTTAATAATAGATATTTTATTGTTAGAAAGGATCCATGTGTTAGGAAAGTTAGGATTCAAAATTGATTGCCACATAATTGGTTTTCATTGTTTGATAACGTATTATTGGTTCCTGCCATTTATAACATGGCTGGTTAGGAAAACTTGGAAAGATTAGGAAAGTTTTTATTGGAAGGTGAAAAAACTAATGTGAAGGGGTGGTGGTGGGAGGTGAGACGAAAAAAACCGGACGAAAAAAACTCGGGATGCTATTCACCAACTGAGGAATTAGGAGTAGAGATTGTCATTTAATAATAGAGATCTGATTGTTAGAAAGGATCCATGTGTTAGGAAAGTTAGGATTCAAAATTGATTACCACATAATTGGATTTCATTGTTTGGTAACGTATTATTGGTTCCTGCCATTTATAACATGGTTGGTTAGGAAAACTTGGAAAGATTAGGAAAGTTTTTATTGGAAGGTGAAAAAACCAATGTGAAGGGGTGGTGGTGGGAGGTGAGACAAAAAATCGGACGAAAAAAACCCGGGATGCTATTCACCAACTGAGCAATTAGGAGTAGAGATTGTCATTTAATAATAGAGATTTGATTGTTAGAAAGGATCCATGTGTTAGGAAAGTTAGGATTCAAAATTGATTGCCACATAATTGGATTTCATTGTTTGGTAACGTATTATTGGTTCCTGTCATTTATAACATGGCTGGTTAGTAAAACTTGAAAAGATTAGGAAAGTTTTTATTGAAAGGTGAAAAAACCAATGTGAAGGGGTGGTGGTGGGAGGTGTGACGAAAAAAATCAGGATGCTATTCACCCACTGAGCAATTAGGAGTAGAGATACATAGCTTTGAGGCGCCTGGTTTGTAGGAGGTGGGAGGGAAGCCCAAAAAAACCGGACGAAGGTGGGAGGTATGACAAAAATAAACCTGGAACGGAAACCTACCATCACGACCGCAGACTGCTCCTTTAGGAGTAGAGATAAAGGCTCGTGGGCTCAATTTGAAACGGACTCCATAAATAAATTACGACGATAATGACTCTACTAGATAGCTCATTTTGACAAGAATCATCATACTCAGCTATAGTTCTCCAAGCCCGCCATTTGCCATGACTTCTGGTGGATAGATTCGGGTTACCTAGAAAGTAAGTAGATTTTGTTCTTGTTTCGTGTCCCGTGTGATCATTCATGTGCTTGCCAACATTGTCATGTATGATGATCTAGTTCGTAAGGCCATTTTTAACCCATCGTTTATAACCGGTTAGAGGAGTAAAAAAAATGTTTTTACTCCTCTAACCGGCACCTAGCCGATCCCTTATCCGCTGTAAGGGAGTAATTTTTTACTCTAGCCCCAACTTTCTTCCTAAATTTACTCCACCGCTCGACGGCTGAGTAAAAGTTGCGCCTCTGCGTCGCGTCGCCCCTCGCCCCTGCAAATTCACCGGCGCGACTCCCGATGACCGCCTGCCGGCCCCGCCGCTACCTCGTTGCCTCTCTTGCCCCCCGTCGCCCTTCTGCCCGACGTCGAGCCCGTTCGGCCCCCGTTACTGTCGTCGGAATCAAGGTGAAACGTCGCCGTCGTCGCCATTGTTGCCTGCCGTTTGTAGCTTCTTCTTTTTCTGTCGGCCGCCCGCCTGTTTGGTCTAAATGACACCGGCCGACCGGTGCATCACCACCGCACCGCAAGTGTATGACGAATTCCCTAGCAGAAAATCACAGTTTGGCCGCATACACATCAACTGTGTAAACATATTTTGTGGTCCCAGAAGAGTTGTGCAAAAAATCAATGTTCCATTTGTGAAGGGGATAGACTGTGATTTGTAGTCACCGTCCATATGCTTCACAAAAGGTACAATGGTAACTGAAGCTTCTCGCTTCTGGACGACCCGGCTATTTAATCCGATCGATTTGCTCCTAAGGCGATGAGGTGGGACTAAAAACATCCGGAACCTACAGGGTCAATACGGATGTGAAAATCTTGATTAGAAAATGTTATTCGGTGTCCCGTCGGCTCAACACGAAGGTAATATTTTTACTCCGTTTATATAAAGGATCAGCTAGGTCCGGAGTAAATATACTTCACTAAGGTTTAGTTCACCGGATACTCCACTATTTATAAGGAATCGGTTAGAAATGACCCAACAGTATCAACGCTTACATACGTGTAAGCAGTAATAAAGTAGAAAAACTGAGACAAGGACGTTATACGCGGTGCACATGTATGAGGCCCGTTCTTCAGCAATTTAATTGCTTTGATTGGTTAGGCACGATCGAGCGAGACACGCAATGTGGACCGCCTACCCGAAGAACTCTAATGTCGAGATAGCATTAACGGCAACGGAAGTCAAGAACCCTAACCGCGACGGTAGCAGCGGCGGACCCTGATGTAACGGATGACCATCGGCGAATGCGGCAGCAAACCTGTTGTGATGTGGCGCCGCTCTTCGATTCGGGTTACGTTGGCATTTGGCAAGGTGGAGCGCTCGATCTCGGCAGGGTCCCGCGTGCTGCATCTCTTGGATAACTGTCGCCTTCTCTCACCTTTTTTCTCGTACTAGTAAAAGGGTCCATGTGTTGCAACAGGAAAAAAAAATTAAAATCTTCAATGGTCATGAACACAGTTTGCTGCATCACCGAGATACATTATCACTTTCAATTTCGTGAAATCATGAACATTTTTTTAAACTCGTGCACATATATGAAAGCGCGCACATTTTTCAAATTCGTTAACACTTATGAATTCATGAACATTTTTTAAAATCAAGAATATTTTTTGAATTCATGAACATTTAATAGTATTGGCAAACATTTTTTTAAATCATGGAAAAATTAGACAACTTTCTTGAATCGGTGAAAATTTCTAGAATCGACGAACATTTTTTTGGAAATTGATGGTTTCTTTTTAAAATTCACGAACATTTTTTTGATTTCAGGAATATTTTTAAAATTTAACAAACATTTTTTGATATGTATCATCGTTTTTTTAATGAATAAACTATTTTTGTAAGTCATGAACAGTTTTAGAATTTTTTGTATATTTTTCCATTGATGGAAATTTTTTGAATTTGCGAAATTTTATTCAATTTCATTAACATTTTTTTAATACACAAGCTTTTTAAAAAATCTTGAAAAATTATTATTTTCCAAACATTTGTTTTCAATGTTGCAAATGTTTTTTCAATAAGCACACATTTTTTTTTCAAAATCGCAAACTTCTTTTGAATGCACAAACATTTTATGATTTATTAAACATTTTATATAAAAAATTTCGTTTTTTCATTTTGAGAACTTTTTTTAACTCCTAAATAAATTATTTAAAGTAAAAAAGAATAAAGACGGAAAAGAAAAAAATTAGAAACAGGCCCCCCAGACATGGGCCGGACCAAACAGGCGTGTTGCGTCTTCTCCCGACGCCCAGAGCGCAGTATAGGAGGTCCCTACTGGATTGACCGGCCCAGACAGGCATTACCCTGTGTGAAACGTGTTTTATCACTTACGGGTGGCATTGGTGGGTAATTCTTACCAACTTCGAGGGTATTTACGATGACGGACGACCAGAAACAGTTTGTGCTTTATTATTATATAGAGATGTAGAGATATGGTGCCCTGCAGTTTATCTGCTTCTCCCACCGGCCGGTGAGCATCGTACTAAATGTGTTGGGCCCAATATGGGCCATGTCCAGTATCCTCGGCCTCGTCTTTTTTTTTGGAGAAACCGCACACATTACTTAACCAATTAACAGAGTACATAATACACACATATGCGGCATCTTCTAGAGAGACCAGGACAGAACACGTGTCCTGGAGATAATGCAGTAAGAACCCCAAGAAAAAGAATATTACAATTGAGTCCTTAGCCCTCTCCCCTGCGCAAATGATTAACACAGAAACAACCGTCGACCACCGGTGCGGTGTCGCTGTGAGACTCGCCGGAAGAAAAGGCAGTCTTCCACAATCCCATGATCCTGGCAAACGCCATAGCCATAAAGGCGTTGAGAGCTGATAACCAGGCATGTGGAACAAGCGCTTGTCGATGTGGCACATCGGCCGGGGAAAGTCACCGCATTGAACACGATCTAGATCCGCCGCTCGTCGCCGTCGATGACGGGGAGGAGAGTCAAATCCGTTGTCACCAGGCCTCGATACTTGCTCCAAGAACATGAACAACTTCCTGCTATAGGTGTTGAAAGCAGCAACAACCCAACACGAACTGGCACACAAAGCTCGACGCTCCCAATGAACGACCGACACACGAGCATCAGATCCATGACGCCATCATCGGGAGCGTTGTCATGGTGAAAGAGAATCCGAGGACACATTATTCTAAGCGGCACTTCCCTCACCACAACAACGCCTCCACTCGAAGACCTACCCCTAATCTACGAACTACCAGGGAGAGCAACGGGAGCCCACCCCCTCCTCCAGTCGCCGGAGCAGTGGACAAAGGGGGCGGAGACCGTCGACTCACTAGAGATCACAAGGGCTAACCACCGATCGTTGCCGCTAAAGGCCATAGAAGTCTCTCGGCCTTGCCTTTGACGTGGAATTGGATACGCTATGTCGTGAACCCTCCTGCTGCGTCGTCAGCATTGTTCCTCCTTCTGGTGCCCACTGAGTGTGCCAACGTTTTACCCACACCAGAGTAGCACACATCAACATGTGTTTTTTTAGTTGCATCAACATGTGTTTTAGTGTCAAAACACATCATCAACTAAAGTTAGTGATCAAAGTTAAAATAGGCATGTAGGTGATGTATCTCCTCAGAAATAGGACATTCTACTGCGAGAGATGTTCTCGCCGTGTCAAGTTGAGCCCTTTCACATTACTCTCTCTAAAATGTTGCTAATGGAATAAAATATTTTGTTGTTCAAGTTGAGCCCTTGTAAGTCGTAGATGTTGCGTGTCGTCACGACTATAGCTGGTGTGATGGTGTGTGTTGAGGCGACAATACTTGCTCAACAGTGGATGTCAGCACATCATTCATCCGTCGGGTGCATGGTAACCAGATATGCGCGTGAGGCCGGCGGTCGTGCTTGCTGCAGAGGTCTGTTCTGGACAGTTTTAGCGCTATGTAAGTAGCCCCCCTAAGGCAGGTTTGCTCCCTCGATGCTAAGTCTGACCGCAATGGCCAGTCCATGTGATGGCCACTTCGCTCTGTGGCCGTGCCCTCAGTGCACATTGCAGTGGTCAAAATAGGTCTTAGCAAGGGTTTCTCTCTTCAGATCTGGTGGTAGATGGCTTGTACTGGCATCGTTGCGAGAGTAGCCGGAAGGCTCCTTTGTGGGTTCTAGCTGCTCTTACTCTAGCGAGTTTCCGTTTGGTGATGAGATACAATATATAGAGAGTGTCTTGAAGCCGAAGGTATGGTTTTGCATCGACTATGGTAGGATTTCTATCCCATCGCACGCAGTTTGTTGGGACTAGGGAAAAGTGGTGACGACAACACATGATTGACTTCAATTTGATGGTGCTTCTCAAGTACCCGATCTTGAGCTAAGTGGTAAAACCCTAGGTCTAACCGAGTTGGTTATACCTAGCAATGGAGATGTTTTGCATCGTTGCCTTGTTGAAGGCATTGCTCGTATATGCTCGGACTTGTTCCTCAGAGTGAAAACCTATAATCTGGTTTTTGATGGTTGGATCTAGTGACGATGGTGTTTGTGTCATTTTCTTCATGGAGGCATTGCTAATGAAGAACCTCATTGTCCTTATAGTGCCAAGGGATAGTTGGTACGAATATGTCCATTATTGTAGTTTGTCATCGAATAGGTTATAGAAAAGCTGAGGAGGATGAGAAAGAGACTCACAAAATTTGATCATAATTGTAACAGTCTGACATTAGCTCACGTTGTGACACGTTCAATTTCCGTATATGAATCTCAAAGCAAGACACGTGGCCATCGTTGTTCACTCCCGCACACTCCTCTGAGCAAACTGCAAGTTGATGACACTAAATTGTTCACTTAGGATGACAGTCTGAGCGAACGCATCTGTAATGGTAAATTCTGAATTTTAAAGCATGTCAATTTTCACCAATATCCTTTAATGTAGCATGGTAATTTTCTTCTGCTAGCCTGGCAAATCCTGAACGAGTTGGATTTTTGCCAGACTGACAATTCTCCATGTTGCATCATGGCAAATCTCTGATAATGGATGACAATTACTCTGCAGCAGCATGGCATGTGACTAACAATCTTTCCGCTAGCATGAAAATTCTTTTCTTTACAACATCGCAAATCTTTACATAATACCATTACAAATATATCTTTTAGCATGCAAATCTCATGCGTTCTCTAGGAGTGGATTTTTGAGGGAACACTCCCAGATCGCGGTGTTCTATCGAATGACCTCACGTAGCAAACAATAGTTCGCTCGGGTGACCTCCTTGAGGGAACATCAACGCAATTTTGGGGTGCAATTTGATACTCTTCAGCCGAACACATTTGGAATAGAAGCAATGTATCAATACCTCTTCAACCAAATATTTCACAATATAACAAGATGGGACTCGCCAAATTTTACCACTATTTCTTTCATGGATGAACGATGACATTTTCTCGATCGAAGATGCCACTTTCCACTTCCAGAAAAACTGCTTACAAATGGGGTCTTATTAGTGACGGGCTGGGTGTGGCACCCGTCACTCGTAATCTGGCCATTTACGAGTGGCCTAGGGAGAAGCAACATACCCAAAGAGGGGTCATCTTAGGATTTTTCTCGTGCAGTAGAGATGAAAAAGAAAAGGACAAAAGGAAATGTGATGCTACCACCACATGCCCTTCCCATCCTATCACCACACACACACAAGAGTGCACACGCGTATTGCAGACACGTTATACCTTTTACAGTTGTAATTGCATGATATATGCATTGTATGCAGTTGCAAGTTGTGTGTCCACTCTGGACATCCAACTAGTCACGCATGATTTGCAAAAAAAAATCACAACTTTTTCAAAAAAATCATGAATTTCAATAATTTTATCAATTTTAAAAAGGTTCACAATTTTAAATAATCATGAATTAAAAAATATAAATAGCCATGATTTTAAAATCATGAATTCAAAAACACCACAAATTAAAAAAATGTTCACAATTTCTAAAAATATTTTCGAATTTTATAAAAAATGGTGACATGCGTGAAAATATCATGAATTAAAAATGAAAAGGGGCAAAAGGAAAAAGAGAAGAAAACCAAAAAAAGAAAATTAACAAAAAGACAGAGAAAACCAACGCAAAATTGTCCCTAGAAAAGAGAGAAAGAACGGCAACTCAAAAACTTGACGTGACCGTGGACACACAAACATCAAAAGGAGAAAGAAAGAAGAAAGGGAGGATGTCACGAGTAAAGTGTGTACAGTGATATTATTTTAAAAGTGTCATTTAACATGAACGTTGAGATGGAGATAATCTCTTAGGGCATCTCCAACGACAACCCGTAAATTTTTTTCTCCTATCCGTTCGCGAACAAGGGAGGATCAATAAGCGGACATGGATGTGGGAGACCGTCATCCAACGCTATCCGCATACATTCGGCCTCCTTTATTTTTTTTACAGTCCACACATTCAAATAGCTGCATACATAAAGTTTAGACGTTCAAATAGCCGCATGCAGCACTACTTCAAATTTAAAAAGGTGCAAATTTTACATTCCAACATTGTTGTCCCCTTTAACCGCCGACTGATGCTCAATCAGATCTTCCTTCGGCCGCTCGTGAGTTGGTCAATGCCGAATTTGTTGATGCATTTCAATAAACTCTTTAAATGTGATCGGATTCTGATCTGGAAGTTCGATAGGATCACCCATGTTCTCAAATTTTAGAGTTGTGGCAACATCCTCACCCTCATCCTCGACGATCATGTTGTGCATGATCACACAACATGTCACGACCCCCCCACAAGGTCTTCAGATGCCACTGTTTAGCAGGTCCACAAACAACTGCAAAACGGGCTTGTGCATGAGTAGATCGACGAGTGCACGCATGCACATGCAGATACATGAAAGTTAAAATGTCCAACTGGAGGAGAGGGGTTGAACAGTGACGGAGGAGAAGCGGGGTGGAGACCGTCTGGAACGCTGGAGATGAGGGAGACGTAGAGTTCCGACAGGGTGTGGCGTGGCAGCCTGGGAGGTGGAGCGGCGGTGAAGGTAGAAGAAAAATAAGAAAGGAGAGAAAATGGGGAGGATGGAGGCATGGCGTCCGGAAGGGTTTTGGGTGGGCCGGGGTTGTCGGAGTCCTACGTGTCTGTTGTCCGGACTCCCGCAAACCATCTACCCCCATGTTTGTCTTCGGTCTGCGGGAGAAAGTGCGTTCAGACCGCCCTGCGGACCAATACAGACCTGCGTTGGATGGCTTCCGCAGTCTGAACAATAAGGTCCGACTGGATGCAGACGGTTTGAGGGTCCGTCTTGGAGATGCCCTTAGAAAGATATCTCTCATCATACATTTAGAAATTTCTAGTTAACAGATATAAGACTAAGAGATAACCAATTATATATGATTTATTACCATCTCTAAATTGACAAACTCAAGATGATAATATTAATCACGATATATGCCCTTCTTTTGCGGGAAATCATTATTTAGAGCAACTCCAACGCGCCGACCCATTTCGTCCGCGCGCGTCCGTTTGGGTCGCGGCAGACAGAAAAGTTGGCCCAATGCGCCGATCCAAACGGACGCGCGTCCGCTTTTCATCCGCCTGCCGACCCATTCCCGACCCAATTTTGAGCCCGGTTTGCGTCGGCGCGGACACGAAACGGACGTGTGCGCCGCGCGCCAACTACTCCCCCTAGCCCACCAGTCGGTGGCAAAGCCTCCACCATTTCCCTCCACTTTTCCCAAACCCTCCCGCCCGCGCGCACTCCCCGGCCGCTCGCCATGGACGACGACCTCGACGCGCCGCAGGCCTCGCCTCGCCCGGCGTCAGGACCGCCCCTTCTGGCAAAGGCAACCCCTGCGCCCCCCGCAAGACCGCCGTCGCGACCACGAAGAAGAAGCTGACGCCCGATGAGCGGGCCGCGGGGTCGGCGAAGAGAAAGCGTCGTAGGCATGCGGCGGACGCAAGGGAAGAAGCAGTGGCCGCCGCGGCCATAGTCGCCGCCGCCGAGCAGCAGCAGGACACCGCCGCCCGAGTTGCGGTGGCAACGAGGGAGGCATTATTGTACCTAGGGTTAAACCTTGGCCAGCACGGGCTCGTCAACGCCGCCGTGGCCGCGGCCAACACCGGCTTGTCTGCGTTTCACTCGATGGTGCTGCCAGAGTCGTCCCGCGCCTCGGTGACTCACCCGGTTCCCGGCTTCCACGTCTACCCGCAAGCCTCCCGACTCTTCGGGGAATGCTCGCCGGAGGTGAGCGTGATGGCACCTTCCACGCCCGCGCCCGCGACCATCGACCTCAACGCCACACCGGTAGCCGGTGGCTCGTCATCCGGTTGGCCGAGGAAACGCGCGCGGCAGATGCCAGCCGACATGCCCCCCGGCGCCCGCAACCTGTTCGACAGAATGCCGGCGGCCATCGACGACGAGACGACCAACCATTACATGCACAACATCATCTTCAAGGGTGCTATGGCGGCCGCTGGCGGTACCGTCGCGGCTAGCTACGATCCTGATGAGACCCAAAGCCAGGATGGGCGAGGGCCATCGACCTATGATCAAGCTGGCATGTAGGCCGCCTTCATGCAAGATCAGGTCGGCCTGGACCTGGACGGCTTCCCGCTCAACCACGAGTTTCCGGAGGACTACGGCCTCGAGGAAGAGGATGAGGTGGACATCGACGGGGAGCCTTTGTTCGAGGACGAGCTCGGCAACCAAGCCGCCAGGGTGAAGCCGGCGCCGCACAAGAGCAGACGGATGAAGGCATACACGGCGACTGAAGACAAGCTCCTTTGTGAGTGTTGGAGGGACATTGGGTAAGACCCCAAGGTCGGCGCCGAACAAAAGGCATCAACCTTTTGGATTCGTGTCCACCGAGAGTTCCATGAACGCAAGAAGTTTCCGCCGTACAAAATGCAAAGCACGCGCGGGTGGGTGTCCATTTCGAAGCGATGGAAGGTTATCCAACAAGAATGCAACTGTAGGAGATATGCCCTAGAGGCAATAATAAATGTTATTGATTATCTCCCTGTTCATAATTATGTTTATGTTCCATGCTATAACTGCAATGATTCTCGAGTCTGCAAATAAAACGAGGCTTGGAGGGAAACTCATGTGCACGTGTGGGATAATAAACGGTAAAATGTATTCCTAGTCAAGCCTCTATGACTGGCTCAAGTATTGCATGATGATCCTGTTTTCCTGATCATGGGCATGGCTATGCCGGCAACTTTGAGGGCACAATGTTAGTAGAACACTTGTGTTGAATCGACCCGATTGATGTTATGCTATGAGATTCATTCGTCATAAGTTAATGGTTAATAACACAGAGAAGTTAATGTTTGCATAATTCCTTAGACCATGAGAGTGTCGAGTTTCTTCATGCTTGCTTCATGAACTTTGGGGTTTGTTAAACGTCATCCGTAAATGGGTGGCTATTACGGCGGCTTACGGGTTCATGGAAAAGTATGTTAAGTAACTTGATAGCTCAAGATTGGGATTTGCTCCTCCGACGATGGAGAGATATCTCTGGGCCCTCTCGGTGTTACGGTATCCATCATCGTCTGGCCAGACACAAGTGTGATTTGATCACAGGGATGCCGGAACACAGAAACGAGAAAAGAGAACAAAAACCAGCAACGAGGTAACTGGCATTGTGGACAAGTGTTGATCCACGAGGATGCCGATGTTTCTCACCTCGGGTATTTGTAACATATCGCGAAGCAACAGGAATAGCACACGGCAACTGGAGGTTCACTCGAATATTCATTCGTGTGGGTATAGGGGTCAATATGGGTGTCCACGGCTCCGATGTTGATCATTGATCGGAAAGTGTTCCGGGTCATGTCTATACTTCACCGAACCTATAGGGTCACACGCTTAAGGGTCATCTATCTGCTGAATACTAGACGGGGAGTCTGAGAGAAATTCACCGAAAAAGTTTCGGACGAAACGGAAACATTCCGGAGAGGATATCGGAATAGTTCCGGTGAAACTGAAAAGTTGTTTCAGGGTATTCCATAAAGTCAAATTGGTTTCGGCACATGCCTGGAAATTATTGGAAGGTACCAGAATTGTTCCGGTAACTTCTGAGATTTTTCAGAGACGAAAACCGGAAATGTTCCGGACTGCCGGAACCGCTTTAGTTGCTTTTCACAGATGAAAATCACTAAACCGAAAAGTTGTTTCGGAGTACACCATAAAGTCAAATTGGTTTCGGCACATGCCTGATAATTCTTGGAGGGTGCCAGAATCATTCTGGAAACTTTCTGGAATTTTCCGGAATGAAAACCGGAAATGTTCCGGAGCTGCCGAAACCGCTTCAGATGCTTTTCGCAGATGAAAATCACTAAACCGGAATTGTTCCGGCTCGCGTTGAAAATTATTTTGGTGGGTACTGGAAATGTTCTAAGCCCACATGAATATTTTCAGTTCGATCAGACGCTGAAAAATGTCGTCGTGAATAGTGAAATCAGATTTATGGATATGGTTGGAAGTTGGCTTTCCACAAATATCTTCCCAAGATATTTTGGGATGACATGGCATTTTGGATATGCCCATCCTACCCCTTGTTTTTCCTATAAATAGAGGGGAGGAGGCAGCCCCATATGCATCATCCTTGCTCTCACATACACATGCCATGACATTTCTGGCTTCTCTCTCCCTCCCAGCGAAATAGTTTCGTAGAGCCGAAAGGCTGTCTGGGTTCCGGTGGGAACTAGTTCTGGACGGCGAAGCCCTGCCGGATAGATGACACCGTATGTGTGCAAGTCTGTAGAGAGATCGTAGTTTCGGTCTTAGTTCGAGAGTGCCTCCCGAAGGGCTGTCCGAGTTACAGTTTGAGTTTCGGGTGTCCTCCCGAAGGGCTGTCCGAGTGACCCGCCCGAAGGGCTGTCCGTGAGGCCTCCCGGAGGGCTGTCCGAGGATCCGTCCGGTGGGACTATCCGAAGGACTGTCCAGAGGCCTCCTGGAGGGCTGTCCGAGGATCCGTCCGGTGGGACTATCCGAGGGACTGTCCAGGGGGCCTCCCGAAGGGCTGTCCGAGGATCCGTCCGGTGGGACTATCCGAGGGACTGTCCCGATGCCTCCCGAAGGGCTGCCCGGAGATCCGTCCGGTGAGCTGACGTGGGAGTACATCCTCGCGGTTGGGAGGTTGTAAATCCTAGCTGCGGGGATCTGCACCGCCGATCGTCATCGACTCTAGTTCCACTGCGCTACGAGTCGGTAACGAAACAGATCAAACCTTGTATGCAGTCTCCATAGTGATCCTGGGCTGGTACGTAGATCGGAAATTTTTTGTTTTCTGCTGCGTTCCCCAATAGCAACAAGTTTTGTGCCGCTTTTGAGAGCATCAAGGCACGCCCCGTGAGTGACATCAGCATACAAGACATGGTATGCACGCATGCGCCCCTCTTTTGTTTCATTCCGTTTATGCTTGCATGTCTATTTCCATATCCATTTCCCAATTTGCAATACATGTTGTAGGATTCCAAGCTTTGGAGGCATTCAAGGCACAACAAGGCAAGTCCTTCAACCTCTCTCATTGTTGGAGGATCGTCAAAGATGAGGAGAAGTTCAAGGAGCAATATGCCGCTCTCTTGGCGCGTGGGGGGGGGAGAAAGCCGTGGAGGAGGTTAGGGAGGGCGAGAAGACACGGCCGCGGGGCAAGACCAACTCCAAGAAGGAGGACAAGCGGGATGCGGCGTCGATGGCCTTGATCGCAACCGTGGAGGGCATGATGACCAAGAAGGACTCAAGGGAGGAGAAGCGCCGGCAAGACAAGGAATAGCAAATGAACGCCTTCATGGAGATCCAAAGGAGGAGGCTTGAGATGGATGTGGAGAAGCGGGCCAGGATGCTTGAGTTGGAGGCGGAGAAGCATGCCAAGATGCTAGAGATCGAGGCCGCCAATGCCAAGACCAAGGCGAAAGAAGTGGCTCTCGCCAGCATGATGACGGGGGTGGAGATCATGAAGGTGGATCTCAACGCCGTGTCGCCAAGGAAGAGGCCGTGGTTCGAGAAGATGCAGGCCGAGATGCTCAAGTTCGACGACGAGTGATCTATGACGGCGAGCGCCTTCCTTTTTTGTATGCCGGCAAGTGTGTTGGCATGACCACCGCCGCGATGGCGTGGTCGAACTCCCGCTCCTTTTTGTGTGTTGGCATGTGTGTCGGCCGCTGGCAAGTGCGCCAGCATGAACCGCATGGTGTTTTTTTTAAGCTAGCATTGTATGCCGGCCGCTGGCATGGTGCCGGCATGAACTTTGGGCGACGACATGGCCGTTGGCTTGATCCACTGTCGCGGGCCTTTCAAATTTATGCGCGGACATGAAATGAGTCGCGGGCGTTGGGCGCACTGCCGACCCAGATGTTAAACAGGGTGGATGCCGAACGGGCGGCCGACCCAAACGGACAAAAAGCGAACAAAAACGTCGTCCGTTTTGGTGGGCGCGTTGAAGTTGCTCTTATGCCCTGACACTCTCACTCTTTTTATTTTCTCTTCCTTCATGTACAACCCACAGAGGTGAACACAGAGGTCCACACATGGATGGATAAGTCCATGCACAAACAACTAGAGCCAAAAATCATGACTCACGCAGAAGTTCCTACACAAGCAGCTCACACAAAAAGACACGCGACAAAAACAATCACAACCACGCGAGCATGCGAGACAAGCACGAATCTTGAAGCATGCTGTAAGACGTTTTTGTAGTTTAAAACATCATACATTTTAGGGCGGAGGTAGTACACCATACTGAGGAAGTTAAATATAACTGTTAATTTTCACCAGAATTAGGATTAACAAATTTCAATTTCTATCAGACCAAGTTCAACAAATAATACTAAGCCCTTAGGGCAAACAAATTGGGTGAACTAGAGCTGAATTCGATCTTCAAACTTATTCATGGTTCTGGCACGTGGATAGCTAACTTTCACATATTTCTTTTCATGGCCAGTTTTTTGATGATATTTCAGTTCTTCATATCTATTTCTACGAGCTCTTTCCATATCAAGTTTAGTCTACCTCAAGCTCTCTTAATATTATCAGCACACTTTGACCGCTCGCTATGCACTGGAGCTTATACTGGCATGTATTGTATATACCCAAACCATCTCATGGATGTTGGACACGACTTTCTTCAATCGGTGCTACCCTAACTCTCTCACATATATCATCATTCCGGACCCGATTTTTTCTTGTGGAGCCACATATTTATCTCAATATGCGCATCTTTGCTACACCTAACTTTTGAGCATTTTGCCTGTTAGTCGGCCAACACTCAGGGTCATGCAACATTGCGGGGTGAATCACCATCCTATGGAACCTGTCTTTTAGCTTTCGTGGCATCCTCTTGTAGCAAAGGACGTCAGAAGTTTGGCGCCACTTCATCCATCCAGTTTTGATTCAACAACTCACATCTTCATCGATATCACCATCCTTCCGTAGCATTGACCCAGTATCAAAAGGTGTCCTTGTGAGATACCACCTGACCATCAAGGCTAACCTCCTCTTTCTCATGCCTAGTAGTACTGAAAGTGCATCTCATGTATTCAGTTTTAGTTCTACTAAGACTAAAACTTTTCGATTTCAATGTTTATCTCCATAGCTCAAACTTTTTATTATGTTCCGTCTGACTATAATCGACTAGCACTACATCATCCGCAATGAGCATATACCATGAGATATCTCCTTGTATATCTCGTGTGACCTCAGTCGTCACCAATGCAAAAATATAAGGGCTCAAAGATGACCCTTGGTGCAGTCTTATTTAATCATGAAGTCATCAATGTCACCATCACTTGTTTGAACATTTGTTACAACATTATCATAGATATCATTATCAAAGGTAATTTAATTTGTTGCAACTCTGTATTCCTCCGAAAAGCCCACCACATGACATTTCACGGTATCTGATCATATGTCGTTTTCCAGTACAATGAACATCATATGCAGGCCCTTCTTTTGCTTCATGTATCTCTTCATAAGTTGTCGTACCAAGAAAATGACTTTCATGTTCGACCTCCCAAGCATTAGACCAAACTAATTTTTGGTCACACTTGTAATTCTTCTTAAGCGATGCTCAATGACTCTTTCACATAACTTAGTTGTATGGCTAATCGGCTTAATTTCATGGTAATTAGTACAACTTTGAACACTCCCCTTCTTCATAAAGATTGATACTAATATACTATGCCTCTATTCTTATGGCATCTTGTTTGCCCAAAAAATGAAGTTGAATTAGTTAGTCGTACTATCGCTATGTATACGAGGAGTCTCCACGCCTCAATGCGGATAC
The DNA here is from genome assembly GCA_039707655.1 of Elymus sibiricus. Taxonomy (NCBI): domain Eukaryota; kingdom Viridiplantae; phylum Streptophyta; class Magnoliopsida; order Poales; family Poaceae; genus Elymus; species Elymus sibiricus. The sequence goes on from CM077671.1 coordinate 308,355,214, forward strand.
AATCATGGCCAATCGCCTTGCCTCGTTTCATCCTTTTAAAATCTTTCCCGACCTCAAACTTCTGGATTCGTCGCACAAAACTTCTGCTGGTATCATCAAAGGAATTGTCCAGCTCAACGGTAAAGCTCCCATTCTCACTATTGAATAGCTTCACTGGATGGTTCTTTCATGCCTTCTGATGGCACAACATTGGATGTCATGATTCTGAGAAAGCCTAACGGTACGGTTATTTTTTCAGCCTACGGAGTTTTGTTTAACTGTAACGATGCACTAGAAGTCGAGCTTCATGCGATCATGCACATACACAACTTCCCGTCATCATCCAATATGTTTCTTCGGAGGCCATCTCGACGTTTTCTTCTGGTGACCTGACATGTTCGTCTTATGGTCGTCTTATAGCTGAGATTCGAGGTTTAATGGCTCTTGGGGATTTTACTCCGTGTAATATTAAAAGAGATGTAAACAGAGTAGCAGATCAATTGGCAACTATAGTCACATAGAGAGTAACACGACAGTGTGGTTTAACCATACCCCCTTGTATTGAGGATTTGGTGCCTATTGATTGTAACTCTTCGAATTTTGAATAAAATTCCCCTTTACCCCTGCAAAAAACAAGAATACCTTGTTGAAGTACACTTATCTTATGGCTGCTGGTAGTGAAAGTATCATATCTTGTATCATGCATGTCAACTAATCAATTTTGATGAGATGACATATAATTAAATGAAGAAAAAAAAAGATGAGTATCATATCATAATAAATACACCCTTGTTCCACAATGCAGCGCATATTTGAAGAAAAATATTTACATCTAGAATGACAAACATATATCATTAGATTCATGATAAGATGTTGTTTCATATTTTATATATTTGGTATAATAGATATGAATAATTTTCTCCATGAACTTGATCCAAGTATGCAAATTATATCGAGGTAACATTTTACCTTGGTCCAATACGTTTTTTGAGGTAACATTTGACCATAGGTTAGAACAATAATATATGACATGCAACTGACACAAAACATATCGTCAAATTCGTATGTGAAAGAATTTCTCGTGATATAATAGTCATCATACATCTCATATATTATTAATCTTATCAATAGTCAAAGGCAATCTTAAAATATATTAGGCTATATTTATATGGATAGAGGATGAAGTATATGCTTCGCATTACAGTAAATAAGAGCATCTACAGCCGGACCTAGCAAATCTGACCCCTTAAACGTCCACGGACGCGCCCGGTCAGTGACCGGGCGTGTCCGTTTTGAGCCCCTATAATTTGGTCCGCGCAGCCACACTCCTCATTTTTCTTCTCATATGTCCGGTCACTTGCACGTGATTGGTGGAGAAGAAGAGAGAGAAAGAAAATAATGAATAAGAAAAGAGAAAAGGTGATCCGGAGTGGGGCCGCGTCCTACGTGGCGGACTTACCGGGCGTGTCCGGGCGCGTCCGCGAGCCCTCATATCGTCCCCATATTTGAGATGAATATGAGGGGTGCCGGTCAGTCCGGGCGTTTGAGACGGATATGAGGGGTCCGGTTGGGTCACATTTTTGTGACCGGTCAGTGACCGGGAGGGCGTTCCGGACGTTTAAGGAGCATATAGGGGGTCCGGCTGTAGATGCTCTAAGAGCATTTATAATAGTATGCATTGCTGATATAGTATCATACTTTAGTATTGTATATGCATGATACTCCTTCCGTCCCGGTGTATAAGTCATCCGTGTAGTTCTAGGTCATCGATTTGAGAAATTAATTATGTGTTATATGTCATGAAAAGTATATTACTAGGTTTCTACATGGATGTAGTTTTTAAATATATATTTTTGTTACATATAATACATATTTAGATAGTTAAATTGTGACCTAAAACTATGCGAATGACTTATACACCGGGACGGGATAGTACTAACTTATAATACTTCCCTAACCCAGACCGAGTTTGAAAAAAAAAACCTTCTAATTGACGACCGAGACTACCTTCCACATGTTTGGTCGCCATCATCGCTCTTCTAAAAAAACCTGCACCGATTTCATGACTAGTCCATTTCTGAAGATTTTTTTTTGGCTAAATACGTTTTTTTTGCATCGCTAAATACTACGTTTGTTTGGCCGGACCATGGCAGCATAGCATGTGACGGAGTGAGCTTAGGCACACGCTAGGAACGTTCCTGCCACCGAACGACGCACATCGTACACCCCAAGCTCTGTGCTACGTTCAGCGAACCGTGGCGACAAGGCAGTAGCACGGCACGTGGCCACAGCCGCTGGTACACTGCTACCGTGCTCCACACCATCAACCACCTGCCGGCGCCCCCATCCGGCGGCCCCATGCACCCTGAACCGGGGAAGACTTGTGTGAGATCTCACCGGATCGATTTTTTTGAAAAAAAAATTACATATTCAAACATTCTTAAATTTTTTGTAGGCACACATGAATGTTCGATGTACAACCTCAAAAAGTTTCAGCTCCTAATCCAACTCACATTAATAGAAACAAAAAAGACAAAATCGGATGTGAATAGTGTCAAAGTACTATTCCGCCAAAGTTGTTACTATTCATATTTGAATTTGTCTTTTTTAATCTTTAAATGTACTTTGAGTTTTGAGCTGATTTTTTTCCGAGTGGTAGATATACTCCACATGAATGTTGTCTAATAATTTCAGATTTTTTCGAAATGTCTAAATATGATTTTTTAGGGTTGATCTCACGATCTCATCTAAATGTCAGATCTCATACAAGTCCCGTCGTTCCACAGTAGTAGATCTACATGCTCCCATGGTTAGCCGAATGCCCTGAAACTGCGCGCCCCGCAGCAGAGAGGTCGCCGTCGTCCCAGCTGCGGCCACCGTGACGCGGGGCCAGCCGGGACCCCGCGCCCGCATCACGCCTGGACTTTCACTGCATGCCATTGTTTCACGGCGACCGACCGTCGTCACGAGACAACCATGCTGGGGTAAACCGAGGCGAACCAAGTACGGCGACGGCACGGGAGGTGAGGTGGGTGGAGTTGGTGAGGTGAGGTTCCCTGCGCCGCGGGGCAGAAGAAACAAGAGGCGCGACACCGACATGGACGGGGGCGCCGAGCGGGGGCAACAAAACGAGCCCAGAAAATGTCCGTTGATTTCAGCGCCGCGCACGTTCTTGAGCTCGGCCCGGCTCACGTTGCCTCGCCTCGCGGCCTCGAGATGCCGGACGTACGCCCACGTCCCAATCCACTCCGCCTCGCCGCCTGACACGTCTATTAAAATGCAGAGACTTCTCGCTCCTCCATACCCGCCACTTTTAATGGGCACCGCCGGTTGAGGGGGAGAGCGCAGCAAACTCACTGACGAGGCAGGCGGCTGGTGGGATTCTTGCTATAGAGACTAAAAATGCGGGGCGCCGGTGATCGCGAGCTGGAGTTCCGGGGCGTGATGGGGGAGGAGGAGGAGGATGCTGCGTCGGCGTCGGCGTCGGCGTCGGAGAGGGCAATGCGGCGGCGGAGGGGGCGTCGGAGGTGGGGAGCGGAGGCGGACGACGGCTTCTCGACGAGCTCCACGGGCGGCCGCGGCGGGAGCAGCGGCAGCGGCTCCTTCGGCTGCGACTCGGTTGGTCTCCCCCTCTCCTCCATCCACTGCCGCGCTGCTTGGGTTGGATTAATATTCGCGCTTGGGAATCTCTCAGTATTGCGAGCGGTGGCATGGGCATGGCGCCACGCAGATCTAGCTAGAGAGCACCATGGCCTGTCGCAGGTGACCACACGGGCCTTTCCAGAAAGCGGAGGGTAAAACCCAGGAATGACATGATTAGCAAGTGAATCCAGTGATCTAAAACTGACAAAGCCGGAGGGCCCGGGGCTTGAGGATGGGCACCATCATCGCCATCTTGATTCTTGCAGCGTCGCCCTCGCTCGCTAGCAAGCGAAAAAGGAGCGGGGGTCACCACACCACACAGCACACACCCTGGGATTCTCCAGCTTTACAAGACTATAAACTTTTTAATCGGTGGTGCTAAGGTGCTCCATGGTTGGCTGCAGCCTTTGGCCGGATTCGTGCGCGCGGATGGCGACATGGAAGACACAGATCTGGAGACAGACGGGCTGGCCGCCACTTCCTCCTCCAGCGGTGAGCACACAGCACCACAGCTCACGCTTTGTATTCTTACCGGTGTTCTTGCTACTCCGCTGGAGCTCCGCTTTACAGCCCTTCTTAAGCGAGTTCGCCTTCTCCAAAGCCTCCGCAGCGTTCACGGAGCCGCGCGACGACGAGGAGGCGCAGTCGCGGCAACAACCGGCCAAGAGTCCGGCGGGCAGTGCCACTGCCATCCGAGGTACGTACGAGACTTCGAAGCTTGCAACGTAATACCAGGTGGTGCGAGGTTTGCCAATCTTGTATGCTTGTGTGCTGTTCGACAGAATGCCAGAGCCAGCGGCGGTGCCGGACAGAGGCTGTTTACCTGCACGGTAGGAAGGGGCTGAAGCAGCGGCCGGCCTCGCTCGACTTCGGCAGCGCCGGGTTCAGCAGCGGGACTCCGTTTTCTCCGGGCTTTGTGGTCGGAGGTGCGGGGTTTGGAGGCAAGGGACTTGTGGCATCACAGATCTGCTCAGGCGTGTTCCCTAGTCCCGGCACGCCGAGCTATCCGCGGCGGCACCGGCCGTCAGCCTTGGGGTACCAAAAGGGGTGGAGCTCGGAGAGAGTGCCCCTTCCTTCCAAAGGTAATAATACTAGGAGGTACCCAGGCAGCAGCATGGCATTCCCTCTCAACAATAGGAGGACATTGCCCTCAAAGTGGGAGGATGCGGAGCGGTGGATCTTCAGTCCCAAGTCCAACGCCGGCGATGCGCGTGAGAAGACCGCCACATTGCCCCATGCTCGACGGCCCAAGGCCAAAAGCGGCCCTCTGGGGCCTCCTGGAAGACTTGGTGGACAGTATTCATCTGTATCTTCATCTGTGTCTTTGTTTGACAGTGGGAGAGTTGGGCATTTAGCAGCAAACTCGCCTTTCTTGGCGGGAGTACTGATACCTGAACATTATGGTGGGGCGAAAAGTAATGTTGGGAGGTACACGAGTGGAACAGCTGGTGACGAGTTTGGTATTGGCATAGTTGGCAGGTCTTCTCTAGCAGATATCGGGTCTTCTGCTATCCAATCTACCGCGGTGCGCCGACGACTAGATACTGCAATTGAGTCATCTGCGTCATTGCCTAGCACTCGAGAATCTGTACAAGGTATTAAGAAATTGCTATCCTTCGTTTTTAGCCTATTGCTTGGTGTTGAATTATGGGTCTACAAAGTATAAATGTGTAGTGGAGTAGAGGACAACATGTTTGTGGTTTCTTGGTTTGTTATTACCAAATCTGTTTGAGGTTTGTGGTAGTCTCTCTGGTTGCTAAGGCATTGTTAAATTGCAAAGCTCCTCATGAGTTGCATTATAAACATTAGTTTTTGGCATTTGGTGTCTTGGTAATTGATTTTATCATAGCAATTTTAAGCTGAATATCACCAGAAGTTAATCTTACGCTTTTACTGTACTTAATGAAAATTAAGTAAATCTTCAGCTGATTCTTCTTTGTTGGGTTTCATATCAGATGAAGAGGCTGAGTTTGTAGAAGATTCAGCTCCCATCGTCACCCCTATAATTTCAAGGAAGGATATTGCAACTCAAACTAGTCCAGATCTAAGTAGGTCTTCTTCGCCCAGCGCCAGGCCTTCATTTGTTCGCTCATTCTCAATGCAACAAGCCAAAGAGAGGGATAGCTGTTTCTCTGATCTTGAGATCAGGGATGTGCAGATGGATGACCGAGTGAGTCTTACCAGATGGTCCAAGACACATGTAACACAGGCCTCTAACAAGAATTCTACAAATATCTTAGAGTGGAACAGAAAGACGGTGGACTCTAAATCTTCTTCCTGGGAATCAACTGAAACAAAGTGCACATTAAAGTAAGGCACCAGTGCTTATGATAAATGCTGCTTGACTGCTTCTTTGTTTAGGCATACCTCTGATATTGTAAACCACTTTCTTACAGTATTACTTGAAGGTTTAACTTCTAAAAATAACCCACTTATCTTGTATGATGTGCAAACATCCAAATCTTTTTAACGTTGCTAAAATTCTGCAACATAAATTTGTTCCATGAAACCATGAAATGCTGATCACTCTATCATTGTTAAAAGGGTTGAGAGAGAAGAAGCAAAACTTACCGCTTGGGAGAATCTTCAAAAGGTGAAAGCTGAGGCTGCGATTCAGAAGCTTGTGGTATGCACTTCAGATTATTTCTAACTGTTTTTTTATGTAAGCAGTAAGACCCCTACTGAAATATTTTACTAATTCATAATTCATAAATATTATGGTAGCAACGTGCCAAAGGATCCAAATGGTGAACTAAGCAAGTCTAGAACTCTAGATACAGAACAAGATACAATCTGACTAGTCTTAGGATTGGCATCCTCTTCCTCCATCAAAATAAGCATATGAGAACATTTTCCAAAAGACCAACTGCTTAGTGCAAGCAAGTATCCAATCCATTGGACAGGGCATCAGTCATATTTTTGGGGCCTCTTACTTTCAGCCATCCTTTGTCTTTTCCATCTATATTTATTTGCAGAAACCATATCAAAACATAAATCCAGCCGCCCAAGTATATTTTTTGGGCTACCTCCTTTTAGAAGAAAAAAACTGAACCCATATGAACTTTAGCATGCTTACTTGTAACTGTTGTCTATGTCAATGGTTAAAGAGTGTATTTTATATCTGTATATGCTCATAATGGAATTGATGCTTGCATTATTTACTGTATGATGGTACATTGTTTTGTTATTCTCTATTGCCGTCTAGTTGACCTTCTATTTTATCCATACTTTCATTATCTCAGATGAAACTCGAGAAGAAAAGATCATTTTCTCTGGACAGAATTTTGAACACCCTCAGGTCCGCTCAAAGAAAAGCACAAGGGATGCGTGATGCAGCAGCAGCAAGCCAAGATGAACATCTTTGCAGGAAGGCCAAAAAGACATCACATGTTACAAAGAATGGCCAGATCAGATCTCTGAGTGGCTGTTTTACTTGCCATGCTTTCTAGTATCATGCAATCCCGCTACTGAGTAAGTTGCATAGTGATGCCTGCCGTACATGGGGTCTCTGTTGATGAATATTCAAGTGATTTAGATGCCCGTTTTTAATAAAGCCGGTAGCATCTATACTATGCTCTTTCTGTCACATCAGGCAGAATAATATAAACCGTGAAATTGTCAATACTCACTTTTCAGTGTTATCCTTGAAAATAGTTATGTTTTATTATATGCTGCAATGATGCTTGCAGTTCATAATTATGATTTATGTCACCAAATATAGTGTGTCGATAGCTCTTATGTTCACACATAAATACATAATCCATCAAATTTTCCAGGATTCTCGAACTTCCTGTAACATGTTCCATATGCTTGTCACTTTTGACTCTGTTGATCCTGTAAGAACATAATTATTCAGAAATGATTTAAGGCAAGTTGAGGTAGCATTGTAGCATTCGAACTTCATGTAACATGTTCCATAGGCTAACCTGTTCCTGAGGCTAATCACCTCTAGTTGAGGTAGCACTGTAACCTGTAAATATACTGAGCTTGTAAATTGCCTAAGATCTGTTACACTGTCGATAAATAAGCAACCATTAGTCTAAATCACATTTCAGGCTTAGGAACCTACAGTATCATCCATATGTGAACAACTGTTTCCTACTCCCTCCGTTCCTAAATATAAGTCTTTCTAGAGATTTCTATATGAACTACATAGGGATGTATATAGACGGATTTTAGAGTGTGTAAATTTACTCATTTTGCTCCGTATGTAATCCATATTGAAATCTCTAAAAAGACTTATATTTAGGAACGGAGGAAGTACATTTTATCTCCTCATGCTTTCGAGGAGAAGTGCCTCACACACTGGCATATATCAACCCCCTACTTTTGATAGCCTGCTTGTAACCACAAACCAACTTCACCTCTGATTTTATCTCACCTTTCTGCCACTTCATCTTCCTTATTCACAATAGAATTAGGAGCATAATAAAGAAGATAATACAATATGCACGTTCCATAGGCTTGTCACTTTTGACTGTGTTGATCCTTTAAGAGCATAATCTTTCAGAAATGATTTGAGGTAGCATTGTAGCACTGGTACTTCATGTAACATGCTCCATAGGCTAATCACCTCAGGTAGCATTGTAACATGTACATGTACTGAGCTTGTAAATTGCCTAAGATGACCCCCCCCCCCCCCCCCCCACACACACACACACACTGACACACAAATGTACATATCAAGCACCACAAATGCCATGCTTTAGCACTTGACATCGGGACTTGTTTTTTCTGTCTTTCAGGGATCTGAAGGACCTTAGGTTCACTCTTCAGGCCCTTCAGCAGGGAAGTCCGAGCGAAGTTCAGGCAAAGACTCACTCATCAGTGCAGAATTCAGACAATCCTCAGCTTACCCCGTCGCATTTTCAGAAGAATATGCTGGCTGCTGCTGCCTGCGGGCTGTGGCTTGAGCAGGGACCATGCGTGCGCTGGCTGTCACCATATGGACCCGCTCGTCTGCGCAATCTGCCAAGGGGACAAGAGAAAATGGAGCCACCGAGGAAAGGGGCGATGGTGCCTCTGCGTCACCACATGTGCCCTGCTTGCTTCTCATGCTTGCTCGACACCACCACACCCAGCAGGCCAGCAGCTAGCCCAATGGCAAACAGGTAAAGGCCTCCTTTATCGCCGGCCATTGCATGGCCCTGCCGTAGTTGTAGGTGCTACCCACGAGCAATCTGGCCCTTGCTCGCCACTGCTTGCCTGTGCTTCACGCCGCCGGCCTTGTACGAGTAAGGGGTTGCTGCTCCTGCTTTTGGTGTGGTTGTTGCCTCAGGTGTGTAGCCCGTTTGGGTGGGATTGGATGTACGCCACCATAGAACAAGTGTTTTTTTTTTTTTTGTGGATTTTTTTTTTTGCTGCAATCGTTGCTGCTCTCGTGTCTTGCTTTCAGCTGTAGGAGATGCTTTCAGGAGGGGGAAAAAGGTGAACCAGATAAGGTGTTTTGCAGCTTTCCAGCGTCGTTCAGATAGAAAGCAAACGTCGAGATAGAAAGTGCCCTACGACTACGAAGTGAGGTTCCTTCGTGACTTGACCCTCGTGCGCCCTCACCCTAAGGCCGAAAGCAACGTGATGCACGTCCAAACAAAACCGGATGCTTTTTCGCTGACAAGTTACCACATGATGTCACGTCACAAACGAAATTGATTGATTGTCAGTGGTTCGCCTATGGCCGCCCACGAGTTACAAATGACAAGATGGTATGACATTTCTCTTGGAGCAATTCTAGCGGACCCACTACGTTGCCAAACATAATTTGTTTTCTTAGAGGTTGTCGCATATGGCCAAGCTGCGTCTTACTTGCGAGGTGCCAAACAAAAGTAATATGGTCGACCTTAGGCTGATCTCTGAAAAGATCGGTCGGATTACGAGCCCGATGCACCCACGATGGCTGAGCGATTTGTGTCTCACAGCTGACAAGCGTTTGCGACGTGAGCCATGTTGCGTTCGGAGGTTTGCAACATGATCTATATGTTGCGAACTGAGGGTAAGCAAGATGGTTATATTTCTTATGGTGAAACCAGGCAACCAAGGTTTAAGTTCTAATTTGGCATTAGTGCTTGTATTTTTTTGAGATTATTTATGACGTTCAGGCGTTATTCGTTCAACGAGAGGAGTTCCAATGATGTTTCTAGACTTGCCTCCGGTGGAGGAGGAATTCATCTCCATCATCATAAACCTTGATTATCGTGCTTCAATATGAGTTGTTAGTACTCCATCCCCTGGATTACGGGTTCGAGGCAGTAGAATGTTGAAATCTCACCTCCTAGATGTGTTTTTGATATTCAATACAATAGCTACATGATTGTAGTTTATTAGATGAGTTTGTGGTGGTGATGTAGATCATGTGATGGATTAACTCTATATGTTCAGGTTTGTTTATGATTCATGTTTGATGTATAGATGCATAATTTTTTTGGGGGTTGCTTGTCTTCTCTTCGCCAGTTTAGATCAATGGCCATTAGTGGAAGAGGCACACATTAGTTGATTACAAGTCTTGCAGGTAATCTACCATAGTGATAGAAAATGGAAAAGGCTTGTTTGAATTGTTGTCACTAAGGGTAAAGTGTTAGTAGAGGATGGATAATTCCCCAATCATAATAGCATGTCATTGTTCTAAATGTAATTAGTTGTCTTTACACTTAATGTCCAGATGATGCATAGTACTAGATCTATGGATGGACTATTTAGCTAAAGATGCATGAGAAGGTCTCGGTCCTTACTCCTTAGTATTATGGACGTACTACCTATATATGTTCTCACAACGTCTACTTATCTTGCATGAACATGAGTATTTCAGATTGCACTTATACACATGAGAAAGTCACTTGCCACACTTTTTATGCATTGCAGAGTTACACTTGGTTCACCTTAAGAATCATATTCCAACAACATTTATACATTGTTTATTTTTAGTTTTTTTTATTTAGAAAATACAAAAAATATTGTCACACATTGTTTTATAATAGCCTTGTTCAACTGACAAGATTATCAAGGATTGACATCCTTGTTAGAATTGGTGGGGATACAAGAGAGATTTGATTTGTGTTGTATGACATACAACTGTTGCAAGTCCCTTGTGCCTTTATAGATTGGTACCTGGGTTTGTCACCGAGGGAAGTCTTCTACTTTCTACAAACTCCCACAGTGGAGCTCAACACGTGTAAAATGAATATAAGGGTCAGCGGTTGAAAGAGCATGGTGCCTCCATGTGTGGTTTTGGTAATTGATGACAATCCCTAATGACTAATGGTTGCTTTCAGTTATACTTTAAGGTTTGTCCATAGGCATTGCTTGAAGATCATTCGTTGGTTTCAAGGCTATAAGAAGGAGATTAGGTGTGACCAAGGTGCTATTTAAGGAATTATCCAAAGCTTGGTCATGTGGAATTTGAGCCTATTGCAAGCATATCTTGAAGAACAAGATTGTGGGAACATTCATGTTTACCTTGAAGACATCATCTTTATGAAGAGAGAAGATAAGATACAAGGTTGATCGAGGCTAAGGCAAAGAGTGATTCAAGTTGATCAACACACAAAGCGTAGAAGTTGTACCAAGTAGGATCAAGTGATCCTAGGGTATGGTAAGCATTGTCCATTACGCTTTGTACTAACCCATGATCTTTGTGAGGTTTCCATGCAGGGTTAGGTATCTCTCCATGGGATGGCATCAAAAAGAGGATCTCATACAACCCATGGAGGATGACGTCAAGTGGTGATCGTCATCAAGGTTGCGGTGTGCAAGGTCAAGTGGAGCATCACGAAGAGATCACATGCTTGAAGCTTGCCGTCCATTATGGTGGTAATGGACATGTGAAGATGTGCCGAAGAGGGGCTCACCCATAGTGAATTATGGGGGAGCAATCTACTAGTCGTCATCGAGTCGACACAATCAAGAAAGGTGGTCCATCTTGAGGAGGAAAATATCGTCATCATCTATCTCAAGAGGACTATGCGCAAGGCAAAGGTTTGTCCTTGATAGGTTTTCTATTTCACCGGTCTCATGGTGTTAGTTGGGAGACCTGGTTATTGGATCGATTGTCGTACTATCAAGGGGGGCTCTCGAGTGAGCAGCTTATATCGTATCATTCGTAGTGAGCTCAATCCATTGCATTCTTGGCATCATCGTCTTTCTTGCTTCTTGTTTGGCTTTTCCCTATGAGAGTTTTGGATCTTATATTCTTCGTCTTGACAAGCTCAAGTTCATCGAAATCGGATTTTCCCTACATCATCTTTGCGTTTTTGGTGTTGGAGATGTTGTCATTTCATATTTGGGAAGGTTCTCTTCCTTATCATATTGGCATTTATTCTCCATTGCTAGTTCTTAATATAACCAGTCGTTGTTTGGATAGTACTTGTCGCCTTCTATCCAACAAGTGTGAGTTTCTTGATTTCGGAGCCCGTATGCGAAATTTATGGCAATTTCGGTCTTCTTGCATCCATTTGTTTTGCTTGGGGCTTGTTTGAAGAACCGAAGCGGTAGTACCGCCCTGGGCAGCGGTACTTCTGCCTTCCAGTGTCGAGGGCACTTCAACTAGGTCCGTGCGGACATTCTTCACATCGGCGGTAGTGGGAAGGGTGCGGCATGCGGTAGTACTGCTTGACGCGGTACTTCCGCTGGCTACTACCGTCGCTCTACCGTGTTTCCTCTGTTACTGCGACTTCTAAGCGGTAGTACCCTGGAAGTGGATGGTAGTACCGCTTGGTGCGGCACTACCGCTCCATCTCTTCTCTTGCTTTGTGTTCTGCAGCTAGATCTTCCGCCCAAAGCGGTATTACTGCTCCAATGAGCGGTAGTACCGCTTGTGTGCGACCATCAGGCATAACGGTTGGATTCCCCCCACCTATTTAAGGGGGTCTTCTTATCCAATGGTTCTTATCCCTGTGTGCAAGTTTTCCCCCACCATTGTTGACCTCTTGAAGCTTGCTATCTCTCAATCCCTCCAATGATTCTTGCTAGTTCTTGAGGGAACAGAGAGAGGAGATCTAGATCCACATTTCCACCAATCACTTTCTCCTCTATGTGAGGGGAACCCCTTGGATCTAGATCGAGTTCTTTGTGTTCTCCTTGCTCTTCCTCTCATATTCCTCCATAGCTTTTGTTGTTGTGGTGGAATTTGGGAGTGAGGGACTTGACCACTTTGTGTGTTCTTGTCATTGCATTAGTTGCATCGGTTTGAGATCTCCATGGTGATACGTGGAAGTGAAAAGTTGAGTAGCTTATTACTCTTGGGTGTTTGGGCACCCTAGAGCTTGTTCCTCGTGGGTGCTTGGCGCCCTAGACGGTTGGTGGTGTCTCGGATCTCAATCGTTGTGGTGAAAAGCTCCGGACAAGTGTATGGGTCTCCAATTAGGTTGTGGAGATTGCCCTGAGCAGTTTGTACGAGTTCTAGTGACCGCCCCCAAGGGTTGCCAATTATACGGGTTCGGTGACCGCCCCCAAGGGTCACCATTTGAACGGGTTCGGTGACCTCCCTCAAGGGTCCCTTAGTGGAATCACGACATCTTGCATTGTGCGAGGGCATGAGGAGGTTACGGTGGCCCTGGTGGCATTTTGGGGAGCATTGTGCCTCCACACCACTCCAAACGGAGATTAGCATCTACAAGGGTGGGAACTTCGGGATACATCACCGTCTCCACGTGCCTTGGTTATCTCTTACTCGATCCCTTTACTTATGCACTTTACTTTGTAATAGCCCTAGTGTTTCATGTCATATATCTTGCTATCACTTAGTTGAATATCTTACTTAGCATAAGTTGTTGGTGCACATAGGTGAGCCTGTTGTTTTAGGTTCTGTGCTTGACAAATTAAATGCTAGTTTTATTCCACATTTGTTCAAGCCTAAACCGTAATTATTTTAAAGAATCTATACACCCCCCTCTAGGAGACATCCAAGTCCTTTCAACGGTCTTTAAAGAACATATCTATATGAGGTAGACTGCTGGTATCTATGAGACCGAGTAATCTCTAGTAAGCTCATGAAATGAGAGAAGGGTGACTTACATGCTCCACCCACGGGGTAGCCTTGGTAGTCATGTACCGCTAATGACATTAAGTGAAACTTGTTTGCAAAAGACTCACAAATCAAGGCATAGTCCATTGTTTAGTTATCAGTAAGTTCAGATGCTTGTATAGGTGGAGTTCAACCTTAATCGGCCACCACTGAGCTACTTGTATCAAACAGTACAATTAGAACAAATGCAATCCAGTGTGCATATGAGATATTGTAGGATATTATTAGATTTTATGGGACTTGACCCACTGAATCTTGTACCTTAGACTAGTTAAAATTCTGAAATATCAAAGACCCATTTGTTTTTTATGGAAATTGTGTAAAATTAGTATCATACTGCTAGTGGAGTAGAAGAATCACCGATATAAAATGTGAGTTGTTAAACTACTCCTTGTAGCATGATAAATGAGAGGAACAACGTGCACGCTCGCTCAATCATTCTCATCATTCAAGGATTTAATGCCAAACATTTTAATAAATTATTATTCTAACACTTGGGCACAATTTTCTGATCCATCATTTTCACAAAAGACATTATAAAGGTGAAGCATATGAGGCCACCTAAACTCAATGTTTTTCTATTTTCATTTTTATAAACCAAACTAGTGAAAAACAAGAAACTAAAAAAATTAATTGCAAGATCTAAAGATATACTTTCAAGCACTCGCCTCCCCGGCAACGGTGCCAGAAAAGACCTTGATGTCTACTACACAACTTTATTCTTGTAGACTTTGTTGGGCCTCCAAGCACAGAGTTTTGTAGGATAATAGCAATTTTCTCTTAAGTGGATGACCTAAGGTTTATCAATCTGTGGGAGGTGTAGGATGAAGATGGTCTCTCTCAAACAACCCTGCAATCAAATACAAGAAATCTCTTGGGTCCCCAACACACCAATACAATGGCAAATTGTATAGGTGTACTAGTTCAGCGAAGAGATGGTGATACAAGTGCAATATAGATAGTAGAAATAGATTTTTGTAATCTGAAAATATAAAAATAGCAAGGTAGCAAGTGGTAAACAGCGAGTAAAACGGTATATTCACTGGTGCAGCGACGTGCTATACAAACAGTTTTTAACCCCTTTCCGCGACGTACATTGAAACCGTCGCCTTGCATGTGTGGGCGATAGGGGGGGGTCCATCCCACACGACACCGAACAATCGTCGGCGATGGTGTCCAATGAACGCAAACGTTTGGCAAAACTAAGCGTATGGGATGTCCGTATCTATCACAAACGAGAGTCACCGGTGAACCGTTTGAGATATGGTGGACTTCCCATACGGCGCATCCTTGCAACTCGTGTGAGATCACACTAATATCACAAATATATTGGACGGACCATTGGCGATATTTAACTAAGACGATAATTTAACCGTCGTACAAGTATCGGATAGGTTTAAGAAACGTCTGAATGTCGTACTCGCGTCCGGCAGGATAAATATCGCACGCGCTATTCTGTGGTCCAACGTTTGCGATGCATACTGCATCACAAACAGTTTATCATTTTAAACTATGTGCGACCGAGATTCTATCACCAACGTTGAATTCGGTTGCACCATTTGTTATATTATCTGAAATCACACACGGTTTGCAAACGGCAACTGTGTGCATGGGCGCACACGTTTTATCTGTGAAACGTGTCGGATCATGAGGTATATCACAAACATTGACTTACAAACCGTGTGCTACGTAATGACCCGCAGAGCATTTTATTATTATTTTAATCGCTACAATTTAAAATTGTACATAATTTGAATTGGAAAGTAGGGAGTAGCTTTTTACATATACATAGATAGGTACATTAACCAATGCATTATTCCATTCACAGGTACATACGTTCAAAAATTACATCAACGAAAGAATTACATAAGCACCAAATAAAGAATGATGAACGACAATTGAATACTTGTATTAAAGACGGCAAAGAAAGAGGCAAAAGATATTCTGATTGCTGTAAAAGGTGAAGCGGAATGCCCGTAGTGTGCCCTCCTCCATGTCGTATGCACACACGACTCTAGCCCAATCCCATTTGATGGCCGACCGCCCATCCTTCAATATCTTCATGACTTCCAGATAGTCATTCTAGTCTGGTAGAAATACATGTACATTTGCATGTCCAACAATCATGTAGTTTGAGAGGTGATCTTGGGTAGACTGCGTTGGGAACCACTGCAAAGGAGAAATATACAGAGATTGTCATCTAACAACTCATTATGTGCAGTAAAAAGGGTACATAGTTCTGAGTTAATATACTTCATATCACAGTTGTCTTGGACAAACTGTAAATAAATAGTTTTATTGCCACATTTTGACCCATTGTACTAGCAATCTTTATTAGTTATGATGCTCTCTCCGTCCCACTATATAAGATCTAATTACATGCAATGCACGAACATATATGATGTATTAGCGTCTTATATTATGGGGCGGAGGGAGTATAACATGGGAAACAAATATAGCCATCTGAACCAAAAACCATTAAAATAGGCATATGCTCACTACATCAGGCTTAACAACAACCAAATAAAGTCATTCATAATGGTATTGTTGAATTTGCATAGAACAAAGCTTGTACTTAAACATCAAATTGTATAATTGAACATCACAGAGTGAAAAAAAAACAGGGGGTGTATTACCTACACCAGGTTTAACAGGAAATAAATATGGTCATTGAACTGGTATTAATCAAATTGTATTGGACATTGTGAATAACTAAATAAACAAGGCATACTACAACAACCAAATAGTCATTCATATCGGTATTGTTCAAATTGCATAGAACGTAACATGTGCTTAAACATCAAATTCTATGATTGAACATCACATTGTTAGAAAACCATAATAAACAGGGGCATGTTAACTACACCGGCTTTAACAGGAACCAATTGTATGATTGAACAACCAAATCTAGCAATTGAAGCTGGACATATGTTCACTACAAACAACCAAAAATAAATAAACAAGGTATACGCTCACTACAGACAACCAAACATAGGCGTTCGTGAAATTGAACTGAACAATTCATACTCTAGCATACGGCGCACTTGTCGATGACAAGTTGTCGTCGTCAATGAGGCCTGCTTGGCAGCTGACGATGCCAAAACATCGCCATAGAACGCGACTTCCATAAATGACAAAAGGGTCTCGTTGGCGATGAAGGAAAATTCCTAACAGCAAAGCAGAGTAGATCAGACGCATACTACAAACAACCAAATATAGGTATATGCTAACTACAGACAACCAAACATAAGCAGTGAAATTGAACTGAACAATTCATATCCAGCATATCAAATTGCACTTTTGAACATTACAATTCATACCCCATCATAGCAAATTCCTGACAGCAAAGCAGAGTAGATCAGAGGCATACTACAAACAACCAAATATAGCAATTGAAACTGGACAAATCATAACCACAAACCACCAAAAAACCTTTAAAGGAAGCATATGCTCACTACAATAGACTTAACACCAACCAAACAGTCATTCATATCAGTATTGTTGAAATTGCATAGAAGATAGAACACACCACGTGCTTAAACATCAAATTGTATGATTCAACATCACATTGTGAGAAAACTGAAATAAACAGGGGCGTGTTAAATACACCAGCTTTAACGGGAACCAATTGTATGATTGAACAACCTAATCTAGCAATGAAACTGGACATATGTTCACTACAAACAACCACATATCACGCTAAACAAGGTATATGCTCACTACAGACAACCAAACGCATCAGCACTGAAATCGAACTGAACAATTCATACTCCAGCATATCAAATTGCACTTTTGAACAATTCATACCCCTTGGAAGAGCCTGGACTGGGGGTGTGCACCGTGCGCACCCTGTGGTGGCAGCTTAGCTCCTTGCCTTTGGAAGAGAACGTCTGCAGGGTGACGTCCCTGATGTCGTGGATGGGCTATTTCCCCTTGGAAGAGACGGATAGGGCACCCTTGTCGTCGTCGTCATCAATGAGGTCTGACTTGGCAGCTGACGATGCCGAGCCACCGCCACTAGAATGCAACCTTCAGAAATGACAAAAGGGTCTCGATGGCGATGAAGGAAAAATCCTGACAACGAAGATGGGTAGATCAGCGGCCCGGGGGGGGGGGACATGGGGGAGATCCAAGGAGGTTGAACCCGAAGGGGTGGGGGGTGCGTCACTTAACCTGTGTCATAGCCCGCGTCAATCCATCGCTGTCGACGAGCTCAATGTCGTAGCCGGCTGCCGGGACATACAGACATGCGCGAGCCTGCTTATTAAAAGCCCCGGGTCAGTCATCGTACTGAGCTTCCCCAGGGGCCTCCGCAGCCACCTCGCCGGTGTCTAGCGGACAGGCCTCGAGATACCTCTTTTTGGCCATTCGCTCCTCCAGCTCCCCGGGAAGCATAGCCGGGCTGAGGGAGCGACGATGTGGAGTGTGGGTGAGGATGGGGACGGGGATCTGCGGCAATGAGGGTGCTTCGCAGGCCGAAACTACGGGGTGGACCAGAGTTGTGCGTGCATTCAACATGGAGGAGCACTACTGTCGATTGCACGGACGACTCTAGTCCAACCCCCTTGTGATGGATCTTCATGAGGACTTCGAGATAGTCACGGGAAGGCCTGCAGAGGATGACGGTGGAGTCGGGGGCGGCGGCGGCGGGCTAGCTAGGGTTTGAGCGAGGGAGAGGAGTGGTGCGTGCGGGAGCGGAGGTTTTCCGTTTTTTTACGTAATCTGAGCAGAGGTTTTGTGGTGTGGGGGGGGGGCAGGTGGTGTTTGAGGAAATGCCGCGCGACTACTAGAAATTTTACTAGGCGGGAATGCCAGGATGCCAGGGCTACTGAAAATTTAGATTACGGGATTGAAGCGGCGCGGCCAGGGCGGGAGCAACAAACATCGCACACAGCAGAAACATAATAAGTGTGTGCTATCAAATAGGAAAAACCCGCGGAACCGCCATTTTTTCAAATGGCTCAAGGTGGTAGTAGATATTTTTACGAGGGAAGTCTCGTCGAACCCAATCGTGTCCGACGCCCACCAGTGGAACGTGCTGATGTGCCAGCGGCAGAGGAAATGGTTTCTGTTGAGTGTACAATCGCAAACGGTTGTTAGATTCCAATCGTTTGCTATTTACTCCTAGGATAATAATATACAGGACCATTTCATCAAAAAAATGCGGCAAAGGGGTCAGAACACATACACGACTGCATGTGGAACAAAAATATGTATGCAGAGGGTGGTTTGATCGTTCAAAATAACCAATGTGCAACTTTGATGTGGCACATTTCTCCTCTTTCGCCACTTCGTGTCGGTGGAGGGGGAATCTTAGCCACGAATACATACCCCCAAACAGGTCTTGCGTATCACTCATGCCGTAACACGAAAATGAAACATATACATGAATCCAGCATGGTCAAACCACCCCATCTCTTTTCCGGTCAAAGGTGGACTATGGCCCATGCGCCTCGCAACACGGACATCCCGACCAAAGAATCAACATTTTGGTCAAACATCTCCCGCTGTCGGTCGAAAGGATGGACATCCACCGAGGCCCATGAATGGGCGTGACGCCGATAACCACGTGGTGGAGTGTCGAAGACAGCCATCACCTGCTGGTGGTGCAAACATATGTACGAAAATGTTGTGTTTGCGTTTGAATTCATTAATATATACCTCATGTGCAACTTTAATGTGTCACATGCTTTGGAACAGGATAGAACCCCCCCCCCCCCGAGCGAGTGTTCATGACGCGTACAACTAGTATGCCGAGCGTCGATGGGAACGATTCACGCATACGTACGCGTGTGCTCAGACTGGGGTAAGGAAACTCAAATGACCTATATAATATATACCATAACACAAAACAATTGAAGAATCCACCATGGTATACTCTCTCTCGTTGTCAGTCAATGTGATGGACATCCACATAGGCCCAGAGATGGAGTTTCCAACGACAACCACACGAAGGAGTATCCAAAGACAATCACCGTCTAAGCGTGGATCAAACATATGCATGGAAGTGTTGTGTGATGTTTACATACCCAGCACACAAACTTTAGCGTGGCACACCTTCCTCGGGAATCTTAAAGTCCGCACGGAAAGCGTGGTTCACGACGCTTAGTATATATATATACCCACCCCCATTCGAGCCGATGGGAGAGACATTCATGTGTACACTACACGCACTCAAATTATACCATGTAATCTCACACCCATGGCCTACCGCAAACATCGACAAAAAAGGAATCCACAATAATTAAACTCTCTCGTTGCGGTACAAAAGTACGTGAGGCCACATATGGGACACTAATAATTGTGCGAGGGGGCGGTGTCCGAGGACAACCACCGCCTCCATGCTGCCCTAATTAACATATGTACGGAGGTGTTGTGTGATGTTTTGAATACCCAATGCACACCTTTCATGTGGCACCTTCACAAATAAAAAAAAACGGAGGTTCACAACTTGTACAATGAGCACGCACGTGCACACATGCGCCCAAACTTTCGTGTGTAATCTCACCATGATATTCGCCGAAACACAGACTAAGATGAATCCAGCTTTGATCAAACCCCTCTTGCGCGCGCCATCCAAGGTGATCGACCACGCGGGGGCAACGAATGGGTCTGTCGGTGGTAAACACATGAGTGAGTGTACGAGGACCACCACCGCATGCATGAGACACAAATGTATGCATGAAAAAGGTAATGATCGAGCTTCTTTAAATATGTACCCAATGCACGACTTTAGACGTGGCACGTGTGCCTCACCTGAAGCTGTCATGGTTAAAACCGTTACCCGCATACCCATGGGTGTTTACTCTATTAGGGCATGGAGAACTGCCAGCTTGAATTCCCATGGGGAAGATGGTGGGTCAAATACCTTACCCAGCGTGAAGGACGGGGATGGGGATGGGACATACATAGCATTACCCGCCTTAACCATGAAATAACTTACATGTGGGCTCTGAAATTAGTAGACCCCACGTAATTTGCGCCCTCGGTCACCCAAATTTCCACAGATCCCACCCATCTGGCCCAAATATCCCTAAGAAATCCCAAACTTAGCCACAACATATTGTTTATTGTGTTGAAATACTGTTTTTTTTTACTGAAATACTATCGAATGTTGTTCTTAAATGCATGTTGGGTTTCCCCACGGGGATAAAGAAATGGCAACGGGGATGGGAAACTTTTTATCCCCGCGCACGGGTACGGAGACGGTGACGGGAATGGGAGGGCGGTGACGGGGACGGGGATGAGAAACTTTTTATCCCCGCGCACGGGTACCGAGACGGTGACGGGAATGGGAAGGCGATGATGGGGACGGGGATGGGAAACTTTTTATCCCCGCGCACGGGTACCGAGACGGTGACGGGAATGGGAGGGTGGTGATGAGGACATGGTGGGACTCCAATATACCTGCCTGAGTAATCCCCCATTGTCAGCTTGATGCCTAACTAACCGGACAACCCCACGTGGTGGCGCGCATACGACGCGTATTGTGTGCCGGACCCCACACCCCCACTCGTCCCACCATACCACCGTCACTTTGAGGCATGCATGTCAAACTTTTTTATGTAGTGCACATGTGACAATAGGAGTGAAGTGTTAAAATTTGATTTTTAAAGAACATTAAGACATTTTATACATTAAATTGATTCCTTAGTATTTTATTTGTAAATTTCAAATTTGAACTATATGCAAACGAGGTTGTGCGCCCGAATGGATTAGAAATTCATTTTTTTTGTCTTGGGTGCATGTTTAGTCCCCATGGAAGGAAAAACAATAAATTTTGAACATCTCGGGGCCGCAAACATTGACTCTTGGCTTTCAAAATCCAGCAAACGCCCAACTAAGCTAGAATTCATGAAACATTGACATGATTTCATGATAGGGACCTTATAGGTCATGGTAAATAAATCGTCCAATTTGAGAGAAGTTTTCATCTATGCTTCTTGCAAACGGGGGCTTATTAATAGATGCAATAGAGAACCGTCACGTTTACGTCGCAAACGGTTTATTAATCCAAACTGTTTTTATTTAGTCCGCGTATTAGCGTTGGTTAAAGTCAAGCTTTGTAAACTTTGACCAAATTTAGAAAAAAATGTTAACGTTTACAATTAAAAGTTATTACCATTAGATTCTTTATTGAATGTACGTTCACATCATATATATTTGTCATGGTAATTATTTCTATTTCTTTCTTTAAAGTTGGTCAAACTGATCAGGTTTGACTTCAGTCAACTCTAATACACAGACTAAATAAAAACAGAGGGAGTAAGTGCCGTAGCTTCGCAGAAAAACAATACACGCCCCACGATCCGTGCACGCAGATATGATTTGACGTGATGCATGCTAGCAGGTCGCCTCGCAGGCTGACCGGGATGCGTGCCAGAAGGTGTGTGAATTGATGGGAGTCGTGTTCACTGCGCAGTTTCGCAGGGAGACATGTGACGTGGCTTGAGACTGCATCGGTATTTCCCCAAAGAGGAAGGGATGATGTAGCACAGCGACGGTAAGTATTTCCCTCAGTTATGAAACCAAGGTTATCGAACCTGTAGGAGGATCACCACCACCCAATAAGCAGCACCTGCACACAAATAAAAAATACTTGCAACACGACGCGAAAGAGAGGTTGTCAATCTCTCTACGGTAGAAAGATAGATTAGGTAGTGATAGATAGGAGAGATAGATCTCTCAAGAACACAAAATAGAAAGGGCAAATAAAATATTCAGCAATATATTTTTGGGTTTTTGGTTTTGTAGATCTGAAAACAAAGATGCAAAAAGATAGATCTGAAAGCAATATGTTGGAAAAGTAGACCCGGGGGCCGTAGGGTTCACTAGTGGCTTCTCTCATGAGTATAGCGCACGGTGGGTGAACAAATTACTGTTGGGCAATTGATAGAAAACCGAATAGTCATGACGATATCCAAGGCGATGATCATTATATAGGCATCACGTCCAAGATAAGTAGACCGACTCCTGCCTGCATCTACCACTATTACTCCACACATCGACCGCTATCCAGCATGCATCTAGTGTATTAAGTTCATAGAAAAACGGAGTAATGCAATAAGAACGATGACATTATGTAGACAAGATATATTCATCTAGGAATAGACCCCATCTTGTTATCCTTAATAGCAACGATACATGCGTGTCTTGCTGCCCCTTCTGTCACTGGGAAAGAACACCGCAAGATCGAACCCATCACAAAGCACCTCTTCCCAAGGCAAGAAAAATCGATCTAGTTGGCCTAACTAAACCAAAGATTCGAAGAAGAAATACGAGGCTATAAGTAATCATGCATATAAGTGATCAAAGAAGACTCAAATAATATTCATGGATAGAAACTGATCATGAACTCAAAATTCATCGGATCCCAACAAACACACCGCAAAAGTTTACATCAAATAGATCTCCAAGAGACCATTGTATTGAGAATCATAAGAGAGAGAGAGGAAGCCATCTACACACATCATCGGAGAGGCACCTATGAAGAAGACGAACCCCTCCGTGATGGTGTTTAGATTGGATCTCGAGGTTCTGAAACTTGCGGCGGCTGGAATTGTGATTCGTCGACTCCCCTACCGTTTTTGGAATATTTGGGAATTTATAGGCATCGGAGGCAGTGGAGAGGGGCCCCGAGGAGGGCACAACCCATCAGGGCACGCCGGGGGCCCCCTGGCGCGCCCTGGTGGGTTGTGGTCTCCTCGGCCCACTCCCCCAGCACTTCTTTGGCCCATTGGGTGTCTTCTGGTCTAGAAAAAATCTCCAAAAAGTTTCGTCGCGATTGGACTCCGTTTGGTATTGATTTTCTGCGAAGTAAAAACAAGCAAAAATAGCAACTGGCACTTTGGCACTATGTCAATAGGTTAGTCCCAAAAAATGATATAAAGTTGCTATAAAATGATTGTAAAACATCCAAAAATTATAATATAACAGCATGGAACAAGCAAAAATTATAGATACGTTGGAGACGTATCAGCATCCCCAAGCTTAATTCCTACTCGTCCTCGAGTAGGTAAATGATAAAAATGGAATTTTTGATGTGGAATGCTGCCTAACATGTTCATCATATTCTTTTCTTTTGTATAGCATGGACAATTGGACTTGTAAATGATTCAAAGCAATTGTCTAGTTTTAACATAATGACTTCAATACTCAAGCATGTCAACAAGCAACCATGTCTTTCAAAATATCAACACTAAAGAAAGTTATCCCTAGCCCATCATAATGCTCAATCATTGATCCACTCATGAAACACACTCAAATATTAGATATGCCCAATGCTCAAGTACGATCATAGTGCCCCCTAGTTGGTGCTTATAAGAGAAGATGGAGACTCAAAGTAAAAATAAAAATTGCATAAAGTAAATAGATAGGCCCTTCGCGGAGGGAAGTATGGATTTGTAGAGGTGCCAGAGCTCAAGGTTTAAATTGAGAGAGAAAAAATATTTTGGGTGGCATGCTTTTCCTGTCAACGAAAACGACAAAGTAGCTCACAATACTTTACATGCTAGATATATCATAGGCGGTTCCCAAACAGAAAATAAAGTTTATTCCTTTTTCCACCAAACTTGCACTTTCCATGGCGGGCCGTATCCACAGTTGCCTTCCATACCAACACTTTCCAAGGAATTTATTATTTGACAACATAAAGTAAATATTTTTTTTCTTTTTCATTTCGGGAATGGGCATCCCTATTACCGCCGCACTCTCGTGCAATGACAAGTGAATAAACACTCATCTCGAGAATAACACATCTAGCATGGAAAAATATTGGAGACTCCCCACCGTTTCATGAGCGGTACGAGCACACAAAAGAGAAAATTTATTTTGAAAATTTAGAGATGGCACATACAAATTTGCTTGGAACGGCATGAAAATACCGCATATAGGTAGGTATGGTGGACTCATAAGGCAAAACTTGGTTTAAGGATTTTGGATGCACAAGTAGTATTTCTACTTAGTACAAATGGAGGCTAGCAAATAGATTGAGAAGCAACCAAACCAAGAAACGAAAATTCACATAAGCGAGCATTGAGCATAACTAACACCGAATAATGCACCATAAGTAGGATATAACTTCATTGCATAACTATTGACTTTCGTGCATGCATAGGGAATCACAAACCTTAACACCAATATTCCTACTAAAGCACAATTACTTACTAACATGACTCACATATTACTATCATCATGTTTCTAAACTATTACAAAGAATCAAGTTTAATTTGCCCAATGATCTTCATGGAAGTTTTTATTATATACTCCTTGGATATCTATCACTTTGGGACTAGTTTCATATATTGCCATTGCTTTTTGGCAAGCTCAAACAAATTAAGTGAAGCATATGAGCATAAAGATTTCATCTCTCAAAAAGGTATAAGTGAAGCATGAGAGGATTTCTTCAAAACTTACTAACTCTCAAATTAATCTAAGTGAAGCATGAGAGTATTTCTACAAAAAAATTCCAAGCACATCGTGCTCAAAAAGATATAAGTGAAGCACTAGAGCAATTCTATAGCTCAAAAAGTTTAAGTGAAGCATATAGAGCAATTCTAACAAATCATAGCATGATTTTGGCTTTCACAAATAGGTGTGTCCAGCAAGGATACAAGTGACAAACTAACAAACAAAGCAAGCAAAGATACAAGACGCTCCAAGCAAAACTCATGATATGTGACGAATAAAAATATAACTCCAAGTAAAATACCGATGGTCGTTAGAAGAAAGAGGGGATGCCACTCGGGGGCATCCCCAAGCTTAGTTGCTTGTTTCTCTTTGGATATATCTTGGTGGTGCGTTAGCATCCCCAAGCTTAGGCTCTTTTCACTCCTTATTCCTTCATCCATCGTGATCTCACCCAAAACTTGAAAACTTTAATCACACAAAACTCAACAAAATCTTCGTGAGATCCGTTAGTATAATAAAGCAAATCACTACTTTAGGTGCTGTTGCAAACCCATTCATATTTTATTATTGCATTATAGCTACTGTATTTTGACTTTACCATGGTTCATACCCTTCAATATAACCCATAGATTCATCAAAACAAGCACACAATGCAACGAAAACAGAATCTGTCTTAAACAGAATAGTCTGTAGTAATCTGTACTCTAACCATACTTCTGTAAATCTAAAAATTCTGAAAAATTAGGACAACGTATGAAATTTGTATAGCAACACTGTGTTAAAATTTCAGCTCAAAATCATGTTCCAGCAAAAAAATAAATTCATATACTAGACGCAAAGTTTCTGTTTCAGATTCAGCATCGCTTCTACTCATCCTATGAATCATCCTAAAGGCTTTACTTGGCACAAACACTAAATAAACCATAAAAACACAATCATAACAGAGGAATAATTGTGTCAACACTCAAAAACAGAAAGGAAAAAAGCAAAAATAAATTTATTCATTGGGTTGCCTCCCATCAAGCGCTATCGTTTTACGCCCCTAGCTAGGCATAACACATAGATTCAAGTATTGTCATATTTGGTTTTGGCAACTTTTGTGATGGCTTTCTCAAATCCGGGGGGCTCTTTACGCTTCTCCAAATTTTCAGGAGAAGAAACCATCTTGAGATCCAAAATAACCAAACGCTTGTTGCAAAGGGTAATCAAAGTATTCAAGCGATTTTGGTTCCCACTAATATGTTTGAGAGGTTCGTGATATTTTTGTAACTCGACCAAGTGCTTATGTAAGTCACCCAATTTGTCGAAAATTTGAACTCCCTTTTGCGAAAAAGCAAGCCCCTTTTTTGGTGGAGGAACCCCCAAAATCCCTTCCAAAACTTCATCAGCGACATTTGCATCAAGTTCAATAAAATTCCCCCTTGAGGCAAAGTCAAAAAGCTATCTATGATGCAAAGCCAATCCAATGTAAAAAATTCTAAGCAAAACTTTTGCGTCTCCTTTTAGATTGAAAATACGATAGGATTCCATTAGCCTATACCAGGCATCTTTCAAATTTTCCCCTTGTATTTGTTTGAAGTATAGAACTTCAAAGTCTGGTGACAAAGGGGGAGTAGTAACGCTAGTCATAGCAACAAACAAGAGATCCGGCGAGAAAAAGGCAAACGAAAAAAAAGGGCGAATAAAACGGCAAATTGGTGAAGTGTGGGAGAGGAAAACGAGAGGCAAATGGCAAATAATGTAATTGCAAGGATATGAGATTTGTGATTAGGAACCTGGTAGATGATGATGGAGTCTTCTCGGCGCCTACGATAGGCACGTAGAAGAGACCGATTCCTCCCCGGCAACGGTGCCAGAAATTCCTTTGACGTGGCTTGAGACTGCGTCGGTATTTCCCCAATGAGGAAGGGATGATGCAGCACAGCGACGGTAAGTATTTCCCTCAGTTATGAAACCAAGGTTATCGAACCAGTAGGAGGTTCACCACCACCCAATAAGCAATACCTGCACACAAATAACAAATACTTGCAACCCGACGCGAAAGAGGGGTTGTCAATCTCTCTACGGTAAAAAGATAGATTAGGTAGTGATAGATAGGAGAGATAGATCTATCAAGAACACAAAATAGAAACGGCAAATAAAATATGCAGCAATATATTTTTGGGTTTTTGGTTTTGTAGATCTGAAAACAAAGATGCAAAAAGAAAGATCTAAAAGCAATATGTTGGAAAAGTAGACCCGGGGGCCGTAGGGTTCACTTGTGGCTTCTCTCATGAGTATAGCGCACGGTGGGTGAACAAATTACTGTTGGGAAATTGATAGAAAATTGAATAGTCATGACGATATCCAAGGCGATGATCATTATATAGGCATCACGTTCAAGATAAGTAGACCGACTCTTGCCTGCATCTACCACTATTACTCCACACATCGACCGCTATCCAGCATGCATCTAGTGTATTAAGTTCATGGAAAAACGGAGTAATGCAATAAGAACGATGACATGATGTAGACAAGATCTATTCATGTAGGAATAGAACCCATCTTGTTATCCTTAATAGCAACGATACATGCGTGTCTTGCTGCCCCTTCTGTCACTGGGAAAGAACACCGCAAGACCGAACCCATCACAAAGCACCTCTTCCCATGGCAAGAAAAAATGATCTAGTTGGCCTAACTAAACCAAAGATTCGAAGAAGAAATATGAGGCTATAAGTAATCATGCATATAAGAGATCAAAGAAGACTCAAATAATATTCATGGATAGAAACTGATCATGAACTCAAAATTCATCGGATCCCAACAAACACACCGCAAAAGTTTACATCAAATAGATCTCCAAGAGACCATTGTATTGAGAATCATAAGAAAGAGAGAGGAAGCCATCTAGCTATTGCCTACGGACCCGTAGGTCTATGGTGGACTACTCACGCATCATCGGAGAGGCACCTATGAAGAAGATGAACCCCTCCGTGATGGTGTTTAGATTCATCTCGAGGTTCTGGAACTTGCGGCGGCTAGAATTGTGTTTCGTCGACTCCCCTACGGTTTTTGGAATATTTGGGAATTTATAGGCATCAGAGGCGGTGGAGAGGGGCCCCGAGGAGGGCAACCCATCAGGGCACGCCGGGCCCCCCCTGGCGCGCCCTGGTGGGTTGTGGTCTCCTCGGCCCACTCCCCCGACACTTCTTTGGCCCACTGGGTGTCTTCTGGTCTAGAAAAAATCTCCAAAAAGTTTCGTCGCGTTTGGACTCCGTTTGGTATTGATTTTCTGCGAAGTAAAAACAAGCAAAAACATCAACTAGCACTTTGGCACTATGTCAATAGGTTAGTCCCAAAAAATGATATAAAGTTGCTATAAAATGATTGTAAAACAATCAAGAATGATAATACAACAACATGGAACAAGCAAAAATTATAGATACGTTGGAGACGTATCAACGTGCCGTCAGGCGTGTGAATTGACGGTGCGCATGCCAGCAGTCCGGCGCGTAGGCGGCTCACCGGGAGGCGAGCCGTCCCTTTAAACCGCCGCCCGCCTCCCTCTCAAGTCCCAACTCCCCTTTATTAACCGCGCCCGAGCTGCTGGTTTTAACATTCTCGCTACACACAATCCTCTCTCACACCCTGCATCCTCGCCGCCGTTCTCAATCGTCATCACCGGCCTCCCTGCACCATGGGAGGGAGTAACCACATCGGTGCTGGTGAAGCACCCGAGCACAACGTGAAGGTGGACACAGAGATTGCCGTCGTCGAAGATGACGTATTGCGCGGACAGGGGCGCGGCCTTGACGTTGTCGCCACCGCCGTGCTTCCCCAGCCGGAGCCGGTGGTCCACAACGACTCCGACGAACACTCCAGCGACGACAACGACTCGGACGGAGAACCGGTTGGTCATATATACCCATTTTTGGTAAATACATATAAAAGGCTGATTGGTTTGCTACCAACATCTGGCATTGCTGCCAATACTTGGCAAAATCAAAAGTTGTCAACATTTCGCAACCTTTTGTGAGATTGATAACGAGAATTGTTATGCAACCAATCTCTAGCCAACATTTGGCAGTTGCTAAAATATGGCATGCCAACTTTTGGCATCAAACCAATTAGCTTCAATTTAGGGTTCACGTTATCGCATGAAATATTACGTTTCATAAACTCTGCCTTGCAAATTCGCATTATAAAATATACGGACGTCACATTTTTACTATGTATAATTGCTATCTAACGATGTGGACAACGAGGATGAAGACATCCAGGAGAGGTTCAAGAGGCAAACGCTGAGAGAGCTTATGGCTGGAAAGCATAACAGGCGTGTCAGGAGGCTATGGATGCCCGTTCTGCAACCATAAGATTAACAACACGTACTCTAGTGTTCTGGCGCATGCAAGAGGACGAATCGTTGGCTCCTTCAAGCAGAAGTATTCTTGCAGGATAGCGCACGCCGCGTACGCCTAGTTCCTGGAGAATCTTAACGATCAAGCATGAAGATGAGATGTTGGATTGAATCTATCTAGTTTGTGTGTATTGTATCTATGCTTGTGTATTATATTTTTTCCCGAGATTGAAACTGTGCGACGACTTTCATTGTGCGGTATCTCCATCATACCAGAGTGCTAGTTTACTTGAGTTGAGAGTAACATTTATATAGGATTTATCACACAAGGTTGGATCTGATAAGCCATTTCCTCCGAAGCACATTATTCTAGGACAGAAAACCCTCAGCACCACTTCAAAAAAATCCTCAGCACCCACACGTCACAAAACCCTCGCCTGCTCCCCTCCCCCTCCCCCTCCCCAGAGTAGCACCTACGCTAACGCTAGTACTCCGGGACTCTCCATGCATGTCTCACCGCCTATCCCCATGGCAACCACTTAGCTCGACGCCTGTCGCCGCCGCCGGCTGCCGCAAAACGCCACCGCATATCTCCACTGCCGATTGCCGTGGCCTATCGGCACTGACTTTCTCGACGCTGCTCGTTGTCGACCCAGCTCGCCCGATTGGGGAATCTTCGAAACTGGTTTTTTTCCCATGAAGAACGAGGTAACTAATCTACTGATATTTCCGCTCATCTCTTATCACAGTCCGTCGGCCCCTTTTAATCACCCGTCCAAAATCGCCGTGGATTCATGTTTCTTCTAGCTGATTCGAGGGTTTTCATTCACAGAGTGTACTGTGCAAGGACACATCAGGGCTATGCGGCCTCGGCCAAAAAACCGAGGAGTTCCATCTCACCGTATCAAATGACTTCACGAAGCGCACGGTATGTTCAATCTCACACTACCTGTGTTGACATGCATGGCCTATACTTTTTCTGAACCTATACTATATAGTGCTACATTAGGGTAAAAGGCGCCACATGCAACATTTGCGTCAAATGTGATTTCTTCTCTTCTTCTTATTCTTCTCCTTCTATATTAGGCAAATTAATGTTGTATTGTTCTTTCGTTTACTCTCATATATATTTGCACGACATCATGGTTACACTATCTCTTTGCTTGTAATTTCTTGTCCTTTCATATGAACTGTTGCACTGTTCTTTTAACTAGTACTCCCATACTATCATGTTACCCTATTCTTTAACAATCTTATCAATTCCTGCAGTACATCCCTTGCTTTGCGACGACAACTGTAACACTAAATCTTGGCCTTTACATAAATGAAGACTCCAGGGATGTCATATTGAGCACAAACCAGGGATTTACAACCATTGTTTCTGTAAAACTTGATGAAGATTGTCACTGCTATTTTGAAGAAGGCCTTTGGGGAGAAATATCTAAGTTTTATGTACTGAAAGCTGGCACTAAAATTACGCTCCACCTAAAAGAGCCTTACCATACGATAAATGCTAACTTCCCCGATGACATTCTCCGTCCATGCTTTGTTGGAAGTAAGTGTTATTTCTAGTATCTGCATGTTGACTTGCTTAGCAATATCAATGTAACTGTGTAGTATTTCAGCAACCAATTGGGATTTCATGTTCTTAATCTGTTAAAACTGTTCCTGCCTAGTAACTTGTAATTACCAATGCACTATTCTTCTGCACTGATCTAGCTACATAATCACTATCCTCCCACTGCTCTACTTTTGACAGAAAGATACGTCGGCGGCCATTCTCCGGACGTGGATGTTGAGGTTGCCAACAAGCGGAGGCGGGCTGTGCCAAAAACACAAGCTCCTCCGATAGGCCCAGACCTCATCAGCAGCCTCCCCGACGATATGTTGAGAGTCATCATCTTCCTCCTCCCTATCGAAGATGGCGTGCGCACAACCGTCCTCTCCTGGCGGTGGCGCTCCCTATGGCGCTGCGCCCCTCTCGGCCTCATCAGCGAGCACATGCTCTTGGCTATCGCAAACGCTTGGATGCATTGTCCCAGATCCTCGGCACGCAGTGTGGCCCAATCAAAGGCCTTACTATGGGCAAGTCCCGTTCCAATGGCAAGGACCGAGCCAAGCTTGACAAGTGGTTCTTATCGACCGCCCTAGATCATCTCGAAGAACTCACTTTTAATGATGGACATACGCACCCGCTGCCACCCTTCGCGCTGCACCTCGTGCCAACGCTGCGCATCGCCAGGTTCATGAACTGCCATTTCCCCCAGATTAACGCCAATCCCGCTCTTTTGCTACCTCGACTGAAGCACCTTGAGCTTGTCGCCGTCTACATCCCCAATGACGACATGGAGTGCCTGCTCTGCGGCTGTACTGCGCTCGAGTACCTTCATCTTCAGGCGATCAATGGGTTGAGTAGCCTCCACATCACCTCCATGAGTCTCCGGACAATTTGTGTGTATTGCTGGTGCTGCAACAGGAGATCACACAAGGTGAATCACCAAATGGTCATTGAGGACGTGCCTTTACTTGAGAGATTACTTGTTGATCAACAAGGTCCAACAAGAATCAGCGTTATTCAAGCGCTGAAATTGACAGTGTTTGGCTACTCGCCCGTTAACTTATCTGAACTTGTTTTTGGATCCATAACCGTCTAGGTACAACAATCGCCCTCTTCTAATTTTTGAATTAACTTTTTTTTCCTCTATTCAAGATATATGTTCGTCTGTCATCCAGAAAATTATATCGACAAGCTCGACCCCGTATCTGCGCACAGTGAAGGTCTTGGCAGTAGAATCTATCGGCCTTGACCTGGACCAAGTTGTCAGATTGCTGAGATGCTTTCCGTGCCTGGAGAAGCTATATATCGAGGTGATTCTCTTTCATGTTAAATTTTAACCACAAGAGAGTTCAATTTTTGAAACCCTGCAAATCATAAGAGGTCCCTTGGGTGTCCAAGCACTAATACATTCTCTTGTTTTGTAGATAAGGTTAGGCCCGGTAGTGGATAATGTGATACAATATAACAATCCCATCGAATGCCTTGATCTCCATCTCTCAGATATTACTTTGAACTCCTAACGAGGGACCTTACCGGAGATTATATTCGCCAGGTTATTTGTTGTGAGAGTAAGTGTGCTAAAGATAATGAGATTTTCCCTACATTTATCGCACAAGAAAGAATGGTTTGCTGATCAGCTCCGGCAACTAGGACAGAATGGAAAAGGCTCTGCAGAAGCTCAATTTCGTTTTGTAACTTCAGTTGACAGACTATTCGGAAGTCCTTATGTCAAGCCCATAAATGACATGTCAGTGGCGGATCCCTTTGCAGAAATATTGAAGTTGCCAAGCTAGTAGTAATATCAGTATGAACCTATCATATATGTTCATGTTCAGCTGATCAGCGCGGGCGTCTACAGCTGCATGACAAAGTTTCTGCATAAGCTGAATTTCATTTCTATTATCGGTTTGAACCTTGTAATCTTTGAATTTGAGCCTTGTAATGCTGGAATTTGAACCTTTGTACTATTTCTGTCATTTGTGATACAACCATGCAAATGGCATCTTATGAAGGAGGCTCGTATGTTGGTAGTACCATCTTTTCCTTAGTTTGCAATGTACGATTAATATCTAGACATTAATATGCAATTGACGATTAATATCCGGACCTTAAGAAGCAGAACCACGACCGAGGGTATCCTGCGCGGCTCCAATGGCGCTCTCAGCGGCTGCCGACGACGAGCGCCAGTTCCCCATGCATGCCGTAGTGGACACGCACAAAGTGGTCTGGTTTGACCTCGCGTCCCACCGCGTGCTCTGCTCTTGCGCCCCCCGCACGTGCTCTGCCAGCGGTTGGGGCCGGCCCACGATCATGTTCGGGGCTCCATATGCATGCGGTTGCACCACGCGCGTCGCCCCATGCAGTTACGTGTTTCCTCGACTGAATCACGCGCGCGCTGCAAAAACTGCCATCCGGAAGTGCCGGTTTTACAGGACGTCCGACCCCCATTTATACACACGGCCATTAACCATAGTCTCTTCAAGCTTTCGATAGCGCCCACAACACAATAAGCACACCCTCGACGACGCATACAGAGAGGATGTCTAGCGGCGCTCCAATGGAGTACGGCGAGCATCATGTGGAGACCCACATGAGGAAGACGGACCTCAAGGTGGTGTACACCAACGACCCGGGCATGGTGGAGGACTCCATCGACACTATGGAGCGGTTGCTTGATGTAGATGACAAGTACAAAGTGGTCGGCTTCGACCTCGCTTACACCGGCGGTCGTGCCGGGCATGATCAGAAGGTTGCCGTCGCCCAGTTGTGCGTCGGCCATCACGTCCTCCTCTACCACTACTGCCTGGCCACAGTGCCTTGCGAGCGTTTCACCAAGTTTGTCAACAACCCCAACTACAGGTTCGCTACGGTGAACACCACCGACGATCCAAAGGTGCTCAAGACTTCGGGCTTGGCCTGCCAGAAGCTTGTCGACATCCGCGGCCACTACAAGGTCTGGGACAGCAAGAAGAACATGGACTCCCATGTTGACCTGGGCGAGGCCATCATCGACCCCTACTACAGAGACATGAAGGCTGAGTGCGACAAGAGCAAGCCTGTCTGGCACATGGGCTGGGTGAAGAAACTGGATGAATATCACCTCTAGACCGTGGCAAAGCAAGCGTACACTTGCTACGAGATGTTCAGGCGGATCGTTGACATGAGGAAGTGCCTCCTACCTGAAGACGACGCGGGATCGAGCCACAAGTAGAGCGGTGGTGGCAAGCGTCACAAGAAGTAGATGATTTGATGATCGTTGCTCATACTCCCTCTACGCCGAAATATTTATAGTTTTAGAGGGATAAGTTTATTATGCATTTCATAGTTTATTGAGGTGTGTGCGCCAATGTTATGTGTGTAGTCACTTATGTATTTGGATGCTTAATTAGGTTATGGCAATCATGTTGTTATGTGTGTAATTGTATATTGAGGTGTGCCAATGTTATGTGTGTAGTCACTTATGTATTTGGATGTTTAATTTGGTTCTGCAATCATGTTGTTCTAAACAGAAACATAGATGTTTGTGGGAAGATTGAGCAAATCACATCGCATGCGGAATAAACAACCATATCCGTCGGTGATGATTTCATCAGTCCCTAACAATTCTTTATCCGGAACCGTTTGCCCACAACACATACGAATGGCATGTGTATGTTGTACATCACACACATCTTGATCTGAGCAACCGTTTGTGTTATTTTTGCTTATCGCACACAGTTCATCCCAGTGGCATGTATGCTGTCTATCACACACATCTTGATCTGAGCAACCTTTTGTGTTATTTTTGCTTATCGCACACAGTTCATCCCAGTGGCCTGTATGCTGTCTATCACACACATCTTGATCTATGTAACCGTTTATGTTATCTTATCTCATCACAAACAGTTCATCCGAGTGACCTGTGTGCCATCTATCGCACACGTAATCATATGGACAATCGTTTGTGTTCTGCTGGATCAGCGCAAACAGTTTGTCAGGGTGAACTGCAAACAATTGCAAACAATTTATCCGGGTCAACTGTTTGCCACAGATTGCACACGCAACTTTTTTTGGGATCGTATTTGATGGGCCCGTCATCGCACACAGTTCGCGTTATTAGCGACCGAGCTATAACTATACCGTTTGCGATTTGGTCATCGCACACAGTTTCGTCGAAGGGTCTCTGATTGTTGTGTCGTCTTTGGACCATCCTGCAGTAGTGATTAATGCTTGGAAATAAGGCCTAGGGTTCATACTTTCACTAGTACAATCGCTCGACAATGCTAACATAATAGAACCATAACGTGCGACAAAGAATCACTCCAAAGTTCATATCTAGCGGAGAACATAAGACAAAATTGTTGTCGGTAGTAGAACCACCTCAAAGTTATCCTTTTCGATCAATCTATTGAGCTATTCCTATAAGTGTCACAAACAGCCTTAGAGTTCGTACTAAAATAACACCATATGATACGCATCCATCCACTCTAATGTCACCTAGATACTCCAATAACTATCCGTGAGTCAATTATACGATATGCATGAAACAATTTCGGATTCATCATATTCAATCCATGCAAAAGAACTTCAAAGAGCACCCCAAGATTTCTATCGGAGAAGGTAGGACAAGAACGTGTATCAACCCATATGCATACATTACCCCATTGTCACCACGGGAATCCGCAAGTTGAGTACCAAAACATATATCAAGTGAATCAATAAAACACCCCATTGTCACCACGGGTATCCACATGCAAGACATACATCAAGTGATCTCAAATCCAATATTCAATCCGATATAACAAAATCTCAAAGGGAAATATTGAATTCATCACATCAAATAGCAAGGGACAAACACCATATGATCCAACTATATTAACAAGGCTTCTGATACATCAAGATCGTGGCATCTCAAGAACACGAGAGAGAGAGAGAGAGAGAGAGAGAGAGAGATCACATAGCTACTGGTACATACCCTCAGCCCTGAGGGTGAACTACTCCCTCTTCGTCATGAAGACCCCCGGGATGATGAAGATGGCCTCCGGTGATGATTGCCCCTCCGGCAGGGTGCCGGAACAGGGCTCCGGATGATATTTCTTTGGTACAGAGGCTTGCGGCGGTGGAGCGGAAGTTCTAGATTAACTTCTGGGGTTTTGGGGATTTATGGGTTTTTAGCGTTGGAATCACGCCAAACGGAGCCACGGGGTGGTCCCAAGCTATCAGGGCGCGGCCACCCCCTGGGCGCGCCCTGATGGCTTGGGGGCACCTGTTGGGCCCCCTCCGGTGGTTCTTCGCTCCAGTATTTCTTATTTGCTCCAAAAAAAATCATCCAAAAGTTTCGGGCGATTCCAAGAAATTTTATTTTGCACAAAATCAACATCACGGTAATTCTGTTGAAAACAACATCAGTCCGGGTTAGTTCCAATTAAATCATATAAAGTGCATCAAAACCATATAAAAGTATTGTAAACATGGGTAAATATGGCATGAATACTTCATAAATTATCGATACGTTGGAGACGTATCAGCATCCCCAAGCTTAATTCCTACTCATCCTAGAGTAGGTAAATGTTAAAAGAAGTAATTTATGAAGTGTGAATGCAAGCATGGTATATAAGTTTGATCAATGATAATTCCAATCACTCTTTCTAGCATCATAAACATCAACTCTTTTCTCATAAAACTTCTCATGATCAAGTAACAAGCTATTCACATGTTAAAGTATAGACCATAAGCTTTCTTGGAAACCAACAAATTATGTTTTTAGTCATCAAACAATTACAATTCATCTTATTTTCAGGAAGGGTCTATGTAAGACATTTGGTTTAGTAAATTCTACATACTCAACTGTCATTTAGTCTTCCATGGTTGCTGACACTCAAAGCATATTTTTAGAACAAACAATTTCAGTCAAACGCATAGGAATATAGGGACTTAATGTTTCGACTCCCGACTTATTTATCTCAGGGATAATGTCAACAATAATTAATCATGATCACCTATATTCAACTGGATATATGTGCCTGGATCTTTCCTCACCACATGATGCTTGCCAACTAAAGAATTAATAGATTGGAATAGGGATGAAGATTATTGACTCTTGCATAAAACTAAATATAGAAAAGTAAATACATAAAAGTAAAAGATAGGCCCTTCGCAGAGGGAAGTAGAGATTGTCATGCACTTTTTATTTTTGGATGTGCATGCTCTTAATGGAAAGGAACGTCACTTTATACTGCCCCTTGTGATAGCAACCTTTATTAGGCAGTCCGTCGCTTTTATTTCTTCACCATCACAAGTTCATACAAATCTTATTTTCCCTTCCAATAAAAGATCATACATATTTAGGAGCAATTTTTATTGTTTTTTGCACCGTTGACAACTTACTTGAAGGATCTTATTCAATCCATAGGTAGATATGGTGGACTCTCATGGCAAGAAATTGGGTTTAAGGGTTTTTGGATCCACAAGTAGTATGTCTACTTAGTATGAATTTTTGGCTAGCAAAAGATCCTAAGCAAGCACCGCATGTTAGAGGATCCATAACAATATAACTTCTATGTGAATATAAACAAACATAACCATTATGTTGTCTTCCTTATCCAACATCAACTACTTGATCAAGTTTCAAAATAACTAATGGGGGCTCACAATCATAGAAGATGTCC
Organism: Elymus sibiricus; assembly: GCA_039707655.1. NCBI lineage: Eukaryota > Viridiplantae > Streptophyta > Magnoliopsida > Poales > Poaceae > Elymus > Elymus sibiricus. The sequence continues at coordinate 308,392,800 of CM077671.1, forward strand.
AAGATAGTATATTTATATGTGAAATATCTCTTCCTTCAATATTCTTTCATTAATTGTTCAAGTGACCAATGCTATGTTTGTTAACTTCCAATAAATTTTGCCGCTTATACTTCTTGTATATGAAGTCATTACTCCCCATGGGACAAGCATGTGTGATACTTGTGATCTACGTTGGGTTTTCCGTGAAGAGGAACGGGTAATTGCAGCACAAAGCGGATAAGTATTTCACTTAGTTATGAAACCAAGGTTTATTGAACCAATAGGAATATCAATCCTCAACCATCTTCAGCGGCTGTACACAAATGAACAAACAACTTGCACCCAACACGGGCAAGAGGGTTGTCAATCCCCTTGATCTCGTTATTTGCAAGCAAATGAGTTGTGTAGATAATTGTTGATAAATATAAATTGCAAAATAAATAAAAAGTAAATAAAGGCAGCGAGGTAATTGTAGCGTTTGTAAATATATAAGTGAATAGACCCGGGGGCCATAGTTTTCCCTAGCGGCATCTCTCATGTAGGCAGCATACGGTGGGTACCAATTACTGTTGGGTAATTGATAGAAAAGCGGATAGTTATGTGATGTTCACGACATATATATAGGCATCACGCCCATAAGCAAATAGGTCGACTCCTGCCTGCACCTATTACTATTACTCCACTCATCGACCGCTATCCAACATGCATCTAGAGTATTAAGTAAAACAGAGTAATGCTTGGAGAACGATGACATGATGTAGACAAAGTAAACTCAAACAATATGAATGAACCCCATCGTTTTATCCTTAGTAGCAACAACACAAAGACGCATCGTGTCCCCTACTTTGTCACTGGGATATAGAAACTCGCCAGGTTTAACCTACCACAACGCACCACTCCCACCGATGAAATATCAATCTACTTGGCCAAAGCATATCAATAGATCGGAGAGCATTACGAAGCTATAATGATCATGCACTTAAGAGATAATATAATTCAGAGGCATCTCAAATATTTTTCATGAATAATTTGAACATAAACCCACAATTCATTGGATCCCAACAAACACACCGCACAATAGGATTACATCGGATAGATCAAAGGGAAGATGCGATGATCGTTGTATTGAAGATCATAAGAGAGAGATATTTCCATCTAGGTACTAGCTATGGACCCATAGGTCTATGGTGAACTACTCACACATCATCATGAGGGCAGCAAGGTTGATGAAGAGGCCCTCCGCGATCGATCCCCCCTCCGGCAGGGTGCCGGAACGGAGCTCCTAATGGTCTCACGACGGAACAGAGACTTGTGGCGGCGGAAAAAGGGTTTCGGGACTGCCTCCAGGGTTTTTAGGATTTTAGAGAATTTATAAGCCGAAGAGGGACATCGGGAGGCGCCCGAGAGGGCCACCACATATCAGGACGCCCCCAGGGCGCGCCTTGATGTGTGGTGGGGCCCTCGTGCACCTCCTGGCTTCATTCCGAAGCTTCTAGGTCTTCATATAGTCCAGAAAAAATCATCAAAAAGTTTCGTAGAAATTGGACTTCGTTTGGTACAGTAAACCTGAAAAGGCAAAAACACGCAGAAAACAGCAACTGGCACTGGGCACTGGGTCAATAGGTTAGTGCTCAAAAATATTATAAATTGGTAAATAAAGACCCAAAAAGTATCCTAGAATGATAATATATCAGCATGGAACAATCAAAAATTATAGATACGTTGGAGACATATCAATATGAAGCATACATAATTTCATATTCATGACATCCAATTCATTCAACATTTTCTCTTAGGATATAAGTGAAGCACAAGAGTGAACATCAAACTACTCTCAAAAAGATATAAGTGAAGATCAAATGTGTAGTTAAACAATAAGTAGCTATGTGAGGACTCTCTCTCAATAAAGACTTTCTGATCTGAGTTTTATTCCAACAGCAAAGAAAACAAAAATACACTCCAAGAATAGCACATATCATGTGAACGAATAAAAACTTAGGCTCATTATAGGCTAACTGATAGTTGTTGATGAAGAGAGGTGGGATGCGTAGCATCCCCAAGCATAGATGCTTGAGACTTCTTGGAATATTGACTTGGGGAGCCTTGGGCATCCCCAAGCTTGAGCTTTTGTGTCCCGTTAAATCCTCTCATTCACGGTTTCCTAAATCTTAAAAGCTTCATCCACATAAAACTTGACAAGAACTCGTGAGATAGGTTAGTGCACATAAGAATAAATCAACACTTTATGTACTACCAAGACAAGTTGCACAATAATTTTCAAACACTATATACTATTTACTATCATTTCTACAATTTATATATACCAATATGAACTATGAAAACACTAGAACAAGTAGATAACAAAACTATGGCAGCAATCTGTCTAAACAGGACAGTCTGTAGTAATTAATTCAAAAAGCGTACTTATGTAACTCAATAAATTCTAAAAATTTAGGACATGATAAATTTACATGATAGTACTGTGTAAAAATTGCAGAAACTTTCCACATTCCAGTAAAATATGAAAATTCAAACACTAAAACAAAAGTTTCTATTTTTACACAACACACATAAAACATGCAATTCAAGCATCCCAAAAGGAAATTCTTGGTAATTTTTATTGAAAAACATGATTATAAATAATATATAACATAGAACAACAAAATAAAATGATGCTCCAATCAAAACACATATTATGTGATGAATAAAAATATAGCTTCAAGTGAGGTATACCGATAGTGTTGAAGACGAAAGAGGAGATGCCTTCCGGGGCATCCCGAAGCTTAGACGCTTGAGTCTTCCTTGATTATTACCTTGGGGTGCAATGGGCATCCCCAAGCTTACTGCCTTGCCACTCCATATTCTCCGCATATCGGTATCTCACCCAAAATTTGAAAACTTCAATCACACAAAACTCAATGCAACTTCGTGAGATGGGTTAGTATAATAAATATAGATCATTCACTTAGGTACTGTCAAGACAAGATTCATAATTATTATCACATAATACCCACTGTATTATACCATTCACATAATTTATATCACTCAATATAAGCTATGGGAACACTAAAACAAGCAAAGTATGCATGCAAAACAGAATCTGTCAATAACAGAACAGTCTGTAAAGTTCTGGAAAAAAACCATACTTCCCTGTCTATAAAAATTCTAAAAAATTAGGAAAATGCAGAGAATTTTCATATCAATACTGTATAAAAATTTCAAAATATTTTGACACTCCAGTAAAAGCACATAATTCATATACTGGACGCAAAAGTTTCTGTTTTTGCACATAATCAAATCAACAAGTATCCACACTATCCCAAAGGCTTTACTTGACACATTATTGAAGTAAAAGGCACAAAACATGATTACTACAATAGCTTAATCATGTGAACACACAAAAACAGAAAGTATGAGTGTTCGGTTGTCTCCCAACAAGCGATTTTCTTTAATGCCTCTTAGCTAGGCAGGATGAATTCAATGATGCTCACATAAAAGTAAAGAATTGAAAACACAATGGGAGCATCATGAAGCATATGACAAGCACATTTAATTCTAACCCACTTCCTATGCATAGGGATTTTGTGATTAAACAATTTATGGGAGCAAGAATCAACTAGCAAGGGAGGCAAAACAAGCATGGCTTCAAAACTTTGAACACATAGGGAGGAAACTTGATATTATTGCAATGCCTACAAGCATATGTTCCTCCCTCATAATAATTTTTAGTAGCATCATGAAGGAATTCAACAATATAACTATCACATAAAGAATTATCTTCATGATCCACAAGCATAGAAAATTTATTACTCTCCACATAAGCAAATTCCTTTTCATTCATGGTAGTGGGATCAAACTCAAAAAAATAACTATCATGTGACACTTGATTGTCATAACCAAATTGAAATGAAAATCATGATGACAAGTTTCATGGTTATCATTACTCATTATAGCATACATGTCATCACCATAATCATCATAAATAGGAGGCATGCAATCATCATAATAAATTTGCTGATCAAAACTTGGGGGGACAAAAATATCATCTTCATCAAACATAGCATCCCCAAGCTTGTGGATTTGCATATTATTAGCATCATGGAAATTCAGAGAAGACACACTAATATTGCAATCATTCTCATCATTCAAGGATTTAATGCCAAACATTTTAATAAATTATTCTTCTAACACTTGGGCACAATTTTCTGATCCATCATTTTCACGAAAGACATTATAAAGGTGAAGCATATGAGGCCACCTAAACGCAATGTTTTTCTATTTTCCTTTTTATAAACCAAACTATTGAAAAACAAGAAACTAATTTTTTTTTGCAAGATCTAAACATATAATTTCAAGCACTCACTTCCCCGGCAATGGCGCCAGAAAAGACCTTGATGTCTACTACACAACTTTATTCTTGTAGACTCTGTTGGGCCTCAAAGCGTAGAGTTTTGTAGGATAGCATCAATTTTCCCTCAAGTGGATGACGTAAGACTTATGAATCTATGGGAGGTGTAGGATGAAGATGGTCTCGCTCAAATAACCCTGCAATCAAATACAAGAAATCTCTTGTGTCCCCAACACACCCAATACAATGGCAAATTATATAAGTGCACTAGTTCAGCGAAGAGATGGTGATACAAGTGCAATATAGATAGTAGAAATAGATTTTTGTAATCTCAAAATATAAAAACAGAAAGGTAACAAGTGGTAAACAATGAGCAAAACGCTATATTAATTCTTGGAAATAAGGCCTAGGGTTCATACATTCACTAGTGCAATCTCTCAACAATGCTAACATAATAGAATCATATGATCATCCCTCAACGTGTGATAAAGAATCACTCCAAAGTTCATACCTAGCGGAGAACATAAGATGAAATTCTTGTAGGTAGTAGAACCACCTCAAAGTTATCCTTTTCGATCAATCTATTGGGCTATTCCTATAAGTGTCACAAACAGCCCTAGAGTTCGTACTAAAATAACACCATATGATACGCATCAATCAACTATAATGTCACCTAGATACTCCAATGTCACCACAAGTATCCGTGAGTCAATTATACGATATGCATCAAACAATTTCAGATTCATCGTATTCAATCCACGCAAAAGAACTTCAAAGAGTACCCCAAGATTTCTATCGGAGAAGGTAGGACAAGAACGTGTATCAACCCATATGCATATATTACCCCATTGTCACCAGGAACCCGCAAGTTGAGTACCAAAACATACATCAAGTGAATCAATAGAACACCCCATTGTCACCATGAGTGTCCACATGCAAGACATACATCAAGTGATCTTAAATAAAATATTCAATCCGACATAACAAAATCTCAAAGGGAAAGATTCAATTCATCACATCAAGATAGCAAGGGACAAACACCATATGATCCAACTACATTAGCAAGGCTCTTGATACATCAAGATTGTGACATCTCAAGAACACAAGAGAGAGAGAGAGAGAGATCAATCACATAGCTACTCGTACATACCCTCTGCCCCGAGGGTGAACTAATCCCTCTTCGTCATGGAGACCGTTGGGATGATGAATATGGCCTCCGGTGATGATTGCCCCCTCCGGCAGGGTGCCAGAACACGGCTCCGGATGAGATTTCTTTGGTACATAGGCTTGCGGCGGCGGAGCAGAAGTTCTAGGTTAAATTCTAGGCTTTTCGGATTTATGGGATTTTTCAGCGTTGGAATCACGCCAAACGAAGCCACGGGGTGGTCCCAAGCTATCAGGTCGCGGCCACCCTGCGGGCGCTCCCTAATAGCTTGGGGGCACCTGGTAGCCCCCCTCTGGTAGTTCTTCGCTCCAGTATTTCTTATTTGCTCCAGAAAAAATTGTCAACAAGTTTCGAACAATTCCGAGAAATTTTATTTCTGCACAAAAACAACACCACGGTAATTCTGCTGAAAATAGCGTCAGTCCGGGTTAGTTCCAATTAAATCATATAAAGTGCATCGAAACCATATAGAAGTATTGTAAACATGGGTAAATATGGCATGAATACTTCATAAATTATCGATATGTCAGAGATGTATCAGCACCCTAGAGCTTGTTCCTCTTGGGTGCTTGGGTACCCTAGACGGTTGGTGGTGTCTCGGAGCACCATCATTGTGGTGAAAAGCTCCGGGAAAGTGTATGGGTCTCGAATTAGGTTGTGGAGATTGCCGTGAGCAATTTGTACGAGTTCTGTTGACTGCCCCCAAGGATTGCCAATTGTACGGGTTCGGTGACCACCCCCAAGGGTCGCCATTTGTACGGGTCCAGTCACCTCCCTCAAGGGTCCTTTAGTCGAATCACGACATCTTGCATTGTGCAAGGGCATGAGGATATTACAGTGGACCTGGTGGCATTTTGGGGAGCATTGTGCCTCCACACCGCTCCAAACGGAGATTAGCATTTGCAAGGGTGTGAACTTCAGGATACATCGTCGTCTCCTTGTGCCTTGGTTATCTCTTACTCGGGCCCTTTACCAATGCACTTTACTTTGTGATAGCCGTAGTGTTTCATGTCATATATCTTGCTATCACTTAGTTGTTTGTCTTGCTTAGCATAAGCGGTTGGTGCACATAGGTGAGCATGTTATTTTAGGTGTTGTGCATGACAAATTAAACGCTAGTTTTAGTCCGCATTTGTTCAAGCCTAAACCGTAATTATTTTAAAGTACCTATACACCCCATTTAGGCAAAACCCACCTCCTTTCAGCGGTCTTTAAAGAACATATCTATATGAGGTAGACTGCTGGTGTCTATGAGACCGTGTAATCTCTAGTAAGCTCATGAAATGAGAGAAGGGTGACTTACATGCTCCACCCATGGGGTAGCCTTGGCAGTCATGTACCGGTAATGACATTGAGTGAAACTTGTTTGCAAAAGACTCACAAATCAAGGCATAATCCATTGTTTAGTTGTCGATAAGTTCGGATGCTTGTATAGGTGGAGTTCAACCTTAATCGGCCACTATCGAGCTACATGTATCAAACAGTACAATTAGAACAAATGCAATGCAATGTGCAAATGAGATCTTGTGGGAGATTATTAGATTTTATGGGACTGGACTCACTGAATCTTGTACCTTAGACTAGTTAAAATTTTGAAATATCAAAGACCCATTTGGTTTTCATGGAAAGTGTGTAAAATTAGTATCATACTGCTACTGGAGTAGAAGAATCACCGATATAGAATGTGAGTTGTTCAACTACTTCTTGTAGCATGAGAAATGAGAGGAACAACGTGCATGCTCGCTTACTCACTCGCCCAAACCAGACAACGCACACACTCCGTGTTTCATGAATCGTGAGTCGAGTCAAGTTCGGGCTAATGTTATTTGCCTTGATGTAAGAACCAATTTTTTTATGACACCGCACTGCCTAGCTCTCGGTGTGCGTGTAAATATTCAAGCTCATTGTGGACATAATTTTTTATCTTCCAGGTAGTTCTTCCACCACGTATTGTTGTATCTCTTCACTCTTCCACGCGTCTCCTCTATGTAGAGGATATCTAGAGGAGAGAGGCTACACACACACACTAGACGAGTCCCTAGTGTGAGTTGCTTCTTCGACAATATCATCTTGGCGACTGCATGCATTGCCATTCGAGAGAGCAGGCCTCCGAAACCGCATCCCTTGGGAGACCCGCACTAGACGAGGAGTGATAACATTTTTGAAGAGTGTCTCGGCGTGACTGCTTTCTCAAGTTCGAATACATCTTTGATGCTCGTTTGTCTGTTTCCGCTACATCAAACGACTACTTCGTCTTCACCACCATGGGCGAAGAAGCTATTGCACCGGAGTTTTCGATGCCCTTGTATGTCCTATACCTTTATTTGTTGACATGTGTCTTTACTTCATATGCTTACATGCTAGTTGTTCCTAGTATGTCGTATGTGATTTTCCATGTTAGTGTCAGTAATCTTATGACAATGCTAATTTGGATTAAGCTGAAAACTGCCTAATTCCCTAACAATGTTCTCCTCCATATAAAATGCTACATTAACTTTTGCTTTATCCAACGGTAACGGGGCTAGCTATGGTGCTTCTCCTTCAACTTTCTTAAACTTACATGTATAGTTTTCATCGGGAGACATGTAAGCCATGTCTTTCTTTCCATTCTCACAAGGCGACTAGGCCAAAGTCCTCCTTGACGCGGCTTGAGACTGCGTCGGTATTTCCCCAAAGAGGAAGGGATGATGCAACACATCGACGGTAAGTATTTCCCTCAGTTATGAAACCAAGGTTATCAAACCAGTAGGAGGATCACCACCACCCAATAAGCAGCACCTGCACACAAACAACAAATACTTGCAACCCGACGCGAAAGAGAGGTTGTCAATCTCTCTACGGTAAAAAGATAGATTAGGTAGTGATAGATAGGAGAGATAGATCTCTCAAGAACACAAAATAAAAAGAGTAAGTATGCAGCAATATGTTTTTGGGTTTTTGGTTTTGTAGATCTGAAAACAAAGATTGCAAAAAAGTAGATCGGAAAGCAATATGTTGGAAAAGTAGACCCGGGGGCCGTAGGGTTCACTAGTGGCTTCTCTCATGAGTATAGCGCACGGTGGGTGAACAAATTACTGTTGGGCAATTGATAGAAAATCGAATAGTCATGACGATATCCAAGGCGATGATCATTATATAGGCATCGCGTCCAAGATAGATAGACCGACTCCTGCCTACATCTACCTCTATTACTCCACACATCGACCGCTATCCAGCATGCATCTAGTGTATTAAGTTCATGGAAAAACGGAGTAATGCAATAAGAACGATGACATGATGTAGACAAGATCTATTCATGTAGGAATAGAACCCATCTTGTTATCCTTAATAGCAATGATACATGCGTGTCTTGCTGCCCCTTCTGTCACTGGGAAAGAACACCGCAAGACCGAACCCATCACAAAGCACCTCTTCCCATGGCAAGAAAAAATGATCTAGTTGGCCTAACTAAACCAAAGATTCGAAGAAGAAATATGAGGCTATAAGTAATCATGCATATAAGAGATCAAAGAAGACTCAAATAATATTCATGGATAGAAACTGATCATGAACTCAAAATTCATCGGATCCCAACAAACACACCGCAAAAGTTTACATCAAATAGATCTCCAAGAGACCATTGTATTGAGAATCATAAGAGAGAGAGAAGAAGCCATCTAGCTACTATCTACGAACCCGTAGGTCTATGGTGGACTACTCACGCATCATCGGACAGGAACCTATGAGGAAGATGAACCCCTCCGTGATGGTGTTTAGATTGGATCTCGAGGTTCTGGAACTTGCGGCGGCTGGAATTGTGTTTCATCGACTCCCCTAGGGTTTTTGGAATATTTGGGAATTTATAGGCATCAGAGGCGGTGGAGAGGGGCCCCGAGGAGGGCACAACCCATCAGGGCACGTCGGGGCCCCCTGGCGCGCCCTGGTGGGTTGTGGTCTCCTCGACCCACTCCCCCGGCACTTCTTTGGCCCACCGGGTGTCTTCTGGTCCACAAAAAATCTCCAAAAAGTTTCGTTGCGATTGGACGCCGTTTGGTATTGATTTTCTGCGAAGTAAAAAACAAGCAAAAACAGCAACTGGCACTTTGGCACTATGTCAATAGGTTAGTCCCCAAAAATGATATAAAGTTGCTATAAAATGATTGTAAAACATCCAAGAATGATAATATAACAGCATGGAACAAGCAAAAATTATAGATACGTTGGAGACGTATCACTCCTCCTTTCTGTCGGCTGCTCTAGTGGCCGACTGTAGGGAGGAAATCCTGGTGCCTCGGCTCCGGATAGTAGATAGGTTAGGGTTTCAGTCCTCACAAGGGCGGTGCAGATCACCGGCGTGGATTCGTGCTAACTCCTCGGGGTGGTGATGTTAGGGTTTCTTGTCGTGAATACGTAGCGACAATATTTGATGTCAGGTTCTTTGGATCGATTCAGTTCCTCTTTGATTCAATGGATTTTTTTGGAGGAGTTTGATCCTTAGGATACATTGGTTGTTTGATTATAGGATTACATTTCATAGGAATGTTTTCCTTTGGTTATAGGATTACATTTCATAGGAATGTTTTCCTTTGATTCGTTTGTACTAGTTTTTGAAGGAAAATTTTCATCCACTCCAACCTCTTGTGAGGAATCCTACGGTTTTCCGAGTGCAATCATATACTCATGCTAGTCATGTAGGATTGAAGATGACATTGCCACTCACTTATTGTGTTCTTATTCATATGTTTTTGAAATCATGCGAATCAAATAGGCCCTCAAGGGTTCAAAGATAACGAGTGCAGCTTCAGCGCCTGGTCCTTAGGGGGGGGGGGGCGTGCATGAAAACTTTCTCGATTTCATCGACAAGGTCCAGGCGGCTCCGATACGAGAGCCATGATGGTGCCGCGTCGGTCACTCATCCGTCGGCGGCTGTGGTCTTTCGATGATCTAAGGATCGCAATGTAATACTATATACTTAAGTAGTTGATCTCCACTACTTATTTATCTCAACATGCACACATGCGAACATGCCACAACATCGCACATCCCACCTCAACTCCACTACCTTTATTTCTTTTAACATGCATGCTTGAAATGCTACCTGTACTAACTCCCTCCACATGCACACTTTCCACTATATCAACCCCCACTACTTCTATGCCTCTCAACATCCATGAGAAGTACTATTTAATAAATGTTTTATAACTATATAATAATAAGTACAACAAACCATATTTATTTTTAATCTTTAGACTCATATTCAAATACTATACTGCAACCAATTACCATGTGTTCCCGTCACAATGCGCGGGGTATCATCTAGTTTTTATTATGTTTAGGTGTTTTGCACTTCTCCTATATCTGTATACTATAGGGTTTTCTATTCCTGTGCCCCTTGTTCCTTAGTTGTACTCACTCATCCCCACGCTCTTAACGGTTGCTCACTTTTCCTCACTCTCTTGTCCAAAACCCTAAAAAATGGTCACAGCGGAGGATGCCATCGGGTCAATGGTTTGACCGTTAAGTGCTGACGAGTGGGCCGCGCTGGATTGTGTCGCCCGTTGGACTTGACAAGTGGGGCCGCGTTGGACGGTGGCGCTGGTTGGACCGTTGGGCCCTGGTTTCGTTGGACTTTTGGGACGTTGCATGCGCCGATGCGTGCCGCCACGATACAGAAGCCTGCTATGCATGCCACATGATCCAGCTAGGCTGCCTGCATGCACCGATAAACGCCGCCACGGACGCAGCGACGGTCGCTGCCGCTGGTTCCTCTCTTCTCGCACGCGTCTCCACCTTAAAAGGTGCCACAAACTGAGGCGAGGGTGCAGTACAACGTGTGGGCTTTGCCCACCTTATTTACCCACCCATATATCTATGTTATGCTTGCTTCTTTTATGGGGATGAATGCCACTCCATCCATCTAGAAAAATGTCACTCCCTCGGTCCCTCCATCTATGTTATGCTTGCTTCTTTTATGGGGATGAATGTCACTACAGCTTCCAGCTGCCACAGACCGAAGAAGGACTGCTGCCGCAGGTCATGCTCGTCTAGAAAAATGTCACTCCCTCCATCGATTTTGTCCATACAAAAGCATGCAATATATATCGTCCCTTATATCCATAGTTCCATACAAAAGCATGCAATATATATCCTATGTACTACCTAGTGCACTACGCGTCTTCGTCGTCGGAGATGGCCTGATCCGCCTGCGCCGGAGCCTGATCCGCCTGCGCCGCCGCCTACGCCTCCTCCTGCGCTGCCTCCATCTGCTGCTGACGAAAATGTCGGGCCTCCGCAGCTAACTCCGAGCGGATGGAGTTGAGGATGGCCAGCTGCTCGGGCCATAGATCCACGACCGTCGGCGCCTCCTCCTCCGGCGGCGCCTCCTCCTCCGACTCCTGTGGCTCCTCCTCCCCCATCTCCCCCTCCTCGAAATCCTCCTCCGGTTCCAGAGGTAGCCTCGCTTGCCTCCGGATTTGGACCTGCCGAAGGAGGAAGAGACGGTGTTCGATTGTGTAGTACTGGCGGCATGGTGGCATGGCTGAGGGGCTCGAAGAGGGGAGTGCTCGGGTGCCGGTGGAGAGAGGGAGCAGGTGGATGAGCTAGGGCCGGGGGACGCCGTCCGGCTTAAATAGCCGGCTATGGATATGGACGGGGAGCCGGAGTGGTGCCTCCTACCTCGACAGTCAACGCCTAGCGAAGACTCAACCAGGACTTGGTTTTATTTTGCGCGGACGAGTGGACGAGCAGAACCAACCTCTCGCGGATTGCCCAACGATCCAATGGTGCGAAGCCGTCCATGTGATCCAACGGCACGGAGCCGTCCATGTGATCCAACGGCGCGGAGCCTGCACGCAGCCTTCCCTCGGAAATCCTCTAGAAGACCATATCTGACGGCTGTCGCTTGGCGCTAGGGTATGATCGGACGGTTGCAGTTCGATATTAGGGTTTGGAGAGATGCCGTGGGGTTATCTTGCCGGTCAGCGGGGTTATCTTAGGTTTGACCAACTTTCAAATGACCTTAACTAATTCGAAATATATATATATATATATATATATATATATATATATATATATATATATATATATATATATATATATATGAAACCTTCCCTGTTCGTCGTTTTATAAGACATAGTTACCCTAAAAAAAATATAAACTTGGTTTAGGGACATTTTTAAGAAAAAACTTTTTTTGAGGTGAGCTACCATTTCCATGTTCAAATGAGCAGAATTAAATTCAAAAAAATCAAAAAAAAAATGTAAGACCTGCTCACAATGTCGTTGTATGTGACATGGTTATGGCAAAAAAATCTTGGTTTATGGACATTTCCATGAAAACTCCTTCACACATACGAGCTATCACGTACGGGGTTGTATAGAGTTTGAGAAGAGAGTGGCAGTGGGTTTATGTTTTTGAAAAATAAAAAAAATCATCAGAGCTCCATTTTAGTGTGAGTAAGAAGGATCTGAACTTATTTTTTCATTTTTGAAAAATTGAACTGTCTTTATAATAATGGGTTTTGCAATAAAGGGTTAGGGTTAGGGTTTAGGAGTCTATTTTTGTTTTGTTTGCTGTTAGATCATTGCAACATAGGGTAACATGATCATTACAACTTAGGATCAACTTAGGCCTCTTCCAATGCAAAGGTGATAAGTGGATTAAATAGCTTAGCAACTCAACTCTCTAATGGATAGGTGCTTAGCTTGTTGTTGCTAAGCTCACTTTATTTAATGATTTAGCACCTACTGTAAGCTCTTTTAGCACGGTGGAGCACTAGGAAGGGCCTTAGGATCAACATGTCGCTTATAATTAAAATGTTAGTTCAAATTCAAGTTTTGCCTTAATTAAACATCAAATCACATCATATTCAAACATCACATCACCATGCATTAGCTTTAATTAAACATTAATGCCGACCACACAGGCCGACGATAGTTCTAGGGCACCCTAGTTCATAAGTCTGACATGCATTAACTAGCCAAGTTTAAATATAAAACATAGATAAAAGGGTAAAAATATACACAAGGCCAGTAGCAGCTAATATAAAAACACAGATAAAAATATAAAACACAGATAAAATATAGACAATGCCGCCCGTCGGTGAAGCCGCCGCCGTCTTCAGGAGCGCCGTCCTACTCCTCATCGTCGGTGGTGAGGTCGACGTAGGGAGGCGACTGCCAAAGGTGGGTTGGCGGCCCCTGCCAGGCCGGAGGCGCTTGCGGCGCCTGTAACTCCTCCTCACGTGGCTCCTGCTCCGGTTCGGGTGACCGCAGCGGCGTGGGTGCCCACGGCTGGACAGCCAGCCCGTCGGCAATCTCTGCGCAGTGGCCGACCACCCCCGCTTCTGGCCCACTAGCCGGGGGTTCCACGCCGCAAGGGGCGGCTCCTCCGCCACCTCCTCCTTCACCTGCTCCTTGACGACGGCGGCCATCTCCAGCTCAGGGATAGCCACGTCGCCGGCGGCAGAGAGGGACATCGCCCTCTCCATGTCCGCCCATTGACGCTCATCGTGTGTGCACGTGGATTCCTCCATGACACGCCTAATGAGCTCGGCCTCCTCCTCCTCGGTCATCGGAGGTGGTGGTGGCGGGGACGGAGATGGTGTCAGGGTGAGGCCGCGGACACGCCTACGACCGCGCACTTGGGGCGGGCTAGCAGCACGTCGTCGGCGTGGGCTAGCTGGACGACCGGCAAAAAATGACTGCCGCCGCAGGTCGTGCTCGTCACGGAGCCACGTATCCCACAGCGGCGAGTTGATGCCATACCTTGGGTCGTGGAGGAGATCCGGAGGCAGGCGGGCGCGACGTCGGTCGATCTCCTCACAGCGGGCGCGGTCGCTCACCGGCACCAGAGGGATTGGCACCCGATCCGCGGACAGGTACCAGTTGTCGGGGAGGTGGGCATCTCCCCACGGCAATGACGTCGCCGTCTCCCAGTACCTCCGGCATATTTCCACGCCGACGTACGGGCGCGTGCGCTGCGGGGCGGCCGGCGGACCGATTGCAAATGCGGGCGAAGCGGGCAGAGCGGGTGGTGGTGGTGGTGGTGGTGGGCTCCTAGAGCGACCGGAGCGGTGCCTACCAGAGGATGAGCCGGCCTCATGTCCGTGCTTCCCCTTCCTGGACCACGGCCAGGTCATGGCAACGACGGCGGGCTAGGGTTTCTAGAACCTCCGGGGGGTGGAGGGGGCATGATTGGCTTTGGAAGCGGAAGCTACTATGGAGTGTGGACTGGCCGGTCCACGGGTTTCCACTTAAAGAAGGACGACGACCCGAAGGTGGGTGGCTGACGACCAGGGCCCGCCGCGCGTGCGCATTTACTTTGGGCGGTGGGGGTAGGTGGGATGCCGCCAAGCGTCCCCGAGGCGCCGGCCCGTCTGTCCGTTTTGCCCCAAGCGAACGTGGGCGTACGATTTGGAGTTGCCCTTACGACGCGGCCCCACTCGTCAGAGTTAACGGTCAAACCATTGACCCGACGGCATCCTCCGCCGTGACCATTCGTGAGGGTTTCAGACAAGGGAGTGGGGAAAAGTGAGCAAACGTTAAGAGCGTGGGGATGAATGAGTACAACTATGAAACCAGGGGCACAGATGTAAAAAAACCTATAATATATGCGAGTACTTTTTAGATGAAAAAAACATGTAGTGAGCCAAAATACCTGCAACATGCTGGCCTTTTGGGCTCATTGCTCCATGCGTCCGTCCCACGTAAAACGAGCTGGTTTTGTATTGTCACTTTGCTCTTTTTCCCACTCCTATTATATATCTAGGTGGTTGGCGTAGTGGATCATTATGAAAGGTTACGCTGCACACGATCGAAGACCTTTTCCACACGCTTAGACTTGTGGATCCTATCAGGGCCGTCTTCAGGAATTTGGGGCCCCGGGACGAAACACAAAATAGAGTCCTAAATTTAAAATTCGTATAACTAAAAAAGTTTCCAAAGAATACCTCAGATTGCAGCGGCCAAATAATACTTCATAGCTATCCAAGGAAAACCTCTTGCCAAAGCATACATAAATATGCTCAACTACACAATATATGTAGAACTGAAACTCAATGCTTAATGATCGAACCAAATAGCTTAAACATGGCAAAAAATACAAATAATAATAAGGGATACAAAAGATACCGAATCAATAGTTTGCTTCATCCATTCCTCTCGTATGTGTAGATACTCCTGTTGTTGCAGGGCCCCAATGAAAATTATGTCTTCATCATATTTTTCTCTAACATGAAATAAAATTGTTATAAAAATGCATCAATTCGGGTTTAATCCTGCATACGCACATTTCTTTTTCAGTTCAAAATCAGTTAATTGTTCAAATACATCAATTTAGAAATTAACACATACAGCATGTCAGTACAAACTTCGAATGCATCTCCTATTGTTGATTGCCTCTCTCGGTCCAAGAAATTAGTAAATTACCCACTGATTACTGGCCGAGGCGACGAGCAGCACCGGTGTTTCTTGGCTTTGGAGGGACAGCTAGTCTTCGGTGTAGCAGAGGCAAGGCCAGCGTCCAGCGGCCGGGCGGAGGACGGGAATCACTCCCAGACATGTGGTACGCTGGTTCTAGCAGCCTAGCACGGAGCAGCTAGTTGGGGAGCTAGACTGGGGAGAGCGGCTGCCGGCGACGCCCTGCAGAAGACCAGCGCTTGTGGAGATCGCGAGAGGCGGCGGTGGAGGACTGGCCGAGCGGTCGTGACCCTAGGGCTCAGGCTGTAGCGGGCCACGCACAGGCGGTTTTACCTTCAAGTTTTTTCTTCAATCGGGGGCCTCATAATTTTGGGGGCCCCGTGCGGTCGGCCACCTTGGCCCCCCTCATCGACGGGCCTGGATCCTATAATTTACAATATCTTGTGGGTCCTTTGCTTGCTTGGATAAGACACTCTGACATAACCAATTCGTTGTCGTGCGTGCCCTCTCCACGTGGACTAACAGTTGATGTTGGTGTCGTCTTGTATTCTTTTTCTTCACTCGACAACAAAACTAATCATCCGAACCATCACCGAACTGACAAGTTGATCCACTTAAACCTTATCTTACTCATCACCACATTGCTAATCAAGCATAGTTGTAGGGTGCTTGGTTCCCCTGTTTGAAACAAAGGAAAAAAAATGAAAGATAAGATTTCTATAGAAAAATTTTCTTTACATTTTTTCATGGAATCTTTATCGTTTTCATAAGAATTTTCGAGAAACTACATTTTGCACCTCGAAAGACAATTGGCTCGGTCCTTGGGCAAGAGACCAAGAGATTAACAATTGGATGGTTTCCTGATTTTATGTACCGACGCATGCGGTCGTTTAACAATTGGATGGTCTCCTAATTTTCAGTGTGTTTCGTGCCTGTTGCCGCACGGAGTTGTGCTTTTTTTTTTTTTTACTGCTAAGCGCATCTATAACCGGACCCTTCATACATCCCTCAAACGCCTGGATAGGCCGCCCGGTCACTAACCGATCACGGAATTTCGATCCAGACGGGCCTCTCAAGCCGGCCTCAAATACCCGGGTTGACCGGCACCCCTCATATCCAGCCTAAATATGAGGTGGATATGTGGCGTCCAAGCACGTCCGACTGGCCCACACTGGCCCGTATCGATCCCACATATATTCGTCATCATCCGCTCGCCGGACCAAATCCTAGCCACTTCACTCCACTCCCCTCCACTCCCATCCGCCACCCTAGCTCACCTTCGGCGATCTCCGGCCTTCTTCGGCATGGAGGGCAGCGGATCTGACTCCGACTAGTCCGGATCCATCGACTGGGGGGTCGTCCCCTGCGGATTAGAGGAGGCAACGTTTGCATTGCACTCCGCCGCTCCCGCGAGGACAGCGCCCGGCCGACGATAGGATCTGTCCGGTGCGACTCCATTGCGTCCGCTCAACGGGCGCTCGGTTCCTCTGGGGCGGGATCATCGCGGTCCCAGCGGGCGAAAAATCTCTCCTTCCCCATCATTGGTCCGGCAGAATTCGAGTCCCACCGGGAACGGGCTGCCCGCCATGGGAAGGAAAGGATAAGGGCCGCTGAGGCCTATCTCGCGGAGGAAATGGCGGTGGCGCGGTTGGCCGCAGAGGAGGAAGACATCCACGCCCGCATTTTGAAGAAATGATAGCAGAGGAACACGCGCGCCCTCGCCCGAGAGTAGAATCGGACGGTCCATGAAATGGCCGGACTGCCATAGAAGGAGGAGAAGGAGGACAACGACGGCGAAGACAGCTCCGGCGACGAGCAGATCCGGCTCGATCCCTATTGCGCCTTCGACCGGTACTTCCACGATAAGGATGGCAAGGGCACAGGGAATGGCAATGGCAGCCGTGGATGATCTCTACCATAGCCAAACATGCCAAAATTTGATAGTCCGACGGCATGTTAGTAGTGATGGAGAAGCCGAACGATATGTGTAATGTATAGACATAGTAGTTGCATGAATTTGTATGGATTTGAGATATGGGATTTGAAGTGTCCGGTTGTAGAATGCATTATTTGAGGCATGACCGGTCAGTGCCCGCGGATGCGTCTGGGTGCGTCCGTGGGCGTTCGAGAGGCCGGATTTGCATAGTCCGACTGTAGATGCTCTAAGAGCAAATTGGGATGTGCGTTTTGGAACACGTGCGATGGAGAGGTTTAAAGATTATTTTAGGTGGTGCTCTTAATTAGGCTAGCCAACAAAGATATAAGAAATATCGTACAAACACGACCGGATTTCATACAAATCGGACGACATTCATGCAAATACGATGGATTTTCATTACATTTCGCACATTTAGAACAAAATCCCTGTTCCGATCCAACCCTAAACCTATCCTACGGCGGCGGCCGGCGTCCAAGCCCTTGTCGTTCCTCATCCGTCGTCTCCATGAGCACATGCAACAGGATCGATGAAGTGAAGTTGTGGTCTCCGGCGAGGAAGAGTAGAACACGGGAGACGGACTGGCCTACATGGGACACCAGGCCTTGCCGCCTTCCATGCCTTACTCATCCTCGGAGGAGTCCGCGCCTTGTTAGTCACCAGTGGACGTGGGGTCCACGATGGAGATGGTGGCACCGGCGCTGTCTTCGTCGAACCTGCCCGCTCGATAGTTCGTTGGCAGGGCGTAGGAGGCGCAGCTGGCGTTATTTTCGTCCGCGATCACCTGCACCTACGCGTCTGCGGCAGCCACTTTCTGATGAGCGACGGCTTGAGCGTGGAGGGCGTCCTAGAGCGCATGTTGCTCCGCGACAAAGTTGGGGTTTGCCGCGGCCATGGCCGCCACGGCCTCCTCGCTCGCTCGTCGTCGATCTGTCCCACTGCTAGCCGGTGCTGCTCGAGGAGGAACAGATTGTACCGTTGTTCCTCTTGTGCCTGCTAGAACGCCGACATAGGCGCCGGCACAGGCTGCACCTCTGCCATGGCGGCATTGTAGTGCGCCTGCGCCTGCTCCATGGTGAAGCCGGCCTGCGCAAGCGTGGGCGTCGGGGCATCGTTGTCAAAGAACTCGGGCGAGCTAGCCGGCAAGCCGACCTTGATTCATATGGCACAACGGCAAGGGCGGCCACCTCGTGCTTCATCTCCATGGAAAGACTCTCCCACAGAGCTTCGCCGCCTGCAGTCATGGCGGATATGACGCAAGGGAGGAGGATGGGGAGCAACTTCTGTTGTGGCATGGAGTTAGCCGGGTGTGGCCGCCTTTAAATAGCGGCTTCCGGTGAGGCTAGGCGTCCGAGTGTGTCAATGCGAGGCACCAGAGTGGGTTTCTCGGCAGGCGAGCCTGCTTAATGGCGACATACAAACAGACGGGGCATTGAACGGGCTTGGTAGATATCTGATATCTCCTTTTTATTGATCCAGTATTGGAACAAGAAAGGGTATCCCACACCTATTTCCCCAGAGGTGACCCTGGGTATCGAACCCAGGAGAGGAAGATTCCCTTGAAGCAATGGTCTCTAGCAAGCTTTGCCAAAGTATCAAATCCAGTTTTTGACCGCATCAACTAGCAAATTATGATTCAAACACTTATAATTAAAACAAGGTAGGGGTATGAGGTCTTAATGCTTACAACCATGTATTTGCGTTGGGATAAAAAAGGATATTAGTTTGTGCTCGGGAAGTCAACCATCAAGAGGTGCTTGCTTCATATCGGAGTGGGGGATATGTCCAAATAACATCTTGACCGACACGAGTCCTGCATCAAGAATCAGTTATCCTACCGAAGGCCCTATCCGTCTCGCGGGGTTGCCCCGATAATTAAGATAATAATATCAGACAAAAGCATTGGGTGTTTAATGACCACACCTCATAAATCCCCAAGGATATGATCCATATTACCCTACTAAACCTTACTGTCACTGGTGTTTGGTATAACACTTCATGGCTCCCTTGCTCCTAGCCTCACCGGTGCTCAATCTCCATGATCGTGGGTACGTGTAGGAATGAAGATCACGGACAAGACAAGAGCCACTTCACGAAACAATTTTATTTCACACATACAAGACATTGTATCAAAGACTTCCATTGATCCCCTGAACAAATACCTGGAGTTGCAAGGCTCATGCCTCAACCCATAACTTGCCGAACTACTCACACACGGAGATCAGATCGCGAGAAGAAAATATTGAAGAACACATCTTCAGATTGATTGATTGCAATACGTCTTACAATGGATGCCTTGTGCGATGCACTATTACAAGTATGAACTAGATGAGAGAGCACTATGGTGGTAGAGATGGCTATGGAGATGAAAATGACGGCGGCTAGGGTTTGTGGATGATGAAGATGATGAAGAGGTTCTGGCCGTGCTCGACGTTGTTCTGTTGACATTTCGACAGGGTCCCCTTTATAAAAGTTGTTCAAGTGGACGACCTGCCTCGGTTTCCACGCCAAACGACCGCTCATACATGCGCTTGCGTCCATATGGAACGCCGTCTTTTGCTCCGGATAGCTTCTAGTGCCTCCTGATGATTGATTCCTCCCCCATTTTCCTTCCTTTCCATTCCCCCACATGATTTCTTCCCTTTTTATCCCATTTCATGTGAAAAAACATTAAATAGAGGATTTGTGGAATCCTTTGCATTCATTAGTCATTAGTGGCAATATCGGAGCCAATATCTCTCTTTTAATGAAATATCTTGATTTAAGCAAGGTTGAAATGAGTGTAAAATATCATTCATCAACTCCCGCAAGTTTAAACTTGATCGTCCTCGAGCAACATAAAGAGAAATCTGAAGCATAAGGAACTCAATTGTTTAAACCGAAATAACGAGAAGGTTTTGGTTCACTTACGATCGGTATGCCTAGATAGCCATTCGATTTCTGACCTAAAAACTTGGCATGATATAGCGGTGACATGGTTATAGTGCAAGCACTAGTAGAAAACAGGCCATTAGTCCCGGTTGGGAAGGGCCTTTAGTCCCGGTTCCCCAACCGGGACTAAAGTATAGAGACTAAAGGGTCCAAGCCTTTAGTCCCGGTTGGCTACGAACCGGGACTAAACCCTGGCCACATGGTCGGCAGCGCGTGCCAGGGCATGGGGACCTTTGGTCCCGGTTGGTAACACCAACCGGGACTAAAGGTTTAGGGGTTTAGGGTTTATTGTTTATTTTTCCTTTTCATTTTGTGTTTTCCATTTAATTCTTTTTCATTTCAAACATATTTTACGCTACTACATACTGTACATGTTATGCATATATAATAGAATTTCTCGTAGAACCGATCAGATATCATAAAATTTCTCGTACAAGCGATCATATATATATCATAGAATTTCTCGTACGACCACATGCATATATATATATATATATATATATATATATATATATATATATATATATATATACACAATTTGGTATATACAATTTATCGTACAATTTGCAGATCATTTGCGGATCGGGTAATGGTATTCTCCGTCGGGAGATATGACCTGCTGAAGCAAAAATCCCGCAATTTCCTCTTGAATTGCTCGTATGCGGTCCGTTGGTAGGAGCTTATCCCGCATCTCGTGCATCTTTAAAGAAGGAGATCAATATGAACATGTTAGTTGTGCGTATATGTATTAGATCATGATAAAAAAATATGAATGGTGTTTACGTACCCAAAGATCTCTTGCACTCTTGCTGCTTTCGGTCATAAAGCAAATGTTCTCGCAAACGTAATATGCACATATTTCAGTCCCGTGTGCCTGCCTCATGCACTTTATGAGAATATAATTCAATCAGATAATAATGAAGCATGACAATGGTATTGAAACTAGAATTAAAGAGATGCGCGGACGTAGCTAGTACTACTTAATTACCCTGGGCTTTCGCCATTTCAGCTCCTCTTTCCATTCACCTCTAACATCTTTGGTGAACTTTATCCAAACCTTGTCCGGCAAACAAAATGAATAAAGGAGTTATTAATTACTTGATATCAGGAAATGAACTAATAAAGAAGCCGACATAGTGCGTCAATGATTGAAATTACCTTTCGAACAACGAATGCAAGCTTTTGTAATCTTCAGGGTCTTTACTTAGCGAGTCCAGTACTTCAACAGTTCCATCGTTAACTCTAATGATTAGAAGGATCCAGTGGTAGCTGCGCACACGATTTGTATAAGTGGGCATGCATAACTCATCAACTACACTTAACATCGAGTATATATATATAAGCAAAAATAGAATTTGTAGTACAAGACAGTAACACTCACTGGAAGTTCCAAGGTAAAATTATTTCTGGTTTGTACTTTAGGGCCTTCAAAAACCTTAGAAGCAATTTCTCCGTGTCTTTAGGGTGCCTTCTCAACACTTCTTCATTGACGGTATTTGGGTCAATGAACCCAATGCCATAGACTCCAGCTCTTTTCAATTCAAAAATCTTCATTCTGCATAATACCACACAAAAGAATATAGTGAGTATAATAACAGGCAATGAACGAGGTGAGCTAGAGACTTAAATTACAGAAAGAAATCACTTACAGACAATAGCAACTGACGATAGATTTGTCGAGTGCTTTTTGATTGAATAACTAAAAAAATTCTTCATTTTCAATCCACAAATCTTTTTCATGGATGTAATGCTCTTTGTAGATTTTCACCATGAGGCTCTCTCGCCCGTCCTTTACTTCTCTCATGTACCAGTCATGCAATTTGTACATTTGCGTTGTTAGAAGCTTCTCGCCGTCAGGACTGACCAGAGGTTTCCCGAGGACATATTGCCGTTCTATTTCCTTCGGATCTAACGGTGGAAATTCCTCGATCTCTAGGAATTGTTCAACGGTGATACCGATCATTCTAGCATTCTCTCTATCAGCGTCAGTTATTACCACGTTATTGGCACTCACCTTGAGCGGGCTGATCGATTGGACTGCATGTTCTCCGAGCTGGGGAACCGTTTTCCCGCATTTAATGCTACCGCTCGACTTCTGTCTTTTCTGGGATGTATAGGACTTGGTAATACAGCGTTCATAGTCTGATATCGGTCTTTTCTCAGCCGGTTTAGCTGCAACAATAAAGTGTTGTACGACCTCGTCAGGTATTTTCTCCTTTGGCGGCGGGGGCGCTTTCGGTCCAAAATGGGCCCGCAAAGCGAGATTCACTGATTCATCGAGTTCCTCGTCAGTCTTCTCGTAAGATAACTTCTTTTTGGCAGGAGGCTCGGCCGGTTTCTTCTTTTGTGTTCTCTTCTGCTTTGGAGACGCTATTTTTCGATATCGCGGACGTCTCACGCTAGGCTCCGTCTCGGGGTGGGATGGACTCTGCTGACGTGGCGGAGCTTGATATCGCGGACTCGCCATGCGCTCCGTCTCGGGGTGGGATGGATTCGGCTGGCGCGGCGGAGATGGATATGGCGGACTCACCCTGCGCTCCGTCTCGGGGAGGGTTGGAGTCTGCTGACGCGGCGGACTTGGAGGAGGAGTCGGTGGCCTTGGCACCGAGTTTGGAAACACGATGCATTCCTTTTTCCATAAAATGACACAACGCCTGGCTTCTCCTAGTGTCCGCTCCCCTTCACCTCCAGGGTAGTCAAGATCTAGTGATTCATATGCCGACACAACTTGATCCACCGCGACACGAGCATAGCCAGGTGGAATCGGATTGCCGTGGAAAGTTGCTTCATGTCCACTCGGTAAAGCAAAGCCGTCCGCCGCCTTCATGGATATGTTCTTCAGTTTCACGTGTAGCTCACAAGGTGTCGAATCTAGGATATCATCCACGGGGTAGCGAGCCAGCAGTGCATCATCGGCCGGGACCCCCGTGGAACCCACGCTGCTTTTCGGCATAGATGATGGAATGGTACCATCCAATGCTGGATCTGGTTGCTGCTGCTGCTGAGACGCGCCTTGCTGGCTAAGTTTGTTGATTTGCTCCTGCTGCATGTTATATTTGCGTTCCAAGTCCTGAATCCGATCTACTTCATGCTTCTTCTTTCTGGCACGACTTCTGTAGCTGTCGTTCCAATCCGCAAACCCCAGAAGCCACGGAACCATGCCTTTGCCTCGTGTTCGTCCCGGGTGTTCAGGATTCTTGAGGGCGCGTGAAAGCTCGTCCTTCTCTCTCTCGGGCTCGTACACACCCTCTCGAGCTTCTGCTATTGCTTTAAGTAACTCGTCCGTGTCTTCTTTAAGACTTGCATGTTCAAGAACCTCCCCTGTCTTTGGGTCCAACTTTCCCTCATGTGCATAAAACCAAGTCCTGCACCTCTCGGGCCAAGTCTCTGTTACTGGAGTGACCCCTGCAGCCTTCATGTTTCTCTCAGATTCATCCCACTTAGGCAACCCAGACTTGTAGCCGCCTGGCCCCAGATGATGGTGCCACGTTTTTTTGTTGGCATTTATCTTGTTTATTCTCGACCGTTTCTTAGCTTCATCTGATTCCTTGAACTTCAAAAATTCGTCCCAGTCATCTGCTAACTTCACATATTCTCCTTTGAATTCTGGAGTCTTCTTTTTGTTTTCCACGTAACTTTTCCATAATCTTTTCTTCCAAGACTGGAATTGTGTGGCCATCTTCTTAAGAGCACACTTCTTGACTTTCTCCCGTTGGAGATCCGTGAGATCCTCTGGTAGGGTGAAATGTTTCATGAGCTCCTCCCAAACCAGATCTTTTGCTCTTTGGCTGACAAAAGAAACTGCTTGGGCATCTTTAGGCTGATTCCATTCTTGAACGGTGATCGGGATTTGGTCCCTAACGATAACTCCGCATTGACGTATAAATTTGTCCGCATTCTCTTTAGGAGCAATCGGTTCGCCATCTGCTCTGATTTGATCGATGTTAAACTTTACGCCTTGTTTCAACTTTTTTGTCGGGCCACGTTTAACCCTTGTAGAAGATTTGCTTGATCCGGAGGGATAAAAGGAAGAAAGATTCGTTAATATATACAAATCAATCAATACATCTGATGATCACCAGAGGGCAAATTAATACCTCGCCGGACTCTGTTAAATGCACAAAAATTTCTTCGCCATCGTCATTGTCAGCTGGTTCACCTTCGTCTCTTGGTTGTTCTTCCTCAATTCCCTCACCGGATGGGTTAAGGTATTGTGAGCCATCATCTACTTCATTCTCTTCGTTTCCGGAGCGTATCAGGTCGTACATGGCATTCTCTTGATCATGGTCTCTGTCTCTACCGTCCATAGCTTAACTAATCCAGAACAAATATAAAACAATTAGAATGCATTCAATAAGCAGAACCGGAGATATGCAAATCAATACAAGGCAATGCAACAATACGATCATATAATATCACTAATACATCATCGAATAGTATCACTAATACATCATCGAATATAATATCACTAATACATCATCAGAATAGTTGACGTCTCGCGGCGCAGGCAGTGGACACCCAAAGATAAGGAACTATGACAGGATCATAGCTCGGGTGTGATCCCTGAAGAACCTGCCAGGTATTGGAGAACCTGGCGTCCAACGCAGCCATGTAGCGTCGGACGTGCTCGTCCTCCTCCCTGACACGGCGACGTACCACCTCCGCGGGGGGCGGCTCCCTGAGCACCGACTGTGGTCCATGCGACCGCCACCAAATAACCTCCGGGTCGACGACGGGACCCTCATTCCTCACCAAGCTCCACGCCCCGGAAGGTAGCACCTCCCAGTGCCAGCCAGGCGGAGCCCAGTCCCGGACATGGCCCCTCTCAAGCAGGTGGTCGCCGCCGACTCGATGACGAGGATGCGGGATGGGCATCATCGACTCGAGAACTTATAAACATGGGATTTGCATAAAAATGATTATCATTTTATTAAGCTACTCATATTTATAAACAAATTCAGCAACATCTAAACACATCTAAACATCAAACATCTAAACATCTATCTAGCAACCTTCCAAGAGACATAAATAAACAAATGTTACTTTTACTAAATGTGAGACCTATCTCAAATAAACAAATACACTGCTATCCTAATGTGAGAATAACATTCGTGTAACAAATTATAAATGTAAGTATACCTTCAATTCAAAATCATGGTCTTAATTTTACTAAATGTAAGTATGCCTATCTAATCTTTGATCTTGTGCATTCAAAATGTATTTCACTAAAAATCTTGTGAAGGACCTATTATGTTCACTCGAGACTCTTAGCGATTGCAACAGCCGCAAGACACCAATCAAAATTCGCATTCAAAATGTATCTCACTAAAAATCTTGTGAAGGATCAGACTTTAGTTGATGATAAAAGACATGAGTTCAGTGATGCAAAATAGCCAGAACATTGTTTTTTGCCACAACTTGAATTTGTTCTACAACTTATGAACTTGAATTTCTTCTACAACTTATGAACATTGCTTATCTGAGCCTAACACAAAAGGATAAGAGCAGTTTTAACATGGTCCATCACAGGAAACAAAGCAGAGCAAGTACTAGTGCTCGGGCAGGCCGGCGGCCATGGCGCCGCCGCGCGCGCTCGGGCATGGCGAAGGGACGGGCACGACGAGGTCGGGGCGGCCGAACAGAGAGGGGGGAAGGAGGCGGAGGCTCACCATGGGAGGAGTGGGCACAGCAGGGGCTCGTCGGCAGGCAGCAGGGGGCGGGCCGACGTCGAGGTCTGGCGGCGAGGAGCGGCGACGAAGACGAGCAGCCTGGCGGCGTGGACGGCGACGTCGAGGGTGCGAGCGGGGCAGCCTGGCGGCGTCGTCGAGCGGGCGTGAAGACAGAGTGATTTGGGGAGGAAGATGTTGGAAATATGCCCTAGAGGCAATAATAAATTGGTTATTATTATATTTCCTTGTTCATGATAATCGTTTATTATCCATGCTATAATTGTATTGATTGGAAACTGAAATACATGTGTGGGTACATAGACAACACTGTGTCCCTAGTAAGCCTCTAGTTAACTAGCTCGTTGATCAAAAGATGGTGAAGATTTCCTAGCCATGGACATGAGATTTCATTTGATAACGGGATCACATCATTAGGAGAATGATGTGATGGACAAGACCCAAACTACGAACATAGCATATGATCGTGTCAGTTTATTGCTATTGTTTTCTGCATGTCAAGTATCTGTTCCTATGACCATGAGATCATGCAACTCACTGACACCGGAGGAATACCTTGTGTGTATCAAACGTCACAACGTAACTGGGTGACTATAAAGGTGCTCTACAGGTATCTCCAAGGGTGTCTGTTGGGTTGGCATGGATCAAGACTGGGATTTGTTACTCCGTGTGACGGAGAGGTATCTCAGGGCCCACTCGGTAATACAACATCACAATGAGCCTTGCAAGCAAAGTGACTAAAGAGTTAGCCATAGGATCTTGTATTACGGAACGAGTAAAGAGACTTGCCGGTAACGAGATTGAACTAGGTATAGAGATACCGACGATCGAATCTCGGGCAAGTAACATACCGAAGAACAAAGGGAACAGTATACGGGATTAACTGAATCCTTGACATAGAGGTTCAACCGATGAAGATCTTCGTAGAATATGTAGGAACCAATATGGGCATCTAGGTCCCGCTATTGGTTATTGGCCGTAGAGGTGTCTCGGTCATGTCTGCATAGTTCTCGAACCTGCAGGGTCTACACACTTAACGTTTGGTGACGATTAGTATAGTTGAGTTATTGTGTTGGTGACCGAAGGTTGTTCGGAGTCCCGGATAAGATCCCGGACATGACAAGGATCTCCGGAAGAGTCCGGAGGTAAAGATTGATATATGTGATAATAGTGTTTTGATCTCCGGAAGGGTTCCGGAATTCACCGGAAGGGGTTCCGGGTGTTTACCGAAGTGTTCGGGTGCAGCAACACTTTATATGGACAAAAGGGGTAAAGCCCACGAGGTATTGGAAAGTGCAAAAGGAAGTTTTGCTGCTGCCTTAAGCGGTACTACCGCTGGTAAGGCAGTACTACCGCGTAAGCGGTACTACCGCTTCTGTGAAGCGGTACTACCGCTCGTGAGCGGTAGTACCGCTTGTACGTGGTACTGCTGGAATCCGAGTGGGACTCTTTCCGTGCGGGCCAAACCGACCTTGTGCGGGCAAAACCGACCTTGTGGAGGCTTTCTCTCCAAGTTTAGACCCCAGGGCTCAACATATAAATAGAGGGGCAGGGCTAGCACACGGGATACATTAAGATTTCCCAAGCCGTGTGCCGGCAACCCTAACCCTCTAGTTCCTCCCATCACAATCTCCGTAGTGCTTGGCGAAGCCCTGCAGAGATTGTTCCTCACCACCATCACCACGCCGTCGTGCTGCCGGAACTCATCCACTACTTCACCATCGCTCGCTGGATCGAGGAGGTGAAGGCGTCATCAAGCCGTACGTGTGTTGAACGCGGAGGTGTCGTCCGTTCGGCGCTAGATCGTGTTTGGATCGAGGGACGACTTGCGATTTGGATCGCGAAGACGTTCGACTACATCAACCGCGTTTCTTAACGCTTCCGCTTAGCGATCTACAAGGGTATGTAGATTCACTCTCCCTCTCGTAGATGCTCATCACCATGGATAGATCTTGCATGTGCGTAGGAAATTTTTTGTTTCCCATGCGACGTTCCCCATCAGAAGAAGCAGGGCTTAAATAGGCCGGGGCCTTTAGTCCCGGTTGGTTATACCAACCGGGACTAAAGACCCTTTAGTCCCGGTTGGTATCACCAACCGGGACTAAAGGGGTGACCTTTAGTCCCGGTTGGAGGACACAACCGGGACTAAAGGCCCATATTTCGGTGGCCCAAATTCCACGCGGGAGGGGACCTTTAGTCCCGGTTGGGTACACCAACCGGGACTAAAGGTCTATTTTCGATTATTATTTTTGTTTAGATTTTCTAAAGAGGACAGTTTCTGTTTTTAGATTTGGAATAACTTTTAGAATATTTAGAGTTTTTGAATGAATATTTTTGCTTTAGGTCAAAAAAATTATAAAGTTTGTGTTAGTGCCAGTAGTTTTCATATTTAAATGGTTTAAATTTGAATTCTTTTGAAATTTGTGTGAATCAGTAGTTTGTGAATAACTTTAGTTTAAAATTTGATTTTTGAGTGATTGTTTTTCCTGTTGTTTAATATTAGTATGTTTTATCATTATGTTCAATCTGGGAATTTTTAGGATATTTTAAATAGGTGTTTTAATCAAATCCAGATTCTGTTTAACTCTTTTAGTTTTAGACCTTCATCTGTTACAAAGGCATTTCATTTTTTTGAACTTATTTCAACTCCAGACTTTTTCTGCATTCAATATGCACCATTCAAAGCCACATCCTCAAATTTCAAACATTTTCTAACTTCATTTGCTATTTTTCATGCTTTTAATGATTTTTTTTGCGCTGAATGACCATGAAATTGAAAAGCAGTACAAATGAACTCTGAAAAGGTTGAAACTTGGCATGGTATCATCATTTCACACACATAGCATGTGCTAAAAAGTTGAGAGGGTTAAGACAAAAACTAGATGCACTTCGTGTACAAACTAGACCATCTCCTTCGAAGTATGAGTGTTTCGGACGAAAACTCATCTGTTACAAAGGCGTTTCATTTTTTTAAAACTTATTTCAACTTCAAGACTTTTGTGCATTCAATATGCACCATTCAAAGCCACATCCTCAAATTTCAAACATTTTCTAACTTCATTTGCTATTTTTATGCTTTTAATGATTTTTTTTTGCGCTGAATGACCCTGAAATTGAAAAGCAGTATAAATGAACTCTGAAAAAGTTGAAACTTAGCATGGTATCATAATTTCACACACATAGCAAGTGTTAAAATGTTGAGAGGGTTACGACAAAAACTGGATGCACTTCGTGTACAAACTGGACTATCTCCTTCGAAGTATGAGGGTTTCGGACGAAAACTCATCTATTACAAAGGCATTTCATTTTTTTAAACTTGTTTCAACTCCAGACTTTTTGTGCATTCAATATGCACCATTCTAAGCCACATATTCAAATTTCACCCCTTTCTAACTTCATTTGCTATTTTTCATGCATTTAATGATTTTTTTTGAGCTAAACGACCCTGAAATTAAAAAGCACTACAAATGAACTCTGAAAAGGTTGAAACTTGGCATGGTATCATGATTTCACACACTTAGCATGTGCTAAAAAGTTGAGAGGGTTACGGCAAAAAATGGATGCACTTCGTGTACAAACTAGACCATCTCCTTCGAAGTATGAGGGTTTCGGACGAAAACTCATCTATTACAAAGGCATTTCATTTTTTTTAAACTTGTTTCAACTCCAGACTTTTTGTGCATTCAATATGCACCATTCTAAGGCACATATTCAAATTTCAACCCTTTCTAACTTCATTTGCTATTTTTCATGCATTTAATGATTTTTTTGAGCTAAACGACCCTGAAATTAAAAAGCACCACAAATGAACTCTGAAAAGGTTGAAACTTGGCATGGTATCATCATTTCACCCACATAGCATGTGCTAAAAAGTTGAGAGGGTTACAGCAAAAACTGGATGCACTTCGTGTACAAACTAGACCATCTCCTTCGAAGTATGAGGGTTTCGGACGAAAACTCATCTGTTACAAAGGCATTTCATTTTTTTTAAACTTGTTTCAACTCCAGACTTTTTGTGCATTCAATATGCACCATTCTAAGCCACATATTCAAATTTCAACCCTTTCTAACTTCATTTGCTATTTTTCATGCATTTAATGATTTTTTTTAGCTAAACGACCCTGAAATTAAAAAGCACCACAAATGAACTCTGAAAAGGTTGAAACTTGGCATGGTATCATCATTTCACCCACATAGCATGTGCTAAAAAGTTGAGAGGGTTCCAACAAAAACTGGATGCACTTCGTGTACAAAACAGGACCATCCCGGCTACTCACTAGAGAAGAAAAGTGATGACGGTGCAGCCAATCACATCCCAGAGTGGGATCTTGGGGCCCGACCAAGATCATCAGCGGGCTCATCCGATGCCTCAGCTTCTTCTTCTTCATTCTCTCCCCCCATTGTAGTACCATCATATTCAGGACACCCAAGATAGTTGTCGCCATCCTCTTCTTCTTCATTCTCTTCCATCAGAACCCCTCTTTCTCCGTGCTTGGTCCAACAATTATAGCCGGACATGAAACCGGACGTAAACAGGTGGACGTGAATCTGTTTTGAGCTAGAGTAAGTCTTATCATTCTTACACACACCACATGGACAACACATAAAACCATCCCGCTTGTTTGCCTCAGCCGCACGCAAAAAACTCTGCACGCCATTAATGAACTGGGAAGAGCGTCGGTCATCGTACATCCATTGCCGGTTCATCTTCATTACACAACACCGAAAAGACCAAATTAATACAAGTTCATACATAAAGTTCATACACACTTATTTTCTCATAAAATAACATACAACTATCTAGATAAAACATTTAAATGCAACAACAAATGCGATCAAAATCGCAACTAAGGTAGCAATTGATCCAACAGCATAATGATACCAAGCCTCTTTATTAATGGCATATTTTCTAATCTTTCTAATCTTCAATCACATTGCATCCATCTTGATCTTGTGATCATCGACGACATCGGCAACATACAACTCCAATTTCATCTTCTCTTCTTCAACTCTTTTCAATTTTCCTTTCAAATCCTCGTTTTCTTTTTCAACTAAATTTAACTTCTCGACAATAGGGTCAGTTGGCATTTCCGGTTCAACTACCTCGTAGATAAAAATATATATGTCAACTTGATGGGCATAATTGTCATTAACACGAAATGCAACAAATAGTTATAAAAGAGAATATACCACATCCGAATCGTAAACCGGACGAGGGCCGATGGGCACGGATATCATAACCATGGCACTATATATAACAACAATCATACAAGTAAGAAAATTATGCAAGTAACTATCTAAATCATACAAATACGATTTTTTAATAAAAATGATAAGAACACAAGAAGAGGCTCACCAAGGTGGTGCCGGCGACGGGATGGTGCGGGCGATTGACGGTGGTTAGGACGGGGACGGGAAGGCACACTAAGTAAACCACACCTACACATATGCAAACTAAGGAGTTAATTTGAGCTCAAATTGCATATAAATAAAAAAACTACCACATAATTACACCCAAACTAAAACCCACAAATCACTATACTTATAAAGCATTGCACAAGCTGATCTAGCAATAAGAGATGAAAGGACAAAGTTGCTAACCTTTGTGGACAATTGGATGGATTGGGGTGCCTCAAATCTTGACAAATCTTGGCAAAAGTGGAGGGAGGAGCTCGAGCTAGGGGAAGAACAGAGAGGGGAATTCGAATGGAGAAAACAGAGAAATGGAGTCGGGCTGGATGGAGGGTTTATATAGGGAAAGCTTTAGTCCCGGTTGGTTATACAAACCGGGACTAAAGGTCTACCTATAGTCCCGGTTTGTATCACAAACCGGGACTAAAAGGGCTCGTGGGGGCCCCAGGCTGACACCAGCCTACCACCACCCCTTTAGTCCCGGTTTGTGATACAAACCGGGACTAATGGGGCCCGTGCCCCCCGACCGCTCCTAGCCGTTGGAACCGGGACTAATGGTCACATTAGTCCCGGGCCAAAGCCAAACCGGGACTAAAGGGTTAAACGGAAGGCCTATTTTCTACTAGTGAAGTGTTAGTGAAGCAAAGATAATCAACACAAAGTTCTTGATCTACTAAATAAAACAACTTTGCAACACTTCATTTCATTTAATTTAGACAACACTTGCTTGCCGGGAATGCACAGAAGAGTTTCTTTAGATAGAGCCATAAAAACATAAGTTAGGGAGTAGAAAGCATGTAGTAAAATATGATGCTCAAGTGCTTAGAAGCAAACCCACAATTGTCTCCTATTCTAGGCTCTTAAACACTTTGTTTCAATCATTATTTGCTGAAACTTTGATTGTCACGTGAATGAGATTATCTCAAATAAGTGATCATGCATAGGTTTTCGTTGTGGCTTAATGTTTGGGAACTATGGACTTTTAGCAATAATGTCTCTTTCAAGCTCTTTTGATCAGTGCCCTTTATTTACCACACACACCCACTCAAGAGAAAGCCGAATACTATTTTTTTGTAGTGTTGCCACTACGTACGGTAACAAACTCATAACCGAAATCCGAGCTATCGCTCTTGGTGGATCGATCATTGGCCAGCGAAGTCCTCAACATAACATCAAGAACGGTGACGAAGCCACATTTACACACGTAAACATATATATCATAGCAAAGGCCATGGCACCAGCCGGAGGCTGTAACACCATGTTGAGAGGTACAACATAGATTTTTGGCATAATCTCACCCACCTTTCAACTAAGTTTCTCTAGACAATTTAATCCACAAGTGCTATCAAATCTATTAAATTTAACAGCATGGGGTTGAACATGTTAAACATCACTTCCACTATAATTTCTCAACTCCCAAGTCTTGAGAGACTTTCTCTTCTGCATAGTTATTCTTGGTTAATAGCATTCCATTTAAAAACTGTCCCACGGTAAGTCTTAGTTGTCTAAATTAAAGAAAACAAAGGCTACAAAATTATTCCAGCTACTAAAGCAAAACCTTTATATCAACTATCAAGACTACTCCCATCTGCACATATTACACATACAACTACTACATCTATCCTAAGTATCCAAGTGAAAAAGACGGGGGTCATAGGACATACCTTCACGGTTGCGATTTTTACACACTTTTCTTCCTTACTCTTGCATTCCTCGTTGTCTGGCATACATCAACTCCTCTAAAAAATAAATGCAAATGAACCCCAAGGGGGCTAAATGAAGAACAAGAGCAAAGCAAAGCTTATTCTATTTTTTGGCTTTTGGAATTTTGAAAACTAACTTGCAACCGAAAAAATCGCAAAGGCAAAAAAGAGTAAAAGCAAATAAAAAGTAAAGTGTTGGAGCAAACCAACACGAGTGTGTTGAAACTCCTCGAGCTTAAGTACAACGTCATTTCAATTTATTCAAATACCTCCACATCTTGATGTAGAAGTGGTGATAACCTCCCCCAAGCTTAGGCTTTTGCAAGACCAAACCCGGTGAGATCATTGTGGTGGTTGGTCAGAAGCCCACTCCTGGATCCAGTGGGAGAAGTTCACGTTCATGTAGGCAGATGTGCCTTGAAGGCACGATGCGAGGTTGCTCATATCATGGATAGAGCCCTGGAGGTTGTCGACGCCCGTGTAGGTGGTGTAGTCTTGTTGGGGCTACTCCTCCTCTTTTTCGGTGGCGAGTTCTTGTTCATCTACTTGTTCTAGTTCTGTCACTTCTTGATCAAAAGTTGCATCTCCTGCCTGTGCAACATAATGCAATTGTCCATTCTCGATGAAGAAATGGTTAGGCATAGGTGTTGGTAATAAGTACGCCACTCCAGGAATTTTGATGCAATGACAAACATTACGAACTACTACCATACCAGCGCTAGTAAGAACATGAATGTTAACAAGAGTGTTACCGACAGTGGGACGGCGATGATTTTAGTTGAGACCAAGGGATCTGACCAACATGGTGATCACTCCTCCACACACGATATCTTCTTGTGCATGGTTTGCTTGATGCGCAAGGTGTAGCAAAAGTGTTGCCCCTAAGTTGGGTGAATAAGCGATGTCCAGGTTTGCTGCTTTCCCGAGAACTAACATGTTCTCATCATTCACTTTGGAAACTTCTCCTCATGCCTGCATCGAGTTAGTGATAACATAGTAGAAATAACGCATAGCAGGACTTTCAATGCAACTGGCTCTTTGCCTAGAGCCATGACGACTCATCTGGTAAAAGGATTGTCTTGGGTGCGGGTCAGTGAAATCATAAACATATCTAATATCATCATCCTTGTTGGGGAAGCCAAAGTAGTTACACCACTCTAGAAAAGTGATGTCAAAGTCTTGGTCAAGGAGATGGAAAGTGATCCTCTCCTCCTCATATGCATTTGACATTAAACAACATTGTGCGAGACAGTACTAATAAACTCAAGTGTCAATCGCTCATAAGTCTCACATCCCTGATAAACAAAATGATGCAACACGGCGTTATGACAAAGCAAATTGAAATCATGACTGATACCTAGATTGGCGAGTGTATTCGCATAAGCCCATTTGGTTGCTTTGATCTTCCTTGCGGTGAGCTTCTGGAACTTCTTCCTTGCTCCATCATCGGTGAAGATGATCCCCTGAGTGAAAACTTGTGTGGTTGTGCGATGGATGAACTCGAACCACCGCGAGAAGACCTCCGTGTAAACATCTATAAAACAATTTTTCAGTCCAATATAATTAAACAATAATGATCCTATAGTACTCACAACATCATACTCCTCTAAAAACATCGACAAATCCATACCAAACTCAAATTTGAATAAAAAAATATGCATATCCTAGACATGGCAATGCTAGGCATGTAGAACGCGGATTTGCGAGAAATAACTTGGGGGTCGGAGGAGAAACATACCGTAGATCGATCACAGGGAAGGATTCGAACTGAAAACGAGCGAATACAGAGATCGAGCGATGTTTTGCTAGGGTTTGGAGAGGTTTGGAGGAAGAAGAAAAAGAAAAGAGAGATATGGGGGTGATTTACCTCCTTCCTCGGGCTTGTTGGAGCCGCCGGCACACAAAACGACCGCTCATATGGGCGTGAGCATCCGCATGGAACGCCGTCTTCAAACCGGTTTAACTCACGTGTACATGTGCGTAGATGAAACGGCCGCTGAAACGGACGCCAGCGTCCGTTTTGAACGTCGTCGTTCGCTCTGTTCTTTTTCTGCTCCGGGTCAAAGATGTCAAACGACCACTTGGACAGGCGCATGAGCCTGTTTGGAACGTCGTCGAACGCTCGGGACTCCTCGCTAGTTTCTGCAAATAAATGAAATGACCGCCAAAACGAGCGCTCGCGCTCGCATGATACGCCGTCTTCCTCTGTGGCGTGTCTGGCTGTTTTGCGTTGGAACCTCATGCAGGTCAAACGACCGCCCAAACGACCGCTACGGTCGTATGATAGGCCGTCTTTTGGTCATTTCTTCCGAAACTTCTCTTTTTCTCTGTTCTTCTGCGGGGTTAGTTCCATAGCAATACATAGACATATTTCTAGGTATTCAAACATCAATTCAACATATAATTCATCTTGCACAAAGCGTAGCCTTCATTAGAACAACTCTTCCAAACTCACTTCTTCATATGGAACTTCAATCACTCTTTTATTAAAACAAAATACAAACTTACTTGTCTACTTTATTCGTGTGGGTTGCCTCTTACGAAGCGCTTGTTTTTGGTCCGATAGCTCGACCGTAGTGGTGATCAAGGTGGTGCTAAAACACTGAGACCATAGCTTCTGGCTTTCAAGATGATGCCATCTCCTGTGTAGGTCTTCAATTTCTCTTTCCTGGGGAAATCTCTTACAAAAGGATCTTTAGCTGGTAAATCAAAACGAACATTCCCCACAAATACATTTATCACAACTTTAAAAGTCCTTAGAAAAGGTCTACCGAGAATTATAGGAGCAATTCTATCTTCAGGCATATCTACTATAACAAGATCAATCATGATAGGGCAATCATTAATTTGAACTATAACTCCATGCTTAATGCCTACTGCCTGAATAAAAGTAGAGTTAGTCATATTCAATATAATCTCTGTATTAGCATAAGGACCAAGATTGAGACTATTATAAACAGATTTGGGGATAGTGGAAACACTTGCCCCTACATCACATAAAACACTGAATTTATTAAATCCTATATCAATATCTATAGTAGGTTCAAAAGCATCCTCTTGCTTAGCTGGTAACTTACTGAATAGTTTTTTTCTTTCATCATCAAGTTCACGTACCTTGGCTGCAACTTGTTCAACAAAGACAATATATGTCTCATCATTAGTTACCTCCGGTGTAGTTGTACTCTGGCACATGGCTTGTGTCAAGTACCTCACCTTTCTCTTCATTGTTTCTTACCATTTTAACTTCTTCAACCGGGTTAGGCTCCGGTTTACCTATAAACTTGGCCAAAATCAAGGTTTGGCTCTCTGCTATCTTAGCCACTTGTGCTTCCATATTCTTGGATCTAGTTTCAAGTATCTGCACATCATTTGTTAGTCCAACAATCTTATCGGTCAACTTACTAAGTAAGTTATCATGATTCTTTAAGATATTCTTGAAGTTTTCATTCTACTCAGTCTGGCTAGCAATAAAACTTTTAAGAGGTTCATCAAGAGTATTTTTATTGCTACCATTAGCTCCATTAGAATTGTTGGATGCTCCTCCATTACTAAGATAAGGAAGTTTAGGATCATATCCATTATTTGTCCAATTGGGATTATAGCTATTACGAGCAATAAAATTCATATCACTAGTATCTTCATTAGTGATGGCATCAACGTTTACCTCTTCTTTACCTTTCATCAAGGAGATAAGTTCTTCAAGCTTGGTTGTCGACTCTGAGCTATTTTCTTATATGGCATTCACCTTCTCGGTGGTGGTTCTCTCTACATGCCATTGGACATGGTTCTCTTGCATATCATCTAATAGCTTCTTGACATCTTCTATGGGCCTTCCCATGATTGTTCCTCCTTACAGCTATATCAAGCATAATTTTTGACATGTGATTGAAGCCATTATAAAACATACAAATGATTAACCACTCCTCCATTCCATGATTGGGGCAGTTTCTTATAACTTCTTTCATTCTATCCCACGCAAGCGCTAGTGGCTCACGTTCCTCTCGATTGAAACCTGTAATCTGAGAACGTAATTGCATAATTCTTGCAGGTGGACAAAACATAGATAAAAATTTATTGCAACAAGCAGCCCAAGAAGTAATACTGCCTTTAGGCAAAGCTAAAAGCCATTCCTTAGCTTTTCCTCTCAAAGAGAAAGGAAATAAACAAAGTTTCGGAGCATCTGGGTCATAATCCTTTATGCATGCCATGTTGCACAATTCAGTAAAATTATGTAAATGCATACCTGCATCTTCAGAAGCAAAGCCTCTAAATTGCTCCTGTTGAACCATGAAAACTAGGTTCGGTTTAATCTCATATTCTACAGCTACAACATCAGGTTGTGTTGTTGGTTCACGCATGAAATTGTTGCTACCAGTAGCAAAACTCCCAAGATTACGAGCCATAGTAAATTTTTGGTTTTTCAACTAAAAAGACTTCCAACAAAAATAAAACTTAAATTAAAAATAGAAAAGTAAAAAACAAAACCTGAAAATTAACTTTAACAAAAACTCTAAGCACAAAGACTATGAATACTAAACTCCTCCCCGACAACGGCGCCAGAAAAAGGGCTTGACATCCCCTTTTTATTGATCCGGTGTTGGAACAAAAAAGGGTATCCCACACCTATTTCCCTAGAGGCGACCCTGGGTATCAAACCCACGAGAGGAAGATTCCCTTGAAGCAATGATCTCTAGAAAACTTTTGTCAAAGTGTCAAATCCAGCTTTTGACCGGACCATCAAACAAATTGTGATTCAAACACTTATAATACATAAGGTACGGGTATGACGTCTTAATGCTTACAACCATGTATTATCATTGGGATAAAAAAATGATATTAGTGTGTGCTCGGGAAGTCATCCATCAAGAGGTGCTCTCTTCATATCAGAGTGAGGGATGTGTCGAAATAATATCTTGACCGGCACAAGTTCCGCATCAAGAATCAGTTGTCCTACCAAAGACTCTATTCGTCTCGCGGGGTTGCCCCGATAATTAAGATAATAATATCAGACAAAAGCATCGGGTGTTTAATGACTACACCTCATGAATCCCCAAGGATATGATCCATGTTACCCTACTAAACCTTACTGTCATCGGTGTTCAGTATAACAATTCATGGTCCCCTTGCTCCTAGCCTCACCGGTGCTCAATCTTCATGATCCTGGGTACCTGCAGGGATGAAGATCGCGGACAAGACAAGAGACACTTCACGAAACAATTTTATTTCACACATACAAGACGTTGTGCCAAAGACTTCCATTGACCCACTCAACAAATACCTGGGGTTGCAAGGCTCATGCCTCAACCCATACCTTACCGAACTACTCACAAATGGAGATCAGATCGCAAGAAGAAAACATTGAAGAACACATCCTGGGATTGTTGATTGCAATATGTACTACAATGGATGCCTTGTGTGATGCACGATTACAAGTATGAACTAGATGAGAGATCACTATGGTGATGGAGATGGCTATGGAGATGAAAATGACGATGACTAGGGTTTGTGGATGATGAAGATAATGATGAGGTTCTGGTTGTGCTCAACGTTGTTCTATTGACATTTTGACAGGGCCCCCTTTATAAAAGTTGTTCAGGTGGACCACCTGCCTCGGTTTCCATGCCAAATGCGCCCGTATGAAACGTCACCTTTTGCTCTGAATAGTTTCTGGCGCCTCCTAATGATTGATTCTTCTTCCATTTTCCTTCCTTTCCATTCTCCCACGTGATTTCTTCCTTGTCTAGTCCATTTTCTATGGAAAATATTAAAGAGAGGATTTGTGGAATCCTTTGCATTCATTAGTCACTAGTGGCAATATCAGAGCGAATATCTCTTTTTAATGAAATATCTCGGTTTAAACAAGGTTGAAATGAGTGTAAAAATATCACTCATCATTATCCGTACCGTCCCGTCCAGTAACGCGTCGCCGGCATTGAAGCGGCGCGGACATCGGGGACGTGTCGCACGCGGCGCTCTCGGCCGACACGCCGCTTCAATGGTGGAGCCAGTGTGAGGTCGTGTCCGCTCTCGGCCAGCTTCAATGTGGAGCAGTGCGTTCTACAGTGGCATGAATGCGGGCCGCTCGCGTCGGACGGGAGCACATGCTGACGAGGGAGGAGGGGTTTTGGTGGGCCAGGGTGGTCAGATGCGGGCCTGTAGCCGTCCGAACGCCCGCAAAGCCCCCCCCCCCCCATGTTTGTCTCCAGTTTGCGGGAAAAAGTGCGTCCGGAACGCCTGGGGATCGATACATGCCCGCGTTGAATGACACAAGGCGTCAGGTCCGGACGTATGTCCTTAGAGCATCTACAGCCGGATGCCTCAAACCCGTCTCAAACGCCCGGGTGGACGGCCCGGTCACAAAATTTCGACCCAGACGGGCACCTCAAACGGGACACAAACGCCCGGACTGACCGGCACCCCTCATATCCAGTCCAAATATGAGGCGGATATAGTATGGATTTGAGGTTTTTTAATTTAAGATATTCGGTTGTAGAATACATTATATAAGGCTTGACCAGTCACTGTCCTTGAACGCGTCCATGGGCGTTTGAGGGGTCGGATTTGTCATCGCAACTATAGATGCTCTTAGCACATCGATCGTGTGAATGGACATCCCTCGTACTAGCACTACGGAGCATCACATATCTTTTGCATTTTGCTTCCAAGATTCACGGTGTGACGGTCCCTGCTCGATCCAACAGGACCATTATCCCACGTGCATAGATGGAATCTATTACCATCACTAGAGTGAAGGTTTCGACATTGTGATCGTTTGATTGGGAAATCGCACGGATATGGGCTCGACGTTCCGTGATTTTCTTCGGAGTAGGGAGGAGGTTGTCATTCCATGGAACCATCGTGACACCAGCAGCACCAGCGTCACCCATCAAGTGCAATAAAACGTGTTGTCCTAGCGCCTCACTGTTGATATGGGGATGGGGATGGGGACAAGTCATTTGCAAGAGGAATGTTGTCTCTCACTCACTATCTTCCAGGTTATCAACTCGGTTGGATTTTCAGAATGGTAGATTAATAAGTTTATCCTAATAAGTTTGGTGAGAAGCACTTATGTGGCGTGACTGTACCTTAGAAACACACTCATTTTGCCAACTAAAGTTAAGCCATGTACTCCCTCCGGTCCTTTTTACTTCGCCTATTAGATTTCGGTCAAGTCAAACTTTACAAAGTTTGACCAAATTTATATTAAAAAATATCAATATCTACAATACCAAATATATATACTATGAAACTACATTTCATAATGAATCTAACAACATTGATTTGGCATTGTGAATGTTAATAATTTTTTCTATAAGTTTGGTCAAAGTAGAGATACTTTGACTTCGGACAAAACTTATATGCAGACTAAAAAGGACCGGAGGGAGTATGAGAGATCGGTCGACGTGCCATCACCGTCAAGCATCCATGCGCCAGAATGATTATCTATTAAGTTGCTTACATCACATGTTATGTGAAATAAAAAAACAGAAATAAGGACCATTTAAA
Organism: Elymus sibiricus; assembly: GCA_039707655.1. Taxonomy (NCBI): domain Eukaryota; kingdom Viridiplantae; phylum Streptophyta; class Magnoliopsida; order Poales; family Poaceae; genus Elymus; species Elymus sibiricus. The sequence goes on from CM077671.1 coordinate 308,433,864, forward strand.
CTAAGGAGTGAATTCTCGATCTGTGAAGCAACTATCCAAAATTACAGGTTTAGGGCAATTCCAATAGCTCCCATGTGGGTAAAAAGAACTACAGTTTAGTTTACAGGGGCTTGAGGCAAAATAGCTCTCCAAGAGCTCCGGTATTATGGAAATTATTTATGGGATCCCTTATAATTCCTCCCAGCATCCCTCACCTTTACGACAAGATACCCTTTCCCTATAATTTGGTGGGTTGAAACTTCAGGAGAGGAGCGCCTCACACAACCCCTGCCCACACGCGCCGCCGCCAAGCCGCCGCACTACCCCACGCCGGACCTTGCCGGCCACCGTCTCATATTTCACTGACTTGTAGGCCCTAGGCCATTAGCTAGGTTTGTTTAATGAAGAATAATAATAAAATATTTTAGAGAAAGAAGTTTACGGGAACTGAGAAAAGTAGTTGTTAAACAACTTTCCCTAAATTATACGGTCATCCCGTAAAATGGCTTTTACGGAGAAATTTGAAAGGGAGCTATTGGAGTTGCTCTTATATTCAATTTGTCTTACAAGATGTTTGCAGAATATTCGTATTTTTCTTATGTTCATATATATGTTGTACAACTTGGTGATCAAGGTCACATCTAATGATCGTGCCAATGTCCAAAATGCCACTCGCTTCCATGGTGGTGCTTGGGCCGATTCTTCGGTGGGGCAATGGGTCAAGGAGGAGCGAATTATGAGGTTTAGGTTGGTTTTACTAATTTTATGGCCCAGTTACTAACATTACACGGTGATTTTTCATGGGCGGGGGAGGGGCAGCAGCCCAAGCTCCCCCCACAAAGCTCTACACTGATTGTCAGTGAAACGGAGGAAGAAATAACCCCCTAGCATCCACATGAGGCTAATCCTAGACACACTTACATTAACAACTTGCTTGCCAGTACAAATATTATAATACAATGTGATGAAATAATCCCATAGGGACCCTAGAGTCTGCATGAGACATATCCCTAGACGCACCTAAGTTACTGATTTGCTCGCTAGTATTGCAAGATATAGAGATGCCACGTACCTCACGATAATTCAGTGTTGCCACATTGGAGATGTGCCTATTTTGTTATTTTCTAAACGTTCAAATGTTACAGTACTCTCTTTGGCCCTTTTTAGTCTGCATACAAGTTTTGTCCAATGTCAAAGTATCTCTACTTTGACCAAACTTATAGGAAAAGGTGCTAACATTCATAATGCCAAATTAATAATGTAAGATTCATTATGAAATGTAGTTTCATACTATATATATTTGGTATTGTAGATGTTGATATTTTTAATATAAATTTGGTCAAACTTTGCAAAGTTCGACTTGACACAAATATAATATGCAGAGTAAAAAGGACCGGAGGGGGTACAATTTGATGGTCAAGGACACATTTGAAGACCGTGCCAATATCCAAAACACTAGTTCCTTGTGAACCATGGATAGAAAGGACCCTAGCGCCCGCATGAGACTAATCCCTAGACACACCTGCATGAGACTTATCGCTAGACACACCTATGTTGGCAGTATGCTCGCTGGTAACACAATAGATAGAGATGCCACATACCTCACAATTTACTGCATAGGAGATGTGTGTATCTAATTGTTCTTCGAAGCGTTCAATGTTATACTACAAATTGGTGGTGAAGGTCACATTTGAATACCTTGCCAATGCCCAAAACCTCAATTTCTTGTGAACCGTAGATAGAAAGGACCCCCAAGAATCCGCATGAGACTAATCCCAACACACACACCTACGTCAAGGGTTTGCTCGCATAATATTGCAAGATATAGAGATGCCACATACCTCATGACAGTTCAATGTTGCCTCATTGGAGATGTGTCTATCTGGTCGTTCTTCAGAATGTTCAAATGTTAGAGTATAATTTGGTGGTCAATGTGACATCTGAAGACCGTGCCAATACCCAAAACGTAAGTTTCTTGAGAACCTAAAGTAAAAAAGCCCCCTCCCTAGCGTTTGCTTGGGACTAATCCGTAGAGGCACCTACAACGCGGTTTGATCACCAGTATTACAAAAGATAGAGATGCCACGTACCTCAGATGTTTTAGCTAGTCGTTTGTCAGAACATCAAAATTTGTAATACAATCTGGTGGTCAACGTCACATCTAAAGACCATGCTAATACCCCAAACGTCAGTTTCTTGTGAACCTGAGGTAACCCCCCCCCCCCCCCCCCCCCAGCATGGGACATCCCTAGACACACATACATTAGATGTTCGCTCCCCAGTATTGCAAGAATAGAGATGCCAGGTACCTTGCGACACTTCAATGTTGCCTCAGTTGAGATGTGTCTATCTAGTTGTTCTTTAGAATGTTCAAATGTTATAGTACAGTTTGGTGGTCAATTTCATATTAAAGACCGTGTCAGTACCCAAAACTTTTTTTGTGAACCTGGGGTAAAAAGCACCCCCCCTAGCGTCTGCATGAGACTAATCCCTAGACACGCCTATGTTAGCGGTTTGCTTGCCTATATTGCAAGAGATAGAGAAGCCACGTACCTCGCGACAATTTAATGTTGGCTAATTGGAGATGTGTCTATCTAGTCGTTCTTCGAGACACTCAAATATTATAATAGTATTTAGTGGTGAAGGTCATATCCGAAGACCATGCCAATGTCCAAAACATCAGTTTCTTGTGAACCGTAGATAGAAAGTACCCCCTAGCGTCCGCATGAGACTAATCCCTAGACACACCTACGTGAGAGGTTTGCTCGCTAGTGTTGCAAGAGATAGAGATGCCACGTAACTCACGACAATTCAATGTTGCCTCATCGGAGATGTGTCTATCTAATCGTTTTTCGAAACGTTCAAGAGGACATGCGTCACTCAACTACAGAAGAACAAACAAATAGAGCGGCCACGTTTTCCTCGTCGAGGTTGCGGTTCCCTTACGCAAAGTTGTCATAAAGGACTACCGGCAAACCACACAAATCTAGCAAGCCGGCGCGTGAACCATGGTGACTTTATTCTATGACACCAACCATGAGAAGAGCCGTTACTTGGGTCTCTGTGATTGTTTTCTACATCTTGTTCCGATCGGAACCATGCCATAAGCCCAATGCATCCAAATATGCTTGCAAGCTATTCCGCTTCCAGAGTTCCAGTGAACCCAAGCCCAATGCAAAGATTTGAAAAAAAAGTGTATTGTGTGGGCTAGATCGGTCGACAGCGATGCACAAGTGTTCATCGACAACAACATTTATCTTTTATCACTTCTACTTACAGACTTGTAAAATGTTAGAATCTGTTATTTTATTAATTTTGCTTAATAGTTAAACTATTCCAGGGTTTTTCTTCTGAAATGTTGATGTTCTTTGAGAAATATGCATGTTCTAGTAGAAACAAAACATTCACATTTTGTAAAGAACAAAAAACTCTGGAATTTTGCTGTACCCAACCCGGCAGGTCGGCCCACGGTGAATGGAGGGAAAACAAATTGGATGGGGACGGGCTGCAAACCTTCCGTTGTGCGTACCCGATGTAATCTCACGCCAGATGTACTCCCGATCCATCGCACGGCGCTCCCTCCCATCGCTCGCTTCAGGCTTCCCCTCGGCTCGCGAGGCTTGATCGCACGGCTTCGGCCTTCCCCTCGCCCGCGAGGCTTTCCCCCGCCTGATCGCACTAGGAAACAACACGCGCTCGGCTCGGCTCGATTTCTCCACGATCTCATCTCCCCTCGCGATCGGACTGGTGGGCATGGGATCCCGGGTCGGCGATGGCCGCACCGCGCCAGAACGCCTCGCCGCCCTCTCTCTCCCATGGCTGCATCGGGCCAGAACGAAAGCCATGGCCGCCGCGGGTCGTGCTCCCGCTGCCTGAAGTGTCGCCTCCATCGAGAAGGACGGGAGTTGCAACGCCGGGGTCCGGCACTGTCGCCGCCTTGGATAATGTAAATCATGCGGATGAGGACCGTCGCTGCTCCAACTCGTACAGCCCACTGTTGACAATGACGCCGGGCGCAGCAACATGCGACATAGACTATGACAGAACCACCATCATTGGAGAAAGAGGCCGGGAGGACGATGTGATCGACAGTGGTCGTGTTGGAGCTGACGGGGAGGAGACACAACAGGTATGTACGTATGTCTTGCCTGGTTCTTCGAGATTGTCCCGTACAACAATCTTAGCATGCATGTGTACAGTACATTGCATGCCAAAAGCTAGATCAGGTAGTCAAGATAAGATGTTTGTCTCTAATGAATAATTTGAGCATGACATATTAATAATTTTGTACACAATGATTTGCTCATATTTGGCTTGATAGTACAATAGCTTGAAAACACAGCGGCCCGAATCTCACAGAAGGCAACATCTGTTGCATTGAAGTGTTCGCCGTGGAAAGAACTTCTTGATGATTTGGAGAAAGCCATAGATAAGTTGGACTTAGAAGCAGATAATTCTCTTAGCAAGATGAAAGAAAAATCCAATGAGGTTCCGCTAGTTTCGACCGAGTGTGCTACAGAGACATTAAAAGGTATTGTATCGTTTAGAGTTCCTCATGTGGTAAAAGGTGCAAAGAGTAAAAGATCAACCATCTCTTTTGAAAAGAAGAAAGGAATGAAAAATACAAGTTCTAAAAAGAAAGGTATTGATCAGTTATACCCAATTTAGCAAGGCTATTATTCGTTACATGCTTCTATAGTGATTTCTTTATTTTTACGGCTTTTATGTGTAACTGTAGGAGAAGATCCAAATAGAAAGAAAAAGACAAGTTCTAAAAAGAAAGGTATTGATCGATTATACCCAATTTAGCAACGCTATTATCCATTATATACTCCTATAGTTATTTTTTCTATTTTTACGGATTTTATGTGTGACTATAGGAGAAGATCCAAATAATGCAACCGAAAATAGAGAGGAACACTATGATCGAAATGTTTTGATTGTAAGACATATGGCTTGTACTCATTATTTTCCTTTCATATATTACTTAATCACTCGTTTTAAACTATTTCATCTTTGATGATGTAGGATCATAATGCTCGCAGCATCGATGCTATGCCGCATGGTGAGTCTGGAGAACCTTCTACCATAGGTTCTACCTTAATACAAGGCGGATATGCAATTCCCTCCATGCCAACATTCTCATGTGATGTGTATGGTCAGCCTTCAACCATGGCTTCTCCGTTGATTGAAGGCCGATATGTTAAAGCATCCATTCAAACATTCTCAGCAGATGTGTATGGGCATCATTCGACCATGCCCGCTCCCTTCGTCCAAGGCGGATTTACAAGTCTTCTACATGGAGTTCAGCAAGAAGCCACATTGTCCTCATCTGTTAGAAAGTTACATTTTGATAAATAGCCGTTCTAGACTTTTAACATGTTTTATGTTTTTACATGTGAGTGGGACATGGTTCAAGGTTGACGATTTGTTATATACTTTCAAGAACAATTTGCTCTTTCTTAATCTGGACTGATGTTTTTCAGAAATGACAAATTAATGACTCGCTCAAACCGATGTATCTGTTCTGCCCGGATACCTAAAATTAGGCATCTGGTGACATGTTTTTTCCAATAGCCTATAAATTGATCTAAGCTGGTACATGATGATACATTAGTGAAACAAAAGCACGTCTGTTGTGAAGTTCATGCACGTCTATTTCTTGTGATTGATCGCCTGATGTCTGTTGTGGGGTTGAAGCATGTCAGGTCTTGAGTGATTTATCCAAAGTTAATTCTTGTATCTGAACCCTCGTTACAGTGGGCGTTGACGAGCCCAGCCTGTTGCCGCCGTGACACTTAGTGCTTCAGTCTTGTGAGATCGCCGTCGGCCGAGCAGTTCATGCATGACGTACACAAAGATGCCATGGCTATATTTAGGTCACAACACACGTTCTTCTTCTTTTCAGCATTGACGTACACGAAGTTGAGCCATGGCTATATCTAAGTCACAACAACCGTTCTTCTTCTTTTGAGCATTGACGTACACGAAGTTGATAGCTGCCGTGGCCGAGGGGTGCGCAGGCATGTGACGTGGCGTCGTAGTTGGATGGGCGTCAGAGATGACCTACGGCGTCGGCGTTGGATGGGCGTCGGAGATGCCATGCGGCGCCGGCCATGGCTACGTACGCTCTAGAGAAAGAGCCATGGGAGTCACGAGCAGGGGAGGATCCTTTTGGGGACCAAACAGGGCCATGGTCCGTCCTTTTTTCTGGACTTTCTTTGAGAATTTGATCTGAATTTGGTCCAATAACAAAAGATGATCCACTGAGTAAGCTATTGGCCCGCCCTTGGCCCGTTCTTGATTTTGTTTCATGCTCCGCCACTGAGGGGAGATGAGATCGTGCAAAAAAAAACGAGCCGAGCCGAGCGCGCTGTGTTGTTTCCTAGTTGTCGAGCCGTGCGAGGCTATCGCGAGCCGAGGGGAAGCCTGAAGCGAGCGATGGGAGGGAGCGCCGTGCGATGGATCGGGAGTACAGCTGGCATGAGATTACATCGGGTACGCACAGCTGAATGGAGACACCAACCACCACAAACAGCGGGAGGCTGGGCGCGGGGCCCCACGCCTGAGGAGCCGCCCTGGCCACGGGGATATTTTTGTCCGGAGGAAGCCGCCATCGCAGCAACTGACGGAGCCAGCGCCTCCACGCGTTGCCCGCTGATTGGCCCGCAGGTCCCCGTCGAGGCCCTCGGAGCCCGCCACGTAGTATTAACCACCGGGGCGGAGCTCCCGCCCCACTGCGCTGCCCACGACGGCCAGACCGGGATCCTCTGCGCTGCGCCGCTACCCACATTTCACACCCGCCACACCGCAACAAACTCGTCGTCGTCGTCGCCCAGATCTCACTGTCGCCACTCGCCTTGCCTCGCCTCTCACCCACCACTCTCTCTCTCGTCCGTCTCTAGACTTTCCAAGAACCGCATGTGACCCGGTGCGATTTGAGGCGAATTCTCTGCTGTTGTCCGTGTCTGTTTGATGCTGAAGGAGGGCAGGTGGGGAGGGACGGAGGGGATCATGAATTTCAGGAGAAGCAACGGCGGGTCGTCCTCGGAGCGCAGGCCGGCGGCGGAGGGGGCGCCGCTGACGAGGCAGGGGTCCATCTACTCCTTGACGTTTGAGGAGTTCCAGAGCACGCTCGGCGGGGGCGCCGGCGTTGGAGGCGGCGACCTCGGCAAGGATTTCAGCTCCATGAACATGGACGAGCTGCTCCGGAGCATCTGGACCGCCGAGGAAAGCCAAGCCATGGCCGCCTCGGCCTCGGGCGCGGGCGCGGGCGCGCCGCCCACGTCGCTGCAGGGCCAGGGCTCCCTCACGCTGCCCCGCACCCTCAGCGCCAAGACGGTCGACGAGGTGTGGCGCAACCTCGTGCGCGATGACCCGCTTCCGGTGGGGGCGGAGGGTGCTACCGAGCCGCAGCCCCATCGGCAGGCGACGCTCGGGGAGATGACCCTGGAGGAGTTCCTGGTCAAAGCCGGCGTGGTGCGAGAGACCCCCACCGCTCCTGCAGTACCGCCCCCGCCCATGCAGCCGCGGCCGGTCCCTGTTGTCCCTAAAGGCGCTTCCTTCTACGGGAATTTCCCGAGCGCCAACGACGTCGGTGCGGCGGCGCTGGGGTTCCCGCCGGTTGCTATGGGGGATCTGGCCTTGGGCAATGGGCTCATGCCGAGGGCAGTGGGTATGGGAGGCGCCCCCCTGGTTGTGCAAACGGCGGTCAAACCGGTTGATTCCGGCATCAAGGGGAGCGAGGATCTGTCATCGCCGTCGGAACCAATGCCGTACTCGTTCGAGGGGATTGTGAGGGGGAGGAGGACCGGCGGCGGCGTGGAGAAGGTGGTTGAGAGGAGGCAGAGGAGGATGATCAAGAACAGGGAGTCCGCCGCCAGGTCCCGCGCCCGCAAGCAGGTATTTTTAGCATTTTCTACACAACCTATGCATTCTTACTTACTCCTGAAGCCATTGTTGAGCTAGAAATGTGATCATATATGGAAATGCCATTTCAGACGACTCAGTCTGAAAGCCGAGTCACTGCTTGTTCCTTGCAAGCAAACATCTGCTGGAGTTTCCTGTTTTGGTAACAAATTCCTTATCTGCACAGGCTTATACAATGGAGTTGGAAGCTGAGGTTCAGAAGCTCAAGGACCTGAACGAGGAACTGGTGAGGAAACAGGTAGCTTTTCTACAAACCCTGCCATTGGACATGCTAAATGTGCTACTTCAGTTTATTTTGTACTCCCTCTGTAAACTAATATAAGAGCGTTTAGATTAGTGATCTAAACGCTCTTATATTAGTTAGATCACTAAAGTAGTGATCTAAACGCTCTTATATTAGTTTACGGAGGGAGTATAAAGGAGGATTGATAGCATACACTCTGAAGTGGATAGTTTCAGCCTGTAGACCCCACTGTTAGCTACTGTATTTTGCTTGTTTTGTCCATGTTGTTGCCATCAGAGTGTTCGTGGTGATTGGTGAAGCATTCACCGTGGCCTGTTCCTTTTATCTTGGTACAACCTCTTTGTCAGAAACATTCCATTCTTTGAACCTAAGTGTGGAATATTCAGTCTCTTTTGCATTAACCTTTGATATTTAGATTCACAATAATCTGTTGTCGCAGTAATTTCCCTAATCAATTTTCAGGGTGATGGCTGTAGTCTCATATTCGGAAGTGTTGCATCTAATTTCGCCCAATATGTTTTCGGTTATATGGTCGTGCAATGTAGCATCTGTTCGTGCATAACGGGGCACTCTTTCATACATGTCACAATACCATAAAGCAGGATATCATGCTCACAATTCATGTTGTTGTAACTTGTAGTGATCCTATTCTCCTAGATTATATCAGATATCGTTGATGACTACCAAAATCTCAGTAAATAGGACAATAATGCCATACTTAAACAAGAACAATAGCTCCTGTATGCGAATGCGGTACTAATCCTTTCTTTTCATCGTCATGCAGGCAGAGATACTGGAAATGCAGAAAAGAGAGGTAATTGATTGTCTCTCGTTGATCCCAAACTTTCCTCTTTCTATGTATGGATCAACAATTTAGCGTGTTGTTTGGTACATTCCATTTTCTTATGGATGGCTGAATTTGCCGTCGCGGCACTAAGCATGCCTTTTCCATTTTCTTATGGATGGCTGAGTGAGACACCGCAGTACTAAGCATGCCTTTTCCATTTTTCCTATGGATGCTGAGTTAGACGCTGCAGTACTAAGCATGCTTTTATAACATCAGTAGCTGCATATCCCCTTTCTGTTAGGTGAATCCAAAAATTCCTCAAGTATAAACTGTAGTTTCTATGTCAATCTTTTTCGATGACTTCACAAATGGTTTAGGATTAAGTTGATCTTTACAATGTTATTCTACAAATTTGTAGATTAAAATGACTAAATTCAGAGTTAGAACAAGTCACATTATATTTCTAAGATTTAACTGAATTCTCAAAATTATTTTACAAGTGTTTTGACCAGACACATGCATGGTGTCGAAGTTGGTGGGGTCCTGACAGGGGCCTTCTGCTTGTTACAAATTCTTAAATCGAGTAAATTTCAGAATAATGCACATATGTTTTGTTGAATTAGAAAGAGAAAATTAAACGAGGTATTATTCCTTATCACAGATTCAGTGTCACATCTAGGGTGTAAAAGGGCAAATTTACTAATAGTATTTAGATATCGAATTAAGTTATCAAGTTCCATTTTATTCAAACTATCACATAAAGAACTAAATGTGTGAAATTAAAGCTTGTCCAGAAAATTATAATTTGGAGTTTCAATCTCCGATCAATTATCTGGAACAAAAAAGTATATTATTTGAAAATTTCATATTTTATTTTAAAATGCATTGTCTATCTTCATCTGCCATGCTTTGCCAAAGTTTGCAAACTCGGCTTAAATGAAAATGAATTAGTTTATGACATATCGATCTTTTCTCACAAGAAGTCAATAATTTCCTTATAAAAGTAGCCCCACACAGAAATAGGCAAGTATTTCTCAAAAATTGAGGGGTTATAAAATCCAAAATCTTGTAGTGACGGGAAATTAATTTCACTGCCAGCAGGCCCCTGAAATGAAGGATCAGTTCGGACGGAAGAAGCGACAGTGCTTGCGAAGAACGCTGACCGGCCCCTGGTGAGGACAAGGAGTCAACATCGACATTCCACCAGTCTACCTGCTTGCAGTTGTACATATAATTTGCTCTATTGTAAACCGATGATGGACCAGACCTGTGCTTGATTGACCTGCTAGTTTCCTTTTCTCGTGCTGCTTAAGAGACCGCTGACCTGTAGGCTAGTGTGTAGTCGAGGGGAGCCGTAAGTAAGAACCGCTGTAATTTGGCAGTTGTCCTTCAGAATCTAGTGTGTAGAGCTTGTCTGGGTTTGCATAACATCAGCCTTCTTCTTTTTCGAACTCTGCGCCTTATTAGAGACTTACTCCGCATGTAAGCAAGTCATGGGATCCAAGAAACATCCTGCAACCTGGGTTCATGTTTTGCTAGTCAACCGAAGTTTATATATCCTGTTTGGTTGTAGTTTCAGGCTTGCAGTATGCGTTGAACGGGATAGGCAGTGTAGAGAGACAATAGGATGCAAACACACGTATATTCACGGGCATAGTGTCAATATATAGATGTACAGGGGATCAGCACGCCTAGGACTAAACCCTAATGAAATGGACGGAGATTAGAGTACATGTATATATACGAATACATCGTTTGCTCAACACCCCCACCCACCCCCCCGGGCGGTCGAAGCGTCGGCACTGACGCACAGACTAGACCGAAACTCCTCGAAAACCGACGTCGGCAACCCCTTCGTCATGATGTTCGCAAACTGCTCAGAGATGGGCACGTGAAGAACTCGAACGTGACCGAGAGCCACCTGCTCGCGAGCAAAGTGGATATCCTATTCGATATGTTTGGTGCGACGATGATGGACATGGTTGGTGGAGAGGTAGACGGCACAAATGTTGTCGCAATACACAACGGTGGCCTTGTCAACAGGACAAGAGAGCTCGTAGAGAAGGTGTTGAAGCCAGGAGCACTCAGCAACAACTTTAGTCACGGAACGATACTCAGCCTCGGCACTGGACCGAGAGACCATGGGATGCCGCTTGGACGACCAGGAGATAAGTGATGGTCCAAGGTAGACACAGTATCCGAAGGTGGAATGCCGTGTGTCGGGGTAGCTAGCCCAGTCTGCATCGGAGTATGCCACGATGTCCATAGTTGAAGAAGCGTGGAGCAAGAGGCCAAGATCCATAGTGGCACGAATGTAATGGAGAATATGTTTCACCGCGGTCCAATGAGCATCACGAGGCGAGTGCATATGAAGACACGCCTGTTGTACCGCGTACTGCAACTCTAGGAGTGAGTGTCAGGTACTAGAGAGTGCCCACAATCGAGCGGTACAAGGGGGCATCCGGCGCCGGCGAACCATCAGTGGCGGACAGCTTGGCCTTCGTTCGACAGGGGTGGCCGCGGGTGCAATTGAGCATCCCGACGTGGTCAAGCAACTCATGAGCGTACTTCTGCTGGTGAAGAAAGAACCCGTCCACATGTCGTACCACGTCGATGCCGAGGAAGTAGTGTAGAGGACCTAAGTCCTTGATGGCGAACTCAGCGCGAAGTCGATCAGTAAGCCGTCGAAGAAGATCGGTGGTGCATGTCGTCAAGATGATGTCATCGACGTAAAGTAGCAGGTATGCAGTCTCATGGCCCTGTCGATACACAGATAGCAAGGTGTCGGGGCAAGTGGAGCGAAAGCCGAGCTGATGAAGAAGCGCCGTGATGCGCAGGTACCAGGCACCCTTGAGCCCGTATAACGAGGGAGTAAGCAGGCACACATGATCCGGGTATGTGTCGTCAACAAAATCAATGGGTTGCTAGCAATACAACTGCTCGTCAAGATGGCCATGGAGGAAGGCGCTGGAGACATCCATTTGGTGCATGATCCATGTCGAGACACCGCGAGGTGCACAACAGTATGGATTGTGCCGGATTAGACAACCGCGGCAAAGGTATCCGTGAAGTCGACACTGGCTCGCTGACGAAAACCTCGAACCACCCAACGTGCTTTGTAGCACTCGAGGGTACCATCGGGGCGAAGTTTGTGCTTGAACACCCACTTGCCGGAGATGATGTTGGCGTCGCGCCGACGGGGAACAAGCTGCCACGTCCGGTTGCGCTGCAGAGCATCAAACTCCTCCTGCATGTACGCATGCCACTGCAGATCTCAGAGAGTCTCTCGAGCGGAGGTGGGTAACGGTGAGGGCGCGGAGGTGGAGGCTGCACACGTACTCGTTCGGTGGGGTAGCGGGATCTCGGCCGAAACACACCCGCACGAGCGCGAGTAACAACACCCACATGTGGCGGAGGTGGCCCGTCTGCAACCGTGGCGGCCGAGCTGGCCAGCGAAGAGGCCAGTGAGGAGGCCGCGGCGGCCGAGGAGGCCGACGTGGAGACAGTCGGAGAAGCAGTCAGCGTCGAGGCGGCCAGTGTAGCCAACGGCGAGGCAGACGGAGATGCAGCTGGCGTGGCCGTCATCGAGGCGGCCGGAGAAGCAGCCAACGTGGCTGGCGTCGAGGCGACCAGCGAAGCGGCTGGAGTAGCTGGTGAAGCAGCCACGGGGGGCGGGCTGATACGTCTCCAACGTATCTATAATTTTTGATTGTTCCATGCTATAGTATTATCATTCTCGGATTCTTTTTTGGTGATTATTTACCAATTCATATTATTTTTGAGATCTAACCTATTAACCCACTGCCCAGTGCCACTTGTTGTTTTCTGCATGTTTTTGACTTTTCAGGTTTACAGTACCAAACGAAGTCCAATTGCCCCGAAACATTTTTATGTTTTTTCTGGACCAAAAGAATACCTGAAAGCTTCGGGAGGAGACCGGAGGCCACACGAGGGCGCGAGCACACAACAGGGCGCGTGCAGGGGGTGGTCGCGCCCTGTTATGTGCTGGCCCCCTCGGGCGTCTCCCGACGCCCCTCTCTGGCCTATAAATTCCAATAAATTCCAAAAACCCTAGAGAGCCTCTTGAAACACTTTTTTCGCCGCTGCAAGTATCTGTTTCGCTGTGTGCCCATCTGGAGCCCTGTTCCGGTGCCCTGCCGAAGGGGGGGATCGATCACAGAGGGCCTCTGTATCAACCTTGCTGCTCCCATGGTGATGTGTGAGTAGTTCCCTACAGACCTACGGGTCTGTATTTAGTACCTAGATGGCTATCTCTCTCTCTCTCTTGATCTTCAATACAAAGTTCACCGCATCTTCACGGTGATCAATTCGATGTAATCACGTTGTGCGGTGTGTTTGTTGGGATCCGATGAATTGTGGGTTTACGTTCAGATTATTCATGAAAAAGATTTGAGTCTTCTCTGATTTCTATTATGATTCTTATTTGCATGATTATTATACCTTCGTAAATCTCTCTGATCTATTGAAATAGTTTGGCCAACTAGATTGATATTTCTTCAGTGAGAGGGGTGTGTTGTAGTGGGTTCAATCTGGCGGTGCTCTATATCCCAGTGACAGAAGGGGATAAGACAAGTCTTTGTATTGTTGCCACTAAGGATAAAACGATGGGGTTAATTCATATTGATTGAGTTTCTTTGTCTACATCATGTCATCATTCTCCAAGCATTACTCTGTTTGTCATGAACTTAATACTTAGAGAGGCAAGCATAGAAGCACTCTCGACGTGGAGTAATAGTAATAGGTGCAGGCATGAGTCGGCCTATTTTCTTATGGACGTGATGTCTATGTACACATGATCATTGCCGTGAATATCACATAACTATGCACTTTTCTATCAATTGCCCGACAGTAATTTGTTTACCCATCGTATGCCTACTACATGAGAGATGCCACTAGAGAACACTACGGCCCTCGGGTCTATTCATTTATATATTTACAAAAGCTTTCAATACCTTGCTGCCATTTATTTGCTTTTATTTTATTTTGCAATTTACTTTATTCTACTATCCTCTACACACTTCATTTGCTTGCAAGTAACGAGTCCAAGGGGATTGACAACCCTCTTGCCCGCGTTGGGTGCAAGTGTTTGCTTCTTTGTGTGCAGTCGCTGAAGACGGGGGTTGCGTGATACTCCTATTGGTTCGATAACCTTGGTTCTCGTTGACGAAAATACTTATCTATATTGTGCTGCATCACCCGTTCCTCTTCACAGAAAACCCAACGCAGATCACAAGTATGAGGAAAGATTTTTGGCGCTGTTGCCGGGGACTATCACCAACCTACTACCCAGTACCTTCGCACAAATTATCATTCACTTGTTCTACCTTTTATTTGTTGTTATATTTTGCTTGTTTCATAAAAATCAAAAATACAATTTACTTGTTTGCTTGCTTTACTTGCTAGTTTACTTGCTTTGCTTGTTACTTTGCTTGCTTGCCTAGTTATGTTATATTTATCTTTGTCACACCAAAACAGAAAGTAAATGCAAAAATTGAAGGTAAATGGATCCTCATCCACTTGCTAATCTTTTAAAAATTTCTTCTTATTGTAAACCAATAGCTCATAATGAAATGATGAATGAAAATGCTATCGGGATACATTTATTGAATGAAAAGCATGATTGCAACTTTGTTAGTATAAATTCTATGAATATCAATTGTCCAAATGATCATGATTGGGGTGATAATCATGATGTTTCTTGTGATCTTGAAAATTCTGAGCTTCATGATGAATCTAGTATTGATAATGATATTTGCAATATTACTAAAAGTAGGCTTGGAAGAGCGTCAACTTTAGGTAATAATGGTCCCACTATCTTGGAAGATTGTAAAAAATTTGTGTATGAGGATCATGGAGAAAATATTTTATATGCTAGCTATATTGTTGAATTTGAATATGATCTTGCATGTAATTATTATGAGAGAGGTTGTAAGAGCATAATTTTCCCTAAGTAGTTTTGGTGGTTGATGACAATACCCTTGCGGACTAATCGTGTGCATTGAGCTTTCAGAGATTATCAGGTGGCACGAGATGGTTATCGTTCCCCTCAGTTGTTAAAACGAAGATGACAATACCCTCTGAGCACGTTCCATCATGGGTTGCCAAGCTAAAGACGAAGATGAAGAACCTTCTCTACTTCCAGATCAAGGGACAGTATAAGGCCCATGTGGTGGCCAAGAATGCTCGCAGTCATGACAAGATCATTATGAGGAAGATTGGCCTAGCAGTTGACAGCGGGTCTGAGGAATGGATTAATGACGAGGAGGCATGGATCCAGAAGAACTGTCAGTGGGCTGAGTCAGAGGAGGATGTGCCTGCTGCCACAGATGAGGAGGATGGTGATGAGGAGGACTGATCGCTTTGAGCTCACCATCTCTTTGACTCGCTTTAGTCCTCTGTGCCCCCTTTTGGTGTCTTGATGCCAAAGGGGGAGAGAGGGTTTAGGGATTTTCTGACTTTGCTGAGTCGCGAGTGTTTTATATTATCTGCGCATTTTCTCTCTCGTGAACTCGTTTATTTGCTTGCTTTGGTTTAAGTGGTCCAGACTTGTGAGTACTAATGTATGGTGTAATACATGCTATCTATCCTATCTTGTTATGTCTACATTAGTTACTTTATGAGATTATGCTTGCTTGCTTGCTTTTAACTCATATTCTGTATGTGCAAGTATTTGGCCGTGTCTATAAAATATAGGGGGAGTGTTGATCCTAGTGTGTGCTCTTTGCATTCCAAAGGCATACTCAAATAGAGCACACATCTAGGGGGGAGCCTGTCTATATGGTTTGTCTAAGTCTTACTGCTTATCTTATATTGGCAAATCCCGTGTTGTCACCAACCCACCAAAAAGAGGGAGATTGTAAGAGCATAATTTTCCCTAAGTAGTTTTGGTGGTTCATGACAATACCCTTGAGGACTAATCATGTGCATTGAGCTTTCAGAGATTATCAGGTGGCACGAGACGGTTATCGTTCCCCTCAGTTGTTAAAAGAGAAGACGACGTTTTCCTATTGATTTAGTGTTGGTGGTCTTGAGTCATAGGAAAGTCCGTACTATCAAGAGGGGGTCCGCATTTGGAAAGGTTGGGAGAATCAATCACATACACATTTGCACCTTCCTCTCTTTCCCGGCACAATGGAGTTGCTCCATGCCCTATGGAACCTGAGTTCTAGCATAGGCAGAAGTACCGCTCCTATAGGTGGTAGTACCGCTCCAGCGGTAGTGCCGCCCTGTGGTACTAGGTTACTCCCGCTTAATTTTTTGCTCGCTGGTGTCCTCGGGTGGTTCTGTCTATTGTGAGCGGAAGTACCGCTCGTAACAGAGCGGTAGTACCGCTCGGGGGGTACTGCCGCCCTCCCCTTCTGGCTCCACTTTCGCTTATTTTAGCTCTCTGATGTCTTTGGCACTCGAGCAGATTTTGAGCGGCAATAAGCAGCGGAAGTACCGCTCTGAGCGGCACTGCCGTACTGCCCTCCTCTTATCCGCTAAGTCTGGGTATGCTTCACTGATAAGCAGAAGTACCGCTTGCGGGAGCGGTAGTACCGCTCCGGCGGAACTACCGCCTCCCTGACCACTGTCAGCTGACTGCGACGCCCGGTACTTCCGTGCAAGCAGAAGTACCGCTCCCCCGAGCGGTACTACCGCTTATGCACGACTTGTGGGCAGAAAACGGTCAGATTTTCACCCTCTATATAAGTGGGTCTTCTTCTCTAGGGATACCCACCTCTTTTTCCCAAAAGCTCCATTGTTTCTCCTAAGCTCATTCTTGCCCGATCTCTCTCCCTAGCCATCAATTCTTGTTGATGCTCTAGGGTTTCGAGGAGAAGGCCTCGATCTATACTTCCACCAAGAGAAATTTGATTCCCCCTCCCCACTAATCCCTTGCGGATCTTGTTACTCTTGGGTGTTTGAGCACCCTAGACGGAAGAGGTCACCTCGAAGCCATATTCCATTGTGGTGAAGCTTCGTGGTGGTGTTGGGAGCCTCCAATTAAGTTGTGGAGATGGCCCCAACCTTGTTTGTAAAGGTCCGATTGCGGCCTTCAAGTGCACCAGTAGTGGAATCACGGCATCTCGCATTGTGTGAGGGTGTTAAGAGAATACGGTGGCCCTAGTGGCTTCTTGGGGAGCATTGTGCCTCCACACCGCTCTAACGGAGACGTACTTCCCTTCACCAGGAAGGAGCTTCAGTAACACATCCTCGTCTCCATCGGTTTCAGTTGTGGTTACTCCTTACCTTTACTTTGTGCAAGCTACTTACATTGTTTCCCTTGCTTGCTTGTATTCTTATTATTGTTAGCATTATATAGGTTGCTCACCTATATTCATATCTAGCCAACCTATTTATTGCTAAACCTAATTTGTTAAAGAAAAGTTAAATACTGGTAGTTGCCAATTCACCCCCCTCTAGTCAACCATATCGTTCCTTTCAATTGGTATGAGAGCCTCATCTCTTTATTAAGGGTTTCACCACCCGAAGAGTATGGTTGACGACGGGTATCGGGATGTTGAACTTACCGAGGCCGTGGGTGTGAACACGGTCTCTCGTGAGGATTTAAATGATGCCATGGCCTCGCTTAAATCCTCCATGACGACCGAGATCAAATCTATGTTTAAATATTTCCTTGATAGTCTCAAACTTTCTACCGATCCGACTCAAGTGGTTAATCCCACTAACTCGACATCGGATGTCCACTCCGGTAAGGAGGGGACGAGCACTAACAAGAACAAGTTACCTCAAGGAAATAGTGGATCGGGTACTTTTGCCTCGGTACCCCCTCCTGTGGTCTATGGAGGACCGGTGCACCCACCTCATATAGTTAATCTTGGTCCTCCTCATAAACTTGTTAAGAATGATTTTGCTAATTGGATTTTTCATATCAAGTCTCATTTGAATCATAGCTCAACTCAACTTTGGAGAATCATTGAGCAAGGATACTATCCGCATGATCCAAACAACCTCACCCCAAGAGAAGAGGCCGGCAATCAACTCAATCACTTTGCCTTGTTCATTCTTCAAGCTGTCGTGCCTCCCGAAGATCTAGCTCACTTGCGTCCCTTGACTCGTGCTAAGGATTGTTGGGAACACATTGTCTCTTTATACAAGGGCAGATCAAGCATTCAACGGTCCAACTTTGAGGTAGTGCTTGATGAGGCTGATGAATTTGTGATGAATGAAGATCAGGACCCTCATGAGCTTTACCGAAGAGTGACCACTCTTGCCGTCGCTCTTCAAGATCATGGAAGCAAGGATACGGATGATAATTGGATCAAGCATAAGTTTCTCAAGGCCATCATGCCATTCAACAAGGCCATGTCCTCTGTTATCCGTCAAAGGCCGGATTTCCATTCCTTGTCATCGAGCGACGTGTTGGATGAGTTTATTGCAGTGAACATTTTGAACAAGACCGTCGACAATGCTCTAGATCGTGTCCAACGGGCAAAGAAGTCATCTCCCAACCTTGCTTTGAAGGCCAAGGTCATTCAAGAAGAATAAGAAGAGGATCAAGAGGAGGTTTGCCCCGAAGATAACAAATATGCTTAGCACATGGCTCTTGCTTCTAGGCAATTTTTGGGGAACAAGAGAAATCAAGGCCCAACTTCTTCAAGAACAACTCAAGTGGGTCAAAAGGCAAGCAACATGTGAGGACTTGCTACAACTATGGTAATATGAGCCACTTCATGGTAGATTGCCCATATGAGAAGAGGGAAGATAATGGTGGCAAACTCATCCGCAAAGATAAATCCAAGTCATTCCCCAACAAGAACAACTTCACCAAGAAGGCGCATCACAAGGTGTTGGTGGCTCAAGAAGAGTATGCCTCTGATGATGATGTTGATGACGAAGATACTAGTGGTGAAGGGATGGCAATGGCTACAGTGGCTATTGCGTCCTCTACCCCAACCAAGGTGTCACTCTTCGATGCCCCCAACGAAAACCACATTGCTAGGTGCCTCATGGCGAAAGGTATCACCAAGGTAACCCCCAACATCAAAACGTCAAACATTAAAACTTCCATTTCTACCACTCGTTCTTTGTTGGATCGTGTGGATGAACATGAGGAGGCGAAGGAGGGTGAGAATGAGTTTGACAAATTCTTGGGTAAACTCAAAGGCGAATCCAAGAAGCACTTTGTTGCTCTCTTGGAACAACTTGGTGAGGCCAATGATATCATTGAGTCTCAATAGGAATCCCTTGAGGAGTTGAAGGGGCATACTCGTGATTATGCCGATGAGATAGCTGATCTTTACATTGCTCTTGAGGAAGAGCAAAGTCTTTGTTTGGCTCTTGAGGAGTCACAAAACGTTGACCTTGCTAAATTACGTAAAGATCATGATCATGCTATTGTTGTTAATCGTGTGCTCAAATCTGATAAGGTTGCACTTGGGGTTGGCCATGATAGACTCAAGGAAGAGTTTGACGCACTTGACAAGGCTCACAAGGCTTTGAAGGGTGCTCATGCCTCTCTTAAGGAGTCTCATGATCAACTCCAAGTAAAACTTACTATGGAAATAGCCACATGTCCTCCTTTTGTATTAATTGATAATGCCATTGCTACTAACCCTTGTTGTGAGCATGCGCACCTTGTGGAGGAAAATGCCAAGTTGAAAGAGCAACTTGAGAAAGACCTTGTGACTTGTATCCAAGGTGAGAAGAATCTCAATGACCTTTTGAGTAATCAAAAGGAAGTTGTAGCCAAGGAAGGGATTGGGTTTGCACCTAAGTCTAAGAAGAAGAAGTTGAAGACCAAGCAAGCTCCCCCGCTTAAGGAAACCTTTGTCAAAGCGGGGAAGACCACTTATGAGAAGAAAAAGGACAATGTTGTGGGTGGTAATACCAAGAAGGGCAAGACCACCTCCACCAACAAGGCAGGCGATTTTAACCCCTCTTATGTTTTATGTCGTGCTAGTGATGGGCATGTTTATGCCAAATATGTTGGTTATTCTTATGAGTACATTGCATCTTGGATTCCTAAGACCCTTGTTACGAACATGAAAGGACCCATTAAAGAATGGGTACCTAAATCCAAGCATTGATCTATTGTAGGAGTTTTCTTCTGGAGGGGTATCGTGCTTGCTTGATAGTGGAGCAACAAATCATATGACCGGAAGCAAGGACTTGGTGGTGGACGTTCGACCCGATGCATCTTTGGCCACTCAAGTCTCATTTGGTGATGACACAATTTCAACGGTATTGGGTCTTGGCAAGGTGATTATCTCTCCGGACTTAACTATTGAGAGAGTCATGCTTGTTGAGACCCTTGCATACAATTTACTTTCCGTTCGTCAACTTGCACTCATAGGTTTTAGTACCTTCTTTGGCATTGATACCGTGACCCTTTTGTGGAGCAAGACTCTTAAAGTGGCCTTTGTTGGGTATGTCGAAAACGGTCTCTATGTGATTAACTTCTCGGAGCGACCCACTAAGACCGCGACATGCCTAATGGCTAAAGTTAATGTGGGATGGCTTTGGCATCGCCGGCTAGCCCATGTCAATATGAGATCTTTGCAAAGTCTCCTCAAAGTGGATCACGTTCGTGGACTAACAAATGTGAGTTTTGCCAAAGATCGTGCTTGCAGTGCCTGTATCGAGGAAAAGCTACATGAGACGTCTCACTGCACGACTACTATTTACTCCAAGAGGCCCCTAGAGCTCCTTCACATGGATCCCTTCGGCCCTCCATCATTTGATAGTCTTGGGGGGAGAAGGTATTGCTTGGTGATTGTGGATGATTACTCAAGATACACCTGGGTATATTTCTTCAAGAGGAAGAGTGAGACCCAACAAACAGTCATCAACTTTGCAAATGAAGCTCAACGCCAACATGATGCAAAGATATTGATGGTTACAAGTGACAACGGCACCGAGTTCAAGAACTACACCTTGGACGAGTTTCTCAGTGATGAGGGAATCAAGCACCAATACTCTGCAACCTATACCCCTCAACAAAACGGTGTTGTGGAGAGGAAGAACCGGACATTGATGGATGCGGCAAGGACCATGATGGCGGAATTCAAATCTCCGTACAACTTTTGGGCCGAAGCCATCAACACCGCGTGTCATGCATCTAATCGGATCTACCTCCGCAAAGGCTTGAACAAGACTCCATATGAGATACTTACCGGTAACAAGCCCAACCTCAAGTACTTCCGGGTGTTTGGTTGTAAGTGTTTCATTCTCAAGAAAGGTGTTCATTTGTCTAAATTTGAATCTGGAGCTCATGAGGGCATATTTGTTTGTTATGCTACAAACTCTCATGCTTACCGTGTTCTCAACAAGTCCACGAGACTCATTGAGGAGACGAATAACATAGAGTTTGATGAAAATAATGGATCCCAAGTGGATCAAAGTGGTCTTTGTGATGTAGCTGATGAAATTCCTCCCCAAACCATAAGAAGAATGGATGTGGGACTCTTCCTACCTGTTGAGGAACCCCTTGTGACTGAAGGAGAAGGACAATGTTCCACACAAGTGGGACCATCACCGACGCAAGACTCAGACGCTTCCGAAAAACAAAGTTAATGCCCTCAACCTCGTGAACAAGATCAAGAGCAAGATCAACCTCATGGTGATGATGACGTATCACAAGATGCTCAAGATCAAGTTCACAACCCCGAGCAAGCTCAAGGTCAAGATCTTGATCAGGATCAAGGACAAGCTAGTGATGGCTCTCAAGCTCGTTAAGACGATACACCACAACCTTCCATGGAAGAGATTTTAGAAAGACAAGCTGCCAAGATTGCTTCCAAGCTTAGAAACAAGCAACACATCCTAGAGAACGTCTATGGAAGCTTGAACAGAGAGGTAACTACTCGTCGCCAATTAACAAACTTTTGTGCACATCACGTGTTTGTTTCTTGCATTGAACCCCTCAAGGTACAAGAGGTGCTCGAGGACATGGAATGGCTTGAAGCCATGCATGATGAACTCAACAACTTCGAGTGCAACAAAGTGTGGCAGTTGGTGCCAAGACCAAAGGAGAATCACAATGTCATTGGAACCAAATAGATCTTTAAGAACAATCAAGATGCGAATGGTGTAGTCATTCGCAACAAGGCAAGATTGGTGGCTCAAGGCTACTCCCAAGTCGAGGGTATCGACTACGGTGAAACCTTTGCTCCCGTCGCTCGCCTTGAATCTATTCGCATGTTGCTTGCATATGCATCACATCATGATTTCAAATTATATCAAATGGATGTGAAGAGTGCTTTTCTTAATGGTCCACTTAAGGAGTTGGTATATGTCAAGCAACCCCGGGGGTTCGAGGATCCTAAGTTCCCCAATCATGTATACGTTCTCGATAAGGCACTCTATGGCTTTAAACAAGCCCCACGAGCATGGTATGAGCACCTTACCGAGATGTTACAAGACCGTGGGTTTGAAATTGGGAAAATCGATCCCACTCTTTTCACAAAGAGGGTTAACGGGACCTTGTTCGTATTCCAACTATATGTTGATGATATTATCTTTGGTTCTTCTAACAAAGTTTTCAATGATGAGTTTGCCGCACTAATGACCAAAGAGTTTGAGATGTCCATGATGGGGGAGTTGAAGTTCTTCCTTGGATTTGAAGTCAAGCAACGAAGTCAAGGAACCTTCATCAACCAAGCTAAATACACTCAAGACATGCTCAAGAGATTCAAGTTGGATGATCTCAAGCCGGCCAAGGCCAACACACCCATGCCGCTCAAATGCCAACATGATAGTGATCCCAATGGTAAAGCCGTGGATCAAAAGGTATATCGCTCCATGATTGGATCCCCGCTTTATCTTTGTGCATCTAGGCCGGATAGCATGTTGAGTGTGGGAATTTGTGCACGATTTCAATCTGCACCTAAGGAGAGTCACTATGTGGCTGTCAAGCGAATCTTTCGATATTTGGCTCATACCACAAACTTTGGCTTATGGTACCCCAAAGGTGCTTCATTTGATCTCATAGGATATTCGGACTCAGATTGGGCGGGAGACCGTGTGGAGAGGAAGTCAACTTCCGGAGGTTGCCAATTCCTTGGTCGCTCTTTGGTAAGTTGGTCTTCGAAGAAACAAAACTGCGTTTCTCTCTCGTCCACCGAGGCCGAATATGTAGCTGTAGCAAGTTGTTGTGCACAGTTGCTCTGGATGAGGCAAACTTTAAAGGATTACGGTGTCACGTGTGACAAAAGTGCCCCTCTACTATGACAACGAGAGTGCTATCAGGATCTCCAACAACCCGGTCCATCATTGCAAGATGAAGCACATTGAGATTCGTCATCACTTCATCCGGGATCATATCAAGCATGGAGAAATTGATCTTATTCATCTCAATACTAATGAGCAGCTTGCGGATATTTTCACAAAGCCATTGGCTGAAGCAAGATTTCGCGAGTTAAGGCATGAGCTAAATATCATTGATTCGAGCAATGTGACTTGACTTGTTGCACACCCCAACATACTCTTCATTATATCTTGCTTAGATGTAGGCATGGACAGAGGGGGAGTGTTGTTCTCTCAATGAACTCTCCCTTCCCTTATTATGCACAAATCGATCAAATCTTTCACATTCGTCATTTTTTATGACACTTGTGCTTCAAAGACGAGTTTTGGTCATGGACCCAAGGTTAAAATCTTCGCGGTGCCATACCAATTGACTCAAACATTGATGGTCTCGACCACCGCCCCCTCCTCCTTCCTAGTAAGTCATGTGCTTTTTGAGAGCTTATTCGTATATTGTGTCACTCTAAGCTTGCTTATTCTTCGTGTTTGGACTCTTCGAAACTTGGTTTGTCTCCTCATATGTGATGTGTTAGAGTATTTGGAGTTTCATACTTTTCTCAAAAGTCATAAATTGCATAATTTTTCTCCTCTCCCTTGTCTTTGGGGTTGTTGTTGGGTTGGAAGTGGTACTACCGCCCGGCCGAGGCCGGTACTACCGCTCAAGCGGTACTACCGCCCGTGTCCATGGTATTATTGCTTCGGGAACGCTTGGGCGGTTCAAGAGGTGGGCAGGGGGAGTTCTAACTCCCCCCATACCCATTCACTCCTCCTCCCCTTCATGTTCTCTCTCTCAGGCAGCCAAAACACCTCCGGAGGCCGACTCCGGATCTCCCATTCCGTGTCGTCCTTCGCATTTCCGTCCGGTGGGGTTCATCCCCCTCTCCTCCTCGTGCCATGGACTCCAGTAGTGCCCGCATTCATTTCTCCTTTGGATTTAATTGTTGAATCTTGTTCTAGGGCAATGCATGAGTATTTCTTATTTTTTCGCAGATTCTGGGCATGAGTAGGACGTGAAATGTCGGCTTGATAGGAATATATTCTATGGTCACCAAAGTTGTTAGGTTCTACGTCACCGGTACTGTCGTTCCCGTGCCGCGAAAGTTTTTCCGTCGCCCGGGCGGTACTACCGGTGATGCATGACCGGTACTACCGCTCTGACAAAAGTATAGCTCCTGCAGCATGGTAGTACCACTGGTGCACCAAAACCCCCACCTTCTGTGTTTCGTTTCCTATCCTTTCCATTCCTCTTTCTTTGTCTTATGCATGGTGTTTACATTTGCTTGTCTCTTTCCGTTCTTTCTTTCTGAGTTCCAGGTGATGGTAACTCCGCTCCTGCTCATCGCATGAATCCTGGACGGTCTGGTGGTTCCAAGCGGTTCCGCACGTCTAAAGATGCCAGGGCTAGTTCTAGTGCTCAACCAGAACAACAACATGTGAAGCGGACTGTCAGCAAGAACAAGGTTGCCAAAGAACCTGGGGAGATGAAGAACAAGGAGTTTGTGGAGTTTCGCAAGCGCAACCCATATCGCCGCCCTCAGGACGAGGCACTGGTTGGTCATCCCTTCTGGACCAAGGATCAATCTCTCATTTACGTGGGGGTCCTGAAGAACAAGACAAATCTCTATGTGCCTGATGCCAAGTCCATCGACACGGGGTACATGAGCAACCATCCCCACTCTGATTACTTTGCCGAAGCCCGGGCTCTGTGTGTTCAATGGGGTCTGTTTCCCATCATTAGCTTCAACAAGGACTTCGATTGCGAGATTGTGGCTCAATTCTATGCCACTGTTCACTTTCACGCTGATGAGGACCGAAACTTGACTTGGATGACTGGTGGCAGAGTTTTGCACTCCAACTGGAAGACCTTCATGAATTCTTTGGGCTATGCTGATCGGGGTCTGGATGAGCCTGTTGGACTGAGGCCACACACTGAAGACATGACAATTCACAAGTCCAAGCTTGTTCGCTATTCCAGGGTGGTTCAGACTGCCAAGGGTACTCGCATTGAGCTCATTCCTTTTCTAGAGATTATGCATCGTATCTTCCGCAACACTCTGTTTCCTCGCATTGTGAACAAGGATCAGGTTCACTCTTATCTTGTGAATCTTCCGCTGATGTGCACGAAGGAGAGAGTCTTGATGACCCACAAGTATAGGGGATCTATTGTAGTCCTTTCGATAAGTAAGAGTGTCGAACCCAACGAGGAGCAGAAGGAAATGACAAGCGGTTTCCAGTTAGGTATTCTCTGCAAGCACTGAAATTATCGGTAACAGATAGTTTTGTGATAGGCTAATTCGTAATGAATAGCAAGTAACAAATGTAGCAAAGGTGCAGCAAGGTGGCCCAATCCTTTTTGTAGCAAAGGACAAGCCTGGACAAACTCTTATATAAAGCAAAGCGCTCCCGAGGACACATGGGAATTTCTGTCAAGCTAGTTTTCATCATGCTCATATGATTCGCGTTCGTTACTTTGATAGTTTGATATGTGGGTGGACCGTTGCTTGGGTGCTGCCCTTACTTGGAAAAGCCTCCCACTTATGATTAACCTCTCTTGCAAGCATCCGCAACTACGAAAGAAGAATTAAGATAAATCTAACCATAGCATGAAACATATGGATCCAAATCAGCCCCTTACGAAGCAACGCATAAACTAGGGTTTAAACTTCTGTCACACTAGCAACCCATCATCTACTTATTACTTCCCAATGCCTTCCTCTAGGCCCAAATAATGGTGAAGTGTCATGTAGTCGACGTTCACATAACACCACTAGAGGAGAGACAACATACATCTCATCAAAATATCGAACGAATACCAAATTCACATGATTACTTATAACCTAGATTGGTTCTGCCCAAGTTCCGCCTCGAGACGGCGGCGCTTCGTCCCGAAAGCTCCCTTATGATTTTTCCAGGTCAAAACCCTCCATATAGCAGAAGATGGGCACCGGAGGCCTGCCAGGGGGCCCACAAGCCATAGGGGCGCGCCCAGGGGGGTAGGGCGCGCCCCCCTGGCTTGTGACCTCCTGGTGGGTCCCCTCTGGTATTTCTTTCGCCCAATATTTTTTATATATTCCAAAATAATTCTCCGTAACTTTTCAGGATTTTTGGAGTTGTGCAGAATAGGTCTCTCATATTTGCTCCTTTTCCAGTCCAGAATTCCAGCTGCCGGCATTCTCCCTCTTCATGTAAACCTTGTAAAACAAGAGAGAAAAGGCATAAGTATTGTACCATAATGTGTAATAACAGCCCATAATGCAATAAATATCAATATAAAAGCATGATGCAAAATGGACGTATCAACTCCCCCAAGCTTAGACCTCGCTTGTCCTCAAGCGAAAGCCGAAATCGATAAATATGACCACATGTTTAGAGATAGAGGTGTCGATAAAATAAAATACGGACATGAAGGCATCATGATCATCTTTAGAACAGCAACATATATTGACATATAATTTCTTATGCTAGAGTAACAATTCATTCACAAGGTAAAGTATGAATCAAGAACTCTATTGAGAACCAACAAACTATGATCTCAGTCGTTGAAGCAATTGCAATTTATCATAACGTCGGAAAGAGTCAATATAAGAGCTTGTAAAGAAAATCAACATACTCAATCATCTTTTAGTCTTTCATAATTGCTAACACTCACGCGGTACCTATGAGGTCAAAGCTTCAATCAGACACAGAGAAAGATAGGGGCTTATAGTTTTGCCTCCCAACTATTTACCTCAAGGGTAATGTCAATAGAAATAACTCATGATCACCCACATCCGAGTGGATATATGTGTCTAGATCATTCCCCAACACATGACGCTTGCCAAGAGAGAAAGGCGAAATAAAGGAAGCGGTGAAGATCACCACAACTCTTGCATAAAGGTAAGTACTAGAAAATAAAAGTAACAGATAGGCCCTTCGCAGAGGGAAGCAGAGGTTGTCATGCGCTTTTATAGTTGGATGCGCAATCCCTTAATGCAAATGAACGTCGTAATCGAACTTTATTGGATATGGTGCGATCTATGATGTCTCTTGCCGATTTGCCACTATCGTTTTGGGGTTATGCATTAGAGACAGCTGCATTCACTTTAAATAGGGCACCATCGAAATCCGTTGAGACGACGCCATATGAACTTTGGTTTGGCAAGAAGCCAAAGCTGTCGTTTCTTAAAGTTTGGTGATGTGATGCTTATGTCAAAAAGCTTCAGCCTGAAAAGCTGGAACCCAAAGCGGAGAAATGCGTCTTCATAGGATACCCAAAAGAGACAGTTGGGTATACCTTCTACCTCAGATCCGAAGGCAAAGTGTTTGTCGCTAAAAATGGAACATTTCTTGAGAAAGAGTTTCTCTCGAAAGAATTGAGTGGGAGGAAGATAGAACTTGATGAGGTTGTTGAACCTTTACTTCAACCTGAGAGTAGCGCAGTGCAGAAAGTTGTTTCTGTGGAGCCTACATTAGCTGAAGAGGAAGTTAATGATGATGATCATGAAGCTTTGGATCAAGTTACTATCGAACCTCGTAGGTCGACAAGGACGCGTACTGCTCCTGAGTGGTACGGCAACCCTGTCTTAGAGGTCATGTTGTTAGATGAACCTACGAGCTATGGAGAAGCGATGATGGGCCCGGATTCCGAGAAGTGGTTAGAGGCCATGAAATCCGAGATGGGATCCATGTATGAAAACAAAGTATGGACTTTGGAAGTATTACCTGAAGGGCGTAAGGCCATTCAGAACAAATGGATCTTTAAGAGGAAGACGGACGCGGACGGTAATGTCACCGTCTATAAAGCTCGACTTGTGGCAAAGGGTTTTTCACAAGTTCAAGGAGTTGACTACGATGAGACCTTCTCACCCGTAGCGATGCTTAAGTCCGTCAGAATCATGTTAGCAATAGCTGCCTTTTTCAATTATGAAATTTGGCAGATGGATGTCAAAACAGCGTTCCTTAACGGTTTCCTTAAGGAAGAGTTGTATATGATGCAACCAGAAGGTTTTGTCGATCCAGAGAATGCTGACAAAGTTTGCAAACTCCAGCGATCCATTTATGGACTGGTGCAAGCATCTCGGAGTTGGAATCTTCGTTTTGATGAGGTGATCAAAGCGTTCGAGTTTATACAAGTTTACGGAGAAGCTTGTATTTACAAGAAAGTGAGTGGGAGCTCTATAGCGTTTCTAATATTATATGTGGATGACATATTACTGATTGGAAACAATATAGAAATGCTGGAAAGCATAAAGGAATATTTGAACAAGAGTTTTTCAATGAAGGACCTAGGAGAAGCTGCTTTCATATTAGGCATCAAGATCTATAGAGATAGATCGAGACGTTTGATAGGACTTTCACAAAGCACATACCTTGACAAAGTTTTGAAGAAGTTCAAAATGGATCAGTCCAAGAAGGGGTTCTTGCCTGTTTTGCAAGGTGTAAAGTTGAGTAAGACTCAATGCCCAGTGACTGCAGAAGATAGAGAAAAGATGAGTGTCATCCCCTATGCTTCGGCCATAGGCTCTATCATGTATGCAATGCTGTGCACAAGACCCGATGTCAGCCTTGCCATGAGTATGGTCGGAAGGTTTCAAAGTGATCCAGGAATGGAACACTGGACGGCGGTCAAGAATATCCTGAAGTACCTGAAAAGGACTAAGGACATGTTTCTCGTTTATGGAGGTGATCAAGAGCTCGTCGTAAAGGGTTACGTCGATGCAAGCTTTGACACTGATCCGGATGACTCTAAGTCTCAAACCGGATACGTATTTATTCTTAATGGGGGTGCGGTTAGCTGGTGCAGTTCCAAGCAAAGCGTGGTAGCTGATTCTACATGCGAAGCGGAGTACATCGCTGCCTCGGAGGCGGCGAAGGAAGGTGTCTGGATGAAGGAGTTCATGACAGATCTTGGAGTAGTGCCTAGTGCGCTTAACCCAATGACTCTGTTTTGTGATAACACTGGTGCCATTGCTCTAGCCAAGGAACCAAGATTTCACAAGAGGACCAGACACATAAAGCGACGTTTCAATTCCATCCGCGATTACATCAAGGAGGACGACATAAATATTTGCAAAGTACACACGGATCTAAATGTTGCAGATCCGATGACTAAACCTCTTCCAATGGCTAAACATGAACAACACCAGAACTGCATGGGTGTTCGATTCATTACAATGTAAATCACATAGTGATGTGAACTAGATTATTGACTCTAGTGCAAGTGGGAGACTGCTGGAAATATGCCCTAGAGGCAATAATAAATTGGTTATTATTATATTTCCTTGTTCATGATAATCGTTTATTATCCATGCTATAATTGTATTGATTGGAAACTCAAATACATGTGTGGGTACATAAACAACACTGTGTCCCTAGTAAGCCTCTAGTTGACTAGCTCGTTGATCAAAGATGGTTAAGGTTTCCTAGCCATTGACATGAGATGTCATTTGATAACGGGATCACATCATTAGGAGAATGATGTGATGGACAAGACCCAAACTACGAACGTAGCATATGATCGTGTCAGTTTATTGCTATTGTTTTCTGCATGTCAAGTATCTGTTCCTTTGACCATGAGATCATGCAACTCACTGACACCGGAGGAATACCTTGTGTGTATCAAACGTCGCAGCGTAACTGGGTGACTATAAAGGTGCTCTACAGGTATCTCCGAGGGTGTCTGTTGGGTTGGCATGGATCAAGACTGGGATTTGTTACTCCGTGTGACGGAGAGGTATCTCAGGGCCCACTCGGTAATACAACATCACATTGAGCCTTGCAAGCAAAGTGACTAAAGGGTTAGCCACAGGATCTTGTATTACGGAACGAGTAAAGAGACTTGCCGGTAACGAGATTGAACTAGGTATAGTGATACCGACGATCGAATCTCGGGCAAGTAACATACCGAAGAACAAAGGGAACAACATACGGGATTAACTGAATCCTTGACATAGAGGTTCGACCGATAAAGATCTTCGTAGAATATGTAGGAGCCAATATGGGCATCCAGGTCCCGCTATTGGTTATTGGCCGTAGAGGTGTCTCGGTCATGTCTACATAGTTCTCGAACCCGCAGGGTCTACACACTTAACGTTTGGTGACGATTAGTATAGTTGAGTTATTATGTTGGTGACCGAAGGTTGTTCGGAGTCCCGGATAAGATCCCGGACATGACGAGGATCTCCGGAATAGTCCGGAGGTAAAGATTGATATATGTGATAATAGTGTTTTGATCTCCGGAAGAGTTCCGGAATTCACCGGAAGGGGTTCCGGATGTTTACCGAAGTGTTCGGGTGCAGCAACACTTTATATGGGCCAAAGGGATAAAGCCCACGAGGTATTGGAAAGTGCAAAAAGTAGTTTTGCTGCCGCGTAAGCGGTACTACCGCTTGGTGAAGCGGTACTACCGCCCGAGCGGTACTACCGCTTGTGTGAAGCGGTACTACCGCCCAAGCTGACTACCGCTTGTGAGCGGTACTACCACTTGTGCGCGGCTGTGCACGGTTCGGCAGGGATCCGAGTTGGACTCTTTCCCTGCGGGCCAAACCGACCTTGTGCGGGCAAAACCGACCTGGAGGAGGCTTTTACTCCAAGTTTAGACCCCAAGGCTCAACATATAAATAGAGGGGCAGGGCTAGCACACGGGACACATCAAGATTTCCCCAAGCCGTGTGCGGCAACCCTAACCCTCTAGTTCCTCCGTCATAATCTCCGTAGCGCTTGGCGAAGCCCTGCAGAGATTGTTCCTCACCACCATCACCACGCCGTCGTGCTGCTGGAACTCAACCACTACTTCACCATCGCTCGCTGGATCGAGGAGGTGAAGGCGTCATCAAGCCGTACGTGTGTTGAACGCGGAGGTGCCGTCCGTTCGGCGCTAGTTCGTGATCGGATCGAGGGATGACTTGCGATTTGGATCGCGGAGACGTTCGACTACATCAACCGCGTTTCTTAAACGCTTCCGCTTAGCGATCTACAAGGGTATGTAGATTCACTCTCTCTCTCGTAGATGCTCATCACCATGGATAGATCTTGTGTGTGCGTAGGAAAATTTTTGTTTCCCATGCAACGTTCCCCAACACCATCACCCATGGATGTTTCATTGCTGCGGGGGAAGAAGCAACACTCTTTTTCATATTTTCATAAGTAAGAAATTTAGCATGGGGAGGGATGACCGAATTCAGAATTGCCGAGCTCCGAAGTTCCTCCAGCATGGCTCCAGGTTGTAGACGAGAGGTAACTTCTTGGTCTTACTCCATGGCATCCATCCTTTTCAAGTCGGCCTCCATCTCTTCCTCCGTGGCCTGCCCGAAGTGGTTGGCTTCGCTATATGCTCCAGGCCTCGGTGTCAGGTGAGAGGCACGGCTCTCCCCGACCGACTCTTGCGAAGACATCTGGCTCTAAATCTGCTATAGAAACAGCTCAAAACGAAAACAGGAGGTATTGTCATGATAAAAAGGTCCAAACCTTCGGGAGATTGTATAATGATTTTTTACCGACCTGAAGGAGTATACCACAAGAAAACGGTGTCTGGAGGGTACACGGGGTGGCCACAAGCCATAGGGGCGCGCCCAGGGGGGTAGGGCGCGCCCCCCTGGCTTGTCGCCTCCTCGTGCACTCTTCGGACCACTTTAAATTTTCCTAATTTATCAAATATTCCAAAACGGATAAAAATTACTATTGGAAAAGTTTTGGAGTCGGTTTTCTTACCGTATCACATACCTATTCCTTTTCGGAGTCTGAAACATTCTGGTAGGTCTCCCTAATGTACTCCTCCGGAGTTATGGTATTGATAATATTGGTTTCAACATTTATGGGAGTACCTGAGATATAATGTTTGATTCTTTGACCGTTTACCACCTTCGGATTTGTGCCTTCGGGGTTGTTGATCTTGATGGCACCGGAACGATACACTTCCTCGATAATGTAAGGCCCTTCCCATTTAGAGAGAAGTTTTCCTGCAAAAAATCTTAAACGAGAATTGTATAGCAAGACATGGTCACCTACATTGAATTCACGCTTTTGTATCATTTTATCATGCCATCTCTTAACTTTTTCTTTAAACAACTTAGCATTCTCATAGGCCTGGGTTCTCCATTCATCAAGTGAGCTAATGTCAAATAACCTCTTCTCACCAGCAAGTTTGAAATCATAGTTGAGCTCTTTAATCGCCCAATAAGCTTTATGTTCTAGTTCTAGAGGTACGTGACATGCTTTACCATAAACCATTTTATACGGAGACATACCCATAGGGTTTTTGTAAGCGGTTCTATAAGCCCATAATGCATCATCAAGTTTCTTAGACCAATTCTTTCTGGATCTATTAACAGTCTTCTGCAAGATCAATTTAATTTCTCTATTGCTTAATTCTACTTGACCACTCGACTAAGGATGATAAGGAGATGAAATTCTATGATTAACATCATACTTAGCAAGCAATATACGGAAGGCACCATGAATAAACTGTGAACCACCATCAGTCATTAAATTTCTAGGGACTCCAAATCTAGGGAAAATAACTTCTTTAAGCATTTTAATAGAAGTGTTATGATCAGCACTACTAGTTGGAATAGCTTCTACCCACGTACTAACATAATCAACAGCAACTAGAATATGAGTATACCCGTTGGACTTTGGAAAAGGTCCCATATAATCAAAACCCCAAACATCAAATGGTTCAATAACAAGTGAGTAATTCATAGGCATTTCCTGACGTCTACTAATATTACCAATTCTTTGACATTCATCACAAGACAAGACAAACTTACGAGCATCCTTGAAGAAAGTAGGCCAATAGAAACCAGATTGTAACACCTTGTGTGCAGTTCTATCTCCAGCGTGGTGTCCCCCGTAGGCCTCGGAGTGACACTTGCGTAGGATCTGTTCCTGTTCATGCTCAGGTACACAACGTCTAATAACACCATCTACCCCTTCTTTATAAAGGTGTGGATCATCCCAAAAGTAATGTCTTAAATCATAGAAGAACTTTTTCTTTTGTTGGTATGTGAAGCTAGGTGGTATGAATTTAGCAACAATGTTATTAGCATAATCAGCATACCATGGAGCATTACGCGAAGCATTTACGACAGCTAATTGTTCATCGGGAAAGCTATCATCAATAGGTAGTGGGTCATCAAGAACATTTTCTAACCTAGACAAGTTGTCTGCTACGGGATTCTCAGCATCCTTTCTATCAATAATATGCAAATCAAATTCTTGTAGCAGAAGAACCCATCTAATAAGTCTAGGTTTAGCATCTTTTTTTTCCATAAGATATTTAATAGCAGCATGATCAGTGTGAACAGTTACTTTGGAATCAACAATATAAGGTCTGAACTTATCAGAAGCAAACACAACTGCTAAAAATTCCTTTTCAGTGGTAGCATAGTTTCTTTGAGCACTGTCTAGAGTTTTACTAGCATAATGGATAACATTTAATTTCTTATCAACTCTTTGTCCTAGAACAGCACCAATGGCATAATCACTAGCATCACACATAATTTCAAAGGGTAGGTTCCAATCAGGTGGTTGAACAACAGGTGTAGAAATCAAGGCTTTCTTAAGAATCTCAAATGCTTCTACGCAATCATCATCAAAAACGAATGGAACATCTTTTTGCAAAAGATTAGTGAGAGGCCTAGAAATCTTAGAGAAGTCTTTAATAAACCTCCTATAGAAACCAGCATGACCAAGGAAACTTCTTATACCTCTGATATCCGTAGGACATGGCATTTTTTCAATAGCATCAACTTTAGCTTTATCAACTTCAATACCTCTTTCGGAGATTTTGTGTCCCAAGACAATGCCCTCATTAACCATAAAGTGGCACTTCTCCCAATTCAAGACAAGATTAGTTTCTTCACATCTCTGCAAAACTCGATCAAGGTTGCTCAAGCAATCATCAAAAGAAGTTCCGTAAACGGAGAAATCATTCATGAAAACCTCAACAATCTTTTCACAAAAGTCAGAGAATATAGCCATCATACATCTTTGAAAGGTAGCAGGTGCATTGCATAAGTCTATAAGCAAAGGTACCGAAAGGCATATGTCTATAAGCAAAGGTACCGAAAGGACAAGTAAAAGTGGTCTTCTCTTGGTCCTTTTTTGACACAGGTATTTGAGAGAAACCAGAATAACCATCTAGAAAGCAAAAAATGTGTGTGTTTGTATAGTCTTTCTAGCATTTTATCAATAAAAGGCAGAGGGTAATGATCTTTCCTAGTAGCTTTATTTAATTTCCTAAAATCAATTACCAATCTATATCCTGTAATAATTCTTTGCGGGATCAATTCATTTTTATCATTAGGAACGACGGTAATACCTCCCTTCTTAGGGACACAATGAACGGGACTAACCCATCTACTATCAGCAATAGGATAAATTATACCTGCCTCCAGAATCTTTAATATTTCATTTCTTACCACTTCTTTCATTTTAGGATTTAACCGTCGTTGGTGGTCAACAACTGGTTTAGCATCAGGCTCCATATTAATTTTATGCTGACATAGAGTGGGACTAATGACCTTAAGATCATCAAGAGTATATCCAATAGCAGCACGGTGCTTCTTCAGAGTTTTAAATAATCTCATTTCTTCATGCTCTGAGAGGTTAGCACTAATAATAACAGGATATACCTTCTTTTCATCAAGATAGGCATATTTCAGAGTATCCGGTAATTGTTTAAGCTCAAACACGGGATCACCCTTGGGTGGAGGAGGATCCCCAAGTATTTCAACAGGCAGGTTGAGTTTCAAAACAGGATGTTGATCAAAGAAAATCTTATCTATTTCATTCCTTTCATTCATATGCATATCGTTTTCATGGTCTAGCAAATATTGTTCTAAATGATCAGTAGGAGGCACAACAATAGAAGCAAGACCAATAATTTCATCCTTACTAGGCAATTCTCTATCATGGGGTTGTCTATGAAATTTAGAGAAATTAAACTCATGGGACACATTCCCAAAACTTACAGTAACAGTTTCTTTCTCACAATCTATCTTAGCATTAACAGTATTCAAGAAAGGTCTACCAAATATAATGGGACAAAAATCATCTTGTGGGGAACCAAGAACAAGAAAATCAGTAGGATATTTAATTTTCCCACACAAGACTTCAACATCTCTAACAATCCTAACTGGTGCTATAGTATCTCTATTAGCAAGCTTAATAGTAACATCAATTTCTTCTAATTCAGCTGGTGCAATATCATTCATAATTTCTTGATATAATGTAAAGGGAATTGCACTCACACTAGCACCCACATCACATAAGCCATGATAACAATGATCTCCTATTTTAACAGAAACAACAGGCATGCCAACAATAGGTCTATGTTTATCTTTAGTATCAGGTCTAGCAATTCTAGCAGCCTCATCCCAGAAATGAATAACATGCCCATCAATATTATCAACCAAGAGATCTTTAACCATATCAACACTAGGTTCAACCTTGATTTGTTCAGGGGGTGTAGGTGTTCTAGTATAACTCTTACAAACCACAGTTGAAGCTTTAGCATGTTCCTTTATCTAACAGGGAAAGGTGGTTTCTCAATATAAGCAGTAGGAACAACAGGATCAACATTATAAGTAATGGTTTCTTCTTCAACTTTAATAGGTTCAACTACTTTCACTTCAATGGGAGGATGATATTTAAACCACTTCTCCTTAGGGAGATCAACATGAGCAGCAAAAGATTCACAGAAAGAAGCTACTATCTTAGAGTCAAGTCCATATTTAGTGCTAAATTCACGAAAAGCATCGGTGTCTATAAAGGATTTAACACAATCAAACTTAAGGTTTATACCTGACTCCTTACCTTCGTCGAGTTCCCAATCTTCAGAGTTGCGTTTAATTCTTTCCAATAAGTCCCATTTGAATTCAATATCTTTCTTCATAAAGGAACCAATACAAGAAGTATCGAGCATGGATTGATCATTACGAGAAAGCCGAGCATAAAAATTCTGAATAATAATTTCTCTTGGGAGCTCATGATTGGGGCATGAATATAACATTGACTTAAGCCTCCCCCAAGCTTGAGCGATACTTTCTCCTTCACGAGGCCAAAAATTATAAATATAATTCCGATCACGATGAACCAGATGCATAGGATAAAACTTCTGATGAAATTCCAATTTCAATCGATTGTAGTTCCATGATCCAATATCATCACATAGCCTATACCATGTCAATGCCTTCTCCTTCAAAGATAAAGGAAAGACCTTCTTCTTGACATCATCCTCGGCCAAACCTGTAAGCTTAAATAATCCACAAACTTCATCCACATAGACTAGATGCAAATCAGGATGTAGTGTTCCATCTCCTGCATAAGGATTAGCTAGCAGTTTCTCTATCATACCCGAAGGAATTTCATAATAAATATTTTCAGTAGGTTCAGTAGGTTGAGGAGCAACTCTTTTTGCTTCCGGTCGAGGTGAATATACCCCGAACAAGCCCCTCAAAGGATTATTTTCCATAGTAACAAGTGACAGTAAATTTCAGCACACTATATAAATTTTTCCTTACCAAATTCCACTCACCAAAGGCGCTTCACTCCCCGGCAACGGCGCCAGAAAAGAGTCTTGATGACCCACAAGTATAGGGGATCTATCGTAGTCCTTTCGATAAGTAAGAGTGTCGAACCCAACGAGGAGCAGAAGGAAATGACAAGCAGTTTCCAGTAAGTTACTCTCTGCAAGCACTGAAATTATCGGTAACAGATAGTTTTGTGATAGGATAATTCGTAATGAATAGCAAGTAACAAATGTAGCAAAGGTGCAGCAAGGTGGCCCAATCCTTTTTGTAGCAAAGGACAAGCCTGGACAAACTCTTATATAAAGCAAAGCGCTCCCGAGGACACATGGGAATTTCTGTCAAGCTAGTTTTCATCA
Source organism: Elymus sibiricus (assembly GCA_039707655.1). Taxonomy (NCBI): domain Eukaryota; kingdom Viridiplantae; phylum Streptophyta; class Magnoliopsida; order Poales; family Poaceae; genus Elymus; species Elymus sibiricus. Next base: position 308,470,941 of record CM077671.1, read on the forward strand.
TGCTCATATGATTCACGTTCGTTACTTTGATAGTTTGTTATGTGGGTGGACCGGTGCTTGGGTGCTGCCCTTACTTGGACAAGCCTCCCACTTATGATTAACCTCTCTCGCAAGCATCCGCAACTACGAAAGAAGAATTAAGATAAATCTAACCATAGCATGAAACATATGGATCCAAATCAGCCCCTTACGAAGCAACGCATAAACTAGGGTTTAAGCTTCTGTCACTCTAGCAACCCATCATCTACTTAATACTTCCCAATGCCTTCCTCTAGGCCCAAATAAGGGTGAAGTTTCATGTAGTTGACGTTCACATAACACCACTAGAGGAGAGACAACATACATCTCATCAAAATATCGAACGAATATCAATGTCACATGATTACTTATAACAAGACTTATCCCATGTCCTCAGGAACAAACGTAACTACTCACAAAGCATATTCATGTTCATAATCAGAGGAGTATTAATTATCATTAAGGATCTGAACATAAGATCTTCCACCAAGTAAACCAACTAGCATCAACTACAAGGAGTAATCAACACTACTAGCAACCCACAGGTACCAATCTGAGGTTTTGAGACAAAGATCGGATACAAGAGATGAACTAGGGTTTAGAGAGGAGATGGTGCTGGTGAAGATGTTGATGGAGATTGACCCCCTCTTGATGAGAGGATCGTTGGTGATGACGATGGCTTCGATTTCCCCCTCCGGGGGGGAAGTTTCCCCGGCAGAACAGCTCCGCCAGAGCCCTAGATTGGTTCTGCCCAAGTTCCGCCTCGAGACGGCGGCGCTTCATCCCGAAAGCTCCCTTATGATTTTTTTCAGGTCATCCCGAAAGGGGGCCCACAAGCCACAGGGGCGCGCCCAGGGGGTAGGGCGCTCCCCCCTGGCTTGTGACCTCCTGGTGGGTCCCCTCTGGTATTTGTTTTGCCCAATATTTTTTATATATTCCAAAATAATTCTCCGTAACTTTTCAGGACTTTTGGAGTTGTGCAGAATATGTCTCTCATATTTGTTCCTTTTCCAGTCCAGAATTCCAGCTGCCGGCATTCTCCCTCTTCCTGTAAAACTTGTAAAATAAGAGAGAAAAGGCATAAATATTGTACCATAATGTGTAATAACAGCCCATAATGCAATAAATATCAATATAAAAGCATGATGCAAAATGGACGTATCAGAGGCCGTGACTCAACTTTGGATGTATCCCACATCATGTGGAACGAGCTTCGGTATGCTATTCTTGACAGGAAGGTGCCCATCTATGGTCCTTATCTGTTTAAGCTCATTGAGGATACATGGGCTGCTTCGTTCCCTGGCGAGTCTCTTGTTACTGATCACATGGTGACTCACGGTATTCTCAAGCTCCATGTGAAGGAGGACTGGGGCGTTGCACCTTCTTTTCCCCAGATTGTCCCCACTGACTCTGATGATGAGCCAGAGCCGGATTACTCTAATGATACATATGTTCCTCCATATGAGCATGTTCCATCATAGGCTACCAAGCTAAAGACAAAGATGAAGAACCTTCTCTGCTTCCAGATCAAGGGATAGTTGAAGAGGATATCCCTACTATGGTTCCCTCTCTACCTCATGAAGATAAACAACCTGTTGCTGCAAAGAAGATGTCCAATGATGAAATCAGGATTGGTCCAATTACAAGAGCTCGTGCTAAGTTACTAGAACAACAGGTGAATTCTCTCTTAGTTGATAATGCTATTTATTTTAATGAGAGCTTTATACTGCCTAAATCCTTGTGTGTATGTGTCATTAGGTACATTGGAGAGGAAGGCATAGCACAAGGGAGCAAGGAGGGGAGCAAGGAGGCATTGCAGCTGGGAAGGGAGGAAGACCCTGCAGTTTCCAGAGCGGTAGTACCGCCCCACACAAGCGGGTAGTACCGCTTAGCGGTAGTACCGCCCCAGTACTACTGTCCTAGTACCGCTTAGGAAATTTCTTCTGGAATCCAAGCGACCCCAAGCGGTACTAAAGCGGCACTACGTATTTTTAGAGCGGAAGTACCGCTTAGGAGCGGTAGTACCGCTTGCTATAAGCGGTACTACCGTGCTGCCTGCGCGCAGACTTTGGGGCTGACGGCCCGTGTACCCCTTCGATCTATCTTAGGATATAAATACCCTTCCTGAGGGTTAGTTAGAGGCATACCACGTTTAAGATAAACCCTAGTTCTTGAGATTGCTTGTAAGCATTCATCTTGAATCCTCATCTCCAATTCGTATCGATCTGGAGATCATATACTGCAAGTTGAGTGTAATCTGCTGTTCCATTGGGAATTAGTATATTGCAATTATACCGTTTCGTGGTCGACGGCTACGTGCGCAAGTGTGTGATGTTGTGAATATCCAAAGGGTTGAGACCTTTTGCATTGGCATCAGGGATCAAGCGAGGGAGAGTTCATCGGCGACATACAAGTTATCTATCATCTTCATCATCACCACCGCCGCTTACTGATAAGATCGGGACACCCCATATCATCTTGGTATCAGATTTCCAGTGTTGCCTCGGTAAGCATCCACCAAATCATCCGTAGATTAGTTGTGTTTGTCATCCTATCCAGAAAAAGCCTCACAAACATATTAGGGTTCTTAGTAGTTTGCCATAGCCTAGATTGCATCGTAGATTGGTTTTAGTTGCTGGTCGTTGTGTCTTTCTTTTTGCGTAGCTTTTTCCTTCGAATCGATTGGTTTTAGTTTCCATCATCGATTGCATCGTAGATTGGCTTTTTGTTTCGATCAGTTATCCTGTTTTGCAAATTCCATAGCCACAGCCTGTCTACACAAAGGTGTTAGGAACTTACCCACGAGACTAGTTTCCGCTCTACAGGCTGCTCATATTGGTTTTGGTGCTTTGCAATTTCTGGACGTGATCCAAGAACAGTCGCCGCTGCTTGCGATCTATTGTGGCCTCAAAAAAAAAAACAGAGAGAAAGAAAGAAATGAGAAAAACAGTGGCTGGACGTTGTTGCTATCTATTGCACTGTTGGATTTGTATTATCTTGCGATTGTGCACTAGTAGAATTGAGCAATCTTGTGCCTGTTTACATTGAGCATTGCTAGTGTCTCTCTAGTGCATTGCAACACATCCTGTTTTTATAGTTGCTTTGCCACATTTTTCTCCACCGTGTGTGTTTCCTTGGGTGTTTGTTCACACGATCAGCACTAGGACTTGTCTTCGGTGTTGTTAGGTATCCAAACCAAGCTCCACCATATACCCTGCTTTGTCGTGTGATTGCTCTTATACCCGGGTATTCACTTCATCACATCCATGCATTAGTCATCCATCCGAGCGGGTAAGCATTGCTATTCACTTTGGAACGGTAAGATTTCCTTTTCTTGTCAGTTTTGAGTGAGTTGTGAGTGTGCCACCAACCAGATTTTGATTTTTGCACTAACCGACTAATCATGTCTTCTAGTGATGTTGATGTGCTGCAGAAAAAGGCTGATGACGAGTGTGTTTCCTGGAAGGACCATGAAGCTCTCCGCGTTCATTTGACAGGGGTTATCGATAGATCCGCTGAAAAAATTGAGGCTGATATTCAAGTTATACAAATGAAAGTGGACGCAACTGACACTACCGTCAATGCTATGCAAACACAAGTCAATGCTCTCCAAATAAGTATACAGCAGTTGACAACTTCAGTCAATGGGCTGCGTGTCGCTATTGAGCAACGCCAACATGACGGTCATGACGATGCTGATAGTGTCCATGACGACAATGACAACATGGTGGGCAATCATGGCCGTGGGCGTGACTTGCAAGGGCATGGTCATCTACCACTACGTGGTGCTCGGCGTGTACCGCTTCAGGAGGATGATGGTTTGGGCAAGCCCAAGTTCACGATTCCTAGATTTGAAGGCTCCACTGATGTCGAAGAGTATCTCACTTGGGAGCTTAAGATGGAGAAATTATGGCGCTTGCATGATTATACTGAAGATAGGAAGGTCAAGCTTGCTTCTTCTGAATTTGATGGCTATGCATTGCGTTGGTGGGATAGCGTTGTGAGTACCCGTCGCGATGACAATGAACTTCCTGTTCGCACATGGCGTGAGATGAAGGCGGTTATGAAAGCTCGTTTTGTTCCCACTAATTACTTGCGGACAGTTTATGATAAATTGACACAATTGAAGCAAGGTTCCATGACGGTTGATGCATATTACATGGAGATGGAGATGTTGATGCAGCGTGCTCGAGTAAGAGAATCTGTTGAGATGACTATGCAACGTTTTCTCCATGGGCTGAAATATAACATTAAGGGTATTATTTGGCATCACCAATACAATACAATGAACGAGCTACTCCATCATGCACGAGAAGCTGAGTCCCAGTTGGCCGAAGAAGCTCAAATTAAAGGCCGTTATACTACAGCTGGGCGGTTCTCCAACAGAACACAACCGCCCCCTAGTGAGGGCGCTGCCAGCCGCCCCTCTTCTTCTGCAACCAAACCAGCCTCCACTGTTCCACAATCAAAGCAACCTGCTGCTCCTGCTGCTAGCTCAGGTTCCAATATGTCTACAGCCCGTCATAGAGATATGCTCTGTCATACATGTGGAGGCAAGGGACACTTCAAGAGAGAGTGCCCAAATAGAAAAGTGATGATTGTGAACGATGACAATGAGTATGAGACTGGAGATGATGCTGATCCCTATGCTTCAGATGACGATGGGTACACACGTGATGACGGCATAGATGCTTTTGCTTCTCCAGCACCTACTATTGTTGTCTCGCAGCGTGCTCTTAGTGTGCAGCCACATGTTGATTCACAGCGTTGCAATTTGTTCCAAACAAAAGCACTAGTTGGCTCTAACAAAGCTTGCAGGGTGTCATTGATGGAGGTAGCTGCCGCAATCTTGCCAGCAAGGAGTTATGTGCCAAGCTAAATCTGAAATATTTACCTCACCCCAATCCATATTACGTACAATGGTTGAGTGACAATGGTGAGATGAAGGTGAGTCATATGGTGCGCGTAAATTTTGAGATAGGACCATACACGGATTCCATTGAATTTGATGTGGTGCCTATGACAATTTGCCATCTTTTATTGGGCCGGCCATGGCTCTATGACCGCCATGTGCAACACAATGGCCGTGCCAATACTTATCACTTGGAGTTCAAGGGCAAGAAAATAAATCTGCAGCCTATGTCACCACAGCAAATTGTCACTGAGTCTCGTCAGAAAATAGAAGTGAATATCAAACAGCCACCTGCACGAGAGAACAATGTAAAAGCCGTGAGTGATAATATAACAAAAAGTGCGAGAGAGCCTAGTTTGCTTATATTCGCTACCAAATAAGACATGAGAGAATTTCGAGAGGATCCTACAGCCCTGCCTCTTGTGCTTATGTACAAAGGCGAGGTTTTAGTTTCTAATGATATGCAATCTGTTTCTCTTGGTGTGTCTACTGTTTTGCAGGAATATGGCGATGTGTTTCCGGCGGAGGTACCATCGGGGCTGCCACCATTGCGTGGAATTGAGCACCAAACTGATCTCATACCCGGCGCCACCCTCCCCAACCGAGCGCCATACAGGACCAATCCCGAAGAAACGAAGGAAATACAGAAGCAAGTGCAAGCACTACTAGACAAAGGGTATATTCGTGTTTCTCTTAGTCCTTGTGCTGTTCCTGTTATTTTGGTGCCTAAGAAAGATGGTACATGGCGCATGTGCGTAGATTGTAGAGCTATTAACAACATCACTATTCGATATCGTCATCCTATTCCACGCTTAGAGGATATGCTAGATGAATTGAGTGGTGCTGCTGTTTTCTCTAAGATTGATTTGCGTAGTGGTTACCATCAAATTCGAATGAAGGAAGACGATGAATGGAAAACTGCTTTCAAAACTAAATTTGGTTTATTTGAGTGGTTAGTTATGCCTTTTGGTCTTACTAATGCACCTAGTACCTTCATGAGATTAATGAATCATGTTTTGCAAAAGTTTATTGGTCGTTTTGTGGTTGTATATTTTGATGATATACTTATTTACAGCCGCAATGAATCTGAACATTGTGATCATATTAGACAGGTTTTGCAAGTGTTGCGTGATAATAACTTGTATGCTAATCTTGAGAAGTGCACATTTGCAAAAGATAAAGTGATATTTCTGGGATACGTTGTTTCTAAGCATGGGGTAGAAGTAGATTCATCTAAGGTTGAAGCAATTCAAAATTGGCCTACTCCCATGAATGTTAGTCAAGTACGAAGTTTTCACGGTCTTGCTGGTTTCTATCGTCGTTTTGTGAAAGACTTTAGTACTATTGCTGCACCATTGAATGAATTAACAAAGAAAGGTGTGCCTTTTGTGTGGGGCGTAGCCCAAGATCATGCTTTTGACGAGCTGAAACGTTTACTTACTTCTGCACCATTACTTGCACTACCAGATTTTTCCAAACAATTTGAGGTTGAATGTGATGCTAGTGGTATAGGTATTGGTGGCGTGTTGATGCAAGAAGGTAGACCTATTGCTTATTTCAGCGAGAAACTTTCTGGTGCTAGACTGAATTATCCTGTTTATGATAAAGAATTGTATGCGCTTGTTAGAGTTCTTGAGATTTGGCAACATTATCTATGGCCAAAAGAATTTATCATACATTCTGATCATGAAGCATTGAAGTATTTGAAAGCTCAATCAAATCTACATCGACGCTTAGCTAAATGGGTTGAGTTTATTGAGTCTTTTCCGTATATCATTAAGTATAAGAAGGGAAAAGATAACATTGTTGCTGATGCTCTATCTAGGAAGAACATGCTCTTGACACATCTCGATGTTCAAATTCCTGGTTTAGAGAGTTTGTGTGATTTGTATGCAACTGATCATGATTTTGCTGAACCATATCGTTTATGTTTGCTTCGAAATGCATGGGAGAAATACCACATCCATGATAGATACTTGTTTCGAGCTAACAAACTTTGTGTTCCAGAATCGTCCGTCCGTTTGCTATTGTTGCAGGAATCACATGCAGGAGGATTGATGGGTCACTTTGGGCGTGAGAAGACATTGCTCATGTTGGCTGATCACTTTTATTGGCCCAAGATGAGGCGCGACGTGGACAGGTTTGTTCGGCGCTGCATTACATGTCACAAGTCCAAGTCAAAACTGAAGCCTCACGGTTTGTATACGCCACTACCTACACCTACCACACCATGGGAAGATATAAGTATGGATTTTGTGTTAGGTTTGCCATGCCCTCAAAGAGGTCATGATTCTATATTTGTGGTAGTGGATCGATTTTCTAAGATGGCACATTTTATTGCATGCCACAAAAGCGACGATCCGTCGCATATTGCTAACCTGTTTTTCAGGGACATCGTACGCTTGCATGGAGTGCCAAAGACAATTGTTTCTAATAGGGACGTGAAGTTTATGAGCTACTTCTGGAAGATATTGTGGGGAAAGCTAGGCACAAAGTTGTTGTTCAGCACTACATGTCACCCACAAACTGATGGTCAAACGGAGGTGGTGAATCGCACATTGTCCCAATTGCTGAGAGTTATGATCAAGAAAAATCTGCGTGAGTGGGAGGAGTGTTTGCCACTTGTTGAGTTCGCTTATAACAGGGCTGTGCATTCTACCACCCAGCTTTGTCCTTTTGAGGTGGTGTATGGTTTCAAACCAATTACACCACTAGATTTGCTGCCTCTTCCATTGCATGAGAGGGTTGATATGGAGGCATCAAACAGAGCAGATTATGTGAAGAAGATTCATGAGAAGACACGGGAGGCTATTGAGAAGCAAGGCAAGAACATTGCTGCTGCACGAAACCAATCAAGAAAGAAAGTTTTGTTCCAGCCTGGCGATATGGTGTGGGTGCATCTTCGCAAGGACAGGTTTCCACAGTTGAGACGTTCTAAACTTCGGCCGCGTGGTGCTGGTCCTTACAAGGTGTTAGCCAAGATAAATGACAATGCCTACTCGAGTGATATTCCTATTGCTGACTTTGGTGGCGTTAGCAATAGTTTCAACGTTGCTGATTTGTCCCCATGTGATGTCGATGACCTTGGAGCGTCGGGGTCGACGCCTTTTGAAGGGGGGGAGGATGATGAGGATATCCCTACTATGGTTCCCTCTCTACCTCATGAAGATAAACAACCTGTTGCTGCAAAGAAGATGTCCAATGATGAAATCAGGATTGGTCCAATTACAAGAGCTCGTGCTAAGTTACTAGAACAACAGGTGAATTCTCTCTTAGTTGATAATGCTATTTATTTTAATGAGAGCTTTATACTGCCTAAATCCTTGTGTGTATGTGTCATTAGGTACATTGGAGAGGAAGGCATAGCACAAGGGAGCAAGGAGGGGAGCAAGGAGTCATTGCAGCTGGGCAGGGAGGAAGACCCTGCAGTTTCCAGGGCGGTAGTACCGCCCCACACAAGCGGTAGTACCGCCCCAGTACTACCGTCCTAGTACCGCTTAGGAAATTTCTTCTGGAATCCAAGCGACCCCAAGCGGTACTAAAGCGGCACTACATATTTTTAGAGCGGAAGTACCGCTTAGGAGCGGTAGTACCGCTTGCTATAAGCGGTACTACCGTGCTGCCTCCGCGCAGACTTTGGGGCTGACGGCCCGTGTACCCCTTCGATCTATCTTAGGATATAAATACCCTTCCTGAGGGTTAGTTAGAGGCAGACCACATTTAAGATAAACCCTAGTTCTTGAGATTGCTTGTAAGCATTCATCTTGAATCCTCATCTCCAATTCGTATCGATCTGGAGATCATATACTGCAAGTTGAGTGTAATCTGCTGTTCCATTGGGAATTAGTATATTGCAATTATACCGTTTCGTGGTCGACGGCTACGTGCGCAAGTGTGTGACGTTGTGAATATCCAAAGGGTTGAGACCTTTTGCATTGGCATCAGGGATCAAGCGAGGGAGAGTTCATCGGCGACATACAAGTTATCTATCATCTTCATCATCACCACCGCCGCTTACTGAGAAGATCGGGACACCCCATATCAATAGTATAAGGCCCATGTGGAGGCCAAGAAGGCTCGCAGCCGTGAAAAGATCATTATGAGGAAGATTGGCCTAGCAATTGACAGCGGGTCTGAGGAACCGATTACTGGCGAGGAGGCATGGATCCAGAAGAACTGTCAGTGGGCTGAGTCAGAGGAGGATGTTCCTGCTGCCATAGATGAGGAGGACTGATCGCTTTGAGCTTACCATCTCTTTAACTCGCTTTAGTCCTCTGTGCCCCATTTTGGTGTCTCGATGCCAAAGGGGGAGAGAGTGTTTAGGGATTTGTTGGCTTTGCTGAGTCGTGAGTGTTTCATATTATCTGCGCATTTCTCTCTCGTGAACTCATTTATTTGCTTGCTTTGGTTTAAGTCGTCTAGACTTGTGAGTACTAATGTATGGTGTAAGACATGATATCTATCCTATCTTGTTATGTCTACATTAGTTACTTTATGATATTATGCTTGCTTACTTGCTTTTAACTCATATTCTGTATGTGCAAGTATTTGGCCGTGTCTATAAAATATAGGGGGAGTGTTGATCCTAGTGTGTGCTCTTTGCATTCCAAAGGCATACTCAAATAGAGCACACATCTAGGGGAAGCCTGTCTATATATTGTAGATGTCGGGTTTGCCTAAGTCTTACTGCTTATCTTATATTGGCAAATCCCGTGTTGTCACCAACCCACCAAAAAGGGGGAGATTGTAAGAGCATAATTTCCCCTAAGTAGTTTTGGTGGTAGATGACAATACCCTTGCGGGATAATCGTGTGCATTGAGCTTTCAGAGATTATCAGGTGGCACGAGACGGTTATCATTCCCCTTAGTTGTTAAAAGAGAAGACGATGTTTTCCTATTGATTTAGTGTTGGTGGTCTTGAGTCATAGGAAAGTTCGTACTATCAAGAGGGGGTCCGTATTTGGAAAGGTTGGGAGAATCAATCACGTACACATTTGCACCTTCCTCTCTTTCCCGGGACAATGGAGTTGCTCCCTGCCCTATGGAACCTGAGTTCTAGCATAAGCGGAAGTACTGCTCCTATGGGCGGTAGTACCGCTCCCACGGTAGTGCCGCCCTGGGGTACTAGGTTACTACCGCTTATTTTTTTGCTCTCTGGTGTCCTCGGGTGGTTCTGTCTATTGTGAATGGAAGTACCACTGGGAGCGGAGCGGTAGTACCGCTTGGGCAGTACTGTCGCCCTCCCCTTCTGGCTCCACTTCTGCTTATTTTTAGCTCACTCATGTCTTCGTCACTCGAGCGGATTTTGAGCGGCAGTAAGCGGAGGAAGTACCGCTCTGAGCGGCACTGCCATACTGCCCCCCTCTTATCCGCTAAGTCTGGGTATCCTTCAGTGATAAGTGGAAGTACCGCTTGCGGGAGCGGTAGTATCGCTCCGGCGGAACTACCGCCTCCCTAACTACTGTCAGCTAACTGCGACGCCCGGTACTTCCGTGCAAGCTGAAGTACCGCTCCCCCGAGCGGTACTACCGCTTATGCACGACTTGTGGGAAGAAACGGTCAGATTTTCACCCTCTATATAAGTGGGTCTTCTTCTCTAGGGAGACCCACCTCTTTTTCCCAAAAGCTCCATTGTTGCTCCTAAGCTCATTCTTGCCCGATCTCTCTCCCTAGCCATCGATTCTTGTTGATGCTCTAGGGTTTGGAGGAGAAGGCCTCGATCTACACTTCCACCAAGAGAAATTTGATTCCCCCCCCCCACTAATCCCTTGCGGATCTTGTTACTCTTGGGTGTTTGAGCACCCTAGACGGAAGAGGTCACCTCAAAGCCATATTCCATTGTGGTGAAGCTTCGTGGTGGTGTTGGGAGCCTCCAATTAAGTTGTGGAGAGGGACCCAACCTTATTTGTAAAGGTCCGGTTGCCGTCTTTAAGTGCACCACTAGTGGAATCATGGCATCTCGCATTGTGTGAGGGCGTGAGGAGAATACGGTGGCCCTAGTGGCATCTTGGGGAGCATTGTGCCTCCACACCGCTCTAACGGAGACGTACTTCCCACCGGGAAGGAACTTCGGTAACACATCTTAGTCTCCATCGGTTTCACTTGTGGTTACTCCTTACCTTTACTTTGTGCAAGCTACTTACATTGTTTCCCTTGCTTGCTTGTGTTGTTATTATTGTTAGCATTATATAGGTTTCTCACCTAGTTGCATATCTAGCCAATATATTTGTTGCTAAACCTAATTTTGTCGGATTTCGGGCTCCGCAAAACCCGAAGAGATTCGAACTCAGGGGCGTGCGCGAAGATCCCCACCAGCTTCGACCTCAAACTCACAGCTCCACAACCTAGCCAAACCGAACTCACTCAATCGCGGGGAGTAAGACTAACACACGGATTTACCCAAGTTCGGGGCCGCTGCGATGCGTAAGACCCTACTCCTTCTTTTGGTGGATTGCCTCACGAGGTGGTTTGTGGATGAACTGGTACAGTGGTGAGTAACCTCGCGAGGGCGCTCGAGTTGTGTCCCCCCTCTACGGCGCAACCTTGCCTCTATTTATAATGGCCCGGGTCCTCTTCCCTTATCGCATTGGCGGGAAGGGATCCCACAACAGCCAAATTCGAAAGGGGACAGGAGGTACATCTTATCCTGACGAAAGGTGGTCTTCGCGTGCAAAGTAGCTGGCAGTGACGCGGAGGTGGGCTCGGTGGTGACATCCGTCCTGCTGAGCCCGTTGGCCTGGTCTTGTTGCACCAGAATGGAAACCTTTGGTGGGACGCCTCGGGAACCCGCGTACGCCCTTGCCTCCTTTGCACCAAAGAGGAAATTGTCTTCTCTACGCGCTGGTGCCCGGCTGGCCTGACTTGCGTCACCCCTGACCTCCCGAGGCCGGGGGCTGCATAGGAATCTCCGCTCCTCGGGAGGCAACCTGGGGGGGCCTCTTCCTTCCGAGGGTCTTGGTGTCGTCCTCCTCCCGAGGGTGGGAATCTCGCGAGGGCCTTGTCTTGAGTGAAGCCGCGCCGGGCCGTACTGGCCGTCGAAGCGGGCCACGCCCTGGGCCGCAGGCAGGCAAGTCTGGGTACCCCCATTCCCAGGACACCGACAGTAGCCCCCGGTCCCGAGGCACACTCGAGTTGGCTTCGGGGCGAAGCCGAAGAAGATGGCCCGAAGCGCCACGGGCCCCAATCGCCTGCGGGCCAGGCCTGGCACGCGGTGCGCGGTTGGATGCGGACGTCTCCGCTCCCGTGTCTCCTCGGCAACTGCCCGAACCGACAAAAGTCTGACGCTCGGTGTCGAGCCATTATTGCTTTCCTTCCCTGTACTCTTGCTCCTTCGCCCAGATCCCCATCCTTTGTGAGAACTTCTCCAGATCTCAACACTGCACCGTCCTCCTCCTTGCTTTCTCGTTCTCAAGGACTTCTCGATGGCACCCGCCGGCAAGTCGAAGCCCGAGGCTCAGGCCTCAGCCTCCGCTTCCACCTCGCCGGCGCTCTTGGAGTCCTCCATAGCCAAGGACGGGGACCTCGCCCCGGTGCTTCCGTTGACGGTGGACGACACCAATGAGTGGGGGCGGACCTTGATATGGTGCGGCTCCGCGGAGCAGCACAGCCTGGCCAAGTCAGCGTACCCTTTCTTCCTCCACAGCATCTTCTCTGGGCTCATTCCGCCCTTCTCTGGGTTCTTCACCGCCATCCTCGAGCACTACGGGGTCCAGGCCCTCCATCTTCAACCCAACTCCATCCTGCTCGTGTCCATCTTCGCCTTTTACTGCGAGGCCTTCGTGGGCGTGAAGCCTTCAGTGGCCCTCTTTCACCATTTCTTCAGCTTGCGGCTTCATGACGGTGCTCAGCGGACAGCATGTGTCTCCTTCGTCGCGGTCCAGAGCGGGAACATGCTCTTGAAGGCCGGGAAGAAGGTGGAGAACTTCAGGCACCGCTGGGTTTTCGTGGATGTCCGGGGCCTCAACCCCCGCCTGGAGCTCCCGAAGGGGCTGCCGGAGAAGACTCCCGCATGGGGCTCCGCGAAGCTCACCGACCCCTGGGCCAAGCCCGTCCTGGAGCAGATCTCCCGAGACATCAACGCCAGGAAGTTGACCGGGGGGATGATAGTGAAGGAGTTTCTGGCGCAATGCCTGGCGTCGCTCCAGGCTCACTCGAAGCCCATGTGGGACTACCAGGGCGGTGGGGATGGCATCAGGCTTCGATCCGCACGCCTGACCACCGGGGAGCTGAACAGGGCTGTGGCGACCCTGCTCAACGGCGACCCCGGGGACCTCCTTAAGGCCTACGCCCCGCTGTATTGCCACGACGACAAGGCCGATTTGGTCGCCGCCATGCCCACCTTTGATGAGCTAGGGCTCTCTCCGTCCGAGTGCCCTGGCTCCCCAGAGACGGTGTCCTTCGACGACACCGCGGGTGAGGAAGACTCGGAGGAGACAGCGGATGACGATCTGGGGGAGGTGTCCCCTCCGTCGTGGAGCGCGCTCCTCCGTGGCTTCGAAGACGACGATGATGCTGGTGAACCCCTGGCTGGAAGTCCTCCACGATTCGCCAGGGTCCTCGGGGGGCCAGGACCCACTCCTCGGGCCGCGCGGACCACCGGCCGGGCGACCTCGAGGAAGCGTGAGGCTGGGCCTCCTCTGGAGCGCCCCCCTCACGCCAGTAAGGCGGTTGAGGCGCTTCCCTCGCCCATGCCCGAGCCGCAACCTGCGGGCGAGGCGGCCGTGGCCGGGGCGGGTACTTCCCCGGCCGCGGCCTTTGCGGGTGACGCCTCTGCTTCCCTGCACGGTGGTGCCTCCCCGGAGAAGGTAGTGGGCATTCCCGCCTTCGCCGAGGTGGAGAAGAAGAGCAAGTGGGTCGACGTCGAAGAGTAAGTAACCCTGCTTGGTTTTCGGCCGCCCGCAGGTGGCTCGCGTGCTCACGGTCCCTTTTTTGCTTGGTAACCAGGAGCACCGCCGTGCTGAAGGTGAAGAAGAAGAAGGCGGGCGTCAAGCCGAAAGTGCTCTCCGACGCGATGCCCGCTCCTGACGCCCTGCCGGCGCCTGATGAGGAGCCGGATGTCGTGGGCGAGGAGGCTCACGGGGCGACTCTCCTTGTCGCGGCCACGGAGCCCCCGACGCCCGTTGGAGAGGCTAGTTCTGCCCCTCGGGGTGCATCTGCGCTGCTGCCTGAGAGGCCAGCCCCCGAGGGCCGGCTGGCCGACGGACCGTCCGTCCCTGCCTTGTCTGTGGTGGTATCACAGCCTCCGGTGCCCTCAGCCTTCCATGCTTCTGCCCCCCTGGTGGCGGCGCCCGCTGCCGAGCAGATGCCACCTCCGGGCCAGGCCCTGGCGCCTCTGAGTCGTGGCCCTCTAGTCGGGTTAGGCACCCTGGAGGGGCCTACGCCGCTCTGGATCAGGTCCGGGACGGTCTCCGGAGCACCGACGGTAGCCTCGTGAAGGAGCGCTTGGCGATCCTTTCTGGGTGGCTCCAGGCCGACGTTGTTGCCATGGCAGTTTGGAGCCAAGCCGAGGCCACCGCAGCTGAGAGCAGGAAGGAAACCACGTCAGCCAAGGCGGCTCGCGATGCGGCGCTGGTCGATGCAGCGTCTGCTATGAAGCGCTGCGGTGAAGCGAAGGTCAGCCCGAAGGCTCTTCAGGAGGAGAAGACTGCGCTCGCGAAACAGCTTCGCCAGCGGGAGGGAGACCTCAAGGCCAGCAAGGCCAAACTCGCCGACCGCGACTCTGCGCTGTTCAAGGCGGTGGCCGACCAAGCCGCGGAGCACGAGCATCTGGACAAGCTGAAGGAGGAAGCAGCTGTGGAGAAGGCTCGGCTCGATGCCAGGGAGAAGGCCCTTGCTGCGGCTGAGGAGAGAAAGGCGGCGGAGCGCGGTGCCCTCCCCTCCGTCGAGCTCAGGCTCCGTCAGGCGCTGCACTCCATCTGCCGAGGGGGATTCGTGGAACCCCTGGTAGCTCCTGAGAGCGGCTTCGCGGGGCTCTCTTCAAAGCTTGCCGAGGTGCTCGATGGTGCCTTTGCCAGGGTGGAGACCGTCTTGGAGAGCGAGTGCCGCGACCTATTCTCCGCGGCCGCGACGCGCGTCTTCAACCACCTCTACCTTCGCGAGCCGGGTTTCGACTTCGGCTCCGTGATCTTCCCGGTAGATCCTGGGGTTCGCGCCCCTACGGCGACGGCCGTGGAGGGCGCCATGGAGGCGCTAATGAAGAAGTTCGCCTGCGTCGCCGTTCCCTCGCCTCCTACAACTGCGAAGGTCAGTGACGGTGATGACAACGGCACCGATGTCGACGACGATCTCCCCGCGGTCGGGGCATGCAGCGATGCCTGCTCCTCCTCCTAGGTCCTTTCCTGCAACATTTATCGTGCCTCGTGGAGGCGTTAGACTTGTTTGCGTTTTCGGAGACATTCAATGTTTGTAATGACTGTTTAGATTGTGTGGTTTCCTTCCTCGCCTAGCTTCCTTCCTATTTGTTGTTGTGCTCTGTGTCGGCAGGGCCCGATCCAGCACATACCTCGACCACCGTTGGGGCGTCCGGATCACCAGGACGAGACCAAGGGGTGAGGGGCTACGTGACCAGTGAGGCCCCTGAGTCGTGATGCTCAGGAGTCCCCTTTGACGTACGAGCCGCTCTCATGAAGGGAACATGGCAACGACGGGGTTAATTTGGAGATTTGAAGCGCCTTGAGCTCTGCATCGGCAGGGCTCGGTCCCGCGCATACCTCAACCGCCGTTGGGGCATTCGGATCACCAGGACGAGACCAAGGGGTGAGGGGCTACGTGACCAGTGAGACCCCTGAGTCGCGATGCTCAGGGGTCCCCCTTGACGTACGAGCGGCTCCCATACCTTTTCTCGCCAGCTTTTGCCTGAGAGGGACGTGGGAAGACCAGGTATCAGGGACCTAGGAAGGTGGCGTGCGCCAGGCCCGGCCTGAGTGTAGCCCCCGTGCAGCCCCCTCGCGCGGGCATCCCAGGGGAATGCTGCGAGACGGGGCCGTGAGGGGCCATCCTGAGGTTGGATGCAGCTGTTAGGGCGCCCTCAGTTGTTTATCCACCAGCGCGGAGCATGGGGCTTCCACGTTGCGTGGGCATAACCGCTGAGCGACAGTGTCGTCCGCCAGCGCGGAGCATGGGGCTTCCACTTGGACGTGGGAAGGGGGGGCTCGGCTCCTAAGCCCCCCGGGCGTGTACAGCCCATTAAGTTCACATGCGTGGCCTGCACGGTAGAATTGGAGGTGTATTTGGGCACCCGTGACCCAACGCGGGTCTCACGGGGCCCTACCTCGAAGGCGGGTTGCGCCTGAATCTTCTGGTAGGAGGCGCCATTCCAATCCCTATACATTTTGCAGAAACCTGCACCGAAAGAATTTCCGGGGGGCATCGCATGAGAAGGCCAAACACCAATGACCCCTGGAGCTGACGTGAGTGGGGGCCGGCCCGCCAGACAGAGCTCAGCCATTGGATTTGTCGACACTACAGGGACAGACCCGAGCACAAACGCCGTGCCCAGTCTTCTCATGCCACAAACCCGAGGAGAAAACACCCGGTGCGCGGTTCCCGTGTTGGTGAAACGCCGACTATGGTGGCAGGAACCTTGCCGCGCGCCCTGACTCACCCACTCCCGATTAGCTCATGCAAGGACGTAGCACCAAGGGCCATGGGAGGTGACGTGCACGGGGCTGGCCTGCGAGACAGAGCTCGACCGCTTGGATTTGTCAACGCTGCAGGGACGGGCCCGAGCACAGATGCCCTGCCAGCCCTTAATCACGAGGCGGTCGAAGGCGGGATTGTTAGGGCACGGCGGCATTCATGGTGGCGAAGCACCGAGCATGCAGTTTGGAATACTTAAGAAATTTATCAAATGCATAAGAGGTTCTGATACAAGCGCAAACGACGCGGCTGCAGGGACGGGCCCTGACTGCCTGAGGATAATGCAGCCCGATGGGTGCCCTCAAACTGAGCAAACCAAAAAGTTACCTGGTACGAACCAAAAAATCACCTGGCAGCGGTACCACTGAAGCGTCGAGGTAGTCGTTGGGGGCCTGGCCTTCATGAGCCCGACGCCTTCGGAGGCTCGAGGTCCTCGCTAGGACCTGGCAACTCCTCCAGGGCCGCGCTGCGCCGGGGCTCGTAGGGCGCGAGCATGGCCTGGGCGAGGCGTTGGAACGTGGCACCCGCATTCGCCAGGTTGAAGGGCATGCGGATGTAGCTGCACGGGTAGACCCCACCGCGGCCGACGCGCGATGACCAGAAGAGATCCTGGGACGCTGCCCTGTTGATGCCCGGTACATCGACGCAGACGCGCGGCATGCCCCCCGGGTCAAGGATGGCAGCCACGCCAGGTGATCCGGGGCGACTCCCACCTCGCATGGTCTGCGCCTCCTGAAGCTCCTCGATTGCTTGGGTGATGAACTCCCGCGAACCCGGTGCCTCGCGCCGTGCTCCTTGCTTGAGTGGCCGCGCGCCGAAACACGCCTCCATGTTGTGCCCGAACACCTCCCTCGTCTCACTGGTTAGGTCGGAAGCTTTCCAGATGGAAGCCCCCAAGCCCGACCCGAGGGAGGCGCCGAGCGCGCCTTCCTATGCGAGGGGGTAAGGGGCCTTGGCTCCGGGCGCGGAGCCTGAGGCGCCATCCTTGGAGGTCTCAGCCCCCTGACGCCCCTTGGAGAGGAGCTGCTTCTTCTTCTTGGAGACATCCTCAGGAGGCAGGATGCCACCTTCGTCGTCAGAGTTTTCCGCCGCCGCGGCCCGGTAGGCACGCTCGAGGGAACAAAAGGCGTCCTTCTCATTGCAGGCGACAGGGATGTCGCCACCACTCCCCGACATCTTGAGGACATTGTAGCCATGGTGAGTTGATAGCCCACAAGTGTAGGGGATCGTTTGTAGCCTTTTTCGATAAGTAAGAGTGTCGAACCCAACGAGGAGCTAAAGGTAGAACAAATATTCCCTCAAGTTCTATCGACCACCGATACAACTCTACGCACACTTTAACGTTTGCTTTACCTAGAACAAGTATGAAACTACTTTGTAGGTGATAGGATAGTTTGCACGAATAACACTAAAAGTACTTTGCGGGAAATAAAACTACGAGTAAAAAGCAAGATAATAAAAGTTAGTTGTTTAGTAGAAAGCTTTTGTCAATCAAGAAGGTTATTTGTCCCTAGGCAATTGATAACTAGACCGGTAATCATTCTTGCAATTTTACTTGAGGGAGAGGCATGAGCTAACATACTTTCTCTACTTGGATCATCGGGTTTATGCTTCTGTCACTCAAGCAACCCACCATAGGCAAATCATGAACACATTGCAACACCCTACAACGAGGATCCCTCACGTTTGCGCGAGACGGAGGGTGATACGTCCATTTTGCATCATGTTTTTATATTGATATTTATTGCATTATGGGCTGTTATTACACATTATGGTACAATATTTATGCCTTTTCTCTCTTATTTTACGAGGTTTACATGAAGAGGGAGAATGCCGGCAGCTGGAATTCTGGACTGGAAAAGGAGCAAATATGAGAGACCTATTCTGCACAACTCCAAAAGTCCTGAAAAGTTACGGAGAATTATTTTGGAATATATAAAAAATATTGGGCGAGAGAAATACCAGAGGGCACCCACCAGGAGGTCACAAGCCTGGGGGGCGCGCCCTACCCCCAGGGCGCGCCCCTGTGGCTTGTGGGCCCCCTGGCAGGCCTCCGGTGCCCATCTTCTTCTATATGGAGGGTTTTGACCTGGAAAAAATCATAAGAGAGCTTTCGGGACGAAGCGTCGCCGTCTCGAGGCGGAACCTGGGCAGAAGCACTCTAGGGCTCAGGCGGAGCTGTTCTGCCGGGGAAACTTCCCTCCCGGAGGGGGAAATCGAAGCCATCATCATCTCCAACGATCCTCTCATCGAGAGGGGGTCAATCTCCATCAACATCTTCACGAGCACCATCTCCTCTCCAAACCCTAGTTCATCTCTTGTATCCGATCCTTGTCTCAAAACCTCAGATTGGTACCTGTGGGTTGCTAGTAGTGTTGATGACTCCTTGTAGTTGATGCTAGTTGGTTTACTTGGTGGAAGATCATATATTCAGATCCTTAATGATAATTAATACTCCTCTGATTATGAACATGAATATGCTTTGTGAGTAGTTACGTTTGTTTCTGAGGACATGGGATAAGTCTTGTTATAAGTAATCATGTGAATTTGGTATTCGTTCGATATTTTGATGAGATGTATGTTGTCTCTCCTCTAGTGGTGTCATGTGAACGTCGACTACATGACACTTCACCATTATTTGGGCCTATTGGAAGGCATTGGGAAGTAATAAGTAGATGATGGGTTGCTAGAGTGACAGAAGCTTAAACCCTAGTTTATGCGTTGCTTCGTAAGGGGCTGATTTGGATCCATATGTTTCATACTATGGTTAGATGTATCTTAATTCTTCTTTCGTAGTTGCGGATGCTTGCGAGAGAGGTTAATCATAAGTGGGAGGCTTTTCCAAGTAAGGGCAGCACCCAAGCACCGGTCCACCCACATATCAAATTATCAAAGTAACAAACGCGAATCATATGAGCATGATGAAAACTAGCTTGACAGAAATTCCCATGTGTCCTCGGGAGCGCTTTGCTTTATATAAGAGTTTGTCCAGGCTTGTCCTTTGCTACAAAAAGGATTGGGCCACCATGCTGCACCTTTGCTACATTTGTTACTTGCTATTCGTTACGAATTATCTTATCACAAAACTATCTGTTACCGATAATTTCAGTGCTCGCAGATAATACCTTACTGAAAACTGCTTGTCATTTCCTTCTGCTCCACGTTGAGTTCGACACTCTTACTTATCGAAAGGACTACGATAGATCCCCTATACTTGTGGGTCATTAGAGGGCACCGTAGGATAGCACCATAATAAAATATACAATCATACCAACCATGATCATCAATTAGCCCATAGGACAAAGCGGATCTACTCAAACATCATAGGATAACCATATATCATTGGGAAATAGTATATGGAGTTGAGCACCATGTTTAAGTAGAGATTACAGCGGGGAGAAGGGGAGTTACACCGCTGCATAGAGGGGGAGAGAGTTGGTGTTGACGGCGGCGAAGTTGTTGGAGTAGATCGCCGTCACGATGCTTGACCCGGCGGCGTTCCGGAGCCACCGGGAGAGAGGGGGAGAGAGCCCCCCTCCTTCTTCTTCTTCCTTGGCCTCCCCCCCTAGATGGGTGGAGAATTCCCCCTATGGTCCATGGCCGCCATGGCGGCGGAGGGGCAGGAGCCCCTCCTAGATTGGATCTCCCTCTCTGTTCTCTTCTGTTTCATGTTCCTATTTTCTGGCCGAAAACCGTTTCTTATATTCCTGGAGATCCGTAACTCCGATCGGGCTGAAATTTTGAGGGGATTTTTATCCAAAAACTAGCTTCCTTGCAGCCAAAGGAGATCTCCAACCAACATACGAGGTGAGCATCACCCACCAAGGCGCGCCTGGGCCCTGGTGGCGTGCCCAGGTGTATCGTGGGGGCTGTGGGCCTCCGATTGCATTGATTCCACTTCTCAAAATTCACAAATATTCCAAAAAAAATCTCTGTAAATTTTTATCGCGTTTGGACTTCGTTTGATATGGTAATTCTACGAAACAAAAAACATGCAACAAACAGGAACTGGCACTGGGCACTGGATCAATAGGTTAGTCCAATAAATCATATAAATTGTTGCCAAAAGTATGTGAAAGTTGTATAATATTGGCATGAAACAATCAAAAATTATAGATACGATGGAGACGTATCAGCATCCCCAAGCTTAATTCCTGCTCGTCCTCGAGTAGGTAAATGATAAAAAAGATAATTTCTGATGTGGAATGCTACCTAGCATAATCTTGATCATATATCTAATCATGGCATGAATATTAAGACACAAGTGATTCAAAGCAATAGTCTAGTTTTGACATAAAGACATTAATACTCAGGCATCCCAACAAACAATCATGTCTTTCAAAATATCAAGGCTAAAGAATGCTATCCCTACAAAATCATATAGCCTTGTCATGCTCTGTCTTCTTAACACAAAGTATAAATCATGTACTACCCCGGTGTGAGCCAAGCAATTGGTTCATACATTTTAACGTGCTTCAGCATTTTCAACTCTCACGCAATACATGAGCGCAAGCCATGGATATAGCACTATAGGTGGAATAGAATATGGTGGTAGGTTTCAAAGGGGTAAAAGTGGAGAAGAAAGTCTCGCATCAACTCAGCGTATCATCGGGCTATGGAGATGCCCATCAATATATATCAATGCGAGGAGTAGGGATTGCCATGCAACGGATGCACTAAGAGCTATAAGTGTATGAAAGCTGAATATGAAAACTAAGTGGGTATGCATCTAACTATATGAAAAATTCCCACTAGTATATGAAAGTGACAACACATGAGACTCTCTACATGAAAAACATGGTGCTACTTTGAAGCACAAGTGTGGAATTAGCATGCCCCTTCTACTTCTTTCAATTTATTTTCTTTATTTTTTATTTTTATTTTTTTTTCTTTTCCCCTTTTTTTCTTTTTCTTCTCTTATTCCTACTTTGTCCGGAGCCTCATCCCGAATTGTGGGGGAATCATAGTTTCCATCATCCTTTCATCACTGGAGCATGCTCTAAAAATGAATAATGTTGATCATCACACTTATATTTACTTACAACTCAATATTACAATGCAAAGTATGACTCTATATGAATGCAATGATCTAGCGTAGCAAAGATATCAAAAAACGGACAAGCCATGAAAACATCATGCTAGCAATCTTACGATCATGTAATGCAATATGACAATGAATGCTCAAGTCATCAAAACGGAGGCGGTGGAAGTTGCATGGCAATATATCTCGGAATGGCTATGGAAATGCCATAATAGGTAGGTATGGTGGCTGTTTTGAGGAAGATATAATAAGGCTTATGTGTGATAGAGCGTATCATATCATGGGGTTTGGATGCACCGGTGAAGTTTGCACCGACTCTCGAGGTGAGAAAGGGCAATGCACGGTACCGTAGAGGCTAGCAAATTGCGGAAAGGTAAAGAGTGCATATAATCCATGGACTCACATTAGTCATAAAGAACTCACATACTTATTGCAAAAGTTTATTATCTCTCTCGAAGCAAAGTATTACTACGCATGCTTCTAGGGGGGGAGGTTGGTAGGAGCTAACCATCGCGCGCCCCCGACCTTCACACAAAGATAGATAATGAAGGATAAATTGTGCTCCAACTTCCTAGCATAACGGGAGACTATACGTGCATGCTTCGGGAATCACAAACTTTAACACCAATATCTTACTAAACACGATCATCCACTAGTACCTCCCACATATTATCATCTCTATATCGCAAAACTATTGCAAGGAATCAAACATTTCATATTCAGTGAACCCTAAGTTTTATGTAGGATTTTATGACTAACCATGCAAATGACCAATTCCTGTTGACTCTCTAAATAGATATAAGTGAAGCAAGAGAGTTTAATTATTTCTACAAAAGACCATGCTCTAATAAATATAAGTGAAGCAAAAGAGCATTCTTCAAATAACGGTTCTCTATGTGAAGAGAAACAGGCAATCCAAACTTCAAATGATATAAGTGAAGCACATGAAGCATTCTATAAAGCCATACTCAAAAGATATAAGTGAAGTGCAATGAGCATTCTATAAATTAACCATGAACTATCTCATACTAGCATGGTGCATAAAAGAAAAGTGAAAACTAAACGCAAAAGACGCTCCCAGATTTGCACATATCACATGAATGAAACGAATTCGAAAACATACCGATACTTGTTGAAGAAAGATGGGATGCCTTCCGGGGCATCCCCAAGCTTAGACGCTTGAGTTTCCTTGGATATTTACTTGGGGTGCCTTGGGGATCCCCAAGCTTTAACTCTTGCCTATCCTTCTTCTCCTCATATCGAGACCTCCTTGATCTTCGAACACTTCATCCACACAAAACTTAACAGAAGACTGGTAAGATCCGTTAGTATAATAAAGCAAAATACTACTCTAAGTACTGTTGCAAACCAATTCATATTTTATATTTGCATTATCCCTGCTGTATTATAACTTTTCTATGGCTTACACCACCGATAAAATCGATAGTTTCATCAAAACAAGCAAAACAATGCATCAAAAACAGAATCTGTCTTAAACAGGACAGTCTGTAGTAATCTGAACTTTGACCATACTTATGTAACTCCAAAAATTCTGAAACATTAGGAAACATTAAAAATTTTGTATAGAAATACTGTGTAAAAAATTCAGAAACTTTTGACGTTCCAGTAAAAAATGAAAATTCACGCACTACAGCCAAAGTTTCTGTTTTTACACCGCACATTCCAACAAGCAATCTAATCATCCTAAAGGCAAATCTTGGCACATTATTTTTATAATACAATGTATGGATAATTATTTTTGTTGGAAAAGTTTCCGTGATTCAATATTCACAAATTTTCCATGGGCATGAACAAAAGTTCAAGGACGTCCCCCACTTCAACGATGCTCATCATCTCTCTCACTTTCACCTTTCCTTTTGTGAAGTAATAGGTTCCCCTCTTTATTTTTTTGTTTTTAAACTTTATAAAAGCACAGAACAGAAATAAATGATACTCTAAAACTTCCGGGTTGTCTCCCTGGCAGCGCTTTCTTTAAAGCCATTAAGCTAGGCATAAAGTGCTCAAGTAATGGATCCACCCGGATCCCAAGGTATATCAAAGCCAATTTTAATTAGCAATGATTTGTAATTTAGTAGTGAGCACAAAGTGATATATATCATGTGACAACGAAGTCTAACTCTCTTCCTATGCATCGCCATGTCATACAAGAACAATTCATGCACATTAAGTAAAGGCCAATGCATAGTATAAACAATTTCTTGCAATTTCATAGTATTGGAAAACATAGAGAGGTGAAGATTTGATTCCTCTCTCATAATAATTGCAAGTAGGAGCAGCAAGCACATGCATATTATATTCATCAAAATCATCATGTGTATTAGCTAAACGCAACCCATCTATATAATCCTTAATAAGAGCAAACTTCTTCGATATAGTGTAGTTGGGAGAATTCAAGAAGATAATAGGACTATCATGTGTGGGTGCAATAGCAACAATTTCATGATTAACATAAGGAACTATAGCAAGTTCATCTTCATTAGCATAATTCATATTGGCATCATGGCCACAAGCATAGCAAGCATCAAGTTCATCAAAAAGGGATATTTCAAAAGAATCCAAGGGATCATAGCAATCATCATAGCATTCATTCTTCGGTATGCACGAAGGGAAATTAAATAATGTAAGAGTTGAATAGTTACTCTCATTAGAAGGTGGGCACGGGTAGCTAATCCGCTCTTCCTCCTTTTGTTCTTCGCTCTCCTCCTCATCTTTTTCATCTAATGAGCTCACAGTTTTAGCAATTTCTTCTTCCATAGATTCCTGCAAAATATTAGTCTCTTCCAAGGCAGCAGTCATTCTTTCAATAAATTCAATAATATCAGCATTGCAATCATAATTCTCATAGCAATATTTAAGTATGGATACAATTTCAGATTCATAAGGAACATCATCATCATACTTTTCAAGCAAAGAAGCAATTTCATAAGCACCTTTAAATGCAACAAATTCTTCTATTCATTCCACATCATAATAATCATAAATACCTTTAGCATAAGATGTCAAGGTTTCATTAACATTAAATTTGCATTGAAAGGGAAGGTGTCGAGCTTCTATATTAGAGCAACAAGTAAAGTCACATCTCGAGCATGCATCCCAAGCAAACCATTCCAGTATTCTAATTTGATCCCATAAGTGTTTCCCTTTTTGAGATAAGCGATAATCCCTAAAGTACTCACGTTTATCCAATGTGTATCCCATTATAAAGTTCCTTGAGGATTTCTCGGGATTATCGGAGGAGTAATTAACGTGTTCCACATAACTAGCATCGAGGGTTTTAGGAGGTTCCCCATCTCCATGAGTAGCAAGTACCACTAATTTTTTTGGTGTTTCGTGTTTCATATCCATAACTAAAGATATAAAACAACTAATAACAGAAAATAAAAATTACTTAGTGATAAAGAAAACAAGCACACACGAGAATATTCACCCCATGCTATTGCTCCCCGGCAACGGCGCCGGAAAAAGGTATTGATAACCCACAAGTGTAGGGGGTCATTTGTAGCCTTTTTCGATAAGTAAGAGTGTTGAACCCAACGAGGAGCTAAAGGTAGAACAAATATTCCCTCAAGTTCTATCGACCACCGATACAACTCTACGCACACTTTAACATTTGCTTTACCTAGAACAAGTATGAAACTACTTTGTAGGTGATAGGATAGTTTGCACGAATAACACTAAAAGTACTTTGCGGGAAATAAAACTACGAGTAAAAAGCAAGATAATAAAAGTTAGTTGTTTAGTAGAAAGCTTTTGTCAATCAAGAAGGTTATTTGTCCCTAGGCAATTGATAACTAGACCGGTAATCATTCTTGCAATTTTACATGAGGGAGAGGCATGAGCTAACATACTTTCTCTACTTGGATCATATGCACTTATGATTGGAACTCTAGCAAGCATCCGCAACTACTAAAGATCATTAAGGTAAAACCCAACCATAGTATTAAGTATCAAGTCCTCTTTACTCCCATATGCAACAACCCACCTACTCGGGTTTATGCTTCTGTCACTCAAGCAACCCACCATAGGAAAATCATAAACACATTGCAACACCCTACAGCGAGGATCCCTCACATTTGCGCGAGACGTAGGGCACCGTAGGACAGCACCATAATAAAATATACAATCATACCAACCACGATCATCAATTAGCCCATAGGACATAGCGGATCTACTCAAACATCATAGGATAGCCATATATCATTGGGAAATAGTATATGGAGTTGAGCACCATGTTTAAGTAGAGATTACAGTGGGGAGAAGGGGAGTTACACCGCTGCATAGAGGGGGAGAGAGTTGGTGTTGACAGCGGCGAAGTTGTTGGAGTAGATCGCTGTCACGATGCTTGCCCCGGCGGCGTTCCGGCGCCACCGGGAGAGAGGGGGAGAGAGCCCCCATCCTTGTTCTTCTTCCTTGGCCTCCACCTAGATGGGAGGAGAGTTCCCCCTCTGGTCCATGGCCGCCATGGCGGCGGAGGGGCAGGATCCCCTCCTAGATTGGATCTCCCTCTCTGTTCTCTTCTGTTTCACGTTCCTGTTTTCTGGCCGAAAACCGTTTCTTTTATTCCCGGAGATCCGTAACTCCGATCGGGCTGAAATTTTGAGGGAATTTTTATCCAAAAATAAGCTTCCTTGTGGCCAAAGGAGAGCTCCAACCGACATAAGAGGTGAGCAGCACCCACGAGGGCGTGCCTGGGCCCTGGTGGCGCGCCCTGGTGTATCGTGGGGGCTGTGGGCCTCCGATTGCATTGATTCCACTTCTCAAAATTCACAAATATTCCAAAAAAATCTCCATAAATTTTTATCATGTTTGGACTTTGTTTGATATGGTAATTCTGCGAAACAAAAAACATGCAACAAACAGGAACTGGCACTGGGCGCTGGATCAATAGGTTTGTCCAATAAATCATATAAATTGTTGCCAAAAGTATGTGAAAGTTGTATAATATTGGCATGAAACAATCAAAAACTATAGATACAACGGAGACGTATCATGAGTCACCGCCATGAACTTGGCGAGGGCAAGGTACCCGAGGATCGCGTTGTATGGGAGGTGGATGTGAGCGACGTCGAAGTCAATGAGCTCGGTGTGGCAGTTGCTACGCCCGCCGAAGGTGACCGGCAGGCGCACTTGCCCGATGGAGATGGTGGAGCCATCGGTGACCCCTGAGAAAGGCTTGGTTGGCATGAGCTGGTCATATGGCACTTGGAGCGTCTCGAACGTTTCAATGGAGAGGACATTGAGCCCAGCACCGCCGTCGATAAGGGTCTTGGTGACGAGGACGTTGCTGATGGTCGGCGTGCACAACATGGGGAGTGCACCTGCCGTGGCCGAGCACTTGAGTCGATCCTTGGAATCGAAGGTGATGGCGCACTGTGACCACTTGAGGGGACGCGCGGCCTCAAGCTTCGGGAGAGCCGCATTCACCTCCCGCGAGAACTGCTTGAAGATTCAGTTCGATGCAGGGGCCTGAGCGCTGCCCAGGATGCAAGCGATTTCCCTGGCTTCCTGGAAGCCCCCAGCCCCGTCGTTCTGCCTGTCTTCCTCCTTCCTCCTGGGTGGCAGCGGCAACGGGGGGAGGCCCGCCTCACGAGGCTGGTCGCGGCGCGGCCCCTCACGAGGCTTGTCGTGCCAGCGGTCCTCCCGAGGCTGGTCGCGCCACTCCTGACGCGGGTTGCGACCGTCCCAGCGGTCTCCACCACGGCCTCCACCGCGACCGTAGCCATGGTCGCCGCGCCCAGGGCGACGACCGAAATGCTCGTCACGGAGCACCCTGAGCTCCTGGCAGTCATTGGTGTTGTGGCTGTTGGAGCAGTGGAAAATGCAGAATAGTCGTCCGCCCCTGGGGGGTTCCTCATCTCGACTGCGCTTCGCCTCAGGTTCTGCCGCCAGCACCGCGGGGGCCTTGCGCTTCGTTTCCTTGGCCTTGGTCTTCTTGTCTTCGGGGTCCGCCTCCAGAAGCTCGAGGACGGAGAGGCGGCCCTCTTCGGCCTTTGCGCACTTGTTCGCCAGGTTGAACATTTCCAGAGCAGAGCACAGGTCATCGTGGATGGCGAGCTTCTCCCTCATCCTGAGGTCCCTGACGCCATCGGTGAATGCTGAGATGATGGCCTCATTCGACACCCTCGGGATCTTGAGGCGGACAGTCGTGAAATGCTGTATGTACTTGTGCAAGGTCTCGCCCGGCTGTTGCTTCACGTGGCGCGGGTCAGCCACGGCGAGGGCGCGATCACGGGTGCCTTGGAAGTTGGTGACGAAGCGCTCTCGGAGTTCGTCCCAGGAGGTGATCGACCCCTCCGGGAGGTTGAGGAGCCAGGAGAGCGCACCACCCTTGAGGGCCATGGGGAACCAGTTCGCCATGACCTTGTTGTCTCCACCGGCCGCCTCGATGCTCAGCGAGTAGAGCTGTAGGAACTCTGCAGGGTCTGGGGTGCCGTCATAGCAAGGAGGCAGGTCCGACTTGAACTTGCCGGGCCAGGTGACCCGACGCAGCTCCGGGGCGATGGCGCGGCAGCCCACTGCAATCACGGGCGTCGCGCGCATGGGAGGGGCCCGGTCTTGGTGTTCCTGTGCAGCGGCCTCCAGGGGCGCACGGTCGCGACGCTGGTGTAGCGGCGCAGGGAGTGCGCGGGCGTCAGCGAGCGACTGCGGCACCACCTGGCAGCTTACTTCATTCCTCACCCTCGCCGGGGGCCCGCACGGCTGGTCGCGCGGGTGTGCTTCACGCTTGGGCTCGGGGTCGGCGCCGCGCTGGGGGGGAGGAGGTGGCGCACCATGGGCCACGTCGCCCGCCAGAGAGGGCGGGGGACGGAGCGAGTAGGAGAGCGCCGGGGCGTCGCCGACAGCACTGACGAGCTCCGCGATGCGCCCGAACCAGTTATCGTAGCGGTTGGGGGCTGGGCGGTAGCGTAGCAGCTCGCGCGCCATGAGCAGTGCGGCCGACCCGTGCGCCTGCCCGGGGCGAGCATGGGAGGATGACCCAGTAGCTGGAATGATGGACGGGTTGGCAGTGCGGCCGTCGCGCTGCGTGGTGACCGGCTGCGAGGAGGCCTACTGCTCGTGGGCATCTGGGCCCGTGGCGGCGTCGGCTGCGGGAGAGGTGGATTGACGCGTGGCGGTGCGGCCCACTGGCGCTGTCTGGGCGACACGAGCAGCCCGGCGTTCGGCGCGTGCTCGGCGAGCGTCAGCCATCGGAGCGTTGAGCGGAGAGGGAGCGAAGCTTGAGGAGATACTTCGGCACGCCCCCTACCTGGCGTGCCAAATGTCGGATTTCGGGCTCCGCAAAACCCGAAGAGGTTCGAACTCAGGGGCGTGCGCGAAGATCCCCACCAGCTTCGACCTCAAACTCACATCTCCATAGCCTAGCCAAACCGAACTCACCCAATCGCGGGGAGGAAGACTAACACATGGATTTACCCAGGTTCGGGCCGCTGCGATGCGTAAAACCCTACTCCTGCTTTTGGTGGATTGCCTCACGAGGTGGTTTGTGGATGAACTGGTACAGTGGTGAGTAACCTCGCGAGGGCGCTCGAGTTGTGTCCCCCCTCTACGGCGCATCCCTGCCTCTATTTATGATGGCACGGGTCCTCTTCCCTTATCGCATTGGCGGGAAGGGATCCCATAACGGCCAAATTCGAAAGGGGACAGGAGGTACATCTTATCCTGACGAAAGGTGGTCTTCGCCTGCAAAGTAGCTGGCGGTGACGCGGAGGTCGGCTCGGTGGTGACATCCATCCTACTGAGCCCGTTGGCCTGGTCTTGTTGCACCAGAATGGAAACCTTTGGTGGGACGCCTCGAGACCCCGCGTGCGCCCTTGCCTCCTTTGCACCAAAGAGGAAACTGTCTTGTCTGCGCGCGCTGGTGTCCGCCTGGCTTGACTTGCGTCACCCCCGACCTCCCGAGGCCGGGGGCTGCATAGGAATCTCCGCCCCTCGGGAGGCAACCTGGGGTGGCCTCTTCCTTCCGAGGGTCTTGGTGTCGTCCTCCTCATGAGGGCCTTGTCTTGAGTGAAGCCGCGCCGGGCCGTACTGGCCGTCGAAGCGGGCCACGCCCTGGGCCGCAGGCAGGCAAGTCTGGGTACCCCCGTTCCCAGGACACCAAAAAATTTGTTAAATAAAAGTTAAAAACTGGTAGTTGCCTATTCACCCCCACCCCCTCCCCCCCTCTAGTCAACCATATCGATCATTTTAGAGGCAAATATGGTTATAGAAATTCTCATCTTACTCACTTATCTCTCTTTGTGTTGAAATTATTAATGTTTCATTCTTCTTATATTCATATGCTAGATAGTTCTTGTCTTGATAATTTGTTTGCTTATAAAATGCCTATGCATAGGAAGCATGTTAGACTTAATTTTGTTAATTACATGCTATATGATGCTCTCTTTGTGCTTCAATTCTTGTTTTTTATGTGAGCATCATTATTATCCCAAGCCTATCTTAATGGCTATAAAGAAATAGCTTGTTGGGAGACAACCCAAAACTTTATGTTTGTGTGTGATAAAATTATTATTTCCTCTGTAATGATTGTATTTTTATGTTTAAATTAGTGTTTGTGCCAAGTAAAGCTTGTGGGATGACTTGCATGATAAGTAGAATTGATACGGTGCAAAAACAGAAACTTTAGCGTCGAGTGCAGAATTTCTCTGATTTTACTGGATGTCTTTTTGATCTGAATTTTTTACACATTATTGCTATACAAATTCTTCAAGTTGTTCTAAGTTTTTAGTATTTTTGGAGTGACAGAAGTATAGGTTCTCTACAGATCTTTACAGACTATTCTGTTTTAGATAGATTCTGTTTTTGCTTGCATAGTTTGCTTGTTTTGGTGATGCTATGGATTGTATCGGGGGGTATAAGCCATGGAGAAGTTAGAATACAGTACCTTATGCGATAATAAAATAAGAATCAATTTATAACAGTACCTAAATTATTTGATATGTTAACTATACTAACGGATCTCACGAAGGTTTTGTTGAGTTTTGTGTGCTGAAGTTTTCAAGTTATGGGTGCTATCACGATGGATGAAGGAATAAGGAGCGGCAAGAGCCTAGGCTTGGGGATGCCCAAGGCACCCCAAGGTAATATTCTAGGAAGACTCAAGCGTCTAAGCTTGGGGATGCCCCGGAAGGCATCCCCTCTTTCGTCTCAATCCATCGGTATGTCACTTGGAGCTATATTTTTATTCATCACAGGATATGAGTTTTGCTTGGAGCGTCGTTTGCTTTAGTTTGCTTTTGTTTTAGTTTTCCACAATCATTGTTTGCTGGACACACACACTTGAGAGAGACACAAGATCACCACAATTTATTAGAATACTCTTTGTGCTTCACTTATATCTTTTGAGCTTAGCAGTTGCTCTAGTACTTTACTTATATCTTTTAGAGCACGGTGGCGTATAGATTTTATAGACATAATTGCACTCTCGTTCTTCACTTATATTTGTTTGAGAGTTAATAAATAGTGACGGTAATTTGCATGGGTTATAAGACTATTCCAAAAATAATAGGTATCCAATGAGTGCATAATCAAAACCACATGTAGCACATAAAAGAGAAATTGTGGGTTACTGATATTGATGTGGTAATGTGAAAGGGCATGAGTGCATGATCATTGGTTAGTAAGAATATCGGGAATTAGAGGGTGTTAACTTGCTATTCATCTAAATGTTTTTTATGGCATGGTGATGATGTGTGAGCATTCTTATTCCTCGTTGAAATCCTAGTGATGTTTAAGTCGGAGGCGCGCGATGGTTAACTCCTCCCAACCTCCTCCCTAGGGGCATGTGAGTAGTTCTTTGCTTCGAGAGAGCTAATAAAATCTTGCAATAAGTATGTGAGTTCTTTATGACTAATTTGAATCCATGGATGTACGTACTCTCACCACCTCATATTTGCTAGCCTCTTTGGTACCGTGCATTGCTCATTCTCACCTCGAGGATCGGTGCAACCTTCGCCAGTGCATCCAAACCCCGTGACATGATACACTCTATTGGACATAAGCCTCACTGTATCTTCCTCAAAACAGCCACCATACCTACCTATTATGGCATTTCCATAGCCATTCTGAGATATATTGCCATGCAACTTCCACCGTTACATCATATGGCTAGTACATTCATTGTCATATTGCTTTGCATGATCATACAAGCTGACATTGTATTTGTGGCAAAGCCACCGTTCATCATTTTTCATACATGTTATGCTTGATCATTGCACATCCTGGTACACTGCCAGAGGCATTCATATAGAGTCATATTATAGTTTTTCATGTTGAGTTGTAAGTAAATAGAAGTGCGATGATCATCATTATTAGGGCACTGTCTCAGTGAGGAAAGGATGATGGAGACAATGATTCCTCCACAAGTCGGGATGAGACTCCAGATGAAAAATAAAAGAAAGAGAAAAAAGAGAAAGAAAGAAAGAAAAAGAAAAAAAAGGAGAAAAAAAGAATGAGAGAAAAGAGAGAAGGGACAGTGCTACTACTTCTTTTTCCACATAACTATGTGCTTTCTATCAATTGCCCAATAGTAATTTGTTTACCCACCGTATGCCTACTACATGAGAGATGCCACTAGCGAACACTACGCCCCCCGAAGTCTATTCACTTATATATTTACAAAAGCTTTCAATACCTTGCTGCGATTTATTTGCTTTTATTTTATTTTGCAGTTTACTTTACTCAACTATCATCTACACACTTCATTTGCTTGCAAGTAACGAGTTCAAGGGGCTTGAGAACCCTCTTGCCCACGTTGGGTGCAAGTACGTGCTCTTTTGTGTGTAGGTGCTGAAGACGGGAATTTGCGCGGTCCTCCTATTGGTTCGATAACCTTGGTTATCACTGAGGGAAATACTTATTTATGATGTGCCGCATCACCCATTCCTCTTCACGGAAAACCCAACGCAGATCACAAGTAGCGTGGGGCATCCGGGCCGGCCTGGGAACGGCCGGTGGTGGAGCGAGGTGTCACTGAAGGTGACGACGGTGCCGTGGTGCTCCTGTTAAGGTGTTGAAAAGTAAATCTCATCTCGTTAAAATAAACATGTCGTGACGTGATAACCCGGTGAGACATTGAATCATAGCAGCGATAGCCCTACTTGCTTGGTGGGTAGCCGAGAAAAATGCAGGGCAAGGACCATGGCACAAGATTATGTGGAGTGGTGGTAGCGATGCTAGGGTAGCACAAAGAACCGAAGATTTGGAGATCATCATAAGATGGTGGCGAGCCGAAGAGAAGATCATGTGGTATATAGTTCCATCGAACACGACAAGGTCAAATATTAATGAGAAGGATTGCCGTGGCGAGTGCATCGGGCCCAAAGCGAGGCAGAGCATGAGCATGAAACAAGACAGTGCGGACACAGTCATTAAGGGTGTGGAGCATATGTTTGACACGACCGTTTTGTGGCAAGGTAAGGACACGTGAACCGGAAGATGGTCCATGGGATGCAAGAAGAGTGCGGATGGTAAGGTTGTCGAACTCCTTCCCATTATCAGTTTGCAAAGCATGAACGGACCTCCCGAACTGTGTAGACACATAAGAAAAAAATGCGGTGAGTGTAGATGGAACATCAGATTTTTGATGTAGAGAAAAAGTCCACAAAAAATGGGAATAATCATCCAAGATCACAATATAATAAAGATAACCGGAATTACTTGGAATAAGGACGAACTAAATGGAAGACGAACGTGCTTGCCGACACGGCAGACATGACAAGTGTGGTTATCTGGTTTATCAAAGAGAAAGAA
This sequence comes from Elymus sibiricus, assembly GCA_039707655.1. NCBI lineage: Eukaryota > Viridiplantae > Streptophyta > Magnoliopsida > Poales > Poaceae > Elymus > Elymus sibiricus. The sequence continues at coordinate 308,504,318 of CM077671.1, forward strand.
AACCCTCGCATGATTGTACGGAGTGCAACAGAGACGTGATGGACAAGGCGTGCGTGCCAAAGGTCAACCTCGGCAGAGAGGGCGGCCAGTCCAGCAGTGGAAGATGATGACGGCTGGATGAGGTAGAGATCGTCAGGACTATTGAGACATCTCCAACGTATCAATAATATTTGATTGTTCCATGCTATTATATTATCAATCGAGGATACTTTATATGCAATTAAATGCTATTTTATATCATTTTTGGGAACTATCCTATTAAACCAGAGCCTAGTGCTAGTTGCTGTTTTGTGCCTGTTTTTGGTTTTCCAGAAAATCAGTACCAAACGGAGTCCAAACGGTACAAAACTTTTTGACGACTTTTTTCTAGACAAAAGAGACCCTGGAAGCTTCGGGAGGAGTCGGGAAGCGAGACGAGGAGGGCGTGCCATGTTACCTTGTGGGCCCCTCGTGGCTCCGTCTGACCTAATTCCATCTCCATAAATTCTCTAAAATCGGGAAACCAACAAAGAGACACCTGAAACAGTTTTTCGCCGCCGTAAGTCTTTGTTCCGATGGGAGCCCATCTGGAGACCTTCTCCGGTACTCTGGCGGAGGGGGAATCGATCACAGAGGCCTTCTTCATCAACTTTGTTGCCTCCATGATGATGTCTGAGTAGTCCAACACAGACCTACGGGTCCATAGCTAGTACCTATATGGCTTTCTCTCTCTCTTTGATCTTCATTACCATGTTCATCGCGATCCTCATGTTGATCTATCCGATGTAATCTTCTTTTGTGGTGTGTTTGTTGGGATCCGATGAATTGTGGATTTATGATCAGATTATTCATTGAAAGTAATTGAGTCTTTTCTGAATTCTATTATGCATGATTGTTATAGCTTCGTATCCGATCTATCGGTTTGGTTTGGCTAACTAGATTGATTTATCTTCAGCGGGAGTGGTGCGTTGTAATGGGTTCAATCTTGCGGTGCTCTATATCCCAGTGACAGAAAGGGACTTAAGGATAAAACGATGGGATCTGAACATATTGCTTGTCTTATCTTGTCTACATCATGTCATCTTACTCCAAGCATTACTCTGTTTGTTATGAACTCAATACCATAGATGCAGGCACGAGTCGGTGGATTGGTAGAGTAATAGTAGTAGATACAGAATCATTTCAGTCTACTTGTTTATGGACGTGATGCCTATATACATGATCATTGCCATGAATAACATGACATAACTATGCGCAATTCTGTTAATTGCCCATCAGTAATTTGTCTACCCATCGTATGATATGTTCAAGAGAGAAGCCTCTAGAAAAACTATGCCCCCCGGGTCTACTTAAACATAAATATTAAAATGCCAAAAATACTTTGCTGTAATTTATTTACTGTTATTTTATTTTTACCTTTATATCATCTATGTCTATCAAGATTTAATCCTTGCAAGTAACGAGTTCAAGGGGCTTGACAACCCTCTTGCCCGCATTGGGTGCAAGTGTTTGGTTTTGTGTGTGTAGGTGTTGTGGAAGGGAGTTTGCTTGGTTCGATAACCTTGGTTCTCACCGAGGGAAATACTTATCTCTACTGTGCTGCATCTCCTCTCCTCTTCGGGGATAATCCCAACGCAACTCACAAGTAGCAGCAAGAATTTCTGTCACCGTTGCCGAGGAGATATCATCAAACTCTTGTCAGGTCCCTACACATAAATTATCTTTCACTTGTTCTACTTTTTATTTTCTGTTATATTTTGCTTTATATAAAATAAAAAATATATTTCTATTTGCTTGTTTGCTTAGTTATCTACTTTACTTGTTTGCTTGTTGGTTCGCTTGCTTGTCATTATGGTTGGCACTTCTATCAATGTCTCTTCGTATTTTGAAGTACTCTGTTTTAAGCAAAGGCAAGGAGAGAGCCTAAAAGACACATGGTACCGTATAATAGAATCCCATCGTAACACTACTATTAAAAATGATTTGAAGATTCTTCTTCGTAATTTTTACATGGGACTTAGTTTATCCAATAGAAAAATTCTACATTTTGCCGCTAAAGGATTTTTTATCGAGATTGATTCTAGTGTGGCACATGAAATAGTAGAGGGAATTGTTGGAACACCTCCTTTACCTCAAATCACTCCTTATACTCACGAAGGGATTCAAATATTAGAAAAGCTAGGAGATATGCAGAAAAATTTGAGCGTATTACAAAAACTAAATGAGCCTATCAAGACTCTAGTATCTAGCCTAAATCTCATGAATTCGCTCCTTACAGTTTTCAACAAGAGACTTGATGTCTTAGAGAAATTGACAACTTTACTTCCAGAAACTATGGGGAAACATAAGGAACCTCCCGGGTTTGAGAAGGGCCCTTCTAAGGTGGCCAAGATGGATGTCAAGGATGACAATACTTGAAACTATGCATTATGCTTAGCTATGGGCATAAAACAATAGCGCTTGTTGAGAGGCAACCCAATAGTTATCTTTAAATTTTTTATTTACTTTATGTTTTGGTGTGTTGACATGATTATTGCTACTGTAATGACTGTGTTTTTATGTTTAAATTAGTGTTTGTGCCAAGGAAAGCCTTTGAGATGATTTGGAAGATAGTAGAATCGATGCTGTGCAAAAACATAAACTTTTACGCACAGTGCATAATTTCTCTAATTTTACTGGAACGCATTTTTGATCTAAATTATTTACATAGTATTAGTATAAAAATTTCCTAGGTTGTCCTAATTCTTCAGAATTTGCGGAGGTACAGAAGTATGGTTTAATACAGATCACTACAGACTGTTATGTTTTAGACAGATTCTGTTTTTTGCTTGCATAGTTTGCTTGTTTTGATGATGCTATGGATTGTATCGGGGGTATAACCATAGAGAAGTTAGAATACAGTACCTATTATGCAATAATTAAATATGAATCTATTTATAACAGTACCTAAAGAATTTGATATGTCAATTATACTAACGGATCTCATGAGGTTTTGATGAGTTTTGGGTGATGAAGTTTTCAACTTTTGGGTGAGACAACAATGGATGAAGGAATAAGGAGCGGCAAGACCCTAAGCTTGGGGATGCCCAAGGCACCCCAAGGTAATATTCAAGGAAGACCCAAGCGTCTAAGCTTGGGGATGCCTTCCGGGGCATCCCCTCTTTCGTCTCCAATCTGTCGGTATGTCACTTGGAGCTATATTTTTATTCATCACATGGTATGTGTTTTGCTTGGAGCATCGTGTATTATGTTTTGCTTTTCCTTTAGTTTGCCACAATCATTGTTTGCTAGACACACGTATTTGAGAGAGACACACGGTCATCATAATTTGTTAGAATACTCTATATGCTTCACTTATATCTTTTGAGCTAGGCAGTTGCTCTAGTGCTTCGCTTATATATTTTAGAGCACGACGGAGTTCAGATTTTATAGAAATAATTGAACTCTCGTGACTCACTTAAATATTTTTGAGAGTATAAGAAATAGGAATGGTAATGAGCACGTGTTATAAGACTATTCCAAAAAGGATAGGTATTCAAGGGGGATATAATAAAAACTTTCATGTAGCTCACTAAAGAAGAAAAGTGAGTTGATTATATTGATGTAGTAATATGAAAGGGAAGGAGTACACGATCATTGGTTAGTAGAAATATCGGTATTTAAAGCTTGTTATTTGTTATTCATCTAGTATTAACTATGGCATGGTGATAATGTGTGAGCATTTTTATGTCTGAAATGAAATCCTATCGTGTTGTTTGAATCTGAGGTGCGCGATGGTTAACTCCTACCAACCTCCTCCCTAGGGGCATGTGGTAGTACTTTGCTTCGAGAGAGACAATAAGGCTTTACAATAAGTATATGAGTTCTTTATGACTAATGTGAATCCATGGATATATGCACTCTCACATTTCCGTAATTTTCTAGCCTCTTCAGTACCGTGCATTGCCCATTCTCACTTCGAGAGTCGGTGCAACCTTCGCCGGTGCATCCAAACCCCATGATATGATACACTCTATCACACATAAGCCTCCTTATATCTTCCTCAAAACAGCCACCATACCTACCTATTATGGCATTTTCATAGCCATTCCGAGATATATTGTCGTGCAACTTCCACCGTTCCGTCACATGACTTGTGTGTTCATCATCATATTACTTTGTATGATCATATAAATGACATAGTATTTGTGGCAAAGCCACCGTTAATCATTGTCTACATATTACGCTAGATCATTGCACATCCTGGTACACTGCCAGAGGCAATCAAATAGAGTCATATTGTTCTATGTTGAGTTTTAATATTGAGTTGTAAGTAAATAAAAGTGTGATGACCATCATTATTAGAGGATTGTCCCAGTGAGGAAAGAATGATGGAGACTATGATTCCTCCACAAGTTGGGATGAGACTCCGGACGGAAAAAAGAGAAATGGGGGAGGCGAAAAAGAATAAGAGAAAAGCCCACCATGAAAAAAATGAGAGAAAAAAGAGAAGGGGCAGTGTTACTATCCATTTACCACACCTGTGCCTCAAAGTGGCAACAAGTTCTTCACATAGAGAGTCTCCTGGGTTATCATTTTCATATGCTAGTGGGAAATTTTACATTATAGAACTTGGCTTGTATATTCCGCTGAGGGGCTTCCTCAAATGCCCGAGGTCTTCATGAGCAAGCAAGTTGGATGCACACCCACTTAGCTTCCGTTGAGCTTTCATACACTTATAGCTCTAGTGCATCCATTGCATGACAATCCCTACTCCTTGCATTGATATCGATTGATGGGCATCTCCATAGCTTGTTGATACGCCTAGTTGATGCAAGACTTTCTTTCCACTTTGACTCCCTTTTATATCTACCACCATACTCTATTCCACTCATACACTATATCCATGGTTCACGCTCATGTATTGCGTGAAGTTGAAAATGCTGAAGCACGTTAGAAGTACGATCCAATTTCTTGGTTTCGCACCGGGGTGGATTTATACTTATGCGGTGAAGAAGGATTCATGCCATGCTTGATATGATAAAATGACTAGGGAATAACATTCTTTAAGGATCATATATTTTGAAACGTAATGATTATGTCATTTATGTTTATGGATATTATTATGCTGATATCAATTAGTTCATCATTTCTCAATGATCATACCTAAAAGAGATAGCATGTCACATCAAAAATTATGTTTTTATCACTTACCTACTCGAGGACGAGCAGGAATTAAGCTTGGAAATGTTGATACGTCTCCAACGTATCTATAGTTTTTTATTGTTCCATGCTATTATATTATCAATCTAGGATACTTTATATGCAATTAAATGCTATTTTATATCATTTTTGGGAATTAACCTATTAACCCAGTGCCTAGTGCCAGTTGTTGTTTCTTGCCTGCTTTTAATTTTCCAGGAAATCAGTACCAAACGGAGCCCAAACGGTACGAAACTTTTTAACAATTTTTTCTGGACAAAATAGACCCTGGAAGCTTTGAGAGGAGTCAGGAAGTGAGACGAGGAGACTGCAAGGCAACAGGGTGCGCCCAGGGGGTAGGCGCGCCCTGTTACCTTGTGGGCCCCTCGTAGATCCGTCTGACCTATTTCCACCTTCATAATTTCTCTAAAATCGGGAAACCAACAGAGAGCCACCCGAAACACTTTTTCCGCGGCCGCAAGTCTCTGTTCCGACGGGAGCCCATCTGGAGACCTTTTCCAGTACTCTGTCGGAGGGGGAATCAATCACGAAGGCCTTATTCATCAACCTTGCCGCCTCCATGATGATGTGTGAGTAGTCCACCATAGACTTACGGGTCCATAGCTAGTATCTAGATGGCTTTCTCTCTCTCTCTCTCTCTCTTATCTTCAATACCATGTTCACCGCGATCCTCGCGGTGATCTATCCGATGTAATCTTCTTTTGTGGTGTGTTTCTTGGGATCCGATGAATTCTGGGTTTATGATCAGATTATTCATTGAAAGTAACCGAGTCTTTTCTGAATTCCATTATGCATGATTGTTATAGCTTCGTATTTCTCTTCGATCTATCGGTTTGGTTTGGCCAACTAGATTGATTTATCTTCAGCGGGAGTGGTGTGTTGTAACGGGTTCAATGTTGCGGTGCTCTATATCCCAATGACAGAAATGGACAAGACACATATTTGTATTGTTTCTATTAAGGATAAAACGACGGGATCTGAACATATTGTTTGTCTTATCTTGTCTACATCATGTCATCTTGCTCCAAGCATTACTCTGTTTGTTATGAACTCAATACCATAGATGCGGGCAAGAGTCGGTCGATTGGTGGAGTAATAGTACTAGATGCAGAATAGTTTCGGTCTACTTGTTTATTTGTGTGTGTAGGTGTTGTCAAATGGAGTTTGCTTGGTTCTCCTATCGGTTCGATAACCTTGGTTATCGCTGAGGGAAATACTTATCTCTATTGTGATGCATCTCCTCTCCTCTTCGGGGAAAATCCCAATGCAGCTCACAAGTAGCAACTGTCACATCGCTGAAGAATCATCCGAGTGCACTCATACTTAACAGAGAAACCAACTTTGTCAAATTCCACAGTGACGAGATTTTCACGAGTAAAGGAACGGGCAAAGACTAGATTTTTGGTAAGGTCAGGTGAAACGAGGACATTATGTAGAGATAAGGGCGTGGAGTTAGAAGGAAACAACATGGAGCCGACATGTATAATAGGGAGAGATGAACCATCACCCACGCTGATCATGAAGTGGTAGAAGTGGGGTAAGAATATGAAAAGTTACCGGGGTGGGACGCCATGTAAGCGGTCGCACCAGTGTCCATGAACCAGTCGGCACCCACATTGGACAAGCTCGATGGGGGTGCCGCTTGGAGCACCGTGAGCGGCATGGGATTCCATAGAGATGACGTCGGGTGACCTGGCGAGATGAAGGTGTAACCGACAGGTCCTGGGGTGCGTCGTACGGCGGTGGTGCCGTGAAAGCGGGCGCCCCACTCCACGACGGGGCGGGTTGTTGCCACGGCGATGAAGGCGCCGATGAGGAAGGAGGACCAAGCAAAAACCCGGTGGCGAGGGCGGCGGCCGAAGGAGGATGATGCGAAGCATCCTGTGGTCATCCCCATGGACCCAACACCAACACCTCAAGCTCCAAATGGTCCCATGACAAGAGCCCGTGCACGTGCCATTGAAACCGAGGTGACATCTCTCCTATGCGACTCTCCCTTTGATGCTCATGGAACTTGGATGCTACCTCAAGCAGAGACTCTTTGCATGCTTAGGTACCATGAAGATGATTTAGAAGACGCTCGGAGTGAAGGCCAAGTCACTATGAAGATGGATCCGAAGACGTACGGACAAGAGGATCGAAAGAAGGCAAAACCACCATCCAGGCCCCAGACATCTGGCCCATACCCCGGACGTCCGGCCCCTGGAGATCTCTCAGGCGCCAAGGCCAAGCTACAGGATGTTACAGGCGCCGGACATCCGGCCCCTAGCCCAGAAATCCGGCCTTTGGCCCCAGAAATTCGGCCGGAAGATGCCAGTACCGAGAGGGATCCAGGCGCCAGAAGCCCGGACATCCGGTGACCCCCCAGCGCCCCAGACATCCGGCCCTCGTCCCCGGAAATCTGGCGCGACTACACCCGAGCCGGGCGAAGCCAGCGCCACCAACCCGGACATCCGGCCACCCCCGAAGCCCCGGACATCCGACCCCTGTGAGGGCAGACGCGGGCCAAGAGGCCATGTAACCTTCCTTCCACCCCTATTTCACCTAGCACTCTATAAAGGACTCCTCCTCCTCTTTTTAGGGTTAGCAATGTGTTGGCTCATAGTTAGTTGAGCATCGCTCCTTGCATATCCTTCTCCCTTGGAGTGCTACCTCACCGTGAGAAAATCCTATGGATGTCAAGGCCCCTTTGTAAGGGAAGATCCGAAGTGGATTTCAAGGCCGCTCCTCCGGAGTGGGAAGACGCTCCGTTACATGTATCCTTCCGTTGACTTTGGATCTTGTATCTCGTATGCTTTTTATGGATCTAGTGGATGTGTGATTTGGGAATCGTTCTTGAGTATTTTCTCTTGATTTCTCTCTTTTTCCCCTCCAAGTGTGAAAAGATCGGCCTCATCGGGGTTGCCCCGTATCAGAGGAGGATAAGGGGAGATGGAGGTCATGGTGAGAAGAAGGCGGCGGCGGCTCGGAGGAGCGACTGCGGCGCAACGGGCAAGGCGACGCGGCTCGGGGAACGAGCGGCAGTGGCAGTGAGCGGCGGAGGTGACAGATGAGACGGCGGCGACGGCGAGAGCAGCGACGACGGTGGTCAGAAGAGGGAGCAAGTGTGACAGCGGCGGCGGCTCAGGACGGGAGCAACAACGGCGGCGAGAAACAGTGATCAGCGACAGCCGCGTGAGCGGGAGCAGCAACGATCCGGCGCACGTAGCAGCAGCTAGCGGCAGCGGCGGCCAGCGGCTAGCGGCTCGTGATCGACAGCGCTAGCGTGCTAGGAGCGATAGGCAGCATTTATCGATTGGCTAGGCAGTGCTAGCGATCAGCTAGCTAGCTAGGAGCGCTAGGCAGCAGTAGCCAGCTAGCAACGCTAGTAGCTGGCAATTGGCAGCGCGAGCGACGCTAGCGGGTGCGAGTGTGGGTCGCGCTGGGGATTGGAGAAGGCAGCTGCGGCAACGAGTTAGATCGAATTAGGCTGATACCATGTAGAGAGACAATAGGATGAAACATACATATATTGCATCTAGTGTCAATATATAGATGTACATGGGGATCATCACGTTATCATTTTCTTTAGAAAGGTGATCTAGCTTCTGTGCCGTCAGAGGGCAGTCTTCCGCCGCCGTCCCCCGGCGGCTCCCCTCCACTGACGACCTCGGTCGTCGGTCGTGAGGGGGTCACCAGATCCACGCGTGTGGATCATTTTAGGCTTTAGTACCTTAGGGTGTGAGTTGTTCGTCGTCTTTGCTTCGACGGTGGTGATGGCGACGCCGAATAAAAAATCTCCAGATCCTTCCCGACGAGGTGATCCGCGTTGGGGTTGGATTTGGAAACCAATTTGTTCAAGCAAGGATGGTGCGGCGGTGGCGGCATCCTTGAGGTGGACATGTGTCCTCGTGCTCCGCTTTTGCGACAACGCTTGCTCCAGCGCCGACAAGGAGCTTGGGAGGTAGTCCAGGAGAGATGCAGATTATGGTGTGCATCAGCGGCATTTGGATCGTGTGCTGGCTTCGTGGTTCATGGCAGGCAGGTCCGGTTTCCTCCTCCGACGTCTTAGTCGTGCGGGGGTGCCTGATCCGGAGTTTGATGGCGTGTCCGGGGTGTTGCCCAGGTCTGATTCGTTCAATGGCAATGGCTTCGCCTCTATTGGCGAGCCACCTTGGAGGTCCACCAATCTGCATATCAGCGATGGAGCCGCGTTGAGCTCGGGTGTGGCGGTGATCCGTCAGTTTTTTCTTTGGTGGTTGTTGTGGTGGTGTCAGAGGCAGGTGATGGGCGTTGGTGTCAAGCTCAGAGGATCCTTCGGTCTTGTTTGTATTACTTCTTGGTGGATGGTTCTATGTGCAAAGGCTAACAGTGTGCTATTTTTCAGTTTTATCAAGTCGGTATGTACGCGACTTGTACTACGATGCTTATTATATAAATGAGACACATATTACCATGCAAAAAAAAAGATCATCACGTCTAGAATTAAACCCTAATGAGATAAACAAAAATTAAAGTACATGTATGCATACGAATACATAGATCATTCAACAGGCAGACTTGTCGGATTTTGAATGTGTTGCTTTATATCTGCTCTTGTTAATTGCCTGGCGTTTTATCAAGCATGCTTTGAACTGAATGTGTGTTCAATTCCGGCACAATATTTCAGAATAATGGTATAGGATCATTCATTGGCATATGTTAAGGACATGCACAATGCCATGTAGGATAAACATGGAGGTGGAAGAGAGAGAAATCGTAAAAGAAGTGTCTTCTCTTATTTAAGAGATGATCTCTTAGCACAATATATTTCATCATTTTTTAGAAATAATCATTCCCTCTGTCCCATAATATAAGAGGAAGAAGGCAGTAGTTATTAAAGATAAGACTAAGAAATAATCCATTTTTAAATTGGACCATGCTAACTTCCAACTGATCCGAAGATAGAGAACATATACGAACGCCTCCTTCTTCCTCTAATCACATATGCATGCAAGCCTTAGTAGCTAATCGCATGTGGCAGCGTAGGAGGGCCGCATGCAACTAGCCTTGACTTGTCTGCGTACATGCATGCAAACTAAAAGACAAAGTAGATGATATCATCAAAATATTCTTCCTATTTCGAAATTTTAAAATGTTTTGTAACTCCAACCGTCGCTCTGGTTGAAAACCGTTTTCACATAAAAAATAGTCGCGACGAGAGCTTCGAAACTAGATCCCATGTTGATATGTTTCGACGACTTTCTTTCATATCAAAAGTTACCACGGTAGTCTATGTAAGTATCATGCCTGCAGTACGTAACTTATCATGGTGTTTACATTGAAGTTATCAGCGATATGTTTCGACTACTTTTTAGCTTGGATAAAAAATTACCATGATATTTGTAAGTTAATGATCAGGTCCGCAATACCACATTCTAGCATCGGTATCGCGTCGCAATGTGAGGTCCATGTGCAGACGGGGCAAAGGCCTACTTATGAAACGTAACTTTGCGACTTGTGTGAGGCCGGACCTATCCCAATCCCCATGTTGGCCATCTACGATCATGTTTGTTGTGCATATCATTCTATTTACGTAGAAGTTATGGGGTATATTTTTTAACTTCTTTTCCCCGAGTCAAAGATACTGCAGTGATTGTACATAGGTTATCAGGTATGTGGTCGAATATTATCATGTCATTTACACAAAAGTTATCGGGGTTATGTTTTTTTAAATCCTCTAGTCAAAATAATCATGATGTTTGTACGTGACTTATCAGTTATGCAGTGCGTATATTACCGTGCTGCTTACATATAAATTATTAACGGTATGGTTTTCAACAATTATTTTTCTGGGTCAAATGTTGCCACGGTGTTTGTACAAGAGTTATCGGTTTTGTTGTACATATGTTATCATGATATTAACACAGAAATTTTCGGGGTATATTTTTCAACAACAAAATTTCCGGGTCGAAAAAGTTACCGCCGTGTGTGTAATTAAGTTATCACGCCCAATATTCGTAAATTATCATGATATTACAAAGAAGTTAATCGGTATGTTTTTCAACAACAACAAAATCTTCGGGTCAAAAATGTTACCGTTGTGTTTGTAAGTAAGTTATCACGCCTGATGGTTGTCAATTATCATGATATTTACACAAACTTATCGGTTATGTTTTACAACGAAAAATTCTCAGGGCCAAAAAAATTACCGCGGTGTTTGTAACTAAGTTATCACGCCTGATATGCAGTAAATTATCATGCTATTTGCACAGAAATACCGCAGTGTTTATATTTTAGTTATCAGATCTACGGTGTGTACGTGACGATGTTATTCACGTATAAATGACCGAGGTATGTTTTCAACTAAAAAAGTACCCGGGTTTAGATTTACCATGTTGTTTTTTTGCGGGCCATGTTGTTTGTATCAAAATTATAAAGTCTTTGGTTTGTACTCCCTCCGTTCCTAAATATTTGTCTTTTAGAGATTCAACTATAGACTACATACGAAGCAAAATGAATGAATCTATACTCTAAATTATGTCTATATACATCCGTATGTAGTCCATAATGAAATCTCTAAAAAGACAAATATTTACGAACGAAGGGAGTAGATTAACAAACTAAGAAAAAATAACATGAACAAATGTGAAGCCACCCCTAAAGGATACATATCCTAGAGAAAGTTACACGGATGACCCAGAATTATTTTACTGAGAACTACATTTTAAATTAACACGTAAAGTATAGCAACACTAGAAGAAGACGTGAGTTATCAACTTTGTGGTGTGTAAATTACTAGTATGTTATTTAGATAGAAGTTATCGAAAGTATTTTTTAGACAACATTTTTCTTATGGGAAAAAAATTCATATAGATAGATGCCCTAGGTTATAAAAATAACAACATAATCATCTGGTCGTCTTGTTCTTGTTGCTTGGTTCATTTAAGGAAACTCTTATGATGAATAGCCTTTTATAATAGTAGTATGTATTTTTTTCTGTATTAAAAATTGCAGTGTTTACACAAGTATACACAACCAGCTACTGAGATTGAGCTATTAATGGGCCTCAACCAGCTCTTATGATGAAGACGGCCGTATGGTTACGGTCGGGCACTGTGAGGGTTGTAAACTTGTGTGAACTGGATTACCGCAGTCTGGGTTAATTAATATACAAGCTTTTTCAAAAAAAAAGGTAGAGACCCAAATACAAATCTTGTGCATTGAACACTTACACTGGATTATTTTCATTTTCTGGCTGGGCATCGAAGGGTAGAAAAATAAACTTTTTTTTTGAGGGAAAGTTGCCGCTTTATTTAATTAAAAGAAGTTCGGAATGTCGTCGGCGATCACATCCAGAATACAATCTGGAGGTGACCCAAGCCAAACCTTACATAGTTCTTCACCTACACCTATTTTTGCTAATTTATGTGCGGCAACATTCGCCGATCGCCTAACCCAAGAGACCTTGAATTCTACAAACGATCGAAGCAAAGATTTGATGTCCTCAAGCCAAGGACCAGTCGCTGAGAAGTCCTTCCCCGGATGGTTGATCCTTTGCACTAGAGCCTGGCTGTCCAGCTCTAGATGGATCCTTTGAACATTGGTTTCAGAAGCGACACATAGTGCCTGTTTGCAGGCCAAAATCTCCGCTGATGCTGGGTCAACAATGTGTGGGAAAAAGTGGCAGGCCCCTGCCAGAAAACCACCATTGTCATCCCTAAGTACTGCTCCTCCTCCTCCCTTTCCGCCATGCCTAGCTGTGGCTCCATCAGAGTTCACTTTAACCCACCCCTCTTCAGGAACACTCCAGCGCTGCACCACATTTGGTTTTGCTGAAGGGGCTGGTGTATCATGGACTTCTCTCCATTCCCTCATATGCCCACACACCCTTTCTATGATTTCATGCGGTGCATCAATTTTCTTACCATTTTTTGTCTCGTTGCGCGCCAGCCAAAGTGCATAAACTGCATGTATCATCGCTTCCCTGTCATCAGCCCCGGCCTCGGCGAACCACCTGAGCAGCCAGTTGGCCAACGCACTCTGGGAGGCCGTGATGTGGGGTGGAGCAGCGACCGTGATTCCCTTCTCTAGGCGCAGCTGATCCCAGAATTGCACCGAGTGTTGGCATGTCCAAAAACGGTGCAAGGACGTCTCCTCCCTGCCACAAACGCAGCAGAAAACACCAGGTTTGATTCTCCTCCGGTGGAGCTCCGAGCCCACGGCCAAACCGTTCCTTATGACTCTCCACATATGTATTTTAGCTTTGTTTGGCGCATTTGTATCCCATAAGCCCGGATAGCCTTTGTGCTTGTTGACAGAACTTGACGCTTCCGGCTGTCCGGACCGTACTTTGTTCATTGCCATCCTTAGATGATAGGCTGAGCGCACAGAAAACACCCCGTTTTTTGTATAGTTCCATGCCTGGTAGTCCTCCGTCCCTGGTCCACCTACCGCAATCTGTTTAATATCGGCTGCATCATCAGGGGAGAACATCTCACTAATTCGGTTGGTATCCCAGGCTGCACCATCTGGTGACATCAGATCAGCAACTTTTGTCACCCCCTGTACATAAACTGCTCCTAAAGGCTTCAGACTTCCACTTCTTGTGATCCAGTTGTCATGATGGATGAAAATCTTGGCTCCATCGCCCACTCTCCATATCAGTCCTTCTCGCAAGAGGTCTCGGCCATGAATTATACTCCTGAAAGTATAAGACCCTCCCGAGGGGCACGTTGCTGACATGATTGAGTTGTCCGGGAAATATCTCGCCTTTAAGACACGTGCACATAATGCAAGTGGTGACTGTAAAATCCTCCAGGCCTGCTTGGCCAAAAGGGCCTGGTTAAAAGCCTCCGGGTCACGAAACCCCAGTCCACCGTCCCGCTTTGCTGCACACATTTTCTCCCAAGAGATCCAATGCACCTTCTTTTGACCATTCGTTGCACCCCACCAGAATTTCGAGGAGATCGAAGTCAGGTTCCGACACATTTTCTTTGTGAGATGAAAACGACTCATGGTATAAGTAGGTGTGGCTTGGAGCACCGATATAACCAGTACCTCCCGAGCCGCCTTGGACAATCCCTGGCCCTTTTTTTTTGAACAGCATAAGGATCCCCAAGGATCCCGAATTTATTCATATGACAGCAGTACAACACATATTACAAAAGTACCCTAAAGATACAGACAAGTACAGACAAGTCCCAGGACTTTTGCAAAAAGGACCCCGAGCTGAAATCAGAAATGCGATCAGGTCCAACTCCTCCACGCCGTATTCAACTCGCCGCCGCCGGGGACAGCGCCACTTGGGGAGACGAGGGCGCCACAGCTTGGAGCCACGGCTACCGACAAGGAGGAGAACTGCCTCCCATAAGGCTTCACGGCCAGGAGGAATAGAAATCGGCCGCCCTTCGGCTAGAGGATGCGGTGGCATGGTAGTAGAGGCCGGCCTTCGACCGCTGGAGCAGGCACCAGCACCTCTTCTGCGATGAGCACCGCGATGAGCTCGAACCCAACCAGCATGTTCCAGTCGTCCACCTCCCCTTCGCTCGCAACCCATCACCTCGATGGCTCCAGAAGCGAAGAAGCAGCAGCCAGCCCTTTTGCACATCCAAACCAGGGACAGAAGGAGAAAGCCCTTGACCAGGGCCTCAGATCCATCTTCTAGCCCCTCACCGGCGGTCACAGCCGCAGCCACCATGGCCACCGCAAGGACCAGCGAAGAGAAGAGCACAAAGGTCAGATCTGGTTTATTGAAGGGAAGAAACGACCTACAACCTAAAACTACAGGCGGACACACCCTCCCTCCTATCCCACTCCGGCCAGCGACGCCGGCGGAGGAGAGAGGAGGGAGAGGGCCGCAGTCCACAAGACCGTCCGACGACTTCAAGCAAGAGCGAGGAGGGAGAGAGGAGCAGGGGAGGGAGGGAGGTTGGGGTGATGTACTCGTTACTCGCACTTGTTCCCTGGCCCTTGAAGCCTTTAACTTTTCCTTTCGAGCTCTCTGTAATATATTTGAAAGTTCCCTCCTTAGACCTTCCAACCAATGTTGGGAGGCCCAAGTATCTCTCACTGAGAGCTTCGTTATCAACACCAAGTATGCTCTTCAGTTCCACCTTCGCAGCCTCCTGAGTCCCCTTACCAAAAAATATGGAGGACTTCTGTAGATTAATGCGTTGCCCCGATGCCTCCTCATATTTCATGAGGATCTCTTTTAGTGCCTCCATGTTAGCTCTAGTTCCCTCAAGAAAGACAATGCTATCATCCGCAAAAAGGAGGTGTGTAACTTGGGGACCAGTGTTCCCAAATGATACCCCCTTGATATGTTGTTCTTCTTGTGCCTTCCTAAGCAACGCAGAGAATCCCTCACAAAACAAAAATAGGTATGGTGATAATGGATCGCCCCGCCTGAGACCACGAGAAGGAGAGAACCCCCTCGAGAGGCCCCCATTGAGTCTCACAGAAAACCTCGCTGTCGTCACGCATCTCATAATCATGGAGGTCCAGTCCGGAGCGAAGCCAAACCGAGCCAATATCTGTTCTAAAAAAATCCACTCTACTCTATCGTAGGCCTTCATCATATCCAACTTGACCGCGCATAAAGTTTTCTTCCTTTTCCTGGTACGGATAGCGTGAACACACTCATATGCCACGAGAACATTGTCAGTAATTAAGCGCCCCGGAACAAACGCACTTTGTTCCTCTGAAATAAGAAATGGAAGAAAACATTTTAACCTATTCGCCAATACCTTCGTGGCAATTTTGTAGAGCACATTGCACAGGCTAATCGGTCAGAACTGTGAAAGCAACTCCGGTGAGTTAACTTTCGGGATCATGACAATGACCGTATCATTAAAAGTGTGTGGCGCCGCAGATCCTTGTAAGAATTCCCTCACCGCTTTACACACATCATCGCGCACTAACGACCAGTGTCGTTGATAGAAAAGTGCCGGTAATCTATCCGGGCCCGGCGCCTTTGTGGGACCCATCTGAAACAGTGCCCTTTCTATCTCCTCATCCGAGATCACTGCTGTAAGTTTTTTATTCATCTCCGCAGACACGCCAGGTACAATATTATCCAACAGAGCATTAGCTCCAGTCGATCCTTCTGATGCGAACAGATTTTCATAAAAGGTCGCTGCCATCTCCCGCATATCCTCATTTACCGACATTTCGTACCATCCTCCCTTTGTAGAGCTCGAACCGTATTTTTCCTCTTTCTGTGAGATGCCCTATTCTGAAAATACTTAGTATTTTGGTCTCCCGCTTTCAGCCAGTCCACCCTCGAACGTTGTCTGTACAAGATTTCTTCTCTTGTAAAAATCTCACGCAGCTGCTCTTCAATCTCTCGGGTCTCCAGTGAGTACCCAGTCGTTGCAGCCCTCGTTTTTGCATCTACAAGCTGTTTCTTGAGCTTAGATATTTGGCGCCTAATAGATCGAAATATCTCTCTTGCCCACTTCTGCATGCTGCCTGAGACGTGACCCAGCCTTTGACACAACGCATGCAAGCCTTGATCACCCAGGTCTGAAGAAGCCCAAGCCCCGGCCACCATCTCATCATATTTTTCGTGTCTAGTCCAGGCCTGCTCAAAACGAAAGGGTCTGTCCACTGACGACCGCTGGTGAGGAGCCGTCTCCATCGCTCGGATCAGAAGAGCTTGGTGGTCTGACTCCTCCGTCATTATATGCTCAACCGTGGTCTCCGGGACAAGATCGACAAAACTGTCATTGCATGTTGCTCTGTCCAAACGCACCTGTACATTTTCTCCCGCCTCCCTCTTATTATCCCATGTAAATGGGTAGCCGGAAAACCCTAGATCCACAAGGCCGCAGTCGGCCAAGCAGTCCCGAAAGTCCTCCATTTGAGCAAAACTCCTACGGTTACCTCCTTGTTGGTCAGACTGGAACATGGCTTCGTTAAAATCCCCCGCACAAATCCATGGAAGGTTATCTTGTGCTCTCAAGTAACGAATAGCATCCCATGATTTCTTGCGCAACTCTGCCTTGGGTTCCCCATAGAATCCAATGAATCTATAGGTCTTCCCTTCCCACACAATCTCTGCATCTATAAAATATTGGCACCAAGGCCTGATAGATACTTGAACATTATCCCTCCACCAAAGTGCTAAACCACCACTTCTACCTTGACAGTCCACCGCCACCCCACATCTAAACCCCATACTCCACCTCAGTTTCTCCGTAGCCCTTGACTTCTTTTTTGTTTCACATAAAAATACCACCGCTGGGTTGTAGGACCATATCAGGTCCCGCAGTTCGCCCACTGTCGAGTCCAACCCCAGTCCTCGACAGTTCCAGGCCAACAGATTCATTGCGTCCGGCGGTATAACATTATCCTCAGAGATGCGGTCAAACACTATAGACGTCTTGCGCCTCGTATCACGAATAAACGCATCATGCACAATTTGTCTATCCGGGTCATCCTTTGCCACCCACAGCTGTTTAGGCCTTCTTTTCCGGTTTTCCTCCTCCCCACGTGACTGGGATGTGACCTGTTTAGAAGGCATGTAATCCTGTCTTGGCTTCCTAATGTAGTACCCCCTCGTCCTTTCTCTTGATCCATGATGGCGCGAGCCTAAGCCCCCGTCCCTCCGTTTATTTATTTCCTCTCGGGGTACATATGAGGAGTGCATATCCTCCCTGCCCTTCCTGTCCCAGCCATCAGGCTGTGGCCTATCTCTTTGTCTCTGTTGGTCGACTAGTTTGTCCCTCAGATGTTGTTCCCTGCGTTGCTCCAAGTCCAACCTCAAGTCTCTCTCACCCGCATCAGTAGCTGTAGCCCGAGTTTTGTTTGGGCTCATCACTTCCCCCCTGCCAGGCCTGAACTCAGCGCCAGTGCGTGAGTCGCCTGTTCGGGAAATTTTAGTCTCCAAATTGCGTTTAGTGGGAAGGTCACGGACCCTTGGCAGACCCTGCCTGCTATGCTCACTATCCCCAGTCCTAGCGCTGCCGAAACTGTTGTTATTGCTCCCTGCACCACCTTGTGACCCCCCTTTTGTCGGACCGTATTTGTCAGTCGACGCCCTGAGCCATCCACCCCACTGTGACGTGGAGTCCACGGGAGGGTCGCATACTCCATTAACATGCACTAGTCTTCCACACTCAAAACAAAAGTGAGGCACTTTCTCATAGTGAAAATCGAACCATGTCTTAACCTTGTCCTCCGGTGCGGATTTCAGGAATAATCCTCTCACCAAGGGTTCATAAACTGAAATTTGTGCCCTGACCCTTAGATGTTGTCCTCTTGCTTTTCCGTCGTTGTGTGCATCCACCTTGATGACCTTCCCCAACCAGTTCCCAAGTGCATTGCCAAAAGCTTCCGTTCTTCTATCAGGAGGTAAATCATGCACCTGTACCCAGATATCCACCTTGTCAAACACCATCTCCAAGGGCCTTGTACCCCGTTCATAATCCTTCACCATCAGGATGCTAAAATCATACTGCCATGGACCGTTATTCAGGACGTGTCTCCAATCTCCCTCACTTCCAAAGTGCACCTCAAAGACGTTCCCACCCAGATCCCTAAACCGGGCCTCCTTGTGAAGCCCCCATGCTCTCTGCATTGTACGCTATAAAACAGTCTTGTTCAGCTGCCTTGGTGAGCAGGATTTGCCCACCACAGCCCATCTCGCTGTCTTTGGAAGCACAGGTTCCGGAGCCGCAAAAACTATACCTTCCGCCTCCTTGTCCATGAGGACCAAGCTGCCCAATCTTGCGGACAAGCTCGCAGCTGGATCCGGGGTTTTGCTCACTACAGGGGACTTGGAAGACCCCCTGCTAGCTGGATCAACCGGCTTCCGTGTCGGCGTTGCCGCCCATGACGTCCCCGGGGTAGACCTGTTCTTTGGAGTCGCTGCAGCTTTCCCAGCCATCTTCTCCACCATGAGTCACACTCCCAGCGAAGTCGATCCCAACCGATCTGCGACCAGGGATGCGCCGTCGCCTCCCTAGAAGCCACCGGAATCGAACCACCCCCGACGGCAATCGCCACGCGATCGCCTCCTATCGCCGTAGCGTTTTCCGCGTGGTGGACCCTCTCATGCCGTACAGCAAGCCGGTAGAAAAATAAACTAAACTGTATCTAATTACAAAAGTGATCTAGCTCAAGTGGTAACTGAGTTGAGAACAAGGTAGAGGTAAAAGGTTCAACTCCTACCTTATACTATTTTTTAGAGAAATTGAATTAAAATCCGCAACAGAATTGCATGCGCGAAAACAAGCAAATAATTGCTTGCGCGAAAAAAAGGGAAACTGCACCCCACCAATTTGCATGCGTGGAAAGAAAGGAAACTCCCTCCCCCGAATTGTAGGCGCGAAAAAACGGGAAAATGCCACCCCCGATGTGCAAAAAAAAGGTGGAAAATGGACCTAGCCTGGAGCGTCCAATGCGTAGCGCTCGGATCTGTTCCCAGACTTCCGATCGTTCGGAAATTAGATTTGTCGTTTTAAATCACATATAAAGCTTAAGATAAGGTTGTCTTATCAACCACTATACATGCCCTAACCGGGATTCAGATGCGGCATGGGATATCCTTCTGATTTTTGAGGGATTGCATCTGAGTTTTCACACATGCCCAAATCGTTTGTTGGTTGAATTTCCTTTTGGTCAAGTTTGTTTTCAGAATGATTTTTCTTATTTTTTTTAGAATAAAATGGTTTTTCTTTGTGAAGTATGTTGTTTTAAAGAATGGGGGCGTGGCTACCTTTTTTTTAGGCTGGAAATGGCTAAGTCATTTTTTTAGGATTGCAATAACCCATTCGGTAGGGTGCGAAATAGGGCCGCAGAGCCTCCCCTTAAGAGGAACTCTAGTTGGTCCGTCCAGTAATAGTTAGTTCCTTCTTTACGTTTCTTTCTTTTCTTTTTCTCTTAGTTTTATTTATGTTACTGAAGCAAGAAAAAAATATTTAATTTTTGGAAAATGTTCAATGTGCATTTTATAATGCAGTGTAAAACAAATCTTTGCACATTTTTAAAAATGTTCTTACCGTTGAAAAAAATGTTTTTAGCATTTAAAATTATTCATATGTTAAAATAATTAAAAATTTCACACGTTTAATTTTTTTTCATCACATTTTAAAAAGATTAATTGTGCATTTTAAAATGCTCATACGGTGTGACAAATTGTTCACACAGATTTTAACAAAAGAATTGATTCGGTAAAAGAACCTTGCAGATTTGGTGCAACAAGCCGATAAAAAGCACTCATTTTTATTGACTAATTGTTTTTTTTTTTGCCTCTTCCTCACTAAACGCCTACTGGCTTTGCTCCACCTTCTCTGCCTAGTGGTTAAGTAGATAGTAGGAACCCCCCTTCCCCCCCCCCCCCCCCCCCCCCCCTCCCCCCCAACCGAGTCACACGTCAAAAGCTGACAGGAAGGAAATAACTGCTATTTAAAGATAACGGAAAGACAAGGCAATAGGGAGACAATCAAAACCGTGGATAAAAAAGGGTGATGTAACACCTATGCTACATGATGGATGTTGACCGCCTAAAAGATGACGTATGTCAAATAATGAACCAGCTGAACTTTTAAGATAAATAAAACGTTCGATGATAAAATTGTAATACTAGTCTATTATGGTTAGAGAGGAGGTAGCAAATGTTTGTAAAATTCAAAAATAATGTTCATCGCATTTTAGAAATGCGTATAGTTTTTAAAATTTGTTCATGACATTTAAAGAAATGTTCAACACTTCAACATGTAATCAGATAAATGATGAACATGTATTTAAAAAATGTGCAACGTGTATCTAGAAAATATTTGTCTCTATATAAAAAATATTAAACGTGTATTAAAAAAATCAACAGGTATTTTGAAAGATGAAATAAATAAAAACAGAAAAAAACCGATAAAGAAAAGAAAACAAAACATTTGTAAGCGTCCCAAAATCGGCCATAACCGGACGGAAGGTTCCACGCACTGGTCCTCGGAAGGTTCCCAAAACCACTCCTACCACAATTAATGGGCTGGCCTATTTCCTTGACCTCTTGAGGCGACACTAACTACAGTCTCGGGGTAAGAGACCTACTCCCTCCTTTTTGGTTTATAAGACTTATCTCAATTTTTTTATTTTTCGATTTAAAGGACTCATCTACATCTCATTTTAAGATTTCGAGGCGCATTAAATTTTTGCACACAAGAATTAAAAAGGAACACACCAATGCATGTAATGTTCCTACTTATCTAGTGGCCAAGCATGCATGCACTGCAATTAATCCAAATTAATGTATTAGTTTACTTCCGGTAGTTTTATAAAGTATGAGATTTATTTCTTCACTCACAGTATGCCTTGATTGATGAGATTTCAGATCTGAGCCCTATAAACCGAAAATGAGGGAGTAACATTTACGGCTGAATAGCAACCATCCGTGCACCCCTCACAACAATGTTGGGCCAGCCTAGTGCGTTAATGCCCTTTTATTTTAATTGTTTTGTTCTTTCTTTACCATAGTTTTCTTTGGGGTTTTACGTTGGTTGTTACTCTACTGGTTTTTATACTTTGTGTGCTAGGCCATGTCTGCTTTTCTTTCTCTCCCAATTTTACTTTTCCTTAAAATAAAAATATTTTATTATAGCATGTTAGATTTGAGCAGGCAATGAATAATTTTGAACATTTCCACACATGCCACTAAATTTTCTTAAGCACATAATGAATAATTTGTAAGACATATTGAACACTTGTACAATATACAGTGAAATTTTTGCAAATAAGCAATGAACATTTCTCAAATCCAGATGGGTTATCTGTAAATACACGACGAACAGTTATATTAACTAACCTAAACCTTCTGAATTTCCATAATTTATTTTTCCATTTTAAAACCGTGTTGACATTTTTAGAATTATATAGTATTATTACTACTATCATCATCATCATCATCATCATCATCATCATCATCATTATGATTATTATTATTATTATTATTATTATTATTATTATTATTATTATAGATCTATGATTTTTTTAATGCCATAAAGGCATGCAAAACCGGTAATTGGGCTGGGTTGATGCGCGGAATAGTTGGTTTTCTGACGGCCCATCATTAACATTTTCTTTTTTAGGGAAGCGGATTATTAACATGATGTATGGCCTCCCCTCAAAAAAAAAACATGATGTATGGCCTAAATTGGAGGGTTTTTGATGGGCCAATCTTGCCTAGTTTTTCTTTCTCAAAAACAAGTTGTATAGCCAGTCCGGCCTGTCTCCGTCCACTAGCACTTCTCAAAAAACAAAAAATCTAGCACGACACGAATGATGGAATGAAAGTGGCAGGCAACTAGTCCCCTATTACTCAAAAAAAAAAAAGCAACTAGCTCCCTAGAAGAAAAACTTGCTGGCTAGGCCTCTCAAAAGGGGGTACTACGGGAAACCAGCCTAGGCAGCTAGCTACGGTCCGGCAGCACCAGTACGCTGCAGGATCTTCACAAGATTTTCACTGGATTCTTGCCTGAACTGGACATTCCGTGTTTCATGCGTACAGCTAGCTACGTACTAGGTCAGGCGAAATAATTTCGACTTGACTAAGTGACGGCGAGGCGACAAATCTGCAGGAGTAAACTGGGACATGCTTCAGTCCCTGTGTAAGGAGCGCTGATAATCGCGCCCCCACCGTACATACGATTTTTTAGAGCGCCGGTAATCAATGGAGTAAAGAGATCCTGAAAAAAATAGCACGCTATAGCGGGACGTGGATTTTTGGCTGTGGAAAGCATATGCTCCGTAATGAACAGTAAAATCAAAATAAATAGTAAATAAATTTTAAAAATTCTGAATTTTTTTGTAGATGTTCATATTAGTGTGGCAAGTGTGCTTGTCGATTTTCATGCCATATGGGACAACGATGTTTCGCCGGTGAAAAAAACAAAATTAAGTGTAACATTTGGAGGTAACATTTGGCGTTCGACTTGTTTTTTTGTACAGGTCAAAATGCTTATGTTTTTCACCTGCAAATTTGCATGTACCATTTAAATGTGACAATGAACGGACATATTTTTTTTAATCTTTTTTGACATTTGTAAAATTCATTTTCAACACGCAGGAGCATATGCTCCCTAGAGCCAAATTGAATATCCGGCTATAGCGCCGCTAATAACATGCTATAGCATATAGAAAATTGTTTCACTAAATTAATCATTATACAATCTTTCGCTAATAACACACTATAGCGCGCTATAGCCCGCTAATAGCATATTTTCAGGCACGGCTTTATTTTGTATAGCGCACTATTTTTTTCTTGAAAGAGATAGCTCTCATCTTCGCGTGTTTGGTTACCAGCATCCGTTCCAATCAGGCCCAGTTGAGCCATGAAAAATGTGTTTGGTTGCAAACATGATAGACTAGCTTGCATCGACATGAAGTTTAAAGCAACCCACAGTCTGGCTAGCTGGACACCTTTGAGTTGGCAGTTTCTAGTGAGACAGGCTGAGTGCGGCGCAAGCTCGCACGCGAGGGAGCAACCCAAAAGCGAGTGGGGATGGCAGAAGATGGAAATCGGGCGCGGCGGCAGGGCGCCAAATCTAGCTTCACCCCATCCCCCCCATTTACTCGGTCACCACTAGGACAGTCACTTCCTCTAGCCTCACCACCGACGGCGGCGGCGACTCATATCAGCGCAAGCGACGACGGCGATGGAGGCGGCGAAAGCGGGAGCAACACTATCCGGAAGCAGGAGCTGGTGCTATCCTTCCATTTGGCCA
The DNA here is from genome assembly GCA_039707655.1 of Elymus sibiricus. Lineage (NCBI taxonomy): Eukaryota > Viridiplantae > Streptophyta > Magnoliopsida > Poales > Poaceae > Elymus > Elymus sibiricus. Next base: position 308,528,176 of record CM077671.1, read on the forward strand.
CCGTCTGGTCCTCCTTGACTCAGCCATGCCCCCCCTTCGTCGTTCTTGTCTTCGATGTCGGTGAGCAACAACCTCTCTCCCCTATGTTAGGTTGGTTGTTAGGCTGTTAGGCAAGGTGTAAGATTGATTTTCCCATTGCTAAACGCACCCTCGATGTCGACTAGGTTATGGACGCACGGATGAGGCTGGTAGTGAGGCAGCAACACTGATAGATGATTCACGTATGGCTCATGTTCATGCACAAGAGAGCTATTCGTCATGGTGAGAGATTTGTCATCAGTTATGCTCCAATGTTTATGCGAAAGCAGGAGATGATCGCCAATCTGAACTACATCTACAACTGCAACGACACAAAGGTTATGTGGATGCTTCGAATAAAAAGAGCACCATTTACCAGACTTGTCCAGACCTTCAAAAGGAGGGGCTGCTACAAAATAGCATCCACACCAGTGTGGAAGAGCAAGTGGCCATGTTTCTCCATGTTGTTGGTCATAATCAGAGGTTCATGGTTATGCACAACACATTTAGGAGATCAATGGAGACCATGTCAAGTTACTTCAAGCAAGTGTTTTATGTTGTTAGGAGCTCAAAGGACAGATGATCAAGTCACCAACCGGTCGGACTCCTACCAAGATTCGCACTAGCCCAAGATGGTATCCATACTTCAAGGTGAGCACTGATAATATGTATTTCATCGATTTATATGCTTGTGTTGTTCAAGGTGAGCACTAACACAAGCCTGTATTGTCATTTCAGGATTGCATTAGGGCAATAGATGTTACTCATGTCACTGCCAGAGTGCCGATGTCACAGTCTGCAACATACAGGGGGAGAAAGCACTACACAAGCCAGAATGTGCTTGCTGCTGTTGACTTTGATCTGAAATTCACATATGTACTGGCTGGCTGGAAAGGGTCACCACATGATGATAACATACTCATTGACAGCATGAGTCATCCTCATGGCATCAACATCCTCGATGGCAAGTTCTACCTGGAGATGCTGGTTATGCATGTCAGCCAGGTGTTCTTCCAGCCTTCAGGAAAACCAGGTACCATCTGAACGAGTTCGATGGCAGGAACTATCCTAGGACTCCACAGGAGCTGTTCAATGTCACACACTCTAGCCTTAGAGTAACTGTTGAGAGGGCATTTCGAGCTCTGAAGAACAGGTTTAAGATCCTGGAACAGAAGTCATTCCACACTTTCCCCACTCAGGTTAAGTTTGTTCTTACTTGTTGCATTCTGCATAACTCGATCCTGCAATGAGGTTGTGATGAACTGGTGCCGAGGAGGAAGATGTGAGGCGTGACGATGTTGTCAGCTCGGGGCATGGTGTGGAGGTATTTGATAACAAAGCCTGGAAGAACAAACAAATAGAGTGGGCACATGCAATATGGGATAACAGAGGTCAGACAAGGATCTAGAGAAGAAGAGCAAGAGCAGCGGCAAAATAAGAGGAAGAAGCAGCAGCAGAAGAGGAAGAGGAAGATGGAGAGGATGGACTTCCATCTAGTTAGCATCGATGATGAACTTTCCCCTATTCAGCCATATGGTTCTTAATAACGTGTACTGCCATTTGAAAGTAGCTAGGATGAACCGTAATTTGTTTCGTAGCTAGGAGTGAAATTGTTCAGATCGTGTGTGGTAAGGTCACCACTAGTGAGAAGTGGTGAGAGCACCTTATGCAGGTTACAACCAAACAATGTGTCCAAGTGCGTGTAATGCAATGGGGCCAACCAAATAGTGGGTCAAAATTAGTTTCCTCATGCAGCTAACCTATATGCGGGTAACCAAACTGTGTGCAGATTGTCGCTTATAGGCTATTTTCCTCAGCCATACCCATATGAGAGGTACATGCAATGTAGCCAAAATCGATGCGGGCAACCAAACACGTCCTTCATGAATGGATCAAGGGAGTCGATTTATGGCATGCAAATGCGGGGGCATTGGCCTCATTTTTTGTGCTTTTGACTTTCAGTTTTGAATCGATTATATCATTTGAATGGAAAGTCGAAATTATATTTTTTTGCATATTCATGTTTCTTGTGACAAAGGCTTTGAAATATGACTACTTTTGAATACGTTTTGACAAGTTTTAAAATTCAACAAGTTTAAAGTACTAAAACTTGATATGAACGAACGACAACTACATCCCCTAATCACCACCACCATGCCGCCGTTTGAAGCCCATGTTGAGGATGGCGGCGGCGGGGGGGGGGGGACTCATGATAGGGTTTTCCTGAATATTCACATGAACCAGGCTCCATTTGTGGTCACCTTCCCGAGGCACGACAAACCGGCGGTGTAGTGTCCTGCGGTAGTGGTATCAGTTGGCAGCCACCTTGCCCCCCTCCTCCGTTTGGTGTGACTTCAGCCCTCGACAACTGTGACGCCCCCATTCTCGACCGTACGCTAATCAATCACGCAATGCGTACGACCAAGATTAGGGACTCACTATTCGATATCACAACACAACACTAGACACAAATTAAAGTCATACAGCTTCATATTACAAGCCAGGGGCCTCGAGGGCTCGAATACAAAGCTCGACAAGCACGAGTCAGCGGAAGCAAATAATATCTGAGTACAGACATAAGTTAGACAAGTTTTGCCTTAAGAAGGCTAGCACCAACATAAGCAACGGATCGAAAGAGGCGAGGCCTCCTGCCTGGGAACCTCCTAACTACTCCTGAGCGTCGGCACTCTCCACGTAGTAGTAGGCTCCAGCGGTGGTGTAGTGGTCGTCTCCGGCGTACTCCATCTCCTGGGCTCCATCGTCTGAACGCGGAATTGTATCGAGGGGGAAAGAGAATGCAAAGCAGCGGTGAGTACTCATCCAAAGTACTCGCAAGACTGACATCAGAACTATGCTAAATATGCATCATTATCAAGGGGAGGGGTTATATGTGGACTGACTGCAGAAAGCAAGAATAGGAAGAAGGCCTAGTCCTATCGAAGACTAGCATCTTCAGCACCTTGCAGCATTAGAAGAGAGTAGACTGGTATCTCAAATATAGTCATATTATTGTAGCAATTTTATTAAGTAACCACGCCCAGAGATCCTTCCTCGACTCCCTGCGAGGAAGCAATCTCGGAGCCACAATTCATTTCAAATTTAAATCACAGTTATAGTTGTATAAGGTCAAGGTACAACTCCAAGTCGTCCTGTTACCGTGGACACGGCTATTCGAATAGTTTGTTCATCCCTGCAGGGGTGCACCGCATTTCCAACACGCCTGATCACCTCCGGTCGGACACACTTTCCTGGGTCATGCCCGGCCTCAGGATAGCAGCACGTCGTCGCCCCACCTAGGCTCAACGAAGAGGCCAGCCCGCCGGTTTAAATCCTAAGCGCGCAGGTTCGTGGGCCCACTTGCCCTTGCGCTCCTGCACGATGCGTGGGCGGCCGGAAACAGGCCTAGTACACTCCAATCCAGGAGCTGCACCGTCCAGTCCAATCCGGCGCGCGCCGCTCCATTGCTGACGTCCGAAGAGCTTCGGCTGATACAACGACGCTGAGTACCCATAACTTCTCCCACGCGATGGTTTGGTGCGTAAAAAAGCCCAACGACCCAACTCAGATCAAATACCCTACCCATTAGCATTTTATTAATGCGGGGTAAGTGCGACCCGTAAAGTGCGGTCCCGTCACCCCGTCTCGAGGATGTGTGGCAAGGGCCTCTCCTGCCCGTCCACGCCTCATCAACATCAAACCGTGGGTACCCCTCAGGGCCGACCCATCACCAACATGTTTCTGTAACCAGGTCATAGTAACTGTGTGTATAAAACATCAAGATGGGACCTGAGGAATCACCCTCAAGGGGCCCCGCTCGATGAAACCGTCAAGGTGGACTTAGAGGAATCACCCTCGAGGGTCCCACACTTGAGGGGTTGCACGACAGAGTCATCGTCGGGAGTGGTGAAGGAGGAACCACCCTCGATAACCACGACCGACTTGCTGCACTACAGAGCTAGCATCATGAGTACTTCACGAGGTGTCACCCCCGGTACTTGATAGTAGCGCTGCAGAGTCGTACACTAAGGGGTGTGCGGTGATGTGAGGGGCCTGGCTTGTCGGTCGGTTGACCGAGTCTTCGAGTCTTCGGGTCGTCGAGTCGTCGATGAAGAAGCAGGGGCAACTGGGACTAAGGGGGTCACTGGGGATTCACTGATCAACCTATACTAAGCATTTGATAAGATTGCAGGTATAGTAACAGTTTATCAAAAGCAGGCTATGCATCAGAATAGGAGCTAACTAATACAGTAGCAAAATCAAATGCAAGAATAAGAGGGAAAAGAATGGGCGATATCGGAATGCTCAAGGGGGGTTGCTTGCCTTGCTGCTCTGCGGCAAAAGGCTGAACGTCAACGGCGTAGTCGTACCCGGCAGCAGCGTCGGTCTCGGGGTCTACCGGAGAGAAGAGGGGGAAGAAACAATAAATACAAGCAAACAGATGCAACACGATGCATGACATGGCATTATGCAGGGCTAGGCATGCACTAACGCAGTACTACGCGTTGCAGACGAAGCGGGAGAATATCTGACGATATTTCCCGGGTCTCGGGCTACTACCGGACAGACGAAATCGATGGAAAAGTTCCATGTTCATCATGCTAGGAGCATGTGACAGATGAACGGATGGCATAATCAGATTCATGGGATTTTTCTGATCAACTTTCATGTATAAAACTTTTTCATCTGAGCTACGGATTATTTTCTATTAATTTTCAAAGTTTTAAAGAATTTCTGGAATTTAATTATTTATTTAAATTCGAATTATCCAGAATAGTAAATGATGACGTCATCATGACATCACCATGACGTCAGCAGGTCAACTCTGGCTGACCAGAGTCAAATCTGACCAGTGGGCCCCACCTGTCAGTGACAGAAGCTTAACTGGGTTTATTTAAAACTAAACAGAGACTAATTAGCTATTGGGCCCCACATGTCAGTGATAGATTAGGTTAACTATTTAGTTTTATTTATAAAAACGTTTAATTAGCCTAATTAACAGAGGGGGCCCACATGTCATAGACTCGAGGTGAACAGTAACCATCGTTGACCAGGTCAACGTGGTCAACCGAGGTGCTGGGGCCCACTGGCAGTCTCCCAGGGGGTGGATCCCACGTGTCCACGTCGGCGGCGGCGCCGGAACAACGCCGGCGACCAAAATACGCGGCGGCGCTCTCTGTACGTCGCCGGAAATTCGCTACGGTGCACGGAAAAGGGCGCGGCTAGGCGCGTTCGAACGGGCAGTCGATGCCGCGTCGAGTGGTGGTTGTGCGGTGGCCGGAGACGGCGTGCAGCGACGGCGGCGAACAACGCGGCGGACGCCGGCGTTCGGCCGTGGTCGGGATCGGAGCTAGAGGGCACGGCTAACGTTGCGGAGGGGCGCGTTCGAACCGCGGGGAGGTGCTGAGTGCGTTCCCGCGCTCGGACGGCCATGACAGAGGCTGTTGCAACGGCGGCGAGCTCCACGGCAGCGACGCTTTCGGGCGGCGATGGCAACGGCGCTACGGTGGCGCAAACGTACGGGAAAGAGAGGGGAAAGAAGCTTCTGCTCACCGTGGAGGCACACGGAGGCCTGGTGGTAGCTTAGGAGCAGCAGTTCGCCGGCATTCGTCGAAGAAGCGCCGGCGACCGAAGACGGGGAAGCGCTCGATCCGCGCGCTGTGGTGGCGCAGTGCTCGAACCAGTAGCCGGAGAGGAAGGAGAGGAGGCAGGCGGAGCGAACGGGCCTGGTCTCAGGCATCGGGGAGGCCTGTGGCCACGCCGGCAAGCTCGGCCATGTCGACGGCGTCGGGCGTCTGTGCGGGAGGGAGAAGACGAGCGAGGGAGAGAGATCTGAGAGTGGATAGGGTTGCGGGGGAGGGAGAGGAGCTCGAGGGCGTCCTTATCCTCGCCGCGGAGCCGCTGGATGGCCGGCAGCGAGGCGGGCGCCGCCGTGTCAGCGCTCGGGCGCGACAGCGCGCGAGGAGGACGATGACTGTGCTTCTGGGCTGGGCCAAGCATTGTAGCTATGGGCTCTAGTGCATAGTGCAGCTCAGCCTTTTTCATTTCTTTTCTGTTTCTTTCTTTTACAGAAGCTCTTTGCAATATTCTTTTGCCATCAAATGACTTAGCAAAAATGTGAACCTGGCCAAAATAAATACTTTGGAATATTGTGCTCTGCCTCAAAAAGTTTGGGCAAGTTTGGGATTCTTTTGGATTTTTCAAAAATGAAGAAAGGCATTTATGGTGCTGTTTGGCACTTGTTTTAAATGCATTAGCCCACTATAGCTTGATGGTGATGTTGTTTTCCTTAACAACATTAGTTTTGAGAATTTTAACAAGTGTGCAACATTTTTCATATGCTATTTGCAATTTTATTTTATCACATTAAAAATTAATGCCCTTTTTAGGTGAAATTTAAAAATGAGATATGATTTCCAAATCGATCGCATTCTACTTAGAAAGATGATTAGACACTGTTCATGGTCACCACTGTGCTTAAGTACAATGATCACTGTAGCCAAAATCCAGGGTGTCACAACTCTCCCCTACTAACAAGAATTCTCGTCCCGAGAATTTAGAGGTAAAGTAAGGGGGAGAAAGTTTTGGTCATGAAATTCTAACGAGTCTTCTCGTTCTTGTTGCTCTCATCGAAGAGGTTGATCCCCTTATGTTGAAGTATTCAATTCTCTGTTCCAGGTCATGCTGATGTAATCGTCATCCTTTCTTCGGGATCTTCATCGTCCTACGAATGCGATTAGCGGGAGAAACTCTGGTAGAACGTATCTCCACCAAGTTGGGCACGTGACAGTGAACTCAAGGAAGAAGACATGATTTATTTCTCGAGTTGTTACTCAAGGAATTTTTTTGAGAGCAATATGCGATGGTTCAAAAGTTTCAAACGGGTAGGCAATCATTCGATGGCTGATCACAAGGTGAAAAGGGGTTCAAAGCAACGAAATAAATATTGCGTCTGACACAAGAATAGATCATCCCTTAGGCGGTGGCTCGGGAATTACATACGAAGCCAAGTGCAAAAGATACCTTGGAATCAAAGTGGTACAGGAGAGTCAGGTTTCTATCCTGTGGAACTATGGGTTATGGGCCCATCATGTGGATTAAGAGTAGGAAGAGCGGTGACATCTTGCACGGTCATGCTAGCAAGACATGTCAGAGGATAGTCTGTCAACTATGTCGGCAACAACATCGATACCATGGGCGGGGGACGAAGAGAACCATCTTCCTGCTCGTCGAAACGAGGCGGACCAATAGGCAAAGTTCTCGTCTACCGGCGGTTACCGAAATGTTAACAACAATAGTAACAGGGTATTACTGACAGAGTAGTACACCGAGGTATTTACCTAAGCAGGGAATTATCACTGCTCAGATCAAATAAATCTCAAGAAAGGTTAAACAGACCAATGGAAAGGAAAATGTGATTATTAGATCAACCAGACCAATGGAAAGGAAAATGTGATCATCACATTAAACAGACCAATGGAAAGGAAAATGTGTTTATCACATTAAACAGACCAATGGAAAGGAAAATGTGGTTATACTCAAGTTTTAGGAGTATATCTTTCCCGAGGAAAAACAGAGCATGATATACATGACAGAATAGCAAGTAGATAACCATTTAGGTAAAAGGGGCGAGGAAAAATCCATGACATGCCCATACAATGGGGTTTGAATAATTGATCAAGAAACAATTAGCATTAAGCTTACATTATTCCGTTCGATGATCGATATACCACATCCATGCTTCGGGATAGCAATGATATGGTGTTTCGAGTAAAAGATGGAGTTTGGATACACAAAGGATCCAGTAGGAACAACTTATAAAATAAGTCTTACAATTTCCCCATGGAAGAATGGCAACCTAGCTGAACAAAACATTATAACAATAGGTCATCCGGCCAGGGGTGCTAGCTACAACATCACCTTACCGAGTAATAAAGACCAAAGTTATAATTCTTGATAATGTTCCAACCATCATATCTGTCCGAGATTCAGATCTGGTTGGTGTCAGAATATCTCAAGCTCAGCAAGCCTGAGAAGGAAAAAGGATGAAAACACGCGTCTATGAGACGATGCGGCAAGATTCTCGGGGAATGATCAACAGAAGCAAGCCTTGGAACATTAGCCCGACTGCAAGACATATGAACACAAGGTCAGGACACTCGTGCCCACATGGAAGTTTTCTAAAATGGAATGTATTCAAGTTCTGGTTGGGGACCATCATAGAGGATATCAAAGTTCCATGTGTAAGCCTGGACTAGGTTAAATCAAATCAATCAGTGGCTTGGCGTGCTTGGAAATACCCATGGAGTGAAGGTAGGAAATCTATCAAACCATAGAATACTTCGCACATGCCTGAATGAATTGGAACGATTCCAGAGGAAGTGAGACAAAATTTTCCCATAAGCACGGTGGCAAAAATGCACGTGAACTTATAGAAAAACACTTCTTTTATCAAACATATTCTTCATGAATTAGGCACAAAGATAATGCTTTCAAGGTTTCCAACACTAGATTCAATGTTCATCATGAATCACGAAGAAGATGAGGATGTGTCTGATGGGCTCAGCAACAATTTGTCGAGATTTCCACAATGATGGATTTCCACGATTGCATGAATAAGTTGATAGCATTGGTCAAACCAGTTGATACCACGAGGTATGCCCGAGGGAAACACCCACAATTAAAACTTATTCAAAAGGTGCTCCCAAAATCCGGACTAAGTAGTACGACCAACGTTAGAATGTTGACTCAACAGCCAACACACTAAGAATGGACTATTGTTCATTAACTCCAAGGTAATAGAGTTGGTATGACGTAAGAGTTGAATTTACACATCACAATCCATTTGTCGGTATCCCGGCTAGAAACAACACGGGAACTAAGAAATGAAAGGTGATGGTAAGGATGTCGCCAACGACAACACCAATTAACAACGACAACGATGCTACTCTCATCATGAATCTAATTGATATCCTGGAAGAGCCCAGAATGCTGATGAGGGTCACGACACGTTTGTCGCGAAGTCTCATGAGGATGTAATCGATCAGCGACGACATCAAGCAAGAAAATGGTGAAGCGACAAGTAGTCGGGACCACGGATTTGAGTGCTAGCTCAGCATCGAAATTGCCTTTCAAGACAACCAACATGACGTTGAAAACTCGATGTAAGCTTAGAGCACTGTTGGAATTGTGTTCCGGGAATGAAGGATATAAGTAGCATGGTCAAGCCTTAGCATGACGATGATGATGTAGCCAAACAGCTTGGAAAGACATGATCGAGCACAAACTCATAAGCAAAGAAAATTACTAAGAGTTGTCGAATCGCAATGCGTACTCGATTCAGATATCAGTGTCCTTGATTGTCCAACAACTCAGAACACGAAGAAACTGGAATCAGTGAAATATCATAGTTGATGAGGAGCTCATAAGAAGTTATAAAGCTCCATGATATTTATCAAGATATCAGGGATAATACTCGGAGATAGATCAGAATAGAGGTTAGACTAGCATATTGATTTGTGAAAGACAAGCACTTTAACTTGTCTGAGAATGAAGTCAAAGTAGAACAACATGGTCGGAACCACGATTGCAAAGGACAAGATCAAGGATACAATATCAAATCATAATGTGAATGATTATATGAAAGGAGAAGCTTGTATGATAAGATCAACATCGTTTCCATGGGCATGAACCCAAGGTTCAAGGTCGACTCCCATTTTATCAATGCATCACCTTCCATTTACACATCGCCTTTGGTGAAATTATAGTTTTGAAAGACTATCTGGCAAAACACCAGGAGTGCATGACTCGTGGAAACTGTCGGGTTCACACGAATTAAGGAAGGCATAGGTCCAACTCATCGGGGCATCTTAGGAACATATACCACAAGCTTCAAGAGTAATTAACACATGCTTGACAACAGAGCATGGCTGACAAAAGAATAGGATACAATTTACCAAAGGCATTATGTATCCGAGGAAAAACTCACAAAGTTGATGAATATGAAGGACACTGTCGGATAATAATTCGACAAGGGTCTGACGGTCATTAGCGGAGCTGATGTGAGCATAGGCACACAACCAGATGAAGAAAGAATGCAAAGGCATCGGATTATAGAACATCTGAACAACTTGATGCTTAGATAACAAAGGAAATATGAATTCCAATGCGAAGGATCAGAAGCAGACGCTCTGATCAAGGATGGGTAGCTTGAATAGACCTAAGGGTACGATTGACGGCAATTAGATTGGTCGAGAACCAGCTCATGTTCAAAATGACGGTGTCAAAGGATACTAATGAATATTGCCAGGCATATGGGAAGCATCCATAACGTAATCAGACAAGTATTTGTAGAGCAATAAGCTGCTAAGGATTTTCGGAAGATCAAAAAGCATTTGAATGTATCTTGTGAATCATATGAACAAAGGGGGAAGAACGGATACTCGGTAAGTGCGAGGAATTATCCGTAGGGGGTATTCCTGAGGCAAGAACTGCAAGGCAGTAAGCTCAGGGGATTGTCGGAACAATGAAGAGCAGTTCGGGGCATCTTGTAATAACAAGATCAATGGGATTGAATGTAAGAGTGGCAAGTGTATTTAGTTATCCATAAGGATATAACAGCGGTAGGGAATTTGAAAAGGCGGTGGCACAGGTGTCTCGGGAAAATATCGAATAGCATCTTCGGAACCTTCTGGTGAAGCAGCCGATCATCTGGAATGAAGGGGCTCTCCGGGGGAAGTAGTTACAAGAACCTAGAGTTAGAGTTAGTAAAATCTTTAACCCGAAAGAGAAGGGAGATTAGAACCCAGAGTATAGACGAGGAGTAAAAGATCCTAATACCACCCAATTGAGAAGTGGGCCCGTAAGCCACACAACTATGTTAGTAAAAGTTTTTCAATGACTAGACTCAACTTCGGCCAAGGAGTTGGAAAGGGGGCTACCTACATGCAGTTGGCTCTGATACCAACTTGTGATGCCCCCATTCTCGACCGTACGCTAATCAATCACGCAATGCGTACGACCAAGATTAGGGACTCACTGTTCGATATCACAACACAACACTAGACACAAATTAAAGTCATACAGCTTCATATTACAAGCCAGGGGCCTCGAGGGCTCGAATACAAAGCTCGACAAGCACGAGTCAGCGGAAGCAAATAATATCTGAGTACAGACATAAGTTAGACAAGTTTTGCCTTAAGAAGGCTAGCACAAACATAAGCAACAGATCGAAAGAGGCGAGGCCTCCTGCCTGGGAACCTCCTAACTACTCCTGAGCGTCGGCACTCTCCACATAGTAGTAGGCTCCAGCGGTGGTGTAGTGGTCGTCTCCGGCGTACTCCATCTCCTGGGCTCCATCATCTGAACGCGGAATCGTATCGAGGGGGAAAGAGAATGCAAAGCAGCGGTGAGTACTCATCCAAAGTATTCGCAAGACTGACATCAGAACTATGCTAAATATGCATCATTATCAAGGGGAGGGGTTATATCTGGACTGACTACAGAAAGCAAGAATAGGAAGAAGGCCTAGTCCTATCGAAGACTAGCATCTTCAGCACCTTGCAGCATTAGAAGAGAGTAGACTGGTATCTCAAATATAGTCATATTATTGTAGCAATTTTATTAAGTAACCACGCCCAGAGATCCTTCCTCGACTCCCTGCGAGGAAGCAATCTCGGAGCCACAATTCATTTCAAATTTAAATCACAGTTATAGTTGTATAAGGTCAAGGTACCACTCCAAGTCGTCCTGTTACCGTGGACACGGCTATTCAAATAGTTTGTTCATCCCTGCAGGGGTGCACCGCATTTCCAACACGCCTGATCACCTCCGGCCGGACACACTTTCCTGGGTCATGCCCGGCCTCGGGATAGCAGCACGTCGTCGCCCCACCTAGGCTCAACGAAGAGGCCAGCCCGCCGGTCTAAATCCTAAGCGCGCAGGTTCGTGGGCTCTAGTGCACAGTGCAGCTCAGCCTTTTTCATTTCTTTTCTGTTTCTTTCTTTTACAGAAGCTCTTTGCAATATTCTTTTGCCATCAAATGACTTAGCAAAAATGTGAACCTGGCCAAAATAAATACTTTGGAATATTGTGCTCTGCCTCAAAAAGTTTGGGCAAGTTTGGGATTCTTTTGGATTTTTCAAAAATGAAGAAAGGCATTTATGGTGCCGTTTGGCACTTGTTTTAAATGCATTAGCCCACTATAGCTTGATGGTGATGTTGTTTTCCTTAACAACATTAGTTTTGAGAATTTTAACAAGTGTGCAAAATTTTTCATATGCTATTTGCAATTTTATTTTATCACATTAAAAATTAATGCCCTTTTTAGGTGAAATTTAAAAATGAGATATGATTTCCAACTTGATCACATTCTACTTAGCAAAATGATTAGGCACTGTTCATGGTCACCACTGTGCTTAATTACAATTATCACTGTAGCCAAAATCCAGGGTGTCACAACAACGGTGGGTATGCGTGTGGCGGCGCGGCGCAACTCCCTTGAGGTTGTTGTTGTGGACCTCCAACGCTCATCGCGATGTGCCTTGGTCTTGTACCAGTGGTGCCCTCTCTAGCGCGGGCTAGCGATGGTCGTTCTGGTATGGCTCCACTGCGTTCAAATCTTGCACGGTGGGCCCAGGTCGAGACCTGGTAGGGCAATGCAGTGTGAATGGTCGATGTCATGGTGCTCTAAGTTGACCACGTGGTCTTGGGTGCAGGATGGTGAGGCTGCCAGTGAAAGCCTGACTTGACTTTGCTAGTGGTCAACGACGGCAACGCCCGCTGGCGCCGCTACCTTGCTTACAATGTCATGTAGGTCTAGTCTCGGGCACCCTACCATGTTGTCTTGGGGAAACCCTCAATTTGTGTCTTTTAGGATCGAACAACGAAGGAACTCTATGTCGTGCTCCCTTTTGAGGGCATCTTTTTGGAGCAAGATTTGGTTACCGGAAGCAGTGGCTCTTGTAGTGATGGTGATTGATATGTTCATTCTCTCAGTGATGTTGTTTCGATGGACTAGTGGGGCGATGTAAGTTTTCATTGATTGTGCTCGGAAGAATCGGTTTGGATACTCAATCAAGAGGCGATCTGTTTTCATTTTTTCATCTGAAGTCGGGTTAGTGAGTCATGATGTGCCTTTGATCATCTCATTCCCGTATGACACTCATCCATCCCTTTGAGAGGTGTTGGGCAGCAACCAAACATCGATGTTTGGTTGAGCCGAGTTGGTGCCTCTTTGCTTCTTGCGATGTTGTGTTGTGTCGTGTGTGTTGTTGCTGGGCGATGTGTGCTCCACTTGAGCTTAGGGTGCTAGTATATGCCGTCGTATGTTTGTGTGCTCAGTCTAGACCTGTAATATCTTCTTCTTCCAATGCAATGCAACACCATCTGTTTTGGTCAAAAATAATAATAAGTTGCCTCGGTTAAACATTAGATCATTGTTGGGCATCACCTTGTGCAAACATCTAAGATCAAGCATGCTCCAAGAGTAAATGTTTATGTGTCCCCTTGGCACCATCAGACGTAGTTTGTACTTTGTTTAACTAATTTCTTAATCATTAGACATATTTTATAATCATATAAATAGCTTTCTTTATAAATTTCATCAAAATTTATGAAGATGGACTTTAAAAAAAAATGCACTTCATATAAAAGGGATGAATCGGAGTAGTTGCTTGGTTGGTCCGACCAAACCATTTGTTCTCTAAGAACCTAACATTTTATCCACTACCCAAATTCATTGATACACGAATTGAGAAGCTAGCTTGTCACATGACAAACATGCAAATGCCGTGACCAAAAAGGTGTTTGAGATTTACGGTGTTGTTTTTGAAGTAAGGGGCTGCTACACATGGCCTAATGATCTTTCGAAAATATCGACCAGGTCTTGAGCCATCCGATCTATGATGCCCATCGTGTGATTGTACCATGTGTTCTTATTCTCTGCTTCTCTCATTGCGACAAGATCCTCATTGCAATTGCAACAAGACCCTTGTTGCACAGGCATTGTCACCGTCACCATTGCAGCAAAGGCCTTGTTGCCATTACAACAAGCCCGTTGTTACAAAAGCATCTTCGCCTCATAGCCATGTCTGTCGCCACTGCAACAGGACCTTTGCAAAAATCATCTCTGCCCACGGATATGAGACTAGAAGGTCATCGCCGCCGTCACGGTAACCGCAAGCCCATCCAGCCCGAGTCCCGTCTTGAGAGCTCGCCCACCTTCATCGAGCGTCGCGTCGGCCAGCGAGATCGCCGGAGCAGCACACATTCGCGCCCTACTCCTTCCTCCCCTCCTTCTGTTGGAAATATGCCCTAGAGGCAATAATAAATTGGTTATTATTATATTTCCTTGTTCATGATAATCGTTTATTATCCATGCTATAATTGTATTGATTGGAAACTCAAATACATGTGTGGGTACATAGACAACACTGTGTCCCTAGTAAGCCTCTAGTTGACTAGCTTGTTGATCAAAGATGGTTAAGGTTTCCTAGCCATGGACATGAGATGTCATTTGATAACGGGATCACGTCATTAGGAGAATGATGTGATGGACAAGACCCAAACTGTAAACGTAGCATATGATCGTGTCAGTTTATTGCTATTGTTTTCTGCATGTCAAGTATCTGTTCCTTTGACCATGAGATCATGCAACTCACTGACACCGGAGGAATACCTTGTGTGTATCAAACGTCGCAACGTAACTGGGTGACTATAAAGGTGCTCTACAGGTATCTCCGAGGGTGTCTGTTGGGTTGGCATGGATCAAGACTGGGATTTGTTACTCCGTATGACGGAGAGGTATCTCAGGGCCCACTCGGTAATACAACATCACAATGAGCCTTGCAAGCAATGTGACTAAAGTGTTAGCCACGAGATCTTGTATTACGGAACGAGTAAAGAGACTTGCCGGTAACGAGATTGAACTAGGTATAGTGATACCAACGATCGAATCTCGGGCAAGTAACATACCGAAGAACAAAGGGAACAGCATACGGGATTAACTGAATCCTTGACATAGAGGTTCGACCGATAAAGATCTTCGTAGAATATGTAGGAGCCAATATGGGCATCCAGGTCCCGCTATTGGTTATTGGCCGTAGAGGTGTCTCGGTCATGTCTACATAGTTCTCGAACCCGCAGGGTCTACACACTTAACGTTTGGTGACGATTAGTATAATTGAGTTATTATGTTGGTGACCGAAAGTTGTTCGGAGTCCCGGATAAGATCCCGGACATGACGAGGATCTCCGGAATAGTCCGGAGGTAAAGATTGATATATGTGATAATAGTGTTTTGATCTCCGGAAGAGTTCCGAAGTTCACCGGAAGAGGTTCCGGATGTTTACCGAAGTGTTCGGGTGCAGCAACACTTTATATGAGCCAAAGGGATAAAGCCCACAAGGTATTGGAAAGTGCAAAAGTAGTTTTGCTGCCGCGTAAGCGGTACTACCGCTTGGTGAAGCGGTACTACCGCCGGAGCGGTACTACCGCTTGTGTAAAGCGGTACTACCGCCCGAGCAGTACTACCGCTTGTGTGAAGCGGTACTACCGCCCAAGCGGTACTACCGCTTGTGTGAAGCGGTACTACCGCTTGTGCGCGGCTGTGCACGGTTCGGCAGGGATCCGAGTTGGACTCTTTCCCTGCGGGCCAAACCGACCTTGTGCGGGCAAAACCGACCCGGAGGAGGCTTTTACTCCAAGTTTAGACCCCAAGGCTCAACATATAAATAGAGGGGCAGGGCTAGCACACGGGACACATCAGGATTTCCCAAGCCGTGTGCCGGCAACCCTAGCCCTCTAGTTCCTCCGTCATAATCTCCGTAGTGCTTGGCGAAGCCCTGCAGAGATTGTTCCTCACCACCATCACCACGCCGTCGTGCTGATGGAACTCAACCACTACTTCACCATCGCTCGCTGGATCGAGGAGGTGAAGGCGTCATCAAGCCGTACGTGTGTTGAACGCGGAGGTGCCGTCCGTTCGGCACTAGATCGGAAGGATCGTGATTGGATCGCGGGACGCTCGGCGATTTGGATCGCGAAGACGTTCGACTACATCAACCGCGTTTATTAACGCTTCCGCTTAGCGATCTACAAGGGTATGTAGATTCACTCTCCCTCTCGTAGATGCTCATCACCATGGATAGATCTTGTGTGTGCGTAGGAAAATTTTTGTTTCCCATGCAACGTTCCCCAACACCTTCTTCTTCTTCTCATCTCCCTCGTCCTCTATCACCTTCCTCTCTCCTCTACAGGTCTCAGAAAACGCCCGAGCTCGGCTCGCTACTGCGCATGACGATGGCACCGTCGCACGCCGGCAACCGCCCTCCCCTCCTCTGTCCGATTTGCAATAGACCTCCTGCTGCGCTCGAAGGGATTACAAAAAGGGCCACGTCAAAAGATATCCTATGATGGGTGCTTGTGGGTCTTCTCGTGAAATCTAAGGGCAGCGGAGGCGATGGGCAGTGCAAGAAAATCAGTCGACTAAGCGAAAGTGTTTCCATTGAAGTAAAGAGTAGTTTATAGTGGATTATAAATTTTGAGTCTTCTTTTATGAGCCCACTATGGTGGAGAGAGAACCCCTATCTATTTCTAAGGGAAACACTCACTTTACATACACAAACGTGAGCAACATGTTAGAGTATCTACAACCATGGTTGCCAAATCCATCAGAACCTGGTCGCGTCCGTGGATAGTAACCGGGCAATCCTCAAATTGTCGCGTCCATATACGTGTATCTCAAATCCGGTATCCTATATCCATACTAAAGAGTGCAACGTGAAAAAAACTACATAGATCATCACATAGACATAGAAATGCACATTTCGATCATAAAAAGATCGCCCGCAAATCCTCATAGTTCACATAATCCACATAAACGGAAGACAAGTTTAAAATAGATTACTAGATACTTGAAATTAAAAATGAAGACTGCGAAGCATCACCACTTCAGCCATTTGCTCTTCCGGTTGCTAGCACTGATGTAGGCGTCCGCGCCAAGAGGTGGGTCGTCGAAGCTGACAGAGGAAGAGGAGAGAACGATGTAGACCTTCATCCTCCGGACGATGTGGTCCCACTTCCGCTTGATCTTGGCCACATGCGCCGCTGCCTCCGCTGCCTTGCGCACGGATTGCTCCAGGCCCAGCCGGAGGCCCGGAGCGCCTTCGTGTTCTTTCGGAGTTGTCGGGCGTCCGTCTCCGCCGTAGTAAGTGACCGGCGGTAGACCTACGCGAGGAGCAGCTCCTTCTTGTCGGGCACCGTCGGCATTCCGCGACGGCGGCGGGAGGACTGCACGAGCGCCTCCAATGCGGCTGTCGACAGCCTTGCCATCTGCCTACCGCGGCGAGCTGCGCGTGCCTTCGATTTCGATGTGCGCGTTTGTGACGTCGACGGATCGGGCGCTAAAACTCATCGTTGCCCTTGCGAAGAAATGGCCGGAGGGGGAGGAGGTCGATGGAGGGCTGGTGCAGATTGTGCTGCCCGTGCGGAGCTGCTAGCGGGGTGGGAAGGGCCAGCTGTCCCGGCGGCACCACGGGGTAGGTGGGCCGGACTGACGTGACGGACACCCTCGGACCAGTTTATTCGTTCTACATTTAAACTGGATACAAGGGATATTGGCCGCGATCGGCGGTTATTTGGAAGCTCCCCTCCTCTCCCCCCTCTCGCGACCGCGTCGCCCCCGCGGGCGACCGGCCGCGCTCCGGCCTCCTCTCCCTCCAGCCCCACCCCTCACCCCTCCCTCCCCGTCGCCGTCGCCGGCGCCCGCGGCCGGGCCTGGCCCCGGGGCAGCTGGTGGCGGCGGCCCCCTGACTTTCCCCTCCCGATGGCTCTCTGACGCGGGGCGGAGCTGCGCCGGGGGGTGCTCTTAGGCGGCGACGGTCCGGCGTGGCTGCGGGGTTCCTGGCGCGGCGCGGGCGAGCGGCTGGGCGGCGGCGCCGTCGTTGGCGGCGGGGTGGCGCGGTGGTGCGACCTGACGGCGCCCACTCGGCCCAGATCTGGGCCCTTCGGTCCCCATCTGGGCCTGGGCGGGCCGGCGGCGGGGAGGGTCTGCGGCGTGACCTTCGGGAGGCGGGGGAGCGGCGGTGAGCGGCTGGGCGCTGGCGGCGCCGATGCCGGCCTGCTGCAGCGTGGCCGGTGGGGCTTAGCGGGCCCGTTTCGGGCCTGGCCGGGCCAGGGGTGGCCTGGTATGCCCTGCTGCCGCGTCCGGACGGCGACCGCGACGGTGCCGGAGGCACGGGCGTCCCGCACGACGGCGGTGGAGGTGGTTCCCTCCCGTTCGGCTACGGTGCTGCTGCTCCCGTCGCTTGGCGCTTCTCTCCGGTCCTCTTGGCCTCGTGGTGGTGCTCCCAGTGAAGCGGCGTGGGTGGCGGCGCAACCGCGATGGCGCATGCTGGTGGGCGGAGGTTTGGCTGATCGGCTCCGGTCCGGTTGGGCGGTGGGGTTTGGAGTGCGGGAGAAATCCTTGCCGGTTCTTCCGGCTCCGATGCGGTGACACCTGCGGGTGCCGCCATTCCTTCCTGGAGGGTGTCGGTGGTATCCATCCCCCACTTCCCTCCGCGTGCCGGGGGAAACCCTAGGACACGTCCGGGCAGCAGCGTCGTCGGCGTCGCATTCCTTCTTGGAGGTGCTGCTTGGTACGCGGTGGATCGGAGCCTTGGACTGTGGTGGAATGTTTCCGGAGGGCGCAGCGGTGGCGGGTCATCCGCGTTCTGTCGAGCTGCCGTTGTTGGCATTTGTTTCTTCTTTTTTCTTTGGGCTTGATGTGCTGCTCGCCCCAGCAATGCTATGTGATCGGTGTTGGTTGCTTTGGAATACAAAGCGGGGAAACCCTTTTTCGGTACAAGGGATATTGGTCAGTCCAGATGTTTAAGGCCGATTTGAGACGTCATGATGAGTTGAGGTTTTTAACCGGTGAGTAACGGTCCGCCCGGGGTTTGGGACCGAGACGTCCGAGTATAGATGTTCTTGCTCTGATCAATCTCTCACGACACTGCACCGATCCACGGCCGGTGGCTATACGTACGCGCGCAGCGGTCGTCGAGCGGGGCCGGGGCGTACGTACGAAACGAACGTGGAAACGCGTCGGTGCGCTCCGCAACGGTCGGCCGAGCCCACGTGCGGTGGTGCGTTTGCTGCACTGGTGCGGCCGTACGTGGACCGGTGCCCATGCCACCTCGTAACCGCGAGTGAAGACTCAGCGCGGACGGCGACACAACATCCATGGTTCGGAGCGGCCGGCGGCGCAGTTCACGCCGTGGCTGCTTCTCGTACGGGCTCTGCGCGCGGCCCACGGATCGGACGTACTTTGCTGTCTCGCCGACGAGGAATGATGAGAGGAGGCTGCGACCGACCGCTGGCGTCGGTCGATCCACTCCGCACGGAAGACGTGCGCCGCATGTCGCGCGGCGGACGCCGGCCTTCTCGGTGCGTTAGTGCTGCTGCAGTGAAGACTCTGGAGATCCCGAGCATGTGGCCTCCCCACGCAGCAAGATCCGGTGATAATTGGTCGGCTGTTACTTGCAGAATTAACGAGCGGTCCAGAGTCCAGGAGGAGGACGAGAGACTCAGAGAGCACGTAGATAAACTCGGCATAAATTAATGTGAAATGCACAATGTGCATGAGCATGAGCTGATCGCTGTGGCACCAGGGCAAAAGACGTGCACAGCGGTCATGCATGTACAAGTAACTTTCCTCTTTCTTCACTTGGCACAACACGGTGTCTGGTCCGTCGAAAGGGTTAAATTTGGCATGCGTGCTTGCCCGTACATGTAGTAACGCATGGGTGCCACGGTTGATTAAACAACAGTATCTACTCCTCGGATTCCGACCATGAAAAGCCGGGGAGACAGCTGGTGTCAACAGAGAGAAACAAGAGGTTTCTCCTAGAGGTCACCGAAACCGGACCCATGCTCCTGGGAATGGCGCCGCATAAGAGCATCTCCAACAGACGCGCTATATAAGTGCCGCGCTGAAAAATTAGTGCTTTTTCGCACGCGCTACCGCTCCAGACGCTCCAGCGGAGGCGCAAAAACCGCGTGCGCGGCATAACTAGTTCAGCGCGCGGGCGAAAACGCCATCGCGCGCCGTTTATTTGCTGCGCCTGCTGCCACGCGCTGGACACTCCAGCGCCCGCTCGCAACTCCACCTACCCCATCCAGCCGCTGGCGCCGCCGCCGCCCGCGCCACCCCATTTCTTCCGGCGACCGTTCCGGCGCTTCCCCGGCCTATCCCCGCGCCGCCGCTGCTTCCTCTGTCTCCCTCTAGTCACCGCCGCCCCTCGCGCGCGGCAGTCCTCCGACGAACAGCCCCCGGCCGCCCACTGCCGCTCGGCGCCCGCAAGGTGTTCGACAAAAACGCCCGCAAGGTATGTATTGCTTCAACTTCACATTTTTTATATGAATTTGATGCATGTTGTTTGTAGTTTAATAGCCGAGTTTAAATTGAACATTGTAGATGAGTTCGTCATATGATTCTTCCGAAGAAGAATTTGATATGGAAGAGGAGGAGGATCTTGCAATGATCCTAGCTATCCACATCAATAAAAAACCGAAGCACGGTGGTTATGTTGTATTGTTGAACTATTTGTTGTATTGAAAGATAAATATTTGTTTGAGTTGTAAAAACGAAATTGAACTATTTATTGTTGATTTATTTTGTTTGTGTTTGATCTTCTTGCTTGTGTTTGGAGCGCATATGTTGTTTGTGCGAGAGCGCGCGCGCTGCATTTTAGCGCGCCTGCTGGAGCTACGCGCGCACGCTAAAGTTTACAGCGGCCGCTGGAGCCAGCGCTCCCCGCCGCGCCAAAACAGGCGATCGGCGCGCTGCAAACGCATTTTTAGCGCGCCGCGCATTGGGCGGCTGTTGGAGATGCTCTAATGTACTGTACGAGGCGTTCTGATTTAGCTAAAAGTAATTTGTCCTTGAACATGTTCTCCTTCTGCCTGATACACCCATGCAATTTATGCCTTCTTGTCAAACAAATGATCTTGGTGGGGTGTTGGTATCTCTGGTGGACTCGTTGACAGATTACTCGTAATGATCATGCCCCCCCTCCCCCCCCTCCCCCTCCCCCCCCCCCCCCCCCCCCCGGGTTAGGTGGCCCCTTGCAGCTCTTGCAATTGCATCAAATTTTCAGTAATCTTGTACGAAGAGCTTATCTACACCAGACCAGAAGTGGGTTGACCCTGAACCAAAGTATAAGGAATTCTATAGGGTTTTTAAAGGATTGAGATCCTTAGGAATTTTTCCTACATTGGTCATTTGATTTATAGGATTGGATCCCATAGGATTTTTTCCTATGGAATCTTTTGTGCTACATTTCATAGGAAATCTAACATCCACTTCAACGTCCTTTTACAATTCCTTTGTTTTTCCTGTGCCATCAAACACTCATTGCTAATCCTATAGGGTTCAAATGAACATGCCACTTCAACCCTATACGTTTCCTATTTCTGCGTTTTCAAAATCCTACGAATCAAAGAGGCCCTCAAACTGAATGTCGATGGAGCATTTTTTGTAGATGATGGTGCAGGTACTATAGCGGCAATAATTCGAGTTGAAAAAGGAATTTTCCTTGCAGGCCAGTGCAACCACATTCCCATGGCAGCAGCTGTAGTTACTGCCGAAGCAGGAGCAATGAGAGATGACCTGAAATTTTGCAAACTCCTTGGGGTTTCACCGTGTCGAGGCTAAGTCAGACTCCTTGGAGGTTACCAACTTTTGTTCAGGGCAAACCACATGGTGGGATATCGGAGTGGCAATTTTTACGGAGTGTGTTGACATGGAAGCAACAATGTCGTTGATGGGCTCAACAACAGTTCCTTAAGGTTTCCATGAAAATGGAAGTCCATAACTATGTGAACAAGGTGATAGCATCAGTTAGACCAAAAGATATAATGATGCATGCTCGAGGAAACATCCATGAGTAAGACAACATTAGGATGATCTTTGGTTCTGATTTTGATTTGATGATAGCCCACACTCAAATCAAAGATTGGACAAGATAATAAATGCAACAATTGATTACAAGGATCAACCGGTTGGGATATTATCTTTCTTCAACACACACACACACACACACACACACACACACACACACACACACACACACACAAAAGATATCCCTTTGGCATGAACTAAGTTAGATCAAGCTTTTATCTTTCATCTCTCCAAGTTGTTGTTTAGCTTAACCAACTAGCTCAGGGGTATCCAACACAGTCTTGGAGAAGGGATGGTTTATAGGAAAACCAACTTGATCACGAACTCAACATAACGGTCAGGGACAACCTGGTAATACTTCCTAGAAGATATTCGGAAAATCACGATCCACCGGTATGTTATTGAGCTCGAGAATGATCTTGCTTTTTAGGGCAAGGCGATATGATCAAAAGAGCGAGGGATTGACACAATCCTAACTCGTTCATCGAAGAGCGCACCATGAAAGATGGACTAGATAGCACGATCAATCTTAGAATGGTGATTCAATAACCAACACATCAAGAATGACATTGTTGCTAGGAGTATTGATTTCACACATCACGGTTCACTTGTCGACGATCCGGTTACATTCACACGGAGATCGAGGAATGAACAATGATGGCGAGAAGTATCACTGCATCAAGAGTTCATAAGAGGGCGTGCAATTCTCATGACAATCTTGACATGAAGATGGTAATGTTGGAAATATGCCCTAGAGGCAATAATAAATTGGTTATTATTATATTTCCTTGTTCGTGATAATCGTTTATTATCCATGCCATAATTGTATTGATTGGAAACTCAAATACATGTGTGGGTACATAGACAACACTATGTCCCTAGTATGCCTCTAGTTAACTAGTTCGTTGATCAAAGATGGTCAAGGTTTCCTGGCCATAGACATGAGATGTCATTTGATAACGGGATCACATCATTAGGAGAATGATGTGATGGACAAGACCCAAACTATAAACATAGCATATGATCGTGTCAGTTTATTGCTATAGTTTTCTGCATGTCAAGTATCTGTTCCTATGACCATGAGATCATGCAACTCACTGACACCGGAGGAATACCTTGTGTGTATCAAACGTCACAACGTAACTGGGTGACTATAAAGATGCTCTACAGGTATCTCCGAGGGTGTCTGTTGAGTGGGCATGGATCAAGACTGGGATTTGTTACTCCGTGTGACGGAGAGGTATCTCAGGGCCCACTCGGTAATACAACATCACAATAAGCCTTGCAAGCAATGTGACTAAGTGTTAGCCACGGGATCTTGTATTACAGAACGAGTAAAGACACTTGCCGGTAACGAGATTGAACTAGGTATAGAGATACCGACGATCGAATCTCGGGCAAGTAACATACCGAAGAACAAAGGGAACAGCGTACGGGATTAACTGAATCCTTGACATAGAGGTTCAACCGATAAAGATCTTCGTAGAATATGTAGGAACCAATATGGGCATCCAGGTCCCGCTATTGGTTATTGACCGTAGAGGTGTCTTGGTCATGTCTACATAGTTCTCGAACCCGCAGGGTCTGCACACTTAAGGTTCGGTGACGTTTCGGTATAGTAGAGTTATGTATGGTGGTGACCGAAGGTTGTTCGGAGTCCCGGATGAGATCCTGGACGTCACGAGGAGCTCCGGAATGGTCCAGAGGTAAAGATTGATATATAGGAAGTCCTGTTTTGGTCATCGAAAAAGTTACGGGTATTTCGGTAGTGTACCGGGAGTGCTGGGAGGGGTACCAGGGACCATCGGGAGGGGTGTCTCGACCCAAAGGACCTCATGGGCTGTGGGAGGAGTCAAACCAGCCCCTAGTGGACTGGCCTAACCCCCCCCCCCCACTAAGGCCCATGTGGCTTTGGGTGGAAAAAATCCAAAGGAGGAAAGGTGGAAAGGGTTTCCAACTGGAGAGGAGGAATCCTACTCCTAATAGGATTGGAGTAGGACTCCTCCACCTCCAATTTTGGCCAAACCTTGAGGGTTTGAGGCTGCCTCCTCCCCTCCCTCCCTCCTATATATACTAGAGGATTTAGAGGGAAGAGCTAACCCTAATTGCCACGTGCTCCCTCTACTTCATCTAGATCGGTTTCTCCTCTAGTCTAGTTTCAGCGGTGTTTAGGCGAAGCCCTGCCGGAATTGTTACACCACCATCGCCGCCGCGCCGTCGCGCCGCCAGAGAACTCTTCTACCTCTTCGCTCCCTCTTGCTGGATCAAGAAGGCGGAGATCGTCATCGAGCTATACGTGTGCTGAACGCGGAGGTGCCGTCCGTTCGGCGCTAGATCGGAAGGACCGTGATCAGGATCGCGAGACGATTCGTGATTTGATCGCGGGACGGATCGTGATGGGATCGCGGGACGGATCAAGATTGGATCGCGAGACGGATCGTGATGGGATCGCGGGACGGATCGAGATTGGATCGCGAGATGGATCGTGATGGGATCGCAGGACGCTCGGGGATTTGGATCGTGAAGACGTTCGACTACATCAACCGCGTTTCTTAACGCTTCCCGCTTAGCGATCTACAAGGGTATGTAGATCCACTCTCCCTCTCATAGATGCTCATCACCATGGATAGATCTTGCGTGTGCGTAGGAAATTTTTTGTTTCCCATGCAACGTTCCCCAACAGTGGCATCATGAGCTAGGTCTATGTGTAGATGAGATCTCGAGTAGAACACAAATGAGTTTGTGGGCATTGATATTCAGATTGCTTCCTCCCTTGGTCTTTTCTTGATTCGACGGTATTGTGGGATGAAGCGGCCCGGACCAACATTACTCCTACGCTTACGAGAGACCGGTTCCATCAACTGACATGTAACTTCGTTGCATAAAGATGGCTGGCGGGTGTTTGTTTCTCCCACTTTAGTCGGATCGGATTTGACAAAGGCGGTCCTTGAGAAGGTTGAATAGCAATTTTTGTATCACCGTTGTGGTTTTTGCGTAGGTAAGAATTGTTCTTGCTAGATACCCGTAGCAGCCACGTAAAACTTGCAACAACAATTAGAGGACGTCTAACTTGTTTTTGCAGGGTATGTTGTGATGTGATATGGCCAATTACATGATGAGATATATGTGATGTATGAGATGATCATGTATTGTATAGAATATCACGACTTGCATGTCGATGAGTATGGTAACCGGCAGGAGCCATAGGGTTGTCTTTAATTATTTTCGCCGTTTTTGCTTTACTTTATCGCTATGAGTTAGCAATAGTCGTGGAAGCAACAGTCGGCACGACAACCTCATGGCGACACATTGTTGGAGATCAAGATGATGGAGATCATGGTGTTATGCCGGTGACGATGGAGATCATGCCGGTGCTTTGAAGATGGAGATCAAAAGCACAAGTTCATGGCCATATCATGTCACTTATGATTTGCATGTGATGTTAATCATTTTATGCATCTTATTTTGCTTAGGACGACGGTAGCATTATAAGGTGATCCCTCACTAAAATTTCAAGATAAAATTGTGTTCTCCCCGAGTGTGCACCGTTGCGAAAGTTCGTCGTTTTGAGACACCACGTGATGATCGGGTGTGATAGACTCTACGTTCATATACAACGGGTGCAAGCCAGTGTTGCACGTGCGGAACACTCGGGTTAAACTTGACGAGCCTAGCATGTACAGACATGGCCTCGGAACACAAGAGACCGAAAGGTCGAACATGAGTCATATAGTAGATATGATCAACATGAAGATGTTCACCATTGAAACCACCTCAACTCACGTGATGATCGGACTTGAGTTGGTGGATTTGGATCATGTGTCACTCGAATGACCGGAGGGATGTCAATTTGAGTGGGAGTTTTTAAGTAATATGATTAACTAAACTCATTATCATGAACATGGTCAAAATGTCTTTGCAAATTATGTTGTAGATTACTAGCTCGCGTTGTAGCTCCCTTGAATTTTTATATGTTTCTAGAGAAATAGAGTTGAAAGATGATGGTAGCAATAATGCGGACTGGGTCCGTGATCTGAGGATTGTCCTCATTGTTGCACAAAAGGCTTATGTCCTTAATGCACCGCTCGGTGCGCCATCCCCTCAAGCGTCGTCTGTAGATGTTGTGAACATCTGACAGGCACGTTCTGATGACTACTTGATAGTTCGGTGCGTCATGCATTACGGCTTAGAATTGAGGCTCCAAAACGTTTTGAACATCACGGAACATATGAGATATTCTAAGAGCTGAAATTGGGATCTCAGGCTCGTGCCCGTGTTGAGAGGTATGAGACCTCCAACAAGATTCTTTGCCTGCAAGATGAAGGAGAATAGCTCAATTGGTGAGCATGTGCTCAGATTGTCTGGGTGCTACAATCGCTTGAATCGAGTGGGAGTTGATCTTCCAGATAAGATATTGATTGATATAGTTCTCCAAGTCACTGTCACTAAGCTACTAGAGCCTCGTGATGAACTATAAAATGCCAAGGATAGAAATAATGATCCCTGAGCTATTCGCGATGTTTGACACCGCGAAGGTAGAAATCAAGAAGGAGCATCAAGTGTTGATGGTTAGTGAAACCACTAGTTTCGAGAAGGGCAAGGGCTAGGAGGGAAACTTCATGGATGGCAAGTCAGTTGCTGCTCCAGTGAAGAAACCCAAGGTTGAACCCAAACCCGAGACTAAGTGCTTCTATTATGAGGAGAACGGTCGCTGAAGCGGAACAACCCTAGATACTTGGTAGATAAGAAGGCTGGCAACGTCGATAGAAGTATATTTGATATACATGTTATTGATGTGTACCTTGCTAGTACTCCTAGTAGCACCTGGGTATTGGATACCGGTTCGGTTGCTAAATCTTAGTAACTCGAAATAAAAGCTACGGAATAAACGAAGGCTAGCTAAGGGTGAGGTGACGATGAGTGTTGGAAGTGTTTCCAAGGTTGATGTGATCACCATCGCACGCTCTCTCTACCTTCGGGATTAGTGATGAACCTAAATAAATGTTATTTGGTGTTTGCGTTGAGCATGAACGTGATTAGATCATGTTTATTGCAATATTGTTATTCATTCAAGTTAGAGAATAATGGTTATTCTGTTTACATGAATAATACCTTCAATGGTCATGCACCCAATGAGAATGGTTTATTGAATCTTGATCGTAGTGATACACATGTTCATAATATTGATGCCAAACGATACAAAGTTAATAATGATAGTACCACATACTTGTGGCACTGCCGCTAAATGTCATATTGGTGTAAAACGCATGAAGAAACTCCATGCTGATGGATCTTTGGACTCATTCGATTTCGAATCGGTTGAGACATGCGGACCATGCCTCATGGGCAAGATGACTAAGACCCCGTTTTCCGGTATGATGGAGCGGGCAAGTGACTTATTGGAAATGATACATGTTGATGTATTCGGTCCAATGAGTGTTGTAGCGTGCGGTGGATATCATTATTTTCCTACCTCCACTGATGATTTGACTAGATATGGGGATATTTACTTAATGAAACACAAGTCTGAAACATTTGAAAAGTTCAAACAAATTCAGAGTGAAGTTTGAGATCATCGTGACAAGAAGATAAAATATCTACGATATGATCGTAGAGGTAAATATCTGAGTTACGAGTTTGGTATACAACTTAAGACAATGTGGAAGTTGTTTCACAACTCACGCCACCTAAAACACCATAGTGTGATGGTGTGTCCGAACATCGTAGTCGTACTCTATTGGATATGGTGCGTACTATGATGTCTCTTATCGATTTGCCACTATCGTTTTGGGGTTATGCATTAGAGACAACTACATTCACTTTAAAAAGGGGCACCATCTAAGTCCGTTGAGATGACACCGTATGAATTTTGGTTTGGCAGAAACCTAAGCTGTCATTTCTTAATGTTTGGGGCTGCGACGCTTATGTGGAAAAGGTTTTCAACCTGATGAGCTCGAACCCAAAGCGGACAAATGCATCTTCATAGAATACCCTAACGTAACAGTTGGGTAAACCTTCTATCTCAGATCCAAGCACAAAGTGTTTGTTGCTAAAACGGGTCCTTTCTCGAGAAAGAGTTTCTCTCGAAAGAATTGAGTGGGAGGAAGATAGAACTTGATGAGGTTGTTGAACCTTTGTTTCAACCAGAGAGTAGCGCAGCGCAGAAAGTTGTTTCTGTGGAGCCTACATTAGTTGAAGAGGAAGTTAATGATGATGATCATAAAGCTTCGGATCAAGTTACTATCGAACCTCGTAGGTCGACAAGGACGCGTACTGCTCCTGAGTGGTACGGCAACCCTGTCTTAGAGGTCATGTTGTTGGACAACGATGAACCTACGAGCTATGGAGAAGCGATGATGGGCCCGGATTCCGAGAAATGGTTAGAGGCCATGCAATCCGAGATGGGATCCATGTAAGAAAACAAAGTACGGGCTTTGGAAGTATTACCTGAAGGGGGAAAGGCCATTCAGAACAAATGGATCTTTAAAAAGAAGACGGACGCGGACGGTAATGTCACCGTCTATAAAGCTCGACTTGTGGCAAAGGGTTTTTCACAAGTTCAAGGAGTTGACTACGATGAGACTTTCTCACCCGTAGCGATGCTAAAGTCTATTGGAATTATGTTAGCAGTTGCTGCATTTTTCGATTATGAAATCTGGCAGATGGATGTCAAAACATCATTTCCTTAACGGTATCCGTGAGGAAAGGTTGTATGTGATACAACCGGAAGGTTTTGTCAGTTTTAAGGATGCTAAAATATATGCAAGCTCCAGCGATCCTTCTATGGACTGGAGCAAGCATCTCGGAGTTGGAATATATGCTTTGATGAGGTGATCAAAGTTTTTGAGTCTATACAAAGTTTATGAGAAACTTGTATTTACAATAAAGTGAGTGGGGGCACTATAGAATTTCTGATAAGTATATGTGGATGACATATTGTTGATCGGAAATGATGTAGAATTTCTGGAAAGCATAAAGGGTTGTTTGAAAAGGAGTTTTTCAAAGGAAAACCTGGAATGAAGCTACTTAAATATTGGGCATCTTGATCTATAGAGGTAGATCAAGACGTCTGATAAAACTTTCAATGAGTACATACCTTGACAAGATTTTGAAAGAGTTCAAAATGGATCAGTCAAAGAAAGAGTTCTTGCCTGATTTGTAAGGTGTGGAGTTGAGTGAGACTCAAAGCTCCACCACGGCAGAAGAAAGAGAAAGGACGAAGGTCGTCCCCTATGCCTTATCCATAGGCTCTGTATAGTATGCCATGCTATGTACCTCACCTGTGTGTGCCTTGCCATGAGTCTGTCAAGGGGTACAAGAGTGATCCAGGAGTGGACCACTGGACAGCGGTCAAGATTATCCTTAGTAACTAGAGGACTAAGGAAATATTTCTCGATTATGGAGGTGATAAAGAGTTCGTCGTAAAGGGTTACGTCGATGCAAGCTTTAACACCAATCCGGATGACTCTGAGTAGCAATCCGGATACGTATAGTGGAGCAACCATTTGGAATAGCTCCAAGTGGAGTGTGGTAGCAGTGTCTATAGTATGACATAGAGATTTGCAAAGTACACACGGATCTGAATGTCGCAGACCCGTTGACTAAAGACCTCTCTCACATGCAACGCATGATTGAACCCCAGAACTCATTGGGTGTTAGATTCATACAATGTAAAACACATGGTGATGTGAACTAGATTATTGACTCTAGTGCAAGTGGGAGACTGTTGGAAATATGCCCTAGAGGCAATAATAAATTGGTTATTATTATATTTCCTTGTTCGTCATAATCGTTTATTATCCATGCTATAATTGTACTGATTGGAAACTCAAATACATGTGTGGGTACATAGACAACACTGTGTCCCTAGTATGCCTCTAGTTAACTAGTTCGTTGATCAAAGATGGTCAAGGTTTCCTGGCCATAGACATGAGATGTCATTTGATAATGGGATCACATCATTAGGAGAATGATGTGATGGACAAGACCCAAACTATAAACATAGCATATGATCATGTCAGTTTATTGCTATAGTTTTCTGCATGTCAATTATCTGTTCCTATGACCATGAGATCATGCAACTCACTGACACCGGAGGAATACCTTGTGTGTATCAAACATCACAACGTAACTGGGTGACTATAAAGATGCTCTATAGGTATCTCCGAGGGTGTCTGTTGAGTGGGCATGGATCAAGACTGGGATTTGGTACTCCGTGTGACGGAGAGGTATCTCAGGGCCCACTCGGTAATACAACATCACAATAAGCCTTGCAAGCAATGTGACTAAGTGTTAGCCACGGGATCTTGTATTACAGAACGAGGAAAGAGACTTGCCGGTAACGAGATTGAACTAGGTATAGAGATACCGACGATCGAATCTCGGGCAAGTAACATACCGAAGAACAAAGGGAACAGCGTACGGGATTAACTGAATCCTTGACATAGAGGTTCAACCGATAAAGATCTTCGTAGAATATGTAGGAACCAATATGGGCATCCAGGTCCCGCTATTGGTTATTGACCGTAGAGGTGTCTTGGTCATGTCTACATAGTTCTCGAACCCGCAGGGTCTGCACACTTAAGGTTCGGTGACGTTTCGGTATAGTAGAGTTATGTATGGTGGTGACCGAAGGTTGTTCGGAGTCCCGGATGAGATCCTGGACGTCATGAGGAGCTCCGGAATGGTCCAGAGGTAAAGATTGATATATAGGAAGTCCTGTTTTGGTCATCGAAAAAGTTTCGGGTATTTCGGTAGTGTACCGGGAGTGCCGGGAGGGGTACCAGGGACCATCGGGAGGGGTGTCTCGACCCAAAGGACCTCATGGGCTGTGGGAGGAGTCAAACCAGCCCCTAGTGGACTGGCCTAACCCCCCCCCCCCCCCCACTAAGGCCCATGTGGCTTTGGGTGGAAAAAATCCAAAGGAGGAAAGGTGGAAAGGGTTTCCAACTGGAGAGGAGGAATCCTACTCCTAATAGGATTGGAGTAGGACTCCTCCACCTCCAATTTCGGCCAAACCTTGAGGGTTTGAGGCTGCCTCCTCCCCTCCCTCCCTCCTATATATACTAGAGGATTTAGAGGGAAGAGCTAACCCTAATTGCCACATGCTCCCTCTACTTCATCTAGATCGGTTTCTCCTCTAGTCTAGTTTCAGCGGTGCTTAGGCGAAGCCCTGCCGGAATTGTTCCACCACCAACGCCGCCGCGCCGTCGCGCCGCCGGAGAACTCTTCTACCTCTCCGCTCCCTCTTGCTGGATCAAGAAGGCGGAGATCGTCATTGAGCTGTACGTGTGCTGAACGCGGAGGTGTCGTCCGTTCGGCGCTAGATCGGAACGACCGTGATCAGGATCGCGAGACGATTCGTGATTTGATCGCGGGACGGATCGTGATGGGATCGCGGGACGGATCGAGATTGGATCGCGAGACGGATCGTGATGGGATCGCGGGACGGATCGAGATTGGATCGCGAGATGGATCGTGATGGGATCGCGGGACGCTCGGCGATTTGGATCGCGAAGACGTTCGACTACATCAACCGCGTTTCTTAACGCTTCCCGCTTAGCGATCGACAAGGGTATGTAGATCCACTCTCCCTCTCGTAGATGCTCATCACCATGGATAGATCTTGCGTGTGCGTAGGAAATTTTTTGTTTCCCATGCAACGTTCCCCAACAGGTAATACTTCAAGATAGAACACAGCAAAAGCTGGATTGACATTTGATCTGCGGAATACAACTACTTTGACCCAATCCTAGATATGGATGAGACACTGGAGTTTCCATCTCCTAGTCATTCTTAAATAGAATGGCTCGACGGATCACAAAAGTAATAGGCATCAATGAACACGAATGCACGATTACACTTGATTGTTGACTGACAGATAAAGGACAGAATACAATTGAAGAGGGCAACTCAAGAACACATGATTTTTCTAAGCTGTAGATGCATAGGTTAGCATGTCGATCGAGTTCAAGATAATTCTTCCGGATAACCCATGCAGAAAGGTAGGATTGGCGGAGTCACAACAATGGAATGGACAACTCATCAAAAGAACGCTTGTTGTGATCTCCAGTTCACGAAGAACTTCTGCCATAATGGCTCATGGTATTGGAAGACATACCATGGACCTCGAAGACTAGAACAAGGTTACTAATATCCTAAAGAAACAAGCAAAGACTATCAACATGAATAAGAAGAACGAATCTTGGGTTCAAGAACCCAAATTTGGAATACCTACTACTATATAACATCACGAGATGTTTTCCGAAAATGAGGGCCAGAATTATCAGACTGGGAACACAATACACAACTAGACTATTGGGTGGTTCTCTGGGACAACATGGTTTCATAACACCTTCAACGGATACATCGAGGTAATAGAGTACCTCAACACAATAATCAATGTGCTTTGTCTGGCCAAAAGACATCGAGTCAGGATGAAAGGATTTGCAATTGCATCAGATATTTTTATAAACCTTGGATAACTCGGACAACATAACGGTTGTATGGGTGTGGAATATGAGGCAACCCGCAAGATAACTGACAACATCACGACTGAATTCTTATGGAGACACTGGTCCTTGAAGACGACAAATTTCCTATAAGTCTCCAGCTTAGTAACATGTCATCCTGATAGGTAGATGGGAAAGCCTAGTTCTTAAACCCCGTAGAAGAGAACAGGGTGACTTGGAATTAGAGTGACACAAGGAAAGGAGTAAAAGGAATCTTATGTTCCTTTCCACAATCAGTTCCCTTATATAACTAAAGCAGTTCTAGACTCAACATCGACCAGTTTGGCTTGGTAATCCCGCAGTCAATCAGGCTCTGATACCAACGCTGTCGGGACCCCGATCCTAAGTCATATGAATCCAGCTTGTAACATATCATATCACTTTGCGGCCTCACGCACGGTAATCCCAACGACTGTCACCTTACCTTGGCCGGGACCGTTTGCTTCTTTTGGCACACGTATATGAATATGTCCATCATACGTCAGAGAACCCGGGTCAACATGACTAGTTATAGACCCAAGTGGCACATCCGTACACGTACATGCATACATAATCCAGTATTATAGGTATCGGTCATCAACATGTGTGGACGAGTCATAGCAAGCTACATGGACTCCATTACACCATGTGACATTTCTGTCATCATCGTGTGTAGACGAGCCATAGCACGCTACACAGACTCCATTACACCAGGTGACATTTCCTGGTAGGGACAGACACAACAGCAAAGCAGGATACATGATACGTCTCCAACATATCTATAATTTATGAAGTATTCATGCCATATTTACAATAATTTTATATGGTTTTGGTATGATTTGCATGGAACTAACCCAGACTGACGCTGTTTTCAGCAGAACTATCGTGGTGTTGTTTTTTGTGCAGAAATAAAAGTTCTCCAAATGCAACGAAACTTTTTGACAATTTTTTTTGGAACAAAAGAGGCACTAGAAGCTTCGTGGGAGGGCCAGAAGAGCCACGAGGTGGCCACAACCCACCAGGGCGCGTTAGCTCCCTCTAGCGCGCCCTGGTGTCTTGTGGGCCCCTCGTGGCCCATCTTCGTGTGAAACCGACGCCCAAAAATCCTATATATTCAGAAAACCCCAGAAATAACCCTAGATCATAAGTTCAACCGCCGCAAGCCTCTCTAGCCACGGAAAACCAATCTAGACCCCGTTCCGGCACCCTGTCGGAGGGGGAAATCATCACCGGAGGCCATCTTCATCATCCCTATGGTCTCCATGATGAGGAGGGAGTAGTCCACCCTCGGGGCTGAGGTTTGTACCAGTAGCTATGTGTTTAATCTCTCTCTCTCTCTCTCTCGTGTTCTTGATTTGGCACGATCTTGACGTATCGCAGGCTTTGTTAATATAGTTGGATCATATGGTGTTTTCCCTCTCTATCTTGTTGTGATGAATTGAGTTTTCTCTTTGAGATTTCTTTATTACCGAATTGGATACTTTTATGGATTTGAGAGCACTTGATCTATGTCTTGGCACTCAACTCGCGGATTCCCGAGGTGACATTGGGGTAATCTATGCATAGGGGTTGATGCACGTTTTCGTCCTACTTTCTCCGGTAGAAATCTTGGGGCACTCTTTGAGGTACTTTGCGTTGGATTGAGTATTATGAATCTGAAATTGTTTGATGCGTATCGTATAATTAACTCATGGATACTTGTGGTGACATTGGAGTATCTAGGTGACATTAGAGTTGGTTGATGCGTATCATATGGTGTTATTTTAGTACGAACTCTTAGATAGATCGATCGGAAAGGATAACTTGGTGTTATTTTAGTACGAACTCTTGGATAGATCGATCGGAAAGGATAACTTTAAGGTGGTTTCGTACCCTACAAACAATTTCTTCTTATGGTCTCCGCTAGATAAGAACTTTGGAGTGATTCTTCGTTGCACGTTGAGGGATGGTTATGTGATCCAATTATATTAGCATTGTTGAGAGATTGCACTAGAGAAAGTACGGACCCTAGGCCTTGTTTTCAAGCATTGCAATACCGTTTGTGCTCACTTTTGTTACTTGCTACCTTGCTGTTTTTTATTGTTACTATTACAAAAATCAATATCTACTATCATTACTACACTTGTATCACCATCTCTTCGCCAAACTAGTGCACCTATACAATTTACCATTATGTTTGGTGTGTCGGGGACACAAGAGACTTTTTATTATTTGGTTGCAGGGTTGTTTGAGAGAGACCATCTTCATCCTACGCCTCCCACGGATTGATAAACCTTAGGTCATCCACTTGAGGGAAATTTGCTACTGTCCTACAAAACTCTGCGCTTGTAGGCCCAACACGAGTCTACAAGAACAAGTTGTGTAGTAGACATCAAGCTCTTTTCTGGAGCCGTTACCGGTGAGGTGAGTGCTTGAAGGTATATCTTTAGATCTTGCAATTTAATCTTTTAGTTTCTTGTTTTTCACAAGTTTGGTTTTATAAAAGAAAAAAATGGAGTTTAGGTTGCCTCAATTGTTTCGTCTTTTTAATGTCTTTCGTGAAAATGATGGTTTGGAAAATTGTGCTCAATTGGTAGATGAAGAATTTATGAAAATACTTAATGAGAATTCCTTCAATGATGAGCATGATAGAAATATTGCTAGTATGAATTCTCTAAATATCCATGATGCTAATGATATGCAAAGCCGCAAGCTTGGGGATGCTATGTTTGATGAAGATGATATTTTCAGTCCCCCAAGTTCTGATGAGCAAATTTATTATGATGATGGCATGCCTCCTATCTATGATGATTATGATGATGACATGTATGCTATAAAGAATAATTATAATTATGAAACTTGTCAACATGATTTTAATTTTTAATTTGGTTATGTCAATCATGTATCTCATGATAGTTATTTTTTTGAGTTTGCTCCCACTACAATGAATGAGAAGAAATATGCTTATGTGGAGAGTAATAAAATTTCTATGCTTGTGCATCATGAAAAGAATGATTTATGTGATAGTTATATTGTTGAATTCCTTCATGATGCTACTGAAATTTATTATGAGGGCGGAACATATGCTTGTAGGAATTGCAATAATATCAAGTTTCCTCTCTATGTTTTCAAAGTTTTGAAGTTATGCTTGTTTTGCCTTCCTATGCTAGTTGATTCTTGCTCCCATAAATTGTTTGCTCACAAAATCCCTATGCATAGGAAGTGGGTTATAATTAAATGTGCTTGCCATGTGATCCATGATGCTCTTTTGCATGTTTCAAATACTATTCCTATGTGAGCATCATTGAAATCATTATGCCTAGCTAAAAGGCTATAAAGAAAAGCGCTTGTTGGGAGACAACCCAACACTTTTACTTTCTGTTTTTGTGTGTTCACATGATTAAGCTACTGTAGTAATCATGTTTTGTGTCTTTTATTTCAATAATGTGCCAATTAAAGCCTTTGGGATGACTCACAAGATGAGTAGAATTGATGCTGAACCAAAACAGAAACTTTTGACTCCAGTACAGGAATTTTCATTTTTTACTGGAGCATGATAATGGCATGAAATTTCTACACAGTGTTGATATACAAATTCTTCAGGTTGTCCTAATTCTTTAGAATTTTTAGAGACAGGTAAGTATGGTTATACTACAGATCTTCACAGACTATTCGGTTTTTGACAGACTCTGTTTTGCATGCATAGTTTGCTTGTTTTAGTGTTCCCATAGCTTATATTCAGTGATATAAATTATGTGAATGTTAGAATATAGTAGGTACAATGTGGGAACAATTATGAATCTTGTCTTAACAGTAACCAAGTGAATGGTCTATATTTACTATACTAACCCATCTCACGAAGTTCCGTTAAGTTTTGTGTGATTGAAGTTTTCAAGTTTTGAGTGAGACACCGATATAAGAAGAATAAGGAGTGGTAAGGACATAAGCTTGGGGATGCCCAAGGCACCCCAAGGTAATATCCAAGGAAGATTCAAGCGCCTAAGCTTGGGGATGCCCCGGAAGGCATCCCCTCTTTCGTCTCCAACATTATCGGTATATATTACTTAGAGCTATATTTTTATTCGTCACATAATATGTGCTTTGGTTGGATCATCATTATATTTTGTTATTTTCTGTTAGGTGTTATTTATAATCTTGTTTTTCAATAAAAAGTTCCAAGAATTGCCTTAGGATGCTTGCATTGCATGTTTGATGTGTGTTGTGTAAAAACAGAAACTTTCTGTGTAGTGTTTGAATTTTCATATTTTACTGGAACGTGGAAAGTTTCTGAAATTTTTACACTGTGTTGTCATATAAATTATCTATCACTTCCTAAATTTTCAAAAAAAAATTAGTTACATAAATACACTGGTTTAATAAATTGCTACACACTGTTCTGTTTGGACAGATTGCTGTCATAGTTTTGTTATCTACTTATCCTATGGTTTCCATAGCCTATATTGGTAGATATAAATTGTGGAAACGATAGTAAAAAGTAGATGATGTTTGAAAATTTATTATGCAACTTGTGTTGGCAGTACATAAAGTTTTGATTTATTTTTATATGCACTAACATATCTCACGAGTTCTTTTCAAGTTTGTGTGGATGAAGTTTTTGAGACTTAGGTGAAACCGGGATATGAGAGGATTGAACGAGATAAAAAAGCTCAAGCTTGGGGATGCCCAAGGCACCCTAAGTAAATATTTAAAGAAGTCTCAAGCATCTAAGCTTGGGGATGCTACGCATCTGTAGGATCACTAGAAGTGTGTGTCTAGAGGGGGGGGTGAATAGACTACTTGCAAATATAAAACCTAACCTTTTCCCAAGTTAATAGGTTGGCAGATTTTAATAATTATAGCAAGTCTAGTATACCCTACACATGCAAGTCAACAAATATGGCAGCGGAAAATAAAGACATTGCACATGGAAGTAAGGAGTTGAGATAGGGAGATCAAACGCATGAGGTACACGAAGATTTTTCCCGTGGTTCTGATAGGTGGTGCTATCGTACGTCCACGTTTATGGAGTCTTCAACCCACGAAGGGTAACGGTTGCGAGAGGCCACGGAGGGCTCCACCCATAAGGGTGCACAAAGTAGCAACCTTGACTATTCCATAACGGCTTCCGTCCACGAAGGACTAGCCTCACTATGGGTAGATCTTCACGAAGTAGGCGATCTCCTTGCCCGTACAAACTTCTTGGTTCAACTCCACAACACGAAGTAGGAGGCTCCCAAGCGACACCTAACCAATCTAGGAGGCACCACCCTACAAAAGGTAATAGGCTCGGCAATGTCGATGAACTCCTTGCTCTTGTGCTTCAAGATGATAGACTCCTCAACACACAACCACTCTCTCACAGATTTGGCTATGGTGGAAGAGATTGATTTGGTGGAAAGCAACTTGGGGAGGCTAGAGATCAAGATTCATATGGTAGTAATGGAATAGCTTGATCTCAACACATGAGTAGGTGGCTCTCTCTCAGAAAATAGGATAGGGCAAGTATGGACTAGTTCTGAGTGCTTCTCTTTCGAGTGGGTGGTGGTGAAGGGGTATATATAGGCATCCCCAAAAATTCAACCGTTACACCTAAAGTGACCAACTCAGTGACACCGAAGTATAAAACTCGGTGGTACCGAAGTGACCAAAAGGCAGTAACTTTTGAATCTCGGTGAGACCGATACATAAATCTCGGTGGTACCAATTTGATGACCAACGGTCAGATTACACAACTCGGTGAGACCGATTCTCAAATCTCGGTGGTACCAATTCTTGACAACGGCTAACCAGAGAGTTGGTCCAAAGACTCAGTGAGACCGATTCACAAAACTCGGTGGTACCAATTCTTGAGAATAGCTAACCAGGAAGTTGGTCCAAATCTCGGTGAGACCGATTGGCAAAACTCGGTGGTATCGATACTTGAAAATAGCTAACCAGAAAGTTGGCAACTGAACTCGGTGGCACCAAAGTGGAAAGTTGGTAGTACCGAGATGGGTTTGGCTTAGGATCTGTCTAGGGTTTGAATCTCGGTGAGACCGAATATGAATTGTTGGTCTTACTGATTTGAGTGGTAGGGTTCTAGACAGAGTATTTGTGGAAGAGCTTGTGGGTGTTTTTGGTGACTATCACTTGTGCACGTGGAGCATCTTGTTTACCAACAGTACCTTACCCCCTTTTAATAGTATTGGCTTTCATATGGACTCAAAGTGATTTCTCTCAAAGTAAAATGTAGAATCCTCTTGCTTGAAGCTTTGCCAATCCATTTCCTTCTAGGGGTATCTCCTCACAATCCTTTTTGCCAACCCTCTCTGTGGACTTTCACCTGAAATACACTAGGTAGAAATATTAGTCCAAGAGACAATGTATGTTGTCATGAATTATCAAAACCACCAAGGGAGCATGTTGTGCTTTCAGCATCCCACCTCTCTTCTTCAACAAATATCGGTTATCCTATGTTGAGCCTAAATTTTTATTTGTCCACATGATATGTGTTATTCTTGTAATGTATTTTTGTTTTTTTTTGCTGTTTGAATAAAATACTCAGATATGAAAATATTTATTGAGAGAGAGTCCTCACATAGCTACTTAATTATTTGACTACTCATTGATCTTCACTTATATCTTTTGAGAGTAGTTTGATGTTTACTCTTGTGCTTCACTTATATCCGGAGAGTAAATTGTTGAATGAATTGAATACCATGAAGTTGAAATTATATGTTCATATCATGCCTAGTAGTAGCTTCACATTGGGTTTAGAAAGTGAAATATTTTGAAGCTTGACAATCAGAATATTGGTCATACAAGCAATTCGTGAATGATTAGTATAAGGAAGAGAACTTTCACATACAAATATATTATCTTGGACATCTTCTATGATCGTGAATACCCATTAATTATTTTCAAACTTGAGCAAATTAGTTGAAGTTGGACAAGGAAGACAACGTAATGAGTTATGGTTGTGTATATTTGCATAGAAGTTATATTTTTATGGATCCTCCAACATGTGGTGTTTGCTTAGGATCTTTTGCTAGCCAAAAATTCATACTAAGTAGAGATACTACTTGTGCATCCGAAAACCCTTAAACCCAGTTTCTTGCCATGAGTGTCCACCATACCAACCTATGGATTGAATAAGATCCTTCAAGTAAGTTTTCATCGGTGCAAAAAGGCAATAAAAATTGCTTCTAAATGTGTTTGATCATTTAGTGTAAGAGAAAATTGAGCATTGTACGAACTTGTGATGGCAAAGTAATAAAAGCGATGGACTGCATAATAAAGGTTGCTATCATAAGGGGCAATATAACGTGACATTCTTTTGCATTAAGGGATTATGCATACAAAACCAAAAAGCGCATGACAACCTGTGCTTCCCTCTGCGAAGGGCCTATCTTTTACGTTTTAGTATTTACTTTTATGCAAGAGTCAATAGTATGCATTCTCATTTCAACCTCAATTATTCTCTAGTTGGAAAGCATCATGTGGTGGGGAAAGATCTAGGCACATATGGCCAGTCAAATATATTTCATCATGACTTATTCTTGTCGACAATTATCTCTATGATAAATGAGTTGGGAGGCGAAACATTAAGCCCCTATCTTTCTCTGTGTTTGATGGATGCCATTTGTTATAAAAATATGCTTTGAGTACTAGCAATCATAGAACACTATATGATGATTGAGTATGTGGACCTCTTACTTAGACTTTGTTGAGAATAAGTTGAACTGCAATTGTTTGGTGACTAAGAACATAGGTTGTTAAGTTTCAATAGAATTCGTTGTTTGAACCATAACATGTGAATTGGTTGCTACTTTACCATGATGAGTTTTATGAGAAAGATTTGTTGTTATGATGCTATGAAAAGTGGTTGAAATTATCATTGATCAAACTTATGCACTATGCTAGCATTCACACTTCATAAATTATTTTCTTTTATCATTTACCTACTCGAGGACGAGTAGGAATTAAGCTTGAGGATGCTGATACGTCTCCAATGTATCTATAATTTATGAAGTATTCGTGCCATATTTACAACAATTTTATATGGTTTTGGAATGATTTGCATGGAACTAACCCAGACTGACGCTGTTTTCAGCAGAACTACCGTGGTGTTGTTTTTTGTGCAGAAATAAAAGTTCTCCAAATGCAACGAAACTTTTTGACGATTTTTTTTGGAACAAAAGAGGCACTAGAAGCTTCGTGGGAGGGCCAGAAGAGCCACGAGGTGGCCACAACCCACCAGGGCGCGTCAGCTCCCTCTAGCGCGCCCTGGTGTCTTGTGGGCCCCTCGTGGCCCATCTTCGCGTGAAACCGACGCCCAAAAATCCTATATATTCAGAAAACCCCAGAAATAACCGTAGATCAGAAGTTCCGCCGCCGCAAGCCTCTGTAGCCACGAAAAACCAATCTAGACCCCGTTCCGGCACCCTGTCGGAGGGGGAAATCATCACCGGAGGCCATCTTGATCATCCCTATCGTCTCCATGATGAGGAGGGAGTAGTCCACCCTCGGGGCTGAGGGTTTGTACCAGTAGCTATGTGTTTAATCTCTCTCTCTCTCTCTCTCTCGTGTTCTTGATTTGGCACGATCTTGACGTATCGCAGGCTTTGTTAATATAGTTGGATCATATGGTGTTTTCCCCTCTCTATCTTGTTGTGATGAATTGAGTTTTCACTTTGAGATTTTGTTATTACCGGATTGAATACTTTTATGGATTTGAGAGCACTTGATCTATGTCTTGGCACTCAACTCGCGGATTCCCGAGGTGACATTGGGGTAATCTATGCATAGGGGTTGATGCACGTTTTCGTCCTACTTTCTCCGGTAGAAATCTTGGGGCACTCTTTGAGGTACTTTGCGTTGGATTCAGTATTATGAATCTGAAATTGTTTGATGCGTATCGTATAATTCTATGACTCACAACTAAAGGCACACAACTAGGTGTCGAATCCCACACATGCCAAATGTATTTCAATCATACACACAATATGCAAGATATGGATAGATACAACATGGCATCACAACATAACTCTATGACTCAAGTATTTATTAAAGACTCATAAGAGCCAACATAGCATGATATTACAAACAACTGCCACATGACCCAACAACACACGTCATACAAGCAACAGGCAGAAGCAAAACATGTCTGGGTACAGACATCTACTAAAAGTGTCTGGAGGAGCCTGAAGATCTACGACGACCCTACCAAAGGAGCCAGACCTCTGTCTGGGATTCCCAAGCTAATCCGGTCAACATCGAACTTCGCGTAGAAAACCAATAGTGAGACTAAGGTCTCCTATGCAAAAAATATAAATTAAGCAACCATGAGTACAAAGGTACTCAGTAAGACTTACATCAGAACTAACTTCGTATGCATCATTGTCAACAAGGAGGGTTGTGGAGTTTATTGTAGCAAGCCAGCTTTGACTCTTGGCTAACCTGTACTACGACTATAAGTAGTATCTTTGGGTGTAAGGAACGCACACGTGTCCACATATTCACCACATCAATACACCACTATGGATCCACTCCCGTCTTCCTACGAGAGGGCCATCCATAGCACTCACACTTATCTTGCGTATTTTAGAGTATCCAATTTAAGATGTCTATGAACCACATAAGCTTTCCAAGTAGTCCATTTTCGAGGACGCGACTATTCGAACAGATTTATAACCCTGCAGGGGTGTACTTATTCACACACGCTCTCACCACTTATCACCATATGCATGTCATGCATCTCGGCAACCTTCAAGCGGAAGCACTGGCGTGGGCGTCGGCCACGATCATTAACCACGCAATACTCTAGTCCCGGTTTATCGCCTATTTGGGACTGACCCGCACGGAAATCCGGTCGAAGTTTCCGCTACGGCCTCAAACGATGTGCGCAATGTTCCACAAGCCCACAGTTCGGGTGCCACTTGGTACACCGTGCCACTGTGCATCTACCGTATCGAAGCCCACCCCGTCGGGGCAGCGCTAAGCACGGCCGCCAACACTTTTCCTACAAACATCAGAAACTAGTTGCAACTCCTGAACAGATATCAAGGCGATTAATAAGCGGAGAGAGCTTGGAGTACCTGGAGCCCAATGTGTGGTAGTATATTGTCTTGGATAAGATACACATAACTCAATTTTTAAGGACGGTCCCAATGAGACAACTCGCCATGTACTCCAACATGGCCTCTCATCGCTACCTTTATTAAAACGGATTCACACACTTAGCTCTCACATGGCAGGACATGAACACATCCATTATGATTCATCGCCCAAATAGATCAGACCCGACATGACTCTAAGCATAGCAGCCACAGTAAGCAAGCATGGATGAGTAAACACAACAAGGCTCAAGCCGTTGCTACTCATGCTACGTGGTTTCAACTATTTACTATGAAAAAGATAGGTCATGCAGATGAGTGGGTTCAACTACTGGAACATGTAACAGTTGAATCGTTGTTGTCCTAATGCAGTATAAGAGAGCAGGCGCGAGAGAGTAGGATATTATCGAGATGCTCAAGGGGGTTGCTTGCTGGCACTTTTGAAGATAACAATGAGTATTCATCGGTGTCATTGATCTCAACGCCGAAACAACATCTACCGAGAGGGAACAAACACCGACAAATAAAGAAGGACCACAATCAATGCAATGCAAAATCAAGTGAATGGCATGACATGTTAAGGTACTGAATTGACCTAATGCAATAGCTAGTCATATTAATTGAAGTGGAATTCAAACCTAGTTCAAATTCCAACTCCAAATGTTATTTCATAAATTGCCCTAGTCATGA
The DNA here is from genome assembly GCA_039707655.1 of Elymus sibiricus. Lineage (NCBI taxonomy): Eukaryota > Viridiplantae > Streptophyta > Magnoliopsida > Poales > Poaceae > Elymus > Elymus sibiricus. Next base: position 308,571,383 of record CM077671.1, read on the forward strand.
AATATCCTAGTTGGTGATGTTAACTTTCTCAAACATGAATGAACATGGCATAAACAGATTCTTCATATTTTTCTGATCATTTTTCATATATAAATTATTTTCATCCGAGTTATAGATTATTTTCTATGATTTTTAGAAGTTTAAACATTTTCCGAAAATAATAAATCATTTCTGATTTATTTTAATTCCAAAAAGGCTTTATTGCGTCAGCAGTGCGTCATACTGATGTCAGCAGTCAACTGAGCCGGCCCAGGTCAAGCCTGGCTGGTGGGACCCGCATGTCAGTGTCTCGGGTGCTAACAGGGTTTTATTAACACCCAATTAAAGTCATTAAGGTGTTGGGTCCACTTGTCAGTGGCCCAAATGGGTGATTAGTGCTAATCTAAGTGCGGTGGTTAGCGCCTAATCCAGGTGCCACGCCAACCCGCCGGCGACCAAAAGCAACGGTGGTGACGCACCGGAAGGCCACGGGAGCGGCGGAGAGAGGCACGAGGAGGTAGCCCGTGCTTGCCCGCGTCGAGTGAGGCTAGCCAAGGGTGTCGGGGTCGCCGGAATCATCAACGGTGTCGAGGTCTGTGGTGGCCGGAGCCACGGGATTGAAGTGGTCGACGTTGCGGTGCACGGGGAGCTGAACCGTGGGGTTCCACGGCCTCCTGGGTCACCAGGAGCACAAAGAGCTCAACGGTTCGAGCGGGGAGGCATAAAGACTAATGGATCATCTTTCATTCATCTCTGTTCGTTCTTTACTTTCATTTCTAAACACGTTATCAGCACGCTCGCGGACGTCGCGGTGGCATCGGCTCCATGCGCGGCCGCGGCTCCTGGCCTCCCCGTCGCGGCGCCCTCGACCATGGCGCAGCGTGCGCCCCGGCGGGCGCATCGAGCGATAGCAAAACGGAGCGACCATCAGGCGTCTGTGACTTCCAGCCCAGCGGCGCTCAGCCTGGTGTGCCGTGCCCGGCGCAGCAGCATCACTCTGACGCGGGTTCCCGCGGAACGACCTAGCATGGCGACAGCACCATTCGGCATGCGCGTAATGACGGGCTACTCGATTCTCACGGCGGCTATGTCTCTCAGTGTAGAAGAGCCAAGTAGACAACGAATCGGTTGATTCGTCAACACATGGGTTCCTGGTACTAATTGCGGCGGCACATTTGAACGTCAACCGCGAAGACAAGCAAGCATCGGCATGGATGCATGCTCTCAAGAAGAAAACTCCATCAGGAGAACGTTTATTTGATTTTGTCTTCTTGTGATCAGTCATGGGTCTAATAACTGATTTTTTTTATATTATGCATGTGAAATTGCTTGTGAGGGTTGTGAGAAGGATAATCGATCGCTACGTAGGAACCGGAATAAAATTCTCTAAGATGAAAGTGAACCGGAACCGAGAGCAATTTCCTTTTGCATCGCAAGAAGACACGAAGTGCATCAGCGGTCTTCCACAATAACAGAATCTTGGACATCCTGATGAGCGGCAGCCGACGAGACGCAGCTCTCCCCGATGAAGCTTCTCCCTCCGGCGTGGCCACACTCGAAGTCACGGCAATCTTCAAGACGAATGTCGACGGCCTTAAACGCATTAACACAGTAATACTATTGCAAAAGACTGTTTTGCATATGTTCGACATCATTCATCTGGAATTTAAGACATCTCGTGTGTCTTTACCACTCGCATTGCATGCGTTTTATGACAACAATTACATTTTCAAATAATAATAATAATAATAATTCAAATAAAAATTATAAGTGTCATTCTTAATATGACGAGCCCAAATTTTATTTGCGAATCACAAGGTATTGGTGGCATCTACTGCACAATTTTGCAGATTATCCATCATTACTGTGAGGTCTACATCTTGTCAAATTTACAAGATGATTACCTTTAAAGTGCGTTTTCAAATAATAATATTTGATGTGACTAACTCAAGATATCATAAGGTAATACTGGCATCTACTGTAAATTTTTACAGACTATCCACTATTACTGCAAGGTTTACATCATACCACTTTGACAGATGATTACCTTCAAAGTGATTTTCTCAAATATAGCGTAACATAAGGTAATAAAAATATGAACATCTACTGACGAAAGTCGGACTATGTTTTCTATTACTCTGAGATCTACACCGCATTCGTTGATTATCTTCAAAGTGTTATCCTATATAAATTGAGGTCTACCCATATGGTTAGAAAAGCATCAGCTATTCTAGAAAGAAAAGAAAAATGCTCCTATGAAGCAATTTATTGTTGTTCACTAAAATGATTTACTCTCATAGTAAATATTGTCCTTGCACACTTTGCTAGAATATATCATAGAAAACTATGAAATATTTTTTTTTGTGTGTGCTAATATAAACTATTCAAACCCCAATTTGCTTGAATATGTCATAGGAAACTTTGGAAATATTTGCATATACCTATGATTACCTTCTATTACATTGGTACAATACATGGCAGTCGCATATGTCACTACTTTTAATTATTGTGTACCTATCCATCAGGATGGACACCATAATTTATAGCAACAAATGAGTGTCTCAAACACTGTTGCAATATCCACATCACATTGTGGTTATACTTTCATAGTGACTAACCAATATTATGCGTCCAACAGGTGCTATTCCATTATTTGAAATTCTTGCTAGTGCTTAGTATATTAAGCAAGTTAGTGGTCACAAAATAGAACCATGAAGACTTCAAAGTAAAGTGGCAGCTAAAAGAAAACCAAAGGCAAAATTACCTCTAAATAGGGAATAGATCGTTTTCAAACGATCACAAAGACAACTCTCAAGTTTCTCAATGTGTGGTTATAATAATATCAGACCTATGTTTACCAAACCCTCAAACATATGGTCAAACAACACCATAAATTTATTAAAAAGGCAAATAATTTCATTGGGATAAATTTAAAAATTTGCAAACATACAACCAGAAAATATTCTGGTAAATGATTGTTCTCGGATCTTCATCAGAAGGAGAACCAAAAATCTAGTGCAGTAAAATGATGGTGAATTCCTTTGCACTGTAATAAATTTTTCACTAATATTGGAAACCTAATGTAATCTCCTAATAATTCCCAAAATATCGTTAGCCTATACTTGTACTACTACATGTAGTGCGATGTCCAATATCCTATTTCTTGGACATTATATTTGATAAATTTTGAATGTATGAATCAATTCATACTCAGTTTTGTTGCGTACAAAATATTTTTTTAAATATTACAAAATATTTGGCTTTAAGCCTTACAATCCTGGTTTTGGGTTGATTAGAAAAATTATTGGCAATTCCGTTGGTCACAACTTTTTAAGTTACAATATTTCCCAAATCATCATATTTTATGTGCATCGTATGTGCCATAGGGAAAATAAGTTTTAAGGCTCTCTCGCCTTAAAATTCCAAATGAGCCACTCAGTCTTCCTTTGAACACATTCAAAAGACATACGTGGACTCAACCATTATCCGGGTTTATTAAGATACTTTATGGTACTCATAGAAACATTTATGAAGTGATTTCAAGTGTGTCTCTTGTCACACAAAACCATGAATGATATAAATAAATTAATTGCTCAACTTCTCAAAGTAAGAGCAAATTATCCTAAACAAGGGATAAATCCATTCGAATAGACAACTTTGTTGAACTCATTTCGCAAGCAATGTCCGATTATATATAATATCTTATCAAAGATAGTGAAATTAATAACATGACCAAACTTATAGAATTGTAATTTACTAGCCTCTTGCTAGACAAATACGGCATTACACACCATAAGTATGATATAAATCATACCAACTGCATAGCATACTACTCCCCCCTTGTAGTAATTACGTGGAAATCAACAAAGTATTTCCTATCTGCGATAATTCGGTTACATACCGATATCACCACTCCAGCGTACATCAATGGGCCCTCACAGAAAATTAGGGATCTATGTGAGGAATAACAACTTATCCGTCAATCAAAATTATTCATAGCCCGTATGCTGATTGCATCAGCAATAAGGATATTTTTCGGCATTAGGGGGAGATAAGTACCACAAAGAATGCCGAGAAATAAGGTAGAAATGTTATTGACATTCAATCCTTATATCCACGTACTCAAAGAATCTGAACTAGAAGTTTAGAGAATCATTAGTTGCAACACATTGCAAATCTGCCACATACATTTACTGATGACAAAGGTGTCACTAAATTTGATATTCCTGTAGTAAAGTGTCAGAAATGGTGGAGGTACCTGATAAACCACTCTTCTCCCAAAATGTGAGCAACAGGGGGGAAATCTGACCACATGAGATATAATCTCGCATATGCTTCCGCAGAAACGGAGGGAATTAGATCCTCAACCAGTGAATGTAATTCAACATCTAGTTGAAAGACACCTCACTGGATGCTCATCATCCAAAGCCCGGCATAATGTGCACAAATGTTTTAGTGCCGGGACATCGAAACACCTTGACTCCATTGTTGTAGGAAATCACAAGGAGTTAAAAGGAATAAATACATTTCCACAAATTTCATCTATTCAATCAGAATCATATAAAATAAAGACTACATTTGTCGACATATATTTCTTCTCAAAATTGCTAAAACCTTTTGGGCCCTGAACCAAAATCCATGGTAGAGTGCCTCTTGCACTCATATTGGTTCACATAAAAGGAAGCAAGTAATGAAGAATAACACTCGCTTAGCAAATAGTGGTATTTACCGCAGTAATACCTACTACTCATAAGTATCTCCTATATGGAATACTAAAATCTTCTCATTCATAGACAAAGTCAATGAGGTGGTGAGAAAGCTAGGCTTGTAGCAAAAGGGTTCACGCAGAGACCCGACATCGATTACGATGTAACATACCCTCTTGGTATGAGTGGAACTATGTTTCGATACTAAATATCATTGGTAATAAAAAAATATCCATGCAGTTGATGGATGAAGTGGCTACATACTCATATGAGTCACTCATTTCGGAAATCTATGTTGAAGTCCCTGAAGGGCTTATAGTTCCGAATCCAAAATCAAATCGCAACATGTATTGAGTAAAACTTCATAAGTCACTCTATGGCTCGAAATAGTCAGAAATCATATGGTACTACCGACTAAATGAGTTCCTTCTTCAGAAGGATTACTCAAGGAATGATCATTGTTTATGTGTTAATAAAGGAATCCCAAAATTTGATTTCCTTACATCACCTAAGTGTATATCGATGATTTCATCATCGATGTCTCTACAAGACATAAACATACACAAATTCATCTCACGACGGAAAATTTGGATTCGACCAAATTTAGCTTAAGTTTACAACTTGAGCATTCTATCAAGAATACGTATCAGTCTACATATATCCAAAACATATACGAGAAGTTAGTGTGGATATATCATAACAACAAATGACATGTATGGTGATACCACCTTTGACAAGGTACAAATCCATTCATACCTAGGGCGATAATAAAGTGATACTAGGACCTGAAGTTCTATATCTCACTAATGTCAAAGCACTCATATAATTGCAAACTACGTCAGGCCTGACACTATATTTGCTATCTTTATTCAGAGTGCAACCCCCAACAAAAGGTATATGGTTGATATAGGGAATATCATTTTATATCTGAACCTTACAATAAATCTTGGATATTTTCAATCAGGAAATACAAGATATGACCATGATATGATGTAATGATATTGGCTCTTTATTTGATCCCAACGACGCCATATAAATGACTGAATTTGCTGGAATAGACTTCATATGGAAGTCATCTAAATGGACTTTAATGGTTATTTCCACTTATCATTCTGACATAATTGCTTTATCTAAAAGCATTGCAAAATATGCATGGCTTAGCAGAATGATTAACCACACTCAAAATCATGCGATTGATATTCATCAGAATCACATAACTTGATTTATCAAGATGAGTCCACTTGTGTTACTCAATACCTACAGGTTATATGAAGAGCAATATCAAAAGGCACATTGCTTGAAAATTACTTATCCTCGCGGATTATAGAAAAATGAGGAAATAATTTACAAACAAAATACTGTGAGAATCCAACAGATTATTCACAATGTCATGATCATGTCAATTAAATTGACATGGCACATCCTCCAGATTTGCAAAGTTCACAGGGAGTAATCTCCCAAACTATAACCTGTTAACAATAATCAGATTGCATATATTGTACTCTTTTTCCCTTGATGAGTTTTTTCGAATGGTTTATCATAAAAGATTTTTAATGAGACAATATAAACACAAGTGTGTGTATATGCCATATCATTTTCTCCCTATATTTTCCCACTGGGTTTTAAAGGAGTTTTCAATGGCATGTAAGATTGCACTCTTTTCCCTTATGAGTTTTTCTAAAAGTTTCTCATAATGGTTTTTAATGAGGCAATATATTTTTAATGTCATATGCAATACTTTCAAGTTTTTTCCATCAGGGTTTTTAATGGAAAGTATATAAAGCATATTTATTATTCTCTAAACTCACCAACGAGTTTTCTCCTTCTTCAAAGGTTTTTCTCATATGAGTTATCAAGAGACAATAATCATTATATGTTGCATCATTTTCTCCTTATTATTTTTCCCACTGGGTTTAAAGGAGTTTTAGCAACATATCTGCACTATTCTCCTCATATTTTTCCCACAAGGTTTTTGGAGGAGATTTTCAAGATTATTCAAAGAATTTGTCAAGATGATGGATATACCTAAGAAGAGGCGTTGTACAAGGGGGAGTGTTAAGAATAGATTAGTTGCTTATTAGTTAAGCTAATTAGGATTAAGTTAATTGTTAGATAGGTTGCTTGGTTCTCAAGCTACCATGTATTTCTTTGGCTCTCAAGTCAACTATGTAATAACTTGGCCCTCAAAACAACTATGCAATTCCTTGGCACTCAAGTAACTCTGTGTTTACTTGACTCCCAAGTTACATGTGTACTTTCGCCCGGGTATAAATACCCCACTTCTATCATCAATAAAAACTAATGGATCATCTTTCATTCATCTCTTTTCGTTCTTTACTTTCATTTCTAAACACCAACATTGGCCCGGTGTGTCACTGTGTTCTATGATCTCTCATGCTCGTGATGGACGCGTGGCACGACTAGCACATCGCACCATCGTCGCGCTGCAACTGTGTTCATTAGCAAAATGCAAAGTTTGTTTCTTGTGTTTACCCGATTTCTTCACATCAATTTTCACAAAGGCGCCATGCCACCACAGCACAAACTTACCCCTGCCTTCATGTCAGTATGGCTGGGGGCCTCACTGAAAGGCTTGTGTGCGGTCTGTGCTTATGCGTCTGGCAAATGATTGTATCATCCAATCATTAAGGCGCCCTGATCACAAGGAAATTTCGGAGAACACCGGGCGGCATCGGGCAGGCCTCCCTTGCACGGCAGCCTTCGCCCTGCCACGGAGGCCCCAACAAAATCCAGGTGGATCCGCCCCCGAAAGCTCATACAAAGCCGAGCTGTGAGCGAATCAAATCACACCCGCTGCCGCTCACGTCCTGGCTGGTGTGCTCCCCCGGCGAGCGAGAGCCACCACCTGCAGCTGCAGCGCCACGAGCCCCCTCATTATTGGCCGCTGCCAAACGCCAGTGCCATGCCCGGCGCTCTGGTCCACCTCGTCTCCCCCCTGCACGTGCACTCCCTCACCAACGATGCAGAGGCCTCCGTCCCTGTACGTACGTGCGTGCCCGCGCAGAGGTTCACAGGGACGGTAGCGGCAGCCGTGGGCTGGCGCCGTGTCGCGGAGCCCCCGCGCCTGCGCCCGTATCGGCACCACGGCGCCGGGGCAATATCGTGTCCCGCGCCGCGCCAACGCCGCTAAAACTACTCCCCCCTTGTCTCCCCCGTGGCCGGAAGCGTCCATGACAACCTCGGCCGTGCGCGTGCTTTACAGCGGCGGCACGGCGTCGCCATCGGGACCGATCGGATCGGGGAGCTGGCTTCGCTGCTGGAGCGCGCGGAGGGCCAAGGATCCCAGCCCCGATCGCCCGGCCGGAGCGCGCGCGCTTTACAGCGCCCGCCCGGAGCGCACCTACGCGCCCGTGGCTCGACATTATGGGATCCGTACCGGCGCACACACGTACTCCTATCAGATATCACGGTCGTTCGTTGGGGAATATCGGGCCGGCACGGTGACCTGGCTCTGTCTGTCCGGCCGACGAGGCTTCACGCCCGCTCGCACGCCAGCATCAGATCAGCACCATTTGTTAATCGGCTGCATTAATGCACGCTGATATTTTACTCATGGTTAGTGTACCGCAGCCGCGTAAAATAGCGTGCATGGTGGTCCAGGAACATCGTCCGTCTCTGCAAGTTATTTCTCGAGTGGCCCCTGAGGATGGATCGGGGCGGAGTAGCCCGTGCACGAGCTCCACCTCCGTCGCTGCCTGTACCTCGGATACTTTTAATGGGGGTACGAGGGCGGGCAGCTGGTGACAGTGGTCCAGGGACACAAAATATGCACCCCGTACGTACAATGCAACATTTGGATATGGTTTCGATTCACTTTCCAGTGGAACGAGGCGGTGCTTTGTTGGGCGTGTGCTCCCTCGCCATGCAAAGCGCGCCAGGCCGCATTGTACTCTCGCGACGTTAAAAACTGTTTGACAACCCGTCTTCTTGTACGCGCCACGCCACTTTGGACCCAAATTAATCCGTGTTGAGCCAACGTCGGTGTTAGAAAACCGAGCATGAGCAGCCCCGGCAGGCACGACTTGCCACCAGGTCGATCATAGTGGGCGCGAGCGAAGGACCACGGACGAAAGAATGCGATTTCTGATGGACTTTGGGCGAGGGATAAGAAGGTGCCACCGGATTTGTCGGTTGCTGGGCTCGGAACTCGTAGCCCGTTTTGATTAATGCGACGGTCCGTGTGTTCGTTATCAAGCAGTGGTTGGAGCTAAGCTCGTAGGTACCCTTCCTACGTTGTTTTTCTTCGCGGCGACGCCAAGAGCTTACAGACAAGCCCGGTGTGCAGCGTTCAGTGCGACAGGGTAATAAGTCCAGATTTTGTCTGCTGAAAGGTAGGCGGGCTTTATTTAGTGTACTACGGTACTATACTATACTAATGATACTACTACTAATCCCATGGATGGCCCGGTTAAATATCGCGTCAAGTGGCAGGAAATTTCGTCGCAAGTTTTTGAGGGGACGAGATCAGATCGACTTCCCGACCGTCCATGCTACTCCTAGCTTGGCATAATTACTGACACCGGCTTGGGAGATGAGGAGAGCCACCGGAGAGCCGATAAAGATGCGGACAGCTGATCTTCATCTTTTAAGGATGTTAACATCACACTATGGGTGGTCATTACTGGAGCACTAAAAAATAGCTACCGTCACGGACAAATCAACCGCCGTGATAGGCCATGCAAATGGAAATCTGCACCCCACCAGAATCTCATCGAACTCCTTGGCAGCATGATGGCCAAGTCATGTTCAACCTTCTGAGCTTGCTATGCTCGGTGTCTGTACTCTGTAAAGGCGGCATTAAGTTTCGCATTGACGGCAGAGGCGGCATTAAGCTAACACGGGGCCTCAGCCTTGTATGTGAAACCTCATCGAACGTTGCCGGGGGAGCGTCGAGGGTCGCGTTTGTTACCTTGGGTAAAGGCTCGACACAAGAGTACAAAAACATTGCCATGGCAGGCATCGCATCGGCGTGGACAGCGCCACCCTTTTCCAGAGCCCAGCGGCCGCGCGTACTGCACACAGGACCACGTATGTCCGCGAGCAGGGTTCGTGCGGTGCGCGCGCGCGCGGGCGCGCACGGGCATGCATGCATGCATGCATGCACGGGGCGGTGGGCGCTAACCGCGAAGCGAAGCGGGCGGCTTTAACCTGCTCCGTGTCCGGCGGTGGTCACGCCGGCGCATTAAAAGAGGACGCGCGCGCGCGCACAGGACTCAAGTGACCAGCAACAAAGCTGTCCGTCGCTCACAAGCAAAGGCGAGGCCGGCGATCGTGTCATCGAGGGCAGGCAGGGGCAGGCGCCAGCCTTGTTCACGTACGGCGGTACGACGCCCCAACGGCCGTCACGGGGTGCGCGCAGCCACGGCCAGCGGCGGGGCACGCCCACGGGCCACCCGCGCGTGTGCAGCCGTGCAACTTGCGCTCCCACCGGCATACGATGGAAAAGGGACAAAGCCTTCCTTTTGGGGCGGGCACGCCGTGGCGGGAGGCGAGGAAAGGGACGGGCGTGCCGTGCGTGCGTGCAGCTGCTTCCTAATCCTCCCCCGGTGTCCCTTTCCTCCTGCTTAAGAAAAGCGAGCGATTGCTTCCTGATTAGTAGTCACCGCCAGCCACTAAGCTTATGATGCATGTTCAGATGTTCTTGCTTGGTTCGCGGGCATGCAATGCAATGCAAATTGGACGAGTATGCTGAACACTGAAGGAAAGCATGCACGCACGCACGTACGTACGTACCTGACCCTCTGTAAAGCGTAGCTCGAACTCTTGGTGGTTGGTCAACTAATGCAAAAGGAGTTAGCCGTTGTAAAGCATGCGTGCGTGATCCTGTAGTAAGTTTTGCCATGATCCCCTACGGTTGGACGGATGGATGGATCGAAGTTTCGAAGGATCTGGTTAATCTCTTTTGTGGATACTATACACTACTGACTGCAAAAGCATCATGCAGCGGCACCCACCCCTCGTGGTTGGTAAATGAGCAAGATTCGACACCGACGAGGCCCTAACGGTATCCAATCCAGCACATGCACACAGGAGAAAGATACTCTACAATCCATGGAGGGAGGGGAACACAAGGGTTGGATTGGAATGGAAGAACAGCGTTAATTTCTGGGGCGTTGTTTCTTTGCGATTGATGGTACATGATGCACGTGAACGCAGCTTAATTTACTTGCGTGTCCATGCACACGAACATGGCCCAATTTACTTTTCTCACTTAGTAGTAGTAGTAACATACTACAAGTGTTGTTGTTTAATCGATCCCTCCTTCGAGGGGGAAAGAAAAGAAAAATGAGATTAACTGCCGACGCCGGCGGGATCAGCTCAGCTCAGGTCACGACCTCGCCACCGTCCGCGCGAGGCGCTGGACCTTGGCGGCGATCTCTGGAGGCACTCGCACGGCCGATCGGTGCGGTTCCTTGCACCGCCGGAGGTCGAGCCCCAGCGCGTCCGACACGTCCTCCGAGCTCCATCCGGCTCGCCGGAGCGAGTCCGAGCACCGGTCCGTCTTCAGCAGCAGTGTGTCGAGCACGGCCTCCGCGTCGGCGGTTGGCGGAGCCTCCTCGCCGTCGAACATCCCCGAGGCGGCCACCTCGACCATCTCGTCCACCTCCCTGTCCCTCCAGCCACCTTTCTTGAGCACCGATCCGAGCTTGTCCAGGTAGTTGTCGACCCAGCGCGGCGTCGACCTCCGGGGTGGCGAGCAGCAGCCTGACGAGGATGTGGATGCGGTGGAGGCCTCGGAGGACGACGAGTCGCGGCGGCGCCGGTCGGAGGCTGCGTCGCTCCAGAACTCGATCCAGCGTGGGGCTTGGCCGCCGCAGGCGGCGTCGAGGCTCCGGCGCGTGCACGGCGTGCTCGTGCCGGAAGACGGCATCGCCGCGAACGGGGATGAGATGTCCATCGGCTGAAAGGACGACTCGCGGGTGAAGAAGTGGACGACGTCGAGGCCGCAGCAGAGGACGCGGTCGTCGGTGACGAAGAACACGGGGTTCCCGGCGAGGGAGGGGCTGCAGGGCAGGTAGCACCGGTCGAAGAGCGGCACCAGCAGCGGCGCGCGCCGTATGGCGGAGCGAGCAAGCCTCCTCGAGCGCTCGGGGTCGGCCGGCCTCTTCCCCCAGGACCGCGGCCACAGCGCGCCCCTCGCGATCTGGAGCGACGCCGCCGCGACGGGCAGGTCGAACGCGGCGCGGAGCCCGGCGCGGGAGCGCCAGTCCGGGAACCCGGGGCCGGACGGCAGCCCGAGGGCCAGCACGGCGCGGAGGTCGGGCGGGAAGGTGAACCCCATCTCGGCCTCGGCGCGGGCGAGCTCAGTGTCCGACAGCCCGGGCAGGATGACCACCCCGGACGCCCGGAGGTGCGAGAGCACGGACGACGCCACGCCCTGGAAGGAGTAGAGGCCGTGGCGCGGGGACGCGGACGCCGAGGAAGGGCCGGCCGCGGCGCGCGTGGACAGGCGGCGTAGGCCGGCCGCGTGCGCCGCCGGGGCCATGCCCGCCATCCGGTGCTCCACATCCACCATCGCGCCGGTGCGAGTCTCCTCGGCGAACGGCGGCTGCTTTCCCCTGTGCGTTTTGGCTTTTGGATGCGGGGAGCGGGGAGCTCGCCAAGGCGGAGAGAAAAACGGCTGCGAGTGAAGGGGACGGGCGGACACGGTGGTAACGGAGTAGGCTATATAGCGGGAAGCAGCCGTGGCCGTGGGGGTGTGTGGAGGGTGGAGGACAAGCCTGGGCCCAGCGGCGATGGGCCGTGGCCCCACTTTGGAGATCTGAGGTCCTGCCGCTGGGTGTTGCGTGGGGCCGGCCACAGCGATGCCTCCAGCGTACAGGACGCTGCGAGGCAGACCAGAAAAAAAAGAGGAAGGGGAGACGCTGATCGGTGTCAGGCAGGCAGCCTACATTGTGATTCATCACAAGTGGTTTGGGTTAGCATTTTTGTCTACTTTTTTACGGCCAGATTTACTGGTTAACGAAATTGGACAGACCATGCAACTGGATTGTTTGTTCTGTTTCTTTTGCGAACAAAGCAGGAGCTCTGCTATTCTAGTGTTGCACGCGAGTTTTTTTTTTTTTTTTTTAAAAACTACACAATTCAAGCATGTGATGTGTTCCCCAGAACTATCACTCTACAAAAAGTCGCACATAAGTTTTTTTTTTGCTAAAAACAAACGCTTTTGGTAAGGTATTGATTCGGGCATTTTAAGTTGGATTATGACAGCGCTGGCCCGCATGTGGCCCACCTGTCAGTTGACACGTCGGCACACACATGAAGACGCTGACCCGACAGTCGTTATCCACATCGCTCGGCCGGTTGCCGCCTGGTAAATACGGTCGGCCCTCTCCCCATCTCGCAACTCACTCACTCGGCTCTCCCCCTCTCTGGCCTAGGTGGCGACGACCATGGCGGCGGTGAATCTCGTCGATGGTGGCGATTCGGTGGGCGGTAGAGGTAGCGGTGGCGGCCAGTTCTCGGAGGTAGACAACTTGCTTTGGAGCGCTAGTTATGTTATGTAGCCAGGCTAGAAGCTGGCCCGGTTGTCACCGGCGCCTCAGCCTTCGAGCAGTGTGAGCGAGAAGAAGTAGGCTTGTCCTCCTGGCGGCGTCAAATATGGTCAGCTCATCCCTTTTTCTGCTTTGAGCGTTGTTGATTTATATAAGTAGAGCTATATATCTTCGGTTAGGATGTTGTATAGTTAAACAAGAATATATCCTTGTGAATTGGAACTTAAGCTAGAACTTGTTAGTAAGACCAATTATGTGAATTTTCGTATAAAAATGGTGAAATTAGTACGAAAAAGATGAGCATTATGTCTGATTGTTCGCAGTGGCAATGAATGTGGTTTGTAAATTGTAGTGGGTGTTGGGACGAAGACTTAAGCTAGATAACTCGTAGTGTGGCTGCTTGGGTTTCTACTCTGAATTTGTATTGTAAGGGCTCAGGCCAGATGATTAACAAAGATAAGCCTTCACTATTCTTCGGTAGACATCACCCTATTTCTGTCAAGCAACAAGTAAAGTCTAAATTGGGTATCCACAATGAATCCGTTCATCATTCATATCTTAGTGTGCCCACAGAGGTGGGCCGGTCACCTATTACAACGTTCAAGTTTTTGACTCATAAGGCTTGATAGCATATGCATAGGTGGTCTGATCATCCAATGTCTCGTGCTGCCAAGGAGATACGGCTCAAGTTAGTGATTCAAGCAATCCTAACATTTGTAATGAGTTGCTTTCAATTGTCTATTTCTACATGTGAGACTTTTCGTCAAATTATTGCTGATCACTGGTGGGGCGGGGAGAATAGTAAAACAAACTGCACTGGCGTTCACGGGAGTGGCTTACGACTCCTAAAGCTCTTGGTGGCATGTGTTTTCGTGACATGGCTCTCTTCAACCAAGCCATGTTGGGCCGATAGGGGTGGCGGTTTCTAAGATCACCGAACTCTCTTTGTGTGCGAGTGCTTAAAGGCCTGTACAATCGATGAAGATTTTTGGCATGCCGAGGCACCGCGCTCTACATATTTTACCTCGCACATCATTCTTTTTGGCAGAGAATTACTGAAACAAGGTGTCATGTGGGGTATTGGAGAGGGGCGTCAAATATGCATTACTTCTGATCATTGGATTCCCTCGACACCACCTTATCTTCTCCAACCTTTATCTCCCATTCATAACAATGACACTGTTCTTTGTCTTTTGGATGAGGATATTGGTAGATGGAATGAGGATACTGTGAGGGCTTTCTTTCAAGAGAACATTGCTGAGGAGATTATCCAGCTTCCCATTAGTCACCATTGTGGGGAGGATTCCCCAAGATGGTCTTTCACCAAGTTTGGTGATTATTCTGTGAAGCATGCATACTATATGGGAAGGTCGGCCCGGTTTTTGGAGTTTCACGGTCGTAATGGCAGGGGCCAATCCTTGGATAGATCAGTGCAAGAAAAGAAGTGGATGGTTGTGTGGTCTGTCAAAGCTCCTAATAAAATGAAAGTGGTACTTTGGCATTTGGCTCATGATTGTCTTCCGTCCGGGGTACTGCTATGTCACCGATGAAAGGACGTGGATGTCGCCTAGAGGGGGGGTGAATGGGCGCTTTAAAATAATTATGGTTTAGGCTTGAACAAATGCGGAATAAAACTAACGTTTAATCTTTCAAGCACAAAACATAAATCAACTAGGCTCACCTACGTGCACCAAAAGCTCATGCTAAACAAGATAAGCAACTAAGTGATAGCAAGATATATAGCATGAAACAATATAGCTATTGGTGAGTGATATTTTTACACTCATTTCACTCTTTTTTAAACCGAGATATTTCATTTAAGGAGAGTTATTCGCTCTGATATTGCCACTAATGACTAATGAATGCAAAGGATTCCACAAATCCTCTCTTTAATGTTTTTCCACGGGAAATGGGCTAAAAAGGGAAAAATCACATGGGGGAATGGAAAGGAAGGGAAATGGAGGTGAAAGCACAAATGCTCCCTTGGAGGTTTTGATAATTAATGACAACATACATTATCTCTTGGACTAACCGTTCTATCCAGTCTATTCAAATAAAGTCTATAGATAGCAGTGGCTGGGAATTGTGAGAAGAATCCCCAAGATGGAAAGGAATCCTATTGGCAAAGCTTCACAACTCTACATTTTCTTTTATGTGAGCAATCACAATTGAGTCCACAGGAAAGCCAATACTATTAAAAGGGGATGAGGTATTGATAATGATCTGGTTGCTCAAAGTGCTTAGAGATTTGCCACCAAAAGCCTCAACCAAACTCTCACAAAAAATTCTGTGCAAAACCCTATCTACCAAAATCGGTGCCACCAACATTTCCAAATCGGCCCCATCAAGTTTACCCTAGACAGAACCCAGAGCCAAAACCCTAGTACCTCGATACCAACGAGATCATTTTCGGTCTCCCTGAAAAGCCTCACCGAAAAGCAGTTGCCAACTCTCTAGAATCGAAATGTTTTACTTCAGAACCTCCGAGTTTTTCATTTGGGTGCCACCGAGATGTAGATTTGCCCTAGGTCAACCGAATCGGTCTCACCGAGTTGTTTCCTATCGGTCTCACCGAAAAGGTGAAAGTTAGGACATTTTGCACTAGTCGGTGCAACCGAGTTTTTACTTCGGTTCCACCGAGTTGGACAATAATGTTGTAGCGGTTGGATTTTTGGAGGTGGCTATATATACCCCTCCACCCCCCTCTCATTCATAGTGAGAGCACTCAGAACAAAACAACACTCCACCATTCATTTTGTGAGAGAGAACCATGTACTCATGTGTTGAGATCAAGATATTCCATTCCCACCATATGAATCTTGATTTCTAGCCTCCCCAAGTTGCTTTCCACCCAATCATCCTCCTCTACCAAGACAAATTCTGTGAGAGAGTGATTGAGTGTTGAGGAGACTATATTTTGAAGCACAAGAGAAAGGAGTTCATCATCCATACACCATCTATTATCTCTTCAAGAGTGGTGTCTCCTAGATTGGTTAGGTGTCGCTTGGGAGCCACCGGATCGTGTGGAGTTGAACCAAGAAGTTTGTAAGGGCAAGGAGATCGCCTACTTCGTGAAGATCTACCCCGAGTGAGGCTAGTCCTTCGTGGACGTAAGCCATGGTGGAATAGGCAAGGTTGCTTCTTCGTGGACCCTTCATGGGTGGAGCCCTTTGTGGACTCGCGCAACCGTTACCCTTCGTGGGTTGAAGTCTCCATCAACGTGGATGTACGATAGCACCACCTATCGGAACCACGCCAAAAATTGTTGTGTGTTCATTGTGTTCGATCTTCCTACTCTACCATCCTTTATGTTTCTTGCAAATGCATTATGTTTAGTTTCTGGTGCTTAATATCTAGATATGCATGTGTAGGAATCTTTGGAGCAACTTAACTTGTACAAAAACTGCCTAAATTTCAAGTGAACCAAAAACTGCTCATTTGTCTTGTTAAGTGTCTATTCACCCCCTCTAGACGTCTCTTCTTGATCCCACAATTGGTATCAGAGCTTTGGTCTCCATTGCGTTGGTTTTATAACCATTGGAGGAAGATGGGTATGCTTACTTTTGTGAGTATTAGATGTAGAGTGCCTTTTTCTCAATGGGGGGGTACTATGTTCATTGGAGAGATGAAATGCTTGATATATTTAATGAATTTAACTTGAGCAAGTATATTCATACTCCATATGCGCCTCCCATTGATTACTTACGTCCTACTCACGAGGAAGAATTTGACATGCTTCGTAAGGACTATCAATCTCATCATTAGAGGATTACCAAATACCGTGCTTGGTTCCATGCAAAACTTTACTTGTGCCTACACTTTGTGGAAAGATTTGGAAAAGAGACACCCAAATTTCTCTTTAAAGATTCTTGATGAAATTCTTCATATAACTATTGCATTCCACAAAATGAAGCCTAGTGATCCCAAGTTTGATGATTGTATTTTTGAGCTTCGTGACCTCATGCGTGCTAAAGGAGATGTTAGAACCATCAAATATATCATTCTAGAAGCCATTTCCATTGGAAAACATGTGATGTAAATTTTATTGCTCGTTATGAAAGGTAAATAAGAGGCAAACATGAATGCCATCACTAATGAAAAACTAGCGATGTAAATTTTATTGCTCGTAATAGCTACAATCCTAATTAAAAAAATAATGGCTATCTCCTAGACTTCCTTATCCTAGTAATGGAGGAGCATCCAACAATTTTAATGGAGCTAATGGTAGCAATAGAAATACTCTTGAAGAAACTCTTAAAAAATTTATTGCTACTAGACTGAGCAAAATGAAAACTTCAAGAATATCTTGAAAAATCATGATAACTTACTAGGTCAATTGACTAGTAAGGTTGTTGGACTAACAAATGATGTGCAGATATTTGAAGGAAGATCCAAGAATATGGAAGCACAAGTGGCTAAAATAGCAGAGAGCCAAACCTTGATTTTGGCTGAGTTTGCTGGTAAACCGGAGCCTAACCAGGTTGAATAAGTTAGAATGGTAAGAAGCATCGAAGAGAAGGCCGAGGTACTTGATACAAGCCATGTGCCAGAGTGAAATTATACCGTTGCAGATTTTGTCAAGATGATATCCATGAAGTATCCACTACCAGAGGTAACTAATGATGAAGCATATAATGTCTTTGTTGAACAAGTTGCAGCCAAGGTACATGAACTTGATGATGAAAGGAAAAAGTTATTCAGTAAGTTTCCAACAAAGCAAGAGGATGCTTTTGAACCTACAATAGAGAATGAGATAGGATTTAATAAATTCAGTGCCTTATGTGATCTAGGGGCAAATGTTTCCACTATCCCCAAATATGTTTATGATAGTCTCAATCTTGGTCCTTATGCTAATACTGAGACTATATTGAATAAGGCCAACTCTACTTTTACTCAGGTGATAGGCATTAAGCATGGATTTATAGTTTAAAATAATGATTGCCCTATCATGATTGATCTTGTGATGGTAGATATGCCTGAAGATCCATATGCTCATATAATTCTCGGTAGACCTTTTCTAAGGACTATTAAAGTTGTGGTAAATGTGTTTGAGGGGAATATACGATTTGATTTACCAGCTAAAGATCCATTTGTAAGACATTTCCCCAGGAAAAATAAAATGAAGACCTACACAGGAGGTGGCATCATTTTGAATGCCAGAAGCTATGGTCTCAGTGTGCTAGCATCACCTTGATCGTCACTACGGTCGAGCTAACCGACCAAAAACAAGCGCTTCGTCGGAGGCAACCACATCAATAAAGTAGACAACTAAGTTTTTTAAATAAAAGAGTGATTGAAGTTCCATGAGAAGAAGCAAGTTTGGAAGACTTGTTCTAATAAGGCTTTGCTTTGTGCAAGATGAAATATATGTTGAATTGATGTTTGTATGCCTGGAAATATGTATATGTATTGCTTTGGAACTAACCCCATGGGAAATCAAAGAAAAAGAGAAGTTTTAGAAAAAAAACAACTCAAAATATGGGCTATCAAACGACCATGACGGTCTCCTGAGCGGTTGCATGACCTACTGGAGGTTCCAACGCAAAACAGCCAGAGACAACAGAGAAGAAGATGGCATTTCAAACGAGCACGAGCGCTCGTTTCGGCTGTCGTTTCACTTATTTGCAGAAAACAAAGAGAAATTCAGAGCGTATGACGGCTCCTATAAGCCCGAGGAAGGATGTAAATGATAACCCACAAGTATAGGGGATCGCAACAGTTTTCGAGGGTAGAGTATTCAACCCAAATTTATTGATTCGACACAAGGGGAGCCAAAGAATATTCTCGAGTATTAGCAGCTGGGTTGTCAATTCAACCACACCTGAAAGACTTAATATCTGCAGCAAAGTATTCAGTAGCAAAGTAGTATGGAAATAACGGTAACGATGGCAAGTGACAGTAGCAGTGTTGTAGTGATTGTGACAGTAGCAACGGAAAAGTAACTTAGCAAAGATCAATATGTGAAAAGCTCGTAGGCAATGGATCAGTGATGGATAATTATGTCGGATGGCATTCATCATGCAACGGTTATAACACAGGGTGACACAGAACTAGCTCCAATTCATCAATGTAATGTAGGCATGTATTCCATATATAGTCATACGTGCTTATGGAAAAGAACTTGCATGACATCTTTTGTCCTACCCTCCCGTGGCAGCGGGGTCCTAATGGAAACTAAGGGATATTAAGGGCTCCTTTTAATAGAGAACCGGACCAAAGCATTAGCACTTAGTGAATACATGAACTCCTCAAACTACGGTAATCACCGGAAAGAATCCCAGTTATTGTCATCCTGGGGGATGCGGATCATAACTCGTAATAGGTGTCTACAACTTGCAAGATAGGATCAAGAACACATATATATTCATGAAAACATAATAGGTTCAGATCTGAAATCATGGCACTCGGGCCCTAGTGACAAGCATTAAGCATAGCAAAGTCATAGCAACATCAATCTCAGAACATAGTGGATACTAGGGATCAAACCCTAACCAATCTAATTCGATTACATGGTAAATCTCATCCAACCCATCACCGTCCAGGAAGCCTATGATGGAATTACTCATGAACGGCGGAGAGCATCATGAAATTGGTGATGAAGGATGGTTGGTGATGACGACGGCGTCGATTTCCCCTCTCCGAAGCCCAAATCAGACTCCAGATCTGCCCTCCCGAGGAAGAACAGGAGGTGGCGGCGGCTCCATATCGTAAAACGCGATGAACTCTTCTCCCTGATTTTTTCTCCGCAAATAGGAATATATAGGAGTGGAAACGAGGTCGGAGGAGCCACAGGGGCCCCACAAGACAGGGGGGCGCACCCTAGGGGGGGCGCCCCCCTGGCTTGTGACCAGGTGGTGGCCCCTCTCCGGTTGATTCTTTCGCCAATATTTTTTATTAATTCCAAAAATATTCTCCATAAATTTTCAGGTCAATCCGAGAACTTTTATTTCTGCACAAAAATAACACCAAGGCAATTCTGCTGAAAACAGCGTCAGTCCGGGTTAGTTCCATTCAAATCATGCAAATTAGAGTCCAAAACAAGGGCAAAAGAGTTTGGAAAAGTAGATACGTTGGAGACGTATCAACTCCCCCAAGCTTAAACCTTTGCTTGTCCTCAAGCAATTCAGTTGATAAACTGAAAGTGATAAAGAAAAACTTTTACAAACTCTGTTTGATCTTGCTGTTGTAAATATGTCTAACTGATGTTCAGGTTTTCAGCAAAGATTATAGACTAATCACATTCACAATAACATTTAGGTCTCACATTTACTCATATCAATGGCATAATCAACTAGCGAGCAATAATAATAAGTCTCGGATGACAACAATTTTATCAAAACAATCATGATACAATATGACATAATGGTATCTCGCTAGCCCTTTCTGAGACCGCAAAACATAAATGCAGAGCACCTCTGAAGAACGAGGACTGACTAGACATTGTAATTCATGGTAAAAGAGATCCAGTCACACTCATACTCAATATCAATTAATAGCAAAGCATACAAATGACGGAGGTTCTCTCTAACTGGTGCTCTTTATAAGAGGAGGATGACTCGACAGAAAGTAAAATAGATAGGCCCTTCGCAGAGGGAAGCATTGATTTACAGAGGTGCTAGAGCTCGAGCTTTTAAAACAGAGATGAATAATGATTTTGAGTGGTATGCTTTCATTGTCAACATAACAACCAAGAGATCTCGATATCTTCCATGCTAGATACATTATAGGCGGTTCCCAAACAGAATAGTAAAGTTTTTACTCCCCCTCCACCAATCAATCACACTCCACGGCGGGCCGAATCCACGGGTACCGTCCATACAAACACAATCTTGGGGGAGCTTTGTTTCATTATACTTTGATTTGATTTTTGAGCATGGAACTGGGCATCCCGAATACCAGCCACTTTCTCGTGAATGATAGTGAATCAACACATATCGTGAGAATAACCCACCTAGCATGGAAGATACTGACAGCCCCCAGTCGCTACATGAGCGATTCGGGCATACAAAACGGAATATTTATTTGAAGGTTTAGAGTATGGCACATGCAAATGTACTTGGAACGGCAGGTAAATACCGCATATAGGTAGGTATGGTGGACTCATATGGAACAACTTTGGGTTTATGGAGATGGATGCACAAGCAGTATTCCCGCTTAGTACAAGTGAAGGCTAGCAGAAGACTGGGAAGCGACCAACTAGAGAGCGACAACATTCATAAACATGCTTTGAGATTAACCAACATTGAATGCAAGCATGAGTAGGATATAAATCACCATGAACATAAACATCGTGGAGGCTATGTTGGTTTTGTTTCAACTACATGCGTGAACATGTGCCAAGTCAAGCCACTCGAATCATTCATAGGAGGATACCATTCTATCATACTACATCACAACCATTTTAATATGCTTGCTGACACTCAAGACAAACCATTATACACTCTTAGCTAATTAAGCATGGCATGAGTAACTATAATCTCTAATTGTCATTGCAAACATGTTCAACCCATAACGAGCTGAATATTGAACGATGAGCTAATCATATTTACAAAAACAAAATAGGTCGAGTTCATACCAGTTTTTCTCCATCTCAGTCACTTCATCATATATCGTCATTATTGCCTTTCACTTGCACGACCGAACGGTGTGAATAATAATAAGAGTGCACGTGCATTGGACTAAGCTGGAATCTGCAAGCAATAACTCAAAGGAGGAGGCGAGGTAATATGGGCTCTCTGAAAGATAAACAATAATGCATATGAGAGCCACTCAACATTTTCATCGTGGCCTTCTCCTTACGACCCAAAGAAAACTATTTACACGGGAAAGCTCCCAACAAGCAAAAGAAGAACGGGAAATCTTTTTGGGTTTTCTTTTAGTACTACACTAAACAAACTTGAAAGTAAAGCTAGAACTAATTTTTTTGGATTTTCTCAAGGTTAATGAAACACACAAGAAGAAAGCAAAAATAAGAAATAAACTACCATGGATGGTACAATGAAAAAGTATGAACACCGACAACTGGAATGAATGTGTAAACATGAATGTAATGTTGGTGAGAAATACGTACTCCCCCAAGCTTAGGCTTTTGGCCTAAGTTGGTCTAGGGCCATGGCTGGAAATAACCCTCTCCTGGGTATTCCGGAGGACACTGAGGGTTCCACTGATTTGCGAGCTCCTGTGGCTCCCACTGAAAAACTGGAGCCTGATACGGGTCAAGGGCTGGTGCAGGCTCAGGTGCTGGGGGTTGCGACAGGCCCCAATATCTGTAAATGTCTCCGGGCATAATAGTGTACCTGCCTGAATGGATATCGAACAAAGAAGAAGCAGGCAAAGCAATAATCTCACAAGTGCCCTGACTAAATACTAAGTTGTAAAGCAGCCTCTTATCATTATCTTTCTTAATAAAATTATGTGCTACCATACTATCATAATCTAAATATCTTGTAGAAAGCAGCATTTCGTATTTCTCGTCAAGCCTAATAGGTATCTCAAAGTGTTTAGCTAAGCGAGATGCATAGATACCTCCGAATATGGGGCCCTTCGAACGGTTTACGTTCAACCGTTGGGCCACTATTGCGCCCAGACTAAAAGTTCTATCAGCAAGTAAAGCGTGGCGCAGAATGGCGAGGTCGGGAGCACTAAGGCTTCCACTCTCGCCGCGACCAACTAAACATCTCCCCGCAAATAATGAATAATAGCGTAAAACAGGAAAATGTACACTAGCCGCTCTTGCCTTTGACACCCCTCTCTCTTCCCCTACAGTGATTGCGGTAATAAAATCCTCCATGTCTCTAGGGCGTGGTTCACTGATGCTGCCTTCATGAGGTATTTTGCAAACATTGCAAAAATCGTAAAGTGACATTTCCTTAGGCACATCATATAAATGAAATTCTACCATGGGAGGATTCTTCCTAGGATAATAGTGAAAATTTTGCATGAAAGTATTAGTAAGTAGGAGATACTGGTCACACTTATCGTTGAGGAAGTCGGTGATGCCTGCATTTTTTGCTAGATAATAGAAATCTTCATAAATTCCGGCCGCCTTAAAAAATGCTTCACTTGGCCATTCACAGGGCCGAACCTCCGCGGTGCGAGGAATATTGTATCTAGGCTTGTCATTTTCATTTTCCTTAAAACCCCGGCTTGAAGAGCCTCTCAACAATCTCCTCATCATTTCTTTTTCTGAACAATAAATCTGAAATTTTTAGTGACTCCAAATAAAAGTGAACAAAACTCAACAAACTTATAGCAACTACTCCCACAAGTGCCTAGAGGCTATATCATGCATCAAAACTACTTGTGACCATACAAATTTGACATGCAAGCTCAAGAACAAGGTCACCACAGCAGCAAAAATTTGCAATATATAAAGCACTAGAACAAAAACTAATTTTACCATTGGAGGAGTCACATACCGATGAACAATCCCCTAAAACAGTTTTGCAAATGGAGCTTTGAGCAAAGAGATCGAAAATGGCAGCAAGATGAGCTAGAACACGGGTTTGAGCAATGGTGTGATTTTTTCTGGAGGAAGACAAAGTGGATGGGGGTGGAATAAGTGAGGGGGGCCCACGTGGGACCCACAAGCCAGGGGGCGCGCCCTGCAGGCTTGTGGCCCACTGGTGCAGCCCCCTGATGTATACTCAATGCCAAAAAATCTTAAATATTCCAGAAAAAATCATACTAAATTTTCAAGGAATTCTGAGAACTTTTATTTTCAGGTCATTTTTCTATTGCACGGATAAATCAGAAAACGAAGAAATAATGGCATTTTTACTAAATTGAAACTAAAGAACAGAGAATAAAAGTTAGGTACAGAAGGTTGTGCTTTCTAAATTCATCCATCTCATGCTCATCAAAAAGAATCCATCAATAAGGTTGATCAAGTCTTATTGACAAACTTTTTCCGAAGGACATGGAACCGAAGAATTTTCGAATAACACTAGGTTACCTCAATGGGGATATGCATGTCCCCAACAATAAGTATATCATATTTCTTTTTGGCAGTAGGAAGAGGGAATTCAAAGTCTCCAATAATAATCGTTGAAATCTTTTCAATGGAGTTGATACTATGAACTTGAGGTTGTTTCTTCGGAAAGTGTACCGTATGCTCATTACCATTAACATGAAAAGTGACATTTCCCTTGTTGCAGTCAATAACAGCCCCTGCAGTATTCAAAAAGGGTCTACCAAGGATGATCGACATACTGTCATCCTCGGGAATATCAAAAATAACAAAGTCCGTTAAGATAGTAACGTTTGCAACCACAACAGGCACATCCTCGCAAATACCGATGGGTAAAGCAGTTGATTTATCAGCCATTTGCAAAGAGATTTCAGTAGGTGTCAACTTATTCAAATCAAGTCTACGATATAAAGAGAAAGGCATAACACTAACACCAGCTCCAAGGTCACATAAAGCAGTTTTAACATAATTTCCTTTAATAGAGCATGGTATAGTAGGTACTCCGGGATCTCCTAGTTTCTTTGGTATTCCACCCTTAAAAGTATAGTTAGCAAGCATGGTGGAAATCTCAGCTTCAGGTATCTTTCTTTTATTTGTCACAATATCTTTCATATATTTAGCATAAGGAGACATTTTCAGAATATCAGTCAAGCGCATACGCAAAAAGACAGGTCTAAGCATTTCAACAAAGCGCTCAAAATCCTCATCATCCTTTTTCTTGGATGGTTTAGGAGGAAAGGGCATGGGTTTCTGAACCCATGGTTCTCTTTCTCTACCATGCTTCCTAGCAACAAAGTCTCTTTTATCATATCTCTTATTCTTAGGTTGTGGGTTATCAAGATCAATAGCAGGTTCAATCTCCACATCATTATCATTACTAGGTTGAGCATCAACATGAACATCATCATTAATATCATCACTAGGCTCATGTTCATTACGAGATTGTGTCTCAGCATCAGAAATAGAAATATCATTTGGGTTTTCATGTGAATCAATAACAGGTTCACTAGCAGCATGCAAAGTCCTATCGTCATTCTTTTTCCTACTATTACTGGGACGACTAGGTGCATCAATATTAACTCTCTGAGAATCTTGCTCAATTCTCTTAGGATGGCCCTCAGGATACAAGGGTTCCTGAGTCATTCTACCACCTCTAGTCACAACTTTAACAGAATGATCATTGTTCTTACTAATCATCTCATTAAGCAAATCATTCTGTGCCTTAAGTACTTGTTCTACTTGAGTAGTTACCATGGAAGCATGTTTACTAATCAGCTTAAGATCATTAACAGTTCTACTCATATAATCACCTAAGCGATTAAGCATATAAGCATTATGTTTCAATTGTCTACTAACATAAGCATTAAAATTTTCTTGCTTAACAATAAAATTATCAGACTCATCCAAGCATTGGCAAGCAGACTTATTATAAGGAATATCACCTTCATCAAATCTACGGAGAGAATTTACCTCTACTACCTGTGTCGGGTTATCAAGACCATGTATTTCTTCAATAGGTGGTAGATTCTTAACATCTTCAGCTTTAATACCCTTTTCTTTCATAGATTTCTTTGCCTCTTGCATATCTTCAGGACTGAGAAATAGAATACCTCTTTTCTTCGGAGTTGGCTTTGGAGGTGGTTCGGGAATAGCCCAATCATTATCATTGCTCAATATATTATTCAATAGTAGTTCAGCTTGTTCAACAGTTTGTTCCCTGAAAACACAACCAGCACAACTATCTAGGTGGTCCCTAGAAGCATCAGTTAGTCCATTATAAAAGATATCAAGTATTTCATTTTTCTTGAGAGGGTGATCAGGCAAAGCATTAAGTAATTGGATAAGCCTCCCCCAAGCTTGTGGGAGACTCTCTTCTTCAATTTGCACAAAGTTAAATATTTCCTGCAAGGCAGCTTGTTTCTTATGGGCAGGAAAATATTTTTCAGAGAAGTAATATATCATATCCTGGGGACTACGCACACAACCAGGAGCAAGAGAATTAAACCATATCTTAGCATCACCCTTTAATGAGAAAGGAAACAACTTAAGAATATAGTAGTAGCGAATTTTTTCCTCATGAGTGAATAGGGTGGCTATATCATTCAACTTAGTAAGATGTGCCACAACAGTTTTAGATTCATAACCATGGAAAGGATCAGATTCAACCAAAGTAATTAACTCAGGATCGACAGAGAATTCATAATCCTTATCAGTAACAAAGATAGGTGAAGTAGCAAACTTGGGATCATATTGCATTCTAGCATTCAAAGATTTTTCTTTCCACTTGCGTAGCAATTTCTTAAGATCATCTCTATCCTTACAAGCAAGAAAGTCCCTAGCTACCTCTCCTTCCATAACATAACCCTCAGGTATATTAGGCAATTCATATCTAGGAGAGCTAGGTCTAGCAGGTGTATCATAGTGTTCAGTTTCAATAATTTCATCAGATTCAGAGATATCATCAGTTTCAGCATTCACTCTGGCAATTTGTTCATCAAGGAATTCACCCAGTGGCACAGTAGTATCAAGAAAAGTATCATCATAAGCATCATGCATAGCAGAAATAGCATCATCAATTACTTGCGACATATCAGAATTACTAGCAGGTGGTGGTGTCGCAAATTTACTCATAACAGAAGGTGAATCAAGTGCAGAGCTAGATGGCAGTTCCTTACCTGTCCTCGTAGTTGAGGGGTAGATCTTATTTTTGGCGTCTTTCAGATTCTTCATAGTGATCAACGGATATAAATTCCAAGTGACTCAGAGAATAGAGCTATGCTCCCCGGCAACGGCGCCACAAAAAGGTCTTGATAACCCACAAGTATAGGGGATCACAACAGTTTTCGAGGGTAGAGTATTCAACCCAAATTTATTGATTCGACACAAGGGGAGCCAAAGAATATTCTCGAGTATTAGCAGCTGAGTTGTCAATTCAACCACACCTGAAAGACTTAATATCTGCAACAAAGTATTCAGTAGCAAAGTAGTATGGAAGTAACGGTAACGATGGCAAGTGACAGTAGCAGTGTTGTAGTGATTGTGACGGTAGCAACGGAAAAGTAACTTAGCAAAGATCAATATGTGAAAAGCTCGTAGGCAATGGATCAGTGATGGATAATTATGTCGGATGGCATTCATCATGCAACAGTTATAACATAGGGTGACACAGAACTAGCTCCAATTCATCAATGTAATGTAGGCATGTATTCCATATATAGTCATACGTGCTTATGGAAAAGAACTTGCATGACATCTTTTGTCCTACCCTCCCGTGGCAGCGGGGTCCTAATGGAAACTAAGGGATATTAAGGCCTCCTTTTAATAGAGAACCGGACCAAAGCATTAGCACTTAGTGAATACATGAACTCCTCAAACTACGGTAATCACCGGAAAGAATCCCAGTTATTGTCACCCTGGGGGATGCGAATCATAACTCGTAATAGGTGTCTACAACTTGCAAGATAGGATCAAGAACACATATATATTCATGAAAACATAATAGGTTCAGATCTGACATCATGGCACTCGGGCCCTAGTGACAAGCATTAAGCATAGCAAAGTCATAGCAACATCAATCTCAGAACATAGTGGATACTAGGGATCAAACCCTAACCAATCTAACTCGATTACATGGTAAATCTCATCCAACCCATCACCGTCCAGCAAGCCTACGATGGAATTACTCACGAACGGCGGAGAGCATCATGAAATTGGTGATGAAGGATGGTTGGTGATGACGACGGCGTCGATTTCCCCTGTCCGGAGCCCAAATCAGACTCTAGATCTACCCTCCCGAGGAAGAACAGGAGGTGGCGGCGGCTCCGTATCGTAAAACGCGATGAACTCTTCTCCCTGATTTTTTTCTCCGCAAATAGGAATATATAGGAGTGGAAACGAGGTCGGAGGAGCTAGAGGGGCCCCACAAGACAGGGGGGCGGCTTGTGACCAGGTGGTGGCCCCTCTCCGGTTGATTCTTTCGTCAATATTTTTTATTAATTCCAAAAATATTCTCCGTAAATTTTCAGGTCAATCCGAGAACTTTTATTTCTGCACAAAAATAACACCAAGGCAATTCTGCTGAAAACAGCGTCACTCCGGGTTAGTTCCATTCAAATCATGCAAATTAGAGTCCAAAACAAGGGCAAAAGAGTTTGGAAAAGTAGATACGTTGGAGACGTCTCAGTAAATCGCCCCCATCTCTCTCTTTTCTTCTTCTTCTTCCAAACCTCTCCAAACCCTAGGAAAACTTCGCTCGATCTCTCTACTCGTCCGTTTTCAGTTCAAATCCTTCTGTGTGATCAATCTACGGTACGTTTCTCCTCCGATCCCCAAGTTATTTTTCACGAATCCACGTTCTACATGCCTAGCATTTGCATGTCAAGGATATGCATATTTTTGATCCAAATTTGAATTTGACTTGGATTTGTTGATTTTTTTAGAGGAGTATGATGTCGTGACTACCGTAGGATCGTTATTGTTCAATTATATGATGTGGTTCCCCTAAGTTTATGCACCGCACCACCACAACAAGTTTCCACTCAGGGGATCGTCTTTACCGATCGTGGAGCAAGGAAGAAGTTCCAGAAGCTCACCACGAGGAAGATCAAAGCAACCAAATGGGCTTGTGCGAGTACCCTCGCCAAGCTAGGTATTACTAATGATTTCAATTTGCTTTGTCACAATGCTAGGTTGCATCATTTTGTTTATCAGGGATGTGAAACTTAGAAACGCATGACGCTTGAGTTTCTTGGTACTCTCTCGCACAATGTTTGTTTAATGCCAAATGCATGTGAGGAGGAGAGGATCACTTTTCGTCTCCTTGACCAAGACTTTGACATCACTTTTGAGGAGTGGTGTAATCATTTTGGCTTCTCCAACAATAATGATGATATTAGAGATGTTTATAATTTCACTGACCCGCACCCAAGGCAATCCTTCTACCGTATGATTCGTCATGGCTCTAGGCAAAGAGCAAGTTGCATTGAAAGTCATGCTATACATTATTTCTACTATGTTATCACTAACTCGTTGCAGGCACGAAGAGAGGTTTCTAAGGTGAATGATGAGAACCTGCAAGTTCTTGGGAAAGCAGCAAACCTGGACGTTAGTTATTCGCCCAACTTAGGGGCAATACTTTTGCTACACCTCGCGCATCAAGCAAATCATGCCCAAGGAGATATCGTGTGTGGAGTGATCATAACGTTGGCCAATTCCCTTGGTCTCAACTACAATCATATCCGCCCTATTGTTGGTAACACTCTTGTTAACTTTCGTGTTCTTACTAGCGTTGGTATGGTAGTAGTTCGTAATGGCCGTCACTGCATTAGAATTCCTGGAGTGGCACACTTGTTGCCCACTCCTATGCCTAACTGTTTCTCTATCGAGAATGGACAATTGCATTATGTTGCACAGGAAGGAGATGCAGCGTTTGACCAAGAAGGGCCAGACCATAACAAGTAGATGAATAAGAACTCGCCACCCACGAAGAGGAGGAGCAGCCCCAACAAGACTACACCACCTACATGAAACTCAAAAACCTCCAGGGCTCTATAAATGATATGAGCAACCTCACATCATCCCTTCGAGGCAAGTCCACCTACATGAACATGAACTTCTCCAACTAGAGCCGGGAGTGAGCTCCTGACCAACCGCCACAATGATCCCACCGATTTGGGCTTGCAAAATCCTAAGCTTGGGGGAGGTCATTACCACTTCTACATCAAGAGGTGGCAGTATTCGAATAAATTCTAATGAGATTGT
Organism: Elymus sibiricus; assembly: GCA_039707655.1. Taxonomy (NCBI): domain Eukaryota; kingdom Viridiplantae; phylum Streptophyta; class Magnoliopsida; order Poales; family Poaceae; genus Elymus; species Elymus sibiricus. The sequence goes on from CM077671.1 coordinate 308,601,313, forward strand.
ACTTAAGCTTGAGGAGCTTGAAAACACTCGTGTTGGTCCGTTCCAACACTTTGCTTTTATTTGCCTTTGCTTTTTATTTTTATTTTGCCTTTGCGATTTTTTAGTTGCAAGTTAGATTTCAAAAACCTAAAAACCAAAAAATAGAATAAACTTTGCTTTTATCTTGTTCTTCATTTAGCCCCTTGGATTCCGTTTGCATTTTTTTTCCAGAGGAGTTGATCTACGCCGGACAACGAGGAGTGCAAGAGTAAGGGAGAGAAGTGTGTAAATTCGCAACCGTGAAGGTATATCCTACGGCCCCGTCTTTTGCACTTGGAATACTTATAGTAGATGTAGTAGTACTATGTGTGATATGTGTGCAGATGGAAGTAAGTCTTGATAGTTGAAACAAAGGTTTTGTTCTAGTAGCGGAAATAATTTTGTAGCCTTTGTTTTATTTAGCTTAGACAACTAAGACTTGCCATGGGACAGTTTTTATAATGAAATGTTATTAACTAAGAATAACTATGCACAAGAGAAAGTCTCTCAAGACTTGGGAGTTGAGGAATTGTAGTGGAAGTGATGTTTGAAATGCTCAACCCCATGTTTAAAATTTTAATATACTTGATAGTACTTGTGGATTAAATTGTCTAGAGGAACTTAGTTGAAAGGTGAGTGAGAATATGCCAAAAATTTATATTGTATCTCTTACATGGTGCTTCAGCTCCTTGCTGGCGCTATGGCCCAGCTACTATATGCATATGTACGTGTGTAAATGTGGCTTCATCACCTTTGATGTTATGCCGAGGACTCAGTTGGCCAATGAACGATCCACCAAGAGCGATAGCTCGGATTTCGGCTATGAATTTGTTACCGTACGTAGTGACAATGCTACAAATGAATATTATTCGGCTTTCTCTTGAGTGTGTGTGTGTGTGTGTATGTGGCAAATCAAGGGGACAGATCAGAAGAGCTCGAAAGAGACATATTGCTAAAGGTCCATAGATCCCAAACATTAAGCCATAATGAAAACCTATGCATGATCACTTATTTGGCATAATCCCTTCACGTGACAATCAAAGTTCCAGCAAGTAATGATTGAAATTAAATGCTTAAGAGCCTAGACGAGGAAACAATTGTAGAAGTGCTTATGAGCACTTGAGCATCATATTTTACTACATGATTTCTACTCCCTAACTTATGTTTTCATGGCTCTATCTAAAGAAAACTCTTCCGTGTATTCCCAGCAAGCAAGTGTTGTCTAGATTAAATGAATTGAAGTGTTGCAAAGTTTTTTTATCTAGTAGATCAAGAACTTTGTGTTGATTATCTTTGCTTCACTAACACTTGCACTATAATCATGCCACCGCTACATCTATGCCAAGTTTCCAGGTGAAGAAGCGGAGGCCTATCTAGGCGTACCGATCGTAAGTGAACCAAAACCTTCTTGTTATTTTGGTTTAAACAACTGAATTCCTTATGATTCGGATTTCTCTTTATGTTGCTCGAGGACGATCAAGTTTAAGCTTGAGGGAGTTGATGAGTGATATTCTTACACTCATTTAAGCCTTGTTTAAACCGAGATATTTCATTTAAAGAGAGATATTCGATCCGGTGTTGCCACTAATGACTAATGATTGCAAAGGATTCCACAAATCCTCTCTTTAATGTTTTTCCACAGGAAATGGGCTTAAAAGGGAAGAAAAATCATGTGGAGGAATGTAAAGGAAGGAAACTGGAGGAAGAAAGAATCCACATGAAGCGTCTATGCGGAGACAGAACGAAAGACGGTGTTCCATACTGGCACGAGCGCCCGCATGAGCGGTCGTTTGGCATGGATTTTGAGGCGGTTCGTCGACCTGAACAACTTTTATAAAGGGGGCCCCATCGAAATGTCAACAGAGCGGCGTCGAGCACAGCCAGAACCTCTTCATCATCATCTTCATCCAAAAACCCTAACCGCCGCCATTTCCATCTCCATAGCCATCTCCACCACCACACTGCTCTTGCATCTAGTTCATACTTGTAATCGTGCATCGCACAAGGCATCCATTGTAAGACATATTGCAATCGATCAATCTCAAGATGTGTTCTTCAATGTTTGCTTCTTGCGATCTGATCTCCATGTGAGAGTAGTCCATTATGGTATGGGTTGAAGCATGAGCCTTGCAACCCCAGGTATTTGTTGAGGGGGTCAATTGAAGTCTTTGACATAACATCCCGTATGTGTGAAATAAAATTGTTTCATGAAGTGTATCTTGTCTTGTTCGCGATCTTCATCCATGCAGGTACCCAGGATCATGGATATTGAGCATCGGTGAGGCTAGGAGCAAGGGGATCGTGAAGTGTTATACCAAACACGTGTGACAGTAAGGTTTAGTAGGGTAACATGGATCATATGCTTGGGGATTCAGGAGGTGTAGTCATTAAACACCCAATGCTTTTGTCTGATTTGATTATCTTAATTCTCAAGGCAACCCCGCGAGATGGATAGAGCCTTTGGCAGGACAACTGATTCTTAATGCAGGACTCGTACCGGTCAAGATGTTATTTGGACACATCCCCCACTCTGATATGAAACAAGCACATCTTGATGGGTGAATTTCCGAGCACAAATTAATATACTATTTGATCCCAACGCAAATACACGGTTGTAGGCATTAAGACCTCATACACGTACATCTTTTTATTATAAGTGTTTGAATCACTATTTGCTTCCTGATCCAGTCAAAAGCTAGATTTGACACTTTGGCAAAAGCTTGTTAGAGACCATTGCTTCAAGGGAATCTTCCTCTCGTGCGTTCGATACCCACGGTCACCTCTGGGGAAATAGGTGCAGGATACCCTTTTATGTTCAAACACCGGATCAATAAAAAGGAGATATCAGCTATCCCAAAGTAAAGTGCATAAGTAAAGGGCTCACGTAAGAGATAACTAAGGCACGCAGAGACGACGATGTATCCCGAAGTTCACACCCTTGCGGAAGCTAATTCCGTTTTGAGCGGTGTGGAGGTACAATGCTCCACAAAATGCCACTAGGGCCACCGCAATCCCCTCACACCCTCGCATAATGCAAGATGTCGTGATTCCACTAAGGGACCCTTGAAGGCAGTCACAGAACCAGTACAAATGGTGACCCTTGGGGTGGTCACCGGATCCGTACAATTGGCAACCCTTGGGGGCGTTCACCGGACCCGTACAATTGGCAACCTTTGGGGGTGGTCACCGGTACCCGCATAAATTGCTTGGGGCAATCTCCACAACCTAATTGGAGATCCCGACGCTTTCCTGGAGCTTTACACCATAATGATTAAGCTCTGAGACACCACCAACCGTCTAGGGTGCCAAAGCACCCAAGAGGAACAAGCTCTAGAGTGCCCAAACACCCAAGAGTAATAAGCTTCTCAACTTTTCACTTCCACGTATCACCGTGGAGAACTCAAACCGATGCAACTAATGCAATGGCAAGGACACATGAAGTGGTAAAGTCCCTCACTCCCAAATACCACTACAACAACAAAAGCTATAGAGGAATATGAGAGGAAGAATAAGGAGAACACAAAGAACTACAAGATCTAGATCCAAGGGGTTCCCCTCACAAAGAGGACAAAGTGATCGGTGGAAATGTGGATCTAGATCTCCTCTCTATTTTCCCTCAAGAACTAGCAAGAATCAATGGAGGGATTGAGAGATAGCTAGCTTGAAGAAGGTCAACAATGGGGGACAAAACACGAGCTTAAGGGATAAGGTCCATTAGGGAAGAGTGTTGGAAATATGCCCTAGAGGCAATAATAAATTAGTTATTATCATATTTCCTTGTTCATGATAATCGTTTATTATCCATGCTAGAATTGTATTGATCGGAAACTCAGATACATGTGTGGATACATAGACAACACTATCTCCCTAGTGAGCCTCTACTAGACTAGCTCGTTCATCAAAGATGGTCAAGGTTTCCTAGCCATAGACATGAGTTGTCATTTGATAATGGGATCACATCATTAGGAGAATGATGTGATGGACAAGACCAAAACTATGAATGTAGCATATGATCGTGTCAGTTTATTGCTATTGTTTCTGCATGTCAAAGTATTTGTTCCTATGACCATGAAATGATGCAACTCACTGACACCGGAGGAGTACCTTGTATGTATCAAACATCACATCGTAAATGGGTGACTATAAAGGTGCTCTACAGGTATCCCCGAGGGTGTCTGTTGAGTGGGCATGGATCAAGACTGGGATTTGTTACTCCGTGTGACGGAGAGGTATCTCAGGGCCCACTCGGTAATACAACATCACAATAAGCCTTGCAAGCAAAGTGACTAAAGAGTTAGCCACGGGATCTTGTATTACGGAATGAGTAAAGAGACTTGCCAGTAACAAGATTGAACTAGGTATGGAGATATCGATGATCGAATCTCGGGCAAGTAACATACCGATGAACAAAGGGAACATCGTACAGGATTAACTGAATCCTTGACATAGAGGTTCAACCGATAAAGATCTTCGTAGAATATGTAGGAACCAATATGGGCATCCAGGTCCCGCTATTGATTATTGACCGTAGAGGTGTCTCGGTCATGTCTACATAGTTCTCGAACCCGCGGGGTCTGCACACTTAACGTTCCGTGACGTTTCGGTATTATTGAGTTATGTATGTTGGTGACCGAAGGTTGTTCGGAGTCCCGGATGAGATCCCGGACATCACGAGGATCTCCGGAATAGTCCGGAGGTAAATATTTATATATGGGAAGTCATATTTTGGCGACCGGAAAAGTTTCGGGTTTTTCCGGTATTGTACCGGGAAGCTTCTAGAAGGTTCCGGAAACTTCCGGAGGACTCCGAAAGTCCACCAAGGGTTCCACCACGTCCCAAGGGTTTGCATGGGCTGAGGGGAGGCTCCCTGGCCTTATTGGGCCAGGCGCACAAGTCCCTCAAGGCCCATGTGGCTTGGGAGAGGTGGAAAGTCCACCTGTTTATGGAAAGGGAGGAAATTGGACTAGGAGTCCAACTCCTCCCCCTTGGCTGCGCCCTAGGGCTTGGAGGGGCTGATCTCCATGCCCCTCCACCTATATATAGAGGGGAGGGGGCGCCCCAAGAGGACACACGAAGCCCTTGGTGCCCCTCTCTCTCCCTAGATCGTTTTCTCCTCCGTTCGCGGTTTCGGTAGCGCTAGGCATACCCCTGCCGGGATAGTACCACCACCACCGCCACCACGTCGTCGTGTTTCCGGAGAACTCATCTACCTCTCCGCTCTCCCTTGCTGGATCAAGGAGGCGGAGATCGTCATCGAGCTGTACGTGTGCTGAACGCGGAGGTGCCGTCCGTTCGGCGCTAGATCGTGATTGGATCGCGGGACGGCTTGCGATTTGGATCGCGAAGACGTTCGACTACATCAACCGCGTTTCTTAACGCTTCCCGCTTAGCGATCTACAAGGGTATGTGGATCCAATCTCCCCTCTCTCAGATGCTCATCTCCATGGATAGATCTTGTATGTGCGTAGGAAATTTTTTGTTTCCCATGCAACGTCACACCAACAGTGGCATCATGAGCTAGGTCTATGCGTAGATGAGATCACGAGTAGAACACAAAGGAGTTTGTGGGCGTTGATATTCAGATTGCTTCCCTCCTTAGTCTTTTCTTGATTCAGCGGTATTGTGGGATGAAGCGGCTCGGACCAACCTTACTCGTCCACGTACGAGAGACCGGTTCCATCGACTGACATGTAACTTTGTTGCATAAGATGGCTGGCGGGTGTCTGTCTCTCCCACTTTAGTTGAATCGGATTCGACAGAGGCGGTCCTTGTTGAAGGTGAAATAGCAATTTGTATATCACCGTTGTGGTTTTACGTAGGTAAGAATCGTTCTTGCTAGGTACCCATAGCAGCCACGTAAAACATGCAACAACAAATTAGAGGACGTCTAACTTGTTTTTGCAGGGTATGATGTGATATGATATGGCCAGAAACATGATGAGATATATGTGATGTATGAGATGATCATGTTTTGTATAGATTATCACGACTTGCATGTCAATGAGTACGGCAACCGGCAGGAGCCATAGGGTTGTCTTTAATTTATTCTCGCCTTTTTGCTTTACTTTATCGCTATGAGTTAGCAATAGTTATAGAAGCAATAGTTGGCACGACAACCTCATGGCGACATGTTGATGGAGGTCAAGATGATGGAGATCATGGTGTTATGCCGGTGACGATGGAGATCATGCCGGTGCTTTCAAGATGGAGATCAAAAGCACAATATCATGGCCATATCATGTCACTTATGATTTGCATGTGATGTTAATCCTTTTATGCACCTTGTTTTGCTTAGGACGATGGTAGCATTATAAGGTGATCCCTCACTAAAATTTCAAGATAAAATTGTGTTCTCCCCGAGTGTGCACCGTTGCGAAAGTTCGTCGTTTCGAGACACCACGTGATGATCGGGTGTGATAGACTCTACGTTCGCATATGACGGGTGCAAGCCAGTGTTGCACATGCGGAACACTCGGGTTAAACTTGACGAGCCTAGCATGTACAGACATGGCCTCGGAACACAAGAGACCGAAAGGTCGCACATGAGTCATATAGTAGATATGATCAACATGGAGATGTTCACCATTGAAACCACCTCATCTCACGTGATGATCGGACTTGGGTTGGTGGATTTGGATCATGTCACACTTAGACAACCTGAGGGATGTTGATTTGAGTGGGAGTTCTTAAGTAATATGATTAATTGAACTCATTATCATGAACATAGTCAAAGTGACTTTGCAAATTATGTTGTAGATCAATAGCTCGCGCTGTAGCTCCCCTGTTTTTTTACGTTCCTAGAGAAAATTAAATTGAAAGATGATGGTAGCAATAATGCGGACTGGGTCCGTGATCTGAGGATTGTCCTCATTGCTGCACAGAAGGCTTATGTCCTTAATGCACCGCTCGGTGCGCCACCCCCTCAAGCGTCGTCTGTAGATGTTGTGAACATCTGACATGCACGTTCTGATGACTACTTGATAATTCAGTATGTCATGCATTACGGCTTAGAATCGAGGCTCCAAAACGTTTTGAACGTCACGGAACATATGAGATGTTCTAAGAGCTGAAATCGGGATCTCAGGCTCGTGCCCGTGTTGAGAGGTATGAGACCTCCAACAAGATTCTTTGCCTGCAAGATGAAGGAGAATAGCTCAATCGGTGAGCATGTGCTCAGATTGTCTGGGTGCTACAATCGCTTGAATCGAGTGGGAGTTGATCTTCCAGATAACATAGTGGTTGATATAGTTCTCCAAGTCACTGCCACAAAGCTACTAGAGCTTCGTGATGAACTATGAAATGCCAGGGATAGAAATAATGATCCCTGAGCTATTCGCGATGTTTGACACCGCGAAGGTAGAAATCAAGAAGGAGCATCAAGTGTTGATGGTTAGTAAAACCACTAGTTTCGAGAAGGGCAAGGGCAAGGAGGGAAACCTCATGGATGGCAAGCCAGTTGCTGCTCCAGTGAAGAAACCCAAGGTTGAACCCAAATTCGAGATTAAGTGCTTCTATTATGAGGAGAGCGGTCGCTGAAGCGGAACAACCCTAGATACTTGGTAAAGATAAGAAGGCTGGCAACGTCAACGGAAGTATATTTGATATACGTATTATTAATGTGTACCTTACTAGTACTCCTAATAGCACCTGGGTATTAGATACCGGTTCAGTTGCTAAATGTTGGTAACTCGAAATAAAAGCTACGGAATAAACGGAGACTAGCTAAGGGCGAGGTGACGATGTGTGTTGGAAGTGTTTCCAAGGTTGATGTGATCACCATCTCACGCTCTCTCTACCTTTGGGATTAGTGATGAACCTAAATAAATGTTATTTGGTGTTTGCGTTGAGCATGAACGTGATTAGATCATGTTTATTGCAATACGGTTATTCATTTAAGTTAGAGAATAATGGTTATTCTGTTTACATGAATAATACCTTCAATGGTCATGCACCCAATGTGAATGGTTTATTGAATCTCGATCGTAGTAATACACATGTTCATAATGTTGATGCCAAAAGATGCAAAGTTAATAATGATAGTACCACATACTTGTGGCACTGCCGCCAAGGTCATATTGGTGTAAAGCGCATGAAGAAACTCCATGCTGATGGATCTTTTGACTCACTCGATTTTGAATCGGTTGAGACATGCAGACCATGCCTCTTGGGCAAGATGACTAAGACCCCGTTTTCCGATTTGATGGAGCGGGCAAGTGACTTATTGGAAATAATACATGTTGATGTAGCGATCCAATGAGTGTTGAAGCATGCGGTGGATATCGTTATTTTCTAACCTTCACTGATGATTTGAGTAGATATGGGGATATTTACTTAAATGAAACACAAGTCTGAAACGTTTGAAAAGTTCAAACAAATTCAGAGTGAAGTTTGAGATCATCGTGACAAGAAGATAAAATGCCTACGATATGATCGTGGAGGTAAATATCTAAGTTACGAGTTTGGTATACAACTCAAGACAATGTGGAAGTTGTTTCACAACTCATGCCACCTGGAACACCATAGTGTGATGGTGTGTCCGAACGTCGTAGTCGTGCTCTATTGGATATGGTGCGTACTATGATGTCTCTTATTGATTTGCCACTATCGTTTTGAGGTTATGCATTAGAGACAACTACATTCAATTTAAATAGGGCACCATCTAATTCCGTTGAGATGACACCGTATGAATTATGGTTTGGCAGAAACCTAAGCTGTCATTTCTTAGAGTTTGGGAATGCGACACTTATGTCTGATAAGCTCAAACCCAAAGCGGACAAGTGCGTATTCATAGGATACCCTAAAGAAACAGTTGGGTATACCTTCTATCTCAGATCCGAGGGCAAAGTGTTTGTTGCTAAAAACGGGTCCTTTCTCGAGAAAGAGTTTCTCTCGAAAGAATTGAGTGGGAGGAAAGTAGAACTTGATGAGGTTGTTGAACCGTCACTTCAGTTGGATGGTAGCACGACGCAGAAAGATTTTTCTTTGGCGCCTACACCGAATGAAGAGGAAGTTAATGATGATGATGATCATGACACTTCGGATCAAGTTACTACCGAACCTCGTAGGCTGACAAGAAATCGTATCGCCTCTGAGTGGTACGCCAATCCTGTCTTGGAGGTCATGTTGTTAGACAACAGTGAACCTACGAGCTATGAAGAAGCGATGGTGGGCCCGGATTCCAACCATTGGCTAGGAGCCATGAAATCTGAGATAGGATCCATGTATGAAAACCAAGTATGGACTTTGGTAGACTTGCCCGATGAACGGCAGGCCATTAAGTACAAATGGATCTTTAAGAAGAAGACAGACGCTGATGGTAAATGTCACCATTTATAAAGCTCGACACGTCGCAAAGTAGTTTTCGACAAGTTTAAGGAGTTGACTACGATGAGACTTTCTCACCCGTAGCGATGCTAAAGTCTGTTTGAATTATGTTAGCAGTTGCTGCATTTTTCGATAATGAAATCTGGCAGATGGATGTGAAAACAGAGTTTCCTTAATGGTTTCCATGAGGAAAGGTTGTATGTGATACAAATAGAAGGTTTTGTCGGTCCTAAAGATGCTAAAAGGTATGCAAGCTCTAGCGATCCTTCTATGGACTGGAGCAAGCATCTCGGAGTTGGAATATACGCTTTGATGAGGTGATCAAAGCTTTTGGGTTTATACAAAGTTTATAAGAAAATTGTATTTACAAGAAAGTGAGTGGGAGCACTACAGAATTTCTGATAAGTATATGTGGTTGACATATTGTCGATCGGAAATAATGTAGAATTTCTGGAAAGCATAAAGGGTTGTTTGAAAGGAGTTTTTCAAAAGAAGACCTGGATAAAGCTACTTAAAACATTGGGCATCAAGATCTATAGAGATAGATCAAGACGTCTGATAAGACTTTCAATAAGTACATACCTTGACAAGATTTTGAAAGAGTTCAAAATGGATCAGTCAAAGAAAGTGTTCTTGCCTGATTTGTAAGGTGTGAAGTTGAGTGAGACTCAAAGCTCGACCATGGCAGAAGAGAGAAAAAGGACGAAGGTCATCTCCTATGCCTTAGCCGTAGGCTCTATATAGTATGCCATGCTGTGTACCGCACCTGGTGTGTGCCTTGCCATGAGTCTATCAAGGGGTACATGAGTGATCCAGGAGTGGATCACTGGACAACGGTCAAAATTATCCTTAGTAACTTGAGGACTGAGGAAATATTTCTCGATTATGGAGGTGATAAAGAGTTCGTCGTAAAGAGTTACGTCGATGCAAGCTTTGACACCAATCCGGATGACTCTGAGTAGCAATCCGGATACGTATAGTGGAGCACCATTTGGAATAGCTCCAAGTGGAGCATGGTAGCAGCATCTACAGTATGACATAATATTTGCAAAGTGCACACGGATCTGAATGTTGTAGACCCGTTGACTAAAAACCTCTCTCACAAACAAAACATGATAAAACTCCAGAACTCATTGGGTGTTAATCACATGGTGATGCGAACTAGATTATTGACTCTAGTGCAAGTGGGAGACTGTTGGAAATATGCCCTAGAGGCAATAATAAATTAGTTATTATCATATTTCCTTGTTCATGATAATCGTTTATTATCCATGCTAGAATTGTATTGATCGGAAACTCAGATACATGTGTGGATACTTAGACAACACTATGTCCCTAGTGAGCCTCTACTAGACTAGCTCGTTGATCAAAGATGGTCAAGGTTTCCCGGCCATAGACATGAGTTGACATTTCATAACGGGATCACATCATGAGGAGAATGATGCGATGGATAAGACCCAAACTATGAACGTAGCATATGATCGTGTCAGTTTATTGCTATTGTTTCTGCATGTCAAAGTATCTGTTCCTATGACCATGAGATCATGCAACTCACTGACCCCGGAGGAGTACCTTGTGTGTATCAAACATCACAACGTAAATGGGTGACTATAAAGGTGATCTACAGGTATCCCCGAGGGTGTCTGTTGAGTGGGCATGGATCAAGACTTGGATTTGTTACTCCGTGTGACGGAGAGGTGTCTCAGGGCCCACTCGGTAATACAACATCACAATAAGCCTTGCAAGCAAAGTGACTAAAGAGTTAGCCACGGGATCTTGTATTACGGAAGGATTAAAGAGACTTGCCGGTAACGAGATTGAACTAGGTATGGAGATACCGACGATCGAATCTCGGGCAAGTAACATACCAATGAACAAAGGGAACAGCGTACGGGATTAACTGAATCCTTGACATAGAGGTTCAACCGATAAAGATCTTCATAGAATATGTAGGAACCAATATGGGCATCCAGGTCCCACTATTGGTTATTGACCGTAGAGTTGTCTCGGTCATGTCTACATAGTTCTCGAACCCGCAGGGTCTGCACACTTAACGTTCTGTGACGTTTCGGTATTATTGAGTTATGTATGTTGGTGACCGAAGGTTGTTCGAAGTCCCGGATGAGATCCCAGACGTCACGAGGAGCTCCGGAGGTAAATATTTATATATGGGAAGTCATATTTTGGCGACCGGAAAAGTTTCGGGTTTTTCCGGTATTGTACCGGGAAGCTTCTAGAAGGTTCCGGAAACTTCCGGAGGACTCCGGAAGTCCACCAAGGGTTCTACCACGTCCCAAGGGTTTGCATGGGCTGAGGGGAGGCTCCCTGGCCTTATTGGGCCAGGCGCGCAAGTCCCTCAAGGCCCATGTGGCTTGGGAGAGGTGGAAAGTCCACCTGTTTATGGAAAGGGAGGGAATTGGACTAGGAGTCCAACTCCTCCCCCTTGGCTGCGCCCTAGAGCTTGGAGGGGCTGATCTCCACGCCCCTCCACCTATATATAGAGGGGAGGGGGCGCCCCAAGAGGACACACGAAGCCCTTGGCGCCCCTCTCTCTCCCTAGATCGTTTTCTCCTTCGTTCGCGGTTTCGTTAGCGCTAGGCGTAGCCCTGCCGGGATAGCACCACCACCACCGCCACCACGCCGTCGTGTTGCCGGAGAACTCACCTACCTCTCCATTCTCCCTTGCTGGATCAAGGAGGCGGAGATTGTCATCGAGCTTGCGATTTGGATTGCGAAGACGTTCGACTACATCAACCGCGTTTCTTAACGCTTCCCGCTTAGCGATCTACAAGGGTATGTGGATCCAATCTCCCCTCTCGTAGATGCTCATCTCCATGGATAGATCTTGTATGTGCGTAGGAATTTTTTTGTTTCCCATGCAACGTTCCCCAAGAAAGAGGAACACCTTTTAAAGGTGGGGAAAATCCAACTGTTATGCTCACTAGTCGTGTACAAGCGGTACAACCGCTTGACATGGTAGTAGAAAGGAGAGACAACGGTAGTACCGCTTTAAGCGGTACTACCGTGCTTACGTCCACTCTACTACTGTTGTGAGTGAATGGGGAAGCCCGAAGCTCATCCAGCACAAAGGTGTTCGTGATTAGTAGGTGTGGTACTACATCACCAGGCGGTACTACCGCTTGGGTAGGAGCGGTACTACCGCTTAAAGCGGTGGTACCGCACCACTACCGCCCTACTACCATCGATGAGCACGAGTCTGTGCTGGCCGAGCGGGAGGGCAGCAGAGAATCGCGGAAGCGGTACTACCGCTGACCGAGCCGTACTACCGCTACCCAGAGCGGTACTATCACTGAGCCCAGCGGTACTAACGCTTGGGTGCTTCAAACTTGCCCAAGCAAAACAGATGGGTGCAAGAAGACCGAAACAACCATAACTTTTGCGTACGAGCTCCGCAGTGAGCAAACTCAAGCTTGTTGGATAGATGACGACGAATAATATCCAACAACGAGTGGTTATATTAAGAACTAGTAATGGAGAATAAATTGCCAATAGGGTAAGGAAGAGAACCTTCCCAAATATGAACCCTAAAAATCTCCAACACCGAAAATGCAAAGATGATGCAATGAAATCCGTTTTCGATGAACTCGAGCTAGTTAGGAAAGGTGACTATAAAGCTCAAAAACTCACATAGAGAAAAGCCAAACAAGAACCAAGAAAGATGATGATGCAAAGAATGCAATGGTTTGAGCTCTTGATACTTCTATTTTGCATCATGATTTCCTACTATTATTATTATTGTTTTTGGTCATTATTCCACTTTATGATAGAATTTTAATGCCTTTTCTCTCTGAATTTACAAGGAATACATGGAGGGGACATTACCGACAGCTAGAATTATGGACCTGAAAAAGCTACATCAGAGATACCTTTTCTGCTCGACTCCAAATGACCTGAAATTTTACGGAGAATGTTTTTGGAATATATAAAAAAATATTGGAGCCAAGAAGTACTACAGGGGGGCCAGCTGTTGCTCACGAGGCAGGTGGGTGCGCCCACCCCTTGGGCACGCCCAGGTGCCTTGTGGGCCCCACATGGGGGTCTCTGACCCCCCTCTTCTGTTGTGTGAATGGTTTTGACCTAGAAAAAATCAAGGGGAGGCTTTCGGGACAAAGTGTCACCATCTTGAGGCGGATCCTGGACAGGAGCACTTTTGCTCCTGCAGAGCGATTCTGTCGGGGAAACTTCCATGTGGGTGGGGGAAATCGAAGCCATCGTCATCACCAACATTGCCTCCATAGTGGGAGGACCAAGCTTCATCAACATATTCACCAACACCATCTCATCTCAAACCCTAGTTCAACTCTTGTATTCAATCTTTGTCTCAAAACCTCAGATTGGTACTTGTGGGTTACTGGTAGAGTTGATTACATCTCGTAGTTGATGCTTGTTTGTTTATTTGGTGGAAGATTATATGTTCAGATCCTTAATGATATTCAACAACCCTCTGATTTTGAACATGAATATGATTTGTGAGTAGTTACTTTTGTTCTCGAGGACATGGGTGAATTCTTGTTATAAGTAATCATGTGAAGTTGGTATTCGTTCGATATTTTGATTATATGTATGTTGCTCTTCCTTTAGTTGTCTCATGTGAACGTTGAATAGATGACACTTCACCATACTTGGGCCTAAGGGAAGACATTGTGGAGTAATAAGTAGATGATGGGTTGCAAGACTGACAGAAGCTTAAACCCTAGTTTATGAGTTATTCCGTAAGGGGCTAATTTGGATCCATATGTTTCATGATATGGTTAGATTTATCTTAATTCTTCTTTCGTAGTTGCGTATGCTTGTGAGAGGGGGTAATCATAAGTGTGTTGTTTGTTCAAATAAGAACAACACCTTAGCACCGTTCCACCCACATATCAAATTATCAAAGTAGCGAATGTGAATCAACTAAACATGATGAACGTGACTAGAGAGAAATTCCCATGTGTCCTTGAGAGCACTTTGCTTTATATAAGAGAACTTTCAGGCCTGTCCTTTGCTATAAAAACGATTGGGCTAGCTTGCTGCACACTTGCTACTATTGTTACTTGTTACTTGTTACGAATTATCTTGCTACAATACTATCTATCATTGCTACTTAAAACACTTGCAGAGAATACCTTGCTGAAAACCACTTGTCATTTCCATCTGCTCCTCGTTGGGTTCGACACTCTTACTTATTTAAAGGACTTTGATTGATCCCCTATACTTGTGGGTCATCATATCTCTACGAACGATACGATCAAGCTACTCACTCGAGAGCCCCCCTTGATAGTATGACAATCAATGCTATAACACGGTCTCCCAACTAACACCATGAGACCGGTAAAATAGAAAACCTATCAAGGACAAACCTTTGCCTTGCACATAGTCCACATGAGCTAGATGATGACAATCTTGACCTCCTCAAGTTGGACCACCTGTCTTGATTGCGCTGGCTCGATGAAGGCTAGTAGATTGCTCCCCCATACTCCACTATGGGTGAGCCTCTCTTCGGCACATCTTCAGATGTCCATTGTCACCACAATGGACGGCAATCTTCAAGCATGATCTCTTCATGATGCTCCACTTGAACTTGCACACCTCAACTTTGATGACGATCACCACTTGATGTTTGATACGTCTCAAACGTATCTACTTTTCCAAACACTTTTGCTCTTGTTTTGGACTCTAATTTGCATGATTTGAATGGATTTAACCCGGACTGACGTTGTTTTCAGCAGAACTACCATGGTGTTGTTTTTGTGTAGAAATTAAAGTTCTCGGAATTGGACAAAACTTTCTGGAGATTTTTTATGGAATACATAAAAAATACTGGAGCGAAGATCCACCGGAGGGGGCCACTAGTTGCCCACAAGGTAACAGGGCGGACCGACCCCCCCCCCCCGGGCGCGCCCAAATGCCTTGTGAGGCCCGCGTGGCTCCGCTGACCCTAATATCAAGCCTATAAATTCCTATTCCCCGAGAGGAAAAAAGAGAAGTGTTCATCGCGTTCCACGAGATGGAGCCACCACCACCTCCTATTCTTCCTCGGGAGGGCTTATCTCGAGTCCGTTTGGGAATTCGGAGAGGGGAATTCATCGCCATCATCATCACCAACCCGTCTCCATTAACAATTCCATGATGCTCACCACCGGGAGTGAGTAATTCCTTTGTAGGCTTGCTGGACGGTGATGGGATTGAATGGGATTTGTCATGTAATCGAGTTATTTGGACAGGGCTTGAGCCCTAGTATCCACTATGTTCTGAGATTGATGTTGCTATGACTTAGCTATGCTTAATGCTTGTCACTAGGGCCCGAGTGCCATGATTTCAGATTTGAACCTATTATGTTTTCACAAATATGATAGTGTTTTGGATCCTATCTTGCAAGTTGTATGCACCTATTATGTGTTAACCCGTAGACCCCAAGGTGACAATAATTGGGATCATCTTTGGTGATGACCGTAGTATGAGGAGTTCATGTATTCAGCATGTGTTAATGCTTTGTTCTGGTTCTCTATTAAAAGGAGGCCTTAATATCCCTTAGTTTCACTTTGGACCCCGCTGCCACGGGAGGGTAGGACAAAAGATGACATGCAAGTTCTTACTATAAGCACGTATGACTATATAAGAAATACATGCCTACATTATATTGATGAATTGGAGCTAGTTCTGTGTCGCTCTAGTGTGTAACTGTTACATGATGAATGTCATCCAAATCAATTATCCATCACTAATCCAAGGCCTACACTTTTTTTGCATATTCATCTCCGTTAAGTTACTTTCGTTACTGCTGTTGCTACAATCATTACATTCTGCTACTATTACTGTTCCTTTTGCTTTTGTTACTGTGCTACTAAAAACTTCATGCAGAAAGAAATACCAGGTGTGGTTGAATTGACAACTCAACTGCTAAGACCAATAAATATTTTTTGCTCCCTTGTGCCGAATCAATAAATTTGGGTGAAATACTACCCTCGAAGACTATTGCGACCCCCTATACTTGTGGGTTATCAATGTCATCCTTCATGGGTTGTATGAGATCTTCCTATCGACGCAAGCCCATGGAAAGATACCTAACCCTACATAGAAACCTCACAAAACCATGGGTTAGTACACAAAGCGTAATGGAAAATGCTTACCATACCATGGGAACACTTGGTCCCACTTTGTACATCTTCTACGCTTTGTGTGTTTATCAACTTGAATCACTCTCTGTCTTAATATTGATCAACCTTGTATCTTATCTTCTTTCTACATAAAGATGATGTCTTGAAGGTAACATGAATGTTCACACAATCTTCTTCTTCAAGACATGCTTGCAATAGGCTCAACCCTCACATGACCAATCTTTGGATAATTCCTTGAATAACACCTTGGTCAACATATAATCTCCTTCTTATAACCTTGAAACCAACAAATGGTCTTCAAGCAATGCCTATGGACAAGCCTTAAACAATAACTCAAAGCAACCATTAGTCCATAGGGATTGTCATCGATTAGCAAAACCAAACATGGGGGCACCATGTTCTTTCAATCGACATGTGCCTACAACCGATCTATGCATCTTTTGTGGACGTACAGAAGGTGTCGAGCATGCTCTTTTCTTTCGCCCATTTGCTAAAGAAGTGTGGAGGAGGTGAAACTATCTTTTTTTGTTAGTCTATCTCATTCTGGTTTTTCCTCTCCCAAACAATGGTTATTCGACTACCTTGGAAGGGCGACGAACGTCGAAGCGACGGTGATGGCTGTCATAGTTTGGCATATTTTGGAAGCGAGGAATTCTGCAAGGAACAATGATGAATTTTATCACCCTCACCACATTGCATCGAAAATCATGGCATACATTGATATGATTTTGCAGCATCTGTACAAGTCCAGTACGAGTCACAGGTGTGATATGTCTATTACAAATTCATTTTTCTCTCCACCGTCGTCGGGTACTGTACTATTCATGTCTGATGCTGCTATTTCTTACGAGTTTGAAAAATCGGGTGTTGGGGTAGTTGCTGTGAACATTAATTGACACTGCCTTGTGTCTTGTACTGAACCAATTCCTAATTCTCTGGATCCTGAACTAGCTGAGGTGATGGCCCTTCGCCGTGCTATCTATTTGGCTCGAGATAAAAAAATTAGCACGGTGTGCTTCAGATTGTCTTACATTGGTGCAACGCCTAAACTGCCCTATTCGAGATCATTCATTTGTTGGTGCAGTGGTGGCGGACATCAGACATGTGGCTCTCAACTTCAACTCTGTGATCTTCAAGCATATTCGTCAGCAACTTAATATTCCTCCTCATATGTTAGCTAAATCTTGTTTGAACTCTCGTAATGTTTGTGTTTTTGTTTGTGCTCCGGAGTGTATCCAGGAGACTGATACGTCTCCGACGTATCTATAATTTTTGATTGTTTTATGCTGTTATATTATCAATCTTGGATACTTTATATGCAATTATATGCTATTTTATATCATATTTTGGGACTAACCTATTAACCCAGTGCCAAGTAACAGTTCCTGTTTTTTTTGCCTCATTTTGGATTTTCAGAAAATCAATATCAAACGGAGTCCAAATTGGATGAAAATTTATGGGAGTTATTTTTGGACAAAAAGAGACCCAGGAAGCTTTGGGAGGAGGTCAGAAGACCCACGAGGTGGCCACGAGCCTGGAGTGCGCGCCCCCAAGCTCGTGGGCCCGTGGCACCTCCTGACCTAATTCCACTTCCATATATTCCCAACTACCCCAAAACAACAGAGAGACACCCGAAACACTTTTTCCGCCGCCGCAAGCCTCTAGTCTTCCGCGTACCATCTGGAGACCTTTTCTGGTACTCTGCCGGAGGGGGAATCAATCACGGAGGTTGTCTACATCAACCTTGCTGCCTCCACGATGATGTGTGAGTAGCTCACCACAGACTACGGGTCCATAAATAGTATTTAGATGGCTTCTTCTCTCTCTCTGATCTTCAACACCATATTCTTCGCGATTCTCGCGAAGATCTATCCGATGTAATCTTTTTTTGTGGTGTGTTTGTTGGGATCCGATGAAATATGGGTTTATGAGCAGATTATTCATTGAAAGTAATTGAGTCTTTTATGAAATTTATTATGCATGATTGTTATAACTTTGTAATTCTCTCCGATCTATCCATTTTGTTTGGCCAACTAGATTGATTTATCTTCAGTGGGAGGAGTGCATTGTAGTGGGTTCAATCTTGCGGTGCTCTATATCCCAGGGATAAAAGGGGACAAGACACATATTGTATTATTGCCATTAAGGATAAAATGAGGGGGTCTGAACATATTGCTTGTCTTACTTTGTCTACATCATGTCATCTTGCTTAATGCGTTACTCAGTTTGTCATGAACTTAATACCATAGATGAAGAATCATTTCGGCGATTGCTGAAGTAATAGTAGTAGATGCAGAATCGTTTTGGTATACTTTTCATGGACGTGATGCCTATATACATGATCATTACCATGAATAACATCATAACTATGCGCTTTTCTATCAATTGCCCAACAGTAATTTGTCTACCCACCGTATGCTATGTGTTCGAGAGAGAAGCCTCTAGTGAAAACTATGGCCCCCGGGTCTATTCAAATCATATTACTAAAACCCTAAAAACCTTGCTGCAATTTATTTACTTTCTTTTTATTTTACTTTTTATTTATATACTTATCACTATCAGAAGTAATCCTTACAAGTAACGAGTCCAAGGGGCTTGACAACCATCTTGCCCGCGTTGGGTGCAAGTGTTTGGTTTTGAGTGTGTAGGTGCTGTCAATGTGAAGTCGTCGTGATTCTCCTACTGGTTTGATAATCTTGGTTCTCACTAAGGGAAATACTTATCGCTACTATATTACTTAACCCTTCCACTTCAGGGAAAAACCCAACACAACTCATAAGTAGCAGAAAGAATTCCTAGCGCCGTTGTCGGGGAGACATCATCAACTTCTCACAACGTTCCTTCACACAAACTATCATTCTGTCGTTCTACTTTTTACTGTCTTTTTATATTTACTTCATATTTGCTTTTATTAGAAATAAAAAAACACAAAAATATTTTTATTTGTTAGTTTGCTTGCTTTGTCGCTATGTCTCAAGAAAATACCAAATTGTGTGACTTTTCAAATAATAATAAGAATGATTTTATTAGTACTCCAATACCACCTACCACTAGTGCGGAACCTTATGATATTAATGCTGCCTTGCTGAATCTTGTTATGAAAGAACAATTTGCTGGAAGTCCTAATGAGGATGTTGCTTCAGATCTTAATACCTTCATTGAATTATGTGATATGCAAAAAAAAAGGATGTTGATAACAATGTGGTTAATTTGAAAATATTCCCTTTCTCACTAAGAGATAAATCTAAAACTTGGTTTTCATCCTTGCCTCATAATAGTATTGGAACTTGTGATAAGTGTAAGGATGCTTTTATTGCTAAGTATTTTCCTCCTGCTAAGATTATCTCTCTTAGAAATCAAATCATGAATTTTAAAAAACATGAGCAAGAACATGTTGCACAATATTGGGAGAGAATTAAATTAATGATTAGAAATTGTCCCACTCATGGCTTAAGTTTATGGATGATAATATAAAATTTCTATGCGGGACTAAACTGTGTGTCGAGTAATCTCCTAGATTCTTCTATAGGTGGTAGCTTCATGGAAATTACATTATGAGAAGCTATAAAACTTCTGGATAATATCGTGACAACTTATTCTCAATGGCACACCAACGAGCTCCAAGTGATAAGAAGGTAAACTCTGTCAAGGAAATTACTACTTTGAGTGATAAGATGGATTCTCTTATGAATCTGTTTGCTAGTAAAAATGCTCATGTTGATCCCAATGATGTGCCTCTATCTACTTTGATTGAGCAAAATAATAATGCTATTGATGTGAATTTTGTTCTAGAAATAATTTCAACAACTATGCTTATAGAGGGAATTTCAATACTAGACCGTATCTCGGTAATTCCTCTAATAATTATGGTAATCCTTCCAACAACAATAATAGGATACCTATTGATCTTGAGAACATAATTAAAGAATTTTTTAATTCTTAAAAGATTTGCAATACTATGATAGAAGAAAAACTACACAAAGTTGATGATATGGCTAGACACATGGATAGGATTGCTCATGACGTGGAAACTCTTAAAAGTAAAACTTTGCCACCCAAGAATGATATTAATGAGTCTATTAAATCTATCAAAATCTCCATTAATTAAAGTAAACAGAGGACCGCTAGGTTGAGAGCTAAGCAAGAGTTCCTAGAAAAGGCTATTCCTCCTGGTTTTTATCATATTCATGATGAAGATATTAAAATGATAGATGTTTCTCCTATTGAATGTTTGTTTACTAATATAAAACTTGATGAAAAAGGGAGTGGAGATGAGTCAACTTTAGCTAGAAGGCATCCCAATTGTTCGAAGGGTGACGATCTTAATTATAAAAATGAAAAAAGTGGGTTTGGAGAGGTCAAAACTTTACATAGTGATGTGCCCACTACTTTGGATTACAAGGACTTTAATTATTATAGTTGTTCTTTGGTTGAATGTATTTCCTTCTTGTAATCCATAATAAATTCACCTAATGCCTACGAACAAAATAAAGCTTTTACTAAACATATTGTGGAAGCTGTGATAAAAGCTCATGAAGAGAAGCTTGAACTAGAGGTTTCAATACCCAGAAAATTGCATGAATGGGAACCTACTATTAAAAAGACCTTAAAGATTATGAATGCAATGCTTTGTGTGACCTTGGTGCTAGTGTTTCAACTATTCCTAAATATTTATGTGATGTGCTAGGTCTCACCGATATAAATGAATGTTGCCTCAACTTGCATATAGCGGATTCTACTATTAAGAAACCATTGGGTAGAATAAGTGATGTGCTCATTCTTGTTAATACAAATTATGTGCCCATGGATTTCATTGTTCTTGATACTGAATGCAATCCGCCATGTCCTATAATACTTGGTAAGCCTTTCCTACGAACTATACATGCTATTATTGATATGAAAGAAGGTAATATAAGATTTCAATTCCCATTAAAGAAAGGAATGGAACAATTTCCTAGGAAGAGTATTAAGCCACCATATGAATCTATTATGAGAGTCACCTATGGAATTAATTTTAAGGATGACAATACTTGAAACAATGCATCATGCCTAGCTAGGGACATAAAACAATAGTGATTGTTGGGAGGCAACCCAATAGTTATCTTAAATTTTGGATTTTATTTCATGTTATTTTGATTCACACAATTGTTGCTACTGTAATTATTGTGTTTTTATGTTTAATTAATGTTCGTGCCAAGTAAAGCCTTTGGGATGATTTGGATGATAGTAGAATCGATTCTGTGCAAAAATAGAAACATTTGCGCCTAATGAAGAATTTTTATGATTTTACTAGAGCGTCTTTTTGATCTAATTTTCTTACACAGTATTGCTATACAAATTTCCCAGGTTTTCCTATTTTTTCAGAATTTTCAAAGTTACAAAAGTATGGTTTAGTATAGATCACTACAGACTAATCTGTTTTAGATAGATTTTGTTTTTGCTTGCATAGTTTGCTTGTTTTGATGATGTTATGAATTATACGGGGGGGGGGGGGGGGTATAAGTCATGGAGAAGTTAGAATACAATACCTATTATGCAATAATAAAATATGAATCTATTTATAATAGTACCTATAGTACTTCAAATGTCTATTATACTAACGGATCTCACGAGGTTTCGTTGTTGTGCTGAAGTTTTCAAGTTTTGGGCCAAACCAGGTTGGATGAAGGAATAAGGAACGGCGAGATCCTAAGCTTGGGGATGCCCAAGGAACCCCCAAGGTAATATTTAAGGAAGACACAAGAGTCTAAGCTTGGGGATGCCCCGAAAGGCATCCCCTCTTTCGTCTTCAATCTATCGGTATGTCACTTGGAGCTATATTTTTATTCATCACATAATATGAGTTTTGCTTGGAGCGTCATGTATTATAGTTTGTTTTTGTTTTAGTTTGCCACAATCATTGTTTTCTGGACATAGCTTTCGAGAGAGAGACATTTTCATCATGATTTGTTAGAATACTCTATGTGCTTCACCTATATCTTTTGAGCTAGGCAGTTGTTCTAGTGCTTCATTTATACCTTTTTAGAACACGACGGTGGTCATATTTTATAGAAATAGTCGCACTCTAATGCTTCACTTAAATCTTTTCGAGAGTATAAATAATAGGAATGGTAATTTGCACGTGTTATAAGACTATTCCAAAAAGGATCGGTATTCAAGGGGGGTATAATAAAAACTTTCATGTAGCTCACCAAATAAGAAACATGGGTTAATTATATTGATGTAGTAATATGGAAGGATATAGATTCGTGATCATTGGTTGGAAGGAATATCAGTATTAAAGTTTGTTATTTACTTCTCATCTAAATATTGTTCATGGCATGGTGATGAGGTGTGGGCATTTTTATGTTTCAAACGAAATCCTATCGTGTTGTTCGAATCGGGCGCACACGATGGATAACTACTCCCAACCTCCTCCCAAGGGGCATGCGGTAGTACTCTGATTCGAGACAGCTAATAATGCTTTACAATAAGATATGAGTTCTTTATGACTAATGTGAATCCATGGATATACGCACTCTCACCTTTCCGTAATTTGCTATCCTCTTGGGTACCGTGCATTGCCCTTTCTCACCTCGAGAGTCGGTGCAAACTTTGCTGGTGCATCCTAACCCCGTGATATGATACGCTCTATCGCACATAAGCCTCCTTATATCTTCCTCAAAACAGCCACCATACCTACCTATTATGACATTTCCATAGCCATTCCGAGATATATTGCCATGCAACTTCCACCATTCCGTCACATGACTTGTGTGTTCATCATCATATTGCTTTGCATGATCATATAGAGCTGGCATAGTATTTGTGGCAAAGCCACCGTTCATCATTGATTACATGTTATGATAGATCATTGCACATCCTGGTACACTGTGAGAGGCATTCATATAGAGTCATATTGTTGTTTTATTGTGTTGTAATTTTGTTTTGTAAGTAAATAAAAGTGTGATGATCATCATTATTAGAGCACTGTCCCAGTGAGGAAAGAATAATGGAGATAATGATTCCCCCCACAAGTTGGGATCAGACTCTGAACTTAAAAAAATGAGAGAAAAAGAGAGAATGGGCAATGTTACTGTCCTTTACCACACTTGTGCCTCAAACTGGCACAATGTTCTTCATATAGAGAGCCCATGTTTTGTCACTTTCATTTACTATTGGGAATTTTTCATTATAGAACTTGGCTTGTATATTCCGATGACGAGCTTCCTCAAATGCCCGAGGTCTTCATGAGCAAGCAAGTTGGATGCACACCCACTTAGTTTCATTTGAGTTTTCATACACTTATAGCTCTAGTGCATCCGTTGCATGGAAATCCCTACTCCTCGCATTGATATCGATTGATGGGCATCTCCATAGCCTGTTGATCCGCCTAGTTGATGCGAGACTTTCCCACATTTTGACTCCTTTGATCTCTACCACCATATTCTATTCCACTCATATGCTATTTCCATGGCTCACGCTCATGTATTGCGTGAAGTTGAAAATGCTGATGCGCGTTAGAAGTACGAACCAATTGCCTGGTTTGACACCATGGTGCTCATAATTTATACTTATGCGGTGAAGACGGAGTCATGCCATGCTTAATATGATAAAATGAGTAGGGATAACATTCTTTAATGATCGTATATTTTGAAACAGTACTGATTATGCTTCTTATGTTCATGGATATTATTATGTTGATATAAATTAATTCATCATTTCTCAATATCTATACATGAAAGAGATTACATGTTGGGTAGCATGCCACATCAAAAAAATCTGTTTTTATCATTTACCTACTCGAGGACGAGCAGGAATTAAGCTTGGGGATGTTGATACGTCTCAGACGTATCTATAATTTTTTATTGTTTCATGCTATTATATTATCAATCTTGGATACTTTATATAACTTATTAACCCAGTGCCTAGTGCGAGTTCCTGTTTTTTGCCTATTTTTGGACTTTTCAGAAAATCAATATCAAATGGAGTCCATATTGGATGAAAATTTACGAGAGTTAATTTTTGGACAAAAAGAGACCCGTGAAGCTTCGGGGGGAGGCCAGAAGACCCATGAGGTGGCCACGAACCTCGAGGGTGCGCCCTGGGGCTGTAGGGCGCGCCCCCCGAGCTCGTCGGCCCCTTGTGGCACCTCCTGACCTAATTCCACTTATGTATATTCTCAATTACCCCAAAAAACACGGACAGACACCCGAAACACTTTTTTCGCGGTCGCAGGCCTCTGTTCTTCCACAATCCCATCTGGAGACCTTTCCTGGTACTCTATCGGAGGGGGAATCGATCATGGAGGTTGTCTACATCAATCTTTCTGCCTTCATGATGATGTGTGAGTAGTTCACTATAGACCTATGGGTCCATAGCTAGTAGCTAGATGGCTTCTTCTCTATTTGATCTTCAATACCATGTTCTTCGTGATTTTTGCGAAGATCTATCCGATGTAATCTTCTTTCGCGGTGTGTTAGTTGGGATCCGATGAATTATGGTTCATGATCAAATTATTATTGAAAGTATTTGAGTCTTTTCTGAACTTTATTATGCATGATTGTTATAGCTTTGTAATTCTTTACGATCTGTCCATTTGGTTTGGCGAACTAGATTTATTTATCTTCAGTGGGAGGAGTGCATTGTAGTGGGTTCAATCTTGCGGTGCTCTATATCCGAGTGACAGAAGGGGACAAGACACATATTGTATTGTTTTCATTAGGATAAAATGATAGGGTCTGAACATATTACTTGTCTTACTTTGTCTACATCATGTCATCTCGCTTAATGCGTTACTCTGTTTGTCATGAACTTAATACCATAGATGTAGATCGTTTCGGTCGAGTGGTCGAGTAATAGTAGTAGATGCAGAATCGTTTCAGTCTACTTGTCACGGACGTTTTACCTATATACATGACCATTTCCATGAATAACATCATAACTATGCGCTTTTCTATCAATTGCCCAACAGTAATTTGTCTACCCACCGTATGTATGTGTTTGAGAGAGAAGCCTCTAGTGAAAACTATGGCCCCCACGTCTATTCAAATCATATTACTAAAACCCTAAAACCTTGCTGCAATTTATTTACTCTCTTTTTATTTTACTTTTTATTTATATATCTATCACTATCAGAAGTAATCCATGCAAGTAACGAGTTCAAGGGGCTTGACAACCCTCTTTCCCGCGTTGGGTGCAATTGTTTGGTTTTGTGTGTGTAGGTGTTGTCGACGTGAAGTTGTCATGATTCTCCTACTGGTTCGATAACCTTGGTTCTCACTGAGGCAGATACTTATCGCTACTATATTGCTTCACCCTTCATCTTCGGGGAAAAACCCAACGCAGCTCACAAGTAGCAGAGACTGTGTGTAATTTGTTTACTTAATTAATAAATGTTGATGTTTCTAAAAAAAGCTAGATAAGTCATGTACTTAATTATTAGTGGAGTGTTGGTGCGGTCCCGGCGAGTTAGAATAGGACATGGAACACGCACCGGCTCACGGGACTCGAGGCGTCATCGTCTCCCATGCCCTAGTTTTCCTCGTCGGAGCACATCGCTGGTCGATGTGAGGTCGATGATGGATCCTTCGTGGTCGGAGGCCGACACGTCCACCTACGTGGTTGTGGTCTCGGGATTGTAGGCCGCCCTTATCGGCGCCGGAGAGTGCGACTAGATTGAGTTATGTCTAAACATTTTTTTTACATTTTTCGTTGTGTGAAACTAGATTGGAAACTAGTCAGTCTTAGTGTTCAGTAATGGTTCACCGGTTACTTTGAGACTATGGAGTTTGAGTTCCATTTTCCTTTCTATAGTAAAACTAGGCAAATTTTGATACCAATGAGACCCTAATCATCACAATCATTTTTTCTTCTAGAATTTGGACCACAATTAACCCCAACCGCCAGCTCATTACCTGGTTTATCCAACTCTTCACTGCTGCATTGCTCAAGCAATCTCATCTCACTTTAACTACACCAGCCCATCTCTCTTCCTCTTCCTCACAACACATTAGCACCACCACTCAATCTCTTCCTCGCTCAAGCAGTGCACCACTCCCTCCTCCACCACTGAAGACAACAATGGTCAATCCATTACCAAGGGGTCCCTGCTGGATGGCCATGATCCTTGGGAGCTGCCACGACGAATTTGAGAAATTTGACAAGTATATGGAGATCGCCGGCATGTACACCAGCGTCCATGGGCTAATCGATGCTTCATAGGTAGTTTTAGGTTAGGCCACGCCGCATGCGAGACACCGCATGCTACAATGCTATGGAGAACCAGGTAAGGAGGTCATGCCCATTGACATGTTTCTCTAGGTAATGGAGGAGGCAACCGTCGATGACCCAGGGCAGCGTCAATGCGCCATTTTGTTGTGCAAACCCCAATGACGGTTGTGGTGGAGCATGAGGTGGTGCCACCACCACCGATCATCGCCGTCCAACGACGAAGAAGTGCAGGAGGAGGTGGCACCACAAGTGGGCATTATCGCTGCACTACCATAGTCGTGCACTGCCGCCATGCCCATGGATCCGGATGCATCAAGATACCGCCTTGAGGAGTATTGTCGCTTGGCATGCCTCGCCGGTGCACTACCTCTCAACTCTAAACACTAAAGTTTAGGCTCAGGTTTAGTTTAGGTTCAGTTATGTCACTTTTAGTGCTTTCTCTAGGTTCAGTCAGTTTAAGTCTTCAGTTAGTTGCTATATTTTGGTTGAACCAGATGCAATGTCTCTTGTAACAACTATGCTATTTTTCTTTATTGGAACAACATGAGTGTTACAGATGCTAGTTTGCTATGTTTGAACTACATGTATCGGTGTAGTCTTCAGTCTTAGTTAATGTTTTCTTCAGTTGATGTTTTAGTCAGTGCATGTTTGCTCCTATATGCTATCTATGTTAGTTTGTCCAATCTTAGCAAGTGCCAATTTGCTATGTACATGAACAATGTAGAAAAGTACCCACTATGTAACTCAACAGGAATCATAACAGCATCATATTTTGAATGACTACAATAAACCGGTTTAGTTGATGACAGCAAGAATTTCATAATTGAACCCCCTTCGTTTGTACCTTGATCATGTCCAACTTCTCCTTCCTCATGAGTGCACCTTTCAGAAGCTCAACAATCACAAGTTCTAGCTTTTTCTTCTCTTCTTTAGGCAAGTCCATGTCCTCCTTGATCTTCTTCACGGCCTTCCTGGTGTTGTGGATGATGTCTTCTTAAGATTTAAGAATGCACCTTTGCTCCTTGGCCAACTTGAGCTTCTCTGGTTGTATCTCAAACTTAGTGTGATCCCCTGGTTGTTGCTTCTTCTTCATAAGCTCTATTATCGCCTGGCGGGTGTGGTCCATGTCATAGACTTCAGGCCATCGAGATAGTCAAATGGCTTGGATACATCATCCACTAACTAGTAGTACTGATTGGTAAGATGCTCATTCGACTTCTTTAGCTTTACCACCTCACTCTCATGAGCCTACTTGTCCATCATCCTCCCACAATTCTGCTCATGGTACATGTCCTACAACTTTGTTAGGAACCTCCGAAGTATGTCATGCCAAGGCCCATCAATCCACTCCACCACCCTACAGTTAGTACCTTCGTGCCAATGCAAACCAAATTCATATAAGCAATACCTAGATGCAGAGTTAGTAATCATTAGCACTAACTGCTCACTATGATAGCAGTCTATACATTAAAGGCACTACCAAACTACAAACCAGATTCAGGAACACTTAATTATATGTGTCAGAACCTAACAAAGCCATTTGACTGATCAACAACAAAAGAGATCAACTACAAAGTAGTGTTGTTCAATAAGAGCACTAACTAATGCAGTGATAAGCATAATTCAGTTTCAGTTACCTGCTTAGTGACAAGAAAATGCATTTAAAGGTATAATGTAGTTGAACTTAAGCACAAAGCTAGCAATGACAAAGCACACTATCGGCAACACAGTTTTGTTAAATTCAGTGTCTAATTCTTGGTGACATTCAGTTAAAGCCATCCAATATAATTTCATTACTCACATTCAGTGTCTAATTGTACACTACTCACACACCTAAAAAAGCACAGAACACCACTACTCACACACATTCAGTTAAAGGCCATCCAATAGATGTTGTATCTGATGATTGACAAGCTAAATATAACAAGCTCATAACTGACCTGCACATATAAATCTCCTCCGTATGTCACTCCCTTCGAAAGTAACCATCTTCTTGGGCCTTTGTTGGTGTAACATGCACTTTGACTCTGATTCCAGCACGACACCATAGAATGATGGATCATCTACGACGTTAGGGGTATCCTGCAACCATTGCAGTAAGATCATCGGTAGAAGAGGAGCACAACAGTCGAATCGGAGCTCAAATCGAAGAAATCCCCAAATCGACATGACAACCCTAGGAGCATGAATTGACTTACGAAAAGTTCCATGTCCATGCCAACCATGGACATGTCGTCGCCCGTGCTCTCCTCCCCGTCCTTCAATGAAGGGAATGACGACGACCAGGAACGACAGCGGTGACGACGAGCAAGCATGAGCTGGTCCGACCAAGCGTCGTGGCTAATGACCATCAGATGAGTGCCATCACGCATCTATCAATGTATCACCTGACAGGTGGACCATGTGCGAGCCAGCCCTGTCATAATTCGGTTTAGGATGCCCGATAGGTACCTTACGGAAAGTGGTAGCTTTTTAGCAAAAACAATTACAGACAAAATGGTAGTTCTGGCGGACACATGTCCAAATTGTGGTAGTTTTTTTTATTAAATACTTTGATGCACGCCAACACTCAGGTAACCAAAATATGATCGAAGATCGTGATGTCACAATTTAAAATGCAAACACAAATTGTTTGAGTGATAAAAATGAAAGCCTGTGATGTGGATATAATTCTCGTAGATCATCACACTAAAATCAACGTACAGATACAACATATTTGAAGACCTGGCAGAGTACAAAAGATAAACAACTAATGGGTTTTACGAAGGTGTAACGTAAGGTAAAAAATTAATGGCAGTTCTTCAGAAGGAAAAATGGTGGGGGAACTACAACATAAAATAACATAGAACAAAAGAAAATATGGTTTTTGGGTTGTGCATGATGTGCACCGTGTTTAAGCCCAAACATTTTTTTGGATAATACATATGTCAGACTCTTGGTATAGTGAAGATATCCACTATTTATTCCACGACAAATAATACTCGGATTTGACATTTCTCCATTGTTGGTTCGTCAAAAACAAACAGCCACTATTTAACATTAATATAAACACTATATATTGGTAATGATTAGAAGGAAATCAATGCTCTCAATCACAAAAGGTGGGTCGAACAACACCGCCTTCGAAGCCTAAAAAGACGAACAAGAACCACTGGGGTTGCAGTTTGCGCAGCTTAAAAACGCTGCAAACAAAAAAAATCCCGGTTACTCCCCATTCGTCGACCAGGCGGCTTGGATCATAATCTTGCAAACCAGGCGACCAAACGTATTCCTGGAAGATATAACACATCAAAATGGACTAGCCCTTGAGTGACAGAGAATTAGCGCCACGCCCAGGACCCCTGTGTTCATATTCAGAGCCCCAAAGGCCAGCCAGCACAACAAACAGTGGACTTGGATAGGATCCGGATGTGCCTTGCAAAGGGAAGGGGGGACGCAGGTTCAGTCTGCTTCGTTGTTCAAGCTGTTCATCCCCTGCCAAAACTTCAATAATACGTACGTCAAGATAATGGTCGGAGCCCACCTGTGGTTTCCCATGATTTTGGTTTCCCAGGAACCACGCACCCGTTGATGGGCTCGTCGAGCAGCCGCTGTCCGCCGCACTATTTAGGCTCTGTTTGGTACACCCTGTACGTACGGCACCGCGTACGTGCCATATCGATGAAACAGTCCGGGACAAGCAAGATCGATTGAGTTTGCTCGCAGTTTTCTTGGAAAACCGCCGCGTCGGTGCCAAATGCCTGCTGGAGTCCGCAGTCGTCCAGGCCAAATGTCTTCGTTCTACAGTCACCCGTGACCCCGAAAATCACTGGAAACACTGTAAAAGTTTGAATCATGGCGGTACCTTTCTGTGAGCTGAGATGCTCGCTCACCTGTCGCATGGCATCGCGTCGACGGGAGCGACATGGCTCGGCACGCCCGCGGTCGTTTCGACGTCGGGCAAAATCTTGTCCCTTTGGATGCGGAACGACAGGCAGCAGCGCAGCATTTGATGCCGCGCAGCGACCCCGGTCTAGTCCGAACCGCACAAAGTGGACGTGACAGTGAAATCTTGGCCATCAGATTGACGCGACGTCCAAATCTTAGCCGGCCGTCGCGCCTTTTGCGAAATGTGAGTCACACCGGCACCGGGAATACTTGTTGCGGTTGGCTACATGAGCTTCCTTGGAATATCGGCGTGCCGCTGCCTTGGGCGGTCCTCGGCCTCGGGTTTCTCTCTCTCTCTCTCTCTCTCTCTGCTTGTCGTCGACCCCTGCTTGGCGCTGTCAGAATATAAGTGAGAACGAGAGGATGATGAAGTGATAATAAAGCACGGCAGCAAGTTGGAGATGGTGTGGTTTTGTCAGCATATGATACGGGTGTGAACTCTTTTCTTGATTGGACGGCTGGATTGGCTGGATCGCTTCATGGTTGGGGTGATCCCTTGGAATCTTAGGTTAGCACCGTCCTTTGGTTGTAGGCCAGTGTCGTCGTGCATAGTGGGAAATGTCGAAATGACATGACTATTTAGGGGGGATCATATAGTGGTAGCTAGCAGCAACAGTGTGCCGATTCAGATAAGGGAGAAAGAAGTGCATCCGCGTTCAACAGTGACGAGGCAGGCCCTGAGGCACGCTCGCTTGAAAAACGCAGCTCTGTCAGTCTGCGCCGCACAATCGAAAACTGCAGAGCCCATTCACCCTCCAGGGTAGTAGAAAATAATCAATCGGTGACAGCGGGAAAGATCGGCCGGAAGGACAGTTTGTCTGTTACTGTATTTCAACAGCGAACACATTAGTTAATGATGCCTGTTCCTTGGAACACACTCAGTGCACACTGACACCAAAGCCGTGTGTGTGTGTGTACGCTGGTGATGAAAGGATGTTCCTCCTCCTGGTAATGTAATTCACACGCAACCCAGCTTCTGCCACCTTCTCAAGCAGAATCTGACCGCTTCCGGCACCGGTAAAAAAAAAAAAACTGCACTGCACTGACAGAGCAGCAGCCACTCGCAGGCATGCATCTTCCCCTACGAGTCCCGAGCAGCAGCAGCAGACAACGCCTCGCTACTTTGCGGATCAGTACTGCTGCGCCGGATTAGGGAGGCGAACAATCATATGATCACTCCCAGTAAAAGGGGTTAGTAGAAGAAGTGGGTTGGGATTCAATGGCTGGTGCGGTCGTGCGGACGAGCATAATGTCAACACGAGCGTGCGCGCGGCGCACGTGAGCGCATGTGAGGCCCGCGCGTACCGTAAGTAGGTGAACGGTGTGGTGGCTTGTGGATGGGAGTCGCGTCCGGTCCGTCTCCACGCACCAGTACGTTTCCTTTTTACTTGCCTCAAACGTGAACTGCCATGAAGGCTAGCCGTGCACCGGCGCCTGTATTACACAGCTCTTTAATTGGAACGGGAATACTTTCGACGGATATACTGGTTCTTTTCGGGCTGTTTGGTTCTACATCGCCACACAATGTTGTCATATTTGTTCAAGGTTAGAACATCTACAACCGGAGCTCTCATGCCCGTCTCAAATGTCCGGACAGACCGCCCGGTCATTTACCGGTCACGAAATTTCGACTCAGACGGGCTTCTTAAACATGCCTCAAACGTCCGGACTGACCGGCACCCCTGATATCTAGCCCAAATATGAGGCGGATATGGGATGTCCGGACGGGCCCAGGCATGCCCACCACGTCGGACCCGACACCCCGAGACCACCACAAATTGCACCAAATACTTCAAACTCTTCCCCCTCCTCCTGCCATCCTCCAACCTTTCCCGTGCCCAAGCCCTCGCCGTCCGGCACCCTCGCATGGATTTGAGGTTTGTCATTTCATGTATGTGGATGTGCGACGCAACATACGAGGGGCCATCGGGCGCTGTCCGCGGGCGTGTCCGCGGGGCGTACAGGGGGCCGGATTTGCCAAGTCCGGCTGTAGATGCTCTTTAGTTCTTCAAAATGAGAGCCACAAGTTGACAAGCCTAAGGAAATCTTGCCAGGATAATTTCTAAATTTCCGTGAACATTGTCTAAAAATTAATTAACGCTAATTAAAATTCCATGAATTTTGGCATAACTTTACAATTCCGTGAAAATTAAAATTATTCACCCTTTTTTAATAACATAATTTTCCAGATAAAATATCATATTCTAAAAAAGTATAAATATTACGCTAAACTAACAGCATAAACATCACCATACTTTAGTCAAAATATATTACTATTTGTAAAAACGAAAAAGAAAGAAAAGGTGAAAAGAAATGACAACCTTTTGGGCCCACCCATGTGAGACGAGAATGAGGGCAACCTTACCGTAAACGTTCTTGACTGGACAGGCGAAATCACTAATTGAGGAGTACTCCTTTCAAAGGTCATCCTCACCTTCTTAGGTTGTGATAAATGACACACTGCATGTGTGCCACTTGTTGCAACCTGCGAGTTTTCCCTTTTTTCATAGATCCGTTATTTTAAAATGTTTTATCTCTTAAACCGTGTGTCCAAATCTCGAATCATTTTCATCGTTGGATTCCTCGCGTCGAGATCTTTAAAACTAGATCTCATGTTAGTAGGTTTTAAAGAACATTTTGTTTCAGAAAAAAAAACGGACGAAAAAATAGTGCCTCCGGCGGAAGAGAAAAAAAGAAAACGCATTTTTTTTCTGTTTCTGAGAGCACGATTGTGCCTCTCACAGAAGCAGATCCGTGCCTCTCGTGGAAGCAAAACCGTGCCTCTCAAGGAACGAAAAAAAGAAAACGCGTTTTTTTCCGTTTCCGAGAGGCACGGCCGTGCCTCTTGCAGAAGCAAATCCGTGCCTCTCGCGGAAGCAAAACCATGCTTCTCGAGGAACGAAAAAATGTATTTTTTTTGTTTCCGAGAGGCACGGTCGTGCTCTCGCGGAACCAAAACTGTGCCTCTTGAGGAACGAAAAGAAAAAGAAAACGTGTTTTTTTTCGTTTCCGAGAGGCAAGGACGCACGGCCGTCCCTCTCGTGAAAGCAAATCCGTGCCTCTCAAGAAAGGCAAATAAAGCGCTTTTTCGCGCAAAAGATTTTTTTTTTTAATTTTTCCTTTGTCCAAAATCTAAGAAAGACCGGTGAAAAATAAAAAATAAAAAAACCAGGGAAAAAACATCTAAAAAGCCGAAAACGTGTGCGAGAAAAAAAATTCCAAACGAAACGCCCAGAACGCGACACGTGCCGACGGCTGAAAACGCACCAAGTGACGGCGCCTGAGAGTGACTCTTCGAAGGCTCCCGAAGAAGCGCTCCTCAATTAGTTGCTCTCCTGGATAGGCACCTTGACCTATTGGGCATATGTTGTGAGTTTGAATTTCTTATAGACTTATCTTGGTCATATCTTGAGGCTAATTTGAAGACTGCTCAAACATTTTTTTATAGTAAACGGCGAACCTTTTTTTTGAAAGATAATAAAGTAAATTTTCTAAATATATAATATTGGATACAGGTTAGGAATATAAATAGAAGTAACAAAAAAATCAAACAAACAGAAAAACACAAGCATCCCAAGAAAACAGAAAGAAAACAAAACACTTACGTATTTCTACCGGGCCGAGCCACTCTAGGTTGCCCTTGAGGCGACTGAACGTGCCGTCTCGCTGCAGGCAAGACATAGCCGGCTAACTTATATTTAGCGCTTATAGCACTATTTAAAGGTTGGCCCATGTAAACTGAGCACAGTAGGTTATTTTATCGGTTTTGGAATGATTCTAGATTTTTCCGGCTGTTTTGTTTTTGTTTTTTAGGCTGGTCTTTTATAATTTTTCTTTAGCCAGTTTTTCTAACAGATTTTTGATTTATATTTTTATTTCTTTTTACCTTTTCTTTTTTATCTTTTTATCTATTAACGTTTTTTATTTGATTTGTATTTTTTGCAAATCCACGAACTTTTCTGAATTCATTAACTATTTCGAATTAGTAAACTTTGTTTCAAATCCAAAAAATATTTCAACTTCACAAATGTTTTTCAATCCTGTGATTTTGGTTTTATCAATTTGATGAACTTTTTATTAGAGTTCATGATCGCTTTTAAAATTTGTGAATGTTTTTCATATTCGCTAATTGTTTCCAAATTCATGAACGTTTTTGAATTTGTAAATTGTTCATTCAAGGTCATGCACTTTTCAAAATTCTTGAACGCTTTTCATACCTACTAACTTTTTTTAAATTTGTGTATATTTTTGAATTGCGTGAATTTTTTTCAAATCCATGAATTTTTTATTCAAGTTCATGAACGTTTTTTTTTCATATCCTTGAACTTTTTTTTCGAAATCGTAAATGTTTTACTAATCCATGAACTTTTTATTAAAGTTCTTGATTTGTTTTAAATTTTTTGACCATTTTTCAAATGCGTGACTCTTTTTCAAATTTGTAAATGTTTGGCAAATACATGCATTTTTTTCAAACCCGTGCACTTTTTTCAAATCCGTGAGCTTTTCTCAAATTCCCCCAAAAAAGTCGAGCACATGAACTTTTTGCTAGGGATAGTCAATGGTCTGGTCAATGGCCATTCAACGCCCATGGGCAATGGCGAGAGGTTTGTTCTTGTTCAGCGGCTAGATTTTTCTTTTGAAGGGATGGTGAGTGTCCAGTTTTTTCTTCACAATCTCGCAAAACTTTATTTGATTGTCAGGATTTTCACATGGACGAAAAGAAGGTCGCCTGGGTGACCAAACCAATTATGGCGGCCAACCCTTAAAGATAAGGTATGCTTTGCCAGATTGTGAGCTTCTACTTTCAAGGTTCTAAATTCTTGATTACAAATACACGAATTCAAAGCAGTAGCCCATGTTGTTATTTAATTTATCACCGCTCTATAAATTGCAACACTTTCTCCTTTGATCTTGTAGACCGCCACTTTCCAATCTGATGTAGCCAAAATTCACTGGATGTAGAGATCATCGACCAGCGCTAGTGCCGCCTTGATTAACAAAGTTTCAAGTACATGGAGGTATTCAATTATCCTAAACGCCATCGTCGAGCCGCTTGGAACGTGCCAATTTGGTTGCGGCAAACTGCACTAACAACACCATATCTCAGGGTGGGCGTTCGGTTCCACCGAACCGATCGGTCCGGTTGTTTCGGTTTTGGAGCAATTCGGTTTCTCAGAAATACTAAGCGATCGGTTTCACAGGAAACAACTAACGGAGGTTTCGGTATGTCTTAACATCGGTTTGGTGCTCGGTTAAAACCGGACGGACCGATGTGTTCTGCAAGAGCATCGATCTAGCTTACCAATTTTCTGAAAAATTGAGCAGGGTGTGTCGCCAGCATTTGTTGAAAATCAAGACCGCTGTTGTCGGAGCATTGGTGTAGTTGTTCTTCCCCATCTAGCTCACCAGTCGTTATCCATCTTCCTGTGTAGAAGCACTCGCCAGTCGAGCGCCTGCGGTCGGCTATCAAGCGCCTGACTGAAGTAGAAGACTAAGGTGTAGTCAGCCGCCACCCACTAGGATGAATAGGAGGAGATGGGGCGACGAGATGCGGGCGGCGAGGCGGTGAGATGCGAGCGACGAGGGTTGCGAAAGGAGATAAGGGACAAACGGGAATTGTGCTTGGGCTGGAAGTGCGGGTGCGGCAACGATAGGGATGATGATTTGTCGTGCTGGAGTGGAGCAAGTTGGGCTTGGGCTGTGAAGATTTAAGTGCACTTGGACCTCTTTCCTGGCATACTTCGGTGTCTTCGGGTAGCTGACACATAGAACCGAGATTACAGAACAAACTTCGGTTTTTCAGGATCGCCAACCGAACTTCCGACCGAAATATTCGGTTTCGATGAGTTCAGGTCGGTACCGGTTTCTTCGGTGCGGTTTTCGGTCCTCGGTTTTTATGCCCACCCCGAACCATATCCCCCATCTCCAACAACATCATCATCCACATAAACTTTAACATGATTTTCCGGAGGCGGAAGCCAATGCCTGGGCCTTGGAACTCTTAAAGTTTGTTCCCTTGTCAGTGGTTGATATGAAATTTTGATCTCTGACAAGAACAATTTGATAAAGTTGTAGGTAGCATATGGAGTCTGGTAGATGTCCTCATGTATGGCTTTTCTGGTTCCACTCCATATGGCCCAGGATGTAACCATCATCACCGTAAACTCCTTCGCTGGCAGGGATTCATTCATCACAAATAACCATACCTTCGCATATGGCTCATGGGTCATACACATATGCTCGACCATGACTTTGTTCGATAGGGCCGAATCAACGAGTGTCGCCAACTGTCCGCGGCACCACATAGCGCACATAGACACATTGTGGACATATTTCAATGGTGGAGTATATCTCCTGTAGTTGTAGGTAGCAAATGTTTTGCGAGCCGCCAAGTAAACACTCTTAGCTTTGAAGGGACCGACGTCTTGCACATAGAGGACCAACCTTTGGACTCCTGTTCTGTGTTGGACATATTCTCGCGTTTCTCCAGCCAAGCTTCCCTGTCGAGCTTAATTTTTATGATAATCTTATAAGATGAACCGAGAAACATCCCCGAAGATCCTCTTGGCATGCCCAAAAATAATCAACCTATCTTGTACAAAGAGGTATTTTTAGTATAGCTTTGGCATTAAAGGGAATGAATACCTCCCTAATAAGATCTTCATGTCAAGCTGACGAAGTAGAGTCTATGAGCTTCAAGACATATTGTGGTGGTTGAGAAACTTGAGAAGAAAAAGGTTTCATCATCCCACCCAGTGGGATCCATGCCTTAGTTGAGAATATCCCTTCCATCAAGTATGGCCCGCCAAATTTGTGAAGGGTGGGCTCCCAACTCAGCATCCAAGATCGAGCATGATGGGAAGTTTGCCACCTTTAGAATCCTTGCACTTATTGAATTTGGATCTTTGAGGAACTCGCCAAGCCTGACGAGAGAGTAGGGTCAGCTGCCATATACTCCAACGGAGGGAACAACCTATGCGAGCGCACGCTGTTTGGGGCTGACGCACATGAGCGGTCGCGTGAGGGCTGGCTGGCAAGCGGGCGCATAAGGCTTCGTATAGGAACTCTCACATAGACGTGCCTAGGTCATTGAGATAATCCGAAATCCTATTTAGCACTTGATGACGCAGTTATGGTGTTAACCCTCGAAAGCGCTCACACATCCCCTACAACAGTTTCTATGTGGGCCGACACATGTAGGTTTCTTTCACTGGTTTTGGAAACCTTCTATAAGGTTCCTTCATTTTTTAGGGTGGTTTTTGTTGGAAATATGCCCTAGAGGTTATATTTGAGTATTATTTATTTCCAAGTTAATAATTAATGTTTATATTCTATAATATAACTGCTATGGTTCTTAAATATGCGATTCAAAGAAAACACATGAGCACATGTAGAGTTATAAGCGGTAAAACCAGATTCCTCATCTTGCCTCTAGGAGTTGCTCAAAGTGTTGATTCATGCTTATTTTTCCAGATCATGGGCATGACCATAATGCCAACAAAGTTTGAGAACACGGTGTTGGAAGAACACTCATGTTCAATTGACCCTAGTTGTTTGTTATACCTAGAGATTATATCGTCTGAAGTCACTCCATAAAATGAAAGTTAGTGTATGTATGATTCCTTAGACCATGAGAGCATCAAGTCACTCCATACTGGATGGTGCACTCAGGGGTTGTTCCAACCTCATCCGTGATAGGGTGATCATAAAGGCAACTTACAGGTTCATCGAAAACGTATGACGAGGGACCAAATAACTCGAGACTAGGATTTGCTCTTTCAACGATGAGGAGATATTATCAGGGCCCTCTCGGTGTTTACGGGGATGTCGGAAAACGAGAATGATAAAAGAGAACAAAACTGATAACAAGGAAGACCGATATAGTGAGCATGTGTTAATCTCAAGGGATACTGATATATCTCACCTCGGAAGCAAAAGGAATAACATATGATAACCAAAGGTTCGCTCAAATATCATTTTTGTGAGTATATAGGTCAATATGGATGTCCACGGTTTCGGTATTGATCATCTAACGAAAGTGTTTTTTGTTCATGTTTCTATTTCACCGAACCTGCATGGCCACACGCTTAAGGGATTACTATCCGTTTAGTCTATAGTACTTTCGAATATGATAACATATTACCGTAAAAGTTTTGCTAATAGAAGAACTAGTTTCGAAACAAACCAGAAGAGTTTCAGAGTTACCAGAAGAGTTTCGATGAAAATTGGTAATACTATATAGGCGGAAATATTTTTCGTTGACTTAATATTAATAATAGAAGGCCCTGATATGCATCAGGAAGTCCCTAGTATTTATTTAGCGGCTACTACCTCTGTCCGGGTTTATTAGGCCCCCTTATATTTTTTGTCAAAGTTTGATCATGTATTTAACTAAAAATATATAAAGTATATGCTACACGAAGTATATTGTTGGATTCGTATTTGAAAGAGGTTTTCAATGATATAATTTTTATGACATATAGTTTATATTTTATTAGTTAAATTCATGGTCAGACTTTGGCTCAAAATGAAAGGGGTCCTAATAAACCCGGGCGGAAGGAGTATGTGCTAATAAAGTTTCTAAAGGCCTCATCGAAGAAAACATAACGGGCCTATTGGGCCAAATAAGGAGTGGTGTTCCCCTTAGCTTATAGGACAAGCTAGGGGCTGAATAGGGAGTGGAGGAGGACTCCTCCGCCGCTGGCTAGCATGCCAAGGGGAGGAACCCCCTCCCCAAGTGAGGCAAGCCCCCTCTCACCTATATATACTTAGGGGGTGCCCATAGAGATACACAAGTTATCTCCTGTAAGAGCCCCCCCTCTAGTTCTCTCTCTAGTCTCATCTTGATCTAGACTTGATATAGTTTTAGCTTTCTCAAGTTTTTCATAATAGAGAAGCCATGTGGGGTTCCCTTCTCCCTCCTCTAGTTTTACGGCAAAGTCGAGCTCTAGACGACAATGCGTTGCCGGATCATGAAGCACGTACGCGTGCAACCTATAGATAGATTGTGCTTTCAATCTTTATTTGAGGGATCGTTCATGTGATGGTTCGAGGGACTTCAAGACTGATCCGATCTAACCTTGTATGCATGTTCCTAGTGATTTGGGACCTTGATTTTATGGTGTTTTTATCTTTTCTAGTACGTTTCCCAACATTATTTTTTGGTTTTCTAGGACAGGTTTATTTGTTTTTTTTTATTCTTGATTTTTAAAGTTTATGATTTTTTGGTGAAAATCATGATTCCTTTTCCAATTCATGAACCTTTATAAATCCACAAACTCTTCAAAACCATACACTTTTAAAAAAATCTCATTTTTTTCAAATCATGTACTTTTAAAAGATTTATGATTTTATTTTGAAGATTGCAAACTTTTTTCATAATCACAAAATTTTAAAATCAGGGTAACTTCTTTTTAATTTAAAAATCGACAGAGAAGTTTTTTCTTATAACAACGGAGTAACAGCAGAAAAAGGGCGACCAAAAACCAAACTAAGGGACTGATTTGGGCAGCTGTACTCCATCAAATCAGCTTCACTCCATCATGTTCACTTTGGAGCAGTT
The DNA here is from genome assembly GCA_039707655.1 of Elymus sibiricus. Classification (NCBI taxonomy): domain Eukaryota; kingdom Viridiplantae; phylum Streptophyta; class Magnoliopsida; order Poales; family Poaceae; genus Elymus; species Elymus sibiricus. The sequence continues at coordinate 308,641,477 of CM077671.1, forward strand.
CCTCCCAGAAGTTGCAGCTTCATCATAGAGTAGTTCTACCATTTTTTTTCTTTCACCTAGCATCAGCTTCAAGAATGAAGAAAGTATGTGAGAAAGGTCTATCTGACTGGGTGACCCAAGGAAAAACAAAGTGGTATCTACTTATGGTGATAGTGGTGGATAATTCCCCCCCCCCTCCCCCAACTCCTCGAAGCCTCTTTGAACTGAACTAGAGTTTTTGAAGCACCCCTCGAAGAGCTTCACCGAAAATTGAAATTTATACTTCATATTCTAGTTTTTCTAAAGATGGCATCTGAAGCTACCTGATTTCCCTTGCAATTTTTAATATGTGGAGCAGTCCCAAACATAATTTAACCAATGCAAGTGTGTAGGAGATATGCCCTAGAGGCAGTAATTTCAGTTACTTTTGTATCTCCGAGTTTGTAATGAAAGTTTATGTTCCATGCTATAACTGCAATGATTCTCGAGTTTACAAATTAAACGAGGCTTGGAGGGAAACTCATGTGCACGTATGGTATAATAAACGGTAAATTGTATTCCTAGTCTTGCCTCTAAGACTGGCTCAAGTATTGCATGATGATCCTGTTTTCCTGATCATGGGCATGGCTATGCCGGCAATTTTGAGGGCACGATGTTGGTAGAACACTTGTGTTGAATCGACCCATATTGATGTTATACTATGAGATATATTCGTCAATAGTTAATGGTTAAAATAACACAGAGATGGTTAATGTTTGTATAATTCCTTAGACCATGAGAGTATCGAGTTTCTTCATGCTTGCTTCATGAACTTTGGGGTTTGTTAAACGTCATCCGTAAATGGGTGGCTATTACGGCGGCTTACGGGTTCATGAAAAAGTATGCCAAGTAACTTGATAGCTCAAGATTGGGATTTGCTCCTCCGACGATGGAGAGATATCTCTGGGCCCTCTCGGTGTTACGGTATCCATCATCGTCTGGCCAGACACTTTGTGATTTGATCACGGGGATGCCGGAACACGGGAACGAGAAAAGAGAACAATACCGGCAACGAGGTAACTGGCATTGTGGACAAGTTGTTGATCCACGAGGATGCCTACATGTCTCACCTCGGGTAATTGTAACATATCGTGAAGCAACAGGAATAGCACACGGCAACTTGAGGTTCACTCGAATATTCATTCGTGTGGGTATAGGGGTCAATATGGGTGTCCACGGCTCCGATGCTGATCATTGATCGGAAAGTGTTCCGGTCATGTCTATACTTCACCGAACCTATAGGGTCACACGCTTAAGGGTCATCTATCTGCTGAATACTAGACGAGGAGTCCGAGAGAAAGTCACTGGAAAGGTTTCAGAGACGATGGAAAAGTTCCGGAGAGAACACCGGAAAAGTTTTGGTAAAACCGAAAAGTTGTTTCGGATAAAACCATTGATCCAAAAAGGTTTCGGCAAGCACCGGGAATGTTTTGGAGGTTGCCAGATTGGTCTGGTAATTTCTGGAATTTTTCCGGAGAAAAAACCGAAAAAAGGTTTTCGGAGCTGCCGGAATTGTTTACCGGGTAAACGAAGATGGTTTTAAATTAAACCACCATACCGGAAATGTTTCGGAGCGCGTCCAGATAATTTTAGAGGGTGCCGGAAATGTTCTGGGACCTTCCGGAATCTTTCAGAAGAAATAGTTTCGGAAAACATCTTGTCCCAGCGTTAGGGGACAAGATCCCACGGATCGTGGGGGCTGTTTTTGGGCTGTTTTTGGGGGCGCCCCCTTTAGGGGACAGCCCCCTTGTGGCTGGACAAAGTGTTGGGGGGGGGGGGCCCCCATGGTGGGGGCAGCCCCCACAAATGGTGGAGAGTGTTGGGAGGAAGGTGGGGCCCCATGGGGGAACACCATGGACAAGGGAACATGTTTTCTCCATGTTTGGTGGGAACATGTTTCCTTGTTTGGTGGGTGCTTGTTTTGTGGGCTGATATTTCAACCCCCCCCCTCACCCCTTCCACCACTATATAAGGAGGTGGAGAGGAGCTCTCCATCCTCACTCCAACTCTCACACACATGGCATGCATGATCTGCCTTTCTTCTCTCCCTCCCACGAAATAGTTTCGTAGAGCCGAAAGGCTGTCTGGGATCCGGTGGGAACTAGTTCTGGACGGCGAAGCCCTGCCGGATAGATGACACCGTATGTGTGCAACTCCGTAGAGAGGTCGTAGTTTCGATCTTTTGCCCGAGGGGCTGTCCGAGTTTCCGTTCGGGTTTCGAGGGTCCTCCCGGAGGGCTGTCCGTGACATCGTCCGGGGGACTGTCCGACCGCCTCCCGAAGGGCTGTCCGACGAGGGAGTATATCCTCGCGGTTGGGAGGTTGTAAAATCCTAGCTGCGGGGATCTGCACCAACGATCTCCACCGACTCTTCTTCCGCTGCGCTACGAGTCGGTACGGATCAGATCAAACCTTGTATGCAATCTCCATAGTGGTCCTGGGCGTGCTCGCTATACCAAATTTTTTTGTTTTCTGTCGCGTTCCCCAACAGTGGCATCAAGAGCCAGGCTATGAGTAGATGCATGTTATGATCTAGAATACATGAGATGTATGGGTATTGCATAGTATAATTTTGTAGTAGATAAGATCTATTACTGAAAATTATTTGTGCGGGTAGCAGATGAAATCTGTTACCCGATGTTCCTGTTGCTTCTCGTGAATTTGCGTACTCCTGATCTTGACGGCATGGTGGAATCTCACAAAGTTCTGGCAATCCGCGATCCTTTCATGCTGCTCCTGAGTATGCTGATTGACAGATCAACGAAGTGCTAACAGTTGTTTGGGTTCCACTTTAGTTAAAGAAAGATGGATGTTTCGCAGACGAAGGGCAATGCAGATGTGATCTGCACGGGGGTCACGCGTATGACGAAGTTTAGTATGGGGCTCGAGATTTTATTATCTCGTGTTTCATACACCCTGGAAAGTTAATATAGCAACTTGAAGTATCATACTTGATGATGGACGTTGGTAGCTGCGGTTTAAGTCAAAACCTTAGAAGCCACGTAAAATAAAATTTTGCATAAACCGATTAGAAGCGTCTAACTTGGTTTTGCAGGATGGATTTGCATGTGATGTGGTATAGCAATGCTCATATTAAATTTGATTATGTATGAGATGACTATATGATGTAATTAACATGACCTGCGTGTCATGATTCGGCATGATGGCTGGAGCCATATGATTGCACTTTAATGACCTGCATGTCAACCTTGTGTAATGCACTTATTTTATTAGCTATAGAGATAGCAATATTATCTAGTGCATCGACAAGGTGGTGGCAATCTTCGCAAAGGTGAACACCGACGTGAATGCCGAAGACGAAGAATACTTGACTTCTCCGTCAGAAGGGGCTATACCATATCATGCTATTATGAATTGCCTGAGATGTTTATCCCTCTTGATGCACCCTTCTTGATTGCGCGGTAGTCGCTTTTTATTAGGGTGATCTCTCACAAAATATCAAGTAGTTAGTGTTCTCCCAAGTGTAGCACCGTGACGGCACCTATCTCTTCGGGGCATTGCATGATCTCCATGGGTGCGAACGATTAGAGAAGTGTGAGGCGGGTGAGTTGAGACCTCGCAGCGAGATCACTTGGTTGTCTTGACGTTCAGGCAGGAAAGTCCTGAGCTCGGAACACACGCATCGAAAGATGAACAAGAATCGCATAGAGATGTGATCGGCAAGTTTGCCTACCGATTGAAGTTCACGCCATGGGTGTTCATCTCGAACCGTGACGGCGAATGGAAATGCGGATCTTGAATCACTCACAATCAATTTTGAGAGATGTTGATTTGAGTGGGAGCGCACTTTAGAATAAAATTGTTTATTCACTAGTGCCAAAAATCATTATGAACAAAGTCTAAATGAACTTGTGTTTTCCGTTGTAGATCAAATGGCTCGCAACACCGCGTTCAACTTAGGCCCGATGTTAGAGAAAGAGAAGTTAGCTGCGAATGGAAACAACTATGCGGACTGGGTCCGTACCCTGAGGATTGTCCTCAGGAGTGCTAAGAAAGTGTACGTGCTTGACGGACCTCTTCCACCTAAGCCGGCGGCAACAGCCGCGGCAGACATACAAAATGTCTGGGCCACTAAGGATGATGATTTCAACTTAGTGCAGTGCCTCATGCTGTCTTGCATGAGTTCAGAGCTTCAAAAACGTTTTGAATTCCATAACTCCTTTGATATGATCAAAGATCTGGATGCTCTGTACAAGTTTAATGCACGGTCTGAACGTTTTGATATCATGAAAATGATGTCGGAGACCAAGATGGCTGAGGGCAGTTCAGTTGGCGAGCACGTAGTCAATATGATTGGCTACGCTGAAAGGCTTAAAACCCTGGAATTTCCACTTCCAGAAGAGCATGTAATGGACATGTTGCTCCGTTCACTCCCCCCTTCTTACGGAGGTTTTGTCATGAACTACAACATGAATGGGATGGACAAATCACCTAATGAGGTGCTTGCCATGCTGAAATCTGTTGAAGGAGGACTGCAGAAAAATCGCAAGCAAGTGTTGCTTGTGAATAAAACTGCCAGTTTCAAAAAGAAAGGCAAGCCAAAGAAGGGCAAGGGGGGCGGTAAGACCGGCTTCCAACACAAATCTAAGGGCGGAGCCAAGAATGAAACTGAGTGCTTCTACTGCAAGGGCACAGGTCACTGGAAGAGAAACTGCAAGAAGTATCTGGAAGATAAGAAGTCCGGGAAAACCGGAAAAGGTATAATTGTTATACAAGTTAATGTCATTGACGTTTTGCTTGCTAGCGAAAATTCTAAGTCTTGGGTATTTGATACCGGATCGGTTGCTCACATTTGCAACTCGATACAGGGGCTTCAGAAGGTGCGCAAGCTGGCAAAGAATGAAGTCGTGATGCATGTCGGGAACGGCGCTGGGATCGCCGCTCAAGCCGTCGGCATTATGCCTCTACGTCTCCCATCAGGATTTATTTTGGAACTTAGTAACTGTTATTTTGTTCCGTTGTTGTGTAGAAACATTATCTCTGGATCATGTTTAGTGCACGATGGGTACTCCTACAAGTCTGAGAACAATGGTTGTTCACTTTATTGTAAGGATATGTTTTATGGATTTGCACCCATTGTTGGGGGCCTTTTCATACTAAATCTTGAATGTGGAAATAATGTCTTTAACGTGAATGCTAAACGCCTTAAGAAGGCTGATACCACCACCACTTATTTGTGGCACTGTCGGCTTGGCCACATCGGAAAGAAACGCATGCAAAGACTCCATAAAGATGGAGTTTTACCGTCCCTTGATTTTGAATCATTTGACACATGTGAAGCTTGCTTGATGGAAAAAATGACCAAGACGCCATTCACGGGTCATCCTGAACGGGCGGGTGAATTATTGGAAATAATACATAGTGATGTATGTGGTCCAATGAACACGGCCGCACGGGGTGGGTATTTTTACTTTGTGACTTTTACCGATGATTTAAGTCGGTATGGCTATATCTACTTAATGAAGCATAAGTCGGAAACCTTTGAAAAGTTCAAAGAATTTCAGAATGAGGTAGAAAATCATCGTGACAAAAAGATTAAGTTTCTGCGGTCTGATCGCGGAGGCGAATATCTTAGTCATGAGTTTGGCCAGCATCTGAGTGACCGTGGAATCGTTTCACAGCTTACGCCTCCCGGAACTCCACAACGAAACGGAGTGTCGGAGCGACGTAACCGAACCCTGTTAGACATGGTAAGGTCGATGATGTCTCTTACAGATCTACCGATATCTTTTTGGGGTCACGCACTGCTCACTGCCGCTCACACACTAAACAGAGCACCGTCTAAGTCTGTTGAGACGACACCATACGCTTTATGGTATGGGAAGAAACCCAATGTGTCGCATCTCAAGGTGTGGGGTTGTGAAGCTTATGTAAAACGTTTACAACCAAGCAAACTCGACCCCAGATCAGAAAAATGTTACTTTGTAGGTTATCCAATAGACACCATTGGGTATTCCTTCTACAACCAGTCCGAGGGCAAAGTGTTTGTCGCAAGGTTTGGACGTTTTCTCGAGAAAGAGTTTCTCGCAAAAGAATTAAGTGGGAGGACAGTACAACTTAATGAGATTAGTGAATCTTCGGCAACCGTTGATATGGCTAAGGAACCGGAAGAAGTTCCGCTAATTATCCCTACAACCGAGCCGGAAGTTGTCGCATGTGATGCGGAAACTTCAAACACTGTTGTAACTAAACCGTGCAGATCAGGTAGGGCTATCCAGCCACCTGAGTGGTTTCATAACGAAATCTTCATTCTTGAAGACGATGAACCTGCGCACTACAAGGAAGCGATGGCGGGGCCTAGCTCAAGGGAATGGCACAAAGCCATGAGATCCGAAATGGAATCCATGTACGAAAACCAAGTTTGGAACTTGGAAGAACTTCCAGATGGCGTAAAACCCATTGGTTGTAAATGGATTTTCAAAAGAAAGACGGACGCGGATGGTAACATTACTATCCACAAAGCTAGACTTGTTGCGAAAGGGTTCACGCAAGTTCCAGGAGAGGACTACGACGAGACTTTCTCGCCTGTAGCTATGCTTAGGTCTGTTCGGATATTACTAGGAATTGCTGCTTATTTCGATTATGAAATATGGCAGATGGATGTCAAAATGGCTTTCCTAAATGGAAACCTTGATAGGGATGTATACATGATACAGCCAGAAGGTTTTGTCGATCCTAAGAATGCTGGAAAGGTATGTAAGCTTCAGAAAGCCATTTATGGTCTGAAGCAAGCATCAAGGAGCTGGAATATTCGTTTTGATGAAGTGGTCAAAGAGTTTGGCTTCATCAGGAACGATGAAGAATCTTGTGTGTACAAGAAGTTTAGTGGGAGCGCAAAAGCATTTCTAATCTTGTATGTGGATGACATATTATTGATTCGAAATGACGTGAATTTTCTTAGCGAAATAAAAGACTCATTGAAGAAGAGTTTTTCAATGAAAGACTTAGGCGAAGCGGCATATGTATTAGGCATCAGGATCTATAGAGATAGATCAAAACGCCTGATAGCGCTAAGCCAAAGCACGTACATTGACAAGGTGTTGAAAAGGTTCAACATGGAGAACTCCAAGAAAGGCCTACTCCCCATGTCACCTGGCACAGTGCTTTGCAAGAATCAGAGTCCTCGGACCCTTGATGAGCGAGTACAAATGAATGATATTCCATATGCTTCGGCAGTTGGTTCTATTATGTATGCCATGCTATGTACAAGACCGGATGTTTCCTATGCGCTAAATGTTAGCAGCCGGTACCAAGGTGATCCAGGATTGGAACACTGGGCCGCAGTCAAGGGTATTCTTAAGTACCTCAGAAGGACCAAGGATTTACTCCTTGTGTACGGAGGTGATGAAGAGCTCATTGTAAGTTGTTACACTGATGCAGGCTTCATGTCTGACCCAGATGACTTCAAATCTCAATCTGGCTATGTTTTCATATTGAACGGCGGCGCAGTTGATTGGAAAAGTTCCAAACAAAAGACTGTGGCGGATTCTACGACGGAGGCGGAATATGTCGCTGCTTCAGAAGCCTCCAAGAAAGCTGTCGGTATCAAGCAATTTCTTGAAGATCTTGGTGTGGTTCCAAGTGCTCTGGACCCGGTGGAGATCTATTGTGACAATAGTGGCGCCGTGGCTCAGGCAAGGGAGCCATGTTCGCACCATAAGACAATGCATATTCAACGCAAATATAAACTCATTCGACATCATGTCGAAGAAGGTTTAGTGAAAGTACGCAAAGTTCACACGGATCTGAATGTGTCAGACCCGATGACTAAGCCTCTACCACGAGCAAAGCATGAGCAACACCGGATAGCCATTGGTGTTAGGGAAGCCATGTAACTGGATTATGACTCTAGTGCAAGTGGGAGTCTGTAGGAGATATGCCCTAGAGGCAGTAATTTCAGTTACTTTTGTATCTCCGAGTTTGTAATGAAAGTTTATGTTCCATGCTATAACTGCAATGATTCTCGAGTTTACAAATTAAACGAGGCTTGGAGGGAAACTCATGTGCACGTGTGGTATAATAAACGGTAAATTGTATTCCTAGTCTTGCCTCTAAGACTGGCTCAAGTATTGCATGATGATCCTGTTTTCCTGATCATGGGCATGGCTATGCCGGCAATTTTGAGGGCACGATGTTGGTAGAACACTTGTGTTGAATCGACCCATATTGATGTTATACTATGAGATATATTCGTCAATAGTTAATGGTTAAAATAACACAGAGATGGTTAATGTTTGTATAATTCCTTAGACAATGAGAGTATCGAGTTTCTTCATGCTTGCTTCATGAACTTTGGGGTTTGTTAAACGTCATCCGTAAATGGGTGGCTATTACGGCGGCTTACGGGTTCATGGAAAAGTATGCCAAGTAACTTGATAGCTCAAGATTGGGATTTGCTCCTCCGACGATGGAGAGATATCTCTCGGCCCTCTCGGTGTTACGGTATCCATCATCGTCTGGCCAGACACTTTGTGATTTGATCACGGGGATGCCGGAACACGGGAACGAGAAAAGAGAACAATACCGGCAACGAGGTAACTGGCATTGTGGACAAGTTGTTGATCCACGAGGATGCCTACATGTCTCACCTCGGGTAATTGTAACATATCGCGAAGCAACAGGAATAGCACACGGCAACTGGAGGTTCACTCGAATATTCATTCGTGTGGGTATAGGGGTCAATATGGGTGTACACGGCTCCGATGCTGATCATTGATTGGAAAGTGTTCCGGTCATGTCTATACTTCACCGAACCTATAGGGTCACACGCTTAAGGGTCATCTATCTGCTGAATACTAGACGAGGAGTCCGAGAGAAAGTCACTGGAAAGGTTTCAGAGACGATGGAAAAGTTCCGGAGAGAACACCGGAAAAGTTTCGGTAAAACCGAAAAGTTGTTTCGGATAAAACCATTGATCCAAAAAGGTTTCGGCAAGCACCGGGAATGTTTTGGAGGTTGCCAGATTGGTCTGGTAATTTCTGGAATTTTTCCGGAGAAAAAACCGAAAAAAGGTTTTCGGAGCTGCCGAAATTGTTTACCGGGTAAACGAAGATGGTTTTAAATTAAACCACCATACCGGAAATGTTCCGGAGCGCGTCCAGATAATTTTAGAGGGTGCCGGAAATGTTCTGGGACCTTCCGAAATCTTTCAGAAGAAATAGTTTCGGAAAACATCTTGTCCCAGCGTTAGGGGACAAGATCCCACGGATCGTGGGGGCTGTTTTTGGGCTGTTTTTGGGGGCGCCCCCTTTAGGGGACAGCCCCCTTGTGGCTGGACAAAGTGTTGGGGGGGCCCCCCATGGTGGGGGCAGCCCCCACAAATGGTGGAGAGTGTTGGGAGGAAGGTGGGGCCCCATGGGGGAACACCATGGACAAGGGAACATGTTTTCTCCATGTTTGGTGGGAACATGTTTCCTTGTTTGGTGGGTGCTTGTTTTGTGGGCTGATATTTCAACCCCCCCCCCCCTCACCCCTTCCACCACTATATAAGGAGGTGGAGAGGAGCTCTCCATCCTCACTCCAACTCTCACACACATGGCATGCATGATCTGCCTTTCTTCTCTCCCTCCCACGAAATAGTTTCGTAGAGCCGAAAGGCTGTCTGGGTTCCGGTGGGAACTAGTTCTGGACGGCGAAGCCCTGCCGGATAGATGACACCGTATGTGTGCAACCCCGTAGAGAGGTCGTAGTTTCGATCTTTTGCCCGAGGGGCTGTTCGTGTGTCCTCCCGGAGGGCTGTCCGAGTTTCCGTTCGGGTTTCGAGGGTCCTCCCGGAGGGCTGTCCGTGACATCGTCCGGGGGACTGTCCGACCGCGTCCCGAAGGGCTGTCCGACGAGGGAGTACATCCTCGCGGTTGGGAGGTTGTAAAATCCTAGCTGCGGGGATCTGCACCAACGATCTCCACCGACTCTTCTTCCGCTGCGCTACGAGTCGGTACGGATCAGATCAAACCTTGTATGCAATCTCCATAGTGGTCCTGGGCGTGCTCGCTGTACCGAATTTTTTTGTTTTCTGTCGCGTTCCCCAACAAAGTGAACACACGCGTTTGCATTTTTTTAGTCGTACGCGTGGGCAATTAGGAGAGGAAATCTTCCTACCCTTTATTGAGTCGGCCATGTGCGGGAGTGCCTGTGCATGTGCCGCGCGGCTTCGAAAACTATATCTCGCTTACCGAGACTACAAACTAGTCCTGGGCGTGGACAGCCCGGCCCGGCTGGCCCGGCCCGAAAGCCCGGCATCCGGGCCGGGCTCGGGCTCAGCTTTTCCGCCCGAAGCCCGTCCCGAAAGCCCGGAAATGAGCCCAAACAGGACCTTTATCATTATTTTATTGAAAATATAGGTATAATATATATTTTAAATATCTCAAAAATCATTATTTTAATCAAAAAACGCACTGTTCACTTGTTTCGGGCCGGGCCGGGCCGGGCTCGGGCTTGAGATTTTGCTGCCGGGCTTTCCAAAGCCCGGCCCGGCGAATGCCCAGGTGTACTACAAACTGTCTCGTCTGAAGATTTTGTCTGCACGCTACAGTACTGGGTCGACCCATTTTTGTGCGTTGTTCCCTCTCTCGCACTAGTCGCGTCGGTTGTTTTTGCTCGTTCACTTCAGTATTTTCCTTTGTTTTTCGTTTTGATTTTTCTCTGTTTCTTCACTGGTTTTCTCTGTTTCTTCGCCTGTTTCTTGGTTTTCTTCGTTTCTTTCAGGACTTTCACATTTTATTTTTCTTTCTCGGTTTTCACTTTTTTGTATTTCTTTTTTTATTCATTTTCTCATTCTTCTTTGTTACCTTCTCAGTTTTCACTTTTATTTGAACTTTCTTTCTTTCTTCCTTCATTTTTTTTCTTTTTCCTTGTTTCTTTCTTCCTTTTCTTTTCTTTTCTTTGTTTCTTTCTTGGTTTTCACTTTTTTTGCTTTTATTTTTTTTTCTTTTTCCATTTTTCTTTGTTTCTTTCTTGGTTTTATTTATTTATTTCTCAGTTTTATCCATTTCCATTCTTTTGCGTCGTTTTTCTTCGGTTATCATTTTCTCTTTTGGTTTCTTTATTTTTATTTTTATTGGGTTTGCTCCTTTTTGCTTTTTTATTTGTCTATATATTGGTTCTTTTTTACAATACATCTCTACTTTGTTCCAATACACAATCAATATTTTTTGTATCAGAAATAGTTTTTACATACATGTTTAACATTTTGAAAAACATTATTAATATTTTTTTGAAATCTTATATATTTTTATGTCTACTTGTTTCCATATACCTTGTATATTTTTGTATATATGTAATACATTTTTGAAATACATGTTTAACATTTTTTTAATACATGGTCACCAGTTTTCAATACATAGTGAGCACTTTCTCAATGGCAATTAATTTTTTCGCCTTAATTTATATTTTTAAAACATTTGTCAATTTTATTTTAATACATAATGAACTGTTTGAATATATGTTTTTGGTGTCTACTTTTATTTAACGTATGTTGTGTATTTTTCGTAACACCAGGAACATGTTTTACTATTCATTAACCAGGGTGCAGAATAAGTTTTCTTCATCCGAGGTAATCTTATGATTGTTTCATAAATAAATTACATTTGGTTCATTATATTTTACACACACACACACACACACACACACACACACACATATATATATATATATATATATATATAGGAAAATGGCTATGTACTCCTGGGAGTACGTACTCCCACTGCTCATATACCACATAGATGAATATTTTATACCTCTTTATTATTTTTAATATACTTCATTAATAATTACTAGATACCCCAAAATGAGTTTCATGGAAAAAAATCATGTGAGTCTATATATTTTTAAAGGTTTACATATATACTGATTTGTTCGTATATGAAAAAGGTAAATTACAAAAAGTATGTCGCAAATGATATTTTTTTCACAAAACTCGTATTGGGGTATCTTAGAATATTTAATGAAGTATATTGAAAATGATAAAAAGGTATAATCAATGTGTATATGAGGTATATTGAAGATGGGAGTACATACACCCAGGAGTACAGAAAAGTAGTCATATATATATATATATATATATATATATTATGTTACACTATGTTTTTACGTTCGTAATTTTACGTAACATAAAATATTTTTTACGGTGACTTAATATTTTCTTACATTCTCATTTTATGTATGAAGTACGAAAAAAATACGGCAACTAAAAATACGGTACTTGATTAACATACTCAAATAGTTTATTAACATTTCTTGAATATACGATCAACCTTTTTCATACACATTGTATATTTTTTGTATACATGAGAAACATTTTCCCTATACACATTTAATTTTTCCAAATCCTTGGTTAGCATTTTTTAAATGTGTTCTGTAAAGTGTTTTTTATATTTATAAGTATAAACAAAAAAAAATAAAAAAATAAAAATAAAAAATAATAATAATAATAATAATAATAATAATAATAATAATAATAATAATAAACCAAAAACAAAAACAGAAAACAGGAAAAAGAGCCCGTGGCCTCCGTTAGCATCACCTTTTTTTAGGAGTCTATGCATCACTTTCTGGGAGACATATATAGCGCTTGCCTTCAGCCAATTTTTTGGCGCGTTTTGTTCATTTCCTGGTTTTCCATGCGGACCAGTGTACGTCAGTTTTCTTACTGCAGACAACCTTGTTTTGTTACTTGTTAGATGTGAGAGTGGCGTTTTGGCTCCTAGGTGTATATACACCTATTATGAAATACGTATAAAAAACACATTTCAAAATGTTTAAAAAATTCAAGAAAAAATCCCGCGTATACATCCGGACATCCTATGTTTGCACACAAAATTTCGGTGAAAAAGGAAATGTTTTGTGCATGTATAAAAAAGATAAAAATATGCCTCGTGAATAGCTGTATTTAAGCATAAAAATTTGTCTTTTTTACACAAGCCACAAAAAATGTCCTTTTTCATCGAAACTTGGTGCACGCACATATAATGTCTGGATTTACACGCGAGATTTTTTCTCAATTTTTTTTTACATTTTGAAATGTGTATTTAGACAATGGGTGCATATAAACCTATGAGCCAAAGTGAATTTCCGGTTAGATGTGAGACATATGGGTGTACTCCTATTTGCTACAAGTTCCGTATCGCGATCTAGAGGTCCTCCTGGAATTCGTCTACAACGCCACCATCAGGGCATGCTAGGGCAGCTTCGCCTCCTCCGATGCCTGCCACAAACTTGGCCCAATCACTGTCGTCATCGTCGACCAACACCTCCTTCACGACGAACGAAGCGGTGGACGAAGATGGACTCCACAACCGGGGGTGGCGGCATGGATTGGACTCGGAGGTCACACACCCCCGAGTCCAGAGTCCTGGCATGACACAGATTATGTCGAGTGGTAGTCGCTGATCAACCACCACACCCGGTGTGCTCCATATCTGCCTCCGTCATCTTCTTGCCCGATGCCGGTGGAGGTGTGGTGTGCAACGACTTTTGGAAAGGGGTAGGGCGGGGTTTGGGGGGGGGGGGGATACGGGCCACCTACCGTCCGGGTTTGAATGAGGGTAAATGTCTCTTGTTGAAGATGGTGCACCGTTTGCACGCGGTCCCTCGCTCCCGGTGGGCGGCATGGGTTTGGGGGAGCTCCGGCGAGGGCTTGCTCGTTGGACGTGTCGTGCTGTCGAGTGGGGTGCACCGACGAGCTCTAGGAGAGCTGCTCCCCCTCTACCGCGGGCTATGCGCGGTGGACGTTGGGGATGGGCAGACCTGCTCGTTCTGGCAGGACTGCTGGCTCCCATGCGGTGCTTTGGCTGCAGCGTTCCCCGCCCTCTACTCTCACGCCGTTGACGTGGAGGATACGGTGCATCGAGTCCGCGCTGTGGGCCTCGCCCGCTCTCTTGTTCCCCGCCTCACGTGAATGGGCGCGCGTGAGCTTGTCGTCGTCTTTGCTCTCTGGGACTCCCTGCCTGTGAGGAGTGGCGTCGACACCCGCCGTCTTCGCCGCGCTTCTGGCCCCCGGGGCGCCCTGTCCTCGAGCATGGTGTACAAGCTACTGCGGTTTGGCGGCTTGGGGGCGAGCTACGCTGATGTGACCTGGGGCTCGCGTGCCCCCTCGAGGGTGAAATTCTTCTGTTGGCTCTTGGTCCAGAGACGCATCCACACGCGCGCCGTGCTTGCACGGAAATGCATTCTGGACGCTCAGGATGCTGTCTGCCCTCTGTGTCCGGTTTCCTTGGAAACTGCGGATCATTTGATGTTCGGCTGCCCCTTCGCGAAGAACTTCTGGAGGAGTGTGAATGTGGGCGTCGATGGTCTCTCCGTCGGGGACTTGGCCTCCCTGGCCAATGCTGCTGCCTCGGTTATCGAATCGGGGGTTGAGTTTGTGCTCATGTGCTGCTGGCACCTGTGGAAGCACAGGAACACGGTGGTGTTTCAACGACAGCAGCCGTCTCTTAGTCGTGTGCGTTGCTGCTGTAGGGAGGATGCGGTGCTGTGGCGCGAACGCCTACCGACGGCTCGGCGTCACCACCCAGCCTCCTGGCTCGGTGTTCTTTCTCCCTAGTGGCCATGCCATCCCCCTCTCTCTCGGGTGTGGTGTTGCAAGGTGATGTAACATATCTGGGATTTTAGCCCACTTTGATCAATATATTCAGGTGGGGGAAACTCTCCCCCCTCCTCCCCCCGGATGATAATTAAAAAAAAATGCAGAGAATTCTGATGTTGAGAGGGTTTTTGGATGTGACTGAATTGTTGGACGTCTGAACTCCACCAAGCAGCACCCGTTTGAGCCTGCTTGGAAAATTCGGACATCCGGACCGGTCTGGCCTAAAATAAAGATATACACTAGCACATATGCCCGTGCGTTGCAACGGGAGAAAAATATGACACTCCCTACCCTCATAAGCACAACTTAAGATGACCCTCCCACCTACCCATACATATTTCCACATTCTTTATTTTAACATGAAACCTCACTCATGTCGGTGTTTATCTTCCTTCACACCCTTGTCTAAAGTGGTCACGATTTTTTTATGTCAAATAGACTTGCATGTAATATATGTACATTTTTCGTGAACTGCATACTAAATTTGTATGAAATCGATGTTATTTGCCTCTAGCTTGTTATTCTCAATTTTATATACACTATCAAATAAAGCTTTTTTTAATCAAATTTACATACCAGCTTCAAAACTATTATTCAAAAAGAATAATGCTCGGTTCATCTAAACATGGTTATTAACCTGGTCGTGCCGCAAACCAACCTGTGGTTGGATGGTTAGAGGGACAGTGGTATCCCCAGCCCACCAGGGTTCAAGTCCTGGTACTTGCATTATTCCTGGATTTATTTCTGGATTTCCGGCGATGCGCATTCAGTGGGAGGAGACGTTCCCGTCAACGACGAGGCGCCTACGGTGACTTCGTAAATCTCAAGATGATATGCCGGCTCAGTCTCTCGAAGGTGCTCATAGGGGTAGGGTGTGCGTGTGTGCGTTCATAGGGGTGATTGTATGCGCGTGTATACGAGCGCTTGCGTCTGTATTGTGTTCCAAAAAAAAACCTGGTCGTGCCGCAACCTACCGCGTAGACATTTTAGCTTACAATGTAAACTATTGTAGCATATTTAATATCGATTTTCTCATATATAATACTCCATCGTTTACATTATGAGATATTGTACCCATCATTTTAGCTTATTGTAGCTTATAATGGAGTATTTGATATTCGTTACAGATAATGTACCAATCGAACGGTGAGGCATTAGTCGTGACTTCATTAATTTAAAATCTTTACGATATATGCAGACCATGTATGAGTGCATATGACCGGTTATGTGCGTATATCTGTTAGTTTCAAAAATTCCTTGTTATGTAAGTATTATCTCACTTAGAAATTTTTAGTTTTTATTGAGACAATAACAAATTTTAGTTTTTTTTTACAAAATCAAGATGGTTTAAATGTAATCGAGTGTTCTTATATTTTCTGAGTAGAAGTCACAACCTACCTGACATACTCTGTAATATACACTGGGCAATTCACATCGTGCATGGCGCTTCTTCAGGTACAAAAGAAAAAGTTACACATTCTCACCTCAAAGAATATATGCATTGTACTTTTGGCCCTAGTATCACTTGCGTGTGGCCCTAGAACCCATGTGCTCCCATATGGCTCGAGCTACCCTTCAAAATCGAGAAATTGTTTTTTACTCCAATGCATGGGCAGGCCCAGCCCTGGAAAAGAAGTCACATAGGCATCTAAGTGAATTAGGCATGCGAGGCCACGAACAGGCAGCTCGCACGGCCGCACGCTCCGCTGCTCTCGATGACCTAGCCGCCGGCCGGCCTAAGCAGGCGGAGCACGGAGCTTGCCACCCCGTCGGTCGCCGGACGCCGTCACAACGCTCAGACCTCGGCACCCCGCCGGCCGCCGGCTCGCCACCACACTGTCCGAGGCTCCGAGCTCACCGCCCACTGAGGGAGCCAGCACGGGGAGGCGGGCAGCTCGTCGCCCGTCGCCCAGGGCCCAGGCGAGGGTAACGTACACCGCACCTTCCTTTCCCTCTCATCGGACATGCTTTCCTGCGAGGAGAGTCGCATGTGGACGTGTACGTGGTCCAGCCGCGTTCGAGCACCACAGGATATCACGGGCATCCTACCTCATACATAGAGGCCTCCAGGCTCTGCTCCGCAGGCGTCGCCGTCGCCGTGACTTCGCTCATCCGTGGCTAGGTGGTGGCGCTTGAAGCACGTCAAACACGTCGCCGACTTCTGCACCTCCAGGCTCCAGCACGTCGGTGCCCCTCCCGGCCTATGGCCTCCCCGCCAGGCGCTTGCCATCCTTCTGGGCCTTCCTGCTGACCGAGCTCCCGTTCCTGCATATGCGCTTCTATGGGCACCCTTCGGAGCACGGTTGGCGAGGGCGCCGGCGTGGGAGACAGCAGCCTCGCGAAGGATCTCTTCCCCACGACCATGAACACTGATGGGCCTATGCCTTCGACCTCGTGCACGCCCTCCCACAGCCGAGGTGGTGCAGGTGGCAGGTCCGGCTACGGGGCGCCGGCGGCTCGTCGAGGTCGGGAGGAGAATAGCCTTAGCGCTTGGCGATCCCGTTTTTATGGACGGAGGTGCAAGACCAGGAAGGCCAGGTTGGATAGGAGTTCTGTAAGGGCACGAAGGAGAGATCGGATAGGAGTTCTCGTCGCCTTACGAGTCATGTTTAATTAGAGTTCGGCCGCATAGTAAACTTTGTACCACCTCGAGTAGCCATAATTTAAACATTGAACGGACACCTTATTTTTTAAGGAAAATCATCCCAATAAGTAAAATCAGCCCAATAGCCCAACTCTCGTACGTGATCAGGTGACGTGATGTTGCCGCTCATAGGTGAACAAAAATAGCACGGACGGGCCGCCGTAGGTGAACCAAAACTAACGGAAAAAAACTAATTGCGGGACGAAACCAAGAATATCACCTTGCTTTATATTAGTAGTAGTATATATATATAAGTATATATATAGTATATATATATTATATTATTAGTATATATATATATATATATATATATATATATATATATATATATATATATAGTAGGTATAGATTAAAGGTCTACAAACGTTCAAACTGTTTGGCCCAAACATATAAGGGTGATTTGCTGAGACGCATTGAAGATGGCGGAGAGAAAAGAGAACGATAGAGAGAAAAATTCCCGTACTACGTTAACTCCAGAACATGCTACAGTACGCATACCACATTAACTCCAGAACATGCGTATGGATGACCCGACGCTGCTAGCTCGGAGGCCAATAAGTGGAGAAGTAGAATGACTAGCAACCAAGCATGGATGCCGATGATGCATGTGCAACACTTACCATACCCACGTGCCACCGTCGACTTCGCTCGGTGCTCTAAATAAAAGACGTACATCCACTGATAAACGGTGTAGTCGTGCTAGACGTTTTATTGAAGGACCGGGACGTGAAATTGAGTGTTGAATGACCGGATCCGTTGGGTTCCCAGCCACCGTTTTGTCACGGTTAGCCATAGTGCAATCTTTTCTTACTGTACGTGAGAGGTTTGGTTTCATCATTATTGTTGATTATTGTTGTGTTGCATCACTTTATTATACATAGGACCTGGTCTACGTTGCTCCCTGTTTAATGGATAGAACCAATCACTGATCTCAGAGCATCTACAGCCATAATGTACAAATCTGGTCCCTCAAACGACCGCGGACGCGTCCGTTTTGACCCCTCATTTTTTGTTGCATCAGACCACAGCCTCTAGTTTGACCCCTCACTTTTTCAGCCATCTCATCGAACACTTTGTGGACGGCATCACTAGAGCACGGGTCGGAGGCCACGGCCACTGCGCGGGCGCGAGGCGCGGCCATGGCCACTGTGTGGGTGGGAGGCCACGGCCACGACGTGGGCGCGAGGCGGGGGCGCGGACGAGGCCACGGTGCGAGACGCGGGCACGGCCACGGCGCGAGGCGCGGGTGGGAGGCCACGGCGCGGGGCGCGGGTGGGAGGCCACGGCGCGGGCACGACGCACGACCACGACGCGGGTGGGAGGCCACGGTTACGGCGCGGGCGCAGCCACAGCGCGAGGCGCGGGCGACACGCGGCCACGGCGCGAGGTGCGGGCGACGCGCGGCCAAGGCCACAGCGCGCGGGTGCAGGCGCGACGCGCAGCCACGGCCACGGCGCGCGGGCGTGGTCACAGCGCGGGAGCGAAGCACGACCATGGCGGGCGCGAGCACCGGCTCGGCCGCGAGCTTTGGCCTAGGCGACGAGTGTATGTGGCTGCATGTGGGACAGGGTGCAAGATCTATGAGGTGAAGCAGGATGCCCGGGCGTGCCCGGGCATGGCCGGGCAGCCTCATATCGTCCTCATATTTGAGACGGGTTGGAGGGGTGTCGGTCAGTCCGGGCGTATAGGGACGAAATGAGGTGTCCGGGTGGGTCACTCTTTTTTGACCGGACACTAACCGGCCGGGCGTTTCAGGCGTTTAGGAAGAGAATAGGGGGTCCGACTGTAAATGCTCTTAACTCATTAAACTTAACGAGTTCAACGAACGGGCTTGTTAAGCTTCTAATACAACATAACACATATTTTTATTTTTAGTGATAGTATTTTGTGGCTCCTTCACCGAATCCAGTTCATAGAAACTAGCATTTGGCACACCTCCTTCCGTGGTCGCCCTCTCCTTTCGTAAAAGAATCGTAGTTATACTCTCGTCTCATAGATCACAACACCTCATAGCCAAACCAAGAGGGTAATGCCTATTAAAAAACACTCCCGAGTTTAATGAGCTTCAAATGAATAGAACCAGGCAAGATTTTTTGCTTACTAAGCTTTCCAAACCCTAACGACTCAAGTCTTAATGGACATGAGCTTAACGAGCCGAGCAATTTGTTAACCCATCGGTATCAGAAATACAATAAATTTATTGCACACCGATGACTTTTAGAAAATGAACGATCATCTTTCTGCATTGCACCGTAGGTGCACACTTACAAGGTTTAACGGGTATTAGAGTGTCTAGGTCTCAGTCGACTGAGACTTCGCGAAGTCTCAGTCAAGTAATATAGTATGCAAGAAGAAAGAAAAAACTTTAAAAAATTGTTTGTACGAATCTCGATGCAAGATCAACGGATTATAGTATCGATTGAGACTTCGCGAAGTCTCAGTCGACTGATTTTTAGCAACGCCGTTATTAAAAAGACAATACACCATCAACATACTAAGAACTCGAGTATTGCAAATCCTATTGCTAGACCGTTACCTATGTTGAGACATGAATCCCCTAATAACCTGCTCCAGCTTGCCATTGCTAGCCTTTAAAGCCTCATTTTTTTTCGAAAAGAAGAATAATCCCCGGCCTGTGCATCAAAACAATACATACAACCATTTTATTAAATTAATCAACAGAACCTGACAAAACAAATACATTGATCAACCCAAAGCCACCTTCCTCGCAACCATAATCACCACACCTACCAACTAGATGATGTGCCCCGACCGCGCGTCAACACACAACATATAATCCGGTGGCGTCATCAAACTGCCCGCGGACAAGCGGAGAGCACTAACCGGTCTAGCAGTTCTTAGTATAATACGCCACCATCTTTCGCCATCCCACCTTCACGAGCGACCAACGCATTCACCTGTCGGGCCATACTGCCGTCGACGCCACCACCACACCAGACAGCGCCACCACCTATGCATGTCCATCAACACGCGTCCGTCGTCGAGGCTCAGCTGCACAACTCTGTCGATACCCATCGTCGTTGTTGCGGTAGTAGCAACACCACACCTCCTCTTGTCCCCTCCAGCCAACATCAGCTCCAAAACGATGCCACCAAGAGGGAGGACGGCCGCAAAGACCCCATCATCGTACGATCCAGGAATCCCAGATCTAGGGTTTCCCCTGAGCAGCCGGCCCGAGGTGACAACGATTGCAACCGACGATGCCTTCGACACCAAAGGTGCCGCCATTGTCCGCCAGGACCAAGGTCGACACGGTTTTCACTGGCGATCGGGCCACCCCGATCCTGTTGTTGACTGGATCCGTGCGAATCCACGCTGTGAAGACGAACGCAGCCGCTGGATCGCCAGCAGAGGCCCCCAACCACCCCTCACCGGCCCTTCCACGCAGCTGTCGGCCAGCCACAAGTACGGGTTGGATCAGCCAACCTGTCCGTTGCCACTGACAGCCGCACCACCAGTCCTCCCCGGTGACCCTACAACACTGCCGCCACTGCCCACCACCACGCCGCCGCCAGCGACCCAGATCCGGCAGGTGCCCCTGCACCCATGGGTTCCCCGCATCACCCAAACCTGCGCGGGAGGGGAGAGAGCCTTCGCACCGCCGTCAGCCGTCGGGCTTCGCCCGGAGGCTTCCTCCAGCGGCGACGGAGGGAGGGACGGGAACTGCGGCGTCCCCAACAGTTGTGGTTTGGGGATCCACCCGAGTCGCTCAGGCGGGGGCGACGCGGGAGACGCGGGGTCCAGTCTTTAAGGCCTCATGCTGGTCGAGTTTGGTAACTTACTTTCTTTTATCAAAAGCAAAATCATTAGAGCAAAGCCAAATGGGGGATCCCAAAGAGCCAATTTCCAAACATATGAGATATAGAACGACGTGGGGTGTAAATCAAAAGCTAACCAAATCACTACTAGCCAATTTAGACGCACAAACTTGCAGTCCGGGGAATTATATTGAATAGTCTCCTCCTCCTGATTACAAAATACAGAAGGCAAGCTACCATTTCATTCTCTTTCTGCTATATTATTTTTAGTTTAAAAATCACTCATTTAAGAAGACACCCAAAAGAAACTTAACCGTAAGGCCTTCTCAAGTTTCAAATGTGCCTACTACAATACCGAACCCAGACGTGACGAGCACGTTATATATTGAGCTGACAGAGAACATCCTAGATTGATGTGTACTTGATGTTTCTGACTGTAGCTGAACATCCTAGTATTTTAACATGCGCTGTGTCTAGAGTCAATGGTCAACTGCCTCTCTTCCAAAATACTTATGTTTTGGTTTGTCCTAAGTCAAAAATATTAACATCTAAACATAAAATTTAAATTGTATAAAATTGTATTTTATGATGAATCTAGTGAACATGGTGTTATAGACATTGGTATATTTTTCAAGAGACTTGATTGAAGATATTTGACTTACAACAAATCTTAAACTTCAAGTATTTTGAATTGGAGACTTTTATTCTCGCAACGCCACCTCCACGACGATGTCAGCTCGATCCGTATGGTGGCGTTGACCATTTACTCAGTTATTCTCGCAACGCCACTTCCACGATGATGTCAGCTCGATCCGCTATTTCGAAACAAAATAGTTGAGCATCGACAATGACTATCAACGGATGAAGGAGTAGATGAAAAAATGGTACCCAAAATGCTTGCATGCCTGGATCAGCCCGATCCGAATTAGTGAGTGATCGAACAAGGTAAAATAGTAGAACATGCCGCTCATCTAGAGTTACTTAAGGATTACGGGCTGATCTTTAGCTGGCAGTTTTTCATTGGATTAGGGATGGAAAGGAGCCCCGCCCCTGGTGAAAATCAGGGGCGAGATGAAGAGATGCTATGGAAAGGCCCGTAACAGTCCCGTAATATGCCCGTGAGTTTACCATTTTTGCCGCGACTAGGCATATTATCAAGAGATCGCGCTCTTGTTGCATGCCTAACAAATCTGGAGAAACAAGAAAAGCATGAGCAATTGAAGGGTTCGACTGCCCAAGGAGTTTCACTCCGATGGCACAACACCAGTTATTGCCTCCTTGTTGGCTACCAAAGAACACACAATCTATTAGTCGGAAGTTGGTATGTTCAGTTCAAAATTGCTTAAGTTTGGTGTTCAAACCGAAGCTTTAAAAATTCACGTTAAAACACACATTTATATGTTCAAATTTGAATTTGGATTTCCTCACTGATCATGTAGCTAGTGCTCGGTGCGCATACAGGCAAGGAAGATTTTGGAACAACGAACAATTCCCCCGACCTTTCTCCCCCCACCCCTCCCCTCCTCTCGCGATCGGCTCGTCTCCCGCGGGCGACCGGCCGCGCCGTCCTCCCCTTACCCCATCCTCTCTCCCCCCGCCGTCGCCGGGCTCAGCCCGGGCGGCGCCAACGTCAGCGGCCCGATGCTTTCCCCTCCCGGTGAGGCTCCTGCGCGGGGCGGAGCGGAGTTGGGCGGTGCTCTCAGGCGGCAACGGTCCGGCGCGACGGCGGGGTGACCTGGCGCTGGCGCGAGTGGTCGGCTGCGCGTCAGCGCGGCAGTTGGGGGCGGAGGTACGCGGTGGTGCGATATGGTGGGCCGGCGGCTTCTTCGTCGGCGGCGGATCTCACTGGAGGTGGAGATGAGACGTGGTGAGGCTGGACGGTGGCGGCGCCATCGTCGGCTTACTGCAGCGTGGGGGCAGCGGCTTTGCGGGCCCGGGAGGCCTGGTGTGTCACTGCGGCTGCATCCGGCCGGCTACCGCGACGGCGGTGGCGGTACTTCCCTCCCGCACGGCTTCGGTGTTGTCGTCCCTGTTTCTCGGCGCTTCCATGTTCCGTCCTCTAGGCCTCGTGATGGTGACCACAGTGAGACGGCGAGGGTGGCGTCACTCCGTGGTGGCGCATGCTGGTGGGTGGCGAGCTGGTTCGATGGCTTCGGATCGGTCGGGTAGTGCTGTTTGGGGAGGGGTAGAAATCCCTGCCGGTTCATCCAGCTCCGACACAATGACGCCTGCGGGTGCCGCTATTCCTTCTTGAAGGGCGTAGGTGTTACCCATCCCCCACTCCCCTCCGTGTGCCGGGTGAGGGAGTCCTGGTTTAAGGGGTCCTCGGATAGCCGACCTGTTACTTATGGGCCGGACTATATGGGCCACTTGCCGAATACTAGATGGATTGAAGACCCTGTCTCCAGGAAGGAAGCTTCGAGGATCGTGGCTTGTCCTCCACGTTTTGGGTAGTAAATAGGCATGTTTATCCCTTCGACGTGTAACCGACCATGTGTAAACCCTAGGTACCCTCGGCATCTATATAAGCCGAAGGGTTTTAGGTTGTAGAGCAAGAGAACTCATCTAGGGTTTTAGCTACTTGATCTCGAGGTAGATCAACTCTGTAATCCTCATATCATCAATATAATCAAGCAGGACGTAGGGTATTACCTCCATAGGAGGGCCCGAACCTGGGTAAAACCTTGTCCCCTTCGTCTCTTGTTACCATCGATCCAAGTCTCACAGCTTGGGACCCCCTACCCGAGATCCGCCGGTTTCGACACCGACATTGGTGCTTTCATTGAGAGTTCCGCTGTGATCGCCAGAAGGAATCGATGGCTCGCTTTGTCACCAACAGTGAGATCTGTGCCCGGGGGACTCTCGCCCTGGATCAGATCCTCGCGAGCGACGACACCTCGTCGCGCGCTTACCCGATCGGCCACCCACGCCAGATCGGAAGCTTTCCCCCCGACCAAGGGATCAGGTTCGGAACCCTAGAGTTCGCAGCTGATTCCCGGGGAGGACTTGTACTGATGGAGTCCTTGACCCCTATGGAGAAGCCCGCAGATCCTGACGCCTCGGCGCCTAATACATCGGGCCTCGTCTCCGGAGATGAAGTTGCTATCTCCGGGCCGTCTGGACCACTTTGTCCGGTCGTTGCGACCGGATCTGCCATGGTTGAACAGAATCCGAGACCGCTCTCGCGCGACTCTGGAACTGCGACGCCGCATATCGATCCCACTCGCTTCGGCGACACGCATCCCACCATCGCCTCATTTCTCAACGAGTTGTTTGATCGGATGGAGACTATGCGAATGGCCGATGACCAGACCCCGGTCTATGACCGGCTCGGGCTTAAATTCGACGATAGGGAGATTCACATCCCCACGGTCACCCACCTTGTCGCCACCGTCGAGTGTCCGGCGGGGGGCTCGACCTACCAGCTACCGGAGTTAGAAACGGTTTATACTCCAATCTCCGATCACCGAAACCTTTCTTACAACCCAGACTCTGGCGTTCGCTCCGGAAACAGTCCGGTATCGGTCCCTGATCTATCACACAGTTCGGAATCCGTGATTCCGAACTCCCACCGTGGCGTGGAGTCAAACCTTCTCCCACCCACCTCCCAAGCCGATGACTCGAGCATCGCATCAGAACCCAAGTCTTCGGACTTACCGGACATTGTACATTTATCAGGGGAGTCGGTTCATCATTACTAGGCTAGACTTCTACTTGCCCGAAGCAAAGTACGGGGCCTTAGTGATCAAGAGGTCATGGCAACCTTCAAACGTAACTGCCACGACAAAGGGATTCTCAATGCCCTGGCGCGGCGGCACATTAGTAACTTTACCGAGCTGTCCATTTTGGTACAGAAGTATTGTGCCATGGAAAGTGCTTGGCAAGCCGAGCGGCTATTTTCGGAGCCAACCTTTACCGAATACCCTAGAGGAGATCGGCAAAAGAGGATACCTCCGAACCGGCCAGCCAAACTTGAGCCCGCCAAGAAGAGGAACAGGCCCCTTTCAGGGGTCAGTACTGTCCTGGATGGACTACTGGATAAACCTTGCCCTATACACTCCGTATTGCTGAACACAGCTCCGACTCACAGCCTTAGAGCTTGTTGGGTCGTCAGGCAGATCGTGAAAAGCGGTGAATCCATTCTTGGGGCACCACCGCCGAACAGGCGCTCAACAGCGCCATCAGAATATAACGCCGAAGTCCTGACGATCTACGAAACGTTCCCTTCGAGGAACAGGAGGAAAAGAGCTCTTAAAGAACTCGAACAAGTATATCACGTGGCAGCAACCAGCGCATGGGCAGACATACCTATCACCTTCGGAGATGCTGACCGACCAGCCATTCTTCCCGGTCATTCACCGGCTGCACTAGTCCTGAACCCCATCATCGATGGCTTCAGGTTACACAAAGTGCTAATGGACGGTGGCAGTGGTTTAAACCTAATCTATGAGGATACTCTAGAAAAAATGCAGTTCGACCGATCTCGCATCGAGCATAGCAACACAACTTTCCGGGGAATAATCCCGGGGAAGGAGGCGCACTGTTCAGGGTGTATCACCCTGGACGTAGTGTTCGGCACACCCGACAACTACCGCTCCGAAGAACTTCTCTTCCATATCGTGCCCTTCCCCAGCGGCTACCACGCCTTATTGGGACGTGACGCCTTCACAAAATTCCAGGCTATACCACATTACGGGTATATGAAACTTAAGATGCCAGGACCAAACGGGGTGATCACAACCTCCAGTGATCCGAATATAGCCCTTCGGGCCGAAAATAAAACAGCAGCGCTTGCCCTCGAGGCTTTAGCCAAGACCTTTGCTGCGGAAGAGCTGACCGTACTCCGGTCAACAGTAGACAAAGACGATATGATCCTCAGCAAGAGGCCCAAATCCACGTCCTTCAAACCAGCAAAGGAAATCGTTAAATTTCAAGTGCATCCGACGGACCCCAACAAGACAGCGTCCATCGGAGCTCAGCTCGACCTCGTAGTGGACGAAGCGCTGCGAGCTTTCTTACGAGAAAACTGGGATATCTTCGCCTGGCATCCTTCCGATATGCCTGGCATCCCACGGCGGCTGGCAGAACATAGTCTGAACATCATCGCAGGCTTTAAGCCCGTCAAGCAGACTCTGCGCCGCTTTTCCGAGCCCAAACGACAAGCTATGGGTGAAAAATTGGCTAAATTACTAGAGGCCGGATTCATTCGGGACACTAAGCACCCCGAATGGTTGGCAAACCTGGTTATGGTACCAAAGAAAGATAAATCATGGCAGCTGTGCGTCGACTTTAAAGACCTCAACAAGGCCTGCCCTAAGGACCCTTTCCCACTACCACGCATAGACCAGATCATCGACGCCACAGCCGGAAATGACTCGTTGTGTTTCCTCGATGCTTATTCCGGATACCATCAGATTAAAATGAAGGAATCCGATCAAGCAGCAACCGCATTCATCACCCCTTACGGACCATTTTGCTTCAACACAATGCCTTTCGGGCTACAGAACGCTGGAGCTACATACCAGCGCATGATCCAGACCTGCCTCGAAAAACAGGTTGGCAAAACAGTCGAGGCGTACGTTGACGATGTGGTCATTAAAACCAAACACGTCCGCCATTTGATCGACGATTTAAGGCAAACCTTTGCCAGCCTACGCGAATACGATATTCGGCTCAACCGGGAGAAGTGTGTATTCGGAGTTCCCGCTGGTAAATTGCTCGGATTCATCGTTTCCCATAGAGGAATAGAAGCGAATCCGGCCAAGATCCGTGCCTTATCAGAACTTGCAGTTCCCACAGAGCTAAAGCATGTCCAAAGGTTGGAGGGTTGCGTGGCGGCGTTAAGTCGCTTTATCTCCCGCCTCGGTGAAAAAGCTTACCGCTGTATAAATTGCTGAAACGGACCAAGAATTTTGAATGGACCGACGAAGCAAAAGCTACGTTAGAAGAAATCAAGACACTCCTGGCAAGTAACCCCATACTCACAGCACCAGGCGCGGGTGAGCCCATGTTATTATACATATCGGCCACTAACCAAGTCGTTAGCGCAGTGCTCGTCGTCGAACGAGAGGAGGAGGGACACTAATTCCAGATACAGAAGCCGGTCTATTACGTGTCGGAAGTACTAACGCAATGCAAGTCCAGATACCCGCACTACCAGAAGATAGCCTATACAATATTTATGGCATCACGGAAACTAAGACACTACTTCCAAGAGTGTTCGGTCACGGTGGCCTCCGAAGTACCCCTGAATGATATAATCAATAACAGGGACGCCACCGGCCGCATAGCCAAATGGGCCATTGAGCTCCTTCCTTTTGAGATTACCTACAAACCACGCCAAGCTATTAAATCTCAGGTGTTGGCAGATTTCCTCGCCGAATGGACAGAAGCCGAGCTCCCCAGGGAATATAGTACATACTCCCATTGGACGATGTACTTCGATGGATCCAAAACTCTGGCCGGACTAGGGGCTGGAGTTGTTCTCACATCCCCCACAGGTGACAACGTTCGATACATGTTGCAGATCATGTATGCCGACTCCAACAATGCAGCCGAATACGAAGCCCTCTTACACGGTCTTCGGATGGCAGCCTCAATGGGCATACAGCGGCTGGAGGTACGGGGAGACTCCAATCTGGCCATCTCTCAAGTCAACGGTGAGTTCGATGCCAAAAATCCAAAGATGGCGGCATATAGAAACATTGTCCTCAAGATATCCGCACGGTTCGAGGGGCTGGAATTTCACCACGTTGCTAGAGACGACAACCAAGCTGCCGATACACTGGCTCGCATAGGAGCCAAACGCGACCCTGTCCCACCAAACACTTTCCTGGAACGGCTCTTTAAGCCATCCGTGGTTTGGCCGGACGATTAAAAGGGCGCCGATCTAACCAGTGCAGACGAGGTTGTTCCCCCCGTAAACGAACCAGACGATCAAATCATCGGCGGCTCCATAATGGATGAAACGCCCTCGGTGTCGTGGGAACAAGCCTGACAGTAGAAGGTAGGGGTACGAATGGAGAGGGCAGAGTCCTAGCTACGGCGAGGTTGTACACACAGATGTATGAGTTCAGGCCCCTCTCGTGGAGGTAACAGCCCTACGTCTCAGTGCTCCGGAGAGCTCTCTACTCTGTCGAGTGAAATATGTGTGTTGTATTACAAAAGGTTGCGAACCCTTCTACCAGCGGGGAGGGGTGGCTTATATAGAGTGCGCTGCCCCTCATAACGTCCGGCATGAAGGGGTTTAATCGTGGTCATAAAGAGGTGTACGTTACTGGTAACGTACACCATAAATGCTGTTAATGATCTTGATGACTGCTTGCCCGTTAGCCTCCCTGGGGTGACTTCTGGACTCCTGCGGTCGACTGTCTTCAGACTCTTCCGAGTGAAAGATAACCGTCGAGTGAAAGGCATCTCCGAGTGTATATTGTCGAGTGATTTATGCTTCTTCGCTATTTCAGTCGGAGACTTCCTTGTGGCCCTTAAGCTTTCTGGGGCAGTGTCCTTGGGTAGGATATGTAGGTCAGGCCTATAACCCTACCCTAGGTACGTATCCCCATCATTAGCCCCCGAATGGATCGGGGTTCGAGGGTAAAAGGTGTCAATGCAAGTTCAAACGAGACACCAAAACTCCGAGTGTATTTTGAGGCTTCCTCGAAATCTGCGTCGATTGAAACCTTAACCGTTTGCCCTGATCAATTCCGTCTTGAAGTTATCCGAGTAAAACTGAGCTTGAAAACCGGTCCGAGTAAAACTGGTTCGAGAGTCCGAGTAAAACTGAACTTGAAAACAGGCCCGAGTGATCTGGAAAACCTTCTGACGAAATAGTTTGCTCCACCGGGTCCGAGCCTCGCGGGCTCCGAAATTTGGATAAGAGCACGCGCGCGCGCAGCGGAGATGGCGTAACTGTTAAGGCAAGTGCGGGAACGACGCCTCGATTATCGCGCCGCCCAAATCGCCACGTACCGCTCCTCCTCTGATTTCGGGATATTCAAAGATCCGGCGGGCCCGCAGGTCAGTGGCTCACTTGAGTGCATATAAGAGGCGACGACGCCGGTGCTGGCACAGTATTTTTCTCCCAAATCCACTCCTCTCCTCTTCTTCCTCCGCCCTGCTCTGCTTCGTTGACCGCCGCCGCCATGACGAAGGGCAAGACGGAGAAGCTCGAGCGCGCCCAGAGGGGAGGCGCCAAGGCGAAGAAGCCGTCGGGAGCTCGGTCGACGGTGCCGCCGGGGTGGATCCAGGGGGATTTTCTCCAATCGACGGTCACTGCGGAAGATGTGGACAAACTCGTCGTCGACGGGTTGATAGCTGCCGATTCATGGCGGTTGCCGAAGGGGGAGATCGAGCCGGAGCCACGCGACGGCGAGCGAGTTCTGCTTCTCACCCACATCGAGCGAGGTTTCTCCATGCCTCCCCATCCGTTCATCCGCGCTATCTTGAACTATTTTGGAGCGCAACTCCACCACCTTCCTCCGAATGCGGTTGCATATCTTTCCTGCTTCGTAACTTTGTGCGAATGTTTCCTGGGCTGTCCCCCACATTGGGGTTTGTTCAAGCACATATTCTCTGTCCGATCCCAAGCTGTCAAGAAAGCCAATCCCAAAGATAGCAAAACCAATGTGATCCAACTGTGTGGTGGCTTAGGGATTCAGAAGAGAGGTAGGAGTGGGTTCCCCTCTATGACCTTTTCCGATTCTGTTCGGGGATGGCAGTCGACCTGGTTTTACTGCAAAGATGCCGCATCGCCAAATATGTCGACTGGGCTTCCTCCCTTCACCTTGGATCGACCTGTTACTCCCAAACCGCTGTACGTGACAAAGGTAGAGAAAATCCAGGTAGGGATCTTAGTGAACGCCATATCCGAACTGATCCGCGGTGGAGTGACTGGTCTGGACCTCCTTGAAACGTTTCTGAGTCGGCGAATTCAGCCTCTCCAAGCTCGGGATCACACCATGTGGCATTATTCGGGCCCTGAGGATACCACTCGGACTCATCCTGAGGAAGTTTCCGATCAGACTGTTTCTCAGTGGCTCAGGAGCATCACTGGAGCCTGTGATAATCCGGAAGGATCCAAACGAATTCCGCCTTTCTCCGCTTTGAACCCGCCAAAGAACTTGGTGAGTCACATATTTGTCGATTGTTTTAATACTTTGCCGAGTAACTGAATCTTCAGTCGACTGAATTTGAAGCTTGAACCTCGCAGGAATTTACGAACATGTACTCGCCCATACCCAATGGAGAACATCCTGATGAAGAGGAAGGAAGCGTCGACGGCAGCGCAGACGGTGACTATGCTGATGACACCGAGAGCAGTGATGACGACCTGGATGAGGATGAGGTGGAGGCCCCTGTCCCTTCGCGCACCGAGCGTCGAGCCAGGCAGCAGAACGACCCGGAGGTCACCCCGAGCAAAACAGTGGCGTCGAGCACAAGGAACCCGAAACGTGACCGTGTCGCGGCATCGGGGTCGACTGAAAAGGCTGCGAAACAGCTCAAGCCAGACGTGCCAAAGCCTCGGAAGGCCCTGCCTCGAATCAAGATAGCCGTGCCTGTTGCCTCCACGTGAGTGTTCGTTCTCCTTATTCTGCTGTTGAAGAACTTTATGTTGACGTTGACCGAGTGAAATATATTTGCCAGAGCCGCTACCTCCGTAACGTCGCCCCATCGGGATGATGGAGACCATATGGAAGTAGACACTCCTGATGCGGCCACCTCCCTACGAGGTATGACAATCCCACACTTTACTCTGCTTGCTGAAGAATAATTGTCGAGTGTCGAATGCAGCTGACGAAGTCATCGAACTGGAAGATGATGAGGAGCCGCGGCGGGGAGCAGAGGATGAAGCTGTGCTTCCGGAGGCTCCACGCGTGGACACTCGGGGACCACCGTCTGTCCATACGCCCCGTGGGACGAGTGCTGCGACGCCTCTAAGCCTTGTAATTCCGCTGTCGAGTGCTCCGCCGGCCACTTCTACTCTGGTGGCTTCGACGCAGATCGGACAATCCCAAGCACCTCCAGCTGCTCCATTGACTACACCAATTCACTCGACGCCTGCATACCCTTTGTACCACGTCCCGGAGGACCAAACCGGAGCTGCCAAGGAAGCCATGATCCAGGCTGGGCAGATGATGCTACGAACAAAGGAGGCGTATGAAGCCAGCAAGTTAGCCTATGATGCCAGCTCAGCGCTTCAGGCCAACGTCCGAGTAAGTGGTATTGTAAGTTCATTTCCGATTGAATTCCTGTCCGTCTTGATTTTACACCCACTGGGGTGTTTTTCTTCGCCAGTAGACCAAATAGTTTCTGGTCCAGTGGGGGCACGCTGAGTGCACCCACTGGGTGTAGTCCCCGAGACCGCTGTCGAATGACGAAGGCTTCGGCGGGGGTCTTAATATTGTTTCCATTCGACAGGGCAGTGGGGGCACGCTGAGTGCACCCACTGGGTGTAGTCCCCGAGGCCGCCGTCGAGTGCTTGCTTCGGCGGTGGTCTGATAGAGACGATGTTCGGTTGCTTGCTTCTTTCTTTTATACTCGGACAGGCCAGACCTGGTCGAGTATTTTCGTTTCCAGTGGGGGCACGCTGAGTGCACCCACTGGGTGTAGTCCCCGAGACTACTGTCGATCGTTGACGATGGGCGGTAGTCTTTAGAACCATTCTGCAGGTTTCATGGACATCATTTCCATCAACCATGGTATGATGCTTGTATAGGGTTGTGAGGTGGGGTGGCGGGCCGTCTTTCAGTCGAGTGCAATTGACCTTTTCCACTCGGGAGTAGAGAAATGGTTATGTCGACTGAACCCCTATTTCTGCTGATTTCAGAAAGCCTGTGGGCTCGGGACCAAGTACGTCGAGCTGGAGAAGGAAAAGAACCGACTTCTGCTGGATCTGGAACTGACGAACAACAACCTGGACCGTGCACAGACCGAACTGAAGACTTTGGGAGGTAATCTTTGTTGATCAATTGTATTATCACTTTCAATTTCCATCTTTTGAACCGAGTGAATCCACTCGAACAGACGTACGTGATGAAAACCGTCGTCTCCGAGTGCGCCTCAACAATGCTATTTCTTTAGATACCATGAAGAAAGCGCTCGAGGACAAGGACAAATCACTTGCTGATGCTCAGAAGGAAGCGAAGGAGAAGACTGCAGCTGCTGAGAAGAAACTTGCAGCAGCCAGTAAACTGGAAGAGGAGAACGCCAAGCTCAAGCAGGAACGATCCGAGTGGATCAAAAAACTCGAAGAGCAGACCAAGAGTAGGACCGCTCTGGAGAAACACTTGGGCGACTTTGCGAAGAAAATGTTCAGCATGCTCGAAGGTAACCCTCATTTGTCGAATGAATTTCTCCGGTTTTTCCAGAATGGTATTATGATCACCCTTTCACTTTCTCTTCATGTAGAATTCTGTCGAGACTTCGAAAAAGAAACTGAAGAAATTGAACCCAATCTGGACCCCACAAAGTCTCTCGTCGGAGACGCCGTGGACATGGATATGTTTCGTCTCGAAGCTCGTCTTAAGAGCGTCCAAGGATTCATCACTCGGCTGAGAGCTGCATTTGAGAAGGTCGACAAGGAACTGTGGCCTGAAGATCCTCTCCAGACTGACCTCGAGTCAATGATGACTCGGCTCAATGAGATTCCCAATCGAGTGCAATCGTGGAAGAAATCTGCTGCCCGCTGTGGAGCTGACGTGGCACTTTCACTCGTCAGGGTTCATTGCAAGGAAGCTAGAGAGGACAAATTGAAGGATCTCCGAGTGACCAACACGAAGAAACTCAAATTTGAAGATTTCATGGAGACTTTCATCGATGCTGCCACTCGGATCGCCGACGGAATCGACCTGGATACCTTTGTTGAGCCTTCAAGTCCTGCTGGAGCTTAAGTTGGTATTTTGCTTATGGTAAAAACTTTATTTGCCTCGGTATGCCGAGTGTTGGTGTAACCGAGTAAACTTCGTTCAGGCTTTAAGCCTGAGAACTTCCCTTTTGCGCGAACAAGTTCCTGCTGCGCCGGAGATTTTAGTCTTACTCGCATTTCGCTTTCTGACATTTAGCTTGGCCGAATTTATTTGATTCTCGAGTGAAACGGGTGTTCTGCACTCGAAAGAATTCGGGACTTAGACGAGGACTGGCTCGCAGCTAAGCTTCCGAGTGTATTGTATGTAATACACTCGGAAAGGTTTTAAACTTAGGCGAAACGGATTCGCAGCTAAGTCCCCGAGAGAGAGGATTGCTCTTCACTCGGAGTAATTTTTGAACTTAGACGAGGTCTGGCTCGCAGCTAAGTCTCCGAGTGTATTGAATGTAATACACTCGGAAAAGTTTTAAACTTAGTCGAAACGGATTCGCAGCTAAGCCCCAGAGAGAGAGGATTGCTCTTCACTCGGAGTAATTTTTGAACTTAGACGAGACTGGCTCGCAGCTAAGTCTCCGAGTGTATTGAATGTAATACACTCGGAAAAGTTTTGAACTTAGGCGAAACGGATTTGCAGCTAAGCCCCCGAGAGAGAGGATTGCTCTTCACTCGGAGTAATTTTTGAACTTAGACGAGACTGGCTCGCAGCTAAGTCTCCGAGTGTATTGAATGTAATACACTCGGAAAAATTTTGAACTTAGGCGAAACGGATTCGCAGCTAAGCCCCCGAGAGAGAGGATTGCTCGTCACTCAGAGTAATTTTTGAACTTAGACGAGACTGGCTCGCAGCTAAGTCTCCGAGTGTATTGAATGTAATACACTCGGAAAAGTTTTGAACTTAGGCGAAACGGATTCGCAGCTAAGCCCCCGAGAGAGAGGATTGCTCTTCACTCGGAGTAATTTTTGAACTTAGACGAGACTGGCTCGCAGCTAAGTCTCCGAGTGTATTGAATGTAATACACTCGGAAAAGTTTTGAACTTAGGCGAAACGGATTCGCAGCTAAGCCCCCGAGAGAGAGGATTGCTCTTCACTCGGAGTAATTTTTGAACTTAGACGAGACTGGCTCGCAGCTAAGTCTCCGAGTGTATTGAATGTAATACACTCGGAAAAGTTTTGAACTTAGGCGAAACGGATTCGCAGCTAAGCCCCCGAGAGAGAGGATTGCTCGTCACTCGGAGTAA
The DNA here is from genome assembly GCA_039707655.1 of Elymus sibiricus. Taxonomy (NCBI): domain Eukaryota; kingdom Viridiplantae; phylum Streptophyta; class Magnoliopsida; order Poales; family Poaceae; genus Elymus; species Elymus sibiricus. The sequence continues at coordinate 308,675,621 of CM077671.1, forward strand.
TTTTTGAACTTAGACGAGGACTGGTTCGCAGCTAAGTCTCCGAGTGTATTGAATGTAATACACTCGGAAAAGTTTTGAACTTAGGCGAAACGGATTCGCAGCTAAGTCTCCGAGTGTATTGAATGTAATACACTCGGAAAAGTTTTGAACTTAGGCGAAACGGATTCGCAGCTAAGCCCCCGAGAGAGAGGACTGCTCTTCACTCGGAGTAATTTTGAATGTAAATCTGTGCGATCGGAATCGACAATAGACTGCGGGAGTCTTCATTCAATCCATAACATCATCTGGGATACTCTTATTACATCAAAACAACTCTGTTATCAAGAATAAAAACGTCGAAGTAGGTCCGCATTCCAGGCGCGTGGCTCGTCAATATTCTTCTTCAAGTTGAAAAGATGGTACGCCCCGTTGTTAAGCACCTTGGTAATGACGAATGGTCCTTCCCAGGCTGGGGCCGATTTATGAGGTCGCTGCTGATCCACTCGGAGCACCAAATCCCCTTCGTGGAATGAACGGCTCTTGACATGTCTTGCATGGAAGCGGCGAAGGTCTTGTTGATATGCAGTTGATCGGATCAGGGCCATCTCACGCTCCTCCTCCAGGAGATCCACTCCGTCCTGTCTTGCTTGTTCAGCCTCGTCTTCAGAGTAAAGATCCACTCGAGGAGAATTGTGAAGGATGTCACTTGGCAATACGGCTTCGGCTCCATATACAAGGAAGAAAGGAGTTCGTCCAGTCGACCGGTTGGGAGTTGTCCTCAAGCCCCACAGAACAGACGGTAACTCAGTGACCCAAGCTCCGGCAGCATGATCAAGATCTCGCATGAGCCGAGGCTTCAATCCTTGGAGGATAAGGCCATTCGCTCGCTCAGCTTGACCGTTTGACTGGGGGTGCGCAACAGATGCGTAATCCACCCGAGTGCCTTGAGAAGAGCAATAGTACCTGAACTCTTCCGAGTCAAAGTTAGAACCATTGTCTGTAATGATATTGTGAGGGACCCCATACCGGAACGTTATCTCTCTTATGAATTTGATAGCAGTGCGGGCGTTCAGCTTCCTGATGGGTTTAGCTTCGATCCACTTAGTGAACTTGTCGACTGCAACCAGTAAATGAGTAAACCCGCTCTGACCTGTTCTAAGGGGTCCAACCATATCCAAGCCCCACACAGCAAACGGCCAGACGAGTGGAATGGTCTTCAAGGCAGACGCAGGTTTGTGTGACAGATTCGAGTAAAACTGACATCCTTCGCAGTGATCGACAATATCTTTAGCCATCTCATTGGCGCGTGGCCAGAAGAAACCAGCTCGATAAGCTTTGGCAACAATCGTCCTAGAGGACGCATGATGGCCACAAGTTCCCGAGTGAATCTCCTCCAGAATCAGTCGACCTTCTTCAGGAGAAATGCACCGCTGAGCTACGCCAGTCACACTTTCTCTGTAGAGTTGTTCATTGATCACAGTGAAAGCCTTGGACCTGCGGACTATCTGCCGAGCCTCATCTTCATCAACTGGGAGTTCTCTTCTGAGAATGTACGCAATATATGGTACAGTCCAGTCGGGCGTGATTACCAAAATCTCCATGACCAGATCAATGACAGCTGGGACATCAACTTCAGTCGGATCAGAAGCACTCTTTGCTTGCGGGGGCTCTTCAGTGAAAAGATCTTCTTGCACCGAAGGAGAATGAATGTGTTCGAGAAATACATTGCTGGGGACAGGTTTCCGAGTGGATCCAATCTTTGCCAACTCATCAGCTGCTTGATTCTTCACTCGGGGAACATGATGGAGTTCCAAACCTTCAAATTTCTTCTCAAGTTTTCTTACTGCATTGCAGTATCCAGTCATAGCGGGGTTCTTGACATCCCACTCTTTCATCACTTGATTAACCACCAAATCAGAATCGCCATATACCATCAGGCGACGGACGCCGAGTGAAATGGCCATACGCAATCCATACAAAAGTGCTTCATATTCAGCTTCATTGTTGGAGGAATCAAAGTGAATCTGTAAGACATAACTGAGCTTATCACCTTTTGGGGATACCAGAACGACGCCAGCACCAGACCCATTCAACATCTTTGAATCATCAAAGAACATGGTCCAGTGTGCCGAGTGAAGTTGGATTGGCTGCTGTTGCTCAATCCACTCGGCGAGGAAATCAGCCAGCGCTTGAGATTTGATTGCTTTCTTCGCCTCAAACTTGATATTAAGATGAAGGAGCTCAATAGCCCATTTGGCCACTCGACCAGTCGCGTCTCGATTATTGAGAATTTCAGACAACGGAGCATCACTGACGACTGAAATGGAGTGATCCTGAAAATAGTGTGCTACCTTCTTTGCAGTCAGATATATACCATATACGAGCTTCTGGTAATGTGGATATCTTTGCTTCGACGGAGTCAACACTTCAGAAATATAATAGACCGGGCGTTGAACTTTGTAAGCCTTGCCTTCCTCTTCCCGCTCGACAGTTAGTACTGTACTGACGACCTGATTAGTGGCCGCGATGTACAATAACAATGGCTCTTTGCTGTGCGGAGCAGCAAGCACCGGCTGGGTGGTAAGCAGGGCTTTGAGCTCGACAAACGCTGCTTCAGCTTCTGGAGTCCACTCAAATGTATCAGACTTTTTCATCAGTCGGTATAAAGGCAGTGCCTTCTCACCGAGACGAGAAATGAATCGACTCAATGCTGCCAAGCAACCTGTGAGCTTCTGGACATCGTGCACACGCTCAGGGCTTTTCATTCGGACGATGGCACCGATCTTTTCAGGGTTGACGTCGATTCCTTTCTCGGAAACGAGGAAACCGAGTAATTTGCCACCAGGAACGCCGAAAGTGCATTTAGTCGGATTTAACTTAATATCATATCTCCTCAAATTGGCGAATGTTTCAGCCAAGTCAGACAACAGGTCGGAACCTTTGCGAGACTTGACCACGATATCATCCATATAAGCTTCGATGTTCCGAGGGATCTGATCGAGCAAACACTTCTGAATCATGCGCATGAAAGTAGCGCCAGCATTCTTCAAACCAAAAGGCATGGTGATATAACAGAAACACCCGAAAGGGGTGATGAAGGCTGTCTTTATTTCATCTGGACCAAACAGACGGATCTGATGGTAGCCAGAATAAGCATCAAGAAAAGATAAACGCTCGCATCCCGCAGTTGAGTCGACAATCTGATCAATGCGGGGGAGCGGGAAATGATCTTTCGGGCAGACCCGATTGATATGTTTGAAATCAATACACATGCGAAGAGACTTGTCTTTCTTAGGGACCATGACAACGTTTGATAACCACTCGGAGTGGTAAATCTCACGTATAAACTTGGCCGTCAAGAGACGAGCCACCTCTTCGCCGATTGCTTTTTGCTTCTCTGTTGCTGACCGACGCAAATGTTCCTTCACAGGCTTGGCCTTCGGATCAACTCTCAAACGGTGCTCAGCCAGTTCCCTGGGTACACCAGGCATGTCAACGGGCTTCCATGCGAAGATGTCCCAGTTCTCACGGAGGAACTGGATGAGCTCGGCTTCCTATTTGCTGTCGAGTGTTGTTGAGATGTTGGTCGGGGCAGCAGTCGGATCTGTCGGGTGAATGTGCACCTTCTTCACCTCTCCTGCCGACTGAAAAGCTGACTCAGAAGCGGGCTTCTTGGCACGCAACAGGTCGGCAGGATCAGCATTTTTCTTGTATTCCTCCAACTCAACCATAGCCATCTGCTGGTCGGCGATCTTGGAGCCCTGCTGGAAGCACTCCTCAGCCCTTTGTCGATTGCCAGTGACTGTGATCACACCTTTTGGTCCAGGCATCTTCAGCTTGAGATACACGTAACATGGTCGGGCCATGAAACGGGCATAAGCTGGTCGACCAAGGATGGCGTGGTAGGCACTCTGGAAATCTACCACTTCAAACGTCAGTTTTTCCTTGCGAAAGTGCTTGTCATCACCAAACACCACATCCAATGCTATCTGGCCGAGTGAACGGGCCTTCTTCCCAGGGATTACTCTATGAAACTGCATGTTGCTTTCACTGAGCCGGGACATCGGAATGCCCATTGCCTTAAGGGTATCAGCATACAGGATGTTCAGACCGCTCCCGCCATCCATCAAAACTTTGCGGAGTCGAGTGCCCCCCACAACTGGGTCTACCACCAGCGCTTGCCGCCCGGGGGTAGCAATGTGCGCAGGGTGATCTGACTGACTGAAAGTGACAGCAGTTTGAGACCACTTGAGATATGTGGGGGTAGAAGGAACCGCCATGTTAACCTCCCTGTTGATAACTTTCAGTCGACTCTTACTCTCAACATCAGCAAAAATCAACAAGGTGGCATTGACTTCAGGGAACTCTTCTTTTTCTTCTTCATCTTCTTTCTCAGGGTCTTTCTCACTCGACTGGTTCTCTTTGAATGACTGGATCAACAGACGGCACTGTCGAGTGGTATGCTTCGGCAATATCCAATTGCCCTCTTCATCTTTCCTCGTGTGGATTGCACACGGTAAATCCAAAACATCGGTACCCGACTGATTCTTTGACTTCTTTGGGGTGAACTTAGCCTTGGACTTTCCCTTATTCTTGCCTTGTGCCGCCAGGGCGGCCGCTTCTGCCTGAGCAGGGGGATCAGCTTTGCGCTTTTGTTTCCGACTGGAATTCCCACCTGCATCATTGTCGACTATTTTGGCTTTACCGCTTCGGAGGCGGTCTTCTTCTTCTCCATTGGCGTACCGAGTGGCAATCTCCATCATCTTGCTCATAGAAATGTCACCGGTGCGACCAAACTTCAGATAGAGCTCTCTGTATCTAACCCCAGCCTTGAAGGCACAAACAGCTTGATGCTCGGAAACATTCTCCACCGTGTGATGCAAGGTGGACCAACGCTGAATGTAATCTCGCAAGGTTTCATTGGGCTTCTGGACACAGTGCTGCAAATCAGTCAAACCAGCTGGACGTTTACAAGTGCCTTCAAAAGTTCTGATAAACACTCGGGCCAAATCTTCCCAGCAATAGATGCTAGAGGGAGCCAAACGATTTAACCAAGCTCTGGCCGAACCATCCAACATCAAGGACAGATGCTTCATGGCTATGTTGTCGTTACCTCCACCAATCTGTACAGCCACTCGGTAATCATCCAACCAGGTTTCAGGCTTTGACTCGCCAGAAAACTTGCCGATCCCGGCCGCCAACCTGAAGTTGGGGGGAATCTCTGCAGAGCGAATGGCTCTGCTAAAACACTCGGGCCCAGAAACAACAGCACTGCTTCCACTCGGATAATCTCTGTTATGACCATCTCTGTGGGCTCTGCCTCTGTCGACCTTCCTTTGAGCAAGGACATCCCTTGCGTCAAATCCGGGATTCCGCTCATCACCGAACGGGCGCCTATCATCATTGTGCCGGGACACATAAGAACCATTCCGCGGAGGAGAAAACATTCGACGGCGGTCATCACGGTGATAACGGGGAGCAGACTGATCTCGCCCCTGATCTCTGTACCGGTCTTCACGGTATTCTCCGCCTCTGCGACGCGAAGGTGACCCAGGACTGTGAGCCGACTGAACTGTTTCTGCCCTGGTAGAATTGCCATGTAACCTGTTCTGCGACTGAGAAACAGCTGCATTCTGGTGCTGCGCCGCCTCAAGCAATGCCTTGATCTGCTGCAGACCTCTACCAGCCTCTGATCGTGACGGTTGAATAGACTCTGCAATTCTAGCAGCTGCTGCAACATTTAAAACTGGAGTACGAAATACCTCGACGTTATTTCGAGATCTACTCGGAAACAACTGTCGCTGCTGTCGATTGGGACGTGGTGGACGCTGCCCAGCACGCTCGTCGAGTGCCTCCTGCATCTCTATGAGCCGAAGGCGTGTAGCCTCCATGGCTTGGGCCTCAGCGGTCGTACCGACGATGGGAGTACGGAGAGCATCCTCATCCCGGCGCTGCTGATCATTCGACATTCCACCAATCTCACGCCTGGAGTGGTCGAAGCCGGGCGGCGGACTCTGATGAGGGCCAGCCATGAAAACTTCCGCCGCAGGGTCGCAGCTCTCGCACTCGGAAGGGATGTCGGACCGATCCGACGCCGAGTCGAACACGCCGTGAAGTGACTCGGCGGGCTCGATGGCCGCAATCTGCGGGGACGAAACCTGGCGTGCCGCCGCGTGCCGCACCCAACGCTGTAGCCGCGAGCGACCGGATCGCTTGCGACGATGAACAGCAGGGAGGGCCGATACACACGGAGTCGACGACTGAAGGAGAAGAACGCCGCAGGAGCTTGCACAGAAGTGCGTCGCCCCGCGAATCGGGAGCGCTTCCACATCCAAAGGCGCTTCCTGGAGCCATGCCGAATAGTCGGCGATGAAGGTGAGCGCTCCGAGACGGATCTCGCGGCCCAGGAACAAATCACCACCGGAAGACATGACGAAGGAGAAAAAATGCAAACTCGCCGGAAGTCGCTTAGACGCCTGCCCCACGGTGGGCGCCAACTGTCGTGGGAACAAGCCTGACAGTAGAAGGTAGGGGTACGAATGGAGAGGGCAGAGTCCTAGCTACGGCGAGGTTGTACACACAGATGTATGAGTTCAGGCCCCTCTCGTGGAGGTAACAGCCCTACGTCTCAGTGCTCCGGAGAGCTCTCTACTCTGTCGAGTGAAATATGTGTGTTGTATTACAAAAGGTTGCGAACCCTTCTACCAGCGGGGAGGGGTGGCTTATATAGAGTGCGCTGCCCCTCATAACGTCCGGCATGAAGGGGTTTAATCGTGGTCATAAAGAGGTGTACGTTACTGGTAACGTACACCATAAATGCTGTTAATGATCTTGATGACTGCTTGCCCGTTAGCCTCCCTGGGGTGACTTCTGGACTCCTGCGGTCGACTGTCTTCAGACTCTTCCGAGTGAAAGATAACCGTCGAGTGAAAGGCATCTCCGAGTGTATATTGTCGAGTGATTTATGCTTCTTCGCTATTTCAGTCGGAGACTTCCTTGTGGCCCTTAAGCTTTCTGGGGCAGTGTCCTTGGGTAGGATATGTAGGTCAGGCCTATAACCCTACCCTAGGTACGTATCCCCATCACTCGGCTCATGACGTCATGGCAGTAATCGCGCCATGGACAGAGCCCTTCCTCGCCTACCTCCTTCGCAAAGAACTCCCCGACGATCAGACGGAGGCGCGGCGCATAGTTCGGCGCTCCAAGGCCTTCAAGGTACATGAAGGTGAGTTATACAAGAAGAGCACCACCGGAATACTATAGTGGTGCATATCTGAGGAAGAAGGGCGGCAACTCTTAGCCGAAGTCCACGCAGGGATGGGCGGTCATCACGCCGCAGCAAGAGCCTTAGTAAGCAAGGCCTTCCGGGCTGGGTTCTTTTGGCCCACAGCTCGGGCGGACGCCCAGTCACTTGTCAAATATTGCGTGGGGTGTCAACTTTTTGCAAATCAGAGCCACATGCCCCTAACGTCTCTTCGGACTATTTCGATCACCTGGCCCTTCGCGGTCTGGGGGCTGGACATGGTCGGACCACTTAAAGGGGGGACCAAAAAGAATAAATACCTACTGGTCATGGTCGACAAGTTCACCAATTGGATAGAGGCAAAACCTGTCAAATCATCCAAATCCGAACTAGTAATCGATTTTATATCCGGCGTGGTACACCGTTACGGTGTCCCGCACAGCATAATAACTGACAACGGATCCAATTTCACGGCCCAAGAGGTCAAAGACTGGTGCGCAAAGATGGGCATCAAGCTCGATTACGCATCGGTTTATCACCCGCAGACTAATGGACAAGTCGAACGAGCAAACGGCCTCATAATGAGCGGCATTAAGCCATGTTTGGTCCGGTCTCTTCAAGAGTCCGATTGTCATTGGGTAGAGGAGCTCGACTCCGTTCTATGGGGCCTGCGCACCACCCCGAACAGATCAACGGGATACACACCGTTCTTCATGGTCTATGGGGCAGAAGCGGTCCTTCCTTGTGATATTATTCACGATGCACCAAGGGTGCGCATGTACGAGGAAAGGGAGGCCGAGCTAGATCGGCAAGACGACTTGGACGCCTTGGAAGAGGAGCGCGATATAGCTCGGGCCCGTTCTACCTTTTATCAACAGCAGGCCCGGCGTTACCAGAGCAGGGAGGTCAGGGCACAAGCATACAACATGGGCGAACTCGTCCTACGGCTCCCGGAGAAGCAGAAGCATAAACTCAAGCCCAAATGGGAAGGTCCCTTCATCATCGATGAAGTACTCACAGGAGGGGCTTACCGCCTTCGGAACCCGCAGGACAACCGCCTTGAACCAAACCCATGGAACGCAGCTCGTCTTCGGCGCTTCTACGGCTAGACTGGTGTAGTCATACTCTTTACCTTTCTTTTTTTCTTTCTTTTCTTTGTTATTTCTTCTCCCTCCCACCTTGATTTTTGGCAGGTTTAAATTCTTTTTTCCTCCCCAACTCTATGTTCGGTTCAACCGATCTCGTACTAAAGATTTTCGGCCTACACCCTTAAGTGTTAAATCCGAACACAGTACCTGGGGGCTTCTTTTCCGAAGCCAATGTTTTTATATTCTAAAGCGCTTATTCACATTTATTATGTGCGCAAACTTTCCTTGTCGTTTTACGCCATCATATGCATCAATTCGAACTAAGAATTTGCCAAGCTGGGTTGCCTCGCTCCCGTGCTTACCCTCTACATTCCCGATAGTTCGGCTAGAGGGTAAAGGGAGCACCTCTGCGATTGCTACGACCGGGTCATTCGGACACATACCTCAGACGGGTGAAGCCAAAAGCTAGCTATCTTCAGTAGACAATTGATCGGCTACGACGGATTCAACTAATAAATATTATGGTCGTCATAACCATTACTCGGGCTTCTCCTACAGCATTAGCCCTTAGCCGGATACTAACGGTATATGGCCCTTTTTCCTACGATTTATGTAGTGCCCCTGAAGAAAGGTATCGATAGAGTTACTATTTTCTTCGGAAGATGTTTCTTACGCTAATCAGTAATATAACATATCTCCCTGTGTGCTTTCTGTCTGTTCGTACCACATGGCCGGATTGCCTGGTTCCCGAACATAATTCCCTCCCTATAGGGTGATAATTTATAAGGAACACTCCCAAGCCCTTAGCATGGGAGGCTGAAGCCGATGGCCGGTTAAGACAAAGTTCACAACACAGACGGAGCAACTCTTCGATTATTAAGTACATAGCTACATATGATCATACATCTGGCTGTTGATCGAGATTATCGATTATGGTGTCCAGGGAGCAATTTTCCTGTGAGAGACGGGCGGCAGGCATCACCTGGTCGTATACCAGGTGGAGTGGCACTTCTTGTCCATCTGACCCTACTGGCCCAACCTGAGCCATACGCTCGGGGTCAAGTCCGGTATAGCGGGTCTTGATCATCGCCCACGCCTCCCGTGCTCCCTCCCGACAAGCCGATGTCTTCCACAGCTCGAACCTAGCTCGGGCTCCCTTGAAGCGATCGATTAGTTCGGTCATTCCCTCCGGAGGTTGCTCAGCAGGCCACAGTGCCTTCACCATGCTCTTCATGGCCTTCCGAGCCCGCTCATGAAGGGCGGATAGCTCCTTCAGCAGATTCCCCTGATAGGATCCGATTTCCTCTTCGGGTCGCCCAGACAGTAGACCTGCACATGAGTCACGGCATGCGTATCACATCTCACTCATAAGAGATACCTTCCGATGTTAGAATCACACTTACCAAACATGCCTCTCTGTAAATTCTGGTTTTCTCCTTGGGCGTGGGCCAATTGAGCCTTTAAGCTCTCAATCTGTTCGGCTTGCTGTCTGTTCTCCTCCTTCAGGCGGTTCTTCTCTTCAAGATGCCGTTGTAAAATGCGATAGCCAGCTTCCTGCTGGGACTCGGCATATTGCTGAGATTCTCGGGCTACATCCAAATCTTTTTGTAATTGCCCTATTGATTCAGCTGCTACATGGTACCCTTGCGTAAGCATGGGGATATACTAAAGATCAACAGAATATATATACTCACCGTGTGCCTCCCGAGTAAAGCTCTTCACTTGCTCCAATTCGGCCTTCACAGATTCGACCTGTGTTCGGGTGGCTTCCAGTTCCTTGGCCAGCTGCTCGCATTGTTGCTTAGAGGCCTGCATTACCAGCAAATTATTACAGGGATCCTTAGTTCGGTCGTACCGACCAATTTAAGGCTCGGGGGCTACTGAGCCTACACGAGTGTTCGGACTTCAATAATCGATTACTTACCTGCAGGCTGGACGATATCAATTTCACAGCCTCCCCGAATCCAGCTCAGGCGGCTCCGAGGTGTGCGTCCGCCGTGCGCAGAGCACCGAACTCTTGTTCGGAAAAGGCCGGATGACGCAGGGCTTCTCGTCGCCGCCGATGATGCATAGCGCTCTCAACCTCTGATTTAGTGACAGATATAGCATCACCAGAGTCGGCTGGGACGGGATTGACGGTGGGGGCTCCAGCAGCAGGATCAGCATGGGCGGAAGGCCTGGAATCTTGAGCACCGCCAGACGTCCTGGCGACGTCCTCGGCGGGTGACGGCCGAACCCTTTGTCTGAATATTTTGAAAAAAGGGTCTCTTGTCAGACCTTATCAAATCATGGTACTAAACCAAGCGATCGAGCGAAATACCTTGGGGATGAACTCGGAGGCGCACTCGCCCCCGTGACCGGCTCATTTGCCGGATCCTTGTTGCTTTCCAATCCAGGCGCTGCCGCCACTGCCGGTGTATGTCGCGCGGATCTGCGGCGCTTGGGTGTAGTAGCCGGCGCATTGGGGCCAGTGGAGGACACTTGTCTCTTGCGGGATGTTTTCTTCTTCTTGCTTGTCGCAGGAGAAGGGAAGGATCCAGGGTAATCGACAATAATGGCCACCTTGGAGCCGTCAAGGCCCTCTTGGTAGAAAACCCCGTCTTCGAGTTCGATTGACAGGTCTGGGTCTTCATGATAGCCAGGATCATCATCACGGGAATAGTCCTCGGGCTGAGGGGCCGGACAGTTGACTGTTTCGATAAAGCTTCTCCATTCCTGTTTACATAAAGATAAAAGGCTTCGGTCAAGAAGGGACGAATTGAGAACCTGAATTGTGGTCACGGGGTTGAAAGGCTCACCCATTCGATGGGATTATGGCTTGAGTATCCCTCCTTGGTCGATCGCTGAATGAAATCTTCTTGCTCCCCTTTGTATAGGTCGGCAAGTGCGCCGGCCAACGCCGTTTGATCGGCAGGACCCAGTCTTCGGGAGCGAGTAGGGTCGCTTGTCCCGTTGTAACACCACAAGGGGTGTATCCTCTGTTAGAGGGGTTGGACGCATCGGGAGATGGCAGCGGCCATGACGTCTATCATGGTCAACTTATGATGGGCTAGTATCCTCACACGGGCTGCTAAGCGCTGCACCTCAATGCTGTCCTCTTGGGACAGGATCCTCGGGCGCCAGTTGTACCTTTTCCTCAAGGGGGCATCGGAGTATTCGGGCAGACCCCTCCGAGCTGGATCGAATAAAGGGACGTCCTCGATATAAAACCATTCCGAAGTCCATAGTTCGGATTCCTTCGGTGTCCCCACAGGGTACCCTGTCCCCGCTATGCGGCATACTTCGGCTCCACCGACCTAAAAACTGTCTTGTCTCGAGTGCGAGGAACGAGGCAAAAGTATTTTCTCCACAACTCGAAGTGTGCCTCGCACCCCAGGAACATCTCGCAAAGGGCAACGAAGCCCGAGATATGCTGAATAGACCCTGGGGTGAGGTGGTGGAGTTGGATCCCATAAAACGCCAGTAACCCTCTCAGGAACGGATGAATGGGAAACACGAGACCTCGTAGGAGGAATGGCACAAAACATACATGCTCCCCCTTACGTGGATGGGGAAAATTCTCCGCGAGGGCCTCGCCGTTGAATGATGTCAGACCGGCGCGGACGGCTGCCAGATCCGAGGAAGGAAGGTACCCTTGGGTCTCGAGGTCGCGAAGTCGAAAAAGCGACACGGAGCAGCTAGTCCAGTCCCCGGGACGGGATCCGTAAGGATCCGAGGAGGAACTAGGGGCGCTCGCCATCTTTGGTGGAGACCTTTCGCTAGAGGTTTTTCGGGTGGAAGAGAAGAAGATGTGGCTTGGACCACGGCTCAGTTTGTTTAAATGGGCGGTGGCTCATTTGTGTTGGGGGTAGTTTTGTAAAAAGCTACTGAACCGCTCGTCTCTCCACGATGCGCGAAAACCAAGAAACATTATTACTGTGGACCCAGCAATCCCGCGGCGTTTGGGATTTCGCCGATGATAGGATGGTTGCCGAACAAGAAGGGATGGAGGGACTCGCCTCGCAAGCCGAAGACGTACAAGATTGTGCGTTGAAGGCTAGTCCGGGGGCTACTGAGGGAGTCCTGGTTTAAGGGGTCCTCGGATAGCCGACCTGTTACTTATGGGCCGGACTATATGGGCCACTTGCCGAATACTAGATGGATTGAAGACCCTGTCTCCAGGAAGGAAGCTTCGAGGATCGTGGCTTGTCCTCCACGTTTTGGGTAGTAAATAGGCATGTTTATCCCTTTGACGTGTAACCGACCATGTGTAAACCCTAGGTACCCTCGGCGTCTATATAAGCCGAAGGGTTTTAGGTTGTAGAGCAAGAGAACTCATCTAGGGTTTTAGCTACTTGATCTCGAGGTAGATCAACTTTGTAATCCTCATATCATCAATATAATCAAGCAGGACGTAGGGTATTACCTCCATAGGAGGGCCCAAACCTGGGTAAAACCTTGTCCCCTTCGTCTCTTGTTACCATCGATCCAAGTCTCACAGCTCGGGACCCCCTACCCGAGATCCGCCGGTTTCGACACCGGGGGAAACCCTAGGACATGCTGGGCAGCATCATCGTGGGCGTCACATTCCTTCTTGAAGGCGCTACTTGATACGTGACGGTTCGGAGCCTTGGAGTGTGGTGGGACGAATCTGGAGCCTGGAGGGCGCAGCGGTGCCGGCACATCCGAGCTTTATTAAGCTGCCATTGTTGGCATTTATTTCTCTTTTTTCGTTTGGGCTTGCTGTGTTGTTCGTCCCAACAGTTACTATGTGATCGGTATTGGTTGCTTTATTATAATATAAAACGGGGAAACCCTTTTTCGACATGTAGCTAGTGCTCGACAGTAAGAGCATCTACAACCATGGATAGCACAAATGACCCCTCAAACGCCCGCGGACGCGCCCGGGCGCATCTACGGGTAGTGACCGGGCACGCCTCAAATAAACACTACTGTATCCGGACATCTCATACTAGATTCTCAAATCCATACAAAAGCATGCAAACGAAAAAACCTACCTACATAGAAACCTAACTACTCCTCGTCGGAGATTTCGACGATCTTCGCGCCCTCCGGCGGATAAATGTGCGGCAGCTTCAGCTCTCCCCCCTCCTCGGCGCCTCCGCTGCGGCCCCTCCGGTTGCTCCGCCGCGGCCTCCTCGGCAGCTATCTCCGCGTTGAGCTCGTCGAAGAGGGCATCGGCCTCCGCCTGCCTCTGCCGGATGAGCCTGCGGTTGGCCTCCACCTCGGCCTCATCCCGGATGGAATCCAGGATGGCCTGCTGCTCCGCCATCTCCTTGGCTTGGGCAACGGCAAACTCCGCCTCCGCCATGTTCGAGCCCGGAGCAGGTTGGTCCTCCTCGTCCTCCTCCATCGCCTCCGGCAGCTCCTCCTCCGGCTCCGGCGAGTCCGGAGGCAGACCCGCAGCGATGCTGGCGGCGCGTCGAGCCTGGATCTCCGCCTCGATCTGCATTCGGCGCTCCGGCGTGAGCATAGCGTACGTGGCGATCCTACGACGGACCATACTGACGCCGGAGAGCGTGGGAGAGCGGGGGAGAGGAGGCGGACGAGTTCGGATGGCGGCGGAGGGAGGGAGGAGGTGGATGGGCTAGGGCCGGGGGACGTCGACCTGCTTAAATAGCCGGCTATGGCCTCGGCGATGCCACGCGGCGTTCACACCGCGGCGACGGTCGACGCGCCCGTCGGGTTTTCGAACGAGTCCGTGTGGGGCCCCATCGTCATGCCGACGTGGCGGGCGTGCCTGGGCGCATCAGGCGCCCCATATCCACCTCATATTTAGGCTGGATATGAGGGGTGCCGATTAACCTGAGCGTTCAAGGCCCGTTTGAGGGCCCGGCAGGGTCGATTTTTTGTGACCGGTCAGTGATCGGGTGGCCTGTCCGGGCGTTTGAGACGGGTACGAGGGTCCGGTGGTCATGGATGCTCTAAGTTTTTGAGACCTCTTACTCTAATTACGTACCCTGTCTCCCCGCAAAAAAAAAAAAAAAATTACGTACCCTGTCGGCACGTGCATGCTGCTTCCGTTTCCGTTTCATCTGCAACCAACATAAGTCGGTGCATGCATATATACAAAGCAAATATGCCGGGGCTCATCACGTTGCCTGCAATACAACATCGTCAGGGAAGCTTTTGCCTTTGCAGCAGTGAGAAGATGAGCATGCTCAAGCCTTTCCCTCACGGCCTCGCCATGCCGGCACAGGCGCATCCACCCTGGTACGTACACGAGGCTTTCTTCCCCGCGCAAATATGCACGCGATGTGACGAGCATCCAACTAGGTGTGCGGTTTGATTCCGCAAGCGGATGAAGTGGAGTCGTTTATGCATGCAGGTGTAGGAGCCGGGCTGCGGCGAGAGCTGGGAGATGGGCCTGCAAGGTCACCGCGACAGCCAATTTCGAGGGCACGGTGACGGGGATGGCGGCGCAAGAGCAGGCGGAGGCGGAGATGGTGCGGTGTCTGAGCCGGAGCGGCTGGGTGGAGGAACAGCTGCTGCCGCTGCTCACCCCGGTGGAGGACGCGTGGCAGCCCAGCGACCTGCTCCCCTGCTTTTCCCTCTCTGCAGCAGGCCTCTCCACCGAGCAGCAGCCGTCGATGATGATGACGACGGAGGAGCTGCAGGCCCAAGCGTCCGGCGTGCCGGACGACGTGCTGGTGTGCCTGGTGGGCAACATGGTAACGGAGGAGGCGCTGCCGACGTACATGTGCATGGGCAACCGGGTGCCGGGCTTCCGCGACGACACGGGCTGCAGCGACCTCCCATGGGCGCGCTGGCTCCGCGGCTGGACGGCCGAGGAGAACCGCCACGGCGACCTCCTCAACCGCTACCTCTACCTCTCCAGCCGCGTCGACATGCGCCAGGTGGAGCGGACCGTCCACCACCTCCTCTGCAATGGCATGCAGATGCTCAGGCCGTCCAGCCCCTACCACAATGCCGTCTATGGATCCTTCCAGGAGCGCGCCACCTTCATCTCCCACACGCACACCGCCAAGCAAGCCGCGCGCCACGGCGACCGCTGCCTCGCCAAGATCTGCGGCGTCGTCGCCGCCGACGAGAAGCGCCACGAGACGGCCTACACCAAGGTGGCCGCCAAGGTCTTCGAGGTCGACCCGGACGGGATGGTGCGGGCGCTGGCCGCCGTGCTGCGGGACAAGATCACCATGCCCGGCCAGCTCATGACCGACGGCCGCGACGCCGACCTGTTCGAGCACTTCTCGGCGGTCGCGCAGCGCACCGGGGTGTACACGGCAAGGGACTACGGCGACATGGTGGAGCACTTCGTGCGGAGGTGGAAGGTGGCGGACCTCGGCGGGGGGCAGCTGTCCGGCGAGGGGCGGCGCGCGCAGGAGTACGTGTGCGGGCTGCCGCGCAAGATCCGGCGGGTGGAGGAGCTGGCCCACGACCGTGTAAGAGTTAGGTTTTAGGAAACTGCACCGTACCTCATACGAGGTGGGCTATCTCATATATATAAGGAGTACACAAGACGTGTACGATACAATATACATGACCTATACAGAGTCTACGTATAATACAGTCTAACACCCTCCCTCAATCTTAACTATGTCCTGAGATACAGAGTATGTTAAGATTGCGCCTACACCCTACAAACTGAGGTTGTGGTAGAGGCTTCGTGAAGATGTCAGCAAGTTGATCTTTAGAGGAGATGAACTTGATGTGGAGTAGCTTCTGTGCAACACGTTCCCGTACAAAGTGATAGTCAACTTCAATGTGTTTTGTTCGAGCATGAAACACCGGATTAGACGACAGATATGTAGCACCGATGTTATCACACCAGAGAACAGGCGGCTGAGTTTGAGGAACTCCCAACTCTCTCAATAAGGACTGTACCCATATGATCTCAGCTGTAGCATTCGCAACTGCCTTGTATTCAGCTTCAGTGCTACTCCTGGACACTGTAGCTTGTTTACGAGCAGCCCAGGCGATCAAATTAGGTCCAAAGAAGACAGCATGTCCCCCCGTGGATCGCCTGTCATCTGGATTACCAGCCCAATCTGCATCTGAAAAGGCAGAAAGCGTAGGAGACGGTGCTGGCTGAAGAAGTAAACCATATTTGGCAGTAAAGCAAACATAGCGAAGAATGCGCTTCACTGCTGTCCAATGAGAAGTCCGAGGAGCATGAAGAAACTGACACACACGATTGACTGCATAGGAGATGTCAGGCCGAGTAATAGTCAGGTATTGTAGACCACCAACAACACTGCGATACTCAGTAGCGTCATCAGAAGTGAGAGGATCTCCATCAAAAGCAGACAAACGGTCAGTAGCAGACATAGGGGTCATGGCATGTTTGCACTTTAGCATACCTGCCCGTCGCAACAAGTCCATCGAGTACTTATGCTGTGTGAGTGTCAAACCGGCAGGAGAACGAGAAACTTCCAAACCAAGGAAGTAATGCAATGCTCCTAAATCCTTCACCGCAAAGTCACCACTCAAGGAAGAGATCAGACGATCAGCAGCCGCATCGGAAGAGCTAATGAGGATAATGTCATCAACATACACCAGTAGATACATCGTCACCTCAGGCCGATGCAGAAGGAAGAGCGAGGTGTCAGCAGTGGAGGGAACAAAACCAAGGGACCGAAGAACGGAGCCCAGCCGGGCATGCCAGGCACGAGGAGCCTGCTTCAGCCCATAGAGCGCCTTGACCAGGCGGCACAGATGATGAGGGCGAGCAGGATCAACAAACCCCGGGGGCTGACGCATGTAAACCTCCTCATCCAGAACACCATGCAGAAAAGCATTCTGAACATCCAGCTGACGAAGAAACCAACCTCGAGTGACAGCCAAAGACAGTAGAAGCCGGATAGTCGTCGGTTTGACCACTGGACTGAACGTATCCTCATAGTCCAGACCATACCTTTGCTTGAACCCTTTCTGACGGGGATATTACCCCACGGTATAACCCGGCAGACATGCTGACCCGGCAAACAGTACTGACCCGGAGAACAGTACTGACCCAGCAGACATGCTGACCCGGCAAATAGTACAGACCTGGTTACAGTTCTAACCCGGCAGACAATGGTAACCCAGCAGCTACAGTGTCAGGGTGTAACCCGGCAGCTACAGTGTCAGGGTGTAACCCGGCAGCTACAGTGTCAGGGTGTAACCCGGCAGCTACAGTGTCAGGGTGTAACCCGTCAGCTACAGTGTCGGGAGGCTAACCCGGCAGCTACAGTGTCAGGATGGTAACCCGGCTACAGTGTCAGGAGGCTAACCCGGCTACAGTGTCAGGAGGCTAACCCGGATGCTACAGTGCCGGGAGGTGAACAGTGTTATCAGACAGTCACGGAGACGAGTCTCTGAAGATAAGCCCTGGTTGTAACCCGCCCGGTGTAAGCCGCCCGGGACGGGTTACAAGCCCAGGACTCGGAAGCCCATGAAGAGAAGCCCGCGATGGGAAGTCATCAATCCGACTTAGACTCTACATGTAAACCGCCCCTTCAGCCTTTATAAGGAGGGGCGGGTCACCCCAAGAGGGTCAGGTTAGACGTCTCATAGACAGGTCTTATAGACAGGTCTCATAGACAGGTCAGAAAAGATAGTCAGATTAGAGGCTAGAGATCATCCTTGTAACCAAGAGGTCTTCCTCATTATTAATACCAGACAAGCAGGACGTAGGCTTTTACCTCCATCGGAGGGGCCGAACCTGGGTAAAAACTCCGCGTCTCTCGTCCCGCTCAACCCCTCTCAAGCTACCAGTTACGTGCGCCGGACCTCACGACTAAGTCCTTACACTAGGACATCTGCCGTGACAAATCCACGACAGTTGGCGCCCACCGTGGGGCCCAGCGACGGTGGTGTCAAGTTCTTGGAGGGATCTCTCTCAGGGATCGAGAAGTTCGCAAATTTCCGGATGAAGAAGAACCGGTTTCAAAAGACCTGCATCAGCTTCGAGTTCGAGAGTTCAGATTTCCAATCTGTGAAGTTTGAGGTTAAGGAAAATTAGGGTTGCGCGAGAGTGTAATCCGGACAAGTCAATGTCTGCTAACAGCAGCCGTCTGAGGAAAAAGATCTACTTTCGCGAAAATCGTCAAGATTGACAGAGCGATCCATGAATTCAAAACCAGATCAATTCTTGGAGAATCGTGGTGCGACGCCGGGACCGACAGGGACTCTAATAATTGCATCAATCCGGTCGGCGCGTTGGTTTACTTGGCAGCCATTGAAATTTACTGGGGACCCGGCGCTCAAATCCCGAAGTTATCTTTCCTACGGCTCCAACCCGACGGCCTCGTACAAACCGGTTATGCCTGAGCCGCCCGTTGCTCGTATCACCGCGCCTCCGCCGTCCGCCTCGCAGGATCATACCCCTGCCTCCACCCGCTGTTCAGTACTGCTTGCCTTGAGCCAGTCAAAAAAAAAATACAACGGCGGCATATACACACGAGGATCTAGGAGATCCAACATGCACGCAGGACGCTGCATATCGTGTCCTTCCGTCCATGATTCCACCCAATGACAAAGACTGTGCAAGAGATTTGTCCAACATAAAAAAAAAGGGATGGCCACGACCCAGAGACGGGTACAGCCACAAACCGGACTCCTCCGCTGCTACGGTCGCAGCCTCGTCTGCAGCCGCCGGTTGCCTCCGAGCCGCCCCGGGATCGCGCCGTCTCCACCATGGCCGGGGTCGAGCCGTCTCCGCCGCAGCACCTCTGAGTCGCCTGCCGGTGCGCCGCCCCTGAGCCACGAGCCGCTCCGGCCGCGCCGTCGCCGCCTCGCCCCGCCGCTGAGCCCCCGCCTCCAAACACGTCACGCCGCAGCCGCTCCGGCCGGCTCCGACGCCGCGCTACGCCATGCCGGCCCTGTCTCCGCCAAGTCGCCTCCGCTGCCGTGGCTCCTCCCGTGGACCCGCCGTCGCCGTAGGTGTCCGTCGCTATGACCAAGTCACCGGACACTCCGCCTTGGCCGCAAGTCGCCAGGTCGCTTCACCGCAAATCGCCGGGAACTCTGCCTGGAGCCGCCTCCGCCTGAGAGCCGCCGTTGCGCCTTTCCGCCTCCGTCCCGGCCTCTGGTTAAAACGCCCCCGCGGGCCCCGTCGACCGGCTCCTCCGCCATGGCCTTGACCCGCCTCCGGCTGCAACATCCGCGCACCTGTCTCCTGAACCACTGGGCGGACCCGCCTCCGCTGCTCACCCGGCGGGTCTCCTCACTCCGCCACTGCTGCCGTTGCTCCGCTGCGAGTCGCCCGTGCGGGTGGCGGCTCTGAATCGCCACCAGCGCCGTCTGCATCTGAATTGCTCCGCCGAGCCACCCTGCTTCCACCAGCTCCCCGCTGCCGCAGCCGCGCCACTGCTGCCGTTGCCACTGTGCCCCGCCTCCGCACGTCCGAGCCGCGGCCGGCTCCGCTCCGCCACGGACGCGCCCGCCGAGCCGCCAGGCTGCTCCCGCGCCGCGCCGGCGGGTCAATACCGCGCGTCCGTTAGTCGCCTTCTCCGGCCGCCTCCACATCGCCGGCCCTGCCGCCCTTGTTGCTGAGCCATCGACACCTCTGCCATCTGCGCTGAGTCGCCCCGATGGGAGTCGCCTCTGCCATCGCGGCTGCGGCCGCGCCCCCGCCTGAGCTGCGCCACTGGTCGCTGGCACCGGCCGCCTGATGGCTCCACCATCCTCCATCACTTCGGCCTTGAGCCGCCTCTGACGGCCCTCGCCATTGCGCCGGCTCGCAACCTCGCCGCCCAAGCCGCCGTGCCCGCCACTGCCACTCCCCGCCGCCGGTGCTCCAAGCCGCCGCCTTTGACTCGCCTCCGGCCGGCTCTGCCGCGCCCACGGGCCGCCAGCTTGAGCCACGAGCCGCCGCACCGACAGCTCCAGCGGCCGCCTCTCCTCCGGCCGCCTCTCTTGTCAAGCAGATTTGTCCGATGCGGACAGGATTTAGAAGGATAAGGTGAGGCTAGCTGAAAAAAAAAAAAAAGACCCGCCTGGTCAAACATGCCGCCACGCGTTCGTCAAGAGCTGCCCCGGCCCGGCGCTGTCTCTGAGCCGCCGTGGCCGAGTCGCCGCTTTTCGTCCGCTGTCTCTGAGCCGCCGTGGCCGAGTCGCCGCTTTTCGTCCGCTGTCTCTGCGCCACCGTGGCCGAGTCGCCCTTTTTGTCCTCGTGGTCGCAACCTCGTGCTGAGCCATACTCGCTCGGCGTTATTCCGAGTCACCGCCTCCGCTGCGACCTCGACAGAGTGGCTCAAACGATGTTGAAATTACCGGAGATTATCCAACAGACGCTACGGATCATCTGTCAATTAAAGACATCAGGTGATATCCATCTAAGTCTATTTTTTACACATTGTTTTTGTCAAAGAGCAATTACTTTGGTCTGTATATATATGCAGGACAACTCTCCACTACGAACGTGGTTTATACGGCGGCTTACAAACGCTCGCGGCCGAGTTACCCGTCTGCTCCGGTTTACAACGCTGCGGCCGTCTCTCGCGACCGCACCAGCTTACAACGCTGCGGCCAACTCTCCTGTCCGCGCCGGCTTACAATGCCGCAGCTGACTCATCCGTCCGCGCCGCCTCCAATGCCGCGGCCGGCTCAATCGTCCGCGACTAAATCGCCGCCTGTGCGGCCCGGACTATTTCCAACAACTTTGGAGCAAATCAGAACATATTATCAAACTCTACTTAGGGGTCAACGGACAGGCGCACAAGTCGCCGCAACTACAGTTTTGGTTAAACCTCAACAACCGACTGGGATGAACCGCGGACATGATCACTGACATGACACAGTTCATACGGGATCACTCATAACCAGACAAAGTCACACTTCAACACATTCCAGTGTTCCGCTATCAACTATGTGCCGGCTCATGCTACGGCCAAGTATAAAGATTCTCAAGCCAACTCTTCGAGTCATCTTAAGACTCGGGGGCTACAGACATGATTCAGCAAATGTTGCTAGCTTCGGCAAACTCAAGAACCCTGGATCACCCGATCTCGGGGGCTACTACCACATTGGTGAAAGTTTAAAAGCTGTCAGAATATTTCCGGCACAAGCATCCGGTTCAAAAGGAATTCATCTCTCGCAAGTTCGAGTTTTCAAAAAATTAAAAGTTGCCCAAGAGGACGAGCCGCCATGATGCACCGTTCAAACATGGGTACCCTGATTCATTGAATCATCAGTCACATGGAGACTTCTGCCGTTTCTTCATACAAGATGGCGGTTTATAAGACGGTGCATAAGTTGACATCGTCGACAAGATCGTTTGGGGGCTTTCAATCCGTCGGGTTAAGCTTCAACCCTCTCGGTCAGGCTCTTCAGCCAATATAAGGCGGGTCATGGACCCAAAGGTTGACTCCGTCAACAAAGATCACTAGGGGTGCAGCGAGTTCTAAAACTTACCTCCTTTTCGATTTGCAAGGCCGGGTTATACCTGCCTGTAAGTAGATGCGCTTTGTCAGGGGTGCAGCGAGTTCTAAAACTCACCCTCTGCAAAGGCCTCTTACAGCGGCGAGGCAAACCCTTACATCCGCAAATCCGAGTTATACCTGCCTGTAAGTTGATGCCGCTTTGTCAGGGGTGCAGCAAGTTCTAAAACTTACCCCCTGCAAGGGCCTCTTACAGCGGCGAGGTAAATTCTCCCATCTGCTGTGTCTCTCTCTGGTTCGTTGCGCTCTTATCAGTTAATCTCGCCTAGAGACCCTGAGCCGTTCAAAGGAGTTGACGGTCACTCTCGTTAGAGACCCTGCACTGATATGAGTTCAAGCATCGAGTCCACCCAGAAGAACCATCATATGGATTTTTTGGAAGGCAAAGCAAGAAACATCATACATTGCATCATACATTGCATTGCATCATACATTACATCATGCATTGCATCATATTTGCATATCATGCCGGTTTGCCAAACCGGGTCAGAGCAAGATTGTGAAAGAGGAAGCAAGGCTATACGAGATTTTAACATCTCCGGGTTGTGCTTTTTCAAGCCGCCCTTACAACAATGCAGAATATACTCTGTTTTGTTTATTTTTGCAGGTCTTGTCTTATAAGATAAGCCGCCAGAACAAATAGATCTTTAATAGCCAACATGGCTGGATCTTCATCATGGATTTCTCACATACTCGCCGGGTTGCACCGCAACTACGAGCAGGGATTTCATATCAAAGACAAAGGAATTATTGCAGGATATTCATTCCGGGTTATATTACAACCACGGCCAAGGATTCATCCAACAAATTATGACGAGTCACATTATTATCACAATAGTCCCGAGTCGCCGCAGGCAGACGACCCGGCACTTGGGGGCTACATTATTCAAGTCAAGTTTATATCAAGTATGCAAAGTCCCATGTCGCTGCAAGCATGCACCACGGCACTTGGGGGCTAATGCAAGCTAGTTTTCAAAGCATTACATTGTCAACAAAACCCTATTATCTCAAGGAGATGAGCAAGCCTTTCAATATTTTTCTAAGTCCCAGCCCAGTACTTCTTACTGACCTGGCACTTGGGGGCTACATCGCTCAGATCAAATTTTCTAAAAGTCCCAAGTCGCCGCAGGCGTGCGACCCGGCACTTGGGGGCTACAGTATTCAGTTGTTCAAACCACATTATAAGGTACAAATTGAAGACCCGGCGCATCACATATTGATGAGCCGGCCCTTGGGGGCAACACCAGCTGAAGCTTTATAAGGTATAAGACAGTTACAAGTCCCAAGCTGCTACAGGCAAGACAACCTGGTACTTGGGGGCTACACAATCAAAGATATTGTTGCAAAGCGCCAAGTCATCATGGATCAACTTGGAGCTTGGGGGCTACAGGTAATATGAATATATCAAAAAATTGGAGAAGTTTTCAAAATGTCAATTTCAGCGGGAGTTCAGTTATTTGACCCGGCGTCACCAACAATCATGACCCGGCACCATCAATGATTATAACTCGGCGGAGGAGACCCGCCAAAAGCGTTGAAGGCTGATTCAACGGCATATGGGTGTTGTATTCCCAATATTTTATTTCAAAGGACATATACCTGCAAGACGATGGAGCTTACCATGAATAAATTCAAGCTAACCTGGGGGCTAATGACGGGGATATTACCCCACGGTATAACCCGGCAGACATGCTGACCCGGCAAACAGTACTGACCCGGAGAACAGTACTGACCCAGCAGACATGCTGACCCGGCAAATAGTACAGACCTGGTTACAGTTCTAACCCGGCAGACAATGGTAACCCGGCAGCTACAGTGTCAGGGTGTAACCCGGCAGCTACAGTGTCAGGGTGTAACCCGGCAGCTACAGTGTCAGGGTGTAACCCGGCAGCTACAGTGTCAGGGTGTAACCCGTCAGCTACAGTGTCGGGAGGCTAACCCGGCAGCTACAGTGTCAGGATGGTAACCCGGCTACAGTGTCAGGAGGCTAACCCGGCTACAGTGTCAGGAGGCTAACCCGGATGCTACAGTGCCGGGAGGTGAACAGTGTTATCAGACAGTCACGGAGACGAGTCTCTGAAGATAAGCCCTGGTTGTAACCCGCCCGGTGTAAGCCGCCCGGGACGGGTTACAAGCCCAGGACTCGGAAGCCCATGAAGAGAAGCCCGCGATGGGAAGTCATCAATCCGACTTAGACTCTACATGTAAACCGCCCCTTCAGCCTTTATAAGGAGGGGCGGGTCACCCCAAGAGGGTCAGGTTAGACGTCTCATAGACAGGTCTTATAGACAGGTCTCATAGACAGGTCAGAAAAGATAGTCAGATTAGAGGCTAGAGATCATCCTTGTAACCAAGAGGTCTTCCTCATTATTAATACCAGACAAGCAGGACGTAGGCTTTTACCTCCATCGGAGGGGCCGAACCTGGGTAAAAACTCCGCGTCTCTCGTCCCGCTCAACCCCTCTCAAGCTACCAGTTACGTGCGCCGGACCTCACGACTAAGTCCTTACACTAGGACATCTGCCGTGACAAATCCACGACACTTTCGCCACTAATCTTGCCTTATAGCGTTCAATAGAACCATCAGCATGCTTCTTAACTTTGAAGACCCACTTGGAATCAATGACATTCACACCAGAGACCGGAGGAACAAGCTGCCAAGTACCATTTTTCAACAACGCCTGATACTCTTGTTCCATAGCCTGACGCCAATGAGAAATCCCGAGAGCAACCTGGAAGTGACGCGGTTCAGCCGAGGGATCTTCCTTGACGTGAGCAACACAGGCCGCAAGCCATGCCACCGTCCCATCTTTGCGTTGCTTAGGACAAACAATACCAGACTTGCTTCGTGTATGAGGTCTATGAGCAACAGCAGTCGGTGGTGCAGCAAGTGACGACGGCACCAGTGAGGAGGAAGCGGCCGGCAAGGCCGCTGGCGACGGAGCATCTGCTCCTGGCAAGGACGAAGTAGAGCCAGGAGACACCACAGACGACGGAGCGGGCGAGACAGCCGACTCGAAGTCGACCAACACTCGAGAGGCCGGCCCAGATGAGGCCGACCCAGGCGAGGCCGACCCAGGCGAGGCCTGCCCGGGCGAGACCGGCCCAGAGGAGATCAGCCCTGGGGAGGCCGGCATGGGCGAGGCGGGCGCCGAAGAGCCCGTCCCAGTGGCAGCAGCCACCGTAGGTGAGGGAGGACGTGACGTGCATGGCGCATGCACGGCACTACTCCCCCCGTCAGACGCAGCTGATGGCTCCTGCTCCTCCAGCAACTCAAGGCGAGCTCCACGACCCGTTCCTGCAGCATGATTAGGCAACAACGCAGGAGAGTATGCAATATCAACAAATTGAGCAGGCAGTGGAGAGGTGGAATGTGAGGATGAAACCGGAGGTGTGGAAGCTAGTGATAACGATGAGAACGGGAATACATTCTCGTTGAACACAACATCACGCGATATGTAGACACGATTGGATGGAATATGAAGGCACTTGTACCCTTTGTGAAGAGAACTATACCCAAGAAAAACACAAAGTTTTGATCGAAACTCAAGCTTACGCTTATTATAAGGACGAAGATGAGGCCAGCAAGCACAACCAAAAACTTTGAGAAGGGTATAATCCGGAGACTCATTAAGCAACAGTTCAAGTGGCGTTTTCATCCCAAGGAGTCGTGTAGGAAGCCTATTTATGAGAAAACAGGCAGTGGAGAAAGCATCACTCCAAAACCGAAAAGGTACCGATGCATGGGCAAGTAAAGTGAGGCCAGTTTCGACAATATGACGATGCTTACGTTCAGCCGTGCCATTCTGCTGATGTGTATGAGGACAAGACACACGGTGCGAAATCCCAAGCTTATTAAAAAAAGAATTTAGGTTGTGATACTCACCCCCCCCAATCGGATTGGACATGGATAATTTTATGCTTAAGAAGACGCTCAACGTGAGCTTGGAATTGTAGAAACACATCGAACACATCAGATTTGCGCTTGATAAGATAAAGCCAAGTAAATCGACTATAAGCATCAATAAAACTGACATAATAATTGTGACCACTCACAGAAGTTTGGGCATGCCCCCATACATCAGAAAAAACAAGCTCAAGTGGAGTTTTAACGACACGACTCGAATCTGAAAACGAAAGTTGATGACTCTTGCCTTGCTGACAGGCATCACAGATTGTGGCAGCATCTTTATTGGACACAACTGGAAGACTATGACGATGAAGAACACTACGAACTATGGGAGTGGCAGGATGACCAAGCCGTGCATGCCAATGAGTGGGTGACACACGGACACCACTGAATGCTCGAGGAGCAGACGGCATATCAAGTGCATAGAGTCCATGGCGCAGGCGACCTCTAAGTAGAACGTCCCTCGTGTCTCGATCCTTGATAAAAAAATAAAAAGGATGAAACTCAGTGAAAACATTGTTATCGCGAGTAAGTTGAGGAACAGATAGTAAGCTACGAGTAGCAGAAGGAACTCTAAGAACATTACGGAGATGGAGGGATTTCTGTTTATGAGTTAAGAGCGATGCCTGACCAACATGCGATATGTGCATACCTGCTCCGTTGGCGGTGTGAACCTGATCATGTCCACGATATGGCTCCTGGATGGAGAGCTTACCCATCTCGCCCGTCAGATGATTCGTAGCGCCCGTGTCCATGTACCAGGTTGGATCAATGGGATACGATGGAGTGTGTCCATGCTCGTGAGTGGCCAAGGCAGCCTGTTTGTCGTTGCCTTTGCCGTTGTTGCCGATGCCGAGGAAGTCCTGCTTGAAGCGGCGATGACAGCGGGACGCTATGTGACCTGAGAGACCACACAGCTGACAGGGGAGCTGAACGCCACATGAGGGGCAGCAGGCACACGGACGACCACCCCCAGTCGTAGGCAGCGAGGCGGCGGCGGGCGGCCGCTGAGCCTGTGGAGTCAGTGGTACGGACTTGCCGCCGGCGGGTGGCTTGAAGGGCTTCCCTTTGCCGCGAGTGGCGGCATTCGCAGCAATAAAACTCGGGTTGGAACGGCGGGACTTGACGCGCTGCTCCGTGGCGAGAAGGCGCGCGTAGAGCTCACGAGGTTGAAGCGGGGTGTCACGACCATTGATGTTCTCAGCAAGATTATCATAGTCATCGTCCAGCCCGTTCATGACGAAGGTGGTGAAGTCCTCGGGACGGAGCGGCTGTCCAATGGAGGCCAAGGTGTCTGCGAGACGCGTCATCTTGCCGAAGTAGTCGGTAATGCTGAGGTCGAGAAGCTTGGTCTCCCCCAGCTCCGTACGGAGAGCGTGAGCACGCGCCTGCTGCTGAGACGCGAAGCTCGTGTGTAGGGCAGACCACGCCTCCCGAGACGTGGCAGCGAAGAGGACCAAGGAGGATACCCCCTCGGTGAGTGACGACTGGATCGCAGAGAGGATGGCCTGATCCTGAGCCACCCACGCATGATACGCCGGGTGATGCGGTGGAGGACACGGTAGAGAACCATCAACGTAGCCCTCGAGGTAGCGGCTGCGGAGAAGCGGCAGCACCTGTGCACGCCACGACAGATAATTATCCGTCGTCAGCTTCACCGGGATGAGATGCGCGAAGTAAAACGGCGCAAGGGCCGCGGCATGATCAGCAGCAGGAGGCGGCGTGTAGTAGCCCATGTGAGACGAACCACCGGGTGCACCATGACTCGGCTCCGTGGAGGAAGCGGCAGCCGGCGCAAGAGCTCCATGATAGGGCGCAGCAGCCAGAGGCGGATAGTACCCGCCATAGGGCAACGGCTGCGGCGAGGCGCCATAGGGCACGGCCGGTGCCCCGTATGGCCCCGTAGACGCAGCGCCGTAGGGATCGGCGGGCGCAGCCGCGTAGGGCTGCTGAGGAGACACGCCCGGCGCCCCGTACGTGCATGGCGCATGCACGGCACCGTATGGTGCAGCCGCAGCAGCCGAGGGAGGCGCAGCTCCATACGCGGGGCCGGTGTACGCAGGAGCAGTCACCGGAGCAGCATACGGCCCTGCTGACGACGGGTAGATCGGCGACGACCCCATCCAGGGGCCAGCGAGGGGAGCGTGCGAGACACCCGCCCCAGATGGCGGAGGCGCAGTCGCGGCCGGCGGCGGCGGCTGATCCGAGGCGGCGCCAACCATCGAGGACTGGTCGGTGTAAACCGAGACCAGCGGGCGCGAGGAGAGGAACGGCGAGGCAGGGGCCGAGGCAGAGACCGGCGCGGCGGCGGCGACGGAGGTCGGCGCGGCGGCGGCGGCGGCAGCGGAAGACATAGGACCGGCTAGGGTTGATACCATGTAAGAGTTAGGTTTTAGGAAACTACACCGTACCTCATACGAGGTGGGCTATCTCATATATATAAGGAGTACATAAGACGTGTACGATACAATATACATGACCTATACAGAGTCTACGTATAATACAGTCTAACAAACCGCGCGATCAAAGCCGCAAAAGAACCCGAGTTCGCAAGGTTCAGCTGGGTCTTCGACTGGTCTGTCTGCATCAGAGCCTGATCCAACTGGCCATCTACTAAATTTCATCCCTAAAAATGTCTACTAAACTCAAAGGCCATGAATAACAAGCAGCAGCAGTAGTATCAGGATCATCGTCACAATCAGTCTAGAGTACTCTCTGTTCTGTTGCATAATACTACAACTATAGTACTATTGATTGGAGTTGAGCCACTGAGTCGAGCTGGTTAATTAGCTGAAACCTATGAAGTGTGTGCGTTTTTCTTGAAGCTTGTACCAAGTTTAAGCAGTGTACTTGTAATATATATGATTCTGTGTGAAGTGATGGTAATGTATGTGTGAGGCAGTGTGTGCGTTTCTCTTTTTGTGTACGTATTTGCAAACTCAGCTAAATAATTAGCTGTAATCTATGCAAGTTTATTTGTGTTGATTTGCTCAAGCTCCAGTGCTGCACTTCTCTAGAAGAAACTAAGTTTCTGCAGTAACTAGCAAAGGGTACATGCGTTGCAATGGGTCTAAAATAGACTAATACTCCCTCCGTTCCATAATGTAGTGCGTCCTCTGTTTTCGAGCTTGAACTTTGACCATGAATTTAACCAACGAGACCGATTGCGACGGGGATAAAAACTATACCACTGAATTCGTATTTTCGATACGAATTCAGTGGTATAGTTTTTATCCCCGTCGCAATCGGTCTCGTTGGTCAAATTTATGGTCAAACTTAGATTTCGGAAAGCGTGGGCGCACTACATTGTGGAACGGAGGGAGTATATATGAGAATGGCGTTTTGGATCTCGGCCTCCGTGAGGCCGAATTTTTGAAAAATTCAAAATTCAAATATTTCGGTTTCAGAAAAGTCTAATTTTTTTGTACAACTAAACAATTATGTGTGTAGAATTTAAGGATTAAATATGTTTAAATACAAAAAAAAACAAATTCATGGTCTCGAAGGATGAACAGTATCATGCGTTAAAACCCCCCTGATTTGTCTTCTTGCACAACCTTCATTTCGATGTATTTCGTCCTAAATATTTACACACTTGTGCATTATGCCTTTATCTATCTTTGTATTTTTTAGAATTATTTAAAATGTGAAAATATGAATTTTCATGAATATTGAATTTTGCATTTGGAGGCCTCCATGGAGCTTGGCCTCCAAAAGCAATTTCCGAATATATATTCACAAACCTGGTGAAAAAATATCATGTCATTTTTGGTATTTATCACTACAAATATTTTAGGATCCATCCAAAATTGATTGCTCTTGTTTGTTTGGATGAGGTGGGCGAGGGGTTAGAGTGGTCCGGAGAGGTTGAGTTTTTTTTTTTTACAAACGGCCACCCCATGACAATGTAGGTGCAACGGTTCAATTTGACTACTCCACCAATAAGAAATTCAAAATTTAATATTTCGGTTTCGAAAAAACTGATTTTTTTGTACAGTTAAACAAGGATGTGAGTTGTATGTGTGTAAATTTTAGGATGAAATACGACCTGTAAATTCATGGTCTGAGAGGATGAATAGTATCATGCATTAAAAAGCCTCAGATTTGTTTTTTTTTTTGCACATCCCTCATTTTAACAAATTTCGTATTGAACATTTACACACTTGTGCATTGTGCCTTTATCTATCTTTGTATTTTTTTTAGAATTTGTGAATTGTAAAAATATGAATTTTCATGAATTTTGAAATTTATATTTGAAGGCCTCCATGCAGGCCGGCCTCCAAAAGCAATTTCCGAATATATATTCACAAACCTAGGGAAAAATTATCATGTCATTTTTTGTATTTATCACTACAAATATGTTAGGTTCCATCTAAAATTCATTGCTCTTGTTTGTTTGGATGAGGTGGGCGAGGAGTTTGGGTGGTCCAGAGAGGTTAAGTTTTTTTTACAAATCTACCCATCCCATGAAAATGTAGGCGCACCTATTCAATTTGACTACTCCACTAACAAGAACACCACGACTGTTAACAGACCGAAAGATACATCAGGACTGAAATGGGCCCAAGGACACCATGAGCTGTTAACAAACCAAAAGACCCATCGGGCTGTAAATGGGCCTGGGGACCCCATAGGCCATTGACATGCCAAAAGACACTTCAGGCCTTAAATGGACCCAAGGACACCATGGGTTATTAATATGCCGAAAGACGAGAGCTACTAATCAGCGAGTACTCCTTGGGGAGTCCCCATAAGGGTCACTTTCGGTGGGCTGGGAGTACTCTTGGTGCGCTCTCAAACGCCGACATGTGTCGTGTGTTGGGCGCTCCCTCCAGATTTTATTTATAATTATTATTATGTACGTGTTTTCGGCTTTTAGCTGATTTTTTGGGTTTTTTCGGCTTTTCGGATTTTCCACGATATTGGACGAAAAAATAATTCAAAAAATTGCACGCAAAAATGTTTGCTTTTTTTTCTTCTGTGAGAGGGATATATTTAATTCTAGTGGATGCATGGATTTTCTTTTTAGGCGTAGTCATGCTTCTTGAAAAAGGAAAAATAAACATATAGTTTTTCCTTCCACGAGAAGCATGGATTTGCTTCCGCGAGAGGCACAGTCGTGCCTCTCAGCTCCCGGAAAAGTGAAAAAAAACGTTTTTTCCTCTTATTTTCTTTCGCGAGAGGTACAAATTTACTTTTTGTGGAGACACAATTTTTTTTTCGCGAAAGACACAGTTGTGCCTCTTTGAAAAGTAAAAAAAAACGCGTATATTTTCTTTCGCAAAAGGCACATATTTATTCCTCGTGGAGGCACGAATTTGCTTCCGCAAGTGCATAGTTGTGCCTCTCAAAAAAGAAAAAAGAAAATATGTTTTTTTGTTCCGCCAGAGGCTTGGATTTATTTCTCGTGGAGGCACGGATTTGATTTTGCGAGAGACACAACTATGCCTCTAAAAAAAGCACGTTTTCTTTTCTTTCTTCCATGAGAGATACATATTTACTTCTTATGGAGGCATGAATTTGCTTCCGCGAGAGGCACACTTGTGCCTCTTTGTAATGAAAAAAACGTGCTTCCGGTTTGGGTTCTTTCGTCCATTTTTTTCCGGAAAAAAATAATTCATCGAGACCTATCAACATGGGATTTTGAAGATCTCGACGTGAGAAATTCAACGGTAAAAATAGTTCGAGATATGGACGCATGGTTTAAGAGATAAAATGTTTTTAATAAATGAATCTACGAAAAAGAGAAAACTCTCGGGTTGCGACAAGTGATGCACATGCATTTCGCCACTTGTCGCAACCTGAGAAGATGAAAATAACGTTTGCAAAGAGTACTCCATAATTAGTTATATTGCCAAAAGACCCATCGATCCATAAATGGGACCAAAGACACCATGGGTGGTTAATGGGTCGGAATTATCAATGGGCCCTAATAATGTTGAATGTCCCATAGGCTGCTTACAGGCTGAATTCACACATGTTTGAACCCATGCTGTAAATGGGCTATATGCAAACATGTCATTAATGGGCCTCTTATGTGCCAGTCCGCTAACTTTTGACTAAGTTACGTGGTTCTTTAGTTCTTAAGCAGACCTTTAATTTGACCGATCTTTTTTACTAAACAAAACACTATTGGGCCGTGCAAGTGTCAGTGTTTCATAGGCTCACATCGCCCAATGAATGGGCGACACTTGTTCCAACTAACAACAAACATGTGGCTTCGTCGACGAATAGGAAGCCGACACATGGAGGATCATCAGTTGGCCAATGATACGTCCATTTTGCATCATGATTTTCTGCTGATATTTATAATATTCTTATGCATAATAATGCTTTAAGGAGTAATTCTAATGCCCTTTTTCTCATAATATGCAAGGTTTACACAAAGAGGGAGAATGCCGGCAGCTGGAATTCTGGACCTAAAAAAGCATATCAGAGACACCTATTCTGCACATCTCCAAATAAGCTGAAATTTCATGGAGAATTATATTGGAATATATAAAAACACTGGAGGAAATAACTACCGGACGAGGGCCACCTGGTGACCACAAGACACCAGGGCGTGCCAGCCCCCCCAGGCACGCCCTGGTGGGTTGTGGCCAGCCCAGCCCACCTCCGGTGCCCATCTTCTAGTACTTAAGGTCTTTTGACCTAGAAAAATAAGGAGAGCACTTTCGAGACGGAACGCCGCCGTCTCGAGGCGGAACTTGGGCAGGAGCACTTTTGCCCTCCGGCGGAGCGATTCCGCCGGGGAAACTTCCCTCCCGGAGGGGGAAATCGAAGCCATCGTCATCACCAACACCCCTCTCATCTTTGGGAGGCCAATTTTTATCAACATGTTCAACAGCACCATCTCCTCTCAAACCCTAGTTCATCTCTTGTGTTCAATATTTGTACCGAAATCTCAGATTGGTACTTGTGGGTGACTAGTAGTGTTGATTACATCTTGTAGTTGATTACTATATGGTTTATTTGGTGGAAGATTATATGTTCAGATCCATTATTTAGGACAGTAAAACTGCACCTAATCCCAGCCCTCTCAAGCCTTCAACATTTTTGGCCGTTCGATTTCATGTGCTGAACATTGGT
This sequence comes from Elymus sibiricus, assembly GCA_039707655.1. Lineage (NCBI taxonomy): Eukaryota > Viridiplantae > Streptophyta > Magnoliopsida > Poales > Poaceae > Elymus > Elymus sibiricus. Next base: position 308,708,312 of record CM077671.1, read on the forward strand.
GGCCGTTAGATCTTCCATGAACACGTTTTTTTTTCGCGACATGGGCTGGCTGTCCTAAGGGGTAGCTATTCCCGTAGCTTTTTTGGCCCATCGTGGTTAACCGGGCTGATATTTAGTTTTCTGGCCCATTTCTTCTGTCGACTCGTCGTTGCAAATCTCTCCGCCTCGACTCCTCCTCTCCCCGATCTCTTCTCTTTCTGTCCGCCTGCAGGGTTTGCGCCCGGGCTGCGACAGTTCCTGCCGCTGGGGAAGGAGACCACGCGGTTGACCGCCGGTGGGGCTTGCGCCCGGGCCGGGATAGTTGCCGCGGCGGGTGAAGGAGTCGGGCCCGGAGCCGGCGGCTCCTCGCCACGCTTGAGAATCTGGACCGCTTCCATCGCAATCGGATACTTGGGCTTCTCCTTGGTAAGGGAAGGGTGCTTGTGCGCAGGCTTCGCCGACGGGACCGAAGGTCCGCGGCTCCCGCCTGCTTCGACGCTGGCGGCGCTAACCAAGCCCGCTTGTGGCCCGGCGACGCTAACAGAGACGGTTTGTGTCGTTGTGCAGTGAAGAAACGGCAGCCACTACCACCTTGGGCAGAGGCGAGGAGGGCTTGAGGATTGTGCCAGCGACGGGGCTTGGCTTGGACGGACGTGGCTAAGGTGTGGAGATGCATCCTGTTGTCCAGCCATGGCCATTTTGCATCACGGAACAAGGAAGATCATGGGGGCGAGAGGAAGGCGTTGCAGCCATCCAGATCCGCGGCGAGCCATCCAGTCCCTAACTCGAGTTGTATCTTGCCCAGCCGCCACCGCCAAAAAGGTACAGGATAACCTATCCCCCACCTCTGGACGCAGCGGTCAGCAGCCACTGTTGGACGGAGGAGCTATACTTGTTGCGTCAAGATTGTGTGAGCATAGGTGAACGAGGAATCTGTGTGCCCAGCTGCCGTATGTGATGCACCACGGCAATCATATATTTTTCTCTTTTCATTCTCCCTCCGTTATTTAAATAGCTTTATCCTTTCGAATTTGTTTTTGCAATTGATCCCTGACTTCATACGTCAATTATCATCTTTACAGAGCTCAGTACAAAAACATGGTAAATTTAGGTTATCACAGTGAAGTTTGTTAATGAGCAGCTACTACCTACTAGCACAGTTGACAAAATCATGTTCAGATATTATGCCTTTTTGTGTGTTTGTGTGTTGGCAGCAGCTGCATCACATTACAATGATTTTTATGTTTCTCCCCATTTTTGTATTGTGTAGGTTTGATTTGGTTGTGCTAGCAAATGAGAGGAAGGAGATCAAGATCGCCTCCGGCTTGCCGAACCCCTTCGTGGCAACCTCAATGCAACCCAGGAGCGGATTGCCAAGGGAGGCTACACTATCCTACTACAGCCGGATCCGGAGGCCGGCGCACCATCGTTCACCAAGGGCACCGTCGTGAGGTTCGTCGCCTATTTGTCGGTCGTCTTGTGTCTGTTTGCCGGTTTCCCACGACAATGGCGGTGTCGGCTCATTTTGGTGATTGCTTATTGTTGGCAGGTTCATCCAGCACACCGGGGGTCCTGGAGCAGGTGATGACCATCGAGTCCGACATAGTGCAGCTTGAGGACACCACTGTCGTCCAGAGCAATGAAATCTTGCATTGAAATCTGTAAGTGGAGGATATATTATAAACGTTAAAATAATGTGCACCTGTTGCAATTCTCTCAAGTCATGCACTAACCCCGTACAATATTTCATTGAGTCTGCGAATTTTCTCCTGAACTGATAGAGCCAGTTGCAGGTCAAAATGTTCTGATATGACGTAAATGAAATATTTACGGCGGAAATTTACTTTTACACATTCTATAGATTATCTTTATCTAAATCATGTGGTCTTTTTTCAGTTATGAGTTGCAGTAGTATTACATGAAGATTATAAATTAGGTTAGATTGTTTTTGCTCTCTAATTCACGAGTACCTGAGTATAGACTTAGTATCTAATTTTGACCATGTGATGGCACGAACACCGTGCGGCGAATATGATTGAACCTTATAAGCTGGCCTCAAGAACACAAAGATATGTTCCATTTTATTTTTCCCGGACCACATAAATACTCGTTTTGTTTATTACAGTTCCGAGGTATGCAAAAGAAAGCAAAAAGCAATGTTTGCTACAGATTCCTGTAATTGTCTTTCTTTAGAACGTCTAACCGTTTAGTATATAATTCCTAGAGATAGAAAACACCAAATCTAGCTGGGGTCTAAATTTAGGGCATTATTTTTTAGTTGTCGAACAAGGTTTCACAACAGTGCTAGCGATAGTTCAAACTTGCAATAGTTCTGTGGCATATGAAAAAAACGCAAGAAGCGAGCATGCCAATCAAGGGTAGACTGTTAATGCTCAATTTTTTCAATACTGTTGCAGTAAACTTGATTATTGCCAGTTCAAAAGATGTTATGTTTTCAAAGAGGATTCAAGTTTCGTGTTTTATGTATGTACATACTCATGCAATAAAATTTGATTGAATCTTTGCTGAAATGTATTTGAGTACTAATGCATAACTAAGTAATAATATCTAGCTTGAGCAGCTCAAGTGCGGCGCACTGGATACATGCTAGGTGTACTGACATCTTACACACAATTTGCATTTATTTCTGTTATCACTTTTGTTGTAATACTCTCTGTCTTTCATCTTATACATTACGTTACTTGCTATATCAGTTGGGTTGTCTTGACCGGGAAGTTCTCTTTTCTGTATGCAATATAGGTGGTTCCTGATTGGTCGACATTTCAATTTGGACCTTATTTAATTCGTGCAAGTGAGTGATACCATTTTTTATGCTGGTTCGTTTTGGTAAGCTTTTTCATGTATAAAACGGAATTGCCCGTCTACCACTTTCTTACATATAGCTTTCAGCATGGTTGCTCTTTAACAGAAAGCAAGCAAACAAAAATGAAAAATATGAGTACCACATATACGCGCTGCTGCTCCTATGGTAGTATTTAGTATATCGTTATCTGATATTGCAACTAATTTAATCCTTGTTAGGACTCTTGTTCCTATGAATGTGATGCCCTCCACAAGAAATGACTAAGTGCATTAGGCTGACATAATTCTTCTTTGTTTCTGAACATTGTGGCCCTTTGGTAGAGGCATGTGAAGATTTTATTTATGCACCATGTATACAATTTATTTATCATTGCCTATTATCTTTACTTATTAGTTATATTTACAATCTAAATTGTTGTGTATGTTGTTATACCATGCCAATTTGTATATGTGACCTTGCTTTTACAGAGTATATATGAGATTTCCTTGGATTACCGGGTAATGTATTATTATGTTTAGGCAAATTCAATATATTTCATGTGGTCATATATTTATCAAAATTCATACCATTTCATTGTACAAATAGACGGGCGCAGCAACGCGTGCCATCAATGATCTAGTGCTATTTAATACCCCTCTGATCTTGAGCATGAATATCATTTGTGAGTAATTACCTTTTTTCTTGAGGTCACAGGAGAAGTCATGTTGCAAGTAATCATGTGAATTTGATATGTGTTCGATATTTTGATGATATGTATGTTGTGATTCCCTTAGTGGTGTCATGTGAACGTCGACTACATGGCACTTCACCATCTTTGGGCCTAAGAGAATGCATTATGGTGTAGTTATTAGATGATGGGTTGCTAGAGTGACAGAAGCTTAAACCCTAGTTTATGCGCTATTTCGTGAGGGGCTGATTTGGATCCAAATGTTTAATGCTATGGTTAGATTTTATCTTAATACTTTTCTCGTAGTTGCGGATGCTTGCGAGGGGGTTAATCATAAGTGAGAGGTTTGTTCAAGTAAGAACAACAGCCAAGCACCGGTCCACCCACATATCAAATTATCAAAGTAGCGAACGCAAATCAAACCAACATGATGAAAGTGACTTGATGAAATTCCCGTGTACCCTCAAGAACGCTTGCTTATTATAAGAGACCGTTTTGGCCTGTCCTTTGCCACAAAAGGATTGGGCTATCTTGCTGCACTTTATTTACCGTTACCGTTACTTGCTCGTTATCAATTATCTTGCTATCAAACTACCTGATGCCTACAATTTCAGTGCTTTCAGAAATTACCTTGCTGAAAACCGCTTGTCATTTCCTTCTGCTACTCGTTGGGTTCGACACTCTTACTTATCGAAAGGACTACGATTGACCCCTTATACTTGTGGGTCATCAGCCACATCGTTAACGAGTATTGAATCCGAAACCCACACCTTGTAGTTTAACAATGATCCGTTATGGTTTCTGCCATGAATTGCTTATCCTTAACCAAACACTTACATGACGCATCATTTTCTGTCGTAGAAGTGCACTCCTTCATGGTGAAAATATGATTATTGTCATGAAACACATATACGACAACACATCTATGCCAATTTTGATTATGTCAGAAAATCGTCACGGATCCCCTACGAGTTTATGTGCTGCTTGCTACCCGTAGGCTCAGGCCCTCTGTAGCTCACGTGTCACTGCCACGTGGGCCCATGTTGGCACTGATTTGCTCAGGATTTGGAAAAAAATCTCAATCACTATGTGCATCGAACATGCAGGCCCATGCCTCAGCAATCTGCACACGTTCAATCCCATCTGGCCCCGCAGCCAGCATAATTGAGCGAGCAGCCAAATATCCTCACCGTTGGCACCTCCATGCGCACATTCTTCCTTGTCTAAAATTTCTTCCTTGAATTCCTACTGCCACTACTCTCATACAGTTGGGCGCGTGCGTCGTGATGTTCTTGGCGAACTTGGCCAGCATAGTGGCGGCTACGACTATGTCGGGCTCCTCCAGCAGCGTGGTCTCCATAGAGCCGCGCCCTCATCCCCGCGTCGATAGCAAGCACCCCGTCCAGTCACCCTACACCATAAGCCGGGTCGTCGAGGACTTCCCCGGGCGGCGCCCCAGTCGCAGCATCGTTGCCCCTGGCGGCGCCTAGCCTTGCAACAGTGTCAGTATATTTGTACAGATGTATGTACCTACCGGTTCATTTGTGACGACGAGATCAATTTTGTTTCTGCAAAAAGTAATGTAAATCCCCTAAAATAGGAATGTAAATATTTTTAAACTTAGTATAGATCTCTGAGTATTCTTAGACGCTGACCTTTTATTTCCTACATACTGGGAGCTACAAAATTGACCATCTTATTACCAACAAGTACGAGAGAGAAAAGTTATTCTCCTCCTGTCGGCGCCGCCGCCGGTCCGCCCCATCTCCGATGGCCTCCAGGCCATGGAGGTGCGGAGGATCTCGGCCCCTCGCCGGCGGGAGGGACTCCGTTCTCGTTCTTATTAGATTCGGCGTCTTGGTTGGGGCTGTGTGGCGGTGGCGATGTCCCTTGGTAGGAATAATGTCTCCCACGTTCTATCCCCGTCCCGATGGTGTGTCTAGCATTGTCGGAGGACGTGTGGGGGTTTGTCTCCGTCGGATCTCGCGGGATTCGGTCGGTGCTGGTCTTCGGTGGATCTGTTTGGATCCGGTCTTCGTTCGTCTTCGTTTGGGTGTTTACAGGTTTGATCCTTCCGATCTACGACTTTCTTCATCGGCGATGGTTGCTACTCTGGTGCGCTGGTCCTATGGGGCCTTAGCACGACGACTTCCCGACTGTCTACTACAACAAGGTTTGCCCGGCTCCGGTGAGGGAGGGGCGATGACGGCGGCGCGCCTTCGGCTCGCTCCAGTGCTTGTAGTCGTCGCTAGGTGGTCCACGGACATGGTTGTAATTTTTATTACCTCTATTGTTTTTTGTACTGTCATGATTGAAAATGAATAGATTGGAAGTTTCTCTCAAAAAAAAAAGTACGAGAGAGAATTGTTGTGCAAAGACACACAACGATACAGGGTTATCCACATAACAAACTTGCCTAGAAATGTATGCATGTTGATTACCAAAATTCACCATAAACCCAAAAGAGAATCAACATAATTTTCAGAGCTTTGTCCAGGAGTTTTTGAAGTGACAAGGAAAGATGACGGTTTGAGCTAGAAGCCAGTTTTTTCTTTCCTTTATTTCGTTTGTGGTTAGTAATGTTATCTTTTTATGCATCACTGATGCCCAAATAACTACCGCGGGCGCAACGGAGCGCGACATACCATCTAGTATGTATATACGTTTGTTACATTATCAATTTCATGAGGCTATCGGCTATCTATACCTACTATTAAAGTACGGAGTGCTTCTGCCCGTACGTCATCGAAATTGTCACTAAAGTTGTAAAATATTATATATATTATATTACCTACTACTCCCTCCGTCCGATAAAAGTTGTCGCCGTGGCTTTTTTGCGAAAACCCCCTCGAAGAAACGCCGACCGAACCTGTCGTGGTATTTTCACGGCAGATGTCCTCATAGGACTTAATCTCGAAGCCATCGCGTAAGTAGCAGATCGAAGGGGTCAAACGAGGAACACGGAAGGCAAGATTTACCCAGGTTCGGCCCCTCTCGAGGAGGTAAAGCCTACTCCTGCTAGATGTATTTGAAGATTTTGATTACAAGGGTTTTGAGACTTGTCTAGCCCTAGCTCTCGAAAGATTTTCCCCCCTCCTTCTATCCCCGGGGGCTCCCCTTTATATACAGGCGGGGCCCCGGGGCTCACATAAGAGTCCGGGCCGGGATAACAATCCGAGCCCAACTCCCCTTACTTGTTTCCTAAGTTATACCTTAAGGCGGTTTGCACTTACCGCCTCTCTCGGCGGGTCTTGGGCCGGCCCCTCAATGGGCGGCTCTCCTTCTGGGCCTCCATAGAAGACACTACGGCCCACCTGGCCCTTCATGGTTTTACTCCTCGAGACCCGGCCCTGAACGGGCGGGTTTCACCCAAAGATATTTCCCTGACATTAGCCCTCAGGTTGGCTTGAACTGGTTCCAGACAACCTTGTCCCTTTCAAACTTAACCTTGATATTTTGGCGAGTCTTCAGCAGAACCCGCCTCTTCTGAATATTTCAACTGCCTTTCCTTCAGTCCCGCTCTTCTTGTGACGTCACCGAATCTCCAGAAAAAATCTTTCCATGACATCACCAATATCTCAAATGAATTCATTAGGCGCGAAAATCGGGGCGTCGGATTACTGTAGATCCTTAAATCTCGCCCCGACCCTTCGGTGTCTCGCCCCCTTATAAACACCCTTTTCAGGTACTTTTCCTCATTTCCTCCATCTTCTTCCTCCTGCCGCCCGAGCTTACGCCTCCTTGCGACACACCTTCGAGCTCGCCGGCCATCGGAAGGAGAAACAGTCCCGACGCACCGCCGTCACCTGTCTGCAACCGCGCCGCGCGGCCATCCGATCCAGGTATTCCCAGTTCTTCTCACCCTTCTTAGGGTTCCGCCATTGTAGGGCTCGAGCTCCGCCTCGGCCTCTCCGCGGCTACTGTCGCCGGCCGCACCTTGGTACTCTTACATCATGGAAATGGCGCCGTTGCTATCCCTCCAATGATCAGGAATTAAATCTTGCATCAAGATAGATCTGAGAAACCCCATCTGTAAAAACCTGCCGCGGCTTAACAAACAGTAGCAAGAACTGCTTTTTTCCTTATTTTATAGAGCTGTTTGATCCAAAAAATTTACCGCGTTGGCAGAAATCTGTTGTTACACACTTAGCGAAATTTTCACTTGTGCTGAACATCCTTCACTCGTGGCGGCTTAAGGAAAGTCGCCGTCCTTGCTTTAATAATTTTTTTCTTTTCCGACTTATGAAAGCCGCTGACTTAATCCTTCTCCCCATTTACTAGGATGACAAAGAAAGCAATAGAATGCAACTGGGTCCGCTCCGCGGTTACCACCAAACATGTCACAAGACTCATAGACAACGGTCTCCTATCCAAAACAGAAAACTGCCGGGTCTCCAAGAAGGACTGTCCTCCCAAGCCGAAGGAGGGGGAAGTCATTATTTTTACCGATCACATTGAGAGAGGGTTTGATCCACCCGGCTCTAAATTTTTCCGAGACCTTTTACACTTCTATGGTCTGCATCCTCAAGACCTTGGCTCCAACTCTATTGTTAATATAAGCTCTTTCGTAGTAGTTTGTGAAGCTTATCTCCGGATAGAGCCAACGATCTTGTTATTCCGAAATTTATTCTATGTGAACAAGCAAACTGAAGTCGCCGGAGGCCGCCATCAAGAGCTTGGCGGCATATCCTTTCAGAGACGGCGGTTTACTTATTTTCCTAGTGCTGAGCTCTTGAGCCACCCAAAGGGCATGCCGGAGACTTGGTTTTACGTGAAGACCAAGGTGCCTGAAGGGCAACACCCATTGCCGGGTTTTAGACCTGACCGCCTGGATCATAAAAAAGAATATCCTCCCAGGCCCACAGAAACAGAACGGATCCAGCTTCAGCCTCTGATGGACAAGATAGCCGCTTTGATGGCCAATGGTCTTACAGGAGCTGACTTGATCCTTTGCTGGCTTTCTTGGAGGATCCAGCCATTGAGCCTTCGAGACCAGCTGATGTATGAATACTCCGGTTTAGAAGATCCTCAGAGGTATAATAATACGCCTGCTCCTGTGTCAGACGTGGTGAAACAGATGAGGATAATCGTCAACTTACCCGGCGACTATACTGGCGAGTTTTCTCTGAAGCCCTTCACTGAAGCCAATCCACCACCGGCTGTAAGCAAATCTCCTTTAGGCTTCTGTTTTATTGTTTACATTCTTGAGGCTTACCCCTTGCGACTTTCAGGATGATGATCCCTTTTGGGAAGCTCGGCCACATGTGAAAGAAAAAGAACCCAAAGGCCAGAAGCCGGGAAAACAGGCCGGCTCTCGAGGAGGAAAGAAAAAGAAGGAGACCATCAACCCTTTGGACGCGGATCCTGCTGTCTTAGAATCCTCCAAAGATGAAACATCGGCAAGTTCATAATTTACACCCACCTTTTTCCTTTTCATTAGCGGCTTATGCTTAATAATTTTACCTTGACACCTTCCAGGGTGAAGAAGAAGAAGACGAATAGGGAGAAACTGAGGTAACTTCCACTCCGTTCAACAATCATTTTTCTAGGAAACCCAGAATTACTGTGAGGAAATATCCTTTCTCACATCCTTTTGCTCGCCTGGATCCCAACTATTCGTTAAAAACAATTCAGCATGCCGCCTTTCTCCAATCTGATTGTGGCGGCTCTAACACTGGCGCCGGCGGTTCTGTCGTTAATAAAAGCGACTCTCATAAGCGCCCGCGTGAGGTGCTTCTCCATCCAATACCTCTGCTCCCTAAAGCTGGTTTGTTTTAAACATCCGCTTAATCCCTCTGATTCGGACTATCAGGTTTCATCTTCCTCTGATGACGCCTCAGAGTCGCCAGAGGATTTCGTTATCAAACCAGGGTAAGATTATGATCGCTCTTATTATCACACCCTTGTGTGGTCTCAAAGCTATCAGTTTATTTAAAATCTCAATAAATATGCAGAGTTACCTCCAAGAGACTGAAGCCCTCAACTTCCTCTTCACCTCCGGCGGGCTCCGGAGACCCAGCCAAGGACTCTGAAGAAATAACCAATGACCCTCCAGAAACTCAGGTATCTTTAGAGCCAGAGATGGAAGCACCGGCTGATAACATCGACCAACAGCCGGATGCAACAATATCTTCACCGATTCAGGAAGTGCGACTTTCAGAAGCCGCTGTTATTCCGCCCTCGCACAATATTGAGGAGGGTACTGTTGCTGCTGCTATTGCCACCGCCGCAGACTCGCCGGCGGCTTTGGGCAAATCTTCCCTTGAAGCCATGTCTTCTCAAGGGAAAGACAAGTTAAACCTCTCCTCCTTAGAGAATGCTGATTTAGATGACCTTCATGAAGCTCTTCAGACTCGATTATTTGAGAGTCAGGAGATCGCCAAAACCTTGGTTAATAAACCAAAGGTGAGATAAACATCATTTTTATTCATAATCCTTATTAGTCGCCCAAACCTGCATATTACTGATTTCATAGTTTTATGGAGGTTTACCAATTTATATTTTAAAAATGCGTAAATGTACACATGTAGTCCCCAAGAACCGGCTGTCTTCTTGAAACAGCCGGGTCTTAAAGCAAAGAACCACATGCGTTTTAAATACAGCAAAGAACCACATGTAGTCCCCAAGAACCGGCTGTCTTCTTGAAACAGCCGGGTCTTAGAACAAAGAACCACATGTGTTTTAAATAGAGCAAAGAACCACATGTAGTCCCCAAGAGCCGGCTGTCTTCTTGAAACAGCCGGGTCTTAGATCAAAGAACCACATGTAGTTAAAAGAACCTCATGGGTTTCAGAAAAAATTTCTTTGTAAAAACTTCGGGTTTGCATTAGCCCCCAAGTGCCATGTGGATTACTTGTAATCGGTATGGAACTTTATCTGCATAAGTAATTTGATCCTTCCTTTTTCTTTCAGGCTCAATTGTCTTCATTAGAGACCCAGCTGGCCGACTCTCAGAGGAAACTGAAATCTGAACAGGAAATGAGAGCCGCCGCAGAAGAGCGGGTTACATCCTTAGAAAAGGCTGCGTCTGAGGCAGCCGCCAAGTTGGTCACCCTGACCTCTGAACATGCGAAAGAGAAACAGCTTCTTGTTCAACGCGCCGAAGAAGCTGAAAAACGCCTTCTGCCTATCTCTGCAGAGCTCGGCGGCCTTAAACTTCACATCCGTCAAATGAGCCATGCAATCTTCGGTAAGCCGCCAGATTTCCTGAAGCTTTTTACACAAGTCTCCTAAATAATTTTTAAATTCTGACGTTTTCTTTGCAGGTCCCAGAAGTAATAAGCTGGAGAAGGATCCAGCCACACAGCTCAAAGCAGCTTATACTTTCCTCGAGCAACTTTATACTGGAAGCCGTCGCGCAATCCATGCTGCTTTTTATGGGAAGGAAAAACCTTCCGCCATAAAGGGAGTTCTGGAGGCCTTGTCAACTCTTCCTGCTCAACTGAAGTTTGTGAAGGAATCCAGCGCCCGTATCGCCACGATGCACACTATGGCCCGCGCAAAAGCTCATTATGAGGACTTGGAGCTGCAGACTCTTGTTGGCGGCTTTCCCGAAACTTACAAAGGGAAAAAGATCGATCAGGCGACTTACAACGCTCTGAGGAAAGAAACTTTCATCCCCGCAAGTCTGTTGGTGAAAGAAATGAAGCTTGCAAGAGTTCAACCGTCTTATGGCGAAGATGGAAAGAAGGAAAAACTCGACCCTCTGCCGCCTCTCACATTATCTCCTAAAGGCCGTAAGGACGAATTCGCTCCTGCTATTGACTCTTCAAACCTTATAGACGCTGAAGAGATCTTCGAGGCTTTTGCCGACGTTGACTGGGATGCTGATCATGACCAGATAAATCCTTCAGCAGACGCGGACCGAGCCGGAGGCGACAAGACCCAGGAGTAAAGCTGGAACCTTGAAAGTCGCCAGCTGCCGAACCTCTTGTAATATATGATCTGAACCTTGATTCTGAAATTCCCTCTAGTGGCCTTTTGTAATAGACTTTAGAAAGATCTTGGCCTCTTGCTTTTAAATGCACACTGGCTTCCTTGGGAAGCAAGCCTAATACCTTGGCATGAAGCTTCCTTATAAAAAATTACTCTGGCTGCTTCTGAAAGAAATTGAATCCTTCGTGGACGCTGGCGGCTCTTAGCCAAATATCAAGATAATCATAATACTTTGATAAGAGGTATGCATCATTTGAAACAAGTATTTAACCAAAAACTAATTAGTCATGGCGGCTTATAACCAGCAAACTTGCATAAACATGCTATAAACAGCGCAATAAACTGGCGGCTCTTGGCCAAATACGAACTTTTAGAACAGTTCATAAAAATCGTAAGACTCGCAAAGGCAATAAATCTCAAGAAAGTTTTGTCAAACTTGTAAAGACGTAAGAAAGGATGCGAAAGCCCCCAGTATGATGGCGGCTCTTGGATTACCAATAACCCCAACCAAACCAGTTCTTTTCTTCCCGTATGGTGGCGACTTCCATGAAGTTCGGCCCATAAGGTTATTGATTTTAAGATGGTGAAGGCTTCTGGATTACCAGTAGCATCGTCACATCTAAGTTTTTTCCCCCGTACACGGATGAAGGTTCTGGATTACCAGTAACGCGACCCGTTTATTAGGTGCCTGTACACGGATGAAGGTTCTGGATTACCAGTAACACGACCCGCTTATTAGGACTTTAACCCAATATGGCGACTTCTGGATTACCAGTAAGTTCAGCCTCATAAGGGTTGAAGGTCCCAGGATGGTGAAGGCTTCTGGATTACCAGTAAGCATCATCCCATCTGAGTCTTTTAAGCCCGTACACGGATGAAGGTTCTGGACTACCAGTAACACGACCCGCTTATTGGGTGCCTGTACACGGATGAAGGTTCTGGATTACCAGTAACACGACCCGTTTATTAGGACTTTAACCCAATATGGTGGCGACTTCTGGACTACCAGTAAGTTCGGCCCATAGGGTGGAAGGTCCCAAGATGGTGAAGGCTTCTGGATTACCAGTAAGCACAGCCCATATGGGTCTTTTTTATTCGACTAAGTGCAGGGTCCTCCATATGATGGATGGAAAACGACAGATACCCCGAGTTTCAGGGCCTCCAGCTTTTATTCATTATTGATAATATATACATGAGAGGTATGTACATGATCCCCAGAGCCGGAACTCTAGGTGTAGTAGGGTCTTAGATGAGCTATGTTCCAGGGCCTGCTGGTCTCTTCTTCAGATGTTCGAGACTCCTTTCCAGGCCGGAGATCAATCAGATAATAAGACCCGTTATAAAGATTTTTGCTGACAACGAAGGGCCCTTCCCAGGGAGGCGAAAGCTTATGCATGCCTGACTGGTCTTGAATTAAACGAAGCACCAAGTCCCCTTCCTGGAAAGTCCGGCTTCTGATCCTACGGCTATGATAGCGACGCAGGTCCTGCTGGTAGATAGCAGATCGGGCGGCTGCCAAGTCCCGCTCCTCTTCCAAGGCATCCAGAGAGTCTTGACGAGCCAACTCATTGTATTCTTCAACGTATGCTGAGACCCGGGGCGAGTCGTGGCAGATGTCGCTCGGTAAGACGGCCTCTGCTCCATAAACCATGAAGAAAGGCGTGAAACCCGTCGATCTGTTGGGAGTTGTTCGTATGCTCCATAAGACGGAGGGAAGTTCTTCTACCCAACAGCCGGGTGTGCGCTGAAGAGGAACCATAAGCCGAGGTTTTATACCACGAAGGATCTCCTGATTGGCGCGTTCAGCTTGCCCATTAGATTGCGGGTGCGCAACAGCCGCCACATCAAGTCTGATATGCTCCTGATCACAAAACTGCTTCATGGCGCCTTTTGAAAGGTTCGTGCCATTGTCCGTAATGATGCTGTGCGGGTATCCGAAACGGAAGATTAACTTTTTGACAAACTTAACAGCCGTCTCTGCATCCAAATTACTGATGGGCTCTGCCTCCACCCACTTGGTAAACTTGTCAACCGCCACCAAGAGATGAGTCTTTTTGTCACTAGAAGCTTTGAAAGGCCCCACCATATCTAGCCCCCAGACCGCAAAGGGCCATGTGACAGGGATCATCCGAAGTTCCTGAGCCGGCACATGAGCTTGGCGGGCAAACCTCTGACAGCCGTCACACTTCCTAACTATATTCTTCGCATCAGCATGAGCTGTGAGCCAAAAGAAACCGTGGCGGAAAGCCTTCGCCACCAATGACTTAGAGCCGGCATGATGACTACAGTCACCAGAGTGTATCTCATTGAGAATATTCCGGCCTTCATCAGGTGATACACAGCGCTGAAAGACGCCTGTGGCACTTCTGTGGTGTAACTCGCCATTGACAATGGTCATAGATTTGGACCTTCTCAAGATCAGACGGGCTTCGATTTCATCAGCCGGCAGGACGCCTCGAGTCAGATAATCCAAGTATGGGACAGTCCAATCCGGGATCTCATGGAGAGCCGCCACCAGCTGGGCCTCCGGGTCTGGGACAGCAAGGTCCTCCTCCGTTGGCAACTTAACTGACGGGTTATGGAGCACATCCAGGAAAACATTCGGAGGCACCGGCTTTCGCTGTGATCCAAGTCGTGACAAGGCATCAGCCGCCTCGTTCTGCCGCCGATCAATGTGATCCACCTGATAACCTTTGAAGCAACCAGCCACATTAGTAACAGCTTGTCTGTAAGCCGCCATGAGCGGGTCTTTAGAATCCCAAGTCCCTGAAACTTGCTGTGCCACCAGATCAGAGTCGCCCAGGCACCTAACCCGGCTGAGATTCATCTCCTTTGCAATCCGAAGCCCATGGAGAAGGGCCTCATACTCCGCAGCGTTGTTAGTGCAAGGAAACATAAGCCGTAAAACATAGCAAAACTTGTCACCTCGAGGGGAAGATATTATAACTCCAGCCCCCGAGCCTTCCAGCTGCCTAGACCCATCAAAATGTATGGTCCAATATGTATTGTCTGGCTTTTCCTCCGGGGCTTGAAGCTCTGTCCAGTCATTGATGAAGTCCACTAAAGCCTGAGACTTTATAGCTGTTCGAGGTACATATCTGATATCATGGGGTCCAAGTTCAATGGCCCACTTTGCAATCCTGCCTGTAGCCTCTCTGTTATGAATTATATCCCCCAAAGGAGCTGAAGAGACCACTGTGATAGGATGCTCTAGAAAATAATGCCTCAGCTTCCGGCTTGCCATGAATACTCCAAAAACCAGCTTCTGCCAGTGTGGGTAACGCTGCTTGGACAAAGTCAGGACCTCACTAACATAGTAGACCGGCCTCTGGACAGGATACTCCCGGTTTGCCTCCTTTCTTTCCACCACCATTGCAACACTAACAGCTTTGTTATTTGCTGCAATATACAGGAGCATTGGTTCCTTGGTGACAGGAGCTGCCAGTAGGCTCTGGCAGCTGCTTCTTTAAAGCCTCAAAAGCTTCTGCGGCGGCTTTCGTCCACTTGAACTCATCTGCTTTCTTCAACAGCTAATACAGAGGAATAGCTTTCTCCCCCAGGCGGCTTATGAAACGACTCAGAGCCGCCACGCGACCCGCCAAGCGCTGGACATCATTGATACACTTAGGCTCGGCCAGAGAGGTGATGGCCTTGATTTTCTCCGGGTTAGCTTCAATTCCACGCTCAGAAACCATGAAACCCAGGAGCTTTCCTGCAGGAACACCAAAAACGCATTTATCTGGGTTAAGCTTCATCTGATAAATCCTGAGATTGTCAAAGGTTTCCTTGAGATCCTCCAGTAAAGCTTCTTTCTTTGCTGACTTGACCACAATATCATCCACATAAGCATGCACGTTGCGACCAATCTGCCCGTGGAAGCAATTTTGCACACAACGCTGGTAAGTCGCCTGGGCACTCTTGAGCCCAAAAGGCATAGAAACATAGCAAAAGGCGCCAAAAGGGGTAATGAAGGCCGTCTTCTCTTGGTCCTCCACTGCCATCTTGATCTGATGATAACCAGAGTATGCATCTAGGAAACATAACCTCTCACACCCCGCTGTAGCATCAATAATTTGGTCAATGCGAGGGAGAGCAAATGGATCAGCTGGACAAGCTTTGTTAAGATCCGTATAATCAATACACATACGCCAAGTTCCATTTTTCTTCAGAACCAACACCGGGTTAGCCAACCACTCCGGGTGTAAAACCTCTATGATAAACCCGGCTGCCAGAAGCCGGGCTAACTCTTCCCCAATAGCCTTGCGTCTCTCCTCATTGAAACGACGAAGATACTGTTTGACAGGCTTGAACTTAGGATCCACATTAAGGCGGTGCTCGGCGAGCTTTCTCGGTACACCCGGCATGTCAGAAGGTTTCCATGCAAAGATGTCCCGATTCTCACGGATAAACTCGACGAGCGCGCTTTCCTATTTGGGATCCATATCAGACCCGATAGTGAACTTAGCAGAAGAGTCGCCAGGGGTAAACTCCACTTCCTTAGTATCCCTGTGAGCCTGAAATTTGGGAGCCGGCTCTCCCTCTATAGAGGGCTTCTTGAGAGGCGTCATATCCGCCGGGTCTACATTGCTAGCGTAGATTTTGAGCTCCTCCGTGGCACAAGCCGCCTCGGCATACGCGGCATCCCCTTCTTCACATTCTATGGCGACTTTCCGGTTTCCGTGAATTGTGATTGGACCCTTGGGACCCGGCATCTTGAGCTTGAGATAAATATAACAAGGCCTAGCCATGAACTTGGCATAAGCCGGCCGCCCAAAGAGAGCATGATAGGGACTCTTGATCCTGACCACCTCAAATGACAATGACTCGCATCTGGAATTATCCTCTGACGTCCCAAAAGCCACATTCAACTTGATCCTTCCAACAGGGTATGCTGACTTGCCAGGTATAATCCCATGAAAAACTGTGCTGGATGGTGTAAGGTTTTTCTCCGTCAACCCCATACGCCGGAAAGTGTCATAATACAAAATATTGATACTACTTCCGCCATCCATCAGAACCTTGGTGAGAGCATAGCCTCCCACTTGGGGTGCTACCACAAGTGCCAGGTGACCCGGATTATCAATTCTGGGCGGGTGATCCTCCCTGCTCCAAGTAATCGGCATCTCTGACCACTTTAGGTATTCTGGAACTGCCGGCTCTACCGCATTAACAGAACGTCTCCTGACCTTGCGATCCCTTTTATCTGCACATGTAGTGAACACATGATACTGTCCACTATTTAACTGCTTAGGATTGCTCTGAAACCCGGTCTGATTATTCTGTTGTTGCTGATTGTTGTTCTGCGGAATCTGCTGAAAATGCTGGCCATTGTTGTATTGATTCCCTTGAAACTGCTGACTGCTGCTATTCCCCTGGAAGCCGCCACCAGACCCGCCCGGGTGGTGTGACTGTTGCTGAAAACCGCCAGGCGAGCCTCCACCAGGTGGTCCGAACCCGGGCCCGGAACCCGGTCCGTATCCTCCACCCCCACCACCTGGCGGGTTCTGGAAACGCCGAGCAAAAGCATCCATTATATGGCACTGTTCCCAGGTATGCTTGGCTGGACGCTCTTTAGTGCCGTGTTTTGGGCATGGCCCCTTCAGGAACTCCTCAAAATTTTGTGGCTTAAAAGCTCTGTTATCAGGACCACCCTTCTGAAATTTTGTACCTGCATTTGTATTAGCAACCAGCTCTGACCCGGCTTCTAGGCCCTTACACTTCTTATCATTGTTCTGCTGCTGACTTTTGCCACCAACAGGCTTTTTACCCTTCGGATCAGGAACCTCTGGCTCATCAACTCCTGGGTCCTTTGTAGGATCAGACTCGGCATACTTGGTGAGAGCATTCATGAGCTCCCCCATATCTTTGACACTCCGTTTGAGCCGCCCTAACTTCTGCGTGAGAGGCTCATAGTGGCAGGCCTTCTCCAGCACCAAAACTGCCTGAGGGGCAGAGATGTTGTCTGAAGAATGAATAATCACCGCAACTCGGCCGACCCAATGGTGAGCCGACTCTCCCTGCCGCTGAACACAATGCTGAAGATCAATGACAGTCTTTGGACGCTTGCAGGTACCTTGGAAGTTTTTGATAAAACGTTCCCTTAACTCGACCCATGTGTTGATGGAATTCGGGGGCAAATTCTTCAGCCATGTCCGCGCTGCTCCTTCCAACATCATGGTGAAGTATCTTGCACAAGCCTCATCGCTGACTCCCTGCATATCCATGGCCAACTCATAACCCTCTATCCACTGTGCCGGGTTCTGGTCTGGTGTATAACTGGACACCTTCCGCGGGCCTTTGAAATCTCGGGGCAGGGGCGCGCTGCGGAGAGCCGGGCTCAAGCAAGGCACTCCAATGGATCTTCCTGTTGGGGTGACTGTTGTAGTCACGACTGGTGCGGGAGCCGCCTCCTGAGCGGCGAGAGCCGCAGCCTGCGCCGCTGTCTGATCTGCCGCGAGAGCCGCCGCCTGTGCCGCGTGAGTCTCATGTACTCTGTGCCCCGGGACCATAGGATTTGGTGAATATGGCAAGCCCCCAGGCGCACCCCGATGGTGGCGGGTGCTAGACACTGCAGGACTTTCAGCATGGCGGCTTCTAGTGCGGCTTCTGTTAGGAGCAGGTGTGGAATGCAGTCGCTCCCGGCTGTAAGAATAATTTGCTTGCTGGACCACAGCGGTTTTCAGCTTCTCGATTGCGTTGCGAGCCTCAATCTCCAGGGGCGTGTTTCCATTGATTGGAAGTCGCGCCAGCGCGGTAGTGGCCGCATAAAGGTTATCCACAGGGTTCGTAAAATGCCCTTGCGCCGTAAGCATCGGCGCCTCTCGGCGTAAATTAGGCTCAACCCGTGGCGGCTCTTCACGACCCGCCAAGTGGCGGGCTTCCGGGTCTGGCGACCTCTGGGGAGTTCCTGTTGCAGGACCACGAATGCGTTCCCCTGGTGGGGTGCTGAACTGCAGGGCCTGACCTTCAATATTGGAGATATAGCGGCTCCGGTGTCGTCGGTGATGAACCGCATCAGACTCTGCCCGGCGTTGCTCCAAATGATAATTCTCCTGTTGCAAACGCGCCGTCTCTTCCTGTATCTCTCGTTCACGAGTCGCCAGACGGACGTTCTCCGCATCAATGCTAGCCTGAGCCTGCACCATCTGACCCTTGATCCTGGCGATTTCCGCATTGAGCTCTGCTTGATTCTCCGCTGTAACCTGTGTGGCCATCAATGTCGTCAACGTGGTCGCCAGCCCCACCAGAGCCTGCGCTGGCGAGACTCTTGGCATCGCATTAGAAGTTCCAGCATCTGCCGCCGGGTCTGGCATGTCAGCCGCCCCTGCCATGTAGACAACAGGGCGAGCGGGCGGGCCTAAAGAATCCTGCGACGGCGAGTTCTGCTGAAAGCCCCCAAGACCCTCCTGATGAAGAGAATAAAGCGACTCTCCACCAGAGGAATAGCCACCATCATCGTAAGTCGCCGAGCCTTCTGTGGAAGCCGACGATCCAGAGTACTCCACCCCTTGAGTGAAGCCAATGAAGACGTGCCTCTGCCTGGCGGGCTGCGTGTCCTGGACCGGCTTGAAGGTGTTGGCGAAGATATCCGGCCCAGATCCAGATCCGCCGGCGTGCACAGGAGCCGGAAGCCGAGGGGCGGCTCTCGCCACGGCGGGTTGCGCGCGGCGGGCCGTCTCAACGACCTCCGTGGAGGTGACTGGCTTAGAACCGCCAGCCTTCCCAATGAAAACATGAATTCCGCCAAAGGGGACCCGGAAGCCGTACTCCAGAGAGTCGGCCTCGGGGCCCCAGTCTGAGTCGTCGACGAGCAGATTGCCGCGCCGACTCCTGGTCATCCGGCCAATCACGTATCCCTCGAGTCCTCGGGGAGGACCCTTCGAATACTCAACACCACCATGCGATGGCCCCACGGTGGGCGCCAACTGTCGTGGTATTTTCACGGCAGATGTCCTCATAGGACTTAATCTCGAAGCCATCGCGTAAGTAGCAGATCGAAGGGGTCAAACGAGGAACACGGAAGGCAAGATTTACCCAGGTTCGGCCCCTCTCGAGGAGGTAAAGCCTACTCCTGCTAGATGTATTTGAAGATCTTGATTACAAGGGTTTTGAGACTTGTCTAGCCCTAGCTCTCGAAAGATTTTCCCCCCTCCTTCTATCCCCGGGGGCTCCCCTTTATATACAGGCGGGGCCCCGGGGCTCACATAAGAGTCCGGGCCGGGATAACAATCCGAGCCCAACTCCCCTTACTTGTTTCCTAAGTTATACCTTAAGGCGGTTTGCACTTACCGCCTCTCTCGGCGGGTCTTGGGCCGGCCCCTCAATGGGCGGCTCTCCTTCTGGGCCTCCATAGAAGACACTACGGCCCACCTGGCCCTTCATGGTTTTACTCCTCGAGACCCGGCCCTGAACGGGCGGGTTTCACCCAAAGATATTTCCCTGACAGAACCCGTAGTCCCTCATCCCCTCCGCCAACTCCAACTCGCGCCGCTCCACCACGACTCTCCGCCGCGCCGCTCCCCCGCGACACCGGCGACACCGCGCAGCTCCACCACGGCGCGCAGCTCCACCACGTTGCGCAGCTCCACCACGGCGCGCCGCCGCGACCCGCGGATCCACCATAGAGCTCCACCGCTCTTCCCATCCCTGCCCGTCGATTTGTGCCCTAAAATACCCACCTTTCCCCATCCCCGCCCGTTGATTCGGTGCCTTGCAGCGACACAGATCCTCAGCTGGCCATTGATTAGGTGCCTTGCAGCGACACAAATCCTCAGCTGGCCGTCGATTTGCCGCCGTCGCGAGGGGAGTGCAGGAGCAGGGGAGAAAAAAATTCATGTTCGCTGGAGGAGCAGGGGAGAGCAAATTTCAAATTGGGGAGAGCAAAATCTCACCTTTCCTTTTCCAGCAGAGAAGTCCAGTGCCCTGCGGGTTTGAAGCTGACGCCGGTGAGGAGGTGAAGCTGACGCCGGTGAGCAGGGCAGGGCTGGGCGCTTACCACGATCTCGGCCGTGAGGGGGTCGAAGCCGCAGCCGCCGGAGGCGAAGCTGACGCCGGTGAGGAGGTCCGAGTCGCTGAGGTTCGTGCCGAGGTACGCCAGCACGTACTGCTTCAGGCCCATCCGGGTGGCTGGATCAAATGCAAACCATCAGCTTCAGTGCCATGAAGCAAGTGCTCTGTCATTTTCTTCAGATAGCCATTGTCGGGGTGCTCCTTTCTTCAGATAGCCACTGTCATTTTCTTCAGTTAGTGTCTAGTACAGAGAACGAGTTTCTTTAGATAGCATCAACACTTACAGTATCCGAAGAAAGTTTTCTATCTGAAACTGAAAAATTGTCTGGCTGCTCCCTGCTCAATTTTTGTGCCTGTGGTGTCTGGAGTGTGAATTGGAGATCAGCCCCATAATTTCCAGTTTGTAAAATTTCACTGAATTTTACTGTATGAGACAGCATGTATAAATTTCAGCTCCATAATGTATTTTAATCATGTGTTTAGAGTTACTGCTTGCACATCTCTAATCTTAATTCAGTTAACTAACTGTTATTCTCTTGCAATTTTCAGGTCTTCCAAAGCAAAATACAGGGCAATACTCAGTCCTGTACAATTCTCTTGCAATTTTTGGAATTCTGTCTATATATGGGGAATTTGGAATTTAGAAATTATGTGGTTGTCAATGATGTTCCATGAATGACCATAAAAGAGGTTTGTACAGTATAAAAGAGGTTTGTCAATTTAGAAATTCTGTACAATTTGCTTTAACAGAAAATTTCTTTTTGTATAGGGAATTCTGAAACATGGGCAATTAAATAGAAGTAGTAGTAGAAGAAGAAGAAGAAGAAGAGAACAAGAAGAAGAACAAGAAGAAGAAGAATGACTCTTGTTTTGTCCTTCTTACTCCTTGTAATGACTCTTTGTAATGACACATGTACATGTAGTAATGACCCTTAATGAAGATATTGTTCTCACAACTGGAGTTTTGTCTTTACATCTTCTCATAAGATAATTCAAATAAATCTAAATTAATTCAAATAATTCCAAATAAATCCAAATAATTCAAATAAATTCAACTTGTTGAGCTTCTTCCTCTTGAGCAACTTGAGCTTCTTCCTCTTGAGCAACTTGAGCTTCTTCCTCGTCTGCATCTTGTTGAGCTTGTTCATCTTCATCCATCAAGTTCAAATCAATGGGATCACCGTGTTGAGCTTCGTCCTTCTCTTCAGCCAGCAAGTTCAAATCCATAGTTGCTCTATCTGTACTCATAACAAGAGTATACAAAAGATGAATCGTTAGCATATAATCATAACAAGAGTACACAGGAAAAAGAGTATATAAGGCTCAAGAGCAATAACAAATCAACAACTGATCATTGCTGTCAACAGAAAAGGTATAGATGATCTTAGTGATGATAATACAGTTTTTAAAGCCAGGACTACTTCATTTAAATGCAGATGACCTTAGTGAAGTACTCCTTGCACCCACTTTACCAAGTAATCTCTCTCTCTCTCTCTCTCATTACATAATCCAGTATCTAGTGAACCTAGGCCTTGGTACAATGCAGCCCTGATGCTCATGCTTTAATAGATGAATAAATGCTTTATAGGCCTTGGTACATTACAGAATTCAACAATTGAAATTCAGCAATTCACTTAACTGAACCAACATTACAGAATTTTTCTACTGTACTGAAATTCAGTTTGACAATTCACTTAACATTTTTAACATAAATTCGGCAAAAAAAATCAGCAATTCAGCAATTGTTTTAACTGTACTGAAACTGTTACAGAATTGTTTTACAGAATTGTCTAAAGGAATTCAGCAATTGTTTTACTATACTGAAATTCAGCAATTCACTTAACAGTTTGAACATAAATTCAGCAAAAAATTCAGTAAAGGAATTATTCTACTGTACTGAAATTCAGCTAACCAACATTACGAAATTTTCAATTGCAGCACATTACAAAATTCAGTAAAGGAATTATTCTACTGTACTGAAATTCAGCTAACCAACATTACAAAATTCAGCTAACCCACCGGCGAGCAACAGCAGCACCAGCCCCACCACCACCAGAACCAGCACCAGCCCCACAGCCGCTGGTTTTCGTTCACCGGAGGAGCCACGTGACAAGCTCCGGCGGCGGCGAGTGGCGGACCACGACGACTAGGCGAAATAGCAAGCGATTGAGAGGGGAAAGGTGGCCTGGAGGACCGGAAAACCACCCTGATTCTTTTGAACGGCTCGGGGAAGACAGGGGAGGACCGACGGCGTCGATCTCGTGTGGGGAAGCGGCGGGCGGAGTGGAAGGAGACAGGGCCGATTCCGTCGATCCACGACTTCCCAGCCAACGTAGCTCGAGGATGGCGTAGCTCTCGGCGAGGTAGAGTTTCTGGTAAGCTCGGGGAGGAGGTGGTCCAGCTGTGGGAGGCGGCGGGTGGCGGTGGGCGGCGGTGGTTGGGCGGCGGCGGTTGCCTCCTTCGCAGCGGCGCGGGAGGGCGGCGGCGGCGTAGTTGCGAGGCGTAGTTGGTGGTCTGCGCGAACTTGACGGTGCCTCGCGACGGCGGCTCGCGGCGGCTGGCGACGGCGTCGCGCGAGGAAGGAGAAGGGCCTGATTGCAAAGGATTTAAAAGGCCAAGGGTTTTTTTGTAAAAAAAAATTTGAACTACGCCGCGGCAACTTTTATCGAACGGAGGGAGTATTAAAGTACGGAGTGATTCTGCCCGTACGTCATCGAAATTGCCACTATAAAGTTGTAAAATATTACCCACTAATGTCCCCTATAATAAGTAATAAAAAACGTTTCACACAGAAAAATCTCGGACTGGGGCGGCCCATGCAAGAACTTACTATACAGCGCTCTATGCGCTAAGAGAAGTCACAACGCACCTGTTTTGGCCGGCCCATGTATGAGCGACCTGTTTTTTAAATTTCGTTTTTCTTTCCTGTTATTGTTATTTTTCTATTTTAAATAATTTGGTAATTCAAGAAACTTTCGAAAATACAAAAAATGATAATGTTGAAATAAAATTTAATAATTCATAAATGTTTGTGGATTCAGAAAATGTTTGCGATTTAAAAAATGATCGCATATTTAAGAAATGTTCACAAATTTTTAAACAAATGTTTGATAAGCGTTCATGATTTTTTAAAAAGGTCAAGTATTATTATTTTTAATAAAATAGAATAAAATTTTGCCAATTAAAAAAATGTTCATGAATTGAAAATTTTCATAAAAATTTCAGAAACTGTTCGTAAGTTAAAAATAGTTTATTGATTAATAAAATATTCGCCGATTTAAAAAAAGATAGGCATTTAAAAAATCATCAATTCCGAAAATTGTTCTAGCAATTTTGAAAAAATGTTCGTAGATTCAAGAAAATCTTTGAAAAAATGTTTAATTTTTTTTAAAAAATATTTGTAAATAGTCTAAAATGTTCATACATTCAAAAAATGGTCCTGATTTTAGAAATTGTTCGTAAATTTGAAAAATGTTCGTGATTTCAATTATATTCACGAGTTTGAAAAAACATTCATGATTTTCGAAAATTGATCACGATTTCAAATAAATGAGAGTGATAGTGTATCTCGGTGATGTAGCAAAATATGATCATGGTCATTGAAGATTATGATTTTTTTTCTCCCGTTGCAACGCACGGGCCGTTTTGCTAGTGATTCCTAAAGATGGTTTTGCTTGAAATGGATTCAAACGAAAAAAAAAAGCATGATGACTGCTAGATGTTGATGAACACCCTAAATTCCTTAAAGATTCGAGGTACCCCACCTCCTAACGCCAAGATGGCATCTGGAGCCGAGGAGGCCAAAATTCCTTGGTGCGGGACTGCGAGTTGCTAGAGTTCTTTTCTGGCGACGGTGGCTACACCCATAGTCTGAGCTTGAATTTTTTATATATTATTATGTAAGACACCTTGTATACATGGATGACAGAAAACATGATGTCAAATACATATCATCACGGATATGTCTTGTTTCTAGTGCTTGGGGTAGACGGATACCGCCCGGAGGCACTCGTGATGAAGTCCACTGCGACCCGACTACCTGATGGAGAAAGCCCAACAGGATCTGAGGAAGAGATCGAGCCGGCGGCGGCGGCGGCCTAGCTGTCAAATGGAATAGTCCATTCATATTCCTATTGAATAGTCTATCGAGAAGGGAAGCAAACATGAAGAAAGTCACCATGTTTTATTCTCTCCGTGTCACCGCTCCAATAGTTTTGTATCATGTGATTTTCATACTTTAGGTACACATGATCGCGACACATGAAACTACAATTTCTTTTCGCGTACTCAGCCATTGGCTTCTTCCCCTGTCCTCAACGAAATCTTAGCAGCTCCTGTGCTAATTTTCAGAAGAAGAAAAGGCCCTGCCCATGAAGTCAGTCAGTCCACCTACAAAGGCTACAAGTCTTGCAACCCAAACCCCATCATCACGTAGCACGTATGTAAAACTGAGCGGGGAAGTTTTGCGGACCGGGCGCCCAAAGTCAGCTAGCATTCCATCACGCATCGCCGGTCAGTCAGCAAGGAGCCTTTCCCCTCGTCCTCCCCGTCGCACGACCCCACCCCGCAGCTCTCCCTCTTTCCACACCGTCCTCTCGCCTTTACTTCCGTTTCAGTTGGTGAGGCGATCGCCGAGTTGGACAAGCGACCAACCCCCGCGAAGAAAAACACGGCCGGCCAGCCAGCCAGCCACCGTCCGCACCACACGCTACACGCACACGATCTGTACTGCCCCGGGCGGGTCTACTGGTCTACCTGTGCGTCCGTTTCTCGGCGCAACCAACCGAGTCAGATGAGATGATCCGGTCGCCGCACATCAATTTCTTCTGCGGGGGATGTGACTTTGGAATAGAGAAATTATACCGCCAGTACTACTACTGGTTGGTCATGGAATCTCCTTCCTCGTTCCTGGTCTAAAGAGTGATGGCGACCCCTCTGCCCCTGCGGCGGTTGGTGTAATAGGATATAGGACCCGTTGTACTGCTGTGCAGATACGCGTTGTTAGGATTTAAACTAATTACAATAATTAGGAGATAATCCTCCCTTGTACAGAACCGCTTCGTGCGGGTTGCTAGCCAACCGATGCGACGGTTTTCTCACGACCCCCACGAACGGACGCATCCGTTCGTGGCGACGGTTCCCTCTGTATATAATCCTCATGGATCATCAATGAAAGAGACGGTTCGATCAATTCATTCTTTCACACGTTATCAGCACATAACTCTACCGAGAGCAGAGCAAAGGCAAACCAACTCCGGCGAGAGTCGCCGGAAAAGAAGAAAGAAAGGAAGAAAAGGAAAGGTAAAGAGAGATGCCTCGTGGTCTCCTATCCTTCTTCCTGCAACTCCTTCGGGCCGGCGGCCGACGTCGTCAGGTTCGCCGTCGTTACCACGGTGTTGGCGGACTTCGGTGCCACAACCGCAATGCCCGCGATCTTCGGCGGTTCAGAGGCCGCCGGAACATTTTCCGTCACTACGGAGGGCGTCGTCGTGGCCCAAGTCTTGGACATGGCATCCCAGGACTTGGCGCTTACCACGGTGCCGGCCCTTCTGGTGCTCCGCCACAACCGGCCATGCCGGCGGCAGCGCCGTTGCCGGCCTGGATTCTGGCCGGACCATCATCTCCGATGCTGCAGGCGGACGAGGTGATGGAGCCCGAGGTTGACGGAATGGACGTCGACGCCGCCGCCATTGAGCCGGGGCTTGCGGCTCCTTCACCACCGCCCTCGTGCTCGGTGCACCGCTAGGGGCCATGCCCGACCCCGCCGTCGTCTCCTCCGCAGGACTACGACGTCCAGGACTACGAGGTCCAGGAGGAGGTCGAGCCCGCGCCACCGGCGCTGCCCGCGGAGCCCGCACAGCCGGACTCGCCGCGCCTTCCGTCGCCGACTCCGGCGCACGAGGCTGTTGGACAGCCACCAGCACACCACGTTAACCTCTGGCCCATGCGTACGGGCAGCAAAGAAAAAAAAAGAATCATGGACGAAAAGCAAAAGTGGCTTAGCCACGGGTAATAGGCTGCATGTTTTGGCCTATTACCATTATTTTTCGTTTTCTTTTCTGATTAGCTTTCTAGCTTTTTCAGTTTTTGTACATACGTGTTTGTTAGTATTTTCTAACATAGTACTATGTAATATCTGCTTATGAAATGTCAACATGTG
Source organism: Elymus sibiricus (assembly GCA_039707655.1). NCBI lineage: Eukaryota > Viridiplantae > Streptophyta > Magnoliopsida > Poales > Poaceae > Elymus > Elymus sibiricus. Next base: position 308,734,886 of record CM077671.1, read on the forward strand.
TATGGATGCAATTTTTAATTGCTACATGTTGATTATGCTTGAAAATTATATGACTACTTTCAGTTTTTGCACGAATCTTATGGATTGCATTAAAGGCAATGTATACTTTGTTCACAACTGTGAGGTCTACACCACGTGGTGATTACCTTCAAAGTGTTTTAAATGACACAAGGTTGTACAAAGTACCATGAGATTAAGGTCTACACTACTTAGTAGTGATTACCTCAAAGCAAAAAATGAAAGCACACATATTATGGCATGAAAATCGCCATACGAGTGTCTACGCCACTTCGTGGTGATTACCTCTATGTGTTCTACAAAACAAAGATCTACGCCATTTCATGGTGATTATCTTTTGTAGACAGTCATATTTTGGGTCGTTTAGGCTTTTCCTAGACCTTTATATATAAATCAAGCATTTTATTTTACACACAATTAATTTACATGAGAGTAAATTAATGCGCATGATATTTTCATGCAGGATATGGCTGACATATCCAAGAAGGAATTTGCTGAGCTTGCCATTGATGGCAGAAATTATCTGACCTGGGCCATGGATGTCAAGATCAACTTGGCGGCCAGGAATCTGATCAGCACTATAACCACTCCTACTCAAGGAGCTCCTGCTATCGCAGATACGGCAAAGTATGCTTCTTTGCACTTCATTCGACACCACCTTGATCCTGCTCTGAAAGAAGAGTACATGATGGAGGAAAGTCCTCTATCACTGTGGAACTCCTTAAAGGAGCGTTATGATCAACAAAGGTCGGTGATGTTGCCTGAAGCGCAAAGAGAATGGGCACTTATCCGTTTCCAGGATTTCAAGTCCGTTGCAGCATACAATTCTGCCGTGCATCAAATCAACTCTAAGTTGAGATTCTGCAACAGTGCAGTCTCGGATGCGGATCTCATTGAAAAGACACTCTCTACTTTCCATCCTAATATGAGGATTCTTGCTGAACAACACCGTCAGCAGAAATACAAGAAGCATTCTGAATTGATATATGCACTTCTTCAGGCAGAAAAGCACAGTGAAATTCTCGATAAGAATAATTTGTCCCGTCCAACGGGAACACCGCCGCTGCCTGAAGCACATTTCAATTCTCAGAATACTCAAAAATCCCGTGGTCCCAAAAGGAACCATAGGAAGTTTAAAGGAAAGTGAAGACGCAATGAGAATCAGAATAGCAGTGGAGTTCAAAAGGGAAAGAATCATTTTAAGAAAAATGATAAGGGTAGCAGCTCTCAGGCTTGCTACCGATGTGGTTGTACTACTCATCATGCAAGGAAGTGTACAACTTCTAAGCATTTGGTGACGTTGTATCAGCAATCAATTGGCAAGGGCAAGAAGCCTGAAGGGAACCGGGACGAAGCTCACTTCACTGGTCCAATGATTGAAAGTTCTCAAGGCGTTCATCAGAACGAAGTTCAGGACAACATGGAGAACCAAGATCAGGCTCAGCAAAAGGAAGGACCACCACTTACTGTCAATGACATGTTGGTGGATTTCACTTCTACTAATGACATATATGGAGACATGCTTTGATCTTCCAATAATGTCATAAGTATTGTGATAATGTCCTTAGTTATATTGTGTGTTGTAAAATAATTATGTCCTCAAACATATGGTATTGTAATAATTATGTCCTTGAACATAATGTATTATAATATGTAAGCAGACATATATAGTATGTAATGTATGTGTTATTTCTATATGAGATTGGGTAAATAATGAATATTATTCTTTTACTCTATATAAATCTTCGAGAAAGAAGAAACAATCCAATGGAGGAGGAAATTTATTTAGTGGACAGTGGTGCCTCTAACACAATTCTACGGGAGGTTAAATACTTCCGAAGTCTCAAAAAGAGTAAGGGAAGTGTTATGACAATTGGTGGTCATGACACGGTAATTGTTGGTTCTGGTCAAGCCACATTTACACTCCCGAATGGTACAAAACTTGAAATCCAGGAAGCATTATTGTATCCGGATTCAACTCGTACCCTGTTGAGTTTTAAGGATATCCGCATGAATGGCTACCACATTGAAACTCATGAAGACAATGCGGTTGAAAGCCTTCTCATAACTCAGCAGAAGGGATCCAACAAGGAAACCCTTGAGAGACTGCCTGCTCTATCTTCTGGACTGTATTACACATACATCAAGCCAGAGCAACATTTGGCATACAAAATAATTTTTCAGAATCTTGACAAGTTCAAGATATGGCATGATCGTCTGGGTCATCCTGGTGTGGGGATGATGAGAAAAATTATTGATGGTTCAACTGGACACAACATAACGGTTGCTAATTTCCCCAAATCTTCTGATTTCGTATGCACTGCATGTGCAACTGGGAAATTAATCACAAGACCTTCATATCTGAAGATCAAGAATGAACCACTTAATTTTCTTGAACGCATTCAAGGAGATATATGTGGTCCAATTCAACCGTTATCGGGACCATTTAGATATTTTATGGTGCTCATTGATGCATCAACAAGATGGTCCAATGTGTGTTTATTATCAACAAGGAACCATGCCTTTGCAAAGCTGATCGCTCAAATCATTAAACTGAGGGCAAATCATCCCGAACACAGGATTAAATCCATCAGAATGGATAATGCCGCTGAATTTAGTTCACGGGCATTCAATGATTACTGCCTAGCTTTGGGCATAACTGTGGAGCATTCTGTACCATATGTACACACACAAAATGGTCTTGCGGAATCACTTATCAAGAGGATCAAGTTGATAGCAAGACCGCTCCTACAGAACTGTAATCTTCCAACATCTTGTTGGGGACATGCGATATTACATGCCGCGGAATTGATACAAATTCGACCAACTGCATATCATACGGCCTCCCCGTTGTAGTTAGTACGTGGAAATCAACCAAGTATTTCCCATCTTCGAAGATTCGGTTGCGCTGTGTACGTACCGATATCACCACCTCAGCGTACATCGATGGGTCCACATAGAAAAATGGGGATCTATGTGGGGTACAATTCTCCGTCGATTATAAACTACCTGGAGCCTCTAACAGGGGATCTCTTTACAGCCCGGTACGCTGATTGTATCTTTGATGAGGACAATTTTCCGGCATTAGGGGGAGAAAAGAACCACAAAGAATGCCGGGAAATAGATTGGAATGTCAAAGGCATTCAGTCCTTAGATCCACGTACGAATGAATCTGAACTGGAAGTTCAGAAGATTATTAATTTGCAAAATATTGCAAATAATCTGCCAGATGCATTTACTGACTATAAAGGTGTCACTAAATCCCACGTTCCCGCTATGAATGTTCCAGAGAGAGTTGAGATATCTCATAAGACCACTCAACCGCCCAAGAGGGGGAGAAAACTGGACAAAAAGGACAGGGCTTCTCAGAAGCATCCGCGGGAAGTGAGGATCCCTCTAATAGTAAATGCAGATCAACCGCGAGTTGATATTCAACCTAGTGTTGAAAGACACCTAAAGGATGTTAAGCATCCAGAACCCAGCACAACTGTGCACACAAATATTGGTGCTGGGACATCGGTACACCTTGACTCGATTGTTGTGGGAAATCACGATGAGTCAGAAGGTATTAATGAGATTTCATTAAACTATGTTGAATCGGGAGAATCATTCAACAGAAAGACTACAATTGTCGACATATTTTTCGCCTCAAAGATTGCAGATGACCTGACATTGGACCGTGAACCTAAGTCCATGGCAGAGTGTATGAAACGCTCAGACTGGTCCAATTGGAAGGTTGCAATAGAGGATGAATTGTGCTCGCTTGCCAAGAGAGGGGTATTTACTGCAGTAATACCTACTCCTCATAATGTTTTCCCCGTGGGGGCAAAATGGGTTTTTTTTCGTAAAAGGAACGAAAACAATGAGGTGGTGAGATACAAAGCGAGGCTTGTAGCACAAGGGTTTACACAGAAACCCGGCATCGATTATGATGAAACATATTCTCCTGTGATGAGTGGAATCACGTACCGATACTTGATATCACTGGCAGTACAAATGAATTTGTATATCCAACTGATGGATGTGGTGACTGCATATTTATATGGGTCACTCAATACGGATATCTATATGAAAGTTCCTGAGGGACTAAAGATTCCGGATCCAAAAGCTAACCGCAACATGTATTGCGTAAAGCTACTGAAGTCGTTATACGGCTTGAGACAGTCGGGAAGAATGTGGTCTAACCGACTAAGTGAGTTCCTTCTAAAGAAGGGTTACTCAAACACCACCGATTGCCCATGTGTATTCATCAAGAAATCTACTGATGGATTTTGTATAATTTCCGTGTATGTTGATGACTTGAACATCATTGGGACGACACGAGAAATACATGAGGCATGTGATCATTTGAAGACGGAATTCGAGATGAAAGATTTGGGTAAAACCAAATTTTGTCTTGGTTTGCAACTTGAACATTTTCCTTCAGGAATACTTGTTCATCAGTCTGCTTATATCCAAAAGATATTGGAAAAGTTCAATATGGATAAAGCATACCCGTCAAAAACACCTATGGTCGTGAGATCTCTTGATAGAGATAAAGACCCATTTAGGCCTAAGGGTGATGATGAAGAGATATTGGGACCAGAATTTCCATATCTCAGTGCCGTTAGTGCACTAATGTATCTAGCAAACTGCACTAGACCTGACATAGCATTTGCAGTTAATTTACTGGCTAGATACATCGCATCACCGACGAAGAGGCATTGGGTTGGTGTGAAGAATATTTTCAGATATCTTCAGGGCACCAAAGATCTTGCTTTATTCTATCAGAAAAATCAAGAGAGAACCAAGGTGGGGTATTGTGATGCTGGATATTTATCAGATCCCCATGATGCCAGATCGCAGACTGGTTTTGTCTTCTTACATGGAGATACGGCCTTCCCTTGGAAGTCAATAAAGCAAACCTTAGTGGCAACGTCCACCAATCATTCTGAGATAATTGCTTTGTACGAAGCATCACGTGAATGTGTATGGCTTCACAGAATGATGAACTTTGTCCAAAGTTCAAGTGGGATTGGTTCGTTGAAATCACCCACCATTATCTATGAAGATAATGCTGCTTGTATTGCACAAATGCAAACGGGTTATATTAAGAGCAATATTACAAAGCATATTTCTCCCAAATTATTTTATCCCCATGATCTGCAAGAGAAGGGGGAGATAAGTATTTTGCAAACGAAGTCATGCGATAATCTCGCTGATTTGTTTACTAAGTCCTTACCAAGTTCTCTTTTCCATAAGTATGTAAATGGAATTGGTATGAGAAGACTTCGAGACTTGCAAAATTCAGGGGGAGAAATCTACTAGGATATAACCTATTAAGATCATGGATCTTTAGTATTGTACTCTTTTCCTTTGTGAGTTTTTCCAAATGGTTTCTCATGTAAGGTTTTTAATGAGGCAATATCAATGCAAGCATGGACGATATATGTCATTTTCTTCTTATTTTCCCATTGGGTTTTAGAAGGAGTTTTTCATGGCATATTGTATGTTTTCTTCTCAATTTTTCCCACAGGGTTTTGGAGGAGAATATTTCAAAGATGATCGGTCTCAAGGACAAGCGAGGATTAGGGGGAGTGTTAGGATTTAAACTAATTACAATAATTAGGAGATAATCCTCCCTTGTACAGAACCGCTTCGTGCGAGTTGCTAGCCAACCGATGCGACGGTTTTCTCACGACCCCCACGAACGGACGCATCCGTTCGTGGCGACGGTTCCCTCTGTATATAATCCTCATGGATCATCAATGAAAGAGACGGTTCGATCAATTCATTCTTTCACACGCGTGACATCGACGGGTTGAATCAAAACTCACTTCGACTCCCAATCGATTTAGGCGTTGAGTAACTACGGCCCCTTGAGTTTCTGCCATGTCATTTCGTTCCGTAATGACGAAAACGGCAGCGACTCCAGCACTCGATGATCCGTCCGATACACACTCTCCCTAGTATTCTGAGAATATATGAGTAAATTACTACAAGATTTAATCCGAATAAACAGTAAATAAATTATGACGATAGTAACAGGGACTAAATTAATTATGCGAACTAGTATAATAAATAAATAGATCGAATCTATGACACAAACTAGAAACAAAAATTCTAGCACGATCTCAAATAGAGAAGATAGAATTGCATACGGTGCAGCGGGAGCAGAACCGTCAGAGTTGGTGTTGTCGCCCATGTCGTTGATGAAGAGGTTCCCAAGATTGGGGAAGTCATCGTCCGGAAAGTAGTTGCTGCCAACAGTCGCATGAGTGCATTGATGTCCCTTCTCGCGGTGCACGCAGGAAGGAGGGATGGAGAAGACTTGGATGGCGACGCAATGATCTGGAACGGTTCGAAACCATATGTTGTGGCGGCAGCTAGGGTTGGCAGGGACCTCACGTATATATATGCGCGTCCGGGTGGAGAGACGTGGACTGGACAGGTATGAGCTCGGCTCAATGCCGCAACCCGCGCCGCGTCAAGCGAAGAGGAGGAGCGCACGCAGGGCCGGTGATACGGGGCAAACCCGAGGGTGGCCCGATCTTCACGAATTGGAGGTGGATTCGCGGAAGAACACGATGAACACGAAGAACACGAGGGGAAAACGTGGAGAGAATCAAAGGGAAAACACTCTATTGGACAAGATCCACACCAAGTACTCCTCAAATCACAAGCAATACAAGAGGTGCATCAAGATCCAAGAACAACAACGGAAATAAAGATACATGGGTAGTTCATCCAAATCTCTAGGAGAGATGGGCCTTGAATCCACTAAGGATATTCCCTTAGAGGGGCCTTGGCATCACTCCGGATCTTCTCACGTAGAGGGGAATCACTCCACGAGGGAAGGGAGATAATGGAGCTAGGCTCAACAAGTGTATTTGCTAAACCTAAGCTAACCCTAGAAATGAGGAGGGGGTGGAGTATATATAGTTCTAGCCACGAAGGGGTAAGTGAGAGAGGGATACATGGGTCTCGGGCCCGTCCCGCGCATAGGCCGTCGGGCGGTTGTACCGCCAGGGTGGCCGATTGTACCGGTCAAGAAGGAATAACCGGAACAACCGGTCTGGTACCGGCCTTGCACCGCTTCATAACAGAAGCTCGGCCGGAGGTGGTCCGGTGGTGGACCGGTTGTACCGCCCACCGGTTGCTGGCCGGTTGTACCGGCAACTCCTCTTCTTCCTTCTTCTCTTCCAAGCTTCCCTCGCGGATGGTGTAGTTGTACGTAGGTGCTCGCACTCTTCCTCGTCACCCGTGAAGCTCCAGCGATACCTATGCATGCACACGAGAGGAATGTCAAGTAGTATACCATCCTCGAAGGGGTCAAGTGAACACGTGTAAAGGAGATGATTCACCTTTATGTATGTGAAGTAGATGTCGCACGTGTCACTTGCCAAACGGGCTCTTGTCATGGTGATGTCCATAGGATGCTCCGCATCATCCCCTCCCCCTTGGGAAAGATCCGTCCTCGGATCAAGATCCAAATCACCATGGGAAGGAGATGGCGTCGCCGTTTGGAAGTGGACGATCACCAAGCACTCATCATCATCAAGCTCCAAAGGGGCACACTCCAATGTCTCACCGTCGTGTAATTCCTTCAAAAGGAGCAAAGATAACAAACACTTGGAAAAACAAATGTGGTTAGCATTAGTGCAAAACCAAGCATTCAAGTGGTCATTCACCGCACAAGTGTTGTCATCATGCATAATATATGGTGCGACAAGGGATGTTGGCATGGCATGTAAGCATACAAATGGAGCGCAAACAATGCAATCATGGGACCAAGAATGCAAAGTTGAGGTAGGGATGCCAATATGTGTGATAATATAACAAGCATCTACCTCAAGGTCATAGCAAGCATGCACAAAGCTATCAACGAAAGGTCTATGGTATGCATAGGAATCATTCACCACACAAAATAATCCAAAGTGAAAGGCAATCCAAGCATAATGTGCATATGGTGTAGTGAAGATATAATGGCACTCAACACAATAGAGAGAGCAATTGGTCATCCTGTGTGAGGCAATCAAGTCAAGCATGTAGCAAGCAATCGAGCATAGCATATGTGAAGAAATAACATTATTGCAACCAAGTATATGATAAGAGCAAACAATCCACAAGTTGGATGCAACACACAAGGCATATAAATCATGAGGCATGGCAATGTGGAAAGTATCACTATCATGTGTGCAAGTAAGTGGTCCAAGATGACCAATATATGTCATGGTACAAGCAACACAAGTAGGAGGATCCACAATATCCATGCTCAAGAAGGATGTCACCTCAAAAATGTGTCCTTGTGCAGTCTTCACAATGCCGAAACACAAGCAAGTGTGACGTAGAAGCGCGTCATTGGAGCATGGCTCGCTCTCAAGTGCTCGAATCGTCAACTCACGTAAAGTGGGAGTTGACATGTGGTCGAAGTATCCTACACACGCACACAACAAAGGAAACAATGTATGTGCATGGTAGACAAACACATCATCCATCATGATGGTTCTCTTCTCTTGCACATAACAATTAGAGGCAGAAGTGCATGAATAATATGATGCAACAATGTCTATATTCATGGCACTAAGCATATGGTGCAAAGAAGAAAGGCAAGCATGCTTCACATGAAAGATGTCAAAATCTCCAATAATATGAGAGAAAGCTATGGGGGCAATATCATTAACAAAATGAATAGCATGGTTGCACTCAATACATGGAAAATCTAACATGCAAGAGGCAACACATGGAGACATATGACAACAAGTAATATCAATCATCTGCGAAGCATGGCAATGGTTGTCATCAACCGCATAAAAGGAGCACATCGGTGATGCAACACAAGCAAGCATAGTGATCATGTCGCGCAAACTAGTAGTGCGAAGATGCAACATACTAGAGGAAATCATGGCAATCATGTCATGTGAGCAAATAGTAGGCATAGACAATGCACATGACATATCGCAAGCACGAGAACAAAACATGATCAATGTATCATCATAGGCATGGGGCACAAAGCAAACATGGCAATAACAAGTAGTATCTCCACCAAGCTCGCAAATACACATACAAATCTTATAATCAAGTGTCATGTGAGATGCAAAGCATGGGTCACAATTGCATGGCAAGGTCATAGAAATGTGCATATCATGCAAAGTGAACATGGCAATATGGGCATAATAAGTGTAATAAGTAAGAAGCCATAGCCATGTGAGAGCCATGTAGAAGAAATGCGCGAAGTCCTTGCGCGAGGGGAATGGTTGGAGACACATTCCGGAGAATCCCAAAGCATCGGTGCTCTCAAGAGCTCGTTTCGTCAACTCATGGGATTGTGAGGTTGACGAGTATTCATGAGTACCTACACACAACAAAGGCAAAGGGAAAATTGTGTGCGCGTGGTATATGTATACATCATCCGTTAGGATGTGCATGTGCTTGTGTTCATTAGCACAAATTATCCAATGCTCAAATAAGTGAGATGCATGATATAAGAACATGCCATCCATCATGAAAGGTTTGTTATTATGTATAGCATAATGGAGACTAGGAATATGTAGTGCATCATGTGAAATATCGAGAGCATTGTTATTCATGATATGCGGATGGTGCACACAATAATTGGAATCATGCAATGGATGGGATGTAACAAAATCTCCTAACATGTATGAGGAAACTATTGGGGTCTCCTCATGTGCAATAGCGGAAGCATAATTCGGAGAATATGGACAACATCCAAAACAATGCATATCCGTAGCTAGGTGGTCATGGCATGTCATATGTGAGCAATTGCGCAAATGATGCAAAGGAAGCATGGCAATATCATCACAAGAAAAGCAAATGCCAATAACCATGGGCTTGTCGTCTATGCCATATGAGCAAATGGGATTTAATTTTATGGTATATGCATAGTCACTACGGTGACATTGCAAAGATGCAATATGAGAAATTTCACACATAGCATATGACAAGTTTAGCGGGTTGTCGAACATGATGTGACCAATAGAATTTTCACATGATATCCTATGGAGTATAGCATCACAACTAGGCAAGTCAACATGCTCATCATCATATTCATCAAAAATTGGTGGCACAACTAAGCATGAAAAAACATAGCATGTGGTGTGTCCATAAGGTGATCATCATCATGCAAGCAATCGATCTCAAGATAGTCCGCTAGTGGGACAAGCAAAGGACCTTCACCTATGTTACCTTTAGAGCTCCGCTCATGTGATGTAGGTGAGGTAGGAAGGACCAACTCGTGGTCAACATCATGATGGAACCATGTGGGTGGTGCATCATATTCCACCATGGCCATCGTCTTGTCCAAAGGGAGGACGAAGTCGTTGAGGATTGGCGCGTCGTCGTATATGGGACCTAGCACCAAAGAAGAAGACACAATAGAGGTAGAGGTTAAGTTGTTAGAAATCAAAATGGCCTCACATGCCCTATCAACTACCTCACTCTCTCTATGTGGTGGCTCACACACTCCCTCAAAGTAGGTGCACTCAATGTCACATATGGTGGAGTCACTCATCTCACTCAAGTGGTGGGGGTTGTGGCTCTCCTCACATGGGAATTGGGGCAACTCATCATATATGGGGCTAGTGGTGGTCACGCTCATCCTCTCATAGGAAATGCACTCAATGTCACATATGGTGGAGTCACTCATCTCACACATGTTGAGGTGGCTCTCCTCACATGGAAATTGGGGCATCTCGTCATATGTGGGTGTCGGAGAGATGTAGGTGCAAACGTCTCCATGCTCAACTCCTTGCGCCGCCGTGGTTGAAGGGATAGTCCCATGCTCAACCTCCTCGTCGTCGTCGTCGTGGATGAAGGCCGAAGATGGCACATCATCACTCGCCTCCATGACCGAAGGGAAATTCCCATGCTCGGCCATCTTCCTTGGGATGCTTCCGAAGATGGAAGGGTCATCCATGCGTGTAGTCGATCGCCTTGATCTTGGCATCGAAGCTTGTCCTCGATGGTGTTCTTGGTTTTCGCGCACTTGTTTCCTGGAGGTGGCTTGCCCTTAGCGATGATGGAGATCATGAGCGTGATGGTTGGTGTGGCGGTCGTCTCGAAGATGAGGACGTGGCCGACTTGTGCTTGCATCGGATGGGCGCTCCGAAGATGTGCGACTTGAGCGTCTCCACCTTGAAGATGACGAAGGGGAAGAAGACTTGTAGTTGGCCGCCATGTGTCGAAGTTGCTCCATGTGTGCGTCCAACTTGTTGTTGAAGTAGTCTCTTTTCCGAGCTTCGGATTGATGTATGTCGGTGGCGAGTCGCTCGAGTTTTTGGTCGATGTAGATGTTCATGTCGATGTAGTCGTCGAAGACCGAAGATGTCGTGCTTTGCCTAGTCATCACAAGACTCGAGCAAAGGTGAGTGGGAAATGAGATAAACAATACCAAAATACCGTTTCCCAAAGTTGAGGATGTATCCCGTTTCACTCAATGTGAAATGCAAGAATAGGGGAATTGGTACCGGACTTGTTCACTCACACCTACACATAAAGCTTATGGAGTGGCTCGGTTAGGACAAGTGGCACAAAATTCAAGCAATTGTCAATTCGAGATATCAAAAATGTTGAGAAAGATTCACAAAATTGCAATGCAAAGCAAATAGATCAATAGCTATGGGGCACTAGGAACACACACACGGATAGATAAATGGGATCCGCGCAACCAAGGAATGAGCACAAAATGTGAGAGAACCGGGAAAAGCTCGTGTTGCACGGATACTAGAAGAGACAATAGCTCGATTGCTCAAATGGGCTAGATACGCGCTTGTGCACCAACCTAAAAGAGTAAACGTGCCGTCTTCAATCCCAAGTATGCTATGTATGTATGATCCAAGTGTATGAACTATGCAAAATGGCTCAACGCTATTTTTATTGCTTACACGCTCTTTTGTATCTCCTCTTTTGCTTAAAAGCTTTTTCTTCTTTTGCTTTTTTTTCTATGCTTGATGCTCGAACCAAGATATGAGATAAGTATGATGGATATGCACGGGAGAGACTTATGGCACAAAGTAGATAACAAGGTGTTTGCACGCTAAAACTAGCTATGCGGCATAAGAGTATCACTACGGTGCACAAGTAACGTGGCCCGGCAATTCTCAACTCGCTAGTCTCAATGGGTAAGGTACGCAATAGGCTCGGAGCGATCAATGCAATGGCAAGGTAATAGACAATGATGTCGTCGAGGTTACCGTCCTTGCTTACGGTTGGGGTGCCAAAAGTCAAAGTGGCCGATGTCGATGTCGAGGCCGAGGCGATGATGAGCGGCGGCGTTGTCGATGTAGAACCGTCCCTAAGTAGCCGAAACACCTTAGGAAACGGAAACCGCAACTCAAAATCTCAAACAAAATTGGGTTAGAATGGCGGAAGTGTATGGTGGAAAAACTATGCGGAAGTTATGGTGGAGGCCTAGGCAAAGATGCCAAAATGGGAAAAATTTGATGGAGTCAAATGGTGGTAAAACCTAGATGAGGATCTCGGGCACGTCGATAGCTTCAAAACGAGCCAAAGAACACTCAAATCGGAGTTCGGGAGCGAAAGTTATGGTCAAAACGGTGAATCAGCCGAGGCTGAAACTGGGAGGGGCGGTTGTACCGCTTGGGAGGGGCGGTTGTACCGCTCCTGGAGCGTCCTGGAGGTTGCGGAAGTGATGGACCTGGGAATTAGCGGTTGTACCGCTTGGTGGGGTGGTTGTACCGCTTCTGGAGCGTCCTGGGGTGTTTTTGGGGGATTAGCGGTTGTACCGCTTCGAGGGGCGGTTGTACCGCTTGGTGGGGCGGTTGTACCGCTGTACAGAGCGGTTGTACTGCTAGTATCGGGAAGATTTTCAGATCTGGGCACGGGAATAACTTGGGGGCGGACCAAAATCGAAAATTATGGACCAAAATGATGGGAAAAGAAAATTTTGGGATGGATTTGGTGGTGGGGAAGCTAGATCCACTTGCCAAGCACGAAATCCATGGATCAAAATCAAAAAAATCTCACAAGAACCAACAAATCACAAATTTTTTGGTGAGGCTATTTCTGGTGAGGATTTTCAAATTGGGACGAAAACACACAAAATTAGGCTAGAAAACGGTGGGGGAGACTCCAAATTCGTGATCAACGTGGCTCTAGATACCAATATGATACGGGGCAAACCCGAGGGTGGCCCGATCTTCACGAATTGGAGGTGGATCGCGGAAGAACACGATGAACACGAAGAACACGAGGGGAAAATGTGGAGAGAATCAAAGGGAAAACACTCTATTGGACAAGATCCACACCAAGTACTCCTAAAATCACAAGCAATACAAGAGGTGCATCAAGATCCAAGAACAACAACGGAAATAAAGATACATGGGTAGTTCATCCAAATCTCTAGGAGAGATGGGCCTTGAATCCACTAAGGATCTTCCCTTAGAGGGGCCTTGGCATCACTCCAGATCTTCTCACGTAGAGGGGAATCACTCCACGAGGGAAGGGAGATAATGGAGCTAGGCTCAACAAGTGTATTCGCTAAACCTAAGCTAACCCTAGAAATGAGGAGGGGGTGGAGTATATATAGTTCTAGCCACGAAGGGGTAAGTGAGAGAGGGATACATGGGTCTCGGGCCCGTCCCGCGCACAGGCCGTCGGGCGGTTGTACCGCCAGGGTGGCCGGTTGTACCGGTCAAGAAGGAATAACCGGAACAACCTGTCTGGTACCGGCCTTGCACCGCTTCATAACAGAAGCTCGACCGGAGGTGGTCCGGTGGTGGACCGGTTGTACCGCCCACCGGTTGATGGCCGGTTGCTGGCCGGTTGTACCGGCAGCTCCTCTTCTTCCTTCTTCTCTTCCAAGCTTCCCTCGCGGATGGTGTAGTTGTACGTAGGTGCTCACACTCCTCCTCGTCATCCGTGAAGCTCCAGCAATACCTATGCATGCACACGAGAGGAATGTCAAGTAGTATACCATCCTCGAAGGGGTCAAGTGAACACGTGTAAAGGAGATGATTCACCTTTATGTATGTGAAGTAGATGTCGCACGTGTCACTTGCCAAACGGGCTCTTGTCATGGTGATGTCCATAGGATGCTCCGCATCAGCCGGCCCTGGGGAGGGGCAGGCGGGGCGGCCGCCCCGGGCCCCCCAAAACCAGGGGCCCCCACCGAGGTAGGAGCAACTAGCCTATAGGCCAATGTTAAAAAAAATGAAAGGGCTGGGCGCTGGGCTTTCACGTAACCGCATATCTCTAATTTGACCCCTCAAATGTTCATGGACGTGCCTGGTCAGTGACCCGGCGTGTCCGTATTGAACCCCTATTTGCCCGTTCGCGCAGCCACACTTCTCATTTCCTTCCTCATGTCCAGTAACTTACACGTGATTGATAGAGAGAAAAAAGAATGAATACAGAAACATAAAACATGGCCCGTGGTGGGGCCGTATCCTACGTGACGGACCGACCGGGCGCGTCCATGAGCTCACATATCCTCCTTATATTTGTCCTTAATATATGGGTTCACGACTGCCCGTATGTATAGGGATGATATGAGGGGTCCGGTTGGATGACCTTTTTCCCTTCCTCCTTCTATTCGGTTAATGACCGGGCGAGTCCGCGGACGTTTGAGGACGATTTAAGAATGACAGTTATAGATGTTCTAAGGCCTCCGAGTCTTAGTTTCGCCCCGGGCCCCCAAAATCCCAGGACCGGCTCTGAGCGCACGTGTAGGAAGAGCTCACCTTATAAGGTGGTGCTACTCTCTCCCAACTATCGGTATGAAACTAAACTTTAGTTCTACTAAAATCACACACAGCCAAGTCAAAAATGAATCATAAGAATTTCAGATTTTAATTGAGCTCTGGACCAAAGACCTAGTACCAAAAAATCCAACAGTTTGAAGGAACAGTGGTGGACTGAATCTTCGAAAAACTAGCTCCTGTAGCCGAGAGAAACGTGCAGAAAAAAGAAGCGTAGACACATTTGTGTTTGTGGCACCGTTTTCCGCCTGTGGCGTTGGGATTAAAGGTCAGTTAGCCTTAAAAGGATACAGGGTGGCATGAGACCGAGAGGAAGAAGAGGACAAAATCGATCGGCGATGGATGGATGCAAACGGGCAAGCAAAGCCGCCACCGAATCGAGAAAATCCGCTGTCGATGGCGTCGCTTTTCCACGAGCGCCTCACTTTCTCTCTGAGAAAAAAAAGAGACAAAAGATAAGGTAACGTAGAAGAAATTCCGGTCCCGACATTTCCTGAAGCATTGGAAGCGGCCCAGGTGCGTTGACGAAAGGACACCCGATTCGCCCCTGCTGCCACCCCAGGGCTTCCCTACACACGTCCCACCGTACACCATGTAGACACCCACCACGCGCCTGCTCGTCCCGTCTGGTCTACGGTGGGAGCCATCCACGGAGCACGGCAGAGCACACAGCGGCCACGACTCTGGAGGAAGCTTCTTATTTGGACCGGCCGGGCCGGGGGCGAGCACGCACGCACGGCACGCACTGAAAGCCAGAGCCCCGGGCCGAAAGCAACCTCCGCTCGCGCTCGCGCTCCCGACGGCGTGTCTCTCCGTCCTTTAAATTCTGCGCTGCTGCAGAGGCGAGCGAGGCTGGCGGAGGTAGAAGAAGAAGGGAGGAGAGGCATCGCGGTAGCCACAAACAAACCCAGCTGAAAGGCGCGCACACCACCGTGCCGGTTACATGGGAGGAGGCCGCGGTGTCGTCGTCACCGGGTTCTACGTCTGGGGCTGGGAGTTCCTCACCGCGCTGCTCCTCTTCTCCGCCGCCGTCTCCTGCTAGCTTCTCGATCCATCCTTTGATTACACTCCAATCATATACATAGATACATACAAAAGCTTACTAGTAGTATTAGGTAGGGAGGCATCTGTTAGGTGATCATTAAGCAGGCGAGGAGGATGGCCGGGGCGGCGGCGGCGCAGAAGCAGCAGCAGAAGGGTGGTGGTGGTGTGATGAGGGGCGGCGGCGGCGGAGGGCCGGCGCCGTTCCTGACCAAGACGCACCAGATGGTGGAGGAGCGCGGGACGGACGAGGTGATCTCGTGGGGCGAGCAGGGGCGGTCGTTCGTGGTGTGGAAGCCCGTGGAGCTCGCCCGCGACCTCCTCCCGCTCCACTTCAAGCACTGCAACTTCTCCTCCTTCGTCCGCCAGCTCAACACCTACGTACGTACTCCTACCACTGTCCTGCAACACAAACACTCTTGCCTTCCGTAAATTAATCACTCCCATGCATCCTAGCATGCGTTCTTGTTTGGTTTTTATTCTTGTTTGGTTTTTTATTATCTGGATATTTTTTTCTTTGGTGAGTGATTAGAGATTAGAGATGAAGTGATCGATCCATCCCAGCAGCTTGCACCAGAACAGAATAGAATAGACTAGACGAGATACGCATACGCGCGGCAGCTTCCGGACACGCCCCTGACGTGTCCACGGAAAGCTCTGGGTCCTTCTACTAGCTTTTGTTCTCCACACGACATAGCAGTGCGAACTCACGCTACAGATTGAGCGCACGCGCACCGCCGGTGGATTCTTTTCCGGCGAGGAAGCGTAGTCGCTAGTGATGACAGTGAGACCGAGGCAAGGCACGTGACATGCACGAAAGGATGTTTCTGGTTGGGGGTTGATTTTGCCGTCTTGGCCGTACACGTCCTAGAATGGATCTGCTACTACTAGGAGTACCACATACTACGGCTAGCCAGCGCACATGTTCCCCTGTTTACGGCGGGGTCTCTGTTCAAAAGCGCGTTTGGACTTTGGACAAAGCCAACGGGTGAAACATCTCGAGCTACCCGTCCTTTGAATTTCCAAAACGTCTCATATCATACTTCCTTCATCCAGAATTACTTATCACAGAAGAATTACTTATCACAGAAATGAATGTACCTAAAAATATTATTAGTTCTAGATACATCTGTTTCCTAAAAGTATTTTTAAATCTAGATACGTCTGTTTCTATGTAAAAATTACGACAGGTAATTCAAAATGGAGGAAGTATAAAGTACCACCTCTATATCAAAATATAAGACATCTTTTATTTCGCGAAAAAAAACATAAGGCATCTTTTAAGTTCAAATGGTACCGAGAGAGTACATATGATGTTTGTTGGATGGACAAATCTGGATTACCGACCAGTGCAGAAGAAGTACGCGGAAGAAGGTGCCATCTCAAAAAAGGCTACTAGTACCTTATTTTTCCTAGTAGGCTGTTTGTTGGAACAATATGGAAGGAAGATGACGCTCAAAAAGGCTTTCTGGTCGACCTAAAACGTAGAAAACGAGCAAAGCGTTTTACTTGTCGTGTCATGCGACGATACATAGTATATATAAAGCCTCTCTATGCTGACCATTGACGTGGTGGGTAGCAACAAATTAGCTACGCGTGCGCGTGCCGTCTGCGAGTCAAATAAACCATTTTCAGTTTCCCATGCTGAGCGTACGCACCACACGACTTCGGGTTCAAATTGGAGTATATTGGACCGTACGTAGCTGCTTCAGGAAAAATAGAGAGAGAAAAGATGCTACTGCAGCTTAGAGGTTGATCGATGAAAAAACGTGACTAGTGCTGGGCGGGTGACGTCGCCTTCGCCTTTTTTTCCTTTTGACAAAATATGGCCGGTTATATGGACGTGACGGTCACCGATACCACAATTGTGCAAATAATCAAAAGGGCGGACGGACGCGGCACCACGCAAGAAATGGAAACCAACAGGTTCCATGAAAGCAATTTCAGTGCTTGACCATCATTGTTTGACACCCCACCGGGCGACCTACATGTGTGAGCGGTGCCTGCAGGCACGAGGTTGAGGCTTTGAGTTAGTGCGTCCTCACTTGTGATTACACGGGGATTGGAAGCTCGGTGGAACTTTCGACCGGATATTTTCCTGCCCTCTTCTCGGAACTACTCCAGGGCTTCTTTTATTCTTTTACGAAAAGGACTCGGATCTATTATCAAGGTTACAAGAAAATCTATAGGTTCTATAGACATACACATACACGCTGGATAACAAAAATTCATGATGTACACTTACACAATACTCTTCATCACATACGCATCGAGATATGTTCATTTCTCCGTAATGAAAAACGTCCTTCAATACAAAGTTTCCACTAGAAAGTTCTCTAAAGAATGAATTCTTAAAATAAAAATCTTCAAAACAAAAGAGGCCCTTTAACTATCCATAATGATTTTTTTTAGTGTGCACATCGAATTGGAAATGCTAAGGAAAGAGAAAAGTATACTTTTCGTCCCTCAACTCTTGGTGGAGTTTAGATTTGGTCCCTCAACTTTGAAACCGGACAACTTGCACCCTCAACTATTGCAACCGGACAAGATTCGTCCCAGGTCACGGTTTTGACCGGTTTTTTACCGCTTTGACCGGCTTTGACCGAATGAACAGTAAATTCAAAAAACCTCAAAAAATCTATTCTAGATGAACAGTAAATAGGAAAAAAATGATTTTTTTGGCACCCAAGATACTTGGGTGCGCTATGTGCGTACAAATTTTTGTTGTGAAATGATATCCGACGAGCTCTAGCCAAAAAAAAAAACAAAATTTGGCTTTTTTTTTGTGAGCGAAAATTTGTTCACCTAGAATAGATGTCGAAAGACCACGAAAATTGGCACGCATATAAGCATATTGGATGACAAAAAAAATCAGATTTTTTTTGAATTTTTCACGGATTTTTTTTGAATTTACTGTTCATCCAGTCAAACCCGGTCAAAATCTGGGCGGTCAAACCCGGTCAAACCAGTCAAAACCGTGACCAGGGACGAATCTTGTCCGGTTTCAGTAGTTGAGGGTGCAAGTTGTCCGGTTTCGAAGTTGAGGGACCAAATCTAGACCCCGCCAAGAGTTGAGGGACGAAAAGTATACTTTTCTCCTAAGGAAAAGGAGGTCGCTAGCTTTTGACTTATGCATAGTATTACCTTATTTCAGAAGAGGACGATGCTTCAAAAATCGCGGTCAATTTTATCATCCAGAAAACTATGGTCAAAAGGCAAAAAAGAAATATCCCCAAAACATAGTCAAAGTATGTTATCAACCAGAAAATTATGGTAAAAAAACATGAAACATAGTCAAAGTTGCACACGAGAGATTGTGCGGAAGGAAAAAAATGACATTAATCTCAATATGGAGGGGTTGGGGGGGGGGGGGGGGGGGTACTAGCTAGCTTGGACATTGGCTTTGCACATTAATGTATTTGTAACAAAGAAATTTTAGGATAGAGAGAGAAAAATAATAATTGATTGCAATCCAAATATATTTAAAAACACATATGTTTCATTTATAGATTGCTCCAAATATATTCAAAAGCTTATTTTCCATTTATTATGACCGCAACAAAAAACATCATGTATCTTTTGTTGTAGAATTCAGTAAAGCGTAATGTTTCATTTATGTGGTATTTTCTTAGTTTTTAGAATACCATGCTTCAACCACAAGAAAATTCAGCCAACTCAAGATAAACAGAAAGAATCGCATGTTCTAAAGTGATCTTATTGTTCCCACTTAACGAGTTGCCTTGCTAAACTTCCTTTTTTGCGACATACTACTTCTTTTGTTCCTAGATACTAGTAAGCGTGCACGTGCAACGCACGTCTTGTTAGAATTCCAGATTTTTATGCCTTCAGATGACTTTATGCATACACATAATTATCAAAGCCTCACATAATATTAGTTTATCAAAATATAGTTTTCTTGCAACATCTGAAAGTAAAAGAATGTTTAGGAATAAAAATGAAACATCAAAACCATCCAAACTTGGAAATGCCTGCAAAGAATATTTTTCTTGAAAAAAGTTGCCAGGAAAGCATCACGCATACATGAATTCAACTGACTAAACAATAAGTAAATATACAAAAATAGAAGCATACATCTGCTCATGTGATCAAACAAGAAGTCAAATATACATTGAGCCGGAGAAGCCAAGTCAACAGTCACAACAAAGGATCCAGTGCTACATTGAGATATAAATCACTGGGAAAACTGAAGCCGTAATTCAATTCCTACAGCCCGAAAAAGATGGCGTTGTTAGGTTCTAACTTAGATCACGTCCAAGCAGAATGCATGGCACCCGTAGTGTTGCATGAGTGCAGAGCAATAGCGTTTCTCTTAACCAGCCTTTATCGGTATATGGACACAAGGCTTGTCTTGATCTTCAGTTTTATCATTCTGCAAAAAAAGCTATCCAAAACCCCACTGTTTTTGAAAATATACATATAAAAAGGATATGCTAGTACAAAATAAATTGTACACATCGATCATGGTTTCACAAAGTGAAAATCTTCATCAGATTGGATGGTTGATCAACATTCAGAAGATAATTATTTCGAAACTCATTGGAACCATACTCCAAGTGAATATAACATTCAGATGATACATTTTTCAGAAATCATTAGAACCATACTACAAGAAAATACAATGACCCTAAAAACAGAACACAATGCAGATACATGACTGACATACTCCTTACCATGATGCCCGAAAGGGCCAATTAGGGAACACGTTACAAGAAGAGACCATGCGCCAAAAACATCATTCATCATTCAGGTTACATACACAAACAACAAACAAAATAAGTTTACCTTGCCACTGTTTTTCTTCTTAACATTAACTTACGATAGCCTGCCAGTCTACCAAGATCATTTTTCTATCACTACGGTTCAGAAATATATTGTTACCTATAGGTTGAATGATATTCATGCCAAAAGGAAGCTCGTGAATGTTTCATATGTGTAGACCTGTATAACAAAAGATTCTCAAAACATTGTCTTTGTATGCATCAGCTCGGCAATGTATCATCTTATACCGTTAGAACAATCCTTCTTCCACTCATATCCATGAGGATGGCGTCAAACAATGTGATGAGAATCTCAAATGATCATGGTTACAAACAAAATCCTAGTGCTCAACAAGATTTACGGAAAGTAGTATATGACAAACATGATTAATGCCAATCTACATGATTCCAAATTTTCCTGAAAATTCTGAATTTGAGATAAATAAATACTTTTCATGCAGAACTGTTAGAAAGGGACAAGACAATGATCACGATATTTAAGTACCTACTAAGTAAGGATACAAGTTGCATAAATCCTTCACCATTTATCATTCCCAATTGCTGGGAGATCAACAAGCCAACACCCACCTGTGCATATATCCATTGATGCCTTTAGAATGTTGATAGATTTGTTTTTGTATTTTTCTCTGAAATCTGGGTCTGGCTGCCTAGCAAGACATAGGTGATACGCATATCTTACTTATTTCTCAGCATAGTAAGCATGCACGTGTAACGCACGTCTTGATTAATATTATAACCAGATATGAGAATTCATATGCATAGAGAAGATATTCTGGTAGAACAACATAATAGTACAAATGAACTATTGCTCCAAGGTTACACAAAACAGAAAAACAAGCAAGAAGCAATGAAATGAAAAGAAAAGGCAAAGTATATAAATACACATTTTAATATATCAGTCTCTACCTAAACAGAATCAGCTCTGTACGCTTAAGTCATAACATGGTAAAACTGAGTTAAATCAAGCTATCATGTAAAACACAAAATACATATATGGGCAGAGAACATACCTTTACTATTGATGATTCACTATGGGTGGTACCGTCCACCCATGCTATGAGAACACTGCCACCACTGTGACTTTCACCAAAATGTAAGAATTAAAAATAATAAAGATAATGGATCCATTTATAGAATTTTGTGAAGGCAATTGAAATACATACATATCTATATGTCAAACACACCAAAGCTGTTTGATAAATTATTCACGTAGAGTTAGGTCAGGGACAACCATAGATGACAGAAATAGGAGATGCACCAACAAAAAAGATTCATGCTTTAATACCATATGAATTGAAGATATTGCTATCTAGGGTATCATAGCGGAAAAAAATTGTACATGTAAAAAGGAGCTGACACTTATATTAACGAAATTCAGACATAATCAAGTGAGCAATTAAGATTATCTTTGGGGGACAGTCCAGCAGCCTGCAGAAACTAACAAAGGCATAAGATCAAATCTGAAAGAGGGAAAGTTTGAGAACAAGGAAAGGTACCATGGTCCACAACCGAGCAAGTGAAGAAAGTTATATTGATTAGCCAGCGACGACACCCCCCTCCGCTCGCTCCTCACCTGCACTGCTACGGTGCTACCATTCGGTATCGATCACTGCTCCAAGAGACAAAATCGGGGCATTTCTATATGTTAGGAAACTCAAATTAGACAACCATAAAAAATAAAACCATTGTTTTTTGTATACTTCCAGTCGGTTCCAACTAATAGCAAAATTCGTCTCCCAACTTGTCCATGTGGCATAGCAGATAATAATTTATGCGCAGAGGACAATGAAGAAGTTACAGAATACCAGGAATGTGTGTGTGCCATGTTATCAAGATGTTAGCAACAGAAAACAAACAGTTGGCTGTAGTAAGTAACCACACATTGTTCCCTGGTACTTACAATCTGAAATAAAATGATAACTAACTCACTCGTTTGTACAACCTCAAGATATTTGCAACACCTAAAATGAAGCACCTGCAGCCACCCTACAGGTCACTAGGACGATAGCATAAACCTGCACAACATCAACATATGACATAATTCTTAAGTCAGATCCTGTACGCAAGGATTCATGAAGATCTAGACACCATATAACAGTAGAATTATCCTTGAAAAATAAATACCAGTAAGTCCCCTTGATTCAGTTGGGCCACTCCACTTCAATGTTCAGTATCATCTTGCAGGGCACCATGGCCGTCTGTACAGTAAGTTGAAAAGGAAGGTGGGGATAAAAAGGAACTCCTAAATTGAAGGTTGCTGAGAGCCATCTGATGGTGATTGAAGTTCATCTTTGCATGCATAATTAATCCGCTTCACAAATAACTCACTGTCTCCAGTAAAGTCACATTCCCGTATGAAAATTCAGATGAAATCATAGAGAGGAAAGTAACATGGCATCTGATTGGAGGTGGAAAAGGAAGAATAGAGGCCTCTTCACAGTGTGCGACGTTGCCGTGCTCCTCTACCGCTTCTATGGATCCAGATCGAGCATGGGGCAGATTTCGCACCGTGCCACAACAAGAAGGAAACCCTGCAGCGAGGCGCGGTGTGCTGGGCGTGCTCCGTGCGGTGCCGTGAGCGAGAGGCCCGACTGGTTCAACGATGGGCAGCCGGGGATGGAGCGCCGGGGGCGGGGAGGGATGCGCCGCTCGAGATCTCCTTGGCGGCCTCGCCACCGGCGAGACGGGTAGAAGGCGAGGCCGGACGATGGAGCGGCGCCGTTGCGGGCCGTGCGTGCCGGGCACCACTGCACGCGTGAGGGCGGTAGGCCGGCGACCCACTCGAAGGAGAGATAGCGGAGGAGCAGCGTGCGACTGCCGGCCGGCCGCTAGATGGGATGGTAGAGGCGGGGGATAGGGCAAGAGGCCACGTGCGTACGGGACGTGGTGTCTAGTATTTCTCCTCTGTGGTGAAACACGGTCAGTCAATGTATTTTTTTTTGACAGGTAACACGGTCAGTCAATGTAAATTCTTAAACGCACACAGATAACCGTTTAGATTAACATGGGCTGTTAGATTGTGTCTAGTGGATCTAATCATGTGATGGTAATGAGTCTGTGTACATTCTATGGGGTGCGTTTAAGAAAGTTTATGTTTGCTCTTTTATAAGTAGTATAGATGTGTCGTAGTTTGATTGACTAATTCATGCTTTGACCATAAATCTCTCCTATAATATGTAGTCAATGGCTACAAAATCATAGGTCATACACAAGTGCTTTTCATTATTGGACTAACTGTTGCTCAAAGCATGATTTTGAATATATTTCATATGATTATGCCCGATGAGTAAGATATAAACCGAAGGTGTCCCAATTTTGTACTACCTTCGTCCGGATTTATTGGGCCCTCTCGTATTTTGGGTCAAATTTTGACCATCTATAAACTAACAAAATATATATTTTTTTCAAAATATAAATATAAATTATAGGATAAAAAGTATATTGTTGGATTTGTATTTGAAAGACTTTTTCATAATATAATTTTGCTACAAATAATTTACATTTTATTACTTAAATTTATGATCAAACTTTAGCACGAGAGAAGAGAGGCCCTAATTAAACCCGACGGAGGCACTAGTAATCAGTGAACCAAATTTAACAATAAGAAGACCCACAAATGTGCTATTAATGATACTCTGGTTGATATGATGTTTACTTCCAACAGACATTGGATGACAGCTGGAAATATTTGATGTCGCTCAATGTAGAAAACAATATTGAAATATGTGGGACTAATGAAATATTTTAATGATTCTCTTTTGAAAATGTTTAGGAACAAAGAAAATGTTTGAAAATGCTTCTTGATCGACACATGTATGGAAATGTACCGCGTCGGATACTGACCAAACCGGCGTAAACTATATGCAGGGTTTTCGGAAGGTGGTGCCGGACCGGTGGGAGTTCGCAACCGAGAACTTCCGGCGAGGCGAGCAAGGCCTCCTCTCCGGCATCCGTCGCCGCAAGTCTACGGCCACGACGACGACGACTCCCCAGTCCTCTAAAACCTGCGGAACCGGCGTAAACGTCACGTTCCCGCCGCCACTGCCCCCTCTGCCTCCCGCGTCTGGCAGCACGTCCGGCACCGGCAACGACCACAGCTCCTCCTCGGCGTCGTCGCCAACGCGCCCGGATCTCAGCAGCGAGAACGAGCAGCTCAGGAAGGACAACCACGCGCTGGCGGCGGAGCTGGCTCTGGCGCGGCGGCACTGCGAGGAGCTGCTGGGCTTCCTCTCGCGATTCCTGGACGTCCGCCAGCTGGACCTGCGTCTGCTGATGGACGAAGACATGCAAGGCGGGGGCGGGGCCGGCGGCGCCCGCCCGGCGGACCAAGAGCACTGCTGCGAGAAGAAGGTGAAGCTGTTCGGCGTGATCCTCAAGGACGCGTCGGCGAGGAAGAGGGGGCGGTGCGACGAGGCGGCGGCCGGCGAGCGGTCGATCAAGATGACGAGGATCGGGGAGCCGTGGGTCGGCGTGCTGGCATCCTGCCCGGCGCGTTGCGGCGGCGGGAACTGATGCGCGCGCTATTGTACGCGTGCATGCGCAGCATGGCTGCGCTGATGGCAAGTTGGCAACAACGCCTACACTGGTTACTTTCTCCATCAACGTCGTTCTCACAAAAAAGCTTGAAGAAAAGCAAACTTTGGACACAAAAGTCCATGGCTACGAACGCGTGTAACAAATTAAGAACTAATTCAGGTACGCCGAGGAAGTAGGAAGGATTGAATGGTGAACAGTGGCCGAAGATTGGAAGATGGAGCTCATGCTGATCGAAGCCGGGCAGGTGGCTCCTTCTTGTCGTTAATCCGATTACACACATAATGGTCTGCAGAACTAATGCTAGGAGCACCAAGTTTGACAAGGTGTAAAGCTATACACCCCATTTGTGATATACATATTGTATCCTGAGGTTCTGTCCTGAATACATATTGATATTTTTTTCCTTCCATTTATCTCCAGTTGCAAGAATTATACCTTTCTTTTCCGATGCCAATTGTAGTTTAACCTTGAGGGCCTCTTTGATTCGCAGGATTTTGAAAACATAGGAATAGAAAAATTATAGGATTGGAGTGGCATGCCCACTTGAATCCTATAGGAATAGCAAGGATCATTTGCCACAAGAAAAACAAAGAAAATGTAAAAAAAGGTTGGAGTGGATGTTAGATTTCCTATGAAATTCAGTACAAAAGATTTCATAGGAAAAATTCCTATGGGACCTAATCCTATGAATCAAAGGACCAACACAGGAAAAATTCCTAAGGGTTTCAATCCTCCAGAAATCCTATAGAATTGCTTTGAATCAAAGGAGCCCTGAAAGTGAAAAGGTTCCTGCTGCTCGTAGGAAACAGATGCATAAAAGAAGAAGAAAACTCTAGTAGGAGCAGGGGAGCTTTGATCTTCCCAATGGATATGAGAAGCTTATAAAACCACTGGCTGAGAAGATCGGTGTGTTCTATTCTGAGGACAAGGATTTGGGGGATTACGCTAGTATTTTTTTTATCGTGCTAGGGTAATTCTTGATGTCACGAACCACTCAAAAATCATGTGTCGATTGTGAGAGAGAGGAATAGATAAATCTTCAGGGTTAGATATGAACGGCTCCCGGCCTGGTGTGCTCTTTGTGGTTTGATCGACCACATCCACACGGAGCATGGTGACGGTGTACATGCGCAGTCAAAATTGATCTTTAAAGATCTGAAGGTTACTTGGAACCGTGGTGCTCGCGTTACTGGAGCGGGACGTGATCAAGATGCTCCTATCCCTGATACGGGGGGAGGAGAGGGTGCTGCTACTAGGTCGAACAAGGAAGTGGATCCCAAGAGTCAGTCAAAAGATTTGGTGACAGATCAGGAGCTTAACAGGAAGAGGGATGCTGCAAATAGAGTGGAATCGCCTCCGGTGGTGGCGACAAATCAACAACCCTTGTCAGGTTCTTTGGTGGTGCCGCAGAGCCCATCAGCTAAGCAGGATCCGAAGAGGATTAGAACCGTGTGTAATCAAACCTTAGGTGGGCAGAACAAGAACTCAACATCGGCGGGCTCCCTAGAGGGGCTCCACCGGAAGCAATGAATCTCGCAGTCGCATTCCCCATGTTTGTTTTTCTTTGCAAGACCAGAGAGAAGGCTGCCAGGATGAAGAGGATTCGTGCTCGTATTGGTCTGAATGGTTTTGATGGTGTGGACAGTAATGGCTTGAGTGGAGGATTAGCACTGTTTTGGCATGAGTCTTGCGTTGTGGAAATACTTGATAAGGATGATAGGTATATTGAAGCACTAGTTAGAGTGCAAGCGGATGCGGTGCAGTGGAGGGTGACGTTTGTCTATGGTGAGCCCCGTGTGGAGCACCGTCATTTGATGTGGTCGAAGCTTCGAAACCTTAAGAGCTCAAACGACAAACCATGTCTAGTTGTGGGTGATTTTAATGAAGCTTTGTGGGATTTCGAACATCTCTATGCAAGCCCAAGGCCAGAACCACAGATCATAGCGTTTAGGTACACTTTGGAAGCGTGTGAGCTGGTTGATTTGGGGTTCACGGGCATCCCATTCACATATCATAACCTGCGGAGTGGTGCGGGTAACGTCAAGGTACGATTGGACACCTGGACAGGGCCACGACGACTAATTTATGGCGCAATATTATTCCTCTGTATTCGGATTGATCTACCTCCTCCTTCAACACATGTATCTTTTTGGTCTCATATGACTTTCTTTTGCCAACTTGTCATTTTTATATTCTTTGTTAATTAGTTAGTTTGATGGTTATGTTCCTCTTAGTTATGTGAAGGTCGGGCATCGCTCATTATTTTTTGTATCTGTTCGATACTATATTTTAAATTAACAAAATCATCCTTTATCGAAATATATATAAATTAATAAAAGATGGGCCATTTTAGAGCATATGTGCTTAAGTGGCTATAATGGCATATGAAGATGAGCATAAATGTTCAGATTGCCCCGGAAGTTGAGGAAGACAGATGACGATAATCCTTTTGTGAAGATCTATAAATTGTTGCTTTTTTTTCGTGGATAGTTGGTATTTCGTCTATTGTTCTTGTAACCTTATACATACTTATATTTTTTCTTGTACAATTTGTATTACATACTTGATTGTAGGGGTGGACCTATGTTGGGAAAAGTAGGGGCCTAGGCCATCATCCAATTTCACTTTTTTTTCTACCTTTGAATGTGCCCCAATTAGACAAATAATATGTGGGGCTATATGTCACCCATACAGAGACGTCTTAAATCCCGCCTACATGATGGCGTTATTGGGCCGGCCTAGTACTGTAGCATTTGTTTGACTCTTAATACTGTTTCATATTGGTTTCTTCGGGTATTTTCTTTCTTTTTCCTCTTTCGTTTCTATTGTTTCTTTATCTGTTTTCAATGGTTTTATTTGGTTTTCATTTTTTTCACTATTTTCTTCCGTTTACTTTGGATTTGTTTTCAACACATGTCTACTTTTGTTAACAAAAAATGAACATTGTTCGTATATTTCAAGATTTTTTTTCTATACATGTTTACCATTTTTAGGGTATAATATTAATTTTTTGAAATATATGTTTTTGATGTTTAAAATTTTCGTATAAATTGAATATATTTATTATAAACGTTTAACAATTTTCAAATATGTGATTGTTTATTAAAATATATTTTTATGTCTAGTTTTTGTTTATACTCATATTACAATTTTTGTACGTATGAAACATTATTTCTGTAAACGTTTAACATATTTAAAACACATGTTTTAACATTTCTAAAATGTTTTTTCATATATATTGTACATCTGTTGTATACATAAGGAACCTTTTTATATATGTTTAATATTTTTTCAAATACGATGACTAACATTTTTTTCAAGTACATCTTTTCATGTCTGGTTTTTCCATACACATTTTACGTTTTACATATACATCTGAAACATTTATTTTATACCAATTTATCATTTTTTAAATACATCATACTTTTTTGAAAAAAATGTTTTTATTTTTTCCAAATATGCGATAAAGATTTTTCAAATACGTGTTGAACATTTTTTTTTTCAAATGCTACCAACGTTTTTTAACGCTCCACAAACATCTTTCAAAACGTAAGTAATTGTTTGAGGAAAATATGTATTTGAGAATTCTATGAAAACATAAAAGAAATGAAAAAATTGAGAGAAAAAAGAGTAAACACAGTGAAGAAATGCACAAACCTTGTACTAGGCCTTTAGCCGACACTGGCTTCCCTCTCGCCATAAGTGTGGTATAGTACTGCTGAAACAATGTGCCCCCTTCAGTTGACCCTCAGTTAGTTTCTGGGCTGTGGCCGCCTGTTGATATGGAATACATCTATGTCTCCACACTTGCCTAAAAAAAAGTGTCTTCACACAAAAAATCATTGTATCCTAAAAAAGCAAACACAAAGAAAATGAATATGGAATTCATCTGATCTTGCACCGTTTTTCATATCTTTTTTTTAGCAAAAGAGAGGCCTCCCTCTTCGACTAAAATTATTTCATTTAAAGAAACTCATTCTCCATCTTCAAGAACACAAACCGGCACTTCCTTTAATTTTTGGCGTGCCACTACGTTAAAGTTATTTTGGGCCGCTGTCCCATTGCCAAACGACCGGGTTATGATTTGATTAGACCCATAGGCTGCACGGGCATGCCATTGAATCTATGGCCCAGTATCCGCATCGGAATCTCACAATTCAGCTAGCCAATGGGCTGCAAGACAGTGCCACGGGGGCGAAAGATCGTTCGGCACCTGGGTGATCGAGCGCCGCAGACCAGCCTCTGTGTCCTGTACGCGCAGATGGTCCACCGACGAGGGCGCGCGCGCGCGCCCAAGGCCAGTGCCGCGCGCCCTCGGCAGGCATAATGCGGATCGACAAGGGGCCGGCAGCGGTAGCCAGCTCCGGTAGCTGTGTAGCCTGCGCGCGCAGCGCCATCATGCCTCTCGTACGATCCTGCCGGCCAGCGCGGACGGGAACGTGGCTGAAAGCGGAAGCCGAACCACCTGTATCTCCCGCGCGTCCGACGTGTGTGCCGGGCACTGTCACGCGTGAGCTGGACTCCAACGGCTTGTCGTGACGGGGAGGGTGGGGTGGGGGGTGGCTGGACGCCAAGCTCGCTGCTCCACAGCGGCGACGTCGACGCATGCGTCCGAACTGGAGCGGCCCGCGCGCGGGGTTGGTGTCATTCATGGCGCCGAGTCCGGCCGGGAGGACATGGCGGTGGCGGTGGCGGTGGCAGGTACTGTACAGCACTAGTACGCGCGTGGCGTTCGCGCGCTGGGGGAAGGGACCGAGGGGGTACACCTGGTACTGCCACTTCTACAGGTGTGCCACTGTGCTACTCGCAGGTGAGCCGTCGCCGTGGCCCGTGGGAGAGGTGGAAACCGGCACTGTGCTTGGCCTGCCCGTGACACAAGCTTTGCATGCAAATCAGGGTTGTTGGTTAGTTAGGCACACATCGATGTTGCTTAGTGCTGGCTTACCGCGCGTGCGTGCTGCGCTCTGGCTGATCGACACGAAGAGCACACGGGCACATTCACATCTTTTGAAAGAGAGCGACATGTGTACAGTTCGGCAAGGTTCAATCTTCTCTATGGTTTCTGCTATATATTTAAATGTTCTATTGTGATAGAGACACATTCAGTTCAGTTGGTTTAACCTACAAAAAAGTATTAGTACAAATTTAGGCACGGAGCCTCCCTACTCTCGGCGAGCGATTTCGATTGTACTGTGTTAAAAAAAACGTTGGTCGTTTGACTCAAAGTCTACTCCCCCAGTTTAGCAAAAAACATTTTTGTATTTTTTCCATCGTGTCATTAGTTAAGAAGAGAATAGTATCCCAATTCCGGTGGCAAAATGGACAAAAATAACTCAAAGGCAAAAGTAATTTAAACTATCCACGAAACTATTTCACGGAAATAACCCTAGTGCCCAACACATAGGTGCTA
This sequence comes from Elymus sibiricus, assembly GCA_039707655.1. NCBI lineage: Eukaryota > Viridiplantae > Streptophyta > Magnoliopsida > Poales > Poaceae > Elymus > Elymus sibiricus. The sequence continues at coordinate 308,765,407 of CM077671.1, forward strand.
TACTACACGGGATAGCGCCTGCCACGTAGGTGCTATGCTACACGGTGTAAATCCTAAGGCATGGCGCTACACAGTGTAGTGCCCATGCCTTAGGATTTACACCATGTAACATAGCGTCTATGTGTTAGGAGCTACTCAAAAAGGTTAGATTTTGTGAAATAGTTTCGTCCAGAGTTCAATTTTTAAATAACTTTCGGATTTGGGTTATTTTTGTTGATTTTACCTATTCTGGCCAAGTGGTTATGGTGCATTGTGAATAACGAGGGTTGTCTTTGGCTGTATATTATCCGCGCCAAATATCTTAGGGGTCAACCTCTCGCATTATGTCAACGCTCGAGCGGATCCCAATTATGGCGGTCCATATTCGGCTCTTTACGGTTCTCCGCATCAGAATTTTGATCTCCGGTGGGTTGGGGTCATCGACGTTATTTTGGTTCGATTGTTGGGCGGGTGACCGCCCTTTCGTGCGCAGTTACCGAACTTTTCTCCACATGTGCCCTCTCGCACATTTCAGTTGAGGCCGCCTTTAGGGAGCCTCGCCGTAGGTCCTTTGTCCCCCTCCCCTGAACAAGGGGCCTGGGAGGACCTTTTGGCATGCGTGGATCTCCAAACTCCTAGGCTTGACCTGGATAAGGTGACCTGGCATATCGAGAACAACGGCAGGTTCTCCACCAGGTCGCTCTACCAAGCTACTACTGCGATCACGGGCCCGGAACCTCTCTCTCAGGTTTGGGCGGTTAGGCAACCTCCGAAAACCCGCATTTTCCTTTGGCAATGGATTCATGGCCGAGTTCCTTCAGGGGTGGAAGTGATCAAACGCAATGGTTCCGGGGATGGGAAATGCCCCTTGTGTGATTGTGGCGAGGACTCCAATCGCATTTCCTTCTCCTGCGTCACGACTCAGTTCTTGTGGTGTTGTTTGTAGGAGGTGGTCGGTGGAGGCCGGTTCCACTCAAACTTCTCGAACCTCTTTGAGGAATTGCAAACCTATGCAATGGGCTTTCACCACATTAGGTGGTTGGGGATTGATGCTTTGGATCATTCACAACAAGCTGGGTATAGAGCGTTCCCCTTTGCCATGCCCCACTGACTCTATTTATAAAGTGTGTGGATTTATGCAGGTGTGGAAACCGCTTAGCTGCAGTTCGGATAGCGGCACCATCGATGTTCTCTCCGCTGGATTCAAGACTTTGGCCCTTCCCCCACCACCTCTCGAGGTAGACTAGCCTCTCCGATTTATCGCTTATCTTGCTTGTTTTATTTCTTGTTGGGATTGTTAAGTCCTCAACATAACCCTTTGTTGTCTTTCCCTCAGTACTTTTTATTTCATTGGACTTGCTACTCTGTATGGATGTTGTGTGTTGTTTGGTGCTTTATTTATAAAGCGGGATGAAACCATTTTTTGGTAAGAGAGTAGTACATAAATAGTAACCAAACTTAGAAAGGCTCCACTCTCGTAGCATAAAAGAGCTCAAATGATTCACGTCGGCCAACCCCCATAATTTTCTTCAGCTTTAATTTTCCGCGTGATCATCGGTCGCATGCTAGATATGTTCCTAAAAACTCCTACATTGGGCTCGTCCCCAATTTCCCATGAGACAAGCATAAAAAGTGAAGCAATTCCTTTCTGAGTGCAGCCATTACTCATGAGAAAAAAATCCCATCACTCCATGACCGATTGGAGGAGTGAGCAAGATTCCTTTGAAGTCGGCAAGCCCAAGCCGAGATTTTTCATCCTCCCAAATATGCCTAGAGAAGTGACACTTGAACATAAGGTGTGCATCCGTCTAAGTCTCCCTCTTGCAAAGTTGACACAAGCCACCCAATTTGGCAACCATCTCCTCTGCAATCTGTCATCCATCCGAAATTGGGTCCTGCAATATAAGTCAAGCAAAAAAGTTTTGCTTCGGTGGCGCTTAATTCTTCCACACCATATGTTTCAAAGTAGAGGTAGCAACATGACCCAACTTTGTCAAATAGACCGACTTGGCCAAATAAGTGCCTGATGCGGCTCAGTTCTAGAAAATAGCATCCAGGATGGGTTCAATGAGCTGAACATGTGGCATACATAGCCATATGTGATACAAAATAGTTATGCGTTGAACCGTAAGGTCCAAGCTGAAATTGATCTTATTACTCCATTAATAATTCGTCATCTTGTCATACAAATGTTGGAAGCTAATGGAACGCATGCGGTACGTTGACAATGGGAGGCCAAAGTAGTACAACAGAAAATGAGTCGTAGTTTTCAAGAATGGTTGAAGAATCGCATCAAGGTAGATTTCCGAACATCAGATGGCGGCAACGAGTTTTTTTTGCACATTAGTAACAAGCCCAGTAAACATCCCCGAAACACTGCAAAATGAGCATGAGGTTATCAATGTATTCTTTCATAGGAGCCATGAAAATGGATGCGTCAACATATAAGGAGGTGTGGGGGAAAGCTCCATGACACGCAATCTGTGACGGTGGCCAAATCGAGTATGTGTTCAAAAGTATGGACGGTTTAAGAAAAAAGGTGAAATTGGGCCGCCTTAATAAAGGCCCTGCCCATGCGTGGTCAATTGCCATAGAGCTCCAGTAAGCATTACAAAGGTAGTAGAAGTATGTAGAAAATCTGCGAGCCAATCTTGAAACCTCGACGGGAAACCAATTTTCTGCATGAGGTCAAGAAAATACTCCCAACGCAGATTGTGAGTTGATGCAGATGCGTCGCAAAATTCCTCACATACATGAAATTATTATGGATGCTCCTCGTCTTAATAAAATTTCTCTAGGCTCGAGTAATCAATTCATCAAAGGATCAAGCCTCGTGGCAAACATCTTTGGAACGACTCAGTGAGGCTAATGGGCTGGAAGGACGTCTGAGATCACCTTAGCACCCTCATTCTTTGGGAGAAGTACCACATTTGCCGGTTTGAACTAATGAGAAAATTCCGCGTGTAAATGTGAGAACATGGATAAAAACGCCATGAGATCAGATTTGATGATGGGCTAGCAAGCCTTAAAAAGAGCGCCCGTGAAGTCGTCTAGTCCCGAGGCCTTGTCTCTAGGCATCGACCTGATGGCAGCGAGCCACTCCTCTGAAGAACCATCACGCAGTCTAGAGAGATCACCAGGAGGGAATTTCATGGCCTTACAATTAAAATCATGGGCCCTCCACGTCACGGACGAGGTGAAATGATGATGCAGAATGAGCTCTTTCTTCTCATGTCAGGTGACCCAGTCATTCTCTCTCTTCAACTTGTGAATGAAATTCTTCCTCTGCCTAGCATTAATCTTAATATGGAAATACTTCCTGTTGGTATCACCCTCGCTCAGATTTTTGACATGAGCACATTGATGTTTCTTCGCAAGTCTACATCATCCGACAAAATTCTCTCTGAATTCCCGAGCAACCTGAGGCCTAAGGATAACATCAAGTATCATATACAAGTGAAGTTACCAGAGGAACAAAAGGATTGCCTCCAACTTATCAACTTGATCAACCCCACCCTCCCCATCTTATGCAAAAATACCTAGCAAGCTTCATGGTGATATGACTGCTCAACCCACATCAAGCCGACCATCTTTTTAAACCATGACATCTTAGTCTAGTAGGTCTCAAATTTGAAACTACCTAACCTGCTCGACACACTAACAGGAGCAAACAACAAGAAGCAATGGTCTAATAAGGACGAGGGGAGGGCATGAAGAATGTGGTCGTTGAAATGGACGTCTCACTCTGACTTGCAAAAAACATTGTCCAACTTGCTTAAGGTTTTCGTTGCTCCACGTGAAAGAGAGTTTTGTAAGTGGATTTCTTTCATGCATTAAGGATGGCCTTAACCCTAAATCTATTGATACACCGACGATTAACATTGCCATTGATTTGTCCCTCACTCGATAAATCTAGTTAAAATTTCCGTTGACAAGCCACTTCACCCCAACAAAGAGCAATGAGCTTCGTTAAAAAAAATGTGTCATTGGGCCATAAAAAGAAGTGGGGTGAAAGGACGTGCCTTCATGCCACTTGATGGTAGCAGTTAAGCAAAATGAGTCGATGTTGAAGTCATCAAGCTTAACCACATCCTCGTTCAACAACATCAGAATCCTTTCCCTGGTGTCCGCCACAATCCTTTGCACAAAACAACGCAACCTAAATCCGCTAATGAACACCGTCGTGGACGCATCAGTGACTTGTATATTGGATTCTTGGATGCAGACAATGTTGCACACCGAGCCGGCGATAGTCTCATGCTTAGTGGTTCTCCTACTGGGGCAGTTCAACCCATGGATATTTTAATTCACCATAGGCATACCATGTGTACACATTCATAAATTTGGAGCAACTTGGTAGACATCGCAACCTGATAGATCAATATGAACAGTAGTAACAGGTGCAAACACAACACAACAAGAAATTCAACTAACAAATGGTGTGCCAGGAGTCCTCCTCTTTGACTCAGTCAATCAACAACAAAAGCCAATCCTCAAACCTATGGTCGGGGCAAATAGATGACCTAGGAACCCTACAGTTGAGTGCAGCCAACAACACACAACACCAAAAGGCCTTTGGACGACCTCAAACGAGATACATGAAGACGAGGCAACATAGGAACTGTGAGTACACCTGGAAGCAATAGGGGGAATGTATCAAGTAATCATGTCATGCACCTCCTCGTCTAGGACGTCATGTCCCCCATGCCTCAGCAGAGTAGCTTCCGTCATCTCGGTCAGTTCCAAAGTGAGTCTGAACAACGCTCTCAAAGGCGCAATGGTCGTGCTAGGAAACACCTTTTGAAGATGGCAACACACTCATGAACCACACTCTCATTGATATGTTCATGAACATTGACCATGCCTAGGTGTCGACACAGGTTGCGCCTAAGCCATCATTGTGATCGGCATACCACTATGTAATAGGCTATCATGTTGCATAGACCCCTGGATGATAGCTATGACAACGTGACAATACTCCCCTACGATGTAATAACGCTATACTATGTGGTTTCATGCATGTAAACGGATCATTGCATGTGGATCATCCTCTATTTTCTTACAAAAAGTATATTTAGGTGGGGATTGGGATGACATAATCTTGGTAGAGAGGATAGTAGAAGGTACATGTTATGCACGTGATGTCGGAATCGCCAGCGCAACCGCAACCGCATCCATTGTTGGGTTCTGAGGGTCATCGCTCTTGGAGCAATAGGAAACCCAACGGGTGCGTTGCACAAGATCTACTGAAGCTGCCTCCTCCATCGCCCAAATCATAATGTCCATAAGAATCAGATCCCTCCCCAAACATCCGAGCAATCTCTTCCCTGTTCGCATCGACAGTCACATTGATCGCCTCCTTGATTAACTCCTTCACATTTGGGAACCAAGAGAGGACCTCAATCGCTTTCTCCACCTTGCTTGCACCTCCTCCTGCATACAGCTCCAACATGCGCTTGGATACGTCCCCACTGCCAGAGCTTGACTCGCTTGCAGTGGAGAAAGGGGAAATATATAGACTCTCGAGCGGCAGTAGCAAAAATGAAGCAGGAAAGAAGAGCGCTCACCAGACGACAAAGGGTCAATGGACGTTCCCCTCTCACAGCCCCACCTAGAGGTTGCTCATGGAGCCAGTTCGCCTCCCGTTCACCGCGGTGCACATGCTCACGTATACGTGCCAGGTGACAGGGGAAACGTACCATGCCTCCCTCCTCGAACCGGTCCTCCGCTCGATTCCCCTGGTTGTCGATGACTAGCTCCTCGTCGTCGAGCAGCACCACCCTCCGTGTGGATCCTCGTCCGAGAAGGTAACCCGACCGAAAATGAGTAGGCTCGCCGCGTAGAGATCGGAGACAAAGCGATCGATAGATCTCCCTGGGACCGTTGGGGAGAGAGAGAGAGAGAGAGAGAGAGAGGTTTTCGACTTTCGATTGTGGTGGTAGGGGAGCTGGAGTAAATCGTTTCAATGCAACATTCTGGCAAAAAACAAGTGTCATTTTATCTGCGTATCAATGACAGTACATCATTGACAACATAAGCACTACGGTACATCATCATCGTCATCCTAAAAAGTCGTAAAAATGCTGTTGTTTCTTCTCTAATGGCTTTACCAGAGAAGAATGGCGACAACAGCAAAAAAAAAAAAAAATTGGAGGAGAAAAGAGTCCTCTAGCTATCTACGTTGACTAATCATCACACTATCACCACTTCGTCGTCGTCGTAGTTGTCATCTTCATCGGTCGGGCACCCCTTCCTACCCGCGCAGACGCCGTCATCCCTCCGTAACCTGGCGAGCAGGCCATGGCGGGGGACGGGGAATGGGCTGTACTCGACGTCGTCGCTCGATCCAACAACCTCCCACCTGCAAAAACCAAAGCACCAACAACACACACGTCAATCATCACCCCCATCCCCACCTAAATCTAGCACACGTACGACTCCACAGCTGTCTCCATGGCAGCGAGTGATCAGCGGTAGCACAGCTCATAGGCAGGCGCCTCTACTCTACGTGCGAGGCCGGGCGGGCAGCAGCAGCCAAGGACCACCCACGACACGATCGGCGCATGGTTGGCGCATGCGCGCCGTGGAACTGGGAGGGTGGCCCAGCGAATTGGCGCCACCGCACCAGCCAGCCATGGGGCGTTCCTGTCCGCACGGGCAGAGCGGGGATATGGCGAGGATCTGTGTGGAGGGCGGGGAGCCGGGCACGCACCTGTAGCCGGTGACCAGGTGGTGGATGAGCACCAGCATCTCGAGCTTGGCCAGCTCGTTCCCCGGGCACGCGTGCACCCCGCTCCCGAACGGCGTGAAGGTGTTCGGCCGCGGCGCCACCTGCACAACCACAAGAAAATGAGATGAGATCCCGTAAAAAGTTGGCCGTTTTACTAATCTGGGAAACAACGGCGGATTCAAGCATTCTAGATAAGGCAGGCATACATCATGGTTTAATCATGTTCAAGTATTTACCAACACCGTAGTCACCAGGTTACGGTTGCCGTACTCATGAATGGAGCGTATTGACTGACCGAGGGAGGGCACGATTTAATGCATCGAAAGGAACAATTTTTTCGGTTGCTCCTTTTTTGAAGGTCACGATTTTCAGTTCGGCCAGACGCATCCACATCACGATTGCATTGCGCTCCGGCGAGGGGGACGCGTACGTACCTTGAATCGCGAAGGGTCGAACTTCTGTGGATCCTGGAAGTAGTCCGGGCTGTGATGGATGTTCCTGAAGAGCGGCATCACCTTCCACCCCTTGGGGATAAGAAACCCTGCACGCCAGGCAAAATTTCACGTCAGGTCCTCATCATCCTCATCGTCGCACCGTCCCAAATTAAATCCCATGCACGGCAACGCCACGTCTACGCGGCGCCACGTCGACCCTAGCTAGCCGCTGTACGTGCACGTGATGGCCTAGCTAGGCGTGCCTGCGTGCGTGCGTACGTACCTTTGTACTCCACGTCGGCCACGGCCTCCCTGAACGTGAAGGAGATGATGCTCGCCATCCTTAGGCTCTCCAAAATCACCTGCGCGTACGTACGTAGGACGGACGACATCAGCAACCACACGGCGCAAGAAGCATGTAACGGTAAGCTTTGAAGTAAGTATATGGCACGCACGCACGCACCCTGTGCGTCAGCGTCATGCTCCTCGTCTGCGCCCATGTCAGTGGCCGCCTCCCGCCGTCGTTGGCCTCGTGGATCGCCGCGTGCTCCGCCCGGACGGCCTCGAGCAGCTTCGGCCGGTCGTGGAGGTACTTGACGATCCAGGTGAGCACGCTGGCCGTCGTGTCCTGCGCCGCGAACAGCACGCCGATGACGTTGTCGGCGACCTGCTCGTCCGTCAGCAGCGCGCCCTCGTCGTTGTCGGCGTCGTCGCCGCCGGCCCGCGACCGCATGAGGCAGCCGAGCAGGTCGTCGCCGGGCTCGCCCCGCTCCCTCCGCTCGTGCACGACGTCGCTCAGCACGCCGTTCAGCCGCCGCCTCGCCTGCATGCGGGTTGCGTCACACGGCATTCATGTTATATTGTTGTTGCTGATGCCTGTTAGAGACGAGCGTGACGAAGGCGCACGGTTTTCATCGGTTGCTTACCTGGATCGCCTTGTAGTATAGCGTCCCGGGGAAGCTGTTGGGGAAGGAGTTGTAGCCTTTCTCCACGACGGCGTAGTTCCGCCGGAGCTCCTCCTTCCGCCGCTCGTCCAGCCGCCCGCCGAAGATCGTCACGATGCCGACGTCGAACGAGAGCTGACGAAAAAAGCAGGCACCGATTAACATCCAACACTCCCAGACGAACAACTACGCGCGCAGCTAGCTAGCTAGCTAGCTGCTATAGCTTACCCTCTTCATGGCGTGGAAAGTGCTGGCGACGTCGCCGTCCGCCCAGGCCGCGAGGGTGGAGCGCACGGCGGCCTCGATGTCCGGCACGAGCTTGCGCAGGGCCTCGGGGCCGAGCGGGCCCTGGACGAGCCTGCGGAGGCGGAGGTGGTAGTCGCCCTGGTGGAAGAAGAGCGCCGACGGGCCGATGAGGCGCTCCTTGCTCCGCGGGTACGTCGGCTTGAAGAGGTGCGCCTGCGACACCAGCACGAAGCGCGCCGCCTCCGGGCTCGCCAGCATCACGCACGGGCAGCCGAGGAGGTGCGTCTTGAAGATCTCGCCGTGCCGCTTCTGCTTGGAGGAGAGGAAAACGCTGGGGTCCTGGGAGTAGAGCTGGAGGGTCTCGCCGACGTAAGGCAGGCCCATGGAGCCAGGGGGCAGCTTGAGGGCGGCCTGCCCATGGCATCCATGAGCGCAGCCCTGCTGGCCCCGGCGTCTCCGCCGGAGCACGTGGTGGGCGTAGGACACGATGGCCGCAGAAATGAGGATGCACAGGAGGAGGAGGAAGAAGGCCATCCAATCCAAATGATCCCTGAGAAGGATCACTCAGACCAGCGAGGTGCTCTGAGCTTGCTGCTGTGTGCTTGTGTCTGCAAATCTGCGCTGCTGGCAGAGGAGATCGGGAGAGATGGAGCTGTGAGGTCGAGGAGAGTGAGGAGAAAAATCTTCGGCGGATCTTTCGAATGGTGGAGGGCGTGGGAAGGCCTCGCGGCGGTATTTATAGATGGGGCCGGAAAGCGAGAGGCCAATTTGGAAGCTCTTGGGCTGCTGGGCTGGCAACTCTAGGTGTGAAATGTCAAAGTGAAGAGGACAACTTTTCTTCTTATTATTTGCCGAAATTATCTCGAGCCCAAGAAGGGAACCACCACGGCTTTCATGCATGTGGTGAAACCCAAAGTCAAGTTGCATTACAAGTTCAGCACCGGCAGAAGGAAAACAGGTTGCCTCCACTGATGCTTTGAAACATAGTGTTACTCACACTTTTTTTTCTAGCAAACATGACTAGCCAGAGGACTACTACTATCAAAATGCGGGCATGGGACACGCACACACGCACATACTCATCGCTTTAACATGTGTCAAAGTTCCTTCGATCTAAAAACAACTTTAACATGTAACGGATGAGTACTACGGTGATTAAGCATGTGAGTAGGGAGCAGAAATTTCACATGTGATTTGTGGCCGATAGTGTGTTTTTCAATCTTGCATTTCTTCATGTATAGCAGGAGAAGATTTTCCATCGCATAGCAAATTGAACGTAGCTCAGAAGGATAGTTCCTAGTGATGAAACCAGCCCATCAAGGTTTAAGTCTTAGACTTAACACTGGTACTCGCATTTTTTTGAATTTATTTCTAACTTTTCGATAATGTTCGTTCAATGCAAGAAGAGATTCCTCGTTGACCATGAGACGTCTGTGGTGATTTCTTCAATCCATGTGTGTGCGTGCATTTATAGGGATGAGTCTATATGTGTATATAAGCATGTGCAACTGTACTGTGTTAATAAAAATTTCATTGCATAGGAATTTTTGTTGGAAATTGGAATGTACTATAGACAGATGTTATCTATTGTGCCCGTGCTTTTCTAACCTGACTTTTCCTATTTTAGTATTTATTTGCCTTTTTACGGCAAATTTTCTACATCATGTATTCCCATAAGCACATCATAACAATGTTCAATAACCGCAAAGCTCCATGTCATCTCGATACAAAAACAGTAGCTTGGGAACAATGAATATGAGTTGTGCAAGTAAAATGTCGAAAGGTTGTCTCAAGCATCTTAAGAATACATTTTTAAGCAAGTGTAGACGTGCAATGCACATAGTGAGAAGTGTACCAACATATGTAAAATACCACATATAAATCAAATTGACCCTCTTGAAAAGTGTACCTCTCTCATAAACCACCCAGAGACACTAAGCATAGGGTGGGTCATGAATCATAAGCATACAATGAAGAGGTAATTATGTGGGTATTAATTATTTCACATAAAATCAAGAGATAATTTTACCAAACTTGAGTTGTGTTTCGTTGCTAAAAATATTTTGGACAGATCAAATCAAATAACCGTATCATCTTGTATTTGTATTACTGAAAATGAAGTACTCTCTCTGATCCATCTTTTTTTTGCGAGAATACTTCCAATCTATTCATCAACCTATCAAGGTAGTACAAAGAACACTAGAAGTAAAAAATAACCGTAGACCACCTAGCGACGACTACTAGCACTGGAGCGAGCCGAAGGTGCGCCGCCGTCTTGGCCCCTTCCTCATCGGAGCCGGACAAACCTTGTTGTAGTAGACAGTCGGAAAGTCGTCGTGCTAAAGCCACATAGGACCAGCGCACCAGAACAGCATCCGCCGCCGGTGAAGAGAAGCATAGATCAGAAGGATCCAACCTGTCGACACACGAACACAGATGAACGAAGATAAGATCCACATGGATCCACTGAAGACAAACGCCGACCTAATCCCGCAAGATCCGCCGGCGACAAACCTCCACACGCCCTCCGACGATGTTAGAAACACAACTGAGATGGGGACAAGGCAGGAAGAACCTTATTCCATCTGCAGAGAGCTGCCGCTGCCTCGACTCTCTGAGCAGGACACAAATCCTAACAAAACTCAAAAGAGTATGAAAAAACGGAGCCTTCCCGCCGGCAAAGGCCGGGATCCACCACGCCTACATGGCCATAAACCCATAGAAGACGAGGTAGACCGCAGCGGCACCAGCGGGAGGCACAAGAAACCCTAGCCAAAGGGTCTTCTTTCTTCGCGTGGAAGAAAGAAAACGTTCAACCCTCCCCTCCCCCCCCCCCCCTCCCCCCAATCCGTCCCTCTGATCCATCTTAATTGTTGCTGATTTAGTATAACTTTGTACTAAATATTTATGAATCAGAGAGAGTATATGTATTTGCTAAATTGGAGTGCAAAACATTATGTGGTTTGTCCTTTCAGGAGTTACGAAGCACATTATCCCCTGTTGCGAGATTGATGTGGTCCAAGTGGTGAATGGGCAAATATAAAGTGCACTGTAACTCAAAGCTATAACAAAAATGTACTCCCTCCGTTCCTAAATATAGGTCTTTTAAGAGATTTCATTAGGGGACTACATACGAAGCAAAATGAGTGAATCTACATTCTAAAGTATGTCTATATACATCCTATGTAGTCATCTAGTGCAACCTCTAAAAAGACTTATATTTAGGAACGGAGGGAGTAGCTTGTACTCCCTTTGTTCCGGTTCATAAGATGCACACGTATTAATACATTGTCAATTCAACCAATGAAATACGAGTTATATGTCAAAAAATGTATAGAATTAAATACGTATTCTAAATGTATACTGTATTTTTTATGACATAAAACTCGTATTACCTTGATAAAATTGATGATCAAAAGACACTAGCAAGAGTGAGAAAAAGAAAAACTGTATACGGCAATGAACGCACAGCTCGACAGTAGAATCAGCACGTGTGTATGTAATCATCTAGTCATGAATCTCCATTTCTTTGGATCAGATCATGGAGCTCTTTCGCCGGAAAATCATAAGGCTCAAAATAGACGACGCCCATGATAGGGGCACATGTGGCCCTGGCCCTGGCCGTACGCCGGACCCCCGGGCGGCAGCCAGCTGGGTGCAACAGCCGCACAATTCGGAGCACATTCACCCGGCCTCCCTCTAGTCCTCTACAGGACCCTCACGTCAGCCACAGTCCGTCATGGGCTCGTACCCACCGTATCTACGGGAGATCGGGCGTGCCAGGTGTTGTCTTCCCAGGGATCTGGTTCCCGTCGCCGTCGCCGCCAGCTCGGACGGCGGGGGTCACACGCGTCGCCAGGCGGCTTCGAGACAGCCCTTCTGGGCCGTGGCACTGCACGGTTGCCTCCGGGCGCGGCCGTCGACGCCGCCGGCTTGCGCGCCTCGTAGAACAGGAGCAGCCATGGCAGCATGCAGCGGCCGGCCGGCCTGACGGTGGACGCGCCGTGCAATGCAAGTTGGCTCGACGCCGCGCTGGCGCGCACGCACGGCATTCCTGCCTGCGTCGGGCAATCCCCGGCGGGTTTCGGTCGATCGAATGGCGCTTGCTCGCGCTATGGAGAGTGGGATGCGGGTGGGTGGGTGCGCTGACGAGTGCCCGCCAAGTTCTGCCAGATCTGCTTACTCGCGGGCAGTCCAAGGGAGGGAGGGAGGCGCGGACCAGCTCAGCGGCACTTTTTTTGGAACGTAAAAACAGAGGACGCACGTCTGCAATCGGAGGTCAATCGAAGTGCAGACAATGGGCGGCGTCATCGCGGTGTGTTTTTGTCCCGAGGCCGTTGCCAGTTGCATTGCCGTTTTCGTTCCATACATGCTTAGCGTTTCCATACGCATCACACTGGAAACGGCGAGCTTGCTTTTGCTAAAAAAATTTATAAAGATGGATTTCATTTACTACTCAAAATAAAGTATTAAATGGATACGAAACGGATTGAGCACACACCAAGCCTCGGCATAAATAGAATGCACACAACCAACATCAATGTATACACACATAAAGAAATCCATCGGAAAATAGCAAAGTCATATAAGACCAAAGTTATGCCTAAGCGAGAGAGAAAAAACTGAAGCGATCAAATTCTTGGTTGACAAATTATAACAATGACCATATCCAAGCAAACCATTTTATGACACCAAAAGAACAACGAGGATCTTCAACGACTTCAGTAAGGGAACGACACCGGATCCAATCCCCGCCGTTGTCAGAGTCTAGATTTTCACCTTAAAGAACCAGTTTGAGCATATCCGAGCAATGCCTTCAACAAGGTAACGATGTAAATACATCGTCATTGTTAGGTATAACCAACTCAAGTCAGACCTAGTTTGTCAACCCGGAGCTCGAAACAGGGTACCCAACAAGTATCATTATCGAAGTCAATCATGTGTTATCACCACCACTTTTCCACTGACCTAGCAGCTGCAAGCTCTGGGCTAGAAAACCAACCGCCGTCGTTGCACAATCATACCCTCTACGCCATGTCATAGTGCATAGATGGCATCTCACCATCGAAGGAAACCATCGGGTCTATAGAGAGTAACCCTCGCGATGATCTCTTGGTGGCCATCGCAATCCACAACGAGTCGATCATCATAGGCGGAGTGGTCACTGCATGGACCAACACCAACGGCGTAGCACCCCACCGTTGACTGCTACCTCACCAGAGAGAGTCGTGTCCAGACCCATCGGCCCAGGGACCGACATTGCCGTATCAGGAGCACGAAAGGCAGATATGTTTGCTCGCCAAGAACCAGAGTGTCGCACCCCGCCTTGCCACAACACCCAAGCCCCTAGCCCACCTCCACCGAAGTGCCCAACAACCAACACTGAATGCCTAGTGACATGCACTGGAGCAGTCGCCCCTGAGCACTCGCATGCAACTCCCATTGAGCCGACATGACCATCAGTCGGGCCTAGCAGCTGGACCCGGGAAAACCCTGGACATGAACGCCACAGATCGAAAGCTGATGATTTGTGACCAAAAGGGAGCATGGGGATCGTGCGCATGACAGTGACAACTGCCACGGAGCTTGCGCGCTCGCCAGGGCAGCCATGGCCACACGGTAGGATGAGGCAACAACATGAGACAAAGGCAACTAAGACCGGCCGCCGGTGGCGCAATCCAGGAATGGGCGGTGGCGAGACAAGCATGGGTGAAGGAGCATGCATGCGCGGTGAGCTCCCACCGCCGCTAGCCACCACGAGGGGCTTTGCCCCGACGACTCCGGCCGACAACCACGAGGGACGGGGGAGGCAACGTGGCCACCTGAGTCGCCCGCAGGGACGACGCGAGGGCAGGGTGCGCGTGGTATTGATTAGGAAGAGTGTAAAGACCAAAACTATAACGAAAAGGAGTTACGTAGAAAGAAACTTTTTTCGAACCCAAAACCGTAGAACAATAGATCTACACTGTATTTTCCACTAAATTATAAAAAAATGTGCGAATATACAAGTAGAATAAATTATGTAGCTATCCAACTCTAGTTTTTTCTAACATGAGAAATGATATTTAAAAACACAAGTTGATCAAATTAGGGATGCAATCCACAGATTGTGACAATCTGCATTCTTTTCCTTTGTCCTATGCATTATCCACAATAGATCTTGCTTGAGTCCAAGGCAATGACACCTTATCTTTAAAAATCTTTCCATTCCTCTTCATTCATATGTTCCGGCATCCCATGATTATGATATCTAAATGAATCTTCTTGAGAAAAGTCTGATGTAGCAACAACACTTCATCAAATAATAAATTTTTTGTGTGTCTATTTGGAGAGATTGAATGTCAACAAGATTGTGCAAAGGTACAAGCCCAAAGAAGATGACGTATGGTTTCCTATATGTTTTCATTCCACAACACATATTCGGATTTGGCAATGTGAAAGGATTTCCTTTTAAGTAGACCTTTGGTGTTAATTCTATCATACTAAAAACATTTTGTATGTGATTCTGCTTGTACAGTTCCAGAGCCAATTAAAGAGGCAACGCACACTTGATTGACCCATGATGTGCTTGTACATATTCTTAGAAGCACATACTTATGTTTTCCAGCTGTAAGACCAAGTATCAACAGTTGCAAAGAATTTGGTCCGCATGAGTGTCTGCTCAAGATCAGTAAGCTCTAGAAAGGCTTGATTTGAAAGTGGACTATGGAATTGGTTAGTGATATTTTGATCAACTAGCATTGTTGCGAGAGAGATGTTGTCTCTTACGGCCAAGCTTTGGGAATTGTTGAATCAAGGGAGGGCAATTCCATCTATCCTCCCCAAATAACACTAAATGTCATGTGCCAACATTGCACTGTGCCACTTCGTTGTATATGGGGATGAGATTTAGTTGAGATGTCCACCAAAAAAATCCCTCAACTCTACCATGGGGAGGGGCATAAACATAATATGTTTCCTAGATGATCCTGACCCAAGGTCGCTTTTCTTTGTTATTAAACTTGTGGAGATTTGAAGGAGTAGAGCTTTGTTTTGTTTGACAATGTCAAAACCTCCTAAACCCCCATGACTTTTGGGCTTGCAAACACTCTCCCAAGTAAACAGAGTTGATCCAGCTTCTTCAGATCCAAATTTCCTTGACAAATAGTGCCTCAAATACTTGTTGATCTGATGCACTACACCCCAAAGGATGGGAAGATAATACATGAATTAGGTAGGCACAGAGGAGAAAACAAACTTTTGATAAGTTGCAATCCGCCATTACATGAGATTAGAGTTGAGCATCCTGGAATTCTTCTCCCAATTCTCAGCATCATCATTAGTATACTATGCTCTCTAATTTTTAATGCCTCACAATCAATTGAGGTCTTTAATTTGGAATAGGGTCACCTGATTTTGACCGGGTCAATAATTTCGTAAGGAGATGAAATTGGCTCACCTATCGGGTCAACAATTTCTCGAGGAGCTCTCTCATTAAATTCTTTTAATTCACCATGCTCCCGAATTTTGAAGCTCTCCCAATCAATTCAAGCATTCAAATTCTGGATTTGGTTCATGATTTTGACCGAGTCAACGATTTTTTTAAACAACCAGTAGCAACTAGCCTATAAAAACATACACATCTCTCACACCCTCTCATCATCTATAAAATAAGAAGTGCCAACATGTGATACTATATCACCAATATAGTACATGCAACTACCGACTTAATTTTTTGCCACATAAGTATAGGTTGATTAGTAGACATCACAGAATCACACCGCAAGAAGCACACCAAAACACCACCTTATAAAAAACAGTCATCACCTCCCTCACTAACCAAACCAATCACTCCATGAGTTCCAAAATATAATGTATATTAGTTAAAAAACAAAATTCTTTAACTTTGACCGAGTTTGGATCCCCAAAATTCAACATCCACAATACTAAATAAATAAAATATGAAAATTCATTTTATAGTGAATCTAATGGTACTGATTTGATATTACGGATATTGATATATTTCTCTACAAATTTGGTCAGACTTAAAGGGGTTTTACTTTTCAAAAAATTAATGCACCTTATATTTTGAAACATAGGATTTTTTTTATAAAAACCCAACAACACCAATAGCACAAAAAGCGCGCCCAACCCTTATGTAGTATTGAAATCTTCCATTTTGGGCTTGTTTCTGCTGAGTGGCCATCCCAAATAGGTAAAAGGGAAGGATCCCAACAGACATTCAAAAGGTAAGGGGAAAACTTGTTGATGTATTTATAGTGGGTACTTGTTTCATGGTGGATCAAAAATTAGGATTGTGAGTTGCGTGCATTTACTACGTAAATGTCGGTGCGAGCTCTTGTCGGTTGTACCATCTCTTTTTCATTGAAAAGAGAACTCATCTAATTTTTTTGTGGACCCTTGTTTATTAAAAGTGATCATAGAGACCTCCTCCCGCTACCAACATGTTGTTCATGTGCGCACCCGTCAGTTAAGATTGCATCCAAATTAGCACCACATCCATCTAACATGTGCTTTCGGTCTAGTTTTTTTCGAAAAGACACTTAGCCTCAACATCAAGTGATGCACACACCCTATTATTTATTCGTGTTAACTTCAGTACACTCTTCAAAAATTTAAAAGGGAAATTTTGCATTTTACTACTAACTGGTTTCTAATTGAGATTAAGATGCGCTGGCCCGTTCCTGATCCGAACACAACCTGAAGCAACCCTCGTAATTCTTCCTCCATTAAACTAGAAAATATTAGGAGAAAATATTCTCTTCCCAGCTCGCTAGCGCGACATGCTACTAGCCATTCGATCACGCAAACACCCACTGCGTCATCCCGTGCTCACGTCAGCGTCGGAAAAAAGTACTTTTGACCGAATAGATGAGAAGAGCGAGCTTATCATCACTCTAGAATAATTGACGCCCCACAAACACTGCTTCCCATTCGAGCTCCACCTCTTCTCCTCGCGTTCCTGCACGGCGGTTGTGATGCCTCCTATACCAGTGCAACTGTTCTCTTCCCACTTCCGACAGTGACATTCGTGATGCCTCTTCGCCTCCACAACTACTCCATCCCCTCGCCTGGAAGACACATGCCGCAACGATGAAATCAAGAGTGCATTAGGGAGGTTGACCATGAATTAGTCGCTCTACCAGCGTAAAGTCTTCATCCCTGCCATCCCAAGAACTGAAGGCCACCGCTGTCGTCAGTTGTCGACCCAACTCCACGTCTAGCGATAGACTTCACTCCTTCTCCACAACTCGGGCCATTGTGATAGACCAGGATCTCCTTGCTCGCATGTGTCTACTAGTCTACTACCATTGTCATTCATGGACCAAACGTATGCCACCGCCCAAAGTCCAGTCCATAAGGAATCAACGTCACCCATCTGGGTGCTATGCCGAGAAGGTATGAATCATGTCCTCACCCTACCTCCACGTCTTTGTTTTTTTGTGTTTTTGAAAGGATTCCAGGGTCTAAGGCGCTGGGAAAGATACCAGATTCAAACGGTTCCAACGGGATTGAAATTTGGGGAGGGTCATTCCATACAGTTGCATGCCGTTCAATTAGGGGTGGACGAGATGGTTGGGGCTCGGTGGCGGTTGGTTAAATTTTTATGAAACAGGAGTTGCATGTGTGTGGATGTTTGTTCATTGAAACAAGCGACAGAGGTGGGGAAGTTCGGCACCGATTGATTAAAACGACGGTGATGGTTTCAGCAGGCTGGAAAATCGTTCCTCATTGCATGTGAGTTTTAGCTGGAACTATCAGGGTTGCTTCTGGCAAATTTTCAATCTACGTGTGGTGATAGTTATGTATAGAACCAATATTGTAATTTATGAGCTATGCTTAGTGGCAAATTGTAAACAAGCACATGATAACCCCTTTTAAGATTTTAATTTTCACATACTATTGTGTCACATAACAAGCGCAAGTATAAAACACATTTACACACATATATAAACATCCATGATAACTTCCCGTGTTTGCAGTGCGGTAGTTTTTTGTAGACAAAATGGTCACTTATCCATGGTGACAACATTATTGTAACTAGATGTCCAATTTATCAACCTTGCAAGTGGTAAATTAGAACACAAACCATGACAAATTTTGTCTTGCAATTCTAGCCAATACTCTTTTTTAGGATAATACTCTTTTTTAATGTATTGAGTTGGTGAGCGTGGCAACTCATGAAGTTCTTGGGCGATAGTCTTTTGTATTACATTACATTACATCAACACAACTAAATCTTATGGTAGTTACATGGTAAGTTCTCAACTTTTAGCATGGCAACTGGTGCTTACACATCCTTCGAACTCTGACTTGGTTATCATTGTATTATAGATGGTAAATTTTATGATCAACATGCCAACTTTAAAACTCTGATATTGGATAATAATACCCAATTAAATTCTCTTTTAAATTCAATGACTAGACCATCACGATCTCTCATTCGAAGAGTTATGTTTTAATTTGCATTTTTTAAGCACTGAGTCGTACAACAACTGTTCTATAGTAATTTCCATTATATATAAAATTATGGTACAAAGGAGGCCGAAGCAAAAGACAAAAATGAAACTAAACTGGAGGCATGGAAGAAAGTTCATGATCTGGCCTACACCTATTTTGGAATCAAGTACATTATTTAAAATGATTTGTAATCCATTGTTGGAACAAAGCAACATGCTTGTCCTTGATCTTCCACATAAGGAGAAAAATGTCCTCTTTCCAAGCATGTCTCCAGGTTGGAATGGAGGGGACACCATTTCTAAAAATCTTCCCATTTCCCTAGAGCTAGATATCCCAACAGTCTAGGATGACAATGTCCATACTGAAAGGTTCGGGAAATGTTTCCATAGAAAGCATTAAGTCATCATATACTGATGTACCTCTTTCCATGTTAACAATCATTGTGTCCCAGCATGCCTGAGCAAAACGATAGTCCCAGAGCAGATGGAAAATGGTCTCTTCATATTTTTGATTGTAGATTGGGCAATATTACTCCTCCAATACAAACCATTTTCTATGGAGTGAGGATCTTGTGTTGACTTTGTTGTGTGCTACTAATGAGAAAAATATTTTGTGCTTAAGTCTGCTGAAGCTTTTTCTAAATGAGCTTGAAAATTGGAGGACTGTCAAGATTGCCAAAAAGGTGGACATGCATCCTCTTTGATGAGTATATGTTGGTTACCCCATTGCAAATCCAATTGTCACTGCCAGGGAGAGTCACTTTAGGAATTATTGCAGGGAGTTGCAGGAATTGATGGTATGCTTGTGTGGAAAGTGACACGTGGAAATGCTCACTCCAATCTGCAATAACAAGGAAGCTTTTCAAGGAAAGTTTTCCATCTTTAACAAAGGAGTGGAGTTCATGGAATTACTGAGTGAGAAGCCTTGTGGGCCAATTTTCATACGAATATAAAGTAGCTTCAACACTGACAATCTGGCAGAAGTTGGCTTGTTTGAATAAAGGGGGCAAGTGAAGATGGGATTTCCATGAGAAAGATCCTTCCATCTTATGAAGGGGTGGGTGTCGGTGTCAAAACCGACGGATCTCGGGTAGGGGGTCCCGAGCTGTGAGTCTAGGATCGATGGTAACAAAGGGACGAAGGAGACGATGTTTACCCAGGTTCGGGCCCTCCTATGGAGGTAAAACCCTACGCCCTGCTCGATTATATTGATGGTATGAAGGTTACAAAGTTGATCTACCTCGAGATCAACTAGCTAAACCCTAGATGAGTTTCTCTCTATCCTACAATCTAAAACCCTCCTGGTTTATATAGACACCAGGGGGTACCTAGGGTTTACACATGACAAGACTCCTGCCGAGAATGGTGACGTCGATTCCCTCATCTTGACTTGGAGTGCACGACGCGCCTTCGGGACTTCCTTCTAGAACACATGGTCTCGATGTGTTCGGCCCTTCCCGCGATAGTCAGAGTCCGGCCCACCAAGCCGGCCTAGTGAGAGACAGGCCAGCGGCCCGAGGACCCCTTAGTCCAGGACTCCCTCAGTAGCCCCCGAAATAGCCCCCAATGCCAAGGGTCTCAGTTTTGATAGCTCTGCTTGATCAGAGTCTTCGGCTTGCGGGGTGAGTTCTTCTTCCCGTTAAAGATCGGCTGATACCTGTCCGGTTTCCGATCACACGATAGCCCGAACATCATGAGTTGTTCGGTCCCGAAGGCCAAACGTCAAAGTGTAAACAGTGTTTCTTCTGACAACCTTTCTGACGAAGGGTCGTCGCCTACCAAGACCGCTGAGCCAGTTATGAAAACTCGATTCACGGTTCGAGGCCATTTTTACATTAGCACGACTCATCAATGTATAGATCGTGCTCCGTTTCACACGGGATATGATTAGCATCCAAGTTCCTTTTGCACGTGCATAATGGTACACACGTCTTGGGAAGCGGAGAGATTTGCGGCGTAGTAGAGGGAGGTTAATCGGTGTTACGCCCCATAAAAAGGGTAAAAACCCCAAGGCTTTATTCACGCTTCCCATTCACACCCTCTGCTTTCCCAATCTTACCAAGCGCCGAGAGCCCAGATCCAGTTCCTCCTCAACTTCCCCTCCAAGCCTAGCCATGGCGGGTTCGGGCTCCATGGGCAAGTGGGAGGCCTCCACGGTCACCGACCAGGATATCCGGGAGCTAAAGCTCGCCGGCTACCTCCCCACCAACGTCTTCCACCGCGCTCCAGAGGCGAAGCAAGTCGTCCCCACCCCTAAGCCAGGCGAAAGGGTGGTCTTCGTCCCCTATTTCATCCGGGGACTGAGCTTCCCGCTCCACCCCTTCGCCAGGGGCCTCATGTTCTTCTATGGGTTGGACTTCCATGATCTTCCCCTGAACTCCTTCATGCATATCTCGGCCTTCATAATTCTCTGCGAAGCCTTCCTACGGGTCGAGCCGCACTTCGGCCTGTGGCTCAAGGTCTTCAACGTTAAGCCGAAGATAGTCGCGGGCGAGCACGCAGACTGCGGAGGGGCGGTAATCAGCAAGCTCCCCCGTGTTGAGTGGCCAACTGGCACCTTCATCGACACAATCAAGATCTGACAGAAAGAGTGGTTCTACATCACCGAACCAAGGGATGAGAGCTGGGCGGCGCCCACCGAGTTTAGATCCGGACCCCCTACGAGATTGACCTCGTGGCTCAGGAAGGGCCTAGACTGGGGGTCGGATGCAGAGGTGAAACTGCTGCAGAAGCGCATTACCTCAGTGATCAAGGCCAAGGCCGAACTGGTCGATGTGGTCCAGGTCATGCTCCACCGCCGAATCCTCCACTGTCAGCGCCGGGCCTCCCCAATGTGGGCTTACCGGCATGAGGACGAGCCTATCGTGCGCCAGCTCTTCCGCACTACCTCCGAGAAGCTGTGGAAGGCTTTATTCAAGCCGCGGAAAAGCTGGCCGGCCAAGGAAGAGGATTCGGGCCTAAGCACCGACAACCCACCTACCCAGGTATGGTATAATTTTAATCCATTGACTCTGTTTCTTTGACAAAAAGACTGAACGCCTTCCCCATCATTTCCGCAGAAATGGCTGAGCAAAACCGAGAAAGTTAACTGTCCCGCACCACAACCCGAAGACCCCAGGTCGGAGTTGTTGTCGGCGACGCTCGTCGTGGCGCCGTACTTAGCGCCTGAGAAGAAGGAGAAGAAGAAGAAGGCCAGAGAAGGCCTCCACATAAAGGACCAGCCGGACGCCATGTCCGAGGAAACCCATGCCTCCTCTAGCCATGAGGAAGAGCATGAAGACGGGGGGGGGGGGAAGGCGTTTCCCCCCTCACAAGAAAGAGGACGGCGTCGCAGGACGGCGCGGAGGATGTACCTCCTCCTGCCCCGAAGAGGGCGCGTCGGCCGAGGTTGATTCTGGCCGATGACAGCTCGGACTCTGGTGCGGAGTCCGAGGACTTTGAGAGGGTTCCCCGAAGGAACCTAAGGGTCAAGCCCCCCGCTCAAAGGTATGAATCCGAAGACTCCCTGGGTCTTTTATGCAAAGTTTTCAATGTTTTAAATGCAAGGACGCCTTTCAATTCGCAGCCCACCGCGCGTTCTCCCCACTGACCAGATATCGGATGGGGAGTCTCCGCCCGCCGAACTGGTGGAGAGTGGGACTGCGTCGCACCCCACACCTCCCGGGGCCGCGAAGGATGCCGTGGATGTGTCATCCCGCCGGGCTTCGTTGGAGCCGAACACAGGCGGTGGGAGTGACCACGCCATGGCCGAGGTCGATGCCTCGGCCGCCGAAAACCAGGGGGAGAAAACTCCCCTGGCCACCGAAGACCAGGGGGAGAAAATTCCTCTGGCCACTGAAGAGGAAGAGCGGAGGGATGTCCAGCCCCCTCCGAGGAAATCTCTGAAGCATGCTGTGCCTCCGGAGCTACCGACTCAGTCCCCGATCAGAGATCGGGCTGGCCGGTACCGGTGCCACCGACGACTAGGTGGCCAGTCATGGAGGAGGCTCTATCAAGCGCCCCCATCTCCGAGGATCACCGCGCTCTTATGGGCGCGGTTTTGCAAGGCATTCAGTCCGTCGATAGCGGACTGAAAGAGGCCTTCAATGGTCTCTTGACGGGCTTCAAGGTGAGTCACGTAATACCCTTTTCCCGAACAATTTTAATTTTATTAAGTTTATGCTATCTTTATATATGTAGTAGCCCCCGAGCCCCGGGTGGTTTTGAAAAAACGCACCCGAGGGTCAAATATCGGGAGTGACCAATGATGCGCAAGGCACCATTAGTCCCACAATGTTCGAAAAAGCCCTGAAGAGGACCGATCATAGTGTCATATCCTTGACAGTTCGGGGGTTGGAACGCACATAACCGGATGTATGTTTTTTTGTAGGCCTCGTCCTCGGCGGCGGCCGTTAATGCCGCTGAGCTTACCGAACTAAATCGGAAGCTCAAGATCTCCGAAGAGGAGCTTGATAGCCTGAACAAGAGGTTCGACGAGGCACAAGGTAAGCCAAATTGTAATATCCGATCTGTATATTGTTAGTGATCCGCACTGGTAACCCAGTGTAATTATTTATTTATTGCTTCCACAACTTCAGCTGCGGAGGTGGAAAGACTCAAGGCCGAGCTTGAAAAGATGAAGCAAGAGGCCGCGGATGAGAAGGCGGCCGCCGAACAGGAAGCAGCCGCGCTCTCGACTTTGAAAGCTGCCAGCGCTAAGCAGGAGGCCCAGGTGGAGGAGGTGCAGCAGGAGCTCAAGGACGCCAGCGCAAAGTGCGAGGCCCTTGAGCAGAAAGGCAAAGAGCAAGCCACCGAGCTATCCGTGTTGAAATCTGAGCTTCAAAAGGAGTGGGTGGACATGCGGTCCTTTGAAGAGGAGGTTCGCCAAGTACGGGCTGTCACAGATGGTAAGCCGTATTCACTGCAATGCGCCTTTTGTGGTAGCAGGTTTGCTTTGCTCACCCAGGTGTGGCGTTCCTCAGGCGTCTGTGCGGATCTCCAGAAGAGTGCAGCGGACGCGAACAAGTTCTATGCTTCGCGGGGGGAGGATGATGAGGCTCGGCTATTCTGGGCACAATTTGAGTCCCCCGAGCGCTCTCCTCTTCTGAGCGAGCGGATGAAGCAACTGATGGAGCTGCAGAGGATGGCGGATCCGGCCATGAATGATCTCTGCATCCGGCTGTGGCCTGAAGAGCCATTGCCGAGCAGCTACTTTGGCTTGGTGCAGAAGCTATGCAATGCTGCGCCTCGGATTGACGCACTAAAGCGTTCTTCATGCATCGAGGGAGCTCGGATGGCCTTTGCAAAGACCATGGTGCACTGGCCGAAGCTCAAGCCGACCGAGATGGCCACCGCACCTTCGCCCCCTGGAAAGGAGCATAGGCGCCCCGAGCTATACTTCTCCGCAGTGATGGAGGGTGCTCGGGTAATAGAGGCCCAATGCTCGAAGGATGTTTTTTATGAATAAGCGCGTTGTAATATGTCCGAAGACCTTTAACGCTGTATATTTAAAGTTGCATGGTTTATCATGTCTTATAAGTTTTTAGAGTTTATTTTAACTCTCATGTGGCCGTTTTATCTGAAAGTTGCGAGTCGTCGGCTTCAGCCCCCACGTAGATACTACGCGAGGTGTCTCTGCCTCTGCACTGTGACCCTTAGCCGAGGTATCGGTGCCCGAAAGCAGTAGTGCGGGGGGGACAAGGCAATCGGACTATGATGCTTTATCGCTTTCACTTAGCCGGAGGAGCGTGAAAAAAAATGCGGGGGCTGATGACCAGCCCCCAGTGTTTTGTGATGTGCGGGTGTACCGGGGCCGAAGCCAGCATCACATGGTTTGTATAAGTACAAAACCCATCGTATAACACGGAATAACCTCTATCGATTTTTTAGTATAACACTTATGCTCGGATTTGCAGACCGGTTCTCGCTTACTATGACGGTCAGTTTTCGGCTTTCTCCCCTGAGGTGCTTGACCAGATGAACTGGAAACACAATCGCAGTGGTTCTCCCTTTGCCCCTTTAGCTGAACGAGCGGAACGTAAGGGGGCAAGCACAGGAGCCGGGCAACCCAACTTTTGACCCAAGACATAGTTCGGACCCGATGCATATAAAGCAAAATCCAAGACACCGAACACACGACCAGTTGTGTCGGGGTGATGCTCAGGGCGATATTTTAAATTCAAGCCCCCGGTCTATTAGCCGGTTGCATCGTAATGTACATGGAACAGTTGCGCGAGAGGCGTTTTGACAAGAACAGAGTATGTAAAATACAGTGGAGGGGCCATGTATAATGGTCTTTTATTTCCTCGATAATTCTTATAACTCAAATTGCCGAAGCAACTGTTTACCGGTATTTTGAAGGTAAAACATAGAATTTACACAGGAGAGGTTGTACCAGGGATCTTCGAATGGTGGCTTGACGTCCTCGATGTGCCCTGTCGCTAGTCTGCTCCTGAGCCTCCTAGGGAGTTGCATTCCTTTAAGGGTGATGCTGTCGTCGAGCGGAACTTGGGAAGAAGGTCTTGAGAAGTCGCCGAAGTATGGATGAGCTTTACTCTTTAGCAGGTCCTTGATGGTACCTGTGTTATGTCCGAGGACGTGTACTGGTATTGGTTCGGTCCAGCCGAACACTTACCCTTTAATGGTTGTTCCCCACTGCTGCCCATGGAATCTTGAGTGCGAAGTTGTGCCTTCTTGGCACGTGTTTGACGGTCCTTAGGGCTGTACAATGGGGAGCGTGTCCCTATTTCTGGGGAGAAGAAGATTCTGGGAGTTCGGATTGAAACCGAGCTCGTTTGTCAACCTTATGTGCCTTTATGGCAGATTTCAGTGTTTGCCGACCGTCCTCGCAATGGAACTCGGCCGCCAGGGCCAATGCATGTTCCTCAGTTCGGAGGGAACGCTCTGTGTTGCCGTTGACAGTGATGACCCCCTGGGCCCGGGCATCTTGAGCTTGAGGTATGCGTAGTGTGGGACAGCGTTAAAGCGAGCGAACGCTGTACGGCCTAGCAGGGCGTGATAACCGCTGCGGAAAGGTACGATGTCAAAGATCAAGTCCTCGCTACGGAAGTTATCGGGCGAACCGAACACCACTTCCAGGCTCACAAAGCCCGTGCACCGGGCTTCGACGCCTGGGATCACTCCTTTAAAGGTAGTGTTGCTGGGTTTGATCCTTGATGGATCTATACCCATCTTTTTCACCGCATCTGAGTAAATCAGATTGAGGCTACTTCCTCCATCCATTAGGACTTTAGTGAGGTGATACCCATCGATAATGGGATCTAGGACGAGGGCAGATGATCCCCCATGATGGATACTGGTCGGATGGTCTCGTCGATCAAAGGTGATCGGGTACGCCGACCATGGGTTATACTTTGGGGCTACGGGCTCTACGGCGTAGACCTCTCGAAGGGCGCGCTTCCTCTCCTTTTTGGGTATGTGAGTGGCGTATATCATGTTCACAGTTTTTACCTCAGGAGGGAACTGTTTCTGTCCACCATTGCTCGGACCGCGGGGCTCATCATCGTCCTCGCTGCGTGGGCCCTTGCCTTGCTCCTCGGATGCGAGTTTGCCGGCTTGTTTGAACACCCAACAATTACGGTTGGTGTGGTTGGCAGGCTTGTCTGGAGTGCCATGGATTTGGCAAGGCCTCTCCATGATTTTGTCCAGCGGGGTGGGCCCGTCGCGGTTGCCTTTATTAGGCTTCTTCCGCTGCCCGGATCGAGGGTTGCGGAAGCCGGCGTTGACCGCCATGTCGTCGGCGTCGCTAGTGCTATGTCGGCGTTTATTTTTGTTGCGTCGTGGTTTCCCGTTTCCATCCCGAGCTTCGGAGGTGCCGGGGTCTTCGGGGTTGTGGCTTCGTCTCGCTAGCCAGTTATCCTCGCCCGCGCAAAAGCGGGTCATGAGTGACGTGAGGGCGGACATGGTCCTTGGTTTATCCTGACCGAGCTGGCAAGCCAGCCATTCGTCCTGAATATTGTGCCTGAAAGAGGCTATAGCCTCGGCATCTGGGCAATCGACGATCTGGTTTTTCTTGGTCAAGAACTGGTTCCAGAATTGTCGAGCGGACTCTCCTGCCTTTTGGACGACGTTTCTTAGGTCGGAGGAGTCCGGAGGTCGTACATAGGTGCCCTGGAAGTTAGATCGGAATGCATCCTCCAGATCCTCCCAGCTCCCGATAGAATTTTCGGGGAGACTGTTTAACCAGTGCCAAGCTGGCCCCTTAAGTTTAAGGGGTAGATACTTGATGGCGTGGAGATCGTCTCCTCGTGCCATTTGAATGTGGAGGAGGAAATCCTCGATCCACACTGCCGGGTCAGTTGTTCCATCGTATTGCTCTATGTTTACGGGTTTAAACCCTTCCGGGAACTGATGCTGCATCACCTCATCGGTGAAGCACAGTGGGTGGGCAGCGCCTCTGACCCGGGCTATGTCACGCCGGTAGTCGGCGTCTGTTCTGGCCCGGTTTTGTTCTCGACCTCTTTTGTTTAGGTCGAGCCAAGGCCGGTGCCCGTCCCGTCTATCGGGGGAGTACCCTCTAGATCCGTAGATGGATCTCATGCGGCCTATTCTATAATCCAGGTCGCGTCGTAGGTCGTACCTGTCCTCAGGCTCCATTGGCTCCTTTCCCCTTCTGCGGGGTATCGCCGGCCTATAACCGGCGTCGCCAGCCGTCCTATCTCGTCCTCGGGGAGGGCGGTCCGGCTGGTCGTATGGAGTGTGCTTGGGGGACGGCGTATTAGGAAGCTCGTCATCAAATTGTGGCAGCAGCCGTCGGCGTGGATAGCTCTTGGGTTGGTCCAATAGACCAGTACCGTATCCTTCCTCGGCTGACAGGACCCTCGTCCATCTATCATTGAGGGTGTCTTGTTCGGCCTTGAGCTGCCGTTCTTTTGCCTTTAAGCTTCGGGAAGTAGCTATAAGCTGTTGCCTAAACCGTTCCTGATCCTCAATGTTTTCGGGGATGGTGAAATCTTCGGATTCCGGGCTATCCTCTTCCTCTACAGGGGGGAGGTAGTTGTCATCTTTGGAATCGTTTGGATCTTCGGGGTCGCGCTGGTCCTCCGGCATTTCCTGGTCCTCTAACGGATGCTCGAGAATATCGGGATCGCCGAGGTCTCCCGGGGTATCGTTTTCCCCGGTGCCAGCAATAGCTTCCCGTCCCTTTTTTTGTCTTAGATCGTTTGCGCGGTTTTCGGCGCCTTGACGGCGCTTCATCCGATCTATCACCATTGTTTGCGGGTGTGCGCTCGCCGTTACCGGATGGTGTATCCACCATGTAGACGTCGTAGGTGGAGGTGGCAGTCCATCGCCCGGTGTTGACGGGGGTGGGGGCGCGATCCTCTTGATCCATGTTTTCTGCCTCCTCGGAGGCGTAGTCCAACATGTCGGTTAAGTCTTCGACATTGGCTACGAAGTGGGTGGTGGGTGGGATGAAAAATTCCTCTTGACCCGCCTTAAGGCCAATCCGAACGTGGATCGGGGTTGCGTCGTCAGTAACTTTTATCGACAAGATCCGATATAGAGCTTCGTTGAGTGTCGAGAGCTCGATCGGGTCAATTTGCTCAGCGCTTTCGGAGTTAACCTCCGATGCGTCTGCCCAAGAAGTGTGTTCGGCAGGAGATAGTACCCGGCCATCTGGCGCTATGGCCGGATCCGGACTAAAAGCCAGATCATCGCCGGGGTTAGTCCCGTGGGCGGGGTCGAAAGCGACATCCGAGGTTAAGGCCTCGGAGTCCTCGGGTGCGTCAGATGAGACTGCGAGCCCGGTGAGCGAAAGATCACCCCGAGAGTATATAGAGAACTCTAGGTTCCCGAATCTGACCTCTTGGTAAGGGGCGAAACTCCTGACCCGGCCAAGACGGCCGGTCGGGTCAGCGTGCAGCACAATGCTGCCGAAAGCGAAGATCTGTCCGGGGACGAAGGAGTCCATGTTCCGGACTTCTTTTGTAATGACAACGCGAGCCATCGATTCCTTTGGAGATCACAGCAGAACTCTCAATGAAAGCACCAATGTCGGTGTCAAAACCGGTGGATCTCGGGTAGGGGGTCCCGAGCTGTGAGTCTAGGATCGATGGTAACAAAGGGACGAAGGAGACGATGTTTACCCAGGTTCGGGCCCTCCTATGGAGGTAAAACCCTATGTCCTGCTCGATTATATTGATGGTATGAAGGTTACATAGTTGATCTACCTCGAGATCTACTAGCTAAACCCTAGATGAGTTTCTCTCTGTCCTACAATCTAAAACCCTCCCGGTTTATATAGACACCGGGGGGTACCTAGGGTTTACACATGACAAGACTCCTGCCGAGAATGGTGACGTCGATTCCCTCATCTTGACTTGGAGTGCACGACGCGCCTTCGAGACTTCCTTCTAGAACACAGGGTCTCGATGTGTTTGGCCCTTCCCGTGATAGTCAGAGTCCGGCCCACCAAGCCGGCCTAGTGAGAGACAGGCCAGCAGCCCGAGGACCCCTTAGTCCAGGACTCCCTCAGTGGGGCCTTGCTATAGTACTTTCCCCAAATGAAATTGATCCAAGGTATATCTTCTTTTTTGAAGAAAATAAAATGTTTTACAACAATGGTGCCTTGTTTTGAGTAGAAGTATATAGAATGCAAAGACCTCCATCCTGCTTGGGTAACAAGAGACATGTGACACGAAGTCTTGGAGAGTTGACCTTTCCGGAGTCTTGGGTAGCCGCACCGGTATTCGTGTCTTGCCAGACCACGGACGGCTTAAAGAACCGTTCTAGAAACGTGTTTTCTCGGACCGGATTGCACTTTGCGCCCATTCTTGCAAGGCTATCGGCGACCCGATTGCTATCTCGTGGAATATGATAGAATTCCATCCCCTCGAAGCAGGCTGATATAGCCAAGACGATATTCCGATATGCTGTCATCTTTGGGTCCTTTGCGTCAAATTCTCCATATGATATGGCGAGGTTGAAGTCACCTCGGACTTCCAGATGTTGGACTCCCATAGATGCGGCTATCCGTAGTCCGTGTATCAGAGCCTCGTATTCGGCTGCGTTATTTGAGTCAGCATACATGATTTGCAATATGTATCGCATGTTATCACCAGTGGGCGAGGTGACGACCACCCCGTCTCCCAGCCCAACCAACATTGTAGAGCAGTCAAAGTACATCATCCAATGTGAGTATGTATTGTACTCCCTAGGGAGTTCGACCTTTGTTCACTTGGCCATGAAATCGGCTAACACCTGAGATTTAATGGCTCGGCGTGGGCGAAAGATGATTTTGAAAGGGAGGAGCTCTATGGCCCACTTAGCGATGCGCCCAGTCATGTCTCTGTTGTTGATCCTGTCGCCTAGAGGGACTTTGGATGCCACGATGATAGAACACTCTTGAAAGTAGTGTTGCAGCTTCCGCGATGACATAAAGACTGCGTAGGCGATCTTCTCATAGTGAGGGTACCTCGTTTTACATGAGTTCAATACCTCAGAAACGTAGTATCACTAGTGCAGGCGCCTGCTATACAAACGGTTTGTAACCCCTTTTCGTGACGTAGTCTCAAACCGTCACCTTGCATGTGTGGGCGATAGGGGGGGGGGCTATCCCACACGACATGGAAAACCCGTCGGCGATGGCTGCGCCCGGTCAATCACGATGAGCAAAAATATGTCGTGTGCGATTGGGGGGGCCATCACAAACATATATTTTTGGGAAGTCGTGTGAGATGTGCTTAGCATCCCGCATAGTGAATCCCAAACGTATGTTTCCGTTCGCATTCTACATCACACACGACAGGACCGAGTTTCACATGCAACATCTAAAACCTTTGGAAAATATCATCATATACGGTAAATAGACAGATGAATCTCGTCTATAAAACTGTTGAAGCGGAAGGCAAATATTGAGCCTTCGCTGATGCCGAAGGTCCTTGCAACTTTATGCCAGTGCATGTGGATGGTTGCCCGGCCATCCTTTATCCTCTTGAGGAAGACTTCAAGATTATACCGTGGGTGCTGTATGAATACCTTCCTCGCCTCTTGACCATACATGTGGTTTGAGATGTACTCATCGATGAACTGCTTTGGAAAGGACTGCAAACAAAGATATGCATAAATTTCGTTTCGAAAAATTGTAATGTCACAAAGGGAAAAAGACAAGGTAAAAGCGATAGTACCATCCTATAGTTCACTGATGTCTTCTTCATTGTGCAGACAAACAACTTGTTGTTTTTCGTCGAAAGTTTCTTTATCTTAACAATCTTTCTGAGTTTCTTGATTTGACTGATATTCATGAACACATCATTTCCCCACATGCAAAATGGGTCGAACAGTGGCTCTAAACCTCTTACAGGAGGACCTACATGTGCAAGAACAAATTGTTATTAGAAACCTAAATATTAGAATGGTTCCTGCAATTGCACAATAATGTGCTATTAGCCAAAGGATCATGAAAGTGAAAACCTCGATGGTAAACTTCAGTGTCTCCCATTGTTCCCCCTGTAACGCATTTAAGATAGATATTGATGTGGTTTTAAGTGAGATTTGGCGTGCTATCAGTAAAATATGTTAATGAAAAATAAACGCATTGCAGATCCAACATATTAATTCAAGCAACATTGAAAAGCCAAGCGTGCTAAGAACTATGAAATATAGCAATTGTATGTTTCACATGCATAACAATTGTATGTTTCACATGCATAACAATACAAAATTGTACCAACAATAATCGAACATCACATTGCAGATGATCACCAAAACAAATGAACTAAACAGTTAACTGAGCATCACATTGGACAATAGAACATACTAGAAGGTCAGATTGCATAGTAGCATTACTTGCATATTTCACTAGAATTTCTTAAGGAAAGGCAGGAGCAGCACATGCAACAGGTAAAGCAAACATGCTTAACACGCGTAGCTACCTGAACACAGGTCATTAGTAATTAAGCTAAAAAACAAGCTATTCCTCATTGTAGAAGATATCGATAACGATGGGCTTGGAAGAGGGCAAGGCCTCCACATCGTGGGTGCCCTCCTCATAGTGGTGAGTGGCCTCAGCCTGTCCGGGCACCAACCTGCCGGCTCTGGAGTTGAGGAAAGCATGGGCACGCTGAGAAAACAACTCGTAGTCGCCGTCGAAGGCAAAAACGGATCTGTCGAGAAAACACAACGAGTTGTTGGTCAAAGCAGACAACCGCGTGGCGGCGTCCGCGCGCGAGGCGTCGACGGTGGTCTCGACGCCGATGTGCTGCTCCAAGATCTGGGGGTCGGCACGCATGGCAGCCATCGCGGCCTCATCCGCGCGTGCGGTCGCGATTTGCTTCTCCGCTGCCAGGTGCTCCTTGAGATCCTGGCTATATTGCGTGCACCATGTCTTTCGTCGGCGATTATGTGGGGGGTGGGCTGGTGATTTTGGTGGAATGTGTCACGCCGGTGGTCGGGGCATGTGGAATGGAGGAGGAGGGGGTGGAGGGGAGGGATGTGGGGAAGGTGTGGATTACCTGACTAGATGGAGGAGGGCGAGCAGCAGGAAGGAGCGTCGCCGGCAAGGAGGCGGCCCTGCAAGCAAGCTGTGCAGGTTTGAACTTAGGAAAGGAAGGGGGAATCAGGGGCTGTGGCTTTTGGTTGGTACGAGGGACGGGGGAGGTAGATATTTGCGCGGCAGCCCAAAATTTCGTTCGGTGCGGCGAAAAAGTAGCGTGCACAGTCACATCGGACACAGTCCCTTTACCATAACTGTGTGAGATATTCAACAACACAAACGAATCCTATAGTTGATCCCGTGCGTGATAAGACTGAACGTGGAAATTTTAGTCTCCAAGCTTCCGGCGTAAGATATCGGATACTACATTGCACACGGTACTTGCATTTCATTTTCATTTGGAAGAGAAAATGGGGATACAGCGGCAAATTTTGGTCCGAATTTCCCTCGTTACATTTGTCATCAACGTCATTACTTAATTTAACAACACTTGCAAATTTGAGTACTACACAAAAGAGCCTACAACACTGCCCGCACTTACTTAATCGAGCAACTAATAAACATTAGTTAGTTGACATAAACATTACTCTAACAAAAGACCATCGCGCTAGACAGAGACTAATATTCCACCTGGCATTCGTCGATCTCCGCCGCCTCCTCGATGACTGGCTCCCGCTCGATGACCTCTGGGGTAAGGAGATCCATGGGATCCGTCGCCACATACTCCAGCACCTCCCAGTCTTCCTCCACCATCTCTTTGCATAAGGCCGCCATGAGCCAGGCGTTGGCGACCTTGCTCCAGGCATGGACGGCCACAATCTTGGCTAGGGAAGCCGCCGACGAACGGACGCCTGCTCGAGCACACTCAGCGATTACCAACTCATCGGACGTGGGTTGTCGACTGGTGTCGGAGAAGGCAGATGTGATTTGTGCAGTGACCGACATGAGATGGGCGTGGGCGGCCTCGAGATGGGACTGGGTGTCCGCCATCAGGGCTACGGCGACCGGCGAGAAACTGACAGCTGATGTGCCGTTCTCGCCATTTGCTATCCCCGCCGCGGTTGTTGCTGCCACCCTCTCAGCTGCAGCAACTGCCCTTTCGGTTGCTGCAGCCGCCCTGTCGGAGGTAGCGGCCACGTTCAAGCATCTTGAGAGCACGCTCATTGATGCGGCCGCGCTCGGGCCGGAGTGGGTTGCCGAAGTTGCCCTCACGACGGGGATCCATGTCCCCATCTTTCACCGGCGACGATTGAAAAGTAAAATGCTCTGGGGAGTCCGTGCGATAAACTGGCCGGCGGTGTATTGTAGCCGATGAAGCTTCCGTCCTAAGCCATGCATTATGACTTTATGAGGATTGGCCCAAGATGTTTTGTACTGCATCACACACGATTCATGAACTTGAACTGTTTGTGAAAGACTTGATTTTCAAAATGTTTTTAATACAAAAAATGAGGTTACTTCGAAAAAGGACGGTGTTTGGATTGCAATAAGATTTATCTGCAGCGAACACTTATCAATAGCTGGGTCGTGCTAAAATATGGAATTATTCAGGGTCCGTTTGGCATTTTTATGCATTAATTGAGTTTTCTAGGCATTTAATGTGTATAATTCAAATTTGAACTATCGTCCCAATGTCCGGTGCGTCAAAATGGGATGAAAATCATATTAGTGTCCATGGCTTCATCTTTAGGTCACGGGCAAGAAATGGGAATGAATTTCAAACATATCGGGGTCTTGGCTGGGCCTCAAACGTTGAGAAACTTGGTTTTTAAATTACTGTAAATCCAAAACACGTCAGAAATTCTAAAAACTTGGCATGTTGTCATGACATGGCACATATGTGCCATTGAAAAAAATTGTCGAACTTGCGACAATTATAGGCACAAGTCCCTTACAAACCGGAGCTTCTCACTACAAGCTTTGTGGTTCCAATAAGGAACACGTCACCTTAATTACGTGGGCAAAACGACATCCGCTCATCTTCTCGCCTTGAACTTTTGTTGGAGGCAACATAGACCAGTAAGAGTGTCTTGCTAAAATATGGAATTATTCTGGGTTCTTTTTGCATTTTCATACATTAATTGAGTTCTCTAGGCATTTAATGTGGATAATTAAAATTTGAACTAAAATCACTAGGTCTGGTGCATCAAAATGGGTTGAAAAAACATATAAGTGTCCATGGCTACTTTGGGCCCCATGCAAGATATGTGAATGGATTTCAAACATCTCGGGGTCTCAACCACATACATTGAGAAGCTTGGTTTTACATTCATGTATAAATCAAAAACTCATCATAATTTCATGAAACTTGGCATGGTGTCATGACATGGCTCATACGCGCCCTGGTGAAAAAATGTCCGATTTGGGACAAGTTTTGCAACAAGCCCCTTACAAACCTGAGCTTCTCATGGGAAGCTTTTGTGGTTTTGATATGGAACGCGTCACATTATGTGGGTGAATCGACATCCGTTGCATCTTCTCGTCTTGAACTATATATTTCTAGAGGCAACATATACCAAAATGAGTGTCGTTCCAAAAATATGAAAAATATACATGGTTCTTTTGGCCTTTTTATACATTAATTAACTTTTATATGCATTATTTAATGTGCATAATTCAAATTTGAACTACAATCACAAGGCCTGGTGCATCAAAATGGGTTGAAAATAATATAAGTGTACATCCATCTTTAGGATCCCATGCAAGATATGGGAATGAATTTCAAACATCTCACGGTCTTGGCTCGGGCACACATACATTGAGAAACTTGGGTTTTAAATCATGTATAAATCAAAAACTCGTGAGAAAAGTCATGAAACTTGGCATGGTGTCATGACATGCCTGGCTCATATGTGCCCTAGTAAAATAATATCCAATTTGGGACAAGTTTTGGCACAAGCCTCTAACAAACCTAAGCTTCTCATGGGAAGCTTTTGTGGTTTCAATATGGAACACATCACCTTATGTGGGCGAATCGACATCCGCTGCACCTTCTCATCTTGAACTATATATTTCCAGAGGCAACATATACCAAAATGAGTGTCGTGCCATAATATGAAATTATACATGGTTCGTTTGGACTTTTTATACATTAATTGACTTTTATATGCATTATTTAATATGCATAATTCAAATTTGAACTACTAACACAAGGTCCGGTGCATCAAAATGGTTAGAAAACCATATTAGTGTGCATGCATCTTTAGGTCCCATGCAAGATATGGGAATGAATTTCAATCATCTCGGGGTCTTGACTAGGCGAGAGAAACATTGAGAAACTCGGGTTTTAAATCATGTAAATCAAAAAACTCGTCAGGAGATTCATGAAACTTGGCTTGCTGTCATGAACATGGCACATAAAGGCGTCATATCATTTTGTTTTCCTATTTGAGACTCGTTTTTTAATATATATTTTCTTTTAGAGCCAACATTGAGAATACTTACGTTAAATCATAGTAAATCTAGAACTGACACAAAATTCAAGAAATTGGGCATGGCGTCATGATATAGCACAAATATGTTGTGGTATTTTTCATGTCCATTTTGGAAAAAGACGGACACATTAATAGCTAACAAAATCTTTTTGGAACAAAGAACTGTCACGTTTCCACGGAAACGGTTGCATTATTTTCAAACCGTGGGTGTTCTACTGCCCTTACATGCTGCCAAGCGTCGCACTCTTCTATTGGCTAGGGCTTAGGAGGTGTCGTGCGAGCAGCTGCTAGAGTTGACAAGAGGCGTGCGAGCTGGCCTCTGCCGCGCAGGCTCACCGGGAGGCATGCGGGTTGTATGCCGCAGGCTCACCGGGAAGCGAGCCCTTTGACCTCCGCATCCGCCCTCCTCGCTTCCTACCTGTCCATCAATGGCGCCCGAGCCGCTGTTCAATAGGCGGCTTTACTACCCACTCACTCACAATCCTATCTACATCTTCGCCTCCCATTCCCCTCCATCATTCAGACCTCCACGGCGACCTACGCCATGGTGCACAAAGATCATATGCCACTAGTCTTCCGGTTTGGTGAAGTTGACAAAGAGCCGGAAGAGATAGAACATAAAGACGAATGGGACGCCATGGACATGGCCCTGGAAGAGCTGCATGCCGCAGCGGATGCTGCCCCGACGCACTCGCCAGCAACCATCCCCGCGCCCGCGCCAGCAACCATCCCCGTGGCATTGACGGGCTGGTCGCCGAGCATCATCGCAGCGCTGGAAACCGCGGGCGTCAGGGAGGTCCCCGCGGACCCGCGCGAGCTCGTGTACGTGCAAGCGCCAGCGCCTCCTCCCTCGCCCTTGCTCGTGTGCGCCCCTGCACACGCCACACCGGTACCAGTGCGCGAGCTCGCACCCACGGCGCCCGACCCCGTGCGCACGCTTGCACCCATCACGGGCCCCTCAGCGGATTTGGTTGACGCCGTCGACAGCTTCCTCGCAGCGCCGCTAGTCGCCACCCCCCGGCCCCGCACCTGTCGATCGCGCGACGACCGGCTCTTGGATTGTGAAGTCCATAACATTCTGGTCTCGTTTGAAGAACTATACAACTTCGCCCCGAAGCACGAGAACGCCGCCGCAGAACGCCGCAGCCGCCGCCGCCGCAACTAGTTTTCTTTATATTGTATCTCGATTGTATGAATGTAAAGTCAAAGCTTGACTGAATGAAATCTATGGTTTGATGAACTAAGTATTTATCTCTGAATTCACATAGCAAACAAAAAACCATCGTCGTTTTCTCTGAATAAACACTCATCACAAACGGTTCAGGTTGAATACCCGTATACAGATAGACAACTATCTTTCCTTCGCCCATAAGCCAAGTGAAAATATTGGCGCACAGGATTGGTGCAATGCGTCATCGCAAATGTTTCTCTAATATGACCCGTGTGCCTAGTGCAGACAATCCAGGAAGATTTGCATCTATCATATTGGGTAAATTGCCATATGTCAAATCGGAAGCATTGGCATCTGTCGAACTAGTAGCATTGGCATTTCTCAACATTGTAGCACTGGCATTTGTCGAATTTCGCAGGAACAAAATCACTATTACGGTGCACTTTTGCAACTGAAATTCAGCAAACATGGATTTCATTCATAGATTAACCATTGGTCTTTGTACAAAATAGTTCAACTCGACAGCTAAATCGAACAAACTTTTCCCCAATTTTTGCCAACCACGTACTGAAATAGCTAGTTCACCTATATATACTAGCTAATTTAAAGTACGTGGTACAGTTCAACCATATCTATAGTTAGATGAACTGAACAAAATAGCCCCTAAATACTAGTACCACGGAGGGGCTTTGTACCACTTCCAGCAGAATTGAGCGCGCTCAGTAAGAGCAAGTGGAGGAGGAGCCTGCCGATGAGTTGCTGGAGTCATGTCCATTGCCTGCCAGTGCCGCCCTCCGGCGCTCAAGACGCCCCTCCTCGAAGCGACGGGACTCGGCGTAGATCTCCGCATTCCGCGCTGCCGCTGCGGCTGCTCCAGCGGCCATGGCGTCGGTGAGCTTCTTCGCGTGCGCGACCTGGCGCTCCACCTCCTTCTCTAGGAAGTAGATGTAGCACGCAAGGGTTGCGACGCAGAAGCCCGGTGGCGGGCCTTTGGCGGCCTCCACCTCCCGCATTCGGGCCTTGGTGGCGGAGCGGGTGATGACCCCGCCGCCTGACGGCGGGGTCGTGGCAAAGACGGACGACGGTGGGGTGGCGGCCCCGGCGGCTGCCGGCGTGTTGGCGGCCATGGTGGCCACCGGCAGCAGTTGCCTTCGGGCAGCGGTTGTGGAGCGTGTAGTTGGTGGCGTGCGCACACCCATTAGGGATGCCACGTGCACCACATGCTTCAGAGGACTGCCGCGTCGACGCGGTGAGGCCTCCCAGCTGGGGCTGTCCTCTGGCGGAGTGGCTGGGCGACGACGAACGGCCGGTGCCATTGGCGATTGGGGGAGAATCAAACTAGACAAGCTACGGGGAGGGAGGGGATGAAGGCAATGTGGAGTCGCCGGCCGTGAGGGTTTATATAGCAGGCCGGCAAGCATTGGGGTCCACCTAGCCGGGCAGCAAGTTAGAGCCATAGGACGGTTTTGTGCGCGGGAACCTGCACGGTTGTGCGCGGGAACGGGCACATCGAGCGGACGCGTGGCGAAAAGCGGTGCCGAAGCGTGCACTGGAATCCTCGGGAGGCAACGCGGTGACAAGACGCGAGAGGGGAGGACGGGGTGATGCGCAGGCACACAGGTCATAATAATAAAACGTCTGCGATATTAATATAGGCAAACGGCACTTCCCAACGAAGCGTCAGTAATGATTTCATCCATCGCTGACAATTGTTTGGCAGCAACCGTCTGCCAACAACCCACACAACTTGTCAGTATGAATCATTTGGGTTATTATTTGTCTTCCCACACAATTCTTATGAATGAACTGTTTGCTTGGTATCACACACACCTTGTTATGGTAACTCGTTTGTGTTCTAGCTCGATCAACACAAATAGTTTGTCTGAATGAACTGTATGCCGTACTTCACACACATATGTAATTTGAGAACCGTTTGTGTTATCTTGTCTAATCGCAAACAGTTCATAAGCACCAACTGTATGCCCTGCATCACACACGCATCTATTTTCTGAATCGTATTTGATGGATCCGCCATCGCACACAGTTCGTGTCCTTAGCGACGGAGCTTGAACTATACCGTTTGCGATTGATGGATCGCACACAGTTTCCACGAAGGGTCTCTGATTGATGTGTCGTCTTTGGACCATTTTGTAGTAGTGTATACTAGCTTTTGCACATCAAACTTGCGGCCTTTGGCATCGGGTTCGACCACTAGGACAGTGCTGACGACCTGATTGGTTTCCGAGATGTATACAAACATTGGCTTGCCCAGTCCAGGTGCTGTGAGTTTTGGATTGGTAGCGAGGAGCTTTTTAATTTCCTATAGAGCATCTCCTGCCTCACTAGTCCATTTAAAATTCTGTAGCGACCCGACCCGAAACGGTCAAGTCTCTATGTATGCACCATCCCAAGATCAATGCTGGCACACATAGTACATCAATGTATATATCAAGAGTTCAATCACAACTGCTTTATTAATCGAAATCTCATATCGAGCCCTTTATTACAATGAAGATTACAATAAAGTGGCTGAAGGACAACTCATGAGATAAAACTAATAAAAATCTTGCGGAAGCTTCAAAGGTAGTTGAGTCCATCCGACTCCAAGGGCATCTCACCAAGCGTAGAACGTGTCCTCACTCCTAGTCGGAAAAGTACTCTGCAACATGATACGTTGCAGCCGTGTAGGTCAGCATATTGAATATTCGGACAAGTCACAAGAGAGGGCCGGTAAAATCATCATCTAGACTATATGCATATATGGCAGGTGGGGCTGTAAGTTTAAGTTTAGCGTAAAGCAAAAAATTTCCTACAGCAAGAGAGGGGGGGGGGGCGGCAAAAGAAAAATAATTACTACATTGTTGGTTGTTTAATCAGATGGTTCCACCAACCATTTCTCATACCCAAGTTAACAATAATACCCACATCATTAATATTATTTGTGTTGAGACTGGCTGATAGTATCATCTCCGGTGCTCATGTTGTCCATAACCGGGGACACGGCTAATCGATTAGATTGTTACTCTGCAGAGTCTTGTACACTTTACCCCCAAGAATCGATCCCTCCGGTTGTGTCCTCGCACTGCCTGGTGTTTGAGAACGGGACGATCGAAACATGGTCTTCCAAAGCGATCCTCCGATAGAAAGTCAGTGCCCATCCAATCCGACCGTTCTTCTACATCTCGTAGCAACTGACCTACCGGAGTCACGAATAGGGTCAACCAAGACAGAGCCCATATTGACTTGCGGTTGCACACGTAAGCTTTCCGGCCTTGATGATATGGGGTGTCCCGATCTTCTCAGTAAGCGGCGGTGGTGATGATGAAGATGATAGATAACTTGTATGTCGCCGATGAACTCTCCCTCGCTTGATCCCTGATGCCAATGCAAAAGGTCTCAACCCTTTGGATATTCACAACGTCACACACTTGCGCACGTAGCCGTCGACCACGAAACGGTATAATTGCAATATACTAATTCCCAATGGAACAGCAGATTACACTCAACTTGCAGTATATGATCTCCAGATCGATACGAATTGGAGATGAGGATTCAAGATGAATGCTTACAAGCAATCTCAAGAACTAGGGTTTATCTTAAACGTGGTCTGCTCTAACTAACCCTAAGGAAGAGTATTTATATCCTAAGATAGATCGAAGGGGTACACGGGCCGTCAGCCCCAAAGTCTGCGCGCAGGCAGCACGGTAGTACCGCTCACATCAAACGGTACTACCGCTAGAAGCGGTATTACCGCTCTGAGAATTCTAACTGCCGCTTTAGTACCGCTTGGGTCGCTTTGATTCCAGAAGAAAATTGTTAAGCGGTACTTGGGCGGTAGTGCTGGGCCGGTAGTACCGCCTAAGCGGTACTACCGCTCGGGCAGGCGGTACTGCCGCCTGGGAACTGCAGACTCCTCTTGCTCCCTTGTGCCATGCCTTCCTCCTTGCTCCCTTGTGCCATGCCTTCCTCTCCATTGTACCTAATGACACATACACACAAGGATTTAGGCAGTATAAAGCTCTCATTAAAAGAAATAGCATTATCAACTAAGAGAGAATTCACCTGTTGTTCTAGTAACTTAGCACGAGCTCTTGTAGTTGGTCCAATCCTGATTTCATCATTGAACGCCTTCTTTGCAGCAACAGGTTGTTCATCTTCAAGGGATGGAACCATAGTAGGGATGTCCTCATCATCCTCCCCCCCTTCAAAAGGCGTCGACCCCGACGCTCCAAGGTCATCGACGTCACATGGGGACAAATCAGCAACGTTGAAACTGTTGCTAACGCCACCAAAGTCAGCAATAGGAATATCAATCGAGTAGGCATTGTCATTTATCTTGGCTAACACCTTGTAAGGACCAGCACCACGCGGCCGAAGTTTAGAACGTCGCAACTGTGGAAACCTGTCCTTGCGAAGATGCACCCATACCATATCGCCAGGCTGAAACAAAACTTTCTTTCGTGATTGGTTTCGTGCAGCAGCAATGTTCTTGCCTTGCTTCTCAATAGCCTCTCGTGTCTTCTCATGAATCTGCTTCACATAATCTGCTCTCTTTGATGCCTCCAAATTAACCCTCTCATGCAATGGAAGAGGCAGCAAATCTAGTGGTGTAATTGGTTTGAAGCCATACACCACCTCAAAATGACAAAACTGGGCGGTAGTGTGCACAGCCCTGTTATAGGCGAACTCAACATGTGGCAAACACTCCTCCCACTCACGCAGATTTTTCTTGATCATAACGCGCAGCAATTGGGACAATGTTCGATTCACCACCTCCGTTTGACCATCAGTTTGTGGGTGACAGGTAGTACTGAACAGCAACTTCGTTCCTAGATTTCCCCACAATGTCTTCCAGAAGTAGCTCATAAACTTCATGTCCCTGTCAGAAACAATTGTTTTTGGCACTCCATGCAAGCGTACAATGTCCCTGAAAAACAGGTTAGCAATATGCGACGCATCGTCGCTTTTGTGGCATGCAATAAAATGTGCCATCTTAGAAAATCTATCCACTACCACAAATATAGAATCATGACCTCTTTTAGTGCGTGGCAAACCTAACACAAAATCCATACTTATATCTTCCCATGGTGTGGTAGGTGTAGGTAGTGGCGTATACAAACCGTGAGGCTTCAGTTTTGACTTGGACTTGTTACATGTAACGCAGCGCCGAACAAACCTGTCCACGTCGCGCCTCATCTTGGGCCAATAAAAGTGATCAGCCAGCATGAGCAGTGTCTTCTCACGCCCAAAGTGACCCATCAATCCGCCTGCATGTGATTCCTGCAACAATAGCAAACGTACGGATGATTGTGGAACACAAAGTTTGTTAGCTCGAAACAAGTATCTATCATGGATGTGGTATTTCTCCCATGCATTTCGAAGCAAACATAAACGATATGGTTCAGCAAAATCATGATCAGTTGCATACAAATCACACAAACGTTCTAAACCAGGAATTTGAATATCGAGACGTGTCAAAAGCATGTTCTTCCTAGAGGGAGCATCAGCAACAATGTTATCTTTTCCCTTCTTATGCTTAATGATATATGGAAAAGACTCAATAAACTCAACCCATTTAGCTAAGCGTCGATGCAGATTGGATTGAGCTTTCAAATACTTCAATGCTTCATGATCAGAATGTATGATAAATTCTTTTGGCCACAAATAATGTTGCCAAACCTCAAGAACTCTAACAAGCGCATACAATTCTTTATCATAAATAGGATAATTCAGTCGAGCACCAGAAAGTTTCTCGCTGAAATAAGCAATAGGTCTACCTTCTTGCATCAACACACCACCAATACCGATACCACTAGCATCACATTCAACTTCAAATTGTTTGGAAAAATCTGGTAGTGCAAGTAATGGTGCAGAAGTAAGCAAACGTTTCAGCTGGTCAAAAGCATGATCTTGGGCTGCGCCCCACACAAAAGGCACACCTTTCTTCGTTAATTCATTCAATGGTGCAGCAATAGTACTAAAGTCTTTCACAAAACGGTGATAGAAACCAGCAAGACCATGAAAACTTCGTACTTGACTAACATTCATGGGA
This sequence comes from Elymus sibiricus, assembly GCA_039707655.1. Classification (NCBI taxonomy): domain Eukaryota; kingdom Viridiplantae; phylum Streptophyta; class Magnoliopsida; order Poales; family Poaceae; genus Elymus; species Elymus sibiricus. Next base: position 308,808,289 of record CM077671.1, read on the forward strand.
GTAGGCCAATCTTGAATTGCTTCAATCTTAGATGAATCTACTTCTACCCCATGCTTAGATACAACGTATCCCAGAAATATCACTTTATCTTTTGCAAATGTGCACTTCTCAAGATTAGCATACAATTTATTATCACGCAACACTTGCAAAACCTGTCTAATATGATCACAATGTTCAGATTCATTGCGACTGTAAATAAGTATATCATCAAAATATACAACCACAAAACGACCAATAAACTTTCTCAAAACATGATTCATTAATTGCATGAAGGTACTAGGTGCATTAGTAAGACCAAAAGGCATAACTAACCACTCATATAAACCAAATTTAGTTTTGAAAGCAGTTTTCCATTCATCCCCTTCCTTCATCCGAATTTGATGGTAACCACTACGCAAATCAATCTTAGAGAAAACAGCAGCACCACTCAATTCATCTAGCATATCCTCTAAGCGTGGAATAGGATGACGATATCGAATAGTGATGTTGTTAATAGCTCTACAATCTACGCACATGCGCCATGTACCATCTTTCTTAGGCACCAAAATAACAGGAACAACACAAGGACTAAGAGAAACACGAATATACCCTTTGTCTAGTAGCGCTTGCACTTGCTTCTGTATTTCCTTCGTTTCTTCGGGATTGGTCCTGTATGGCGCTCGGTTGGGGAGGGTGGCGCCGGGTATGAGATCAATTTGGTGCTCAATGCCACGCAATGGTGGCAGCCCCGATGGTACCTCCTCCGGAAACACATCGCCATATTCCTGCAAAACAGTAGACACACCAAGAGAAACAGATTGCGTATCATTAGAAACTAAAACCTCGCCTTTGTACATAAGCACAAGAGGCAGGGCTGTAGGATCCTCTCGAAATTCTCTCATGTCTTCTTTGGTGGCTAATATAAGCAAACTAGGCTCTCTCGCACTTTTCGTTATATTATCACTCACGGCTTTGACATTGTTCTCTCGTGCAGGTGGCTGTTCGATATTCACTTCTGTTTTCTGACGAGACTCATTGACAATTTGCTGTGGTGACATAGGCTACAGATTTATTTTCCTGCCCTTGAACTCCAAGTGATAAGTATTGGCACGGCCATTGTGTTGCACATGGCGGTCATAGAGCCATGGCCGACCCAATAAAAGATGGCAAACTGTCATAGGCACCACATCAAATTCAATGGAATCCTTGTATGGTCCTATCTCAAAATTTACGCGCACCATATGATTCACCTTCATCTCACCATTGTCACTCAACCATTGTACGTAATATGGATTGGGGTGAGGTAAATATTTCAGATTCAGCTTGGCACATAACTCCTTGCTTGCAAGATTGCGGCAGCTACCTCCATCAATGATCACTCTGCAAGCTTTGTTGGGGCCAACTAGTGATTTTGTTTGGAACAAATTGCAGCGCTGTGAATCAACATGTGGCTACACACTAAGAGCACGCTGCGAGACAACAATAGTAGGTGCTGGAGAGGCGAAAGCATCTATGCCGTCGTCACGTGTGTACCCATCGTCATCTGAAGCATATGGATTAGCATCATCGCCAATCTCATACTCATTGTCATCGTTTACAATCATCACTTTTCTATTGGGGCACTCTCTCTTGAAGTGTCCCTTGCCTCCACATGTATGACATAACATATCTCTATTACGGGCTGTAGACATATTGGAACCTGAGCTAGTAGCAGGAGCAGCAGGTTGCTTTGATTGTGGAACTGTGAAGGCTGGTTTGGTTGCAGAAGAAGAGGGGCGGCTGGCAGCGCCCTCAATAGGGGGCGGCGGTGTTCTGTTAGAGAACCGCCCAGCTGTAGTATAACGTCCTTTAATTTGAGCTTCTTCGGCCAACTGGGACTCAGCTTCTCTTGCATGATGGAGTAGCTCATTCATGGTATTGTATTGGTGATGCCGAACAATACCCTTAATGTTATATTTTAGCCCATGGAGAAAACGTTGCATAGTCATCTCAACAGACTCTCGCACTCGAGCACGCTGCATCAACATCTCCATCTCCATGTAATATGCATCAACCGTCAGGGAACCTTGCTTCAATTGTGTCAATTTATCATAAACTGTGCGCAAGTAATTAGTGGGAACAAAATGAGCTTTCATAACCGCCTTCATCTCACGCCATGTACGAACAGGAAGCTCATTGTCATCGCGACGGGTACTCACAACGCTATCCCACCAACGCAATGCATAGCCATCAAATTCAGAAGAAGCAAACTTGACCTTCCTATCTTCAGTATAATCATGCAAACGCCATAATTTCTCCATCTTAAGCTCCCAAGTGAGATACTCTTCGACATCAGTGGAGCCTTCAAATCTAGAAATCGTGAACTTGGGCTTGCCCAAAACATCATCCTCCTGAAACGGTACACGCCGAGCACCAAGTGGTGGTGGTAGGCGACCATGCCCTTGAAAGCCACGCCCACGGCCATGATTGCCCACCATGTTGTCATTGTCGTCATGGACACTATCAGCATCGTCATGGTCGTCATGTTGGCGTTGCTCAATCGCGACACGTAACCCATTGACTGAAGTTGTCAACTGCTGTATACTTGTTTGGAGAGCATTGACTTGTGTTTGCATAGCATTGACGGTAGTGTCAGTTGCGTCCACTTTCATTTGTATAACTTGAATATCAGCCTCAATTTTTTCAGCGGATCGATCAATAACCCCTGTCAAATAAACGCGGAGAGCTTCATGGTCCTTCCATGAAACACACTCGTCATCAGCCTTTTTCTGCAGCACATCAACATCACTAGAAGACATGATTAGTAGGTTAGTGCAAAAATCAAAATCTGTGTGGTGGCACACTCACAACTCACTCAAAACTGACAAGAAAAGGAAATCTTACCGTTCCAAAGTGAATAGTAATGCTTACCCGTTCAGATGGATGACTAATGCACGGATGTGATGAAGTGAATACCCGGGTATGAGAACAATCACACGACAGAGCAGGATTATATGGTGGAGCTAGGTATGATATCCTATCTACACCGAAGACAAGTCCTAGTGCTGATCGTGTGAGCCAACAACCAAGGAAAACACACACGGTGGAGAAAAATGTGGCAGAGCAACTATCAAAACAGGAGGTGTTGCAATGCACTCGAGAGACACTAGCAATGCTCAATGTAAACAGGCACAAGATTGCTCAATTCTACTAGTGCACAATCGCAAGAAGCCAACAGTGCAATAGATAGCAACCACGTCCAGCCACTGTTTCTCTCTTTTCTTTCTCTCTCCTCTTTTTTTTTTGAGGCCACAATAGATCGCAAGCAGCGGCAACTGTTCTTGGGTCACGTACAGAAATTGCAAAGCACCAAAACCTATATGAGTAGCCTGTAGAGCGGAAACTAGTCTCGTGGGTAAGTTCCTAACACCTTTTGTGTAGACAGGCTATGGCTATGGATTGGAATTTGCAAAACAGGATAGCTGATCGAACAACAATCCAATCTACGATGCAATCTACGATGGAAACTAAAAAACCAATGGATTCGAAGGAAAAAGCTACGCAAAAAGAAAGACACAACGACCAGCAACTAAAACAAATCTACGATGCAATCTAGGCTATGGCAAAAACCCTAACCCGAATCTTTTTGTGAGGCTTTTTCTGGATAGGATGAAAAACACAACTAATCTACGGATGATTTGGTGGATGCTTACCGAGGCAACGCTGGATATCTGATACCAAGATGATATGGGGTGTCCCGATCTTCTCAGTAAGCGGCGTTGGTGATGATGAAGATGATAGATAACTTGTATGTCGCCGATGAACTCTCCCTCGCTTGATCCCTGATGCCAATGCAAAAGGTCTCAACCCTTTGGATATTCACAACGTCACACACTTGCGCACGTAGCCGTCGACCACGAAACGGTATAATTGCAATATACTAATTCCCAATGGAACAGCAGATTACACTCAACTTGCAGTATATGATCTCCAGATCGATACGAATTGGAGATGAGGATTCAAGATGAATGCTTACAAGCAATCTCAAGAACTAGGGTTTATCTTAAACGTGGTCTGCTCTAACTAACCCTAAGGAAGAGTATTTATATCCTAAGATAGATCGAAGGGGTACACGGGCCGTCAGCCCCAAAGTCTGCGCGCAGGCAGCACGGTAGTACCGCTCACATCAAACGGTACTACCGCTAGAAGCGGTATTACCGCTCTGAGAATTCTAACTGCCGCTTTAGTACCGCTTGGGTCGCTTTGATTCCAGAAGAAAATTGTTAAGCGGTACTTGGGCGGTAGTGCTGGGCTGGTAGTACCGCCTAAGCGGTACTACCGCTCGGGCAGGCGGTACTGCCGCCTGGGAACTGCAGACTCCTCTTGCTCCCTTGTGCCATGCCTTCCTCCTTGCTCCCTTGTGCCATGCCTTCCTCCTTGCTCCCTTGTGCCATGCCTTCCTCCTTGCTCCCTTGTGCCATGCCTTCCTCTCCATTGTAGCTAATGACACATACACACAAGGATTTAGGCAGTATAAAGCTCTCATTAAAAGAAATAGCATTATCAACTAAGAGAGAATTCACCTGTTGTTCTAGTAACTTAGCACGAGCTCTTGTAGTTGGTCCAATCCTGATTTCATCATTGAACGCCTTCTTTGCAGCAACAGGTTGTTCATCTTCAAGGGATGGAACCATAGTAGGGATGTCCTCATCACTTGAAGTATCCATCCATCTCTTTGATCCTGGGTGGCATTCCTTCGGGATGATCATAGGTAGATACCAGGATTCCCGGGCATAACCCTGATAGATATCAGGCTGCCAGATGCATGTCCAATCCACCCAGAGGTATGTTGAAAACTTGAAGTCTTGAAGTCTTGATCATCATGTAGGTCTTGAAATAATTTATCTCGTGACTCTCATGAATCACACAACCAACCCTGTCTACTAGAAGCATAGCAAAAATAAAATAACGTTTCCCGAGGCCAAAGTGACAAGGATTTGAGGGGTGCCTACCACATGATACTACTCAAGAACCAAAGTTTCCAAGTACCTACTTTGCATGCAATGGTGGAGAAGGTTGAACTAATGCCATAAAAACCATAGGTAAAACATGATCAATGTGAACTTGCCTTGCTGACGATCTTCGAACTCGAGTGACTCTAAATAGCAAGCCTCGCACTCCGGATGATCTAACGAATCAAGCAAGTTTCACAATCAGCATAACCATAACACAACTTACAATATCAGCAGGTAAACTAATAATAGTAAAACAATCAATAGCACAAACAAAGAAAAACAACAAAGCAAAGAAAACCATCCAAAAGTTCATGACAAAGTCTATACTAAAGTAAAACCACATAAGAATAGTTTTCAAAAAAAATAATAAAATCTTAACAGAAGGAAAAACTAAGTTTTATCAAATTAATAGAAAGTATTTCACCAAAATTTTTCTATACAAAAAGAACTACTATAAAACCTATCATAAAACACTACATATAGTGAAAACAATGTTTCCTACTAAAACAAAGAACAAAACAAATAAAAATATTTTTATTAAATAGAAAATATATCACCTAATGCTAACCAACAGAAACTAAAGAGAATAAAACAGAAAGTTGAAAGAAAACAGAATCAAAACAAAAATTAAAACAAAAGAAAACAAAATAAACCTAAAAGAACTAAAACAGAATCTGTTTTGCTAAAAACCCTAATTTAAAATATACTAAATATTCTCAAATTGAACAGGGTGATAAAACTAACTAATACAAACCAGCAGCAAAAAGAAACACTCAAAAATATGTTTTTAAACTCAAGTTATTCAAATTCTAGTGGTTTGAGCAAATTTCAAGTAATTCAAATTTAAACAGATCAAACTTGAAAACTAAAGCTACAGGCAGAAACTACTTAATATTTGTGAGCTACTGCAAAAAGAATCAACTAAAAACTCAAAATATCCTAAGAGATAATCACAAAACAAAATCTGGTTCTATTCTGTTTTTAGAAACAAAAACAGAAAATAAAACAAAACACTAAACTGTGAACGGGCTAAGTGACAGGCTACAAGTGGACAGAAGCATGCGCGCGTGGAGGCTAGCGGGCGAACGTTCACAAAGTAAAAAAACGGTTCGGGCCCTTTTAAAACTTCTAATCTGGATCGTCCGATCCAGATCTAACGGCTACAGAGGAGGAGGTTAAGCTCACAGGGGGTGGCGGCGCTCCGGCGAGATCTCGACGGCGGTGGTGGCACGGTGGTGCTCGGGGACGTCGCTCCAAGGGTCTTCGGCGTCATCCGAGGGGTCCAGGAGATGGCGGCGGTCCTCCGGCGAAGGTTGGCGGCGTCGACGTGACTCGGGGACTACGGCGGTGGCGCAACAAGCTCCGAGAGCTTCGGTTGTGGCCGAACTCCGGCGGGGTCTACGGTTGGGCATGGCAGGGGTGTTGGGCGAGGGGTTTGTGGAGGAACGGGGTGCGGGGAGGCTCCGGCTTTTTTAGAGGGGGCCAGGGTCGAAGAATAGGCAAGGGAGAGGGAGATCCTCGCGGATGCGGCTCCGGCGATGGAAGGCGCAGGGAAAGGAAGGAGGAAGAAGAAGGTGTTCGGGAAACAAATCAGGCGGTGGGACCCGCAGGTCAGGGAGGGAAAAGGAAGGTGAGGGCGGGCGCTGGCCGATCCGAAGGGATTCGGATTTGATCCGGAGTGTATCGGGCCGGATCCTTTCCAAAGTGGGCCGCGGCGGTTTCTTATTAAAGAAACTTTTTCCTTTTATTTAAAACAAGAAATAAAACAATAAAAAGGAAAATAAATATGAAGTCAAAAATAGAAGTTTTATATACCAAATTGATCAGAAAAAGAAATGCAATCTGATGAACATTTTTCCACTGCTAAAATAAATACTTATAAAAAAATATTTTTCAGAAAAGTCTAAATTGGTTTTATTTCTTTTTGCAAATAATTTTCAAATAAGCCCCTGGGTTGTATGGTTCAAATAGTTTCACAAAAATACCCCTTGTATGGAGGGTCATGTTCCTCCTCTCCATTTTCATATTTTTCACGGGTTTCACAAATTGTGGAAATCAAAGTAAGCAAGTATTGAAATGGCTTTTCAACAATTCACACCAGAAACTCAAACTTTTCATTTCACTCACAAGTCATTTGCAAACAATATGATGTGATCCATAGCTATATTCATAACATGCCAAAATGAAATTTTGGGATGTTACAAATTCTTGGTTTGCTTCACGAGTTTATACAGTGGCAAGGCCTTTTCTCCCAGTCGAGATATAAATCGGTTGAGGGCAACCATGCGGCCTGCCAGCTTTTTTACGTGCTTGAGTTCAGTCGTTATTGCTAATGCAGCCATGGCTCATATTTTGGCTGGGTTGGCCTCGATTCCTCTTTGGGAAACGATGAACCCGAGCAGTTTTCCTGCTGGTACCCCAAAGACGAACTTCTCCGGATTAAGCTTAATATGATACGCCCGGAGACTGGTGAATATGTCACCAAGATCCTTTACTAGCCACCGGACGTCCTTGGTTTTGACAACCACGTCGTCTACGAGAGCTGATACGTACCCAACGTATCTATAATTTTTGCTTGTTCCATGCTGTTATATTATCATTCTTGGAAGTTTTACAATCATTTTATAGCAACTTTATATCATTTTTTGGGACTAACCTATTGACATAGTGCCAAAGTGCCAGTTGCTGTTTTTGCTTGTTTTTAACTTCGCAGAATATCAGTACCAAATGGAGTCCAATCACGACGAAACTTTTTGGATATTTTTTTGGACCAGAAGACACCCAGTGGGCCAAAGAAGTGCCACAGAGGTGGGCTGTGGAGAGCACAACCCACCAGGGCGCTAGGGGGGCCCCGACGCGCCCTGATGGGTTGTGCCCTCCTCAGGGCCCCTCTCCACCACCTCTGATGCCTATAAATACCCAAATATTCAGAAAACCCTAAGGGAGTGGACGAAAAACACATCTAGCCGCCGCAAGTTCGAGAACCTTGAGATCCAATCTAACACCATCACGGAGGTGTTCATCTTCTTCATAGGTGCCTCTCCGATGATGCGTGAGTAGTCCACCATAGACCTACGGGTCCGTAGGCAATAGCTAGATGGCTTCCTCTCTCTCTTTTGATTCTCAATACAATGGTCTCTTGGAGATCTATTTGATATAAACTTTTGCGGTGTGTTTGTTGGGATCCAATGAATTTTGAGTTCATGATCAGTTTCTATCCATGAATATTATTTGAGTCTTCTTTGATCTCTTATATGCATGATTACTTATAGCATCGTATTTCTTCTTCGATTCTTTGGTTTAGTTAGGCCGACTAGATCGATTTTTCTTGCCATGGGAAGAGGTGCTTTGTGATGGGTTCGATCTTGCGGTGTCCTTTCCCAGTGACAGAAGGGGCAGCAAGGCACGCATGTATCGTTGCCATTAAGGATAACAAGATGGCATCTATTCCTACATGAATATATCTTGTCTACATCATGTCATCGTTCTTATTCCATTACTCCGTTTTCCATGAACTTAATACACTAGATGCATGATGGATAGCGGTCGATGTGTGCAGTAATAGTGGTAGATGCAGGCAGGAGTCGGTCTACTTATCTTGGACGTGATGCCTATATAATGATCATCGCCTTGGATATCGTCATGATTATTTGATCTTCTATCAATTGCCCAACAGTAATTTGTTCACCCACCGTGCGCTATAATCATGAGAGAAGCCACTAGTGAAACCTACGGCCCCCGGGTCTACTTTTCCAACATATTGCTTTCCGATCTATCTTTTTGCCTCTTTTGTTTTCAGATCTATTATTCCAAAAATCCAAAAATATATTGCTGCTCTTTTTATTTTGTGTTCTTGAGGGATCTATCTCTCCAATCTATCATTACCTAATCTATCCTTTTACCGTAGAGAGATTGACAACCTCTCTTTCGCGTCGGGTTGCAAGTATTTGTTCTTTGTGTGGAGGTGCTGCTTATTAGGTGGTGGTGATCCTCCTACTGGTTCGATACCTTGGTTTCATAACTGAGGGAAATACTTACCGTCGTTGTGCTGCATCATCCCTTCCTCTTTGGGGAAATACCGACGCAGTCTCAAGCCACGTCAAAGGAGTTTCTGGCGCCGTTGCCGGGGAGGAAGCTGTCTCTTCTACGTGCCAATCTTTGGCGCCGAGGAGACACCATCATCATCTACCAGGTTCCTAATCACAAATCTCATCTCCTTGTAATTACATTATTTGCCATTTGCCTCTCGTTTACCTCTCCCCCACTTCACCAATTTGCCATTTTTTCGCCCTCATTTTCGTTTGCCTTTTTCTCGCCAGATCTCTTGCTTGCTTGCAATCTTGTTTGCGTAGTCACGATGACTCAAGAAAACACCAAGTTGTGTGATTTTTCCAATACTAATAATAATGATTTTATTAGTAATCCAATTGCTCCTCCCGCCACTAGTGAGGAGTCTTGTGATATTAATGCCGCTTTGTTGAATCTTGTCATGAAAGATCAATTTGCCGGTACTCCTAATGAGGATGTCACGTCCCATCTAAACACGTTCGTAGAATTGTGTGATATGCAAAAGAAAAAAGATGTGGACAATGATATCGTGAAGTTGAAATTATTTCCTTTTTCCTTGCGGGATCGTGCAAAATTTTGGTTTTCGTCTTTGCCTCGCAATAGTATCGATTCTTGGAATAAGTGCAAGGATGCTTTTATCACTAAGTATTTTCCGCCAGCGAAAATTATTTCCCTTAGGATGCAAATCATGAATTTTAATCAACTTGAGCATGAACATGTTGCACAATCTTGGGAAAGAATGAAATTGATGTTAAGAAATTGTCCTACTCATGGTTTAAATCTTTGGATGATCATACAAAATTTTTATGCGGGATTGAATTTTGTCTCTAGAAATCTTTTAGATTCCGCCGCGGGTGGTACTTTTATGGAAATTACATTGAGTGAAGCTACTAAATTACTAGATAATATCATGGCAAATTATTCACAATGGCATACCGAAAGAGCACCTACTAGTAAAAAAGTTAATTCGGTTGAAGAAATTAGTACTTTGAGTGATAAGGTTGATGCTTTGATGGAATTGGTTGCTAGTAAAAATGCTCCTATTGATCTTAATGATGTGCCTTTGTCTACCCTGATTGAGCAAAATAGTGATTCCGTAGATGTGAACTTTGTCTCGTGAAACAATTTCAATAACAATGCTTATAGAGGTAATTTTAATCCTAGGCCTTTTCTTGGAAATTCCTCTAACAATTATGGTAAGTCCTATGGTAATTCCTCTTACAATAATAATAGGAACACCTCTGATCTTGAGAGTAATATTAAAGAATTTATCAATGCGCAAAAGCCTCGCAATACTACGATAGAAGAAAAGTTGAATAAGATTGATGATATGTCTAGAAGCATTAATAGAATTTCTCATGATGTGGAAAATCTCAAGTTGAAAGCTTTTGTGCCTAAGATTGATGAATCAATTAAAACTTTATATGTCTCTATGGATGAAAGTAAGAAAAGAACCGCTATGCTTAGAGCTAAAAGAGAAATCTTAGAAAAATAGTTTTCTAGTGATTGCCTTCATAAAAATGATGAAGATCTTAAAGTGATTGGTGTTTCTTCTATTGATTCCTTGTTTAGTAATATTAAGATTGATGATAAAGGGACTGAAGTAGAGTCAACTTTAGCTAGAAGGCGTCCCAATAATTTGGAGGGTGAAAATCTTGATGAAAATTTTGATGAAAGTGGGTTTGAAGAGGTCAAAACTTTAACTAGTGATGTGCCCACTATTTTGGATTGCAAAGACTTTAATTATGATAGTTGCTCTTTGATTGAATGTATTTCTTTCCTGCAATCCATGTTGAATTCACCCCATGCTTATGAGCAAAATAAAGCTTTCACTAAACATATCGTTGATGCCATGATGAAATCTTTTGAAGAAAAGTTGGAGTTGGAGATTTCTATTCCTAGGAAATTACATGATGAGTGGGAACCTACCATTAAGGTCAAGATTAAACATTATGAGTGCTTTGCTTTATGTGACTTGGGTGCTAGTGTTTCCACGATTCCGAAATCTTTGACGTGCTTGGTCTCACCAATATTGAAGAATGTTCTCTTAATTTGCACTTGGCGGATTCTACTATTAAAAAGACTTTGGGAAGAATTAATGATGTTCTTATTCTTGCAAATAGGAACTATGTGCCCATATATTTTATTGTTCTTGATATTGATTGCAATCCGTCTTGTCCCATTATACTTGGTAGACCGTTCTTACGGACTATAGGTGCCGTGATTGATATGAAAGAAGGCAATATTAGATTTTAGTTTACACTAAGAAAGGGTATGGAACACTTCCCTAGAACAAGAATTAAGCCACCATATGAATCAATCATGAGAGCATCCTATGGATCAAAAACCAAGGATGACAATACTTGAAACTATGCGTTATGCCTAGCTAGGGGCATAAAACGACAACACTTGTTGGGAGGCAACCCAATGAATAAATTTATTTTTGCTTTTACCTTTCTGTTTTTGAGTGTTGACAGAATTATGCCTCTGTTATGATTGTGTAATTATGTTTTATTTAGTGTTTTTGCCAAGTAGAGCCTTTAGGATGATTCATAAGATGCGTAGAAGCGATGCTGAATCTGAAACATAAACTTTGCCTCCAGTGTTCGAATTTTCATTTTTTACTGGAACGTGATATTGAGATGAAATTTTAACACAGTGTTGCTATACAAATTCTTTACGTTGTCCTAATTTTTGAGAATGTTTAGAGTTACAAAAGTATGGTTAGAGTACAGATTACTACATATTGTTCTGTTTAAGACATATTCTGTTTTCGTTGCATTGTGTGCTTGTTTTGATGAATCTATGGGTTATATTGAAGGGTATGAGCCATGGTAAAGTTAAAATACAGTAGGTATAATGCAATAATAAATATGAATGGGTTTGCAACAGCACCTAAAGTAGTGATTTGCTTTATTATACTAACGGATCTCACGAAGAATTTGTTGAGTTTTGTGTGATTGAAGTTTTCAAGTTTTGGGTGAGATCACGATGGATGAAGGAATAAGGAGTGAAAAAAGCCTAAGCTTGGGGATGCTACAGCACCTCCAAGATATATCCGAAGACAAACAAGCAACTAAGCTTGGGGATGCCCCTGAGTGGCATCCCCTCTTTCTTCTAACGACCATCGGTATTTTACTTGGAGCTATATTTTTATTCGTCACATATCATGAGTTTTGCTTGGACCATCTTGTATCATTTGAGTCTTTGCTTGCTATGATTGTTAGTTTTTCATTTGTATCCTTGCTGGATACACCTATTTGAGAGAGCCAAAATTATGCTACGATTTGTTAGAATTGCTCTATATGCTTCACTTAAACTTTTTGAGCTATAGAATTGCTCTAGTGCTTCACTTATATCTTTTTGAGAACGGTGTGCTTAGTAAATTTTGAAGAAATCCTCTCATGCTTCACTTATACTTTTTTGAGAGATGAAATATTTATGCTCATGTGCTTCACTTAGATTTGTTTGAGCTTGTCAAAAAGCAATGGCAATATATGAAACTAGTCCCAAAGTGATAGATATCCAAGGAGGATATAATAAAAACTTTCATGAAGATCATTGGACAAACTAAACTTGATTCCTTGTAATAGTTTTGAGACATGATGATAGTAATATGTGAGTCATGTTAGTGAGCAATTATGCTTCAGTAAGAATATTGGTGTTAAGGTTTGTGATTCCATATGCATGCACGAAAGTCAATAGTTATGCAATGAAATTACATCCTACTTATGGCGCATTATTCGGTGTTATTTATGCTCAATGCACGCTTATGTGAATTTTTTTTCTTGGTTGGTTGCTTCTCAATCTATTTGCTAGCCTCCATTTGTACTAAGTAGAAATACTACTTGTGCATCCAAAATCCTTAAACCAAGTTTTGCCTTATGAGTCCAGCATACCTACCTATATGCGGTATTTCCATGCCGTTCCAAGCAAATTTGTATGTGCCATCTCTAATTTTCAAAATAAATTTCTCTTTTGTGTGCTCGTACCGCTCATGAAACGGTAGGGAGTGTCCAATATTTTTCCATGCTAGATGTGTTATTCTCAAGATGAGTGTTTATTCACTTATCATTGCACGAGAGTGCGGCGGTAGTAGGGATGGCCATTCCCGAAATGAAAAAAGAAAAAACTATTTACTTGATGTTGTTAAATAATAAATTCCTTGGAAAGTGTTGATATGGAAGGCAACCGTGGATACGGCCAGCCATGGAAAGTGAAAGAATGGTGGAAAAAGGAATACACTTTATTTTCTGTTTGGGAACCGCCTATGATGTATCTAGCATGGAAAGTATTGTGAACTACTTTGTCATTTTCGTTGACAGGAAAGGCATGCCACCCAAAATATTTCTCTCTCTCAATTTAAACTTTGATCTCTGGCACCTCTACAAATCCCCACTTCCCTCTGCGAAGGGCCTATCCATTTACTTCATGCAATTTTTATTTTTACTTTGAGTCTCCATCTTCTCTTATAAAGCACCAACTAGGGGGCACTATGATCTTACTTGAGCATTGGGTGTAGCTAATATTTGAGTGTGTTTCATGAATGGATCAATGATTGAGCATGATGGGCTAGGCATAACTTTCTTTAGTGTTGATATTTTGAAAGACATGGTTGCTTGTTGGCATGCTTGAGTATTGAAGTCATTATGTTAAAACTAGACTATTGCTTTGAATCATCTAAATGTCCAAATGTCCATGCTACAAAAGAAAAGAATATGTGACGAACATGTTAGGCAGCATTCCACATCAAAAATTCTGTTTTTATCATTTACCTACTCGAGGACGAGTAGGAATTAAGCTTGGGGATGCTGATACGTCTCCAACGTATCTATAATTTTTCCTTGATCCATGCTGTTATATTATCATTCTTGGATGTTTTACAATCATTTTATTGCAACTTTATATCATTTTTTGGGACTAACCTATTGACATAGTGCCAAAGTGCCAGTTGGTGTCCTTTCCCAGTGACAGAAGGGGCAGCAAGGCACGCATGTATTATTGCCATTAAGGATAACAAGATGGGGTCTATTCCTACATGAATAGATCTTGTCTACATCATGTCATCGTTCTTATTGCATTACTCCATTTTTCCATGAACTTAATACACTAGATGCATGCTAGATAGCGGTCGATGTGTGGAGTAATAGTGGTAGGAGTCGGTCCACTTATCTTGGACGTGATGCCTATATAATGATCATCGCCTTGGACATCGTCATGATTATTCGATGTTCTATCAATTGCCCAACATTAATTTGTTCACCCACCGTGCGCTATACTCATGAGAGAAGCCACTAGTGAAACCTACAGCCCCCGGGTCTACTTTTCCAACATATTGCTTTCCGATCTATCTTTTTGCCTCTTTTGTTTTCAGATCTATTATTCCAAAAATCCAAAAATATATTGCTGCTCTTTTTATTTGCTCTTTTTATTTTGTGTTCTTGAGAGATCTATCTCTCCAATCTATCATTACCTAATCTATCTTTTTACCGTAGAGAGATTGACAATCTCTCTTTCGCGTCGGGTTGCAAGTATTTGTTCTTTGTGTGCAGGTGCTGCTTATTAGGTGGTGGTGATCCTCCTACTGGTTTGTAGCGTCCCGACTCAAAACGAGTCAAGCCTCTGTGTGTCAGTGCCATCCCTGGATCAGTATGCTGGCACACACAGTACATCAATGTATATATCAAAGTGCAATCACATGTAAATAACGTAAAATTGATATATACCTCTTAAATCTCAGCGGAAACAGTCAACGGGAGTGGAGTCCCAATAAACACCAACGGCAGGTTGAGTGTAGACCGTAACCCTGAATCGTACTCTTACTCGTCGTAGAAAAGATATCTGCAACATAAGACGTTGCAGCCGTGTAGGTCAGTACATTGAATGTACCGGCAAGATCACCATAGAATAAATGATAAAGGCTAATCTATATGCAAAGGCTTTATGGCTCTGTGTCTGAGTTTTTGCAGAAAAGCTGGTTTTATTTTCCCTACAACAAAGGAGTCAAACGGAAATATCACTACAAAAGTTGGTTGTTAATGAGATGGTTCCACCAACCAATTCTCATGTCCCAAAATTATTAATAGACCCACTCATCATGAAAATTTATTAATTGTGTTGAGACTGGCTGATAGTATCATCTCCGGTGCTCATGTTGTCCATAACCGGGGACACGGCTAATCGATTAGTTTAACACTCTGCAGAGGTTTGTACACTTTACCCGCAAGATTTGATCCCTCTCGTTGTGTCCTCGCACTGCATGATGTTTGAGAACGAGACGATCGAAACATGGTCTTGCAAAGTGATCCTCTGATAGAAAGTCAGTGCCCATCCAATCCTACCGTTCTTCTACGTCTCGTAGTAATCTGACCTACCAGAGTCACCACTAAGGTCAACCAAGCCAGAGCCCATATTGACTTGCGGTTGCACACGTAAGCTTTCCGGCCTTGAAGTATCCATCCATCTCTTTGAGCCTGGGTGGCATTCCGTTGGGATGATCACAGGTAGATACCAGGATTCCCGGCATAACCATGATAGATATCAGGCTGCCAAAAATGCATGTCCAATCCACCCAGAGGTATATTGAGTCCTTGAAGTCTTGAAGTCTTGATCATCATGTAGGTCTTGAAATAATTAATTAGCCTCACAACACTCCTGAATCTCCCAACCAAACCCCGTCTACTAAAGCATAGCAATTGTGAAGTAACGTCCCTTCCCGGGCAATGGTAACAGGGTGTTGGGTTTCTCCTACCTCATGATACTACAACAAGTTCAAGCTCAATATCCTACTGGATGTATGATTGAGAGATTTATTCTAATGCAAATAAAACATAGGTAATGTAAGATGATCAAAGTGAACTTGGCTATACTGTTGATGAAGATAACTATCGCTCTCGGAAATAACTTGATAGAACTATTCGTCACTCTCCGATGAAAATCTATATAATCAAACATTGCACTCATATAAGAAATCATACTAGCAATCAATACTAACAATCAAAAGGCAACACAAAAACCAAATACAAAAGTGTTGTGAGGAAGGAAATACTTAAGACAAAAGTTAAAACAACAAAACTTCATCACAACAACCAAAGGTAGTTTTCCCTACAAATAACCTATTTTTCAATAGCAACAAAATAACAACAAAGCAAAATCTAACAAAAGTATTTTAGCAAAGATTTTACTAGCAAAAAGAATTACTTTTGAAGAACAACTAAAAATTATGAAAACAACACACTAACAACATAAGTGTTTGTCAATTAAACTTAACAACAAGAAAAACAACAAAATACTAAATAACAGAAAACAACAATATAAAACAAATAAATAACAGAAAGTAAAACTTATAAAACAATTTATAAAAATATTTTCAAATAGGAAATCAAACTAGCAATGAAACCAATTTGCAAGTTATTATGAAACTATAATTGATTTCATGCTATCAAAATAATAAATGACATAAAAATAAACTTGGTTGAAGCACTACTGCTAACTAACATAAAACAAAGTAAAACTTGTCAACTAATATAAAATAAATTAAATTAAAACAATTTAAAGCAAAAGAAATAGAAATAAACCTAAAAAAGAACTAAAACAGAATCTGTTTTGCTTGAAACCTTAATAAAATTATCCTAAAAATTCCCAATTTGAACCCAATGATAAAGCTAACTAGTATTAACCAGTAGCAAAAAGATTCACTCAAAAATATATTTTTAAACTCAAGTTATAAGCAAAACAAGTTTGAATTCAAATCTGTTTGAATCTGAATTTAAACTATTCAAATATGGTCAAACTTGATATCTACAGAAACTAGAATAAATTTGTGACACAATGCAAAAAGAATCACTCAAAAATATTTAAAAACATAAAAGTTAAAGCAAAAACAAAATCAGGATCTAATCTGTCTAAAAACTAAAAACAGAAAAAGAAAAATCAATCCTAGCGAATAGTGAGGCCACGTGGAGGCGTATGAGTGGTTGTGAGGTGTGCGTTGCGGCGCTAAATGAGCGAACGGCCACACATTAGCAGAAAACGCTTCGGCCTAACTTAAAACAAATAAAACCGGCCGGTTCTCTCTAATAAACCGGATCTAAACGAAGGGGTATGCCCGATCTAATCTACGCCGCGCGTTTTAGATCTGAGGGCTCAGGGAGGGGAAGAGGTGCTCACAGAGGGGGGTTGCCGGCGGTGGAGCTTCTCCGGCGAGGCAGAGGCGGTGAGGTGGTGCGGGGCAGCGTTCCCGTGGGTCTCCGGGCGCGGGTAAGGCTCCGGCCGACGCAGGCGACGGTGGCGAGGTCGATGGTGGCGTCAGGTAGCGTCGGGAGCGACGGTGGTGAGCGCGGCGTCGACGATGGCGGCTGGGTGCTCGGGTGGTCAACGGGGAGCTTGCTCCGGTGGCTCTGGAGCTCGGGCGGGTGCACGGGGAGGTGCGGGTAAGCGAGGCGAACACGTAGGTGGCCTCGGAGGATCTCGGGAAGGGCGAGGTGGAGCGGGGCGAGGTAATGGCGTGGTGGAGGTGCTCGGACTCCGGCGAGCAATTGCGAGCAGAGGAGAGGGTCGGGCGAGGGGGACTCGGGCGAAACGAGGTGCGGGAAAGCTCCTGTATTTATAGGCGGCCTCCGTGGTCATAGAAAGGCAGGGGCAGAGGAGATCGACGCGGGGATCGGCCATCTCCGGCGAAGGTAAGTGCGGCGAGGGGAAGGAAGGCGATGACCGAGGGGATTCGCGGTCGGGCGGTGGGATCCACGCGTCAGTGGAAGAGAGAGAGCGCGGGGTGGGGCGGTGGCCGATCCGAAAGGATTCGGATCTGATCCGGAGAGGATCTGGGCCGGAATATTCCTTCTGGGCCTGCTCGGGATTTCCTAATAAAACAAACATTTCCTTTTAGTTAAAACAGAGAAGGAAAAAGGTGATTTGGAAAATCAAATCAAACTCAAACAAGGAAGTTTTATATACCAAAATGATAAGAAAAATAATTTCAACAAGATGAACATTTTTCCACGGCCAAAATAAATACATAAAAAAATATTTTTCAGAAAATGCCTAAATTGTTTTTGTTTCTTTTGCAATTTTTTTTTTCAAATAACCCCCAGGGTTTTATGGTTCAAAATTTCACAAAAATACCCCTGGTTTTGGAGGATCATGTTCCTCCTCTCAATTTTTTGAAATTTGGGGCAAGTGAATCTGAATTCTTTCAAATTTCAAAATAGAGCCGAATATGAAATAGATTCCAAATTGAATATTTTCAGAAATTTTCAAATCCACTTTTAAAATACTTTATTTGAAGAAGTCATGTCATCTTCTCTCATTGATCTGAATTGGATGAATTTGAAATCAAACACAAAGGGAAAGTCATTTTTATTCCCTCTCATTCAAAAGTTTCAAAAAGTTTCAAATTTCACTCAATTTCAAACAATCATTCATTTATTTATTTATTTAACATTCCAAATTTGGGATGTTACATGGTTCGATACCTTGGTTTCATAACTGAGGGAAATACTTACCGTCGCTGTGCTGCATCATCCCTTCTTCTTTGGAGAAATACCGACGCAGTCTCAAGCCACGCCATAAGCCTCAGCTGTTTCGCCGATGTGATCCTTCATGCATGTTCTAATCATATGCTGGTACGTTGCGCCGACATTTTTAGTCCGAACGACATTGTCTTGAAACAGAATGGCCCGTAGGGCATGATGAAGGCAGTTGCTTCTTGATCCGATTCTTTCATTTTAATTTGATGATACCCCGAGTATGCATCCAGGAAACACAGGGAATCGTGTCCTGCCGTGGCATAAATGATCTGGTCTATGTGTGGTAGCGGAAAAGGGTCCTCGGGGCCGGCCTTGTTAACGTATTTAAAATCGACACATAGCCGCCAAGATTTGTCCTTCTCTGGTACCATCAAAATATTAGCCATCCATTCGGGATGTTTTATATCTCGGATGAATCCGGCCTCTAGTAGTTTGGCCAGTTCTTCGCCCATGGCCTGTCGTTTAGGCTCAGAGAACCGCCGTAGTGCTTGCTTGACTGGTTGAAATCCTTTGATGATATTCAAGTTGTGCTCGGCCAAATTATTTGGGATTCCTGGCATATCCGAAGGGTGCCAGGCGAAGATATCCCTATTTTCCCGAAGGAAATTCCACAGGGCTTTGTCAATTTCTGGGTCAAGCTGCGCGCCGATGGACGCTGTTTTATTGGGATCCGTCGGGTGTACTTGGAATTTGATGATTCCATCTGCTGGTTTGAACAAAGTTGACTTGGATCGCTTGTCCAGAATGACGTCGTCCCTGTCATCTAAAGCCCGAAGTGCCATTAACTCTTTGGTTGCGAAGGCCTCGGCCAGCGATTCTAGAGCGAGGGAGGCCGTTTTATTTTTGGACCTAAGTGCCATGTCTGGGTTGCTTTCAATGGTGATTACACCGTGAGGGCCTGGCATTTTGAGTTTCATATATTCATAATGGGTTATGGCGTGAAACTTTGCGAATGCGTCACGTCCAAGGAGGGCGCGCGTGGTAGCCACTATGGAAAGGTACGATGTGGATTCCTCGGAACGATAGTTCTCGGGAGTACCGAAGACCACATCGAGGGTGACTTGTACCTTGCATCGCGCTTCTTTGCAGAGGATAATCCCTCAAAACGTAGTGGATCTTTGCCAGATGCAAGTTTTATCCAGCTGCGTTTTTTCGAGCGTGCCCTCGTAGATGAGGTTTAGGCTACTGCCACTTTCCATCAGTACTTTATGCAACCGACATCCATCTACTATTGGGTCGAGGACCAGGGTGGCTGGACCTCGGCTTAGGTCGACCGTCGGGTGATTGTTTTGTTCAAACGTGATCGGCGTATCCAACCACACAACATTAGGTGCTTGTATCTGTGCGGGGCCGAACTCCCTCAATGCCCATTTTCTTTGATTTCTCGACCTATACGTTGGGTAGATCATCAAGACCTCGTCTTCATACGAGGTATTTGTCGGGCGACTAATAACGCAACCATCTACAAGGAGGGCTTCGCCCCCTTTGGCTACTTGCCTCACGACTCAGCAAGCTCGAAGGTTGTGGGTTGGATTGGGGTTGAGGATAGTCGAGTGTATATGGCACCGTCTATCCAGTAGTTGTCTAGAGTAGTCCGTTGTCCCGTCTTTTTCTTTTTTGGCAATGGTGCGGCGAGCAGAGGGCGCCTAGAAGGCTCTCGCTATCTAGCGGAATTGGAGCTTTTAGAGTCTTCGGACCGGGTGGGCTCTTCGGCCAACCAGGCGTCCTCCATGGCACAAAATTTTAGTACCAAATCGGAGAGCTCAGAGAAAGTCTGAACCCGGCGCTGGGCGAGGGCATTTAGCACCCCCACGTCGTCACAATTGTGGCAAAAGGCAGCTAGTATTTCTGCGTCTTGGCACTCGGCTATTATGTTCTTAACGAACAGGAATCGCCACCAGAATTGCCAGATGGTCTCCCTGGCTTGTTGTTTTTTATATATTAGATCCCAGACATCGGTAGGTCCCGAATTACTTGGGCAATACTCGATGTGGGGGAGGGTGGGATCTTTTCAATCCGATCAGGGGGGACTCTAACGCAAACCCATGTTTCTCGTGAGAAGGTTGCATGGAGAGGGAGGCGTGCGGGTTTGGCTCAACGTCCGGGATGCCCGTTCTCGATATCCGATTTGCCTCGTGCTCGTCGCTTGAAGGGGAGCTCGGATCCGAGGTTTCCTCAACTCGAAAACCATTGGACGAGCTATTCGAAGGAGCATGATGCTCCGAACGGAATCCCAGATCGTACCCTACCACGTCGAAGGGGGAGCGCAACTTGGGCTCCATAGTTTCCTCAGATGACCCGTTGGTGAAGGTCGTTGATACGACAGAGGTTCCGAGGGGACTCAGATCGTCAATCGGCGAGGCCATCATTCTGACGCGA
This sequence comes from Elymus sibiricus, assembly GCA_039707655.1. NCBI lineage: Eukaryota > Viridiplantae > Streptophyta > Magnoliopsida > Poales > Poaceae > Elymus > Elymus sibiricus. The sequence continues at coordinate 308,829,236 of CM077671.1, forward strand.
TCACACAGCGAGCTCACATTGAAAGCACCAATGTCGGTGTCAAAACCGGCAGACCTCGGGTAGGGGGGCCCGAGCTGTGAGATCGGATCAATGGGTAACAAGAGACAGGTGACACGAAGCTTTTACCCAGGTTCGGACCCTCTCGATGGAGGTAAAACCCCACGTCCTGCTCTTGTTGTATTATGGGTGTAACAAAGTACATAGTTGAGCTACCTCGAGATCGTATGTTGTGATCTATACCCTAGGGGTGATGATGAATGTCTGCTCGTTCACTTCAGGCTAAACCCTCCGGCTTATATAGGCACCGGGAGTATCTAGGGTTACATAAAGGTCGGTTACCATCTAGAGATTACATGCCGAATCTGATTAGTTGGAGTGCACGTCAAGTCTTCGGTGAAGTCTGATGTGCCTGCGCCACAGGCTAAAATCCTCCGGAGTCCTTCCTTCTTGACGGATCACCAGCCCGGCCCATGGACTAGACTAGCTCAGCTGGGACCCCCTAGTCCAGGACACCGTCACTTGGGTTTACAAACCTTTTTCCCATGAGTCAGCCATGGTCATTTGTCCCCCATCCCAAACTTTCTACAAAGGGGTCAAAGAGGAGACCACTGACTTAATGCGTTTGTTAATTTTCTTGATCACTCCAACTGGAAGAGCGAGAGAACATATGATGAAAGTGGGAAAAGAGGAAAACACTGATTTAATTAAGAGCATGTTACCATCATATGAGAGCATGGTGGAGCAACCTAGTACTACAGAAGCAACACCCAGTGCATTATTGCCTTTTTTAGTGTGGTCCTGATACAGTGAGGATGTAAATCAAATATGGAGTCCGATTCAAATTGTAACTATAATTTAGTGTTGAAATGAAATTTAGCGTGTCATAAATTACCCGTTCGATGCCCGTTCCACTCCTTCCACCGAGCCCAGATGTCCAGCATGACCAGCTTCTTCTTCCCCAGCCGCTTCTCATGGTTTGCTGCTAAGGTTTCCGACTCTAGAGTTTAGGTTTACCATTAGCTAATGCATTGCCACCAATTTATGGGATTCTTAAGTCAAAGCGGAACCTGTTTAATTCCATATTCTTCTGTTGAACTTGTGCGCATTGAATTCAAATAGGAGCAGGTGTGGTGTTTCGAGATTCCTCTTGCACATTTGACCGAAAAGCTGGGCTGGCCAATTGCCTAGTTCCATGCATATACTGCTTCGAGACAAGAGAGCATAGAGTTAGGTAACATAGTTCGCCGACTCACAGATTTGTTTGATTTGCTACGTTATATAGAAGGACGTGAGATAGTTGTTACCCTAAAACTTGTGGTATGTGGCGCCAGCACGTAGTTTTCTTCCCATCCTGTGGCGAAGAGAATAAAGCATGCCCTGCATTTTCTGTAGTATTCCTGCATGTTTCTTCACTTCATTTGCACGTGTCCCCGGCATCAGCATCACCACATGAACAAATGGCTCCTGATATTTTTTTTCTCAAAGAACGTCATTCATTGCTTTATCCAGTAGCAAGGCTGTTCGTTTTGAAACCTGCATGCAAGTTTTGTTGGTCTAAACATATTGCTCCATAATAGCACAAAAATGTTGAAAGGAACTGCTCGCTTTAATTGTGAAAAGCGAAGGATGTGGGGAAGGGGATTGCACAGTGGCGTTAACCAGAGCAACACATCTTGCAAATCCAACTAGGCGCAAAGTCGATCGTACGGTTGATGAATTCTAGATCATTCTCGTCTCGTCGGAAGGTTATGGTCGAGTCAGCCTCAAGACGTGAGACGCGTCCTTGTGATTTCTGGAACTAGCAGTACGAACTGAGCGAGATGGGTCTCGGAGACTCGGATCCATGCGTACACGTACTCCATGTCGACCGAGATGGAGGAGGAAGCAACCAAACCAAACCCAATGTTGACCGGAAGCTCAGCAGTGCTCTCTTTCTCCGGAAGGCTCATGCACAGGGCCTGAGATTTGGACGCGGTACGGGCGTGATCCGCCGTGCCGCCTCAGCGCGAGCTCGGCCCGTGCTGGCCCTTTCAGGCGGTTACTAAGCTTGTACTGGCCACCCTGTAGCGCGATGGCTGTGAGCCTGTGACGGCCCTGATCGGTGCGCCCGCGCGCTCTGGGCCAGTGGTTCCCCTCCCCGCCGGTGCAAAGCCGCCGTCGCTGTCGCCGAGATCCGCCCGGTCGGACCGTTTCAGTCTGCTCGGTTGCTCTAGAACCGGCTGTCCTTGCTTCCAATGATCTGTGCGCGTCAGTATTGATTGTCCGCGGATTGCGCGGCCGGCGTGGGGTCTCGCGCAGCCACACGCCGCGGCGCGCCCTGGTCGGCATGGCACCGCCGGTTCGGCGACCAACCAAGCCAGCCCCGGGCACGTGAAGGACCGCGACCACGCCAGAAGCCGCGCGCGTCGCCATCGGACGCTGCATGCATGGCGATCGCGCGTCGACAGGAGGGAGCGTTATCCCCGGCGCAACTTGCCGCGCGGGGCCGAGCGGGGAGCGTAGCGGCGGCGGCGGCGCTACGGTCCACCGACCGAGTCGCGGGTCGCGTCGTCTTGCGCCATGGACGGGCTGGCCCAGGGAAACGCGCCGATCAGTGTCGGTGGCCGGGACGTCGGGCGGGCCTCCACCGTCGCCGTCCGCGTACGTGTTCCCTGTGGCGCAGGCCGTGCCTGTCAGGCCACATATAAGGCTCCGAAAATATGGCTGTTTTCGCGCGGGTTGTGCTCGTCAGGTGACATTGCCCGATGCAAGTTGCCAATGGCACGATAGAGATCGATCGGGTTACGATTCGGGCTCGCGATCAGTCATCCACCGACTTTTATCCAAGTTGGTACGGCTGATCGGTATAGCGATCGCGCTGACGGTTGGCCCTATGTTTCTTGGCCAGCCTCTCTCAACACTCATCGCGCCAAGATTTACGGTTCAGATGGACTTCCTTAAAACAGGCTTTCATCCCGCAATATTAATATAGTAATCATCCAAAGCGTTGTGCTTATATTAGAGGGTGTTCACCTGTTTAGCGGAGTATCCCTAACTAGCGTTTTTCCCCGAAGCGTTTTTCTAGGGTTTCGAAGTGGACAAGGCGGCATGCAGGCGATTCCGATCTCATGTGCCACAAAGCTAGGGTCCCACGATTGCTATCTCCATTAATCCGCTCGTGCTGATTGTTCTGTTGGTAGATCTGCTCGCGGTGATCAAGGGGAGACCTTGTGTCTTTGTCGAACTTTGGCACGCGCCGGTAGAAAAGTACCTGGGGAGCCAGGAGGGGTGTGACATGATGACTTCAAGTTCGTCAAAGCTAGCTAATGGGAAGGAGAAGGAGACAGTGGAAGACATGATGGAAAAGACTAGAATCTACAGAAAAGAAGAAGGTGAAGCTGGTGATTGATGAAGAGGTGAATGAAAGTGAAGAAACCCACTTCGCGCTCGTGGGCAAGGTCCTATTTCATAGGGTGTTGCATGTGAATACCATCTCGGATGCACTGCGTCCGGCCTGGGGCAATCTAAGGGGCTTAAGTTTCCGATCGCCGGGAGATAATGTGTTTGTGGCAAGCTTTGAGATCAAGAGCAATAGGGACCGGATCTACGCCAGTGGCCCTTGGGCAGTTGGCAAACATGGTGTTTTGCTTGAGATTTGTGACATCCGATCACGCCCTGACCTGGAGTTTGAGTGGATGAAGATTTAGGCGTGGATGGTTAACCTACTGTTCAACTTTTTGTGTCCACCATGGCCTAGGAAGATTACATATATGGTGGGTGATGTGGTACAATTGGATGCGGATGCTCGCGTTTTTTCATGGGGCGAGTGCTTGAGAATTATGATGGGGATCCATGTTAAAGAGCCACTGGTTGGGAGTGCAATTAGAGAATCCTAATACAAATGAGGTGGAGTTCTTTGATATACAATATGAAAACCTCTCCAACTTCTCTTTTTCATTTGGTAAGTTGGGACATGCTGAATTGTTGTGCACGACACCGGCTGGGAGCGATGAGTTTGGCAAACCACCTTATCTCGAGTCTCTGAGGTACATACCCAACGAAGCAGGAGTTAGGGTAATCCACATGTAGGTAGAGCTGAAGGAAGCAATGATCAATTCAAGAACACATCAACTTTTCAAGAGGACGAGGAGTAGGTTGAACCGGGAGCAGATATAACCTCGCCGGAAAAGACAAGGGATGGCAGAGTGATTTTTTTGTTTATCAATTTAATGTGAATGGCTGTGGAGGCTTTGCCTGAGGATGCCTTGCAGGTGGAGGTCACAATGTACAAGGGCAGAGCTGCAAAGAAGTGTACATAAGGATCAATGTGGATTAAGAAAGCGGCATGAAAGGGTCTAATGCATTATTGTTGATGGACCAAGATATCATTAACAAAAGGATGCAGAGTGAGGAGACTCAATCAAGTGAATTAGTGGATAGTAGGGACACAAATAATAATAATAAGAAGACGACGGCGAGGCGCTCATCCCCGGTGCACATCTCGACCCACAAGAAGCAATGTTGGAGCACCTCTGCTCCGGTGCACGAACTGGTGAGCGGCGCGGGTGACAAGGCGAGGGTGTGCAGTACATGTCGATCTACGGACTGGAGTACGATGGTCGTGCAGAGCGATCTTCACGTCGCTGACGGCGCTGCGCCAGGGTGAGCTAGATTTGGGCCCGGGAGGGCCACCGCGGAGGGAGCCCATAGTTATTGTTGTGACAAAGTATAAGTGCCAGGCGGGAGCAGGGTTCGCCGATTTGGTTGTGTGTCGGGTGTTGTTGTTGGTGGTTGTGTGCGCCACCGACCATGAGCTTCATGGCTCCGGGGCACCGACGGGTGTCCGACAGATCGGTTGCCCGATATCCAAATTTGTTGGTGGTCGTGACGGCCATCGTGCGCATGGGGTTGGTGGCTTCCGGCGTGGGCTAGTGGTGAAGGTGGACATCTGGGCCCTGACACCCGGATCGAAAGGTGGTTGCGGCGGAAGTTGGGCACATGGGCCAGCGGCCGCCAATCGTGACACTATGGTGCTGGTCTGGAGTGGGTAGGTGGTTGGGCGATGCAGTGTTGGGTGAAGACCTTGCTTCTTGTCTTGGGCTAGGGCAGGCAACAACAACACATGTGGGCGTCGCTTCCTTCTAGACAGCATCGTTGAGGCATTCTGCTCATGCCATTGCACGAGGAAGCTTCGGGGCAAACCCTTGATTCCCTTGGGATCGAATGGTGATGGTGACGTGTGTCACACCTCTTGGGGCATTTTCCAGGAGATTCTTACCAACCAAAGGGACTAGTGATAGGTGGTGCTGCTCGTTGTATTGATTGGTCGACGAGATTTGGCTCGGTTTCGATGCAGTGGAGGTTCGGTTGAGGTGCTCATATGAAGCCGATTTAGCGAGTTCCACCTCCTCGGATCACCACATTCCCATGGGACACCCCTCCTGATAACCCACAAGTATAGGGTGTCATTTGTTGCCTTTTCGATAAATAAGAGTGTCGAACCCAATGAGGAGCTAAAGGTAGAATTAATATCCTCTCAAGTTCTATCGATCACATATACAACTCTACGCACGCTAACATTCACTTTACCTAGAGTAGGAAATAAAACTACTTTGTAGGTGTAATAGGATAAGTTTGCAAGAATAGGACTAGAAGTACTGTGCGAGATAAAAAAAAGTTAGTTTGTTTTTGTAGGGAGATTTTTGTAACACAAATAGAAAGATTTGTCCCTAGGCAATCGATAACTAGATCGGTAATCATTATTGCAATTTTATATGAGGGAGAGGCACAAGCTAACACACTTTCCGTACTTGGATCATACGAACTTATGATCAGAAATGTAGCAAGCATCCGCAACTACTAGAGATCATTAAGGTAAACCCAAGCATATCATTAAGTGTAAAGTCCTCTTTAATTCCATTCGCAACAACCCACTTACCCGAGTTTGTGTTTCTGTTGATCACGCAACTCGGTCAGTAAGTAATCATGAACATATTGCAACACCCTACAGCGGGAATCCCCACGTGTGCACGGCATGGAAGACACCATAGAACAGTACCAAAATAAAGCATGCAACTCAAACCAATCAAGATCATCAATCAACATGTAGAACAAAATGGATCTACTCAAACATCATAGGATGGAAACACATCATTGGATAATAATATGTGGCACAAAGCATCATATTTAAGTAGAGATTACAATGGTAAAAACAGGGTTACAACATTGCATAGAGGGGGAGAGAGTTGGTGATGACGGTGGTGAAGTTGTTGCTGTAGATCGACATCATGATGATTCCCCCGGTAGCGCTCCGGCGCCGCCAGAATAGAGCGAGAGAGGTCCCCCCTCCTACTTATTTTTGCTTGACCTTCCCCCTAGATGAGAGAAGGATTCCCCCACTAGCCTATGGCCGCCATGGGCCCCGAGGGGCAGGAGCCCCTCTAGATTGGATATCTCTCTGTTTTCTTCCCTATTCCAGCTCTCGTTTTTTTGCTGAACAACGTTTCTTTTATATACGGAGATCCGTAACTCCGATTGGGCTAAAAACATTACACGATTTTTTCCTGATATTAGCTTCCTTGCGCCCGAAGGAGAGCTCCAACCGACTTACGAGGTGCCCACAAGGGCCCCGTCACGCCCCTGACTTGTGGCGGCTGTGGGCCTCCATTTGCGTTGATTCTTGTGCCAAACATTCACATATATTTAAAAAAAATCTCCGTAAAAATTTATCACAAACATTCATATTTTTATATTTCAAAATAAATATGTGAATGTTTGGCACCTTCGTTTGATATGGTTTTTTTGAGAAACAAAAAACATGCAACAAATAGGAACTGGCGTTGGATTAATATGTTAGTCCAAGAAAATCATATAAATTGTTGCGAAAAGTATGTGGAATTAGTAGGATAATGGCATGAAACAATCAAAAATTATAGATACGACGGAGATGTATCAGCATCCCCAAGCTTAATTCCCTTCTCGTCCTTGAATAGGTAAATGATAAAACAAATATAATATTTGATGTGGAATGCTACCTAGCACAATCTTGATCAAATAATATAATCATTTCATGAATTTTAGGATACAAATGATTCAAGGCAATAGTCTATCAATTTGATATTGATACAATAATACAAAATATGCATGTAATCCGTTATTGCCTGTCATAATAATAAAGGTAAAGAAAATAACCTCATACACTTATTTATGGTAAGTATGACACGCTCGGTCTTCCTTGCATAGATATATCAAATCAAGAGTACCCGGGTGCCAAACCAAGAAATTGCATCATATTTTTTCTCGCTTCAGCATTTTCAACTACACTCAATACATGAGCGTGAGACATGGACCTAGCACTTTGGATGGAAAAGAGAATGATGGTTGGGGTTTATAAGGGAAGACAAAAGTGGAAAAAGTCTCGCATCAACTAGGTGGATCGTTAGGCAATGGAGAGGCCTTACAATCGATATCCTTGCGAGTAGTAGGGATTTTCATGCAAAGGATGCACTAGATCTATACGTGTATGGAATCTCTTTATATAAAACTAAGTGGGTGTGCATCCAACTTGCTTGCTCATGAAGATCTCGATCATTTGAGGAAGCTCGTCACCGGAATATACAAGCCAATTTCTATAATGTAAAACTCCCACTAGTATATGAAAGTGTGAAATCACGGAGACTCTATTTATGAAGAACATGGTTCTACTTTGAAGCACGTGTATGGAAAAAGGATAGTAGTGTGCCCCCTCTTCTTTTTCTCTAATTTTTTGTTTTCTCTTTTTTGCTTTCTTATTCTTCTTTTGTCTTTTTTTGGTAGGCTCTTATTATTTATTTTTCCATTTTTTATATCCTGACAGGTAGGGGCAACATTCTATAATGCATCACACTTTTATTTACTTACAACTGGATGAACTGAAAAAATATGACTCTATATGAATGCCTCTGGCAGTTTACTAGGATGTGCAATGATCTAGCGTAACATGTATAACAATGATGAATGGTGGCTTTGTGATACATCCATGTTGCAACATGATTTGCTACTATTATTTATATTGTTTTTGGTCATTATTCCACTTTATGATACAATTTTAATGACTTTTCTCTCTGAATTTACAAGGATCACATGGAGAGGAACATTACTCGCAGATGGAATTCTGGACCTTAACAGCTACATCAGAGATACATATTCTGCTGAACTCCAAATGACCTAAAATTATACGAAGAATACCTTTGGAATATATAAAAAATATTGGAGCCAAGAAGTACCAGAGGGGGCCACGTGTTGCTCACAAGGCAACAGGGAGCACCGTGATGCCTTGTGGGTCCCACAGGCGGTCTCAGGTCCCCCTCTTCTTCTATATGATGGGTTTTGACCTAGAAAAAATCAAGAGGATACTTTCAGGATGAAGCGCCACCATCTCGAGGCGGAACCTGTACAGGAGCATGTTTGGTCTCTGGCGGAGCGATTCTGCCGGGCAAACTTCCCTCCGGGTGGGGGAAATCGAAGCCATCGTCATCACCAACACTTCCTCCATTGTGGGAGGATCATTCTTCATAAACATCTTCACTGGCACCATCCCATCTCAGACCGTAGTTCATCTCTTGTATTCAATCTTTGTCTCAAAACCACAGATTGGTACCCTTGGGTTGCTAGTAGCGTTGATTACATCTCGTAGTTGATGCTATTTGGTTTATTTGGTGGAAGATTATATGTTCATATCCTTAATGATATTCAATACGCCTCTAATCTTGAACATGAACATGATTTGTTAGTAGTTACTTTTCTTCTTCAGGACATGGGAGAAGTCTAGTTATAAGTAATCATGTGATGTTGGTACTCGTTCGATATTTTGATGATATGTATGTTGCTCTTCCTTTAGTGGTGTCATGTGAACGTCGACTACATGACACTTCACCATATTTGGGCCTAAAGTAAAGCATTGGGGAATGATAAGTAGATGATGGGTTGCGGGAGTGACAGAAGCTTAAAGCCTAGTTTATGAGTTGTTCTGTAAGGGGCTGATTTGGATCCACACGTTATGTTATGGTTAGATTTATCTTAATTCTTCTTTCATAGTTGCAGATGCTTGCGATAGGGGGTAATCATAAGTGGGTTGTTTGTTCAAGGAAGAACAACACCTTAGCACCGGTCCACCCACATATCAAATTATCAAAGTAACGAACGTGAATCAATTGAACCTGACGAACGTGACTAGATGGAAATGCCCATGTGTCCTCGAGAGCGCTTTGCTTTATATAAGAGAACTTTCAGGCTTATACTTTGCTATAAAAAGGATTGGGCCAGCTTGCTGCACCTTTGTTACTATTATTACTTGTTACGAATTATCTTGCTACAAAACTATATATCACTGTTACTTATAGCACTTGCAGAGAATACCTTACTGAAAACCGCTTGTCATTTCCTTCTGCTCCTTGTTGGGTTCGACACTCTTACTTATCGATAGGACTACGATTGATCCCCTATACTTGTGGGTCATCAAGACTCTTTTCTTGCACCGTTGCCGGGGAGTGAAGCGCCTTTGGTAAGTGGAATTTGGTAAGGAAACATTTTCACTACATGTTGCAATTTACTGTTGCTTGTTACTATGGAGGATAATCCTTTGAGGGGCTTGTTCGGAGTATCTTCACCTCGTCCGAAAGTGGCAAAAGCCTCTCCTCAACCTACTGAACCTACTGAAAATATTTACTATGAAATTCCTTCGGGTATGTTAGAGAAACTGCTTGCTAATCCTTATGAAGGAGATGGAACAAAACACCCTGGTATGCACTTGATATATATAGATGAAAATTTTGGATTATTAAAGCTTGCAGGTTTATCCGAGGATGGTATTAAGGAGAAGGTTTTCCATTTATATTTGGAGGGAAAGGCATTGATTTGGTATAGGCTATTGGATAATACTGTTACATGGGATTGGAACTAATTGAAGGTGGAATTCCATCAGAAATTTTATCCTATGCATTTGGTTCGTCGTGATTGGAATTATATATATAATTTTTGGCCTCGTGAAGGATAAAGTATCGCTCAAGCTTGGGGGAGGCTTAAATCTATGATGCAGACATGCCCCAATCATGAGCTCTCAAGGGAAACAATCTTACAAAACTTTTATGCTCGGCTTTCTCATGATAATCAATTGATGCTTGATATTTCTTCCGCTGGCTCCTTTATGACGAGAACTATGGAATTCAAATGGGATCTTCTTGAAATAATTAAACGCAACTCTGAAGATTGGGAGTTCGACACAGGTAATGGGTCAGGTATAAATCTTGAGTTTGATTGTGTTAAATCTTGTTATGGAAACTGAAACTTTTCATAAGTTTAGTGCAAAATATGGCATTGACTCTGAGATAGTAGTTACTTTCTGTGAATCATTTGCTACTCATGTTGACCTCCCTAAGGAGAAGTGGTTTAAATTTCATCCCCCTATTGAAGAAACTTGTAGGGAACCTAGCATAGCTAAAGAAGAAACAATACTTTATAATGTTGAGCCAGTTGTGCCTGCTGCTTACATTGAGAAACCACCTTTTCCTGTTAGGATTAAGGAACATGCTAAAGCTACAACTGTGGATAATAAAAGTAATGTTAGAACACCAAAACCTTTTGAACAAATAAATGTAGAATCTAATATTGCTATGGTTAAGTATCTCTTGGTTGATAATATTGATGTGCATGTTATTTACCTATGTGATGAGGCTGCTAGAATTGCAAAACATGTTAGAAACAAACAAGATTTGTTAGATAAGAATAAACCAGTATTTGGCATGCCTGTTGTTTCTGTTAAGATTGGAGATCATTGCTATCATGGTTTATGTGATATAGGTGCTAGTGTGAGTGCCATTCCATTTACTTTATATCAAGAAATTATGCATGATATAGCACCTGCTGAGATTGAGGACATTGATGTACTATTAAACTTGCAAATAGAGATACTATTTCACCACTTGGGATTGTTCGAGATGTTGAAGTCTTGAGTGGAAAAGTCAAGTGCCCTACTAATTTCTTAGTACTTGGTTCACTACGAGATAATGTTTGTCTCCTTATATTTGGTAGACCTTTCTTGAATAAAGTTAATGTTGAAATTGATTGTGCTAAAGAAAAGGTTAGAGTCAACTTTGGTGATGTGTCTCATGAGTTTAATTTCTCTAAGTTTAGTAGACAACCACATGAAAAAGAATTATCTAGTAAAGATGAAATAATTGGTCTTGCTTCTATTGTTGTGCCTCCTACTGATCCGTTAGAACAATATTTGCTGGACCATGAAAATGATATGCATATGAATGAAAGAAATGAAATAGATGCCATATTCTTCAAACAAACACCTATCCTGAAACATAATCTACCTGTTGACACTTTAGGGGATCCTCTTCCACCTAAGGGTGATCCCGTGTTTGAATTAAAGGCACTACTTGATACATTAAAGTATGCTTATCTCGATGAAATGATGATATATATATCCTGTTATTATTAGTGCTAACCTTTCAGAGCATGAAGAAAAGAGATTACTTAAAACTCTAAAGAAGCACTGAGCTACTATTGGATATACTCTTGATGATCTAAAGGGCATTAGTCCTACATTATGCCGGCATAAGATTAATATGGAGTCAGATGCTTGATGACCCACAAGTATAGGGGATCAATCGTAGTCCTTTCAATCGTAGTCCACTCGATTACATGATGAATCCCATCCAACTCCTCACCGACCAGCAAGCCTACGAAGGAATTACTCACTCCTGATGGGGAGCATCATGGAATTGGCGATGGAGAAGGGTTGGTGACGACGAAGACCGAAGATTCCCCTCTCCGGAGCCCCAAACGGGCTCCAGATCTGGCCTCCCGATGAAGAACAGGAGGTGGCGGCGGCTCCGTATCGTAAAACGTGATGAAACTTTCTCTCTAATTTTTTTCTCCGAAAATAGGAATTTATAGTGCCGGAATTAGGGTCAGTGGGGCCCCAAGGTGGGCACAACCCAACAGGGCGCGCCTGGGGGGGCTGGCGCGCCCTGGTGTATCTTGCCCAGCCAGGAGCCCCCCTCCGGTGGTTCTTGGTTCTAGTATTTTTTATTTATTCTAAAATAAATCTCCAAAAAGTTTCGTCCTATTCTGAGAACTTTTATTTCTGCACAAAAAACAACACCATGGTAGTTCTGCTGAAAACAGCGTCAGTCCGGGTTAGTTCCATTCAAATCATGCAAATTAGAGTCCAAAACAAGGGCAAAAGTGTGAGGAAAAGTAGATACGACGGAGACGTATCAGTAAACTCTTTCCGTTCCTTTAGTGAAAATGATATACCTTATAATAAGACTCCTGAACAATGCATGGATGAATATGACAATTATGTTGTTAAGCAAGAACACTTCAACAATTATGTTAAGGATCAATTGAGACGTAATGCTATGATGATAGACCGTTTAAGTGACTTGATGTTTAGAATTGCTAATGATGTGAAAGGTCTAGGTAAACATGCTTCTATGGTTCACACCCAATTAGACCAAGTTGACAAGTCACAAAATGATTTGCTTGCTGAAATAAATGATAATATGAATGATCATGATGTTAGAGTAATGACTAGGGGAGGTCGTATGACCCAAGAACCTCTCTACCCAGAAGGCCATCCTAAAAGAATAGAACAGGATTCTCAAAGAATTAATATCGATGCACCTAGTTCCTCTAATAAGAAAAAGAAGAAGAAAAGTGATAGGAACTTGCATGCTCCTAGTGAACCTGTTACAAAAACACCTACTGAGAATCATAATGATGATTCTATCTCTGATGTTGAAACCCAGTCTGGTAGTGAACATGCACATAGTGATAATGAAAAGGAGGATGATGATAATAATGTGCAAGTAGATGCTCCACCAGATAGTAATAAAGAACATGATAATGATGTAGAAATAGAACCTGCTGAGGATCTTGATAACCCACCTCCTAAAAATAAACGTTGTGATAAGAGAGACTTTGTTGCTAGAAAATGGAAGGGAAAGAGAGCCATGGGTTCAAAAACCCTTGCCATTCCCTCGTAAGCCTTCTAAGAATAAGGAGGATGAAGATTTTGAACGCTTTGCTGAAATGATTAGACCTGTCTTTTTGCGTACTCGTTTGACTGATATATTGAAAATGACTCTGTATGCTAAGTATATGAAGCATATTATTACTAAAAAAAGAAAAATACCTGAAACTGAAATTGCTACTATGCTAGCCAATTATTCTTTTGATGGAGGAATACCTAATAAGCTAGGAGATCCTAGCATACCCACAATACCTTGCTCTATTAAAAGAAATTATGTTAAAACTGCTCTATGTGATTTAGGAGCCGGTGTTAGTGTTATGCCTTTCTCCCTTTATAAAAGACTTGATTTGAGTAAGCTTACACCTACTGAGATAACTTTGCAAATGGCTGATAAATCTACTGCTTTACCTATTGGAATTTGTGAGGACGTTCCTATTGTGGTTTCAAATGTTACTATCTTGACAGACTTTGTTATTCTTGATATGCCTAAGGACAGCAATATGTCGATCATCCTTGGTAGACCATTCTTAAATACTTCAGGGGCTGTTATTGATTGCAATAAAAGCAAGGTTACCTTTCACGTCAATGGCATGCAACATACCGTTCATTTTCCGAAGAAGCAAACTTTGGTTAATAATATTAATGTCATTGAGCCTACTTCCACGGTTATCATTGGAAGTTTTGCAATTCCTCTACCTACTGTCAAGAAGAAATATTATAATCTTATTGTTGGGGAGCTGCAAATCCCCATTGAGGTAACCTATTGATATATGAAAATTCTTCGGTGGCATGTTAACCGGAAACAGTTATTAATAAGACTTGATCAACCTTATTAATGGATCCTTTTCGGAAGGCTTGTGATTGATGAATTTAGTATTCACAATTCTCTGTATCAAAAGTTTACCCTCTGTTATTTGTTGCTTATATTAAATAAATTAGCATGATTTTCCGTTCTTCCGTTTTTCCCGTGCATAGAAAAAAAATGCCCGAAAATAGAAAGTCTCAGATTGCCTCAAAATTTTAACATGAATTTTTCTGGATTAGATAAAAAATTGGCATAAAAATCACAACAGGGGACTGCACCTGTGTGGCACCACACATCAGGGCGCCCCTCTAGGCCGCGCCCTGGTGGCTTGTGGGGCCCACAGGGGCCCCCTGCCTTATCCCTTCGTCCGATACTCTCTCCTACCTCCAGCAAAAAATTCCCATCCATCTCTCTCCCGTGTTCTCCACCCAGAAAGTGAAATTTTCGATCTCTTTGCTCGGAACTCCGTTTCCGAAACTGTGTTGAGGAATTGTTCCTTGGTATGTGACTCCTCCATTCCTCCAATTAGTTTTTGTTTTAGTCATTTATATTTTGCATATTGTGCTGCACTTGGTGCTACAGAAAATGAGCTTGCATGTTGAATTCTCTGAGTTCCAAGTAGTATGAATGCTTCATATGGCCTCTAGGCATCTATATGAGTAGTTACTATCAATCTTGCAAAGTTTTATTAACATGAATTTGTGGCTCAAAAATTTCAGAAATTTGTGCTTGGGAAGATGAGTTTCTTTAGGAGGAGCTCCTCAAGGAGACTCACCTCGGGTGAGTCATCTAGTGGGAACTCAGTACGACAAGCCTACATCGAGCTTCGAGACAACCAGATAATTATGGCTGACGCCAAATCTTGTCGATGGCCAAGTGAAGATTTCATGATAGGTGCATGCATTAAGGATGAATTTGGCCGATTCATTTATAACACCGTCCTCACCGATTTCCTCGTAGATAAGTGTGTCCAACACTATGACCTTACTCATACATTCACGCAAGGATTTCGCTATCAATCGCATGCTTCTAGGGTGTTATTTAAACTTTATGATAAATCCTTTAGCATGACTCTAGATGATTTCTCTATTGCTTGCAAACTTCCACTTTGGGGTTCGACCGAGAAACCCTCAAAAACTAATTATAATATGTTTCTTGATATTCTATGCGTTGGAGAAGATAGGGGAGTAACACAGGCAAGGATTAAAAGCATACAGTTTCCCTCTATTCATTACTTTGCACTGTTTAATGGGAAATGCAAAGTAGGAAAACAAGATTGTAGTGCCTTATGTGCCTCTGATTTAAGCCTTATTCACACTGCTGTAACTGGTGAACATCACTATAACCTTGGTGCAATTGTTGCCCGAAGGTTGAATTCTAACTCTAGCAATGGTGATTTGTATGGAGGGATTTATGCCTCCCTCGTAGCTGTGAAGCTAGGAGTGTCGCCTCAACCTAATGATCCTATCTTGCCTGAAAAATATTTAGACTATGATGCTATGCGTTATCATGAATTTATTGTAAACCGCGCTAGGGGTTATGAGTATAATTTAATATTTGGGAAATATACGCCTATGCCTGTCACTTTGCCTGCACCTGCCCTCTTTGATTTTTAGACTCGACGGCGTTACTATGTTCTTGAGGAAGAGGTGTGGGAATACAAAGCTGCAGTGGAGCCTACACGTCTAGAAGAGGAGGCGGCTAGGAACGCCTCCACAAGCTATCACTTCAACCATTTTCCAGACTACCAGTGGTGATCACCAAGCTAGGAAAACGCCTAAGCTTGGGGGGGGGGGTACGTTATTCGCACCAACATTACATTCATATTCACACTTCATATAAATTGTCGGTGTTCATCCACTTTCATTGTATATCCATGTTATTTTTATTTTTCCGCTTTCTTCTTGTGTGTTTGAAAAACTTTGGAAAACCCCCAAAAAAAATCTTGCTTCTTTTTAGTTTTCTTTTCCCGTTTTAATTATCTTAGTACTAAAAAGAAAACCCAAAAATATTTACTTTGCATGTTGGGAGCTTTCCCGTGTAAATAATTTTTCTCGTTCTTCTTTTCCCTTAGTTTGTTTGCTTGGTTGAGAAAAACAAAAACTCCAGAAATATTTTAATGTGCTTCTCTGAATTTCTTTTCTTTTTGTTGAGTCTTTGAAAGAAGAAGACCACGATAAAAATGTTAAGTGGCTCTTATATGTTTATTGTTGATCTAATAGAGAGCCAAAATTACCTTGTCTTCTCCTTTGTCCAAAACTGCCCTGCAGATTCCAGCTTAGTCCACGGTATTATTGCACTATTATTATTATCACATCGTTCGGTCATGCAATAATGACGATATTTGACGAGGTGATCATTGCAAGGGAAGCTGGTATGAACTCTTCTTGTTTTCCGTTTTTGTGAATATGTTTAGCTCGTTCGATCTCGATTTAGTATATTATGAGTGAACATGTTCATGATGACAATTAGAGATTATAGCTTTTCATGCCATGCTTAAACAGCTAGTAGTGAATAATGATTTATCTTATAGATCAACATGCATTAAAAAGGTTATGATGTGGTATGCTAGTATGGTATTTCCCTTTGAGAAATTCAAGCGGTTTGACTTGGCCATGTGCAAATATGTAGTTGATTCAAAACCAATGCAGCCTTCATGATGTTTAAATTCAGAGTGTTTATATCCTACTCATGCTATCTCCAATGTTAATTATTCACAATGCATATCCATGACCGTATTCGCTCTCTAGCTGGTCGCTTCCCAACCTATTGCTAGCCTTCACCTGTACTAAGCGGGAATGCTGCTTGTGCATCCAAAACCTTTAAACTAAGTTATTCCACACGAGTCCACCATACCAACCTATATGCGGTATTACCCTGCCGTTCCAAGTAAATTTGCATGTGCCATCTCTAAACATTCAAATAAACATCTATTTTGTGCACGCATCTCACTCATGGAGCGACGAGGCGGTCAGTATTTTCCATGCTAAGTGAGTTATTCTCGAGACGGTCGTTTATTCGCCTTCATTGCACGACAGAGGCTGGTAGAAAAGGATGCCCAGTCCTGCAAAACCAAAATTAATTAAACAAAACTCCTTGGGGCAGTTGACATGTTGGCAGGCATCCGTGGATTCGGTCGGCCATGGTTTGTGTATGGATGGTGGATAGGAGTAAACTTTACTATTCTGTTTGGGAACCGCCAATAATGAGTTTAGCATGGAAGATATTGAAAACCTTTGTCGTAACGTTGACAAGAAAAGTGCACCACTCAAAAACTATATTCCAGTCGTGTTTTAAAATTTGAGCTCTCGCACCTCTGCAAATCAATGCTTCCCTCTGCGAAGGGCCTATCTATACATTTTTATGTTGAGTCATCACCCTGTTACTAAAAGCACTAGACCTGAGAGCACTATTTTCATTCTTATGCATTGAGTATAGTTAATGTTGGATGTGAGCATGACTGGATCTTTTCTATTCTGAATTATAATGTTTAGTCACTACTTGAACCTCAGAGGTGCTCTGCATTTATGTTTTGCGGTCTTAGAAAGGGCTAGCGAAATACCATGTCACCATATTATGTCATGATTGTTTTGATAAACTGTTGGCATGTGAGATATCTTATTATTTGCTAGCTAGTTAGTTATGTATTGCCATGAGTTGATATGATGTTTAATTGCTATCATGGATGTGGTTATTTACAATTTATGCTGAAAACTTGAACACTAGCTAAGCATGTGTATAACGACGAGAACAAAAGAGTTTGTAAAAGTTTTCTTTATCACTTTCAGTTTGTCCACTAAATTGCTTGAGGACAAGCAATGAGTTAAGCTTGGGGGAGTTGATACGTCTCCAACGTATCTAATTTTCCAAAACACTTTTGCTCTGGTTTTGACCTCTAATTTGCATGATTTGAATGAAACTAATTAACCCGGACTAACGTTGTTTTTAGCAGAACTACCCTTGTGTTATTTTTGTGAAGAAATAGAAGTTCTCGGAATCGGATGAACCTTTTTGTGAATTATTTTTTAGAATAATAATGAATTATGGAGCAAAGAACTACCAGAGGGGGTGTGCCAGGGGTCCACCACACATCAGGGCGCGACCCCCTAGGTCGCGCCCTATTGGCTTGTGGGGCCCCCGAGGCTCCTCCGACCCTAATTCCAGTCCTTTAAAATCACATCTTTGGAGAAAAAAATCAGAGAGAAGTTTTCATCACGTTTCACGAGATGGAGCTGCCGCCACCTCCTGTTCTTCCTCGGGAGGGCTGATCTGGAGTCCGTTTGGGGCTCCGGAGAGGGGATATCTTCGTCGTCGTCATCACCAACCCTTCTCCATCAACACCGCCATGATGCTCACCACCGGGAGTGAGTAATTCTTTTGTAGGCTTGCTGGACGGTGGTGGGATTGGATGAGATTGATCATGTAATCGAGTTAAGTTTGATAGGGCTTGATCCCTAGTATCCACTATGTTCTGAGATTGATGTTGCTATGACTTTGCTATGCTTAATGCTTGTCACTAGGGCCCGAGTGCCATGATTTCATATCTGAACATATTATTTTTTCATGAATATAAGATTGATTTGGATCCTATCTTGCAAGTTGTATGCAGCTATTACGTGTCTTGATCCGCATACCCTAAGGTGACAATAATTGGGATTATTTCCGATGATTGACGTAGTTTGAGGAGTTCATGTATTCATCATGTGTTAATGCTTTGTTCCGGTTCTCTATTAAAAGGAGGCCTTAATATCCCTTAGTTTCAAATAGGACCCCGCTGCCACGGGAGGGTAGGACAAAAGATGTCATGGAAGTTCTTATCGCAAGCACGTATGACTATATACGGAATACATGCCTACATTACATTGATGAATTGGAGCTAGTTCTGTGTCGCCCTAGTGTGTAACTATTATATGATCAATGTCATCTAAATCATCATCCATCACCGATCCACGTGCCTATGCTTTACAAATGTTGAATCTTGCTAAGTTACTATTGCTACTGCTACTGTCACAACTGCTACAAAATTGCTGCTGTTACTACTACTGTTACTTTTGCTACTACTATTTGTCGTGCTACTAAACCTTTGTTGCGGAGAGATATCCCAGGTGTGGTTGAATTGACAACTCAACTGTCAAGGCCAATAAATATTCTTTGGCTCCCCTTGTGTCGAACCAATAAATTAGGGTGAAATACTACCCGTGAAGACTGTCGCGATCCCCTATACTTGTTAGTTATCAGAAAGAAACTGGGTTTAAAGGGTTACAGATGCACAAGTAGTTTTGGCTAGCAAAAGTTCTAAAAGAGGCATCACATGTTAAAGGATCCATGACTATATAACTTCTATGCAAATGTAAGCAATCATGACCATTAGGTTGTCTTCCATGTCCAACTTCAACACTTGATCATTATTTAATATTTGGTGGGGGTTCGTAATCATAGATGATGTCCAAGTTGTATGTGGATCTTCTCTTCTCCATCATAATCTTGCATAGATTATAACAATGACTAGGGCTATGTTTGTTTTATTCTCAACAATTTTATGTGAAGTCATTACTTCCCATGGAATAAGCATATGATCTTTACTATTCTTTTTATTGCCATGCTATGATGATTGGTGCAAGGGAGCAAATCACACAGACTCAACTAATCTTTATTATATAACTCTCATACTCGATTACAAGGGTAGGTAGATCTCAAAACAAAATCCTAAGCAAAGCAAAGCTGAAACTTTATTTCCTAAACCATGAAATGACTAAGGATCAAACTAAAATAACAGATGACGATAAAAAGTGATGGTGATAATATACTGGGGCGCCTCCCCCAAGCTTGGAACAAGCTAGGGGTGGTGCCCATACCCATGTGCTCAAGTGTTCTTCGGTGATGGTGGTGGTGTGCGGAAATCTTCCATCTTCCAAGGCATATGTTCCCCATCATGGAAAGAAACTCTTGTCTCCGGAATCCTGAAATCAGCAGCGAGGCTCATCCTTTTAAATCTAGATTCATACTCACAGTTCTGGGTTTGAAGTTCATAGATTTGATCTTGGAGGTGCTCGATTCGCTCTTGAAGCTTGAAGAGAGCTTCTCCCATGCTCCTTGTGTCAATCTTGTTTTCGCGGATGAAGTCCGTGATCATAGAGTGATCGGCACTCAGACCATGTTCATCCATCCCTTGGCACTTGAAGATCTCCTGCTCCACTTCTGCAAGCCTGGCCTTATCACTTCCCTCCTTCTTGGGACCTTGAACATCCTAGATGTGGAGCACCCCCTCGCGCATCTCAATGGCTTGAGGGTGCTTCATCACCTCCGATAGGTAGGGGTCGATGACCTTCTCAAAGAACTTGTCTTTAGATGAACTTGGGGAAGTCATGGCGATCTAGATCTGTCAGAAAAACAGCTCGAAACAAGATCAGAGGAGAAACTCGCGATGTGGTGGTCAAAACACACGGGAGTATATATAATATTTTTTTTCTAGGTCAGAATACGTGTTCGGGAAGAAATCGGAGTCAGGGAGGCACACGAGGGCCGCACAAGCCATCAGGACGCACCCCTGGGGGCGCCCTATTGGCTTGTGCCTCCCTCGTGGGTCCCCCTGACTCCGTTTTATTTTTGGAATTTTTCTAAAATACTAAAACCAACAAAAATTATTTTTTTTTTGGAATTTTTGGAGTCGGTTTACTTACCGTACCACATACCTACCCCTTTTTCAGGTTTCTGGAGTGTTCCGGAAGGCCTCCCGTATGTGTTCTTCCGGTGTTATCACTTGACCGATATTAGTCACTTCATTATTGGGCGTACTTGAAATATAATGCTTGATTCTTTGCCCATTCACCACCCTCGGGTTTTTGTCTTCGAAGTTATTAATTTTTATGGCATCGGAGCGATAGACCTCTTCGACAACATATGGACCTTCCCATTTGGATAAAAGTTTTCCTGCGTAAAACTTGAAATGAGAATTGTACAAAAGCACAAGGTCTCCTACATTGAATTCCCGTTTTTTAATCCTTTTGTCATGCCACGTTTTAACTTTTTCTTTAAACAACTTAGCATTTTCATAGGCTTGTGTCCTCCATTCATCTAGTGAGCTAATATCAAATAACCTCTTTTCACCGGCAAGTTTAAAATCATAATTAAGTTCTTTAATTGCCCAATAAGCCTTATGTTCTAGCTCAAGAGGTAAATGACAAGATTTTACATACACCATTTTATATTTGGACATCCCCATAGGGTTATTATAAGAAGTTCTATAAGCCCATAGAGCATCATCTAGTTTCTTAGACCAATTCTTCTTGGATCTATTAACAGTCTTTTGCAAGATTAATTTCAGTTCTCGATTACTCAATTTAACTTGGCCACTAGACTGAGGATGATATGGTGATGCAATTCTATGGTTAACATCATATTTAGCTACAAGTTTACGGAAAGTACCATGAATAAAATGTGAACCACCATCAGTCATTAAGTATCTAGGGACTCCAAACCTCAGAAAAATGATTTCCTTAAGCATTTTAATAGAGGTGTTGTGATCAGCACTACTAGTTGGAATAGCCTCTACCCACTTAGTAACGTAATCAATAGCAACTAAAATATGAATATACCCATTTGAGGAAGGAAAAGGTCCCATGAAGTCAAAACCCCAAACATCGAATGGTTCAATGGCAAGTGAATAGTTCATAGGCATTTCCTGACGTTTACCAATGTTACCAACTCTTTGACATTCATGACATGAAAGGACATACTTACGAGCATCTTTGAAAAGAGTAGGCCAATACAAACCAGATTGTAATACCTTGTGTGCGGTTCTGTCACCAGCATGATGTCCTCCGTAAGGCTCGGAATGACACTTCCTTAAAATCTATTCATGTTCATGCTCAGGTATACAACGTCTAATAACACCATCTACTCCTTTATAAAGATGTGTGTCATCCCAAAAGTAATGTCGAAAATCATAAAAGAATTTTTTCTTTTGCTGATAGGTGAAACTTGCTGGAATATATTTAGCAACAATATAATTAGCATAATCAGCATACCAAGGAGTGCTACGTGAAGTATTTATAGCAGCAAGTTGTTCATCAGGAAAATTATCATCAATAGGCAGTGGGTCATCAAGAACATTTTTCATTCTAGACAAGTTATCTGCTACATGGTTTTCAGCTCCCTTTCTATCAACGATATGCAAATCAAACTCTTGAAGCAAAAGCATCCACCTAATAAGTCTAGGTTTAGCATCTTTGTTTTCCATAAGGTATTTAATAGAAGCATGATCGGTGTGAATAGTTACTTTGGAATCAACGATATAGGGTCTAAACTTATCACATGCAAAGACAACTGCTAAAAATTCCTTTTCAGTGGTGGCATAATTTCTTTGGGCAGCGTCTACAGTTTTACTAGCATAATGGATAACATTCAATTTCTTGTCTACTCTTTGCCCTAGAACAGCACCAACAGCATAATCACTAGCACCACACATAATTTCAAATGGCAAGTTCCAATCAGGTGGTTGAACAATGGGTGCAGAAATCAAAGCTTTCTTAAGTATTACAAAAGCTTCTACACAATCATCATCAAAAACAAAAGGAATATCCTTTTGAAGAAGATTAGTTAACGGCCTAGAAATCTTTGATGAAACGCCTATAGAAACCAGCATGACCAAGGAAACTTATTATACCTTTGATATCTTTTGTGCATGGCATCTTCTCAATTGCGTCAATTTTAGCTTTGTCTACTTCAATCCCTCGTTCAGAAATTTTGTGCCCAAGCACCATGCCTTCATTCACCATAAAATGACACTTCTCTCAATTCAAGACAAGATTAGTTTCTTCACATCTCTGCAAAACTTGATCAAGGTTGCTCAAGCGATCATCAAAAGAAGTCCCGTAAATGGAAAAGTCATCCATGAAAACCTCAACAATCTTTTCACAAAAATCGGAGAATTTAGTAGTCATACATCTTTGACACATGTATTTGGGAAAAACCAGAATATCCATCAAGAAAACAAAAGTGTGTGTGCTTAGATAATCTTTCTAGCATTTGATCAATAAAAGGCAAAGGGTAATGACCTTTCCTAGTAGCTTTGTTTAATGTCCTGAAATCGATCACCATCCTATAACCAGTTACTATTCTTTGTGGGATAAGTTCATTTTTATCATTAGGAACGACAATTATACCTCCTTTCTCAGGAACACAATGAGCATGACTTACCCATCTACTATCAGCAATAGGATAAATTATACCTGCCTCCAGAAGCTTTAGTATTTCAGTTCTTACCACTTCCTTCATTTTAGGATTTAAGCGGCGTTGATGATCAATAACAGGTTTAGCATCCGGTTCCAGATTAATCTTGTGCTGATATAGAGTGGGACTAATGCCCTTAAGATCATCGAGAGTATATCCAATAGCAGCCCAGTGCTTCTTCAGAGTTTTAAGTAATCTCTTTTCTTCATGCTTTGAAAGGTTAGCACTGATAATAACATGATATATCTTCTTTTCATGAAGGTAAGCATATTTCAAAGTATCGGGTAAAGTCTTTAACTCAAACACGGGATCTCCCTTGGGTGGAGGAGGATCCCCTAAAATATCAACTGGCAAGTTGTGTTTAAGAATAGGTGTTTGTTTAAGAAATATGTCATCTATTTCATTCATATGCATGTCATTTTCATGGTCTAGTAAATATTGCCCTAAAGGATCGGTAGGAGGTATGACAATAGAAGCAAGACCAAGGATTTCATCCTTACTTGATAATTCTTTCTCATGTGGTTGTCTACTAAACTTCGAGAAATTAAATTCATGAGACACGTCACCAAAGCCTATTTTGACCTTCTCAGTAACACAATTAATTTCAGCATTAACAGTATTCAAGAAAGGTCTACCAAATATAATGGGACAAAAGTTATCTTGTTTTGAACCGAGGACTAGGAAATCAGTGGGGTACTTAATTTTTCCACACAAGACTTTAACATCTATAACAATCCCAAATGGTGTAATAGTGTCTCTGTTTGCAAGTTTAATAGTAACATCAATGTCTTCAAGCTTAGATGGTGCTATGTCATTCATAATTTCTTGATATAAAGTAAACGGAATAGCACTGACACTAGCACCAAGGTCACACAAACCATGATAACAATGATCTCCAATTTTGACTGAAGCCACAGGCATGCCCACGACTGGTTTATTTTTATCCGAGTCAACCTAAGCATTTCTACCAGGTTTCGCAATTCTAGCAGCTTCACCACAGAAGTAAATAACTTGACCATCAATGTTATCCGCTAGAAGATCTTTAACCATAGTAATTTTAGGCTCAACATTTATTTGTTCAGAAGGGGCAGGTGTCCTAACATGACTCTTATTAACCACAGTTGTAGCTTTAGCGTGTTCCTTAATTCTAACAGGGAAAGGTGGCTTCTCAATGTAAGCGTTAGGAACAATTGGATCAACATGATTAACAATCATTTCTTCCTTCTCAATTTTAATAGGTTCCTCTAATTGCTTTTCAATGGGTGGATGATATTTAAACCACTTCTCCTTAGGGAGATCAACGTGAGTACCTAATGGTTCACAGAAAGAAGCTACTATCTCAGAGTCAAGGCCATATTTATTGCTAAAATTATAGAAAGCATTGGTTCCCATAAAAGATTTAACACAATCAAACTTAAGCTTTATACATGACTCTTTACCTTTGTCGAGTTCCCAATCTTCAGAGTTGCTCTTACTTCTTTCAAGAAGATGCCATCTGAATTCAATAGTCCTATTCATAAAGGAACCAGTAGAAGAAGAATCGGGTAGTACTTGATCATCATGAGAAAGCCGAGCATAATTTTTTGTATAATAGTGTTTCTTGGGATCTCATGGTTGGGGCAGGTGTGCATCATAGTGAAAGTGCTAGTTATCGACTAGAGGGGGGTGAATAGGTAATTTTTATGAAAGGCTTCGAAACAATGAATGTATTCGAGATGAAAACATTCAAGCAAGTTTAGCATTATCATCGTACATGCTAAGATGAGTCGAAGAAAAACTTAGACATTATGAAGATAAGCAGCAGATATGAATGTTTTCGGGGAATGTCTTCAGTCAGTGGTATTTAGGCAATGGCTTCACAGTTCAGTACGGAATGTAAAAGAGTGAAGGATAGAACCAGTAGCTCGATGAAGAAACAAGATTTGTTGGACCAGTTCCAGTTGCTGTGACAACTGTATGTCTGGTTAGGGAGGCTAAGATTGAACTCAGAAGACCTCGTCTTCACCTTGTTCTCCTTGAACCGGAGTCACTTAGACAACACCCAATCACTCAGGTAAGTCTTCAGGGGAGACTTCCGAAACCCGTACAAACTTGGTCACCCGGCAATCCACAATGACTCTTGGATGCTCTAGACCCACATGCCTAACCGTCTGGAAGATCACAGTCTTCAAGTGTAACAAGTCTTCAGTTCACTCAGAACAGAATGACTTCGGTGATGCTCAAACACTCTAGCTCTAGGTGTTTAGGTTTATCCTCGCAGGATATTTCTCTCTCTCAATGTCTCCGAGGTGGGTTGCTCCAAAACGACAACAGCCGTATCTCTCTATGAGCATCCACCTTCTCATGGTGGAGGGGGTGGGCTATTTATAGCCAGCGGGCAACCCGACCTGATATGACCAAACTGACCCTGGGTCAATGGCCAACCAACACGTGTCACAACGGTCGGCTTTCAAACACACGCGGCAGCTTTACTTGGGCTACAAGTAAAGCTGACTCAACCAACTCTGGAAGAGATTTCCTCTCATTGTCTTCACTCGAAGACATAGTTATGGGTTGAGCATCACGTCAGCGTCTGACTTTGATTACATCGACCCCACTTAACAGTACGGTGGTTCCTATGACTCAGGAAAGAAGAAACAAAACTACGAAAAGACTTCGTCTTCGCGTTTCATTATCTTCTGGCGATTATCTTCGCATACCACTAATGGCTTCGGCCATCATTAATGTCTTCGGACATTTTTAGGGGTTGTCTTCGACGGTTAAACTGCATCTCTAGGGACTTCTATATGTGTTATCCTGTGAACTCTCACAAACACATTAGTCCCTCAACCACGTTTGTCTTCAATACTCCAAAACCAAACAAGGATGGCACTAGATGCACTTACAATCTCCCCCTTTTTTGTGATTGATGACAAACTGGTTGAAGTTTTCAACGGGGATAAAAATATGTGAAGATAAAGACTTGGAGATTTTGATTGCAAGATATAGAGAGCTCCCCCTGAAGATGTGCTTATGAAGATTTTGCTTGGAATGCAAAATCACATGGCAGGTTATAGTTTGTGGAGATCTCCCCCTATATCTTGTAATCCAATCACTATGCATTTAAATGATATTTCGAAGATAATGAAATGCATAATGAAAAATGGCTGTCTGCAGTATGACTTCGGGTGCATATGATAAAACTTGAAGTATCGCCAAATAGTACGGTAAACATAAAGTGTGCAGACGTCCATCAGGACTTAAGTTTTATAACCCAAATAGCAAATGTTCAGAAACGAGAGTTGTAAACTTAACAAAAAAAGGCAGCACCCAGCCTATATTAGTAGACCTGTTTTAAGACTATCATCCAATGCTTCTCCCCCTTTGTTATCGCATGACCAAAAAGGGACGAAGACATTGAGCACTACGCGCCCCCAGCGTGAGTTGAGGTCGAAGGTGCAGTAGAGTCATGGGGTGCTGGTGTAGTCGATCTTGGTGCAGTGTCGCGACGCTGAGTCGATGGAGGCAGGGAGGTTGCATCATCATCTTCATTTGCAATCCTGACGTTGATGGAGGGAGCCGACGAGGAGAAGTCACTGTCTTCGAGCGATGGAGTCTTGCGCCATTTTTCCACGCTGGGAGGTGGTGCACCAAATTTGTAGCGTTGGTGGAAGCCATCCTCTCGAAGATCTTCCTCAGGGGCCAGCATGGTCAAAGTCCTCCTTGAGCGACGACCAGTTTCATTGGCCACAAATGCATTCTTGGTGGCGAGGTTGCAAATGTGGTTGATACTTGAACCATGGAATGCATCTGTCTTCGTGACCACTCATGGTGCCGATCCTGCTTCTGAATCAGTGAGATGAGAAGTTCTCGATCAGTGAGGGCACGCTCTCTTCTTGGCAGTCTTTGGCGGGGCAAGGTGCTATCATTGGCTTTAGTAGCAGTAGTACTTGGTCTTGGTTGGCGAAATGCACCAATTAATCTTGCCCTTGAGAAATCAGATGGAAGGTGAAGACCTTCTTCTTCAGCAGTGTCACTGGTGCCTTCCACGATAGGGTTCTTGCCTTTTGAGGGATAGAGATCTGCTTGGACTATTTCAATATCTGGAAGATAGATGCCATGATTGCGAGCAGAGGGTAGAAACCTGGTGCTGGTTCTATACTTAATGAAGCGCATTATCCATGGGGCATATATCTTTGGCTTGAAGAGATTGATGCCATTTGCTGCGAGGTTGCGAAGGAATAAATCTTGAAGATTAAACCTGATGCCATAGACAATGTTGTAGATCAATGTCTTCAGAGCCCCTTCAATCTTGCGAGTTGAGTTATGCCCTTTGATTGGCCAGATTGTGTGCCGAAGAATATGATAGATGGTCATTGGTAGATACCGAAGATCATCAACAAAGAAAGAAGTGGGCAAATCTGCATCTTGAGCCAAAGGCTTCATCAAGGTGAGCATCTCTGTCATATTGGGCTCTGGCATTTGGAAAATGCTTCAAGTGGCAGCAGCATAGGCTTCGGATCGAGGGCCAAATCTTCACCTGAGGTGGCAAGAGGTGTAGCAGGGAAGAAATCCAGTGCAGTGGCAGTGATGTGCTCATCTCGGATCATAAAGTCCATCTTCCAGGTGTTCACGTCATGGCCAAAACCTGAGATGTGGAGAGTTGCATAGAACTGGAGGATGAGTTCCTCATTCCAGTCTTCATGATCAGTGCAGAACGGCAACAGTCCAACATCCCGAAGACAGTCTAGTGCTTGATCAAAATAGGGAAGACCTTTCATAGCTTCAAAGCTGAGATGCTTGTGGGGAAAGATCCTGTTCTGACCATAGAGAACACACATGTAATACTGACGTTGTGGAGCACTCCAAAATCTGCCAGACTGTATCTTTGGGCGGTTGTGTGGATTGCGGTCGGAGTCGAGGAAAGTGTTGTTAAATCTGAAGCTTCTTAGTTCGAAGACCAACAGTCTTGCAGGGCCAGACTGGTGAAGACATGGAAGTCTAGGCATTGGATTCATAACATTGGGGTGTCGATTGAGGTGGAATTCATACTGAGGCTCCATCCTTGGTGGAGCAATGAGCCTGGGCCACCGGGTAGGAACCATTTCTCCTTCCCTATTGTGAGCCATGACGATATTCTCATCATTGTCGTCGGTCGATGGCGTGGCAGGGACAGGAGGACCATCGGGGGCATTGACTTCGCCCACAGTGTTGTCAGCTGCAATGTCTTCAGCAGCTATGGCTTCCTGCTCAGGTTGATCTCTAACAACATCTTCAATCATGAGCACATTAGCAACATGAGCAGGTGGTGAGACACGAGCTTCGTCTTCAGGAATGCTATGCATGGAAGCCATAGAAGGTCTTGGTCCACGGCGAAGCCTTCTGAGAGGCGATGCACGAGCAGTAGTTTTCATCTCCTTGGCAATAAATGGTGATTCAGGAGATCTTGGAGCAAGGGGAAAGAATGGCGGAGAAGGAGTATTTTTCCGGGATCAGCTTCAGGAATCTCAGGTCTGATTGGAATACCAATGTCCACGTACTTGCTTTCCTGTTGGGGCGATGATACCATTGGTGTATCAACTTGAGGCACCTCATTTTGCTCAACATTGTCTTCAGTTACAATGTCTTTAGCTGCATTTGTGTCGACAGCTGGGATGTCTTCAGTGTGCGGAGCCTCTGTGGTAGCAGACTCATGCAGAATAACTCGCCTCCCAATGTTTGCAGAGGCAGGTGGAGCAACAGAGATAGGCATCACACGGAGTGGTTCATCTTGAACAGGAGGGGTCTGTTGAACTTGAGAAGAGCGTGAAGACTTTACTCTCTTAGTCTTCTACGGCGGAGAGGGTTGAGCTTCAGTTGGTGGAGCACGCTTGCGCTTCTTAGCTTCAGCTTCAGCCTGCTTGGTCCTCTTTCTAGATGTAGCAGTGGAAGAGGGACGTGGCCTTGAGCCGGCGAAGCCAGTGGGGAAGACAATGTCGTGGGGTTCAGATCTTGCTGGAGCTGGCTGGTCCGAAGACATTGAAGCTTGCTTGGAGCGTTCAATGATTTTGGGATCAAGGGCAGGCCGACCAAGCATATTTCTCTTCAGCATATCGTTATGGGCTTGAACCATGATCGTTGCCTTCCTCTTGAGTCGCGCTAGGGCCCCTTTGACAGCTTCACATTGCCTGTCAAACTCAGCCTTGAGATCTTTCATCATTAGCTGATAGCCTTGAATTTGACTTGCGGTGAGTCTGTGGACATTCTTCTTGAAGACATCCTTTTCATGGCTAATCTTCGCTTTCATCTGTTTGGCTTTCTGAGCCACAGTAAGCTCCTCATTCACCAGCCCTTGAAACGTGATGCTTAGTCCAATTGGAAGTTGTAGGGCGTCGATGGTGAGGGAGGGATCAGCGAACCATTCATCAATGAAGTGATCAAGAATGGCAGGGTCGAAGAGAGGTAAGTCTTCAAGATGCTTGGATTCCTCTTCTTTCTGCTGAATGAGTCTTGCTAAGGCTTCATCATCAAACTCATCGTCAGACAGTTCTATCATGTTGGCAGCGTCCATCAAAGAGACAGTGGGTCTGGGCCCCCTGGCAGCAGCAGCTTTCCGTTTCATTCGCCTGTGGAGGCGATCTTCTTCCTCAGTGTCTTCTGGATCAACTGAGGGTTATCGCGAAGTTTGAGGTGTTGAGTTAGCAGGCTTGGAGGCCTTTGAAGCTTTAGGCTTCGAAGCATTTGCCTTCTTCTTAGGCTTCGGATCAGGAGCCGGAGGATTCTCTTCATCTCCATCCTCAGACACTGCAGGTTTTGGGCAGCCAAGAATGCTGGAGGGATGTGGGTTGCTAGGCATTGGAGGCCTGACCATGCATGGGAAAAAACCAATCCTTCTTGCTTCAGCCGCAGTCTTCGGATGAAGATTTTTGTAGATGATATCTGTCCAAGGTGCCTTCTCAGCATTTTTCTCAGCATACTCATCCGTTACAAATGGATAGTTGAACCACTTTTCCACCCAATATCTTCGAATCCATTGGATTTGAGTCTTGCGTTGTGTATAGGTTTCATCTTCATCAGACTTGTAGCGCTCATACAGCTCTGGGGGAAGATCTTTGGCAGTGTTCAGACGTCTTTGCCGACCACTCTTCTAGGATGATTTTTCGGTGGCCATTGGCTTCGGCAAAGGCTTCACTGGTGTGCGCAGATGAGAGCAAGCTCCAGATGAGTCCAGATGAATCTGCAAGTAGTCTGCAAATGAATTCAGACTATGAGATCCAAGTGATTCTGCTGCGGACATGTACCTTTGAAAGAGTTAGAGACGCGAGGGAAGAGAAGAGGTCATATGCATTCTCAGAAGATTTTGAAGATAAATCAGTGTTTGAAGACATTGACCTCGTTTACCGAAGACATTCACTTTTATAGAGAATATGGTGGTTTCAGATTTGTACAAGTCCGAGAAATTGTACAAGTGAGAAATTAACCCAATTTAGACCAAAAAGTGAAAGCATTAGGTAGATTGAGTTCTAGATCTTAGTGTTGTTGAAGGAAAGGTGGAAGAACAGCAATCGAATATTTTCGGTAAATTTTCAGATCAAACAGGCGGTAAAAATAGCGATTTATTTACCGCGGTGAAGAACACGAAGAACAGCTCGATGAGGCTGAGAGGCCGAGAGGTTCGATCTGCCTCACCCTAACTTGGTGGAGGCAGACAGCTACGGCGGCGCCGAGATGGAGATGGTCGCGGCCGGCGTGAGTACGTCATCGGAGAGGTCGCGGCAGCTAAGCGCTTCGTGTCCGGCGGCGATAGAATCCAGCAACGCCGCTAGGGTTTGGGGAGCTCGAGCGATGGAGGTGGTAAGGAAGAGTAATTTACTGAGCACGGGGACATGTATTTATAAGGACTGGAACATCTGATATTTTGGATGGATATGCCCCCGACTCTTCGGCTTAGTGGGACATGTGGTGTGCATGCAACACGTCTGACGGCCCACTACACGACCGGAAGTGATGGCGCGGGAAGTTTGTTGCGATAAGTGCGGTAACGACAACAAATTGGAATTTTAAACGGTCGGTTAGATTAGTCTTCGACTGACAAGGACACAGTGAAGACAATCAACACGTGTCAAGTAGAATGCATATGACTGGAGTTGAATAGAGTAGGACGAGATTAGAACTGACAAGGATAGTGGGTTCCATCACATTGGCCTAGGTAAAACTTGAAGATATAGCTATAGGCCCAATGCTATAGAGGACAAAACTCCAAGTAGCATACTAAATATATTCAAACTTAAGTGATATGCAAATTCAAATCAATTCGAAGAAAAAGATAGTTTCCTAAAGACATAGATATAGGCGAAGATAGAAGCAAAGTCTTCAGGATGGGGTGGTGGCGTTACCCACCGTATAAGAATGTTTGACCCAGACATGGCGCACAATTATCGTGGCATTCTGTAGTCATATTCTTCGTTAATGTATTCACACTCGGAGTGTAAGTCTTCATGAATTCAAGACATGCATTACTTCGTGTGTTGTGCATCAAAGTCATCAACATGCATAAGCGTTAGGATGTATTCCCATTCAAAGGACATTTGAGGATTCTAAGATATTTAGCTCACACCGCAACTTGCAAAATCTCTTCTCATCCAAAGGCTTCTTGAAGATATCCGCCAATTGATCTTCAGTGTCAGCATGCTTGATGTTGATGTCGCCTTTCATCATGTGATCCTGAAGAAAATGATACCTATCTGAATATGCTTCGTCTTCGAATGTTGTACTGGGTTGTAGGAGATCTTGATTGCACTCTCATTGTCGCAGTAGAGAGGTACATGCTTTAGGTTGATGTCGTAGTCCTTGAGAGTCTGCTTCATCCAGAGAAGCTGAGTGCAGCAAGCGCCAGCAACAATGTATTCGGCTTCGGCAGTGGAGCGTGATACACAGTTCTGCTTCTTCGAAGACCAACATACAAGAGATCGTCCCAGAAAGTGACAAGTGCCTGATGTGGACTTGCGATCAACTCTGTCGCCAGCGAAATCAGAATCTGAATAGCCAATGAGCTCAAACTTCGAACCCTTTGGATACCATAATCCTAGTGTTGGGGTGTGAGCCAGATATCTAAGTATTCGTTTCACCGCTAGGTGATGCGACTCCTTTGGTGCCGCTTGAAATCGGGCGCACATGCAAACACTAAGCATTATATCTGGCCTAGATTCACATAGGTACAGTAAAGAGCCAATCATGGAGCGATATACCTTCTGATCGAAATCTTTACCATTTTCGTTAGTGCAGAGGTGACAATTGGTAGGCATTGGCGCCTTGTAACCTTTGTCTTCATTCATGCCAAATTTCTTGAGGCAGTCCTTGAGGTACTTCTCCTAAGATATAAAGATGCCATTGGGTTGTTATCGAATCTGAAGCCCTAGGAAGAATTTCAGTTCTCTCATCATTGACATTTAATATTTCTCTTGCATCATAAAGGCAAACTCATCACTGTATCGATTTTTAGTACAGCCGAAGATAATGTCATCCACATAGATTTGACATACAAACAGTTCACTCTCATAGGATTTAGTAAAGAGAGTGGGATCGAGTGAACCAGGTTTGAAGCCTTTCTTCTTGAGGAACTCCTTGAGTGTGTCATACCAAGCTCTTGGTGCTTGCTTGAGGCCATACAGTGCCTTGTTGAGCTTGTAGACTTTGTCAGGATGCTTTGAGTCTTCAAACCCTGGAGGTTGAGCAACATATACTTCTTCCTCAATCTTACTATTGAGGAATGCACTTTTGACATCCATTTGATATAAGCATATGTCATGATGGTTAGCATAAGCGAGCAGTACACGTATAGCTTCGAGTCTAGCAACAGGTGCAAATGTTTCACCGAAGTCAATACCCTCAACCTGTGTGTATCCTTGGGCCACAAGTCGAGCCTTGTTTCTGACGACTTGGCCAGACTCATCTTGCTTGTTGCGAAAGATCCACTTCATGCCAATGATGTTGTGCTTCCTTGGATCAGGGCGCTTCACGAGCTCCCACACATTGTTGAGCTCGAACTGGTGGAGGTCTTCTTGCATGGATTGAATCCATTCTGATTCCTTGAAAGCTTCATCTACTTTGGTGGGCTTTGAGATAGATACAAAAGCAAAATGCCCACAAAAGTTAGCCAGTTGAGTAGCTCTTGAGCAAGTGAGTGGACCTGGTGCATTTATGTTGTCTAGCATTCTCTCAATTTAGACTTCATTAGCCACACATGGATGAGCAGGGCGAAGACTTTGTTTCGGCTGCTGAGTACTGTCTTCGTCAGCAGCAATGTCTTCAGTTTCAGCATTGTCTTCACGCAGAGAGGATGGAGGAATGATAACTTCCTCAACCTCTGGTTCTTCGGGCATGATTTCTCCAGTGCCCATTAATCTGATAGCTTCGTCAGGTGGTAGTTCATCTAGCACAGAAGGTAGGTGCTCTCTTTGCAAGCCATTAGTTTCATCAAATCGCACATCTACAGTTTCAACAACTTTGTTGTGGAAAGTGTTGAAGACTCTGTAGGTGTGCGAATCCTTTCCGTAACCAAGCATGAAACCCTGATGTGCTTTCGGTGCAAATTTAGAAGTGTGGTGTGGATCCCTTATCCAGCATCTTGCACCGAAGACTTTGAAATAACTTTCATTGGGTTTCTTACCGGTGAGAAGCTCATATGATGTTTTCTTGAAGAACTTGTGAAGATATACTCTGTTGATGGTGTGGCATGCAGTATCAATGGCTTCAGGCCATAGCTTCCGTGGTGTCTTGTATTCATCAAGCATGGTGCGAGCCATCTCAATGAGAGTCCTATTCTTGTGCTCCACGATGTCATTTTGCTGAGGAGTGTATGGAGCAGAGAACTCATGAGTGATGCCAAGAGTATCAAGATAGGTATCCAAGCCTATGTTCTTGAACTCAGTGCCATTGTCACTCCTGATGTACTTGATCTTGATGTTGTAGTTGTTCATACACCTATTTGCGAAATGCCTGAAGACATCCTGCACTTCTGTTTTATAGAGTATGATATGCAGCCACGTGAATCGAGAATAGTCATCAACAATTACGAAGCCATATAGATTTGCAGTGGTAGAGAAAGTGGAGTAGTGAGTAGGGCCAAATAAGTCCATATGTAGCAGCTCGAAGGGACGTGTGGTCGTCATGATTGTCTTTGAGGGATGTTTGGCCCTGGTCATCTTCCCGGCTTCACAGGCACCACAGAGGTGGTCCTCCTTGAACTTGACACCCTCGACGCCAATGATGAGCTTCTTCTTGGCGAGTGTGTGTAAGTTCCACATCCCAGCATGTCCTAGCCTTCTGTGCCATAACCAGCATTCCGAAGCCTTTGCTAGAAGACATGAGGCAACCTGTGGTTTGCAGAGAAGTCTACCATATACAAATCACCTCTTCGAAAACCTTCGAAGACTTCGGTTTTGTCAGAGGCCATTAGCACAATGCATCAAAATTTGCCAAATTTGACAAGCATATCTAAGTCACAGAGCATTGAGACATACATCAAGTTGTAACCAAGGGATTCGATAAGCATGACATTTTCCATGTGTCGGTCCCTTGAGATAGCAACTCTACCTAGCCCCAATACTTTGTTGCTGCTCTTGTCAGCAAAGACGATGTGGTCTTTTGTTGGAGGTTGAAGAGTTTGCTCCATCAATAGGCCTCGATCACCAGTCATGTGACTGGTGCATCCACTATCCATAATCCATTCAGTGGCATTGGATTTGTCTTCCTGCATTGAGAATTAGTCTAGTTCACCAAGGCATGCAACTGTAACATGGATTGATGAAGAAATTGCAGTGCACGATTGTACAAAGATATTGGACGATATGAATGATAACATTCGCATTGGCTATCTTGCATCCAAACAAGATTGTTTTTGGGCCAGCAGAGAGAATCTTTGAGATAAGCTTCATCCCATCGGGAGACCTGATGCTGCATGAAGATATTAGTTCTTCTTAACCACCCACATGCGAAGGGGTGGCTTAGAAGCAATGAGACATAAGGCAGCATCAGAGAATTTAGGCAAAGATGCCCTAATAGTATGTTTCACAGGCGGGTTAGAATACTCAAATGAATATGCAGAGAAATTCTTAGTGGGATGAACATAACGGTTCATGCCATAGTGCACATATTCATGAGCCCTTTCGGCTCTACCCCGCGAAACATAGGTGTTATAATGATCATATGAAGACTTCAGTCCATATGAAGACTTTGGTCCATATGAAGACTTTGGTCTAGGGTTTGTCTTCTTCCTGGGTGGTGTCATAACATTGACAGGAAGCGTCTTGAGAAGACATTTGGGAACCCAGACCTTCCTCATAGGTGAACCATTCCTGCAGTTAGTTCCAATGTACCTCACAAACATTTCACCATTCATAGATTTGAACAACTTATAATGGGAGTCAAATAACTCGTCAATGATGATAGGGTTAGCATAGTTAAAGCTAGATAATGTGGATGGATCCACTGAAGGACCTTTTGCAGCAACCCATGTGGTTTTGGGATACTGCTCAGGTGTCTAGTAAGAACCATCAACATTGATATTCCTATCGAAACCCAAACCCTCTTTTCTAGGTTTTTTTTCAAGATTGTCTTCTTCAGGACATCACAAAGAATCTGATGTCCCTTCAGACTCTTGTACATGCCAGTTTCCAGTAGTGTCTTCAACCTGTCATTGTTATCAGTGATAGAAGTGGTTTCCTCAGACGTGGGGTTAGTCACCACGGATACAGATGAAGATAATGCATTTTCAGAAGCATTTGAACATTCAACAGTTGAATCATTAGCTTCACGAGCAAGACATTTTAAGCATGGAGCATCAAATTCATCCTTAGCGGTACTGATCTGTTCTGCTAGGAGTGAGTCATTTTCCTTCCGTAGGTCATCATGAGCTTCTCTCAACTTCTTAAGATCAATCTTTTTCTGAAGATATTCGAGAGAAAGCTTCTCATGTTCAGTTGAGAGGGCATCATGACGACTTTGGAGATCCTCAAACCTTGAACGAAGACTACGCATGTCTCCAGCCATAGTTTTGTTCAGACTCATCTCTTCACGTAACAGGTCATCGCTTTTTTCTAAAGTAGTTTGCATTTTCTCCATGGCACTTTGTTGCTTGGTGGCAATTTTTACAAGTTTAGCATAGCTAGGTTTCATGTCATCATCAGATTCAGCTTCGGATTCAGAGTCATGTCGTGAGGATTTTGAGGATACCTTGGAGGCTTTCGCCATGAAGTAGTAGGCAGGAGTGGTATCATCATCACTTGCTTCCGTGTTGAAGAAGGAGCCATTGTCTTCGGGTTCGAAGACAGAAGTGGAGAGATATGCCAAAGCCATTGCCAATCCAGCTACTTCAGCGTCAAATTCCTCCTCAGATGCTTCCTCAGCCTCAGAACCAGATTCAGACTGTGAATCCATCTCCTTTCCGATAAAGGCATGTGCTTTGCCAGATGAACTCTTCTTGTGTGATGAAGACTTTGCATACTTCTTTTTCTTGGCATCTGAGTCATAGTCCTTGCTCTTCTTCTTGGATTCCTTTTCCCGTCGAGGACAATCAGCAATGAAGTGGCCAACTTTCTTGCACTTGTGACAGGTTTGCTTCTTGTTGTCCCTTGAAGACATTTCACCAGATCTCTTGGAATCACGCTTTGAAGACTTTGCATAGAGTTTTGATTTGGCAAACTTCCTGAATTTCCTGACGAGCAGAGAAAGTTCTTTTCCAAAGTCTTCAGCACCATAAGAACTGCAGTCAGACCGTCTTCAGATGAGGACACAGCCTTGGCCTTCAGGGCAAGAGAGCGACTGTAACTGGGACCGTAGATATCCCTCTTCTCAGCTTGTTGGAATTCATGTGTGTTCAACCTCTCTAGAATATCGGCGGGATCCAAACTCTTGAAGTCAGGGTGCTCTTGGATCATGAGTGTGAGAGTGTCAAAGGAACTGTCAAGAGATCTGAGTAGCTTCTTCACAACTTCATGTTTGGTAATATCAGTAGCGCCAAGTGCATTCAGCTCATTTGAGATGTCAGTGAGTAGATCAAACATGAGCTGGACATTTTCGTTGTCGAGTCTCTTGAAGTGGTTGAACAGATTGCGAAGCACATCAACACGAGAGTCTCTTTGGGATGAGACACCTTCATTCACTTTGGACAGCCATTCCCAGATTTGCTTTATAGTGTTCAGTGCACTCACACGGCCATACTGTCCTTTGGTCAGGTGACCACAGATGATGTTCTTGGCGGTGGAGTCCAGTTGTGTGAACCTCTTCACATCAGCAGCAGTAACACATTCGCCAACCTCAGGAATGCCCGCCATGATGACATACCATAGGTCGTTGTCAATGGCTTCGAGATGCATGTGCATCTTGTTCTTCCAGTAGGGGTAGTCGGTGCCATCGAAGACTGGGCACGCAACGGAGACCTTGATAATCTCTGCAGTCGACATAGCTAAAACTCTAGGTGGTTAAACCAAAACACAGAACAAGGGGGTACCTTGCTCTGATACCAATTGAAAGTGCTAGTTATCGACTAGAGGGGGGATGAATAGGTGATTTTATGAAAGGCTTCAAAACAGTGAATGTATTCAAGATATGCGGAAGCGGAACAGGATCAAGTAGGAATAATATCAAGGATCTAGGCAGGGCATGCAACACAATGAAAACATTCAAGCATGTTAAGCATTATCATCGTACATGCTAAGATGAGTCGAAGACAAACTTAGATAGTATGAAGATAAGCAGCAGATATGAATGTCGTCGGGGAATGTCCTCAGTCAGTGGTATTCAGGCAATGACTTCAAAGTTCAGTACGGAATGTAAAAGAGTGAAGGATAGAACCAGTAGCTTGATGAAGACACATGATTTGTTGGACCAGTTCCAGTTGCTGTGACAACTGTACGTCTGGTTAGGGAGGCTGAGATTGAACTCAGAAGACCTCGTCTTCACCTTGTTCCCCTTGAGCCGAAGTCACTTAGACAATGCCCAATCACTCAGGTAAGTCTTCAGGGGAGACTCCCGAAACTCATACAAACTTGGTCACCCGGCAATCCACAATGACTCTTGGATGCTCTAGACCCAGACGCCTAACCGTCTGGAAGATCACAGTATTCAAGTGTAATAAGTCTTCAGTTCACTCAGAACAGAATGACTTCGGTGATGCTCAAACACTCTAGGTCTAGGTGTTTAGGCTGTGATCTTCGAGGTGGGTATTTCTCTCTCTCTCTCTCTCTCTCAATGTCTTCGAGGCTGTAAAACGACAACAGCCGTATCTCTCTCTGAGCAGCCACCTTATCGTGGTGGAGGGGGTGGGCTATTTATAGCCAGCGGGCAACCCGACCTGATATGACCAAACTGACCCCGGGTCAATGGCCAACCGACACGTATCACAACAGTCGGATTTCAAACACACGCGATAGCTTTACTTGGGCTACAAGTAAAGCTGACTCAACCAACTCTGGAAGAGATTTCCTCTCATTATCTTCACTCGAAGACATATGTATGGGTTGAGCATCACATCTGCGTCTGACTTCGATCACATCGACCCCACTTAATAGTACGGTGGTTCCTATGACTCGGGAAAAAAGAAACAAAACTTCCAAAAGACTTCGCCTTCGCGTTTCATTATCTTCTGGCGATTATCTTCACATACCACAAATGGCTTCGGCCATCATCAATGTCGTCAGACATTTTTAGGGGTCGTCTTTGACGGTTAAACCGAATCTCCAAGGACTTCTATCTGTGTTATCCTGTGAACTCTCACAAACACATTAGTCCCTCAACCACGTTTGTCTTCAATGCTCCAAAACCAAACAAGGGTGGCACTAGATGCACTTACACATAGATTTAAGCCTCCCCTAGCTTGAGCGATACTTTCTCCTTCACGAGGCCAGCAATTATAAATAAAGTTCCGATCACGATGAACTAGATGCATAGGATAAAGCTTCTGATGAAATTCCAACTTCAAGCGATTCCAGTCCCATGATCCAATATTACCCAATAGCCTGTACCACATTAATGTCTTTCCCTCCAAAGATAAAGGGAAAACTTTCTTTTTAACTTTGTCTCCAGACAACCCTGCAAGCTGAAATAATCCACAAACTTCATCGACAAATATCAAATGATAATCAGGATGAGTCGTTCCTTCATATGGATTAGATAAGAGTTTTTCAAGCATACCCGAAGGAATCTCATAACAAATATTTTCATTAGGTCCAGTAGGTTGAGGAACAATTTTCTCATCTTCGGTTTGAGGCGAAGATGCCCCGAACAAGCCACTTAAAGGGTGACTGTTTATAGCGACAAGCAACAGCAAATTTCAACACGTATAGAAAATCTTTCCTTACCAAATCCACTTACCAAAGGCGCTTCACTCCCCGGAAACGGCGCCAGAAAAGAGTCTTGATGACCCACAAGTATAGGGGGTCAATCGTAGTCCTTTCGATAAGTAAGAGTGTCGAACCCAACGAGGAGCAGAAGGAAATGACAAGCGGTTTTCAGCAAGGTATTCTCTGCAAGTGTTGTAAGTAGTGATAATAGATAGTTTTGTAGCAAGATAATTTGTAGCAAGTGATAAGTAACGATAGTAATAAAAGTGCAGCGAGGTAGCCCAATCCTTTTTATAGCAAA
This sequence comes from Elymus sibiricus, assembly GCA_039707655.1. Lineage (NCBI taxonomy): Eukaryota > Viridiplantae > Streptophyta > Magnoliopsida > Poales > Poaceae > Elymus > Elymus sibiricus. The sequence continues at coordinate 308,868,874 of CM077671.1, forward strand.
GGACATGCCTGAAAGTACTCTTATATTAAGCAAGCGCTCCCGAGGACACAAGGGAATTTATGTCTAGTCATGTTCATCATGTTGAGTTGATTCACGTTCGCTACTTTGATAATTTGATATGTGGGTGGACCGGTGCTAAGATGCTGTTCTTACTTGAACTAACAACCTACTTATGATTACCCCCTCTCGCAAGCATCCGAAACTACGAAAGAAGAATTAAGATAAATCTAACCATAGCATGAAACATGTGGATCCAAATCATCCCCTTATGATGCAACGCATAAACTGGGGTTTAAGCTTCTGTCACTCTATCAACCCATCATCTACTTGTTGAGGGATTCCGAGACTAAGGGGTCCTCGGGATGCCGACCTATCTCGAGTGGGCCGAACTAATGAGGTACTCGGTGGTCGCTGTGGGGAAGACCGAACTATAAGATGCTTCGTGGTCAGGAAGGAAACCTCAGGTGTCGTGATGCGTCCGTCAAGTCACGGATGGGTGTGTTTAAACCCTCGGTAGCAACCGAATACATGTAACCCTAGGTATCTGATAACCCACAAGTGTAGGGGATCGTTTGTAGCCTTTTTCGATAAATAAGAGTATCGAACCCAACGAGGAGCTAAAGGTAGAACAAATATTCCCTCAAGTTCTATCGACCACCGATACAACTCTACGCACACTTTAACGTTTGCTTTACCTAGAACAAGCATGAAACTACTTTGCGGGAGTAAAACTAGAAGTACTTAGCGGGAATAAAACTATGAGTGAAATTGCAAGATAAGAAAAGTTAGTTGTTTAGTAGAAAGCTTTTGTCAAACAAGAAGGTTATTTGTCCCTAGGCAATTGATAACTAGACCAGTAATCATTCTTGCAATTTTATATGAGGGAGAGGCATGAGCTAACATACTTTCTCCACTTGGATCATATGCACTTATGATTGGAACTCAAGCAAGCATCCACAACTACCAAAGATCATTAAGGTAAAACCCAACCATAGCATTAAGTATCAAGTTCTCTTTACTCCCATATGCAACAACCCACCTACTCGGGTCTGTGTATTCTGTCACTCACGCCACCCACCATAGGCAAATCATGAACACATTGCAACACCCTACAGCAGGGATCCCCCACATTTTGGCGATATGGAGGGCACCATAGGACAGCACCATAATAAAATATACACTCATACCAACCATGATCATCAATTAGCCCATAGGACAAAACAGATCTACTCAAACATCATAGGATAGCCAAATATCATTGGGAAATAATATATGGAGTTGAGCACCATGTTTAAGTAGAGATTATAGCGGGGAAAAGAGGTGTTACACTGCTGCATAGAGGGGGAGAGAGTTGGTGTTGACGACGGCGAAGTTGTTGGAGTAGATCGTCGTCACGATGATTGCCCCAGCAGCGTTCCGGCGCCACCGGGAGAGAGGGGGAGAGCCCCCCTCCTTCTTCTTCTTACTTGGCCTCCCGCCTAGATGGGAGGAGAGTTCGCCCTCTGGTCCATGGCCTCCATGGCGGTGGAGGGGCAGGAGCCCCTCCGAGATTGGATCTCCCTCTCTGTTCTCTTCTGTTTCTCGTTCCTGTTTTCTAGCCAAAAACCGTTTCTTATATTCCCGGAGATCCGTAACTCCGATCGCGCTAAGATTTTAACACGATTTTTTCCCAAAAAATAGCTTCCTTGCGCCCGAAGGAGAGCTCCAACCAACTTACGAGGAGGGCACAACCCACCACCATGCGCCTGGGCCCAGGGGCGCGCCCTGGTGTCTTGTGGTGGCTGTGGGCCCCCGTTTGCGTTGATTCCAGTTCTCAAAATTAACAAATATTCCAAAAAAAAAACTCCGTGAATTTTTATCACGTTTGGACTTCGTTTGATTTGGAATTTCTATGAAACCAAAAACACACAAAAAATAGGAACTGGCACTGGGCACTAGATCAATAGGTTAGTCCAATAAATCATAGAAATTGTTGCCAAAAGTATGTGAAAGTTGTATAATATTGGCATGAAACAATCAAAAATTATAGATACGACAGAGACGTATTAGCATCCCCAAGCTTAATTCTTGCTCGTCCTTGCTTAGGTAAGTGATAAAAAAGATAATTTTTGATGTGGAATGCTACCTAGCATAATCTTGATCATATATCTAATCATGGTATGAATATTAAGACACAAGTGATTCAAAGCAATAGTCTAGTTTTGACATAAAGACATTAATACTCAGGCATCCCAACAAACAATCATGTCTTTCAAAATATCAAGGCTAAAGAATGATATCCCTACAAAATCATATAGCCTTGTCATGCTCTGTCTTCTTAACATAAAGTATAAATCATGTACTACCCCGGTGTCAGCCTTGCAATTGGTTCATACTTTTTAACGCGCTTCAGCATTTTCAACTCTCACGCAATACATGAGAGCAAGCCATGGATATAGCACTATGGGTGGAATATAGTATGATGACAGGGGTAAATATAGAGAAGACAAAAAGGTAAGAAAGTCTCACATCGATGCGGCTAACCAACGGGCTATGGAGATGCCCATCAATTTATATCAATGTGAGGAGTAGGGATTGCCATGCAACGGATGCACTAAGATCTATAAGTGTATGAAAGCTCAACATGAAAACTAAATGGGTGTGCATCTAACTCTATAATGAAAAATTCCCACTAGTATATGAAAGTGACAACATAGGATACTCTCTATATGAAAAACATGGCGCTACTTTGAAGCACAAGTGTGGAATTAGCATGCCCCTTCTCTCTTTGTCTCTCCTTTTTTTTCTTTTTTTTCTTTTTTTTCTTTTTATCTTTGTCCGAAGCCTCATCCCGACTTGTGAGGGAATCATAGTTTCCATCATCCTTTCCTCACTGGGACATGCTCTAATAATGATTAATGATGATCATCACACTTCTATTTACTTACAACTCGATAGTAGAACAAAGTATGACTATATGAATGCAATGATCTAGCGTAGCAAAGATATCAAAAATAGACAAGCCATGGAAACATCATGCTAGCTATCTTACGATCATGTAAAGCAATATGACAATGAATGCTCAAGTCATCAAACCGGAAGCGGTGGAAGTTGCATGGCAATATATCTCGGAATGGCTATGGAAATGCCATAATAGGTAGGTATGGTGGCTGTTTTGAGGAAGATATAATAAGGCTTATGTGTGATAGACCGTATCATATCACCGGGTTTGGATGCACCGGCGAAGTTTGCACCAACTTTTGGGTGAGAAAGGGCAATGCACGGTACCGTAGAGGCTAGCAAATTGCGGAAGGATAAGAGTGCGTATAATCCATTGACTCACATTAGTCATAAAGAACTCACATACTTATTGCAAAAGTTTATTAGCCCTCAAAGCAAAGTATTACTACGCATGCTCCTAGGGGGGAGGTTGGTAGGAGTTAACCATCGCGCGCCCCCGACCTTCACACAAAGATAGACAATCAAGAATAAATTGTGCTCCAACTTCCTAGCATAACGGGAGACTATGCGTGCATGTTTCGGGAATCACAAACCTTACCACCAATATCTTACTAAACAAGATCATCCACTAGTACCTCCAACATATTATCATCTCCATATCGCAAAACTATTGCAAGGAATCAAACATATCATATTCAGTGATCCATAAGTTTTATGTAGGATTTTATGACTAACCATGCAAATGACCAATTCCTGTTGACTCTCTAAATAGATATAAGTGAAGCAAGAGTGTTTAATTCTTTCTACAAAATACCATGCTCTAATAAATATAAGTGAAGCAAAAGAGCATTCTACAAATAACGGTTTTCTATATGAAGAGAAAGAGGCAATCCAAACTTCAAATGATATAAGTGAAGCACATGAAGCATTCTATAAAGCCATACTCAAAAGATATAACTGAAGTGCAATGAGCATTCTATAAATCAACCATGGACTATCTCATACCAGCATGGTTCATAAAAGAAAAGTGAAAACTAAACACAAAATACGCTCCAAGATTTACACATATCACATGAACGAAACGAAAACGAAAACATACCGATACTTGTTGAAGAAAGATGGGATGCCTTCCGGGGCATCCCCAAGCTTAGACGCTTGAGTCTCCTTGGATATTTACTTGGGGTGCCTTGGGCATCCCCAAGCTTGAACTCTTGCCTCTCCTCCTTCTCCTCACATCAAGACCTCCTCGATGTTCGAACACTTCATCCACACAAAACTTAACAGAAGACTGGTGAGATCCGTTAGTATAATAAAGCAAATTCCTACTTTAAGTACTGTTGCAAACCCATTCATATTTTATATTTGCATTATCCCTGCTGTATTATAACTTCTCCATGGCATATACCACTGATAAAATCGATCGTTTCATCAAAACAAGCAAAACAATGCATCAAAAACAGAATCTGTCTTAAACATGACAGTCTGTAGTAATCGAACTTTGACCATACTTATGTAACTCCAACAATTCTGAAAAATTAGTACAAAATAAAAAATTGTATATCAATACTCTGTAAAAATTTCCGAAACTTTTGATGTTCCAGTAAAAAATGAAAATTCATGCACTACAGCCAAAGTTTCTGTTTTTACACCGCACATACCAACAAGCAATCTAATCATCCTAAAGGCAAATCTTGGAACATTATTTTTATAATACAATGGATTCGTACAAGGGGATAATTATTTTTGTTGAAAAGTTTCTGTGATTCAAGATTCAGAAAGTTTCCATGGGCATGAACAAAATTCAAGGCTAGCCCCCACTTCAACGATGCTCATCATCTCTCTCACTTTCGCCTTTCTTTTTGTGAAGTTTTAGGATCCCCTCTATATTTTTTTGTTTTTAAACTTTATAAAAGCACTCAACAGAATAAAATGACTATCTAAAACTTCCGGGTTGTCTCCCTGGCAGCGCTTTCTTTAAAGCCATTAATCTAGGCATAAAGTGCTCAAGTAATGGATCCACCCGGATCCCAAGGTATATCGAAGCCAATTTTAATTGCAATGATTTGTGATTCAGTAGTGAGCACAAAGTGATATATACCATGTGACAATGAAGTCTAACTCTCTTCCTATGCATCAGCATGTCATACAAGAACAATTCGTGCACATTAAGTAAAGGCCAATGCATAGTATAAACAGTTTCTTGCAATTTTATAGTATTGGAAACATAGAGAGTTGAAGATGTAGTTCCTCTCTCATAATAATTGCAAGTAGGAGCAGCAAGCACATGCATATTATATTCATCAAAATCATCATGTGTAGTAGCAAAACGCAACCCATCAATATAATCCTTAATAAGTGCAAACTTCTCCGATATAGTGTAGTTGGGAGAATTCAAAAAGATAATAGGACTATCATGTGTGGGTGCAATAGCAACAATTTCATGCTTAACATAAGGAACTATAGCAAGTTCATCTTCATAAGCATAATTCATATTGGCATCTTGGCCACAAGCATAGCAAGCATCAAGTTCATCAAAAAGGGATATTTAAAAATAATCCACGGGGTCATAGCCATCATCATAGCATTCGTCATAGCATTCATCCTTCAGTATGTGCGAAGGGAAATTAAACAATGTATGAGTTGAAGAGTTACTCTCATTAGAAGGTTTTGCACGGGTAGCTAACCCGCTCTTCCTCCTTTTGTTCTTCGCTCTCCTCCTCATCTAATGAGCTTACAGTGTCAGGAATTTCTTCTTCCATAGATTCCTGCAAAATATTAGTCTCTTCCAAGGCAGCTGTCATTCTTTCAATAATTTTTTTAACATAAGCATTAGAAGCATAGTTTTCATAGCAATATTTAAGTATGGCAAAATTTTCAGACTTGTAAAGAGTAGCATCACCCTTTTCAATCAAAGAAGCAATTTCATAAGCACCCTTAAAAGCAACAAATTCTTCAATTTGTTCAACATCAAAATAGCAATAGGCTTCTGATAACCCACAAGTATAGGGGATCGCAACAGTTTTTGAGGGTAGAGTATTCAACCCAAATTTATATATTCGACATAAGGGGAGCCAAAAAATACTTGAGACTATTAACAGTTGAGTTGTCAATTCAACCACACCTAGAGATTAAATATCTGCAGCAGAGTGATCAGTAGCACAGTAATATGATAGTTTTGATAGCAGTAGCAATAGTAACAGTAGCGGTAACAGTAGTAGCAATAGTTTTGTAGTAGTTGGAACAGCAACAACAGCAGTAGTAACTTAGCAAGAACAATAAGTGGAAAAGGTCGTAGGCACTGGATCGGTAACTCATTGGATGATATTCATCATATAACAGTCATAACCTAGGGCGATACAGAACTAGCTCCAGTTCATCAATGTAATGTAGGCATGTATTCCGTAAATAGTCATACGTGCTTATGGAAAAGAACTTGCATGACATCTTTTTTCCTACCCTCCCGTGGCAGCGGGGTCCATAAGGAAACTAAGGGATATTAAGGCCTCCTTTTAATAGAGAACCGGAACAAAGTATTAACACATGGTGAACACATGAACTCCTCAAACTACGGTCATCACCGCGAAGTATCCCAAATATTGTCACTATGGGGTGGACGGATCATAACACGTAATAGGTGCATATGACTAGGCAAGATCGGATCAAGAACATGGATATAGAAATGATAACGTAAACGGTTCAGATCTGAAATCATGGCACTCGGGCCCTAGTGACAAGCATTAGGCATAGCAAAGTCATAGCAACATCAATCTCAGAACATAATGGATACTAGGGATCAAGCCCTAACAAAACTAACTCGATTACATGATAGATCTTATCCAACTCTGTCGGATTTCGGGCTCCGCAAAACCCTCAAGATTCGAACACAGGGGCGTGTGCGAAGATCCCCTGCAGCCTCGCCCTACCTAGCTCACTACACGATGGTTAGGATGATGAACTCGCACGATGACGAGGAAGAAGATGCACACGGTGATTTACCTAGGTTCGGGCCGCTGCGAAGTGTAATACCCTACTCCTGATTTGGTGGATTGCCCCTCGAGGAGGTGTGGTGGATGAACTAGTACAGTGGTGAGGGGCCTCGTGAGGGCGCTCGAGTGGTGTTCATCGCTCTCTGCCCTGTCTGTTGTCCTTTTCTCTCCCTTCTCTACGATGCAGCCTATCCTCTACTTATAGCAGCGGCCCGGGTCCTCTTCCCTTATCACAATGGTGGGAAGGGATCCCAAAACGGCCAAATTCGAAGGGGGACAGGAGTACATCCCCGCCCTGTCCAAAGGTGGTCTTCGCCTGCAAAGTAGATGTCGATGATGCAGAGGTGGGCTCGGTGATGACATCCGTCCTGCTGGGCTCGTGGTCGTGGTCTTGTTGCACCGGAATGGAAACCTTTGGGGGGCGCTTTGGGAACCCGCGTACGTCCTTGCTCTCTTTGCACCAAAGGGGAAACTGCTCTGCCTGGCTCGCTGGCGCCCGCCTGTCCCTCCTTGCGTCATCCTTGACTCCCGAGGCCGGGTTCTGCATAGAGATCTCCATCGCTCCGGAGGGGGCCTGAGGAGACCCACTCCTTGCTGGTCTCGGTGCCGCCTCCCTCGCGAGCTCGGGTCCTCGTGAGGGCCTTGCCTTGAGTGGGGTCGCGCCATGCCATGCTTGGCTCGTGAGGTGGGCCCTGCCCTGGGCCGCAGGCAGGCAGGTCTGGGTACCCCCGTTCCCAGAACGCCGACAGTAGCCCCCGGGTCCAAGGCGCGGTCGAGCTGGCTTCCGGGCAAAGCCGTTGGGGACGGCCCGAAGCGTCGCGGGCCCAAAACGCCTGCAGGCCAGGCTCGACACGCGTCGCGCGCCTAGTGAATGTCGTCTTCACTCCCGAGGTCGTTAGGGGCCTCCCAAGTCAAACTGACGCGACGCCTGCACGCTGCGTTGGCCATCATTACCTTCTCTTGAACGCGGCTGCTCCCTTGGCCTTCTCCCTTCGCTCCTCCCCACGGCGCCCGAGGAGCGCCCGACGCCCGTGGCTTGGAGGGGAGGCGCACCCTTCACTTCAAGTACGACGGGGTGGTGACGCTTTTCGTCAAGATCTTCGGGGGAGAGGGCGAGCGCCTGGGGTGCTGCCCGGAAGACGACGGCCGCGGCGATCTTGGAGATGAGCTTGCCCTTCACAACAGGCGCCGCGTCTCCAACAGCAGTGACACCCCCTCCGAGGAGAGCCCGAGCGACAGCAGCGACAGCAGCTATGGCGTGCCACCGCGCCGGCGTGCCCAGACCTCGGGGGGTAGCCAGCCGCCGCGGCGTCGCTCCTCTGCTCCAGAAGCGGCCACGCCGGCGCGCCTCTACGGGCCCGTCAAGGAAGAGGAGGACTCTGTCTGAGTGTTGGTGCGCCGACGCCAGGGCTCCCGTAGCGGGAGCCCCAGAGGGGGCTTCTTTATCTTCTTTGTCCTCCTCTTCTTCCTTTCCTGTAATCAAAGAACCAAGGGGGGCCCTATGGGCGTGTAATGAGCTTCGGCGCTTGCGCCCTTGTTAGTGCTCTTATCGTGCGTCCTGGTTCTTGTGTCATTGTTAATTGAAACATTCTGCTGGTCGCGGTTAGGGTACTTAGCTTGACATGCTCGCGGTAGGCTTTTCGTCGGGGAGGTTTGGCTATGGCGCTTGGGGAGTCCGGACGTCCTGGGGACTTCTTCTCACGAGTGAGGCAGGTTGGGAGCCCTTTCAGCACTCTGTGTCTGCAGGCCCCAGTCCCGCACATTCCTCGACCACCGTAATGTACATCCGGATCACCAGGACGCAACTACGAGGTGAGGCCTCGACACCCTTGATGCCGTCCGGATCGCCAGGATGACATCAAGGGGGGAGTGGCTATATGACCGGTAAGGTTCCTGAGGCGCGTTGCCCAGGACCCCCCTTTGACGCTCGAGCAACTCTACGTCGGCAGGTCCTAGTCCCGCACATTCCTCGACCACCGTAATGTACGTCCAGATCACCAGGACGCAACTAAAAGGTGAGGCCACGACACCCTTGATGCCGATCGGATCTCCAGGACGACATCAAGGGGCGAGTAGCTATATGACCGGTAAGGCTCCCGAGGCGCGTTGCTCAGGAGCCCCCCTTGACGCTCAAGCGGCTCCCCAAAATTTTTTGTTTCCTGCCCCGGGAGGCGCGGGCCTCCCGAGGTTCTGAGACGGCGCGTCGGGCCATGGGTGGAGCCCCCGAGCGAGTATGAAGTGACGCGCGCCTGCTGACTCACCCGGGAGTGCCACGCGAGGATCCGGGCGCCAAGGCCTTGGCGAGGTGTGAGCACCGTGCCCCCCAGCCCACGCTCGCAGGGTGCGAGGGGGAGGGAAGCAGGCGAGTGCTCGACTCGAAGAGAGAGAACCCAAGATAGGAAATGGCGATGAAACTAAATCCCTGACCCTTTTTCGAAAACATGGTTGGAGAAAACCCCCCAGCTTGGTTCCAGAAAAGTTGGCAAATTCAAACATCAGAAGAGCAAATAACGGCCGCGTCCGGCGCCTAGACTAGTCTTCATCTTCGTCTTCCCCCAGCTCGGAGCGTAGGGCATCCACATTGCGTGGGCATAGCCATTGGAGGGTAGTGTTGTCCGCCAACACGGAGCATGGGGCTTCCACTTGGGCATGGGTGGGAACCCCTCCGTGTCCTCGGGGGGCTCCGGGCGTATACAACCCACTCATTATTACGTGAGAGTGTCACGGGTAGAACTTCCGGAGGTGCTGGATGTTCCAGGCATTCTAGATGGGGACCCCGTCCTGAGTCACCAGGCGCACGGCGCCAGGACTGGAGACGTGAGCGACCTTGAATGGGCCCTCCCACATGGGCGAGAGCTTGTGCAAGCCCTCCCTGGAGAGGACCCGCCTTAGGACGAGGTCTCCGACTTCGAGGGTCCTGGAGCGGATGTTACGGCAGTGGTAGTGCCGCAGCGCCTGCTGGTACCTCGCAGCTCGGAGTGAGGCTCGGCGACGGGCCTCCTCCCCGAGCACGAGGTCTGTTCCCCGCGCGGCATCCTGACGCTCCTCCTCGAATGCCAAGACCCGTGGGGATCGGTGCTTGACCTCGTCCGGGAGGACGGCTTCGGCTCCATAGACGAGGAAGAACGGGGTCTCGCCAGTGGGATTAGTCACGGTGGTGCGGATGGACCAAAGCATGGACTGAAGCTTATCGACCCAACCCCTGCCGCAAGCTTCGAGCTTCTTCTTGAAGCTCCTTGCCTTGAGGCCCCGCAGGACCTCCGCGTTGGCGCGCTCCGCCTGGCCGTTGCTCCATGGGTGGGCTACCGAGGCGTAGCATATCTGCGTTCCAAGGTTAGCGCAATAGGTCCTGAAGAGGTTACTTGTGAACTGCGAACCGTTATCGGTGATGATGCGGTTGGGGACGCCGAATCGGCTTACGAGGCCCTTGATGAACTTGACAGCTGATCTCGCGGGGATGGTGCGCACGGGCTCCACCTCCGCCCACTTGGTGAACTTGTCGATGGTGACGTAGAGGTAGCGGTACCCGCCCGCTGCCCGCGGAAAAGGCCCCAGTATGTCCAGCCCCCAGACCACGAAAGGCCAGGAGAGCGGGATGGTCTGGAGGCCCTGCGCGGGCTGGTGAATCTGCTTGGCGTGGAACTGGTAGGCCTCGCAAGACCGGACCAGCTCGATGGCGTCGTTAAGCGCCGAGGGCCAGTAGAAGCCTGATCGGAACGCCTTTCCTGCAAGGGTGCGCGACGAGGAGTGGTGCCCGCAGTCTCCCCCATGAATGTCGGCCAGCAGCTCGCACCCCTGCTCCTTGGAGACGCACCGCAGCGCGACGCCATTCGGGCGCCTGCGGTACAGGTCGCCGTACTGCAGGCAGTAAGCCGTGGCCTGCCGCCACGCGCTCCGCGACTTCCTCCTTTTCCGGCAGCGTGCCGTGAAGTAGGTACGCCCTGAACTCCTGCATCCAGTCATCGACCTGAGGCTCCAGCGCCAGGAGCAGTTGGCCTCTGAGGCCGGGCCACAGTCCGGAGCCCCCAAGGGCGGTGCTGGGGGGAGCTCCTCACTTCGTGGCGCCAGACCTTCGGTTGAGGGCGCTGCGGAAGGTTTGAAGAGTCGCTCCTCGAAGACGCCCGACTCCTGGGGCTCGCGGCGCGACGCCCTCTTGGCGATGTCATCAGCCTCCTTGTTCGCGCCGCGCGCGATGTGCTGCAATTCCAAGCCCTGAAAACGTTTTTCGATCTTAAGTACCTCTTCCAAATATGCCTCCATGTGCTCGTCCTTGGGTGTATACTCTTTGTTGGAGAAGTTGACGAGGAGCTGGGAGTCGCCCTTGATGGTGAGGCGCCGAATCCCCAATGCCGCCGCCGCCTTGAGGCCGGCGATGAGGCCCTCGTACTCCGCGATGTTGTTGGAGACCTTCTCTCCATGCTGGAAATAGAGCTGCACAGCGTAGCGGAGCTTGTCCCCTGCTGGGGAGGTGAGAACTACTCCGGCCCCTGCTCCCATGCGCGCGAAGGCTCCGTCGAAATGCATGATCCAACCCTCAGGTGCCTCATTGCCAGGGGTGAGGGACTGGCTCCCGTCTAGCCACCGGTAGGGGGCATCTGTCCACTCTGCCACGAAGTCTGCTAGGGCCGCCCCCTTGATGACCCTGGTCGTGCTGAACTCTATGTTGAAGGCCTGCAGCTCGATGTTCCATTCGGCGACTCTTCCTGCCGCGTTGGGGTTGCGTAGGACCTTCTCCAAGGAGTACGCAGAGACGACCTTGATGGGATGTCCCTGGAAGTAGTGGCGCAGTTTCCTCGAAGTGACAAGAAGTGCTAAGAGGAGCTTCTGTTGCACGGGGTAGCGTGAGCGCGCGTCCCGCAACACCATACTGACGTAGTACACTGGGTGTTCGATGAGGGTGAAGCCCCCTGCGGTGCCCTGCTCCGTGGTGGGCCCAAGAGGCTCGAGCGCCACGGGGACCGCCGGAGCGGCCGGGGCCTCATAAGGATTGAGCGCCTCAGGGGCCGTCGGGATGGCGGGGGCCTCACGCGGATTGAGCGCCTCAGGGGCTGTCGGAGTTGCGGGGGCCTCATGAGCACTGTCTTGGGGAGGAGCAGGCTCCTTGGCACCCTGCGAACCCCCCTTGCTCCATGTTGGGGGGCCTGCCGGTGCCCGTCGATGTGGCGCGCGTGTCAGCACGCTCCTCCCTGACCGCCACCAACGCAGCGCTGGCGGAGTGGGGGTGGCAGCCAGGTATAGCAGCAGGGGCTCCCGAGGACGAGGCGCCACCATCACTGGCGGGCTCGTGAGGTATTGCTTGAGTTCCTCGAAGGCTGCATCTGCCTCCGGAGTCCATTCAAAGGGGCCCTTCCTTTTCATGATCTTGAAGAACGGCAGGGCCCTTTCGCCGAGTTTAGAGATGAAGCACCCCAAGGAGGTCACGCATCCTGCCAATTTCTGCATTTCCTTGAGGGTCTGGGGGGCGCTCATCTTGTTTATGGCCTTGATCTTCTCCGGGTTCACCTCGATTCCGCGGTGCGACACCAGGAAACCGAGCAGCTTGCCCGATGGGACCCCGAAGACGCATTTCTCGGGGTTGAGCTTCAGGTTGACCTCCCTCAGGCTGGCAAACGTCTCCTCCAAGTCCTCGATCAGGGTCTTGGCCTCCCTGGACTTGACCTCGATGTCGTCGACGTAAGCTTCTGCATTCCTCCCGAGCTGTGGCCCCAGGGCGATGTGCATCAGCCGTTGGAAGGTTTCCCCGGCGTTCCGTAGCCCGAAGGGCATGCATGTGTAGCAGAACACTCAGCACGAGGTGAGGAAGGCCGTCTTCTCGACGTCCTCCACCGCCATTTTGATCTGATGGTAGCCCGAGAAAGCGTCCAGGAAGCACAGGAGGTCGCACTCCGCGGTGGAGTCCACGATCTGATCGATGCGCGGCAACGGGAATGGGTCTTGGGGGCAGGCTTTGTTGAGGCTCGTGAAGTCGACGCACATACGCTCCTTCCCGCACTTCTTCGGGACGACCACCGGGTTGGCAAGCCACTCCGGGTAATGCACCTCCCGGATGACCCCGGCCTCCTTTAGCTTGCCGACCTCCTGGGCGATGAACGCCTGCTTCTCCTGAGCTTGCCTCCATGCCTTTTGCTTCACCGGACGTGCATTCGGGCACACCATATGGTGGTGCTCGATCACGTCCCTCGGGACCCCCACCAGGTCGGAGGCGCTCCACGCGAATGCGTCCTTGTTTGCACGGAGGAAGGCCACCAACGCCTCCTCTTGCTCCTGGGGCACGTTGGCGCCAATGGTGAAGGTAGGGCCAGTTCTTCCTTCGTCCACAGGCACCTGCTTCGTCTCCGCCCGGCTCTGAGAGAACAGCTGCCTCTTCTTTACCGGCGCGACGTCGAGGGCACACCCGGAGTCCTTCGTGGCTTGCGCGGTGTCCCCGGCACTGGGGCGCACCGCGGCCACCGCTTTGTAGGCGAGCTTGAGTGCGTGGGACGCGTCCTTGGCATTTCCCACGATGGTGAGGATGCCGCCACTCCCAGGCATCTTGACGACGTTGCCGCCATGAACTGGGCGAGGGCGGGGTAGCCGAGTATTGCGTTGTACGGGAGATGGATGTGGGCGACGTCGAAGTCGATCTGCTCGGTGCGGAAGTTGGAGCGGGTGCCGAAGGTGACGGGGAGGCGCACCCGCCCCACGGGGACGACGGATCCCCCGACCACCCCAGAGAAAATCCTTGAAGGTGCGAGTTGGTCACGGGGTAGCTGCAGCGCGTCGAAGGCTTCCACGGAGATGACGTTGAGGCAGGCGCCACCGTCTATCAGGCTCCCGGAGACGGCCACACCCCTTATGGTTGGCGTGCACAACATGGGGAGCGTCCCGGCGGCCGTCGTTGTCTTGGGGTGGTCATTGGGGCCGAAGGTGATGTCGGTCTCCGGCCACGTCCGAGGCGGTGTGGGCTCGGGCCGCGGCCGAATCACCCCTGCGCGGCGGAAGAACTGCTTGACCTAGCGGCTGGAGGTGGGCGCTTGTGATCCGCCAAGGATGCACGCGACCACGGGGCCGGTGATAATCCCCAAGTGCAAGGAATCATCATAGCAATTTCCAAAGGTGGAAGTGATAAGTATGGAGTGCCGAACCCATAAGGAGCTAAAGGTAAGATCAATATTCTCTCAAGTCCTATCTGCCACTGATACGACTCTACGTACGCCGAACGTTTGCTTCCAACTAGAAACGAGAAATAAAACTACGTTGCGGGTATGAAGAGAATAGCTTTGCATGATATCGGGGAACTAAAACATAAAAATAGGTGATGTTATCATAAAATTAGAATATATTACAATATATTACAAACATCGAGTGTGGAATAATGATGGGTCGGTGTGCGGAATTGTCCTAGGCAATTGTTAACAAGATCGGTAATCATTATTGCAATTTTATATGAGGGAGAGGCATAAGTTAACATACTTTCTCTACTTGGATCATATGCACTTATGATTGGAACTCTAGCAAGCATCCGCAACTACTAAAGATCATTAAGGTAAAACCCAACCATAGCATTAAAGCATCAAGTCCCCTTTATCCCATACGCAACAACCTACCTACTCGGGTTTATACTTCTGTCACTCAAGCTACCCATTATAAACGAATCATGAACATATTGCAACACCCTACAGCGGGAATCCTTCACGTGTGCGCGGCACGGAAGGCACCATAGGACACCACCATAATAAACATACAACTCAAACCAATCTAGATCATCAATCAACCCAAAGGACAAAAGAAATCTACTCAAAACATCATAGGATGGCAACACATCATTGGATCAAAATATGTGGCATAAAGCACCATGTTTAGGTAGGGGATTAAAGCGGGGTGCGGGAGAGTGGACCGCTGAAAGGAGATGAGGATGGTGATGAAGAAGGTGATGTTGATGAAGACGGTCACCGCGGCGATGGTTCCCCCGATGGCACTCCGGCGCCACCGAGAGAGAGAGGGGGAGAGGGTCTCCCCCTTGTGCTTCCTCCTCTATGGCCTCCCCCCTGGGTGGGGAGAGGTTCTCCCTCTGGTCCTTGGCCTCCATGGTGATGGTGGCCCCTCCGTCTTCCTCCTCCATGGTCTCCGGTGATGGTGACCCCCTCCGGCAGGGTGCCGGAGAGGGCCAAGATTGATCTTTCGTGGCTACAGAGACTTGGGGCGGCGGAACTTCCGATCTAGGTTTCTTTTCGGGGGTTTCTGTATTTATAGGAATTTTTGGCGTCAGAAACAAGTCAAGGGGGGCCACAAGGCGGCGACAAGCCAGGAGGGCGCGCCCTAGGGGGGCGCCCTGCAGGCTTGTGGTGGCCTCGTGGCTCTTCTGGCCCAACTCCAATGCTTCGGGGGTCTCTTTTGGTACATAAAAAATCACCGTAAATTTTCAGCCCATTCCGAGAACTTTTATTTCTGCACAAAAAACGACACCATGGTACTTCTGTTGAAAACAGCGTCAGTCCGGGTTAGTTCTAGTAAAATCATACCAAAATCATATAGAATTATTGTAAACATGGCATGAATACTTCATAAATTATAGATACGTTGGAGACGTATCTGTAGGGGATATGCCCTAGAGGCAATAATAAATGATATTATTTATCTCCAAGTTCATAATTAAGTTTATATTCCATGCTATAACTGCTATGGTTCTCGAGTCTACAATAACCACGAGGCTCGGAGGAAGACTCATATGCACGTGTGGTATAATAAGCGGTAAAATGTATTCCTAGTCTTGCCTCTAAGACTGGCTCAAGTATTGCATGATGATCCTGTTTTCCTTATCATGGGCATGGCTATGCCGGCTATTTTGAGGGTGCAATGTTGGTAGAACACTTGTGTTGAATCGACCAGAATTGGTGTTAGGTTATGAGATACTTTCATCACAACTTAATGGTTAATAACACAGAGAAGTTAATGTTTGCATAATTCCTTAGACCATGAGAGTATCGAGTTTCTTCATACTTGCTTCATGAACTTTGGGGTTTGTTAAACGTCATCCGTAAATGGGTGGCTATTACGGCGGCTTACGGGTTCATGGAAAAGTGTGTCAAGTAACTTGATAGCTCAAGATTGGGATTTGCTCCTCCGACGATGGAGAGATATCTCTGGGCCCTCTCGGTATTACGGTATCCATCATCGTCTGGCCAGACACAGGGTGATTTGATCACAGGGATGCCGGAACACGGTAACGAGAAAAGAGAACAATGCCGGTAACGAGGTAACTGGCATAGTGGACAAGTTGTTGATCCACGGGGATGCCAACATGTCTCACCTCGGGTATTTGTAACATATCGCGAAGCAACAGGAATAGCACACGGCAACTGGAGGTTCACTCGAATATTCATTCGTGTGGGTATAGGGGTCAATATGGGTGTCCACGGCTCCGATGTTGATCTTTGATCGGAAGGGGTTCCGGGTCATGTCTATACTTCACCGAAACTATAGGGTCACACGCTTAAGGGTCATCTATCTACTGAATACTAAACAGGGAGTCTGAGAGAAAATCACCGGAAAAGTTTCGAACACCGGAAAAGTTCCACAGAGAGAACACAGGAATAGTTTCGGTAAAACTGAAAAGTTGTTTCAGGGGATACCATTAAGTCAAATTGGTTTCGGCACATGCCTGATAATTCTTGGAGGGTGCCATAATCATTCTGGAAACTTCTGGGAATTTTCCGGAAGAAAAACCGGAAATGTTCCGGAGCTGCCGGAACCGCTTCGGATGCTTTTCGCAGATGAAAATCACTAATCCGGAATTGTTACATAACGCATTGAAAATTATTTTAGTGGGTACTGGAAATGTTCTAAGCCCACATAAATATTTTCAGTTCGAACGGACGCTGAAAAATGTCGTCGTGAATAGTGAAAGTGCTTTTTGGATATTTTTGGAAAACCACCTTTTGGGATATTTCCCAAAAGGCTTCTAGAAGGCCTTGGGGGCCAAGGAAGCCCCTCATGGGGGGGCCCCAAGGGGGTGGCCGTCCAAGGTGAGTGGAGCTCCATGGAGCTCCACATGGCATCCCTTTTCCCTCTTATGCCTTTTGTGTATGACATAAAGTGGGGGCATTTTTGGGTTTTTGGAATGGCAACTCTACCCCTTGGTTTTCCTATAAATAGAAGGTGAGGGGGCTGCCCAAACCTCATCCCTTCTCACATACACATGCCATTTGACTTGTCTGGCTTCGCTCTCCCTCCCCGCGAAATAGTTTCGTAGAGCCGAAAGGCTGTCTGGGTTCCGGTGGGAACTAGTTCTGGACGGCGAAGCCTGCCGGATAGATGACACCGTATGTGTGCAACTCTGTAGAGAGATCGTAGTTTCGGTCTTAGTTCGAGAGGTCCTCCCGAAGGGCTGTCCGAGTGACCGTCCGAGTTTCGGAGGTCCTCCCGAAGGGCTATCCGAGTGACCGTCCGAGTTTCGAAGGTCCTCCCGAAGGGCTGTCCGCGACACCGTCCGGGGGGCTGTCCGACCGCCTCCCAGAGGGCTGTCCGAGGGGCAGATGAGGGTATACATCCTCGCGGTTGGGAGGTTGTAAATCCTAGCTGCGGGGATCTGCACCGCCGATCGTCATCGACTCTACTTCCGCTGCGCTACGAGTCGGTAACGAAAAGATCAAACCTTGTATGCAGTCTTCATAGTGGTCCTGGGCTGGTGCGTAGGTCGGAATTTTTTTGTTTTCTGCTGCGTTCCCTACAGTGGCATCATGAGCCGTGCTATGCGTAGATGCAGGTTGCGATCTAGAATACATAGAGATGTATGGGCGTTGCACAATATAATTAGGTAGTAGATGAGTTCTATTACTGAAAAAAATTTGTGCGGGTAGCAGATGAAATCTGTTACCCAATGTTCTTGTTGCTTCCCTAGGATTTGCATATTTCTGATCTTGATAACAGCATGGTGGAGTTTCAATGTTCTGGCAATCCGCGATCCTGATTGATCAACGAAGTGCTAACAGTTCATTGAATTCCACTGTAGTTAAAAAGAAAGATGAAATTTCGCAGAAGAAAGGGCAATGCAGATATGATCTGCACGGGGGTCATGCGTATGACGAAGTTCAGTATGGGGCTCGAGATTTTATTATCTCGTGTTTCATACACCCCGCAAAATTAATCTAGCAACTTGAATTATAACCCTTGATGATGGGCGTTGGTAGCTTTGGTTTGTTTCGAAACCTTAGAAGTCACGAAAAACAAATTCTTGCATAAACCGATTAGAGGCGTCTAACTTGGTTTTGCAGGAGGGTTTGCATGTGCATATGATGTGGTATAGCAAAGCTCATAATAATTTGATTATGTATGAGATGACTATATGATGTAATTTGATTAACATGACCTGCGTGTCATGATTCGGCATGATGGCTGGAGCCATACGATTTTATTAGCTATGTAATGCACTTATTTTATTAGCTATATAGATAGCAATATTTTCTGGTGCATCGACAAGGTGGTGGCAAACTTCGCGAAGGTGAACACCGACGCGAATGCCGAAGACAAAGAAATTGATAACTTCTCCGTCAGAAAGGGCTATACCATATCATGCTATTATGAATTGCCTGAGATGTTTGTCCCTCTTGATGCACCCTTCTTGATTGCGCGGTAGTCGCTTTTATTAGGGTGATCTCTCACAAAAATATCAATTAGTTAGTTGATGTCTACTACGCAACCTTCTTCTTGTAGACTCGTGTTGGGCCTCCAATCGCAGAGTTTTGTAGGACAGCAGCAAATTTCCCTCGTGGATGACCTAAGGTTTATCAATCCGTGGGAGGCGTAGGATGAAGATGGTCTCTCTCAAGCAACCCTGCAACCAAAGAACAAAGAGTCTCTTGTGTCCCCAACACACCCAATACAATGGTAAATTGTATAGGTGCACTAGTTCGGCAAAGAGATGGTGATACAAGTGCAATATGGATGGTAGATATAGGTTTTTGTAATCTGAAAATATAAAAACAGCAAGGTAGCAAGTAACAAAAGTGAGCAAAAACGGTATTGCAATGCTTGGAAACAAGGCCTAGGGTTCATACTTTCACTAGTGCAAGTTCTCTCAACAATACTAACATAGTTGAATCATATGTAAATCCCTCACGTGCGACAAAGAGTTCACTCCAAAGTCACAAATAGCGGACAACAAACGAATAAATTATTGTAGGGTACGAAACCACCTCAAAGTTATCTTTTCCGATCAATTGTATGAGCTATCCCTATAAGTGTCACGAACAGCCCTAGAGTTCGTACTAAAATAACACCTTAAGATACACATCAACCAAAACCCTAATGTCACCTAGATACTCCAAGGTCACCACGAGTACCCATGGGCTTGATTATACGATATGCATCACACAATTTCAGATTCATCATGTTCAATCCAACACAAAGAACTTCAAAGAGTGCCCCAAAGTTTCTACCGGAGAGTCAAGACGAAAACGTGTGCCAACCCCTATGCATAGATTCCCAAGGTCACGGAACCCGCAAGTTGATCACCAAAAGATACATCAAGTGGATCAATAAAACATCCCATTGTCACCAAGGATATCCCATCGCAAGACATACATGAAGTGTTCTCAAATCCTTAAAGACTCAATCCGATAAGAAAACTTTAAAGGGAAAACTCAATTCATCGCAAGAAGATAGAGAGGGGAAAACTCCATATGATTCATCTATATTAATAAAGCTCGCGGTACATCAAGATCGTGTCATCTCAAGAACACGAGAGAGAGAGAGAGAGAGATCAAACACATAGCTACTGGTACATACCCTCAGCCCCGAGGGTGAACTACTCCCTCCTCGTCATGGAGACCGCTAGGATGATGAAGATGGCCTCCGGTGATGGTTTCCCCCTCAGGCAGGGTGCCGGAACGGGCTCCCGATTGGTTTTTCGTGGCTTTGGAGGCTTGCGGCAGCAGAACTCCCGATCTAGGTTTCTTTCTGGGGGTTTCTCGATTTATAGGAGTTTTTGGCGTCAGTCTCACGTCACGGGAGTGCTCGAGGGGCCCACAAGCCAGGGGGCGCGCCCTAGGGGGGGCGCCCCCCAGGCTTGTGACCTCCTCGGTCACTTCTTGGCCCAGCTTTTTGCTCCAGTATTTTTTATATTTTCCAAAAATATTCACCGTATAGTTTCAGCCCATTCCGAGAACTTTTATTTCTGCACAAAAACAACACCACGGTAGCTCTACTGAAAACAGCGTCAGTCCGGGTTAGTTCTAATAAAATCATACCAAAATCATATAGAATTATTGTAAACATGGCATGAATACTTCATAAATTTTAGATACGTTGGAGACGTATCAGCATCCCCAAGCTTAATTCCTGCTCGTCCTCGAGTAGGTAAATGATAAAAGAAATAATTTATGAAGTGTGAATGCTAGAACATTTTTATCATATTCTTTTCCTCTTTGTATAGCATGGACATTTGGACTTGTAAATGATTCAAAGCAATAGTCTAGTTTTAACATAATGACTTCAATACTCAAGCATGTCAACAGGCAACCATGTCTTTCAAAATATCAACACTAAAGAAAGTTATCCCTAGCCCATCATGCTCAATCATTGATCCTTTCATGAAACACACTCAAACATTAGCTATGCCCAATGCTCAAGTACGATCATAGTGCCACCTAGTTGGTGCTTATAAGAGAAGATGGAGACTCAAAGCAAAAATAAAAATTGCATAAGGTAAATAGATAGGCCCTTCGCAGAGGGAAGTAGGGATTTGTAGAGGTGCCAGAGCTCAAGGTTTAAATTGAGAGAGAAAAATATTTTGAGTGGCATGCTTTTCCTGTCAACGAAAACGACAAAGTAGCTCACAATAATTTCCATGCTAGATACATTATAGGCGGTTCCCAAACAGAATGATAAAGTTTTTACTCCCCCTCCACCAATCAATCACACTCCACGGCGAGCCGAATCCACGGGTACCGTCCATACAAACAACAATCCTGGGGGAGTTTTGTTTCATTATATTTTGATTTGAATTTTGAGCATGGAACTGGGCATCCTGAATACCAGCCACTTTCTCATGAATGATAGTGAATCAACACATATCGTGAGAATAAAACACCTAGCATGGAAAAATATTGGATACTCCCCACCGTTTCATGAGCGGTACGGGCACACAAAATAGAAAATTTATTTTGAAAATTTAGAGATGGCACATACAAATTTGCTTGGAACGGCATGGAAATACCGCATATAGGTAGGTATGGTGGACTCATAAGGCAAAACTTGGTTTAAGGATTTTGGATGCACAAGTAGTATTTCTACTTAGTACAAATGGAGGCTAGCAAATAGATTGGGAAGCAACCAAACTAAGAAACGAAAATTCACATAAGTGTGCATTGAATCATAACTAACACCGAATAATGCACCACAAGTAGGATGTAACTTCATTGCATAACTATTGACTTTCGTGCATGCATAGGGAATCACAAACCTTAACACCAATATTCCTACTAAGCATAATTACTCACTAACATGACTCACATATTACTATCATCATGTTTCAAACTATTACAAAGAATCAAGTTTAATTTGCCCAATGATCTTCATGAAATTTCGATTATATCCTCCTTGGATATCTATCACTTTCGGACTAGTTTCATATATTGCTATTTCTTTTTGGCAAGCTCAAACAAATTTAAGTGAAGCACATGAGCATAAAGATTTCATCCCTCAAAAAGGTATAAGTGAAGCATGAGAGGAAATAAGAAGCTACTCTCAAAAGATATAAGTGAAGATCAATGAGTAGTCAAACAATTAAGTAGCTATGTGAGGACTCTCTCGCTCTCAATAAAGATTTTCAGATCTGAGTATTTTAATAAACAGCAAGCAAAAGAAAAAGAGCACTCCAAGAATAGCATGCATCATGTGAACGAATAAAAATTTAGGCTCAACATAGGCTAACCGATAGTTGACGAAGAGAGGTGGGATGCGTAGCATCCCCAAGCTTAGATGCTTGAGACTTCTTGAAATATTTACTTGGGGTGCCTTGGGCATCCCCAAGCTTGAGCTTTTGTATCTCGTTCAATCCTCTCATATCATGGTTTCACCTATTCTCAAAAACTTCATCCACACAAAACTCAAAAAGAACTCGTGAGATAGGTTAGTACACATAATAATAAATCAACTCTTTATGTACTGCAAAGACAAGTTGCATAATAATTTTCAAACGTTAGGTACTGTATACTATCGTTTCCACAATTTATATCTACCAATATAGGCTATGGAAACTATAGGATAAGTAGATAACAAAACTATGACAACAATCTGTCCAAACAGAACAGTCTGTAGCAATTTATGAAAACAGTGTACTTGTGTAACTCAAAAAATTATGAAAATTTAGGAAATGCTAAATAATTTATATGACAATACTGTATCAAAATTTCATAAACGTTCCACGTTCCAGTAAAATATGAAAATTCAAACACTACATCAAAAGTTTCTGTTTTTACACAGCACAGATGAAAACATGCAATGCAAGCATCCTAAAGGCAATTCTTGGAACTTTTTATTGAAAAACAAGATTATAAATAACACCTAACATAGAACAAGAAAATAAAATGACGCTCCAAGCAAAATTCATATTATGTGACGAATAAAAATATAGCTCCAAGTAAGATATACCGATAATGTTGAAGACGAAAGAGGGGATGCATTCCGGGGCATCCCCAAGCTTAGGCGCTTGAGTATTCCTTGGATATTACCTTGGGGGTGCCTTGGGCATCCCCAAGCTTAGGTTCTTGTCACTCCTTATTCTCCTCATATCGGTGTCTCACCCAAAACTTGAAAACTTCAATCACACAAAACTTAACGGAACTTCGTGAGAAGGGTTAGTGTAATAAAGATAAATCATTCACTTAGGTACTGTCAAGACAAGATTCATAATTGTTCCCACATCATACCTACTGTATTCTATCATTCCCATAATTTATATCACTCAATATAAGCTATGGGAACACTAAAACAAGCAAACTAGGCATGCAAAACAGAATCTGTCAAAAACAGAACAGTATGTGAAGATCTGTAGTGTAACCATACTTCCCCGTCTCTAAAAATTCTGAAAAATTAAGAAAATCTAGGAAATTCGTATATCAATCATGTGTAAAAAATTCAGATCAAAAGCACGTTCCAGTTAATTTACAAAATTCCTGGACTGAGAGCAAAAGTTTCTGTTTTTGCACAGAATCAAGTCAAATATCATCCACACTATCCCAAAGGCTTTACTTGGCACTTTATTGAAATAAAAGGCATAAAACATGATTACTACAGTAGCTTAATCATATGAACACACAAAAACAGAAAGGAAAAGTGTTGAGTTGTCTCCCAACAAGCGCTTTTCTTTAAAGCCTTTTAGCTAGGCATGATGATTTAAATGATGCTCACATAGGAATAATAATTGAAACATGCAAAAGAGCATCATGAATCTCATGACAAGCACATTTAAGTCTAACCCACTTCCTATGCATAGGGATTTTGTGAGCAAACAATTTATGGGAGCAAGAATCAACTAGCATAGGAAGGCAAAACAAGCATAACTTCAAAACTTTGAACACATAGAGAGGAAACTTGATATTATTGCAATTCCTACAAGCATATGTTCCTCCCTCATAATAATTTTCAGTAGTATCATGAAGGAATTTCACAATATAACCCGCACATAAAGCATTCTTTTCATGATCTACAAACATAGA
The DNA here is from genome assembly GCA_039707655.1 of Elymus sibiricus. Lineage (NCBI taxonomy): Eukaryota > Viridiplantae > Streptophyta > Magnoliopsida > Poales > Poaceae > Elymus > Elymus sibiricus. Next base: position 308,892,497 of record CM077671.1, read on the forward strand.
AATTTTACTACTCTCCACACAAGAAAATTTCTTCTCATGACTAATAGTGGAAGTATCATAAAAGAATTGAATACTACAAATTGGTTCCACATTAAAAGAGTAATATTCAGTAAAATGATATTCATAATTATGACAAGTATCATAATAGTAATCATCACTCTTTTTCATTGCATAAGTATCATCACAATAGTCATCATAAGTAGGAGGCATGCAATCATTATAACAAATTTGATCATTCAAAGTAGGGGGAATAAAAAGATCATCTTCATTAAGCATAGCATCTCCAAGCTTGGGACAAGCATTAATTGCAGCAAATAAATTCTCAAACATGTCATTTTCATCAAACATAGCATCCCCAAGCTTGTGGCTTTGTATATCATAAACATAATCACTCTCATCATTAATAGTATGAATAGCACCAATAGTATAGCAATTATTATCATCATCCTCTAAGTTGGTGCCATAAATATTTTCAAGATTATAAGAAGTATCATTATCTTCCCAATCATAATTATCACAACAAGCAATATAGGCATAACAAAATCATCCTCAAGTGTATCATCTTCCACAACTATTTTTGATTCATTCTCATGAGGCCTATCAATAATGGGAGCAACATTATTTGGGAGAGATACCTCTTTACCTTTACTTTTCCTTCTTTTCTTCTTCTTCACCACATTATGTGTGGGTTTATTTAATTCCTCCAAGCTTCTTTTTGAAGAGGTTGGTTGAATAAAAAGCACCTCCTCGTTACCTGATTCATCACAAGAAAAGATAGGAGGATATTGGGAAACCTCTTCCCCTTCATTAGTATTCTCTTCATCTTCTATTTGTTTTCTTGTCTTTAAGTAATTGGCAATATAAAGATTCTCAATGCAATTTACCACGCAATACATATAGATTTCATTTAGATCAAAATCAATCATTTTCATGAGAACCCAAGCTGGAACATCCTTAGTTTTATGTTGCATATCTTCATACCCCAAAAATAGACTAAGTTCATTATGATGCTCAAGGGTAATGAGGTTATCACAATTTTTGGACACAATTTGATCATGAAATAATTCACATTGGAAATTAAAATGACCACTTTCATTGCAAAGTTCACAAGGACGGCGAGAAATATTAAGTCTTTCAGCACAAACATATAGCCTCTCTTGCAACCATTTAGTTTCTAAATACTTATGCCTCTTACAAAATCTATCTTCCCTTTTAGGCATGTCTTCACAAACTCTATGCACTCCACAAAAATTGACATGCTTATAAGAAATATTTTTATCATGACTAGTGCAATCATCAGTAGTACTATGGATATTCAAAGAATTCATACTAACAACATTGCAATCATGCTCATCACTCAAAGATTTAGTGCCAAACATTTTAATAACTTCTTCTTCTAACACTTGAGCACAATTTTCCTTTCCATCATTTTCACGAAAGACATTAAAAAGATGAAGCATATGAGACAACCTCAATTCCATTTTTTTTGTAGTTTTCTTTTATAGACTAAACTAGTGATAAAACAAGAAACTAAAAGATTCAATTGCAAGATCTAAAGATATACCTTCAAGCACTCACCTCCCCGGCAACGGCGCCATAAAAGAGCTTGATGTCTACTACGCAACCTTCTTCTTGTAGACTCGTGTTGGGCCTCCAAGCGCAGAGTTTTGTAGGACAACATCAAATTTCCCTCAAGTGGATGACCTAAGGTTTATCAATCTGTCGTCGTTTCGTCACGACAGATGCCATGGGTAGGCTTATCAAGAGTGGTTGGGGCCGAAGGACGCCGACGGGCTCCGAGAGCGGGGTTAGGCACAGGCGATGGCGGACACACGATGTACCCAGGTTCGGGGCCCGCCGTGGGAGGTAACACCCCTAGTCCTACTTGGTCTAGTTCAGACAATTGTGAGGTTACAATGGCGCTCCTGGAGCAGTATGGCTAGAGGAGGAAGAAAGGGCTGGACTGCCCTTGCTGCCTCTCTACGTGAGTGTGGTGAGTGGAAAAAGTCGTCCCCCTTGCACGGGGGAGGCCCGGGGGATTTTATAGGCCAACCCCACGGATTACAATATGAATAAGAGGTCTCAGGGGGGGGCCCAGCCGGCATCCTCTCTGGCCGGCTGTGGGGGCCCCCGGCCGTGGGGTCTTGTCGCTGGTAGGACCCGCCGGCTACAGGGTCCCGTCGGGAGCCGGCGGGGCCCGAGTGGTTGGTCCCAATGCCGGTCACGTCGCGGCACGGACCGTCCTCTGGGGCAACCGGCCGAGGTCAGCGGTACGGCCGGCCGCGCTGTAGCCACGCCGGAGCAGGTAATGGAGTGGTTGAAGGCGTGCCGGCACTGTTGGGAGCACGGTCGCCATCGGCGAGAGTTAGAGGCACCGTCACCTCTACTGTGGCCATACGGGCGCTGACCCCCGATGGGATGGGGGCCACTGTTGCCAGGCATACCTGGACCGCGATCATCCAACGCGCGGCCCGCTAGGGGGCCAGGCGCCTCCGCCCCTAGCCGGCCGGCTTGTCGCAGCCGGCAAGGCATAGCCGGCGCGGCGCAGCCGGTGGTGCGTAGCCGGCGGGGCATAACCGGCAGGGCATAGCCGGACTGTATGGGGAAGCGGCTCGTCCTTCAGTCGCGTCAGAAAGTTGGAGTAGTGGGTCGTTTGAGGCTACCCCGGGGTCATCCCCCCGACACAATCCCCGGGAGGCGTAGGATGAAGATGGTCTCTCTCAAACAACCCTGCAACCAAATAACAAAGAGTCTCTTGTGTCCCCAACACACCCAATACAATGGTAAATTGTATAGGTGCACTAGTTCAGCAAAGAGATGGTGATACAAGTGCAATATGGATGGTAGATATAGGTTTTTGTAATCTGAAAATATAAAAACAGCAAGGTAGCAAGTAACAAAAGTGAGCAAAAACGGTATTGCAATGCTTGGAAACAAGGCCTAGGGTTCATACTTTCACTAGTGCAAGTTCTCTCAACAATACTAACATAGTTGAATCATATGTAAATCCCTCACGTGCGACAAAGAGTTCACTCCAAAGTCACAAATAGCGGAGAACAAACAAAGAAATTATTGTAGGGTATGAAACCACCTCAAAGTTATCTTTTCCGATCAATCGTATGAGCTATCCCTATAAGTGTCACGAACAGCCCTAGAGTTCGTACTAAAATAACACCTTAAGATACACATCAACCAAAACCCTAATGTCACCTAGATACTCCAATTTCACCACGAGTACCCATGGGCTTGATTATACGATATGCATCACACAATTTCAGATTCATCATGTTCAATCCAACACAAAGAACTTCAAAGAGTGCCCCAAAGTTTCTACCGGAGAGTCAAGACGAAAACGTGTGCCAACCCCTATGCATAGATTCCCAAGGTCACGGAACCCGCAAGTTGATCACCAAAACATACATCAAGTGGATCAATAGAACATCCCATTGTCACCAAGGATATCCCATCGCAAGACATACATGAAGTGTTCTCAAATCCTTAAAGACTCAATCCGATAAGAAAACTTCAAAGGGAAAACTCAATTCATCACAAGAAGATAGAGAGGGGAAAACTCCATATGATTCATCTATATTAATAAAGCTCGCGGTACATCAAGATCGTGTCATCTCAAGAACACGAGAGAGAGAGAGAGATCAAACACATAGCTACTGGTACATACCCTCAGCCCCGAGGGTGAACTACTCCCTCCTCATCATGGAGGCCGCCAGGATGATGAAGATGGCCTCCGGTGATGGTTTCCCCCTCCGGCAGGGTGCCGGAACGGGCTCCCGATTGGTTTTTCGTGGCTCTGGAGGCTTGCGGCGGCAGAACTCCCGATCTAGGTTTCTTTCTGGGGGTTTCTTGATTTATAGGAGTTTTTGGCGTCGGTCTCACGTCAGGGGAGTGCTCGAGGGGCCCACAAGCCAGGGGGGCGCGCCCTAGGGGGGGCGTGCCCCCCAGGCTTGTGACCTCCTCGGTCACTTCCTGGCCCAGCTTTTTGCTCCAGTATTTTTTATATTTTCCAAAAATATTCACCGTAAATTTTTAGCCCATTCCGAGAACTTTTATTTCTGCACAAAAACAACACCACGGTAGCTCTGCTGAAAACAGCGTCAGTCCGGGTTAGTTCTAATAAAATCATAGCAAAATCATATAGAATTATTGTAAACATGGCATGAATACTTCATAAATTATAGGTACATTGGAGACGTATCATTAGTGTTCTCCCAAGTGTAGCACCGTCACAGCATCCTTCCTTTCGAGGTGCGCCATGATCTACATGGGTACGAACGATTGTACGGGTGTAAGGTGGGTGAGGTCAGACCTCGCAGCAAGATCACTTGGTTATCTTGACGTTCATGGCAGGATCGTCCTGAGCTCGGAACACTCGCATTGAAAGATGAACAAGAGTCACATGGAGATGTGATTGGCAAGTTTGCCTACCAATTGAAGTTCGCGCCATCAGTGTTCATCTCGAACAATGGCGTTGAATGGAAATGTGGGTCTTGAATCACTCACAATCAATTATGAGAGATATTGATTTGAGTGGGAGCGCACTGCAGAATTAACTTGTTTAATTCTCAGTGCAATTAATTTTGAACACTGTCTAAGTGTGATTTGCATAATAGTTGTAGAAGAATGGCTCGCGTTTCCACCTTCCCTATTAAAATTGAATAAGCTGTTATTTATCTGGTTAAAACTGTACGATTGATAACGTAATGTGAGGATTGTCCTCAAGAGTGCCGAGAAGGACTTTGTCCTATCGCATGCTTTCGGTATTCTCCCGCTAATGCTATGGATCATGTGACTCTCGTCCTTCGATCCAAAAGCTAGAAATCCGTTTCAGTCAAGTGCAATACGTTTGCTTCCATGAGACCCGAACTTCGAAAGTTTTGGGATAGTTATGTGATATTCATGGAACTGAAAATTAATTTTCAGATACAAACAAAGGCTGAAAGATATGAAATATCCAATGCAATATTTGTTTGCAAACTATTAGTAAAGGTGTTTACTATGCATTAGACTGATAAGAGAGGGATCCAGGAGAACACATGTCATGTAAATGAAGGTGAATAAAACAACAACTTAAAGAGAAAGGAAGTGTCCGATGGGTGTTAGTGAAACTTTCACGCCTAGGAAGTCCGGGGCTAAACGCCACTCTTAAGTTGGGTGCTTCTTCTGAGAGTAGAGAAATACTAAAAGTTGAACTATTAGAAGTATAAAGGCAGAAAGAAAGAAGACTGGAATATCTAGCTCATGTATGAATGTCATACAAGTTTTTGATGTATAGAAGGCTAGTCAAAGATATAGTTCTTGGGAATTATGGTTAAACATGTTAAATCACTAATTCTTGGGTATTGTGAGTTGATCACAAAGATACCCGCTCGATTGCATTCTGTTGCGACTCGATGCAAGAACTACTATGGCCTGAAAGACTAGCCAGGAATGAGGTGTTGATACACGCTGGAAATATAGTAAAAGTTACTATACCTTCCATCGGTGTATTACCGATGTATTTTCTTTCATAATTCATTTTAGAGCTTTACACACTCTAGCCCTTTGCATAAGGTATCTTTCAAGAAGGTTGTTCATTAGAGAACTTTTGATGTCCGGTGTTATAAATAAACATAAGGGCCATACTTTCATTATGAATGAGATGTATGTTATGAATAATGATATTAATATATTACCTCTGTGTTTACTTTCATAATTCATTTTAGAGTTTCATACACTCTAACCCAGTGCACAATGTTTGTTGCAAAAGGGTTGTTCATAAAAGAACAATTGTTGTTCAGTATTATGAATAACATGAAGGGCCATGCTTCCATCCAAGATGGGATGTATGTTATGAATATTGATGGTAATATGATACATCCATAACACTGCCGCTAAATGTCGCAAGACTAAGAGAATACCACACATGTGTGGCACTGCATTTGGTCACATTGGAGGAACCCGCATGGAAAAATTCCATTATGATGGATTTTGAAGTCATTTGATTTTGAATCATCTGACACTTGCAACTTTCTTCCGAAAAGTGAAGTGACTGAAATACCGTTCACAGGCCGTAAGGAACGAGCAACAAACTTATTGGTGATCATACATTTTGACATGTGTAGTTCAATAAATGTTGTTGCAAGTAGTGGATTTATCTCTCTTCAGAAATGACTCAAGTAGATATATGGATATTTACTTGATGAGACGCAAGTCTGGATCTTTTGAAATCATTCAAAAGGTTTTTCAAAATGAAATAGAAATTATTGTAACAAGAAAATTATGTTTCTGCAATTTGATTGAGCAAAGGAATATTTGAGTTACAAGTTTAGCGAATGTCTGATGAGTTGTGAAAAGAGTTTCATAACTTACACCTCCCGGAACACCACAGTAAGTGGAATATCCGTGAAGATGTAATCAAACCATTTATGACATGGTGAGATCAAAGATGACATAAATCAATTCGCTTTTATCCCTTTTAAGAGTAATGCTTTAGAGACTGCGGCTTTTACACTGAAAAGAGCTCCATCGGGTCTGTTGAAATGACGCCATGGTATGGTACGCCCAACCATGTTATATCTTTTCTTAAACATTTGGAATATGGGGCTTGTGTAAAAGATTACAAACCTATTCCAAATCAGACAAGTGCTACTTTGTAGGTTATCCCAAGTTATTGGGTATTCCCCCACCACTATACCAAGGCTAAGGTTTTTGCCACAAAGGACGGTATGGTTTTTGAAGAAAATTGTTCTTTCAAAAAGGTGAGTGGGAGAACAGTGCAACTCGATGAGATAAACAGTATCTTCGTCATCAGATCAAAGGAAAGAGACCTTGGAAGTAATTCCAGTGTTTCCTACTGCGACTGATACAGAAGCCTCTACATGAGATGTATGGACTTCGGTCGAACTTGCAGCTGAACCACGTAGGAAAAACTCGTGCAAACCTCTCAGGTGCGCATACGAGATATTGTTGTTAGACAACAGTATACCTACGATACACAAGGAAGCGTTGATGGCCCCTGACTCCGGAATTGGCTAAATGCCAATACAATCCGAGATAGTTTCCATATAAGTGATTCAAGATTAAAACCTTGATACACCTTTCGGAAGACTTAGAATCCAACGAATATTTATGAAACTATAAACTGATGTGGATAAAATGTTTTATCCATAAAGCTCGACTTGTTGCAATAACAAGTTCGAGGAGTTGACTACGATGAGGTTGTTTCACCGTAGCGATGCTTAAAGTCGGTTCTGGTTGAACTAGCAATTAATACACATTTCAATCATGAGATATGAAACATGGATGACGAAAGAATTTCCATGAAATGGGAAAACAAACTAGGATTTGTATGTGATACAGTCCAAAGTATTTTGTCGATCCAAAGGATGCTAGTGAGTATGCAAACTTCAGAGTTCCAGCAATGGATAGAAGAGAGCAAAATGGAGTTGGAATCTTCGTTTTGATGAAATGATCAAAAGAGTTTGATTTCATCAATGGATAATGAAGATGCTTGTGGTTTCAAGAAAGTAAGTGGGAGCATAATAATATTTCTAAAAACATTGTGTGCTTGACACATTGTTAATTGGAAATAAATTTCTTGACACGAATTAGGACTTCATTTGAAAATAGTTTTCGATGAAGTGCTTGGGCTATATAGCCTTGCTATTAGGCATAGTGATCTATGGAGATAGATTTGGCTAATGGGGCTAAGCAAAAATACATATTGACAAGATGCTAAAACAATTTAGCACTAAAACCGCCAAGGATTGATTCTTGCCGAAGTCACATGGAAAGAGTTTTGTAAGACTTAGTGTCCCAAAACACTGATGAGCAAAATACATGATGGAGATTCCACACACTCTTGTGTTTGGATTAATCATGTATTCCATGGTATGTAAAACAACCAGATATGTCCGATACTCCCAAACTATTGCGAGTATAGATACCAAAGTGATCAAAAGTACTGATCATGGGACAACAGTGAAAAGGGTCACTGAGTGCCACAGTGACACTGATGACATGTTTTCTCGCAAGCGGAGATCATGAAGAGTTCGTTGTAAAAGGTTACATCGATACAGTCTTCATCAATGCTCCATGCGATTTTCGATTTAAATTAAGGGTTTTGTGTAATACACAATATGGTGGCACGGTAGTTGGAAATTGTTCCAAACAGGTTACTGTGGCGAATTCTATAAAAATGGCTAAGTATGTTGACGCTTTGGAAGCGACAAAGAAGTTGTTGAATCATATAGTTCATTCATGAACTTAGTATGCTTCCAAAAAGGCTTTGGTCAATGGGACACTATTGCAGATAGTTGCTCCATAGCTCAGTCTGAGGAATCAGGTTTTGACCTATGATTCACACATATACAAAGCCAAATCCACACAAAATATGAATTTTGTGAAAGCGTGAAATCGCGAGGATATGCAACGCTACACACGGAACTGAAGTTGTCAGATCCGTTGGACATCAGGCTATACCACAAGCGAAGCATTTTTTACACCAGTATGCCATAGGTGTAAAGTGCATTAGCATTGACTAGATTATTGACTCTAGTGCAAGTGGGAGTCTGTAGGAGATATGCCCTAGAGGCAATAATAAATGATATTATTTATCTCCAAGTTCATAATTAAGTTTATATTCCATGCTATAACTGCTATGGTTCTCGAGTCTACAATAACCACGAGGCTCGGAGGAAGACTCATATGCACGTGTGGTATAATAAACGGTAAAATGTATTCCTAGTCTTGCCTCTAAGACTGGCTCAAGTATTGAATGATGATCCTGTTTTCCTGATCATGGGCATGGCTATGCCGGCAATTTTGAGGGCGCAATGTTGGTAGAACACTTGTGTTGAATCGACCAGAATTGGTGTTATGCTATGAGGTACTTTCGTCACAAGTTAATGGTTAATAACACAGAGAAGTTAATGTTTGCATAATTCCTTAGACCATGAGAGTATTGAGTTTCTTCATACTTGCTTCATGAACTTTGGGGTTTGTTAAACGTCATCCGTAAATGGGTGGCTATTACGGCGGCTTACGGGTTCATGGAAAAGTGTGTCAAGTAACTTGATAGCTCAAGATTGGGGTTTGCTCCTCCGATCATGGAGAGATATCTCTGGGCCCTCTCGGTATTACGGTATCCATCATCGTCTGGCCAGACACAGGGTGATTTGATCACAGGGATGCTGGAACACGGTAACGAGAAAAGAGAACAATACCGGTAACGAGGTAACTTGCATAGTGGACAAGTTGTTGATCCACGGGGATGCCAACATGTCTCACCTCGGGTATTTGTAACATATCGCGAAGCAATAGGAATAGCACACGGCAACTGGAGGTTCACTCGAATATTCATTCGTGTGGGTATAGGGGTCAATATGGGTGTCCACGGCTCCGATGTTGATCATTGATCGGAAGGGGTTCCGGGTCATGTCTATACTTCACCGAACCTATAGGGTCACACGCTTAAGGGTCATCTATCTGCTGAATACTAGACAGGGAGTCTGAGAGAAAATCACCGGAAAAGTTTCGGACACCGGAAAAGTTCCGCAGAGTGAACACAGGAACAGTTTCGGTAAAATTGAAAAGTTGTTTCAGGGGATACCATTAAGTCAAATTGGTTTCGGCACATGCCTGATAATTCTTGGAGCGTGCCAGAATCATTCTGGAAACTTCTGGGAATTTTCCGGAAGAAAAACCGGAAATGTTCCGGAGCTGCCGGAACCGTTTCGGATGCTTTTCGCAGATGAAAATCACTAATCCGGAATTGTTCCGGAACGCATTGAAAATTATTTTAGTGGGTACTGGAAATGTGCTAAGCCCACATAAATATTTTCAGTTCGAACGGACGCTGAAAAATGTCGTCGTGAATGGTGAAAGTGTTTTTTGGATATTTTTGGAAAACCACCTTTTGGGATATTTCCCAAAAGGCTTCTAGAAGGCCTTGGGGGCCAAGGAAGCCCCTCATGGGGGGCCCCCAAGGGGGTGGCCGGCCAAGGTGAGTGGAGCTCCATGGAGCTCCACATGGCATCCCTTTTCCCTCTTATGCCCTTTGTGTATGACATAAAGTGGGGGCATTTTTGGGTTTTTGGAATGGCAACTCTACCCCTTGGTTTTCCTATAAATAGGAGGTGAGGGGGCTGCCCAAACCTCATCCCTTCTCACATACACATGCCATTTGACTTGTCTGGCTTCTCTCTCCCTCCCCGCGAAATAGTTTCGTAGAGCCGAAAGGCTGTCTGGGTTCCGGTGGGAACTAGTTCTGGACGGCGAAGCCCTGCCGGATAGATGACACCGTATGTGTGCAACTCTGTAGAGAGATCGTAGTTTCGGTATTACTTCGAGAGGTCCTCCCGAAGGGTTGTCCGAGTGACCGTCCGAGTTTCGGAGGTCCTTCTGAAGGGCTGTCCGAGTGACCGTCCGAGTTTCGAAGGTCCTCCCGAAGGGCAGTTCGCGACACCGTCCGGGGGGCTGTCCGACCGCTCCTGGAGGGCTGTCCGAGTGGCAGATGAGGGTATACATCCTCGCGGTTGGGAGGTTGTAAATCCTAGCTGCGGGGATCTGCACCGCCGATCGTCATCGACTCTACTTCCGCTGCGCTACGAGTCGGTAACGAAAAGATCAAACCTTGTATGCAGTCTTCATAGTGGTCCTGGGCTGGTGCGTAGCTCGGAAATTTTTTGTTTTCTGCTACGTTCCCTACAGTATCAGCGTCCCCAAGCTTAATTCCTGCTCGTCCTCGAGTAGGTAAATGATAAAAGAAATAATTTATGAAGTGTGAATGCTAGCAAGTGCCCAAGTTTGATCAATGATAATTCCAATCACTTTTTCTAGCATCAATACAAACCATAAACAGTAGCTCATCTCATAAAACTTCTCATGATCAAGTAACAAGCTATTCACATGTTAAAGTATAGACCAGAAAGTTTCTTGAAAACTAACAAACCATATCCCTAGTCATCGAACAATTGCAATTCATCTTATTTTCAGGAAGGGTCAATGTAAGAGCTTTGATTTAACAAATTCCACATACTCAACTATCATATAGTCTTCCATGATTATTGACACTCAAAGCATATTTTTAGAACAAATAACATCCATCGAACACAGAGAAAGATAGGGGCTTAATGTTTCGCCTCCCAACTTATTTATCATAAAGATAATTGTCAACAATAATAATTCATGATCAAATATATTTGACTGGATATATATGTTTGGATCTTTCCCCACCACATGATGCTTTCCAACTAATAGATTGAGGTTGGAATAAGAAGTTGACTCAACATGAATAGTAAATAACATGAAAGTAAATAGATTGGCCCTTCGCAGAGGGACATGGATTTGCATATGTGCCAGAGCTCATTGTTTAAAACAGAGATGCATATAATTTTGGGAGGTATGCTTTCATTTTCAACATAACAACCAAGAGATTTCACCATCTTCCATCCTAGATACATTATAGGCGGTTCCCAAACAGAATGATAAAGTTTTTACTCCCCCTCCACCAATCAAACACACTCCACGGCGAGCCGAATCCACGGGTACCGTCCATACAAACAACAATCCTGGGGGAGTTTTGTTTCATTATATTTTGATTTGATTTTTGAGCATGGAACTGGGCATCCCGAATACCAGCCACTTTCTCATGAATGATAGTGAATCAACACATATCGTGAGAATAACCCACCTAGCATGGAAGATACTGACCGCCCCCAGTCGCTACATGAGCGATTCGGGCATACAAAACAGAATATTATTTGAAGGTTTAGAGTTTGGCACATGCAAATTTACTTCGAACGGCAGGTAAATACCGCATATAGGTAGGTCTGGTGGACTCTTAGGGAAGAAACTTGGCTCAAGGGTTTGGATGCACAAGTAGTATCTCTACTTAGTACGAAGTTTTGGCTAGCAAAAGGTTCTAAACAAGTACCACATGTTAGAGGATCCATAACAATATAACTTCTATGCAAATATACCCAAACATAACTCATTAAGTTGTCTTCCTTGTCCAATTTCAACTAATTTGCTCGAGTTTGAAAATAATTAATGAGCTCACAATCATAGAAGATGTCCAAGATATTATATTTATATGTGGAATCTCTCTTCCTTCAATATTCTTTCATGAATTGTTCAAGTGACCAATGCGGTGTTTGCTAACTTTCAATAAATTTTACCACCTATATTTATTATGTGTGAAGTCATTACTCCCCATGGGATCAGTATATGAAGCATATTTAATTTCAGATTTATGATATTCAATTCATTCAACCATTTACTCATAGGATATAAGTGAAGCACGAGAGTGAATGACAAACTACTCCAAAAAGATATAAGTGAAGATCAATGCGTAGTCAATTAGTTAAATAGCCATGTGAGGACTCTCTCTCTCTCTCTTATTCAAAATTTCAGATCCAATGCTTTTATTCAAACAGCTAAATAAAATAAAAATAGCACTCCAAGAATAGCAGGGATCACGTGAATGAATAAAAATTTAGGTTCAACATAGGCTAACCGAAAATTGTTGATGAAGAGAGATGGGATGCGTAGCATCCCCAAGCTTAGATGCCTGAGACTTCTTGAAATATTTACTTGGGGTGCCTTGGGCATCCCCAAGCTTGACCTTTTGTATCTCGTTCAATCCTCTCATATCATGGTTTCACCTATTCTCAAAAACTTCATCCACACAGAACTCGAAAAGAACTCGTGAGATGGGTTAGTACACATAAGAATAAATCAACACTTCATGTACTGCCAAGGCAAGTTGCACAATAATTTTCAAACATCACCTACTGTTTACTATCATTTCCACAATTTATATCTACCAATATAGGCTACGGAACTAGAGTATAAGTAGATAACAAAACTATGACAGCAATCTGTCCAAACAGAACAGTCTGTAGCAATTTATGAAAACAGTGTACTTCCGTAACTCAAAAAATTATGAAAATTTAGGCAATGCTAAATAATTTATATGAAAATACTGTGTAAAAATTTCAGAAACTTTCCACGTTCCAGTAAAATATGAAAATTCAAATACTACAGAAAAAGTTTCTGTTTTTTACACAGCACACATCAAACATGCAATGCAAGCATCCTAAGGCAATTCTTGGAACTTTTTATAAAAAAAACAAGATTATGAATAACACCTAACAGAAAGTAAAAAAATATAATTACGATCCAAGCAAAGCACATATTATGTGACGAATAAAAATATAGCTCCAAGTGAGGTTACCGATAATGTTGAAGACGAAAGAGGGGATGCCTTCCGGGGCATCCCCAAGCTTAGGCGCTTGAGTCTTCAAGGATATTACCTTGGGGGTGCCTTGGGCATCCCCAAGCTTAGGTTCTTGTCACTCCTTGTTCTCCTCATATCGGTGTCTCACCCAAAACTTGAAAACTTCAATCACACAAAACTTAACGGAACTTCGTGGGAAGGGTTAGTGTAATAAAAATAAATAAGTCACTTAGGTACTGTCAAGACAAGATTTATAATTGTTCCCACATGATACCTTCTGTATTCTATCATTCCCATAATTTATACCGCTAAATATAAGCTATGGAAACACTAAAACAAGTAAACTATGCATGCAAAACAGAATCTGTCAAAAACAGAACAGTCTGTGAAGATCTGTAGCGTAGCCATACTTCCCTGTCTCTAAAAATTCTGAAAAATTAGTAAAATCTAGGAAATTTGTGTATAAATCATGTCTTCAAAATTCAGATCAAATCCACGTTCCAGTGAATGTACAAAATTCCTGGACTGAGAGCAAAAGTTTCTTTTTTTGCACAGAATCAAGTCAACTATCATCCACACTATCCCAAAGGCTTTACTTGGCAGTTTATTGAAACAAAAGCTATAAAACATGATTATACAGTAGCTTAATCATGTTAAAACAAAAAACAGAAAGGGTAAATATTGGGTTGTCTCCCAACAAGCGCTTTTCTTTAATGCCCTTCTAGCTAGGCATGACATTTTAATGATACACTTCCAAGCCCAATTCCGATGGAAATTTTATTCATACTCTAAAAGATATAAGTGAAGTTCATAGAGCATTCTACAATTAATGAAGATTAACCAATACCCAAGCTCAAAATATATAAGTGAAGCACACGAAGCATTCTATAAAGCCGTACTCAAAAGATTTAAGTGAAGCACAAAGAGCATTCTACAAAGCCATACTCAAAAGATTTAAGTGAAGAGCATGAAGCATTCTTCAAATAAATGAAGAACTATCTCATACTATAAGGGTGCATAAAAGGAAAAGAAAACACATATCATGTGAACAAAACAAAAACCAAGGTATACCGATAATTGTTGAAGAATAAAGATGGGATGCCTTCCGGGGCATCCCCAAGCTTAGATGCTTGAGTCTCCTTGAAATATTTACTTGGGGTGCCTTGGGCATCCCCAAGCTTGAACTCTTTTATCTCCGTATTCTTCTTATATCGATACTTCCTCAATCTTCGAACACTTCATTCACACAAAACTTAACAAAACCCTCGTGAGATCCGTTAGTATAATAAATCAAAATACTACTTTAAGTACTGTTGTGAACTCATTCCAAATTCATATTAGCATTATATCTACTGTAGTCCAACTTCACCATGGTTCATACCCCCTGGTACTACCCATAGATTCATCAAAATAAGAGCACAATGCATAGAAAACAGAATCTGTCAAAAACAGGACAGTCTGTAGCAATCTGGAAACTTTGTATACTTATGTAATTCAAAAAATTCTGAAAATTTAGGAAAAATTAAAAAATTTGTATAGAAGTACTCTGTAAAAATTTCAGAAACTTTTGACGTTCCAGTAAGAAATGTAAATTCATGCACTACAGTCAAAGTTTCTGTTTTTGCACCGCACATAGCAAACAAGCAATCTAATCATCCTAAAAGCAAATCTTGGCACATTATTTTTATAATACAATGGATATATACAAGGGGATAATTATTTTTGAGAAGCTTCCATGAAAAATTCTACATTGTTTCCATGACTATGAACACAAGTGTTCAAGGTCGACCCTCACTTCTCCAATGCACAACCTTCCAATCACTTCTCTTTTGAAAAACTTCTTAGGCATAAGAGGCAAGTAATTCTTTTTGTATTTTTTTCATTATTTAATTTTTTGTTTGTTTCACCCACAACTAAAGAAAGCAAAAAGGGAAAACAAAATCTACTTAGTGAAGAAAGCAAACAAGCACACACGAGAATATCAACCCCACGCTATTGCTCCCCAGCAACGGCGCCAGAAAAGAGCTTGATAATCCCCAAGTGCAAGGAATCATCGTAGCAATTTCCAAAGGTGGAAGTGATAAGTATGGAGTGTCAAACCCACAAGGAGCTAAAGGTAAGATCAATATTCTCTCAAGTCCTCTCTGCCACTGATACGACTCTACGTACGTCGAACGTTTGCTTCCAACTAGAAACGAGAAATAAAACTAAGTTGTGGGTATGAAGAGAATAGCTTTGCATGATATCGGGGAACTAAAATATAAAAATAGGTGCCGTTATCATAAAGTTAGAATATATTACAAACAACGAGTGTGGAATAATGATGGGTCGGTGTGCGGAATTGTCCTAGGCAATTGTTAACAAGATCGGTAATCATTATTGCAATTTTATATGAGGGAGAGGCATAAGCTAACATACTTTCTCTACTTGGATCATATGCACTTATGATTGGAACTCTAACAAGCATCCGCAACTACTAAATATCATTAAGTTAAAACCCAACCATAGCATTAAAGCATCAAGTCCCCTTTATCACATACGCTACAACCTACCTACTCGGGTTTATGCTTATGTCACTCAAGCAACCCACTATAAGCGAATCATGAACATATTGCAACACCCTACAGTGGGAGTCCTTCATGTGTGCGCGGCACGGAAGGCACCATAGGACAGCACCAAAATAAACATACAACTCAAACCAATCTAGATCATCAATCAACCCAAAGGACAAAAGAAATCTACTCAAAACATCATAGGATGGCAACACATCATTGGATCATAATATGTGGCATAAAGCACCATGTTTAGGTAGGGTATTACAGCGGGGTGCGGGAGAGTGGACCGCTGAAAGGAGATGAGGATGGTGATGAAGAAGGTGATGTTGATGAAGACGATCACCGCGGCGATGGTTCCCCCGATGGCACTCCGGCGCCACTGAGAGAGAGGGGGAGAGGGTCTCCCCTTGTGCTTCCTCCTCCATGGCCTCCCCCCTGGGTGGGGAGAGGTTCTCCCTCTGGTCCTTGGCCTCCATGGCGATGGTGGCCCCTCCGTCTTCCTCCTCCATGGTCTCCGGTGATGGTGACCCCCTCCGGCAGGGTGCCGGAGAGGGCCAAGATTGATCTTTCGTGGCTACAGAGACTTGCGGCGGCGGAACTTCCAATATAGGTTTCTTTTCAGGGGTTTCAGTATTTATAGGAATTTTTGGCGTCGGAAACAAGTCAAGGGGGGCCACGAGGCGGCGACAAGGCAGGAGGGCGCGCCCTAGGGGGGGCGCCCTGCAGGCTTGTGGTGGCCTCGTGGCTCTTCTGGCCCAACTCCACTGCTTCGGGGGTCTCTTTTGGTCCATAAAAAATCACCGTAAATTTTCAGCCCATTCCGAGAACTTTTATTTCTGCACAAAAAACGACACCATGGTAGTTCTGCTGAAAACAACGTCAGTCCGGGTTAGTTCTAATAAAATCATACCAAAATCATATAGAATTATTGTAAACATGGCATGAATACTTCATAAATTATAGATATGTTGGAGATGTATCAGCCGGCCCCGCGCGCCATGGCGCCATCGCGCGCCGAGGGCCAGCCGGCGTCGGGGATCTCGTCCGCCATGGGGTCGTCGAGCCGGGGCTCGACTATCGCCGTGAGTGGGGGAGCTTCGACATGTCCCCTACCTGGCGCGCCAAATGTCAGATTTCGGGCTCCGCAAAACCCTCAAGATTCAAACACAGGGGCGTGTGCGAAGATCCCCTGCAGCCTCGCCCTACCTAGCTCACTACATGATGGTTAGGATGATGAACTCGCACGATGACGAGGAAGAAGATGCACACGGTGATTTACCCAGGTTCGGGCCGCTGCGAAGCGTAATACCCTACTCCTGATTTGATGGATTGCCCCTCGAGGAGGTGTGGTGGATGAACTAGTACAGTGGTGAGGGGCCTCGTGAGGGCGCTCGAGTGGTGTTCTTCGCTCTCTGCCCTGTCTGTTGTCCTTTTCTCTCCCTTCTCTACGATGTAGCCTATCCTCTACTTATAGCAGCGGCCCGGGTCCTCTTCCCTTATCACAATGGTGGGAAGGGATCCCAAAATGGCCAAATTCGAAGGGGGACAGGAGTACATCTGGATCCCAAGGTATATCGAAGCCAATTTTAATTACAATGATTTGTGATTCAGTAGTGAGCACAAAGTGATATATACCATGTGACAATGAAGTCTAACTCTCTTCCTATGCATCAGCATGTCATACAAGAACAATTCGTGCACATTAAGTAAAGGCCAATGCATAGTATAAACAGTTTCTTGCAATTTTATAGTATTGGAAACATAGAGAGTTGAAGATGTAGTTCCTCTCTCATAATAATTGCAAGTAGGAGCAGCAAGCACATGCATATTATATTCATCAAAATCATCATGTGTAGTAGCAAAACGCAACCCATCAATATAATCCTTAATAAGTGCAAACTTCTCCGATATAGTGTAGTTGGGAGAATTCAAAAAGAAAATAGGACTATCATGTGTGGGTGCAATAGCAACAATTTCATGCTTAACATAAGGAACTATAGCAAGTTCATCTTCATAAGCATAATTCATATTGGCATCTTGGCCACAAGCATAGCAAGCATCAAGTTCATCAAAAAGGGATATTTAAAAATAATCCACGGGATCATAGCCATCATCATAGCATTCATCATAGCATTCATCCTTCAGTATGTGTGAAGGGAAATTAAACAATGTATGAGTTGAAGAGTTACTCTCATTAGAAGGTTTTGCACGGGTAGCTAATCCGCTCTTCCTCCTTTTGTTCTTCGCTCTCCTCCTCATCTAATGAGCTTACAGTGTCAGGAATTTCTTCTTCCATAGATTCCTGCAAAATATTAGTCTCTTCCAAGGCAGCTGTCACTCTTTCAATAATTTTTTTAACATAAGCATTAGAAGCATAGTTTTCATAGCAATATTTAAGTATGGCAAAATTTTCAGACTTGTAAAGAGTAGCATCACCCTTTTCAATCAAAGAAGCAATTTCATAAGCACCCTTAAAAGCAACAAATTCTTCAATTTGTTCAACATCAAAATAACAATAGGCTTCTGATAACCCACAAGTATAGGGGATCGCAACAGTTTTCGAGGGTAGAGTATTCAACCCAAATTTATAGATTCGACATAAGGGGAGCCAAAGAATACTTGAGAGTATTAACAGTTGAGTTGTCAATTCAACCACTCCTGGAGATTAAATATCTGCAGCAGAGTGATCAGTAGCACAGTAATATGATAGTTTTGATAGCAGTAGCAATAGTAACAGTAGCGGTAACAGTAGTAGCAATAGTTTTGTAGTAGTTGGAACAGCAGCAACATCAGTAGTAACTTAGCAAGAACAATAAGTGGAAAAGGTCGTAGGCACTGGATTGGTAACTCATTGGATGATATTCATCATGTAACAGTCATAACCTAGGGTGATACAGAACTAGCTCCAGTTCATCAATGTAATTTAGGCATGTATTCCGTAAATAGTCATACGTGCTTATGGAAAAGAACTTGCCTGACATCTTTTTTCCTCCCGTGGCAGCGGGGTCCATAAGGAAACTAAGGGATATTAAGGCCTCCTTTTAATAGAGAACCGGAACAAAGCATTAACACATGGTGAACATATGAACTCCTCAAACTACTGTCATCACCGCGAAGTATCACAAATATTGTCACTATGGGGTGGACGGATCATAACACGTAATAGGTGCATATGACTAGGCAAGATCGGATCAAGAACATGAATATAGAGATGATAACGTAAACGGTTCAGATCTGAAATCATGGCACTCGGGCCCTAGTGACAAGCATTAGGCATAGCAAAGTCATAGCAACATCAATCTGAGAACATAATGGATACTAGGGATCAAGCCCTAACAAAACTAACTCGATTACATGATAGATCTTATCCAACTCTGTCGGATTTCAGGCTCCGCAAAACCCTCAAGATTCGAACACAGGGGCGTGTGCGAAGATCCCCTGCAGCCTCGCCCTACCTAGCTCACTACACGATGGTTAGGATGATGAACTCGCACGATGACAAGGAAGAAGATGCACACGGTGATTTACCCAGGTTCGGGCCGCTGCGAAGCGTAATACCCTACTCCTGATTTGGTGGATTGCCCCTCGAGGAGGTGCGGTGGATGAACTAGTACAGTGGTGAGGGGCCTCGTGAGGGCGCTCGAGTGGTGTTCTTCGCTCTCTGCCCTGTCTGTTGTCCTTTTCTCTCCCTTCTCTACGGTGCAGCCTATCCTCTACTTATAGCAGCGGCCCGGGTCCTCTTCCCTTATCGCAATGGCGGGAAGGGATCCCACAATGGCCAAATTCGAAGGGGGACAGGAGTACATCCCCGCCCTGTCCAAAGGTGGTCTTTGCCTGCAAAGTAGCTGTCGATGATGCAGAGGTGGGCTCGGCGATGACATCCGTCCTGCTGGGCTCGTGGTCGTGGTCTTGTTGCACCGGAATGGAAACCTTTGGGGGGCGCTTTGGGAACCCGCGTACGTCCTTGCTCCCTTTGCACCAAAGGGGAAACTGCTTCGCCTGGCTCGCTGGCGCCCGCCTGTCCCTCCTTGCGTCATCCTTGACTCCCGAGGCCGGGTTCTGCATAGAGATCTCCGCCGCTCCGGAGGGGGCCTAAGGAGGCCCACTCCTTGCTGGTCTCGGTGCCGCCTCCCTCGCGAGGGCCTTGCCTTGAGTGGGGTCACTCCAGGCCATGCTCCTCACCGACCAGCAAGCCTACGAAGGAATTACTCACTCCCGGTGGGGAGCATCATGGAATTGGCGATGGAGAAAGGTTGGTGATGACGAAGACCGAAGATTCCCCTCTCCGGAGCCCCAAACGGGCTCCAAATCTGGCCTCCCGATGAAGAACAGGAGGTGGCGGCGGCTCCGTCTCGTGAAACGCGATAATTCTTTCTCTCCTATTTTTTTCTCCAAATTTAGGAATTTATAGTGGCGGAGATAGGGCAAGTGGGGCCACGAGGTGCCCAGCCCCCACCAGGGCGCGCCGGGAGGGGGCTGGCGCGCCCTGGTGGGTGCTGCTCACCCTGGGCCCCCTCTACGGTGGTTTCTGGCTCCAGTATTTTTTTATTTTCCAAAATAAATCTCCAGAAAGTTTCGTTCCATTCCGAGAACTTTTATTTCTGCACAAAAACAACACCATTGCAATTCTGCTGAAAACAGCGTCAGTCCGGGTTAGTTCCATTCAAATCATGCAAATTAGAGTCCAAAACAAGGACAAAAGAGTGAGAAAAAGTAGATATGTTGGAGACGTATCGGCTTCCTTGGCATAAGAAGATAGTATTTCATTATCATTAAGCACACATTGGTAGGGAAGGTGTTTTTTAGTTTCTTCAGAACAACAAGTAAAATCATGTAATTCACATAAATTCCAAGCATAGCAACACAAAGTATTAATTTGATGCCACAAGAGTTTCCCTTTTTGAGATATGCGGTGTTGCACATAATAAGCATGCTCATTTAATGATTTTCCCTCAACTAAGCTAGTTGGATTTTCAGCATGAGCACAGATGGATCGAAGATGATCCAAATAATATTCTTCGGTAGTACGGAACACTAGTGGTTCCTCAACTTTTGGAGCAGCAAGTACATCTAATTTTTTTGGTATTTTGCGTTTCCTACCCATATCTAAAGATAGAAAACAATAGCACAAAATAAAAACTACTTAGTGATAAAGCAAACAAGAACACACGAGAATATTCACCCCACGCTATTGCTCCCCGGCAACGGCGCCAGAAAAAGGTATTGATAACCCACAAGTGTAGGGGATCGTTTGTAGCCTTTTTCGATAATAAGAGTGTCGAACCCAACGAGGAGCTAAAGGTAGAACAAATATTCCCTCAAGTTCTATCGACCACCGATACAACTCTACGCACACTTTAACGTTTGCTTTACCTAGAACAAGTATGAAACTACTTTGCGGGAGTAAAACTGGAAGTACTTAGCGGGAATAAAACTATGAGTAAAATTGCAAGATAATAAAAGTTAGTTGTTTAGTAGAAAGCTTTTGCCAAACAAGAAGGTTATTTGTCCCTAGGAAATTGATAACTAGACCGGTAATCATTCTTGCAATTTTATATGAGGGAGAGGCATGAGCTAACATACTTTCTCTACTTGAATCATATGCACTTATGATTGGAACTCTAGCAAGTATCCGCAACTATCAAAGATCATTAAGGTAAAACCCAACCATAGCATTAAGTATCAAGTCCTCTTTACTCCCATATGCAACAAACCACCTACTCGGGTCTGTGTATTCTGTCACTCACGCCACCCACCATAGGCAAATCATGAACACATTGCAACACCCTACAGCGGGGATCCCCCACGTTTGCGCAATATGGAGGGCACCGTAGGACAACACCATAATAAAATATACACTCATACCAACCACAAGTGTAGGGGATCGTTTGTAGCCTTTTTCGATAAGTAAGAGTGTCGAACCCAACGAGGAGCTAAAGGAAGAACAAATATTCGCTCAAGTTCTATCGACCACCGATACAACTCTACGCACGCTAATGCTTGCTTTACCTAGAACAAGTATGAAACTACTTTGCGGGAATCAAACTAGAAGTACTTTGAAAGATAATAAAGAACGTGGAAATAAAAGTTAGGTGATGTTTTAATAAAAGAACAATAAAAGTAAATAACTTAGTAGAAAGTTTTTTGTGTAACGCAAGAGAAAGATTGTCCCTAGGCAATTGAATATAATATGATAGATACTTGTTATATGCAATGAGGGAGAGGCATAGGCTAACACACTTTCTGTACTTGGATCATATGCACTTCTGATTGGAACTCTAGCAAGCATCCGCAACTACCAAAGTTCATTAAGGTAAAACCCAACCATAGCATTAAGTATCAAGTCCCCTTTACTCCCATACGCATCAACCCACCTACTCGGGTTTATGCTTCTATCACTCAAGCAACCCACCATAGGCAAATCATGAACATACTGCAACACCCTCCAGCGGGGATCCCTCACATTTGCGCGACATGGAGGGCACCATAGGACAACACCATATCAACATACAACTCACGTCCATAACATCATACCACAATTAACCCATAGGACAAAAGAGATCTACTCAAACATCATAGGATAGCCAAATATCATTGGGAAATAATATATGGAGTTGAGCACCATGTTTAAGTAGAGATTACAGCGGGGAAGAGAGGTGTTACACCGCTGTATAGAGGGGGAGAGAGTTGGTGTTGACGGCGGCGAAGTTGTTGGTGTAGATCGCCGTCACGATGATTGCCCCGGCGGCATTCCGGTGCCACCGGGAGAGAGGGGGAGAGAGCCCCCCTCCTTCTTATTCTTCCTTGGCCTCCCCCCTAGATGGGAGGACAGTTCCCCCTCTGGTCCATGGCCTCCATGGTGGCGGAGGGGCAGGAGCCCCTCCTAGATTGGATCTCCCTCTCTGTTCTCTTCTGTTTCACGTTCCTGTTTTCTAGCTGAAAACCGTTTCTTATATTCCCACATATCCGTAACTCCGATCGGGCTGAAATTTTGAGGGGATTTTTATCCAAAAATTAGCTTCCTTGCGCCCGAAGGAGAGCTCCAACCGACTTACGAGCTTGGCACAACCCACCAGGGCGCACCTGGGCCCTAGGGGCGCGCCCTGATGTCTCGTGGGGGCTGTGGGCCTCCGTTTGCGTTGATTCCACTTCTCAAAATTCACAAATATTCCAAAAAATCTCCATAAATTTTTATCGCGTTTGGAATTTGTTTGATATGGATATTCTGCAAAACAAAAAACATGGAACAAACAGGAACTGGCACTGGGCACTGGATCAATAGGTTAGTCCAATAAATCATATAAAATGTAGCCAAAAATATGTGAAAGTTGTATAATAATGGCATGAAACAATCAAAAATTATAGATACAACGGAGACGTATCAGCATCCCCAAGCTTAATTCCTGGTCGTCCTCGAGTAGGTAAATGATAAAAAAGATAATTTTTGATGTGGAATGCTACCTAGCATAATCTTGATCATATATCTAATAATTGCATGAACATTAAGACACAAGTGATTCAAAGCAACGGTCTAGTTTTGACATAAAGACATTAATACTCAGGCATCCCAACAAACAATCATGTCTTTCAAAAATCAAGGCTAAAGAACGCTATCCCTACAAAATCATATAGCTTTGTCATGCTCTGTCTACTTAACACAAAGTATAAATCATGTACTACCCCGGTGTCAGCCAAGCAATTGGTTCATACTTTTTAACGCGCTTCAGCATTTTCAACTCTCACGCAATACATGAGCGCAAGCCATGGATATAGCACTTTGTGTGGAATAGAATATGGTGGTAGGTTTCAAAGGGGTAAAAGTGGAGAAGAAAGTCTCGCATCAACTCAGCGTATCAACGGGCTATGGAGATGCCCATCAATAGATATCAATGCCAGGAGTAGGGATTGCCATGCAACGGATGCACTAAGAGCTTGTTCGCACACGAACACGTCAACGTGTACCCGCAGGGCCGGGGGTGATGCACCGCAACTCGCCCCGCGGGAGGCCGGCTCACAGCGCGATACGCAAGACAGTAAGCCGGCGCTTTTGAGACCAGACGCCCCAGTTCCTCTGAAGGGACCCCGTCGGAGGAAGCCGGCGGCGATTGGCTGAACCGGGTCGATTCGCTCGCCCCCGGCTCGGTTGTCGATATCCGATGAACTTACGCGAAGTCGCCGAATAACGGAAGCATGAACAAGGGTTAAGGGGTAAAAAGTAGGTTGTATTGATATGTCGATCGTTTGCTTGATTCAATCGGCCATCACCTCTCACATATATATGAGGCGGCTGGACTTCCCGTGCAAGTAAGAGACTCCTACACGGATTACAAGTTACAATCAGAGTCGGTTTCTAGCCTTAACTAGGTAAGGCACCCGCCAGGGCCGTCTTGGGCTCGGACTCTCTGTTGGGCCGGCTTACAGTGTGAGTCGCCGAAAGCATGGGCCGGCCTTGTTCTTCTGAGTCCATCCTTAGCTTCTCGCAGTCAGCTTTCCTTCCCCTGAGCCATAGAGCCGGCTTATAGAGCCGGCTTTCTGAGTCGCCCTTTGCTCTTGGCTTCCTGAGTCGCCCGTGGCTCTCGGCTTCCTGTATCGCCCTTTGCTCTCGGCTTCCTGAGTCACCCGTAGCTCTTCTGTGTTGATGCCAGTTCACTTTGCTTTGTAATCCGCCGCTTTGCTAGTTAGCCGCCTTGCCGGGTCTCGATGGGCGCGGTACCACCGCTCTGGGCACGGCTAAGTGTCGTACTACGAGTCATCTTCGTGCTGGGTCATCGTCATCTGCCGAGTCCTGGTCTTGCCAGCTTTTAATAATCTTGCGAACTGAGACATAACATGATCAACAGCCCTTGAACAACGCCGGCTCAATATGATAGCGGCGGCTCATCGTCTTTGTCAGAGCCGCCGGTACTGTGAAGCTGAATCCATGATGAGCCGGCTTTGACCTTGAGCTGATTTCTGTAGCCGGGTTACTGAGTCATTGAGCCGATAACCTGCCTCTCTGGGCGGCTGTATCTCCTTCACATTGGCGCCTTTCCAGCAGTGATCCTTGAGCCGTCGCTAGCCGAGTCATCGCCACACCGGGTCACCCTCTGGGGCGAGTCATCAGCCTTGAGTCGCCTTCTGCCAAAAATGAGTGCTAACATATGCCCCCCTGTTTTCTAGCAGAGCTTGCGTGCTAGAAAATATTCCATGTAGGATTTTTTACTAAGGGCGATGCTTATGTTCATCGGCCATGTGGTCTAAGGGCGATGTTTATGCTCATCGGCCATTAGCATGATCTCAGGCGGATTGCCACACACTTGGGTGAAACTTCTTTAAGTATTTCTCGTTGATAGCTCGAGGTAGTAAGTCGCCCTCCAAAGTCTCCACCAGATAAGAGTTACTGGGTGTTATTCTGGCGACCCGCAACGGTCCTTCCCAACTTGGTGACCACTTGCCAAATTTCCGGCTTCTGGAGCCGACTGGTAGTATAACTTTCCACACTAAGTCGCCAACTTGAAAATCCTTGAGCTGGACTCTCTTGTTGTAAGTCTTTGCCACCCGCAACTTCTCTTTCTCAATGTCCCTTAGAGCCTTTAACCGTTTGTCGGCCACATCGTCTAAGTTATCCATCATTAAGCCGTAGTAGTCTTCGGCCGACAAATCGTTCTGCTTAGCAAACCTTAAGGCGGCCAGATTCACCTCAACTGGTAAGACGGCCTCTTGCCCATATACCAACTCAAAAGGAGTCACCTTGGTAGCCCCATGCCTTGAGACCCGGTGAGCCCATAATGCTTCGGACAGTACCTCATGCCACCGCCTTGGATGGTCTTTGATCTTTTTCTTAATCAATTTGATCAAGATCTTATTGCTAGACTCAGCCTGTCCATTGGCTTGAGCATAATATGGAGATGAACTGAGCATCTTGATCCCAAGTGATTCGGCAAACTGTTTAACCTCCTTTGCCATGAAGGAAGTTCCTTGATCCGTGGTGAGAGTCTGTGGAATACCGAATCTGTGAACAATATGCTCAGTAATGAATTGAATTACCTCCTTGTGAGTCATGTTCCTGAGAGGTACTGCTTCAGACCACTTGGTGAAATAATCTGTGGCAACCAACACGAACCGATGCCCTTTTGATGAAGCCGGGTGAATTATACCGATAAAGTCAAGTGCCCAACCTCGGAAGGGCCACGGTTTTATGATAGGATTGAGCTTGGAAGCCGGAACTAGCTGGATATCCCCAAACTTCTGGCAAGCTTCGCACCCCTTGTAGTACTTGAAGCAGTCATTGATCATCGTCGGCCAATAAAATCCGGCTCGCCGGAGCATCCACTTCATCTTGTGAGCCGACTGATGTTTTCCACATAAGCCGTCATGTACCTCTCCCATGGCGACTCTAGCTTGATCCTCGTCTAAGCACTTAAGCAGAAGACCATCAGCCGTTCGGCGGCATAAGTCGCCATTATCCAGTGTATACTTGAGAGCAAGTCGCCGAACGGTTCTGTCTGTTTTCTGACTCGGGTTCTTCAGATAACTCACAATAGGTGCTCTCCAGTCAGAAATCCGGGTTGCCCCTTCCTCAGTAGCCGATTCATCTGAGCTGGCTTCTTCTCTATCAGCCGGCTTATCTATGCCGGCGTCTCCCTTATCAGTCGGCTCGCCTGAGCCGGCCTTCTCTGAGTCAGCAGCAATCAGCATCGGCTTTTCTGCTATGAAGAACATGCCTCTGTCGACATGATAGCCTGATGCCTGTTGCGCTAACTCATTGGCGAGCCAATTATCCTGCCTAGACACGTGAGAGATAGAAAAATAATCCAAACTTGCTATAATGTCTAAGCATCTGTCAAGGTACATATTGAGTGATTCGTCATTGCACAGAAACACCTTTGCCACTTGTTGAACAACTAGTAACGAATCACCGTATGCCTTGATATGAGAGACCCCTATATTGACTAAAAGCTCGAGCCCGAATAGAAGTGCTTCATATTCGGCTTGATTGTTAGTACAAAAGTAGTTAAGCCGGCAGGAGGCCTCAAATACAGTACCGTGGGGCGAGATGTATGCAACGCCGGCTCCCTGCCCATTCTTGCAAACTGAGCCGTCAAAATAGAACCGCCACGGCTTAGCCGACACAACGTGTAAGCCGGCTTCTTGCGCCGGGTCAATCCGATGCTCAACAATAAAATCAGCTACGACCTGGCCTTTCACAGATTTGAGAGGTTCATAAGCCAAGTCATACTCAATTAACCCATATGCCCACTTGCCGATTCGCCCGCTGAGAATCGGCCTTTGAATCATGTGTCTGAGATCATCGGTCTGACCCACCACCTTACACTCACTAGATAAGAGGTAGTGGCGTAGCTTAGTGCAGGCATAATAAAGGGATAAGCACAATTTTTCCACAGAGTTGTATCTTGACTCGGCATCTATCAAACGGCGGCTTAGGTATGTGATGACATACTCTTTCCCTTCGGCTTCTTGGGTTAAGGCGGCTCCTATTACTCTCTCTTCAGCAACAATGTAGAGCCGGCATGGCTGACCGTGAGCCGGCGCCCTCAGAACTGGAGGGGTTGATAAGCACGTCTTTATCCTTTCAAATGCCTCTTGCTGTTCTGCCCCCCAAGTAAATTCATCATCGTTATTAAGCCGAAGAATCTGAGTAAATGCATCGACTTTCCCAGACAGGTTAGGAATAAACCGCCTCAAATAATTGACCTTGCCGAGGAACTTCTGCATGTCTCTTTTGCAAGCCGGTGCCTGCACCTTTTGAATAGCTCTAACCTTTTTCGGGTCAACCTCTATGCCATGCTCATGTATTATGAAACCCAGAAACTTTCCAGCTGACACGCCAAAGGCACACTTCAATGGATTCATCTTGAGCCCATACTTCCTCATCCTTTCAAATGTAAGTCGTAAGTCGGCCAAATGATCTAACTCGCCGTCCGACTTGACTACCACGTCGTCAATGTAGACTTCCAGTACGACTCCAAGAAGGTCATGAAATATTAAGTTCATCGCTCTTTGATAAGTAGCACCAGCGTTCTTTAATCCAAAGGTCATCACTACCCACTCAAATAGACCAACAAAACCGGGGCAGCGAAATGCTGTCTTAGCCGAATCTTCTTCGGCCATGAATATCTGGTTATACCCTGCGTTACCGTCCAAGAAGCTGATGATCTTGTGTCCTGAGGCTTCGTTGATAAGCATATCGGCTATTGGCATAGGATATTCGTCTTTGGGCGTAGCTCGATTTAAATCTCTGAAGTCTATGCATACCCTTATCTTTCCCGACCCCTTCTTCTCAACTGGGACAATGTTTGAAACCCACTCAGCATACTTGCAGGGCCGAATAAACTTTGCTTTTATAAGCCGGCCGATCTCTTCCTTGACCCGGCCATATATCTGTGGGTTGAACTTTCGAGCCGGCTGCTTGTAAGGTCTAAAGCCGGCTTTGATGGGTAACCGATGCTCAACGAGCTGGCGGCTTAACCCGGGCATCTCATGATACTCCCACGCGAAGCAGTCTGCATACTCTCTGATCAGGGCGACTAACTCCTGCTTATAGACGGCTTCCAGATTCCGGCTTACAAACGTCGGCCTTGGCACCGTGCCGTATCCAAGGTCCACCTCTTCAAGCGGGTCAGCCGATGTAAAGCCTTGCCCCAATTTGTCTAAGTCGCCAGGCTCTTCAATGGTCTCAAACATATCGTTCCTGTTGGCCCGATACTTGTCAAGCCGGCTTTGAAGCCACTCATCGTTGTTATCCATTCACTTGAGTCTGAGCCGGTTTTCACCAACCGGCTTTAGAGATACTGGCACGAACCCATCCCGGGTTGCACTTAGGAAGTCAAACCCGGACAAGTCACACCCCAAAAGACATGTAGCAGTGGGGTGTTGCCAGTCAACTAGTGACTCGGCTAATGCAATGCATGCCGAGTTATCTGCATGGACGACTTCTACTTCATCGTCGACCCACTGAACCAGCTGTTGGTGCAGAGTAGACGGAACGCACTGGTTTGCATGCAACCAATCTCGTCCTAGTAGCACATTGTAGTTCCCTTGCACCTCAGCAACGAAGAAGGCAGTAGCCAAGGTCTTGCTTCCGACTGTAAGCTCTAGACTGATAACCCCTTTAGCTTCCACTCCTTCTCCGCCTTCGAACCCGTTGAGTACCATGTTCGTCTTCATCAAATCATCATCATCAAGTTGTAACTTTTTGAAGACTGAATAAGGCATTAGATTGACTACAGCACCTCCATCAACCATCATCCTGGTAACCGGCTTCCCATTGATGTGCCCTCTGATATACAAAGGCTTGAGATGCTTAACCAGTTCCTTCGGCTTCTCGAAGATAGCGTTCTTGGGTCCAAAGTCAATTTGAGCTACTGAGCCGGCTTCGTCAACAGCGCGAAACTCAGCAGGCAGATAGTACACCATGTTGATATCCATACTCATGTGAGTCGGCATTCCATCATAATTCAGAAGCTCTTCATCATCTGCTGACTCGCCCGGCGGCTCATCCATGGCCGACTCTCCTGAGACTGGCGGCTCATCTGACACATGGCTTGGAAGTTCTTCGTCAGCCGCTGACTCGTCAGACAGGTCATCCATGGCTGAGTCTAGGTCTGCCGGCTCTCCCAGCATTGACTCTGACATTGCTGGCTCACTCGCCGCCGAATCCTCTGGTGTGGACCGTGACGTTGCCGGCTTATCAGTTGTCGGCTTATCTCTCGCCAGGTCTGCAGCTTCAACCTCATCAGCCCATGATGAATAAGTAATAGCCGGTATTGCAACTGGCTCTTTATCCTTATTTAACGCGGAGACTAGTACGCCGGGTGCTTGGGTTATGAGCTCTGTCGGCTTAGGCACCCAGACTTGAGAACGTATTATTGGATGATCCTGGTTGAAACTTGCATCCCTGAGCCACTCAGCTTCTTCTACAGCCTTCTCTTGATTCCTCAACCTTTGTAGTTTCTTTTTCTGTGTTTTGGTTAACCCGGCAGGGCACCACCTTGGTTGAGTGTATTTTGGGTCACGCGGCTTAGTCTGACCGGAGCTGGCTTCATGGTCATTGGCTGCGCCGTTAGGCCCGATAACTAGTATCGGTCTACCTTTTGCCGGTTCTACAACCGGCTCTTTCATCTTCAGTATCTGGCTGCCAATGGTAAGTGAGCCGCCAAATATTCTGTCTGTCATGCTTTCCGGCTCACCAGCCCTAGCAGCTTGCGGCTTGACACGCCACACCTTTCCTCTCTCTGGAGTTGGCATATGCTCCTTGAGCCGGCTTGCTGGCCCTAGCCGGCTTTTGTCAAAAGTGCTTTTCAGAGGTGGCGTCTTTGCTATAGCCGGCTTAAAATACCGACTGAACTCTGCCGGTGACCTTGAACGCTTTCCATAGGGCCGGCTTGTGCTTGCGCCGGCTTGTCTGACATACTTGCTCATCAACATGTCGAAAGTCGGCTTAATGTGTTTGTACTTAGCATTAGCTGTATTAACCCGCCACTGGCCGACTTCCGGGCTCTTCGGCTTAATGAACCTTTGCGGTGATCTGGGCGGCTCTTCCTGTTGCCCCCCGAGCATAGGATTGCTGATGGTAATCTTGATAACCTCCTTGCCGCCGGGTTCTCGACTTATAGTCGCCTTCCTCCCAAACACCATGTTGCCGGCTTGCGTGTTCCTGGGATCACCAACAACAACGTTAGCTTTGTTAGATGATCCGGCCGTCTCTGGCCGAATGAGTACCTTCTTTCCCTCCAGGTCTAGCGCGTTCATTGGGAACGGCTGTTGATCAATTGCCATGCTAGCAAAGCACAATCGTCCGTCATTAAGGGCCGATTGGATCTGTCGACGAAAAACATTACAATCGTTAGTGGCATGAGAAAAAGAATGATGATATTTGCAATAAGCCCGCCGCCTTATCTCTTCAAGCGGTGGTATGACATGATTGATCTTTATAATTTTGTCCTTCAACAAGGCATCAAATATTCTATCACACTTGCCTACGTCGAAAGTGCATTTAAACTCATCTTCCCGATTCTTACGAACCGGCTTAAGATCATCACACACATAAGGTTTGGCTTTACCCGGCCATACAAACTCAGCAGTGTAAATATCGGTTTCCTCGTCTGAGCCGGCACTTCCCTCAATGGTGTTAAGCCGGCTCTGGCTCACCCGATGTGAGTCTTTCATCTCATTGGCCAGCTCTCCTGAACCAGAGCCTTTTCTTGCACTTGGCCGACACTTAGGAACTCATACCCCTCTAATTTTTCTTTTAAGTGGGATCGTAAACCATTAAGTACTAAGTCGGCCATATCTCTCTCAGTTATAGCTAAACTATAACACCGGTTTCTTGTGTTCCTAAACCTTTTGACATAGTCGGATACCGACTCGTCATGCTTTTGCTTAACCGATGTAAGGTGGGACAATTTTAACTCAATCTCTCCGGCAAAAAAGTGTTCATGAAACTTCCGCTCTAAATGAAACCAAGTATGTATGGCGTTAGGAGCTAAAGCAGAAAACCATGAAAAAGCAGTGCCGGTTAAAGATAATGAGAACAAGCGAACTTTATGATGCTCATGATTGGCTTCACCTAGTTGAGCCAAATATTGACTAATATGTTCCCATGTTGATTTATTATCCACCCCATTAAACTTAGAAAATTCTAGAACTCGGTAACCAGGGGGATAAGGTTGTAAGTCAAAATATTCGGGATAGGGTTTAGTATAATTTCTAGGTTTTAGCGTCACCCCGAATCTATCGTAAGCCATCTGGTCCAACTCACTCCTTAACTTGGCCATCACATCGTCCACATTGAGCGATTGAGCCGGCACAGTGGATGAGTTTGTCACAGGGGCGGCTTGTGTCCAAAGAGCCGAATTCTGAGTCGGCGCCGGCTCATCTCCAAAGCGTACTGCTTGATCCGGCTGTCTAGCCGAATAAGGCATGCTCTGGATAGGAGTCGGACTTGGCAGCATAGGCACAAGTCGGTTATCTCTATTCTGGCTCATCGGCTGTAACTCCGATGGCCGGCTTAACGGCGTGTTTTCTTTAGCCTTATCATGTTCCAGCATTAGATCATAAATACTATTTGTGCTTTGTCCAACATAGTACTGGATTTCGGCTAATTGCTCAGGAGTAAAGAGGCTATTGCTTACGGCGGGTTGGCTGATCTTGATGCTCAGAGGTACGTATTCTGGCTCTTTGATCGGCGAGATGACTCCTTGCCGATCCTTCTTGAGACTCGCTAGATATAGCTCCCGATCTGCTTCAGCCTGCTTCTGCCACAGCACCTTGAACTCCTCGCCACACTTCTTCTCCCAAGCCGCCAAGCCTTGGCGTTGTGCTTCTGACAGCTCCTCAAGAGCCGGTTTGATGATGTTGTCAGTGCTGATGCCAGCGGAGTCGGTCTTAGAATTGGTCATTGCTGTCCAATTTTTAGATCGAATCGTCCCCAGCGGAGTCGACAAAAAGTGTGTTCGCACACGAACACGTCAACGTGTACCCGTAGGGCCGGGGGTGATGCACCGCAACTCGCCCCGCGGGAGGCCGGCTCACAGCGCGATACGCAAGACAGTAAGCCGGCGCTTTTGAGACCAGACGCCCCAGTTCCTCGGGAGGGACCCCGTCGGAGGAAGCCGGCGACGATTGGCTGAACCGGGTCGATTCGCTCGCCCCCGGCTCGGTTGTCGATATCCGATGAACTTACGCGAAGTCGCCGAATAACGGAAGCATGAACAAGGGTTAAGGGGTGAAAAGTAGGTTGTATTGATATGTCGATTGTTTGCTTGATTCAATCGGCCATCACCTCTCACATATATATGAGGCGGCTGGAGTTCCCGTGCAAGTAAGAGACTCCTACACGGATTACAAGTTACAATCAGAGTCGGTTTCTAGCCTTAACTAGGTAAGGCACCCGCCAGGGCCGTCTTGCGCTCGGACTCTCTGTTGGGCCGGCTTACAGTGTGAGTCGCCGAAAGCATGGGCCGGCCTTGTTCTTCTGAGTCCATCCTTAGCTTCTCGCAGTTAGCTTTCCTTCCCCTGAGCCATAGAGCCGGCTTTCTGAGTCGCCCTTTGCTCTTGGCTTCCTGAGTCGCCCGTGGCTCTCGGCTTCCTGAATCGCCCTTTGCTCTCGGCTTCCTAAGTCGCCCGTAGCTCTTCTGTGTTGATGCCAGTTCACTTTGCTTCGTAATCCGCCGCTTTGCTAGTTAGCCGCCTTGCCGGGTCTCGATGGGCACGGTACCACCGCTCTGGGCACGGCTAAGTGCCGTACTACGAGTCATCTTCGTGCTGGGTCATCATCATCTGCCGTGTCCCGGTCTTGCCAGCTTTTAATAATCTTGCGAAGATGAGACATAACATGATCAACAGCCCTTGAACAACGCCGGCTCAATATGATAGCGGCGGCTCATCGTCTTTGTCAGAGCCGCCGGTACTGTGAAGCTGAATCCATGATGAGCCGGCTTTGACCTTGAGCTGATTTCTGTAGCCGGGTTACTGAGTCATTGAGCCGATAACCTGCCTCTCTGGGCGGCTGTATCTCCTTCACATTGGCGCCTTTCCAGCAGTGATCCTTGAGCCGTCGCTAGCCGAGTCATCGCCACACCGGGTCACCCTCTGGGGCGAGTCATCAGCCTTGAGTCGCCTTCTGCCAAAAATGAGTGCTAACAGAGCTATAAGTGTATGAAAGCTCAATATGAAAACTAAATGGGTATGCATCTAACTCTATAATGAAAAATTCCCACTAGTATATGAAAGTGACAACACAGGAGACTCTCTATATGAAAAACATGGTGCTACTTTGAAGCACAAGTGTGGAATTAGCATGCCCCTTTTTTCTTTTTTTTCTTTCTTTTCTTTTTTTTCTTTTATTCTCTTTTTTTCTTTTTTTTCTTTGTCCGGAGCCTCATCCCGACTTGTGGGGGAATCATAGTTTCCATCATCCTTTCATCACTGGGACATGCTCTAATAATGAATAATGATGATCATCACACTTCTATTTACTTACAGCTCAATATTACAACAATAGTAGAACAAAGTATGATTCTATATGAATGCAATGATCTAGCGTAGCAAAGATATCAAAAAACAGACAAGCCATGAAAACATCATGC
This sequence comes from Elymus sibiricus, assembly GCA_039707655.1. NCBI lineage: Eukaryota > Viridiplantae > Streptophyta > Magnoliopsida > Poales > Poaceae > Elymus > Elymus sibiricus. The sequence continues at coordinate 308,926,378 of CM077671.1, forward strand.
TAGCTATCTTACGATCATGTAATGCAATATGACAATGAATCCTCAAGTCATCAAAACGGAAGCGGTGGAAGTTGCATGGCAATATATCTTGGAATGGCTATGGAAATGCCATAATAGGTAGGTATGGTGGCTATTTTGAGGAAGATATAATAAGGCTTTTGTGTGATAGAGCGTATCATATCACGGGGTTTGGATGCACCGGCGAAGTTTGCACCGACTCTCGGGGTGAGAAAGGGCAATGAACAGTACCGTAGAGGCTAGCAAATTGCGGAAAGGTAAGAGTGCGTATAATCCATGGACTCACAATAGTCATAAAGAACTCACATACTTATTGCAAAAGTTTATTAGCCCTCGAAGCAAAGTATTACAACGCATGCTCCTAGGGGGGAGGTTGGTAGGAGTTAACCATCGCGCGCCCCCGACCTTCACACAATGTTAGACAATCAAGAATAAATTATGCTCCAACTTCCTAGCATAACGGGAGACTATACGTGCATGCTTCGGGAATCACAAACCTTAACACCAATATCTTACTAAACACGATCATCCACTAGTACCTCCCACATATTATCATCTCTATATCATAAAACTATTGCAAGGAATCAAACATATCATATTCACCGAACCCTAAGTTTTATGCAGGATTTTATGACTAACCATCTGAATGACCAATTCCTGGTGACTCTCTAAATAGATATAAGTGAAGCAAGAGAGTTTAATTCTTTCTACAAAAGACCATGCTCTAATAAATATAAGTGAAGCAAAAGAGCATTCTACGAATAACGGTTTTCTATGTGAAGAGAAACAGGCAATCCAAACTTCAAATGATATAAGTGAAGCACATGAAGCATTCTATAAAGCCATACTCAAAATATATAAGTGAAGTGCAATGAGCATTCAATAAATCAACCATGGACTATCTCATACCAGCATGGTGCATAAAAGAAAAGTGAAAACTAAACACAAAAGACGCTCCAAGATTTACACATATCACGTGATGAATAAAAATATAGCTCCAAGTGACATACCGATGATTTGGAATAAAAGAGGGGATGCCTTCCCGGGGCATCCCCAAGCTTAGATGCTTGAGTCTTCCTAGAATATTACCTTGGGGTTCCTTGGGCATCCCCAAGATTAGGCTCTTGCTGCTCCTTATTCCTTCTCATCGTGATAACACCCAAAACTTGAAAACTTCAATCACACAAAACTTAACAGAAAATTCGTGAGATCCGTTAGTACACATAACACCAAATCCCATCATGTCTTGCCATAACATTATTGCATAATTATAATATAACATTACCCACTATATGCTATCACAATTCTATGGCTCCCAAGTCAATGGGGCTCAACAAGAATTCAAACATAAGCACGCAATGCAGCTATAACAACAATCTTTGAAAAACAGGATAGTCTATAAAGATTTTTAGACACGTATACTTCCTTAGCTCAAACAATTCTGAAAAATTAGGACGTGAGAAATGATTTTCATAACAGTACTGTGTAAAAATTTCAGAATTTTTGCACGCCCCAATAAAATATAAAAATTCAAACACTACGGCAAAAGTTTCTGTTTTTGCACAGCACACATCAAACAAGCAATTCAAACATCCTAAAGGGAAATCTTGGCACATTATTTTTATAATACAATGGATTTGTACAAGGGGATAATTATTTTTGTTGGAAGAGTTTCCGTGATTCAAGATTCACAAAGTTTCCATGGGCATGAACAAAAGTTCAAGGCTAGCCCCCACTTCAACGATGCTCATCATCTCTTCTCACTTTCACCTTTCCTTTTGTGAAGTTTTAGGTTCCCCTCTATATTTTTTTTAAACTTTATAAAAGCACACAACAGAAATAAATGACTCTCTAAAACTTCCGGGTTGTCTCCCTGGTAGCGCTTTCTTTAAAGCCATTAAGCTAGGCATAAAGTGCTCAAGTAATGGATCCACCCGGATCCCAAGGTATATCAAAGCCAATTTTAATCAACAGTGATTTGTAATTTAGTAGTGAGCACAAAGTGATATATATCATGTGACAACGAAGTATAACTCTCTTCCTATGCATCGGCATGTCATACAAGAACAATTCATTTACATTAAGTAAAGGCCAATGCATAGTATAAACAGTTTCTTGCAATTTCATAGTATTGGAAACATAGAGAGGTGAAGATTTGGTTCCTCTCTCATAATAATTGCAAGTAGGAGCAGCAAGTACATGCATATTATATTCATCAAAATCATCATGTGTAGTAGCAAAACGCAACCCATCAATATAATCCTTAACAAGTGCGAACTTCTCCGATATAGTGTAGTTGGGAGAATTCAAAAAGATAATAGGACTATCATGTGTGGGTGCAATAGCAACAATTTCATGCTTAACATAAGGAACTATAGAAGGTTAATCTTCATAAGCATAATTTATATTGGCATCATGGCCACAAGCGTAGCAAGCATCAAGTTCATCAAAAAGGGATATTTAAAATGAATCCAAGGGATCATAGCAATCATCATGGCATTCATCCTTCGGTAAGCACGAAGGGTAATTAAACAATGTATGAGTTGAAGAGTTACTCTCATTACAAGGTGGGCATGGGTGATCAATCCGCTCTTCCTCCTTTTGTTCTTTGCTCTCCTCCTCATCTTTTTCATCTAATGAGCTCACAGTTTCAGCAATTTCTTCTTCCATAGATTCCTGCAAAATATTAGTCTCTTCCAAGGCAGCGGTCATTCTCTTGATAAATTCAATAATATTAGCATTGCAATCATAATTCTCATATCAATATTTAGGTATGGCAAAATTTTCAGATTTGTAAGAAACATCATCATACTTTTCCATCAAAGAAGCAACTTCATAAGCACCTTTAAAAGCAACAAATTCTTCTATTCGTTCCACATAATAGTAATCATAAATACCTTTAGCATAAGAAGCTAAGGTTTCATTATCATTAAATTTGCATGAAAAGGGAAGGTGTGGAGCATTCATCCTAGAGCAACAAGTAATATCATATCTCAAAGATAGCTCCCGAGCATACCAATGCAACATATGAATTTGATCCCATAACAATTTACCTTTTTGAGTCAAGCGATAATCTCTCAAGTATTCATGTTGATCCAACATTACTCCCATTATCAAGTTGAATTGGGTCTTCTTAGGATTATCAAAGTAGTATTTAATACTTTGCACATAACTAGCATCGAGGATTTTAGGAGGTTCCCCGTCTCCATGAGTAGCAAGTACCACTAATTTTTTTGGTTTTTCGTGTTCCATATCCATAACTAAAGATATAAAATAACTAATAACAGAAAATAAAAATTACTTAGTGATAAAGCAAACAAGCACACACGAGAATATTCACCCCACGCTATTGCTCCCCGGCAACGGCGCCAGAAAAAGGTCTTGATAACCCACAAGTGTAGGGGATCGTTTATAGCCTTTTTCGATAAGTAAGAGTGTCGAACCCAACGAGGAGCTGAAGCTAGAACAAATATTCCCTCAAGTTCTATCGACCACCGATACAACTCTACGCACGCTAATGCTTGCTTTACCTAGAACAAGTATGAAACTACTTTGCGGGAATAAAACTAGAAGTACTTTGCAAGATAATAAAGAACATGGAAATAAAAGTTAGGTGATGTTTTAATAAAAGAACAATAAAAGTAAATAACTTAGTAGAAAGTTTTTTGTGTAACGCAAGAGAAAGATTGTCCCTAGGCAATTTAATATAATATGATAGATACTTGTTATATGCAATGAGGGAGAGGCATACGCTAACACACTTTCCGTACTTGGATCATATGCACTTATGATTGGAACTCTAGCAAGCATCCGCAACTACCAAAGTTCATTAAGGTAAAACCCAACCATAGCATTAAGTATCAAGTCCCCTTTACTCCCATACGCAACAACCCACCTACTCGGGTTTATGCTTCTGTCACTCAAGCAACCCACCATAGGCAAATCATGAACATATTGCAACACCCTATAGTGGGGATCCCTCACATTTGCGCGACATGGAGGGCACCATAGGATAGCACCCTATCAACATACAACTCACATCCATAACATCATACCACAATTAACCCATAGGACAAAAGAGATCTACTCAAACATCATAGGATAGCCAAATATCATTGGGAAATAATATATGGAGTTGAGCACCATGTTTATGTTGGGGAACGTTGCATGGGAAACAAAAATTTTCCTACGCACACGCAAGATCTATCCATGGTGATGAGCATCTACGAGGGGGAGAGTGGATCTACATACCCTTGTAGATCGCTAAGCGGGAAGCGTTAAGAAACGCGGTTGATGTAGTCGAACGTATTCGCGATCCAAATCGCCGAGCGTCCCGCGATCCCATCACGATCCATCTCGCGATCCAATCACGATCCGTCCCGCGATCCCATCACTATCCGTCACGCGATCAAATCACGAATTGTCTCGCGATCCTGATCACGGTCCTTCCGATCTAGCGCCGAACGGACGGCACCTCCGCGTTCAGCACACGTACAGCTCGATGACGATCTCCACCTTCTTGATCCAGCGAGAGGGGGCGGAGAGGTAGATAAGTTCTCCGGCAGCGCGACGGCGCGGCGGCGGTGGTGGTGGAACTATTCCGGCAGGGCTTCGTCTAAGCACCGCTGAAACTAGACTAAAGGAGAAAACAATCTAGAGGAAGTAGAGGGAGCACGTGGCAATTAGGGTTAGCTCTCCCCTCTAAATCCTCTAGTATATATAGGAGGGAGGGAGGGGAGGAGGCAGCCTCAAACCCTCAAGGGCTGGCCGAAATTGGAGGTGGAGGAGTCCTACTCCAATCCTATTAGGAGTAGGATTCCTCCTCTCCACTTGGAAATCCTTTCCACCTTTCCTCCTTTGGATTTTTTCCACCCAAAGCGACATGGGCCTTAGTGGGGGGGGTTAGGTCCTTTGGGTCGAGACACCCATCCCGATGGTCCCCGGTACCCCTCCCGGCACTCCCGGTACACTACCGAAATACCCGAAACTTTTCCGTTGACCAAAACAGGACTTCCTATATATCAATCTTTACCTCCGGACCATTCTGGAGCTCCTCGTGACGTACAGGATCTCATCCGGGACTCCGAACAACCTTCGGTCACAACCATACATAACTCTACTATACCAAAACGTCACCGAACCTTAAGTGTGCAGACCCTGCGGGTTCGAGAACTATGTAGACATGACCAAGACACCTCTACGGTCAATAACCAATAGCAGGACCTGGATGCCCATATTGGTTCCTACATATTCTACGAAGATCTTTATCGGTTGAACCTCTATGTCAAGGATTCAGTTAATCCCGTACGCTGTTCCCTTTGTTCTTCGGTATGTTACTTGCCTGAGATTCGATCGTCCGTATCTCTATACCTAGTTCAATCTCGTTACCGGCAAGTCTCTTTACTCGTTCTGTAATACAAGATCCCGTGTCTAACACTTAGTCACATTGCTTGCAAGGCTTATTGTGATGTTGTATTACCGAGTGGGCCGTGAGATACCTCTCCGTCACACGGAGTAACAAATCCCAGTCTTGATCCATGCCCACTCAACAGACACCCTCAGAGATACCTGTAGAGCATCTTTATAGTCACCCAGTTACGTTGTGACGTTTGATACACACAAGGTATTCCTCCGGTGTCAGTGAGTTGCATGATCTCATGGTCATAGGAACAGATACTTGACATGCAGAAAACTATAGCAATAAACTGACACGATCATATGCTACGTTTATAGTTTGGGTCTTGTCCATCACATCATTGTCCTAATGATGTGATCCCGTTATCAAATGACATCTCATGTCTATGGCCAGGAAACCTTGACCATCTTTGATCAACGAGCTAGTTAACTAGAGGCATACTAGGGACACAGTGTTGTCTATGTACCCACACATGTATTTGAGTTTCCAATCAATACAATTATAGCATGGATAATAAACGATTATCACGAACAAGGAAATATGATAATAACTAAATTATTATTGCCTCTAGGGCATATTTCCAACAGTCTCCCACTTGTACTAGAGTCAATAATCTAGTTCACATCACCCTGTGATTTACATTGTTATGAATCTAACACCCAATGAGTTCTGGGGTTCGAACATGCTTTGCATGTGAGAGAGGTCTTTAGTCAACGGTCTGCAACATTCAGATCCGTGTGTTCTTTGCAAATCTATATGTCATACTGCAGATGCTACCACGCTCCACTTGGAGCTATTCCAAATGGTTGCTCCACTATACGTATCCTGACTGCTACTCAGAGTCGTCCGGATAGGTGTCAAAGCTTGCATCGACGTAACCCTTTACGACGAACTCTTTATCACCTCCATAATCGAGAAATATTTCCTTAGTCCTCTAGTTACTAAGGATAATCTTGACCGCTGTCCAGTGATCCACTCCTGGACCACTCTTGTACCCCTTGACAGACTCATGGCAAGGCACACACTAGGTGCGGTACACAGCATGGCATACTATACAGAGCCTATGGATAAGGCATAGGGGACGACCTTCGTCCTTTCTCTTTCTTCTGCCGTGGTCGAGCTTTGAGTCTCACTCAACTCCACACCTTACAAATCAGGCAAGAACTCTTTCTTTGACTGATCCATTTTGAACTCTTTCAAAATCTTGTCAAGGTATGTACTCATTGAAAGTTTTACCAAACGTCTTGATCTATCTCTATAGATCCTGACGCCGAACATTTAAGTAGCTTCATTCCAGGTTTTCCTTTGACAAACTCCTTTTCAAACAACCCTTTATGCTTTCCAGAAATTCTACATCATTTCCGATCAACAATATGTCATCCACATATACTTATCAGAAATTCTATAGTGCTCCCACTCACTTTATTGTAAATACAAGTTTCTCATAAACTTTGTATAGACTCAAAAACTTTGATCACCTCATCAAAGTGTATATTCCAACTCTGAGATGCTTGCTCCAGTCCATAGAAGGATTGCTAGAACTTGCATACATTTTAGCATCCTTAGGACTGACAAAACCTTCTGGTTGTATCACATACAACCTTTCCTCACGGAAACCGTTAAGGAAACTCTGTTTTGACATCCATCTGCCAGATTTCATAATCGAAAAATGCAGCAACTGCTAACATAATTCCAACAGACTTTAGCATCGCTACGGGTGAGAAAGTCTCATCGTAGTCAACTCCTTGAACTTGTGAAAAACCCTTTGCCACAAGTCGAGCTTTATAGACGGTGACATTACCGTCCGCGTCCGTCTTCCTTTTAAAGATCCATTTGTTCTGAATGGCCTTTCGCCCTTCAGGTAATACTTCCAAAGCCCATACTTTGTTTTCTTACATGGATCCCATCTCGGATTTCATGGCCTCTAACCATTTCTCGGAATCCGGGCCCATCATCGCTTCTCCATAGCTCGTAGGTTCATCGTTGTCCAACAACATGACCTCTAAGACAGGGTTGCCGTACCACTCAGGAGCAGTACGCGTCCTTGTCGACCTACGAGGTTCGATAGTAACTTGATCCGAATCTTTATGATCATCATCATTAACTTCCTCTTCAACTAATGTAGGCTCCACAGAAACAACTTTCTGCGCTGCGCTACTCTCTGGTTGAAACAAAGGTTCAACAGACACACTCAGAGATACCTGTAGAGCATCTTTATAGTCACCCAGTTACGTTGTGACGTTTGATACACACAAGGTATTCCTCCGGTGTCAGTGAGTTGCATGATCTCATGGTCATAGGAACAGATACTTGACATGCAGAACACTATAGCAATAAACTGACACGATCATATGCTATGTTTATAGTTTGGGTCTTGTCCATCACATCATTCTCCTAATGATGTGATCCCGTTATCAAATGACATCTCATGTCTATGGCCAGGAAACCTTGACCATCTTTGATCAACGAGCTAGTTAACTAGAGGCATACTAGGGACACAGTGTTGTCTATGTACCCACACATGTATTTGAGTTTCCAATCAATACAATTATAGCATGGATAATAAACGATTATCACGAACAAGGAAATATGATAATAACTAAATTATTATTGCCTCTAGGGCATATTTCCAACAGTTTAAGTAGAGATTACAGTGGGGAAGAGAGGTGTTACACCGTTGCATAGAGGGGGAGAGAGTTGGTGTTGACGACGGCGAAGTTGTTGGTGTAGATCGCCGTCACGATGATTGCCCCGGCGGCGTTCCGGCGCCACCGGGAGAGAGGGGGAGAGAGCCCCCCTCCTTCTTCTTCTTCCTTGGCCCCCCCCCTAGATGGGAGGAGAGTTCCCCTTCTGGTCCATGGCATCCATGGCGGCGGAGGGGCAGGAGCCCCTCCTAGATTGGATCTCCCTCTCTGTTCTCTTCTGTTTCACGTTCCTGTTTTCTAGCCGAAAACCGTTTCTTATATTCCCCGAGATCCGTAACTCCGATCTGGCTGACATTTTGAGGGGACTTTTATCAAAAAATTAGCTTCCTTGTACCCGAAGGAGAGCTCCAACCGACTTACGAGCTGGGCACAACCCACCTGGGCGCGCCTGGGCCCTGGGGGCGCGCCCTGGTTTCTCGTGGGGGCTGTGGGCCTCCGTTTGCATTGATTCCACTTCTCAAAATTCACAAATATTCCAAAAAAATCTCCGTAAATTTTTATCGCATTTGGAATTCGTTTGATATGGATATTCTGCGAAACAAAAAACATGGAACAAACAGGAACTGGCACTGGGCACTGGATCAATAGGTTAGTCCAATAAATCATATAAAATGTTGCCAAAAATATGTGAAAGTTGTATAATAATGGCATGAAACAATCAAAAAATATAGATACGATGGAGACGTATCTCCCACCACCACACGCCTGGGCCCAGGGGCGCGCCCTGGTGTCTTGTGGTGGCTGTGGGCCCCCGTTTGCATTGATTCCACTTCTCTAAATTCACAAATATTCCAAAAAAAATTCCGTAGATTTTTATGGCGTTTGGACTTCGTTTGATATGGAATTTCTGCGAAACAAAAATCAGGAACTGGCATTGGGCACTGGATCAATAGGTTAGTCACATAAATCATATAAATTGTTGCCAAAAGTATGTGAAAGTTGTGTAATATTGGCATGAAACAATCAAAAATTATAGATACGACAGAGACGTATCAGTATCACTGGTGTCTATATAAACCAGAGGGCTTAGTTCGTAGAGTCCAAGTCAACTCATCTAGGGTTTTAGCTCATTTGATCTCAAGGTAGATCAACTCTGTAACCATCATACTCGTCAATACAATCAAGCAGGACGTAGGGTTTTACCTCCTCAAGAGGGCTCGAACCTGGGTAAACATCGTCTCCTTCGTCCCCTGTTAACCATCGATCCCAGATCCATCGCTCGGGATCCCCTACCCGAGATCCGCCGGTTTTGACACCGACATTGGTGCTTTCATTGAGAGGTCTGATGTGAATCGCCGAAAGATCGATGGCTCGCGTAATCCTAAGCGATGAAGTCCGCAACGGGGACATCTTCGTCCCTGGTCAGATCTTCGCTTTCAGGAGCATCGTGCTCCATGCCAATCCCACCGGCCGCATCGGCCAGGTCGGAAGTTTTACCCCGATCGGGAGGTCAGGTTCGGGAACCTAGAGTTCATCGCCGACTCCTAGGGAGATCTTGTTTGAAAAAAGTTGTATGCTCTCCGTGAAGAGCCCACAAGCCCCGATGCCTTGACCTCGGGAGCGGGAGACCCCGCCACTGGGGCGGCCTCTGTCTCTAGTTCGTCCTTAAAGCCTAGCCTTGCCGACTTGCCTGAATCAGCCCCGGCCGCACATACCCCGGGGGCGTCCTCGAACGACCCCGGGGCGATGGCCCCGCAAACCGACCCCAGGCGCACGTGTAACACGGACTCCGCCGAAGCCTCATCGTTGAATGAGTTGCTCGGCCGGATCCGAGCCCTAGGCATGACCGACGACCAACCCTCGGTCTATGACCAGATTGGGCTTAGGCCCGACGACAGGGAAATTCATGTCCCACCAGTGACACACTTGGTCGCCACCGTCGAATGCCCGGCCGGAAGTATGTTCCCTCAACCATTGGCGTTAAGAACAGTTTACATCCCAGTCTCCGATCACCTGGATCCTCCTCATGGTTCAGAATCCGGACTTCCCCCGGGTAACGATTCAAAACCAGTGGCCAGTCTAGCGCATGACCTGGAGTCCATGCAGCATGGCCCCGCCAATGCTACGTACTCCAAACCTGCCGAGCCAAACCCGGCAATCGCACTAGAAACGGCCGTCAGGATTTCGGACTCGCACCCTATTGGGGCACGAGATTTTTCCCCACCCAACACCCAAATCGAGCGTTTTCCAAGCGCAGGAGAGCCCAGCACAATGGGCTTACGGGAGGTCAAACAACAGCCAGGGGAATTGGTCCATCATTTTTGGGCCAGATTCCTCCTCAACAAAGACAGGATGAAGGGCCATAACGGCTAGGAGATGATTGCAACCTTCCGGCGTAATTGCCATGATGAAGGAATTCTCAACGCCCTAGCCTGTCGCCGCATTCAAAATTTCTCCGAGCTGTCGGACCTGGTGCAAAAGTATTGTGCCATGGAAAGCACGTGGAAAGCACAACAATTGTGCACGGAGCCAGTCCACGCCGAACAACCTAGAGGAGTTCGGAAAAGGCTCGTACCCCCGCAACGGCCGGCCAAACACGAGCCCGCCGAGAAAAGGAACAAATATCCTACAAAAGAAAGAATAGTCCTTGATGGACTACTGGACAAGCCATGCCGCATACACTCCGCTTTGCTAAACGCAAGCCCGACTCACATCCTCCGAGCTTGCTGGGTCATTAGGCAAGTCGCGAAGAGCGGAGAGGCCATCCCCGCAGCCTCACCCCCAGGCAGACGTTCAGCAACGCCACCCGAAAACAACGCCGAGGTCCTAACGATCTACGAGATGTTTTGCTCCAAAGGTCAGAGGAAGAGAGCTCTTCGAGAACTCGATCAAATACACCAGGTGGCAGCAAGGAAATCATGGACAGATACACCGATAACTTTCGGCGAGGATGACCAACCGATAACCCGCACAGAGCGAGCACCTGCCGCCCTGGTCCTCAACCCAATAGTAGATGGCTTCAGGTTGCACGAGGTGCTAATGGACGGTGGCAGTGGTCTAAACCTCATCTACGAGGATACATTAGCCCAGATGCAGTTCGATAGATCTCGAATCGAACGAAGCAGCACAACTTTTCGAGGAATCATCCCCGGAAAAGAGGCACGATGTACACGACGAGTCGCCCTCGATGTAGTATTCGGTACTCCTGATAACTACAGATCTGAAGAACTTCTTTTTCATATCGTGACCTTTCACAGTGGCTATCATGCCCTTTTAGGGCGCGACGCCATCACAAGATTTCAGGCTATACCACTCTGAAGTCCACTCTTCGGATTCCTTCTTTGGGGACCCGATGGGATACCCCATCCCGGCTATACGCCACACTTCGTCTGCACCCACTTCCTAGATTCACCCTCCACGAGTGCGGGGGACGAGGCAGAAATACTTTCTCCATAGGTCAAAATGGGGCTCGCAGCCTAGAAACATCTCGCAGAGGTTAACGAAGCCCGAGATGTGCAGGATAGACCCGGGGGTGAGGTTATGGAGTTGGATCCCATAGAACTCCAGTAAACCCCTCAAGAAGGGGTGAATGGGGAAGCCTAGGCCTCGTAAGAGGAAGGAGATGAAGCATACCCTCTCATCCTAGCGTGGAGAAGGGAAGTTCTCCGCAAAGGCCTCGCCGTTCACGGAGGTCAATCCAGCGCGGGTGGGTGCCAGATCCGAAGCAGGAAGATATCCGTGTACCTCAAGATTGCGCAGCTGTAGAAGGGAGATAGAATAGCTTGCCCAGTTGCCTGGAAGGGGACCATGAGGGCGCGAGGAGGAACCTGGAGCGCTCGCCATATCTTCAAGTTCATTGATTCTAGGGCCTCTTGGTGGCGAGGGGGGAGGAAGTGTTGCCTGCGGCGAGTTTGACTTGCTTAACATAGGCATTTTCTCCCTCAGCCTGTTAACGGCAATCTTGTAAAAGATTGTTGGGGTGTCTGCCCTCTATTGGTGCGCATGAATCAAGGGGTTTCATTGATCCTTGGACAGAGAAATTAATACTGTGGGCCCGTGACATTTACGACAGATGAAGGTTTATCGGTGGCCAGGTTATTGTCCAACGAACCAGAGAAGAAGAGAACTCGCCTCGCAAGCCGAAGACCTTGGGCGAGTGAAGCTGCAGAAGACGGAGTACCTCAGCGTTGGAGGCAAGTTCGGGGGCTACTGAGGGAGTCCGGGACTAAGGGATCCTCGGGATGCCGACCTATCCGGAGTGGGCCGAACTAATGAGGTACTCGGTGGGCGCTGTGGGGAAGACCGAACTATAAGATGCGCTGTCGTCAGGAAGGAAACCTCAGGTGTCGTGATGCGTCCGTCAAGTCATAGATGGGTGTGTTTAAACCCTCGGTAGCAACCGACTACATGTAACCCTAGGTATCCCTGGTGTCTATATAAACCAGGGGGCATAGTTCGTAGAGGCCAAGTCAACTCATCTAGGGTTTTAGCTCATTTGATCTCGAGGTAGATCAACTCTGTAACCATCATACTCATCAATACAATCAAGCAGGACGGTAGGGTTTTACCTCCTCAAGAGGGCCCGAACCTAGGTAAACATTGTCTCCTTCGTCCCCTGTTAACCATCGATCCCAGATCCATAGCTCGGGACCACCTACCCGAGATCCGCCGGTTTTGACACCGACACTTGTTACTCCACAATGACTTCCCTTAGGCCCATAATATGGTGAAGTGTCATGTAGTCAAAATATCGAACGAATACCAACTTCACATGATTACTTATTACAAGACTTCTCCCGTGTCCTCGGGAACAATAGTAACTACTCACACCTCATCAACATGTTCAAGATCAGAGGTGCAATAATAATAATAGGATCTGAACATAATTTCTTCCACCAAGTAATCCAACACGCATCAACTACAAGATATAATCAACACAACTAGTAACCCACAGGTACCAATTTGAGGTTTTGAGACAAAGATTGAATACAAGAGATGAACTAGGGTTGGAGATGAGATGGTGCTGGTGAAGATGTTGATGAGGATTGGTCCTCCCATGAAGGAGGAAGCGTTGGTGATGATGATGGCTTTGATCTCCCCCTCCCGGACAGGAATTTCCTCGGCAGAATCTCACTGCCGGAGTGCAAAAGGGCCTCTGCCCAGGTTTCCGCCTCGAGACGGCGGTGCTTCATCCCGAAAAGTTTCTTATAATTTTTTCTAGGGTAAAACACACCATATAGGAGAAGAGGGGCATTAGGAGGCCAGCCAGGGCCCCACAAGCCATCAGGGCGCGGCCTGGGGGCGCCCTGTTGGCTTGTGCCTGGCTGGTGGCCCCCCTCTGGTATATTCTTGGTCCAGAAATTCTTATATATTCAATAAAAATTCCTCGTGAAGTTTCATGTCATTTGGAGTCTGGTGATTTTTCTGCCTTTTTCTTGGTTTTCCAGTCCAGAATTTCAGTTTCTAGATAATTCCCTCTTTGTGTTGTACCTTGCATATTCAGAGAGAAGGAGCATAAGAATTGTATGATAATAGGGAATAATGGATAAGAATAACGTAAATATGAATAAGAAATCATGATGCAAAATGGACGTATCAATGCTAAACCCGTCATTGATCATCATCGATGCCTTAATACCAAAATGAAAGAGGTGGTAAGAACTAAAATATTAAAGCTTCTTAAGGCAGGTATTATTTATCTCATAGCTGATAGTAGATGGGTAAGTCTTGTTCATTGTGTGCCTAGAAAGGAGGTATAACTGTTGTTCCTAATGATAAAAATGAACTCATTCCACACAGAGTCGTAACTGGTTATAGGATGGTAATTCATTTCAGGAAATTAAACAAAGCTACTAGAAAAAAAATCATTACCCCTTGCCTTTTATTGATCAAATGTTAGAAAGATTGTCTAAGCATACACACTTTTGTTTCCTTGATGGATATTCTGGTTTTTGTCAAATACTTGTGTCAAAAAAAGATCAAGAGAAAACCACTTTTACTTGTCCTTTTGGAACTTATGCTTATAGACGTATGCCTTTTGGCTTATGCAATGCACATGCTACCTTTCAAAGATGTATGATGGCTATATTCTCTGATTTTTGTGAAAAATTGTTGAGGTATTCATGGATGATTTTTCCGTTTACGGGACTTCTTTTGATGATTGCTTAAGCAACCTTGATCGAGTTTTGCAGAGATGTGAAGAAACTAATCTTGTCTTGAATTGGGAGAAGTGCCACTTTATGGTGAATGAAAGTATAGTACTTGGGCATAAAATATTCGAACGAGGCATTGAGGTGGATAAGTCTAAAGTTGATGCAATTGAGAAAATGCCATGTCCTAAAGATATTGAAGGTATAAGAAGTTTCCTTGGTCATGCTGGTTTCTATAGACTGTTTATTAAGGATTTCTCTAAGATTTCTAGGCCTCTTACCAATGTTTTGCAAAAAGATGTCCCATTTGTTTTTGATAATGATTGTGTAGAAGCCTTTGAAATACTTAAGCAAGCTTTAATTTCTGCACCTATTATTCAACCATCTAATCGGAACCTAACCTTTGAGATCATGTGTGATGCTAGTGACTATGTTGTTGGTCCTATTCTAGGACAAAGAGTTGATAAGAAATTAAATGTTATCCATTTTGCTAGTAAGACCCTAGATAGTGCTCAAAGAAATTATGCTACTACTGAGAAATATTTTTTAGCAGTTGTGTTTGCATGTGATAAGTTTAGACCTTATATTGTTGATTCTAAAGTTACTATTCATATCAATCATGCTGCTATTAAATATCTTATGGAAAATAAAGATGCTAAACCTAGATTGATTAGGTGGGTCTTTTTACTTCAAGAATTTGATTTGCACATTATTGATAGAAAGGGAGCTGAAAATATTGTAGCAGATAATTTATCTAGAATGGAAAATGTTCTTGATGACCCACTGCCTATTGATGATAGTTTTCCTGACGAGCAATTAGTTGTTATAAATGATTCCCGTAATACTCCTTAGTATGCAGATTATGCTAATTACATTGTTGCTGAATATATACCGCCTAGTTTTACATACCAACAAAATAGTGCGTAGCACGGAAGGCACCATAGGACAACACCAAAGTAAAACATGCAACTCAAACCACTCAAGATCATCAATCAACTAGTAGGACAGAAGGGATCTACTCAAACATCATACAGGATGGAAACACATCATTGGATACTAATATGTGGCATAAAGCACCATGTTTAAGTAGAGATTACAATGGGGAAAGAAGGGTTACACTGCTGCATAGAGGGGAAGAGAGTTGGTGACGACGACAGCGAAGTTGTTGATGTAGATCCCCGTCACGACGATTCCCCCGATGACGCTCCAGCACCGCCGGAAGAGAGGGGGAGAGGTCCCTCGTCCTTCTTTTTCTTACTTGGCCTTCCCCCTAGATGGGAGAACAATTCCCCCTCTAGTCCATGGCCGCCATGGCCCTCGAGGGGCGGGAGCCCTTCTAGATTGGATCTCGCTCTCTCCCTCTCTGTTTTCTTCTCTGCTCTCGGTTTCTAGCCAAACATCGTTTCTTTTATAGCCAGAGATCTATAACTTCGATTGGGCTAAAATAATAATACTATTTTTTCGATATTAGCTTTCTTGCGCCCGAAGGAGACCTCCAACCAACATACGAGATGCCCACAAAGGGCCCGGCGCGCCCCTGCCTTCTGGAGGTTGTGGCCCTCCGTTTGTGTTGATTCTTGCGCTAAAAAATCACATATATTTCAAAATAAATCTTCATAAATTTTTATCGTGTTTGGACTTCGTTTGATATGGTTTTCCTGCGAAACAAAAAACATGCAACAAACATGAACTGGCTTTGGATTAATATGTTAGTCCAAGAAAATCATATAAATTGTTGCCAAAAGTATGTGAAAATAGTAGGATAATGACATTAAACAATCAAAAATTATAGATACGACGGAGACGTACGTACCACCTCCCTCTGTTTGAGTGGTGTTCTCGGGTGGTAACTAGACGACCAATGGGAAAGGCTTCACCTTGCTTGCTTAGACGACGATAGATGTCGACGACCTACTTCGATTGAACGAGGATGGTCTTTCAAGCCGATTTGTTGTTGTTGCACTGATTGCTTTACGTTAAAAGAAAAAATTGCTTGCACGTGAAGTTTGTGTTTTTGATGAATTAGCTTTCGTTTGATAAAGTGATAGGAACCATGACGTGAAACAACATGTTTTAGAGATCATACTTGCGAACGTTCCCTTTGTGTATGTATGTTACATTTTTATTGCCTTGTTGAACCTAGGGTATAAAACATGCACTTAAGAGGCACACAAATAGCATGAATGTTAGGTTTAGTTCTTGCCACAATGTGCCATGTAAACCCCCCCCCCTCCCAGACGTCAGAAGAATGTGCATGATTAGTTGATGAACTATTGCGAATTACGACAGTAAAAAAGTAACAATTAGAACCAACTACTTAGTGTTGCAAAAAATTAAAAATTTATAGAACAATCGTAACGGACAAAAAGAAATAAGAATCAAACAGATTGACAAACACCACTTTGGTACAAATGCAGGAACACAAATGATCATGCATCGTAACTGGAAAACAAAGGGAAGCATGTGAAGAAAACATTCTACTAGACACAAAAATCATGAACCAAGATATGAACACCAAGAAAACTAGTTATTCATGGAAACATCACTATGCAAAACAACATAAGAAGAAACTAATGTGCAATTGACCACACAAAAAATATGTACTATGTATGCTCTATGAACCAGGCATTCATGGAAACATAAACTTATTGACATGTTTTTATCCAAACAAACAAAAAAGTTGACGGAACAATGAATATAACATGTGATAAAAATAAACTATGTAATAAGCAAAAACAATTTTGTAACATAATCACACATTCCCAACTGACACTATTGTTCCTCTTTTGAACAAAGTAATTTGTACACGAACATAAATATTGCACAAGTAGAACGGGGAAATCACACTACACTGCCAACTAAACCTATTACACCACTTTCCAGAAAAGTAATTGCTACATAGACAAAAAGTATAATTGAAGGTACAAAATAGAGCATTTGCCACACTCTCCTATATTTACCACATCAATCCGTGAAATCACTACCAATAGAAGTTCAACGAGATTTACCCATGTATATGCATAGAAAAAAGCCTCCATACACACTAAGTAAAATAGATAGTGATACATACAAAGTGGAGATAACATTTAGCACATTAGTACATATGTTTTTTCTTGCCCTCCCACGAGTGAGTCCCAGTCTAGGGTTTCCACGCGGCCCGCCGGTGACACCGCCGATCTGTCTCATCTCTTGTGACCTTAGGGCCATGGAGGCGCAGCGGATTTCGACCCTTGTCGGTGGGAGGGCTCTACTTTGTATTTAGTTTTTTTAGTTTGTTTAAGGTATGTGTCCTATTCAGGAAGACAAGCTCACGATGGAAGGGCTCTACTCCGACGAGGAAGTCCGAGTTCGCCAGGCGATAAGGACGGATCGGTGATGTCCGCTCAACGAGGTTCGTGCGATGAAGTTTGATACCCCATTCATGAAAAAATATGAACTTAGGTTGCATTTATTTTCATGCAGAAAAGAGATTCATAATTCGATGTACTCGTCGGGCTCGTCCTGGAGTTTGAATAGTCGGATCGAGCTGAAATTTTGAGGGGTTATCGATAAGGAAATTCCACATTTTATGATTGGTATGGTCTTCTAAAGGATGTCAGAGTTGGTCTCCAGACTCGTTCTTCCAAACTTGCATAGATTTCTGTCCTGATCCGACAAAATTTCAGTATCAGAGATTTCACCGTTGGATCGCCATGAAATTTTACAGGGTCATTTTAGACTCAATCTCACACAATCCCCAGAAGGAATCAGTGAAACAATGTTTGTCGGCATCCTGGGAAAGGGGGTACCCAGAACTGCCAGCCTGCGACCCAGGGTGTGGCCCACTACGGAGACCAGGTACGGCCCAACGCGGCCTGACTCAAGACAAGGCCTTCGCGAGAGCCTCGCACTCGCGAGGGAGACGGCGCCAAGGCCCCCGAAGGGAAGAGGCCTCCCCAGGCCCCCTCCTGAGCAGCGGAGATCTCTGTGCAATGCTCGGCCTCGAGAGGTCAAGGATGATCCAGACGGGCCAGGCGAGCACCAGCGTGCCATAAGAGACAGTTTCCTCTTTGGTGCAAAGGAGGCAGGGGCGAGCGCGGGTTCCCAAGGCATCCCGCCAAAGGTTTCCATTCTGATGCAACGAGACCAGGCCAGCGGGCACGGCAGGACGAATGTCACCAGCGAGCCCACCACCGCGTCACTACCAACTACTTTGCAGGTGAAGACCACCTTTCGTCAGGATAAGATGTACCTCCTATCGCCTTTCGAATTTGGCCGTTGTGGGATCCCTTCCCACCATTGCGATAAGGGAAGAGGACCCAAGCCACTATAAATAGAGGCTAGGCTGCTCTGCAGAGGGGAGAGAGAAAAAAAAACACTGCCCGAGCATCCTCGCGAGGCGGCTGACCACTGTACTAGTTCATCCACCAACCTCCTCGTGAGGCAATCCACCAAAAGGCAGGAGTAGGGTTTTACGCTTCGCAGCGGCCCGAACCTGCGTAAATCCTCGTGTGCTAATCTTCTTCCTGAGAGTTTGCAAGCTTGTTTGGCTAGGCCGTCGAGCTGAGAGCTAGAGGGTGAAGCTGTTGGGGATCTTCGCTCATGCCCCTGTGTTCGAACTTCTTCGGGTTTTGCGGAGCCCGAAATCCGACATTTGGCGTGCCAGGTAGGGGGCGTGTCGAAGCCTCTCCATCCGCAGCTGCAGTCGGGCCTCGATTCACTAGCTCCATGGCCAACATGCCCTCCGAGGCCAGGCAGCCCTTGGCACGCGGCGGCGCCATGGCTCGCCTGGCCGACCCTGCGGTCGCATGCATCCTCGGCGGGTCACAGGCGCCCGCCTCCAACCGCTACGTCAAGCAGTTCCTCCGCCAGGCGAGCGCGATTCGGCCACGGCCCAAGGTCCCACAGCCTCAAACGTGGCCGGAGGTTAACATCACCTTCGGCCCCGACGACCATCCCAGAACAACGGCTGCTGCCAGTACGCTCCCCATGCTGTGCACACCAACCATAAGCAGCGTGGCCGTCATCAGGACCCTCATAGATGGCGGGGCCGGCCTCAACGTCCTCTCCGTGGAGACCTTCAATGCGCTGCAGGTGCCCTACGACCAGCTCGCACCCTCAAGGCCCTTCTCTGGGGTGGTCGGGGGCTCTGTCGCCCCCTTGGAGCGGGTGCGCCTCCCCGTCACCTTTGGCACCCTCTACAACTATCGCACCGAGCAGATCGACTTTGACGTCACCCACATCCACCTCCCTTACAACGCAATCCTTGGCTACCCCGCCCTCGCCAAGTTCATGGCGGCAACGCACCCGGGCTACAACGTCATCAAGATGCCTGGGAGCAACGGCGTCCTCTCCGTCGCCGGAGATGCCAAGGACGCAGTGCGCGCACTCAAGCTCGCCTACAAGGCAGCGGCTACGGCGTGCCCCAATGCAGGGGATGCCGCGCAGGCCTCGGAGGGCGATGGGGACGCCGTCGACGCCGCGCCAGTGAAGAAGAAGCAGCTCTTCTCTCAGAACCGGGCTGAGACGAAGCAGGTGCCTGTAGACGACAAGAACCCTAGCGTCACCTTCACCATCGGCGCCGGCCTCCCTCCGGAGCAGGAAGAGGCATTGGTGGCCTTCCTCCGCGCAAACAAGGATGCGTTTGCATGGAACGCATCCGACCTGGTGGGGGTCCCGAGGGATGTGATCGAGCACCACCTCATGGTGTGCCCTAATGCACGACCAGTAAAGCAAAAGGCGAGAAGGCAGGCTCAAGAGAAGCAGGCGTTCATCGCCCAGGAGGTCGGCAAGCTGAAGGAGGCCAGAGTTATCCGGGAAGTGCGATACCCGGAGTGGCTGGCCAACCTGGTGGTCATCCCGAAGAAGTGCGGGAAGAAGCGCATGTGCGTCGACTTCACGAACCTCGACAAGGCTTGCCCCCAAGACCCATTCTCGCTGCCGCGCATCGACCAGATCGTGGACTCCACCGCCGAGTGCGACCTCCTATGCTTCCTGGATGCTTTCTCTAGTTACCATCAGATCAAGATGGCGGTGGAAGTCGTCGAGAAGACGGCCTTCCTCACCACGTGCGGTGTATTCTGTTACACGTGCATGCCCTTCGGGCTACGGAACGCTGGCGCAACCTTCCAGCGGCTGATGCACATCGCCCTGGGGCAGCAGCTCGGGAGGAACGCGGAGGCCTACGTCGACGACATCGTGGTCAACTCGCGAGAAGCCAAGACCCTGATCGAGGATCTGGAGGAGACGTTCACCAGCCTGTGGCGGGTGAGCCTGAGGCTGAACCCCGAGAAGTGTGTCTTCGCGGTCCCTTCGGGCAAACTGCTCGGTTTCCTGGTATCGCACCGAGGGATCGAGGCAAACCCGGAGAAGATCAAGGCTATAAGCAAGATGAGTCCGCCTCAGACCCTCAAGGAAATGCAGAAGCTGGCGGGCTGCGTGACCTCCTTGGGACGCTTCATCTCCAAGCTTGGCGAGCGCGCCCTGTCGTTCTTCAAGCCCATGAAGAGGAAGGGCCCCTTCGAATGGACTCCGGAGGCAGACGCGGCATTCGAGGACCTCAAGCGGTACCTCACGAGCCCACCAGTAATGGTGGCGCCCCCCCTCTGGGAGCCCCTATTGCTATACCTGGCTGCCACCCCACACTCCGCCAGTGCAGCGCTCGTGGCGGTCAGGGAGGAGCGTGCCGGCGCGCGTGTTACACCCTCAGGCGCAGGCGGGCCCCCGGGCACGAAGCAAGGTGACTCACAGGATGCCCAGAAGCCCTCACCTCTTCAAGACGACGCTCCTGAGGCCTCAGCCGCCCCGGCGACCCCCGAGGCACCTGGATCTCATGAGCCCGCCATGGAGCGGGGCGGCGCAGAAGGCTTCTCCCTCGTCGAGCACCCAGTGTACTACGTCAGTACCGTGCTGCGGGACGCGCGCTCGCGTTACCCTATCCAGCAGAAGCTCTTGCTCGCGCTTCAAGGAAACTGTGTCATTACTTTCAGGGCCACCCCATCAAGGTCGTCTCTGCATATCCCTTGAAGAAAGTGTTGCGCAACCCTAACGCGGTAGGGAGGGTCACATAATGGAACATCGAGCTGCAGGCCTTCGAGTTAGAGTTCAGCACGACCAGGGTCATCAAGGGGGCAGCCCTGGCGGATTTTGTAGCCGAATGGACGGACGCTCCCGACCGAGGCCTAGACGAGGGCCAGTCCCTCAGCCCCGGCGACGAGGCACTTGATGGTTGGATCATGCACTTCGATGGGGCCTTCGCGCGCAGGGGAGCAGGGGCCGGAGTTGTGCTCATCTCCCCGACCGGGGACAAGCTCTACTATGCCGTACAACTTTGCTTCCAGCTTGGCGAGAAGGTCTCCAACAATATCGCGGAGTACGAGGGCTTAATCGCCGGCCTCAAGGCCGCGGCCGCCTTGGGGATTCAGTGCCTCACCATCAAGGGCGACTCCCAGCTCCTCGTCAACTTTTCCAACAAGGAGTATACGCCTAAGGACGAGCACATGAAGGCGTACTTGGAAGAGGTACGTAAGATTGAAAAACGTTTCCAGGGCTTGGAATTGCAGCACATACCGCGCGGCACGAACAAGGAGGCCGATGACATCGCCAAGAGGGCGTCGCGTCGCGAGCCTCAGGAGCCGGGCGTCTTCGAGGAACGGCTCTTCCAGCCATACGCGGCACCCCCAACCGCAGACCAGGCGCCGCAGAATGAAGAGCTACCCCCAGCACCGCCCTCGGGGGCTCCAACTTGTGGTCCGGCCTCAGGAGCCCGACTGCTCCTGGCGCTGGAGCCCCAAGTCGATGACTGGACACAGGAGTTCAGGACGTACCTACTCCACGGCACACTACCGGAAAAGGAGGAAGACGCAGAGCGTGTGGTACGACAGGCCACAACTTATTGTTTGCGGGACGGCGAGCTATACCGCAGGCGCCCGAACGACGTCGCGTTGCGATGCGTCTCCGGAGAACAGGGGCGCGAGCAGCTGGCCGATATCCATGGAGGAGACTGCGGACACCACTCCTCGTCATGCACCCTTGTAGGGAAGGCGTTCCGCACTGGCTTCTACGGGCCTACGGCGCTCAACGACACCACCGAGCTAGTCTGGTCCTGCGAGGCTTGCCAGTTCCATGCCAAGAAGATTCATCAGCCCACGCAGGGCCTCCAGACCATCCCGCTCTCCTGGCCCTTCGGGGTTTGGGGGCTGGATAAACTGGGGCCCTTTCCGCGAGCGGCCGGCGGATACCGCTACCTCTACGTCGACATCGACAAGTTCACCAAGTGGGCGAAGGTGGAGCCCGTCCGCACCATCCCCGCCGGGTCGGCCGTCAAGTTTATCAAGGGCATCGTGAGCCGCTTCGGCGTCCCCAACCACATCATCACCGATAACGGTTCGCAGTTCACAAGCAACCTTTTCAGGACCTATTGTGCTAACCTTGGAACGCAGATATGCTACGCCTCAGTGGCACACCCACAAAGGAACGGTCAGGCAGAGCGCGCCAACGCGGAGGTCCTACGGGGCCTCAAGGCAAGGAGCTTCAAGAAGAAGCTCGAGGCCTGCGGCAGGGGTTGGCTCGATGAGCTTCAGTCCGTGTTGTGGTCCATCCGCACCACCGCGAGTAAGCCCACTCGAGAGACCCCGGTCTTCCTCGTCTACGGAGCTGAAGTCGTCCTCCCACACGAGGTCAAGCATCGATCCCCGCGGGTCTTGGCATTCGACGAGGAGCGTCAGGATGCCTCGCGGGGGACAGACCTCGTGCTTGGGGAGGAAGCCCGTCGTCAAGCCTCGCTTTGAGCTGCGAGGTACCAGCAGGCGCTGCGGCGTTACCATTGCCGTAACGTCCCCTCCAGGACCCTCGAAGTTGGAGACCTCGTCCTGAGGCGGGTCCTTTCCAGGGAGGGCTTGCACAAGCTCTCGCCCATGTGGGAGGGCCCGTTCAGGGTCGCCCGCATCTCCAGGCCGGGCGTCGTGCGCCTGGAGACTCAGGACGGGGTCCCCATCCAGAATGCTTGGAACATCCAGCACCTCCGCAAGTTCTACCCGTGACACTCTCACGTAATAATGAGTGGGCTGTATACGCCCAGAGCCCCCCGAGGACGCGGAGGGGTTCCCACCCACGCCCAAGTGGAAGCCCCATGCTCCGCGCTGGCGGATAACACTGTCCTCCAATGACTATGCCCACGCAACGTGGATGCCCTATGCTCCGCGCTGGGGGAAGACGAAGACTAGCCTAGGTGCCGGACGCGGCCATTCTTTGCTTTTCTTGTATTCGGATTTGCCATCTTCCTGGAATGAAACTTGAGGTTTTTTCGACTATATTTAAAGAAAAAGGGGCGGGAATTTTCTCCTTGCAATTTTCTATCTTGAAGTTTCTTTCTCCGGGTTAACACCTGCCAGCCTCTCCCTCTCGCGCCCCGCGAGCGGGGGCTACGGGCACGGTGCGCACACCTCGCCAAGGCCTTGGCGTCCTGGTCCCCGCATGGCCTTGGCGTCCTGGTCCTCGCGTGGCGCTCTCGAGTGAGCTAGCAGGCGTGTGCCGCCTCACTCTCGCTCGGGGGCTCCGCCGCGGCCCGGCGCTCTATCTTAGAGCCTCTGGAGGCTCACACCTCTTGGGGCAAGAATCAGCGGAAAGGAATGGTCACAGCTTGAGCGTCAAGGGGGGCTCCTGAGCAACGCGCCTCAGGACCCTCACCGATCACATAGCTCCTCGCCCCTTGGTCTCGTCCTGGTGATCCGGATGCCCCAACGGCGGTCGAGGCCTCACCCCTTGGTCTCGTCCTGGTGATCCAGACGCCCCAACGGCGGTCGAGGCATGTGCGAGATCGGGCCCCGCCGACGTAGAGCGCCGCTTGAACGTCAAGGGGGGCTCCTGAGCATCGCGCTTCAGGAGCCTCACTGATCGCGTGGCTCCTCGCCCCTTGGTCTCGTCCTCATGATCCGGACGCCCCAACGGCGGTCGGGGCCTCGCCCCTTGGTCTCGTCCTGGTGATCCGGACGCCCCAACGGTGGTCGGGGCATGCGCGGGATTGGGCCCCGCAGACGTAGAGTGCCGAAAGGGGCCCCCCAACCGCCTCACTCGTAGGAAGGAGGAACCCCCGAGCTCCCCAGGTGCTACTGCCGGGCCTCACGACGCAGAAATCCGCCGCGGACGCATCGAGCTAAGTACCCTAACCACGACCAACAGGAAGTCTCGATTAACGGTAACACAGGGACCGCAATACATGATGAGAATGCTAATATAAGGACGCAAGCGCCAAAGTTCATTACACGCCCAGAATGGCCCCCCATGAGTTTTTGGTTACAGGAAAAGCAAAAGAAAAAGAAGGTGAAGGAGCCCCCCCCCCCCCGGGGGGGCTACCACTCCTGAGGCCCTGGCTCCAGCGCGCCGGCGCTCAGTCGGAGTCCTCCACCTCCTTGACGGGGCCGTGGGGGCACGCCAGCGTAGCCGCTGCCTGGGCAGGGGAGCAACGCCGTCGCGGCTGGCTACCCCCCGATGTCCGAGCGCGTCGACGCGGTGGGGCGTCGTAGCTGTCGTCGCTCGAACTCTCGTCGGAGGAGGTGTCGCTGCTGCTGGAAGCATGGCGGTCGTCGCCAAGGGCAAGCTCACCTTCAAGATCGCCACTGCCGCCGTCATCCGGGCAGCACCCCAAGCGCCTACCGTCCTCCCCGAAGATCTTGATGAAAAGCGCCGCGGCACAGTCCTGCTTGAAATGGAGCGTGGGCCTTCCCTCCAGGCCGTGGGCGCGAGCGAAGGTCTGCCACCCACGGCTCAGGAAGGCGTTGCCTGCGGGGGTAACCTCGACCTCCACCCACAACGCGCTGCCGCAAGAACCATCGGCCTACCGCCACAGACCTGCGGGCTCGTTAACTCGCAACGTCTCTACGAAGAAGCGCGGGAGCTGCAACCAGGTGCTCGCCGGCCTCTCCACCAGCACCAGGAACTCCTGGCCCGTGTCGGCTATGCGGGCTTGCGGACGCGGTGGCCGAGCACCAACTGCGGGTCTCCCTCCCCGGCCACGGCCGCCACGCCCGCCGCCTCCGGCTGTGCCAGCAGAAGCACCGGTCCTCGTGGAGGGACGCCCACGCCCACGGGGCGCCGCCGCCGACGCCTCAGTATACTTGCGGGGACGACCCCGGCTCCTCTTGGGAGGTTGTTGGTCTGGCACCTCCTGGCAGGCCTTCCCCTTCTCGGCGGCGGAAAACCTCCTCACCGGCGTCATGATAGAGGAGGCGAAGGACGAAGGCGGGAGAGCGAGGAGTAGGAATGGGCTGGGGGCTCCGTCCCCCCCCCCCGCCCATTTATAGCCGGGTGGAGGCCAACCGGCACCTTCCCCCATCCCGGGCAATGATGGCCCTGCGACGTGCGCCGGTTGCTGGTCAGACGGAGCGGTTGTTGAGGCGCCATGGGGAATTGGAGGCGTCCGCGCTTCGTTGTTTGCCATGCGACAGACTGGGCTCGCAGGCCTTTAGGGCCCGCGTCGCTTCGGGCCATCTTCTCCGGCCTCGCCCCGAAGCCAGCCCGAGCGCGCCTTGGGCCCGGGGGCTACTGTCGGCGTCCTGGGAACGAGGGTACCCAGAACTGCCAGCCTGCGACCCAGGGTGTGGTCCACTACGGAGACCCGGTACGGCCCAACGCGGCCTGACTCAAGACAAGGCCTTTGCGAGAGCCTCGCGCTCGCGAGGGAGACGGCGCCAAGGCCCCCGGAGGGAAGAGGCCTCCCCGGGCCCCCTCTTGAGCGGCGGAGATCTCTGTGCAATGCTCGGCCTCAGGAGGTCAAGGATGACGCAGACGGGCCAGGCGGGCACCAGCGTGCCAGAAGAGACAGTTTCCTCTTTGGTGCAAAGGAGGCAGGGGTGAGCGCGGGTTCCCAAGGCATCCCGTCAAAGGTTTCCATTCCGATGCAACGAGACCAGGCCAGCGGGCGCGGCAGGACGGATGTCACCAGTGAGCCCACCACCGCGTCACCACCTGCTACTTTGCAAGCGAAGACCACCTTTCGTCAGGATAAGATGTACCTACTGTCCCCTTTCGAATTTGGCCGTTGTGGGATCCCTTCCCTCTATTGCGATAAGGGAAGAGGACCCATGCCACTATAAATAGAGGCTAGGCTGCTCTGCAGAGGGGAGAGAGAAAAAAACACCGCCCGAGCATCCTCGCGAGGCGGCTGACCATTGTACTAGTTCATCCACCAACCTCCTCGTGAGACAGTGCACCAAAAGGCAGGATTAGGGTTTTACGCTTCGCAGCGGCCCGAACCTGGGTAAATCCTCGTGTGCTAATCTTCTTCCTGAGAGTGTGCGAGCTCGTTTGGCTAGGCCGTCGAGCTGAGAGCTAGAGGGTGAAGCTGTTGGGGATCTTCGCTCACGCCCCTGTGTTCGAACTTCTTTGGGTTTTGCGGAGCCCGAAATCCGACAATGTTCGAGGATGTGATGCCGATGAAAACGAATTTGTTGTTCAAATAATTCTGCATGTCACAAGAGGGTTATGTTGACGTTGAGCCCTCGAACTCCATGGACGATTTCTCTTGATCTCGGTTGAGATTGAAGTTGATGTTGATGAAGTAAAACCCATATGAACATGGTCTCTATGCGCACCACCCCTACCTGGCACGCCAACTGACGGTGCAGAAAACCAACAGATCCCTGCATCGAGGTGGCGGAGGCTCCCTGAAGATGGAATAAGTTTCTCCCCGCCTAGCCCTGATCCCGTGTTGTGCGCCTAGCATCGTCGGAAGGCGTGTGGACGTGTAGAGGATCTTTCGGGATCTTATCTCAATGTGTTTGCGTTCGTATGTCTGCACGTTGGACCCTGACGATCTATGCTTCTCTTCGTCTAGAATAGTAGTTCTTCTAGTGTGATGGTACTTCATGGCTTTAGCATGACGACTTCACAACTGTTTGCTACAACTAAGTTTGCCCGGATCCGGTGAGGAAGGAGCGATGACGGCCGCACGCATTTGGCTCGGGTGCTTGTAGTCGTTGCTAGGTGGTTTATGGACATTGATGTAATTTCTATCGATTCTAGTGTTATTTCTACTGCTACGTTGTGTGATGAATAGATCGGAAGTTATCCGCAAAAAACAATATATCGATGGACCAGTAAGTACAGAGCGGTTGATTTCAACTTTGGTCCCTTCGTGCCCAGTCAATCCCTCGCAAACATGACGAAGCATCAAGACTAAAAGATGGAGGATTAATTATAACCCTATCAAAACAATCAAGAGATTGGGTATTTGTTGTACATATCGGCAACTTGTATCACGAAACACTTTGATCCACACCGTCGCTCGAAAAACAATCAAACTAGCAAAAGAACACTCGATTAGAACACAACTAGAGAGCGAGAATGGAGGAGAAGAAAGAAGAACGCGATGATAAATTTTTCATACCACTCGTGCCAGGAGGAGGACCACTTTCCATGGTGGAAAACAAAAGGAGTATAAAAGGAGAAGCGCCAGAAAGGAGGAGAGAGAGGAGATTACGAACGAACTGGACGAAAGAGAAGGGAGAAGAAAGCTCGCGCGAAAAGAGGCCAATCTAATAAGCTTGACGCGGGTGCTACATGGGACCTACTATTTCACGTGCATGCTTTTGGGTCGACCCATGAGTGGTGCCCCTTTTTCCATTTATTGTTTCTGTTGTTTCATTAAAGAATGTACGGGCTTAAAAAAAGAAAAAAAAAATCATGAATTTAGAAAATGTTCTCAGATTTCAAAAAAGGTTGTAAAAAACGGTCTTGAATTAGAAAAATGTTAGAGAATTAAAAAATGTCATATTATTTTTGAAAACATATTTGTGAACTCTAAAAATGTTCCGATATTTGAAATATGTCCGCAAATTCGAAAAATAGTCACGAGTTTTGAAAATGTTCAAAAATTCATAAATATGTTAGTGATTTTGAAAACAATTCATAATTTCAAAAAAATGTTCGTGACTTGTAAAAATGTCCAGGAAATAAAAAATATTCATGATTTTTTTCCAAGATTACAAAAGTTCGTGAATTTGTAAAAAAACTGTACACAATTTCATTTTTTACGAATTTGTAAAAAGTTCAATATTTCAAAAAAAATCTTTAATTTGGATTTTTTTTGTCAATTCCATAAAATGGTCACGATTTTTAATAAAATTTAAGAAATTCAAAAAATATTCGGGAAACTCCAAAAAATTTCATGATTGCAAATAATGTTCATGATCTCAAAAAATGTTCACAAATTTGAAAGATGTCCGCAAAAGACAAAGAAAAAATAGAGTAGAGAAATTAATAAAAAAACATTAAGAAAAAAATGAAAATTGGAAAAGCAAAGAGAAAACAAAAATAATAAAAAAACTAAAAAAAGAAAATCCAGGTATGCAAAACCGGAAGAGGGACCTGGTCTACTCGTGCCGACAAAATTCATGCAGCAATGGAGGGGGTGCACAGTTGTTGACTTACGCGTTAAATACCGAGATCACTAGTTAAGGGATAACCTTTTGCAAAGGTCACCCCATCGTCATATGCACCAGCCGTCGCAAAGTGAGTGTTTTCCGTTTTTCTACTCGTAGACCCGGTTATTCAAAATGTTTATCTCTTCAACCGTGCGTCCAAATTCTAAACTGTTTTCACTACTTGATTTCTCGCGTCAAGATTTTCGAAACTAGATCTCATGTTAATAAGTTTTCAAAAAAATTACAAAAAGTTGAAAACGAAAAAAAAGCAAATACCGAAAAAAGGAAGAACAAGATAAATGGAAGAAAAACCGGAGCCCAGAAACACGATGCCGATTTTTCACTTTTTGTTTTCTCCTTTTGAGAAACTCAAAATGCTTTTCCTTGAGAAGCATTGTGCTTCTCACGGAAGCAAATATGTGCTTCACGAGATGCAAAACTAGTTTACTTGTGGAAGCAAAAATGTTTTCCCTTTTCGAGAACAACAATTGTGCTTCTCGTAGACGCAAATCTATGCTGTCATGAGAAGCAAATGTGTGATTCTCGTGAAAGCATATGTTTTTTAATTTTTCTTTTGTGCTTCTTGCCGAAGCAAATTTGTACTTCTCATGAAAGCACTTTTTTTCCTTTTCGAGAAGCATCTGTGCTTCCATGAGAAGCAAATATGTGCTTCTCGTGAAAGCTAGTTTTTTTTATCTTTTCTAAGAAGCACATTTGTCCTTCCAAACAATTGTTTATGGGTTCAAACTAGGAAAAATCTTGCAAAAGGCGAAAAGATAAAGGAAAACCATGTAAAAAACCAGAAAACATATAAAAAAATGAAAAACAAAATCCAAAAGAAACGCGCAACACGCATCATGTGGCGACAGCTGGGCACACCAGGGACAGAGCCAGGCCGGCAGCAGGGCCCGAGAAGCCTTCAAAAACTGCCCTAGATTTGGACCTCACATCCTAGGTAATCGCCAAAATTAGCAAAGTTGGGCCACATGCCTCCGATCCAAACCGGGTCATGTTTCCCCTGGGACGCACTACTTGACGCACTCGCATGCCAAGGAAATGACCCTTGCGGGTTCCCCGCAAGGGGTTACCCTTGGATAGTTGGGCCCGATAAATAGGGGTTGATGTGCTACATATCGTAGAAATGGAGATATAGCACCGACGCAAACTAAGGCCTAAGCCCATCCTAGGCTGACGAAACAAAAATAGGCCTCGTTGCTGGTCTGAGTTGTTATACCTATGTTTTTTCTCTAACTTAAAACTATAAGGATTTCCGGCGATGCGTATTCAGTGGGAGGAGATGTTCCCGTCGACGACGAGGCGCCTACGGTGACTTCAATCTCAAAATGATATGTCGGCTCAGTCTCTTGAAGGTTCTCATAGGGGTAAGGTGTGCTGTGTATGTGTGTGTGTGTGTACCCCTATGAACGGACACACGCACCTATGAACGCACACACGCACACCTTACCCCTATGTATGTATGTATGTGTGTATATATATATATATATAGGGTGGGTCTATTCTAATAACACCCCTTAAGAGTCTTATTCTGCTAACACTAGCTTATTCTGCTACCACTTCTGTACTACTCGATCCATCACACACAAACCGCATAGCAACCCCGAGAAAACTGCCTCCTTAACCACCCCACCTTATCCTCTCCTCAACCCCTCTCTCCCCGTCGCTCCACCACTGCACGATCTCCACCTCCCACCCCGCGCCACCGGACCACCCGCTCCACCTCCCACCCCGCGCCGCCGTGCCACCACCTCTGTCGCGCCACCGCGCCACCACCTCCCCCGTGCCGCCGCACCACCACCTACCCCGTGCCACCGCACTACTTTCTCCCACCACTCCGGCGCACCTGCTCCCCCTCCCCCCCCCCCGCGCTGGCGCACCACGCTTCTCCCCGTGCCACCCAACCGCGCCCCCGCACTCCACCCCGCGGCCCCAGGCGCGCCACCCAACCGCACCTCTGCACTCACCGTGCGGCCCCAGGCAAGCTGCCCAATCGACGGATCCGACCCCGCCACGCCGCCCAGGCAACGGATCCGGCCTTCTCAGCCACTCAGACGACGAATCCGACTGCCATAGCCCCCACCAGGAGCAGCGGCTCCTTGCAGGCCACTCCTCCTTCCTCGACGCCGCTCGATCTGAGGCTCCCTCTCCCTGCTGCACCACCATATGCCGGCAGCACGGGGCCCTTCCTCACCACTCGCATCCCTCCCCGCCAATGGGACACCGCGAGCCTTCCCCACTGCTCTGGCTGGGCTCCTCCCACAGCCTCCCGATCTGCAGCTGCAGCCACCACTGCATCCTCACATCCACATCGCCAGGGTTGTTCTCTAGTATCTTGTTTCGGTCGCCGTCGAACATGCTGAAGTTCACTGCCGCAAAAGCATGCGGTTCGGCGAATATGGGCATGCAGGTCGACCAACGGCAGCGTGCAGTTTGGCCCATGGCGTCGACGGCTTTTCGACGGAACTCGTGTGTCCACAGGCAGTTCCTCTGGACTCTGCGTGCAACGATGTTTTTTTATGAGCGGTTCGTTGTGTATGTTGGAGAGGTACGCATTGCCCCCACCTCCGTTAAGCTCCGGCTCCCTGGATCTAGCTGCCACTAGCGATGTTCTTTTCCCAAATGCAGTGCGGCACGCGGCTATTGGGGACGCAGCAGAAAACAAAAATTTCTGACCTACGCACCAGCCCAGGACCACTATGGAGAGTGCATACAAGGTTTGATCTTTTTCGTTACCGACTCGTAGCCCAGCGGAAGTAGAGTCAATGATGATCGACGGTGCAGATCCCCGCAGCTAGGATTTACAACCTCCCAACCGCGAGGATGTATACCCTCATCTGCCCCTCGGACAGCCCTCTGGGAGGCGGTCGGACAGTCCCCCAGACGGTGTCGCGGACAGCCCTTCGGGAGGACCTTCGAAACTTGGACGGTCACTTAGACAGCCCTTCGGGAGGCACTCTCGAACTACGACCGAAACTACGATCTCTCTACAGAGTTGCACACATACGTTGTCATCTATCCGGCAGGGCTTTGCCATCCAAAACTAGTTCCTGCCGGAACCCAGACAGCCTTTTGTCTCTAGGAAAAACAAGGGGTAAGATGGGCATTAAAAAATACCAAAGTACCCCCACTTTATGTCTCACATAAAGCGCATAAGGGGAAAAAGGAGTGCCATGTGGAGCTCCAAGGAGGAGCTCCACCCTTGGCCGGCCACCTTCATGGGGGCCCCCACAAAGGGGGTTCCTTGGTCCCTAAGTCCTTCTAGAAGCCTTTTTGCAAAAGCCCTAAAAGGTGGCTTTCAAATAAAGTAACCATAAAGCTGATTTCACTATTCATGACGACATTTTTCAGCGTCCGTTCGAACCGAAAATATTTATGTGGGCTTAGAACATTTCCAGTACCCACTAAAATAATTTTCGACGCGTTCCAAAACAATTCCGGATTAGTGATTTTCATCAGCGAAAAGCAAACAAAGCGGTTCCGGTAGCTCTGGAACATTTTCGGTTTTTCTTCCGGAAAATTCCCAGAAGTTTCCAGAATGATTCTAGCACCCTCCAAGAATTATCAGGCGTGTGCCGGAACCAATTTGACTTAATGGTATCCCCTGAAACAACTTTTCAGTTTTACCGGAACTCATCCGGTGACCTCTCTCTTCGGAACTTTTCTGCTGTCTCCGAAACTTTTTCCAGAGACTTTCTCTCAGACTCCCTGTCTAGTATTCAGCAGATAGATGACCCTTAAGCATGTGACCCTATAGATTCGGTGAAGTATAGACATGACCAGGAACCCCTTCCGATCAATGATCAACATCGGAGCCGTGGACACCCATATTGACCCCTATACCCACACGAATGAATATTCGAGTGAACCTCCAGTTGCCGTGTGCTATTCATGTTGCTTCGTGATATGTTACAAACACCCGAGGTGAGATTTTATGCATCCCTGTGGATCAACAACTTGTCCACTATGCAAGTTTCCTCGTTACCAGTTTTGTTCTCTTTTCTCGTTTTTGTGTTCCGGCATCCCTGTGATCAAATCACACTGTGTCTGGCCAGACGATGATGGATTCCGTAACATCGAGAGGGCCCGAGAATATCTCTCCATCGTCGGAGGAGCAAATCCCAATCTTGAGCTATCTTGTTACTTGCCATACTTTTCCGTGAACCCGTAAGCCGCCGTAATAGCCACCCAGTAACGGATGACGTTTAACAAACCCCAAAGTTCACGAAGCAAACACGAAGGAACTCGATACTCTCATGGTCTAAGGAATTATGCAAACATTAACTATCCCTGCGTTATTAACCATTAACTTGTGACAAATGTATCTCATAGCATAACATCAATTCGGGTCGATTCAACACAAGTGTTCTACCAACATTGCGCCCTCAAAATTGCCGGCATAGCCATGCCCATGATCAGGAAAACAGGATCATCATGCAATATTTGAACCAGTCTTAGAGGCAAGACTAGGAATACATTTCACCGTTTATTATACCACACGTGCAAATGAGTTTCCCTCCGGGCCTCGTGGATATTGCAGACTCGAGAATCATTGCAGTTATAGCAAGGAATATAAACTTAATTAGGAACATGGGGATAAATAATAACATTTATTATTGCCTCTTGGGCATATCTCCTACAGACTCCCACTTCCACTAGAGTCAATAATCTAGTCAATGCTAATGCACTTTACACCTATGGCATACTGGTGTAAAATATGCTTCGCTTGTGGTATAGCCTGATGTCCAACGGATCTGACAACTTCAGCTCCGTGTGTAGCTTTGCATATCCTCGCGTTTTCACGCTTTCACAAAATTCATATTTTGTGTGGACTTGGCTTTGTATATATGTGAATCACTGGTCGAACCTTCATTCCTCAGACTGAGTTATGGAGCAACTATCTACAATAGTGTCTTATTGACCAAAGCCATCTTGGAACCATTCTAAGTTCATCAACGAACTATATGATTCAACATCTTCTTTTTCGCTTCCAAAACGTCAACATACTTAGCCTTTGTTATAGAATTCGCCACAGTAACCTGTTTAGAACAATTCCAACTTACCGTGCCACCGTATTGTGTATTACACAAAACCTTAACTTAAATCGAAAAATCGCATGGAGCATTGATGAAGACTGTATCGATGTAATTACTTACAACGAGCACTTCATAATCTCTGCTTGCGAGAAAACATGCCATCAGTGCTACTTTAGTACTCAATGACATATTTCAGTGTTGTCCTTTTATCAGTACTTTGATCACTTTGGTATCTATACTCGCAACAGTTTGGGAGTATCGGACATATCTGGTTGTGTTACATACCATGGAATACATGATTAATCCAAACACAAGAGTGTGTGGAATCTCCATCATGTATTTTGCTCATCAGTGTTTTGGGACACCGAGTCTTACAAAACTCTTTCCATTTGACTTCGGCAAGAATCACTCCTTGGCGGTTTTAGTGCTAAATTGTTTTAGCATCTTGTCAATATGTATTTTTTTCTTAGCCCCATTAGGCAAATCTATCTCCATAGATCATTATTACTAATAGCAAGGCTATTTAGCCCAAACACTTCATCGAAAACTTTTTTTCAAATGAAGTCCTAATTCGTGTCCAGAAATTTATTTCCAATTAACAATGTGTCAAGCACACAAGGTTTTTAGAAATATTATTATGCTCCCACTTACTTTCTTGAAACCACAAGCATCTTCATTATCCGTTGATGAAATCAAACTCTTTTGAACATTTCATCAAAACGAAGATTCCAACTCCATTTTGCTCTCTTCTGTCCATTGCTGGAACTCTGAAGTTTGCATACTCACTAGCATCCTTTGGATCGACAAAATACTTTGGACTGTATCACATAAAAATCCTAGTTTGTTTTCCCATTTCATGGAAATTCTTTCGTCATCCATGTTTCATATCTCATGATTGAAATATGTATTAATTGCTAGTTCAACCAGAACCGACTTTAAGCATCGCTACGGTGAAACAACCTCATCGTAGTCAACTCCTTGAACTTGTTATTGCAACAAGTTGAGCTTTATGGATAAAACATTTTATCCACATCAGTTTATAGTTTCATAAATATTCGTTAGACTCTAAGTCTTCCAAAAGGTGTATCAAGGTTTTAATCTTGAATCACTTATATGGAAACTATCTCGGATTGTATTGGCATTTAGCCAATTTCGGAGTCAGGGACCATCAACGCTTCCTTGTGTATCATAGGTATATTGTTGTCTAACAACAATATCTTGTATGCGCACCTGAGAGGTTTGCATGAGTTTTTCCTACGTGGTTCAGCTGCAAGTTCGACTGAAGTCCATACATCTCATGTAGAGGCTTTCGTATCAGTCGCAGTAGGAAACTCTGGAATTACTTCCAAGGTCTCTTTCCTTTGATCTGATGACGAAGATACTGTTTATCTCGTTGAGTTGCACTGTTCTCCCACTCACCCTTTTGAAAGAACAATTTTCTTCAAAAAC
This sequence comes from Elymus sibiricus, assembly GCA_039707655.1. Taxonomy (NCBI): domain Eukaryota; kingdom Viridiplantae; phylum Streptophyta; class Magnoliopsida; order Poales; family Poaceae; genus Elymus; species Elymus sibiricus. The sequence goes on from CM077671.1 coordinate 308,961,505, forward strand.
CATACCATTCTTTGTGGCAAAAACCTTAGCCTCGTTATAGTGGTGGGGAATACCCAATAACTTGGGATAACCTACAAAGTAGCACTTGTCTGATTTGGAATAGGTTTGTAACCTTTTACACAAGCCCCATATTCCAAATGTTAAGAAAAGATATAACATGGTTGGGCGTACCATACCATGGCATCATTTCAACAGACCCGATGGAGCTCTTTTCAGTGTAAAAGCCGCAGTCTCTAAAGCATCACTTTAAAGGGGATAATGGCAAATTTATTTATGTCATCTTTAATCTTACCATGTCATGAATGGTTCGATTACATCTTCACGGACTCTCCACTTGCAGTGGTGTTCCGGGAGGTGCAAGTTATGAAACCCCTTTCACAACTCATCAGACATTCGCTAAACTTGTAACTCAAATATTCCTTTCTGCAATCGAATTGTAGAAACATAATTTTCTTGTTACAACAACTTCTACTTCATTTCTGAAAACCTTTCAAATGATTTCAAAAGATCCAGACTTACGTCTCATCAAGTAAATATCCATATATCTACTTGAGTCATTTCTGAAGAGAGATAAATCCACTACTTGCAACAACATTTATTGAACTACACACATCAAAATGTATGATCACCAATAAGTTTGTTGCTCATTCCTTATGGCCTGTGAACGGTATTTCAGTCACTTCACTTTTCGGACAAAAGTTGCAAGTGTCAGATGATTTAAAATCAACCGATTTCAAAATCCATCATAATGGAATTTTCCATGCGGGTTTCTCCAATGTGGCCAAATGCAGTGCCACACTTGTGTGGTATTCTTGTAGTCTTGCGACATTTAGCGTCTGTGTTATGGATGTATCATATTTCCATCAATATTCATAACATACATCCCATCTTGGATGGAAGCATGGCCCTTCATGTTATTCATAATACTGAACAACAATTGTTCTTTTATGAACAAGCCTTTTGCAACAAACATGGTGCACTGGGTTAGAGTGTATGAAACTCTAAAATGAATTATGAAAGTAAACACAGGGGTAATATATTAATATCATTTTGCATAACATACATCTCATTCATAATGAAAGTATGGCCCTTATGTTTATTCATAACAACGAACATCAAAAGTTCTCTTATGAACAACCTTCTTGCAAGATACCTTATGCAAAGGGCTAGAGTGTGTAAAGCTCTAAAATGAATTATGAAAGAAAACACATAGGTAATACACTGATGGAAGGTATAGTAACTTTTACTATGTTCCCAGCATGTATCAAGACCTCATTCCTGGCTAGTCTTTCAGGCCATAGTAGTTCTTGCATCGAGTCGCAACAGAATGCAATCGAGCGGGTATCTTTGTGATCAACTCACAATACCCAAAATTTAGTGATTAACATGTGTAACCATAATTCCCAAGAACTATATCTTTGACCAGCCTTCTATACATTAAAAACTTGTATGACATTCATACATGAGCTGGATATTCCAGTCTTCTTTCTTTCTGCCTTTATACTTCTAACAGTTTAACTTTTAGGATTTCTCCTACTCTCAGAAGAAGCACCCAACTTAAGAGTGGCGTTTAGCCCCGGACTTCCTAGGCGTGAAAGTTTCACTAACACCCTTCGGACACTTCCTTTCTCTTTAAGTTGTTGTTTTATTCACCTTCATTTACATGACAGGCATTCTCCTGGATCCCTCTCTTATCAGTATAATGCATAGTAAACACCTTTACTAATAGTTTGCAAACAAATATTGCTTTGGATATTTCATATCTTTCAGCCTTTGTTTGTATCTGAAAATTAATTTTCAGTTCCATGAATATCACATAACTATCCCAAAACTTTCGAAGTTCGGGTCTCATGGAAGCAAACGTATTGCACTTGACTGAAACAGAATTCTAGATTTTGGGTCGAAGGACGAGAGTCACATGATCCATAGCATTAGCGGGAGAATACCGAAAGCATGCGATAGGACAAAGTCCTTCTCGGCACTCTTGAGGACAATCCTCACATTACGTTATCAATCGTAAAGTTTTAACCAGATAATCAACAACTTATTCAATTTTAATAGGGAAGGTGGAAACGTGAGCCATTATTCTACAACTATTATGCAAATCACACTTAGACAGTGTTCAAAATTAATTGCACTAAGAATTAAAAGAATTAATTCTAATGTGCGCTCCCACTCAAATCAATATCTCTCATAATTGATTGTGAGTGGTTCAAGATCCGCATTTCAATTCAACGCCATTGATGTGGACATCACTGATGACGGGAATTTTAATCGGTAGGAAAACTTGCCAATCACATCTTTATGTGACTCTTGTTCATCTTTCGATGGGTGTGTTCCAAGCTCAGGACTATCCTGCCTGAACGTCAAAGATAACCAAGTGATCTTGCTGCGAGGTCTGACCTCACCCGCCTCATTCCTCTCGATTTGTTCGTACCCATGTGGACATGGCGCACCCCAAAAAGATACGAATTTCAGACGGTGCTACACTTGGGTGAACACTAACTACTTTGATATTTTAAAGTGAGAGATCACCCTAATAAAAAGCGACTACCGCGCAATCAAGAAGGGTGCATCATAAGGGATAAACATCTCAGGCAATTCATAATTAGCATGACATGGTATAGCCCCTTCTGACGGAGAAGGCAAACATTTCTTCGTCTTCGGCATTTGCGTCGGTGTTCACCTTCGTGAAGATTGCCACCACCTTGTTGATGCATCAGATAATATTGCTATCTCTATAGCTAATAAAATAAGTGCATTACTCAAGGTTGACACGTAGGTCATTAAAGTGACAATCATATGGCTCCAGCCATCATGCTGAATCATGACACGCAGTTCATGTTAATTTACATCATATAGTCATCTCATACATAATCAAATTAATATGAGCTATACCACATCACATGCTCATGCAAACCCTCCTGCAAAACCAAGTTAGACGCCTCTAATCGGTTTATGCAAGAACTTGTTTTTCGTGGCTTCTAAGGTTTCGAAACAAACCAAAGCTACCAACGTCCATCATTAAGTATGATAATTCAAGTTGCTAGATTAACTTTGCGGGGTGTATGAAACACGAGATAATAAAATCTCGAGCCCCATACTGAACTTCGTCATACGCATGACCCCCGTGCAGATCATATCTGCATTGCCCTTTCGTCTGCGAAATTTCATCTTTCTTTTTAACTACACTGGAATTCAATGAACTGTAGCACTTCTTTGATCAATCAGGATCGCGGATTGCCAGAACATTGAAACTCCACCATGCTGTTATCAAGATCAGAAATATGCAAATCCCAGGGAAGCAACAAAAACATCGGGTAACAGATTTCATCTGCTACCCGCACAAATAATTTTCAGTAATAGAACTCATCTACTACCTAATTATATTGTGCAACACCCATACATCTCTATGTATTCTAGATCTCAACCTGCATCTACGCATAGCACGGCTCTGATGCCACTGTTGGGGAACGCAGCAGAAAACAAAAATTTCTGACCTACGCACCAGCCCAGGACCAATATGGAGAATGCATACAAGGTTTGATCTTTTTTGTTACCGACTCGTAGCGCAGCGGAAGTAGAGTCGATGACGATCGGCGGTGCAGATCCCCGCAGCTAGGATTTACAACCTCCCAACCGCGAGGATGTATACCCTCATCTGCCCCTCGGACAGCCCTCCGGGAGGCGGTCGGACAGTCCCCCGGACGGTGTCGCGGACAGCCCTTCGGGAGGACCTTCGAAACTCGGACGGTCACTCGGACATCCCTTCGGGAGGCACTCTTGAACTAAGACCGAAACTACGATCTCTCTACAGAGTTGCACACATACGGTGTCATCTATCCGGCAGGGCTTCGCCGTCCAGAACTAGTTCCTGCCGGAACCCAGACAGCCTTTCAGCTCTACGAAACTATTTCGCTGGGAGGGAGAGAGAAGCCAGACAAGTCTATGGCATGTGTATGAGAGCAAGGATGAAGTTTGGGCAGCCCCCTCACCTCCTATTTATAGGAAAACCAAGGGGTAAGATGGGCATTCAAAAATACCAAAGTACCCCCACTTTATGTCTTACATAAAGGGCATAAGGGGAAAAAGGAATGCCATGTGGAGCTCCAAGGAGGAGCTCCACCCTTGGCCGGCCACCTTCATGCCCCCCCCCCCCCAAAGGGGGTTCCTTGGTCCCTAAGTCCTTCAAGAAGCCTTTTTGCAAAAGCCCTAAAAGGTGGCTTTCAAATAAAGTAACCATAAAGCTGATTTCACTATTCATGACGACATTTTTCAACGTCCGTTCGAACCGAAAATATTTATGTGGGCTTAGAACATTTCCAGTACCCACTAAAATAATTTTCGACGCGTTTCCAAACAATTCTGGATTAGTGATTTTCATCTGCGAAAAGCAAACAAAGCGGTTCCGGCAGCTCCGGAACATTTCCGGTTTTTCTTCCCGAAAATTCCTAGAAGTTTCCAGAATGATTCTGGCACCCTCCAAGAATTATCAGGCATGTGCCGAAACCAATTTGACTTAATGGTATCCCCTGAAACAACTTTTCAGTTTTACCGGAACTCATCTGGTGACCTCTCTCTTCGGAACTTTTCCGCTGTCTCTGAAACTTTTTCCGGAGACTTTCTCTCAGACTCCCCGTCTAGTATTCAGCAGATAGATGACCCTTAAGTGTGTGACCCTATAGGTTCGGTGAAGTATAGACATGACCCGGAACCCCTTCCGGTCAATGATCAACATCGGAGCCGTGGACACCCATATTGACCCCTATACCCACACGAATGAATATTCGAGTGAACCTCCAGTTGCCGTGTGCTATTCATGTTGCTTCGCGATATGTTACAAACACCCGAGGTGAGATTTTCTGCATCCCTATGGATCAACAACTTGTCCACTATGCAAGTTTCCTCGTTACCAGTTTTGTTCTCTTTTCTCGTTTTCGTGTTCCGGCATCCCTGTGATCAAATCACACTGTGTCTGGCCAGATGATGATGGATCCCATAACATCGAGAGGGCCCGAGAATATCTCTCCATCGTCGGAGGAGCAAATCCCAATCTTGAGCTATCTTGTTACTTGCCATACTTTTCCGTGAACCCGTAAGCCGCCGTAATAGCCACCCAGTAACGGATGACGTTTAACAAACCCCAAAGTTCACGAAGCAAACACGAAGGAACTCGATACTCTCATGGTCTAAGGAATTATGCAAACATTAACTATCTCTGTGTTATTAACCATTAACTTGTGACGAATGTATCTCATAGCATAACATCAATTCGGGTCGATTCAACACAAGTGTTCTACCAACATTGCGCCCTCAAAATTGCCGGCATAGCCATGCCCATGATCAGGAAAATAGGATCATCATGCAATACTTGAGCCAGTCTTAGAGGCAAGACTAGGAATACATTTCACCGTTTATTATACCACACGTGCAAATGAGTTTCCCTCCGGGCCTCATGGATATTGCAGACTCGAGAATCATTGCAGTTATAGCTTGGAATATAAACTTAATTAGGAACATGGGGATAAATAATAACATTTATTATTGCCTCTTGGGCATATCTCCTACAGCGGCAATGTGCAGTTACATGGTGTCCTTTGTGCAGTGCGCATGGGCATGGTGTGCATTTTACTTGGTAGGGGCGGAAGGTTCTCTAGCTCCCTGATGAAGTTCGCCGGAGAAAAATGGGGCGTTGCACCAATGGTGTGGTTCATTACCCCAATAGCGTGGCTCGCCTTCAGGCTGCAGTTTTGTCTTGCTGGACAGTGCAAATTTTGTATATGTGTGTGGCCATGTAAAATAATCCGATAGATGTGTATCCTTGTGAAGCTCACTTTATTCTCTCATGCAGTTTGCTATAAAACTCTTTTTTATTTCACTTGGTAAACAAAAAATAAAAACATCTAAAAGAAGCTTGTTTATTGTGAGATGTGGTTAGCTCACTCAGTTTTTGTGGTCCACTAAACAGAAAATAAAAACATCTGAAAGAAGCTTGTTTCTTGTGAGATGTGGTTTGCTCCTTCAGTCTTTGTGGTCCACTTGCCTAGTCTACACGCATAAAAAATAATACGTATGAAGAGACAAAACAAAAGCTCATGCGGTTCATTTTCGGTCATGTTGAGGCTCACTTTCAGTAATGTTGAGGTTCACTTACTCCCAAAAAATGTGAAGTGCGGAAAAACGGAAACGACAAAAGAAAAGCAATGCGGTTCATTTCTTGATAGTGTTCCGGTTCACTTATGCCCAATGTGAAGTGTAATTCACTTACTCGTGTGAAAATTTTTATGCCTAAAAAAGTCATGTAGTTCGCTTGCCCGCACGATGCAGTCGATTTTGGGGTCGCGAAAAACAGAGTGTCCGCATTTCGATAAAATCAAAACTGCTCTTAAACCGTAAGGGATTAGAGCGAGTGTTCTACATGAAAAATTTATGCCTCGTCAATATCTTTCCAACGCCGTATCATTTGCATCGTTCAAATAAGCGGTTTAACAAAAAATACGAAAATACGCTCGCTGCCACTCGTAGGCAGCGGCATCGTTTTCAAAATTCCTTTAAAACCGTGAGAAATCTCAACAAATGACCAACATATGGAAGTTGCGCCTATTCCATAGCTTTCCAACGCCGTATCACACGTCTCATTCCGACAAACGGTTGAAAAACTGCAGCGAAAACCGTACCGAAAAAATCGAAATTTTTGAAAAAACAGAATTCCGCGTTTCGGTAAATTTGAAACTGCTCTTAAACCGTAAGGATTTAGAAGGTGTAATCTACATGAAAAAGTTGCGGATCGACGATATCTTTCCAACGCCGTATCATTTGCTTCATTCCGACTAGCAGTTTAGAAAAAAACGCGAAAATACGCTAGCTGCCATCCGTCAGGCGTCCACCATTTCCGAAACTGCTCTTAAACCGAGAGGAATCTCGAAAAGTGTTCAACATGACAAAGTTGCGAATTTTCCGTAGTTATCCAACGATATATTATACACCTTATTCCGATAGAAGGTTTAAAAACTGGATCGAAAACGGTGTCGAAAAAACGTGTGCAGTTTTTTGCGACGGAAAGTGCACTCGCATCAGTACTGCAGTGCTGTTGCTTCCAAGAATGACGTGCACTTCCTTTGAGCGTGCAGTTCGGAAGTGTTAGCAGAATAACTATTCTGCTAATATTACCAGAATAGACCGGCTATATATATATATATATATATATATATATATATATATATATATATATATATATATAGGAAAATGGCTATGTACTCCTGGGAGTACGTACTCTCAGCGCTCATATACCACATAGATGAATATTTTATACCTCTTTATTATTTTTAATATACTTCATTAATAATTAGTAGATACCCCAAAATGAGTTTCACGAAAAAAATCATGTGAGTCTACATATTTTTAAAGGTTTACGTATATACTGATTTGTTCGTACATGAAAAAGGTATATTACAAAAATTACGTCGCAAATGATATTTTTTCCACAAAACTCGTATTGGGGTATCTTAGAATATTTAATGAAGTATATTGAAAATGGTAAAGAGGTATAATCAATGTGTATATGAGGTATATTGAATATGGGAGTACATACACCCAGGTGTGTGTGTGTGTGTATATATATATATGAATGTTTGTGTCTGTACTGTGTTAAAAAAAACTGATGGACACCCCCGCGCGTTGTTGTCTAAACTTTTTGATGAAATTTGGGTTGATAACATAAGAATCATAATTAAAAATACATATGATTTGTTACATTTGATTATGTACAGTAACATCATTTATTGAATATAGGTAGAATAGCTGAACGAGAAATATTTTCACATGCATAGCTGCATGTTGTTGCGTGTCTTCTCACATACTCCCTTCATTTCATAATGTAGTGTGTTGGGGATACACATAATAGGTAGGCCCACGAAGGGTCGAAATATCATAATAGCATGGGGTCCACACATCAGGTGGGTCCAGATAAATACATACATACTATCCATTCGGAAATGTACATTCCACTCACTCGTATGACAGTCAACCACTCGGCCATCTTGACTCACTCGGATATGCGATGACCAGCAACCCACAAGGCAGTCGAGGCATCATCCTTATAGTGGAGGTTTCGTAGTGGGATGACATTATGTCATCAATGCTCTACATTGTAACATAGGAGGTGAGGGGGTGGCGCACTCTATATAAGCCACCCCCACCACATAGCTCAGGGCTGGTTTTTCTTCTCCCCCCGAGGAGCTCATTCTTCTCCCTTGGCTCTCTCGCCATTAGTCTCAGGACTTAGCTCAGGCATGGAGATCCGTCTCCCCTCTCTCTTCTCAAATACACCATGTAACTCCGTGTTCATGACAGATAAGCAAAGCCTCTCCGGAGCACGAGACGTAGGGCTGTTATCTCCACCTTGAGAGGCCCGAAATCGCTAAAACTACCGTGTTACCCATTTGCATCTCGATAGATCATGCTCCTTTACACTACCCCTTTCTATTGTCCCACGATAGTCGTCGCCGCTTCGTGAGGCACGTCTTCATCACCCGGCCGCCCCGCGCATCGCCGCTCCGTGAGGCACGTCTTCATCACCCGGCCACCCTGCGCGTCGCCACTCGGTAAGACACACCTTCATCACTCGGCCGCTCTGCGCATTGCCGCTCCGTGATGCACGTCCTCATCACTCGGCCGCTCCGCGCGTCGCCACGGCACCGGATGCGTCTACATCACTCGGACGCCCCGCGCGTCGCCACTCAGCTGGGCGCGCCTTCGTCATTCGGCCGCCCCACGCGTCGCCACTCCGACGGGCGCGTCTACAGCACTCGGCCGCCCCGCGCGTCGCCACTCCACTGGATGCGTCTTCATCACTTGGCCGCTCCGCGCCTCGCCACGGCACCGGATGCGTCTACATCACTCGGACGCCCCGCACGTCGCCACTCAGCTGGGCGCGCCTTCGTCATTCGGCCACCCCACGCGTCGCCACTCCGACGGGTGCGTCTATAGCACTCGGCCACCCCGCGCGTCGCCACTCCGACGGATGCGTGTACAGCACTCGGCCGCCCCGCGCGTCGCCACTCCGACGGATGCGTCTACAGCACTTGGCCGCCCCACGCGTCGCCACTCCGCTTGATGCGTCTACAACACTTGGCCGCCCCGCGCGTCGCCACGACACCGGATGCGTCTACATCACTTAGACGCCCCGCGCGTCGCCACTCAGCTGGGCGCGCCTTCGTCATTCGGCCGCCCCACGCGTCGCCACTCCGACGGGTGCGTCTACAGCACTCGGCCGCCCCGCGCGTTGCCACTCCGACGGGTGCATCTACAGCACTCGGCCACCCCGCGCGTCGCCACTCCGACGGATGCGTGTACAGCACTCGGCCGCCCCGCGCATCGCCACTCCGACAGATGCGTCTACAGCACTTGGCCGCCCCGCACGTCGCCGCTCCGCTTGATGCGTCTACAACACTAGGCCGCCCCGCGCGTCACCACGGCACCGGATGCGTCTACATCACTTAGACGCCCCGCGCGTCGCCACTCAGCTGGGTGCGCCTTCGTCATTCGGCCGCCCCACGCGTCGCCACTCCGACAGGTGCGTCTACAGCACTCGGCCGCCCCGCGCGTCGCCACTCCGACGGATGCGTCTACAGCACTTGGCCGCCCCACGCGTCGCCACTCCGCTGGATGCATCTACAACACTTGGCCGCCCCGCGCGTCGCCACGGCACCGGATGCGTCTACACCAGTCGGTCGCCCTGCGCGTCGCCACTCCGACGGATGCGTCTACAGCACTTGGCCGCCCCGCGCATCGCCGCTGTGCTGGATGCGTCTACAACACTTGGACGCCCCGCACGTCGCCACTTCGACGGATGCGTCTACCGCACTCGGCTGCCCCGCGCGTCGCCACTCCGTTGGATCCTTCTTCTCCACTTGGCCGCCCCGCGCGTCGCCACTCCGACGGATGCGTCTACAGCACTTGGCCGCCCCGCGCGTCGCTGCTCTGCTGGATGCGTCTACACCACTCGGCCGCCCCGCGCGTCGCCACTCTGACGGATGCGTCTACAACACTTGGCCGCCCCGCGCGTCGCCACTCCGCTGGATGCGTCTACAACACTTGGCCGCCCCGCGCGTTGCCACTCCACGAGATACGTCCACATCATTTGGCCGCTCCGCGCGTCGCCACTCCGCGCGGCATGTCTTCATCACTCGGGCGTCCCACGCGCCATCGCTCAGCTAAACACATCTACACCACAACCCCGAGTGGGTGAACGACTTAGCTGCGAACCTGATTTCGCCTAAGTTAAAAACTACTCCGAGTGAGGGCATCAACCACACTCGAGGGCCTTAGCTGCGACCCCGTATCGCCTAAGTTAAAAACAAATCCGAGTGAGGACATCATCCACACTCGGGGACTTAGCTACGACCGTGTATCGCCTAAGTTAAAAATAAATCCGAGTGAGGACATCATCCACACTCGGGGGCTTAGCTGCGAGTCCGTGTCGCCTAAGTTAAAAACCACTCCGAGTAAGGACATCATCCACACTCGGGGGTTAGCTGCGACCCCGTATCGCCTAAGTTAAAAACCACTCCGAGTGCAGACATCCTCCACACTTGGGGGCTTAGCTGCGATTCCGTATCGCCTAAGTTAAAAACTACTCCAAGTGAGGACATCCTGCACACTCGGGGGCTTAGCTGCGATCCCGTATCGCCTAAGTTAAAAACTACTCCGAGTGAGGACATCCTCCACACTCAGGAGTTTAGCCGTGACCCCGTGTCGCCTAAGTTAAAAACTACTCCGAGTGAGGACATCCTCCACACTCGGGGGCTTAGCTGGGATCCCGTATTGCCTAAGTTAAAAACTACTCCGAGTGCGGACATCCTCCACACTCGGGGGCTTAGCTGCGAGTCCGTATCGCCTAAGTTAAAAACCACTCCGAGTGAGGACATCATCCACACTCGGGGGCTTAGCTGCGACCCCGTATCGCCTAAGTTAAAAACCACTCCGAGTGCGGACATCCTCCACACTCGGGGGCTTAGCTGCGACCCCGTATCGCCTAAGTTAAAAACCACTCCGAGTGCGGACATCCTCCACACTCGGGGGCTTAGCTGCGATTCCGTATCGCCTAAGTTAAAAACTACTCCGAATGAGGACATCCTCCACACTCGGGGGCTTAGCTGCGATCCCGCATCGCCTAAGTTAAAAACTACTCCGAGTGCGGACATCATCCACACTCGGGGACTTAGCTGCGACCCCGTATCGCCTAAGTTAAAAACTACTCCGAGTGAGGACATCCTCCACACTCGGGAGCTTAGCTGCGATCCCGTATCGCCTAAGTTAAACTACTCCGAGTGAGGGCATCATCCACACTCGGGGGCTTAGCTACGACCCCGTAACGCCTAAGGTAAAAACAAATCCGAGTGAGGACATCATCCATACTCAGACGCTTAGCTGTGACCCCGAATCGCCTAAGTTAAAAATTAATCCGAGTGAGGACATCATCCGCACTCGGGGGCTTAGATGCGGTCCAGCATCCGCCTAAGTTAAGAAATACACTCGGGGACTCAGCCTTGATCCAGAAATCATATAAGGCACACTCAACAAGCATTCAGTATGCCGAGCACACAAAGATTTACCTGATTGACCCAGTTCTAGGCTAAATTTATTTACCGTGCCCAGCGCACAAAGATCAGTCCAACTGATTCAGCTCCAGATTGCAAAAATTCACGACGCCAAGCACATGATAGTTCACCTGGTCAGTTCGGTTTCACACTAGAAGACTTAAACCCTCTGCCGGACTCATCTAGTTCGACAGAGGCTCGGGGACTACACCCAGTGGGTGCACTCAGCGTGCCCCCACTGGAAGAAAGAAAAAAGAAACACTCTGCTCGGTCAGGTCCAGCAACAACATTCAAGTTGAACAAACTCTACAGACTCCAACCAACTACCAGCAATCAGTCAGAGTCTCAGGGGCTATTGTTGGGGATACACATAATAGGTAGGTCCACGAAGGGTAAAAATATCATAATAGCATGGGGTCCACACATCAGGTGGGTCTAGATAAATACATACATACTATCCACTCGGAAACGTACATTCCACTCACTCGTATGACAGTCAACCACTCGGCCATCTTGACTCACTCAGATATGCGATGACCAGCAACCCACAAGGCAGTCGAGGCATCATCCTTATAGTGGAGGTTTCGTAGTGGGATGACATTATGGCATCAATGCTCTACATTGTAACATAGGAGGTGAGGGGGTGGCGCACTCTATATAAGCCACCCCCCACCACATAGCTCAGGGCTGGTTTTTCTTCTCCCCCCGAGGAGCTCATTCTTCTCCCTTGGCTCTCTCGCCATTAGTCTCAGGACTTAGCTCAGGCATGGAGATCCGTCTCCCCTCTCTCTTCTCAAATACACCATGTAACTCCGTGTTCGAGACGTAGGGCTTTTATCTCCACCATGAGAGGCCCGAACTCGCTAAAACTACCGTGTCACCCATTTGCATCTCGATAGATCATGCTCCTTTACACTACCCCGTTCTATTGTCCCACGACATAGTGTATCCGTGTTGATTTAAATTTGACCTTAAATTTAACCAACACGGACAACTATGGCGGGAGCCAAAAATTATACCATTGAAAACTTCTTTCGAATACGAATTCAATGGTATAACTTTTGCTCCCGCTGCAGTCATCCACGTTGGTTAAATTTGTGGTCCAATTTAAATCTCGAAAAGTGCAAGCGCACTATACTTCATCCGTTCCACAATGTAGTGCGCCCACGCTTTTCGAGATCTAAGTTTGAGCATACATTTAATCAGTAAAATCGATTGCGGCGGGAGCAAAAATTATACCACAGAATTCGTATGGAAATACGATTCAGTGGTATGATTTTTGCTCCCGTCGCAGTCGGTCTCGTTGGTTAAATGTATGGTCAAACTTAGATCTCAGAAAGCGTACGCGCGCTACATTTTGGAACGGAGGGAGTACATGATTGCATAGTGAGGTGTGCATTATACAATTCATAATTGTATCAGGAATTGGCATGCGTGCATGTTAAGATAAATAAGTTAGTGATGATGACTCTCTTAGGTGGCGTTTGGTTTGAGGGCGGCGAGGGATTGGCTGAGGATATCCATAACCACTCGGTTGAGGATAGCCCATTTTTCTTGTTTGGTTGTAAGGATGTGATATAGAAGGATAGCCAGTTTTTTTTTGTTTGGTTGAAAGGACAAGCTGTGGATGGATTCTTGTGATGAGTTTGTTATTTATCACACAAAGTTATTATTTCTATAAACCAATTAATTCTCACATTGACACATGAGTAGCAAACAATATGACTATGTACAATTAGTCAAATATGTATAAAGAAAATAAGGTATATACACATACGTGCATCAATTATACCGCATACTATATGAACAGATTTGCCAAAGAAATATAGATCCGTACATTTTATACATCAAAAAATCGCATGTGGGAATCTACACGCACATATCAGTTTTAGCATGTGCCAAGTCTTGCTCATAACCTGAAGATCCAACACCAACATGCCACCGATGGGAGCAGCACCTTGAGGATGGGATGAAAACGCATGGGGCACTCGTGACCAGTGGAGGCGGAGGAGATCTCCCCGGCGGCCACCATCACTCACGCCAATTACCACGGCCACTAGCTACATGTGACGCCCCCGATCTCGACCGTACACTAATCATACACGCAATGCGTATGACCAAGATTAGGGACTCACTGATCGATATCACAACACAACACTAGACACAAATTTAAAGTCATACAGTTTCATATTACAAGCCAGGGGCCTCGAGGGCTTGAATACAAAGCTCGACAAAGCACGAGTCAACGGAAGCAAAAAATATCTGAGTACAGACATAAGTTAAACAAGTTTTGCCTTAAGAAGGCTAGCACAAACATAAGCAGCGGATCGAAAGAGGCGAGGCCTCCTGCCTGGGAACCTCCTAACTACTCCTGAGCGTCGGCATTCTCCACGTAGTAGTAGGCTCCAGCGGTGGTGTAGTAGTCGTCTCCGGCGTACTCCATCTCCTGGGCTCCATCGTCTGAACGTAGAATCGTATCGAGGGGGAAAGAGGAAGCAAAGCAGCAGTGAGTACTCATCCAAAGTACTCGCAAGACTGACATCAGAACTATGCTAAGTATGCATCATTATAAAGGGGAGGGGTTATATCTGGACTGACTGCAGAAAGCAAGAATAGGGGAAGGCCTAGTCCTATCGAAGACTAGCATCTTCAACATCTTGCAGCATTAGAAGAGTGCAGATTGGTACCTCACATATAGTCATATTATTGTAGCAATTTTATTAAGTAACCACGCCCAGAGATCCTCCCTCGACTCCCTGCGAGGAAGCAATCTCGGAGCCACATTCATTTCAAATTAAATCACAATTATAGTTGTATAAGGTCAAGGTACAACTCCAAGTCGTCTTGTTACCGTGGACACGGCTATTCGAATAGATTAATCATCCATGCAGGGGTGCACCGCATCTCCAACATGCCTGATCACCTCCGGCCGGACACACTTTCCTGTGTCATGCCTGGCCTCGGGATAGCAGCACATCGTCGCCCCACCTAGGCTCAACGAAGAGGCCAGCCCGCCGGTCTAAATCCTAAGCGCGCAGGTTCGTGGGCCCACTTGCCCTTGCACTCCTGCATGATGCGAACGCGACCGAGGTCAGTCCTAGCACCCCTTAGTAACAAGCGCGATGCCGTTGCGGACCACTCGGGCGCGCGCCACTTCATTGCTGACGTCCGAAAAGCTTCGGCTGATACAACGACGCTGAGTGCCCATAACTTTCCCACGCGATGGTTTGGTGCGCAATAAGGCCAACGACCAACTCAGATCAAATATCCAACCCATTAGCATTTTATTAATGCGGGGCAAGCGCGACCCATAAAGTGCGGTCCGTCGCCCCGTCTCGAGGATGTGTGGCAAGGGCCTCTCCTGCCCGTCCACGCCTCATCATCATCAAACCGTGGGTACCCCTCAGGGCCGACCCATCACCAACAAGTTTCCGTAACCAGGTCATAGTAACTGTGTGTATAAAACATCAAGACGGAACCTGAGGAATCATCCTCAAAGGGTCCCGCTCGATGAAACCGTCAAGGTGGACTTAGAGGAATCACCCTCGAGGGTCCCACACTTGAGGGGTTGCACGACAGAGTCATCGTCGGGAGTGGTGAAGGAGGAATCACCCTCGATAACCATGACCGACTAGCCGCACCACAGAGCTAGCATCATGAGTACTTCACGAGGTGTCACCCTCGGTACTCGATAGTAGCGCTGCAGAGTTGTACAAATAAGGGGGGTGCGGTGATGTGAGGGGCCTGGCTTGTCGGTCGGTTGACCGAGTCTTCGAGTCGTCGATGAAGAAGCAGGGGCAACTGGGACTAAGGGGTCACTGGGGTTTCATTGATCAACCTATAGTAAGCAGTTGATATGATTGCAGGTATAGTAATAGTTTATCAAAAACATGCTATGCATCAGAATAGGAGTTAACTAATACAGTAGCAAAAACTAATGCAAGAATAAGGGGGAAGAATGGGCGATATCGGAATGCTCAAGGGGGGTTTGCTTGCCTTGCTGCTCTGCGGCAAAAGGCTGATCATCAACGGTGTAGTCGTACCCGGCAGCACCGTCAGCCTCGGAGTCTACCGGAGAGAAGAGGGGGGAAGAAACAATAAATATAAAGCAGACAAATGCATCACGATGCATGACATGGCAATATGCAGAGCTAGGTATGCACTAACGCAGTACTACACGTTGCAGACGGGTCGGAAGAATATCTGTCGATATTTCCCGGGTCTTTGGAGTTATCGGACAGACGATCCGGAGGGGAAATGTTCCATGTTCATCACGCTAGGAGCATGTGACAAATGAACGGATGGCATAATCAGATTCGTGGGATTTTTTTGATCAACTTTCATGTATAAAACTTTTTCATCTGAGCTACGGATTATTTTCTATTAATTTTTAAAGTTTTAATCATTTTCTGGAATTAACAGATTTAATTAAATTCAAAAAAGGCATTTATGGCGTCAGCATGACATCAGGATGACGTCAGCAGCCAACAGTGGGGCTGACTGGTCAAACCTGACCAGTGGGCCCCACCTGCCATAGACTCATATTTAAACCAGTGTTAAATTAATCTAATTAGGTTTAATTATCAGGGGGGGTCCATCTGTCAGTGAGCCATTAGGGATAATTAATCATTTTTATTAATCTAATTACCTAATCAGTCTACTGACAAGGGTGGCCCACTTGTCATACACAGGGGGGGGTCGGGCCCCACCTGTCAGTGACTGAGCTGTGCCCAGTCAGCCAGTTGACCAAGTCAACTGGTCAACTGGGTCGCCCTGGCCCACTGGCAGGGTCACTGGAGGTGGCCCCAGGCCAGCCACATCGGCGGCGGCCGGCGGCTCAACGCCGGCGACGCCAAAACGCGGCGGAAGGCACGGGCCGGCGTCAGGATTCGCCCACAGAGGGTCATTTGGCCCGCGCGTGGGCGCGTTCGAACGAGCGCGCAGCGCCGCATCTAGTGGTGGCCGCGGCGTTGCCGGAGTTGGCCGGAAATGGCGCCGGCGATGAGCGGAGGCGGCGGCGCGGTTCGGGCGTCGACGGGATCGGAGCTACGGGGCGCTAGCGGGCGAACTAAGCACCTGGGGAGGCTCTACGCAGTGCGGGGGAGCGAACGGTGGTGAGCGCCGGACCAAAAGGCCACCGGAGGCTCGCCGGCGTCGAGCTCGAGCGGAGCCGACCGTCGGGAATGGAGGGGGAGGGGGCTACGGTGCCGGAGATAGCGCGAGAGGGAGAGGGGAAGAAGCAGGGGCTCACAGCGGTCCTGCAGAGGGGCAAAGCGGGCTCGAGGGAGGCTTGATGGCGCCGGAATCGTCGCGGCAAACGGCGACGGCCCGAGGAGGAAGAAGGCGGCGAGGGGACGATGCAGGGGCTCCGGGCTCGGGCTCGTGGTCGGGATGGAAGCGCCGGACGACGACGGAGCTGTTGGGCGAGGAGGCGAGGCGAATGGGGCACGGTGGCCGCGGCTAGCCGGCGTCCATGGCGGCGGCGGCGTGGGCTCGAGCGGGGGGAGGAGCAGAGAGCGAGAGAGGGGGGGGCAGGTGAGATCTAGGGCTACAGAGGGGGGGGCAGGGGCACGGGAGCGCGGGGGCGGCCTTATACCCGCCGGTCCATCGCCGGCGAGCTGGTCCGGCGGGGACGAGCTTGGCCGCGCGCGCGTGCCTCTGTCGCCCCACTGTAGAGGTGGGAGACGACCGAGGGGGCCGCTGGGCCGGCCTGGGCCTGCCACTGTGGCCTAAGGCCCAGGGCAGGGGGGGCTTTTTCTTTTCTTTCTTTTTCTTTTGCTTTTTCTTTTAATTATTTCTGTTTTATTTATTTTTAGCTTTAATTCTCTACTGCAAAAATAGGTGACTTGCTCCAAATAATACCTTGCATTATTAAGTGTGGCCATAAACATTTTTGGCATTTTTGGGATCTGTTCCAATTATCCATGGAATTAAAAAGTGCTTTTAAATTGCATTTGGGCTCTGTTTTGCATGGTGGGGTCCACACCAGTAGGTTGGTGATGTTGTTTTCCTTAACATCATTTGTTTTGGAATTTTTGACAAGTGTGCAACAATTTTCCTTTGCTGTTCGGGATTTTATTTTATCACAATAAAATTCAATGGCCTTTAGTGGTGGAACTTGAAATGAGATAAGAAATTCAAAGTGATCAAACACTGTTTAGCAAAATGATTAGGTACTGATCATGGTCATCACTGTGCTTAATTACAATGATCACTGTAGCCAAAATCCAGGCTGTCAGAACTCTCCCCTACTAAAAAGAATTCTCGTCCCGAGAATTTAAGAAGTAGAAGGAAAGAGCCCGGGGTATTCTGCACGAAGATGATCTTCGCGTTCCCAAGTGGCTTCATCTTCAGAATGATTTGCCCACTGCACCTTGAAGAACTTGGTAACCTTCTGACGAGTCCGACGTTCAGTTTCATCGAGAATGCGGACTGGTTGCTCCTTGTAAGAGAGGTCTTGTTGCAGCTCAAGCATATCATGATCCACTGCTCGGATAGGATCCTTGAAGCAGCGACGAAGCTGTGACACATGGAACACATCGTGAACCTGAGAAAGGTTTGGTGGTAGTTCCAGTTGATATGCCACCTTACCACGCCGTTCGAGAACAGTGAAAGGAACAATATATCGAGGAGCCAGCTTGCCCTTGATTCCAAAACGGTGTGTACCTCTCATAGGCGTGACTCGAAGATAAGCCTTTTCGCCAGGTTGATAGACCATATCTTTGTGATGACGGTCATACTGACTCTTCTGACGAGACTGCGCAGCCTTCAGATTTGCTTGAATAATGCGGACTTGATCTTCGGCATGTTGGATAATATCCGGACCGATAAGTGTACGTTCCCCAGTTTCTGACCAATTCAGAGGAGTTCGACACTTACGTCCATACAATACTTCAAAGGGGGCCATCTTCAGACTAGCTTGATAGCTATTGCTGTAGGAGAACTCAGCATACGGGAGAGATTCCTCCCATTTCTTGCCAAAAGAAATGACACAAGCTCGAAGCATGTCTTCGAGAATCTGATTGACTCGTTCAACTTGTCCCTGGAATTGAGGGTGAAAAGCGGTGCTGAAGGACAAACGAGTTCCCATAGCTTCCTGGAAACTTGCCCAGAACCTTGAAGTGAATAAGCTGCCACGGTCCGAACTAATCACCAATGGAATACCGTGGAGTGAAACAACTCTGGACATATATAGATCTGCCAGCTGACTAGCAGTAATAGTTTCCTTGACAGCCAGAAAATGTGCAACCTTGGACAGTCGGTCAATGACGACAAGAATAGCATCATTACCTTTCTGCGACCTGGGAAAACCAGTAATGAAGTCCATTTCAACATGATCCCATTTCCATTCAGCAATAGAAATAGGTTGTAGAGTTCCAGCAGGCCTTTGATGTTCTGCTTTGATCCGACGGCAAATGTCACATTCTGAAACATAGCGTGCAATGTCTTGCTTCATGTTAGACCACCAGAATCTTCGACGAATGTCTTGGTACATCTTGGTACTACCAGGATGAATAGACAGCGGAGTGTCATGTGCTTCCTTCATGACCTCCTGAGTCATATCATGCTTTTTTTCCCTACTCGGTACCACTAGGCGGTCTTTGAAGTACAAAGCGCCATCCTCAGCAATAGTGAAGGGTGAGGGCTTTCCTTCTGCGAGATCGCGTTTAATCCTCTCGACTTCATTGTCACACTTCTGGATCCACTTGATGACGTCCACAAGATCTGGTTTAGCAACCAGGGTATTAAGAGAACCCTGGGAAACAACGTGGAGGTTCATTTTGTAGGACCCTTCAGGAGGGGGAGCGAGATAACCCTGAGGAACAATATGGAGGTTCAGCTTGCGAAATTCTTCTTGGAGAAGGGGGTGAACCTTGTGAACCTGAAGGTGATTGGAATAAGACTTGCAGCTCAAAGCATCAGCCATTACATTAGCCTTGCCAGGTGTATAAGAAATACCCACATTGTAGTCTGCTATTCGTTCCATCCATCTTTGTTGACGGAGATTCAGATCTGGCTGAGTAAACAAGTACTTCAGACTTTGGTGATCGGTGTAGATCTCACAACGATTACCAACAAGGTATTGCCGCCACTCTTTCAGTGCATGAATTACTGCTGCTAGTTCAAGGTCATGAACTGGGTAGTTCTCTTCATGAGGACGCAATTGACGAGATGCATAAGCAACCACTCTGCGTTCTTGAATTAAGACATAGCCCATTCCCTGACGCGAAGCGTCACAATAAATGACGAAGTCCTTACGAGTATCCGGAGGAGCAAGCACTGGAGCAGACGTCAGTTTGTCCTTAAGTGCCTGAAAGCTCTCCTGACATTTTTCTGTCCACTCATATTTAACACCTTTGTGAAGCAGATTGGTTAAGGGCTTTGCAATCTTGGAGAAGTTCTCGACGAATCGACGGCAATAGCTGGCGAGTCCGAGAAAACTTCTGACTTGCTTGACATTCTTCGGGGGAGTCCAGTCAAGAATAGCCTGAACTCGTTCAGGGTTGACCGCAATACCATCCTTGGAGATCACATGACCAAGGTAGGTTACTTCGTCCATCCAGAACTCACACTTTGAATACTTTGCATAAAGTTGATGTTCTCGAAGTCTCTCCAGTATAAGATGAAGATGTTCGGCATGCTCTTCTTTATTCTTGGAGAAAACCAGGATATCATCCAGATAAACCACGACGAATTTATCAAGGTAATCCATGAATATATAATTCATCAGGCGAGAGAAGGTTGCTGGGGCATTGGTTAAGCCAAAAGACATGACGGTGTACTCGTATGAACCATAGCGAGTAACAAATGCAGTCTTGGGAATATCCTCTTCACGAACCCGGATCTGATGGTAACCCAACCTCAAGTCGAGTTTGGAAAACACTAACGAACCAGCAAGTTGATCATACAGATCGTTGATCCGAGGTAGCGGATATTTGTTCTGAATTGTAGCTTGGTTGATGGGGCGGTAATCTTAGACCAACCGGTTCGTACCATCTTTCTTCTTGACAAAGAGAGAAGGCGCTCCCCAAGCGGAGGAACTTGGACGAATGAAACCCAGACGAAGTGAATTGTCAATTTCTTGCTTAAGTTCAAGGAGTTCGTGTGGAGGCATCTTATAGGGACGCTTGGCTATAGGAGTGGTACCAGGTACCAAGTCGATGACAAACTCGACAGCTCTAGCAGGGGGGATCCTTGGAAGTTCTTCCGGAAAAACATCTTCGAAATCCCAGACAACTGGAATGTTTTCAATCCCTTCAAGCGGCGACTCATTTAATGCATTCAAGGCATATAGTCGGGCTTCGGCATCTCGAACAAGATGAGCATGGTAGTTGACTATCTCATCCGAAGGATGCAGCAGGTGTATAGTTTTGGTGGTACAAACGACGGAAGCAGTAAGTGCCGTCAACCAATCCATTCCCAGAATAAGGTCGATCTTGGAAGACTTCAATATAATGGGGGAAGCATGGAATTCTAGTCCTTCTATTTCAATGGGGACATCTGGACAAACCATGGAGGTTTGACATTGGCCAGCGGGGGTGTTTACCACTATTGGAATGCTCATCTCCTCGTACTTAATGCCATGCATGTATGCAAAATCTTCAGACATGAAAGAATGCGATGCTCCTGTATCAAACAATACAGAACCTGGTACTGAGTTGACGAGAAGAGTACCCATCACAGTAGCAGGCTGGTCTTGAGCTTCATTCAGTTCAGCATTATTAGCTTGAGCACGACCCTAAGCAGGCCTGGCATTGTTGTTGCAGGGCTGGTTGGTAGGCAGTGCAAGTTGATTCTGATTCTGCCTGCAGTCTCTAGCACGGTGTCCTGGACGACCACACTTGAAGCACAGCCCATCCTCAGGACGAGAAGGATGAACATGAGCTCGTGGTGGCGTAGCTGGGAGCCTCGGCTACCTAGGTGGGGGTGGAGGCAGACGAGGTGCAGCATAGGACGGCCTCGGAGCAGGAGGCGGTGCATGGTACATGTTGTGGGGGATCCAGATCTTGCGCTTCTGAGCAGATGAGCCCGAAGATGAGCCCATGTCACGATTGCGCTTGCTGTTGTCCTTGTAGTCCCGCAGACCTGTTTCCACTAGAATAGACTTGTTCACCAAGGTGGCAAAGTTATCGAAGTCTTGAACAAGGAGTGCCAGCTTGATATCAGGGTGGAGGCCTTCACGGAACTTCTCCTGCCTGCGAGCATCAGTTGCAACGTCTTCTTCAGCATAGCGAGATAAGTCCAGAAATTCCTGCTGATAAGCATCCACAGTCTTGTTGCCCTGGACTAAGTTGCGGAATTCACGCTTCTTCTTATCCATCAGTCCCTGAGGAATGTGACGAGCATGGAAAGCGGCTTGGAATTCCGGCCAGGTGATGATTGTTCCAACAGGCTGTGAGCACCTGTGGCTGTCCCACCATTGAGCAGCGGGACCCTTCAGAAAGTACGAGGCAAAGTTGACATAGCTAGCCACTGGGGCGCCTGAAGCCTCCAGCTCATAAGTGATGTCACGGAGCCAGTCATCTGCGTCAAGCGGTTGAGTTGAGCTGCGGTAGATTGCAGGGTTGAGACGCATGAAGTCTTGCAGAGTCATTGGGGCTGGCTGCTGATTCATATTTGGCCTTGGGAATTGGTCCATAAGCCCTTGCATAAACTGGCGATTCAGTTCAAACTGTTGCATCATACCAGCCATGTATTCCGGTGGTGGTGGTGGTTCAGGCGCACCACGACCACGACCAGCTGGCCTAACCATTCTGTCAAATTTTTAACAGTGGTAGTTTAGCATTGTGTAATTGCAAAGATAAAGAATCATTCATGAAGTAAATTGCACAAAGAAGGAAGTGCAATAGATATGATATAGTAGTTCAAACTTCAACATACAGATCCATACATAGGTCTATTACAAACCATAAGTTCGTTACGAAATAGACGATAGGTCCGGCATGAAAATAACATAGACAACTAGGCAGCACGCAGGCACGCGGTAGAGAGATACAACAACGGGACATAGCGATAAGCTACATCAACATCGGGGACAACGAAAGTAGCCACGGAACTGCACATGACCCTGAATGTGAAACCTGGGGGCAGGGTTCTGCATCCCGTGCACACCCTGATGCATAATCTGCATATCAAGCGGGAGCGCAGGTCCACGTGCCGGAGTACGACCTCCAACCGCAGGCCACTCAAGACCTGCAGGAAACTCAGTCCGACGCGGGTGAAGAATGTACTCCGGATGCATCCCCGCAATGACTGCTGGCAACAACTGCTCCATAGCCTGATGAAGACGAGCTCGGGTGGCGTACAGCTCGACGTTAAGAGCCCTGACAGTGCGATCCAGAGCCTCAGTGTACTGAACCAGAACCTGTGGGTCGTAACGACGACTCACGTAGGGGGTGCAGACCGCAGTGTAGGACCGGTCGGTACGTTGCCGTGCGAAAGGGGTCAAGACCTCAGCGTCGGCCGCAGTATCAACTCCAGCAGGAACATATGGGATGTATCTGTATGCCGTCTCCTCCAAGCAAGGGTTCGCTGCACGGAGACGAACAATAGCAGCATAGGCAGCATCCTGTACTGCCATCTCAATAGTCACTCCAATGCCACGGAAGGTGTGCAGCTCAGTGATGGAGAGGTCCTGTCGATCCCAGATAACCATCTCAGCCTCATACTGTTCCTGGTTGAACTCGTGGTAGTCCTCGTAAACAGTGTACTCGGGGTACCAGCGATATCCCAGCCTGATCAAGAGGTTGATCAGAATGGCCGGGAACCCAGTCGTGTCGTGAGCAAAAGTCAGAAGAACGACCTGCCTAGCGAGACGCATCTGTAACAAGAAGATTAAAGATGTCAAATGACAGTGTGTGCATCATAACTTCAAAGGAAAGTAATTGTCGACGAAACGATTCTCCGGTGGATGTGATCACGAGAACCTAATGTTATAGTAAGCAAAATCTTTAACCCGAAAGAGAATAGAGATCAGAACCCAGAGTAAGGATGAGAAATAAAAGATCCTAATACCACCCGATTGAGAACTGGGCCCGTAAGCCACACAACAATGTTAGTAAAAGTTTTTCAAGTACTAGACTCAACTTCGGCCAAGGAGTTGGAAAGGGGGCTACCTACAGGCAGTCGGCTCTGATACCAACTCGTGACGCCCCCGATCTCGACCGTACGCTAATCATACACGCAATGCGTACGACCAAGATTAGGGACTCACTGATCGATATCACAACACAACACTAGACACAAATTTAAAGTCATACAACTTCATATTACAAGCCAAGGGCCTCGAGGGCTCGAATACAAAGCTCGACAAAGCACGAGTCAGCAGAAGCAAAAAATATCTGAGTACAGACATAAGTTAAACCAGTTTTGCCTTAAGAAGGCTAGCACAAACATAAGCACCGGATCGAAAGAGGCGAGGCCTCCTGCCTGGGAACCTCCTAACTACTCCTGAGCGTCGGCATTCTCCACGTAGTAGTAGGCTCCAGCGGTGGTGTAGTAGTCGTCTCCGGCGTACTCCATCTCCTGGGCTCCATCGTCTGAACGTAGAATTGTATCGAGGGGGAAAGAGGAAGCAAAGCAGCAGTGAGTACTCTTCCAAAGTACTCGCAAGACTGACATCAGAACTATGCTAAGTATGCATCATTATCAAGGGGAGGGGTTATATCTGGACTGGCTGCAGAAAGCAAGAATAGGGGAAGGCCTAGTCCTATCGAAGACTAGCATCTTCAATATCTTGCAGCATTAGAAGAGTGCAGATTGGTACCTCACATATAGTCATATTATTGTAGCAATTTTATTAAGTAACCACGCCCAGAGATCCTCCCTCGACTCCCTGCGAGGAAGCAATCTCGGAGCCACATTCATTTCAAATTAAATCACAATTATAGTTGTATAAGGTCAAGGTACAACTCCAAGTCGTCCTGTTACCGTGGACATGGCTATTCGAATAGATTAATCATCCCTGCAGGGGTGCACCGCATCTCCAACACGCCTGATCACCTCCGGCCGGACACACTTTCCTGGGTCATGCCCGGCCTCGGGATAGCAGCACGTCGTCGCCCCACCTAGGCTCAACGAAGAGGCCAGCCCGCCGGTCTAAATCCTAAGCGCGCAGGTTCGTGGGCCCACATGCCCTTGCACTCCTGCACGATGCGAACGCGGCCGAGGTCAGTCCTAGCACCCCTTAGTAACAAGCGCGATGCCGTTGCGGACCACTCAGGCGCGCGCCACTCCATTGCTGACGTTCGAAAACCTTCGGCTGATACAACGACGCTGAGTGCCCATAACTTTCCCACGCGATGGTTTGGTGCGCAATAAGGCCAACGACCAACTCAGATCAAATACCCAAGCCATTAGCATTTTATTAATGCGGGGCAAGCGCGACCCATAAAGTGCGGTCCGTCGCCCCGTCTCGAGGATGTGTGGCAAGGGCCTCTCCTGCCCGTCCACGCCTCATCATCATCAAACCGTGGGTACCCCTCAGGGCCGACCCATCACCAACAAGTTTCCGTAACCAGGTCATAGTAACTGTGTGTATAAAACATCAAGACGGAACCTGAGGAATCACCCTCAAAGGGTCCCGCTCGATGAAACCGTCAAGGTGGACTTAGAGGAATCACCCTCGAGGGTCCCACACTTGAGGGGTTGCACGACAGAGTCTTCGTCGGGAGTGGTGAAGGAGGAATCACCCTCGATAACCATGACCGACTAGCCGCACCACAGAGCTAGCATCATGAGTACATCACGAGGTGTAACCCTCGGTACTCGATAGTAGCACTGCAGAGTCGTACAAATAAGGGGGGTGCGGTGATGTGAGGGGCCTGGCTTGTCGGTCGGTTGACCGAGTCTTCGAGTCGTCGATGAAGAAGCAGGGGCAACTGGGACTAAGGGGTCACTGGGGTTTCATTGATCAACCTATACTAAGCAGTTGATATGATTGCAGGTATAGTAATAGTTTATCAAAAACATGCTATGCATCAGAATAGGAGTTAACTAATACAGTAGCAAAAACTAATGCAAGAATAAGGGGGAAGAATGGGCGATATCGGAATGCTCAAGGGGGGTTTGCTTGCCTTGCTGCTTTGCGGCAAAAGGCTGATCGTCAACGGTGTAGTCGTACCCGGCAGCACCGTCAGCCTCGGAGTCTACCGGAGAGAAGAGGTGGGAAGAAACAATAAATATAAAGCAGACAAATGCATCACGATGCATGACATGACAATATGCAGAGCTAGGTATGCACTAACGCAGTACTACATGTTGCAGACGGGTCGGAAGAATATCTGTCGATATTTCCCGGGTCTTTGGAGTTATCGGACAGACGATCCGGAGGGGAAATGTTCCATGTTCATCATGCTAGGAGCATGTGACAGATGAACGGATGGCATAATCAGATTCGTGGGATTTTTCTGATCAACTTTCATGTATAAAACTTTTTCATCTGAGCTACGGATTATTTTCTATTAATTTTTAAAGTTTTAATCATTTTCTGGAATTAACAGATTTAATTAAATTCGAAAAAGGCATTTATGGCGTCAGCATGACATTAGGATGACGTCAGCAGCCAACAGTGGGGCTGACTGGTCAAACCTGACCAGTGGGCCCCACCTGTCATAGACTCATATTTAAACCAGTGTTAAATTAATCTAATTAGGTTTAATTAGCAGGAGGGTCCATCTGTCAGTGAGCCATTAGGGATAATTAATCATTTTTATTAATCTAATTACCTAATCAGTCTACTGACAAGGGTGGCCCACTTGTCATACACAGGGGGGGTCGGGCCCCACCTGTTAGTGACTGGGCTGTGCCCAGTCAGCCAGTTGACCAAGTCAACTGGGTCGCCCTGGCCCACTGGTAGGGTCACTGGGGGTGGCCCCAGCCCAGCCACGTTGGCGGCGGCCGGCGGCTCAACGCCGGCGACGCCAAAACGCGGCGGAGGACACGGGCCGACGTCGGGATTCGCCCACAGAGGGCCATTAGGCCCGCGCGTGGGCACGTTCGAACGAGCGCGTAGCGCCGCATCTAGTGGTGGACGCGGCGTTGCCAAAGTTGGCCGGAAACGGCACCGGCGATGAGCGGAGGCGGCGGCGCGGTTCGAGCGTCGACGGGATCGGAGCTACGGGGCGCTAGCGGGCGAACTAAGCAGCTGGGGAGGCTCTACGCGGTGCGGGGGAGCGAACGGTGGCGAGCGCCGGACCAAAAGGCCACCGGAGGCTCGCTGGTGTCGAGCTTGAGCGGAGCCGACCGTCGGGCATGTAGGGGGAGGGGGCTACGGGGCCGGAGATAGCGCGAGAGGGAGAGGGGAAGAAGCAGGGGCTCACAGCGGTCCTGCAGAGGGGCAAAGCGGGATCGACGGAGGCTTGACGGCGCCGGAATCGTTGCGGCGAACGGCGACGGCCCGAGGAGGAAGAAGGCGCCGAGGGGACGATGCAGGGGCTCCGGGCTCGGGCTCGTGGTCGGGATGGAAGCGCCGGACGACGGCGGAGCTGCTGGGCGAGGAGGCGAGGCGAATGGGGCACGGTGGCCGCGGCTAGCCGGCGTCCATGGCGGCGGCGGCGCGGGCTCGAGCGGGGGGAGGAGCAGAGAGCGAGAGAGGGGGGGGGGCAGGTGAGATCTAGGGCTACAGAGGGGGGCAGGCAGGGGCACGGGAGCGCGGGGGCGGCCTTATACCCGCCGGTCCATCGCCGGCGAGCTGGTTCGGTGGGGACGAGCTCGGCCGCGCGCGCGCGCCTCGGTCGCCCCACTTTAGAGGTGGGAGACGACCGAGGGGGACGCTGGGCCGGCCTGGGCCTGTCACTGTGGCCTAAGGCCCAGGGCAGGGGGGCTTTTTCTTTTCTTTCTTTTTCTTTTGCTTTTTCTTTTAATTATTTCTGTTTTATTTATTTTTAGCTTTAATTCTCTACTGCAAAAATAGGTGACTTGCTCCAAATAATACCTTGCATTATTAAGTGTGGCCATAAACATTTTGGGCATTTTTGGGATCTGTTCCAATTATCCATGGAATTAAAAAGTGCTTTTAAATTGCATTTGGGCTCTGTTTTGCATGGTGGGGGTCCACACCAGTAGGTTGGTGATGTTGTTTTCCTTAACATCATTTGTTTTGGAATTTTTGACAAGTGTGCAACAATTTTCCTTTGCTGTTTGGGATTTTATTTTATCACAATAAAATTCAATGGCCTTTAGTGGTGGAACTTGAAATGAGATAAGAAATTCAAAGTGATCAAACACTGTTTAGCAAAATGATTAGGTACTGATCATGGTCAGCACTGTGCTTAATTACAATGATCATTGTAGCCAAAATTCAGGGTGTCACACTACAGCAACAAGTTGTAGGTGAGGACCCATTGGCTTCGTGAAGCAGCACAAGGTTGTGGAGGAGCAATTCCACCTTGCTGCTACAATGTGTACAACACAGGTGTCGAAGGAACTACTTCAACGTGCTGCACTAGATATCGCTCTAGAGGCGGAGGTAGGACTGATATGCCAACAGGAGTTCAATCCAAAACTCCTAGAGCACAAGATCTAGTCCAAGATCTTAAATAGGAACAACGAGTTCTATTATAGGTGGTGGTACATAGTTTGCTTACAAACTAGAGATGAGGACCTCTATTTATAGGGCTTTGGGAAGCCTTCACATACTTCTACTTATGGCTAGAACACTCTAGAAAACATTACCTAAGATTCACCATTCTACTCATAGCTACTAACAACTAGAGGACTCTAGAAAACAGTGGGTAAGATAGAAAAGAAAAGCCTTGTTGTTTGGAACTCGCCCTCGAGTTATCTTCATAGAGCGCTTCTTCTGGATGGTAGAGAGTCAAGTCCGCAACATTGAAAGTGTTGGATATACCCATGTCGCTTGGAAGATCTATCACATAAGCATTATCATTTATCTTCCTCACGATAGAGAAGGGCCCATACTTTCACTGCCGAAGCTTCCCTTTAACACCTAAAGGCAGCCTCTCTTTTCGGAGGTAGACCATCACCTTATCCCCAACTTGGAATGATTTCGGCCTCCTTTTGCAGTCAACAAGTTGTTTATATTTCTGATTTTGTGCTTCCAAAACATTACGAATTTCTTCAAATTACGCAGTGTAATTATCAGCAAAGGACAGTGCTGATTTTGAGTTTCCCCTTGATGGTAGCTTCACCAGGTCCACCACATGTGTTGGAACTTTAGTGTAGACAATGGAAAAAGGACTCCTTCCTGTGGACCTATGCTTGGAGTTATTGTAGGAGAACTCTGCAAGAGATAAAGCCAAATCCCATTGTCCTTTTCTTTCTCCACAAATGCACCGGATCAGATTACCCAAAAATTTGTTCACCACTTCAGTTTGTCCATCTGTTTGTGGATGGGCAGTGCTAGAAAATTTCAATTCAGTGTTGAACTGCTTCCACAAAGTGAGCCAAAATGCAGCAAGAAACTTGCTATCACGGTCTGAGACGATGGACCTTGGAACTCCATGAAGTCTTACCACTTCTCGAAAGAATAGGTTTGCTACATGATGAGCATTCATTGTCTTGCGGCATGGGATGAAATGAACCATCTTAGAGAATCTGTCCACGACCACAAAGACAGCATCACTCCCTCGTCTTGTTCTTGGCAAACCCAAGACGAAGTCCATAGAGATGTCCTCCCATGGAGCAACAGGAACGGGCAAAGGCATGTATAACCCTGTGTTCTGCACTTGGCCTTTGCAGGTTTGACATATAGGGCATTGCTGAACAAACTTTCCAACATCTCTCTTTAGTTGTGGCCAAAAGTAGCGAGCTTCCAGGTTAGCGATAGTCTTGTCTCGTCCAACATGGCCACTAAGATCACTTGAATGGAGTTCTCTAATTAGTTTGTCACGCAGAGAACTCCTTGGGATACACAAACGATCATTTTTGAAGAGGTAGCCATCCTGCACCAAATAGTCATCACTTAATGGTTGCCCCCTGAAGTGCTTTACCCAAACATGGCCAAAGTCTTCATCGTCCTCATACAACTCCTTTATTTGATCCATGCCTGGAAGTTCAGCCTCAAAAGAAGTCAAGAGGCATGCACGCCGACTCAAAGCATCGGCCACTCGGTTAGTTGTTCCAGATTTATGCATGATGAGATAGTTAAATCTCTCCAGATATGCTGCCCATCTTGCTAGCATGCGATCAATATGTTTCTAATTTCTAAAATGCTTCAAGGATTGATGGTCACTATAAACAATAAACTCTTTAGGCAGCAAATAGACTTCCCAAGTCGTCAAGGCTCTGAAAACGGCATACAATTCTTGCTGATAGGTACTCCATTTCTGTCTAGCTTCGTTTAACTTCTCACTAAAGAAAGCAATGGGCTTCCTTTCTTGAGATAGAACAGCTCCAATGCCTACTCCACCTGCATCACATTCCAACTCAAAAGTCTTGTTGAAATCAGGTAGCACCAAGACAGGAGCTTGTGAGAGCTTCTGCTTGATCTCACTGAAACTAGCTTCAGCCGCTTCTGTCCATTGGAACTTTCCTTTCTTCAGGAACTCGGTAATTGGTGCCATGATAGTGCTGAAATTCTTCACAAATCGCCTATAGAAAGTTGCAAGGCCATGAAAACTTCTTACCTCAGAAATGGTCTTCGGAGTTGGCCATTCTCGGATTGCTTCAACCTTAGAATCATCAACACGAATACCATCACATGTTACGATGAATCCTAGGAAAAGAAGTTGTGTTTGCAGGAAAACACATTTCTTCAAGTTAACATAGAGCTCATTTTCCCTTAGTACTTCTAGCACCTTCCGAATGTGGTCAAAGTGTTCATCCTCATCCTTGCTATAGATCAAGATGTCACCGAAATAGACCACAACAAAGTGGGATAAGAAGGGTCGAAGGACTTGATTCATTAAGTGCATGAAGGTACTTGGTGCATTTGAGAGTCTAAATGGCATGACTAGCCATTCAAACAACCCTTCCTTCGTCTTGAAGGCTGTTTTCCATTCATCCCAGGTTCTGATACAGATTTGATGATATCCGCTTCTTAAATCAAGCTTTGTGAACACTCTTGCTCCACTAAGCTGATCCAACATGTCATCCAGACGGGGAATAGGGAATCTATACCTTACAGTGATCTTGTTAACGGCTCTACTGTCTGTACATATGCGCCAAGATTGTGGAGGAGCAACTCCACCTTGCTGCTACAATGTGTACAGCACAAGTGTTGAAGGAACTACTTCAACGTGCTACGCTATATATCGCTCTAGAGGCGAGTGGAGGCCAATATGGCAGCAGCGGGAACACCCTTTCTTATCATCTCAACCAGCTGGTCAAATCTCCGATTAAGATCTTCACGCAGCTCTTTGATTTGTTGCTCTGCAGCATCTATCCTCTTCTCCAGTTGCTCCATTGCTTGCTGCAGCTTGCTCTCAAAGAGAACAACAAGAACTTGTATGGATCAATGGGGCTCTGGTACCACCTGAAGCAGCACAAAGTTGTGGAGAAGCAACTCTACCTTGCTGCTACAATGTGTACAACACAGGTGTCGAAGGAACTACTTCAACGTGCTGCGCTAGATATCGCTCTAGAGGCGGAGGTAGGGCTGATATGCCAACAGGAGTTCAATCCAAAACTCCTAGAGCACAAGATCTAGTCCAAGATCTTAAATAGGAACAGCGAGTTCTATCATAGGTGGTGGTACATAGTCTTCTTACAAACTAGAGGTGAGGACCTCTATTTATAGGGCTTTGGGAAGCCTTCACATACTTCTACTTATGGCTAGAACACTCTAGAAAACATTACCTAAGATTCACCATTCTACTCATAGCTACTCACAACTAGAGGACTCTAGAAAACAGTAGGTAAGATAGAAAAGAAAAGAAATAGTACACTAGTGTGGAAGCATCTAGAAGTAGCCAAACAAATCTGACATATGACTATCATTATTTTTCATCTAGTGTTCCTCATCACTTCGGCTAACAGCGATGCCGTTTCTTTGGACGATGAGCAGGATGTAGTAGGATCCACCGTCGCACGAAGTCAAGGAAAGAGATGAGATGGGAACAAATTAGAGAGGTGGGAAAGAGAGAATGGCGAAGAAAACGATTCGGGGGCCAACCTAACGACGCGCGCGCAGGTTGGCTAGCTATATCCGCCAGATTTTTGCGGATATGATCAACCACATTTTCGAAGCATATTCTGAAAATCTTGGCTGCCTATATCCCTGCTCGTCTTTCAACCAAACGCCTGGCAACCACTTGAAAAGTGGCTATCCCTAGCCAGCTGAGGGATAACCATCAAACCAAACGCCCCCGTAGGTAATCCCTTCGTCCGGGTTTATTAGGTCCATCTTATTTTATGATAAAGTTTACCTACAAATGTAACTAATAAAATGTAAACTATATGTCACAAAAATTACATTGTTGGAAAGCTCTTCCAAATACAAATTCAATGGTATACTTTTTGTATCACATATTTTATATATTTTTAGTAATATAGGCGGTCAAAATCTGGCACAAAATAGAAAAGGGTCTAATAAATTCAGACGGAGGTAGTATATATGATAACAAAAATTTATGTTTTTAGCAAATAAAATATTTATGATTAAAAATAAACATTTTATAAACAACACAATATAACGGGTTATCGATGTCATTGTTTCTATATCCTTGCTATCCTGCATACCCTAGTTCTCGATCCTCTGCCAGGGCCGGGCCAGTAGTGGTACAAAATGTGCGGCCCGCACAGGGCCCACAATTTTGGGGGCCCCAAAATTTGTATAGAGGCATTGTAGTATTTCTCAAGAAAAAAATCCTACACGCTGGATCTGGACCTGATTTGAGGCCATCGAGCGTAGGAGTGCTTGTGCTCGATCGATATTTCTCAAAAAAAGGAAGCAACTCGATCGATAATATGAAAACGCTACCATCAGTCTAAAAACGGGATCGCTACAAAAGTCCATCGGGGTCGTCTTGTCTTTCAATCTGGAGACCGCAATAGCAGTCGCGTCGAGTTCGCTATAGGAAACATGATCGTCTCATCGACTTCGCCTCATCAGATCGATTGGATTCAGACTGCTGCCGTTTCGTTAGAGATCGTTTTTACCTCTTAGGTTAAAGATTTCGGTGTAGCAGTTCAACCAGACAGGACCCAAAATTAGGTGAGTTAGACGGTTTGTCTAATATCCAAACATTGACGCATGATCTACAATTGATATATGCTACTCCCTCCGTTCCAAAATATAAGACCTTTTCAGATTTCATTATAGACTATGTACGGATGTATATAGACATATTTTAAAGTGTAGATTCACTCATTTTGCTCCGTATGTAGTTCATAGTGAAATCTCTAAAATGTCTTATATTTAGGAATGAAGGGAGTACTTTATAACTACAAATTTATTTTATTCATCTTTTTATCCTGTGTAGTAATACATATCCGAGTCATCAAGACAAACATTAGCCTGCTTGGTATAATTGCTCGTTAGCTCATTTTTTTTAATGAGTAGGGTCCCATTTTTCCGTTTCGCACATGGCCCTGAATTTTGTCGGCCCGGCCCTGTCCTCTGCTATACTGTATGTATATGCGCGAGTGGCTACAGTTCGCACACGGCGACACACTACCTGTGGTCAGTGCCTCAGAGGTCTTGTGGAGCCGGCGGGACGACCAAATCCATATCTCCTCCGTCCATGACTCCAGCCACCATTTTTGCAGCGCTGAGAGCAGATGCGTGCAACTCCGGCTTCCAGTGTGTACACGCCACCTTCGATGCGAATCTCCTCCGGAATTTCAACGCGCGCGCGCACACGTCGCCGGCGATCGAGCTCGCCGCCGAAACAGGGAGTCCACACCGCACTCGTAGCCGCACGTACGTAACCTCGAACGGCTGCAGTTATACGATGGACGGATAATAAAGCGGATATTTCATTATCTAAAATGAAAACGCGGATAATTCAATTGTTTTTTGAGTGAATTGCAAAAAACCATCACATTAAAGTTCTCATTTGAAATTGCCACCATATTTCTTGAGCGCCCCAAAAGTCTACCCCTTGTCGGCGGCGGGAGTCGCGTCCATTGACGGCGACAAACACGACATGGGCGGCAGCGCAGAGCGGGCGCTCGGGTGGTAGTCGTGGCGCGACCGCGGAGTAGCTCGGGTGGTACTGCTCAAAGGGGCGACGGCGGGGCGCGGATTCTCTGCCTTGCCGAAGCAAAGGCAGCGAGGAACAGTGCCTCTACCTTAGTTGGAGAGCCGTTGGATCAAAAGCCAAGCATCCAGATCAGATGAAGTACTGTAGCATGTGACTGTTCACGTTGTCCTGTTTAGGTCACTATTTAGCGGTACTGTTCCGGTACTGTTTGGTGGCGCTGTTATATCAGATCTGGGCAGCCCATTCTTAATCCAACGGCCAAAGGCTGGGAAAGGTAGAGGTATTGTTCATCTCTGCCTTTGCTTCGGCATGGCAGAGAATCTACAGCCGCGACGGCGGCGGGAGTCGCGTCCATGGGCGGCGACGAGCATGACACGGGCGGCAGCGCGGAGCGGGCGCTCGGGTGGCAGTCGTGGCGCGACCGCGGAGCAGCTTGGGTCGCACTGCTCAAAGGGGCGATGGTGCCGTCTCAGCAGCCCATGGAGCAACGCGGGTGGTGGGTGTCCTCAGGCCCGTGCTGGAGCAAGTCACCGACAAAGAAGCAGCAGCAAAGTATGCGTCGACGGCAAGCAGCGACAACGGCAACCCATGGTTGCGGTGTGTGTGCGGGCAAGAGAGGTGCAGCAGGGGAGGAGAGAAGGTGGACGAGGGGTGGATAAGACACCGATAGGTGTGCCCTCCTTCAAGTTAACAAGTCAATGTCGTTTATCAGTGACGGAGCTTGAAGCCCAATATTGGGCGGGCTGAGCGGGCCAAGTAGAAGGAAACAACACGTGGCTGCTGTTCCAAGGCCCATAAGTAAAAAAAAAGTAAACAAACTGTAAAAAGTTGGGCGGGCCACGGCCCGTTCGGCCTTGCCGTGGCTCCGTCAATGTCGTTTATGTTGACCATATAGTGTCACGTGGACTTCACCAATGGGTCCGATTTGCGAGAAATCAAAATAATTTGGACCAGATCGGTCATCGGTGTTTATTGAGAAAATTACATAAAAAGAGGTAGATTTTTGGGGCGCCCCAAGAAATGTGCTGGCAATTTCAGATGAGAAATTCAAATGTGATGATTTTTACAATTCACTCGGGTTTTTTTGGTCGACAACTCTACTGGGATTTAGCATGCCAAATACGGCGATGTCCAGGTTCCGTAGAACTCCCAAAAGAAGGAACAGATAGGCGCGCCACAATGGGGGCAACAAAATTTCGGATATTTGTGAACGAGCATCCGTCTCTGTGTGGTGGCGCGGAGAGGCGTGGTGCCGCTACGTCCTGGCCGGGATGCCGTGGCTCGCTCCCGCTCCCGGTCGAGAACGACGCGCGCCGTGCTTCGGTGATCACACTCATTTTCGTCTCCTCGCCTCCTTGGTGCGCTGTATGTATTCGCTGGATTAGTAGGATGAAACGTGGGGGTCTCAGGACAAATCTTCTTATCCTCTTTTCTGCTTACGGGGTCCAAAGATTTGAGCTTGCGTTCCGCACCACGTAGGAGGTATCGCATCGCTCTTGGTTGGAACTCGCGCTCTCGATCACGACTCCGAGTCGCCATCGGAGGGGATCCGTCCGACGAGGATGCCGCACTAGATATAAGTGAAATCGACAAAGACGACGGAACTTGGCGGCAGGTCGTGTGCGACTCTCAAACCGTCAGTATTCATCCTGATGTAAATGTCTTAACCCTTCAAGCCATCCAACATCGACCCCTGCTCAGCACCACAGTTTTCTCGCAAAACCAACCAAACCTAGGGGGACTTTACGGGAGTCTGTAGTCATGTAGGACTCCGACACCCCAACCCCACCTAAAACTAAAGCGGAGCGCACTTTTGTAGCTAGCTGCACTGTTTCCGCGGTAAAATCCCTTATTTTTTCCTTTCATCTCGCCGCTCTTCAACCAGTTCCCGTCCTTTTTCCTCGCTCTCTTCATTCCTCCCGTTGCTGGCGCATGGAGATGGAGGAGACCTTGTCGGAGACGATGATGGTGGAGGATCCGAGCATCACGCTCGTCTCGAAGATCAACTCGGAGACACGGCAAAATCGCCGCGTCAAAGCAAAGGTCACAAAGGCGGAAACACTCAAGAAGCAGAAGGCCGGCATAGGGCTTGCCGGTGGCGGACGTCGTTGTGGGAGTGTCGTGACCAGCCGCCCTCGCCGGCCGTGTAGACGCCGCCATGGCCAGAGCATTACAAGGCTCCGTACTACTACGCCGCCAAGCAACTGGGTTGGCAGTCCCCGGCATCCGCGGCCGGGCAAGTGCCCTACATCGTCGATGTCAACGTGGCGCCGTTGCTTTTCTTGGAGAGTTCATCACCGCAGCTTGTTCGAACGTGGGGGCCTGGCGAGGAGGAGATGGGTGTCCGCACGCTGTTCGCTGGTATGCCTAAAGCGGGCGAGCCGACGCACGACATCACAGACAGGGAGATGTTTGACATCATCAACAAGGGAGGCACGGGAGGAGGTGGCTATGAGGATGGGCAGGTGGATGACTCGGAGCCCACCCAGTCCGACACCTACACCCAGTCGGGCACGCAACAGGGCTACACCCAGTCTGGCACCTACACCCAGCCGGACACGCGGGATGACTACACCCAGTCTGGCAGCTACACCAAGCTGGGTGTGGGCACACAACATCAAGATTTGGCCACCGGATAGCAACATGAGGAGGAGGACGACGAGGACGGTGAACCGGATGATTTCGGTGGCGAGGTGTGGAGGAGAAAGCTTCAATACATGGGAGGACGAGCCGTTGTCAATTCATAGTTGGACACTAACCTCGATCCGATCCATGGCACTGAGCAAAAGGACACGACTTGTTGGGCCAACATTCACACTTGGTTCCATGAACAAAAGCATTTCGCACCCTACTCCGACGCGTCATCCGCAAAAGTGAATCAATGTCCCTCAACCATCGATGATAAACCATCCAAGAGGCCGTGTAGAAGTATTGTGGCCACTTGAGGCAACTCATCGCATTGTGGCCTAGTGTTGCGCAAATCCCCGAGCAAGTAAATTGTTAATATATGTACATCACTTGTTGAATATGCATTGTTTTTTTTTTAATAATTTGTAACCGAATATGCATTGTTTTGTTGATAATTGGTAGCCAGATATGTATGCATTTTTGTGTAGATTATGTGTATCCGGATATGCATAGTATTGTAGCCGGACATGCGTAGTTGTGTAGATCACCCATTATGCATAACTTTTTAGCCGGATATGTATCCTTAGTTTTGTAGCCGGATATGTATGCATAATTTTGTAGCCATAGACGAATATGCATAGTTTTGTAGCCGGATTTGCATAGGTTTTTTAGCCGGATATGCATTATTTTGTAGCCTGATATGCATTGTGGATAATGTTTTATTTTGTAGCCTTTTGAGCGTGTAATGTGTTCAAAAAGTTGAAGAAGAAACATACCAGTGTCATGCATTGTTGGTTGAAGTTGAATGGACAACCCAAGTGAAACCTATACATTATCAAGACCGTCACCCAAAGGCACCGAGGAAGAAACCAGTGACTCAACCGACCCAACTAAAGAACCACGCAAGAAGAAGAGGGTTCCGGGGAAATAAGTGGGAGGAGTAGAGGGCGAAGCGAGACGGTGCGATGGCCAAGATGATAGAGACCTTGACGAACAAGGAGGAGGCATACTCATGCACTCCGACGTCAAGGAGGAAAAACGGTGGAGATGTTTAACTCGTTAACTAAGGTAACTGAGAAGAAACTCAAGCTCGAAAAGAATAAGACCATGCTTGAAGAGGAGAAGGTGAAGATCGCAACCGCCGCGGAGGACGCAAATATGTTAACCTTGAAGGTGGCGGATTCGGATGATAACACAAGAATGATTGTGCATGGCGTCCGTTTAGAAATGTTACAGTGGCAGAAGGATGAGCAGGAGAGGACGGAGCAGGACGAGATGGAGGCGGCGGAGGAGGAGGCGTCCTACATGGCGGCAACGACGGATTGAGCGTGGAGGCTCGGATTGACGAACTGATATTCTTTTGTGATCGACATACAAATCTAAGCATACTTGTCTTTTTTTTGGGCTGTGTTCGGTCGATGATGTGATCCGCGCTCGTGTGATTCGGCCGCAGTATTGATCATACGTATCCGAACTTCAAATTGCCTTTTAGTGACAGACATAGTGGCTAGCTTTGAATGGTCGGCTCTCGCATCCTTGTCCGCGGGCTGATCCCTGTCAGCGGATGGATGCGGTGTCCGGTTTGCGGGTCAATGTTGAGATGCCCTTACGAGCCAGATGTTTGTCCTTCTGAAGAACAGTTGTTCGGTTTTACTGCTCTTTCTGTAAAGTTTTACAGGACGTTATAGTTCACTTACAAATAGTTTAATTAGATCTTCCTTTTGTGAGAATAAGAATGCATTTTTTTTGAGAAAGAAGAAAATAAATGATGGACTTTTTCCACCTTGGGCCCAAATCTTCGCAAGAGTTGTATCTCGCTTATACCGAGATGAAAGAAGTTCTCGCCTCTAGCGTCCAGTAGTGTCCGGCCCATTAGCTCACCATTAAAACAAGAGAAATAGAGAAAAATGGAGGCGCGACAAGGGGGTGAACCCTGGTCTCCTCGCCACTATGATGAGCTGCTGGCCATTGTGCCAGTCTGATGTTCGTAGTAGAATAGAAGGCGCGAACCACTTGACGGCAAGGAGTCGTTTTCCCACTGGTTTTCCTATTTATTTTTATTTCCTACTTCTTCCTTTCTTCAACAGTTTCTTTGTTTATTTTCTCTGTTTTGTTCTTTTTATTTTCTTTTTATTTTTTTGTTTCTTCAGTTTCATGTGTTCTTTCTTGGTGTTCATTACCGTTTTTCCTTCCCTTTCTTTTTTCTTAGGTTTTGTTTGTTTCTTTCTTGTTTATCATCGGTTTCATTTTTTCAGTACACATTCAACATTTTTCGTACACATCAGAAAAATTTCTTATATACATACTTAACATTTTTGAATTACATGATTTCCATTTTTTGAAAACTTGATTTCGAATTTTTTTCATACATATTATATATTTTTTGTTATATATCCAATACATTTTTCTAATACATGTTTAACAGTTTTACAATACGAGTTTAACAGTTTTTAGTGCATGGTCAACAATTTTACAATACACATTTCAATAATTTTTCAAATGCTTGAATATCATTTTTCAAATACAGGATTAACATTTTTGGAACACATGGTCAACATTTTCAGTATACATTTCAAACACATGTTTAACATTTTTTGAAACTCATATTTAACATTTTTTTCAAATGTTTATGTCAGAATTTTTTATATATTTATTTACAATATTTGAAGGATAAATAAAATTAGAAAAAAGTAAAAAGTGAAAGACAAAACCAGAAAATAACCGAGGCTTTGGCCTCGCGCGAGCTGGCCCAATATGGCGTTCCCCTCAGGCGATGCTCTTGGGAGCAACTAATCAAGGAGTACTCCTTCAGAAGCCCCGTAAGGTGTACTCGGTCATTTGGGTTGGGCTAGGAGCTCGCCACCTGACGCTCTCTCCGCCATCGCCAGGTGTCGTGCTCTGGGCGCTTCCTACTTTTTTTTTTCTATTTTTCTATGCGCATTTTGGGATTTTAGATGATTTGTGGTTGTTTTTTTCCTTTTTTGTTTTTTTCCTCGGATTTTCTTAGATTTTGGACAAAATGCGTTTTTTCGGCGAGAGGCACGAATTTACTTCTCTTGGAGGCATAGATTTGCTTCCGCGAGAGGCACGGCCTTGCCCCTCGCAAAAAGGAAAAAACGCGTTCTCATTTTTTCTCTACCACGAGAGGCACAAATTTACTTCTCGTAGAGGCACGGATTTGCTTGTGCGAGAGGCGCGGCCGTGCCTCTCGAAAAGGAAAAAAAGTATTTTTTTTTCACGAGAGGCACGGATTTATTTCTTGAGGAGACACGGATTTGCTTCCACGAGAGGCACGTTCGTGCCTCTCGCAAACGAAAAAATGATTTTTTTTTCATACCATGAGAGGCACAGATTTACTATTTATAAAGGCATGGATTTACTTCCCGTGGAGGCACGGATTTGCTTCCGCGAGGGGCACGGCCGTGCCTCTCGAAAAGGGAAAAAATGTGCTTCCGGTTCAGGTTTTTCATCCGATTTTTTCATGAAATAAAAAGTTCGTCGAAACCTAACAACATCAGATCTTTTTTGAAGATCTCGACGCAGGGAATCCAACGGTGAAATCGGTTCGAGATTTGGATGTATGATTTGACAGATAAAACGTTGTGAATACACGAATCTAAAAAAAAAACTCACAGGTTAGGACAAATGACGTATATGCAGCGCAACACTTGTCGTAACCTTGGGATGGGAGTGATCTTTGCAAACAGTACTCCTTAAGTAATAATTTTGGGTGCTCCTTTTCCTTTCTCATACAAAGGAGCAACTTGTATTGCTCAAAAAATAAAACAAGGGCTACCCGGCAAATTCGTGAGAGCTATATCTCGCTTACAGCTAGAATAGCCCACTTGCAGCAAGAATAGCTCTCATCTCGCTGCTGTCTTTTGGGCGGCCCGTTTGTTGTTTTTTAATCATTTTGTTCGCTCTTTGTCGTTCGCTCGATCGGCCATGTGTTGTTCGCTGGTTCTCGTCCAATTTTTCTCTTTTTTTCTTCTACTTTTTGTTTGGCGTTCTTATTTATTCTTAGTTTCTTGTTTTTGTTTTTGTACTTCGGGTTTATTTCTTTGTTTTGTCATGGTTTTTATTGGTTTTTTCTTCTTTCTCATTTTCCTACACTTTTTTGGGTATTCAATTGTTTCTTTTCTTCCTTCCTTTATTGGTTTTATTACTATTTACTATTCTTTTTGGCACTTGTTTCTTTGGTTTCATTTCCGTTTCCTTTTTTTTGGTTTCTTTTGTTTCAATTTTGGTTTTCATTGTTTTTCCTTTTTGTTTGTTTCTATCCGTTTTCATTCTACATTTTTCATATATATCAAGAACTTTTATGTAATACACGTTTAATATTTTTCAAAGAAAAGTTTAGCTTTTTTTAAAACATGGTCAACATTTGTTCTATATAAAATTTTATTTTTTTAAAATGTTTGATTAATAATTTTAAATACAAGACTAACACTCTTTTAATACACGGTCAATATTGTTTCTATACAAATTTTTAAATACATGATAAACCATTTTAGAAACAAGAATAACAATTTTTAATACACGGTTAATATTTTTCTATACATAATTAAGATTTTTATTTTTTATTAAAATTTCAAATAATTGCTTACTATTTTTGCCAATGCTTGATTAACATTTTCAGTACACGATCAACCTTTTACACAAATTGTATATTTTTTCGTATACATTTTCCTTCTACAGGAGAAGCATTTTACACATTTAGCCTTTTTCAAATGCTTGGTTTATATTTGTTTGAATACATGGTCAGCATTTGTTCTATACACATTTTAAACATTTTTAAAATGCTTGGTAAAATTTTCAAATACAAGATTAACATTTTTTGAATAAATGGTCATCGTTTTTTCTCTACAAATAATATATACAAGATTAACATTTTTTGAATAAATGGTCATCGTTTTTGAACTAGCCATGGACAGGGGTGCGTGGAAGCTTGCTATCCATGTGCCAGAACCATGAGTTGGTCGCGAGATCTTATGGGTTTCACCTCTAGCCTACCCCAACTTGTTTGGGACTAAAGGCTTTGTTGTTGTTGTTGTTTTTTCTCTACACATTTAATATTTTAAAATATTCGATTAACATTTTTCAAATACTTGTTTAACATTTTGTCAAATGCTTGATTAACATTTTTCTATATACATGATCAACGTGTTTCATACATATTGTATATTGTTTGTACAAATTTTTCTTATACATGAGACACTTTGTCTTTTACACATTAAAAAAATTTAATTGCTTGGTTAACGTTATTTTTTCAAATGTTTTTATGTGAAGTGTTTTTGGTAATATATTCTATATTTGGAAGTATAAATGAAATTAAAAAAAGAATAAAAAAGTGAACCCTCCCCCCCCCCCCCCGCCCCCCCGCCCCGGCGGCCCCAATACTCATGACCTCCCGCGTGCTGGGGCCGGTTCATTCAGTGATCCGCCTATTGCGAGAGCACGTTAGGTCTTGCTATAAGTGAGACATAACACTGCCCATGCAAGTGTGCAATAATTCTATCTTTTTTTTGTGGGGTATGCAATAATTCTGTTGTGATCGCGACCCGGCCAAAGAACCGAGCTTATACAGATAAGCGGCGCCACTTATATTCAGACAATGATCTCAAAAAAAAAAGAAAAAAGCTTATATTCAGATAGAGCCGCTGCCGTTATCCTAAAAAAAAGATAGAACCGCCGCCGGGTCAGAAAACGCCGGCCTGTCGGCGGGCGGGCGGTGCCACGGTGGTGGAAACTTAACCACGACTTCCATGGCCGTTTGGCTTACGTGCCTAGTACGTCGACTACTGGATTTGCGGTCCGTGGATTAGATGCTATTTATGGCGATGGCCGGTACAATGTGTAAGGGCTAGGGTTCGAATTCATCCATTACTCTCGGATCTCGATCTACAAGGGGAATTGGAGGAAGGAGGAAGGAGGAATCTCGAGCTACAGGTGCTCACAATACACACGCTACAAGCCGTTCTGCCATCGCCACCCCACTCACCCGTTCGCACACACCTAAGTACTAGTGCCCACTTGGGCCCATTCCGGCCCAGCTAGCCGAGCCGGTAAGCGAGGCTGACGCTTGGGCCGGCCCAGTGCTTGAACGCCATCTTCGCGCGTCCCTTAATCGCTGACAATCCCACCCTCCTTAGAAGCGGCTTGTCCCCAAGCCGGTGCTCGCGGAAACTTCTGGCGCAACGATACCTTGTCTTCCCAAGTAGCCATCTCCACGGGTGCATTATTCCACTTGACCAAGACTTGAACCAAGGAATCGGCGCCCCGACGAATGACTCGCTGTTGAAGAATCTGCTCTGGAATCTGAAACTGATCATCAGGAACAGGCAGCAACGGAAGTACCTGACACCCTGGAGCAAGGACCTTGCGCAGCAACGACACATGAAAAATGGGATGCACGCGACTGGTTGGCGGCAGAGCCAATCGGTACGCGACTTCACCCACTCGTTCCACCACTTCGAACAGCCCATAAAACTTGAAAGCAAGCTTGTGGTTTGCACGCGGCGCCACTGAAGATTGTAGGTATGGCTGAAGCTTCAGGAATACCACATCTCCTACCTCAAATGAACGCTCAGTGCAGTGTTTATCAGCTTGATTTTTCATGCGTTGCTGGGCTCTCAGTAGGTGCTGGCGGACAGATTCAAGCACCACCTTTCGATCATCCAACCACTGTTGCAAATCAACAGACTGAACAACTGCATCAGTAGAGAGACCAAAGTGCCGAGGGGCGTGCCCATATACGATCTCAAAAGGAGTCGTCCCAGTAGCTGAATGCCAGTTGGTATTATACCAAAACTCGCAAAGGGAAATCCATTTAGCCCATCGATTAGGGTGTGCACTGACAAAACATCTCAAGAAGCATTCGACCTGTTGATTAACACGCTCAGTCTGTCCATCAGATTGAGGATGCCGAGCAGAACTCATTCGGAGCAGAATGCCAGATTTTGAGAATAGTTCTTGCCAGAAAACACTAGTGAATATACGATCTCGATCAGAAACAATCGATTGAGGCATACCGTGTAGACGATAGACTGAATTGAGGAAGGTTTCAGCAACTGTTTCTGCAGTAAAGGGGTGGTGCATGGGAATGAAATGGCCATATTTAGAGAGCTTGTCAATAACCACCAACAAACAATTATATTGGCCAGATGGTGGCAATCCTTCAACAAAGTCCATTGTCACCATTTCCCAAGGTAATTTTGGCACAGGCAAAGGCTGCAATAATCCTGGATAAGCAACACGTTCCGGTTTTGCTTGCTGATAGATCAGACAGTGCTGCACATACTGCTTGATGAACCCTCGCATTCCCTTCCAACGAAAGAGCTGTCTGACCCGGCGATAAGTTACTGGGAAGCCAGAGTGCCCCCCTAATGGACTGTCATGAAAAGCAGAGACAATTTGCTTATGTAACTCTGGAGCAGCACCCACCCAAACACAGTTATCAATCCTGAGAATACCAGCTGTCAG
This sequence comes from Elymus sibiricus, assembly GCA_039707655.1. Taxonomy (NCBI): domain Eukaryota; kingdom Viridiplantae; phylum Streptophyta; class Magnoliopsida; order Poales; family Poaceae; genus Elymus; species Elymus sibiricus. The sequence goes on from CM077671.1 coordinate 309,005,321, forward strand.
GGTAAACTTACTGTCAGCCGTCGGATTGGTGGACAAACGCTGCAGCAATTCTGTAGAAGTTTTATCAGCCACATAACTTTGTACTATGTCTGAAAGCCAAGCAGGTTGAGCAGAAGAAATGGTGCATAGTTCTGGCAACACCTCAGTAGGTTTATGGGGCTTCCTGGAAAGTGAATCAGCAGCAGTGTTTTCAGTTCCCTTTTTTGTAACAAATACTGTATTGGAGACCCAACAATTTAGTGAGAGCTTTTTGCTGCCATTTGGTATGCAATCGTTGTTCAGATAAACTTGCCAAACTGCGCTGGTCAGTTCTGATTACAAACTCTGAAACCTGCAAATACTGTCGCCAATGGTCCACAGCCAACAGAATCGCCAAATATTCTTTTTCATACACAGAAAGCGTCTGATTTCGAGGTCCAAGAGCCTTGCTAACATAAGCCAGTGGGTGACCCTCCTGCATCAACACAGCTCCAATGCCTACATCACATGCATCCGTTTTGATCACAAAAGTAGAGGAAAAATTGGGAAGTGCCAGAACAGGGGCTGACACTAGGGCCTGCTTGAGTAACTCAAAAGCTTGCTGTTCAATTGATGTCCAATGGAATGGTACCCCCTTTTTCAACAAATTAGTTAGTGGTTTGCTCACAATTCCATAATGACGGATGAATTTCCTGTAATAACCAGCTAAGCCCAGAAAACCTCTTACTTCCTTAGCAGACACAGGCACTGGCCATTCTTGAATAGCAGAGATTTTAGATGGGTCAGTGGAAACCCCTTGTCCACTAATGATATGTCCCAAATAAGCAATTTGAGTCTGGGCAAAAGAACACTTAGACAGTCTCACTTGCCACTGATGTTGCATTAATAATTTCAACACTTCTGCTAAATGCTGCAGGTGCAGAGCATAAGAAGCACTGAAAACCAAAATGTCATCAAAGAAAACCACTGCATACTTCCTCAGACAAGGAGACAAAGTATCATTCATAGCAAACTGGAAGGTATTAGGACCACCAGTCAATCCAAAAGACAGGACCAAGAACTCAAAATGGCCAAAATGAGTCTGAAATGCAGTTTTGTGCTCCTCTCCTGGTGCCAACCTGATCTGGTGATATCCAGACCTAAGGTCAAGCTTGGAAAACCAACAAGCACCAGCAAGTTCATCCAAGAGCTCATCAATTACTGGAATAGGGAATTTACTTTTGATAGTAATTGCATTTAAGTGCCTGTAATCAAAGACTGGTCTCCATGTTTTATCTTTCTTCTGAACCAGTATCATGGGAGAAGAAAAAGCACTATTGCTATGCCTGATGATACCAGCCTCTAACATATCTGTGACTTGTTTTTCCATCTCATCTTTCAATGCTGGAGCTAGCCTGTATGGTCTGATGCACACTGGTTGAGATCCAGGGATTAAAGGAATGGTGTGGTCATACTTCCTTCTGGGGGGAAGCCCTTTAGGTGCTTCAAAGACAGGGGCAAATTTTTCTAGTAACTCCTTGATTTCAGCAGGAAACTCAGACTGCTCTGTGATTTCAGGAACTGACAGTGCTGAGAATTCAATGAAAGCACAAAGTTGAGGAGCAGCATCTTGTCCCAACAAAGTAACCAGAGCACCATCAAGCTGGAATGAGAGCCAATGTTCTGCCCAATCAACCTGCATAGGGCTATGAGCAGCCAACCAATCCAACCCAAGAATAGCATCATAGGAACCTAGGGGAAAAACCCTGAAACTGTTCACAAAATCATGATCAACACAACTCCAATAGCCTTCCTGCAGCTGTTGTGTACAAGGAACTAAATTTCCATTTGCCACCTTGACCATACGAACAGGCACCTGCAGCTGTAGCACAATCCACAAATGAATGAGTGCTACCAGAATCAACCAAGAAAACCAATGACAATCCCTGCATCTTAACCTTCAGCTTCATGGTGGTTACTGCTGGAGCTGATGTGTCTCCCAATGCAGCAGCTGATATGCAAATGGCATTAGCTTCACTAGATGCATCCTCCTCTATATCACTGAAATCAACAGGCATGCTCTGAACATAGTTCAACATCTCCTGGACAACATGTAACTGCACTTCTTGTTTGCACTTGTGTTCACGAGCCCATCTCTCGCCGCAAATGAAACAAAGCCCTTTCGATTTCCTGTAGGCACGCAGGGCAGCCCAACGATCATCAGTATTGGATAAGGGACGGACAGGGTCAGAACCCTTCTTATCATCACTAGCCTTCAAAGCAGAACTAGCATTAGGAACACGCGATACAGATGGTGCAGTATAGCGTTTGCTGCTGGAAGAATTACAGTTCTGAATCACAGAAGTGTCACCCAATTCTTCAGATAACAAGGCGAGTGCATACGCTGAATCCAGGTCGGTGGGTTGCTGAATCCCGACCAACAGACGAACAGAGGGCACCAAGCCTTCCATGAATCTGGTAACATAATGAACAACGCTTGGATTCGGCTCATAAGCTGTCAACTGATCATACAACTCAGAAAAACGTTCAACATATTCTTCAACAGAGCTAGTCTGACGAATGTGGAACATCTGACGAACGAGGTTCTGATGCTTGTTGCGTCCAAAACGAGACTGCAACAGTGAACAAAATTCAGACCAACTCACATGAGGAGCTCGGCGTTGGACAGATTCCAACCAACGCGCAGCAGGGCCCTCAAATTGTGCAGATGCAAACGATATCCACTGATTCTGCGGTGTGTTCCACAATTTGAAATAGTCCTCACAACGCGACTGCCACAGCTTGGGATTAGAGCCATCAAAACGCGGCAACTCAATCCGAGGACCAAAATTCAGAGCATCAGGCAAAAATGGGCGAAAATTTTCAGAGGCCGGAATCAGTTGCCGTGACTGAACTGCATCAGGCTGCGCACCGCGAGCTGGGGGTGGAACATACCTCGGGCCCGAATCAGATCGGAATCCTTCTGATCCGCTCGATCCGCCGCTGGTTTGCGTTGACTGAAAAGCTGGTGGGGGCTCTCTCGGGGACACCGGAACTGAGGTAGGCGCCGCGGTGCCTCGATCAGCGCTGATCTCGCCGCGGAGCTCATCGAGATCGACTCTGATGGCGAGCTTGACGTCGTCGATGCGCCCGGACAGCTGATCCAGCTTGCTGTCCAGCTTGGCGAAGGCGATGACCATCTCCTCGTTACGCTCCGCCGAGGACTTGGCGAGGGCGGCGTCAAAATCGGCGCGGAGGAACTCGTACAGGGCACGGGTTTCCGGCGGAATTTTTTCCATGGCCTCTGCTCGTCGGCGCACGGCGAGGCGGGTGTTGCGGAGGTGGGCAGGCGGCTCCAGGATTGAGAGGCTCTGATACCAGATTGTAAGGGCTAGGGTTCGAATTCATCCATTACTCTCGGATCTCGAGCTACAAGGGGAATTGGAGGAAGGAGGAAGGAGGAATCTCGAGCTACAGGTGCTCACAATACACACGCTACAAGCCGTTCTGCCATCGCCACCCCACTCACCCGTTCGCACACACCTAAGTACTAGTGCCCACTTGGGCCCATTCCAGCCCAGCTAGCCGAGCCGGTAAGCGAGGCTGACGCTTGGGCCGGCCCAGTGCTTGAACGCCATCTTCGCGCATCCCTTGATCGTTGACACAATGTAACGGCTGCGCTAGCTGCTGCATTCTTAGGTTAGGAAACCCTTCAGAGTTCCACGCATGTGCCAAGAGAGCAGATGATAACTTTGACGACCAACGGAGTAGCTCGTGCTCTCTGGAGTTCGGATGAGATCGGGCAGCTGCTAGCTAAGCTTCCCATGCAGCGTATACTCCCCGTCGACCGACGTTGGAGTTGATCCAATGTTGTATTTTGAGGACTAGCGATCGAAACACGTGGTATATTCTCGCCGAAACTGAGTCCACGTAGGCTGACAAGCTTATCCACGCAGTTTATTGGCGGCACGGTCCGCGGGTGCGTGACTATGTCAGGTTACGTCCTGCTGCAGGGCGGAGCTAAATGTGTGTATTAGCTAAATGCGTGTTAAGCACAGTACAGAAGCATTGAAAAAATAAGCACAGTAGCCTCCCACCGTCGTAACTTTACTGATCGTCTAAACTAGCAGCCCAAATTCAAGTTTGGCCATGCTCAGTGGCGAAAATAAACAATTGCTCGCCGGCCTCAAGTCAGGAGTCTTACTGAAACGTACGTGAACCTCAAGGCCATTCATGAAGCTGTTTTCCAAAACCCACATGCTACAAACCAGTTCCTCTTGTCATATCTTTCGGACCTTCAGGTTTTTGCCAAACCTCTGATAACTACAAGAGCTCCTCGGGACATCTCTGCCCGCTGCCTGCGGCCTCCAGAAATATTTTCCAAGATAAATGTCGATGGTGCAGTTTCTTGTGATGGCAGGGGAGCTATTGGAGTTGTGTGCAAGGACCATCACGGACCTTTTTTTTTTTGCGAGAATCACGGATCATTTTTGGGGGCATCGGCACTACTTTTTAATGGTGTCACTTATCCTGGTACTTCGGTGGCTTCAGAGAATTCAGGTGGCGTCAGACTGTAAGGCCGTTGTTGAAGAAATCACAGGAGGATCTTTGGAAAGATACAGAGCGATCATCAAAGATCAAAGAGATCAATGCGTGGTCGCCAAGTTTTGCATCCTGCTCATTTGTTCACGAGATGAGAAATTTAAATTTTGAAGCCCACAATCTGGCTATACATGCTTTATCCTTGAGTGTTGGCCAACATGTTTGGCTCGGCACACCTCATAATTTATCCTTTGTAGTAGTACCCATGAATGTTTTTGAGCAATGAATAAAGTTTTCCGGGTTACCTCAAAAGAAAAGTTCACATACTCCCTCCGTTTTTATTTACTCTGCATATTAGATTTGACTGAAGTCAAACTTCGTAAAGTTTGACCAAGATTTATAGAAAACAATATAAACATTTACCATAACAAATCTATACGATGTGAAAGTACATTCCATAATGAATTTAATGGTATTGATTTGTTATTGTAAATGTTCATATTTTTGTTTATAAACTTGGTCAAAGTTTACAAAGCTTGACTTTGACCAAAGCTAATATGCGGACTAAATAAAAACAGAGGGAGTACTAGGTTTAACACTAATTACAATATGTTTCTCGCTAGCCGCATTTGAGGTTTTTACGGTTAGTTTTTAACTCCGGATCTCCTTAGAGCATCTCCAATGCCTGTCATATTTTAGGGCACGAAAAAGGGATTGTTGTAAAGGAAAAATTGGGTGTCGAAACAGCTTTTTTTGCACACAAGCAAGTGCCGTCTCCAACAACTGTCGTAAAATAGGGCACCTAGATTAGCAAAACCATTGTTTTAAACGAACATTTGAACCACTTCGACCATTTAAAGTTTATACATGCAACATAGTTTAACTACAAACTTAAACTAGTACGACATGCAAACTTAAGCTATTACGACATGCAAACTACAAACACACTATAGATTATTCCAATCAATGTCATCATCATCGGAATCCTCCTCCTCCTTCTTGACCCGAGATGAAGTCCTGCCTCGGCGTCGTTCTTATGCTTCTTGTGGTCCCTCTTCCAGTAAAACTCCATCTAGTTCTGCACATACTCTAGGGGCTCCCGAGCAAACCTCGTCATTGCCTCCTCGCCGCTCTCTCGGAAATTGTCCCGCTCGTCGATGACAATGCGAGTCGCCGGCTTGATCGGACTGGACTCTATTGTCACCGGCGGTCCAATGAGCTCCGACACCCGCCGAGACTCAATCTTCGGGAAATTTAGCCTCTCGAGCGGCATGCCGAGCCTCCACACGGCAACGTCATAGGCGCGAGCGGCAACATCAGTCGTCCCGAAGGTGTCGAGCCAGTAGCGGTGGCCGTCGTGCTGGAACTCGACGCCGTACCGGCCGGACGGCCGCAACTGCCCCCCTTGTAGCTGGCCTTGCCCTTGCCTTTTGGAGGCAAGGCGAGGAGGCGGCGACTCCAAGGAAGGAGATGGCAAGGAAGTGAGGTGACGAGGATGCAGCGGCGACGCGGCGGATTTCGCGAGAATCCGGCTACGGCGGGGTGATTTCATCATTCTGGCAGCCGGCGGATAGGTGCGGTATCCTGGCGGCGGGGTGGAGCAGTGTCGGATATGTAGGCGGGGACGACCCGGGCGATCGCAGGCGACTGTGGAAGAAGGATGCGGGTGGGTGGCTGCTAGTTGTTTTCATTTTACGAGAGCTGCCCACGTGATGTATATTTGCAGCACCGACTTCCACACTTTAGGGCTGTTTAAAAAAATTGCAACATATTTTCGATTGAGCAGCTGTTGAAGGGCATTTTCGCCTCCAAATACCCTAAAACAGGGCAGCTATTGGAGATACTCTTAACCAAACCAGTTTAGTGATTTGGGAGTGCCAGAGCGGAAGTTGGTACAAGGCTCCAACCTCATAACCTTATGCTGATTATTCTAAAGGACAAATGTGTAAGCAAATGGCCTAAAAAAGCTGGAAAGTTCTTTCACCCCCGTGGAAGACTCCAATGAGATTAGGACTTCCTCATCCCTTCGGTGTTGCCACCGGTGGGAGGTACTGTGATAACCTGGCTTAATAGGGATGATAGACTACTCATATGAGTATGGAATTCCTTATTTTTTCGGGAGCCCATTTGAAAAGAACTCCAAAGTTAAGCGTGCTCAGCTTGAAGCAATTTCAGGATGGGTGGCCGACTGGGAAGTTGGTTCCAAGTGCGCAGGAAAGATTAGAGTTGATCTGTGGGGCGAGTCTAGATCCCGCTAGGAGTAACGACTAGTCATCGGCGGGAGTGTCTGGGGCGTTACAAGTTGGTATCATATCCGACCCTCGCGGTTATACGGATGCTTGTGGTTCAGATGCTTGGTCATGTTGTGCATGACGTTTGTGGCCCATCGTGACACACGACATGCCACATGTGCCGGAATGGACGCATGGATGTGTGCCAAGAAGGAACATTCCTGTGACCCAACGAGGACGTCAGTTTCTTTGAGTGGGGTGTATGTGATAGTCTGACTTAATAGGAATTATAGACTACTCATATCAATAATGGATTCCTTCTCATCTAGGAGCCCATTCGAAAAGAACTCCAAAGTTAAGCATGCTCAGCTTGGACCAATTTCAGGATGGGTGACCGACTGGGAAGTTGGTCCCAAGTGCGCACGAGTGAGGACAAAGTGCGCAGAAAAGGCTAGTGTTGATCTGTGGGCTAGTCTAGATCTCGTCAGGAGTAACGACTAGTAACCGGCGGGTGTGTCCAGGGCATTACAAGGACCCCACTCTCGTTCTTGATAGCTAGGTTCATCGTCTTAGTTAGGGCAGTGTGGTAGTGGAGATGTCCCTCAGTAGGAATAAATTTCTCCCACATTTGATACCATCCCGATGGTGCGTCTATTATCGTCGGAGGGCGTCTGGAGGTGTGTCTTAGTCAGATCTCGCTGGATTAGCTAAGTGCTTGTCTTTGGTGGATCCCTTTGAATCTAGTCTTCATTCTTGTATTTACATGTTTGATCCTTCTGATCTATGACTCTCTTCATCGGCGATGGTTGGTACTGGTGCGCTGGTCCTGTGGGGTCCTAGCACGATGACTTCCCGATTGTTTGCTACAACAAGGTTTGCATGGCTCCAGTGAGGGAGGCAATGACAACGACGCGCCTTCGGCTCGCTTCGATGCTCATAGTCATTGCTAGGTGGTTCACAAATCTAGTTATAATTTTTGATACCTCTAGTGTTCTTTGTACTGTCATGATTGATTATGAATAAAACGAAAGTTTCTCCCCAAAACGAGTAAGCTAAACAATCAGTGATCATAGTTACTACATGATCATTGCTACTTGTGAAATGTGTTGGGTTTTTCCCCGAAGAGAAAGGGTGATGTAGTTAAGTAGCAAAAAGTATTTCCCTCAGTTAAAAACCAAGGTCTATCGAACCAATAGGAAGATATCCAAACAAAAGATCAACATTACCTGCACACACAAGAGCAAATACTTGCACCCAACACGGGCAAGAGGGCTGTCAAGCCCCTTGTACTCGTTAATTGCAAGGATTAAATCTGACAGTGTAGGATATATAATTATAAATAAAAAGAAAATAAATAACAGAAAATATTTTTGTATGTTTTCTATATATACTAGTACGCTTGCACGTGCAATGCACGTCTCAAGCGACATCAAATAATTGTTGCCTCTTCGTTTCTTGCCTATCTCCAATCATTCACAAAGTTTTTGTAGTATAAGTTCTCTTAGTTTTTCGCATAGTTACATGGATGTATTCACCATTCTTTATAAATTGGTAAGATCATCTAAGGCTAGCACCAACCACCCTAGCGTCTACGTGATGCCTAAGGGGGGGTGCCTAAGCACTTAAAGCGAGCATAATGGCAAGACACCTTGTCCCCTAAGCATCCAAGACGGGACGCCTTATAAACAATGCCATTCACAAAGATTTCACAATATAAGTCTCATGACATGAATAGACAAACATTCAAATCAAACTTAAGCGTCCAAATTTGATTGGACAGATGGTAATTATATACTTTGCGTGTCCAAAGGAAGTCTAAAACAGACAAAAAAGTGTAAGCAATATAACACGGGAATACTAAAAACGAAATGACTATAAATAGAATAAAATATCGGGTAGTATAATATTCGATACATCATAATGCTTCATTCTCATTATTATTGTGAAAGAAAAAAATCAATAAAAGTTCAACACGAAAATGACATTCATAATACATTCAAGGAGTCATTGCTATCTTTATCAAGTGCATGCTCTTGATAGTCCAACAACTAATCCGAAGATGATGTTGCAAGTTTTGCAATGTATAAAATATTTTTGTGCACATGCACCTTGAATGGTAAAAAGTGTCGGTTCCAGAAAAATCAAGAGCGCAACAATTGATGTGAATAAAAGATGCATAATAACAAAAAGGGACTTTTTTGCCAAAAATATACTCATGTATGTAATTTTCTTGCTAAAAGTAAAGGACTTCCACATGTGCCCAATTTCAAAAAAAAAGAATACCAAATGCTCTTTGCTAGAAATTATTTGTGCAATGTTGGCCAATGATATAATATGACCAATACTACCAGTAAGTATGAGGGACTAAACAGTGAACAAGCCAAATACATAGTCTTAAGAAAGTTGGGCCTGTTGAGATGCTAGATATAGTAAATGCACATGCGAATTGTAATAGTACACTTTCGAACCATCGATTATAGTACATGTGGTACATTTGAAGAAACACATTTGATGAATAATCTTCCAAAAAGAAATATATCTTTTGAGAGGATACAATTGCAGATTGCTGGTGATTAAGATATATGTAGCATGTAGCAAAGCCTCCTTCACTACCTTATTTATATTATTGTGTAGGCAAAACTTCTTATTTTATATAGATCTGAGTCATGCTAGCATGAACTGAAGTAAAACATACATTACTAATTTTGTCATACATGCATATAATCAAATTCCAAGATAGCTAACAGAAAAGACTACTAAGAAGAACCTCCACTACGCACCCTGCAAATCCTTGTATGACTGAACCAAATCACACTGAGAGACATGTTGATCCTTGCATGTATTGTTAGCTGTCAGATTATTTAAACAAAAAAAGTTCACTTTCTTTAGTCCCAGTTTGATCGAGTATGCTCTTTGACACATATATCTGTCCTCTTGAGTAGAGGACCTCCTGGGATTCTCAACTGTAAGTCTATATTAATCCTTATAAAGAAAATAACTGCAACAACAATTCATTGGTTCTAGAACAAGGATGTAAGTCTAGTCAAAACTATATTTGTTTGACTACTCTGTTCTGGATGATGGATTTATATATAAGGATTAATATATGTGTCTCTAAAATATATTTGTTAGTCCCTATGTTTCCCTTGATCATTCTGTTGCTATATGTTCTGGTGGTCTCTTAAAGTCCAGTTTTTGTTACTATATATGTTGTGTAAACTGCTACAATGCTATAAATACAGGAGGCATGCTGTCAAGATTTTGAGTCTTTTAGTTTCTGGTCATTAAAATTTTGAGTTCAAATTTTTTAAATAAAATTTCGTGGTAATCATGGTAACCACGTTTAACGTCCCCATCGATAAAAATGCACCATTCGATAACCAAAATCGTGATTCTTAGAGAGAATTTGCTCATTGCAACTCAAAACTGTGTATTATGAATCCAAGAGCAAATTAATTGCACATTTTCGCATTCAAAGGTAAAAATATAGAGAACAACACGTATGCCCATTTGGGGAAAAATTGAACACATGTTCTTTCCTGAAACCATTTGTGCAATGTATGCTAATTTCCAACAGGAGCAATAGCATAAGGGGAAACACACTGCTATATGACAGGCCGTGTTTGGAATGGAGGAAATAAGAACACTGGAATAGTACAAAATATAGGAATAGAGAATGAATGTATGTGTAAAACTTAGGATTCAAATAAACAGGAAAAACATGCATTCTCTGGTGTTTGGAACATAGGAAAACTATCACAGCGGAGCAAACATAGTTCAGCCACCTCTCTCCTCCAGTCACATGTCCTTATATATGCTGATCGAACTACGGTAAGTCCACCCACTTTTGAAAATATTCTCGTAAGCAAGTAGATGTTTATTCCAACATCTAGAAAGTTTCTAGTTACCTCAGGCCTCTGTAAAAGAAATGAGATTAGATAAAGAACCTATATTGAGGGTATAGAAAATCGAAAACTCAATACATACATACAACAAAATGAAACCTAAGTAGAAGAAGCTGCCACTAACCTCTCCAAGGACTTCATGCTCTTTCGCACAGTGAACACAACAATCCAAACTGCAAAAACGGAAGCATAAATGCATACATTATGAGCTTACAACGGTGGCACACCTAATTTGGGAATTAAAAAATATCAATATGCATTTTAAATTTTGACCATGACTGATTCAAAATGAAACTAAAAGTTGGAGTTTGAAATATGAACGGCATAGAAATGTCAGATATAGGATCTGTAATAAAAAGGCATCTTCTGCGGTATTAGAAATACATAAATTTCTAAAAATAATTAAATTAGATCAACCGGCACTCACACAGAAAGTAACTTCTGTAAAAATAACTGAAACTTGCAAGATGATGAATGTTATGATAGATTGCTCTCGATGTGCCAGAAGAAGAAACAATGAGGAGCAGGAAACATTAACTATCAGAACTACGGTGTGCCAGTAGCAAACACTGATATGAATAGATGTCTAGTGCCCACGATTTGGTAGTATTACAATTGTTCCAAGTTCTCCATTGGCACAACGTCTCATTTTTATTTTTTCTCATTGCAACAACAAAACAGAAGATTTTATTAAGTGAACTGAAGCTATTTTGACTGCCTAGCTGGAGGACTTCACATCAGCTCACTGTAGTACCAAATAAATGTTGGCTAGCTAATAAAGATTGGGGCATTTACTGAAAAATAGTATACAACAAAAATTGGTAGAAGACAACAGTACAAGTATAGAACTGTACTTTGTAGACATACAAAAGCAAAGAGATCAGTTGAGGAGCAACTGAACTTGCAAAAAATAGATGATTTGTTGCAGGTGGGTGTACAGATGTTGGACATGGAGAAGGGGAGAAGAGGAGGAAGGATTCAGGGGGTGACGCGACTCTCCTGTGACGCCGTTTCTCTCACCTGGTTCTCCTCTCCTCTCTGTGGGTAAAACAAAACGCGCGCGGGGGGGGGGGGGGGGGGGGGCAGACATGAATCCAGAAGCAACCATGTCGACGGCAACAGAACATCGTGTCCTCTCCGGAGGCGGCAGTACATCGTGTCCTCTCCGCATTTTCAGTTATCCAAACTTTTCCAAATGTGACCATATATAGCTAATTATCAGATGAATAACAAAACAAGTTGACAAAAATATTGGCCACACGAACCTCAAAATCTCCTCAAGGAAGTCAGTCCAGAAACAACTTGATCTGCCTCGGCCTCCTCCTCACGAACTCCTCTTGTTGTATGGATCTTCCCATTGAGAGTGCGTCAGGGAGGGGAGAGAAACAGCGGGAGGCGCCAGGGCAGAGCGATGAGGAGCTGTGCGGTGACGCAGGCCACGGGGCCGGGGGCGGCGAGGGGCCGGCGGTGGCGCGGGGGGCGAGGGGCCGGCGGTGGCGCGGGCCGCGGGGCCGGCACGGCGGGGGGGGGGGCGAGGGGGCTGCGGCGGGGCGGCGATGGGGCCGGTGAGGGGGCGACGAGGGGGCGGCGAGGGGGCGGCGGTGGCAGGTGATGTCTACTACGCAACTTTATTCTTGTAGACTTTGTTGGGGCCTCCAAGCGCAGAGTTTTGTAGGACAGTAGCAATTTTCCCTCAAGTGGATGACCTAAGGTTTATCAATCCGTGGGATGTGTAGGATGAAGATGGTCTCTCTCAAACAACACTGCAATCAAATACAAGAAATCTCTTGTGTCCCCAACACACCCACTACAATGGAAAATTGTATAGGTGCACTAGTTCGGCAAAGAGATGGTGATACAAGTGCAATATGGATGGTAGATATAGGTTTTTGTAATCTGAAAATATAAAAACAGCAAGGTAGCAAGTAAGAAAAGTGAGCACAAACGGTATGCAATGCTTGAAAACAAGGCCTAGGGTCCGTACTTTCGCTAGTGCAATCTCTCAACAATGCTAATATAATTGGATCACATAACCATCCCTCAATGTGCAACAAAGAATCACTCCAAAGTTCTTATCTAGCGAAGAACATAAGAATAAATTGTTTGTAGGGTACGAAACCACCTTAAAGTTATCCTTTCCGATCGATCTATCCAAGAGTTCGTACTAAAATAACACCAAGTTATCCTTTCCGATCGATCTATCTAAGAGTTCGTACTAGAATAACACCATATGATACGCATCAACCAACTCTAATGTCACCTAGATACTCCAATGTCACCACAAGTATCCATGAATTAATTATACGATACGCATCAAACAATTTCAGATTCATAATACTCAATCCAATACAAAGAACCTCAAAGAGTACCCCAAGATTTCGATCGGAGAAAGTAGGACAAAAACGTGTATCAAGCCCTTTGCATAGATTACCCCAATGTCACCGCGGGAATCCGCAAGTTGAGTACCAAAACATATATCAAGTGAATCAATAGAACACCCCATTGTCACCACGGGTATCCACATGCAAGACATATATCAAGTGTTCTCAAATCCAATATTCAATCCAACATAACGATATCTCAAAGGGAAAGATTCAATTCATCACAACAAGATAGTAAGGGAAACACACCATATGATCCAACTATATTAACAAAGCCCGTGATACATCAAGATCATGACATCTCAAGAACATGAGAGAGAGAGAGATTGAACACATAGCTACTGGTACATACCCTCAGCCCCGAGGGTGGACTACTCCCTCCTCGTCATGGCCTCCGCCAGGATGATGAAGATGGCCACTGGAGATGATCTACCCTCTCCGGCAGGGTACTGGAACGCCTCCAGATTGGTTTTTCGTCGATACAGAGAGTTGCGGCGGCGGAGCGAAGAGTCTAGGGTTATTTCTGATGGTTTCTATATTTATAGGATTTTTGGGCGTCGGTTTCATGCCAAGATGGGCCACGAGGTGGGCACGATACACCAGGGCACGCCGGGGGGGGGGGGCTGGCGCGCCCTGGTGGGTTGTGCCCACCTCGTGGCTCGTCTGGCCCTCCCACGAAGCGTCTAGTGCCTCTTTTGTCAAAAAGTTTCTGGCGATTCCGAGAACTTTCATTTTCTACACAAAAACAACACCAAGGTAGTTCTACTGAAAACAACATCAGTCCGGGTTAGTTCTAAATAAATCATATAAAGTGCATCAAAACCATATAAAAGTATTGTAAACATAGGTGAATATGGCATGAGTACTTCATAAATTATCGATACGTTGGATACGTATCAGCATCCCCAAGCTTAATTCCTACTCGTTCTCGAGTAGGTAAATGATAAAAGAACTAATTTATGAAGTGTGAATGCTAGCATAATATATAAGTTTGATCATTGATAATTTCAGTCGATTTTCTAGCATCATAACCAACAACTTTTTCTCATAAAAATCATCATGATAAAGCAATCAATCCACATGTCATGGTTCAAACAATGAATTCTCTTGAAACTTAACAACCTATGTTCTTAGTCACCAAACAATTGCAATTCAACTTATTCTCAACCAAGTCTAAGTAAGAGCTCCACATACTCAATCATCATATAGTCTTCTATGATTGCTAGTACTCAAAGCATATTTTTAGAACAAATGGCATCCATCGAACACAGAGAAAGATAGGGGCTTAATGTTTCACCTCCCAACTCATTTATCATAGAGATAATTATCAACAATAATAAGTCATGATCAAATATATTTGAGTGGATATATATGTTTGGATCTGTCCCCACCACATGATGCTTGCCAACTAATAGACTGAGGTTGGAATAAGAAGTTGACTCAACATGAATAGTAAATAACATGAAAGTAAATAGATTGTCCCTTCGCAGAGGGAAGCGGGGATTTGCAAAGGTGCCAGAGCTCAAAGCTTAAATCAAAGATAAATATAATTTTGGGAGGTGCACCCTTCCTGTCAAAGTTACGACCAAGAGTTATCAATATCTTCCATGTTAAACACATTAGCGGCGGTTCCCAAGCGGTAAAAGTAAAGGTTTACTCCCCCTCCACCAACAAACACACTCCACGGCTAGCCGAATCCACGGGTACCATCCATACCAACAACATTCCTGGGGGAGTTTTGTTTAATTATTTGCATTTTTTTATTTCGGGACTGGGAATCCCTATTACCGCCCCTCTCGTGCAAGGACGAGTGAATAAACACTCATCATGAGAATAACTCGCTTAACATGGAAGATACTGACCGCCCCCTGTCGCTCCATGAGAGGTCCAGGCACACAAAACAGATGTTTATTTGAATGTTTAGAGGTGGCACATGCAAATTTACTTGGAATGGCAGTGAAATACCATATATAGGTAGGTATGGTGGACTCTTATGGAAGAAACTTGGCTCAAGGATTTGGATGCACAAGTAGTATCTCTACTTAGTACGAAGTGTTGGCTAGCAAAAGGTTCTAAACAAGCACCACATATTGGAGGATCCATAACAATATAACTTCTATGCAAATATACACAACCATAACTCATTACGTTGTCTTCCTTGTCCAACTTCAACTAATTTGCTCAAGTTTGAAAATAATTAATGGGTATTCACAATCATAGAAGATGTCCAAGATAATATATTTGTATGTGAAAGTTCTCTTCCTTATACTAATCATTAACGAATTGCTTGTATGACCAATATTGTGATTGTCAAACTTCAATAGATTTTACTTTCTAAACCAGATGTGAAGCTACTACTAAGCATAAAGCACATTGATAATTTCATATTTATGATATTTCATTGATTCACAATTTACTCATAGGATATAAGTGAAGCTCAAGAGTAAACATCAAACTACTCTTCAAAAGATATAAGTGACGATCAATGAGTAGTCAAACAAATGGGTAGCTATGTGAGGACTCTCTCTCAATAAAGATTTTCAGATCTGAGTATTTTATTCAAACAGCGAGAAAAATAAAAATAGCACTCCAAGAATAGCACATATCATGTGGAAAAATAAAAATTTAGGCTCAACATAGGCTAACCGATATTTGTTTGATGAAGAGATGTGGGATGCGTAGCATCCCCAAGCTTAGATGCTTGAGACTTCTTGAAAAATTAAATTGGGGTGCCTTGGGCATCCCCAAGATTGAGCTTTTGTATCTTGTTCAATCCTCTCATGTCCCGGTTTCACCTAGGTCTCAAAAACTTCATCCACACAAAACTCAAAAAGAACTCGTGAGATAGGTTAGTACACATAAGAACAATTCAACACTTCATGTACTGCCAAGACAAGTTGCACAATAATTTTCAAACATCATCTACTGTCTACTATCGTTTCCACAATTTATATCTACCAATATAGGCTATGGACACTATAGGATAAGTAGATAATAAAACTATGACAGCAATCTGTCCAAACAGAACAATCTGTAGCAATTTATGAAAACAGTGTACTTCTGTAACTCAAAAACTTATGAAAATTTAGGACAAGCTAAATAATTTATATGACAACACTGTGTAAAAATTTCAGAAACTTTCCACGTTCCAGTAAAATATGAAAATTCAAACACTATAGCAAAAGTTTCTGTTTTTACACAGCACACATCAAACAAGCAATTCAAGCATCCTAAAAGCAATTCTTGGAACTTTTTATTGAAAAACAAGATTATAAATAACACCTAACAGAAAATAACAAAATATAATGACGATCCAAGCAAAGCACATATTATGTGACGAATAAAATATAGCTCTAAGTAAGATATATCGATAATTTTGAAGACGAAAGAGGGGATGCCTTCCGGGGCATCCCCAAGCTTAGGCGCTTGAGTCTTCCATGGATATTACCTTGGGGGTGCCTTGGGAATCACCAAGCTTAGGTTCTTGTTACTCCTTATTCTCCTTATCTCGGTGTCTCACCCAAAACTTGAAAACTTCAATCACACAAGACTTAACAGAACTTTGTGAGAAGGGTTAGTGTAATAAAGATAAATCATTCACTTAGGTACTGTCAAGACAAGATTCATAATTTTTCCCACATGATACCTACTGTATTCTATCATTCCCATAATTTATATAACTAAATATAAGCTATGGAAACACTAAAACAAGCAAACTATGCATGCAAATAGAATCTGTCAAAAACAGAACAGTCTGTGAAGATCAGTAGTATATCCATACTTACCTGTCTCTAAAATTTCTGAAAAATTAGGAAAACCTGAAGAATTTGTATATGAAGCCTGTGTAAAAATTTCAGATCATTATCACGCTGCATTAAAAACTAAAATTCCTGTACTAGAGTCAAAAGTTTCTGTGTTGGTTCAGCATCAATTCTACTCATCTTGTGAGTCATCCCAAAGGCTTTACTTGGCACTTTATTGAAATAAAAGACACAAAACATGATTACTACAGTAGCTTAATCCTGTGAACACTCAAAAACAGAAAGTAAAAGTGTTGGGTTGTCTCCCAACAAGCGCTTTTCTTTAAAGCCTTTTAGCTAGGCATGATGATTTCAATGATGCTCACATAGGAATAATAATTGAAACATGCAAAAGAGCATCATGAATCACATGACAAGCACATTTAAGTCTAACGCACTTCCTATGCATAGGGATTTTGTGAGCAACCAATTTATGGGAGCAACAATCAACTAGCATAGGAAGGCAAAACAAGCATAACTTCAAAACTTTGAACACATAGAGAGGAAACTTGATATTATTTCAATTCCTACAAGCATATGTTCCTCCCTCATAATAAATTTCAGTAGAATCATGAAGGAATTTCACAATATAACTATCACATAAATCATTCTTTTCATGATGCACAAGCATAGAATTTTTATTACTACCCACACAAGCAAAATTCTTCTCATTCATTGTAGTGGGAGCAAACTCAACAAAATAACTATCATGAGACACTTGATTGACATAACCACATTGAAAGGATCGATATGGTTGACTAGAGGGGGGGGTGAATAGGCAACTAACAATTTTTAACTTTTCTTTAACAATTTAGGCTTAGCAATAAATAGGTTGACTAGATATGCAACTAGGTGAGCAATCTATATGATGCTAATCACAACAACAAGCTAAGCAAGCAAGATATGACAATATAAGTAGCTTGCACAAAGTAAAGGTAAGAAGTAACCACAAGAGGAACCGATGGAGACGAGGATGTGTTACCGAAGTTCCTTCCCGGTAAGGGGAAGTACGTCTCCGTTGGAGCGGTGTGGAGGCACAATGCTCCCCAAGAAGCCACTAGGGCCACCGTATTCTCCTCACGCCCTCACACAATGCGAGGTGCCGTGATTCCACTAGTGGTGCCCTTGAAGGCGGCGACCGGACCTTTACAAACAAGGTTGGGGCAATCTCCACAACTTAATTGGAGGCTCCCAACGACACCACGAAGCTTCACCACAATGGACTATGGCTTCGAAGTGACCTCTTCCGTCTAGGGTGCTCGAACACCCAAGAGTAACAAGATCCGCAAGGGATTAGTGGGGGGAATCAAATTTCTCTTGGTGGAAGTGTAGATCGGGGCCCTCTCAACCAAACCCTAGAGTATCAACAAGTTTTGTTGGCTAGGGAGAGAGATCGGGCAAGAATGGAGCTTTGAGCAACAATGGAGCTTGGGGAGGAAAGAGATGGTCTTCTAAGGGAAGAAGACCCCCTTTATATAGTGGGGGGAAAGATCCAACCGTTACCCCCACTCTTAGCCCGCGCATTGCGGTACTACCGCACAAAGCCACGGTACTACCGCAAGAGGCTGCGGTACTACCGCTGCCGGGTGCGGTACTACCGCTCGCACGGTAGTGACCGGACGAAGACCTATTGCACAGGGCAACGAGCGGTAGAACCGCCGGAGCGGTACTACCGCGCGCCAATACGGTACTACCGCATGGTAGGTATCAACTGGCACAGGAGATGCACGGAAGTAAAAAATTACTTCCGTGCCTACCTCCGCTGAGGGCGGAGCTGCGCAAAAGACCGGCACGGTAGTACCGGAAATACATCACGGTACTACCGCTCGAGGGCGGATGTAAAAAATTACATCCGCGCCTACTACCGCAAGCGCACGCATCAGGTGCTGGGGACAGCGGTACTACCGCTCCTTGGAGCGGTACTACCGCGGGCACCTGCGGTAATACCGCTCCCTTGAGCGGTACTACCGCTAGCCACTGAAAACTAGCACCTTGCTGCCTTCAATTTGCACAGACAAGGAAAACGGACTGGAGCTCCATTGAAGCGAAGGAAAGGTGGTGCAATAGAACAGATGTGTACGTGTTGATTCCACCCTAACCTTTCCGAAGCGGACCCCCTCTTAATAGTACGGCTTTCCTACGACTCAAATCCACCGAAAAGAAACGTAGAAAGCAACCGTATTCGATAGACTCCAAGGGGCACCGAATCGTCTTGTGCCTAGACATGAGATATCTGAAATGCTCAATGCACACGATTAGTCCGCAAATGAATTGTCATCAATCACCAAAACCACTTAGGGAGAAATATGCCCTTACAATCTCCCCCTTTTTGGTGGATTGATGACAATACGGGATTTGCACATAAAGATATATAATGAGCATATGCAAACCCAAAATCTATAAAATATAGACAGGCTCCCCCTCGATGTGTTCAATCTATAGATATGCTTTGGACTGCAAAGCACACACACTAGGATCAATACTCCCCATATATTTTATAGACAAGGCGATCCTTGCAACAGAATAAATAACACTAAGCATGGAAACAAGGCATAGCATGTGAGCATGAAGCTAAGGGCACATAATAGATAAACTCACAAGCTACTAATCACACTAGACAATAATATGATAAGAGTGATAGCATATGTCTCACACCATATGATAGAAGAAGTCTCCTGGTCTCACACACAAATAACATAAACCAAAGCAACGACAAAGGTTCAACGAAAGCAAGGAGACGACGAAAACGAACGAAAACACTCGCAAATCCTACACTCTCTCCCCCTTTGGCATCGAGACGCCAAAAAGGCAGAGAGGACACCTAAGACACAGGTGGTAGCTCCCACTGCAGAAAGATCATCCATCAAGCTCCTCCTCTGATGCAGCTGGAATAGACTCCTCATCTGAATCAACCCACTGATAGCTCTTCTTCTTCATCCAAGCAGCCTCAGGAGTGATGTTCTTCTCAGACCCACTCGAGATGGTCTCGCCAAGCTTCCTTAGAATCCGCTTGTCGCGCTGACGACTCTCCTTCTGAGCAACGTGAGTCTGGTACTGACCCTTGGCCTGCATGCAGAACAATGTCTTCATCCTGTTCTTGAGCTTCTTGGCCCAAGATGGCTTAGTAGACGATGGCTCATACATTTCTGAACTGTCCTCCTCCTCCTCTTCAATCTCATCCTCATCAACATCCATATGTGCAGCAGCAGGCTTAGTGGTAGTGTTAGCCCACTTGTCCTTCTGACGCAGCCGAATGGGCTCATGACAGATCCAGTTGGGAGCATGAAAATCCTCACCCGGAAAGGTCTTCTCCCAAGTCGTCTGAATCAAGTAGAACAAGTAGGGTCCATAGATGGGGACCTTGCGGTGGAACACAGCAGACTGAAGCTCACTCCACATGATGTGAGAAACATCAAGTGGTCCAGGAATGTGAATCCGCCCTTGCTCACAAAGGAGCAGCATATCCACTAGATAGGAATGCACCTTGTCCTTGTCTCCCATGCGAGGAAAGAGAGTGTTGCGAAAGATCCGGTGCATGACATCAAGAAACTTGTTCAGCACATAAATTTTCTCACCAGAGGGTAATGTCTTCTCAACAAGGTATGGAAGAAGCTTCTCCTTTTGTGCAGAACGTGGGTTGGCGTGCGGGCGCAAACCAACGGGCTCATCAAGCCCCTCATCACGAACGTGTAACAGATCCATGAACTCCTTCCAGTGAGCAGTCATCTTCTCTCCATTGGTCATCCAAGTCATGCTCCGCTCCACATCCGTGTGGAAGTGGACGGAAGCAAAGAACTGAGCCACAATCTCGGGATCATAGTCAAGATGGAACGAGATGATATCCTCGATAGCAAACTACTCCACCATATCCAGAGGCTCACCAAAATATGCCTGGTTCTTCCTCAGATGTGCCATATCAATCCACTGGACAGGAACATTGATATTCTTCTTTCCCTTGATCACATCTATAAAGATGAGATTTTGTTGCTTGGTCCAAAACAAATCATTGCCCTTGAACTGTTCCCTCGGGTTGATATAGGGGTTGATCTTCCGGCGAACCAGAAACTCTTCTTGAGGCATATCTTCCCAGCTGACAACTGGCTCCTTGATCTTGGTTGCGGTTCTCTTGAAGTGGCGAGGCGAGGCATTGGACCCCTCAGGTGCATCTTGATTGCGTAGATGCTTTGAACTCGTATCACGAGAGGGATTCGAGCGTCTTGAACCGGAACCGGAGCCACCACCTATGACACACAACGCAAACACAAGAGAAGAGCGAAAGAAGTCATTGCAAAGACCAAGGCAAACAAGAGAACCACATAGAAGTGAGAATTGGTAGGACAAAACGGGGTAATTTTAGATCGAGCGGTAGTACCGTAGGACTTGCGGTAGTAAAATTTTACTACCGCGCCGACCGCGGTAGTACCGCTCCAGGTAGGGGCGGTAGTATCGGGCTTAGCGCAGAAGTAAAATTTTACATCCGCCCGACGGGCGGTAGTACCGTTCCAGGTGGTGCGGTAGTACCGCACGGGGCGGAGTCCTCAAGAACAGCGGATCTGAGCACCCGAAATCAGATCGGTACTACCGTAGAGCAAAAACTACCAGGTTGTATCCTACCAAATAACATTTCTACCGCACAAGCACCCTCCAACCATCAACTCATGCAATGATTTAGCCAAAAATCAAGAAAACCAACTCATATGGCCCCCAAACCTAGATCCAAAAAGGAGAAGCAAAGAGAGAAGAACTAGGGGCAATACCGGGTTCCATGGCACGAGGAAGAGGTGGGGAACGATCCCACCGGTCGGAATGGGAGGAGAGTGGTCAGAGACGGAGATCCGGCGAGGTCCTCCGACACCGTTCCTTGAGAGGAGAGAGAGAGAGACATGAGAGGAGAAGGAATGAATGGGTTTGGGGAAGTTGGAACTCCCCCTGCCCGTCCTTAACCCCCTCGCGGTCCCGACGGCGCGGTAGTACCGCACATCATTGCGGTAGTACCGCCTGGCCAGCGGTAGAAAAAAAATACTTCCGCTCACTGGGCGGTAGTACCGCTCCTCCAGCGGCAGTAAAAAATTACTGCCGCGCTGGATGCGATAGTACCGTGCTGGGGCTGCTACTACACGAGCGCAGTAGTAACCCCTCTCCAGCGGTAGTACCGTGGCAAGCCACGGTAGTACTGCCTTGCCAAAGAAAGGCTGGTTTGAGAGAAAAAGAGAGATGGCCTTAGCAAGGACACACACGAGAGAGCACAAAAGAAGCATCTCAACCACGAACAAGGTCCAAAAGATTAGAGAGGATAAACGAGGACCAAACATCGAACCAATACCTCTCATGAAGAGAGGGCGGTGGCCGGAGCCACCTATGTTTGAGTCAATTGGTATGGCACCGCGAAGAATTATCCTTGGGCCCATGACCAAAACTCGTCTTTGAAGCACAAGTTCCATCAAAAATGGCGGATGTGAAAGACTTTGATTAGTTTATGCATAATAGGAGGAGGGATAGTTCATTGAGAGAACTAGACTCCCCCTAAATTCATGCCTACATCTAAACAAGACATAATGATGAGTGTGGAAGGGTGTGCACTAAGTCAAACCACATTGCTCGAATCAATGATATTTAGCTCATGCCTTAACTCGCGAAATCTTGCTTCATCTAATGGCTTCGTGAATATATCTGCAAGCTATTCCTTAGTATATAGATGAATAAGATCTATGTCTCCACACTTGATGTGATCCCGGATGAAGTGATGACGAATCTCAATATGCTTTGTCTTGCAGTGTTGAACCGGGTTGTTGGAGATCTTGATTGTGCTTTCATTGTCGCAGTAAAGAGGCACTTTGTCACAGTTGACACCATAATCCTTTAAAGTTTGCCTCATCCAAAGAATCTGAGCACAACAGCTTGCGGCGGCTACATACTCGGCCTCGGTGGACGAGAGAGAAACACAGTTTTGTTTCTTGGAAGACCAACTTACCAGAGAGCGACCAAGAAATTGGCAACCTCCGGAAGTGGACTTCCTTTCCACACGGTCTCCCGCCCAATCCGAGTCAGTATATCCAATGAGATCAAATGAAGCACCTTTGGGGTACCATACGCCAAAGTTTGGGGTATGAGCCAAATATCAAAAGATTCGCTTGACAGCCACATAGTGACTCTCCTTAGGTGCGGATTGAAATCGTGCACAAATTCCCACACTCAACATGATATCCGGTCTAGATGCACAAAGGTAAAGCAGAGATCCAATCATGGAGCGATATACCTTCTGATCCACAGCTTTACCATTGGGATCATTGTCAAGTTGGCATTTGAGTGGCATCGGAGTGTTGGCCTTCGGAGGATTTAGCTCAACCATCTTGAACCTCTTGAGCATGTCTTGAGTGTATTTGGCTTGGTTGATGAAGGTTCCTTGGCTTCGTTGCTTGACTTCGAATCCAAGGAAGAACTTCAACTCTCCCATCATAGACATCTCAAACTCTTTGGTCATTAGTGCGGCGAACTCATCATTAAAAGCTTTGTTAGAAGAACCAAAGATAATATCATCTACATATAGTTGGCATACGAACAAGTTCCCGTTAACCCTCTTAGTAAAAAGAGTGGGGTCGATTTTCCCAATTTCAAACCCACGATCTTGCAACATCACGGTAAGGTGCTCATACCACGCATGTGGGGCTTGTTTAAGGCCATAGAGTGCCTTATCGAGAACGTATAAATGATTGGGGAACTTGGGGTCCTCAAACCCCGGGGGTTGCTTGACATATACCAACTTCTTAAGTGGACCATTAAGAAAAGCACTCTTCACATCCATTTGATATAATATGAAATCATGATGAGAAGCATAAGCAAGCAACATGCGAATAGATTCAAGGCGAGCAACAGGAGCAAAGGTTTCACCGTAGTCGATACCCTCGACTTGGGAGTAGCCTTGAGCCACCAGTCTTGCCTTGCTGCGAATAATGATACCATGTGCATCTTGCTTGTTCTTAAAGATCCATTTGGTTCCAATGACATTGTGATTCTCTTTTGGTCTTGGCACCAATCGCCACACTTTGTTGCGCTCGAAGTTGTTGATTTCATCATGCATGGCTTCAAGCCAATCCTCGTCTTCGAGCGCATCATGTACCTTGAGGGTTTCAAAGCAAGAAACAAACGCATGATGTGCACAAAAGTTTGTTAATTGACGACGAGTAGTTACCCCTCTTTTCAAGCTTCCGTAGACGTTCTCTAGGAGGTGTTGCTTTTTTTGAAGCTTGGAAGCAATCATGGCAGCTCGTCTTTCAAGAATTTCCTCCATGGAAAGTTGAGGCTTGGTAACTTGACGAGCTTTGGTACTAGCACCGGCTTGCTCATGATCTTGAGCATGATCTTGATCTTTAGCTTGACCTTGATCTTGAAGATGATCTTGGTCCTGAGCTTCATCTTGATCTTGAGCTTGCACGGGGGTGTGAACAAGATCTTGAGCATCATGTGAAGAAGAAACATCACTAGCACGTTGATCTTGCCCTTGATCTTGATCACGGGGTTGAGGGCCTTCACTGCGTTCTTCGGAAGCGTGTGGGTCGTGCGTCGGTGATGGTTCCACTTGAGTGGAACATTGTCCTTCTCCTTCTGCCACAAGGGGTTCCTCAATGGGTAGGAAGTATCCCACACCCATTCTTCTTATGGCTTGGGGAGGAATTTCATCACCTACATCACAAAGACCACTTTGCTCCACTTGGGAGCCATTATTTTCATCAAACTCTACGTTACTCGTCTCCTCAATGAGTCCGGTGGACTTGTTGAGGACACGGTAAGCATGAGAGTTTGCAGCATAACCAACAAATATGCCCTCATGGGATTTAGAATCAAATTTAGACAAATGAACACCTTTCTTGAGAATGAAACACTTACAACCGAACACCCGGAAGTATTTGAGGTTGGGCTTGTTCCCGGTAAGAATCTCATAAGGAGTCTTGTTCAAGCCTTTGCGGAGATAGAGCCGATTTGATGCATGACACGCTGTGTTGATGGCTTCGGCCCAAAAGTTGTACGGAGATTTAAACTCTGCCATCATGGTTCTTGCCGCATCCATCAACGTCCGGTTCTTCCTCTCCGCAACACCGTTTTGTTGAGGGGTGTAAGGTGTGGAATATTGGTGCTTTATCCCCTCATCACTGAGAAACTCATCTAGGGTGTAGTTCTTGAACTTGGTGCCATTGTCACTTCTAATCATCAAAATCTTTGCTTCATGTTGACGTTGGACTTCATTTGCAAAGTTGATGACGGTCTGTTGGGTCTCACTCTTCCTCTTGAAGAAATATACCCATGTGTATCTCGAGTAATCATCCACAATCACCAAGCAATATCTTCTTCCTCCAAGGCTGTCAAAAGATGGAGGCCCGAAGAGATCCATGTGAAGGAGCTCTAAGGTCCTCTTTGAGTAGATTGTAGTAGTTGGACGATGAGCTTTTTCATGTAGCTTTCCTTCGATACAGGCACTGCAAGCACGATCTTTGGTAAAACTCACATTTTTTAGTCCAAGAATGTGATCCCCTTTGAGGAGACTTTGCAAAGATCTCATATTGACATGGGCTAGTCGGCGATGCCAAAGCCATCCCACATCAACTTTAGCCATTAGACATGTCGCGGTCTTAGTGGGTCGCTCCGAAAAGTTAATCACATAGAGACCGTTTTCGACATGCCCAACAAAGGCTACTTTAAGAGTCTTGCTCCACAAAAGGGTCACGGTATCAATGCCAAAGAAGGTACTAAAACCCATGAGTGCAAGTTGACGAACGGAAAGTAAATTGTATGCAAGGGTCTCAACAAGCATGACTCTCTCAATAGTTAAGGTCGGAGAGATAACCACCTTGCCAAGACCCAATACCTTTGAGATTGCATCATCTCCAAATGAGACTTGGGGTTGAGTAGATTGTAGTAGTTGGACGATGAGCTTTTTCATGTAGCTTTCCTTCGATACAGGCACTGCAAGCACGATCTTTGGTAAAACTCACATTTGTTAGTCCAAGAATGTGATCCCCTTTGAGGAGACTTTGCAAAGATCTCATATTGACATGGGCTAGTCGGCGATGCCAAAGCCATCCCACATCAACTTTAGCCATTAGACATGTCGCGGTCTTAGTGGGTCGCTCCGAAAAGTTAATCACATAGAGACCGTTTTCGACATGCCCAACAAAGGCTACTTTAAGAGTCTTGCTCCACAAAAGGGTCACGGTATCAATGCCAAAGAAGGTACTAAAACCCATGAGTGCAAGTTGACGAACGGAAAGTAAATTGTATGCTAGGGTCTCAACAAGCATGACTCTCTCAATAGTTAAGGTCGGAGAGATAACCACCTTGCCAAGACCCAATACCTTTGAGATTGCATCATCTCCAAATGAGACTTGGGTGGCCACGGATGCATCGGGTCGAACATCCACCACCAAGTCCTTGCTTCCGGTCATATGATTTGTTGCTACGCTATCGAGCAACCATGAGACTCCCCCGAAAGCAAAGTCCTACAATAGATCAATGCTTGGATTTAGGTACCCATTCTTGAATGGGTCCTTTCATGTTAGTGACAAGGGTCTTAGGAACCCAAATAGACCACTCAATATACTCATAAGAAGAGCCAACATATTTGGCATAAACATGCCCATCACTAGCACGGCACAAAACATAGGAGGGGTTAAAATCGCCGGTCCTGTTGGAGGGAGTGATCTTGCCCTTCTTGGCACCATCATTCACAACCTTGTCTTTCTTCTTCTCATGAGTAATGTTCCCTGCTTTGACAAATGTTTCCTTGAGCGGAGGAACCTGCGTGGTCTTCTTCTTCTTCTTCTTCTTCTTTTTGGATTTGGGTGCAAACCCAACTCCTTCCTTTGCAATCACTTCCTTTTGATTGCTCAAAAGGTCATTGAGATTCTTCTCACCTTGTATACATGTCACAAGGCCTTTCTCAAGCTGCTCTTTTAGCTTAGCATTTTCCTCCACAAGATGTGCATGCTCACAACACGGGTTAGTAGCAGATGCATTATCAATTAAGACAAAGGGAGGACACTTGGCAATTTCCTTAGTGAGTTTTACTTGGGGTTGATCATGCGACTCTTTAAGGGAAGCATGAACGCTCTTCAATGCCTTATGAGCATTGTCAAGAGAGACAAACTCATCCTTGAGTCGAGCATGGTCAACCCCAAGTGCAACCTTTTCAGATTTAAGAACACGGTTAAGAACAATAGCATGATCATAATCTTTACGTAATTTAGCAAAGTCGTCATTTTATGACTCCTTAAAAGTCAAATGAAGACCTCGCTCTTCCTCTAGAGCAATAGAAAGATCTGCTATCTCGTCGGCATAATCACGACTATGGCCTCTCATCTCCTCAAGAGATTCTTCTTGAGAATCAATCGTGTCATTGGCCTCACCAAGTTGTTCCAAGAGAGCAACAAAGTGCTTCTTGGACACTCCCTTGAGTTTACACAAGAACTTGTCAAACTCATTCTCACCCTCTATCGCCTCCTCAAGTTCATCCACACAATCTAACAAAGACGGAGTGGAAGAAACAGAAGTCTTAATGTTTGAGGTTTTGGCGTTGGAGGTTACCTTGGTGATACCTTTTGCCATGAGGCACCTAGCAATGTGGTTCTCATTGGGGGCGTCGAAGAGTGACACCTTTGTTGGGGTAGAGGATGCAATTGCCACAGATGCCATTGCCATTCCTTCACCACTTGTGTCTCCGTCATCACCATCATCATCCGATGCATACTCTTCTTGAGACACCAACACTTTGTGTGAAGTCTTCTTGGTGAAGTTGGTCTTGTTGGGGAAAGACTTGGCCTTATCTTTGCGGATGAGATTGCCACCATTGTCTTCCCTCTTCTCGTATGGACAATCCACCCCAAAGTGACTCACATTGCCATAGTTGTAGCAGGTCCTCACACGTTGCTTGCCCTTTGACCCGTTTGAGTTGTTCTTGGAGAAGTTGGGCCTTGTGTTTCTCTTGTTGCCCCAAAATTGCCTGGACGCAAGAGCCATGTGCTCATGATAAGCATATTTGGTGTCCTCGGGCAACCCTCTTCTTCTTCTTCTTCTTCTTCTTCCTCCTCTTGACAGACCTTGGCCTTCAAAGCAAGGTTGGGGGATGATTTCTTTGACCGTTGCACGCGAGCGAGAGCATTGTCAGCTGTCGTGTTCAAGATGTTCATTGCAATAAATTCATCCAACACATCACCAGAAGACAAGGTGTGAAAGTCCGGTCTTTGACGGATGACAGCGGACATGGCCTTGTTTTAGGGCATGATGGCCTTCAGAAACTTACGCTTGATCCAAGTATCATCCACATCCTTGCTGCCATGATCTTTGAGGGCAACGGCGAGGGCAGTCACCCTTCTATAGAGCTCATGCGGTTCCTCATCCTCTACCATTACAAACTCATCTGACTGATCAAGGACAACTTCATAGTTTGACCGTTGAATGCTTGAGCTGCCCTTGTACATGGAGATAATGTGTTCCCAACACTCTTTAGCAACAATGAAGGGACGCAGGTGAGGTAGGTCTTCAGTAGGAACAGCAGCTTGGAGTATGAACAAGGCAGAGGAATTTAGCTGTTTATCCGCTTCTTCCCTTGGAGTGAGGTTGCGTGGATCACGAGGGTAGTATCCTTCTTCAATGACTCGCATGAGTTGAATTGAGCTATGATCCAAATGAGACTTGATACAGAAAACCCAATTAGCAAAATCATTTTTAACAAGCTTAGGAGGAGGACCGTGATTAACTATATGAGGTGGGTGCACCGGTCCTCCATAGACCAAGGGAGGGGGAACTGAGGCAAAAGTCCCCGACCCATTAATTCCTTGAGAATGATTATCTTTATCAGCACTAGCCCCCTCCTTACCGGAGTTGACATCCGATGTCAAGTTAGTGGGATTAACCACTTGAACCGCATTGGTGGAAAGTTTAAGAGTGTCAAGGAATTCTTTAAACATGGATTTGACCTCGGTCGTCCTAGAGGATTTAAGCGAGGACATGGCCTCATTTAAATCCTCGCAAGAGACTGTGTTCACTCCCACGGCCTCGGGAAGTTCTCCCAACCGCTCCACTTCGCCCTCCATACTCTTCGGGTGGTGAAACCCTTAATAAAGAGACGAGGCTCTGATACCAATTGAAAGGATCGATATGGTTGACTAGAGGGGGGGTGAATAGGCAACTAACAATTTTTAACTTTTCTTTAACAATTTAGGCTTAGCAACAAATAGGTTGACTAGATATGCAACTAGGTGAGCAACCTATATGATGCTAATCACAACAACAAGCTAATCAAGCAAGATATGACAATATAAGTAGCTTGCACAAAGTAAAGGAAATAAGTAACCACAAGAGGAACCGATGGAGACGAGGATGTGTTACCGAAGTTCCTTCTCGGTAAGGGGAAGTACGTCTCCGTTGGAGCGGTGTGGAGGCACAATGCTCCTCAAGAAGCCACTAGGGCCACCGTATTCTCCTCACGCCCTCACACAATGCGAGGTGCCGTGATTCCACTAGTGGTGACCTTGAAGGCGGCGACCGGACCTTTACAAACAAGGTTGGGGCAATCTCCACAACTTAATTGGAGGCTCCCAACGACACCACGAAGCTTCACCACAATGGACTATGGCTTCGAAGTGACCTCTTCCGTCTAGGGTGCTCGAACACCCAAGAGTAACAAGATCCGCAAGGGATTAGTGGGGGGAATCAAATTTCTCTTGGTGGAAGTGTAGATCGGGTCCCTCTCAACCAAACCCTAGAGTATCAACAAGTTTTGTTGGCTAGGGAGAGAGATCGGGCAAGAATGGAGCTTTGAGCAACAATGGATCTTGGGGAGGAAAGAGATGGTCTTCTAAGGGAAGAAGACCCCCTTTATATAGTGGGGGGAAAGATCCAACCGTTATCCCCACTCTCAGCCCGCGCATTGCGGTACTACCGCACAAAGCCACGGTACTACCGCAAGAGGCTGCGGTACTACCGCTGCCGGGTGCGGTACTACCGCTCGCACGGTAGTGACCAGACGAAGACCTGTTGCACAGGCCAACGAGCGGTAGAACCGCCGGAGCGGTACTACCGCGCGCCAATACGGTACTACCGCATGGTAGGTATCAACTGGCACAGGAGATGCACGGAAGTAAAAAATTACTTCCGTGCCTACCTCCGCTGAGGGCGGAGCTGCGTAAAAGTCCGGCACGGTAGTACCGGACATACATCACGGTACTACCGCTCGAGGGCGGATGTGAAAAATTACATCCACGCCTACTACCGCAAGCGCACGCATCAGGTGCTGGGGACAGTGGTACTACCGCTCCTTGGAGCGGTACTACCGCGGGCACCTGCGGTACTACCGCTAGCCACTGAAAACTAGCACCTTGCTGCCTTCAATTTGCACAGACAAGGAAAACGGACTGGAGCTCCATTGAAGCGAAGGAAAGGTGGTGCAATAGAACAAATGTGTACGTGTTGATTCCACCCTAACCTTTCCGAAGCGGACCCCCTCTTAATAGTACGGATTTCCTACGACTCAAATCCACCGAAAAGAAACGTAGAAAGCAACCGTCTTCGATAGACTCCGAGGGGCACCAAATCGTCTTGTGCCTAGACATGAGATATCTGAAATGCTCAATGCACACGATTAGTCCGCAAATGAATTGTCATCAATCACCAAAACCACTTAGGGAGAAATATGCCCTTACACACATTCACTATTAAAATCATGATGACAAGTTTCATGGTTACTGTCACTCTTTATAGCATACATGTCATCATCATAATCATCATAGATAGGAGGCATGCCATCATCATAACAAATTTGATCATTCAAAGTAGGGGAACTAAAAAGATCATCTTCATTAAGCATAGCATCCCCAAGCTTGCGACTAACATTAATTGCAGCAAATAAATTCTCAAACATGTCATTCTCATCAAACATAGCATCCCCAAGCTTGTGGCTTGGAATATCATAAGCATAATCACTCTCATCATTAATAGTATGAATAGCACCAATAGCATAACAATTATTATCATCATAATTTACCAAGTTGGTGCCAAACAGATTTTCAAGATTATAAGAAGTATCATTATCTTCCCAATCATAGTCATCACAACAAGCAATAGGCACAACAAAATCATCATCAAGTGTATCATCTTCCACAATTATTTTTGATTCATCCTCGTGAGGCACAACAATAATAGGAGCAACATCATTTGGGAGAGATACCTTTTTACCTCTACTCTTTCTTCTTTTATTCTTCTTCACCACATCATGTGTGGGTTTAATTAATTTTTTCGAGCTTCTTATTGATGAGATTGGTTGAATAGGGAGCTCCTCCTCGTCATCTATTTCATCATGAGAGACAGTAGGAGGGAAAGTGGAAATCTTTACCCTTTCATTAGTATTCCTTTTATATTCTATTGGTTTTCCCATCTTTCTATAGTTGGCAATATAAGCATTCTCATTGCAATTTACCATGCAAAACATATAGATATTTTTTAGATTAGTTTCAATGTCGTCCGTGACAATGAATACTTCAAACCAACTATTTTTATGTGTCAATTCTTCACTCCCGAAAAATAGAGAAAGCTCATCATAAAGTTCATGGGTGATCAAGTCATTACAATATTTGGCCATGATTTGATCATGAAAAAGTTTGCATTGGAAATTAAGATGACCAACTTTATTGCAAAGTTCACAAGTAATAGGACAAAGAGAACATAATTTTGTAGCAAATTCATCTATCACTTTGAGCAAAGAATTGGTTCTATCATGTTTATGCTTCTTACAAAATCTATCATCCCTATAAGGCACGTCTTCACAAACTTTATGCACTCCACAAAAATTGACATGCTTATAAGAAACATTTTTATCATGACTAGTGCAATCATCATTAGTATTTTGGATATTCATAGAATTCATACTAACAACATTGCAATCATGCTCATCATTCAAGGAATTTTCATTGCGTATTTTCATAATTTCTTCCTCTACCAATTGAACACAATTTTCGGAATCCTTATTTTCACGAAAGACATTATAAAGACGAAACAAATGATGCAACCTAAACTTCATTTTTTGTAGTTTTCTTTTATGAAACCAAACTAGTGAAAAACAAGAAACTAAAAGATTTAATTGCAACATCTAAAGATATACCTTCAAGCACTCACCTCCCTGGCAACGGCGCAAGAAAAGAGCTTGATGTCTACTACGCAACTTTATTCTTGTAGACTTTGTTGGGCCTCCAATCGCAGAGTTTTGTAGGACAGTAGCAATTTTCCCTCAAGTGGATGACCTAAGGTTTATCAATCCGTGGGAGGTGTAGGATGAAGATGGTCTCTCTCAAATAACCCTGCAATCAAATACAAGAAATCTCTTGTGTCCCCAACACGCCCAATACAATGGAAAATTGTATAGGTGCACTAGTTCGGCGAAGAGATGGTGATACAAGTGCAATATGGATGGTAGATATAGGTTTTTGCAATCTCAAAATATAAAAACAGCAAGGTAGCAAGTAACAAAAGTGAGCATAAACGGTATTGCAATGCTTGAAAACAAGGCCTAGGGTCCGTACTTTCGCTAGTGCAATCTCTCAACAATGCTAATATAATTGGATCACATAACCATCCCTCAATGTGCAACGAAGAATCACTCCAAAGTTCTTATCTAGCGGAGAACATAATAAGAAATTGTTTGTAGGGTACGAAACCACCTTAAAGTTATCCTTTCCGATCGATCTATCCAAGAGTTCGTACTAAAATAACACCAAGTTATCCTTTCAGATCGATCTATCTAAGAGCTCGTACTAGAATAACACCATATGATACGCATCAACCAACTCTAATGTCACCTAGATACTCCAATGTCACCACAAGTATCCATGAGTTAATTATACGATACGCATCAAACAATTTCAGATTCATAATACTCAATCCAACACAAAGAACCTCAAAGAGTACCCCAAGATTTCTATCGGAGAAAGTAGGACAAGAACGTGTATCAACCCCTATGCATAGATTACCCCAATATCACCGCGGGAATCCGCAAGCTGAGTACCAAAACATATATCAAGTGAATCAATAGAACACCCCATTGTCACCACGGGTATCCACATGCAAGACATATACGAAGTGTTCTCAAATCCAATATTCAATCCGACATAACGATATCTCAAAGGGAAAGATTCAATTCATCACAACAAGATAGTAAGGGAAACACACCATATGATCCAACTATATTAACAAAGCCCGTGATACATCAAGATCATGACATCTCAAGAACACGAGAGGGAGATATTGAACACATAGCTACTGGTACATACCCTCAGCCCCGAGGGTGGACTACTCCCTCCTCGTCATGGCCTCCGCCGGGATGATGAAGATGGCCACCGGAGATGATCTACCCTCTCCGGCAGGATACTGGAATGCTTCCAGATTGGTTTTTCATCGATACAGAGAGTTGCGGCGGCAGAGCAGAGAGTCTAGTGTTATTTCTGATGGCTTCTATATTTATAGGATTTTTGGGCGTCGGTTTCACGCCAAGATGGGCCACGAGGTGGGCACGATACACCAGGGCGCGCCGGGGGGGCCGGGCGCGCCCTGGTGGGTTGTGCCCACCTCGTGGCTCGTCTGGCCCTCCCACGAAGCATCTAGTGCCTCTTTTGTTCCAAAAAAATCATCAAAAAGTTTCGGGCGATTCCGAGAACTTTCATTTTCTGCACAAAAACAACACCATGGTAGTTCTGCTGAAAACAACATCAGTCCAGGTTAGTTCTAAATAAATCATATAAAGTGCATCAAAATCATATAAAAGTATTGTAAACATAGGTGAATATGGCATGAATACTTCATAAATTATCTATACGTTGGAGACGTATCAGCAGGCGGCGAGGCGAGGGGGCGAAGCAAGAGGGCGGGAGGAGGTCGCGGTAGGGTGGGGGTGGGAATCGTGGGATCGTGGTTTTTTTATCGGTACGTGGGTTTTTGCTGTGTTTAGTGATGGGGAGATGTGGTTAGAGACGTGGTTAGCCCGTGGTTTGCTGTGTTAAACACCCAGAGATTTGTGGCCTTTAGATATTGCCAATGGACGTCCCATATTGTTTGGATCTGCCACCTGTCCTTCTTTTATAGTGGTAGTAGATAATAGGAAGATGGACTCGGGGGGCCATAGCGTTCACTAGAGGCATCTCTCTCATGAGCATAGTAGCGGTGGGTGCATAAATTGTTGTTGGACAATTGATAAAAAAGCAAATAATTATGTCATTATTCATGGATGATAAATACACAAGCATTACGTCCGTGATAAGTAGACCGAAAAGATTCTGTATCTACTACTATTACTCCATCAATCGACCGCTATCCAGCATGAATCTAAGGTATTAAGTTCATAACAAACAGAGTAATAATTTATGCAAGATAACATAATGTAGACAAAGTAAGAACAAATAACATGTTCAGAACCCGTCGTTTTATCCTTAGTAGCAACAATACAAACATGCCCGCTACTCCTCTTGTCATAGAGTGAGGACACCGCAAGATTGAACCTACTACTATGCAACACTCCCTCTGAAGATATACTCATCTACTTGGCCAAAGCAATCTTATAGATCGAAAAGCATACATAGCTATATGAAATCACACATAAAAAATCTCAGATTGGATCGGTTACTTTCAATGAATAATCTGAACACAAAATTACAATTCATCGGATCCTAACAAACACACTGCAAAGACTACATCAAATAGGTCTCCGAAGAGATCAATGTATAAAAGATCGAGAGATGGAGAGAGAGAGAGAGAGAGGGGGAGAGAGAGAGAGAGATTTGGCCACATCTATGGACCCGTAGGTTCTGTAGGAACTACTCACACATCATGTGGGAGGCATCAAGATTGATGAATACGGCCTCCGTGATGGATTTCCCCTCCCGCAAAGTACCTTTAAAGGCCTCCAAATGGGATCGCAAAGAAACAGAGACTTGTGGCGGCGGAAAAATTGTTTCGGATGCTCCCCAAAGATTTTGGGATACATGTGAATTTATAGGCTAAAGAGGCGGTGGATTGGATCCACATGGGTGTCACAAGGGGGGAGGGCGCGCCCCTGCCCTTGTCGCTTCCTAGTGAGGCGTCTGGTCTCCCTTCGAAGCTTTCATGCCTTCTTTTGGTCT
This sequence comes from Elymus sibiricus, assembly GCA_039707655.1. Lineage (NCBI taxonomy): Eukaryota > Viridiplantae > Streptophyta > Magnoliopsida > Poales > Poaceae > Elymus > Elymus sibiricus. Next base: position 309,040,290 of record CM077671.1, read on the forward strand.
AGAAAAAATCGTCAAAAAGTTTCGTCGCGTTTGGACTTCGTTTGGTACAGATTTTCCGGAAAACCAAAAACACGCAGAAAACAACAACTGGCACTGGACACCGAGTTAATATTTTAGTTCCAAAAAATGATATAAAATGATGTATAAAGCATACAAGATTGATAAAATAATAACATAAAACAATCAAAAATTATAGATATGTTGGAGACGTATCAATCATCAATATGTTTGTTATGTTTCATCCTTGATTATCATCTTTAGCACCCTCTATACCTAAATCCTGACTCCACCCCTTATCCTGCATCGCGTAACCCCCCGACGGACTCTGTACGTGTGTGTTCTTGTTGACTCATAGCTTAGAGTTTTCAAACAGTGCTCATGCAGTACATATGCATTGAAACTTAAGTTGAAGGTTTTCTTTAAAAAAGTCTACCACGTATTAAGCATCACAAGTTTTTCTAAACACATCTTTATAGAAAAAAAATACATCCAGATTCTTAGGGTGCCCAAATCTTCTTCCCCTTTGCATCCACTGCGTCATGAACATAGCATTTGCGTCGTGATCCGTAAAGTGGATTGGTCTCTTGCATGTTTTTAGGGACGAATCCCCTGCGAATTCCGACATGAGGCAACTTTTGACAGAGACTGGAGAGTCCACACAGAACACCTCTCATGCTTTTTTCTTACTCTAAATTTTCAATCTATTGTATCTTTTGAACCAAAAGTCCAATTTGTATTCATGTTCGTTGTGACAAGGGCGTTGAAACAAGACACTCGTGAACGCATTTGGACAAATTTTAGAAATTTCACCAAGTTTCAGCTACTGAAACTTTATAAGTATGAATGATAAATTCATCAATTTTCAAAACTAAAACTTAAATACAAACACTAAGCCCTAAGCTTCTAAAACTTAAAGACTAACTCATAAACCCTCAGTCCTAAGCGCTAAATCCTAAACCCTAAACCCTAAAAGCAAATGAAACTTGGTAAAACTTAATTTGATAAAAGGGTGAGATATGTTCATCCCTATTTTACTGGTCCATGTGTTAGTTGCACTTGTTGTTTCCATAGATTTACCTGATTTATGGTTAATAGGTGCTCACATGATTAGTGTTCAACATGAGATTAATATTGTTAGCATTATCGTCATGATTTACGTATGGATTACATTAATCAGGAATCTATATATACCTAAATAGTTGATTCCCACTACCTGTAATTCTCTCAACATGCAAGCCTTTCACCTCACCAAATATGACAGGTCACCATTCACTAACACTATCTTTTAGCCCATGAAACCATATCAACATGTTTATTTTGTTACTAGACATATGTAGTACATCTGATAATTATTATGGTACAGTGTACATACATACTGTTTATTCACCCGCAATGCAATTACATAATATTTCTATGTTAAAAATAGTAGTTTTGCTTTTAAATCTTTTCCTTCATGTAGAATTTGTCCGCAATTAAACTTTATATGCCAGCAACAACGCGCAGAGAAATTACCTAGTTGCTAAAGAAGTTCATCCTCGTTATCTATTTATCTTGACGTGCAGTCTATCCACATCATCACGTACATCGCACACATGCCGCTTTTCATTTAAATGCACATGCAAGACATCCATATCATCAAGCACATACAATCTATCAATTTTCCACTTTTCATCACATGCACGCTCTCCACCTTATCAACCGCCCATGCAACCATTCGACTTTCCACTTTTAGCTTTCTACCACATGCAACTACTCCACATCATTAAAAGCATGAAAGCCATCCACATTATTGATTTTTTTTCAACAATAAATAATTGTACTTGAATGTTAGAAAATAATATAACATATGCATCCACCCTCCATTTAGCTCTAGGTTAAACGTGGTGCAATACTATTCTCATATATTGTAATTTTATTTTTGATAATTTCATGGCTACTGGTTTCTGAGCGCAAAACAAAGGATTGCAATACATAGGACAGCTGCAGGCATACTCATTGGGATGCAACACGAGGAAACCACTAGGAAAGTGTCTTTTTTTTTTGAGAAATACACCCGGACTTGATTAAATAATGGTTCTGCTTACACAGCCTGGGGGCTCCAAAAGCCACACATGGCGGCCCGGACTAAGACTTAAAGAGTACTTAGCTAAACTATGAGCATCAACATTCGAATCTCTAAATTCATGTTTGAAGACAGCTCCTGGACTGTCCTTCTCAGATCAGAAATTTCCCTTATAATCATGGCATTTTCTCCACGGCTTCCTTCTTCTATACTTCGAATCACTCCTTGAAAATCTGAGGCAATCAACACTGATGTAGCACCTTGATCTTGAGCTAAACATAACACTTCTCTGCAGGCGATTGCTTCAACACATGCAGGGTCATGAACCCCATGCATAACTAGGGCCGAAGCCCCCATGAACTCCCCAGATTCAGACCTGAAGATAGCTGCTGCCGCACTCCACTTCTTGTCAGCAGAAATCGCCGCATCTACATTGCCTTTTATACTTCCTGGAGGAGGAGGAATCCATCTGCGCACCTGACGGCGCAGCCTCATGGGACTAACACCCACTGGCTGTTGTAGCAATTCCAATTCTTGCATATAATTTGTAATAAACGCACAAGTGTCAAAGGGAGATTGATAAATATCTTCATGGATTACGTCTCGTCTCGCCTTCCATATTGCCCATAAGGTCACCACCATCTTTACATAGTCGACCTTTGACAACTGATCATCTAACTCGAACAACCAACTCCTTGCAGCCGGTTCAACACATTCTTTGATTCTTTCATAGAGCTGCTCGTCGACCAGCACCCACACACACCTAGCCATGCGGCAGTCCAACAGCGAGTGTCTCCAACTGTCCTGCCCCCAGCCACAAATTGCACATACACAGTCATCGGTCAAGTGCCTATGATGCACCACATCAGCTGTTGGCAAGCTTCGCCGAGCGAGCCGCCACGTAAATTTTTTCAGCTTGGCAGGTATTTCATGTTTCCAGAGCCTAGTCCACGACTTTTGCTCTTTCTTTGGATCCGAGCTCCCAGAAGAACTCTCGAGCCACGCTTCTCTTCTGTTCTTCGTATCAATGAGCATTCTATAAGCCGAGCGAACCGAAAAACTCCCCGACTTCTCATGACACCATGCCCAACAATCTGCAAAAGTTGTGGTTGGTAAAGGGATGCTACGAACTATATCCGCGTCCAGCTTTAACAGATGGTTATTAAGCATCTGATTGTTCCAAACCCTGTTCACCGGATCTATCAATTCAGCCACCATCACCGGGCCCGGAGTTAGCTGTGCCAAAGGTCTCATCATGGTCTCCCTTGGGAGCCAATTATCATCCCAAATATTTGTGGTTTGCCCATCACCAATTCTCCTAATTAGGCCCTGTTTTAGTACTTCTCGACCATCAAGAATGGAGCGCCAAATTTTTGACGGCCTCGATCCCAATTGTGCAGAAAGAAAGTCACCATTAGGGTAGTATACTGCTTTTAAGATCTGAGCACCTAGAGACAAGGGCTCCTGAATTAATCTCCATCCTTGCTTTGCCAAAAAAGCTAAATTAAACAGCTCCATTTTCCTGAACCCCAACCCTCCCATGTATTTTGGTTGTGTCATATCATTCCAGGATACCCAAGCTGTCTTCCTCTTACCGGCCTTAGCTCCCCACCAGAACTGCCTCAATAATTTGTTAATGTGCTCACACAAACCTCTTGGCAGTCTAAAACACCCCATAGAATATGTGGGCAAAGCTTGTGCAACTGATTTAATTAGGACCTCCTTCCCTGCCATTGACAAAAGCAACTCAATCCAACCTTGCACTCTTTTCCACACCCTGTCCTTTAAAAACTTGAAAGTCCCATTAACAGACTTACCCACATCAGTGGGCATTCCCAAATATTTCTCATTTAAGGATTCAGTCTGAACATTAAGTGTATTCTTCACTGCTTCCTTCAGGTCATTTGGGACACCTTTACTAAAATAAACCGAGGATTTTTCAAAGTTCACTCGCTGCCCAGAGGCCTTGCAATATAAATCAAGTGCATTGACTACCTCCTGTGCTGCAGCAGGCGTTGCTTTCATAAACAGGAGACTATCATCAGCAAAGAGCAGATGACTTACCACTGGTGCCGTGGGAGCCACCTTCAGTCCAATCAAGTCATTGTTATTTCCACGCAATTTCAAAAGAGATGACAACCCTTCTGCAGCAAGTAAGAACAGATACGGCGAAATGGGATCGCCCTGTCGGATTCCACGGGTCGGTTTAAAATTCTCAAGCTGATCACCATTAAAAAAAAAAAAAAAAAACTAGGAAAGTGTCTCGGTCGTACGCGATCGATCGAGTTTTAAAACGTTGTTGGAGTACGTGGATTGGTAGATTTTGGACGCCCGCCTTTCGCCGCTTCGTCCCTCCTCGAGTTGCACGATAACGGATTGGCACAAGTGTTAGCCAGCACAACGTGTAGACGATTTTGCATGCGCGGCTGCCTTATCCATTCGGTTCCGGTCATCCAGAGCATCCTGGCCGTCTCCCTATAAATACCTTGCCCCGGGACGTGTTTGCTTCACACAAAAAGCAAGTTCCATAACGAGCTGAGTAGCCAAGTATACAGTGTTAGCGCTACACACACGGGCATCCAAGTGTGCGCACGCACCTGATCGAGTTATGGGGAGGCAGATCGCCGCCCTGTGCGGGCTTCTCGTAGTGCTGCTCCGGCTCACGTCCGGCGTGGATGCACAGACGGAGATTCTATTTCAGGTGCTTACATACGTGGGTACATCATAACAGATGGATGCATGCAGGTGCTCAGTACTACCCCTGCTAATAATAACTAGCCGGTGTGTTTGTGTGCATGCATGCAGGGGTTCAACTGGGACTCGTGGAACAAGCAGGGTGGCTGGTACAACATGCTCAAGGGGCAGGTCGGCGACATCGCCGGCGCCGGGGTCACACACGTCTGGCTGCCCCCACCTACGCACTCCGTTTCATCTCAAGGTAAATCCATCATCTATGGGTCACGTTTGCTCCGACTAAATTGGCACGCCTCGTAACTCTGCAACGACTGTTTCCTTGCGTGCGTGCATGCAGGCTACATGCCGGGCCGGCTCTACGACCTGGACGCGTCCAAGTACGGCACGGCGGCGGAGCTCAAGTCGCTCATCGCGGCCTTCGGCGCCAAGGGCATCAAGTGCGTCGCCGACGTCGTCATCAACCACCGGTGCGCCGAGGACAAGGACGGACGCGGCATCTACTGCATCTTCAAGGGCGGAGGACCTGCCGGCAGCCTGGACTGGGGTCCCGGCATGATCTGCAACGACGACACCAAGTTCTCCGACGGCACGGGCCACCGCGACACCGGCGCCGACTTCCCCGCCGCGCCCGACATCGATCACCTCAACCCGCGCGTCCAGAAGGAGCTCTCCGACTGGCTCAACTGGCTCAAGTCCGACCTCGGCTTCGACGGCTGGCGCCTCGACTTCGCCAAGGGCTACTCGGCCGACATCGCCAGGACGTACGTCCAGAACACGAGCCCCGGCTTTGTGGTCGCTGAAATATGGAACTCCCTGAGCTACGACGGCGACGGGAAGCCCGCCATCAACCAGGACGGGGAGCGGCAGGAGCTGGTGAACTGGGCGAAGGCGGTCGGCGGCCCTGCCATGGCGTTCGACTTCACGACCAAGGGCATCCTGCAGTCGGCGGTGCAGGGCGAGCAGTGGAGGATGCGGGACAAGGAGGGCAAGGCTCCCGGGATGATCGGCTTGTTGCCGGAGAAGGCGGTCACGTTCGTGGACAACCACGACACGGGCTCGTCGCAGAAGAAGTGGCCGTTCCCGGCCGACAAGGTCATGATGGGCTACGCCTACATCCTCACGCACCCTGGAGTCCCATGCATCGTACGTGCATCATCGAGCCATGTTTTCCGATAGTTACATTTCTAGAATATTCACGCATGATGTCTGATACTCTTGTTGTGCAGTTCTACGATCACTTTTTCGACGGGAACCTAAAGCAAGAGATCAACGCGTTGGCGGCGGTGAGGAATCGCAACGGCATCAACGCCGGGAGCAAGCTGCGCATCCTGACGGCGGAGAGTGACATGTACGTGGCGGTGGTTGACGAGAGAGTTATCGTCAAGCTCGGACCGAGGTTCGACGCTGGCAGCGTCATTCCGTCGGACTTCCACGTGGTGGTTCACGGCAATAACTACTGCGTCTGGGAGAAGAGCGGCCTTAGGGTGCCGGCCGGGCGGCGCTAGCTAGCTAGACGTTAGCAACTTTGCACCGCCGCCCAGACCTTTGTACTTACTCCTACAAGAAATGTTTGTTCCAGTTCGTAGACTACGCGCGCAATAAAGTTTGTACCACTACCGCTCTCCTTCCAACTTTGCGGAAGGAGCGTGAGCTATCAAATATTAATTTTACACGCGTTTGCTATTTGTATGGTGTTGTTAATCATGTGTTTACTTAGAATTGCTAAAAAACGCTTTTATAAAAATTATGGGACGATGGGAGTAGCAGTCTAGCATCAAATATTAATTTTACGCGTTTGCTATTTGTATGTTGCATGAAATCAGAATTTGTGTAAGTCGGCTTCTTAGAAAAGAATGTGAGGCGCGCCCGGAGCTCCGATGCCGAGATGGAGCGACGCGGCTGGTCGGGGTGTCCCAAGCGAGGGCGAGCCAGGGCCTCGTCGGAGAAGGGGATTCCCTGGCAGGCAAGAGACAACGACGTCGGCGGAGGCGAGAAAGCATCTACTATAACACTAATGTTAGCGTCCAACTCGATCTAGCCCACACTCACTCACGTTCTGGACGTTTATGCGCACATGAGCCAGCATTCAGCGGAGAGCCCACTCCATCCCAAAAGCCCGGACTGAAGGGAGGACGGAATCTCTCCCTTATAAGCTGGTCATGGCATCCTCCCGTAGGCGAGGTGGGACTAAACCGAGCCAGCCTCCACCGGTGGACAGCAGCCCTAACATCCCATCCCCCTGAGAAGCCCCTCAGGAAGGCATGGCGATGCTGGCTCTGATACCAGATGTTAGCGTCCAACTCGATCTAGCCCACACTCACTCACGTTCTGGACGTTTATGCGCACATGGGCCAGCATTCAGCGGAGAGCCCACTCCATCCCAAAAGCCCGGACTGAAGGGAGGAAGGAATCTCTCCCTTATAAGCTGGTCATGGCCTCCTCCCGTAGGCGAGGTGGGACTAAACCGAGCCAGGCTCCACCGGTGGACAGCAGCCCTAACATCCCATCCCCCTGAGAAGCCCCTCAGGAAGGCATGGCGATGCTGGCTTTGATACCAGATGTTAGCGTCCAACTCGATCTAGCCCACACTCACTCACGTTCTGGACGTTTATGCGCACATGGGCCAGCATTCAGCGGAGAGCCCACTCCATCCCAAAAGACCGGACTGAAGGGAGGAAGGAATCTTTCCCTTATAAGCTGGTCATGGCCTCCTCCCGTAGGCGAGGTGGGATTAAACCGAGCCAGCCTCCACCGGTGGACAGCAGCTCTAACATCCCATCCCCCTGAGAAGCCCCTCAGGAAGGCATGGCGATGCTGGCTCTGATACCAGATGTTAGCGTCCAACTCGATCTAGCCCACACTCACTCACGTTCTGGACGTTTATGCGCACATGGGCCAGCATTTACCGGGACTAAAGATATGCCTATATATATATATATATATATATATGCTTGCCCCTGTCCACTCACTCCTCTGTTTTTTGGCCGGCCGGCGTGTGGGAGGTGTGTGTTGCTCTGCTCTCACCTCCTATGCACACGAGGTGTTCGATGAAATGACCAAGCCACGCTTAAGCTTTCTCCTCTCCAAGCTCCATTTTCCCCAAGATTTGTCTAGGTTTGGCGGTCCGTCACGTCCCGTCCCCGTCCTCACCGTCGTCGATCGCCCGCGCCGATCTCGTCGCCGGCACCACCGTGGTGAGCCTCTTGTTCTTATCTTCTTTTTGAAAGAAAAAAATTCTTACATCTATGATTTACATAGATACTTGTATAAATTTCTTACTTTTATTATTGTTTTTTATTATGTAGTGCCATGGTCATGGTATCCGCCCACGTCGGCCCTCGTCCGGTCTATAATTCGGATGTGCTATATTATCTTTTATAACTATTTGTTTCATTTAGTGTTTATGACAATTATGCCGACCAATGTGACATAGATGTGTTTATCTAGGAGGTATGTGAACCAGAAATTCCAACCGACCCTCTTGTCGAGAGGTTAAATTTAGTTGAAAAAGAAAATGAGTATTTGAAAGAAAAATTGAAAAGAATTGAGGAGGAGAAGATGAAATTGGAGTTGCATGTTGCCGATGTCGTCGATGACCACAAGATCAAGATGGATGCAATGCGCTTGAAGATTAGAAATATAAGAAAATATGCCATTGATAATGAGGCTTGGTATCATTATGCTGTTGGATCAATTGTTACCTTAGTTGCGATTATGATCGCATTTGTTATTGCATTTAAATGTTTTACATAGTTGTATGTTAGTTTCAATTTATGTTTTAATTAGATGCTCTAGAGAGCTGTATGTTGTTCTATGAGAACTATGTATGAACTTTATGTTTTTTTTCAGTAATAACATTTGATCACTGTGTACTTTGGAGCACCAACCAATGGTACGAGATAAATGGTGATACATTTTATACGATCGTCCAAGATAAAAAGAGCACCAACCAAAACAGTGGCTTTGAATGGTGCATATTGAATGCATATTGAATAAATCATGAAATGCATGAAAAATAGCAAATGAAGTCAGAAAAGGTTTGAAAATTGATGATGAGGCTTTGAATGGTACATATTGAATGCAGAAAAAGTCTGGAGTTAAAATATGTTAAAAAAATGAAATCCCTTTTGTAATAGATGAGTTTTCGTCCGAAACCCTGTTACTTCGAAAGAGATTGTCCAGTTTGTACACGAAGTGCATCCAGTTTTTCCCGTAACCCTCTCAACTTTTTAGCACATGGTATGTGGGTGAAATTATGAAACCATGCCAAGTTTCAACCTTTTCAGAGTTCATTTGTAGTGCTTGTCGATTTCAGGGTCATTTAGCTCAAAATAAATCATGAAATGCATGAAAAATAGCAAATAAAGTCAGAAAAGGTTTGAAAATTGTGTGGCTTTGAATCGTGCATATTGAGTGCAAAAAAAGTCTGGAGTTAAAATATGTTAAAAAAATGAAATCCCTTTTGTAATAGATGAGTTTTGGTCCGAAACCATGTTACTTTGAAAGAGATTGTCCAGTTTGTACACGAAGTGCATTCAGTTTTTTCCGTAACCCTCTCAACTTTTTAGCACATGGTATGTGGGTGAAATTATGAAACCATGCCAAGTTTCAACCTTTTCAGAGTTCATTTGCAGTGCTTGTCAATTTCAAGGTCATTAGCTCAAAGTAAATCATGAAATGCATGAAAAATAGCAAATGAAGTCAGAAAAGGTTTGAAAATTGATGATGTGGCTTTAAATGGTGCATATTGAATGCAGAAAAACTCTGGAGTTAAAATATGTTAAAAAAATGAAATCCCTTTTGTAATAGACGAGTTTTCGTCCGAAACCCTATTACTTCGAAAGAGATTGTCGAGTTTGTACACGAAGTGCCTCCAGTTTTTCCCGTAACCCTCACTACACCATAACACTACATCCCTGACAGCCAGGTTGGTCGGAAATAGAGCTTCCACCAACAAACAGTCAGTCGGGAAAGAGTATTGCCGACCGATCATGTCTGTTGGGAAAAGTCCAGACGGGAAAGCCCTTTCCCGACCGACATATCTTTCCCGACCTACTGCTTGATGGCTAAGGGGTATTTTTCCCGACCAACAGTCTGTTGGGCCTGCCATGGCCCTTTCCCGACCAACAGTCCGTTGGGGCAGTCATGGGCCTTTCCCGACCGACCATCTGATGGGTAATTCTTTCCCGACCAACATTTTGTTGGGCTTGGTGTTAGCCTTTCCTAACCGACTGTTAGACAGGGTTTGTTTTGCCGACCAACAATCAGACGGTGTTTACTTTTCCAACCAACAGTTGATCAACATTTTGTTTTGCAAACCATAACTGTAACATATGGTACTAATTATCACGTACATATAGTTCATGTGTTCTAAAGCATAATCACCAAGACAACATACATCAGGTGCACCAAACATTTTTATTCCATTAACTAATTGTCACATACATACACTTCAGTCTGTTCTAAGCACCAAGACACCATACATTAGGTTTACGGAATGACAGGAAAAAGATGAAAGTATGAGACATCAATTGTACAAAATGAAAACTAAAACATCCAGTTGACGCGGATCGCTGGCTTCATGGTTCATTGTGAGTCCAATCCTTATGTTTGCGCCCTACAAAAGTTAAAGAAGTCTCAGTTATTAGAATGTTCAATTAATTTATGAAATTGAATGCAGGCGGAATTCACATGTGCACCGTGCACACACAAAAGCACAAAATGGGGGAATAAACCTACCTAATCTATAAAAGTAGCATTTCAGGACATGAAGACCGACAATCAACTTCTAGCAGTCGCCATGGATGTGACATAGAAGCCCTCTGCCCACTTTTTGTCTATCCATTTGAAAGTAAATGCATCATTTACTTTGTATGATTGCTGAGCATATAGTGTACCTGGGACATAATTAAGTTACCGTACATAGGTACCATTAGCCCATATTCCAACACTTGTACCAAAAAAACATACAACTGAAAACTAAATATATATAACTCTGACTCTTTCGGTAGATGTACAGATTTCTAGTAGTTCACAGTGGATTTAGCTTTGACTTTAATACACCATGATAATTGAAATTGTTAGTACTCAATGATATACTCTGTTGAATTTGGCTCAGAAGGGTAAAAAATCTAGATTGTATAATCAAATCCATGAACAAAATCATCAAAATTAGGCATTTACAGCAAGTAGGATGGGACCAATATACTATGCACCAAATAGTTCTTATTCAGATGCAATTACATCAATCATACATGCCATCGCTTCAGCCTGCACTACAGTAGTTGTCAAGATAGAGAATAATGCAGAAGAATAATTAGAGTGCCCCATACTGCATATAGTTCACGATAGTGTTAACACTAAAAGTCTAGTTACAAAAGTAGGTTCTCGAGTTTGGTGTTCAAAGCTATTTTATTTCCTAGCTGGCCTTTAAGTACACTCATGTATGATATATCCTTGTTGTCGCTTCCAGATAATAAAAATCATGGAAACAGTTGCACGCCACTTGTGCAAAACAGAGAATAAAAACACAAAATACCTCATTTGCATTCAGTGTATAGAGAATAAAAATTAGATAATAATACGATGGCCCATTATAAATATAACGAAACGCAAAACTAAAATTCTACAATGAGATCTAGTTGCATATCTGTATAACTCAGATTTGATGGGTGGGATAGGAAGACTGAAGCAATTAGAAAGAACTCACCTACGGGTGTGTGTGAGGGGGGGGGGGGTCGATGGGTGCCACGGCGTTAAGAACCGTCAATATAAGTCAGATTTAATTTTTGTGCTTCTAAATTATGATTAAGATGCTATTCTGTTGATCTAAAGGTGGAGAGAGAAAGAGAATCAAGTTCATTCGGCAAAAAAAAGAGCATAACAAAAGGTCACCTCCTTTTCTCATGCTCTGTTGTTTCAGGATAATTAGTAATCATAGGAGGAGTTAAAAAGTAGCCCAGGTGCTACTTCTTGAGCATGCGTTGGTTTTCCCTTGAAGAGGAAAGGGTGATGCAGCAAAGTAGATAAGTATTTCCCTCAGTTGTTGAGAACCAAGGTATCAATCCAGTAGGAGATACAAGCAAGTCCCCAATAGATGTACCTACACAAAGAATCAAACACTTGCACCCAACGCTATAAAGGGGTTGTCAATCCCTTCACGGTTACTTGCAAGGATGAGATCTGATAGAGATAGATGGAAAAGATTGCCGAAAGTAAAAGCACAAGTAAATAGATCTGAAAATATATGATGGAAAATAGACCCCGGGGCCATAGGTTTCACTAGAGGCTTCTCTCATGAAGGCAAATATTACAGTGGGTGAACAAATTACTGTCGAGCAATTGATAGAAAAGCGCATAGTTATGACGATATCCAAGGCAATGATTATGCATATAGGCATCACGTCCATGTCAAGTAGACCGAAACGATTCTGCATCTACTAATATTACTCCACACATCGACTGACTCTTGCCTGCATCTAGAGTATTAAGTTCATGAAGAACAGAGTAACGCATTAGGTAAGATGACATGATGTAGAGGGATAAACTCAAGCAATATGATGAAAACCCCATCTTTTTATCCTCGATGGCAACAATACAATACGTGCCTCGCTACCCCTACTATGTCACTGGGTGAGGACACCGCAAGATTGAACCCAAAACTAAGCACTTCTCCCATTGCAAGAATTACCAATCTAGCTGGCCAAACCAAACCAATAACTCGAAGAGACTTGCAAAGATATGAAATCATGCATATAAGAATTCAGAAAAGACTCAAATAATATTCATAGATAATCTGATCATAAACCCACAATTCATCGGATATCGACAAACACACCGCAAAAGAGTATTACATCGGATAGATCTCCATGAAGATCATGAAGAACATGGTATTGAAGAGCAAAGAGAGAGAAGAAGCCATCTAGCTACTAGCTATGGACCCGAAGGTCTGTGGTGGAGTACTCACGCATCATCGGAGGGGCAATGGAGTTGATGTAGATGCCCTCCGTGATCAAATCCCCCTCTGGCAGATTACCGGAAAAGGTCCCCAGATGCGATCTCACGGGAACAGAGGCTCCTGGCGGCGGAAAAGTATTTTCGTGGCTCTTTTTGGTATCCAGGGAATATTTGGGAATTTATAGGCCTAAGAGTAGGGTTAGGAGGACTGCCGTGGGCCCACAAGCTAGGGGGGCGCGCCCTACCCCCCCTGGGCGCGCCCTTGTGGCTTGTGGCCACACGGTGGCTCTCCTGCCTTGGTCTCCAAGCTTGGTAGGTTCCTTCTAGTCCAAGAAAAATCATTCCGAAGATTTTATTCCGTTTGGACTCCGTTTAATATTCCTTATCTGCAATACTCAAAAACAAGGAAAAAAACAGAAACTGGCACTAGGCACTAGATTAATAGGTTAGTCCCAAAAATAATATAAAATAGCATATTAATGCATATAAAACATCCAGAACAGATAATATAATAGCATGGAACAATCAAAAATTATAGATACGTTGGAGACGTATCACCATGCATAACATCCAAAACTTAAACTGCACAACCCATGATGAATACAACACATCACTAGAGAACATTGCTGAAAATACAACAGGAAACATTTAGCAGTTATGGAAATCACTGGAGAAATGTTCACTGTAAGGTAAATTGCCCATAACTCAAAATCTGCACAACTCTACATTTATGCTATTTAATGGAAATCTAGGACCTATATAAAATAAAGATCTGAAACTCAGTTGGTGTGCTTGAAACAAAATTGGATTACAATAACACATCAGAGGAACATACACAGAGATCCATATGAAACAATACATCTTCCACGCTGTAAATTGGATTAGTCAACTCATTAACAAGACAGAAGTACAAACCTTGGTACTCAGAGCACCTAGAAACACCTCCACGGCGTACATTGCTAACGCTGCTTGGGCGATCATACAAGTAAGGTTAACCACTTCCACCATGAAATAATTCCACCTGAGAGATAACTTTTCAAACAACAGTCACGAGAAAGCAGCCTTTGCTTTCAATAAAAAAAGGAAACATAAATTTAAGGCATGAATAAATATGTTTTAATCCTTACAATGCCATGTAAATGAACTGCAACCTACAACATAGTTTCCTTACTGTGTACAACTTACACAAACATGGTCAAGAATTTCCTCAGTTTGTGCTATAGTCAATTATCTTTACATAATTGCCAAACCCACAAGAAAAGCTATTGGGAAAATCATTACACAAAATTGAATATTTACCTTGTAAAAGAGATCCTTAACCTCCCTCTCACGAATGACCCATGGAGGTTTAATAAAATAAAAGTCATACATCCTATAGATGAATATTTGATGAAAAAGCACAGTGCACTTTTAATTTTTGATGCAAAACATACTAGCTCGAATGGTGCAGAAAAACATTAGAAGCACAAAATGATATAGCAATATAAGAAAATAAAATTGCCGCCAAAGTCATCATCAGAGAAGAGGAGCAAATTTCATACTCACAAATGTCTACTAGATTATATGTCTACGAGATTTTGTCGATTCAAGGACAAAATCGCTAGAAAACTATCAGCCGCGACCGTACGTCTATCTTTTCACTATAAGAATTAGGAACACAAATTCGCAATTGTTCAACACACTCTAGACAATGCACAAAACACCCTATTACAGGAACCATATCTTACATTCTGCTCGAGCTCGAGCTCCCAAGTCCCAACCAAAGCGCTGCTTGCTGGATAGAAGTACTACCACAAGTTATGGCTGATCTGAATGAAAAAGGGAAAAGGAACAAATCAACAAACGACAACACTAATGGGGGAGGGGTAGAGGGGAGAAGGAGAGGGAAAAGAACACTCACTACCTCGGGAGGGGAAGCACCAACAGTCAACGGGCAGATCTTCCTTCAGCAAAACCGGTGAGGGCAGATCGGAGGAGGGCCGTGGCGTGGCGGCGGCGATGGAGGCGCTTGGGTGACGAGAGAGTGGTAGTGCTCTCCCTCCCTGGTGACACCTCTCTCACTCACCCCTGGATATGAGAAAGACGGCGGCGGCCACCATCGCGCCTTGCCTCTCCGCGCCGGTGCAATTTATCTCTGCACGAACTCTAGCGCACAAGCTAGGGTTGGAATTGGGGGCGCAGGAGGATGAAGGGGACATGGCAGCAACCTCGCTGCCGCGGTGACCGCGTGCTGGCGAGTGGCGACGGCGTGCGGGCTGCTAGATCTAGCGGTCGGCGGCGGAGGGAGGGAGTGCCTGAGAGGATTTAGGTTTGGAGAATTTGGGTGCGGTCGTGGCACATGTTTTTTTTAGAAGACGGTCGTGGCACATGTAGGCCGGATGGAAAAAATATGAGGCTTGGCGCTAAGTTTTCGGCGCGCGCGCGCAGACGGGCCGGCCCAATTGGCAACTAGCAGTCGGTCGGCATTAATCGCCGACCAACAGTTCGAAGGAAAAACAAGCTTTCCCGACCAACAGTCGGACATCAAATATCCAACTATTCCCGACCGACTGCTGGTCATGATATGCAAGTATTACCCACCAACAGTTTGATAGAATCTTTCCCGATCGACAGTCTGTTGGCGAAACAGACTTTTCCCAACACAGAACAGTAGGGAAATCTGGTGCGTGGTGTAGTGCCTCTCAACTTTTTAGCACATGGTATGTGGGTGAAATTATGAAACCATGCCAAGTTTCAACCTTTTCAGAGTTCATTTGCAGTGCTTGTCAATTTCAGGGTCATTTAGCTCAAAATAAATCATGAAATGCATGAAAAATAGCAAATGAAGTCAGAAAAGGTTTGAAAATTGATGATGTGGCTTTGAATGGTGCATATTGAATGCAGAAAAAGTCTGGAGTTAAAATATGTTAAAAAAATGAAATCCATTTTGTAATAGATGAGTTTTCGTCCGAAACCCTGTTACTTTGAAAGAGATTGTCCAGTTTGTACACGAAGTGCATCCAGTTTTTCCCGTAACCCTCTCAACTTTTTAGCACATGGTATGTGGGTGAAATTATGAAACCATGCCAAGTTTCAACCTTTTCAGAGTTCATTTGTAGTGCTTGTCAATTTCAGGGTCATTTAGCTCAAAATAAATCATGAAATGCATGAAAAATAGCAAATGAAGTCAGAAATGGTTTGAAAATTGATGATGTGGCTTTGAATGGTGCATATTGAATGCAGAAAAAGTCCGGAGTTAAAATATGTTAAAAAAATGAAATACCTTTTGTAATAGATGAGTTTTCGTCCGAAACCCTGTTACTTCGAAAGAGATTGTCCAGTTTGTACACGAAGTGCATCCAGTTTTTCCCGTAACCCTCTCAACTTTTTAGCACATGGTATGTGGGTGAAATTATGAAACCATGCCAAGTTTCAACCTTTTCAGAGTTCATTTGCAGTGCTTGTCAATTTCAGGGTCATTTAGCTCAAAGAATGAACTAATAACAAAAAGAATGAACTAAACAATTTTATAAAACTCTAATAGCAAAAAGAATGAACTAAAAAGATTTTATAAAACTCTAATAGCAAAAAGAATGAACTAAAAAGATTTTATAAAACTCTAATAGCAAAAAGAATCAACTAAAAAGAATCAAAATAATATTAACTAAAATTATCAAAGTATTTATTTGTTAAAAACTTTAATAGTAAAAAGAATTTTCATAAAGTATATTTTGTTACAAGCTTTAATAGAAAACTAAAAAGCTTTTATAAAACTCTAATAGCAAAAACAATGAACTAAAAAGAATCAAAATAATATTAACTAAAATTATCAAAGTATTTATTTGTTAAAAACTTTAATAGTAATAATAATTTTCATAAAGTATATTTTGTTACAAGCTTTAATAGAAAACTAAAAAGCTTTTATAAAACTCTAATAGCAAAAAGGGTTGGGTATATAAGTAGTACTTAGGAAATTTTCCAATCCCCCATCTGCAGTTTCTTCTCTCCCCCGACGGCGCCGACGACCACCTCGACGCCGCCAGGCTGCCGGATTTTGCCCTCGCCGACGCCCTGCCGTCCCCGAGCCCCTGCCCCGACGTCGCCTCGCCCTGCCCCGCCGTCGCCGTCACCGCGCCCCTGCTCCGTCGCCGTCGCCGCGCCCCTGCCGGCCCCGACGTCGCCATCTCCGTCACCGCGCCCCTGCCCCGTCGCCGTCGCCGCGCCCCTGCCGGCCCGACGTCGCCGTCGCCGTCGCCGCGCCGGCCCCTGCCCCTAGTGAGCCTTTCCTGCTTATGGATGGATGGATTTTTTGTCAATGTGTTCATATGTTCATATGTTCATATGTATGTATGTATATGTATGTATTTATGTTCATCTGTATATGTATATATGATTTTTTTTGTCCATGTATGTATGTATGTATGTATGTATAGATAACCCGGGGACCTCTTGTAATTTTTGGAGTAGTTTATAACTTGTTTTTTGGGGTCTTACCTTAGTCACCTCGACCATTTTTCTAAAGATATCTAAGAGATGCACTTTCAACAACTAGTCAGAGGAATCTTCTGGAGTATTCCTTCAGAGGATATTTTTCCCGAAAGATATTCTATGTTAAGACCCATGTAGAAACTTAGTTCAAGCCTCGATGTTTGGGAAGTTCGAGATAGAAAGTAATGGAAATAAAGATGAATTATAATTGTGTTAGTGCCATAAGGAGAAAAAAAAAGCAACACAGGATTTCAAATTACAAGATGAGGCCGTAACTTGTTGGTTGGAGAGGGATGTAACCACAATGAAATTTGGATCGGAGAGAGGCTTAGTGAGAACAGTGCTTTAAAATCTGTCTTTACCGAGTGTCGCCGTCTTTATCATGTAGTATTGCACGAGCAGTCGGCAACAAAGATGTTGTTTCAACGGCAGATGAGGGGGAGCCAGTTACAACGTGACTTGCTAGAGGCAAGTCACTGGATCTCAGTCCCGGATGTTATCCCCCTTCACCTATATCGTGTAGTGCCGCGTTAGAACACCCCTAACTCTCTCGGGAATTCAACATATCCCCGATAACTTCGACATGAGGGGGGGGTCCGCAAGTTTCTATATGGAGGGAATGATTTTTGAAAACAGAGAACTATTTTTTAAATAGAGGAAACTCTGTCAAGTGTTGTATTTTGGTAACAAATATACTTCTTTTCTGCTTTATGTGATAGCTAGTTTGAAGTGTCAATGCTTTATGTGCAGAAACTATGGATCACAAAGACTTAGAAAAAGAAGAGTTGTTGGGGGATATAATCCGCGACGGGGGTGATGATGATATCTTGTCGTTTCTCAACGACACCGATGGTGATAGAAGAGAGGATGACGGCTCCGGTGATCCAATGGAGGAGGAAGGAGATCATGACGGCTCCGGTGATGGAATGGAGGAGGAAGGAGATCATGATGGCTCCGGCGATCGAATGGAGAAGGGAGCCTTAACTGTTTCAAAGTCCGGCGAGGTATATATATATATATATATATATATATATATATATATATATATATATATATATATATACATGCTTCTTTCTTCTTTTAGCCCTCCGGATCGAGCCAAACTTTGGTAAGGAGACGAGGCCCGAAGAAAAGGTTGGACCCGGATGAAAGGTTCACGATCGAAGAAGTCTCTCCAGAAGGCCAACCGATTGCTCCCAAGCGGACCAAGGACAAATTTATACATCAGTGCGGAGTTGTTGTTAGGGACAACGTCCCAATCAACATCCAAGAATGGAATAAGAAGGACCCTGAAGTTCCTTATGTCAACGATAGACTGAAAGATGATCTTTGGAACTCGATGTTGAGAAATTTCAGCCTACCGCTAGAGGAGGATCCGAATAACCCAGTTATACAGCGAAAGGTCAAGGCGTTTGCTCTTAAGAAAATGGCAG
Organism: Elymus sibiricus; assembly: GCA_039707655.1. Classification (NCBI taxonomy): domain Eukaryota; kingdom Viridiplantae; phylum Streptophyta; class Magnoliopsida; order Poales; family Poaceae; genus Elymus; species Elymus sibiricus. Next base: position 309,058,902 of record CM077671.1, read on the forward strand.
AACTATTCAAGAACTGGAAGAAACTATTGAACAAAAAGTTTGTCGAGAAAGACAAGACTCCAGAGTTCAAAGGTCAATACTTCAAGATAAAAGATCACTGGCCCGCATTTGTGGCCTACAAGAAATCGGAGAAGGCCAAGCAAAGGTCACATATAAATAAGAAAAATGCTGCAAAGAAGCAGTATCACCATGTTACGGGGTCAGGTGGCTACAGCAAAGCCCGACCTACGTGGGACAAAGCTGAGCAAGACCTGCTTGCTAAAAATGTCCAACCAGCGACATTGCACTGGCCAGATCGGGCAAGGACTTGGTTCTTCGGGGTTGGGGGAACTTTGGACCCAGTCATAGGGAAGTGTGTTTGGACGAAAGCTCAACTTCAAACACCCGTCACAAAGCTTGAGGAAGTAATCAAGGAGGCGCTGGAAGGGAGGTACGTTCCCGACAGAGAGAAGGACGAGCTGTCAATGTCCCTCGGGAATCCTGAACACCCTGGACGAACACGAGGCACATCAGGCTCCGTTCCATGGGTGCATGGGTTTCCCGACAGCACTGGTTATAGAAGCAGACAGAGAAAGAAGAAAGAGGAAGCAAGCGAAATGCAGAAGATCAATGAAAGATTAGCGAAACTAGAGGCACTTGAGAGCCAGCGAGCTATCGGCCCACCATCTCAGCGGCACGAAGATCCTTCATTGGATACTACCCACGATGCTACCCCACCATCTCAGCGGAGAAGCAGTGTGGCTTCCACGGAGCTCGTTCAGCCTGATAGCACAACTCCTCGCTACCCCATGGATGGTATATATCACGGATAATGAACATTGTGTGCTAATGGCGAAATGCCATAACCTGACCTTGAAGGCGGCGGTCGGCTATGTCTTACCTCCTCAACCTGGTGCAACTTTCCATTTCACTCTGGTTCTAGCTGGCTTTGCTATTGTCGGGGTGGATGAAATAATGAAGTATTTGAGGGGCTGGAGCTTGAGTACGCTACAGGTGAAGGGGAGACTCTTCTTGAAAATGCCTTAAGGACTACCTGTCTATGGAGAAAGGAGAACATCCTGCTTCCAAACTGGACGCCGCCTCAGCACACTCAGCCGGAGGAGGCCCCGGTGCCTGAGTCGTCTCCGGTGCGTCAGCCGTCTCCGGTGCGTCAACCGTCTCCGGTGCGTCATATGTCGCCGCTGCCTGAGTCGTCTCCGGCGCGTCAACCGTCTCCGGCACGTCAGCCGTCTCCGGTGCGTCAACCGTCTACGGTGCGTCAGTCGTCTCCGCAGCCTGAGTCGTCTCCGGCGCGTCAGCCGACTCCGCCGCCTCAGCGGACTCCGTCGCGTCAGCGGACTCTGACGGTGGAGGCCCCTCAGCAAAATCCACCTCCGCCTCAGCTGTCTCCACCGCGTCAGCGGACTCCGCCTCCTCCACCGCCTCAGCGGCGGAAGAGAGCCGCCGCCGCTCCGGCAGCTAGCAGCAATACAACAGGGAAGAAATTCAGAGTTGGCCCAAGCCTCAAGGCCCCTCCCAAGTCACCCTACGAGAGGACTGACGAGGAACTCAACGAGATCGTGGCTGATGATGTGAGACGCCAGCTTGCACCGAAACGTCTGCCTCCAAAGGTGAAAACAGATCCAGTGAAAGCGCAGCGAACTCTGGATGCCCTTAGGCGACCACCACTGCCTCCGCCGCAATCAGACTATGACCGCTGTATTCAAAAGACATTTGGTCAGGCGAAGCGGTCGGGAAGCTTAAGTAGCGGTGGCGCAAGAAGTGGGAAAAGAATTCCCCAGCTCGGCAAACAAGAAAACCTATCGTGCCCCCCGCTCAAGGTGTTTACCGATATCGCTAATGATTCGGAGATAGCGGCCGGTGGTCTTGCTATCACTGCTGGTGATTACTTGCCCGATTTGGTACAGTTCGAAAAGGCCGAGGTAGTACCATCCTTAAGTTACGTGCACGGGAAGCCTCTCGTCACACATGAGGAGCTCAAGGGTCTACCAACGAGGATGCGACAATTGCATGAATGGTACTTGGAAGCCTGCAAGGACGGGACCGGCAATATCTCCGTGGGAATTAAAAATGAACACTTCTTCAATGGGGTCCAGGAGTTGTTCGTTGAATTTGATGAATTTTTCCAGTTATACAACCAAAAGGAGCTCGACAAAACTATCGTCAGTTCCTATTGTATGTAAGTATTTTTTCTGTAAAGTCTTTAGCTCAGCTCGTTCATTGCATGTATAATTATCCTCACACTATATTATATATATGCAGATTGAAGATCATCGAATGCAGAAAACGACAAATCTATGACATTGGGTTCATTAACCCAAATACCAACAATGAACATACGTTAAAAAAGAACCCCCGTGAAATAGAGCAAAACTTGCTACGGGCGTTACTTGGACAACACGACAGAAGGGAAATACTATTTCCTTACAACTTCCAGTGAGTGTTACTGTCTTGTACGTGCACAGTCTGTTTCGCTTACTCGAGGTTAAGTGTAATTGATGAGTTATGCGTGCGCGCAGTTTCCACTTTATTCTGCTAGCCATTCGGCCTGACGAGGGACTAGTACTTGTCTTGGACTCGAGACGTAAAGATCCTAAGGAGTGGACGAACATGCGTGAAATGCTTCAGAAGTAAGTTAAATCATTATCGCACCATAGCAACTTTCGTTCATTTCCTGACATCAAGTAATCATTTTCTTTGCCATGCAGGGTTTGGAAAAAGTTCACCAACCAGTCTAGGGGTATGGAAAAATGAGCTGCGATTTTCACACCCCAAAGTAAGTACTAGCTACTAGCTAGTACCACACATCGTCTCTCATTGATTCTAGTTTCAATACCATTATCATGCTTGATTATCATTTTGATTGAACTATATTCTCGTAAAGTGCTTGTGGCAGGCAACCGGCACTAATTTATGTGTATACTATGTTTGCGAGTTCATTCGCATCTCGACCTCTGAGCGGCACATATCTCCAGAACAATTAGAAGTACGTAAACAATATTCACATTTTAATTTTATTACCATCAATTGTGTTGAGTTTCATTCATATATATATATATATATATATATATATATATATATATATATATATATATATATATATATATATATATATATATATATATATAGACCCCCTTCTTTAAATTAGATCTGGCGGAAGCGGGACGAACTCCTACCAACTGATCGCATACGAGCAATTCAAGAGGAATTGACGGGATTCTTTGTTGAGCATGTCATACCTAAAGACGGAGAATGCCATCGGGATATGAAATGCGATCCTGGTCAAGGATCGTAAGAGATGTTATATTGTATATATGCATGAACGTGTACTATATGTAATACTGTCGAATAGATTTACGAAAACTTGTTGCATTGTTCGACCAAGCACGGAGAAAGAGAGGTCACTTCTCTCTATATATTGATCATGACGATGTTGTGTAATGGTTCCTTCATTGCTATATGTAGTAGCTAGCATCGAGTTGAATGAAAAGCACAAAAAGAAAAGGGGAAACACAATATGAAACCGCTAAACCCTACAAAACCCCTAAACCCCTCCTTTCAAGAAAAAAAACCCAGCGCTTGGCAGGTGCTAGCGCGTGGCTGCCTTTTAGTCCCGGTCGGTGTTACCAACCGGGACTAAAGGATCCTCCTGCCTGGGCGCCCCATGGCGGCCACGTGGAGTTCCTTTAGTCCAGGTTCGTAAGCCAACCGGGACTAAAAGTGATGGGCATTAGTCCCGATCGTTTTGTCCCGGTTGCAGAACCGGGACTAAAGGCCCTCTGGAACCGGGACTGATTCCCTGTTTTCTACTAGTGTTTTTCTTGAATATATGAGCAAATTACTACGATATTTAATCCGAATAAATAGTAAATAAATCATGACAGCTACAACAGAGATTAAACTAATCATGCTGACTAACATAGTAGATGAACCGATCGAATCTAGGGCACAAACTAGAAGTAGGAATTCTAGGATGATCTCAAACAAGGACATAGTAACATACGATGCAGCGGGAGTAGGACCGCCGACATTGATGTTGTCGCCCATGTCGTTGGTGAAGAGGTTGCCGAGGTCGGGGAAGAAGTTATCATTGCCGAAGTCGTCGTGCTTGTGCGCTCCCCAAAAACATGATCGCCCCTCTCCCATACAGGATCACGAGAGGCGGGGTTCCAGAGGCCCGCTGTCCCTTCGCGTGGTGCACGCCGGAAGGAGGAATGGAGAAGACTTGTGTGGCGGTGCAATGTTCTGGAACGATGTGAAACCATATGCCGTGGCGGCGGCTAGGGTAGACGTCTGCCTGTTTATATATTGCGGGTCGGATAGATCGTGGGAGTAAACCCTCGTCGAAGTCGGTAGCCGTATAAACAACATGCATAGCTTTTTCCTTTGCTCGGCTCATTCCCAAAACCCGGCATGGCACGTCGTGACGAGGTGAGCGAGGAGGAGGAGCACGCATGTAGGTCTCCTCTTCTCATGCTCATACAAGTGGTAGAATAGCTCACCTTATAAGGTGGTGCAACTCCCACTCACCAAGTAGTATGGGACTAAACATTAGTCCCACTCACACCACACATAGTATTGCATGAATGGGCCCTGATAATTTCATATTTTAGTTGGGCTTTGCGCCAAAAGCCTACTAGCAAATTCCAACAATCCCCCACGAAGTCCCATTGGCACATCTCATCAATTAGTTCCAAAACATTGTTTATATACCGGTGCTTAGTGGAGACTGTTAAGTTGAACTTCCACTTAAACAATTATGCTACACTAGATCACAACTTGAATAGTGGAGTATGCCTTGAACTACAAGTTTTCTGTGGAACTAGTTTCACACAAATCCTTGACCGATACTGGGCCGCCGCAAGGCTTTCTCGCGGGTGGAGCATATACGTCATACTCCATGGCCTTTCATGAATTTATAAAAGAACACCCAATTCTCACAGACCGCGACGTTTAACAGTCAAATTCATATAGGTGTGTTCCTCAGGATATGCTCTGTAGGACAGCATATCTTCTTACATAAATAAGACACTTGAACACATTAAGATAAGTATCAACCTGCCATGCAGAACATGAGAGTATTGCATCTTCACGGAGTGGGATAATTAATATAGGGATACTCTCCTCCCGGCTGACCAACAGCTTGTCTCCCACTTCTACATCACGGGATCTCCGATCACATATAGTGGATTACCACTATGGACAACTCATATGGTGGGTCTGAACCCTTCTCCATCGATGCATTATCTATCACATTATGTGATAAACCCTTTGTGAAGGGATCTGCCAAGTTTTTAGACGTTTGGATATAATCCAATGAAATAACTCCGGATTTCTTCAATTTTCTGATAGATTTCAATCTCCTCTTCACATGCCTTGAGGACTTCATATAATCCTTAGAACTGTTTATCTTCACGATCACAGTTTGATTATCACAGTTCATCAGGATAGCGGGTATTGGTTTCTCAACCAAAGATAAGTCCATCAAGAGCTGACAAAGCCACTCTGCTTCAACGGTGGCCGTGTCTAATGCTGTGAGTTCTGCTTCCATAGTTGACCTCATTAACATGGTGTGCTTGCAGACTTCCAGGAAACAACACCACCACCAAGTGTAAAAACATAACCACGGGTGGCCTTAATCTCATCAGCATTAGATATCCAGTTTGAGTCACTATAACCCTCAAGTACCCTCGGGTACCCAGTGTAGTAAATCCCATAGCTCGTAATGCCTTTCAAATAGCGCATAATTCTTTCAAGCGCATGCCAATGATCATCTCCCGGATTTGATACAAACCGGCTCAGTTTGCTCACCGCAAACGAGATGTCAGGCATCGTGACACTCGCCAAATACATAAGCGAGCCGGTATCCAAGAATACCTCAGTTGATCTCCAGCAATCCGTCGATTCTTTCGAAGCAACACACTAGCATCATGTGGAGTTGGAGAAGGCTTGCAATCGCTATACCCGAAACAACTCATGACCTTATCCACATAGTGAGATTGAAGCAGTGTAATCCCACCATTCTCATCTCTCAGCAACTTGATGTTCAGAATAACACCCGCTACTCCTAGATACTTCATCTCAAAACAACGAGATAAGAAATCCTTAACCTCCTTGATTAAATCAAGTATGGTTCCAAAGATCAGTATGTCATCGACATACACACAGAGAATAAATCCTTCGCCCGCACCATGGCGATAGTACACACACTTGTTAGCTTTGTTCACAACAAAGCCTGCGGCAGTTAATGTTCTTTTGAACTTCTCATGCCACTGCTTAGGAGCTTGTTTAAGGTCATATAGAGACTTCAATAACTTGCACACCTTTCCTTCCTGACCAGGTACTACAAAACCATCGGGCTGATTCATGTAAATTTCCTCGTCCAACTCTCCATTGAGGAAAGCCGTTTTGACGTCTATTTGATGAACGAGAAGACCATGTGAGGCAGCCAGTGATAGTAGCACCTGAATAGTGGTCAGTCTAGCCACACGTGAGTAAGTATCAAAGAAGTATTCACCTTCTTTCTGGGTGTAATCCTTGGCCACAAGTCGTACCTTGTACTTTTTAATTGTACCATCAGGTCTAAGCATTTTCTTGAACACCCACTTACATCCCACAGGCTTGCACCCATAAGGACGATCAGTAACTTCCTAGGTCCCATTAGCTAAGATGGAATCCATCTCGCTATGGACAACTTCCTTCCAGTAGTCAGCATCAGAAGATGCATAGGCTTCTGAAATAGTCCTGTGTGTCATCCACGAGGTACACAATGAAATCATCACCATATGACTTTGCAGTCCTCCGTCTCTTACTCCTTACAGGAGATTCATTGTCATCCTCCACACAATTCTCAACGTGTTCCATCGGCATGGTGGGTTCAGGAATTACAGCTATTTCCTGATTAGATAGAGTAGGTATCTCCTGATTTGATGAGTTGGGCATATCCTTCATCGAAAATACGTCCTCAAAGAAAGTTGCATCATTCGACTCCATAATTGTACCAATATGCCTGTAGGATACCTCTTTTATTATCAAAAATCCATAGCCAATGTTATGAAAGGCATAGCCCAGAAGAACACAATCCATGATTTTTGGTCCACGCTTGCGCTTCTTGGGGATTGGTATATTGATTTTCGCCAAACAACCCCAAGTACGTAGATAAGAGAGTTTCAACATTTTCCTTTCCCATTCCTCAAATGGAGTCATGGTCTTATGCTTTGTGGGAGCTCGGTTTAGGACATGACATGCAGTCATTAGCGTCCCCCACCATGCCTTGGAGAGACCCGATGTGTCTAACATGACGTTAACCAAATCAGTTAGAGTTTAGTTCTTTCTTTCGGCCACCCCATTTGATTGAGATCAGTAGGGAGGCGTCCTCTCATGGATTATACCATGTTACGCAGAAAACAAATCAAATTCATTGGAAAAAATACTCTCCACCATGATCAAACCTAAGTCGTTTAATTTTATGATCAAGCTGGTTCTCTGCTTCAGCTTTATAGTTTTTGAAGAAATTTAAAGCCTCATTTTTTGATTTCGGAAGATACACATAACAGTATCTAGTGGAGTCGTCTATCAATGTCATGAAGTATTTATTTCCACCTTTAGTTAACACACCGTTCATCTCACAAAGATTAAAATGCATAAGCTCTAGTGGCGCCAACTCTGTTGCCTCTGCAGTCTTATGAAACTTGCGAGGTTGCTTAGCTTGCACACACACTTGGCACTTGGAGCCCTTGACAGTAGTGAATTTCGGAATTAAACTCATATTGGCTAGCCGCGTCATGCAACCAAAGTTAATATGACAAAGTCGTGGATGCCAAATATTAGACCCATTATCATGGCAAACATGCTTAATAACTTTTGTGCAAATATCTGACAAAGATAGGCGGAACAAGCCTCCACACTCATAGCCTTTTCCAACAAATTGACCATACTTAGAGATTACAACTTTATTGGACTCAAAAACAATCTTAAAACCATCTCGACATAAACATGAACCACCGATGAGATTCTTATTGATGGAGGGCACATGATGAACGTTCTTCACGCGCACGATCTTACCCGAAGTAAACTTCAGATTGACCGTTCCGACACCTCGAACAATGGCATGTGACCCATTCCCCATCAGCACGGGAGAAGTCCCTGTGAGCTAATAAGAAGAAAATATGAAGGCATCAGCACAAACATGTACATCGGCCCCGGTGTCAATTAACCAATCAGAAGAATGACATACTAAAAGGATGGTAGAAAAAATACCGTACCCAGTTTCAAGGGCCAGGTCGGCGACATCGCCGGCGCCGGGGTCAGACACGTCTGGCTGCCCCCACCCACGCACTCCGTTTCATCTCAAGGCAAATCCACCATCTACGGCCTACGGGTCACGTGTGTTGTTGCTGCCTCGGTGCATGCATGGCACGTCTCCTAACTCTGCAACGATTGTTTCCTTGCGTGCGTGCGTGCAAGGCTACATGCCGGGACGGCTCTACGACCTGGACGCGTCCAAGTACGGCACGGCTGCGGAGCTCAAGTCGCTCATCGCGGCCTTCGGCGCCAAGGGCATCAAGTGCGTCGCCGACGTCGTCATCAACCACCGGTGCGCCGAGGACAAGGACGGTCGCGGCATCTACTGCATCTTCAAGGGCGGCGGACCTGCCGGCAGCCTGGACTGGGGTCCCGGCATGATCTGCAGCGACGACACAAGTTCTCCGACGGCACGGGCCACCGCGACACCGGCGCCGACTTCCCCGCCGTGCCCGACATCGACCACCTCAACCCGCGCGTCCAGAAGGAGCTCTCCGACTGGCTCAACTGGCTCAAGTCCGACTTCGGCTTCCACGGCTGGCGCCTCGACTTCGCCAAGGGCTACTCGGCCGACATCGCCAGGACGTACGTCCAGAACACGAGCCCCGGCTTTGTCGTCGCCGAAATATGGAACTCCCTCAGCTACGACGGCGACGGGAAGCCCGCCATCAACCAGGACGGGGAGCGGCAGGAGCTGGTGAACTGGGCGAAGGCGGTTGGCGGCCCTGCCATGGCGTTCGACTTCACGACCAAGGGCATCCTGCAGTCGGCGGTGCAGGGCGAGCTGTGGAGGATGCGAGACAAGGAGGGCATGGCTCCAGGGATGATCGGCTTGTTGCCGGAGAAGGCGGTCACGTTCGTGGACAACCACGACACGGGCTCGTCGCAGAAGAAGTGGCCGTTCCCGGCCGACAAGGTCATGATGGGCTACGCGTACATCCTCACGCACCCTGGTGTCCCATGCATCGTACGTGCATCATCGAGCCATATTTTCTCTGATAGCATGTCATATAATTACATTTCTAGAATGGTCGTCACGCATGATGCCCAATACTCTTGTTGTGCAGTTCTACGATCACATGTTCGACGGGAACCTGAAGCAAGAGATCAACGCGTTGGCGGCGGTGAGGAACCGCAACGGGATCAACGCCGGGAGCAAGCTGCGCATCCTGGCGGCGGAGAGCGACATGTACGTGGCGGCGGTTGACGAGAGAGTTATCGTCAAGCTCGGACCGAGGTTCGACGCTGGCAGCGTCATCCCGTCGGACTTCCACGTGGTGGCTCACGGCAATAACTACTGCGTCTGGGAGAAGAGCGGCCTTAGGGTGCCGGCCGGGCGGCGCTAGCTAGCTAGACGTTGGCAACTTTGCACCGGCGGCCAGACCGTTGTACTTACTCCTACAAGAAATGCTTGTTCAAGTTCGTAGACTACGCAATAATGTTTGTACCACTACCGTTCTCGTCCTTCCAACTTTGCTGAAGGAGCGTGAGCTATCAAATATTATTTTTTCGCCCGTTTGATATTTGTATGGTGTTGTTAATCATGTGTTTACTTAGAATTGCTAAAAAACGCTTTTATATTAATTATGGGATGAAGGGAGTACATGCTTGAAATCAAAAGTGTAAGTCGGTTTCTTAGAAAAGAATGCGAGGCACGCCCGGAGCTCCGATGCCGAGATGGGGCGACGCGGCTGGTCGGGGTGTCCCCAGCGAGGGCGAGCCAGGGCCTCGTCGGAGAAGTGGATTCCCTGGCAGGCAAGAGGCCACGACGTCGACAGAGACGAGAAATCATATACTAACACTAATCTTCCTAGTTTTGAAAAAGACCACATTCAATTGAGGTCTCCAATTGATATTGGGTCACCCGATTTTGACCGGGTCAACAATTTCTCAAAGCATTTTATTCAGTTTTTATAATATATCTATAAATACACTATGCCAATTATTTTTAAGGCCTCAAAATCAATTGAAGTCTCCAATTTATAATTGGATCATCCGATTTTGATCCGGTCAATAATTTCTCAAGGAGTTCTCCTTTTTAATTCTTTTAATTCATCTCTCTTAGTAAATCCCTTTAATTCACCTCTGTCATTTTTTTTATTCCTTATGCTTCCTAATTTTGAAGCTCTCTCATTCGATCGAGGTATTTAATTTTGGATTTGGTTCATGATTTTGACCGGTCCAACGATTTTCCAAATCAATCGATAGCAATCGATCTATAAAAACATATCGATCACGAACACGCTCTCACCACAAAAAAAAGAAGTGCCTACATGTGATATTGTAGCACAAATATAGAACATGCAGCCACCGACTGATTTTTCACACAAAAGTATTGATTGATTACCAAATAACACCGAATCACACCGTTGAAGGCCCACCGAACACGCTGCATTATAAATGAAAAGAAAACACACTCCATCGTCTCCCCCTCTCCCCAAACCAAATACTCACTCAGTTTCAAGATATAAGGTGTATTAAACATTAAATTTTTGAAAAGTATAATATCTTTAACTTTAACAAAGTTCAGAGCCAAAAATATTCACATCCACAATACAAAATAAATAAAAATAAAAATTTATTTCATGATGAATCTTATGATACCGATTTGATATTATGTATATTGATATATTTCTCTATAAATTTGGTCAAACTTAAAAAGATTTGACTTTTTTTAAAAAATACACCTTATATTTTGAAGATGGAGTATTGTTTTATATGAAAACCCAGCAACATCGACAGCGCAACAAAGCGCGCCCAACCCTTCTAGTGTTGACTATTGTGGGTGGGGAGTTTTCGTTGCGCCCGCCGCTTGGGCTAAATCTCGCCAAAGAGGGGATGATGTGGTGAGTGGTGGTGAGCTATTCATGTGGTCAGTTCGATGTGGAGGAAATCTAAAGGAGAAAAAAAAGATTGAATTGTAGAAGGAAGAATGATACCCAACCATTGGATTGAATTCAACGGCCGGCCATAATCAACTTATGCTCATTTCATATAGTTGGTTATTCGTGTGGTGTTTGTGGAAGGATAGAAATGATGTTCTTTTTGTTGAATATATGAGCAAATTATTACGAGATTTAATCCAAATAAATAGTAAATAAATCATGACAGCTACAACAGAAATGCGGACTAACATAGTAAATGCACAGATCGAATCTAGGGCACAGGCTAGAAGTAGGAATTCTAGCACGATCTCAAACAAGAAGGACATAATAACATACGGTGCAGCGGGAGTAGGACCGTCGACGTTGATGTTGTCGCCCATGTCGTTGATGAAGTGGTTGCCGAGGTCGGGGAAGAAGTTGTCGTTGGCGAAGTCGTCGCTGCCAGCAGTCGCGCTTGTGCGCTCCCCAAAAACCTGATCGCCCCTTTCCCGTGTAGGATCACAAGAGGCGGGGTTTCGGAGGCCTGTTGTCCCTTGTAGCGGTGCACGTCGGAAGGAGGGATAGAGAAGACTTGTGTGGCATCGCAATGTTCAGGAACGATGTGAAACCATATGCTGTGGCAGCGGCTAGGGTAGACGTCTGCATGTTTATATATTGCGGGTCAGGTAGATCGTGGGAGTAAACCCTCGTCCAAGTCGGTAGCCGTATAGACAACATGCATAGCTTTGTCCTCGGCTCGGCTCATTTCTGAAACCCGACGCGACGCGTCGTGACGAGGCGTGGCGTGACGAAGCGAGCGAGGAGGAGAAGCGCGCGTGTAGGTCTCCTCTTCTCATGCTCATACAAGTGGTAGAATAGCTCACCTTATAAGGTGGTGCAACTCCCACTCACCTAGCAGTATGGACTAAACATTAGTCCTACTCACACCACACAGAGTCATGCATGAATGGGCCATGAGAATTTCAGATTTTAGTTGGGCTTTGCGTCAAAAGCCTACTACCAAATTCCAGCAATCGCCCACAAAGTCTTATTTGCACATCTCATCAATTAGTTCCAAAACATTGTTTATATACCGGTACTTAGTGGAGACTGTTAAGTTAAACTTCTACTTAGAACTTTATGCTACACTAGATCACAACTTGAATAGTGGATTATGCCTTGAATTACAAGTTTTCTGCGGAACTAGTTTCATACAAATCCTTAACCGATACTAGGCTGCCACAAGGCTTCCCCGCGGGTGGAGCGTATACCTCATACTCCATGGCTTTTCATGAATTTATCAGAGAACGTCCAATTCTCACAGACTGCAACGTTTAATAGTCAAATTCATATAAATGTGTTCCTCAAGAGATGTAAACACATGATTAACAACAACTTCTACGTACTAGTTCATTTCTGATTGTAACTACCCCATCTATTTACCTAAATGTCATTACATTGAACTAGTACGTAAAGTTTTTGTAAAATCTTTACGTGGGAGTAGCACCGCTCTTAACCGAGTTAAGGACAACTTAACCCTTGTCTTTAATTTTCTGCGGTCTTGTAAGGTGAATTTTTCATGGGAGGCAAAGCTCTCATTTAAAAATTGTAACATGTAACCCATATTATTATAACTAGCAAAAGAGCCCGTGCGTTGCAACGGGAGAGAAAACATAACACACGCTCTTAACCCAACAACCATCACTCAAGACCACAACAGATCTATCTCTTTTATTTTAGCGAGACATCATATTTGTGTTGCCGCTTATCCTCCTTCTCACCCTCGCCGCCGGTACGAAAGAAAAACGGATCGTGCGTTATAAATTATAAGTTTGCTTTCAAAACAATATTTAAAAAATATTTAACAGGTAAAATTAACATCATATTCAGATTTCACAAATTTTTCTAATCAAATTTCATATATAACATGTTAAAATCGGAGTTACGGTTTAAAAGATACGGATAATTTAGAAAATCATTTGTTTGACTTAAATATCTTTCAAAATAATATTTAAAAATACTTAACAGGTAAAAATAATCTCATATTCATATTCTACATATTTTTCTAATCAAATTTCATATATAACATGTTCAAATCGGAGTTACGGTTTAAAAAATATGGATGATTTAGAAAACATTTGTTTGACTTAAATATGATCCGCGGATGAATTACGTAAAAGATCGGGGGGGTTTTCGAAAAATGTAAAATAACGGTTCGGGTGTGACTTAAATCCAGACTGCGGGTTGATTTCAAGAAAACACAGGGGCTTTTGTGTAAAATACGAAAAAACGATTCGTTTTTACTTAAAACAGGACTGCGGGTTGAATTCTCTGAAATAGTGGGACTTTTCTGAAAAATGCCATGACGGACGACCAGAAACCCAATTTGCTTTATTATTAGGTAAAGATATATATAAGCATGAACCAACTTAAGGACTGCATATTTGTTATTAGCTATCGAAAAAGTGGTAATAGGTCCATAATTGCATTTATATCTACGTTAAAAATAAGAAGAAATTACTAGCCAAATTTGTTTAGAAAAAATAAAAATCAAAGAAAAGGTGGTGCACTGATTGATGATCTTAGTAGAAAACGTGATCCCTAGGTTCGGTAAATTCCTTGACATTATCTCTAGTCGTAAACTTGTTCTGACCTAGGAGCCACAGGAAGATACATATCCTAAGTGGGAACATGGATCTGCCAGGCAGGAGAATATAAATTGGAATTGTTGCCATATAAGGGTATCTAAAGCATCACTGTAAACGCTACTCTTTGCAATTCTTGCAAGGTCTTCCCATTGTGACATCAGATTAGGAGGGTAGTTAAACCCTCGAAAGAGAGTTTCAAGGGGATATTGTTTCGATATGGATAAATCCCATATTTGATTCATAGTCTTATTTTGCACAGATAGCCCAAAGAAGGGACTGACTAGGGATAAGCCGTCGGAAAAAATATTTTGGATAAGTCGATTATTCTCAGAATCAAAATCCCCTTGCACCAATTTGGATAAGTCGGTTTTTTAGAGGAGCACTCGGCTCTTTGAAACCGCAAAACAACACAAGACAAAAACAAATATAAATAAATAAATAAAAACAAAAAATGAAGTTTTCTAAGAAATAATGAATTAATAATTTTGCCCGTCACTTTTTTTCTTTGACAAAAGGGCGCACCTATGTACTCGGGGCCGGCGACCAGCCTAAATGGTGCATGCTTCAGATATACGTCTTCCTCGCCTCACATCGCCAGCTAGCTAGATAAAGTATTAGAAGATCTCGGAAACTACACACATGTGTTGGAGTTCATAGATATATACTAGCAGGTAGTGCGCGGCGGCACGCCACGCCCCGTTGCCTTGTTTGGGGTTTGTTTTTCTTGAATTTTCAAGAATTGTTGTATGTTCTACATATGTGTATCTTTGTAGTGAGTGAAAGAATAGTTATGTTGTAATAGTTTCTAGATAGAACGCGATAGCGAAAACGGATGTATAGAAGAACACATCTACAACTGGTGGCCTAGTAGTCTAATACCTAGAGCTGCAATGTAGAACCACCAGTTGGGTATAGAGCGGAAGCCAGTTCTTCTGTTCAGTTTTCTGAGGCTAGTTTCCAGTGTAGATGGTCGAGGTGCTGACGGTTGATCTACAGACAGTAGCGGAGTGGTAATATGTCGGCAAACTAAAAGTAGATTTCTCTTGAGTACTCTTGTACGCCTGGCTTTGTCTTTCTCGAGTCGAACGTCTATTGCTTTGCCATCTTGAGTTGGCATTCCTTGTTCCTTGTCCAGTCTTGCTACCCTCAATTGACCTGTACAATACGTAGTCTGCACATCCAGCACACAGGAGCAACAAATAAATTCAATTTCAGGAAATCATACATTTAAGAAAGGAATATAAGATACCTTGGATTGCAAGAAGATCAGCCCAGGCAGCCTTCACGCATGTCTCTTTATTTCACCTGGCTGCAGGGACCACTTGTATTTTATACTGTACCACATATCTCTACGTGATTATGTATTTTTTTTCCAATCTAACTGTACTCACAACACATCATTCAGATAAATTGGTTAAACAATCCAATCGAAGTTACAAACTGCACCAAAAGGACATAGTATATCATACCTGGACCAACCATGGATATATCGATGAGGCAAACACAATAATTTCATAAATTTATTGCTTCAATCTAGACTATAAATATTAAAAAAATACACCACATGAATGAACAACACGTGGACCCTCTTGCGAACCAAGTATTCCTTTGAGCAAGCAACATTATTTCCCTGCTAATTTCCTGAGACATAAGGAACCTAGGGCACTAACAGCCACAATAATATGTTTACGGAAGATGCTCATGAAAATTTGAGGGCAACAACCTCTTTTCTCCAACCTTCCGTTTCCTCGAACTTGGCAACTAAAAATAATTGTTTTGGAAAATTGAGATCTCTGATTGTGGTATTCATCTGAAAAATAATTCGACCCTAATTCAGGAAATATAAATTTGTCATATCCGACCACGTCATGTATGAACAATCCAAGTTCTTAACATCCTTGCCATTATCTGCACATTATTCCATTACCTGCATACAATAAGTTAGTCTATACCGCCACCTTGCCTAAACATGGCAAAAGCAACATATTCATCATTCAAGTTACAGAATAGCACATTAAAAATCACATTGATGTTTCAATCTTTATGCTTGTCTACTATTTTTATAATCAAGAACCAAGGAAATCAAAGAGTGTTCTTTGTTATCTAAAGAAATAGACTACATGATCCCTCCACAATCCACATACAATAATTATGACATGTTTCTTCCAAAACAAAACTGACACACATGAAGAGGCAAACATTACAGGAAGTCTGCACCTGAACAATGTATCGAGATAGAAATGTAACGGAGAAAGGCAGAGTCATGCATTTGATTGGATTATCGACCAATTGCATCCTGCATTGCAGCCACCTGATGAATCTCTTGCTGAAACTACCTCCCTCCCACTTCAGCTTCGACCAAGATTCACAACCCATGGGAACCTTATATACATGAGCTTCATCAATTCTGTTTCCAAGGATTCTAGGATTGTGCTTAGAGTAACTTGGGGTACAACCAACAACCCCATTTCTACCAGCAAACTGTGCAATTGTGCATCATCATCTTAATTTTGCTTATGTGCATAGCGCACTATAGCAATAGAGGGAAAGCAGGCATAATTCCAGGGGAGAACATGACCTGCTTTCCATGTAGTCGTCTTGGTGAAGAAAAGTATGCCAGTTACAGTCCTCTCCAATATTCCTCTGGCGAATTTGGCAACTAAAAACAATTAACAGTGCTATAAGTAATTGAGATTTCTGATTGTGGTATTCAGCTGAAAAATAATACAACACTATGATTCAAGCAAAACATAATTGTCATAACTTTACCACGTCGTGCATCATCAAATTTTATAATATCCTCCACTAAGAAAGGTAGGCTACAAATTTTTATGCAAGGATGAAAACAAATATGTTGGCAGTAAGAAACAACGAAAAGTTCGTAGAACAAGAAAATATAAAGAGCACACCAGGGACCAATCACTATAGAATCCATATACATGTCATAGAAGAGTATCTGAAGCATAGAAGTTCACAATCCATTCCCAATTTGCACTGTATTACACCCACCAAGAATACAGGCACACCAACCATGCAAGCATATATGATCATTGATAGCACGAAGGACACAAGTGCAGGGACTTTGGCGGAGCATCAGGAGCACCAACTGATGGGAGCGCGGGAATGGCTCATGCACAACCATGAGCGCATCCTTACAGACATCCACACCCTCACCCAGAGTAGTATAGACAGTATGACACTGCAACCTGAAACTGTATTCATGGCTTAAGAGCTGCAAAGTTCATATATTTTCTGTTAGCCGTTGCAAGCTAGCTCCGGCATAGAAAGCAATTTTTTAGCTAGGAAAAATTCCACTTACAACTTCTCCTAGTTCAGATCCAAAGTAGGGTTGCTAACATAATACATTCCATAGCTAAATTTAGTCACATACCCGACAGTTCATCACCATATTGTTTGTCTATCCAAAAAACTTTATCACATATTGTGTGTTCATCCTCCATCGTGACAGCAGCCTAAGTCACAACTTGTGTTGATGTGTCAAAAGTTCTCAAGAGAAGGATGTAAAAGAGTAGTATTATCGTTTACAGGACAAATTTCGGGCTTAGTACTGGGGGTCAAAAAAGCTTATTCATACACATGTTTCTGCATCTACAGTTGTTCTGATGACAATCTTCAGTTATACTCTATTTCAATTCTTCCTACATTTCACTTGTTAATAAAATCAGTTGCAAATGTGCTTTAGCTTTTAATACCACCTTATCTTTCTGAAGTGGTAGACCCTACATTCTATAATATAGGAATCTATACAAATGTGAAGTGCTAGCATTTTAACCTCCTGAATTTGGCCTTCGGTTTTCTCGGCATTCTCTTAAATTTCCCGTCCAAGAGGTAGTCTGGAATATGAATTGCCAAACCAGTTAATTGATTATACTTCATAGGAACAGAACATGTTGTATGGAAATAACAAAGTATTCCATGCAGGAAATTCTTATTAGTGGGAGCGACCATGGTCCATACCTACTTCAAAAATCAACATGAAATCGGTTCTTAAAGAAGAAAAATCAACATGAAATTTAGATGTTCAATGCGTCTTGCCGTATTCTGCTTGCCAGAATACCGTTGACAATTAGGCATTTGGTCGAACAAATAGCATTGCCCAGGTAGAATAGCAAACGCATGGCATTTGCTTCAATACACAGGTAGATTCGGCACACACCGTATAAAGATTATATTCTCTACAACTGAACAAAATATTAACCTGCAACACAGACTCGAAAGACATACTGCATGTATAGCAGCAGCAAAGATTAAAATCGCGGGAGAAAACAGATTTCACGGCAGCTCATCTCAAACGCTACAGCAGCTAAGCCATTTATTGGGAATTACTACATGTGCATTTTCAGCACAAAAAGAGGGGATTTTGATTTTTGTCGGTGTACTAAAGTTTGGGCCTTTTAGTACCCCATACTTGTGCACGGACAGTTGTAGCCACACCAGCGGCAAGGCCTGCCGGGGGACAGCTGGATACATGTATAACAACGTCAAGAAGGTATTCAAGTCAACAGTCAGAAGGCAGAAGACCGAAGGCTGGCCGCCCGGCAAGATCTTGCCGGGCTGGCCCGTCGAGCCCCGGCAAGATTTGCACCCGGCAAGACCTCGCCACCCTGTCACCGCTCCAGCGCAGCGACCAGCTTGTCTTTTAGCTGTTGTCCTCCTGGGTGCGTGTCAGGCGCTAATGGCGGATGAGCTTAAGCGGTGCTGATGGGACGGCTTCTTTTCCCGTTCCCAAGATGCTAAGGGACACCTCAACGGAGCATTAAATGTGTTTGTCCTAAACCGTCAGTGTTAGGTATGATAACACTGTAGCTACTTTACACCTCATGTATGTACTGTACGCCACTGTTGGTGACCCCTTCGAACGTATAAAAGGAGGCCCAAGGCGGAGCTACAGGGGGGAGGATCTTCTGGCCCCTTCTGCATGTGTAGCAGCTGTGTACTGTTGATCACATAGCGCTCCCAGAGTTTGGGCTTGAACTCACCTAATACAACTAAAGCAGGAGTAGGATTTTACGCTTCTCAGTGGCCCGAACCTGGGTAAAAATTCCTCGTGTTGATCGTTAGATCTGCTCTTTGTGCAAACCTTTTCCCTGCCGAATCGTAAAGGGGTCCACGCGATCCCATAGGTGTCGTTTCTCCGACATCTTTGGCGCGCCAGGTAGGGGGAGTTGGTTGCGTGAACCTGATCTAACGATCAGCGCGACAGTTTCTTCATCATCTTCTTCATCGCCATGGCCCCCAAGAAGAAGGGTTTCACGGCGGTTGGTCCATCCGCATCCGCTGCGCCTGTAGCTACGCAGACAGGCGATGGCATGGACACGGGCGGAGGAGGCGGAGGTCCAGAGCTTCCACGACGTTCTGGTGATCATAGCCAGGCGAGCGGCGTCGTTCGCGCCGCAAGATCTAAGGACGGAGCTGTGCTGCCTACAGGCGGCGTAGCGAACTCCAGGGATGGAAGGGCGTCTTCCAAGACACCCACGCCGGTGCATGCGCCGCGGCCTTCTCAGGTCGCGCGCAATGAACATTGCCGTGACGTTGAAGGTTCCAAGCGTCCCCACGGAAAGTCTCCTGAGCATCACCCTCGAGATGCGCGGGGCAGCATGCACGTCAACATGCTGGTGGAAGCGGCGTGCGGTCGCGGGACCGCGATGGAGCTCCTTCTAACACGGTTAGGAGTCAGAGCACCTCACGTTCCTCGCACCTTTCGCCGCCGCCTACACCAGCAGAAGCTTTGGCGCGAGCACAGCTACTTCTAGATTATCCTCCTGCTGCGGAGACGCTCGAAGAATGGAGAGCTGCTATTCAGAGCCTCATCAGCTTCGCCAATAAAGATGGACCGCAGCAGGCGGAGCCGTCGCGGCGGCAGTCCGTCAAACCGACGCGCGCCGATGGCAGGAAGACCGGAGGCGGCACGACCACAGTGCACTCTCCTCCACGGCGGCAACAGCAGTCGCTGACACGACGGGTCGACGCCTGTGATGATGACTCAACGGCGTCGTCTGATCCGCGGACCCGTCGCGATCTACGTCAAGTTCTTCGGGAACGAGGCAAAGAAGACGCTCGGACTACCATCGAGCGATGGCGGGAAGCGCGCCATCAATCTGATAAGCGCGCAGGGCCTACTGTAGACAAGCCAGCGCCAGGGTATCCTGCCGATCTACCCTATGAGGTGGGTTGGCCAGCGTTTACCCGTGAGCTGCGGCGAGTCCAGTGGCCCAATTCCCGTACGTTCAAACCAGAGGTCCCGAAGAAATATGACGGCAAGACTCACCCGTCGGAGTTCCTGAGCATCTACATCATTGCGGTGCAGGCTGCCGGGGCTCGCGACGACAAGATACTCGCCAACTACTTCCCGTTGGTACTTAAGCCCAACGTCAGGTCGTGGTTGATGCATCTGCCGGAGAATTCCATTTCTTCTTGGGCAGATCTGTGTCACGAGTTTGTTGGCGCCTTCACCGGAGGCCACCAAGCTCCTGGCCAGGAAAGTGATTTGCATCTCATCCCCCAGAAAGAGGGCGAAACTCTGCGCAAGTACATACAGAGATTTAGCCGTGTACATCACAACATCCCAGATGTTCATCCTGCCGCTGTTGTCAGCGCGTTCCATCAGAACATGCGCAACCATAGGATGCGCGAAGAGCTGGCGATGAACAAAGTCAGGGATGTTGCCGAGCTTTATGCTCTGGCCGACAAGTGTGCTCGAGCTGAAGAGGGGAGGAGACTCCCCGGCGAGGATGCCGGTGCAGGAGTCGACTCCGAAGACGAAGACGCCGCAGCCCCGGCAAAGAAGGGCCGACAGCGTAACAGGAAGCGCAAGGGCAAGGCCGTGCTTGCCATCGAGGGATCCGGCAACCCCGACACCGCCAAGAAGGCCAAGGTTGATGGCCCCGGCAAGGATGTTGCCGGGTGTGCCTCCTGTCAGGCCTTGGCGGCTGCCGACAAGCTGAAGGGCTCCGACAAGTAGTACTGCAAGATCCATCGCACCAAGGGCCATGACCTCCAAGATTGCCGGCAAGTTGAGCAGCTTGTCGAGAAGCAGAAAGCTGAGTACGAAAGGCGAGACAAGGAGAAGGGCCAAGATGGTGCAGGGGGGTCCAGCAAGAAACGCGGTGGCCGAGGAGGTCGTCACGGCAAGGCCAAGCAACAAAAGGAGAGGCCCGCTCGAGGCCGCAACAAGCAAGAAGGGGGTGACGATGACAACGAAGAGGACAACGAGTCCAGCGAGCAAGAATTCCAGAAAGCTACAGATGCCATGTGCATTGATGGAGGTGCTTCGTTGCATTAATGCGACTGAGCCATCTGTCAGTGCACGGAAGCCACTGAAGTGGTCCAACACGCCTATCATTTTTGACATTGAGGATCACCCTGATCGCATAACTGCGGTCGGGTGTCTGCCATTGTTGGTTTCACCGACGATTCGCAACCTCAAGGTGACAAAAATGTTAGTTGACGGTGGGGCCGGTTTGAACTTGATCTCGCCCGAGGTGATCAAAAGGTTGCAAATTCCTGATGAAGATCTCGTGGAAACGGGCACGTTTCAGGGGGTCAATCCAGGAAGGAGCCAGCCAAAGGGTAAGATCACGCTGCCAGTTACGTTTGGTAGTGACCCGAACTTCAGGACCGAGAAGATTGTCTTCGACGTCGCCAAGATTACATTGCCATATAATGGGATCCTTGGCCGCCCAGCACTGGCCAAGTTCATGGCGGCATCGCACTACGCTTACAATGTATTGAAGATGCCCAGGCCGATGAGCGTCATCACTGTCAACTCCAACAAGAAGGACGCGCTTATCTGCACCGATCAACTCTACCGGGAGGCAGTTGCAGCATCTGCCGCCAAAGCACTTGCTCCTGCCGTTGAAGCTCCCGGGGGAAGGAAGACCGGCAAGACCTCTCGCACTCACTCTGGCAAGCACGCCTCCTCAGAGTGCTGTGCTCCTGCTGAGGATGTGCCAGAGAGCTCCACCGGCAAGAGCAAGAAGTCCAAGGCTGCTCCGCCAGAAACTAAGAAGGTGCCCGCCAAGGAGGATGGTACGGGGGGAACTTTCACCATAAGTTCCACCCTCGACAACAAATAGGAAAGCGCGCTCATTGCTTTCCTACGGGCGAATATCGATGTGTTTGCATGGCAACCATCTGATATCCCCGGTGTTCCCAGGGAAGTAATTGAGCACCACCTTGCTGTTTGTCCTCACGCGCGGCCCGTCAAGCAGAAGGTCAGGAAGCAGGCTTTGGAGCGGCAACAGTTTATTGCCGAGGAAATCAAGAAGTTGGAAGCAGCAGGTTTGGTAAGAGGAGTGCTTCATCCAACATGGTTGGCCAATCCAGTTGTAGTGCGCAAGGCGAATGGAAAATGGAGGCTGTGTATTAATTATACAGATATCAATAAAGCCTGTCCAAAAGATCATTTTCCCTTGCCGCGCATCGACTAGATTGTGGACTCCACTGCCGGCTGCGATTTGCTTTCATTTCTTGACGCCTATTTAGGATATCATCAGATCTTCATGGCGAAGGAAGATGAAGAGAAGACCGCATTTATCACCCCATGTGGTACGTATTGCTTCTTATGTATGCCTTTCGGGTTGAAAAGTGCTGGTTCGACGTTTGCAAGAGCAGTCCAGATTGGTTTTGAGCCCCAGCTACATAGAAATATGGAAGCTTATATGGATGATATAGTGGTCAAAACCAAGGATAGGGCAACACTCATACAAGATTTAGAAGAGACATTTGCAAATCTGCGCAAGATCAATTTAAAGCTCAATCCTGAGAAGTGTGTGTTTGGCGTTCCATCCGGCAAGCTTCTCGGGTTCTTTGTATCTCAACGTGGAATCGAAGCAAATCCCGACAAGATCAAGGCAATTGAGCAGATTGAAGCGCCAAGGCGTGTCAAGGATGTACGACGACTTGCCGGCTGCGTTGCTGCTCTGAGCAGGTTCATCTCCAAATCCGCTGAGCGAGCCCTACCCTTTTTCAAAATCTTGAAGAAGGCAGGTCCAATGAAGTGGACTCCGGAAGCAGAGGCAGCGCTGCAGGATTTGAAGAGGTACCTCTCCTCTCCACCGGTACTAGTCGCGCCAAAACCACAAGAGCCATTACTGCTATATCTAGCGGCAACGAATCAAGTGGTGAGTGCTGCGCTAGTGGCAGAGAGAGAAGTCGACGAGGAAGCAGCGGCAGCAGCAAGACCGTCAATTGATGAGCCGGGATCTTCCCCGGCAGAATCTGGCGCCGACAAGGCAGGATCTGCGCAATCAAATCAAGCAATACAGAAGAAGAAGATGGTGCAGCGCCCAGTTTACTTTGTTAGCTCCCTTTTGCAGGGGGCTAGGTCAAGATATTCTGGCGTGCAAAAGTTGCTCTTCGGCCTCCTTATGGCCTCGAGGAAGCTGCGCCACTACTTTCAAGCACATGAGATCACCGTCGTCACTCGCTTTCCCTTGCAGCGGATTCTGCGAAATCCAGATGCGACCGGCAGGATTGTAGAGTGGGCTTTGGAACTGTCAAGTTTTGGTCTCAAGTTTGAAAGTACTTCAACCATTCAGAGCAGAGCTTTGGCGGAGTTCATTGCGGAATGGACCCCAATGCCAGACGAAGAGATTCCGGAGACAACTCTCCCCGGCAAGGAAACGAGTCAAGAATGGATTATGTACTTTGATGGGGCTTTCTCGCTGCAAGGCGCCGGTGCTGGCGTGCTGCTTGTCACACCCACCGGAGAGCACCTCAAGTACGTGATTCAGATGCACTTTCCCCAGGAGAGATCGACAAACAACACTGCAGAATATGAAGGACTGCTTGCCGGTCTCAGGATCGCGGCGGACCTTGGAATTAGGAAGCTCATTGTCAGAGGTGATTCGCAGCTTGTCATCAAGCAAGTGAATAAAGATTATCAGAGCCCATTGATGGAAGCTTATGTCGATGAAGTGAGGAAATTGGAAGAGCGTTTTGACGGTCTGCAGATGGAGCACGTTCCCCGTGCGGAGAACAACATTGCTGATGACTTGTCAAAGCGCGCTGCCCTTAAGTTACCTCTGGAACCAGGAACCTTTGTGCACCGATTGACGCAACCGTCCATAACACCATCGATGGGATAGGAGAAAAGGAGGAAGTTGAGTTCCGGCAAGTATTTTCCGGCAGAGCTCCCAGAGGCCGCCGGCAAAGAGGTTGCCGGGAACAACACCAAGCTTGCCGGTGAGCGACAGGCTCCGGCAGGGCCACAGGCTCTTGCCGTAGAGACAAACGCTCCCGCCGAGCTTGCCAGGGAACAACAGGCTCCGGCAGGGCCTCGAGCCTTTGCTGTAGAGACAAATGCTCCCAAGGCAGAGGACATGCCTTTAGTCCTCGTTGTCGAGCCCCAGGCTCCAGCATGGGCACAGCACATCGTCCATTTCCTTCAAACGTGAGAACTCCCTGAAGAACAGGAAGAAGCGGAGAAAGTAGCCCGCCGGTCTAATATGTACCAGTTCGTCGACAACGTTCTGTACAGAAAGAGACCGAACGGTGTTAAATTGAAATGCATTCCTCGGGAGGATGGACTGGAGCTGTTGGCAGAGATACATGGAGGCATATGTGGTTCCCACATAGGATCAAGAGCTCTTGTTGGTAAGGCATTCCGGCAAGGTTTCTTTTGGCCCACTGCTCTCCAGGATGCAACTGCACTAGTAACCAAGTGTGAAGCGTGCCAGTTTCATTCGAAGAAATCGCATCAACCAGCTCAAGCTCTTCAGACAATTCCTCTTTCCTGGCCATTTTTGGTCTGGGGGCTCGACATATTGGGCCCTTTTCCCCGTGCTACCGGGGGCTTTGAGTACTTGTACGTCGCAATCGACAAGTTCACGAAGTGGCCGGAAGTGGAAGCGGTGAGAAAGGTGACAGCACAATCAGCCGTCAAGTTTTTCAAAGGAATAGTTTACCGTTTTGGTGTACCCAATAGGATTATCACCGACAATGGCACACAGTTCACGAGCCACACCTTCATGCAGTATGTCCAAGACCTTGGCGGCAAGATCTGTTTTGCTTCTGTTGCTCATCCAAGGAGCAACGGCCAGGCGGAAAGGGCAAATGCTGAAGTGTTGCGAGGTCTCAAGACAAGGACTTTTGACAAGCTGCGCAAGTGCGGAAGACGCTGGATTGATGAGCTGTCGGCAGTTCTTTGGTCAATCAGAACGACACCAAATCGAGCCACCGACCAGACACCCTTCTCCCTAGTATACGGGGCAGAAGCAGTTCTCCCCATGGAACTCATATATGGGTCACCTCGAGTGCTCGCTTATGATGAGCTCGAGCAAGAGCAGCTGCGGCAAGATGACGCGTTGCTCCTTGAGGAAGATCGTCTTCAGGTTGCTGTGCGAGCTGCACGCTACCAGCAAGCCTTCGCCGCTATCATAGCCGCAAGGTTCATGCCCGAAGTCTTGAGGAAGGCGACCTTGTTCTTCGGCGCGTTCCGTCGGCCAAGAATTCCAACAAGTTGACGCCGAAGTGGGAAGGCCCTTATCGGGAAGTACGAGTCACCAGGCCTGGCGCAGTCCGCCTGGAGACCGAGGATGGAGTCCCAGTGAGCAACTCCTGGAATATTGAACATCTTCGTAAGTTCTATCCATAAGGCGCGGCTGCCGGGTCCCCCGGCAACCACCTTGTGTACGAGTCTTGCCGCCAAGGCATGTAATCCTTTGTACAAAGCCAGACGCAGACCCTGTGCATAGTTAAATAAGACTAAGTGTTTTACAATTCTCGTCGATTTCCATGTTTATCTATATGCATGCTTATCTGAGATATTGTATTACGCTTGCTTCCGGTAAGCATTAACGAACCGCCAAGGTTCCATATCTCTATTTTCTCTTCTTTCTTTTTCTCAAAGGACAGAAGGTTCCCTCGCATGCAAGTTTGCCGGGGGGAATGATGGTATGGATACCGATAGGCGACGTTCAAGGTTGACATCTTGCCGGAAGAAGTACAGCAACGAAAAGCTAAGTTGCAGAAACTTTGAACAATTTTTCGTTTTTGTAAAGTTATTCTCCTTGAACGATTTCGGTCTATGTATGGAAAACCTGCACGCGAAGGGAACCTTGTCGTGATCAGTTGCGCCCTTACTCTGTTTTGAGTCCGCTCAACAGCTTAAGTGGCTGCACTGAAAGCGCTAAGGTATTTTGCCGGCAGCGGCACCTCCAGCAGGCTGCTAAAGTCCCGCACCTAGCGCTCGCGGCAAGGCTGTGCGCACCGGCAAGTTTCCAACAAAGCGTAGGGCGAGTACCATACAGAAAGAAATCAGACAGGGGAAATAGCATGCATTCATCTAGAACATAGCAAGTTATATTACATAAATAAATGCCGCGATTCTAACATAAGGCAAAATTGTCTTTGGCATGGAATGGCGGCGGCAACGAGAAGTGAAGCAGTTAGTCCCGGCGATCCCCTTCAACCCTCTTGACTTGGTTCACCCTGTCGATGATGGGCGCGACAAGTTCTTCAAGTGCCTTGAGGTCCACATCCTTCGGTAAGCGGTCGAGGACGTTGGTGAGGTTGATGCCAGGGTTCTTGTGCACCACTTTGACGAGCACCTTGCGGAGGACAGCCTGGCAAAGTTTGCGGGATTCGCTGGCCAGATGGGTTGCTCGGTTAGATTGGAGCTGCTTCAGGACGTCGATCAGGCCCTCAAAGAACATGGTCAACTTGGCCCTCGTAGACACCCTATCATCGGGAGAGTAGTTGAAGCCTTGCAAATCCATGGTGGACAGTTGTGCTGCAAGCCTCCCCGCGACGTCGACAAGGCGCTCAGTCCAGATCTGCACACCTGCCACATAATCGTTATGGGTTACGGCGGCGCTCTTGAGCAGATCCTTCTCGTTCTGGAGATCTTTGACCAAGGCCTTCTCACGAGCCCTGCTGCCCTCAAGAGTCTCCTCCAGCATGGCCAAGTTCGTTTTCAGATCGTCAATGGAGTCAGTGGCTGAGGAGAGCTGCTTGGTCTTGTCGGATATGGCAACCTGCATCTCCATCAAGCTATGGAGAGTCTTCTCTCTTTCAGTTTTGAGTATCGAGAGCTCCTTGCCGTGATCCCCAAGGTCTGCTTCCAGCTTCTTCACCTTCTCCTCCAGCAAGTTCTTGGCGGCCTCTGCAGCTTCGGCAGCATTGAAGGCTTCCTTCAGCTTGCCGACGTGATCTGTGACCAGAGTTTCGAGCGTTTCCTTGTGCTTCTGCTCCAGCTCTTGGGTCCGCTGCGCGACAAGCTTCTTAATTTCTTCATCCTTGCTGCGAAGCTTGTCGGCAAGTGCCTTCTCGCGAGCGGTGAGGTCATCATCGTGAGCCTCAAGCCCGACGCGGAGCTCTCTCAAGCGTGCTTCCTCTGCAGCGGCATGTTGTTTGGCCTCCTCCTGTGCCTTCTCGACATCGGACTGCTTCATGAGGAGCTCGTTTCAGCTTTGGCTCAGCTGCTCTTGGCCTGTCTTCAACTCCTGAAAAGCTTCGGCGAACCAGACTTGCATTTCTTCAACGCGCTTCTGGAGATCCGCATCCGCTGCTTCGACAACTGCTGCCATGGAGTTCAGCTTATCTTTCCGGACACGGTGAAGCGCTTGGAGCTTCTGGAAGTTGCTGCTCATGGCCTGGAGGAGCTTTTCTTCTTCAGATCTGTTGCTGCTGGTGTGTGGCTCGTTAACAATCTCGAGCCCGGCAGCGGCGATGACGTCTTCATCAAAGACCTCCCCTTCAGTTGGCACCCCAATGCTTGCCGTGCCTGCAATGCTGACGAACAAGTTGTCGGCAACCTTGATGTACTTGCTTGACGAGGGGGCTTCGGATGTTGACGGCTGATCCTCAATAGTCGCCTCACCGGCAGCTGGGGGCTTCGTGGCCGACGTAGCGCCTGGCGCTCCTGCGGCAGGAATGCCGTCAGTACGGTCACTGGTCTCCTCGCCGGCCCTCTCAGCAGACTCCTTGGCGGCCTCTTCTTGTGCGGCCTTGGCGGCTTCGGCGGCAGCATCCTTGGCGGCTTCGGTGGCAGCATTCTTGGCGGCCTCATCAGCGGCAATTATGTCGGCCTCGGCGGCAGCATCCCTGGCGGTCTCCTCAATGACAACATCAACATCCATGTGCTCCGTCGAGGGAAGATCTGGAGGCCAAGAAAACAAACAAGATACGGCTGAGGAGGAAGTTCAAGAAGACAAAACGAAAGACAAAGCGACAAGTACTCTAAGGCAAGCGATTTACCTGTGTCGAGCTGCTGAGAAGGGTTGCCGGTGCCTGTGCTTGCCGGCTCCTCTTCATCGCGGTAGAGCTCGCTTGCCGAAGACTCGTCTCTGGGCGGCGTAGTTGATGGAGGCGGCGCATCAGGGACGGCCTCCGATGGCTCTCCTCATTGCCGCTCCTCTCCTACACGCCCGGTGATGTTAGCAGTGAAGATGCACACCCCGGCACTTGCCAGCGGGAAGTGAATAATGGGCTCACGCTGGGAGCTGAGTCGGGGGCTGCGTCGTGGACTGGGCTCCGGGCTGATGGCGGTCGACTCTGGCGCACCTGAGGTGCTTGCTGGCGGCTCATCGCCCGTCGAAGTCCTCGCTTTCTTCGCCATCCTTTGAGCCAACATTTCCGTATCTCTGCGGAGACAGGCCAGAGCAAGACAAATCAGTTAAGCAAACTCGGAAATTCAGAAGTTAGAAGATGTGACGGGACCCTTACTCTTCTTCCTCCGAGCTAAAGGCAGAGAGGTCGAAGTCGACTTCCGCCGCGGTGCTCGTGCGAGGAGATGAAGGAGTGGTCCTAGGCCACTTGGCTGCGGCAGAAACAGAAGGTTGCTGGGTCGAAGCACTAGATGTGGCTTTCCGAAGAACTCGCTTCGTCTTCTTTTCGGGAGCTGGGGGCTTCTCGTGCAGCTCTTCCTCAGTTGTACCTCCGGCAGAAGGGTCCCCGACAGATGTGCCACTCTGCTCTCCGGCAACCTCGCCCTGCCCGGCAAGATTTTCCTCTGACATCACGTCTGCATCGCTGGTTTCCTCTTCCGTAAAGCCAGCGCTGCCGGCCTCCATGGCAAGATTCACCTCTTCCACCCTGCTGGCGATATACGCCACTTCTTCCTCAGTGGTGTCCCGGACGAGATTCGTTTCTGCTCGGATGGCCTTCTCCGACAGGCTGTCAAGGAATTCTTGTGCCTGCTCTGCGGATGGCACTTCCGAAGTTCCATCAGGACCGTGAGCATTGCACACCGGCATCATGGCAATGATCGAAGCCAGAGCGGAGTTGTTGCACAAAGGAATGACGCCAGCCGGCAACTTGAGCTTCGCGTCGGATCTGAACAACTTTTGGCAGAGGGCCGTGTGCTGCATGACCGTCAAGTTGTTGTTCAACCCAGGGCGCAGCCTCATGATGTCTGCCGCGTTCCGGAACTCCCAAGCTGGCCTCCCCTTGTTCTGCAGAGGGGCGATGCGCTGGCGAAGGAAATCCGCGCCGACCATCTCTATTGAGAGCCCGGCAGCTTTGAGGCGGTGAATCCTGTTAACTGCGATTGTGAGCTTCTCATCTTGAAGGTCGAAGGCGCTCCAATCGGCACCGCGCACTATCTTTGCTTGTCGAAGCGAACAGAAGGGCTAAGGGTCTGTCTCCTGAATCCAGCACCATTTGCCTCGCCATTCTTCCCACTTCTCGCGGTAGACCCTGTCTGGGTATATCTCCTTATTCCATGCCCTTGGAATCCAGGCGATAGAACCGGAAAGGGCATCTCCCTTTTGGATGCGAGGAAGGAAATAGTGGCGAAAGAGGGCTGTGCTAGGGACTACTTCGGCAAAGTTTTCGCAAAGATGAGCAAAGGTTGACATGCATGTCACGGCATTCGGCGTAAAATCCAAGAGTTGGAAGCCGTATGTGTACATGATGTCGTTGAAGAAATCAGAAAACGGGGGACAGAGGCCGCAGTAAAAGTAATCGGCGAAGAAGTGATATTTATCTGGGCCACCCCTGAAGGAACCTGGGCTCACGCGAGTTGCAAGATGCGTCTTCGTCTCCTTCGCCCACATGCACTGGTACCGCTCCCTTAGTGCGCTCGCGTCGAGCACCGGAGCAAAGATGGTCTGCTCCCTCCGCATCTTCGCCAGATCACTCTCCGAGACGGTGGCTTTCGCCCCCTTGCCCTTGCTTGCCTTGGGCGGCATGGCGGCAATGGGAGCAGAGGCTGAGGACGGTGAGGGCGTGGAGGCGGCGGATGAATGGGAGGGCTCTGTTTCGGGCTCGAGGAAGGAGATGACGGTGGTTCCCAGATTGGAAAAGACAGGAGGTAAATGAGCAACGCCTCTGCAGATTCCTTTTTATGGGGAAGGCGCGGGGCTGCCTCTTCACTAGTCAATATGAAACGCTTTTGCGAGCGCGCTGCAGTTACGGTCGCTTCGCGCACGTATCTCACGTCCCGCATTCAATGGGCGTCGTGGGGGGCGCAGTAAGCAGAATGATTACAAACAGTTAATCCCTGCCACGCGTGCCCGTGCACTATTTGGGCCTAGCCCAACAACGCCTCGCACCGTGTGTGGCCTAGGCCCGGGGGCTCCTGTCGGTGTACTAAAGTTTGGGTCTTTTAGTACCCCATACTTGTGCATGGACAGTTGTAGCCACACCAGCGGCAAGGCCTGCCGGGGGACAGCTGGATACATGTATAACAACATCAAGAAGGCATTCAAGTCAACAAGCAGAAGGCAGAAGACCGAAGGCTGGGCGCCCAGCAAGATCTTGCCGGGCTGGCCCGTCGAGCCCCGGCAAGATTTGCACCCGGCAAGACCTCGCCACCCTGTCACCGCTCCAGCGCGGCGACCAACTTGTCTTTTAGCTGTTGTCCTCCTGGGTGCGTGTCAGGCGCTAATGGCGGATGAGCTTAAGCGGTGCTGATGGGACGGCTTCTTTTCCCGTTCCCAAGATGCTAAGGGACACCTCAACGGAGCATTAAATGTGTTTGTCCTAAACCGTCAGTGTTAGGTATGATAACACTGTAGCTACTTTACACCTCATGTATGTACTGTACGCCACTGTTGGTGACCCCTTCGAACGTATAAAAGGAGGCCCAAGGCGGAGCTACAGGGGGGAGGATCTTCTGGCCCCTTCTACATGTGTAGCAGCTGTGTACTGTTGATCACATAGCGCTCCCAGAGTTTGGGCTTGAACTCACCTAATACAACTAAAGCAGGAGTAGGGTTTTACGCTTCTCAGCGGCCCGAACCTGGGTAAAAATTCCTCGTGTTGATCGTTAGATCTGCTCTTTGTGCAAACATTTTCCCTGCCGAATCGTAAAGGGGTCCACGCGATCCCATAGGTGTCGTTTCTCCAACAATTTTCAGAACGAAAACAGATATATTGAAACCGAAAAAGGGTACATCAGAAGAAGTGAACAAGTGAAGAACTCAAGATTGACATGGGGATGTACTTGCTGATGTTACTGAATCCACAAACGGACAGAGAGGGCTTGCCTATACTTGCCGGGAGTTGGAGAAGACGCCGCGGACTCGTCGCCTTGCCGCATCGCCCATCACCTCCGGCTTGTAGCTGTCGCCGCCTCGCCCGTCACAGCCTCCTGCTTTCCGCCTGGATCTCTTGTCGCCGCGTCGCTCATCATTGCCTCCGGCTTGACGCCTGGATCCTTAGTCGCCGCCTCGCCCATCACTGCCTCCAGCCTGCGGCGAAGCAGCCGCCAGCCCGCCGCAACCTCCTCAGATGTGAGGGAGTGAACGTAGCGATGCTAGGTTTCCTGGACGTCCTGCTCTAAATTCTGGGTCGGGACACATTTGGACCTCTGTTTCGGCCCGCTGAAGCCGTTCCAGTGAAATTCCAGCGACCGCAAAGGGAGGGATCGCGGCCTTATCGGGAAAATTTGGCCATCGCGTGGCCGGAGTCTCCGCAGCGATTGCGCCATGATAGCTGTTTTTTTAACACATTACAGACGCAAGCGCTCATATACACGCGCATACACTCACCCCTATGAATGCACACACGCACACCCTACCCCTATGAGCACCTCCGAGAGACTGAGCCGGCATATTATCTTGAAATTTACGAAGTCACCGTAGGCACCTCGTCGTCGACGGGAACGTCTCCTCCCACTGAATGCGCATCGTCGGAAATCCTGAAATAATGCAGGAATAAATGCGAGCATCAGGATTTGAACCCTGGTGGGCTGGGGATACCACAGTCCCTCTAACCATCCAACCACAGGTTGGTTCACCACCACGATAGATGTTGTTTCACGTAGCATTTGCGTTGAGGGATTGTGCCCTTGCGCTTAAATAGGAGAAGCGAGTCGTCGAGAACACTCCTCAGTTTCTCTAGGGTATATGCGTGGCGTCCAACAGACAAGATGAACAACCCAGAAGCCCACGTCAAAGTGGCAACCGGTCAACAAACACACGTGTGAACAAACCTAGTCAAAGCGGTGGAGGTGCAGCATGCTTCATGACCGATAAAAAAAACATCACACGGGAACTCTCCCATACACGTGTCACTCCAACAACAGGGGTAAAAAAAAAATTGTAAAAAAACCAGAAAAATCAAACCCTTATGGGCCTAGTCTTCTTAGTATTCTATGTGTAAGTTTTGATCGATAAAACTTAATTACGATAGAGGTCTATGTATATACACAAAAATAGAGTTCGATTAAACTTCACACGAGGAAGATGACCAAAGGCGTAGGTAGGCCTATAATGTGTGTAGTTTTCCAAATGAGGAAATAAAATAAAATAAACAAAATCAAATTGATGAAGTTTTCTCAGAAAGGAAGGATTAGTAACATTGGTATTCTCCTTCATAAAATGGAAAAAAAGAAAGAAGCAATGACAAAATTTACACATAGTTTCGCTTTTTCATAATATGATATGCAAAAATAAGCATATAATAGTGAATTTTTTGCAAAAAGAAAGTTTTCTAAGAATGAATTAGTGACATTTATATTTTACCCTTAAAGATGAAAAAAGGAAATAATAAATAAAAAAATTAAAATAATATTTACACAAAAATATACAATGATTTTTTTACAATGAATTAGTGACATTGATATTGATATTACAAAAAAATATTTACACAAAAATATACAATGAATTAGTGAAATTAAAAAATTAAGAATGAATTAGTGACATTGATATTACCCTTGAAGAAAATAGAAATTAAAAAATATACAATGAAAAAATTTCGCACACAATTTACACAAAAATTGTGTTTTTCTATCATATGCAACAACAAGCATATAATAGTGTTCACAAAAAGAAGTTTTGTAAGAATGAATGAATTAGCGGCGTTGCTATTACCCTTGGAAAAATAAAATGAAACAAAACCTAAAAAATAATCAAAATAATAAAGTTTTTCAAGAAAGAATGAATTAATGGCATTGATATTATCCTTTAAGAAGAAAGAAAATGAAACAAAACGCCTATAAAAACTTGCACACAACTTTGCACTAAAATTGCATTATTTTAATATGCATATAATAATATAGTTTTTTTGCTTTGGTGTAATTTACACATATATTATATAGTACTTGCGTATATACATTTCCACTCATCTAATATGCCAAAAATACCCATGTAGAAAAAATAAAACTCAACCAAAAACAAAAATAAAAACACATACAAATAAAAAAGAAGAAAATGGGTAACAAGCTTCAAGCCCAATAGAAATGTTGACTTAATCTAAACAGGGAAGCAAAAAGTCAACCTAAGAATAAATTGACTTACCCCAAACAAGGGAAAGTTAAAAATCTGCCTAAGAAGCCATACAACATAAGAAAAAAAAACATGAATCTTGAAGAAAGAATCAAAGGTCAGAAAATAAACTTATCCAAATTTAAAAATTAGGCAACTCACGTGTGTTATATATATATATATATATATATATATATATATATATATATATATATATATATATATATATATAGGTAAACACTATTCTGATCACGGGATCAGAATATTATTCTGATCACGGGTTGAACTTCCTGAGTTACACAACCTGAACTTCCCTCTGTAGGAACCCGACATTCGGGCTATCTTCGCAACCGTGTCTCCCCGCGCGAATTATTCTGGTCAGTCGTGTTCTATGTGATGTAAGTGTAATTTGGAAACGGTTTTTAGCAACTAAATGCCCGTTTTAAATAGGAATCTCGCTCGTTGGCGGATTTGCTCTCGGGACGTGATGAACTTGCGTGTGTTGCAATTTTACTGCCTGAGTTGTTCGACCTGAACTTCCCTTGGTGAGAGGTTGAACTTCCCGTAACATTGTCCAAATGAGGCTTGCAATATACCGTTGGAAAGCTGTGGACACGATGGTCACGGCCTAAGTTGAATTTTTGTCAAAATGTAATGGTTTAAG
The DNA here is from genome assembly GCA_039707655.1 of Elymus sibiricus. Taxonomy (NCBI): domain Eukaryota; kingdom Viridiplantae; phylum Streptophyta; class Magnoliopsida; order Poales; family Poaceae; genus Elymus; species Elymus sibiricus. The sequence goes on from CM077671.1 coordinate 309,093,055, forward strand.
AGCAGTTTTGAAAACAGTTTTTCTTCGTACAAAAAAAACGTGAATCGTATTTTCGAGTCTATTTCTAAACCGTTTATCGGAATGAGGCAAATGAGATGGAGTTTGATAGCTGCTGCAAATCCGCTTCTTTTTTGTACAGAAAGTTTTTTCCAATTTTAAACTATTTAAACGTAATTTTGAAAATGGCCGAAGTCCCACCGAGTTCGTATTTTCGCGTTATCTTCTCAACGGTTTTACGGAATGCAGCAAATGATATGGCGTTGGAAAGCTTGAAGAAATGTGAAACTTTTTTATGTAGATTGTTTTTTCCAATTCATTACGGTTTTAAGTCAATTTCAAAATGGCGAAAAATGTTTTTTGGCCGTAATTTCTACAAACTTTATCGGAATGGGGCAAATAATATACCGTTGAAAAGCTACGGAAAATGCGCAACTTTTTCATGTAGATGGTTTTCTCTGATTCCTAGCCATTTTCAAGCAATTTTGAAAACAACGAGATCACGCGTTGTGCCTTTTATAGCGAAACAGAGTCTTGGAAAATGCACCGCGTGAATAACTTGAACTTCATCAACACGTCTACGTGAACTTCACTCTGTTTCTTCACGTGCTATTTTTTGCTCGTAGCTCTCCATCCACTCACCGGGATTGAGCAAGTGATATACCGATGGAAAGCTGCTGTAAACACACAACTTTTCCGTCTTGATCATTTTTTTCATACTCGCGACGGTTTAAAAGATATTCATCCGAAATTCATTTAGCGTAGTAGTTGAACTTCCTGATGTTTCCACGTTGAACTTCTGTCACGTATTTTTGTTTGTAATTTTTCACCCATTCGTTGGTTTACACAAATGATATTCCTTTTTGTACAAACCTCTCTCACAATATTTTTCTAACTTTCTCTGACCGAGAACTTGAACTTATAGCAAGAAAAAAATTGGACCTTGCCTTTTTATTCATTTTTCTCACTCACAAGAATGGGTGAGAAATACATAGTGAACCACACTCACAAGAAGTTTTGAACCTTCCCATGTCGAGCACCTGAACTTCTAGCAACAAATTTTGTATACTTTGTCTTTTTATTCTTTTTTCTTATATGAAAACACACACCATGCAACACGTGAACTTCTGGCTGTTTTCACTTTGCACTTCTGTGTTATTTTAATTTGAACTTCACGTTTTCTATTTTTGAGTAAAGAATTCTAGTAACGAGAAAAAAAATCTGAGTTTTTCATAAACTTCGAACTTCTCTTCTGTTTTAATTTGAACTTCTTCATTTTATTATTTAGTAACGAGAAAAAATCTGAGTAGTTTATATACTTCGAATTTCTCTGTTATTTTTTTAAATGTAGAGAAGTTCAATTTTTTTGAAAGTACTTCGATGTTTACCTAAAAATCATTTATTTAAGAAATATTGGACCGTTCGTTATATAATTTGAGTTTTTTATACACATCAAACCTTCCCGGGCAGAGCACGTGAACTTCTTTCAACAAACCTTTTAAGCTTTTATTTTTCTATACTTTTGTTCTCACCTGAAACACATTCCGTGTAGTACTTGAACTCCTTGTTGTTTTCACTATGAACTTCTGTCACGTTCTTTTTTGAAGTTCTCACTTTTCCTAATTTAGTAATGAAAAAAATCCGGGTTGGTTTACACATCGAACTACTCCATTATTTTAATTTGAAATTCTGAGCTTTTTTAGTTTGAACTTCTATGTATTTATTTTAGAAACGGGGAAAATAAAATTATTTTGTTTTCCGTGTAAGGAATTTCACGAGCTTAATTTGAACAGCTCAGCTTTTTTATTTGAACTTCTTCTTTTTACTCTTTAGTGACGAGAAAAAAATCCGAGTTTTTCATAAACTTCATATTTCTCTGCTATTTTAATTTGACCTTCTCAGCCTTTTTTAATTGAACTTATTCATTTTATATTTTAGTAACGAGAAGAAATCTGAGTTTTTTACATACTTCGAACTTCTCTGTTTTTTTAATTTGAACTTCTTAGTCTTATTCTTAGGAAGGAAGTATGTTTTTAAATAAGCATCAAACATTCTTTTAAATTGAACTTCGTAGTTTTATTTGTCCTAGAAATGGAAATAATTTGAGTTTTCCGTATACATCGAATTACTCTTTTATTTTAATTTGAACATCTTCATTTTTATTCTTTAGTAATGAGGAAAATCTGAATTTTTTATAAATATCGAACTTCTCTATTTTTGTAATTTGAACTTCTTGGTTTATTTCTTTTAGTAACGGAAAAATCTTAGTTAACATTGAAGATCCCTTTTATGAATATTGGCCTGCTCTATTTTTAGAATTTGAACTTCTTGTTTCTCATTCTTTAATAATGAGAAAAATCTTAGGTTTGTATTAACACTGAACTGCTCCTTTTTTTATTTTGGACTTAGTTTTATTGGTTAGTAATAGGGAAATCCTCATTTTTATAAACATTGAACCAGGTCGTTATTTTAATTTGAACTTCTAGTTTTTTAGAATGGGAAAATTATTTTTTATGATTTAATTAAATGTTTTTGTTGTGTTTGCTTAACCTTTTTTTCTTCTAACATTTCGTCTCAACTACTCTTGTCAGCATGTGTGAACTTCTATAGGAAAAATAATGGGGATCATTCGGTGAGGCGTGTACGAGACACATGAAAGAATTGAAGTAGCAACGTTAACTTCAAAAAATTAACTAGCTAGCACAAAGACGATATGAATTTCAGTACCCAAGAACAACTACATGCATTTCACACATTTTTTACTTTTGACTAAAAGTTGCACAAACACCAGCCACAGACTCCATCTATTCTCAGGTCTAACAGGTCTTGTTCTCAGACCTTACATCAAACAAATACAACACATGTGAGCAAAAAATTGGCAACAGCGGTAGCAGTACAATCAACCATATAAGATGAACTGAAAAGCACACACAAGTCGAGTTGTTCATCCACAGCTTGCTCGACTGGATCGGGCAACCCCTTTTTTGCTGGTTTTCTCCTTTGTTTCTGCACGGGGTAGCTCCCCACCTGCACCTTCTGGTTTACCAAGCATCTACAAGACAGACTAGCTAGCAAGAAGAACATAAGACGGCGAGGCAACATGTTGGAGAAGAAGTTCAAGGTAGAAGAGGAAGACGTCCATCATATGCCAACAACGGAGGACGGTGTCGGGGATGGGGCCGTGGACCCCTGGGCGGCGCGCTTGGGGGCTGGCCGTGGAGGCGCTCGCGTACGGTGGCCGTATCAAGGGGAGGGTGCAGTGCAGCGGCTGTACCCAGGCGTGCGGGCGACGCAGCTGTCGGACCCAGGCATGGGGCGACGCCAGGGGCAAGATCCGGGTGGTGCGGGGCCGGATCAAGACGGGGGCAGCTCCAGCGCGGATGGAAGGCCACCGACGGCCGCGATAGTGGAGGACGGAGTGGAGGTGGTTGTCTGCGGAAGGGGATCGAGCCACCGTCATCCCCAGCGGATCCCTGGCAAGGGAGGTGGCCGTCGCGTGGTGGCGGCGGATCTGGGAGGCGTCGGTGGTGGCGGAGGGAGGTGGGGGGCGGCGGCGCTTCTGTCGCCGGAGGAAGGTGAGGGCGGAGGCGCTTGCTGCCGGTGGAGGGAGGTGGGGTTGGCGGCGCTTCTGCCAGCGGAGGGAGGTGGGGAGGCGGCGCTTGCTGCTAGGGGAGGGAGGTGGGGGTTGGCGGTGCTTCTGCCGGTGAAGGGAGGTGGCCGGGTGGATCAGGCAAGGTGGTGCGGGAGGGAGGATGGGCCGGCCATGATTTTTTGCGTTTTGGGGAGTTCAGAAACAACCCATCGGTCCTATATAAGGCCGGTGTGATCAGAATAACTATTCTAATCCTGGGCTTAGAATAGTGCCACCCTATATTCATCACCCAGGGTGCAGAATAAATTATTCTTCACCCGAGGTAATTTTACGATCGTTTCATACATAAATTACATTTGAAATGCAAATAGTTACATTTATATTGATTCACTACGTAAAATTTGGCATAAGAAAACAAAAATATAGGTCATAAGATTAGAAAAATCGCATTTTATGTATATTTTACACTATGTTTTTATGTTTCTAATTTTACGTGACTAAAATATTTTTTACGGTGACTATATTTATTTTACGGTCTCTTTTTACGTATGAAATAAGATTAAAATTTATGGAACGTAAAATTACGGTGCATTGATGTGAAAATAGAGAGGGGTGAAGAATAACTATTCCTCACCCAGGGTGACGAATAACACGACCCTATATATATATATATATATATATATATATATATATATATATATATATATATATATATATATATATATATACACACACACTGAAAGAATTGAACGGCTAGGGTGTGAGGCACCCAACCACCTTTTTTTGACCTCACACAACTAGTTGTCCTTCCAGAGCATGATAGTACCCATTTCCTTTTTCTTTTTGAGGGGAATAGTACCCATTTTCAGTAATTCCTCCACAACCAATTTATTGACTCGAACAGCCCACATGAGACATTGACACCTTTCTAAACTGGGAAGTGCCTTTTGTTGTACTGGCGAAATTCTGGGAGTGTGAGTGTTAGGGAACTCCAACACACCGACACATTTCGTCTGCATGTGACCGTTTGGGTTGAAATGTACGAAAATGTCGACTCAACGTGCCGACCCAAACCAAATCACGTACGCGCGCTGTCCATCTGGATGCACTTGTAAACCAAATTTTCGTCTCATTCGCATCCACACGGACATGAGACGGACGCAGCACGCGTCCTCTCCGTGTCCGCTTCGGGCCCACTGGCCAGCTGCCCAACTACCACCGCGGTCATAGCCAATGCCGTCCACCTATCTCCCGTCCACATTGGCCACTCGTGCTCCCTCGCGTGTCGACTGAAACCCTAGATGCCATGGTTGGCTTCTTCAGCAAGGGCAAGGCCAAGGCCAAGCACAACCATGAGGCCATCTCATCGCGTGGCCTGGCCTGCTTCACGCTCGTGCCGCTGGGGAAGTACTCGTTGGCCACGGGAACGACTATACATCCCGGTGCATCGCCCGCCGTACCACTGGGAGTACCACATCCCGATGTCATGGTCGGATGTCAACCTCCCTCACAGCTGGCACCTCGACCCCAACCGCATTCCGGTGCCAGCCGTGTCGTAGTTCGAGCGAGCGCATGCGGAGGAGTTCCGCAAGCGGCGTGCTATTCCTCATGCCAGAGCAGCGCCACGACCCAACATATGTGCCAAACTGCCCCAACCGGGATGTCTGGTTCGCCACCCTGCACGACGTGCGCCGCCGCGGCGCCGTCCATATCAACGCCCGCCATGCTCTGCCGCCGCCCATTGTGAAGCAGGAGGACAATGAGGTCAAGGCAGCGTATCAGGTCGCGTTGGAGGAGGCCTTCCAGCACGCCATCGAGGAATCAAAACGCGAGGAAGACTCTCACTGGCTGGTCTCAAGGAGGTGCTCCAGCTCTCATCGACTGACGATTGCGTCCGTCCACCACCCCGGCACCCCATGCACCAGCGCCGGCAAAGTAGGAACCCACACGGGCACCACGCCCATCCACGGAGTCCTACGGTGGGTTAGCGTCGTGCAAGAGTGGGTGTCTGCGCTGTCCATTTGGATGGGCACGATGGAGGAGGAGGCGGTGTCCTACCTCGCGCAGTCAAGGGGCTGTACGCTGGAGGAGGAGCGGAAGAACGGGGAGCGCCCCATGCAGCTGGACTGCGAGGAGGAGGAGCGGCGGGAGCGTTGGGCACGCGAGGAGGAGGAGTAATGGCGGAGCGTGAGGAGGAGGAGCGCACGCGGTGCCTGGCAGAGCCGCCGCACCAGCAGGTGACGCTAGCGGCCTACCGGCAGGCCTTCCCTTGGGCTGCGCCGTCGGAGTTCGTCGACCTCACACGCTCCGACACGAGGACGGCGCGCAGGGCTGCGGGAGCTGGGCGATTCGTGTCTTTTTAAGTTTTTATTAATATTTAATGTCTTAATTATGTTTGAAGTGGACTTTGGCCGGCATTTTTAATATGTTTTATTCTATTTTATTAAAGTGCATGCTTTAAATTTAAATGTTTTATATGTCTATTTAGTTATTTTAAAGACCATGCGGACTAATGCGTCCGCCGTGTTGGACGCAAAGATGACCACATTTAAAATTGGACACGCGCGTCTACTCGACCGATCCAAACGAATAAAAACGAACAAATACCACGGCCGTTTGCGTTGGCCGTTGCCGGTTGCAGTTGCCCTTATACTATACTTGTGATCTACTATGTAGTAGTATTTCCAAAGCTTCATTCGCCTTTAAGATACGTTTTCACCCAAGAGTTAGGAGATAAAGGTTAACAATTGCCCTGCAAGGTTCCAACTCCGCAGGTGACGCTAGGTGACGCTAGCGGCCTACCAGCAGGCCTTCCCTTAGGCCGCGCCGCTGGAGTTCATCGACCTCTCCCACTCCGACACGATGACAAGCCGCAGGGCTGCGAGCTAGGGTGGCCAAGTGACTCGTATCTTTTTAAGTTTTTATTAATATTTTATGTCTTAATATGTTTTATTAAAGTGCATGTTTTAAATTTAAATGTTTTATATGCCTATTTAGTTATTTTAAAGACCGCGCAGACCAATGTGTCGGTCGTGTTGGACACAAAGATGCTCACATTCAAAATTGGACACACGCGTCTACTCGATCGATTCAAACGGATAAAAAACGAAGAAATACCACGGCCATTTGCGTTGGCCGGTTGCCGGTTGGAGTTGCCCGTATATTATTTTTTTGATCTACTTCCTCTATACCATAATACTTGTTGTTCGAAAGAACTAGTACCATGCAGTAGTATTTCCAAAGCTTCATTCGCCTTTAAGATACGTTTTCACCCAAATGCTAGGAGATAGAGATTAACAACTGCCCTGCAAGGTCAGCTCGTTCGGCTTTGGCCTTTGGGTCTGTGTCTTTCCCGGACGCATCACTTCACACCAGACTTCCAACCCAACTCTCAATCGACCACAGCGGATGCTGTCAAGAACGAAACAGAAATTTGCGCTGACCGCAAACCCGTAAAGTGCCCCGTGTAACGGAAACCCCATACTGTGTTCGCTGCGACCCAGACCCTGGACGCCACGCAAGGCCGGCTGCGGCTCCCTTTCTATCCCCGACTTGATGAACCGCCCACGGCGGCTCGCTGCACCACGGTCGACATGCCGTTCCTCTTCTCGTTGGGAGCAACGGAACTTATCCGTTCGGTCATCCAATCCACTGGCCTAAGTGCTCGCCGCCGGCCGGGCTGCACCTATAAATTCCCATGCACGGGCATGGCAATCCGCACCACAGCTCAAGCAATAGACGGGAGTAGCAGAGAGGAAGAGCAGAAGCAAAATGGCGAAGCTCTCGGCCATCCTCCTGCTCTTCGTGCTGCTCTGCCTGGGCTCCTACCTGGCCCAAGCACAGATCCTTTTCCAGGTACGTAGGGTGTGTTTGGTTGCATTCTCATCTCAGCATAGTTGTTTCTTCTTCATGCATGCTCATCTGAATATTCCTCTTCATGTATGCTCCTAGTGTATTTGTGTTAAGCTAGTGCGGATTCGTGCATCCTTCATTCACTATACCACACACCCAAAAGTGGATCGAGAAGAAAATTTTGTAGAATCATGCACTCTTCATACACCCTACCAAACACACTCATACGTGCCTCCTACATGCATGCACTCCTTCCATCCGTCTGAGTACACGATTTGTGGATAGATGATTCGGAATATGTACTTCCTTATGCAGGGGTTTAACTGGGAATCCTGGAAGAAGCAAGGCGGGTGGTACAACTTCCTCGAGGGGCATGTGAACGACATCGCAGCGTCCGGGGCCACGCACGTCTGGCTTCCGCCGCCGTCGCACTCCGTCGGGCCGCAGGGCTACATGCCCGGCCGCCTCTACCAGGGCGGTCCTGAGATTTCAGGGGCCCGGGGCGAAGCAATAATTCGGGGCCCTTGGTATAAATGTTTAAGTAGTAATTAACATATGTAGATATAAAATTGTATCAAAGAAAACAGTGTAAGTCCATCCAAAATCAGTGTGCATATCGAATAAAATATTACACAATACCTTTCAACTCAATTATCCTTTCAACTCATCTACCTCCTTCCTTTTTCTTTTTTCACTTCCTGACATGATGGTGCTGAAATTAGAAGGAACAATTAGCTTTTAAAATTAGCGCAAAGCTATGTAGATACAAGATCGATTACAGAAAATCTGGGGCATAGTATAGTTACCTTCTCTCTAGTTTAATGTGGCTATAATTTTAATTTGTGCGCTATGCGCAATGATTCGATCACGAGCACCGACAATGCGAGTATGCGACAATTCCCTTCCCTGTTCGATCAATCGAGATTCGAGAATTTAGGATTAGAAAAGAAACAGGAAGAATAGCAAAACAATACAGGCGAAGCATAGGGCACTGGGCGTGACTGCGCAAGGAGACGTGCTCGTACTTGTCCTGTCGTAGCCGCGTAGCGCCGCGTCGCCGCCATTCGTCAGCCGTCAGAACGAGAACTCGAGAAGACCAGGAGACTCGTCGAACAAGGGGTCGAACCGTCGAAGACGATGACCACTCGAACGGGTAAACGAACAGAAGGAAGGGACGGAAGTCAAGGAACGATCGGAATCAAGGTCAGGGTCTGATCCATCCCGTGATCCGAACAAACAGGAAACGAGCGATTTCGTTTCCACGTTCGTCTCTGCCTACATGCGAACATGGGCCAGACCTTTCTTCTTTTTTTCTTCTGTGTACGCAGTACGCAAGGCTGGGTTTCATATTTTTTTGGTTCTAAACATGGGCCCTAATACTACATATGCATACCTGGGAGGGGGCCCCTAACTTTTGGGGGCCTGGGGCGGCCGCCCCGTTCGCCCCTCCCCAGGGCCGGCCCTGGCCTCTACGACCTCGAAGCGTCCAAGTACGGCACGGCAGCGGAGCTCAAGTCGCTCATCGCCGCCTTCAAGGCCAAGGGCGTCCAGAGCGTCGCCGACATCGTCATCAACCACCGGTGCGCCGACTCCAAGGACAGCCGCGGCATCTACTGCGTCTTCGAGGGCGGCACGGCGGACAGCCGCCTCGACTGGGGCCCCGACATGATCTGCAGCGACGACACGCAGTACTCCAACGGCCGCGGCCACCGCGACACCGGCGCCGACTACGCTGCCGCCCCGGACATCGACCACCTCAACGAGCGCGTCCAGAAGGAGCTCTCCGACTGGCTCAACTGGCTCAAGGCCGACCTCGGCTTCGCCGGCTGGCACCTCGACTTCGCCAAGGGCTACTCGGCGGACGTCGCCAAGGTGTACGTCCAGAACACCAAGCCAACCTTCGTGGTCGCCGAGATATGGAGCAACCTGCACTATGACGGCAACGGCGAGCCGTCGCGCAACCAGGACGTGGACAGGCAGGAGCTGGTGAACTGGGCCAAGACCGTGGGCGGGCCGGCCTCGGCGTTCGACTTCACGACCAAGGGCGAGCTGCAGGCGGCGGTGGAGGGCGAGCTGTGGCGGATGAAGGACGGCAGCGGCAAGGCTCCGGGGATGATCGGGTGGCTGCCGGAGAGGGCCGTCACCTTCGTCGACAACCATGACACCGGCTCCACCCAGAAATCGTGGCCCTTCCCCTCGGACAAGGTCATGCAGGGCTACGCCTACATCCTAACCCACCCTGGAGTCCCCTGCATTGTAAGTTCTCTCAACTCCACCATGGTTAAGTCCCAAAGCCGTTACTTACAGCTTCCATGAGTACAATTCTGGTGGCCATGAGTGACAGTTAACATTCACTTTGTGTGCAGTTCTACGACCACGTTTTCGACTGGAACCTGAAGCAGGAGATCAGCGCATTGGCTGCGATCAGGTCGAGAAACGGGATCCATCCTGGGAGCAAGCTGAGCATCCTTGCCGCCGAGGGAGACGTGTATGTGGCGATGATAGATGACAAGGTTATCATGAAGATCGGTACACGATACGATGTCGGGAACTTGATCCCGTCGGGCTTCCATGCCGTCGCCCACGGGAGCAATTACTGCATCTGGGAGAAGAGCGGTCTCAGAGTCCCCGCAGGGCGGCATCACTAGCTAGGTCTCGCCTCTCATTCTCATTCTTTTTTCAGGACTATTTTATGCCTGAAACAAGAATTTGAACGACTATATATTTAAATAAATAACGGGAGTATGATTGTATGGTTTTTCTTTGAGCAAAGTACGAAAAGAAGATTCTACATGTGTTGCTCGACATCATGGGACCTTTTTATCCTTGTGAAATTAATGGGGCCAACTATTGCTTAGGAGACTGGTTTTGTTTCCATAAAGAGCGGCCACCATGCGATGCCCACAACTTATTATTTCCCCTCTAGCGCTAGGTGACTAGGGAAAGATATCCTCCCCTCGATCGCCTTCAGCAAGCCTGTGGATTGGCTCCACTCCGCCTGATACAACGACGGCCGGTGGCGGGGAGGGTATTCCTGGTGCCTCGGTTTAGATAGGTAAGATTTTAGTCCTCACAGGAGAGGTGTTCGGACGGATGGTGGCGTTTCTTTTTTGAGTCAGTCTTCTGAGCTTCAATCCTCCTCAAGTTCGTTTGCCGGGACGGATTAGACGAAGCTTCGACGTAGATTTCTGCCAGCTCCTTAGAGTGGCACAGTTAGGATTTCTCATCAAGTGTACACAACGATAAGATTTGATGTCAGGTTCTTCAGATCGATTCAATGGTTCAACGGCGACGACTGCGGCTCCGGGACGCTGGTCCTTAGGGACTGCGGTTCGGACTTACTCCTCAGAGGCCATTCAAGGAGCCATGGTGCGGTCTGCCCACGGGATCTACCCCGGCGAGGACCCGACTTTAGGTCCGGACCCGGTCATAGTGCCAGACGTCCGGACACCTATTCTTGCCGAACACTCCCCCCGCGCGGACGCATCGGAGGTTAACTCCGGAAGCTCTGAGCGGGCCGACCCGATCAAGTTCTCGATACTCAACGAGGCCCTAGATCGGATCTCGTCGATGAAGATTACCGACGACCCAACCCCGATCTGTGCTCAGATCGGGCTCAAGGCGGGTCAGGACGAATTTTTCGCCCCACCCACCACCCACTTGGTAGCCACTGTCGAGGATTTAACCGACATGTTGGACTATGCCTCTGAGGAGGCAGAATACATGGATGAGGAGGATCGCGCCCTCACCCCCGTTAACACCGGGCGGTGGACTGCCACCTCCACATACGACGTCTACATGGTGGACACTCCGCAAAACGATGGAGACAAATCGGATGAAGCGCCGTCAAGACGCTAAAAGCCGCATAAACGGTCAAAAGGAAAAAAGGGAAGAAAAGCTATCGACGGCACCGGGGACGGTGACACCCCGGAAGACCTCGGCGATCCCGAAATCCCCGAACACCCGTTAGAGGGTCAGGAGAGGCCGGAAGACCGGCGCAACCTCGACAATCTACATGATTCCGAGGACGACAATTACCTCCCCCCTATCGAGGAGGAGGACATCCCGGAAGCCGATGACTTCGCCATCCCCGATAATCTTGAAGATCAGGAACTGTTCAGGCAATAGCTTATAGCCACGGCCCGCAGCCTGAAAACAAAAGAACGCAATTTCCATCTTTCCACTGACAGCTGCGAAGAGCTCCCCTTCACTAGGTATGGTTGTTTTTGGTTCATAATGGTGGTCTAGGAGAACCCGAAACTAGAGCACACACGGGATATGCATTTTTTTCTATGGTTTGTGATTGTTGCAACCACCTGTCTCTCTTTTTTTTTACTTTATCAGATATTTCATAAAACGAACTCTCTATGGATCCCCACCATAGAAGGGCAACAAGAGCTAATGGACTCAGTTAGGGCAACAGATGATAACGACTCGTCAGGTTTGAACTGACATTATTTATATACTAAGACCTATATTCCATCGGCAGCTTAAAGCCGAACAAGACAACCTCAACGATCGATGGACGAGAGTCCTCTCGGCTGAGGAAGGATACGGTACCGGTCTATCGGACCAACCTAAGAGCTATCCACGCAGAAGGCTGCTGCCACAATTCGACGACGAGCTCACTGATACGCCATCTCCCAAACATACCCCATACGACAAGCCAGACCGCCCTCCTCGAGGACGAGACAGGACGGCTGACGACACCGGCTATAGGCCGACGATACCCCGCAGACAGGGAAAAGAGCCACTAGAGCCCGATGACAGGTTCGACCTGCGACACGACCTGGACTACACAGCAGGTCGTACGCGATCTATCTACGGATCCAGAGGATACTCACCCGATAGACGGGAAGGGTACCGGCCTTGGCTCGACCACAACAATAAAGGTCGGGAACGAAACCGGGCCAGGACAGACGCCGATCACCGGCGCGACATAGCCCGGGTCAGAGGCGCTGCCCACCCACTGTGCTTCACGGACGAGGTGATGCAGCATCAGTTCCCAGAAGGGTTTAAACCCATAAACATAGAACAATACGATGGGACAACTGACCCAACCGTATGGATCGAGGATTTCCTCCTCCACATCCACATGGCGCGAGGAGATGACCTCCACGCCATCAAGTACCTACCCCTGAAGCTTAAGGGGCCAGCTCGGCACTGGTTAAATAGCCTCCCCGAAAACTCCATTGGGTGCTGGGAGGATCTAGAAGATGCATTCCGATCTAACTTCCAGGGCACTTATGTTCGGCCGCCGGACTCCTCCGACCTAAGCAACGTCGTCCAGAAGCCAGGAGAATCCGCGCGGCTATTCTGGAATCGGTTCTTGACCAAGAAAAACCAGATCGTTGACTGCCCGGACGCCGAAGCAATAGCCTCTTTTAGGCACAATATTCGGGATGAGTGGCTGGCTCGTCAGCTCGGCCAGGATAAACCAAGGACAATGTCCGCCCTTACATCCCTCATGACTCGTTTCTGCGCGGGCGAGGATAACTGGCTAGCAAGACATAGCCACAACCCCGAAGACCCCGGAACCTCCGAAGTTCGGGATGGAAACGGGAAACCAAAGCGCAACAAGAATAAGCGCCGGCACAACAATAGTGATGCCGACGACACGGCCGTTAACGCCGGCTTCCGCAACTCCCGGCTGGGGCAGCGGAAGAAGCCTCCTAAAGGCAATCGCGACGGACCCACCCTGCTGGACAAAATCATGGAGAGGCCTTGCCAGATCCATGGCACTCAAGAGAAGCCCGCCAACCACACCAACCGTAACTGTTGGGTATTCAAATAGGCCGGCAAGCTCGCATCCGAGGACCAAGGCAAGAGCCCACGCAGCGAGGACGAGGATGAGCCCCGCGGTCCAATCGGTGGCGGACAAAAGAAATTCCCTCCAGAGGTAAAAACAGTAAATATGATATACGCCACTCACATACCCAAAAAAGAGAGGAAGCGCGCCCTTCGAGATGTCTATGCCGTAGAGCCTGTAGCCCCGAAGTATAACCCATGGTCGGCATACCCGATCACCTTCGATCGACGTGACCACCCGACCAGTATCCGTCATGGGGGTTCAGCCGCCCTCGTCCTAGACCCCATCATAGACGGGTATCACCTCACTAAAGTCCTGATGGACGGAGGAAGTAGCCTCAATCTGATTTACTCAGACACGGTGAAAAAGATGGGCATAGATCCGTCAAGGATCAAACCCAGCAACACTACCTTTAAAGGAGTGATCCCAGGCGTCGAAGCCCGGTGCACGGGCTCTGTAAGCCTGGAAGTAGTGTTCGGCTCGCCCGATAACTTTCGAAGCGAGGACTTGATCTTCGACATCGTACCTTTCCGCAGCGGCTATCACGCCCTGCTCGGCCGTACAGCGTTCGCTCGCTTTAATGCCGTCCCACACTACGCATACCTCAAGCTAAAAATGCCCGGCCCCAAGGGGGTCATTACTGTCAATGGCAACACAGAGAGCTCCCTCCGAACTGAGGAACATGCGTTGGCCCTGGCGGCCGAATTCCATTACACTGATGATCGGCAAACGCCGACATCTGCTGTAAAAGCACGTAAGGCTGGGAAGCGAGCTCGGTCTCAACCTGAAGTACCAGAACCTTCTTCTCCCCATAAATAGGGATTCGGCCCCCATCGCACAGCCCTAGAACCGGTAAAGTACGTGCCGAGGACGCACAACTTCGCGCTCAAAATTCCATGGGCAGCGGTGGCGAAAAATTATCAAAGGGTAAGTGTTCGGCTGGACCGAACTATCACCATCAAAACGTCTTCGGACACACTACAGGTACCATAAAGTACCTGCTAAGGCGTAAAGCTCATTCACACTTCGGCGGCTTCTCAAGATTTTTCTCCAAAAGTCCGCTCGCCGAACAGCAAAACCCATAGCGGTATACAACCCCTTAGGAGACGCAGGAGCGGACAAACGACAGGGCACATCGAGGACGTCAGGTCACCCATCGAAGACCCCTGGTACAACCCCTCCTGTAAGGTTTATATTTCATTTTTAAATACCTGTAAACAGTTGCATCGGCAATTTGAACAATAAGAGTTGTTGAGTAAAATACAGATATATCATACATGATCGCTTCGCTGTCTTTTTCGACACACTCTTTATTTTCCTCCTCTTCTTGCGAACCTGTTTGGTATACCCTACGATGCAACCGGCTAATAGACCGGGTGCTCGAACTTAAAAAATCGCCCTAAGCACAACTGATTTTGCGTTCGGCGTCTTGGAATTCCGCTTTATATGCATTGGTTCCGAACTATGTCTTGGGTCAATAGTTGGGTTGCCCGGCTCCTGTGCTTGCCCCTTTACGTTCCGCTCCTTCGGCTAAAAGGGCAAAGGGAGAACCACTGCGATTGTGCTTCCGGCTAGCCTGGTCAAGCACCTCAGCGGAGAAAGCCGAAAACTGACTGTCATAGTATGCGAGAACCGATCTGCGAATCCGAGCTTAAATAAACCTCGTTAGAGGTTATTCCGTGTCATGCGATGGGTTTGGTATTCGTACAAACCATGTGATATCGGCTTTGGCCGCGGTTCATCCGAACATCACAAAACCCTGGGGGCTAGTCATCAGCCCCCCGCACTCCTTTCTCGCGCCCCTACGGCTAAGTGAAAGCAATAAAGCATTATGGTCCAATTGCCTTGTCCGCCCCCACACTACCGCCTTCGGGTACCGATAGCTCGGCTAAGGGTCACAGTGTGTTGGCGGAGACACCCCGCATAGTATCTACATGGGGGCTGAAGCCGACGACTTGCAGCTTTCAGTTTCAACGGCCACACAGGAGTTATAAAGGATGCAAAACACGAAAGACATGATAAACCATGCATCTTAAATATAAACGCGTTAAAAGGTCTTCGGACATATTACAACGCATTTACTCATAAATGTTTTCTCTCGAACATTGAGCCTCAATTGCCCGAGCACCCTCCATAACTACGGAGAAGTATCGCTCAGGGCACCTATGCTCCTTTCCAGGGGCGGCGGAGCAGTGGCTATCTTCGTCGGATCAAGACCCGGCCAGTGCACCTTGGCTCTCGCGAAGGCCATCCGAGCTCCCTCAATACAGGAGGACCGCCTTAGTGCGTCGATCCGAGGCGAGGCGTTGCTCAGCTTCTGCACCAGGCCGAAGTAGCTACTCGGCAACGGCTCGTCGGGCCATAGCCGGATGCAGAGATCCTTCATGGCCGGCTCCGCCATCCGGTGTAGCTCCATCAGCTGCTTCAGCTGCTGAACGAGGAGAGGAGAGCGCTCAGAAGCTTCAAATTGCGCCCAAAACAGCCGAGCTTCATCTCCCTCTCCCCGCGAAGCATAGAACTGGTTCGCGTCCGCTGTGCTCTTCTGGAGGTCCGAACAGGCGCCTGAGGATCGCCACACTTGGGTAAAAAACGCGAACTTGCTATCCCCAAAGACACACTGCAGTAAATACGGCTTACCATCCATGATAGCCTTGGCCTGGCTGACTTGCTCTTCATAGAACCGCCTATCCACCCGCTCCTTCTGGAGATCGGATTTCAAAGTGGATAGTTCGGCGGCCTGCTCCTTGCTTTTCTGCTCGAGGTCCTCGCACTTTTGACCGGCGTCTTTGAGCTCCTGCTAGATTTCCTCCACCCGAGCCGCATGTTTGGCACTGGTGGCTTTTAAATCAGAGAGCGCGGCAGCCGCTAGTTCGGCCGCCGCCTTCGCGCTCGCGGCCTCCTGTTTCGCCTCCTGAAGCTCGGCCTTGAGCTTCTCAATTTCCTTCGCCGAGGCTGCATAAGCATCAAACATATAAAAATACTGCGTCGACAATACGGTAATGAAGAATTCGGATATTATAATCCAGCTTACCTTGGGCCTCGTTGAATCTCTTATTCAGAGCATCGAGCTCATCTTCGGAGCTCTTGAGCTTCCGATTTAGCTCGTCTAGCTCGGCGGCATTAACAGCCGCCGCCGATGACGAAGCCTACACAGAACAAACCACCATCAGGTTACATGGATTCAAACCTCCGAACTATCATAAAGATGATCACATGTTCGGTCCTCTTAAGGGCTATT
The DNA here is from genome assembly GCA_039707655.1 of Elymus sibiricus. Classification (NCBI taxonomy): domain Eukaryota; kingdom Viridiplantae; phylum Streptophyta; class Magnoliopsida; order Poales; family Poaceae; genus Elymus; species Elymus sibiricus. The sequence goes on from CM077671.1 coordinate 309,109,543, forward strand.
GGAACATTCCGAACAAATATTGTCTCATGCATTGTCCGGTTAATAGTCTATGATTGACCCCCAGGTGAGTTTTTGCAAACTCACCTAGGGCTCGGGGGCTGCTATATATATAACGATAGCACAAAAATAGTAAATTAACAAAACATTACGTGGCTTACCTGGAAGCCCGTCAGGAGACCCTTGAAGGCCTCCTTCAGTCCGCTATCAACGGACTGAATGCTTTGTAAAACCGCACCCATAAGGGTGCGGTGCTCCTCGGAGATGGAGGCACTTGACAGAGCCTCCCCCATAGCCGGCCACCCATTGTTCGGTGGTGCCGGTGGAGATCGGTTAACCCAATCTCCAGCCGGGGATTGAACTGGCTCCTCCGGAGGCATGGTGCGCTCCGGAGATGACCTCGGAAGGGACTGGACATCCTCTTGTCCGGTCTCCTCAGTATCCGGGAGGGACTTTTCCCCCGGGTCTTCGGCGGCCGAGGCGTTAGCCTTGACCATGACGTCGTCGCCCCCATCGCTGGTGTTCGGCTCCAAAGGAACCTGTTGGGATGACACCTCCGCGGCATCCTTCGCGGCACCCGGAGGAGTGGGGTGCGACGCGGTCCCGCTCTCCGCTAGCTCGGCAGGCGGGGTCTCCCCGTCCGAAACTTGATCGGCGGGGAGAACACGTGGTGGGCTGCAAGTCAATAGCGCTCACATGTTAATCACATTCAAAACTTAGCCCTAAATAGCTCAGGAAGTCTCGGATCTTTACCTTCGAGCTGGGGGCTTGACCCTGAGGTTCCTTCGTGGAACCTTCTCGAAGTCCTCGGACTCGGTATCCGAGTCCGAACTGTCGTCGGACAGAACTAACTGTGTCCGACGCGCTTTCTTCAGGGCGGGAGGAGGTACATCCTCTGTGGCGTCCGATGACGCCGCCCTCTTTCTTGCGAGGGGGGAATCGCCTTCCCCCTCACCCTCGTGCTCCTCCTCTTGATCCGAGGAGGCATGGGTTTCCTCGGACACAGCCCCCGGCTGGTCCCTGATGCGCAGGCCTTCTCGGCCTGGTTTCTTCTTCTTCTCCTTCTTCTCTAGTTCCTTGTAAGGCGCCACGACAAGCATCTCCGACAGCAGCTGGGACCTAGGGTCTTCGGGCTGTGGAGCCGGGCATTTCATGCCCGTAGCCTTGCTCAACCATTCCTGCGGGAGTGATCGGAAAGTGCTTAGATTTTCTTCAGGAAAACAAAGCCGATCAAGCGAAACTATGTTATACCTCGGAAGGGGGTTTATCGGCGCGCAGGCCCTGGTCCTCCTTCTTGGCTGGCCAGTTCTCCTGTGCCTTGAACAATGCCTTCCACAGCTTCTCCCGAGTGGTGCGGAAGAGCCGACGAATCATAGGCTCATCGTCAAGCTGATAAGTCCACATAGGAGAACCCCGGCGCTGGCAGGGGAGGATGCGCCGCCGGAGCATAATCTGGACCACGTTGGTCAGCTCGATTTTGTCCTTGATCATGGAGGCGATGCGCCTCTGCAGGTCGTCCACCTCTGTATCCGACCCCCAGTCGAGGCCCTTTCGGACCCATGAGGTCAATCTGGTTGGGGGACCGGATCTGAATTCGGCAGGAACAGTTCCGCCCTCCTCCCTTGGCTCGGTGATGTAAAACCACTCTTTTTGCCAAGTCTTGATAGTGTCGATGAAGGTGCCGGATGGCCATTGTACGCGGGGAAGCTTGCTGATGACCGCCCCGCCGCAGTCCGCGTGTTCGCCTGCGACACACTTCGGCTTGATATTGAATATCTTGAGCCATAGTCCAAAGTGTGGTTCGACCCGCAAGAAGGCCTCGCAGACGATGATGAAGGCCGAGATGTGCATGAAGGAGTTCGGCGGGAGGTCATGGAAGTCGAGTCCGTAGAAGAACATGAGGCCCCTAACGAAGGGGTGGAGCGGGAAGCTCAGTCCTCGGATGAAGTGAGGAATGAAAACCACCCTCTCGCCTAGTTTGGGGGTGGGGATCACCTGGCCCTCTTCCGGGGCGCGGTGGAAGATGTTGGCGGGGAGGTAGCCGGCGTCCTTGAGGTCCCGGATGCCCCGGTCTGTGACCGTGGAAGCCTCCCACTTGCCGTTGGAGCCTGAGCCGGCCATGGCTGAGCTCGGAGGAGGAAGGGTGGAAAACCTAGATCTGGGCTCTGGAGGCTCAGGAAATTGGGGAAGCGGGGATGCGAATGGGAAGCGCGGATAAGCCTTGGGGTTTTCTTTCCCCTTTATTGGGCTTGTCGCCGGTTAGCCTCCCTTCACTGCGCCGTGAATCCCTCCTCTTCCCAAGACGTGCGTGCCATTATACGCGCATGATTAAACATATCCCGTGTGGAACGGAGCACGATCTATGCATTGATGGGTCGTGCTGATGAAAACGGCCTCGAACCGCGAATCGAGTTTTTGCGACTGGTTCAGCGGTCGTGGTGGGCCGTGACCTTTCATCTAAAAGGTTGTCAGGGAGCACTATTTACTCCTTGACGTTTGGTCTTCAGGGCCGGGTTATACATGGTGTTCGGACGATCCATGATCGGGAAAACTACACGTCGTCGGAGGCCGAACTAAACTCGGCCGAATCACTGTTTGAAGAAAGGAACTCGCCTCGCAAGCCGAAGACTCTGATCATATGAAGCAGCTGGAGCTAGGACCCTTGGCGTTGGAGGCTACTTCAGGGGCTACTGAGGGAGTCCTGGTTTAAGGGGTCCTCGGGAGGCCGACCTGTTTCTTATGGGCCGGACTATATGGGCCACCTGCCGAGCATTGGATGGATTGAAGACCCTGTCTCCAGGAAGGAAGCTTCGAGAATCGTGGCGTATCCTCCACGTTTAGAGTAGTGAATAGGCATGTTTATCCCTTCGACGTGTAACCGACCATGTGTAAACCCTAGGTATCCTCGGCGTCTATATAAGCCGGAGGGTTTTAGGTTATAGACAAGAGAACTCATCTAGGGTTTAGCTATTCGATCTCGAGGTAGATCAACTCTGTAACCCCTATACCATCAATATAATCAAGCAGGACGTAGGGTATTACCTCCATAGGAGGGCCCGAACCTGGGTAAAACATCGTCTCCCTCGTCTCCTGTTACCATCGATTCTAGTCTCACAGCTCGGGACCCCCTACCCGAGATCTGCCGGTTTTGACACCGACACACGTGCATAAATATTTTTCGGTTGTCATCGACAAGGTCAGTCCAGCTTCGGTATGGGAGCAACGACAATGTTGTGTTGGCGGTTCGTTCTAGCAGTAAATCTTTGTAATAGATCTAATCCTTTTCACACAAAAAAGACTGCTTCTACTTCCAGAAGCACCCACATTTTTTTCTCGGTAAACCTAGAACAAATACAACAATCGAATATTTCTGGTCGATCCCAAGTTGAAAAGGAACTGGATGGGTGACCCTTTATGTCGCCTTTGTCCTGAAACAGAAGATATTAATCATCTTTTCTTTGGTTGTTCTGCTGCAAAAAAAATTTGGTGCATTGTGCGCAAAGGCCTTGGTGTTGTTGCAAGGCCTACTTGCTTTACACAATATTTCTGGTGGATTCCGAGCTTTATCCCACAGAGCAGAAACCTACATATTATAAGGGGGGCTAATTTGTGTTCGGCGATTTGGAAACTTTGTAATAGAGTTTGTTTTCAAAAGAAGCTGGTTAGATCTCAGCTGAATTTATATGTTATGCATGCTCTTTCATGTGGTATTGGGCAGGGCTGCATCACTCACTAGGCCTCGAATCTCATTCGTTTTCTTTTTTCACGACTATTTTATGCATGAAACAATAATTTGAACGAGTTTAAACAACATGAGTATTTTTTTGCTTGATAATATGTCTCATTTATATCATAAAGATCATAGTACACTGCACATAAACACTAACCTAATAAAGCTGAAAAGACAACAGAACGTTAGTTTTTACACAAAGAAACAACAGTGATAGTCTGGGTTTTATTTTAGTAAAGTATGAATAGAAGATTCTACCTGTATTGTTCGACATGATGGGACACTTTTTCACTTCTTATAACCATTATAATACTAATAAATATGTACTTGCAGTACACGTTCGTATCAGTCGTTATATTAGTTGCATGCAGAAATTAGGTAGGATATTGTTTGCGTGTCAATTATGTGATTAGCGCTGGAATAGATATTTGGTATGATATTAACTGCATGCTAAACGTGTTGAGCGCTCACCATTGTAGCAGCCTGAGTTGTTGGGTTGACATGTTTTAATGGCCAAGATTTATTGGATATGTCCCTTTGAGTCTTTTTATATTGGTATACATATAGATAATATATCTTCAACTAAAAAAATATAGATCTCGATCCTTCTCCTAAAAGAAATTAATGGGACCGATTATTGCTTAGGAGACCGATTTTTGTTTCCATTGGCACCCATTTTTTCCGCTTTTGGTTAGTATAAATTAACATTAATACGACTATCGGACCGTGTTCTCCCCCTCTTCTTGATCTAGCGCTGGGAGTGGCGGTCATCTACTAGCGGCCATCCCGGTGAGACAGTGGCCCCCCTTTCCCTCTGTTTATATCTACGGTATCGGCCGGCAACGGGGAGCAAGGGCTTCGCTATGGTGGCGATAGGTTAGAAATAAAATTAGGTTTTGTCTCCAGCAGATGGTGGTGAGATGATGGTGGCCTTCTTCGTATCGTCGGTGGTGCGCGGGAGGGGGGGATGTGTCTCAAATCGGGTTCTCTAGATTAGTATTTTTTCTTCTGTAGGTTTGTCTTGCTAGTGTTGTACTACAGAGCAGGCAACATGGATGTGCGTATTGGTTCTCTTACTCTTCTTTTAACTGGCGTATATTGGAAAGCCTCTGCCTCGTCGGTGAGTGTTTAACGTTTGTGTTCCCCAACTTCGTCTGGCCGGATCTAGGACGTTCTACAAGCCCTCTCCAAAGTTTTTCTTCACTAATGGTGATTTGTTACAGAAAGCGCAGTCGTCGACGTCTTCTGGTCTACATCGGTGACTCCTTGGCATCAGATTCAACAAGTTCCTAGGTTCCAACAAGTTTGCTCCGCTCAGACAAACGCTTAGAGGGGACATTGATGTTTTCTTACGGTGTGCTACTCGTGGATGCAGGAGGAAGAATCCTTTGCCCCCCCCCCCCCCCCCCCAAGGACAGATGCATTTTTCAATTTTTGCAAGTGTGTTTTGAAGGACATATGCTACTTAACACATGACCATTGGCCTTTCCGCAAAAGAAATACTAAACTGAATACTTTATACAATTATAAAAATAGAAGTTTTTTCTAATGAAGACTGAATTGAGGGATTGTCATTATTTCAAAAGAAGAAACAAAATAAAGAAAAGGTAAAATAAATGATCATAAAAGGTTGAACACAAACTGTGTAGGAATTGCATTGTTTCACAAATATGCCGAAACAGACATATAGAAATTCAATTTCGAATAACAGTATAATTTGCAAATGTATCTCTACTATTAAATGGGAGTTGGTTTTGTCGCCTCCCTTCCTCCCTCGGGTTTTCCTCCCCACGACTCCCTCCATCTTTGGTTTTTTGTTTAGTTTTTGGTACCCCCAAAATTATAACCAACATAATAGAGTAGCTTGGAATAATCTAAAGCAAATCGGTACTTTCCGAAAAACATTTCTTGCATTAACTCTATCAAATCAAATTAAATCTTCTCAACATCACAACTAAATTGAAACTTTCTTTTCCTTCCCTATGAATATGCAAGTCAATTTTTTTTTACCGGAACCTCACCTAAATCAAAACTTTCCTTGCATTCCCTACCCATTCTGAAATCAAACTAAATATTACCAAAATCTAGAATATGATGGGTGTAAGGCATATGTCAGATATAATTGGTGTTCAACTATTAGAATATGTATGTACCCGTTGCAACGCAGGAGCAATAGCTAGTTGCATAAAGTTATGTGTATATTACCTTGCTAGTATTGATGAATATTAATCACCTCTCAATGCTAAAAAATAAATTGCGTCTCACGTCACTAGTGCTCACGGCGCTTACTATTTATCACGCAAGTCGTTGGATAGCGATCAATCTCATACCCCTGCGATCGCTATATTCCGTATTGGGTTGGCCCAAGTACACTTGTATGGGAGACTTTCTATTCTGGTTTTGAGAAGCTTCTAGAACCTTACCGGGCAGGGGTTTTTTGCATTATTTATTACGATTTTTCTGGTTTTTCTATTTACCATTTTCTCTTCTTTTGATTTTTCTTTGTTTTCCTTTTCCTTTTAAATTTCTTGAACATTCCCCAATTCATGAACAACTTTTAAAATGACGAACATTTTAAAAATAGTGAACACTTTTTTGAAACCGCAAATGCTTTTTGGCATCGTCAACACTTTCAAAGTCATGACATTTATAAAAAATATGAATATTTTTTCAAGATCATCAATTCCCTACTCCCTCCGATCCATATTACTTTTCGTTGATTTACTACAAGCTTAGTTTAACATTTTTGAAATTCGAGAAAATATTTCAAATCCAAGAAGATTTTTTTTTGAAAAAAATTAAATCTGTGATTTTTTAAAAAACAATCATGATCATTTTCAAACTCATGATTTTTCTTTAAAATTCATGGTATTTTTTAAATTCATGAACTTTTTTTAATTCGTGCAAAAAATCAAACTAATGAATGTTTTGAAATTCATGGCATTTATTTAATTCATGGACATCTTTTGAAAGTCATGAAATGTTTCAAAATCATGAACATTTTTAAAAACTAATGGATATTTTTTGAATTCGGAACATTTTCCCAAATTCACAAACATTTTAGGAAAATTCAGAAAAATTTATTCAAATTTAGGATTCGTAAGCAAAAAATCAAAAAAGGAAAAAAAACTGGGGCGCACTGGCCGCATATGGGCGAGCCCAGCGCACACGCCTTGGTCCGTTCCTGTGTTGTCTCGCGCGCACCACACAACGGAGGGCGTGCACATGCGTTTCCAGACCACACATGCACACACAAAGAAAGAAAGAAACTAAAACAAACACATAAAAAGGAAAAAAGGCAAACATAAGTGAAAAATATGACTGAATGGAGAAAACAAAACAAACAAGGCTTTATCGCAAAGGGGAACTAGCTACACAGCTGACGGAATTGGACATCAAAGTGAATAACACATCATGACAACATTGAGCATGGCTAGCTTTCTAAAATACCGGAGCAGTTTGAGTTTATTTGATTTGAGCTTTTTTTGCTTATCCATCTTGACTTGTGGACTGATGATGGTGAGTGTGTGCAATAGCATCACTAACAAGTTTATTTTGTCTCGCGTATATCTCTTGTTGAAATTGTATCGAAATAGACTTTTTCATCCAGCTTTATACATAAAGCTCAAACGGATGAACTGATATACGGTGGTGAAGAAAACCTCCTAATGCAAGTCAACACCAGCAACTCAAAGCTGAACATGAAAACATGAGTTGCCACACCCAGCACAAAGCGACCTACAGTACTAAACATGAACTGAACCGCACTGCCTAGGAGATCATTGGACCCCGATACACTGAACACCAAGTGTTAGGGATAGACCCCACGGGTATAATTAACTCGCCCAATATATAACCTGGATTTTACGAAGGCGGCCCACGGGAAGATGCCCATAAGCAGTGCAGGGCCCAGCAGGCGGCTCATCCCATTGGGCCGACTCAATAACATCGCCTGGGTAACCGGCTTAAGCATGAAGACGTGAGGGTTTCTCTTTTCCTTGAGGAGGAAGGGAAGAAGGAATTAGATTAGGTCATGGGTTGTGTTACGGCCCGGACTTTGTTGTAAACTCCAGGCCTCCACCTATATATAAAGGGGAGCCCTTGAGTTAGAGAAAAAAAGGTAAGAAATAAGCAAACCCTCGAGATCTAGGTTAGCGATTCCGCACCCTTGTAATCGAGATCATCATCATCAATATACACAAAGAAGGACGTAGGCTATTACCTCCATCGGAGGGGCCGAACCTGGGTAAACTCGTCTCTCGTTCCCGATCAGCCCTTTGAGTCGCCACCTAGCGGCGATGGCCTCACACTCAAGTTCTCCTATGAGAACATTTGCCGTGACAAAACAACGACAGTTGGCGCCCACCGTGGGGCCCTCGCCCGGTGGAGTTGAGTTCTCAAAGGGAGCTCTTCTAGGGTTCGGGAGATTCGCGGTTGGTCAGATGACCAAGAGCCGCCGCGACAAGCTCTACATCGACGATTCAGGCTGGGGCCCCGAGGCCGACTCAATTGAGTACGGGTACTGGGTCCCCTTCGGCAAGATCCACGTCTACATCGGCAAAATCAGCGCGTCGGTGCCCGAGTCGGACATCTGCACCAACATCGTCAAGCCGGCTCAGCACGCCCAACCCGGCCGGCGTCAAGCCGGCCAGCGTCACGCCTTTGTCGGCTTCACCCAGGGAGTCGGCCTCTCGGATGAGCCGGCAGGCAGCAGGGACACCCCCGTCAACTCTGGTGGCGAGTCTTCCATGGGAGATACCGAATCGATCTGTCCCCTTTACGATGGTGGACTTGGGGGCTCCTCGGAAGCGGAAGCTCCTAGAGAGTCCCATGAGCCGCCTCGTCGGGTTACTGTCTACATGGCAGGAACCATAGCAGCTCAAGACCCGTCGTCGGCAGGCGCAGCTGACGGCTCTGGCGGATCAGGCAAAACGCCGGCTCAAGCCATGTTAGATCTAATGGCTGAGATGGCAAAGCTTGTAGCGACGCCTGTTACTGCGGAAAATCAGGAGGAGCGTAACACGGAGTTAACGAAACTTCGCGACCAGATGGCCAAGGTACAGGAAGAGATCGACATCGAAAACGCTTGGATGGCGGAACTACATGCTCATATCCATAGTGAGTCGGAGCGCTTGAAGGCCGAGGCTTGGCAGTTAAGGCTTCGTCGAGACGCCTCTGAGGCGGTTTATTAGAGGAGACATCAGAGCCGGCTGCCACTGAATCTCGAGCCGTCCCGATTATTTCCCACTCCACAGCAGACGCCAGGGGCTGAACGACCACGCGAGGATCCTCCTCGTCAAATAGACGGCAAACGGAGCCGGCTCAACAGTTACCGGCTGGGCCATCACCTCAACATTTCCAGAAGCCGCAAGGCCACTTCTGCAACCCTGTTGACAACATGTTAGCCGCGACTCACAATCTAGAAGCACTTCCCATCCACAGGAACACTCCCGTTGAGGTTGAGGCTAGGAACGCCATCTAGATGTTGAAAACAGAGGTAGTGCAGCAGGCGCAGTACTCCTACAACCGCGATCGGATGCCCTCCATGTCGTGTGCCAGTCGCAGTAAGAATCGCCATGTGGAGTCCCCGGCTGTTTCTTGCAGTGGACGCAGGCAACAGCCTCAGATCACCCCAACCCGACATGTGCTGTCAAATGCCCAGGCAGTTGTTGATGCAGCCAGAGCGATGCAGCAGGCGGAGACGGAAGCGGCAGCGATGCTGGCGACTCAGCAGCCTCATCCCCAACTAGCAACCATGGGGGCTGGAGTAAATAGTAGGACGATTGGGATTCCTTGCTTATCCCCGGCTCTCCATGGCGAGCGTATGCCCAAGGATTTCAAGGTGAGGGAGTCCTGGTTTAAGGGGTCCTCGGATAGCCGACCTGTTTCTCATGGGCCAGACTATGTGGGCCACTGGATGAGCATTGGGTAATCAAGGGCCCCGTCGCCAAGATGGAACTTTCAAGGGGCCATGGCATGTCCTCCAAGTTGTCAACAGTAGATAGGCATGTTTTTTCCCTATGATGAGCAACCGACTATGTGTAAGCCCTAGGTACCCTCGGCGTCTATATAAGCCGGAGGGTTTTAGGTTGTAGGGCAAGAGAACTCATCTAGGGTTTTAACTATTCGATCTCGAGGTAGATCAACTCTGTAACCCTTATACCATCAATATAATCAAGAAGGACGTAGGGTATTACCTCCATAGGAGGGCCCGAACCTGGGTAAACATCGTCTCCCTCGTCTCCTGTTACCATCGATTCTAGTCTCACAGCTCGGGGCCCCCTACCCGAGATCCGCCGGTTTTGACACCGACATTGGTGCTTGCATTGAGAGCTCTGTTGTGATCGCCAACGGAATCGATGGCTCGCCTTGTCACAAGCAACGAGGTCTACACGCAGGGGACTCTCGCCCCGGATTGGATCCTCGCAAGCGGCGACATCTCGTCGCACCCGATCGGCCACCTTGGCCAGATCGGAAACTTTTCCCCCGATCAAGAAATCAGGTTCGGAACCCTAGAGTTCGTCGTTGATTCACGGGGAGAACTCGTCTTGATAGAACCCTTGACTCCTATGGAGGAGCCCACAGATCCCGACGCCTCGACGCCGAAGACATTGGGCCCCGCCTCCGATGATGAGGTCGTCATACCCGAGCCGTCTGGACGGCCCAGCCCGGTCGTTGTGACCGGATCTACCAAGGTCAAACAGGACCTGGGTCCGCTTTCGTGGGACTCCGGAACTGCGACGCCGCATACCGACCCCACTCGCTTCAGCGACACGCATCCTACCATCGCCTCGTTTCTGAACGAGCTATTTGATCGGATCGAGACCATGCGTATGGCTGATGACCAGATCCCGGTCTATGACCGGCTCGGGCTTAAACCCGACGATAGGGAGATTCACATCCCCACGGTCACCCACCTTGTCGCCACCGTCGAGTGTCCGGCTGGGGGCTCGTCCCCCCAGCGACCGGAATTAAAAACGGTCTATACCCCAGTCTCCGATCACCGAGACCTCGCCTGCCACCCAGACTATGGAGTTCGCTCCGGAAACAGACCGGTATCGGTCCCTGATCTATCACACAGTTCGGAGTCCATGATTCCGAACTCCCATCGTGGCGTGGAGTCAAATCTTTTGCCACCCACCTCCCAAGTCGATCACTCAAGCATCGCGGCAGAGCCCAAGTCTTCGGACTTACGGGACGTTAAGCAGTTATCAGGAGAGTCGGTTCATCATTACTGGGCTAGACTCCTCCTCGCTAGAAACAAAGTACGGGGCCTCAGTGATCAAGAGATAATGCCAACCTTTAATCGCAACTGTCATGACAAAGGGATTCTCAATGCCCTGGCGCGTTGGCACATTCGTGACTTCACCGAGCTGTCAGTTTTGGTACAAAAGTATTGTGCGATGGAAAGCGCTTGGCAAGCCGATCGGCTGTTTTCAGAACCAACCTTTACCGAATACCCTAGAGGAGATCAGCAAAAGAGGATACCTCCGAAGCGGCCAGCCAAACTTGAGCCCGCCAAAAAGAGAAATAGGCCCCTTTCAGGGGTCAGTACTGTCCTGGATAGACTACTGGATAAACCTTGCCCTATACACTCCGTATTGCTGAACACAGCCCCGACTCATAGCCTTAGAGCTTGCTGGGTCGTCAGGCAGATCGCAAAAAGCGGTGAAGCCATTCTTGAGGCACCACCACCGAACAGGCGCTCCACATCACCACCAGAATACAACGCAGAAGTCCTGATGATCTACGAAACGTTCCCCTCATGGAACAGGAGGAAAAGAGCTCTTAAAGAACTCGAGCAGATATATCATGTGGCAGCAACAAGTGCATGGGCAGACATACCCATTACCTTCAGAGATACGGACCGACCAGCCATTCTTCCCGGTCATTAACCGGCCGCACTAGTCCTGAACCCCATCATCGACGGCTTCAGGTTACACAAGGTGCTAATGGACGGCGGCAGTGGTTTAAACCTGATCTACGAAGACACCCTAGAAAAAATGCAGTTCGACCGATCTCGCATCGAGCATAGCAACACAACTTTTCGGGGAATCCTCCCGAGGAAAGAGGCGCGCTGTTCAGGACGTATCATCCTGGACATAGTGTTTGGCACGCCTGAAAACTACCGATCCGAAGAACTCCTCTTCCATATCATGCCCTTCCCCAGCGGCTACCACGCCCTGTTGGGACGTGACGCCTTCACAAAATTCCAGGCTATACCACATTACGGGTATATGAAACTTAAGATGCCAGGACCAAACGGGGTAATTACAACCGCCAGTGATCCGAATATAGCCCTTCGGGCCAAAAACAAAACAGCAGCGCTTGCCCTCGAGGGAGCTGAGACCTTTGCTGCAGAAGAGCTGACCGCACTTCGGTCAACGGTAGACAAGGAAGATGTGATCCTTAGCAAAAGGCCCAAACCCACGTCCTTTAAATCGGCAAAGGAAATCGTTAAATTTCAGGTGCACCCGACGGACCCCAACAAGACAGCGTCCATCGGAGCTCAGCTCGATCCCATAGTGGACGAAGCGCTGCGAACATTCTTACGAGAAAACTGGGACATCTTCGCCACGCATCCTTCTGATATGCCTGGCATCCCACGGCGGCTGGCAGAACATAGTCTGAACATCATCGCAGGCTTTAAGCCCGTCAAGCAGACTCTGCGCCGCTTTTCCGAGCCCAAACGACAAGCTATGGGTGAAGAATTAGCTAAACTGCTAGAGGCCGGATTCATTCGGGAGATTAAGCACCCCGAATGGTTGGCAAACCTGGTTATGGTGCCAAAGAAAGATAAATCCTGGCGGCTGTGCGTCGACTTCAAAGACCTCAACAAGGCCTGCCCTAAGGACCCTTTCCCCCTACCACACATAGACCAGATTATTGACGCCACAGCCGGACACGACTCGTTGTGTTTCCTCGACGCTTATTCCGGATACCATCAGATTAAAATGAAGGAATCCGATCAAGCGGCAACTGCATTCATCACCCCTTACGGGCCATTCTGCTTCAACACGATGCCCTTCGGGCTAAAAAACGCTGGGGCTACATACCAGCGCATGATCCAGACTTGTCTCGCAAAACAAGTCGGTAAAACAGTCGAGGCATACGTGGACGACGTGGTAATCAAAACCAAACACGTCAGCCATTTGATCGACGACCTAAGGCAAACCTTTGCCAGCCTATGCGAGTACGATATACGACTCAATCCGGAGAAATGCGTATTCGGAGTTCCCGCTGGTAAACTGCTCGGATTCATCGTCTCCCATAGAGGAATAGAAGCGAATCCGGCTAAGATCCGCGCCCTATCGGAACTTGCAATTCCCACAGAGCTAAAGCACGTCCAGAGGTTGGCCGGTTGCGTGGCGGCGCTAAGCCGCTTTATCTCCCGCCTCGGGGAAAAGGCTTTACCGCTCTACAGATTGCTGAAATGGACCAACAATTTCAAGTGGACCGATGAGGCAGCGGCTGCGTTAGAAGAAATCAAAATACTACTGGCAAGCAATCCCATACTCACAGCACCAGGCGCTGGTGAACCCATGTTACTATACATATCGGCTACCAACCAAGTCGTTAGCGCGGTGCTCCTCGTTGAACGAGAGGAGGAGGGACACAAATTCCGGATGCAGAAACCGGTCTATTATGTGTCAGAAGTACTAACGCAGTGCAAGTCCAGGTACCCGCACTACCAGAAGATAGCCTATACTGTATTTATGGCATCACGGAAACTCAGGCACTACTTTCAAGAGTGCTCGGTCACGGTGGCATCCGAAGTACCCCTGAACGATATAATCAACAACAGGGACGCCACCGGCCGAATAGCTAAATGGGCTATCGAGCTCCTTCCCTTTGAAATCGCCTACAAGCCAAGACGAGCTATCAAGTCTCAGGTGCTGGCAGATTTCCTCGCCGAATGGACAGAGGCCGAGCTCCCAAGGGAATATAGTACATACTCCCATTGGACAATGTACTTCGATGGATCTAAAACTTTGGCCGGACTGGGGGCTGGAGTTATCCTCACATCCCCCACAGGTGACAATGTCCGATACGTGTTGCAGATCATGTATGCCGATTCCAACAATGCAGCCAAATACGAGGCACTACTACACGGTCTTCGGATGGCAGCATCAATGGGCATACGCCGGCTGGAAGTACGGGGAGACTCCAACTTGGCCATCTCCCAAATCAACGGCGAATTCGATGCCAAAAACCCGAAGATGGCAGCATACAGAAACGCCGTCCTCAAGATATCTGCATGGTTCGAGGGGTTGGAATTTCACCATGTCGCTAGAGACAACAACCAAGCCGCCGACATACTGGCTCGCCTGGGGGCCAAACGCGACCCTGTCCCAAAAAACACTTTCCTGGAACGGCTCTTTAAGCCATCCATGGTTTGGCAGGACGATCATAAGGGCGCCGATCTAACCAGTGCGGACGAGGTTGTTCCCCCCATAAATGAACCAGACGATCAAATCATCGGCGGCTCCGTAATGGACAAAACGCCTTCGGCTCACGAGGTCATGGCAGTAATCGCGCCATGGACCGAGCCCTTCCTCGCCTACCTTCTTCGCAAAGAACTCCCCGACGATCAGACGGAGGCGCGGCGCATAATTCAGCGATCCAAAGCCTACAACGTACACGAGGGTGAGTTATACAAGAAAAGCACCACCGGAATACTACAGCGGTGCATATCTGAGGAAGAAGGTCGGCAGCTCTTAGCCGAAGTGCACGCAGGGATGGGCGGTCATCACGCCGCAGCAAGAGCCTTAGTTAGCAAGGCCTTCCAGGCTGGGTTTTTTTGGCCCACAGCCCGGACGGACGCCCAGTTGCTTGTCAAACACTGCGTGGGGTGTCAACTTTTCGCAAATCAAAGTCACATGCCCCCAACAGCTCTTCGGACTATTCCGATTACCTGGCCCTTCGCGGTCTGGGGGCTGGATATGGTCGGACCACTTAAAGGGGGGACCAAGAAGAATAAATACCTACTGGTCATGGTGGACAAGTTCACCAAATGGATATAGGCAAAACCTGTCAAATCAGCCAAGTTCGGACCAGTAATCGATTTTATATCCGGCGTGGTACACCGTTACGGCGTTCCGCATAGTATAATAACGGACAATGGATACAATTTCACGGCCCAAGAGGTCAAAGACTGGTGCGCAAAAATGGGCATTAAGCTCGATTACGCCTCGGTTTATCATCCGCAGACCAATGGACAAGTCAAACGAGCAAACGGCCTCATTATGAGCGGCATTAAGCCACGTTTGGTCCGGTCTCTTCACGAGTCCGACTGTCATTGGGTTGAGGAGCTCGACTCCGTTCTATGGGGCCTACGCACCACCCCGAATAGATCAACAGGATACACACCGTTCTTCATGGTCTATGGGGCAGAAGCAGTCCTCCCCTGCGACATTATTCATGACGCGCCAGGGGTGCGCATGTACGAAGAAAGGGAGGCCGAGTTAGATCGGCAGGACGACCTGGACGCCCTAGAGGGAGAGCGCGACATAGCTCGGGCTCGCTCCGCTTTTTACCAACAGCAGGCTCGACGTTACCAGAGTAGGGAGGTCAGGGCAAAGGCGTACAACGTGGGTGAGCTCGTCTTACGACTTCCGGAGAAGCATAAGCATAAACTCAACCCCAAATGGGAGGGCCCCTTCATAATCGACGAAGTACTCGTGGGAGGCGCTTACCGTCTTCGAAACCCGTCGGATAACCGCCTTGAACCAAACCCATGGAACGCAGCTCGTCTTCGGCGCTTCTACGGATAAACCGGTGTCGTCACACTCTTTACCCTTTATTTCCCTTTTCTTTCTCCTTCTTTATTTTCTACTTTCCCTCCCACCTTGCTTTTTGGCAAGTTTGAATTCTTTCCTTTTCTTCCCAAACTCTATGTTCGGTTCAACCGATCTTGTACTAAGATTTTCGGCCTACACCCTTAAGTGTTAAATCCGAACACAGCACCTGGGGGCTTCTTTCTGAAGCCAATGCTTTTATATTATAAGCACTTATTCACATTTATTGTGTACGCATATTCCCCTTGTCGTTTTTTAAAGCCATCATATGCATCAATTCGAACTAAGACTTTGCCAAGCTGGGTTGCCTCGCTCCTGTGCTTACCCTCTACGTTCCCGATTGTTCAGCTAGAGGGTAAATGGAGCACCTCTGCGATTGTTACGACCGGGTCATCCGGATACGTACCTCAGACGGGTGAAGCCAAAAGCTAGCTATCTTCATCAGACAATTGATCGGCTACGACGGAATCAACTAATAAAACTATGGTCGTTAGGACCATTACTCGGGCTTCTTCTCTTACAAAAGCCCTTAGTCGCATACTAACAATATACGGCCTTCTACCTACGATTTACGTAGCACCCAGAAGAAAGGTATCGATAGAGGTACTATTTTCTTCGGAAGATGTTTCTTACGCTAAGCGATAATATAACATATCTCCCTGTGTGCTTTCTGTCTGTCCGCACCACATGGCCGGATTGCCTGGTTCCCCGAACATAATTCACTCCCCTAGGTTGATAATTTACAAGGAACACTCCCAAGCTCTTAGCGCGGGAGGCCGAAGCCGATGGCCGGTTAAGACAAAGTTTACAACACAGACGGAGCAATTCCTCGATTATTAGTACTTGGTTACATATAATCATACATCTGGCTGCCGATCAAGTTGTCGATTATGGTGTCCAGGGAGCAATCTTCTTGTGAGAGACGGGCGGCAGGCATAACTTGGTCGTATACCAGGTGGAGCGGCACTTCTTGTCCATCTGACCCTACTGGCCTAACCTGAGCCATACGCTCGGGGTTAAGTCCGGTATAGCGGGTCTTGATCATCGCCCACGCCTCTCGTGCTCCCTCTCGACAAGCCGATGTCTTCCACAGCTCGAACCTACTTCGGGCTCCCTTGAACCGATCGACTAGTTCGGTCATCCCCTCCGGAGGTTGCTCGGCGGGCCACAATGCTTTCACCATGCTCTTCATGGCCTTCCGAGCACGCTCATGAAGGGCGGACAGCTCCTTCAGAAGGCTTCCCTGGTAGGATATGACCTCTTCTTCGGGTCGCCCAGACAGGAGACCTGTACATGAGTCACGGCATGCGTCTTATGCTTCATTCATAGGAAATACCTTCTGATGTTAGAATCACACTTACCGAACATGCCCCTCTGTAATTTCTGGTTCTTTCCTTGGGCCTGGGCCAATTGAGTCTTTAAGCTCTCAATTTCTTCGGTCTGCTGTTTGTTCTCCTCCTTAAGGCGGTTCTTCTCTTCAAGGTGTCGTTGTAAAACACGATAGCCAATCTCATGCTGGGACTCGGCATATCGCTGAGATTCTCGGGCTACATCCAAATCTCTTTGCAATTGCCCTTTTGATTCAGCTGCTACATTGTACCCTCGCATCAGCATGGGAATATACTAAGATCAGCAGAACAGATATACTCACCATGTGCCTCCCGAGTAAAGCTCTTCACTTGCTCCAATTCGGCCTTTACAGATTCCACCTGTGTTCGGCTGGCTTCCAGTTCCTTGGCCAGTTGCTCGCTATGTTGCTTCGAGGCCTGCGTTAGCAGTACAGCAATACAAGGATCCTTAATTCGGTCGTACCGACCAATTTAAGGCTCGGGGGCTACTGGGTTTACATGAGTGTTCGGACTCTAATAACCGACTACTCACCTGCAGGCTGGACGATATCAGTTTCATGGCCTCCCCGAACCCAGCTCGGGTAGCTCCGATGTGCGCGTCCGCCGTACGCAGAGCACTAAACTCTTGTTCGGAGAAGGCTGGGTGACGCAGGGCTTCTCGTCGCCGCCGATGATGCATAGCGCTTCCAACCTCGGATTTGGTGACGGATATGGCGTCACCAGAATCGGCCGGGGCTGGATTGACAGTGGGAACCCCCGCATCAGGTTCAGCATGAGCGGAAGGCCTGGAATCTTGAGCACCGCCGGACATCCTGGCAACATCCTCGGCGGGGGATGGCCGAACTCTTTGCCTGAATATTTTGACATGAGGTCTCTTGTGAGGCTTTATCAATCATGATACTAAATCGAACGGTCGAGCAAAATACCTTCGGGATGAACTCGTAGACGGGCTCGTCCCCGTGACCGGCTCATTTGTCGGACCCTTGTTGTTTTCCGGCCCGGGCACTGCCGCCGTTGCCGATGTATGTCATGCGGATCTACGGCGCTTGGGAGTAGGAGCCATCGCGTTTGGGTCGTTGGAGGATACTTGCCTTTTGCGGGATGAGTTTTTCTTCTTCTTGCTTATCGCAGGGGAAGGGAAGGATCCAGGGTAATCGGATATGATAGCCACCTTGGATCCGTCAAGCCCCTCCTGATAGAAAACCCCGTCTTCGAGCTCGATTGACAGATCTGGGTCATCATGAAAGCCCGGATCATCATCACGGGAATAGTCCTCGGGTTGGGGGCCGGACAGTTAACTGTCTCGATGAAGCTCCTCCATTCCTGTTCACATAAAGTTAAAGGCTTCGGTCAAAAAGGGACAAATTGAAAACCCGAATTGTGGTCACGGGGTTGAAAGGCTCACCCATTCGATGGGATTGTGGCTTGAGTATCCCTCCTTGGTCGACCGCCAAATAAAATCTTCTTGCTCCCCTTTGTATAGGTTGGCAAGAGCGGCGGCTAATGTTGTTTGATCGGCAGGGCCCAGTCTTTGGGAGCGAGTAGTGTCGCTTGTCCCGTTGTAACACCACAAGGGGTGTATCCTCTGTTGAAGGGGTTGGACGCACCGGCTGATGGCATCGGCCATGACGTCTATCATGGTCAGCTTGTGGTGGGCTAGTACCCTCACACGGGCTGCTAAGCGCTGCACTTCAATGCTGTCCTCTTGGGACAGGCTCTTCGGGCGCCAGTTGTACCTTTTCTTCAAAGGGGCGCCGGAGTAATCGGGCAGACCCCTCCGAGCTGGATCGAATAGAGGGACGTCCTCGATGTAGAACCATTCCGAAGGCCATTCTTTGGACTCCTTCGGCGTCCCCACGGGATATCCCGTCCCCGCTATGCGGCATACTTCGGCTCCACCGACCTCAAAAATTGTCTTGTCTCGAGTGCGAGGGACGAGGCAGAAATACTTCCATATCCGAGGAGGGAAGGTACCCTTGGGTCTCGAGGTCACGTAGTCGAAGGAGGGACACGGAGCAGCTTGTCCGGTCCCCGGGACGGGAGCCGTAAGGGCGCGAAGAAGAACTGGGGGCGCTCGCCATGTTTTGGTGGTGATCTTTCGCTGGATGCTTTTTCCGATGGGGAAGAAGAAGATATGGCTTGGACCACGATTCAGTTTGTTTAAATGGGTGGTACCTCCCTTGTGGGAGGGGTAGTTTTGTAAAAAGCTACTGAACCGCTCGTCTCCCCACGATGCGCGAAAATCAAGAAACGCTATTACGATGGACCCATCAAGCCCATGACGTTTGGGATTTCACCGATGACAGGATGGTTGCCGAACAAGAAAGGATGAAGGGACTCGCCTCGCAAGCCAAAGACTTCGGCGCACAAGATTGTTCGGATATACCTCGGCGTTGGAGGCTAGTCCGGAGGCTACTGAGGGAGTCCTGGTTTAAGGGGTCCTCGGATAGCCGACCTGTTTCTCATGGGCCGGACTATGTGGGCCACTGGATGAGCATTGGGTAATCAAGGGCCCCGTCGCCAAGATGAAAGTTTCAAGGGGCCATGGCGTGTCCTCCAAGTTGTCAACAGTAGAGAGGCATGTTTTTTTCCCTTTGATGAGCAACCGACTATGTGTAAGCCCTAGGTACCCTCGGCGTCTATATAAGCCGGAGGGTTTTAGGTTGTAGGGCAAGAGAACTCATCTAGGCTTTTAGCTATTCTATCTCGAGGTAGATCAACTCTGTAACCCTTATACCATCAATATAATCAAGCAGGACGTAGGGTATTACCTCCATAGGAGGGCCCGAACCTGGGTAAACATCGTCTCCCTCGTCTCCTGTTACCATCGATTCTAGTCTCACAGCTCGGGGCCCCCTACCCGAGATCCGCCGGTTTTGACACCGACACAAGGGGCCTCGCAAAGTACCCAATTACAAAGCAAACCTCGAGCTGGCCGCATGGATCGAGAGTTATGAGCTAGCCATGGATATGCTTGATGTCAGCGACGCTGTGTGCGCAAAGTATTTGACTATGATGCTGGAAGGGCCGGCTCGAACGAGGTTGAAGAATCTTCCACCCAACTCCATCAACACTTGGGAAGAGCTGAAGGAGCGATTTATCAAGAATTTCCAGGGAACGGGCAAACGGCCAATGACGGTTGTGGATCTTCAACATTGCGTCCAGCGCGGGGACGAGTCGGCTCATCATTGGACTCGCCGGGTTGCCGAAATCATCCACTCGTCGGACAGCATTACGGCTTCTCAAGCCATCCTAATCTTGGAAAAGAATTGCCACTTTCAGCCGCTGGTCCAAAAGCTTGGTTGTTTGAAACAAAAGGTTTAGGATATGGGCGACTTGATGGACGTTCTTACTAGATACGCTGAGTCAGACAGCACGAAGGATCCCGGCTCAGATGAGGACAAAACTGGCAAAAACAAGAAGGGCGAACGTGGAAAGGGCCATCAGCAAGACCATGGGCACAGTGGGAGCCGAGGGGGTCAAGGTAATAATAGTAAGCGAAAACAGCCTGATGGCGGGTCAGACTTCGTTGCTAATACCAACACTGGTTTCAAGAACCAGCGTCGCAACAACCGTCCCGGTGGAGCTTACAATGGGAACAAGCCGTGTAACTATGAGGAGGCACTCAAGGAGCCTTGCCCAAAGCATAGTACCCCTGAAAAGCCGGCTACACATTCATGGGAAAACTGTTATATCATGCAGGAGTTTCGTAACCAGGATTTCCAAAATCACTAAGGAGGCAATGGTGGGGGACATCCGGGTCAGCTTGGCCCCGACGGCTCATCCGGTGGGTTTTCAGGGTCAGGTTTTCATGGCCAGGGCGGCTCAGGAGCAGGATTTCAGCATCAAAGAAACAATGGCAATGGACAGCGTTCTGGCCAAGGCAATCAGTGGCATAATAATCACACTGGGTTTCAGAGTAATCCCAAGCAGTTGAATAGTGGTTAGTACCACGTCTTCACCACTAGTACCTGCAGGCGAGACAACAAACTCAAGCAAAGAGCCATCAACATGGTTGAGCCGGCAGTTTCCAGGTATCTCAATTGGTCTGAGCAGCCAATCACCTGGAGCAGGGAAGATCACCCTCCCCGGGTAGACAACCCAGGTGGTTTGGCCCTGGTGGTGGCGCCTCGGGTTGGTGGCTATACCCACTTAAAGGTCCTCATGGATGGGGGAGGCAGCATCAATATTTTGTATTACGAAACCTTCCGGCGGATGAACCTCCCTGAAAGCACATTACAAACTTCAACCACGGTTTTCCACGGTATCGTTCCTGGAAAGTCAGCATACCCAATCGAGCGGATTAAGCTTGATGTTGCTTTCGGTGATGAGTATAACTTTAGATGTGAGCCCTTAACTTTTGAAGTGGTTAAGATAAAGAGCACTTACCATGCCCTCTTTGGACGGCCGGCTTATGCTCATTTCATGGCCCGGCCCGCTATGTTTACCTCAAGCTCAAAATGCCGGGTCCAAACGGTACCATAATTGTGAGTGGCAGCAGAAAGATAGCTCAAGAGTGTGAGGAAGGGGATGCAGCCTATGCTGAGTCAGCCTGCGCAGCTAGAGAGTTGAAGTTCTATATACGGCCAACGTTGACCCTGCTGATATGAGCCCTCTCAAGAAGCCCACTACTGAGTTTGAATCATTGCTCAAGTTTAAGCCGACTGAAGATACAAAGCAAATTGACTTCACGCCGGGCGACTCATCTCAGCAGTTCACTATTGGGACCGGCTTGGATCCCAAATAGGAAAGCGCGCTCATCGAGTTCATCCGTGAGAATCGGGACATCTTTGCATGGAAACCCTCTGACATGCCTGGTGTACCGAGAGAACTCGCTGAGCACCACCTTAATGTGGATCCAAAGATGAAACTAGTACGTCAATACCTCCGTCGTTTTGACGAGGAGGGATGCAAAGCTATTGGAGAAGAGGTAGCCCGGCTCCTAGCCGCCGGGTTTTTCGTTGAAGTTTTTCACCCCGAGTGGTTGGCTAACCCGGTGCTCATTCTAAGAAAGAACGGTACTTGGCGCATGTGTGTTGATTACACAGATCTCAACAAAGCCTGTCCTAAGGATCCTTTTTCTCTCCCACGCATCGATCAGATCATTGATTCTACGGCGGGTTGTGAGCGATTATGCTTTCTGGATGCATACTCTGGTTATCATCAGATCAAGATGGCCATTGAGGACCACGAGAAGACGGCTTTCATAACTCCCTTCGGTGCTTTCTGCTATGTCTCTATGCCTTTTGGGCTCAAGAGCGCAGGGGCTACTTATCAGCGATGTGTTCAGAACTGCCTCCACCCACAGATTGGACGCAACGTTCATGCCTATGTTGATGATATCGTGGTAAAATCTCAGAAGAAAGAAACGCTCTTGGATGACCTCAAGGAGACGTTTGATAATCTTCGAGTGGCGTTCCTGCAGGCAAGCTACTAGGATTTCTGGTTTTCGAGCGAGGTATCGAGGCTAATCCAGATAAGATCAAGGCACTAACTTCGTTAGCTAAGCCGGCAAACGTGAATCAAGTTCAGCGCATGGCTGGTCGCATTGCGGCGTTGAGCCGGTTTATAAGCCGTTTGGGGAGAAGGCAATTCCTCTTTATCAATTGTTGAGGAAGACAGATGACTTTGTTTGGACTGACACGACTAATGAAGCCTTCGAAGCACTTAAGAAACAGCTGGCTGAGCCGCCGGTCCTAGCCGCCCCGATGGACAAAGAGCCTATGCTCCCGTACATTGCAGCCAATTCAAAGGCAGTAAGTGTCGCAGTTTTCGTCGAATGAAAGGAGGCAGGAAAGGAGTGTCCGGTGCAGCAGACGGTCTATTTTGTCAGTGAAGTCTTGACTTTGTCCAAACAGCGATATCCGCATTGGCAAAAGTTGGTTTTCGGCGTCTTTATGGCAAGCCGAAAGTTAAAACACTACTTCCATGAGCATCCAATCACTGTGGTCAGTTCAGCACCTCTTGGCGATATTATACAAAATCGAGAAGCCGCTGGCCGGATTGCTAAATGGGCAATTGAGCTTGGTCCTCACCAGGTGAAATACATGACCGTACAGCCATTAAGTCCCAAGCACTGGTGGATTTCATCAACGATTGGACTGAACTACAAATCCCAGAAGATAGGCCAGATAACACGTATTGGACTATACACTTTCATGGATCCAGACAATTGGAAGGCTCAGGGGCTGGAGTTATTTTGTCTTCTCCGAGGTGACAAATTTTGTTATGTTTTACGGCTCATGTTCCCTTGTACTAACAATGCAGCTGAATATGAGTCCCTCTTACACAGGCTCAGAATGGCTAAAGAGATGAATCTTAGCCGGGTCAGGTGCTTGGGCGACTCAGATTTGGTAGCCCAACAAGTCTCAGGGACCTGAGATTCGAAGGACCCCTTAATGGCGGCTTATCGACGGGCAGTCACCAAAGTGGTGGGACATTTTCAAGGGTATCAAGTTGATCACATTGATCGCCGGCTCAACGAGGCGGCAGATGCCCTATCACGACTCGGCTCTCAGTGCAAGTTGGTCCCTCCTAACGTATTCTTGGACGTGCTTCACAGCACCTCGGTTAAATTGTCGTCCGAGGAAGACATCGCTATTCCTGACCCTGAGGCACACCTGGTGGCGGCTCTCCATGCTATTCCTGACTGGACAGTACCATATTTGGCTTATCTGACTCGAGGCGAGCTCCCACCTGAGGAAATCATCGCTCGACAGATAATTCGGTGGTCCAAGTCCATGACTATCGTCAATGGCGAGTTACATCGACG
This sequence comes from Elymus sibiricus, assembly GCA_039707655.1. Taxonomy (NCBI): domain Eukaryota; kingdom Viridiplantae; phylum Streptophyta; class Magnoliopsida; order Poales; family Poaceae; genus Elymus; species Elymus sibiricus. The sequence goes on from CM077671.1 coordinate 309,133,189, forward strand.
AAGCAGCACCGGTGTTTTTCAGCGCTGTGTTTCCCCTGAGGAAGGCCAGGAGATTCTCAATGAAATTCATGCTGGATTATGGACATCATGCTGGCTCACGGTCCCTGGTGGCGAAGGCCTTTCGTCATGGATTTTATTGGTTGACGGCTCATGCAGACGTAGAAGACATTGTGTGCAAGTGTGATGGATGTCAAAAGTTCGCTCGACAAGCTCATGTGCCGGCTCAAGAATTGTGTATGATCCCAATTACTTGCCCGTTTGTGGTCTGGGGGCTCGACATGGTCGGCCCGTTCAAGCCGTCTTCTGACAAGAAAATCCACCTGTTGGTGGCGGTTGATAATTTCACCAAGTGGGTCGAGGCGGAACCTGTTAGCAATTGTGACACGGAGACAACAGTCAAATTTTTGAAAAAGTTGATCTTCTGTTTTGGCTATCCTCGTAGCATTATTATTGACAATGGTACCAATTTATCCAAAGGAGCTATGGAGCAGTTTTGTCAACGTGAGCATATCCGGCTTGACTTGGTGGCAGTTGCACATCCACAATCCAATGGACAGGCCGAACGAACTAATCAAGAGATTCTCAAAGGGATCAAACCCCGGCTTATGGTTCCGCTCCAGCGCACTCCAGGCTGTTGGGTTGAAGAACTCCATGCGGTACTTTGGAGTATTCGCACAACTCCAAATAGATCCACTAGATATACACCATTCTTCCTGGTTTATGGAGCTGAGGCGATATTACCAAGCGATATCCACCATGATTCTCCTCGAGTCACTGCTTACGTTGAGGCAGACAATGAGCAAGCACGTCAAGATTCTTTGGATGCCTTGGAGGAAGAACGTGACTTAGCAGCAGCCAGATCTGCTATATATCAGCAAGACCTACGTCCCTATCACAGCCGTAGAGTCCGAAGCCGTACTTTTCAAGAAGGCGACTTAGTGCTCCGTCTGATTCAAGATCAAACAGGAATGCATAAACTTTCGCCACCTTGGGAGGGTCCTTTCATCGTTAGCAGGAACCTCAATAATGGTTCATATTACCTGATAGATTTACGAGAAGGGTCATATACCTCTGAAGAGGAAACAACCCGGCCCTAGAACATTGCTCACCTGCGGCCTTATTATACTTAGAGCCACCGGCTCCTTGTCCTTTGTACCCCCCCCCCTAAATTTTGTACATACTTCTCTATGTTCAAATATAATAAAGCCGGCACCCCCGAAACTCGGGGTCTCTGTCGTTTCAGCCTAGCAAATTGAGCATGAGTCTTTATTTTTTGAACATAAGTCACTTGGGGGCTTCCAACTCAACGAGTCAGCCTTTAATATCCCTCTTGACTGGGCTATAAGCCGCTAAAATATGGTAAAACCTGCATGTTTGCTCGATGCGACTCCGATCAGGTGCCCCGTGTACTCTTGACAAGTCAATCCATCTGGACCCTGAACTTATCAAGGTTAAAACACCGGCTTGAGTCACGCGAGAGCCGGCATACAAAGAGCTAGGATAAACCATGGGTTATCACACCCGCTTCATTGAAGCAAGACTTGAGCCTCGAAAGCCAGTCTCTTTGCCGAGTCTCACTGAGCCGGCTTATTAACAGTTCTTTATATTGTTACAATATTTTTTATTATTACCTCATAACTTTTCAGGTACAATATTGTTCCTATTATCGGCTCATAAATGGGCATCCGGGTTATAAACTGCAGTCATACCATGACCAGTTCAAACACATCTTCTGCAAAAACATTGTGGAATGATTCAATTTGGCCGGCTTATATTGACCTGCCCATTCTGATTCAGTCAATGGCTCATTGAGCAAAACAACAAAGATATTCAGCGACAAGTAAAGAGAAGCACAATCATATTTCGGCAAACAGAACGGAAGATCAAAGTTTCATGTCAGCTTAGCCACATCAAGACAAGTGCACACGGGCACGATGGCACGACAGAGCATTTCAAAGTTTTAAACTACCCCTATTACAGGCTCACATCAGGAGCCACAAAATAATCAAAGTTTTTCCCCTCACAACTGGGGGCTAGTCACTTTGGCATCTTGTAGTAACTCGCTTTCAATGCTCTTCTGCATCGGCTGCCTCAGGATCCTCCTCCACCGGCTCATCTTCATCATCACCGTGTTGATCCTTCTGTACCCATCAGATTGATCTCAAAGATTCAAAATTTGAAGATTCCGTAATTAAATCCGAGGCGTCAACATCAGGGGCAAAGGTGTTCTTACGTCGGGGCGGCACTAGCTCAAAAGGTTCATCCTTGGGTGCATTAACGCGCTCATTTTCCTTGGAATACGTAGGATGATAGCGAGACAAGTCAACTTCATTAACTAGGAGAGTCGCCAATGGCCGGGTCTCCCTCATTAACTTGGCAAAATCGTCATGTGTGAATTCTGAGCCGTCCAATTATACTCAGGGAATCCATCTTTTAAAGCCGCCAGATCAAGCTCGGGCAAGTATGCTTTAGCACGAGCAAGAGCCATGTTAGCTCCAGCCGGAGCTGCCGACTTGCGGTATTCAGTGACCCACTGAGGCACGGTGGATAGTTGTTTCAGCATATCTTTGATGCTCCTTGGCGGATATTTCAAATTCTTCACTGCCATGATGGAAAAGACAGACCCTGTGAATAATTGCTCCACATAAGTGAATATGGCCTTCAACTTGATAATGGGCTCCTTCACCAGGTTATCATCCTTTTGACCTGCATACAAAAACAAGTGAGGCAATGAGCCTCCATATCATCATAACCCGGCAATTCAAAATAGCAGAGATATAAGTACATGCCAAAGATGGCAGTCAGCATCTCGTTTATGTGCTTCAAAAGGGTGAGATGATTTTCTTTTAAGGTACCAAGTTTCCCCTTAGCTTTTTCAGCACGCTTCAGAAGGGCGCCTTTTTCTTCTTCAAAATTTTTCTTGACCTGTTCAAGATGATCGTTGGCTTGAAGAGCAGAGTCCTCAAGATGAGTTGCCAAAAGTTCTGCCTCGGTCTTCAGTTTCATCTCTTCTTTGAGATGTTTCTGTAGTTTTACAGCCACAGATTTAGCATCTTCTACATATCCCTGACAGACATGCAAGCACTATCAATTGATATTTCTGCAAAAGCCTCAAGCCATCTTACAAAGGCGACTTGAATCGTGGGGGCTATGACACTTCAAACTTATTTTCGCACTACATCAAAGTCCCGTGCAGTTGTAAACAATCCACACAACACTTGGGTACTAATGTGCCAAATTTTCAAGCCACGACAATTACAAGACCTGGCTATTTCAAAGAAATAAGCTGACCCTTGGGGGCAACATGATTTCAAGCTTACAAGACATGCTTAATTTTTATGAAAGAAGACCCGGCTAACTCAACGAGATAAGCCGGCCCTTGGGGGCTAGACCAGTGTTCTGTTTTCTACTCAAAGCATAAAGTTCCGACTTGTTATCATCATAACGACCCGGTCCTTGGGGGCTACAGCTACATTCAATATACATATTTAGAAGAACCAGCTTACCATTTCATACTAAGCTGGTCCTTGGGGGCGGAAGTCAGTATATAAAAATAAGCCAGTAAAGCAGGAATTTTACCTCATATTTCTCCCTGGGAGCATCAACTAAATTGATCTCAATTTCCCGGCTCTCAGTCAGCCGGGCCAAGTACTGCTGATAAACATCCTCAGCACCAAGCGCAGAAAAATCTGGAAGTTCTACCTTGGCTTTTCCTTTGTCCATATCCACTGGCTCATCCTTGGCTATAATCTTGGCCAAAGAGGTGGAGACAACAGGAGCTTGGAAACTCTGCTTAACAATGACAACCTCCGGAGCACTCCCATCAGCCGGTGGAATGGGATCATCCACATGAGCCGCCGGGCTAGAAGGATGAATCGGACTTGGTGGTGGTGAAGAAGGGTTTGTTGACACGCCTTGGGGCTCCATTGGCGTATCCATAAGAACCGGCTCATCCGGTCTGGGCATCTCAACGTTGGTTGCTGGCTCAACCCTAGCCTCCGAATTATTTTCTCCAGAAGGAGCAACCTCGGTGGCTGTCTCTTCTGGTGGAGGGTTCGAAATGTCTTGGCCTGCAGCACCCGAAGATGACCCGGCTGCACGTTTGCGCAAGATAGCTTTGGCCCTATAATTGCCAGAAATCAAGTATTATATGAAGTAAAAAAGCAGTTTAAATGTTAAATACATAAGTCGATGCAAGTTCAGAGACTTACCCGCGATTGACGTTAAAAGCGAGAAGTTGTGTTGCAGTCGAGTCACCCGAAGACGGAGAAGATTCCTAATAAAGTGAGTTTGAAGGGCTAAGAGGTTGTTTAAAGAGACCGGCTCTGGGATGAGAGTTGGTTGGACTATGTGGCACCTCGACGCGTGGTTTGTGAGCCGGCGGCGCATGAGACAAGCCGGGGTCTAAATCGCCTGAATCACTTCGGGTCTTGTGTTTTGATTAACCGGCGAATTGCGCCTTCTTTAAAAGAAAAACGGGGGCTAAGTGAGCCTCTGGATGTGACAATTAACCTTCCGGACGGTTTGTCTTGGTTTTCTTGGAACAAACATTTCTGAGGAACTGGAGGAGATTGGAATTACCTCAACATTGCCGGCTTGACTGGATTCCGAGTCATCCTGAGAAGAAGGCGTGTCAGCCAGTTCAATGAACAAACAGCCAATAGAGTCAAGTTCTACCTCAGATTGCTCCCCCGAGGATGATTCATGAGTCGGGTCATCTTTTTGACCTGATGAAGGAACAGGGATCTGAGGCGTGACCTTCCAGAAGTTAGAGCTTTCCTCCAGCAATATAAAACAGATAGTAAGAATGGCAGGTCAAAATAAAATTGATGGAGGAAAAGAATAAACGTGTCAAAAAAGGTCAATACCAGAGGAGGTGGATTTTGCAGATAGAATGGACCCAGACCGGTAACGCTACATTTCTCCTTTGAGTCGGAGAAGAATCTCTTTGTAGCTTTGTTGAGGGCGTCATCGGACAAATCCTTACTGGAAAAGCATTGAGCGTCAGATGAGTCACCTGAGTAATCGCACATTAAGCCGTCCCTTGCACTGATAGGTTGGATTCACCACTTTATCCAACAATGGACCAGGTCAATCCCGGTCAGACCGTGCGCGGTTAGGGCTCACAATTTTGTGCGAAGGGGCGCCATCAGGTCCCTCTGTTCATCAGTCGTCCAACCAGAAAATTCTGCATTGCCACTGAGCCGTTCCAATCGGAAACCCGACAAAGGATTTTCTCCTGCAGGGGCAGTGTTTCTGCAGTAAAACCAAGTCTTATTCCATCCTTTGGTATGACTCACCAATTTTGATTCAGAAAAGGGGCTATTCTTCCTCTTTTGAATGTAAATTCCACCAAGTTCCACAGCGGCGCCGTTCTTGGTTTCAGTTTGGCGGTTAAGATAGAAAAATTCCCTAAAAAGAGTCACAGACGGCTCGATCTGGAGATATACTTCACATAATACTTGGAATTGATAGATATTGGTCATAGAATTAGGACCAATATCCTGAGGCCTGAGGTTGAAGAAATGCAGAAGGTTCGTGAAGAATTTTGAGCCGGGGGGTCGAAAGCCTCTACGTAGATGATATGAAAAAAATAACAACTTCTCCTTGTTGAGGCTGCGGATAAGGTTCTTCTTCGGGAGCTCGCCATCCCACCGCCTTCCGAGCCGGCAGGAGACCTTGGCTCACAAGGTTATCCAAGGTAAGCTTGGACTCTTGGGACCTGACCCAGTTACAGAATTTGGTATTCTTAGGAGCCATGGCATATTATGGAGCAGCTACAAGGGTGATAGACAAAATAAGCCGGTGTATATTATAAGTCGCCAGTTACGATTACTACTCACAAGGGCAGGACAAATTAAGTGGAAAGTAGTTCGGACAGTCAAGCAGCAAATAATTCCTATCTTGATAAGCCGGTAAAATGAGCAGGAAGACGTTTAAGCTGGCAAAATCAAGCAAGGGAGTTCAAAGACAGGTCAATTTTGCAAAGACTTAGCGGAATATTCTTCACCTACAAACAGGTTTTTAATGAAAAAACAAGATGGGTGGATCTAATATATGTCCAAAAATAGAAGAGAAATATGCCCTAGTATGCGGAGTAACCGAAACTAAAGTGCTTGCAAGATTTCATCGGGGGTTTATTTCAGATCCATTTTGCGAGAAATACAAAGTGGAGGACAAGTTAGGACAATATCTTCTAACGGTATATGAAACATACGGATCTACAGCAGACATTTTGGATGAACGGGACGAACAAAGTATGAACACCCCGGTGAACACCGAAACCCTAATGGGGGAAAGAAACATACCAGATCTTGCCGCAGAAAGAAATGGGGTTGGCTGCGTCTTCTCCGGCAACGGCGAGAAGGGTCTGGTGGCGTAGGCGGCATGGCTTGGAGGTCCCGTCGACGTCCTCGAGCTCCGGCAAGTTTCGGCTGAAAGGAGGAGCGCGAGGAAGAAGAAGTGTGGAAAGAGGAAGAAGACGTCCGGTGGCCTATTTATAAGGAGTTGCGAAAATGTGAAGCGGCGCCGCGAGAAACGGAACGGGCATGGTAAATCTGTGGCTGAGATTGCGCTGGGATTTTTGCGTCAATCCGGCTTTAGTGATGTTTTCAAAAAAGATTTGCTATGATGGCTTTGAGCGACAAGGGACAGCAAGATGACATCATGAAGATATTGGTCGAAAAACATTAAGTCCCAGCAAGGGGAGGATGACCCGGCGTAATATTAACCTGGATGAAGTCTTCGTCGGATGGATGAGCAAATAATTGCCGGCTCATAAAGTGACCTTAGGATCGAAAGCTCAACATTCTGAAGATGGAGTTTAGCATGGACAAATCCAAATTCTAAACTGGGGGCTAATGTTGGGGATATACCCCACGGGTATAACTCGCCCAGTATATGACCCGGATTTTACTAAGGCGGCCCACGGGGAAGATGCCCATGATGTCTACTACACAACTTGTTCTTGTAGACTCGTGTTGGGCCTCCAAGCACAGAGTTTGGTAGGACAGTAGGAAATTTCCCTCAAGTGCATGACCTAAGGTTTATCAATCCGTGGGAGGCGTAGGATGAAGATGGTCTCTATCAAACAACCCTGCAACCAAATAATAAAAAGTCTCTTGTGTGCCCAACACACCAAATACAATGGTAAATTGTATAGGTGCACCAGTTCGGCGAAGAGATGGTGATACAAGTGTAGTAATGATAGTAGATATTGATTTTTGTAATAGTAACAATAAAAACAGCAAGGTAGCAAGTAACAAAAGTGAGCACAAACGGTTGCAATGCTTGAAAACAAGGCCTAGGGTCCGTACTTTCGCTAGTGCAATCTCTCAACAATGCTAATATAATTGGATCACATAAACATCCCTTAACGTGCAACGAAGAATCACTCCAAAGTTCTTATTTAGCGGAGAACATAAGAAGACATTGTTTGTAGGGTACGAAACCACCTTAAAGCTATCCTTTCCGATCGATCTATTCAAGAGTTCGTACTAAAATAACACCATATGATACGCATCAACCAACTCTAATGTCACCAAGATACTCCAATGTCACCACAAGTATCCATGAGTCAATTATACAATACGCATCAAACAATTTCAGATTCATAATACTCAATCAAACACAAAGAACCTCAAAGAGTGCCCCAAGATTTCTACCGGAGAAAGTAGGACGAAAACGTGCATCAACCCCTATGCATAGATTACCCCAATGTCACCTCGGGAATCCACGAGTTGAGTGCCAAGACATAGATCAAGTGCTCTCAAATCCATAAAAGTATTCAATCCGGTAATAACGAAATCTCAAAAGGAAAACTCAATTCATCACAACAAGATAGAGAGGGGAAAACACCATATGATCCAACTATATTAACAAAGCCCGCAATACATCAAGATCATGCCAAATCAAGAACACGAGAGAGAGAGAGATTAAACACATAGCTACTGGTACAAACCCTCAGCCCCGAGGGTGGACTACTCCCTCCCCATCATGGAGACCATAGGGATGATCAAGATGGCCTCCGGTGATGATTTCCCCCTCCGGCAGGGTGCCGGAACGGGGTCGAGATTGGTTTTTCGTGGCTACAGAGGCTTGCGGCGGTGGAACTTCTCATCTAGGGTTATTTCTGGGGGTTTCTGAATATATAGGATTTTTTGGGCGTCGGTTTCACGCGAAGATGGGCCACGAGGGGCACACAAGACACCAGGGCGCGCTAGAGGGAGCTGGCCCATCCTGGTGGGTTGTGGCCACCTCATGGATCTTCTGGCCCACCCACGAAGCTTCTAGTGCCTCTTTTGTTCCAAAAAAATCGTCAAAAAGTTTCGTTGCTTTTGGAGAATTTTTATTTCTGCACAAAAAACAACACCACGGTAGTTCTGCTGAAAATTGCGTCAGTCCAGGTTAGTTCCATGCAAATCATACAAAACCATATAAAATTGTTGTAAATATGGCATGAATACTTCATAAATTATAGATACGTTGGAGACGTATCAGCATCCCCAAGCTTAATTCCTACTCGTCCTCGAGTAGGTAAATGATAAAGCAAATAATTTATGAAGTGTGAATGCTAGCATAGTGCATAAGTTTGATCAATGATAATTTCAACCACTTTTCCTAGCATCATAACAGCAACTCTTTCTCATAAAACTCATCATGATAAAGAAGCAACCAATTCACATGTTATGGTTCAAACAATGAATTCTCTTGAAACTTAACAACCTATGTTCTTAGTCACCAAACAATTGCAATTCAACTTATTCTCAACAAAGTCTAAGTAAGAGCTCCACATACTCAATCATCATATAGTCTTCTATGATTGCTAGTAGTCAAAGCATATTTTTAGAACAAATGGCATCCATCGAACACAGAGAAAGATAGGGGCTTAATGTTTCGCCTCCCAACTCATTTATCATAGAGATAATTGTCAACAATAATAAGTCATGATCAAATATATTTGACTCGCCATATGTTCCTAGATCTTTCCCCACCACATGATGCTTCCCAACTAGAGAATAATTGAGGTTGAAATGAGAATGCATACTATTGACTCTTGCATAAAAGTAAATACTGAAAGGTAAAAGATAGGCCCTTCGCAGAGGGAAGCAGAGGTTGTCATGCGCTTTTTGGTTTTGTATGCACAATCCCTTAATGCAAAAGAACGTCACATTATATTGCCCCTTATGATAGCAACCTTTATTATGCAGTCTGTTGCTTTTATTACTTTGCCATCACAAGTTCGTACAACGCTCAATTTTCTCTTACACTAAATGATCAAACACATTTAAAAGCATTTTTTTTGCCTTTTTGCACCGATGACAACTTACTTGAAGGATCTTATTCAATCCATAGGTAGGTATGGTGGACACTCATGGCAAGAAACTGGGTTTAAGGGTTTTTGGATGCACAAGTAGTATCTCTACTTAGTACGAATTTTTGGCGAGCAAAAGATCCTAAGCAAACACCACATGTTGGAGGATCCATAACAATATAAGTTCTATGCAAATATACAGAACCATAACTCATTACATTGTCTTCCTTGTCCAACTTCAACTAATTTGCTCAAGTTTGAAAATAATTAATGGGTATTCACAATCATAGAAGATGTCCAAAATAATATATTTGTATGTGAAAGTTCTCTTCCTTATACTAATCATTCACGAATTGCTTGTATGACCAATATTGTGATTGTCAAGCTTCAAAAGATTTCACTTTCTAAACCCAATGTGAAGCTACTACTAGGCATGATATGAACATATAATTTCAACTTCATGGTATTCAATTCATTCAACAATTTACTCATGGGATATAAGTGAGCACAAGAGTAAATGACAAGCTACTCCAAAAAGATATAAGTGAAGATCAAGCGAGTAGTTAAGTAAATGGGTAGCCATTTGAGAACTCTCTCTCATCTAAAAACTTTTCAGATCTAAGTATTTTATTAAAATAGCAAACAAAGCAAAATAAAATGGCATTCCATGAATAGCACACATCATGTGAAGAAGCAAAAACTTAGGCTCAACCGCTACTAATCGATAATTGTTGATGAAGAAAGGTGGGATGCCTACCTGGGCCTCCCCAAGCTTAGATGCTTGAGACTTCTTGAAATATTATCTTGGTATGCCTTGGTCATCCCCAAGCTTGATCTTTTGTGTCTACTTATTTCCTTTTATATCACGGTTTCCCTAAATCAAAACTTCATCCACAAAAACTCGAAAAGAACTCGTGAGATAGGTTAGTACACATAAGAATAAGTCCACACTTCTTGTACTGCCAAGACAAGTTGCAAAATAATTTCCAAACATCATCTACTTTTTACTATCGTTTCCACAATTTATATCTACCAATATAGGCTATGGAAACTATAGGATAAGTAGATAACAAAACTATGACACCAATCTGTCCAAACAGAACAGTCTATAGAAATTTATGGAAACAGTGTACTTCTGTAACTCAAAAAAATTATGAAAATTTAGGAAGTGATAAATAATTTATATTACAACACTGTGTAAAAATTTCAGAAACTTTACACGTTCCAGTAAAATATGAAAATTCAAACACTACAGCAAAAGTTTCTGTTTTTACACAGCACACATCAAACATGCAATTCAAGCATCCTAAAGGCAATTCTTGGAACTTTTTATTTAAAGACAAGATTATAAATAACAGAAAGTAAATACTAACAAAATAAAATAACGCTCCAAGCAAAACACATATTATGTGACGAATAAAAATATAGCTCCAAGTAAGATATACCGATAGTGTTGAAGACGAAAGAGGGGATGCCTTCCGAGGCATCCCCAAGCTTAGACGCTTGAGTATTCCTTAGATATTACCTTGGGGTGCCTTGGGAATCCCCAAGCGTAGGTTCTTTTCACTCCTTATTCTCCTCATATCGGTGTCTCACCCAAAACTTGAAAACTTCAATCACACAAAACTTAACGGAACTTCGTGACATGGGTTAGTATAATAAATAAAGATTATTCACTTAGGTACTGTCAAGACAAGATTCATAATTGTTATCACATAATACCTACTGTATTATACCACTCACATAATTTATATCACTGAATATAAGCTATGGGAACACTAAAACAAGCAAACTATGCATGCAAAACAGAATCTGTCAAAAACAGAACAGTCTGTGAATATCTGTAGTATAACCATACTTCCCTGTCTCTAAAACTTTTGAAAAATTAGTAACACCTGAATAATTTGTATATAAACACTGTGTAAAAAGTTCATAAATTATCACGCTCCAGTAAAAAATGAAAATTCCTGTACTGGTGTCAAAAGTATCTGTTTTGGTTCAGCATCAATTCTACTCATCTTGTGAGTCATCCCAAAGGCTTTACTTGGCACATTATTGAAATAAAAGACACAAAACGTGATTAGTACAGTAGCTTAATCATGTGAACACTCAAAAACAGAAAGTAAAAGTGTTGGGTTGTCTCCCAACAAGCACTTTTCTTTAAAGCATTTTAGCTAGGCATGATGATTTCAATGATGCTCACATAAAAAGTAGTAATTGAAACATGCAAGAGAGCATCATGAATCTCATGAAAAGCACATTTAATTCTAACGCACTTCCTATGCATAGGGATTTTGTGAGCAAACAATTTAGGGGATCAAGAATCAACTAGCATAGGAAGGCAAAACAAGCATATCTTCAAGATTTTCAACACATAGGGAGGAAACTTGATATTATTGCAATTCCTACAAGCATATGTTCCCCCCTCATAATAATTTTCAGTAGCATCATGAAGGAATTCAACAATATAACTATCACATAAAGCATTCTTTTCATGATCTACAAGCATAAAAATTTCATTACTCTCCACATAAGCAATTTTCTTCTCATTCATAGTAGTGGGAGCAAACTCAACAAAATAACTATCATAAGACACTTGATTGACATAACCACATTCAATATTAAAAACATGATAACAAGTTTCATGGTTACTATCACTCTTTATAGCATACATGTCATCGTCATAAACTTAGGGTCACTGCCTTTCATCCGCCTTTCTCTCATATGCTTAGAACCTATCCATAGAAATGGAATTCAAAACTACGGAATAGTTTCGAGGAGAGCCGAGAGAACACGTTCAAGGAGTAGTGTCAAGTAGCACACAGAGGGGCGCTCCTGCTTAGGCATTAGGCATTAGGCACGAGAAAGGACATCTTTCTCGACCGTCCCTTCCTTCCCGGAAAAAGGCTCTCTTGCATCTTTTGCTTCCCCACCCGGTCTCTATTCTAGATTCACCGTCTTCAGATGCATCAGTTTATTATGCTTATGCCTAATCTTAATACTGGCTAGTTACTTCAATTACCTTACCCCACCGCCCCTCCTTTTAAGGAGGTATCATCATAGATAGGAGGCATGCCATCATCATAATAAATTTCCTCATCAAAACTTGGGGGACAAAAAATATCATCTTCATCAAACATAGCATCCCAAGCTTGTGGCTTTGCATATCATTAGCATCATGGATATTCAGAGAATTCACACTAACAATATTGCTATCATGCTAGTCATTCAAGGAATTCTCATTAAGTATTTTCATAAATTCTTCCTCTACCAACTGAGCACAATTTTCTGAACCATCATTTTCACGAAAGACATTAAAAAGACGAAACAATTGAGGCAACCTCAATTCCATTTTTTGTAGTTTTCTTTTATAAAACTAAATTAGTGAAAAACAAGAAACTAAAAGATTTAATTGCAAGATCTAAAGATATACCTTCAAGCACTCACCTCCCCGGCAACGGCGCCAGAAAAGATATTGATGTCTACTACACAACTTGTTCTTGTAGACTTGTGTTGGGCCTCCAAGCGCAGATTTTTGTAGGACAGTTGCAAATTTCCCTCAAGTGGATGACCTAAGGTTTATCAATCCATGGGAGTCATAGGATGAAGATGGTCTCTCTCAAAAAACCCTGCAACCAAATAATAAAAAGTCTCTTGTGTCCCCAGCACACCAAATACAATGGTAAATTTTATAGGTGCACTAGTTCGGCGAAGAGATGGTGATACAAGTGTAGTAATGATAGTAGATATTGATTTTTGTAATAGTAACAATGAAAAATAGCAAGGTAGCAAGTAACAAAAGTGAGCACAAATGGTATTGCAATGCTTGAAGACAAGGCCTAGGGTCCGTACTTTCGCTAGTGCAATCTCTCAACAATGCTAATATAATTGGATCGCATAACCATCCCTCAACGTGCAACGAAGAATCACTCCAAAGTTCTTATCTAGCGGAGAACATAAGAAGAAATTGTTTGTAGGGTACGAAACCACCTTAAAGCTATCCTTTCCGATCGATCTATTCAAGAGTTCGTACTAAAATAACACCATATGATACGCATCAACCAACTCTAATGTCACCAAGATACTCCAATGTCACCACAAGTATCCATGAGTTAATTATACGATACGCATCAAACAATTTCAGATTCATAATACTCAATCCAACACAAAGAACCCCAAAGAGTGCCCCAAGATTTCTACCGGAGAAAGTAGGACAAAAACGTGCATCAACCCCTATGCATAGATTACCCCAATGTCACCTCGGGAATCCGCGAGTTGAGTGCCAAGGCATAGATCAAGTGCTCTCAAATCCATAAAAGTATTCAATCCGGTAATAACGAAATCTCAAAAGGAAAACTCAATTCATCACAACAAGATAGAGAGGGGAAAACACCATATGATCCAACTATATTAACAAAGCCCGCAATACATCAAGATCATGCCAAATCAAGAACACGAGAGAGAGAGAGAGAGAGAGAGAGAGAGAGATTAAACACATAGCTACTGGTACAAACCCTCAGCCCCGAGGGTGGACTACTCCCTCCTCATCATGGAGACAATAGGGATGATCAAGATGGCCTCCGGTGATGATTTCCCCCTCCGGCAGGGTGCCGGAACGGGGTCGAGATTGGTTTTTCGTGGCTACAGAGGCTTGCGGCGGCGGAACTTCTCATCTAGGGTTATTTCTGGGGGTTTCTGAATATATAGGATTTTTTGGGCGTCGGTTTCACATGAAGATGGGCCACGAGGGGCACACAAGACACCAGGGCGTGCCAGAGGGGGTTGGCGCATCCTGGTGGGTTGTGGCCACCTCGTGGATCTTCTGGCCCTCCCACGAAGCTTCTAGTGCCTCTTTTGTTCCAAAAAAAATCGTCAAAAAGTTTCGTTGCTTTTGGAGAATTTTTATTTCTACACAAAAAAGAACACCACGGTAGTTCTGCTGAAAATTGCGTCAGTCCAAGTTAGTTCCATGCAAATCATACAAAACCATATAAAATTGTTGTAAATATGGCATGAATACTTCATAAATTATAGATACGTTGGAGACGTATCAGCCCATAAGTAGTGCAGGGCCCAGCGAGCGGCTCATCCCGTTGGGACGACTCAATAACATCGCCTCGGTAACCGGCTTAAGCATGAAGACGTGAGGGTTTCTCTTTTCCTTGAGGAGCAAGGGAAGAAGGAATTAGATTAGGTCACGGGTTGTGTTATGACCCGGACTTTGTTGTAAACTCCATGCCTCCACCTATATATAAAGGGGAGCCCTTGAGTAAGAGAAAAAGGTAAGAATTAAGCATACCCTCGAGAGCTAGGTTAGCGATTCTGCACCCTTGTAATCGAGATCATCATCAATATACACAAAGCAGGACGTAGGCTATTACCTCCATCGGAGGGGCCGGACCTGGGTAAACTCGTCTCTCGTTCCCAATCAACCCCTTTGAGTCGTCACCTAGCGGTGATGGCCTCACACTCAAGTTCTCCCATGAGAACATGTGCCGTGACAAAACCACGACACCAAGCTATTGCCGAAGAAGACAGTTGTCTGCCTTCCGCTCCAGGCAATGGAGCTATGGTCCTTCCAACGGATAGTGAGGAACATAACGGTGGCTACGGGGACTCGTGCAATAGATAGGACACCAGCGAATCTACTTCACGCCAGAGTCGAGAACCTTCACCCTGGGAACACGACAAAGCTAGAAGGTGTCGACACACTGCAACTGGATGGCACCTGAGTTCATCGACGTTGCCCCAAAGAGGGTACCGACGGAACACGTTGCTATCGTTGAGCCCAAAACGTTGGACTAGATTTTCACCTGGAACCCACAACGATGTCCCCAAGAGGTAAGTGACACTCGAAGGAATCACAGTCGCCGACGCTAAACTATGAAATTTTTGCTTGGGGCCTCAGTCGTGTCATCCTGAGGTGCAAATGACGGCAACCCAACCAGAGGGAGGGCCCGCCTTGCCACTACCCCCAGATATTGAATAGGGTGCTACCACCATCGAGGCCACGCATGATGACACCGAGAGCACCCACCACCCCTTCTCTTGCTACCCACGTAGCCAAGAGAAGGGGCCATCGGTGCTGCAACTGCAATGCTACTCGTCACAGAGTAAACTACATATCCTCACCACCCAAGGTTGCCGCCCTAGCATCGAAGACCAATAAACAACCGCCGCTAGAATACCAGGCCGCCAACTGGTACCTTAAGATGAACGACGCGAGGGTGGCACCGCCAGGCCGCAACACCACCACGGTGATGGTCGGCTCACACAAATGTTGATCCACGCATAGAGAACCATCGGCTATGGGCGCATGATAGCACTTGGATCTACCCCCCACGTGGCATGTTGATTGCCTACTACGCATTGTCAGTGCAGCAGGCCTTCACAAGCCAACTCTGACCGTCCAGATGCGGCCAATCAGAAATCCCCATTGACCGCTTTCCCCTAACCCTCGATCCCTCGTCTGCGGTCGTTGGAGCCCAGCCCGCCACTAAGTTGCATGTCAGCCAAGCCAACCATGTGCCAACCCCTACTCTACGACCACAAGGATGATGTCCCTCGCCAAAAGCGCACCCGCCGTCGTCATGTAGGGCCTGCCACCAGGGACCACTGATAACCCACGATCGATTGTAGCCTTTTTCGATAAGTAAGAGTATCGAACCCAACGAGGAGCTAAAGGTAGAATTAATATTCTCTCAAATTCTATCGACCACCGATACAACTCTACGCACACTAATGCTTACTTTACCTAGAACAGTATGAAACTACTTTGCGGGAAGGAAACTAGAAGTACTTAGTAGATAGTTTTGCAAGATAATAAAGACACGAAAATAAAAGTTAGGTGCTATTTTAGATAAATATTAATTAAGTTAATTTGATTAG
Source organism: Elymus sibiricus (assembly GCA_039707655.1). Lineage (NCBI taxonomy): Eukaryota > Viridiplantae > Streptophyta > Magnoliopsida > Poales > Poaceae > Elymus > Elymus sibiricus. The sequence continues at coordinate 309,149,390 of CM077671.1, forward strand.
TAGAAAGCTTTTTGTAGCACAAGAGAAAGATTTGTCCCTAGGCAATCGATAACTAGATCGGTAATCATTATTGCATTTTTATATGAGGAAGAGGCATACGCTAACATACTTTCCGTACTTGGATCATATGAACTTATGATTGGACCTCTAACAAGCATCCACAACTACTAGAGATCATTAAGGTAAACTCAACCATAGCATTAACACTTCAAGTCCCCTTTACTCCCATATGCAACAACCCCCTTAGTCAGGTGTAAGCTTCTGTCACTCTAGCCACCCACTATAAGCGAGTCATGAACGTATTGCAACACCCTACAGCGGGAATCCTCCACGTGTGCGCAGCACGGAAGGCACCATAGGATAGCACCAAAATAAAACATACAACTCAAACCAATCACAATCATGAATCTACCCATAGGACAAAAGAAATCTACTCAAATATCATAGGATAGCCACACATCATTGGATAATAATATATAGTATTAAGCACCATGTTTAAGTAGAGATTATAGCAAGGAAGAGAGGTTTTACACCGCTGCATAGAGGGGGAGAGAGTTGGTGGTGACGGCGGCGAAGTTTTTGGTGTAAATTGTCGTCATGATGGTTGCCCCGGCGGCGCTCCGGCGCCACCGAGAGAGAGGGGGAGAGAACCCCCTCCTTCTTCTTCTTCCTTGCTCTCCCCCTAGATGGGACGAGAGTTTGTCCTCCGGTCCATGGCTTCCATGGCTCCCGGAGGGCAGGAGCCCCTCCGAGATTGGATCTCTCTCTCTGTGTTTCTCTCCTGTTTTCGCGACTGTTTTTTGACCCCTTTATCATTTCTTAAATATCCGGAGATCCGTAACTCCGATTGGGCTGAAATTTTGAGGGGATTTTTATCACGAAATTATCTTTATTACGACGAAAGAAGGGCTCCAACCGACTTAAGGGGTGGCCACAAGCCATCAGGGCGCAGCCACCCCCTGGCCGCGCTCTATTGGCTTGTGGGGCTCTCGAGAATCGTGTTGCATTGATTCTTCTTTCCAAAATTCACCTATATTCCAAAAAAATATCCGTAAATTTTTATCGTGTTTGAACTTCGTTTGATATGGATTTTCTGCGAAACAAAAAAGACACAAAAAACAGGATTTGGCACTGGGCACTGGATAAGTAAGTTACTCCCAAAAATAATATAAAATGTTGCCAAAAATATATGAAAGTTGTAGAATATTGTCATGAAACAATAAAAAATTATAGATACGAGGGAGACGTATCAGCATCCCCAAGCTTAATTCATGCTCGTCCTCGAGTAGGTAAATGATAAAAAGATAATTTTTGATGTGGAATGCTACCTTACATAATCTTGAACAAATGTCTAATCATGTCATGAATATTAAGATACAAGTGATTCAAGGCAATAGTCTATCATTTGACATAAAAAGACATCAATACTCAGGTTTACTAGCAAACAATCATGTCCTTTCAAAATAACAATGCTAAAGAACGCTATCCCTAGAAAATCATATAGCCTATCATGCTTGGTCTTCCTAGCATAAAGTATAAATCATGAGCATCCTGGTGTCAAACCAAGCAATTGGATCGTACTTTTTTACGCGCTTCACCATTTTAAAACTCACTCAATACATGAGCGTGAACCATGGACATAGCTTATAGGTGGAATAGTGTATGGTGGTAGGTTTCAAAGGAGTAAAAGTGGAAAGAAAGGCTCGCATCAACTAGGCGGATCAACGGGCTATGGAGATGCCCATCAATTGATATCGATGCGAGGAGTAGGGATTGCCATGCAACAGATGCACTAAGAGCTATAAGTCTATGAAATCTCAAATTAAACTAAGTGGGTGTGCATCCAACTTGCTTGCTCATGAAGACCTCGGGCATTTAAGGAAGCCCATCATCGAAAGATACAAGTCAAGTTCTATAATGAAACATTCCCAATAGTATATGAAAATGAAAATCAGGAGACTCTCTATATGAAGAACATGGTGCTACTTTGAAACACAAGTGTGGTAAAGGATAGTAGCAAGTCCCTTCTCTCTTTTTTTCTCATTTACTTTTTTTCCTTTCTTTCTTTCTTTTTTTATTTCTTTCCTCTTTTTTTATTTTTTTGTTTTTCTTTGTGGGCTCATTTCGCCTCCCCCATCTTTTTTGTTTTTCGTCCGGAGTCTCATCCTGACTTGTGGGGGAATCATAGTCTCCATCATCCTTTCCTCACTGGGACAATGCTCTAATAATGATGATCATCACACTTTTATTTACTTACAACTCGATATGAAAAAAATACTAAACAATATGACTCTATATGAATGCATCTAGCAGTGTACCAGGATGTGCAATGATCTAGCGTAGCTAAATATATATAAAAACGGACAAGCCATGGAAATATCATGCTAGCTATCTTACAATCATGCAAAGCAATATGATAATGAGTGTACTAGTCATATGATGTAACGGTGGAAGTTGTATGGCAATGTATCTCGTAATGGCTATGGAAATGCCATGATAGGTAGGTATGGTGGCTGTTTTGAGGAAGATATAAAGTGGCTTATGTGCAATAGAGTGTATCATGTCGCGGGGTTTGGCTGCACCGGCGAAGTTTGCACCAATCCTCAAGGTGAGAATGGGCAATGCACGGTACCGAAGAGGCTAGCAAATATGAGGTGGTGAGAGTGTGTACATCCATGGATTCACATTAGTCATAAAGAACTCACATACTTATTGCAAGGTTTTATTAGCTCTCTCGAAGCACAGTACTACTCGCATGCCCCTAGGGAGGATGTTGGGAGGAGTTAACTATTGCGTGCCCCCGATTATAACAACACAAAGGATTTCAATCAAGGATAAATTATGCTCCAACTTCATCGCAAAACTAGAGACCATATGTGCATGCTTCAGGAATCACAAACCTTAACACCAATATTCTTACTAGACCACAATCATTCACTAGTACCCCCACATATCACCATCTTATTATCGCAAAACTATTGCAAGGAATCAAACATATCATATTCAGAGATCTACAAGTTTTATGTAGGATTTTATGACTAACCATGTGAATGACCAATTCATGTTGACTCTCTAAATAGGTATAAGTGAATCATGAGAGTTTAGTTCTTTCTACAAAAGACCTGGACATTCTCTAATAAATATAAGTGAAGCAAAAGAGCATTCTACACATAACGGTTTTCTATATGTAGAGAAACAAGCATCCAACTTCAAATGATATAAGTGAAGCACATGAAGCATTCTATAAAGTCATACTCAAAAGATATAAGTGAAGTGCAAAGAGCATTCTATAAATCAACCATGGACTTTCCCATACCAGCATGGTCCATTGCAAAAATAAAAATAAAAGGCACACGGCGGTCCAAGAGTTTATGCATATCATGTAAATAAAACAAAAACCAAGACATACCAATAATTATTGAAGAAGAAAGATGGGATACCTTCCGGGGCATCCCCAAGTTTAGACGCTTGATTCTCCTTGAATATTTATGTGGGATGCCTTGGGCATCCCCAAGCTTGAACTCTTGCCCCTCCTTATTCTTCTCATATCGATACCTCCTCGATCTTCGAACACTTCATCCACACAAAACTTAACGGAACTTTTATTAGAAAGGTTAGTACATATAACATCAAATCCCTCATGTCTTGCCATCACATTATTGTATAATTATAATCTAACACTACCTACTGTATGCTATCACAATTCTATGGCTCCCAAGTTAATGGGGCTGATGACCCACAAGTATAGGAGATCAATCGTAGTCCTTTTGATAAGTAAGAGTGTCGAACCCAACGAGGAGCAGAAGGAAATGATAAGCACTTTTCAGCAAGGTATTCTCTGCACGTGCTGTGAGTAACAGTGATAGATAGTTTTGCAGCAAGATAATTCGTAACAAGTAACAAGTGACAATAGTAACAAAGGTGCAGCAAGTTAGCCCAATCCTTTTTATAGCAAAGGACGGGCTGGAAAGTACTCTTATATTAAGCAAGCGCGCCCGAGGACACATGGGAATTCATGTCTAGTCATGTTCAACATGTTGAGTTGATTCGCGTTCGCTACTTTGATAATTTGATATGTGGGTGGACCAGTGCTAAGGTGTTGTTCTTAATTGAACAAACAACCTACTTATGATTACCCCCTCTCTCAAGAATCCGCAACTATGAAAGAAGGATTAAGATAAATCTAACCATAGCATGAAACGTGTGGATCCAAATCAGCCCCTTATGAAGCAACACATAAACTGGGGTTTAAGCTTATGTCACTCTAGCAACCCATCATCTACTTGTTACTCCACAGTGACTTCCCTTAGGCCCATAACATGGTGAAGTGTCATGTAGTCGACGTTCACATGACACCACTAAGAGAAGTAACAACATACATATCATCAAAATATCGAACGAATACCAACTTCACATGATTACTTATAACAAGACTTCTCCCATGTCCTCAGGAACAATAGTAACTACTCACACCTCATCAATATGTTCAAGATCAGAGCTATAATAATGGAGATTAAGGATCTGAACATAATGACTTTCACCAAGTAATCCAACAAGCATCAACTACAAGATGTAATCAACACTACTAGTAACCCACAGGTACCAATCTGAGGTTTTGAGACAAAGATTGAATACAAGAGATGAACTAGGGTTGGAGATGAGATGGTCCTGATGAAGATGTTGATGAAGATTGGTCCTCCCACGAAGGAGGAAGCGTTGGTGATGACGATGGCTTCGATCTCCCCCTTCCGGAGAGAAGTTTCCCTGGCAGAATCAGCCTGTCGGAGTGCAAAAGGGACTCTGCCCAGGTTTCCGCCTCGAGACGGCGGAGCTTCATCCCGAAAGGTTGCTTATGATTTTCTCTAAGGTAAAACACACCATATCGGAGAAGAGGGGGTCGGGAGACCTGTTGGGCCCCCACAAGCCATCAGGGCGCATCCAGGGGGTGGGCGCGCCTTGTTGGCTTGTGGTATATTTTTGACCCAATAATTCTTAAATAATCCATAAAAATTCTCCATGAAGTTTCAGGACATTTGGAGTGTGATGATTTTTCTGCCTTTTTCTTGGTTTCCCGGTCCAAAATTCCAGTTTCCAGATATTTCACTCTTTGTAATGTACCTTGCATATTCAGAGAGAAAAGGCATAAGAATTGTGTGATAATTAATAAGGAATAATGGACAAGAATATCATAAATATCAATAAGAAATCATGATGCAAAATGGACGTATCAACTCCCCCAAGCTTAGACCTTGCTTGTCCTCAAGCGAATGCCGAACTCGAAAATAATGACTACATGATTGGAGAGAGAGGAGTCGATAAATAAATACGGACATGAGAGCATCATGAATAATAACATGGCAGCAATTTTTCCATCATATAACTTCTCATAAACAAGTAACGATCTATTCACTATTGAGGCGGTATGAAGCATAAACTTTATTGAAAACCAACAAACTCTGCCATTAGTCATTGAGATAATCATAATTCGTCATATTCAAGAGAAGAGTCTATGTAAGAGCTTCTATTTCTAGCAAGTACACATACTCAACTATCATTTAGTCTTCTATGATTGTTGACACACATTGCATATTTTTGGAGCTAATGTTTTCGTCAGACACATATGAAGATGGGGGCTTCATTATCTTTGCCACCCAACTTATTTACCTCAAGGATAATGTCAACAATAATGAGTCATGATCACCCACATTCAGTTGGATATATATAAATCTGGATCTTTCCTCAACATATGATGCTTGGGTAAATATTATTGACTCTTGTACGAAAATAATTGCCAAAAGAAGATAAAAGATAGGCCCTTTGCAAAGGGAAGCAGAGGTTGTCATGCGCTTTCATTTGTTTTGAATGTGCAAACTCTTAATGCAAAGGAACGTCACTTTGTATTGCCCCTTGTGATAGTGAGCTTTATTATGCACTATATTGCTTTTATTTCTTTGCTATCACAAGATCGTACAAAGCTTATTTTCCCTTACAATAAAAGATCATACATATTTAGAAGTAGTTTTATTGCTTTGTGCACCGATGACAACTTACTTGAAGGATCTTATTCAATCCATAGGTAGGTATGGTGGACTCTCATGGAAAGAAATTGGGTTCAAGGGATTATTGATGCACAAGTGTATCTCTACTTGGTGTAGAAAATTTTGTCTAGCAAAAGATCTAAAGCAAGCACCACATGTTAAAGGATCCATGACAATATAACTTCTATGCAAATGTAAACAATCATGATCATTATGTTGTCTTCCATGTCCAACATCAACACTCGATCATTATATAATATTTGGTGGGGGCTCACATCATGGAAGGTGTCCAATATAGTATATTTATATGTGAATCTCCTCTTCTCTATCATAATCTTGCATAGATTATATCAATTACTAATGCTAGGTTTGTTAGCTCTCAACATATTTTATCACTTATACCTTCTTCTATGTAAAGTCATTACTACTCATGAGATAAGCACATGATATTTTCTATTTCTTTTATTGCCATGCTATGATGATAGGTGCATGAAAGTAAAGCACGCAAACTCAACTAATCTTATTATATAACTCTCACACTCGATTACAAGGATAGGTAGATCTCAAAGCAAAAATTCTAAGCAAAGCAAATCTGAAATTTTATTTCTCTAAAATCACGAAATAACTAAGGATCGAACTGAGATAGATGGTAATGGTAAAAAAGGTGATGGTGATATGATATCGGGGAACCTCCCCCGAGCTTGGAACAAGCTAAGGGTGGTGTCCATACCCATGCACTCAGGCGTCTTTCTTGGGTGATGGTGGTGATGATGTAGTAGGCTTGTCTTTTGCAATGGATAGCAGGATAGCCCTTAATTCCCTCATCCCTTGGAGTGATTGATGAATCATTGCAGTGTTCTTTTGTATTTCCACCATAATATGCTTATTCTCTGGCCACCATGAGCTTTTTCCTGCATCACTTTCACTTGGACAAGAGATGTCCCAATTGGATGGTATATGTGAGTGAGAAATATTCTCAACTACATAATTGTGAATCAAATTGTGAAAGTTGTTTGCATGTAACCTGCCGAGGGGCCTCCGAGGGGTAGATTCACCTTGCGCTTCTTGAGCTAGATGAGGTCTCCTCCCCATTGGTGGACAAGGATTCAGAGAAGTGGAGATCCCTGCTAGCGTCCCGCGTTAGGAAGTAGGGGGACGCACTTCCAAAGAGTCCATAGCCTCCTCTCCCGAGATAACTTCCTCAGATCCTTCTCTCTCAAGTTCCATCTGTAATAGCCAGGCTTGGCCATCCATGTTGTTGGAGGATGAAGAGGGCATAGCTTCCGCCTCCTGAGAAATCTGTCAGAAAAATAGCCCGAAACAAGAACAAATGAGAAACTTGCGATGCGGTGGTCAAAACATACGGGAGTATATATAATGAATTTTTCTAGGTCAGAATACGTGTTCGGGAAGAAAACGGAGTCTGGGAAGCACACGAGGGCCCCAGAAGCCATCAGGGCGCGCCCAGCGGGGTGGGCGCGCCTTGTTGGCTTGTACCTCCCTCGTGGGTCCCCCTGACTCCTTTTTATCTTTAGAATTTTTCTAAAATACCAAACCTACAGAAGATATTTTTTTGGAATTTTTGGAGTCGGTTTACTTACCGTATCACGTACCTACTCCTTTTTCAGGTTTTTGGACTGTTCCGGAAGGTCTTTCTTATGTGCTCTTCCGGTGTTATCACTTGGATAATATTAGTTTCAACATTAATGGGTGTACCTGAGATGTAATGCTTAATTCTTTGCCCATTCACCACTCTCAGATTTTTGCCTTTGAAGTTATTAATCTTTATAGCACCGAAGCGATAAACCTCCTCGACAACATACGGGCCTTCCCATTGGGAGGGGAGCTTACCTGCAAAAAAACTGAAACGAGAATTGGACAAAAGAACTAGGTCTCCTACATTGAATTCCCGTTTTTGAATTCTCTTGTCATGCCATCTTTTAACTTTTTCTTTAAATAGCTTGGCATTTTCATAGGCTTGCGTCCTCCATTCATCTAGTGAGCTAATATCAAATAACCTCTTTTCACCCGCAAGCTTATATTCATAATTAAGTTCTTTAATTTCCCAATAAGCTTTATGTTCTAACTCAAGAGGTAAATGACATGCTTTTCCATAAACCATTTTATAGGGAGACATTCCCATGGGATTCTTATAAGCAGTTCTATAAGCCCATAAAGCATCATTTAGTTTCTTAGACCAATTCTTTCTAGATCTATTAACAGTCTTTTGCAAAATTAATTTTATTTTCTGATTTCTCAATTCAACTTGACCACTAGATTGAGGATGATAAGGTGATGCGATTATGTGGTTAACATCATATTGAGCTAGAAGTTTACGGAAAGCACCATGAATAAAATGTTAATCACCATCGGTCATTAAATATTTAGGGACTCCAAACCTCAGGAAAATGATATCTTTAAGCATTTTAATTGAACTGTTATGATCAACACTACTAGTTGGAATAGCTTCTACCCACTTAGTAACATAATCAACAGCAACTAGAATATGAGTGTACCCATTAGAGGAAGGAAAAGGTCCCATATAATCAAATCCCCAGACATCACATGGTTCGACAACAAGTGAATAATTCATAGGCATTTCCTAACGTCTACCAATGTTACCAATTCTTTGACATTCATCACAAGAAAGGACATACTTACGAGCATCTTTACAAAGAGTAGGCTAATAAAAACCGGATTGTAATACTTTGTGTGCAGTTCTGTCACCATCATGGTGTCCTCCATAAGCCTCGGAGTGACACTTCCTTAGAATCTGTCCCTGTTCATGCTCAGGTACACAACGCCTAATAACACCATCTACTCCTTCTTTATAAAGATGTGGGTCATCCCAAAAGTAATGTCGTAAATCATAAAATAAGTTTTTCTTTTGTTGATAGGTGAAGCTAGGTGGTATATATTTAGCGACAATGTAATTAGCATAATCCGCATACCAAGGAGTACTATGTGAAGTATTTATAACAGCAAGTTGCTCATCAGGAAAATTATCATCAATAGGCAGTGGGTCATCAAGAACATTTTCCATCCTAGACAAGTTATCTGCTATAGGGTTTTCAGCTCCCTTCCTATCAACGATATGCAAGTCAAATTCTTGAAGTAAAAGCACCCACCTAATAAGTCTAGGTTTAGCATCTTTCTTTTCCATAAGATATTTAATAACAACATGATTAGTGTGAATGGTTACTTTGGAGTCAACAATATAAGGTCTAAATTTATCACGTGCAAACACAACTGCTAAAAATTCCTTCTCAGTAGTAGCATAATTTCTTTGAGCAGTGTCTAGGGTCTTACTAGCATAATGAATAACATTCAATTTCTTGTGTACTCTTTGCCCTAGAACAGCACCAACAACATAATCACTAGCATCACACATAATTTCAAATGGTAAGTTCCAATCAGGTGGTTGGACAATAGGTGCAGAAATCAATGCTTTCTTAAGTATTTCAAAGACTTATACACAATCATCATCAAAAACAAAGGGAATATCTTTTTGAAGAAGATTAGTTAGTGGCCTAGAAATCTTTGAGAAATCTTTAATGAAACGCCTATAAAAACCAGCATGACCAAGGAAACTTCTTATAACTTTAATATCTTTAGGACATGGCATTTTCTCTATTGCATCAACTTTAGCTTTGTCTACCTCAATACCTCATTCATATATCTTATGCCCAAGTACTATACCTTCATTTACCATAAAGTGTCACTTCTCCCAATTCAAGGCAAGATTAGTTTCTTCACATCTCTGCAAAACTCAATCAAGGTTGCTCAAGCAATCATCAAAAGAAGTTCCGTAAACGGAAAAATCATCCATGAAAATCTCAACAATCTTTTCACAAAAATCAGAGAATATAGCAACCATACATCTTTGAAAGGTGGCAGGTGCATTGCATAAACCAAAAGGCATACGCCTATAAGCATAAGTTCCAAAAGGGCATGTAAAGGTAGTTTTCTCGTGGTCCTCTTTTGACATAGGTATTTGAGATAAACCAGAGTATCCATCAAGAAAACAAAAGTGTGTGTGCTTAGACAGTCTCTCTAGCATTTGATCAATAAAAGGCAAGGGGTAATGATCTTTCCTAGTAGCTTTATTTAATTTCCTAAAATCAATTACCAACTTTCTGTTACCTCGTTTCATAAAATCGGTCTTACCGAGTTTTTTGGATCGGCGTCACCGATATGTGCAATCTGACCGTTGGTCATCTAATCGGTACCACCAAGAGTTATGTATCGGTCTCACCGAGATTCAAAAGTTACTGCCTTTTGGTCACTTTGGTATCACCGAGTTTTACATTTCGGTGTCACCGAGTTGGTCACTTTAGGTGTAACGGTTGGATTTTTGGGGATGCCTATATATACCCCTTCACCACCACCCACTCGAAAGAGAAGCACTCAGAACTGTAGGAGATATGCCCTAGAGGCAATAATAAATGTTATTGATTATCTCCCTGTTCATAATTAGGTTTATGTTCCATGCTATAACTGCTATGGTTCTCGGGTCTGTAATAACCATGAGGCTCGGAGGAAGACTCATATGCATGTGTGGAATAATAAACGGTAAATTGTATTCCTAGTCTGGCCTCTAAGACTAGCTCAAGTGTTGCATGATGGTTCTGTTTTCCTGATCATGGGCATGTCTATGCCAGCAACTTTGAGGGCACAATGTTAGAAGAACATTTGTGTTGAATCGACCCGAATTGATGTTATGCTATGAGATACCTTCGTCACAAGTTAAATGGTTAATAACACAGAGATGGTTAACGTTTGCATGATTCCTTAGACCATGAGAGTATCGAGTTTCTTCATGCTTGCTTCATGAACTTTGGGGTTTGTTAAACGTCATCCGTAAATGGGTGGCTATTATGGCGGATTACGGGTTCATGGAAAAGTATGTCAAGTAACTTGATAGCTCAAGATTGGGATTTGCTCCTCCGACGATGGAGAGATATCTCTGGGCCCTCTCGGTGTTACGGTATCCATCATTGTCTGGCCAGACACTTTGTGATTTGATCACGGGGATGCCGGAACACGGGAACGAGAAAAGAGAACAATACCGGTAACGAGGTAACTGGCATAGTGGACAAGTTGTTGATCCACGGGGATGCCAACATGTCTCACCTCGGGTATTTGTAACATATCGCGAAGCAACAGGAATAGCACACGGCAACTGGAGGTTCACTCGAATATTCATTCGTGTGGGTATAGGGGTCAATATGGGTGTCCACGGCTCCGATGTTGATCATTGATCGGAAGGGGTTCCGGGTCATGTCTATACTTCACCGAACCTATAGGGTCACATGCTTAAGGGTCATCTATCTGCTGAATACTAGACAGGGAGTCTGAGAGAAAGTTTCCGGAAAAAGTTTTCGGAGACAGCGGAAAAGTTCCGAAGAGAGAGGTCACCGGATGAGTTCCGGTGAAACTGAAAAGTTGTTTCAGGGGATACCATAAAGTCAAATTGGTTTCGGCACATGCCTGATAATTCTTGGAGGGTGCCAGAATCGTTCTGGAAACTTTCTGGAATTTTCCGGGATGAAAACCGAAAATGTTCCGGAGCTGCCGGAACCGCTTCAGATGCTTTTCGCAGATGAAAATCACTAAACCGGAATTGTTTCGGAACGCGTTGAAAATTATTTTAGTGGGTACTGGAAATGTTCTAAGCCCACATAAATATTTTCAGTTCGAACAGACGCTGAAAAATGTCGTCGTGGATAGTGAAATCAGCTTTATGGTTACTTTTTGGAAAGCCACCTTTTTGGGCTTTTGCTCTAAAATATCTTGGAGATGACATGGATGGATGTGGCTGAAATTTCAGCCCCTCCACTCCTCCTTCTCCTATAAATAGAGGTGGAGGGGGCAGCCCAAAACTCATCCCTTCTCACATACAAGTGCCATGCATGATCTGGCTTTCTCTCTCCCTCCCAGCGAAATAGTTTCGTAGAGCCGAAAGGATGTCTGGGTTCCGGTGGGAACTAGTTCTGGACGGCGAAGCCCTGCCGGATAGATGACACCGTATGTGTGCAACTCTGTAGAGAGATCATAGTTTCGGTCTTAGTTCGAGAGTGCCTCCCAAAGGGCTGTCCGAGTGACCGTCCGAGTTTCGGAGGTCCTCCCGAAGGGCTGTCCGAGTGACCGTCCGAGTTTCGAAGGTCCTCCCGAAGGGCTGTCCGCGACACCGTCCGGGAGACTGTCCGACCGCCTCCCGGAGGGCTGTCCGAGGGGCAGATGAGGGTATACATCCTCGCGGTTGGGAGGTTGTAAATCCTAGCTGCGGGGATCTGCATCGCCGATCGTCATCGACTCTACTTCCGCTGCGCTACGAGTCGCTAACGAAAAAGATCAAACCTTGTATGCAGTCTCCATAGTGGTCCTGGGCTGGTGCGTAGGTCGGAAAATTTTTGTTTTCTGCTGCGTTACCCTACAAGAACTATTCCATACTTGCCCCATCCAATTTTCTGAGAGAGAGCCACCTACTCATGTGTTGAGATCAAGCTATTCCATTCCTACCATATGAATCTTGATCTCTAGCCTCCCCAAGTTGCTTTCCACCAAATCAATCTTTTCCACCATAGCCAAATTTGTGAGAGAGTGATTGTGTGTTGAGGGGTCTATCATCTTGAAGCACAAGAGCAAGGAGTTCATCGACATTACCGAGCCTATTACCTTTTGGAGGGTGGTGCCTCCTAGATTGGTTAGGTGTCGCTTGGGAGCCTCCTACTTCGTGTTGTGGAGTTGAACCAAGAAGTTTGTACGGGCAAGGAGATCGCCTACTTCGTGAAGATCTACCCATAGTGAGGCTAGTCCTTCGTGGACGGAAGCCGTTATGGAATAGTCAAGGTTGCTACTTCGTGGACCCTTATGGGTGGAGCCCTCCGTGGACTCTCGCGACCGTTACCCTTCGTGGGTTGAAGACTCCATAAACGTGGACGTACGATAGCACCACCTATCGAAACCACGGGAAAAATCTTCGTGTCCCTCATGCATTTGATCTCCCTATCTCAACTCCTTACTTCCATGTGCAATGTCTTTACTTTCCGCTGACATACTTGTTGTCATGCATGTGTAGGGTGTGGTAGAATTGTCATAATTGCTAAAATCTGCCAACCAATTAACTTGGGAAAAGGTTAGGTTTTTAATTCTTGCAAGTAGTCTATTCACCCCCCCTCTAGACACACACTTCTAGTGATCCCTCGGTATTTAATGTTGTCCACATAAGCAGCATCGAGGGTTTTAGGAGGTTCCCCGTCTCCATGAGCAGCAAGTAAAGCAATTTTTTGGTATTTCGTGTTCCATATCCATAACTAAAGATATAAAACAAATTATAACAGAAAATAAAAATTACTTATTGATAAAGCAAACAAGCACACACGAGAATATAAACCGCTACGCTATTGCTCCCCGGCAACGGCGCCGGTCAAAAGGTCTTGATAACCCACAAGTCTAGGGGATCGATTGTAGCCTTTTTCGATAAGTAAGAGTGCCGAACCCAATGAGGAGCTAAAGGTGAATTAATATTCTCTGAAGTTCTATCGACCACTGATACAACTCTACGCACGCTAACGCTTACTTTACCTAGAACAAGTATGAAACTACTTTGCGGGAAGGAAACTAGAAGTACTTAGTAGATAGTTTTGCAAGATAATAAATAACACGAAAATAAAAGTTAGGTGTTGTTTTAGATAAATATTAATTAAGCTAATAGTTTAGTAGAAAGCTTTTTGTAGCACAAGAGAAAGATTTGTCCCTAGGCAATCGATAACTAGATCGGTAATCATTATTGCATTTTTATATGAGGGAGAGGCATACGCTAACATACTTCCCATACTTGGATCATATGAACTTATGATTGGACCTCTAGCAAGCATCCGCAACTACTAGAGATCATTAAGGTAAACCCAACCATGGCATTAACACTTCAAGTCCCCTTTACTCCCATACGCAACAACCCCCTTACTCGGGTGTAAGCTTCTGGCACTCTAGCCACCCACTATAAGCGAGTCATAAACATATTGCAACACCCTACAGAGGGAATCCTCAACGTGTGCGCGGCACGGAAGGCACCATAGGACAACACTAAAATAAAAAATACAACTCAAACCAATCACGATCATCAACCAACCCATAGGACAAAAGAAATCTACTCAAACATTATAGGATAGCCACACATCATTGGATAATAATATATAGCATTAAGCACCATGTTTAAGTAGAGATTACAGCGGGGAAGAGAGATTTTATACCGCTGCATAGAGGGGGGAGAGTTGGTGGTGATGGCGGCGAAGTTGTTGGTGTAGATCACCATCACGATGGTTGCCCTGGTGGCGCTCCAGCGCCACCGGGAGAGAGGGGGAGAGAGCCCCCCTCCTTCTTCTTCTTCCTTGGTCTCCCCCCTAGATGGGAGGAGAGTTTCCCCTCTGGTCCATAGCCGCCATGGCTCCCGGAGGGCAGGAGCCCCTCCGAGATTGGATCTCTCTCTCTGTTTCTCTCCTGTTTTCGCGACTGTTTTCTGACCCCTTCACCGTTTCTCAAATATCCGGAGATATGTAACTCTTATTGGGCTGAAATTTTGAGGGGATTTTTATCGCGAAATTATCTTTCTTGCGACGAAAGAAGGGATCCAACTGACTTAAGGGGAGGCCACAAGCTATCAGGGCGCGACCACCCCCCTGGCCGCGCTCTGTTGGCTTGTGGGGCCCTCGGGCATCGTGTTGCATTGATTCTTCTTCCCAAAATTCACATATATTCCAAAAAAAATCTCCGTAAATTTTTATCGCGTTTTGACTTCATTTGATATGGATTTTGTGCGAAACAAAAAACACGCAAAAAACAGGAACTGGCACTGGGCACTGGATAAGTAAGTTAGTCCCCAAAATAATATAAAATGTTGCCAAAAGTATATGAAAGTTGTAGAATATTGTCATGAAACAATCAAAAATTAGAGATATGACGGGACGTATCAACCTCCTCCCGCATCCCACCACCAGCTACCTAGCCTGGTCGTCGACCACCAAGAACTCGCATCCCAGCACGCGCCGACGCACCATGAGGGTTTTCCCCCACCAAATCCAGATGTCGCCGTGAGGGGAGGTCACGTTGCCACTGCCGGCCGCACAGGCTTCGCCCGACAGTGGAATGAGGGAAGGGTCAAGAAGAAGGGTGGCGGTGCTAGGTTTAGGCAAGCCGCCCCCAAGCCGCCCTGGGCAAGGCCGAGGGGCAGGTCGAAACTGTCAACGAAGAAAACCCTGTGAATTCGCGGATGTGGCATATCTGTAGTGTTGTCGCAAATCTGGAAATTTCGCAGGGGCATGTAGGGGGCATGCATGCATGCGACCGTCCATTTACTTCAAGATTGATGCACCGGTTTATCTTATTGGCTCATAATCGTTGCATTGGGGTCTATGCAGGCCAACTTCTGCCAGAGTTGCATAAGCCACCCACCTCACCTCCCATACCTTTTCATTCTATCTTAAATTTGTAATCTATTGTATCTTTTGAACCAAAGGTCCAAATTAAGTTTCATTTGTATATTCATGTTCATTGCAACGATTACCTTTGAACAACACCAATTTTAAATACATTTGGGTACCTTATTAATTTGTTACCAAGTTTTAAATATTAAAACTTTACTATCGTAATATGAACTTTACCAACTTTTATTTGCTTTGAGGGGTTTAAAGTTAGGGCTTTGGGTTTTAGTTTTAGTTTTGAAACTTGCTGAATTTACCATTCCTTCTATTAAGTTTTCATAGTGGAAATTTTCTGAAGTTTTTAAAACTTGTCAAAAATTATTCAAAAGTGAGTTTTTTTTCAAAGCCCTCGTCACAAGGAACACTAATATGCCAACGAATATAAATTGGTCTTTCGATTCAAAAAATATAATAGATTCAAAATTACAAGTCAAAAGAAAAAGCATGAGAGGTTGGTTGGGTGGAGCATGCACTCTCTGTCAAAAGTTGTACCAAAGCTGCATGATCATTCAGGTAGTAGTTAAACTCTAGCCACAAAACAAATTTGGCCGCCGCACCTGGATGGCTCCGGTGAGCCTAATTTTGGCAGTAGGGTTTACAGTGGCCGCCGCTCCTTCGATATATTATGTACAACTACGAATGATGATCAACTATAAAGTATGTGTGATGATCAACTATGAATGAAGTTGTTTGATTTCTCGCACGAAGTTCTAATTTCAAAATTTATAGGTTCATTTACAGTTTCTGTTCTGCCACTGCTTTTTTTGACCCGTATCCGAGGCATGCTACGAACTGTAAACGCGCTATAAAGTCCCGCGATATAAGGGGTTGCTAGAGATGCTCTTGAAGAAATCATGTGGTTGCATGCATGCGTGCCCCCGCCTCTCCGTGTCACAAACTCTCTCTGTCTCAAATCTGAGTTCCTATAGTGTCAAAGTGTCAATGCATATTCTGATTTGGTTTCTGCACTGAAATACAGTAACATGACAGCACTTAACAGCAACCGGATGGAAACCAGCTCTTCCATGGATGATTGGTGCGGCGGCACGTGTGCATGCAGTTATTCACCGATTTGTTCGAGTCGGGGCGGTTTCTATCTATCTATGGTATGCTGGGCCGGGCTGGCGGGCAGCCATGAAGTGAAGAAGAAGGGGAATGCTGGAATCCGATTAAATGGCCTGAAAAACGCGGTGCCGGTTTGTTATGCAAGGACAGTTTCTCCTGTATTGGGATAGGCCTGCAATTACACCTACCCTTTCGACCACATTTCAACATGCATGCACAAAAGTGTATAACAACACGTACGGTATGCCATGCACATCTGCCTTTCCTTACTCTGTTACTTTCAGGTTACTGGTGTCAGTGGAAATGGAGCAAATGGTAGCAATTGGTGTCGTGCGCCAATAGTGATGCGGCCTTCATCATGAAGATACCCACTGTCTCAAAAATGTGGTGATCGATCTGTACGTGATCATCATGCATGCATGGTGATCTCTTGTTGAAACGGGCGTGTATCAAATCACAAGTCGCTCGCTTCATGCGTAGAACGGTTTTAGTTTTTCCCTGACACTGGATATTGTGCTGAGACTGAGAGTGACGCCGAGCAACAAAGGTCATTGTCGATCGCCTCGATGGGATTTTATGGTCACTGTCAGCACAAGTTTTCATTAGCTAACATCGCAATCAGAAGCAGCCCTGCATACAGCACTATCCCATCTCAGATACATAGGCCGCTCGAGGGTCCTCAAAAAGCTGCCATGAAAACTACTCGAGATGGCCAATGGATCGATCGCCAGCGACGCATGCTGTGCACTGGGCAGGCTATAAATACAGCCACCCATGGACACACCATGCAGTGCAAGGCGCAGTCGATCGAGCAGCCACTAGCTAGCAGCGATCAATTAGCCAAGCTTAGCTTAGCCACGACAAGGATATGGGTGCGCTTGGCGTCCTCCTCGTGATGGCAATGGTAGCAGTCATGGCAGCAGCGGCAGAAGCAGCAGCGACGGCGAGCGCTCCTCGTCCCTTCTTCGTGTTCGGCGACTCCCTGGTGGACAGCGGCAACAACAACTACCTGGCCACCACGGCGCGCGCCGACTCGCCGCCCTACGGCCTCGACTACCCGACCCACCGCGCCACCGGCCGCTTCTCCAACGGCCTCAACGTTCCCGACATCATCAGCGAGCACCTCGGGGCCGAGCCCGTGCTGCCCTACCTCAGCCCCCACCTCGACGGCCACAAGCTGCTCGGCGGCGCCAACTTCGCGTCCGCCGGCGTCGGCATCCTCAACGACACCGGCATCCAGTTTGTAAGCTCAGCTACCTCTTGTACTTGCAAATCCAAGCAACAAACGATCGAACGCGTTGTATATTTGGCCCCTGCAGGTGAACATCATCCGTATCCAGAAGCAGCTGCGCTACTTCGAGCAGTACCAGAGCAGGGTGCGGCGGCTGATCGGCGAGCCGGCGACGGAGCGGCTGGTGCGGAGCGCGCTGGTGCTCATCACGCTCGGCGGCAACGACTTCGTCAACAACTACTACCTGCTGCCCTTCTCCGCCAGGTCCCGCCAGTTCGCGCTCCCGGACTACGTCCGCTACCTCATCGCCGAGTACAGGACCATCCTGCAGCAGCTCCACGGCCTCGGCGCCCGCCGCGTCCTCGTCACCGGCTCCGGCCCGATCGGCTGCGCGCCGGCGGAGCTCGCCACGCGGAGCGCCAACGGCGAGTGCGACCTGGAGCTGCAGCGCGCCGCCGCGCTCTACAACCCGCAGCTGGTGCAGATGACCAAGGAGCTCAACGCCCAGTTCGGCGCCGACGTGTTCGTCGCCGTCAACGCCTACCGGATGCACATGGACTTCATCTCCGCCCCGACGGCGTACGGCTTCGTCACGTCCAAGGTGGCGTGCTGCGGCCAGGGCCCGTACAACGGCGTGGGGCTGTGCACCGCCATGTCCAGCGTCTGCCCCGACCGCTCCCTCTACGCCTTTTGGGACAACTTCCACCCCACCGAGAGGGCCAACCGCATCATCGTCAGCCAGTTCATGGCCGGCTCCCCGGACTACATGCACCCGCTCAACCTCTCCACCATCCTCGCCATGGACGCCGCCGCAATGCCATAGTCCATTACCCTATCGTTTTTATCTTAGTGTGCTAGCTACCTAGCCAGTAGCATCCGTCCGCAATAAAAAATGCTGAATAAGCAGAGTATCTGTCCTCTTAATTCGACCGAGTAGTCAATAATAAAAATACAATAAAGCAACTATGTTATTTTGTTTATCATCCTCTGCGTGATTTTATATTTGAAAATTCTGTCTGCAATCATCTGAACTATGATCAGTCACAGGATACAATGCCTTCAAGTTTTTGTGTTGCCAAAGTTGAATATTTTGTTGGCTTTCTTGTGTGTGTTTTTCTGTGCTTCAAGGGGTCTTTTAGTCGCGATGTGCACTCGCTTCTGTCTTCGTGTCCGCTCGGTATTCACTTTGTTTTCATTTTCGGTTATATTTGTTTCCGTATTTAATTTTGTGGTTTCTGTATTTTTTTTCACTTAAGCAATAAAATATAAAAGGAAATGTGACAACACCTAGTGCTGTCCGTCCCCGCTCCGTTTTCATCCCTATAGTGGAGCATACTGATGTGGACTGGCCGGAAATATAAAAGGAACTCATCTACCTCTTGTGTGGGTCAGGATTCGCCTTTGTCATGGGAGCCGCTCGAGATGAACTCGCCTGGCCACTCAGTTGTCGCTTCGCGCAAACTCCACCCCCCATCGGCAAATAATGTCGATGCTCTCTATGCAAAAGAGCTTTGCGATGTGCTCAGCAGCTTGGAAGATCCTAACCCTAGATTTGGAAGGATGGTTGCTTACCTCCTGATGGGGAAGACAGTCAAGGGCAAAAGCAAGAAGGTAGGTGATTGCCCTCGAAGTGTCATCCTGAAGGAGAAGCCACCCAGGTGCAAAGGAAAGAAAAATGTCGCCCCAGGATGCTTGATGGATGATCTTCGGTCTCTTGGCTCATTCTCATGTTTTGGATCATTATTGTGGTTTTAGTGTTGCCTATTGCCTTTGGTTAAGATGTTCTTGACTAGGTTATCGTTGCGTTTTACAAGCGTTGGGGTTGGATTGTTGTGTGTGCAAAGCGTTTGGCGGGCTACTTGTGCAGTCGTGGGGGTTCATGCTTCGTGAGTGGTCCTCTTAGAGCATCTACAATGCAAAGACGCTTATCTAGACGCTTAAGTAAAAAAGAGAGAAATTTCACGGCATGAAGCGCCCATGTTAAGAGCCTATCCTCCAATGCAGTACGTAATTACAAGATGCTTCGATGATTCAAAAAACAAATAAAGGCCCACCTAGTGTACACGGAATTTGGACGAAGCGCCAGACGCATCGTTAGGCAGTGACGCTAGAAAAAAGACCGGGAATCATGCCTACATGGGCAAAACGAACGGGAATTAGACCTTGGCGTCGATCACAAGCGCCCGTGTTGGACATGCCCTTATGATCAGTTTGTATCGGTTTTGCCCGATTTTCAGTAAATTAACTAGACTACCCTCTTCTTCTTAGTTAATCAATGAAGCAAATCTTTTGCCTTTGTTTCAATAATAAAATGGCCACAATGGGGATTTCATGTTTGATGTGTATGAGCTGATACTAGTCTTGTTAGCAAAGGAAAAAGAGTGATAAGGACAACCAGCAATAATCAGTTGGAATCTTTTCCTAGAATACAGTTATGAAACCGTATGAAAAACTCCACATCACACCTTGACCAGCTAGAAACCGTATGAAAAACTCCAGATCACACCTTGATGGATGTTGCTTGCTTCCCGAGCCGCCTTTGCTTCTCTACGAAATCCAAACTAGGAAAAAATGGAACAAAATAAACACCAAATTGTTTGCCCACTCTTTGCAAGGTTGTTCTTGATCCAACAATAGAAGTCGACGTCTGCTTCCAACAAGCAAAGTAAATCTCCAGCTCAGTCCCCGATATAAACAGACATTGATGATGGTGTATTGTTCATGTTACTTTTGATCATTTTGAACCTCTCAACTTTTCTAGTGGACACTATCTTTTTGTTGACTTGAACAGTTGAAACAGATCCCTCAAAGGTAAACTCGTCGCAATGCATGTTCAATCCATCTAGAATATATTCCATTTGCTTTACCAAAATGGTTACTGTGAACTTTGTGAAGATGAGGGGTTGGGATTATTTGATATTTAGAAGAACACTTTGAGGTGAGACTGATATGCAATGGAATGAGATGAAAATGCTTGTGGACTCAATCCAAATCTCTAGGGAACAAGATAGAGTTAGAATGAATTGGAACCAAATAAGTGTTCATTGTGAAAGAGTTTTACCTCCAAATTAAAGTTACTGCAATGCTGGGGTACAAGAGTATTTGTAAATCAAAATGACTTTGACAATTCAAATCTTCTTGTGGCAATATGATAAGAAACACCATTTTAGCTAAACACAAGTTGTTGAACAGAATCAGGACTGGGAATGACTTGTGTTACTTTTGTGGCTAGTCAGGAACTACGAAACATATACATTTCGACTGCAGCCTTGTAAATTCCCTTGATTGTCAATGAGGCTTGAGGGTCATCATCTTCAACCACGAAAGTGCAGCCCTTTGCAACAGCTTGCACTTCGTCGGAGATAGTAATAATATTATTTGCTTAATAAGCCAGTCTTTTGAAAGAAATTCCGGGAGCCATCTTGCAGAATAAGTCAATCCCTAGCTTTTATGATGTGTCTGGGACTCTGGGTCATAGTTGAAAAAATCGCACCGAAAAAACCATAACCTACGGCCTCGGCGGTTTTTGAAGCCAATAAGACCGTTCTGCAATTGGACCGGAGAAAACCGATCAAACCATCCGGTTTTCTGGAAAACTGGTGAATAAACTGGACTTTTAAACCGAAAAAAAAACAAGAAAATGTTTACTGCAGAATTTGGAGAAGTGGGATTCGATACAACGACATGTGAGTAGGAATTGCATGCTCATGGCCCAATAAGCAACTCGGATGTGCTACTTTGTTGTCTATTATAAGGGAGTCATTTTGTTTCACCGTTGTTTAGCACTATATTAGCGTGCGTGTGTGCGTCTATATATATATATATATATATATATACTACCTCCTTTCCATTTTATAAGGCATGCGCGTATCCCTAGATTTATAATTTAACCAACATAACATGAGTTGTATAGTCTAAAAATTATATCATTAGAAAGTATATGATTTAAAGTTTTCAATGATATATAACTTGTATTACTTTGGTCTATTTGTCAACCTAGAGTTATTTTAGAGAAAAGACATCAGCCCAGCCCGAGATGGGGCTCGAGCCTAGCCCGACTTTGAATTAACAAAGTCATCAACCGGCCAGGATTACAGGGCATACGAAACCAAAGAAAGAAAATACAACACAAAAAGATACATAGGCGCTGGAAAGCAGCTAACAGAGCCTCAAATGCTACAAGCTAGAAGGATAAAATTGAGAAGCACACAACTGAAGACAGCGATGCCCTCCTCCGAGAACGAAGCGCCAGGGAGCTAGGACCATGCGACACAGAGGAGAAGAAATGACCGGCATCACAGGGAGTGTGGTCACCACTCCAACGGACCCCGGAACGGCACAACTATCCAATTCCATCCCCGAAGGAGGCCACAACCCCCTCGCCTGGCTCGATAGACGCCGCACCGCCGGAAGATGGAGTTGTTTCACCTAGAATAAGTATGGTTGCCGCTGGAGGATGGCCACATAGAGAGGATCCACACACTCCCGACGAGCCGCCAAAGCATCCTCGAGCAAATTTGCCCATGGCCCGGTCGCAGGGGACGGATAGCATCAAGCTTGGAGGAAAAGAACACACCACAGTCGCCGCCAGACGCACCCCAACAACGCTCACCATCCAGACAACTCCCAAAGTCGGCGCCTTCAAGAAGGAGAACGGCGTCGAGAGCACTGCCGCCGCCCATCGAGGTTTGAGTTTTCACCTGGGAGGCTAGAGGACGGTGGGTGGAGGGAGGCAGACCTGACAAACGCCTCCAAGGAGGAAGAACAACACCCTCGGGCACAACCGTCATCGTGGCCAGCCATGGCGGGCCATGGATTTCTCCTGGTCTGGCTCCAAACCACCATCCCACCAGCAGAAATGAGGTCGGAGATCGAAGAGAAGACCTAGACCCAGGTCCAGAGGGGGGGGGGGGGGGTCGCACCGTGTCGGGGAAGGAGGGGGAGGCCAGATCTGGTGCCGCCGGCCGTCGGGCCCGCGTCAGGTCCACGCGCACCTATGCCCTGTCGTCCACACAGCCAGGAACACCACCACCACGCCTGCACCGCTGCTCACTGCACAGCCGGTGGCGCCACTCCGACCGAGGCCGCAGGCCTCAGATCCCGCGCCCCCCTGCATGAAAGCAGAGCGGCAGAAGCCCCGCCGCCACCATCCTCGGCGGCGCCCCGGGATTGCCCGGCGACAACCTCCGACGACGACGAGGGCAGAGGGAGACGCGGAGGGGGGACTCTGCGGCGATCTAGGTTTCACCCCTCGAGTCGCCTAGACGGGGCGACACGGGGTTGGGAGTGTCAACCTAGATATACGCGTATGCTTTATAAACCGGAAAATAGGTAGTACATCATTGGTAGTAAGATGAATTGCTTAAGCTGAATCCTGACCTTATTCAACTGGAGCGTGTACGCGTAGCCGGTTTTGTTTATGACTCTTCCTCGTTTTATTTTGGCTCTTTTGTTTTGCGTTTGTTGTGTCTTGTAAACAATTTTCGGTTTCTTTAATGGAAATGATACGTTGCTAAGCGTATTTGCGAAAAAATAAATCAACAAGGAGGCTCGTTGTTTTTTAGAAAACGTCTAGACAACCAACTGCATGAGGGCACGAGCACATAAACCACCAGTTTGGGCCTTAAAAATAGGGCAGCGATCTGCGCCGGCGCGCCGGCCCAAGTGTTGGGCCGGTCGAGCCCCAGCCGTCGGATCTGGCCCCCCGAGCCGTCAGATCCCTTCGTCCCCAACCTCCCATCTTCAACCTCTCGCACGGGAAAGGAAGAGGCCCGCCTCGCACGCGCCAACCGCCTCGCCTCGCCTCCTCACCGCCGGTCGCCCTCACCGTCGGTCGCCGCCGGGCGCCGTCCTCACCAGGGGCGTAGACAAGCCCCAGGCTGCCCGGGCCATGGCCTGGGACGTAGCGAGTGAACACAGTGTTGACTGTAGCAATATTATTGTACTGTGGCTACAGTATCACTGTAGCCTAAAGGCTGGACCGGGGCATGGAAAGTTCCTGGCTACGGCACTGGTCCTCACCTATGTCGCCTTCGTGCGTTTCTAACCTCCGTGGATGCAGCAGCGTGCGCCCATGGTTGCAGCCCTTGTAGCTCCGGTGCCACCGCTCGCAATTCCAGTGCACGACGGCCACGCTCCGGTGGCGACGGTTCGCCGGACACAGCGCCCCGACGGTTGCAACTTTTCTGATTCTGCAGAGTCTGGTTGTAGCTTTCTCTCTCAAAGGTTGAAGCTTTTTCCCTCTACGGTAGAAGCTTTTCTGTAAACGATTGAAACTTTTTTCTTTTTGAGCAGCGCCTGGGTGAAAGCTTTCTCTATCGTTCGGTTGAAGCTTTTTTATCGAAGGTTGTAGCATTTCCTGTAGACGGTTGTAGCTTTCCTCGATAGCACTGAACGCTTACAGCTTTCCTGTCAACGGTTGTAGCACTCGCCAGCCTCCCCAGCTATCGCGCATCTCTGATTGAAGCAAAAAATACCGTCGGTTCCAGCAAAAAATCTCTACGGTCGTACTATCTGTGGGGGAGCAGTTTAAGGTGTTGTGGGGGTGAGATGCTTGCAGCGCGGGGGGGGGGGGGGGGAGGGGGAGGAGGCGCTTGCGAGAGGAAGAAAGGACATGCTCGCAGGCGGGGCGGGCGTGGGGGGCGAGGGGGGGAGGCGCTCGCGAGAGGACATGCTTCCAGGGGAAGGCGCTCGCGAGAGGAAGAAGAAGCACAGAAGACAAAAAAACGTTTCGCTTGAGGCCCTCCTAGCGTACGTGGAAAGAGCGAGCGAGCGAGGGGCGCCGGCCGAGCGTTCGGCCGGCGCGCCGAGGCGAAACGTTTTCCTTAAAAATATGAGTATTTGTTATAAAACACTGCAACAGACATGTCCAGGGAACACCAACCATTGCCCTTAGAGCTGAAGATAACGAGTAAATGGCACTGGTGGTCTAAGAACTTGCTATGCGGGTGCACTTAAGTCACACTACTTGAAAACCGGAAAAACCCGTCGCAGAACTTGCATTGCGGGTGCATTTAAGTCACAAAGGCTAGCTGGACCGGTCGGGCGCCCGGTTTTCTCTGTTTTCGGTCACGAGCGACGCACGTGACGGCTGTAATTTTGCAGAAAAGTCCGTCCCGATATAGTTCGAGGGCCGCATTGCAAAATCGAGAGCAACATAAACGAATCGCCAAAGAAAACCTAATTCCCAAATCGAAAGCAAATCCCTAGCTCTCCTCTCCTCTCACACCTTCCGGCGGCGTTGACGGCGACGACAAATGGGCGGTGGGGTCGCCGGCAGTGAGACAGCGAGTGGTGGCGGCGACTGTGCTGGCTGGAGTGCTTCCTCCCTCGTGGGTAGTAGTCGCGGGGCCGTCCTCGCCGTGGAGGGCAGTATGGCAGGCGCGGGCGTCAGCGAGGAGAGTGTGGCACTGGCTCGCCACGTCGGCGTCGTTGAAGGGAGGTCTTCCTCGCCCGCTGTGGCATGGTCTCGCATCCCGGACTCACGTCTCTTTCCCCAAGAGGTGTGGCAGCGCGGCGAGCCGGAGATGCGGCCGGAGCGCGGGCGGGTTGTCATCGCTCGCACGGCTGGCATGGCGGCGCTGGAGCAGGATTTCCGCGGTCGTGTCCTCTACGCCACCATCATGGGACAGCCGCGGAGCATGGTGACGCCGGAGGCGCTGGCAACAGCGATAGAGTTTCACTGTGGTGTCCGGCGTACGGCAAGCAAGGTGGAGGTCACTTGCCCACCATTCAATTTTTTCTTGCGCTTCGACTCGATGGATGATTGCACTCGTGTGGTGCTAGCGTCGGAGCAGCTGTGTTGTTGTGGCAGCAGAATTTCGTTTCAGCGCTGGTCAAGCTACTCGCGGGGCACGCCGGGGAAGTTGGAGTACAAGACGACTCTCAGTTTGGAGGGGCTCCCGGAGCAGGCTTGGGATCCGGACACCGTCAACCTGGTGCTCGCCGGTGTCGACGGTGAGCTGATCAATATGCTCCCGGCTACTGACAAGTGGGTGCTGCCGGTGACCGCCTAGTTGCGCGACCCTTCTAGGGTCCCAAAGCTGCTTACTGTCTCAGTCCCGGCACCTCCTCCGCAGCCATGGAAGCCAGACTCTGACGATGAGAATGCACATTCACCGCCAGCTCCAAATTCTCCAACAGAGCAGGTCACTGTTGATTTTCCAGTCACTATGCATATAAAAGAGGTCATCGATCGTGGCCCGTTGCTTACTGAAGGCTTGGCCGAAGAATTTCTCCCCGACGAAGGCGAAGACCTTAGTCGAAAGCACACTTTCACCACCTAGCGCGGAAAGATAGATGGCACGGGCCCTGGTCAGTATGGCAAAGCTTAAGTGAGAAGAACTGAAGCTGGCGTAATGAAGGAAGGAATGTATTGGTATAATGTCAGTTTGGTCATTGTCATTTCAAGCAGTTGTTTTGTTATGTGAACTTGTTGTCTGTTTGTTTCAGTTTGGTTATTGTAAGTTTGTAAGGACTCTGTAAGAGTACTCAGTCTGTAATGGATGTTGTGTGTTGGAGATGTTGAACCAGTCTATTATCTGAAATATTTGCCATCCCAAACCTTCTCACATGTGTGCTGCCCAACTAAAATCTTAACAAGGAGAGACTGTGTCCTGTTGTCATTCATAGCCACTAGTTTCCAAGGACAACCATCTACACACACAGCCTCAAACCTTTGCTTATTGTTTCTTTTCTTTCTAATCTGCACCATGTTCTTTACTGCATATTGAGCTACAACTTTCCTAAGTAGCTCCACAGAATCAAACACCATGCCCAGCTTGACCTGGGGGTTTTCCATGTCAACAGCTGGATTAAATGGTTTAAACCTATAAATGGGTTTCTCCTTCTTTTTCTTTTTCTTATACTCCTCATCATCAGAGTCACTTTTATGTTTTTTCTCCCAATCATCCTCCACTGGCAGTTGCAGATCATCTTCACATACATCATCTGTACCAGGAACATGCCTATACTCAGCTCATATATTTTTGCCATTCTCAAACATAACATCTTTCACAACATCATCTACATGCTGGTCATACTCCTCGTCATCCTCTTCCATTCCATAATCACTGTCATACCAAGTAGGATCTATGTCTGAATCACACTCATACTCTTCCTCAGAAACTCCTGAATTGTCTGATGTATCAGAATTGCCTGCCTCCTCTGTACTAGCTGCATATGCATGTTGCTCTGATTTCATCTCCCTGATCCTATGTTTTCTAGGAGGGCTCATTATGACTTTAGGTAAATCAGGGCAACCGTTCAGCACAATGTCATCTTCCTCCTGATTCTCACTTTTCCTGATATGCTTGACAAACAAAACCAAGACCTTACAGTTAACAGAGGCACTTGCCATCTTCTTACAGTCAACTTCCAGGTGCAATTCCACCAAATCTGCTAGTGTTTTACCAGGTGGGCACCAACAAATAATTTTTTCCTCATCTTGATAATTCAACTGTCCTAGAATGTAATCAATCATGTCATTGCACACAGTATTTCGGTCCAGGTTATCAAACCATGATATCTTCTCATCCAAATATGTCACATTAACACCCTTCCCCACGAAAAACCCACCATGATGCACCTCCACACTGAATTTCATTGATTCAAACCCTACATTACACGGTACATCGATTATTATCAGAGAAAGGTTGCACAAACCCTAACAATCATCACTGAAAATATGATGTGATACAAATCTTACAAGAATACAAACATATACTAAGTGCTAATGTAGATTCACGGCCTGAAACTGCTAGGATGAATCAGCGGCGCCGTCGGGGGAAGATAACCCTAACTCAAATGGGGAAAAACTCACCGTAGATCGGCCGCCCATGCCCGTCGGTCCTCAAGTGCGGCAACTCCAGCGTAGGATCCAGAAACGTCGGCGACGACAATGGCTCACTTGCCGCCGACGAGCCCGATGCGCCAGCGGCGCCGCCGGTCTCCTCTCCCATCGGCAGAGAAGAATAACAGAGACAGAACAGGGGAGAGGGGCCTACACATAATTAGAACAGGAGAGAGGGGTCTTTTTGTGAGAAAACGATGCCTTCTAGCCATCACGTGCGTCGCTCGTGACCGAAAAACAGAGAAAACCGGGCGCCCGACCGGTCCAGCTAGCCTTTGTGACTTAAATGCACCCGCAACGCAAGTTCTGCGACGGGTTTTTCCGGTTTTCAAGTAGTGTGACTTAAGTGCACGCGCATAGCAAGTTCTTAGACCACCAGTGCCATTTACTCGAAGATAACTGGCAAATATATAAAATTGCTAATCTATGTAGACCGCCAATTTTGATCAAGTTGTGAGATGAAGGTCATTGTTTGTTCAAAAGAAATAAACCCCAAGTTTTGTCAAATATTGGTTGACCCTTACTTGGCAGTCACTCACAGATCAACACCAACAAAAACACTGGTACTAACTACATAATACAATAATCATGGTAACAACACTCGTAAACCCACTGGTACTCATAAAGCTACCAGCAATAGGAAATAATATGGATGTCCAAATTGAGGTTATCCCTTGTCTTTCTCATCGCTGAAAGAAATTTCGAGAGCCATCTTCGAGAATAAGCCCCTCCCCAACTTTTCTGATGTCATATAGAGTATGTATCATTGGTAGTAACAGCAGACCTCGGAATAATTAATACTCCCTCCGTCCCGAAATTATTATCGTGGGCGCAGTACAGTAGATGTTTTGCAAAAAACACCTCGTAATTTTAAAACAGTAGAAAACAAGTCCTTGACTCCTTCTGCTTCCTCCGTCCGGCACCCGCGCGTCGCCAGGGGGGCCAGGGGCCGGCGTCGTGGGATTCCGCCGCCGTGCTGGAGATTCCGGCGCTCGCAGCCCTCCCGCAACCACCCACCGCCGCTCACCCGCCACCAGCTGCCCGCCGATTCCGCCGTCCATCGCCGCGACCGCCAGGCGAGCTGGTCCTCGATCCGCCGCGACCAGCTGCCGGCGCCCAGCTGCGTGATTCCGCCACCCACAACTGCGCCGCTGCCCACCTGCGCGACCAGCCACTGCGGCGCCGCCCACCTGCACCTGCAACGCCGCCAACCTCCGCGATTCCGCCGCGATCCTTCCCCGCGGAATGTTCAGGTCGCCCCGTCTCTGCTCCTGGGAGACTCCGATCGCCGGCCCAGTCTCTCCTTCCCCGCCGGCTCCATCCTCGTCGGTTGTGCTGCTGAGGTAGTCTTTCCCCGCCGGCTCCTTCCTCGCCGCCGACGCCTACTACGCTGATCCCCGCGCAGCAGCAACCAACACGTCTTTGCTGCCCCGCCACTGACGCCTACTGTTGCTGCTGCATCGACCACCTGCAGCTGATATTTCTGCCTCGACCAAACGAACTCGCCTAGCCTCTACTGCTGCTGCTAGGTAGGTAGTCCTGCAAAATTGGTAATGTTAGCTTTGGAAACATTCAATCAGGAAGATTTTGTTAATTTTGGAAACATTCAATCATGTTAATTATGGAAAGATTAAATCAGGAAATGGGATTTTGTTAATTTTGGAACAATTCAACCATGTTAATTTCGGAAACATTCAATCAGACAAGATTTTGGCAACTGGAATTATTACGGCATGGACTATGGACTCTCACGATCATCATCTATGTTCAGGTTCTAAAAATGTTCAATCAGACAGTTTTGAGCCACTAACTGAAAATGTTCAGGTTGTAAAAATGTTTAGTTTCTGAAAATGTTCAGGTCCGGACTTGTAGCTGTACTTTGCAATTTAGGACAACATGGATCAATGAACTTGAACTAGTTACAATGATTTGAATGTTGCACTAGTTACAATGAACTTGTAATCCTTGGGTTTACAAGCATCAGTTTACTGTTGGTACAAAAGTGCTCAGTCAAATTCAGTTAACTGAATTTACCAAGTGTTAAATGTGTTACCTGAATTTACAAAGGAGCAAATGGGACTTGAAGAGTAATTGCACTTAGTTTTGCAGAAGAGGTTCGTGCTCGTGCTTGTGCTCGTGCTCGTGCTGCTCTGCTGTTCTTCGCTGCTAATCATCTCTGAAGAAGAAGGTACAGTGTATCTCTGATCTGTAAATTGAACAGTTAGGCACTTGTCATGTCATAATCTTTGCCATTTTACAAATGCACTAATTAAATTTCTAAGATGAAGCTATAGATAAATTGAACTGTTAAGCACTTGTCATGTCATAATCTTGGAGAAGGAAGGAGCAGTACATATGAGATTCAGAACAGTAGCTAGGTAGATAGTCACTGTAATTTCAGTTAACTGAAAACAACAATTCTGCAAAAATAGTGTTAACTGAATTCTTTCCAGTACAGGGGAGTATGATCTTAGATTACATTGCTGTCAGAGATTCAGAGATTCACACATGATCCCCTAATTATTTTGTGTGTGGTGATGGAGGGGATTCATCAAACACAAATGCATACATGTTGGTTGCACATCTATTATCTCAGGATGTAGAAAGTTCACTGATCATAGTTATTGATGCTAATTCACATGAGCTTGGAAAAACCAAGCTTACTTGTGTGTAAAAGTTCACTAGTAACCTACTGATTGTTGTTGCTTATTGTAATCTCTTCGTGCTGCTGTAAACCATGATGTACTCATCTTTTGTCATTGATAGCAGGAGTATGGATCTGAACATTATGCCTCAAGAGGAAGAGGATGAAGGTATTAATTTGAATTGGATCCCTGAAGATGAAGAAGCTCAAGAGGGAGAGAATGGAGCTATAGATTTGAACTTGATGCCTCAAGAAGATGAAGAGGAAGAGGATGAAGCTCAAGAAGAAGAGGATGAAGCTATGAATTGGATGCCTCAAGAAGATGAAGAGGAAGAGGATGAAGCTCAAGAAGAAGAGGATGAAGTTATGAATTGGATACTTCAAGAAGATGAACAAGCTCAAGAAGAAGAGGATGAAGTTATGAATTGGATACTTCAAGAAGATGAACAAGCTCAAGAAGAAGAGGATGAAGTTATGAATTGGATACTTCAAGAAGATGAACAAGCTCAAGGAGACGAAGAAGGTCAAGAAGACGTAGCAGGTAATACTCCATGATCTGAATTCTCGAGATGCAGATTTGCTTGGAGTACTTTGGTTGCAAATGTTCCTAAATTTCTATTTGCTCCTTTTTGTAGGTAACAAGAGAAGAAAAGATTTGTCAGATAAGGAGAGACATGGTGTTTACTTCGCCTTGCTAGTAATCGAGCTAAGAGATGGATCTGTTCAACCAGACGACAAGCTGCTAGTCTCAACCCTGTTGAACATAAGTGTACGATCTGTTGAAAGAATCTGGGAAGACGCCAAAAAGCAGATTGCCGATGGCAAAGAAGTAGATGTCTCAAGCAAGAAGCCAGGAAGAGCTGGCCGAAAGAGAAAGGAGCTGGATCTAGCGAGGACCTCAACAATCCCACTAAATAAAAGAAGGACAATTCGATCTCTGGTACGGTCTCTAGGTGTGGCCCGATCGACCCTACATAAGAGGTTCCAGTTGAATGAGCTCAACCGCATCACAAGCACTGTGAAGCCTCACCTCAAGCCAGAGAACAAGCTTGCGAGATTGAAATTTTGCATGTCCATGCTCGATGACAATTCGATATCAACTTCTCGGGCTATGTTCAAGCCAATGACCAATATGGTTCACATCGATGAAAAGTGGTTTGACATGACGAGAGTGAAGAATAGTTACTATGTACTTCCAGGAGAACCTGAACCCAAGCGCACCGTGTCAAACACTAACAGCATTGGGAAGGTAATGTTCCTAACAGCTGTGGCCAGGCCTCGATATAACAATGAGGGGGAGCTAACATTCGATGGGAAGATCGGCATTTGGGCATTCATCGAAGAGACTGAGGCAGTGCGGACAAGTCAGAACAGAGCAAAGGGAACAAAAGTGTTGAAATCAGTGAAAGTAACCAGGCCTGTGTGCAGAGATTATCTCATCAATAAGGTTATCCCAGCAATTCAAGATAAGTGGCCTGACGATGATGAGGGAGCAACAATATTCATCCAACAGGATAACGCAAAGCCTCATGTCCTTCCCAATGATGCAGCTTTTCGAGAAGCTGTGGAACAAACTGATCTTGACATCCGATTGCTACAACAGCCCCCAAATAGCCCTGAGTTCAATTGTTTGGATCTCTGCTTCCATAACTCTCTCCAGTCTCTAACCGACTGCAGGTCACCTACAAACATCCAGGAACTGGTACAGGGTGTGGAAGAGGAATTCGAGAACTATGATCCCCACAAGTTGCACAGAAGCTTTATCACATTAGAAGCAGTTATGTTTGAAGTTATGAAAGACAAAGGAGGAAATCAATATAAGCTGCCACACTTGCACAAGGATCGTATTCAGAATGCTGGCAGGGAAATAATCAGTGTATATTGCGACAGTCAGGTAGTTGTTGATACCAGGGCCATTATAGAAGAAATGGAAATTGCAATAGGAAAAGAAAAGGGAAGGAAAGAATTAGCTACAGAAGGGAAAAGAAAGAAAAGTAAAGGGAAGGGAAGTGAAGAAGTGGCCAGAGAAAGGAATTAATTGAATTGTGTATGTCTTGTGTCAAGAGGGGACAAAGAGGCCCTTATGTCATGTCCTTGTGTATGCCTTGTCTAATCCTTGTATATCAACTCCTTGTTGGAATTTATTGGAATTTGGGTTATTTGGATTAATTGAATTATCTTGGTTATTTTAGTTATTTTAGAAAATCATCAAAGTTCAAAGCCTAGCTGATTTGAACGGCTTATTCTCTGGAATCATCAATCAGCATCAATGTGCATTCAGGCTAATTCTTTGAACTATGATCATTATTTGGATTTAATCAAATCCTGCTCAGATCAATATCACCTGCCCAATATTCAGTCAATCAAGGGAGGAAATTGCTACTGTTTGTGTGCAGAATTTGTAACTGACAAATTTCACAGTGATCAATTTGGATGGTGTGCAAAATTTGTCTGCAGAATTCCTGTGTATGACAGTTTCAGAATTTGTAATTTGTGTGCAGATCAGTATGAGGTTTGCATGGTTTGTATGGTGGCTCCAGTGTAAAACTGTAGATATCTACTAATGATGATATCTCCTTGGGGCCCAGTGGTTGACAGTATTACTCCTGCTAGTATTTTCAAGATTCAGTGCCATGCAAATGTACTCCATCAAAAACAGAATCAAAGACATAATGTGGGAGTAGTAGTGCATATTTATTGCCCATGCTGATTATTCACTTCACAAGGTTACCTAGTACTCCATCAAAAACAGAATCAAAGATGGCATGGCATGCTTGATGTGATGTAACTAATCTTTGTGCCATAATCTTTGCCATTTTAGAAATGCACTAATTAAATTTCTAAAATGAAGCTATAGATATACAGTGTTCTGTTCTGACAGTAGCTAGGTACTGTAGATATGATAGCTGAAGTTTCAGAACAGAGGAGAAGGAAGAAGTAGTAGTCACTATAATTTCAGTTAACTGAAAACAAGAACTCTGCAAGTTGAGGTTTAATTTACAGGAGTATCTTGAACTTTAAAAGTGCAGTCCTAACTTGAATACTGTTGAGACAATACTAATTTCAGAGTTCATAGTTCATGACTGAATTTAGAGACAGTAAAAATCTTACTGAAAACAAAATTGTTCAGAGATCGAATGCTTGCAAAACTGTTCAGTTAACTGTGCAAAATTGTTCATTTAACTGTGCAAAATAGTCCAAACTAAAAATCAGTGAAGTGGAGTACTCCAAACTCTAAACTAGCAGAACTAGTACAAATTTTCCAACCAGAAAATGAACAGATTTTACTCACATTCAGTGAAGTGGTTCACAAACTAAAATTCAGTGGTACACTGACCAGCCACTCGCGGTTCAGAAACTAAATTTCAGCAGAGATTCAGAAAGTTCAGAACATTTCAGTAACAGAGAAGATGGAGATGTAAACACTGACCAGCCACTCGTGGTGGCCCTGGAAGCCCTCCTGGTTGAGCTTCTTGACGGCGATGACCATGCCGGTGCCGGGGCGGGCGGGCGCGAAGGTGGTCTCGTCGACCCAGCCCTTGAAGAAGGACCCGAAGCCGCCCTCGCGGAGCACGCTGTCAGGCCGGAAGTTCCCGGTGGCCGTCTTGAGCTCCGTGAAGGCGAAGCTCTTGACGTTGGCCGACTGGAGGATCTCGCCCTCGCTCCGCGGTGTTGGCGGCACCATCGTCGTCGACGGCGAGGACGACACCCGGCTGCTCGACACGCTCGCGCCCCCTTTAGGTTGTTGTTGGTGGTCCGAATCCAGCGCCTCCGGGCTCTCCGACGGCGGTTCCGACGCAGCCGGAGCAGAGCGCGGCGGTAGCTGGGGAAATCGAAGATTTTTTTGAGGAAGGGGGGAGCTTGGGGAGGCAGGCGAGCGGCAGCTGCGGCGGCGGAGCAGGAGGCAGCTGCGGCGGGAGAGCGGGGGAGCAGGGGAGCTGCGGCGGCGGGGAGAAGGGCAGCTGCGGCGGCGGGGAGCAGCGAAGCTGCGGCGGCGGAGAGCAGCGCAGCTGCTGCTTCTGTCGGAGGAGGACGAGGAGCGCGGGTTTGGTCGGGAGAAACTAGAGGGGTTTTTTGTAAAAATGCCCTCGCGACAAGAATTACGGGACGGAGGGAGTATGATTTGCTTAAGCTGAAATCCTACTTTATTCAACAGGAGCGTGTGCGGTTATAGCTACACGCAGCTGCTTGCTCGGACGAGCCAGTTGACCTTTGACTTTTCTCGGTCAGATTATTCTGACAGCCCGACCCCACAGCGAAGTCAGCCGCTACATCAGCTGCACGCACGTCAGCCCGCGCGTCGCAATCCACTGCCCAAGACCATCGAGAAGCCGCGAGCCTCCGCGTCCACACGTTTTACTCCTGGGAAGATCAACGACGTATGTCCATCCTCCTGGCGCCGCTCTGTCAACGACATCCGCGCCGCGTTGCTGTCGATGTTTCCAGGGTGGTATATAAGCGCCTCCATTCGCCAGCACCTCCCGCCTCAGCCTCACTTCAACTCAACCACGTACCACGCCACCCTCCTCTCCAAGCTCTCAGGCCTCTCTCTCTCTCTCTCTCTCTCTCTCTCTCTCTCTCTCTCTCTCTCTCTCTCTCTCTCTCTCTCTCTCTCTCTCTCTCTCTCTCTCTCTCTCTCTCTACGCACAGCCATGGCCACCGCGGACCAAGACTGCGCCGCGACGTTCCATGACCATCATCGCGGAGGTTCTTCAGCGACGGAGCTCCACGGCCGGACGATGTCCTCGGAGCAGGAGCACAGCATCATCGTGGCCGCGCTGCGGCACGTCGTCTCCGGGTACACCACGGCGCCGCCGGAGGTCGTCGTCGCCGTGCCGTGCGGGCGGTGCGGCATCGACGGCTGCCTCGGGTGCGACTTCTTCGGGGCCACCGAGGCGGAGGCGGTGGCGCAGGCGACGGGAGCGGCGGCGGCAGGAGGGGCGCAGAGGAAGCGGCGCAGGAAGAAGAACGTCTACCGCGGCGTGCGGCAGCGGCCGTGGGGCAAGTGGGCGGCGGAGATCCGCGACCCGCGCCGCGCGGTGCGCAAGTGGCTCGGGACGTTCGACACCGCCGAGGAGGCCGCGCGGGCGTACGACCTCGCCGCGCTCGAGTTCCGCGGCCCGCGCGCCAGGCTCAACTTCCCGTGCTCCGACGAGCCTCTGCGTGAGCACGGGAGCGGCAATGGTGGCGGTGACGCTGGCGCGACGCCGGAGAACGAGGCTCTGACAACGCCGTCGCCGTGCAGCACGGACGCCGGCCAGAGGACGCCGGGAGAATGGCAGCTGAGTGCGGACGGAGCCGGCGACCAGCTGTGGGAGGGCTTGCAGGATCTCATGACGATAGATGGAGCGGACACATGGTTCGCGCCATTTTCGAGTCCAGTATAAGTGTATTTGAGAGCTTGTATATAAGGGTGATTACGGATACTGTAGATAGCAGCTGGTTGGAATAGACTAACTGAGAACCTTAGTGATTTGTTCGTTCAATTATTCGTTCAGACAAAGCATTGCTAGCACAGAGTCGTTACATTTGTTAAGCATCAGGAAGTTGTCTCTGTTTTACTAACATTGTACTCTTGTATCAAAACACATGCTTTCTCAGAATAACATACACACAAAAAACTAGACATATATCACATATCAAAGTATTTCTTTTTAGTAGTACTAGCAAAAATGCCCGTGCGTTGCAACGGGTGAAAACAGCCAGACGCCCATACCCACTGAGCATGACTAAAAACCTCACCCTCATGCCCCTAACATAATAAACATGACGAATACCTCATCCTCAGGTCCACATCTTCCATTTCAATATGACATGAGACCCATGTTTCCGCTTGTCCTCTTTGCGTCCTCGTCGCCCGTGGTGGCAGTACCAGTTGTCACTAACCAAGGTTGGCCAGGTCCAATAGCTGGATCGTTGAGCCTCCTTCGTGTCCGGTGAGATCAAGAGCGTTGAGCAAAGGATTTTTTTTTATCATCCGGCTAATATAATATGAAAAAGCGCTGCACATAATATTTCTCCGTGTTATCATGTAAACTGAATAGTTTGTGTCAGGTAGGCCATGAAATCTTAGTTGGACTCCTATTTTTTTTTAGGTGTAGTTGGACTCCTTATGCATTGTGACGGGTGTCACTGGGCCGAGCGAGGCTGGTCGTACGTGAAGACGCGATGGAGAAAAATATTCCTTCCATATCCCTTGTTTAATGAACCGAACTAAAACAATGCATCCGTGGGCATATTTCAAAAATTCACCTAGTTATATTAGTAGTATAGATTAAAAAAAAAGTTAGCTACAGTGCCTCCTAGTTTAAAAAAATCATGTTTTAAAAAAATGTTTGCCTTTTCAAATTCAAAGTCCAAAATATATTTGTGTTTTAAAAAATGTTCGCAAATTCGGAAGAAACATTCACTACAGTACCTCCTAGTTTTTAAAAATTGTTTGTGTCTTAAAAAATATTCAGCTTTAAAAAAACAAAAATCTATTTTATTTTTAAATGTTCGAGATTAAATTTATTTTTCACAACTTTGCAAAATATTAGCGTTCTAAAATATATTCCTTTTTGAAGAAAAAAAATTGTTTTGCTCTCAGTATATGACGCGGCTATGGCTTAATTTGCGAAGTCGCGCTATCAAGTAACAGTAAGCCTCATATAGTACAGTGGCTAGCAGTTTGAGGTGTCCAACGTGAGGACCTGGGTTCGACTCCTAGCGAAGAAATTTTTTTCTTGGACATTTTTCGCTGTTGGTACAGGATCCGCTAATGGGCTGGCCCATCCCGGTTCTGTGCGTCGTAGATATTTTTGGCAGAAACAAATCGGAGAACGTGAGTGCGTTGACGTACGAAAAAACATGTGGGTCCCATCATAAACCAAAAAAAGTGGAGAAACAATCCTCCCTTTAATATTAGGTAGAGATTTAAGGACGTGAATAATGAACTGATGATTGCTCAGCGCAGTCCCTGGCGCCAAGGTTTCTTCCTACCGTGCTTCACACCGACCATGGATCCAAGGGCAAAACTACTACGTAGTAAAAATAACTCTAGATCGAGAGGTTTTTTAACATGGTCCTTCTTACCTCTAAATAGACAAGGAGGTGATTCACGCCCCACAAAAATTACTCTGAATCACCTCTTACCTATGGTTTATTTTGAGAATAGACAAGGCAAAATATCCAAAACTATGCTATATACAAAAACGGAAATTTGACGCTATATATACAGTAATTATTGCTATGATATTTGCAATTGACATGGTATCAATAAATCAATTTTCATGTTATGTACAAATAATTTGTCGTGGTCCAGTACAGTACCAAAAAATGCCCGGTAAATTCACCATAAAAAACAGTTGCCATCATTGCGATGATTATTTCCATTATATATGTAATAAAAACTATAGAACACGTAAATTGAGCAAAGCGCACAAAAAAATGCATGATGCAGGGGGGAGGGATCATTGGTGACATGGCAAATGTATGTATTTTGAAAA
This sequence comes from Elymus sibiricus, assembly GCA_039707655.1. NCBI lineage: Eukaryota > Viridiplantae > Streptophyta > Magnoliopsida > Poales > Poaceae > Elymus > Elymus sibiricus. Next base: position 309,187,187 of record CM077671.1, read on the forward strand.
AATGATCACATTGGCAATTGTAAAACTTGTTCTCATAAATTTCCATGCTTTTCATAGAGAGATAAAAATCTAAGTTTTCCCACGTGAGTAGAACACATGATGGCAATATAAAAATAGTACAAGGTGATATGAAAGAAATTTGAAAATTTGCTCTATAGGTCATGGCAAGCGCAGGAAAAAAATGTACGATTGGATGGGAAATTTGAGAAAAAAAATCTCACTGAAGAAGGCGAGTGTAAGTGTTTGCCATTGTAATCATAAAATTGCCATAGTTTTGCCAAGTGGGTAGAACACATGATGGCAATATAAAAAAACATAGATATGACAAAAAGAAATTTTAAAAAAAATGCTCTATAGGCCATGGCAAATGCAAGAAAAAATGCACTGTTTGATGGGAAATTTGAGAAAAAATCTCATTCAATATGGCGACTGTAAGTGTTTGCCATTGTAATCATAAAATTGCCATGGCAATTTATGATTACAGGATTAAAGATAATGTTGTTATCTTTAAATTCGCCATGGAAATTGTAGATTATTTTTCTTCTAGTTTTTGCCCTGTGAGTACTACACACGATGGCAATTTGGTTTAAAATACTACAACCATGGAACTTCACAAGCTGATTTTTCTGTACCAAATACTCATATCGTTCCTTCACAAGATGACTCCTTTTTCTGATGAAGTGATTTCCAATGATTTATTTCAAATTAGGCCTTTGAAAGATCCCGGACTGGACGGATTTCCTTCTCGGTTTTAACAAAGGAACTAGCGTTGTTTAAAGGAGGAAAATTTTGTGGCGGTTCGGAATTTCTTCGAGAGAGGACACATGCACGATGGGGTAAATGTCACCTCCGTTGTATTGATCCCTAAAGTTCAACACCCTTCTTCCTTGAAGGAATTCCTTCCTATTTCTCTATGCAATGTGATTTACAAGATAGTTTCTAAATGTCTGGTTAATCGTTTGCAGCCACATTATTACCGAGCTAATTTCGGGGAATCAAAACACTTCTACTCCTGAAAGGCTTATCTCGCATTGCTTCGTTATCGCTTTTGAGTGCATCCATCATATACAATATTCAAATAATTGGGGTGATTCTTTTTGCGCTTACAAGTTGGATTTATCAAGGCCTATGATCGTGTTGACTAGGACTTTCTAGAGCGAGCTTTATTGAGATGGGGTTTCTTCTCCCCCCATGGATATCTCGGTCATGGAATGTGTTCGCTCTCTCAAGTACTCTGTGAAATTCAATGGTCGTCTGCTGGAACAATTTCCCCATCTCACGGCCCACGCCAAGGTGATCCATTATTGCCTTTTTTTTATTCCTTTTTATTACTGAAGAATTGTCTGCTTTATTGCATAATGTTGTACAAGAAAGAGGTTTAGATGCCATTAAGATTTGTCACACGACACACGCTGTATGAAATATATTATTTGCGGATGAATCCCTCCTTTTCTTCCGGGCAACACCGGATCAAGCGACGATTTTCAAGGATGTTTTAAACATTGATGCTTCAGCTACGGGTCAACTTATAAACCTTTGAAGTGCTCCATCATATTCCCTAAAATATCCTTGTCCGATTTCTGAGGAAATCAAGAATACTTGGTGTTACTCAAGAATAATTTGGACTGAAATACCTAGGCTTGCCTGTTCCAGCTGGGAGAATTTTTTTTAACAGAAAGGCACCAAGGGGTGCCAATATATTCAGCTCAAATTCAGTGTACATCATGATTACAGAAACTGCTTAGAAGATAGAGTAAATGAGACTGCAGAATCTGAGAAAGAAGAGCTGAATAGAAGTCGGAGAAGACAGCAAGGGAGCCGAATCCCTTCTGATGAACCACATGACTAAACAAGACAAGGCATCCTAAAGAAGAACATGACATGAACTGCCCTTCTACTACCCAAAGAGCATAGCTACACCATGGAAACATCACCAAGAGCAGCTGGACCAACCGCTTCAGAGAAATTGGGCTCCAATAACTTGCATCAAGTTCTGAAGAAGATAGAGAACACAGAGCATAGAGATAGTAGTCCAGCCATGCTCCAAAATCGTTGGCTTAGCCTGCATATTCACCAACAAGTCTCCTTGCACCTGAAGAAGTCCATCCCTACAACTGAAATACTACAAGAACAAATGAAGCAGAGTATCTTAAACAGAGAAGAAATAGATAACCAAGAAGCAAAGAGCTAGTAACAGTGCACTGTGTGAATCTTAATACCAGGAATTTGAAAATTAGACAGAAGGAATACAACATTGCAAGAATTAGAAGAGTGATTACGAGCAAAGCAACAAATCTGAGTATCCCTATTTGCTCTGAAAACCTGGTGAGCAAGGTTATGGGCAACTCCATTAACTTCTCTAGAAATATGAAAAACTTTAGAATTAAGAGCTGCAGAATGTTTGAAAAAATTGGCAAGATCCTTTCTAATATTCCAAGGAATAGAGGTATCCAAGGTGTTAGCCAAAGCAACACATTTAGCAAGAGTAAGACAGTCGGTTAGAAAAGTAGCATGCACACTATTGAGCTAAGAGGCTATATTAGCAGCAGAAGCAAGAGCAATAGATTCAGCATGCAAAGGAGTAGATGTAGAGGAAGCCGAGGCCTGAATTTGAATATTAATTTCTCCCTGCTCCGAGGGAAGAGAAATATAGATACCAACACCTGTAGCCACATCTCCTCGAGGAAGGCCAGGAACTTTTTTTGTTGTGAAAGGAGTAGATGTAGGATCGAAAGTATGTCTAGAGGGGGGTGATTAGACTACTTGAGCAAATAAAAGTTCTACCTTTTCCCAATTTTAAGTGTTTGCAGATTTTAGTGATTATAGCACTTCAAGTACACCCTACACATGCATGTCTAAGAGTATAGCAGCGGAAAGTAACAACAAGCATATGTAGTAGAGGGTAGGAAGGAAGATCAAACGCAATTTGGAGACACGAAGATTTTTCCCGTGGTTCCGATAGGTGGTGCTATCGTACATCCACGTTTATGGAGTCTTCAACCCACGGAGGGTAACGGTCGCGAGAGTCCACGGAGGGCTCCACCCATAAGGGTCCACGAAGTAGCAACCTTGACTATTCCATAACGGCTTCCGTCCACGAAGGACTAGCCTCACTATGGGTAGATCTTCACGAAGTAGGCGATCTCCTTGCCCATACAAACTTCTTGGTTCAACTCCACAACACGAAGTAGGAGGCTCCCAAGCTAGACCTAACCAATCTAGGAGGCACCACCCTCCAAAAGGTAATAGGCTCGGCAATGTCGATGAACTCCTTGCTCTTGTGCTTCAAGATGATAGACTCCTCAACACACAATCACTCTCTCACAGATTTGGCTTTGGTGGAACAGATTGATTTGGTGGAAAGCAACTTGGGGAGGCTAGAGATCAAGATTCATATGGTAGGAATGGAATGGCTTGATCTCAACACATGAGTAGGTGGCTCTCTCTCGGAAAATTGGATGGGGCAAGTATTGAATAGTTCTGAGTGCTTCTCTTTCGAGTGGGTGGTGGTGAAGGGGTATATATAGGCATCCCCAAAAATCCAACCGTTACACCTAAAGTGACCAACTCGGTGACACCGAAGTATAAAACTCGGTGGTACCGAGTTGCTCCAAAGGTAGCAACTTTTGAATCTCGGTGAGACCGATACATAAATCTCGGTGGTACCGATAAGGTGACCAACGGTCAGTTTACCAAAACTCGGTGACGCCGATCCAAAATCTCGGTGGTACCGATTTTAAGAATCGAGGTAACATAAAGTTGGCAAGCTGAACTCGGTGGCACTGAAGTGGAATCGGTTGCACCGATGTGCTAGGGTTTGGCATGGGTCTGTCTGAGGTGGGAATCGGTGGCACCGAGTGGAAATTGTTGGCAGCACCGATTTTCAAGATAGGCTTAGACAGACTTTTGTGGAAGAGTTTGTGGGTGTTTTTGGTGACTATCACTTATGCACGTGGAGCATCTTGTTCACCAACAGTACCTTACCCCCTTTTAATAGTATTGGCTTTCCTATGGACTCAAGGTGATTCTCACAAAGTAAAATGTAGAATCCTCTTGCTTGAAGCTTTGCCAATCCATTTCCTTGCCTCTTGGGGTTTCTCCACAATCCTTTTGCCAACCTATCATTGAACTTTTCCTGAAATATACTTAGTGGAAACATTAGTTCAATGACATATATGTTGTTATTAATTACCAAAACCACCAAGGGAGCAAATGTGCTTTCAATCTCCCCCTTTTTGGTAATTGATGACAACATATAGATCAAAGCTTCGACATATGATATAATCAATGAATATAATCGTCGCTTTGAGAAGTATGTGATAAGCAAGAGCTCCCCCTAAATTTGTGCATTATTTTGAATTTGCGTTTGAATGCAAATGCACAATCGATTAGGTACATGAGGCACTCTTTCATGTCACATACAACTTGGTAGTGTGCGAGAGTAATAAGAATGAATATCATAGCACAACACAATCAAGTAAAGGTGAATGATCATCTCATAAGAATCACAAGGATAGGAAATAGTAGCAATACACAACAAGTGTATGATCAAACACCAACAAAGTTTAACACAAGCAAACCAACCAAAAGATATCAATGTTTTGAAAAGAAATAAAAAGCAACGCTCTCGCTCTCTCTCGAAGCCTAAAGATCTATATACATCTTCTCCCCCTTTGGCAACAAGTTACCAAAAAGTTCAAAGGTATATAACTAAGAGCTCTTCTGGGGCTGATCTCCTCCGGTGGCCGATGAAGGAGTCGAGAGAACGGCATCAGCGAAGACTTCTGCAGACGTCATGGACGGAGTCGGAGTAGTAACTGGAGGTGCTGGAGGAGCTGAAGGAGCTGCGGCAGGAGCTGATGAAGAAGGTCTAGACTCTGGAACTGGCACTGTGGCTGATCTGGGCTGAGTCCTGAACTAACTGGCTGTCCGGAGAGGTGGACTATCCTCATCATCATCAGTAGTGTGGGGGTTGGGCATGCCATCAACTTCCTTCTTGAGCTCATTCACAGTCACTGTGAGCTCATCCACCTTGTTGTTGAGAATATGGAATTTGGTGTCAACAATCCTCGAGAGGCTCTCCTGGTTCTTCAATATGTTTCCAATGTCCTTCTGCATGCTGAGCACAGAGCTAAGTAGAAGATCCATCTGCTCACTCCTAGTCTTTGGCACCTGAGAACTAGAGTCTCTGGCTGCCTCTGCCTGTGCCTGTGCTGTAGCTGATGTGGGATGATCTGGGTCCATCACCATAACATTATCTTCTAGCTCTGGCAAGAGTGGCAAATGTGGTTGATCAAGTGCATATATGTGCTTCTCCAACTTGGAGTTGATAAGCATCTGTATATATGGAGCTTATCCACATGACATCTTCTGATCTGCTGCAGTCCTCTTCATTGTTTCAACTATCAAGTCCATCACTCTGAATCTGGTGTGTTGATCAAGATGGAGCAGCATGTTGATAGAATATCCTCTTATCATCTTCTCATCTCCAGACTTAGGCATCAAGCTATGCCTTAAGATAGTGTTGATCGTGCGTAGACCAGCCTGGAGGAAGTAAATGGATCCAAACTTGTGTGATGGCAAATTTGCAGCAGGGATCTCATTGTACATGTTCTTCATAGCATTATGGTTTGCCTTGGACTCGGAGTACACATCCAAGTCTCCGTCTTGCACCTGTGGAGCTCCTAAGATGGCAGCCCACTCCTCAACTGAGGATTCATATCTGGTGCCTTATGTCATCCACACAATCTTACCATCTCCATAGAAATGTGCCGTGGAGTAGAATTGCATGATCATCTCGTCGTTCCAAGCGGTAAACTCCTTACCAACAAACTCATCAAGACCAATGCAGTGGAAGTTATCGTGCACACTTGGGAAGTAGTCCTCATTATCCTTGATGTGCTTCCAATCCACATATCTCATGTCACTCACTGCGGGGCTCTTATCAAGCAAGATTGTTTCATAGAAATCTTGTTGCTCCTTTGTATAGAACCTGTAGTCCACAGCAGTCCTCCTCCTTTGAGAGTAGGGATCAATAGCTCTCCACTCTCTCAAACCTGAGTCCTTCCTCTTCTTCATGTCTTCAGCAACAGGATGGCTGGCATTGTGCTCTGGAAGGTGTGGTCTAAGCTTCATCAAAACAAACTATGCATCATCTTCAGCTTCCCTGAAAGTGGAGGTCTTGTTCTTGGAAGTAGCTGGGATGTCTCTGGAAAACCTCTTGGGTTTAGGAACAGCAGCAGCCTTCTTGGGGGCAGTCTTGGTACCTTTGGATGATGTATCCTTAGGCATAGCATTAGCCATGAGCTTCTTCTTCTTCTTAGGAGGAGCCTTGGCAGCTGGCTTTGCCTCCTCCTCAGCCTCAGCCTCTTGATCCTCATACATAGAGGTAGGCATGCCCATGACATGTATGATCCTCTTTCTGGACTTCTTCTTCTCTCCTGCCTTCTTAGGCATGGACTTCTTGGAGGGCTTAACAGTCATTGTTGCCCTAGCACTCTCTGGTGCTCTCACTGACTCTGAGCTAGCATACTCTTTCCTTATAGCCTTCTTCTTGGAAGTAGTGGCAGCAGCAGTGCTCCTGACAGTTGTGTCTTTCTTGGGCAGCTCTTCTGGAATAAAGTCTTCATCCTCCTCATCAGAATTGAGCTTTCTTCTTGCCCTGGTTGCAGCTTTGGGCAGATCAGGTGATCTAGGAACATCATCATAGCTCCCTTCAGGACTAGTGCCTGAGCTCATGTCAACACTTTTCTCTCTGAAGTCATTCTGGCTATCATCAGAACCTGACATCTCTGACCCTGTGAAATAGAGTATAGAAGAGTGGAAGGGTTGAGTCATCACAAAATGCAGACAGTTTTCAAAGATTTGAACTAAAATTTCTCCAAATTTGCATTCTGCCAAGTGAATATCGGTACAACCGACACAAATTTTTCGGACCCACCGAGACAAACAACCTGCATTACAGAAACTTGGCACCACTTTCGGTGAGATCGAAAATGGGCACTCGGTTTCACCGAGGCTGTTCTCAGTTGACCAGAAAAGCGAATCGGTGCTACCGATTCTTTTGCGTCGGTTCCACCGAGATTCAATTTGCGGACGGCAATCCCTAAAAAATCTTTCGTTCGCTATTTTACTGGAGGTTCTTGTGGATAGATCAATCTCAAAGCGTGTCTTATCGATGGAAAAGTCCTAATGCGCAAGATTTAGAGGGAGGAGCGCACGAGGGGTCGAAATCGTACCCGAACTCGGTGACGATCTCGCTACGGCGGCGACGGCGGTGAAGATTCCGTCGACGGCGTGGACTTCCAACGGCGGAGGCGCTCGGGAAGACGAAGGAGATGACCAGGGGTCCTTGTTCGGTAGCTAGGGTTTTCGAGGGGGTGACGTTTCAGAAAGTAATTTCAAAAGTTGGGTCCGCCTCTTTATATACCCGTGGCTGTCGGTGACACCGGTTCTAACTTTTCGGTGTCACCGAGTTTCTCTACTGTCAGCTGACAAGGAAACTCGGTGTAACCGAGAAGATGGAATCGGTGATACCGAGTGTGAAAACCAGATCAACCCTAGGCATTCGGTGAGACCGAGAATTTTGAGTTGGTTTCAGCGAGATGCACTTGGGAGGATTTAATGGTCAGTCCTTTGTCGATACGGAACTCCGAGTGCTCCTCACACAGAGAGATCGAAAAGTACTTGTTAAAATTTTGTGATGCAGCAAGAATGAAATATGAGACGAGAAAGCATAGATAGCTAGAGAGTGGTCCTAGGAATTCTTGTCCATCCAATTGGCAAAAGAAAAATTAAAAATCAAATAGCAACAATTGGATGTCCTCGAATGGTTAAAGAAATGCAGACCAACATGCTCACACAATAAGATGTCAAATGAAATCATGGCAAACATGCACATACATACTAGCATCTATCAAGCATTTTGGCGATGACGGAGTCATCTATATATGAGTATATTGACTTAGGAGCCAAGTAAGAATACTTGATCATAGGTCATACTCATCGTTTAAGCACAAGTGGGGTTACCACTTTTACATAAAGCATTTAATGTTGTCACATTCTAAGAGATGCTTTAACTCAAGTCTTAGAGTAAAGCTCCCCCTTGATGTGACATCCCCCCATAGGAGGGATAAACTAACCTTGGGTTTGTCATAGAAGACTTCATGTGGGTGATGTAGTGGTGGATGCTCAAGGTTGATGAAGATCACCAAGAGTTGGGAGCATCCTTGTTGTTTCTTACTCTTCTCACCTACATGGGTTAGTCCCAACACACAAGAGACAAATACAAGGATATCTATGGACATGGAGTGCAAAGCATACATGATGATGTCCATGGATCTGTTGATTACCTTGTCCCTTGCTTGCCTTGGAGGGAATGTGTGACTCCTTGAACTATTGCATGATGTTGATGTGGATTGCAACTAGTTCTTGCCAATAATGGATGTGAGTGAATTTCATTGGCGGAGTCACCCCTCAAGAACTTCTCTAGTTCTTCTTCTTGGGGACCCACATCAACTTGATGGGGATCCTTGGTGTTGAAGTGGCACTTGTAGAAGTTGAACTTGAAGTAGCCTTGGTAACCCAGTTCACCAAAGCATGGGATTCATCTTCATATGGGTCAATGTCCTCTTGAAGCTTGTCCTTGCCCTTGAGCTTGTGGTCTTGTGGTGGAAGGTCATCTTGAGTGTTTGTTCCCTTGGGAAGAGTATGTTCATACTTCTCCCTTTGAGGAACAAACTTGGGCTTGGGGTATTGACCTTCTTCCCATTCAACTCCATTTGCGTTGAAGTAGCCAATGCCATGGTTCTTCCGGTATCCTCCGTGCTTGCGTACAATCTCCTCAAATTGCTTACACCCGGCAAGACTCTTGTAGATACCTTTCTCTATAATTCCTTTCAAAAGTTCATTTTCTTCCTCAAGTGTAACTTCGCTAAGAGAATCATCATTAGTGGAATCAATAGAACTACTAGAAGCAACATCATTAGATTTAGCATTTTTAGTGTTGCTACTAGATGAAGAACCTTTCTTGCCTTTGTTACTAGTTTGTTTAGACTTAACTTGTGGAATGAATGTAGACAAGAGTAGTCGTATGGCTAGATAAGATGAAGTCTTCTTTCGAAGATCGTCATTGATAGCTTTAAGAAACTCATGTTCTTGCTCCAAGGTGAGCTTCTCGAAGCGTAGCTTCTCATGAGTCCTTACAAGCTCTCTATGATCTTCTAGAGTAGATTCATGGGCTAACTTAAGAGTGTTTAATTCTTTAGTTAGTTGTTCTATTTTCATCTTATCATCATCAACCGACTTATCTTGACTAGCATGAAAATTATCAAGTTCATTTTGACTAACATCACTAGTTTTATCAAAGAGCAAGTCATCATCACCAAGTAAATCATCTTCATCACTATTGAAATCAAGATACTCGGGGTGTGATACCTTGGGGCCTTTAGCCATGAAGCAACTTCCACTCCCTTCATTTGGTGAATCAAATAGATCATAGGAGTTGGTAGTCACTAGTGCAATTCCGGCAACACCTTCATCTTGACTATAGTCGGAGTTGGAGTGATAGCTTCTCTCGGAGTGGTTATCGGATTCGGAGCCGGAAACCCATTCACCAACGTGAGCTTGATGTCTTCTTCTTGTGTAGCTCTTGGTGTACTTGTCCTTCTTCTCCGAGTCCCTACTTCTCCTTGAGGGCCTTCGTTCCTAACGATCATCTCTACTCCTTCTCTCTCTTTGAGGTGATTCATTTCTTGAGCTTCGTCTTCTAGGTGACTCTTCTCTTCATTTGTAGGGAGCCGTGCACTCATTGGAGTAGTGTCCGGGTTTCCCACAATTGTAGCAGTTTCGGTCACGACTTGACGAACGCTTCTCTTCATATCTTGAGTTGGAGCTTTGTTCTTTGCCTCTATTCTTGTAGAACTTGTTGAATTTCTTGAACATGAGGCTTATCTCTTCATTGGTGACAAGGTTGTCGCTTGAAGTTGCGGGAGCATCACTTGTGGCTTTGTAAGCACCGCTAGACTTGTTGCTCTTCTTTGTCTTTGAGTGTCATCTCATGAGCAACAATCCTTCCAATGACTTCCGTAGGCTTGAGATCTTTGTAATTGGGCATCATTTGGATCAATGTGCACACGGTGTCGTATCTCTCATCCAAAGCTCGAAGTATCTTCTTGATGATGAATTTGTCGGTCATTTCTTCGCTTCCTAAGCCGGCGATCTCATTTGTGATGAGAGCTAGCCTAGAGTACATCTCTGCGACTCCTTCTCCATCCTTCATCTTGAACTTGTCAAGCTGACTTTGAAGAACGTCCAACTTGGATTCTCTCACGGATTCGGTACCTTCGTGCATATCAACCAAAGTATCCCAAATTTCCTTGGCATTCTCAAGACGACTGATTTTGTTGAATTCTTCGAGGCATAGCCAGTTGAAAAGAATGTCACATGCTTGAGCGTTGTATTGCAACATCTTCAATTCATCCGCGGTCGCTTCACGATCCGATTCCTTTCCATCACCAACGAATTCACCTTGCAAGCCAACACAAACAACAGCCCAAACGGCGGGGTTATGACCAAGAAAATGCATTTTCATTTTGTGCTTCCAACTAGCAAAATTTGTGCCATCAAAGTACGGACCTCTACGGTAATAATTTCCCTCACTAGACGCCATACTCTCCTAGGTTATGAGACCAATGCAATGGAGACCAAAGCTCTGATACCACTTGTAGGATCGAAAGTATGTCTAGAGGGGGTGATTAGACTACTTGAGCAAATAAAAGTTCTACCTTTTCCCAATTTTAAGTGTTGGCAGATTTTAGCGATTATAGCAATTCAAGTACACCCTACACATGCATGTCTAAGAGTATAGCAGCGGAAAGTAACAACAAGCATATGTAGTAGAGGGTAGGAAGGAAGATCAAACGCAATTTGGAGACATGAAGATTTTTCCCGTGGTTCCGATAGGTGGTACTATCGTGCGTCCACGTTTATGGAGTCTTCAACCCACGGAGGGTAACGGTCGCGAGAGTCCACGGAGGGCTCCACCCATAAGGGTCCACGAAGTAGCAACCTTGACTATTCCATAACGGCTTCCGTCCACGAAGGACTAGCCTCACTATGGGTAGATCTCGAAGTAGGCGATCTCCTTGCCCGTACAAACTTCTTGGTTCAACTCCACAACACGAAGTAGGAGGCTCCCAAGCGACACCAAACCAATCTAGGAGGCACCACCCTCCAAAAGGTAATAGGCTCAGCAATGTCGATGAACTCCTTGCTCTTGTGCTTCAAGATGATAGACTCCTCAACACACAATCACTCTCTCACAGATTTGGCTTTGGTGGAAGAGATTGATTTGGTGGAAAGCAACTTGGGGAGGCTAGAGATCATGATTCATATGGTAGGAATGGAATGGCTTGATCTCAACACATGAGTAGGTGGCTCTCTCTCAGAAAATTGGATGGGGCAAGTATGGAATAGTTCTGAGTGCTTCTCTTTCGAGTGGGTGGTGGTGAAGGGGTATATATAGGCATCCCCAAAAATCCAACCGTTACACCTAAAGTGACCAACTCGGTGACACCGAAGTATAAAACTTGGTGGTACCGAGTTGCTCCAAAGGTAGCAACTTTTGAATCTCGGTGAGACCGATACATAAATCTCGGTGGTACCGATAAGGTGACCAACGGTCAGTTTACCAAAACTCGGTGACGCCGATCCAAAATCTCGGTGGTACCGATTTTAAGAATCGAGGTAACAGAAAGTTGGCAAGCTGAACTCGGTGGCACTGAAGTAGAATCGGTTGCACCGATGTGCTAGGGTTTGGCATGGGTCTGTCTGAGGTGGGAATCGGTGGCACCGAGTGGAAATTGTTGGCAGCACCGATTTTCAAGATAGGCTTAGACAGACTTTTGTGGAAGAGTTTGTGGGTGTTTTTGGTGACTATCACTTGTGCACGTGGAGCATCTTGTTCACCAACAGTACCTTACCCCCTTTTAATAGTATTGGCTTTCCTATGGACTCAAGGTAATTTCTCACAAAGTAAAATGTAGAGTCCTCTTGCTTGAAGCTTTGCCAATCCATTTCCTTGCCTCTTGGGGTTTCTCCACAATCCTTTTGCCAATCTATCATTGAACTTTACCTGAAATATATTTAGTGGAAACATTAGTTCAATGACATATATGTTGTTATTAATTACCAAAACCACCAAGGGAGCAAATGTGCTTTCAAAGGAGTAGTTGTAGAGGAAGCCGAGGCCTGAATTTGAATATTAATTTCTCCCTGCTCCGAGGGAAGAGAAATATAGATACCAACACCTGTAGCCACATCTCCTCGAGGAAGGCCAGGAACTTTTTTTGTTGTGAAAGTTGCATCAGAGTACTTTTTTGGCCCAACAATAAAAAGATCAGACCTGAGAGAATTACCTGGCAAAGGGAGCTGATTGCTAGCAGGAATGTGTTGAACCTGTTGATTCTTGATAGAAAGACCAGAAAGAACATCATGAGGCTCCAAATTCAAAGCACCAGCAGCAATGCTAACTTGATAAGGAAGATATTTTTTTCCATCAAAAAGAAAATCATTTCTTGCTTTCCAAAGACACCATAGAAAATTTAGGATATTCGGGATGGAACCGTGTGGGTGATTCATTTGAATGAAAGCAATAAGCATCGAATGCATTGTAGTATGGCCTTGGGTTAAAACATCAATTTTGAGAAACCAGGGAGAAGAAAACTAGGCTACACGAGCAAAATGACAAAGGAAAAATAGATGAAACTCATCCTCCAGTTGACCACATCGACAACACATTTGAGAAATGTGAATCGAGAAACGACTTACTCGCATACCCGTAGGCAAAACTTTTCTCAAAAGTCTCCACCCAAAAGTTTGCACCCTAGGAAGCATATTCTTTTGTTTCCAAAATAATTTAAGAAGATTTTTCAAATCCAAAGAAACAACACTAGGAGCATGTTTAGGATTAGCATGGATATCTTGTAAACACAATTTATAAGCAGATTTGGAGGAACAAATACCATTTGGAGTAAGATCCCAACACAACAAATCTGGAATTTCATCATCAAAAATATCAGTATGAACAATAATGGAAGCCAAAGGTTGCTGAAAAAATGAGAAGATGAGAGTTTGATTGCAAGTCCTTTGACCTGGAAGCCAAAGTTCCTTAACCAAGGCAGGGTACACAAAACCAGCATGTTGAGGAATGAGATGCTCATGAATGGAACTCCAATTATTACACCAAGGAGTGATCCAAATAGAAATGTTATACCTTGTGTTATTTGATAGAAAGAATGAGTTTTAAGCTTAGGTAACATTTTAAGAATGGAAGCCCAGGAAGCAGATTTAGGAGGAGTAGAAGTGGCAGTCCAAATGGAAGCATTAGGAAAATATTTAGCTTTAAGCACTAGATACAAATGAGAAGAAGGGGCTTTAGGTAACCTCCAAGCAGCAGATAAAATCAGACTTTCATTGATGGCCTGCAAGTTCCTTACCCCTAAACCTCCTTCATTTTTGGAGCTGCAAATGTCTTTCCATGCGCAAAGACAAAGACTCTTAGAAGAATCATTTTCTCGAATCCATGTCCATCAAAAAATTCTAATAATAGTCGTAAGCTTAGCAATGAATTTCTTAGTGAACAAGATATTAGCCATATAGTAGACAGGAGTAGCCGAGCAAACAGAACGAATCGGCTCAAGACGGGCATCATGGGAAAGCATGTTGGCTTTATAAGAAGGCAATTTTTGCACAAATTTGTCTAGAACGAAGTTATAAGCAAGAACTCTATTTTTAGCAGGGAGAATCAACGGGTGACCAAGATGAGTAAAATTAGCATCCAAAGAGGAGACAGAAATTTTTTGTTTGATATCCTGCATAACATTAGGAGGAACATGAGAGCTAAAAAGAATAGCAGATTTAGACGAGTTTGGAGTTTGACCAGAGATAGCACAAAATTGGTTTATTAGGTGAGCCATGGCATGGATAAAGGCGGGTTTGAATCCCTATAATTTAGACTAAGTAAGAGACTCGTGGACTAGAGTGAGAGATATTCCTCCTCGGTGAGTAAGAAGGTTCTTATTAAATCAGTGTCCCAAGCCATTCCTACCTACGTCATGAGCATATTCAAGTGACCTTTTTCAGTTTGTGACGATTTGACAAAAATGATGAGAGCAATGGCCAACAACAAATCATGATGAGATAATTTGTGTAATGCAGTCCATTGGGAAACTGCAGGAGACTAATTACCCGCCCCTATGCAGCTTATCTTTGGACTGCAATGCAAGAGTAATGGCCAATAGCAAATCATGATGAGATAATTTGTGACGGCGATGAGTGGTTGTTCCACCTCCTCGCGGGCTCACGACAACATCACAGACATAGTCATTATGGTGCTCTAGAGAATTTGACACCTCCGTAATGAACTCTCACACGACAAGACAATCCCACTGCTTGAGGTCTCATGTTACTTTTTAAGCAGCTAACCATCACAAATAGTTCTTTGGACTACATCAATACAAAAATTTGCTTGAGAATGATGAACATGGAAATAGGTTAATCCGACGACGGGACACGAACTAGCTGGATGCAAATGTTTCGATTGCTAATTGAACTGATTGTTCTGGTTTGCTCTATGTAGGGACTGAAATAATAATATACACAAGCTTTATGATCGTACTGGTACGTGCCCATACGACATTCTAACTCACCACAATATGTCTTAAAAGTGCCAGGAGTAAGGGTTTAATTCAACCTCAACAGAGAATTTTTATTGAGAACGATGAACTGGGAAGTAGGTTAATCCGGTGACGTGATGCGCACAAACCGGATGCAATGGGCTCTTTTGCGAACTGAACTAACTGTTCTGGTGTGCTCCTGTACGACGTTCTAACTTAGCACAACATGTCTTAAATATGCCTGTAATAATGGTTGACGGCACCCGCAATACGACCATTTTCTTGAGAACGACGAACTGTGAAGTTGATTAATCTGGCGACGTGACGTGAACAAACTGGATGCAAATGGTTGTTTGCTCATGGAACTCACTATTCCGGTGTGCTCTATGTACCATCATGAAATACTAACCTGAACAAGCTTTATGATCTACATACTTGTAAGACATTCTACCATACCGAAATATGTCATATAATGTGTATCAATACATATTGTCGAGAACCGCAATACGTAGATTTACTTGAGAATGATGAACTGGAAAATAGGTTAATCTAGAGACATAACGTGAACAATCTGGATGAGTCCCAGTTCCGTTCTCAAGAAAATATCTTTGTTGCGGTTTAGGTAAACTCGTTTCTATGTGCCCGTATGACATTCTAACTCACCGCAACATGTATTAAAAGTTCCAGAAAAACGGTTTTACGTCAGTCGCTATACGACAATTTGCTTGAGAATGGTATACTTTATGATCTAGGTGCCCGTAGGACTTTCTAAGTAGACGCAACATGTCTTAACACCGTCATCAATACGGGTTGTCTTCGCCCGCAATACGATCGTTTGCTTGAGAACGATGAACTGGCAACGTGATGCAAACAAACTTGATGCAAATGACCCTTTTGCTTTTGTCACTAACGGTTGATCTCTTGCTGAAAAGAATTAAGAACGATATGAGTTCTAGAGCTTAATAAAATTGTGCGACTAGAAGGTAAGATCTATTGTGTTAGATGCACTTTTTACTTGATGTTCTTGTTTACTTCCCTCGAGTGTTCCTTCGTTTCAGTTCATTGGCGGCATGATATAACTTTCTACAAAGTTCTGACAATCGATTGACTCTGGCTATCAACGATGTGCTAATAGTTCTTTGGGCTACATCATAGTCAAGAATTGAACCTTCACAAATTCAAGCCCTTCATTCTCTCCCGGCCTACAGGTCCTTCCCTCACCTCTGGTAGCTAGATTTCCTTGAAGGTAGAAGACCAAATCAAAGGATATCTCCTATGTTGTTGGAACTAGTCGCAAATCAAGATAAACCGAAACCCAAGAGCCTCAAAATGAGCCATGGATGGGTCCACCAGCAAGTTGGGTGGCCCTTTCTGTCGATGGCCCTTTCTACACTATAGAGGACACGGCAGGTTTCGGCATGATCTTAAGAGACAAGAAGGGAGGGGCAATTTTTGCTGCCTACCAAAGGCTATTCCACTGCAATGAGGCCCCTGAGGCTGAATTACAAGCGATATTGGAATAGCTTACCTTGGCTTCTGAAAGTTCCAATCTTCTGGTAAAACTTAGTCCAATTTTGCAGTTGCTATTAAGAAGCTAATTGGTAATTCCCTGGATAGATTGACATATGGTCGTTTGATTGCCGATAATAAAGATAGGGTAGTTATTCTATTAAAATCTTTCGTGTACAAAACATAGTTGCACATTGTTTAGTGAATTTTGGTCGGTATGGGGATAGTACGGCCTGTTGGCTTAATGCACTCCCCCTTGTATGAAGATTGTAAGGACATCTCTAACCCTGACCCCCAAACTAGACACCGCATCAGTCCAAGGACCGATGGGGCCCAGTCCACAAACACTAATGCGAGAGCCAACCATCCAACCGTAGCAGCAAACGATTCAAAGCGAATTTCAACAAACCAGGCAAAATTCGTGCAAACCGGAGCACAATCATTATATTTTCGAAAAATTTCATTAAAAAAATATCGGACCTACACCTAGCCTACGATGGCGCCCATCCTCCACGTCCTTGTTGTTCCTTCGGGAGATCGTCGGGTCCATCTCGCCGTCTCCATGAGCAGCGAAGACGAGACCCGTGAAGTGAAGGTGTAGTCACCGACGAGGAAGAGTATAATATGGAAGATGAACCAACCCACTTGGTACTAGAGGCCCCGCCGCCTCTCATGCCCTACTAATCCTCATTGAAGTTGGCGACATGTCCGTCACCGATGGATGGGAGGTCCACGATCGACGTGGACGGGCCGACATGATCATCGTCCCATTGGCGCCCATGAAATTTCCTTGGCGGCACGTAGGACATGCAGCTGGTGGTGTTCTCGTCTGTGATCGCCTGCGTCACCGGCCCCTCCTCCGTGTTGGACCCTACCGAGTCTGACTGCGCTGGGACAGCGTTGCGAGCGGCAGCCTGAGCGCATGAGGCCTTGTTGAGCGCTTGCTGCTCAACCACGAAGTTGGGGTTCGTCGCGACCATGGTCTCCACCGCTTTCTCGCTCGCGCTCTCACCATAGATTTAGCCCTCCGCCAGCCAATGCTACTCTAGGAGGAACAAGTTGTACCATTGCTCCTCTTGTGCCTGCCGGATCGCCAACATAGGCCCCGACGTGGGCTGCTCCTCCGTCATGGTGGTGTTGAAGTGTGCTCGTGCCTGCTCCATGGTCAAGTTGGCGTGGAATAGTGCGGGCACCGACGCCGAGTCATCATCATGGGTTCGTCGTCGTCGGAGACCTCCAGCGAGCTGGCCGGCATGTCGACCCTTATTCTCCTCGCACGATGGCCCTGCCAAATGGATGCAACGGCGGACACCTCCAGCTTCTGTTCTGTGGAGAGGTTTTCCCACAATGCATCCCCGCTCGCGATCATGGTAGATGTGGTGCACGGGAGGAGGATGTAGAGCGGACTTGGTGTGATGTGGTTTGAGCCGGGAGTGGCCACCTTTAATGAGCGGATGTCGGCGAGGCCAATAGTCCAGTATGTTAATGCGAGGGTGCCAGAGTTGGTTTCTTGTCTAGCATACAAGGAGGGACGAACGGACATTGAACAGGCGGGGTAGATATATGTCTCGTCCCGTCGAGTAACATCTCTCTAGTATTGAACAGGCGCGGACATCGGGAATGCGGCATGGGCAATGACCTAGGCCGACGAGACTGCATCAATGGCAACGCTGGTGAGAGGTCACGTTCGCTCTGGGCCGAGGTCAATGCAGAACAACGCTCTAGATCGACATGAATGCGGGATGAACGCTTTGGGCGGCAAAGGGCACGGGCGAGGGAGAAGGTTTTGGGCGGGGTCGGGTTGTCGGTGGCATGCGTGGCAGCAATCCGGACGGCGCAAAGCTTCCGCGGTTTGGTTTCGGTTTGAGAGGAAAAGGGCATCTGAACCGGCCAGTGGGCGAATACAGGACCGCAATAGATGGCAAAACACGTCTGGACCGCACGGTTTGTACGGTTGCAGGCGGTTTGAGGGTTTGCGTTGGAGATACCCTAAATGTGTTACTTTGAATAAATACCCTATGATTCTACGGAAAAAAAACTTCACAAGCGTCTCAAGTCTTGACTCCGTCTCCCTGCTTGTCCCCACATCGCCCATTCGCAAAGAAAGTCATGAGGGCCGCCACCGCATATGTTGATCTCATGTCGTCCCACGACGTCGGCCTGATGCGTTGATACTTGTGATCTGTGTTGGGCTTTCCGTGAAGAGGAACGGATAAATGCAGCACAATACGGATAAGTATTTCCCTCAGTTAAGAACCAAGGTTTAGCGAACCAATAGGAATATCAATCAACAACCGTCTTTATCGGCTGCACACAAAAGAACAAACACCTGTACCCAACGCGGCAAGAGGGTTGTCAATCCCCTTGATCTCGTTATTTGCAAGCAAATTAAGTGTATAGATGATAGTAGGTAATTGTAAATTGCAAAATAAATTAAAAGCAAATAAATGACAGCAAGGTAATGAAAGCGTTTGTAAATGTATAAGTGAATAGACCCGGGGGGCATAGTTTTCCCTAGCGGCATCTCTCATGTAGGAAGCATACGGTGGGTAAACAAATTACTGTTGGGCAATTGATAGAAAAGCGCATAGTTATGTGATATTCACGGCAATGATCATGTATATATAGGCATCATGTCCATAAGCAAATAGGCCGACTCCTACCTGCACCTATTACTATTACTCCACGTCGAGAGCGCTTCTATGCTTGCCTCTCTAAGTATTAAGTTCATGACAAACAGAGTAATGCTTGGAGAACGATGACATGATGTAGACAAAGAGAATTCAATTAATATGAACTAACTCCATCGTTTTATCCTTAGTGGCAACAATACAAAGACATGTCTTGTCCCTTTCTGTCACTGGGATATATAGCATCGCTAGATTGAACCCACTACAACGCACCCCTCTCACTGAAATAATATCAATCTAGTTGGCCAAACTATTTCAATAGATCAGAGAGGTTTACGAAGCTATAATGATCATGCAAATAAGAATCATAATATTTAGGGATGACTAAAATACTTTTCATGAATAATCTAAACATAAACCCACAATTCATCGGATCCCAACAAACGCACCGCACAAAAGATATACATCGGATAGATCAAAGCGAAGATGCAATGATCATTGTATTGAAGATCAAAAGAGAGAGAGAGCCATATAGGTACTAACTACGGACCCGTAGGTCTGTGGTGAACTACTCACACATCATCATGAGGAGAGCAAGGTTGATGAAGAGGCCCTCCGTGATCGATCCCCCCTCCGGCAGGGTGCCGGAACAGAGCTCCAGATGGGATCGCGGTGGAACAGAGACTTGCGGTGGCGAAAAAAGTGTTTCGGGATGCCCTCTATGGTTTTTGGAATATATGTGAATTTATAGGCCGAAGAACGGGGGTAGGAGGACCACCAGGGAGGGACAAGCCATCAAGGTGTGCCGACCCCCCAAGGGCGCGCCCTGTTGGCTTGTGCCTCCGTCGTGCGGCCTCCGGTCTCCTCCCGAAGCTTCCAGGTCTTCCTTTGGTCCATAAAAAATCATAAAAAAGTTTCGGGGCAATTGGACTTCGTTTGGCACTGTAAACCTGAAAAGCCAAAAACACGCAGAAAACAGCAACACTGGGCACTGGGTCAATAGGTTAGTGCTCAAAAATAATATAAATTGGTAAATTAATACTCAAAAAGTATCCTAGAATGATAATATAATAACAATCAAAAATTATAGATACGTTGGAGACGTATCATGCCTCACCAAATGTTGCACTTCGTTGAGGCCACACTCTCCCCGTCCACCCATCAAATCTCCTCGTCGACACTCTCGATGCCGATGTCGAACATAGACTCCACTACACCTAGAGGCAGCAGGGGCGGCGACGAGAGGTGGTAGCTGCAGGGGCGGAATATCATCAGTAGTGGAGAGCACTGGAGGGAGTAATGTAAGGGTGGAGTCGACTGTGGCGAAGGCCAGGCAAGTGGCGGGGCTTCTCAAGGTCTTTGTCCGTTCTGTACTTGGGATTAGGCCAACTTGCAGATGGATTCACAAAGGCAATGCCTACAAGAAGGTTAGAAGAGTTAAAGCGTAATCTCAACTTGCGTAGTTGTGATTAAGGGAGACGGTTAAACATTATCTTGGGTCGCAAGTTTAGGTAGTTAGAGATAGAGTCTAGCTCTGTTGTTTAACCTTTATCTTTCTATCTCTTCTCCTTAATCCTGCATGTATCTCTCTCTCTCTCTCTCTCTCTCAATTGTTGTGACGACGAACGTGACGTATCTCGTTCCTCAATCAATAAATACATGCGGACTCCCATTTTATGGGAGTTGAGACGCTTCCATAATTTTCCATAGATGCTTGTTGTCCCAGATCATGTTGAATGTGTTTTTCAAGGGTTTCATCATATTAACCATACGCGTTAGAAGTTGCCCTTGAAATTGTGGATGTTTATTTCTGAATACAGGACCGATCCTACCTTTGAAGCCAAAGATGGGATCATATGTGCATGCCCATCCGGAACGTCGTGAATCTGAACCCGAATATCCAGGGAATTGAGCTCGATTAACGACGGCTTTGGGACTCCATCATATGGGGCGATGGTCACCGCGTTGCCACGGA
This sequence comes from Elymus sibiricus, assembly GCA_039707655.1. NCBI lineage: Eukaryota > Viridiplantae > Streptophyta > Magnoliopsida > Poales > Poaceae > Elymus > Elymus sibiricus. The sequence continues at coordinate 309,207,976 of CM077671.1, forward strand.
AGTTCCAGGGGCCATCTCGCATGACTCTATCCCAATGCCCAGGACAAAAGAATCTAAGGGTGTACATGTTCTCCTTAAGCGACCTGATCTTGACTTCCTGAGCAAGCTCCCACGCCGATTTCATGTTCTTGAACAACCAAAAATGACTATATGCTTTGTCCATATGAACCCTAGCAATCGTAATCCACCGAGTAGCATTTGACGACACGGTCTCCTCATCGAAGATGGCATAGTCAAGGTCCTCCTCATGAAGACCCAGCTCTTCAATCACCTTCGCCACCTTAGCAGTCGTAGTCGAGCCCGCCTTCCCATCCTTAGCCATATTGTTCCTTAACTCAAAGAGAAAGATCGGGTTGTTGGAGTTGCCCTAGATTGCCGATCACCACGAGACGGTGGATCAAGACCGGGCGGCGATCACACGAATCACCCTGAATCAATCCGAGTCTGGTCCCTTGGTGGAGGCCGACTGCAGGAAGGAAAAAGGCCTCAACGACGGCGAGTCACCTTCGAGAGAAAAGTAACCCTAGCCAAGGCAGTGAAAAAGACCCCCCATTCGTGTAGTTTTTTTTTTTTTTTTTTTTTTTTTTGAGAAACCCATACGTATGTAAAACGCATGAGTAGCTCCTGTCTCAAAAAAAAGGCCGATTCGACCGTTTTCAATGAGCCAAGCTCAGTGATACTTTGAGGTTAGTGGGGCCAATGATCGAATGCAGCCCATAGAATCAAAGAGGCCAAATTTTGATCGTGAAGACATGGTTGGGCTGAATGCAGCCTACCCGTTGCTTTTCTCCGTATCGCCCAATCGCGAAGCAGGGCGCGAGGGCCGCCGCCGCCGCCGATGTGTCGTCCCCCGACGCTTGCCTGCTGCCTCCCCAAACCCAACTTTCCACGCCCACCCGTCACATCCCCTCGCCGATGCCGAACATAGACGCCACCACACCACACCCAGCAGGACCAGGGCGGCGACGGTAGGCGGTAGCAGCAGTGGTGGCAATGAGGGCCGGCAGCAGCAGCAGCGGCGGCGGCGAAGAGCACTGGGGAGTGGGGAGTAATGTGAAGGGGAGTGGTGGCGGCGGCGAAGGTCAGGGAAGTGGCGGCGCTCCTCAAGCTCTCGGTTCCCTTTTTATTTTATGTTGGGCCAGCTTCTTGCCCCAAATCGCATGGCTAAATCGTGGAGCAGCGGCAACGCCATGCCCCCCAAAAATAGCCGAACGCTTATCTTTGGTGGATTCGGGGGGCCTCCATGCTTGGCGCGCGGCATTGCCTCCTCACCACCCCCTCTCTTCCTCCGCCCGTCCCCTCCCAATCCGGATTCCAGTCCGGCCGGAGTCCGTTCTTTCCCCATCCGCTGAGGGACTTCCTGACAAGATGGGGACGAATGAAAAGGGATTCAAGTGAGGTATGCGCTTCTCTCTGTTTCAGGTTCATTTGTTTGCTCGTGTTAGCTGAATGTCAATACATGATCTGCATTTGTGAGCCTGGATGGAGTGGGAAAGGAAGAACCATGTTGGAAAATTCACTACATGCTCTTGCTGGGAATTGTCAAATTGTTGCAGGACCCATGAGAAATTAACAGTCTTGCCTTTTTTGTCGCTAATTGCTTTTCTTTGTTGCTAAGTTTGGCCGTTTCACTGGCCTAATGGGAATTGTTCAAGTGGGTCTAGGACCCCTGGTTAGTCCTTTGCAAAAAAAAGGAAAATTTTAAAGATCTCGGTAGCAATTTTAAGTGCAAGGAAGCATGTGAAATGATAGACCATTGAGGATTGCACACGATACTACATTGTACGGGTTGATGCTTTTCAAACTATAAGCTCTTCACGTGGTTTTACACAATCTTACCTAAGTGGATGCACAAGCTAGATACGCCAGAGTAGCCCTAAAAAATTCATGGCAGCTATCGTCTTAGAAACTAAAGTATTTGCAGAATATATGCCTTATCCCGAATTCATGGAGATGCATAGCTTATGTCTGTCTGCTTGGAGATCAGATGGCCAGCAGGCAATTGACCTGGCAACTTGGCTAGATGTATATTTTTGCCAGCACAAAAGGGCCAATCAACAACAAAAACCATCAAATATATAAATTCGATCAATTCTATTGATGTAAATTCTAAACGTGCCCATGGAGTTTTCTGGTAGAGCTCTACTGCTCTTGTCCTCTTATGAAAATTGGCATACATTGATTTGATAGATGAAAAGGGTTGAACCCATATGAAAATATTAAGATTTATAAGTGTATGCCTCCTTTCTGGTTGTCAGTCAAGCAATGCTAACCTACCTCATATTCATGAATCTATATCAGCATGCTGTTTCATTTATTAACTCGCTAGTTACTTTTCAGGTACCCAATAGTAATGATATCCATGATTATTATTTGAACTCGCCATCTCGTAATTCCTGCATGCCGTGGGATGGAGGAACTGAATGCCGGAGGGGTGCAGCAAGTGGAGGAACTGAATGTCGAAGGGGTGCAGCAAGTGGAGGAACTGAATGTTGAACGGGTGCGGCAAGTGGAGAAATTGGATGTTGAAGGGGTGCAGCAAGTAGTTGTTGTTCCAAGCACTGTCGACTTACTGGAAAACTTGACTGATTCAAAGCCTCTTGTTTCCGTTGGTTTTACTGAAAGTTCCCCAGATGGTCATAACAGACATTTAAGTGAAGATTTAAGTTCACTTACAATTAATAATATACGTGTGAATGGGGAGGAGGATTTCGACAACCAATCTAAAGGGAATGGAATCGGTTTCCATGGTCACAACAGAAATTTCAGTGAAGATATAGGTTCCCTTACAATTAATGAATTACGTGCAAGCAAAGTAGAGGAAAATTGTCATAACCAGCTTGAAGGGAAGGAACAACAAATTAGTCGCCATAACTCAGCTGAAAGAAACATTTTTAAGGCAGCAGAGATCGCCGAACGTTTCATTCAGGCTCTAGATAATAGAGTTCTTGTTGAAACTGCAGCACCGATTGAATCTGTCAAAGATGCTGTTAGCAAATTTGGAGGGATTCTTGACTGGAAAGAGGTGATGGCTCTTTTTCTCAAATGTTTATTATACATCTTATTGCCTTGTGTTGGCTCTATAGGCTTATGATTTTAAAACCTTTTGCAGAGGCGTAAAAATGTTCAACTCGCACTTGACAAGGTGCGGGAAGAAGGTCCCGAGTACCAGAGAAGAGTCAATGCTGAAGAGGTTGAGAAAAGCAAAGTTCTGCAGGAGCTGTGTACTACCAGGCGGATCATAGAAGGGCTGAAATTAAGCCTGGAGAAAGCACAAACTGAAGCATTGCAAGCACAGCAAGATGCAGAGCTCGCTGAGATACGGTACAAAGAGATACAACAGGGTATTGCTCGCAAAGAGAGTGCTGCAGTGAAGGCAGAGATCGAACTTGCCAAAGAACGCCACGCGACTGCCTTAGCAGACTTGCAGTCCGTTAAAGAGGAGCTAGAGCAGCTTGAGAAGGAACACACATCTTTAATTACACATAGGGAGAATGCCGAGATTAGAGCACGTGAATCCACTGTCGTGTCTCAGGAGATTGAGAAGATCGTCGAGGACCTTACTCTTGAGCTCCTCTCACTGAAAGAGTCACTTACCTCTTCGCACGCTACCCACATTATAGCAGAGGAACGAAGAATAAATGTGGCTTTGGCATATGAGCAAGAAAAGATGGATTCGCAGAATGAGCTGAAGCAAGTTGATGGGGAGATTCAAAAGCTGAATGATGAGATCTCGGCCAGTAAAGATCTTGAGTCTAAGCTAGAAGCTGCTTCTGCGTTGCTGGCAAATCTGCAAAGTGATTTTACTGCTTATACGGAAGGGATACTGCCTGAGAAGGAAAATGAGGTTGGAGAGGAAGTGCGATCCATGGTTAACGTTCAGATGAAGCTGGCGAAGACTAGGAAAGAGCTTGAGGATATGAGGGCAAACATCGAAGCGGCCAAGGATGAGGTGAAAGGGCTGTGGAATACTGCCGCTGCATTACGAGCTGATCTGGAGAAGGAGAAGGCAGACCTCACAGCATTGAAAGATAAAGTGCATCATGCAACAGTTTCTGCCTCGTCTCTCCAGGAAGAACTGAGAAAGACGACGCGTGAGCTCATCGTGGTACAGGAGAGAATAGAAGCGGCTAAAATGCCCCCAGAGCTACAGCAGGCTACTCAAGAAACAGAACGAGCAAAGGCGAAGGCTCGGTTGGCCTGCGATGAGGTCACGAAGGCTGGGGAAGAGGCTGACCGAGCAAAGGCAGAGGTCAACGTTGTCCAGTTGAGGCAAGAAGCAGTGTCAAGGGAGATACTTGCGGTTAAAGCATCAGAAGAGATCGCAATGGCCTCGGCAAATGCACTGCAAGAATACAAAGAGGAAGGAGAAATGGAACCCCAAGCTGATCGAACAAGCGACAAAAGCATGATGGTGTCACTTGAAGAGTATGACGCGTTGAACAAGAGAGCAAAGGAAGCCGAGGAACAAGCTAAGAAGCGGGTTATCGAGGCGGTTGAGAAGATCAAGGAGGCGAAGGAGGGAGAGGTGAGGAGCTTGGATAAGTTGTATCAGCTGAGCACACAGATCGACAAACAGAGGGTCGCGCTGAGGGAGGCGCAGGAGAAAGCCATCGCAGCGCAAGACAACAAGCTAACAATGGAGAACGAGCTGAGGAAAAGAAGAGTGAAGCATTACACGGCGGGCGAGGCCGAGCTTGCGATTCCTGAAGTCTGCCTCCTGAAGAACGCGGCATGCTCTTTCGACGCGGCGGGGTCGTCTGCTTCTCATATGCAAGGAGGAGGAGGAGGCGTAGCTAGACACGACGCCGCCGCGGCAACTGCAGCGGCAGAGCCGAAGGCGCGGAAGTCCTACTTCCCCCGCTCCATAGTGACCATGTTCATGACTAGGAAGAAGACACACTCCAAGTGAGCCTAAATCTCCTATGCTATGATTCCTCTGTACATGTATCAAGTAGGTTACACAATTTCTTACACTGATTGTAACTTATTGTTCAGAAATGAAATCTGGTTTCGGTCGGAGCTGTCAACTTGCGGTCTTTTTTTCTTTTGTCAATCTATAAAAGCATGCCTCTGAACTTGTTGACAATGTTTAATTTCTCACATGAGCATTTCTGTCTCACTGATGGATCCCCGGAGGCATGCAAAGCTCTTCTGCTCCCAGAATGCAAATTAAATCCAGAAAAACAGGAAGGCATCTCGCCTGTCTGAGAATTGAGAAACATCCTACGTACTAGTTTATATAGAAATAAAATGAATTTGTTGGGAGGTATTTATATATTCCTTTTGCTTAAAGTAAGTACATTTAGCAAAACAATTATGTATTATTTTTTGTTTGAACAAGAGAAGTTCATACTACAACACATCTGCGACCCTTTATGGGGTCAATTTGAAAGCTACCCGATCAAAATTCAAAATCAGTCGAATAGTTTGAGGCCATCGCCGACATCTTCGCAATGCCTGACGTGCCGGAGAACGGCGCCGAGGTCCCCGCTCTTCTTGGCCCTGCAGTCGTACCTCGGCGGCGCGTGGAAGCACGGCTCCATGGACGTCGCCTGCACGCAGGCCGGGTCGGCCGCCGTCTGGTTCCTCGGCGCCAACAGCAGCCACGGCTTCACCCCGGCGAGGCCGTGCCCGACGTACCCCACGCTGGACCACCCGCTCACCACCGACACGTCGCAGTAGCTCTGCAGGAACATCTCCGCCACCGCCTTCTGGTTGCGCGAGTGGTTCCCCGCGCCGCCGCCGGGCGGCAGCACGCTGACGGTCTCGCCGGACACGGTCGCGTGCTCGTGGTACATGGCCTTGAGCTTCTCGGCGTACTCCGGGTGTTCCGAGCTGACGAGCACCGCCTTCGACGTCGCCGTCGCCGCCGCCGCCTCATGGAGGACGCCGTCGACCTCGGGCAGAATCTTCTCATGGCTCATGCATGCCGAGACCTGCTTGAAGTATTCCTCGAACGGCACCGGGTTCCAGGCGAAGGTGGTGATCTGCAGCCCGATCTTTTCTTGGAAGCTGGCCATGTGCGACGTGTAGTAGCTCGTGATGAGCTGCCACACCTCGTTGGACGGGTGGAAGAGGTACCTCCCGACGTGGTGGAACGCCGTGCCGCTCGCCGGGAACATCCACCGGAGCTCCTCCTCGAACTGCGGCACCAGGAACAGCCCCGGCGCGAAGTAGAGGTTGGAGCGCAGGACCAGCCAGTTCACCTTGCCCACCACGGTCTGGTCGTCGTCGCAGAAGAAGAGCTGCTCCGGCTGCCGGTAGTCGTGCTCCAGGTGCACGTACGCGTACGGCGGCAGCGACTCGGCCCGCACGCCGGCGGGGCCGTCGTCGTCGTCGTCGCGCCTGTCCTTCTTGGCGCCCCGGATCCGCCGGATGAAGTTCCCGTAGCTGCGGTCGCTGCCGCGGCGGAGCCCCTTGATGTGGTCGGGGAGGAAGCCCCCGGCGGGGAGCTCCCAGGTCGCGCCCGGGAACGGCTCGCAGAAGAGGCCGGCCATGTCGTCGGCGAGCTGCAGGAGGAGGACGCGGCGGGTGAGCAGCGCGTAGAGGAAGGCGGACGCGATGGAGAGCACACGGTCGCCGATGTGGCCCGAGGTGGGCGGCGCCCAGACGAGGTAGCGGCACTCCACGAGGCCCATGCTGTGCGCGGCGGGGAGCTGCATCAGGGACTTGTTGTAGAAGAGCGTGCCCGGCCCGCACTTGCGGTGGAGCGCCTCGTACTTGCGCAGCCGGGACGCCAGGTACGGCGACGGCGAGTGCCGCGACGCCCTGCGGTGGAGGGACGACGCGTACCGGCTCAGGCAGGAGCTCGAGCTCACGTCCGGCGAGAGGAGCCCGCCCAGCAGTCTGTCCCGGCTCGCCGGAGACTCTGACTGAACCGCGGTCGCGTTCTCTGAAACCATCGTTCGTCAAGGAGTGAGTGGACATATATATGTCTCCATAATCCTGCCTGCGTGGAAATGCAACCGTGTCCGGGCGTGCGTACCGTGGCGCGCGGTGACCGTGATGCCCAGATGCCACACGTCGGAGAGGTTGGGGCGGCCGCGGGAGAGCGCGAGGAAGAGCGGCAGGGAGAAGAAGCAGAGCGCCACGAGCAGCCCGACCAACCACACGGCGCTCCTGGTGGTGGCTGCTGGTGGCGGCCGGCGGGACACCCGCGTCGCCAGCTTGCTGTCCATTGCTTTCTTCCTTCGCCGCGAGCGCCTTATGCCAGTAGCTCAACCGAGTAAAGTTGACGGAGAACTCAGATTCGTGGATTCACCTTTTTGCCGATCGAAGTAACGACGTAGGACGTTGTGTGAGATGCAAACTTCCGTTGTTTATGCATAGATAGAAGATGACTCTCCGTTCCTCAAAAAAAAAAAAAAGAAGATGACTCTCCTATTCTCTTCTTTCAGCTGTTTCGTAGTGAATTCAGCGCCTCGAGCTGATCGAGTGGCCGGTGTGCTCTGTGAACATCGAGCCAGTGTCATGTCCCACGCGGTTGCTAGACTTAACGAACAACGTAGTCGTGGTGCTACGATCGACACGGCTGGATGCTGCAAACGGCGATGAAAAATATTGCGATGGTACTGCATATGGTACAACCGTTTTGATTTAAATGCTACGACCGTCAATGAAGTGTGCTGCGACCGGTGAGATAACACGCTACAATCGAACGGGAAACGACATGCTACAACTATCAAGATGGATGTTGTAATAAAAAAAATGTTGCAAACGATGAGACAAAATGCTGCATGGTCAACCGAGACTTGATTAAAGTGTGGAGATCTTGTGTGGGGCCCATAACTCATGTGTTGTTACTCACGTCACTGGCCAAGCGACAATCTCCGATAAACAATTCCTATGCGGAGATGCCTTTAGCTGCGAAACCCACCCCCCCCCCCCCCCCCCCCCCCGGTGCTCAACTTTCCCACCGTCACTGCCATAGTCTCTATTACCAACTCTTCAACCGCCATGACAGGCTCTAGCCGCGCCCCTGAAGACCACTCCATGTTCCAGACCGAGCAACCGCGGTACTATGTGGCGATGTTGACACATGAAAAAAAATGGTTGAACTGCTTTTTCTATGGAGCAAGGGCCTCACAATTCTGATAGCAAGGATGCTCTGTGATGGTTCCACGGATTCAAGAAGAGGAGGAATGGCGCGGTGCGATGCGCTGTCATGGATTCAACCATTTCCATGGCACGATAGCGAGAGGATAGTGATAGGTATGACAGTTGGGGGTCACAGACCAATTGCCAGCGGGTGTGAGAGAGAGAAAGGTTGATATGAAGGGTAAGGGGAAAAGGTGGGGAGTCGAATCTAGATTTAGTGGTTCTTAATAGACGACACCGATTTGCTTCGGTTTTAAAGTGAAGGTGGGATGGGATAAACCTGGGCATAGCCCGGGCCGGGCCGGGTTTCGGGCCGGGCCGGGTTTCGGGCCGGGCTTAAAAAAGCCCGAACGGGAAAACTCGGGCCCGAGCCCGGCCCGGCCCGGCGGTCGGGCCTAACAAATCGGGCCCGAACCCGGTCCGAACCTACAAAGCCCGGTAAAGCACGGCCGGGCCGGCCCGATCTAGGCTTAAAAATTGCGTTTCGCAAGCCCGAACCCGGCCCGGTCTGCTCTTCAGGCTCACTTTCCAGGCCCGAGCCCGGCGCGATGGCACGATCGGGCCCGGCCCGGCCCGGGATTTTCGGGCCGGGTCGGGTCGGGCCGGGCGGCCCATGCCCAGGCGTCCTATAGTTGTGTTGTATTATGGATGCTGATGTTGCCCTGACCGAGGATTAGAGGGAGACAGAGATGGGCTTGGCCCAGTTAGCCATTAGATATTGTGTTCCTGTTATAAACAGAACTGGGTTTGTTATTTCAAATCGAAATCACTTCTAAATAAAATCCAAAAAATACAAATATTTTAGGAAATATGTTTAAGGCATTAATAATTTTATTTAATTAAAAACATTTAAGGCATTAATAAATTCCCTAAAAAAATAGTTGTATGGTTTTATAAAAAACCAAAACAACTTTGAACTAATCAAATAATCAAATAAGCAATATTAAATATTTCCAATGATATTTTTGAGAAATTATATTATCTCCTCTTCTTTATACTATTTGAATCATTGAAAATGTTTAAATGGCACTTAAAATCCAATTAACCAAAATAACTCTAAATGCAAAAAAGACATCAAATGAAATATTGGTCCACAACTAATTTGAGAAAGCCATTTTATTCTCATTCTAAGTATTTAATTATGGCTTCACAATATTCCAAAAAGAGACCAAAATAAAATCCCCTTGGATTTTTTGAATAAACCTCACAACCAAGGTTTTCTTTATAGGATAAATTATTATCCAATTTTTATAACATTTTTTGGAGAGGTTTAAACAAAGACTCCAATTTCATTTAATTTACCTTGGAAATCAAAGAAATTTACTCGGTGATATTTCTTATTAATATTCCAAACTTTCAATTTTTTGGGGGGGCTGTTACATTCCGCAACGAGCTATTTTTATATTAATTTAACAACACGCTTTGTATTTTGAAACGAGTTGCAAATTGGGGCCAAACTAGTTAAAGTAACGAAAAATACACTTGATGGTGTGTGGGTCATGTTGAAGGAAAACTAACCGAGTATGATCTGATTCGATTTGTGAGTCCTCCTCTGCATTCACGAGCCACAGTCACCTAGAGCACTGTAGTTCGCTCAAAACAAAAACAAAACAAAAAACTAGAGTACAGTAGTAGTAACAATAACAATCGATTTTAAGTCATGTCCATTCCGCCGTTTCCGGCGGCACCGGGGCCGGGATTGCGGTACCAATCATTGCCACGTTCAGCCGATCGAAGCCTCCTGGGTCGTCGCCTTGACACACATCCGCGCCGCCTACAGCCTGCCGAGCTGCTGCTTCCCTGCCTGTCCAAAGTCTTATCCGCGTGAAATGGAACAGGGGTGTGTATTGTGTCTTCAGACTCGGCTGCAGCACGCCCGGCAAACGTGGCACCTGAGGTTCGTTGGGCAGTTAGTTGATGCGAGCACGTCGCCCTGCCCGGGACAGAATCAAACGCCAACGCCCTACGCATATCATCATATCACTGAAAAAAGAAGTGAAAATACGCATGGACTTGGCTCCATCGATGCAAGCAAGGAACAAAACACCCACCACCACGTCCACGGTGACGGAGCAACACCGGACGCAACGAATAACCCCCAGCCTCACGGCAAATGGCGATTCCACGAGGCCCAAAGAGCCCGGCGTCACGGCCGCAAACACCAGGGAGACGCCAACTGGGCGCAGATCGTGGACACTACTGCGTCGCACTGCAGCTGTGGCCGGGTCCGAACCACCCGAGAAATATCCTACTCCCTCCGTTCCTAAATATAAGTCTTTTTAGAGGTTTATATTTTTCTGAACTGAGAACCTCTGAAGAAACTGCCGCCCAGCCCCAGCCGAGGCAAAACAACAAGGCAGGGGTCGCAAGCCGGCAGCCTCAATCCGCATTGCAGTTGCCGGCCCTGCGGTTGGCGCGTTCCCCCGATGGTCGTCCCGCTCTCCCTCCTCGCCGTCCTCCTCGTCGGCCTCCATGTCCACGGCGCCGACGCTCTCTCAGGTGGAGTTTGATCACCACAGGTTTTTGGTTGCCTGATCGATGAGCGGTACGTGGACCTCACCGGCATTCCTTCCTTCGTTTCACCGCAGGGTACCAGATAAACTGCGGCGCGGCCGGCGAGCGCGCGGCCGGCGGCGTGACATGGGTCCCGGACGGGCCGTACGTCCGCGTCGGCAACGCCACCGAAGTCGCGTCCCCGCCGGGCGCCGGGATGCCGCCGATGCTCTCCTCGCTCCGCTACTTCCCGGACGCGTCCGCCAGGAAGCACTGCTACGTGCTCCCCGCGGTGAGTAAGGCCAAGTACCTGGTCCGCACCACCTACTACTACGGCGGGTTCGACGGCGGCGAGGTGCCGCCCGTGTTCGACCAGATCATCGAGGGCACGCGGTGGAGCGAGGTGGACACGGCCGCCGACTACGCCCGGGGCCGCGCCACCTACTTCGAGGCCGTCGTGCGCGCCGCCGGACGGCAGGTCAGCGTCTGCCTGGCCAGGAACGTGGGCACCAGGCCTGCGTCCAGCCCCTTCATCTCCGCGCTCGAGGTGGTGCCGCTCGACGACTCGGTGTACAACTCCACCGACTTCTCCTCCTACGCCCTCAGCACCATCGCGCGCCACAGCTTCGGCCACGATGGCTCCGTCCTCAGGTAACGGTCGCCATGGCCGCCATGTTTCTGTTCTCTGCTGCAATCCAATCCGCCACAGGTGCTCGATCATGAATTCATGATCACGCGAAATGCGCCATTCTGCAGCCATCCGGGAGACCAGTTCAACCGGTACTGGGAGCCGTACAGCGACGGGGGCCCGGTGGTGGAGAGCCAGGGGAGCGTGGCGCCGGCGGCGTTCTGGAACAAGCCACCGGAGGACGTGTTCCGGCGCGGAGTGACGGCCAGCCGCGGGGATGCCCTGGAGCTCCAGTGGCCGCCGGCGCCGCTGCCCGAGGCGAGCTACTACCTGGCGCTCTACTTCCAGGACAACCGGGCGCCGAGCCCGCTCAGCTGGAGAGTCTTCGACGTCGCGGTCAACGGGCAGGCCTTCTTCGCCGGCCTGAATGTCTCGACGGCGGGATCAATGCTGTACGGCGCCGCGTGGCCGCTCTCCGGGCAGACGAGGATCACGCTGACGCCCGCCCCCGGGTCGCCGGTCGGGCCGGTGATCAACGCGGCGGAGGTCATGATGGTTGTTCCGCTCGGAGGGAGGACCCATCCTAGAGATGGTAACAATTAAGATCCGATCAATGCAGAGGCAGCTTCCAATTCCATGCGCCATGGATGGCTGATTCAGCCTCTCCTCGTGGGAACTCTGTAGATCATTCATGCATTTTTATCATTTTTACTGCAGTGATCGGCATGGAGGGGCTCGCGAGAGGCTTCGCCAGCCCGCCATCGGACTGGAGCGGCGACCCTTGCTTGCCCGTGGGGAACTCGTGGACCGGTGTTTCCTGCAGCCAAGGCCCACTTGCTCGAGTAACTGCACTGTAAGTCACTAGCTAGATTCATACTGAAATATATTCTGCTTTGTGCAAACAAGATCAGTATGTTTTTGCCCGAAAAAAAATATCAGTATCTTCATTCCTTTTTCAATCTCTCAACAATGGAATTTGCTGCTGCAGCAACCTCACCAATTTCAGCGTTGGAGGGTCGATATCTGACAATATTGCTAATCTGACTGCAATCTCGAGCGTGTAAGCTTCTTGGCACAAACTGATGTCAGGTCTGCGTGCTAAATTAAATGAAAAGTTAGGCTTCTGATTGGAGAAAGGTTTTGCTGCAGTTGGCTTGTGGGGAACAATCTGACAGGGCCAATTCCAGTTATGAGCTCCCTGCATCATTTGGCATCTCTGTAAGTAGAAACATACTACATGATTATTTGCGCAAAATGATTTTCTAGAGGTTCATAATTACTACTCCTATTCGACAAAATGAAGATGCTGGCTGTTCCATTTCACTAATTAATCCGGGTTGCATTTCTGACCTGAAGGCACCTGGAGGACAACCAGTTGGCAGGGCCGATTCCTCCGTCGCTGGGAGACCTTCCAAGGCTTCAGGAACTGTAAGTGGCTTCAACATGCAGTCCATACTTTGCCAAGCTGTTGCTGCACTATCCAGTCATGATGTTTCTGAATTGACATTCATGTTGCAATTGAGCTCTATTGCAATTTCTGACAACTTGAGTTCTTGTTCAACAGGTTTGTGCAGAATAACAATTTACAGGGCAGCATTCCGATCGGCCTCAACAGAACGAGCATTGCATTCAAGTGAGTGATCACCAACATTGTATTACAGTCCTTGCTACTATTTTTTAGTGGAGCATTCTATTTTTGAGCTTGTGATACCGTATAGTCTTGCAGTGAATGACGAATTCATACTTTGACAGGTACACACCTGGGAATAACCTTAACCAACAATAGTGTCGCGAGGAACCGAACATCATATGTTCATGGGATAGTGAGAAGCCATCGACAAACAACATTGTGAGAATGAGGACTGGACATGCATATCTAACTGGCAGACAATGTTGTCTTATTTCCCTTTTGGTATTGCCAATGTTTTTGTTCTTCCTTTATGTTTTCTTTTTGGGAGACAAAGGTGTTACTACTGTATATGCAACTGTACACTATGAACTGAACTTGATTCCATTTATTTATGTGTATATGTATATATGTAAAATTTGTTAGTCTTAGAGAGGCAATCTGGAAGATAATTAGGGTATTTTTTTTGTCATGGTTGTGTGCGTTGATCGATTTGGAAGCTAGAGGCAACCTCACCAATTTCAGTGTTGGAGGGTCGATATCTGACAATATTGCTAATCTGACTGCAATCTCGAGCGTGTAAGCTTCTTGGCACAAACTGATGTCAGATCTGCGTGCTAAATTAAATGAAAAGTTGGGTTTCTGATTGGAGAAAGGCTTTGTTGCAGCTGGCTTGCGGGGAACAATCTGACAGGGCCAATTCCAGTTATGAGCTCTCTGCATCATTTGGCATCTCTGTGAGTACAAACATACATGATTACTTGCGCTATATGATTTTCTAGAGGTTCATAATTACTAATACCAGTCGACAAAGTGAAGATGCTGGCTGTTCAATTTCACTAATTAATCCGGGTTGCATGTCTGACCTGAAGGCACCTGGAGGACAACCAGTTGGCAGGGCCCATTCCTCCGTCGCTGGGAGACCTTCCAAGACTTCAGGAACTGTAAGTGACCTTGCCAAGCTGTTGCTGCACTATCCAATCATGATGTTGCTGATGACATATTGCAATTTCTGACAACTTGAGTTCTTGTTCAACAGGTTTGTGCAGAACAACAATTTACAAGGCAGCATTCCAATCGGCCTCAATAGAACGAGCATTACACTCAACGCGAACCCTATCTTCAGCGTCCCCCGCGTCGCCTCTCTGGCAACTCAGGCGGAGCCCTCGTCCGCGCCGCCGAGCCGCCCCCCTCGCCCCCCCTCCCTCCCCCTTCCTCTTCCTCTTGTCCGACGGCGGTAGGAGGCGGTGGCGGATCTGGAACCCCTGCGACGGCGGCTTCCCTTGGCGGTGGCTCGAGCTGGCGGTGCGGTGCGCGGCTGCTGCGGCGGCGTCGGCGTGACCGTGCCTTGCGGTGTGGTTGGGGCCCAGCGACCGCGGCGCCCCCCTCCCCATCCTTCGATGTGACTCCGGCCACATCTGACGGCGGAGGGTTGTGCGTCGCGTGAGGCTGCGGCTTCCCGGCGGCTTCTCTGCCTGCCGGCCATCTCGCAGCGAGGCCCGGAGCGAGGTCTCCGATCTGGTCAGGCCCTCCCTTGCCTCTGGATCTGGTGATGTGGGCTCCGGACCGATGGGCCTGGTCAGGCTCCTTTGGTGGTGATGTCGCCAGCGGTGGTGGGCTGTGGTTGCCGGGGCGGCGGCCCCGGGTTCGGTGGTGGCGGCTTCGGCCAGGGGGCGGAGCGCTTCTGGGCGCGGCGGATCGGGGGGTCCCGTGACTAGATTGGAGTCGGCCTCGGCAGGGGTGGTGGTTCGTGGGCGGCGGTCGATGGTGGCAGGTGGTCGGCACAGCTCCGGGAGAAATCCTTGCTCCGGTCTTCACCGGAGCCGGCGACGGCGGCGCCCGCGGGTGCCGCGGTCTTTCTTGGAAGCGTCGTCGTGGAGGTGCTCCACCTTCTCCCCACGGCTTGGGCTCCGGAGGGAAACCTCAGATCCGCTGGATCGGGCGATGGAGGCGTCTTCGCGTCTTTCTCCTCCTTGGGGGCATCGTCTCGGAGCCGGCTACGACTGAGAGTCTGGAGGATGATGGCATCTTCGCCGTCGATGGCGGCATCTTCGCCGCGTGGTTTGCTGAGGCTGAGGCGGGGCGCTGGTTTCTGTTTGGCAACGATGATGGCATTGAGAGGAGCTTGGGTCGCGGCGTGGTCTTCGGTAGTCGGTTCTTCCCGGCGTGTCCGAGGTGCTCTTCCGTGGTTGCTGGGTTGCTTTGAAGTCGGAGCTGCGTTGGAGCGAGTCCAGTGGTGACGATGACAGACATTCGGTGGTCGTTTGCGGTGGGCATGGTCGGCGCAAGTCCTGCATATTTCCCTTGTGTTGCTCGTCGTCTAAGTCGGAGCTGTCGGTTGCTTGCGCGTGTGGCCATCCGTTGGCATGTGCCGTCGTGGCTTGTTCCATGTCGGTGGCCAGGTTGGCCGGTGGTGCCCATGTGATGTGGGTTGTGATGTATCGGTTTTAGCCCGGTTTTCCGTCAATTAACCGAGCAATTCTCTTCTTCTTAATCAATGAAAATGGCAAGTCTTTTGCCTCGTTTCAAAAAAAAAACGAGCATTACATTCAAGTGAGTGATCACGAACATTGTTTTACAGTATTATTTTTTAGTGGAGCATTCTACTTTAGAGCTTGTGAAACCATATAGTCTTGCGGTTAGTGACGAATTCATACCTTGACAGGTATACACCTGGGAATAACCTTAACCAACAATAATGTCGCGAGGAAACGAACATCATATGTTCATGGGATAGTGAGAAGTCATCGACAAACAACATTGTGAGAATGAGGACTGGACATGTATATCTAACTGGCAGACAATGTTGGCTTATTCCCCTTTTGGTATTGCCAATGTTTTTGTTCTTCCTTTATGTTTTCTTTTTGGGAGACAAAGGTGTTACTATTGTATATGCAAATGTACACTATGAACTGCATCGGCACTCGATTCCATTTATTTATGTGTATATGTAAATATGTAAATTTGGTGTTAGAGGCAATCAGGAAGATAATTAGGGTACTTTTTTTTGTCTTGGTTGTGCGCATTGATCTGATCGATGTGGAAGCTAGAGGCAACCTCGTGTGTCTAGGTCTCAGTCGACTGAGACTTCATGAAGTCTCAGTCAAATAATGTAGTATGCAAGAAGGAAAAAAAACTGAAAAGAAATTGTTTGCATGAATCTCGATGCAAGATCAACGGATTATAGTATTGACTTAGACTTCGCGAAGTCTAAGTCGACTGATTTCTAGCAAAGCCGTTCAAAGAAAGTTTTAAGGCCTCATTTTTTCGCGATTACAAGGAAGACGCACCGAAGCACACATGACACAAGCCACATATTGGTTCTCTTCACTGATGCAGCGTGGCATCGAAACAATCTGACGCTGTGTGCACATCTTAGGACTCAATGCAGTTTTGTATTGTTCATTCGGTTGAAATTTCTTCCACGCCATAGTCCGAAACGGAATGGCCTCCTTTGTAGGTACTTCCGACAGGGTGCTTGATTTTCTCGGCACATACGTAGCAATTGTCCATGTCATGCTTATTTCCTGGGATGTACTTACAATCAACTTCTTGTTTACGGCCACCTATGAAAAAAATAACAGCGTTAGGGTTCCCAGAAGTAAATACAACCAGCCATACCAAACATTCCATCAATGGTACTCTACAATGAAATGCTACTGCTTTCATGACAATTAGGTAAAAAAAAGGTCTCCTTCAGTCCAAAACTAGTTTAGTATATGACACACACAGTCAGAAACATAATCTCTACTATTAAAGCGGAATCGAAGTAGTGATGGTTCGACTAGCTCCTCCCACCCACGTCCTCCCCTTCGTACACTCCTACTCTCACGTCTGTTTTTTTTTTCACTATACCTATCTCTTTGGTTCTACCGACTACCACTCAAAAAAGACTTCTTTACCACGATCCCTATTACGTTCTCTCCACCTATGCCCCACGATGAAACCTCCTCTCCAAACACGCCGCCTGCCCGCCCCCAGCAACTTCACACACAGCAGGACCTCGCACCCATGCATGGATGGATCGCCCTGCCTCATTGAAGGCGCCGTGCAGGCGGACACCTTGGCATCGAGGTCACAAGGGAGCCATTGAGACTGAGTAGAAGCTTCTTGTGGTCGGCGGCCGCGTCAGCCATCCTTGGAGGTGGGCGCCTCAGGGACGGCCCAGTCGCGCAGGAGGGCACGACAACGGCGTCGACGACGGCGCAGGCAGTGGACCGTGCAGCAATCGATACAGGAAATTCCCAACCCTCGTCTAAATCCTCGCATCTCCTATTCAGCGTCGCCTCCACGAAGAACTCCTCGTTTCAAGCGCGACACCTTCATATCCATTGGGTTGTTGCCCCGTGTCTTCGTCGGGCTCCGCCTAAAGTGGTTGCCGGATTCTATGGCCGTAGTCATGGGAGGAGCCGTACCGCCAATGACATGTGCTGAAATACATCGGTGGAGGCATGGAGAGATACCATGGAGACGCAGTGGCGACTCCATGGCGACTCCAGGGAACTTGACATGGAAACGGCAACGATTGAATTGTGCCACAACGGCAGCGGCACAGCAAGGGCATTTGACTCGGTGAACGATGGGGCCATGGTGGCAAGCCCAACGCCCTTGCTCCGCCAAGCGCACCGACTTTGGCCTGGCACAACACAGCTATGTCGCCCCGACCATGGTTGCCGGAATCACCGTGGGATTAATGCTCCGTGCATGTGATTCTGTAGTTGCCTCACTGTCCATTGTTAAGTGCTCGTGGAAATGACCACTGAAACAGCACAAAAGTGCCTCGGTTAATCCGATTTATCATGGTGCCATATTCTTTTGTTGCTGCTGATTATACTAATCAAGTTTTTTGCTGCTGATTATACTGATCAAGTTTTTTTGCTTCTGATTATACTAATCAAGTTTGTTGCTGCTGATTATACTAATCAAGTGTGAGTCTGCATGTTTTCAGGGCGGACACTGCTGAAGATCAAGAAATCATTCTGCAGTGTTGGCAACATGTTGTATGACAGGCCACAGACGGCAGGGCATGCCCGAGCTACTACTCCGGGCATGACGTGCTCTCAACATCACATTCACCATTTTTATAAGAAGCTCTCTGTACCACAATCTTATGTTCTGTTGCCGGGTGCAGACCTGCAGTACGCGGTTAACACGTGTTCATGTGTGCAATGACGGCAACCTCTGAGGGTTCAATCTTGGTGGCAAAATTCCCCAGCCATCACGGAGGATTCGAAGAGCATTATGTGAACGTATGACATTTTTCCTCAAATTTAAATGCCTTTATATGCGTAATGAGTTTCAGTAACCCATTTCACTGATTTTTTGTCATATGCAAGGGTATGCGGTCAAATGAAATTTTTGGCCAAATGACTGATGAGATTGGTTTTTTTTTTTTGAGACAAAACTGATGAGATTGGTGGCTGTTTTTCGCTTAAATCGCTGTAAGTGGGCTTCAGACTGAGTTAATTGATTTGTTTACATTATTTATGTTTTGTGCTCAATTTGAATCCTAATGTTTGTATAATGGCAAAATAATGATTCTTTTGGTGCACACCACTAGAGCCAGAAAACTTTCCATACTATTGTTTTTGCAGTCCATGCCATTTTCATATGAATCTTGTGGATGGATTCTGAAGTGACTGACCAATCGTTACTTATAGGCATCGCTTGGGTTTTTCTGCAAAAGGTCTCAATAGTGTTTTGAAAAGGTAACTCTGCCTATGTTGTCTCAACATAGCCGGTCCCAAGCCCGGGTAAAGGAGGAGGGTTGTGATAGGCTTGGCGAGCCAACGTCAAAACTCAGCCACTCTTATGGAGATGAAACCCAAAAGATTTTCGTTGGGGCGTAACCCTCTCAGCGACGCGCCACATCGGAACCCGGGTGTGGTGGAAAATGGGCAAGGGCCGGGCCGTCACCCCCCAGGTGGCGCGCCGTATCGTGATCTGGATAAGGTGGCAAGTGAGCGAGGATCGGGTCGTCGCATCCTTAGTGGCGCGCTACATCGACGCCCGGGTGTAGTGGAAATAGAGCTAGGGTCTTCGCATTTGACTCGACGGGTGCGAAGGGTAAGGAAGCTAGCCGAGCCTAGGAGGATTCGCTTAGGTAGCTGGAATGTAGGGTCTTTGACAGGTAAGCTTCGGGAGGTAGTTGATGCAGCGGTGAGGAGAGGCGTTGATATCCTTTGCATCCAAGAGACCAAATGGAGGGGACAGAAGGCGAAGGAGGTGGAGGGTACCGGCTTCAAGCTGTGGTACACGGGGACGGTTGCAAACAGAAATGGAGTAGGCATCTTGATCAGCAAGAGCCTCAAGTATGGAGTGGTAGACGTCAAGAGATGCGGGGACCGGATTATCCTGGTCAAGCCGGTAGTTGGGGACTTAGTTCTCAACGTTATCAGCGCGTATGCCCCGCAAGTAGGCCACAATGAGAACACCAAGAGGGAGTTCTGGGAAGGCCTAGAGGACATGGTTAGGTGTGTACCGGTTGGCGAGAGGCTCTTCATAGGAGGAGACCTTAATGGCCACGTGGGCACATCTAACTCAGGTTTTGAAGGGGTGCATGGGGGATTTGGCTATGGCATCAGGAATCAAGAAGGAGAAGATGTCTTAAGCTTTGCGCTAGCCTACGACATGATCGTAGCTAACACCCTCTTTAAGAAGAGAGAATCACATCTAGTGACTTACAGTAATGGGCAACACTCTAGCCAGATTGATTTCATCCTCTCGAGAAGAGAAGACAGGCGTGCATGCCTAGACTGTAAGGTGATACCTGGAGAGAGTGTTGTCCCTCAGCATAAGCTTGTGGTTGCTGACTTCCGCTTTCGGATTTGTGTCCAGCGGGATAAGCATGCCAAAGTCGCTAGAACGAAGTGGTGGAAGCTCAAGGGGGAGGTAGCTCAGGCGTTCAAGGAGAGGATCATTAAGGAGGGCCCTTGGGAGGAAGGAGGTGATGCAGACACCATGTGGATGAAGATGGCGACTTGCATTCGTAAGGTGGCCTCAGAGGAGTTTGGAGTGTCCAGGGGAAGTAGAAGAGAAGCTAAAGATACCTGGTGGTGGAACGATGATGTCCAGAAGGCAATTAAGGAGAAGAAAGATTGTTTCAGACGCTTATATCTGGATAGGAATGCAGACAACATAGAGAGGTACAAGATGGCAAAGAAGGCCGCAAAGCGAGCTGTGAGTGAAGCAAGGGGTCGGGCGTATGAGGACCTCTACCAACGGTTAGACACGAAGGAAGGCGAAAGGGACATCTATAAGATGGCCAAGATCCGAGAGAGGAAGACGAGGGATGTTGACCAAATCAAGTGCATCAAGGACGGAGCAAATCAACTCCTGGTGAAGAACGAGGAGATTAAGCATAGATGGCGGGAGTACTTTGACAAGCTGTTCAATGGGGAGAGTGAGAGCTCTACCATTGATCTGGACGACTCCTTTGATGATACTAGCAGGCGTTTTGTGCGACGAATCCATGAGTCGGAGGTCAAGGAGGCTTTAAAGAGGATGAAAGGAGGCAAGGCGATGGGCCCTGATTGTATCCCCATTGATGTGTGGAGAGGCCTCGGGGACATAGCGATAGTATGGCTAACCAAACTTTTCAACCTCATTTTTCGGGCAAACAAGATGCCAGAAGAATGGAGATGGAGTATATTAGTACCAATCTTCAAGAACAAGGGGGGTGTTCAGAGTTGTACTAATTACCGTGGAATTAAACTGATGAGCCATACAATGAAGCTATGGGAGAGAGTCATTGAGCACCGCTTAAGAAGAATGACAAGCGTGACCAAAAATCAGTTTGGTTTCATGCCTGGGAGGTCGAACATGGAAGCCATTTTCTTGGTACGACAACTTATGGAGAGATATAGGGAGCAAAAGGACTTGCATATGGTGTTCATTGACTTGGAGAAGGCCTATGATAAGATACCGCGAAATGTTATGTGGTGGGCCTTGGAGAAACATAAAGTCCCAGCAAAGTACATTACCCTCATCAAGGACATGTACGATAATGTTGTGACAAGTGTTCGAACAAGTGATGGCGACACTGATGACTTCCCGATTAAGATAGGACTGCATCAGGGGTCAGCTTTGAGCCCTTATCTTTTTGCCTTCGTGATGGATGAGGTCACAAGGGATATACAAGGAGATATCCCATGGTGTATGCTCTTTGCGGACGATGTGGTGCTAGTTGATGATAGTCGGACGGGGGTCAACAGGAAGTTGGAGTTATGGAGGCAAACCTTGGAATCGAAAGGTTTTAGACTTAGTAGGACTAAAACCGAGCACATGAGGTGCGCTTTCAGTACTACTAGGCACGAGGAGGAGGAGGATGTTAGCCTTGATGGGCAGGTGGTGCCTCAGAAGGACACCTTTCGATATTTGGGGTCAATGTTGCAGAAGGATGGGATATCGATGAAGATGTGAACCATCGAATTAAAGCCGGATGGATGAAGTGGCGCCAAGCTTCTGGCATTCTCTGTGACAAGCGGGTGCCACAAAAGCTAAAAGGCAAGTTCTATAGGACGGCGGTTCGACCCGCAATGTTGTATGGCGCTGAGTGTTGGCCGACTAAAAGGCGACATGTGCAACAGTTAGGTGTGGCGGAGATGCGCATGTTGAGATGGATGTGTGGCCACACAAGGAAGGACCGAATTCGGAATGATGACATACGAGATAGAGTTGGGGTAGCGCCATTGAAGAGAAGCTTGTCCAACATCGTCTGAGATGGTTTGGGCATATTCAATGCAGGCCTCCAGAAGCCCCAGTGCATAGCGGACGGCTAAAGCATGCTGATAATGTCAAAAGAGGTCGGGGTAGACCGAACTTGACATGGGAAGAGTCCGTAAAGAGAGATCTGAAGGATTGGAGCATCACCAAAGAACTAGCCATGGACAGGGGTGCGTGGAAGCTTGCTATCCATGTGCCAGAACCATGAGTTGGTCACGAGATCTTATGGGTTTCACCTCTAGCCTACCCCAACTTGTTTGGGACTAAAGGCTTTGTTGTTGTTGTTGTTGTAGTGTTTTGAAAAGGTCAGATTCTGGTTCGTGTGGATTGCTACTGTACGCTTTCTTTTTGCTAATGCTTGAGCTAATTATTGTCTGAGGATTTACATGTGATATTAGGTATTTAGGGCAATGACAGTGCTATGAGATCAATTAACATGTAAATCTTTCACCAACGAGTTTAATCACCTGTAAGCCTCCCATGACATCTCCACAAGCTTTACCGGCAAGGCAATCCAAAATTTTCAGCATGCAAAGTTTCGAGAAGGACAAGCATCTCGGTAAAAAATATTTGTCAGAAATTGGAAGAACTACATATCCATTAGTTGTGTCTGCTCAACCAGCTTTAGGTTTAGCTTGGATTATGTATTAACAGGAAGGTGCATGGTGTGAACTAATTTCTAATCTCATTGTTGTATCATTGTAAAAAAAATGTGTTGCCATGTAAGAGTTCAGTGTCATTCAGTTTTTGTTATGCAAAAACTGCATATATCCAGTTAGTTCTGTTTGCTTTTACAGAGAGGTATTTGTGTTATCCATTTGAATTCCACTAGACATATCCTGCTTGCACATAGTAGGTTTTATACTACAAGAGGCACTAAACATAGGACTTGTAGTGTAACCGGATTTATACACGTGATTAAGTATATATATACTCAAGTAGCTACTGAGTATCAGTTTTGTTTATTGCATAGACTTTGTGTGCATGCATACAAATTTTATTTAGAACAATGGCTATGTTGCATGTTGGCGTCCCTATGTTTCTATCCACAAGGCTATATATGCGCCTTACCATCAGAAATAAAATGAGTAATAGGGGCTGAGGAGTATGTACATTCTGTAGCTAGCCGAGGAACTAGCACAATGGATAACAACACATCATGTGTATGAATTCTGAACTATGTAAAGATGAGGAGACTGAGTAATCACATGCCTTTTGTTACTCTGTTGTTCATATTTAGAACTAGATAGAGGGAAAAACGGAGTTGCTAGCTCATGCTACTTGAGACTGAAGGTTATTAGGACTTAAATTTTCTGTATAGTACCACATATGATGGCATGCAGTTTTTGTATATACATATACTTGAGACGTTTCTGGGTAAAGTTGGAGCCATGAATCTAAGCTTAGCCTTCTTTACTGCCGTATTCCCTATTCTTTTTAGGAACAATAATATAGAATGATGATGAATTCATAAGCTTCCCACGGGGCGGATTATCCCTGGTCTTAAAACTTTTTGAGCTGCATAAACAGAAATGACAAAGTGATAGTGCTAATAAGGCGAACTCAAAGCCAGATTCATAGGGTGATTTGAGCTTTTTCTTTCTGAGTTGTGTTTTGTTTACATTAAACTTTTCCCAGTCCCTTCACCCCTGCCGAGGCATTGGTTGATGTGAAGCCCGAACCAAATTCGATTGCGCAATTGTCCACATTAATGAGTGTGGGTTGCAGGGATGCCTGTTGCGATTGTCACATGTCCTCCTTGATTTAACGCGTGCCCTTCACTTGTAAGCATTTCTTGTAGAAAACAACAAGAGATCGGGAACTATTTACTGGACTAGGAAGAAATGCACACAAAAAAAGCTATTGCAAGAGCACAGATAAGGACCATACAGAGAAGTAGACAAGCATGAGAAAGATCATCACCATACTTTATCTTCTTGTATTTCAGGTGGCACTTAGGTGTGGGGAAAAGGACATGCTGACTGCTAGGAAGGGACACATCATCATGAGATCGGAAATGGACATGAGAAAGATCATCATCATGCTGATTGCTAGGATATTATTATCAGATTTTAGAACGACTTTGTCCATCTTTTTATTTTAATCTTCCCAACTCAGTATTCTCTTGCTTCACTCCCTTTGATGAGTTATCACAATAAATTCAGGTTTGGAAAATACATGAAGCTTTCGTTTAAATAGTCTGTTTAATCCAAAATATGAATTTTCAGAGAAACACACATGTACACATGAGCATTACCAATCCGTAAAAAAGAAAATGGCACGCATCTAACATATCAAGTCATATTGGAGTTTTCTGGAGTGAAATGGAGTGACGACACCGAAGCTAGAGCAAAGGAGTGGTTTGAGATAGAACAGGGTGGAGAAGGAGCAAAATTTGTCTTACTGGTAGGGTATGGTGTCCCGTGGCAACACACGGGCACTCAACTAGTAACTAGTACAAGAATAATGCATACTCCAGAGTTTCTGAAAATGAAAATAAAAATAATATGATGGCATCAAAGCTGGCGGATAAAAAGAAAAGGAGATTACCAGCACAGTTACCATCAACAATCTCGCATGCACTGACGCGATAAAATCCATTGGAGGCATCCTCGTTACTATCCATTTCTGCCATCAACTCAGAAAAGAAGATTTGCTCTGACCCTGTGGTAACGTTCCTTGCCATGAAGTTCATGTGCAGATAAGCGACCTTGCCCTCGATGAAATCAAAAATATCGTTCAAGCGCACGCGTGCAAACTCATAGCGATCCTGCGGATGAAAAGATATAAGTTGGAAGTCAAAATGGAGTAGAACATTTCCAGATAAAGGAAGAAACATGTAGGAACAGATAAAGCAAAGTTTACCGAGTGACTCTTATGATAGAAAACCAATGACATGTTAGCTCTCTTCTTGTATAAACGCCTCCAACGAGATATCTGTTCATCTGGTGTCAAATGGAGTAGCTGAAGACCAGTAAACTCTGCTCCAACATCATATGCACCGCCTTCCTCTGTTTCGCTCTCCCCAACAGGTTTGACTCCCAATGTTTCCACATCAGGTACAAGTTTGCTGCAGGCACTAATCTTCCTTAGAGATGCAATTTCAATATTGGATAAAGGTAGCTAACGGTGGAAATTTGAATCAAAAGATTAAAATTTTCGGAACTTATAATCATTAGTAAAAACAAAATTATTCTTTTGCTTCCTAAAATACTGTTTGAAGCACTGAGTGCTTTCAAGCAACATCCATAGTATCTGGCGCCGTTAGGTTTCAGCCGCAAGTAAATTTCTAAAAGGCAGCACAGAGCGTGCAGCAAACGTCCCAACTTGAACCGATCTATAGAGGCCGGAGGGGGGCTAACAGATTGGCAGCTTACACGGAACGGACCGCCGGCGGAGATGCTTCCCGGGCACGCTTGGACTGCAGGCGGGAGCTCCTGCGAGGTTCTGCCGCCGCCAGCCGATTCATGGCGAACGCCGCGGAATCGAGGGTTCGTTGTGGAAGGGGAACGACGGACTAGGGGTTTCGTTAGGAAGATCCCCCGAAATAGAAAAAAGTGTATATATCACTACTGGGGTATCACGAATTGACTACTCCACCCCCAATACCCCCGGGATTTGTTTTTAGGGTCAACCCCCACGTGGATCAGAGCCGTCTGCTCCTCTTCACACACACACACACACGCGCGCGCGCGCGCCGCCGTCCCCCCCCCCCCCCCCCCCCCCCCCCCCTCGCGGAGCGGCTAAATTTCGTGTTTTGACCCTTTTAGATAAGTTTAACCGAATCTGATCCCGGTTGGAAAAAGATTTGAGATCTGACCCTTTTTGCTACCGCCAGGGGGCTCGGCGATAGCGTTTACACACCATACCACCAGGACCTCCGGCGGTAGGCTTAACGACAGCAACCATCAACTGACGGGCGTGCGCTGACTTGGCTCAGCACCCTACCGTCAGGGCCTAAGGCGGTAGCTTGTGAGACCTTACCGTCAGGGCCTCCGGCGGTAGGATGGTTGTTGCGAGCCCAACCAGGTTCTGTAACCTGGAATGGGCGTGGCCGTGCGGTAAGGTTCCACACCCTACCGCCAGGGGCCTTGGCGGTAGGGTAGGTTGCCAGTGCATTTTTTGCACATGACATGTTTGCATTTTTCAAAAATACTGGCACAGCACAGCAACATTATACACTTAAAACAAAAAATATGCAGATCTTACCGAATATAACATAACATGTATCACACTCGATATGAATAATAGTTTAACTAAGCCAGCACAAATAGCAAACAGTTTGACAATCCATAGTAGCAAATGGTTCCACATAGTTCGACAAATAGCAAATAGTTTGACAAGCCATCACAAATAGTTAAACCTAAGCAATTCACATGCGCCTACCCCTCTTGGAGTTACGGTCCCCGTTGTTCTTTGAACGAGTCTCATCAGGCTTTTTCTTGCGAGGACGCTGTTTCTAGAACGGGGAAGGACTCTGCCAATCCTTCTTCGGCTTGTTCTTCTTCTCAAGTTGAGTTGTCTGAGTTGGTGGAGGTCCGTCATCGTCATCGTACTCCTCCTCCTCATTGCTCTCTTCCTCTTCATCTTCTTCATCATCATCCTCGTTCTCGTCCTCCTCCTCAGCCAACCTAGAGGACGAGGCAGCAGCATGGCTCGACGAAGCGATGGTACCATGTGGGCATGCAGGATTGTGAGCTATAGTCGAGCCAGCGCACCCAAGCAGGCCTACCAGCTTGCGACAACGCCTCACCAACTTCTGCAATAAGAATGAAACAAAAACAAGGACATAATACGGATAACATTTATGATTACAAGTGAACAAGAACATAATGTAATTCTAGGACGCTCCAATGTTACCTTCACCGTGTTCCTCAACTTGTTCTCAAAACCTTCGATCCCGGGGGCACCACCTAGCGCATCAGAGCTCTCAAAAATGCATTTGTTCAGCTGCGAGGACTGTAAAGGAATAAGTGAGTCACAATGACGAATAAAATAGATTACATCCAACTGCCTGGTTCAAAACAAAAGAACAATACTTACCAATCTATTAATCAAGGGTGCATACTCCCTAAATCCACTCATGTCTCTGATGTCGTCACGGTAGACCTCATCCTCGGGGGCATCCGCGTCCAGCTCCGCAATAATTGTTGTCGTCCACTGGGGCCTGAGGCGAAGACCGTGCTTCACGCCATCGTCGTACCACCTCATGTGGTAATGGCCATACGCATCGCAGTCAAGCAGTTTCCTCTCCAAATCCTTACGGAACTTTCACCGGTTCCGCTCCGTCATAAAAGTTTTATGCTCATCTCCCAGTCTGTGATCGACTGACATTTCTGCCTGCTCTTCCTACAAGGCATTGATACGTCTCCAACGTATCTATAATTTTTTATTGTTCCATGCTATTATCTTATCATTCTAGGATACTTTTTGAGTAATTATTTACCAATTTATATTATTTTTGAGCACTAACCTATTGACCCGGTGCCTAGTGCCAGTTGTTGTTTTCTGTGTGTGTTTTGCTTTTCAGGTTTATAGTACCAAACGAAGTTCAATTGCCACGAAACTTTTTTATGATTTTTTCTGGACCAAAAGAAGACCTGGAAGCTTCGGGAGAAGACCGGAGGCAACACGAGGGAGGCACAAGCCAACCAGGCACGGCCAGGGGGGTGGCCGCATGTAACGCCCAAGATGCGATAATATCCTTATTTTGGCTCGAGGGCCTCGACAAGGATAGAAGCGCATCTCGGCGTTTCGCAAGAATGGATATCATTACAAATACATGTAAAGAAGAGATGAGTATATGGAATTAGCTTACACTCGCCACAAGTTACATCAAGATCACATCAATACAACAACATAATCAAACATCGTACATAAGAGCAGGGAACGACTACAGACGAAACCAAACGATAAAATGATATCCATCCTTACTATCCCAGGCTGCCGTCCCGGAACCCATCCTAGATCGACGAAGAAGAGAAGAAGAACTCCAAATCAAACAAGCATCGCGCTCACGTCAAATCATCGCATTACCTGTACCTGCAACTGTTGTTGTAGTAATCTGTGAGCCACAGGGACTCAGCAATCTCATTTCCAAGGGTATCAAGACTAGCAAAGCTTAATTGGTGAGGAATGGATAAGTGGTGAGGCTGCAGCAAGCACTAAGCATTTATTTGAGTGGCTAACTTACGAGTATATTAATCAGATGGGTGGTCTATGCATAATCGGATGTGAACTAGTAATGATCAGAAAGTGATCTTGAACACCTACTTACGAGTCAAACATAACCCCATTGTGTTCTCTCTCGGAGCAGACCTCACGAGAAGTGACGATCACGGTTACGCACACGGTTGGTATATTTTAATTGAGTTTACTTCAAGTTCTCTATGACCGGATGTTAAACAAAGTTTCCAAGTTGCCACATAATTGCGGGCGCGGCTCTCATGAAAGATTTAACCCTGGAGGGGTGCTCCAACTAGTCCATCACAAACTACCACAAGCTGCATGGAAAAACCTCAACCACGGAAAACCCGTAGTCTCCTCGGAAATTCCGGTGGAAAACCTCAACCTCGAGATAGCCCGAAGTATCCTCAGAATCCCGTGCACAAGTTATTCGAGAAAGGTAAAACAAAACCAGCAAGGCCGCCTGACGTGTCGACGAACCCGATAGGAGCCGCGTATCTCGTTCTCAGGACACGACCGGATAAGTTAGTGTATAGTGGCCTGATAGAAATCACCCGAGTTGCCCCAGGGTGGCCCCGCACAGTG
Organism: Elymus sibiricus; assembly: GCA_039707655.1. Taxonomy (NCBI): domain Eukaryota; kingdom Viridiplantae; phylum Streptophyta; class Magnoliopsida; order Poales; family Poaceae; genus Elymus; species Elymus sibiricus. The sequence goes on from CM077671.1 coordinate 309,236,319, forward strand.
CTCTATTTTGGACCAACACTCGTGAGGGGCACTGGCCCGGGGGTTGATTAATTATCCACGGGTTAATTACTCCCTATGCGGTTCATTAGTTATTAGGCAAATGTAGTACCAAAGTTGGGCCTTGCCAAAAAAGTCTTATCCCAAAACGAATAATCAAGGGGGTCCCCATAACAACCCCAAGCATGGTAGGAGCGCTCAATTATGGAACATAACACCAGTACACAAGTAACTAGGACGACAAAGGTGGAACAAAACACCGAGCAAAAGGCTAAGCCTTCCACCTTTTACCAAGTATATATGTGCATTGAATTAAATAGCAATAATATTGTGATATCAACATATCTGATACTCGTGATCTGCGTTGGGTTTTCCGTGAAGAGGAACGAGTTATCGCAGCACAAAGTGGGTAATGAAAGCACATTTGCTCCATTGGTGGTTTTGGTAATTAATAACAACATATATGTCATTGAACTAATGTTTCCACTAAGCATATTTCAGGAAAAGTTCAATGATAGGGATGGCAAAAGGATTGTGGAAATACCCCAAGATGCAAGGAAATGGATTGGCAAAGCTTCAAGCAAGAGGACTCTACATTTTACTTTGTGAGAAATCACTTTGAGTCCATAGGAAAGTCAATACTATTAAAAGGGGGTAAGGTACTGTTGGTGAACAATATGCTCATACGTGCACAAGTGATAGTCACCAAATACACCCACAAGCTCTTCCACAAAAGTCTGTCCAAAGCAAAATATACAAAATCGGTGCAACCAACACTTTCCACTCGGTGCCACCGATTCCCAGACTCAGACAGACCCATGCCAAACCCTAGCTATTCGGTGCAACCGATTCTGCATCGGTGCCACCGAGTTCAGTTGCCAACTCTCTGTTAAGCTATTCTCTAACTTTGGTACCACCGAGTTTTGACAGTCGGTCTCACCGAGTTCTACTGCCAACTCTCTGGTTAGCCATTCACAAGAATCGGTACCACCGAGAATCGTGAATCGGTCTCACCGAGTTTTGGACCAACTCTCTGGTTAGCCATGGTCAAGAATCGGTACCACCGAGATTTGAGAATCGGCGTCACCGAGTTGCGCAATCCGACCGTTGGTCACCTAATCGGTGCAACCGAGATTTATATATCGGTCTCACCGAGATTCAAAAGTTGCTACCTTTGGAGCAACTCGGTACCACCGAGATTCACACATCGGTGTCACCGAGTTGGTCACTTAAGGTGTAACGGTTGGATTTTTGGAGATGCCTATATATACCCCTCCACCACCACCTACTCGCAAGAGAAGCACTCAGAACAGTTCCCCACTCATACCAACTGATTTTCTGAGAGAGAGCCACCTACTCATGTGTTGAGATCATGCCATTCCATTCCAACCATATGAATCTTGATTTCTAGCCTCCCCAAGTTGCTTTCCACCCAATCAATCTCTTCCACCATAGCCAAATCTGTGAGAGAGTGATTGTGTGTTGAGGAGTCTATCATCTTGAAGCACAAGAGCAAGGAGTTCATCGACGTTATCGAGCCTATTACCTTTTGGAGGGTGGTGCCTCCTAGATTGGTTAGGTGTCGCTTGGGAGCCTCCTACTTCGTGTTGTGGAGTTGAACCAAGAAGTTTGTAAGAGCAAGGAGATCGCCTACTTCGTGAAGATCTACCCGAGCTAGGCTAGTCCTCCGTGGACGTAGGCCATCATGGTATAGTCAAGGTTGCTTCTTCGTGGAACCCTTCGTGGACTCTCGCGACCGTTACCCTCCGTGGGTTGAAGACTCCATAAACGTGGACGTACGATAGCACCACCTATCGAAACCACGGGAAAAATCATCGTGTCTCCAAATTGCGTTTGATTTTCCTACCCTTCCTTTACTACGCATGATTGTCTTTACTTTCCGCTGGTATACTCGTAGACATGCATGTGTAAGGTGTGCTTGACTTGCTACAAATGCTAAAATCTGCCAACACATAAAATTGGGAAAAAGTAGTTTTTTATTTGGTCAAGTAGTCTAATCACCCCCCCTCTAGACCTACTTTCGATCCTAAAAGTGGTATCAGAGCTTTGGTCTCCATTGCATTGGTCTCACAACCTAGGAGAGTATGGCGTCTAGTGAGGGATATCATCACCGTATAGGTCCGTACTTTGATGGCACTAATTTTACTACTTGAAAGCACAAAATGAAAATGCATATTCTTGGTCATAACCCCGCCGTTTGGGCTGTTGTTCGTGTTGGCTTGCAAGGTGAATTCTTTGGCGATGGAAAGGAACCGGATCGTGAAGCGACCGCGGATGAATTGAAGATGTTGTAATACAACGCTCAAGCATGTGACATTCTTTTCAACTGCCTATGCCCCGAAGAATTCAACAAGATCAGCCGTCTCGAGAATGCGAAAGAGATTTGGGATACTTTGGTTGATATGCACGAAGGTACTGAGTCCGTGAGAGAATCCAAGTTGGATGTTCTTCAAAGTCAGCTTGACAAGTTCAAGATGAAGGATGGTGAAGGAGTCGCTGAGATGTACTCTAGGCTAGCTCTCATCACCAATGAGATTGCCGGCTTAGGAAGCGAAGAAATGACCGACAAATTCATCATCAAGAAGATACTTCGAGCTTTGGATGATAGATATGACACCGTGTGCACATTGATCCAAATGATGCCCAACTACAAAGATCTCAAGCCTACGGAAGTGATTGGAAGGATTGTTGCTCATGAGATGACACTCAAGGATAAGGAAGAGCTTCACAACAAGTCTAGCGGTGCCTACAAAGCCACAAGTGATGCTCCCGCAACTTCAAGCGACAACCTTGTCACAAATGAAGAGATAAGCCTCATGGTCAAGAAATTCAACAAGTTCTACAAGAATAGAGGCAAAGAACGAAGCTCCAACTCAAGATATGAAGAGAAGCGTTCGTCAAGTCGTGACCAAAACTGCTACAATTGTGGGAAGCCCGGTCACTACTCCAATGAGTGCACGGCTCCCTACAAACGGAAAGAAGAGTCACCAAGAAGACGAAGCTCAAGAGACGAGTCACCTCGAAGGGAGAGAAGGAGTAGAGATGATCGTTATGAACGAAGACCCTCAAGGAGAAGTAGGGACTTGGAGAAGAAGGACAAGTACATCAAGAGCTACTCAAGAAGAAGACATCAAGCTCATATTGGAGAATGGGTTTCCGGCTCCGAATCCGACAATCACTCCGAGAGAAGTTATCACTCCAACTCCGACTATAGTCAAGATGAAGGTGTTGCCGGACTTGCACTAGTGACAACCGACTCCTACGACATATTTGATTCACCAAATGAAGGGAGTGGATGTTGCTTCATGGCTAAAGGCCCCAAGGTATCACACCCCGAGTATCTTGATTTTAATAGTGATGAGAATGACTTGTTAATAGATGATGACTTGCTCTTTGATGAAATTAGTGATGTTAGTGAAAATGAACTTGATAATTTTCATACTAGTCAAGATAAGTCATGTGATGATGATAAGATGGAAATAGAACAACTAACTAAAGAATTAAACACTCTTAAGTTAGCCCATGAATCTACTCTTTAAGATCATAGAGAGTTTGTAAGGACTCATGAGAAGCTACGCTTCGAGAAGCTCAACTTGGAGCAAGAACATGAGTTTCTTAAAGCTATCGATGACGATCTCTGAAAGAAGACTTCATCTTATCTAGCCAAACGACTACTCTTGTCTACATTCATGCCTCAAGTTAAGTCTAAGCAAACTAGTAACAAAGGCAAGAAAGGTTCTTCAACTAGTAGCAATAAAAATGCTAAATCAAATGATGTTGCTTCTAGTAGTTCTATTGATTCCACTAATGATGATTCTCTTAGCCAAGTTACACTTGAGCAAGAAAACACTTTATTGAAAGGGATTATAGAGAAAGGTATCTACAAGAGTCTTGCCGGGTGCAAACAATTTGAGGAAATTGTACGCAAGCACGGAGGATACCGGAAGAACCATGGCATTGGCTACTTCAACGCTAATGGAGTTGAATGGGAAGAAGGTCAATATCCCAAGCCCAAGTTTGTTCCTCAAAAGGAGAAGTATGAAAATACTCTTCCCAAGGGAACAAACGCTCAAGATGACCTTCCACCACAAGACCACAAGCTCAAGGGCAAGGACAAGCTTCAAGAGGACATTGACTCATATGAAGATAAATCCCGAGCTATGGTGATGTGGGTTCCCAAGGCTACTACAAGCTCAACTTCTACAAGTGCCACTACAACACCAAGGATCCCCATCAACTTGATGTGGGTCCCCAAGAAGAAGAACTAGACAAGTTCTTGAGGGGTGACTCCGCCAATGAAATTCACTCACATTCATTATTGGCAAGAACAAGTTGCAATCAACGTCAACATCATGCAATAGTTCAAGGAGTCACACATTCCCTCGAATGTAAGCAAGGGACAAGGTAATCAACAAATCAATGGACATCATCATGTATGCTTTGCACTCCATGTCCATAGATATCCTTGTATTTGTCTCTTGTGTATTGGGACTAACCCATGTAGGTGAGAAGAGTAAGGAAACAACAAGGATGCTCCCAACTCTTTGTGATCTTCATCAACCTTGAGCATCCACCACTACCTCACCAACATGAAGTCTTCATCGACAAAACCCAAGGTTAGTTTATCCCTCCTATGGGGGGATGTCACATCAAGGGGGAGCTTTACTCTAAGACTTGATTCAAAGCATCTCATAGTATGTGACAACATTAAATGCTTTATGTAAAAGTGGTAACCCCACTTGTGCTTAAACGATGAGTATGACCTATGATCAAGTATTCTTACTTGGCTCCTAAGTCAATATACTCATATATAGATGACTCCGTCATCGCCAAAGTGCTTGATAGATGCTAGTATGTTTGTGCATGTTTGCCATGATTTCAATTGACATCTTATTGTGTGAGCATGTTGGTTTGCATTTACTTACCCATTCGAGGACATCCAATTGTTGCTATTTGGCTTTTTGATTTTTCTTTTGCCAATTGGATGGACAAGAATGCCTAGGACCACTCTCTAGCTATCTATGCTTTCTCACCTGATATTCCATTCATGCTGCATCACAAAATTTGAACAAGTACTTTTCGATCTCTTTGTGTGAGGAGCACTCGGAGTTCCGTATCGACAAAGGACTGACCATTAAAACCTCCCAAGTGCATTTCGGTGGAACCAACTCAAAAATCTCGGTCTCACCGAATGCCTAGGGTTGATCTGGTTTTCAATCTCGGTACCACCGATTCCATATTCTCGGTTACACCGAGTTTCCCTGTCAGCTGACAGTTGAGAAACTCGGTGACACCGAAAATTTAGAATCGGTGTCACCGACAGCCGCGGGTATATATAGAGGCGGACCCGACCTTTGAAAATTTTCTTCAACCGTCGCCCCCTCCAAAACCCTACGTTGCCGAATCGAGGCCACTGGTCGTCGCCTTTGCTTCCCCGTGCGTCTCCGCCGTTGGGAATCGCCGCTGCCGACGGAATCATCACCCCCGCCGCCGCCGTAGCGGATCCGTCACCAAGCTAGGGTATGGATCCGGCCCTCCTTGCGCTCCCCGTCCGATTCTTGCGCATTGGAGTTTATTTCATCGATAAGGCACTAATTGCAAACCTCTCTATCCACTAGATAACTCATTAGATTAGCGAACGAAGGATTTTTAGGTTTAGTTGTCCGCAAAACTGAATCTCGGTGACACCAAGTCAGAAAAATCAGTTCCACCGATTTCGTTTTTGTGCTACTGAGGATAGTACTCGGTGAAATCGAGTAGCAACTTTTGGTCTGACCGAAGTTGCTGCCAAGTTTCGGTTAAGAGTACTGTGAGTCTCGGCAGCACCGAAATGTTTGACTCGGTGACACCGAAATACCTTGTTGCTGAGGACTACATCTAAGGATTTCTCTGTTCAACCTTTTGAAAATAGTCTGCATTTTGTGATGACTCATCCCCTTCTACTCCTCTTCACTCTATTCACAGGGTCAGATATGTCAGCTTTAGAGGACAGTCAGAATTTGCAGGAGCAGAATGTTGACATGAGCTCTGGCACTAGTCCAGACAAGAGCTCATCATCCTATGATGATGTCCCTAGTTCACCTGATCTGCCCAGAGCTGCTACTAGGACTAGGAGGAAACTTAATTCTGATGAGGAAGATGAGGACTTCATACCTAATGAAGTGCCTCCCAAGTCAAAGCAGGACAAGTCTGCCAAGAGCACTGCTGCTGCCACTACTTCCAAGACTAAGAAGCCTGTCAGAAAAGAGTATGCACCTTCAGATACAATGAAAGCACCTGAGAGCTCTAGAGGCACTATGACTATTGAGCCTCCCAGGAAGTCTATGCCTAAGAAGGCAGGAGAGAAGAAAGCCAGGAAGAGAATTGTCTATGTTGTGGGCAGGCAAACCTCTATGTATGAGGACCCTGCAGAGGCTGCTGCTGCTTAGGATGAGGAGGAAGAGCCAGCTGCAAAGGCTCCTCCCAAGAAGAAGCAAAAGAAGCTTTTGGCTGATGCTATGCCTAAAGCTCCATCCAAGAGTACCAAGTCTGCATCCAAGAAAGCTGCTGACAAGTCCAAGAGGTCATCCAGACAGATTCCAGCTTCCGACAAGAACAAGGAATCTACCTTCAGAGATATTGATGAGGATGCCATGTCTGCATTGATGAAGCTCAGACCACATCTTCCAGAGCACAATGCTAGTCACTTGGTTGCAGAGGATATGAAGAAGAAGAAAGATTCAAGTCTGAGGGAATGGAGAGCAATTGATCCCTATGCTCAAAGGAGGAAAACAGCTGTTGACTACAGGTTCTATACCAAGGAGCAACAGGATTTCTATGAGACTGTGCTGCTTGACAAGAGTCCAACTGTGAGTGACATGAGGTATGTTGATTGGAAGTATATCAAGGCAAATGAAGACTACTTCCCGAGTGTGCAAGACAACTTCCACTGCATTGGCCTAGATGAGTTTGTTGGCAAAGAATTCACTGCATGGAATGATGAGATGATCATGCAATTCTACTCCACTGCTCACTTCTATGGAGATGGTAGGATTGTGTGGATGACTGAAGGAGCAAGATATGAGTCTACTGTTGATGAATGGGCTGCCATCTTAGGAGTCCCAGAGGTAGAAGATGGAGATGTCTGTGTGTACTTAGAGTCCAAGGCCAGCCACAATGCCATGAAGGACATGTACAATGCTATTCCTGCTGCACATCTTCAGTCTCATAAGCTAGGATCTATCTATTACCTACAGGCAGGTTGATACGTCTCCAACGTATCTATAATTTATGAAGTATTCATGCCATGTTTACAATAATTTTATATGATTTTGATATGATTTGATTTGAACTAACCCGGACTGACGCTGTTTTCAGCAGAGCTACCGTGGTGTTGTTTTGTGCAGAAATAAAAGTTCTCGAAATGGGCTAAAAATTAACGGAGAATATTTTTGGAAAATATAAAAAATACTGGAGCAAAAAGATACCGGAGAGGAGTCCCGAGGCAGCCACAAGCCTAGGGGGCGCCCCCCCCCCTAGGGCGCGCCCCTGGCTTGTGGGTCCCTCGAGCACCCCCCCTGACTTGATTCCGACGCCAAGTACTCCTATAAATCGAGAAACCTCCAGAAAGAAACCTAGATCGGAAGTTCTGCCACCGCAAGTCTCTATAGCCACGAAAGATCAATCTTGGCCCTCTCCGGCACCCTGCCGGAGGGGGTCACCATCACCGGAGACCATGGAGGAGGAAGACGGAGGGGCCATCATCACCATGGAGGCCAAGGACCAGAGGGAGAACCTCTCCCCATCTAGGGGGGCATGGAGGAGGAAGCACATGGGGGAGACTCTCTCCCCCTCGCTCTCGGTGGCGCCGGAGTGCCACCGGGGGAACCATCGCCGCGGTGATTGCCTTCATCAACATCACCATCCTCATCTCCTTTTAGCGGTCCACTCTCCCGCACCCCGCTGTAATCCCCTACTTGAACATGGTGCTTTATGCCACATATTATGATCCAATGATGTGTTGCCATCCTATGATGTTTTGAGTAGATTTCTTTTGTCCTTTGGATTGATTGATGATCTAGATTGGTTTGAGTTGTATGTTTATTTTGGTGCTGTCCTATGGTGCCTTCCGTGCCGCGCACACGTGAAGGATTCCCGCTGTAGGGTGTTACAATACGTTCACGATTCGCTTATAGTGGGTTGCTAGAGTGACAGAAGCTTAAACCCGAGTAAGGGGGTTGTTGCATATGGGATAAAGGGGACTTGATGCTTTAATGCTATGGTTGGGTTTTACCTTAATGATCTTTAGTAGTTGCGGATGCTTGCTAGAGTTCCAATCATAAGTGCATATGATCCAAGTAGAGAAAGTATGTTAGCTTATGCCTCTCCCTCATATAAATTTGCAATAATGATTACCGATCTTGTTAACAATTGCCTAGGACAATTCCTCACACCGACCCATCATTATTCCACACTCGCTATTTGTAATATATTGTAATATATTCTAAGTTTATGATAACATCAACTATTTTTATATTTTAGTTCTCCAATATCATGCAAAGCTATTCTCTTCATACCCACAACGTAGTTTTATTTCTCGTTTCTAGTTGGAAGCAAACGTTCGGCGTACGTAGAGTCGTATCAGTGGCAGATAGGACTTGAGAGAATATTGATCTTACCTTTAGCTCCTTGTGGGTTCGACACTCCATACTTATCACTTCCATCTTTGGAAATTGCTACGATGATTCCTTGCACTTGGGGATTATCAAGCTCTTTTCTGGCGCCGTTGCCGGGGAGCAATAGCGTGGGGTTGATATTCTCGTGTGTTCTTGTTTGCTTTCTTCACTAAGTAGATTTTTCCCTTTTTTCTTTCTTTAGTTGTGGGTGAAACAGACAAAAAAATTAAATAATGAAAAATACAAAAAGAATTACTTGCCTCTTATGCCTAAGAAGTTTTTCAAAAAATAGAAGTGATTGGAAGGTTGTGCATTGGAGAAGTGAGGGTCGACCTTGAACACTTGTGTTAATGCTCATGGAAACAATGTAGAATTTTTCATGGAAGCTTCTCAAAAATAATTATCCCCTTGTATATATCCATTGTATTATAAAAATAATGTGCCAAGATTTGCTTTTAGGATGATTAGATTGCTTGTTTGCTTTGTGCGGTGCAAAAACAGAAACTTTGACTGTAGTGCATGAATTTACATTTCTTAATGGAACGTAAAAAGTTTCTGAAATTTTTACACAGTACTGCTATACAATTTTTTTAATTTTTCCTAAATTTTCATAATTTTTTGAGTTACATAAGTTTACGAAGTTTCCAGATTGCTACAGACTGTCCTGTTTTAGACAGATTCTATTTTCTATGCATTGTTCTCTTATTTTGATGAATCTATGGGTAGTATCGGGGGGTATGAACCATGGTGAAGTTGGACTACAGTAGATATAATGCTAATATGAATTTGGAATGAGTTTACAACAGTACTTAAAGTAGTATTTTGCTTTATTATACTAACGGATCTCACGAGGGTTTTGCTAAGTTTTGTGTGAATGAAGTGTTCGAAGATCGAGGAGGTATCGATATAAGAAGAATACGGAGAGACAAGAGTTCAAGCTTGGGGATGACCAAGGCACCCCAAGTAAATATTTCAAGGAGGCTCAAGCATCTAAGCTTGGGGATGCCCCGGAAGGCATCCCATCTTTATTCTTCAACAATTATCGGTATACCTCGGTTTTTGTTTTGTTCACATGATATGCGTCTTTAGTGTTTTTCTTTTCCTTTTATGCACCCTTCTAGTATGAGATAGTCCTTCATTGATTTTTAGAATGCTTCATGTGCTTCACTTAGATCTTTTGAGTATGGCTTTATAGAATGCTTCATGCGCTTCACTTAGATCTTTTGAGTATAGCTTTGTAGAATGCTCTTTGTGCTTCACTTAAATCTTTTGAGTATGGCTTTATAGGATGCTTCGTGTGCTTCACTTATATATTTTGAGCTTGGATATTGGTTAATCTATATTAATTGTAGAATGCTCTCTGAACTTCACTTATATATTTTAGAGTATGAATAAAATTATCATCAGAATTAGGCTTGGAAGAGTATCATTAAAATGTCATGCCTAGCTAAAAAGGCATTAAAGAAAAGCGCTTGTTGGGAGACAACCCAATATTTACCCCTAATGTTTTTGTGTGTTATCATGATTATGCTACTGTAGTAACTATGTTTTATATGTTTTCTTTCAATAAAGTGCCAAGTAAAACCTTTGGGATGACTCACAAGATGAGTAGAATTGATGCTGAACCAAAACAGAAACTTTTGACTCCAGTACAGGAATTTTCATTTTTTACCGGAGCGTGATAATGATCTGAAATTTTTACACAGTCTTGATATACAAATTCTTCAGGTTTTCCTAATTTTTCAGAATTTCTAGAGATAGGGAAGTATGGTTACACTACAGATATTCACAGACTGTTCTGTTTTTGACAGATTCTGTCTTGCTTGCATAGTTTGCTTGTTTTAGTGTTCCCATAGCTTATATTCAGTGATATAAATTATGGGAATGATAGAATGCAGTAGGTATCATGTGGTAACAATTATGAATCTTGTCTTGACGGTACCTAAGTGAATGATCTACCTTTATTATACTAACCCATCTCACGAAGTTCCGTTAAGTTTTATGTGATTGAAGTTTTCAAGTTTTGGGTGAGACACCGATATGAGGAGAATAAGGAGTGACAATAACCTAAGCTTGGGGATGCCCAAGGCACCCCCATGGTAATATCCAAGGAAGACTCAAGTGCCTAAGCTTGGGGATGCCCCGGAAGGCATCCCCTCTTTCGTCTTCAACACTATCGGTATATCTTACTTGGAGCTATATTTTTATTCGTCACATAATATGAGTTTTGCTTGGAGCATCATTTTATTTTGTTATTTTCTGTTAGGTGTTATTCATAATCTTGTTTTTCAATAAAAAGTTCCAAGAATTGCCTTAGGATGCTTGCATTGCATGTTTGATGTGTGTTGTGTAAAAAACAGAAACTTTTGCTGTAGTGTTTGAATTTTCATATTTTACTGGAACGTGGAAAGTTTCTGAAATTTTTGCACAGTATTTTAATATAAATTCCTTAGCATGTCCTAATCTTTCATAATTTTTTGAGTTACGGAAGTACACTGTTTTCATAATTTGCTACAGACTGTTCTGTTTGGACAGATTGCTGTCATAGTTTTGTTATCTACTTATCCTCTAGTTTCCATAGCCTATATTGGTAGATATAAATTGTGGAAACGATAGTAAACAGTATATGATGTTTGAAAATTATTGTGCAACTTGTCTTGGCAGTACATGAAGTGTTGATTTATTCTTATGTGTACTAACCTATCTCACGAGTTCTTTTCGAGTTTTGTGTGGATGAAGTTTTTGAGAATAGGTGAAACCATGATATGAGAGGATTGAACGAGATACAAAATCTCAAGCTTGGGGATGCCCAAGGCACCCCAAGTAAATATTTCAAGAAGTCTCAAGCATCTAAGCTTGGGGATGCTACGCATCCCATCTCTCTTCATCAACAATTATCGGTTAGCCTATGTTGAGCCTAAATTTTTATTCATTCACATGATGCATGCTATTCTTGGAGTGCCTTTTTTTATTTTGTTTTGCTGTTTGAATAAAAGCATTGGATCTGAAATTCTGAATAAGAGAGAGATTCCTCACATGGCTATTTAACTAATTGACTACGCATTGATCTTCACTTATATCTTTTTGGAGTAGTTTGTCATTCAATCTCGTGCTTCACTTATATCCTATGAGTAAATGGTTGAATGAATTGAATATCATAAATCTGAAATTAAATATGATTCATATACTTATACCAAGGGAAGTAATGACTTCACACATAATAAGTATAGGTGGTAAAATTTATTGAAAGTTAGCAAACACCGCATTGGTCACTTGAACAATTCATGAAAGAATATTGAAGGAAGAGAGATTCCACATATAAATATACTATCTTGGACATCTTCTATGATTGTGAGCTCATTAATTATTTTTAAACTCGAGAAAATTAGTTGAAATTGGACAAGGAAGACAACTTAATGAGTTATGTTTGGGTATATTTGCATAGAAGTTATATTGTTATGGATCCTCTAACATGTGGTGCTTGTTTAGAACCTTTTGCTAGCCAAAACTTCGTACTAAGTAGAGATACTACTTGTGCATCCAAACCCTTGAGCCAAGTTTCTTCCATGAGAGTCCACCATACCTACCTATATGCGGTATTTACCTGCCGTTCCAAGTAAATTTGCATGTGCCAAACTCTGAACCTTCAAATAATATTCTGTTTTGTATGCCCGAATCGGTCATGTAGCGACTGGGGGCGGTCAGTATCTTCCATGCTAGGTGGGTTATTCTCACGATATGTGCTGATTCACTATCATTCACGAGAAAGTGGCTGGTATTCGGGATGCCCAGTTCCATGCTCAAAAATCAAATCAAAATATAATGAAACAAAACTCCCCCAGGATTGTTGTTTGTATGGACGGTACCCGTGGATTCGGCTCGCCATGGAGTGTGTTTGATTGGCGGAGGGGGAGTAAAAACTTTATCATTCTGTTTGGGAACCGCCTATAATGTATCTAGCATGGAAGATGGTGAAATCTCTTGGTTGTTATGTTGACAATGAAAGCATACCTCCCAAAATTATATTCATCTCTGTTTTAAACAACGAGCTCTAGCACATATGCAAATCCCTGCTTCCCTCTGCGAAGGGCCAATCTATTTACTTTCATGTTATTTACTATTCATGTTGAGTCAACTTCTTATTCCAACCTCAATCTATTAGTTGGCAAGCATCATGTGGTGGGTAAAGATCCAAACATATATATCTAGTCAAATATATTTGATCATGAATTATTATTGTTGACAATTATCTATATGATAAATAAGTTGGGAGGCGAAACATTAAGCCCCTATCTTTCTCTGTGTTCGATGGATGCTATTTGTTCTAAAAATATGCTTTGAGTGTCAATAATCATGGAAGACTATATGATAGTTGAGTATGTGGAATTTGCTAAATCAAGGCTCTTACATAGACCCTTCCTAAAAATAAGATGAATTGCAATTGTTCGATGACTAGGAATATGGTTTGTTAGTTTTCAAGAAACTTTCTGGTCTATACTTTAACATGTGAATAGCTTGTTACTTGATCATGAGAAGTTTTATGAGATGAGCTACTGTTTATGATTTATATTGATGCTAGAAAAAGTGATTGGAATTATCATTGATCAAACTTGTGCACTTGCTAGCATTCACACTTCATAAATTATTTCTTTTATCATTTACCTACTCGAGGACGAGCAGGAATTAAGCTTGGGGATGCTGATACGTCTCCAACGTATCTATAATTTATGAAGTATTCATGCCATGTTGACAATAATTTTATATGATTTTGGTATGATTTGATTTGAACTAACCCGGACTGACGCTGTTTTCAGCAGAGCTACCGTGGTGTTGTTTTTGTGCAGAAATAAAAGTTCTCGGAATGGGCCGAAAATTTACGGAGAATATTTTTGGAAAATATAAAAAATACTGGAGCAAAAAGATACCGGAGAGGAGTCCCGAGGCAGCCACAAGCCTAGGGGGTGCGCCCCCCCTAGGGAGCGCCCCCTGGCTTGTGGGTCCCTCGAGCACCCCCCTGACTTGATTCCGACGCCAAGTACTCCTATAAATCGAGAAACCTCCAGAAAGAAACCTAGATAGGAAGTTCCGCCGCCGCAAGTCTCTGTAGCCACGAAAGATCAATCTTGGCCCTCTCTGGCACCCTGCCGGAGGGGGTCACCATCACCGGAGACCATGGAGGAGGAAGACGGAGGGGCCATCATCACCATGGAGGCCAAGGACCAGAGGGAGAACCTCTCCCCATCTAGGGGGGAGGCCATGGAGGAGGAAGCACATGGGAGAGACTCTCTCCCCCTCGCTCTCGGTGGCGCCGGAGTGCCACCGGGGGAACCATCGCCGCGGTGATTGCCTTCATCAACATCACCTTCTTCATCACCATGCTCATCTCCTTTTAGCGGTCCACTCTCCCGCACCCCGCTGTAATCCCCTACTTGAACATGGTGCTTTATGCCACATATTATGATCCAATGATGTGTTGCCATCCTATGATGTTTTGAGTAGATTTCTTTTGTCCTTTGGGTTGATTGATGATCTAGATTGGTTTGAGTTGTATGTTTATTTTGGTGCTGTCCTATGGTGCCTTCCGTGCCGCGCACATGTGAAGGATTCCCGCTGTAGGGTGTTGCAATACGTTCATGATTCGCTTATAGTGGGTTGCTAGAGTGACAGAAGCTTAAACCCGAGTAAGGGGGTTGTTGCGTATGGGATAAAGGGGACTTGATGCTTTAATGCTATGGTTGGGTTTTACCTTAATGATCTTTAGTAGTTGCGGATGCTTGCTAGAGTTCCAATCATAAGTGCATATGATCCAAGTAGAGAAAGTATGTTAGCTTATGCCTCTCCCTCATATAAATTTGCAATAATGATTACTGATCTTGTTAACAATTGCCTAGGACAATTCCGCACACCGACCCATCATTATTCCACACTCGCTATTTGTAATATATTGTAATATATTCTAACTTTATGATAACAACACCTATTTTTATATTTTAGTTCTCCGATATCATGCAAAGCTATTCTCTTCATACCCACAACGTAGTTTTATTTCTCGTTTCTAGTTGGAAGCAAACGTTTGGCGTACGTAGAGTCGTATCAGTGGCAGATAGGACTTGAGAGAATATTGATCTTACCTTTAGCTCCTTGTGGGTTCGACACTCCATACTTATCACTTCCATCTTTGGAAATTGCTACGATGATTCCTTGCACTTGGGGATTATCACAGGTCTCCGTACTATCAACACTATTCTGAGGCATACTTTGATGCCTAAGTCAGGAGACGAGAAGATGATCCGAGGCTACTCCATCAACCTGCTGCTTCTTATTGACCAGCATCAGAGATTCGGAGTGATGGATCTAATTGTGGAGACTGTGAAGAGGGTTGCTGGTGATCAGAAGCGCTCATGCTGCTATGCACCCTACATTCAGATGCTCATCAACTCCAAGCTGGAGAAGCACATTTTTGCTCTGGACAGACCCCATTTGCCTCTACAGCCAGATTTTGAGGACAACGTTGTGGTGATGGATCCAGACCATCCCACATCAGCTGCAGCTCAGGCACAGGCAGAGGCAGAGGCAGCTAGAGCCACTAGTGCTCAAGTTCCTAGATCCAGTAACGAGCAAATGGATCTCTTGATCTCTACCGTTCAGGGCATGCAGAAGGACATCAAGGACATACTGGAGAATCAAAATAGTCTTGTGAGGATCTTTGAGAACAGGATCAAGACCCTCAATGACAAGGTGGATGGGCTGACCAAGACCGTGACTGAGCTCAGGAAGGAAGTTGACTCTGTGCCTCTTCCTCATTCTTCTTCTTCTTCTTCTTCTGATGATGATGAGGACGACTCTCCTCTCAGGCCAGGTACTCAGTTCACTACCCAGGCCAGATCAGCCACAGTGCTAGCTCCAGAGTTGATGCCTTCTTCATCAGCACCGGCTACCATCACTTCAGCTCCATCAGCTCCTCCAGTACCTCCCGTTGCTACACCAACTCCGTCCATGACGTCTGCAGAAGTCTTCGTCGACGCAGTTCTCTCGACTCCGACATCGACCACCGGAGGAGATCAGCCCCAGAAGAACGATTAGCTATATCTCTTTGAACTTTTTGGTAACTTGTTGCCAAAGGGGGAGAAGTTGTATATAGATCTTTAGGCTTCGAGTAAGAGAGCGTTGGTTTTTATTGCCGTTTCAAAAACATTTGGTCTTTTGGTTGCTTGTGTTAAACTTTTGTTGGTGTTTGATCATACGCTTAATATGTGTTGCTACTATTTCCTATCCTTTTGATGCTTATGAGATGATCATTCACCTTGCTTGATTGTGTTGTGCTACGATATTCACTCTTATTATTCTCGCACACCACCAAGTTGTATGTGACATGAAAGAAGTGCCCCATGTACCTAATCGATTGTGCATTTGCATTCAAACAAAAATTTAAAATAATGCACAAATTTAGGGGGAGCTCTTACTTATCACATACTTCTCAAAGCGACGATTATATTCATTGATTATATCATATGTCGAAGCTTTGATCTATATGTTGTCATCAATTACCAAAAAGGGGGAGATTGAAAGCACATTTGCTCCCTTGGTGGTTTTGGTAATTAATAACAACATATATGTCATTGAACTAATGTTTCCACTAAGCATATTTCATGAAAAGTTCAATGATAGGGATGGCAAAAGGATTGTGGAAATACCCCAAGATGCAAGGAAATGGATTGGCAAAGCTTCAAGCAAGAGGACTCTACATTTTACTTTGTGAGAAATCACTTTGAGTCCATAGGAAAGCCAATACTATTAAAAGGGGGTAAGGTACTGTTGGTGAACAATATGCTCATACGTGCACAAGTGATAGTCACCAAATACACCCACAAGCACTTCCACAAAAGTCTGTCCAAAGCCAAATATACAAAATCGGTGCAACCAACACTTTCCACTCGGTGCCACCGATTCCCAGACTCAGACAGACCCATGCCAAACCCTAGCTATTCGGTGCAACCGATTCTGCATCGGTGCCACCGAGTTCAGTTGCCAACTCCCTGTTAAGCTATTCTCTAACTTCGGTACCACCGAGTTTTGACAGTCGGTCTCACCGAGTTCTGTTGCCAACTCTCTGGTTAGCCATTCACAAGAATCGGTACCACCGAGAATCGTGAATCGGTCTCACCGAGTTTTGGACCAACTCTCTGGTTAGCCATGGTCAAGAATCGGTACCACCGAGATTTGAGAATCGGCATCACCGAGTTGCGCAATCTGACCGTTGGTCACCTAATCGGTGCAACCGAGATTTATATATCGGTCTCACCGAGATTCAAAAGTTGCTACCTTTGGAGCAACTCGGTACCACCGAGATTCACACATCGGTGTCACCGAGTTGGTCACTTAAGGTGTAATGGTTGGATTTTTGGAGATGCCTATATATACCCCTCCACCACCACCTACTCGCAAGAGAAGCACTCAGAACAGTTCCCCACTCATACCAACTGATTTTCTGAGAGAGAGCCACTTACTCATGTGTTGAGATCATGCCATTCCATTCCAACCATATGAATCTTGATTTCTAGCCTCCCCAAGTTGCTTTCCACCCAATCAATCTCTTCCACCATAGCCAAATCTGTGAGAGAGTGATTGTGTGTTGAGGAGTCTATCATCTTGAATCACAAGAGCAAGGAGTTCATCGACATTATTGAGCCTATTACCTTTTGGAGGGTGGTGCCTCCTAGATTGGTTAGGTGTCGCTTGGGAGACTCCTACTTCGTGTTGTGGAGTTGAACCAAGAAGTTTGTAAGGGCAAGGAGATCGCCTACTTCGTGAAGATCTACCCGAGTTAGGCTAGTCCTCCGTGGACGTAGGCCATCATGGTATAGTCAAGGTTGCTTCTTCGTGGAACCCTCCGTGGGTAGAGCCCTCCATGGACTCTCGCGACCATTACCCTCCGTGGGTTGAAGACTCCATAAACGTGGATGTACGATAGCACCACCTATCGGAACCACGGGAAAAATCATCGTGTCTCCAAATTGCGTTTGATTTTCCTACCCTTCCTTTACTACTCATGCTTGTCTTTACTTTCCACTGGTATACTCGTAGACATGCATGTATAGGGTGTGCTTGACTTGCTACAAATGCTAAAATCTGCCAACACATAAAATTGGGAAAAAGTAGATTTTTATTCGGTCAAGTAGTCTAATCACCCCCCCTCTAGACCTACTTTTGATCCTACAGGTAAGTATTTCCCCCAGTTATGAAACCAAGGTTTATCGAACCAATAGGAATACCAATCCCCAACCGTCTTCAGCAACTGCACACAAAGAAACAAACAACTTGCACCCAACGCAGGCAAGGGGGTTGTCAATCCCCTTGATCTCGTTATTTGCAGGCAAATGAGGTGTGTAGATAGTTGTAGATAATTGTAAATTGCAAAAGAAAATAAAAAACAAATAAATGGCAGCAAGGTATTGATAGCGTTTGTAAATATATAAGTGAGTAGACCCGGGGGCTGTAGGGGTTCTCTAGTGGCATATCTCATGAAAGTAGCATATGGTGGGTACACAAATTACTGTTGGGCAATTGATATAAAAGCGGATGGTTATGCGATGTTCACGGCAATGATCATGTGTATATAGGCATCACGTCCATAAGCAAATAGGCCGACTCCTGCCTGCACCTACTACTATTACTCCACCCATCGACCGTTATCCTGCATGCATCTAGAGTATTAAGTAAAACAGAGTAATGCTTGAAGAAAAATGACATGATGTACACAAAGTAAACTCAACGTATGAAATAAACCCCATCATTTTATCCTTAGTAGCAGCAACACAAAGACGCATCTTGCCCCCTTCTGTCACTGGGATATAGAAACTCGCCATGTTGAACCTACTACAACGCACTACTTCCACTGAAGAAATATCAATCTAGTTGGCCAAACTACATCAATAGATCAGAAAGAATTACGAAGCTATAATGATCATGCACATAAGAATCATAAAATATGAGAGGAGATTCAAATATTTATCATGAAGAATCTGAACATAAACCCACAATCCATTGGATCCCAATAAACACACCATACATAGTGATTACATCGGATAGATCAAAGAGAAGATGCGATGAACTTTGTATTGAATATCAAGAGAGAGAGAGAGAGACTGCCATCTAGGTACTGCCTACGGACCCTTAGGTCTGTGGTAGACTACTCACACATCATTGAGAGGGCAGCAAGGTTGATGTAGAGCCCCTCCATGATAGATCCCCCCTCCGGCAGAGTGCCGGAACGGAGCTCTAGATGGCCTCCTCGGAACAGAGACTTGCGGCGGCGGAAAAAGTGTTTCGGGAGTGCTTCTGGTGTTTCTAGGGTAATTGTGAATTTATAGGCCAGAGAGGGGTGTCGAGAGAGCCACGAGGGGGCCAACACATAACAGGGCGCCCCCCGCCCCCCCGGGGCACGCCCTGTCGTGTGATGGGGCCCTCGTGGCCCATCCAGCCTCCCTCCAAACCTCGTAGGTCTTGTATTGGTCCAGAAAAAATCACCAAAAAGTTTCGCGGCAATTGGACTTCGTTTGGTATAGTAAACTGTAAACCTGAAAAGTTAAAAACACGCAGAAAACAGCAACTGGCACTGGGCACTGGGTCAATAGGTTAGTGCTCAAAAATATTATAAATTGGTAAACAAATGCCCAAAAAGTATCCTAGAACGATAACATATTAGCATGGAACAATCAAAAATTATAGATATGTTGGAGACGTATCAGCATCCCCAAGCTTAATTCCTGCTCGTCCTCGAGTAGGTAAATGATAAAAACAGAATTTTTGATTTTGACATGCTACCCATTATGTAATATTTTGTATGTATGCTCATTGAGAAACGATGAATTAATAACTGCAACATATAGCAATATTTATAAGCATAAGAAACAAAATCATTGATTCTCAAAGTATACGATCCTAAAAGAATGTTTACCCCTATCCATCTTATTATATTAGCAAGGCATGGCTCCATCTTCACCACATTAATACAAATTTTAAGCACCACGGTGCCCAAGTCAGGCAATTGGATCATACTTTTTCAATATGCATCAACTTTTTATTCTTCACGCAATACATGAGCGTGAACCATTGGACATAGCATATAGGTGGAATAGAATATGGTGGTAGGTATCAAAGGGGTAAAAAGTGGAGAAGATAGTCTCACATGTACTAGGCGTACCAACGAGCTATGGAGATGCTCCTCGGTAGATGTCAATGCGAGGAGTAGGGATTGCCATGCAAATGATGCACTAGAGCTATAAGTGTATGAAAGCTCAACTAAAGCTAAGTGGGGTGTGCATCCAACTTGCTTGCTCATGAAGACCTCAGGCATTTGAGGAAGCCCGTCATCGGAATATACAAGCCAAGTTTATTATGATAAGGTAATTCCCACTAGCATATGGAAGTGACAATATAGGAGACTCTCTATATGAAGAACATGGTGCCAATTTGAGGCACAAGTGTGGTAAAGGATAGTAGCAAAGTCCCTTCTCTCTTTTTCTCTCATTTTTTTATTTTGATGGTGGGCTCTTTTTTTCTTTTTGCCTCCCCCATTCTATTTTTTATATGGTAGGCTCATTTGGCCTCCCCCATTTTTATTTCCTCACTGGGACAATGCTCTAAAAATGATGATCATCACACTTTTATTTACTTACAACTCAACATGGAAAACTGATATGAAGATATGACTCTATATGAATGCCTCTGGCAGTGTACCAGGATGTGCAACGATCTAGCGTGACATATATCAAAAACATGATGAACGGTGGCTTTGCCACAAATACTATGTCAGCTATCATGCAAAGCATTATGATGATGAACGAACTAGTCATGTGAAGTGACGATGGAATTTGCATGGCAATATATCCCGGGATGGCTATGGAAATGCCATGATAGGTAGGTATGGTGGCTGTTTTGAGGAATATATAATGAGGCTTATGTGAAACAGAGCGTATCATGTCACGGGGTTTGGATGCACCGGAGAAAGTTGCACCGATCCTCGAGGCGAGAATGGGCTATGCACGGTACCAAAGAGGCTAGCAAGTATGAAAAGGTGGAGATGCGTATGTCCATGGTGTCACATTAGTCATAAAGAACACATATACTTATTGCAAAGTTTTATTAGTTTTATCACACATCAAAGTATTCCCCGCATGCCCCGAGGGAGGAGGTTGGTAGGAGTTAACCATCGCGTGCCCCCGACTCGAAACAACACTAGGATTTTAACGAGGAATAGAGATGCTCACACATCATCACCACGCCCTTTTAATTTTTAAATGAATAAAAGATCAGCACCTCTTAATATCGATACTTATATCAATCAACAATTATAGACTTACACTTTTTCATATCACTACATCAATGTCATCAACGCAACATTTCTCTATATGTCCTACATGATGGTTTTGATTATCATTCATTGAATACCTATTATTCTTGGACTAGTCGTATGACCCATGCAAATTATCGTCACTATTTAATCAACTATCAAACAAATAAAAGTGAAGAATGAGAGCATATTATTTCTATAAAATCTACACGCCACCGTGCTCAAAAAGTTATAAGTGAAGTACTAGAGCAACTGCCAAGCTCAAAAGATATAAGTGAAGCACATAGAGTATTCTAACAAATCATGATGTAGGTGTATCTCTCTCGAATAGGTGTGTCCAGCAAACAATGATTGTGGCAAACTAAAAAGTAAAAGCAAACGACGCTCCAAGGAAAACACATATCATGTGATGAATAAAAATGTAGCTTCAAGTGACATACCGATGGATTGAGACGAAAGAGGGGATGCCTACCGGGGCATCCCCGATCTTAGACGCTTGAGTCTTCCTTAAGATATTACTTGGGGTGCCTTGGGCATCCCCAAGCTTAGGCTCTTGCTACTCCTTATTCCGTGGTCCATCGTATTAACACGCAAAAGTTGAAAACTTCAATCACATAAAACTCAACAAAACTTCGTGAGATCAGTTAGTATAAGCAACATATCAAATACTTTTGGGTACTGTTATAATTGATTTTTAGTTCTATTTTAGCATAGGGTACTATATTCTAACTTCTTCATGGCTTACACCCCCCGATATAATCCATAGCATAATCAAAACAAGCAAACTATGCATGCAAAAACAGAATCTGTGTAAAACAGAACAGTCTATAAAGATACGTCTGGTAGCCATACTTCTGTAACTCACAGAATTCTGAACAATTAGGAAAACCTTAAGAATTTGCATAGCAGTACTGTGTCAAAATTTCTGATCATCATCACCCTCCAGTAAAAATTGAAAAATTCATATACTGAATTCAAAAGTTTCTGTTTTTGCACCGTATCGATTCTACTCATCATGCAAATCATCCCAAAGGATTTACTTGGCACAAACACTAATTAAAACATAAAAACACAATCATTACAGAGGCAACAATCATGTTATCACACAAGAACAGAAAGTAAAAACAAAAAATCTAAGATAACTATTGGGTTGCCTCCCAACAAGCGCTATTGTTTTATGCCCCTAGCTAGGCATAATGCATAGTATCAAGTGTTGTCATCCTTGACACTAAACCCATAGGTATCCCTCATGATTGATTCATAAGGTGGTTTGATTCTATTTCTAGGGAAGTGTTACACCCCTTTCTTTAATGGTAATTGGAACCTTATGTTTCCCTCTTTCATGTCAATTATAGCACCTATAGTTCGTAAGAACGGCCTTCCAAGTATTATGGGACAAGAAGGATTGCAATCAATATCAAGCACAATGAAATCTACAGGCACATAATTTTTATTTGCAACAATGAGAACATCATTAATTCTACCCAAAGGTTTCTTAATAGTAGAATCCGCAAGATGCAAGTTTAGGGAACACTCTTCAATGTTAGTGAGACCAAGTACATCACATAAAGTTTTAGGTATAGTTGAAACACTAGCATCAAGGTCACACAAAGCATTGCATTCATATTTATTTATCTTTATTTTAATAGTAGGTTCCCACTCATCATGCAATTTTCTAGGAATATAAACTTCAAGCGAAAAATTCTCATAATATGCTTTTATCATAACTTCTACTATATGTTCGGTAAAAGCTTTGTTTTGCTCATAAGCATTGGGTGAGCTAATGATAGATAGCAGCAAGGAAATACATTCTATTAAAGAGAAATTATCATAATTAAAGTCCTTGTAATCCAATATAGTGAGCACATCAATAGGTAAAGTTTTGACCTCTTCAAGCCCACTTTTTTCAGTTTTAGCATTAGAATCATCACCCTCCAAGCAAACGGGACGCTCCTTAACTAAAGTTGACTCATCTCCAGTACCTTTATCATTCATATTCATAGAGTTAAATAAATAATCAATGGAAGAAACACCAATCATCTTAAGGTCTTCATCATGATTCCGGTAAAACCCCGGTGGAAGAGCCTTTTCTAAGAATTCCCGCTTAGCTCTCAACTTAGCGGTCCTCTCCTTACTTTCATTGATAGATACATGGATAGATTTAATAGCCTCAATAAAATCATGATTAGGTGGCAAAGCTTTACTTTTAAGAGTTTCAACATCAAGAGCAATTCTATCCACGTTTTTAGCCAAAGCATCAACAACATGCAATTTTTCTTCTACCATAGTATTGAGAACTTTTTGAGAATTAATGAATTCCATTATTATGTTTTCAACATCAGAGGACATTTTATTAGAATTTGTAGAAGAATTTCCATAAGGGTTTCCATAGTTGTTAGAGGAATTACTCGGATACGGCCTAGCATTGAAATTACCTCTATAAGCATAGTTGTTGAAATTATTTCGCGAGACAAAGTTCACATCAATAGCATAATTATTTTGCTCAATAAAAGTAGAAAAAGGCATATCATTGGGATCAACATGAGTATTTTTACTAGCAACCATATTCATAAGAGCATCCACTTTTTCACTCAAAGTGGCAATTTATTCCACATAATTTACCTTCTTACCAGTTGGATCTCTCTCGGTATGCCATTGAGAATAATTAGTCATGATGTTGTCCAGAAGTTTTGTGGCCTCTCCCAAGTTCACATCCGTGAAGGTACCTCCTGCGGCAGAATCGAGAAGATTTCTGGAAACAAAGTTTAGTCCAGCATATAAATTTTGGATAATCATCCACAAGTTCAAACCATGAGTTGGACAATTCCTTATCATTAATTTCATTCTCTCCCAAACTTGTGCAACATGCTCTTGATCATGCTGTTTAAAATTCATTATTTGATTTCTAAGGGAGATGATCTTAGCAGGAGGAAAATACTTGGCAATAAAAGCATCTTTACACTTATCCCATGTTCCAATACTATTATGTGGCAAAGATGAAAACCAAGCTTTTGCTTTATCTCTTAAGGAAAAAGGAAATAATTTTAATTTCACAATATCATTATCCATATCCTTTTTATTTTGCATGTCACATAATTCAATAAAGGTATTAAGATGTGACGCGAGATCCTCACTAGCACTTCCCGAAAATTGATCTTTCATGACAAGATTCAGCAATGCAACATTAATATCAAAAGCATCCGCACTAGTGGCGGGTGGTATAGGAGTACTAATAAAATCATTATTATTAGTATTTGAGAAGTCACGCAACTTGGTAGTGTCTTGAGACATGGTGACTGAACAAGCAAAGTAACAAGCAGGACAAGTAAACTAGCAAGTAAAGCAAGCAAGGAAGTAAACTAGTAGCAAGCAAAGGTAAATATTTTTATTTTTTTATTTTTTTATGAGACAAACTAAATATACCAGCAAACAAAAATATAAACAAGTGAATGAAAATTTGTGAGAAGCTACTTGATAGTTGGTGATGGTATTCCCCGGCAATGGCGCCAGAAATCCTTCCTGATACTTGTGATCTGTGTTGGGTTTTCCGTGAAGAGGAACGGGTTATCGCAACACAAAGTGGGTAAGTATTTCCCTCAGTTATGAAACCAAGGTTTATCGAACCAATAGGAATACCAGCCCTCAACCGTCTTCAGCGACTGCACACAAAGAAACAAACAACTTGCACCCAACGCGGGCAAGAGGGTTGTCAATCCCCTTGATCTCGTTATTTGCAAGCAAATGAGATGTGTAGATAGTTGTAGATAATTGTAAATTGCAAAATAAAATAAAAACAAATAAATGGCAGCAAGGTATTGATAGTTTGTAAATATGTAAGTGAGTAGACCCGGGGGCCGTAGGGTTCTCTAGTGGCATCTCTCATGAAAGTAGCATATGGTGGGTACACAAATTACTGTTGGACAATTGATATAAAAGCGGATAGTTATGCGATGTTCATGGCAATGATCATGTGTATATAGGCATCACGTCCATAAGCAAATAGGCCGACTCCTACCTGCACCTACTACTATTACTCCACCCATCGATCGCTATCCAGCATGCATCTAGAGTATTAAGTAAAATAGAGTAATGATTGGAGAACAATGACATGATGTAGACAAAGTATTCTGTTTGGGAACCACCAATAATGTGATTAACATGGAAGATATTGAAAACTCTGTTGTGACGTTGATAGGAAAAGTATACCACTCAAAATTACATATTCATCTCTATTTTAAACAATGAGCTCTGGCACCTCTGCAAATCTCCGCTTCCCTCTGCAAAGGGACAATCTATTTACTTTCATGTTATTTACTTTTCATGTTGAGTCAACTTCTTATTCGAACCTCAATCTATTAATTGGCAAGCATCATGTGATGGGGAAAAATCCAGGCATATATATTCAGTCAAATATATTTGATCATGATGCATTATTGTTGACAATTATCTTTATGATAATCATGTTGGGAGGCGAAACATTAAGCCCCTATATTTCGCTGTGTTCAATGGATGTTGTTTGTTCTAAAAATATGCTTTGATTACGAGCAATCATAAAAGACTACTAGCACAAATGTCCGTGCGTTGCAACGGGAGAGAAAATATCGCATACCCCTACCCTAATAGGCATGGCTCAAAGATCCCTCCATTTGCGTCCTCTATTTCAACATGGTGCCACACACACTAACAATGATTGTGGCGTTCATCTCAGATGTTTCTAGACATGTTCAATTGCAAGGTGATGAACTTAATCACCTCATGGCATGGCTGGATGTGAGGGTCGTCCTTGGTGAGTTCCTTCCAACACATCTTTCGTACATGCCATCACAACGCCTCTCATACTATCCCTTGCTTTTGACTATGAACTTGTTTCATGGAGGAATGACGAGTCCTATCTGTGTCCCCACATGTCTCCTTCACACTATGTTATCAGGTAAAAAAATGTAGGCATAGTATTAGTCATTTTGTCTATGAAAATGCACACTACGTGCACTACATGCCATCTAGCTTACATAAAGTAAGTAATTACGATGACTCTGAAATAACTATTTAGAGACCAATATTTACAACCCAACTCGCATTAAAGTGATATAAGCAGATGTAAAGGAACATCCTTTTGAAAAACATTGTATAGATTATGTTGTTTATAGAATTATAACAGAGTTTAAAAATATAAGTAAATTGAATTAGCAAGCTGAAAGGAAACCCTGAAGTAGTGTAGTTCCAAGTCCAAATTAGACGGCTCCATCAAATGTACAGCTAAGAGTAACTCCAACACGCGCACCCAAACGGACACGTGTTTTGTCTGCCTTTTATTAGTATGGGTCGGTCGCGCGGACGTCAGTGTTCATTTTTTCGTTTGGGTCGGCCCATGCATCCAACGTTGGCCCGACTCATTCTTTTGCGTGCGACTGAAGAAAAAACCCACACAAACACGTCCAAAACTTAACATAATTAAACATTAACGCCGGTAAACCGCCGACCAAAGTCCACATAAACATGAATAAAACATAAAAACAAAAGTTTGTGCCTCCCCGCGCGCTTCCGTAGGCGTCGTCGTCCTCCTCCTCCGGTCTGGTGAGGTGAATGCCACCTCCCAGGCCCGTGCCGCGTCCTGCGCTGCTGACGCGCTCCTCCTCCTACCTCTCCCGGCGCTCCTACTCCTCCTCCCGTGCCCAGCGGCGCTCTAGATCCATTCGCCGCTCGCCATCCTCGTGCTTCTCCGCCAACACGTGTGCCCTCCAATGATTGACGTATGTCGCCTCTTGCTCCGGCGTCGTGCCTGGTACACTGGGATATACAGGAGCTCCCTTTCACGTGGCGGCCCGTTTCGTCGAGGTGGTGGCGGCGTGCGGGAGGAGATGGTGTCGGGGGTGAGCTTCCCCTTCCCCTTGCCTAAGAAATCCATGGCGATAGGGTTTTGGCTCTCGTCGACGAGGGAACAAGCCCGGTCAGATGTGGACGAGCGAGAGGAAGTGGATGAGCCCCCCACCCCATGCTTGCATTAAAAAGGATGGCGACCTGTAGGTTCCACCCACTGCTAGGCAGCCCAAGGTAGGTGGCCGCGTTTAATACGACCGCGCGCAATGGTTGGGCGGCCAACAACTGGGACCACGGCGGTCATCGTGCGGACACGTGGCGAGTCTGTTTCGTGTGTGTGTGGGATGCAAATTTGAGCCTGAAATGCATCTAGACGGACACCGAGCGGATGCGTTTTGGGTTTGGGACTGCACGTTAGGCCGGTGTTTTGCACCGTTTCGACTTAAACGGACACGCGCGGACAGTTTGAGTCGCTCGGTTAGAGTTGCTCTACAGTCTGAATTGTTCCATCGCAAAAAGAAAAAATCCAAATTGTTCTCTTTTTAAGCCGTCCCTACATCCAGGATAAAGTACACACCAGCTCTAGAGAGAAAGGGTGATGGTGTGTGTTACACCGCCTCCACACCCTCGAACGCTGCCTTTGTTAGTGAAGGTAATTCGTGCTAAGTGTAGTAATTGATTGGTGATTTATTAACACACAAAAAAGATAATGTGAAAAAGGAATTTACAGGATACATAGCCCAAGATCAATTGCCAATCATGAATCCGAGGAAAGGGGTCTCGTGTTGCATGTCCTATAGGCATGGGCGTGTGCAGGCGCCTGCTGCATGCAGATGCAGCTGTACTCGGACCCCGGAGCTCATGGGCAGCGTTAGCGGTTGCACGAGCGCACCAGTGTTGCCCGTGACTGCGCGGCATGATCGCTCCCTCGCCGTCCTTGCCGTTGCCGGTGTCCACATTGTAGACGTCTCCATCACTCGCCATCCACGGCCTCGTGTCTCCATGCGCCCGCCGCAACAGTCGTCATGGCCTTCTGCCGTTGCTTGCCATCACTCGTCGGTCCGCTCGGACCGGCCTAGTCCTGAGCGCTGTCGGTCCAGGAAACAGGATTGTCAGGCTGGTCAGTTCGATACGGCCCGGTCTGCCGGCGGTTTCGTCAGGGACAGGACCGGCCCCAGACCATGCCCACCCTGAGTTGGATAGCGTAATATCCAATCGGGCACGATGACCACTATGTCTAATTCGAGTATGGACGCACTCGCATTGTCTTCGTATACGATCACATGACTGTCGACGTCCGCCTGGTAGTGGTCGCCAATATCAGTGAGCGCCTACTGATAACCCACAAGTATAGGGGATCGCAACAGTTTTCGAGGGTAGAGTATTCAACCCAAATTTATAGATTTGACACAAGGGGAGCCAAAGAATATTTGAGAGTATTAGCAGTTGAGTTGTCAATTCAACCACACCTGGAGATAAACATCTGCAACAAAGTGATTAGTAGCACAGTAATATGATAGTTTGATAGCAGTGGTAACAGTAGTAGCAGCAGTAGTAGCGATAGCAGCAATTTTGTAACAAGTGTAACAGTAGCAGTAGCAGTAGTAACTTAGCAAGATCAATAAGGGGAAAACTCGTAGGCACTGGATCGGTATATTTGTTGGATGATATTCATCATGTATCAGTCATATCCTAGGGCGACACAGAACTAGCTCCAGTTCGTTAATTGTAATGTAGGCATGTATTACGTAAATAGTCATACGTGCTTATGGAAAAGAACTTGCATGACATCTTTTGTCCTACCCTCCCGTGGCAGCGGGGTCCATAAGGAAACTAAGGGATATTAAGGCCTCCTTTTAATAGAAATCCGGAACAAAGCATTAACACATAGTGAATACATAAACTCCTCAAACTACGGTCATCACCGTGAAGTATCCCAAATATTGTCACTATGGGGTTGACGGATCATAACACGTAATAGGTGCATATGACTAGGCAAGATCGGATCAAGAACATAGATATAATTATGATAACATAAGCGGTTCAGATCTGAAATCATGGCACTCGGGCCCTAGTGACAAGCATTAAGCATGGCAACGTCATAGCAACATCAATCTTAGAACATAGTGGATACTAGGGATCAAGCCCTAACAAAACTAACATGATTACATGATGAATCTCATCCAAATCCTCACCGACCAGCAAGCCTACGAAGGAATTACTCACTCCCGATGGGGAGCATCATGGAATTGGCGATGAAGGAGGGTTGATGATGACGAAGACCGAAGAATCCCCTCTCTGGAGCCCCAAACGGACTCCAGATCTGGCCTCCCGATGAAGAACAGGAGGTGGCGGCGGCTCCGTTTCGCGAAATGCGATGAAACTTTCTCCTTGATTTTTTCTGGAAAATAGGATTTATAGCGCTAGAATTAGGGTCGGGGGGCCACGAGGTGAGCACGACCCACCAGGGCGCGCACTGGTGGGTGTTCCTCTCCCTGGCCCCCCTCTCTAGTGGTTGTTGGCTCCAATATTCCTCAAATATTCTGAAATAATTCTCCAAAAATTTCGTTCCGTTCTAAGAACTTTTATTTCTACACAAAAACAACACCATGGTAGTTCTGCTGAAAACAACGTCAGTCCGGGTTAGTTTCATTCAAATCATGCAAATTAGAGTCCAAAACAAGAGCAAAAGTGTTAGGAGAAGTAGATACGTTGGAGATGTATCAACTCCCCCAAGCTTAAACCCTTGCTTGTCCTCAAGCAATTCAGTTGATAAACTGAAAGTGATAAAGAAAAACTTTTACGAACTCTTTTGTTCTTGTTTACATATATATGCTTAAGTAGCACCCAAGTTTTCAGCAAAGATTATGACTAACCATGTCGACAATAACTCTTAGGAATTATATTAGTTCATATCAATGACATAAGCAACTAGCGAGCAATAATAAAGTATGTCAAATGCAAACACTTTATCAAAACAATCATGATATAATATGACAACAGTGGTATCTCGCTAGCCCTTTCCGAGACCGCAAAACATAAATGCAGAGCACCTCAAAAGTTCAAGTAGCGACTAAACATTGTAATTCATGGTAGAAAAGATCCAGTCATGATGCACCCAACATTAACTATACATAATGCATGAGGACGACAGCAGTGCTCTCAGATCTGGCGCTTATTTGAGGAGGTGATGACTCAGCATAAAAGTAAATAGAAAGTCCCTTCGCAGAGGGAAGCAGGGATTTATAGAGGTGCCAGAGCTCAAAGCTTTAAAATAAGAGATGAATATAATTTTGGGAGGTACACCCTTCTTGTCAACGTTACGACCAAGAGCTATCAATATCTTCCATGTTAAACAAATTAGCGGCGGTTCCCAAGCGGTAAAAGTAAAGATCTTTATCGGTTGAACCTCTATGTCAAGGATTCAGTTAATCCCGTATGTTGTTCCCTTTGTTCTTCAGTATGTTACTTGCCTGAGATTCGATCGTCGGTATCTCTATACCTAGTTCAATCTCGTTACCGGCAAGTCTCTTTACTCGTTCCGTAATACAAGATCCCGTGGCTAACACTTTAGTCACATTGCTTGCAAGGCTTGTTGTGATGTTGTATTACCGAGTGGGCCCTGAGATACCTCTCCGTCACACGGAGTAACAAATCCCAGTCTTGATCCATGCCCACTCAACAGACACCCTCGGAGATACCTGGAGAGCATCTTTATAGTCACCCAGTTACGTTGCAATGTTTGATACACACAAGGTATTCCTCCGGTGTCAGTGAGTTGCATGATCTCATGGTCATAGGAACAGATACTTGACATGCAGAAAAACTATAGCAATAAACTGACACGATCATATGCTATGTTTATAGTTTGGGTCTTGTCCATCACATCATTCTCCCAATGATGTGATCCCGTTATCAAATGACATCTTATGCCTATGGCTAGGAAACCTTGACCATCTTTGATCAACGAGCTAGTCTACTAGAGGCATACTAGGGACACAGTGTTGTCTATGTATCCACACATGCAATATGTTTCCAATCAATACAATTATAGCATGGATAATAAACGATTATCATGAACAAGGAAATATAATAATAACTATTTATTATTGCCTCTAGGGCATATTTCCAACAGTCTCCCACTTGCACTAGAGTCAATAATCTAGCTCACATCACTATGTGATTTACATTGTAATGAATCTAACACCCATACAGTTCTGGTGTTGATCATGTTTAGCCCTTGGAAGAGGTTTAGTCAACGGGTCTGCAACATTCAGATCCGTGTGCACTTTGCAAATATTTATGTCCTCCTCCTTGATGTAATCGCGGATGGAATTGAAGCGTCGCTTTATGTGTCTGGTCCTCTTGTGAAACCTTGGTTCCTTGGCCAGAGCAATGGCACCAGTGTTGTCACAGAACAGAGCCATTGGATTCAGTGCACTGGGCACTACTCCAAGATCTGTCATGAATTCCTTCATCCAGACACCTTCCTTCGCCGCCTCTGAGGCTGCGATGTACTCCGCTTCGCATGTAGAATCGGCTACCACGCTCTGCTTGGAACTGCACCAGCTTACCGCTCCCCCATTGAGAATAAATATGTATCCGGTTTGCGACTTAGAGTCATCCGGATCACTGTCAAAGCTTGCATCGACGTAACCCTTTACGACGAGCTCTTGATCACCTCCATAAACGAGAAACATTTCCTTAGTCCTTTTCAGGTACTTAAGGATATTCTTGACCGCCGTCCAGTGCTCCATTCCTGGATCACTTTGAAACCTTCCGGCCATACTTATGGCAAGGCTGACATCGGGTCTTGTGCACAACATTGCATACATGATAGAGCCTATGGCTGAAGCATATGGGATGACACTCATCTTCTCTCTATCTTCTGCAGTCACTGGGCATTGAGTCTTACTCAACTTCACACCTTGCAATACAGGCAAGAACCCCTTCTTGGACTGATCCATTTTGAACTTCTTCAAAACTTTGTCAAGGTATGTGCTCTGTGAAAGTCCTATTAAGCGTCTTGATCTATCTCTATAGATCTTGATGCCTAATATGAAAGCAGCTTCTCCTAGGTCCTTCATTGAAAAACTCTTGTTCAAATATTCCTTCACGCTTTTCAGCATTTCTATATTGTTTCCAATCAACAATATGTCATCCACATATAACACTAGAAACGCTATAGAGCTCCCACTCACTTTCTTGTAAATACAAGCTTCTCTGTAAACTTGTATAAACCCGAACGCTTTGATCACCTCATCAAAGCGCAGATTCCAACTCCGAGATGCTTGCACCAGTCCATAAATGGATCGCTGGAGTTTGCAAACTTTGTTAACATTATCTGGATCGAGAAAACATTCTGGTTGTATCATATACAACTCTTCCTTAAGGAAACCGTTAAAGAACGCTGTTTTGACATCCATCTGCCAAATTTCATAATCGAAAAATGCAGCTATTGCTAACATGATTCTGACAGACTTAAGCATCGCTACGGGTGAGAAAGTCTCATCGTAGTCAACTCCTTGAACTTGTGAAAAACCCTTTGCCACAAGTCGAGATTTATAGACGGTGACATTACCGTCTGCGTCTGTCTTCTTCTTAAAGATCCATTTATTCTGAATGGCCTTACGCCCTTCAGGTAATACTTCCAAAGTCCATACTTTGTTTTCATACATGGATCCCATCTCAGATTTCATGGCCTCTAACCATTTCTCGGAATCTAGGCCCATCATCGCTTCTCCATAGCTCGTAGGTTCATCGTTGTCCAACAACATGACTTCTAAGACAGGGTTGCCGTACCACTCAGGAGCAGTACGTGCCCTTGTCGACCTACGAGGTTTGATAGTAACTTGATCCGAAGCTTCATGATCATCATCATTAACTTCCTCTTCAACTGACGTAGGCTCCACAGAAACATCTTTGTGCGCTGCGCTACTCTCTGGTTGAAGTAAAGGTTTAATAACCTCATCAAGTTCTATTTTCCTCCCACTCAATTCTTTCGAGAGAAACTCTTTCTCAAGAAATGTTCCGTTTTTAGCGACAAACACTTTGCCTTCGGATCTGAGATAGAAGGTATACCCAACTTTGGCTTTTGGGTATCCTATGAAGACGCATTTCTCCGCTTTGGGTTCCAGCTTTTCAGGCTGAAGCTTTTTGACATAAGCATCACATCCCCAAACTTTAAGAAACGACAACTTTGGCTTCTTGCTAAACACAGTTCATATGGCGTTGTCTCAACAGATTTCGATGGTGCCCTATTTAAAGTGAATGCAACTGTCTCTAATGCATAATCCCAAAAAGATAGTGGCAAATCGGCAAGAGACATCATAGAACGTACCATATCTAATAAGGTTCGATTACGACGTTCGGACACACCATTATGCTGTGGTGTTCCAGGCGGTGTCAATTGTGAAACAATTCCACACTGTCTTAAGTGACTGCCAAACTCATAACTCAGATATTCTCCTCCTCGATCAGATCGTAGGAATTTAATCTTCTTGTTATGATGATTCTCAACTTCACTCTGAAATTGTTTGAACTTTTCAAACATTTCAGACTTGTGCTTCATTAAGTAAATATACCCATATCTACTTAAGTCATCAGTGAAGGTGAGAAAATAACGATATCCACCGCGCGCCTCAATGCTCATTGGACCGCACATATCAGTATGTATGATTTCCAACAAGTCACTTGCCCATTCCATTGTTCCAGAGAACGGGGTTTTAGTCATCTTGCCCATAAGGCATGGTTCACATGTGTCAAGTGATTCAAAATCAAGTGACTCCAAAAGTTCATCAACATGGAGCTTCTTCATGCGTTTTACACCAATATGACCTAAACGGCAGTGCCACAAGAATGTGGTACTATCATTATCAACTCTACATCTTTTGGCATCAATGTTATGAACATGTGTATGATCACTATCGAGATTCAATAGGAATAAACCTCTCACATTGGGTGCATGACCATAAAAGATATTACTCATATAAATAGAACAACCATTATTCTCTGATTTAAATGAGTAACCGTCTCGCAATAAACAAGATCCAGATATAATGTTCATGCTTAACGTAGGCACTCAATAACCATTATTCAGGTTCATCACTAATCCCGATGGTAGTCGAAGAGCGAGCGTGCCGACGGCGATCACATCAACCTTGGAACCATTTCCCACGTGCATCGTCACTTCGTCCTTAGCCAGCCTCTGTCTATTCCATAGGTCCTGCTTTG
This sequence comes from Elymus sibiricus, assembly GCA_039707655.1. Taxonomy (NCBI): domain Eukaryota; kingdom Viridiplantae; phylum Streptophyta; class Magnoliopsida; order Poales; family Poaceae; genus Elymus; species Elymus sibiricus. The sequence continues at coordinate 309,270,393 of CM077671.1, forward strand.
AGTTGCAAATGTGAGCAACCGAACCGGTATCAAATACCCAGGCACTACAACGAGAGCTAGTAAGGTACACATCAATAACATGTATATCATATATACCTTGTTTGGTGTTGGCCGCCTTCTTGCCGGCCAGATACTTGGGGCAATTCTGCTTCCAGTGACCAGTTCCCTTGCAATGAAAGCACTCAGTTTCTGGCTTGGGTCCAGCCTTGGGTTTCTTGACGGGAGGGGCAACTGCTTTGCCACTTTTCTTGGAGTTACCCTTCTTGCCCTTGCCATTCTTCTTGAAACTAGTGGTTTTATTGACCATCAACACTTGATGCTCTTTCTGGATTTCAGACTCAGCGACTTTCAGCATCGCAAATAGCTCGGTGACTGACTTGTTCATCCCTTGCATGTTATAGTTCATCACAAAGCTGTTGTAGCTTGGTGGCAACGATTGAAGAACTCTGTAAGTGATCGCCTCCGGCGGAAGGGGCATCCCTAACAAAGCCAGACGGTTCAAATACCCAGACATTCTGAGTATATGTTCACTGACAGACCCGTTCTCCTCCATCTTGCAAGCATAGAACTTATCGGAGGTCTCATACCTCTCGATCCGGGCGTTCTTCTCAAAGATAAACTTGAACTCCTGGAACATCTCATATGCTCCATGACGTTCAAAACGTCTTTGAAGTCCCGGTTCTAAGCCATACAACATTGCACATTGAACTATTGAGTAATCTCCAGAACGTGCCTCCCAAGCGTTCCTAACGTCTTCGGACGACACGGGAGCGGGTGGGTCACCAAGCGGTGCATCAAGGACATAAGACTTTTGGGAAGCCATGAGGATAATCCTCAGATTACGGGCCCAGTCTACAAAGTTACTTCCATCATCTTTCAACTTGGCTTTCTTTAGGAACACATTAAAATTCAGGGGAACTACTGCGCGAGCCATTGATCTACAACATAAAATTTGCAAAGGTTACTAAGACTATTGTTCAAGATAATGAGTTTAGCTAATCAAATTACTTAAAAAACTCCCACTCAAATTGACATCCCTCCGGTCATCCGAGTGTTACATGATCCAAATTCACCAACTCAAGTCCGATCATCACGTGAGTTGAGGTGGTTTCAATGGTGAACATCATCATGTTGATCATATCTACTATATGACTCATGTTCGACCTTTCAGTCTCTTGTGTTCCGAGGCCATGTCTGTATATGCTAGGCTCGTCAAGTTTAACCCGAGTGTTCTGCACGTGCAACACTGGCTTGCACCCGTTGTATGTGAACGTAGAGTCTATCACACCCGATCATCACGTGGTGTCTCGAAACGACAAACTTTCGCAACGGTGCACACACGGGGAGAACACAATTTTATCTTGAAATTTTAGTGAGGGATCACCTTATAATGCTACCGTCGTCCTAAGAAAAACAAGGTGCATAAAAGGATTAACATCACATGCAAATCATAAGTGACATGATATGGCCATGAATTTGTGCTATTGATCTCCATCTCCAAAGCACTGGCATGATCTCCATCGTCACCGGCATGACACCATGATCTCCATCAACGTGTCGCCATCGGGGTTGCCACGCCGACTGTTGCTTCCACGACTATTGCTAACTCATAGCGATAAAGTAAAGCAAAAACGGCGAAAATAATTAAAGACAACCCTATGGCTCCTGCCGGTTGCCGTACTCATCGACATGCAAGTCATGATATTCTATACAAAACATGATCATCTCATACATCACATATATCTCATCATGTAATTGGCCATATCACATCACAACATACCCTGCAAAAACAAGTTAGACGTCCTCTAATTGTTGTTGCATGTTTTACGTGGCTGCTACGGGTATCTAGCAAGAACAATTCTCACCTACGCCAAAACCACAACGGTGATACACAAATTGCTATTCAACCTTCTCAAGGACCGCCTTTGTCGAATCCGATCCAACTAGAGTAGGAGAGACAAACACCCGCCAGCCGTCTTTATGCAAGAGAGTCACATGTCAGTTGATGGAACCGGTCTCTCGTAAGCGTACGAGTAAGGTTGGTCCGGGCCGCTTCATCCCACAATACCGTCGAATCAAGAAAAGACCAAGGGAGGAAGCAATCTAAGCATCAACGCCCACAAACTCCTTTGTGTTCTACTCGTGATCTCATCTACACATAGACCTAGCTCATGATGCCACTGTTGGGGAACGTTGCATGGGAAACAAAAAATTTCCTACGCACACGCAAGATCTATCCATGGTGATGAGCATCTACGAGGGGGAGACTGGATCTACATACCCTTGTAGATCGCTAAGCGGGAAGCGTTAAGAAACGCGGTTGATGTAGTCGAACGTCTTCGCGATCCAAATCGCTAGCCGTCCCGCGATCCAATCACGATCTAGCACCGAACGGACGGAACCTCCGCGTTCAGCACACGTACAGCTCGATGACGATATCCGCCTTCTTGATCCAACAAGAGGGAGCGGAGAGGTAGATGAGTTCTCCGGCAGCGCGACGGCGCGGCGGCGGTGGTGGTGGAACTATTCCGGCAGGGCTTCGCCTAAGCACCGCCGAAAACTAGAGGACTTGATCTATCGGGGAGAGAGGGCTGCACCATGGCTAGGGTTTCTACTGTGGCTGCCCTCTCTCCCCTCCAATATATATAGGAGGAAGGGGAGGGAGGCCGGCGCCCCTAGGGTTCCCCCTAGGAGTCGGCCGAAGTGGGGAGGTGGAGGAGTCCAACTCCAATCCTACTAGGAGTAGGATTCCTCCCCCACTTGGAAACCCTTTCCACCTCTTGGGTTTTTTCACCCCTAGCCACATGGGCCTTAGTGGGGCTTCGGCCAGCCCACCAAGGGCTGGTTTGCTTCCTCCCACAGCCCATGAGTTCCTTTGGGGTGAGAGGCCCCTCCCGATGGTCCCTCGGTACCCTCCCGGCACTCCCGGTACACTACCAAAGTACCCGAAACTTTTCCGGCGACCAAAACGGGACTTCCTATATATCAATATTTACCTCCGGACCATTCCGGAGCTCCTCGTGATGTCCGGGATCTCATCCGGGACTCCGAACAACCTTCGGTCACCACCATACATAACTCTATACTACAGAAACATCACCGAACGTTAAGTGTGCAGACCTTGCGGGTTCGAGAACTATGTAGACATGACCGAGACACCTCTACGATCAATAACCAATAGCGGGACCTGGATGCCCATATTGGTTCCTACATATTCTACAAAGATCTTTATCGGTTGAACCTCTATGTCAAGGATTCAGTTAATCCCGTATGTTGTTCCCTTTGTTCTTCGGTATGTTACTTGCCCGAGATTCGATCGTCGGTATCTCTATACCTAGTTCAATCTCATTACTGGCAAGTCTCTTTACTCGTTTCGTAATACAAGATCCCGTGGCTAACACTTTAGTCACATTGCTTGTAAGGCTTGTTGTGATGTTGTACTACCGAGTGGGCCCTGAGATACCTCTCCGTCACACGGAGTAACAAATCCCAGTCTTGATCCATGCCCACTCAACAGACACCCTTGGAGATACCTGTAGAGCATCTTTATAGTCACCCAGTTACGTTGCAATGTTTGATACACACAAGGTATTCCTCCGGTGTCAGTGAGTTGCATGATCTCATGGTCATAGGAACAGATACTTGACATGCAAAAAAACTATAGCAATAAACTGACACGATCATATGCTATGTTTATAGTTTGGGTCTTGTCCATCACATCATTCTCCCAATGATGTGATCCCATTATCAAATGAAATCTTATGCCTATGGCTAGGAAACCTTGACCCACTTTGATCAACGAGCTAGTCTACTAGAGGCATACTAGGGACACAGTGTTGTCTATGTATCCACACATGCAATGTGTTTCCAATCAATACAATTATAGCATGGATAATAAACGATTATCATGAACAAGGAAATATAATAATAACTATCTATTATTGCCTCTAGGGCATATTTCCAACAGATACCATATCATCATACTACATCACAACCATTTTAATGCATGTTGACATCCAAGATAAATCATTATCCACTCCTAGCTACTTAAGCATGGCATGAGCAACTATAATCTCTAATTGTCATTGCAAACATGTCTGATCATAATAGGCTGAATCATGGATACTAGATTAAACATATTTACAAAAACTAAAACAAGTTGAGTTCATACCCGCTTTTCTCTGCCACAGCCACTTCATCAAATGTCGTCATTATTGCCTTTCACTTGCACAATCGAATGATAAGAAAAATAATAATAGTGCAAGAGTGCCGTGGACTAAGCTGGAATCTGCAAATATTTTATTCAAGAGGAGAAGACAAAGTACTATAGGCTCTTTGTTAGATCAATAGTGGTGCAAATGAGAGCCACTCAACATTTTCATCATGGTCTTCTCCTTGGTAAGACTCAAATAAAATAAAAGAATTTCAGAGAAACACACTGAAATATTTTTGGAGTTTTCAGTTTTTCTTGAAGAAAGAAAATTAAAGTGAGAGAAAAACTATTTACACGGGAAAGCTCCCAACGAGCAAAAGAAGAAATGAGAAATATTTTTGGGTTTTCTTTTAATACTACATTTAACTAACTGAAAGAAAAAACGAAAAGAAACAAGAAGTATTTTTGGATTTTCTCAAAGGTTTTCAAACATACAACAGGAAAATAAGAAACTGAATCTAACATGGATAATACAATGAAAAAGTGTGGACACCGACAACTGGAATGAAATGCGTGAACATGAATGTAATGTCGGTGGAAACACGTACTGTCGGCGTTCTGGGAACGGGGGTACCCAGACCTGCCTGCTTGCGGCCCAGGGCATGGCCCACCTCACGAGCCAAGCACAACCAGGCGCAGCCCCACTCAAGACAAGGCCCTCGCGAGGACCCGAGCTTGCGAGGGAAACAACACCAAGACAAGTAAGGAATGGGCCTCCTCAGGCCCCCTCTGGAGCGGCGGAGATCTCTATGCAGAACCCGGCCTCAGGAGTCAAGGATGACGCAAGGAAGGACAGGCGGGCGCCAGCGTGCCAGGCAGGACAGTTTCCCCTTTGGTGCAAAGGGAGCAAGGACGTACGCAGGCTCCCAAAGTGCCCCCCAAAGGTTTCCATTCCGGTGCAACAAGACCACGACCACGAGCCCAGCAGGACGGATGTCATCGCCGAGCCCACCTCTGCATCATCGGCAGCTACTTTTCAGGCGAAGATCACATTTGGACAGGGCGGGGATGTACTCTTGTCCCCCTTCAAATTTGGCCGTTGTGGGATCCCTTCCCGCCATTGTGATAAGGGAAGAGGACCCGAGCCACTGCTATATATAGAGGCTAGGCTGCACCGTAGAAAGGGACTCCACCACAAGACTAGCAGAAGGCCAAGAACACCACTCGAGCGCCCTCACGAGGCTCCTCAACACTGTACTAGTTCATCCACCACACCTCCTCGAGAGGCAATCCACTAAAGCAGGAGTAGGGTATTATGCTTCGCAGCGGCCCGAACCTGGGTAAACCACCGTGTTCATCTTCTTCCTCGTCATCGTGCGAGTTCATCGTCTTAACCATCGAGTAGCGAGCTAGGTAGGGCGAGGCTGCAGGGGATCTTCGCACACGCCCCTGTGTTCGAACCTTGAGGGTTTTGCGGTGCCCGAAATCCGACATTTGGCGCGCCAGGTAGGGGTCGTGTCGAAGCTTCCCCACTTGCGGCAACAGTCGAGCCCTGGTTCGGCAACCCCATGGCGGACGAGATCCCCGACGCCAGCCGGCCCTTGGCGCGCGGTGGCGCCGGGACGCGCAGGGCCGGCCCCGCGGTCGCCTGCATCCTCGGCTGGTCGCAGGCGCCCTCCTCCAACCGCCAGATCAAGCAGTTCCTCCGCCGCGTAGGAGCGGTTCGGCCGCGGCCCGAGCCCACGTTGCCCCGTACGTGGTGTTGACCGACATCACCTTCGGCCCCGATGACCACCCCAAGATGACGACAGCCGCCGGAACGCTCCCCATGCTGTGCACGCCAACCATAAGCGGCGTGGCCGTCTCCAGGACCCTCATAGACTGTGGCGCCGGCCTCAACGTCATCTCCGTGGAGGCCTTCGACGCGCTGCAGCTACCCCGTGACCAACTCGCGCCTTCAAGGCCCTTCTCTGGGGTGGTCGGGGGGTCCGTCGTCCCCATGGGGCGGGTGCGCCTCCCCGTCACCTTCGGCACCCGCTCCAACTTCCGCACTGAGCAGGTCGACTTCGACGTCGCCCACATCCACCTCCCGTACAACACGATGCTTGGCTACCCCGCCCTCGCCCAGTTCATGGCAGCAACGCACCCGGGCTACAACGTCGTCAAGATGCCCGGGAGCGGCGACATCCTCACCGTCGTGGGGAATGTCAAGGACGTGTCCCACGCGCTCAAGCTCACCTACAAAGCGGCGACCGAGGCGCGCCCCAGTGCCGGGGACGCCGCGCAGGCCACGGAGGACTCCGGGGGTGTCCTCGACGTCGCGCTGGTAAAGAAGAGGCATCTGTTCTCCCAGAGTCGGGCGGAGACGAAGCAGGTGCCTGTGGACGAAGGAAACCCTAGCCCTACCTTCACCATCGGCGCCGACTTGCCCCAGGATCAAGAGGAGGCGTTGGTGGCCTTCCTCCGTGCGAACAAGGACGCGTTCGCGTGGAGCGCCTCCGACCTGGTGGGGGTCCCGAGGGATGTGATCGAGCACCACCTCATGGTGTGCCCGAACGCACGTCCAGTGAAGCAAAAGGCAAGGAGGCAAGCTCAGGAGAAGCAGGTGTTCATCGCCCAGGAGGTCGGCAAGCTGAAGGAGGCTGGGGTCATCCGGGAGGTGCGTTACCCGGAGTGGCTTGCCAACCCGGTGGTCGTCCCGAAGAAGTGCGGGAAGGAGCGTATGTGCGTCGACTTCACGAGCCTCAACAAAGCCTGTCCCCAAGACCCATTCCCGCTGCCGCACATCGATCAGATCGTGGACTCCACCACGGAGTGCGACCTCCTATGCTTCCTGGACGCTTTCTCGGGCTACCATCAGATCAAAATGGCGGTGGAGGACGTCAAGAAAACGGCTTTCCTCACCTCGTGAGGGGTGTTCTGCTACACGTGCATGCCCTTCGGGCTGCGGAACATCGGGGCGACCTTCCAGCGGCTGATGCACATCGCCCTGGGGCCGCAGCTTGGGAGGAATGCAGAAGCTTACGTCGACGACATCATGGTCAAGTCCAGGGCGGCCAAGACCCTGATCGAGGACTTGGAGGAGACATTCGCCAGCCTGACGGAGGTGAACCTGAAGCTCAACCCCGAGAAGTGCATCTTCGGGGTCCCCTCGGGCAAGCTGCTCGGTTTCCTGGTGTCGCACCGGGGAATCGAGGCGAACCCGGAGAAGGTCAAGGCCATAAGCAAGATGAGCGCGCCCCAGACCCTCAAGTAAATGCAGAAATTGGCGGGGTGCGTGACCTCCCTGGGGCGCTTCATCTCCAAACTTGGCGAACGGGCCCTGCCGTTCTTCAAGATCATGAAAAGGAAGGGCCCCTTCGAATGGACCCCGGAGGTGGACGCAGCCTTCGAGGAACTCAAGCAGTACCTCACGAGCCCGCCGGTGATGGTGGCGCCTCGCCCTCGGGAGGCCCTGCTGCTATACCTGGCTGCCACCCCCCACTCCGCCAGTGCTGCATTGGTGGTAGTCAGGGAGGAGCGGGCCGACACACGCGCCACATCGACGGGCGCCGGCAGGCCCCCAAGCATGGAACAAGGGGGCTCGCAGGACCCCAAGGAGCCCGCTTCTCCCTGAGTCGGTGCTCCCGAGGCCCCAGCCGTTCCGACGGCCCCTGAAGCGCTCAACCCTCATGAGGCCCCGGCTGCTCCGACGGCCCCCGAGGCGCCCAAGCCTCTTGGGCCTGCCACGGGGCAGGACACCGCAGGGGACCTCACCCTCGTTGAACACCCGGTGTACTACGTCAATACAGTGCTGTGGGACGCGCGCTCATGCTACCCCATGCAACAGAAGCTCCTCCTAGCGCTTCTTGTGGCTTCGAGGAAACTGCGCCACTACTTCTAGGGACATCCCATCAAGGTCGTCTCTGCGTACCCCTTGGAGAATGTCCTGCGCAACCCCAACGCAGCGGGAAGAGTCGCCGAATGGAACATCGAGCTGCAGGCCTTCAACATAGAGTTCATCACAACCAGGGTCATCAAGGGGGCGGCCCTAGCAGACTTCGTGCCGGAGTGGACAGACGCCCCTGACTGGGGGCTGGACGGGAGCCAGTCCCTCACCCCTGGCGATGAGGCACCTGAGGGTTGAATCATTCATTTCGACGGAGCCTTCACGCGCATGGGAGCAGGGGCTGGGGTCGTGCTCACTTCCCCGGTAGGAGACAAGCTCCGTTACGCTGTGCAGCTCTGCTTTCAGCATGGAGAGAAGGTCTCCAACAACATCGCGGAGTACGAGGGCCTCATCACCGGCCTCAAGGCGGCGGCGGCCTTGAGGGTTTGGTGCCTCACCGTCATGGGCGACTCCCAGCTCCTCGTCAACTTCTCCAACAAAGAGTATACACCCAAGGACGAGCACATGGAGGCGTATTTGGAAGAGGTACGTAAGATCGAAAAACGTTTTTAGGGCTTGGAATTGCAGCACATCCTGCGCAACGCGAACAAGGAAGCCGATGACATCGCCAAGAGGGCGTCGCGCCGCGAGCCCCAGGAGCCAGGCGTCTTTGAGGAGCGGCTCTTCAAACCCTTCGCGGCGCCACCCACTGAGGACCTGGCGCCATGAAGTGAGGAGCTCCCCCCAGCGCCTCCCTCGGGGGCTCCGGACTGTGGCCAGGCCTCAGGAGCCCGACTACTCCTGGCATTGGATCCTCAGGCTGACGACTAGATGCAGGAGTTCAGGGCGTACCTACTTCACGGCACGCTACCGGAAAAAGAGGAAGACGCGGAGCGCGTAGCACGGCAAGCCACGGCCTACTGCTTGCAGGACGGCAACTTGTACCGCAGGCGCCCGAACGACGTCGCGCTGCGATGCATCTCAAAGGAGCAGGGGTGCGAGCTGCTGGCCGACATCCACGGAGGGGACTGCGGGCACCACTCCTCGTCATGCACCCTTGCAGGAAAGGCGTTCCGATCAGGCTTCTACTGGCCCTCGGCGCTTAACGACGCCGTCGAGCTGGTCCGGTCTTGCGAGGCCTGCCAGTTCCACGCTAAACAAATTCACCAGCCCGCCCAGGGCCTCCAGACCATCCCGCTCTCCTGGCCCTTTGCGGTCTGGGGGCTGGACATACTGGGGCCCTTCCCACGGGCAGCGGGCGGGTACCGCTACCTCTACGTCGCCATCGACAAGTTCACCAAGTGTGCGGAGGTGGAGCCCATGCGCACCATCCCAGCTGGATCAGCCGTCAAGTTCATCAAGGGCCTCGTAAGCCGATTCGGCGTCCCCAACCGCATCATCACCGACAACGGTTCGCAATTCACAAGTAACCTCTTCAGGACCTATTGCGCTAACCTTGGAACGCAGATATGCTACGCCTCGGTGGCCCACCCACGGAGCAACGGCCAGGCCGAGCGCGCCAATGTGGAAGTCCTACGAGGCCTCAAGGCAAGGAGCTTCAAGAAGAAGCTGGAAGCTTGCGGCAGGGGTTGGGTCGATGAGCTCCAGTCCGTACTGTGGTCCATCCGCACCACCGTGACTAAGCCCACCGGCGAGACCCCGTTCTTCCTCATCTACGGAGCCGAAGCCGTCCTTCCCCACGAGGTCAAGCACCGGTCCCCGCGGGTCTTGGCATTCGACGAGGAGCGTCAGGATGCCGCGCGAGGAACGGACCTCGTGCTCGGGGAGGAGGCACGTCGCCGAGCCTCGCTCCGAGCTGCGAGGTACTAGCAGGCGCTACGGCGCTAGCACTGTCGTAACATCCGCTCCAGAACCCTCGAAGTCGGAGACCTCATCCTGAGACGGGTTCTCTCCAGGGAGGGCTTGCACAAGCTCTCGCCCATGTGGGAGGGCCTGTTCAAGGTCACTCACGTCTCCAGGCCTGGCGCCGTGCGCCTGGAGACTCAGGATGGGGTCCCCATCCAGAATGCCTGGAACATCCAGCACCTCCGGAAGTTCTACCTATGACACTCTCACGTAATAATGAGTGGGCTGTATACGCCCGGAGCCCCCCGAGGACGCGGAGGGGTTCCTTCCCACGCAATGTGGAAGCCACAGCTCCGCGCTGGCGGACAACACTGCCCTCCAATGGCTATGCCCATGCAACGTGGATGCCCTACGCTCAGCGCTGGGGGAAGACGAAGATGAAGACTAGTCTAGGTGCCGGACGCGGCTGTTATTTGCACTTCTGATGTTTGGATTTGCCAACTTTTCTGGAACAAAACTCAGTTTTTTTTTTCCAAATCATGTTTTAAAGAAAAGGGCCAGGGATTTGTTTTCATCGCCATTTCCTATCTTGGGTTCTCTCTCTTCAATTCGAGCACTCGCCTGCTCCCCTCCCCCTCGTACCCCGCGAGCGGGGGCTGGGGGGCACGGTGCTCGCACCTCGCCAAGGCCTTGGCGCCCGGATCCTCGCGTGGTACTCCCGGATGAGTCAGCAGGCGCGTGTCGCTTCATACTCGCTCGGGGGCTCCACTCACGGCCCGACGCGCCATCTCGGAGCCTCGGGAGGCCCGCCCCTCCCGGGGCAGGAAACACCATTTTTTCTTTGGGGAGCCGCTTGAGCGTCAAAGGGGGCTCCTGAGCAGCACGCCTCAGGAGCCTTACCGGTCATATAGCCACTCGCCCCTTGATGTCGTCCTGGTGATCCGGTCGGCATCAAGGGTGTCGAGGCCTCACCTTGTAGTTGCGTCCTGGTGATCCGGTCGTACATTACGGTGGTAGGGAAATGTGCGGGACTGGGACCTGCCGACGTAGAGCTGCTTGATGATACGTATCCAACGTATCTATAATTTTTGATTGTTCCATGCTATTATATTATCTGTTTTGGATGTTTTATATGCATTAATATGCTATTTTATATTATTTTTGGGACTAACCTATTAACCTAGTGCCCAGTGCCAGTTTCTATTTTTTCCTTGTTTTTGAGTATTGCAGATAAGGAATATCAAACGGAGTCCAAACGGAATAAAACTTTCGCGATGATTTTTCTTGGACCAGAAGAAACCTACCAGACTTGGAGAGGAGGGCAGGAGACCTGCCAGGAGGCGACAAGCCACCTGGACGCGCCCTTGGGGGGGGGGGGGCGCCCCCTGGCTTGTGGCCCCCCTGCAGGCCCTCCAACCCTAATCTTCCGCCTATAAATTCCCAAATATTCCCCCAATACCAAAAATAGCCACGATAATACTTTTCCGCCGCCGAAAGCCTCTGTTCCCGTGAGATCCCATCTTGGAGCCTTTTTCGGTAATCTGCCGGAGGGGGATTCGGTCACGGAGGGCATCTACGTCAACTCCATTGCCCCTCCGATGATGCGTGAGTAGTTCACCTCAGACCTTCGGGTCCATAGCTAGTAGCTAGATGGCTTCTTCTCTCTCTCTCTATGTTCTTCAATACCATGTTTTCCATGATCTTCATGGAGATCTATCCGATGTAATACTCTTTTGCGGTGTGTTTGTCGAGATCCGATGAATTGTGGGTTTATGATCAGATTATCTATGAATATTATTTGAATCTTCTCTGAATTCTTATATGCATGATTTCATATCTTTGCAAGTCTCTTCGAGTTATTGGTTTGGTTTGGCCAACTAGATTGGTAATTCTTGCAATGGGAGAAGTGCTTAGTTTTGGGTTCAATTTTGCGGTGTCCTCACCCAGTGACAAAGTAGGGGTAGCGAGGCACATATTTGTATTGTTGCCATCAAGGATAAAAAGATGGGGTTTTCATCATATTGCTTGAGTTTATCCCTCTACATCATGTCATCTTACTTAATGCGTTACTCTGTTCTTCATGAACTTAATACTCTAGATGCAAGCAGGAGTCGGTCGATGTGTGGAGTAATAGTAGTAGATGCAGAATCGTTTCGGTCTACTTGACACGAACGTGATGCCTATATGCATAATCATTGCCTTGGATATCGTCATAACTATGCGCTTTTCTATCAATTGCTCGACAGTAATTTGTTCACCCGCCGTATTATTTTCCTTCAAGAGAGAAGCCTCTAGTGAAACCTATGGCCCCCGGGTCTATTTTCCATATTATATTTTCAGATCTATAAAGCAAAAATACTTTGCTGCAATTTTTTTTACTTTTATTTTACTTTTTGTTTTAGTAATCTTTTATATCTATCTCTATCAGATCTCATCCTTGCAAGTAACCGTGAAGGGATTGACAACCCCTTTATAGCGTTGGGTGCAAGTGTTTGATTGTTTGTGTAGGTGCAAAGATTGGGGCATTGCTTGTACCTCCTACTGGATTGATACCTTGGTTCTCAACAACTGAGGGAAATACTTATCTACTTTGCTGCATCACCCTTTCCTCTTCAAGGGAAAACCAACGCAAGCTCAAGAAGTAGCACTTGAGCGTCAAAGGGGGCTCCTGAGCAGCGTGCCTCTGGAGCCTTACCGGTCATATAGCCACTCGCCCCTTGATATCGTCCCGGTGATCTGGTCGGCATCAAGGGTGTAGAGGCCTCACCTCGCAGGTGTGTCCTGGTGATCCGGTCGTACATTACGGTGGTCGGGAAATGTGCGGGACTGGGGCCTGCAGACACAGAGTGCCGAAAGGGCTCCCAACCTGCCTCACTCGTAAGAAGAAGAAGTCCACAGGACGTCTGGACTCCCTAAGCACCATAGCCACGCCTCCCTGCCCCTGGAGCCTACCGCGAGCATGTCAAGCTAAGTACCATAATCACGACCGGAAGGCGGTCTCAACTAACAAAAACGCAAAGGCCAGGACGTGTGACAAAAGTGCTGATAAAAAAGAGGCAAGCGCCCAAATTCATTACACGCCCGCAGGGCCTCCCTTGGTTCTTTGATTGCAGGAACAGGAAAAGAGGAGGAGAAAGAAAGTGAGAAAGCCCCCACGGGGGCTGCCGCTCCGGGAGCCCCGGCGTCGGCGCACCAACGCTCAGTCGGTGTCCTCCTCTTCCTTCACGGGCCCGTGGAGGCGCGCAGGCACAGACGCTTCTGGAGCGGAGGGGCAACGCCGCGGCGGCTGGCTACCCCCCGAGGTCCGGGCACGCCGGCGTGGTGGCGCGTCATAGCTGCTGTCACTGCTGTCGCTCGGGCTCCCCTCGGAGAGGGTGTCGCTGCAGCTGGAGGCGCGGCGCCCGTCGTGAAGGGCAAGCTCATCTCCAAGATCGCCGCGGCCGTCGTCTTCCGGGCAGCACCCCAGGTGCTCGCCCTCTCCCCCGAAGATCTTGACGAAGAGCGTCGCCACCCCGTCGTACTTGAAGTGAAGGGTGTGCCTCCCCTCTAGGCCACGGGCGCGGGCAAACGTCTGCCACCCGCGGTTCAGATACACGTAACCCCCGGGGGTGACCTCAACCTCCACCCACGATGCCGCGCTGCAGCAGCCATCGGCCTGCAGCCATAGGTCAGCAGGCCCCCCGGCGGGCAGCGCCCCCGCGAAGAAGCGCGAGAGTTGAAACCAAGCGGCCTCCGGCCTCTCCGCCCACACCACGAACTCCTGGGCTGTGTCGACCGAATGGAGCCACGGGCGTGGCGGCCGGGTGGCCACCGCCGACCTCCCACCGCGGGCGCCACCACCTCGACTACTGCGGCCACCCGCGCTGGATGGAGCCCCACCGCGGCCGCCGATGGTAACCCCGGGCTGCGTTGGAGCACGACCGCGCCCACGGGGAACCACCGCCGGCGTCGTGGCATGCTTCCAGGGACGACCGCGGCCCCTCCTGGGCAGCGGTGAGGCAGGGCTCTCCTCGGACGCCTTCCCTTTCTCGGCGGCGGAGAACTTCCTCACTGAAGCCATGACTGGGAGAGCGGCGGCTTGGAGATTGGGAGGCGAAGAAGACGAAGATGTGATGAGGCCTTTCTCGCCCTCGCCCGCTTATATACAACCAAGGGCCAACCGGCGCCCCCTCGCATCCTGGGAGGCGTGCAGCTTCTGAAGGGTCACATCCGCGCGGCCCAAGGAGAGAAGGCCGAGGGAACAGCCGCATTCAAAGAAAGGTAATGATGACCGGTGCGGCGCGCAGGCATCAACTACGTTAGACCGGGGGTCCTAGACGTCCTCGGGAACAGAGGAGTCGTCCCCCAGGCACTCTACGCGTGTAAAGTCTGGCCCGCAGGCGTTTGGGGCCCGCGGCGCTTCGGGCCGTCCCCAAGGGCTTCGCCCAGAAGCCATCTCGAGTGGGCCTTGGGCCCGGGGGCTACTGTCGGCGTTCTGGGAACGAGGGTACCCAGACCTGCCTGCCTGCGGCCCAGGGCATGGCCCACCTCATGAGCCAAGCACAACCAGGTGCAACCCCACTCAAGACAAGGCCCTCGCGAGGACCCGAGCTCGCGAGGGAAACAACACCAAGACCAGCAAGGAATGGGCCTCCTCAGGCCCCCTCCGGAGCGGCGGAGATCTCCATGTAGAACCCGGCCTCAGGAGTCAAGGATGACGCAAGGAAGGACAGGCGGGTGCCAGCGTGCCAGGCAGGACAATTTCCCCTTTGGTGCAAAGGGAGCAAGGACGTACGCGGGCTCCCAAAGCGCCCCCCAAAGGTCTCCATTCCGGTGCAACAAGACCACGACCACGAGCCCAGCAGGACGGATGTCATCGCCGAGCCCACCTCTGCATCATCGACAGCTACTTTGCAGGCGAATACCACCTTTGGACAGGGCGGGGATGTACTCCTGTCCCCCTTCAAATTTGGCCGTTGTGGGATCCCTTCCTGCCATTGTGATAAGGGAAGAGGACCCGAGCCACTGCTATATATAGAGGCTAGGCTGCACCGTAGAAAGGGACTCCACCACAAGACTAGCAGAAGGCCAAGAACACCACTCGAGCGCCCTCACGAGGCTCCTCAACACTGTACTAGTTCATCCACCACACCTCCTCGAGAGGCAATCCACCAAAGCAGGAGTAGGATATTACGCTTCGCAGCGGCCCGAACCTGGGTAAACCACCGTGTTCATCTTCTTCCTCGTCATCGTGTGAGTTCATCATCTTAACCATCGAGTAGCGAGCTAGGTAGGGCGAGGCTACAGGGGATCTTCACACACGCCCCTGTGTTCGAACCTTGAGGGTTTTGCGGAGCCCGAAATCCGACACGTACTCCCCCAAGCTTAGGCTTTTGGCCTAGCTTGGTAATCACCATTCGTAGCCTGGATAATAGTCTGATTCGATACAAGGTGGAGGTGGCACCTGAGCATCCCACTCGTGGGTCTCCTCCTCAGCTGCTGCTAGGCTGTTTTGGTAGGCGATGATGTCATCTGGCATAATTCTATATCCGTTCCTGGCAATACAATCAAACAGAGCAGGTGCAGGCAACGGGATAACATCACGGGTTACGACGCTGAATACTAAATTGTACCAAATATTATGAAAGAGATCGGCTTCATCAATGAATTGATGATGCACTAGTGCATTGTGATCTAGGAAAACCTTGGGCAAGAGAAAATCATGTGGGCGTATCTGAACATTAAAACGACTCGCTAGACGAGTAGCATAAATGCCACCGTGTATCTTGCCCTTGCTCCCGTTAAGGTGTAGGCGTCGTGCAATAATAGCTCCTATGCTAAAAGTATGATCATTGTATAAAGCACGACGTAGAATGGCTAAAACAGGGGCACCGAGTGAACCGACCTTTTCCTTAGCAGTTAAACACTTTAAGCTAAATAAAGCAAAGTAGTGCACAGAAGGAAACTGCAAATTGGTAGCAATGACTTTGGACACGCCCCATCTTCTCCTACTGTTAAAGCGAGGAGAAAGTCCTCAAACTCTGCTGGTCTAGGCTCTCTTAGTTCCCCGTCAGAAGGAATCAAACATATGTCACAAAAGTCAGTGAGCGGTAACCGATAATTTTCAGCATAAAGATTGAATTGCACCTCAGGGGGGTTATTCCTACTCAAAAAATGAAAACTTTGCACAAAGGAGTTTGTAAGGATGTGGTACTGGTCACACTTATCTGCGAGGAAGTTGGTCAACCCAGTATTAGCGACGAATTGGGCAAACTCTTGATGGAACCCAGCTTCCTCCATAAAGGGATCATGCGGCCATTCGCAAGGCCGTACTTCTGCCTTCCTCGGAATATTGAGGTCACTGTCCGATGATGACCCACAAGTATAGGGGATCAATCGTAGTCCTTTCGATAAGTAAGAGTGTCGAACCCAACGAGGAGCAGAAGGAAATGATACGCAGTTTTCAGTAAGGTATTCTCTGCAAGTGCTATTAGTGACAGTAGTAGATAGTTTTGCAGCAAGATAATTCGTAACAAGTGACAAGTAATAATAGTAACTAAGGTGCAGCAAGGTAGCCCAATCCCTTTTACATCAAAGGACAGGCTGGAAAGTGTTCTTATATGAAGAAGGTGCTCCCGAGGACACATGGGGATTTTTATCTAGTCATGTTCATCGTGTTGAATTGATTCGCGTTCGCTACTTTGATAATTTGATATGTGGGTGGACCGGTGCTAAGGTGCTATTCTTACTTGAACAAACAACCCACTTATGATTACCCCCTCTCGCAAGCGTCCGCAACTACGAAAGAAGAATTACGATAAATCTAACCATAGCATGAAACATGTGGATCCAAATCAGCCCCTTATGAAGTAACGCATAAACTGGGGTTTAAGCTTCTGTCACTCTCGCAACCCATCATCTACTTGTTACTCCACAACGCCTTCCCTTAGGCCCATAACATGGTGAAGTGTCGTGTAGTCGACGTTCACACGACACCACTAAGAGAAGCAACAACATACATATCATCAAAATATCGAACGAATGCCAATTTCACATGATTACTTGTGACAAGACTTATCCCATGTCCTCAGGAACAATAGTGACTACTCACACCTCATCAACATGTTCAAGATCAGAGGTATAATGATGGTGACAAAGTATCTGAACATAATATCTTTCAGCAATTAATCCAACAAGCATCAACTATAAGATGTAATCAACACTACTAGCAACCCACAGGTACCAATCTGAGGTTTGAGACAAAGATTGAATACAAGAGATGAACTAGGGTTGGAGATGAGATGGTGCTGATGCTGGTGTTGATGAAGATTGGTTCTCCCACGAAGGAAGAAGCGTTGGTGATGACGATGGCTTCGATCTCCCCCTCCCGGAGGGAACTTTCCCCGGCAGAATCACACTGCCGGAGAGAAAAAGGGCCTCTGCCCAGGTTTCCGCCTCGAGACGGCGGTCCTTCATCCCGAAAGTAATCTCGTGATTTTTTTAGGGTAAAACACACCATATAGGAGAAGATGGATGTCAGAGGGCCAGCAGGGGGCCCACAAGCCATCTGGCCGCGCCCTGGGGGGGGCAGATGTGTGGTGGCCCCCTGTCAACCCCCCTCTGGCATATTTGTGCTCCAGAAATTCTTAAATATTCCAAAAATATTCTCCGTGAAATTTTAGGTCATTTGGAGTCTGGTGATTTTTTTGCTTATTTCTCGGTTTTCCGGTTCAGAATCCCAGTTTCCAGATATTTCCCTCCTTGTGATGTACCTTGCATATTCAGAGAGAAAAGGCATAAGAATTGTATAATGATGTGGAATAATGGGCAAGAATGAAGTAAAAGGTAATAAGAAATCATGATGCAAAATGGACGTATCAACTCCCCCAAGCTTAGACCTCGCTTGACCTCAAGCGAAAGCCAAGCTCTAAAATAATGACCACATAATTTGAGAGAGAGGTGTCGATAAAAACATAATACGGGCATGAGAGCATCATGAATAATATCATAGTAGCAAGTTTTTCATCATATAACTTCTCATAAACAAGTAACGATCTATTCACAACTGAAGAAACACGTAGCATAATCCTTATTGAGAACCAACAAGCAATACAATTAGTTATTGGGGTAATCATAGCTTTTGTACTCAAGATAAGAGTCTATGTAAGAGCTTTGTATTTCTAGCAAGTTCACATAGTCAACTATGATGTAACCTTATATGATTGTTAACACACATTACATATTTTTGGAACAAGTGATTCCGAGGGACACATAGGAAGATGGGGGCTTTGTTGTTCTTGCCACCCAACTTACTTACCTCAAGGATAATGTCAACAATAATGGAACATGATTTTCTACATTTGCTGGATATATTTGTTTAAATCTTTCCTCAACACATAATGCTTGCCACTAAAGAATTGAAGAATAAGAAAATTGTAAGAATACAAAAGACAAGCCCTTCACAGAGGGAAGTAGAGGTCGTCATGAGCTTTTATTTGTTCGATATGTTCATTCTCTTAATGTAAAGAAACATCACTTCATATTGCCCCTTGTGATAGCAAACTTTATTATGCACTCCGTCGCTTTTATTGCTTCACCATCACAAGATTGTACAAAGCTTACTTTCCCTTATAATAAAAGATCTCACGTGATTAGAGGCAATTTTTATTGCCTTGTGCAGCAATGACGACTTACTTGAAGGATCTTATTCCATCCATAGGTAGGTATGGTGGACTCTCATGGCAAGAAACTAGGGCTAAAGATTATGGATGCACAAGTAGTATCTCTACTTAGTGCGACTCTTTGGGGATAGTGAAAGATCTTAAGCAAGCATTATATGTTAAAGGATTCAATATCATATAACTTCTATGCAAATGTAAGGAACCATGATCATTATGTTGTCTTCCATGTACCACTTCAACACTTGGTCTACATAATATTTTGATGGGAGCTCACAATCATAGCAGGTGTTCACAATAGTGTATTTATATGTACATCTCCTCTTCTCTATCATACTTTTGCATAGATCATACCAATTGCTAACACTATGTTTGTTGGTTTTCAACAATTCTTATTGCTTGTACCTCTTTTCTAAGTGGAGTCATTACTTCTTATGAGATAAGCATATGATACTTTTCTATCCTTTTTATTGCCATACTAAGGTGAGGGTGCAAACAAAGGAGAGGCACACGATCTCAACTAACTTTATTATATAACTCTCACACCCGATTACAAGGATAGGTAGAACTCAAGGCAAAAACTCTAAACAAAGCAAATCTGAAATTTTAACTCTCTAAATCATGAAACACTAAAGATCGAACTAAGATAGATAGTGATGATAAGAAGTGATGGTGATACGATACCGGGGCACCTCCCCCATGCTTGGAACAAGCCCAAGGTGGTGCCCATAACCATGTACTCAAGTGTTCTTCGGTGATGGCGGTGGTGTTGTGGTGGTACACTTCTTCTCCAATTTACGCTTGAGGATGGAATTTTCTTCCCTTAAATCATCATTTTCTTGCTCGAGCTTCAACATCCTTTTGCATAAAGCTGCCTTGCTCTCCTGCAGAAAACGAGAAGGGATAAATTGGGTATTGGGTTTGTTTCTTCCATTAGGGAGGCTTGATTTCTTGAATTCCACGTGCACGTCTCCCGGATGAGGTAATGGAGCTTCATCTTTATCTGAACTAGCATCCGAACCAGCATCATCCATCTCCTCCAAATCGGTGTCTTCTTCCTCATCCGTGGACCACAAATAGGGGTAAATATCCCCAAAAATCTTTGGATCAGCCACATAGTGGGAGACATAGCTCTCTCCATCAGAATCTTGAGACGACATATTTTCAGATCTGTCAGAAAAACAGCCCGAAACAAAAATAGAGAAGAAACTCGCGATGCGGTAGTCAAAACATACGGGAGTATATATAATGATTTTTTCTACGTCAGAGTATGTGTTCTGGAAGAAATCGGAGTCCGGAAGGCACACGGGGGCTCCACAAGCTATCTGGCCGCGCCCTAGGGGGGGGCAGATGGCTTGTGCCTCCCCCGTGGGTCCTCCTGACTCCTTTTTATTTTTGTAATTTTTCTAAAATACCAAAAATGACAGAAATTATTTTTTTGGAATTTTTGGAGTCGGTTTATTTACCGTATCACATACCTACCCCTTTTCAGCATTCTAGAGCGTTCCGGAAGACTTCTCTTATATGTTCTTCCGGGGTAATAACTGGAATAATGTTAGTTTCAACATTAAGGGGCGTACCTAAAATATAGTGCTTAATTCTTTGACCATTTACCAACTTCGGGTTTTTGCCTTTGAAGTTGTTAATCTTTATAGCACCGGAGCGATAGACCTCCTCAACGACATAAGGGCCTTCCCATTTGGAGAGAAGCTTACCTGCAAAGAATCTGAAACGAGAATTGTACAAAACAACTAGGTCTCCTACATTGAATTCTCATTTTTGGATTCTTTTGTCATGCCACCTTTTAACTTTTTCCTTAAACAACTTGGCATTTTCATAGGCTTGTGTTCTCCATTCATCCAGTGAGCTAATATCAAATAACCTCTTCTCACCGGCAAGTTTAAAATCATAGTTAAGTTCTTTAATTGCCCAATAAGCTTTATGTTCTAACTCAAGAGGTAAATGACAAGCTTTCCCATAAACCATTTTATAAGGGGACATTCCCATAGGGTTCTTGTAGGCAGTTCTATAAGCCCATAAAGCATCATCAAGTTTCTTAGACCAATTCTTTCTAGATCTATTAACCGTCTTTTGAAAAATTAACTTTATTTCTCGATTGCTCAATTCAACTTGACCACTAGATTGAGGATGATATGGTGATGCAATTCTATGGTTAACATCATATTTAGCTAAAAGTTTACGGAAAGCACCATGAATAAAATGAGAACCACCATCAGTCATTAAATATCTAGGGACTCCAAACCTCTGGAACATAATATCCTTAAGCATTTTAATAGAAGTGTTATGATCAGCACTACTAGTAGGAATAGCTTCTACCCACTTAGTAACGTAATCGACAACAACTAGAATATGTGTGTACCCATTAGAGGAAGGAAAAGGTCCCATATAATCAAATCCCCAAACATCAAATGGTTCAATAGCAAGTGAATAATTCATAGGCATTTCCTGGCGTCTACCAATGTTACCAATTCTTTGACATTCATCACATGTAAGGACATATTTACGAGCATCTTTAAAAAGAGTAGGCCAATAAAAACCAGATTGTAATACCTTGTGTGCAGTTCTGTCACCAGCATGGTGCCCTCCATAAGGCCCGGAGTGACACTTCTGTAGGATTTGTTCCTGTTCATGCTAAGGTACACAACGTCTAATAATACCATCTACTCCTTCTTTATAAAGATGTGGGTCATCCCAGAAGTAATGTCGTAGATCAAAAAAGAATTTTTTCTTTTGTTGGTAGGTGAAGTTAGGTGGTATGAATTTAGCGACAATATAGTTAGCATAATCAACATACCAAGGAGTGCTCTGTGAAGTACTTATAGCAGCAAGTTGCTCATCAGGAAAATTATCGTCAATAGGCAGTGGGTCATCAAGAACATTTTCCATTCTAGACAAGTTATCTGCTACGGGGTTTTCAGCTCCCTTCCTATCAACGATATGCAAATCAAACTCTTGTAGTAAAAGCACCCACCTAATAAGTCTAGGTTTAGCATCTTTCTTTTCCATTAGATATTTAATAGCAGCATGATCAGTGTGAATGGTAACTTTTGAGTCAACAATATAAGGTCTAAATTTATCACATGCAAACACAACTGCTAAAAATTCCTTCTCAGTGGTGGCGTAATTTCGTTGAGCATTGTCTAGGGTCTTACTAGCATAATGAATAATATTCAATTTCTTGTCTACTCTTTGCCCTAGAACAACACCAACAACATAATCGCTAGCATCACACATAATTTCAAATGGTAAATTCCAATCAGGTGGTTGGAGAATAGGTGCAGTAATCAAGGCTTTCTTAAGTATTTCAAAGGCTTCTACGCAATCGTCATCAAAGACAAAAGGAATATCTTTTTGAAGAAGATTAGTTAGTGGCCTAGAAATTTTTGAGAAATCTTTAATGAAACGCCTATAAAAACCAGCATGACCAAGAAAACTTCTTATACCTTTGCTATCTTTTGGGCATGGCATTTTCTCTATTGCATCAACCTTAGCTTTGTCTACTTCAATACCTCGTTCAGATATTTTATGCCCAAGTACTATACCTTCATTCACCATAAAGTGGCACTTCTCCCAATTCAAGACAAGATTAGTTTCTTCACATCTCTGCAAAACCCGATCAAGGTTGCTTAAGCAATCATCAAAAGAAGTCCCGTAAACGGAAAAATCATCCATGAAAACCTCAACAATCTTTTCACAAAAATCAGAGAATATAGCAGTCATACATCTTTGAAAGGTAGCAGGTGCATTGCATAAACCAAAAGGCACACGTCTATAAGCATAAGTTCCAAAAGGGCATGTGAAAGTAGTTTTCTCTTGGTCATCTTTGGACACAGGTATTTGAGAGAAACCAGAGTATCCATCAAGAAAACAAAAATGTGTGTGCTTAGATAATCTTTCCAACATTTGATCAATAAAAGGCAAGGGATAATGATCTTTCCTAGTAGCTTTATTTAACTTCCTGAAATCTATCACCATCCTATAACCAGTTACGATTCTTTGCTGAATAAGTTCATTCTTATCATTAGGAACAACAGTTATACCTCCTTTCTTAGGAACACAATGGACGGGACTTACCCATTTACTATCAGCAATAGGATAGATTATACCTGCCTCCAGAAGCTTTAGTATCTCAGTTCTCACCACTTCTTTCATTTTGGGATTTAAGCGGCGTTGATGATCAATGACAGGTTTAGCATCTGGCTCCATATTATTCTTGTGCTGACATAGAGTGGGACTTATGCCCTTAAGATCGTCAAGAGTATATCCGATAGCAGCCCTGTGCTTCTTCAGAGTTTTAAGTAATTTCATTTCTTCATGCTCTGAAAGGTTAGCACTGATAATAACATGATATATCTTCTTCTCATCAAGATAAACATATTTCAAGGTATCAGGTAAAGTTTTTAGCTCAAACACGGGATCTCCATTGGGTGGAGGAGGATCCCCTAAAATATCAACTGGTAAGTTGTGTTTAAGAATAGGTGTTTGTCTAAGAAATATATCATCTATCTCATTTCTTTCATTCATATGCATATCATTTTCATGGTCTAGCAAATATTGTTCTAGTGGATCAATAGGAGGCACGGCAATAGAAGCAAGACCAATTATTTCATCCTTACTTGGTAATTCCTTATCATACGGTTGCTTACTAAACTTGGAGAAATTAAATTCATGGGATATATCACCAAATTTCACTTTGACCTTTTCAGTTAAACAATTAATTTCAGCATTAACAGTACTCAAGAAAGGCCTACCAAATATAATGGGACAAAAGTTATCTTGTTTTGAACCAAGTACTAGGAAATCAGTTGGGTACTTAATTTTTCCACACAAGACTTCAACGTCTCTAACAATCCCAAGCAGTGCAATAGTGTCTCTATTTGCAAGTTTAATAGTAACATCAATATATTCAAGTTCAGAGGGTGCTATGTCATTCTTGATTTCTTCATATAGGGAAATAGGTATAGCACTAACACTAGCGCCCAAGTCACACAAGCCATGATAACAATGATCTCCAATCTTAACTGAAACAACAGGCATGCCAACTACTAGTTTGTTTTTATCTAGCTTGTCCTGTGCGTTTGTATCAGGTTTTGCAATTCTAGCGGCTTCACCTTCAAGGTAAAGGATCTGACCCTCAATATTGTCAACTAGAAGATCTTTAACTATAGCAATATTAGGCTCAACAGTTATTTGTTCCGAAGGTGTAGGTGTTCTAATGTAACCCTTATTAACCACAGTTGTAGCCTTAGCATGTTCCTTAATTCTAACAGGGAAAGGCGGTTTCTCAATGTAAGCAGTAGGAACAATTGGATCAACATGGTTAACAATTATTTCTTCCTTCTTAATCTTAACAAGTTCCTCTAATTGTTTCTCAACGGGTGGTTGATAGTTAAGCCACTTCTCCTTAGGGAGATCAACATGAGTAGCAAAAGATTCACAGAAAGAAGCTACTATCTCAGAGTCAAGGCCGTATTTATTGCTAAACTCCTGAAAAGTATCAGTTTCCATAAAATATTTACCACAATCAAACTTAAGCCTTATACCTGACTCTTTACCTTTGTCGAATTCCCAATCTTCAGAGTTACGTTTAATTCTCTCCTGAAGATCCCATTTGAATTCAATAGTCTTCTTCATAAAGGAACCAGTAGAACAAGAATCGAGTTGTACTTGATCATCATGAGAAAGCCTAGCATAAAAATTTTCTATGATCATTTCTCTTGAGAGCTCATGATTGGGACATGTGTGCATCATAGATTTAAGCCTCCCTCAAGCTTGAGCGATACTTTCTCCTTTACAAGGCCATCAATTATAAATAAAGTTCCGATCATGATGGACTAGATGCATAGGATAAAACTTCTGATGAAATTCCAGCTTCAAGCGATTCCAGTCCCATGATCCAATATTATCCAATAGCCTGTACCACATCAATGCCTTTCCCTCCAAAGATAAAGGGAAAACCTTCTTCTTAGCTTTGTCTCTAGTCAGACCTGCAAGCTTAAATAATCCACAGACTTCATCGACAAATATTAAGTGATAATCAGGATGAGTCGTACCATCATAAGGACTAGCTAGCAGTTTCTCTAACAAACCAGAAGGAATCTCATAAGCAATATTTTCAGTAGGTTCAGAAGGTTTAGGAACAACCTCTTCCACTTCTGTTTGAGCCGAAGATGCCCTGAACAAGCCATTCAAAGGGTGACCGTCCATAGCAACAAGTAACAGTAAATTTCAGCACTTAGCAAAAATATTCCCTTACCAATTTCCACTTACCAGAGGCGCTTCACTTCTCGGCAACGGCGCCAGAAAAGAGTCTTGATGACCCACAAGTATAGGGGATCAATTGTAGTCCTTTCGATAAGTAAGAGTGTCAAACCCAACGAGGAGCAGAAGGAAATGATAAGCAGTTTTCAGCAAGGTATTCTCTGCAAGTGCTATTAGTGACAGTAGTAGATAGTTTTGCAGCATGATAATTCGTAACAAGTGACAAGTAATAATAGTAACTAAGGTGCAGCAAGGTAGCCCAATCCCTTTTACAGCAAAGGATAGGCCGGAAAGTGTTCTTATATAAAGAAGGTGCTCCCGAGGACACATGGGGATTTTTATCTAGTCATGTTCATCGTGTTGAATTGATTCACGTTCGCTACTTTGATAATTTGATATGTGGGTCGACCAGTGCTAAGGTGCTGTTCTTACTTGAACAAACAACCCACTTATGATTACCCCCTCTCGCAAGCGTCCGCAACTACGAAAGAAGAATTAAGATAAATCTAACCATAGCATGAAACGTGTGGATCCAAATCAGCCCCTTATGAAGTAACACATAAACTGGGGTTTAAGCTTCTGTCACTCTCGCAACCCATCATCTAATTGTTACTCCACAATGCCTTCCCTTAGGCCCATAACATGGTGAAGTGTCATGTAGTTGACGTTCACACGACACCACTAAGAGAAGCAACAACATACATATCATCAAAATATCGAACGAATGCCAATTTCACATGATTACTTGTGACAAGACTTATCCCATGTCCTCAGGAACAATAGTGACTACTCACACCTCATCAACATGTTCAAGATCAGAGGTATAATGATGGTGACAAAGGATCTGAACATAATATCTTTCACCAATTAATCCAACAAGCATCAACTACAAGATGTAATCAACACTACTAGCAACCCACAGGTACCAATTTGGGGTTTTGAGACAAAGATTGAATACAAGAGATGAACTAGGGTTGGAGATGAGATGGTGCTGATGCTGGTGTTGATGAAGATTGGTTCTCCCACGAAGGAGGAAGCGTTGGTGATGAAGATGGCTTCGATCTCCCCCTCCCGGAGGGAACTTTCCCCGGCAGAATCACACTGCCGGAGAGAAAAAGGGCCTCTGCCCAGGTTTCCGCCTCGAGACGGCGGCGCTTCGTCCCGAAAGTAATCTCGTGATTTTTAGGGTAAAACACACCATATAGGAGAAGATGGACATCGGAGGGCCAGCAGGGGGCCCACAAGCCATCTGGCCGCGCCCTAGGGGGGGGGGGCAGATGTGTGGTGCCCCCCTGGCAACCCCCCTCTGGCATATTTTTGCTCCAGAAATTCTTAAATATTCCAAAAATATTCTTCGTGAAATTTCAGGTCATTTGGAGTCTGGTGATTTTTCTGCTTATTTCTCGGTTTTCCGGTTCAGAATCCCAGTTTCCAGATATTTGCCTCCTTGTGATGTACCTTGCATATTCAGAGAGAAAAGGCATAAGAATTGTATAATGATGTGGAATAATGGGCAAGAATGAAGTAAAAGGTAATAAGAAATCATGATGCAAAATGGACGTATCATCCGACGATTCCCCAATGACTCCTTTAGCATTCTTCTTGGAGGAGTACTTCCTAAAGAAATTCATCTTATTGCAAGAAGGAATCCCCTAAAACAGTTTCGGAAATGGAGCTCCGAGCAAAGAGATCAAAATCCACTGGTTTGTGGGCAAGAACACGGGAGCGAGAGCAATGGTGATTTTTTTCTGGAGGTAGGTGATGACATGGGCTAAAGAAATAAGTGAGGGGACCCACCTGGGGCCCACAACCCACCAGGGCGCGCCTGGGGTGGCTGGCGCGCCCTGGTGTCTCGTGGGCACCAGGTGCACCCCCCTCTGGTGTTCTTTGCAACAAAAAATCAGAAATCTTCAGAAAAAATCGCATCAAATTTTCAGGACATTCTGAGAATTTTTATTTTTGGGTCATTTTTTATTGCACGGGAAAGTCAGAAAAATAGGATAAACATGGCATTTTGTTTTATTTAACTAAGAAGAATAGAAAACACAAGGTGGGAACAGAAGGTTGTGTATACTAGATTCATCAACTTCATACCTCTCAAAAATGATCCATTAATAAGGTTGATCAAGTCTTATTAACAACCACTTTCGGTTAGCATGAAACCGAAGAACTTTCGTATAACACTAAGTTACCTCAACGGGGATATGAATTTCCCCAACCATGAACACATCATATTTATTTTTGACAGTAGGTAGAGGTATTTGAAAACTTCCAATAGTAATTGTCGGAGATATTTCAATAACATTTATACCATTCACTTGGAATTGTTTCTTCGGAAAGTGCACCATATGCTCATTACCATTGATATGAAAAGTGACTTTGCTTTTGTTGCAATCAATAACAGCCCCTGCAGTATTCAAAAAAGGTCTACCAAGGATAATCGACATGTTGTCGTCCTCGGGCATATCAAGAATAACAAAGTCCGTTAAGATAGTAACATTGGCAACAACAACGGGAACATCTTCACAAATACCGATAGGTATGGCAGTTGATTTGCCGGCCATTTGCAAGGATATTTCAGTCGGTGTGAGTTTATTCAAATCAAGTCTTCTATATAAAGAAAAAGACATAACACTAACACCAGCTCCTAAATCACACAAAGCAGTTTTGACATAATTTCTTTTAATGGAGCAAGGTATAGTTGGTATTCCAGGATCTCCAAGTTTTCTAGGTACTCCATCCTTAAAAGAATAATTAGCAAGCATGGTTGAGATTTCAGCCTCAGGTATCTTTCTTTTATTAGTGATGTTGTCTTTCATGTACTTTGCATAAGGAGCCATCTTTAAGATATCAGACAAGCGGGTACGCACAAAGACTAGCCTAATAATTTCAGCAAAGCATTCAAATTCCTCACCATCCTTTTTCTTAGATGATTTAGGTGGAAAAGACATGGGTTTTTGAACTCATGGCTCTCTTTCTTTACCATGTTTTCTAGCCACAAAGTCTTTTTTGTCATAATGTTTGTTTTCAGGTTGTGGGTTATCAAGATCAACAATAGGTTCTATTTCTACATCATTATCTGGTTCTTTATCATTACTAAGTTGAGCATCTTCATGAACATCATCATTATCATTATCATTAGATGAACATTCATTACCAGATTGAGTTTCAGCATCAGAAATAGAGACATCATTGTTATCAGGAGGTTTTTCTATCTCAGGTTCACTAGAGGCATGCAAAGTCCTATCATTTTTCTTCCTCTTCTTCTTTTTAGAAGGACTATGCGCATCAGCATTAATTCCTTGAGATTCTTGTTCAATTCTTCTAGGGTGACCTTCAGGATAAAGTGGCTCCTGAGTCATTCTACCTCCTCTAGTCACTACTCTAACAGCATGGTCATTCATATTATTACTCATTTCATCAAGCAATTCTTTTTGAGATTTAGCAACTTGTTCTAACTGAGTTTGAACCATAGAGGCATGCTTTCCTACACCTCTAACATCATTACTTATTCTAAATAACAAGTCACTCAAGCGAGCAATCATATCAGAATTGTATTTCAATTGTTTCAGAACATTTGCAATGAAGTGCTCTTGTTTCAAAATGTAATTGTCAAACTCACATAAGCATTGACTAGGATGTTTATTGTAAGGGATGTCACCTTCATCAAAATTTAATAAAGAATTTATCTTCACCACCTGTGGAGGTGGTGGTGCATTGAGACCATGTATTTCTTCAGTAGGTGGTAAATTCTTAACATCCTCAGCTTTAATACCTTTTTCCTTCGTGCATTTCTTTGCCTCTTGCATATCTTCAGGACTGAGAAATAATATACCCCTCTTCTTCGGAATAGGTTTAGGTGCTGGTTCAGGGATAGTCCAATCATCATAATTTTGCAATATATTATTCAATAACTCCTCAGCTTGTCCAATAGTTCGTTCCCTGAAAACACAACCAGCACAACTATCTGGGAAGTCCCTAGAAGCATCAGTTAGTCCATTATAGAAGATATCAAGTATTTCATTTTTCTTAAGAGGATGATCAGGCAAAGCATTAAGCAATTGGAGAAGCCTCCCCCAAGCTTGTGGGAGACTCTCTTGTTCAATTTGCACAAAGTTAAAAAGTTCCTGTAAAGCAGCTTGTTTCTTATGAGCAGGAAAATATTTTTCAGAGAAGTAGTAAATCATATCCTGGGGACTACGCACACAACCAGGTGTAAGAGTATTGTACCATATCTTAGCATCACCCTTTAATGAGAACGGAAATAATTTGAGAATATAATAGTAGCTTTGAGGGAGTCCTGGATTAAGGGGTCCTCGGATAGCCGACCTGTTTCTCATGGGCCGGACTATACGGACCACCTGATGAGCATTAGAAGATCAGGGGCCCGGTCGCCAAGGTGGAAGTTTCAAGGGGCCATGGCGTGTCCTCCAAGATGTCGATGGTAGATAGGCATGTTTTTTCCCTTTGATGTGTAACCGACTATGTGTAAACCCTAGGTACCCTCGGCGTCTATATAAGCTGGAGGGTTTTAGATTGTAGGTCAAGAGAACTCATCTAGGGTTTTAGCTACTTGATCTCGAGGTAGATCAACTCTGTAATCCTCATACTATCAATATAATCAAGCAGGACGTAGGGTATTACCTCCATAGGAGGGCCCGAACCTGGGTAAAACCTTGTCCCCTTCGTCTCTTGTTACCATCGATCCTAGTCTCACAGCTCGAGACCCCCTACCCGAGATCCGCCGGTTTTGACACCGACATTGGTGCTTTCATTGAGAGTTCCGATGTGATCGCCAGAAGGAATCAATGGCTTGCCTAGTCACAAGCAATGAGATCTGCACCCAGGGGACTCTCGCCCTAGGTCAGATCCTTGCAAGCGGCGACGTCTTGTCGCATGCTTGCCCGATCAGCCACCTAGGTCAGATCTAAAACTTTCCCCCCGATCAAGGAATCAGGTTCGGAACCTTAGAGTTCGTCGCTGATTCACGGGGAGAACTCGTCTTGGTGGAGCCCTTGACCCCTACGGGGGAGCCCGCAGATCCCGACGCCTCGACGCCGAAGACATCGGGCCCCACCTCCTCTGGACCACCCTGTCCGGTCGTTGTGACCGGATCTACCATGGTGGAACGGAATCCGGGACCGCTTTCGCGCGACTCCGAAACTGCGACGCCACATACCGACCCCACTCGCTTTAGCGACGTGCATCCTACCATTGCCTCGTTTCTCAACGAGTTATTTGACCGGATGGAGACCATGCGTGTGGCCGATGACCAGATCCCGGTCTATGACCGGCTCGGACTCAAGCCCGACAGCAGGGAAATTCGCGCCCCACGGTCACCCACCTTGTCGCCACCGTCGAGTGTCCGGCCAGGGGCTCGTCCCCCCAGCGGCCGGAGTTAAAAATGGTTTATACCCCAGTCTCCGGTCCTCGAGACCCCGCCTACAACCCAGACTCAGGAGTTCGTTCCGAAGACAGACCGGAATTGGTCCCTGATCTCTCACACAGTTAAAAGTCCATGACTCCGAACTCCCACCGTGGCGTGGAGTCGAATTTTTCCCCACCCACCTCCCAAGCCGATCATTCAAGCATCGCCGCAGACCCCAAGTCTTCGGACTTACGGGATATTAAACAGTTACCGGGAGAGTCGGTTCATCATTACTGGGCCAGACTCCTCCTCGCCAAAAACAAAGTACGGGGCCTCAGTGATCAAGATATAATGGCAACCTTCATTCGCAATTGCCATGACAAAGGAATTCTTAACGCCCTGGCGCGGCGGCACATTCGTGACCTCGCCGAGCTGACAGTTTTGGTACAGAAGTATTGTGCCATGGAAAGCGCTTGGCAAGCCGAGCGGCTGTTTTCGGAACCAACCCTTACCGAATACCCTAGAGGAGATCGGCAAAAAAGGATACCTCCGAAGCGGCCAACCAAACTCGAGCCCGCCAAAAAGAGAAACAGGCCCCTTCCAGGGGACAGTACTGTCCTAGATGGACTACTGGATAGACCTTGCCCTATACATTCTGTATTGCTGAACACAGCCCCGACTCACAGCCTTAGAGCTTGCTGGGTCGTCAGGCAGATCGCGAAAAGCGGTGAATCCATTCTTGAGGCACCACCACCGAACAGGCGCTCTACAGCACCATCAGAATATAACGCCGAAGTCCTGACAATCTACGAAACGTTCCCTTCAAGGAACAGAAGGAAAAGAGCTCTTAAAGAACTCGAACATGTATATCATGTGGCAGCAACAAGTGCATGGGCAGACATACCCATTACCTTCGGAGATGCTGACCGACCAGCCATTCTTCCCGGTCATTCACCGGCCGCACTAGTCCTGAACCCAATTATCGATGGCTTCAGATTACACAAGGTGCTAATGGACGGCGGCAGTGGTTTAAACCTAATCTACGAAGATACGCTAGAAAAAATGCAGTTCGACCGATCTCGCATCGAGCATAGCAACACAACTTTCCGAGGAATAATCCCAGGGAAGGAGGCGCACTGTTCAGGACGAATCACCCTGGACGTAGTGTTCGACACGCCCGACAACTACTGCTCCGAAGAACTCCTCTTCCATATCGTGCCCTTCCCCAGCGGCTACCACGCCTTGTTGGGACGCGACGCCTTCACAAAATTCCAGGCTATACCACATTACGGGTATATGAAACTTAAGATGCCAGGACCAAACGGGGTAATCACAACCACTAGTGATCCGAATATAGCCCTACAGGCCGAAAACAAAACAGCAGCGCTTGCCCTCGAGGCTCTAGCTGAGACCTTTGCTGCAGAAGAGCTGACCGCACTTCGGTCAATGGTAGACAGGGATGACATGATCCTCAGTAAAAGGCCCAAGCCCACGTCCTTCAAACCAGCAAAGGAAGTCGTCAAATTTCAGGTGCACCTGACGGACCCCAACAAGACAGCGTCCATCGGAGCTCAGCTCGATCCCGTAGTGGACGAAGCGCTGCGAACATTCTTACGAGAAAACTGGGACATCTTTGCCTGGCACCCCTCTGATATGCCCGGAATCCCGCGGCGGCTGGCCGAACATAGCCTGAACATCATCAAAGGCTTTAAACCCGTCAAGCAAACCCTGCGCCACTTTTCAGAACCCAAACGACAGGCTATGGGTGAAGAACTAGCTAAATTGCTAGAGGCTGGATTCATTCGAGAAATCAAACACCCCGAATGGTTGGCAAATCTGGTTATGGTACCGAAGAAAGACAAATCCTGGCAGCTATGTGTCGACTTTAAAGACCTCAACAAGGCCTGCCCTAAGGACCCTTTCCCCTACCGCGCATAGACCAGATCATTGATGCCACAGCCGAACACGACTCGTTGTGTTTCCTCAACGCTTACTCCGGATACCATCAGATTAAAATGAAGGAATCCGATCAAGCGGCAACAGCATTCATCACCCCTTACGGGCCATTCTGCTTCAACACCATGCCCTTCGGGCTAAAAAATGCTGGGGCTACGTACCAGCGCATGATCTAGACTTGTCTCCCAAAACAAGTCGGTAAAACAGTCGAGGCATACGTAGACGATGTGGTAATCAAAACCAAACACGTCAGCCATCTGATCGACGACCTAAGGCAAACCTTTGCCAGCCTACGCGAGTACGACATACGACTCAATCCGGAGAAATGCGTATTCGGAGTTCCCGCTGGTAAACTGCTCAGATTCATCGTCTCCCATAGAGGAATAGAAGCGAATCCTGCTAAAATCCGCGCCCTATCAAAACTTGCAGTTCCCACAGAGCTAAAGCACGTCCAGCGGTTGGCTGGTTGCGTGGCGGCGTTAAGCCGCTTTATTTCCCGTCTCGGTGAAAAAGCCTTACCGCTCTATAAATTGCTGAAACAGACCAATAATTTCGAATGGACCGATGAAGCAAAAGCCGCGTTAGAAGAAATTAAGATACTTCTGGCAAGTAACCCCATACTCACAGCACCAGGCGCGGGTGAGCCCATGTTATTATACATATCGGCCATGAACCAAGTCGTTAGCGCAGTGGTCGTCGTCGAACGAGAGGAGGAGGGGCACAAATTCCGGATACAGAAACAGGTCTATTATGTGTCAGAAGTACTAACGCAGTGCAAGTACATATACCCGCACTACCAGAAGATAGCCTACACAGTATTTATGGCATCACGGAAACTCAGGCACTACTTTCAAGAGTGCTCGGTTACGGTGGCATCCGAAGTACCCCTGAATGATATAATCAACAACAGGGACGCCACCGGCCGAATAGCTAAATGGGC
Source organism: Elymus sibiricus (assembly GCA_039707655.1). Taxonomy (NCBI): domain Eukaryota; kingdom Viridiplantae; phylum Streptophyta; class Magnoliopsida; order Poales; family Poaceae; genus Elymus; species Elymus sibiricus. The sequence goes on from CM077671.1 coordinate 309,303,423, forward strand.
TATTGAGCTCCTTCCCTTTGAAATCGCTTACAAGCCAAGACGAGCTATCAAGTCTTAAGTATTGGCAGATTTCCTCGCCGAATGGACAGAGGCCGAACTCCCAAGGGAATATAGTACATACTCCCACTGGACAATGTACTTCGATGGTTCTAAAACTTTGGCCGGACTGGGGGCTGGGGTCATCCTTACATCCCCCACAGGAGACAACGTCCGATACGTGTTGCAGATCATGTATGCCGATTCCAACAATGCAGCCGAATACGAAGCACTATTGCACGGTATTCGGATGGCAGCATCAATGGGCATACGCCGGCTGGAGGTACGGGGAGATTCCAACTTGGCCATCTCCCAAATCAACGGCGAATTTGATGCCAAAACCCCGAAGATGGCAGCCTACAGAGACGCTGTCCTCAAGATATCCGCACGGTTCGAGGGGCTGGAATTTCACCACGTCGCTAGAGACAACAACCAAGCCGCCGACATATTGGCTCGCCTGGGGGCTAAACGTGACCCCGTCCCAAAGAACACTTTCCTGGAACGGCTCTTTAAGCCATCCGTGGTTTGGCAGGACAATGATAAGGGCGCCGATCTAACTAGTGCGGACAAGGTTGTTCCCCCCTACAAATGAACCAGACGATCAAATCATTGGCGGCTCCGTAATGGACGAAACACCTTCGGCTCACGAGGTCATGGCAGTAATCGCGCCTTGGACCGAGCCCTTCCTCGCCTACATTCTCCGCAAAGAACTCCCCGATGATCAAACGGAGGCCCGGCGCATAGTCCACCGATCCAAAGCGTACAAAGTACATGAGGGTGAGCTATATAAGAAAAGCACCACCGGAGTACTACAGCGGTGCATATCTGAGGAAGAAGGTCGGCAGCTTCTGGCCGAAGTCCACGCAGGGATGGGCGGTCATCACGCCGCAGCGAGGGCCTTAGTTAGCAAGGCATTCAGGGCTGGATTTTTCTGGCCCACAGCTCGGACGAACGCCCAGTCGCTTGTCAAACACTGTGTGGGGTGCCAACTTTTCGCAAATCAAAGACACATGCCCCCGACAGCTCTTCGGACTATTCCGATTACCTGGCCCTTTGCGGTCTGGGGGCTGGATATGGTCGGACCACTTAAAGGGGGGACCAAGAAGAATAAATACCTACTGGTCATGGTGGACAAGTTCACCAAATGGATAGAGGCAAAACCTGTCAAGTCAGCCAAGTCCGGACCGATAATAGATTTTATATCCGGTGTGGTACACCGTTATGGTGTTCCGCACAGTATAATAACGGACAATGGATCCAATTTCACGGCCCAGGAGGTCAAATACTGGTGTACAAACATGGGCATTAAGCTCGATTACGCATCGGTTTATCATCCACAGACCAATGGACAAGTCGAACGAGCAAACAACCTCATTATGAGCGGCATTAAGCCACGTTTGGTCCGGTCTCTTCCCGAGTCCGACTGTCATTGGGTTGAGGAGCTCGACTCCGTTCTATGGGGCCTGCGCACAACCCCGTTCTATGGGGCCTGCGCACAACCCCTAACAGAACAATGGGATACACACCGTTCTTCATGGTTTATGGGGCAGAAGCAGTCCTCCCCTGTGACATTATTCACGACTCGCCAAGGGTGCACATGTACGAAGAAAAGGAGGCCGAGTTGGATCGGCAGGACGATCTGGACGCCCTAGAAGGAGAGCGCGACATAGCTCGGGCTCGCTCCGCTTTTTACCAACAACAGGCTCGATGCTACCAAAGTAGGGAGGTCAGGGCAAAGGCGTACAATGTGGGTGAGCTCGTCTTACGACTTCCGGAGAAGCAGAAGCACAAACTCAACCCCAAATGGGAGGGCCCCTTCATAATCGACGAAGTACTCGCGGGAGGGGCCTACTGTCTTCGAGACCCGTCGGATAATCGCCTTGAACCACACCCATGGAACGCAACTTGTCTTCGGCGCTTCTACGGATAAACCGGTGTTTTCACACTCTTTCCCCTTTATTTCCCTTTCCTTTTCTTCTTCTTTATTTTCTACTTTCCCTCCCATTTTGATTTTTGGCAGGTTTGATTCTCTTCCTTCCCAACTCTATGTTCGGCTCAACCGATCTTGTACAAAGATTTTCGGCCTACACCTTTAAGTGTTAAAGCCGAACACAGCACCTGGGGGCTCCTTTACGAAGCCAATGTTTTTATATGATATAGCGCTTATTCACATTTATCGTGTGCGCAAACTTTCCTTGTCGTTTTTTACGCCATCATATGCATCAATTCGAACTAAGAATTTGCCAAGCTGGGTTGCCTCGCTCCTGTGCTTACCCTCTACGTTCCCGATAGTTCGGCTAGAGGGTAAAGGGAGCACCTCTGCGATTGCTACGACCGGGTCATCCAAATACGTACCTCAGACGGGTGAAGCCAAAAGCTAGCTATCTTCAGTAGACAATTGATCGGCTACGACGGATTCAACTAATAAGATTGTGGTCGTCATGACCATTACTCGGGCTTCTTCTCTCACATAAGCCCTTAGCCGCATACTAACAGTATACGGCCTTTTTCCTACGATTTACGTAGTACCCTGAAGAAAGGTATCGATAGGGTTACTATTTTCTTCGAAAGATGTTTCTTACACTAAGCAGTAATATAACATATCTCCCTGTGTGCTTTCTGTCTGTTCGTACCACATGGCCGGATTGCCTGGTTCCCCGAACATAATTCCCTCCCTTTAGGGTGATAATTTACAAGGAACACTCTCATGCTCTTAGCGCGGGAGGTTGAAGCCGATGGCCGGTTAAGACAAAGTTCACAACACAGACGGAGCAATTCTTCGATTATTAAGTACCTAGCTACATATAATCATACATCTGGCTGCTGATCGAGATTATCGATTATGGTGTCCAGGGAGCAATCTTCTTGTGAGAGATGGGCGGCAGGCATCACTTGGTCGTATACCAGGTGGAGCGGCACTTCTTGTCCATCCGACCCTACTGGCCCAACCTGAGCCATACGCTCGGGGTTAAGTCCAATATAGCGGGTCTTGATCATCGCCCACGCCTCTCGTGCTCCCTCCCGACAAGCCGATGTCTTCCACAGCTCGAACCTAGTTCGGGCTCCCTTGAAGCGATCGACCAGTTCGGTCATCCCCTCCGGAGGTTGCTCGGCAGGCCACAGTGCTTTCACCATGCTCTTCATGGCCTTCCAAGCCCGCTCATGAAGGGCGGACAGCTCCTTCAGAAGATTTCCCTGGTAGGATCCAATTTCCTCTTCGGGTCGCCCAGACAGTAGACCTGCAGATGAGTCACGGCATGCGTATCACACTTCACTCATATGAGATAACTTCCAATGTTAGAATCACACTTACCGTGCATGCCTCTCTGTAATTTCTGGTTTTCTCCTTGGGCCTGGGCCAATTGAGCCTTTAAGCTCTCAATCTCTTCGGCTTGCTGTTTGTTCTCCTCCTTCAGGCGGTTCTTCTCTTCAAGGTGCCGTTGTACAACACGATAGCCAGCCTCCTGCTGGGACTCGGCATATTGCTGAGATTCTCGGGCTACATCCAAATCTTTTTGTAATTGCCCTATTGATTCAGCTGCTACATAGTACCCTCGCGTAAGCATGGGGATATACTAAGATCAGCAAAACATATATACTCACCATGTGCCTCCCGAGTAAAGCTCTTCACTTGCTCCAACTCGGCCTTCACAGCTTCGACCTGTGTTCGGCTGGCTTCCAGCTCCTTCGCCAGTTGCTCACACTGTTGCTTAGAGGCCTGCATTACCAGTGTATTAATACGGGGATCCTTAATTCGGTCGTACCGACCAATTTAAGGCTCGGGGGATACTAGGTTTACACGAGTGTTCGGACCTTAATAATCGACTCCTCACCTGCAGGCTAGACGATATCAACTTCACGGCCTCCCCGAACCCAGCTCGGGCGGCTCCGAGGTGTGCATCCGCCGTGCGCAGAGCACCGAACTCTTGTTCGGAAAAGGCCGGATGACGTAGGGCTTCTCGTCGCCGCCGATGATGCATAGCACTCCCAACCTCTGATTTGGTGACAGATATGGCGTCATCAGAATCGGCTGGGGTTGGATTGACGGTGGGGGCCCCCGCAGCAGGATCAGCATGGGTGGAAGGCCCAGAGTCTTGAGCACCGCCGGACGTCCTGGCGACGTCCTCGGCTGGTGATGGCCGAACTCTTTGCCTGAATATTTTGACAAAGAGGTCTCTTGTGAGACTTTATCAATCGTGAGGCTAAGTCGAACGATCGGACGAAATACCTTTGGGATGAATTCGTAGGCGGACTCGCCCCCGCGACCGGCTCATTTGCCGGATCCTTGTTGCTTTCCAGTCCAGGCACTGCCGCCGCTGCCGGTGCATGTCGCGCGGATCTACGGCGCTTGGGTGTAGGAGCCGGCGCGTTGAGGTCAGTGGAGGACACTTGCCTCTTGCGGGACATCTTCTTCTTCTTGCTTGTCGCAGGGGAAGGGAGGGATCCAGGGTAATCGGCGATGATGGCCACCTTGGAGCCGTCAAGGCCTTCCTGGTAGAAAACCCCATCTTCGAGTTCGATTGACAGGTCTGGGTCTTCATGATAGCCCGGATCATCGTCTCGGGAATAGTCCTCGGGCTGAGGAGCCGTACAGTTGACTGTCTCGATAAAGCTCCTCCATTCCTGTTCACATAAAGATAAAAGACTTCGGTCAAGAGGGGACAAAATTGAGAACCCGAATTGTAGTCACAGGATCGAAAGGCTCACCCATTCGATGGGATTGTGGCTTGAGTATCCATCCTTGGTCGATCGCCGAATAAAATCTTCTTGCTCCCCTTTGTATAGGTCAGCAAGTGCGGCGGCCAATGCTGTTTGATCGGCAGGACCTAGTCTTCGGGAGCGAGTAGTGTCGCTTGTCCCGTTTTAACACCACAAAGGGTGTAGCCTCTGTTGGAGGGGTTGGATGCACCGGGTGAGGGCAGCGGCCATGACGTCTATCATGGTCAGCTTATGGTGGGCTAGTATCCTCACACGGGCTGCTAAACGCTGCACCTCAATGCTGTCCTCTTGGGACAGGCTCTTCGGGCGCCAGTTGTACCTTTTCTTCAAAGGGGCTTCGGAGTATTCGGGCAGACCCCTCCGAGCTGGATCGAATAAGGGGACATCCTCGATGTAAAACCATTCCGAAGTCCATAGTTCGGATTCCTTCGGTGTCCCCACGGGGTATCCCGTCCCCGCTATGCGGCATACTTCGGCTCCACCGACCTCAAAAATTGGCTTGTCTCAAGTGCGAGGGACGAGGCAAAAGTATTTTCTCCACAACTCAAAGTGTGCCTCGCAGCCCAGGAACATCTCGCAAAGGGCGACGAAGCCCGAGATATGCAGAATAGACCCTGGGGTGAGGTGGTGGAGCTGGATCCCATAAAACACCAGTAACCCTCTCAGGAACGGATGAATGGGGAACCCGAGACCTCGTAGGAGGAATGGCACAAAGCATACATGCTCCCCCTTTTGTGGATGGGGGAAGTTCTCCGCGAGGGCCTCGCCATTGAATGAAGACAAACCGGCACGGACGACTGTCAGATCCGAGGAGGGAAGGTACCCTTGGGTCTCGAGGTCGCGAAGTCGAAGGAGCGACACGGAGCAGCTAGTCCAGTCCCCGGGACGGGATCCGTAAGGATCGGAGGAGGACCTGGGGACGCTCGCCATTTTTGGAGGAAACCTTTTCGCTGGAGGATTTTTACGATGGGGGAGAGGAAGATGCGGTTTGGATCACGATTCAGTTTGTTTAAATGGGTGGTGCCTCCTTTGTGGGAGGGGTATTTTTGGAAAAGACTACTGAACCGCTCGTCTCCCCACGATACGCGAAAACCAAGAAACACTATTACTGTGGACTCAGCAATCCCGCGACGTTTGGGATTTCGCCGATGATAGGATGGTTGCCGAACAAGAAGGGATGGAGGGACTCGCCTCGCAAACCGAAGACGTGCAAGATTGTCCGAATATACCTCGGCGTTGGAGGCTAGTCCGGGGGCTACTGAGGGAGTCCTGGATTAAGGGGTCCTCGGATAGCCGACTTGTTTCTCATGGGCCGGACTATACGGACCACCTGATGAGCGTTAGAAGATCAGGGGCCCGGTCGCCAAGGTGGAAGTTTCAAGGGGCCATGGCGTGTCCTCCAAGATGTTGATGGTAGATAGGCATGTTTTTTCCCTTTGATGTGTAACCGACTATGTGTAAACCCTAGGTACCCTCGGCGTCTATATAAGCCGGAGGGTTTTAGATTGTAGGTCAAGAGAACTCATCTAGGGTTTTAGCTACTTGATCTCGAGGTAGATCGACTATGTAATCCTCATACTATCAATATAATCAAGCAGGACGTAGGGTATTACCTCCATAGGAGGGCCCGAACCTGGGTAAAACCTTGTCCCCTTCGTCTCTTGTTACCATCGATCCTAGTCTCACAGCTCGGGACCCCCTACCCGAGATCCGCCGGTTTAGACACCGACAAGCTTATCTTCTCATCATGAGCAAAAAGGGTGGCTATATCATTCAGCTTAGTAAGATGTGCTACCACAGTTTTAGTTTCATAGCCATGAAAAGGATTAGATTCAACCAAAGTAATCAACTCTGGGGCGACAGAGAATTCAAAATCATTATCAGTAACAAAGATAGGTGAAGTAGCAAACTTAGGATCACATTTCATTTTAGCATTTAAAGTCTTTTCTTTGTACTTGCATAGTAGTTTCTTAAGATCATCTCAATCCTTAAAAGCAAGAATTTCTCTAGCTATTTCTCCATCCAAAGCATAACCTTCAGGTATCTTAGGCATTTCAAATCTATGAGAGCTAGGCCTAATAGGTGTTTCATAATCAGTAGTTTCAAGGGTCTCATCAGTTTCATCAGTTTCATTCTCTCTAGCTCTAGCAATTTGTTCATCAAGAAATTCACCCAGTGGCACAGTGTGAAGCATGGTACTAGTATCATCATAAGCATCATTCATAGCAGAAGTATCATCATCAATATCAGGATTAATATCATGTGGTGGTGTTGCAAGTTTACTCATAACAGAAGGTGAATCAAGTGCAAAGTGTGATGGCAGTTCCTTACCTCCCCTCGTATTAGAGGGAAAAATCTTGGTTCTAGTATCCTTCAGATTCTTCATAATGATCAATTGATATAAATCCCAAGTGACTCAGCAAATATAGCTATGCTCCCCGACAACGGCGCCAGAAAAAGGTCTTGATAACCCACAAGTATAGGGGATCGCAACAGTTTTTGAGGGTAGAGTATTCAACCCAAATTTATAGATTCGACACAAGGGGAGCCAAAGAATAGTTGAGAGTATTAGCAGTTGAGTTGTCAATTCAACCACACCTAGAGATAAATATCTGTAGCAAAGTGATCAGTAGCACAGTAATATGATAGTTTGATAGCAGTGGTAACAGTAGTAGAAGCAGTAGGAGCGATAGCAGCAATTTTGTAACAAGTGTAACAGTAGCAGCAGTAGTAACTTTGCAAGATCAATAAGGGGAAAACTCGTAGGCACCGGATCGGTATATTTGTTGGATGATATTCAGCATGTATCAATCATATCCTAGGGCGACACAGAACTAGCTCCAGTTCATCAATTGTAATGTAGGCATGTATTCCGGAAATAGTCATACGTGCTTATGGAAACGAACTTGGATGAAATCTTTTGTCCTACCCTCCCGTGGCAGCGGGGTCCATAAGGAAACTAAGGGATATTAAGGCCTACTTTTAATAGAGAACAGGAACAAAGCATTAACACATAGTAAATACATGAACTCCTCAAACTACGGTCATCACGTGAAGTATCCCAAATATTGTCACTATGGGGTTGACGGATCATAGCACGTAATAGGTGCATATGACTAGGCAAGATCGGATCAAGAACATAGATATAATGATGCTAACATAAATGGTTCAGATCTGAAATCATGGCACTCGGGCCCTAGTGACAAGCACTAAGCATGGCAAAGTCATAGCAACATCAATCTTAGAACATAGTGGATACTAGGGATCAAGCCCTAACAAAACTGACTCGATTACATGATGAATCTCATCCAACTCCTCACCGACCAACAAGCCTACGAAGGAATTACTCACTCCCGATGGGGAGCATCATGGAATTGGCGATGAAGGAGGGTTGATGATGACGAAGACCGAAGAATCCCCTCTCCGGAGCCCCAAACGGACTCCAGATCTGGCCTCCCGAAGAAGAACAGGAGGTGGCGGCGGCTCCGTCTCGCGAAACGCGATGAAACTTTCTCCTTGATTTTTTTCTGGAAAAATAGGATTTTATAGCGCTGGAATTAGGGTCGGGGGGCCACGAGGTGAGCACGACCCACCAGTGCATGCCTGGGGGATTGGCGCGCCCTGGTGGGTGTTCCTCACCCAGGCCCCCTCTCTGGTGGTTGTTGGCTCCAATATTCCTCAAATATTCCGAAATAATTCTCCAAAAAGTTTCGTTCCGTTCCGAGAACTTTTATTTCTGCACAAGAACAACGCCATGGTAGTTCTGCTGAAAACAACGCCATTCCGGGTTAGTTTCATTCAAACCATGCAAATTAGAGTCGAAAACAAGAGCAAACGTGTTAGGAAAAGTAGATACGTTGGAGACTGATACGTCTCCAACGTATCTATAATTTATGAAGTATTCATGCCATGTTTACAATAATTTTATATGATTTTGGTATGATTTTATTAGAACTAACCCGGACTGACGCTGTTTTCAGCAGAACTACCATGGTGTCGTTTTTTGTGCAAAAATAAAAGTTCTCGGAATGGGCTGAAAATTTACGGAGAATATTTTTGGAAAATATAAAAAATACTGGAGCAAAAAGATACCGGAGAGGAGTCCCGAGGCAGCCACAAGCCTAGGGGCGCCCCCGTGGCTTGTGGGCCCCTCGGGAGTCCCCCTGACTTGATTCCAATGCCAAGCACTCCTATAAATCCCGTAACCCCCAGAAAGAAACCTAGATCGGGAGTTCCACCGCCGCAAGCCTCTGTAGCCACGAAAAAACAATCGGGAGCCCATTCCGGCACCCTGCCGGAGGGGGAAACCATCACCGGAGGCCATCTTCATCATCCCGGCAGGTCTCCATGACGAGGAGGGAGTAGTTCACCCTCGGGGCTGAGGGTATGTACCAGTAGCTATGTGTTTGATCTCTCTCTCTTGTGTTCTTGAGATGACACGATCTTGATGTACTGCGAGCTTTATTAATATAGATGAATCATATGGAGTTTTCCCCTCTCTATCTTCTTGTGATGAATTGAGTTTTCCTTTTGAAGTTTACTTATCGGATTGAGTCTTTAAGGATTTGAGAACACTTGATGTATTTCTTGCGATGGGATATCCGTGGTGACAATGGGATGTTCTATTGATCCACTTGATGTATGTTTTGGTGATCAACTTGCGGGTTCCGTGACCTTGGGAATCTATGCATAGGGGTTGGCACATGTTTTCGTCTTGACTCTCCGGTAGAAACTTTGGGGCACTCTTTGAAGTTCTTTGTGTTGGATTGAACATGATGAATCTGAAATTGTGTGATGCATATCGTATAATCAAGCCCATGGGTACTCGTGGTGACATTGGAGTATCTAGGTGACATTAGGGTTTTGGTTGATGTGTATCTTAAGGTGTTATTTTAGTACGAACTCTAGGGTTGTTCGTGACACTTATAGGGATAGCTCATAAGATTGATCGGAAAAGATAACTTTGAGGTGGTTTCGTACCCTACAATAATTTCTTCGTTTGTTCTCCGCTATTTGTGACTTTGGAGTGAACTCTTTGTCGCACGTGAGGGATTTACATATGATTCAACTATGTCAGTATTGTGGAGAGAACTTGCACTAGTTAAAGTATGAACCCTAGGCCTTGTTTCTAAGCATTGCAATACCATTTGTGCTCACTTTTATCATTATTTACCTTGCTGTTTTTATATTTTCAGATTACAAAAACCTATATCTACTATCCATATTACACTTGTATCACCATCTCTTCGCCGAACTAGTGCACCTATACAATTTACCATTGTATTGGGTGTGTTGGGGACACAAGAGACTCTTTGTTATTTGGTTGCAGGGTTGTTTGAGAGAGACCATCTTCATCCTACGCCTCCCACGGATTGATAAACCTTAGGTCATCCACTTTAGGGAAATTTGCTACTGTCCTAAAAAACTCTACGCTTGGAGGCCCAACACGAGTCTACAAGAAGAAAGTTGCGTAGTAGACATCAAGCTCTTTTCTGGCGCCGTTGCCGGGGAGGTGAGTGCTTGAAGGTATATCTTTAGATCTTGCAATTAAATCTTTTAGTTTCTTGTTTTCACTAGTTTGGTTTTATAAAAGAAAACTACAAAAAAAATGGAATTGAGGTTGCCTCATATGCTTCATCTTTTTAATGTCTTTCGTGAAAATGATGGAAAGGAAAATTGTGCTCAAGTGTTAGAAGAAGAAGTTATTAAAATGTTTGGCACTAAATCTTTGAGTGATGAGTATGATTGCAGTGTTGTTAGTATGAATTCTTTGAATATCCATAGTACTAATGATGATTGCACTAGTCATGATAAAAAGATTTCTTATAAGCATGTCAATTTTTGTGGAGTGCATAGAGTTTGTGAAGACATGCCTAAAAGGGAAGATAGATTTTGTAAGAGGCATAAGTATTTAGAAACTAAATGGTTGCAAGAGAGGCTATATGTTTGTGCTGAAAGACTTAATATTTCTCGCCGTCCTTGTGAACTTTGCAATGAAAGTGGTCATTTTAACTTCCAATGTGAATTATTTCATGATCGAATTGTGTACAAAAATTGTGATAACCTCATTACCCTTGAGCATCATAATGAACTTAGTCTATTTTTGGGGTATGAAGAAATGAAACATAAAACTAAGGATGTTCCAGCTTGGGTTCTCATGGAAATGATTGATTTTGATCTAAATGAAATCTATATGTATTGCGTGGTAAATTGCATTGAGAATCCTTATATTGCCAATTACTTAAAGACAAGAAAACAAATAGAAGATGAAGAGAATCCTAATGAAGGGGAAGAGGTTTCCCAATATCCTCCTATTTTTTCTTATGATAAATCAGGTAACGAGGAGGAGCTTTCTATTCAACCAACCTCTTCAAAAAGAAGCTTGGAGGAATTAAATAAACCCACACATAATGTGGTGAAGAAGAAGAAAAGAAGGAAAAGTAAAGGTAAAGAGGTATCTCTCCCAAATAATGTTGCTCCCATTATTGATAGGCCTCATGAGAATGAATCAAAAATAGTTGTGGAAGGTGATACACTTGAGGATGATTTTGTTATGCCTATTGCTTGTTGTGATAATTATGATTGGGAAGATAATGATACTTCTTTTAATTTTGAAAATATTTATGGCACCAACTTGGAAGATGATGATAATAATTGCTATACTATTGGTGCTATTCATACTATTAATGATGAGAGTGATTATGTTTATTATATACAAAGCCACAAGCTTGGGGATGCTATGTTTGATGAAAATGACATGTTTGAGAATTTATTTGCTGCAATTAATGTTTGTCCCAAGCTTGGGGATGCTATGCTTAATGAAGATGATCTTTTTAGTCCCCCAAGTTTTGATGAGCAAATTTGTTATGATAATGACATGCCTACTATCTATGATGATTATGATGATGACATGTATTCTATAAAGAGTGATAGTAACTATGAAACTTGTCATCATGATTTTAATATTCAAAGTTGTTATGTCAATCAAGTATCTCATGATAGTTACTTTGTTGAGTTTGCTCCCACTATTATGAATGAGAAGAAAATTGCTTATGTGGAGAGTGACAAATTTTCTATGCTTGTGGATCATGAAGATAATGCTTTATGTGATAGTTATGTTGTGAAATTCCTTCATGATGCTACTGAAAATTATTATGAGGGAGGAACACATGCTTGTAGGAATTGCAATAATATCAAGTTTCCTCTCTACGTGTTTAAAGTTTTGAAGTTATGCTTGTTTTGCCTTCCTATGCTAGTTGATTCTTGCTCCCATAAATTGTTTGCTCACAAAATCCCTATGCATAGGAAGTGGGTTAGACTTAAATGTGCTTGTCATGAGATTCATGATGCTCTTTTGCATGTTTCAATTATTATTCCTATGTGAGCATCATTGAAATCATCATGCCTAGCTAAAAAGGCATTAAAGAAAAGCGCTTGTTGGGAGACAACCCAATATTTATACCTACTGTTTTTGTGTGTCCACATGATTAAGATACTGTATAATCATGTTTTATAGCTTTTGTTTCAATAAAGTGCCAAGTAAAGCGTTTGGGATAGTGTGGATGATAGTTGACTTGATTCTGTGCAAAAACAGAAACTTTTGCCTCCAGTACAGGAATATTCATTTTTTACTGGAGCGTGATATTGATCTGAAATTGTTACACAGTCTTTATATATAAATTCTTCAGGTTGTCCTAATTTTTTACTGGAGCGTTTAGAGACAGGGAAGTATGTCTACACTACAGATCTCCACAGACTGTTCTGTTTTTGACCGATTCTGTTTTGCATGCATAGTTTGCTTGTTTTAGTGTTCCCATAGCTTATATTCAGTGATATAAATTATGGGAATGATAGAATACAGTAGGTATCATGTGGGAACAATTATTAATCTTGTCTTGACAGTACCTAAGTGAATGATTTATCTTTATTACACTAACCCATCTCACGAAGTTCCGTTAAGTTTTGTGTGATTGAAGTTTTCAAGTTTTGGGTGAGACACCGATATGAGGAGAATAAGGAGTGACAAGAACCTAAGCTTGGGGATGCCCAAGGCACCCCCAAGATAATATCCATGGAATACTCAAGCGCCTAAGCTTGGGGATGCCCCGGAAGGCATCCCCTCTTTTGTCTTCAACACTATCGGTATATCTTACTTGGAGCTATATTTTTATTCGTCACATATTATGAGTTTTGCTTGGAGCTTCATATTATTTTGTTGTTCTCTGTTAGGTGTTATTTATAATCTTGTTTTTCAATAAAAAGTTCCAAGAATTGCCTTAGGATGCTTGCATTGCATGTTTGATGTGTGCTGTGTAAAAAACAGAAACTTTTGCTGTAGTGTTTGAATTTTCATATTTTACTGGAACGTGGAAAGTTTCTGAAATTTTTACACAGTATTTTCATATAAATTATTTAGCATGTCCTAAATTTTCATAATTTTTTGAGTTACAGAAGTACACTGTTTTCATAAATTGCTACAGATTGCTCTTTTTGGACAGATTGCTGTCATAGTTTTGTTATCTACTTATCCTATAGTTTCCATAGCCTATATTGGTAGATATAAATTGTGGAAATGATAGTATACAGTACCTAATGTTTGAAAATTATTGTGCAACATGTCTTGGCAGTACATGAAGTGTTGATTTGTTCTTATGTGTACTAACCTATTGTGACGCCCTGGAATTGCAACTACAGTATACTCTGTAATCAAGCTACAGTAATCTGAGGATTAAGCTAATCCATTTTGCTAATCCATGTGTGATCACTGTTGGAATCAAACTCTCATTCAAATTCTTATGCAATTCAAAATTCATTTGAAAGGTGAAATTAAAAGTTTGCAAACTACAAATTAAAAATCATGCTTAGGTTGTAATTATTCCCTAAGCTATTCTAAAATTTGAACCAACATTTTATCATGTGGTTAGGTGCCTCGAAACTATTTTAACAAATGCCAAAACAATCATTAAATGCCCCTTTCTATTTTGGCATATATCAAAACAATTAAATAGGCCCTCAAACTTTTGTGGCAACCCCAAATATTGCTTTGCAATTATTGGGCTAAGTCACTTATTTTACAAAATGCTTTTGTCACTAGATTTATTAAAAACAGAAACAAATCTAAAAAAGAAAATAAAAGAAACCCCCCCCCCCCGGCCCAACCGGGCCATGGCCCAGCCTACCCCTCCATGCGGCCCAACCGGCCCACCCCCGGCCACTACAACACCCCGCACCCCCCACCAAACCCTAACCACCCACTCGCCCCCGACCCCCCCACCTCTCTCTGCCCCCGCCCCTGGACCCGATTGGGATCCAGATCGGGGCCGCCGCCGCCCGCGCCCGGCGCCTCCGCACCGCCCCACCCCACCGGACCGTGCCCCTCGCCGACGCCGGCGCCCTCCCCAACCGGCGCCGCCTCATCACCGTAACCGCCGGCGCCTCCCCATCTGCTCCCCAGCCGGCCTCGTCGAGCCTCGCCGCCCCCCCTTCTCGCCATCGCCGGTGAGCCCTCCCATGGGCTCCTCCCCTTCTCCTCTCCCCCTCCGTCCGCCGCCCCCCACCTCGCTGCGGCCCCACGCCTCCACTGACGCTCGCCGCACCCCTATCCCGCCGTGGCTACCGCGCCCGCCTTGCGCTCTGCACCGTAGTCGTCGCGCCTGCCGTGCGCTTGCACCGTAGTCGCCGCGCCCGCGTCGCCCTGCAGTGCGCCCCGGCCGCACCGCCCGCATCACCGCCGCTCCCAGCGTTCGCCTCGCCGCGCTAGCCACCACCGGCCACCACGCGCACCCCCACCCAGCGCGCTCGCCCCCCTGACCGGCGCCCGGGCCACCGGCGCTGGCCTTGCCGGCGTTCTGCCGCCGCATGACCTCGGGCCGAGCCCCCAGTCCCGATCCGGTTAGTGGGGACTAATTCCCCACTAACCCCCCCTCGCTAACCCACTGAACACAGGGGCCCAACCCTCTGTTAAAAGAAAAAAATGTATTAAAAATATATAAATAAATAATTAAGTTAACAATTAATTAATTAATTAAGTAATTAGTTAAGTTAATTAACTCTGTTAGTTTATGCTAATTAAATTAGTTAATCTAATTAGCTGTTAAGATGATTAATTAGGTTAGAGACAATGACATGTGGGCCGAGGTTGATTAAAACAAATTAAATTGTTAAGTTAATCAAAATATTTAGCTTAGATTTAATGTACCAATGAAAGGTGGGTCCCCCCCTAATTAAACCTGTTTAAGATTAATTAAACTAAATTAAAATGTGTGTATGACATGTGGGACCCACTGGTCAGGTTTGACCACTCAACTGAGACTGTTGACTGCTGATGTCAGCGTGACATCGTGCTGATGTCATAATTCATTATTGAATTAAAATAATCTATTTTAATTTCTGAATATTAATAAAACTTTAAAAATTAATATAAAATAATCCGTAACTCGGATGAAAATACTTTGTACATGAAAGTTGCTCAGAACGGCGAGACGAATCCGAATACGCAGTCCGTTCGTCTGTCACGCGCTTCTATCATAACAAACATGGAACTTTTCCATCGGTTTCATCTGTCCGGTAGTAGCCCGAGACCCGAAAAATATCGTGAGATATTCTTCCGACCCGTCTGCGACGTGTAATACTACGTTAGTGCATGCCTAGCTCTGCATATTGCCATGACATGCATGTGTTGCATCTGTGCTTTATATTTATTGTTTCTCCCCCGTCTTCTCTCCGGTAGACCCCGAGACTGACGGTGCTGCCGGGTACGACTACACCGTTGACGATCAGCCTTTTGCCGCAGAGCAGCAAGGCAAGCAACCCCCCCCCCTTGATCATTCCGATATCACCCAGTTCCTTTCTCTCTCATTCTTGCATTAGATTTTGCTACTGTATTAGCTAGCTCGTATTTCTGATGCATAGCCTGTTTTTGATAAACTGCTACTACACCTGTTGTTATATCAACTGCTTAGTATAGGTTGATCAATGAATCCCCTGTGACCCCCCTTAGTCCCAGTTGCCCCTGCTTCTTCATCGACGACTCGACGACTCGATGACTCGAAGACTCGGTCAACCGACCATTGAGCCAGGCCCCTCACATCACCGCACACCCCTTAGTTGTACGACTCTGCAGAGCTACTATCGAGTACCGATGGTGACACCTCGTGAAGTACTCATGATGCTAGCTCTGTAGTGCAGCTAGTCGGCCGTGGTTATCGAGGGTGATTCCTCCTTCACCACTACCGACGATGACTCTGTCGTGCAACCACTCAAGTGTGGGACCCTCGAGGGTGATTCCTCTAAGTCCAACTTGACGGTTTCATCGAGCGGGACCCTTTGAGGGTGATTCCTCAGGTTCCGTCTTGATGTTTTATACACACAGTTACTATGACCTGGTTACAGAAACATGTTGGTGATGGGTCGGCCCTGAGGGGTACCCACGGTTTGATGATGATGAGGCGTGGACCGCACTTCATGGGTCGCGCTTGCCCCGCATTAATAAAATGCTAATGGGTTGGGTATTTGATCTGAGTTGGTCGTTTGACCTTATACGCACCAAACCTTCACGTGGGAGAAGTTATGGGTACTCAGCGTCGTTGTATCAGCCAAAGCTCTTCGGATGTCAGCAATGGAGCGGCGCACGCCCGAGTGGCCTGGACGGTACAGCTCTTGGACTAGAGTGTGCTAGGACTGACCTCGGCCGCCCACCCATCGTGCAGGAGCGCAGAGGGCAAGTGGGCCCACGACCCCTGTGTGCTTAGGATTTAGACCGGCGGGCTGGCCTCTCTGTTGAGCCTAGGTGGGGCGACGACGTGTTGATATCCCGAGGCCGGGCATGACCCAGGAAAGTGTGTCCGGCCGGAGGTGATCAAGCGTGTTGGAAATGCGGTGCACCCCTGCAGGGAAGAATTTATCTATTCGAATAGCCATGTCCACGGTAACAGGACGACTTGGAGTTGTACCTTGATCTACTACAACTAAAATTGTGACTTTAAATTGAAATGAATGTTGGCTCCGAGATTGCTTCCTCGCAGGGAGTCGAGGAAGAATCTCTGGGCATGGTTACTTAATAATTTTGCTACAATAATATGATTATATATGAGATACCAGTCTACTCTCTTCTAATGCTGCAAGATGCTGAAGATGCTAGTCTTCGATAGGACTAGGCCTTCCCCCTCATTCCTGCTTTCTGCAGTTAGTCCAGATATAACCCCATTCCTTGATACTAATGCATACTTAGCATAGTTCTGATGTCAGTGTTGCGAGTACTTTGGATGAGTACTCACTGCTGCTTTGCTTTCTCTTTCCCCCTCGATACGATTCTGCGTTCAGACGATGGAGCCCAGGAGATGGAGTACGCCGGAGACGACTACTACACCACCGCTGGAGCCTACTACTACGTGGAGAGTGCCGACGCTCAGGAGTAGTTAGGTTGGCTCCCAGGCAGGAGGCCTCGCCTCTTTCGATCCGCTGCTTATGTTTGCGCTAGCCTTCTTAAGGCAAAGCTTGTTTAACTTATGTCTGTACTCATATATTATTTGCTTCCGCTGACTCGTGCTTGTCGAGCTTTGTATTCGAGCCCTCGAGGCCCCTGGCTTGTAATATGAAGCTGTATGACTTTAATCTGTGTCTAGTGTTGTGTTGTGATATCGATCAGTGAGTCCCTAATCTTGGTCGTACGTTTAGCGTACGGTCGAAATTGGGGGCGTCACACCTATCTCACGAGTTCTTTTCGAGTTTTTTGTGGATGAAGTTTTTGAGAATAGGTGAAACCATGATATGAGAGGATTGAACGAGATACAAAAGCTCAAGCTTGGGGATGCCCAAGGCACACCAAGTAAATATTTCAAGAAGTCTCAGGCATCTAAGCTTGGGGATGCTACGCATCCCACCTTTCTTCATCAACAATTATCGGTTAGCCTATGTTGAGCCTAAAGTTTTATTCGTCCACATGATATGTGCTATCCTTGGAATTTCATTTTATTTTGTTTTGCTGTTTGAATAAAGTACTCAGATCTGAAAATCTTTATTGAGAGAGAGAGAGAAAGTCCTCACATAGCTACTCAATTGTTTAACTACTCATTGATCTTCACTTATATGCTTTGGAGTAGTTTTGTCATTTACTCTCGTGCTTCACTTATATCTTATGAGTAAATGGTTGAATGAATTGAATATCATATATCTGAAATTATATATGTTTTATATGCTTATCCCATGGGGAGTAATGACTTCACACATAATAAGTATAGGTGGTAAAATTTATTGAAAGTTAGCAAACACCACATTGGTCACTTGAACAATTCATGAAAGAATATTGAAGGAAGAGAGATCCCACATATAAATATACTATCTTGGACATCTTCTATGATTGTGAGCTCATTAATTATTTTCAAACTCGAGCAAATTAGTTAAAATTGGACAAGGAAGACAACTTAATGAGTTATGTTTGGGTATATTTGTATAGAAGTTATATTGTTATGGATCCTCCAACATGTGGTGCTTGCTTCCACCTCATACTAGCCAAAACTTCCGCACCAAGTAGAAACACTACTTGTGCATCCAAACACCCTTAAACCCAAAGTTGTTCCATATGATTCCACCATACCTACCTATATGCGGTATTTACCTGCCGTTCCAAGTAAATTTGCATGTGCCAAACTCTAAACCTTCAAATAATATTCTGTTTTGTATGCCTGAATCGCTCATATAGTGACTAGGGGCTGTCAGTATCTTCCATGCTAGGTGGGTTATTCTCACGATATGTGTTGATTCACTATCATTCACGAGAAAGTGGCTGGTATTTGGGATGCCCAGTTCCATGCTAAAAAATCAAAACAAAACATAATGAAACAAAACTCCCCTAGGATTGTTGGTTGTATGGACGGTACCTGTGGATTCGGCTCACCGTGGAGTGTGATTGATTGGTGGAGGGGGAGTAAAAACTTTACCATTCTGTTTGGGAACCGCCTATAATGTATCTAGCATGGAAGATACTGAGATCTCTCGGTTGTTATGTTGACAATGAAAGCATACCGCTCAAAATTATTATTCATCTCTGTTTTAAAAGCTCGAGCTCTGGCACCTTTGCAAATCAATGCTTCCCTCTGCGAAGGGCCTATCTTTTACTTTCTAGTACTTACCTTTATGCAAGAGTCATGGTGATCTTCACCACTTCCTATATTCTGCCTTTTTCTCTTGGCAAGCGTCATGTGTTGGGGAATGATCTAGACATATATATCCAAACAAATATATTTGATCATGAATTATTATTGTTTACAATTATCTATATGATAAATAAGTTGGGAGGCGAAACATTAAGCCCCTATCTTTTTCTGTGTTCGATGGATGCCATTTGTTCTAAAAATATGCTTTGAGTGTCAATAATCATGGAAGACTATATGATAGTTGAGTATGTGGAATTTGCTAAATCAAAGCTCTTACATAGAGCCTTCCTGAAAATAAGATGAATTGCAATTGCTTGGTGACTGAAAGCATAGTTTGTTAGTTTTCAAGAAACTTTCTGGTCTATACTTTAACATGTGAATAGCTTGTTACTTGATCATGAGAAGTTTTATGAGATGAGCTACTGTTTATGGTTTATATTGATGCTAGAAAAAGTGATTGGAATTATCATTGATCAAACTTGTGCACTTGCTAGCATTCACACTTCATAAATTATTTCTTTTATCATTTACCTACTCGAGGACGAGCAGGAATTAAGCTTGGGGATGCTGATACGTCTCCAACGTATCTATAATTTATGAAGTATTCATGCCATGTTTACAATAACTATATATGATTTTGGTATGATTTTATTAGAACTAACCCGGACTGACGCTGTTTTCAACAGAACTACCATGGTGTCGTTTTTTGTACAGAAATAAAACTTCTCGGAATGGGCTGAAAATTTACGGAGAATATTTTTGGAAAACATAAAAAATACTGGAGCAAAAAGATACCGGAGAGGAGTCCTGAGGCAGCCACAAGCCTAGGGGCGCGCCCCCCTAGGGCGCGCCCCTGACTTGATTCCAACGCCAAGCACTCCTATAAATCCCGTAACCCCCAGAAAGAAACCTAGATCGGGAGTTCCGCCGCCGCAAGCCTCTGTAGCCACGAAAAATCAATCGGGAGCCCGTTCCGGCACCCTACCGGAGGGGGAAACCATCACCGGAGGCCATCTTCATCATCCCGGCGGTCTCCATGACGAGGAGGGAGTAGTTCACCCTCGGGGCTGAGGGTATGTACCAGTAGCTATGTGTTTGATCTCTCTCTCTCTCGTGTTCTTGAGATGACACGATCTTGATGTACCGCGAGCTTTATTAATATAGATGAATCATATGGAGTTTTCCCCTCTCTATCTTCTTGTGATGAATTGAGTTTTCCTTTTGAAGTTTACTTATCGGATTGAGTCTTTAAGGATTTGAGAACACTTGATGTATGTCTTGCGATGGGATATCCGTGGTGACAATGGGATGTTCTATTGATCCACTTGATGTATGTTTTGGTGATCAACTTGCGGGTTCCGTGACCTTGGGAATCTATGCATAGGGGTTGGCACACGTTTTCGTCTTGACTCTCCGGTAGAAACTTTGGGGCACTCTTTGAAGTTCTTTGTGTTGGATTGAACATGATGAATCTGAAATTGTGTGATGCATATCGTATAATCAAGCCCATGGGTACTCGTGGTGACATTGGAGTATCTAGGTGACATTAGGGTTTTGGTTGATGTGTATCTTAAGGTGTTATTTTAGTACGAACTCTAGGGTTGTTCGTGACACTTATAGGGATAGCTCATAAGATTGATCGGAAAAGATAACTTTGAGGTGGTTTCGTACCCTACAATAATTTCTTCGTTTGTTCTCCGCTATTTGTGACTTTGGAGTGAACTCTTTGTCGCACGTGAGGGATTTACATATGATTCAACTATGTCAGTATTGTTGAGAGAACTTGCACTAGTGAAAGTATGAACCCTAGGCCTTGTTTCTAAGCATTGCAATACCATTTGTGCTCACTTTTATCATTAGTTACCTTGCTGTTTTTATATTTTCAGATTACAAAAACCTATATCTACTATCCATATTACACTTGTATCACCATCTCTTCGCCGAACTAGTGCACCTATACAATTTACCATTGTATTGGGTGTGTTGGGGACACAAGAGACTCTTTGTTATTTGGTTGCAGGGTTGTTTGAGAGAGACCATCTTCATCCTACGCCTCCCACGGATTGATAAACCTTAGGTCATCCACTTGAGGGAAATTTGCTACTGTCCTACAAAACTCTGCGCTTGGAGGCCCAACACGAGTCTACAAGAAGAAAGTTGCGTAGTAGACATCAGAGACGTATCAAGGGCCCGAACCTGGGTAAACATCATCTCCCTTGTCTCCTGTTACCCATCGATCCAAGATCCATAGTTCGAGACCCCCTACCCGAGATCTATTGGTTTTGACATCAACATTGGTGCTTTCGTTGAGAGTTCCGCTGTCGGATCACTGAAGGATCAATGGCTCGCTTAGTCATCAGCGACGACATCCGCGCTGAGGGCGCTTTCGCTCCCGGCCAGCTCTTTGCATTAGGCAGCATCGTGCTTCGCGCTGACATGGCCGAGCATCTCGACCAGATTAACAACTTCATCTTGGGATAGAAGATCAGGTTCGGCAGCCTAGAGTACGCCGCCGATTCCCGTGGCGACCTGTTCCTTGCTGGGTTCACGGCCTCACCCGACGATCCCTGTAACTCTGAAGCCTTAACTTCAGGTCTACCCCTTGACCCCACCTAAGGGTCGACCCTCATCCTGGATCCGACTTTGAGCGCGGATCCGATGATCGTGTCTGGAAACCGGGGCTCGACCCCTATCCCGGACTCTGTTTTGAGCTCGGGCCCGATCACTGCGTCCGAAGACCAGGACTTGACCTTGGTCATGTACGCTCCCCGTGCTCACGCGCTGGAAATCAACTGCAGAAAACTCCACAACCGTGGATCGACCGATCTCTCTATTGAATGAGACGCTGGCCCGAATCCACGCGATGAAAATCACGTGCAATCTGTCCTCGACCCCTGTTCGGATAGGTCTGGAGGCTGATCATGGGGAATTTTATGTCCCACCCACCACCCACTTGATAGCCACCATCGAAGATTTAACCGATGTGCTGGACTATACCTCTGAAGTGGCAGAGGACTTCAAAAAAGATGCCAATGCCAATGACCCTCCCATCACGGGACATGGGACAGCCACCTCCACCTACGACGTTTATATAGTGGATACCCCCAAAAACACTGGGGAGAATTGCGATGGCATACCCAAAGAGAATGGCAGTAACCCTGACGAGGTACCCCCCAAGCGCCGACGCCAGCGCAAACGATCCAAGAGGCGCAAAGGAAAGGGAAGCAACACGGGCACCGAAGAGGCCGACACCCCGGATAACGCAGAGGACTCCGAGCACCTCGTTGCTCCCGAACACTCGGAGGCGCACGAGGATCCCAACCCCGAGGACCTCAAAGGATCCAAAGACAGCAATTACCCCCCCCTTGCCGAAGAGGAGGTTAGTCTCGGAGACGAGGACTTTATCGTCCCCGAGGACCCGCTGGATCAAGAAAGGTTCAAACGACAGCTTATAGCTACCGCTCGTAGCCTGAAGATGAAGCAATAGCAAATCAAAGCCGAACAAGACACCCTCAATGACAGATGGACTAAAGTCCTAGCAGCCAAAGAAGGGTATGATGATGAGCGTCGGGGTAAAAACAAAAGTTATCTGCACCGACGTTTGCTGCCAGAATTTAACGACGAGGCCTTTGAGCCCAAACTCCCCAGACGAACTCAAGGCGACCAGCTGGACCCCCTCCCTCAACGACGGGACAGGACGGCTGGCGAAATTGAATACTGGCCCGAATACCCCCGGAGGAGAGGAAAAGAGGCAATACAGCCGGACAGCCCAGAAGACCTACGTCACAACCTGACCAACGGAGCAGGTCACACGAGATCTATCTGTGGATCTAAAGGGTACACCCCCACTAGATGGGACGAGTACCAAGCATGGATCGACCAATGAGACAGGGTTCGGGGACAGCATCGCGACCGCGCAACGACCGACCTTCAGCATGACATCGCCGAGTCCAGGGCGCCGCTCACCCAATGTGCTTCACGGACGAGGTCATGCAGCACCAATTTCCCAAAGGGTTTAAACCCGTAAATATTGAACAATACGACGGAACTACAGATCCGGCCGTGTGGATTGAAGATTTCCCTCTCTACATTCATATGGCTCGAGGAGATGATCTCCATGCCATAAAATGCTTGCCATTAAAGCTTAAAGGGCCGACGTGGCATTGGTTGGACAACCTCCGTGAAAACTCCATTGGAAGTTGGGAAGAGCTCGAGGATGCTTTCCGATCTAACTTTCAAGGTACTTCTGTCCGACCCCCGGATGCAATTTTGGAACCGATTCCTGACTAAGAAAAACCACGTTGTGCAATAGTCCGGTGAATCAGCTCAACAATTTTTGAAACGATTCCTGACTAAGAAAAACCAAATCCTCGACTGTTCGGATGCCGAGGCAATAGCCTCATTTAGAAACAATATCCGGGATGAATGGCTAGCCAGACAGCTCGGTCAAGATAAGCCGAGATCAATGTCAGCTCTCACCTTACTTGTGACCCGCTTTTGCGTGGGCGAGGATAGCTGGTTGGCCCGTCGCGGCAACACTTCCAGAGACCCGCGCACTTCTGAAGCTCGGGGTGGCAATGGAAAGCCACAATGCAACAAAAACAAGTGCCGACACAACAATGTTGATGCCGAGGACACGGCAGTCAATGTCGGATTCAGCAATTCAAAGTCAGGTCTACGGAACAAACCCTCTAAAGGAAATAGGGATGGACCTACCCAGCTTGACAAAATCATGGATAGACCCTGCCAGATCCACGGCACCCAAGACAAACCCGCCACCCATACCAACCGTCACTGTTGGGTAATCAAACAAGCGGGAAAATTGGTAGCCGAAGATCAAGGCAAGGGCCCTCGCAGCGAGGACGATGAAGAGCCTCGCAGGCCGAATAACAGAGGCCAGAAGCAGTTCCCTCCCGAGGTAAAAACTGCGAACATGATTTATGTCACACACATACCCAAGAAGGAGAGGAAGAGTGCACTCCAGGACGTCTACACCATAGAGCCCGTAGCCCTGAAATTCAACCCATGGTCGGCATGCCCGGTCACCTTCCACCGCACTGACCACCCGACAAGTATTCGTCATGGAGGGTCGGTGATACTTTTGATATATGTTGGGTTTTCTGTGAAGAGGAACGGGTAATTGTAGCACAAAGTGGGTAAGTATTTCCCTCAGTTATGAAACCAAGGTTTATCGAACCAATAGGAATATCAATCATCAACCGTCTATAGCGGCTGCACACAAAAGAACAAACAACTTGCACCCAACGCGGGCAAGAGGGTTGTCAATCCCCTTGATATCGTTATTTGCAAGCAATTGAGTTGTGTAGATAATTGTATATAATTGTAAAGTGCAAAGCAAATAAAAGGCAAATAATGGCAGCAAGGTAACAATAGTGTTTTTGAATATATATGTGAATAAACCCGGGGGCATAGTTTTCCCTAGCGGCATCTCTGTAGGATCGAAAGTATGTCTAGAGGGGGGTGATTAGACTACTTGACCAAATAAAAATTCTACCTTTTCCCAATTTTAAGTGTTGGCAGATTTTAGCAATGATAGCAAGTCAAGTACACCCTACACATGCATGTCTACGAGTATAGCAGCGGAAAGTAAAGATAAGCATGAGTAGTAAAGGAAGGGTAGGAAGATCAAATGCAATTTGGAGACACGAAGATTTTTCCCGTGGTTCCGATAGGTGGTGCTATCGTACGTCCACGTTTATGGAGTCTTCAACCCACGGAGGGTAACGGTCGCGAGAGTCCACGGAGGGCTCTACCCACGGAGGGTTCCACGAAGAAGCAACCTTGACTATTCCATAACGACTTCCGTCCACGAAGGACTAGCCTCACTATGGGTAGATCTTCACGAAGTAGGCGATCTCCTTGCCCTTACAAACTTCTTAGTTCACTCCACAACACGATGTAGGAGGCTCCCAAGCGTCACCTAACCAATCTAGGAGGCACCACCCTCCAAAAGGTAATAGGCTCGATAATGTCGATGAACTCCTTGCTCTTGTGCTTCAAGATGATAGACTCCTCAACACTCAATCACTCTCTCACAAATTTGGCTTGGTAGAAGAGATTGATTGGGTGGAAAGCAACTTGGGGAGGCTAGATATCAAGATTCATATGGTAGGAATGGAATGGCATGATCTCAACACATGAGTAGGTGGCTCTCTCTCAGAAAATCTGATAGGATAGGTATGGAATAGTTCTGAGTGCTTCTCTCGCGAGTGAGTGGTGGTGGAGGGGTATATATAGACATCTCCAAAAATCCAACCGTTACACCTTAAGTGACCAACTCGGTGACACCGATGTGTGAATCTCGGTGGTACCAAAGTGATCCAAAGGTGACAACTTTTGAATCTCGGTGAGGCCGATATGAACTTCTCGGTGACACCAAAAGGTGGGCAACGGTCAGATGGCAAAACTCGGTGGCGCCGATGCAACAAACTCAGTCATACCGATTTTGTGCAATCAGACATCAGAAAGTTTGCCACCCAAACTCGGTTCCACCGATGCAGGATCGGTTGCACCGAAAAGGTAGGGTTTTGGCTGCCTCTGTCTTAGGATGGAAATCGGTAGGGCCGAATGGAATTCTTGGTGGCATCGATTTTGATGTTTGGCTTAGACAGAATTTGTGAAAGAGTTTGTGGGTGTTTTTGGTGACTATCACTTGTGCACGTTTGAGCATCTTGTTCACCAATAGTACCTTACCCCCTTTTAATAGTATTGGCTTTCCTATGGACTCAAAGTGATTTCGCACAAAGTAAAATGTAGAATCCTCTTTGCTTGAAGCTTTGCCAATCCATTTCTTGCATCTAGGGGTTTCTCCACAATCATTTTGCCAACCCATCATTGAACTTTCCTGAAATATGCTTAGTGGAAATATTAGTTAAATGATATATATGTTGTTATTAATTACCAAAACCACCAAGGGAGAAAATGTGCTTTCAATCTCTCATATAGGCAGCATACGGTGGGTAACAAATTACTGTTGGGCAATTGATAGAAAAAAGGATAGCTATGCGATTTTCACGGCAATGATCATGTGTATATAGGCATCAAGTCCATAAACAAATAGGCCGACTCCTGCTTGCACCCATTACTATTGCTCCACTCATCGACCGCTATCCAGCATGCATCTAGAGTATTAAGTAAAATAGAGTAATGCATGGAGAACGATGACATGATGTAGACAAAGTAAACTCAAGCAATATGAATAAACCCCATCATGTTATCCTTAGTAGTAACAACACAAAGACGCATCTTGCCCCCTACTTTGTCACTGGGATATAGAAACTCGTCAGGTTGAACCTACCACAACGCACCACTCCCACTGAAGAGCAAATAATGTAAATTGCAAGGAGATGAGATTTGTGATTAGGAACCTGGTAGGTGTTGATGACGTCTCCTTGGCGCCCGAGATTGGAACATCGAAGAGATTGCTTCCTCTTCGGTAACGGCGCCAGAAATTCCTTTGACGTGGCTTGAAACTACGTCGGTATTTCCCCAAAGAGGAAGGGATGATGCAACACAGCGATGGTAAGTATTTCCCTCAGTTATGAAACCAAGGTATCAATCCATAGAGGAATATCAAGCACCTACGTAAACATCCCCTGCACACAAAGAACAAAAATTTGCAACCCCGACGCATAAGAGAGGTTGTCAATCTCTCAACGGTAAAAGATAGATATTTTTGTATGAGATTGGATTAATAGATCTTGCAACAACACAAAATAAAATAAATAAAGATAAAGGACAGCAAGGTATTTTTGGGTTTTTGGATTTATAGATCTGAAAACAAGAGTGGAAAAAAGATAGATCAAACACGGCAAAAAGATAGATCGGAAAGCAATATGATAAAAGTAGACCCGGGGGCCGTAGGTTTCACTAGTGGCTTCTCTCATGAGTATAGCACACGGTGGGTGAACAAATTACTGTTGGGCAATTCATAGAAGATCGAATAGTCATGACGATATCCAAGGCAATGATCAATATATAGGCATCATGTCCAAGATTAGTAGACCGAAACGATTCTGCATCTACTACTATTACTCCACACATCGACCGCTATCCAGCATGCGTCTAGTGTATTAAGTTCATGGGGAAACAGAATAATGCAATAAGAACGGTGACATGATGTAGACCAGATCTACTCATGTAGGAATAGATATAATCTTGTTATCCTTAATGGCAACGATACATGCGTGCCTTGCTGCCCCTTCTGTCGCTGGGAAAGAACACCACAAGATCGAACCCATCACAAAGCACCTCTTCCCATGGCAAGAAAAATCGATCTAGTTGGCCTAACTAAACCAAACATTCGAAGAAGAAATACGAGGCTATAAGTAATCATGCATATAAGAGATCAAAAGAAGACTCAAATAATATTCATGGATAGAAACTGATCATGAACTCAAAATTCATCGGATCCCAACAAACACACCGAAAAAGTCATTACATCATATGGATCTCCAAGAGACCATTGTATTGAGAATCAAAAAGAGAGAAGAAGCCATCTAGCTACTGCCTACGGACCCGTAGGTCTATGACGGACTACTCACGCATCATCAGAGAGGCACCTATGATGAAGATGAACCCCTCCGTAATGGTGTCTAGATTGGATCTCGCGGTTCTGGAACTTGCGGCGGCTGGAATTGTGTTTCGTCGACTCCCCTAGGGTTTTTGGAATATTTGGGGATTTATAGAGCTGAGAGTCAGTGGAGGGGACTCCCGAGGTGGGCACGACCCACCAGGGCGCGCCAGGGGCCTTGGGCGCGCCCTGGTGTCTTGTGCCCTCCTCGGCCTTCCTCTCCGGCACTTATTTGGCCCACTGGATGTCTTTTGGCCCAAAAAATTTCTCCAAAAAGTTTCACGGTGTTTGGACTTCGTTTGGTACTGATTTTCTACAAAGTAAAAAACAAGCAAACAACAGCAACTAGCACTTGGCACTATGTCAATAGGTTAGTCCCAAAAAATGATATAAAGTTGCTATAAAATGATAATAAAACATCCAAGATTGATAACATAACATCATGGAACAATAAAAAATTATAGGTACGTTGGAGACGTATCAGCATCCCCAAGCTTAATTACTACTCGTCCTCGAGTAGGTAAATGATAAAAATAGAATTTTTGATGTGGAATGCTGCCTAACATGTTCATCACATATTCTTTTCTTTTATAGCATGGACATATGGACTTTTAGATGGTTCAAATCAATAGTCTAGTTTTGACATGAAGACTTAAATACTCAAGCATATCAACAAGCAACCATGTCTTTCAAAATATCAACACTAAAGCAAGTTATCCCTAGCCCATCATGCTCAATCATTGGTCCATTCATGATACACACTCAAATATTAGCTACACATAATGCTCAAGTACGATCATAGTACCCCCTAGTTGGTGCTTTATAAGAGAAGATGGAGACTCAAGTAAAAATAAAAATTGCATAAAGTAAATAGATACGCCCTTCGCAGAGGGGAGTAGGGATTTGTAGAGGTGCCAGAGCTCAAGGTTTAAATTTATTGAGAAAAACTATTTTGGGAGGCATGCCTTTCCCGTCAACGAAAACGACCGAAAGCTTTCAATACCTTTCCATGCTAGATACATCATCGGCAGTTCCCAAACAGAAAATAAATTTTATTCCTTTTTCCACCATACCTTCACTTTCCATGGCTAGCCGAATCCACTGTTGCCTTCCATACCAACACATTCCAAGGAATTTATTATTTGACAACATAAAGTAATTTGTTTTTGCTTTTTTCATTTCGGGAATGGGAATCCCTATTACCGCTGTACTCTCGTGCAGTGACAAGTGAATAAACACTCATCTTGAGAATAACACATCTAGCAAGGAAAAATATCGGTCACCTCCTTCCGCTTCATGAGCGGTACGAACACACAAAAAGAAAAATTTATTTTGAAAATTAGAGGTGGCACATACAAATTTGCTTGGAACGGCATGCAAATACCGCATATAGGTAGGTATGGTGGACTCATTTGGCAAAACTGGGTTTAAGGATTATGGATGCACAAGTAGTATTTCTACTTATTACAAGTGTAGGCTATCAATAGATTGAGAAGCAACCGACCAAGAAACGAAAAATCACATAAGCGAGCATTAAGCATAACTAACACCGAATAATGCACCACAAGTAGGATGTAATTTCTTAGCACAACTATTGACTTTTGTGCTTGCATAGGGAATCACAAACCTTAACATCAATATTCTTACTAAGCACAATTACTCATCAAGATGACTCACATATTACTATCATCATGTCTCAAAACTATTACAAGGAATCAAGTTTAATTTGTCCAATGATCTTCATGAAAGTTTTTATTATATCTTTCTTGGATATCTATCACTTTGGGACTCGTTTCATATATTGCCATTGCTTTTGGGCAAGCTCACATAGATTTAAATGAAGATCATGAGCATAAAAATTTCATCTCTCAAAATAATATAAGTGAAGCATGAGAGGATTTCTTCAAAATTACTAACTCTCAAATTAATATAAGTGAAGCATGAGAGCATTTCTTCAAACATGTAAAAGCACGCCTCGCTCAAAATGATATAAGTGAAGCACTAGAGCAATTCCATAGCTCAAAAGGATTTAAGTGAAGCATATAGAGCTATTCTAACAAGTCATAGAATAATTTGGCTCTCTCAAATAGGTGTGTCCAGCAAGGATACAAAGCAAAACAAGCAAAGATACAAGACTCTCCAAGCAAAACTCATGATATGTGACGAATAAAAGTATAGCTCTCCAAGTAAAATACCGATGGTTGTTAGAAGAAAGCGGGGATGCCACTCGGGGGCATCCCCAAGCTTATTTGCTTGTTCCTATTTGGATATTATCTTGGGGGTGCCATGGGCATCCCCAAGCTTAGTCTCTTCTACTCCTTGTTCCTTCATCCATCGTGATCTCACCCAAAACTTGAAAACTTCAATCACACAAAACTTAACAAAAATTCTCGTGAGATCCGTTAGTATAATAAAGCAAAAATTACTACCTTAAGGTACTGTTGACTCATTCATATTTTATTATTGCATTATATCTATTGTATTTCAACTTTACCATGGCTTATACCCCCCGATACAAGTCATAGAGTCATCAAAACAAGCACACAATGCAATGAAAACAGAATCTGTCTTAAACAGAATAGTTTGTAGTAATCTGTACTCTAACCATACTTCTGTAACTCTAAAAATTCTGAAACATTAGGAAAACGTAAAGAATTTGTATGACAATACTACGTTTAAATGTCATCTCAATATCATGCTCCAGT
Organism: Elymus sibiricus; assembly: GCA_039707655.1. Taxonomy (NCBI): domain Eukaryota; kingdom Viridiplantae; phylum Streptophyta; class Magnoliopsida; order Poales; family Poaceae; genus Elymus; species Elymus sibiricus. Next base: position 309,333,629 of record CM077671.1, read on the forward strand.
AAAAAATGTAAATTCGTGCACTGGAGTCAAAGTTTTCTGTTTCAGAATCAGCATTGCTTCTATTCATCTTATGAATCATCCTAAAGGTTTTACTTGGCACAAACACTAAATAAAACATAAAAAACACAATCATAACATAAGCATAATTGTGTAAACACTCAAGAACAGAAAGGAAAAGACAAAAATAAATTTATTCATTGGGTTGTCTCCCAACAAGCGCTATCGTTTTATGCCCCTAGCTAGGCATAACGTAAGGATTCAAGTGTTGTCATCCTTAGTTTTCTTCCTCATAGATGGATTTTCATCAATAGGTTCCGTAAATACAACTTGAAACACATTATCCATAGAAGTCTTAGCATTATCAAGTTGCCCATCTATATATCCTCTTTGATTTCCGGTTATGATCCTAGAGTATTGATGATTAACATCATTAAAAGTTTGTTGGATCATATCTAGAACGGGGACTTCCTTTCTAAGATTCTCATCAAAAAAATTATTATTTCCAAATAGATGTCTCAACGTGTAGTCACTTTCATAGAGGATCTCATCTATCACTGCACTACAGGAATCAGCTGCTTTGCCGTCTGCCATAGCAGACGGCAAAGGCATACTTTGCGGACGGCAAAGCCTTTGCCGTCTGCCAGCAGACGGCCAACACTCCGGCTGAACGGCTGCCGGCAAAGGCCTCTTTGCCGTCTGCTGGCAGACGGCAAAGAAGCAAAGCTCTTTGCCGTCTGCTGGCAGACGGCAAAGCATCTGGACGGCAGACAAAAGGTGCCAGCCCCGTTAGAGGGCTAACGGCGCTCTTTGCCGTCTGCCAGCAGACGGCAAAGAGCTGCAGCTGACGTCATGCGTCAGCTGGGCCAACGTAGGTTCTTTGCCGTCTGCCAGCAGACGGCAAAGAAGCAAAGGTCTTTGCCGTCTGCCAGCAGACGGCAAAGAGGCCAAATAGGCCAGCCCAGGTTGCACAGGCTGCTGCCACGTGCCCACTTTGCCGTGTGCTAATAGACGGCAAACCTCTTTGCCGTCTGCTAGCAGACGGTAAAGTGGCTATATAGCAACTGTTTTTTCTGTTTTTTCTTATATCAATTCATTTTCACAGAAATTCAAACACACACATATATATATATATATTCAGAATCACATAATAAGGCAAAACATTATGTCTTATCCACCACATAATATGTCTCATCCACCACATAATAAACAACACATATGCAAATAATATGCAAGCCATATGGATATGATCATCCAACACATACCAAATCAAAACATATGCAAGTCTCATCCATACATATGCAAGTTTCATTCATCTATACATACATATGCAAGTGTCACATTGTTGATCCTACAAAATCAAAAGAAAATGGAAGGACAAGGACTCCATGAACGCAAGCTTCCGTGAAGTGAATCAAATCTGCAAAATGAGAAAGAAGAAAGTTAGAAGAAGAAGACTAGAAGAAGAAGAAGAAGAAGACTAGAATTTTTCTCCTCTTCTTGTTCTTCTTCTTATTGCTTACTTGTGTCATTTTAGAGCTAACCTAGGTAAATAGGCCATTTTTGACCTAAATATGCTAAGTATATCATAAATGAACTAAAAAAAGCTAAGTATAGGTCATTTTTGTGCTAACATAAGTAATTATGCCATTTTTGAGCTAATTAAGCATATTAAGTCATTTTGGAGCTAAATAGGTCATTTCTTAAGCATATTATGTCATTTTTGAGCTAGCTAAGCATATTAAGTCATTTTGGAGGAATAAATGCTAAGTATAGGTCATTTTAGAGCTATCCTAGGTTAAATAGGTCATTTTAGAGCTATCCAAGGTTAAATAGGTCCATTTTTTAGCTAGCTAAGCATATAAATTCATTTTGGAGGAATAAATGCTAAGTATAGGTCATTTTAGAGCTATCGTATGTTAAATAGGTCATTTTTGAGCTAATTAAGGTTATTATGTCATTTTTGAGCTAGCTAAGCATATAAATTCATTTTGGAGGAATAAATGCTAAGTATAGGTCATTTTAGAGATATCCTAGGTTAAATAGGTCATTTTGGAGCTAATTAAGGTTATTATGTCATTTTTGAGCTACCTAAGCATATTAAGTCATTTTGGAGGAATAAATGCTAAGTATAGGTCATTTTAGAGCTATCCTAGGTTAAATAGGTCATTTTGGAGCTAATTAAGGTTGTTATGTAATTTTTGAGCTAGCTAAGCATATAAATTCATTTTGGAGGAATAAATGCTAAGTATAGGTCATTTTAGAGCTATCCTAGGTTAAAGAATGAATACGTGACATGAATAATATGTATATAATTTAAGTGTATCATCATCATGAACATAATAAAAAATTGAATACCTAACATGAACTAATTAATAATATATATTTACATAATAATAATTGAATACCTGGCATGAACTATAATATTAATCTTCATCGTCATCATTAATAAATGCATCATCATCGTCTATATATGCTTCGGGGTCAATAAATGCATCATCATCATCATCACTATCAGTAATGACGTGCTCATCATCATCATCAATAAATGCATCAACATGTGGAAGGCCTCCTATACGTAATCGGTCAAGCATTGACAGGTCATCCGCAGCTGTAACCTCTTCTTGTTCCGGCTCTTCTTGTTCCGGCTCTTCTTGTTCCGGCTCTTCTTGTTCCAGCTCAGGCTCGGATTCACTGCCGCTGTCTACTTCAATGTTCTGGTGTGAAGTAGAGCGGTTCTTGAAATGTTTTTTGGAAAGACGTGTTTCTTGGAAGAATTCTCCTTCATATGTGTCTGGGTTAATGTGAGGTTCATAATCCTCTTCATTGGGGCGAGGTGGTCTAACACGTGGCGGCACTTCATAAACGACATCCCAACCATTCAGATTTGGATCAGTTTGGCAGGCCCACGGTAGATAGAAAACTCGGGTCGCCTGTTGAGCCGTAATATAGACATCGGGAACATCCAAATGGGTGCTTTGTTTGATTTCGACTAGCCCTAGATGTTCATGAGTCCTTCTAGTCTCCTTCGGCTGGAACCAATAACATTTGAAGACTACGACGTTCGGTGGGTTTGCACCATAGAATAGAAGTTCATAAATTGCTTCAACTCTTCCATAATACTCGGTACCTCCTTCGCCGATAGCAGAGACACAACAATTTGTAGACTTTCGGTCGGCCATAGATAGCTCTTTGCCATAGGTACGAAAGCGATACCCTTTGATGTCGTATTTGTCAAATGAACGGACCTTATAGTCAAAACCATTTGCGACTTGTCTCAATTCGGCGTCCATAGACTCTGAACTAGCCTACAAGTTTAATACGAAAGGATTGTTGCATTAGCCGGAAATTAGACGAAGAAATGAAATGGTCTAATGGAAATTACCGTTTGTTTGAACCAAGAGATGAAACCGGGATAGCCGCCTCCATGCATTGCCAGAAGCTCATACTCTTCGACGGAATCCTTTTGGATCACCGCTCCATACGAGAATTCGGCGACGTATCGACTGTATCAAATATCCGGGAATAAGAGCAGTTCAAAGGAATTAGAGGTTGCGAAACAATGTACCGAGAACTTACTCGATGTACGGCCGCACTTCTGTTAGGTTGTTCAAGATATACAACGTAATGGTCCGCCATTCGTCGACATCCAATGGTAAGGAAGTATAAGCACCGGCTGGTGCGAGCTTCCCTTTGAATAGGCTGAGGTTGGATCCACCCTGTTTAGGGTCGCCAGCATTGTACCGAGGCTTCGGATTATGCAAATGACGATTTTTGGCTTCGTAGTGTGCTGTCACGAAGTTAGCCGCCTCCTCAGTAATGAATGCCTCGGCCATCGATGCTTCAATTCGACGTTTATTTTTACATTTTTCTCGAAGCGTCTTCTGCATCCTCTCAGTTGCGTAGCACCAACGATTCTGCTCGGGCCCCCCCAATCGTGCCTCGGTCGGGAGATGCAAAATCAAATGCTGCATTGGATTAAAGAAGCCCGGTGGAAAGATCTTCTCTAACTTGCAGATCAACTCCGGCGCCAACTCTTCCAGCTCTTCTAGCAAGCCAGGCGATAGTTCTTTCGCACAAAGAACACGGAAGAAATAGCTCAGCTCTGCCAGTACTAGCCATTCATCCTCAGGGATAAAGCCACGCAACATCACCGGCATTACCCGCTCAAGCCATATGTGCCAATCATGACTCTTGAGACCAAATATTTTCAATTTTTCAAGGCTCGCTCCCCTCTTTAGATTCGCTGCATACCCATCGGGGAACATCAACTCATTTTTCACCCACAGGAGTATTTCCCTCATAACTGGCCTTCCAAGATTGAACCATGCCTTTGGCTTCGTCCAGTTCTTCTTTCCTTTCGGTTGTCGCATGTTTTGTAGTGGTCTATCACATAGAGCCTGCTGATCGACTCTAGCCTTAGGATTATCCTTTGTTTTCCCCTCTATGCCGAACAATGTACCAAAGAGGGCCTCGCCGACATTCTTTTTTGTGTGCATCACGTCGATGTTGTGTGGGCAAAGGAGGTCTTTGAAGTAAGGCAGATCCCACAAGCATGTCTTGTGAGTCCAGGCGTGTTCCGAATTATACCCCTTGAAATACCCTGGACGCTCTGGATCCGGCTCGAGAGAGTTTAACTGATCCAGGGTCTGTTGGCCTGTCAACGCAGGTGGTGCAGAGTTTTTGACAACTCTACCTTTGATGAAGTTCTTCTTGTCTTTTCTGAACTTATGGCGAGGATCCAGGAACTGTCTATGCATGTCGAAGCAAGAAAACTTGCCACCCATCTGCAGCCGACGAAACTCAAGAGCTGCCTTGCATGTGGGGCACGGGAACCTACCATGCACACACCAGCCAACGAATAGCGCATACGCCGGCAAGTCATGCATCGAGTACATGTACCACACACGCATTAGGAAGTTTTTTTTTGTAGCGGCGTCGTATGTCTTGATCCCATTATCCCAAGCTTCTTGCAGTTCATCCTTAAGCGGCTGCATGTACACATTCATACTCTTCCCCGGATAGTTGGGCCCCAGAATTATCAACGTCAGGAAAATGTTCTTTCTTTGCATAATCTGTCCGGGGGGGAGATTGAGTGGAATGACAAATACAGGCCAACAACTGTATTGGGCTGCTATCATACCAAACACATTGAACCCATCCGTGCTTATGGCGATTCGAGGATGCCTTGGATCTGCCGCTTTAGCATGATGTATTGCATCGAAGCGCTTCCACGCAAAAGCGTCCGATGTGTGTACCAACATCGGCTCCCCATCTGCATCTAGTTCGGTTCTTTTGCCCAATTTGTGCCATGTCATCTGTCTGGCCGTCTCTTCGACCATGAAAAGACGTTGAAGTCTTGGTATGATTGGCATATACCGAAGAACATTAACTGGGATTTTTGTCTGACTCTTCTCACCCATACCGTTGTCTACCTCAACATACCTGGAAGACTGGCAAACGGGACAATACTTCAAGTCTGCATACTCAAGCCTAAATAAGGCACATCCTTTCTCACAGGCATCTATCTTCTCATAGGGCATCTTAAGTACACGGAGGATTTTGTCCGACTGGCACAGGTTTGCAGGCATTACATAGCCTTTGGGTAGAAAACGTCCAAATAGTGTCATCATCGCGTCGTAGCATTCTCTGCCCAAGTTGAATTGAGCCTTCAGAGCCATTACTTGTGCGATGGCATCCAGCTGACAAAGCTCAGTGTGCTCGTGGAGAGGACGTTTTGAAGACTCCAACATATCATTGAAGGCTTTTGCAGATTCCTTCATCTCATCGTCCGAATCCCGAGCATCATCAAAGTCTTCCACCATGTCTTCCATCCCGGTACCATGCTCGTCGGTGCGACGACGGCCCTCCTCAGCTCTGGCACGTTGGGCAGACTCACCATGAAATGTCCAGACCTTATAATTAGGCGTAAAACCCAACTTCTGCAGGTGTTTGATCATTTCAAACTCTGACTTCTTATGAAAGTTGTCGCACTCGACACAGGGGCACCAGGTTGTTTCCTGTCCATTTGCAAATGCAGCTCTCACAAACCCCTTGGTTTTTCTTATCCATTCATGGGTCATGTCTTTCTGACTAGTGTGACCGGTGTACATCCACGCACGATCACTCATCTTGCCTAGCTACCGGACACACAAGAAATATATACATAATTCAGCAAACCATATTCATCAGTTAATAGAGTTTGTCAGTTTTATTACGTCCATGCAACCTAGACGCTAGTAGGTAAAGATAGGTCCTAATCCCACCCGAGTATGTGTAGATGGGTTCGTTTTCCCATGCTCGGCTCCGGATCTGACGCAAAATTTTGGTAGCACCTCCCCGCTGTTCTCCTGACACACGTCTCGGCAATAAGCAGAGAGGATGTGTACCCGGAGAACAACAGGGAGGCACTGACGAAATTCTGCATCGGATCCGGAGTAGAGCATATGGGAAAATGAACCCAATCTACACATACTCGGGCTGTCCATGGATAACGTTGGACAATTCGAAAGAATCACGGTTATAAATATGCAAATGCATGCATATTTATAGATGTAACCCTTTCGAACGGGAGACGCATAGTGGTCACGCATACTGATGATTGACACCTATAGCTAGCAAGTTTCATCGGCACGAAGACCGGAACAGAGCAAATGAAGGGGGGAGGAGGAGATGTCATTTGTGCTCACCCACGAACGCAGGGGCGGAGCTCGTCGTACGCACGGGGAGGTCGTCGAACACCAGACCCTCGCAGCAACGAAAGAACTGCACATTTAAATCCACCCGATCAACACAAATATATATGATGTTTTTCATAACAAAATAGGGAAATATATGACCCCGTCGGCCTCTGGAAGGCCGAAGAGCACCTTTTCGGTCAACAGGAGGCCGAAGAGGTGTCGGCGTCGGGGGTGTCGTGGTGTCGGGCTGTCGTGGTGTCGGGGTGTCGGGGTGTCGGGTCGGGGTGTCGTGGTGTCGGGGTGTCGTGTCGGGGTGTCGGGGTGTGTCGGATGTCGTGTCGGGGTGTCATGTCGGGGTCGGGGTGTCATGTCAGGGTCGGGGTGTCGGGGTGTCGTGTCGGGGTCGGGGTGTCGTGTCGGGGTCGGGGTCCGGGTGTCGGGGTTTTTTTTTCCTCTTTTTCCTTTTCTTCTTCTTCCCTATTCTTCCTTTTCTTCCTTTTTTCCTTCTTCTTCTTCTTCTTCTTCTTTTTTCTTCTCCTCCTCCTCTTCTTTTCTTCTTCCTTTCCTTTTTCCTCTTCTTCTTCTCCTCCTCTCCTCCTCCTCCTCTTCTTCTTCTTCTTCTTCTTCTTCTTCTTCTTCTTCTTCTTCTTCTTCTTCTTCTTCTTCTTCTTCTTGTTCTTCTTCTTATTTTTTCTTCTCCTCCTCCTCTTCTTCTTTTTCTTTTTCTTCTTCTTCTTCTTCTTCTTCTTCTTATTTTTTCTTCTTTTCCTTTTCCTTTTTTCCTTTTTTTCCTTTTTCTTTTCTTCTTTTTCTTTCTTCTAGGTTTCTTTCTACCTAAATGTCTAAATATCTAAAAACCTAAACATCTAAGTATCTAAACTCCTAAATGTCTAAATATCTAAAACCTAAACAGAAAAAATAATAAAAAAACAGAAAAAAGGTGCAGGAGGGGGAGCTCAAGAGAGGGGGGCAGAGGGGTTGGCCGGCGAGGGGGCGGCCGGGCCGCGACGGGGTGGCGAGGGGCAGGCCTGGGCGCGGCCGCGCGGGCACGGGGCGGGGCAGTGGGCGGCGTCGGCAGTCGCGGGTGCGGCGGCGGCGAGCGGCGGGTGGCGGGCCGGGGCGGGTCGGGGGCGGCGGCGGGTGCAGCGGCGGCGTGGGGTCGGGGTCGGGAGGGGAGAGGCAGAGAGAGTGGAGAGAGTGGAGGGGGGGTGGGCCGTTAGTAGGTATTTTCTTTGCCGTCTGCTAGCAGACGGCAAAGATTCTTTGCTGTCCGCTAGCAGACGGCAAAGAGGTGGGGTGGGCCGTTGCAGTTAACTGGCCTCCACTGGGCCCCACCCCACCTCTTTGCCGTCTGCTAGCGGACGGCAAAGAAACTTTGCTGTCCGCTAGCAGACGGAAAGAGCTAGCTGATGGCAAACAGTGTCTTTGCCATCAGCCAGATCTTTGCCGTCTGCTTTCCCAAAGCAGACGGCAAACAACCTCTTTGCCGTCTGCCAGCAGACGGCAAAGAGATGGCAGATGGCAAAGTCCCTGATTCCAGTAGTGCTGGTTTTTTATGATTCTTACCAAAACGATAAAAAAAATCCCTAGCTTCCCGTATAATATAGTCAAATTTGTTCATAAGAACTAGGGTGGCTAACTTGTTAGCCTTGGGATCCTTCATGACCGGTAACTCATAAAACAATCTTTGCAAGGTAGGATGAGTACAGATAAACCTACTTTCAAGTTTCAAGACTAGTGCTGAAATAGCTTCCGCATAAGTTTTAGTTCTTTTAAGTATAGGAGTATCATCAAGAGTCAAATTTCCAAAACAATTGAAAAATTCTTGGATAGTTTCTTGTCCTATAACGTTCCCTTGCCCCAAAACAAAAGTTTTAGAATCTAGATTGCCAGAACGTCTAATTTTGGGAGTCCTGCCATCATCCATTTCTGCCATACCAAAATCACTCATGGCGAAAAATAAGCGAGAGGATCAAAAGAGGGCGAACAAAACTGCAAATTTGTGAAGTGGGGGAGAGGAAAACGGGAGGCAAAAGGAAAATAATGTAAATTGCAAGGAGATGAGATTTGTGATTAGGAACCTGGTAGATGTTGATGACGTCTCCCCGGCGCCCGAGATTGGAACACCGAGGAGATTGCTTCCTCCCCGGCAACGGCGCCAGAAATTCCTTTGACGTGGCTTGAAACTGCGTCGGTATTTCCCCAAAGAGGAAGGGATGATGTAGCACAGCGACGGTAAGTAATTCCCTCAGTTATGAAACCAAGGTATCAATCCGTAGAGGAATATCAAGCACCTACGTAAACAGCCCCTGCACACAAAGAACAAAAACTAGCAACCCCGACGCGTAAGAGATGTTGTCAATCTCTCAACGGTAAAAGATAGATATTTTTGTATGAGATTAGATTAATAGATCTTGCAACAACACAAAATAAAATAAATAAACATAAAGGACAACAAGGTATTTTTGGGTTTTTGTATTTATAGATCTGAAAACAAGAGTGGCAAAAAGATAAATCAAACACGACAAAAAGATAGATCGGAAAGCAATATGATAAAAGTAGACCCTGGGGCCGTAGGTTTCACTAGTGGCTTCTCTCATGAGTATAGCACACGGTGGGTGAACAAATTACTGTTGGGCAACTGATAGAAGATTGAATAGTCATGACGATATCCAAGGCAATGATCAATATATAGGCATCACGTCCAAGATTAGTAGACCGAAACGATTCTGCATCTACTACTATTACTCTAGACATCGACCGCTATCCAGCATGCATCTAGTGTATTAAGTTCATGGGGTAACAGAGTAATGCAATAAGAATAGTCACATGATGTAGACCAGATCTACTCATGCAGGAATAGATATAATCTTGTTATCCTTAATGGCAACGATACATGCGTGCCTTGCTGCCCCTTCTGTCACTGGGAAAGAACACCGCAAGATCGAACCCATCACAAAGCACCTCTTCCCATGGCAAGAAAAATCGATCTAGTTGGCCTAACTAAACCAAAGATTCGAAGAAGAAATACGAGGCTATAAGTAATCATGCGTATAAGAGATCAAAAGAAGACTTAAATAATATTCATGGATAGAAACTGATCATGAACTCAAAATTCATCGGATCCCATCAAACACACTGCAAAAGTCATTACATCATATGGATCTCCAAGAGACAATTTAATTGAGAATTAAAAAGAGAGAAGAAGCCATCTAGCTACTGCCTACGGACCCGTAGGTCTATGGTGGAATACTCACGCATCATCGGAGAGGCACCTATGATGAAGATGAACCCCTCCATAATGGTGTCTAGATTTGATCTCGCGGTTCTGGAACTTGCGGCGGCTGGAATTGTGTTTCGTCGACTCCCCTAGGGTTTTTGGAATATTTGAGGATTTATAGTGCTGAGAGTCGGTGGAGGGGACTCCCGAGGTGGGCATGACCCACCAGGGCGTGCCAGGGGCCTTGAGCGCGCCCTGGTGTCTTGTGCCCTCCCCGGCCTTCCTCTCCGGCACTTCTTTAGCCCACTGGATGTCTTATGGCCCAAAAAAATTCTCCAAAAAGTTTCACGGTGTTTGGACTTCGTTTGGTACTGATTTTCTGCAAAGTAAAAAACAAGCAAACAACAACAACTAGCACTTGGCACTATGCCAACAGGTTAGTCCCAAAAAATGATATAAAGTTGCTATAAAATGACAGTAAAACATCCAAGATTGATAACATAACAGCATGGAACAATCACAAATTATAGATACGTTGTAGACGTATCAGGCCCTTGTGCGGCCCCCGGCCTCCTTTCGAAGTTTCCAGGTCTTCTTTTGGTCCAGAAAAAACCGTCAAAAAGTTTCGTGGCAATTGGACTTCGTTTGCTATTATAAATCTGAAAACTGAAAAACATGCGGAAAACAACAACTGGCACTGGGCACTGGGTCAATAGGTTAGTGCTAAAAAATATTATATATTGGTAAATAAAGACCCGAAAAGTATCCTAGAATGATAATATATCAGCATGGAACAATCAAAAACTATAGATACGTTGGAGACGTATCAAGCATCCCCAAGCTTAATTCTGCTCGTCCTCGAGTAGGTAAATGATAAAAACAGAATTTTTGATGTGACATGCTATCCATTATGTAATCTTATGCATGTATGCGCATTGAGAAACGATGAATTAACAAATATTAACATAGCAATACTTATACGTATAAGAAACAAAATCATCAATCTTTCAAAGTATACGATCCTCAAAGAATGTTTACCCCCCATTCATCTTATTATATTAGCAAGGCATGGATCCATCTTCACCACATTAATACAAATGTCAAGCACCACGGTGCCCAAGTCAGGCAATTGGATCGTACTTTTTCAATATGCGTCAACTTTTTATTCTTCACGCAATACATGAGCGTGAACCATTGGACATATCATTAGGTGGAATAGAATATGATGGTAGATATCAAAGGGGTAAAAAGTGAAGAAGATAGTCTCACATCAACTAGGCGTACCAACGGGCTATGGAGATGCCCATCGATAGATGTCAATGCAAGCAGTAGTGATTGCCATGCAAATGATGCACTAGAGCTATAAGTGTATGGAAACTCAAATGAAGCTAAGTGGGGTGTGCATCCAACTTGCTTGCTCATGAAGACCTCGGGCATTTGAGGAAGCCCGTCATAGGAATATACAAGCCAAGTTTATAATAATGACATTCCCACTAGCATATGAAAATGACATAACATGAGACTCTCTATATATGAGGAACAAGATGCCACTTTGAGGCACAAGTGTGGTAAAGGACAGTAGCAAAGTCCCTTCTCTCTTTTTCTCTCTTTTTTACGGTGGGCTCATTTGGCCTCCCCCATTTTTATTTCCTCACTGGGACAATGATCTAATAATGTTGATCATCACACTTTTATTTACTTACAACTCGATATGAAGAACTGATATGAAGATATGACTCTATACGAATGCCTCTGGCAGTGTACGATGATGTGCAATGATCTAGCGTGACATGTATCAAAAATATGATGAATGGTGGCTTTGCCGCAAATACTATGTTAGCTCCATATGATCATGCAAAGCAATATAATGATGAACGAACTAGTCATGCGAAGTGACGATGGAATTTGCATGGCAATATATCTCCGAATGGCTATGGAAGTGCAATGATAGGTAGGTATGGTGGCTGTTTTGAGGAAGATATAATGAGGCTTCTGTGCAACAGAGCGTATCATGTCACGGGGTTTGGATGCACCGGCGAAAGTTGCACCGATCCTCAAGGTGAGAACGGGCTATGCACAGTACAGACGAGGCTAGCAAATATGAGGAGGTGAGATTGCGTATGTTCATGGTTTCGCATTAGTCATAAAGAACTCATATACTCATTGCAAAGTTTTATTAGTTTTATCACAAATCAAAGTACTACTCGCATGCCCCGAGGGAAGAGGTTGGTAGGAGTTAACCATCGCGCGCTTCCGACCCGAAACAACACTAGGATTTCAACAAGGAATAGAAATGCTCACACATCATCACCATGCCTCTTTAATTTTTAGACGAACAAGAAGTTAACCTCTCTTAATATCGACACTTCTATGAATCAACAATTATGTACTCACACCTTTTTCATATTACCACATAAATATCATTAACCCACAATTTCTCTATATGTGCTACATGATGGTTTTGATTATCACTCATTGAATACCAAATAATTTTGGACTAGTCTTATGACCCATGCAAATTACCATCACTATTTATTAACTCTCAAAAATTATAAGTGAAGAACGAGAGTGAAATTATTTCTATAAAATATACACGCCACCGTGCTCAAAAAGATATAAGTGAAGTACTAGAGCAACTGATAAGCTCAAAAGATATAAGTGAAGCACATAGAGTATTCTAAAAAATTATGATGAAGGTGTGTCTCTCTTAAATAGGTGTGTCCAACAAACAATGATTGTGGCAAACTGAAAGTAAAAGCAAACAAAAACAAACGATGCTCCAAGCAAAACTCATATCATGTGACGAATAAAACCATAGTTTCAAGTGACATACCGTTGGATTTAGACGAAAGAGGAGATGCCTTCCGGGGCATCCCCAAGCTTAGACGCTTGAGTATCCCTTACAATATTACCTTGGGGTGCCATGGGCATCCCCAAGCTTAGGCTCTTGCTACTCCTTATTCCATTGTCCATCGCGATCACACCCAAAACTTGAAAACTTCAATCACACAAAACTCAACAAAACTTCGTGAGATCCGTTAGTATAAGAAACATATTGCATACTTTAGGTACTGTTGTAAATTGATTCTTATTTCATAATTGCATAATAGGTACTGTATTCTAACTTCTCCATGGCTTATACCTGTAAGTGCATCTAGTGCCACCCTTGTTGGTTTTAGAGTATTGAAGACAAACGTGGTTGAGGGACTAATGTGTTTGTGAGAGTTCACAGGAGAACATAGATAGAAGTCATTGATGATGGCTGAAGCCATTGGTGGTATGCGAAGACATTCGCTTGAAGATGATGAAACGCGAAGACGCAGTCTTTTGGTAGTTTTGTTTCTTCTTTCCTGAGTCATAGGAACCACGGTACTGCTAAGTGGGTCGATGTGATCTAAGTCAGACGCTGACGTGATGCTCAACCCATACCAATGTTTTTGAGCGAAGACAATGAGAGGAAATCTCTTCCAGAGTTGGTTGAGTCAGCTTTACTTGCAGCCCAAGTAATGCTGTCGCGTGTGTTTGAAATCCGACCGTTGGGACACGTGTCGGTTGGCCATTGACCCAGGGTCATTTCGGTCATATCACATCGGGTTGCCTGATGGCTATAAATAGCCCACCCCCTCTACCATAAGAAGGGGGCTGATCAGAGAGAGATACGGCTATTGTCGTTTTGGAGCAACCCACCTCGAAGACATTGAGAGAGAATCATCCTGTGAGGATAAACCTAAACACCTAGAGCTAGAGTGTTTGAGCATTGATACGTCCATTGTGCATCATGCTTTTATATTGATCTTTATCGCATTATGGGCTGTTATTACACATTTTGGTACAATACTTATGCCTTTTCTCTCTTATTTTACAAGGTTTACATGAAGAGGGAGAATGCCGACAGCTGGAATTCTGGACTGGAAAAGGAGCAAATCTGAGATACCTATTCTGCACAACTCCAAAAGTCCTGAAAATCTACGGAGAATTATTTTGGAATATATAAAAAATACTGGGCAAAGAAAATACCAGAGGGGACCCACCAGGCAGCCACAAGCCTGGAGGGCGCGCCCTACCCCCCAGGGCGCGCCCTAGTGGCTTGTGGGCCCCCTGGCAGGCCTCCGGTGCCCATCTTCTGCTATATGGAGGGTTTTGACCTGGAAAAATCAGAGGGGAGCTTTTGGGACGAAGCGCCGCCGTCTCGAGGCGGAACTTGGGCAGAACCAATCTAGGGCTCCGGCGGAGCTGTTCTGCCGGGGAAACTTCCCTCCCGGAGGGGGAAATCGAAGCCATCGTCATCACCAACGATCCTCTCATCGAGAGGGGGTCAATCTCCATCAACATCTTCACCAGCACCATCTCCTCTCCAAACCCTAGTTCATCTCTTGTATCCGATCTTTGTCTCAAAACCTCAGATTGGTACCTGTGGGTTGCTAGTAGTGTTGATTACTCCTTGTAGTTGATGCTAGTTGGTTTACTTGGTGGAAGATCATATGTTCAGATCCTTAATGATAATTAATACTCCTCTGATTATGAACATGAATATGCTTTGCGAGTAGTTACGTTTGTTCCTGAGGACATGGGATAAGTCTTGTTATAAGTAATCATGTGAATTTGGTATTCGTTCGATATTTTGATGAGATGTATGTTGTCTCTCCTCTAGTGGTGTTATGTGAACGTAGACTACATGACACTTCACCATTATTTGGGCCTAGAGGAAGGCATTGGGAAGTAATAAGTAGATGATGGGTTGCTAGAGTGACAGAAGCTTAAACCCTAGTTTATGCGTTGCTTCGTAAGGGGCTGATTTGGATCCATATGTTTCATGCTATGGTTAGATTTATCTAAATTCTTCTTTCGTAGTTGCGGATGCTTGCGAGAGAGGTTAATCATAAGTAGGAGGCTTGTCCAAGTAAGGGCAGCACCCAAGCACCGGTCCACCCACATATCAAATTATCAAAGTAACGAATGCGAATCATATGAGCATGATGAAAACTAGCTTGACAGAAATTCCCATGTGTCCTCGGGAGCGCTTTGCTTTATATAAGAGTTTGTCCAGGCTTGTCCTTTGCTACAAAAAGGATTGGGCTACCTTGCTGCACCTTTTCTACATTTGTTACTTGCTATCCGTTACGAATTATCTTATCACAAAACTATCTGTTACTGATAATTTCAGTGCTTGCAGAGAATACCTTACTGAAAACCGCTTGTCATTTCCTTCTGCTCCTCGTTGGGTTTGACACTCTTACTTATCGAAAGGACTACGATAGATCCCCTATACTTGTGGGTCATCAAGACTCTTTTCTGGCGCCGTTGCCGGGGAGTGAAGCGCCTTTGGTGAGTGGAACTTGGTAAGGAAAAATTTATATAGTGTGCTGAAATTTACTGTCACTTGTTACTATGGAAAATAATCCTTTGAGGGGCTTGTTCGGGGTATCTTCACCTCGACCGAAAGCACAAAGAGATGCTCCTCAACCTACTGCACCTACTGAAAATATTTATTATGAAATTCCTTCGGACATGATAGAGAAACTGCTAGCTAATCCTTATGCAGGAGATGGAACACTACATCCTGATTTGCATCTAATCTATGTGGATGAAGTTTGTGGATTATTTAAGCTTGCAGGTTTGCCCGAGGATGATGTCAAGAAGAAGGTCTTTCCTTTATCTTTGAAGGAGAAGGCATTGACATGGTATAGGCTATGTGATGATATTGGATCATGGAACTACAACCGATTGAAATTGGAATTTCATTAGAAGTTTTATCCTATGCATCTGGTTCATCGTGATCAGAATTAATTTATAATTTTTGGCCTCGTGAAGGAGAAAGAATCGCTCAAGCTTGGGGGAGGCTTAAGTCAATGTTATATTCATGCCCCAATCATGAGCTCTCAAGAGAAATTATTATTTAGAATTTTTATGCTCGGCTTTCTCGTAATGATCAATCCATGCTAGATACTTCTTGTGCTGGTTCCTTTATGAAGAAAGATATTGACTTCAAATGGGACTTATTGGAAAGAATTAAACGCAACTCCAAAGATTGGGAACTCGACGAAGGTAAGGAGTCAGGTATAAACCTTAAGTTTGATTGTGTTAAATCCTTTATAGACACCGATTCTTTTCTTGAATTTAGCACTAAATATGGACTTGACTCTGAGATAGTAGCTTCCTTCTGTGAATCTTTTGCTGCTCATGTTGATCTCCCTAAGGAGAAGTGGTTTAAATATCATCCTCCCATTGAAGTTAAAGTAGTTGAACCTATTAAAGTTGAAGAAGAGACTATTATTTATAATGCTGATCCTATTATTCCTATTGCTTATATTGAGAAACCACCCTTCCCTGTTAGAATAAAGGAACATGCTAAAGCTTCAACTGTGGTTCGTAAGAGTTATACTAGAACACCTACACCCCCTGAACAAATTAAAGTTGAACCTAGTATTGCTATGGTTAAAGATCTCTTGGTTGATAATATTGATGGGCATGTTATTCATTTCTGTGATGAAGCTGCTAGAATTGCTAGACCTGATACGAAAGATAAACACAGACCTATTGTTGGCATGCCTGTTGTTTCTGTTAAAATAGGAGATCATTGTTATCATGGTTTATGTGATGTGGGTGCTAGTGTGAGTGCAATTCCCTTTACCTTATATCAAGAGATTATGAATGATATTGCACCAGCTGAATTAGAGGAAATTGATGTTACCATTATGCTTGCTAATAGAGATACTATTGCACCAATTGGGATTGTTAGAGATGTTGAAGTCTTGTGTGGGAAAATAAAGTATCCTACTGATTTTCTTGTTCTTGGTTCCCCACAAGATGATTTTTGTCCCATTATATTTGGTAGACCTTTCTTGAATACTGTTAATGCTAAGATAGATTATGAGAAAGAAACTGTTACTGTAAGTTTTGGGGAGGTGTCTCATGAGTTCAATTTCTCTAAATTTCGTAGACAACCCCATGATAAAGAATTGCCTAGTAAGGATGAAATTATTGGTCTTGCTTCTATTGCTGTGCCTCCTACTGATCCCTTAGAACAATATTTGTTAGACCATGAAAACGATATGCATATGAATGAAAGGAATGAAATAGATAAGATTTTCTTTGATCAGCAGCCTATTTTGAAACACAACTTGACTGTTGAAATACTTGGGGATCCTCCTCCACCCAAGGGTGATCCCGTGTTTGAGCTTAAACAATTACCTAATACTCTGAAATATGCTTATCTTGATGAAAAAGAGATATATCATGTTATTATTAGTGCTAACCTTTCAGAGCATGAAGAAAAGAGATTATTGAAAACTCTGAGGAAGCACCGTGCTGCTATTGGATATACTCTTGATGATCTTAAGGGCATTAGTCCCACTCGATGTCAGCATAAAATTAATATGGAGCCTGATGCTAAACCAGTTGTTGATCACCAACGATGGTTAAATCCTAAAATGAAAGAAGTGGTAAGAAATGAAATACTAAAGCTTCTGGAGGCAGGTATAATTTATCCTATTGCTGATAGTAGATGGGTTAGTCCCGTTCATTGTGTTCCTAAGAAAGGAGGTATTACCGTTGTTCCTAATGATAAAAATGAATTGATCCCGCAAAGAATTGTTACGGGATATAGAATGGTAATTGATTTTAGGAAATTAAATAAAGCTACTAGGAAAGATCATTATACTCTACCTTTTATTGATCAAATGCTAGAAAGACTATCCAAACATACACATTTTTGCTTTCTAGATGGTTATTCTGGTTTCTCTCAAATACCTGTGTCAAAAGAGGATCAAGAAAAGACCACTTTTACTTGTCCTTTCGGTACCTTTGCTTATAGACGTATGCCTTTTGGTTTATGCAATGCACCTGCCACCTTTCAAAGATGTATGATGGCTATATTCTCTGACTTTTGTGAAAAGATTGTTGAGGTTTTCATGGATGATTTTTCCGTTTACGGAACTTCTTTTGATGATTGCTTGAGCAACCTTGATCGAGTTTTGCAGAGATGTGAAGAAACTAATCTTGTCTTGAATTGGGAAAAGTGCCACTTTATGGTTAATGAAGGTATTGTCTTGGGGCACAAAATCTCCGAAAGAGGTATTGAGGTTGATAAAGCTAAAGTTGATGCTATTGAAAAAATGTCGTGTCCTACGGATATCAGAGGTATAAGAAGTTTCCTTGGTCATGCTGGTTTCTATAGGAGGTTTATTAAAGACTTCTCTAAGATTTCTAGGCCTCTCACTAATCTTTTGCAAAAAGATGTTCCATTCGTTTTTGATGATGATTGTGTAGAAGCATTTGAAATTCTTAAGAATGCCTTGATTTCCGCACCTGTTGTTCAACCACCTGATTGGAACCTACCCTTTGAAATTATGTGTGATGCTAGTGATTATGCCATTGGTGCTATTCTAGGACAAAGAGTTGATAAGAAATTAAATGTTATTCATTATGCTAGTAAAACTCTAGACAGTGCTCAAAGAAACTATGCTACCACTGAGAAGGAATTTTTAGCAGTTGTGTTTGCTTGCGATAAGTTCAGACCTTATATTGTTGATTCCAAAGTAACTGTTCACACTGATCATGCTGCTATTAAATATCTTATGGAAAAGAAAGATGCTAAACCTAGACTTATTAGATGGGTTCTTCTGCTACAAGAATTTGATTTGCATGTTATTGATAGAAAGGGTGCTGATAACCCCATAGCAGACAACTTGTCTAGGTTAGAGAATGTTCTTGATGACCCACTACCTATTGATGATAGCTTTCCTGATGAACAATTAGCTGTTATAAATGCTTCGCGTAATGCTCCATGGTATGCTGATTATGCTAATTACATTGTTGCTAAATTTATACCACCTAGTTTCACATACCAACAAAAGAAAAAGTTCTTCTATGATTTAAGACATTACTTTTGGGATGATCCACACCTTTATAAAGAAGGAGTAGATGGTGTTATTAGACATTGTGTACCTGAGCATGAACAGGAACAGATCCTTCACAAGTGTCATTCCGAGGCCTACGGAGGACACCACGCTGGAGATAGAACTGCACATAAGGTACTACAATCTGGTTTTTATTGGCCTACTCTCTTCAAGGATGCTCGTAAGTTTGTCTTGTCTTGTGATGAATGTCAAAGAATTGGTAATATTGGTAGACGTCAGGAAATGCCTATGAATTACTCACTTGTTATTGAACCATTTGATGTTTGGGGTTTTGATTATATGGGACCTTTTCCAAAGTCTAATGGGTATACCCATATTCTAGTTGATGTTGATTATGTTACTAAGTGGGTAGAAGCTATTCCAACTAGTAGTGCTGATCATAACACTTCTATTAAAATGCTTAAAGATGTTATTTTCCCTAGATTTGGAGTCCCTAGATATTTAATGACTGATGGTGGTTCACAATTTATTCATGGTGCTTTCCGTAAATTGCTTGCTAAGTATGATGTTAATCATAGAATTGCATCTCCTTATGATCCTCAGTCTAGTGGTCAAGTAGAACTGAGCAAGAGGGAAATTAAATTGATCTTACAGAAGACTGTTAATAGATCTAGAAAGAATTGGTCTAAGAAACTTGATGATGCATTGTGGGCTTATAGAACTGCTTACAAAAACCCTATGGGTATGTCTCCGTATAAAATGGTTTTTGGTAAAGCATGTCAATTACCTCTAGAACTAGAACATAAAGCTCATTGGGCAATTAAAGAGCTCAACTATGATTTAAAACTTGCTGGTGAGAAGAGGTTATTTGACATTAGCTCACTTGATGAATGGAGAACCCAGGCCTATGAGAATGCCAAGTTGTTTAAAGAAAAAGTTAAGAGATGACATGATAGAAGGATACAAAAGCGTGAATTTAATGTAGGTGACCGTGTCTTGCTATACAATTCTCGTTTAAGGTTTTTTGCAGGAAAACTTCTCTCTAAATGGGAAGGGCCTTACATTATCGAGGAACTATATCATTCTGGTGCCATCAAGATCAACAACGCCGAAGGCACAAATCCTAAGGTGGTGAACGGGCAAAGAATCAAACATTATATCTTAGGTACTCCCATAAATGTTGAAACCAATATTATCAATACCATAACTCCGGAGGAGTACATTAGGGAGACCTACCAAAACGTTTCAGACTCCGAAAAGGAATAGGTATGTGGTACGGTAAGAAAACCGACTCCAAAACTTTTCCAATAGCAATTTTTCTCCTTTTTGGAATATTTAATAATTTAGGAGAAGTGCACGAGGAGGCGACAAGCCAGGAGGGCGCGCCCTACCCCCTGGGCGCGCCCTAGTGGCTTGTGGCCACCCCGTGTACCCTCCGGATTCCGCTTTCTTGTGGTATACTCCTTCAGGTCAGTAAAAATTCATTATATAATCTCCCAAAGGTTTTGACCTTCGTATCACGACAATACCTCCTGTTTTCATTTTGAGCTGTTTCTGCAGCAGATTTAGAGCGAGATGTCTTCGCAAGAGTCGGTCGGGGAGAGCCGTGCCTCTCACCTGACACCGGGGCCCGAAGCATTTAGCGAAGCCAACCACTTCGGGCAGGCCACGGAGGAAGATATGGAGGCCGACTTGAAAAGGATAGATGCCATGGAGGAAGACCAAGAAGTTACCTCTCGTCTACAACCTGGAGCCATGTTGGAAGAACTTCAGAGCTCAACAATTCCGAATTCGGTGATCCCTCCCAATGCTAAATTTCTTACTTATGAAAATATGAAAAAGAGTGTTGCTTCTTCCCCCGCAGCAATGAAACATCCATGGGTTATGGGAGCTCTAACCGTCGCTGGAAAACTTCGCAAGGAAATAATGGATCTCAGACAGCAAAATAACAAGCTTGAGGAGGAGAATCGCATTCTGAGGGGCATCATCGCCAAGAATATAACATCACCACCTCTGAAGAAAGACAACTAAACACATGAGTATGGGCACTCCCCTTGGCTTGTGCCAAGCTTGGGGGAGGTGCCCCGGTATCGTATCACCATCACATCTTTCACTTTTATCGTTTTTCTTAGTTCGATCCTTTTGGTTATATCTTGATCTAGTAGAATAAAGTCTTTAGTGTGATCTAGTTTTGAATTTTGCTTTTTGTTCCCCTTATGTAAGTGAGTCCGAGAGTTATATAATAAAAAGTAGTTTTGAGTTGAGGGCTTTGCTTGCTTGCTATGATCTTGAGAAAAGAAATAGAAGTATAGAATAAAAGCAAAGAGTATATATGATGATCTTATGGGGGGGTGATGACTTCACATATAAGAGGTATGTCGATTGAAATTTGTTGTGAGTTGACAAACATAGCGATTGGTCATTGTTGGAATTAAAAGGAAGTAATAAAGAAAGAGAGGTTCACATATAAATATATTATCTTGGACATCTTTTATGATTGTGAGCACTCATTAAAATATTATATGCTAAGAAGTTGATGTTGGACAAGGAAGACAACATAATAGGTTATGTTTGCTTATTTCCGAATAGAAGTTATATGGTTATAGATCCTTTAACATGTGACGCTTGCTTCCACCCCATATTAGCCAAAACTTCCGCACCAAGTAGAGATACTACTTGTGCATCCAAACACCCTTAAACCAGTTTTGCCATGAGAGTCCACCATACCTACCTATGGATTGAGTAAGATCCTTCAAGTAAGTTGTCATCGATGCAAGCAATAAAGATTGCTCTCTAAATATGTGTGATCTATTAGTGTGAGGAAAATAAATTTTATACGAACTTGTGATATGGAAGAAATAAAAGCGACAGACTGCATAATAAAGTTCTTTATCACAAGGGGCAATATAAAGTGACGTTCTTTTGCATTAAGGGATCGCGCATCCAACTATAAAAGCGCATGACAACCTCTGCTTCCCTCTGCGAAGGGCCTATCTATTACTTTTATTTTCTAGTACTTACCTTTATGCAAGAGTCGTGGTGATCTTCACCACTTCCTTTATTTCGCCTTTATCTCTTGGCAAGCGTCATGTGTTGGGGAATGATCTAGACACATATATCCACTCGGATGTGGGTGAGCAGGAGTTATTTCTGTTGACATTACCCTTGAGGTAAATAGTTGGGAGGCAAAACCATAAGCCCCTATCTTTCTCTGTGTCCGATTGAAGCTTTGACCTCCTAGGTACCGCCTGAGTGTTAGCAATTATGAAAGACTAAAAGATGATTGAGTATGTGGATTTGCTTTACAAGCTCTTATATTGACTCTTTCCGACGTTATGATAAATTGGAATTGCTTCAATGACTAAGATCATAGTTTGTTGGTTCTCAATAGAGTTCTTGATTCAAACTTTACCTTGTGAATGAATTGTTACTTTAGCATAAGAAATTATATGTCGATATATGATGCTGTTCTAAATATGACCATGATGCCTTCATGTCCGTATTTTATTTTAACGACACCTCTATCTCTAAACATGTGGACATATTTATCGATTTCGGCTTTCGCTTGAGGACAAGCGAGGTCTAAGCTTGGGGGAGTTGATACGTCCATTTTGCATCATGCTTTTATATTGATCTTTATCGCTTTATAGGCTGTTATTACATATTTTGGTACAATACTTATGCCTTTTCTCTCTTATTTTACAAGGTTTACATGAAGAGGGAGATAGCCGGCAGCTGGAATTCTGGACTGGAAAAGGAGCAAATCTGAGATACCTATTCTGCACAACTCCAAAAGTCTTGAAAATCTACGGAGAATTATTTTGGAATATATAAAAAATATTGGGCGAAGAAAATACCAGAGGGGACCTACCAGGCAGCCACAAGCCTGAAGGGCGCACCCTACCCCCCAGGGCGTGCCCTAGTGGCTTGTGGGCCCCCTGGCAGGCCTCCGGTGCCCATCTTCTGCTATATGGAGGGTTTTGACCTGGAAAAATCAGAGGGGAGCTTTCGGGACGAAGCGCCGCCGTCTCGAGGTAGAACTTGGGCAGTACCAATCTAGGGCTCCGGCAGAGCTGTTCTGCCGGGGAAACTTCCCTCCCGGAGGGGGAAATCGAAGCCATCGTCATCACCAACGATCCTCTCATCGAGAGGGGGTCAATCTCCATCAACATCTTCACCAGCACCATCTCCTCTCCAAACCCTAGTTCATCTCTTGTATCCGATCTTTGTCTCAAAACCTCAGATTGGTACCCGTGAATTGCTAGTAGTGTTGATTACTCCTTGTAGTTGATGCTAGTTGGTTTACTTGGTGGAAGATCATATGTTCAGATCCTTAATGATAATTAATACTCCTCTGATTATGAACATGAATATGCTTTGCGAGTAGTTACGTTTGTTCCTGAGGACATGGGATAAGTCTTGTTATAAGTAATCATGTGAATTTGGTATTCGTTCGATATTTTGATGAGATGTATGTTGTCTCTCCTCTAGTGGTGTTATGTGAACGTCGACTACATGAAACTTCACCATTATTTGGGCCTAGAGGAAGGCATTGGGAAGTAATAAGTAGATGATGGGTTGCTAGAGTGACAGAAGCTTAAACCCTAGTTTATGCGTTGCTTCGTAAGGGGCTGATTTGGATCCATATGTTTCATGCTATGGTTAGATTTATCTTAATTCTTCTTTCGTAGTTGCGGATGCTTGCGAGAGAGGTTAATCATAAGTGGGAAGCTTGTCCAAGTAAGGGCAGAACCCAAGCACCGGTTCACCCACATATCAAATTATCAAAGTAACGAATGCGAATCATATGAGCATGATGAAAACTAGCTTGACAGAAATTCCCATGTGTCCTCAGGAGCGCTTTGCTTTATATAAGAGTTTGTCCAGGCTTGTCCTTTGCTACAAAAAGGATTGGGCTACCTTGCTGCACCTTTGCTACATTTGTTACTTGCTATCCGTTACGAATTATCTTATCACAAAACTATCTATTACCGATAATTTCAGTGCTTGCAGAGAATACCTTACTGAAAACCGCTTGTCATTTCCTTCTGCTCCTCGTTGGGTTCGACACTCTTACTTATCGAAAGGACTACGATAGATCCCCTATACTTGTGGGTCATCAAGCATCACCGAAGTCATTCTGTTCTGAGAGAACTGAAGACTTATTACACTTGAAGACTGTGATCTTCCACACGGTTAGGCGTCTGGGTCTAGAGCATCCAAGAGTCATTGTGGATTGCCGGGTGACCGAGTTTGTACGGGTTTCGGAAGTCTCCCCTGAAGACTTACCAGAGTGATTGGGCGTTGTCTGAGGGACTTCGGCTCAAGGGGAACAAGGTGAAGACGAGGTCTTCTGAGTTAAATCTTAGCCTCCCCAACCAGACATATAGTCATCACTACTGTAAGAGCATAATTTTCCCAAAGTAGTTTTGGTGGTTGATGACAGTGCGTTTGCGGACTAACCGTGTGCATTAAGCTTTCAGAGATTATTAGGTGGCACGAGACGGTTATCTTCCCCTCAAGTAGTAAATCAGAAGACGGAGTCCTTTCCTTTCGAGGTTAGGTTGGTGGACCTGAGTCGTAGGAAAATCCGTACTATTAAGAGGGGATCCGCATTCGGAAAGGTTGGGAGGAATCATCATGTACACTTTGCACCACCGTCCTTTTCCCAACACGACGGAGCTTTCTCTGCCCCCAGGGCTCCAAAGCTCCTCTTAAGCGGAAGTACCGCTCCAGCGGTACTACTGCCCTGAAGGGTCGCTCGAACCACCGCTTACTTTTTTAAGCGGAAGTTCCGAGCGGTACTACCGCCCTAAACTACCGCTTATATTTTTTAAGCGGAAGTTCCGAGCGGTACTACCGCCCTGAACTACCGCTTATATTTTTTAAGCGAAGTTCCTGGCGGTACTACCGCCCTGAGGAACTTTGGAGCCTCTTTCACATCCTTTTTCTTCCAGACTTCTGGGATCTCTGAGCGGAAGTACCGCTCCCCCCAGAGCGGTACTACCGCCCAAAGCGGAAGTACCGCTCCCTCCAGAGTGGTACTACCTCTCAGTTGTTCCAGTACGCGTATAAGCGGAAGTACCGCCCCCTAGGACGGTACTACCGCTTATGCTCATGTCTTGGTAGAAAAACGGCCAATTTTCTCACCACCTATATAAGTGAGTCTTCTTCCCCATTGAGACTCACCTCTTCCCACAAAAAGCTCCATTGTTGCTCCTAAGCTTATTCTTGCTCCTTCTCCCTCCCTAGCCATCAAATCTTGTTGATGCTCTAGGGTTTGGAGGAGAGGGCCTTGATCTACACTTCCACCGAGAGATATTTGATTCCCCCCATCAATCCCTTGCGGATCTTGTTACTCTTGGGTGTTTGAGCACCCTAGACGGAAGAGGTCACTTCGAAGCCATAGTCCATTGTGGTGAAGCTTCGTGGTGTCGTTGGGAGCCTCCAATTAAGTTGTGGAGATTGCCCCAACCTTGTTTGTAAAGGTCCGGTTGCCGCCTTCAAGGGCACCACTAGTGGAATCACGACACCTCGCATTGTGTGAGGGCGTGAGGAGAATACGGTGGCCCTAGTGGCTTCTTGGGGAGCATTGTGCCTCCACACCGCTCCAACGTAGACGTACTTCCCTTTACCGGGAAGGAACTTCGGTAACACATCCTCGTCTCCAACGGTTCCTCTTGTGGTTACTTCTTACCTTTACTTTGTGCAAGCTACTTATATTTTTATATCTTGCTTGCTTAGCTTGTTGTTGTGATTAGCATCATATAGGTTGCTCACCTAGTTGCATATCTAGCCAACCTATTTGTTGCTAAGCCTAAATTGTTAAAGAAAAGTTAAAAATTGTTAGTTGCCTATTCACCCCCCTAGTCAACCATATCGATCCTTTCAATTGGTATCAGAGCCTCGTCTCTTTATTAAGGGTTTCACCACCCGAAGAGTATGGCTGACGAAGAGGAGCGGTTGGGAGAACTTCCTGAGGCCCTGGGAGTGAACACGGTCTCTCGTGAGGATTTGAATGAGGCTATGTCCTTGCTTAAATCCTCCATGACGACCGAGGTCAAATCCATGTTTAAAGATTTCCTTGATACTCTTAAACCTTCCACCGATGCGGGGCAAGTGGCTAATCCCACTAACTCGACATCGGATGTCAAATCCGGTAAGGAGGGGGCTAGTACTGATAAGGATAATCATTCTCAAGGAATGAATGGGCCAGGGACTTTTGCCTCGGTTCCCCCTCCCTTGGTCTATGGAGGACCGGTGCACCCACCTCATATAGTTAATCTCGGTCCTCCTCCTAAACTTGTTAAGAATGATTTTGCTAATTGGATTTTTCGTATCAAGTCTCATTTGGATCACAGCTCAATTCAACTCATGCGATTCATTGAAGAAGGATACTACCCTCGTGATCCACGCAACCTCACTCCAAGAGAAGAAGCGGATAAACAACTAAATTCCTCCGCCTTGTTCATACTCCAAGCTGTTGTTCCTATCGAAGACCTACCTCACCTGCGTCCCTTCACTGTTGCTAAAGAGTGTTGGGAACACATTGTATCCATGTACAAGGGCAGCTCAAGCATTCAACGATCAAACTATGAAGTTGTCCTTGATCAGTCAGATGAGTTTGCAATGGTAGAAGATGAGGAACCGCATGAGATCTATAGGAGGGTGACTGCTCTTGCCGTTGCCCTCAAAGATCATGGTAGCAAGGATGTGGATGACACCTGGGTCAAGCGTAAGTTTCTGAAGGCCATCATGCCCTACAACAAGTCCATGTCCGCAGTCATCCGTCAAAGACCGGACTTTCACACCTTGTCCTCTGGGGATGTGTTGGATGAATTTATTGCAATGAACATCTTGAACACGACCGCAGACAATGCCCTTGCTCGTGTGCAATGGTCAAAGAAATCATCTCCCAACCTTGCTTTCAAGGCCAAGGTCAGTCAAGAGGAAGAAGAAAAAGAAGAGGGTTGCCCCGAGGACACCAAATATGCATACCATGAGCATATGGCTCTTGCGTCCATGCAATTTTGGGGCAACAAGAGAAACACAAGGCCCAACCTCTCCAAGAACAACTCAAACGGGTCAAAGGGCAAGCAACGTGTGAGGACCTGCTACAACTATGGCAATGTGAGTCACTTTGTGGTGGATTGTCCATATGAGAAGAGGGAAGATAATGGTGGCAAGCTCATTCGCAAAGATAAGGCCAAGTCTTTCCACAACAAGTCCAACTTCACCAAGAAGGCTCCTCACGAAGTGTTGGTGGCTCATGAAGAGTATGCCTCGGATGATAATGTTGATGACGAAGAAACAAGTGGTGAAGGAATGGCAATGGCATCGGTGGCAATTGCATCCTCTACCCCAACAAAGGTGTCACTCTTCGACGCCCCCAATGAGAACCACATCGCTAGGTGCCTCATGGCAAAAGGTATCACCAAGGTAACCTCCAACGCCAAAACCTCAAACATTAAGACTTCAATTTCTTCCACTCCATCTTTGTTAGATTGTGTGGATGAACATGAGGAGGCGAAAGAGGGTAAGAATGAGTTTGACAAGTTCTTGTGTAAACTCAAGGGAGAATCCAAGAAGCACTTCGTTGCTCTCTTGGAACAACTTGGTGAGGCCAATGACACTATCGAGTCTCAAGAAGAATATCTTGAGGAGTTGAGAGGCCATAGTCGTGATTATGCCGATGAGATAGCAGATCTTTCTATTGCTCTTGAGGAAGAGCGAGGTCTTCGTATGACTCTTGAGGAGTCACAAAATGATGACCTTGCTAAATTACGTAAAGATTATGATCATGCTATCGTTCTTAACCGTGTGCTCAAGTCTAAAAAGGTTGCACTTGGGGTTGGCCATGATCGACTCAAGGATGAGCTTGACTCACTTGACAATTCTCACAAGGCATTGAAGAGTGCTCATGCTTCTCTTAAGGAGTCGCATGATCAACTCCAAGTAAAACTCACTAAGGAAATTGCCACGTGTCCTCCTTTTGTTTTAATTGATAATGCATCTGCTACTAACCCGTGTTGTGAGCATGCACATCTTGTGGAGGAAAATGCTAAGCTGAAAGAGCAGCTTGAAAAAGGCATGGTGACGTGTATCCAAGGTGAGAAGACTCTCAATGACCTTTTGAATAATCAAAAGGAAGTTGTTGCAAAAGAAGGAGTTGGGTTTGCACCCAAAAACAAGAAGAAGAAGAAGGTGAAAACCAAGCAAGTTCCACCGCTCAAGGAAACCTTTGTAAGAGCAGGAGATGGTCCTCATGAGAAGAAGAAAGACAAGGTTGTGGTTGGTAATGCCAAGAAGGGAAAGACCACCCACCCCAACAAGACCGGCGACTTTAACCCTTCCTATGTTTTATGCCGTGCTAGTGATGGGCATGTTTATGCCAAATATGTTGGTTCTTCTTATGAGTACATTGAATGGTGTATTTGGGTTCCTAAGACCCTTGTTGCTAACATGAAAGGACCCATTAAAGAATGGGTACCTAAAACCAAACATTGATCTCTTGTAGGGGTTTGCTTCCAGAGGAGTGTCATGGTTCCTCGATAGCGGAGCGACAAATCATATGACCGGAAGCAAGGACTTGGTGGTGGACGTTCATCCTGACCCATCCTTGGCCACTCAAGTCTCATTTGGTGATGATGCAATTTCAAAGGTATTGGGTCTTGGCAAGGTGATAATCTCTCCGGAACTCTCCATAGAGAATGTTATGCTTGTTGAGACCCTTGCATACAATTTACTTTCTGTTCATCAACTCACACTCATGGGTTTCTGTACCTTCTTTGGTGTTGACTCCGTGGCCCTTTTGTGGAGCAAGACTCTTAAAGTAGCCTTTGTTGGGCATGTCGAGAACGGTCTCTATGTGGTTAACTTCTCGGAGCGACCCACTAAGACCGCGACATGCCTAATGGCTAAAGTTGATGTGGGATGGCTCTGGCATCGCCGGCTAGCCCATATCAATATGAGATCTTTGCAAAGTCTTGTCAAAGGGGAACACGTTCTTGGACTAACAAATGTGAGTTTTGCCAAAGATCATGCTTGTAGTGCTTGTATTGAAGGAAAGCTACATGAGACAACTCACCGCCCCACGACTACCATTTACTCAAAGAGGCCCTTGGAGCTCCTCCACATGGATCTCTTTGGTCCTCCATCTTTCGATAGCCTTGGGGGAAGGAACTATTGTTTGGTGATCGTGGATGACTACTCAAGATACACTTGGGTATATTTCTTCAAGAGGAAGAGTGAAACTCAACAAACCGTCATCAACTTTGCAAATGAAGTTCGACGACAACATGAGGCAAAGATTCTGATGATAAGAAGTGACAATGGCACCGAGTTCAAGAACTACACCTTGAATGAGTTCCTTAGTGATGAGGGGATCAAGCACCAATACTCCGCACCTTATACCCCTCAACAAAATGGTGTTGCAGAGAGAAAGAACCGGACATTGATGGACGCGGCAAGGACCATGATGGCGGAATTCAAATCTCCGTAGAATTTCTGGGCCGAAGCCATCAACACAGCTTGTCATGCATCCAATCGGCTCTATCTCCGCAAAGGCTTGAACAAGACTCCTTATGAAATTCTTACCGGTAACAAGCCCAATCTCAAGTACTTCAGGGTGTTCAGGTGTAAGTGTTTCATTCTCAAGAAAGGTGTTCGTTTGTCTAAATTTGAACCTAGAGCTCAAGAGGGCATATTTGCTGGTTATGCTACAAACTCTCGCGCTAACCGCGTCCTCAATAAGTCAAATGGACTCATTGAGGAGACATGTAACATAGAGTTTGATGAAAATAATGGCTCCCAAGTGGAGCAAAGTGGTCTTTGTGATGTAGGTGATGAAATTCCTCCCCAAGCCATAAGAAGAATGGGTGTGGGACTCTTCCTACCCGTTGAGGAACCCCTTGTGGCCGAAGGAGAAGGACAATGTTCCACTCAAGTGGAACAATCACCAACACAAGACCCACACGCATCCGCAGAACAAAATGAAGGCCCTCAACCACATGGACAAGATCAAGGGCAAGATCAATCTGCTGAGAATGGTGTCATGCCAAGTGATGCCCAAGATCAAGTCCACGACCCCGAGCTAGCTCAAGATCAAGCTCTCATTCAAGATCAAGAGCAAGCTCATGACTCCTCTCAAGATCATCAAGATGCTCCTCCTCCGGATGTTGACTCTCAACCTTCTAGGGAGGAGACCTTAGAGAGACGAGCTGCCAAGAATGCTGCCAAGCTTGAAAAACAACAACATTTGTTAGAAAACATCTATGGCAGCTTAAACAGAGGGGTAACCACTCGTAGACAATTAACAAACTTTTCTGAACATCACGCGTTTGTTTCTTGCATTGAGCCCCTCAAGGTACAAGATGCGCTCGAGGACATGGAGTGGGTTGAAGCCATGCACGATGAACTCAACAACTTTGAGCGCAACCAAGTGTGGTGATTGGTGCCAAGACCAAAGGAGAACCACAATGTCATTGGAACTAAATGGATCTTCAAAAACAAGCAAGGTGCGAACGGTGTCGTCATTCGCAACAAGGCAAGATTGATGTCACAAGGCTACTCCCAAGTCGAGGGTATCGACTACGGTGAAACCTTTGCTCATGTTGCTCGCCTTGAATCTATTCGCATGTTGCTTGCATATGCTTCTCATCATAACTTTAAACTATATCAAATGGATGTTAAAAGTGCATTTCTTAATGGTCCTCTTAAGGAGTTGGTATATGTTAAGCAACCCCCGGGGTTCGAGGATCCCAAGTTCCCCAATCATGTATACGTTCTCGATAAGGCTCTCTATGGCCTTAAACAAGCCCCACATGCGTGGTATGAGCACCTTACCGAGATGTTGCAAGACCGTGGGTTTGAAATTGGGAAAATCGATCCCACTCTTTTCACAAAGAGGGTCAAAGGGAACTTGTTCATATGCCAACTATATGTTGATGATATTATATTTGGTTCTCCTAACAAAGCTTTCAATGATGAGTTTGCCACACTAATGACAAACAAGTTTGAGATGTCTATGATGGGAGAGTTGAAGTTCTTCCTTGGATTCGAAGTCAAGCAACGAAGTCAAGAAACCTTCATCAATCAAGCTAAATACACTCAAGACATGCTCAAGAGGTTCAAGATGGATGAGCTCAATCCTCCCAAGGCCAACACTCCTATGCCACTCAAATGCCAACTTGATAGTGATCCCAATGGTAAAGCTGTGGTTCAAAAGGTATATCGCTCCATGATTGGATCCTTGCTTTACCTTTGTGCATCTAGACCGGATATCATGTTGAGTGTGGGAATTTGTGCACGATTTCAATCCGCACCTAAGGAGAGTCACCATGTGGCTGTCAAGCGAATCTTTCGATATTTGGCTCATACCCCAAACTTTGGCTTATGGTATCCCAAGGGTGCTTCATTTGATCTCATTGGATATACTAACTCGGATTGGGCGGGAGACCGTGTGGAAAGGAAGTCCACTTCCGGAGGCTGCCAATTTCTTGGTCGGTCTTTGGTAAGTTGGTCTTCAAAGAAACAAAACTGTGTTTCTCTCTCGTCCACCGAGGCCGAGTATGTAGCTGCTGCCAGTTGCTGTGCACAGATTCTTTGGATGAGGCAAACTTTAAAGGATTATGGTGTCAATTCTGACAAAGTGCCTCTTTACTGTGACAATGAAAGTGCCATTATGATCTCCAACAACCCGGTTCAACATTGCAAGACGAAGCACATTGATATTCGTCATCACTTTCTCCGGGATCACGTCAAGCGGGGAGATATCAATCTTATCCGTCTCAACACTAATGAGCAACTTGCATATATTTTCACGAAGCCATTGGATGAAGCAAGATTTCGCGAGTTAAGGCATGAGCTAAATATCATTGATTCGAGCAATGTGGTTTGACTTAGTGCACACCCCACCACACTCATCATTATGTCTTGTTTAGATGTAGGCATGGACTTAGGGGGAGTCTAGTTCTCTCAATGAACTATCCCTCTCCCTATTATGCATAAACTAATCAAAGTCTTTCACATCCGCCATTTTTTATGGTTACTGTGCTTCAAAGACGAGTTTTGGTCATGGACCCAATGTTAAAATCTTCGCGGTGCCATACCAATTGACTCAAACATAGGTGGCTTCGGCCACCGCCCCCTCCTCCTAGTGAGGCATTTGCTTTTCTAGAGCATATTGGTTTGAATGTGTTGATCCAAGTCTTTGTCTCTTCGTGTTTGGTTTCTCATAAAGACTTGGGGTAACTCCTTTTATGTATCCTAGTAGAAGGTTTTGCTGCTCTTCATCGCCTCAGATTTGTGGTATTTGCTCTATTTGCTGGGAGTGGTTTTTGGTCATAAGCGGTACTACCGCTCTGGTGGACGGTACTACCGCTGAAGCAGAAGTACCGCCCATGCTAGCGGTACTACCACTTCGAGGGCTCCCTGACGATTCAAGTAGTGGGCAGGGGGAGTTCTAACTCCTCCCCATACCCATTCACTGTCTCGTCTCCGCCCGTGGCGACCAAAGCTCTCCCGGAGGCCGGCTCCGGATCTCCCATTCCGTGTCGGTCTTTGCATTTTCGTCCAGTGGGATTGATCCCCACCTCTCCCTCGTGCCATGGACCCCGGTATTGCCCTCGTTCTTCCTCGTTTGACCTAGCTTTTCTTAGATGTTGCATCTAAGGCAATGCGTGTGGTGTCCCGTGTTTTTCTCGCTATTTCTTGGCATGAGTAGGACGTGAATGATCACTAGAGATATATATGATGGTTAGGGACTCGGTGTATGGTGGATTTGTGGTCACTCCCCTGCCGCGGGATCTTCCCGTCGCCAGGGCGGTACTACCGCTCGGGCATCACCGGTACTACCGCTTCAAGTGGAAGTACCGCTCCTGCCCAAGCGGTACTACCGCTGATCACTACATCTCCCCATCTCCATGTACTTTACTCTCTCTAGTATTTTTGCTTGGCTTTTCTGGGTTATTTACATTTGGTGTGTCTCTTGCCATTTCTTCTTTGTGAGTTCAGGTGATGATGGTACTCGTCGCGTGAATCCGAGCCATGGTGGTTCCAAGCGGTATCGCACGTCCGACGAGGCAGGCTCAAGTGCTCAACCCCAGCGGCAGTCAACGAAGAAAGTTGCCACCAAGAAGCAAGTGGTCAAGGAACCTCAGGATATGACTGGCACTGAATTCTATGAGTTTTGTCAGCTTAATCCTTACCGTCGTCCTCAGGAACCCGCGTTTGTTGGTCGTCCCTTCTAGAACAAGGCTCAGTCTCTCATTTATGTTGGTATCCTGAAGAGCAAGACAAACCTCTATGTGCCTAATGTCAAATCCATCGACACGGAGCATATGGTCAGCAACCCTCACTCTGACTACTTTGCTGAAGCTCGTGCTCTCTGCCAGCAATGGGGTCTGGATCCCATTATTGCGTTCAACAAGGATTTTGACTCCGAGATTGTGGCTCAGTTCTTTGCCACTATTCACTTTCACAATGATGAGGTGAGGAGCATGACATGGATGACATGTAGCAGAGTCATGCGTTCCAACTGGAAGACCTTTATGAACTCTTTGGGTTATGCAGACTCAGGGGAAGATGAGCCAGTTGGTCTCCGACCGCACACTGAAGTACAACCTATCCACAAGTCCAAGCTCGTGCGCTACCAGAGGTCCGTCAAGACTGCCAAGGGTTCTCGCACTGAGCTCATCCCGTTCTTGGACATTATGCACCATATCTTTCGCAACACTCTGTTTCCTCGTGTGGGGAACTTGGATCAGGTTCACTCTTATCTCGTGAATCTGCTTCTTCTGTGCATCAAGGAAAAATGCAAAGATTCCACTTTGGATGTTTCCCACATCATGTGGAGGGAGATTCGCTCAGCAGTTCTTGACAGGAAGGTGCCTATCTACGGTCCCTATATCTTCAAGCTTATTGGGGATACTTGGTCTAAGCAGTTCCCTGGTGAGCTTCTGGTCACTGATCACATGGTGACTCATGGTATTCGCAAGCTACGTGTGAAGGAGAATTGGGGCGTTGCGCCCTCTGTGCCAGATATTGCTCCCACCGACTTTGATGATGAGTCTGAGCCTGACTATACTGACACCACCTAAGTTCCTCGTTCTAAGACTGTTCCCTCTTGGGCTGCCAAGCTCAAAACCAAGATGAAGAATCTTCTCTGCTTTCAGATCAAGGGACAGTACAAGGCCCATGTAGAGGCCAAGAAGGCTCGCAGCCGTGACAAGAGGATCATGAGGAAGCTTGATCTGCCGATTGACAGTGGGTCTGAGGAGAGGATTACTGATGAGGAGGACTGGATCAAGAAGCATTGCCCATTTGCTGAGTCAGAGGATGATGTGCCTGCTGCTACTGATGAGGAGGAAGATGATGAGCCTGACGAGTGACTATTCTGTGCCTATCATCACTTGGTCTCACTTTAGTCCTCTGTGCCCCTTTTGGTGTCTCGATGCCAAAGGGGGAGAGAGTGTTTAGGGATTTGCTGAGTCACGAGTATTTCTCCTTTTATCTCCGCATCTCTTCTCTCGTGAACTCGTTTATTTGCTTTGGTTGTGTGCTTTGCTTTATGGTGTCAGACTCATGAGTTCTATGTATGGTGTAAGATATATGCTACCCCTTATATCCGTTATGTCTACATTATTGTGAGTTTATATTTCCTTTACTTGCTTACCTGCTTATCACTCATTCCATTTGTATGCAAGTATTTGGCCACGTCTATAAAATATAGGGGGAGTGTTGGTCCTAGTGTGTGCTCTTTGCATTCCAAAAGCATATTCAAATAGGGCACACATCTAGGGGGAGCCTATCTATATGTTGTAGATGTTGGGTTTGCCATAGTCTTACTGTATATCTTATTAGCAAATCTCGCGTTGTCATCAACCCACCAAAAAGGGGGAGATTGTAAGAGCATAATTTTCCCTAAGTAGTTTTGGTGGTTGATGACAGTGCGTTTGCGGACTAACCGTGTGCATTAAGCTTTCAGAGATTATCAGGTGGCACGAGACGGTTATCTTCCCTTCAAGTAGTAAATCAGAAGACGGAGTCTTTTCCTTTCGAGGTTAGGTTGGTGGACCTGAGTCGTAGGAAAATCCGTACTATTAAGAGGGGATCCGCATTCGGAAAGGTTGGGAGGAATCATCACATACACTTTGCACCCCCATCCTTTTCCCGGCACGAGGGAGCTTTCTCTGCCCCAGGGCTCCAAAGCTCCTCTTAAGCGGAAGTACCGCTCTTCAGAGCGGTAGTACCGCTCCAGCGGTACTACTGCCCCGAAGGGTTGCTCGAACCACTGCTTACTTTTTTAAGCGGAAGTTCCGAGCGGTACTACCGCCCTGAACTACCGCTTATATTTTTTAAGCGGAAGTTCCGAGCGGTACTACCGCCCTGAACTACCGCTTATATTTTTTAAGCAGAAGTTCCTGGCGGTACTACCGCCCTAAGGAACTTTGGAGCCTCTTTCGCATCCTTTTTCTTCCAGACTACTGGGATCACTGAGCGGAAGTACCACTCCCCCCAGAGCGGTACCACCGCCCAAAGCGGAAGTACCGCTCCCTCCAGAGCGGTACTACCGCTCAGTTGTTCCAGTACGCGTATAAGTGGAAGTACCGCCCCCTAGGACGGTACTACCGCTTATGCTCGTGTCTTGGCAGAAAAACGACCACTTTTCTCACCACCTATATAAGTGAGTCTTCTTCCCCATTGAGACTCACCTCTTCCCACAAAAAGCTCCATTGTTGCTCCTAAGCTTATTCTTGCTCCTTCTCCCTCCCTAGCCATCAAATATTATTGATGCTCTAGGGTTTGGAGGAGAGGGCCTTGATCTACACTTCCACCGAGAGATATTTGATTCCCCCCATCAATCCCTTGCTGATCTTGTTACTCTTGGGTGTTTGAGCACCCTAGACGGAAGAGGTCACTTCGAAGCCATAGTCCATTGTGGTGAAGCTTCGTGGTGTTGGGAGCCTCCAATTAAGTTGTGGAGATTGCCCCAACCTTGTTTGTAAAGGTCCGGTTGCCGACTTCAAGGGCACCACTAGTGGAATCACGGCACCTCGCATTGTGTGAGGGCGTGAGGAGAATACGGTGGCCCTAGTGGCTTCTTGGGGAGCATTGTGCCTCCACACTGCTCCAACGGAGACGTACTTCCCTTTACCGGGAAGGAACTTTGGTAACTCATCCTCGTCTCCATCGGTTCCTCTTGTGGTTACTTCTTACCTTTACTTTGTGCAAGCTACTTATATTGTTATATCTTGCTTTCTTATCTTGTTGTTGTAATTAGCATCATATAGGTTGCTCACCTAGTTGCATATCTAGCCAACCTATTTGTTGCTAAGCCTAAATTGTTAAAGAAAAGTTAAAAAATGTTAGTTGCCTATTCACCCCCCCTCTAGTCAACCATATCGATCCTTTCAACTACAACAGGAACTGGTCGAACAAATCATGTGTCTTCATCGAGCAACTAGTTTTATCCTTCACTCTCTTACATACTATTCTCTGTTGTGAAGCCATTGCTTGACTACTACTATTTAAAGACATTCCCTGAAGACATTCATATTTGATGTTTATCTTCATACTGTCTAAGCTTGTCCTTGACTCATCTTAGTGTGTATGATGATTATCCTCAATATGCTTGTATGTATTCATTGTATACCATGCATTGCCTACAACTTTGATTGATATCCCTACCTGATCCCGTTTCGCTTCCGCATATTTCGAATACATTCATTGTTTCGAAGCCCTTCATAAAAATCGCATATTCACCCCCCTCTTGTCGATAACTATCACTTTCAATTGGTATCAGAGCAAGGTACTCCCTTGTTCTATGTTTTGGTTTAACCACCTGGAGTTTTAGCTATGTCGACTACAGGGATTATCAAGGTCTCCATTGCGTGCACTGTCTTCGATGGCACCGACTACCCCTACTGGAAGAACAAGATGCGCATGCATCTCGAAGGCATTGACAACGACCTATGGTATGTCGTCATGGTAGGCATTCCAAATGTTGGCAAAGGTGTTACTGTTGCTGATGTGAAGAGGTTCGCACAACTGGACTCCACTGCCAAGAACATCATCTGTGGTCACTTGACCAAAGGACAATATGGTCGTGTGAGTGCACTAAACACTGCAAAGGAAATCTGGGAATGGCTGTTCAAAGTACATAAAGGTGTCTCATCTCAGAGAGACTCTCATGTTGATGTGCTTCGCAACCTATTCAACCGCTTCAAGAGACTCGACAACGAAAATGTCCAGCTCACATTTGATCGACCGACTGACATCTCAAATGAATTGAATGCACTCAGCGCCACTGATATCACCAAACATGAAGTTGTGAAGAAGCTACTCGGATCACTTGACAGCTCCTTTGATACTCTTGCCCTAATGATCCAAGAACGCCCTGACTTCAAGAGTTTAGATCTTGCTGATATCCTCGAGAGGTTTAACATGCATGAATTCCAACAAGCAGAGAAAAGAGAAATCTATGGTTCCAGTTACAGTCGTCCTCGTGCCTTGAAGGCTAAAGTTGTGTCCTCATCTGAAGATGGATCTGAATGCAGTTCTGATGATGCTGAAGACTTTGGAAAAGAACTTGCAACGCTCGCAAGGAAGTTCCATAAGTTTGCCAAGTCAAAACTCTATGCAAAATCTTCGAAGCGTGATTCCAAGAGATCTGGTGAAATGTCTTCAAGAGACAACAAGAAGTAAACCTGTCACAAGTGCAAGAAAGCTGGCCACTTCATTGCTGATTGTCCTTGATGGGAAAAAGAATCCAAGAAGAAGAGCAAGGACTATGACTCCAATTACAAGAAGAAGAAGAAGTATGCCAAGTCATCATCACACAAGAAGAGTTCGTCTGGCAAGGCTCATGCTTTCATAGGAAAAGAGATGGACTCATAGTCTGAGTCTGGGTCTGCGGCTGAGGAAGAATCTGATGATGAAGTTGCTGGTCTGGCTATGGCTTCAGCTTTCATCTCTACATCAGTCTTCGAACCCGAAGACGATGGCTCCAACTTCAACACCGAAGGCAGTGACAATGATGTCACTCCAGCTTACTGCTTCATGGCAAAATCCTCTAAGGTATCCTCAAAGTCTTTGCGTCATGACTCTGAATCTGAAACTGATGATGACATGAAACCCAGCTATGCTAAACTTGTGAAAATTGCCACTGAGCAACACAATGCAATGGAGAAACTGCAATCTACTTTAGAGAAAAAGCGATGACCTGTTACGCGACGAGATGAGTCTGAACGAGACTATGGCTAAAGACATGCAAAGTCTTCGTTCAAGGTTTGAGGATCTCTAGAATCTTCATGATACTTTCACGACTGATCATGAGAAGCTTTCCTATGAACATCTTAAGAGAAAGCAAGATTATGAGGAGTTGAGAGAGGCTCATGAAGACTTACGGAAGGAAAACGACTCACTCTTAGCTGAATAGATCAGTACTGCTCAGGATGAATTTAATGCTCCATGCGTAAAATGTCTTGCTCGTCAAGCTAATGATTCCACTAATGAATGTTCAAATGCTTCTGAAAATGCATTATCTTCAACTATATCTGTGGTATCTAACCCCTCATCTGAGGAAACCACTGCTATCACTGACGACACTGACAGGTTGAAGACATTGCTCGAAACTGGCATGTACAAGAGTCTGAAAGGACATCGAATTCTATGTGATGTCCTGAAGAAGACAATCTTGAACAAAAACCCAAGGAAAGAGGGTGTTGGTTTCAAAAGAAACATCAATGTTGACGGGTGTTACTGGACACCTGAGCAGTACCCCAAAACCACATGGGTAGCTGCAAAAGGTCCTTCAGTTGTTCTGTCCACGTTATCTGGTTTCAACTGTGTGAATCCTATCATCATCGATGAATCTTTTGATTCCAACCATAAAATGTTCAAATGTCAAAATGGTGAAGTGTTTGCTAGATTCATTGGAACTAACTGCAAGAATGGTTCACCCATGAAGAAGATCTGGGTTCCCAAAAGTCTTCTTGAGAAGCTTCCTGTGAATGTCATGACGGCATCTCACAAGAAGAAGACTTATCCTAGATCAATGTCTTCAAGAAGACAAAGATCTTCACATGAGCACACTAACAAATTTGCTTCATAGGGAAGGACTCATGAATATGAGCACCATAGCATGAACCGTTATGTTCATCCCACCAAGAACTTTTCTGCATATTCATTCGAGTATTCTAACCCTCGTGTGAAACGCACTATTAGGGCATCTTTGCCAAAGTTCTCTGATGCCACCTTACATCTTATTGCTTCTAAGCCACCCTTACGCATGTGGGTGACCAAGAAGAACTAATATCTTCATGCAGCATCGGGTCTCCAGATATGACATAGCCTATCTCAAAGATTAACTCTGGAGACCCGAAAACATACTTGTCTGGACGCAAGATAACTAATGTGGATGGTGTTACCATTTATATCGTCCAATCTACTTTCAATTGAGTACTGCACTATCTTCATCAATGCATGTTACAACTACATGCCTTGGTGAACTCGACTAATTCTCAATGCAGGAAGACATACCAAAGTCCACTGACTGGGTAATGGACAGTGGATGCACTAGTCATATGACTGGTGATCGAAGCCTATTGATGGAGCAAACTCTTCGACCTCCAACAAAAGATCACATCGTCTTTGCTGACAAGAGTAGCAACAAAGTACTAGGACTAGGTAGAGTTTCTATCCAAGGGATCGGCACATGGATAATGTGATGCTAGTCAAATCCCTTGGCTACAACTTAATGTCTGTCTCAATGCTCTGTGACTTAGATATGTTGGTCATATTCAGCAAATTTCGATGTGTTGTGCTAATGGCCTCTAACAAAACCAAAGTCTTCGAAGGTTTTCGAAGAGGTGATCTGTATATGGTAGATTTCTCTACAGGACCACAGGTTGCCACATGTCTTCTAGCAAAAGCTTCGGAGTGCTGGCTATGGCATAGAAGGCTAGGACATGTTGGGATGAGAAACTTTCACACACTCGCCAAGAAGAAGCTTATCATTGGTGTAGAAGGTGTCAAGTTCAAGAAGGACCACCTCTGTGGTGCCTGTGAAGCCGGGAAGATGACTAGAGCCAAACAGCCCTCAAAGACAATCATGACGACCACTCGTCCCTTCGAGCTGCTACACATGGACTTATTTGGGCCTACTGATTATTCCACCTTCTCTACCACTACAAATATTTATGGCTTTGTAATTGTTGATGACTATTCTTGATTCACTTGGGTGCACATAATACTCTACTAAACTGAAGTGCAGGATGTCTTCAGGCGCTTTGCCAATCGATGCATGAACAACTACAACATCAAGATCAAGTACATCAGAAGTGGCAATGGGACCGAGTTCAAGAACATTGGACTCGACACATTTCTTGATACACTGGGCATCACTCCTGAGTTCTCTTCTCCATACACACCTCAGTAGAATGGTGTCGTGGAGCGCA
Organism: Elymus sibiricus; assembly: GCA_039707655.1. Lineage (NCBI taxonomy): Eukaryota > Viridiplantae > Streptophyta > Magnoliopsida > Poales > Poaceae > Elymus > Elymus sibiricus. Next base: position 309,373,842 of record CM077671.1, read on the forward strand.
AGAACATGACTCTCATTGAGATGGCTTGCACTATGCTTGATGAGTACAAGACACCGCGAAAGCTGTGGCCTGAAGCCATCGACACTGCATGTCACATCATCAACATAGTATATCTTCATAAGTTCTTCAAGAAAACGTCATATGAGCTACTCATTGGTAAGAAACCCAATGTAAGTTATTTCAAAGTCTTCGGTGCAAGATGTTGGATAAGAGATCCACACCAAACTTCTAAATTTGCACCGAAAGCACATGAGGGTTTCATGCTTGGTTACGGAAAGGATTCGCACACCTACAAAGTCTTCAACGTCTTCCACAATAAGGTTGTTGAGACTGTAGATGTGCGATTCGACGAAACTAATGGCTCGCAAAGAGAGCACCTGCCTCCTGTGCTAGATGAACTTTCACCAGATGAAGCTATTAGGTTGATGGGGACTGGAGAAATTGTGCGACAAGAACCTGAAGTGGAGGAAGTCATTGTTCCATTGTCTACTCACCGTGACGACAATGCTAATTCTGAAGACAATACTGCTGACGAAGACAATGCTCCGCAGCCTGATCAAAGTCTTCAACCTGCTCATCGACGTGTGGCTAATGAAGTTCAAATCGAAAGGATGCTAGATAGCATCAATGCACCAGGTCCACTCACTCGCTCATAAGCTCACCAACTTGCTAACTTTTGTGAGCACTTTGTTTTTGTGTCTATCTCAGAACCCACCAAAGTTGATGAAGCCTTCAATGAATCCGAATGGATTCAAGCTATGCAAGAAGAGATTCATTAGTTCAAGCTCAACGACGTCTGGGAACTCGTCAAGCGTCCTGATCCGAGGAAGCACAACATCATTGGCACGAAGTGGATATTTCGCAACAAGCAAGATGAATCAGGACAAGTCGTCAGAAATAAAGCTCGACTTGTGGCTCAAGGCTACACACAGGTTGAGGGTATCGATTTCGATGAAACATTTGCACCTGTTGCTAGACTTGAAGCTCTACGTATTATGCTTGCTTATGCTAACCATCATCACATATGCCTATATCAAATGGATGTCAAAAGTGCATTCCTCAATGGTAAGATTAAGGAAGAAGTCTATGTCGCTCAACCATCAGGGTTTGAAGACTCCAAGCATCTTGACAAAGTCTACCGGCTCAACAAGGCATTGTATGGCCTCAAGCAAACACCAATGGCTTGGTATGACACACTCAAGGAATTCCTCAAGGAGAAAGTCTTCAAACCTGGTTCACTCGATCCCATTCTATTTACAAAATCTTATGATGGTGAACTGTTTGTATGCCAAATATATGTGGATGACATTATCTTTGGCTGTAGTAACAATCGATATAGTGATGAGTTTGGCTTCATGATGCAAGAGCAATATCAGATGTCGATGATGGGGGAGCTGAAGTTCTTCCTAGGGCTTCAAATTCGACAACAACCCAGCGGCATCTTCATCTCTCAGGAGAAGTACCTTAAGGATTGTCTCAAGAAGTTTGGCATGAACGAAGCAAAAGGCCACAAGACGCCAATGCCAACCAACAGTCACCTCTGCAGTGACGAAAATGGTAAATATTTCGATCAGAAGGTATATCGCTCCTTATTGTACCTATGTGCATCTAGGCCAGATATAATGCTTAACGTTTGCATGTGCTCCTGATTTCAAGCGGCACCAAAGGAATCGCATCACTTAGTTGTGAAACGAATACTTAGATATCTGGCTCACACCCCAACGCTAGGATTATGGTATCCAAAGGGCTCGAACTTGGACCTTATTGGCTACTCGGATTTCGATTTTGCTAGCAACAGAGTTGATCACAAGTCTACATCAGGCACTTGTCACTTTCTGGGACGATCTCTCGTATGTTGGTCTTCAAAGAAGCAGAACTGTGTGTCACTTTCCACTACTGAAGCCGAATACATTGCTGCTGGTGCATGCTGCACTCAGCTTCTATGGATGAAGCAGACACTGAAGGATACGGCATCAACATGAAGCATGTTCCACTCTACTGCGACAATGAGAGTGCAATCAAGATCTCCTACAACCCACTACAACACTCGAAGACAAAGCACATTCAGATACGACATCATTTTCTTCGAGATCACGTCATGAAGGGCGACATCAACATCAAGTATGCAAACACTGAAGATCAATTGGCTGATATCTTCATGAAGCCTTTGGATGAGACACTAGTGCAGAAATGGCTAGCCACAACTCTTGTTCGTGGCGCGCCATTACTCTCCAACGCCAGCACTAATATTTTCAAATAGTGCTGGCGTCTGCTAAGTTGGTACGCCAGGTGTAAATGGTTAGTGCTAGCGTGGCTCTTTTTTGTCACGCTACAAATTTGTTGGCCCACCTGAGTCTTACCGTTCGGAACATAGTGGTGCCGTTGCGTTTGTATGCACGCTGTAGATAAATAAATAGTGCTGGCATGTCATATTTGTTTACGCCAGACATAATTGTACATTACCCTTTTTTTAAACTTAATTAGTTTTTTTATTCAGCTTGTTATTAGCTATGGTGTTGCCGCTTAGACCCATGCCAGCAGTGGCCCACCTGAGTCAACTACCGGCCCATAGTAAAAGACCTAGTCACCGCCGCCCTCTCATTTCAACTCCCCCTCGACCAGCCGCCTCCCGTCGCCGCCCCGTCGCCGCCCCGTCCTCTCCTCTCCGTACCAGCAAGGTTCACTCCTCTGCGTCCTCTGCATCTCCTTCCTCTGTCCTCGATCTGCATCTCCTTCCTCGGCTCTATGTGATTTAGGATTGCCATGTGTAGAAATTTTAGGATCGATATGTGTAGAAATTTTAGTACATGGATTGCTTTGTGTAGAAATGTTAGTAATCCGATGTAAAATCCGATGCATTTTGAGTAGATTTTGTTTATTTGTGTGTCTCCCTCCGTGGATTTTGTTTATAACTTGTGTATATATACATGTTACTAATGTAGAATTATACACATGTTACTTTCCAATATGTTTAGAATCCGATTATATACTTAGTTTTCAATATGTTTTTGTGTAGTATGGCGCAACCAGCACCATGCCGAGTGTGCAGGTCAAGGTGCGTAACCAGCCTTGCAACTGCCACCTTGTTCGACATTTACTTCCAGCCGTGTTTTGTTCCTGCAGCGGTAACAAATTATATGACCCTTCTAATAGTTTGTTCTTTTCATTTTGTTGATATTTCCACTAATGCATTGTGTGTGTGTTTTTGTTTTTTCTTACACAGATCGTCCCTTGCAATGTGAGATTGGATTTCAATGAGCTCATTACTGGAGACACTATCATCTTCGACTCTCCTGGGGGCCCCTACAGTATGGAGGTCAATAAGGGAAGGAACATAACCCAGATCGGAGGAGATGAATGGGGTCGTTTCATCGCCCACATGCATCTAACTGGGGGTGAATTGATCAGCTTCTCGTTCAGAAGAGAAACTCCAAGGCTGGCTGTTATCTATCTCAACTATGACGAAAAAGATGATGACCCACTTGATGAAGCACTCTTTGCCCAAAGAATGACCAGGCTGAGCGAGGATGAAACGAACACGCTCTCGCGAGAGCTTCCGCCACGTGATGCCTACATCGGGGTGCCATTCGTGACCCGCCTGACACGGACGATGGTTAACCGCCATATCATGATATGTTTCTTATTGCTATAGCTAGTAATGTAATATGCTTAGTACATATAGTAATGTGATCTATGCTTATAGTATAGTAATGCGATGATATGCTTAGTATATTAATGTGATGATATGCTTAGTGTATAGTAATGCGATATGCTTAGTATATATAGTAATGTGATCTATGCTTATAGTATAGTAATGCAGTGATATGCTTAGTATATTAATGTGATGATATGCTTAGTGTGTATACATAGTAATGCCATATGCTTAGTAATGCGATATGCTTAATTAGTAATGTGATATGCTTAGTATATATAGTAATATATTAATGTGATCTATCCTTAGTATATATAGTAATGTGATCTATGCTTATAGTATATATAGTAATGCGCGATGATATGCTTAGTATATTAATGTGATGATATGCTTAGTGTATAGTAATGCGATATGCTTAGTAATGTGATATATTGATTATAGTGTAGTAATGTGTGATGATATGATCATCATGTTTTTTTCCGAAATTACCTAAGAGGCTATGTGAGAGTTGTGGCATCGAGCTGGATGAAGAAGGCATTGCTGGACTACGCCTTACCAGAAGGGGTGTCGTCACCACCTGTGCTTATTCAGTGGACACGGACGGGCGCACTATCTTCAGTGCGTCTGGGTGGAGCAACTTCCTCGCTAGCAAGAATCTCCGAGTTGGACAGGCCGTCTTAGTCACTATCAGGAACACCCCATGCCATGACTTGAGGATGATGATCGTTTTCGACATCCTTTAACTATGCTAGCTAGCTAGTACTGCTTGTGAGATTGACACTTATTATTAACTGGATGCATTGTTCTATTTGGCTAATTCCTCGTGTGCAATGCAAAATGCTAAATGTTATGTGCAATACAAAATGCTAAATGTTACGTGATGTGATTTTTATTTTTTTTGGCTGCACAAAATGTTCCTGGCGTGCAATGTACATTGCACGCCGCTAGGTGAGCGATTATAGTGCTGGCGTAGCCTACGTGGCACGCCATCAACGCGTAGAATACCGCTGACGTGGGACCCGACGCCACCACTATTTTTTAACAATGGCGCCATATTAGTGGCGTCGGCCTACCACGCCAGCACAACCTTTTTTGCCACGCCATAGCTAGGCTTTTCTGCACTAGTGAGAAGAGATTTTGCAAGTTGCGGTGTGAGCTAAATATCTTAGAATCCTCAAATGTCCTTTGAATGGGCATACATCCTAACGCTTATGCATGTTGATGACTTTGATGCACAACACACAAAGTAACGTATGTCTTCAACTCATGAAGACTTACACTCTAAGTGTGAATATATTAATGAAGAATATGACTTCAGAGCGCCACGATAATTGTGCGCCGTGTTTGGGTTAAATATTCTTATACGGTGGGCAACGCCACCAACCCCTCCTGAAGACATTGCCTTTTATCTTCGCACAATCATTTATGTCTTCAGATATTTGAGTTTATCTTCGAATTTGTCACATGTGTTCGAACTTGAACATTTGCAAATTAGATATGTCATATGTGACCTTAGAAAGTCTTTGTCCTCTACAGCATTGTGCCTATAGCTATATCTTCAAAGTTTTTAGCTAGTCCAATGTAATCGGACCCACTACTTATCTACTATACTCGTCTTATTCTATTCTACTCCAGTCATATGCACTCAATTTGACACGTGTTGATTATCTTCTCCGCGTCTTTGTCAGACGAAGACAAACTCAACCACATGCTTAAAATTCCAATTTGTTGTCCATTCCCGCACTTATCGCAACAACTTCCCGCGTCGTCGTTTTTGATCGCTTAGTGGGGATGTCAGACGGGTTGCATGCTTGCCCCGTGCCCCACTAATACCGAAGCGTCAGGGGCATATCTGTCCAAAAATATCGAATGGCCTCCTCCTTATAAATACTCATGCCCCGTCACATTAATTACCTTTCCTATCCATCATCGACTCGAGCTTCACAACCCTAGCGTCGCCGCTGGATTTCATCGCCGCCGGAGACGAAGCGCTTCGCTGTCGTGACCTCTCCGTCGACGTACTCACGCCGGCCGCGAACATCTCCGACTCACCGCCGCCGTAGCTGTCTGCCACCACCGAGTTAGGGTGTGGCAGATCGAACCGTTCGTCCTCTTCACCTCGTCGAACTGTTCTTCGTGTTCTTCACCGTGGTAATTAAAACTCTATTTTTTACCGCTTCTTGATCTGAAAAGTTATCCAAAATCTTTGATTGCTGTTTTTTTTTCTTTCCTACAAAAGCACTCAGATCTTGAACTCAATCTACCTAATGCCTTCACTTTTTGGCCTATATTGGTTTGATTTCTCTCTTGTACGAATTCTCGGACTTGTACAAATCTGAAACCACCACATCCTTTACAAAAGTGAATGTCTTAGGTGAATGAGGTCAATGTCTTCAAACCATGACTTATTATCAAAATCTTCTGACAATGCATATGACCTCTCCTCTTCCCTCACGTCTCTAATTCTCTCACAGGTACGTGTACGAAGCAGAATCGCTTGGATCTCATAGTTTGAATTCATTTGCAGACTACTTGCAGATTCACCTGGACTCTCCTAAAGCCTACTCCTGCTTGCACACACCCGTGAAGCTTTTGTAGAGGACAATGGCCAGAGATGGCACTCCAAAGAAGGGAGGTAAACAAAGACGTCTGAACACAACCAAGGATTTACCTCCAGATCTGTATGAACGCTACAAGTCTGACTCAGAGGAAACCTATCGCCAACGCAATAATCGAGTCCAATGGATTCGCAGATATTGGGCTGTGGAATGGTTCAATTATCGCTTCGTAACTGAAGAATATGCTGAGAAGCACACTGAGAAGGCTCCATGGACGGACATTGTCTACAAGAATCTCATTCCAAAGACAAAGGATGAAGCCATTAGTTGTGAATTCTTCCCATGCATGTTCCGGCACCAATGCCAGAAAATGCGGATCCAACAAGCATTCAAGGCTTCACTCCTGAGAATGATGATGATGATGACAGAGTTCTACTGACGGTGACGAAGCTGATCTGCCCCTGCCATAGACCCGAAGCCTAAGCACACCCCAAAGGCTTCAAATCCCTCAAAGGCTTCAATACCTAAGGCTTCAAAGGCTTCCAAGCCTGCTGCAACACAATCTCAGGCTTCAAGGTCACCTTCTGTTGATCCAGAAGAAACCGAGGATGAATCTCGCCTGATTAGGCGAATGAAGAGAAAAGCTAGTACTTCTCGCGGCCCAAAGCCATCCCTTTCCTTGATGGATGCCACCAACATGATTGAGCTTTCTGATGACGAGTTTGACGATGAAGCTCTGGCCAAGCTTATCCAACAAAAGGAAGAGGAAGCTAAACGTCTAGAAGACTTACCTCTCCTTGACCCTACCATTCTTGACAACTTTATTGATGAATGGTTTGCTGATCCCTCCATCACCATTGATGCCCTATAGCTTCCCATAGGACTGAGTGTCACTTTCCAAGGACTAGCGAATGAGGAGCTTACTGTGGCTCAGAAAGCCAAACAAGTAAAAGCGAAGATTAGCCACGAAAATGTTGTCTTCAAAGAAAATGTCCACAGGCTCAATGCTCACCAAATAGAGGGATATAAGCTACAGATGCAAGACCTCAAAGCTGAATTTACGAAGACGTGTGAGGTTGTTCAAGGCGCCCTAGCACGTCTCAAAAGGAAAGCTGCTCTCATGGTTCAAGCACATAATGATATGCTGAAGAGGAAGGCTCTAGGCCAGCCTGCCCTTGATCCCAGAATCATTGAACGCTCCAAGCAAGCTTCAATGTCTTCAGGCCAGCAAAATCCTTCAAGAACTGAATCTCGCTGCATTGTTTTTCCTGCTGGCTTCTCAGGCTCAAGGAATCGTCCACCTTCCCCTGCTACATCTATCAAGAGAACCAAGCAAGATGAAGCTGAAGCCAAGAAACGCAAAAGGTCTCAGCCCACTGAAGCTCAACCCTCTCCACAGTCGAAGGTTAAGAAAGTAAAGTCTTCGCGCCCTACTCAAGTTCCCCCTCAAGCTCCATCCATCACACCCCCTGCTCGAGAGGAGCCCCTCCTTGTGACACCAATCTCTATGGCTCCTCCTGCCTCAGAAAACACTGAGAGGCGAGTGGTTCTTCATGAGTCTGCTACCACAGAGGCTCGGAACACGGAAGAGATTCCATCTGTCGACCCCAACGCAACTGAAGACATTGCTCGCGAAGACATTTATCCTGAAGACAATGTCGAGCAAGATCAGGTGCCTCAAGTTGATGCACCAATGGTATCATCACCACCACAAACCAGTGAATATTCTGGCTATACATACAACCATCCGAAGATTCAGTCTGACAGATTCTGGAGTGCACCACAACGTCAGTACTACATGTGTGTACTATACGGACAAAACAAGATTTTCCCCCACAAACACCTCAGCTTTGAAGCTATGAAGGATCTGTAACACCCAAGATGCGAGCCTATCCTTATTTTGGCTCGAGGGTCTCGACAGGGATAGAAGCGCATCTCGTCATTTCGCAAGAAGAGGTGAGTATATGGAATTAGCTTACACCCGCCACAAGCTAAATCAAGATCACGTCTATACAACAACATTTCAATCATCATACATAAGAGCAGGGTCCGACTACGGACGAAATCAAATGATAAAATGACATCCATCCTAGCTATCCCAGGCTGTCGTCCTAGAACCCATCCTAGATCGATGATGATGAAGAAGAAGAACTCCAAATCAAACAAGCATCACGCTCACGTAAAAGCATCGCGTTACCTGTACCTACAACTGTTTTTGTAGTAATCTGTGAGCCACAGGGACTCAGCAATCTCATTTCCAAGGGTATCAAGATTAGCAAAGCTTAATGGGTGAGGTATGGTTAAGTGGTGAGGCTGCCGCAAGCACTAAGCATTTATTTGAGTGGCTAACTTACGAGTACAGAAAATAAGAAGGGTGGTCTACGCATAACGGGGCACTTCAGTAGAAAAGAAAAGAAAAACTTGATAAGATGGAATGAACAAGAAACGAGGGCACAACACTCCGGTTAAATGGATAAGCAAAGAAAGAACATGATCTTGCCAAAACAAGATGATAGATTGAAGAGAGCAAAATCGCAACACCTCCGGACAAAAGAATAGAATCTAGATCGATGGAAGGAAAAGAACGGAGGAGAAAATGACAACTTCTACCACAATTGAATTTGAAAAGCATCTTTACAAGATGAGATTGAATGGAGTTGTTGGAAAATCAACAACGGAAAGAAAAGCTTGTTGTGGGCTTATGGAAAACATCTCAAAGTTATGAGTTGACAACCGACCATGATGGAAACAATTGGTTGATAGAGGAGGAGGAGAAAACTTGAATCATTTATAACACCATGATATCAACAATCCTTAGGAGATGCTTTAGGTGACAACCAATCCAAGATAGCTCCAAGGAAGACAAATGGGTTTAATTATCTCATTCTTGACAAATTATCTTCGCGACTCTTCATGAATCAAGAATGCTATAGTGCCATCTCGAAAGATAAGGGAGAATGAATTGCACTTTGAAATGCAAGAGAAAGAATGCTTGAGCTCATCCAACAAGAATATTGAAGAATACTTCGAGAATGATTAAATCCTTGAAGAACCATCGGGAAGAACTCCGGAAAAGGAAAGATGAGAACAACTTGGAACCGATAATTTGACATCATGAACAACTCCAGAAGAAGAATTGAAATCACCTGGATGACACAAGAATAAGATTTATGTTATGCTTATCCTTCATCATGTTAAATTGATGAGAAGCAACGGATTTCACATACAACTTATTCTTCTTGAAAAGATTGAGGAAAGAGATAGAGCAAAAACTTGAAGAAGTCTTGAACGATAACACCGGTAAGAATTTGCAAGCGAACGAAGATACTATTAATGAATGGAGATACATGAGAACGAAGAGATCATGATCCGCCTAATAGAAAACTTGAATGAAGCACCGGAATAATTGAGATACGAACGAGGGGACAACAATTGAGAAGAATTTGAGAACAAAAGCTGAAAGCTGAGAACGAAGAAGTTTTCTGAATGATGGCCTTCGGAGGATCGAGAAATGAAAACAACACTGAAATGCTCCAGATGGATATGGGAGGAATTACTCATGATCGAAAACAATTGAGAGGATAGCACGAAGCTTGAAACACAAATCTTAAGAGAATGGACCAAGATTTAAGATAAACTCTCCTTCTGCCTTCGAAGCTGAGAATGCTGATGAGAAACAACACCACGAATTACTGAGACACCCCGGAATAACGAAGAAAGAAAGGTTGAGCCAACAATGAAAATTAATTCGAAGCGATCTTGGAGAAGGAATATGACTGATGAAATCCATACTTACGTCACATTTGAAAAGAACTTCAGATCTCCGGAATGGATTAGAAGAGCCAGGTAAGATCCTGGGAAAAACCTGTGGGTTATGGGCCCACTGAAAGGATACCCCGTTGAGACAATTGCTTACAAAGAGGGATTGCACCGGTACGAATTAAAATTTGATGAGGTTGAGAGCCTCGAAATAATTTAAGAGGATATGAATGGAAATGAAAGTCTTTTGAGATATGCTGAAACTCCGGAGAAGAGTAGAGGGGCCTGAATAACAAGAGAGGATTGGATAAAATTTCAACACGAGAAAGCATATAAAGAATGAAAAGGATAAGACGAAGCTCGAAATCTTGAATTGAATCCACCGGAGAAGAAAACAAGAACGAAGAATGTTGAAGCCAGCACCTGAGCATCTTCATAAGAATCACCGGAAACAATACGGAAGAAAATATAGCGGAAGCATCAATGAAAAGAAAGGCACTTGGATGATAATTTAATCATTGAAGAAAAGGGCGGGGGGGTGGGGAAAAACAAAGAGAACTTGGGACGGATGAAACAAACTCCGGAAAGAAATATGAGGATTGATCTTGCAAAATTTGAAGAGAATTGAATTATCTTGAAGCGAAGCACTCCGGATTGAAAGGAATTTCATGACAACTCCGATCGATCAAACAGATTAGCATTCCCATAGAAATATGAGAACACCACTTAGAAAAGACATGAAATCACCACTTGACATCAAAGCAACTCAAATTACCATACTCAAACAAAACAAAGGATGAGGCTTGCAATTAAGCTAGAACCAAATACATAACCCACTATGCATTTGTGGGAAGGATATCCTAGGCGACTACTTGAATTCCCACCTGAGAACTTCCAAAATCTTCCGGTTATGCAATCGGGTCCACGGATACAAGGAGCAAAATCCATCACTCAACTCCTAGCAGTAATGCTATGCTCCAATGTAACACATCCGTCAACACATAACCAGAGGTCTCGGAAACTCATCTACCTCAGACCCTCGTAATCACAACGATACCAATTATGGCAGTACATTTGGACGCTCTCCCCAGTACTGGGTGACGCCAAACTCCTCTCGCCAGAAATAGTATTGAAGCAATTTCGAACATCCTCCGTCCTGAGATACTAAGGAAACTGAACAATAACGATGTGTCAAGAATCCCCTGGAGCTCTACTCCTCGGGAACAAGAGGCACCAAGTACAGAACTTCGTCACATCGGCATCATAGAGAATCCAAAACACCCGCGTGATCCTAAAAAAAGAAGAGGTGTAGAATTAAAATTCCTAAGTCTTAATTCCTCACAAGAGCATAGAGGAGTAAAAAGAATCCTACTCTCCGATATATAACAAGATTCAAAATATTTTTTTTTCTAGACTCGGCTCGGCCAAGTTCGATCAATCAACGGGGCTCCTAGGTCGGTAGAGGCTCTGATACCAACTTGTAACACCCAAGATGCGATCCTATCCTTATTTTGGCTCGAGGGCCTCGACATGGATAGAAGTGCATCTCGTCGTTTCGCAAGAACGGATATCATTACATGTACATGTACAGAAGAGATGAGTATATGGAATTGGCTTACACTTGCCACAAGCTAAATCAAGATCACATCAATACAACAACATTTCAATCATCATACATAAGAGTAGGGTCCGACTACGGACGAAATCAAACGATAAAATGACATCCATCCTTGCTATCCCAGGCTGCCGTCCTGGAACCCATCCTAGATCGATGATGAAGAAGAAGAAGAACTCCAAATCAAACAAGCATCGCTCTCACGTCAAAGCATCGCATTACCTGTACCTGCAACTGTTGTTGTAGTAATCTGTGAGCCACAGGGACTCAGCAATCTCATTTCCAATGGTATCAAGACTAGCAAAGCTTAATGGGTGATGTATGGTTAAGTGGTGAGGCTGCAACAAGCACTAAGCATTTATTTGAGTGGCTAACTTACGAGTACAGAAAATAAGAAGGGTGGTCTACGCATAACGGGCGTGAACTAGTAATGATCACTAAGTGATCCTGAACACCTACTTACGGTCAAACATAACCCCACCGTGTTCTCTTTCGAAGCAGACCTCACGAGAAGAGAGAGAGTCACGGTTACACACACGATTGGCATATTTTAATTGCATTTACTTCAAGTTTGCTATGACCGGATGTTAAACAAGTTTCCAAGTTGCCACATAACCACGAGAATGGCTTTCCGAAAGATTTAACCATGCAGGGGTGCTCCAACTAGTCCATCACAAACTACCACAAGCTGTGTGGAATAAAGCCCCGACCACGGAAAACCTGTAGTCTCCTCAGAAATTCCAGTGGAAAACCTCAACCTCGATATAGCCCGAAGTATCCTTGGAATCCTGCGCACAAGACATTCGAGAAGGGTAAGACAAATCCAGCAAGGCCGCCCGACGTGCTGACGATCCCGATAGGAGCCGCGTATCTCGTTCTCAAGGCACAACCGGATGAGCGACGCGTACAGTGGCCTGATAGAAATCTCCCGAGTTGCCCCGTGTTGGCCCTACACAGTGCTCTATTTAGGACTAGCACCATCAGCATTGGCCCTCCCTGCATTATGTTGAATTAATCCACGAGGGGGCGACTCTCTATGCGTTAATAAGGTGATCAGATTTATTATGTTGGGCAAATATAGTACCAATGTTGGGCCTTGCTAGAAAGGTCTTATCCCAAAACTAATAATCAAGGGGGTCCCCATAACAACCCCAAGCATGTTTGGAGCGCTCAATATGGAACATAACACCGGTACACAAGTAACTAGGGCGGCAAAGGTGGAACAGAACACCGAGAAAAAGGCTAAGCCTTCCACCCTTTACCAAGTATATATGTGCATTAAATTAAATAACAATACTATGTGATATCTCAAAAATATCCATGTTGTCACATGGAAGCGACTGCACCTGCAACTAACAACACTATAAGAAGGGTTGAGCAAGCGGTAACATAGCCAAACAATGGTTTGCTGGGAAGATGGAGGGTTAGAGGCTTTTCATGGCAATGTTGGGAGGCTTGACAAACAGGTGGTAGGTAACGAGACATAACGATAGAAGCGAGACAACTAGCATAGCAATGATAGTAGTGGTATCCAGGGAAATGTGTCATCTTGCCTGAGATCCCGCTTGGAAGAAGAACGAATCCGTGAAGAAGACGATCCGTGAAGTAGACGAACGGGACGTAGTCGATCGAATCCTCACACTCCTAACGCATTCGGAACACTATCGAGAAGAAGCAATCCGGAAACAAACAATCAACACACGATACACCACAAAATATTCACGACATGATGCGCAAACAAATGTGATGCATGGCATGTTTGATTATGCAAGGCATGACAATCACAACAATCCAATACTACACATTAAGTGAAGCTCAATATGCAACGAGTTGCATATTGACGAAACTCCACGTTTGAATTACTTAGTTCATTCTCGTTTAGGTACATGACAATATTAAATGTTGTTAAACATGGCAAGAGGTGAAGCATAAAGAAACTATACATCTAGGCATCTTAAATGAGGTTGGAAACAACATATAGTATTTCCGAAATGACCTCATATGTTACTTTCGAAATTGGTCCAGATCTGAACTAACCATATTTTATATTTATTACACAGCAAAATAAAGTGCACCAAGTGATTCTACACGTCATTCTAGTCGATTTACATATATGGATCATCTAAAACGGAGCTACGGTCTAAAAGATACGACACCCACAAGATGAATATGTCATGAATGCAAAATGCATGAAAATGACAACCACAAGCACTTTAAAACATGGATGCAACATGATAATATGATAATACATGCAATTCTAGGCAATATCCATATATGGCATGCCCAAAACGGAGCTACGGTTCAACCACAATCACCAATACAAGTTTTAGTAGAAATCTGCCCAAAACAGCAAGATATCATTTTGCACGCATGAAAACAATACGCTACAAGATTCTATAATGCACAAACAAGACATGGGGCTGTAGCATATAACACACACTTCATTTCATCTTAACATAACATACTCAAAATGGGCATGGAACACATGGTAGGAAGCTCAAAACATGGTAATAAAATGTAGCAGATTAGGACTTAGTGAAAATCACAGTTTTTTAAAACAGAGCAGTTTTCATCATGAAGGCATATTGGCAACAATAAAACTATATGCTACAGGGCATATATTGGCATGAAACTTAACAGCATGCTAGAGGACATTATGCACTACAAATAACTCCATTGCACCAACCACAAAGGACCTACAGATACATGGCAATCATCATGGAAACATAGCAATAAAATAACCAGATTCCAGACTTAGAATTTTTTCAGCATCTCAAATTAGCAACATTGAATAAGCATGTTCACATGGTGAAAACTACAGCTAAGCATGGAAAACATGTCATGGCAAGCATGCTAACAACAACTAGACATGTCATACTTCAATTAACTCTATTGGCACAAGCTCAAAATAGTCATGGATTGCTTAATACGAACTCGGCAAAAAGGAACTTATAGTTAACAGATATCGGTTTTATCACGATAGCTACTTGAGAGCAAGAAATAGACATGATAATGATGACCTACCTAACAACCAGAGGCATGGCATCAAAGTATACATCAGATAGAGAAATACTCATGAAGACACCATATGCAAAAGACCTACGGTTGAGATGCAATCATCCGCGCAAAATTGAATAAAAGAACAAATTTTCTGACTGACGGAATGCACTTTTGCAACACAATTTACAGCATCTATATGAACCCTACTATGTATGCAAATGATGCCATGATGTAGAGAACATTGAGTAGATACAAATACATATAAAATTTGTCAAAATCCGAGGCACAATTCATTAGTTACAAGCAGTTTAAAATGCAATCATGTTGTTTTTTTCACAGACGAAAAGGACTTAGCCGAAAACGATTAATTCTGAAACCGTGCGTCAGATAACCTAAAACGTGAACAGAGCGCGGGATAGGTGGGCTGCTCACAGTGGGCTGAATTGGACCGAGGCGTGTCTGGGCTGAAGCGGGCCTCGGAGCGGCTGGGCCTGGCGCGGCCAGCCAACCCACACACGGAGGAAGGGCCTCCTCCCGATCCCGATCTGGATCGGGGGTTGACCCAGGCGGCGGCAGCAGGGCTTCGACCGCCGGCAGGGCTGGCGAGCGGCTGCGGGGACGGCGGGATCCGGGGCAGCGGCGACCCGGGCACGCTCCGACGAGGGGAGGCACGGGGATGGCCGGCAGCGGGCGGCGCAGAGGCCAAGGCTACACGGGCAGCGCCGGAGAGCAGCGCCGGCGGTGGTTGCGGCTGTGGGCGACGGCGGCTGCGGCTCGCAGCGGTGGCGGGGAAGAGCATCGGCTCGGCATCCGGCAACCTCCGGCCGAAGCGGCGGCGGCGGCTGCCGCATGAGCTGGGGAAGGCCGAATGGGCGGCGGGGCTGGAGGCGGAGTAGAGGAGCTCGCCTCCCTGCGTGGCGACAATGATTGCCCTGGCCTAGATGGGCTTCGCGCGGGCCGCGCGAGGTCTCGGGCGGGCCCGGTGGCTGAGGAGGCGACTGGGAGGAGAGAGAGTGCACTTAGTGGCGGCTGGTGGTTGGCTCGGCGCGGAAATCGAGGGGAGGCTAGGGTTTGACCATTTTAGGTAGGGGAGGGCTTCCTTTTATAGCAGGGGGGTCTAGGGTTAGGGGTTTTGTCCGTTTTTGGACCGTCGTATGTCGATCGGGCGGTCCGAAACGGTGGGGTAGGCTAGGGTAGGCCTTAGTGGGCTGTGGTAGAGAGGTTGGGCTGAGATGAGAGGGAGATTTTTGGCTCGACGACGAAGTTTTATAAACCAAAAACGTTCGATATTACACCGGCTATAGCCGCTATATATTTAACGGTTCGGGTTTCAAACGACCTCCGATTGCGGTGAAGTTTGGCAGGCGGACTACCTACAATAAAACAAGATCACATGCCAAATTTCGACCCCATTCGAGAATATTTTCCGTGCACTTTTAAAAAGCATTATTTTTAACGATGTCGCGGGCGCGTGCAAGTGTGGTTGGTCTCGAAACGGTCAATGACAAAAACGGAGAGAACCGGCAACTACGAACGGATGCAACTTTTGACAAATGACGACAACGGAGTGTCGATGCAATGCGGATGATGTAAATGATGCGATGATGAAGGTGACAACCAAATGAATCACACGATGAGAATGGAAATAAAAGGGGAATCTTCTGGAGCGTCGGTCTGGGCTGTTACAGGATCCTCCCTGTTTCGATGAAGCACTAGATTGTCTTCGAGATGTTGGTTTGTTGCCATTTGTCACTGATCATGAACACTGGAATGAGAAACACCTGTAAGTTGGACTTCATGATTCATGATGAGCACATTACTGCCTCTACAATGGACTTCTTTCCTCTCACTCCACTTGCTGCCTCAGGAGACAGATTACACTCATCATCTGAAGCCTATGCTGCTACCACACGAAGCATCTTCCAGTCAACAGAGCCAAATATGACTGGTATGCTTACACTCATGAATCCATTGGCTCAAGATGCAGAGTTGCCCACCTCCTTCTATGTTGATGATCTTCAGTATATGCCGAGGACCATCTATCATATTCTTAGTCACACCATCTAGCCGAACAAAGGACACAACTCTTCACGCAAACTGGAAGGCGCTCTGAAGACATTGGTCTACAACACAGCATATGGCATCAGGTTCAATCTTCTAGATTTATTCCTTCACAATCTTGGTGCCAATAGCATTAATCTGTTTGAACCAAGGATATATGCCCCATGGATTATGTGTTTCATCAAGTACAGAACCAGCACCAGGTTTCTACCCTCTGCACGCAATCATGGCATTTATCTTCCAGATATTGAAGTTGTCCCTGCTGATGTGTACCCTTCAAAGAGCAAGAACCCCGTTGTGGAAGGCACCAGTGGCACTGCTGACATTGAAGGACTTCTGATTCCATCTGATCCAGCCAGAGCAAGGCTGATTGGTGCAATTCATCACCCACAGCCAAGTGCCACTGTCACTGAAGCCACTGCTACTGAAGCCAGTACCCTGCCTCGCCAAAACCTGCCCAGAAGAGACCCACCGGGCCAAAAGCTTCTCAAGCTCAAGCATTTACTTTTTTAGTTAGAGACCAGCGTCCTGGAGTAAGGTAGGGAGAAGCCTTGCGCCTTCTTTTTGTGAAGGCAAGTGGCTTCGCAAACTGCTCAATTTTGTAAACCCATTTGGACAGATTTATCAGATTGGGATATTCTTGATCGATTTGGTTGGATATGTAGAAATCTTTTTCATTATCAATAGATAGAGAGCTCCTTGTCTCTCTGATTCAGAAGCAGGATCGCCACCATAAGTCGACACGAAGACAAATGCATTCCATGATCCAAGACATCAACACATTCGCAACCTTGCTACCAAGAACGCCTTTGTGGCGCATGAGACAAGTCGTCGCACCTGGAAGACATTGACTATGCAGGCAACTGAGGATGATGTTCGTAAGGATGGTTTCAAGAAGTTCCACAAATTTGGTGCTCCTCCTCCTCGTGTGGAGAAATCGCGCCAGACTCCCTCGCTCAAAGACAGTGACTTCTCCTCTTCAGCACCTTCTGCCAAAGTCAAGATTGCAGATGAAGCTGATGATGCCACCTCTTTGCCTCCATCCACTCAGTAACGCGACACTACACCAAGCTCAGCTACACCAGCATGTCATGACCCTTCTGCACCATCGACATCAACACATGTTGGGGATGCGTAATGCTCAACGTCTTCGTCCCTTTTTGGTCATCCGATGACAAAGTGGGAGAAGCATTGCCTGATAGTCTTCAAATGGGTCTTATATGGGCTGGGTGCTGCTACTTTTGTTAAGTTTACAACTCCCGTTCTGAACATTTGCTATTTTGGGTTGTAAAACTTAAGTCCTGATGGACGTCTGCACATTTTATGCTTATCTTACTTTGGCGCTTATTCAAGTTCTATTTTATGCACCTAAAGTCATACTTCAGATGCCCATTTGCCATTATGCATTTCATTATCTTAGAAAAATCACATAAATGCATAGTGATTAGATTCCAAGATATAGGGGGAGATCTCCACAAACTTAAACCTGCCATGTGCTTTTGCATTCCAAGCAAACACTTATAAGCACATCTTCACGGGGAGCTCTCTATATCTTGTAGTCATAATCTCCAAGTCTTTATCTTCATATATTTTATTCCTGTTGAAGACTTCAACGAGTTTGTCATCAATCACCAAAAAGGGGGAGATTGTAAGTGCATCTAGTGCCACCCTTGTTGGTTTTGGAGTATTGAAGACAAACGTGGTTGAGGGACTAATGTGTTTGTGAGAGTTCATAGGAGAACACAGATAGAAGTCCCTGGAGTTTCGGTTTAACCGTCGAAGACGACCCCCAAAATGTCTGAAAATATTGATGATGGCTGAAGCCATTGGTGGTATGCGAAGACATTCGCTTGAAGATAATGAAACGCGAAGACGAGGTCTTTTGGTAGTTTTGTTTCTTCTTTCCTGAGTCATAGGAACCACCGTACTGTTAACCGGGGTCGATGTGATCGAAGTCAGACGCTGACGTGATGCTCAACCCATACCTATGTCTTCGAGCGAAGACAATGAGAGGAAATCTCTTCTAGAGTTGGTTGAGTCAGCTTTACTTGCATCCCAAGTAATGTTGCCGCGTGTGTTTGAAATTCAACCGTTGGGACACGTGTCGGTTGGCCATTGACCCATGGTCATTTCGATCATATCATGTCGAGTTGCCTGATGGCTATAAATAGCCCACCCCCTCCACCATAAGAAGGGGGTTGCTCAGAGAGAGATATGACTGTTGTCGTTTCAGAGCAACCCACCTCGAAGACATTGAGAGAGAATAATCTTGCAAGGATAAACCTAAACACCTAGAGCTAGAGTGTTTGAGCATCACCGAAGTTGTTTTGTTCTGAGAGAACTAAAGACTTATTACACTTGAAGACTGTGATCTTCCAGACGGTTAGGCATATGGGTCTAGAGCATCCAAGAGTCATTGTGGATTGCCGGGTGACCAAGTTTGTACGGGTTTCAGAAGTCTCCCCTGAAGACTTACCAGAGTGATTGGGCGTTGTTCGAGGGACTTCAACTCAAGGGGAACAAGGTGAAGAAGAAGTCTTCTGAGTTAAATCTCAGCCTCCCCAACCAGACGTATAGTTGTCACAGCAACTGGAACTGGTTCAACAAATCATGTGTCTTCATCAAGCAACTGGTTCTATCCTTCCCTCTCTTACATATTGTTCTCTGTTGTGAAGCCATTGCTTGACTACTACAGTTTGAAGACATTCCCTGAAGACATTCATATCTTTTGTTTATCTTCATACTGTCTAAGCGTGTCCTTGACAAATCTTAGTGTGTATGATGATTATGCTCAGTATGCTTCTATGTCTTCATTGTATACCATGCATTGCCTAGACCTTTGATTGATATCCCTACCTGATCCTGTTTTGCTTCCGCATATTTCGAATACATTCATTGTTTCGAAGCCCTTCATAAAAATTGCCTATTCACCCCCATCTAGTCGATAACTAGCACTTTCAATACCCCCCGATACAATCCATAACATAATCAAAACAAGCAACTATGCAAGCAAAACCAGAATTTGTCTAAAATAGAACAATATGTAGAAATCTGTAGAGAACCTATACTTCTCTAACTCTAAAATTCTAAAAAAATAGGAAGACCTGAGGATTTTGCATATTAATATTGTGTAAAAATTTCAAGAATTTATCATGCTCCAATATAGAACAAAAAATTCTGCACTGAGGCTAAAGTTTCTATTTTTGCACAGCATCAATCCTACTCATCATGCAAATCATCCCAAAGGATTACCGTGCGCTCTTCACCGATCCACCGGCGAAGCGTCTTCGGGATATCCCTCCTTGTCCTCCGACCTCTTCGACCGGAGACGATGCCCGTACAGATGATGATCAAGAGCAAGACCCAGAGGAGCGTGAGTACGAGACCAAGCACTCCACCACCTGAGTCCGAGAACCCCTAGGGTAGGATAAGTCATGTACCCCTCATGCGAAGTCGAGTCTGTGTAATGGTTCATATGAAACCATGTGTGCTTGTTGTTTGTGTTCCGATGCAAGTTGCGCCTTTTCCTCGGGCAGCATGTAAGCGACTTCATCATCTATCTTATCTTAATATTATGTGATGGTCTTTCGACCTTTGTTTTACCACACTTGCACTATACCAACCCCCTTAGGCGCGCTTTCTATATTTATTGGCTTTTCCCTCTTGCCCATCCCAGTTATTTGACTTGGCTGCTCCAAACAGGATGGTTGACGGGCGGATAACCCCGGGGTAGCCTCAGCTGGGTCTTTGCTCCAGCTTTTCAAAAACGACTACAGGACGAGCCGCCTCCCCCTGTAGTCTGGCTCCGCGCGGTCGGCTGCGACCAGCCGGCCGGCCAGAGGCGGAGACGCCTGGCCTCCTAGGCAGAGGTACCACGGGTACCGCGGTCAGCATGCGCGTGGCTATAGTGGCCCCCGTCGCGTCGGAGGTCAACGCCCGCATGGCCACAGTGAAGGCAACAGTGCCCCTGGCCCTAAACAACGGCGACCGGGGAAACGACACAGTGCCGGCACGCCCTCAACCACTCCATTACCTGCCCCAGCATGGCTACAGCGCGGCCGGCCGTACCGCTGACCGCGGCCGGCTACCGCAAGACGACGCCTCGAAGGACGGCCTATGTCGCGACGAGACGGGCACGGGGTCCCGCCTGGCGGTAGCCTCCGGCCCCCGATGGGACCCTGCAGCCGGCGGGCCCTACCAGCGACAAGACCCCTCAGCCGGGGGCCCCACGGCCGGCTAGAGAGGCCGCTAGCTGGGGTCCTCCGGCTCCCTCTACACAGATGGTAATCCAGGGGGTTGGCCTATAAAACCCCCCGGAGCTCCCCCATGCACGGGGGCGATGGATAGACTCACACACTCAAACACCTTCACGTAGAGAGGAAAAGAGAGCGAGCTAGCCCCTTCTTCCTTCTCTACCCATACAGCTCAAGGAGCACCATTGTAGCCCCTCTTGGTTCATCAACCAGACTAGCAGGACTACGGGTGTTACCTCCCACGGAGGGCCCCGAACCTGGGTACATCGCGTGTCCCGCACCGCTTGTCCCCGATCCCGCCCCCGGAGTCCACCGGTGCACTTCGGCCCCAACCACTCTCGATAAGCCACCCCATGGCATCTGTCGTGAGAAAACGACGACAGTTGGCGCCCACCGTGGGGCCGTACGTGGCGCCGGCCAGAGTCACACTCCGGGCGGGACCCCTCGCCAACACCGCCGGGCGTCTCACGTCCGGGCTGATCAGCATGCCCGTGGGGTCCGCCCTCGCGGAAGCTCCCGCGGCTCCTGGCCGCGGTTCCAACCGCCTCGCGGGTGGAGCCGTTGTCTCCTCCCCTGAACCGAGCCGCGCCAATGCTCCGCTCGACATCGGCAGCCTCTGCATGCTTTTCGCGGAGCTGTGTCTCGACGACGCACCAGCGCTAGACGAGTACCCCAGCATGGTGCTCGACTGTTGCGACCCGCGCCTGTGCATGGGCGGAACTACCGCGGGCGACGCGCATGACTTCCGCGTCGTCGCGGAGGTACTGACCACCGGCTCGTCCACGTCTTCCAGTCGCGCCAGGGCGGACGCGCGGGCATCTGTCGCTGCCGCCGGTGCTGGCGTCTCTGACCCCATCGCGCCGACAACCAACCCGGCTACGGCTACGAACGAGCTGGAAGCGGCGCGCCAACTGCTGCTCACGGAGGCTACCTCCCCCGCCACAGCCAAGCGCCGGATGGAATCCGCGCAACGTGAGTATAACTCTGCCTACGGTCTCACCCCGGCTGGCAACGAGCCCAGCCGGCGGAACGACGTCCGCGGCCGCGGCCGCGTGGTCGCGAAAATCCTTGGTGGCCAGCTGCCCACCTACGATATGCCTGCGGCCAACATGAGGGCCGCCCAGGTGGCTTACGCCGACCTGGCCGGCTTGGAGGGCGAGGAGCGTGCCCAGCAGGACCAGCACATCCAGGACCTCATCAACACCGCCAACGCGCAGCAGGCCCGGCTCGACCACATCGACCTCGGCTCCGAGATCCCGCCTCCCGACGGAGACGGCGCTCCTACTGCCGGCCAGCGTCGGCCGGCCCAACAGGCCTCTTCCCCCTGCGGCTCCGCCCGGCGCTGCGGAGGCTCCCGCAGCGTGCGTTCCCAGCGCGGGAACGAGCCGCCGGCTGTCACCAGTCGGCGCGCCGACGGGCCGGAAGGAGACGGCCGATGCCTGCGTTTGCACACCCCGCCTCCGCGGCGGGAGCGCGCGCATTCGCCCTCCCCGTCGGTTCGCCCCGAGCTCGCGGCTCGCCTTGTCCCGCGCGTCCCCCGAAGGGAGAACGATGCCCGCACCCGCATCGACCGGCTAGCGCAATCGGCCCTCCTTGAAGAGGAGGGCTCGAGAGGTCCGGCGTGTTTCGGCCCCTGGATCCGCAACGAGCCATTCCCAACCGGCTTCACACTCCCTCGCGACACCCTGAAGTACAACGGCGCTGCCAAGCCGGAGGACTGGCTGATCGACTACACCACCGCAGTCGGCATCGCCAAGGGAAACAAGTGCGTAGCCGTGCGCTACGCCCCCCTCATGTTGATCGGCTCGGCCCGGGCCTGGCTAAACAGCCTGGCGGCCAGCAGCATCAACACCTGGACGGACTTCGAAGAAGCGTTCGTTCGCAACTTCACCGGTACCTACAAGCGGCCCGGCCGCCCCCGCGTACTAGCCATGTGCGTTCAGGGCCCGGACGAGGCCCTCCGCGACTACCTCACCCGATGGACCGAGCTCCGCAACTCCTATGAAGGAGTGCACGAGGTGCATGCCATCTAGTACTTCATCGAGGGCTACCGCGACGGCACCCACCTCAAGCACAAGCTCCTGTGCTCCGAGCCGGCAACCCTGGCAGACCTCATGGCCAAGGCGGACAAGTACGCCAACGCCGACTCTGCGATGCGGATCAAGGTCAGCACGCCTGGCAAGGCGATCCCGCCGCCGGCCACGCAACGGCCGGCTGCCGACAACCGGCAGCAACAGAACAACAAGCGCAAAACCGACCAGCCGGATCCCCGCTATGGGAGCCGGCAGGTCGCCACCGTCGAAGAAGAGCAGCCGACTGCCCAGGCTCCCAGCCAGCGTCAGCGGACCGGCAAGGCCGCCTGGCAGCCCAAGCTTACCTTCGAGCAGATGCTCGACGCGCCCTGCAAACACCACTCGGGGGCCAAGCCGTCAACGCACACGCTCCGGCAATGCAGCTTCTCGCAGCGGTTGGCCCGGGGTGAAGGCCTTCTGTCTCCCCCGCCGCCGCCGCCCCGAGTGCCGGCTCCGGCTCCCGCGCCAGCGCCGGCTCCGGCACCGGCCCCACGCGACGGCCGCCTGCACGACCTGTTCCCCGACCAGGACGGGGCTTACGTCATCTTCACCAGTGAGGAGACG
The DNA here is from genome assembly GCA_039707655.1 of Elymus sibiricus. Classification (NCBI taxonomy): domain Eukaryota; kingdom Viridiplantae; phylum Streptophyta; class Magnoliopsida; order Poales; family Poaceae; genus Elymus; species Elymus sibiricus. Next base: position 309,397,376 of record CM077671.1, read on the forward strand.
GACAAACACGCCCAGCGTCGGCTCCGGCGCGAGGTGAACGCCACCGTGCCCTCGACCCCCAGTTCATGCATTGGTCCGAGAAGCCTGTCACCTGGAGCCGGGCGGACCACCCGGTAGTGATGCAAAACCCGGGCAGCTACGCCCTCGTCCTCGATCCCACCATCACCTTCGAGAGGATCACCTGCCGGTTCTCGCGGGTGCTGGTCGATGGAGGCAGCAGCGTCAACATCCTCTACCGCGACACCCTACTCAAGCTAGGGCTAAAGGAGAAGGACCTACAGACGAGCCAGAAGGTCTTCCACGGCATCGTGCCTGGGCAGTCCTGCTCCCCCATTGGCAAGATCTAGCTCGACTTCCTCTTCGGCGAGAAGCTCCACTTCAGCCGCGAGCCGATCTGGTACGAGGTGGTGGAACTCGACAGCCCCTACCACGCGCTGCTGGGCCGTCCGGCCCTTGTCAAGTTTATGGCGGTACCCCACTACGCTTACCTCAAGCTCAATATGCCGGGCCCGAAGGGCATCATGACCATCGACGGCAACTACAAGATGTCCATGGCATGCGCACGCGACGGCAGCCGGCTGGCCGAAGCTCTGGTGATCGCGGAGGAGAGGCGGCAACTCGACCGGCTTGTGGCTCACGCCACCGAGCAGTCGGCCGTGCCGGCCCCCCCGTCCCAGACGGCCGGCGAGGCGTTTTTCCAGCCGTCCAAGGATACCAAGCAAGTGCCGCTCGACCCGGCTAACCCCAAGCAGTGCATCACCATCGACGCCAACCTCAGCAGCAAATAGGAAGGCGAGCTCGTCGACTTCCTCCGTGAGAATTGGGACATCTTTGCATGGTCTCCCAAAGACATGCCGGGTGTTCCGAGGAAGTACGCCAAGCACAAACTTCATGTGCAGCCGGATGCGAAGCCGGTCAAGCAACCCCTGCGCCGTTTCTCTGAGGAGAAGTGGCGTACTATAGGAGAAGAGATCGCCCGGCTGCTCACAGCCGGATTTCTCACGGAAGTGTTCCACCCGGACTGGTTAGCCAAACCAATCCTGGTGCTGAAGAAAAACAAGACTTGGCGCATGTGTATCGACTACACTAGCGTAAACAAGGCATGTCCCAAGGACCCGTTCGCCCTGCCTCGGATTGATCAAGTAATCGACTCCACGGCCGGCTGCGATCTGCTGTCCTTTCTAGACGCCTACTCCGGCTACCACCAGTTCAAGCTGGACCCAGCCGATCGGCTGAAGACCTCCTTCATCACCCCCTTCGGGGCCTACTGCTACATCACCATGTCCTTCGGCTTGAAGAATGCAGGCGTGACCTTCCAGCGCTGCATGCAGAAGTGCCTCCTGCCGCAGATCGGCAGGAACGTCCACGTCTACGTGGATGACATCGTCGTCAAAACCAAGAAGCATTTCAGCCTCCTCGACGACCTCCAGGAGACCTTCGTCAACATGCGCAAGTACAAGGTCAAGCTCAAGCCGGAGAAGTACGTTTTCGGCGTCCCAGCCGGCCAACTCCTGGGTTTCTTCGTGTCCGCTCGCGGCATCGAAGCTAACCCAGAGAAGATCAAGGCGATCGAGCGTATGCCCAAGCTGCCCGCCTCCGCGACGTCCAGAAGTTCACCGGCTGCCTCGCCTCGCTCAGCCGGTTCGTCAGCCGGCTGGGAGAGAAGGCCCTGCCCCTTTACCAGCCCTGCGAAAGACGGCTCTAATCGAGCCAGGCCACGACTCCATGAGGAAGCCGGCCAAGTTCGAGTGGACCGACCAGGCGGACGAGGCATTCCGTGGCCTCAAACAGGCCCTCACCAGCGCGCCCATCCTGGCAGCGCCAGCTGAGAAGGAGCCCCTGCTCGCGTACATCACGGCGACCACGCGCGCCATCAGCGTCGTCCTGGTAGTGGAGCAGTCGGAGGAGGGCAAGGCGCTGCCAATCCAATGCCCCGTATACTACCTCAGCGAGGTCCTCTCCGCCTCGAAGCAAAACTACCCCCACTACAAGAAGATGTGCTACGGCATATACTTTGCTGCCCAGAAGATCAAGCAGAATTTTCCAAGAGCATACCATCACCGTGGTGAGCACGGCGCCGCTGGGCGAGATCATGAGTGGCCGGGATGCCACCGGCCGGATCGCCAAATGGGCAATCGCCCTTGCCGACTACGAGATCCGATACGAGCCGCGCACCGCCATCAAGTCGCAGGCAATGGCCGACTTCCTCGTCGACTGGGCCGAGACCTAGTTCTTGCCGTCTCCTCCGGACTCTACGCATTGGCGCATGCACTTCGACGGCTCGAAGACACGGACCGGCCTGGGAGCCGGCATCGTCTTGTCGTCTCCAAAGGGAGACAGCTCAAGTACGCGCTCCAGATCCACTTCGCCGCCTCCAACAACGTGGCTGAGTACGAGGCACTCGTCCACGGCCTCCGGCCCGCCCAAGAGATTGGCATCCGGTGCATCTTGTGCTTTGGCGACTCCGACCTCGTGGTGCAACAGGTCTCTGGCGAATGGGACGCCAGGGACGCCAACATGGCCAGCTACCGCTTCCTCGTCCAACAACTTGTCGGCTCCTTCGAAGGCTGTGAATTCCATCACGTCCCCCAGGCGGACAACGAGGCAACGGACGCCTTGGCAAAAATTGGCTCCACCCGCCAGGCCATCCCGGCTGGCGTCTCCCTCGAGTAGCTACGCAAGCCATCGATCAAACCCTCCGCCGAGTCGGAGTCCATCTTCGTGCCTACGGATCCTGCCGGCTCCTCGACGGTCCCGGGGGCTCCGCCGGCTACGCCTGCCGCGCCGTTCCCAGCTGCTGTCATTCCGATGGCTGTCGGCTCCGAGCCTGCAGCCGTCATGATGGCTGTCGACCAGCCGGGCCCGGGGGCTAATGAGTCTGGCCTGGGGGCTCCGGTGACGGACCCGAGGGCTCCGGCTGCCCAGGGCTTCCAACTCGAGCCGGAGCCGGCCCCGGTCTCGGCTCCGTCGTGGGCACAGCCGATCTTGGCTTTCCTCTTGCGCGGCGAGCTCCCCTCCGACGAGGACAAGGCCCGGCAGATCTAGCGCCGGGCTCCCGCCTACAGCATCATCAACCGCGAGCTGGTCCACCGTAGCACAACCGGCATGTACCAGCGCTGCGTCGAGCCCGAAAAAGGCCAGGAGATCCTCCGAGATATCCACCAGGGCGAGTGCGGGCATCACGCCGCCTCAAGGACCCTAGTGGCCAAGGCGTTCCGCCACGGCTTCTATTGGCCGACTGCCCTAGAAGAGGCGACGCAGCTCATCGACAAGTGCGAGGGGTGGCAGCGTTTCCGCGCACAAAGCCACCTGCCGGCTACGGCGCTCAAGACCATCCCGCTGTCGTGGCCCTTCGCCGTGTGGGGGATCGACATGGTGGGGCCATTCAAGACCGCTCGAGGCGGCATGAGGCCGTTGACAAGTTCACCAAGTGGATCGAGGCCAGGCCCATCAAGAAGTTGGACGGCCCCACCGCCGTCCGATTCATCGAAGACATCACAGTCCGCTACGGCGTCCCTCACAGCATCATCACCGACAATGGCACCAACTTCGCCAAGGGCGCGCTAGCGCGTTTCTGCGCCAAGCAAGGCATCCGGCTCGACCTGGCATCCGTCGCCCACCCGCAGTCAAACAGCCAGGCCGAAATAGCAAACGGCTTGATCCTGGCCGGCATCAAGCCCCGGCTCGTGGCACCGCTCGTCCGGTCAGCCGGCTGCTAGATCGAAGAACTACCGGTTGTCTTGCTGAGCCTCAGGACCATGCCCAACCGATCAACCGGCTTCACGCCTTTCTTCCTCGTGTACGGGTCCGAGGCCGTCATTCCCATAGACTACGAGTTCGACTCGCCTCGCATCACCCTGTACACGGAGACGGACGCGAAGGAGGCAAGGGAGGATGGCGTCGACCTCCTCGAGGAGGACCGCGAGCTAGCGCTGAGCCGAACGGCTATCTACCAGCAGAAGCTCCGACACTACCATACCAGGCGGATCCGGCCCCTCTCCTTTCGCGAGGGGGACCTGGTGCTCAGGAGGATCCAGCGAACCGCCGGCCAGCACAAGCTGTCCTCCCCATGGGAGGGCCCATTCATCGTCAGCAAGGCGCTACACAACAACACGTACTATCTAATAGACGCCCAGAAGCCGCAGAAGCGCAAGAGAGACGCCTCCGGCGAGGAGACGGAGCGCCCGTGGAACTCGGTGCTCCTCCGTCCGTTTTACTGCTAAGAAGGACCAGTGTATGTATGTATCCTCCCTTTTGGGCTTATGAATGCAACGGGTGCCCCAAGCCGGCTCTTGGGGCACACCAGTTTCGTTTCCTTCCAAGGCAGTTCGCCCCACACACCGGCTCCCGGACCCGGTCCCGGGGGCTCGCCGGCTAGCCTCGGCGTCGCTCCCTGAAGCCGACCACGTAATGTGAACTAAAGAAAAACCCTCCCACCCCTCCCAACTACAAACCGGCTCCCGGCTGTCCAGCTGATGGGTTTACGGGACGGTAAACTTAGCGCACACGAAAATCGGCCGTAACGGGGTCGCCGACTAGGGCTAGTCGGAACACTTTTCTTGGCCTCTGCCAAACTCGCCTTAGCCAAAACATCCTCACGGCTCTCAAACTCACGACCGACTCCCCCGAGGCGGATGCCCCGTCCCAGCTACAGACTGGCTCCCAGCTGTCCGGCTGGCGAGGCCGATGCCGAAGGGGACAAGGCTTTGGGCAGATGGAGTCAAAAGGGCAAAGAAGCTAAGGCCGAGTCAGCACGCACAAAAGACTTTGGCAAATAAAAGCAGAAACTTGTATACAAAAGCATAAACGGCCCACGGCCACAAGTTCATTACATTTAGACCCCCAGTGGGTGGGATTGCAGTCTAACAAAGTATAGGAAAGCAAAGGGTCCTAAATAGCGGCAGCGCCGTCTCCTCCCCCGGCACCCTCCGTGGCGGCTGAGGTAGAAGCCCCGTCCTTGGCCACGGCGCGCTCCGTGTCGGCTCCCGCGTCCAAGTCCTGAGCCGGCTCGGAGTCGACATACTCATCGGTGCTGGACTCGGCGTCTCCATCGCCCGTCTTGCCGGCGCTACCCTCCGGGTCGTCAAGGGCAAGCGTGAACGGGTACTCCGGGATCACCTCGCCGTCTGCCGTGCGCTCCGGGACGTACTCGTCCCACGCGGCAAATGACGCGAGGTCACTGGCCCGCACGACCCGCGCATCGGAAACCGCCTCCAGCTCCGCATCGGTGCCGACACGCTGGGCCGTAAGCAGCCCCAAGTCCAGCTCAGGGTACCACGCCCTCGCGATGCGAAGCGCCATGGCTGCTCCGGCGCGCGCGGCGGAGGCCCTCCAGGCATTCACCCGCGTGGACCCGAATTCCAGCCACCTCGACAGCCGGCTCATGGAGTTCGGCTCCACTGTGTCCGGCCAAAGGGTGCGAACCATCGAGGTGCCGGCCGCCTGGAGCCGCTTCATGGCCCGGACCACCTCGGTCAAACGCACCCTGGCAGCGATACCCACCTCATCCAGGGTCCAGGCGGCAAGCTGCCCGACGGGGATCCCCTGCGCCCGCCGATCCTCGTGGTGGGCCTCCACGGCCTCTTCCGCAGCCTCGTGCGTGCCTGGGAAAAGCCCTAAGGGAGAGGGGATGCAGGATGAACAACGAAGGAAACTAAGAACCTTAAAACAACACACGAAGACGAGCAAGACAACGTGACTTACCGGTCAAAAGCCGGTCCACCTCGTGCCCCTGCTCTTGCAGCGCGGCCTCCCTGGCCGACCACTCCTAAATCCGGCGCTCATGCTCAGCCTGGGCCGCCCGCGCCTCCTCGGCCACCTTTGCCAGCGAGGCGTCCTTGGCCTCCGACTCCTGGCGGAGGGCCGTCTCCTGCTCCTCGAACTCCCGGCGGAGGGCCGCCTCCCGCTCCTCCAGCTCTCGGCGATGGGCAGCCTCTGTCGGTGTCAAAACCGGCCGATCGCGGGTAGGGGGTCCCGAGCTGTGAGACTAGAATCGATGGTAACAGGAGACGAAGGAGACGATGTTTACCCAGGTTCGGGCCCTCCTATGGAGGTAATACCCTACGTCCTGGTTGATTATATTGATGGTATGAGGATTACAGAGTTGATCTACCTCGAGATCGAATAGCTAAACCCTAGATGAGTTCTCTGTTGGCCTACAACCTAAAACCCTCCGGCTTATATAGACGCCGAGGGTACCTAGGGTTTACACATGGTCGGTTACACATGGAAGGGATAAACATGCCTATTCACTACTCCAAACGTGGAGGATACGCCACAATTCCCGAGGCTTCATTCCTAGAGACAGGGTCTTCAATCAATCCAATGCTCGGCAAGTGGCCCATATAGTTCGGCCCATAAGAAATAGGTCGGCCTCCCGGGGACCCCTTAAACCAGGATTCCCTCAGTAGCCCCCGAACTAGCCTCCAACGCCATTGGTCCTAGCTCCAGCTGCTTCATATGATCAGAGTCTTCAGCTTGCGAGGCGAGTTCCTTTCTCCAAATAGTGATCGGCCGAGTTTAGTTCGGCCTCCGACGACGTGTAGTATTCCCGATCATGGATCGTCCGAACACCAAGAATAACTCGTTCCTGAAGGCCAAACGTCAAGGAGTAAATAGTGCTCCCTGACAACCTTTTAGATGAAAGGTCACGGCCCACCACGACCACTAAACCAGTCGTAAAAACTCGATTCGCGGTTCGAGGCCGTTTTCACCAGCACGATCCATCAATGCACAGATCGTGCTCCGTTTCACACGTGATATGTTTAATCATGCGCGTATAACGGCACACATGTCTTGGGAAGCGGAGGGATTCACGGCGCAGTGAAGGGAGGCTAACCGGCGACAAGCCCAATAAAAGGGAAAGAAAACCCCAAGGCTTAACCGCGCTTCCCATTCGCATCCCCGCTTCCCCAATCTCCTGAGCCTCCAGAGCTCAGATCTAGGTTTTCCACCTTTCCTCCTCCGAGCCCAGCCATGGCCGGCTCAGGCTCCAATGGCAAGTGGGAGGCTTCCCCGGTCACAGACCAGGACATCCGAGACCTCAAGGACGCTGGCTACCTCCCCACCAACATCTTCCACCGTGCCCCGGAGGAGGGCCAGGTGATCCCCACCCCCAAACCAGGCGAGAGGGTGGTTTTCATTCCTCACTTCATTCGAGGACTGAGCTTCCCGCTCCACCCCTTCGTTAGGGGCCTCATGTTCTTCTACGGACTTGACTTCCACGACCTTCCGCCGAACTCCTTCATGCACATATCGGCCTTTATCATCGTCTGCGAGGCCTTCTTGCGGGTCGAACCACACTTCGGACTATGGCTCAAGATATTCAATATCAAGCCGAAGTGTGTCGCAGGCGAACACGCAGACTGCGGCAGGGCGGTCATCAGCAAGCTTCCCCGCGCAGGATGGCCATCCGGCACCTTCATCAACACCATCAAGACTTGGCAAAAAGAGTGGTTTTACATCACCGAGCCAAGGGAGGAGGGCGGAACTGTTCCTGCCGAATTCAGATCTGGTCCCCCAACCAGATTGACCTCATGGGTCTGAAAGGGCCTCCACTGGGGATCGAATACAGAGGTGGACGACCTGCAGAGGCGCATCGCCTCCATTATCAAGGACAAAATCAAGCTGACCAACGTGGTCCAGATTATGCTCCGGCGGCGCATCCTCCCCTGCCAGCGCCGGGACTCTCCTATGTGGACTTATCGGCTTGACGATGAGCCTACGATTCGTCGGCTCTTCCGCACCACTCGGGAGAAGCTGTGGAAGGCTGTTGTTCAAGGCGCAGGAGAACTGGCCAGCCGAGAAGGAGGACCGGGGCCTGCGCGCCGATAAACCCCCTTCCCAGGTATGACATAGTTTCGTTTGATCGGCTTCGTTTTCCTGAAGAAAATCTAAGCACTTTCCGATCACTTCCGCAGGAATGGTTGAGCAAGGCCACGGGCTTCAAATGCCCGGCTCCACAGCCCGAAGACCCTAGGTCCCAGCTGCTGTCGGAGATGCTTGTCGTGGCGCCTTACAAGGCGCCAGAGAAGAAAGAGAAGAAGAAGAAACCAGGCCGAGAAGGCCTGCGCATCAAGGACCAGCTGGAGGCTGTGTCCGAGGAAACCCATGCCTCCTCGAAACAAGAGGAGGAGCACGAGGGCGAGGGGGAAGGCGATTCCCCCCTCGCAAGAAAGAGGGCGGCGTCATCGTACGCCACAGAGGATTTACCTCCTCCCGCCCCGAAGAAAGCGCGTCGGACAAAGTTAATTTTGTCCGACGACAGTTCGGACTCGGATACCGAGTCCGAGGACTTTGAGAAGGTTCCACGAAGGAACCTAAGGGTCAAGCCCCCAGCTCGAAGGTAAAGATCCGAAGACTTCCTGAGCTATTAGTGCTAGGTCTTGAATGTTATTAACATGTGAGCGCCTATTGACTTGCAGCCCACCACGTGTTCTCCCCCCGATCAAGTCTCGGACGGGGAGACCCCGCCCGCCGAGCTAGCGGAGAGCAGGACCACGTCGCACCCCTCTCCTCCGGGCGCCACGAAGGATGCCGCCGAGGTGTCATCCCAACAGGCTCCTTTGGAGCCGAACACCAGAGGTGGGGGAGACGACGTCATGGTCGAGGCTAACGCCTCGGCCGCTGAAGACCGGGGGGAACAGTCCCTCCTGGATACTGAGGAGACCGGACGAGGGGATGTCCAGTCCCTTCCGAGGTCGTCTCCGGAGCGCACCATGCCTCCGGAGGCACCGGTTCAATCCCCGGTTGGAGATCGGGTTAACCGATCTTCATCGGCGCCACCGACCAATGGGTGGCCGGCTATGGGGGATGCCCTGTCAAGCGCCTCCATCTCCGAGGAGCACCGCACCCTTATGGGTGCGGTTTTACAAAGCATTCAGTCCGTTGATAGTGGACTGAAGGAAGCCTTCAAGGGTCTCCTGACGGGCTTCCAGGTAAGCCACGTAATGTTTTGTTAATTTACTAATTTTGTGCTATCGTTATATATAGCAGCCCCCGAGCCCTAGGTGAGTTTGGAAAAACTCACCTGGGGGTCAATCATAGATCATTAACCGGACAATGCATCAGACAATATTTGTTCGTAATGTTCCAATAGCCCTTAAGAGGACCGAACATGTGATCATATTTATGATAGTTCGTAGGTTTGAATCCATGTAACCTGATAGTGGCTTGTTATGTGTAGGCTTCGTCATCGGTGGCGGCTGTTAATGCCGCCGAGCTAGACGAGCTAAATCGGAAGCTCAAGAGCTCCGAATATGAGCTCGACGCTCTGAACAAGAGATTCGACGAGGCGCAAGGTAAGCCGGATTATAATATCCGAATTCTTCATCACCGTACTGTCGACGCGGTGTTTTTATATGTTTGATCCTTACGCAGCCTCGGCGAAGGAAATTGAGAAGCTCAAGGCCAAGCTTCAGGAGGCGAAACAGGAGGCCGCGAGCGAGAAGGCGGCGGCCGAACTAGCGGCTGCCGCGCTCTCCGATTTAAAAGCCACCGGCGCCAAACATGCAGCTCGGGTGGAGGAAATCCAGCAGGAGCTCAAAGACGCCGGTCAAAAGTGCGAGGACCTCGAGCAGAAAGGCAAGGAGCTGGCCGCCGAACTATCCACTTTGAAATCCGATCTCCAGAAGGAGCGGGTGGATAGGCGGTTCTATGAAGAGCAAGTCAGCCAGGTCAAGGCTATCACGGATGGTAAGCCGTATTTACTGCAGTGTGTCTTCGGGGATAGCAAGTTCGCATTGCTTACCCAAGTGTGGCGTTCCTTGATGTCTACTACGCAACCTTCTTCTTGTAGACTCGTGTTGGGCCTCCAAGCGCAGAGTTTTGTAGGACAGTAGCAAATTTCCCTCAAGTGGATGACCTAAGGTTTATCAATCCGTGGGAGGCGTAGGATGAAGATGGTCTCTCTCAAACAACTCTGCAACAAAATAACAAAGAGTCTCTTGTGTCCCCAACACACCCAATACAATGGTAAATTGTATAGGTGCACTAGTTCGGCGAAGAGATGGTGATACAAGTGCAATATGGATGGTAGATATAGGTTTTTGTAATCTGAAAATATAAAAACAGCAAGGTAACTAATGATAAAAGTGAGCACAAACGGTATTGCAATGCTTGGAAACAAGGCCTAGGGTTCATACTTTCACTAGTGCAAGTTCTCTCAACAATACTGACATAGTTGAATCATATGTAAATCCCTCACGTGCGACAAAGAGTTCACTCCAAAGTCACAAATAGCGGAGAACAAACGAAGAAATTATTGTAGGGTACGAAACCACATCAAAGTTATCTTTTCTGATCAATCTTATGAGCTATCCCTATAAGTGTCACGAACAGCCCTAGAGTTCGTACTAAAATAACACCTTAAGATACACATCAACCAAACCCTAATGTCACCTAGATACTCCAATGTCACCACAAGTACCCATGGGCTTGATTATACGATATGCATCACACAATTTCAGATTCATCATGTTCAATCCAACACAAAGAACTTCAAAGAGTGCCCCAAAGTTTCTACCGGAGAGTCAAGACGAAAACATGTGCCAACCATTATGCATAGATTCCCAAGGTCACGGAACCCGCAAGTTGGTCACCAAAACATACATCAAGTGGATCAATAGAACATCCCATTGTCACCACGGATATCCCATCGCAAGACATACATCAAGTGTTCTCAAATCCTTAATGACTCAATCCGATAAGAAAGCTTCAAAGGGAAAACTCAATTCATCACAAGAAGATAGAGAGGGGAAAACTCCATATGATTCATCTATATTAATAAAGCTCGCGGTACATCAAGATCGTGTCATCTCAAGAACACGAGAGAGAGATCAAACACATAGCTACTGGTACATACCCTCAGCCCCGAGGGTGAACTACTCCCTCCTCGTCATGGAGACCGCCGGGATGATGAAGATGGTCTCCGGTGATGGTTTCCCCCTCCGGCAGGGTGCCAGAACGGGCTCCCGATTGGTTTTTCGTGGCTCTAGAGGCTTGCGGCGTCGGAACTCCCGATCTTGGTTTGTTCCTTGGGGTTTCTCTATTTATAGGAATTTTTGGCGGCGGAAACAAGTCAGGGGGGTCCACGAGGTGACGACAAGCCAGGGGGGCGCGCCCTAGGGGGGGGCAGGCTTGTGGTGGCCTCGTGGCTCTTCTGGCCCAACTCCAACACTCCCTGGGCTTCTTCTGGTCCATAAAAAATCACCGTAGATTTTTATTCCGTTTGGACTCCGTTTGATATTCCTTTTATGTAAAACTCAAAAACACGAAAAAAAACAGAAACTGGCACTAGGCTCTAGGTTAATAGGTTAGTCCCAAAAATAGTATAAAATTGTAGTAAAATGATTGTAAAACATCCAAGAATGATAATATAACAGCATGGAACAAGCAAAGATTATAGATACGTTGGAGACGTATCAGCATCCCCAAGCTTAATTCCTACTCGTCCTCGAGTAGGTAAATGATAAAAACAGAATTTTTGATGTGGAATGCTGCCTAACATGTTCATCATATTCTTATCTTCTTTGTATAGCATGGACATTTGGACTAGTAAATGATTCAAAGCAATAGTGTAGTTTTAACATAATGACTTCAATACTCAAGCATGTCAACAAGCAACCATGTCTTTCAAAATATCAACACTAAGGAAAGTTATCCCTAGCCCATCATGCTCAATCATTGATCCATTCATGAAACACACTCAAATATTAGCTATGCCCAATGCTCAAGTACGATCATAGTGCCCCCTAGTTGGTGCTTATGAGAGAAGATGGAGACTCAAAGCAAAAATAAAAATTGCATAAAGTAAATAGATAGGCCCTTCCCAGAGGGAAGTAGGGATTTGTAGAGGTGCCAGAGCTCAAGGTTTAAATTGAGAGAAAAAAAATATTTTGAGTGGCATGCTTTTCCTGTCAACGAAAACGACAAAGTAGCTCACAATACTTTCCATGCTAGATACATTATAGGCGGTTCCCAAACAGAATGGTAAAGTTTTTACTCCCCCTCCACCAATCAATCACACTCCACGACGAGCCGAATCCACGGGTACCGTCCATACAAACAACAATCCTAGGGGAGTTTTGTTTCATTATATTTTGATTTGAATTTTTGAGCATGGAACTGGGCATCCCAAATACCAGCCACTTTCTCGTGAATGATAGTGAATCAACACATATCGTGAGAATAACACACCTAGCATGGAAAAATATTGGATACTCCCCACCATTTCATGAGCGGTACGGGCACGCAAAAGAGAAAATTTATTTTGAAAATTTAGAGATGGCACATACAAATTTGCTTGGAACGGCATGGAAATACCGCATATAGGTAGGTATGGTGGACTCATAAGGCAAAACTTGGTTTAAGGATTTTGGATGCACAAGTAGTATTTCTACTTAGTACAAATGAAGGCTAGCAAATAGATTGGGAAGCAACCAAACCAAGGAACGAAAAATCACATAAGTGAGCATTGAGTCATAACTAACACCGAATAATGCACCACAAGTAGGATATAACTTCATTGCATAACTATTGACTTTCGTGCATGCATAGGGAATCACAAACCTTAACACCAATATTCCTACTAAGCATAATTACTCACTAACATGACTCACATGTTACTATCATCATGTTTCAAAACTATTACAAAGAATCAAGTTTAATTTGTCCCATGATCTTCATGAAAGTTTTTATTATATCCTCCTTGGATATCTATCACTTTGGGACTAGTATCATAAATTGCTATTGCTTTTTTGGCAAGCTCAAACAAATTTAAGTGAAGTACATGAGCATAAAGATTTCATCCCTCAAAAAGGTATAAGTGAAGCATGAGAGGAAATGACAAGCTACTCACAAAAGGTATAAGTGAAGATCAATGAGTAGTCAAACAATTAAGGAGCTATGTGAGGACTCTCTCTCCCTCAATAAATATTTTATGATCTAAGTATTTTATTCAAACAGCAAACAAAAAATAGAACTCCAAGAATAGCACGCATAATGTGAATGAATAAAAATTTAGGCTCAACATAGGCTAAACGATAATTGTCGATGAAGAGATGTGGGATGCATAGCATCCCCAAGCTTAGATGCTTGAGAATTCTTGAAATATTTACTTGGGGTGCCTTGGGCATCCCCAAGCTTGAGCTTTTGTATCTCGTTCAATCCTCTCATATCATGGTTTCACCTATTCTCAAAAACTTCATCCACACAAAACTTGAAAAGAACTCGTGAGATAGGTTAGTACACATAATAATAAATCAACTCTTTATGTACTGCAAAGACAAGTTGCACAATAATTTTCAAACATTAGGTACTGTATACTATCATTTCTACAATTTATATCTACCAATATAGGCTATGGAAACTATAGGATAAGTAGATAACAAAACTATGACAGCAATCTGTCCAAACAGAACAGTCTGTAGCAATCCATTAAACCAGTGTACTTCTGTAACTCAAAAATTTATGAAAATTTAGGACATGCTATCAAATTTATATGACAACACTGTGTAAAAATTTCAGAAACTTTCCACGTTCCAGTAAAATATGAAAATTCAAACACTATAGCCAAAGTTTTTGTTTTTACACAGCACTCATCAAAACATGCAATGCAAGCATCCTAAAGGCAATTCTTGGAACTTTTTATTGAAAAACAAGATTATAAATAACACCTAACAGAAAACAAGAAAATAAAATGACGCTCCAAGCAAAGCACATATTGTGTGGCGAATAAAAATATAGCTCTAAGTAAGATATACAGATAGTGTTGAAGACGAAAGAGGGGATGCTTCCGGGGCATCCCAAGCTTAGGAGCTTGATTATTCCTTGGATATTACCTTGGGGTGCCTTTGGCATCCCCAAGCTTAGGTTCTTTTCACTCCTTATTCTCCTCATATCGGTGTCTCACCCAAAACTTGAAAACTTCAATCACACAAAACTTAACGGAACTTCGTGAGAAGGGTTAGTGTAATAAAGATAAATCATTCACTTAGGTACTGTCAAGACAAGATTCATAATTGTTCCCACATGATACCTACTGTATTCTATCATTCCCATAATTTATATCATTTAATATATGCTATAGAAACACTAAAACAAGCAAACTATGCATGCAAAACAGAATCTGTTAAAAACAGAACAGTCTGTGAAGATCTGTAGTGTAACCATACTTCCCTGTCACTAAAAATTCTGAAAAATTAGGACAACCTGAATAATTTGTATATCAAGACTGTGTAAAAATTTCAGATCAAAATCGCATTCCAGTGAATTTACAAAATTCCTGGACTGAGAGAAAAAGTTTCTGTTTTTGCACAGAATCAAGTCAACTATCATCCACACTATCCCAAAGGCTTTACTTGGCACTTTATTGAAACAAAAGCTATAAAACATGATTATACAGTAGCTTAATCATGTGAACACACAAAAAAAGAAAGTAAAACTTCTGGGTTGCCTCCCAACAAGCGCTTTTCTTTAATGCCTTTTTAGCTAGGCATGATGATTTCAATGATGCTCACAAAAAAGATAAGATTTGAAACAAAAAGAGAGCATCATGATGCATATGACTAGCACACTTAAGCCTAACCCACTTCCTATGCATAGGGATTTTGTGAACAAACAATTTATGGGGGCAAGAATAAACTAGCATAGGAAGGCAAAAGAAGCATAACTTCAAAACTTTGAACACATAGAGAGGAAACTTGATATTATTGCAATTCCTACAAGCATATGTTCCTCCCTCATAATAATTTTCAGTAGCATCATGAAGTAATTTCACAATATAACTATCACATAAAGCATTCTCTTCATGATCCACAAGCATAGAAAATTTGTCACTCTCCACATAAGCAATTTTGTTCTCATTCATAATAGTGGGAGTATCATATGAAGCTCGAATACTAAAAATTGTTTCCACCTTAAAAGAGTAATTTTCAGTAAAAGGATATTCAAAATTATGACAATAATTATCACTACTCTTTATAACATAAGTATCATCACAATAATCATCATAAGTAGCAACTTTGTTCTCATCATAGTCAATTGAAACCTCTTCCGAAATAGTGGAATCATTAATAAATAAAGTCATGACCTCTCCAAATCCACTTTTATCATTATAATAAGATTCAACACCCTCCAAAATAGTGGGATAATTATTATCTAAAGTTGACACTCTTCCAAACCCACTTTCATAAATATTGCAATCATCATAAATAGGGGGTATGCTATCATCATAATAAATTTGCACATCAAAACTTGGGGGACTAAAAACATCATCTTCATTAAACATAGCATCCCCAAGCTTGGAACAAACATTAATTGCAGCAAATAAATTCTCAAACATGTCATTCTCATCAAACATAGCATCCCCAAGCTTGTGGCTTTGCATAACATAAGCATAATAACTCTCATCATTAATAGTATGAATAGCACCAATCGTATGACAATTATTATCATCACAATTTTCTAAGTTGGTGCCAAAAAGATTTTCAAGATTATAAGGGGTGTCATTATTTGGGAGAGATACCACTTTACCTTTACTTTTCTTTCTTTTCTTCTTCTTCACCACATTATGTGTGGGTTTATTTAATTCCTCCAAGCTTCTTTTTGAAGAGGTTGGTTGAATAAAAAGCTCCTCCTCGTTACCTGATTCATCATAAGAAAAAATAGGAGGATATTGGGAAACCTCTTCCCTTTCGTTAGTGTTCTCTTCATCTTCTATTTGTTTTCTTGTCTTTAAGTAATTGGCAATATAAGGATTCTCAATGCAATTTACCACGCAATACATATAGATTTCATTTAGATCAAAATCAATCATTTTCATGAGAACCCATGCTGGAACATCCTTAGTTTTATGTTTCATTTCTTCATACCCCAAAAATAGACTAAGTTCATTATGATGCTCAAGGGTAATGAGGTTATCACAATTTTTGGACACAATTCGATCATGAAATAATTCACATTGGAAATTAAAATGACCACTTTCATTGCAAAGTTCACAAGGACAGCGAGAAATATTAAGTCTTTCAGCACAAACATATAGCCTCTCTTGCAACCATTTAGTTTCTAAATACTTATGCCTCTTACAAAATCTATCTTCCCTTTTAGGCATGTCTTCACAAACTCTATGCACTCCAGAAAAATTGACATGCTTATAAGAAATCTTTTTTTATCATGACTAGTGTAATCAACATTAGTACTATGGATATTCAAAGAATTCATACTAACAACATTGCAATCATGCTCATCACTCAAAGATTTAGTGCCAAACATTTTAATAACTTCTTCTTCTAACACTTGAGCACAATTTTCCTTTCCATCATTTTCACGAAAGACATTAAAAAGATGAAGCATATGAGGCAACCTCAATTCCATTTTTTTGTAGTTTTCTTTTATAGACTAAACTAGTGATAAAACAAGAAACTAAAAGATTCAATTGCAAGATCTAAAGATATACCTTCAAGCACTCACCTCCCCGGCAACGGCGCCAGAAAAGAGCTTGATGTCTACTACCCAACCTTCTTCTTGTAGACTCGTGTTGGGCCTCCAAGCGTAGAGTTTTGTAGGACAGTAGCAAATTTCCCTCAAGTGGATGACCTAAGGTTTATCAATCTGTGGGAGGCGTAGGATGAAGATGGTCTCTCTCAAACAGCCCTGCAACCAAATAACAAAGAGTCTCTTGTGTCCCCAACACACCCAATACAATGGTAAATTGTATAGGTGCACTAGTTCGGTGAAGAGATGGTGATACAAGTGTAATATGGATGGTAGACATAGGTTTTTGTAATATGAAAATATAAAAACAGCAAGGTAGCAAGTAACAAAAGTGAGCACAAACGGTATTGCAATGCTTGAAAACAAGGCCTAGGGTTCATACTTTCACTAGTGCAAGTTCTCTCAACAATACTGACATAGTTGAATCATATGTAAATCCCTCACGTGCGACAAAGAGTTCACTCCAAAGTCACAAATAGCGGAGAACAAACGAAGAAATTATTGTAGGGTACGAAACCACATCAAAGTTATCTTTTCTGATCAATCTTATGAGCTATCCCTATAAGTGTCACGAACAGCCCTAGAGTTCGTACTAAAATAACACCTTAAGATACACATCAACCAACACCCTAATGTCACCTAGATACTCCAATGTCACCACAAGTACCCATGGGCTTGATTATACGATATGCATCACACAATTTCAGATTCATCATGTTCAATCCAACACAAAGAACTTCAAAGAGTGCCCCAAAGTTTCTACCGAAGAGTCAAGACGAAAACATGTGCCAACCCCTATGCATAGATTCCCAAGGTCACGGAACCCGCAAGTTGGTCACCAAAACATACATCAAGTGGATCAATAGAACATCCCATTGTCACCACGGATATCCCATCGCAAGACATACATCAAGTGTTCTCAAATCCTTAAAGACTCAATCCGATAAGAAAGCTTCAAAGGGAAAACTCAATTCATCACAAGAAGATAGAGAGGGGAAAACTCCATATGATTCATCTATATTAATAAAGCTCGCGGTACATCAAGATCGTGTCATCTCAAGAACACGAGAGAGAGATCAAACACATAGCTACTAGTACATACCCTCAGCCCCGAGGGTGAACTACTCCCTCATCGTCATGGAGACCGCCGGGATGATGAAGATGGTCTCCGATGATGGTTTCCCCCTCCGGCAGGGTGCCGGAACGGCATCCCGATTGGTTTTTCGTGGCTCTGGAGGCTTGCGGCGGCGGAACTCCCGATCTTGGTTTGTTTCTGGGGGTTTCTCTATTTATAGGATTTTTTGGCGGCGGAAACAAGTCAGGGGGGTCCACGAGGTGACAACAAGCCAGGGGGGCGTGCCCTAGGGGGGGCGCGCCTCCCAGGCTTGTGGTAGCCTCGTGGCTCTTCTAGCCGAACTCCAACACTCGCTGGGCTTCTTCTGGTCCATAAAAAATCACCGTAGATTTTTATTCCGTTTGGACTCCGTTTGATATTCCTTTTCTGTAAAACTCAAAAACACGAAAAAGCAGAAACTGGCACTAGGCTCTAGGTTAATAGGTTAGTCCCAAAAATAGTATAAAATTGTAGTAAAATGGTTGTGAAACATCCAAGAATGATAATATAACAGCATGGAACAAGCAAAAATTATAGATACGTTGGAGACGTATCATTCCTCAGGCGCCTGCTCGGACCTCCAGAAGAGCACAGCGGACGCGAACCGGTTCTATGCTTCGCGGGGAGAGGGAGATGAAGCTCGACTGTTTTGGGCGCAATTTGAAGCCCCCGAGCGCTCTCCTCTCCTCGTTGAGTAGCTGAAGCAGCTGATGGAGCTACACCGGATGGCAGAGCCGGCCATGAAGGATCTCTGCATCCGGCTATGGCCCGACGAGCCGTTGCCGAGTAGCTACTTCGGCCTGGTGCAGAAGCTGAGAGACGCCTCACCTCGGATCGACGCACTAAGGCGGTCCTCCTGTATCGAGGGAGCTCGGATGGCCTTCGCAAGGGCCAAGGTGCACTGGCCGGGTCTTGAACCGACGAAGATAGCCACTCCTCCGCCGCCCCCTGTAAAGGAGCATAGGTGCCCTGAGCGATACTTCTCCGTAGTTATGGAGGGTGCTCGGGCAATAGAGGCTCAATGTTCGAGAGAAAACATTTATGAGTAAATGCGTTGTAATATGTCCGAAGACCTTTTAACGCGTTTATATTTAAGATGCATGGTTTATCATGTCTTTTGTGTTTTGCATCCTTTATAACTCATGTGTGGCCGTTGAAACTGAAAGTTGCGAGTCGTCGGCTTCAGCCCCCATGTAGATACTACGCGGGGTGTCTCTGCCAACGCACTGTGACCCTTAGCCGAGCTATCGGTACCCGAAGGCGGTAGTGTGGGGCGGACAAGGCAATCATACCATAATGCTTTATTGCTTTCACTTAGCCGTAGGGGCACGAAAAAGGAGTGCTGGGGGCTGATGACTAGCCCCCAAGGGTTTGTGATGTTCGGATGAACCACGACCAAAGCCGATATCACATGGTTTGTACTAATACCAAACCCATCGCATGACACGGAATAACCTCTAACGAGGTTTATTTAAGCTCGGATTCGCATACCGGTTCTCGCATACTATGACAGTCAGTTTTCGGCTTTCTCCGCTGAGGTACTTGACCAGGCTAGCCGAAAGCACAATCGCAGCGGTTCTCCCTTTGCCCTTTTAGCCGAACGAGCGGAACGTAAAGGGGCAAGCACAGGAGCCGGGCAACCCAACTATTGACCCAAGACATAGTTCGGAACCAATGCATATAAAGCAGAATTCCAAGACGCCGAACGCAAAATCAGTTGTGCTTAGGGCGATTTTTTTTTAGTTCGAGCCCCCGGTCTAATAGCCGGTTGCATCGTAAAGTATACCAAACGGGTTCGCAAGAAGAGGGGGAAAATAGAGAGTGTGCCAAAAAAAAGACAGCGAAGAGATCGTGTATGATACATCTGTATTTTACTCAACAACTCTTATTATTCAAATTGCCAATGCAACTGTTTACAGGTATTTAAAAATGAAATATAAACCTTATAGGAGGGGTTGTACCAGGGGTTTCGATGGGTGACCTGACGTCCTCGATGTGCCCTGTCGTTTGTCCGCTCCTGCGTCTCCTAAGGAGTTGTATACCGCTATGGGTTTTGTTGTCCGGTGAGCGGACTTTGGAGAAAAATCTTGAGAAGTCGCCGAAGTGTGAATGAGCTTTACGCCTTAGCAGCTACTTTATGGTACCTGTAGTGTGTCCGAAGACGTTTTGATGGTGATAGTTCGGTCCAGCCGAACACTTACCCTTTGGTAGTTTTTCCCCATCGCTGCCCATGGAATTTTGAGCGCGAAGTTGTGCCTCCTCGGCACGTACTTTGCTGGTTCTAGGGCTGTGCGATGGGGGGCGAGTCCCTATTTGTGGGGAGAAGAAGGTTCTGGTACTTGAGGTTGAGACCGAGCTCGCTTCCCAGCCTTACGTGCTTTTACGGCAGATGTCGGCGTTTGCCAATCATCAGTGTAGTGGAATTCGGCCGCCAAGGCCAACACATGTTCCTCAGTTTGAAGGGAGCACTCTGTGTTGCCATTGACGGTAATGACCCCCTTGGGGCCGGGCATTTTGAGCTTGAGGTATGCGTAGTGTGGGACGGCATTAAAGTGAGCGAACGTTGTACGGCTGAGCAGGGCGTGATAGCCGCTGCGGAAAGGTACGATGTCGAAGATCAAGTCCTCGCTTCGAAAGTTATCGGGCGAGCCGAACACTACTTCCAGGCTTACAGAGCCCGTGCACCGGGCTTCGACACCTGGGATCACTCCTTTAAAGGTAGTGTTGCTGGGTTTGATCCTTGACGGATCTATGCCCATCTTTTTCACCGTGTCTGAGTAAATCAGATTGAGGCTACTTCCTCCGTCCATTAGGACTTTAGTGAGGTGATACCCGTCTATGATGGGGTCTAGGACGAGGGCGGCCGAACCCCCATGACGGATACTGGCCGGGTGGTCACGTCGATCGAAGGTGATCGGGTATGCCGACCATCGGTTATACTTCGGGGCTACAGGCTCTACGGCGTAGACCTCTCGAAGGGTGCACTTCCTCTCCTTTTTGGGTATATGAGTGGCGTATATCATATTTACTGTTTTTACCTCTGGAGGGAATATCTTTTGTCCGCCACCGATCGGACCGCAAGGTTCATCCTCATCCTCGCTGCGTGGGCTCTTGCCTTGGTCCTCGTATGCGAGCTTGCCGGCCTGTTGGAATACCCAACAGTTACGGTTGGTGTGGTTGGCGGGCTTCTCTTGAGTGCTATGGATCTGGCAAGGCCTCTCCATGATTTTGTCCAGCGGGGTGGGTCCGTCGCGATTGCCTTTGGGAGGCTTCTTCCGCTGCCCAGGCCGGGAGTTGCGAAAGCCGGCGTTAACGGCCGTGTCATCGGCATCACTATTGTTGTGCCAGCGCTTATTCTTGTTGCGCTTTGGTTTCCCGTTTCCATCCCGAACGTCGGAGGTGCCGGGGTCTTCGGGGTTGTGGCTACGTCTTGCTAGCCAATTATCCTCACCTGCGCAAAAGCGAGTCATGAGTAATGTAAGGGCGGACATTGTCCTTGGTTTATCCTGGCCGAGCTGACGAGCCAGCCATTCATCCCGAATATTGTGCCTGAAAGAGGCTATTGCTTCGGCGTCCGGGCAGTCAACGATCTGGTTTTTCTTGGTCAAGAACCGATTCCAGAATAGCCGCGCGGATTCTCCTGGCTTCTGGACGACGTTGCTTAGGTCGGAGGAGTCTGGCGGCCGAACATAAGTGCCCTGGAAGTTAGATCGGAATGCATCTTCTAGATCCTCCCAACACCCAATGGAGTTTGCGGGGAGGCTATTTAACCAGTGCCGAGCTGCCCCCTTGAGCTTCAGGGGTAGGTACTTGATGGCGTGGAGGTCATCTCCTCGCGCCATGTGGATGTGGAGGAGGAAATCCTCGGTCCATACGGTTGGGTCAGTTGTCCCATCGTATTGTTCTATGTTTACGGGTTTAAACCCTTCTGGGAACTGATGCTGCATCACCTCGTCCGTGAAGCACAGTGGGTGGGCAGCGCCTCTGACCCGAGCTATGTCGCGCCGGTGATCGGCGTCTGTCCTAGCCCGGTTTAGTTCCCGACCTTTATTGTTGCGGTCGAGCCAAGGTCGGTACCCTTCCCGTCTATCGGGTGAGTATCCTCTGGATCCGTAGATGGATCGCGTACGACCTGCTCTGTAGTCCAGGTCGTGTCGCAGGTCGAACCTGTCATCGGGCTCTAGTGGCTCTTTTCCCCGTCTACGGGGTATCGTCGGCCTATAGCCGGTGTCGTCAGCCGTCCTGTCTCGTCCTCGAGGAGGGCGGTCTGGCTTGTCGTATGGGGTATGTTTGGGAGACGGCGTATCAGTGAGCTCGTCATCGAATTGTGGCAGTAGCCTTCTGCGTGGATAGCTCTTAGGTTGGTCCGATAGACCGGTACCGTATCCTTCCTCAGCTGAGAGGACTCTCATCCATCGATCGTTGAGGTTGTCTTGTTCGGCTTTAAGCTGCCGTTCTTTTGCCTTCAGGCTGCGAGCTGTGGCTATAAGTTGTTGCCTGAACAGTTCCTGATCTTCAAGATTATCGGGGATGGCGAAGTCATCGGCTTCCGGGATGTCCTCCTCCTCGATAGGGGGGAGGTAATTGTCGTCCTCGGAATCATTTAGATCGTCGGGGTTGCACTGGTCTTCCGGCCTCTCCTGACCCTCTAACGGGTGTTCGGGGATTTCGGGATCGCCGAGGTCTTCCGGGGCGTCTCCGTCCATGGTGCCGTCGACAACTTTTCTTCCCTTTTTTCCTTTTGACCGTTTATGCGGCTTTCGGTGTCTTGACGGCGCTTCACCCGATTTGTCGCCATCGTTTTTCGGAGTGTCCACCATGTAGACGTCGTATGTGGAGGTGGCAGTCCACCGCCCGGTGTTAACGGGGGTGAGGGTGTGATCCTCCTCATCCATGTATTCTACTTCCTCAGAGGCATAGTCCAACATGTCGGTTAAATCCTCGATAGTGGCTACCAATTGGGTGGTGGGTGGGACGAAAAATTCGTCCTGACCCGCCTTGAGCCCAATCTGAGAACAGATCGGGGTTGGGTCGTCGGTAATCTTCATCGACGAGATCCGATCTAGGGCCTCGTTGAGTATCGAGAGCTCGATCGGGTCGGCCTGCTTAGAGCTTCTGGAGTTAACCTCTGATGCGTCCGCGCGGGGGGAGTGTTCAGCAAGAACAGGTGTCCGGACGTCTGGCACTATGACCGGGTCCGGATTGAGAGTCGGGTCCTCGTCGGGGTAGATCCCGTGGGCGGGACCGAAAGATGGATCTAGGGTTAAAGCCTCGGAGTCTTCGGGCGTGGCAGGCGAGACCGCGAGCCCGGTTAGTGACATGTCGCCCCGAGAGTCTACGGAGAACTCTAGGTTCCCGAATCTGACCTCTTGATCAGGGGCGAAACTTCCGACACGGCCTAGATGGCCGGTCGGGTCGGCGTGCAGCACAATGCTGCCGAAAGCGAAGATCTGTCCGGGGACGAAAGTGTCCGTATTGCGGACCTCTTAGTTGATGAAGAGGCGACCATCGATTCCTTTGGCGATCACAGTGGTACTCTCAATGAAAGCACCAATGTCGGTGTCAAAACCGGCGGATCTCGGGTAGGGGGTCCCGAGCTGTGAGACTAGAATCGATGGTAACAGGAGACGATGTTTACCCAGGTTCGGGCCCTCTTATGGAGGTAATACCCTACGTCCTGCTTGATTATATTGATGGTATGAGGATTATAGAGTTGATCTACCTCGAGATCGAATAGCTAAACCCTAGATGAGTTCTCTCTTGGCCTACAACCTAACACCCTCCGGCTTATATAGACGCCGAGGGTACCTAGGGTTTACACATGGTCGGTTACACGTCGAAGGGATAAACATGCCTATTCACTACTCCAAATGTGGAGGATATGCCACGATTCCCGAGGCTTCATTCCTGGAGACAGGGTCTTCAATCAATCCAATGCTCGGCAAGCGGCCCATATAGTTCGGCCCATAAGAAATAGGTCGGCCTCCCGAGGACCCCTTAAACCAGGATTCCCTCAGCCTCGCCCTCATCCTTCTCCGCCTGCGCCCGATCCGCCTCCTGGCGGAGACGGTCGCACTCCGCAGTCAGGAGATCTCGCCGTTCGCCAAGCTGCACCACCTGGCGACGGAGGTAGACCGTCTCGGCATGGGTGGCTGTTCGGGACGAAGATGCGTTTGTCAGAAAGCAAACAAAGAAGGGGATTCAGCCCACCTTCGGAGTAGCCGGCCTGAATCCCGGGGGCTACACCCAGTGGGTGCGCTCGCGCGCCCCCACTGGAAATTCGCAAGACCCTTACCTTGCAGGTCCGCGGACATGATGGCCAGCCGGCCCTCGGCTCCACGGTTTAGGCCTAGCAGCGCGTTGTACGCGGCCGCCCGACGGTCGTGTACAACCTGCGAAGAACACAGAAACAAAGACGCTATTAGACCCGACCCGCCTGCGTCCCAACCGGCCCGAGTCTCGGGGGCTACACCCAGTGGGTGCGCTGGCGCGCCCCCACTGGAAAAAACCAAAGCAAAGACAAAGTCTCGAGCCCTTACCGCGACGGATTGCTCGAGTTGCACCAGCCGGTTGCTGGCGGCCTGGGCCTCCTGCACCGTCTGGGCACGGCAGGCGGCGAATTCAGCGACGACCGCAGCCACCGCAGCACCAAGGGCGCTCGACGCGTCGTCTATGGGCGAGCCACCGGTGGCTGCCCAGGTCTCCTGCGGCCGACCCCCCTCGGCAGGCCCGGGCGGACCCTTCGCCATGGTAACCAGGGGACCTACCCTTCCCAGCACCGTGGTTCCAGGTGCCCTGGCTGACGAGCCCGGGGCGGTCGCTCCCTCGGGCGCCGCAGCCTCGACTTCTGGCGCGCCGCCTCCGACAGCGCCCCCTCGGCTCGCCTCCGGAGCCGGGACCTCCGGATCCAGAACGACGACCTCCGGGGGCTCCTCCGTCCCCGGCGGCACATCACCTGCCTCCGACGGAGCCATGTCGCGGTCCGGCTCCGCCCTTTCGGCGGCGTCCGCCGCGGTCGCGGCCGCATGCGCTTCCTCCTCGGCCCATGCGTCCGCCTCCGCCCGCCGCTAGGGGTCGTGCTTGTCCTTGGACCTCCTCTCCCGTCCAAGGGGAAACGACTCCCACGACTGACTGGCCGCCTTCGCGTTGGCCTTCCCTGGTGGCTGTTTTCGCGCCGCCTCCTCCCACGGGCGGTGCTCCTCCACGTGCCGCTACTGCTCGGCCGCCTCGAGGTCCCGCCATGCCTCGCGCTCCCTTTCATCGGCAGCACTCTAATCTCGAGAGCCTCTAATCTGTCTATCTCTAATGACTTGAACTTGTCCCTCTTGGGGTGCCTTACCCCTCCTTATATAGGTTGAAGGGGTAGGTTTACATGTAGAGTCCTACTTCGAGTAGGATTAGGACTAGTCTCTCTTGAATCCTAATCCGGGTCTTGTTTCCTTTGTGAGGGAGTCTTTCCTTTCCTTGGGCCTTCTCTGTGAGCCGGCCCTCCAGGCCCGTCCGTGAGCCGCCTTCCGCCGGCTTGCACACTGGGCCTTGGGCCTGGTCGTCCTGTGACCCAGTAATAGAGGTGACCTATAAGCCGCCCTATGATGGGCCGGGTCATACCTCCTGGCCGGGTCATACTCCATGCCAGGTCAAACCGTGGGGAATATCCCCGACATTAGCCCCCAGGTTAGCATGAATTTATTCATGGTAAGCTCCTGAAATAAGAATAAAAAATATGTTAAGGGACCAGCTTGCTCCACTGTCCGGCTTAATTTAATGAAGTGGCTCCTTGAAAATCCGGGTTTCTTCTTCATATCAACGAGACGTCTTCTCAATCGTCTTGCTTGTCAGTGTCCTTTGAAATAAAATATTAGGAATACAACACCCATATGTCGTTGAGTCGGCCTCCAATGCTTCTGACTTGATGAAATTATTGGGAATAGAAATTCGTCCATTGTTAAACCACTCCAACCTGTGAAGCCGGGTTCCTTATATATAATCTGCCGGGCCATGATTTTTGACAATGCCGGGTCATGATCGTTGGTGACGCCGGATCAAAACAAGCGGACTCCAGTTGACTTGATAAATATATTGGGATGAAAATCCATCTGATGTTGAGCCGGTCTTCTGGGCCTTTCTATGAATAATTTGAAAGAGATGATCTTTGCAACCTTCCATCTAGAAATGAGACCTGTCTCGCTCACAATTGATATCTTAAAAGTGTACTTCTATTTTTTTATCTCCATATTACCTGTAGCCCCCAAGCTCCGAATTTATCCATGATGACTTGGTGCTTTGCTATAATATATTGGACTGTGTAGCCCCCAAGTGCCGGGTTGTCTTGCGTGCAGCAGCCTGGGACTTGCAATTGTCTTTATACTTTATAAAACTTCAGCCAGTGTAGCCCCCAAGTGCCGGGTTGTCTTGCCTGCAGCAACCTGGGACTTTTGAGCTTGGTGTTGAATGTTGAGAAATCTGGGTTGTCATCTGAGTCGCCAGATATAAACTGAGTGTCTTGTATTTAACATGTGTAGCCCCCAAGGGCCGGCTCATCAGTATGTGATGGGCCGGGTCTTTCAATTTGGACCTTATAATCTGTTTGAACAGCTGAATGATGTAGCCCCCAAGTGCCGGGTCGCATGACTGCAGCGACTTGGGGCTTTAGAAATTTTGATCTGAGTAGTGTAGCCCCCAAGTGCCGGGTTGCATGCCTGCGGCGACTCGGGACTTATATCCACTTCTCCTTTGAAAAGAAAAATATCATATGATGTAGCCCCCAAGTTCCGGGTCGTATGCCTGCAGCGACTTGGGACTGTGTGAGAATAATATAACTCATCATAATTTGTTGAATGAATCCTTGACCGTGGTTGTAACCCGGTATTTTGTCGAATATCCTGGAATAATGCCTTTTTCCTTGAAATGAAAATCCCTGCTCGTGGTTGCGGTGCAACCCGGCAAATATATGTTTGAGAAATCCATAAGTGTTGTAGTTTACTACAGAGCACAGGTTGAAAGAATCCAAGATCCGGTCAATTAGATGACCCAGCATTATATGTGATAGGGCGGCTCTTCGAAAATAGTCAATTCTTCCGAGCTGGCTTGAAAAAGCCCAATCATTTAACACATGTTATGATAAACCATGATGAAGATCCAACCATTTTGGCTATCAAAGATCTATTTGCTCCTGCAGAAGTTTATGCTTTGACCCGGTTTGAAGACCGGCATGATATGTATGTATGATGTATGGTATGATGATGCAATGCAGGATGATGTATGTATATGATAAAAACGACTGACAGAGAAAACTCAAGTTTTTTGCTTTGAAAAGCTAGGCCTAAAGCCTTTTAACACCCATAGCCGGCTCTCACGTGGCGTAAATCCGTCGTTTTAACCTTAACCAGTTCAGGGTCTTAAAAAAGATTGACTGGTAAGAGTACGAACGGGCCACATAGCGGAGGGGTTACGGTATACAGGTGAGTTTATCCCATAGCCGGCTCTCACGTGGCGTAAATCCGTCGTTTTAACCTTAACAAGTTCAGGGTCTTAAAAAAGATTGACTTGTTAAGAGTACGAATGGGCCACATAGCGGAGGGGTTACGGTGTACATGTGAGTTTATCCTAGCTTACTGTAAGCCGGCTCTCTCGTGACAAAGCCGCCGTTTTAACCTTGACAAGCTCAGGGTATTATTGCGAGATTGACTTTCATGAGTTCAGGGTCTCTTTGCAAGATTGACTGTCAAGAGTTCGGCGGGTCACATGGCGGAGTAGCAAGTTGCAAACAGGCAGGTTTAACTCATATGTGGCGTGGAAGCCGGTCAAGAGGGTATGAAAGCTAAACTCAATGAGTTGGAAGCCCCCAAGTGACTTTATGATGATCCAATAAATCAGGGCACCCATGTTTGAACGGCGCATCATGGCGGCTCGTCCACTTGGGCAACTTTTAATTTTCTGCCAATAAGGTAGGACACCCATGTTTGAACGGTCGCATCATGGTGGCTCGTCCTCTTGGGCGACTTTAAATCTTCCGCCAATAAGGTAGCGGCCCCCGGGACCGGGTTGTCTTCCTCGCAATGACCCAAGGTTCTTGTTGAAAACGACCAAATGTGTGGAGCCATGTCTATAGCCCCCGAGTCTTAAGTCGACTCGAAGAGGCGGCTTGAGAGTCTTCATAGTTGACTGTGGCATAAGCCGGCATATGGTTGACGGCTGATAACTGAAATTTATTGAAGCCAAAAGCGTGTGGCGAGTTGATGATCTTCGCGACACTCATTGTATGTCCTTGGCGTTGATAACACAACATGAACCCGGAGAATGTTGAGATGGCAGGTTATAAATGATCCCATATGATTTTTGTCAGTAATCCGGCCAGCGGTTCATCCCTGCTGGTTGTTGAAGTTAACCAAACCGCAGTGGCGGCGACTTGCATGCCTATCCATTGAACCATCCGGTGGAGGCAGAGGCTGATAATATATCATGACTTGCTTCAGAATTGTTGGAATAGACCGGATCACAGGGCGGCAACTCATAAGCGTCCGTTGGGCGGCTTGAACGAGCAAGCACAGCACCAGCATGTCGATGTAGACCGGACCGCAGGGCGGCGACTCATGAACGTCCGTTTGGACGGCTTGAACAAGCAAGCACGGCACCAGCATGTCGATGTAGACCGGACCGCAGGGTGGCGGCGTGCCGCGTCCATTGAGCGGCTCGAGCGAGCAAATGTCGTACCGGTATGTTGATATAAACCGAACCGCATGGCGGTAGCTTGTCGCGTTCATTGGGCGGCTCATGCGGGTGGGTGCTAGCACAAGATGATGTTTGCGCGAGCTCTATCTCCGTGGCACGACGATTGCCCTTGCAGTGAATAATTGTTCTGCATAAAAAATATCGCCAGCCAGAGCAATTGTTCTCGAAAGAATAAAAATGTACTAATGAAAATAGACTGGCTGGACTTCACCTGATACGCTTTGTCAGAAATTATCAGCAGCGGTGTTGATGATGACTGCGATGGGGTTGAAGTCAACCATGGGCGAGTCAAAGATACCCACGATAATCGGTGTGTACTTGGATGAATTTTGAGCTGACCACACCTTTTTTTTACCTCGTCCATCCAGCCCTCACCTCTCTCCTTTGCCTTATCCTCCCACCAACCGCACGGCACGGGGTGAAGCGAAGTACAACGGCAACGGCAGCCGGGCGTGGGGCCACTCGGCAAGGCGGGGAGGTGCCAAGGCGCAGCGGGCGTGGCGAGGCCGAGGCGGGGAGGCGGCCACGGCGCAGTGTCGCGGAGAGGCCGAGGCGGGGAGGCGATGCGGCGAGCCGGCGGGCGTGGCGATGGGGGCCTTGGCGGAGGAGAGGCCGCAGCGGAGGCTCGGACGCTCTCCGGTGAGTCAAATCGCTCAGGATGAGGCGAGGCCGACCCGAGGCCGCGACGACCAGGAAGGCATCGGCGGCTCGAAGCTGACGGGTGCATCGGGGCGAGCAGTTCGAGCGCAAAGGAGAGGCCGACCCGCGAGGACGCGGGCGCAGGCGAACAGAGGCGAGGCGGCCTGCGGGGGAGACACGCGCTCAGGCGGCAGAGGCGAGGTCGACCCCGACACGGGCGATGGCTGGGGCAGAGGTCGCGGCGGCGGCTTGGAAGCGCGGGGAAACGGGCGCGCGCACGCACGGGCGAGGCGGTCGCGACGGCAGCCGGCGGCCGGCTCAAGGCGAGGCACAGCGCAGAGAGCGGGGAGGCTGGTTGGGCCACGGCGCGACTGGAGCGGAGCGACGCGGCAGCAGGCGAGGTGGAGGCAAGGGCCGCTCAAGGCGGAGGCGCGCGACCAGGCGTCGGAGGCGGCGTAACGGAACGAGCCCGTGGCGGAGGCGAGGTGCGGAGGGGCTGACGGGGCGGAGCGGCGCGCGACCGAGGCCGGCTCGTAGCAGCGGCTCGCGGCACGACAGAGGAGGAAGCAGTGGAGCCGGCGGGAGGTGCGGCAGCGGAGCTGGCGACTCGGACGTGTGGCGTTGACCCCGTTCTCCACCCGATCTGTGACCCTCCTTTTTTTTTATTTCTGCGGGGTTTTTTTTTTGTTTGATCTCTGCCCGTGAAGAGTAGTAGTATCTGCTTGGTCCGTTTTTTTTTTTTAACACAGTACAGACGCAAGCGCTCATATACACGCGCATACACTCACCCCTATGAACGCACACCCTACCCCTATGAGCACCTCCGAATGACTGAGCCGGCATATCATCTTGAAATTTACGAAGTCACCATAGGCGCCTCGTCGTCGACGGGAACGTCTCCTCCCACTGAATGCACATCGCCGAAAATCCTGAAATAAATCCAGGAATAAATGCGAGCACCAGGATTTGAACCCTGGTGGGCTGGGGATACCACAGTCCCTCTAACCATCCAACCACAGGTTGGTTCGCATCTGCTTGGTCCGTTGCATGATGGATTTCAGCCTCTTTTTCTCCTCGGGACTTGCCTTCATCGATGCCTGGGGTTTAGAATCTTTGTACATGGACAATAGTTTGCCTTGGTTAGCTAGCAACAACCGAGCAAATCAACTTCGTGTCCACCTCGGTTATGACGGCTCGTACTTTCGATCGGATCCACGTCATTGCTTCTGTTGAAAAGCAAACGATATGTATGAATCGGATCCGCTGTGGAAACTTCCGTCGTCACGGCGATGCGCAACGATGTTTTAGAAATTGATCTAGCTTCGGGTCGCCGGATCACAGTGGCAGCGCACGACGCGGCCCTAATTTCTCTCGATCTCAAACTCATATATGCCGCTCCGACTGCTCGTCGATGGCATAGATCCTTCCGCACCGGTTCTTTTTTTTTATTCGACGCATCGCGAGCTTCTCAATCCCTGAAGAGCTCCCTCCAAAAACACAACACCATCGCGCTAGGCCCCACGGTGGGCGCCAACTGTCGTGGTTTTGTCACGGCAACATGTCCTCGTGAGAGAACTTAGGTGTGAGGCCATCGCAACTATGTGGCGGCTTGAGAGGGGTTGGTCGGAATCGAGAGACGCGAGTTTACCCAGGTTCGGCCCCTTCGATGGAGGTAAAAGCCTACGTCCTGCTTTGTGTGTATTAATGATGAGGATGATCTCGATTACAAGGGTGCTATCTTGCAACTCGAATCTCGAGAGCCTCTAATCTGTCTATCTCTAATGACTTAAACTTGTCCCTCTTGCGGTGCCTTACCCCTCCTTATATAGGTTGAAGGGGTAGGTTTACATGTAGAGTCCTACTTGGAGTAGGATTAGGACTAGTCTCTCTTGAATCCTAATCCGGGTCTTGTTTCCTTTGTGAGGGAGTCTTTCCTTTCCTTTGACCCTCTCTGTGAGCCGGCCCTCCAGGCCCGTCCGTGAGCCGCCTTCCGCCGGCTTGCACACTGGGCCTTGGGCCTGGTCGTCCTATGACCCGGTAATAGAGGTGACCTATAAGCCGCCCTATGATGGGCCGGGACATACCTCCTGGCCGGGTCATACTCCATGCCGGGTCAAACCGTGGGGAATATCCCCGACAGGACCCGTCCGGGCGACCCGCGACTTCCGCCCGGCTGCCCGCTGGCCGCCCGTTTGGGTGCCGGCCTGGAGCTGGCCGGCTGCTTCCCCCTACCGCCACCGGCCGCGTCGCCCCGGCGAGGCTCGCGGTCGGCGCGGCGAACGCGCTTCCTCAGTGTCGTGGCATCGTCTCCCGAGGCTTTGGGGTCCTCCGGGGCCGCTGCATTGCACACCTCCTCCGTTTCAGCGTCGTCGTCCGTCCAGTCCCGCAAATGTGACTGAGAAGGGAACTCACCCGCCGACTCGGTTGCCTCCGTCTCCGTCCCACCGGTTCCGGATGCGCCGGCTCACTCCGACTCGGCCGGATCCACATCGTTGGCATCCTCGATCTCCTCGGCATCCGACTCCGCCACGTCGGCAGCCGGCGCCCCATAATTCTGCAGCTGAGGAAAGACCTGCACGCAAGAAAACCCCCTCCATCGTCAAGCTGAGGAGGAGTGCCGGCTTCAGAACAAAAAAAGGGCGGGGAACGGCTCGTCACGTACCCGCGGAGCCTAACGGTCCCGGCTGTACGGGGCCTTCCCCCATCGCCATTAGCCCTCGTCCATCTTGGCGGCCGAGATGGTGTTCACCCTCTTCGCCACCTGCACCGCCTTCAGCTCTTTGGTGGAGAGCCGGCAGGGGTCGCACCACCCTCCCATCTAGCTGATGAGGTGCGGCCGGCACTGCAACGGCTGCACCCAGCGCGTCACCATCGTGGCCAGGAGGTCCACGGCCGTAAGTCCCTCCGTCCTGGTCATCACTACCAGCTGCTCGCAGAGCCGGTCCGCCGTCTCGGGCGCTTGGTGAGGGAGTCCTGGAATAAGGGGTCCTCGGGCCGTCAGCCTATCTCCGGATAGGCCGGCTTGGTGGGCCTCTCTCTGCTGTCGCAGGAAGGGCCGGATACATTGAGAGCCCGCATTCTAGAAGGAAGTCCCGAAGGCGCGTCGTGCACTCCAAGTCAAGATGAGGAAATCGACATCTCCATCCTCGGCAAGAAACCTACCATGTGTAAACCCTTGGTACCCCCCGGTGTCTATATAAACCGGGAGGGTTTTAGATTGTAGGGCAGAGAAACTCATTTAGGGTTTTAGCTATTCGATCTCGAGGTAGATCAACTCTGTAACCTTCATACCTTCAATATAATCGAGCAGGACGTAGGGTTTTACCTCCATAGGAGGGCCCGAACCTGGGTAAACATCGTCTCCTTCGTCCCTTGTTACCATCGATCCTAGTCTCACGGCTCGGGACCCCCTACCCGAGATCCGCCAGTTTTGACACCGACATTGGTACTTTCATTGAGAGTTCCGCTGTGATCGCCAAAGGAATCGATGGCTCGCGTTGTCATCAATGAAGAAGTCCGTAACATGGACTCCTTTGTCCCTGGACAGATCTTCGCTTTCGGCAACATTGTGCTGCACGCTGACCCGACCGGCCGTCTTGGCCGGGTCGGGAGTTTCGCCCCTGATCAAGAGGTCAGATTCGGGAACCTAGAGTTCTCCGTAGACTCTCGGGGCGATCTTTTGCTCACCGGGCTCGTAGTCTCGCCTGACGCGCCCGAGGACTCCGAGGCCTTAACCTCGGATCTCGCTTTCGATCCCGCACACGGGACCAACCCCGGCGATGACCCCGCCTTTGGCCCAGATCCGGACATAGCACCGGATAGCCGGGGACCAGCTCCTGCCGAACACACTTCTCGTACGGACGCATCGGAGGTTAACTCCGAAGGCTCTGGGCAGGTTGACCCGATCGAGCTCTCGACACTCAACGAGGCTCTAGATCGGATCTTGTCGATGAAAATTACTGACGACCCAACCCCGATCCACGCTCAGATCGGTCTTGAGGCGGGTCAAGAAGAATTTTTCATCCCACCCACCACCCACTTCGTAGCCACTGTCGAAGACTTAACCGATATGTTGGACTATGCCTCCGAGGAGGCAGGAGACATGGATGAGGAAGATTGCGCTCCCACCCGCCTTAACACCGGGCGATGGGCTGCCACCTCCACCTACGACGTCTACATGGTGGACACTCCAGCCGATAACGGCGAGCACACACCCAAAAACAATGGCGATAAATCGGGTGAAGCGCCTTCAAGGCGCCGGAAGCCGCGCAAACGATCTAAGGCAAAAAAGGGAAGGGAAGCTATCGCTGGCACTGAGGATGGAGATACCCCGGAAGACCTTGGCGATCCCGATATCCCCGAACATCCGCTAGAGGACCAGGAGAGGCCGGAAGATCAGCGCAACCCCGATGATCTAAACGATTCCGAGGACGACAACTACCTCCCCCCTGTTGAGGAGGAGGATAGCCCGGACGCCGAAGACTTCGCCATCCCCGAAAACCTTGAAGATCAGAAACAGTTCAGGCAACAACTTATAGCCACGGCCCGAAGCCTGAAGGCAAAAGAACGGCAGCTTAAGGCCGAACAGGACAACCTCAACGATAGATGGACGAGGGTCCTATCAGCTGAGGAAGGATACGGTACCGGTCTATTGAACCAACCCAAGAGTTACCCATGCCGATGGCTGATGCCACAATTCAATGACGAGCTTACTGATACGCCGTCTCCCAAACATACTCCATACGACCTGTCGGACCGCCATCCCCGAGGACGAGATAGGGCGGCTGACGACACCGGTTATAGGCCGACGATACCCCGCAGAAGGGGAAAAGAGCCAATAGAGCCCGATGACAGGTTTGACCTGCGAAATGACCTGGACTATAGAACAGGTCGTACGAGATCCATCTACGGATCCAAAGGGTACTCCCCCGATAGACGGGGTGGGTACCGGCCTTGGCTCGACCACAGCAATAGAGGTCGGGAACGAAACCGGGCCAGAACAGACGCCGACTACCGGCGTGACATAGCTCGGGTCAGAGGCGCTGCCCACCCGCTGTGCTTCACCGACGAGGTGATGCAGCATCAGTTCCCGGAAGGGTTTAAACCCGTGAACATAGAGCAATACGACGGAACAACCGATCCAACCGTATGGATCGAGGATTTCCTCCTCCACATCCACATGGCGCGAGGAGATGATCTCCACGCCATCAAATACCTGCCCCTAAAACTTAAGGGGCCAGCTCGGCACTGGCTAAACAGCCTCCCCGAAAATTCTATCGGGTGCTAGGAGGATCTAGAGGACGCATTCCGATCTAACTTCCAAGGCACCTATGTACGGCCGCCGGACTCCTCCGACCTAAGCAACGTCGTCCAGAAGGCAGGAGAGTCCGCTCGGCAATTCTGGAATCGGTTCTTGACCAAGAAAAACCAGATCGTTGATTGCCCGGATGCCGAGGGAATAGCCTCTTTCAGGTATAATATTCGGGATGAATGGCTGGCTCGCCAGCTCGGACGGGACAAGCCTAGGACAATGTCCGCCCTCACATCACTCATGACTCGCTTTTGCGCAGGCGAGGATAACTGGCTAGCTAGACGAAGCCACAACCCCGAAGACCCCGGAACCTCTGAAGTTCGGGACGGAAACGGGAAACCAAGACGCAACAAAAATAAGCGCCGGCACAACAATAGTGACGCCGACGACACGGCCGTTAACGCCGGTTTTGGCAATCCCCGCACCGGGCAGCGGAAGAAGCCACTTAAAGGCAATCATGACGGACCTACCCCACTGGATAAAATCATGGAGAGGCCTTGCCAGATCCATGGCACTCAAGACAAGCCTGCTAACCACACCAACCGTAACTGTTGGGGTGTTCAAACAAGCCGGCAAACTCGCAGTCGAGGATCAAGGCAAAGGCCCATGCAGCGAGGACGATGATGAGCCCCGCAGTCCGATCAATGGCGGACAAAAGCAGTTCCCTCTAGGGGTAAAAACTGTGAATATGATATACACCACTCACATACCCAAAAAGGAGAGGAAGCGCGCCCTTCGAGAGGTCTACGCCATAGAGCCTGTAGCCCCGAAGTATAACCCGTGGTCGGCGTACCCGATCACCTTTGATCAACGCGACCACCCGACCAGTATCCGTCATGGGGGTTCGGCCGCCCTCGTCCTAGACCCCATTATCGATGGGTATCACCTGACTAAAGTCCTAATGGACGGAGGAAGTAGTCTCAATCTGATTTACTCAGACACGGTGAAAAAGATGGGTATAGATCCATCAAGGATCAAACCTAGCAACACTACCTTTAAAGGAGTGATCCCAGGCGTTGAAGCCTGGTGCACAGGCTCTGTGAGCCTGGAAGTAGTGTTTGGTTCGCCCGATAATTTCCGTAGCGAGGACTTGATCTTTGACATTGTACCTTTCCGCAGCGGTTATCACGCCCTGCTAGGCCGAACATCGTTCGCTCGCTTTAACGCCGTCCCACACTACGCATACCTCAAGCTCAAGATGCCCGGGCCCAAGGGGGTCATTACTGTCAACGGCAACACAGAGCACTCCCTCCGAACTGAGGAACATGCACTGGCACTGGCGGCCGAATTCCATTACAATGATGATCGGCAAACGCCGATATCTGCCGTAAAGGCACGTAAGGTTGACAAGCGAGCTCGGTTTCAGTCCGAACTCCCAGAACCTTCTTCTCCCCAGAAATAGGGACACGCTCCCCACTACACAACCCTAATGCCAGCGAAAAGCGTGCCAAGAAGGCACAACTTTGCACTCAAGATTCCATGGGCAGCAGTGGGGAACAACTATCAAAGAGTAAATGTTCGGCTAGACCGAACTACTACCAATACACGTCTTCGGACATACTATAGGTACCATCAAGGACCTGCTAAAGCGTAAAGCCCATCCATACTTCGGCGACTTCTCAAGATCTTCCTTCCAAGGTCCGCTCGCCGACAGCATCACCCATAAAGGAATGCAACTCCCTAGGAGGCACAGGAGGGGACAGGCGACAGGGCACATCGAGGACGTTAGGCCACCCATCGAAGACCCCTGGTACAACCCCTCCTGTAAACTTTATATTCCATCTTCCAGTACTTGTAAACAGTGGCTTCGGCAATTTGAGTTATAAGAGTTATTGAGAAAATATAAGACCATCATGCATAGCCGCTTCGCTGTCTTTTTCGGTACATACTCTGTTTCTTCCCTCATCAACGCTTCTTGCGAAACTGTTCGGTACACTTTACGATGCAACCGGCTAATTGACCGGGGGCTCGAATTTGAAATATCACCCTAAGCACAATCGATCTTGTGTTCGGCGTCTCGGAGTTCGCTTTATATGCATTGGTTCTGTACTATGTCTTGGGTCAATAGTTGGGTTGCCCGGCTCCTGTGCTTTCCCCTTTATGTTCCGCTCGTTCGGCTAAAAGGGCAAAGGGAGAACCACTGTGATTGTGTTTCCAGCTAGCCTGGTCAAGCACCTCAGGGGAGAAACCCGAAAACTGACTGTCATAGTACGCGAGAACTGATCTGCGAATCCTTGCATAAGTGTTATACTAAAAACTTCGTCAGAGGTTATTCCATGTCATACGATGGGTTTCGTACTCGTACAAACCATGTGATGCTGGCTTTAGCTGCGGTTCATCCGAACATCACAAACCACTGGGGTCTAGTCATCAGCCCCCCGCGTTCCTTTTTTACGCTCCTACGGCTAAGTGAAAGCAATAAAGCATTATAGTCTGATTGCCTTGTCCCCCTCACACTACCGCCTTCGGGTACCGATAGCTCGGCTAAGGGTCACAGTGCGGAGGCAGAGACACCTCGCGTAGTATCTACATGGGGGCTGAAGCCGACGACTCGCCACTTTCAGTTTAAACGGCCACAAGGGAGTCACAGCGAATGCAAAACATAAAAGACATAATAAACCATGCAACATCATCATAAAGCGTTAAAAAGTCTTCAGACATATTACAACGCGCTTATTCATAAAAGTTATCCTTTGAGCATTGAACCTCTATCGCCCGAGCACCCTCCATCACTACGGAGAAGTATCGCTCTGGGCACCTATGCTCTTTTCCAGGGGGCGGAGGTACGGTAGCTATCTTTGTCGGGTCAAGCCCCGGCCAGTGCCTCTTGGGCCTTGCAATGAGAGCCCGCATTCTTTGTTGGGTCAAACCCCGCATGCCGAAGACTCTGATCATATGAGGCCGCCGGAGCTAAGACCCTTGGCGTTGGGGGCTAGTTCGGGGGCTACTGAGGGAGTCCTGGAATAAGGGGTCCTCGGGCCGTCGGCCTATCTCCGGATAGGCCGGCTTGGTGGGCTGCTCTCTGACTGTCGCAGGAAGGGCCGGATACATTGAGAGCCCGCATTCTAGAAGGAAGTCCCGAAGGCGCGTCGTGCACTCCAAGTCAAGATGAGGAAATCGACATCTCCATCCTCGGCAGGAAACCTACCATGTGTAAACCCAAGGTACCCCCCGGTGTCTATATAAACCGGGAGGGTTTTAGATTGTAGGGCAGAGAAACTCATCTAGGGTTTTAGCTATTCGATCTCGAGGTAGATCAACTCTGTAACCTTCATACCTTCAATATAATCGAGCAAGACGTAGGTTACCTCCATAGGAGTGCCCGAACCTAGGTAAACATCGTCTCCTTCGTCCCTTGTTACCATCGATCCTAATCTCACAGCTCGGGACCCCCTACCCGAGATCCGACGGTTTTGACACCGACACTTGGGGCGGAGGCGTCCTCTAGTTTAGCATCGCGACCGGCGGCTGGTTGACGAAGTCGGGGAGGTTGATGTAGTCCTCCTCCGGCTTCACGTTCTTCACGTAGAAGAACCCCTTCTGCCAGCTCTTCACCGAGTCCTGCAGGGGGAGCTGCGGGAACCCAACTCCGGGGCGATAATGGACCAGAGCGGCTCCGCAGGCGATCATGACCTTCTGGTCGGTTCCAGAAACCTTCACCGTCTGGCACTTGAGGTAGAAGAGCTGGCACCAGAGGTCGAGGCGCGGCTCCACCCCCAGGAAGCCCTCATAGAGGGTGATGAACGCCGCAAGCTGCAGGACGGCATTGGCGCTCAGATGGTGCGGCTGCAGCCCGAACCGCGAGAGGAACTGCCGAAAGAACGTGCTCGCCGGCAGGCCGAGCCCGCGAGCGAAATGCTCGGCCAAGACAACCACCTCGCCCTCTCGCGGGGCCGGTGCGTTCTCCGCCTCGGCGATGCGCGCCGCCAAGTGCTCCGCCGGCGGCAGCTTACGGCGGTGGCGGAGGTGCTCGATGTAGGCCTCGTCGACGTCGCTGTCCTCCCAGGCCCCTTTGCTCGCCATTCACCCCAAGGGTTTCCTGGTCGCGGCGGCGGGGCGTGTGGGCTCGGTCACGTCACAGCTCCCGATGGCGGCGGACGGCGGTGCGGCGGGCGCACGGCCTGTGCTCTGTCTCTCTCTCTCTCTCTCTACGTGGGGAGGGAGGGGCGACGAAGACGAGGCGCGGGGGCAGAGGAAGCGAATGCCCCGAACCGCCCCTCTCCCCCCTCATTTAAACCCCGCGCGGGGGTCGTGTGGAGCGGATCCGTCGCGCACGATCCCCACTACTTCCGCCGCGCGCGGGAGGGGCGTTAGTGCGCTTCGGGAACGCCAACCGACGGCCCGGGCCGCAGAAGATCCGTGCGCGTGGGCCGAGGCCACGACCGAAGTGGGCCCCGCCCCATGGCCTGGTCTTGTCCTCCGCGTGGCTTGTCAGGTTGCGGCTTGTTGCGCACTCCATGTGGCGTGCTTCTTTGGCCCAACGGGGCAGTCGAGGCGTCCCGCGACGCGTCGGCCGGCTGCGGAGCCGGCCGCCACGCTCCCACGTCTTCCAGCTCCGGGACTGCGAACGGTTTTAAAGCACGAGACTCAAGCTGGCGAGGTCCGCCACGGCCCACCAGCGGTCCTCCCCAGCTTCGGGGACTACCGATGGGGGGATAACCCTGGGGTAGCCTCAGCTGGGTCTTTGCTCCAGCTTTTCAAAAACGACTACAGGACGAGCCGCCTCCCCCTGTAGTCCGGCTCCACGCGGCCGGCTGCGACCAGCCGGCCAGCCAGAGGCGGAGACAACTGGCCTCCTAGGCAGCGGTACCACGGATACCGTGGTCAGCACGTGCGTGCCTATAGTGGCCCCCGTCGCGTCGGAGGTCGGCGCCCGCATGGCCACAGTGGAGGCAACAGTGCGCCTGGCCCTGGCCGACCGTGACCGGGCAAACGGCACAGTGCCGGCACGCCCTCAACCACTCCATTACCTGCCCCAGCATGGCTACAGCGCGGCCGGCCATACCGCTGACCGCGGCCGGCTACCGCAAGACGACGCCCCGAAGGACGGCCCGTGCCGCGACAAGACGGGCACCGGGTCCCGCCTGGCGGGTCCCCTCCGGCAATCGACGGGACCGTGCAGCCGGCGGGACCTACCAGCGACAAGACCCCTCAGCCGGGGGGCCCACGGCCGGCTAGAAAGGCCGCCAGCTGGGGTCCTCCGGCTCCCTCTACACATATTGTAATCCAGGGGGTGGCCTATTAAAACCCCCGGAGCTCCCCCATGCACGGGGGCGATGGATAGACTCACACACTCACACACCTTCACATAGAGAAGAAAAGAGAGCGAGCTAGCCCCTTCTTCCTCCTCTACCCATACAGCTCAAGGAGCACCATTGTAGCCCCTCTTGGATCATCAACCAGACTAGCAGGACTAGGGGTGTTACCTCCCATGGAGGGCCCCGAACTTGGGTACATCGCGTGTCCCGCACCGCTTGTCCCCGATCCCGCTCCCGGAGTCCACCGGCGCACTTCGGCCCCAACCACTCTCGATAAGCCACCCCATGGCATCTGTCGTGAGAAAACGACGACAATGGTGACTGCAACCCGCCAAAGCTCCTTCACCAACCCCGAAGCTGGCAACTCCAGCTAGCAACAGGGGGCTGGTGGATCCGCTCACGCTGAAGGACACCGTTAGCAGCCACAAGGCGATATTACACCGCCACCACCTCCACCGGAGAACATAACCATTGCTCAGTTTCTCCAACTTCTCCGGGAGGACCGCCAAGCCAACACTGCCGCTATCTAGCAGATGGCCGAAGTCCTTGTGAACAACCAGCAGCAAGGCAGGAACGACAATGGCTGCTCCACTTTGTCTGAGTTCATGAGGAATTCGCCCCCAACCT
The DNA here is from genome assembly GCA_039707655.1 of Elymus sibiricus. NCBI lineage: Eukaryota > Viridiplantae > Streptophyta > Magnoliopsida > Poales > Poaceae > Elymus > Elymus sibiricus. The sequence continues at coordinate 309,437,547 of CM077671.1, forward strand.
TCACCGAGACTGCCGAACCTTTGGATGCCGATGATAGGATCCGCAACATCGAGGACCTCCTTGCACTGGTCAACTGCAATGAGGATCTTGAGAAGGTGATGTATGCCTGTCACTACCTCGGAGGTACCGCCAGAGCTTGGTGGGATGGATTCAAGGTCATGCAAGGCGACCGTGTGATCACCTGGGCTAACTTCAAGGAAGGGTTTCGCACAGCCCACATTCCTTCTTGGATCATGGCTATCAAGAAAAGAGAATTCCGAGTGCTTGAAGGATCACTAGAAGGGATGTCTAGAGGGGGGTGAATAGACTACTAGCACAAATTAAAACCTAGCCTTTTCCCAAAGTTAATGGTTGGCAGATTTTAGAAATTCTAACAAGTCTAGCACACCCTACACATGCAAGTCAACAAGTATGGCAGCGGAAAGTAAAGACATTGCACATGTAAGTAAGGAGTTGAGATAGGGAGATCAAACGCAATGAGGGACACGAAGATTTTTCCCGTGGTTCCGATAGGTGGTGCTATCGTACGTCCACATTTATGGAGAGTTCAACCCACGGAGGGTAACGGCCACGAGAATCCACGGAGGGCTCTACCCACAGAGGGTTCCACGAAGAAGCAACCTTGTCTATTCCATGATGGCTTACGTCCATGGAGGACTAGCCTTACTCGGGGTAGATCTTCACGAAGTAGGCGATCTCCTTGCCCTTACAAACTTCTTGGTTCAACTCCAAAACACGAAGTAGGAGGCTCCCAAGCGATACCTAACCAATCTAGGAGGCACCACCCTCCAAAAGGTAATAGATGTGGTAGTGATGATGAACTCCTTGCTCTTGTGCTTCAATATGATAGTCTCCTCAACACTCAATCACTCTCTCACAGATTTGGCTTGGTAGAAGATATTGATTGAGTGGAAAGCAACTTGGGGAGGCTAGAAATCAAGATTCATATGGTTGGATTGGAATATCTTGATCTCAACACATGAGTAGGTGGCTTTCTCTCAGAAAATCAAGTGGGATAAGTGGGGATCTGTTTTGAGTGCTTCTCTTGCGAGTGAGTGGTGGTGGAGGGGTATATATAGGCATCTCCAAAAATCGAACCGTTACAACATTATTGACCAACTCGGTGACACCGAAGTACAAAACTCGGTGGTACCGATTTGCTCAAAATGTGGCAACTTTGGAAACTCGGTGAGACCGATATATAAATCTCGATGGTACCGAAGTGGAATAATGGCTAACCAGAGAACTTGACCATCAATTCGGTGATACCGATTTGCGGAACTCGGTGGTACCGATTCTGGAAATTGATATATCAGTGAGTTGGTCATGTTTTCGGTGAGACCGAAAATGAGAAGTTGGTGGCACCGAGTGATACGTCTCAAACGTATATACTTTTCCAAACACTTTTGCTCTGGTTTTGACCTCTAATTTGCATGATTTGAATAGAACTAACCCAGACTGACGCTGTTTTCAGCAGAATTGCCTTGGTGTTATTTTTGTGCAGAAATGAAAGTTCTCGGAATCGAACGAAACTTTTTGTGAATTTTTTCTGGGAATTATAATGAATTATGGAGCGAAGACCTGCCCAAGAGGGGGTGCCAGGGGGCCACAAGCCATCTGGCCGCGCCCCCCCTAGGGCGTGGCCAGATAGCTTGTGGGGCCCCCGTGGCTCCTCTGACCCTATTCTCAGTCCTATAAATTCATATCCGATGAGAAAAAAATAAGAGAGAAGATTTCATCGCGTTTCACGAGACGGAGCCGCTGCCACCTCCTGTTCTTCCTCCGGAGGGCTGATCTGGAGTCCGTTTTGGGCTCCGGAGAGGGGGATTCGTCACCATCGTCATCACCAACCCTTCTCCATCAACACCGCCATGATGCTCACCACCGGGAGTGAGTAATTCCTCTGTAGGCTTGCTGGACGGTGGTGGGATTAGATGAGATTGATCATGTAATCGAGTTAAGTTTGATAGGGCTTGATCCCTAGTGTCCACTATGTTCTGGGATTGATGTTGCTATGACTTTGCTATGCTTAATGCTTGTCACTAGGGCCCGAGTGCCATGATTTCAGATCTGAACATATTATGTTTTCACAAATATAAGATTGATTTTGATCCTATCTTGCAAGTTGTATGCACCTATTACGTGTCTTGATCTGCATACCCCAAGGTGACAATAATTGGGATTCTTTCGGGTGATTGCCGTAGTTTGAGGAGTTCATGTATTCACCATGTGTTAATGCTTTGTTCCGGTTCTCTATTAAAAGGAGGCCTTAATATCCCTTAGTTTCCAATAGGACCCCACTGCCACGGGAGGGTAGGACAAAAGATGTCATGCAAGTTCTTATCGCAAGCACGTGTGACTATATACGGAATACATGCCTACATTATATTGATGAATTGGAGCTAGTTCTGTGTCGCCCTACGGGAGGCTAGTTCTTCCTCTAGAAACTGAAATTTTCGATCTCCTTGCTCGGAACTCCATTTCCGAAACTGTTTTGAGAAATCGTTCCTTGGTATGTAACTCCTTTACTCCTCCAATTAGTTTTTGTTTTAGTGGTTTATACTTTGCATAATGTGCTGCACTTGATGCTACAGAAAATAAGCTTGCATGTTGAATTCTTTGAGTTCTTAGTAGTATGAATGCTTGATATGGACTCTAGGCATCCCTAAGAGTAGTTGCTATCATTCTTGCAAAGTTTTGTTGTCATAAATTTGTGGCTCAAAATTTTTAGAAATTTGAGTTTGGGAAGATGAGCTTCTTTAGGAAGAGTCTTTCAAAGAAGCGTACTTTGGGAGAATCATCAAGCGAGAGTTCGGTACGACAAGCTTATATAGAGCCCAGAGCTAATCAAATAGTCATGGCCGACGTACAACCTTGTAGGTGGCCAAGTGATGAGTTTATGATAGGTGCGGGTATCAAAGAGGAATTCGATCATTTCATTGAGAATACCGGCCTCACCGACTTCCTTGCAGATAAGTGTGTCCAACATTATAATCTTACCCGTACATTCACGAATGGATTTCGCTTTCAAACGCATAATTATTCTAAAGTTCTATTTAAGCTATATGATAAATCTTTCAATATGACTCTAGAAGAATTTTCAGTTGCTTGCAAGGTTCCACCTTGGGGTACACTCGAGAAACCATCGACGGCTGATTATAGTATGTTTCTCGAGAGCCTTTGCGTAGGAGAAGATAGGGGCATAAGTCAGGCCAGAATTAAAAGTATACAATTTCCCTCCATCCGTTACTTTGCATTGTTTAATGGGAAATGCGTGGTAGGAAAACAAGAGTGCAGTGCGTTATGTTCCACTGACCTAAGTCTTATACATACTGCTGTGACAGGTGAACAACATTTTAACCTTGGTGCAATTGTTGCCCGAAGGTTGCATTCCAACGCTAGTAATGGAGAATTATATGGAGGCATTTATGCATCCCGCGTGGCTGCACACTTAAGAGTGTCACCTCAACCTAATGACCCCATTTTACCTGATAGATATTTAAATTATGAAGCAATGCGCTATCATGAATTTCTTGTGCCCCATCCTAGAGGCTATGAGTACAACTTAATATTTAGAAAACACACGCCTATGCCTGTTATTTTGCATGCACCTACCCTCTTTAACTTTCAGGCTCGACAAAAGATATTATGTTCTTGAGGAAGAGGTGCAAGAGTACAAAGCTGCGGTGGAGGCTGCCCGTTTGGCAGAGGAGGCTGCCAGGAGTACTCCCACGAGCTATCATTCCAGTCATTACCCAGATCAGCAGTGGTGATTAGCAAGCTAGGCAAAAGCCTAAGCTTGGGGGAGTACGTATTTCTCACCGACATTATATTCATGTTCCCGCTCTTCATATAAATTGTTGGTGTTCATCCTCTTTCATTGTATATCCATGCTAGTTCTATTTCCCCCCTTTTTCTTGCGTGTTTGGAAAAACTTTGAAAATCCAAAAATATTTCTCATTTCTTTTTGGTTTTTCTTTCCCGTTTGATTAATTGTAGCATTAAAAGAAAACCCAAAAAGATTTCCTTTGCATGTTGGGAGCTCTCCCGTGTAAATAGTTTTTCTCGTTTTTGATTTTCTTTTGTTTATTTGTTTCCTTCAAGAAAAATCAAAAACTCCAAAAATATTTCGGTATGTTTGTCTGAATTTCTTTTCTTTTCTTTGAGTCGTTAAAAGAAGAAGACCACAATGAAAATGTTGAGTGGCTCTGTTAGGCATAAATGTTAATCTAACAAAAGGAGCTACCATTACCTTGTCTTCTCCTTTGTTTAAACTGCCCTGCAGATTCCAGCTTAGTCCACGGCATTCTTGTACTATTATTATTATCATATCATTCTATCATGCAAGTGAAAGGCAATGATGACGATATTTGATGAAGTGATTGTGGCAAAGGAAGCTGGTATGAACTCTTATTGTTTTTCCGTTTTTGTAAATATGTTTAGCCAGTTTGATCCTGATTCAGTATATCATGAGTAAACATGTTTGTGATAAAAATTAGAGATTTTAGCTTCTCATGCCATGCCTAATTAGCTAGGAGCTAATAATGATTTATCTTGAGTGTTAACATGCATCAAAATGGTTATGATGTGGTATGGTAGTAGGGTATTTCCCTCTGAGTAACTCGAGCAGTTTGACTTGGCCCATGTGCAAACATGTAGTTGAATTAAAATCAATGCAGCCTTCATGATGTTTAAATTCAGAATGTTCATATCCTACTCATGCTACGCCCAATGTTAATTATTCAAAATGCATGTTTATGACCGTGTTGCTCTCTAGCTGGTCGCCTCTCAATCTATTTCTAGCCTTCACCTGTACTAAGCGGGAATGCTGCTTGTGCATCCAAAAACCTTAAACTAAGTTATTCCACATGAGTCCACCATACCTACCTATATGCAGTATTACCCTGCCGTTCCAAGTAAATTTGTATGTGCCACCTCTAAATATTCAAATAAAACTTCCGTTTTGTGTACTCGTCCTGCTCATGGAGCGACGAGGCGGTCAGTATCTTCCATGTTAAGTGAGTTATTCTCGGGACGGTCGTTTATTCGCTGTCATTGCACGAGAGAGGCTGGTAAAAAGGATGCCCAGTCCTGCTTAATCGAAATCTAATAAAACAAAACTCCTTGGGACAGTTGATATGTTGACAGGCATCCGTGGATTCGGTCAGCCATGGTTTGTGTATGGAAGGTGGATAGGAGTAAACTTTACTATTCTGTTTGGGAACCGCCAATAATAAGTTTAGCATGGAAGATACTAAAAACCTTTGTCGTAACGTTGACAAGAAAAGTACACCACCTCAAAACTATATTCTAATCCTATTTTAAACTCTGAGCTCTGGCACCTTTGCAAATCAATTCTTCCCTCTGCGAAGGGCCTATCTATTTATTTTTATGTTGAGTCATCACCTTCTTACTTACATCACCAGACTGGAGAGCACTATTGTCATTCTTATGCATTGAGTCTAGTTAATGTTGGATGTGAGCATGACTGGATCTTTTCAAATTCTAAATTATAATGTTTAGTCACTGCTTGACTCTCAGAGGAGCTCTGCATTTATGTTTTGCGGTCTCAGAAAGGGCTAGCGAAATACCATGCCATCATATTATATCATGATTGTTTTGAAAAATTGTTGGCATGTGAGATATCTTATTATTGCTTGCTAGTTAGTTATGTATTGCCATGAGTAAATGAGATATTTGATTGTTATCATGAATGTGGCTACTTATGATTTATGCTGAAAACTTGAACACTAGCTAAGCATGTATACAGCAACAAGAACAAAAGAGTTTGTAAAAGTTTTCTTTATCACTTTCAATTTGTCAACTGAATTGCTTGAGAACAAGCAATGAGTTAAGCTTGGGGGAGTTGATACGTCTCAAATGTATCTACTTTTCCAAACACTTTTGCTCTGGTTTTGACCTCTAATTTGCATGATTTGAATAGAACTAACCCGGACTCACGCTGTTTTCAGCAGAATTGCCTTGGTGTTATTTTCGTGCAGAAATAAAAGTTCTCGGAATCGGACGAAACTTTTTGTGAATTTTTTCTAGGAATTATAATGAATTATGGAGTGAAGACCTGCCCGAGAGGGGGTGCCAGGTGGCCACAAGCCATCTGGCCGCGCCCCCCCCTAGGGCGCGGCCAGATAGCTTGTGGGGCCCCCGTGGCTCCTCCGACCCTATTCTCAGTCCTATAAATTCATATCCGATGAGAAAAAAATAAGAGAGAAGATTTCATCACGTTTCACGAGACGGAGCCGCCGCCACCTCCTGTTCTTCCTCCGGAGGGCTGATCTGGAGTCCGTTTTGGGCTCCGGAGAGGGGGATTCGTCACCATCGTCATCACCAACCCTTCTCCATCAACACCGCCATGATGCTCACCACCGGGAGTGAGTAATTCCACTGTAGGCTTGCTGGACGGTGGTGGATTAGATGAGATTGATCATGTAATCGAGTTAAGTCTGATAGGGCTTGATCCCTAGTGTCCACTATGTTCTGAGATTGATGTTGCTATGACTTTGCTATGCTTAATGCTTGTCACTAGGGCCCGAGTGCCATGATTTCAGATCTGAACATATTATGTTTTCACGAATATAAGATTGATTTGGATCCTATCTTGCAAGTTGTATGCACCTATTACGTGTCTTGATCCGCATACCCCAAGGTGACAATAATTGGGATTCTTTCCGGTGATTGCCGTAGTTTGAGGAGTTCATGTATTCACCATGTGTTAATGCTTTGTTCCGGTTCTCTATTAAAAGGAGGCCTTAATATCCCTTAGTTTCCAATAGGACCCCGCTGCCACGGGAGGGTAGGACAAAAGATGTCATGCAAGTTCTTATCGCAAGCATGTATGACTATATACGGAATACATGCCTACATTATATTGATGAATTGGAGCTAGTTCTGTGTTGCCCTAGCGTGTAACTGTTACATGGTCAATATCATCTCAATCGTTATCCATCACCGATCCGTGTGCCTACGCTTTTCATATACTGAATCTTGCTACGTTACTACTATTGCTGCTGCTGTCACACTTGCTATAAAACTGCTACTGTTACTCTTGCTGCCAAAACTGCTATTGTCACTATTACTATTGCTACTACTATTTGCCATGCTACTAAATCTTTGCTGCAGAGAGATATCCCAGGTACGGTTGAATTGACAACTCAACTGTCAAGGCCAATAAATACTCTTTGGCTCCCCTTGTGTCGAACCAATAAATTAGGGTGAAATACTACCCGTGAAGACTGTCGCGGTCCCCTACACTTGTGGGTTATCATCGAGAAGTGGGATTTGGCAGGATTCTGACCAGGGTTGAAAATCGGTAGGGCCGAGTGGAAAGTATTGGTGGCACCGATTTTTCATTATAGGCTTTGGACAGACTTTTGTGGGAGAGGTTGTGGGTGTTTTTGGTGACTAGCACTTGTGCACGTGGAGAATTTTGTTCACCAACATTACCTCACCCCCTTTTAATAGTATTGGCTTTCCTATGGACTCAAAGTGATCTCTCACAAAGTAAAATGTAGAGTCTTCTTGCTTGAAGCTTTGCCAATCCTATTCCTTCTTCTTCTCCTTGGGGATTCTACTCACAATCCTTTGCCAACACTCTATGTGGACTTTATCTGAAATAACTAGATAAAACTGTTAGTCCAAGAGACAATGTATGTTGTCATGAATTATCAAAACCACCAAGGGAGCATATTGTGCTTTCAATCTCCCCCTCTTTGGTAATTGATGACAACATACAATCAAAGCTTCAATTTAAGATATGCAGAAATATGTGATAGCTTTGAAGGATACATGACTAGTACAAGCTCCCCCTAAATGTGTGCAATCCATTTTAAAGGTTAGTTGCTTTGGAATGCATGAACACACACATAGTAGAAGGGACATGAGAAGTCATGTATATCTTGGCTATATGCATCAAATATATATGAATGATGTGATTCCATGTTCAAGACTCAATCTTGCAAACAATATGTGCAAGAAGCAAGAGATCATCTTGACCAAGGATATGATGCATATACTTACCTTGAGGTCCTTGAGCATTTTATCAGTAGAAACACACTTCAGAAAACAATGTTAGGAAATACAAGTGTACTCTAATCATTGAAATGCATAAGAATCCATGAGTACCAAGATATGGAAGACATATGAGGAATAGAGTTTCTTAAGAATGATATGTCTCCAATCACATTTAGAACTTTCTCCCCTAAGTATGGTTTTGTAAATCTTCCTCTCCCCCTGAATCATAGCATGTAGATATTGGGAGTAGGTAGGGATGAGAAAAGTCAAAAAAAAATAAGAATCAAGTTTAGTCTGCTCTCTCTTTCCTTTTAAAAAGTGTTTCTGGGATAAGGGATCGATCATAGGTCATACTCATCGTTAAGCTCAAAATGGGGTTACCATTTTTGTTTAAGCATTTTAATGTCTTCATATCGCTTGAGTTGCTTTATCCCATGTCTTGGAGTAAAGATATTTCAAGGATATGAGTACATACCTTTGAGTGATGTTGATAACATTGCCTGTAGGTGAACTTGATGAGGATGCTCGAGGTTGATGAAGTTCATCTAGAGTTGGGAGCAATCCTTCTTGTTTTGGTTCACGTTTCACCTACATAGGTTAGTCATGCAAGGAAGAACATGATATATCCAAATGACATGATACCAATGGTGAGTTGATACCAATTGAGAAGTAGCAATATCAATTATATGTCAAGGATATGTTTTATTGTCTTCTTCCTTCCATCATCAAAGAGGGGTTGTGGATACTTGGCCATGACAAGATTGATTATGATATGAGTTGATGGCAATCTTGTGGATTCTAGTTCTTCCAAGTACCTACAAAAGGATTAGATGCAATACTAGGGAGCATAGAATTCCAAGATATATGATATTCATGGTAATGATAGGATGGAATGGTTAAGTAAGCTCATTCCCTTGCATGCATCCAAGTGAGTCTAGCTCAAGTTTGAAGCATCAATGATGTTCAACTCACTCCTCAAAGTGACAAAACACTTTATCATCAAGTGGTTTGGTAAAGATATCGGCCAATTGCTTGTTAGTGCGAACATGCTTAAGATTAATATCCCCTTTGGCAACATGATCACGAATGAAATGATGACGAACTTGAATATGCTTAGTTCGAGAATGTTGCACGGGATTATGACCAATCATGATAGGACTTTCATTGTCACATAGTAATGGAACATTTTTCACATGGATTCCATAATCCTTAAGCATTTGTGTCATCCATAGTAATTGTGCACAACATGATCCGGCGGCAATATACTCAGCTTCGGTGGTAGATAGAGATACCGAGTTTTGTTTCTTGGAGGACCAAGACACAAGAGATCTACCAGGAAATTGACAAGTACCTGAGGTGGATTTTCTATCAACCTTGTCTCCAGCATAGTCCGAGTTGGAATATCCAACAAGATTAAAAGAAGACCCCTTGGGATACCAAATGCCAAAGTTTGGTGTATGTATCAAGTATCTCACAATTCGTTTCACTGCCTTAAGATGACACTCTTTAGGTGCAGCTTGATATCGGGCACACATGCACACACTAAGCATGATATCGGGACGGGAGGCACATAAGTATAGCAATGAAACGATCATTGATCGATAAACCTTTTGATCAACCGGTTTATTCTCCTTAGTGAGGTCAACATGGCCACTAGTAGGCATGGGAGTTTTTATACCTTTGCTCTCTTGCATGTTGAACTTCTTGATAAAGTCCTTGGTGTACTTGATTTGAGAGATAAACGTACCTTCTCTCGTTTGCTTGATTTGTAGACCAAGGAAGAATTTCAGCTCACACATCATAGACATCTAATATTTCTCCGACATCAACCTTCCAAATTTCTCACTAAAATGTGGATTAGTAGATCCAAAGATAATATCATCCACATATATTTGGCACACAAATAATTCACCATTAACTCTCTTTGTGAATAAGGTTGCGTCAATTTTACCAATTTCAAAACCTTTTTAATAAGAAACTTCGTTAGGCATTTATACCAAGCACGAGGAGCTTGCTTAAGACCATATAAAGCTTTGCGAAGTTTGTAGACGTGGTTAGGTTTCTTAGGATTCACAAATCCAGGAGGTTGTTTGACATAGATCTCCTCCTCTATTTCTCCATTTAGGAAAGCACTTTTAATGTCCATTTGGTAAATAGTGATATCATGGTGATTGGCATAAGCAAGAAGAATTCGAATAGCTTCAAGTCTAGCAACGGGGGCATAGGTCTCACCGTAGTCCATAACTTCGACTTGCGTGTATCCTTGGGCTACGAGATGCGCCTTGTTGCGTACAACTTGACCGTATTCATCTTGCTTGTTCCGAAACACCCATTTGGAACCGATGATGATGTGCTCATCCTTGGGCTTCTCCACGAGTGTCCACACTTCATTCCTCCCAAAGTTGTGAAGCTCTTCATGCATAGCATTCACCCAATCCGGGTCTTCAAGTGCTGGTTCAACCTTCAAAGGTTCAATACTAGAGATGAAAGAATAATGCTCACAAAAGTTAGCTAAGCGAGTTTTAGAGCGAGTGATTCTCCCGGTTTGTATGTCACTGAAGATTTGCTTTAGAGGATGATTCTTGGTCACTCTTGCTCGAAATCGGGGTAGCCTTTGCTTGTTGGATGGTGGAGCTTCTTCATCATCATCTCCTTCTTCTCCGTTGTTGTTGAAGGTGTCGTCTCCTTGAGGTGGTGGTGAAGGAGGTTGGGGTGGATCTTCATGTTGTACTTCCTCCTCCTCTTCATCTTGTCGAGTATCGCTTGTGGATGCTTCCATGTCGTTTTGCAGTTCGCCTTGACGCGAAGTAGGACCTTCCACTTGAGTTGATTAAGTACTCTCCTTTACCTCCAAGGGACGAATCTACCCGATGGACAAGTCTTGGATAGCTTCCGAAGGGTCCTTATCTCCTACATCATTTGGCAATTGTTCGACTTGCGAACCATTAGATTCATCAAACTTCACATCTACCGTCTCTTCAACTTTTTGAGTGAAGTTGTGTGGCACCCCGATAGAGGGCCGACGCACGCCAGCCCCAGGATAAGACCTGGTTCACGTCAAAGACATGACACAGCAATTCCAGGCACAAAATGGCTTTATTATATGAAATGGAGTATTACAGTACTGTTGCTTACAACAATATTACATAGCTCCAAGGCTAACTAAATGGCAGCGGAGGTCTTGGTTCAGCAGCAACGACGTCTCTGGTTGGGCTCCATAACTCAAAGGAATGGCTGGGTTACGATCTAGCACGACGGACCTTCTCCTGCAACTGGCCACGTGCAAGGCCAGGTGAGTACTTTGAATGTACTCGCAAGACAACCAAATACATAGCATCCAAACAAGCAGATGACAAAGCAAGCCCTATGCTTATATAATAATTATTCTAAACATGGCATGGAATTAACAGGAAAACATGGATCAAGCATGGCATAACATGGATCGGGCATATAATCTACATAACATAGCATGGCAATGATCACATTAGGTGCTTAAAGTATTTGATGTTACCGAATACCAACTTACTCTCTTCTGGGTTGTTCCACAAACCTCGGAATACTCATAACTCAATGGGCACTTCCGAACACAAGACAAGTTCTTCCATCATTGTTATCATTGTTACGGTTGACCACCTAGTGAGGCCTGGACGGACTGTCCAATAACGTGGACGCAGCTATTCGAATATATTTTTCACTCTGCAGAGGTTGCGCACTTTACCCACACCATGGAGCACCTGACCTCGTGATCCCATCCGGGTGGACCAATGTTGCTCCAACGAAACCTGCCTAACCCGTGACTCCTCCACCAAACCACCGGCAATCATCCTCCCCCGGAGTCCTGCCCTGGGTGGCCCATGTGTCACTCCTGACACCTGCCACCGTCGTGGCCAAACAACTGTCCCAAACGGGGACTCCCGGGCTAAACACTCAAGTGCGCTCACAGGGTTATCAGCACCTACCTGATTAGGGTAGCACGCACGCATAACCCTCCGTGTCTGGAGGTACCGGTGAAAGAGCACGGAGCCAGACCAAGTCAAGGCCGTCCCATACCGGCAAATGTGGCTGCACGGATAAGTCCGGACAGGTGACTCTGGATCAACCGACTAGGTTTAGTTTATTAATTCACTCAACATATCCATCATCGTACCATTACATCGACAATTATAAGTGCTAACAATCACTTAACAGCAGCATAGCAAGATCATAATACTGATAATCATGTCATGAGATCAAACCATAGCACTAACATGATAATATCATTAACAATATTATTATTAGCATGACAAAATGTGACATGAAAACAAGTCATGGCATCAGATGAAAAGTAATGCTAGCATCTAATACAGATGTCATAACGGGTGTATGCAAGTGCAGACTAGCAGATGATCCAGAGGTACTACGATAAACACACAGGGTGCAAGCAAAGTCATCACGGAAGTCTGGAGCTCATGATAAGAGGTTGGCTTGCCTGGGTGTCGATGATTACGCCAGAAAGAAGTGTGATCAAACTCCGGAAAGATTTGCCGAAAAAGTTTCCCTCTCGGAGGGGCTGATCGAAGGGCAAGGGCAAAATGGTCATTGTCACAGTGTGGAAACATTATGAAAATGATTCCATCGGAACGGGCTCGACGATCTGAAGACATGGGCGTTGGTTTTACCTCAATCGGAGTTACGGTTGCAAAGTTGTGGCCGTTCACTTTTTAGGCAGAAAAGTGCCCTAACCAGCGAACGTTCACTAAATAGTCCTTTTGGCCAGCGGCTGAGAAAAAAATGAAAGCGCCTTTTCAGGAATACGTCTTCGGTAAACTGAAAACGCATTTTAAGAAATGCGCCTCCACTTAAGCTAACGCGCGGGCCCGTTGACTTTTCTTAGTCCGGCCGACGGGTGGGACCCGCCCTATCCTCTCTCTCTCTTCCCCTAGTCAGAGGCGCTCGGCCGCCAGCGTAACCGCGGTAGGGGAACGCGGGAGGGCCAGCCGATGAGCGCAGAGGCTCCGCCGCCGTGCGCCGCCTCCATCGGTGGTCGCGGGACCGGCCGGGGCGGCCTACAGCTCCGCCACCACGATTCGAGGTGCGGTCGCCGCGGGGCTCGTGCGGGCTTGCTCCGGCGAGGCTCCTCCGGCCAAAAACTGAGCGGCGGCGCCTTCCTGAGCTTCTGGGGTGGTCGTGGCTGCGGAGGGGAGAGGGAGGGATGGCTAGGGCGCCGGAAACGGGAGGGGGCTAGGCGGCGGCAGAGTTTCTGCCATGGGAGAGGAAGAGCTCGAGGAGCTCGAGGGAGGGGGCTGGGAGGTTGCTTGAGAGGAGGAGGGCTCAGGAAACGCCTTAAATAGGCTAGGGGAGAGGCTATGCGTCGACGGCCGAGGTTTCCAGAGCTCGGCGAGGTGGAGGCATTCCGACGGCGAACCGAGGTCGGCAGAGACGGCCACCGGCTAAGGAACAAGGGGGAGAGGGCTCCAGAAGGTCCAGGCGCACGGTGGACAGCTCGCCGGCGCTCCTGGGCAAGCCGGGGCCTGCTGGAGAGGGCTCCCGAAGGGTCTGGTGCATAGAGCACTGCATTTGGCGTGCTCTGCCCATGGTCACCACGTGGCCACGGCGATGCCGCGTTGCGCTCGATGCCAAACCGTGTCTAGGCGGTTCTCCCTCCTTCCTGGAGTTTACCTATATAGCTGGAAGTCACGAGAGAACACTGGTGTGACTGCACCTTGATCAACAAGCAGCCAACAGCAAAGTGTTTGACAGGTGGTGTGGCCACCACAATGCTCTTCTTGGCCTGATCTTGGGTAGAGATTAGCCATCTACTAAGGGGAATATCTTGACCAAAAATGAGAGCAAATGGGCAAGGATATCTGGCACTTCCTTTGCAACTTGGCATACTGGCCAGAAATGAAAATGATGATGCTGGGGTCAAATGGCTAGATGAAAATGGCCCAAATTTGGTGGGGACCAATAATTTAGGCATATGGAGGCACTGTAAAAAAATTCATACTATTTGCATAAGTAAAAATGGTACTTCCTTCACAGTGCTTTGATCTGGACAGAAACTTGGTAAATTTACTGAGGGAGATTGGCTAGATTAAATGGGCTAGTTTTTGGTGTCCAAGGGTAATATCTCATAATGAATCACCCTGCAAAATTTTAGCCCAAGGAGATCAAGGAATCAAGCACTTCCTTTGCAAATAGGAAATCTGGACAGAATTTGCAAAGGGATGCTGTGCTCAAATTTTGAATTGTGGAACTTGATGTTTTGATAGAACTGGTGAAGATATGGATTGGGAAAGCTCCATAAATTATTTGGGATTTTTCCTAGCTACCAAAATGGTAGTTCCTTTGGAAAGGCCCCAAATTGAGATATTGGCTTTAAATAGGAAAATGCAATTTCCCCTATTTAATTATGGCCAATATTTTTATGAGAGCTCAATATGATCACAAAGAATATCTCCACAAGTTTTCATGAACTTTGGAGATGGATAGATATTTTCCTGGATTTAATTCCTCAGAAAGGCAGAAAAAGGAATTAATTCTAGATGAGAAATATTGCATATGACTTGGCAATATTTTTGCACATCTAGGGTGTATGAGTGAAGGAGGATCTCTGGAAATTTTGGGAGGATTAACAGAGCAAGGGAAATGATAGCTCCTTTGTAAACACAAAGGCAGGATTTCCAGTTCCAATATTTTGGAACTAGGGTTTGAATGAGATTCGGGGTTTACTGACGGAAGGTTGGCTGGCACAAGAACATGGGAAAGGCACTGAGAGATTGGGGATTGTCTGGATTCACCTGGTTACTTACCAGATTCCAGAGGAAAAATTGGGAGAGAAAAGCTAGGAAGGAATAACAGCACGAAAATCGATAACCCGATTTTTGGGGTGTTACAAGTTGTTGTAGACACGGTAAGTGTGAGAGTTCGATCCGTAACCAAGTAGAAAACCTTCATGAGATTTAGGAGAAAATTTAGAATGACAACGCTTATCAAGAATGTAGCACTTCGAGATGAATACTCGAAATATCCAACTTGGGGTTTGTTACCGGTGAGTAGCTCGTATGCCGTTTTACCGAGAAGCTTGTGCAAGTAGAGTCGGTTTGTGGCATGACACGATGTTTCCACGTCTTCTGCCCAAAAGTGTCTTGGCATCTTGTATTCATCAAGCATTGTTCTTGCCATCTCAATGAGAGTTCGGTTCTTCCTCTCAACAACTCCATTTTGTTGAGGCATGTACGTAGCCGAGAACTCATGTGAAACCCCTTCTTCATCAAGAAAGGTATCCACATTGGTGTTCTTGAACTCCGATCCGTTGTCACTCCGAACCTTCTTGATCTTCACTTCAAATTGATTTTGCGCTTTGCGGGCGAAGTTCTTGAAGATCTTTTGTGCCTGTGACTTATCATCAAGAAAGAATACCCACGTAAATCTGGAAAAAATCATCAACTATAACTAGACCATAGGAATTTCCACTGAGGCTCTTGTAAGCATTGGGACCAAAAAGATCCATATGAAGCAACTCGAGTGGTCTCCTAGTAGTCATGATATTCTTAACAGGATGACTTCCACCTACTTGCTTTCCAGCTTGACAAGCGCTACAAAGCCTATCTTTGTCAAAGATAACATCCTTGACAGCAAGAATATGATCGCTCTTGATAAGCTTATCTAGATTGCGCATGCTAACATGTCTTAGCCTTCTATGCCATAGCCAACCTTTAGATGATTTCGCAATGAGACAAGTGCGAGATTGGGCTCTTTTAGTGAAATCGACTATGTATAGATCACCTCTATGAAAACCGGTAAAGACAATGTTATGATTGTCTTGACGAAACACTCGGCAATCTACTTTAGTAAATAGCACATTGAAACCGAAGTCTACTAGTCTAGACACGGAAAAAAGATTGTAGCCAAGGGATTCAACAAGCATGACATTTTGAATGGAACTATCATGAGATATGGCCACCTTACCAAGACCGAGTACCTTACCCTTAGAGTTGTCTCCAAAGGTCACATACCTCCATGGTCCTTGATTAGGTGTGATCTCTTGAAACTTGTCTTTATCTCCAGTCATATGATCGGTGCATCCACTGTCGAGAATCCACTCTTTTCCACCGGACATGTAATCCTTGAAGTTCGCCATGAGACTTAGGCTCTTCATCGCTTTGGCACATTCGATGCCAAACATCTCATCCTCATCATAGTAGCCATGTTCCCCATTGCCATCATCAGGTGGAATCTCCTCATCATAAAAACCAAGAGATTCGTTAGAATTTCGACCATGACAATGTTCAAATTTTTGTATACGAATGGCTTCTACAATGATGTTATTGATAATAGTGACATCTCCTTTAGCACGCATAAGATCACGAAGCTCAAATAAGCATTTATCAAAGGTTGGATAATTAGGCTTCATTTTATGAAAAGCAATGGTTTTACGGAGAATGACATCAAGATTTTTCAAAGAGTAATTGGGATATCTTTTCTCCAATTCCTTCCACAAAGTATAAGCACACTCAAAGTTCTTCATTTGGTCAAACATAAATCTAGGCAATCCTTTAATGATAAGATTAATGGTTCTAAGATTGCGAAGCATGTCAATTTCTTCTAAGTGTGAAGGATGTAAGGGATCAACGGGAGGCACATAGGGGTTTTCAATATACTTGCTCAAATGGAATCTATCAAATATATCAAGCATAGAATCTTTCCATTGACTATAGTACTCCCCATTGAGAACAGGCACTCTACAACTAATACTCCCCAAAGTAGACACATCCATCTTCCTCCAAAGGTGATTAAACCAAGGTTATGGAGACGAAGCTCTGATACCAATTGAGGGATCACTAGAAGGGATGTCTAGAGGGGGGTGAATAGACTACTATTACAAATTAAAACCTAGCCTTTTCCCAAAGTTAATGGTTGGCAGATTTTAGAAATTCTAACAAGTCTAGCACACCCTACACATGCAAGTCAACAAGTATGGCAGCGGAAAGTAAAGACATTGCACATGTAAGTAAGGAGTTGAGATAGGGAGATCAAACGCAATGAGGGACACGAAGATTTTTCCCGTGGTTCCGATTGGTGGTGCTATCGTACGTCCACATTTATGGAGACTTCAACCCACGGAGGGTAACGGACGCGAGAATCCACGGAGGGCTCTACCCACGGAGGGTTCCACGAAGAAGCAACCTTGTCTATTCCATGATGGCTTACGTCCATGGCGGACTAGCCTTACTCGGGGTAGATCTTCACGAAGTAGGCGATCTCCTTGCCCTTACAAACTTCTTGGTTCAACTCCACAACACGAAGTAGGAGGCTCCCAAGCGACACCTAACCAATCTAGGAGGCACCACCCTCCAAAAGGTAATAGATGTGGTAGTGATGGTGAACTCCTTGCTCTTGTGCTTCAAGATGATAGTCTCCTCAACACTCAATCACTCTCTCACAGATTTGGCTTGGTAGAAGATATTGATTGGGTGGAAAGCAACTTGGGGAGGCTAGAAATCAAGATTCATATGGTTGGATTGGAATATCTTGATCTCAACACATGAGTAGGTGGCTCTCTCTCAGAAAATCAAGTGGGATAAGTGGGGATCTGTTTTGAGTGCTTCTCTTATGAGTGAGTGGTGGTGGAGGGGTATATATAGGCATCTCCAAAATTCCAACCGTTACAAAATTATTGACCAACTCGATGACACCGAAGTACAAAACTCAGTGGTACCAATTTGCTCAAAATGTGGCAACTTTGGAAACTCGATGAGACAGATATATAAATCTCGGTGGTACCGAAGTGGAATAACGGCTAACCAGAGAACTTGACCATCAACTCGGTGATACCTATTTGCAGAACTCAGTGGTACCGATTCTGGAAATTGATATACCAGTGAGTTGGTCATGTTTTCGGTGAGACCGAAAATGAGAAGTTGGTGGCACCGAGAAGTGGGATTTGGCAGGATTCTGTCTAGGGTTGAAAATCGGTAGGGCTGAGTGGAAAGTATTGGTGGCACCGATTTTGCATTATAGGCTTTGAACAGACTTTTGTGGGAGAGCTTGTGGGTGTTTTTGGTGACTAGCACTTGTGCACGTGGAGCATTTTGTTCACCAACATTACCTCACCCCCTTTTAATAGTTTTGGCTTTATTATGGACTCAAAGTGATCTCTCACAAAGTAAAATGTAGAGTCTTGTTGCTTGAAGCTTTGCCAATCCTATTCCATCTTCTTCTCCATGGGGATTCTCCTCACAATCCTTTGCCAACACTGTCTGTGGACTTTATCTGAAATACACTAGATAAAACTGTTAGTCCAAGAGACAATGAATGTTGTCATGAATTATCAAAACCACCAAGGGAGCATATTGTGCTTTCAACGCTGAAGCAAGGAAGTGGCTCTGTCAAGGAGTACATGTAGAAGTTCAACCTGTTGTCAAGGTATGCACCTGAAGATGTCAACACAGAGGCCGCCAAGATGGAACGCTTCATGGAAGGACTCCAGCAAGCCCTGTAGTATCAACTCATTGTCTGCTACTGTCAGACCTTCTTCGACCAAGTGAACAAGGCTCTCATGCTTGAAGACAAGCGTTGTGCCATGGACGACACTCGCAAGCGCAAGATGATCAGCAAGGGTAGTTCCAGCAACCAGAAGCCTCGCTCCTTGCACGCAGTCCCAGCCAAGCCGACTTACCAGCCGCAGCAGGAAAGACCTCCCGTGCCTCGTCCGAGCTACCAGCCTCAACAGTATGCCAATCCCAGCCAGCTTACAACAACCCCAATAACAGCAATGGCGGCAAGAACAACAACAACAACTATGGTCAGGTCACTTGCTTTGGATGTGGTCAACCCGGACACATCTCTAAGCAGTGCCCCAACAAGAGGCCAGATGCACCGCGCCCCAATGCGCCAAATCAAGGTCAAGGTCGTGGAGCGCCACCAA
This sequence comes from Elymus sibiricus, assembly GCA_039707655.1. Taxonomy (NCBI): domain Eukaryota; kingdom Viridiplantae; phylum Streptophyta; class Magnoliopsida; order Poales; family Poaceae; genus Elymus; species Elymus sibiricus. The sequence continues at coordinate 309,456,484 of CM077671.1, forward strand.
GGAACCCAGCTCCCCGCAACCAGCCCAACAATGGCAAGGGTCGTGTGAATCACGTCACCGCTCAGGAAGCCCAGGAAGACCCGGATGTCATACTGGGTACGTTCCTTGTCAACTCAACTCCAGCAAGAGTCCTGTTTGATTGTGGAGCTTCGCATTCTTTTTTTACCCAAAGTTTTGCACTAGAGAGTGATATGAAACCTATACCCCTAGGTAGTCGTATGTTGATAGAAACCCCGAGTTCAGTTATGAAGTCCAGGATAGGGTGCAAGGGAGTTGGGATTGTCATCAACAGCGTAGAGTTCCTGGCAGACCTCATAGTTTTGGATTCGCCAGGCTTGGATGTCATCCTTGGCATGAATTGGTTAACCAAGAACCAATGCTTCTTGGACTGTGCCAAGAGGATTGTCACCATCACCAATAGCCAAGGAGTTGAAGTCAAGTATGTTTCCAACCCGGCCTCCACTCAGGCCCCTCAGATTAACTATCTGTCGGGAATTGAGTTGGACCAAGTGCCAGTGGTATGTGAGTACCTGGATGTATTTCCTAATGATCTGCCCGGAATGCCTCCTGACTACGACATTGACTTCATCATTGAGCTAATGCCCGGATCAGGGCCCATCTATAAGAAGCCCTATAGAATGGGATCCGCAGAGTTGGCTGAACTGAAGGAGCAACTAGCCGAGCAGCTCAGGAAAGGATTTATTCGCCCCAGTTCCTCTCCTTGGTGATCACCTGTTCTATTTGTGGCAAAAAGGGACGGAACTATCCGACTTTGCGTCGATTACCGTTCTCTCAATGAAGTCACAATAAAGAACAAATACCCGCTTCCCAAGATTGAAGACCTGTTCGATCAGCTGAATGGTGCCAAGGTGTTTTCCAAGATCGACCTAAGGTCGGGATACTACGAGTTGAAGAGCAGACCCCAAGACATTCCGAAGACGACATTTGTAACCCGGTATGGCCTGTATGAGTACACGGTCATGTCGTTTGGGTTAACCAATGCCCCAGCCTACTTCATGTACCTCATGAACAAGGTTTTCATGGAGTACTTGGACAAGTTTGTTGTCGTCTTCATTGATGACATACTCGTCTTTTCCAAGTCTAAAGAAGAGCATGAGCAACACTTGAGATTGGTCCTAAACAAGCTTTGAGGGCACCAGATTTATGCCAAATTCAGCAAGTGCGAATTCTGGCTGCATGAAGTTGGATTCTTGGGTCATGTGTTGACTGCAGAAGGATTTTCTGTGGATCCTGCCAAGATTGAGGCCGTGACTGAATGCCAATCCCCAAGCAATGTGAAGGAAGTCAGGAGCTTCCTCAGACTCGCGGGATACTACCGCAAGTTCGTTGAAGGATTCTCGAGCATTGCTAGACCCATGACTCAGCTCCTGAAGAAGGATAGGAAGTTTGAATGGACATCAAAGTGCGAAGAAAGCTTCCAACAGCTCAAGAAGAGATTGCCAACAGCCCCAGTTTTGGCCACCCCTGATATTCACAAGGAGTTTGTGATATATTGTGATGCATCGAGAACCAGGCTTGGAGGTGTTCTGATGCAAGAAGGTAGAGTCGTAGCATATCTTTCCAGACAGCTACGTCCACACGAAGAGAACTATGATATTCATGATCTTGAGCTTTACATAGACCACAAGAGTTTGAAGTACGTTTTCACTCAAAGGGAATTGAACATGAGGCAGCGAAGATGGTTGGAGTTGATCAAGGACTACGACCTCAGTGTTCAATACCATCCTGGAAAGGCTAATGTGGTAGCAGACGCCTTAAGTAGAAAGGCTTGTTCCTTGAATGCTATGATTAAGGAAAGGCTACCCGCCTTGTATGAAGAGCTTGAAAGCTTTGGCTTGCAACTAGTTGCACCTGGATTCCTGGCCAACCTCCAAGCAAAGCCTACCTTGGTGGATGATTTTAAGGAAGCTCAGAAGGGACACGAGAGTATTGAAGGCATCAAGAGGAAGATCAAGGCAGGCAAGGCCGCAGGATTCTTAGTGGATGAACAGGGAGTTGTGTGGTTTGGGACCCGCATTTGCGTACCCAACAAGGTTGAACTCAAGAATCTGATCTTGCAAGAAGCCCATGACACTCTGTATTCTATCCACCCTGGAGGAACCAAGATGTACCAGGACCTCAAAGCAAGATTCCGGTGGCATGGCATGAAAAGAGAGATATGCACTTTTGTTGCTAAGTGTGACATCTGCCAAAGAGTCAAGGCTAAGCATCAGCGACCCGCTGGACTGTTACAACCTCTCAAAGTGCCCGAATGGAAGAGGGACAAAATCGGGATGGACTTCATCACCGGATTACCCAGGTCAAGCAAAGGACATGATTCCATTTGGGTCATTGTCGATCATCTGACCAAGGTAGCCCACTTCATTCCAGTCAAGACCACTTATGATGGCAACAAGCTAGCCAGTCTTTATATCGAGCGTATTGGAAGCCTCCACGGAGTTCCAAAGGAGATTGTGTCGGACCGAGGTACCCAGTTTACCTCAAGGTTCTGGAAGAAGTTTCAAGAGGCAATGGGAACCAAGCTATCCTTTAGCACTGCCTTTCACAGACAGGAGGACAGAGAGAGCGAGTAAACCAGATACTCGAGGACATGCTTCGTGCGTGTGTTTTGGCGTATGGATCCAAGTGGGAAGATTGTCTATCATTCGCCGAGTTCTCCTACAACAACATCTATCAGTCCAGTCTTCAGATGGCACCATTTGAGGTATTGTATGGACGCAAGTGCCGTACTCCCCTCAATTGGTCAGAGACAGGAGAAGGATTGGTCTTTGGATCCGATATCCTCCGCGAAGTAGAAGAACAACTTCAACTCGTCCAAGAGCGTCTGGAGACCGCCAAGTCAAGACAGAAGTGCCACGCCGACTCACACCGCCGAGAGAGGAACTTCTGCATCGGCGACCATGTATATCTCCGAGTCACGCCTCTCAAAGGAACCAAGCATTTCCACATTAAGGGAAAGCTTCCGCCAAGGTATATCGGCCCCTTCAAGATCACCGCTACTCGAGGAGAAGTTGCCTAGCTACCAGCTAGAGCTACCTTCCGAGCTATCAGATGTGCACAACGTGTTCCACGTATCGCAGCTCCGGAAGTGTCTCCAAGTTCCCAACCACCCCGGACTCTACAAGGACGTCGACCATCAAGCCATCGACCTTCAGCCAGACCTCACTTATCGTGAGAGGCCAGTGCGTATTTTGGATGAAGCCGAGCGTTGCACCCGAAGCCGCACCATCAAGTACTTCAAGGTCCAATGGAGCAACCACACCGAGGCAGAAGCAACCAGGGAGCGTGAAGACTACCTTAGATCGGAGTTCCTTATATTTTTAGCGCTTAGCCTAGGAATCTCGGGGACGAGATTCTTGTAAGGGGGAAGGTCTGTCACACCCTGTGTTTTGTACCACTTTGCTATGTTATGAGTTTAAAAAAATTTGGACCCATTTAAAAGTTTTTCAGTGCTAGTGCTTGCTTTAATTGTTTGATGTTTGTTTGTCTGGATGATTGTGTTTTGGCACTCAATGTTTCTTCCTCCTTCATCACTCATCTGCTTGATCCAAAATCTTGTCCAATGATCATACCATGTGTAGAGGACCTAAAACTATTTTGATCAAATATTATTTTGGCCAAAAAGGATTTAGTCAAATTAGGTTTACAAAACCCCCTGAATTGAGGTTTGTACTACAAGTCCTCAAATTAGGTTGGATGCTTTACCTCAAAGACTTTTTTTGGAACCTACTATATATAAGACTTCCCAAAACAACCAAATATTAATTTTAAAGGTTATTCTCCTATTTTATTTAAAGCCTTTTTCTTAAGGCCAGAAATGGTCTTTTACAGGGAAAAAATAATTTTATGCTTTCAAAATATTTGAGAAAATTTAGGGAAACTCAGTGGACATATATTTCCCATATATATGAGTTTCAGCACATGGTCATGTTCAAAATAATGGGCAAAACCCTCCTAAACCATTTCTGCTTAAAACAGACATTTGAAATATTTGTATAAGAAATATTCTCAAATAATTCCAGGAAAATTCCAGCAAGTCACACATGTTATATGTGATGATATTGCAAAGTTTCAACCCAATCCCAATTGTTTTGGTTCACCAAAATATTCCAAAACCCTCTCTGTCCAGAACCAAATTTGAGCAACTTTGTGTTGCCAAGTATTTCCAATTGATCTCAAACTTTGTGGGCATGCTCTAATCCCCAAATAATGCCACCACAACAAGTGGTGCATCAAGGAAATTAGTTTAGCATGACTAGATCTACAGAAACCCGATTCTGTTGATTTCTCTGGTTTACAATGTTTTCATTATAAACTTTCATTAAATGAGCTCAAGTTGGTGATCAAGATCAATTATTCCCACCATTTCATCCTGTAACATTTCATCTCCATTAGAGCACCAGAGGTAACCAAACCAGTGATCAAACACCTTCTGCCAGAATGCAAAGATCAATAATTGAGCCCCTTCCACTATTCTCCTTGGCCTCAAATTTCTACCACAACTCTACCAAGGCCCCCGGCACCTCCAGTAATTTTCCCACGGCCACAACTCCATGATTGCATGGGTGGAAACTCACTTTTCCCTCTCTGGACAACTCCTTTCCCACCTCTCTCTTCTCCCTCTCACTCATAGCCACCCCAGAGCATCCAATGTGCCTTTCCAGTATAATATTCCCCCTGCAGCTGGTGGACGCAAGTGGACACGCCAGAGTGCGTCAAAACCCTTCGCATGCCGGCTAAAGTCACGCTCTAGAGCGCGCAGCCGCGCTCCGGAGGCTGGACCTCCCTCTCTTGGCCATATCCGGCCACCTCGGGCCTCCCCCTCACGACAGTCGATGTGCCTTGGCGTCCGCAACACGCTGGACTATCCGCCCCCTCCTCCCTCTCTCTCCAACGGCTCTCCACACGCGTGCCGCGGCCGCCCCTCTCGGCCAACCGCGGGCCTCACACGCGCGAGCTGCCCCCGCTCTCTCTCTTCTCCCCCGCGGCCTAAACCAACCCCAGGAACACCCCAGACGCACCCGTGTCCCCTCCCGTGCCCTTTGGTCTCGACCACGAGCTCGCCGGCGCATGTGCGTTGGGTGGACTCGCGCCCGCCTATAAAAGGCCACCCCGAGCCCCTCTCTCCCCTTTGTTGACCCTCTCCCACTCCCAATCGACCAACTGCACCTGCCACTCCACCTCCCCGAGCACCAGTGCTCAAGATCACCGAGGCGCCGCCGCGTCGGGGCTCCGTCGATCTCGGATTACAGGCCTGCTCCGGTCCTCCCTTCGTCCTCTCTGGAACCGTGGGACCACCCTGGCCCTTTTCCCCCTCCTCTCCACTCGATTTGCAGCTCGAGACGGCCCCGGTGATCACCTCCCGAAACCCCTCCGCCGCGGTTACCTCGTCGCCGATAACTCCCTACTCCCTGGTCTCTCCTTCCACCTCCATCCGAACGACTCCTCCTCCTTGGGGCCATTCCCACCGCTAGCTCACCTCGCCGTCGCCAGAATCATCGCTGGTGAGTCTAGCCGCTCTCTAGCGAGAGGTTGATGATGGCCCCGACAGGGGGACCCCACCCGTCAGCCTCAGCCTCGCCTCCCTCTCTCTCTCTATCGCTGGCAGCCGGGCCCGCGCGTCAGGTTCAAACATGGCGGCGCACGCGCCGCGCCTCGCCTGGGCTGGCTTCGCGAGCTGGGCCGGCTCGGCCAGCCGCCTCTGGCCCAGTAGAGCACAGTGCCATTTTTCCTTTTTCTTTTTCTGGCATTTTCCAAAAATTCAACAGAATTAAATATTTTATGAAATCCAAATATTCTTCCACCTAAAATATTTTAATATTGTGTAGAATTTAATGGTGCCACTTGTGAAATTTTTTGAAAACATTTTATGTACTGGTTTTATTTAAAACCTAGTTTTGAATATTTTAAACCTCTGCTAAAATAGTTTTAAAAACTTTTTACGCCTCGAAACCAGAGACAAGTATTTTTAGTTTTTAACCTAGTATTTTACAAAAAATATTGGGACATTTTTAGAGTAGTTATTTTTCTCTATTTTTGCTATTCTTATTTTTGCCCGTTATTATTGTGACGATAGATTGCGTTGTTGACGAGGGAGTTGGACCAGAAGACATTGAAGACCCCGAGGACTTTGTTGAGCCAGGAAAGTAGCCCTTTGACCATGTCTAAGAAACCATTTTATTGCATGGCATATAGCGATTTATTTTTGTTATGTTGATCATGATGCTATGGTGACCACCTTCATGGGTTGTCTCCGATACTTTTACCCGTTGATACTTGCACTAAGCATGACCCTACCTTCCTATGAGGGTTGTGCGGGTGGGAAGTAGATAGGATGCTTAGTAGTGGCTACGCAAATGGGAAGGGAAAATGCACGGTGTCGGAAGGGAAATGCTTTCAAAGACTTTTTCAAAAACCCCGTCGGGTGCCCCTAATGCCCGAGGGAGATGATGTTGATCTAGGTAGCCACTTGAGAGAAGTGGTGTACCGGAGCAGGTTGTGTGTGTGTTTTCGAAAATGGAGAGTTTAAGATTTGCTGACCGTCCCAACCTTACATGTACAACCACGATACTCCTTATGGGACGGGGCCTTGTTGATTACTTTGGTTGGTGCTAGCAAAGAGCCCACATTACTAGTGGCGGGAGTGAAGTGGTCACTCTCGATACGGGGTCGTACCGGAATGGACGATCATGGGCTGTTTTTACAGACACCGGGCACACCGTTGCGTGCCCTCATGGATGATATGTGTGATGTATATCATGAGGGATGGCACCAACGAGTGGACTCTTTGTTTAGTATCACCATGGGAAAGGCATTGTTCGGGTACTTACCTCGGGTATGAACAATACCGCGAGTCGTGGCTTGACATGGAAGTTTCCCGCGTCTTGTGGGTAAAGTGTGCAACCTTTGCAGAGTGTAAAACTATTCGAATAGCCGTGTCCGCGGTCATGGGCAATTGGTGGTCCTGCTTAAACTACGTCCGATGTTTTCACAAACTTGGCGTGAGTGTGTGTGTGTGGCAAAGTGGATGCTTGAGCCAAGTCTGATGACTTGACATGATGATTGAACATGAGATGTTCACCTCCCTTGCTTATGATGATACCGTATCTTGTTCATACGGATACCTTCTATTTGCTGATGCATGCTATCATAAATTTGGTGAACATGACATTGCACTCAAAATTAGCTTTCTACAAACTTACCTACTTAGTGCTATATCAGGCATTGTTATACCTAGTTCCAAAACATGGGTTGCTTGCAAGTACATTGAAAGTACTCATTGGCTTGCCACTGGTTATTTAATTGGCTAGGCATGGAAGAGCAGGAATATGGTGAAGAGTTCGTTGGTGACGAACACGCGAACTAGGGCGCTTCCCAGTCAGAATGCCTGTAGGTTTAAGGCAGATGGCATGGATTCACGCTTTCGTCAAGATTTCCGCTCCTAGTTATGTTTATGCGTTGGCCCCCGTGGCCCTATCTATGTAAGACTTGACCGTAATGGTCTTTATTTTTGTAAGACGATATGTATGGATGTAAGACTCTTGTTATCTAGTTTCTGTGTGTTCAATGAGCATTGATCTCTGGGATCACTATACACGTGCATTCGGTGATCACGACTTATGAGTCGGGGTCCCCACAAAAGCGTGCTCATCGAGTTCATCCGTGAGAATCGGGACATCTTTGCATGGAAACCTTCTGACATGCCTGGAGTACCGAGGGAACTCGGTGTGCGCCACCTTAATGTGGATCCAAAGATGAAATCAGTACGGCAATACATCTGTCGTTTTAACAAGGAGAGACGCAAGGCTATTGGAGAAGAGGTAGCCCGGCTCCTAGCTGCCGGGTTTATCATTGAAGTTTTTCACCGTGAGTGGCTGGCTAACCCGGTGCTTGTCCTGAAGAAGAACGACACCTGGCGCATGTGTGTCGACTACACAGATCTCAACAAAGCTTGTCCCAAAGATCCTTTTGCTCTTCCCCGTATCGATCAGATCATTGACTCTATGGCAGGTTGCGAGTGCTTATACTTCCTGGATGCATACTCTGGTTATCACTAGATCAAGATGGCTAAACAGGATCAAGAAAAGACGGCTTTCATAACCCCTTTCTGTGCTTTCTGCTATGTTTCTATGCCTTTTGGGATTAAGAGCACAGGGGCGACTTATCAGCATTGTGTTCAGAATTGCCTTCACTCACAGATCGGGTGCAATGCTCACGCTTATGTTGATGACATCGTGATGAAATCTCAGTAAAAGGAGACGCTCTTGGACGAAATCAAGGAGATGTTTGATAATCTTCGAGTGTACCAGATGAAACTTAACCCAGCGAAGTGTGTCTTTGGTCTCCCTGCGGGCAAGCTACTGGGATTCCTGGTTTTTGAGCGAGGCATCGAAGCTAATCCAGACAAGATCAAGGCGTTAACTTCACTGGGTAAGCCGGCCAATATAAATCAGGTTCAGCGTGTGGCGTGTCGCATCGTGGCGTTGAGCCGGTTCATAAGCCACCTTGGAGAGAATACGGACAACTTCGTTTGGACTGATGCAGCCAATGAAGCCTTTGAAGCCCTCAAGAAGCAGCTAGCTGAGCCGCCCGTTTTAGCCGCCCCGACCGACAAAAGCCTATGCTCCTGTACATTGCTGCTAATTCAAAAGCAGTGAGTGTTGTAGTAGTAGTTGAACAAAAGGAGGCAGGAAAGGAATATCTCGTTTAGCGGCCAGTCTATTTCTTCAATGAAGTCTTGACCTTGTCCAAACAGCAATATCCACATTGGCAAAAGCTGGTCTTTGGAGTGTTTATGGCAAGCCGTAAGTTGAAGCATTACTTTCAGGAACATCCAATTATTGTGGTCTGCTCAGCACTCCTTGGAGATATCATACAAAATCGAGAGGCCACTGGTCGAATAGCCAAGTGGGCAATTGAGCTCGGCCCTCATCATGTGAAATGCATGCCCCGAATAGCCATCAAGTCCCAGGCATTGGTGGATTTCATCAATGATTGGACGGAGCTACAAATTCCAGAGGACAGGCTAGATAATACGTACTGGACTTTACACTTCGATGGGTCCAGACAATTAGAAGGCTCGGGGGCTAGGGTTGTGCTGACTTCTCCACGAGGTGACAAATTCTGTTATGTTTTACGGCTCATGTTCCCCTGTACTAACAATGCAGCTGAATATGAGGCCCTTTTACACGGGCTCGGGATGGCTAAGGAGATGAACCTCAGCCGGGTCAGGTGTTTGGGCGACTTAGATTTGGTGGCTCAGCAAGTTTCAGGGACTTGGGACTCTAAGGACCACTTGATGGCGGCTTACCGGCGTGCAGTTACCGACGTGGCGGGTTACTTTCAAGGCTATCAAGTCGATCATATAGATCGCCGGCTCAATGAGGCGGCAGATGCTCTGCCACGACACGGCTCTCAGCGCAAGCCGGTTCCTCCCAACGTCTTTTTGGACGGCCTCCACAACCCCTCGGTGATATTGTTGTCCGAGGAGGATATAGCTATTCCTGACCCGGAGTCGCAGTTGGTGGCGGCTCTCCACGCTATCCCTGACTAGACAGTACCGTATTTGTCTTATCTGACTCGAAGTGAGCTCCCAGCTGAAGAAATCGACGCCCGACAAATAATTCGGCGATCCAAGTGTCGTGGGAACGATTCCGACAATACGAAGGGGGTAGGGTAAAGGAGCATGATCTACCGAGATGCATATAGGTGACTTGGTATTTTAGCGAGTTCGGGCCTCTCATGGTGGAGATAACAACCCTACGTCTCGTGCTCCGGAGAGACTTTGTTTTATCTGAGTATATATCCGAAGATTACAATGTGTGTGGGAGAGAGCGGAGAACGGATCCCCTGCCTGAGCTAAGTCTGGAAACTAGTAGAGAGAGAGATGAGAGAGATGAGAGCGAGGAGAAGAAATGAGAGAAGAATCAGCCCCCTGAGCTACGTGGTGGGGGGTGGCTTATATAGAGTGCGCCACCCCTTCACCTCCTATGTTACAAAGTGGGGCATTGATGCCGTAACGCCAGATGGTGCTTCGTCTGCCTTGTCGACTGTCGATCTTCGCATATCCGAGTGAGCCACACGACCGAGTGGTTGACTGTCTTCCGAGTGAGCCATACGATCGAGTGAAAGGTAACCGTCGAGTGGAGGGAGGAGACTCCGAGTGGATGTTGTCGAGTGACTCATACGCCATGGTGATTTCAGTCGGAGACTTCCTTGTAGTCCTTAAGTTTTCTAGGGTAGTGCCCTTGGGTACGGTATGTAGGTCAGGCCTATGACCCTACCCTAGGTACATATCCCCATCATTAGCCCCTGAATGGATCGGGGTTCGAGTGAAAATGGGATCGATGCGGGTTCTGATAAGACATAAAAATTCCGAGTGCATTTTAGTGCTTCACAGAAGTCTGCGTCGATTGGAATCCTTGTCATTCACCCTGATCGATTCTGTCTTGAAACACGTCCGAGTGAACTTGAGCGCGGAATCAGGTCCGAGCGGTCAGCAGGGTCTTCTGATGCGAAGGGTCGCTTCGTCAGGCCCGTCATCGTGCTTTCAGACAACCAAGATTTGAACAAAATCTCAATGGATTCTGGCACTGCGCTTCCCGACTGATCTGTGGTAAGTGCTCGCGAGGAGCAACTTGGTGACATTCGTTCATTTCTCGGAAGAGGTTAACTCGTGATCAGAGCATGGGTGTGTCATTAAATCTGGGCAACAAGATAGACGCATGGACTGTTCTCTTGGAGAGATGCCATTCTTATCCCGGAGGAACGTCAATACGAGTCGGTTCTAGATCCAAACTTTTGAGTTTCACGCTTTGAGTCCTAGAAGAAGGCTCAAAAACAGGTCCACGGAGGAGCGTTAAACTCACCTTATAACAAAATGTTTTTGCTAGTCGACGGGAGCCTAAGAACTTGTTTGTTTGTTGTTCGTCACTCGGGCCGGTCGGGCCGTACCGAGTGGAGATTACTCCAGTGGGGGCACGCTGAGTGCACCCACTGGGTGTAGTCCCCGAGACCGCCGTCGACTGCGAGCAGTTGGCGGGGGTCTGAGAGAACTAAAAATCTTCTTAGCTGGTACTAATCGTACTTGTTCCTCTTCGACTCGGAGGTCAAGTAGTACTTGAGTGATCTAGAGCTGGTCTTGCGTCGAGTAACAGATTACTTGGAATTTTTTTCAATGGGTGCGCGATCAGCGCACCCATAGGGTGTAGCTCCCGAGACTCCGACTGATTCCTGATAGTCAGTTGGAGTCTTTAGGGTTTGATGTACTTGAATGTTGGTGCTGGACTTGACCGAGCAAAATGTTTCTTTTTGAGTTCTCTTCCAGTGGGGGCATGCTGAGTGCACCCACTGGGTGTAGTCCCCGAGCCTCTGTCGGACTAGATGAGTCTGGCAGAGGGTTTAAGTCTCCTGGTAAACCTCCATGCAGTCGGCACGGTAAATATCTTTTAGTATGAAATTGAGTCAATCGGATGGATCTTCAGTCGCTTGGCATGGTAAATAAGGTTAGCCTGGAGCTGAATCAGTCGGACTGATCTTCGTGCACTTGGCACGGTAAATAAATTCAACCTGGAACTGGATCAATCAAGCGAATCTTCGTGCACTCGGCACGATGAATGAATTCGGCCTTGAAACTGCCGACTGTAGAAAAAAGCTGGACACTCCAGGGAGTAATCGTTCCAGTAGTACTTCTTGCATTGACCGTTAGCTTTTGCATGAAAGGGGTATTTGTAAGAGTACATTGTATCTGTATAGGAGCTTAGTTTTCACCCTTTTGCATGAAAGGGGTATTTGTCCGAGTGGACGTGCTTTCCGACTGATCGGGGTATACTGACTACAAGGAAAAACTTGGTGGCACTCGTATGTCTCCTGGAGGAGGTAGACTAGTGGTCTGACGTGGACGTGCCATGAAACCCGAGTGACGAAGCTAATGTGTGGGCTGTCTCCCCGGAGAGAGGCCACTCATTATCCCGGGGGAACACCAGCACATGCCATCTCTGAGTCCAAGTTTGTGAAACTGACGCCTTGGAGCCTAGAATAAGGGCCAAGTGTATCCGTAGAGGAGCGTTGTTTTCACCCTTTTGCAGTCTTGAAGATGACTCCAGGTAATGATTTGGGCGATCGTCCGAGTGGACGGTGCTACCCTTATAGATCTTCGGCGGACCGAGCATGTATGGTCAGAAAAATATTCCTGATGTGATCAACAGGTTGATCAAATGGGCGTAACCCCTGAAGGCGGCATGGCCCATGGCTGTGCGCAGCCCCCGAGTGATGCTCGAAAGAGGTAAGCTTGCTACAGAGTGCGATATGAGGTTCGATCATATGAGTAACTTAGTCGATCCCGTGTTGGGGGTGTAGTGGTGAAGATATGTCCAACTGAATGGCGACGCGCGGGGCGGCCGAGCGGTGATGACGTGCACAACCGAGTGGCGATGTGCGGGGCGGCCGAGCGGTGATGACGTGCACAACCGAGTGGCGACGAGCGGGGCGGCCGAGCAGTGATGACGTGCACAACCGAGTGGCGACGCGCGGGGCGGCCGAGCAGTGAAGATGTGCACAACCGAGCGGCGACGCGCGGGGCGGCCGAGCGGTGATGACGTGCACAACCGAGTGGCGACGCGCGGGGCGGCCGAGCCGTGAAGAAGTGCACAACCGAGTGGCGTCGCGCGGGGCGGCTGAGCGGTGATGACGTGCACAACCGAGTGGCGATGCGCGGGGCGGCCGAGCGGCGATGACGTGCACAACCGAGTGGCGTCGCGCGGGGCGGCTGAGCGGCGATGACGTGCACAACCGAGTGGCGACATGCGGGGCGGCCGAGTGGTGAAGAAGTGCACAACCGAGTGGCGACGCGCGGGGCGGCCGAGCGGTGATGACGTGCACAACCGAGTGACGATGCGCGGGGCGGCCGAGCGGCGATGACGTGCACAACCGACTGGCGACATGCGGGGCGGCCGAGTGTTGAAGACGTGCACAACCGAGTGACGACGCGCAGGGCGGCCGAGTGAAGATGTGCGAGGTGGCCGAGTGAAGGACTACGTGTCCAGCCGAGTGGCGACGCGCAGGGCGGCCGAGCAGTGAAGATGTGCACAACCGAGTGGCGACGCGCGGGGCGGCCGAGTGAAGATGTGCGAGGTGGCCGAGTGGAGGACTATGTGTCCAACCAAGTGGCGACGCGCAGGGCGGTCGAGCAGTGAAGATGTGCACAACCGAGTGGCGACGCGCGGGGCGGCCGAGTGAAGATGTGCGAGGTGGCCGAGTGGAGGACTATGTGTCCAACCAAGTGGCGACATGCGGGGCGCCCGAGTGTTGAAGACGTGCACAACCGAGTGGCGACGTGCAGGGCGGCCGAGTGAAGATGTGCGAGGTGGCCGAGTGAAGGACTACGTGTCCAGCCGAGTGGCGACGCGCATGGCGGCCGAGCAATGAAGATGTGCACAACCGAGTGGCGACGCGCGGGGCGGCCGAGTGAAGATGTCCGAGGTGGCCGAGTGGAGTACTATGTGTCCAACCAAGTGGCGACGCGCAGGGCGGTCGAGCAGTGAAGATGTGCACAACCAAGTGGCGACGCGCGGGGCGACCGAGTGAAGATGTGCGAGGTGGCCGAGTGGAGGACTATGTGTCCAGCCAAGTGGTGATGCGCGGGATGGCCGAGTGACGACGCGCGGGGTGGCCGAGTGGAGGACTATGTGTCCAGCCAAGTGGCGACGCGCAGGGCGGCCGAGCAGTGAAGATGTGCACAACCGAGGGGCGACGCGCGGAGTGGCCGAGTGAAAATGGTCCTCGGAGGAGTCAGTCAGATGTTTTCGAAGTTGATGTAGCGACGGGGTCGGGGTAGTGTGGTTGCGGTGCAATAAGACCGGTGCAGCAACTAAGTTTGAGTAGGAACGAAGGTGGCGCGCAGAACGTCTGAGTGATTATGTAACTTGCCAAAGCGGCGGATCCGAATGCACTCGTTGAAGTGAAGGACCCGACTGGCGATGAAGTACTCGACCACTCACGAGAGTGTGATTCCGAATGAGCTGCAGCCCCCGAGTGCGGCATAGCTCCCGAGCGCTCTACAGGCTTCGAGGGTGGACCTGTCGGAACCCGGGAAATATAGTTTTGAATGGATAAATTGTAATTCATTGAGTCGGACTCAGGTAAAGGTGAGGAGGAGCTTCCGAGTGATGCTCGAAAGAGGCAAACTCGCAAAGGAGTGAAGTGTGCAGTTTGATTACAAAAGTGACTTATTTGTCTCATGCCTGACGAGGTCTAAGTAATTGATACGATGAAGAGGATTCCTCAGAGGGGTCGGCCAGATGTGTTTGAAGCCAACGTAATAATTTCTCGAGGAAATTTGATGTGTGCTGAAATGATTTGTGAAAGTGACACCCATAGACACCCGCTGGGTGTGCAAGGGGCTTGCTGGTTCAGAACCAACAAGAATCTAGAAGAGCGAAGGAATTGATCGAACTTGACGAAGTGAATGATCCAACTTGATGTGTTAGAGTGCCGGACTCAAATAAAAGGTAGTGTAGTGTTCCGACTGAGTTGCAGCCCCCGAGGACCGATGCAAACTCGAAATAAAGAACATAAGGTGTTCGCGAATGACGTATGCGTTAAAATGGAAGTTGGACTCGGGAGTCAAATAACCAGTACTAAGCAAGTATGTGAAAATAAGCAACCGAGCGTAGAAGCACACTCGGTGGCGTGGCCTCCGAGTGAACGTGATGTGTGAATTACGGGATACTCGGGAACGCGGAAATAACAGAATGTATAGTGCATGTAGAATGACTTAGCTGTCTGAAGGCGCGCGAGTGGCCGAGTGGTGAAGATGTGTTCAACCGATGGCGATGCGCGGGGCGGCCGATTGATGTAGATGTGTCTCACCGAGTGGCGATGCACGGGGCGGTCGAGTGGATGAAGATGCGGCTCACCGAGTGGCGACGCGCGGGGCAGCCGAGTGGTGAGGATGTGTCCAACCAATGGCGACGCGCGGGGCGACCCAGTGGTGAGGACTAAAAGGTTCTCTGAATGATCGGATGTTGTTGATCGCCGAGCAAAACTTGGTGGCATTCATATGTCTCCCGGAAGAGATAGACTTGAGGTCCGAGTGTGTACATGCCATAAGAACCCGAGTGACGACGCCGGCGCGTGGTCTGACTCTCTGGAGAGATGCCACTCCTTATCCCGGGGGAACGCCAGCGCAGACCATCTACGAGTCCAAGTTTATGAGGCATGCGCCTTGGACCCAAGTGGAAGGGCAAAGTTAACCCACGGAGGGGCGTCAAGTTCATCTCATAGCGATCCTGAAGGTGACTTCAATCGGGTGTTTTACGTGTCCGAGTGCACGGGTCCCCACGGAGGGTGGTCAGTCGGACTGACAGACGTCCTTTCGGAAAGGAACTGTGGGCAAACGATCGGATCGATTTGCCGCAGAAATTCCGGGTGAGGCCTAGCCCAACCGAGTGGCGACGCACGAGGCGTCCGAGTGAACCGTTGTTCCAGTGAGCTTTAGTTCTGTCCGAGTGAATGGCCGTGTACTGAAACTGGCGCGTGTAGGGGCGTCGCCAGCCTCTGGGCTACTGCCGAGCAACTGAAGCCAGAAGGAGTCGCTGCCGTGTGCCCGTGCAGTCGATGCCGGAAGGAGGAGGCGATAGGCGCCGGGTTTAGGACCCGTTCGACGTCAGAGGGAGAAACCGTCGAGCACCTGTGCTGTGTCTTACTTGTTTCCGTTCGAAAGATCCATCGTGTGACCTTTGGCCGCCGTAATCAGGTAACCGACGCTGGACTGGAAATCCCCACTAACTGGCCGCTTAATGAGGCGGTCAATTAACTCCTCGGAAGAGTTATGAGGCCCACGTCCTGAACTTGTACGTGCATGTAGGAGACGTTAATTAGCGATAATTAAGCAAGAATTAGAATCGGCTCCGCATGGAAGTTTCTCTCTTCTACGGAGCATTCACTGCATGCCATTTATTGTTGCGCCGTGGGATTTGCCGGACTCGATCTTGCGACCCCGGAAGGCGTCGAACTCGTCGGGGACAGGGCCATCAGGGGCACCGGAGAACAGCTCGAAGAGCATGATGTGGGTCATGCCGACGTCACGGTCGCCGAGGGCGTGCTAGGCGCAGAGCAGCACGTCGACGGGCACAATGACATCGGCGGGCACTATGAACCTGAGTACCTGACCATGGCGTTTCGGCTGCGGTGCACTTCATCGCGGAGGCCGCCGCAGCGCAGCTGATCATAGCAAGAGATGGTCGTGTGTGAGGGGTTCGACGGCGGCTTCGAGGCGCCGGAGACGACGACAGGCTGACGGCGTCGGGGAAGGTGCGTGGAAGCGCTCGTCGGCATCGTAGATGGAGCCAGAGACGATGGGCGGACGGCTTCAAAGTTCATGCGTGGGGTCGCGGCGCTGCCGCCGCAGACGAGACCGGAGATGACGACGGGCGGACGACGTCGCTTCATCGTCGGGGAGTAGAGCCACCGATCCGCCTCTTCTCTTTATATGATTGATTACGCATGAGCGGTGTCTGATCCTACAGGAGGAAAAGATAAACCCATTCTTAGATGATTAATTAAAGAAAGACTAGATCAAGAGGACACTTCCCTGATCCTTTCGCTTGTATGAATGGCATGATGACCAGAGCTCTAGCGGCCAATTTCACTGGCGATGATAGTTGATCCGTTGTTGAAGATTGAAGAAAAAACCATTTGCACCATGGTTCGATAGACGCCATGCCCCACGATGGGCGCCAACTGTCATGGGAACGATTCCGACAATACGAAGGGGGTAGGGTAAAGGAGCATGATCTACCGAGATGCATATAGGTGACACGGTATTTTAGCGAGTTCGGGCCTCTCATGGTGGAGATAACAACCCTACGTCTCGTGCTCCGGAGAGACTTTGTTTTATCTGAGTATATATCCGGAGATTACAATGTGTGTGGGAGAGAGCGGAGAACAGATCCCCTGCCAGAGCTAAGTCTGGAAACTAGTAGAGAGAGAGATGGGAGAGATGAGAGTGAGAAGAAGAAATGAGAGAAGAATCAGCCCCCTTAGCTACGTGGTGGGGGTGGCTTATATAGAGTGCGCCACCCCTTCACCTCCTATGTTACAAAGTGGGGCATTGATGCCGTAACGCCAGATGGTGCTTCGTCTGCCTTGTCGACTGTCAGTCTTCGCATATCCGAGTGAACCACACGACCAAGTGGTTGACTGTCTTCCGAGTGAGCCATACGACCGAGTGAAAGGTAACCGTCGAGTGGAGGGAGGAGACTCCGAGTGGATGTTGTCGAGTGACTCATACGCCTTGGTGATTTCAGTCGGAGACTTCCTTGTAGTCCTTAAGTTTTCTAGGGTAGTGCCCTTGGGTAGGGTATGTAGGTCAGGCCTATGACCCTACCCTAGGTACATATCCCCATCACCAAGTCTATGACTATTGTCAGGGGCGAGTTACATCGACGAAGCACCACCAGCGTATTTCAACGTTGTGTTTCCCCTAAGGAAGGACAGGCAATTATCAATGAAATCCATGCTGGCGACTGTGGACATCACGCCAGCTCAAGATCTTTGGTGGCAAAGGCTTTTCGTCACGGGTTTTACTGGCTGACGGCTCATGCACACGCAGAGGACACCGTGCGCAGGTGCGATGGGTGTCAGAAGTTTGCTCGACAAGCCCACGTGCCGGCTCAAGAGTTGTGTATGATCCCGATTACTTGGCCGTTTGTAGTCTGAGGGCTTGATATGGTTGGCCCGTTCAAGATGTCTTCTGATAAGAAGGCTCACCTATTGTTGGCGGTTGATAAATTCACCAAGTGGGTTGAAGCAGAACCCGTCAGCAATTGTGACGCGGAGACAGCTGTCAAATTCTTGAAAAAGTTGATCTATCATTTTGGCTATCCTCGTAGTATTATCATTGACAATGGCACCAACTTATCCAATGGAGCTATGGAGCAGTTTTGTCAGCAAGAGAACATCCGGCTTGACTTAGCAGTAGTGGCGCATCCACAATCCAATGGACAAGCTAAACGAGCTAATCAAGAGATTTTGAGAGGGATCAAACCCTGGCTTATGGTTTCACTTCAGAGTACCCCAGGTTGTTGGGTTGAGGAACTCCCCTCAGTGCTTTGGAGCATTAGAACAACTCCAAACAGATCTACTGGATAGACACCTTTCTTTCTGGTCTATGGTGTTGAGGCGGTATTGCCAAGTGATATTCGTCATGACTCTCCTCGAGTCACCGCTTATGTTGAAGCCGACAACGAACAAGCACGTAAAGATTCCTTGGATGCTTTGGAGGAAGAATGTGACTTAGCAGCAGCCAGGTCAGCTATATATCAACAAGACCTACGTCGCTATCATAGCCGTAGAGTTAAAAGCCGCACCTTTCAAGAAGACGACTTGGTGCTCCGTTTGATTCAAGACCAAACATGGATGCACAAGCTTTCACCGCCCTGGGAAGGCCCTTTTATCATCAGCAAAAACCTCAACAATGGCTCATACTACCTGATAGATCCGCGACCAGGAAAATATACCTGTGAAGAGGAGACAACCCGGCCCTGGAACATTGCTCACCTACGACCTTATTATACTTAGAGCCACCGGCTCATTACTTTTGTACCTCCCCCAATTTCTGTACATACTTCTATATGTTCAAATATAATAAAGCCGGCACCCCGGAAACTCAGGGTCCCTGTCGTTTCAGCCTATAAATTGAGCATGAGTCTTTATTGTTTGAAACATAGGTCACTTGGGGGCTTCCAACTCATCGAGTTTAGCTTTCTCACCCCCTTGACCCGGCAAAACAAATATACCACAATATATGGTTAAACCTGCCTCTATGTTTGATGCGACTCCGATCAGGTGACCCCATGTACTCCTGACAAGTCAATCCATTATGGACCCTGAACTTCTCAAAGTTAAAACATCGGCTTGAGTCACATGAGAGCCGGCATACAAAGATCTAGGATAAACCATGGGTTATCATACCCGCTTGATTGAAGCAAGACTTGAGCCTCGAAAGCCAGTCTCCTTGCCGAGTCTCGCTGAGCCAGTCTATTACAGTTTTCATTATTATTATCATCACATGATAACTTTTCAGGTATAATACTGTTCCTATTACCGGCTCATAAAAAGAGTGCCCGGGTTATGAAATTGTGATCCTATCATGGCCAGTTCAAATTACATGGTTCTACAAACAAGTATTATGGAAAGATTTCGTGGACCGAGTTAGCGTAACCCGCCCATCCTGATTCAACCAAAAGCACATTGAGCAACGATCAACCAATACAACAAGTCACAGACATAGGCTGTATGACTCATAAGCACATGGATTAAAGGTGAGTTAACAAAGCTTGGTCATATGCAAGTCCCTTGTCATCAAGACAAGATCAGAAAGTTTGAAACCGTGCACGAAGGCATGGCACAGGCAAACGACAGTTGGCTTAAAGCTATTACAAGACACCATTAAGCCTAGACAGTCGAATCAAAGGTTTTTAGACATTTTTATGACCCAGCCTTTTGCCACCCGGGCTATGCTTCAGGCTGATTTTTCCCTTGAGTCGCCTCCGGGTCATCCTCCGCTGGGGCTTCTGGATCTTCGATCTAAAGGTTGCCCAAATCCCAGTTGCAATGGGTTAAAGCCTGGAATACAGCTTCTTCACTCAAGACGGGGGACGGGTCAACATCAGGGGCAATGATATGCTTATGACGTTGCGGAGTCAGGTCCACCGGTTCAAAGGTAGGTGGTTCAATTCGCGAGTTGTTGGAGTCGTCAGTCGGATGATAGTTCTTCAATAGAATCTCGGAAACGAGTTGGCTGGCTAACACTCGAGCCGCCTTGACGCACTGAACGTAGTCAGCATCGGTGAATGCAGACTCGTCGACCTTCACCTCTGGGAACCCTCCAACCATCTCTGCCGGGTCAAGCTCTGCTGAATAAGCCAAAGCCCGACTTAAAGAATACGTTGCGCCGGATCGGGCGGCTGATCTTTTCAGCTCTTCAATTTGTTTCGGGATCGTAGAAAGGCATTTTAATACATCCTTGATGAACTTAACCGGCTCTTTGTTCCCCATAACAGCTTTGATTGTGCACAGGCTTCCAGTATAGAGTTGCTTCGCCAATAGATACACAGCCTTGAGCTTCAGCAAACTGTTATCTTGGAGATTGCGAGTGCGAAGGCCTGCAAGCAATTTAAGAAGATGAGTTGCCAGGCGACTTATCTTCATACATGAGTATTAGAACGGGTTAGTAAGAGCTCATAAAGATTTTTACCAAAGATGGCTTGGGTCATGTGGAAAATATGCCGCTTCAACCCAGATAGTTCTTCAGAGACGGTCTTCAATTGACCCTCAGCACTTTCAGAGAGCTTGATCAAGGCAGCCTTTTTAGTTTCAAAGGACTTCTTTTCTGTATCAAAGCCTCCGTTGACCTTTTCCAGTTCTTCCAATGATAGTCGTAGTTTTTGTTCAAGCTCTGCTCGGGCGGCTTGTCCCACTTCAAGATCTTTATTCAAGCCGGTTAGATTTGACTCAGCTGCTTTCAGTGTTTCCTACATACTCAGAGATTAACACGTTTTTCGACAGCAAGATGAAGCATGGCTATGATAAGTTATAAGCAAGTCTCAAGCAGATTGCAAGCAATATACTCAACACTTGGGGGCTAATGCATATCAGTTCTTTCCAAGAATAATATATCAAGAAGACCCGACTCATCTCAAGCAAGATGAGCCGGCCCTTGGGGGCTACAGGTTGAGCTCTTCAGAATCATTAAAGAAGACCCGACTCATCTCAAACAAGATGAGCTGGCCCTTGGGGGCTACACGTTGACCTCTTCAAAATCATTAAAGAAGACCCGACTCATCTCAAACAAGATGAGCCGGCCCTTGGGGGCTACAGGACCATTCTTCCCCAGTTTTCATATTTACAAGACCCACCTCATCTCAAGAAGATGAGCCAGCCCTTGGGGGCTACAGGAGGATATATGGAATATACAGTAAAGATGAGCATACCTCGTATTTTCTTTTCATCATATTAACAAGGCCGGCTTCCATCTGTCGGCTTGTGGAAAGACGATCCAAGTAACCGGCTTCCATCTGTCGGCTTGTGGAAACACGATCCAAGTAACCGACATGTAATTCTTCGACACTAAAGGTTTCATAACTTGGAAGCTCCAGCTTGGCTTTCCCCTTTTCAGGCAGTGTTGTTTCATCCTTAGTAACTAGCTTTGCTAGCACCTTGGAGGGCTCAGGAGTGGTATAACCCGTCCCAGTAATGGTGATCTCTGCGCTTCTACCACAAGGAGCATCTTCAACGGTTTTCAGAGGACTGGGCGGGTTAATGTCTACCACCGGGTCCGCTTCAATGTCCGTAATTTAAGTATTTTCTGGCTCAGGATGTGGAGGCAAATCATCTTGGGTTGCCTGATATTTTCAATATACTCAGTGTGAGTTTCAGGAGCCACCATATCTGGATTTTCTGACTCGGGAGCTTCAAGATTAGTAGATGACTCGCCAACGTTCCTTTTCTTGGCCCTGGCCCTGCAAAACAAAATGGCAGAATAAAACATAGGCAAAGTTAGAGTTCAATAAGCAAATATATGGTACAAGGAAGAGAAAGCTTACCCATGATTGATAACAAGGGTTGGCAGTTTTGAGGCAGTTGAGTCGCCAGAAGAAGGTGGTGACTCCTGGTAATTTGAATCAGAAGGATTGAGAGGTTGTTTAAAAAGACCGGCTTGAGGATGAGATGGAGTTGGACTATGAGGCACCTCATTCTATTGTTGGCGGGTGGGTGGCTTGTCTGGTAAGCCGGTCATAAGGTTGTCGGAGCTGCTTCGAGTCTGGCGCCTTGATTCATGATGGGTCTTCTTCAAAATAAAATTGGGATCCAAATAAGCATCTGGGTGAGAAAAACTTACTTTCTGAATGACCCGCCTTGTTTTCCTTGGAGACAAGGATTCTGCGCCGGAGGAGATGGAAATTACCTCAACATTGTTGGCCTGACTTGTGGCAACATCACCCTGGTAGTAAGAGGCGTCAGCAAGTTCAATAAAAAAGATGGCCAAGGGAATCAAGTTCTACCTCCATAGATGCATCAGCTGATGGAGACTCGCCCCTAAGTGACGGCTCTTCTACGGCCGCCTTGCTTTTCTTCTTACCGGGGGTGGCTCTAGGCTTGCTAGCCGGAATCTTCCTTTTCTTCATACAAAACGAAGAAGCTACCTGCAAGTTTATTGATATATAAATGACCTAGTAAACTTTCGAATTTAAATTCCTACAAAGACAGGTAAAGGAGTATTGAGGATTCTTACTCGAGGAGCCGGGTTGAAGGCATTGAAAGGATTTAGGCCAATTTGATTGCAAACTGCTTGAGTCTCTCCCAACAGTTTCTTCACAATCTGGTTTATATCATCCTCTGTTAAAGCTGAGTTGCTCTATATCTTTGTGCATCATCCAAGCGGACAGAGTAATTGCACATTAAACTATTTTGGCGACTCAATGGCAGGTTTTTCCAAGATACCCAACACCGTGTTAGGTCAACCCCAGTCAAACCATGAGCCTGCAAAGCCGCCAGTTTTGGATATACGAAGGCGAGTTGATCACGCTCTTCTTGAGACGTCTGGCCAGGAAGCTAAAAATTCATAGGAAGACGATCCGGTATGTAACCCGGCAATGGGTTTTCATTCTCAGGAGCCGTATTCCGGCAGTAGAACCAAGTTCTAACCCATCCTTTGGGGTGACTTGGTAGAACGGCAGCAGGGAAGGCACCATCTCTGCGCCTTTGAATTGAGACCCTGCCTAATTCTAGGCTAAGGCCATCTACACATTCAGTCTGGCGGTTCAGATAGAAAAACTCCATAAAGAGTGGGATAGTGGACTCCATTTGCATATACACCTCATAGAGTACTTGAAACTGGCAAAGGTTGGATATGGAATTGGGGGCCAGGTCTTCTGGATGACGATGGAAAAAGTTAAGAGCATCCCAGAAGAATCTTGACCCGAGGGGAGAAAAAACCCGAGGAAGATGATCTATAAACACTACAACTTCTCCTTCGCCGGGTTCTGGGTGTTCCTCTCCCTAGAGAGCCCGCCATCCAATTGCCACCTTAGACTGCAAGAAACCTTGATCTTCATAATCTTTGAGCACAAGTTCAGAAACTTGTGAAGGCACCCAGTTACAGGTGGTGGTTTTTGACATGATGAGACGCCTAAATACAAGCAAGGAATTTGCAAAGCACGCATATGTTATGATTGAGGGTAAAAGAAATAGTATCTACATCAAGAGAGACGCCTTAAGAAGAGCCGGCGCCTGCAAGAAACAATATCTACATATGGCGGGTTATAATCCTAAGGATGAACCGACACACATAAGGGTGCCTTGCGCCAGGTTGGATATATCTAGTTTTTGCTAAGTGTGAGACAAACGGGTTTCTACCAAACTAGCTATAGTCACGGATCTATAAATGGTTCAGAAAAGGAAATGTTTGCTAAACCTAGTGACGACGCATGGAGGCAACGGTCGTCCAGTTTACAGATTCCAAAGGGAGATCTGAGTATGCTATATGTGAAACGAAACCCTTGAATCTACCGCCCTGTTCCTATGATAGAAGACATTGAAGCTATGCAAGAACCAACGATGGCGATGAGCAGCTAGAACACCTCGGTCTCTCCGATGAACTCCGACGAACTAAGACGGATCTAAAGAGGGGGAAATGGCGTATGTCGTGAGACAATAGAAAGGGGTAGTGTAAAGGAGCATGTTCTATCGAGATGCAAACGGGTGACACGGTGATTTTAGCGAGTTCGGGCCTCTCGCGGTGGAGATAACAGCCCTACGTCTCGTGCTCCGGAGAGGCTTTACTTATCTGTCATGAACACGGAGTTACATGGTGTATTTGAGAGAGAGAGAGGGGAGAACGGATCTCCATGCCTAAGCTAAGTCCTGAGACTAATGGCGAGAGAGCCAAGGGAGAAGAATGAGCTAGCCTAAGCTATGTGGTGGGGGTGGCTTATATAGAGTGCGCCACCCCCTCACCTCTTATGTTACAAGGTGGGGCATTAGTGCCATGATGTCAGCCCACTACGGAACCTCCACTATGAGGATGATGCTTTGACTGCCTTGTTGGTCTTCGCATACCCGAGTGAGACATATGGCCGAGTGGTTGACTTTCATTCGAATGGATGGGACGTTGCTTGTCCGAGTGAATAATATGTATGTATTTGTCTGGACCCACCTCATGTGTGGACCCATGCTTCTATGATATTTCGACCCTTCATGGGCATACCTATTACGTGTATCCTCCACAGTAGCCCCTGAGACTCTGACTGATTGCTGGCAGTCGGTTGGAGTCTGTAGAGTTGTTGAACTTGAATGTTGTTGCTCGACCTGACTGAGCAGAATGTTTGTTTTTGGTATTTCTCTTCCAGTAGGGGCACACTGAGTGCACCCACTGGGGGTAGTCCCCGAGCCTCTGTCATACTAGATGAGTCTGGCAAAGGGTTTAAGTCTTCTAGTGTGGAACTGAACTCAACAGGTGAACTATCATGCGCTTGGCGTCGTAAATTTCTGCAATCTAGAGCTGAGTCAGTCGGACTGATCTTTGTGTGCTGGGCACGGTAAATAAATTAAGCCTGGAACTTGGTTAGTCAGGTAAATCTTCATGTGCTCGGCATACTGAATGCTCGCTGAGTCTGCCTTATATAATTTCTGGATCAAGGCTGAGTCCCCGTGTGTATTTTTTAACTTTACCGATTTATGAAGAAGTCTGACTCTTTCGAATGGACACCTGAAGCACAAACCGCCTTCGACCAGCTCAAGGTTTTGCTTTCCACCCAGCCGGTGTTAGCTGCTCCGGGCACCCGAGAGCCTTTGCTCTTATGAGCACTGTCCTCATCATGGAGCGCGAGGAATCGGGAAAGACCAATAAGGTACAAAGACCCATGTATTATATTTCGGAAGTCTAGACTCCTTCCAAGCAAAGGTACCCACATTACCCGAAGTTGGTTTACGGTATTTACCTCACTGTCAAGAAGGTAGTTCATTACTTCCAAGAGCACTCGGTTACAGTCATCAGCGATGCTCCTCTTTCGGACATTCTGCACAACAGAGATGCCACAGGCAGAGTTGCGAAGTGGGCAATAGAACTCCTCCCGTTGGAGATAAAATTTGAAGCCAAGAAGGCAATCAAGTCGCACGCCCTGGTTGATTTCCTGGCCGAATGGATAGAACAGGAGCAGCCAGCACCGAGCATCCCTAAACACTGGACCATGTTCTTCGACGGGTCTAAGATGCTCCAAGGGTCCGGGGCTGGAGTGGTTCTCGTTTCCCCCAGAGGAGACCGACTGAGCTACGTCCTCCAAATCCATTTTGACTCGTCTAATAACGAAGCCGAATACGAGGCTCTCCTCTATGGACTCCGAATGGCAATCGCACTCAGCATCCGTCGCTTGATGATATTCGGCGATTCGGAACTCGTGGTCAATCAGGTGATGAAGGAGTGGGATATCCGGAGTCCATCCATGACTGAGTATTGCAATGCAGTCCTAAAGCTAGAAAAGAACTTCGAAGGCTTAGAGTTGCACCATGTCCCCCGAGCAAAGAACCAGGCTGCCGATGACCTGGCAAAAATCGGCTCCACACCTCGAGTCGTTCCGAAGGATGTATTCCTTGAACATTTGCATTCCCCTTCGGTCATAGAAGATCCTTTCACCGAAGAGCCCCCACAAGCAGACGGACCTTCAGATCCGACTGAAGTTAACATCCCAGCCATGGTTGACCTCGTTCAAGAGGTGTTGGTACTCACTCCCGAGTGGACCCAACCTTATTTGGAGTTCTTGCTCCGACAAGAGCTCCCTGAGGTTGAAGAAGAAGCCCGACGGATCGTCCGACGATCCAAGTCATTCGAAGTAATGGGAGATCGATTATACAAGCAAAGCACAATAGGCGTAATACAAAGATGCATATCCCCAGAGGAAGGCTTGCAGATCCTGCACGGCATTCATTCGGGAACTTGTGGCCATCATGTGTCCTCTCGGACGTTGGTCACAAAGGGGTTTCGTGCAGGGTTTTATTGGCCCCGAGCTAATGCAGGAGCCAAAGATATGGTCGATCTTTGCATCGGATGTCAGTTTTACAAGAATCAAACTCACAAGCCTGCTTCTGCACTCAAGACCATCCCGCTCGCCTGGCCATTCGCTGTGTGGGGCCTCGACATGGTCGGCCCCTTGCGTACTGTGACGAGTGGGTTTACCCATCTGTTGGTCGCAGTGGATAAATTCACCAAGTGGGTCGAAGCGAAACCCATCAAAAAGTTGGACTCGGCTACTGACGTTAGTTTCATTCGTCAAATCATCTTTAGATTCAAAGTTCCCCATGATATCATCACTGATAATGGGAAAAACTTTGATTCGGATGAATTTCGCGAGTTCTGTTACTCTCACGGCACTCCGGTTAATTATGCTTGCGTAGCTCACCCACAGTCAAACGGACAAGCAGAACGAGCAAACGGGGTGATTCTTCAAGGATTAAAACCCTGATTGATGAAGGATCTAGAAGTCGCAGCTGGCGCTTGGGTTGAAGAAATACCATCTGTCCTCTGGGGCGTTTGGACGACTCCGAATCGTTCAACCCGGCGCACTCCCTTCTTCATGGTATACGGGTCGGAAGCAGTTCTGCCGAGTGATATTCGCCATAACGCTCCTCGAGTGGAATTGTACAATGAAGACGAGGTGGAAGTGGCACGCCAAGATGGCCTGGATCTCTTGGAAGAAGAAAGAGAGTTAGCCCTGGTTAGGTCGACACTGTATTAGCAAGACCCGAGGCGTCTGTTCGACCGACAGGTCAGAGGACGAGCCTTTCAAGAAGGTGATCTGGTTCTCCGATTGGATCAGCAGACACCTCACAAATTAGTGCCCCCATGGCAAGGTCCTTTTGCGAGCTTTAAAGTCCTGCACAACGGAGCTTATCATTCGTACAACTTCGAAACCAAGGCGAAAGAGCCCCGGGCATGGAACGCGGATTTTCTCCGCAAGTTTCATACTTAGTGTTATAACACTCTGTCATACCTATAATGAACTTCTGAGTAAATTCGATGAATAAAAGTCTTTACTTTCCATACACTTTGTCAAAACTCTTTCTGTTTCTGCCCAACTTAGTTGCGAACCTGATTTCGCCGAAGTTATAAACTACTCCGAGTCAGGACATCATCCACACTCGGGGGCTTAGCTGTGAACCTGATTTCGCCTAAGTTATAAACTACTCCGAGTGAGGACATCATCCACACTCGGGGGCTTAGTTGCGAACCTGATTTCGCCTAAGTTAAAAACTACTTTGAGTGAGGACATCATCCACACTCGGGGGCTTAGCTGCGAACCTGATTTCGCCTAAGTTATAAATTACTCCGAGTGAGGACATCATCCACACTCGGGGGCTTAGCTGCGAACCTGATTTCGCCTAAGTTATAAACTACTCCGAGTGAGGACATCATCCACATTCGGAGGCTTAGCTGCGAACCTGATTTTGCCTAAGTTATAAACTACTCTGAGTGAGGACATCATCCACACTCGGGGGCTTAGCTGCGAACCTGATTTCGCCTAAGTTTTAAACTACTCTGAGTGAGGATATCATCCACATGCGGGAGCTTAGCTGCAAGCCTGATTTCGCCTAAGTTATAAACTACTCCGAGTGAGGATATCATCCACACTCGGGGGCTTAGCTGCGAACCTGATTTCGCCTAAGTTATAAATTACTCTGAGTGAGGACATCATCCACACTCGGGGGCTTAGTTGCCAACCTGATTTCGCCTAAGTTATAAACTACTCCGAGTGAGGACATCATCCACACTCGGGGGCTTAGCTGCGAGCCTAATTTCGCCTAAGTTATAAACTACTCCTAATGAGGACATCATCCACACTCGGGGGCTTAGCTGCGAACCTGATTTCGCCTAAGTTATCAACTACTCTGAGTGAGGACATCATCCACACTCGGGGACTTAGCTGCGAACCTACTTTCGCCTAAGTTATAAACTACTCTGAGTAAGGACATCGTCCACACTGAGGGGCTTAGCTGTGAACCTGATTTCAACTAAGTTATAAACTACTCCGAATGAGGACATTGTCCACATTCGGGAGCAAACTGGGCCCAGAGCCCAAATCAATCAAACGAAAGCATTCAAATGTCATTCAAAACAAAGGGACGGGTAGTTGTGGCCGCCAGGTCGCGGTGAATGTGCAGATACAGATACTACTCGGCATTCCGAGGCAAATATAATTTAAGTTTTTATCCAAGAATCACTCGGTTGCTGACGGGGCGGCTGCATCGGTGAAGTTGTCGAGGTCGATCACCTCCGCAATCCGGGTTGCAGCCGACAGGAAGGTCTCCATGAAGTCCTCAATCTTGGTGCTCCTCCTGTTGACGACCTTCAACGACTTCAACTTTTCTTTGTCCATGCCCTTGCAATGCATGCGGACGAGAGAGAGAGAGAGAGAGCGATGTCTGCTCTCGCCCGAGCTGCGGATTTCTTCCATGAGTCCACTCGGCGTGGTACATCCTTCAGACGGTTAACGAGGACTTCCAAGTCACTAGGGAGTTCTTCACCCGGGGCGGTCTCTTCATCGATTTCTTTGGCTGCTTCACATAGGCGGTTGAGGAAGATAGCCACCTCCGCGGTGCGATCATCAAGCCGGAGCAGCGCAAGCGCTGCACTATTGCAGAGGAGACCGGCACTCGGATCTAGCTCCTTCTCGATCTTGGAAGTCTCCTCTTCCACGTCCAAACATAAATCTGACGACAACCCGAAGAAAGGAATTATGGAGAAAGGAAAGCTAAAATGGAAAAGTTCGAAATTCGATCCGGCCGAGTGTGTACCTTTGAGCCGGTCATTCATCCTGCCACAGCAGTCCTCAACAAACTTCTCCAGCTCAAGCTTTTTGGACGAGATTTGCTTCAGTCTTGTCTCGCCCTCGGCAGCCTCCTGGGTGCCCTTCTTGGCAGCTTCCTCTAGCATTTTCTTCTCCTCCTCCCACTTCTCGAATGACTTCAGCTTGTCCTCAGCTTCTTTCATCTTCCGCCTGGCCTCCTTCTGAGCAAGCGCCAGGTCCTGGTCTTTCTTCTCCAGAGCTTCCTTCATGGTCACTATAGAAATGGAAGTCCGGAGCCTCTCAGTAAGTTACAGATTTTCGCGGTTTACATCTGATAAAGGATTTTCAGTCGGATACACAAAAATTTCAAATCTGAGCTGGCCAGATAAGGCGAATTACCTCCGAGTGATTTCATCTCCTGCTCCAGCCACGCACTCTTGGTCTTCTTGACTTCAAGGTCGAGACGCAAGTCCTGCACCTCCTTCTCTAAAATTTTGTAGTGAGCTCCGAGCTCGCACACACCCTGTCAAGCAAGGAAATATTGGGATAACGGTCAGACAGAATATGGGAGTTAAAACAAATTCATATTTTGAGACTGTAGCCGATTGATTCAGTCGACCACAGCCTCGGGGACTACACCCAGTGGGTGCGCTCAGCGCACCCCCACTGGAGAACTACAGGTTCTACACCTGGACGGTCAACGTCAAGAGGCTCTAGTTCATAGACCATCACCGCATCCTCTTCGACAAGTATTTCATCATTCGGATTACGTCTTTAACTCAAGTCATTCGGGTTTTGAGACTTCAGCCGTCTGCTTCAGTCGATTGCAGCCTCGGAGACTACACCCAGTGGGTGCGCTCAGCGCCCCCACTGGAGAACTACAGATTCTACACCCCGACGGTCAACGTCGAGAGGCTCTGGTCCATGGACCATCACCGCATCCTCTTCAACAAGTATCTCATCATTCGGATTACGTTTTCAGCTCAAGTCATTCGGGTTTTGAGACTGCAGCAGACTGCTTCAGTCGACCGCAGCCTCGGGGACTACACCCAGTGGGTGCGCTCAGCGCACCCCCATTGGAGAACTACAAGTTCTACACCCCGACGGAAACGTCGAGAGGCTCTCGTCCATGGACCATCACCGCATCCTCTTCGACAAGTATCTCGTCATTCGGATTACGTTTTCAACTCAAGTCATTCGGGTTTTGAGACTGCAGCCGACTGCTTCAGTCGACCGCAGCCTCGGGGACTACGCCCAGTGGGTGCGCTCAGCGCGCCCCCACTGGAGAACTACAGGTTCTACACCCCGATGGTCAACATCAAGAGGCTCTCGTCCATGGACCATCACCGCATCCTCTTCGACAAGTATCTCATCATTCAGATTACATCTTTAACTCAAGTCATTCATGTTTTGAGACTGCAGCCGACTGCTTCAGTCGACCGCAGCCTCAGGGACTACACCCACTGGGTGCGCTCACCGTGCCCCCACCGAAATCAGAAAGCACCCAGTGGGTGTACCCACTCGGGATTCATTCCAAGAAATTTCAGTTAAAATACATACAAGATCAAAAGTTCCGACTGAAGACGGTACTTACGAGAGTACTTACTCGGATGTTCTTCTCTAGAGCTTCGCTAGCGTCATAAGCCTCCTTCAGCCTGTCACTCATCAGCTTCAGTTGGACCAGTGGTTCCTTACTCACTCCCAGCTGGTCTTCTGGGACGTGGTGGAGCTTGCAGATGTTGGTCGCAGGAGGGGGCGGCAGTGTAGACCCGAGTCCGGTCACGGCTCCCAAAGAAGCCCCCTGAACAAGTGTTGATGCATGAGCAGGTGAAGGGTCCTGCATCACGACATCCGCGTCCTCGGCAGGATTCTGCGAATCGACTTTGTCGTCCACGTCTAGTTCGATCACTTCACGCGGCCTTGTAGGCATATGAAGATCATTCGGGAACAAGTCCGAAAGTGAAACTCAAGCTCTCAAAAGTTATGCCAGAGCAGGGGTGAGGATTACCTTTGGAAGACGCCGCGTCAACGTCAGTTCTGTCCTTGTCCAGCGAAGCAGTCGATGTATCAGCCCTGCAGCAAAATCATTCGGAATGTCTCTTCATTCGGCTACATACTGGGAACAATGGTCGGGGCGAAGACACTTATGCTGAGTCTATCGGCACGTACATCTTGGTCTTAGGCAAGGCAGCCTTCCGAGGTTTGCTGGCGCAGACTTTTGGCTGCTTGGTTCTCTTTTCAGGCAACGGAGTGGGTTTGTTTCTTCCGCGCTTTGAGGCCCGAGTGGGAGGAACGATCGCCGTAGATTTGGCGACTTTCGGACCCTTGGTGTTCCCTCCGCATGTTCCCAGACCTTGACGCGTCCTTGTGCGAGGCTCAGGAAGGATCTCCTCCGATGGAGAATATTCCGCCTCTTCGCTAGAGTCCGACTCGTCCTCCTCTTCATCGTCATTTTCCTCGCTTTCCTCCACGTAATCGCCCTCGCCATCCGAATCGTCGTGTTGTTCGTTGTCACTGGCCACGTCAGCAGGAGCGTTGTCGACGACGGGTATCAAGCTCACCATGTTCGTGAAGGCCTGTCAAGTTAAAGTGATATTAGACAAAAATCAAGTCAACGATAAGCATTCGGAAATAGCATCAAGCATTCGGAATTGATAACGACATTCGAGACTTACTTCATTCGCTGGGTTGTCAGCCGAGAGCGGAGGCACTCGTCTGGAACCTCTAGGATTGTCACGAACCGGTGTGATGGCCTTGAGTTTGTTCTCCACGTCTTTAGCGTTGAGCTCCTCCGGGTGCGTGCGCGAAGGATCACTCGGACCCGAATACAGCCACATGGGATGACCCCTGGCCTGCAGCGGCTGAATCCTTCTCCGGAAGAAGACCTCCAGTAGGTCCAGGCCGTTGGCACCATGGTTCACGAGGGCCACTAACGCAATTACAAGGATGTCTACATCAATTTTCTCCTCCTTGGTTACAGTCAACTTTGGGAGCCGCCGAATGCATTCAGTCGAGTACGCGGAAGACCCGATTGATTCTCGACAACTGGGATGTTTCGGTAGTAAAACCAAGTTCCCTGCCAGCCCTTAACAGTATCTGGGAAGGTCATTGGGGGAAAACTGCTCTTCTCCCTCAACTGGATTCCTAACCCCCCCCCCCCGCACAGTTGGATCACGTTGGTTTTCTCTCCTGAGTGGGCAGATTTTCCACGGTCATCATTCGGCACGTGAATAAGTGTTTGAACAGACTCCAATGAGGATGACACCCAAGGAAATTCTCACAAAGGGAAACGAAAGCCGCCAGATAGGAAATGGCATTGGGAGGAAGGTGGTGAAGCTGCGCACCGTAAAAACCCAAGAACGCGCGGAAAATGGGTGAGGAGGCAGAGAGAAACCTTTGTCGATGTGCGTGGTGAGCAAGACCCTCTTGTCCCCGCGAGGAGCAGGCTCGACCTCGCCCGCTTCCGGCAGCCGCCAGCTCCCCGATGCCAGGAGGCCCTGGTTCTCCAAATCCTCCAGTCGGCTTTTGGTGGTGCGCGAGGGCAACCAGTCCCCCTGGACGAAACCAACCGGCATGCCCGTGCTCGAAGAAGACCCGCGCGAGCCTTTCTTCACTTTCTCCGCCTTCACAGTCGCGGACTTCGTCATCTCTGACCGCCGGGAGCGACCGGAAGCGGCGGACTGGTAAGGTGGTTACTCGAGCGGAGCTCTCGGTGGAGTGGAGAGGGGAACGGGAGAATGGAGACACAAGAGGTACCCTGGACTCCTACACAAGCATCATTTATACACCCTCGCTGCGAGATTACGGCCGTCAGAACTGCATCCGCCGCGCAATCAACAGACAGCCCAAGATCTACACAATCCCGGGGACGCGCGGCGAAATCAGCAGCGTGATAATCGAGGCCCCACGCCCCCACTTTCCCCACTTGTCTGACACAATCGTCATGATCGCACGCGCGCGCTTCCCCATGATTTCGAAATCGCCGGGGATTTCGCAGCACGGCGACCCGAGTGGATTCCGCATCCACCGACGCGTTCTGACGCGCCAACATTTCACCGAATGGTCAGAAAATGGTTGAACATTCACCGAGTGTTTGAAGGCCTGTCAAACATTCAAGCAAATCTTCAACCGTTCCCAGAATGACTCGATGGAAACCAGGCAGAAGTTCTAACTACGTTGTCTTCCAGCCAACGGATTCCCTCCCTGGGAGTCGATCCATTTCAAGCCGAATGATTCGAACGATCTTATCGTTCGAGCTACTCAAAGACTATTTAACCTGAATCAGTTGTGACTCTAGTTCCGAGTGTGAAACAACCCGACTTGTTTCGAAGCATTCCTGGGATGCTACCAGCATCACGACATGCTGAACACTTGGTCCTCAAAGACTCAACCGATTTGGAAGCTACTGACGAGGTCACTTACCCTAGGTAGGGCCATAGACCTTAAAGCTAGGACACCCTTGGGGTCCTACAAGTTCATGGAAGTCCTTGGCCTGTCTGGGACTCGGACTAATGTACAAGATGCACTCGGACCCATGAACACCACTCGGACGTCTTCAACCACTCGGCGCCTCCTTGGTACCCAGACGCAAAGAAGCAGAGGCGACAGGGGAGCCGCAACGTTCGAGGGACTTAACTCCTATAACTCACAGTGAATAACACGTTACGTGTAACTCCTTTAGTTAACGCAGCCGTTTCCAGTACGCTGCAGTTACTTGCATTTATTACCCTTGTAATGGCTCTCGGCGGGACCTAGCGCACTCTATATAAGCCACTCCCAGGCTCCAGAGCAAGGGTTCAGCACCCTTTGTAATCATACACCCATACAAGCAAACACTAAGCCTCCGGGCTCGAGACGTAGGGTCTTTACCACTTCCGAGTGGGGCTCGAACTCGTACATCTGAGTGTTACCCTTGCGCCGTAGCTAGGCTCCGCCCTCTCTCATTCATACCCCCCGTATCATTGTCAGTGTTACTCCCACGACAGCGTACCTTGATGATTGTCGGGGGTGCTGGAGATTTTCAGATGAATCCTGGTGAAGACAAGACGCCGCCGCGGTCCCAGGGATGGTTGCCGGAGGCGACGGATGAGCAACAGTGATGGTGCGGTGAAACTTCAGGCTCGGGGAAGAAGAAGAAGTGAGAGGGCGAGGTAAAAAGTGAAAGAGGGACCCCCCGTGGATATTTATAAGATAAAACCCAAAAGGGGCAACTGGCAGGCGCGAGAAACAAGGAGACGCAGTAAATTTTGGAAATAATGACGCCTCGATTTTTGGGATAAACGGATACATACAAAGATCCATTGTGATGTCATCATTGTTTTCCTGAATTTTTGGCGGGTGACGTCATAGGTGGATGACTCAAGAAGATTACAAGTCTGGAAGTATCGTAAGCCGTCATTTTGAGATTCAAACAGAAGATAAGCCGCCTAATGAAGGTGAAGAAGATTGACATGAATAAATTCAAATCAATCTGGGGCCTAATGTCGGGGATATAACCCCGCGGTGTGACCCGCCCTACTGGGTTGGGTTAACGTTTTGGCGGATTAGGCATCAGCCTCAAGATGGGTCGTGCCTTTGAAGACAAGGCAAGAGAGGTGACTTACCGAGTAAGCCGGACGGTGGCCCAGCACGTGAAGATGGCGGTTCAAGGTCTAGGAGGAAGAAGACGCCAGGAACTTTCCTTTCTTGAGAGGCAAGGCAATTTAGAGATGTATTAGGTCACGAGTCATAACGTGACCCGGACTCTTGTAAGCCTAGGGCCTCGAACTGTATATAAAGGCGAGCCCCTGAGGCCAATAGACTTAAGTTACAAACCCTCGAAAGCTAGGTTAGCGATTCCACTCCCTTGTAATCGAGATCACCATCAATATAGACACAAAAGCAGGACGTAGGCTTTTACCTCCATCGGAGGGGCCGAACCTGGGTAAACTCGTCTCTCGTCCCCAATCAACCCCTTCGAGTCGCCACACAACAGCGATGGCCTCACACCTAAGTTCTCCTATGAGGACATCTACCGTGACAAAACCACGACAGTGTCTTCGGATGTCGTCCTCTTCTTCACGTGGGAGGAGTCACTCTCCTCCCCGCCCTCTTCCACATCTCCTTCAAGAGTAGATGGAGCGTGTGTATCCTTGGAGATAGTGTCCGGAGGTCCTTTTGAACAGTGACCTCCCCAGGCCTCCTTCTTCTCTTCCCTCTTCTTCGGCACCGCGTATGGCTTTTCGACCAGCATGGCCGTTAGTAAGGTCATCCTGGGAACCTCGGACAGCGATGCCGGGCAGTTGATCCGCTGGGATTTCTCCAGCCAGATCTGGAAATATAGGGGAAAAGGGATAAGAACCTTATCAAAAGAAAAAAATCTGAATGCAAATTATGAAATTTTACCGGCCCGGGAGGGTTCGAGGCGTCGATGCCCATGTCCTCCTCCTCGGCTGGCCAAGTCTTTTGCAGCTTGAACAACACTTTCCATAGTGTGTCGTGGTCGATGCTGTAGAAGTGCTGCACAGTAACCGGGTCATCCAGGTTGTAGGTCCACATAGGGGCAGCCCGATGTTGACAGGGGAGGAGGCGGCGGTGTAGCATGACCTGAACTACGTTGGTCAGCTCGATCTTCTTCGTCACCACAATGGAGACGCACCTTTGCAGCGCCTTTACTTCGACAGCCTCCCCCCAATCGAGCCCCTTCCCCGTCCATGACACTAGTCTGGTGGGGGTCCAGATCTGAATCCAGGGGGTGCTGCCCACCCCTTGCCGCGTGGTTCAGTGAAGTAGAATCACTCCCGCTACCACACCTTGTCAGTATCTATGAAAGAGTCGTCTGGCCATTGTACCAGGGGAAGCTTACTAATCATCACTCCCCCACAGTCTGCCTGCTCGCCGCTAACTACCTTCGGCTTGACACTGAATACTTTCAACCCCAAGACGAAGTGGGGTTGGACCCGCAGAAAGGCCTCGCAGACAGTAATGAAAGCAGAAACATGCATAAAAGAATCTGGGGGAAGTCATGGAAATCCAACCCATAGTAAAACATCAAACCCCTCACGAAAGGGTGAAGGGGGAAGCCGAGGCCCCAGAGGAAGTGAGGGATGAACACTGCTACTTCTTGAGCTTGCGTTGGTTTTCCCTTGAAGAGGAAAGGGTGATGCAGCAAAGTAGATAAGTATTTCCCTCAGTTGTTGAGAACCAAGGTATCAATCCAGTAGGAGATACAAACAAGTCCCCAATCTTTGCACCTACACAAACAATCAAACACTTGCACCCAATGCTATAAAGGGGTTGTCAATCCCTTCACGGTTACTTGCAAGGAGGAGATCTGATAGAGATAGATATAAAAGATTACTAAAACGAAAAGTAAAATAAAAGTAAAAAGATTGCAGCAAAGTATTTTTGGTATTTTTGGTTTATAGATCTAAAAATATAATATGGAAACTAGACCCGGGGGGCATAGGTTTCACTAGAGGCTTCTCTCTTGAAGGAAAATAATACGGTGGGTGAACAAATTACTGTCAAGCAATTGATAGAAAAGCGCATAGTTATGATGATATCCAAGGCAACGATTATGCATATAGACATCACGTCCGTGTCAAGTAGACCGAAACGATTCTGCATCTACTACTATTACTCCACACATCGACCGACTCCTGCCTGCATCTAGAGTATTAAGTTCATGAAGAACAGAGTAACGCATTAGGTAAGATGACATGATGTAGAGGGATAAACTCAAGCAATATGATGAAAACCCCATCTTTTTATCCTTGATGGCAACAATACAAATACGTCCCTCGCTACCCCTACTTTGTCACTGGGTGAGGACACCGCAAGATTGAACCCAAAACTAAGCACTTCTCCCATTGCAAGAATTGCCAATCTAGTTGGCCAAACCAAACCAATAACTCGAAGAGACTTGCAAAGATATGAAGTAATGCATATAAGAATTCGGAGAAGATTCAAATAATATTCATAGATAATCTGATCATAAACCCACAATTCATCGGATCTCGACAAACACACCGCAAAAGAGTATTACATCGGATAGATCTCCATGAAGATCATGGAAAACATGGTATTGAAGAACATAGAGAGAGAAGAAGCCATCTAGCTACTAGCTATGGACCCGAAGGTCTGAGGTGAACTACTCACGCATCATCGGAGGGGCAATGGAGTTGATGTAGATGTCCTCAGTGATCGAATCCCCCTCTGACAGATTACCGGAAAAGGCTCCAAGATGGGATCTCACGGGAACAGAGGCTTCCGGCGGTGGAAAAGTATTTTCGTGGCTCTTTTTGGTATTGGGGGAATATTTGGGAATTTATAGGCGGAAGATTAGTGTTGGAGGGCCTGTCGGGGGGGCACAAGCCAGGGTGCGCGCCCCCCAGGGGCGCGCCCAGGTGGCTTGTCGCCTCCCGGTAGGTCTCCTGACCTCCTCTCCAAGTCTGGTAGGTTTCTTCTAGTCCAAGAAAAATCATCGCGAAGATTTTATTCCGTTTGGACTCTGTTTAATATTCCTTATCTGCAATACTCAAAAACAAGGAAAAAACAGAAACTGGCACTAGGCACTAGGTTAATAGGTTAGTCTCAAAAATAATATAAAATAGCATATTAATGCATATAGAACATCCAAAACAGATAATATAATAGCATGGAACAATCAAAAATTATAGATACGTTGGAGACGTATCAAGCATCCCCAAGCTTAATTCCTGCTCGTCCTTGAGTAGGTAAATGATGAAAACAGAATTTTTGATGTGGAATGCTACCTAACATATTTATCCATGTAATATTCTTTATTGTGGCATGAATGTTTAGATCCATAAGATTCAAAACAAAAGCTTAAATTTGACATAAAAATAATAATACTTCAAGCATACTAACAAGGCAATTGTGTCCTTTCAAAATATCATGGCCAAAGAAAGTTATCCCTACAAAATCATATGGTATGGCTATGCTCCATCTTCCCCACACAAAGTATTTAAATCATGCACAACCCCGATGACAAGTCAAGCAATTGTTTCACACCTTTTATGTTCTCAAACCTTTTCAACTCTCACGCAATACATGAGCGTGAGCCATGGATATAGCCCTATAGGTGGAATAGAATATGGTGGAGGTTGTGAGGAAAAGGAGAAGATAATCTCACATCAACTAGGCGTATCAACGGGCTATGGAGATGCCCATCAATAGATATCAATGTGAGTGAGTAGGGATTGCCATGCAACGGATGCACTAGAGCTATAAGTGTATGAAAGCTCAAAAAGAAACTAAGTGGGTGTGCATTACAATGAAAAATTCCACTAGTTATATGAAAGTGAAAAAATAGGAGACTCTCTATCATGAAGATCATGGTGCTACTTTGAAGCACAAGTGTGGAAAAAAGATAGTAGCATTGTCCCTTCTCTCTTTTCTCTCATTTTTTTTATTTTTTATTTTTTATTTTGGTGGGCATCTTTGGCCTCTTTTTTTTTATTTGGGCTTCATTGGCCTCTTTTATTATTTGTAAAGTCCGGAGACTCATCCCAACTTGTGAGGGAATCATAGCTTCCATCATCCTTTTCTCTCATGGGACAATGCTCTAATAATGATGATCATCACACTTTTATTTACTTACAACTCAAGAATTACAACTCGATACCTAGAACAAAATATGACTCTATATGAATGCTTCCGGTGGTGTACCGGGATGTGCAACGATCTAGCCTAGCAAATGACATCAAAAAACGGACAAGCCATGAAAACATCATGCTAGCTATCTTACGATCATGCAAAGCAATATGAAAATGATGGTGCGTGTCATAATAAACGGAACGGTGGAAGTTGCATGGAAATATATCTCGGAATGGCTATGGAAATGCCATAATAGGTAGGTATGGTGGCTGTTTTGAGGAAAGGTATATGGTGGGTTTAATGTACCGGCGAAAGTTGCGCGGTACTAGAGAGGCTAGCAAAGGTGGAAGGGTGAGAGTGCGTATAATCCATGGACTCACATTAGTCATAAAGAACTCACATACTTACTGCAAAGTCTATTAGTTATCGAAGCAAAGTATTAGATGCATGCTCCTAGGGGAGAGGTTGGTAGGAGTTAACCATCGCGCGCTCCCGACCCTCACACAAAGGATGACAATCATTAAACAAATCATGCTCCGACTTCGTTACATAACGGTTCACCACACGTGCATGCTACGGGAATCACAAACTTTAACACAAGTATTTCTACCAATCCACAATTACTCACTAGCATGACTCTAATATCACCATCTTTATATCTCAAAACTATATGCAAGGAATCAAACTTCTCATAGTATTCAATGCGCTTTATATGAAAGTTTTTATTATATCCCTCTTGGATGCCCATTATATTATGACTAAATAAATAACCTAAACCAATTACCATGCTGTTTAAAGACTCTCAAAATAATATAAGTGAGGTACAAGAGTTCAATTATTTCTATAAAATAAAACACCACCGTGCTCTAAAAAGATATAAGTGAAGCACTAGAGCAACATTGCCTAGCTCAAAAGATATAAGTGAAGCACATAGAGTATTCTAATAAATTCACGATTAATGCGTGTCTCTCTCAAAATATGTGTGCAGCAAGGATGATTGTGGCAAACTAAAAAGCAAAGACTCATATTATACAAGACGCTCCAAGCAAAACACATATCATGTGGTGAATAAAAATATAGCCTCAAGTAAATTTACCGATGGATTGAAGACGAAAGAGGGGATGCCTTCCGGGGCATCCCCAAGCTTAGGCTCTTTGGTATCCTTTAATATTCCTTGGGTGTGCCTTGGGTATCCCCAAGCTTAGGCTCTTGCCACTCCTTATTCCATAGTCCATCAAATCTTTACCCAAAACTTGAAAACTTCACAACACAAAACTCAACAGAAAACTCGTGAGATCCGTTAGTATAAGAAAAATAAATCACCACTTTAGGTACTGTTGTGAACTCACTCTTTATTTATATTGGTGTAATATCTACTGTATTCCAACTTCTCCATGGTTTATACCCCCCGATACAACCCATAGATACATCAAAATAAGCAAACAACACAAAGAAAACAGAATCTGTCAAAAACAGAACAGTCTGTAGAAATATGTAAACTTCATATACTTATGTAACTCCAAAAATTCTAAAAAATTAGGAAAATCTGGGAAATGTGTATATCAATCATGTGTAAAATTTCAGACTCATTAGACTCTCTGGTGAATTTATAAAATTCCTGGACTGAGCGCAAAAGTTTCTGTTTTTCAGCAAAATCAAATCAACAATCATCATAGACCATCCCAAAGGTCTTACTTGGCTCAAACACTAATTAAAACAATAAAACACAATTACTACAGAGGTAATAATGTGTAAAGTACTCAAAAACAGAAGCAAAAACAAAAACATAAAAATAAAATTGGGTTGCCTCCCAACAAGCGCTATTGTTTAACGCCCCTAGCTAGGCATAACGCAATAGATCTAGGTATTGTCATCTTTGGTATGCAATCCATAAGTAGCTCTCATAATAGATTCATAAGGTAATTTAATTTTCTTTCTAGGAAAGTGTTCCATGCCTTTCCTTAACAGAAATTGGAATCTAATGTTTCCTTCTTTCATATCAATAATTGCACCGATCGTTCTAAGGAAAGGTCTACCAAGAATAATAGGACATGTAGGATTGCAATCTATATCAAGAACAATGAAATCTACAGGCACATAATTCCTATTTTAAACAATAAGAACATCATTAATCCTTCCCATAGGTTTCTTAATGGTGGAATCCGCTAGATGCAAATTTAAAGAGCAATCTTCAAATTCATGGAAACCTAGCACATCACATAAAGTTTTCGGAATCGTGGAAACGCTAGCACCCAAATCACACAAAGCATGGCACTCATAATCTTTAATTTTAATATTAATAGTAGGTTCCCACTCATCATAAAGCTTTCTAGGTATAGAAACTTCCAACTCAAGTTTTTCTTCAAAAGATTTCATCATAGCATCCACGATATGTTTAGTAAAAGCTTTATTTTGATTATAAGCATGCGGAGAATTCAACATGGATTGCAACAAGGAAATACAATCAATCAAAGAACAACTATCATAATTAAAGTCCTTGAAATCCAAAAGAGTGAGTTCATTGCTATTTAAAGTTTTGACCTCTTCAATCCCACTTTTCTCAATCTTAGCATTAAGATCTATAAACTCCGAATCATTGGGACGACTTTTAACTAAAGTTGACTCATCTCCAGTCCCATCTTTATCAAGATTTGTATTAGAAAACAAAGATTAAATAGGAGTCACATCAATCACTTTAAGATCTTCATCATTATTATCACGAGAACACACTTTTTCAAGCCATTCACGCTTAGCACACATTCTAGCGGTTCTTTCCTTACACTCATCAATAGAAGTTCTCATAGCTTTTAAAGACTCATTAATATCACGCTTGGGTGGAGTAGATCTAATTTTCAAAGAATCAATCTCAAGCGAAATTCTATCAACGTTCCTAGCCAAATCATCAATCTTGAGCAATTTTTCTTCAATCATAGCATTGAAAACCTTTTGCGAACTAATAAATTCTTTAACATTATTCTCAAGATCAGAGGGCATCTTATTATAATTTCCATAAGGATTGTTGTAGGAATTACCATAATTATTAGAGGAATTACTAGGAAACGGCCTAGGGTTGAAATTACCTCTATACGCGTTATTACCAAAATTGTTCCTACCAAAAAAAATTCACATCCATAGATTCATTATTATTTCCAATCAAAGAAGACAAAGGCATATCATTAGGATCAATAGGAGCACTCTTACTAGCAAACAATTTCATTAATTCATCCATCTTTTCACTCAAAGTGTTTATTTCTTCAATAGCATGCACTTTTTTACTAGTAGGAGATCTTTCGGTATGCCATTGAGAGTAATTTGCCATAATATTATCTAGGAGTTTAGTAGCTTCTCCTAATGTGATTTCCATAAAAGTACCACCCGCGGCGGAATCTAAAAGATTTCTAGATGCAAAATTCAATCCCGCATAAAAAATTTGTATAATCATCCATAAACTCAAACCATGTGCGGGGCGATTTCTAATCATTAATTTCATCCTCTCCCAAGATTGTGCAACATGCTCATGATCAAGTTGCTTAAAATTCATTATATCGTTCCTAAGGGAGATGATCTTAGCGGGCGGAAAGTACTTGGAAATAAAAGCATATTTACACTTATTCCATGAATCAATACTATTTTTAGGCAAAGATGAAAACCAAGTTTTAGCACGATCTCGTAGTGAGAACGGAAATAGCTTCAATTTAACAATATCATTATCCACATCTTTCTTCTTTTGCATTTCACATAACTCAACGAAAGTATTTAGATGGGATGCGGCATCTTCACTAGGAAGGCCGGAAAATTGTTCTTTCATAACAAGATTAAGCAAAGCGGCATTAATTTCATAAGATTCCGCACTAGTGGAGGGAGCAATCGGAGTATTAATAAAATCATTATTATTAGTATTGGAGAAGTCACACAACTTGGTATTCTCTTGAGTCATCGTG
Source organism: Elymus sibiricus (assembly GCA_039707655.1). Taxonomy (NCBI): domain Eukaryota; kingdom Viridiplantae; phylum Streptophyta; class Magnoliopsida; order Poales; family Poaceae; genus Elymus; species Elymus sibiricus. The sequence continues at coordinate 309,498,887 of CM077671.1, forward strand.
ACAAAGCAAGCAATCTAGCACACAAGCAAACAAAAAGCAAACGAAAAGACGAACGGAAGAAGGGCGAATAAAAAGGCAAATCTTTTTGGTTTTTTCTGAAAATCATTTTAGAAGTGGGGGAGAGGAAAACGAGAGGCAAATGGCAAATAATGTAAATGCAAGAGATGAGTTTGTGATGGGTACTTGGTAGGCTTGATGTAGATCTCCCCGGCAACGGTGTCAGAAATCCTTCTTGCTACTTCTTGAGCTTGCGTTGGTTTTCCCTTGAAGAGGAAGGGGTGATGCAGCAAAGTAGATAAGTATTTCCCTTAGTTGTTGAGAACCAAGGTATCAATCCAGTAGGAGATACAAGCAAGTCCCCAATCTTTGCACCTACACAAACAATCAAACACTTGCACCCAACGCTATAAAGGGGTTGTCAATCCCTTCACGGTTACTTGCAAGGATGAGATCTGATAGAGATAGATATAAAAGATTACTAAAATGAAAAGTAAAATAAAAGTAAAAAGATTGCAGCAAAGTATTTTTGGTATTTTTGGCTTATAGATCTGAAAATATAATATGGAAAATAGACCCGGGGGGCCATAGGTTTCACTAGAGGCTTCTCTCTTGAAGGAAAATAATACGGTGGGTGAACAAATTACTGTCAAGCAATTGATAGAAAAGCGCATAGTTATGACGATATCCAAGGTAATGATTATGAATATAGGCATCACGTCCGTGTCAAGTAGACCGAAACGATTCTGCATCTACTACTATTACTCCACACATCGACCGACTCCTGCCTGCATCTAGAGTATTAAGTTCATGAAGAACAGAGTAACGCATTAGGTAAGATGACATGATGTAGAGGGATAAACTCAAGCAATATGATGAAAACCCCATCTTTTTATCCTTGATGGCAACAATACAAATACGTGCCTCGCTACCCCTACTTTGTCACTGGGTGAGGACACCACAAGATTGAACCCAAAACTAAGCACTTCTCCCATTGCAAGAATTACCAATCTAGTTGGCCAAACCAAACCAATAACTCGAAGAGACTTGCAAATATATTAAATCATGCATATAAGAATTCGGAGAAGATTCAAATAATATTCATAGATAATCTGATCATAAACCCACAATTCATCGGATCTCGACAAACACACCGCAAAAGAGTATTACATCGGATAGATCTCCATGAAGATCATGGAAAACATGGTATTGAAGAACATAGAGAGAGAAGAAGCCATCTAGCTACTAGCTATGGACCCGAAGGTCTGAGGTGAACTACTCACGCATCATCGGAGGGGTAATGGAGTTGATGTAGATGCCCTCCGTGATCGAATCCCCCTCCGGCAGATTACCGGAAAAGGCTCCAAGATGGGATCTCATGGGAACAGAGGCTTCCGGCGGCGGAAAAGTATTTTCGTGGCTCTTTTTGGTATTGGGGGGATATTTGGGAATTTATAGGCAGAAGATTAGGGTTGGAGGGCCTGCCGGGGGGCCACAAGCCAGGGGGGGCGCCCCCCCCCCCCGCAGGGGCGCGCCCAGGTGGCTTGTCGCCTCCCGGTAGGTCTCCTGACCTCCTCTCCAAGTCTGGTAGGTTTCTTCTGGTCCAAGAAAAATCATCGCGAAGATTTTATTCCATTTGGACTCCATTTAATATCCCTTATCTGCAATACTCAAAAACAAGGAAAAAACATAAACTGACACTAGGTTAATAGGTTAGTCCCAAAAATAATATAAAATAGCATATTAATGCATATAAAACATCCAAAACAGATAATATAATAGCATGGAACAATCAAAAATTATAGATACGTTGGAGACGTATCAAACACCACCCTCTCACCTTCTTTGGGCGTGGAGACGATCTGGTCCTTCTCCGGAGCGCGGTGAACAATATTTGCCGACAAATAGCCGGTGCGCTTCAACTCCAAAATTTCCTTGTTGGTAACACTGGAGACCTCCCACTTGCCCTTAGAACCAGTGCCGGCCATGTCCGAAGAGGGAAAGGGATTGAAGAGATTGGGGGAGGATGGAACTTGGGAGCTTGGAGGTCAGAAAGTTAGGGAAGGCAATGGCGATGTGAGATCTGGAATGCGTATGGAGGCTATGGTGGCAGTTTCCTTTTAATAAACCGATGTAATACCAAGAGCCCCTGTGTTGCGCCGCAGACCTCGCCACCTCCCGATAAATTGTGCAGTTATACATGCGTGGGATAACCCAAATGATAAACTATATCCCTTAAAAAGCGAGGCACGATCTCCATATTAATGGAACGTGCTAGGACTGTTTCGAACCGCGGATCGATTTTTCATAAATCAGTCAGTGGTCATGATCGGTCGCGACCTTTCTTACAAAGTTGTTAGAAGAAAGAACTATTCGCACTCGAATGGTTGGCCTTCGAGGCCAAGTCATGTATATTGCTCGGACACACGGGAGTCTTCGGTGGCCGAACTGTTATCGGCCGAATATAAATAAGGAGAGGAACTCGCCCCGCAAGCCGAAGACTATGGACGCAAGGAGCTGTTGGGGATCAAGACCACGGCGTTGGAGGCCAGTTCGGGGGCTACTGAGGGAGTCCGGGATTAAGGGGTCCTCGGGCCGCCAACCTGTCTCTATGGGCTGGACAGTGGGCCGCTCTAAGGCTATCGTTGAAGGATCGAAGACTGTGATGATGATGTATCCAAGATGGGAATCTCCTAAGCTGTGGCGTGTACTCCAAGAACACTATGATGGATTTGGCATGTTCCTCCTCTGATGTAACCAACATTACGTAACCCTAGATAACCCTGGTATCTATATAAGCCAGAGGGTTTTAGTCCGTAGGGTAGATTAAGATCATTACTCCTAGGTTTTTAGACCACATCATACGATCTCAAGGTAGATCAACTATGTACTTGATACTTCATCATCAATACAAATAAAGTAGGACGTAGGGTTTTACCTCCATCAAGAGGGCCCGAACCTGGGTAAACATCGTCTCCCTTGTCTCCTGTTACCCATCGATCAAAGATCCACATTTCGGGACCCACTACCCGAGATCTGTCGATTTTGACACCGACAATGGTTGAGCCCCCTTCATGGCCGGCCATGAGGGCATGTGCAACACGTTTGGTGAAGAAAATGGAGGCACGGTCGATCCCTTCCTGGAGGACCAACTCGGCAACGGCAGCTCTTTCCCGCTAGAGCACGAGTTCCCGAAAGACTATGGCCTAGACGAAGAGGATGATGAAGTGGACATCAATGGGGAGCCATTGTTTTTCGAGGAAGAGCTCGCCACCCAAGCCAATGCAAACAAGAAGCACAAGAGCAAGCGGACCAAGGCATACACAAGGATGAGGACAAACTCCTTTGTGAATGTTGGAGAGACGTTGGACAAGACCCCAAGATAGGGGTCGAGCAAAAGGATTCGACATTTTGGCAAAGAGTGCATCGCAAGTTACACGAACGCAAGAAGTTTAAGCCGTACCAATTTGAGAGCAAGTGTGGGTGGGTTTCGGTCAGCAAGCGCTGGAGGGTGATACAACAAGAGTGCAACAAATTTTGTGTCATCCTTGAGAGCATCGAGGCCCGTCCCGTGAGTGGCCTCGTGTCACACCCTGTGTTTTGCCTCTTCTGTCTAAGTTAACATAGCTCAAAAATTAGGACCAATTAAAAAAATTTGTGTGCTTGTGATGTTTGACTTGATTGCTGAATGTTTGATTGCTTGCTTGTGCTCTACATTCATAAATCTTCCTCCTACCCTCAAGAACAATTTTCCTTGATCCCAAACTTTGGTCCAATGATCATACCATGTGTTTAGGACCTAAAACAATTTTTATCAAATTTTATTTTGGCCAAAAGGGATTTATTCAAAATAGGTTTTCAAAACCCCCTGAATTGAGGATTGTACTACAAGTCCTCAAATTGGGTGGATTGTTTTACCCCAAATAATTTATTTGGAACCTACTATGTATAATACTTCCCCAAACCACCAAATATTAATTTTAAAGATTATTTAACTATTTTATTTAAAGGCTTTTTCTTAAGGCTAGAAATAGTCTTTTATAGGGAAAAATTATTTTTATGCTTTCAAAATATTTGAGAAAATTTAGGGTGACTCAATGGACATATATGTTCCATATATAAGAGTTTCAACACATAGACATGTTCAAAATATTGGACAAAACCCTTTCTGCTCATTTCAAGGTTTTGAAATATTTCTATAAGAAATATTCTCAAATAAATCCAGGAAAATTCCAGCAAGTCACACATGTTATATGTGATGATCTTGAGAAGTTTCATTCCAATCTCAATTGTTTTGGTTCCCCAAAATATCCCAAAATCCTCTCTGTCCAGAATCAATGTTGGACAACTTTGCATTGTGAAGTTTCTTCTATTGACCCCAAACTTTGTGGGCATGCTCTAATACCCAAATAATGATGCTACACCAAGTGGTGCATCAAGGAGATTAATTTAGCCTAACTGGATCTACAGAAACCAGATTCTGTTGATTCCTAGGGTTCACAAAGTTTGCATTATCAACTTTCACCATTTGAGCTGAAAGCTTGTGATCAGGACCAAATGGACTTACCATTTAACCCTGGTAAATCTCAAGGCCGTAGGATTCCTCTGTCTAGCCCAATCACAGCACAAACACCTTCAGCCATAAGCTTGTGGACAAGGAAAGTTGACCCAAAAAGACTCTCCTTGCTCTCAAACTTTTACCACAGTCACTCACATACCTCTTTTACCTCCAGTAAGAAAGCCATGGCCTCATATCAATTATTGGGGGGGTAAAACCCCTCATTTTCACTGTTTGGACAGCCTTGGCATGCCCATTCTTCCTCTCTCCCATTATTTTATGCATGCAACTGCCCCCATGTTTTACCACAACACCTCTGGCATGTTAATGCACATTTTCAAACCCAAATATGGCATGCTCGTGTGGAAAATATGAGTAATACCTCTAAAACTAGATTATGGAAGTAAATGTAGCCTTGAACTACAAGTACCCTGTAATCTTGTCTCCCTGATCTGAAACTTTGGGAGAATCTCCTCCTACCATGCCTAAAACCACCAGACAACCTTTTTACCTCACTTACTCCTCAGTAAGAACCCCTCATATAGCTCCCCAGTTTGCTGCTGCAAACTTACCAGCAGTAGAAACCAACCTCACCCTCTTCCATTTACCTTGCAACTTAACTAATGCTCTCCTGCATGCGTGCCTCACACGCTAGACATCTTTGGCCGACCAACCTGGCGTCCTGGACATCCCTTGGCATGGTGACCACGCCATTGGCATGTAGAATCGGCGCTCTGCCGTTGGACATTACCCTGTAGCCTTGTCCATCCCTGGTTGAGCCCCCCCCCCAGTGCGCCAGAGATTCCCCTTCATCCTCCCACGCCTCTCCACGATGCCAGCAAGGGTCCAAGGTCCCTCTGACGCGCGTGCTGGTCACGCCAGAGCACATCCGAGGCCACCCGAGCTCCCTCTCGGTCGCCCTCCTATACCTACTCTCCCCGAGCTCCCCCTTGCGTGCATTCTCTCCCTCTCTCTCCCCTAAAGCTCCTGGACCAGAGCCGTTTGGCCCCATGGCTTTCTCCTCCTCCTTCGGCCGACGACGCCCGCCTCGGCCTCCACTCAATTCCTAGCTTTCCCGTGCTCCAACTCCTCCTATGACTAACCTAGCACCTCTCTCTAGCCCCCTGGAAGCCCCCGTCGTCGCCGTTGCCCCACGAGGTCGCCCAGGCGCTCGAAGCCATGGCGGCCCGGCGGATCCCCGTGGCCGTCCTGAGCCACCACCGCCACGGCCCTCCCTCGCGGTAGCGCGGCACCTGGTTGGGCACGACGCGGCCTCTTGAACTCGCTGGCGTCCTCCGCATCGCTGGGGGTGCCCGGAGCCACCAGATCGGGTGCGGGCGTGCGCTCGGCCCCGTCTTCCCTGCCTCCTCTGTTCGAGCGGGAGAAGGGGGATGGACCTGATGGGTGGGGCCCGCCTGTAAGCCACACCCGGTCGGGCCCGGCGGGTTAAGTGGAAGCGGCTTCGGTCGTGTGCGTTTTCACGCCGGGAAAACGTACACCAGGTAGTACGCTTCCGAGGTGGCCCTGTGCGCGCGCAGCTGAGCAGTTGGGCCGGCCCAGTCCGGTCGCTGCTATTCTACGCTCAGTGCGCGGTTGGCCCATTTGGTAAAGCTTTTTTCCCATTTTCTATTTTTGCAGAATCTTGTAAAATCCATATTAAATTCATTTTTGCTCCAAACTAGATGATTCAAATTTCTACATTCCCCTAAAAATGCCACCTATCATTTGGTGCAAATTCCTAGGAGCATCTAAAATCATGCCTTAGGGTGAGAACATTTTTCCTTACACTTATTCTGCTATGTCAAATATTGGACCATTTCTTCATATATGATCCACTTTGCAAATCCCTAGAATATTCATACCAACTCCAAATCCAGTGAAACCACTTTCTAGGTTTTTCTAAAATCATGCCCTATTTGTTGGGACCATCCACTCCTTTTTACAAAAATATTTTTTGTGGTCACCTTGTAGGATCATCATTTCCACCATTCAAAACTCCCCCTTGACCCACATCCAATAAAACCCCCCTTGGTTATTTTTCTCATGACCAGAGGTGTCCTAGAAAAATAAAACTCCTATTCATAGAGCACTTTTATTTCTCTGCTTGTGGTGTTGCTTATTATGATTGTTTTCGACGATAGTTAACGAAGTAGATGGAATGCTCGGAGTGGACGAGAAGCGTGTGAAAACCTCAAACACTTTGCTAAAACAGGCAAGCATCCCTTTGACCATGCCTAAGAAACATTTTCATGCATGTCATATAGCACTTTATGTTCCGATGAATTGATCATGATGTTGTGGTGTCCACTTCGGTGGGTTGCCTCCGATACTTTTACCGTTGATACTTGCATCGTGCATGACCCTACCTCCTTATGAGGGTTATGCGGGTGGGAGTAGTTAGGTCGCTAAGTAGATGCTGCGCAAAATGGGATGGGATTATGCATGGTGATGGAAAGGAAATATTTTCAAAGGCTTTTCGAAAACCCCGTCGGGTGACACTAATGCCCGAGGGAGATGTTGTTGAGCTAGGTAACCACTTGAGAAAGAAGTGGTGTACCAGAGCAAGTTGTGCTTGTGTGTGTGTGGTTTCGAAAACGGATTAGATTTAAGATTTGTTGATCGTCACAACCTTACATGTACGACCACGCTACCCCTATATGGGAAGGGGCTTTGTTGATTACTTTGGTGGATGCTAGTAGAGAGCCCGCATTACTAGTGGCGGGAGTGAAGTGGTCACTCTCGATACGGGGTCGTACCGAAATGGACGATCATGGGTTGTTTTTACAGACACCGGGCACACCGTTGGTCCCTTCATGGATGGTACGATCTTGAGTGAGGCTCGTGTGATGTACATCATGAGTACTGGGTACCAATCGAGTGGACTCTTTGTTTAGTATCGCCAGGGGAAAGGCATTGTTCGGGTGCTTACCTCGGGTATGTTATATATCGCAAGCCGTGGATTGACACGAAGGTTCCCCGAGTCTTGTGGGTAAAGCGTGCAACCTCTGCAGAGTGTAAAACTATTCGAATAGTCGTGTCTGGAGTCAAGGACAGTTGGGTGGTCCTGCTTAAACTATGTCCAGTGTTTACTAAACATTTGTGTGTGTGGAGGACACAGAGATGATACTTGAGCTAAGTCCGATGACTTGGCAAGATGACTGAACATGAGGTGTTCAGGTGGTATTTGAGCTAAGTCAAGTGACTTGATGAAATGATTGAACATGAGATGTTCACCCCCCTGCTTATGATGATATCTGTAACTCGTTCACAAGGATATCTGCCAACTGTTGATGCATGCTTTCACAAGCTATTTGATCATGTCATTGCACTCAAAATTAGCTTTCTGCAAACTTACCTACTTAGTGCTATATCATGCATTGTTATTGCCTTGTTCCAAACATGGGTTGCTTGCGAGTACATTCAAAGTACTCATTGGCTTGCCACTGGTTATTTTATTGGCCAGGCATGAGAACGCAAGATATTATGAAGATTACCTTGGTGACGTGCATGCGAGCTAGGATGCTTCCCAGTCAGAATGCCCGTAGGGTTAAGGCAGATGGCATGGGTTCACGCTATGAATGAAGATTTCCGTTGCAAGGTTATGAAGACTTGGCCATAAAGGCCATACTTGAGTAAAACGGTACGTAATGGATGTAAGACTCTTGTTATTTAGATTCTGTGCGTTCAGTGAGCATTGATCTCTTGTATCACTATGCACGTACATTTGGTGATCACGACTTATGAGTCAGGGTCCCCACAGAGCTAGTATCAGAGCCATCCTGACTGTAGGAAGCCCTTAGTTAGCATGGACGTAAGTTAGGACAAAACTGTTTTCCCAGACCCTTCAAATCACTTGCAAAGGATACCATATTTCTTACCTCTTTTAAGGTTCCAAAGAAACTGAAGGATTGTGCCTCCACACTTCCACCATTTTCCTCTTGGCTCTCCCCAACTGCTTTTCAAAATTTTGCAAACGGTCGTTGCTACCCTTATGCCCCTGGCCACTGGATTCCTTGAAATCCTCGTGGGTAACCTGAAAGGGAGCCACCTTGCCAGACATTTACCCACATGTCTTGGACACGAGATGGAGACACCAGACAAGAAGATACCTTCTAGAGGAATGAGGACGTCAAGACTCAGAAGATGGTGTTCGCACATGAACACGTCACCGTGTACCTCCAACGCCGAGGGTGATGCACTGCAGCTCACGTCCAAGGAGACCCGTCCGGAAGCGCGGTACGCAAGCAGTCCAGCGGGTAGTTTTGAGGACCCGGAACCTCACACGCCAGGAGAGACCCCGTCAGGGCACGCGGCAGCTATGGGCTGCCCTAGGTCGACCTGATCGCCCCTAGGGCCTCGTGGATCGCTGCCCTCCAAGCGAAGAACGAACGAAGAACGAGGAAGAAGAAGAAGAACAAGGGAGAAGGATAAAGATAAAGGTAAAATATGATAGATTGGTTTGTCGATTGTGTGTTGTTCAATCGGCCATCACCTCTCATCTATTTATGAGGCGGCTGGACTTTCCGTACAAAAAAAGGACTCCAAATCCCGTCCAAATCTTTCCAAAATTAACCGAACTCAGATTTAGGTAAGTCCAAGACAGTAGTTCGGTTTTGGGGTTTCACAGGTCACAAACTACCTCCGATGAAGATGAGACTAAAACAAAATTTAACCGTTTCGACGAGACGAACAACTTTCGTGTTGAACATTTTTCGGTTCGAGGCCGTCTTGTGGGCCGAAACGCTCGTGCAAAACAATCAAACGGGGCGCTACCTATCAGACACGTGTCTGATTGGGCGCGCCACTTTTTGGCTTGTGGTAGGGCCGCACACCGATGGCTCTAACTTTTGCATACGATTTCGGATTGGGATGATTCTTATATCAAAATCGATCGTTTCGACTAGACGAAGATAATCCGTGTAGAATATTTTCTCATATGAGGTCATATTGGGGGCTTAATCGGCTGAACAGTACTTTGAATATGAAATCTCAGTACTTTAAGCATAGTTTCGGCCCTTTAGATGAGGTCGGATAGTGATGACCCAAACATCAAAGTTTCTCATTTTGACTATAGAAACTTTCCCATGTTCAGCACTTTTCTGTTTGAGATCATCTTAAATAAGATATTGACCATGCCAAAATCTGGTGTCAACAGATGGTGATGCCCTCGACACCGCTCCAGGATGAAGTAACCTTGGCCTATGATGACCAGGACATAGGATATGCAAGATCATAATGTGCATCGCTAGTAGGGCAATCTTGTCATTATTGTGTTGTGTCGGCAACCACCGGTGGATGAGAACCTTGCCATTTGGTCCGCCTCACTATAGTGAGCAGGAAAACGGTTCTCATCCTGCCCCGCTCTTGGTGTCGATGATATCATCAACGTAACCGACAGGATGTACCTCTACCATGCCTTGTTAACGTCATTGCATAAAGGATTGCTTACCTGGAACCATCGACGTCTCAGAAGACAAGAATGCATTGACACGATTACGAAGGCACCAGAAGACCCTGTCAACGACAGCTATGAGGAATCCCCTTCGTCGTCAACCCACCAGACGTGAAGTTGTCAAGGACTCTTCGGGCACAACCCGGATCGTTTCGACAAACAACAACAAGAGACATAGCGACACCGGAAGAAGACCCGGAAGACTGAGCGGACTCCTCTCCAAGACACGAAGCAAGCACGACTACCGATTCCGAGAACCCCTAGGGTAGGATAGGTCGTGTATTCCCATGCGAAGTCGAGTTTGTGTGATGGTTCGAATGGAATCATGGTGTGTGATTGCTTGTTTCTGCTTGTTTGTGCCTTGGTGTAAGTCACACTTTTGCCCGAGGCAACAAGTGCGCGGCTATATCACCTACCTTACCTTGATGTTTGTGTTTGGCCTTTTCGGCACTTGTTTGATTGCACTTGCACTATACCACCCCCTTAGGCACTTCCCTCTATGCTACTCTACATCTCCCCCATCTCGTCAAGTGAAGACCAGCAAGACAAGATACACCAAGGATCTACCTCGACAAACAACTAGCGTTGAAGACTTCGACTACAACGCACTCGACCAGATGCAAATCCATAGAGCTATGCTTTTCCCTCAAGATTGGAAACCTCTCTCTGGTCTAACCTAGACCTCACGAGCTTCCCCAGCTCAAGCCTCTGACCACGTGTTTGATACATGGATTTGTCAGAGCACCAGTTGAGCCTCAATAAACCCTGCTTAGCACTGGGTTCATTACGGGACTAGCGATCATAGTGGACAGACACATTACATCCCTAAAGCCAGCACTTGAACTAAGGATGCCATAGGGAAAATTGTTTTGAGGATACATGATTAGTGGGCTAATGATCTGACAAAGTTGTAGTAGATATCTTGAGGAAGTAGTTGAGACCCTTTTGTGGATTACGAGACTTTATGTTGCTAGACGAACTTGGTGGATCAAAGTTGATAGAGTAGCATAACTTGCTTCTCCCTTGAGTGAATTGGATTTAGTAGGACAATGGTGATCACAGGTCGAAATTATTGGCAGTATGATAGCTTGATTTTGACAAGTAGTGGTCATGGATCGATGGTGCTAATGACTTGGAGTGACGAGTAGGAATTCTTGTTGGGCATAAGATTTGGATTTAAATAGGTAATCCTAATAGAGTGTTTGTGTTAAGTAAGACTACATGGTTCGGAGTAATTTGGATTTAGTTCAATGATCTTGATCGTGATACCATGTTTCTCGGTGGATGATAAGTAGAAGAACTTGGGTGACGATAGGGATGATTTGAGAAACTATATGAGCTTGACCTTGGAAATAGTTGGTCATGGGATTGGAAGTCCGTGGATATACTGTGATAATAGTCCTTTCAATGATTTGTGGATTATAGGGACTCTAGGAGATGCGTGAGGCAATCACTGGTATTGGATCTGTAGCAATAATGGATCACGTGATGATGGATGGTATTTGTGGATCGATTAAGTTGGATTCGTAGGAAGGAAACAAGATCTCGGATTGATATAATCTGTGTTTTCTTGGCATAAGTACCTTAGACCTTGGATAGGTCAGTAGGGCACTTGGATTCGTAGTGTCATTATCAAGCTTAGCGGCTTGTAATCCCGAGGATTTTTACATAGGGATATAGATGAGTAGCTATAGTATACGTATGAGAGTATGGGTCGTCCTTCTCTTAGAGTCATGGGGATATGTGTAGCATGAGTGTTGTTGGAGATAACTTATATGAAATGATACCCTCAATGCTATAGGATGATTTTGTTTGGAGAAGTAGAGAGGACTATTGGCATCTAAAGAACTGTGCTCGAGGACGAGATGTTAGGCGTTCACTCACATCCTAAGCCCCTTGATACCCCGAAGCTTTACCAAGCCATAATAGGGTCGGATTATGACCATAGGTCTTGGCCCTCAGTCATCAGACTATGGCCAATACTCCACCTCGACCACCACCAATCCTGTTCATAAGGAAGGTGGACATGAAGAATCAGACTGCGTTGGATCGCAAGCCCCTGAACTAGTAATCATCTGAAGCAAATATCCGCTCCTCTCACATATCCCATGAGCAATGTGTTTATGTGATACTTGGGGTAATAGGTTGTTGTCCTCCGGGATGACATACTTATTTGCCCAATAAGAGAAGGAACTCCTAGGTCCTGTTTGGACCAGCCCCAGGAACACCTTAGTCCTATTTGGACCAGCCCCAGGAACACCAATTACCATGCCTCTCAAGTATAAGGTTTCACCTTGAAAAAGCTGAACTCCTTGGAGTACCCTCCCTGTAGTAGAAGACAATCTTGCCCAAGCAAGATGAAGAGCCACCTTGGTTGGGAAGCCACGACGACAAAGAAGAAGAAGCAAGAAGAGTTAACCACCGCTCCTCTGCCAGCTACATCGACCAGACTAAATCAAGAAGCACCGACGTACAAGCACGATGAAGCCCTTGAACATCAAGAGGATTGGAGAGCCCCCTGTTTTAACTGGTCATCCATTAGTTCCTGACTAGGAAGGGACCAAGAAGTTGATAGCACCCCCTCACTCCCTCACTTTTGCAGTGTACGGTGAGCATGTCGTCCCTATCCTTTCCAGACCTAGAATGAAGTAGGACAACTGTCATGATTAGGCCCTTTTTGGTCCAATCATGGGCATGATCCTGACTGGATCATGGTAAACCACCTTTCAAAGGAAGTCCACCCCCCTCTAGCCAAGCCTCAGACCTTGGGGATTGGAAGGCTGATCTGTACTTTCGGATAGCCAGCTCATTTAAAATCCCCGCTAAGACCTTCTCAGAGGAAGGAACTCATTTAGCCACCCGAACTCTAAGCTTAGTCTTAGGAACGGGACTCAACCCAAACCTTTGCCACAATGGCCACAAGGAGACAAGTAGACCGAACACTCGAAGACGCGCGAGAAACGAGCGTCCGTGACGACGAAGACAAATGGATGAGGATGAAGGAAGAACGTACCTGGGCAACTTACTCCAGTAGAAGATCTCGACGAGAGGCCTACAGTGACATGCTTCGACACCCTCAAGGATGAAGACCACCTGCGACTGAAGATCTCCTGCCTTAAGGGAGTCAAGAACCTTCTCGTCTAGAGTGAGACGTCCAGATGTCACTAATCAATGTGGGTAAACCCCAGGACCAGCACACAGACACATCCTTGCCACATATTCCTATTTTGGGATGCACACGCAAGCTAGACCTTTGCTCGAACCTCGTTCGCCAAGCCCTTGACTTTTAGTTACACCTAACATGTTGCAAAAACTCGATTGACCTCTTAGATGAAGTCAAACGATGCACCCAAAGCCATATCATCAAGCACTTCAAGACCCGGGAGGACAACCACACCAGAGCAGAAGCATCACAGAATGTGAAGACTACCTCAAACCCAGATTTATGTATCTCTTCTACGCCTAGCCTAGGAATCTCGGGGACGAGATTCTTGTAAGGGGGGTAGGTCTGTCACACCCTGTGTTTTGCCTTTTCTGTCTAAGTTAACGTAGCTCAAAAATTAGGACCAATTAAAACTTTTTGTGTGCTTGTGATGTTTGACTTGATTGCTGAATGTTTGATTGCTTGCTTGCGCTGTACATTCATAAAACTTCCTCCTACCCTCAAGAACTATTTTCCTTGATCCCAAACTCTGGTCCAATGATCATACCATGTGTTTAGGACCTAAAACATTTTTTATCAAATTTTATTTTGGCCAAAAAGGATTTATTCAAAATAGGTTTTCAAAACCCCTTGAATTGAGGATTGTACTACAAGTCCTCAAATTGGGTGGATTGTTTTACCCCAAATAATTTATTTGGAACCAACTATGTATAATACTTCCCAAAACCACCAAATATTAATTTTAAAGATTATTTAACTATTTTATTTAAAGGCTTTTTCTTAAGGCCAGAAATGGTCTTTTATAGGGAAACATTATTTTTATGCTTTCAAAATATTTGAGAAATATTAGGGTGACTCAGTGGACATATATGTTCCATATATAAGAGTTTCAACATATGGACATGTTCAAAATATTGGACAAAACCCCTCAAACCCCTTTCTGCTCATTTCAAGGTTTTGAAATATTTCTATAAGAAATATTCTCAAATAAATCCAGGAAAAATCCAGCAAGTTACACATGTTATATGTGATGATTTGGAGAAGTTTCATTCCAATCCCAATTGTTTTGGTTCCCCAAAATATCCCAAAATCCTCTCGGTCCAGAATCAATTTTGGACAACTTTGCATTGTGAAGTTTCTTCTATTGACCCCAAACTTTGTGGGCATGCTCTAATACCCAAATAATGATGCTACACCAAGTGGTGCATCAAGGAGATTAGTTTAGCCTAACTGGATCTACAGAAACCTGATTCTGTTGATTCCTAGGGTTCACAAAGTTTGCATTATCAACTTTCTCCATTTGAGCTGAAAGCTTGTGATCAGGACCAAATGGACTTACCATTTAACCATGGTAAATCTCAAGGCCATAGGATTCCTCTGCCTAGCCCAATCACAGCACAAACACCTTCAGCCATAAGCTTGTGGACAAGGAAAGTTGACCCAAAAAGATTCTCCTTGCTCTCAAACTTTTACCACAGTCACTCACATATATACCTCTTTTACCTCCACTAAGAAAGCCATGGCCTCATATCAATTATTGGGGGGTAAAACCCCTCATTTTCACTGTTTGGACAGCCTTGGCATGCCCTTTCTTCCTCTCTCCCATTATTTTATGCATGCAACTGCCCCCAAGTTTTACCACAACACCTCTGGCATGTTAATGCACATTTGCAAACCCAAATATGGCATGCTCGTGTGGAAAATATGAGCAATACCTCTAAAACTAGATTATGGAAGTAAATGTAGCCTTGAACTATAGGTACCCTGTAATCTTGTCTCCCTGATCTGAAACTTTGTGAGAATCTCCTCCTTCCATGCCTAAAACCACCAGACAACCTTTTACCTCACTTACTATTCAGTAAGAACCCCTCATATAGCTCCCCAGTTTGCTGCTGCAAACTTACCAGCAGTAGAAACCAAGCTCACCCTCTTCCATTTACCTTTCAACTTAACCAATGCTCTCCTGCGTGCGTGCCTCACACGCTAGACATCTTTGACCGACCAACCTGGCGTCCTGGACATCCCTTGGCATGGTGACCACGCCATTGGCCTGCAAAATCAGCGCTCTGCCGTTGGACCTTGCCCTGTAGCCTTGTCTAGCCCTGGTTGAGCCCCCCAGTGCGCTAGAGATTCCCCTTCATCCTCCCACGCCTCTCCACGACGCCAGCAAGGGTCCAAGGTCCCTCTGATGCGTGTGCTGGCCGCGCCAGAGTGCATCCGAGGCCACCTGAGCTCCCTCTCGGTCGCCCTCCTATACCCACCCTCCCCGAGCTACCCCATGTGCGCATTCTCTCCCTCTCTCTCTCTCCCCTAAAGCTCCTGGACTAGAGCCCTTTGGCCCCTGTGGCCTTCTCCTCCTCCTTCGGCCGACGACACCCACCTCGGCCTCCGCTCAATCCCGAGCTTTCCCGTGCTCCAACTCCTCCTATGACTAACCTAGCACCTCTCTCTAGCCCCCTGGAAGCCCCCGTCATCGCCGTTGCCCCACGAGGTCGCCCGGGCGCTCGAAGCCACGGTGGCCCGGCGGATCCCCGCGGCCATCCTGAGCCACCGCCGCCACGGCCCTCCCTCGCGGTAGTGCGGCACCTGGGTGGGCATGGCACGGCCTCTTGAACTCGTCGGCGTGCTCCGCATCGCTGGGGGTGCCCGGAGCCACCAGATCGGGTGCGGGCGTGCGCTCGGCCCCGTCTTCCCTGCCTCCTGTTCGAGCGGGAGGAGGGAGATGGACCTGACGGAAGCGGCTTCGGTCGTGTGCGTTTTCGCGCTGGGAAAACGTACACCAGGTAGTACGCTTCCGAGGTGGCCGTGTTCCCGCGCGGCTGAGCAGTTGGGCCGGCCTAGTCCGGTCGCTGCTATTCTACGCTCGGTGCGCGGTTGGCCCATTTGGTAAAGCTTTTTTCCCTCCCAACTAGATGATTCAAATTTCTATATTCCCCTAAAAATGCCACCTATCATTTGGTGCAAATTCCACATTTTTGCACCACAAGTTTTTGTACTGTTCAAGTTCAAATTCAAATTTGAACTATAAAACCCCTCCTTGCAAAATCCCTAGGGCATCCAAATCAACTCCAAATGGAGTGGTTCAAGTTCCTAGGAGCATCTAAAATCATGCCTTAGGATGAGAACATTTTTCCTTACACTTATTCTGCTATGTCAAATATTGGACCATTTCTTCATATATGATCCACTTTGCAAATCCCTAGAATATTCATACCAACTCCAAATCCAGTGAAACCACTTTCTGGGTTTTTCTAAAATCATGCCCTATTTGTTGGGACCATCCACTCCTTTTTACAAAAATATTTTCTGTGGGCACCTTGTAGGATCATCATTTCCACCATTTCCACCATTCAAAACTCCCCCTTGACCCACATCCAATAAAACCCCCTTGGTTATTTTTCTCATGATCAGAGGTGTCCTTGAAAAATAAAACTCCTATTTATAGAGCACTTTTATTTCTCTGCTTGTGGTGTTGCTTATTATGATTGTTTCCGACGATAGTTAACGAAGTAGATGGAATGCTCGGAGTGGACGAGAAGCGTGTGAAGACCTCGAAGACTTTGCTAAAACAGGCAAGCAGCCCTTTGACCATGCCTAAGAAACTTTTTCATGCATGTCATATAGAACTTTATGTTCCGATCAATTGATCATGATGTTGTGGTGTCCACTTCGGTGGGTTGCCTCCGATACTTTTACCG
Source organism: Elymus sibiricus (assembly GCA_039707655.1). NCBI lineage: Eukaryota > Viridiplantae > Streptophyta > Magnoliopsida > Poales > Poaceae > Elymus > Elymus sibiricus. Next base: position 309,515,755 of record CM077671.1, read on the forward strand.
TTGATACTTGCATCATGCATGACCCTACCTCCTTATGAGGGTTATGCGGGTGGGAGTAGTTAGGTCGCTAAGTAGATGTTGCGCAAAATGGGATGGGATTATGCATTGTTGAGGAAATCATTAACTGGTAACTGCTCGCTCGGGTAGGGAGTAGTGATTAATCATTGAATCGGCCTATTAACTGGATTAATCGGATGACCATTAACCGGTGTAATATTAAACTCAATAGATGCAAATTGTGTACGTAGAAAAAAATCTACATTGCAAATATAAAGCAAATGGCACCATTTTATTTTCTCAAAATAGGACAAACATGTATACAACAAAAATCATCCATGTGGGTATAAAAATCATCAACAAACATGTATATAACAACACTTCTTTTCGCTGATTTCCGCCTGGGACGCAACTCCAAGAGATGGTGGCCACGTGACGGCGACAAACAGAGGAAAGGTGACAACGGCCCCCTAGGGCGTATGAACAAGTCGGTTGCCGGAGGTGGCAGGTCGCGAAGGAGGGGAAGTATCAAGGTGCGGAGGGAGAAGGGAAAGCGGCAGCACACATGGGAGAAGGGGAAGTGGCGGCACCGACGATGACCTCGCCAGACACCATCTAGGTCGGTAGGGAGTGAGAGGAGCAGGAGGGGGAGGGTGAAGGGATAAACCCTTGCTCTTTAGGAGCGGGAGGGGCTGGGAGGGTTTATGGGCCAAATAATCGGGATTTCTTTCCCCATGAGTTAGTGGATCAACAGAGATTAACCGGCATGACAATCGATTAATCGGTGTAACAAACCATCTAATCGGTTTGGCAAGCCATTTAATTGGACTGACAAGTTAACACGGTGAATAGGTGTTATTCGATTCGGCCACCTGATGAGTAGCGATTAACTGGCCAATTAACTGATTAATCAGATGAATTCTTGAACGGTGGGATTATGCATGGTGACGGAAAGGAAATATTTTCAAAGGCTTTTCGAAAACCCCGTCGGGTGCCACTAATGCCCGAGGGAGATGTTGTTGAGCTAGGTAACCACTTGAGAAAGAAGTGGTGTATCGGAGCAACTTGTGCTTGTGTGTGTGTTGTTTCGAAAACGGATTAGATTTAAGATTTGCTGATCGTCCCAACCTTACACGTACGACCACGCTACCCCTATATGGGAAGGGGCTTTGTTGATTACTTTGGTGGATGCTAGCAGAGAGACCGCATTACTAGTGGCGGGAGTGAAGTGGTCACTCTCGATACGGGGTCGTACCAAAATGGACGATCATGGGTTGTTTTTACAGACACCGGGCACACCGTTGGTCCCTTCATGGATGGTACGATCTTGAGCGAGGCTCGTGTGATGTACATCATGAGGGCTGGGTACCAATCGAGTGGACTCTTTGTTTAGTATCGCCAGGGGAAAGGCATTGTTCGGGTGCTTACCTCGGGTATGTTATATACCGCGAGCCGTGGATTGACACGAAGGTTCCCCGAGTCTTGTGGGTAAAGCGTGCAACCTCTGCAGAGTGTAAAACTATTCGAATAGCCGTGTCCGCGGTCAAGGACAGTTGGGTGGTCCTGCTTAAACTATGTCCAGTGTTTACTAAACATGTGTGTGTGTGTGGAGGACACAGAGATGATACTTGAGCGAAGTCGGATGACTTGGCAAGATGACTGAACATGAGGTGTTTAGGTGGTACTTGAGCTAAGTCAAGTGACTTGATGAAATGATTGAACATGAGATGTTCACCCCCCTGCTTATGATGATATCCGTAACTCGTTCACATGGATATCTGCCAACTGTTGATGCATGCTTTCACAAGCTATTTGAGCATGTCATTGCACTCAAAATTAGCTTTCTGCAAACTTACCTACTTAGTGCTATATCATGCATTGTTATTGCCTTGTTCCAAACATGGGTTGCTTGCGAGTACATTCAAAGTACTCATTGGCTTGCCACTGGTTATTTTAGGGTGCATTTGGATCTAAGGCAAGACCTAAACTAGCCTTGTTGTGCAAGGTTAGGCATTTGGTATGGACAGGAAATTCTAGCTTTTGTTGGCAATTAAGTTGGTAATTGCTGTCAAAACCTTGCTCACGGAGGAGAGCCATTTTGGCTCGCTCGTGCGGGCAAACCAACAGGTACAAAAGGAGCAATCCCACTTACCTATACACCCGTAACATAACTCCCTCGTTCATGAGTCATGGTCCACGATGGACTACTTCCATTCGAGTTGTATTCACGTGATGTTATCAGGTATACCGCATATTGCCACCAAACATTGAGGTTTGCTCTTACGAGTTGTTGCTCACACCGGCTAGGAAACCTAGCCCAGCTAAGCAAGGCTAGCTAATGAACCAAACATGCCCTTATTGGCCAGGCATGAGAACGCAAGATATTATGAAGATTACCTTGGTGACGTGCATGCGAGCTAGGACGCTTCCCAGTCAGAATGCCTGTAGGGTTAAGGCAGATGGCATGGGTTCACGCTATGGATGAAGATTTCCGCTGCAAGTTTATGAAGACTTGGCCATAAAGGTCATACTTGAGTAAAACGGTACGTAATGGATGTAAGACTCTTGTTATTCAGTTTATGTGTGTTCAGTGAGCATTGATCTCTGGGATCACTGTGCACGTACATTCGGTGATCAGGACTTATGAGTCGGGGTGCCCACACCTCGGCATCAAAGACATCGTATGCCGACATGCTTGCTCATTTAGCTTGCCGACATGCTTGTTCATTTTCCTTGCTGACATGTTTTTCCTCATATGCTTGCTCATTTGATTGTCCATTAGCTAATACGCTTGCTCGTATGCTTGCTGACAAGCTTGCTCGTATGCTTGCTTGTCCATGTGGTTGCTTGTCCATTTGTAGGCCTTCCAAGCTTTGGAAGCATTCAAGTCCCAACATGAGGGCAAGTCCTTCAACCGCACCCATTGTTGGATGGTCATCAACGGGGACGAGAAGTTCAGGGCGCAATATGGCGCCATCAAGGCGCGTGGAGGGAAAGCAGCCGTTCAAGAGCATGGTGAGGGGGAGAAGCCGCGGCCGCGGGGGAAGACCAACTCCAAGAAAGAGGACATGCGCGGCGCGGCGTCACTTGCCTTGCAAGCTACTTTGCAAGGCATGATCACCAACAAGGATTCAAGAGAGGAGAAGAGACGTCAAGACAAGGACGAGCAAATTAGGGCCTTCATGGAGATAGAAAAGAAGAAGCTCGCGTTGGAGGCGGAGAAGCAAGCGAAGATGCTCGTAATCGGGGCCACCAAAGCCGCCACCAAAGCAAGAGAAGTCCGGCTCGATTGCATGACGAAGGGGGTCGAGATCATGAAGGTGGACTTGAGCATGGTCTCCCCGAGGAAGCGGTCTTGGTTCGAGAAGATGCAGGCCGACATGCTCAACCTCGATGACGAGTGATCTATGGTCGAGAGCGCCATATTTTTTTTATGCCCGCAAGTGTGCCGACATGACCATGACCGAGATGGCGTGGTAGAATTAGAGTCTCATTTTGTGTGTCGGCATGTTTGTCGGCCGCTAGCAAGTGCGCCCAACATGAACTACGTACTTTTTTGGAGGCTGGCATATCGACGACGTGAACTCTTTATGATGACATGGCCGCTGGCATGATCTATGGCCGTGGGCATTTTTTATGAAAAATATATTCCGTGCGGACGAAAATGGATCGCCCCGTTGGACGCACGTCCGACCCATTTGCAAAAAAAGACAGACGAGCCGGCCCAAACGGATAAAAGGAAAACAAAGTGCGCGTCCGTCTGGCTCAATCAGTTGGAGTTGCTATAATAGAATAGCATAATCACAATCACATGATTGCCTCCACGCATATATTCCGAACACGGTGATGTTCTAACGGTCCGCCAAACATATAGAGAAGTGAGTGGTCGGGTTGGAGATGATAATTAACACAAAATGGCTAAACATGCCTCCTCACACTCTTCAATACAAAAGGGCATAATGATCTTTCCAGCAAGGACTTAGACTACCTGGGAGTAACATAGATAGTAACATATATGCCACCTAAGCAAAAAATATGATGTGGCAACTAATTAATGAGAAGAGAGAGAAATTAAATAACTTAGCATGTTACTACCCCTATGATTAACATAACGGATATTAAGGCAAGATGAGTCTATAAGCTAATAAATGAAAGACTCTATGTTACTACCCCTATGTTACTATCCATTGTGGAGGTAGTAACTTAGACTAATAACATATGCATGTTACTACCTCCGTCCGGGTTTATTGGGCCCCTTCGTATTTTGGGTCAGATTTTGACCATCTATAGACTACTAAAATATAAAGTAAATGCTACGAAACAATATACCATTGAATTTAGGTTTGAAAGAGGTTTCCGACAATACAATTTTTGTGACATGTAATTGACATTTTGTTAGTTAAATTTATAGGTCAAACTTTAGGCCAAAATAAGAGAGGGCCTAATAAACCCGGACGGAGGGAGTACTCCCCATTGTGGATAGTCTTAGCGGTCAAATTACGTCAATCAGTAGAAACGGAATTCTAGGAATGAACTCGTACTTCTCTCTATTTTCAAAATGACGTGGACTCAGATGGCATTTAACACATAACTAATAGAGAAAAGTAAATGTTTTTAGTTTCTCAAGTTTCTCAAAAGTATAGGCTTGGTCCCTCAAGGTTTTTTTAGACATTTGGTCCTTCAAATCTTAAAATTCGTATAAGTCCAAAACAGATTTTGACCACATTAACCCAGTTTAACCCCGTTGACCGGGTTTGACCGATAACAGCAAATTCGAAAAATAGCATTTTTCTAAAAAAGCTACAATTTTGTGGCAAGCAGGATGCTTGGGTGTGCTAGATGCGTGAAAATTTGTATGGTGTTTCGACATTCGAGGAGCTTATAAAAAAACAAATGTTGGCTCACAAACAAGCCCTTTTTTTGCTAGAGCTCCTCAGATGTTATTTGACCAAAAGGATTTAGATGCACCTAGAGGACCCAAGGATCTTGGTTATCAAAAAAATTCATTTTTTTGCTATTTTCCTAATTTGTTGTTCATGGGTGAAACCCGGTCAACGTGTTCAAAATCTGGTTTTCGATCAAACTTATTTGGTTTTGAGACTTGAAAGACCGAATGTCTACCAAAAACTCTTGGGGGACCAAGTCTATACTTTTGGGAAACTTGAGGTATCAAAAAAATATTTTTCTCTAACTAATATACATTGGTTCCGTGCAAAAAAACTCATATGTAGTGCTAAAACAAGAATTTACTCAAGATATCCATTTGAAACATTCATTTTCAAAGTATGTATCCACTTAAGAACAACCATATTTTTTTATAAATGTGGTTAATCACAATTCAACATGTACGAGGGAGTCTCCTGGCGAGCGACGGAAAACCCTTGATGCAAGCCATCGTCTTCTCCCCTCGTTGCCTCCAAGGCGAGGCATTAGGTAAAGCCCACACGGTGCCGACAACGGCGAGGGGGTCCTGTTCGAGAGCACCCTATTGAGGAGTCGTTGGAGGGTTGTTGTGAGACGACGAATGAGATGTGTGCTCGAGTGGTGATCTTCATCGGGCGGTGTTCGACGGTGGTGCTGGTGAGGTCAATGGCGGCCGAAGGGATCCAATATGAAAATCTTTAATGGTGGTCTGGCCTGCCTAGATCACCGGAGAAGAGCGCGTTGTCGCATGGTTCTGGACGGCGACGAGCTTGACACCAGCCTCGGATTTGCCATACAACAACATGGGTGTTTTATTTTAGGTCTTTATAGTGTTCGTGTTAGGTGTGGGGCGGCAAGGCAGCCATGTTGCCCCAGTGTAGGAATAATGTTCCCTCCGTCCTATCCCTGTTTCATTGGTGTATTTCTCATCGGCGGAGGGAGTGTGGAGCCGTGTCTCCGACGGATTTTTCAGTGGATCCGTCTTGATTCGACCGATGAAATTTCTAGTTCTACAACCCTTTATGAGCGTTTTCTTCTCCGAGCCGACGAATTGCTTCGCAGGTTGCAGTCGCCCATGTCTCCTGGTTTGGGTCGACGACTTCCCAACCCTTACTTATACAAGCTTATGGGTTTAGAAAAGTTTGGTCTGACGGGGCAGACCTTTATCGAGCTATGCTCACGACGTGTCCCAAATGAGATGCGGCAGAAAGATGACTTGGACACCACCAAGAATTTGAATGTAATTTTATCTTTATGTTTGGGTGTGTTTGTAAGGACACGTGATACTGTTTTGGTCTTTTTAAAATACACAAATCACAATTCGACACACGCCAGAAATGAACTCGTTCACACTTGTTTCCAACCCCATCCCACGACAAACGGTACGGACAAGTCAATCTCTAGTCAAAAACCCTAGTCTTTCCGTCGCGGCATCGGCCCACCCCTTACAGCTAGCACCACCACCTTCTTCAGCCAAGCCCCACTCCGCCGATTCCCCAACCCCACTCCGCCGATTCCAACTCCCAAGCCCCTACCTTCGTCCCCAAATCGGAGCAGATGGCCGCCCCTGCGCCGTGGGCCATCTTGGCCGCCATTCCGCTCGTCTCCGACAGCGGCATCAATTTGTCCCTCGCCCACACCGCGCCGCCGCGCATCACCGTCCTCACGGTACCCTCGTACGTCTCCCCCGAGCCCCTGACGCAGGAAAACTTCCCATCCGTGCTCGTCGCTGACCCCTCTGGCCTACTTCTACTCCACTCCACCCATGGCCGCCGCACTGCTCCAATCACCATCACCGTACGAGGCCACGAGCTCACTGTATTCCGCCCTTTCTTCGATGCGTACGTCATTTGCGATGCACTCTCCTCCATTGTTTATCAGCTGCCTAATCCTCCCAACACCATCGTCATCAACGCCGGCAACCTTGGCCTGCTTACGGATCCCGGAGACAGCGGCTACTACATGGTAGCGGAGCTTCGTCCTATCATAGGCAGTAAGCTGGCCACTCTGCTCTGTTTCTCGTCAGAGACCTGGAATTGGAGTGAGAAAGAGCTGCACTATCCTCTCCCTCTCCGGCCATGGGGCAGCCACACCGTTCTTTCACACCAACAAAAGCTCTGGTGGGTTGATCTGAGCTTGGGACTTCTCGTGTGTGACCCCTTTCACAATGTACCGGTGCTCCAGTTCATCTCACTACCCAAAAGAAAGGTACTTCCTTCTCGTCCTGAAGAAGACCCGGAGAAGACTCGGTGTATCAAACTGAGTGGAGGTAAAATTCGGTTTGTGGAGGTCAGTGAGGTCGAGGAGCCCCGAGCTAGGGTTATTGTCCACAGGTTTAGACAGCTTCAGAAGTGTCGTAGTTACAGTAAAAACATTTGGATCAAGATGTGGACGCTGAGGGAGACCGGCAAGTGGACTCTGAAGAACTCGCTGAAACTAAAACATATATGGTCGAGTCCAGAGTATTTAGCATCGGGGTTGCCCAAGAAGAAGCCGGTCCCCGCACTCATACATCCAATGAATGCAAATATCGTCTACCTGTTCGTGGAAAACAATCTGGTTGCTGTTAACCTGCGAACAAGAATGCTCCAGAAGTTGTCCGAGTACGATGTGGGTTATCCTCCCAGCCACATCTTGTCTGCACGGTTCATCCATGGTTGGACCTTGCCATCTTCGCTCTGGCAGTCAGGTACATATCCATATCCACACATACACATGGGATTATGCTTTTTCTTCATGAAAATGCTGTCTTTTGATTTTTGGTTGCCCGTTGTATTCTTGCTAGACTAAATGCTTTGTTGCTATTTTTCTTTCACATTCGCTTGATTAAATATTTGACTATGCAGCTACTTTGCTCTGTTCTTTCCTTGGGAAATGCAATAGTTGTGTTCGATGTTCCCTTGACTTTAATGGCTGGCTAATGGAGTAGCATCGTTTTCACTGAACTTGTAATTGAATATTGCGAAATGCTGTTTCAACCAATGAATGGAACGCCAGGGTCACAATAGGCAAGGACATTCAAGTTGTTGCTGCATGCACACTTGGTCGTGTCATTATTGTTGTTTTGCATTGCCAATTTGCCACGGTGTTAGTTGTTGTGAAAAATGGGGTGAGAACTGGCATCCACATCCATGTGATGTAGAAACGGCCGGGTTCATGGTGTACCACTAGCCGATGAGAGCTTTCAAATGCTGCCGCTGCCAGCTCCAACACGCTCTGCTCTCCTCCGTAGAGATGACACGCCTTATCCCTCTGCAGCCTCTACTCTGTTTCTCCGCTTTGAGTACCCCACCACTGCAAGGCCAGGACAAAATCAATAAATTTACGATCGTATAGTGGCATCAAGGGCACCAATCCCATCATAGCTTGAAACACCTAAAATCCTCTAGCCTTGGTGGGTGTATCAGTGCTGGAGCATTTTTACTAAATGACCCTTCTCGGAACTTAACTTTCTCAGTGTGACCCTTCGAAGAGCTTATTGTGGAATTTGACCCCGGGTATACACGTCAGTTTTAAGCGCATGCTGCGGCGTTTGAATTGGCATTTTTTAATCGCGCCACGTGTATTGGTGCATATATAAAATGACCGCCCGGCTGTTATTGATAGCTGGCTTTTAGGCGAAAATGCCTTTTGGAGCTCGGCCTCCATGGAGGCCCGGTTTTTGAAAAACACAAAATTCATGAAAATTTGTATTTTTACAATTTAAAAAAATCTGCAAAAAAATACAGATATACATGAAGCCATAACCCGCATGTGTGTAAATTTTTAGGACGAAATACGTTGAAATAAAGGCTGTGCAAAAAAGACAAATCTGAGGTTTTTTAACACATGATACTATTCATCCTCAAAGTCCAGAAATTTATCTTTTTTGTACAGGTCGCATTTCAAAGTATTTCATCTTGAATTTTTACATACACATACATTTCATCCTTGTGTAGTTGCATTTTTTTTTTCAGAATTTTTTGAAGTTGAAAAGTTTGAATTTTAAATTTTTCAAAAATAAAGGGCTCCATGGAGCCCGGTCACCAAAACGCCCTACTCGCTTTTAGGGATAGAATATTATAAACGCTGTACGTAATCTAACACATGCAAATGTCTATCCAAAGGGTAAAGAGGTGTGGAAGCATGTCGTTGGTTATGAGTTAACTTATGCTGTTTTATATTTGGTGTGTATACCCCGGGGCTTAGATTTCACGTAAGTTAATCAGGGGTATTATTTTTGTACTAAATGACCCCTTCGAAAACTTAAATCCGTCCACTGATCTTTCAAAAAACTTTTTTCAAATCTGGCCCTCGGTGTAGGCAAATGTTTGACTACACCAAGTGTATGAGCGACTCCAGACCACTTTAGAAAGCCGTCTTGTAATCGTGCCAAACCGTTTGACTGCGCTCATACACTTGGTGTAGTCAAACATTTTGGTTACAGCGTGTGCATGAGTGTAGTCAAACGGTTTGGCGTATATATCGGGGGCTAGATTTGCAAATAAGTTCCCCAAAGGGTCACTGGACGGAGCAAGTTTTTGAAAGGGTCATTTATTTGCAAATAATACCTTTTTTGGTGTGCGTGTGTGTGTGTGTGTGTTGTGGGGGGTGGGGTGGGGGTCACTAAATAATTAAGTTCTAAGAAGTGTCATTTTGTATAAAAGAACTCTCATTTCTCCCCCTTGCCAAAATGGCTTCGCCGTGGCCAAGTCATCCTGGGTGGGTGTATCAATTCTCTGCGTACATGAAATTTTTGCTTATCCTAAGCCATTCCATGTACTAGTACATGTTAGCAGTCATACATTTGAAATTTTGTTGGAAGCATGCTCGCCAATTTAGTTTATAATTCTCGCCAATTTAGTTTATAATTCAGATTAGTGGAATAAGAACTAGTTTGATCCATAGATTGTATAAATGTCTTGCCTATAACATATATACTGCTTTTTCTACAGCTCTACTTCAGGAGGATACCAGCAGTTCTTCAGATGAAGAAGAGTCTGCATCAACATCCATGTAACAGACATTTTTTATTACCAGAGATCTTTTAGATCTTCAAACTTTTCATGTTTCAACAGTCATGTAACAGTAGGTTCTCTTTTGTCTCGTCCAGGTGCAGGAAGCACTAACCAGGTGCAGAGAAGGATCTCGATGATCCTAGTACTAAGTATGACTCGTTAGGCAATGGTGCTGTCGTCTTCGCCAGACTCCTGACTGCTATTCTAAATGTTTCATGTCCCTTTGATTCTGTCTATGCTAAATTTTATCGAAGTGTGAGCACTCTATGTTCTGTAATGCACTAATGATACAACAGTAAGAGCTCCGGTAGCTGACGCTCCCTGTTGATGTTATCTCCTTGGTGGTTTTGCATGCTTGACTCCTAAAATGTTGTTATCTTGCCTTAACAGCAAGGCTGGTTCTGTGTTCTATTTTGGGTAACCTAGGGCTTATACATTACCATTGGTACAACAAAATCTAAGTTGCCCAGTTAAGGATCTCTATTCTACACCATACTTTCTGTTCTACTTGCATCAATTCTACTTGCACCTTGTTAACGCTAGTAGTGTACTGGGTGACTGCACCCAAATATCTGATTTTAAACCAAAACCATCTGCCCAGCTTTATAAATAACTCCAAGATTTACATTGTCATGTGTTCAGATATTATGCAAACCTATCAGCGGGTTGACGAGTTGAAGGGTGGTAGCTCAATATATTGGTAGAGATCTATATAGCCACAAGTTAAAACTTTGAAAGGTATGTCGTATCTAATGAACTGTCTCGTGTTGGACTCTTGCACTGAGCACATATTACCTGAGCTAAAATGTGTAAGTCCTGAACTGACTGCATCTTACAAAGCCTAAACTTCATAGTGCACAACAAACATGAGAATCTACGATTTGATAGCATAGAAGATGGTTAAGAATCAACACAAGTGCAACGTTATGGGGAAATTTCGGCAAACCTGCAGCCCAGCCTTAGTTTTTCTTTTCATTTTTACGCTTGGTAAATAAATCACCAGAAAGAAACGATGCCAGTACATTTTGCATAACATGCTGACCTATTAACAATACCTCACGTATGCTATTTGTATAGCAAGATGGAGCTTAACAGTACCATAAGCACTTACTTTCAGAGCAGAGCAGTTATACGTCAATCTGATACTATATTTTTTATGGCTGGTAAATAAACCGTGAGAAAGCAATTATGCTGAGTCATCTTGCTTTGCATAACATGGCCGTGCAATCATTAACTCGCACATTTACTATGTAGCACTTGACATCATCCTAAACACGATGAAAATTTGCTACGCATCTATAATTCGTGACAAACATACGTAAGTATCTGGAGGAAAATTTGCTCAAGTGGAAGAACCGAAGTAGAGATGGCGATTACCAGCGTGCGAGTTCTTCCAGATACGGCGAGGACAGCAATCTTAGCTTCGTCTTGCCGGCGTTGGATCTACCCAGGGGGCAGAGGAGGAGGGGGACGCTAACTAGCTGGCGACGTCGATGGATAAGGAGAAAGACCGTGGCAGGGGCGTAGGTGTAGTCCCGATTGAAGTGGTTGCCAACGATGGCTCGCCGGACATTGACGGCCATTCAGGGCAGCGTCTAGTCATCACGGGACGGTGCGAGGCGGCGGCGTCCGAGAGCGCGCAGGGGCGGCGGAAAATAACAAAGGAGCGGTGCAACGGCTCTCGCTGGTCGACGTCGCAGTCGGCTGGTACTGTGGTACAGGAGGCGAAGGCGGCGGCGGCCAACCGTGGGGGGCTAGGGAACCAGCGAGAGGAGGAAAGTTTGCACGATCCCATGTGGCGCTCGACTCGTCCCGCCTGATCGATCGCTCGTTCGAGCGCTGTTTTGTACGGTCGCGGTTGACTGGTCGACGTTGACTTTAATAAAAAAGAAGAAAATGAAAATAATGAAAAAATCGAAATTTCAAAAAAGTTCATCCAATTTTTATAAATCCAATCGAATTTGAAAAAGGTTCATGAAAATTTCAAAAAAGTTCATCCATTTAAAAAATAAAATCATCAAGTTTCAAAAAAAGTTCAACGATTTTTTTAAAAATCATCTATTTAAACAGTTCAACAAATTTGAAAAAAGTTCATCGATCTTGAAGAAAAGTTCATCAAATTTGAACAAAAAATATTGGTTTTGAAAAAGTTCACAGAATTCGAAAAAAGTTCATCAAAACTTGAAAAAAGTTCATATAACCCGAAAAAAATTCATAGAGTCTGAAAAAAATTCATCGATTTTGAAATAAAATTTCATCTAATTAATAAAAATTCAATGAATTTGAAAAAAAGTCCATCGGTTTTAAAAAGAAAATCATCGAATTTTTCAAAAGTTTAATGAATTTGAAAAAAAGTTCACCAGATTTAAAAAAAGTCAACGAATTTGAAATAAAAGTTCATCCAAGTAAAAAAAATCATTAAATTAGAAAAAAGGATCAAGAATTTTCGAAAGCAACGCATTAAATAAAACAAAAAAGGATGAGAAAAGAAGAAAAAAGAAAAAGAATAAAGCGAAATGAAGTTGCCGGTTCGAAAATATGAAGCGAACGGAAAGCCAGATAAAACGAACAGAAAATCGCAATTGTACGTGAATGGGTAACGTAGCTTAGTGGTTGCCGATGTACAATTAAGATGTTAGAGGTTGCAGGGCGAGTCGAAGCGTTTTTCTCTCGTGTGGGGCGACTCCCAGGGCGACTTAGGTTTCCGCTGGTCCGCCGCCGGCCGCCTCCCCGGCGGCGGCACGGGGCCAGTGTTCTTTGTCCCAGGACGGTGCCGGAAGGTGTCGTCGCTGGTTTTATTGTCCCAGGACGCTGCCGTGAGGTGCCGTCGATGGTTTTATTGTCCCGGGACGCTGCCGTGAGGTGCCGCCGCTGGTTTCTCTCTATACTACGAGTTCTGCGGTCTTTACTGCTGGATTCCGTGGAGCATCTCAAGCAAGATTTTGAGATCTCGTGAAGGAAGGTGTGCTCCAATCTCCTCAGATTGGATGCGTTTTTGAAGTAGTGGTGGTGTTGTGGGTACGTGATTGTTTCAACTACCTGGGACGGTGCTGGGGACGCTTTTTCTGTTCTCAAGCACGTACTGAAGAAAAGACCTGAAGCTGAAGCGTTCGGGTCCATGGATTCGGCGACCCCCGTGACGGGTCGCCCGGAGCAATGAAGCTAATCAGCTGGAACTGTCGGGGCCTAATTGGGGCCCCGACAGTTCGTTCGCTTCTGGACATCCAGAGGCGACATGAACCGGATGTGTTCTTTTTGTCCGAGACACATTTGGATGAGGAAAGGGCACAAGTTCTGATGAAAAAACTTCGCATGGATCACCTGTTGATTGCACCATGCACTGATGAAAGAAAGGGTGGGTTGCTAATGGTCTGGAAGAAGGAGGTTAGGATCTACTCCCGGACTACCACCCTCGATTTCATTGACGTTTCAGTACAAGAGGCAAATGGGGATCTCTGGAGATTGACAGGGATATATGGTGAACCCAACTGGGAGCACAAAGACCGTACGTATGGCATTTTAAGGGATCTGTATGCCCAATCAAGTCTGCCCTGGTTGGTGATTGGAGACTTTAACGAGATTCTATTTTCTCATGAGAAAGATGGGGGTGCCCCACGTCAGCAAACACGCATGCAAGCATTCCAGGATGCTCTCTCATATTGTTCTTTGGAGGATATTGGCTATACAGGTGATAGCTTCACCTGGTTTCGCGGAGGGCTGCGAGAGAGGTTGGACCGTGCGGTTTCAAATTCAGATTGGATGCTTTTACATCCTTTTGCTGGACTGCATAATCTCGAGATGGGTAAATCGGATCATCGGCCAATATGTTTAGATACAGAATATCTAGCGGGTGTAGCTGACAACGGCAATGCTCGTATAAAGAAATTTGAGGCAAGATGGTTAGCAGAAGAGACTGTAGAGGAGATTGTCAAAACGGCATGGCAGAAAGCTTTGCACCAAGGCTTATGTCCGACCGTGAGTTCAAAGTTAGATTCAGTTCACAATGACTTGCATCGCTGGGATCGACAGGTACTTAAAGAGCCTCGCCGACGGCTTCGGGAGGCACAGAAAGAACTAGATGTTCTCATGCGACAAACTCCTACAGAAGAGGTGAGAATGAAACAGAAGGAATTATCAGTTTATGTGGAAAACCTGCTCGAACAAGACGAGGTGTATTGGGCGCAGAGGGGAAGAGTCAGTTGGCTTCGCAAGGGCGATCGCAATACTGCCTTCTTCCATCACTTTGCGTCAGCTAGGAGACGGAGGAACCTGATAAAAAAGCTGAAGAACGATTCAGGGGGCTGGGTCGAAGGGAATGAGGACCTTCGTCCTCTCATCAGAGACTACTTTGGCGGCCTGTTTAAGGCGAATGCAGAGGAGATCGACCCAGCTTTACTTAACTGTATAAAGCCTATAGTAACCAGTGACATGAATGATCTACTGATCTCTGATTTTTCTAGAGAGGAGGTCAAGAAAGCCATGTTTCAGATTGGAGATATGAAGGCCCCCGGACCTGATGGACTCCATGCAATCTTCCTTAAAAGGTTTTGGCATATTGTGGGAGAAGAGCTCACAGATGAGGTACTGGATGCTATTAACAAGAAGAAGATTTCGGATGGATGGAACTCAACTAATGTTGTTCTGATACCCAAAGTGGAAAACCCCGAGGTAATAACGCAGTATCGGCCTATTTCCCTTTGCAACGTGGTGTACAAGATAATATCTAAGATGCTTGCAAATAGGCTTAAGAAAATATTGCCAGAGACGATTTCACCAACTCAGAGTGCTTTTGTGCCGGGTAGGCTTATTACTGATAATGTACTGGTTGCTTACGAATGCTTTCATGCGATAAAGAAGAGGACCCATGGGTCTAATGGTTATTGTGCTGTGAAATTAGATATGAATAAAGCATACGATCGTGGTGAGTGGGGCTTCTTAGAGAAAGTGATGCACAAGATGGGGTTTCATGATCTCTGGATAAAGTTGATAATGGAGTGTGTTTCTTCAGTTACATATAGAGTAAGGTTCAACAACACGGAGACGGAGGAGTTTATTCCTACCCGAGGACTGAGACAAGGGGACCCCTTGTCCCCTTATCTATTTTTTCTCTGTTCGGAAGGATTATCTAGCCTCTTATTGCATGAGGAGGAAATTGGGGGCCTCGAGGGGGTCCGAGTCTATCGGAATGCTCCTTCCATATCACATCTCTTATTCGCTGATGACTCACTGATTTTGATGAAAGCGGATGAACATAATGCAAACACTCTGAAAAGGGTGTTGGACACTTATTGCCGCATCTCTGGACAAGTTGTAAGTAATGCAAAGTCTAATATATTTTTCAGCCCTAACACGAGTGTCCTGGTTAGAGAAAATTGCTGCAGAATTCTGAATATTGATACAGAGGCCCTCTCAGATACTTATCTGGGCTTACCGACCATGGTGGGAGTGGATAGATCGGATTGCTTCCAACATCTTATAGACAGAGTATGTCAGAGGCTAAAGGGTTGGAAGGAGAAGACCCTCTCAATGCAAGGTAAAGAGATCCTAGTAAAATCAGTTGCCCAAGCTATTCCTTCTTATGCCATGTCTGTTTTTAAGCTGCCAAAGGGAATTTGTAAAGCAATTACAGATGAGATCTCTGGTTTCTGGTGGGGAGATAGTGATGAACAGAAGAAGATGCATTGGTTCGCGTGGTGGAAATTGTGTATACCGAAGAAGAAAGGGAGATTGGGGTTTAGGGACTTTCACAGTTTTAATCTTGCTATGTTAGCAAAACAGTGTTGGCGACTTCTCCAAAACCCAGATTCTTTGTGTGCACAGGTCCTCAAAGCGAAATATTATCCAGATGGAAATTTGTTAAAAGCTGGCCCAAAGAAGGGATCTTCCTATACTTGGCAGAGCATAGTGGCAGGGATCCAGACTTTCAATAGAGGGTGTATATGGAGAATTGGGACGGGATCTCAGATTGACATATGGAATGACCCCTGGATTCCAGCTAGTGCAACACGAAAGGTAATCACACCAAGGGGGGTGATAATGCTCTCAAAAGTTGTTGAGCTTATTAATCCACATACTGGCATGTGGGACGAAGAGCTCTTGAGAGACTGCTTCTCACCGGTTGATGTAAATCGGATTCTACAAATAGCCCTAAACAGTAATCTGGAGGATGATTTCGTAGCTTGGAATTATACTAGGTCAGGCACATTCTCAGTGCGCTCAGCATACTATAGAGAACTTGATCATCAGTTCGGGACTAGGCTCTCAAGGTCGGATGGACAAGGAAGTATCCAGGTAAATGGTATATGGAAAGATGCATGGAAGCTGAAAGTTCCTGGGAAAGTAAAACACTTCACTTGGAAGGTTCTACATGGGGTACTGCCATGCTTGGGGGCAGTGGCGGAGCTACGGCAAGGCCGAAGTGGCCATGGCCCGTCCAGCCCATGCAATTTCCTGCAATGTATATGTATTTTTGGCCGTGAAATACGATCTCTGTAGTTATTTTCTACAGCCGGCCCGCCCAGCTTTCTGGGCCAAGCTCCGCCACTTCTTGGGGGTATTGGCTGCTCGCCACATTCCGTTGACGCCACAGTGCCCGCGGTGTAGGGTTGGAATGGAGGATATCCAACACACCTTGTTTACTTGTTGTGAGGTCCAGGATGCTTGGGCTCGGCTGGGACTGCTTGATACACTTCGGAGGGCGATCGCTGAAGATAGATCAGGGTCAGTAACGATGGAAATTTTAATCAAGCTGAATTCAACAACAGATGGCCTGCCGACTACGGAACTAGTTTATGTAGCGGCATGGTTTTTATGGTGGCAGCGAAGGCAGCTAGCTAAAGGAGTGCAGGTGCAATCAACTGAGAGGACGGCCATATCTATCAGAGCTTTAGCAACAAACTACACAAGATCGCTCACTCCAAAATTGCCAATGAGGCCGAGGGATCATATGTGGAAGAAACCTTCCTATGTCATGGTGAAAGTTAACGTCGATGCATCTTTTCATGCAGACACACTTTTGGGAGCAAGTGGAGCTGTTGTTCGAGATGACAAGGGAGATTTCATTGTTGCGGCTTCATGGTTTATACCGCATGTTCGGGATGTTGATTCGGCTGAGCTCATGGCAATAAGGAATGGTATTTATCTTCTATCAAGTATTGGATGCACTAAAGCAGAGGTAGAATCAGACTGCTTGTTTGCGGTGGAGACACTTCAGAGCATGGATGATTATATGGGGCCTGACAGTGCTGTCGTAGCGGAGTGCAAGCAATTGTCCATCGACTTTAACAAACTTTCCTTCAAACATTGCTTCAGAGAAGCGAACCAGGTAGCAGATGAGTTAGCAAAACATTGCTTTAGTATAAGAGTTCCTGGTTCTTGGGATGATGTAATCCCGGACTTTATTTCTCATCTCCTTGTAAACGATATGAGCATTTTTTTGAGGAATAAAGTCTAATTTTGATTAAAAAAAAAGATGTTAGAGGTTGCCGGTTCGAAACTTGAGCGCCGCAGTGTTTTTTTGTTTTTTAACACAAAAAAGAGAATGTATTTGTGGGCCGGTCCAAAACACAGCGAACAGGGGTGCTATAGGCGCCGGTTAGCAAGAATAGCGAGATCAAATTGAGCAGTGATGAGGGGTAGTTAAAGATTAAATTCAAATAATTCAGAAATTTGAAAATCGAAAAAAATTCAATTTTTTTTCCAAAAAAATTTTTTAAAAAAATGAAAAAAATTCCTTTAGTACCGGTTGGTATCACCAACCGGTACTAAAGGTCCTCCACCACCAGCCCACGCAGGCAGTCACGTGGTGGGCCTTTAGTACCGGTCCGTGGTCCAACCGGTACTAAAGGTCTGGACCTCCCTGTGGCGCTAAATAGGAATTCGCGGCATGATCTGCATGTATATGTTACTTGTTCAATAAAAAATAGAGAAACAACTGCAATTTTTTTTAGAGAAACAAAGAAGGAAGGAGCAGCTTGACGGGCTTGGCCCAAGTGGCATTGCTAGCGCTGGGAAAAAGCAGCGTCGCACTCGCACGGCCGCGTCTGGCACGCATCCAATCATTGAGATCTCTATTTGTAAAAGAACTAGGACAATGCCCGTGCGTTGCTACAGGATGCAAATATTCTGTAAATAAATGCCCGTGATTTCCTTATAATTAAATTAAACTGAAATCGATTAATATATAAAAGTGAATTGAGGTGATTGATTAGCATAAGGAAAATGTACGATCAAATATGACACGTTGAATCAAAAACGGCTGAATGAAACAAATTAATGGAGGTACGTGGTGGGAGGAAGGGAACCGGTTGACAGAGAGTTCTCCCTTTTGAGGGTGCTGTCGTGGATCCTAGGTGTGTTAGGCGTGGCGTGGCGCTGTACTTTGACTTTCCTTTGTTCTTCTTTGATAGCGTAGTCTCTGCGTTGTACCGAGATCCCAGGATCTGCTTTGTAAGGGGTTACCTTTCCACTTTGTATCGTTCGGCCCTGTACTTTGGTTGTTGCTTTATATATAAAGCGGGGCGTGAGCCTGTTTCGAGGATCAGCTTCTAGATATTCTCATTTTATGCTCGCTCACAACATAGAGCAACAATTTTAGGCAAATCAACCGATTATTGGAAGAGGATATTATTGAAAACCTTTGATCTCTTATCAAATAAGAGCTTTGTTGCTAATTTTATGGTACATGTTTGGTCAAGCTGGCTGTCATAATATAAAGAGTATCTGAACAATCATAATTGGTAGTCTTCGATAGGCAAGCCGATCAAGTTCGTTGTGCATACTTCAAACATTTGCTACTTGAGCAAATTTAAGTCTAGATAATCCAAAACTGTATGTACGTAAAATAAATAACATATATGCATGGTCTCCCTTAAAAGGACTTAGCACACATTCAAAACTTTATGAAAAAAAAAGAGATATGTATGCATGGTCTCCTGAAGAAGTCGTCAACAAAGGTCATGCACAAACAATGAACTGAATCTGAACCAGATACGGATATGATAACTTTCTTCTCTTCTTGCTTTGCTTCAATTCTAACAAGTCTCCCCTGTTTTCCAACTTTGGCATACACCACTTCATGTTAGGCGGGGGCATCTATCTATGCTTACGTTGTCCCTGTGAAAGAGGTGGATTATTAGATAAGATGCAAAATAACCTGCAAAGAGAAAGAAAGATATGTCTTTTTTGTTGCCAAAAAATATATATTATCAATTTCACCACCCTGGATAAGTATGCATCCTTACAGTATACACAGAATGCATGACACATATAATAAACATTGGAAAATTTGTAATTCCGGATTCATCTTCTCTCTTTACTTGGCTGTACCCAACCGATTCAATTGATTAACAAAACATAGAATGATTCTGTTGGTAATAGTCATGTCCGTGCCCAGCAGAGAGGCAGATGCACTCATGCACCAACAGCTACCAAGCCAACGACGCCTGCGCCCCCGTACAGAGAGGCTTCACACAGGCCGTCTGCGATGCGATTCCACATCCGGCCGGATGGGGAGGCAACTCCTGCAGCAAGCCAGCAATGGATCTCCATAAGCTGCTCCAAATTACAGTTAACTGTAAATTTTAGACAAACATCTCATCAAACCCTGTTTTTTCCATTAAAGCCAAACATAACATGGTACTGGGGTTATCAGTTTATAGGAAAATGCAGAAGCATCAGAGATGATGCTTGACAAGATACAAGCGAGGGAAAGTGAGATCACCCAGATCAGAAGGACCAGCACTAAAGAGAACTCTCTAAACTGGAGATGGCATCTACGGTATACTGTAAATTTCTAGCTAACGATTATTATTGCAGGATTGCACAAAATTCTGAAGTATTGAGCTCTACAATCACCGAAGAAACTTATACACTGGAAAAGAAAATGATGGATACCTTTTGTGTAGATATCAACTTCGAGACTATCTTGGCCTTCATCAACTTATACAGAAAGTAGGGTAAACAACTTATATGAAGCATGAAAAATAAACCTTCAGTTCAAGCATACCTTTTTTTATGTAATATTTGCTAACTAATTGGATGATGCCCTTATGTCTCGTCAACAACCGAAAAATGTTTATTTGCTGTCCAAGTAGGCCAACAAACGGTTGCTCGCGATAATACAACTATGAAGGAGACATTGGCTCACAAGAACTTGAACATGGGTCTTGTATAATTGAATCCCGAATTGCCATTCACCGTTTCACCTAGTCATTGCCAACTAATGCATGAAGCATGCACCCAAATTAAGCCATTCAAATTAACAGAAGTGGGCAACCAATTTATATTTAGGATTTTGAGAGTGGATTACGGCATAAATAGGTAACCATGTGGAAGAAACATCAGATAAACCTTTCTCAGTGTAGACGAGAGATACATACTAAACGATCATCAATCATGTACTGCATGTCAGTTTTGCTAGTAACAGAAGTCGCACTGTTGTTACGTAAACCACCAATAGACCTGGGGTGAAAGTCTAACAATTTTCCATCAACATGATCGAAGACAAAGACTGGAGGAAGGTAGTTTTTACCCGAGGGGCGTGTCATGGTCTTGTCGGAGCCACTCGGGAAGTCACCAGTTTCGGGAGAGTGCCGGCACCGCCAGAGTTGGCAATGACCAGACATCGCCTATGGCCTCCCCGGCTGGTAACGAGTAACGACGAGGATTTGTCTTGCCAAAATGAGCAACGGGGAGTCACCTCCATAGCTTCCCTCACAATCCAGTTTGGATCCCGCCGTCGTCTACTCCGCCATGATCTCTCTCCGTCCACCGCGACGCCGAGCTTCAGCCGCCACGCCGCACTGACCAAGAGGATCGCTAGACCACCTTTGGTCTGACCAATCTGCTTCTCACTCCATCCATGCCATCCCCAAGATCTCCGCCTTGTCATCCTGGTCGAAGAATCGCGACTTCGGACCATGCCCTTCGATCTGCTAATGCCCTCCACCACTGCAAAGAGCTCCATTGATACGCCGACGGAGACGCAGATCTTGGCTAGCCCACGACGCGGGATTCGATCCGGCTAACTACCATCAGGCTAGCACGCGTGGGCAGCTTGAGCTTGTCTTGGCTGCTCCTCTCCCCGGGGCTTATGGGTTTGGGGGAAGTGGTGGCGAGGGATTCGCGATTTTGTTGGAGGCCGCCCGGTGCCTGGAGGGAAGGCGACGTGCTTCATGGATATTGGCGGCGGCGGCGGCGGCGGCGATCTGTGTGCTGAGAGGGGATGCGACGTAGGGAGAAGGAAGAGGGGAGAAAACAGCGGCCATAACCATCTCGGCATGGCGATCGTGTGGGGGAGGGCGAGGCCGTGAGCGGTTTCGTGATTGAGGGCTGGAGAACGTGCGGGTTGTTTCCGTTTTTCCCTGGCATCGAACGTGGTTTTTTTCCAGCGATTTTCTCTCCGTGGAATCCAACGAGGCGGGGTAGTGAACTAGGTCGAACCATCACGACGACTGCAGATCCCCTTTAATAGAGACTAGCAAACACGCCCGTGGGTTGCACCGGGAGAAAAAAATCATTCCTCATACATACAATCGACGACATCGGCAAATCCCTCGAAATTTTTTCACGGTGCAGCACGACAAAAAACATGATAAGTGATGTTGCGTAAAAACATAAAGATGAGGTAAATTTTAAAATGTACTCAAGATGTTTTCTATTCATTAGACAACAAAAAGTATGTATCTAGTTGCCGCTATCTATTTACGCCCTTGTTGTCATTCCTCCTTAAGGATCCCAACAAATATTATATTAGGATGAAAATTGAGAAGTACATTTTAGTACTCAACGATAACTTGTGTATATGAGCATTATTTTTGTCTTGCTGATATATGTGTTTGCAACTGTAATCCAAGTTATGATATAATTTAGTTGCAAACATATTATATAACTTCACCGAAACCAACCAATATGTAAGGACATTCATACCAAATGTTTATAGATGATTAACATGCAAAATAATAGCATATTTGAAATATACACATTTTTCTGATGAATTTTTATACATAACATGTTAGATTTCGAGTTAGGATTTAAAAGATACGAATATTTTGAAGACTATTTGAATATGTCCGATAGAAAAAATAAATAAACAAAAAGAAAAAAATTGTGTTATGCAGGATTCGAACCCGGGTGTCCCTGGTGGAATGCGAAGGCTCGAGCCGCTGGGCTACTTTAGTGGGCCGCTTATTTATAGACATTGTCAGGTGTTGCGACTTGTGAAGGAAAAACGAAACGTTTTTTTCACTTGGGGGTGGCATGGTGGGTAAATTCATGCAAACTTTAGGGGTAATTTCCGTGACGGATGACCAGAAGTTATCCCTGCTTTATTATTAGGTAGAGAGGTAGAGATTAATAAAGACTAGTTAACTGCCCGTGCGTTGCCACGGAACAACAAACTACTAAGGAACTTCAGTAACATAAACTGTCATTGAGAAACTGACTGACTTACAAGACTATGTATATCGTCTTAAAAGAAATACTAAGGAACTTTAGTAACATAAATTGTCACCACATTAATTGTTATAGTGCATAAGACTTCAGGTGATACCCACAGAAAAAAATGTCAAACCTTGGGTAAAATCGATACATATTCTTGCCACTCAGAGCTGAAAAGGAGAACTATGGAAATTACACATTTTCTATAAAGACAATCAGAGGAAATTGGTCCCTTTGAAGAAGTGAATCAATGTGAACTAATTGGAAGAACTAAGATGGCCAAACATATGAACCAGGTACAATATGCTCAGAAAAAACAAGTAGAGCCAAATTATTGATATTTTGACAGTTAACTACCATCCAAAACAGAAGGTGTATACATAGCCAAATTATTGAAATATTGAAAGTGTAAATAACGTACGTGTCAAATAGAACCTGGATCCTAGAACTCGAAACAAATTCCCCCAGCATCTCTTAAAACAAACTACACAAAAATTACACACAATCGCCTTGCCTTGCCTTGCACCTCATGACTTCCCTCATCCGGGCAGTCAACCAATGGTGCCATGACAATCAAGTGCAACCATTAGGCATTGTCTACTTCCTAGGGTCATATTGAAAAAATGGTTGATGTACCAACATGGGCATCTAAAAGAGATCATATGAGCAAACTTATGATTAGAACCATGCAGGCGATAAAAATTGCAAAAACAAATGTATTTACAGTCTGGTTGCCACAAATTAGCTATAAAACTGAAAGGTTGTGGAACCAAAATCCACTCACAAACCTTACGTAAGAAAAAATCAACAATAAGTAGAGATGATAATCCATTAACAATGACTCTAATTGGGAAAATAAATCAAAGCCGAGAGGTAGATTTCATACCAAATGGGCAAAAAAATTACAAACCAATGTGGAACAGAGAAATCATTGGCACAATGGCAAGATCCGTTAAAATTCTAATCACTATTATGCATCATTGAACTAAATCTCACATACCTTTGCAACAGCATATCCCTATGTGGAACTCTTTAGTGAAGCTTTGCCTGCTGTAGGGTACCAATTCTGTTGTCGCACCAACAGCTTGCACTGCTGCTGAATATGCAAAGTCTTTCTTCCTTGCAGTATTTACTTCAACTACAGGCTTCAGAGTTCCATAGAAAAAAAATTAGTCCAGGAGCTACATACCATCTGAGAACTAAGAAAATGCAATATGTTTAATTGACTCCTTTTCTGTGGGTAGCATGTTCAGTTGACTATGCTCAATGCATATATCTGTTGAAGTTTGACTATATTTAGAAAATAATGTCTACCAAACAAACCTCCGTTTGAAATCTAAAGTTGTGTATGTTGGGATATTTTTCTAAATAATAGCGACACTAAAGATGAACATGCAAAACTTACCAAAAACAGCAACGATGCATTAAAAGTATAAATCTCTATTATCCATCATTCGAAAAAATCTCAATAACCTTTGCAAAAAGCGCACATCCCTATGTGAAACTCTGTAGTGAGGCTTTGCCTGTTGTACGGTGCAAATTCTGTTTTCACACCAGCAGCTTGGAGTTTGCTGCTGAATATGTGAAGAATTTCTCCGTTCAGTGTTTACTTCAACCACGTCCCTCAGAGTTCCGTAGCAAAAAAGGCTCCTGAACACATAGTTTGCATCATATATAGAACCATCAAGCTATTAGAAGCATTGTAGTGGAGTACTCACTTCCAGGAAATTAACATCCACCCTAATTCTTTCATTTTTTTCTCTAATAATATATCATCCATGTTGTTCTCTTACATTGTATATAGTAAGTCAACACCTACAATCATAAATTCGGACCTATATACCATCTAAGGAAATGCAAGCACGTTTAACTGACTATTTTTTTCGTGGGTAGTATGTTCAATTGACTCTATTCTAAGTATATATATATTGATTTTTGAAAAAAGTACATATATGTTCAAGTTTGACTGTATTGGAAAATAAATTCTACAAAGCAAGCCTCCGTTGTTTGGATTGAGATTGATCTTCCCCCTTTAATAGTAGAGATACCATGAGTATGAGTAATGCACTGTCCCGGATTGAGATTGATCCTGTTGCTGCATTGACAAAATAATATCTATTTTGGGATATTTAAAAAAATAGCGACAGTAAATATATTTTGGGTGCAACAACAGCAATAGAATTCCGATTGATCTTCTTGGTATCCCCATATGAGTTGCCTCCTCCGACCATGATGACACCACGACACGGCTTAATTATAAGCTAGCTTTACCCCATGGTGTTCACATTGTGGGAGTTTCACCATCTTCTAAGACTGATCGGTGAGGGGATGGCATTCAACGGTCAGCACCTTTCGCAATTTTATCAGATGCCTAATATGCCAATTGAACCACACACAGATGAAAAATCCCATAATAATAAATTCTCTGTCCAGACATGAGTGCTGATGGGGTCCCTCATTATCACTAACAAGAATGGAATGTTCCAAACGGAACTGATGGGATCAACGTATAATAGAAGACCAAACCTGATAATGTAGCATGTAGCGGCTGGATACTCTTGACACTCCTCCGTTGCTGGTCAACCATGGGCCAAGCAGCCTGCCGGTGCGTGCCCAGCGAAGGGATGAAGAGACCGACGAGACAACATACATGTGCAGAGAAGTTTCGACGGAGGGAGCCGCGGATAACTACCACGCGGAGGATTGGCTTCGTACAGCCGGTTGCCATGGCCTTCTTCCATACGTGACGGTGAAGGGTGAGATGGGATTCGCACCGCCGCTCGCTGCCGCCTCCTTCAATCCATGATGGTAGAGTGGCTCGGAAGGTCGTCGCCCGGGGGCTCGGGCTATGGCCAACCTAGAGAGGGAGGGCGCCGCCTGGTCGCGGGGGGAGGAGAGAGGCGGGTGGTTCATGTTCGTGGGAAAGAGATCTGGAGATGGAGATGGGCAGGTCGGGGACAAGGTGGAGAACGTGTGGGTTATCTCGGTTTTTTCCCCTCGGTTTTTTCCCTACCATGGAACGTGGGGTTCTATTTCCTGCGGGGTTTTTTTTCCAGCGAGGCGGGGAGATCGATCGAGGCGGGGAAGGAGCGTGAGGGGGTCGAACCATCACGATGTTCGATCCCCCTTTAATAGTAGAGATTTTTCCCCTTGGTTTTGAACGTGGGGTTCTATTTCCTGCGGGTTTTTTTTTCCAGCGAGGCGGGGAGATCGATCGAGGCGGGGAAGGAGCGTGAGGGGGTCAAACCATCACGATGTTCGATCCCCTTTAATAGTAGAGATGAAGGAATGAATCCATGACTTCTTCGTTTCCTTTTCTATTCATCGCTATCTGTCGTGCTGTCGCTGCTGCAGCCCTTCTGGTTGTTCTTGCCGTTTTGCGCCGTACCGTCCTTCAGCCGTGCAGCCGTCCGGCCGTCCGGGAGGCTGCGACGGTGTGACCGGTCTTTAGTACGCATATGATTCATCCATTCCAATTTCAGTATACAGGGTATAGGATTGTTATAATGTGTCAAACTGCCGATGTACAAATTTCTAGTATTATGTACTATTTTTTCTTCATAATTTACTCTTAGTATTTTGCAAATGAAATTGGACATATACATGATTATATATTGTGCAAATACATAACATATAATATTAGAGGCCATGTCATCGAGTAGGCCTAAGGACCCAACAATACATAGAGCCAACCCTGATTTTATTCGTTTGGTTATGACAATGGAGCGGCGTCCGACCTGTTTTGTGGATGTGCCGACCGTTCGCCCTACGCGCATACGCATTGGGTGCGCCGCGGCCTGGGAAAGGCCGTAGTACTATGCAATATAAATCAAACATTACAAATAGTTTTCAAATATTTTTACAGCCAAATCAAAATATTTATCTTTATACCTACTAATAAAGGGAGGGAGGGGTGTTTCTGCCCGTCCATCA
The DNA here is from genome assembly GCA_039707655.1 of Elymus sibiricus. Lineage (NCBI taxonomy): Eukaryota > Viridiplantae > Streptophyta > Magnoliopsida > Poales > Poaceae > Elymus > Elymus sibiricus. The sequence continues at coordinate 309,542,043 of CM077671.1, forward strand.
TCGAAATTGCCCTTAAGTTGTAAATATTACCCACCAATGCCATCTATAAGTGATAAAAAACGTTTCACGCAGAGGAACTCATCCTGGGCCGGACCATGCAGTAGGAACCTCCTATACTGCGTTCTGTGCGCTAGGAGAAGACACCGCATCTGTTTGGGCCGGCCCATGTAGAGGCTACCTGTTTTTAAATTTCTTTTTTATTTTTCATTTTTATTTTATGTCGTTGTTTTTCTTACTTTAAATATTTCGGGAATGCAAAAAACATTCGAAAATTAAAAAATGATAATTTTAAAGTACAATGTTTAATAATTCATAAATGTTTGTGGATTTAGAAAATGTTTGCTATTTTTGAAAATATGTTCGCATATTTAGAAAATATTCAGGAATTTTAAAACAAATGTTCGGGAAATCAAAACCTTTCATGTTTTTTTAGAAATGTTTGTGTATATTTTTTAATAATATTGAACAAAATTTCCCCAATTCAAAAAATGTCCTTGAATTGAAAAATATCGTAAATACTCAAAAAACTCTTCGTAAATGTTCGCTGATTCAAAAAAGATCATGCATTTCAAAAAATGTTCATCAATTTCGAAAATTGTTCCACGATGAAAATACGTTAGTTGATTCTAGAAATGTTCGCCGAATCAAGAAAAATGTTTTAAAAGTGTTCACATTTTTTTAAAAATGTTTGCAAATAGTATAAAATGTTCATGATTTTAGAAAATGTTCTTGAATCTGAGAAATGTTCACAATTTCAAATATGTTCACGAGTCTAAAAAAGTGTTCATGATTTTCAAATCTTATTCACGATTTCGTGAAAATGAGAGTAATAGTGTTTGTTAGCGTTGCCGCAAAATGTGGTCATGGCCATTGTAGATTATGTTTTTTTTTCTCCGGTTGCAACGCGCGGGCCGTTTTGCTAGTAACTCTAGTTCCATGCTCAAATAAAAAACACAACCAAATAGTTTAATACAACCTACTCGAAATTGTCCTAAATATATGAAAATCAAATGAACCAATACATCTACTAGTTGCCACTCTGATTCCACATGTGCTCAACCAAGTCATCCTGGAGCTGCATATGAGTATGCCGATCACATATTTCACGATGAAATTGTGTAAACAGCTCAAAGGCTGCCGGTTCTTGGTGTAGAGGCCCAACATTTTCACCCTGAAAATCAAATCCTTGGCCGTAGATGCTGTCATCACGCTCATCATCCACGATAATGTTGTGCATGATCACACAAGCAGTCATCACCTCCCATAGTTTCTCGGTGCTCCATGTCAGTGCAAGGTTTCGAACGATACCCCATCGTGGTTGGAGCACACCAAAAGCACGCTCCACATCCTTCCTAGCACTCTCTTGCATTTGGGCAAATCTGTGTCTTTTCTCTCCTTGTGGATTGGGAATTGTCTCCACAAGAGTTGACCACTGAGGGTCACCGCTTCTAGTATGACAGTGCAACCTTCACATGCCCCTTGTACTGGCCCTGTCAAGCAAATGGACAGTTTCTCCACTTCCAGTGCATAAAGTCTATACTACCAAGCATGCCCGACCAGCCCCTCTCGGCATTGATCGCCAACAACCTCTCTGTAATAGCAACATTTGGCTGTCTCAAGTACTCAGGGCCAAACACTCCCACCACAGCCTTGCAAGAACTATACATGGATTCTAGGCACGTGGACTCCCTTATACGCACGTACTCATCCACAAGATCGCCTTGAGTTCCATAAGCAAGCATGCAGATAGCCGTGGTGCATTTCTGGTAAGAGGACAACCCAAGCTTGCCAAGGGCATCCCATTTACACTCAAAGTATGGGTCATATGCTACCACACCCTCCCTAATACGGTTGAACACATGCCTTGCCATACGGAATCGACGACGGAATTGATGTGGTTTATAGAGTGGGCCATTCTCAAAGTAATCGACATAAATCAAGGTATGGACGATCTCCCTATTGCGGTTCAAGGCCGGAGCATGACCAGAGACTGATCCCCTAAATCGAGATCTCTGCCTCACAATGTGGTCATTGATGACTGACGCAACCACCAGAATGTCTTCGTCATCCGAGGACGAATCATCCGATGAACAAATGAAATTGTGAAAAAAGTACTCATCTCCACTGTCCATGATACCTTGCGAGCAAAGTATCGAACATCTTGCAGTCATGGTTGAGGCGCGGACGGGAAGAGAACCCCGAGTTCCCTCACAAGCAGCCGGCGAGGTTGGCGTTGGCGGTCGGCGCCATGCGGCTATGCAGCGCCTACCAAAGGTGTTGAGGTCGATGGGTGTCACCGCCGGCCGTTACTTCACTCCACCCCGGAAGAGCCATGAACACCGGAAACAACTCCTTCGAAATGCTTGTGTGTGGGGGGGGGCTATGGCATGGACGGTAGTCGTGGTGTGGGCGGCTAGCAAGTTTAGCGAGGAAGACGAAAGGCGATAATGGCTAGGGGTGGCGTCGGCGATGGCAAGGCAGGGGGTAGGGGAAGAGAAAAGAGGGGTTGTGTCCCCGATAGGGGGGGAGGTGAAGGATTGTGAGGTTTTGGTAATTAATAACAACATATATTTCATTGGACTAATGATCTCATCAAGTTTATTTCATAGAAGTTCAATGAATGGATTGGCAAAGGATTGTGAGGAGATCCCCTAGATGCAAGGAACATCAATTGGCTACAAGATTCAAGACTCTAAAATTTGCATTTTTGTGAGAAATCACATTTGAGTCCATAGGAAAGCCAATACTATTAAAAGGGGATGAGGTATCCATGATGATCTGGTTGCTCAAGTGCTTAGAGTTAGTCACCAAAAATACTCATTAATTCTCCCACAAAATATTCTATCTAAACCCTAACACTCAAATTCGGTGCCACCAATATTTCCACATCGGCCCTACCGAGTTTCACTCTAGACAGATCCAGAGCCAAACCCTAGCTTCTGAGTGATACCAAGTGGAATTGAAATTTCTGAATCGGTGTCACCGACAACAGGTGGATATATATCTTGCGGGTCCAAACTTTCAAACTAATCTTCAAACCGAACGCCCCGCACCCCACTGCTGCTGCTGCCGCCCGCGTCTACAGACGATTCTTCCTTGTCTCATGTGCGCTCTTGTCGCTGGAGTCCGCTGCCGTCAACGGATTCTTCCTGCCATTGCCGCCGTAGAGAAATCTTCGTCGAGTTAGGGTAAGACTTCGATCCCTTCTATGCTCAACCGTCGATTCTTTCACATTAGGAAGTTTTCCCTTCTTGCCACCGATTGCAGCGATTCCATCCACAAGAAAATTGCATAGAGTTAGTCGAATGGAAATTGTTAGGTTTTGGTTTCTGCCATTTGCGTTTCGGAGTCACGAGTGGAAACAAGTCGGTTTCACCGATGTGGGTCTCCCACATCACAAAGGATCTCTCGGTGAAACCGAGACTCTCCTGTCAGTGCTACCGATTTGGGGTTTTAGGGTTTCTGAGCACAACTCGGTGAGTGTCGGTGTCAAAACCGGCGGATCTCGGGTAGGGGGTCCTGAGCTGTGAGTCTAGGATCGATGGTTAACAAAGGACGAAGGAGACGATGTTTACCCAGGTTCGGGCCCTCCTATGGAGGTAAAACCCTACGTCCTGCTTGATTATATTGATGTGTATGGAGATTACAGAGTTGATCTACCTCGAGATCAAGTAGCTAGAACCCTAGATGAGTTTCTCTGCCCTACTATCTAAAACCCCCTGATTTATATAGACACCGGGGGTACCTAGGGTTTACACATGATAAGTCTCCATAGGACGTCGATCCTCATCTTAACTTGGAGTGCACGCCGCGCCTTCGGAGGTTGCCTTCTAGAACACGGGGCTGTTGCGTATCTGGCCCTCCTTGCGATAATCAGAGAATGGCCCACCAGGCCGGCCTATGAGAGATAAGCCGGCGCCCCGAGGACCCCTTAGTCCAGGACTCCCTCAGTAGCCCCCGAACTAGCCTCCAACGCCGAGGTATATAGTCCGGATATTCCTATGCTTCCAAAGTCTTCGGCTTGCGAGGCGAGTTCCTCTCCCCCTCTCTGTCCTGTAAACAATAACCCAGTCATTAGCTAGTTTTTTGATTGTCGGGATGTTGCGGGGTCCACAGCAGAATTTTTGCTGTCCAGAATTAACTACACCCCTCGATCCCTGTGCGCCAAGGGGAGATGGGCGGCCCAGCAGTCTTTTACAGGACTGCCCTTCCTTCGTGCAAGGGGAGGAATCGCCCATTTAAGCAGGCTGAATCGTGATTTAGGCCACCCCTTCCTCTTCCTCATCTTCGAAAAAGGAACTCAAGCGAGAGAACTTGGAAATATGGCGAGCATCCCTGGCTCCTCCTCGCGTCCTCACGGCCCCCTTCCCGGAGATTGGGCAAGTTGTTCAGTGTCTCTCCTCTGTCTGCACAACCTCGAGACCCAGGGTTATCTCCCCGCCTCGGATCTGGCGTACACCCGCGCTGGATTGACTTCTTCGAATGGCGAGGCCTTCGCAGAGAATTTCCCTGCTCCACACAAGGGAGAGCGGGTATGTTTTGTTCCTTTCCTCTTGCGGGGCCTAGGATTCCCCATTCATCCCTTCTTGAGGGGACTGTTGGCATTCTACGGGATCCAACTCCATCATCTCACCCTCGGATCCATCCTACACATTTCGGGCTTTGTTGCTCTCTGCGAGATGTTCTTGGGCTGCGAAGCCCATTTTGACTTATGGAGGAAGTACTTCTGCCTTGTCCCCCGTACTCGGGGTGAGACAATTATGGAAGTGGGCGGAGCCGAAGTATGGCGCATAGCCGGGACGGGGTATCCCGTGGGGACTCCGAAGAAAGAGTCCAAAGAATGGTCCTCGGAATGGTTTTATATTGAGGACGTTCCACTGTTTGACCCAGCTCGAAGAGGTTTGCCCGAATACCCCGACGCTCCTTTGAAGAAAAGGTTTAACTCACGACCGAAGAGTCCATCCCAAGAGGAAAGTGCCGAAGTTCGACGCCTAGCCGCCCAAGTGAGGCTACTAGCTCACAACAAGCTGACCATCATCGACGTGATGGCAGCTGCCATTGCTCGATGCGTCCAACCCCTTCAGCAAAGGATACACCCCCTGTGGCGTTACAACAGAACAAGCGACACCACCCGTTCCCAACGGCAGGGTCCCGCCAATCCAGTGGCAATGGCAGCCGTACTGGCCGATCTTTTCAAAGGAGAAAAAGAAGATTTTGCTCGACTGTCAGTCAAGGACGGCTACTCGAGTTATAACCCCATCGAATGGGTAAGCCCTTGATCTTGTGATCTGAGTTCGGGTCTTTATATATATATATATATATATATATATATATATATATATATATATATATATATATATAACCATTTTAATCAAAACTTTCAATCCTGTCCGAACAGAATTGGAGACGCTGGGTTGAGACAGTCAACTGTCCGGCGCCTCAGCCAGAGAGTTACTCTCACGACGACGACCCCCCGATTCCATGATGATCCGGAGCTATCAATCGAGTATGAGGACGGGGTCTTTTATCAGGAGAGCCTTGATGGTTCCAAGGTGGCTATTATAGCCGATCACCCTGGTTCACTTCCTTCTCCTACTACTGGCAAAAAGAAAGTCTCTTCCCGTAAAAGGCAAGTGACCCCTGCCGACCCGAGTGTGTCGATCTCTACTTCCAAGGGTCGTCGGTCCATGCGCCGAACGTCGTCTACGGCAGCAGGGCCCGGACCAAACAACGGCGGGAATCCCCTTCGTGAGCCAACCACGGGGATTGCTTCGACTGCTCCCTCAACCAAAAGGTACTTTATTTGACCGCTTAGTCCGGCCATTGCCATGATTGCGATAGGTATTCATAAAAATCTTATGCCGAGATATTCAGGAGACGAGTACAACCACCTTCTTCCAGGAATGTCGCCGAAGCGCCTGGCAACCATCATGAATCAAGGTCTTCTATTCAGGTTGAGCCTAACATGGAGGCCCCTGCGACGAATCAGCCCCCTGAAGATTCCGGGGACGTATCGGTCACCAACTCCGAGGTGGAGAGCGTGATGAATCACCGGCGGCGAAAGGAAACCTTGCGCCACCAAGCGTTTTCCGAACAAGAGTTTAATGCCTTAAGTTCGGTGGACGCATACATCGGAGCTGCCCGAGCTAGGCTTGGGGAAGCTACCAAACTGGTATCGTCCAGCCTGGAGGTGAGTAATCACTTTAATTTACCGAACACAAATATTAATCACATAGCCCCCGAGCCTTGATTTGGTCGGTACGGCCGAGTTAAGGATCTGGATATGATGTTAATTATAATGCAAGCCGCAAGGCAGCAGAATGAGAAATTGGCCAAGGAACTTGAGGTGAGCCGAACACAGGTACAAACTGGAAGGCCGAGCTTGAACAAGTGAAGAAGTTTACCCAAGAGGCGCATGGTGAGTATGTCAATTTGCCGATCTTTAGTCGACATTTCCGTACTGATGAGCGCGTACTTTATAGCAGCTGAGTCTATAGGGCAGTTGCAGAAAGATTTGGATGCAGCTCGAGAATCTCAGAGGTACGCCGAATCCCAGTATGAGGCTGTCCGCGGTGTGTTGACTCGAAGTCACGAGGAAAAGAACCAGCTGAAGGCAGAAAACCAGCGGCAAGCCGAAGAACTTGAGAATTTGAAAGCTCAATTGGCTCAAGTCCAAGAAGAGAACCAGAGATTACAGAGGGGCATGTTCTGTGAGTGCACTTATATTTTCATAATTTTGAAAAGTACCCCTTATTACATTAAATGTAATGGACATGCTTCGTTTCGTGGCTAGGTCTCCTGACCGGGCGGCCCGAGGAAGAGATCGGATCATTCCGAGGAAACCTCCTGAAGGAACTGTCCGTCGTATATGAACGGGCTCGGAGAGCTATGAGGAGCATGACAAAAGCGCTCTGGCCGACCGAGACTCCTGCAGAAGGGATGTCCGAACTGGCTGATCGATTAAAAGGAGCCCGGTGTCGTTTTGAGTTATGGAATACATGGGCTTGTCGAGAGGGAGCGCGGGAAGCATGGGCAATGGTCAAGACCCGCTTTACCCAACTTAACGCAGAGCATATGGCTCGGGTTGGGCCGGCAGGGCCGGATGGGCAAGAAGTGCCACTTCATTTGGTTTACGACCAAGTGATGCCCGCCGCTCGTCTTTCGCAAGAAGATTGCGCCCTAGATACCTTAATAGATAATCTTGACCAGTAGCCAGATGTTTGATTCTATGTAACTATGTACTTAATTCAAAAACTGCTCCGTCTATGCTGTAAACGTTGTCTTAATCGGCCATCGGCTTCAACCTCCCTTGCCAAGAGCTCGGGAGTGTTCCGTATTGAATGTCCTCTAATAAAAGGAACTTCGTTCGGGGAACCAGGCAATCCGGGCATTTGGTGCGAACAGACAGAACGAGCATAGGGAGATATGTTATATTACTGCTTAACGTAAGAAACATGTTCCGAAGAAAATAGTGCCTCTATCGGTACCTTCCTTCAGGTTGCTACGTAGATCGTAGCTATCATGGTCGTATACTACTAGTATGCGGATAATGACTTTTTTGGAAAAATAATCCTGGGTAATGGTGATGACCACCAATTTTTTTTACTTCCGTCGAGGCCGACCAATTTTCTTCTTAAGATAGCTAGCTTTCGGCTTCACCCGTCTGAGGTACGTATCCGGGAGATCCGGTCGTAGCAATCGCAGAGGTGCTCCCTTTACCCTCTAGCCGAACAATCGGGAACGTAGAGGGTAAACACAGGAGCAAGGCAACCCAGCTTGGCCAAAATCTTAGGTCCAATTGATGCATATACTGGCTTAAAAAGCGACAAAGGAAGTGTGCATGCACAATAAATGTGAATCGGTGCACAAAATATATAATAATTGGCTTCGAGAAGAAGCCCCCAAGTGTTTGTTTTCGGATTGGACATTCGAGGATGTATACCGAAAAACCTAACACAGGTTCTGTTTAGCCAAACACATGTGAGGAAAAGAGATCCGATCCTGTAAAACTAAAATGGAAGGGAAAGAACATGAAAGAAAACAAAGAAAAGGAAAAAGGGAAAATGACGACACCGGTCTAGCCGTAAAAATGCCGAAGGCGAGCTGCGTTCCATGGGTTTGGTTCGAGGCGATTGTCCGGCGGGTTGCGGAGGCGATAAGACCCTCCTGAAAGCACTTCGTCAATTATGAAAGGGCCCTCCCACTTGGGATTGAGTTTATGCTTTTGCTTCTCTGGGAGTCGTAAGACGAATTCGCCCACATTATATGCCTTTGCTCTAACCTCCCTGCTATGGTAGCGCCGGGCCTGCTGTTGATAGAAAGTAGAGGGAGCCTGGGTTATGATGGGGATATGTACCTAGGGTAGGGTCATAGGCCTGACCCACGTACCCTACCTAAGGACACTACTATGGAAGATTACAAGACTACAAAGAAGATTCCGACTGGAGAAGCAAAGCTTACGATCCACTCGACATCCAGCTCACTCGGAAGATTCTACATCCACTCGACGGCCGCCTTTCACTCGGATGACTCGGGCGGCATCAACAACCACCACCACTCGGACGCTCCTTCACCACTCGAACAACATCAAAGACTCCTGTCACTCGGATGCAAGGAGCACAGTGCCACTCTGACGACAGCAGTCCAACCGCCAGAAACAATTACCACCATCATAATGGCTGAAAACGGTCGGCCATTAGCATGCCATTAAACCTGTCTTTATGACTTGTAACTCCCGGGCAGCGGACTCTATATAAGCCGCCCGGGGCCTCTCATTCGGGGGATCTTTTTTCTCCTCTCTCTCTCTCTCTTTCATTGTAATCTCCGGATACATACTCAGATAAAACAAAGCCTCTCCGGAGCACGAGACGTAGGGCTGTTATCTCCACCGCGGGAGGCCCGAACTCGCTAAAACACTGTGTCACCCATATGCATCTCGATAGATCATGCTCCTTTACCCTACCCCTTCGTAATGTCGGAGTCGTTCCCACGACAGTTGGCGCCCACCGTGGGGCCTGGCGTCTATCGAGCCATGATGCAGATGGTTTTTTCATTCATCTATGTTTAATTTCATTCTTATGCATCTCTTACTGTTCTTACAGTTTATCTGCATGGCGAGCAACTGAAGGATCGCAAAAAGCAGAGGAACAGTTACATACATGCATCGGCCGCTTCCTCAGCGAAGGCAGGCCCCGAGCGGCGCGACGAACTCGGCGACCTCCGCGGTGGAGGCACAGACCAGACGCGGCGCGGATGCAGGAGCCGGTACACGTCCCCGCGCACAGCGGCTCGCCGTCATCTCCGGCTTAGTCTGCGACGCCGTCCTCAAACCCCCACGCGCGGCCATCGGCGCCGTTCGCCCCGTCGTCGACTCCGCCCTCGTGTTTTCGTGCAGCTCGGCTGCTCGGCGGCGACCTCCGCAGTGGAGGCGAAGGCCCGGCGCGGCGCAGGCGCGCAGTGCCCCTTCCTCCAGCGTCGGTCGCCGGCGACCGTCTCCGTGGCGGATGCGCGCTGCGGCCGCGACCTACGAAACAGCCTCGACCCGCAACCGATGGCCGTTCGGGACTGAAGGAATCAATACCACGTAAGTGCATGCATAACGTAGGCCACCTCCTCGAGCGATAACTGCATGCAGGAAAAAAGGTAATCGGAAGGACTGCTCCCACCTGTACGCAGCTCTACCGGCAATCATTAAGTGCGTGCATAACGTGGCCATAATAATCCTTTGTGGGATGGGCTGACCGTTTCCTTTAAGGTATTATGGCCTCATTAATCGGCTCATAAGGTGAGGATTGATGGCATCAATTTCCTAATTACTACAGCCAAAACTTCTGCCACACTGTTCCCACGAATGGTTAAACTTGCATGCATGCGTGGTTAACCATCGACGATCTTTAATGGTTGCAAAATAGCATCCGTGCATGGACACTTAGTCCATCAAAATATATTCGTAGCTGTGCTTGCTACTAACTTACAGGTGACTCGTCCGACATCGTCTTCGGACAGCGGTTTACTCGGACGGACATTCCGTTCCAGCAATTAAAACGTCCAGACTTATTCGGATATCATTTCCATCCAGATAACTAACATGCAGGCACCCAACCGCTCCGCGCCTTGCCACTCTGCCGGACGATCCATCGTCATTCGGCAGCCCCGCGCGCCGTCACTCGGTGGGACGCGTTGTCATTACACGGCAGCCCCGCGCGCCGTCACTCGGCGTGACGCGTCGTCATCACTCGGACGCCCCGCGCGTCGCCACTCCGCTGGCTCCGCTTCGTCAAGATAAGTTTTTTACATACGGACAACTAAATGTCCGGACACTCGGCGGAACACGTCGTCATCACTCGACGGCTCCGCGCGTCGTCACTCGACTGGACGTTCCTTCGTCACCTGGCCGCCCCGCGCGCCGCCACTCAGTTCAACGTGTCTACATCACTCGGCAGCTCCGCGCATCGCCACTCGGTTACGCGATCACTCGGCGGATCGGTGCACCAACTTCATTACTACTCGGACTTGGTCACCACACCGATCCTAACGCAGTGCAACATCGACCACGTCGCTCTGTTGACTTCGGACACATCTGGCCGACCCCTCCGTGGAGTCCTCTTCGTCGTGTCAGCGACATAGACCTCGTCGTCACGTTGGGCATGAGACAGATAAGTCCCTTTTATAATTAAACTGCATACTTCATTCCGTTACGAGTTTGCCTCTTTCGAGTATCACTCGAGAGCTGCTCCTCACCTTTACCCGAGTCCGACTCGATGAATTACAATTTACCCATTCAATACTATATTTCTCATATTCCGACAGATCCGCCGTCGGAGCCTATAGTGCAACCGGGGGCTACGCCGCACTCGGAGGCTGCAGCTCATTCGGAATCACACTTTCCTGAGTGGTCTAGTACTTCATCGCCAGTCGGATCCTTCACTTCAACGAGTGCAGTCAGATCCGCCACTTCGACAAGTCATGATCACTCGGACGCCCCGCGTGTCGCCATCGGTCGGACACGTCCTCATCACTCGGATGCCCCGCGCGTCACCATCGGACGGACACGTCCTCATCACTCGGACGCCCCGCGCGTCGCCATCGGACGGACACGTCCTCATCACTCGGACGCCCCGCGCGTCGCCATCGGCTGGACACGTCCTCATCACTCGGACGCCCCGCGCGTCGCCATCGGTCGGACACGTCCTCATCGCTCGGACGCCCCGCGCGTCGCCACCCGGCTGGACACGTCCTCACCACTCGGCAGCTCCGCGCATCGCCACTCGGCGAGACACGTCTTCGTCGCTCGGCAGCTCCGCGCATCGCCACTCCGCCAGACGTTCCTTCATCATCTCGGTCGCTCCGCGCACCGTTACTCAGCTGGACGCTACTTCGTCACTCGACTGCTCTTGCGCCGTCAGACAGCTAAGTCATTCTTCACACACTGCATCCAATTAAATAGTTATTGCATTACCGAGTGTTAAGTAAGTCGCACATGACGTTCGCTCGGAGGCCACGCCACCGAGTGTACCTCTGCGCTCGGTTGCTTATTTTCATGTCGGAACACTACACTTCCGCTTCATTTGGGTCCAGTACTCAAGCGAGTTCAGTCAGATTCTTCATTCTTTTATACTTTCGCTGGTCCTGGACCAGCAAACACCTGGCGCACCCAGTGGGTGTATATGGGTGTTATTTATGCAAATCATTTCAGCAAATTCAAAGTATTCTGAGAGATTTTTATGTTGGCCTGTGCTATTTTTCATACACAGGTTACAAGATCACTCGACTCGGCTGCTCTGTGCGCCGTCATTTGGTCGACTCCTCTTCGACGACAAGCTCGACTCAGCCACCCAAATCATTACCTGGAGTCATCTTCAGGACTGCAAAAGGGTGAAAATGATGCTCCTCTACGGATACACTTGGACTTGGAGATGGCCTGTGCTGGTATTCCCCCGGGATAATGAGTGGCCTCTCTCCGGAGAGTCAGTCCACGCGCTAGCCTTGCCACTCGGGTTTTCATGGCACGTCCACCTCGGACCACTAGTCTATCTCCTCCGGGAGACATACGAGTGCCACCAAGTTTTTCCTCGCAGTGTCCAACTTTTCTCTCCAGTCGGCAGTTTCAAGACCGAAGTTACATACCGTGCCAAGTGTATGAAGATTCACCTGATTGACCCAGTTCCAGGCTGAACTTATTTACGGTGCCAAGCGCAAGAAGATCCATCAGATTGACTCAACTCAAGATTACAGTTATTTACCGTGCCGAGCCCACGAAGATCCATTCTGAATACATGAAGACCCCCTCCGAGTGACGAGCATCCCTCCACTCGGGGGCTTGGCCGCGAATCCGCTTCGTCCAAGTAAAAAACCTCCTCCGAGTGACGAGCATCCCTCCACTCGGGGGCTTGGCCGCGAATCCGCTTCGCCCAAGTAAAAACCTCCTCCGAGTGACGAGCATCCCTCCACTCGGGGGCTTGGCCGCGAATCCGCTTCGCCCAAGTAAAAAAACCTCCTCCGAGTGACGACCATCCCTCCACTCGGGGGCTTGGCCGCGAATCCGCTTCGCCCAAGTAAAAAACCTCCTCCGAGTGACGAGCCTGCCTCCACTCGGGGGCTTGGCCGCGAATCCGCTTCGCCCAAGTAAAAACCTCCTTCGAGTGACGAGCATGCCTCCACTCGGGGGCTTGGCCGCGAATCCGATTCGCCCAAGTAAAAAACCTCCTCCGAGTGACGAGCATCCCTCCACTCGGGGGCTTGGCCGCGAATCCGCTTCGCCCAAGTAAAAAACTCCTCCGAGTGACGAGCATCCCTCCACTCGGGGGCTTGGCCGCGAATCCGCTTCGCCCAAGTAAAAAAACCTCCTCCGAGTGACGAGCATCCCTCCACTCGGGGGCTTGGCCGCGAATCCGCTTCGCCCAAGTAAAAAAACCTCCTCCGAGTGACGAGCATCCCTCCACTCGGGGGCTTGGCCGCGAATCCGCTTCGCCCAAGTAAAAACCTCCTCCGAGTGACGAGCATGCCTCCACTCGGGGGCTTGGCCGCGAATCCGCTTCGCCCAAGTAAAAAACCTCCTCCGAGTGACGAGCATCCCTCCACTCGGGGGCTTGGCCGCGAATCCGCTTCGCCCAAGTAAAAAACTCCTCCGAGTGACGAGCATCCCTCCACTCGGGGGCTTGGCCGCGAATCCGCTTCGCCCAAGTAAAAAAACCTCCTCCGAGTGACGAGCATCCCTCCACTCGGGGGCTTGGCCGCAAATCCGCTTCGCCCAAGTAAAAACCTCCTCCGAGTGACGAGCATGCCTCCACTCGGGGGCTTGGCCGCGAATCCGCTTCGCCCAAGTAAAAAACCTCCTCCGAGTGACGAGCATCCCTCCACTCGGGGGCTTGGCCGCAAATCAGCTTCGCCCAAGTAAAAAAACCTCCTCCGAGTGACGAGCATCCCTCCACTCGGGGGCTTGGCCGCGAATCCGCTTCGCCCAAGTAAAAAACCTCCTCCGAGTGACGAGCATGCCTCCACTCGAGGGCTTGGCCGCGAATCCGCTTCGCCCAAGTAAAAACCTCCTCCGAGTGACGAGCATGCCTCCACTCGGAGGCTTGGCCGCGAATCCGCTTCGCCCAAGTAAAAAAACCTCCTCCGAGTGACGAGCATCCCTCCACTCGGGGGCTTGGCCGCGAATCCGCTTCGCCCAAGTAAAAAAACCTCCTCCGAGTGACGAGCATCCCTCCACTCGGGGGCTTGGCCGCGGATCCGCTTCGCCCAAGTAAAAAACCTCCTCCGAGTGACGAGCATGCCTCCACTCGGGGGCTTGGCCGCGAACCCGCTTCGCCCAAGTAAAAAAACCTCCTCCGAGTGACGAGCATCCCTCCACTCGGGGGCTTGGCCGCGAATCCGCTTCGCCCAAGTAAAAACCTCCTCCGAGTGACGAGCATTCCTCCACTCGGGGGCTTGGCCGCGAATCCGCTTCGCCCAAGTAAAAAAACCTCCTCCGAGTGACGAGCATCCCTCCACTCGGGGGCTTGGCCGCGAATCCGCTTCGCCCAAGTAAAAAACCTCCTCCGAGTGACGGGCATGCCTCCACTCGGGGGCTTGGCCGCGAACCCGCTTCGCCCAAGTAAAAAAACCTCCTCCGAGTGACGAGCATCCCTCCACTCGGGGGCTTGGCCGCGAATCCGCTTCGCCCAAGTAAAAACCTCCTCCGAGTGACGAGCATTCCTCCACTCGGGGGCTTGGCCGCGAATCCGCTTCGCCCAAGTAAAAAAACCTCCTCCGAGTGACGAGCATCCCTCCACTCGGGGGCTTGGCCGCGAATCCGCTTCGGCCAAGTAAAAAAACCTCCTCCGAGTGACGAGCATCCCTCCACTCGGGGGCTTGGCTGCGAATCCGCTTCGCCCAAGTAAAAAATCCTCCTCCGAGTGACGAGCATCCCTACACTCGGGGGCTTAGCCGCGAATCCGCTTCGCCCAAGTAAAAACCTACTCCGAGTGACGAGCACCTCTCACTCGGAGACTTAGCCGCTAGTCGGACCCCGTTTAAGATTCGCCTAGGTTCAAACTTCTTCTGAGTAATGAGCATCCATCTCCCTCGGAAACCAAACAAACGTAAAGGATTGAAAAGCAAACATGCAAACATTGTCTCTATCAGACCCCCGCCGATGCAAGCACTCGACGGCGGTCTCGGGACTACACCCAGTGGGTGCACTCAGCGTGCCCCCACTGGACCTACAATCAAAACAAATCTAAGACCCCTGCCGATGACTCCGCGCATCGCCGCTCTACTGGACGCGTCGTCATCACTCGGCGGCTTCGCGCATCGCCACTCAACGAGACGCTCCATCGTCACTCGGCAGCTTCGCGCATCGCCATTCTACTGGATGCGTCGTCGTCACTCGGCAGGTCCGCGCATCGCCACTCCGATGGAAGCTCCTTCGTCACTCGGCAGCTCCGCGCATCGCCACTCCGACAGAAGCTCCTTCGTCACTCGGCAGCTCCGCGCGCCGTCATTCGACTGGACGCTCCTTCGTCACTCGGCAGCTCCGCGCGCCGTCATTCGACTAGACGCTCCTTCGTCACTCGGCAGCTTCGCGCATCGCTACTCCGACGGAAGCTCCTTCGTCACTCGGCAGCTCCGCGCCTCGCCACTCCGACGGAAGCTCCTTCGTCACTCGGCAGCTTCGCGCCTCGCCACTCCGACGGAAGCTCCTTAGTCACTCGGCAGCTCCGCGCGCCGTCATTCGACTGGACGCTCCTTCGTCACTCGGCAGCTCCGCGCGCCGTCATTCGACTAGACGCTCCTTCGTCACTCGGCAGCTTCGCGCATCGCTACTCCGACGGAAGCTCCTTCGTCACTCGGCAGCTCCGCGCCTCGCCACTCCGACGGAAGCTCCTTCGTCACTCGGCAGCTCCGCGCGCTGTCATTTGACTGGACGCTCCTTCGTCACTCGGCAGCTCCGCGCGCCGTCATTCGACTGGACGCTCCTTCGTCACTCGGCAGCTCCGCGCATCGCCGCTCTACTGGACGCGTCGTCATCACTCGGCAGCTCCGCGCATCGCCACTCCACGGGACGCTCCCTCGTCACTCGGCAGCTCTACTCATCGCCACTCGGCGAGACACGTCTTTGTCACTTCACCGCTCCGCACATCGCCACTCAGCCAGACGCTCCGTCATCAATCGGTAGCTCTGCGCATAACCACTCGACTAAGACCTGCTCTACTCGAGGGAAAATCAAGCAAGTATGCGCCAAAAGAAAACGCATATCAAGACAGAATCGATCAGGGAGAATGACAAAGACTCCAATCGACGAAGACTTCTGTGAAGCTCAACAATGCATTCAGAATTTTTGTGTCATATCAGAACCTGCATCGATCCCCTTTTTCACTCGAACCCTGATCCATTCGGGGGCTAATGATGGGGATATGTACCTAGGGTAGGGTCATAGGCCTGACCCACGTACCCTACCTAAGGACACTACTATGGAAGATTACAAGACTACAAAGAAGATTCCGACTGGAGAAGCAAAGCTTACGATCCACTCGACATCCAGCTCACTCGGAAGATTCTACATCCACTCGACGGCCGCCTTTCACTCGGATGACTCGGGCGGCATCAACAACCACCACCACTCGGACGCTCCTTCACCACTCGGACAACATCAAAGACTCCTGTCACTCGGATGCAAGGAGCACAGTGCCACTCTGACGACAGCAGTCCAACCGCCAGAAACAATTACCACCATCATAATGGCTGAAAACGGTCGGCCATTAGCATGCCATTAAACCTGTCTTTATGACTTGTAACTCCCGGGCAGCGGACTCTATATAAGCCGCCCGGGGCCTCTCATTCGGGGGATCTTTTTTCTCCTCTCTCTCTCTCTTTCATTGTAATCTCCGGATACATACTCAGATAAAACAAAGCCTCTCCGGAGCACGAGACGTAGGGCTGTTATCTCCACCGCGGGAGGCCCGAACTCGCTAAAACACTGTGTCACCCATATGCATCTCGATTGATCATGCTCCTTTACCCTACCCCCTTCGTACTGTCGGAGTCGTTCCCACGACAGGTTATATCGCGCTCTCCTTCCAAGGCGTCTAAGTCGTCCTGCCGATCTAACTCGGCCTCCTTTTCCTCAGACATGCGCACCCTAGGTGCGTCGTGAATGACATCGCAGGGAAGGACTGCTTCAGCCCCGTAGACCATAAAGAACGGTGTGTATCCCGTTGATCGATTCGGGGTGGTGCGCAGGCCCCACAGAACGGAGTCAAGCTCCTCTACCCAATTGTAGTCAGATTCGTGAAAAGATCGGACCAGACGTGGTTTAATGCCACTCATAATTAGGCCGTTGGCCCGTTCGACTTGTCCATTGGTCTGTGGGTGATACACCGAGGCGTAATCAAGCTTGATGCCCATGTTTGCGCACCAGTACTTTACCTCTTGTGCGGTGAAATTGGATCCATTGTCCGTTATTATGCTATGCGGGACACCGTAACGGTGTACCACGCCGGATATAAAGTCGACTACTGGTCCGGACTTAACTGATTTTACTGGTTTTGCTTCGATCCATTTGGTGAACTTGTCGACCATGACCAGTAGATATTTATTTTTCTTGGTCCCCCCTTTAAGTGGTCCGACCATGTCCAGCCCCCAGACCGCGAAAGGCCAGGTGATCGGAATAGTCCGAAGAGCTGTCGGGGGCATGTGGCTTTGATTTGCAAATAGTTGGCATCCAACGCAATGCTGTACCAGTTCCTGGGCGTCCGCTCAAGCAGTGGGCCAAAAGAATCCGGCTCGAAAAGCCTTGCTTACTAAGGCCCTTGCTGCGGCATGGTGGCCGCCCATGCCTGTGTGGACTTCGGCCAAAAGCTGCCTTCCTTCTTCCTCGGATATGCACTGCTGGAGTATCCTGGTGGTGCTTTTCTTGTATAACTCACACTCGTGGACTTTATAGGCCTTGGATCGCCGAATTATGCGTCTCGCCTCTGTCTGATCATCGGGGAGTTCTTGGCGGAGAAGGTAGGCAAGGAAAGGCTCGGTCCATGGTGCGATAACTGCCATGACCTCATGAGCCGAAGGCGTTTCTTCAATTATGGAACCGCCAATGATTTGCCCGTCTGGTTCATTGATAGTAGGGACAATCTCTTCCGTACTTGTCGGCGTTCTGGGAACGGGGGTACCCAGACCTGCCTGCCTGCGGCCCAGGGCATGGCCCACTTCATCAGCCAAGCACAACCAGACGCAGCCCCACTCAAGATAAGGCCCTCGCGAGGACCCTAGGCTCGCGAGGAGGAGCAGCATCAAGACCGGCAAGGGATGGGCCTCCCCAGGCCCCCTCCGGAGCGGCGGAGATCTCTATGCAGAGCCCGGCCTCAGGAGTCAAAGATGACGCAAGGAAGGACAGGCGGGCGCCAGCGCGCCAGGCGGTGCAGTTTCCCCTTTGGTGCAAAGGGAGCAAGGACGTACGCTGATTCCCAAAGCACCCCCAAAGGTTTCCATTCCGGTGCAACAAGACCACGACCACGAGCCCCGCAGGATGGATGTCATCGCCGAGCCCACCACTGCGTCGTCGACAGCTACTTTGCAGGCGAAGACCGCCTTTGGACAGGGCGGGGATGTACTCATGTCCCCCTTCAAATTTGGTCGTTGTGGGATCCCTTCCCGCCATTGCGATAAGGGAAGAGGACCCGGGCCACCGCTATATATAGAGGCTAGGCTGCACTGTAGAGAGGGATCCGGAACCAGTCGATCCACCCATCCATCCGACCCATAACAAAGCCAGCAGAGGGCCAAGAACACCTCAGGAGCGCCCTCGCGAGGCTCCTGAACATTGTACTGGTTCATCCACCATACCTCCACGAGAGGCAATCCCCCAAAGCAGGAGTAGGGTATTACGCTTCGCAGTGGCCCGAATCTGGGTAAATCACCGTGTCCATCTTCTTCCCCGTCTCCGTACGAGTTCATCGCTATATCCATCGAGTAGTGAGCTAGGTAGGGCGAGGCTGCAGGGGATCTTCGCACACGCCCCTGTGTTCGAATCTTGAGGGTTTTGCGGAGCCCGAAATCCGACATTTGGCGCGCCAGGTAGGGGTGGCTTTGTTGTGGGTCGGATGGATGGGTGGATCGACTGGTTCCGGATCCACCTCTACGGTGCAGCCTAGCCTCTATATATAGCGGTGGCCCGAGTCCTCTTCCCTTATCGCAATGGCGGGAAGGGATCCAACAACGGCCAAATTTGAAGGGGGACAGGAGTACATCCCCGCCCTGTCCAAAGGCGGTCTTCGCCTGCAAAGTAGCTGTCGATGATGCAGGGGTGGGCTCGGCGATGACACCCGTCCTGCGGGGCTCGTTGTCGGGGTCTTGTTGCACCAGAATGGAAACCTTTGGGGGGTGCTTTGGGAACCCGCATACGTCCTTGCCCCCTTTGCACCAAAGGGGAAACTGCACCGCCTGGCGCCCTGGCGCCCGCCTGTCCTTCCTTGCGTCATCTTTGACTTCTGAGGCCGGGCTCTGCATAGAGATCTACGCCCCTCCGGAGGGGGGCCTGGGGAGGCCTGATAACCCACAAGTATAGGGGATCACAACAGTTTTCGAGGGTAGAGTATTCAACCCAAATTTATTGATTCGACACAAGGGGAGCCAAAAAATATTCCTGAGTATTAGCAGCTGAGTTGTCAATTCAACCACACCTGAAAGACTTAATATCTGCAGCAAAGTATTCAGTAGCAAAGTAGTATGGAAGTAACGGTAGCGATGGCAAAGTGACAGTAGCAGTTTTGTAGTGATTGTAACAGTAGCAACGGAAAAGTAACTTAGCAAAGATCAATATGTGAAAAGCTCATAGGCAATGGATCAGTGATGGATAATTATGTCTGATGGCATTCATCATGCAACGGTTATAACATAGGGTGACACAGAACTAGCTCCAATTCATCAATGTAATGTAGGCATGTATTCCATATATAGTCATACGTGCTTATGGAAAAGAACTTGCATGACATCTTTTGTCCTACCCTCCCGTGGCAGCGGGGTCCTAATGGAAACTAACACTACTGGAATTCAGTTATTTGCCATCTGCCAGCTCTTTGCCGTCTGCCAGCTGATGGCAAAGAGGCTGTTTGCCGTCTGTCTTGCCAAAGCAGACGGCAAAGAACCAGCTGATGGCAAAGAGGGTCTTTGCCATCTGCACTTCTTTGCCGTCTGCTAGCAGATGGCAAAGAGTTTTTTGCCGTCTGCCAGCAGACGGCAAAGACCAAAGTGGGCCCCACGGGGCACGGCACTGGCTAGGTCAAGCTCTTTTCCATCTGCCACTTCTTTGCCGTCTGCTGGCAGATGGCAAAAATTTCTTTGCCGTCTGCCAGCAGACGGCAACGAGGTGAGGGTGGGGCCCACAATGTCACGGCGGGGGCGGGCTAACGGTCACCGTCTTTGCCGTCTGCTGGCAGACGGCAAAGAGGGGGGCTTAATTTTCGCCCCCGCGCCCAAAGCCTCTCTCTCTCTCACACACATCTCTCTCTCCCTCTCTGTCTCAGCGCCGCCGCCCCGCCCTGCCCTGCCCCCGCCGCCCCAGCCGCCGCCCCGCCCTGCCCTGCCCTGCCCCCGCCGCCGCCCCACGCCGCCGCCCCGCACCTCCGCTGCCCCGCGCCGCCGCCCCGCAGTCTGCCGCAGCGGCCACGCGCCGCCGCCCCGTCGAGCCCCCCCGGCGAGCCCTCCCCGGTGGCACCCCCCGGCGAGCCCCCCCGACGGCACCCCCCCGACGAGCCCCCCGGTGGCACGCCCTCCGGTGAGCTCCCCCACCTCTGGCCTTTTTTTTCTTCTGTTTTTCTGTTTTTTTCCTTTTTTTTAATATCATGATTATAGATATATATAGATGCTACTGTTAGTAGATAGTAGATGCATCAATTAGGTTAATTAGTTAGATGTTGTTAATTAGGTTTTTTGAGTAGGTTAATTAGTTAGATGCTACTGGTTTCGACATCAATTAGGTTAATTAGGTTAGGAGGAGGAGAAGAAGAAAAAAGAGGGGAGGAGGAGAAGAAGAAGAGGAAAAAGGAAAGGAGGAAGAAGAAGAAGAAGAAGAAGGAAAAAAAGGAAGAAAATGAAGAAAAGGAAGAAGAGGAAGAAGAAGAAAAGAAAAAAAGAGAGGAAAAACCCCGACCCCGACCCCGACCCGGCACCCCGACCCCGACCCGACACCCCGACCCCGACACCCCGACCCCGACCCGACACCCCGACCCCGATACGGCACCCCGACCCCGACCCCGACCCGACACCCCGACACCGACCCGGCACCCCGACCCCGACACCCCGACACCCCTGACACCCCGACACCATGACACCCAGACACGACACCCCCGACACCCCGACACCCCGACCCCGACATGACACCCCAACACTTAAATTAGGTATATATTCAATTTTTTAGGTATTCAATTTTTTATTATGTTCATGATGATGATACACTTAAATTATATACATATTATTCATGTCAGGTATTCATTCTTTTTATGTTGTACTAATTTCGTTTACTCTTTGTCATTGCAGGTGTTGACAGATGGTGGGCGCGGGTCGAGAGCGCTCCGAGGCTCCTACCTCGGCGCGTGGTGGGAGGGGTAGTTCCATTCCACCCCATAGCCTCTGGAGAGCGCTGGATCTCAGTATGCAGACACCACCGGCGGTCGCTTCTTCTTCGGCCGGGAGAGGTCGGGGGGGGGGGGGAAGAAGGCTGGTAGAGGTGGACGCGGCGGCAGGAGAGGTAGGAAGGCTGCTACTACGCCTTCCTCGCCGCCACCCCCAGCTAATTCACCCGACCACGGGAGTGCTCCGTCTGAGATGGAGCCGCCTGAGGTGGACCCGTCTCGGACTCCGGTCCACGAGCCTCGGGCCGACGAGCCTATGGCAGACGCGCCTACGGCCGACGAGCCTCGGGCCGACGAGACTCCGTCCCACGAGACTCCGGAGCTCAGCAGGGATCACGCTGAGTCGCAGCGGAACTCGACGGAGTCGAGTGGCCGTGCTGAGGGTGGCTATAGTTCTGATAGCTATAGCGAGGGTGAGTGGGTTGAGGGGCGCAAAGTCTACCAGCGTGGTGGTACAAAGCTCCCGCCCACCCCGGCGACCCCCGACCAGAGGTGGTTGATTGCGCCTAACGGGGCCAAGTAAGTGCATTTACTCTTTTTTAACCTTTTGCCTTCACGTTTCTTCGAATATCTAATGCGTTGGCCTTGTCATACTGCAGGTCTTGGACACACGAGCCTCATGTCCGCAGGCCCAACAGTGTCCTTGGTGTGATTTGTCGCCAGAGCTTCCCGGGGTGGGTCACGTTGCCCGGTGAGGGCCGGGTTCCAGAGTTAGGAATGACCTGGGAGCAGTACTTGGCTGCCCCGGCCCCGCCGGGGCATAGGATCAGCGATGTCGAGTGCCACAAGGTGGCCGACATTGTGATCCAGACGTTTTGGGTAATTTCTCCTTTGCCGTCTACGTTGTGTTTCCTTCTTTGATGGGCAACCCTAGTGATTGTACTAATCCGTGTTTTCTTGTTTTATTGCAGACCTTCTATAGGTGTGCTGAGGGACAGGAGGAGGCCGCGGCTCTGGTTATCGACAACGAGTGCAGGCGCCTACTTCAAAACTTTCGCCACGAGGCTCGGACGCAGGCTATTCGAGACTACTTCACCTCGGCTGGTATTAGGAGGAAAAGAGAGAAGTGCCGCGAGAAGTTTCTGAGTAAGGAGAAGTACATGAAGGTAATTACCTATTCTTAAGGCCTTGTACTTAGTTTCCTTGATTTGATTCGTAGGCGTAGCGCTCAAATTTCTCTTGCTTAACTTAGGTGCCCCCGAGATGGTGTGCGGATTGGATGGACTGTTGGGAGGTGTTGGTGGATGAGTGATGCTCTCCCCAATGGCGCTCCACCCACGACACTGCAAAGGACAAGCGTTGCAAAATGAAAGGTGTCCCACACCATCTAGGCAGCGTCAACCTACATCAGTACGGGGAAAACTGGGTATGTGGTTTGCTTCATGATTCATGCAAATTTATTCTTCATGCTAGCTTGAGCCCTCAACTAATACTCTGTTCCTCTCTTTTAGGCGCGAGAGAACAAGGCTCCAGTGCCACAGCTGTTTGACCTCTATGCCATGTCCAATACTGCCTCGTACAAGAAGGCCAAGGCATTCTCTGAGTCTGACCTCGATGATCCAAAGAAATTCACCAACCGCGCCTCCCACCACAAGCTTGTGAGGTACAGAGACGAGGGGAAGGCGAGGAAAGGGCCGGACTTTAACCCGAGCCAGCAACCTCTTGATCCAGAGCTGTTGATGATATCTGGTGGCGGGAGGCCCCATGGCTCGTTAGCCATTGGGGATGGACTGATACGTTGTAGTAGCACTCTCCCGCAGATCAAGAAGCGCCAGACCGGCTCCGATCCTGAGATATTGCCTTGTGCACGGCCAGTGGAGCTCGAATTCAAGGTTAGTTATACGGACTCAGATACCTTTCCTTCATTACATTGTGTGTGCGGCCGTCGATGATTACAATGCTAACGAGTGGTGTTGCAGGCTGCTATTGAGGCAGAGAGAGCGAAGACCCAGGCTGCTATTGAGGAAGAGAGAGCGAAGACCCAGGCGATTCTAGAGGAGAGGGACCGGCAGGCGGCGGAGAGGGAGAGGGAGCTTGAGGACAGGACGGCTAATGCGTTGCACGAGGAGAGGAACCGGAACATGATGGCTAACCGGGCCCTATACGAGATGTTCGCGGTAAGTTTCTTCTGCATATTTGCCAAATCATGCACGTAATGTTCCTTACAGTAGTATCTAATATGACTGACTCGTCAAAACCAAATGTGCAGACCCTGTGCGAGAAGAGCGGCACGACCCCTCCGCCGATGCCAGTCATTGCTCCGGCGGGCACGGGGAGTTTCATTTGAATGGTCATTAGTTACTAGTCTTCACATTTGAGTTGCATCATGCTAACGATACATTGGAAATGATCTTTGGTGCAGCATAACTCCCGACAAGCATCGACCGATCCTCCTCCGTCAGCCACTGGCGCGACCGGTCCTACAACTACACCTCCGTGATGACGGTAAGTTTTCGCAAGTGTTTAGCATAACAAATGCGTACTTAGCTTAAGAAATGACCTATTTATCTCCAAAATGCCGTATACTTAGCTTAGTTTCCTCGAAAATGACATTATAACCTTACTTAGCTCCAAAATGACCAATTTTACCATGGATAGCTCTCAAATGACCTATACTTAGCTTAGCTTAAGAAATGACATATTTAGCTCTAAAATGACCTATACTTAGCATTATTTCCTCCAAAATGACATAATAACCTTAATTAGCTCCAAAATGACCAATTTTACCACGGATAGCTCTCAAATGACCTATACTTAGCTTAGCTTAAGAAATCACCTATTTAGCTCCAAAATGACCTATTTAACCTAGGAAAGCTCTAAAATGACATATACTTAGCATTTATTCCTCCAAAAATGAATTTATATGGTTAGCTAGCTCAAAAATGACCTATTTAACCTAGGATAGCTCTAAAGTTACCTATACTTAGCATTTATTCCTTCAAAATGACTCAATATGCTTAGCTAGCTCAAAAATGACATAATATGCTTAAGAAATGACCTATTTAGCTCCAAAATGACTTAATATGCTTAATTAGCTCAAAAATGGCATAATTACTTAGGTTAGCTCTGAAATGACCTATACTTAGCTTATTTGGTTCATTTATGACATACTTAGCATATTTAGGTCAAAAATGGCCTATTTAACTAGGTTAGCTCTAAAATGACACAAGTAAGCAATAATAAGAAGAAAAAGAAAGAGAAGAAAAATTCTTCTTCTTCTTCTTCTTCTTCTAGTCTTCTTCTTCTTCTTTTTCTTCTTCTTCTTGTAGTCTTCTTCTTCTAACTTCCTTCTTTCCCATTTTGCAGATTTGATTCACTTCACGGAAGCTTGCGTTCATGGAGTCCTTGTCCTTCCATTTTGTTTTGATTTTGTAGGATCAACAATTGACACTGGCATATGTATGTATAGATGAATGAAACTTGCATATGTATGGATGAGACTTGCATATGTTTTGATTTGGTATGTGTTGGATGATCATATCCATATGGCTTGCATATTATTTGCATATGTGTTGTTTATTATGTGGTGGATGAGACATTTTATGTGATGGACTAGACATAATGTTTGCCTTGTTATGTGATTCTGAATATATATATATGTGTGAATTTATGTGCAAATGAATTGATATAAGAGAAAATAGTAAAAACAGGGGCTATATAGCCACTTTGCCGTCTGCTAGCAGACGGCAAAGAGGTTTGCCGTCTGCTAGCAGACGGCAAATAGGCCACGTGGCAGCAGCCTGTGCAATCTGGGCTGGCCTATTTGGCCTGTTTGCCGTCTGCGCGCAGACGGCAAAGAGCTTTCTTCTTTGCCGTCTACTGGCAGACGGCAAAGAGCCTGCGCTGGCCCAGCTGACGCCTGACGTCAGCTGACGTCAGCTGCAGCTCTTTGCCGTCTGCTGGCAGACGGCAAAGAGCGCCGTTAGCCCCCTAACGGGGCTGGCACCTTTTGTCTGCCGTCCAGGGGCTTTGCCGTTTGCCAGCAGACGGCAAAGAGCTTGGCTTCTTTGCCGTCTGCCAGCAGACGGCAAAGTGGCCTTTACAGGCACCCGTTCGGCCGGACTGTTCGCCGTCTGCTGGCGGACGGCAATGGCTTTGCCGTCCGCCAGGCAGACCTTTGCCGTCTGCTATGGCAGACGGCAAAGAAGCTGATTCCAGTAGTGTAAGGGATATTAAGGCCTCCTTTTAATAGAGAACCGCACCAAAGCATTAGCACTTAGTGAATACATGAACTCCTCAAACTACGGTAATCACCGGAAAGAATCCCAGTTATTGTCACCCTGGGGGATGCGGATCATAACTCGTAATAGGTGTCTACAACTTGCAAGATAGGATCAAGAACACATATATATTCATGAAAACATAATAGGTTCAGATCTGAAATCATGGCACTCGGGCCCTAGTGACAAGCATTAAGCATAGCAAAGTCATAGCAACATCAATCTCAGAACATAGTGGATACTAGGGATCAAACCCTAACAAAACTAACTCGATTACATGATAAATCTCATCCAACCCATCACCGTCCGGCAAGCCTACGATGAGATTACTCACGAACGGCGAAGAGCATCATGAAATTGGTGATGAAGGATGGTTGGTGATGACGACGGCGTCGATTTCCCCTCTCCGGAGCCCAAAACAGACCCCAGATCTGCCCTCCCGAGGAAGAACAGGAGGTGGCGGCGGCTCCGTATCGTAAAACACGATGAACTCTTCTCCTCTATTTTTTCTCCACGGATGTGAATATATAGAGTTGGAATCGAGGTCGTAGGAGCCACGGGGGGCCCACAAGCCACCGGGGGGCCCTAGGGGGGGGCACCCTCCTGGCTTGTGGCCAACAGGTGGACCCCCCTGGCTTGATTCTTTCGCCAATATTTTTTATTAATTCCAAAAATATTTTCCGTAAATTTTCAGGTCAATCCGAGAACTTTTATTTCTGCAGAAAAATAACACCAAGGCAATTCTGCTGAAAACAACGTCAGTCCGGGTTAGTTCCATTCAAATCATGCAAGTTAGAGTCCAAAACAAGGGCAAAAGAGTTTGGAAAAGGAGATACGATGGAGACGTATCAACTCCCCCAAGCTTAACCCATTGCTTGTCCTCAAGGAATTCAGTTGACAAACTGAAAGTGATAAAGAAAAACTTTTACAAACTCTGTTTGATCTTGCTGTTGTAAATATGTCTAACTGATGTTCAGATTTTCAGCAAAGATTATAAACTAACCACATTCACAATAACATTTAGGTCTCACATTTATTCATATCAATGGCATAATCAACTAACGAGCAATAATAATAAGTCTCGGATGACAACAATTTTATCAAAACAATCATGATACAATATGATATAATGGTATCTTGCTAGCCCTTTCTGAGACCGCAAAACATAAATGCAGAGCACCTCTGAAGAACAAGGACTGACTAGACATTGTAATTCATGGTAAAAGAGATCCAGTCACACTAACACTCAATATCAATTAATAACAAAGCATACAAATGACGGTGGTGCTCTCTAACTGGTGCTTTTTATAAGAGGGGGATGACTCAACAGTAAAGTAAATAGATAGGCCCTTCGCAGAGGGAAGCATTGATTTACAGAGGTGCCAGAGCTCGAGCTTTTAAAAATAGGGATGAATAATAATTTTGAGCGATATGCTTTCATTGCCAACATAACAACTAAGAGATCTCGGTATCTTCCATGCTAGATACATTATAGGCGGTTCCCAAACAGAATAGTAAAGTTTTTACTCCCCCTCCACCAATCAATCACACTCCACGGCTGGCCGAATCCACGGGTACCGTCCATACAAACAACAATCCTGGGGGAGTTTTGTTTCATTATAATTTGATTTGATTTTTGAGTATGGAACTGGGCATCCCGAATACCAGCCACTTTCTCGTGAATGATAGTGAATCAACACATATCGTGAGAATAACCCACCTAGCATGGAAGATACTGACAGCCCCTAGTCACTACATGAGCGATTTGGGCATACAAAACAGGGTATTATTTGAAGGTTTAGAGTTTGGCACATGCAAATTTACTTGGAACGGCAGGTAAATACCGCATATAGGTAGGTATAATGGACTCATATGGAACAACTTTGGGTTTATGGAAATGGATGCACAAGCAGTATTCCCGCTTAGTACAAGTGAAGGCTAGCAAAAAACTGGGAAGCGACCAACTAGAGAGCGACAACAGTCATAAACATGCTTTGAGATTAACCAACTTTGAATGCAAGCATGAGTAGGATATAAATCACCATGAACATAAACATCGTGGAGGCTATGTTGGTTTTGTTTCAACTACATGCGTGAACATGTGCCAAATCAAGCCACTTGAATCATTTAGAGGATGATACCATCCTATCATACTACATCACAACCATTTTAAAATGCATGTTGGCACTCAAGAGAAACCATTATACACTCTTAGCTAATTAAGCATGGCATGAGTAACTATAATCTCTGATTGTCATTGCAAACATGTTTCATCCATAATGAGCTGAATCCAGAACGATGAGCTAATCATATTTACAAAAACAAAATAGGTCGAGTTCGTACCAGCTTTTCTCCATCTCAATCACTTCATCATATATCGTCATTATTGCCTTTCACTTGCACGACCGAACGGTGTGAATAATAATAAGAGTGCATGTGCATTGGACTAAGCTGGAATCTGCAAACAGTAACTCAAAGGAGAAGACAAGGTAATATGGGCTCTCTGATAGATAAACAATAATGCATATAAGAGCCACTCAACATTTCATCGTGGTCTTCTCCTTACGACCCAAAGAAGAAAGGAAAACTATTTACACGGGAAAGCTCCCAACAAGCAAAAGAAGAACGAGAAATCTTTTTGGGTTTTCTTTTAACGATAAAACTAAACAAACTAGGAAGTAAAGCTAGAACTAATTTTTTTTGAATTTTCTCAAGGTTAATTAAACACACAGGAAGAAAGCGAAAAGAAGAAATAAACTACCATGGATGGTACAATGAAAAAGTATTAGCACCGACTACTAAGATGAGTGTGTGAACATGAATGTAATGTCGGTGAGAAATACGTACTCCCCCAAGCTTAGGCTTTTAGTCTAAGTTGGTCTAGTGCCATGGCTGGCCCGGATAATATCCAAAGTCATAGTTGGGGTTGTACTGGGCTACGACAGCTACTGCCTGAGCGGCTGCAGCGTGGAGGCGAGCGGCTTCCGCCTCTCTCTCGTACTCGTTTGCCTCCTCTCTGGTTATAAAGTGTCCCCGTTTTTCCTGAAAGTTAAAGAAGGCAGGAGCAGGAAGGGTAATATGGACAGCACGCTTTTTGTCAAAGATTAGTCGGTACAGGAGGGATTGTTCGTTTCTCTCAAGAAGTTGGTAGCGCACCATAGCCTCATAATCAAGAAAAGCAGGTGGTAGTTCAATATCATTCCCCCTTATGGATACCCCAAGATATTTAGCTAAACGGGTGGCATAAATCCCGCCAAAGAAATCCCCTTCTTTGGCATTCAAATGTAGCCTCCTGGCAATATTAGCCCCCAAATTATAACGTCTATCATTCATTACCGCACACTTGAGGACGCTAAGATCTGATGCGCAAAGGTGGCTATGATCATGTTTACCATTAATACATCTACCTATAAAGAGAGCGAAATAATGTAAGGCAGGAAAGTGAATGCTCCCTATGGTAGCCTGTCTGATGTTCCTAGTCTCTCCCACACTGATGCTAGCAAGAAAATCGATATATTCAGTTTTGCGCGGCTTAATATAACTACCCCATTGTGGAATTTTGCATGCATCATTAAAATCTTCTAGGTCCATGGTGAAAGATTTATCATAAAGATCAAACAGGACAGAATGATTATTGCGTTGGGAAGTAAACTCAAATTTTCGCACAAATGAATCAGTGAGGTAATGAAACAGCTGACACTTATCTGACACGAAGTCCTCAAGGCCAGCATTTTGTACGTATTCGTCAAATTCTTCCTTGAAACCTGCTTGAACCATGAATTGATCCAACGGCCATTCACAAGGCCGCACTTGTGCTTCCCTTGGTGGTTCAAAGTCAGGCTCACGTATAGCGATCCTTGGGCCTTGCTTCCTCGAGGGACCTCCTTGGTATGTCCTCCTAAACATTTTCTCTTTCTCTGAAAAATTTCTGAAATTTTTAGTGACTCAAAATAAAGGTGAACAAAACTCAACAAAACTTATAGCAACTACTCCCACAAGTGCCTAGAGGCTATATCATGCATCAAAACTACTTGGGACCATACAAATTTGACATACAAGCTCAAGAACAAGGTCACCACAGCAGCAAAAATTTGCAATATAGAAAGCACTAGAACAAAAACTAATCGTACCATTGGAGGAGTCACATACCGAAGAACAATCCCCCAAAACAGTTTTGCAAATGGAGCTTTGAGCAAGGAGATCGAAAATGGCAGCAAGATGAGCTAGAACACGGGTTTGAGCAATGGTGGGATTTTTTCTAGAGGAAGACGAAGTGGATGGGTGCTGGAATAAGTGAGGGGGCCCCACGTGGGACCCACAAGCCACCAGGGCGCGCCCAGGGGGGGTGGGCGCGCCCTGCAGGCTTGTGGCCCACTGGTGCAGCCCCCTGATGCGTTCTCAGTGCAAAAAATTCTTAAATATTCCAGAAAAAATCATACTAAATTTTCAGGGAATTCTGAGAACTTTCATTTTCAGGTCATTTTTCTATTGCACGGATAAAACAAAAAACAGAAGAAAAATAATAGCATTTTTTACTAAATTAAATCTAAAGAACAGAAAATAAAAGTTGGGTGTAGAAGGTCGTGCTTTCTAAATTCATCCATCTCGTTCTCATAAAAAAGAATCCATCAATAAGGTTGATCAAGTCTTATTGACAAACTTTTTCCGAATGACACGGAACCGGAGAATTTTTGAATAACACTAGGTTACCTCAATGGGGATATGCTTGTCCCCAACAATAAGTATATCATATTTCTTTTTGGCAGTAGGAAGAGGGAATTCAAAGTCTCCAACAATAATCGTTGACATTTTTTCAATGGAGTTGATACTATGAACTTGAGGTTGTTTCTTCGGAAAGTGTACCGTATGCTC
Organism: Elymus sibiricus; assembly: GCA_039707655.1. Taxonomy (NCBI): domain Eukaryota; kingdom Viridiplantae; phylum Streptophyta; class Magnoliopsida; order Poales; family Poaceae; genus Elymus; species Elymus sibiricus. The sequence continues at coordinate 309,572,245 of CM077671.1, forward strand.
ATTACCATTAACATGAAAAGTGACATTGCCCTTGTTGCAATCAATAACAGCCCCTGCAGTATTCAAAAAGGGTCTACCAAGGATGATCGACATACTGTCGTCCTCGGGAATATCAAGAATAACAAAGTCCGTTAGGATAGTAACGTTTGCAACTACGACAAGCACATCCTCGCAAATACCAATGGGTAAAGCAGTTGATTTATCAGCCATTTGCAAAGAGATTTCAGTAGGTGTCAACTTATTCAAATCAAGTCTACGATACAAAGAGAAAGGCATAACACTAACACCAGCTCCAAGGTCACATAAAGCAGTTTTAACATAGTTTCCTTTAATAGAGCAAGGTATAGTAGGTACTCCGGGATCTCCTAGTTTCTTTGGTATTCCACCCTTAAAAGTATAATTAGCAAGCATGGTGGAAATCTCAGCTTCTGGTATCTTTCTTTTATTTGTCACAATATCTTTCATATACTTAGCATAAGGAGACATTTTCAGAATATCAGTCAAGCGCATACGCAAAAAGACAGGTCTAAGCATTTCAACAAAGCGCTCAAAATCCTCATCATCCTTTTTCTTGGATGGCTTAGGAGGAAAGGGCATGGGTTTCTGAACCCAAGGTTCTCTTTCTCTACCATGCTTCCTAGCAACGAAGTCTCTTTTATCATATCTTTTATTCTTAGGTTGTGGGTTATCAAGATCAATAGCAGGTTCAATCTCCACATCATTATCATTACTAGGTTGAGCATCAACAAGAACATCATCATTAATATTATCACTAGGCTCATGTTCATTACCAGATTGTGTCTCAGCATCAGAAATAGAAATATCATTTGGGTTCTCATGTGTATCTATAACAGGTTCACTAGCAGCATGCAAAGTCCTATCATCATTCTTTTTTCCTTTTATTACTAGAATGACTAGGTGCATCAGTATTAACTCTCTGAGAATCTTGCTCAATTCTCTTAGGATGGCCCTCCGGATACAAAGGTTCCCGAGTCATTTTACCACCTCTAGTCACAACTCTAATAGAATGATCATTGTTCTTACCAATCATCTCATTAAGCAAATCATTTTGTGCCTTAAGTACTTGTTCTACTTGAGTAGTTACCATGGAAGCATGTTTACTAATAAGCTTAAGATCATTAACAGTTCTACTCATATAATCACCCAAGCAATCAAGCATGTAAGCATTATGTTTCAATTGTCTACTAACATAAGCATTGAAATTTTCTTGCTTAACAATAAAATTATCAAACTCATCCAAGCATTGGCTAGCAGACTTATTATAAGGAATATCACCTTCATCAAATCTACGGAGGGAATTTACCTCTACTACCTGTGTCGGGTTATCAAGACCATGTATTTCTTCAATAGGTGGTAGATTCTTAACATCTTCAGCTTTAATACCTTTTTCTTTCATAGATTTCTTTGCCTCTTGGATATCTTCAGGACTGAGAAATAGAATAGCTCTTTTCTTCGGAGTTGACTTTGGAGGTGGCTCGGGAATAGTCCAATCATTATCATTGCTCAATATATTATTTAATAGTAGTTCAGCTTGTTCAACAGTTTGTTCCCTGAAAACACAACCAGCACAACTATCTAGGTGGTCCCTAGAAGCATCGGTTAGTCCATTATAAAAGATATCAAGTATTTCGTTTTTCTTGAGAGGGTGATTAGGCAAAGCATTAAGTAATTGGAGAAGCCTCCCCCAAGCTTGTGGGAGACTCTCTTCTTCAATTTGCACAAAGTTAAATATTTCCTGCAAGGCAGCTTGTTTCTTATGGGCAGGAAAATATTTTTCAGAGAAGTAATATATCATATCCTGGGGGCTACGCACACAACCAGGAGCAAGAGAATTAAACCATATCTTAGCATCACCCTTTAATGAGAAATGAAACAACTTAAGAATATAGTAATAACGAATTTTTTCCTCATGAGTGAATAGGGTAGCTATATCATTCAATTTAGTAAGGTGTGCCACAACAGTTTCAGATTCATAACCATGGAAAGGATCAGATTCAACCAAAGTAATTAACTCAGGATCAACAGAGAATTCATAATCCTTATCAGTAACAAAGATAGGTGAAGTAGCAAACTTAGGATCATATTGCATTCTAGCATTCAAAGATTTTTCTTTCCACTTGCATAGTAATTTCTTAAGATCATCTCTATCTTTACAAGCAAGAAACTCTCTAGCTACTTCTCCCTCCATAACATAACCCTTAGGTATATTAGGCAATTCATATCTAGGAGAGCTAGGTCTAGCAGGTGTCTCATAATGTTCAGTTTCAATAATTTCATCAGTTTCAGAAATATCATCAGTTGCAGCATTGACTCTAGCAATTTGTTCATCAAGAAATTCACCCAGTGGCACAATAGTATTAAGCAAAGTATCATCATAAGCATCATGCATAGCAGAAGTGACATCATCAATTACTTGCGACATATCAGAATTACTAGCAGGTGGTGGTGTCGGAAGTTTACTCATAACAGAAGGTGAATCAAGTGCAGAGCTAGTTGGCAGTTCCTTACCTGTCCTCATAGTAGAGGGGTAGATCTTAGTTTTAGCATCTTTCAAATTATTCATAGTGATCAACAGATATAAATCCCAAGTGACTCGGAGAATAGAGCTATGCTCCCCGGCAACGGCGCCAGAAAAAGGTCTTGATAACCCACAAGTATAGGGGATCGTAACAGTTTTCGAGGGTAGAGTATTCAACCCAAATTTATTGATTCGACACAAGGGGAGCCAAAGAATATTCCCGAGTATTAGCAGCTGAGTTGTCAATTCAACCACACCTGAAAGACTTAATATTTGCAGCAAAGTATTCAGTAGCAAAGTAGTATGGAAGTAACGGTAGCAATGGCAAAGTGACAGTAGCAGTTTTGTAGTGATTGTAACAGTAGCAACGGAAAAGTAACTTAGCAAAGATCAATATGTGAAAAGCTCGTAGGCAATGGATCAGTGATGGATAATTATGTCGGATGGCATTCATCATGCAACGGTTATAACATAGGGTGACACAGAACTAGCTCCAATTCATCAATGTAATGTAGGCATGTATTCCATATATAGTCATACGTGCTTATGGAAAAGAACTTGCATGACATCTTTTGTCCTATCCTCCCGTGGCAGCGGGGTCCTAATGGAAACTAAGGGATATTAAGGCCTCCTTTTAATAGAGAACCGAACCAAAGCATTAGCACTTAGTGAATACATGAACTCCTCAAACTACGGTAATCACCGGAAAGATTCCCAGTTATTGTCACCCTGGGGGATGCGGATCATAACTCGTAATAGGTGTCTACAACTTGCAAGATAGGATCAAGAACACATATATATTCATGAACACATAATAGGTTCAGATCTGAAATCATGGCACTCGGGCCCTAGTGACAAGCATTAAGCATAGCAAAGTCATAGCAACATCAATCTCAGAACATAGTGGATACTAGGGATCAAAGCCTACCAAAACTAACTCGATTACATGATAAATCTCATCCAACCCATCACCATCCAGCAAGCCTACGATGAGATTACTCACGAACGGCAGAGAGCATCATGGAATTGGTGATGAAGGATGGTTGGTGATGACGACGGCGTCGATTTCCCCTCTCCGGAGCCCAAAATGGACCCCAGATCTGCCCTCTCGAGGAAGAACAGGAGGTGGCGGCGGCTCCGTATCGTAAAACGCGATGAACTCTTCTCCTCTATTTTTTTCTCCACGGATGTGAATATATAGAATTGGAATCGAGGTCGGAGGAGCCACGAGGGGCCCACAATCCACCAGGGCGCGCCCTAGGGGGGGGGCGCCCTCCTGGCTTGTGGACAACAGGTGGACCCCCCTGGCTTGATTCTTTCGCCAATATTTTTTTATTAATTCCAAAAATATTCTCCGTAAATTTTCAGGTCAATCCGAGAACTTTTATTTCTGCAGAAAAATAATACCAAGGCAATTCTCCTGAAAACAGCGTCAGTCCGGGTTAGTTCCATTCAAATCATGCAAGTTAGAGTCCAAAACAAGGGCAAAAGAGTTTGGAAAAGTAGATACGATGGAGACGTATCAAGGCCCATCCCTTGCCGGTCTTGATGCTGCTCCTCCTCGCGAGCCTAGGGTCCTCGCGAGGGCCTTGTCTTGAGTGGGGCTGCGTCTGGTTGTGATCGACTGGCGAGGAAGTGGGCCATGCCCTGGGTCGCAGGCAGGCAGGTCTGGGTACCCCCGTTCCCAGAACGCCGACAGTAGCCCCCGGGCCCAAGGCGCGCTCGAGCTGGCTTCCGGGCAAAGCCTTGAGGTCGGCCCGAAGCGCCGCGGGCCCCAAACGCCTGCGGGCCAGGCTTTTCATGCGGCAGTCTCTGAGAGGCCATCGCCCCCTCTCCTCCATGCCGGACCGGCCATTGCCAGGTTTGTCAAGTCGCCCGGCACACGCCACCAAGCCGCCTTTGTTCCTCGTCGATTTCGCCGTCTGTTCTCCCCTCTTTCGCGGCTCTCGCCCTTTCCGCCAAATCCCTGTGGGCGCGCCGCCATGCCCCCCTTGTCATGGCCCCGAAGAAGGGAGAAGGCGAGGGCTTGAGGGCGCTGATGACCGCGTCGGCGCCTAAGCCCGCGCTGAGCCGGTCATCGGTGGTGAACTTGGAGGGGTTGGAGAAGGTTCAGCTGGTGGTCGCCGCCTGCTCCAATGAGTGGGTGGCCACCAAGATCTGGCCAGGCTCGCGGCCTCGGAGCGAGCTTGAGGCCCCCGCTGTCCCCCTTCATATCCACACCCTTCTCTCGGGCGTGCTGCCGCCGTTCTCAGGCTTCCTCTCCGCCGTGCTTTCGCATTACCGGATCCACGTGCTCCACCTTGACCCTAGTTCCCTTGTCCTCCTCTCGGCCTTCGCGTTCCTGTGCGAGGCCTTTTTCGGTGTCTTCCCCTCCGTGGCCTTGTTGCGCCACTTCTTCTCTTTTGAATTGGTCTCGGGGGAACAGTGCTCTGGGTGCGTGTCCCTAAGAGCAGCGGACGCATCGGCTGGGGGGGCCCGCGACGCCGGACTCTCTTCGGAAGCAGACGGGTTCCGGCGGCAGTGGGTGTATGTCAACGCCGCTGAGGCCGACCCTCTGTTCCAACCCCCACTGGTCCCCGTAGTGCCGAATCGCGGGTGGAGGCACGAGGAGCTTGCCGACCGTAGGCTTGCGCGGGTCCTAGCCAGGCTGGTGAGGCTGAAGAAGGCGGGCATGACGATGGCGATGGTGGTGTGGGAGTTCACATGCCGACGAATTGCTCCTCTTCAGCGCCATCCCCGTCCGATGTGGGCTTTCACGGCCCCCCGTGATCCCATGAGGATCCAGGTCCCGCCTCTTTCCCCCGACGTGCTGCGCGAGCTGCTCCGCCGCCTGACCGGTGATGAACCTGACAAGCTTCCCCGGGGCGGCCTCCCCTTGTACAACTACAAGGACCGGGAAGCCCTCGTCTTGAAGATGCCGCGTTTCGATGAGTGGGGGCTCCTTCCTCCGGAGGAGGCACGCCCTCAGGATGCCCCTTCCTCGTGGGCCCTGACCCCCAGGAACTCGGAGGGCGCCTCCCTTCCCGTGGCCGAGGTGGAGCGCCCTTCGCTGCCCGCTTCTCCAATTCCCGCTTCGAGTCAGCCCGGGGTCAGGGGTGACGCCCCGTCGATGGTCAAGGTCGCCGTCTTCGCCGCTGAGTGTCAGGTGCCGGTCGCCGGTTCATCGTCCCCCGGTCCCCGCGCCGGCCGGAAGAGGAAGGCGCCCAGGGGCGGCCGCTCCTCGGCACCGTGGGCGCCGGTGAAGAGGAAGTGGATCACCTTGGATGAGTAACTTCCTGCGCCCCCTCGACTTCCCCTTCGGCGCCCTCCTTCTGAGCTTCTATTTCGCAGGCTCCCCACTGGTGAAGGAAGAAACGGGTCGGCGCCGCCCATTCCTGCGGCCATCGAGCTTCTCGCGGTCTCGTCTCCCGTCGTCCGCGGGGTTCGGGCCGCCAGAGCGCCCGCATCTGAGCCTGTTCGGCTGTCAGGAGGCCCTGAGCATGAGCCCCCGCGCGCCCGTTGACGCGTTGGCGATGGAGGCGCTGGAGCAGAGCTTGGAGCAGGAGAGGCTGGAGGTGAGGGAGCGCCAGGCGTCGCTTGCCGAGGAGTCCCTTGCCTCCCGCGAGGCGAGGTTCCAAGAGGAGGTCGACAACAAGGTGGCAGAGGTTTGGGGTTCCCTTCTCCAGGACTATCGCGCGAAGCTGAAGCTCCAGGAGTCCCGTTTCTGCAAGCGACGTGACCACCTGAAAGGCGAGGTTAATTCCCTCAAGAAAAGGTTAGACCAGGAGGAGGGACGCCGGCGAGCCACGATGGACGCCCAGGCTGCTGCCGAGGCCGAACTAGCCTTTGTCAATAAACAAGTAAAGGGCGCTGCTTCCCTAGTGGAGAAGGCTTCGGACGAGGCGGACCGTGCTCGCGGCCTCCAGTACGCATGTTCCCAAATGTTCCGGTCCCTCGAGGGGAGGGCTACCCGGGCCTTGAGCGACATCTGTGGTGCGAGCGTCTCGAGCCCCTTGGTTCCAGACGATGCTGGGTACCTGGGCTTCTTTTCCAGGGTCGTGGAGTGCCTTGAGGAGGGCGCGGAGAAGATCCGCATGCTTGTGGAGGAGAAGCACCGCGACCTCCTCGCGCGGGCGGCCTCGAACGTCTTCAGCCACCTCCTTCGTCTCGACCCGCACTTTGATTTGGGGCGGTGCTTGGTCCTGTGCCTGAAGTGACTCGCGCTGCCCTCGCCGAGTGGGTCAAGGACCATGTGGAAGACCTGATAACAGAGCTTTCTTCTAACGAAGCCGAGGGCCATGCCGGAGCCGGGAAGCGCGAGGCCGCCGCAGGGTGGTGATGACGAGAGTAGCGGCGACTGCATGTCCCCTTGAATAGCCTTCTTATTCTCTAGGCAGGGTTATGCATGCGGCCTAGTGGCAACTCTTATGTAATTTGGAAAATACCCTTGAATGTGCTCCCAAATGATGAGGTGTGTTGCGCCGCGCTTCCTCTTGCCCGGGGTTGCTGCCAATCCGGTTGTCGTGCTCGCGGTAGTCTTCTGCGTCAGGGAGGTTTAGCTGTGGCACTTGGGGAGGGGTCCTGACGTCCTGGGGGTTTCCCCTTCATGTGAATGAGGCAAGTTGGGAGCCCTTTCGGCACTCTGTGTCTGCAGGTCCCAGTCCCGCACATTTCCCGACCACCGTAGTGTACGACCGGATCACCAGGACGCAACTATGAGGTGAGGCCTCGACACCCTTGATGCCGACCGGATCACCAAGGACGACATCAAGGGGCGAGTGGCTATATGACCGGTAAGGCTCCTGAGGTGCGTTGCTCAGGAGCCCCCCTTGACGCTCAAGCGGCTCTACGTCGGCAGGTCCCAGTCCCGCACATTTCCCTACCACCGTAGTGTACGACCGGATCACCAAGGACGCAACTACAAGGTGAGGCCTCGACACCCTTGATGTCGACCGGATCACCAAGGACGACATCAAGGGGCGAGTGGCTATATGACCGGTAAGGCTCCTGAGGCGCGATGCTCAGGAGCCCCCTTTGACGCTCGAGCGACCCCCATTTCGTCCTGCCGGCTGCTATCTCAGGAGGCCCTGGGGCCTCCTGGGACTCCATGCTGTGGCACCGTACTGCGGTCAGAGCCCCCGAGCGGGGGTGGACGGCTAAAAGATGCGAGCCCCTGAGGCGACAGGGCCTTGCTATCCAGCCCCGAGGTGCCTCGGGGAGGGCCGGACCGCACTGCTCCTTGTGAAACACCAATCCAAAAAGAGAGAACTCAAGACCGATAAAACGAGAGAACAACGAGAAAAAAGTCCCCGCCCCTTTTTTTTAAATATAGAGTTGCGAAATCCTCAAACTTCCGACAGGTTCGAGTACAAAAAGGATTCTCGAAGGTGGCAACTCAGAATACAAAAAAGAGCGAGAAAACGGCCGCGTCCGGCTCTGAGGGTAGTCTTCGTCTTCGTCTTCCCCCAGTGCTGAGCATAGGGCATCCACGTTGCATGGGCATAGCCTTTGGAGGGCAGTGTTGTCCGCCAGCGCGGAGCTGTGGCTTCCACATTGCGTGGGAAGGAACCCCTCTGCGTCCTCGGGGGGCTCCGGGCGTATACATCACACTCATTATTACGTGAGAGTGTCACGGGTTGGTCCTGGGGGGTGTACAGGGAGCTCCATGCCCCGCGGACATGAGGCCCACTCCCAGCCCCCAGGCTTGGTGTGGCGAAGTAGGGTCGGCTCAGGACGGGCCCTCGAGCGTAGGGGGAGCCCCTCGCGCCCTCGCTGGGGTGCCCGGGGTCCCCACGCAGGTACTCGAGGCCCTGCCCCCAGGCCGGGCGAGCCGGGCCTGGGGACATGGGCGAGTACATGATCGCCCGCTGGTGATCGAACGAAACCCGACCCGGAGACATGGGCGTATGTTCCACCCTCCATCTCCAAGCGGGCGTCGCGCGCCCCGGAAACATGGGCGTATGTTCCACCCTCCGTCTCCAGGTTGGGATCATCTGGCCTGGAGACATGGGCGTGTGTTCCACCCTCCGTCTCCAAGTTGGAGCCATCCAGCCCGGGGACGTGGGCGGATGTTCCACCCTCCATTCCCAGGCAAGTGACCCCCGGTCCCCAGACCCACATGCCTGCTCAAGGCAGCTCCCTACCAGCGGGTGTGCCTCGCGAAGGTGCCTACGCCGGGCATCCTCACGAGGCCAGTCCCGCAGGCCGCTCCCGCGAGGCTGTGCATACCAGCCCGCGCGAGAGCTGCCCGCAAAGTCGCGTATGCGCCTCCTGTCGCCGTGGTAGCCGGTGCTGCTTCCTTCGTGGCCCGGTCACGCGTCAACATGGTCGTTGTAGAGTTGCACGAGCCCCCGGGCGCCGGCATAGTCGAGCCTCTGGTCCTCCTCCCTGGTTCTGGTGGGCGTGCCGAGAGGCGCGAGGCGGCGCCCCACTCGCAATGCCAGCACCTCCCACCGGTCTCTACCAGCTCCTGCGGCCGGCTCCTGCGCCTCCGGCGACTCGAGCCAGGCTCTCGGCGAGCGCGGGCCGCCGCGGATGTCCCGAGCGCGCCCGTGCGGCCCGGGCACTGTGCCCGCCAGTCGAGCGAGTTCACGGGTGCGAGCCTCGCTGAGGTACATCTGGGCCTCGTCGGCGGCGGTGCTGCGCCTGGGGGCACGCCTGGCCTCGTCATTGCGGCGGTCGCGAGCAGCGTGTTGGCGCTGTAGCTCGTGCTCTACGAGGAGCACGACATGCCTATGCGTTGGGTCTTGGCAGACTCGGAGGAGCGGCGGCGCGGCCTGAATGCGGGGATGGGCCGGGGCGGCAGGGGCGTGCCATGTGGTTGGTGAAGGCGGCAGCCCCCAGCGCCTGTTGAGGGCCCGGCCGGTGACGGCGCCTGCTGACGAGGAGGCAGAACGACGCGAGGTGCCAACGCCCGCCGGCCCCGCCCGCGCCACGCGGGCAGCCCGCCGCTCAGCGCGGGCTCGACGTCCTTTTGCCATGGGTGTGGCGAGCGGAGGCGAGGCGAGGCCTGAGGAAGACTCTGACATGCCCCCTACCTGGCGTGCCAAATGTCGGATTTCGGGCTTCGCAAAACCCTCAAGATTCGAACACAGGGGCATGTGCGAATATCCCCTGCAGCCTCGCCCTACCTAGCTCACTACTCGATGGATATGGCGATGAACTCGTATGGAGACGAGGAAGAAGATGGACACGGTGATTTACCCAGGTTCGGGCCGCTGTGAAGCGTAATACCCTACTCCTGCTTTGGTGGATTGCCTCTCGTGGAGGTATGGTGGATGAACTAGTACAATGTTCAGTAGCCTCACGAGGGTGCTCCTGAGGTGTTCTTGGCCCTCTGCTGGTTTTGTTGTGGGTTGGATGGATGGGTGGATCGACTGGTTCCGGATCCACCTCTACGGTGCAGCCTAGCCTCTATATATAGCGGTGGCCTGGGTCCTCTTCCCTTATCGCAATGGTGGGAAGGGATCCCACAACGGCCAAATTTGAAGGGGGACAGGAGTACATCCCCGCCCTGTCCAAAGGCGGTCTTCGCTTGCAAAGTAGTTGTCGATGATGCAGGCGTGGGCTCGGCGATGACATCCGTCCTGCGGGGCTCGTGGTCGGGGTCTTGTTGCACCGGAATGGAAACCATTAGGGGGTGCTTTGGGAACCCGCGTACGTCCTTGCCCCCTTTGCACCAAAGGGGAAACTGCACCGCCTGGCGCGCTGGTGCCCGCCTATCCTTCCTTGCGTCATCTTTGACTCCTGAGGCCGGGCTCTGCATAGAGATCTCCGCCCCTCCGGAGGGGGGCCTGGGGAGGCCCATCCCTTGCCGGTCTTGATGCTGCTCCTCCTCGCAAGCCTAGGGTCTTCGCGAGGGCCTTGTCTTGAGTGGGGCTGCGTCTGGATGTGATCGGCTGGCGAGGAAGTGGGCCATGCCCTGGGCCGCAGGCTGGCAGGTCTGGGTACCCCCGTTCCCAGAACGCTGACAGTACTGATGGGTCCAGCGCCCTTATTCTCGTCCTGCCATACCACCGATGGCTTGAAAAGCCATTGGAGGAAGGTGTTTTTCGGGACGGGGTCGCGCTTGGCCCCCATACAGGCGAGTATGTCAGCGGCCTGATTGCGGTCTCTAGTGACATGGTGGAATTCTAGCCCCTCGAACCGTGCGGATATTTTAAGAACGGCGTTTCTGTATGCTGCCATCTTTGGGTTTTTGGCATCGAATTCGCCGTTGATTTGGGAGATGGCAAGGTTAGAGTCTCCCCGCACTTCGATCCGTTGTATGCCCATTGATGCTACAATCCGAAGACTGTGCAACAGTGCTTCATATTCGGCCGCGTTATTGGAATCGGCATACATGATCTGTAACACATACCGGACATTATCTCCTGTGGGAGATGTGAGGATGACTCCAGCCCCCAGTCCGGCCAGTGTCTTGGATCCATCGAAGTACATTGTCCAATGGGAGTATGTACTATGTTCTCTAGGGAGTTCGGCTTCTGTCCATTCGGCAAGGAAATCAGCCAACACCTGAGATTTAATAGCTCGTCGTGGCTTATAAGTTATTTCGAAAGGAAGGAGTTCGATGGCCCATTTGGCTATGCGGCCGGTGGCGTCCCTGTTATTGATTATGTCGTTCAGGGGTACTTCGGATGCCACCGTGACCGAACATTCTTGAAAGTAGTGTCAGAGCTTCCGTGATGCCATAAACACTGTATAGGTGATACGTCTCCAATGTATCTATAATTTTTGATTGTTCCATGCTATTATATTATCTGTTTTGGATGTTTTATATGCATTAATATGCTATTTTATATTATTTTTGGGACTAACCTATTAATCTAGAGCCTAGTGCCAGTTTCTGTTTTTTCCTTGTTTTTGAGTATTGTAGATAAGGAATATTAAACGGAGTCCAAATGGAATAAAATATTCGGGATGATTTTTCTTGGACCAGAAGAAACCTACCAGACTTGGAGATGAAGGCAGGAGACCTGCCGAGGAGTCACAAGCCTGCAGGGCGCGCCCTAGGGGGGAGGGGGCGCCCTCCTGGCTTGTGGCCCCCCAGCAGACCTCCTAACCCTATTCTTCGGCCTATAAATTCCCAAATATTCCCCCAATACCAAAAAGAGCCACGAAAATACTTTTCCGCCGCCGGAAGCCTCTGTTCCCGTGAGATCCCATCTTGGAGCCTTTTCCGGTAATCTGCCGGAGGGGGATTCGATCACGGAGGGCATCTACATCAACTCCATTGCCCCTCCGATGATGCGTGAGTAGTTCACCACAGACCTTCGGGTCCATAGCTAGTAGCTAGATGGTTTCTTCTCTCTCTTTGTGCTTCAATACCATGTTCTTCATGATCTTCATGGAGATCTATCCGTTGTAATACTCTTTTGCGGTGTGTTTGTCGAGATCCGATGAATTGTGGGTTTATGATCAGCTTATCTATGAATATTATTTGAATCTTCTCTGAATTCTTATATGCATGATTTCATATCTTTGCAAGTCTCTTCGAGTTATTGGTTTGGTTTGGCCAACTAGATTGGTAATTCTTGCAATGGGAGAAGTGCTTAGTTTTGGGTTCAATCTTGCGGTGTCCTCATCCAGTGACAAAGTAGGGGTAGCGAGGCACGTATTTGTTTTGTTGCCATCGAGGATAAAAAGATGGGGTTTTCATCATATTGCTTCAGTTTATCCCTCTACATCATGTCATCTTACCTAATGCGTTACTCTGTTCTTCATGAACTTAATACTCTAGATGCAGGCTGGAGTCGGTTGATGTGTGGAGTAATAGTAGTAGATGCAGAATCGTTTCGGTCTACTTGACACGGACGTGATGCCTATATGCATAATCATTGCCTTGGATATCGTCATAACTATGCGCTTTTCTATCAATTGCTCGACAGTAATTTGTTCACCCACCATATTATTTTCCTTCATGAGAGAAGCCTCTAGTGAAACCTATGCCCCCCAGGTCTATTTTCCATATTATATTTTCAGATCTATAAACCAAAAATACCAAAAATATCTCGCTGCATTCTTTTTACTTTTGTTTTACTTTTCGTTTTAGCAATCTTTTATATCTATCTCTATGAGATCTCATCCTTGCAAATAACCGTGAAGGGATTGACAACCCCTTTTAGCGTTGGGTGCAAGAGTTTGATTGTTTGTGTAGGTGCGAAGATTGGGGACTTGCTTGTATCTCCTACTGGATTGATACCTTGGTTCTCAACAACTGAGGGAAATACTTATCTACTTTGCTGCATCACCCTTTCCTCTTCAAGGGAAAACCAACGCAAGCTCAAGAAGTAGCAAGAAGGATTTCTGGTGCCGTTGCCGGAGAGATCACATAGCAAGTCAAGACAAGAACTCTCCCGTCAACTTGCCAATTTCTGGCGCCGTTGCCGGGGAGATCTACATCAAGCCTACCAAGTACCCATCACAAACTCATCTCTTACATTTACATTATTTGCCATTTGCCTTTCGTTTTCCTCTCCCCCACTTCTAAAATGATTTTCAAAAACAAACCAAATTTTTTTGCCTTTTTATTTGCCCTTCTTCCGTTCGTCTTTTCGTTTGCTTCTTGTTTGCTTGTGTGCTAGATTGCTTGCTTTGTCATGATGACTCAAGAGAATACTAAGTTGTGTGACTTCTCCAATACTAATAATAATGATTTTATTAGTACTCCGATTGCTCCCGCCACTAGTGCGGAATCTTATGAAATTAATGCCGCTTTGCTTAATCTTGTTATGAAAGAACAATTTTCCGGCCTTCCCAGTGAAGATGTCGCATCCCATCTAAATACTTTCGTTGAGTTGTGTGATATGCAAAAGAAGAAAGATGTGGATAATGATATTGTTAAATTGAAGCTATTTCCGTTCTCACTACGAGATCGTGCTAAAACTTGGTTTTTATCTTTGCCTAAAAATAGTATTGATTCTTGGAATAAGTGTAAAGATGCTTTTATTTCCAAGTACTTTCCGCCCGCTAAGATCATCTCCCTTAGGAACGATACAATGAATTTTAAGCAACTTGATCATGAGCATGTTGCACAATCTTGGGAGAGGATGAAACTTATGATTAGAAATTGCCCCGCGCATGGTTTGAGTTTATGGATGATTATACAAATTTTTATGCGGGATTGAATTTTGCTTCTAGGAATCTTTTAGATTCCGCCGCGGGTGGTACTTTTATGGAAATCACATTAGGAGAAGCTACTAAACTCCTATATAATATTATGGCAAATTACTCTCAGTGGCATACCGAAAGATCTCCTACTAGTAAAAAGGTGCATGCTATTGAAGAAATAAATTCTTTGAGTGAAAAGATAGATGAATTAATGAAATTGTTTTCTAGTAAGAGTGCTCCTATTGATCCTAATGATATGCCTTTGTCTTCTTTGATTGGAAATAATAATGAATCTATGGATGTGAATTTTGTTGGTAGGAACAATTTTGGTAATAACGCTTATAGAGGTAATTTCAATCCTAGGCCGTTTCCTAGTAATTCCTCTAATAATTATGGTAATTCCTACAACAATTCTTATGGAAATTATAATAAGATTCCCTCTGATCTTGAGAATAATATTAAAGAATTTATTAGTTCGCAAAAGGGTTTCAATGCTATGATTGAAGAAAAATTGCTCAAGATTGATGATTTGGCTAGAAACGTTGATAGAACTTCTCGTGAGATTGATTCTTTGAAAATTAGATCTACTCCACCCAAGCGTGATATTAATGAGTCTTTAAAAGCTATGAGAATTTCTATTGATGAGTGTAAGGAAAGAACGAATGCGTGCTAAGCGTGAATGGCTTGAAAAAGTGTGTTCTCGTGAAAATAATGATGAAGATCTTAAAGTGATTGATGTGACTCCTATTGAATCTTTGTTTTCTAATATAAATTTTGATAAAGATGGGACTGGAGATAAGTCAACTTTAGTTAAAAGGCGTCCCAATGATTCGGAGTCTATAGATCTTAATGCTAAGATTGATAAAAGTGGGATTGAAGAGGTCAAAACTTTAAATAGCAATGAACCCAGTCTTTTGGATTTCAAGGACTTTAATTATGATAGTTGTTCTTTTATTGATTGTATTTCCTTGTTGCAGTCCATGTTGAATTCTCCGCATGCTTATAATCAAAATAAAGCTTTTACCAAACATATCGTGGATGCTATGATGAAATCTTTTGAAGAAAAACTTGAGTTGGAAGTTTCTATACCTAGGAAGCTTTATGATGAGTGGGAAACTACTATTAAGATTAAAATTAAAGATTATGACTGCCATGCTTTGTGTGATTTGGGTGCTAGCGTTTCCACGATTCCGAAAACTTTATGTGATGTGCTAGGTTTCCATGAATTTGATGATTGCTCTTTAAATTTGCATCTAGCGGATTCCACCATTAAGAAACCTATGGGAAGGATTAATGATATTCTTATTGTTGCAAATAGGAATTATATGCCCGTAGATTTCATTGTTCTTGATATAGATTGCAATCCTACATGTCCTATTATTCTTGGTAGACCTTTCCTTAGAACGATCGGTGCAATTATTGATATGAAGGAAGGAACTATTAGATTCCAATTTCCATTAAGGAAAGGCATGGAATACTTTCCTAGAAAGAAAATTAAATTACCTTATGAATCTATTATGAGAGCTACTTATGGATTGCATACCAAAGATGACAATACCTAGATCTATTGCGTTATGCCTAGCTAGGGGCGTTAAACAATAGCGCTTGTTGGGAGGCAACCCATTTTTATTTTTATGCTTTTGTTTTTGCTTCTATTTTTGAGTGCTTTACACATTATTACCTCTGTCGTAATTGTGTTTTCTTGTTTTAATTAGTGTTTGACCCAAGTAAGACCTTTGGGATGGTCTACGGTGTTTGTGGTTTGATTTTGCTGAAAAACAGAAACTTTTGCTCTCAGTCTAGGAATTTTGTAAATTCACTGGAACGTGCTTTTGATCTGAAATTTTTACACAAGATTGATATACAAATTTCCCTGATTTTCCTAATGTTTCAGAATTTTTGGAGTTACAGAAGTATTCGAAGTCTATAGATTTCTACACACTGTTCTTTTTTAGACAGATTCTGTTTTCTTTGTGTTGTTTGCTTATTTTATTGTATCTATGGGTTGTATCGGGGGGTATGAACCATGGAGAAGTTGGAATACAGTAGATATTACACCAATATAAATAAAGAATGAGTTCACAACAGTACCTAAAGTGGTGATTTATTTTTCTTATACTAACGGATCTCACGAGTTTTCTGTTGAGTTTTGTGTTGTGAAGTTTTCATGTTTTGGGTAAAGATTTGATGGACTATGGAATAAGGATTGGCAAGAGCCTAAGCTTGGGGATGCCCAAGGCACCCCAAGCCATATTCAAGGATACCAAAGAGCCTAAGCTTGGGGATGCCCCGGAAGGCATCCCCTCTTTCGTCTTCAATCTATCGGTAAATTTACTTGAGGCTATATTTTTATTCACCACATGATATGTGTTTTGCTTGGAGCGTCTTGTATGATATGAGTCTTTGCTTTTTAGTTTGCCACAATCATCCTTGCTGCACACATATTTTGAGAGAGACACGCATTAATCGTGAATTTATTAGAATACTCTATGTGCTTCACTTATATCTTTTGAGCTAGGCAATGTTGCTCTAGTGCTTCACTTATATCTTTTTAGAGCACGGCGGTGTTTTATTTTGAGAGTCTTTAAACAGCATGGTAATTGGTTTAGGTTATGAATTTAGTCCTAATATAATGGGCATCCAAGAGGGATATAATAAAAACTTTCATATAAAGTGCATTGAATACTATGAGAAGTTTGATTCCTTGCATATAGTTTTGAGATATAAAGATGGTGATATTAGAGTCATGCTAGTGAGTAATTGTGGATTGGTAGAAATACTTGTGTTAAAGTTTGTGATTCCTGTAGCATGCACGTATGGTGAACCGTTATGTAACGAAGTCGGAGCATGATATGGTTAATGATTGTCAACCTTTGTGTGAGGGTCGGGAGCGCGCGATGGTTAACTCCTACCAACCTCTCCCCTAGGAGCATGCGTCTAATACTTTGCTTCGATAACTAATAGACTTTTGCAATAAGTATGTGAGTTCTTTATGACTAATGTTGAGTCCATGGATTATACACACTCTCAGCCTTCCACCTTTCCTGGCCTCTCTAGAACCGCGCAACTTTCGCCGGTGCATTAAACCCACCTTCCTCAAAACAGCCACCATATACTTTCTCAAAACAGCCACCATATATACCTATTATGGCATTTCCATAGCTATTCCGAGATATATTACCATGCAACTTCCACCGTTCCGTTTTTCATGACATGCACCATCATTTTCATATTACTTTGCATGATCGTAAGACAGCTAGCATGATGTTTTCATGGCTTGTCCGTTTTTTGATGTCATTTGCTAGGCTAGATCATTACACATCCTGGTCCATCACCGGAAGCATTCATATAGAGTCATATTTTGTTCTAGGTATCGAGTTGTAATTCTTGAGTTGTAAGTAAATAAAAGTGTGATGATCTTCATTATTAGAGCATTGTCCCGTGAGGGAAAAGGATGATGGAAGCTATGATTCCCTCACAAGTTGGGATGAGTCTCCGGACTTTACAAATAATAAAAGAGGCCAGCGAAGCCCAAATAAAAAAGAGAGGTCAAAGATGCCCACCAAAAAAAATGAGAGAAAGAGAGAAGGGACAATGCTACTATCTTTTTCCACACTTGTGCTTCAAAGTAGCACCATGATCTTCATAATAGAGAGTCTCCTATTTTGTCACTTTCATATAACTAGTGGAATTTTTCATCATTATGCACGACCATTTAGTTTCTTTTTGAGCTTTCATACACTTATAGCTCTAGTGCATCCGTTGCATGGCAATCCCTACTCACTCACATTGATATCTATTGATGGGCATCTCCATAGCCCGTTGATACGCCTAGTTGATGTGAGACTATCTTCTCCTTTTTCCTTACAACCTCCACCATATTCTATTCCACCTATAGTGCTATATCCATGGCTCACGCTCATGTATTGCGTGAGAGTTGAAAAGGTTTGAGAACATAAAAGGTGTGAAACAATTGCTTGACTTGTCATCGGGGTTGTGCATGATTTAGATACTTTGTGTGGGGAAGATGGAGCATAGCCAGACCATCTGATTTTGTAGGGATAACTTTCTGAGGCCATGTTATTTTGAAAGGACACAATTGCCTTGTTAGTATGCTTGAAGTATTATTGTTTTTATGTCAATATTAAACTTTTGTTTTGAATCTTGCGGATCTGAATATTCATGCCACAATAAAGAATATTACATGGATAAATATGTTAGGTAGCATTCCACATCAAAAATTCTGTTTTTTATCATTTACCTACTCGAGGACGAGCAGGAATTAAGCTTGGGGATGCTTGATACGTCTCCAACGTATCTATAATTTTTGATTGTTCCATGCTATTATATTATCTGTTTTGGATGTTTTATATGCATTAATATGCTATTTTATATTATTTTTGGGACTAACCTATTAATCTAGAGCCTAGTGCCAGTTTCTGTTTTTTCCTTGTTTTTGAGTATTGTAGATAAGGAACATTAAATGGAGACCAAACGGAATAAAATCTTCGGGATGATTTTTCTTGGACCAGAAGAAACCTACCAGACTTGGAGATGAAGGCAGGAGACCTGCCGAGGAGTCACAAGCCTGTAGGGCGCGCCCTAGGGGGGGGGGGCGCCCTCCTGGCTTGTGGCCCCCCAGCAGACCTCCTAACCGTATTCTTCGGCCTATAAATTCCCAAATATTCCCCCAATACCAAAAAGAGCCACGAAAATACTTTTCCGCCGCCGGAAGCCTCTGTTCTCGTGAGTTCCCATCTTGGAGCCTTTTCCGGTAATCTGCCGGAGGGGGATTCGATCACGGAGGGCATCTACATCAACTCCATTGCCCCACCGATTATGCGTGAGTAGTTCACCACAGACCTTCGGGTCCATAGCTAGTAGCTAGATGGCTTCTTCTCTCTCTTTGTTCTTCAATACCATGTTCTTCATGAGCTTCATGGAGATCTATCCGATGTAATACTCTTTTGCAGTGTGTTTGTCGAGATTCGATGAATTGTGGGTTTATGATCACCTTATCTATGAATATTATTTGAATCTTCTCTGAATTCTTATATGCATGATTTCATATCTTTGCAAGTCTCTTCGAGTTATTGGTTTGGTTTGGCCAACTAGATTGGTAATTCTTGCAATGGGAGAAGTGCTTAGTTTTGGGTTCAATCTTGCGGTGTCCTCACCCAGTGACAAAGTAGGGGTAGCGAGGCACGTATTTGTATTGTTGCCATCGAGAATAAAAAGATGGGGTTTTCATCATATTGCTTCAGTTTATCCCTCTACATCATGTCATCTTACCTAATGCGTTACTCTGTTCTTCATGAACTTAATACTCTAGATACAGGCAGGAGTCGGTCGATGTGTTGAGTAATAGTAGTAGATGAAGAATCGTTTCGGTCTACTTGACACGGACGTGATGCCTATATGCATAATCATTGCCTTGGATATCGTCATAACTATGCGCTTTTCTATCAATTGCTCGACAGTAATTTGTTCACCCACCGTATTATTTTCCTTCATGAGAGAAGCCTCTAGTGAAACCTATGGCCCCCGGGTCTATTTTCCAGATTATATTTTCAGATCTATAAACCAAAAATACCAAAAATATCTCGCTGCATTCTTTTAACTTTTGTTTTACTTTTCGTTTTAGCAATCTTTATATCTATCTCTATCAGATCTCATCCTTACAAATAACCGTGAAGGGATTGACAACCCCTTTTAGCGTTGGGTGCAAGAGTTTGATTGTTTGTGTAGGTGCGAAGATTGGGGACTTGCTTGTATCTCCTACTGGATTGATACCTTGGTTCTCAACAACTGAGGGAAATACTTATCTACTTTGCTACATCACCCTTTCCTCTTCAAGGGAAAACCAACGCAAGCTCAAGAAGTAGCAATAGGCTATCTTCTGGTAGTGCGGATATCTGGACTTGCATGGCATTAGCACTTCTGACACGTAGTAGACCGGCTTCTGCACCTGGAATTTGTGACCCTCTTCTTCTCGTTCGACGACGAGCACCGCACTAACCTCTTGATTGGTGGCCGAGATGTACAGTAACATTGGTTCACTAGCACTTGGTGGCGTGAGTATAGGGTTGCTTGCCAGCAGTGTTTTAATTTCCTCTAATGCAGCCGCTGCTTCATCGGTCCAGCCGAAGCTTTTGGTCCGTTTCAGCAGCCTATAGAGCGGTAAAGCCTTTTCACCGAGGCGGGAGATAAAGCGGCTCAAAGCCGCGATGCAGCCCGCCAGCCTTTGGACGTGCTTTAGCTCTATAGGGATCGCAAGTTCAGATAGGGCGCGGATCTTAGCCGGGTTAGCTTCTATTTCTCTATGGGAAACAATGAATCCGAGTAGTTTACCAGCGGGAACTCCGAATACACATTTCTCCGGATTGAGCCGTATATCATATTAACGTAGGCTAGCAAAAATTTGCCTTAGGTCGTCAATCAACTGGTTGACATGTTTGGTTTTAATGACCACGTCGTCCATGTATGCCTCGACTGTTTTACAGACCTATTTTTCGAGACATGTCTGAATCATACGCTGGTATGTAGCACCTGCGTTTTTGAGCCCAAAAGGCATTATGTTGAAGCAGAATGGCCCGTAGGGGGTGATGAATGCGGTTGCGGCTTGATCGGATTCCTTTATTTTGATCTGATGGTATCCGGAATAAGCGTCGAGGAAGCACAGTGAGTCGTGTCCGGCTGTGGCGTCAATAATCTGGTCTATGCGTGGTAAGGGGAAAGGGTCCTTAGGGCAAGCTTTATTAAGGTCTTTGAAGTCGACACACAGCCGCCAGGATTTATCTTTCTTTGGTACCATCACCAGGTTTGCGAACCACTCGGGGTGTTTGATTTCTCGTATGAATCCGGCCTCCAGCAACTTTGCTAGTTCTTCGCCCATAGCTTGTCGTTTGGGTTCAGAAAAGCGGCGTAGAGTCTGTTTGACGGGCTTGAAGCCTGTGATTATGTTCAGACTGTGTTCTGCTAGCCGTCGTGGGATTCCTGGCATATCTGAAGGATGCCAGGCAAAGATATCCCAGTTTTCTCGTAAGAATGCTCGCAGTGCTTCGTCCACCGTGGGGTCCAATTGCGCTCCGATGGACGCTGTTTTATTGGGATCCGTTGGGTGTACCTGAAATTTGACGATTTCGTCTGTAGGTTTAAAGGACGTGGGTTTGGGCCTTTTGCTAAGGACCACGTCATCCTTGTCCACTGTCGATCGGAGTGCGGTCAATTCCTCTGCAGCAAAGGTCTTGGCTAGTGCCTCGAGGGCGAGCGCTGCTGTTTTGTTTTCGGCCCGAAGGGCTCTATTCGGGTCACTTGTGATTGTGATCACCCCGTTTGGGCCTGGCATTTTGAGCTTCATATACCCGTAATGTGGTATGGCCTAAAATTTTGAGAAGGCATCACGCCCCAACGCGTGGTAGCCACTGTGGAAGGGCACGATATGGAAGAGAAGTTCTTCGGATCTGTTGTTCTCGGGTGTGCCGAATACTACGTCGAGGGTGACACGTCCGGAACAACGTGCCTCTTTCCCAGGGATAATCCCTTGAAAGGTTGTGTTGCTATGTTCGATGCGGGAGCGGTCGAACTGCATTTTTTCCAACGTGTCCTCGTAAATGAGGTTTAAACCACTGCCACCGTCCATTAGCACCTTTTGTAACCTGAAACCATCTATGATGGGATCGAGGACTAGTGCGGCCGGTGTTCGACTGGGGCGGGTGATTGGTTGATCGGTCTCTTCAAAGGTGATAGGCGTGTCTGCCCATGAATTTGTTGGTGCCACCTGATAGACTTGTTTGAGTTCTTGAAGAGCTCTCTTTCTCTTATTCCTGGAGGGCAACGTTTCGTAGATCGTCAGGATCTCGGCGTTGTGTTCTGGTGGCGCTGTTGGACATCTACTTGGAGGTAGGGCCTCGAGGATGGCCTCTCCGCTTTTTGCGACCTGCCTAACGACCTAGCAAGCTCTAAGGCCGTGAGTCGGGTTTGTGTTCAGCAATACAGAGTGTATAGGGCATAGCTTGTCTAATAGTTCATCAAGGACAGTTCCGACTCCAGTAGGGGGCCTATTCTTTTTCTCGGCGGGTTCATGTTCGGCCAGCCGTTTCGGAGGTATTCGCTTTTTCCAAGCTCCTCTAGGGTGTTCGGCGGGGACTGGTTCCGAAAATAGACGTTCGGCTTGCCAGGCGCTTTCCATGGCACAATATTTTTGTACCAGGTCCGATAGCTCGGTGAAGTCATGAATGTGTCGACGGGCTAGGGCATTGAGGATCCCTTCACTATGGCAATTGTGCCTAAAGGTTGCTATTATGTCCTGGTCACTAGAGTCTGGTACTTTGTCCTTAATAAGGAGTAGTCTAGCCCAAAAATGATGGACTGACTCCCCTGGCAGTTGTTTGACTTCCCGTAAGTCCAACGACTTGGGCTCTCCTGCGCTGCTCGAGGAGTTCTCGACTTGGGTGGTGGGCGGGAAAGTTTTTGGTTTCTCACCAAGATGGGAGTTCGGGACCACGGCTTTTGCCTCTTGCGTCGCTGGCGCGGCGGGTTCGGAATCCGTATTGTCGATAGGACCCTTCTGCGCAGGCTCTAGGTCACGCGCTAGATTGGCAATCAGTCCCGAACTGTTTCTGGTGTGGACTTCGGGATCCGGGTTATATATAGGAGAGATCTTGACGATTGGTAACCGGGATGTAAACCGTTTTTAATTCCGGCTGATGAGAGGATGAGTCTCTGGCCGGGCACTCGATGGTGGCGACTAAGTGAGTGATCGATGGGGTATGAATCTCCCTATCATCGGGTTTAAACCCGATCTGGTCGTAGACCGAGGTTTGGCCGTCGGTCATGCCCATGGTTTGGATCCGACCAAGCAACTCGTTTAGAGACGAGACGTCGACGGGCTCCACGTCACTGGAGCGCATGGGGTCGATCCGCGGCGCTGCGGTCCCAGGGTCGCTTGATGGCGTGTCCGGGTTGTATTCGGCCATGACAGATCCGGGCATGTCGGCGGGGTTGGGCGCTATGGACAGCCTTGGGATAGACGCTACCTCAGCGGTTGGACCTGCTGCCACCGGCGTCAAGGCGTCGGGGCCTGCGGGCTCCTCCATGAGAGCTGAGAGCTTTGTTAAAACGAGATCTCCCTGGGAATCAGCGACAAACTCAAGGTTCCCGAATCTGACTTCCTGATCGGGGACGAAACTTTCGACCTGGCCAAGATGGCCGGCCGGATCGGCATGCGACACGATGCTGCCGAACGCGAAAATCTGACCAGGGACGAAGACGTCCTTGCAACGGATTTCATCGCTAAAGACAAGGCGAGCCATCGATTCCTCTTGCGATCACAGCGGAACTCTCAATGGAAGCACCAATGTCGGTGTCAAAACTGGCGGATCTTGGGTAGGGGGTCCCGAGATGTGAGTCTAGGATCGATGGTTAACAAGGGACGAAGGAGATGATGTTTACCCAGGTTCGGGCCCTCCTATGGAGGTAAAACCCTACGTCCTGCTTGATTATATTGATGTGTATGGAGATTACAGAGTTGATCTACCTCGAGATCAAGTAGCTAGAACCCTAGATGAGTTTCTCTGCCCTACTATCTAAAACCCCCTGGTTTATATAGACACCGGGGGTACCTAGGGTTTACACATGATAAGTCTCCATAGGACGTCGATCCTCATCTTGACTTGGAGTGCACGCCGCGCCTTCAGAAGTTGCCTTCTAGAACACGGGGCTGTTGCGTATCTGGCCCTCCTTGCGATAATCAGAGAACGGCCCACCAGGCCGACCTATGAGAGATAAGCCGGCGCCCCGAGGACCCCTTAGTCCAGGACTCCCTCAGTGAGACTGAGTCACTCTTCGGTGAAACCGAAATGAGTGACCAAGTTTCTGTTTAGTGAGTTTGTTGCCTCGGAAGCTCCGAAATCTTAAACTCGGTGGAACCGAAACCCACACAGAGGAAATCTGAAACTAACCTTTTGAGTTCAAACTTGCAAAAATGTCTGTATTTTGTGATGCTCATCCATTCCACTCCTCTATATATCTATTCACAGAGCCAGTGCCCAGTCATGTCAGGATCAGAGGATAGCCAGGATGATTTTAGAGAACCAAGTGTTGATTCAGAGGCAGACAGTAGTCCAGAGGCCAGTTCTGAGGGGCCTAGCACCCCTAGCTCTCATGGCTTGCCTAAGGCAGCCACCAGGGTGTAACACCCTAGTTTTCGCTCCTGTTTTTCCTTTGCGGGGTTTGACTCCCGTCTTTTTTTTTCTCTGTGTTATCGGATTTCCCTAGCTCTTGGGTATGTGAAGATGGTCATCTAGCCTTGCCTTCCCTATCCAACCAGAGATTCTCTCCAGTCCAACCTTGCCACCCAAGAGCTTTGGCTCAGGGCTTTGCCATCGGAACCCTACCTTCCGAGTTGCCGGAAGGGAAACCCTGATTCCTTCCGTTACAAAGGAACCCCAATTTCCTTTGATCTTCTGCCTCCCAAACTTTTCCCAGAGATCATCCTTCATCTATAAACCCTGGATATGCAAAAATATTGCCAAGTCATTTGCAATATTTTTCATTTATAATTAATTCCTTTTTCTGCCAGTTAAAGGAATTAAATCCAGGAAAATATCTATCCATCTCCAAGGTTCATGAAAACTTGTGGAGACATTCTTTGTGATCATATTGAGCTCCCACAAAAATATTGGCCATAATTAAATAAGGGAAATTGCATTTTCCTATTTAATGCCAATATTGCATTTTGGGCACTCTCTAAAGGAACTACCATTTTGGTAGCCAGGAAAAATCCCAAATAATTTGTGGAGCTTCTCCTATCCATATCTTCACCATTTCCACCAAGAACCCAAGTTCCATAGTTCAAATTTTGAGCACAACATCAATTTGCAAATTCTGTCCAGTGGGGAAAATTTGCAAAGGAAGTGCTTGAACCCTTGATCTACTTGAGCTGAAAATTTTCATGGTGGTTAATATTGATAAATCACTCATGGAAACCAGAAATCAGCTCAAACCATGCATCCATTTTTCCCCAGCATTTTTCTCAAGTTTCTGCCCATTTGGAAGCTCTGTGAAGGAAGTACCATTTTGGCATTTCCAAATGAGCTGAAACTTTTCCAGTATCTCCCTATATTCAAATCATCATCCTCCACCAAATTTGAGCCAAATCCATCTAGCCATTTGATCCCAGCAAGCTCATCTCAATTCTGGCCAGATTGCCATGTTACGAAGGAAGTGCTAGCTATATTGCTTCATTTGACCTGAAAATTTACCGGGGCATTCACCTTGGTAGATCATAGCTGCCAGCCAAAAACCAGCAACTTTCACCAAGTGAGTCTCCCCCACCTCAGTACAAACAGTTTGTTGCCAGAATCTTCTTCCGCAAGTTCCTCTCATCTCAGCTCTACCTAGATGGTTCCAGCTACCTCTATCATCTATTTGAGCAGCGAGGAGAGTATTGGACAAGGTCCTAGAGCCATCCGGTGCCCTGGACACGTGGTGCCCTTGGTGACCACGCATGAGAGCGCTCCAAAATGGTGCTCTGCACTCTGTCAGCTTCGTGTAGTCGCCTCCGGCTGACCCTCGCCTGTCTGAGCGTGTCTAGTGGATCCGCCGCGGCCGCGTGCCCCCTCTCCCGCAGCTTCCCCCTCTCTTCTTCTTCCCCACGCCGCGGCAACTTCGGCGAACTATTCCGCCCGTGATGAAAATGTTGTTTTCTCCTCTGTCCTCATCTCCCTCAAGCTCTCTCGAGCGCCCTCGAGCTCTCTCTCCTCCTTTGCGAAGCCTCCCGACGCCGCTACCATCCAACCACGTCCTTCCCTCGCTCCAGTGCGGCGATGAGATCGCCACCGTCGCCGTGCTCATCCGCCTCCATCGTCCGGCTATATATAGCTCGCCCCGAGCTCCTCCGGCACTCACAACCTCCTCCCCTCTCCCTCTGGACCTCCCCTGCACCCTCGCCCGGCCGGATACCTCGCCAGAGCACCTCAATGTCTGGCGAGCCGCCGTCCACTGCCACCACCACAGCTTCCTCTTCTGGCCACCCCCTGCACCAAGGCTAACACCTCTAGACGCGGGATGCATCCACGGTCCCGTCCCCGTCGTCGCCCGAGACCCTCAAGCCTCCATCGCCGGATTCCACCGCGACCAACATCACCTCCCACCGCGGCCGAGTCTCTGCCCGTTTACGAGCTCGCCGGCGAGCGTGCAGCCTCCAGGCGGATGCGCCTCGTTGCGCTGGTCATGCCGGTGGGCGGAGCGCTGCCGGAGGCGGCTTATGCCGCTGGAGGGCGCCGACGCACGGCTCGACCCTCTCTGGCTCTAGTCGGGGGAGGAAGAAGGAGAGGTGAGGAGGAGAGAGAGAGGTCCCGCGGGACCCACTTGTAAGCCGCACAGTGAGGAAGTGTGTGCCGCCGACAGCTGGGCCCGGTCCCTTTAAGTGGAAACGTATTCCATTGGAATACGCTTTCTGCTTCCGAAAGCGTAAACAACTGCTGCTATAGACTGAAGTGCGCTTTCCCTTCGTGAAAAGCGTGTTTCAGCAAATACGCTTTCTCTCTCCGCCGTCGGCCGAATCTTTTAAATTGTGAACGTTCGCTGGTTAGGGCACTCTTCTGCCTAAAAATTGAACGGCCACAACTTTTCGCTCGTAACTCCGATTTAGGTGAAACCAACGCTCACGTCTTTAGTTAGTCGAGCCCGTCCCGATGGTATCATTTTCATAATGTTTACACACCGTGAAAATGACCATTTTGCCCTTGCCTTCCAACAGCCCCTCTGGGAGAGAAACTTTTCCGGCGATCCGTTTCGCGGACTTTCCGCACCTCCTCCCAGTGGATCCTTCACCCCCAGGCAAGCCGACCATCTGATATATTCCCTAAAGCATTGCTCTGTGTTATTCTTGCGTGTTTAATTAATGATTATGCCCGTGATAGAAATAACTAAACTTCTGTTAGATTGCACTTACTGTTTACATTATTTTCATTTACTTGCCATGTAATAATTCATAGTAAATAATTTAAATGCCTAGTTGCTGCCCTCATAAGTTATTGTGGTGAACCACATGCTTACTTAATGAAACGTAGTCGGTTGATCTAGAGTCACCTGTCCGGGCTTATCCGTGCAGCCACATTTGCCGGTATGGGACGGCCTTGACTTTGTCTGATCGCATGCTCTTTCACCGGTACCTCCAGACAGGGAAGGTTATGCGCGCGCTACCCTGGCCCGGTAGGCGGCGATAACCTTGTGAGCCAAGTTGATTGTTTAACCCGGGAGTCCCCGTTTGGGACAGTTTGTGTGGCCACGACGGTGGCAGGTGTCACGCGGTGACACAGGGGCCACCCAGGGCAGGACTCCGGGGGAGGATGAATGCCGGTGGTACGATGGGAGAGTCACGGGTCAGACGGGTTTCGTTGGAGCAACGCCGGTCCACCCGAATGGGATCACGAGGCCAGGTGCTCCATGGTGTGGGTAAAGTGCGCAACCTCTACAGAGTGTAAAACCTATTCGAATAGCCGTGTCCACGGTATTGGACAGTCCGTCCAGGCCTCACTAGGTGGTCAACCGTAGTAATGATAATAATGATGGAAGAACTTGTCCTATGATCAGAAGTACTCGATGACTCGTGAGTATTCCGAGGGTTGTGGGACAACCCGTAAGAGAGTAAGTTGGATCTGGTTAAGAGTTGGATTGGATCCTGAGAATGTTCGGAGTATGCATTATTTACTTGCCATGCTTTACTTTACTCTAGTAGTATCACACTGGATAATCCTGTTACAACATGATAATTAATATTGCTAGATAGGTATGCTATGTCATGATGATTAATATTGCTTTAATAATAAATGCATGCTTGAATGGCATGGATTGCTTTGCTTGGTGTATATGTTAGTTGGTTTGCTTGCGAGTACATTCAAAAGTACTCAGCGGCCTTTAACATGGCCAGGTTCACATAAGGATCCGTCGTCCATCGTCAAGGAGCCGGAGCGTTCGCGGGCTACGAAAGTAACCCAGTCAGATCCCTGTGGATTGGAGCCGCACCAAGACCATGCTGCCTTAGATAGAGCCTTTCCGCTGCCATCACTCTTGTAATGCATCTTGTAAGACTTATATATCCATTAATAGAAATGCCTGTGTTCATGATACTTGTTGTAAACGCGCATGCCAGAGTGATTTCCTGGGCTGGCATGCGTGGCGACCATCTGGCTACAGTGGTAATCAGGCGGGGCGCCACACAGGGCCAGGAATAAGAAGAATTCTGATGAGGAGGATGCATACTTTGTTCCAGAAGAGGTCACTTCCACAAGGAGGACAGTCAGAAAGGAGTATGCCAACACAGATGCTATGAGAGCTCCAGAGTCAGCAAAGGGAGGGATGACCCTTACTCTGGAGTCACCAAGAACTTCCAAGTCTATGCCCAAGAAGGCAGGAGAGAATAAGAAGAGAGAGATAGAGGAAGAGAACCATCCATGTGGTAGGCAGGCCAACATCCATGTATGAAGTCCCAGCTAAGCACGAGGAAGAGGAAGAGGAGGTTCCAACTACTAACCCTCCTCCTTCCCAGCAGAGGAAGCTGATGGCAGATGCTATGCCTAAGAAGCCTGCATCTAAGGCCAAACCCTCAGCTGCCAAAGGGGTCACCACTGCTAAGACCAAGCTAGCTGCCACTAAGCCCAAGAGGACTACTAGAGATGTGCCAGCTGCTGAGAAGAACAAGTAGAAGGTACCCTCTCTTGATGATGAGGAAGAGGAAGATGTCACTGTGTTGAGGAAGCTGAGACCTCACCTGCCAGATCATAATGATGATCATCCTGTGGCAGAAAATATGAAGAATAGGAATGATCAAGGACTGAGGAAATGGAGAGCTGCTGATCCCTATTCAGTAAGAAGGAGGACTAATGTAGATGCTCGCATTCATACCAAGGAGCAGCATGATTTCAATGAGACTGTGTTGCTAGACAAGAGTCGAGCTGTTAGTGACATGAGATATGTTGATTGGGAGTTCATCAAAGAGAATGAAGACTACTTCCCCCATGTCAAGGAAAATTTCAAGGCAATTGACATTGATGAGTTTGTGGGCAGAGAGATGACTACGTGGAATGGTGAGATGATTATGCAATTCTATTCCACGGCTCATTTTTATCCTGATGGGAGAATTGTATGGATGACTGAGGGCACCAGATACCAGTCGACAATTGATGAGTGGGCTGCCATCTTAGGAGCTCCAAAGGTGCAAGAAGGAGATCTTGATGTGTATGTTGAGGCTAAGATGAACCACAACTCCATGGCAAATATGTACAAACCCATACCCAGAGCATATGTGAAGACACATAAGCTTGGCTCAGTGTACTTCTTGCAAGCAAGACTGCCCACTACAAATACTATTATGAGGCATACTTTGATGCCCAAGTCAGCTGACGACAAGATGATACGTGGTTATTCCATCAACATGATGCATCATGTGGATAGCCACACTAGGATCAGAGTGATGGATCTTATTATCGCGACCATCAAGAGGATAACTGCAGATCAGAAGAGATCTTGTGGATACACTCCTCACATCTAGATGCTTATCAACTCCAAGATTGGGAAGAGCCAGTATCTGCTTGATTGACCACACCTGCCCCTTCAGCCAGATTTAGAGGACAATGTTGTGGAGATGGACCCAAGTCATCCCACTTCATCTACTGTGTAGGCACAAATTGAGGAGGATGCCAGGGCAGAAGTAGCCAGAGCCACTAGTGCTCCTATGCCAAGAACAAAGACAGATCAAATGGCATATCTTGTTAGTGCTATCCAAGGTATAGAGAAGAAAGTGAATGAGATCATGAAGAACCAGAAGAGCCTTGAGAGGATCGTGGAAACCAAGTTTCATGACTTGGATGTCAAGGTGACTGAGCTGACTACTACCATTGAAACCTTGAAGAATGAAGTAGATGCAGTGCCTATCCCCAGCTCCAGCTCCAATGATGGTGATGATGCTGACATTCCCACACTCCCGACTCACACTCAGTTCAAGACTCATGTCAGATCATCAGCAGTGCCAGTTCTAGAGATGATACCTACTTCATCTACACCGGCATCAGCTCCATAAGCACCACCAGCACCCTAAGTGACCACTCCACCACCTAAGAGGACTCCGGCAGAAGCTTTTGCAGACATTGTTCTTTCGACTCCTTCCACGGCTACCGGAGGAGACCTTGCCTAGAGTGACGTTTAGCTCTATACCTTCGAGATTTTTGGTAACTTGTTGCCAAAGGGGGGGAAGTTGTATAAATCATTAGGGGTTTGAGAGTGTGTGTGTTGCATTTTGGTTGCTCTTCTCATTTAAAAACAATTGGTTTATCGTGTGTTCGTGCTAAAACTTCGTTGTGTTTGATCATACGCTTTATGTTTGATGCTATTACTTCATATCTTTATGGTATTCATATGATGATCATTCAATTTTGTTTGGTGTTATGTGCATTGTAATCCATTCATATCATTTATGCGCACTACCAAGCGGTATGTGACATGGAAGAGTTACCCATGATCCTAATTGATTGTGCATTTGCATTCAAACGCAAATTCAAAATAGTGCACAAATTTAGGGGGAGCTCTTGCTTATCACATACTTCTCAAAGCGACGATGCTATACATTGTTTACATCCTTATCGAAGCTTTGATCTATATGTTATCATCAATTACCAAAAGGGGGACATTGAAAGCACAACTTATCCCTGGGTGGTTTTGGTAATTAATAACAACATATATTTCATTGGACTAATGATATCATCAAGTTTATTTCAGATAAGTTCAATGAATGGATTAGCAAAGGATTGTGAGGAGATCCCTTAGATGCAAGGAACATCAAATGGCTACAAGATTCAAGACTGTATGTTTTGCATTTTTGTGAGAAATCACATTTGAGTCCATAGGAAAGCCAATACTATTAAAAGGGGATGAGGTATCGATGATGATCTGGTTGCTCAAGTGCTTAGAGTTAGCCACCAAAAATACTCATGAATTATCACACAAAATATTCTGTCTAAACCCTAACACTCAAATTCGGTGCCACCAATATTTCCACATCGGCCCTACCAAGTTTCACCCCAGACAGATCCACAGCCAAACCCTAGTTTCTCGGTGATACCATGTTCGATTTCGGTGCAACCGAAATCAGTGACCAAATTTCGAGTAACCAATTTCCGAGAATCGGAATTTCCGAGTTTTAGGAATCGGTGCCACCAAAACTGTGAACTGCCTAGGGCAACCAAAATCGGACTCATCGAGATTTATATATCAGTCTCACCGAAACGCCAAAAGTTTCCACATTCGCACTAGTCGGTGCAACCGAGTTTTTGCTTCAGTTTCACCAAGTTGGGCAATAATGTTGTAACGGTTGAATTTTTGGAGATGCCTGTATATACCCCTCCACTTCCCTCTCATTCGCAGAGAAAACACTCAGAACAAGACAACACTTGCCCCATCCATTTTCTGAGAGAGAGCCACCTACTCATGTGTTGAGATCAAGATATTCCACTCCAACCATATGAATCTTGATTTCTAGCCTCCCCAAGTTGCTTTCCACCCAATCCATCTCTTCTACTAAGCCAAATCTGCGAGAGAGTGATTGAGTGTTGAGGAGACTATCTTTTGAAGCACAAGAGCAAGGAGTTCATCATCCATATCACATCTATTACCTTTTGGAGAGTGGTGTCTCCTAGATTGGTTAGGTGTCGCTTGGGATCCTCCGACTTCGTGTGGAGTTGAACCAAGAAGTTTGTACATGCAAGGAGATCGCCTTCTTCGTGAAGATCTACCCCGAGTTAGGCTAGTCCTTCGTGGATGTAAGTCGTGATGGAATAGACAAGGTTGCTTCTTCGTGGACCCTTCGTGGGTGGAGCCCTCCGCGGACTCGGGCAACCGTTACCCTTCGTGGGTTGTAGTCTCTATCAACATGGACGCACGATAGCACCACCTCTCGGAACCACGGGAAAAATCTTTGTGTCCCCAATTGCATTTGATTCTCCTATCCCTACCCTCTACTTATATGTGCATGTGTTTACTTTCCACTGCTATACTCTTAGACTTGCATGTGTATGGTGTGCTTGATATGATATAATTGCTAAAACTTGTCAACCTTAAAATTGGGAAAAGGCTAGAGGTTTTATTTGGTCAAGTAGTCTAATCACCCCCACTAGACATACTTTGGATCCTACAAGTGGTATCAGAGCATTGGTCTCCATTGCATTCGTTTCACAACCTAGGAGAGTATGTCATCTAGTGAAACAAATTATCATCGTAGAGGTCCATATTTTGATGGTACAAATTTTGCTAGTTGGAAGCATAAATTGAAAATGCATATTCTTGGTAATAACCCCGCCGTCTGGGATGTCGTTCGTGTTGGATTGCAAGGTGAATTCTTTGGAGATGGAAAGTGTCGGGGTCTAGGATCTGCGTCCAAGAACTTCTTCACAAACAAGATTCGAAAACTGGGGGGTTGGCTTGGCTACCTACAACTCAACGGTCGGAATAGAGATATCGACGACGAGCTCACTGCTGCTCACCGGACACAACAGGGAAACACGAGCTACCCAGGTTCAGGCCAACATGTGGTGTAAAACCCTACTCCTGCTTTGTCGTTTATTGCACTATGTAAAGCGCGGTGCTTGAGGTACACGGGAGTGTTGGGGGGTGAATGGCTCGACCCCCTTACATGGAAGGCCTCTTTTGCCCCTTTGTAGTGCATTGGTCCTCTTCCCCGAAAATATTGGCGGGAAAGGGCAGCCACAGGGTGACAATTCAAAGGGGGACATGAGTTCAATCTTATCCTGACAAAAGGTAGTCCTCGCCTGCTAAAGTGGTCTTCGTGACGGGCTTGTTGGCTCGGTGATGATCTTCGTCCTGCAACGCCGATCCATCCTGATCTTCTTACACCAAAGAGGATATGCTTTAGGACTTGCTTTAGGACAGGAGGGCTCCACGAATCTCCTTATCACCGGAATGGAAACTGTCCTGCTCCTGCTCCTTGGTCCTTCGCTCGTCGGTGGGGGAATCACCTTTTGACATAGACCACGTGATGCAGCCAGCTCCGCATGACATAACTCGTGAGGCCTTCGAGCGGGAAAAGACCTCACGAGGCCTCTAGGCGCCTGACGGCCTCCGCAGGGCCATACTGTCCCTCAAGGGGTCCTCCCCTGTGGGGACTGCTACTTCTTGAGCTTGCGTTGGTTTTCCCTTGAAGAGGAAAGGGTGATGCAGCAAAGTAGATAAGTATTTCCCTCAGTTGTTGAGAACCAAGGTATCAATCCAGTAGGAGATACAAGCAAGTCCCCAATCTTCACACCTACACAAACAATCAAACACTTGCACCCAACGCTATAAAGGGGTTGTCAATCCCTTCACGGTTACTTGCAAGGATGAGATCTGATAGAGATAGATATAAAAGATTGCTAAAACGAAAAGTAAAACAAAAGTAAAAAGATTGCAGCAAAGTATTGTTTATAGATCTGAAAATATAAGATGGAAAATAGACCCGGGGGCCATAGGTTTCACTAGAGGCTTCTCTCTTGAAGGAAAATAATACGGTGGGTGAACAAATTACTGTCAAGCAATTGATAGAAAAGCGCATAGTTATGACGATATCCAAGGCAATGATTATGCATATAGGCATCATGTCCGTGTCAAGTAGACCGAAACGATTCTGCATCTACTACTATTACTCCACACATCGACCGACTCTTGCCTGCATCTAGAGTATTAAGTTCATGAAGAACAGAGTAACGCATTAGGTAAGATGACATGATGTAGAGGGATAAACTCAAGCAATATGATGAAAACCCCATCTTTTTATCCTCGATGGCAAGAATACAAATACGTGCCTCGCTACCCCTACTATGTCACTGGGTGAGGACACCGCAAGATTGAACCCAAAACTAAGCACTTCTCCCATTGCAAGAACTACCAATCTAGTTGGCCAAACCAAACCAATAACTCGAAGAGACTTGCAAAGATATGAAATCATGCATATAAGAATTCAGAGAAGATTCAAATAATATTCATAGATAATTCTGATCATAAACCCACAATTCATCGCATCTCGACAAACACACCGCAAAAGAGTATTACATCGGATAGATCTCCATGAAGATCATGAAGAACATGGTATTGAAGAACATAGAGAGAGAAGAAGCCATCTAGCTACTAGCTATGGACCCGAAGGTCTGAGGTGAACTACTCACGCATCATCGGAGGGGCAATGGAGTTGATGTAGATGCCCTCCGTGATCGAATCCCCCTCCGGCAGTTTACCGGAAAAGGCTACAAGATGGGATCTCACGGGAACAGAGGCTTCCGGCGGCGGAAAAGTATTATCGTGGCTCTTTTTGGTATTGGGGGAATATTTGGGAATTTATAGGCTGAAGAATAGGGTTAGGAGGCCTGCTGGGGGGCCACAAGCCAGGGGGGCGCGCCCTGCAGGCTTGTCGCCTCCCGGCAGGTCTCCTGACCCCATCTCCAAGTTTGGTAGGTTTCTTCTGGTCTAACAAAAATCATCGCGAATATTTTATTCCGTTTGGACTCCGTTTAATATTCCTTATCTGCAATACTCAAAAACAAGGAAAAAACAGAAACTGGCACTAGGCACTAGGTTAATAGGTTAGTCCCAAAAATAATATAAAATAGCATATTAATGCATATAAAACATCCAAAACAGATAATATAATAGCATGGAACAATCAAAAATTATAGATACGTTGGAGACGTATCAAGCATCCCCAAGCTTAATTCCTGCTCGTCCTCGAGTAGGTAAATGATAAAAACAGAATTTTTGATGTGGAATGCTACCTAACATATTTATCCATGTAATATTCTTTATTGTGGCATGAATATTCAGATCCGTAAGATTCAAAACAAAAGTTTAATATTGACATAAAAACAATAATACTTCAAGCATACTAACAAGGCAATTTTGTCATTTCGAAATAACATGGCCTAAGAGAGTTATCCCTACAAAATCATATGGTCTGGCTATGCTCCATCTTCCCCACACAAAGTATTTAAATCATGCACAACCCCGATGACAATTCAAGCAATTGTTTCACACCTTTTATGTTCTCAAACTTTTTCAACTCTCACGCAATACATGAGTGTGAGCCATGGATATAGCATTATAGGTGGAATAGAATATGGTGGAGGTTGTGAGGAAAAGGAGAAGATAGTCTCACATCAACTAGGCGTATCAACAGGCTATGGAGATGCCCATCAATAGATATCAATGTGAGTGAGTAGGGATTGCCATGCAACGGATGCACTAGAGCTATAAGTGTGTGAAAGCTCAAAAAAGAAACTAAGTGGGTGTGCATTACAATGAAAAATTCCACTAGTTATATGAAAGTGACAAAATAGGAGACTCTCTATCATGAAGATCATTGTGCTACTTTGAAGCACAAGTGTGGAAAAAGATAGTAGCATTGTCCCTTCTCTCTTTCTCTCTTTTTTTTTATTTTGGTGGGCATCTTTGGCCTCTTTTTTTTATTTGGGCTTCATTGGCCTCTTTTATTATTTGTAAAGTCCGGAGACTCATCCCAACTTGTGAGGGAATCATAGCTTCCATCATCCTTTTCTCTCATGGGACAATGCTCTAATAATGATGATCATCACACCTTTATTTACTTACAACTCAAGAATTACAACTCGATACCTAAAACAAAATATGACTCTATATGCAATATGAAAATTATGGTGCGTGTCATAATAAACGGAACGGTGGAAGTTGCATGGCAATATATCTCGGAATGGCTATGGAAATGCCATAATATGTAGGTATGGTGGCTGTTTTGAGGAAAGGTATATGGTGGGTTTAATGCACCGGTGAAAGTTGCGCGGTACTAGAGAGGCTAGCAAAGGTGGAAGGGTGAGAGTGCGTATAATCCATGGACTCACATTAGTCATAAAGAACTCACATACTTATTGCAAAAGTCTATTAGTTATCAAAGCAAAGTATTAGACGCGTGCTCCTAGGGGAGAGGTTGGTAGGAGTTAACCATCGCGCGCTCCCGACCCTCACACAAAGGATGACAATCATTAAACAAATCATGCTCCGACTTCGTTACATAACGGTTCACCATACGTGCATGCTACAGGAATCACAAACTTTAACACAAGTATTTCTACCAATCCACAATTACTCACTAGCATTACTCTAGTATCACCATCTTTATATCTCAAAACTATATGCAAGGAATCAAACTTCTCATAGTATTCAATGCACTTTATATGAAAGTTTTTATTATATCCCTCTTGGATGCCCATTATATTAGGACTAAATTCATAACCTAAACCAATTAACATGCTGTTTAAAGACTCTCAAAATAATATAAGTGAGGTACGAGAGTTCAATTATTTCTATAAAATAAAACACCGCCGTGCTCTAAAAAGATATAAGTGAAGCACTAGAGCAACATTGCCTAGCTCAAAAGATATAAGTGAAGCACATAGAGTATTCTAATAAATTCACGATTAATGCGTGTCTCTCTCAAAATATGTGTGCAGCAAGGATGATTGTGGCAAACTAAAAAGCAAAGACTCATATCATACAAGACGCTCCAAGCAAAACACATATCATGTGGTGAATAAAAATATAGCCTCAAGTAAATTTACCGATGGATTGAAGACGAAAGAGGGGATGCCTTCTGGGGCATCCCCAAGCTTAGGCTCTTTGGTGTCCTTGAATATTTCTTGGGGGTGCCTTGGGCATCCCCAAGCTTAGGCTCTTGCCACTCCTTATTCCTTAGTCCATCAAATCTTTACCCAAAACTTGCAAACTTCACAACACAAAACTCAACAGAAAACTCGTGAGATCCGTTAGTATAAGAAAAATAAACCACCACTTTAGGTACTGTTGTGAACTCATTCTTTATTTATATTGGTGTAATATCTAATGTATTCCAACTTCTCCATGGTTCATACCCCCCGATACAACCCATAGATACATCAAAATAAGCAAACAACACAACGAAAACAGAATCTGTCAAAAACAGAACAGTCTGTAGCAATCTATAAACTTCGAATACTTCTGTAACTCCAAAAATTCTGAAACATTAGGAAAATCTGAGCAATTTGTATATCAATCTTGTGTAAAAATTTCAGACTCATTCGACGCTCTGGTGAATTTATAAAATTCCTGGACTGAGCGCAAAAGTTTCTGTTTTTCAGCAAAATCAAATCAACAATCACCATAGACCATCCCAAAGGTCTTACTTGGCTCAAACACTAATTAAAACAATAAAACACAATTACTACAGAGGTAATAATGTGTAAAGCACTCAAAAACAGAAGCAAAAACAAAAGCATAAAAATAAAATTGGGTTGCCTCCCAACAAGCACTATTGTTTAACGCCCCTAGCTAGGCATAACGCAATAGATCTAGGCATTGTCATCTTTGGTTTTTGCAACCTTTGTGAGGGCCTTCTCAAATCCGGGGGGCTCTTTCCTCTTCCCCAGATTTGTAGGGGAAGAAACCATCTTAATATCCAAAATATCCAGACGCTTATTGCAAAGGGTAATCAAAGTATTCAAGCGATCAAGGTTCCCACTAATATGTTTAAGGGGTTCGTGATATTGTTGTAACTCGACCAAGTGCTTATGTAAGTCACCCAATTTGTCGAGAATTTGAACTCCCTCTTGTGAGAAAGCAAACCCTTTTTTTTGTGGAGGAACCCCCAAAATCCCTTCCAAAACTTCATAAACGGCGTTCGTATCCAGCTCAATAAAATTCCCTTTTGAGGCGAAATCTAAAAGCTCTCTATGATGCAAAGCCAATCCAATGTAAACATTTCTAAGAAAAACTTTTGCATCTCCTTTTAGATTGGAGATACGATAAGATTCCATTAGCCTATACTAGGCATCTTTCAAATTTTCCCCTTGTTTTTGTTTGAAGTATAGAACTTCAAAATCTGATGACAAAGGGGAAGTAGTAACGCTAGACATAGCAACAAGCAAGAGATCCAGCAGGAAAGAGGCAAACGAAAAAGAGGGCGAATAAAAAGGCAAATCTTTTTGGTTTTTTCTGAAAATCGTTTTAGAAGTGGGGGAGAGGAAAATGAGAGGCAAATGGCAAATAATGTAAATGCAAGGGATAAGTTTGTAATGGGTACTTGGTAGGCTTGATGTAGATCTCCCCGGCAACGGTGCCAGAAATCCTTCTTGCTACTTCTTGAGCTTGCGTTGGTTTTCCCTTGAAGAGGAAAGGGTGATGCAGCAAAGTAGATAAGTATTTCCCTCAGTTGTTGAGAACCAAGGTATCAATCCAGTAGGAGATACAAGCAAGTCCCCAATCTTCGCACCTACACAAACAATCAAACACTTGCACCCAACGCTATAAAGGGGTTGTCAATCCCTTCACGGTTACTTGCAAGGATGAGATCTGATAGAGATAGATATAAAAGATTGCTAAAACGAAAAGTAAAACAAAAGTAAAAAGATTGCAGCAAAGTATTGTTTATAGATCTGAAAATATAAGATGGAAAATAGACCCGGGGCCATAGGTTTCACTAGAGGCTTCTCTCTTGAAGGAAAATAATACGGTGGGTGAACAAATTACTGTCAAGCAATTGATAGAAAAGCGCATAGTTATGACGATATCCAAGGCAATGATTATGCATATATGCATCACGTCCGTGTCAAGTAGACCGAAACGATTCTGCATCTACTACTATTACTCCACACTCGACCGACTCCTGCCTGCATCTAGAGTATTAAGTTCATGAAAAACAGAGTAACGCATTAGGTAAGATGACATGATGTAGAGGGATAAACTCAAGCAATATGATGAAAAACCCATCTTTTTATCCTCGATGGCAACAATACAAATACGTGCCTCGCTACCCCTACTATGTCACTGGGTGAGGACACCGCAAGATTGAACCCAAAACTAAGCACTTCTCCCATTGCAAGAATTACCAATCTAGTTGGCCAAACCAAACCAATAACTCGAATAGACTTGCAAAGATATGAAATCATGCATATAAGAATTCAGAGAAGATTCAAATAATATTCATAGATAATCTGATCATAAACCCACAATTCGTCGGATCTCGACAAACACACCGCAAAAGAGTATTACATCGGATAGATCTCCATGGAGATCATGAAGAACATAGAGAGAGAAGAAGCCATCTAGCTACTAGCTATGGACCCGAAGGTCTGAGGTGAACTACTCACGCATCATCGGCGGGGCAATGGAGTTGATGTAGATGCCCTCCGTGATCGAATCCCCCTCCGGCAGATTATCGGAAAAGGCTCCAAGAGGGATCTCACGGGAACAGAGGCTTCCGGCGATGAAAAATTATTATCGTGGCTCTTTTTGGTATTGGGGGAATATTTGGGAATTTATAGGCTGAAGAATAGGGTTAGGAGGCCTGCTGGGGGGCCACAAGCCAGGGGGGCGCGCCCCCCCAGGGGCGCGCCCTGAAGGCTTGTCGCCTCCCGGCAGGTCTCCTGACCCCATCTCCAAGTCTGGTAGGTTTCTTCTGGTCCAAGACAAATCATCGCGAAGATTTTATTCCGTTTGGACTCCGTTTAATATTCCTTATCTGCAATACTCAAAAACAAGGAAAAAACAGAAACTGGCACTAGGCACTAGGTTAATAGGTTAGTCCCAAAAATAATATAAAATAGCCTATTAATGCATATAAAACATCCAAAACAGATAATATAATAGCATGGAACAATAAAAAATTATAGATACGTTGGAGACGTATCAGGGACCCCGACTCATAAGTCGTGGTCACCGAATGTACGTGCACAGTGATCCCAAAGATCAATGCTCACTGAACACACAGAAACTGAATAACAAGAGTATTACATCCATTACATACCGTTTTACTCAAATATGGCCTTTATGGCCAAGTCTTTGTACACTTGCAGCGGAAATCTTCAACGATAGCGTGAACCCATGCCATCTGCCTTAACCCTACAGGCATTCTAACTGGGAAGCATCCTAGCTCGCATGTTCGTCACCAAGGTAATCTTCATCATTACCTGATCTTTCATGCCTGGCCAATAAAATAACCAGTGGCAAGCCAATGAGTACTTTGAATGTACTCGCAAGCAACCCATGTTTGGAACAAGGCAATAACAATGCATGACATAGCACTAAGTAGGTAAGTTTGCATAAAGCTAATTTTGAGTGCAATGACATGATCAATTAACTTGTGTAAGCATGCATCAACAGTTGGCAGATATCTATATGAACAAGTTACAGATATCATCATCAGCATGGGGTTGAACATCTCATGTTCAGTCATGTCATCAAGTCATCCGACTTATCTCAAGTACCATCTTTGTCACACACTCACACCAAGTTTTGAGGAAACATCTGGACGTAGTTTAAGAAGGACCTCCAACTGTCCATGACCGTGGACACGGCTATTTGAATAGTTTTACACTCTCCAGAGGTTGCACGCTTTACCCACAAGACTCGGGAAATTCTGTGTCAAGCCACGACTCGTGATATTGTCCATACCCGAGGTAAGTACCCGAGCATTGTCTTTCCCCTGACGATACTAACAAAGAGTCCACTCGATTGGTACCCATCCCACATGATGTACATCACAAGTAACATCCATGCAGGGACCAACGGCCTGCCCGGTGCCTATGAAGACAGCGCATGATTGTCCTTACCGGCACAACCCCGTATCGAGAGTGCCCACGCCACTCCCGCCACTAGTAATGCGGGCTCTATGCTAGTACCCACCAAAGTAATCAACAAAGCCCCTTCCCATATAGGGGTAGAGTGGTCGCACATGTAAGGTTGGGACGGTCAGCAGACCTTAAATCTAATCCGTTTTCGAAAAACACACACACACAACTTGCTCCAGTACACCACTTCTTTCTCAAGTGGTTACCTAGCTCAACATCATCTCCCTCGGGCATTAGTGGCACCCGACGGGGTTTTCGAAAAATCTTTGAAATCACTTTTGTTTCCATCACCATGCATATTCCCGTCCCACTTGCGTAACATCTACAAGCAACCTATCTACTCCCACCTGCACAACCCTCATAGGAAGGTAGGGTCATGCACAGTGCAAGTATCAACGGTAAAGTATCGGAGGCATCCCACCGAAGGGGAATACGACATCAACATGATCAATTCATCGGAACAACAAGTGCTATATGACATGCATGAAAATTTTCTTAACATGGTCAAAGGGCTGCTTGCCTGGCTTAGCAAAGTCTTTGAGGTCTTCACACGCTTCTCGTCCACTCCGAGCACTTCGTCTACTTCGTCAACTATCACCGGAAACAGCCGCAATAAGCAACACAACAAGCAGAGAAATAAAAGTGCTCTATAAATAGGAGTTTTATTTTTTTTGGACACCTCTGGTCATGAGAAAAATAACCAAGGAGGTTTTTTCGGGATGTGGGTCAAGGGGGAGTCTTGAATGGTGGAAATGAAGGAAATGATGATCCTATAAGATGTACACAGAAAATATTTTATTAAAAATGAGTTGATGCACTCAACAAATAGGGCATGATTTTAGAAACATGTAGGAAGTGGTTTCACTGGATTTGGAGTTGGGATGAATTTCCTATGATTTTCCTAAGATGAAATAATGGAAAAAGGAAGCAATTTATTTGGTACAACAGAGATTAGGCATGGAACGAAATGTTAACCATGATTTAATAAATAGGGCATGACATTATAGCCATCTAAGAATTTGGATCACCCCATTTCGAGTTCATTTGATGTCTCTAGGGATTTTGCAAGTCGGGCTTTGAATAATTCAAATTTGAATTTAACTTTGAACTTGTACAGAAAATTTAGTAGGAAAATGTGTAAGCCATATTTTTGGATAGATCATGATTTTAGGAATCTGCAGAAATTTGAATCACCAAATTTGGGCTTGAAATGATTTTTCTATGGATTTATGAGTCTTCTGCTAAAATAAAAAGGAAAAAGGAGTTATACCCAATAGGCCAAAATCCAGTGGGCCGCACTGCTCAATGGGCGAAGCCGCTACTGGGCCGGCCCAGTAGCTCAACCGCGCGAAGGGGGGGCGGTCCGGGGCGACGTTGAAGGCGCCTTCCGTGCTGGGCGTTTCCCCGGTGGGAAAACGGCTTCCGGCCAATACGCCTCCACTTAACCCGGGGGCCCGGCCAAGAGGTCACCGACAGGTGAGGCCCGCTTGTCGGGTTCTTCCCCCTCCTCCCGCTCAGGCAGGGGAGAAATAGGGGAGGCGAGGCCGAGGGGAGCCAGCGACGCTTCCGGCGGCTCCGGCCACCGGCGCGCTCAGGAGAAGAAGCCGCACCACCCCCCGGGCCGCGTTTTCTCCAGGGAGCGCCACGATGAGCACAACATTGTCCACAGCGGAACCCGACGATGGTGGCCGCGGAACTCGGTGCTCCGGCACCAGAGGGAGGGAATGGAGCACGAGAGCGGACCGAGGGGATGGAGGGGACGCTCTGGTGAGGCTTGCAGGTGAAGGGGGAGGCCATCGTGCTCGAATTTGAGCAGAAGCCGCCGGTGGGGCTTCGGCCATGGAAGCAAATGGAGGGCTGGGGAGGATGAATTGGTGGTCCGGGGGTGTTTGCGGGAGGTGTAGGACCTAAATGAGTGCAGAGGAGAACTTGGGGCTAGCTTAAAAGGCTGGGGCGCTGGCTCACCGTGGACCGGGGTCCGACGAGGTCGAGGCCGTCTCTGACGCGCTCGGGGCGCTATGGTCCGTGTCTGCGGTCTTTGTGAGCACGGTCCTCGTCCGGGAACGGATAGGGAGGAGCGGGGAGCTGACAGGGCTCGCGTGTGTGAGCTCTCGGGTTGGAGCTCCCGGGCGGCCATGGCACGCGTGCGAGGGAGCCAGCAGAGGGGGAGAGAGAAGGGGGACAGGACGGTTGTGTGTCCTGGATGTCGAGGCCGACCAGCTGGCGAGAGGGAGGGGCTCGAGGTGGTCGGGGCTAGCGATTGGGCGGCGGCTACAGTGCGGTCGGGCACTGTAGCACGCTCTGGAGCGCCTGTTTGGCATGCCAACGACATCCTAGGCGCGGCCAGCCATGTCCAGTGGGTCCAAGGGGTATTAGACAAAGAGGAAATGGCATAGGATGCTCTGGGGGCTGACTAGGATGAGAGGGGAGGGAAGAGAGAAGTGTTTTACTGCTGTCCAGTGGGTAAATTGAGGGTTTTACCCCATCAATCAGTGGCTTATGGACTTGATTTCTTTACTGGAGGTAACATGCAACAAGGAGGGGTCGTGGTAAAAGTTTCAAGTGAAGGAGATCAGCAGAAGGAGGTCAAAACATGTTTTTACCAAACATGCAGAAGGTGTTTGATCAATGATTGGGCAAGCAAATGGAGTTTACGTGACTTGATATTTAACAGGGTCAAATGGTGGTTAGAAATAGGGTTGATCACCAAGTTTGAGAGGATTTGAAGAAAGTTCACAATGTAACTTTGTAAAACCCTATAAATCAATAGAATCAGATTCCTGTAGGTCTAGGTATGCATTTCCATTCTCCTTGATGCACCACTTGATGTGGTAGCATTATTTGGGTATTAGAGCATACCCAAAAAGTTTGGGACCAAATGGGGAAACTTGGCAATGCAAACATTTCCAATTCTTGAAATCAACAGAAATGGGTTTGAGGGGATTTGGACAAGTGAATCTATTCTCCTTGATGCACCACTTGGTGTGGATGCATTATTGTAGTATAAGAACATGTTCACAAATTTTGAGACCAATGGGAGACAGTTGGCAATGTAGAGTTGCTCAAATTTGGATCTGGACAGAGAGGGTTTTGGGATATTTTGGTGAACCAAATCAATTGGGATTTATATGAAACTTGGCAATTTGATCACATATATCATATGTGACATGCTAGAATTTTCCTGGATTTATTTGAGAATATTTCTTATAGAAATATTTCAAATGCTTGAAATAGGCAGAAATGGTTTTGAAGGGTTTTGTCCAATATTTTGAACATGACCATGTGTTTAAACTCTTATATATGGACAATATATGTCCACTGAGTTTTCCTAAATTTTCCCAAATATTTTGAAATCAAAAAAATAATTTTTCCTAATAAAAGAACATTTCTGGCCTTGAGAAAAAGCCTTTAAATAAAGTGAGAAAATAATCTTTAAAAATAATATTTTGTGGTTTTGGGGATTTATATATATATTAGGTTCCATATAAATCCTTTGGGGCAAAACAATCCACCCAATTTGAGGACTTGTAGTACATACCTCAATTTAGGGGTTTTTGAAAACCTAAATTGAATAAATGGTTTTTGGCCAAAATAATATTTGATAAAAATATTTTTAGGTCCTATACACATGG
This sequence comes from Elymus sibiricus, assembly GCA_039707655.1. NCBI lineage: Eukaryota > Viridiplantae > Streptophyta > Magnoliopsida > Poales > Poaceae > Elymus > Elymus sibiricus. The sequence goes on from CM077671.1 coordinate 309,616,176, forward strand.
TATGATCATAGGACAAGAGTTTAGATCAAGGAAAAGAGTTTTGAGAGTAGGAGGGAGTTTTATGAATGTAGAGCACCAGCAAGCAATCAAACAAGCAAGCAAATAACACACAAGTCAAGCATTCATATCCACTCAAAAGTTTTAATTGGCCCTAATTTTTGAGTCATGTTAACTTAGTCATGAGGCAAAACACAGGGTGTGACAGACCTACCCCCCTTACAAGAATCTCGTCCCCGGGATTCCTAGGATAGGCGTAGAAAAGATATAGAAATCCGGGTTTAAGGTAGTCTTCACATTTCCGCGTGGCTTCCTCCTCGAGGTGGTTTCTCCATTGGTCCTTGAAGTGCTTGACGATACGGCTTCGAGTGCATCGTTTGGTTTTATTTGAGAGGTGAATTGGGTTCATATGGTATGCTAGGTCTGACTAGGAGTTAAGGGCCTGACGAACGGGGTTCGGGCAAAGGTCTGGCTTCGCGTGTATCCCAAGTCGGAATACGGGGCAAAGTAGTGTGTCTGCGTGCTGGTCCTAGGGTTACTCACTTTGGTTAGTGACATCTAGAAGCCTCATACAAAAATAGAAGGGTCGAGCCCTTGGTTAAGCCTTGATGTAGCTTCTTGCCGACGAGGAAGTCATTGTCTCCCTTAAGGCAGGTGACCTTCAGTCGCAGGTGGTTTCATCCTCGAGAGTGTTGAAGCACGTTGTTGTAGGCTTCCAGTCGAGATATTCTGGTTGAGTAATTTGCCCAGGTATGTTCTTCATGCATCTTCGGCCTTTTGTCCTCGTCGTTACGGACGCGCGTTTCTGGTGGGTCTCTGAGTGTCTGGTCTACTGGTCTCTCCGTAGCCATTGTGGGATGGTTTGGTTGAGTCTCGCCCCTAAGACTAAGCTTAGAGACTTGGCGCCAAAACGGGTTCTACTATGTGGGGAAGGTTTCTGAGGGGTTCTAAATAAGCTGACTATCCAGAAGTATAGAACAGCCATCTAATCCCCAAGTTCTGAGGCTTGGCAATTGGGGTGAACTACCCTTCACAGGTGTTTCACTATGATCCAGCCAGGTTCACGTCCTTGATCGAACCAAAAAAGGGGCTAATAATGAATTCGTGGTTTCTCAACAGTAGTGGCTCTTCATCTTGCTTGGGCAGGAATGTCTTCTGCTGTAGGGTGGGTACTTCAAGTAGACCAGCTCTTTTCAAGGTGAAGCCTTATACTTGAGAGGCATGGTAAATGGTGTTCCTGGGGCTGGTCCTAACAGGACTAAGGTGTTCCTTCTCTTATTGGGTAAATAAGTATGTCATCCCGGAGGGTAACAACCTATTCCCCCAAGTATCACATAAACACATCGCTCATGGGATACGTGAGAGGAGTGGTCATTTGCTCCGGATGGTCACTAATTCGGTGGTTCCTCATCCAACGTAGTCTAGTTCTTCGTGTCCACCTTCCTTATGAACAGGATTGGTGGTGGTCAAGGTGGAGTATTGTCCATAGTCTAGTGACTGAGAGCCAAGACCTGTGGTCATAATCCGACCATATTATGACTCGGTAAAGCTTCGGGGTTTCAAGGAGCTTAGGGTGTGAGTGAACGTCTAACATCTTATCCTTGAGCACAGTTCTTTAGATGCCAATAGTCTTTCCTATTTCTCCAAGCAAAATCATCCTATAGCATTGAGGCCATTATCTCTTATAAGTCATCTCCAACAACACTCATGCTAGGCATACCTCCATGACTCTAAGAGAAGGACTAAACCAAAAATCTCATATGTATACTGTAGCCAACTCAAATATATCCCTATGTAAAAATCCTCGGGAAGCATACAAGCCGCTAAGCTTGATTGTGATACTACAAATCCAAGTATTCAGCTAATATATCCAAGGTCTAAAGTGTTGCATCTCTATGCTAAGGGAACATGTAATATACAAATCCAAGATCTTGTTTCCTTCCTAATGAATCTGGTTTAATCGATCCACGAATATCATCCAATATTACATGACGTATTATTGCTACAAATCCAATACCGGTGTCGTTCCATATATCTCCAGATTTCCCAAATCCCCAAATTCCAGGAAGAACCATTTCATCACAGTATAACCATGAATCCCCATCATGATGATCTAGTGAACTCCGATGTTAGGTGCACATGGATCCTTGAATCGATTCTAACAACAATCCAATATTCCTGGTTTGTCTTCCACCGAGAAACATGGTATCAAGATCAAGATCATCGGGCTAAATCCAAAATACTCCGAACCATGTGGTTTGATTGATGTTGAGCACCTATTAGAATCACCTATCTAAATCCAAGGTTTACATCTAGTAAGAAGTCCCTACTAGTTACTCCAGTCACTATCATATCACCATCAATCCACTATCAACATTACTTGCCAAAGTCAAGTCATTAATCCACCAAGAATTTCAGCCTGTGATCATATTTGTCCTACTAATCCAATTTGCTCAAGGGACAAGTAAGTTATGCTACTCTATCAATCTTGATCCACCAAGTTCGTCTACCAACATTAAGCCTCGTAATCCACCAAAGGGTCTCAACTGCTTCCTCAAGACATCTATTATGGCTCAATCAAATCATTGTCCACAAATCGTATACCCTTAGAACGATCCTTCCTATGGCATCAAGGTTCTAGTGCTAGCGTAAGAATGAAGGATGTTTGTTCACTATGATCACTAGCTCCATAATGAACCCAGTGCAAAGCAGGGGTTATTGAAGCTCAATAAGTGCTCTGGCAAATCCATGTATTAAACACGTGATCAGAGGCTTGTGATGGGGGAGCTTGTGAGGTCTAGGTTGGGCTAGGGAGGGGTTTCCAATCTTGAGGGAAAAGTATAGCTCTATGGGGTTGCGTCTGGTTGAGTACGTTGTAGTCGAAGTCTTCGGTGTCAGTTATTTGTCGAGGTGCAACCTTGGTGCATCTTGTCTTGCCGGTCTTCAGTTGACGAGATGGGGGAGAGAAAGTAGCATCGAGAGGAGTGCCTAAGGGGGTGGTATAGTGCAAGTGAAATCAAGCAAGTGCCGAAAAGGCCAAACACAAACATCAAGGTAAGGTAGGTGATATAGTCGCGCACTTGTTGCCTAGGGCAAAAGTGTGACTTACACCAAAGCGCAAACAAGCAAAAACAAGCAACACACAATCATGGTTCTACCAGAACCATCATACGAACTCGACTTCACATGGGGGATACACGACTCAACCTACCCTAGGGGTCCTCGGACTCAGTAGTCGTGCTTGCTTCGCGTCTCGGAGAGGAGTCCGCTGAGTCTTCCGGGTCTTCTTCAGGTGCCGCTATTTCTATGGTTGTTGTTCGTCGAAACGATCCTGATTGCGCCTGAAGAGTCCTGGACAACTTCGCATCTGGTGAGTTGACGATGAAGGTGATTCCTCCTGGCTGTCATTGACAGGGTCTTTTGGTGTCTTCGTAATCGTGCTAGTGACTACTTGTCTTCTGCGACGTCGAGGGTTCCAAGTAGGCAATCTTTTATGCAGTGACATTAACAAGGCATGGTAGAGTTATATCCTGTCGGCCACGTTGATGATATCATCGACACCAAGAGCGGGGGATGATGAGAACCGTTTTCCTGCTCACTATAGTGAGGCGGACCAAATGGCGAGGTTCTCATCCACCGGTGGTTGCCGACACGTCATAGGTAATGACAGGATTGCTCTATTAGCGATGCATATAATGATCTTGCATATCCTATTGTCGGTGTCAAAACTGGCGGATCTCGGGTAGGGGGTCCCGAACTGTGAGACTAGAATCGATGGTAACAGGAGATGAGGGACACGAGGTTTTACCCAGGTTCGGGCCCTCCTATGGAGGTAATACCCTACGTCCTGCTTGATTATATTGATAGTATAAGGGTTACAGAGTTGATCTACCTCGAGATCATATAGCTAAACCCTAGATGAGTTCTATTGTCCTACAACCTAAAACCCTCTAGCTTATATAGATGTTGAGGTATCTAGGGTTTACACATGGTCGGTTACACGTCGAAGGGATTAACATGCCTATTCAATACTTTAAACTTGGAGGACAAGCCACGATCCTCGAGGCTTCCATCCTGGAGACAGGGTCTTCGATCCATCTAGTGTCTAGCGAACGGCCCATACAGTCCGGCCCATAAGAAATAGGTCGGCCTCCCGAGGACCCCTTAATCCAGGACTCCCTCAGTAGCCCCCGAACTAGCCTCCAACGCCAAGGGTCTTAGCTCCAGCTGCTTCATATAATCAGAGTCTTTGGCTTGCGAGGCGAGTTCCTTTCTTCAAATAGCGATCAGCCGAGTTTAGTTCGGCCTCCGACGACGTGTAGTTCTCCCGATCATTGATCACCCGAGGACCATGAATAGCTCGGCCACGAAGGCCAAACGTCAAGGGGTAAATAGTGCTCCCTGACAACCTTTCTGACGAAGGGTCACGGCCCACCACGACCACTAAACCAGTCGTAAAGACTCGATTCGCGGTTCGAGGCCGTTTTCATCAGCACGATCCATCAATGCACAGATCGTACTCCGTTTCACACGGGATATGTTCAATCATGTGTGTATAACGGCACGCACGTCTTGGGAAGCGGAGGGATTCACGGCACAGTGAAGGGAGGCTAACCGGTAACAAGCCCAATAAAAGGGGAAGAAAACCCCAAGGCTTAACCGCACTTCCCATTTGCATCCCCGCTTCCCCAGTCTCCTGAGCCTCCAGAGCCCAGATCTAGGTTTTCCACCCTTTCTCCTCCGAGCCAAGCCATGGCCAGCGGCAAGTGGGAGGCTTCCACGGTCACAGACCAGGACATCCGGGACCTCAAGGACGTCGGCTACCTCCCCGCCAATATCTTCCACCGCGCTGCAGAGGAGGGCCAGGTGATTCCCACCCCCAAACCAGGCGAGAGGGTGGTCTTCATTCCTCATTTCATCCGAGGATTGAGCTTCCCGCTCCACCCCTTTGTTAGGGGCCTCATGTTTTTCTACGACTCGACTTCCACGACCTCCCGCCAAACTCTTTCATGCATATATCGGCCTTCATCATTGTCTGCGAGGCCTTCTTACGGGTCGAGCCGCACTTCGGATTATGGCTCAAGGTATTCAACATCAAGCCGAAGTGTGTCGCAGGCGAACACGCAGACTGCGGCGGTGCGGTCATTAGCAAGCTTCGCCGCGCAATATGGCCGTCCGGCACCTTCATCGACACCATCAAAACTTGGCAAAAAGAGTGGTTTTACATCACCAAGCCAAGGGAGGAGGGCAGAACTGTTCCTACTAAATCCGGAATTGTTCCTGCCGAATTCAGATCCGGCCCCCCGGCCAGATTGACCTCGTGGACTAGAAAGGGCCTCGATTGGGGGTCAGACACAGAGGTAGACGACCTGCAGAGGCGCGTTGCCTCCATCATCAAGGATAACATCGAGCTGACCAACGTGGTCCAAATTATGCTCCGGCGGCGCATTCTACCCTGCCAATACCGGGGCTCTCCTATGTGGACTTATCGGACTGACGACGAGCCTACGATCCGTCAGCTCTTCCGTACCACTCGGGAGAACCTGTGGAAGGCGTTGTTCAAGGCGCAGAAGAACTGGCCGGCCAAGAAGGAGGACCAGGGTTTTTGCGTCAACAAGCTCCCTTTCGAGGTATGACATAGTTTTTATTTGATCGGCTTCGTTTTCCCGAAGAAAGTCTAAGCATTTTCCGATCACTTCCGCAGGAATGGTTGAGCAAGGCTACGGGCATCAAGTGTCCGGCTCCACAGCCCGAAGACCCTAGGTCTCCGCTGCTGTCAGAGATGCTCGTCGTGGCGCCTTACAAGGCGCCAGAGAAGAAGGAGCAGAAGAAGAAACCAGGCCGAGCAGGCCTGCGCATCGGGGACCAGCCGGAGGCTGTGTCCGAGGAAACCCACGCCTCCTCTAATCAAGAGGAGGAGCACGAGGGTGAGGGGGGAGGCGATTCGCCCCTCAAAGGAAAGAGGGCGGCGTCATCGGACGTGTTGGAGGATACACCTCCTCCCGCCCCGAAGAAAGCACGTCGGACGCAGCCAGCTCTGCCCGACGACAGTTCGGACTCGGATACCGAGTCCGAAGACTTCGAGAGGGTTCCACGAAGGATCCTCATGGTCAAGCCCCCAGCTCGAAGGTATAGATCTAAAGACCTCCCGAGCTATTAGTGCTAAGTTTAGAGTGTTACTAACACGTGAGTGCCTATTGACTTGCAGCCCACCGCGTGTTCTCCCCACCGATCAAGTTTCAGACGGGGAGACCCCGCCCGCCGAGCTAGTGGAGAGCGAGACCGCATCGCACCCCTCCCCTCCGGGCGCTGCGAAGGATGCCGCGGAGGTGTCATCCCAACAGGCTCCTTTGGAGCCGGACACCAGGGGCGGAGGCGACGACGTCATGGTCGAGGCTAACACCTCGGCCTCTGAAGACCGGGGGGACGAGCCCCTCCCGGATACTGAGGGGACCGGTCAAGGGGATGTCTGGTCCCTTCCGAGGTCGTCTCCGGAGCGCACCATGCCTCCGGAGGAGCCGGTTCAATCCCCGGTTGGAGATCGGGTCAACTGATGCCCGGTTGGAGTTATGATTATATACATGGCAGCCCCCGAGCCCCAGGTGAGTTTGGAAAAACTCACCTGGGGGTCAATGATAGATCATAGTCCGAACTATGTACAAGACCATATGTGTTCGGAATGTTCTAACAGTCCTTAAACGACCGGTCACAGGATCATATTGTTGACAGTTCGGAGGCTTTGAGCCCATATAACTTGATATGGTTTTGTTTTTGACAGGCTTCATCATCGGCGGCGGCTGTTAATGCTGCCGAGCTGGACGAGCTGAATCGGAAGCTCAAGAGCTCCGAAGATGAGCTCGAAGCTCTGAATAAGAGATTCGACGAGGCGCAAGGTAAGCCGGACTAGAATATCCGAATTCCTCATTGTCGTACTGTCAAAGCAATATGTTTGATATGTTTGTAATGCTTACGCAGCCTCGGTGAAAGAAATTGAGAAGCTCAAGGCCGAGCTTGAAAAAGCGAAGCAGGAGGCTGCGGTTGAGAAGGCGGCGGCCAAGGAAGCGGCTACCGCGCTATCCACCTTGAGGGCCACCAGCGACAACCATGAGGCTCGGGTGGAGGAAATCCAACAGGAGCTCAAGGACGCCGGCCAAAAGTGCGAGGACCTTGAGCGGAAGGGCAAGGAGCGGGCCGCCGAACTATCCACCCTAAAAACCAATCTCCAAAAGGAGCGGGTGGATAGGCGGTCCCTTGAAGAGCAAATCAACCAGGCAAAGGCTATCATGGATGGTAAGCCATATTTATTGCAGTGTGTCTTCGGGGATAGCAAGTTCAAATTGCTTACCCAAGTATGGCGTTCCTCAGGCGCCTGCTCGGACCTCCAGAAGAGCACGGACGCGAATCAGTTCTATGCTTCGCGGGGAGAGGAAGATGAAGCTCGGCAGTTTTGGGCGCAGTTCGAAGCCCCCGAGCGCTCCCCTCTACTTGTTGAGCAGCTGAAGCAGCTGATGGAGCTACACCGGATGGCGGAGCCGGCCATGAAGGATCTCTGTATCCGGCTATGGCCCAACGAGCCACTGCCGGGCAGCTACTTCGGCCTGGTGCAGAAGCTGATAGACGCCTCGCCACGGATCGACGCACTAAGGCGGTCTTCCTGCATCGAGGGGGCTCGGATGGCCTTTGCGAAGGCCAAGGTGCACTGGCCGAGGCTGGATCCAATGAAGATAGCCACCGCCCCTCCGCCCCCTGGAAAGGAGCATAGGTGCCCCGAGCTGTACTTCTCCGGAGTAATGGAGGGTGCTCGAGCAATAGAGGCTCAGTGTTCGGGGGAAAATGTTTATGAGTAGATGCGTTATAATATGTCCGAAGACCTTTGAACGCGTTTATATTTGAGACGCATGGTTTATCATGTCTTTAATGTTTTTGCATCCTTTATAACTCCTATGTGGCCGTTGAAACTGAAAGTTGCGAGTCGTCGGCTTCAGCCCCCATGTAGATACTACGTGGGGTGTCTCTGCCAACGCACTGTGACCCTTAGCCGAGCTATCGGTACCCGAAGGCGGTAGTGTGGGGCGGACAAGGCAATCGGACTATAATGCTTTATTACTTTCACTTAGCCGTAGGGGCGCGAGAAAGGTGTGCGGGAGGCTGATGACTAGCCCCCAGGTGTTTTGTGATGTTCGGATGAGCCGTGGCCAAAGCCTATATCACATGGTTTGTACTAATGCAAAACCCATCGTATGACACGGAATAACCTCTGACGAGATTTAGTTAAGCTCGGATTCGCAGACCAGTTCTCGCATACCATGATAGTCAGTTTTCGGCTTTCTCCGCTGAGGTGCTTGACCAGGCTAGCCGGAAGCACAATCGCAGCGGTTCTCCCTTTGCCCTTTTAGCCGAACGAGCGGAACGTAAAGGGGCAAGCACAGGAGCCGGGCAACCCAACTATTGACCCAAGACATAGTTCCGAACCAATGCATATAAAGCGGATTTCCAAGACACCGGACGCAAAATCAGTTGTGCGTAGGGCGATTTTGTAAGCTCGAGCCCCCGGTCTATTAGCCGGTTGCATCGTGAAATATACTAAAATAGGTTCGCAAGAAGAGGGAGAAAATAGGGAGGGTGTCCAAAAAAGACAGCGAAACGATCATACGTAAAGGATCTGTATTTTGCTCAACAACTCCTATATTGTTCAAAGTGCCGATACAACTGTTTACAAGTATAAAAAATGAAATATAAACCTTACAGGGGGGGTTGTACCAAGGGTCTTCGATAGGTGACCTGACGTCCTCGATGTGCCCTGTCGCTTGTCCGCTCCTGCGTCTCCCAAGGAGTTGTATACCGCTATAGGTGTACTGTTCGGTGAACGGACTTTGGAGAAAAGTCTTGAGAAGTCGCCGATGGATAAGCTTTACGCCGTAGCAGGTACTTTATGGTACCTGCAGTGTGTCCGAAGACATGTTGATGGTGATAGTTCGGTCCAGCCGAACACTTACCTTTTAATAATTTTTGCCCCACCGCTGCCCATGGAATTTTGAGCGCGAAGTTGTGCCTCCTCGGCACGTACTTTGCCGGTTCTAGGGCCGTGCGATGGGGGGCGAGTCCCTATTTATGAGAAGAAGGTTCTGGGACTTCGGGTTGAAACCGAGCTCGCTTCCCAGCCTTGGGTGCCTTTACGGCAGATGTCGGTATTTGCCGATCATCAGTGTAGTGGAATTCGGCCGCCAGGGCCAACGCATGTTCCTTGGTTTGGAGGGAGCGCTCCGTGTTGCCGTTCACAGTAATGACCCCCTTGGGGCCTGGCATTTTGAGCTTGAGGTATGCGTAGTGCGGGACGGCGTTAAAGCGAGCGAACGCTGTACGGACGAGCAGGGCGTGATAGCCACTGCGAAAAGGTACGATGTCGAAGATCAACTCCTCGCTTCGAAAGTTATCGGGCGAGCCGAACACTACTTCCAGGCTTACAGAGCCCGAGCACCGGGCTTCGACGCCTGGGATCACTCCTTTAAAGGTAGTGTTGTTGGGCTTGATCCTTGACGGATCTATGCCCATCTTTTTCACCGTATCTGAATAAATTAGATTGAGGCTACTTCCTCCGTCCATTAGGACTTTAGTGAGGTGATACCTGTCTATGATGGGGCCGAGGACGAGGGCGGCCGAACCTCCATGACGGATACTGGTCGGGTGGTCACGGCGATCGAAGGTGATCAGGTATGCCGACCATGGGTTATACTTCGGGGCTACAGGCTCTACGGCGTAGACGTCCCGAAGGGCACGCTTCCTCTCCTTCTTGGGTATATGAGTGGCGTATATCATGTTTACTGTCTTCACCTCTGGAGAGAATTTCTTTTGACTGCCACCGATCGGACCACGGGGTTCATCCTCGTCCTCGCTGCGCGGGCTCTTGCCTTGGTCCTAGGAAGCGAGCTTGCCGGCCTGTTTGAAGACCCAACAGTTACGGTTGGTGTGGTTGGCGGGCTTCTCTTGAGTGTCGTGGATCTGGCAAGGCCTCTCCTAGATCTTGTCCAGCGGGGTGGATCCGTCGTGTTTGCCTTTAGGAGGCTTCTTCCGCTGCCCAGGCCGGGAGTTGCGGAAGCCGGCGTTAACAGCCGTGTCATCAGCATCACTATTATTGTGCCGACGCTTGTTCTTGTTGCGCTTCGGTTTCCCGTTTCCATCCCGAACTTCGGAGGTTCCGGGGTCTTCGGGGTCGTGGCTACGTCTTGCTAGCCAGTTATCCTCGCCCGCGCAAAAGCGGGTCATGAGTGATGTGAGGGCGGACATTGTCCTTGGTTTGTCCTGGCCGAGCTGACGAGCTAGCCATTCATCCCGAATATTGTGCCTGAAAGAGGCGATTGCTTCGGCGTCTGGGCAGTCCACGATCTGGTTTTTCTTTGTCAAGAAACGATTCCAGAATAGCCGCGCGGACTCTCCTAGCTTCTGGACGACGTTACTTAGGTCGGAGGAGTCCGGTGGCCGAACATAAGTGCCCTGGAAGTTAGATCGGAATGCATCCTCCAGGTCCTCCCAGCACCCGATAGAGTTTTCGGGGAGGCTATTTAACCAGTGCCGAGCTAGCCCCTTGAGCTTCAGGGGTAGGTACTTGATGGCGTGGAGGTCATCTCCTCGTGCCATGTGGATGTGGAGGAGGAAATCCTCGATCCATACGGTTGGGTCAGTTGTCCCATCATATTGTTCTATGTTTACGGGTTTAAACCCCTTCGGGAACTGATGCTGCATCACCTCGTCCGTGAAGCACAATAGGTGGGCAGCGCCTCTAACCCGAGCTATGATGCGCCGGTGATCGGCGTCTGTCCTAGCCCGGTTTTGTTCCCGTCCATTATGGTTGCGGTCCAGCCAGGGTCGGTACCCTTCCCGTCTAACGGGTGAGTATCCTCTGGGTCTGTAGATGGATCGCGTACGGCCAGCTCTGTGGTCAAGGTCTTGTCGCAGGTCGAACCTGTCATCGGGCTCTTGCGGCTCCTTTCCCTGTCTACGGGGTATCGCCGGCCTATAGCCGGTGTTGTCAGCCGTCCTATCTCGTCCTCGAGGAGGGCGGTCTGGCTTGTCGTACGGGGTATGTTCAGGAGACGGCGTATCAGTGAGCTCGTCATCGAATTGTGGCAGCAGCCTTCTGCGCGGATAGCTCTTGGGTTGGTCCGATAGACCGGTACCGTATCCTTCCTCAGCTGAGAGGACTCTCGTCCATCGATTGTTGAGGTCGTCTTGTTCGGCTTTAAGCTGCCGTTCTTTTGCTTTCAGGCTGCGGGCCGTGGCTATAAGCTGTTGCCTGAACAGCTCCTGATCTTCGGGATTATCAGGGATGGCGAAGTCATCGGCTTCCGCATTGTCCTCACCCTCGACAGAGCGGAGGTAGTCGTCGTCCTCAGGATCATCTAGATCGTCGGGATTGCGCCGGTCTTCCGGCCTCTCCTGACCCTCTAACGGGTGTTCGGGGACTTCGGGATTGCCGGGGTCTTCCGGGGTGTCTCCGTCCCCGGTGCCATCGATAGCTCTTCTTCCCTTTTTCCCTTTTGACTGTTTATGCGGCTTTCAGCGTCTTGACGGCGCTTCATCCGACTTGTCGCCATCGTTCTTTGGAGTGTCCACCATCTAGACGTCGTATGTGGAGGTGGCAGTCCACCGCCCGGTGTTAACGGGGGTGAGGGCGCGATCCTCCTCGTCCATGTAATCTGCCTCATCGGAGGCATAGTCCAACATGTCGGTTAAATCCTCGACAGTGGCTATTAAGTGGGTGGTGGGTGGGACAAAAAATTCGTCCTAACCCGTCTTAGGCCCGATCCGAGCATAGATCGGGGTTGGGTCGTCGTCAATCTTCATCGAAGAGATCCGATCTAGGGCCTCGTTGAGTATTGAGAGCTCGATCGGATCGACCTGCTCAGAACTTCCGGAGTTAACCTCCGATGCGTCCGCGCAGGGGGAGTGTTCGGTAAGAACAGGTGTCCGAACGTCTGGCACTACGACCGGATCTGGACTGTGAGTCGGGTCCTCACCGGGGTAGATCCCGTGGGCGGGGCCGAAAGATGGGTCTGAGGTTAAAGCCTCAGAGTCCTCGGGCGTGGCAGGCAAGATTGCGAGCCCGGTTAGTGATAGGTCGCCCCGAGAGTCTACGGAGAACTCTAGGTTCCCGAATCTGATCTCTTGATCAGGGGCGAAACTTCCAACACGGCCTAGATGCCCGGTCGGGTCGGCGTGCAGCACAATGCTGCCGAAAGCGAAGATCTGTCCGGGGATGAAAGTGTCCGTAGTGTGGACCTCTTCGTTGATGACAAGGTGAGCCATCGATTCCTTTGATGATCACAGCGGAACTCTCAATGAAAGCACCAATGTCGGTGTCAAAACCGGTGGATCTCGGGTAGGGGGTCCCGAACTGTGAGACTAGAATCGATGGTAACAGGAGATGAGGGACACGAGGTTTTACCCAGGTCCGTGCCCTCCTATGGAGGTAATACCCTACGTCCTGCTTGATTATATTGATAGTATAAGGGTTACAGAGTTGATCTACCTCGAGATCGTATAGCTAAACCCTAGATGAGTTCTGTTGTCCTACAACCTAAAACCCTCCAGCTTATATAGACGCTGAGGGTATCTAGGGTTTAAACATGGTCGGTTACACGTCGAAGGGATAAACATGCCTATTCAATACTTTAAACTTGGAGGACAAGCCACGATCCTCGAGGCTTCCATCCTGGAGACAGGGTCTTCGATCCATCCAGTGTCCGGCGAACGGCCCATACAGTCCGGCCCATAAGAAATAGGTCGGCCTCCCGAGGACCCCTTAATCCAGGACTCCCTCACCTATGCCCTGGTCATCGTAGGCCAAAGTGGCATCATCCTGGGGCAGTGTCGAGGGTGTCACCATCTTCCAAATATTGAAGCCTTCACTCCTCAAGAAGGTATCCCTACTGGCGTTGTCTTGTTGTGGTGTCACCAACCTTGTGTCCAAATATGTGGGAAAATGTCTGGCAAGTGGGGCTCCCTTCCATGTTACCCACGAGGATTATGAGGAATCCAGTGGTCAGGGACTTAAGGATGCTAATGACTATTTGCAAGGTTTTGAAAAAGCAGATGAGGAGAGCAACGAGAAAAAGGTTGGAAGCGCTAAGGCAAAAACCTTCGCTTCCTTTGAAAATTTAGGAGAGGTGACAAATGTAGAGGTTTTGTAAGTGATTTGAAGGGTCTGGAAAAATACTTTTGTCCTAACTAACGTCCATGCTAACTAAGGGCTTCCTACAGTCAGGATGGCTCTGATACCAGCTCTGTGGGGACCCCGACTCATAAGTCGTGGTCACCGAATGTACGTGCACAGTGATCCCAGAGATCAATGCTCACTGAACACACAGAAACTGAATAACAAGAGTCTTACATCCATTACATACCGTTTTACTCAAATATGGCCTTTATGGCCAAGTCTTCGTAAACTTGTAGCGGAAATCTTCAACGATAGCATGAACCCATGCCATCTGCCTTAACCCTACAGGCATTCTGACTGGGAAGCGTCCTAGCTCGCATGTTCGTCACCAAGGTAATCTTCATCATTACCTGATCTTTCATGCCTGGCCAATAAAATAACCAGTGGCAAGCCAATGAGTACTTTGAATGTACTCGCAAGCAACCCATGTTTGGAACAAGGCAATAACAATGCATGACATAGCACTAAGTAGGTAAGTTTGCACAAAGCTAATTTTGAGTGCAATGACATGATCAATTAACTTGTGTAAGCATGCATCAACAGCTAGCAGATATCTATATGAACAAGTTACATATATCATCATAAGCACGAGGTTGAACATCTCATGTTCAGTCATGTCATCAAGTCATCCGAATTATCTCAAGTACCATCTTTGTCACACACTCACACCAAGTTTTGAGGAAACATTTGGACGTAGTTTAAGAAGGACCTCCAACTGTCCATGACCGTGGACACGGCTATTCGAATAGTTTTCCACTCTCCATAGGTTGCACGCTTTACCCACAAGACTCGGGAAACTTCCGTGTCAAGCCACGACTCGCGGTATTGTCCATACCCGAGGTAAGTACCCAAGCATTGTCTTTCCCCTGACAGTACTAACAAAGAGTCCACTCGATTGGTACCCAGCCCACATGATGTACATCACAAGTAACATCCATGCAGGGACCAACGGTGTGCCCGGTGCCTGTGAAGACATCGCATGATCGTCCTTACCGGCACGACCCCGTATCGAGAGTGACCACGCCACTCCCGCCACTAGTAATGCGGGCTCTATGCTAGTACCCACCAAAGTAATCAACAAAGCTGCTTCCCATATAGGGGTAGAGTGGTCGCACATGTAAGGTTGGAACGGTCAGCAGACCTTAAATCTAATCCGTTTTCGAAAAACACACACACACAACTTGCTCCGGTACACCACTTCTTTCTCAAGTGGTTAACTAGCTCAACATCATCTCCCTCGGGCATTAGTGGCACCCGACGGGGTTTTCGAAAAGTCTTTGAAATCACTTTTATTTCCATCACCAAGCATATTCCCGTCCCACTTGCGTAGCATCTACAAGCAACCTATCTACTCCCACCCACACAACCCTCATAGGAAGGTAGGGTCATGCACGATGCAAGTATCAACGGTAAAGTATCGGAGGCATCCCACCGAAGGGGAATACGACATCAACATTATCAATTCATCGGAACAACAAGTGCTATATGACATGCATGAAAAGTTTCTTAACATGGTCAAAGGGCTGCTTGCCTGGCTTAGCAAAGTCTTCGAGGTCTTCACACGCTTCTCGTCCACTCCGAGCACTTCGTCTACTTCGTCAACTATCGCCAGAAACAACCGCAATAAGCAACACAACAAGCAGAGAAATAAAAGTGCTCTATAAATAGGAGTTTTGTTTTTCTTGGACACCTCTGGTCATGAGAAAAATAACCAAGGAGGTTTTATGGGATTTGGGTCAAGCGGGAGTCTTGAATGGTGGAAATGAAGGAAATGATGATCCTATAAGATGTCTACAGAAAATATTTTTATAAAAATGAGTGGATGCACTCAACAAATAGGGCATGATTTTAGAAACATGTAGGAAGTGGTTTCACTGGATTTGGAGTTGGGATGAATTTCCTATGATTTTCCTAAGATGAAATAATGGAAAAAAGGAAGCTATTTATTTGGTACAACAGAGATTAGGCATGGAAAAAAATATTAACCATGATTTAATAAATAGGGCATGACATTATAGCCATCTAGGAATTTGGATCACCCCATTTGGAGTTCATTTGAACTCTCTAGGGATTTTGCAAGTGGGGCTTTGAATAATTCAAATTTGAATTCAAATTTGAACTTGTATAGAAAATTTAGTAGGAAAATGTGTAAGCCATATTTTTGGATATATCATGATTTTAGGAATCTACAGAAATTTGAATCACCAATTTTGGGCTTGAAATGATTTTTCTATGGATTTATGAGTCTTCTGCTAAAATAAAAAGGAAAAAGAAGTTATACCCAACAGGCCAAAATCCAGTGGGCCGCACTGCTCAATGGGCGGAGCCGCTACTGGGTTGATCCAGTAGCTCAACCGCACGAAGGGGGGGGTCCGGGGCGACGTCAAAGGCGCCTTCCGTGCTGGGCATTTCCCCGGTATGAAAATGGCTTCCGGCCAATACGCCTCCACTTAACCCGGGGGCCCGGCCAAGAGGTCACCGACAGGCAGGGCCCGCTTGTCGGGTTCTTCCCCCTCCTCCCGCTCAGGCAGGGGAGAAACAGGGGAGGCTAGGCCGAGGGGAGCCGACGACGCTTCCGGCGGCTCAGGCCACCTCTGGCGAGGCTCCAACCACCAGCGCGCTCAGAAGAAGGAGCTGCACCACCCCCGGGGCCGCGTTTTCTCCGGGGAGCGCCACGATGAGGACAGCATCGGCCACAGCTGAACCCGACGATGGTGGCCGCGGAACTCGGTGCTCCGGCACCAGAGGGAGGGAATGGAGCACGGGAGCGGACCAAGGGGGTGGAGGGGACGCTCTGGTGAGGCTCGCAGGCGAAGGGGGAGGCCATCGTGCTCGAATTTGAGCAGAAGCCGCCGGCGGGGCTTCGGCCATGGAAGCAAATGGAGGGCTGGGGAGGATGAATTGGTGGTCCGGGGGGTGTTTGCGGTAGGTGTAGGAGCTAAAGGAGTGCATAGGAGAACTTGGGGCTAGCTTAAAAGGCTGAGGCGCGGGCTCACCGTGGACCAGGGTCCGACGAGGTCGAGGCCGTCTCTGACGCGCTCGGGGTACTGTGGTCCGTGTCTGCGGTCTTTGTGAGCGCGGTCCTTGTCCAGGGAACGGATAGGGAGGAGCGGGGAGCTGACAGGACTCGCGCGTGTGAGCTCTCGGGTTGGAGCTCACGGGCGGCCATGGCAAGCGTGCGAGGGAGCCAGCAGAGGGGGAGAGAGAAGGGGGACAGGACGGTTGCGTGTCCCGGACGTCGAGGCCGACCAGCTAGCAAGAGGGAGGGGCTCGAGGTGGTCGGGGCTAGCGATTGGGCGGCGGCTACAGTGCGGTCGGGCACTGTAGCACGCTCTGGAGCGCCTGTTCGGCATGCCATGGCATGCCAACGGCATCCTAGGCGCGGCCAGCCATGTCCAGTGGGTCCAGGGGGTATTAGACAAAGAGGAAATGGCATAGGATGCTCTGGGGGCTGACTAGGATGAGAGGGGAGGGAAGAGAGAAGTGTTTTACTGCTGTCCAAAGGGTAAATTGAGGGTTTTACCCCATCAATCAGTGGCTTATGGACTTGATTTTTTTACTGGAGGTAACATGCAACCAGGAGGGGTTGTGGTAAAAGTTTCAATTGAAGGAGATCAGCAGAAGGGGGCCAAAACATGTTTTTACCAAATATGCAGAAGGTGTTTGATCAATGATTGGGTAAGCAAATGGAGTTTGTCTGACTTGATATTTAACAGGGTCAAACGGTGGTTAGAAATAGGGTTGATCACCAAGTTTGAGAGGATTTGAAGAAAGTTCACAATGTAACTTTGTAAAACCCTATAAATCAACAAAATCAGATTCCTGTAGATCTAGGTATGCATTTCCATTCTCCTTGATGCACCACTTGATGTGGTAGCATTATTTGGGTATTAGAGCATACCCAAAAAGTTTGGGACCAAATGGGGAAACTTGGCAATGCAAACATTTCCAATTCTTGAAATCAACATAAATGGGTTTGAGGGGATTTGGACAAGTGAATCTATTCTCCTTGATGCACCACTTGGTGTGGATGCATTATTAGAGTATTAGAACATGTCCACAAATTTTGAGACCAATGGGAGACAGTTGGCAATGTAGAGTTGCTCAAATTTGGATCTGGACAGAGAGGGTTTTGGGATATTTTGGTGAACAAATCAATTGGGATTGATATGAAACTTGGCAGTATGATCACATATATCATATGTGACATGCCAGAATTTCCCTGGATTTATTTGAGAATATTTCTTATAGAAATATTTCAAATGCTTGAAATAGGCAGAAATGATTTGGAAGGGTTTTGTCCAATATTTTGAACATGACCATGTGTTTAAACTCTTATATATGGACAATATATGTCCACTGAGTTTTCCTAAATTTTCCCAAATATTTTGAAAGCATAAAAATATTTTTTCCTAATAAAAGAACATTTCTGGCCTTGAGAAAAAGCCTTTAAATAAAGTGAGAAAATAATCTTTAAAAATAACATTTTGTGGTTTTGGGGATTTTGATATATATTAGGTTCCAAATAAATCCTTTGGGGCAAAACAATCCACCCAATTTGAGGACTTGTAGCACAAACCTCAATTCAGGGGTTTTTGAAAACCTAAATTGAATAAATGGTTTTGGGCCAAAATAATATTTGATAAAAATATTTTTAGGTCCTATACACATGGTATGATCATTGGACAAGAGTTTAGATCAAGGAAAAGAGTTTTGAGAGTAGGAGGAAGTTTTATGAATGTAGAGCACCAGCAAGCAATCAAACAAGCAAGCAAATAACACACAAGTCAAGCATTCATATGCACTCAAAAGTTTTAATTGGTCCTAATTTTTGAGTCAAGTTAACTTAGTCATGAGGCAAAACACAGGGTGTGACATCCCCCTCGCGAGGAAACGCTCTCGGGAGCGGATAAGGGAGGATCATCTTTCTCGAGCCAGACCACCGTTACCTCCTGGGCTGGCAGGAAGACGTGCCGTGGCACCCTGGTTTGCACTGCGCTGACAGTAGCCCCCGGGCCCATGGTGTGCTCGTTTCGTAAGTTGAAGCGGCGCGGACAAAAACGCCGTGGGTCCTGCCGAACTGCCATGCCAAGAGGTGACTTGGGGCAGGCACGATGGGACGGGACGCTCCCACTTCCCCTCGACGCCCAGGGAACCACGCTCCTGCCTAGAAAACAGTTGCGCGCGTCGGGCGAAACCATCATTACCCGCCTTCTCTCGCACGCTTCCCTTGTGCGTCACTTCTCCTTCCTTGCGCGCACGCCGCTCTCCTCCTCTCCCTCATCTCCCCTTCTACCTCCGCGGTCAGTCATCGTCATGGCGCCAAAGAAGAGCAGCGCGGCTGCTGGAGCGCAGGCGGGTCCTACGGCGTCTCCTTCCTCCCCCGGAGGCAGCGGGAGCCACCATGCGAGGCTACCTCTGACGCAGAGGCGCTGGCGTGCCACCGACGAGTAAGCGTATCTTCCCCATTTATTTCTTCTTGCCGCGAGTAGAGCCAATGAACTTGATCGTCATCCTCCTTAGGGAGCCCGTGCGCAAGAGGTAGAGGGATGCCACGCCCGCGGCGCCCTCGCGTGTGCTACTTGCAGGGGAGACCCCCGTCCCGCCACCCGGTTCCACGGGGCTCGGAGGGACCGCCCGCTAGCCCGAGGCCGCAGCGGAGCGGGGGCCGGAGCTCTGGGTGCAGGCGGACACCTCAGATGCACGCACCCAGCGGGATGCCGCCCACAAGGAGGAGTTGGCAGGGAGGGAGGAGGCCATCGCCAGGCAGGAGGCTGACGTGGCCCTTTGAGAGCGGAAGGCCGCTCGGACCGCTTTTGACTAGGAGGTGGAGCGCGAGCGCCTCATGACCCTGGAGGGCCAGGTCCTCGCCGATAGTGCCGCCTTCAAGGTAACGCATGGCGCGGCCCTCGCGCAGCTCGAGAGGAGGGAGGCCGCGGCCAGCACCGACGCCGATAACAGAAAGATTTGATGCATGCTTGCCTATTTTTGTGTTTTTCCTAGGCATTAATTATGGGATCTCTTAATCGATCTGATTTATTCTCCGGCTCTTAATTAGAATGATTAAATTCCTCATCTTAGGACCTTCCCAGTGGTCCACCTTGTACCGTTGGTAAGCCTTCCATGTAGGCAAAAAATCCGATGTGGCAATGTAATTAAGAGGAGAGACATGGGTATGGTGACCTCAGGAAGAAACAATGCCAAGGTCATTAACCTAGGCAAACCACATAAATGAAGGAAACTCACCAATGCATGCAAGAGTTTAGGTGCTAAATCATTAAATGAAGAGAGCTTAGCAACAAAAAATTAAGCACGTGTACATTGGGATCTTTAGTTGCTAAACTTTTTTAATGTGCTTAGTGAAAGCACATATTCTCCCTTGATGGTTTGATAATTCATGACAACATACATTGTCTCTTGGACTAATAGTTTTATCTAGCTTATTTCAGATATAGTCCACAGAGAGAGAGTTGGCAAAGGATTGTGAGGAGAATTCCCAAGAAGAAGAAGAAGAAGAGGAAGGAATAGGATTGGCCAAGCTTCAAGCTTTAATACTCTACGTTTTATATTTTGTGAGAAATCACTTTTCAGTCCATAGGAAAGCCAATACTATTAAAAGTGGATGAGGTATCCATAATGATCTGCTTTCTCAAGTTCTTAAAGGTAGCCACCAAAAATACTCATCCATTCTCCCACAAAATTCTCTGTCCAAAACCTAAACATCAAAATCGGTGCAACCAACTTTATCCACTGGGCCATACCGATTTTCATCTGAGACAGAACCTAAGCCAAACCCTAGCATCTTGGTGCTACCAAGTCTGGTTTTGGCTGGACCAAAAAACAGTACCAACTCCCTGGTTATCCATTTTCTAAATAGGAAACTCTCAGTTTTGAAAATCGGTCTCACCGAGATGAGGGACTGTTGTCGGTGTCAAAACCGGCGGATCTCGGGTAGGGGGTCCCGGCTGTGGATCTAGAATTGATAGATAAGAGGGGACGAAAGGGACAATGTTTACCTAGGTTCGGGCCCTCTCGAGGAGGTAATACCCTACGTCCTGCTTGGTTGTATTGATGAATATGAAGATTTCAGAGTTGATCTACCTCGAGATCGGATGAGCTAAACCCTAGATCCGTTTTTTTCTACGAACTACACCCGCCGGTTTATATAGACACCAGGGGTACCTAGGGTTACCTGTAGTCGGTTGTCACAGAATGGCTAAACACGTCAATTCCTCCATCCACGACTTGAAGGACGCACACGACACCCAAGGCTTCCTTCCTGATTACGGAGTTCTCTCGCGGTCCGGTCTTCTCACAGTTGCCATCGAGCGGCCCATGGGCTTGGCCCATACGGGATAGGTCGGCCATCCGAGGACCCCCTAATCCCGAACTCCCTCAATAGCCCCTGAACTAGCCTCCAACGCCGAGGTATATAGTCTTCCGCCGCACCATGCATTCAAGGTCTTCGGCTTGCGGGGCGAGTTCTTCTCTTCCCCCCTGGTTCGCCGATCAATAGTTCGGCCACTGACAAATTTCTCGACTGTCGAAATGTCGGGGGCCCATGGCATTAAATTTTCTGCCCGAGGGTCAATGACACCCTTCATTTCCCACGCGCCAATAAGAGGCAGGTAATTCAGAAGCTTTTTACAAAACTTCCCCATGCAAGGTGAGGGTCAAATGCCCATTTAAGTAGGTTGAACCTGCCGCAGGAAACACTTTCCCCTCCCCCACCATCGGTAAGCCCTAGATCTTTGGAGAGTTTGGAGACATGGCGAACGCACCAGGTCCCTACTCACGCCCTCACGACCTCCTCCGAGGCGACTGGGCGAGCTATTATGTTTCCCTCCTTCAACTGCGCAATCTTGAGGTACAAGGATATCTCCCTGCTTCGGATCTAACACCCACTCGCCCTGGATTGACTTCCATAAACGGCGAGGCCTTTGCGGAGAATTTCCCCGCCCCTCGTAGGGGCGAGAGGGTATGTTTTGGTTCCTTCCTTGTACGAGGCCTAGGTTTCCCCATCCACCCCTTCTTGAGAGGCCTGCTGGAGTTTTATGGGATCCAGCTTCACAACCTTACTCCCGGGTCAATCCTGCACATCTCGGGCTTCGTCGCCCTCTGCGAGATGTTTTTAGGCTGCGAACCCCATTTTCATTTATGGAGAAAGTATTTTTGTCTCGTCCCCCGCACTCGAGGGTAACGATCCGGGAAGTGGGTGAAGACGAAGTATGGCGTATAGCTGGGACAGGATATCCTATTGGGACCCCAAAGAAGGAATCCGAAGAATGGCCCTCGGAGTGGTTCTATATTGAGGACGTCCCTTATTCGACCCAGCTTGGAGAGGTCTGCCTGAATACTGTGATGCTCCTTTAAAGAAATGATTCAACTGGCGGTCGAAGAGCCCCTCTCAAGAGGAGAGCCCCGAGGTAAAGTGTCTAGCTGCCAAGGTGAAGTTGCTAGTCCATAGCAAGCTAACCATCATTGATGTGATGGCCGCGGTGATTACCCGGTGTGTCCAACCTCTTTAACAAAGGACACATCCCCTGTGGCGTTACAACGAGACAAGCGACACAACTCGCTCCAGATCACTAGGGCCTGCCAACCAGGAAGCACTAGCGGCCATACTGGTCGATCCCTTTAAAGGAGAAAAAGAAGAGTTTGCCCGCCTGATGATCAGGGATGGCTTCTCAACTTACAGTCCCATCGAATGGGTAAGTTCAATTATGTTCCTGTAGTTCGGATGCTTAAGTTCGATTTTACTAATCGAAACCTTTTGTCTTTTCGAACAGAAATGGAGGTGTTGGGTCAAGACAGTCAACTATCTTGCCCCTCAACCAGAGAATTGTTCCCGTAATGATGATCCCGGATTTCACGATGATCCAGAGATTTCGATTGACTTTGAGGACGGGGTATTTTACCAAGGGAGCGTCGACGAACTCGAGGTGGCCCTCATGGCTGATCACCCCGGATCCCTCCCTTCCTCTGCAGTGAGTAAAAAGAAAGCCTCTTCCTGAAAAGGGCGCACGCCTCCCGTCATCCCGAATATACCGACTTCTACCCCCATGGGTCGTCGGTCCACGCGCCGAACACCATCCAGGGCTACACCGGCTCGGTCCGCATCAAACGGCAGCAGGATTCGCGAGCAAGAGACGATGGCGGAAAACACATCGACTGTACCCTCTACCAAGAGGTACTTATATTATCCTTGTTCTTCGATCATCGTCAAAATCGCCTTAAATGCTCATAGTCCTTTGTCGAAATACTCAGGAGACGCGTACAACCACCTTTATCCGAAGACGTTGCCGAGGTGCCAGATAGCCAACGTGAACCGAGGTCTTCGGCACATGCTGAAGCTGACACGGGAGTCCCTATTACGGACCAACTCCCTGAAGATTCCGAGGGGGTCACGGTTACTAATTCCGAGGTTGAAAGTGTGATGAATCACCAGCGGCGAAAAGAGTCATTGCACCACCCAGCATTTTCCGAGCAAGAGTTTAATGCTCTTAATTCGGTGGACGCATACCTTGGGGCTGCCCGAGCAGGACTCGAGGGAGCAGCCAGACTAATGTCCTCCAACGTGCAGGTAAGTGATCGATTTTTGATAACCAAACACAAGTCCTAACCCAGTAGCCCTCGAACCTTAATTTGGTCGGGACGGCCGAGTTAAGGGTCAAAATAATGTTTCGTTATTATGTAGGTTTTAAGGCAACAAAACGAGAAGTTGTCCAAGGGTTTCGAGTCGAGCCAGCCCGATTTACAAGCGAGCAAGGCCGAACTTGAAGAGGTGAAAAAAATTCACCAGAGAGGCACACAGTGAGTAAAATTATTTCAATGTGCCAAAATTATTGAGACTCCCTTTCTAACTAAAGATTACATCATAGCAGCTGAGTCCATAGGTCAACCGCAGAAGGATTTGGATGCGTCCCGAGAATCACAAAGGTACGCTGAGTCTCAGCTTGAGGCTGGTCACCATGTACTGGAATGATGTCATGAGGAAAATAATCAACTCAAGGCGGAAAACCAACGACAAGACGAAGAAATTGAGAGTTTAAAAACTCAATTGGCGCAAACCCATGAAGAGAACCAGAGGTTAAAGGGTGGCATGTTCTGTAAGTGAAATCCTAACCTGGAATTCCATAAAGTACGTTTGTTGTGCCGACTGTAAGAAACATGTCACATCTCGTGCTTAGGTCTCTTAACCGGGCATCCTGAGGAAGAGACCAGCTCATTCGGGGGGGGGGGTGTTGAAGGAACTGTCCGTTGTGCACGAGCGAGCTCGAAAAGCTATGAGGAGCATGACCAAGGCGCTCTGGCCAACTGAGACGCCTCCGCAAGGGATGGCCGAGCTAGCCGATCGGTTCAAAGGAGCCCGAAGTTGTTTTGAGCTATGGAAGACCTTGGCTTGTCGAGAGGGAACTCGAGAGGCGTGGGCCATGGTCAAGACCCGCTTTACCAAACTCAACCCAGAGCATATGGCTCGGGTTGGGCCGGTAGGGCCGGATGGTCAAGAGATACCTCTTCACTTGGTTTATGACCAAGTGATGCTCGCCGCTCGTCTTTCACAGGAGGACTGTGCCTTGGATGTCATAATAGATCATCTCAACCAATAGCCTAGTATTTGAGTCTATGTAACTATGTACTTTTCATCAAACCAACTCCATCTGTGCTGAAAAACTTTGTCTTAACCAGCCATCGGCTTCTGCCTCCCCCGCCAGTGACTGGGGAGTGTTTCGTACCGTGTATCCTGGAGTAACAGGAAATCATTTTGGAGAACTAGGCAATCCGGACATGTGGTGCGAACAGACAAAAAGCGCACGGGGAGATATGTTATATTACTATTTAACATAAGAAACATCTTCCAAAGAAAATAGTTCCTCCATGGGTTCCTTTCTTCAGGCTGCTACGTAGATCGTAGACGTCATAGCCGTGTACCCGTAGTGTGCGGATAATCGCTACTTTGGGAGAATAATCCCGGTTTGTGGCGAAGATCACAAATTATATTTACCTCCTTCATAGCCGACCAATTTGTCTCTTAAGAAACACTAGCTTTTGGCTTCACCCGTTTGAGGTACGTATCCGGGTAATCCGGTCGTAACAATTGCAGAGGTGCTCCCTTTACCCCCTAGCCGAACATTCGGGAATATAGAGGGTAAGCATAGGAGCGAGGCAACCTAGCTTGGCTAAATCTTAAGTCCAACTGATGCATATAGTGGCGTAAAACGATACTGGATCGAGGCATATAAGACAGATAGATGTAGAAAAAATAAATTGCATGGCTTCGTTAAGAAGCCCCCAGGTGTTGTCGGGTAGGACATTCTTTTTTTTGAATGTATGCCGAAAAAAACTGAAAATAGTTTGGTTGAGACAAACACAGTCTGGGAAAATCTAAACAATCCTATAAAAGTAAATAAGGAAAGCAGAAAAAATACAAGAGTTTAGAGAAGGTGACGACACCGGTCTAGCCGTAGAAGCGCCGAAGGCGAGCTGTGTTCCATGGGTTTGGTTCGAGGCGATTGTCCTGCGGGTTGCGGAGGCGATAAGCTCCTCCTATCAAGACTTCATCAACTATGAAAGGGCATTCCCACTTGGGGTTGAGTTTATGCTTCTGCTTCTCTGGGAGGCTTAAGATAAGTTCGCCCACGTTGTATGCCTTTGCTTGAACTTCCCTGCTCTGATAGCGCCGAGCCCGCTGTTGGTAGAAAGTAGATCGGGCCCAAGCTATATCGTGCTCTCTTTCCAGGGCATCTAAGTCGTCTTGCCATTCTAGCTCGGCCTCTGTATCCTCGTACATGCGCACCCTAGGCGCGCCGTGGATGATGTCACAGGGGAGGACCTCTTCAGCCCATATACCATAAAAACGGTGTGTACCCTGTTGATCGATTCGGGGTGGTACGCAAACCCCCGTAGTACGGAGTCAAGCTCCTCCACCCAATGGCAGTCAAATTATTTAAGAGATCAGACCAGACGAGGTTTAATACCACTCATAATGAGTCCGTTGGCTCGTTCAACTTGCCCATTGGTCTGTGGATGATACACCAAGGCGTAGTCGAGCTTGATGCCCAAGTTAGCGCACCTATCCTTTACTTCGTGGGCGGTAAAATTGGATCCATTGTCCGTTATTATGCTATGTGGGACACCATAACGGTGTACCACGCCGGATATAAAGTCGATGACCGGTCCGGCTTTAGCTGAACTTACTGGTTTTGCTTTGATCCATTTAGTGAACTTGTCGACCATGACCAGTAGATATTTCTTTTTCTTGGTCCCCCCTTTAAGTGGTCCGACCATATCCAGACCCCTGACCACAAAAGGCCAGGTGATCGGAATCGTTCGAAGAGTCGTCGGGGGCATGTGGCTTTGATTTGCAAAGAGCTGACAACCCACACCATGTTGGACAAGTGTGTGGGCGTCCGCTCGAGCGGTGGGCCAGAAGAACCCGGCTCTAAAGGCCTTGCTTACCAGGGCCTGCGCTGCTGCATGGTGGCCGCCCATGCCCACATGTACCTCGGCCAAGAGCTGCCTTCCTTCTTCCTCTGATATGCACCGTTGGAGGACCCCAGTGGTGCTTTTCTTATATACTTCACCCTCATGGACCTTGTAGGCTTTTGATCGCCGGACTATATGTCTTGCCTCAGTTTGCTCGTCGGGGAGTTCTTTGCGTAGAAGGTAGGCAAGTAAGGGCTCGTTCCATGGTGCGATTACTGCCATGACTTCGTGAGCCGAAGGTGTCTTTTCAATTGCGGATCCGCCGATGATCTGCCCGTCTGGTTCGCCTGTAGGGGGAGCAACCTGTTCTGCACCATTGGTTCCTGCGCCCGTATTCTCTCCTGCCATACCACAGATGGCTTGAAGAGCCTCTCTACGAATGTGTTTTTGGGGACGGGTCGCGCTTGGCACCCATACGGGCGAGGACGTCAGCGTCTTGATTGCTGTCTCTGGCGACATGGTGGAATTCTAGCCCCTCGAACCGTGCGGATATCTTAAGGACGACGTTTCTGTATGCTGCCATTTTTGGATTTTTGGCATCGAATTCGCCGTTGATTTGAGAGATGGCGAGGTTAGAGTCTCTATGTACTTCGAGTCGTTGGAAACCCATTGACGTTGCCATCCGAAGTCCGTGCATCAGTGCCTCGTATTCGGCCGCATTGTTTAAGTCGGCGAACATGATTCGTAGTACGTATCGGACGTTGTCTCCGGTGGGGGATGTGAGGATAACTCCAGCCCCCAGTCCGGCGAGTGTCTTGGACCCGTCGAAGTACATCGTCCAATGGGAATATGTTCTGTATTCTCCAGGGAGCTCGACCTCCGTCCATTCGGCGAGAAAATCTGCCAATACATGAGATTTGATAGCTCGTCGTGGCTTGTAAGCGATTTAGAACGGAAGGAGCTCCATGGACCATTTAGCTATGCGGTTGGTGGCGTCCCTATTGTTGATTATGTGATTCAGGGGTACCTCGGATGCCACCATGACCGAGCACTCTTGAAAGTAGTGTCGGAGCTTGCGTGATGCCATAAACACTGTATAGGCTATCTTTTGGTAGTGTGGGTATCTGGATTTGCATGGAGTGAGCACTTCAGATACGTAGTAGACTGGCTTATGTATCCAGAATTTGTGACCCTCGGCCTCCCGCTCTACCACAAGAACCGCACTCACCACCTGATTTGTGGCTAAGATGTATAGCAGCATTGGTTCGCCAATTCTAGGTGCTTCTAGTATTGGGTTACTGGCTAGCAATGTTTTGATTTCCTCAAGTGCGGCTACTGCCCGGCCCACTCAAAGTTTTTACTCCGTTCTAGCAGTCTGTAGAGCGGTAGATGTCGGCGTTATGGGAACGGGGGTACCCAGACTTGCCTGCCCGCTGCCCAGGGCATGACCCACTTCGATGGCCAAGTGCGGCCCAGCGCGGCCCACTCAAGATAAGGCCCTCGCGAGGGCCCCGAGCTCGCGAGGGAAGCAGCGCCAAGACCCGCGGGAATAGGCCTCCCCAGGCCTCCTCCTGAGCGGCGGAGATCTCTATGCAATGCTTGGCTTCGGGAGGCCAAGGCACAGCAAGGCGGGCCAGGCGGGCACCAGCGTGCCAGGCGGGATAGTTTCCTCTTTGGTGCTAAGGAGACAAGGACGTACGCCGGTTCCCAAAGCGCCCCCCAAAGGTTTCCATTCCGGTGCAACGAGACCAAGAACACGAGCCCTGCAGGACGGATGTCATCGCCGAGCCCACCACTGCATCACCAACAGCTACTTTGCAGGCGAAGACCACCTTTCGTCAGGATAAGGGTGTACTCCTTGTCCCCCTTCGAATTTGGCCGTTGTGGGATCCCTTCCCGCCATAGCGATAAGGGAAGAGGACCCGAACCACTATAAATAGAGGCTAGGCTGCTCCGTAGAGGGGGAAAAGAAGAACAGAAAGCAAACTACCAGAACGCCCTCGCGAGGCAACTCACCGCTGTACTAGTTCATCCACAAACCTCCTCATGAGGCAATCCACCAAAGCAGGAGTAGGATATTACGCTTCGCAGCGGCCCGAACCTCAGTAAATCCTCGTGTGCAATCTTCTCCCTCGTCATCGTGCGAGTTCATCGAGCTACGCTACCATGTTGTGAGCTTGGAGGGGCGAGGCTATTGGGGATCTTCACACACGCCCCTGTGTTCAAACTCCTTTGGGTTTTGCGGAGCCCGAAATCCGACATTTGGCGTGCCAGGTAGGGGGCATGTTGGAACCCTTGCACAAGCCTCACCTGGCCTCCGCTCACCGTCCCCATGACCAAAGGACACCGAGCTCATGCTGAACAGCGGGCTGCACGCGTGGCACGAGCGGCACCAGAGGGCCTCGGCGTCCCGCGTCACCTCGCCCCCCCCCCCCCGTCAGCGGGCGCCATCGCCGGCCGTGCCCTTGACAGACACCGGGGGCTGCCGCCTTCACCAACCGCACGGCATGTTCCCGTCGCCCCGACCCCTCCCCGCGTCCGGGTCACGTCATCGCCCTCCCGAGTCTGCCACGACCCGACGCACAGGCGCGTCGCGCTCCTCGTGGCCCATGAACTACAGCGTCTCCACATCGCACGCGGTCGCTGCAACGACTGGGCACGTCGCGCGCCTAGGCACTCCGCCACCACTAGCGAGACCGAGGCGTATCCCTACGGTACGGGCCTGGGGGCTCGCGCCCGCGGACTCACCCAACTGACTGGCTCAGCGCTTGGGTCACGCGGGCGTGCCTGGGAAGCGCGTTACGACCCGTGCCTACTGGGGGTGTGGGCCGATTCGTTGGGCATCCAGGAGCTGGCCCTTGGTGCGGACGAGGGCCGGTACAGGGTGCTGGCCGCGCAAAGTGGGCGCCGCCTCGCGCCTCCCAGCACACCCGTCGGGCCCAGGGCGGCCGCCCACGGGCTCGTCTACACTAGCGCCCGGGAGCTCGAGCAACTCTACAGCGACCATGTTGACGAGCGCCCAGGCTGCGAAGGGAGCAACGTCGGCAACCACGACAACAGGAGGAGCGTACGCAACCTCGCGAGCAGCCCTCGCTCAGGCTGGTATGCACGGCCTCGCGAGGGCGGCATGCGGGGTTGGTCTCGCGAGGGTGACCAACGTTGGCAACCTCATGAGGCACACCCGCTGGTAGGGAGCTGCCGTGAGCACACACCTGGGTCTGTGGACCGGGGGTTACCTGCCAGGGGACGGAGGGTGGAACACACGCCCATGTCCCCGGGTCAGGCGACCCCAGCCTAGAGACGGAGGGTGGAACACACGCCCATGTCCCCGGGTCAGGTGATCCTAACCTGGAGACGGAGGGTGGAACACATGCCCATGTCTCTGGGGCGGGCGTCGCCTGCTTGGAGACGGAGGGTGGAACACACGCCCATGTCTCCGGGTCAGGCTTCGCTCGACCACCAGCGGGGGATCACGTACTCGCCCATGTCTCCGGGTCTGGCTCGGCCAGCCTAGGGACGGGGTGTCGGGTACCTATGTGGGGCCCCCGGGCACCCCAGCGAGGCGCGCTGGGGCACCGCCTTGGGCCCAGTTCCGAGGTGGGCCCTCCCTGCAGAGAGCGTGAGGGGCTCCCCCTGTGCTCGAGGGACCGTCCGAAGCCAACCCTACTTCGCTACGCCAAGCTTGGGGGCGGGGAGTGGGCTTCATGTCCGAGAGGCATGGAGCTCCCTCTACACCCCCAGGGCCAACCCGTGACACTCTCACGTAATAATGAGTGGCTTGTATACACCCGGAGCCCCCCGTGGACGCGGAGGGGTTCCATCCCATGCCCAAGTGGAAGCCCCATGCTCCGCGGTGGCGGACAACACTGCCCTCCAATGGCTATGCCCACGCAACGTGGAAGCCCTACGCTCTGCGCTGGGGGAAGACAAAGACGAAGACGAAGAATAGCCGAGGTGTCGGACGCGACTGTTGCTCGTTTCCTTTTGTATTCAAATTTGCCATTTTTGGAATGAAATTTGGTGTTCTTGCGTTTTTCTCCTGGAAAGAAGGGGTTTTACTCTTTTTGTCGCAATTTCCGTTTTGCACCTCGCTTTCCTCGGGATGCCTGGTGATGGCCGGCCCCTCTTTCTTCCGCGGGCGACTAGTAAGCAAAGGCGGGACGCGGGTGATGCGCTGCCGCGCATGCCCTGCCAAGGCCTAGGCGCCCGGATGCTCGCGCAACACGATTGATCGGACCAGCAGGAACCCCTGGCCAAAGGGAGCACGGCGCAATACATCATGTCATATGGGAGCACCCCCAAAGGTATCTTCCAAATACATTAGAGTCGCCACCAGGCCACATTCATAACCCTGGCAGGTAAACAAGAAGGCTACTCATGGAGACATGCCGTCGTCGTCATTCTTGCCATCACCACCTCCGCCAGCCTCGCGCTCCCCGGCTCCAGCATGGTCCTCAGGTTCATCGGAAGATAGTTCCGCTATCAAGTCCTCCACATGGTCCTCCACCCACTCGGCGAGGGCATCTCGAATCACTTCGGGCACAGGGGCGAGCACCGCCTCGAAGTCGAAGTGCGGATCGAGGCGAAGGAGGTGGCTGAAGATGCGCGAGGCCGCCTACGCGAGGAAGTCGTGGCGCTTCTCCTTCACGAGCTCGCTGATCTTCTCTGCACCCTCTTCAAAGCACTCCACGACCCTAGAAAAGAAGCCCAGGTACCTGGCATCGTCAGGGGTGAGGGGGCTCGCGACGCTCTCACCGCAGATGTCGCTCAGGGCCCGGTGGGCCCTCTTCTCGAGGGACTAGAACATCTTGGAGCACGTGTGCTGAAGGTCGCGGGCAAGATTCGCCTCGTCCGAAGCCTTCTCCACGAGGGAAGTAACGCCTTTCACCTGCTTGTAGAGGAAGGACAGCTCGGCCTCGGCAGCCGCTTGGGCATCCATCGTAGCTTTTTGGCATCGCTCCGCCTGCCCTAACCTTCTCCGGAGGTCGTTGGCCTCGCCTTTGAGGTGGTCGCGTCGCCTACAGAAACGAGATTCCTGAAGCTTCAACTTGGCGCGATAATCCTGGAGAAGGAAGCGCCGAACCTCCGCCACCTTGTCGTTGAACTCCTCCTGAACCTGCGCCTCGCGGGCGGCGAGGGAATCCTTGGCAAGCGACACCTGCTGCTCCCTTACCTCCAGTCTCTCACGCTCCAGGCTCTGCTCCAGCGCCTCCATCGCCAACGCGTCTTCGGGCATACGGGGGTCCGCGCCGCCAGTGGTGGACTCGATCGCCAAGTTGTCAAGTGCAGCCCCTCGCGCCTGGATTCGCCTTTCAAGGGCAGCGTTGATGGCTTGAAGCTCCTCCAAGCGATCCTCAGAAGCCTTGCGACGGCTGTCGGCAGCTTGGGCCTCAGCAAGGGCGCGTTCGCGAGCCTCCACCGCCGCGGCAAGGGACCCCTCGGTGTCCGCACGGGCGCGTTCATGTTGTAGGCGGCCGAGATTTACAGCCACCCCAAGACGGTGCCACTCCCAGGCGAGGCGCTGGCGCTCCGCCTCCAGGCGGGTGTTAGTGTCAGCAAGCTCCACCCCCAGGCGCCCCAGCGCGTTCGCTGCGTCTTGGAGCAGGCCACGCCGCACGGCGCTTCGGTCACTTGCGAGCTCGAGGACCCAGCCAGGATCACCTCCTTCCCCAAGATAGATGGGGAAGGCACGCGAGGGGCTGCGCGACCCCGACGCACGCCCGGGAGTTGGGGGCTCCCACCTTTCCTTCCCAGGTGGAGGTCGCGTCTCACGAGGCCCCGCGTCTTCGCCCGAGGGGGGACCGAGGGCACGGCGCGACGCGTCCCCAGGGAAGGCCGACAGCAGGGGGCATAGCCCCTCCCCTGCGAGTTGGAGGCCGCGTGTGAAGAAGATCACGGGGAGCTCGCACTCCGGGCCTCCTGAGGATCGCACGAGCTCGGGTGTGGGCGCCCATCCGCATGGAGTTCCGCAGCCCACGGAAGATGGGGCCACGATGGGCCCGGCGGCCTTGGGAGGCGGCGATGGTGACACAACTCCTCCTCCGTCAGTGGGGAGCCTGCGGAACAGAAGTTCAAAAGGAATACACCAAGAGAAGACCGGGGGGACGCAGGCGCTTACTCATCCACGGCGACCCATTTCCTCTTCATTGGCACCCACGGCGCCGAGGAGCGGCTACCCCCGGGAACCTTCCTCTTCCGGCGAGCGCGGGAGCCGGAGGACAACGTATCGATGACCGGCACCTGGCACCCTGCGACGGAGGCGGCGGCCTACTCCATCGACGGGGTGTCACCCTCGCCCCCGGGCTGGGCCGGAACAAGAGTCTGGGGAATGGGCGACGTAGGACACCCCGCCTCGGCCAAGGGAGGAGCCGCGGCCTCAGGACCCCCAGGACTCAAGACCCTCGCGGGGGGATCGCCCCGGGGACGCGCTCCCTCCGGAGGAAGAAACCCCCACTCGTCGAAGCGCGGCATCTTCCGGACGAGGGTTTCCCCGTCCTTGTAGCTATACAAGGGGAGGCCGTCCCGGGGGAGCTCGCCCGGTTCCCCGCCGGTCAAGCGATGAAGCAGCTCGCGCACCACGCTAGAAGAAAGAGGCGGGACCTGGATCCTCATGGGGTCGTGAGGACCTGTGAAAGCCCACATCGGGCGGGAATGGCGCTGGAGGGGAGCAATTCGTCGGCAGGAGAACTCCCGCACCACCATCGCCATTGTCACACCCGCCTCCTTCAACTCCGCCAGCCTGACCAAAACCCGCGCGAGCCGCGGGTCGACAAGCTCCACATGCTCCCACCCGGGATTCGGCACTGCGGGAACTGACGGGGGTTGGAACAGAGGGCCGGCCTCAGCCGCATCAACGTACACCCACTGCCTCCGGAATCCTTCTGCATTTGGAGAGAGTCGGGCGTCGAGGGCCCCGTCAGCCGACGCATCGACCGCTCTCAGGGACACACACCCAGAGCATTGCCCCCCTGGGCTCAACTGGAGGGAGAAGAAGTGGCGAAGCAGGGCTACAGAAGGGGGAATGCCAACGAAGGCCTCACATAGGAACGCGAAGGCAGAAAGGAGAACGAGGTAGCCGGGGTCAAGATGGAGCACGTGCACCCGATAATGCGAAAGCACGGCGGAAAGGAAATCCGAGAAGGCGGCAGCAAGCCCGAAAGAAGGGCATGTAGATGAAGGGGAATGACGGTGGCCTCTGGCTCGCTCAGAGGCCGCGAGCCCAGCCGAATCTTGGTCGCCCCCCATTCGTTGGAGCTGGCAGCGACCATCAGTCGAACCTTCTCCAACCCCTCGAGATTCACCACCAAGGACCAGCCCAACACGGGCTCCGGCGGCGATGAAGTCCCCGACGTCTCTAGGCCCTCGCCCCCTCCCTTCTTGGGGGGCATGGAAGGCGGCCCGGCCGGGGCGGGCGCAGAATTCGGCGGAGAAGGCGAAATCCGCGGGAGAGGGGAAAATAGACGGCGAGACCGATGGGGAACGAAGATGGTTTGGTGGCGTGCGCCAAGCAATTTGACAGCCCGAACAGTTGCCGAGGCGGCGTGAGGGAGTGGAGGCATCGGCCTCTCGGAGGGTGCCACATGTCAAGCCTGGCCTGCAGGCGGTTGGGGCCCGCGGCGCTTCGGGCCATCTTCAATGGCTTCGCCCAGAAGCCAACTCGAGCGTGCCTTGGGCCCGGGGGCTACTATCGGCGTTCTGGGAACGGGGGTACCCATACTTGCCTGCCCGCAGCCCAGGGCATGACCCACTTCAATGGCCAAGTGCGGCCTAGCGCGGCCCCACTCAAGACAAGGCCCTCGCGAGGGCCCCGAGCTCGCGAGGGAAGCAGCGCCAAGACCTGCGAGAATAGGCCTCCCCAGGCCTCCTCCTGAGCGGCGCAGATCTCTATGTAACGCTTGTCCTCGGGAGGCCAAGGCTGACACAAGGCGGGCCAGGCGGGACAGTTTCCTCTTTGGTGCAAAGGAGACATGGATGTACGCCAGTTCCCAAAGCGCCCCCAAAGGTTTCCATTCCGGTGCAATGAGACCAAGACCACGAGCCCTGCAGGACGGATGTCATCGCCGAGCCCACCACTGCATCACCAACAGCTACTTTGCAGACGAAGACCACCTTTCGTCAGGATAAGGGTGTACCCCTTGTCCCCTGATACGTCTCCATCGTATCTATAATTTTTGATTGTTTCATGCCAATATTCTACAACTTTCATATACTTTTGGCAACTTTTTATACTATTTTTGGGACTAACATATTGATGCAGTGCCCAGTGCGAGTTCCTGTTTGTTGCATGTTTTTTGTTTCGCAGAATATCCATACCAAACGAAGTCTAAACGCGATAAAAACTTACGGAGATTTTTTTTGGAATATATGTAATTTTTGGGAAAAAGAATCAACGCGAGACGATGTCCGAGGGGCCCACAAGCCATAGGGGCGCGCCCTGGACCCTTGTGGTCACCCCGTAAGGCGGTTAGCGCCCTTCTTTCGCCGCAAGAAAGCTAATATCCGGATACAAATCGTGTTAAAATTTCAGCCCAATTGGAGTTACGGATCTCCGGGAATTTAAGAAACGGTGAAAGGCCAGAATCGGGAAGGCAGAAACAGAAGGAAACAGAGAGAGAGGTCCAATCTCGGAGGGGCTCCCGCCCCTTCGCTGCCATTGAGGCCAAGTACCAGTGGGGAAACCCTCCTCCCATCTAGGGGGGAGGTCAAGGAAGAAGAAGGAGGAGGGGGGCTCTCTCCCCCCTCTCTCCCGGTGGCGCCGAACGCCGCCGGGGCCATCATCGTGAAGGCGATCTACACCAATAACTTCGCCGCCGTCATCACCAACTCTCTCCCCCTCTATGCAGCGGTTCAACACCTCTTCTCCCCGCTGTAATCTCTACTTAAACATGGTGCTCACCGCTATATATTATGTCCCAATGATGTATGGCTATCCTATGATGTTTGAGTAGATTGCCTAGGGACAAATAACTTTCTTGTGACAAAAAGCTCTCTACTAAAACTAACTTAGTTGTTTCTTTATGTAAGCAGCCCCTAGTTTTTATTTACGTGCTCTTTATTATCTTGTAAACCTATCCTATCACACCTACAAAGTACTTCTAGTTTCACACTTGTTCTAGGTAAAGCGAACGTTAAGCGTGCGTAGAGTTGTATCGGTGGTCGATAGAACTTGAGGGAATATTTGTTCTACCTTTAGCTCCTCGTTGGGTTCGACACTCTTACTTACCGAGAAAGGCTACAATTGATCCCCTATACTTGTGGGTTATCAAGACCTTTTTCTGGCGCCGTTGCCGGGGAGCAATAGCGTGGGGTGAATATTCTCGTGGGTGCTTGTTTGCTTTATCACTAAGTAGATTTTATTTGTTGTTCTAAGTTGTTCTCTATCTTTAGTTATGGATATGGAACACGAAATACCAAAAAAATAGTTGAACCTACTACACCAATGGTTGAAGAACCACTCAAAATCTATCTCACTGTTGAAGCTTTTTACTTGGATCATCTTCGATCCTTTTGTGCTCGTGCTGAAACCCCAACTAGCTTAGTTGAGGGAAAATCATTAAATGAGCATGCTTATTATGTGCGACACCGCTTATCTCAAAAGGGAAACTTTTATGGCATCATATTGATACTTTGCAATGCTATGCTTGGAATTTATGCAAAATTTATGATTTTACTTGTTGTTCTGAAGACCCTAAAAATCACCTTCCCTATCAATGTGAGTTTAAGGATAATGGAATCGTATCTTCTTATGCCAAGGGTGTTTATAATTACTATGATATTGAGCAAATTGAAGAATGTGTTGCTTTTAAGGGTGCCTATGAAATTGCTTATTTGATTGAAAAGTATGATGCTACTCTTTACAAATCTGAAAGTTTTGCCATACTTAAATATTGCTATGAAAACTATGCTTCTAATGCTTATGTTAAGCCATATATTGAGGACTCCTCCGCTGTCCAAGAGGAGACTAATATTTTGCAGGAATTTATGGAAGAAGAAATTGATGACACTGTGAGCTCATTGGATGAAAAAGATGAGGAGAAGAGCGAAGAAAAAAAGGAGGAAGAGCGGATTAGCTACCCGTGCCCACCTTCTAATGAGAGTAACTCTTCAACTCATACATTGTTTAATTTCCCTTCGTTCTTACCGAAGGATGAATGCTATGATAATTGCTATGATCCCTTGGATTCGTTTGAAATATCCCTTTTTGATGAACTTGATGCTTGCTATGCTTTTGGCAATGATGCCAATATGAATGATGCTTATGGAGATGAACTTGCTATAGTTCCTTATGTTAAACGTGAAATTGTTGCTATTGCACCCACACATGATAGTCCTATCACTACTGGAATCTGGCATTTTGCCGTCTGCCAGCTCTTTGCCGTCTGCCAGCTCATGGCAAAGAGGCTCTTTGCCGTCTGCTTGGGGAAAGCAGACGGCAAAGAACCAGCTCATGGCAAAGAGGCTCTTTGCCATCAGCTGGTTCTTTGCCGTCTGCCAGCTGACGGCAAATAGGTCAAAGGCAGACGGCAAAGAGCCAGGTGGGCCCCACGGGGCACGGCGTGGCTAGGTCAACTTCTTTGCCGTCTGCTGGCAGACGGCAAAGAGGGGACAGATGGCAATGTCCCTCCTTTGCCGTCTGGTTGCAGACGGCAAAGAAGTGATGTGGGCGAGCCTTAACGGTCACCCTCTTTGCCGTCTGCTAGCAGACGGCAAAGAGGGGCCACTTAACGGGCGGCCGTCTCCCCCCCTCTCTCTCTCTCTCTCCCTCCCAGCCCTCTCCTCCTTTTGTCACCCCCGCCAGTCGCCGCCGCCGGCCAGCCCCGCCCCCGGAGCCAGCCCCGCCCCCGGAGCCAGCCCCGCCGCCGGTCAGCCCGCCCGTCCCGCCCACCGGACCCAGGCCGCGGCGGCCACCCCGCCGCGCCCCATCGCTGGAGGTCACTGCGCCGCCCCGCCCCGCCGCCGGAACCCTCCCCGCGGCCCCTGCGCCGCCCCGCCCCGCCGCCGGAGCCCTCGGCCTTCCTCCAGCGGCCCCCTCCCCGCGGCCAGCCTCCACCGGCCGACCTCGCCGGAGCAAGGTGAGCTCCATTTTTTTCTGTTATTTCCTGTTTAGTTCTAGGTTTAGTGCTAGGTTTAGGTTTAGTTTTAGGTTTAATGCTAGGTTTAGTTTAGATAAATAGAAGAGGAAGAAGAAAGATGAAAAAAAACAGAAAAAGTAGAAGAAGAGGGAGAAAGGAAAAGAAGAAGAAGAAGAAGAAGGAGAAGGAGAAGAAGAAGAGGAAAAAGGAAAAGAAGGAAGAAGAAGAAGAAGAAGAAGAAGAAGAGGAGAAGAAAAGAAGAAGAAGAAGAAGAAAAAGGAAAAGAAGAGGAGGAGAAGAAAAAAAAGAAGAAGAAGAAGAAGAAGAAGAAAGAGGAGAGGAGGAGGAGAAGAAGAAGAAGGAGAAGAAGAAGAAGAAGAAGAGGAAGAAAAGGAAGAAGAGGAAGAAGAGGAAGAAGAAGAAAAGGAAAAAAGAGGAAAAAAAGAAGAAGAGGAAGAAGAAGAAAACGACACCCCGACCCGACACCCCAACCCCGACCCGACACCCCGACCCCGACCCGACACCCCGACACCCCGACACCGCACCCCGACACCACGACACCACGACACCCAGACACGACACCCCTGACACCCCGACACCCCGACCCCGACACGACACCCGGACCCCGACCCGACACCCCGACACCACGACACCCCGACAGCCCGACACCACACCCCGACACTACGACACCACGACACCCAGACACGACACCCCTGACACCCCAACACCCCGACCCCGACACGACACCCCGACCCCGACACGACACCCCGACACCCCGACACCCCGACAGCCCGACACCACACCCCGACACCATGACACCCAGACACGACACCCCTGACACCCCGACACCCCGACCCCGACACGACACCCCGACCCCGACACGACACCACGACACCCCGACACCACGACACCCAGACACGACACCCCCGACACCCCCTACCCCCGACACCTCTTCGGCCTCCTGTTGACCGAAAAGGTGCTCTTCGGCCTTCCAGAGGCCGATGGGGTCATATATTTGTGAATTATGAGTTAGGTCATATATTTTCCGATTTTGTTATGAAAAACATCATATATATTTGTGTTGATCGGGTGGATTTAAATGTGCAGTTGTTTCGTCGCTGCGAGGGTCTGGTGTTCGACGACCTCCCCGTGCATTCGACGACCTCCCCATGCGTTCGACGAGCTCCGCCCCTGCGTTCGTGGGTGAGCACAAATGACATCTGCTCCTCCCCACTTAATTTGCTCTGTTCCGGTCTTCGTGCCGATGAAACTTGCTAGCTATAGGTGTCTTCAATCATCAGTATGCGTCTCCCGTTCGAAAGGGCGGCATCTATAAATATGCATGTCTTTGTCATTGCAGGTATTCAATTTTTTTATGTTGTACTAATTTCGTTTACTCTTTGTCATTGCAGGTGTTGACAGATGGTGGGCGCGGGTCGAGAGCGCTCCGAGCCTCCTTCCTCGGCGTGTGCTGGGAGGGGTGCTATTATTCCACCCGAGCACCTCCGGATAGCGCTGGTACACAGTATGCAGACACCAGCGGGCGCTTCTTCTTCGGCCGGGAGAGGTCGGGGGAAGACGAAGAGGGGTGCTAGAGGTGGACGTGGCGGCGGGAGAGGTAGGAAGGCTGCTACGCCTTCCTCGCCGCCACCCCCAGCTGATTCTCCCAACCACAGGAGTGCTCCGTCTCAGGTGGACCCGTCTGACTTGGACCCGTCTCGGACTCCGGTCCATGAGCCTCGGGCCGACGAGCCTCGGGTCGCCGAGCCTTCGTCCCAGGAGACTCCGGTCCCAGAGTCTTCGTCCCAGGAGACTCCGGTCCTAGAGTCTTCGTCCCACGTGACTCCGGAGGCTAGTGGCCATGCTGATGGTGGCGAGGACAGCTTTTCTGAGGATAGCTATAGCGAGGGCGAGCTGGTTGAGGAGGGCAAGAAGGTCTACCAGCGTGGTGGTACAAAGCTCCCGCCCGTGCCGGCGACCCGCGATCAGAGGTGGTTGATTGTGCCTAATGGGGAGAAGTAAGTGCATTTACTCTTTTTTAACCTTTTGCCTTCATGTT
The DNA here is from genome assembly GCA_039707655.1 of Elymus sibiricus. Taxonomy (NCBI): domain Eukaryota; kingdom Viridiplantae; phylum Streptophyta; class Magnoliopsida; order Poales; family Poaceae; genus Elymus; species Elymus sibiricus. The sequence continues at coordinate 309,654,943 of CM077671.1, forward strand.
TCTTCAAATTAATATCTAATGTGTTGGCCTTGTCATACTGCAGGGGTTGGAAACACGCCACTGGTGTCCGCAGGCCCAACCAGGTCCTTGGTGTGCTTCTCCGGCACCACTTCCCGGGGTGGGTCAAGTTGCCCGGTGAGGGTGAGGTTCCACAGCTAGCACTGAGCTGGGAGCTGTACGTGGCTGCCCCGGCCCCGCCGGAGGAGAGGGTCGACGGTGTCTTGTGCGAGACGGTGGCCGACATTGTGATCCGGCGGTTTTGGGTAATTTCTCCTTTACAGAATTAAAAATCAACAGCACCTAGTGATTGTACTAATCAGTGTTGTCTTGTTTGATTGCAGACCTTCTACAGGTGTCTTGAGGAACATGAGGCGGACGCGGCTATTGTTCTCGTAGCCGAGTGCAAGCGCCTATTTCAGAACTTACGGCACGAGACTCGGGTGCAGGCTGTTCGAGACTACTACGCCTCGACTAACATTAAGAGGGCCAAGAAGAAGTGCCGCGCCAAGTTTCTGAGTAAGGAGAAGTACATGAAGGTAATTACCTATTCTTAAGGCCTTGTACTTACTTTCCTTTATTTGATTCGTAGGCGTAGCGCTGAAATTTCTCTTGTCTAACTTAGGTGCCCCCGAGATGGTGTGCGGATAGGATGGACTGTTGGGAGGCATTGGTGGATGAGTGGTGCTCTCCCCAATGGATAGCCGTCCACAACAAGGCCAAGGATAAGCGTGCCCAAATGAAAGGTGTGCCACACCATCAAGGGAGCTCCAACCTGTTTGAGTTCGGGGATCACTGGGTATGTGGTTTGCTTCATGATTCATGCAATTTCATTCTTCATGCTAGCTTGAGCCCTTAACTAATATTTTGTTCCTCTCTTTTAGGCGCGACACAACAAGAAGGAGGTGCCACCGCTGTTCGACCTCTATGCCATGGCCCATACTGCCCCGTACAAGAAGGCCAAGGCATTCTCTGAGGATGACCTCGATCATCCAGGACGCTTCAGCAACATCTCCTCCCACAACAAGCTCGTGAGGTACAGAGATGAGGGGAAGACGAGGAAAGGGGAGGACTTCAACCCGAGCCAGAGTCCTTTTGATCCAGAGCTCGTGATGATATCTGGTGGCGGGAGGCCCCATGGCTCGATAGCCATTGGGGATGGACTGATACGTTGTCCTAGAACTCTCCCGGAGATCAAGAAGCGCCAGACGAGCTCCGATCCTGAGATAAGGCCTCGTCCACGGCCAATGGAGCTCGCCATCGAGGCTAGGGCCCAGGAGCTTCTGGCGGAGGCAAACAGGTAGGCGGCGGAGAGGGAGAGGGACATGGAGGAGAGGATGGCTAGGCTGCTGGAGGAGGAGAGGAACCGGAACAACGCGTCTCACCGGGCCCTATACGAGCTCCTCGTGGTAAGTTTCTCCTGCATATTAGCCAAATCATGCACGTAATGTTCGTTTCATCACTAACTAATATGACTGACTCGTGAAAACAAAATGTGCAGACCGTGTGCCAGAACAACGGTCAGACCCCTCCGCCGATGCCCCAGATTGGTATAGCGCCCACGGTGAGTTTCATTTGAATGGTCATTAGTTACTAGTATTCACATTTGAGTTGCATCATGCTAACGAGACATTGCAAATGATCTTTGGTGCAGCATGCCTCTCGACAAGCATCGACCGATCCTTCTGCGTCTGCCGCAACCCCGACCGGTCCTTCTCCGTCTCACACTGGCGCAAGCCCGACCGGTCCTTCACCTCCGTGATGATGGTAAGTTTTCCCAAGTGTTTTGCTTAACAAATGCATACTTAGCTTAACAAATGACCTACTTAGCTCCAAAATGACCTATACTTAGCTTATTTTCCTCGAAAATGACATAATAACCTTACTTAGCTCGAAAATGACATATTTTACCTAGGATAGCTATAAAATGCCCTATACTTAGCATTTTTTCCTCCAAAATGACTTGATATGCTTAGTTAGCTAAAAAATAGCATAACTACCTAGGATAGCTCAATAATGATCTATACTTAGCTTAGCTAGTTCATTTATGACATAATTAGCTCACTTAGGTAAAAATGGCATAATAACCTTGGTTTAGCTCCAAAATGACCTATACTTAGCTTATTTTCCTTGAAAATGACATAATAACCTTACTTAGCTCCAAACTGACATACTTTACCTAGGATAGCTATAAATATGCTTAGTTAGCTCAAAAATGGCATAACTACCTAGGTTAGCTCAAAAATGGCATAACTACCTAGCTTAGCTCTAAAATGACCTACACTTAGCATTTTTACCTAGCTTAGCTAAAAAATGGCATTTTTACCTACCTTAGTTAGAAGAAGAAGAAGATAAAGAAGAGGAGAGGAGAAAAAGAAAGAGAAGAAAAATTCTTCTTCTTCTTATTCTTCTTCTTCTTCTTCTTCTTCTTTTTCTTCTTCTTCTTCTAGCTAGTCTTCTTCTTCTTCTTCTAACTTTCTTCTTTCCCAATTTGCAGATTTGCTTTAGATGAGGAAGCTTGCGTTGATGGAGTCTACTCTTCTCCTTGTGCTTCCTTTTTGTTTTGATTTTGTACGATGAACTTTGTTGTTGGAAACTTGTTGTTGGATATGTTGTTGGAAACTTGTTGTTGGATATGTGTTGGTATGCTTCTTGAAAGTATTTTCAAATGTGTATATATATATATCTATGAAATTCTGTGAAATTGAATGAATTTAAGAAAAAACAGAAAAAACAGGGGCTATACAGGCTCTTTGCCGTCTGCTGGCAGACGGCAAAGAGCTTTGCCATGAGCCAGCAGACGGCAAAGCTGCCACGTGGCAGCTACCTGTGCAACCTGGGGGGCACTGGGCTGGCCTATGTGGTTGCTTTGCCGTCTGCTGGCAGACGGCAAAGAACTTTGCATCTTTGCCGTCTGCAAGCAGACGACATAGCGAGCCACGTGGCAGCTATCTGGGGGGGAACCTGGGCTAGCCTATTTGGCCACTTTGCCGTCTGCTAGCAGACGGCAAAGCATGCTGTTAACCCCTTAACGGACCTAAGCTGCCGCATGTGCCGTCCATGCCCTTTGCCGTCTGCTGGCAGACGGCAAAGACCTTTGCATCTTTGCCGTCTGCCAGCAGACGGCAAAGTGCCCTTTACCGTGGCTTGTTCAGCCGGATGTGGTGCCGTCCGCAATGCATGCCTTTGCCGTCAGCCATGGCAGACGGCAAAGATCCTGATTCCAGTAGTGTATTATCTTTTTGAATTCTCCCAACTACATTATATCGGAGAAGTTTGCACTTATTAAGGATTATATAGATGGGTGGCCTTTTACTATTACACATGATGATTTTGATAGATATAATATGCATGTGCTTGCTGCTCCTACTTGCAATTATTACGAGAGAGGAACTACATCTCCACCTCTCTATGTTTCTAATATGATAAAATTGCAAGAAACTGCTTATGCTATGTATTGGCCTTTACTTGATGTGCATGAATTGTTCTTTTACGATATGCCAATGCATAGGAAGAGAGTTAGACTTCGTTGTTGCATGATATATGTTAATTTGTGCTCACTACTAAATTACAAATCATTGTTAATTAAAATTGGCTTTGATATACCTTGGGATCCGGGTGGATCAATTACTTGAGCACTTTATGCCTAGCTTAATGGCTTTAAAGAAAGCGCTGCCAGGGAGACAACCCGGAAGTTTTAGAGAGTCATTTTATTCTGTTGTCTGCTTTTATATAGTTTTAAAAAAAAGTGGGGAACCTTAAACTTTTTCAAAAAGAAAAGTGAAAGTTAGAGAGACGAGCATTGTTAAAATGGGAGCATGCCTTGAACTTTGTTCATGCCCATGAAAACCTTGTGAATCTTAATTACAGAAACTTTTCAACAAAAATAATTATCCCCTTGTATAAATCCATTGTATTATAAAAATAATGTGCCAAGATTTGCCTTTAGGATGATTAGATTGCTTGTTTGGTGTGTGCAGTGCAAAAACAGAAACTTTGGCTGTAGTGCGTGAATTTACATTTTTTACTGGAATGTCAAAAGTTTCTGAATTTTTTACACACTACTGTTATGCAAAAAATTTATTTTTTCCTAATTTTTCAGAATTTTTAGAGTTACAGAAGTATGGTGAATGTTCAGATTACTACAGACTGTCCTGTTTTTGACAGATTCTGTTTTTGATGCATTGTTTTGCTCGTTTTGATGAAACTATCGATTGTATCGGTGGTATAAGCCATGGAAAAGTTATATTACAGTAGCTACAATGCAAAAACAAAATATGAATTGGTTGGCCACAGTACTTAAAGTTGTAATTTGCTTTATTATTACTAACGGATCTCACAAGGGTTTTGTTAAGTTTTGTGTGATTGAAGTTTTCAAGTTTTGGGTGAGATCACGATGGATGAAGGAATAACGAGTGGCAAGAGCCTAAACTTGGGGATGCCCGAGGCACCCCAAGGTAATATTCAAAAACTCCCAAGCAACTAAGCTTGGGGATGCCCCGGAAGGCATCCCCTCTTTCTTCTAACAACCATCGGTAATTTCACTTGGAGCTATATTTTTATTCGTCACACGATATGCGTAAATCTTGGAGCGTCGTGTGCTTTTTTATTTTTATTTTAATAATGCACCATGCTGGTATGATAAAGTCCCTGGTTGATTTATAGAAGGCTCTTTGCACCTCACTTATATCTTTTGAGTATGGCTTTATAGAATGCTTCATGTGCTTCACTTATATCATTTGAAGTTTGGATTGCCTGTTTTTCTACACATAGAAAACCGCCATTTGTAGAATGCTCTTTTGCTTCACTTATATTTGTTAGTGCGTGGGCATATCTTTTGTAGAAAGAATTAAACTCTCATGCTTCACTTATATCTATTTAGAGAGTTAACAGGAGTTGGTCATTCACATGGTTAGTCATAAAATCCTACATAAAACTTGTAGATCACTGAATATGATGTGTTTGATTCCTTTCAATAGTTTTGCGATATAAAGATGGTGATACTAGAGTCATGCTAGTGAGTAATTGTGGATTGGTAGAAATACTTGTGTTAATGTTTGTGATTCCCGTAGCATGCACGTATGGTGAACCGTTATGTGATGAACTCGGAGCATGATTTATTTATTGATTGTCATCCTTTGTGGGGAGGTCGGGATCGCGCGATGGTTAACTCCTACCAACCCTTCCCATAGGAGCATGCGTGTAGTACCTTGTTTCGATGACTAATAATTTTTTGCAATAAGTATGTGAGTTCTTTATGACTAATGTTGAGTCCATGGATTCTACGCACTCTCACCCTTCCACCATTGCTAGCCTCTCTAGTACCGCGCAACTTTCGCCGGTGCATTAAACCCACTATATTCTCTTCCTCAAAACAGCCACCATACCTACCTATTATGGCATTTCCATAGCCATTCCGAGATATATTGCCATGCAACTTCCACCGTTCCGTTTATTATGACACGCACCATCATTGTAATATTGCTTTGCATGATCGTAAGATAGCTAGCATGATGTTTTCATGGCTTGTCTGTTTTTTGATGTCATTGCTACGCTATATCATTGCACATCCCGGTACACCGCCGGAGGCATTCATATAGAGTCATATTTTGTTCTAGTATCGAGTTGTAATTCTTGAGTTGTAAATAAATAAAAGTGTGATGATCATCATTATTAGAGCATTGTCCCATGTGAGGAAAGGATGATGGAAGCTATGATTCCCTCACAAGTTGGGACGAGTTCCGGACTTTACAAAAAAATAAAAGAGGCCAAAGAAGCCCAAATAAAAAATAGGCCAAAGAAGCCCACCAAAAAAACAAAAAAATGAGAGAAAAGAGAGAAGGGGCAATGCTACTATTCCTTTGTCCACACTTGTGCTTCAAAGTAGCACCATGATCTTCATGATAGAGAGTCTCCTATATTGTCACTTTCATATACTAGTGGGAATTTTTCATTATAGAACTTGGCTTGTATATTCCAATGATGGGCTTCCTCAAGTTGCCCTAGGTCTTCGTGAGCAAGCAAGTTGGATGCACACCCACTTAGTTTTCAGTTTGAGCTTTCATACACTTATAGCTCTAGTGCATCCGTTGCATGGCAATCCCTACTAACTTGCATCAATATCGATTGATGGGCATCTCCATAGCCCATTAATTTGCCTAGTTGATGTGAGACTATCTCCTTCTTTTTGTCTTCTCCACAACCTCCACCATATTCTATTCCACCTATACTTCTATATCCATGGCTCACGCTCATGTATTGCGTGAAAGTTGAAAAAGTTTGAGAATACTAAAGTATGAAACAATTGCTTGGCTAAAACCGGGGTTGTGCATGATTTAATACTTTGTGTGATGAAGATGGAGCATAGCCAGACTATATGATTTTGTAGGGATAACTTTCTTTGGCCATGTTATTTTGAGAAGACATGATTGCTTTATTAGTATGCTTGAAGTATTATTTTCTTAATGTCAAATGATAGACTATTGCATTGAATCACTCGTGTCTTAATATTCATGCCATGATTAGATTATATGATCAAGATTATGCTAAGTAGCATTCCACATCAAAAATTATCTTTTTTATCATTTACCTACTCGAGGACGAGCAGGAATTAAGCTTGGGGATTCTGATACGTTTCTGTCATATCTATAATTTTTGATTGTTTCATGCCAATATTCTACAACTTTCATATACTTTTGGCAACTTTTTATACTACTTTTTGGGACTAACATATTGATCCAGTGCCCAGTGCCAGTTCCTGTTTGTTGCATGTTTTTTGTTTCGCAGAAAATCCATATCAAACGAAGTACAAACGGGATAAAAACTTACGGAGATTTTTTTTGGAATATATGTGAATTTTGGGAAGTGGAATCAACAGAAGGCGGTGCCCGAGGGGCCCACAAGCCATAGGGGCGTGCCCCAGGGGGTAGGGCGCGCCCTGGACCCTTGTGGTCACCCCGTAAGGCGGTTGGTGCCCTTCTTTCGCCGCAAGAAAGCTAATATCCGGATAAAAATCGTGTTAAAATTTCCGCCCAATCGGAGTTACGGATCTCCGGGAATATAAGAAATGGTGAAAGGCCAGAATCTGGGAAGGCAGAAACAGAAGGAAACAGAGAGAGATCCAATCTTGGAGGGGCTCTCGCCCCTCCGCGGCCATGGAGGCCATGGACCAGAGGGGAAACCCTTCTCTCATCTAGGGGGAAGGGTAAGGAAGAAGAAGAAGGAGGGGGGCTCTCTCCCCCTCTCTCCCGGTGGCGCCGGAACGCCGTCGGGGCAATCATTGTGTGACGGCGATCTACTCCAACAAGTCTGTCATCTTCACCAACACCTCCATCACCTTCCCCCATCTATCTACAGCAGTCCAGTCTCCCGCAACCCGCTGTACCCTCTACTTGGACATGGTGCTTTATGCTTCATAATATTATCCAATGATGTGTTGCCATCCTATGATGTCTGAGTAGATTTTTGTTGTCCTATCGGTGATTGGTGAATTGCTATGATTGGTTTAATTTGCTTGTGGTTATGTTGCTGTCCTTTGGTGCCCATCATATGAGCGCGCGCGTGGATCACACCATAGGGTTAGTTGTATGTTGATAGGACTATGTATTGGAGGGCAAGGGTGATAGCAGCTTCAGCCTAGCATAGAAATTGATGCATACGGGATTGAAGGGGGACCAATATATCTTAATGCTATGGTTGGGTTTTACTTTAATGAACGTTAGTAGTTGCGGATGCTTGCTAATAGTTCCAATCATAAGTGCATAGAATTCCAAGTAAGGGATGACATGCTAGCAGTGGCCTCTCCCACATAAAACTTGCTATCGGTCTAGTAACGTAGTCAATTGCTTAGGGACAATTCCGCAACTCCTACCACCACTTTTCCACACTCGTTAAACTAACTTAATTGTTACTTTATCTAAACAGCCCCTAGTTTTTATTTACGTGTTCTTTATTACCTTGCAAACCTATCCCGTTACACCTACAAAGTACTTCTAGTTTCATACTTGTTCTAGGTAAAGCGAACGTTAAGCGTGCGTAGAGTTGTATCGGTGGTCGATAGAACTTGAGGGATTATTTGTTCTACCTTTAGCTCCTCGTTGGGTTCGACACTCTTACTTATCGAGAAAGGCTACAACTGATCCCCTATACTTGTGGGTTATCATTCACCACCGATCCCCGGGGAGATCTTGTTTTAACAAAGCTCGCGGCTCCCCTCGAAGAGCCCGCGAGCCCTGACGCCCTAACGTCGAGAACGGTGGATCCTGCAGCTGGAGTAGCTCTCATCCCTGGTTCGGCCATAAAGCCCAACCTGGTCGATATGCCCGGATCCGCCTCCCCCGAGCACGGCCCGGGCACGCCCTCGAGCAACACCGGGGCATTAGTATAGCGGATCGACCCCGAACACTCAAACGACAAAAATGCCCACCAAAAAAAATGAGAGAAAAAAGAGAAGGGGCAATGATACTATTCCTTTTTCCACACTTGTGCTTCAAAGTAGCACCATGATCTTCATGATAGAGAGTCTCCTATGTTGTCACTTTCATATACTAGTGGGAATTTTTCATTATAGAACTTGGCTTGTATATTCCAATGATGGGCTTCCTCAAGTTGCCCTAGGTCTTCGTGAGCAAGCAAGTTGGATGCACACCCACTTAGTTTTCAGTTTGAGCTTTCATACACTTATAGCTCTAGTGCATCCGTTGCATGGCAATCCCTACTAACTTGCATCGATATCGATTGATGGGCATCTCCATAGCCCATTAATTTGCCTAGTTGATGTGAGACTATCTCCTTCTTTTTGTCTTCTCCACAACCTCCACCATATTCTATTCCACCTATACTTCTATATCCATGGCTCACGCTCATGTATTGCGTGAAAGTTGAAAAAGTTTGAGAATACTAAAGTATGAAACAATTGCTTGGCTAAAACCGGGGTTGTGCATGATTTAATACTTTGTGTGATGAAGATGGAGCATAGCCAGACTATATGATTTTGTAGGGATAACTTTCTTTGGCCATGTTATTTTGAGAAGACATGATTGCTTTATTAGTATGCTTGAAGTATTATTTTCTTAATGTCAAATGATAGACTATTGCATTGAATCACTCGTGTCTTAATATTCATGCCATGATTAGATTATATGATCAAGATTATGCTAAGTAGCATTCCACATCAAAAATTATCTTTTTTATCATTTACCTACTCGAGGACGAGCAGGAATTAAGCTTGGGGATTCTGATACGTTTCTGTCATATCTATAATTTTTGATTGTTTCATGCCAATATTCTACAACTTTCATATACTTTTGGCAACTTTTTATACTACTTTTTGGGACTAACATATTGATCCAGTGCCCAGTGCCAGTTCCTGTTTGTTGCATGTTTTTTGTTTCGCAGAAAATCCATATCAAACGAAGTACAAACGGGATAAAAACTTACGGAGATTTTTTTTGGAATATATGTGAATTTTGGGAAGTGGAATCAACAGAAGGCGGTGCCCGAGGGGCCCACAAGCCATAGGGGCGTGCCCCAGGGGGTAGGGCGCGCCCTGGACCCTTGTGGTCACCCCGTAAGGCGGTTGGTGCCCTTCTTTCGCCGCAAGAAAGCTAATATCCGGATAAAAATCGTGTTAAAATTTCCGCCCAATCGGAGTTACGGATCTCCGGGAATATAAGAAATGGTGAAAGGCCAGAATCTGGGAAGGCAGAAACAGAAGGAAACAGAGAGAGATCCAATCTTGGAGGGGCTCTCGCCCCTCCGCGGCCATGGAGGCCATGGACCAGAGGGGAAACCCTTCTCTCATCTAGGGGGAAGGGTAAGGAAGAAGAAGAAGGAGGGGGGCTCTCTCCCCCTCTCTCCCGGTGGCGCCGGAACGCCGTCGGGGCAATCATTGTGTGACGGCGATCTACTCCAACAAGTCCGTCATCTTCACCAACACCTCCATCACCTTCCCCCATCTATCTACAGCAGTCCAGTCTCCCGCAACCCGCTGTACCCTCTACTTGGACATGGTGCTTTATGCTTCATAATATTATCCAATGATGTGTTGCCATCCTATGATGTCTGAGTAGATTTTTGTTGTCCTATCGGTGATTGGTGAATTGCTATGATTGGTTTAATTTGCTTGTGGTTATGTTGCTGTCCTTTGGTGCCCATCATATGAGCGCGCGCGTGGATCACACCATAGGGTTAGTTGTATGTTGATAGGACTATGTATTGGAGGGCAAGGGTGATAGCAGCTTCAGCCTAGCATAGAAATTGATGCATACGGGATTGAAGGGGGACCAATATATCTTAATGCTATGGTTGGGTTTTACTTTAATGAACGTTAGTAGTTGCGGATGCTTGCTAATAGTTCCAATCATAAGTGCATAGAATTCCAAGTAAGGGATGACATGCTAGCAGTGGCCTCTCCCACATAAAACTTGCTATCGGTCTAGTAACGTAGTCAATTGCTTAGGGACAATTCCGCAACTCCTACCACCACTTTTCCACACTCGTTAAACTAACTTAATTGTTACTTTATCTAAACAGCCCCTAGTTTTTATTTACGTGTTCTTTATTACCTTGCAAACCTATCCCGTTACACCTACAAAGTACTTCTAGTTTCATACTTGTTCTAGGTAAAGCGAACGTTAAGCGTGCGTAGAGTTGTATCGGTGGTCGATAGAACTTGAGGGATTATTTGTTCTACCTTTAGCTCCTCGTTGGGTTCGACACTCTTACTTATCGAGAAAGGCTACAACTGATCCCCTATACTTGTGGGTTATCATTCACCACCGATCCCCGGGGAGATCTTGTTTTAACAAAGCTCGCGGCTCCCCTCGAAGAGCCCGCGAGCCCTGACGCCCTAACGTCGAGAACGGTGGATCCTGCAGCTGGAGTAGCTCTCATCCCTGGTTCGGCCATAAAGCCCAACCTGGTCGATATGCCCGGATCCGCCTCCCCCGAGCACGGCCCGGGCACGCCCTCGAGCAACACCGGGGCATTAGTATAGCGGATCGACCCCGAACACTCAAACGACAAAAATGCCCACCAAAAAAAATGAGAGAAAAAAGAGAAGGGGCAATGATACTATTCCTTTTTCCACACTTGTGCTTCAAAGTAGCACCATGATCTTCATGATAGAGAGTCTCCTATGTTGTCACTTTCATATACTAGTGGGAATTTTTCATTATAGAACTTGGCTTGTATATTCCAATGATGGGCTTCCTCAAGTTGCCCTAGGTCTTCGTGAGCAAGCAAGTTGGATGCACACCCACTTAGTTTTCAGTTTGAGCTTTCATACACTTATAGCTCTAGTGCATCCGTTGCATGGCAATCCCTACTAACTTGCATCGATATCGATTGATGGGCATCTCCATAGCCCATTAATTTGCCTAGTTGATGTGAGACTATCTCCTTCTTTTTGTCTTCTCCACAACCTCCACCATATTCTATTCCACCTATACTTCTATATCCATGGCTCACGCTCATGTATTGCGTGAAAGTTGAAAAAGTTTGAGAATACTAAAGTATGAAACAATTGCTTGGCTAAAACCGGGGTTGTGCATGATTTAATACTTTGTGTGATGAAGATGGAGCATAGCCAGACTATATGATTTTGTAGGGATAACTTTCTTTGGCCATGTTATTTTGAGAAGACATGATTGCTTTATTAGTATGCTTGAAGTATTATTTTCTTAATGTCAAATGATAGACTATTGCATTGAATCACTCGTGTCTTAATATTCATGCCATGATTAGATTATATGATCAAGATTATGCTAAGTAGCATTCCACATCAAAAATTATCTTTTTTATCATTTACCTACTCGAGGACGAGCAGGAATTAAGCTTGGGGATTCTGATACGTTTCTGTCATATCTATAATTTTTGATTGTTTCATGCCAATATTCTACAACTTTCATATACTTTTGGCAACTTTTTATACTACTTTTTGGGACTAACATATTGATCCAGTGCCCAGTGCCAGTTCCTGTTTGTTGCATGTTTTTTGTTTCGCAGAAAATCCATATCAAACGAAGTACAAACGGGATAAAAACTTACGGAGATTTTTTTTGGAATATATGTGAATTTTGGGAAGTGGAATCAACAGAAGGCGGTGCCCGAGGGGCCCACAAGCCATAGGGGCGTGCCCCAGGGGGTAGGGCGCGCCCTGGACCCTTGTGGTCACCCCGTAAGGCGGTTGGTGCCCTTCTTTCGCCGCAAGAAAGCTAATATCCGGATAAAAATCGTGTTAAAATTTCCGCCCAATCGGAGTTACGGATCTCCGGGAATATAAGAAATGGTGAAAGGCCAGAATCTGGGAAGGCAGAAACAGAAGGAAACAGAGAGAGATCCAATCTTGGAGGGGCTCTCGCCCCTCCGCGGCCATGGAGGCCATGGACCAGAGGGGAAACCCTTCTCTCATCTAGGGGGAAGGGTAAGGAAGAAGAAGAAGGAGGGGGGCTCTCTCCCCCTCTCTCCCGGTGGCGCCGGAACGCCGTCGGGGCAATCATTGTGTGACGGCGATCTACTCCAACAAGTCCGTCATCTTCACCAACACCTCCATCACCTTCCCCCATCTATCTACAGCAGTCCAGTCTCCCGCAACCCGCTGTACCCTCTACTTGGACATGGTGCTTTATGCTTCATAATATTATCCAATGATGTGTTGCCATCCTATGATGTCTGAGTAGATTTTTGTTGTCCTATCGGTGATTGGTGAATTGCTATGATTGGTTTAATTTGCTTGTGGTTATGTTGCTGTCCTTTGGTGCCCATCATATGAGCGCGCGCGTGGATCACACCATAGGGTTAGTTGTATGTTGATAGGACTATGTATTGGAGGGCAAGGGTGATAGCAGCTTCAGCCTAGCATAGAAATTGATGCATACGGGATTGAAGGGGGACCAATATATCTTAATGCTATGGTTGGGTTTTACTTTAATGAACGTTAGTAGTTGCGGATGCTTGCTAATAGTTCCAATCATAAGTGCATAGAATTCCAAGTAAGGGATGACATGCTAGCAGTGGCCTCTCCCACATAAAACTTGCTATCGGTCTAGTAACGTAGTCAATTGCTTAGGGACAATTCCGCAACTCCTACCACCACTTTTCCACACTCGTTAAACTAACTTAATTGTTACTTTATCTAAACAGCCCCTAGTTTTTATTTACGTGTTCTTTATTACCTTGCAAACCTATCCCGTTACACCTACAAAGTACTTCTAGTTTCATACTTGTTCTAGGTAAAGCGAACGTTAAGCGTGCGTAGAGTTGTATCGGTGGTCGATAGAACTTGAGGGATTATTTGTTCTACCTTTAGCTCCTCGTTGGGTTCGACACTCTTACTTATCGAGAAAGGCTACAACTGATCCCCTATACTTGTGGGTTATCATTCACCACCGATCCCCGGGGAGATCTTGTTTTAACAAAGCTCGCGGCTCCCCTCGAAGAGCCCGCGAGCCCTGACGCCCTAACGTCGAGAACGGTGGATCCTGCAGCTGGAGTAGCTCTCATCCCTGGTTCGGCCATAAAGCCCAACCTGGTCGATATGCCCGGATCCGCCTCCCCCGAGCACGGCCCGGGCACGCCCTCGAGCAACACCGGGGCATTAGTATAGCGGATCGACCCCGAACACTCAAACGACAAAAATGCCCACCAAAAAAAATGAGAGAAAAAAGAGAAGGGGCAATGATACTATTCCTTTTTCCACACTTGTGCTTCAAAGTAGCACCATGATCTTCATGATAGAGAGTCTCCTATGTTGTCACTTTCATATACTAGTGGGAATTTTTCATTATAGAACTTGGCTTGTATATTCCAATGATGGGCTTCCTCAAGTTGCCCTAGGTCTTCGTGAGCAAGCAAGTTGGATGCACACCCACTTAGTTTTCAGTTTGAGCTTTCATACACTTATAGCTCTAGTGCATCCGTTGCATGGCAATCCCTACTAACTTGCATCGATATCGATTGATGGGCATCTCCATAGCCCATTAATTTGCCTAGTTGATGTGAGACTATCTCCTTCTTTTTGTCTTCTCCACAACCTCCACCATATTCTATTCCACCTATACTTCTATATCCATGGCTCACGCTCATGTATTGCGTGAAAGTTGAAAAAGTTTGAGAATACTAAAGTATGAAACAATTGCTTGGCTAAAACCGGGGTTGTGCATGATTTAATACTTTGTGTGATGAAGATGGAGCATAGCCAGACTATATGATTTTGTAGGGATAACTTTCTTTGGCCATGTTATTTTGAGAAGACATGATTGCTTTATTAGTATGCTTGAAGTATTATTTTCTTAATGTCAAATGATAGACTATTGCATTGAATCACTCGTGTCTTAATATTCATGCCATGATTAGATTATATGATCAAGATTATGCTAAGTAGCATTCCACATCAAAAATTATCTTTTTTATCATTTACCTACTCGAGGACGAGCAGGAATTAAGCTTGGGGATTCTGATACGTTTCTGTCATATCTATAATTTTTGATTGTTTCATGCCAATATTCTACAACTTTCATATACTTTTGGCAACTTTTTATACTACTTTTTGGGACTAACATATTGATCCAGTGCCCAGTGCCAGTTCCTGTTTGTTGCATGTTTTTTGTTTCGCAGAAAATCCATATCAAACGAAGTACAAACGGGATAAAAACTTACGGAGATTTTTTTTGGAATATATGTGAATTTTGGGAAGTGGAATCAACAGAAGGCGGTGCCCGAGGGGCCCACAAGCCATAGGGGCGTGCCCCAGGGGGTAGGGCGCGCCCTGGACCCTTGTGGTCACCCCGTAAGGCGGTTGGTGCCCTTCTTTCGCCGCAAGAAAGCTAATATCCGGATAAAAATCGTGTTAAAATTTCCGCCCAATCGGAGTTACGGATCTCCGGGAATATAAGAAATGGTGAAAGGCCAGAATCTGGGAAGGCAGAAACAGAAGGAAACAGAGAGAGATCCAATCTTGGAGGGGCTCTCGCCCCTCCGCGGCCATGGAGGCCATGGACCAGAGGGGAAACCCTTCTCTCATCTAGGGGGAAGGGTAAGGAAGAAGAAGAAGGAGGGGGGCTCTCTCCCCCTCTCTCCCGGTGGCGCCGGAACGCCGTCGGGGCAATCATTGTGTGACGGCGATCTACTCCAACAAGTCCGTCATCTTCACCAACACCTCCATCACCTTCCCCCATCTATCTACAGCAGTCCAGTCTCCCGCAACCCGCTGTACCCTCTACTTGGACATGGTGCTTTATGCTTCATAATATTATCCAATGATGTGTTGCCATCCTATGATGTCTGAGTAGATTTTTGTTGTCCTATCGGTGATTGGTGAATTGCTATGATTGGTTTAATTTGCTTGTGGTTATGTTGCTGTCCTTTGGTGCCCATCATATGAGCGCGCGCGTGGATCACACCATAGGGTTAGTTGTATGTTGATAGGACTATGTATTGGAGGGCAAGGGTGATAGCAGCTTCAGCCTAGCATAGAAATTGATGCATACGGGATTGAAGGGGGACCAATATATCTTAATGCTATGGTTGGGTTTTACTTTAATGAACGTTAGTAGTTGCGGATGCTTGCTAATAGTTCCAATCATAAGTGCATAGAATTCCAAGTAAGGGATGACATGCTAGCAGTGGCCTCTCCCACATAAAACTTGCTATCGGTCTAGTAACGTAGTCAATTGCTTAGGGACAATTCCGCAACTCCTACCACCACTTTTCCACACTCGTTAAACTAACTTAATTGTTACTTTATCTAAACAGCCCCTAGTTTTTATTTACGTGTTCTTTATTACCTTGCAAACCTATCCCGTTACACCTACAAAGTACTTCTAGTTTCATACTTGTTCTAGGTAAAGCGAACGTTAAGCGTGCGTAGAGTTGTATCGGTGGTCGATAGAACTTGAGGGATTATTTGTTCTACCTTTAGCTCCTCGTTGGGTTCGACACTCTTACTTATCGAGAAAGGCTACAACTGATCCCCTATACTTGTGGGTTATCATTCACCACCGATCCCCGGGGAGATCTTGTTTTAACAAAGCTCGCGGCTCCCCTCGAAGAGCCCGCGAGCCCTGACGCCCTAACGTCGAGAACGGTGGATCCTGCAGCTGGAGTAGCTCTCATCCCTGGTTCGGCCATAAAGCCCAACCTGGTCGATATGCCCGGATCCGCCTCCCCCGAGCACGGCCCGGGCACGCCCTCGAGCAACACCGGGGCATTAGTATAGCGGATCGACCCCGAACACTCAAACGACAAAAATGCCCACCAAAAAAAATGAGAGAAAAAAGAGAAGGGGCAATGATACTATTCCTTTTTCCACACTTGTGCTTCAAAGTAGCACCATGATCTTCATGATAGAGAGTCTCCTATGTTGTCACTTTCATATACTAGTGGGAATTTTTCATTATAGAACTTGGCTTGTATATTCCAATGATGGGCTTCCTCAAGTTGCCCTAGGTCTTCGTGAGCAAGCAAGTTGGATGCACACCCACTTAGTTTTCAGTTTGAGCTTTCATACACTTATAGCTCTAGTGCATCCGTTGCATGGCAATCCCTACTAACTTGCATCGATATCGATTGATGGGCATCTCCATAGCCCATTAATTTGCCTAGTTGATGTGAGACTATCTCCTTCTTTTTGTCTTCTCCACAACCTCCACCATATTCTATTCCACCTATACTTCTATATCCATGGCTCACGCTCATGTATTGCGTGAAAGTTGAAAAAGTTTGAGAATACTAAAGTATGAAACAATTGCTTGGCTAAAACCGGGGTTGTGCATGATTTAATACTTTGTGTGATGAAGATGGAGCATAGCCAGACTATATGATTTTGTAGGGATAACTTTCTTTGGCCATGTTATTTTGAGAAGACATGATTGCTTTATTAGTATGCTTGAAGTATTATTTTCTTAATGTCAAATGATAGACTATTGCATTGAATCACTCGTGTCTTAATATTCATGCCATGATTAGATTATATGATCAAGATTATGCTAAGTAGCATTCCACATCAAAAATTATCTTTTTTATCATTTACCTACTCGAGGACGAGCAGGAATTAAGCTTGGGGATTCTGATACGTTTCTGTCATATCTATAATTTTTGATTGTTTCATGCCAATATTCTACAACTTTCATATACTTTTGGCAACTTTTTATACTACTTTTTGGGACTAACATATTGATCCAGTGCCCAGTGCCAGTTCCTGTTTGTTGCATGTTTTTTGTTTCGCAGAAAATCCATATCAAACGAAGTACAAACGGGATAAAAACTTACGGAGATTTTTTTTGGAATATATGTGAATTTTGGGAAGTGGAATCAACAGAAGGCGGTGCCCGAGGGGCCCACAAGCCATAGGGGCGTGCCCCAGGGGGTAGGGCGCGCCCTGGACCCTTGTGGTCACCCCGTAAGGCGGTTGGTGCCCTTCTTTCGCCGCAAGAAAGCTAATATCCGGATAAAAATCGTGTTAAAATTTCCGCCCAATCGGAGTTACGGATCTCCGGGAATATAAGAAATGGTGAAAGGCCAGAATCTGGGAAGGCAGAAACAGAAGGAAACAGAGAGAGATCCAATCTTGGAGGGGCTCTCGCCCCTCCGCGGCCATGGAGGCCATGGACCAGAGGGGAAACCCTTCTCTCATCTAGGGGGAAGGGTAAGGAAGAAGAAGAAGGAGGGGGGCTCTCTCCCCCTCTCTCCCGGTGGCGCCGGAACGCCGTCGGGGCAATCATTGTGTGACGGCGATCTACTCCAACAAGTCCGTCATCTTCACCAACACCTCCATCACCTTCCCCCATCTATCTACAGCAGTCCAGTCTCCCGCAACCCGCTGTACCCTCTACTTGGACATGGTGCTTTATGCTTCATAATATTATCCAATGATGTGTTGCCATCCTATGATGTCTGAGTAGATTTTTGTTGTCCTATCGGTGATTGGTGAATTGCTATGATTGGTTTAATTTGCTTGTGGTTATGTTGCTGTCCTTTGGTGCCCATCATATGAGCGCGCGCGTGGATCACACCATAGGGTTAGTTGTATGTTGATAGGACTATGTATTGGAGGGCAAGGGTGATAGCAGCTTCAGCCTAGCATAGAAATTGATGCATACGGGATTGAAGGGGGACCAATATATCTTAATGCTATGGTTGGGTTTTACTTTAATGAACGTTAGTAGTTGCGGATGCTTGCTAATAGTTCCAATCATAAGTGCATAGAATTCCAAGTAAGGGATGACATGCTAGCAGTGGCCTCTCCCACATAAAACTTGCTATCGGTCTAGTAACGTAGTCAATTGCTTAGGGACAATTCCGCAACTCCTACCACCACTTTTCCACACTCGTTAAACTAACTTAATTGTTACTTTATCTAAACAGCCCCTAGTTTTTATTTACGTGTTCTTTATTACCTTGCAAACCTATCCCGTTACACCTACAAAGTACTTCTAGTTTCATACTTGTTCTAGGTAAAGCGAACGTTAAGCGTGCGTAGAGTTGTATCGGTGGTCGATAGAACTTGAGGGATTATTTGTTCTACCTTTAGCTCCTCGTTGGGTTCGACACTCTTACTTATCGAGAAAGGCTACAACTGATCCCCTATACTTGTGGGTTATCATTCACCACCGATCCCCGGGGAGATCTTGTTTTAACAAAGCTCGCGGCTCCCCTCGAAGAGCCCGCGAGCCCTGACGCCCTAACGTCGAGAACGGTGGATCCTGCAGCTGGAGTAGCTCTCATCCCTGGTTCGGCCATAAAGCCCAACCTGGTCGATATGCCCGGATCCGCCTCCCCCGAGCACGGCCCGGGCACGCCCTCGAGCAACACCGGGGCATTAGTATAGCGGATCGACCCCGAACACTCAAACGACAAAAATGCCCACCAAAAAAAATGAGAGAAAAAAGAGAAGGGGCAATGATACTATTCCTTTTTCCACACTTGTGCTTCAAAGTAGCACCATGATCTTCATGATAGAGAGTCTCCTATGTTGTCACTTTCATATACTAGTGGGAATTTTTCATTATAGAACTTGGCTTGTATATTCCAATGATGGGCTTCCTCAAATTGCCCTAGGTCTTCGTGAGCAAGCAAGTTGGATGCACACCCACTTAGTTTTCAGTTTGAGCTTTCATACACTTATAGCTCTAGTGCATCCGTTGCATGGCAATCCCTACTCACTTGCATCCATATCGATTGATGGGCATCTCCATAGCCCATTAATTTTCCTAGTTGATGTGAGACTATCTCCTTCTTTTTGTCTTCTCCACAACCTCCACCATATTCTATTACACCAATAGTGCTATATCCATGGCCCACGCTCATGTATTGCGTGAAAGTTGAAAAAGTTTGAGAATACTAAAGTATGAAACAATTGCTTGGCTAAAACCGGGGTTGTGCATGATTTAATACTTTGTGTGATGAAGATGGAGCATAGCCAGACTATGTGATTTTGTAGGGATAACTTTCTTTTAGCCATGATATTTTGAGAATACATGATTGCTTTATTAGTATGCTTGAAGTATTATTGTCTTAATGTCAAATGATAGACTATTGCTTTGAATCACTCGTGTCTTAATATTCATGCCATGATTAGATTATATGATCAAGATTATGCTAGGTAGTATTCCACATCAAAAATTATCTTTTTTATCATTTACCTGCTCGAGGACGAGTAGGAATTAAGCTTGGGGATGCTGATACGTCTCCGTCGTATCTATAATTTTTGACTGTTTCATGCCAATATTCTACAACTTTCATATACTTTTGGCAACTTTTTATACTATTTTTGGGACTAACATATTGATCCAGTGCCCAGTGCCAGTTCCTGTTTGTTGCATGTTTTTTGTTTCACAGAATATCCATACCAAACGAAGTCCAAATGCGATAAAAACTTACGAAGATTTTTTTGGAATATATGTGATTTTTGGGAAAAAGAATCAACGCGAGACGATGCCCGAGGGGCCCACAAGCCATAGGTGCGCGCCCTAGGGGGTAGGGCGCGCCCTGGACTCTTGTGGTCACCCCGTAAGGCGGTTGGTGCCCTTCTTTCGCCGCAAGAAAGCTAATATCCGGATAAAAATCATGTTAAAATTTCAGCCCAATTGGAGTTACGGATCTCCGGCAATTTAAGAAACGGTGAAAGGCCAGAATTGGGAAGGCAGAAATAGAAGGAAACAGAGAGAGATATCCAATCTTGGAGGGGCTCCCGCCCCTCCGCTGCCATGGAGGCCAAGGACCAGAGGGGAAACCCTCCTCCCATCTAGGGGGGAGGTCAAGGAAGAAGAAGAAGGAGGGGGCTCTCTCCCCCTCTCTCCCGGTGGCGCCGAACGCCGCCGGGGCCATCATCGTGACGGCGATCTACACCAACAACTTCGCCGCCGTCATCACCAACTCTCTCCCCCTCTATGCAGCGGTTTAACACCTCTTCTCCCCGCTGTAATCTCTACTTAAACATGGTGCTCAACGCTATATATTATGTCCCAATGATGTATGGCTATCCTATGATATTTGAGTAGATCCGTTTTGTCCTATGGGTTGATTGATGATCATGATTGGTTTGAGTTGCATGTTTTATTATTGGTGCTGTCCTATGGTGCTCTCCGTGTCGCGCAAGCGTGAGGGATCCCCGCTGTAGGGTTTGCAATATGTTTATGATTCGCTTATGGTGGGTGGCGTGAGTGACGGAAGCACAGACCCGAGTAAGTTGGTTGTTTGCGTATGGGAGTAAAGAGGACTTGATACTTAATGCTATGGTTGGGTTTTACCTTAATGATCTTTAGTAGTTGCGGATTCTTGCTAGAGTTCCAATCATAAGTGCATATGATCCAAGTAGAGAAAGTATGTTAGCCTATGCCTCTCCCTCATATAAAATTGCAATAATGATTACCGGTCTAGTTATTGATTGCCTACGGACAAATAACTTTCTTGTGACAAAAAGCTCTCTATTAAAACTAAATTAGTTGTTTCTTTATCTAAGCAGCCCCTAGTTTTTATTTACGTGCTCTTTATCATCTTGCAAACCTATCCTATCACACCTACAAAGTACTTCTAGTTTCATACTTGTTCTAGGTAAAGCGAACGTTAAGCGTGCGTAGAGTTGTATCGGTGGTCGATAGAACTTGAGGGAATATTTGTTCTACCGTTAGCTCCTCGTTGGGTTCGACACTCTTACTTATCGAGAAAGGCTACAATTGATCCCCTATACTTGTGGGTTATCATCCCCCTTCGAATTTGGCAGTTGTGGGATCCCTTCCCGCCATAGCGATAAGGGAAGAGGACCCGGGCCACTATAAATAGAGGCTAGGCTGGTCCGTAGAGGGGAAAAAGAAGAATAGAAGGCAAACTACCAGAACGCCCTCGCGAGGCAACTCACCGCTGTACTAGTTCATCCACAAACCTCCTCATGAGGCAATCCACCAAAGCAGGAGTAGGGTATTACGCTTCGCAGCGGCCCGAACCTGGGTAAATCCTCGTGTGCAATCTTCTCCCTCGTCATCGTGCGAGTTCATCAAGCTAGGCTACCGTGTTGTGAGCTTGGAGGGGCGAGGCTGTTGGGGATCTTCACACATGCCCCTGTGTTCGAACTCCTTTGGGTTTTGCGGAGCCCGAAATCCGACAGTAAAGCCTTTTCACCAAGGAGGGAGATAAAGTGGCTCAAATCCGCCATGCAGCCTGCCAGCTTCTGAATGTGCTTTAGCTCCGTATGGATCGCCAGCCGGGATAGGGCTCGGATTTTGGCGGGGTTGGCCTCTATTCCTCTTTGGGAGACAATAAATCAGAGCAGTTTACCGACGGGTACTCCGAAGACACATTTGTCCGGGTTGAGCCGTATATCGTACTCCCGTAGACTAGCGAAGGTTTGTCTAAGGTCGTCCACCAGTTGGCTGGCGTGTTTGGTCTTGATGACTACGTCGTCCACGTATGTGTCGACTGTTTTGCCGATTTGTTTTTCCAGACATGTCTGAATCATGCGCTGGTATGTCGCGCCTGCGTTTTTTAACCCGAAAGGCATTGTGTTGAAGCAGAATGGCCCGTAAGGTGTGATGAAGGCGGTTGCGGCTTGGTCGGACTCCTTCATTTTAATATGGTGGTATCCGGAATAAGCATCGAGGAAACAGAGTGAGTCGTGTCCGGTGGTTGCATCGATGATCTGGTCTATTCGGAGTAAGGGGAAAGGATCCTTGGGGCATGCTTTATTGAGGTCTTTGAAGTTGACGCACAGCCGCCAGGATTTGTCTTTCTTTGGCACCATGACTAGATTTGCCAACCACTCGGGGTGTTTGATTTCTCTAATGAATCCGGCTTCATGTAGTTTGTCAAGTTCCTCGCCCATAGCTTGACGCTTCGGTTCAGAAAATCGTCGTAAAGCCTGTTTGATGGGCTTGAAACCTGTGATTATGTTCAGGCTGTGTTCCGCCGGCCTTCGCAAGATTCCCGGCATATCTGAAGGGTGCCAGGCGAATATGTCCCAATTTTCGCGCAAAAATGTGCGTAGTGCTTCGTCAACCGCGGGGTCCAACTAAGCTTTGATGGATGCTGTTTTATTGGGGTCCGTTGGGTGAACCTAAAATTTGACTATTTCCTCTGCGGGTTTGAAGGATGTGGATTTTGGCCTTTTGCCGAGGATCACATCATACTTATCCACTACAGAGCGGAGTGTGGTCAGTTCTTCTGCAGCGAGAGTCTCAGCTAGCACCTCAAGGGCTAATGAGGCTGTTTTGTTTTCAGCTTGAAGGGCTCTATCCGGGTCACTTGTAATTGTGATCACACCGTTGGGCCCTGGCATTTTGAGCTTCATATACCCGTAATGTGGTATAGCCTGAAACCTTGTGAAGGCGTCATGCCCTAATAGAGCGTGATAGCCGCTGTGAAAAGGCACGATATGGAAAAGGTGCTCCTCGGACCTGTAGTTCTCAGGTGTGCCGAATACCACGTCGAGTGTTACTCATCAAGTACAACGTGCTTCTTTCCCGGGGATGATTCCTCGAAAAGTTGTGTTGCTTTGTTCGATGCAAGATCTATCGAACTGCATTTTGTCCAAGGTATCCTCATAAATGAAGTTTAGACAACTGCCCCCATCCATGAGCACCTTGTGCAACCTGAACCCGTCGACTATGGGGTTAAGGACCAGGGCGGCAGGTGTTCGGCCCCTTTGGGCTATCGGTTGGTCAGCCTCGCCGAAAGTGATTGGTGTGTCTGTCCATGAGTTCGTTGCTGCCACATGGTGTATTTGATCGAGTTCTCGAAGAGCTCTTTTTCTTTGATTTTTCGAGGAAAACGTTTTCTATATCGTTAGGACCTCGATGTTGTATTCGGGTGGCGTTGTTGAACGTTTGCTTGGGGGTGGGGCCATAAGTATGGCCTCTCCGCTTTTGGCGACTTGCGTGACGACCCAGCAAGCTCGAAGGCTGTGGGTTGGGCTCGTGTTTAGCAAGACATAGTGTATGGGGCATGGTTTGTCCAATGATCTGTCAAGGACCATTTTGGCGCTTGTCATTGTTTCGTTCTTTTTCTCAGCGGGCTCGTGCCTGGCCGGCCGTTGTGGCGATATACGCCCCCTCCAAACTCCTCTAGGTGGTTCGGCATGGATTGGATCCGTGCACATTTGTTGTACTTGCCAGGTGCTTTCCATGGCGCAATATTTACATACCAAGTCACATAGCTTGGTGAAAGTTTGAATGCGGCGACGGGAGAGGGCGTTGAGAATCCCTTCGTCGTGGCAGTTGTGTCGGAAGGCTGCTATCATCTCCTCGCTGCTACAACATTTCTACCGGTCTTTGTTAAGGAGGAATTGTGCCCAAAAATGATGGATTGATTCCCCAGATCGCTGTTTGACTTCCCTTAAGCCCAATGCACTGGTCTCTCATGCAATTCTTGAGCAATGCTCGATTTGGGTGGTGGGCGGGAAAGAATTTTGCACTTCAGTCGGTCGTGAGTCTGAGATCCTGACGGCCGCATCTCGTGCCGTTATGGGGCCTGGCATGACGAGCTCGGAGCCCGCGGTATTGGCGGGACTTTGCTACACAGGCTCCGGGTTCTGCGCTAGATCAGCGTCCGACTCCGAACTGTTATTGGGCTGAAGTCCGGATTCCGGGCTACGGGAGGGATCCTGGTAGTCGAAAACCGGGACATAAATCATTCGTAACCCCGATAGTTAAGAGGGCGAACCTTCGGCCGGGCACTCGACGGTAGCGACCAAATGTGTGATCGGTGGGACATAAATCTCCGTGTCATCGGGTCTAAGCCCGATCCGGTCATAGATTGAAGGATGGTTGTTGGCCATATCCATAGTTTGGATCCGGCCGAGTAACTCGCCTAACGACAAGATCTCGGCGGCGTCTATGTCGTTTGAGTGTTCGGGGTCGATCCGCTATACTAATGCCCCGGTGTTGCTCGAGGGCGTGCCCGGGCCGTGCTCGGGGGAGGCGGATCCGGGCATATCGACCAGGTTGGGCTTTATGGCCGAACCAGGGATGAGAGCTACTCCAGCTGCAGGATCCACCGTTCTCGACGTTAGGGCGTCAGGGCTCGCGGGCTCTTCGAGGGGAGCCGCGAGCTTTGTTAAAACAAGATCTCCCCGGGGATCGGTGGTGAATGATAACCCACAAGTATAGGGGATCAGTTGTAGCCTTTCTCGATAAGTAAGAGTGTCGAACCCAACGAGGAGCTAAAGGTAGAACAAATAATCCCTCAAGTTCTATCGACCACCGATACAACTCTACGCACGCTTAACGTTCGCTTTACCTAGAACAAGTATGAAACTAGAAGTACTTTGTAGGTGTAACGGGATAGGTTTGCAAGGTAATAAAGAACACGTAAATAAAAACTAGGGGCTGTTTAGATAAAGTAACAATTAAGTTAGTTTAACGAGTGTGGAAAAGTGGTGGTAGGAGTTGCGGAATTGTCCCTAAGCAATTGACTACGTTACTAGACCGATAGCAAGTTTTATGTGGGAGAGGCCACTGCTAGCATGTCATCCCTTACTTGGAATTCTATGCACTTATGATTGGAACTATTAGCAAGCATCCGCAACTACTAACGTTCATTAAAGTAAAACCCAACCATAGCATTAAGATATATTGGTCCCCCTTCAATCCCGTATGCATCAATTTCTATGCTAGGCTGAAGCTGCTATCACCCTTGCCCTCCAATACATAGTCCTATCAACATACAACTAACCCTATGGTGTGATCCACGCGCGCGCTCATATGATGGGCACCAAAGGACAGCAACATAACCACAAGCAAATTAAACCAATCATAGCAATTCACCAATCACCGATAGGACAACAAAAATCTACTCAGACATCATAGGATGGCAACACATCATTGGATAATATTATGAAGCATAAAGCACCATGTCCAAGTAGAGGGTACAGCGGGTTGCGGGAGACTGGACTGCTGTAGATAGATGGGGGAAGGTGATGGAGGTGTTGGTGAAGATGACGGACTTGTTGGAGTAGATCGCCGTCACACAATGATTGCCCCGACGGCGTTCCGGCGCCACCGGGAGAGAGGGGGAGAGAGCCCCCCTCCTTCTTCTTCTTCCTTATCCTTCCCCCTAGATGAGAGAAGGGTTTCCCCTCTGGTCCATGGCCTCCATGGCCGCGGAGGGGCGAGAGCCCCTCCAAGATTGGATCTCTCTCTGTTTCCTTCTGTTTCTGCCTTCCCAGATTCTGGTCTTTCACCATTTCTTATATTCCCGGAGATCCGTAACTCCGATTGGGCTGAAATTTTAACACGATTTTTATCCGGATATTAGCTTTCTTGCGGCGAAAGAAGGGCACCAACTGCCTTACGGGGTGACCACAAGGGTCCAGGGCGCGCCCTACCCCCTGGGGCACGCCCCTATGGCTTGTGGGCCCCTCGGGCACCGCCTTCTGTTGATTCCACTTCCCAAAATTCACATATATTCCAAAAAAAAATCTCCGTAAGTTTTTATCCCGTTTGTACTTCGTTTGATATGGATTTTCTGTGAAACAAAAAACATGCAACAAACAGGAACTGGCACTGGGCACTGGATCAATATGTTAGTCCCAAAAAGTAGTATAAAAAGTTGCCAAAAGTATATAAAAGTTGTAGAATATTGGCATGAAACAATCAAAAATTATAGATATGACAGAAACGTATCAGAATCCCCAAGCTTAATTCCTGCTCGTCCTCGAGTAGGTAAATGATAAAAAAGATAATTTTTGATGTGGAATGCTACTTAGCATAATCTTGATCATATAATCTAATCATGGCATGAATATTAAGACACGAGTGATTCAATGCAATAGTCTATCATTTGACATTAAGAAAATAATACTTCAAGCATACTAATAAAGCAATCATGTCTTCTCAAAATAACATGGCCAAAGAAAGTTATCCCTACAAAATCATATAGTCTGGCTATGCTCCATCTTCATCACACAAAGTATTAAATCATGCACAACCCCGGTTTTAGCCAAGCAATTGTTTCATACTTTAGTATTCTCAAACTTTTTCAACTTTCACGCAATACATGAGCATGAGCCATGGATATAGAAGTATAGGTGGAATAGAATATGGTGGAGGTTGTGGAGAAGACAAAAAGAAGGAGATAGTCTCACATCAACTAGGCAAATTAATGGGCTATGGAGATGCCCATCAATCGATATCGATGCAAGTTAGTAGGGATTGCCATGCAACGGATGCACTAGAGCTATAAGTGTATGAAAGCTCAAACTGAAAACTAAGTGGGTGTGCATCCAACTTGCTTGCTCACGAAGACCTAGGGCAACTTGAGGAAGCCCATCATTGGAATATACAAGCCAAGTTCTATAATGAAAAATTCCCACTGGTATATGAAAGTGACAATATAGGAGACTCTCTATCATGAAGATCATGGTGCTACTTTGAAGCACAAGTGTGGAAAAAGGAATAGTAGCATTGCCCCTTCTCTCTTTTCTCTCATTTTTTTTGTTTTTTTGGTGGGCTTCTTTGGCCTATTTTTTATTTGGGCTTCTTTGGCCTCTTTTATTTTTTTGTAAAGTCCGGAGACTCATCCCAACTTGTGAGGGAATCATAACTTCCATCATCCTTTCCTCACATGGGACAATGCTCTAATAATGATGATCATCACACTTTTATTTACTTACAACTCAAGAATTACAATAGAACAAAATATGACTCTATATGAATGCCTCCGGCGGTGTACCGGGATGTGCAATGATCTAGCGTTGCAATGACATCAAAAAAGGACAAGCGATGAAAACATCATGCTAGCTATCTTACGATCATGCAAAGCAATATGACAATGATTGTGCGTGTCATAATAAACGGAACGGTGGAAGTTGCATGGCAATATATCTCGGAATGGCTATGGAAATGCCATAATAGGTAGGTATGGTGGCTGTTTTGGGGAAGGGAATATGGTGGGTTTAATGCACCGGCGAAAGTTGCGCCGTACTAGAGAGGTTAGCAAAGGTGGAAGGGTGAGAGTGCGTATAATCCATGGACTCAACATTAGTCATAAAGAACTCACATACTTATTGCAAAAATTTATTAGTCATCGAAACAAAGTACTACACGCATGCTCCTAGGGGAAGGGTTGGTAGGAGTTAACCATCGCGCGATCCTGACCTCCACACAAAGGATGACAATCAATAAATAAATCATGCTCCGACTTCTTCACATAACGGTTCACCATACGTGCATGCTACGGGAATCACAAACTTTAACACAAACATTTCTACCAATCCACAATTACTCACTAGCATGACTCTAATATCACCATCTTTATATCGCAAAACTATTGCAAGGAATCAAACATTACATATTCAGTGATCTACAAGTTTTATGTAGGATTTTATGACTAACCATGTGAATGACCAACTCCTGTTAACTCTCTAAATAGATATAAGTGAAGCATGAGAGTTTAATTCTTTCTACAAAAGATATGCCCACGCTCTAACAAATATAAGTGAAGCAAAAGAGCATTCTACAAATGGCGGTTTTCTATGTGTAGAGAAACAGGCAATCCAAACTTAAAATGATATAAGTGAAGCACATGAAGCATTCTATAAAGCCATACTCAAAAGATATAAGTGAGGTGCAAAGAGCCTTCTATAAATCAATCAAGAATTTTCTCATACCAGCATGCTAAATTATTAAAAGAAAAATAAAAAGCACACGACGCTCCAAGATTTACGCATATCATTGATGTCAACTACGCAACCTTCTTCTTGTAGACTCGTGTTGGGCCTCCAAGCGCAGAGTTTTGTAGGACAGTAGCAAAATTCCCTCAAGTGGATGACCTAAGGTTTATCAATCCGTGGGAGGCGTAGGATGAAGATGGTCTCTCTCAAACAACCCTGCAACCATATAACAAAGAGCCTCTTGTGTCCCCAACACACCCAATACAATGGTAAATTGTATAGGTGCACTAGTTCGGTGAAGAGATGGTGATACAAGTGTAATATGGATGGTAGACATAGGTTTTTGTAATCTGAAAATATAAAAACAGAAAGGTAGCAAGTAACAAAAGTGAGCACAAACGGTATTGCAATGCTTGAAAACAAGGCCTAGGGTTCATACTTTCACTAGTGCAAGTTCTCTCAACAATACTGACATAGTTGAATCATATGTAAATCCCTCACGTGCGA
Source organism: Elymus sibiricus (assembly GCA_039707655.1). Classification (NCBI taxonomy): domain Eukaryota; kingdom Viridiplantae; phylum Streptophyta; class Magnoliopsida; order Poales; family Poaceae; genus Elymus; species Elymus sibiricus. The sequence continues at coordinate 309,683,546 of CM077671.1, forward strand.
CAAAGAGTTCACTCCAAAGTCACAAATAGCGGAGAACAAACGAAGAAATTATTTTAGGGTACGAAACCACCTCAAAGTTATCTTTTCCGATCAATCTTATGAGCTATCCCTATAAGTGTCACGAACAGCCCTAGAGTTCGTACTAAAATAACACCTTAAGATACACATCAACCAAAACCCTAATGTCACCTAGATACTCCAATGTCACCACGAGTACCCATGGGCTTGATTATACGATATGCATCACACAATTTCAGATTCATCATGTTGAATCCAAAACAAAGAACTTCAAAGAGTTCCCCAAAGTTTCTACGGGAGAGTCAAGATGAAAATGTGTGCCAACCCCTATGCATAGATTCCCAAGGTCACGGAACCCGCAAGTTGATCACCAAAACATACATCAAGTGGATCAATAGAACATCCCATTGTCACCACGGATATCCCATCACAAGACATACATCAAGTGTTCTCAAATCCTTTAAAGACTCAATCCGATAAGAAAAATTCAAAGGGAAAACTCAATTCATCACAAGAAGATAGAGAGGGGAAAACTCCATATGATTCATCTATATTAATAAAGCTCGCGGTACATCAAGATCGTGTCATCTCAAGAACACGAGAGAGAGAGAGAGATCAAACACATAGCTACTGGTACATACCCTCAGCCCCAAGGGTGAACTACTCCCTCCTCGTCATGGAGACCGCCGGGATGATGAAGATGGCCTCCGATGATGGTTTCCCCCTCCGGCAGGGTGCCGGAACGGGCTCCCGATTGGTTTTTCGTGGCTACAGAGGCTTGCGGCGGCGGAACTCCCGGTCTAGGTTTCTTTCTGGGGTTATGGGATTTATAGGAGTACTTGGCGTTGGAATCGAGTCAGGGGGACTCCCGAGGGACCCACAAGCCAGGGGGCGCGCCCTAGGGGGGGGGCGCCCCCTAGGCTGTTGGCTGCCTCGGGACTCCTCTCCGGTATCTTTTTGCTCCAGTATTTTTTATATTTTCCAAAAATATTCTTCGTAAATTTTTAGCTCATTCCAAGAACATTTATTTCTGCACAAAAAACGACACCATGGTAGTTTTGCTGAAAACAGCGTCAGTCCGGGTTAGTTCTAATAAAATCATACCAAAATCATATAAAATTATTGTAAACATGGCATGAATACTTCATAAATTATAGATACGTTGGAGACGTATCAGCATCCCCAAGCTTAATTCCTGCTCGTCCTTGAGTAGGTAAATGATAAAAGAAATAATTTATGAAGTGTGAATGCTAGCAAGTGCACAAGTTTGATCAATGATAATTCCAATCACTTTTTCTAGCATCAATATAAACCATAAACAGTAGCTCATCTCATAAAACCTCTCATGATCAAGTAACAAGCTATTCACATGTTAAAGTATAGACCAGAAAGTTTCTTGAAAACTAACAAACCATATTCCTAGTCATCGAACAATTGCAATTCATCTTATTTTCAGGAAGGGTCTATGTAAGAGCTTTGATTTAGCAAATTCCACATACTCAACTATCATATAGTCTTCCATGATTATTGACACTCAAAGCATATTTTTAGAACAAATAGCATCCATCGAACACAGAGAAAGATAGGGGCTTAATGTTTCGCCTCCCAACTTATTTATCATATAGATAATTGTCAAGAATAATAATTCATGATCAAATATATTTGTTTGGATATATATGTCTAGATCATTCCCCAACACATGACGCTTGCCAAGAGAAAAAGGCGGAATATAGGAAGTGGTGAAGATCACCATGACTCTTGCAGAAAGTAAAAGATAGGCCCTTCGCAGAGGGAAGCATTGATTTGCAAAGGTGCCAGAGCTCGAGCTTTTAAAACAGAGATGAATAATAATTTTGAGCGGTATGCTTTCATTGTCAACATAACAACCGAGAGATCTCGGTATCTTCCATGCTAGATACATTATAGGCGGTTCCCAAACAGAATGGTAAAGTTTTTACTCCTCCTCCACCAATCAATCACACTCCATGGCGAGCCGAATCCACGGGTACCGTCCATACAAACAACAATCCTGGGGGAGTTTTGTTTCATTATGTTTTGTTTTGATTTTTGAGCATGGAACTGGGCATCCCGAATACCAGCCACTTTCTCGTGAATGATAGTGAATCAACACATATCGTGAGAATAACCCACCTAGTATGGAAGATACTGACAGCCCCTAGTCACTATATGAGCCATTCGGGCATACAAAACAGAATATTATTTGAAGGTTTAGAGTTTGGCACATGCAAATTTACTTGGAACGGCAGGTAAATACCGCATATAGGTAGGTATGGTGGACTCATATGGAACAACTTTGGGTTTAAGGGTGTTTGGATGCACAAGTAGTATTTCTACTTGGTGCGGAAGTTTTGGCTAGTATGAGGTGGAAGCAAGCACCACATGTTGGAGGATCCATAACAATATAACTTCTATACAAATATACCCAAACATAACTCATTAAGTTGTCTTCCTTGTCCAATTTTAACTAATTTGCTCGAGTTTGAAAATAATTAATGAGCTCACAATCATAGAAGATGTCCAAGATAGCATATTTATATGTGGAATTTCTCTTCCTTCAATATTCTTTCATGAATTGTTCAAGTGACCAATGCGGTGTTTGCTAACTTTCAATAAATTTTACCTCCTATACATATTATGTGTGAAGTCATTACTCCCAATGGGATAAGTATATGAAGCATATTTAATTTCAGATTTATGATATTCAATTCATTCAACCATTTACTCATAGGATATAAGTGAAGCACGAGAGTAAATGACAAAACTACCCCAAAGCATATAAGTGAAGATCAATGAGTAGTCAAACAATTGAGTAGCTATGTGAGGACTTTCTCTCTCTCTCTCTCAATAAAGATTTTCAGATCAGAGTATTTTATTTAAACAGCAAACAAAAGAAAAATAGCACTCCAAGAATAGGACGCATCATGTAAACGAATTAAAATTTAGGCTCAACATAGGCTAACCGATAGTTGACGAAGAGAGGTGGGATGCGTAGCATCCCCAAGCTTAGATGCTTGAGAGTTCTTGAAATATTTACTTGGGGTGCCTTGGGCATCCCCAAGCTTGAGCTTTTGTATCTCGTTCAATCCTCTCATATCACGGTTTCACCTAAGTCTCAAAAACTTCATCCACACAAAACTCAAAAAGAACTCGTGAGATAGGTTAGTACACATAAGAACAAATCAACACTTCATGTACTGCCAAGACAAGTTGAACAATAATTTTAAAACATCATCTACTTTTTACTATCATTTCCACAATTTATATCTACCAATATAGGCTATGGAAACTATAGGATAAGTAGATAACAAAACTATGACATCAATCTGTCCAAACAGAGCAGTCTATAGCAATCTATTAAACCAGTGTACTTATGTAACTCAGAAAATTATGAAAATTTAGTACATGCTAAATAATTTATATGACAATACTGTGTAAAAATTTCAGAAACTTTCCACGTTCCAGTAAAATATGAAAATTCAAACACTACAGCAAAAGTTTCTGTTTTTTACACAGCACACATCAAACATGCAATGCAAGCATCCTAAGGCAATTCTTGGAACTTTTTATTGAAAAACAAGATTATAAATAACACCTAACAGAGAACAACAAAATAAAATGACGCTCCAAGCAAAACTCATATTATGTGACGAATAAAAATATAGCTCCAAGTAAGATATACCGATAGTGTTGAAGATGAAAGAGGGGATGCCTTCCGGGGCATCCCCAAGCTTAGGCGCTTGAGTATTCCTTGGATATTACCTTGGGGGTGCCTTGGGCATCCCCAAGCTTAGGTTCTTGTCACTCCTTATTCTCCTCATATCGGTGTCTCACCCAAAACTTGAAAACTTCAATCACACAAAACTTAACGGAACTTTGTGAGAAGGGTTAGTGTAATAAAGATAAATCATTCACTAGGTACTGTCAAGACAAGATTCATAATTGTTCCCACATCATACCTACTGTATTCTATAATTCCCATAATTTATATCACTCAATATAAGCTATAGAAACACTAAAACAAGTAAACTATGCATGCAAAACAGAATCTGTCAAAAACAGAACAGTCTGTGAAGATCTGTAGTGTAACCATACTTCCATGTCTCTAAAAATTCTGAAAAATTAGGAAAACCTTAATAATTTGTATATCAAGACTGTGTAAAAATTTCAGATCATTATCACGCTTCAGTAAAAAAATGAAAATTCCTGTACTGGAGTCAAAATTTTCTGTTTTGGTTCAGCATCAATTCTACTCATCTTGTGAGTCATCCCAAAGGCTTTACTTGGAACTTTATTGAAATAAAAGGCACAAAACATGATTACTACAGTAGCTTAATCATGTGAGCACATCAAAACAGAAAGTAAAAGTGTTGGGTTGTCTCCCAACAAGCGCTTTTCTTTAATGCCTTTTAGCTAGGCATGATGATTTCAATGATGCTCACATAGGAATAATAATTGAAACATGCAAAAGAGCATCATGAATCTCATGACAAGCAAATTTAAGTCTAACCCACTTCCTATGCATAGGGATTTTGTGAGAAAATAATTTATGGGAGCAAGAATCAACTAGCATAGGAAGGCAAAACAAGCATAACTTCAAAACTTTGAACACATAGAGAGGAAACTTGATATTATTGCAATTCCTACAAGCATATGTTCCTCCCTCATAATAATTTTCAGTAGCATCATGAAGGAATTCAACAATATAACCAGCACATAAAGCATTCTTTTCATGATCTACAAGCATAGAAATTTTACTACACTCCACACAAGAAAATTTCTTCTCATGACTAATAGTGGGAGCAAACTCAACAAAATAACTATCATGGGGTACTTGATAGACAAAACCACTTTGAATATTAAAATCATGATAACAAGTTTCATGGTTGTCATTACTCTTTATAGCGTACATGTCATCACAATAATCATCATAGATAGGAGGCATGCCATCATCATAATAGTTTTGCTCATCAAAATTTGGGGGACTAAAAATATCATCTTCATCAAACATAGCATCCCCAAGCTTGTGGCTTTGCATATCATTAGCATCATGGATATTCAGAGAATTCATACTAGCAATATTGCAATCATGCTCATCATTCAAGGAATTCTCATTAAATATTTTCATAAATTATTCCTCTACCAATTGAGCACAATTTTCCAAACCATCATTTCCACGAAAGACATTAAAAAGACGAACCAATTGATGAAACCTAAACTCCATTTTTTTGAAGTTTTCTTTTATAAAACCAAACTAGTGAAAAACAAGAAACTAAAAGATTCAATTGCAAGATCTAAATATATACCTTCAAGCACTCACCTCCCCGGCAACGGCGCCAGAAAAGAGCTTGATGTCTACTACGCAACCTTCTTCTTGTAGACTCGTGTTGGGCCTCCAAGCGCAGAGTTTTGTAGGACAGTAGCAAATTTCCCTCAAGTGGATGACCTAAGATTTATCAATCCGTCGGAGGCGTAGGATGAAGATGGTCTCTCTCAAACAACCCTGCAACCAAATAACAAAGAGTCTCTTGTGTCCCCAACACACCCAATACAATGGTAAATTGTATAGGTGCACTAGTTCGGCGAAGAGATGGTGATACAAGTGTAATATGGATGGTAGATATAGGTTTTTGTAATCTGAAAATATAAAAACAGCAAGGTAGCAAGTAACAAAAGTGAGCACAAACGGTATTGCAATGCTAACATAGTTGAATCATATGTAAATCCCTCACGTGTGACAAAGAGTTCACTCCAAAGTCGCAAATAGCGGAGAACAAACGAAGAAATTATTGTAGGGTAGGAAACCACCTCAAAGTTATCTTTTCTGATCAATCTTATAAGTTATCCCTATAAGTGTCACGAACAGCCCTAGAGTTCGTACTAAAATAACACCTTAAGATACACATCAACCCAAACCCTAATGTCACCTAGATACTCCAATGTCACCACGAGTACCCATGGGCTTGATTATACGATATGCATCACACAATTTCAGATTCATCATGTTCAATCCAACACAAAGAACTTCAAAGAGTGCCCCAAAGTTTCTACGGGAGAGTCAAGACAAAAACGTGTGCCAACCCCTATGCATAGATTCCCAAGGTCACGGAACCCGCAAGTTGATCACCAAAACATACATCAAGTGGATCAATAGAACATCCCATTGTCACCACGGATATCCCATCGCAAGACATACATCAAGTGTTCTCAAATCCTTTAAAGACTCAATACGATAAGAAAACTTCAAAGGGAAAACTCAATTCATCACAAGAAGATAGAGAGGGGAAAACTCCATATGATTCATCTATATTAATAAAGCTCGCGGTACATCAAGATCGTGTCATCTCAAGAACACGAGAGAGAGAGAGAGAGATCAAACACATAGCTATTGGTACATACCCTCAGCCCCGAGGGTGAACTACTCCCTCCTCGTCATGGAGACCGCCGGGATGATCAAGATGGCCTCCGGTGATGGTTTCCCCCTCCGACAGGGTGCCGGAACGGGCTCCCGACTGGTTTTTCGTGGCTACAGAGGCTTGCGGCGGCGGAACTCCCGATCTAGGTTTCTTTCTGGGGGTTACGGGATTTATAGGAGTACTTGGCATTGGAATCGAGTCAGGGGGACTCCCGAGGGACCCACAAGCCAGGGGGCGTGCCCTAGGGGGGGGGGCCCTAGGCTTGTGGCTGCCTCGGGACTCCTCTCCGGTATCTTTTTTCTCCAGTATTTTTTATATTTTCCAAAAATATTCTCCGTAAATTTTCAGCTCATTCCAAGAACTTTTATTTCTGCACAAAAAATGACACCATGGTAGTTCTGCTGAAAACAGCGTCAGTCCGGGTTAGTTCTAATAAAGTCATACCAAAATCATATAAAATTATTGTAAACATGGCATGAATACTTCATAAATTATAGATACGTTGGAGACGTATCAATCATGTGACGAATAAAAATATAGCTCCAAGTAAAATTACCGATGGTTGTTAGAAGAAAGAGGGGATGCCTTCTGGGGCATCCCCAAGCTTAGTTTCTTGGGAGTCCTTGAATATTACCTTGGGGTGCCTCGGGCATCCCCAAGCTTAGTCTCTTTCCACTCCTTATTCCTTCATCCATCGTGATCTCACCCAAAACTTGAAAACTTCAATCACACAAAACTTAACAAAACCCTCGTGAGATCCGTTAGTATAATAAAGCAAAATACCACTTTAAGTACTGTTGCAAACCCATTCATATTTTGTTTTTGCATTGTAGCTACTGTATTATAACTTCTTTATGGCTTATACCACCGATAAAATCGACAGTTTCATCAAAACTAGCAAAACAATGCATCGAAAACAGAATCTGTCTTAAACAGGACAGTCTGTAGCAATATGAACATTTACTATACTTTTGTAACTCTAAAAATTCTGAAAAATTAGGAAAAAATAAACAATTTGCATAGCAGTACTGTGTAAAAATTTCAGAAACTTTTGACATTCCAGTAAAAAAATGTAAATTCACGCACTACAGTCAAAGTTTCTGTTTTTGCACTGCACACACCAAACAAGCAATCTAATCACCCTAAAGGAAAATCTTGGCACATTATTTTTATAATACAAGGGATTTATACAAGGGGATAATTATTTTTGTTGAAAAGTTTCTGTAATTAAGATTCGCAAAGTTTCCATGGGCATGAACAAAGTTCAAGGAGCTCCCCCACTTCAACGGTGCTCGTCCTTCTTACGTTCACTTCTCTTTTTGAAAAAGTTTTAGGTTCCCCTCTTTATTTTTTTTGTTTTTGAACTATATAAAAGCACACAACAGAATAAAATGACTCTCTAAAACTTCCGGGTTGTCTCCCTGGCAGCGCTTTCTTTAAAGCCATTAAGCTAGGCATAAAGTGCTCAAGTAATTGATCCACCCGGATCCCAAGGTATATCAAAGCCAATTTTAATTAACAATGATTTGTAATTTAGTAGTGAGCACAAGGTAACATATATCATGCAACAACGAAGTCTAACTCTCTTCCTATGCATCGGCATGTCATAAAAGAACAATTCATGCACACAAAGTAAAGGCCAATGCATAGTATAAACAGTTTCTTGCAATTTTATCGTATTGGAAACATAGAGAGGCGGAGATGTAGTTCCTCTCTCATAATAATTGAAAGTAGGAGCAGCAAGCACATGCATATTATATCTATCAAAATCATCATGTGTAATAGTAAAAGGCAACCCATCTATATAATCCTTAATAAGTGCAAACTTCTCCGATATAGTGTAGTTGGGAGAATTCAAAAAGATAATAGGACTATCATGTGTGGGTGCAATAGCAACAATTTCACGTTTAACATAAGAAACTATAGCAAGTTCATCTCCATAAACATCATTCATATTGGCATCATGGCCACAAGCATAGCAAGCATCAAGTTCATCAAAAAGGGATATTTCAAACGAATCCAAGGGATCATAGCAATTATCATAGCATTCATCCTTCGGTAAGAACGAAGGGAAATTAAACAATGTATGAGTTGAAGAGTTACTCTCATTAGAAGGTGGGCACGGGTAGCTAATCCGCTCTTCCTCCTTTTGTTCTTCGCTCTCCTCCTCATCTTTTACATCCAATGAGCTCACAGTGTCATCAATTTCTTCTTCCATAGTTTCCTGTAAAATATTAGTCTCCTCTTGGACAGCGGAGGAGTCTTCAATATATGGCTTAACATAAGCATTAGAAGCATAGTTTTCATAGCAATATTTAAGTATGGCAAAACTTTCAGATTTGTAAAGAGTAGCATCATACTTTTCAATAAAAGAAGCAATTTCATAGGCACCCTTAAAAGCAACAAATTCTTCAATTTGCTCAATATCATAGTAATTATAAACACCCTTGGCATAAGAAGATACGATTCCATTATCCTTAAACTCACAATGATAGGGAAGGTGTTTTTTAGGGTCTTCAGAACAACAAGTAAAATCATAAATTTCGCATAAATTCCAAGCATAGAATTGCAAAGTATTAATATGATGCCATAAAAGTTTCCCTTTTTGAGATAAGCTGTGTCGCACATAATAAGTATGCTCATTTAATGATTTGCCCTCAACTAAGCTAGTTGGGGTTTCAGCACGAGCACAAACGGATCGAAGATGATCCAAGTAAAAAAGCTTCAACAGTGTGATAGATTTTGGGTGGTTCTTCAACCATTGGTGTAGTAGGTTCAACTAATTTTTTTGGTATTTCGTGTTCCATATCCATAGATAAAGATAGAGAACAACTTAGAACAACAGATAAAATCTACTTAGTGATAAAGCAAACAAGCACACACGAGAATATTCACCCCACGCTATTGCTCCCCGGCAACAGCGCCAGAAAAAGGTCTTGATAACCCATAAGTATAGGGGATCAGTTGTAGCCTTTCTCGATAAGTAAGAGTGTCGAACCCAACAAGGAGCTAAAGGTAGAACAAATATTCCCTCAAGTTCTATCGACCACCGATACAACTCTACGCACGCTTAACGTTCGCTTTACCTAGAACAAGTATGAAACTAGAAGTACTTTGTAGGTGTAACGGGATAGGTTTGCAAGGTAATAAAGAACACGTACATAAAAACTAGGGGCTGTTTAGATAAAGTAACAATTAAGTTAGTTTAACGAGTGTGGAAAAGTGGTGGTAGGAATTGCGGAATTGTCCCTAAGCAATTGACTACGTTACTAGACCGATAGCAAGTTTTATGTGGGAGAGGCCACTGCTAGCATGTCATCCCTTATTTGGAATTCTATGCACTTATGATTGGAACTATTAGCAAGCATCCGCAACTACTAACGTTCATTAAGGTAAAACCCAACCATAGCATTAAGATATATTGGTCCCCCTTCAATCCCGTATGCATCAATTTCTATGCTAGGCTGAAGCTGCTATTACCCTTGCCCTCCAATACATAGTCCTATCAACATACAACTAACCCTATGGTGTGATCCACGCGCGCACTCATATGATGGGCACCAAAGGACAGCAACATAACCACAAGCAAATTAAACCAATCATAGCAATTCACCAATCACCGATAGGACAACAAAAATCTACTCAGACATCATAGGACGGCAACACATCATTGGATAATAATATGAAGCATAAAGCACCATGTCCAAGTAGAGGGTACAGCGGGTTGCGGGAGAGTGGACCGCTGTAGATAGATGGGGGAAGGTGATGGAGGTGTTGGTGAAGATGACGGACTTGTTGGAGTAGATCGCCGTCACACGATGATTGCCCCGGCGGCGTTCCGGCGCCACCGGGAGAGAGGGGGAGAGAGCCCCCCTCCTTCTTCTTCTTCCTTGTCCTTCCCCCTAGATTGGAGAAGGGTTTCCCATATGGTCCATGGCCTCCATGGCGGCGGAGGGGCGAGAGCCCCTCCGAGATTGGATCTCTCTCTCTGTTTCCTTCTGTTTTTGCCTTCCCAGATTCTGGCCTTTCACCGTTTCTTATATTTCGGAGATCCGTAACTCTGATTGGGCTGAAATTTTAACACGATTTTTATCCGGATATTAGCTTTCTTGCGGCGAAAGAAGGGCACCAACCGCCTTACGGGGTGACGACAAGGGTCCAGGGCGCGCCCTACCCCCTGGGGCGCGCCCCTATGGCTTGTGGGCCCCTCGGGCACCGCCTTCTGTTGATTCCACTTCCCAAAATTCACATATATTCCAAAAAAAATCTCCGTAAGTTTTTATCCCTTTTGGACTTCGTTTGTTATGGATTTTCCGCGAAACAAAAAACATGCAACAAACAGGAACTGGCACTGGGCACTGGATCAATATGTTAGTCCCAAAAAGTAGTATAAAAAGTTGCCAAAAGTATATGAAAGTTGTAGAATATTGGCATGAAACAATCAAAAATTATAGATATGACGGAGACGTATCGGTGAACTCTAGGATCCAGAACCTGACCTCCTGATCGGGGATGAAACTTCCGACCTGGCCTAGGTGGCCAGCCGGATCGGCATGCTGCACGATGCTTCCGAACGCTAAGATCTGTCCAGGGACGAAGATGTCCCTGTTATGGACCTCGTCACTGATGATTAAGCGAGTCATCGATCCTTCGGTGATTCATAGCGGAACTCTCAATGAAAGCACCAACTTCGGTGTCAAAACTGGCGGATCTCGGGTAGGGGGTCCCGAGCTGTGGATCTAGAATCGATAGATAACAGGGGACGAAGGGGACAATGTTTACCCAGGTTCGGGCCCTCTTGAGGAGGTAATACCCTACGTCCTGCTTGGTTTTATTGATGAATATGAAGATTACAGAGTTGATCTACCTCGATATCGGATGAGCTAAACCCTAGATTACTTTTTTTTCTATGAACTACACCCTCCGGTTTATATAGACACCAGGGGTACCTATGGTTACCTATAGTCGGTTGTCACAGAAAGGCTAAACACGTCAATTCCTCCATCCATGACTTGAAGGACGCACCACGACACGTGAGGCTTCCTTCCTGATTATAGAGTTCTCTCGCGGTCCGGTCTTCTCACAGTTTCCAGTCGGATCTCGGGCTCCGCAAAACCCAAAGGAAGTTCGAACACAGGGGCGTGTGCGAAGATCCCCAGCAGCCTCGCCCCTCCTAGCTCACGACGACGAACTCGCACGATGACGAGGAAGAAGATTGCACACGATGATTTACCCAGGTTCGGGCCGCTGCGAAGCATAAAACCCTACTCCTGCTTTGGTGGATTGCCTCACGAGGAGGTTTGTGGATGAACTAGTACAGTGGTGAGTTGCCTCGCAAGGGCGTTCTGGTGGTCTTGCCTCTCTTCTTTCGTCCTCCTTTCTATGGAGCAGCCCAGCCTCTATTTATAGTGGCTCGGGTCCTCTTCCCTTATCGCTATGGCGGGAAGGGATCCCACAACGGCCAAATTCGAAGGGGGACAAGGGGTACATCTTTATCCTGACGAAAGGTGGTCTTCGCCTGCAAAGTGGCTGTTGATGATGCAATGGTGGGCTCGGCGATGACATCCATCCTGCAGGGCTCGTGGTCTTGGTCTTGTTGCACCGGAATGGAAACCTTTGGGGGGTGGTTTGGGAACCTGCGTACGTCCTTGCCCCCCTTTGCACTAAAGGGGAAACTGTACCGCCTGGCGCGTTGGCGCCGGCCTGTCCCGCCTTACGTCACCCTTGGCCTCCCGAGGCCAAGCGCTGCATAGAGATCTCCGCCGCTCCGGAGGGGGCCTGAGGAGGCCTATTCCTCGTAGGTCTTGATGCCGCTCCCCTCGCGAGCTCAGGGCTCTCGCGAGGGCCTTGTCCTGAGTGGGGTCGCGCTGGGCCGCAGGAAGGCAGGTCTGGGTACCCCCGTTCCGAGAACACCGACAGTAGTCCCCGGGCCCAAGGCGCGCTCGAGCCAGCTTCCGGGCGAAGCCGTTGAGGATGGCCCGAAGCGCCGCGGGCCCCAAACGCCTACGGGCCAGGCTCGACACGCGTCACACATCGAGGCACCGACGCCTTCACTTCCCGAAGTCGTCGGGGGTCGCACCAAATCAGGCTGACGCGACTCATGCATGCCGCGTTGGCCATCATTGCCTTTTTCTTGAACTAGCAAAGTGGCCCGCTCGATGCGCGGGCTAGAATTGTATGAAGTTCAATAATGAGATCATTTGATTTGTCTGAAGTAAAATTGGAAGCAATTATAATGACATTTTGGAATATAAAACTTCTATGAAAATATTTTGTCTTAGACATGTCTTCTTATTTATATATAAATATATGTGTTATCCATTTATGATTTATGTACATACTAATTATACATGGCATGCTAACTATATTTTTGTTAGTACTGCTGTGCAAATGATATTTTTATCATTTTTTTGCATTTTATCTTGTTGAATTGTTATATTTGAATTTTTAAACTCATACTTCAAATTTCTCGTTGTTTTCATGTAGGCACAGGTAAATTTGCTAATGTTATGCAAGATTGAAATATTTTCTTTTATTATATAGTGACACGCACGCACACACACACATTATAGTAAAAATCACAATTATATATATATATATATATATATATATATATATATATATAGGGAAAATGCTTCCTACTACCGGGTGTAGTTACACCCATATCTCATATACTACCATGTGGCAGTATATATACTACTTTATCATTTTTAGTATGTTCATATACTATATCTAAGATACTCCAAAACGAGTTATGTGAAAAAATTGCATGTAAGCCCATGTTTTTATCATATTTGTGAAATACGTACATATTTGTACGTAAAAAGGAGTATGCTCAAAATATGGTACATACTACCTATAAAATAGTATATATACTACCCAAACATTCTTACATACTACATACTACACGTACGTACTCTCCAATATAATAGATACTACCTACAACATACGAAACCAAAGTGGGAGTAACTACACCCGGTAGTAGGAAAAATTTGTCCTATATATATATATATATATATATATATATATATATATATATATATATATATAAATTTCATGTTGGTTTTTGTTTTAGCTAAGTTATTAAGACACGTCCACTAAGTTGGACCAATGTTGTCTCAAATTTTCATGTCACTAAGTTTGCTATAACATTGTCCACACTTTCTGGAAAAGAACATCATCTAAAATAATTCTTTTGAAAACATGTTGTCCATACCTTTATGTATAGAACGCCATTGGTTTCATGTGTCCCACCAGGTTGATCCTTCACTGTCCAATAGTTGAATCTTCTTGTCTTCTCAATAGCTCTCAGCCCTTTGGAAGTGGTCGATCCAGCATCGGTCCACCGCGTGAGATGATCACTTTGATGCTCCCCTGGTTTTACTTCTTGGTGGCCTCACTTGCACACACTCCGCAGCCCGGGTCGGGTATATGACCATGGGCCGACCATCTATGGGCACTTGATTGATCCTCTGTGCCTAGTCACAGCAAAGTACAATACAATAAGGCTTGTATGTGAGTATAGAGCGATGCATTTATGTGTACCACCACAATGTAAAGTAGCTTGGTTCGAAAACATGTATATGAATGCTACAAATTAGGTTTAAAATCCCAAAATAATATATAATTTTCAGATAGGAACAACTGCAAACAAATAGTAACTACGGTCGCATGATCCTTTCTAGTGTGCATATAGGCCAACATGATAACTACCTAACTTTAGTAAAAAAATGTACTAAGTCAAAGACACTTGTTTTGGAATGGATGCAATATATGATATCAGTACTGATCCCATGAGATATTGATCCTTGGTTAACGACAACTGCTACAAATTTCATCTGAAGGTTTTCTCTGGTGAAAACAAATTGTTTGGAAAATGTACGTACCATAAACGTGGTACCCTTTTCACCAGACAACAATATAACCATACAAGTAAATTAGAAAGCAAACTATACTTTGGCAATATTTTTCAGTATAGATTATATGCAGGTAAAAACGCTAATACAACTACACTTTATGGGGAATACGACACTATTATAACTGGAAGCTTCTTGGATACAAACTTGCAACTATAAACTGAGATGCTTCATGAAACCGTGTCACTGATTAGAAATTTAGAATGCTAATTCAGAGCAATAGGCTGAGATAAAAAAAAGAGTCCATGCTAGTTGAAAAGGTGACATACCAGTTAAAGCTTTTCCATGGCTGAAGTGGTATACATATGCACAACAAATATTTTTTGTGAGCCCGGTTACAGCAAATGCATTGACCATCATGACTCCATAAAACTTATGGAGGACCGTAAGATTAAATGTAGCGACTGTCAGGAACGGGCATTTTACTACAGCAAATACTTTAGGCATCATATACCCATTCATTCATTTAATAGATTATATGGCCCGAGTTTAAAGTGTCAAATTAGTAATGATCAAAAAATAAAATTGTACATCTATCGAACATTTGGTGACCATGATTGCAAGAATCAATGGCAACGGGGAAGAAAGCCCTGGATTCATATGGATTTAGATGATGGCGATGTGCACTGTTAAATGGTAGAGCGAGAGTAATGTCAAGATTACGTGCAACAATACAATATTTGGGTTTCTTTTAGGGGCAATGTCCTTCTCACGTCCATGTTCATAGTAGTGGAAAAAAACTACTAAAGCAAAATACTGCTACTCCTGTACTATCCTTTACTATCCTTTGACATTGCTCGAATGTAATACCTTCTGCATTTGCATTTTAGTTAGTTGCAACGATGCAAGCAAAGTGCAGTATTTAGAAGAAATGGGCGGATTTTGCATCAAAATAACTATTCGTACAGTATAAGGCCTAGCTCACTAATCAAATAGAAACTGTTCAGGCAGCTTGTCCTTGAAGTTCACCTTGTTGTGAGCATAAGTTCATTTCCTGAAAATACTGAAAATACAATTAGAATTAAGAACTAACAATAAGCCTCTCAGTCATCTGATCACCTCCATAGCTACACCAACTGGGTCTCTTTCCTTTTCCTGTAAAGGAAGTTGAGCTCTCTGGCTACATGCCTATAATCTGACAAAATTGGACTACAATACGTACCTTAAAATACCCCCCACTCCTGCACTGAAACTTGAGATAGCATCTCTTGTTTTCTGTTGATGCTGATGCTGAAAAATTTGAATTCTAGACTGTATGGTATGGTGTACATGTACAGATAGATGGCTCTGGGATGTTTGTAAGTAAGTCTTCCATCGCGATCCTGCAGGGCTGCATGGTGTGCATGTATTGTACATGCCTAGCTCTTGATTGTTGGTAGTATTGAGGTATTCTTTGATCAATCTTGCATGGTTTCATGGTGCACGCACGTGCATTGGGGGGAAGCAAGATTGAGATCTGAGAGATGCTCTTCTGCATCCATCGGGATTATGTCGTCCACCTAGGCCACTGAAGAAATACGGCGGCCGGCGGCAACGTCGATCTTGCTATGGTTTGTTTGCAGTATTAGGGTAGTCTTAGATCGATCTTGCAGGGTTGCAGGTGTAGGCGCATGGGGAAGTAAGATTGGGATCTCACCTGAGAGATGCTCTGGTGCATCCATGGGAGGGGGTCATCCGTCAAGGGCACTCAAGCAATACAGAGATCGGCGAGGGCGTGTGACGATGAGGACCCAGAGATGAGCGAGCGCGAGGTTTCTCACAGCGACATGGGCGAGCTATGGCAGGACGGCGTGAGGGCATCCAGAGAATTGGAACAACGAATACCAGATTTTTTTTGGGAATAGCTGTGTACGTGCGAAAAGGGAATAGGAACGATCTATTGTCGTGGAACAGTTGTGTACGTGAATAAAATAGTACCCAATTTTTGTACGATCAAAATGGCATTGGTGGGTAATTTACTTTTTATCTATTGGCTGTCATTTTATTCCACATTACACTCTTCAAGAGCGAACTCCTGGGCGGATGCTGGGGCTAGCCACCTCATCACTTTTTACTGTGTCGGAGCGCATATAGCGATAGGAAAGAAAAATAACCGAGTGTGGATTGGGCATGACCTAGCCCAGGTCTTCCCTCTTGTCGCCGCCTGCTTCCTCTCCCCTCCCTGCCGCCGCCCCTGCGTCTCCCTCCGTCTTCCCCAAGGTGCCGCCTCCTCTCCTCTCCTCTCCACATCCTCGTCTCCGCGGCACCGTCTTTCCTCCTCGCCTCTTCCCAACCCCTGCTCTTCCCGATGTCCGTGCCTCGCTTCTCAGCCTTTCAATCTGAGCCGACGCAGCCCCCTCCGATGACGGGGGCCGTGCTCGTGCTGCTCATGTACGACATGCTGGAACCCCTTTCCGTGCTGTCGCTCATGTACGCCGTCGTCTTCCTTCACCAGCTGCTAACAGTGGTTCGAGTTGGACGGGATTTTGGCCGCGGGCGCTTGGCTGGTTCAGGCCGGCCCTCCACAGACCACGACGGCCACCACCTCCCACGGATCTCTCTCTGGCACCTGCTGCTGTAGAGGTGTAGGAAAGTGGATCTGGTGTCAACGACGATGGAGTATACAGGCTCAAGAAGGAATATCAGCCTTGAGAAATAGTGTGGACACTCTCATTGTTATCCCAAATGAAAGCTGTTGTCTGCTGTTTCTCCAAACACTCCTGTCACAGAAGCATTCAACTTGGCTAATTATATTCTTTGGCAAGGAATTCGCGGCATCTCTGATATCCTTACGGTAAGTAAACTGATGTATGCATTTGAAGCGCTTATCACGAAAGGCGGGGGAATGAATTTAAGCATATCAGAGATATATAACTTACAGAAATTTAGTGTCCTCTTTCTTCTTGCAGGTTACTAGGCTGGTGAATGTTGATTTTGCTTATGTGCGAGTCATAATGTGAAATGCAGGGTCGTCTTTGATGGGTATAGGGACTGCAGCAGGTATTACATTTGAAATATGCTTCTGTTATATTTTTGTTGATATTTACATGACTGCTGCACATATCCAACGCCATTCTTTGCAAGTTGAATTCTGGGCGTGCAGAGCAGGGTGTGTCAAGCGGGAGAGGCGCTGGCTCCGCTCGGATCGGTTGCCTGTGTAGTGTGGGCAGGTGGGGAAGAGACGGCGGATGTAGGGGTCGTGTGCTGTAGGGGTGGTTGCTAGAGAAGATCGGACCTCTCCTCTCCCCTATTCTCCTGTCGCCGCCACCTCTCCTCTCATCCATGTCAGGGCCTCGCCCTCATTGGCCACCTGTGACCTCCCTGTCCTCCTTGCCCTGTGGTGGATTACGTGAGCAGCGGGTGTCGGATCCATGTTGGTTCATCTTCCCCAGCATAATTTAGTTCTCCCCTATTGCGAGTAACCATATATGTATCATGTTCCATATGCTATTGTATTCTCAAATTACTCAGAGAAATCTGAAGAGAATCTTAACGAACCAAACTTAGGTTATATATATATACTCCCTCCGTCCCAAAATAACTGTCTCAACTTGAGACAGTTATTTTGGGATGGAGGGAGTAGTTGACATGACAGAAGATTAGGATCATCAGTAATCGGTTTAGCACTTTACACCTACTGTTGTGCCATCTGAATCTTTACCCTTTCTCCAGGACCTCATCTGACTGACAATTTGCCATGAAACACATACCAGCAGAGAACACTGATTTAGCAAAAGCATGTTTCCCTTGAGGGCGAACAACACTAGCTTCAGCAAAACAGAAGATGCACAAGGCTAGGTGCAGACCATTCATTGTTACTACTCCGTGCGTTGCGGTTGGTAAG
Source organism: Elymus sibiricus (assembly GCA_039707655.1). Taxonomy (NCBI): domain Eukaryota; kingdom Viridiplantae; phylum Streptophyta; class Magnoliopsida; order Poales; family Poaceae; genus Elymus; species Elymus sibiricus. The sequence goes on from CM077671.1 coordinate 309,701,737, forward strand.
TGACTAACTTATGAGGCATCGTTCTTTTGTTATTCATGTTTTAAGATGTTCATTCTCTTATTTGCTATTGTCTTTATGCTTGTTAGAGGGTCAGCCGGAGATTATTGTTGAGGAAAGTGAAACATGGTTCGAGCAGTCATCGAAAAGGTATTTTTAGTGTAACTTGCGTAAATGTTGCTCCTCAATATTTATTCTTTATCATCGCTTAGCATGCTTGTTTTGACTGGATAAGATGGTGATTTATTTTTTTATATAAAAAATTTAGTATTTATGTTATGCATATTTGGTCTAACATGCTCTGTTCTCAGCCATATCCCATGTAGTAGCATTTTTTTATTTAGAATTATGGTGCAATGCACTGTGTAAACAACAACTGTTTTGTTGTTTTCTCAGCCCAGCTATACCATTCTGTCTGTTTCTCCAGGCAATCACAACTTCCGATGCTATCAAGATTTCATGGGAACTTGACCCAAAAGGTATGACTTTGTTGCAGCTGGTTTGGTGAACTGCATTTTGGGTAATGTGGTTAGTGGCATATTATGTTCTCTATCACTAATGTATTATAGAGCTTATTATCATGGTTCTTTACTTTTAATATGTTACAAAGCTTTGGACTATGTTATGTTCAGCTTGTTTATTGGATCAATAGGAGACATAATGATGGGGCAGTCTGTTGATTGCATCAGCACCAGATGCTGCACCACGGACCACCAGGTCAAGAACTTCAGCTTGGAAAAATACCGCGCGCTACTCAAGGACAGCTACCCGAGTGCTAAGAAGGTAACACCACTCTTCGGCATTGAATTTATTCAGAAGTGTTCAGCTGCAATAATTATCGCTGTTTGCTTGCTAAACAAATATGATAATGCTCCTTATTAGTGCAAATTTTGGTACATTCATACATGCCTTAGATGCCGATAGTAGTATGCTAAAGCTAATTTTCATACTAACTACGAGCTTCACTGTCACAAGAGATCAAGTACTCAACTCTATCGTTTCGTTCGCTAGATGCACTTGAAAGCCTTTCTTTCATGACTCTTAACTATGCCACTCGATCCACTCTGGAACCACACCAAATGGTAATACTTGATGAATATATAGGTTCCTAGGTCTAATATGCCATCTGCTGCTCGACACTGCACCTATACTAATTAGCATCACACGTCCTTCAAGTTCCCATCTAATCTAGAAGATCCCTCTTTATACAAAACACTGATTCACAATATAAAATTGTACCTCTTAATTTAGGAATCACTCACCCTTAGCATCCTTCACGTTGTAACACAAACACAATATCAGTGATCTGACAGTGGCACAGTTTTTCTGTTGAGTTATTTTATTTAGATGGTTGCTGCTATATAACCCGACTGCCAAATTATGTAGCATTTTCATAAATAAAGAGCCAGGTCACACCATTTTCTTTACTTTATTGTTCGGATTATATGCAGGAGTTTTGGTGTGGATTATAGATCGTAAAGTTACTCTTAGCTTGTCAGCATTGTTGGTTCCCAATTTACGATGTTCACCGAGGATTATAGATAACCATGCTCAGTCGTGGACCATGTTACCTTTCATCTGTTGTCGACAATTTCCTCTTTCAGATTGGATGTTAGTTTGTACAAGCTGCTAGGTTGTGCTTACATGGTATGGTTTCTCTGGTATTTAGAAAGTACACTTAACCCTCATAAAGTACATTGATCGGAGCCTAAACTGGAATATTTAATTCAGCGTGTTTAAAGTTTGATGTGGGATGGGCATACAAGTTTGATGTTTGCAGTCCTCCCTCAGCTGCAAGTCGCTCCACAACACCACAAATTCAGATATAGATTTTTATCAAAGCTGGCTGAAATGAAGTTCAGTTCAGCAGACCATGTTTGTTGGAATGAAGCAAATGTCTTGCCTTCTGAATTCTACGTAGTCATCATATTTTATTTCAGACTGAATCGTCCCAGCTCAGTGTATCCTTGCTAAAATAAGAACATCTTTATTTATTTATTTTGAGGGGATGCCACAAAGGAAAAATGACCAAGACTGCATCTCTCATATTTTCTTGCATCGATTGTTAATCTGAATTCGTCTTTCATATTGTAGTATGGAGGTTTCACCATCATGCATGTTCTATTGTCGTTTATTTTCCATTATTTTCCAACTGGTTTGATATTAATTTACATGATAGTAAGTTTTATACATGTGGTTGGATGTCAATCTTTACAGTTTGATGATCTGATTTATCTGCTGAAGAAAAATTGATATTAGTAATTAATATGTATATACAGATCAGAGTTGCCATAATGGAATATGGATGGACAAGACAAAATGGTCCAGTTCCTTAATTTTGTGGTTAATGGAAGTATATGGTTCAGCCTCCACTGTCCGAAATAAATTGATAAGGATCGATACAAACCTGGGTGTGTTTACTCTGAACGGTAATGTAGTGCCGAATGCTACACTCTCAATCGGTCTTTCCCTGTTGGCATCTTACTTAGTTTAGTTTAATCATGGTGATTGTTCTTGCAGATAACAACATTCTTGCAAGCTTGATCCCCATCATCAATGGAATATTCTTGGTATGCATTTTGATTGGTTTCTCCTTACGTCTGCGGGGAAGGCACGATATGGTCGCGATGCTGCCCGCCGTGAGGTGGAGACGTCGCTCCAGCCACCAACACTGGCGCCGCCGAGAAGCTCGTCCATGGGCATGGGTAAGGCGTCTTGGAGCGGTTCTAGATCTCATTTCGTTCGCGGATGGGTTTCAATCAATGGATTCGTTTACTGTATATTTTCATTATCTGAACGTAGCAAGGTAAATGGATGTTCGTGAAAGTTGTGCCTGTGTTCCGTTATTGCTGCTGTAGTAGCTTTCTCTACAGTGCACTTTTCTATTCACCGTACTTTACTTATATACGCTTCCTGACCTATTTTACATCACACAAGCACGTTCACAACTAATGAAGCTAGATAAGTACGCTCAAACACGCCCAAGAGGCGCGCCCTGGGCGCGCCCCTACCACTAGTCAAATTAACGGCCAGATAATTCTGATTTTTGTGGGATTTTCTAGTTAATTCTCTTTTCTCTGGTTAGCTCTTATATTAACTTTTATATATAATAGATAGATGCTTCTGCCTCCTTGTGTTTTCACTCACCGGGCCACTCGGATGTGACCCAACGAGGGCAGGTGAGGCGACGTGAAGCAAGATTGCATGCCGATTGAGTCGGCACGCGGAACCCAAGAGGCGCAGGGTGCCTCCGCTCCTCGCGATGCCTTGAATGTCGCCCGGTCTGATCTACAGCTGGCGCACGTCATCGGGCTTGACTGCTCGGGGTGAGGAGGTGTGCCTGTTGGCCTCCGCCTGGTTATAAATGGGCGGCGGCGGGGCGGAGCCCCCAGCCCATTCTCATTCTTCGCTCCTCCGCCTTCATCCTCTGCTTCCTGGCCCATGACGCTGATGAGGAGGTTTCCTGCTGCCGGGAAGGGGAAGGCCTGCCTGACGGGGCCGATCCATGAGCCTCCCAAGGGGGGCCGGGGCCGCCCGCGCAAGTACGCTGAGGCGTCGACGGAGGCGCCCCAGGTGCGTGGCCGTGCTTCCGCGTGGACCGGCGCCTCAGCTGGCACCAGCAGAAGCGGCGGGCGCGGCGGCCGTGGCCGAGGGGCGAGGCCCGCAACAGGCGCCCGACCGCCGCGCCCGCGTGCCCGCACGGTTGATGCGGGCCAGGAGTTCTTGGTGTTGGTGGAGGAGCCAGTGGTCCCTCGGTTGCGGCTCCCGCACTTCTTCGTGGCGGCACTACGGGATAGCGAGCTCGCCGGTCTGTGGCTGCAGGCCGATGGTTGCTGTAGCGGCACGTTGTGGGTGGAGGTCGAGGTTACCCCCGCAGGCCATGCCTTCTTGAGCCGCGGGTGGCAAACCTTCGCTCGCGCCCATGGCCTGAAGGGGAGGCTCACGCTCCTCTTCAAGCACGACGGTGCCGCGGCGCTTTTCGTCAAGGTCTTCGGGGAGGACGGTGGATGCTTGGGGTGCTGCCCGGAGGGCAGCAGCAGCGGCGACCTTGGAGATGAGCTTGCCCTTGGCAACGGCCGTTGCGCTTCCAGCAGCAGCGACACCTCCTGCAAGGAGAGCCCGAGCGACAGCAGCTACGACGCACCACCGTGCCGGCATGCCCGGACCTCGGGGGGTAGCAAGCCGCTACGGCGTCGCTCCCTTGCCCAAGAAGCGGCCACACCGGCATGCCTCCATGGTCCCATCAAGGAAGAGGAGGACTCCGACTGAGCGCTGGTGCGCCAAAGCCAGGGCTCTCGGAGCAGCAGCCCCCGTGGGGGCTTCTTCACTTTCTTTCTCTTTCTCTTTTCCTGCAACCAAAGAATCATGGGGGGCCCTGTGGGCGTGTAATGAATTTTGGTGCTTGCGCCCTTTTATTAACACCCTTATCATGTGCCCTGGTCCTTGTGTTACTATTAATTGAGACTTCCTGCTGGTCGCGATTAGGGTACTTAGCTCGGCACGCTCGTGGCAGGCTTCTGTGTCAGGGAGGCTTGGCAGTGGCACTTGGGGAGTCTGGATGTCCTGGGGGGCTTCTTCTTCTTACGAGTGAGGCAGGTTGGGAGCCCTTTCGGCACTCTACGTCGGCAGGCCCCAGTCCCGCACATTCCTCGACCACCGTAAGGGGCGTCCGGATCACTAGGACGCGACTACGGGGTGAGGCCTCGACACCCTTGGGGCGTCCGAATCACCAGGACGACACCAAGGGGCGAAGGGCTATATGATCGGTAAGGCTCGTGAGGCGCGTTGCTCAAGAGCCCCCCTTGACGCTCAAGCAACGCTCTACATCGGCAGGCCCCAGTCCCGCACATTCCTCAACCACCGTAAGGGGCGTCCGGATCACCAGGACGCGACTACGGGGTGAGGCCTCGACACCCTTGGGGCGTCCGGATCACCAGGACGACACCAAGGGGCGAAGGGCTATATGACCGGTAAGGCTCCTAAGGCGCGTTGCTCAGGAGCCCCCCTTGACGCTCAAGCGGCTCCCCAAAAGAAAATTTTGTTTCTTGCCCCAGGAGGCGCGAGCCTCCAGAGGCTCGAAGGTGGCGCGTCGGGCCGCGGCGGAGCCCCCGAGCGAGTATACGGCGACACGCGCCTGCTAGCTCACTTGGGAGCGCCACGCGAGGACTAGGGCGCCAAGGCCTTGGCGAGGTGCGAGCACCGTGCCCCATAGCCCCCACTCGCGGGGTGCGAGGGGGAGAGAAGCAGGCAAGTGCTCGACCCGAAGAGAGAAATTTCAAGATAGGAAACGGCAATGAGAAGAAATCCCTGACCCTTTTTGTTTAAAACATGATTGGAAAAGCCCCGAGTTTTGTTCTAGAAAACTTGGCGAATTAGAACACAAGAAAAGCAAATAACAGCCGCGTCTTGCACCTAGGCTAGTATTCATCTTCGTCTTCCCCCAGCGCGGAGCGTAGGGCATCCATGTTGCGTGGGCATAGCCATTGGAGGGCAGTGTTGTCCGCCAGCGCGGAGCATGGGGCTTCCACCTGGGCGTGGGTGGGAACCCCTCCGCGTCCTCGTGGGGGCTCCGGGCATATACAACCCACTCATTATTACGTGAGAGTGTCACGGGTTGGTCCTGGGGGTGTACAGGGAGCTCCATGCCTCCTGGACACGAAGTCCACTCCCCGCCTCTAGGCTTGGTGCGGCGAAGTAGGGTCGGCTCCGGACGGGCCCTCGAGCGTGGGGGGAGCCCCTCGCGCTCTCTGCAGGGAAAGCCCGCCCCGGAACTGGGCCTCGAGCGCTCCGGAGCCCGAGGTCGGATGCCGTCGTTGTAGTAATGCCGAAGCCCCCTGCGCTCCGGGAGGGGCCCGGCGGGGACCTTCCGCTACGCGCGAGGCTGTCGCCCAAGGTGGTGCCCCAACGCGCCTCGCTGGGGTGTCCGGGGGCCTCACACGGGTACCCGGTACCCTGCCCCCGGGTGGGCGAAGCTCGGCCCGGAGACATGGGCGGGTACGGGATCCCCTGCTGGTGGTCGAACGAAGCCTGACCTGGTGACATGGGCTTGGGTTCCACCCTCCGTCTCCAAGTAGGCGACGCACGCCCTGGAAACATGGGCGTGTGTTCCACCCTCCGTCTCCAGATTGGGATCACCAGGCCTGGGGACATGGGCGTGTGTTCCACCCTCCGTCCCCAAGCTAGGGTCGCCTTACCTGGTGACATGGGCGTGTGTTCCACCCTCCGTCCCCAGGCTGACAACCCCCGGTCCACAGACCCAGGTGCCTGCTCGGGGCAGCTCCCTACCAGCGGGTGTGCCCCACGTGGTTGCCAATGTTGGCTACCCTTGCGAGACCAACCCCGCATGCCGCCCTCACAAGGCTGTGCATACCAGCCCGGGCGAGGGCTGCTCGCGAGGTTGCATACGCTCCTCCTGTTGTCATGGTAGCCGACGTTGCTCCCTTCGTAGCCTGGGCGCTCGTCAACATGGTCGTTGTAGAGTTGCTCGAGCTCCTGGGCACCGGTGTAGACGAGCCTGTGGGCGGCCGCCCTAGGTCCGGTGGGCGTGCCGGGGGGTGCGGGGCGGCGCCCTCCCCGCGCGGCCAGCACCCTCCACCGGTCCTCATTTGCTCCTAGGTCAACTCCTGCATGCCCGATGAACCTGGCCTCACCCCCAGCAGGTGCCGGTCGCAACGAGCTTCCCAAGCGCGCCCGCGCGACCCCGACGCGACGCCGGTCAGTTGAGTGAGTCCTCGGGTGCGAGCCCCCAGGCCTGTCCCGTAGGGGTGCGCCTGGGTCTCGCCGGTGGCGGTGGCGCGCCGGGGCGCGCGTCGTGCCCAGTCATTGCAGCGACCGCGTGCAACGCGGAGACGCTGCAGTTCGTAGGCCACGAGGAGTGCGACACGCCTGTGCGTCGGGTCGTGGCAGACTCGGGAGGGCGACGATGCGGCCCGAACGCGGGGAAGGGCCGAGCCGACGGGAACATGCCGTGCGGTCGGCGGAGGTAGCAGCCCCCGACGTCTGTCAAGGACCCGGCCGGCGATGGCGCCCGCCAACGGGGGGGGGGGGGGGGGGGGGGGCAGGGCGACGTGGGACGCCGAGGCCCGCTGGCGCCGCCCGTGCGACGCGGGCAGCCCGTCGTTCGGCGCGGGCTCGGTGTCCTTTGGCCATGGATACGGCGAGCGGAGGCGAGGCGAGGCTTGTGCAAGGATCCCGACACGCCCCCTACCTGGCGCGCCAAATGTCGGATCTCGGGCTCCGCAAAACCCAAAGGATGTTCGAACACAGGGCCGTGTGCGAAGATCCTCGCACCTCCTAGCTCACGACCCGATGGCTTAGACGACGAACTTGCATGATGACGAAGAAGAAGATTGCACATGATGATTTACCCAGGTTCGGGCCTCTGCGAACCGTAAAACCCTACTCCTGCTTTGGTGGATTGCCTCACAAGGAGGTTTGTGGATGAACTAGTACAGTGGTGAGTTGCCTCGCGAGGGTGTTCTGGTCGTCTTGCCTCTCTTCTTTCGTCCTCCTTTCTATGGAGCAGCCCAGCCTCTATTTATAGTGGCCCGGGTCCTCTTCCCTTATCGCTATGGCGGGAAGGGATCCCACAACGGCCAAATTCGAAGGGGGACAAGGGGTACATCTTTATCCTGACGAAAGGTGGTCTTCGCCTGCAAAGTGGTTGTTGATGATGCAGTGGTGGGCTCAACGATGACATCCGTCCTGCAAGGCTCGTGGTCTTGGTCTTGTTGCACCGGAATGGAAACCTTTGGGGGGGTGCTTTGGGAACCTGCGTACGTCCTTGCCCCCCTTTGCACCAAAGGGGAAACTGTACCGCCTGGCGCGCTGGCGCCCGCTTGTCCCGCCTTACGTCACCCTTGGCCTCCCGAGGCCAAGCGCTGCATAGAGATCTCCGCCACTCCGGAGGGGGCCTGAGGAGGCCTATTCCTCGTAGGTCTGGATGCCGCTCCCCTCGCGAGCTCAGGGTTCTCGCGAGGGCCTTGTCCTGAGTGGGGTCGCGCTGGGCCGTGCTTGGTTGACGAAGTGGGCCATGCTCTGGGCCGCAGGCAGGCAGGTCTGGGTACCCCCGTTCCCAGAACGCCGACATTTCCATCGAGCGGCCCATGGGCTTGGCCCATACGGGAAAGGTCAGCCACCCGAGGCCCCCCTAATCCCGGACTCCCTCAACTATCCTTGTCAAACCGAAATCGGACGGACCGAGATGTATATATCGGTCTCACCGAAAAGTCCAAAGTTGCCACATTTTGCTCTAGTCAGTGCAATAGTGATTTCTCTTCGGTTCACCGAGTTGGGCAATAATGTTGTAATGGTTGGATTATTGGGGATGCCTATATATACCCCTCCACCACTTCTCACTCGAAGAGGAAGCACTCAGAACATACAAACACTTGCCCCATCCATTTTTCCGAGAGAGAGACACCTACTCATGTGTTGAGATCAAGATATTCCACTCCAACCATATGAATCTTGATTTCTAGCCTCCCCAAGTTTCTTTCCAGCCAATCAATCTCTTCTACCTAAGCCAAATCTATGAGAGAGTGATTGAGTGTTGAGGAGACTATCTTTTGAAGCACAAGAGCAACGAGTTCATCATACTTACCACATCTATTACCTTTTGTAGGGTGGTGCCTCCTAGATTGCTTAGGTATCGCGTGGGAGCCTCCTACTTCGTGTTGTGGAGTTGAACCAAGAAGTTTGTACGGGCAAGGAGATCGCCTACTTCGTGAAGATCTACCTCGAGTAAGGCTAGTCCTCCGTGGACGTAGGCCATGATGGAATGGACAAGGTTGCTTCTTCATGGACCCCTTGTGGGTGGATCCCTCCGTGGACTCTCGCGGCCGTTACCCTCCGTGGGTTGAAGTCTCCATCAACATGGACGTACGATAGCACCGGAACCACGCCAAAAATCTCCGTGTCATCTTTGCGTTTGATCTTCCTATCTCTACTCCTTACTTTCATGTGCATGTCTTTAGTTTCCGCTGCTATACTTGATGACTTGCATGTGTAGGGTGTGGTAGACTTGCTTTCATTGCTAAAACTTGCCCTCAATTAAAATTGGGAAAAGGCTAGGTTTTAATTTTTTGTAACAGCTCCCCCCCGCTCCCCCCCCGCGTTGACCTCGTGTGGCCCGTGCGTGGGCCGCCGGCCCATCTCGCATCCGCGTTCCTCTGCCTGGGCCGAGCCCGCATGGTGAGCCCCCACCAAATCCCTTATCCCTCGCCTGTGCGCAATATTGCTATGTGTTGCCAATGCCTGTGTAGCCCATATCCTGCTTAGTTTCGGCCCATGGGTATTTGTTCCCGCGTTGCGATTTTACCCTAATTAACCAGGACATTTTTTTATTACAGAAAAATGTCATTGATTGCATTGCTCAAACATAATTAACCGTGCATCGGGTGAAGAGATTTTATATATGTGAAATGTGTACAATATGCCATTTTCATCCATGTTTAAAATACTTACACTCGCAGTTTGCACCATTTTGCATAACTTCCATCATTTTGAATTGTCGTATTTATTTAACGTGCATCGGGATTTAATCCAACAATATATTAAAAATGTTCACATTATCGGCATCGCATTTTCATGCATGACAAACTTGTTCATTGTATTATTTGCATTTAATTTGCATTTATAGTTGCTTAAAGGGGTTATTCCATTATCTTGCCTAATTAATTGTGACTTATTTTCCTACATGAACCTATGCATATTATATATGTTTTCGGGGTAGAAAAATCCATAGAATTTAACTGTTCATTTAGTTTTGTCATTGGAGGAAGTTTGAGTGCATGTCATTTTTGCCATGATGACCTTTTGTCCATTTTGTGTGATTTAATCCATGCATCATATGAAATAGTTGTGAACATGAGATATGCCCTTGGACATGTGTGCTAGGCCCTGGTATTTTTGATTGCTATAGAAATGCATGTTTAGGTGTTGTTTTCTTGTTGCCAACATGCTATAAAAATCTGATGTTTTGAGGGTCCAAAATATTACCAAGTCTGGAAATCTGTTATTTTGTTGCTGTCTTGCCATGTGATTTGCTAGTGTTCTAGGGGTCATTTGTGGTTGCTCCAATGGAGTCTTTTGTTAAGCATGTTATGCTCTATCATGTTATGCCAATCGTTTGCATGAATAGGTTTTGCATCATAATTAATTCTGTTGCTCAATATGTCAAACTGTCTAAAAACTGCTGCACATGTCTACTCTTATTTTCACTAAGTCTGAGAATCTGTTTTCTTCATAATGCCATGTTGTGATGATGCTAGCCACATTTCTATGCATAATTAGACCTTGCCACCATGGATTGATTTGTAGTGCATCATGTCTACTATCATGCTGTTAATTTTCATGCCATAATATGACCTGTAGCATATAGTTTTGCTGCTGCCAATATGCCTCCGTCAAAAAGTGATCTGCTAAAAACTGTTATTTTCACTAAGTCCTAAACTGAGTTCAATATGCCTTCTTGAGAGCTTGTTTCCTAGTGATCCATGCTTCTACTCAATTAGCTAGTATGACATGAATTGTTGTGCATCATGTTAGCTAAAGCCCCATGCTTAGTTTGTGCACATTAGGATCTTGGATCTTGTAGTTTTCATGTGTGCAATATGCCATGTTGCTGTTTTGGGCAGATTTGAACTAAAACTTGTGTTGGTTGTTGTGGTTGAACTGTAGGTCCGCTTTGAACATGTTGCATATGTAACTTGCTTAGAATTTTATGTAGATTCATAATAGCTTGCTGCATCCATGATTTGGTATGTTTGTGGTTGTCATTTTCAAGCATTTTGCATTCATGGCATATAATCTTGCGATTGTCATATCTTTTAAACCGTAGCTCCGTTTGAGATGTTCCATATATGTAAATCGACTAGAATGACGTGTAGGATCACATGGTGCATTTTGTTTTGCTGTTTAACAAATATAAAAAATGATTAGATTATATCTGGACCAATTTCGAAATTATCACATGGGGTCGTTTCGGAAATGCTATATATTGTTTCCGGCCTCATCTAAACTTGCCTAGATGTGTAGTTTACTTATGCTTCACCTCTTGCCATGATTAACAACATTTAATATTGTGTGTACCTAAAATAGAGTGAACTAAATATTCAAATGTGGAGTTTCGTCAATATGCAACTCGTTGCATATTGAGCTTCACTTAATGTGTAGTATTTGATTGTTGTGATTGCCATACCTTGCATATTTAAACCGGACTTGCATCATATTTGAAGTGCATCATGTCATGCATATGTTGTGGTGTTCTCGTGTGTTGATTGTTGTTTCGGATTGCTTCTTCTCGATATAGTTCCGAAAGCGTTTGGAGTGTGATGATTCGTTCGACTACGTTGGTTCGTCTTCTTCATGGACTCGATCTTCTTCCAAGCGGGATCTCAGGCAAGATGATCATTTCCCTGGATACCATTACTATCATTGCCATGCTAGATGTCTCGTTTCTATCACTGTCTCGCTACCTACCACTTGTATGTCAAGCCTCCCAAATTGCCATGAAAAGCCTCTAACCCTCCACATCCCAGCAAACATTGTTTGGCTATTTACTGCTTGCTTAGCCTTTCTTATAGCGTTGCTAGTCGCAGGTGCAAATTGTTCCATGTGCCGACATGGATATTTTTGTTATATCACAATATTATTGCTATTTAATTTAATGCACATATATACTTGGTAAAGGGTGGAAGGCTTGGCCTTTTGCTCGGTGTTTTGTTCCACTCTTGCCGCCCCTAGTTACTTGTGTACCGGTGTTATGTTCCATAATTGAGCGCTCCTAACATGCTCGGGGTTGTTATGGGGACCCCCTTGCTTTTCGTTTTAGGATAAAACTCGTCTGGCAAGGCCCAACATTGGTACTACATTTGCCTAATAACTAATAAACCTGCATAGGGAGTAATTAAGCCGAGGATCTTTAATCAACCACCCGGGCCAGTGCTCCTCATGAGTGTTGGTCCAAACTAGAGCCGTGTGCGGGGCCAACCCGGGGCAACTCGGGAGATGTCTATCTGGCCACTGTACGCTGTGCTTATCCGGTCGTGTCCTGAGAACGAGATACGCGGCTCCTATCGGGTTCGTCGACACGTCAGGCGGTCTTGCTGGACTTGTTTTACCTTTCTCGAACGTCTTGTGCGAGGAATTCCGAAAATACTTCGGGCTATCTCGAGGTTGCGGTTTTCCAATGGAATTGCCTAGGAAGATCATGAAATTCGTGGTCGAGGTTATTCCCGCTGCCTGTGGTTAGTTTGTGATGGATGAGTTGGAGCACCCCTGCAGGGTTAAATCTTTCGGAAAGCCATGCCCGCGGTTACGTGGCAACTTGGAAACTTTGTTTAACACCCGGTCATAGCAAACTTGAGGTAAACTCAAATAAAATACACCAACCGTGTGCGTAACCGTGACTGTCTCTTCTCAGGAGTCCTTATCCGAGGGAGAGCACGGTGGGGTTATGTTTGACGTAAGTAGGTGTTCAGGATCTCTTAGAGATCATTACTAGATCACGTTCGGTTATTCGACAATCATCCCCCTTTATTCTTGTACTCGTAAGTTAGCCACTCAAATAAATGCTTAGTCGCTTGCTGCAGCCGCACCACTTAACCATACCTCACCCATTAAGCTTTAATAATCTTGATACCCTTGGAAATGAGATTGCTGAGTCCTCGTGGCTCACAGTTTACTACAACAACTGTTGCAGGTACAGGTAATGCGATGACTTGACATGAGCGCGATGCTTGTTTGATTTGGAGTTCTTTTTTTCTTCTTCATCGATCTAAGATGGGTTCCAGGCGGCAGCCTAGGATAGCAAGGATGGATGTCTTTTTATTGTTTGTTTTCGTCCGTAGTCGGACCTTGCTCTTCTGTATGATGTTTGGATATGTTGTTGTATTGATGTGTTATTGATGTAGCTTGTGGCGAGTGTAAGCCAATTTCATATACTCATCTCTTCTTTACATGTACTTGTAATGATATCCATTCTTGCAAAACGACGAGATGCGCTTCTATCCCTGTCGAGGCCCTCGTGCCAAAATAAGGATATGATCGCATCTTGGGCGTGACAAGTTGGTATCAGAGCCAGGTTTTGATCCTGGGACCTGTGGGTTATGGGCCCACCACGCTTCCACTGCTAAAAACTGTTATTTTCATGAAGTCCTAAACTGAGTTCAATATGCCTTCTTGAGAGCTTGTTTCCTAGTGATCCATGCTTCTACTCAATTAGCTAGTATGACATGAATTGTTGTGCATCATGTTAGCTAAAGCCCCATGCTTAGTTTGTGCATATTAGGATCTTGGATCTTGTAGTTTTCATGTGTGCAATATGCCATGTTGCTGTTTTGGGCAGATTTGAAGTAAAACTTGTGTTGGTTGTTGTGGTTGAACCGTAGGTCCGTTTTGAACATGTTGCATATGTAACTTGCTTAGAATTTCATGTAGATTCATAATAGCTTGCTGCATCCATGATTTGGTATGTTTGTGGTTGTCATTTTCAAGCATTTTGCATTCATGGCATATAATCTTGCGATTGTCATATCTTTTAGACCGTAGCTCCGTTTGAGATGTTCCATATATGTAAATCGACTAGAATGACGTGTAGGATCACATGGTGCATTTTGTTTTGCTGTTTAACAAATATAAAAACATGATTAGTTCAGATCTGGACCAATTTCGAAATTATCACATAGGGTCGTTTCGGAAATGCTATATGTTGTTTCCGGCCTCATCTAAACTTGCCTAGATGTGTAGTTTACTTATGCTTCACCTCTTGCCATGATTAACAACATTTAATATTTGTGTGTACCTAAACGAGAGTGAACTAAATATTCAAATGTGAAGTTTCGTCAATAAGCAACTCGTTGCATATTGAGCTTCACTTAATGTGTAGTATTTGATTGTTCTGATTGCCATACCTTGCATATTTAAACCGGGCATGCATCATATTTGAAGTGCATCATGTCATGCATATGTTGTGGTGTTCTCGTGTGTTGATTGTTGTTTCGGATTGCTTCTTCTCGATATAGTTCCAAAAGTGTTCGGAGTGTGAGGATTCGTTCGACTACATTGGTTCGTCTTCTTCATGGACTCGATCTTCTTCCAAGCGGGATCTCAGGCAAGATGATCATTTCCCTGGATACCATTACTATCATTTCCATGCTAGATGTCTCGTTTCTATCGCTGTCTCGCTACCTACCACTTGTATGTCAAGCCTCCCAAATTGCCATGAAAAGTCTCTAACCCTCCACATCGCAGCAAACATTGTTTGGCTATGTTACTGGCCGGGTTATACTCCGGCCGGGTTATATCGCGGGGTTATATCCCTGACATTAGCCCTCAGGTTAGCTTTGAATTTATTCATGCTAAGCACGAGCCGTTTTCTCAATCGTCTTGCTTGTCAGTGTCCTTCGAAGTAAAATTCTGGGAACACAACACCCATATGCCATTGAGTCGGCCTCCAATACTCTCGGCGGGTTATCACCGCCGGATTATAATCTTTGAATCGCCGGGTCATGTAATGTTGGTGACGCCGGGTCAGATAACCAGACTCCAGCTGACTTTGATAACTCTTTTCAACTTTTTTGATATTTCATATTACCTGTAGCCCCCAAGCTCCAAGTGTATCCATGATGACTTGGCGCTTTGCAATAATATCTTTGACTGTGCAGCCCCCAAGTACCAGGTTGTCTCGCCTGCAGCAGCCTGGGACTTATAACTGTCTTATACCTTATAAAGCTTCAACTGGTGTAGCCCCCAAGAGCCGGTTCTTCAGTATATGATGGGCCGGGTCTTCAATGAGAACCTTATAATCTGCTTGAACAGCTGAATACTGTAGCCCCCAAGTGCCGGGTCGCATGCCTGCGGCGACTTGGGACTTCAGAGAATTTGATCTGAGCGGTGTAGCCCCTAAGTGCCGGGTCAGTAATATGTACTGGGCCGGGACTTAGAAGGATCGCAGAAAACCGGCTCATCTCCTTGAGATAAAAGGGTCTTGTTGACAATGTACTGACTTGAAAACCGGCTTGCATTAGCCCCCAAGTGCCGTGACGCATGCTTGCAGCGACATGGGACTTGCGTACTTGGTATAAACCGGACTTGAATAATGTAGCCCCCAAGCGTCGGGTTGCATGCCTGCGGTGACTCGGGGCTGTATAAGATTAATATAACTCCTTGACCGTGGTTGTAACCCGGTATGAATAATAAAATCCCTGCTCGTGGTTGCGGTGCAACCCGGCAAATATACGCTTGAGAAATCCATGAGTGCTGTAGTATACCACAGAGCACCGGTTGAAGAAATCCAAGAACCGGTCAATTAGATGACTCGGCAATATAATCAAGAGGGCGGCTCTTCAAGAATATCCAGCCATGTCGGGTATTTAGAGCCTTCATTATGCTTGCAGAGGTTACGATGTAACCCGGTTTGGTGACCGGCTTGTCTTAGGAGACGAGACCTGCAAAAATAAACAGTACAGAGCATGCTCTGTATTGCTGTGGGGGCGGCTTGAAGAAGCATAACCCGGAACTGTTAAGTCTTTCATTGTTGTGAGGGTGGCTGAAGAGCCGGTCAAGAGGGTGTGTAAGCTAAACCCGGTGGGTTGGAAGCCCCCAAATGACCCTTTTGATGGAGTTAACCCTTTGGGCATACAACCTGGTCTGGCATTGGCTGAAGAGCCTGATCGAGGGGGTTGAAGCTTAACCCGGTGGGTTTAAAAGCCCCCAAACGACCTTGTTGACGGTGTCAACTTCTCGGGTATCTAACCCGGTCTGGTAGTCGAGTTTTATTTCAATGAAACTAGCGTGATGGCCACTGGTTTATCCTTGCTTCGGTAAGCCGTCTCTCACATGACCCATCATGTTTTAACCTGGATAAGTTCATGACTTATCAAGAGTACAAGGGATCGGAGTAGCATCTTGGCGAACAGGCAGGTTTAACCAAGTTTCAATGAAGGCGGCTTAACAGCCCATGGAGGATCCTCGCTTTCTGTAAGCCGGCTCTCACATGACCCATCATGTTTTAACCTGGATAAGTTCATGACTTATCAAGAGTACAGGGGGTCGGAGTAACATCTTGGCAAACAGGCAGGATTACTCCGGTCTGGTTATGGCTTAAAAGCCGGTCAAGAGGGTTGAAAGCTAAACCCGGTGGGTTGGAAGCCTCCAAATGACTTTTATGATTATTCAATGAACCAGGGTACCCATATATTTGAATGGTACATCATGGCGGCTCGTCCTCTTGGGCGACTTTACAATATTCTTGAAAACTCGAACTTGCGAGAGATGAATTCTTTTGAACCGGACGCTGAGCCGGATATCAAGGTCTCAAAGCTTTGTGAGAGACAGACTTCTTTTGAGCCGGGTTTTAAGCATGGTACTGACCCTGACCGAGTTGTTTTGGGTTAGTCAGATACCCCGACTGGTTATTCTGCTGCTGGCCTCCATCGCCAGACTGTTAATTATGACCCCCATGATCACTCTGACCTTGGTAACCGGTTCCTGAGCCGCCAGCACCAAAACCGGCCCCTGAGCCGCCCGGTGCTGAGCCGCCTGATGGACCATTACCGTTATCACGATGCTGTTGAAGGCTGTAATCCCGGAACTGTTGCATAATGTAGCAATCTCCCCAGGTATGTCGTGCCGGCTTATCGGGCCGGCTGTGTTCTGGGCAAGGCTTATTGAGCATCTCTTCCAGGTTGATAGGAGTTTTACCCTTAGCACGGGTGTTCCTGGTGTTGGTGCTTGCCACCAGTTCTGACTCGCCGTCCGGGTGCTTCCGTTTGCCCGGGTTGTTTCCAGCCATGCTTTGCTGTTGACCCTTTGCATTGTTGCCTTTCTTCCCCTGACCTGATTTCTCATCATCAGAGCTTGTGTCTTTTGTGTTGTCGGAGTCTGCATATTTGGTGAGAGCTACCATGAGCTCCCCCATGTCTTGACATGACCGTTTGAGCCGGCCAAGCTTCTGCTTCAAAGGCGTGAAGTGACAATTCTTTTCTAGAATCAAAACCGCCTGAGACGCCGTAATCTGCTCAGAAGAGTGGATGATTTCGGAGACCCGCCGGACCCAGTGATGAGCCGACTCATCTGTACGTTGTACACAATGGTCCAAATCCATAATCGTCATGGGCTGCTTGCACGTTCCATGGAAATTTTTGATGAATTTCGCCCTTAACTCGGCCCAGGAAGTAATGGTGTTGGGTGGTAAACCCTTCAACCATGTGCGAGCCGGCCCTTCCAGCATCATGACGAAATACTTTGCGCATACTGCATCACTGACGTCTAACATCTCCATGGCTAACTCATAGCTTTCAACCCAAGCCTCTGGAGGTAAGTCGGCAGTGTAATTGGGTACCTTTCGAGGACCCTTAAAATCTTTCGGCAAACGCTCATTCCGCAGAGTCGGCACCAAACAGGGCACTCCCACAGCCCTGGAGGTTATTCCTGCTCCTGCTGAGACGGAGGGTGCAACTGTGGGTTCTTGATGAGCCGCCGCTATCGCCTGAGCCGCCGCTTCTTGTTGTGCTTTTGCCCGTTCTACCTGTGCTTGAACATCCAGAACCGCCCGATCAGCTTGCGGCGGGTTACTGCTAGAGACCGCCGGCGACTCATAACGCCGGCTGTAGCTACGGCTGTGGATGGGGGTTGAGTGCACGCGATTTCGGCTGTAAGTGTACTTCTTCTGCTGGGCTATCGCCGTCCGCAGATATCTGATGGCATTCCGCACCTCTTCTGCATAAGGTGCCTCATCGGGGATTGGGATTGTATCAAGCCTGGTTGCCGCTGCCACCATGTTCTCCGCCGGGTTAGCATAATGACCCGGCGGCGTTGGATAGAAAGGTGGCGGGTTTTGATTCCGTCGGGGCGGGTCTAGCTGCTGACGTTGAGCCGCCGCCCGGCTTCCAGGTATTTCCGCCGTCCGGGTTACGGTCAAAGGTACGTTCCGTCCCGTTCCTGGCGTGTTAAAAAGATTCCGAGCTTCATATGGCTCTGGCAAGCGGGATTGATGTCTCATGCGATAAACCGCCGCTGCTGACTACTGCTCTAACTCAAAACGAAAAGCGTCCGCCTTAAGGCATTCTGCCTCCGCATCCATCTGAGCCTTCAGCTCATTGATCTCCTGTTGGACTCCGGCCATCTGATTCTTCAACTTTGCGATTTCCGCGTTACGGGCCGCTTGGTTTTCAACAGTGACCTCAGTCTCCATTAGGGTTGTAAACTCGTTCATCAGATCCAGAAGAACCTGAACCGGCAACCTGCCAGCCCCAGACCCGGTCGCACCGGCGGCTGTACTGCTCGGAGCCACCGCGAAACCCGTCATAAAGACGGCAGCGCGGTTTGGCAGCTCATCCTCCTCCGGCTCATGATACTCTGACTCGGGGTAAGGCTCGTCGTAGCCCCCAAGTCCACCATTATGAAGCTGATAGATCGATTCCGTCTCTCCACTCGAGGATCCTTCCTCTAAGTAGACAAGAGTTTCCTCCTGTGACATAGAACCTTCAAGTTTCATGCCCTGAGTAAAGCCAACGAAGACGTGCTCCCTGCCCGGGTCAACACAGGCGGGTTGCATGCTCCGGGCGAGTTGCTTGCGCCGAGCCGGCTCGACGATGTCGGTGCAGATGTCCGGCCCGGGTTCAGATCCGCCAGTCTTGCCGATGAAGACGTTGATCCCACCGAAGGGGACCCGGAAACCATGCTCGATTGAGTCGGCTTCAGGACCCCAGCCGGCGTCGTCGAGGTAGAGTCTCCCACGGCGATTCTTGATCATCTCACCAAGGGCGTACCCCTCGTTCCCAGAGAGAGAACCCTTTGAGAACTCAACACCACCGAGTGCTAGCCCCACGGTGGGCGCCAGCTGTCGTGGATTTGTCACGGCAGATGTCCGAAGACTTAGGTTCGGAGCCAACGCCATGGAAGTGGACTCAAAGGGGTTAAGCGGGACAAGGGACACGGTTTACCCAGGTTCAGCCCCTCACGGTGGAGGTAAAAGCCTACGTCCTGCTTATGCTGTATTAACTGGTGCATCGATTACAAGGGGCGGCTTGCTTGCCCTAGCTCTCGACTGCTTGGTCTCTTTCGCCGTAAGGCTTGTCTGTCTTTCTTAACCTGTCTCACTTGCTGCCAGGTCTCGCCTTTATATACATAGGCTGAGGTCCGACGGCTTACAAGAGTCCGGGTCGGTTTATACAACGTAACCGATCCTGGTTCCAACTTCCTAGTCTTACAGAACAAGTCATCTTATGGCGGCTTATACCTTCTGGCCCATGAGTCGCCTCCTGCCTCTTGGGCCTTGGCCTCAGCCCATCTGGTAAGCCGCCATATGGCCTGGTCTTCATGTCTTGTCTTCCTCTTGGCCCACTTGGTAACCCGCCATGTGGCTTGGTCTCCGTCTTCTGGCCCACCTTATGGGTCTTGACTATGAACCGCCAAGCTGGTGACCGGGTCTTCAGTGAATCGCCAAGTCCTGGCCGGGTTATACTCCGGCCGGGTTATATCGTGGGGTTATATCCTTGACAGGTCTTGCTGGACTTGTTTTACCTTTCTCGAACGTCTTGTGCGAGGAATTCCGAAAATACTTCGGGCTATCTCGAGGTTGCGGTTTTCCAATGGAATTGCCTAGGAAGATCACGAAATTCGTGGTCGAGGTTATTCCCGCTGCGTGTGGTTAGTTTGTGATGGATGAGTTGGAGCACCCCTGCAGGGTTAAATCTTTCGGAAAGACGTGCCCGCGGTTACGTGGCAACTTGGAAACTTTGTTTAACACCCGATCATAGCAAACTTGTGGTAAACTCAAATAAAATACACCAACCGTGTGCGTAACCGTGACTGACTCTTCTCAGGAGTCCTTATCCGAGGGAGAACACGGTGGGGTTATGTTTGACGTAAGTAGGTGTTCAGGATCTCTTAGAGAACATTACTAGATCACCTCCGGTTATTCGACAATCATCCCCCTTTATTCTTGTACTCGTAAGTTAGCCACTCAAATAAATGCTTAGTCGCTTGCTGCAGCCGCACCACTTAACCATACCTCACCCATTAAGCTTTAATAGTCTTGATACCCTTGGAAATGAGATTGCTGAGTCCTCGTGGCTCACAGTTTACTACAACAACAGTTGCAGGTACAGGTAATGCGATGATTTGACATGAGCGCGATGCTTGTTTGATTTGGAGTTCTTCTTCTTCTTCTTCATCGATCTAGGATGGGTTCCAGGCGGCAGCCTGGGATAGCAAGGATTGATGTCTTTTTATTGTTTGTTTTCGTCCGTAGTCGGACCCTGCTCTTCTGTATGATGTTTGGATATGTTGTTGTATTGATGTGTTATTGATGTAGCTTGTGGCGAGTGTAAGCCAATTCCATATACTCATCTCTTCTTTACATGTACTTGTAATGATATCCATTCTTGCAAAACGACGAGATGCGCTTCTATCCCTGTCGAGGCCCTCGTGCCAAAATAAGGATAGGATCGCATCTTGGGCGTGACAAGTTGGTATCAGAGCCAGGTTTTGATCCTGGGACCTGTGGGTTATGGGCCCACCACGCTTCCACTGCTAAAAACTGTTATTTTCACTAAGTCCTAAACTGAGTTCAATATGCCTTCTTGAGAGCTTGTTTCCTAGTGATCCATGCTTCTACTCAATTAGCTAGTATGACATGAATTGTTGTGCATCATGTTAGCTAAAGCCCCATGCTTAGTTTGTGCATATTAGGATCTTGGATCTTGTAGTTTTCATGTGTGCAATATGCCATGTTGCTGTTTTGGGCAGATTTGAACTAAAACTTGTGTTGGTTGTTGTGGTTGAACCGTAGGTCCGTTTTGAACATGTTGCATATGTAACTTGCTTAGAATTTCATGTAGATTCATAATAGCTTGCTGCATCCATGATTTGGTATGTTTGTGGTTGTCATTTTCAAGCATTTTGCATTCATGGCATATAATCTTGCGATTGTCATATCTTTTAGACCGTAGCTCCGTTTGAGATGTTTCATATATGTAAGTCGACTAGAATGACGTGTAGGATCACATGGTGCATTTTGTTTTGCTGTTTAATAAATATAAAAACATGATTAGTTCAGATCTGGACCAATTTCGAAAGTATCACATGGGGTCGTTTCGGAAATGCTATATGTTGTTTCCGGCCTCATCTAAACTTGCCTAGATGTGTAGTTTACTTATGCTTCACCTCTTGCCATGATTAACAACATTTAATATTTGTGTGTACCTAAACGAGAGTGAAATAAATATTCAAATGTGGAGTTTCGTCAATAAGCAACTCGTTGCATATTGAGCTTCACTTAATGTGTAGTATTTGATTGTTGTGATTGCCATACCTTGCATATTTAAACCGGACATGCATCATATTTGAAGTGCATCATGTCATGCATATGTTGTGGTGTTCTCGTGTGTTGATTGTTGTTTCGGATTGCTTCTTCTCGATATAGTTCCAAAAGTGTTCGGAGTGTGAGGATTCGTTCGACTACGTTGGTTCATCTTCTTCATGGACTCGATCTTCTTCCAAGCGGGATCTCAGGCAAGATGATCATTTCCCTGGATACCATTACTATCATTGCCATGCTAGATGTCTCGTTTCTATCGCTGTCTCGCTACCTACCACTTGTATGTCAAGCCTCCCAAATTGCCATGAAAAGCCTCTAACCCTCCACATCCCAACAAACATTGTTTGGTTATGTTACTGCTTGCTTAGCCTTTCTTATAGCGTTGCTAGTTGCAGGTGCAAATTGTTCCATGTGCCGACATGGATATTTTTGTTATATCACAATATTATTGCTATTTAATTTAATGCACATATATACTTGGTAAAGGGTGGAAGGCTTGGCCTTTTGCTCGGTGTTTTGTTCCACTCTTGCCGCCCCTAGTTACTTGTGTACCGGTGTTATGTTCCATAATTGAGCGCTCCTAACATGCTCGGGGTTGTTATGGGGACCCTCTTGATTTTCGTTTTAGGATAAAACTCGTCTGGCAAGGCCCAACATTGGTACTATATTTGCCTAATTACTAATACACCTGCATAGTGAGTAATTAAGCCGAGGATCTTTAATCAACCACCCGGGCTAGTGCTCCTCATGAGTGTTGGTCCAAACTAGAGCCGTGTGCGGGGCCAACCCTGGGCAACTCGGGAGATGTCTATCAGGCCACTGTACGCTGTGCTTATCCGGTCGTGTCCTGAGAACGAGATACGCGGCTCCTATCGGGTTCGTCGACACGTCGGGCGGTCTTGCTGGACTTGTTTTACCTTTCTCGAACGTCTTGTGTGAGGAATTCCGAAAATACTTCGGGCTATCTCGAGGTTACGGTTTTCCAATGGAATTGCATAGGAAGATCTTGAGATTCGTGGTCGAGGTTATTCCCGCTGCGTGTGGTTAGTTTGTGATGGATGAGTTGGAGCACCCCTGTAGGGTTAAATCTTTCGGAAAGCCGTGCCCGCGGTTACGTGGCAACTTGGAAACTTTGTTTAACACCCGGTCATAGCAAACTTGAAGTAAACTCAAATAAAATACACCAACCGTGTGCGTAACCGTGACTGTCTCTGCTCAGGAGTCCTTATCCGAGGGAGAACACGGTGGGGTTATGTTTGACGTAAGTAGGTGTTCATGATCTCTTAGAGATCATTACTAGATCACGTCCGGTTATTCGACAATCATCCCCCTTTATTCTTGTACTCGTAAGTTAGCCACTCAAATAAATGCTTAGTCGCTTGCTGTAGCCGCACCACTTAACCATTCCTCACCCATTAAGCTTTAATAGTCTTGATACCCTTGGAAATGAGATTGCTGAGTCCTCGTGGCTCATAGTTTACTACAACAACAGTTGCAGGTACAGGTAATGCGATGATTTGACGTGAGCGCGATGCTTGTTTGATTTGGAGTTCTTCTTCTTCTTCTTCTTCATCGATCTAGGATGGGTTCCAGGCGGCAGCCTGGGATAGCAAGGATGGATGTCTATTTATCGTTTGTTTTGTTCCGTAGTCGGACCCTGCTCTTCTGTATGATGTTTGGATATGTTGTTGTATTGATGTGTTATTGATGTAGCATGTGGCGAGTGTAAGCCAATTCCATATACTCATCTCTTCTTTACATGTACTTGTAATGATATCCATTCTTGCAAAACGACGAGATGCGCTTCTATCCCTGTCGAGGCCCTCGTGCCAAAATAAGGATAGGATCGCATCTTGGGTGTGACAAGTTGGTATCAGAGCCTGTACCGACCTAGGAGCCCCCTTGATTGATCGAACTTGGCCGAGTCGAGTCTAGTTAAAACTATTTTGAGTCTAGTTATATCGGAGAGTAGGATTCTTTTACTCCTCTTCTATACTCTGGTGAGGTATTCGACTTAGGTATTTTCATTCTACTCCTCTTCTCGCTCAAATTTTTTTTTAGGATCACGCGGGTATTTTGGAAACTATATGATGCCGATGTGACGGAGTTCTGTCTTGGTGCCTCCTGTCTGACTTGATTTCTTCCGGGGAGTTGAGCTCCAGGGGATTCTTGACACATCGTTATCATTCAGTTTCCTTAGTATCTCAGGACGGAGGATGTTCGAAATTGCTTCAATACTTTTCGTGGCGAGATAAGGCTGGAGTCACCCAGTACTGGGGAGGCGTATGGGGTACTGCCATGTTTAGTATCGTTGTGATTACGAGTGTCTGAGGTAGACGAGTTTGCGGAGTTTCTTGGATTATGGTGTGGAAGGTTGCGGGTGCAGTTATAGCTGATTACCTTGGGTACGTTCCTGGGTCCGCAACCCGAATCGCATAAACAAGAAAGACTTCGGGAATTCTTAGGTGGGAATTCAAGTAGTTACCTAGGATTATCCTTCCAACGAATGCATAATGGGTTATGTATTTGTTTCCGGCTTAATTCTCAAGCCTCATCCTTAGTTTTGTTTTTGAATATGGTAATTCATGGTGCTTCGATGTCAAGTGGTGATTTCATATCTTTCCTAAGATGTGTTCTCATATTTCTGTGGGAATGCTAATTCTTTTGCTCAATCAAGTTGTCATGTCAAATCTCTTTCCTAACCGATGTGCTTCTCTTCAAGATAATTCATTCATCTCTAATATTGACAAGATCAATCCTCATATTTTTTTTCTGGAGTTCGTCTCATCTGTTTCAAGATGTCTTTGTTTTTCCCCACCCTCCCGCCCTTTTCTTCCGGAGTCAGCCATCTCGAATCAAGTATCCTTCTGTTGTGGTGAAGTATCTTCATCCGTTTCTTCCATGTTCCAATCCGGGGTGTTTCAGGTGAAGACTCTCAGAAGTTTCAAATTTGATCATTCTTCGTCCTTGTTTTCTTCCCTGGTGAATTCAATTCAAGTTTTCGGTGCTCATCATATCCTTTTCATTCTCTAAATGCTCTCCCATGTTGGAAGTTTTTCTCCAAGCCTCTCTTGTTTATCCGTCTCTCGTTATTCTATCCGGAGTGCTGAAGATATCTCAGAAGATTCGTGTTTCCGTTCTAAAATCTTTTCAAATCATTTCGAGGGCTCACCTCATCAAGTTTCTAATTTGTACCGGTGCAATCTCTCTTCCTAAGCAATTACTTCAACGTTGGTCTCTTTGAGTGGGCTCATAACCCACAGGTTTTTCCCCAGGATCTTACCTGGCTCTTCTGATCTTTTCCGGAGATCTCAAGTTCTTTTCAATATGACGTAAGAATGAATTTCATCAGTCATATTCCTTCTCCAAGATCGCTGCTAAATCATTCTCATCATTGGCTCAACCTTTTCTTATTCATTATTCCGGAGTATCTCAGTAATTCTTGGTGGTGTTTCTCGTCATTATTCTCAGCATGAAGACGAAGGAGAGTTTCTCTTAAATCTGGTTCCATTATCAGATATTCATGGTTTCAGCTTGATGCTATTCTTCCAAATTGTTGACAAACCATAATCTCACAACTAAAGTCTTACAACCCATTAGACATAACACAAATATATGGTTCGATGATAGCAAAGCAAATATATGGTTCACACGATAGCATAGAAAACATAGATACTACTTCTCCCCCCTTTGTTAGTAACACACAAAAAGGGCAAAGATACTAATACACGAAGTGGAATCACTCATGGCGGATGTCATCGTCATCGACCACCCCATCGAATAACTCAGTGTACTTGTCACGGGACGGAAACCCAAAGGAGGAGGTAGATGGTGCAGGCGGGAGAGGATCATCGTCGCTCACCGGACTGCCACGAGTGCGGAGACGCTGCTTGAGCTGATTCTTGGATATGATCAGGCTCTTCTGAACATCATGATCCTGCTGACAGTTGAAAGTGATAGCCTTCATGATGACAGACTAGGCTTTCCCCATGTAGGAGGCAAGGCAGCCAAAGTGCTCCTTCATAGAGAAAGAAGCAGCAGAAGCCCTCTGGGGCTGAGCAGAAGCCTTGCCCTGGGCTGTAGGTGTCCTCCTGGGCTGAGAAGGAGCTGTAGTCTGGACAGGGGAAACCTCGTACATATGAGGAGCGGGCTTCCACTTGGGATGCACATCCGTCTTGACAACCACAAAGGGGGTAGTGTGATCAATTAGCGTTTGAATGTATGGAGCATGAGGAAACTGACACGTCTGCAGGAAGCTCGACAGATGAATGTCATGCCAGATGTAGTGTGCCGTGTCAAGTGGCTCTGTGGGATGAGTGTGCATGCGCACCATCAGGTTAATGCAATAGTCGGGAGCCCGCGAGCGATCTCCCTTCTTTGAATAAAGGGTGCGAAGCACACAATGAAAGAGAATATAGTAGGGGGACCTAAAGATGGAGACCTCATTGGGTGGATACTTGAGCTCCTCCTGTGTGAGCTGACTGGTACGTTTGACAAGCGGCAGACAAGCGTCAATATTCATGTGTGTATGCTTTGGATGCTCACCATGAATCCAATGACCAATACCGGAAAACTCCAAAATCTGAACAAACCGGTCATAAGTGATACTCATATGAACGTTGTCAGTCATCCATGTGAGAGTGTTGTTAGATCCAAAGAAACATGTGGCATAGAACTGAAGAATGGCACCCTCATTCCAGTCACACTTGAAGGTCATTGCCGGACCAAGATCCATGTCATCAATGATATTGACAGTGTTATTGGGGAAATGCTCGGGATTAGAGCGGAAAAAGGGCAGATCCACATAGCAATGAGGTGGCAGGCCACGCTTACGAACCATGCTCGTGTAGAGATCCTGATGCATGCGAGTATGAAACCGACGGTCTTCAACATCAGCAGCTATCTCAAACTCATTAATATCGCGCCTGAACTCAAGATATAGACCAGTCCCCATGGTCTTGAAGTTATGAACGTGGCGATTACCACAAACATGCATTTCAATGGAAATGGGACGACCATGAGCAACTGGCATAGGAGAGCCCCAGACTTGAGGCATAGGTGCAGCTGGAGCCCATTGGTTTCCTGGCTTAGACTGACTAACGGGGCGCCTGGGAACAAAATCCCCATATTCCTCCACAACATAGTCCTCATCATCTGGATCAAAGTCATATGAGGGTCAAGGCCGACGGCTGCCACTAGGCCCGCTAGTGGTCTTCTTGGTGGTCTGCTTCTTCTTGGGCCTGACATTCTCCTCGGAATCGGTGGAGCCTTGTCGACGAGCGACTGAAAATGACAGTAGAGTGGGACACCAATGAGAGGGAGATAAGGAGGATATAGCCATGGGACACAAAAAATATAACAAGTGAAAATGTTGACATTTTGTCCATGAACATAGGGCAAGACTAGGGTTAGGGCAAAATTTCAACATGACCAACGTGAATTTCATGACCAAGGACATAGAGTGGAATGGCAATTTGAGTGATGAAGACATGCAAGCATGGAGCATATACCTAGATGAACAACTATATCTAGAATAGATGAACAACCGGAGTCGAGGGAACGAAGATGTGCATACCATGGGACGACTGTCCCTCGACGGGACCCTTGCCGACGTTCTTGGTCCTAGCCATCACGAACACCGAAGACCCGGGATGCACCCGACACCAAGGAGTCCTTCTCCCGGAAGAAGCTGACCACCAACCCATAAATGGATTGGATGAGGAGGTAGATCGGGGGGAGAAGGATGTGGAGCAGGGAGATTGGGGGTCGGGAGCGACGAGGGTGGCCGGGGAGACAGCGGAGGACAAGGGGCGGCGCCGACGGCTGTGAGGACTGGGGGAGCAGGTGGGTGGCAAAAGAACTACCCCGAGCCCCCTAGGTTCTAATTTTTTATACGGGGCCGACAGGCCGGACATCTAGGCAAAAGCTCGGACATCCGGTATCTGAGAGGGACAGATTTTGCTCTGTGTGAATGAGAAGGCCGGATTTTCGGCGAGGGTGTCGGATGTCCGGGGCATGGGGTGTGTGTGCGTTTTTGCTAGCCCGGAAATCCGACATGGGGCCGGATGTCTGGGGCCTGGGGATTGGCCTTTTGCTCTCTGGTAACGGACGGGCCGGATTTCCGGCGAGTGTTCCGGATGTCCGACAAATGAGGCTTGTGTGCATTTTTGCTAGCCCGGAAATCGCCTGGGGTTGCAGCAGGAGAGGCCATATAGTGACTCCGCCAAGGAGAGTTACAAGAGATATATAGATGTAGAGATAAAGCACATGACTTAAAACAATGCAAACTATGCAAGATATTGCAAGATGATGAGGATCAAGGCTACCATGTGTGAGCATATGTGATTTGGCACCGCGAATATTTGAACCTTGGGCCCAACATCACTACTCCATCATTTAAAGTACTATAGTTTTGACAAGTATAGTAACTTTGAGAGTGTTTGTTTTATTTGTGCATCACATAGAGACAAGAAGATTCATTAATTGAATTTCTCCCCCTAAATATACGCCTACGTCTAGACAAGACATGAAGTAAGTGCATGCATGGGTACATGATATCATACGGTAATGTTAGCTAGCTCCAAGATACAAAGTTCATGCCTTAGTTGGCAAAACCGGGCTTCATCCAATGGTTTGGTGAAGATGTCGGCAAGTTGTATCTCCGTACCAACATGTTTAATCTCAATATCTCCTTTTTGCACATGGTCTCGAATGAAATGATGACGGATGTAAATATGCTTGGTGCAAGGGTGTTGGACGGGGTTGTTGGTGATCTTGATTGCACTTTCATTGTCACATCGAAGAGGTACCTTCTTATAGGTAATTCCATAGTCTTTCAAGGTTTGCCTCATCCATAGCAACTGGGTGGCACAACTTCCGGCGACGATGTATTCAGCTTCGGCGGTGGAAAGAGACACACAGTTTTGTTTCTTCGAAGACCAACTTACCAATGAGCGTCCAAGAAACTAGCATGCACCCGAGGTGGACTTCCGATCAACCTCGTCACCAGCCCAATCCGCATCCGAGTACCCAATGAGACCAAACTTAGCATCCTTGGGGTACCATAGCCCCAACGTTGGGGTGTGAACAAGGTATCTAAGAATGTGCTTAACCGCCAAGTGGTGACTCTCCTTGGGAGAGGCTTGATATCATGCATATATGCCTACACTTAACATAATACCCGGTCTAGATGCACAAAGGTACACTAGTGGAGAAATGGCTAGCCACAACTCTTGTTCGTTGCGCGCCATTTGTCGTCAACGCCGGCACTAATATTTTCAAATAGTGCTGGCGTGGGCTAAAATCGTATGCCATAGCTATTTGCTTAGTGCTGGCGTTGCAAATTAGGCCCGGCGTTGCACATTTAGGCCCAAATAGGCCCACGCCAGCACTTGTCGGTTTTAACTCCCGGCGCCCCCCCAAACTCCACGTCCTCTCCTCTTGATCCCCGCCGCCGCCCGTAGCTGTCCGTCTCCGCCCGACGCCACCCCGCCCGACCCGGCCCATCTCCGCCCGACCCGCCCTGCCGCCGCCCCACTCAAGCACAGGTACATCTAGCATTCATTGTAAGGATTTTGATGTTTTGGTTCAATAAATTATAAACAACTAGATGATACCCCGCGCGTTGCTGCGGGAATTGTTAGTCCTATTCACATGATAATAGATAAATTGAATACCTAGATTTTGATGTTTGATATTAAAATGAAATTTTTAGTCCTAGATTTTGATGTTTGATATTAAGATGAAATTTTTGCAACGTATATAGTTATAAAGAGTGCAAAATGGGAATTACATGATCAATTTGTTTATACTAAATATAGTCATGTGACATATGTAACCTCATATACTTAATAATTTCTTCATATAAAACATACCCTTCTCCACGGGAAAGTTGGAATAATATATATGGAGAACATAAAGGAAGCTTTCACATCCTCTGATATACTATCAAGATTGGGATAAATATATTCTCTACTCTCTTGAATAAAGTTTGTAATATTATCCCTACAACATGAAAGCGAAAAATGAAAATACATGGTCAACCATGATGTACAAGTTATAATTACAAGTTATAATTTGCTTGTGTACATAGTTTGCTTAGTTTCATTACAAGTTATAATTTGCTTGTGTACATAGTTTGCTTGGTTTCATTACAAGTTTTAATTTGCTTGTGTACATAATTCAACATGGACAATTCAGCAAACAACAATGAATCGGTGGGCGACGTGGAGAAGTGGAATCAGTGGAGATTAGAGGAGTCAGACTGGAGCATCAAAAAACTCGAAGAACACAATGCCGAATTGAAGAATGAAAGGGGTGAGTTGCTCCTAAAGGGTGCTAATGCCCGCACTAAGGTCGACAAACTGAGGGAGTTGAGGGATAAGTTGACATATGATAGGGATCAACTCAAGCTGAAGAAAAAAACTCAGGACAGAGAGGGTTGAGCTACAGACAGCCGTTGCTCATTTCAAACAAGATGGAGAGAGCAATCAGAAGAAGATGCATCAGCTGAGGATAATCCTTGATGATGAAGAGTAGTTAGTTGATTTACTAAGTTTTAAACTATGAAGTTTAATTATGAGTATGTTTAAATGATTAGTACTAAGTTTTAAACTATGTAGTTTATGAGTATGTTTAAATGATCAGTATCTTTTGTGAAGTTTAAGCTCTTAAGTTTTTGAAGTATTTTTATTATTATAAAAAAATTGCTGGCGTTGATAAAAAACGCACGCCATAAACATGTGAAATACTGATGGCGTCGTCTCCAACGCCAGTACTACTTTTTAACTGTGGTGCCATATTGCTGGCGTCGGGTGTCTACGCCAGCAAGGCCATTTTGGCCACGCCATAGCTAGGCTTTTCTACACTAGTGGTAAAGCAATGAACCAATCATGGAGCGATAAGTAGATGTGTCAAAAGGGGTACCATTTTCGTCGGCATTGATAACAACTTTGGTTGCCATGGGTGTCTTGCAAGGCTTGGCATGGGTCATTCCAAACTTCTCAAAAATGTCCTTGCTGTACTTGGCCTGTGATAGAAAAATCCCTTCTTGGCATTGTTCGATTTGAAACCCAAGGAAGAACTTCAAATTTGCATTGAGTGACATCTCAAAATTCTTGGTCATAGAAGCCGCAAACTTCTTACAAAGATGAATATTAGGAGAACCAAAAATGATGTCATCTGCACAGATTTGGCATAGTATCAAATCACCTTTCTCCCTCTTAGTAAAAAGAGTGGGATCAATTAGTCCTCTGACAAAGCCATCAACGATTAAAAACTTCTTGAAGTGATCATACCAAGCACGAGGTGCTTGTTTGAGGCCATACAAAACCTTATGAAGTTTATAAACATAGTCTTTGTGATTGGGATCAGTGAACCCGGGGGGTTGAGATACATATACTTCTTCTTGTAGAGGACCGTTAAGAAAATCACTTTTCACATCCATTTGATGTAATGCAAAACCATTGAAAGCGGCATAAGCAAGTAAGATGCGAATAGATTCAAGACGAGCAACATAAGCAAATGTCTCATCAAAGTCCAAAACTTCAACTTGAGAGTACCCTTGGGCCACTAACCTTGCCTTGTTTCAAATGATGGTACCATGTTCATCTTGATTGTTCTTGAAGATCCATTTTGTTCCAATGACATTGTGCTCCTTGGTTAGCCTTTTAACCAATCTCCATATGTTGTTGCGTTCAATACTATTCAAGTCTTCTTGCATGGCCACAAGCCAATGGCATCCACTAATGCTTCTTGGACCCTAAGAGGCTCAATACTAGACACAAACGAAAAGTGAGCACAAAAGTTTGTCAATTGTTTACGAGTGACCCTACCTTCCGATAGGCCGGTGAGAATTTTGTCAATGTCTATGCGACCGTTCACTCGAGGCATGATTGAGGTTAATGTTTCACTTGGTTCAACTTCATTTCCATCATCAACATCTTCAACATATGGATCACTAATGTGTGGTGGAAGTTCTTCTTCTTCATGCATCATTTGTTGAGGTTCACCATCATCATAAGGTTCAACATCATCAACATTTGTGTGTTCTTGTTCTTGTACTTGATGATGATCTTGTTCTTGTGTAGAGTCCTATTCTTGTGTAGATTCTTGTTCTTGTTCTTGTTCTCGTACTTGATGATGATCTTGTTCTTGTGTAGAGTCTTGTTCTTGTGTAGATTTTTGTTCTTGTTCTTGGATTATGGGATCCTCTTGAGTGATGGAATCTTGTGGTGATATTGGTGTAGTAGTAGGTTGAGCATGAGTGGTGCTTGTGTCCTCATCTTCACCTTCATGAGGAACATGTTCCATTGGAAGGAGAGCACCTACACCCATGGTCAAAATATCTTGCGAAGGATCTTCATCACCTACATCACTTAGATCAACTTGCTCCCCATGGGAGCCATTAAATTCATCAAACACCACGTCACAAGTTTCTACAACGCATCCATTGGATTTTTTTTAGAACCTATAGGCATGGGAGTTTGATCCATAACAAACAAATATTCCTTCGGTTGTTTTGGATTGAATTTTTTCTAACTGTTCTCTCTTATTGACAATGAAGCATTTGCAACCAAATACCCAGAAGTACTTGACATTTGGCTTGTTTCCGGTTAAGAGCTCATATGGGGTCTTTTCCAAGATCTTGCGAAGGAAGAGACGATTTGATGCATGGCATGCGGTGTTGACGGCCTCGGCCCAAAAACTATGTGGTGACTTGTACTCATCCAACATGGACCTTGCCGTTTCCACAAGTGTGCGGTTCTTCCTCTCGGCTACCCCATTTTGTTGTGGGGTATATGGTGCGGAGTATTGATGTTCAATTCCTTCATCACTAAGAAACTCTTCCAAGGCATAGTTCTTGTAGTCAGAGCCATTGTCACTCCTTATTGCCAATATTTCTTTGTCAAACTTGCGTTGAGCTTGATTGACAAAATCAATGAAGCTGATCTTTGTCTCATCCTTGGACTTGAGGAATAACACCCATGTGTATCTTAAATAATCATCAACAATAACAAGCCCGTACTTCTTGCCACCAAGACTATCCCATGAAGGAGGCCCAAAGAGATCCACATGAAGGAGCTCCAATGGTCTTGAGGTTGACACGACATTCTTGGGTGGACGCTTTGATTGATGTTGCTTCCCGACTATGCAGGTGTTGGAAATATGCCCTAGAGGCAATAATAAATTAGTTATTATCATATTTCCTTGTTCATGATAATTGTTTATTATCCATGCTATAATTGTATTGATTGGAAACTCAAATACATGTGTGGGTACATAGACAACACTGTGTCCCTAGTATGCCTCTAATAAAACTAGCTCGTTGATCAAAGATGGTTAAGGTTTCCTAGCCATAGACATGAGATGTCATTTGATAACGTGATCACATCATTAGGAGAACGATGTGATGGACAAGACCCAAACTGTGAACGTAGCATATGATCGTGTCAGTTTATTGCTATTGTTTTCTGCATGTCAAGTATCTGTTCCTATGACCATGAGATCATGCAACTCATTGACACCGGAGGAATACCTTGTGTGTATCAAATGTCACAACATAACTGGGTGACTATAAAGATGCTCTACAGGTATCTCCGAAGGTGTCTATTGAGTTGGCATGGATCAAGACTGGGATTTGTTACTCCGTGTGACGGAGAGGTATCTCAGGTCCCACTCGGTAATACAATATCATAATGAGCCTTGCAAGCAAAGTGACTAAAGTGTTAGCCACGGGATCTTGTATTACGGAATGAGTAAAGAGACTTGCCGGTAACGAGATTGAACTAGGTATGGAGATACCGACGATCGAATCTCGGGCAAGTAACATACCGATGAACAAAGGGAACATCGTACGGGATTAATTGAATCCTTGACATAGAGGTTCAACCGATAAAGATATTCATAGAATATGTAGGAATCAATATGGGCATCCAGGTCCCGCTATTGGTTATTGACCGTAGAGGTGTCTCGGTCATGTCTACATAGTTCTCGAACCCGCAGGGTCTGCACACTTAACGTTCGGTGACGTTTCGGTAGTATTGAGTTATTCATGGTGGTGACCGAAGGTTGTTCGGAGTCCCAGATGAGATCCCGGACGTCACGAGGAGCTCCGGAATGGTCCAGAGGTAAAGATTTATATATGGGAAGTCATATTTTGGCGACCGAAAAAGTTTTGGGTTTTTTCGGTATTGTACCGGGAAGCTTCTAGAAGGTTCCGGAAACTTCTGGAGGAGTCCAGAAGTCCACCAAGGGTTCCACCACGTCCCAAGGGTTTGCATGGGCTGAGGGGAGGCACCCTGGCCTTATTGGGCCAGGCCCACAAGTACCTCAAGGCCCATGTGGCTTGGGAGAGGTGGAAAGTCCACCTGTTTATGGAAAGGGAGGGAAGTGGACTAGGAGTCCAACTCCTCCCCCTTGGCTGCGCCCTAGGGCTTGGAGGGGCTGATCTCCACGCCCCTCCACCTATATATAGAGGGGAGGGGGCGCCCCAAGAGCACACACGAAGCGCTTGGCACCCCTCTCTCTCCCTAGATCGTTTTCTCCCCCGTTCGCGGTTTCGGTAGCGCTAGGCGTAGCCCTGCCGGGATAGCACCACCACCACCGCCACCATGCCGTCGTGTTGCCGGAGAACTCATCTACCACTCCGCTCTCCCTTGCTGGATCAAGGAGGCGGAGATCGTCATCGAGCTGTACGTGTGCTAAACGCGGAGGTGCCGTCCTTTCGGCGCTAGATCGGAAGGACCGTGATTGGATCGCGGGACGGATCGTGATTGGATGGCGGGACAGCTTGCGATTTGGATCGCGAAGACGTTCGACTACATCAACCGCGTTTCTTAACGCTTCCCGCTTAGCGATCTACAAGGGTACGTAGATCCACTCTCCCTCTCGTAGATGCTCATCACCATGGATAGATCTTGCGTGTGCGTAGGAAATTTTTTGTTTCCCATGCAACGTTCCCCAACAATGGCATCATGAGCTAGGTCTATGCGTAGATGAGATCACGAGTGGAACACAAAGGAGTTTGTGGGTGTTGATGCTCATATTGCTTCCTCCCTTGGTATTTTCTTGATTCAGCGGTATTGGGGGATGAAGCGGCCCGGACCAACCTTACTCGTACGCTTACGAGAGACCGGTTCCATCAACTGACATGTAACTTTGTTGCATAAAGATGGCTGGCGGGTGTCTGTCTCTCCCACTTTAGTTGGATCGGATTCGACAAAGGCGGTCCTTGAGAAGGTTGAATAGCAATTTGTGTATCACCGTTGTGGTTTATGCGTAGGTAAGAATCGTTCTTGCTCGATACCCGTAGCAGCCACGTAAAACATGCAACAACAATTAGAGGACGTCTAACCTGTTTTTGCAGGGTATGTTGTGATGTGATATGGCCAATTACATGATGAGATATATGTGATGTATGAGATGATCATGTATTGTATAGAATATCATGACTTGCATGTCGATGAGTACGGCAACCGACAGGAGCCATAGGGTTGTCTTTAATTTATTTTTGCCGTTTTGCTTTACTTTATCGCTATGAGTTAGCAATAGTCGTAGAAGCAACAGTTGGCGCGACAACCTCATGGCGACACGTTGATGGAGATCAAGATGATGGAGATCATGGTGTCATGCCGGTGACGATGGAGATCATGCTGGTGCTTTGGAGATGGAGATCAAAAGCACAAGTTCATGGCCATATCATGTCACTTATGATTTGCATGTGATGTTAATACTTTTATGCATCTTATTTTGCTTAGGACGACGGTAGCATTATAAGGTGATCCCTCACTGAAATTTCAAGATAAAATTGTGTTCTCCCCGAGTGTGCACCGTTGCGAAAGTTCGTCGTTTCGAGACACCACGTGATGATCGGGTGTGATTGACTCTACGTTCGCATACAACGGGTGCAAGCCAGTGTTGCACATGCTGAACACTCAGGTTAAACTTGACGAGCCTAGCATGTACAGACATGGCCTCAGAACACAAGAGACCGAAAGGTCGAGCATGAGTCATATAGTAGATATGATCAACATGGAGATGTTCACCATTGAAACCACCTCATCTCACGTGATGATCGGACTTGGGTTGGTGGATTTGGATCATGTCACACTTAGACAACCTGAGGGATGTTGATTTGAGTGGGAGTTCTTAAGTAATATGATTAATTGAACTCATTATCATGAACATAGTCAAAATGTCTTTGCAAATTATGTTGTAGATCACTAGCTCGCGCTGTAGCTCCCTTGAATTTTTATATGTTCCTAGAGAAATAGAGTTGAAATATGATGGTAGCAGTAATGCGGGCTGGGTCCGTGATCTGAGGATTGTCCTCATTGCTGCACAAAAGGCTTATGTCCTTAATACACCGCTCGGTGCGCCACCCCCTCAAGCGTCGTCTGTAGATGTTGTGAACATCTGATAGGCACGTTCTGATGACTACTTGATAGTTCAGTGCGTCATGCATTACGGCTTAGAATTGAGGCTCCAAAACGTTTTGAACGTCACAGAACATATGAGATGTTCTAAGAGCTGAAATTGGGATCTCAGGCGCGTGCCCGTGTTGAGAGGTATGAGACCTCCAACAAGATTCTTTGCCTGCAAGATGAAGGAGAATAGCTCAATCGGTGAGCATGTGTTCAGATTGTCTGGGTGCTACAATCGCTTGAATCGAGTGGGAGTTGATCTTCCAGATAAGATAGTGATTGATATAGTTCTCCAAGTCACTATCACTAAGCTACTAGAGCTTTGTGATGAACTATAAAATGCCAGGGATGAAAATAATGATCCCTGAGCTATTCGCGATGTTTGACACCGCGAAGGTAGAAATCAAGAAGGAGCATCAAGTGTTGATGGTTAGTGAAACCACTAGTTTCGAGAAGGGCAAGGGCAAGGAGGGAAACTTCATGGATGGCAAGTCAGTTGCTGCTTCAGTGAAGAAACCCAAGGTTGAACCCAAACCCGAGACTAAGTGCTTTTATTATGAGGAGAACGGTCGCTGAAGCGGAACAACCCTAGATACTTGGTAGATAAGAAGGCTGGCAACGTCGACAGAAGTATATTTGATATACGTGTTATTGATGTGTACCTTACTTGTACTCCTAGTAGCACCTGGGTATTGGATACCGGTTCGGTTGCTAAATGTTAGTAACTCGAAATAAAAGCTACGGAATAAACTGAGGCAAGCTAAGGGTGAGGTGATGATGAGTGTTGGAAGTGTTTCCAAGGTTGATGTGATCACTATCGCACGGTCTCTCTACCTTCGGGATTAATGATGAACCTAAATAAATGTTATTTGGTGTTTGCGTTGAGCATGAACGTGATTAGATCATGTTTATTGCAATACGGTTATTCATTTAAGTTAGAGAATAATGGTTATTCTGTTTACATGAATAATACCTTCAATGGTCATGCACCCAATGAGAATGGTTTATTGAATCTGGATCGTAGTGATACACATGTTCATAATATTGATGCCAAAAGTTACAAAGTTAATAATGATAGTACCACATACTTGTGGCACTGCCGCTAAATGTCATATTGGTGTAAAGCGCATGAAGAAACTCCATGCTGATGGATCTTTGGACTCATTCGATTTCGAATCAGTTGAGACATGCGGACCATGCCTCATGGGCAAGATGACTAAGACCCCGTTTTCCGGTATGATGGAGCGGGCAAGTGACTTATTGGAAATGATACATGTTGATGTATTTGGTCCAATGAGTGTTGTAGCGTGCGGTGGATATCGTTATTTTCCTACCTTCACTGATGATTTGAGTAGATATGGGTATATTTACTTAATGAAACACAAGTCTGAAACGTTTGAAAAGTTCAAACAAATTCAGAGTGAAGTTTGAGATCATCGTGACAAGAAGATAAAATGTCTACGATATGATCGTGGAAGTGAATATCTGAGTTACGAGTTTGGTATGCAACTTAAGACAATGTGGAAGTTGTTTCACAACTCACGCCGCCTGGAACACCATAGTGTGATGGTGTGTCCGAACGTCGTAGTCATGCTTTATTGGATATGGTACGTGCTATGATGTCTCTTATCGATTTGCCACTATCGTTTTGGGGTTATGCATTAGAGACAACTACATTCACTTTAAATAGGACACCATCTAAGTCTGTTGAGATGACATAGTATGAATTTTGGTTTGGCAGAAACCTAAGCTGTCATTTCTCAGAGTTTGGGAATACGACGCTTATGTCTGATAAGCTCGATCCCAAAGCGGAAAGGTGCATCTTCATAGAATACCCTAAGGAAACAGTTGGGTATACCTTCTATCTCAGATCCAAGGGCAAAGTGTTTGTTGCTAAAAACGGGTCCTTTCTTGAGAAAGAGTTTCTCTCGAAAGAATTGAGTGGGAGGAAAGTAGAACTTGATGAGGTTGTTGAACCGTCACTTCAGTTGGATAGTAGCACGACGCAGAAAGATGTTTCTGTGGCGCCTACACCAAATGAAGAGGAAGTTAATGATGATGATCATGACACTTAGGATCAAGTAACTACCGAACCTCGTAGGCCGACAAGAACTCGTACCGCCTCTGAGTGGTATGTCAATCCTGTCTTGGAGGTCATGTTGTTAGACAACAGTGAACCTACGAGCTATGAAGAAGCGATGGTGGGCCCGGATTCCAACAAATGGCTAGGAGCCATGAAATCCGAGAAAAGGATCCATGTATGAAAACCAAGTATGGACTTTGGTAGACTTGCCCGTTGAACGGCAGGCCGTTGAGTACAAATGGACCTTTAAGAAGAAGACAGACGCTGATGGTAAATGTCACCATTTATAAAGCTCGACTTGTCGCAAAGAAGTTTTCGACAAGTTCAAGAAGTTGACTACG
Source organism: Elymus sibiricus (assembly GCA_039707655.1). NCBI lineage: Eukaryota > Viridiplantae > Streptophyta > Magnoliopsida > Poales > Poaceae > Elymus > Elymus sibiricus. The sequence continues at coordinate 309,739,906 of CM077671.1, forward strand.
ATGAGACTTTCTCACCCGTAGTGATGCTAAAAGTCTGTTGGAATTATGTTAGCAGTTGCTGCATTTTTCAATTATGAAATCTGGCAGATGGATGTCAAAACATCGTTTCCTTAATGGTTTCTTTGAGGAAAGGTTGTATGTGATACAACCAGAAGGTTTTGTCTGTCCTAAGGATGCTAAAATGTATGCAAGCTTTAGCAATCCTTTTATGGACTGGAGCAAGCATCTCGGAGTTAGAATATATGCTTTGATGAGGTGATCAAAGTTTTTGGGTCTATACAAAGTTTATGAGAAACTTGTATTTACAATAAAGTGAGTGGGAGCACTATAGAATTTCTGATAAGTATATGTGGATGACATATTGTTGATCAGAAATGATGTAGAATTTCTGGAAAGCATAAAGGGTTGTTTGAAAGGAGTTTTTCAAAGGAAGACCTGGAATGAAGCTACTTAAATATTGGGCATCAGGATCTATAGAGATAGATCATGACGTCTGATAAAACTTTCAATGAGTACATACCTTGAAATTTTTTTGAAAGAGTTCAAAATGGATTAGTCAAAGAAAGAGTTCTTGCCTGATTTGTAAGCTCGACCACGGCAGAAGAAAGAGAAAGGACGAAGGTCGTCCCCTATGCCTTATCCATAGGCTCTGTATAGTATGCCATGCTGTGTACCGCACCTGGTGTGTGCCTTGCCATGAGTCTGTCAAGGGGTACAAGAGTGGTCCAGGAGTGGATCACTGGACAGTGGTCAAAATTATCCTTAGTAACTAGGGGACTAAGGAAATGTTTCTCTATTATGGAGGTGATAAAGAGTTCGTCTTAAAGGGTTACGTCGATGCAAGCTTTAACACCAATCCGGATGACTCTTAGTAGCAATCCGGATACCTATAGTGGAGCAGCCATTTGGAAATGGCTCCAAGTGGAGCGTGGTAACAATATCCACAGTATGACATAAAGATTTGCAAAGTACACACGGATCTGAATGTCGCAGACCCGTTGACTAAAACCTCTTTCACATGCAAAACATGATCGAACCGCAGAACTCATTGGGTGTGAGATTCATAACAATGTAAATCACATAGCAATGTGAGCTAGATTATTGACTCTAGTGCAAGTGGGAGACTGTTGGAAATATGCCCTAGAGGCAATAATAAATTAGTTATTATCATATTTCCTTGTTCATGATAATCGTTTATTATCCATGCTATAACTGTATTGATTGGAAACTCAAATACATGTGTGGGTACATAGACAACACTGTGTCCCTAGTATGCCTCTGATAAGACTAGCTCGTTGATCAAAGATGGTTAAGGTTTCCTAGCCATAGACATGAGATGTCATTTGATAACGTGATTACATCATTAGGAGAATGATGTGATGGACAAGACCCAAACTGTGAACGTAGCATATGATTGTGTCAGTTTATTGCTATTGTTTTCTGCATGTCAAGTATCTGTTCCTATGACCATGAGATCATGCAACTCACGGACACCAGAGGAATACCTTGTGTGTATCAAACGTCACAACGTAACTGGGTGACTATAAAGATGCTCTACAGGTATCTCCGAAGGCGTCTGTTGATTTGGCATGGATCAAGACTGGGATTTGTTACTCCGTGTGACGGAGAGGTATCTCAGGGCCCACTCGGTAATACAATATCATAGTGAGCCTTGCAAGCAAAGTGACTAAAGTGTTAGCCACGGGATCTTGTATTACGGAACGAGTAAAGAGACTTGCCGGTAACGAGATTGAACTAGGTATGGAGATACCGATGATCGAATCTTGGGCAAGTAACATACCGATGAACAAAGGGAACATCGTACGGGATTAACTGAATCCTTGACATAGAGGTTCAACCGATAAAGATCTTCGTAGAATATGTAGGAACCAATATGGGCATGTAGGTCCCGCTATTGGTTATTGACCGTAGAGGTGTCTCGGTCATGTCTACATAGTTCTCGAACCCGCAGGGTCTGCACACTTAACGTTCGGTGACGTTTCGGTAGTATTGAGTTATGCATGGTGGTGACCGAAGGTTTTTCGGAGTCCCGGATGAGTTCCCGGACGTCACGAGGAGCTCCGGAATGGTCCAGAGGTAAAGATTTTTATATGGGAAGTCATATTTTGGCGACCGGAAAAGTTTCGGGTTTTTCTGGTATTGTACCGGGAAGCTTCTAGAAGGTTCCGGAAACTTCCGGAGGAGTCCGGAAGTCCACCAAGGGTTCCACCACGTCCCAAGGGTTTGCATGGGCTGAGGGGAGGCGCCCTGGCCTATTGGGCCAGGTGCACAAGTCCCTCAAGGCCCATGTGGCTTCGGAGAGGTGGAAAGTCCACCTGTTTATGGAAAGGGAGGGAATTGGACTAGGAGTCCAACTCCTCCCCCTTGGCTGCGCCCTAGGGCTTGGAGGGGCTGATCTCCACGCCCCTCCACCTATATATAGAGGGGAGGGGGCGCCCCAAGAGCACACACAAAGCCCTTGGCACCCATCTCTCTCCCTAGATCGTTTTCTCCTCCGTTCGCGGTTTCGGTAGCGCTAGGCGTAGCCCTGCCGGGATAGCACCACCACCACCGCCACCACGCCGTCGTGTTGCCGGAGAACTCATCTACCACTCCGCTCTCCCTTGCTGGATCAAGGAGGCGGATATCGTCATCGAGCTGTACATGTGCTGAACGCGGAGGTGCCATCCGTTCGGCGCTAGATCGGAAGGACCGTGATTGGATCACAGGACGAATCGTGATTGGATCGCGGGATGGCTTGCGATTTGGATCGCGAAGACGTTCGACTACATCAACCGCGTTTCTTAACGCTTCCCGCTTAGTGATCTACAGGGGTACGTAGATCCACTCTCCTTCTCATAGATGCTCATCACCATGGAGAGATCTTGCGTGTGCGTAGGAAATTTTTTGTTTCCCATGCAACGTTCCCCAACAGCAGGCACTACACACATGATCTTTCTCACAAGATGCATTGGTTAGTCCAAGGATGTGTTCACCCTTTAAGAGATCTTGAAGATTTCTCCTACCGACATGGGCTAGCAGGCGATGCCATAGCCACCCCTTGTCGGCCTTGGCCATGAGACAAGTTGCATGGAATGTGCTCTCTTTCGAGAAATCAACCTTGTAAAGGTTGCCATCCAACTCCCCCACAAAGGAAACTTCAAGAGTATATCTCTTAAATACTTTCACATCCGTTAGTCCAAATAGTGTATCATAACCAATATAAGCCAATTGACGAACGAAAAGCAAATGATATTTAAAGGATTGGACAAGCATGACATTTGCAAGAGACATGTAATTGGTGATAGCCACCTTACCCAAACCAAGTACCTATCCTTTGGACCCTTCACCAAATACAATGCCCATAAAGGGTCGAATAGCCTCCATGAAGTCCATGAGCAATGTGCCATCTCCGGTCATATGATTGGTGCATCCACTATCAATCACCCATTTGACTCCACCAGAGAAGGCAACCTACACACAGTTCAAGTCTTGGTTAGAGGCACCCATTTTACAATGGGTCCTCTCAAGTTAGTATCAAGGGTCTTAGGAACCCAAATTGCATAGAAACAAAAAGCATTTCGAGGGCCAACAAATTGAGCATAGACATCTCCATATTTTGCCTTGCGAAGCACATATGATGGAGGCATACATTCTTTTGGCTTGTTGGGAGTAGGCTTGCCCCTAGTGGCCTTCCTACTCACAACCTTGTCAACTTTACCCTTTCCTTTCTCCTTGTGCCCTTCACGCACAAATGTCTCCTTTAGAGGAGTTGTAGACTTATGTGTTGCCATTTTATTCTTGCTTGTGCTTGGATCAAATCCAAGCCCTTCCTTGGCCACTACCTCCTTGTGTTGACTCAACACTTCATTGAGGTTCTTTTGTCCTTGGGCACATGACATGAGCCCTTTTTCAATTTGGGCCTTTAGCATCCGGTTCTCCTCAAGTACACTAGCTAGGTCACCACTGAGGTTAGTAGCATAAGCATCAACATTTATAATAGGAGAGGAATAAGCTTTGCCAAGGGTGTTAAGATAAGTAAGATTGAGTTCGTCAAACTTCTTTGTGAGGATGTTGAGCTCTTCTTCCTTTGTATTGAGAGACCAATGTAAGAGCTCACAATCCTTAGAGAGAGTAGTGTGAGACTCTTAAAGCTTACTCTTATCATTTATTAACACCTTATAAGTACTATTAGCCTTTTTCAAGGAGGCAAGTTCTTTAGTATGCATATCAATGTTTGCACCAATCTTTAAGCACAATTCATCATTACGTGCTACCTCATATAGGACTTTCTGCTCAAGGATTTCACATTTTTCTATGACGAGGGTTTCGAGTTCCTTAATGGTGATGGTGTGCTTACTCACCATCTCCATAAGCATATGAAACATAATGAGCTTCTTTCCTTTGAGAGAGCACATGACTTTATTCATTTTAGCAAACATAGCATCATTCATTTCACATTCATGATCATGATCCTTCGCATCAAGATAGTCATCACTAGATGTGGTAGGAGTAAATAGAGGAGGGTTTGGACGTGGAGTTACCTTCACCTTGTCTGGGGAGGCTTGACCCTTATCATCATCTACCACGGCCTTTGCCATGAGACATTTGTGTGCGTTGCCCTTGTATTCTTTCATGCAGTTGTATGTGACAACATCACCACTCTTGTTGAAAAGTCTCAATCTGGTTTGAGTGTCTTGAGCTACACTGGCAACACCTCCAACATCATCGGGGTCGGACTCATCTTGTGCAACCATTGCCTTCCCATCTCTTTTCTTGAACTTGGAGTTCAATGGGTTGGGCAACTTATTCTTTACAAAAGTCTTCGGAAACCTTGGTTTGTCTTCTCTCTTCTCATAGGGGCACTTGTTTGAGAAGTTGTAACACCCCAAAAATCGGGTTATCGATTTTTGTGCTGTTATTCCTTCCTAGCTTTTCTCTCCCGAATTTTTCCTCTGGAATCTGGTGTATGACCAGGTGAATCCAGAAAATCCCCAACCTCTTAGTGCCTTTCCCATGTTCTTGTGCCAGCCAACCTTCCGTCCGTAAACCCCGAATCTCATTCAAACCCTAGTTCCAAAATATTGAAACTGGAAATCCTGCCTTTGTGTTTACAAAGGAGCTATCATTTCCCTTGCTCTGTTAATCCTCCCAAAATTTCCAGAGATCCTCCTTCACTCATACACCCTAGATGTGCAGAAATATTGCTAAGTCATATGCAATATTTCTCATCTAGAATTAGTTCCTTTTTCTGCCTTTCTGAGGAATTAAATCCAGGAAAATATCTATCCATCTCCAAAGTTCATGAAAACTTGTGGAGCTATTCTTTGTGATCATATTGAGCTCACATAAAAATATTGGCCATAATTAAATAAGGGAAATTGCATTTTCCTATTTAAAGCCAATATTTCAATTTGGGGCCTTTCCAAAGAAACTACCATTTTTGTAGCTAGGAAAAATCCCAAATAATTTATGGAGCTTTCCCAACCCATATCTTCACCATTTCTATCAAAACATCAAGTTCCACAGTTCAAAATTTGAGCACAACATCCCTTTGCAAATTCTGTCTAGATTTCCTGTTTGCAAAGGAAGTGCTTGATTCCTTGATCTCCTTGGGCTGAAATTTTGTAGGGTGATTCATTATGATATATTACCCTTGGACACCAAAAACTAACCCATTTCATCTAGCCATTCTCCCTCAGTAAATGATCCAAGTTTCTGTCCAGATTGGAGCACTATGAAGAAAGTACCATTTTTACTTATGCAAATGGTATGAAAGTTTTACAGTGCCTCCATATGCCTAAATTATTGGTCTCCACCAAATTTGGGACATTTTCATCTAGCCAATTCCTCAGAACCATCTGGTTTCTATTTCTGTCCAGTCTAGCACTTTACAAAGGAGGTACCATCTAGAGTTGCTTGTTTGAGCTGAAATCTTGCCAGGTTGATCACTTTAGTAGATGATTGACCCATGCCAGAGATCAAGCCAAGAGGTGCACTGTGCTGGCCACACCACATCACAAACAGGTTGCTGTTAGAAACTATTTGACCTTGGCCCAGTCACCTCAGACCCCTCTAGAGCTAGTCAGATGCATAGGTCAATTAAGCGAAGAGTGTAGATCCTCCAAGACACAGTTTGGCGTCGAGCAGGGCGTGGCAATGCCGTGGCCACGCAGTGACCACGTGCAGAGCACGCCAAAACCACGCTCTGTGCCCCGTACTCGTCGGGAGCGGACTTCCAGCGGGTTCTAGCTCGTCCTCGAGTGCCGGCGAGCTCCCCACCGCGCGTGTGGACGATCCAGAGCCCTCTCCCCCTCGTCCCGTAGCTCCTGGCCGTCTCTGCCGACCGCCGAAGCACCGGCACGTCGCCGTGCATCTCGGAGCTTCGGCCAGCGTCGGCCAGCTTCTCCCCGCGGCTATAAGTAGCAACCCCGAGCCCTCCCGAGCAGCAGCAACCCAAGCCCCCTCCCCTCGAGCTCGCGGAGCTTCTCTCCCTTGCCCATGGCCGCGGCGCTGCCGCCGGACCTCCACCAAAATTCCGGCGCCCCAGACTTTCCCCTTCCCTCCAACCTCGCCCCAGCCTCCCCTAAGCTCCTGTGAGCTGCCGCCTCCCTCCATTTCTCCGGGGAAACGCCGCCGCCGCCGTAGCTCCCCGAAGCCCTCCGACCGCCGCCATGGATGGTGGAGGCAACACTGGAAGCCGCCTTAGGCGAGGCCGCGACCACCGCCGAGCTCGGTGCGCTGCGCCGGTTCCAGGGAGGCCACCGGCGGGCTCGCTGGCGCCGCTCATCGCCGGCTGCGTCGACGGCTGGCCGCCCCTGCCTCTGTCTCTGCTTCGGTCGGGGGAGAAGAAGGCGATCCAGAGAGGAGAGAGGAAGGAGATAAGGCTGGCCCCGCCCTTCAGTCGCTGTTGACCCGGGCCCAGCCGGTTAAGTGGAGGCGCACTCCGGTAAATGCGCCTTCGGTTCAGTGAAAGCGTATTTAGCCGCGGCGTTAGAACAGAATGCGCTTTACTCAACCAAAAGCGTATTTCTGAAAATACGCCTTCAGTTCAGTCTGGCGGCCGAAACCTCTAAGCAGTGGGCGTTCACCTGTTAAGAGCTTAAGTGGACAGTTTTCTGTTTGCTTTTTCGATTAACGAATGAACATCCATAACTTCGCGAGCGTAACTCCGATTGAGGTAAAACCAACGCCCACGTCTTCAGAGCGTCGAGCCCGTTCCGATGGAATCATTTTCAAAATGTTTTCACACAGTAGAAATGACCATTTTTCCCTTACCCGTAAACAGCCTCCTTCGAGAGAGAACTGTTTCCGGCAATCCTTTTCGCAAACTTTCCGCACTTCTTCCCGACGTATTCATCGACCCCCAGGCAAGCCAACCTCTTATCATGAGCTCCGGACTTGCGTGATGACTTTGCTTGCACCCTGTGTGTTTATCTGTATCACATGTTAGTCTGCATTTGCATATACCTGTGATGACATCAGTACTAGATACTAGCATTACTTTTCTCCTAATGCCATGTCTTGTTTCTTTATTGCCATGCTAATAATAATATTGTTAATAACATTGACATGTCAGTACTATGGTTTGATCTCATGACATGATTATCAGTACTATGATCTTGCTATGCTGCTGTTATGTGATTGCTAGCACTTATAGTTGTCGGCGTAATGGTACGATGATGGATGTGTTGAACTGAATTAATAAACTAAACCTAGACGGTTGATCTGGAGTCACCTGTCCGGGCTTATCCGTGCAGCCACATTTGCCAGTATGGGACGGCCTTGACTTGGTCTGGCCCTGTGCTCTTTCACCGGTACCTCCAGACAGGGAGGGTTATGCGTGCGTCCTACCCTGATCAGGTAGGCGGCGATAACCCTGTGAGCCCAGTTGAGTGTTTAGCCCGGGAGTCCCCGTTTGGGACAGTTGTTTGGCCACGACGGTGGCATGTGTCATGAGGACACAGGGGCCACCCAGGGCAGGACTCCGGGGGAGGATGAATGCCGGTGGTACGATGGGAGAGTCACGGGTCAGGCAGGTTTCGTTGGAGCAACGCTGGTCCACCCGAATGGGATCACGAGGCCAGGTGCTCCTTGGTGTGGGTAAAGTGCGCAACCTCTGCAGAGTGTAAAATCTATTCGAATAGCCGCATCCACGGTATTGGACAGCCCGTCGAGACCTCACTAGGTGGTCAACCCTAACAATGATAACAATGATGGAAGAACTTGTCTTATGCTCGGAAGTACTTGATGGATCATGAGTATTCCGAGAGTTGTGGGACAACCCAGAAGAGAGTAAGTTGGTATTCGGTAACAACAAGTACTTTAAGCACCTAGTGTGATCATTGCCATGCTATGTTATGCAGATTATATTCCTGATCCATGTTATGCCATGCCTGATCCACGTTTTCCAGTTAATTCCATGCCATGTTTAGAATAATTATAAGCATAGGGCTTGCTTTGTCATCTGCTTGTTTGGATGCTATGTATTTGGTTGTCTTGCGAGTACATTCAAAGTACTCACCTGGCCTTGCACATGGCCAGTTGCAGGAGAAGGTCCGTCGTGCTAGATCGTAACCCAGCCAGTCCTGTGAGTTATGGAGCCCAGCCAGAGACGTCGTTGCCACTAAACCAAGACCTTCGCTGCCCATTAGTTAGCCTTGGAGCTATGTAATATTGTTGTAAGCAACAGTATTGTAATACTCCATTTCATATAATAAAGCCATTTTGTGCCTGGAATTGCTGTATCATGTCTTTGACGTGTGCCAGGTGTTATCCTGGGGCTGGCGTGCGTCGGCCCTCTATCGGGGTGCCACAGGACGTGGTATCAGAGCCAAGCTGGCTATAGGTTACCCTAGCACCGAACCACCCCTATGTTCAACCGGTAGTGAGCCCAATAGATTTGAACCCTTCTCTGGTATCCGACACGGCCACTGCTGATCAATAGGCGGCGTAGTCGGAATGGACGTGTCCCTACCCAGCCGTCCGCCCACCCAGCCACTCTAGATTGGACCGCGACCCTACTCAGTTGTCAGCCGTACCGGCGTATCTTCTACCCGGCACGAGAAGGATCCACGCCATGCTGGTGTGTTCCAGCCCGACTGCCTATTTAACCCCTCCTACCTGCGAGTCGCAGCCATCTCCATTCAGTAAGCCAGATCCCTGCAAGAGAACCCAGGCTAGTATCCTCAAACCAGCAGCCATGGCCAGTTCTTCCAAAACACCCACTTTCCATAGCCGAACCTTGGCTGATGGTTATCCCGGCTTTCCGCCCATCCTTTCGAGTATGCTCACTCAAGCCTTTGGCTGTAGTAATCCTCCGGTGTATCTGGTGTTCCAATCGGAACCCGTTCCCCACGTTTGCCGATTTTATGCAAAGGCGTATATCAACCCAGGTCTAACAGCGGATGGGAAGCCCATGAGTTTTCGGGGCAAACCCATGCCCACCCCCGCGTTGGCTGTCCAGATAGCTGCCGCGGAAGCCATCACCCGTCTTCGTTCCTAGTTTCCACAAGTAGCGGGGATGCAGGAGTTCCGCTATTTTCCTTCTTCGTCCAACACAGGTTGCGATTTCTCCAGCGCAGTTGGAGATGCTGACCCAGCAATAGCTCGATTGGTCCAGTACATTGATGCCCAGGGACTACCGCTCTCCGGCATTCTTAGAGAGTTCAGAGCCATTGACCAGGACACCACACGGGTTGTTACGGGAGCATACCGTGCGGCCCGTGAAGCTGCATCGCAGGCCACCCGTTCCCTGCTGCCAAACCCAATGCCACCTTCGCAGCTAGTACCACCCTCGCGATCTGTGGACCTCTATCGACCAGTCAACATCCACCCAAATTCCATTCAAGGAGCTATCCGGCGACTTCGTCGACGGGATGTGTTCCGTCAAGTTCCCACTACAGCTCTAGCAGTTGAGCCCCAACCCATAGAGGTGTCCGACGATGAAGATAGAAGTTGGCTCAGCCTTCATCCCCCAGGAGAGCCCCAGCAAGAGTAGGCCCATTTGTGGCTCCGGCGGTGAGCGAAGCCAGGAGATGCCGCGAGTATGTGTGTTGCGCAGACTGTTTCTCCGCCTGCGTCTAGGACTAGGACTCTGTAGTTCGGAGTGAGTTGTTGTTGTTAGCTGCCTAGTAAGGCTGCGTGTTGTTGTATGATTGTACTGCTTGTGCTTGTGTGCTGTTGTAATGTTATGTATGCCTGTTTGTTCTGTGTGCCTGGCTCATATGTCACTCTATTAAGCAGAAATGTTTAACAGAGCTGGCAGTGGATTCTTAACAAGATTTTAGTCAGTAGAGCACTTACACTTAATAACATTGGACTCGCCTAGAGTCTCTAATAAAATGCGAGCTGGTGTAGGTGGATGTATACCAGGAGTACATACACCCACTAGCATTAAAACACCTTAGTGTAATTTGCTCGATATGTTTCTTTCTTTTGCATTTTGCTACCATGTGCATTCTGCATCTGCTTGCATATTAGTCTGAATAGATTGCATGTGTATCGTGTAAGCAAGGTCTGCACGCCAGTTGCAATCTCGGAGAAATTCTGAGAAATTTTATTGCAACATAGACCGTTACAACCCTTCTAGTCCAAGATCTAAACCCTGATTCTACCCCAGCACCCACCCATTGTGGATGTCGTTCAGCAAGGAGCAACCAGCAGCGTGGCCTCCACACTAGTAGAGCTCAGCTGACTGCACCACACTAACCACAGACCCAGCGGCGCCTCTGTCACCGTCTTGTGTGATGTCGACAGGCCGCCCCCTCACCGCCGCAGCCCGTGCTTATTCCGCCGGCCTGAGACGGCGTAGATGACCTCCAGCCACCCCTCTGGCAGCGGCATCCCGGCGATCATCGAGGATCATCACGCACAGCAGCAGCGAGGAGCCAACCAATGCCGCTAGTAGACCAGCCAGGAGGATCGTGATCAGCTCCGAACCCACGTCCGCCATTAACGCCTTGCCTCGCGCTCCTGCAACCAGAAGGAGAAGGAAAAGAGGAAGAAGAAGTGAGGTAGGGTGCGAGGTGGAAGAGAGAAGAAAACTACGGTCGTTTTTATAGCCCCAGCCCGGTGTACGGTGAGCAAGGTCCAGGAGACCGCGCGTCGCTCGATCACCGGCGTCCAGGAGGCGAATCCGCGAGCAGTGCCGACCGGCGTTGGCCCGCGATGGGAGTGCTCTCTGCGTTGGCCTCATGCACACCACGCACTACCGTTGTAGGGTGCTTTACGCCCTAGGAGCTAGGCGTGCGCAGTGCCCAGCCGCACTTAGGACAGCACGAGAGCAAGAGAGAGCCGTTGGCCGGAGAAAGAAGAAGAAGGCTGCCAGTGGGCCCTAGGCCCACCTGACAGCGAGAGAGGCCACTGTTCATTATGGTACCCCGAGCATTTTTGGGAAAAGGAAATTTTGCTTTTTCTAAAAATGTCAGGGCTACCCAGCGGCCCCTACCTGTGAAGTAGATCCCGTGATATCCATATCTCGATCTGGGCGTACCAGTTTTCGGTACTCTTAACTCGGTTGTTTTCAACCATAGGGTTAAGACCCAACCCAGGTTTTTTTTTCAGGAGGCGTAATATTTGTTCTAAGCTAACCCTAGGAATCTCGAGGATGAGATTCTTCCAAGGGTGGAAGGTTTGTAACACCCCAAAAATCGGGTTATCGATTTTTGTGCTGTTATTCCTTCCTAGCTTTTCTCTCCCGAATTTTTCCTCTGGAATCTGGTGTATGACCAGGTGAATCCAGACAATCCCCAACCTCTTAGTGCCTTTCCCATGTTCTTGTGCCAGCCAACCTTCCGTCCGTAAACCCCGAATCTCATTCAAACCCTAGTTCCAAAATATTGGAACTGGAAATCCTGCCTTTGTGTTTACAAAGGAGCTATCATTTCCCTTGCTCTGTTAATCCTCCCAAAATTTCCAGAGACCCTCCTTCACTCATACACCCTAGATGTGCAGAAATATTGCTAAGTCATATGCAATATTTCTCATCTAGAATTAGTTCCTTTTTTTGCCTTTCTGAGGAATTAAATCCAGGAAAATATCTATCCATCTCCAAAGTTCATGAAAACTTGTGGAGCTATTCTTTGTGATCATATTGAGCTCACATAAAAATATTGGCCATAATTAAATAAGGGAAATTGCATTTTCCTATTTAAAGCCAATATTTCAATTTGGGGCCTTTCCAAAGGAACTACCATTTTTGTAGCTAGGAAAAATCCCAAATAATTTATGGAGCTTTCCCAACCCATATCTTCACCATTTCTATCAAAACATCAAGTTCCACAATTCAAAATTTGAGCACAACATCCCTTTGCAAATTCTGTCCAGATTTCCTATTTGCAAAGGAAGTGCTTGATTCCTTGATCTCGTTGGGCTGAAATTGTGCAGGGTGATTCATTATGATATATTACTCTTGGACACCAAAAAATAACCCATTTCATCTAGCCAATCTCCCTCAGTAAATTATCCAAGTTTCTGTCTAGATTGGAGCACTGTGAAGGAAGTACCATTTTTACTTATGCAAATGGTATGAAATTTTTAAAGTGCCTCCATATGCCTAAATTATTGGCTCCACAAAATTTGGGACATTTTCATCAAGCCAATTCCTCAGAACCATCTGGTTTCTATTTCTGTCCAGTCTAGCACTTTGCAAAGGAGGTACCATCTAGAGTTGCTTGTTTGAGCTGAAATCTTGCCAGGTTGATCACTTTAGTAGATGATTGACCCATGCCAGAGATCAAGCCAAGAGGTGCACTGTGGTGGCCACACCACATCACAAACAGGTTGCTGTTAGAAACTATTTGACCTTGGCCCAGTCACCTCAGACCCCTCTAGAGCTAGTCAGATGCATAGGTCAATTCAGCGAAGAGTGTAGATCCTCCCAGACACAGTTTGGCGTCGATCAGGGCGTGGCAACGCCGTGGCCACGCGGTGACCACGTGCAGAGCACGCCAAAACCACGCTCTGTGCCCCGTACTCGTCGGGAGCGGACCTCCAGCGGGTTCTAGCTCGTCCTCGAGTGCCGCGAGCTCCCCACCGCGCGCGTGGACCATCCAGAGCCCTCTTCCCCTCGTCCCGTAGCTCCTGGCCGTCTCTGCCGACCACCGGAGCACCGGCACGTCGCCGTGCATCTCGGAGCTTCGGCCAGCTTCTCCCCGCGGCTATAAGTAGCAACCCCGAGCCCTCCCGAGCAACAGCAACCCCAGCCCCCTCCCCTCGAGCTCGCGGAGCTTCTCTCCCTCGCCCATGGCCAGGGCTCTGCCGCCGGACCTCCACCAAAATTCCGGCGCCCCGGACTTTCCCCTTCCCTCCAACCTCGCCCCAGCCTCCCCTAAGCTCCTATGAGCTGCCGCCTCCCTCCATTTCTCCGGGGAAACGCCGCCGCTGCCGTAGCTCCCCGAAGCCCTCCGGCCGCTGCCATGGATGGTGGAGGCAATGCTAGAAGCCGCCCTAGGCAAGGCCGCGACCACCCCCGAGCTCGGTGCGCTGCGCCGGTTCCAGGGAGGCCACCGGCGGGCTCGCTGGCGCCGCTCATCGCCGGCTGCGTCGACGGCCGGCCGCCCCTGCCTCTGTCTCTGCTTCGGTCGGGGGAGAAGAAGGCGATCCAGAGAGGAGAGAGGAAGGAGATAAGGCTGGCCCCGCCCTTCAGTCGCTGTTGACCCGGGCCCAGCCGGTTAAGTGGAGGCGCACTCCGGTAAATGCGCCTTCGATTCAGTGAAACCGTATTTAGCCGCGGCGTTAGAACAGAATGCGCTTTACTCAACCAAAAGCGTATTTCTAAAAATATGCCTTCAGTTCAGTCCGGCGGCCGAAACCTCTAAGCAGTGGGCGTTCACCTGTTAAGAGCTTAAGTGGACAGTTTTCTGTCTGCTTTTTTGATTAATGAATGAACGTCCATAACTTCGTGACCGTAACTCCGATTGAGGTAAAACCAACGCCCACGTCTTCAGAGCGTCGAACCCGCTCTGATGGCATCATTTTCAAAATGTTTTCACACAGTGGAAATGACCATTTTGCCCTTACCCGTAAACAGCCCCCTTTGAGAGAGAACTATTTCCGGCAATCCTTTTCGCAGACTTTCCGCACTTCTTCCCGGCGTATTCATCGACCCCCAGGTAAGCCAACCTCTTATCATGAGCTCCGGACTTGCGTGATGACTTTGCTTGCACCCTGTGTGTTTATCTGTATCACATGTTAGTCTGCATTTGCATATACCTGTGATGACATCAGTACTAGATACTAGCATTACTTTTCTCCTAATGCCATGTCTTGTTTCTTTATTGCCATGCTAATAATAATATTGTTAATAACATTGACATGTCAGTACTATGGTTTGATCTCATGACATGATTATCAGTACTATGATCTTGCTATGCTGCTGTTATATGATTGCTAGCACTTATAGTTGTCGGCGTAATGGTACGATGATGGATGTGTTGAACTGAATTAATAAAATAAACCTAGACGGTTGATCTGGAGTCACCTGTCCAGGCTTATCCATGCAGCCACATTTGCCGGTATGGGACGGCCTTGACATGGTCTGGCCCTGTGCTCTCTCACCGGTACCTCCAGACAGGGAGGGTTATGCGTGCGTGCTACCCTGATCAGGTAGGCGGCGATAACCCTGTGAGCCCAGTTGAGTGTTTAGCCCGGGAGTCCCTGTTTGGGACAGTTGTTTGGCCATGACGGTGGCAGGTGTCATGAGGACACAGGGGCCACCCAGGGCAGGACTTCGGGTGAGGATGAATGCCGGTGGTACGATGGGAGAGTCACTGGTCAGGCAGGTTTCGTTGGAGCAACGCTGGTCCACCCGAATGGGATCACGAGGCCAGGTGCTCCATGGTGTGGGTAAAGTGCGCAACCTCTGCAGAGTGTAAAATCTATTCGAATAGCCGCGTCCACGGTATTGGACAGCCTGTCCAGACCTCACTAGGTGGTCAACCCTAACAATGATAACAATGATGGAAGAACTTGTCTTATGCTCGGAAGTACTTGATGGATCATGAGTATTCCAAGAGTTGTGGGACAACCCAGAAGAGAGTAAGTTGGTATTCGGTAACAACAAGTACTTTAAGCACCTAGTGTGATCATTGCCATGCTATGTTATGCAGATTATATGCCTGATCCATGTTATGCCATGCCTGATCCACGTTTTCCAGTTAATTCCATGCCATGTTTAGAATAATTATAAGCATAGGGCTTGCTTTGTCATATGCTTGTTTGAATGCTATGTATTTGGTTGTCTTGCGAGTACATTCAAAGTACTCACCTGGCCTTGCACGTGGCCAGTTGCAGGAGAAGGTCCGTCGTGCTAGATCGTAACCCAGCCAGTCCTGTGAGTTATGGAGCCCAGCCAGAGACGTCGTTGCCTCTAAACGAAGACCTTCGCTGCCATTTAGTTAGCCTTGGAGCTATGTAATATTGTTGTAAGCAACAGTATTGTAATACTCCATTTCATATAATAAAGCCATTTTGTGCCTGGAATTGCTGTATCATGTCTTTGACGTGCGCCAGGTCTTATCCTGGGGCTGGCATGCGTCGGCCCTCTATCAGGGTGCCACAGAAGTGGTTGGTTTCTTCACAATTTTAGCAAGTCCTTACTTTCTTTTTTGGGAATCTTCCCTTGAATTTTCCCGCACTAAACTTCTTCACAAAGAGAGCATGTCTTCATATGAGGGCCCCTCATCCGAGTCAACTTCATAACCTTCTTATTCATCATCATCTTATTCTTCTTATTCACTAACATCATCATCCCTTACATGCGTGGCCTTCAAGGCAAGGTTTGTCTTGGGTGATGAGGAACCATGCATGGCAAGGTGTCTTGTAGAATATGTCTTGGATTCTTCATATAGTTGGAAGGTTGAAATGACATAATCGGGAGACATATCCTTGAAACCATGCTCTCTTCTTATGTCCCATACCATTTGATGGTGATATGTTGCAAGGGCATTTAGTAATTTATTCACAAGAAACCGCTTGGTCAAGTTGAATCCATCTTGGCTCTTGTCACAATCATATGACTCAATGTCGACAGCAAGCGTCATCAATCGCTCAAGGAGATGCTTGGGGTTCTCACCTTTCTCCATGCAAAAATATTGCAATGCCCCTTTTGCAATATCATATTGCACAAGAGAAAGTGAAGACGTTCCCGTCTTGGTCATCACAATGCTATCCCATAGTTCCTTTGCATTGGAGAGGTGTATGTAGGGCCTTTTCTGCTTGTCACACATGCCCTTTCTTATGAGCATAATTGCAGTGTCATTGAGGTGCTTCTCATATGCTTCACCCGGTGTGAGATTCTTGGGGTTGTAGTCTTTCTCCAAAATCTCCATCATCTCATCGTTGGGAAACCTAAGATGATCCTATTGCCATGCAAATTCCATCGTCACTTCACATGACTAGTTCGTTCATCATCATATTTCTTTGCATGATTATATAGAGCTGACATAGTATTTGTGGCAAAGCCACCGTTCATCATATTTTTGATACATGTCATGCTAGATCATTGTACATCCTGGTACACTGCCAGAGGCATTCATATAGAGTCATATCTTCATATCAGTTCTCCATATCGAGCTGTAAGTAAATAAAAGTGTGATGATCATCATTATTACATTGTCCCAGTGAGGAAAGAATGATGGAGACGATGATTCTCCCACAAGTCAAGATGAGACTCCGGACGAAAAATAAAGATGGGGGAGGCCAAATGAGCCCACCATCCATTCAAAAAATGAGAGAAAATGAGAGAAGGGAGTTTGCTACTATCTCATACCACACTTGTGCCTCAAAGTGGCACCATGCTCCTCATGCAGAGAGTCTCATGATATATCATTTTCATATGCTAGTGGGAATTACCTATTCATTATTACAAACTTGGCTTGTATATTCCTATGACGGGCTTCCTCAAATGCCCAAGGTCTTCATGAGCAAGCAAGTTGGATGCACACCCCACTTAGCTTCATTTGAGCTTTCATACACTTATAGCTCTAGTGCACCATTTGCATGGCAATCCCTACTCCTTGCATTGATATCTATCAATGGGCATCTCCATAGCCCGTTGGTATGCCTAGTTGATGTGAGACTATCTTCTCCACTTTCTACCCCTTTGATATCTACCACCATACTCTATTCCACTTAAATGCTATGTCCAATGGCTCACGCTCATGTATTGCGTGAAGAATAAAAAGTTGATGCATATTGAAAAGGTACAATCCAATTGCCTGACTTGGACACCGTGGTGCTTGACATTTGTATTAATGTGGTTAAGATGGAGCCATGCCTTGCTAATATAATAAGATGAATGGGGGGTAAACATTCCTTAAGGATCGTATACTTTTAAGGATTGATAATTCTGTTTCTTACATTTTAATTATTGCTATGTTAATATTTGTTGATTCATCCTTTCTCAATAAGCATACATGCATAAGATTACATAATGTAAAGCATGTCACATTAAAAATTCCGTTTTTATCATTTACCTACTCGAGGACGAGCATGAATTAAGCTTGGGAATGCTTGATACGTCTCCAACGTATCTATAATTTTTGATTGTTCCATGCTAATATATTATCATTCTAGGATACTTTTTGGGTCTTTATTTACCAATTTATAATATTTTTGAGCACTAACCTATTGACCCAGTGCCCAGTGCCAGTTGGTGTTTTCTGCATGTTTTTGCCTTTTCAGGTTTATAGTACCAAACGAAGTCCAATTGCCACGAAACTTTCTGATGATTTTTTATGGACCAAAAGAAGACCTGGAAGCTTCGGAAGGAGGTCGGAAGGCGCACAAGGGCCCCACCACACATAAGGGCGCGCTCTGATATGTGCTGGCCCCCTCGTGACTCTCCCACCGTCCCTCTCTGGCCTATAAATTCTCTAATATTGCAAAAACCCTAGAAGCAGTCCCGAAACCCTTTTTCCGCCGCTGCAAGTCTCTGCTCCATCGGGAGGCCATCTGGAGCTCCATTCCGGCACCCTGCCGGAGGGGGATCGATCATGGAGGGCCTCTTCATCAACCTTGCCGCCCTCATGATGATGTGTGAGTAGTTCACCAGAGACCTATGGGTCCATAGCTTGTACCTAGATGCAATCTCTCTATCTCTTTATCTTCAATACAATGATCATTGCATCTTCGCTTTGATCTATCCATGTAATCCTATTGTGCGGTGTGTTTGTTGGGATCCGATGAATTGTGGGTTTATGTTCAGATTATTCATAAAAAGTATTTTAGATACCGCTGATATATATTGTCTCTTAATTGCATGATCATTATAGCTTCGTAATGCTCTCCGATCTATTGATGTGCTTTGGCCAAGTAGATTAATATTTCATCGGTGGGAGTGGTGCATTGTGGTAGGATCAACCTGACGAGTTTCTATATCCCAGTGACAAAGTAGGGGACAAGATGCGTCTTTGTGTTGTTGCTACTAAGGATAACACGATGGGGTTTATTCATATTGCTTGAGTTTACTTTGTCTACATCATGTCATCTTTCTCCATGCATTACTCTATTTTACTTAATCCTCTAGATGCATGCTGGATAGCGGTCGATTAGTGGAGTAATAGTAATAGGTGCAGGCAGGAGTCGGCCTATTTGTTTATGGATGTGATGCCTATATACACATGATCATTGCCGTGAAAATCGCATAACTATCCGCTGATGTCTACTACACAACTTGTTCTTGTAGACTCGTGTTGGGCCTCCAAGCGCAGAGTTTTGTAGGACAGTATCAAATTTCCCTCAAGTGGATGACCTAAGGTTTATCAATCCGTGGGATGCGTAGGATGAAGATGGTCTCTCTCAAATAACCCTGCAACCAAATAATAAAAAGTCTCTTGTGTCCCCAACACACCTAATACAATGGTAAATTGTATAAGTGCACTACTTTGGCGAAGAGATGGTGATACAAGTGTAGTAATGATAGTAGATATTGATTTTGTAATAGTAACAATAAAAAACAGCAAGGTAGCAATTAACAAAAGTGAGCACAAACGGTATTGCAATGCTTGAAAACAAGGCCTAGGGTCTGTACTTTTGCTAGTGCAATCTCTCAACAATGCTAATATAATTGGATCACATAACGATCCCTCAACGTGCAACGAAGAATCACTCCAAAGTTCTTATCTAGCGGAGAACATAAGAAGAAATTGTTTGTAGGGTACGAAACCACCTTAAAGTTATCCTTTCCGATTGATCTATCCAAAAGTTCGTACTAAAATAACACCAAGTTATCCTTTCCGATTGATCCAAGCAAATAAAAATAATATAATGACGATCCAAGCAAAGCACATATTATGTGACGAATACAAATATAGCTCTAAGTAAGATATACCGATAATGTTGAAGACGAAAGAGGGGATGCCTTCCGGGGCATCCCCAAGCTTAGGCGCTTAAGTCTTCCTTGGATATTACCTTGGGGGTTCCTTGGGAATCCCCAAGCTTAGGGTCTTACCACTCCTTATTTTTCTTATATCGGTGTCTCGCCCAAAACTTGAAAACATCAATCACACAAAACTTAATGGACCTTCGTGAGATGGGTTAGTATAGTAAATATAGATCATTCACTTAGGTACTGTCAAGACAAGATTCATAATTGTTATCACATAATACCTACTGTATTCTACCATTCACATAATTTATATCACTGAATATAAGCTATGGGAACACTAAAACAAGCAAACTATGCATGCAAAACAGAACCTGTCAAAAATAAAACAGTTTGTTAAGATCTGTAGTATATACATACTTACCTGTCTCTAAAAATTCTAAAAAATTAGTACAACCT
The DNA here is from genome assembly GCA_039707655.1 of Elymus sibiricus. Classification (NCBI taxonomy): domain Eukaryota; kingdom Viridiplantae; phylum Streptophyta; class Magnoliopsida; order Poales; family Poaceae; genus Elymus; species Elymus sibiricus. The sequence goes on from CM077671.1 coordinate 309,759,692, forward strand.
GTGGAATTTGTATGTCAACACCGTGTAAAAATTTCAGATCATTATCGCATACCAGTAAAAAATGAAAATTCCTGTACCGGAGTTAAAAGTTTTTGTTTTGGTTCAGCATCAATTCTACTCAACTTGTGAGTCATCCCAAAGGCTTTACTTGGCACTTTATTGAAATAAAAGACACAAAACATGATTAATACAGTATCTTAATCATGTGAAAACTCAAAAAAAGAAAGTAAACGTGTTGGGTTGTCTCCCAACAAGCGCTTTTCTTTAATGCCTTTTTAGCTAGGCATGATGATTTCAATGATGCTCTCATGAAAGTAAAGAATTGAAACATAAAGAGAGCATCATGAATCACATGGTAAGCACATTTAAGTCTAACCCACTTCCTATGCATAAGGATGTTGTGATCAAACAAATTATGGGAGCAAGAATCAACTAGCATAGGAAGGCAAAACATGCATAACTTCAAAACTTTGAACACATAGAGGGGAAACTTGATATTATTGGAATTCCTACAAGCATATGTTCCTCCCTCATAATAATTTTCAGTAGCATCATGAAGGAATGTCACAATATAACTATCACATAAATCATTCTTTTCATGATGCACAAGCATAGAATTTTCATTAGTCTCCACATAAGCAAATTCCTCTTCATCCATGGTAGTGGGAGCAAACTCAACAAAATAACTATCATGAGAAACTTTATTGACATAACCACATTCAGTATTAAAACCATGATGACAAGTTTCATGGTTACTATCACTCTTTATAGCATACATGTCATCATCATAATCATCATAGATAGGAGGCATGCCATCATCATAATAAATTTGCTCATCAAAACTTGGGGGACTAAAAATATCATCTTCATAAAACATAGCATCCCCAAGCTTGTGGCATTGCATATCATTAGCATCATGGATATTCAGAGAATTCATACTAGCAACATTGCAATCATTCTCAATAAGTATTTTCATAAATTCTTCCTCTACCAATTGAGCACAATTTTCCGAACCATCATTTTCACGAAAGACATTAAAAAGACGAAACAATTGAGGCAACCTAAATTCCATTTTTTGTAGTTTTCTTTTATAAAACCAAACTAGTGATAAACAAGAAACTAAAAGATTTAATTACAAGATGTAAAGATATACCTTCAAGCACCCACCTCCCCGGCAAAGGCGCCAGAAAAGAGCTTGATGTCTACTACACAACTTGTTCTTGTAGACTCGTGTTGGGCCTCCAAGTGCAGAGTTTTGTAGGACAGTAGCAAATTTCCCTCAAGTGGATGACCTAAGGTTTATCAATCCGTGGGAGGCATAGGATGAAGATGGTCTCTCTCAAACAACCCTCCAACCAAATAATAAAAAGTCTCTTGTGTCCCCAACACACCAAATACAATGGTAAATTGTATAGGTGCACTAGTTCGGCGAAGAGATGGTGATACAAGTGTAGTTATGATAGTAGATATTGATTTTTGTAATAGTAACAATAAAAAACAGCAAGGTAGAAATTAACAAAAGTGAGCACAAACGGTATTGCAATGCTTGAAAACAAGGCCTAGGGTCCGTACTTTGCTAGTGCAATCTCTCAACAATGCTAATATAATTGGATCACATAACCATCCCTCAACGTGCAACGAAGAATCACTCCAAAGTTCTTATCTAGCAGAGAACATAAGAAATAATTGTTTTTAGGGTACGAAACCACCTTAAAGTTATCCTTTCCGATCGATCTATCCAAGAGTTCGTACTAAAATAACACCAAGTTATCCTTTCCGATCTATCTATCTAAGAGTTCGTACTAAAATAACACCATATGATATGCATCAATCAACTCTAATGTCACCTAGATACTACAATGTCACCACAAGTATCCATGAGTTAATTATACGATATGCATCCAACAATTTCAGATTCATAATACTCAATCCAACACAAAGAACCTCAAAGAGTGCCCCAAGATTTCTATCGGAGAACATGGTATGAAAACGTGCAATCAACCCCTATGCATAGATCCCCTAGGTCACCTGAATCCGCAAGTTGATGCCTCAACATATATCAAGTGAATCAATAGAATACCCCAATGTCACTACGGGTATCCCACGCAAGACGTACATCAAGTGTTCTCAACCAAAGTATTCAATCCAACATAACGACATCTCAAAGGGAAAGATTCAATTCATCAAAACATGATAGCAAGGGAATAACATCATATGATCCGACTATATTAACAAAGCCCGCAATAAGTCAAGATCGTGCAAAATCAAGAACACGAGAGAGAGAGAGAGATTAAACACATAGCTACTGGTATAAACCCTCAACCCCGAGGGTGGACTACTCCCTGATACGTCTCCAATGTATCTATAATTTTTGCTTGTTCCATGCTGTTATATTATCATTCTTGGATGTGGGCTGTGGAGGCCACAACCCACCAGGGCGCGACAGGGGGCCCCCGACGCGCCCTGATGGGTTGTGCCCTCCACGGGCCCCCTCCACCGCCTGTGACGCCTATAAATACCCAAATATTCAGAAAACCCTAGGGGAGTCGACGAAAAACACATCCAGCCGCTGCAAGTTCCAGAGCCTCAAGATCCAATCTAACACCATCGCGGAGGGGTTCATCTTCTTCATAGGTGCTTCTCCGATGATGCGTGAGTAGTCCACCATAGACCTACAGGTCCGTAGGCAGTAGCTAGATGTCTCTCTCTCTCTCTCTCTCTTGATTCTCAATACAATGGTCTCTTGGAGATCTATTTGATGTAAACTTTTGTGGTGTGTTTGTTGGGATCCGATGAATTTTGAGTTCATGATCAGTTTCTATCCATGAATATTGTTTGAGTCTTCTTTGATCTCTTATATGCATGATTACTTATAGCCTCGTATTTCTTTTTCGAATCTTTGGTTTAGTTAGGCCGACTAGATCGATTTTTCTTGCCATGGGAAGAGGTGCTTTGTGATGGGTTCGATCTTGCGGTTTCCTTTCCCAGTGACAGAAGGGGCAGCAAGGCACGCATGTATCATTGCCATTAAGGATAACAAGATGGGGTCTATTCCTACATGAATAGATCTTGTCTACATCATGTCATCGTTCTTATTGCATTACTCCGTTTTTCCATGAACTTAATACACTAGATGCATGCTGGATAGCGGTTGATGTGTGGAGTAATAGTGGTAGATGCAGGCAGGAGTCAGTCTACTTGTCTTGGACGTGATGCCTATATAATGATCATCGCCTTGGATATCGTCATGATTATTTGATCTTCTATCAATTGCCCAACTGTAATTTGTTCACCCACCATGTGCTATACTCATGACAGAAGCCACTAGTGAAACCTACGGCCCCCGGGTCTACTTTTCCAACATATTGCTTTCCGATCTATCTTTTTGCCTCTTTGTTTTCAGATCTACTATACCAAAAACCCAAAAATATATTGCTGCACTTTTTGTTTGCCTTTTTTATTTGTGTTCTTGAGAGATCTATCTCTCCTATCTATCATATCCTAATCTATCTTTTTACCCTAGAGAGATTGACAACCTCTCTTTCGCGTCGGGTTGCAATTATTTGTTATTTGTGTGCAGGTGCTGCTTATGGGGTGGTGGTGATCCTCCTACTGGTTCGATAACCTTGATCTCATGACTGAGGGAAATACTTACCATCGCCGTGTTTCATCATCCCTTCGTCTTTGGGGAAATACCGACGCGGTCTCAAGCCACGTCACTCCCCCTTGTCATGGCCTCCGCCGGGATGATGAAGATGGCTACCGGAGATGATCTACCCTCTCCGGCTGGGTACTGGAACGCCTCGAGATTGGTTTTTCGTCGATACAGAGAGTTGCGGCGGCGGAACTTCTAATATAGGGTTATTTCTAGGGGTTTCTGAATATATAGGATTTTTGGGCATCGGTTTCACGCAAAGATGGTCCACGAGGGGCCCACAAGACACCAGGGCGCGCCAGAGGGGGCTGGCGCGCCCTGGTGGGTTGTGGCCACCTCGTGGCTTTTCTGGCCCTCCCACGAAGCTTCTAGTGCCTCTTTTGTTCCAAAAAATTTTTCAAAAAGTTTCGTTGCATTTGGAGAACTTTTATTTTTGCACAAAAAACAACACCACGGTAGTTCTGCTGAAAACAGCGTCAGTCTGGGTTAGTTCCATGCAAATCATACTAAAACCATATAAATTGTTGTAAATATGGCATGAATACTTCATAAATTATAGATACCAAAACCATATAAATTGTCTTGGCGTCTTGTATTCGTCAAACATCGTTCTTGCCATCTCAATAAGAGTCCGGTTCTTCCTCTCAACAACTCCATTTTGTTGAGGCGTGTACGTAGCCGAGAACTCATGTGAAACACCTTCTTCGTCAAGAAAGGTATCTACATGGGTGTTCTTGAATTCCGATCCGTTATCACTTCGAACCTTCTTGATCTTCACCTCAAACTGATTTTGCGCTTTGCGAGCGAAGTTCTTGAAGATCTTTTGTACCTGCGACTTATCATCAAGAAAGAATACGCACGTAAATCTGGAAAAATCATCAACTATGACTAAACCATAGGAATTTCCACCGAGGCTTTTGTCAGGACCGGTTTTCCAGGATTTTAATTCCCAGTAAATGGCCCTTGTGCTCACCAGCCCCAGGATTACTGTTAGCTGATGAGACACAAACTTGATATAGAAATTCCAAGCAAAATACAAAAAAATATGCAGTACAAGACCATTCTGGTCTATGAGTACAACAAAAGGTTTCTAGTGGTTGATGGCGGAAGCGGTTTGCGGATCGGCAACGTCTATGGGACTCCATTTCCCACAGGAACAACTGACCTGGATAACTCCTATCCTCGCATATCTGCTATCTTCGATGCCTAGGTTCCGGACTGTCGTCGTTGAGCTCCTCTCCAAGCAAGAAATCTGGCCAAGACAATAGCCAGGGACAAGCCAGTGAGTACTTTGAATGTACTCGCAAACATCATGAAAACAGGTATAATATAACAGATGATAATCATGCACAGAAATATCCACGATCACTTAGTTAGTCACCAAATAAAACTTATGACGCACGCAAGCAGGTCATCTAAATTAAACATGAATGGCAATCAAAGAATAAAAAGAAATAAAGTAAACCGATCGGGTGTCTGAACCGACGCCTCGAAAGGATAATAATATAAAGCATGCCTCAGTCGGGCATCTGAGCGACGCCACATAAAGGGCTTATAAAGAAAATAAATAACAAGCATGCCACAGTCGGGCGTCTGAGCGACGCCACATAAAGGGCTTATAAAGAAAATAAATAACAAGCATGCCACAGTCGGGCGTCTGAGCGACACCACATAAAGGGCTTATAAAGAAAATAAATAACAAGCATGCCACAGTCGGGCGTCTGAGCGACGCCACATAAAGGGCTTATAAAGAAAATAAATAACAAGCATGCCACAGTCGGGCGTCTGAGCGACACCACATAAAGGGCTTATAAAGAAAATAAATAATGAGCATGCCACAGTCGGGCGTCTGAGCGACACCACATAAAGGGCTTATAAAGAAAATAAATAATGAGCATGCCACAGTCGGGCGTCTAAGCGACACCACATAAAGGGCTTATAAGGAAAATGAATAATAAGCATGCCACAGTCGGGTGTCTGAGCGACGCCACAAAAAGGGCTTATATAAGAATGATCACAATGAGTGTCCAGGAGGTAGAACCATCCAGGGATACTCAATAATTCAAATAATATAAATGGTTAGTCCACAATAATAACAATCATAATCATCATTTGCCTCACGTCATGATCAATGTTCCGGTTTAGAAGTTTTCCTCCGAAGACCGACACTAAGACTGACACTTGACCCATCCCAGACTGTAGTCCTTAACCGCGGACACGGCTATTCGAATAGATATAAACTCTGCAGAGGGTGTACTCTTTACCCACGAGTAACGGATTCCTTTAGTCCACCGGGACTAATTCCGTTTACGGTCTTTGAATTGAAAACACACCTGACCCGCACACACCAGCTTAACTTCCCGATGCCTGGAATCACCCACGACATTCGTTAAGCAAAACTCTAAGTGGGGAGGCTACAACCTCGATTAGCATGGGATCACAAAATTTATAACGCGCGCAAACTAGGGGAGCTACCCTCTCGGCTCCAACCGGAAACACCCATGCCCCCGGACCAGGTGGCATGCCTACCGGATGCAGCCGGTATCTTCCACCATGGCCTCTCTGTACGGTGTGTGCTAAGAAAGGGGTTGACAACTTACTGAACCGTACCCTACCTGCAGTAGGGACAAGTGGTAGCACGAAACAAGTATGGGGGTTACTGGCACAAGACTCGATCTATGGTCGACTCAGGAGGTTTATGTGTTCCCTGCATGATTAGCACGACAGATATATTCCACACCAACAGACAAAATCACCACTCGTCATACCTCACCATGCCTTACTGAATATACTCGTCTCAACGAAATATCAGTAACAAGTTCGTGTCTACCCAAGACAGAGACTTTCCCGGATTCCTTTCGGTAGGCATGAAAGGCATACGAGGGTGAATACTGTCACAAGCATTTCAATTCCAACAGCAAGGAATTATCACCATGTTCTTGCAAACATGCTCACTTCATCACATGAAATAATGGATACTTCAAGTCATCTTACTGTTGTAGTCACATCAAACAACACACAACAAAAATTATGCCAGGGTTCAGAATGCTTGCCTTTCATGTGTAGGTAGGTGATGAGCACTTCAAAACTTTGGAAAGTTTTTATCTCTCTCCATTTCCTATTTTGAAAAGTATTTGAATCAACACGCAATTCAAAACAGTGCAAAAAGTTGTCTTGGAAAATTTTCAAATAAATATGAAAATACACTAGATGGAATTTGAGAAACACCAGAAAAAGAATCAGGTCCATTGGAGTTATATTTTAAAAGTTATAGCCAGTCAAAGTCTGGTCAAAACTCAGTTTTTAAATAAAACAGATAAAAGAAAACGATTCGGACGAAATATGCTTTCGGGAAAAGAAGACGTACTTCGGGGGTTTACGCTTTCACTTAAGACAGCTCCGGCTCGTCTCTGTCGTTGACGAGCGGGGCCCCTCGGACAGGTTTGACTGTGGTCAAACCGGTCATCTCCCTCCTCCAGCCGAGGGGAGGAGAGGTCTCCGGCGACTCTTGCCGGCGATTCAGGGCTCTACTCCGGCAACCGAGGGCACAACTGCGCTCAGGGGCTCGAGGCGATCCAGAGGAGGTGGGGCTTGATCATCGGAAAGCCGGGAAGCTCCGATTGCCTCGAGGCCGGCGGATGGCGGCGCGGGTCTGCAAGGGTCCTTGCCCACGGGTCATCTCCAGCGGCATCGAGAGGGGGAAGGGTTAGCTAGGTCTATCTGTAGCTAATGGGGAAGAGAAGAGGGAGGAGAAAGCTCTGGTGGCGTCGAATTTAACGGCAGAAGGCAGCGGCCGAACCTGACCGGAGGAGGTGAAGGTGGCAGCTCCGACCAAATTAACATGATGGGGAACTCCCTACGGCTGTGCAGAGGCAGTTGGAATGGCTAGACGAGCTCGGGGGCTCCTTTTATAGGCAGGCGAGGTCGGTTCGCGGCTGCAGTGGATAAGAACGCCGGCGAGTGTCGCAGGGGCGACGTGGCGGCGATTGGAGCTGGTCGGCGCATTCCGACGAACTCTCCACTGCACAAGGGGGCGAGCTGGCACGCGCGCGTGGCTTGGGCGGCGCTGCCAAGGCCGGGGCCTACTGCGGCCGTCCGCTAGCTGCCATGGCCGATCTGACGGCGTCGCTGCGGGGCTCCAGGAGGTGGCCGGGGCGACTCTGCGACGAGGGAGGGGTCGGGGCGAGTGGCTGCAAACGGGAATGGATCAGAACGAGCTCGGGGAGGTGGCAGCGGGACGCGGCAGCTCGGGCGCACGCACGTGCAAAACGCGCGTTTTGCTCGCGCTCTGGACACGCACACCAGGTGCTTGGCAAAATGCCAAGGTGTGCCAGGAGGCTTCTCTGCCCATGAGGCTCTACAGGGATGGTTTGCTGGTCAAGGCAAAGCTAAAGGACAAGCTGATATAGCCAGATAAGTGAACCTCCAATGCAAAGTTAGAATCATGACCAAACAGTTCATGCACTTCATCTGTTCGACAAAATGCTAGGGGCATCCAGAAGGTTTTGCTAGTGACCAAAATTTCCAGATCAGAGTCTCTTTAGATGATAAAGAGGATGACAAGCTTAGTTTGAGAAAAACAGAAACTTGTTAGTGCAAGTTTTGCAAAACTACAGTTCTGGACAGAAAATATAGGCTATTATTGCATGTGCTTAAAATCTTCTACTGGCTCTAATCTCCTGGACTTAAGAGTTTGGTAGGGTAAATTACAAGCAGGAGAAATCTCATGGGCAATAGGGCAAGATAAAATGGGGTTGCAGTACAAACTACCAAACTGGACCAGAATGAAGACGAGGATGGTTTGCTCAAAATTTCCAAAACACAAGGCTGTTTCTTTGCATAAATGTGATGTAGGAACCTCACATGTCTTCTACAAATTTTTGTAGAATTTTTAAATGAAGTTATCCACTGGTTGTAGTGCAAAAGATGCTCTAAAATTATGAGAAACCATTTTAAAAGAAATAAAGCTCAGAAAAATAATTATAGAAATATTTCCACTGATCATATATAATAAAAATGAAATGCTCTTGAGTAGGCACTCAAGTCCAAAAACATTTTTGAAAAGTTTCTACTTGGAGAGAAAACTCCACAACTCAGAAGAAAGAAGTGATCCTGAAATCAATAGATGATCCAGAAAATAAAAATTTAATTTCCTGGCAAAATTTAATTAATAAAACATGGTCAAATTTTTGGGGTGTTACAGCTTTTGTAAGCATTGGGACCAAAAAGATCCATGTGAAGTAATTCGAGTGGTCTCCTAGTAGTCATGATATTCTTTACGGGATGACTTCCACCTACTTGCTTTCCAGCTTGACAAGCACTACAAAGGCTGTCTTTGTCAAAGATAACATCTTTAACACCAAGTATATGATCACCTTTGATAAGCTTGTCTAGATTATGCATGCCAACATGTCCTAGTTTTCTATGCCAAAGCCAACCTTTAGAAGATTTAGCAATAAGACAAGTATGAGGTTTGGAGCTCTTAGTGAAATCGACAATATATAGATCACCTCTATGGAAACCGGTAAAGACCATGTTATGATTATCTTGACGAAACACTTGGCAATCTACTTTCGTGAATAGCACATTAAAACTAAAGTCGGCAAGTCTAGATACGGAAAGAAGATTGTAGCCACCTTACCAAGACCGAGTACCTTACCCTTGGAGCTGTCTCCAAAAGTTACATACCTTCGCGGTCCATGGTTTTGTGTGATCTCTTCAAACATGTCTCTATCTCCGGTCATATGATCGGTGCATCCACTATCGAGAATCCACTCTTTTCCTCCGGACATGTAATCCTTGAAGTTTGCCATGAGACTTAGATTCTTCATGATCTTCTCATGCTCGATGTCGAACATCTCATCTTCATCATAGTAGCCATGTTCCACATTGTCATCATCAAGTGGGAAATCCTCGTCATGAGAAACGAGAGGTTCATTAGGGTTGTGATCATGACAATGTTCAAGATTATCAATGCGAATGGCTTCTACAATGATGTTGTTGATAGTTATGACATCTCCTTTAGCACGCATGAGGTCTCTAAGCTCAAATAGATAATCATCAAACTTGGGATCACTAGGCATCATTTTGTGAAAGGAAACAGTTTTATGAAGAATTTCATCAAGATTACTCAATGAATAACTTGGATATCGTTTCTCCAAGTCATTCCACAAAGTATAAGCACATTCAAAATTCTTCATTTGATTAAGCACAATTCTAGGCAATCTTCTAATGATTAGATTAACAGTTCTAAGATTGCATAGCATATCAATTTTCTCTTTGTGTGTGGGATGTAAAGGATCAATGGGAGGTACATAGGGGTTCTTAACATACTTGCTCAAATGAAATTCATTGAATAGCTCAAGCATCTTATATTTCCATTGACTATAGTACTCCCCATCAAGAATAGGCACTCTACAACTCAAACTCTCCAAACTAGACACATTCATCTTCCTCCACGGTGATGAAACCGATGCAATGGAGACCAATGCTCTGATACCACTTGTAGGATCACTAGAAGTGTGTGTCTAGAGGGGGGGGGGTGAATAGACTACTTGCAAGAATTAAAACCTAGCCTTTTCCCAAGTTAATTGGTGGGCAGTTTTAGCAATTATGACAAGTCTAATGCACCCTACACATGCTAGTCAACAAGTACGGCAGCGGAAAGTAAGACAAGCACATGCAAGAGAGAGTAGAGGTAGGAAGATCAAACGCAATTTGGAGACACAAGGATTTTTCCCGTGGTTCCGATAGGTGACGCTATCGTACATCCACGTTTATGGAGTCTTCAACCCACGAAGGGTAACGGTCGCGAGAGTCCACGGAGGGCTCCACCCATAAGGGTCCACGAAGTAGCAACTTTGACTATTCCATAACGGCTTCCATCTACGAAGGACTAGCCTCACTATGGGTAGATCTTCACGAAGTAGGCGATCTCCTTGCCTGTACAAACTTCTTGGTTCAACTCCACAACACGAAGTAGGAGGCTCCCAAGCGACACCTAACCAATCTAGGAGGCACCACCCTCCGAAAGGTAATAGGCTCGATAATGTCGATGAACTCCTTGCTCTTGTGCTTCAAGATAATAGACTCCTCAACACACAATCACTCTCTCACAGATTTGGCTTTGGTGGAAGAGATTGATTTGGTGGAAAGTAACATGGGGAGGCTAGAGATCAAGATTCATATGGATGGAGTGGAATGGTTTGATCTCAACACATGAGTAGGTGGCTCTCTCTCAGAAAATTGGATGGGGCAAGTATGGAATAGTTTTGAGTGCTTCTATTGCGAGTGGGTGGTGGTGAAGGGGTATATATAGGCATCTCCAAAAATCCAACCGTTACACCTAAAGTGACCAACTCGGTGACACTGAAGTATAAAACTCGGTGGTACCGAGTTGCTCCAAAGGTAGCAACTTTTGAATCTCAGTGAGACGGATACAAAGATTTCGGCAGTACCGATAAGGTGACCAACGGTCAGTTTCCACAACTCGGTGACTGAGGGAGTCCCGGACTAAGGGGTCCTCGGGCTGTCGGCTCAACTCTCGATAGGCCGGCTCGATGGGCCATTCTCTGAAGAAGGGCTGGACATAGCAAGACTCCACGTTCCAGAAGGAAGCCCCGAAGGCGCGTCGTGCACTCCAAGTCAAGAGGAGGAAATCGCCATCTTCATCCTTGGCAGGAGGCCCACCATGTGTAAACCCTAGTACCCCCCGGTGTTTATATAAACCGGGAGGGTTTTAGATCATAGGACACAGAAACTCATCTAGGGTTTTAGCTAGTCGATCTCGAGGTAGATCAACTCTGTAACCTTCATTCTATCAATATAATCAAGCAGGACATAGGGTTTTACCTCCATAGGAGGGCCCGAACCTGGGTAAACATCGTCTCCTTCGTCCCTTTGTTACCATCGATCCTAGCCTCACAGCTCGGGACCCCCTTCCCGAGATCCGCCGGTTTTGACACCGACATTGGTGCTTTCATTGAGAGTTCCGCTGTGATCGCCCAAGGAATCGATGGCTCGCGTTTTCATCAACGAAGAGGTCCGCAGCATGGACTCCTTTGTCCCTGGACAGATCTTCGCTTTCGGCAGCATCGTGCTGCACGCTGACCCGACCGGCCGCCTTGGCCGGGTCGGGAGCTTCACCCCTGATCAAGAAGTCAGATTCGGGAACTTAGAGTTCTCCGTCGACCCTCGGGGCGATCTCTTGCTCACCGGGCTCGCAGTCTCATCTGACGCGCCCGAGGACTCCGAGGCCTTAACCTTGGATGTCGTTTCCAACCCCGCTTACGAGGCCAATGCCGATGATGATCTGGACTTCAATCCGGATCCGGCTATAGCGCCAGACGGCCGGGCATCAACCCTTGCCGAATACGCTTCTCGTACGGACGCGTCAGAGGTTAACTCCGGACACGCTGGACAGATTGACCCGATCAAGCTCTCGACACTCTGCGAGGCTCTAGATCGGATCTCCTTGATGAAAACTACTGATGACCCAATCCCGATCCACACTCAGATCGGTCTTGAGGCGGGTCAAGAGGGATTTTTTGTCCCACCCACCACCCATCTAGTAGCCACTATCGAAGACTTAACCGATATGTTGGACTATGCCTCCGAGGAGGCAGACGACATGGAAGAAGAGGATCGCGCTCCCACCCCCGTTAACACCTGGCGATGGACCGCCACCTCTACCTACGACGTCTACATGGTGGACACGCCATCCGGTAACGGCGAGCGCACACCAGCTAACAATGTGTCGTCGTTTTCTCACGACAGATGCCATGGGGTGGCTTATCGAGAGTGGTTGGGGCCGAAGGACGCCGACGGGCTCCGGGAGCGGGATTAGGCACATTCGGTGGTAGACACACGATGTACCCAGGTTCAGGGCCCTCCGGGGGAGGTAATACCCCTAGTCCTGCTGGTCTAGTTGGATTGGGAGAGGTGTTACAATGATGCTCCTTGAGCTATTTGTCTGGAGGTGGAAGAAGGAGCAGCTGGCTCCTCTTCCCCTGCTATGTGTGAGTGAGAGAGAGGGTCGAATGCCTTTGTCCGTGTCCTCCTCTGCTACATGGGGGCTCCGGGGGGTTTTATAGGCCAACCCCCGGTGTACAGTATCCTTAAGGTATTACAGGGGGGACCCGGCTGGCAGCCTCTCCGGCCGGCCAGGGGGCCCGCCGGTTGGGTCGTCTCGTCGCCCGTAGGGCCCGTCGGCTGTGCGGTCCCATCGCCAGCTGGGGCCCGTCAGCCGGCTCTCCTATTGGTCCGCGCTTACCTGCCGCGGCACGGGCCAGTCCGCCCGGCGTCGTCTTGTGTCAGCCGGCCGAAGTTAGCGGTACGGCCGACGACGCTGTAGCCATGCCGGGGCAGGTAACGGAGTGGACGGCGGCACAGAGGTACTGTGGCTCTGCCGGGTCCCAATCAGTCCTCAGTCAGCGGTACGGTCAGCCGGACTGTAGCCATGTGCGTCCGTGCGTCAGCGTCCGTTGTAGCTACATCGAAGTTCGTCATGGGGGTCGCGTCTTGTCAGCGTACCCGGCCGCAGTAGGAAGGGACGGGTACCTGCCCGCCCGGAGGTCAGCGGGCGAGCTAGTCGCGTAGCGGCCAGGCGTGCCGGGCCGGGGGCCAGACGGCCGGCATCCGTTCAGCCGGCCGTGGGCCAGCCGGCCAGGGGACCAGCCAGCACCTTACTGCCGGTCGTGGGCCAGTCGGCCGGAGAGGCGGCCGGCCACAGACCAGCCGGCCGTACAGTTTTTGCTTCGGGGAGGAGCCGGGACTACCTCCCTTCGGCATATCCAGGGGTAATAACCCCGTCACAATGGCGATGACTCAGACAAAAAAGGGGAGGGAAGCTATTGTTGGCACCGGGGAAAACGACACCCCGGAAGACCTCGACGATCCCGATATACCCGAATACCCGTTAGAGGACCAGGAAAGGCCGGAGGACCAGCGCGACCCCGAAGATCCGAACGACTCCGAGGATGACAACTACCTCCCCCCTGTAGAGGAGGAGGATAGCCTGGACAACGAGGACATCACCGTCCCTGAAACCATTGAGGATCATAAACGGTTCAGGCAACAGCTTTTAGCGACTGCCCGAAGCCTAAAGGCAAAAGCGCGGCAACTCAAGGCCGAACAAGACACCATCAACGATAGATGGACAAGGGTTCTATCAGCTAAGGAAGAACACGGCGCCGGTTTATGGGATCAACCCAAGAGCTACCCCCGCCGGCGGCTGCTGCCACAATTCGACGACGAGCTCCCCAATACGCCATCCCCCAAGCACGCTCCATACGACCAGCAGTGCCGCCCTCCCCGAGGGCGAGATAGGACGGCTGGCGAGACTGGTTATAGGCCGGCGATACCCCGCAGAAGGGGAAAAGAGCCAATGGAGCATGACGATAGGTATGACCTGCGACGCGACCTGGATGATAGAACAGGCCGCACGAGATCCATCTATGGATCTAGAGGGTACTCCCCTGTTAGAAGGGACGAGTACTGGCCCTAGCTCGACCGAACCAACAGAGTTCGGGACCAAAACTGAGCCAGAAAAGACGCTGACTACCAGCACGATACAGCCCGGGTCAGAGGCGCTGTCCACCCGCTCTGCTTCACTGACGAGGTGATGCAGCACCAGTTCCCGGAAGGGTTTAAACCCGTGAACATTGAGCAATACGACGGAACAACTGACCCAACAGTGTGGATCGAGGATTTCCTCCTCCACATCCATATGGCACGAGGAGACGACCTCCACGCCATCAAGTACCTACCCCTTAAACTTAAGGGGCCAGCTCGGCACTGGTTAAACAGTCTCCCCGAAAACTCTATCGGGAACTGGGAGGACCTCGACGATGCATTCCGATCTAACTTCCAGGGCACCTATGTACGGCCCCCGGACTCTTCCGACCTAAGCAATGTCGTGCAAAAGGCAGGAAAGTCCGCTCGACAATTCTGGAACCAGTTCTTGACCAAGAAAAACTAGATCGTCGATTGCCCAGATGCCGAAGCTATAGCCTCTTTCAGGCACAATATTCGGGACGAGTGGCTGGCTCGCCAGCTCGGTCAGGATAAACCCAGGACCATGTCCGCCCTCACATCGCTCATGATCCGCTTTTGTGTGGGCGAGGATAACTGGCTAGCAAGGCGAAGCCACAACCCCGAAGACCCCGGTACTTCCGAAGTTCGGGATGGAAACGGGAAACCACGACGTAACAAAAACAAACGCCGACACAGCACCAGCGACGCCGATGACACGGCCGTTAATGCCGGTTTCCGCAACCCAAGATCCGGGCAGCGGAAGAAGCCTCCTAAAGGCAACCACGATGGACCCACCCCGCTGGACAAGATCATGGAGAGGCCTTGCCAGATCCATGGCACTCCGGACAAGCCCGCCAACCACACCGACCGTAACTGTTGGGTGTTTAAACAGGCCGGCAAACTCGCAGCCGAGGACCAGGGCAAAGGCCCACGCAGCGAGGACGACGAGGAGCCCCGCGGTCCGAGCAATGGAGGTCAGAAGAAGTAAAAACTGTGAACATGATATACGCCACTCATATACCTAAAAAGGAGAGGAAGCGCGCCCTTCGAGAGGTCTACGCCGTAGAGCCTGTAGCCCCGAAGTTTAACCCATGGTCGGCCTACCCGATCACTTTTGATCGACGAGATCACCTGACCAGTATCCATCACGGAGGTTCGGCGGCCCTCGTCCTAGACCCCATTATCGATGGGTATCACCTCACTAAAGTCCTAATGGACGGAGGAAGTAGCCTCAATCTGATCTACTCAGATACGGTGAAAAAGATGGGCATAGATCCGTCAAGGATAAAGCCTAGTAACACTACCTTTAAAGGAGTGATCCCAGGTGTCGAAGCACGGTGCACAAGCTCTGTTAGCCTGGAAGTAGTGTTCGGTTCGCCCGACAACTTCCACAGCGAGGAATTGATCTTCGACATCGTCCCCTTCCGCAGCGGCTATCACGCCCTGCTCGGCCGTACAACGTTCGCTCACTTTAATGCCGTCCCACATTACGCATACCTCAAGCCTAAGATGCCTGGTCCCAAGGGGGTCATCACCGTCAACGGCAACACAGAGCGTTCCCTCCGAACCGAAGAGCATGCATTGGCCCTGGCGGCCGAATTCCATTATGAGGACGGTCGGCAAACACCTAAATCGGACATGAAGGCCCGTAAGGTTGACAAACGAGTTCGGTTTCAATCCGAACTCCCAGACTCTTCCGCTTCCAAGAAATAGGGATACACCCCCAATTGCATAGCCCTAACGACCGCCAAACACGTGCCAAGAAGGCACAACTTCGCGCTCAAGATTCCATGGGTAGCAATGGGGAACAACCATGAAGTGGTAAGTGTTCGGTTGGACCGACCAATACCAATACATGTCCTCGGACAAAACACAGGTACCATCAAGAACCTGTTAAAAAGCGTAAATCTCATTGATACTTCGGCGACTTCTCAAGACCTTCCTCCCAAGGTCCACTCGGCGACAGAATCACTCTTAATGGGATGCAACCCTTACAGAGGAACATGAATGGATAGGCGACAAGGCACATCGAAGACGTCATGTCATCAATCGAAGACTCTTGGTACAGCCTCTCCTCTGTAAATTTTATATTTCATCTACCTGTAAACAGTTGCTTCGGCAATCCAAGTTATAAGAATTATTGAGCAAGTACAAAACATTATATATGGCTACCTCGTTGTCTTTTATACATTCTCTGTTCTTATCTTGGTCACACTTCTTGCGAAAGCTGTTCGGTATATATTACGACGCAACCGGCTAATAGACCGGGGGCTCGAATTTAAAATCGCCTGGAGCATCACCTCAGTACAACTGGTTGTGTGTTCGGCGTCTTGGGTTTTGCTTTATATGCATCGGATCCGAACTATGTCTTGGGTCAATAGTTGGGTTGCCCGGCTCCTGTGCTTGCCCTCTTACGTTCCGCTCGTTCGGCTAAAAGGGCAAAGGGAGAACCACTCCGATTGTGCTTCCAGCTCGTCTGGTGAAGCACCTCAGGGGAGAAAGCCGAAAACTGACCGTCATAGTAAGCGAGAACCAGTCTGTGAATCCGAGCATAAGTGTCATACGAAAAGATCGATAGAGGTTCTTCCGTGTTATACGATGGGTTTCGTTCTTGTACAAACCATGTGATGCTGGCTTCGGCCCCGAACATCACACTGGGGGCTGGTTATCAGCCCCCCGCATTTTTTCTACACTCCCACGGCTAAGTGAAAGCGATAGAGCACCATAGTCTGATTGCCTTGTCCCGCTCACACTACCGCCTTCGGGCGCCGATACCTCGGCTAAGGGTAAAAGTGCGGATACAGGGACACC
This sequence comes from Elymus sibiricus, assembly GCA_039707655.1. NCBI lineage: Eukaryota > Viridiplantae > Streptophyta > Magnoliopsida > Poales > Poaceae > Elymus > Elymus sibiricus. The sequence continues at coordinate 309,776,691 of CM077671.1, forward strand.
CCGCATAGTATCTACGTGGGGGCTGAAGCCGACGACTCGCTGCTTTCAGATGAACCGGCCACATAGGAGTATAAATAAACATAAACTACTTATAAGACATGATAAACCATGCAACATTAATTATAAAAGCGTTAAAGTCTCCGGACATATTACAACGCGTTCATTCATACAAATCATCCTTGGAGCATTGAGCCTCTATTGTCCGAGCACCCTCCATCACTGCTGGGAAATATCGCTCGGGGCGCCTATAATCCTTTCCAGGAGGCGGAGGTGCGGTAGCCATCTCGGTTGGCTTGAGCTTCGGCCAATGCACCATGGTCTTCGCAAAGGCCATCCGCGCGCCCTCGATGCATGTAGAACGCTTCAAGGCATCGACCCGAGGCGCAGCTTCGCTTAGCTTCTGCACTAAGCCAAAGTAGCTGCTCGGCAACGGCTCATCGGGCCACATGCGTATGCAGAGGTCCTTCATGGCCGGCTCCGCCACTCTGCGCATCTCCATCAGTTGCTTCATTTGCTCAACGAGGAGAGTCGAGCGCTCGGGGGACTCAAATTGAGCCTAGAATAGCTGGGCCTCATCATCCTCCGCCCGCGAAGCATAAAGCTGGTTCGCGTCCGCCGCGCTCTTCTGGAGGTCTGCACAGACGCCTAAGGAACGCCACACCTGGGTGAGCAAAGTAAACTTGCTACCACCAAAGGTGCACTGGAGTGAATACGGCTTACCATCAATGACAGCCTTGACTTGGAGAATCTCCTCTTGTGCAGACCGCCTGTCCACCCGCTCCTTCTGGAGCTCGGATTTCAGCGTGGCTAGCTCGGCGGTTTGTTCCTTGCCTTTCTGCTCAAGGGCCTCGCACTTCGCGCCGGCATCCTTGAGCTCTTGCTGCACCTCCTCCACCCGGGCTTCATGCTTGGCGCTTGCAGCCTTCAAGCAGGAAAGCGCGGCTGCTGCTTCTTCGGCGGCCGTCTTCTTCTCCTCGGCCTCTTGCTTCACTTTATGAAGCTCGGCCTTGAGTCTTTTAACCTCCGCGGCTGAAGCTGTGGAAACAACAGACAAAAGGTCACACTGGGTTACTAGTGCGGATCATTACCGATATATAGTTCGGAAATTACAATTCGGCTTACCTTGCGCCTTGTCGAACCTCTTGTTCAGGCTTACAAGCTCCTCGTCGGAGACCTTGAGCTTCCGATTTAGCTCGGTCAGTTCAGCGGCATTATCGGCCGCCGCCGATGACGAGGCCTGCAAACAGAAAAAACAAAAAAAATATGCATCCAGTTATGTGCGAATTCAACCCCCCCGAACTATGAAGGATATGACTCCATGTTCGGTCCTTCCAAGGACTTTTCCGAACATTGCAGGGCCAAATGGTGCCTTGTGCATCATTGATTCATTCCTCACTATTTGACCCCCGGATGCGTTTTTGCATACCCATCCAGGGCTCGGGGGCTAGTACATATATAAAGAGATAGCACAAAACTTAAAATTAGCATTGTTCGGGAAAAGGATATTACTTGACTCACCTTGAAACCCGCCAAGAGACCATTGAAGGCCTCCTTCAGTCCATTGTCAACGGACTGAATTCCTTGCAAAACTGCACCCATAAGAGTGCGGTGATCCTCAGAGATGGGGGCGCTTGCTAGCGCCTCCTCCATAACCGGCCACCCAGCCGTTGGTGGCATCGGTGGTGACCGGATAGTCCGATCTCTGATCGGGGACTGAGCCGGTAACTCCGGATGCATGGAGTGCTCCGGAGACGTCCTCGGAGGGGACTAGGCATTTCTTCGCCCCTCCTCTTCAGCGACCAGGGGAGCGTTCTCCCCTAGTCCTCAGCAGCCTGGGGAGTTTTTTCTCCCTGGCCTTCGTCGGCCGCGGCATCAGCCTCGGCCATGGCATGGTCACCCCCTCCGCCCGTGTTCGGCTCCAACGGAGCTTGGCTGGATGACACCTCCGTGGTATCCTTCGCGACCTCTGGTGGTGTAGGGTGCGATGCGGTCCCGCTCTCCGCCATCTCGGCGGGTGGAGACTCCCCATCCGATATTTGGTCGGTAGGGAGGACGCGCGGGGGGCTGCGAGATATTCTTGTACTTAAAACATTGAAGACTTTGCGTAAATAACTCAGTGAGTCCTCGGATTCATTACCTTTGAGCGGGGGGCTTGACCCTTGGGTTCCTCGGGGGACCCTCTCAAATTTCTCTGATTCTGTGTTAGAATCCGAGCTATCGGGCAGGATCAACTTCGCCCAGCACGCCCTCTTCAGGGCAGGAGGAGCTGCCTCTTCCGCGGCGTCCGATGACGCCGCCCTCTTTCTTGCGGGGGGAGGGGGGGGGAACTCCTTCCCCCCCGTCTTCCTGCTCCTCCTCATGACTGGAGGAGGTGTGGGTTTCCTCGGACACGGCGTCCGGCTGGTCCTTGATGCGGAGGCCCCCTCTGGCCTTCTTCTTCTCCTTCTTCTCAGGCACCGAGTACGGCGCCACGACAAGCGTCACCGCCAACAGCTCCGACCTGGTGTCTTCGGGTTGGGGAGCCGGGCAGTTAACCTTCGCGGCTTTGCTCAACCACTTCTACGAAAGTAAGGGAGAAGGCGTTCAGGCTTTTTGCCGAAGATACAGAGTCACCGGATTAAAAGTTATACCGTACCTTGGTCGGGGGTTTGATGGTGCTTAGGCCCGTGTCCTCTTCCTTGGCCGGCCAGCTCTTCTGAGGCTTGAACCAAGCCTTCCACAGCTTCTCCGGGGTGGTGCGGAAGAATTGGTGCACGGTAGGCTCGTCGTCAGGATGGTAAGCCCACATGGGAGATGCCCGGCGTTGGCAGGGGAGGATACGGCGGTGGAGCATGACCTGGACCACGTTAACCAGCTCCACCTTTGCCTCGATCACCGAGGTGATGCACTTCTGCAGCAGCTTAACTTCAGAGTCCGACCCCCAGTCGAGGCCCTTCCTGAGCCACGAGGTCAATCTCGTGGGTGTCGTGGGAACGATTCCGACAATAGAGAGGGGTAGTGTAAAGGAGCATGATCTATCGAGATACAAATGGGTGGCACGGTAGTTTTAGCGAGTTCGGGCCACTCACGACGGAGATAACAGCCCTACGTCTCGTGCTCCGGAGAGGCTTTACTTATCTGTCGAGTGGAATGTGTGAGTTACAGGGGGTGCGAACCCCTATGCCAGAGGGGAGGGGTGGCTTATATAGAGTGCGCTGCCCCTCATGAATACCCGGCAACCAAGGGTCCGATCGTGGTAATTAAGGCATACGTTACTGATAACGTATGTAATAAACGCTACTTATGGTGTCTAGTCGAACGCCTGCCCGTTGGCCTCCCTGGAGCGGCTTCTGGTCTTCTGCGGTCGAGTGACTTCTGTCTCTTCCGAGTGTAAGGCAACTGTCGAGTGGAAGGAGAAACCTTCGAGTGGATGTATTGTCGAGTGACTCATGTGCCCTGGTGATTTCAGTCGGAGTCTTCTTTGTAATCTTTAGGTTCTCCAATGTAGTGTCCTTAGGCAAGGTATGTAGGTCAGGCCTATGACCCTACCCTAGGTACATATCCCCAACATTAGCCCCCGAATGGATCGGGGTTCGAGTGAAAAAGGGGTCGATGCAGGTTCTGATAAGACACACAAATTCCGAATGCATTTTAGGGCTTCACAGAAGTCTGCGTTGATTGGAGTCTTTGTCATTCACCCTGATCGATTCTGTCTTGATATGCGTTTTCTTTTGGCGCATACTTGCTTGTTTTCCCCTCGAGTAGATCAGGTCTTAGTCGAGTGGTTTCTGGTCCAGTGGGGGCACGCTGAGTGCACCCACTGGGTGTAGTCCCCGAGACCGCTGTCGAATGGCGGTGACATCGGCAGGGGTCTTAGATTTGTTTTGATAGTCGCTTGTCACTCGACAGGCCGGACCTGGTCGAGTGATAGTAGGTCCAGTGGGGGCACGCTGAGTGCACCCACTGGGTGTAGTCCCCGATACCGTCGTCGAGTGCTTGCATCGGCGGGGGTCTGATAGAGACAATGTTTGCATGTTCGCTTTCCAATCCTTTGCTTGGCTAAGTTTGTTTGGTTTCTGAGTGAGATGGATGCTCATTACTCGGAAGAATTTTGAACTTAGGCGAAAACTGGTTCGCAACTAAGTTTCCGAGTGAAAGTGTTGCTTGTCACTCGGAACAACCTTTAACTTAAGCGAGGTCTGACTCGCGGCTAAGTCCCCGAGTGAGAGGAGTGCCCGTCACTCGAGAGAGTTTTCTAACTTAGACGAAGACTGGTTCGCAGCTAAGTTTCCGAGTGAACGGGATGCTATTCACTCGGCAGGGTTTTTAACTTAGGCGAAAACTTGTTCGCGGCTAAGCCTCCGAGTGAGAGGAGCGCTCGTCACTCGGAAGAGTTTTCAACTTAGGTGATACGGAATCACAGCTAAGCCCCCGAGTGTGGATGATGTCCTTACTCGGAGTAGTTTTTAACTTAGGCGATACGGAATCACAGCTAAGCCCCCGAGTGTAGATGATGTCCTCACTCGGAGTGGTTTTTAACTTAGGTGATACGGAATCACAGCTAAGCCCCCGAGTGTGGATGATGTCCTCACTCGGAGTGGTTTTTAATTTAGGTGATACGGAATCATGGCTAAGCCCCCGAGTGTGGATGATGTCCTCACTCGAAGTGGTTTTTAACTTAGGTGATACGGAATCGCAGCTAAGCCCCCAAGTGTGGATGATGTCCTCACTCGGAGTGGTTTTTAACTTAGGTGATACGGAATCACGGCTAAGCCCCCGAGTGTGGATGATGTCCTCACTCGGAGTAGTTTTTAACTTAGGCGATACGGAATCGCAGCTAAGCCCCCAAGTGTGGATGATGTCCTCACTCAGAGTGGTTTTTAACTTAGGTGATACGGAATCACGGCTAAGCCCCTGAGTGTGGATGATGTCCTCACTCGGAGTAGTTTTTAACTTAGGCGATACGGAATCGCAGCTACGCCCCCGAGTGTAGATGATGTCCTCACTCGGAGTGGTTTTTAACTTAGGTGATACGGAATCACAGCTAAGCCCCCGAGTGTGGATGATGTCCTCACTCGGAGTGGTTTTTAATTTAGGTGATACGGAATCACGGCTAAGCCCCCGAGTGTGGATGATGTCCTCACTCGGAGTGGTTTTTAACTTAGGTGATACGGAATCACGGCTAAGCCCCCGAGTGTGGATGATGTCCTCACTCGGAGTGGTTTTTAACTTAGGTGATACGGAATCACAGCTAAGCCCCCGAGTGTGGATGATGTCCTCACTCGGAGTGGTTTTTAACTTAGGTGATACAGAATCACAGCTAAGCCCCCGAGTGTGGATGATGTCCTCATTCGGAGTAGTTTTGAACTTAGGTGATACGGAATCACAGCTAAGCCCCCGAGTGTGGATGATGTCCTCACTCGGAGTAGTTTTGAACTTAGGCGAAATCAGGTTCGCGGCTAAGTCACCCACTGAGGGTTACGTTGTATATGTGTCCAGCTGAGCGATGGCGCGCAGAGCGGCCGGGTGATGAAGACGGGCCGCACGGAGTGGCGATACGCGGGGCATCCGAATGAAGTAGACGCGTCTGGCTGAATGGCGACGCGCGGGCGGTCGGGTGATGAGGACGCATCCAGCGGAGTGGTGACGCGCGGGGCGGCCCAGTGATGAAGACGCATCTAGCGGAATGGCGACGCGCGGGGCGGTTGAGTGATGAAGACGCATCCGTCGGAGTGGCGATGCGCGGGGCGGCCGAGTGATGAAGACGCATCCAGCGGAGTGGCGACGCGCGGGGCGGTCGAGTGATGAAGACGCATCCGTCAGAGTGCCGACGCGCGGGGCGGTCGAGTGATGTGGACGTGTCCAGCGAGTGGCGACGCGCGGGGCGGTCGAGTGATGAAGACGCATCTGTCGGAGTGGCGATGCGCGGGGCGGTCGAGTGATGTGGACGCGTCCAGCGGAGTGGTGACGCGCGGGGCATCGAGTGACCGTGTAACCTGTGTATGAAAAATAGCACAAGCCAACATAAAAAATTCTCGAAGTAATTTGATGTTTGTTGAAATGATTTGTGTAAACTACACCCCTAGACACCCACTGGGTGTGCCAGGTTCTTGCTGGTCTGGAACCAGCAATAGTCTAAAAGAGTGAAGGATCCGACTGAACTTGTGAAAGTGAAGGATCCGACTGAACTTGTTTTGAGTATTGGACCCAAATGAAGCGGAAGTGTAATGTTCCGACATGAAAATAAACAACCGAGCGCAGAGGTATACACGGTGGTGTGACCTCCGAGTGGACATCATGGGCGACTTACGTGCCACTTGATAATGTGGAAATAACTATTTAATTGAATGCAGTCTGTGAAGAATGACTTAGCTGTCTGACGACGCGCGGGGCGGTCGAGCGAAGTAGACATGTCCGGCTGAGTGGCGATGCGCGGAGCTGCCGAGTGACGAAGACGTGTCTCGCCGAGTGGCGATGCGCGGAGCTGCCGAGTGATGATGACGCGTCCAGTAGAGTGACGGCGCGCGGGACGGCCGAGTGACGATGGAGCGTCCGGCTGAATGGCGACGCGCGGAGCTGCCGAATGACGAAGACGTGTCTCGCCGAGTGGCGATGCGCGGATTTGCCGAGTGATGACGACGCGTCCAGTAGAGTGACGGCGCGCGGGGCGGCCGAGTGACGATGGAGCGTCCGACTGAATGGCGACGGGCGGAGCTGCCGAATGACGAAGACGTGTCTCGCCGAGTGGCGATGCGCGGAACTGCCGAATGACGAAGACGTGTCTCGCCGAGTGGCGATGCGCGGAGCTGCCGAGTGATGACGACGTGTCCAGTAGAGTGACGACGCGCGGGGCGGCCGAGTGACGATGGAGCGTCCGGCTGAATGGCGATGCGCGGAGCTGCCGAATGACGAAGACGTGTCTCGCCGAGTGGCAATGCGCGGAACTGCGGAATGACGAAGACGTGTCTCGCCGAGTGGCGATGCGCGGAGCTGCCGAGTGATGACGATGCGTCCAGTAGAGTGACGGCGCGTGGGGCGGCCGAGTGACGATGGAGCGTCCGGCTGAATGGCGACGCGCGGAGCTGCCGAATGACGAAGACGTGTCTCGCCGAGTGGCGATGCACGGAACTGCCGAATGACGAAGACGTGTCTCGCCGAGTGGCGATGCGCGGAGCTGCCGAGTGATGACGACGGGTCCAGTAGAGTAACGGCGCGCGGGGCGGCCGAGTGACGATGGAGCGTCCGGCTGAATGGCGACACGCGGAGCTGCCGAATGACGAAGACGTGTCTCGCCGAGTGGCGGTGCGCGGAGCTGCTGAGTGATGACGACGCGTCCAGTAGAGTGACGGCGCGCGGGGGCGGCCGAGTGACATTGGAGCGTCCGGCTGAATGGCGACGGGCGGAGCTGCCGAATGGCGAAGACGTGTTTCGCCGAGTGGCGATGCGCGGAGCTGCCGAGTGATGACGACGCGTCCAGTAGAGTGACGGCGCGCGGGGCGGCCGAGTGACGATGGAGCATCCGGCTGAGTGGCGATGCGCGGAGCTGCCGAATGACGAAGACGTGTCTCGCCGAGTGGCGATGCGCGGAACTGCCGAATGACGAAGACGTGTCTCACCGAGTGGCGATGTGCGGAGCTGCCAAGTGATGACGACGCGTCCAGTGGAGTGACGGCGCGCGGGGCGGCCGAGTGACGATGGAGCGTCCGGCTGAGTGGCGACGGGCGGAGCTGCCGAATGACGAAGATGTGTTTCGCCGAGTGGCGATGCGCGGAGCTGCCGAGTGATGACGATGCGTCCAGTAGAGTGACGGCGCGCGGGGCGGCCGAGTGACGATGGAGCGTCCGGCTGAGTGGCGATGCGTGGAGCTGCCGAATGACGAAGACGTGTCTCACCGAGTGGCGATGCGCGGAACTGCCGAATGACGAAGACGTGTCTCGCCGAGTGGTGATGCGCGGAGCTGCCGAGTGATGACGACGCGTCCAGTAGAGTGACGGCGTGCGGGGCGGCCGAGTGATGATGGAGCGTCCGGCTGAGTGGCGACGCGCGAAGCTGACGAATGACGAAGACGTGTCTCGCCGAGTGGCGATGCGCGGAACTGCCGAATGACGAAGACGTGTCTCGCCGAGTGGCGATGCGCGGAACTGCTGAATGACGAAGACGTGTCTCGCCGAGTGGCGATACGCGGAGCTGCCGAGTGATGACGACGTGTCCAGTAGAGTGACGGCGCGCGGGGCGGCCGAGTGACGATGGAGCGTCCGGCTGAATGGCGACGCGCGGAGCTGCGGAATGACGAAGACGTGTCTCGCCGAGTGGCGATGCGCGGAGCTGCCGAGTGATGACGACGCGTCCAGTAGAGTGACGGCGCGCGGGGCGGCCGAGTGACGATGGAGTGTCCGGCTGAATGGCGACGGGCAGGGCGGCCGAGTCGGGCATACCGTTGAGGAGGCATCCGACCAAGTGAGAACACATGAATGATTGAGTGCCTGCACGTTAGTCGTCTGAATGCAGATTTCATGTAAAATGCCTCGGGACGTTTGGTTGTCCAAGTGTAAAAATGTATCCGAGTGAACCTGGACGTGTCCAAGAAAGCGAGGCGTGCCCGAGTGTAGCATCTGTCCGAATGAACAAATATGCATGTCCAAGAAAGTCAGAGGCGTACCTGTATGAGTAAACAAAGGCGTACCTGTTCAACTGTAGACTTGTGCTTGTCCGAGAGCATACCAGAGTACCGGCTCGGAGTAACGGAGCGGCCGAACCGGCTTGGAGTTAACGCAGGCTGCGTGTGCGGTGGACGCTAGTGCAGGTGGCTGCGGAAAAAATGGATCAACGCACCTTGTTTTGGCCGTGATTAGCGCTGAAGATGCTCACTGAATGACCAATTAATGACGCGGCCAATTAATCCGGCGTTGAAGTCACCACGTCCTTCCGTTTCCTTTCTTGCCTGCATGCAATCAATTGATGGAGGAGGTGGCCCACGTTATGTATGCACTTACGAGGATTGTTCCTTCAATCTCGAACGGCCATCGGCTGCGGGCTGAGACTGTTTCGTAGGTCACCGCCGCAGCGCGCTTCCGCCACGGAGACTGTCGCCGGCGACCACGCGGAGGAAGGAGCGCTGTGCGCCCGCGCCGCGACGGGCCTGCGCCTACACCGTAGGGGTTGCCGCCGAGCAGCCGAGAACACGAGGCCGGAGTCGGCGACAAGACGAACGGCGTCGATGGCCGTGTGTGGGGGCTCAGCGACAAGGTTGCAGACGACGATGAGGCGAACGGCACCAGCGGCTGTGCACGACGACGATGAGACGAACGACACCGGTGGCCACGCGTGGCGACGATGAGGCGGACGGCTCCTACAGCCAAGCATGGCGACGATGAGGCGGACGGCGCCGGTGGCCGCGCGTGAGGGCCGCACGACGACATCGCAGACGAAGTGCAGTCTGCAGCGCCGAGGTCGGAGACGTCGGTGAGGCCGACGACACCGGCCGCCGCGTGCGAAGGGGCAGTCGGTTTCCTGAAGGTCGATGGTTCTCCTTGTATGTGCTTGGATAGATGTCTGTTTCCCTTCTGCTTGCGATGCTTTTCTCGTCGTGAAGATGAAACCGAATAGAGGGCACCAGCGGGAATCGATCTGCCGCTGGTGGTTGAAGAAATAACCATCTGCATCATCGCTCGATAGACGCCATGCCCCACGGTGGGCGCCAACTGTCGTGGGAACGATTCCGACAATAGAGAGGGGTAGTGTAAAGGAGCATGATCTATCGAGATACAAATGGGTGACACGGTAGTTTTAGTGAGTTCAGGCCTCTCACGGCGGAGATAACAGCCCTACGTCTCGTGCTCCGGAGAGGCTTTACTTTTCTGTCGAGTGGAATGTGTGAGTTACAGGGGGTGCGAACCCCTGTGCCAGAGGGGAGGGGTGGCTTATATAGAGTGCGCTGCCCCTCATGAATACCCGGCAACCAAGGGTCCGATCGTGGTAATTAAGGCATACGTTACTGATAACGTATGTAATAAACGCTACTTATGGTGTCTAGTCGAATGCCTGCCCGTTGGCCTCCCTGGAGCGGCTTCTGGTCTTCTGCGGTCGAGTGACTTCTGTCTCTTCCGAGTGTAAGGCAACTGTCGAGTGGAAGGAGAAACCTTCGAGTGGATGTATTGTCGAGTGACTCATGTGCCCTGGTGATTTCAGTCGGAGTCTTCTTTGTAATCTTTAGGTTCTCCAATGTAGTGTCCTTAGGCAGGGTATGTAGGTCAGGCCTATGACCCTACCCTAGGTACATATCCCCAACAGTGGGGGGCCTAGATCTGAATTCGGTGGGGGCCGCCCAGCTCTCGTCCCTTGGCTTGGTGATGTAGAACCATTCCTTCTGCCAGGTTTTGATCGTGTTGATGAAGGTGCCAGATGGCCACTCGACATGGGGGAGTTTGCTAATGACCACCCCTCCGCAGTCCGCGTGCTCGCTTGCCACTGTCTTCGGCTTCACGTTGAAGACCTTGAGCCACAGGCCGAAGTGTGGTTCGACCCGCAGAAAGGCTTCGCGGACGATGATGAATGCCGATATGTGCATAAAGGAGTTCGACGGAAGGTCGTGGAAGTCCAGACCGTAGAAAAACATGAGACCCCTGACAAAGGGGTGGAGCGGAAAGCTCAGTCCCCGGATAAAGTGGGGGACGAACTCCACCCTCTCACCTGCCTTGGGGGTGGGAATCACCTGGTTCTTCTCCGGGGCGCGGTGGAAGACATTGGCGGGGAGGTAGCCGGCCTGCTTCAGGTCCCGGATATCCTGGTCAGTGACCGTGGAGGCCTCCCACTTGCCATTGGAACCAGAACCTGCCATGGCTAAGATCGGAGGAAAGGGTGAGGAAGAACTGGATCTGGGCTCTCGGGGCTCGGAGAGATTGAAGAGGCGGAGGATGCGAATGGGAAGCGTGAATAGGCCTTGGGTTTTTTCCCTTTTTATGGGACGTGTCACCGATTAGCCTCGCCAACCGCGCCACAAATCCCTCCGCTTCCCAAGACATGCGTGTCGTTATGCACATGTGGAGATTAATTGTATCCCGTGTGAAATGGAGCACGATCTGCGCATTGATAAGTCGTGTCGCTGAAAAAACGGCCCCAAACCGCGAATCGAGTTTTTGTAACTGGTTCAGTGGTCATGGTAGGCCATGACCCTTCGTCAGAGGGGGTGTCAGAAAACACTGTTTACACTTTGGCGATTGGCCTTCGGGGCTAAGCAATTCGTGGTGTTCGGTCAATCATGTGATCGGAAGAAATACGTGTCATCGGAAACCGGACTAGTCTCCGCCGATCATGGAAAGGGAAGAAGAACTCACCCCGCAAGCCAAAGACTCTGATCGTACGAAGCAGCTGGAGCTGAGACCCTTCGCGTTGGGGGCTAGTTCGAGGGTTACTGAGGGAGTCCCGGACTAAGGGGTCCTCGGGCTGTCGGCTCAACTCTCGATAGGCCGGCTCGATGGGCCATTCTCTAAAGAAGGGCCGGACACATCAAGACTCCACGTTCCAGAAGGAAGCCCCGAAGGAGCGTCGTGCACTCCAAGTCAAGAGGAGGAAATCGCCATCTTCATCCTTGGCAGGAGGCCCACCATGTGTAAACTCTAGTAACCCCCGGTGTCTATATAAACCGGGAGGGTTTTAGAACATAGGACACATAAACTCATCTAGGGTTTTAGCTAGTCGATCTCGAGGTAGATCAACTCTGTAACCTTCATACTATGAATATAATCAAGCAGGACGTAGGGTTTTACCTCCATAGGAGGGCCCGAACCTGGGTAAACATCGTCTCCTTCGTCCCTTTGTTACCATCGATCCTAGTCTCACAGCTCGGGACCCCCTACCCGAGATCCGTCGGTTTTGACACCGACAGTGACGCCGAACCAAAATATCGGAAATTCCGATTTTAAGAATCGAGGTAACAGAAAGTTGGCAAGCTGAACTCGGTGGCACCGAAGCAGAATCGGTTGCACCGAAGATCTAGGGTTTGGCATGGAGTCGACGAAAAACACATCCAGCCACCGCATGTTCCAGAGCCTCAAGATCCAATCTAACACCATCGCGGAGGGGTTCATCTTCTTCATAGGTGCCTCTCCGATGATGCGTGAGTAGTCCACCATAGACCTACAGGTCCGTAGGCAGTAGCTAGATGACTCTCTCTCTCTCTCTCTTGATTCTCAATACAATGGTCTCTTGGAGATCTATTTGATGTAAACTTTTGCGGTGTGTTTGTTGGGATCCGATGAATTTTGAGTTCATGATCAGTTTCTATCCATGAATATTATTTGAGTCTTCTTTGATCTCTTATATGCATGATTACTTATAGCCTCGTATTTCTTTTTCGATTCTTTGGTTTAGTTAGGCCGACTAGATCGATTTTTCTTGCCATGGGAAGAGGTGCTTTGTGATGGGTTCGATCTTGCGGTGTCCTTTCCCAGTGACAGAAGGGGCAGCAAGGCACGCATGTATCGTTGCCATTAAGGATAACAAGATGGCGTCTATTCCTACATGAATAGATCTTGTCTACATCATGTCATCGTTCTTATTGCATTACTCCAATTTTCCATGAACTTAATACACTAGATGCATGCTGGATAGCGGTTAATGTGTGGAGTAAGAGTGGTAGATGTAGGCAGGAGTCGGTCTACTTATCTTGGACGTGATGCCTATATAATGATCACCGCCTTGGATATCGTCATGATTATTTGATCTTCTATCAATTGCCCAACAGTAATTTGTTCACCCACCGTGTGCTATACTCATGAGAGAAGCCACTAGTGAAACCTACGGCCCCCGGGTCTACTTTTCCAACATATTGCTTTCCGATCTATCTTTTTGCCTCTTTGTTTTCAGATCTACTACACCAAAAACCCAAAAATATATTGCTGCACTTTTAGTTTGCCTTTTTATTTTGTGTTCTTGAGAGATCTATCTCTCCTATCTATCATATCCTAATCTATCTTTTTACCCTAGAGAGATTGAGAACCTCTCTTTCGCGTCGGGTTGCAATTATTTGTTATTTGTGTGCAGGTGCTGCTTATGGGGTGGTGGTGATCCTCCTACTGGTTCGATAACCTTGATTTCAGAGGGAAATACTTACCGTCGCCGTGCTGCATCATCCCTTCGTCTTTGGGGAAATACCGACGCAGTCTCAAGCCACGTCGCTCCCCCTTGTCATGGCCTCCGCCGGGATGATGAAGATGGCTACCGGAGATGATCTACCCTCTCCGGCTGGGTACTGGAACGCCTCGAGATTGGTTTTTCGTCGATACAGAGAGTTGCGGCGGCGGAACTTCTGATATAGGGTTATTTCTAGGGGTTTCTGAATATATAGAATTTTTGGGCGTCGGTTTCACGCAAAGATGGTCCACGAGGGGCCCACAAGACACCAGGGCGCGCCAGAGGGGGCTGGCGCGCCCTGGTGGGTTGTGGCCACCTCATGGCTCTTCTGTCCCTCCCACGAAGCTTCTAGTGCCTCTTTTGTTCCAAAAAAAATTTCAAAAAGTTTCGTTGCATTTGGAGAACTTTTATTTTTGCACAAAAAACAACACCACGGTAGTTCTGCTGAAAACAGCGTCAGTCCAGGTTAGTTCCATGCAAATCATACCAAAACCATATAAATTGTTGTAAATATGGCATGAATACTTCATAAATTATAGATACCAAAACCATATAAATTGTCTTGGCGTCTTGTATTCGTCAAACATCGTTCTTGCCATCTCAATAAGAGTCCGGTTCTTCCTCTCAACAACTCCATTTTGTTGAGGCGTGTACGTAGCCGAGAACTCATGTGAAACACCTTCGTCAAGAAAGGTATCTACATGGGTGTTCTTGAACTCCGATCCGTTATCGCTCCGAACTTTCTTGATCTTCACCTCAAACTGATTTTGCGCTTTGCGAGCGAAGTTCTTGAAGATCTTTTGTACCTACGACTTATCATCAAGAAAGAATACACACGTAAATCTGGAAAAATAATCAACTATGACTAGACCATAGGAATTTCCACCGAGGCTTTTGTAAGCATTGGGACCAAAAAGATCCATGTGAAGTAACTCGAGTGGTCTCCTAGTAGTCATGATATTCTTTACGGGATGACTTCCACCTACTTGCTTTCCAGCTTGACAAGCACTACAAAGTCCGTCTTTGTCAAAGATAACATCTTTAACACCAAGTATATGATCACCTTTGATAAGCTTGTCTAGATTATGCATGCCAACATGTCCTAGTTTTCTATGCCAAAGCCAACCTTTAGAAGATTTTGCAATAAGACAAGTATGAGGTTTGGATCTCTTAGTGAAATCGACAATATATAGATCACCTCTATGGAAACCGGTAAAGACCATGTTATGATTATCTTGACGAAACACTTGGCAATCTACTTTCGTGAATAGCACATTAAAACTAAAGTCGGCAAGTCTAGATACGGAAAGAAGACTGTACCCACCTTACCAAGACCGAGTACCGTACCCTTGGAGCTGTCTCCAGAAGTTACATACCTTCGCGGTCCATGGTTTTGTGTGATCTCTTCAAACATCTCTCTATCTCCAGTCATATGATCGGTGCATCCACTATCGAGAATCCACTCTTTTCCTCCGGACATGTAATCCTTGAAGTTTGCCATGAGACTTAGATTCTTCATGATCTTCTCATGCTCGATGTCGAACATCTCATCTTCATCATAGTAGCCATGTTCCACATTGTCATCATCAAGTGGGAAATCCTCGTCGTAAGAAACAAGAGGTTCGTTAGGGTTGTGATCATGACAATGTTCAAGATTATCAATGCGAATGGCTTCTACAATGATGTTGTTGATAGTTATGACATCTCCTTTAGCACGCATGAGGTCTCTAAGCTCAAATAGATAATCATCAAACTTGGGATCACTAGGCATCATTTTGTTAAAGGAAACAGTTTTATGAAGAATTTCATCAAGATTACTCAATGAATAACTTGGATACCGTTTCTCCAAGTCATTCCACAAAGTATAAGCACATTCAAAATTCTTCATTTGATTAAGCACAATTCTAGGCAATCCTCTAATGATTAGATTAACAGTTCTAAGATTGCATAGCATATCAATTTTCTCTTTGTGTGTGGGATGTAAAGGATCAATGGGAGGTACATAGGGGTTCTTAACATACTTGCTCAAATGAAATTCATTGAATAGCTCAAGCATCTTATATTTCCATTGACTATAGTACTCCCCATCAAGAATAGGCACTCTACAACTCAAACTCTCCAAACTAGACACATCCATCTTCCTCCACGGTGATGAAACCGATGCAATGGAGACCAATGCTCTGATACCACTTGTAGGATCACTAGAAGTGTGTGTCTAGAGGGGGGGGGGGGGTGAATAGACTACTTGCAAGAATTAAAACCTAGCCTTTTCCCAAGTTAATTGGTGGGTAGTTTTAGCAATTATGACAAGTCTAATGCATCCTACACATGCTAGTCAACAAGTATGGCAGCGGAAAGTAAGACAAGCACATGTAAGAGAGAGTAGAGGTAGGAAGATCAAACGCAATTTGGAGACACAACGATTTTTCCCGTGGTTCCGATAGGTGACACTATCGTACATCCACGTTTATGGAGTCTTCAACCCACGAAGGGTAACGGTCGCGAGAGTCCATGGAGGGCTCCACCCATAAGGGTCCATGAAGTAGCAACTTTGACTATTCTATAACGGCTTCCGTCCACGAAGGACTAGCCTCACTATGGGTAGATCTTCACGAAGTAGGCGATCTCCTTGCCTGTACAAACTTCTTGGTTCAACTCCACAACACGAAGTAGGAGGCTCTCAAGCGACACCTAACCAATCTAGGAGGCACCACCCTCCAAAAGGTAATAGGCTCGATAATGTTGATGAACTCCTTGCTCTTGTGTTTCAAGATGATAGACTCCTCAACACACAATCACTCTCTCACAGATTTGGCTTTGGTGGAAGAGATTGATTTGGTGGAAAGTAACTTGGGGAGGCTAGAGATCTAGATTCATATGGATGGAGAGGAATGGTTTGATCTCAACACATGAGTTGGTGGCTCTCTCTCAGAAAATTGGATCGGGCAAGTATGGAATAGTTCTGAGTGCTTCTATTGCGAGTGGGTGGTGATGAAGGGGTATATATAGGCATCTCCAAAATCCAACCGTTACACCTAAAGTGACCAACTCGGTGACACTGAAGTATAAAACTCGGTGGTACCGAGTTGCTCCAAAGGTAGCAACTTTTGAATCTCGGTGAGACGGATACAAAGATTTCGGCAGTACTGATAAGGTGACCAACGGTCAATTTCCACAACTCGGTGACGCCGAACCAAAATCTCGGAAATTCCGATTTTAAGAATCGAGGTAACAGAAAGTTGGCAAGCTGAACTCGGTGGCACCGAAGCAGAATCGGTTGCACCGAAGATCTAGGGTTTGGCATGGAGTCGATGAAAAACACATCCAGCCACCGCAAGTTCCAGAGCCTCAAGATCCAATCTAACACCATCACGGAGGGGTTCATCTTCTTCATAGGTGCCTCTCCGATGATGCGTGAGTAGTCCACCATAGACCTACAGGTCCGTAGGCAGTAGCTAGATGGCCCACTCTCTCTCTCTCTCTCTCTCTTGATTCTCAATACAATGGTCTCTTGGAGATCTATTTGATGTAAACTTTTGCGGTGTGTTTGTTGGGATCCGATGAATTTTGAGTTCATGATCAGTTTCTATCCATGAATATTATTTGAGTCTTCTTTGATCTCTTATATGCATGATTACTTCTAGCCTCGTATTTCTTTTTCAAATCTTTGGTTTAGTTAGGCCGACTAGATCGATTTTTCTTGCCATGGGAAGAGGTGCTTTGTGATGGGTTCGATCTTGCGGTGTCCTTTCCCAGTGACAGAAGGGGCAGCAAGGCACGCATGTACCGTTGCCATTAAGGATAACAAGATGGGGTCTATTCCAACATGAATAGATCTTGTCTACATCATGTCATCGTTCTTATTGCATTACTCCGTTTTTCCATGAACTTAATACACTAGATGCATGCTGGATAGCGGTTGATGTGTGGAGTAATAGTGGTAGATGCAGGCAGGAGTCGGTCTACTTATCTTGGACGTGATGCCTATATAATGATCACCGCCTTGGATATCGTCATGATTATTTGATCTTCTATCAATTGCCCAACAGTAATTTGTTCACCCACCGTGTGCTATACTCATGAGAGAAGCCACTAGTGAAACCTACGGCCCCCGGGTCTACTTTTCCAACATATTGCTTTCCGATCTATCTTTTTGCCTCTTTGTTTTCAGATCTACTATACCAAAAACCCAAAAATACATTGCTGCACTTTTTGTTTGCCTTTTTTATTTTGTGTTCTTGAGAGATCTATCTCTCCTATCTATCATATCCTAATCTATCTTTTTACCCTAGAGAGATTGGCAACCTCTCTTTCGCGTCGGGTTGCAATTATTTGTTATTTGTGTGCAGGTGCTGCTTATGGGGTGGTGGTGATCCTCCTACTGGTTCGATAACCTTGATTTCATAACTGAGGGAAATACTTACCGTCGCTATGCTGCATCATCCCTTCGTCTTTGGGGAAATACCGACGCAGTCTCAAGCCACGTCACTCCCCCTTGTCATGGCCTCCGCCGGGATGATGAAGATGGCTACCGGAGATGATCTACCCTCTCCGGCTGGGTACTGGAACGCCTCGAGATTGGTTTTTCATCGATACAGAGAGTTGCGGCGGCGGAACTTCTGATATAGGGTTATTTCTAGGGGTTTCTGAATATATAGGATTTTTGGGCGTCGGTTTCACGCAAAGATGGTCCACGAGGGGCCCACAAGACACCAGGGCGCGCCAGAGGGGGCTGGCGCGCCCTGGTGGGTTGTGGCCACCTCGTGGTTCTTCTGGCCCTCCCACGAAGCTTCTAGTGCCTCTTTTGTTCCAAAAGAAATTTCAAAAAGTTTCGTTGCATTTGGAGAACTTTTATTTCTGCACAAAAAACAACACCATGGTAGTTTTGCTGAAAAAGCGTCAGTCCGGGTTTGTTCCATGCAAATCATACCAGAACCATATAAATTGTTGTAAATATGGCATGAATGATTCATAAATTATAGATACGTTGGAGACGTATTAGCATCCCCAAGCTTAATTCCTACTCGTCCTCGAGTAGGTAAATGATAAAAGAAAATAATTTATGTAGTGTGAATGCTAGCATAGTGCATAAGTTTGATCAATGATAATTTCAACCACTTTTCCTAGCATCATAACAACAACTATTTCTCATAAAACTCGTCATGATAAAGTAGCAACCAATTCACATGTTATGGTTCAAAGAATGAATTCTCTTGAAACTTAACAACCTATGTTCTTAGTCACCAAACAATTGCAATTCAACTTATTCTCAACAAATTCTAAGTAAGATCTCCACATACTCAATCATCATATAGTGTTCTATGATTTCTAGTACTCAAAGCATATTTTTAGAACAAATGGCATCCATCGAACACAGAGAAAGATAGGGGCTTAATGTTTCACCTCCCAACTCATTTATCATAGAGATAATTGTCAACAATAATAAGTCATGATCAAATATATTTGACTGGCCATCTGTGCCTAGATCTTTCCTGACCACATGATGTAGGATCACTAGAAGTGTGTGTCTAGAGGGGGGGGGGGGTGAATAGACTACTTGCAAGAATTAAAACCTAGCCTTTTCCCAAGTTAATTGGTGGGCAGTTTTAGCAATTATGACAAGTCTAATGCACCCTACACATGCTAGTCAACAAGTATGGCAGCGGAAAGTAAGACAAGCACATGTAAGAGAGAGTAGAGGTAGGAAGATCAAACACAATTTGGAGACCCAAGGATTTTTCCCATGGTTCCGATAGGTGGCGCTATCGTACATCCACGTTTATGGAGTCTTCAACCCACGAAGGGTAACGGTCGCGAGAGTCCACAGAGGGCTCCACCCATAAGGGTCCACGAAGTAGCAACCTTGACCATTCCATAACGGCTTCCGTCCACGAAGGACTAGCCTCACTATGTGTAGATCTTGACGAAGTAGGCGATCTCCTTGCCCGTACAAACTTCTTGGTTCAACTCTACAACACGAAGTAGGAGGCTCCCAAGCGACACCTAACCAATCTAGGAGGCACCACCCTCCAAAAGGTAATAGGCTCGATAATGTTGATGAACTCCTTGCTCTTGTGCTTCAAGATGATAGACTCCTCAACACACAATCACTCTCTCACAGATTTGGCTTTGGTGGAAGAGATTGATTTGGTGGAAAACAACTTGGGGAGGCTAGAGATCAAGATTCATATGGATGGAGTAGAATGGTTTGATCTCAACACATGAGTAGGTGGCTCTCTCTCAGAAAATTGGATGGGACAAGTATGGAATAGTTTTGAGTGCTTCTATTGCGAGTGGGTGGTGGTGAAGGGGTATATATAGGCATCTCCAAATACCCAACCGTTACACCTAAAGTGACAAACTCGGTGCCATCGAAGTATAAAACTCGGTGGTACCGAGTTGCTCCAAAGGTAGCAACTTTTGAATCTCGGTGAGACCGATACAAAGATTTCGACAGTACCGATAAGGTGACCAACGGTCAGTTTCCACAACTCGGTGACGCCGATCCAAAATCTCGGAAATTCCGATTTTAAGAATCGAGGTAACAAAAAGTTGGCAAGCTAAACTTGGTGGCACCGAAGCAGAATCGGTTGCACCGAAGATCTAGGGTTTGGCATGGGTCTGTCTGAGGGGGAAATTAGTGGGACCGAGTGGGAAAAATTGGCAGCACCGATTTTCATGATTGGCTTGGATAGACTTTTGTGGAAGAGCTTGTGGGTGTTTTTGGTGACTATCACTTGTGCACGTGGAGCATATTGTTCACCAATAGTACCTTACCCCCTTTTAATAGTATTGGCTTTCCTATGGACTCAAGGTGATTTCTCACAAAGTAAAATGTAGAGTCCTCTTGCTTGAAGCTTTGCCAATGCTATTCCTTCTCCTTCTTCTTCTTGGGTATGCTCTTCACAATCCTTAGCCAACCTTCTCTGTGGACTTAATCTGAGATACACTAGATAAAAGTATTAGTCCAAGAGACAATGTATGTTGTCATGAATTATCAAAACCACCAAGGGAGCATATTGTGCTTTCACATGATGCTTGCCAACTAGAGAATAATTGAGGTTCAAATGAGAATGCATGCTATTGACTCTTGCATAAAAGTAAATACTGAAAGGTAAAAGATAGGCCCTTCACAGAGGGAAGGAGAGGTTGTCATGCGCTTTTTGGTTTTGTATGCACAATCCCTTAATGCAAAAGAACATCACATTATATTGCCCCTTATGATAGCAACCTTTATTATGCAGTCCGTTGCTTTTATTACTTTGCCATCACAAGTTCGTACAACGCTCAATTTTCTCTTACACTAAATGATCAAACACATTTAGAAGCAATTTTTATTGCCTTTTTGCACCGATGACAACTTACTTGAAGGATCTTATTCAATCCATAGGTAGGTATGGTGGACACTCATGGCAAGAAACTGGGTTTAAGGGTTTTTGGATGCACAAGTAGTATCTCTACTTAGTATGAATTTTTGGCTAGCAAAAGATCCTAAGCAAACACCACATGTTGGAGGATCCATAACAATATAACTTCTATGCAAATATACACAACCATAACTCATTACGTTGTCTTCCTTGTCCAACTTCAACTAATTTGCTCAAGTTTGAAAATAATTAATGGGTATTCACAATCATAGAAGATGTCCAAGATAATATATTTGTATGTGAAAGTTCTGTTCCTTATACTAATCATTCACGAATTGCTTGTATTACCAATATTGTGATTGTCAAGCTTCAAAAGATTTCACTTTCTAAACCCAATGTGAAGCTGCTACTAGGCGTGATATGAACATATAATTTCAACTTCATGGTATTCAATTCATTCAACAATTTACTCATAGGATATAAGTGAAGCACAAGAGTAAATGACAAGCTACTCCAAAAAGATATAAGTGAATATCAAGCGAGTAGTTAAGTAAATGGGTAGCCATTTGAGAACTCTCTCTCATCTAAAAACTTTCAGATCTAAGTATTTTACAACAAGCAAAACAAAATAAAATTACATTCCAAGAATAGCACACATCCTGTGAAGAAGCAAAAACTTAGGCTCAACCGCTACTAACCAATAGTTGTTGATGAAGAAAGGTGGGATGCCTACCGGGGCATCCCCAAGCTTAGATGCTTGAGACTTCTTGAAATATTATCTTGGGATGCCTTGGGCATCCCCAAGCTTGAGCTTTTGTGTGTCCTTAATTCCTTTAATATTACGGTTTCCCTAAATCTTAAAAACTTCATCCACAAAAACTCGAAAAGAACTCGTGAGATAGGTTAGTACACATAAGATTAAGTCGACACTTCTTGTACTGCCAAGACAAGTTGCACAATAATTTCCAAACATCATCTATTGTTTATTATTGTTTCCACAATTTATATCTACCAATATAGGCTATGGAAACTATAGGATAAGTAGATAACAAAACTATGACAGCAATCTGTCCAAACAGAACAGTCTGTAGAAATTTATGAAAACAGTACTTCTGTAACTCAAAAAATTATGAAACTTTAGGACATGATAAAGAATTTATATGCCAACACTATGTAAAAAATTCAGAAACTTTCCACATTCCAGTAAAATATTAAAATTCAAACAATACAAATAAAGTTTCTATTTTTACACAGCACACATCAAACATGCAATGCAAGCATCCAAAGGCAATTCTTGGAACTTTTTATTGAAAAAAAGATTATAAATAAAACCTAACTGAAAATAAAAAATATAATGACGATCCAAGCAAAGCACATATTATGTGACAAATAAAAATATAGCTCTAAGTAAGATATTCCGATAATGTTGAAGACGAAAGAGGGGATGCCTTCCGGGGCATCCCCAAGCTTAGGCGCTTGAGTCTTCCTTGGATATTACCTTGGGGGTGCCATGGACATCCCCAAGCTTAGGGTCTTACCACTCCTTATTTTTCTTATATCGGTGTCTCACCCAAAACTTAAAAACTTCAATCACACAAAACTTAACGGACCTTCGTGAGATGGGTTGGTATAGTAAATATAGATCATTCACTAAGGTACTGTCAAGACAAGATTCATAATTGTTATCACATAATGCCTACTTTATTCTAGCATTCACATAATTTATATCACTGAATATAAGCTATGGGAACACTAAAACAAGCAAACTATGCATGCAAAACAGAATCTGTCAAAAACAGAACAGTCTGTGAAGATATGTAGTATAGACATACTTCCCTATCTCTAAAGCTTCTGAAACAATAGTACAACATGTGGAATTTGTATATCAACACGGTGTAAAAATTTCAAATCATTATCGTGTTCCAATAAAAAATGAAAATTCCTGTACTGGAATCAAAACTTTCTGTTTTGGTTCAGCATCAATTCTACTCAACTTGCGAGTCATCCCAAAGGCTTTACTTGGCACTTTATTGAAATAAAAGACACAAAACATGATTAATACATTAGCTTAATCATGTGAAAACTCAAAAACAGAAAGTAAAAGTGTTGGGTTGTCTCCCAACAAGCGCTTTTCTTTAATGCCTTTTTAGCTAGGCATGATGATTTCAATGATGCTCGCATGAAAGTAAAGAAATGAAACATAAAGAGAGCATCAAGAATCACATGGCAAGCACATTTAAGTCTAACCCACTTCTATGCATAGGTATGTTGTGAGCAAACAAATTATGGGAGCAAGAATCAACTAGCATAGGAAGGCCAAACAAGCATAACTTCAAAACTTTGAACACATAGAGAGGAAACTTGATATTGTTGCAATTCCTACAAGCATATGTTCCCCCCTCATAATAATTTTCTGTAGCATCATGAAGCAATGTTACAATATAACTATCACATAAAGCTTTCTTTTCATGATGCACAAGCATAGAATTTTCATTACTCTCCACATAAGCAAATTCCTCTTCATCCATGGTAGTGGGAGCAAACTCAACAAAATAACTATCATGAGAAACTTGATTGACATAACCACATTCAATATTAAAATCATGATGACAATATTCATGGTTACAATCACTCTTTATAGCAGACATGTCATCATCATAATCATCATAGATAGGAGGCATGCCATCATCATAATAAATTTGCTCATCAAAACATGGGGGACTAAAAATATCATCTTCATCAAACATAGCATCCCCAAACTTGTGGATTTGCATATCACTAGCATCATGGATATTCAGAGAATTCATACTAGCAACATTGCAATCATGCTCATCATTCAAGGAATTCTCAATAAGTATTTTCATAAATTCTTCCTCTACCAATTGAGCACAATTTTCCGAACCATCATTTTCACGAAAGATATTAAAAAGACGAAACAATTGAGGCAACCTAAATTCAATTTTTTTTGTAGTTTTCTTTTATAAAACCAAACTAGTGATAAACAAGAAACTAAAAGCATTAATTACAAGATCTAAATATATACCTTCAAGCACTCACCTCCCCGACAAAGGCGCCAGAAAAGAGCTTGATGTCTACTACACAACTTGTTCTTGTAGACTCGTGGTGGGCCTCCAAGTGCAGAGTTTTGTAGGACAGTAGCAAATTTCCCTCTCAAGTGGATGACCTAAGGTTTATCAATCCGTGGGAGGCGTAGGATGAAGATGGTATCTCTCAAACAACCCTGCGACCAAATAATAAAAAGTCTCTTGTGTCCCCAACACACCAAATACAATGGTAAATTGTATAGGTGCACTAGTTCGGCGAAGAGATGGTGATACAAGTGTAGTAATGATAGCAGATATTGATTTTTGTAATAGTAACAATAAAAAACAGCAAGGTAGCTGTTAACAAAAGTGAGCACAAACGGTATTGCAAAGCTTGAAAACAAGGCCTAGGGTCCGTACTTTTGCTAGTGCAATCTCTCAACAATGCTAATATAATTGGATCACATAACCATCCCTCAACGTGCAACAAAGAATCACTCCAAAGTTCTTATCTAGCAGAGAACATAAGAAGAAATTGTTTGTAGGGTACGAAACCACCTTAAAGTTATCCTTTCCGATCGATCTATCCAAGAGTTCGTACTAAAATAACACCAAGTTATCCTTTCCGATCGATCTATCTACGAGTTCGTACTAAAATAACACCATAGGATAAGGCATCAACCAACTCTAATGTCACCTAGATACTCCAATGTCACCACAAGTATCCATGAGTTAATTAAATGATACACATCAAACAATTTCAGATTCATAATACTCAATCCAACACAAAGAACCTCCAAGAGTGCCCCAAGATTTCTATCGGAGAACATGATATGAAAACATGCAATCAACCCCTATGCATAGATCCCCTAGGTCACCGGAATCCGCAAGTTGATGCCTCAACATATATCAAGTGAATCAATAGAATACCCCAATGTCACTATTGGTATGCCACGCAATACGTACATCAAGTGTTCTCAACCAAAATATTCAATCCAACATAACGATATCTCAAAGGGAAAGATTCAATTCATCACAACATGATGCAAGGGAATAACATCATATGATCCGAGTATATTAACAAAGCCCGCGATACATCAAGATCGTGCAAAATCAAGAACACGAGAGAGAGAGAGAGAGAGAGAGAGAGAGAGATTGCACACATAGCTACTGGTACAAACCCTCAGCCCCGAGGGTGGACTACTCCCTCCTCGTCATGGCCTCCGCCGGGATGATGAAGATGGCCACCGGAGATGATCTACCCTCTTCGGCAGGGTACTAGAACGCCTCCAGATTGGTTTTTCTTCGATACAGAGAGTTGCGGTGGTGGAACTTCTGATCTAGGGTTATTTCTGGGGGTTTCTGAATATATAGGATTTTTGCGCGCCGGTTTCACGCAAAGATGGGCCACGAGGGGCCCACAAGACACCAGGGCGCGCCAGAGGGGGCTGGTGCGCCCTGGTGGGTTGTGGCCGCCTCGTGGCTCTTCTGGTCCTCCCACGAAGCTTCTAGTGCCTCTTTTGTTCCAAAAAAAATCATCAAAAAGTTACGTTGCAGTTGGAGAACTTTTATTTCTGCACAAAAACGACACCACGGTAGTTCTGCTGAAAACAACGTCAGTCCGGGTTAGTTCCATGCAAATGATACCAAAACCATATAAAATTGTTGTAAATATGGCATGAATACTTCATAAATTATAGATACGTTGGAGACGTATCATCCGCTTTTCTATCAATTGCCCAACAGTAATTTGTTACCCACCGTATGCTGCTTACATGAGAGATACGGCTAGGGAAAACTATGGCCCCCGGGTCTATTCACTTATATATTTACAAACGCTACAATTACCTTTCTGCCTTTATTTATCCTTTATTTTATTTTGCAATTTATATTATCAACAATTATCTACACAATTCATTTGCTTGCAAATAACGAGATCAAGGGGATTGACAACCCTCTTGCCCATGTTGGGTGCAAGTTGTTTGTTCATTTGTGTGCAGCCGCTGAAGACGGTTGAGGATTGATATTCCTGTTGGTTCGATAAACCTTGGTTTCATAACTGAGGGAAATACTTACCCACTTTGTGCTGCAATTACTCGTTCCTCTTCACGAAAAACCCAACGTAGATCACAAGTATCACGGAGCCGCCGCCTCCTGTTGTTCTTCCTCGGGGGGGCTGATCTGGAGTCCATTTGGGGCTCCAGAGAGGGGAATTCGTTGCCATCGTCATCACAAACCCTTCTCCATCGACAATTCCATGATGCTCACCACCGAGAGTGAGTAATTCCTTTGTAAGCTTGTTGGACGGTGATGGGATTGGATGAGATTTGTCATGTAATCGAGTCAATTTGTTAGGGTTTGATCCCTAGTATCCACTATGTTCTGAGATTGATGTTGCTATGCCTTTGCTATGCTTAAGGCTTGTCACTAGGGCCCGAGTGCCATGATTTCAGATCTGAACCTATTATGTTTCTATGAATATGAAAGTGTTTCGGATCCTATCTTGCAAGTTGTATGCACCTATTATGGGCTATGATCCGTAGACCCAAAAGTGACATAAATTGGGATCATCTCCGGTGATGGCAGTAGTTTGAGGAGTTCATGTATTCACAGTTTGTTAATGCTTTGTTCTGGTTCTCTATTAAAAGGAGACCTTAATATCCTTTAGTTTCCTTTTGGACCCCATTGCCATGGGAGGGTAGGACAAAAGATGTCATGCAAGTTCTTGTTATAAGCACGTATGACTATATACGAAATACATGCCTACATTATATTGATGAATTGGAGCTAGTTCTATATCGCTCTAGGTTGTGTCAGTTACATGATGAATGTCATCCAAGTCAAATATCCATCACTGATCCAATGCATACGTTTTTTGCATATTGATCTTCGTTAATTTACTTCCGTTATTGCTACTGTTACAATCACTACAATCTGCTACTTTTCGCCATTTCCATTACTATTGTTACAGTGCTACTAAACACTTTGTTGCAGAAAAGATATCTTCAGGTGTGGTTGAAGTGACAACTCAACTGCTAAGCCTCATAAATATTCTTTGGCTCCCCTTCTGTTGAATCAACAAATTTGGTGAAATACTACCCTCGAAGACTATCGCAATCCCCTATACTTGTGGGTTATCACAAATCATTTGCAGCCAACCATTATAACATCAGGGTATCTTGGCTAGCGACCTCTAATAAATGAAAGCACCACCACGATCCATTACAATATCAATAACAGTTCAGATTGCACTCCAATAATCAAAAGATAATATGTACATAAGAACAAGCACGTACACCTTAACTATAGTGAATGTCATCTAAATTAACCCATAGATCCATTTGTATAACACATTGAGGGTCATGAACAAGCATGAGAAAAACCAATATCTGAGAGAGTAAATGAATAATGCCACATATTCCAATGATATTGCACAGGAGAGCGATAGGCGCATACCTCTGTGCGGCTTTCCAATCAATTGTAGATGCATGTCTCGTCCATCCATTGTTGCACGTTCTCGATCCAAAGACTCTTAACCTCGTTGGTTCTTGGGACTGCCTGTGTTGGGGAAGCAAACCCACCTACTACGAGGCCTGCTGAGGCGGTGACTCCTGCACATAGGCCCCCAGATGAGGCGGGAAGGCTGGCCCACTTAGGCATCGGGGCGATGGTGGTGAAGCAGTGCAGGGAGCGCTCCGGAGCAAGAAATCCATTCTTTCAATTTAAAATCCTTTTCACCTTATATCTTTTACAACATTATATTCAATAAGTGATGAGGTCACCTACCATAGGTAGGCTCACAGACCTGACATCTAGGTCCCACATGGGGTCCTACATTATCATTAACTAGGAAACATGCCCGTGCGTTGCAACGGGAGAAAATAAATCAATATATGCTTAAAACTTTTAAAAAAACTTGAACATAATGGGTAATCAGTTAGGTACAGAAGATTTTCGTCAACATAACAAAAGCATATAACGTGTAACATCATTATCCCAAAGATCATAATAAGCGGCAGAACTCTTGCCGGCACACAACAACATGCTTGTCAAAATTTACATGTTGTTGTTGTTGTAAAATTTCTATTGAAGATTTGAAGCAACATAACTTGATGGAAGAACTCAAGTTAGTCCATACAAATTTACTTCAATACGCTATATGCACTCGCAACAAATCTAGCTATATGAAGTTTAATATATGAATACAAATAATCCGAGGCAGGGAATTTAAGGACATGCAGTCACTTGCCTATTGAGTGGGCCTATGGACGACTCACAACAAATCAATGTCGAGGATGTGAGCAGATGTGCCAATAGTCTACCATGTCATTTGGAACCTCATGGATGTCGGTGGCCATACAATCTAATTGAAACTCCGTATACCTTCCACTCCGTTGCATCAACCATCATGGGATAGTTTCATCTGCTGGACTATATGAATAAAAGCGTGAGCGACTGGTACTCTATTGTCAGTCCGCTCCACAACTCCACATTAGTGAGCTCTTATACTCCAAGTAGTGATCTAAACGCTTTTATATTTCTTTTCGGAGGGAGTACTTTGTATGGACTACTATCATATTTCTGAAAATTAAGAGTGCACAGATTGGACTCTTCACGGCTGCCACGTAAATATATAACATGTTTACAAATAGTACGAAGTTCCAGTTGGATCGAACTAACACCACATAAATACAAATCACATAGTTACGACCTATCAGAAATCCATACCAGATTTTCAAGCAATACTACAATACTGAGAGTCCATGAACAAAGTTACATGGGAGCGTGCTACTTCAAGGCTATTCATGATCTGGTCATATAAATATCTAGTAAACATGTTATAGGATGGGGTACCTCAGATGGAGAACTGGCAAATGGCAGTAACATCTTCTCAGATCTAGAGAGAAGAGATAACAAGTAGTCAGTTCAATATGGAAAAATTTACAACATTCAGACAATCTTCTATATACTGCATAGGGATGTACTAAGCAGCAGCAAAATCAGTAGCAGTAGCAATAGCAATCAGCGGCAGTAGCAAAACAATCAGTGTCATGGAGGGATGTCCAGGAAGTTGTACTTTCCATCAGCATGCACGCACCACAGAGACGCACCCACGCGAGCCAAGTATGCACGCAGCGGCAGGTAAACGCACGCAGTCTGAACACACATAAACATGTACACAAAGCACGCGATCACCTCGCGTGTCCGGGCTGTGTAGGTCATGGAGCCATGGACGAGAAGATGAGAGTGGAGGCGGCTGGAGCCGATCCGCCAGCCCGCGGGCATGGACTGCGTTAGTCCGAGTTCCTTGTCTCATCCACCGGGCGGAAGCCCTGCACATCCAACACCGCGGCCATGGTGGGCTGGCACGACTTGGACTGCATACCTGTGTGTTCCCTCGTGCTGCGACACCGGACCTGGAGGAGGTATAGATATAATCGTTGTTGAAGATGGATGACGGCAACAAGAGCAGCCGCCGATGCCCCCGCGACACGGCAGCGTGTAGATGTCAATGGCATACGGTTTCCGTAGCGTGTGCTACATATTAGCAGTTTAGCACACGCACGTGTATGTGTATCTACTGTGTTTCCTTGTATTATGACGCCAGACTTGGAGAGGTAGATGTATAGTGCGACACAATCATCATGGAGCACCATCGCCCTAGAAGATTAATGGCAGCAGGCAAGTAGAGCAGCCGCTGCCACTCCAGCGAGACGATGGCTGCCGTGTAGATGGTGTGTTATCTCTTCAGCGCGCTTCCGTATTCCGGCGAAGCCTCCTCGCTGCTCGTCGAGGCACCATCGCCATCACAAAGATAGATCGGATTTATCAGCTAATAGGGCTTTGCACCTTGTATAAATATATACGTATTTGTTTGAGTCTGTTAGGAGTTAGGATCCAACACGTCGTAACATGGAGAAAACAAACACGGCACTGGAGTAGTTCTCGTATTGGAATATGGCAACGTGCTCATCGCGTGGGCTCGCTATACGTGAAAATCACCTAAGATGTGGGCCCGCTGTACGTGAATATCACCTAAGCGGGATGAAACCAAGAATATCACCTTGCTTTATTAGTAAAAAAAGTAGGTATAGAAGTCCCTGGGCTACCAATGCATTCAGTTGCATCTTCAGGATCCACTCGGATCTCTAGAGTCACTCGGACGTCATCCCGTCAGTCGACCAGGCACCAACACTCGGTCATGTAACATCCCAAACTTTGGAATGTTATATTATTTAACTAAATGATTGTTTGATTGATTGAGTGATTGAATTTGAGTGAAAATTTGAAACTTTTAAAAAACTTTTGAATGAGAGGGAATAAAATGACTTTCCCTTATTTTTGAATTCAATTTCATCCAATACAAATCAATGAGAGAAGATAACATGACTTTTTCAAATGATGGATTTGAAATTTTGCATTTGCAAAAATTATTGAAAACTTTCTAGTTGGAATCCATTTCATATTTGGCTCCATTTTAAGGTTTGAATGTATTCAAATTCACTTGCCCAAATTCTATTTTTTTTAGAGGAGGAACATGACCCTCCAAACCAGGGGTATTTTTGTGAAATTTTGAACCATAAAACCCTGGGGGTTATTTGAAAATTATTTGCAAAAAAATAAAATCAATTTAGGCATTTTTTGAAAAATATTTTTTAAAAAGTATTTAATTTGGCCGTGGAAAAATGTTCATCTTATGGCATTTATTTTTCTGATAATTTTAGTATATAACAATTGTATATTTGAGCAAATATTTATGTTCCTTTTCTACTTTTACTTTCCTACTATTGGTTTATCTGGAAAAATGCTTTAAATAGGAAAATTTTGCCATGTGCGTTAGGAAACCCCGAGGCCCATTTGGAATAGGACCGGCCCAAATCCCCTCGCGCTCGACCGAATCCCTCTGGGATCGGCCACCGATCCCATTTCCTTTTGCTCCCTCTCACTGCACGCGGGCCCCACCGCCCGTTTCCCTCGTCCGAGCGCCCATCTTCCTCCTCTTTCGTTTCCGGCGCCTTCCATCGACGAAGCCGACCGGATCCGTCGCGGATCTCCCTCCACTTGTCGTTTGGAGCACCCCCGAGCCCCTATATAAACCCCCATCTTCCCCGCACTCCGCCCCCCCAAACCCCCACAAACCCGACGCCAGAATGCCCCACCACCACCCTCGTCGGAGCTCCGTCTCACCCGAAGCTACGGGAGCTCGTAGCGCTTGTCTCCGACTCCCTCTCGCCTCGTCGTCGCCACCAACATGCACAGGAGGTCGCCCGCCGTCGACTGGAGCCCCTCGCCGCCTTCCCCGACCACCGGAGCGCCATCCCCGACCACCTCATCGCCTCGGCCACCGTCGGGACATCGTCGGACCACCGCGGTGAGCTCGCCATCCCTCCCCTCCGTCCGATCTGTGCTAGACGGCCACGATTAGATCTCACGTACCGGTTCGATTAGATCGGTTTATTTTTAGTGAACCGCTGGTTTTTGATTTAGACCGAATCGTTTTCTTTTATTTAGTGGCCGTTCACCCGTTTGGCTAACGCACGCACACCCGTAGCCTGTTCACTACTTAGGATTTTCTTTATTTTCTGTTTTCTGTTTTAAAAACAGAATAGTTCTGTTTTTGTTTTTGCTTTATCTTTTAGGATATTTAGAGTTTTTATTTGATTCTTTTTGCATTGTATCACAAATTTATTCTAGTTTCTGTAGATATCAAGTTTGAACATGTTTGAATTTTTTTAAATCTGAATTCAAACAGATTTGCTTCAAACACTAAATTGCTTATATCTCGAGTTTAAAAATAGATTTTGAGTTGATTCTTTTCGCTACCAATCACTAGTGACCTTATTTATCAGTAGGAAGAATTTGAGAATTTTTAGAATATTTTAAATTAGGGTTTCACGCAAAACAGATTCTGTTTTAGTTTTTTTGGTTTATTTCTATTTCTTTTGTTTTAATTGTTTTTAATTTGTTTTGTTTTATATTAGTTGACAAGTTTTACTTTGTTTTCTGTTAATTAGCAGTAGTACTTCAACAAAGATTATTTTTGTTTTTATTTATTATTTTTGATTGCATGAAATCAATTCTAGCTCAATTATAACTTGCAAATTGATTTCATTGCTAGTTTGGTTTCCTATTTGAAAATTCTTTCTATAAATTATTTTATAAATTTTATTTTCTGTTAACTTTAGTTTAAACCAGAAAAAAATTTGTATTATAGTTGAAATTGTTTGTGGTTTAATTCAAGGTTAACAATGTTTAGGTCATAGAAACTGTTTAATAAAAGCTTTTCAATTAGTTCTTTTTGTAATAAAGTTTTATGAGAAAGTATTTTCTGTTAATTTAGTGTTTTATATTTTTGTCTTTTGTTATTTTTATTATCTTATTGTCTTCTTTGTTGTTAGGTTCTATTAGCTAGAAAACTTATATTGTTTAGGGTGTTGTTTTCATAGTTATTTTCTTGTTCTTCAAAAGTAATTCTTTTGCTAGTAAAATAATTACTAAAATACTTTTATTAGAATTTACTTTGTTATTGTTTTGTTGCATTTGAAAATAGGTTATTTGTAGGGAAAACTTCCCATGGTTGTTTTGATGAAGTTTTGTTGTTTTAACTTTTGTCTTAAGTATTTCCTTCATCACAACACTTTTGTGTTTGGTTTTTGAGTTGCTTTTGATTGATAGTATTGATTGTTAGAAGTGTTTGCTTATGAGTGCAATGTTGATTATATAGATTTCATCGGAGAGTGACGAATAGTTCTATCAAGTTATTTCTGAGAGCGATATTATCTTCATCAACCTCACCAGGCAAGTTCACATTGATCATGTTTTTACATATGATTTTTTTATTGCATTAGTTCAACCCTTCCACCATTGCATGCAAAGTAGGTACTTGGAAACTTGGATCTTGAGTAGTATCATGAGGTAGGCACCCATAAACCCTTGTTACCTTGGCCCGGGACGTTATGTTTTATTTTGCTATGCTTTTAGTAGACGGGGTTGTGGTTGAGTGTTTATCATGAGAGTTGTGAGAATTAATTGATGATCAAGACCTCAAGACTTCAAGAATTATTTTCAAGACCTCATGATGCAATATACCTCTGGGCGGATGTTGCTTGAACGGCGCTCTGGACAAACCAGTGGTTAGCCTAGGTGTTGCTGGAGAAGTGCAAGTATTCACGCGGAAAGGTCCATCCAGGCACAAAGAGATGGATGGACACTTCAAGACCCGAGGCTTACCTGCACAGCCACAAGCCATTATGGGCTTTGGCTTGGTTGGACATCGTGGTGACTCTGGACGGGCGGTGCTACGAGATGTATAAGAACGGTAGGATTGGATGGGCACCGAGAGTGGCTCAGAGTAACCCTTTGAAAGACCATGTTTTGATCATCCGGTTCTCAAACACCCTGCAGTGCGAGGACTTCAACGGAGGCGATCAAATCTTGTGGGGAATGTGTGCAAAACTCTGCAGAGTACCAAACCTAATCGATTAGCCGTGTCCACGGTCATGGACAAACTTGAGCCAAAGGAACTGAAACTATCAGGAACTCTCAACACAAATAATATTAATGATGTGGGAATTATTGTTAACTTGGGTATGAGAAATGGTTGGTGGAACCTTCTCATTAACAACCAACATTGTAGTAATAATTTTTGCTTTGCCCCTCTCTTGTTGTAGGAAAAATTCGCTTTACGCAAAACTTAAACTTACAGCCCCACCTGCCATATATACATATAGTATAGATGATATTTTCATCCCACTCTTTTGTGACTTGCCGGCATATTCAATATGCTGACCTACACGGTTGCAACGTCTTATGTTGCAAATATTTTTCTATGACGAGTAAGAGTACGATTCAGGGTTATGGTCTACACTCAACCTGCCGTTGTTGTTTATTGGGACTCCACTCCCGTTGACTGTTTCCGCTGAGATTTTATGGTATATATCAGTTTTACGTTATTTACATGTGATTGAACTTTGATATATACATTGATGTACTATGTGTGCCAGCATACTGATCCAGGGATGGCACAGAACACACAGAGGCTTGACTCGTTTTGAGTCGGGACGCTACAGGTCAAGAGGAAGCAGGGACGACGTGGGAGCTACAATGTTCGAGGGACTTACTATTTCACATAAAGTGTTGTGAAGACTGACGTTACCTGTAACGCTCCTAGTTAAAGCAGCAGTTTCTAGTAACACCTGTAGTTACTGGTATTAATTACCCTTGTAATGGCGCTCGGCCGATAGTGGTGCACTCTATATAAGACACCCCCTGGCGCCTAAGCAAGGGTTCCGCACTTAACTGTATTCATACCCCCTAAGAGAACACAAAGCCTCAGGGCACGAGACGTAGGGTCTTTACCTCCACCGAGAGGGGTTCGAACTCGATAATTTCGAGTGATACACTTGCGCCGTAGCTAGGCTCCACCCCCTATTCATACCCATGGTATTATTGTCAGGCTTACTCCCTCGACATTTGGTGCCCACCTTGGGGCTGCGCGTCTAGTGAAATACTCTTTGGTTCGCTCAGCTTCATCACCGACGATTCGACGTGGCTGCAGGCGGCTCGGCTCGACACGGATGCGATGCCCACCTGCGGCGCAGCGCATTTTTGTGCCGCGTCGTTCAGAGTTCTGCTTCGAAAACCGTCGGACCCGTACAAGTTGGTATCCCTTCGTGCCGCTGGGGGTCACCGCAAGCGCTCCGGACACTCGCGACTCCAGCGATGGATCAAGCATGGTGCGGCTCTTCAAGCCGCGGCTGGTCAGGTGGCGATGCTCGAATCCGACGAGATGACCCTTGACCTGTTCCCTACCTCGTACGAGGGCTCTTCCGATGAGTCCGAGTGCGAGAGCAGCGAGCCCGCAACACAAGTCTTGATGGCCGACACAGGCAGAGGGCCGCCGGGATTTTCATTATTATGACCCGTGCGGTCGCGTCCGCAGCCAAGATGGCGATGAGGTGGACGGCTATATTCCCAAGCCTCTCAGTTGGGAGCAACGGGGAGAGCTCAGGTGGCGGAACAAGGACGCCCTGCTCACCCCGATTACCGGGACTACCCCAGAGGAGATGGCTTTGGAGGCCACACGACAGGCCACCTAGGACGACGAGAGCGGCTCGAGCGACTCCAGAAGTCGTTCGACGACCGCACGGCCTGGGAACAACCTAGTTCCAGCCGCAACCGCAGGCGATTGATCCCGAACGACCGCCGGAACAACTATAACGTGATGCGTACTCCGCTGCAAAATTTGGCGGCTGCCACTCGGATAGCTGACTCCATTCAGCCATCCGACTCAACAGCCGGAGAGGGCATACGACAAATACAGACGCTGTTGAAGACTGCTTTGGAGCAGAATTCCACGGTATCTCAGTCATATGACCGAATTCACAACAATTCCGTTCGGACGGATACGGTTCAGTCAACCCATAGTCCGTTCGCGCCAGGAAGGAACCGGCGATCTCCTCCTCCCCCGAGAGGCCCGTATGAAGAGCACTGGCATGACGACCGCGACGTCAGTTGGACTCCCCCTCTGAGGGGTGGTTCGTACGGCCAACGGCCTTTTGACGGCGGCCGACCTCACGAGGGAGATCGCCTGCTTTCGGCGCAGGGACTACGGAGAAGACGACCGACGTCCTCCCCGACACAACGCCAGGTCCATCATCACTCAGAATGTTGTTGATAGGAACAGGCAGAACAGGGACATAATGAGCGGCTGGGGGACTTCCGGTCTCGAATGCTTTAGTAGGTATATCCGAGAGGCCGAGATCCCCCAACCACCGGTTGGCGTCGAGGATCGGGAAGTTTAACGGCGAATCAAAGCCGGAAACTTGGCTCGGGGATTAACGAGTGGCCGTTCAGATCGGTGGCGGTAATGACTTTGTCGTGATGAAGCATCTTTCTCTTATGTTGGAGGGATCTGCTCGAGCATGGTTGAACCATCTACCCGCTAGTGGCATATACTGCTGGGAGGACTTGGCCCGAGTGTTCGTCAAGACATTCGAGGGCACGTACAAGCGCCCAGGTGGTTTAACCGAGTTGCAACATTGCGTCCAGAAAAACAATGAGACTCTCGGCGAGTTCATTCAGCGCTGGACCACGTTGCACAACACCGTGGAAAATGTCACAGAACATCAAGCTATTTGCGCCTTCAAGGCAGGCATTTGGTACCGTGAGCTCATTCTGAAGTTCGGTCGGACCGACCTCCTGTCTCTCAGTCAGGCGATAGAAATCGCCAATCGTTACGCCAATGTCGAGGAAGAAGACCGCCTCTGTAGTGGCAAAGTTTAGACCGGTGACGCTCCTTACTCGGGGGGTAATGCTGGTATGAAAAAGAAGCGCCCAGCCAAAGCGACTGGCAAACAGAAGCATCGGCAGTGCCCAGCCAGAGCAAGGGCAAATCGAAGAAGAAGAAAGAATGGGCCAACAAGAAGAAGCCCGAGTTTAGATCTGACGTATTGGATCAACCCTGCGTTGTTCATACCAAGAAGGATGAAGAAGGGAACTTAGTGTACCCAAAGCACACCACTCGGGAATGTCAAGTGCTCAAGCGGGAGATGGGCGGAGAGCCCTCTGAGGGCAAGGACGATGACGACGTTGGTGAAGAAAATGCCTCCAGGTATCCCAACATCAATAAGGTACTCATGATCTTCGCTGATGTGGAAAGCAAGAGTCGATTGAAAGTTATCAATCGGGAGGTCAATATGGCAGTTCCGACTGCAACCAAGCACCTGAACTGGACCAAGATGCCCATCACCTTCGATCAGTCAGATCACCCAGCCCACATATCGACCTCTGGGCGGCAGGCGCTAGTGGTCGATCCAGCTGTCAATGGAGTCCGATTGCATAAGGTCCTCATGGACGGAGGCAGCGACCACAACATCATTTATGCTGACACGCTCCGGGTGATGGACATTCTGAGGTCCTGATTGAGTAAGAGCAACATGCACTTCCACGGGGTCATTCTCGGGAAGAAGGCAGAATCACTCGGGCAGAGTAGCCCTGGACGTTGTATTCGGCAACGAGAAGAACTTTCAAAAGGAGCGGCTGACTTTCGAGGTGGTCGACTTCCGGAGCGCCTATCACGCCATCCTGGGTAGGCCAGCCTACACACGTTTCATGGCCCGACCTTGTTATGTGTACCTTAAGCTTAAGATGCCAGGTCCGAATGGCGTGATCACGGTCATGGGCGATCGGAAGGTGGCGGAGGAGTGCCTTCAGAAGGGCTCCAAGATCGCCGACAAACAGATAGCAACTGCCGAGTTCAACGAGATCAAGAAGACGGTGGATGCAGCAGACCTCCTGAAGTCAAAGAAGCCAGCTATGGAGTCAGCTTTTCAGTCGGCTGGCGAGACAAAGCAGGTTCACATCCAACCGTCAGATCCGAATGCTGCAGCGACGAACATTTCGGCGACACTCGACGACAAATAGGAAGGCGAGCTCATCCAGTTCCTCTGTGAGAACTGGGACATCTTCGCATGGAAGTCGTCTGACATGCCGGGTGTTCCCAGGGAACTGGCTGAGCATCGACTCCGTGTCGACTCCATGGCCAAACCTGTAAAAGAGCACCTGCGTCATACGTCTATAGTGAAGCACAAGGCAATCGGCGAGGAGATCGCACGGCTCCTAGCCACCGAGTTCATCCGCGAGATTTACCACTCCGAGTGGCTCGCCAACGTCGTCCTGGTGCCCAAGAAGGACAAGTCACTCTGTATGTGCATTGACTTCAAGCATTTGAATTGGGTCTGCCCGAAGGACCATTTCCCTCTACCCCGTATAGACCAAATAGTGGACTCTACTGCCGGATGTGAACGCGTGTCGTTCCTGGATGCGTACTCTGGGTACCACCAGATCCGATTGTACGGTCCTGATGAAATAAAAACAACCTTCATCACCCCATTGAGCCACGTTCCAACGTATGATTCAGAAATGCTTGTATAAGCAGATCAGCCAGAATGTAGAAGCCTACATGGATGACATAGTGGTCAAGTCTAGGAAAGGTTCCGACCTCCTGGCTGATCTGGCCGAAACGTTCGCAAATCTTCGACGCTTCAGAATCAAACTCAATCCATCTAAGTGCACCTTCAGGGTTCCTGCTGGCAAGTTACTCGGTTTCCTCATTTCCGAACGAGCGATCGACGCCAACCCTAACAAGATCGGTGGCATAATCCGTATGAAGCGCCCCGAGCGCCTTCATGACGTTTAGAATCTCATGGGTTGCCTTGCAGCCCTTAATCGGTTTATATAAGGACTCGGCGAGAAGGCCCTACCTCTGTAACGATTGATGAAGAAATCTGACAAGTTCAAATGGACAGACGAGGCGCAAGACGCGTTCCAAGAACTTAAGATCGTGCTTTCCACCCAGCCGGTGTTGGCTGCTCCGGGCAGCCAAGAGCCTTTGCTCTTATACATCGCGGCTACGAGCCACGTGGTCAGCACCATCCTCACCGTGGAACGCGAGGAGCCAGGAAAGGCATTCAAGACTCAGCGTCCCATATACCATATTTTGGAGGTCCTGACTCCTTCCAAACAAAGATATCCTCATTACCAGAAGCTAGTTTATGGTATTTACTTAAAAGTGAAGAAAGTGCTCCATTACTTCCAGGATCACTCGGTCACAGTGATTAGCGATGCTCCATTGTCAGATATCCTGAACAATCGAGACGCCACAGGCTAAGTGGCGAAGTGGGCTATAGAACTCTCTCCACTGGAGATCAAGTTTGAAGCCAAGAAAGTCATTGACGTGGCTTGATACTGCGTCGGTATTTCCCCAAAGAGGAAGGGATGATGCAGCACAGCGATGGTAAGTATTTCCCTCAGTTATGAAACAAAGGTATCGAACCAGTAGGAGGATCACCACCACTACATAAACAACACCTGCACACAAAGAACAAATACTTGCAACCCCGACGCGAAAGAGAGGTTGTCAATCTCTCTACGGTAAAAAGATAGATTAGGATAAGATAGATTGGATAGATAGATCTATCAAGAACACAAAATAAAAAGGGCAAATAAAAAGTGCAGCAAGGTATTTTTGGGTTTTTGGAATAATAGATCTGAAAACAAAAGCGGCAAAAGGATAGATCGGAAAGCAATATGTTGGAAAAGTAGACCCGGGGGCCGTAAGATTCACTAGTGGCTTCTCTCATGAGTACAGCACACGGTGGGTGAACAAATTACTGTTGGGCAATTGATAGAAGATCAAATAATCATGACTATATCCAAGGCGATGATCATTATATAGGCATCACATCCAAGATTAGTAGACCAAAATGATTATGCATCGACTACTATTACTCCACACATCGACCGCTATCCAGCATGCATCTAGTGTATTAAGTTCATGGAAAAATGGAGTAAAGCAATAAGAACGGTGACATGATGTAGACAAGATCTATTCACGTAGGAATAGACCCCATCTTGTTATCCTTAATAGCAACGATACATGCGTGCCTCGCTGCCTCTTCTGTCACTGGGAGAGGACACCGCAAGATCGAACCCATCACAAAGCACCTCTTCCCATGGCAAGAAAAATCGATCTTGGTGGCCTAACTAAACCAAAGATTCAAAGAAGAAATTTGAGGCTATAAGTAATCATGCATATAAGAGATCAAAGAAGACTCAAATAATATTCATGTATAGAAACTGATCATGAACTCAAAATTCATCAGATCCCAACAAACACACCACAAAAAGTTTACATCAAATAGATCTCCAAGAGACCATTGTATTGAGAATCAAAAGAGAGAGAGGAAGCCATCTAGCTACTGCCTACGGACCCGTAGGTCTATGGTGGACTACTCACGTACCATCGGAGAGGCACCAATGAGGATGATGAACCCTTCCGTGATGGTGTTAGATTGGATCTCGCGGTTCTGGAACTTGCAGCGGCTGGATGTGTTTTTCGTCGACTCCCTTAGGGTTTCTAGAATATTTGGGAATTTATAGGCATGAGAGGCGGTGGAGAGGGGTCCCGAGGAGGGCACAACCCATCAGGGCGCGCCCGGGGCCTCTGGCGCGCCCTGGTGGGTTGTGGTCTCCTCGACCCTCCCCTCTGGCACTTCTTTGGCCCACTGGATGTCTTCTGGCCCAAAAAAATCCCTACAAAGTTTTGTGGTGTTTGGGCTTCGTTTGGTACTGATATTCTGCGAAGTAAAAAACAAGAAAAAACATCAACTGGCACTTTGGTACTATGTCAATAGGTTAGTCCCAAAAAATGATATAAAGTTGCTATAAAATGATTGTAAAACATCCAAGATTGATACTATAACAACATGGAACAAGCAAAAATTATAGATACGTTGGAGACATATCAACATCCCCAAGCTTAATTCCTACTCATCCTGGAGTAGGTAAATGATAAAAACAGAATGTTTGATGTGGAATGCTGCCTGACATGTTCATCACATATTCTTTTCTTTTGTAGCATGGACATTTGGACTTTTAGATGGTTCAAAGCAATAGTCTAGTTTTAGCATAATGACTTTAATTCTCAAGCATGCCAACAAGAAACCATGTCTTTCAAAATATCAACACTAAAGAAAGTTATCCCTAGCCCATCATGCTCAATCATTGATCCATTCATGAAAAACACTCAAATATTAACTACACCCAATGCTCAAGTACGATCATAGTGCCCCCTAGTTGGTGCTTTATAAGAGAAGATGGATGTAAGTGCATCTAGTGCCCCTTAGTGATTTTGGTGTATTGAAGATTTATAGGTTAAGGGACTAATATGTTTGTGAGTGTACACAAGCTCTATAAGTCGATGAGGAGTTTGGTATATTCGAAGAATATCGACCCCTAAAAATGAATGTCTTCAACTAAAGACTTTGGTGAAGACTTTGCTGAAGACTTTGGTATTCCCTGAAGACTTTAAAAATGAAGAAGATGGTGCGACCTTGAAGATATGAACGAGGACAATGAAGCGTGAAGACTTTTGTTTTTACTGTTTCATTTCCTTTCTTTGAGTCATAGGCAACACCGTACTATTAAAGGGGGTCGAGGTAAAACTAAGGAAACATTTCCATCTGATGCTCAACTCAAAAGCCTCAACATAACCCAATCCTTCGAGTGAAGCCTTTGGAAACCTCTTACAACTCACTCAAGTTCTTCAGTGACAGAGACGATGTTCTTCTGGTCTCTGAGGAAATTGGTCTGACTGAGGAGTTAGGATTTCGCCAGTGCGAATTGCCTACAAGTGAGGAATATGATAAGCCCTCAGGAATTTGACAGTTCAAATTCCGACCATTGCTGTGCTTTGCGCCAGCTGTCCAGATATTCTATCCACCTAACGGCCATATCATTGGGGGGCATTAATGTCTTATCATGTCGGGTTGCTCCCTGGCTATAAATAGCCGCCCCCCTCAACCACTAGCTGGTTGGCTGCTCCGAGAGAGAACTTGACACTTGTCATTTGAGAGCATCCCATTCCTCGAGGACTTTGAGCGAAAATCATCAGTGAGGAAAAACCCCAAACAACCAAAACCCATAGTGATTGAGCATCACTGAAGAAATTGTTCCTGTGTGGGACCGAAGCTTTTTACCTTTGAAGACTGTGTATCTTCCAGACGGTTAGGCATCATGGTCTAGTGCATCCTGCAGTCAATTGGGGATCGCCGGGTGACCGTGGTCTAGAGCATCCAGCAGTAAATTGTGGATTGCCGGGTGACCAGTTTGTGAGGGTTCTGGAAGTCTACCCTGAAGACTTACCACGAGTGTTGGGCGAGGTCTATGTGACCTTAGCTCAAGGAGAATACGGTAAGGAATGTGTGTCCTGGGACTGTGTGTCCTCTGGTTTAAATACCAGGCCTCTTCGAACCAGACGTACGACTATCACAGCAGTTGGAACTGGGTCATCAAATCATTGTCTTCATCGAGCCCCTGGTTCTATTTCCTCAACCTTTCATTTCCTTGTATATGTGTTGATGAAATTGATTGTTACTGTTTGAAGAATTTAACTGAAGACTTTCTCAATTTCCTCACCTCAAATTCTTCAGCTACTTTATCTTCTGCCTGCTTATCCTGTTCACGCTACTCATGCTCTGTGTATGTTTCATTTCATCATGATGACTATGCTACTGCTATGTTTCACATGCATTTGAGTACTTATTCCGCTGCGAGTAGTTCGTCACTTAGCAAATTCCTCAACTAGTATTTC
Source organism: Elymus sibiricus (assembly GCA_039707655.1). Classification (NCBI taxonomy): domain Eukaryota; kingdom Viridiplantae; phylum Streptophyta; class Magnoliopsida; order Poales; family Poaceae; genus Elymus; species Elymus sibiricus. The sequence continues at coordinate 309,818,366 of CM077671.1, forward strand.
CTCAAGTGACGAATTTGTAAAAATCGCCTATTCACCCCCCCCTCTAGTCGATATAACGCACTTTCAATGGAGACTCAAAAAAAATTGCATAAAGTAAATAGATAGGCCCTTCGCAGAGGGAAGTAGGGATTGTAGAGGTGCCAGAGCTCAAAGTTTAAATTGAGAGAGAAAAATATTTCGGGTGGCATGCCTTTCGTGTCAACGAAAACGACAAAGTAGTTCACAATACTTTCCATGCTAGATATATCATAGGCGGTTCCCAAACATAAAGTAAAGTTTATTCCTTTTTCCACCATTCTTTCACAATCCATGGCTGGTCGTATCCACGGTTGCCTTCCATACCAACACTTTTCAAGAAATTTATTATTTGACAACATAAAGTAATTTTTTTTCATTTCGGGACTGGGCATCCCTATTACCGCCGTACTCTCGTGCAATGACAAGTGAATAAACACTCATCTTGAGAATAACACATCTAGCATGGAAAAATATTGGACCCCCCTACCGTTTCATGAGCGGTACGAGCACACAAAAAGGAAATTTATTTTGAAAATTAGAGATGGCACATACAAATTTGCTTAGAACGGCATGGAAATACCGCATATAGGTAGGCATGGTGGACTCATAAGGCAAAACTGGGTTTATGGATTTTGGATGCACAAGTAGTATTTCTACTTAGTACAAGTGGAGGCTAGCAAATGATGACAATACTCCCACCTATTGCTTCATGGCAAGTAGTGTCCAGGCGACCACAGTGTGCCCTGTCTTTGATGGATTTGACTATCCCAAATGGAAAGTCCTCATGCGGAAGCACCTCATTTCGAAGAACAGCGAGCTATGGACTGTTACTGAGCTTGGACTGACAGATCTCTGCAAGATGGCAAACGCTGATGACATTTATAAGTACACACAGCTGGATGCTCAGGCGAAGAATATCATTTGCTCTAGCTTATCAAAGGTCATGTTCAAAAGCATCTACCATCTTCAGAATGCAAAGCTCATCTGGGACAGGCTCTCTGATGTTCATGAAGGTTATCGCACTCGTCAAGATCCCAAGTTCATCGAATATAGGAACTTCCTCAAATCTCAGAAGACAGATCAAACTTCATCTTCCTCATCTATGTGCCTCATGGCAAAAGGATCAAAGGTACTCTCATACCATTCCTCTTCTGAATCAAGTGATGCTGAATCTGAGGATTACACGAAACCTAGCTATTCCAAACTTGCTAACATTGCTACTAAACAACAAAGTGTCATTGAAAAGCTTCAGAAACAGCTAGACAAAAGCGATGATCTGTTGAATGAGGAAGTGGATCATACTCAAACTTTGACTAAGGACCTTCAAAATCTTCAGTCCAAGTATGATAACCTTCAAAGTCGTCATGAGGCTCTCTTAGTCGATCATGAGAAGCTTTCTTAAGAATTTCTTCAAAGAAAGCAAGATCTTGAGAAACTTAGGGTGTCTCATGAAGATCTTCAAAGGGATAATGACCCCTTGCTTGCTCAACAGATCAGTACCGCTCAGGAAGATTTTGTTCCACCTTGCCTGAAATGCATCGAACGTGAAACGGCTCATTCTTTACCTGAAAGTTCAAATGCTTCTATTGCTGCAATTTCTTCAACTATTTCTGTGGTCACAAATTCCTCATCTGAGGATACCACAAGTATCACTGACGAAAATGCAGGGTTGAAGGAATTGTATGTGACAGGCATATGCAAAAGTCTCAAAGGGCATCAAACCCTTTGCGATGTGCTCAAAAAGCAGATTCTGAACAGGAACCCTAGGAAAGAGGGTATTGCATTTGAGAGGAAACTCAATGCTGATGGATCTTACTGGAAACCTGAGCAGTATCCCAAAACCTCATGGGTTGCTGCAAAAGGACCTCCTGTGGATCCATCTACTTTATCTGGCTTTACTTGTGAATCTCATATTCCTCTGATGAGTCAATTGACTCAAACTATAAACTGTTCAAAAATCAGAATGGTGAAGTATTTGCTAGATATGTTGGAACTAACTGCAGGAATGGTCCCCCTCTAAAGAAAATCTGGGTCCCTAAAAGGTACCTTGAAAATCTTCAAGTGAATGTCCTCATGACACCACCAGTGAAGAATAGGAACCCCGGTTAAATTCTTCAATTGGACCAAAGTCTTCACAAGGACCAAAGTCCTCACATGGACCAAATTCCTCATATGGTCAAAAATCATATCATTCTCATGCTAATGCTTCTGTTTCGCAGGAAAAATCTAAGGGTCATGAATATGTTCATTATTATTCAAATCATTATGTTCATAAGTCCTCGAAGAATTTCTCTGCTTATTCATATGAGTACTCTAACCCCCGTCCTGTGAAACGAAGTGCACTTGCTTCTATGCCACCCTTCTCATATGGTGCTTGCAGAATGATGAACTCTTTGCCACCCCTCCAGATGTGGGTGGTGAAGAAATCGAACTAATCTCTTATGCAGGGTCAGGTCTCTAGACGAACTTGAACATCTGATGAATTTGCTGGAGACCTGAAGAAATGCTTGAAAGGACGCAAGCTAATCACGAAGAAATGAATCGTTCATTTCTCACGTCCTCATATTACTTTGCTTACTATACTATGTGATGAAATTCAATCTGATGAATTTGAAATCATATTCTTCACTCTAAAGCATATGCGTTCGTAAAATGTACTAATTCATCTGCAGGATGAAACTCCCAAAGCAACCGAGTGGGTCCTCGACAGTGGATGCACCAACCACATGACTGGTGATAAGAACCTACTAATGAATATCCCACTGGCTCCCTCTCATCTGAAGAATATCACCTACGCTGACAAAGGCAAAAGCAAGATATTGGGTCTAGGTAAGGTTGCAATTTCGAAGGATCGACACATGGATAAGGTGATGCTTGTCGAGTCCCTCGGTTTCAACCTCATGTCTGTCTCAATGCTTTGTGATCTTGATATGGTTGTCGTCTTTGGCAAATATCGTTGTGTTGTCATCATGGAATCTGACAAATCCATAGTCTTAGAAGGCTTTAGGAGAGGAGACTTGTATATTGTTGATTTCTCTACAGGTCCACAGTCGGCCACATGTCTACTTGCAAAAGCTTCAGAAGGCTGGCTATGGCATCGACGACTTGGACACGCTGGCATGAGGAACTTGCACACGCTCGCGAAGAAAAAGCATGTCATTGGTATTGAGGGTGTCAAATTCCTCAAGGATCACTTGTGTGGGGCTTGTGAGTCTGGGAAGATGACCAGATCCAAGCATCCATCCAAGACCATCATGACTACCACTCGTCCTTTTGAATTGCTTCATATGGATCTCTTTGGTCCCACTCACTATGCCACACTAACAAATACTCCATGCTTATATGGTTTTGTCATTGTTGATGATTACTCTCGCTATACTTGGGTGCACATTATCCTGTACAAATCTGAAGTGCAGAATGTCTTTAGACGATTTTCTTCAAGGGCCTCGACGAACTTCGGCGTCAAAATCAAGCATATCAGGAGTGATAATGGGACTGAGTTCAAGAACACTGGTCTTGATGATTATCTTGATGAACTTGGTATTACTCATGAGCTATCTTCCCCTTATACTCCTCAGCAAAATGGCGTTGTGGAGCGCAAGAACAGGACTCTTGTTGAGATGGCTTGCACCATGCTTGATGAATACAAGACCCCTCGTCGCTTCTGGCCTGAGGCAATCAATACTGCTTGCCACATCATCAACAGGGTATATCTTCACAAATTCCTAAAGAAGACTTCATATGAACTCCTCACTGACAAGAAACCCAATGTGAGTTATTTCAAAGTCTTCGGTGCTAAATGCTGGATTAGAGATCCTCATCACAGTTCTAAATTTGCACCGAAAGCACATGAAGGTTTTATGCTTGGTTACAGAAAGGACTCGCACACCTACAGAGTCTTCAACACCTATCACAACAAGGTTGTTGAAACTGTAGATGTGCGGTTCGATGAAACTAATGGCTCGCAAAGAGAGCACCTGCCTCCTGTGCTAGATGAAATGCCTCCTGAGGAATCTATTAGGTTCAAAGCCACTGAAGATGTGATCCCCACTGAAGAACAACTACTCTCTGAAGAAATCGTACCCAAGGCTGAAGAAATTCATGCTGATACACCTGAAGACAATGGTGCTGAAGAAAATGCTCAGCCTCAACAAAGTCTTCAACCTGCTCATCCACGACTTGCAAATGAAGTGCAGATCGAGAAAATCCTCGACGACATCAATGCACCAGGTCCCCTCACATGCTCAAAAGCTTCACATTTGTCTAACTTTTGTGGGCACTTTGCTTTTGTCTCTATCACAGAGCCCACCAAAGTTGATGAAGCATTCTTGGAGCCTGAGTGGATACAAGCCATGCAAGAGGAATTGCATCAATTCAAGCTCAACAATGTGTGGGAACTCGTCAAACGCCCAGATCCTCGCAAGCACAATATCATAGGTACCAAGTGGATCTACCGCAACAAACAAGATGAACTTGGTCAGGTAGTGAGGAATAAGGCGCGTCTTGTAGCACAGGGCTACACACAGGTTGAGGGAATTGACTTTGATGAAACTTTTGCACCTGTTGCTAGACTTGAAGCTATTCGCATATTGCTTGCTTATGCTAACCATCACAATATCATCTTATATCAAATGGATGTGAAAAGTGCATTCCTCAATGGTAAGCTTGAGGAAGAAGTATATGTTGCTCAATCCCCAGGTTTTGAAGATCCTAAGTATCCTGACAAAGTCTTCAGACTCAACAAGGCTCTCTATGGGCTCAAGCAATCCCCTCGGGCGTGGTATGACACACTGAAGGAATTCCTCATGAAGAAAGGCTTCAAACCCGGTTCACTTGACCCAACTCTTTTCACCAAATCATATGATGATGAATTATTTGTGTGCCAAATATATGTGGACGATATTATCTTTGGATGTACTGACAAACGTTACAGCGACGAATTTGCCTATATGATGGGTGAAGAATATCAAATGTCTATGATTGGAGAACTCAAATTCTTCTTAGGGATTCAAATTCGTCAACAACGCAATGGCATCTTCATATCTCAAGAGAAATACTTCAAGGATGTCCTGAAGAAATTCGGCATGCAGGATTGCAAAGGCGTCAAGATTCCTATGCGCACATCGGCTCAACTCTGCAGTGACGAAAGTGGGAAAGATTTCGATCAGAAGGTATACCGCTCCATGATTGGTTCTTTATTGTATCTATGTGCATCTAGGCCAGATATTATGCTTAGTGTTTGCATGTGTGCCCGATTTCAAGCAAAACCGAAGGAATCACACCATAAGGCTGTGAAACATATTCTTCGATATCTAGCTCACACTCCAACACTAGGATTATGGTACCCCAAGGGCTCAGATCTTAACCTCATTGGATATTCGGATTCTGATTATGCTGGTGATCATGTGGACCGCAAATCAACGTCAGGCACTTGTCATTTCCTCGGACGATCCTTAGTCTGTTGGTCCTCAAAGAAGCAGAACTGCGTGTCACTATCTACTGCTGAAGCTGAGTACATTGCTGTTGGTTCTTGCTGTGCTCAATTGCTATGGATGAAGCAAACCCTCAAGGACTACGGCATCAACGTGAAGAATGTCCCACTCTACTGCGACAACGAGAGCGCCATCAAGATTGCTCACAACCCTGTTTAGCACTCCAAGACTAAGCACATCCAGATTCGTCATCATTTTCTTCGTGACCATGTGATGAAGGGCGATATCTTCCTCGACCACGTGAAGACTGAAGAACAACTGGCTGATATCTTCACAAAGCCCTTGGATGAGAAGAGATTTTTCAAGTTGCGGTGTGAGCTAAATATCTTAGAATCTTCGAATGTTCTGTGAAAGGACACACGTCCTAACACTTATGCAAAATTGATGACTTTGATGTGCAACACACGAAGTAACGTTTTTCTTCAATCAATGAAGACTAACTCTCTAAGTGTGAAGAAATTAATGAAGAAATTGATTCTCAGAACCCTACGACAATTGTACACGGTGTCTGAAATCATCATTCTTATACGGTGGGCAATGCCACCAACAACAGTTGAAATTCTTCAAGTTTGAATTTTTCATCATTTTGCAAATTCTTCAAAATTGTCAAAATCTTCAAGTTTGCAAATTCCTCAAAACTTCAAATTCTTCAAACTTTTCAACTGATGTTCCTCACATGAGTTTTTCTTTATTAACTATATATATATATTGAGTTTTTTTAATGTCCTCAACAGCATTCACTTATAGCTATTTCTTCAAGTTGATTTTCATCTAAGTGAATGTGATCGGACCCGTTCCCCCTCTATGCTAAACTCAATCAAGTCTGTTCACAAATTCTTCATATGCGTTCTACTTTTAAACTCGTTCAAAGTCTTCACTGGTTCCTTGTCAGCTGAAGAATTTGCGAACGAAAACTTTAAATTATTCAATCTCAAATTGTTGGCGATTGCCGCTCAAACTGTTCCGATTCCCACGACTGGATAACCCACGGTCCCCCACTATCTCCACTACACAGTACGTGGGTGACACATGTCGCGTGGATGGCAAGGGTCAGGGGCATACTGGTCCAAAATCATCGGGCCAGTTGGTTTTTACTGCCGCTATAAATACCCCCTCCCTTCCACTTGCTCGGGTTACTCCTCACTCCCATCTCTCCCGAGCTCCAGACCTAGCGCCGCCGCTAAACTCATCGTTGCCGGAGAGGAAGAGCTTCATTGCCTCGACCTCGCCGTCGTCGTACTCGCATCGGCCGCGGAAGTCTTCACCCCGCCGCCACTGTAGCTATCTCCCTCTGCCAAGCTAGGGCGTGGGAGATCTGGACTGACGAACTCCTTCACCTCACTTCACTGTTCGTCGTGTTCATCACATTCGGTAAATAAAATCTAGTTTTATTGCCATTTTAGATTCCGATGATTTTCACAAAATCCTCAAAAGGTGTTATTCTTCAGCAATCCATCTCTAAAGCACCAAACAAACTCCTTCTCTTGATCTATTTTCGCTAAGTTATGATTTTCTTCAAGATTCCTTAATTGTGTGGATCCTCAAATCTATACAACTCTGGAACCTAAGTCAAGAACACTTAGTGAAATTCTTCAAGGCATCTATGGTCAAATTCCTCAAACTTGATACTTTTTGCAAAAATTTCTGAGAACGCATATGACCTCTTCAAATTCCTCGCACCTATACTCTATTCACAGGTTAAAATGTCAGGTGATGAATCTCTAGGTTCTCATCAACTTAACTCATTTGCAGCGTTTCTCGAAGAAAAATTGCACACTTCCTCAGAAACTTCAGCAGTTCATAATCCTCAGCTGAAGAAAATGGCTGATGGGAAAAGACCTCAGAAAGGAGGAAAGAAACTTGAATCCAATACCACATTTGAGATCCCTAATGATATCTATCCAGAGTATTGCACACCGGATGAAGAAATTTATGGGAAGGAGACCAAGGAAAAGCGAAAAATTCGCATCCAAAAGATTGAGAGGGGATGGATGAAGGAATGGAGAGAATATCGCTATGTCACTCCTAAGTATATGAAGAAGTTTGCGCTGAAACCACCTTGCAGAAGACCTCCACTGGGAAATAACAAGGCAGCTGACCCCTCTAGCCTCATGAGAGCTGAGGATTTTCCTGAAGAATGAGAAAAACGTCAGAGAAAGCTTCAAAAGATCTCTAAAGAAGCTGTGAGGCAATTCAATGTGGACTCTGCTGCTGCTGTTGCTGCCTCTGCTAGTGCACCTGCTCCAAAGAAATTAGTGGTGAAGAAATCCACTGCAAAATCCTCAGCACCAAAGTCCTCAGCCCCAAGTTCCTCACAACAAATGCCTCAGGCAAAATTCTCAAGGGCTCCTGCAATGCCCTCAGTGGCTGCAAAATCCTCAACAACTGCTGTCAAGTCATCAACACCAGTGCATCTGGCATCTTGTCAGAGGACTGTAGGTTTTTCAATTGCTGTAGGGGCTTCGGCAACTTCATCAGCGCAAGCACATTCCTCAAGCAGTCCTACTCTGCTGAAGGTAAAGGCAACAGCTGGACGAGGCAGGAGGCCAAGTCCTCACAAGAAACAAGTGGTCTTCAACATTCCTTCAGCATCTGAGGAAGATGAAGCAAGTGATGGAGATATTGCTGCCATTGTCAGAAATAAGCAAGAGCGAGTGGCTCAAGCCAAGGGCACTTCAATTCCTCTCTTGCTGGATCCAAGAACTGTGCTTGACTTCATTGACATATGGCACAACGATCCAAACACTCCAATTGATGACTTGAAGCTTCCTCCTGGTCCTAGCCATGTCCTCACCGCATTCATCGGTGAAGAAAAGTGGAAGTTCGAGAAGGCCCGAAAGGCAAAGAAGGCCCAGTTCAAGAAAGAGCGCTTCATGAAGAACAATGTTCTCAATCTGATGCCAGACCAACTCGTCTCTGTCCAAAAGGACATCAAAGGCCTCAGCGATGAATTCAACAAGTACTATGCTGACTGGAAGGGTGCCAAGGTTCGATTTGTCAACATTGCTGACAAAGTCATCAAAGATCACAACTCAAGGGTTGCAGCCAGATCGCAACCATAAATTCCTCAGGCTAGCTCCTCTGCTTAGCCTGCTAAAGAAACTACAAGTGCAGCTGAAGAAATTCATGTTGCTGAAGAAATTCCCAGGGCAACTTCCAATGTTGAGCCTGAAGAAATTGAGAGGCCAGTAGAAGAATTTGCTGCGCCTAAAGAAACTGCCAGGGCGACTGCATCAGTCGTGCGTGAAGAAACTGCTCCGTCTTCACCCCATGCTCCCCCAGCAAAACCATCAAAGGTGAAGACTGTCACACTTCCTTCTGCATCAGAAGCAAAGAAAACCAAGGCTGCAGAAAAGGCAGGTGCTCTGAAAAGGAAAGCATCACCATCTGCAGATTCCTCAGCTGCGAAGAAATTGAAGACTTTGCCAAGTTCTTCAAATGAACCAATTGATGCTATTCCTATTTCAACAATTCTAGCCTATGAAATTGTCCCATTTGGTGAAGACTATGTCATCCCAAGTGAGGACGATGATGAAGAAACTCAATCTGCTGCTTCCTCAGAGCAGATTGATGAGGAAATAGTGGTTGAAGAAAATGCTTCAACCCCACTGGTATCATCGCCCCAGCCTCAGTTAACTGTTGAAGAGGCTGGCGTTGAAGAAATTGATGAGGATGTGGACATTGGGAATACCACTCCACTGATTAATGATGAATATTGGGAAGCTGCACACCCCAATTCTCCAATTACCACTCCCCTCACTCAAATTCGTCAGTCACCAGTCCAGACTGAGGAAATTCAAACAGGATCTGAAGTTTTGGCCACACCTCTCGCTTCTATTCATGAAGAAATTCCAGCTGCAACAGCTGAAGAAATTCATGCCCAGACCGCATCTGAGGAAATTGCTGCTCAGAATCCTCAGTCTGAAGAAGTCTCGGCCATGCCAAAGGAGATTGTGGGCCGCTTCAAGACAAATCTTCAGCCGAAGCCAAAATTTCCACTCAAAGGCACGAAGTGCCCCAAATTCATCAAGGCGAATTTCTTCGATGAGCACATTTTCTTCACAGGGCTAAACCCATATGCCTCAGCAAGGGCCGGACGCTCAAGATTCTGGACTCCTTCACAGATGAATTTCTATGCATCTGTTCTGTTTGACAAAGAGAAAGTCTTCGAGCATAGGCAAATTCCTCATGTGGATATGGAATCCATTCCATGCTTCACTCCCGTGCTCGCAGTTCTTCATGATGCTGGAATTCATCCCTTCTGTGTTGACATATGCGACTGGAATGAAGAGCTAATTGTTCAATTTTATGCTACCCTGCACATCTCAGGTGATGCTTCTGATGTCAATTCATGGATTCTGGACTGGATGACTGGATCTACTCACTACACTGCTCCATCCACTGAATTGCTTCGGGCTGTGCCAATAGCAATTCCTTCAGAAGGAGCAAGATGCATCTATGATGAACCTGGACTGCCCAATCACATGATGCAAGTGTTGATGAAGCCTTTGGCTCCTGGCAAACCTCTAAGGACCTCCTTCCTAGTGAAGGATTTGCTCTATGTGCCTAGGACCATATACAGGATATTGACCAAAACCCTCAGTCCAATCAAGGGCCACAACTCTGAAGAAGAAGAAGTTGAGGGAGTCATGAAGAATATGATATTCAACATCATTCATGGGATTCCCATCAATTACCACGATTTCTTCATGAGGACTATGGCCAATGCAGCTATGTCACCATTTGAGTTGAAGCCTTACGCTCCCTGGATCATGAAATTCATCAGATCAAGGTCTTCAAATCCCTTCAAGGCTGACTTTCAGAATCACTTCAGTTTTCTGCCTCCGATTGAAGTCCTCAAGCACACATTTTCCTCAGTTGAGGGGAAAGGCAAAGCTGTTGTTAATGAAGGCACTCGTCGATTGGATGGTCAATTCCGCAAAGCTGCATCATATTCCACCAATGATGACTCTGCCACCCAAGATTCTGCTGCAAAAGCCTCAGCTCCAAATCCTCAAGCCACCGCCCCTCGTGTGATGACCGATCGCGAACTTCTACTAAGTCTTCATCAAAAGGTTGATCGCAATCACAAGTGGGTCAAGCGTCAGTTTGCTTCAATTCTTCATGACATGACTGTGACGCATAACTCTGTGAGGAAAGTTCATTACTATGTGCATGAAATCTTCGATCGCTCTTGGACCATTCTGTCACACCTCAAGACTCCTGAAGAACTCAAGGAGATGGACTTTCAGATGGACTTTGACTGGTCGATTCCTCCAAAGAAGAAGTGGAGGAAAGTTCAAGTTCCTCAGTTGGTGACAAGTTCATATTCTTCATCGCGTGCGACGGATGAAGCTGAGGACATTGACGACACTGCTGCAGGCCCTGCTCCACCAACCGACCCTGACAACGCTAGCGCTCCTCCACCACCTTCAAGATGAAATTCTTCAGGGGCGTTAGTCCTCAATTTTGTCCCTTTTGGTCACTTGATGACAAATGGGGAGAAATTTGAGTTAGTCTTCAAGCGGGTCTCTTTATATGGGCTGTGTTTTGTTTAAGTTACAACTCTCGCTCTTCTGAAGCTTTTGTTGATTGAGTTGTAAACTTAAGTCCGATGGTGGTTTGATACTTTTGAACTGCTTTCTGCATGCTTATTTCCTCAAGTATCTTAATGCACGCATGCTGAATTTCCTCAGACCCCATTTTCCATCATGCATTTCAATTTCCTCATGATATATATTAAATGCGTGTATGGATTACAAGATATAGGGGGAGATCTCCAAGATTTTATCCTGCCATGTGCATTTGCAATCCAAAGCAAATTCCTCAAATATGCACATCTTCAGGGGGAGTTCCTCTATATCTTGCAATCAAATTCCTCAAACTCAGTACTTACACTTCATATGTTTATCCCCGTTGAAAACTTAACCTATTTGTCATCAATCACCAAAAAGGGGGAGATTGTAAGTGCATCTAGTGCCCCTTAGTGATTTTGGTGTATTGAAGACTTATAGGTTAAGGGACTAATATGTTTGTGAGTGTACACAGGCTCTATAAGTCGATGAGGAGTTTGGTATATTCTAATAATATCGACCCCTAAAAATGAATGTCTTCAACTGAAGACTTTGGTGAAGACTTTGTTGAAGACTTTGGTATTCCCTGAAGACTTTAAAAATGAAGAAGATGGTGCGACCTTGAAGATATGAACGAGGACAATGAAGCGTGAAGACTTTTGTTTTTACTGTTTCATTTCCTTTCTTTGAGTCATAGGAAACACCGTACTGTTAAAGGGGGTCGAGGTAAAACTAAGGAAAAAATTCCATCTGATGCTCAACTCAAAAGCTTCAACATAACCCAATCCTTCGAGTGAAGCCTTTGGAAACCTCTTACAGCTCAGTCAAGTTCTTCAGTGACAGAGACGATGTTCTTCTGGTCTCTGAGGAAATTGGTCTGACTAAGGAGTTAGGATTTCGCCAGTGCGAATTGCCTACAAGTGAGGAATATGATAAGCCCTGAGGAATTTGACAGTTCAAATTCCGACCATTGCTGTGCTTTGCGCCAGCTGTCCAGATATTCTATCCACCTAACGGTCATATCATTGGGGGGCATTAATGTCTTATCATGTCGGGTTGCTCCCTGGCTATAAATAGCCACCCCCCTCATCCACTAGCTGGTTGGCTGCTCCGAGAGAGAACTTGACACTTGTCATTTGAGAGCATCCCATTCCTCGAGGACTTTGAGTGAAAATCATCACTGAAGAAATTGTTCCTGTGTGGAACCGACGCTTTTTACCTTTGAAGACTGTGTATCTTCCAGACGGTTAGGTGTCATGGTCTAGTGCATCCTGCAGTCAATTGGGGATCGCCGGGTGACCGTGGTCTAGAGCATCCAGCAGTAAATTGTGGATTGCCGGGTGACCAGTTTGTGAGGGTTCTAGAAGTCTACCCTGAAGACTTACCACGAGTGTTGGGCGAGGTCTGTGTGACCTTAGCTCAAGGAGAATACGGTAAGGACTGTGTGTCCTGGGACTGTGTGTCCACTGGTTTAAATACCAGGCCGCTCCGAACTAGACGTACGACTGTCACAGCAATTGGAACTGGGTCATCAAATCATTGTCTTCATCGAGACCCTGGTTCTATTTCCTCAACCTTTCATTTCCTCCTATATGTGTTGATGAAATTGATTGTTACTGTTTGAAGAATTTGACTGAAGACTTTCTCAATTTCCTCACCTCAAATTCTTCAGCTACTTTATCTTCTGCCTGCTTATCCTGTTCACGCTACTCATGCTCTGTGTATGTTTCATTTCATCATGATGACTATGCTACTGCTATGTTTCACATGCATTTGAGTACTTATTCCACTGCGAGTAGTTCGTCACTTAGCAAATTCCTCAACTAGTATTTCCTCAAGTGACGAATTTGTAAAAATCGCCTATTCACCCCCCCCTCTAGTCGATATAACGCACTTTCAATGGAGACTCAAATAAAAATAAAATTGCATAAAGTAAATAGATAGGCCCTTCGCAGAGGGAAGTAGGGATTTGTAGAGGTGCCAGAGCTCAAAGTTTCAATTGAGAGAGAAAAATATTTTGGGTGGCATGCCTTTCCTGTCAACAAAAACGACAAAGTAGTTCACAATACTTTCCATGCTAGATATATCATAGGCGGTTCCCAAACATAAAGTAAATTTTATTCCTTTTTCCACCATTCTTTCACAATCCATGGCTGGCCGTATCCACGGTTGCCTTCCATACCAACACTTTCCAAGGAATTTATTATTTGACAACATAAAGTAATTTTTTTTTCATTTCGGGACTGGGCATCCCTATTACCGCCGTACTCTCGTGCAATGACAAGTGAATAAACACTCATCTTGAGAATAACACATCTAGCATGGAAAAATATTGGACCCCCCTACCGTTTCATGAGAGGTACGAGCACACAAAAAGGAAATTTATTTTGAAAATTAGAGTCGGCACATACAAGTTTGCTTAGAACGGCATGGAAATACCGCATATAGGTAGGCATGGTGGACTCATAAGGCAAAACTGGGTTTATGGATTTTGGATGCACAAGTAGTATTTCTACTTAGTACAAGTGGAAGCTAGCAAATAGATTTAGAAGCAACCAACCAAGAAACGAAAATTCACATAAACAAGCATTGAGCATAACTAACACCGAATAATGCACCATAAGTAGGATGTAATTTCATTGCATAACTACTGACTTTCGTACTTGCATAGGGAATCACAAACCTTAACACCAATATTCTTACTAAAGCATAATTACTCACTAACATGACTCACATATCACTATCATCATGTCTCAAAACTATTACAAGGAATCAAGTTTAATTTTTCCAATGATCTTCATGATTTTTTTTATTATATCCTCCTTGGATATATATCACTTTGGGACTAGTTTCATAAATTGCCATTGCTTTTTTGACAAGCTCAAACAAATTTAAGTCAAGAACATGAGCATAAAGATTTCATCTCTAAAAATAGTATAAGTGAAGCATGAGAGGATTTCTTCAAAATTTACTAACTCTCAAATTAATCTAAGTGAAGCATGAGAGTATTTTCTACAAAAATTTCCAAGCACACCGTGCTCAAAAAGATATAAGTGAAGCACTAGAGCAATTCCATAGCTCAAAAAGTTTAAGTGAAGCATATAGAGAAATTCTAACAAATCATAGCATAATTTTGGCTCTCTCAAATAGGTGTTCCAGAAAGGATACAAGTGACAAACTAAAAGGCAAAGCAATCAAAGACTCAAATGATACAAGACGCTCCAAGCAAAACTCATGATATGTGACGAATAAAAATATAGCTCCAAGTAAAACACCGATGGTCGTTAGAAGAAAGAGGGGATGCCACCCGGGGCATCCCCAAGCTTAGTTGCTTGTTTATCTTTGGATATATCTTGGGGATGCTGTAGCATGCCCAAGCTTAGGCTCTTTTCACTCCTTATTCCTTCATCCATCGTGATCTCACCCAAAACTTGAAAACTTCAATCACACAAAACTCAACAAAACCTTCGTGAGATCCGTTAGTATAATAAAGCAAATCACTTCTTTAAGTACTGTTGAAAACCCATTAAAATTTTATTATTGCATTATACCTACTGTATTTTAACTTTACCATGTCTCATACCCTTCAATACAACCCATAGATTCATCAAAACAAGCACACAATGCAACGAAAACAGAATCTGTCTTAAACAGAACAGTCTGTAGTAATCTGTGCTCTAACCATACTTTTATAACTCTACAAATTCTGAAAAATTAGTAAACGTAACAAATTTGTATAGAAATACTGTGTTAAAATTTCAGCCTAATATCACGTTCCAGTAAAAAATGAAAATTTGCACACTGGAGGCAAAGTTTCTGTTTCAGATTCAACATTGTTTCTACTCATCTTATGAATCATCCTAAAGGATTTACTTGGCACAAACACTAAATAAAACATAAAAACACAATCATAACAGAGGCATAATCGTGTCAACACTCAAAAACAAAAAGGAAGAGGCAAAAATAAATTTATTCATTGCGTTGCCTGCCAACAAGCGCTAGCGTTTTATGCCCCTAGCTAGGCATAACGCATAGATTCAAGTATTGTCATCTTTGGTTTTCAACTCCTCAATCACACAACTAGATTTCTTCAAGAATTTAGCATGCATATTCTCAATGACAACACTTCTAGGAATAAAACAAAAAAATTCATCCTTGTAAGTAGGGCCTTTTACTATCTCAACAAAATTGGGATGAATACTAATCATTTTAAGATCTCCCTTGTGGCCACTAGGTGTAGCAACTTTGTTCTTAGTGACTTGCGTGGTCTTGCAAATTTGTACGGGAGTTTTTTCAATAGTTTTGACAGAAGAAAAAGCCGAACCCAAGTTACTAAAAATTTCTTCTAATCTATCAATCCGGTAAGGACTCTCTTCTATCCTTTCGTAAACTATGGTCTCTTTTTCCTTTAACAATTTAAAGGAATCTCCCGCTTTTGACCCAATTTTATTAGCAAGATTATGCATTTTATTATCCAAATTTTCAAGATGTTCTTTGGTAACCATCTTATTTTCAATAGCATCTAACCTCTCCATAACATGTTCGAGGGTTAAAGTAGTTTCATTGATCGTAAGAGATGGCGATCCCACTAAACTTCCCATAGCATTAAAAGCGTCCAAAGATGGACACATCAAGAAATTCCCACCGGTAATCGTATCAAGGACGAATCTATACCAAGTGGTAATGCCCACATAAAAAGTGCGAAGGAGAACAACGGTAGATTGCTTATGAATAGATCTATTATGAGCATTGCAAATTCTATACCAAGCATCTTTTAGGTTCTCCCCTCCCCTTTGCTAAAAATTAAGAACTTCATTCTCAAGAGTACACGCAATAGCGGAAGAACTAGCCATAACGACAATGCAAGAGATCTGATGAGAAAAAGGAAAACGAAAAAGAGGGCGAATAAAACAGCAAATTTGGTGAAGTGGGGGAGAGGAAAATGAGAGGCAAATGGCAAATAATGTAATTGCAAGGAGATGAGATTTGTGATTAGGAACCTGGTAGATGATGATGGTGTCTCCCCGGCACCAGAGATTGGCACGTAGAAGAGCCCGCTTCCTCCCCGGCAACGGCGCCAGATATTCCTTTGACGTGGCTTGAGACTGCGTCGGTATTTCCCCAAAGAGGAAGGGATGATGCAGCACAGCGACGGTAAGTATTTCCCTCAGTTATGAAACCAAGGTATCAAACAAGTAGGAGGATCACCACCGCCACGTAAACAGGTCCTGCACACAAAGAACAAATACTTGCAACCCGACGCGAAAGAGAGGTTGTCAATCTCTCTACGGTAAAAAGATAGATTAGGATAAGATAGAATAGATAGATCTCTCAAGAACACAAAATAAAAAGGGCAAATAAAAAGTGCAGAAAGGTATTTTTGGGTTTTTGGAATAGATCTGAAAACAAAAGTGGCAAAAAGATAGATCGAAAAGCAGTATGTTGGAAAAGTAGACTCGGGAGCCGTAAGTTTCACTAGTGGCTTCTCTCATGAGTATAGCACACGGTGGGTGAACAAATTACTTTTGGGCAATTCATAGAAGATAAAATAATCATGACGATATCCAAGGCGATGATCATTATATAGGCATCACGTCCAAGATTAGTAGACCGAAACGATTCTGCATCTACTACTATTACTCCACACATCGACCGCTATCCAGCATGCATCTAGTGTATTAAGGTCATGGAAAAACGGAGTAATGCAATAAGAACGGTGATATGATGTAAACAAGATCTATTCATGTAGGAATAGACCCCATCTTGTTATCCTTAATAGCAACGATACACGCGTGACTCGCTGCCCCTTCTGTCACTAGGAGAGGACACCGCAAGATCGAACCCATCACAAAGCACCTCTTCCCATGGCAAGAGAAATAGATCTAGTTGGCCTAATTAAATCAAAGATTCGAAGAAGAAATACGAGGCTATAAGTAATCATGCATATAAGAGATCAAAGAAGAGTCAAATAATATTCATGGATAGAAACTGATCATGAACTCAATATTCATCGGATCCCAACAAACACACCACAAAAAGTTTACATCAAATAGATCTCCAAGAGACCATTGTATTGAGAATCAAAAGAGAGAGAGGAATCCATCTAGCTTCTGCCTACGGAACCGTAGGTCTATGGTGGACTACTCACGCATCATCGGAGAGGCACCAATGAGGATGATGAACCCCTCTGTGATGGTGTTAGATTGGATCTCGCGGTTCTGGAACTTGCGGCGGCTGGATGTGTTTTTCGTCGACTCCCTTAGGTTTTTTTGGAATATTTGGGAATTTATAGGCATCAGAGGCGGTGGAGAGGGGTCCCGAGGAGGTCACAACCCATCAGGGCGCGCCCGGGGCCTCTGGTGCGCCCTGGTGGGTTGTGGTGTCCTCGACCCTCCCCTCTGGCCCTTCTTTGGCCCACTGGATGTCTTCTAGCCCAAAAAAAAATCTCCAAAAAGTTTTGCGGTGTTTGGTCTTCGTTTGGTACTGATATTCTGCGAAGTAAAAAACAAGCAAAAACAGCAACTGGCACTTTGGCACTGATATGTCTCCAATGTATCTACTTTTCCTCACTCTTTTGCCCTTGTTTTGGACTCTAATTTGCATGATTTGAATGGAACTAACCCGGACTGACGCTATTTTCAGCAGAACTACCATGGTGTTGTTTTTGTGCAGAAATAAAAGTTCTCGGAATGGAACGAAACTTTTTGGAGATTTATTTTGGAAAATATAAAAAATTCTAGAGCCAAAAACCACCGGAGAGGGAGGCCAGGCTGGGCACAATACACCAGGGCGCGCTAGCCCCCTCCCAGCGCGCCCTGGTGGGTTGTGCCCACCTCGTGGCCCCACTTGACCTATTTCCGCCACTATAAATTCCTAAATTTGGAGAAAAATATCAGAGAGAAAGAATTATCGCGTTTCGCGAGACGGAGCCGCCGCCACCTCCTGTTCTTCATCGGGAGGCCAGATCTGGAGCCCGTTTGGGGCTCCGGAGAGGGGAATCTTCGGTCTTCGTCATCATCAACCTTTCTCCATCGCCAATTCCATGATGCTCCCCACCGGGAGTGAGTAATTCCTTCGTAGGCTTCCTGGTCGGTGAGGAGTTGGATGAGATTCATCATGTAATCGAGTTAGTTTTGTTAGGGCTTGATCACTAGTACCCATTATGTTATGAGATTGATGTTGTTATGACTTTGCTATGCCTAATGCTTGCACTAGGGCCCGAGTGCTATAATTTCAGATCTGAACTGTTTATGTTATCATCTCTATATCCATGTTCTTGATCCAATCTTGCCTAGTCATATGCACCTATTACGTGTTATGACCCGTCAACCCCATAGTGACAATATTTGGGATACTTCGCGGTGATGACCGTAGTTTGAGGAGTTCATGTATTCAGCATGTGTTAATGCTTTGTTCCGGTTCTCTATTAAAAGGAGGCCTTAATATCCCTTAGTTTCCTTATGGACCCCGTTGCCACGGGAGGGTAGGACAAAAGATGTCATGCAAGTTCTTTTCCATAAGCACGTATGACTATTTACGGAATACATGCCTACATTACATTGATGAACTGGAGCTAGTTCTGTATCGCCTGAGGTTATGACTGTTACATGATGAATATCATCCAACGAGTTACCGATTCAGTGCCTACGACCTTTCCACTTATTGTTCTTGCTAAGTTACTACTGTTGTTGCTGCTGTTCCAACTGCTACTAAACTATTGCTACTACTGTTACCGCTACTGTTACTATTGCTATTGCTATCAAAACTATCATATTACTGTGCTACTGATCACTCTGCTACAGATATTTAATCTCCAGGTGTGGTTGAATTGACAACTCAACTGCTAATACTCTCAAGTATTCTTTGGCTCCCCTTGTGTCGAATCTATAAATTTGGGTTGAATACTCTACCCTCGAAAACTGTTGAGATCCCCTATACTTGTGGGTTATCAAGACCTTTTTCTCGCGCCGTTGCCGGCGAGCATAGCAATATTTGTTGAGTCACTTGGGATTTATATCAACTTATCACTATGAAGAATCCGAAGGATCAAAAGACTAAGATTTTTCCCTCTACTACGAGGGGTGGTAAGGAACTGCCATCACACTCTGCACTAGATTCACCTTCTGTTATGAGTAAGCTTGCAACACCACCACATGCTAGTAATCTTGATATGTCGCAAGTTATTGATGATGCTACTTCTGCTATGAATGATGCTTATGATGATGCTAGTACCATGCTTGATGATAATGTGCCACTAGGAGAATTTCTTGATGAACAAATTGCTAGAGCTAAAGAGAATGAAACTGCTGAAACTGATGAAGCTTATGAAACTGATTATGATTATGAAACTCCTATTAGTCCTAGCTCTCCTAAGTTTGAAATGCCTAAGATACCTGAAGGTTACGTTATGGACAAAGAGATAACTAGAGAAATTCTTTCTTGCAAGGATAGAGACGATCTTAAGAAATTGCTATGCAAGTACAAGGAAAAGACTTTGAATGCTAGAATGAAATGTGATCCTAAGTTTGCTACTTCACCTATCTTTGTTACCGATAAGGATTATGAGTTCTCTGTCGACCCAGAGTTAATTACTTTGGTTGAATCTGATCCTTTCCATGGCTATGAAACTGAAACTGTAGTGGCACACCTTACTAAGCTGAATGATATAGCCACCCTCTTTGCTCATGATGAGAAGATTCACAACTATTACATCCTTAAGTTATTTCCGTTCTCATTAAAGGGTGATGCTAAGACATGGTACAATACCCTTGCTCCTGGTTGTGTGTGTAGTCCCCAGGACATGATTTACTACTTCTCTGGAAAATATTTTCCTGCTCATAAGAAACAAGCTGCCTTACAGGAAATATTTAACTTTGTGCAAATTGAAGAAGAGAGACTCCCACAAGCTTGGGGGAGGCTTCCCTAGTTGCTTAATGATTTTCCAGATCATCCTCTTAAGAAAAATGAAATACTTGATATCTTTTATAATGGACTAACCGATGCTTCTAGGGACTTCCTAGATAGCTGTGCTGGTTGTGTTTTTAGGGAACGAACTGTTGAACAAGCTGAGGAATTATTGAATAACATATTGAAGAATTATGATGATTGGACTCTTCTTGAACCACCGCCTAAACCCACTCCGAAGAAGAGGGGTATCTTATTTCTCAGTCCTGAAGATATGTAAGAGGCAAAGAAATCTATGAAGGAAAAAGGTATTAAAGCTAAGGATGTCAAGAATTTGCCACCTATTAAAGAAATACATGGCCTTGACACACCACCACCTCCACAGGTGGTAGAGGTAAATTCTTTATTAAAGTTCAATGAAAGTGACATTCCTCACAATAAACATCCTAGTCAATGCTTATATGAGTTTGACAACTATATTATGAAGCAAGATCATTTCAATACTCATGTTCTGAAACAATTGAAATACAATTGTGATATGATTGCTCGCTTGAGTGACTTGCTATTTAGAATCAGTAATGATGTTAGAGGTGTAGGAAAGCATGCCTCTAAGGTTCAAACTCAGTTAGAACAAGTTGCTAAGTCTCAAAAAGAATTGCTTGATGAAATGAATAATAATATGCATGATTTTGCTGCTAGAATAGTAACTAGAGGAGGTAGAATGACCCAAGAACCACTTTATCTTGAGGGTCACCCTAAGAGAATTGAACAAGATTCTCAGAGAATTAGTACTGATGCACCTAGTCCTTCTAAGAGGAAAAAGAAAAAGAAAAATGATAGGACTTTGCATACCTCTAGTGAACCTGAGACACAAAAACCTCCTGATAATAATGATGTCTCTATTTCCGATGCTGAAACTCAATCTGGTAGTGAACATCAACCTAGTGATAATGAAAATGATAATGATGATGTTCACGATGATGCTCAACCTAATAATGATAAAGAACCAGATAATGATGTTGAAATAGAGCCTGCTCCTGATCTTGATAACCCACAACCTAAAAATAAACGTTATGATAAAAAAGACTTTGTGGCTAGGAAACATGGTAAAGAAAGAGAGCCATGGGTTCAGAAACCCAAGCCATTTTCACCTAAGCCATCTAAGAAAAAGGATGATGAAGAATTTGAGCGCTTTGCTGAAATGATTAGGCCAGTCTTTTTGCGTACCCGTTTAACCGATAATTTGAAGATGGCCCCTTATGCAAAGTACATGAAAGACATCATCACTAATAAAAGAAAGATACCGGAAGCTGAAATCTCCACCATGCTTGCTAATTATTCTTTTAAGGATGGAGTACCTAAAAACCTGGAGATCCTGGAATACCAACTATACCTTGCTCCATTAAGAGAAACTATGTTAAAACTGCTTTGTTTGATTTGGGCGCCAGTGTTAGTGTTATGCCTTTCTCCTTATATAAAAGACTTGATTTGAATAAACTCACACCTACTGAGATAGTATTGCAAATGGCTGACAAATCAACGGCCATACCTATCGGTATTTGTGAGGATGTGCCCGTTGTTGTTGCAAATGTTACTATCTTAATGGACTTTGTTATTCTTGAGATGCCCGAGGACGACAACATGTCGATTATCCTTGGTAGACCCTTTTTGAATACTGCAGGGGCTGTTATTGATTGCAATAAAAGCAAAGTCACTTTTCATATTAATGGTAATGAGCATACAGTGCACTTTCCGAAGAAACAATTCCAAGTGAATAGTATAAATGTTATTGAAGAATCTCCGACCATCACTATTGGAAGTTTTCAACTACCTCTACCTACTGCCAAAAAGAAATATGATATACTTATTGTTGGGGATATGCACATCCCTATTGAGGTAACTTAGTGTTTTTACGAAAGTTCTTCAGTTTCATGCTAATCGGAAGTGGTTGTTAATAAGACTTGATCAACCTTATTAATGAATCATTTTTTAGAGGTATGACATCGACGAATCTAGTAAGCACAACTCTCTGTTCCCACATTTAATTTTCTGTTCTAGCTAGTGAAATAAAATAAAATGCCATGTTTATCTTGTTTTCTGTTTTCTCCGTGCAATAAAAAATTACCCAAAAATAAAAATTCTCAGAATGCCCTGAAAATTTAACATGATTTTTTTCCGAATATTTATGAATTTCTGGTGCAAATAACACCTGAGGGGGGTGCACCTGGTGCCCACAAGACATCAGGGCGCGTCAACACCCCCAGGCGTGCCCTGGTGGGTTGTGGCCCCCACGTGGGCCCCCTCCCTTATCTCTTTAGCCCACATTGTCACCTACCTCCAACAAAAAAATCACCACAGCCACCATTTTCGTGTTCTTGCTCTCAAACCCGCGGATTTCGATCTCTTTGCTCGAAGCTCCATTTCTGAAACTGTTTGGAGGGATTGCTACTTGGTATGTGACTCCTCCATTGCTCCAATTAGTTTTTGTTTTAGTGGGTTATTTTTAGAGTAATTATCTACTCTTGGTGCTACTGTAGATGAGCTTGGGTGTTGAATTCTTAGAGTTCTAACTAGTTTTGATGCTCAATATGGCCTCTATGCATGCTGGGGAGTAGTTGCTAACAATCTTACAAAGTTTTGTTGACAAATTTTTGTGGACTAAAGATTTTCAGAAATTTTTATAGGAATAAAAATGCAATTCTATAGGAGTTCTTCGAGGAGGAGATCCTTGGGAGCCTCGTCAAGTGGAAGCTCAGTTCGACAGTCTTATGTAGAACCAATCGAAAGCTCGATGCGAGATGCCGCTACAAAATCATGCTTGTGGCCTTGCGACGAGTTCATGGAAGGTGCAGGTATTAAGGAGGAGTTTTATCAATTTATCCACAACACAGGGCTTGCTTCCTTCATCACAGATAAGTGCCCCCAACACCTCGAACTCACGAAAACCTTCACAAAGAAATTTAAATATTTTCCTCGTGAGTTTAGAGTTTCATTCAACCTGTACGATCATTCCTTTACAATGCCATTAGAAATGTTTAGCGATGCATGTAAACTACCATATGAGGGTTCCTTCGATGAACCAACAAAATCCGAGTACGAATCATTTTTAGTTAATCTTTGCTTTGGCGAAGATAGTGGAGTTACACAAGGGAGAATTAATAGCATCCATTTTCCATCACTCCAGTATTTTGCGCTCTTTAATGGTAAATGTATTGTAGGCAAACAAGACTGTAGCACATTATGTGCTCATGATTTGAGTCTCTTACAAACTGCCATAACTGGGAATAAGGATTATAATCTTGGTGCAATTGTTGCACTGAGGTTGCAGCTTAATGCTGCAAGTGGTAATTTTTATGGAGGAATCTATGCCTCCCGTGTAGCTGAGAGATTAAATGTGTCACCATGGCCTAATGACCCCATTCTACCCACTCAGTATTTAGACTTTGATGCTATGAAGCGTCATAAGTTCCTTACGGGCACGGCCACCAACTATACCTATAACTTGAGATTTTATAAGAAACCTGTTGTGCCTGTTGTTTTGCCTGCTCCTGCTCTCTTTGATTTTCACACTAGGGGAAGATATTATGTTCTTGAGAGCGAATCTTATGAGTACAACGCGGAGGTTGAAGCTGCCAGGAGGGCCGCGGAGTCTGCTCCGAGGTTCTCGATGAGCCATCGCCCAGATTATTATTCATACGGATGGTGATTACCAAGCTAGGCCAAACGCCTAAGCTTGGGGGGAGTATGTATTTCCACCGACATTACATTCATGTTCACACATTTCATTCCAGTTGTCGGTGTTCACACTCTTTCATTGTATTATCCATGCTAGAATTGTTTTCTCGCTTTCTTCTTGTGTGTTTGAAAAACTTTGAGAAATCCCAAAAATATTTCCTATTTCCTTTTAGTTTTTCTTTCTAGCTTAGTTTAATTGTAGCATCAAAAGAAAACCCAAAAATATTTCCCGCTTCTTCTGTTACTTGTTGGGAGATTTCCCGTGTAAATAATTTTTCTTGTTTTTGTTTTCTTTAATTTGCTTGCTTCATGAAAAAAATAAAAACTCCAAAAATATTTCAGTGTGTTTCTCTAAAATTCTTTTCTTTTTTACTTGAGTCGTACCGAGGAGAAGATCACGATGAAATAATTGAGTGGCTCTCATCTGCATTATTGTTTATCTAACAAAGAGCCCATGTTACTTTGTCTTCTCCTCTTGAATAAAATGCTTGCAGATTCCAGCTTTGTCCACAACACTCTTGCACTATTATCTTCTTATCGTTCGATCGTGCAAGTGAAAGGCAATAATGACGACATTTGATGAATTGATTGTGGCAGATAAAGGCGGGTATGAACTCAACTTGTTTTTGTTTTTGTAAATATGTTTAACCTAGTATCCCTTGATTCAGCTCATTATGATCAAACATGTTTGCAATGACCATTAGAGATTATAGTTGTTCATGCCATGCTTAAGTAGCTAGGAGTGGATAATGATTTATCTTGGGTGTCAACATGCATTAAAACGGTTGTGATGCAGTATGATGATATGGTATCCTCCTCTGAATGTTTCAAGTGGCTTGACTTGGCACATGTTCACGCATGTAGTTGAATCAAAACCAACATAGCCTTCATGATATTTATGTTCATGGTGTCCATATCCTACTCATGCTAGTATTCAATGTTGATTATATGTAATGCATGTCCATGACCGTCTTCGCTCTCTAGCTGGCCGCTTCTCAATATATTTGCTAGCCTTCGCCTGTACTAAGCGGAAATACTGCTTGTGCATCAAAACCCTTAAACCAAGTTATGCCAGATGAGTCCACCATACCTACCTATATGCGGTATTACCCTACCGTTCCAAAGTAAATTTGCATGTGCCACCTCTAAAAATTCAAATGAACATTTGTTTTGTGTGCCTGGACCGCTCATGGAGCGACAGGGGGCAGTCAGTATCTTCCATGCTAAGCGGGTTATTCTCATGATAAGTGTTTATTCACTTGTCCTTACATGAGAGGGGCGGTAATAGGGATTCCCAGTCCCGAAATCAAAAATGAAAAATAATTAAACAAAACTCCCCCAGGAATGTTGTTGGTTTGGACGGTACCCATGGATGCGGCTCGTCGTGGAGTGTGATTGTTGGTGGAGGGGGAGTGAACCTTTACTTTTACCACTTGGGAACCGCTGCTAATTTGTTTAGCATGGAAGATATTGATAACTCTTGGTCATGACGTTGACAGGAAGGGTGTACCTCCCAAAATTATATCTATCTCTGTTTTAAACTTTGAGCTCTGGCACCGCTGCAAATCCATGCTTCCCTCTGCGAAGGGACTATCTATTTACTTTTATGTTGAGTCATCACCTTCTCAAATAAGCGCCAGACCTGAGAGCACTATTGTCATCCTCATGCATTGTGTATAGTTGATGTTGGGTGCAGCATGACTGGATCTTTTCTACCATGAATTACAATGTTTAGTCGTTGCTTGAACTATGGAGGTGCTCTGCATTTATGTTTTGCGGTCTTAGAAAGGGCTAGCGAGATACCACTATTGTCATATTGTATCACGATTGTTTTGACAAAGTGTTGGCGTTTGAGACATCTTATTATTGCTCGCTAGTTGCTTATGTTATTGATATGAGTAAATATAATTCCTAAGAGTTATTATTGACATGGTTAGTCATAATCTTTCCTGAAAACCTGGGTGCTACTTAAGCATATATATGTAAACAAGAACAAAAGAGTTCATACAAGTTTTTCTTTATCACTTTCAGTTTATCAACTGAATTGCTTGAGGACAAGCAAATGATTAAGCTTGGGGGAGTTGATACGTCTCCAACGTATCTACTTTTTCTCACTCTTTTGCCCTTGTTTTGGACTCTAATTTGCATGATTTGAATGGAACTAACCCTGACTGACGCTATTTTCAGCAGAACTACCATGGTGTTGTTTTTGTGCAGAAATAAAAGTTCTCGGAATGGAACGAAACTTTTTGGAGATTTATTTTGGGAAATATAAAAAATACTGGAGCCAAAAACCACCGGAGAGGGAGGCCAGGCTGGGCACAATACACCAGGGCGCGCCAGCCCCCTCCCGGCGCGCCCTGGTGGGTTGTGCCCACCTCATGGCCCCACTTGACCTATTTTTGCCACTATAAATTCCTAAATTTGGAGAAAAAAATCAGAGAGAAAGAATTATCGCGTTTCGCGAGACGGAGCCGCCACCACCTCCTGTTCTTCATCGGGAGGCCAGATCTGGAGCCCGTTTGGGGCTCCGGAGAGGGGAATCTTCGGTCTTCGTCATCATCAACCTTTCTGCATCGCCAATTGCATGATGCTCCCCACCGGGAGTGAGTAATTCCTTCGTAGGCTTGCTGGTCGGTGAGGAGTTGGATGAGATTCATCATGTAATCGAGTTAGTTTTGTTAGGGCTTGATCACTAGTACCCATTATGTTCTCAGATTGATGTTGCTATGACTTTGCTATGCCTAATGCTTGTCACTAGGGCCCGAGTGCGATGATTTCAGATCTGAACCGTTTATGTTATCATCTCTATATCCATGTTCTTGATCCGATCTTGCCTAGTCATATGCACCTATTACGTGTTATGATACGTCAACCCCATAGTGACAATATTTGGGATACTTCGCGGTGATGACCGTAGTTTGAGGAGTTCATGTTAATGCTTTGTTCCGGTTCTCTATTAAAAGGAGGCCTTAATATCCCTTAGTTTTCTTATGGACCCCGCTGTCACGGGAGGGTAGGACAAAAGATGTCATGCAAGTTCTTTTCCATAAGCACGTATGACTATTTACGGAATACATGCCTACATTACATTGATGAACTGGAGCTAGTTCTGTATCGCCCTAGGTTATGACTGTTACATGATGAATATCATCCAACGAGTTACCGATTCAGTGCCTACGACCTTTCCACTTATTGTTCTTGCTAAGTTACTACTGTTGTTGCTGCTGTTCCAACTGCTACGAAAATGTTGCTACTACTGTTACCGCTACTGTTACTATTGCTACTGCTATCAAAACTATCATATTACTGTGCTGTTGATCACTCTGCTGCAGATATTTAATCTCCAGGTGTGGTTGAATTGACAACTCAACTGCTAATACTCTCAAGTATTCTTTGGCTCCCCTTGTGTCGAATCTATAAATTTGGGTTGAATAGTCTACCCTCGAAAACTGTTGTGATCCCCTATACTTGTGGGTTATCAGGCACTATGTCAATAGGTTAGTCCCAAAAAATGATATAAAGTTGCTATAAAATGATTGTAAAACATCCAAGATTGATACTATAACAGCATGGAAAAAGAAAAATTTATAGATACGTTGGAGACGTATCAGCGATCAAGTCTCAAGCCGTGGCAGATTTTTTGGCCGAATGGATCGAACATAAGCACCCGGCCTCGAGCCTTCCCGAGCACTGGACTATGTTCTTTGACGGATCTAAGATGCTTCATGGCTCGAGAGCTGGAGTGGTCCTGGTTTCCTCTAGGGGAGACCGACTGAGCTACGTTCTCTAGATCCATTTCGACTCTTCCAATAATGACGCCGAGTATGAAGCCCTCCTATACGGATTTCGCATGGCCATTTCACTCGGCGTCCGTTGCCTGATGATATATGGCAACTCAGACCTTGTTGTGAATCAAGTGATGAAGGAGTGGGACATTCGAAGCCCCGCGATGACTGGTTATTGCAATGCCATGAGGAAACTGGAAAAGAATTTTGAAGGTTTGGAGCTTCATCACATTCCTCGAGCCAAGAATCTAGCGGCTGGCGATTTAGCTAAGATTGGGTCCACTCTGCGTGCAGTGCCGAGTGACGTGTGCCTTGAACATTTGCATGCCCCAACAGTTGTCGAAGATACCTTTATGGAGGAGCCCCCGCAAGCAGTTGACCTGTCCGAGGTCGACGTCCCGACTGTAGTCGATTTAGTCCAGGAGATGCTGGTAATTACCCCCGAATGGACACAACCCTACATAGCATACCTGCTCCGGCAGGAGCTCCCTGAAGACGAAACAGAGGCCCGTCAGATCGTCCATCGATCCAAGGCCTTCACTGTGATGGGAGATCAGTTGTACAAGCAAAGCACCACAGGAGTTATCCAACGCTGCATTTCCCCGGAGGAAGGGCAACAGATTCTGCATGAGATCCACTCGGGGACTTGCGGCCATCACGCGTCCTCTCGGACACTGGTTTACAAAGCCTTCGGCGCGGGTTTTTATTGACCCCGTGCCAATGAGGCTGCCAGAGACATTGTCGACATGTGTGTGGGATACTAGTTTTACAAGAACCAATCGCACAAACCCGCATCTACATTGAAGACGATACCACTCACCTGGCCGTTTGCCGTATGGGGCCTCGATATGGTCAGACCCCTGCGGACCGGGACGAGTGGATTTACTCACTTGCTGGTGGCAGTGGACACATTTACAAAGTGGATAGAAGTGAAGCCTATCAAGAGCCTGGACTCGGCAACAACAATCAGTTTCGTTAGACAAATCATATTCAGATTCAGAGTACCCCATGACATCATTACGGACAATGGGAAGAACTTCAATTCGGATGAGTTCTGCGAGTTCTGCTACACCCAGGGCAGTCGGGTTAATTACGCCTCCGTGGCTCACCCTCAGTCGAACGGGCAAGCAGAACGGTCGAATGGAATGATCCTGCAAGGTCTGAAGCCGCGCCTCATGAGAGATCTAGTATTCGCTGCAGGAGCATGGGTGGAAGAGTTGCCGTTAGTATTCTGGGGTCTTCGGATGACCCCCAATCGGTCCACCAATCGCACCCCCTTCTTCATGGTCTACGGTTCAGAAGCCGTCCTTCTGAGTGACTTGCAACATAATTCCCCCCGAGTGGAACTTTATGATGAAGCCCAAGCTGAAGAGGCGCTGCAAGACGGCCTAGACCTCCTCGAGGAAGAGCGGGAGTTAGCTCTCATCAGATCAACACTATATCAAAAGGACTTGAGATGCTACCATGACAAACAAGTCAGAGGTCGTGCTTTCCAAGAAGATGATCTGGTACTCCAACTTGACAAGAAGAAACCTCACAAGTTGGCACCGCCATGGCAAGGCCCATTTGCGATCTCCAAAGTGCTAAACAACGGAGCCTATCGGCTCTACAACTTCAAGACAGAGGCAGAAGAGCCCCGAGCTTGGAATTCAGACCTGCTCCACAAGTTTTATACTTAGAGAAGTAAACACTCTTTCATTCATGTAATGAACATCCGAGTGATTTTGATGAATAAAAGTCTTTACTTTTTCCATATTTTATCAAAAAAATTCTCTAATTTTTTTTTCGTTCACTCTGGTGATTTACCTTGCAAACCTCGCCCCTAGTGGGTGTAAGGGCTTAGATGGGATCGCCTAAGTTAAAAAACTACTCTGAGTGAGGACATCATCCACACTCGGGGGCTTAGCTGCGATCCAGTAATCGCCTAAGTTAAAAAACTACTCCGAGTGAGGACATCATCCACACTTGGGGACTTAGCTGTGATCCCGTAATCGCCTAAGTTAAAAACTGCTCCGAGTAAGGACACCTTCCACACTCGGGGTAGCTGCGATCCAGTAATTGCCTAAGTTAAAAACTACTAAGAGTGAGGACATCATCCCCACTCGGGAACTTAGCTGTGATCCAGTAATCGCCTAAGTTAAAAAACTACTCTGAGTGAGGACATCATCCACACTCGGGGACTTAGTTGCGATCCCGTAATCGCCTAAGTTAAAAACTACTCCGAGTGAGGACACCATCCACACTCGGGGGATTAGCCACCATCCAGTAATTGCATACGTTAAAAATTGCTCCGAATGAGGACATCATCCCCACTCGGGAACTTAGCTGTGATTCAGTAATCGCCTAAGTTAAAAACTGCTCCTAGTGAGGACATCACCCACAGTCGGGGGTTTAGCTGCGATCCAGTAATCGCCTAAGTTAAAAATTGCTCCGAGTGAGGACATCATCCACACTCGGGGGCTTAGCCATGATCCCGTAATTGCCTAAGTTAAAAACTACTCCGAGTGAGGACATCATCCCCACTCGGGGGCTTAGCCACGATCCCGTTATCGCCTAAGTTAACAACTACTCCGAGTGAGGACATCATCCACACTCAGAGGCTTAGCCGCGACCCCGTAATCGCCTAAGTTAAAAACTACTCCAAGTGGGGGAATAATCCGCACTCAGAGGCTTAGCCGTGATCCCGTAATCGCCTAAGTTAAAAACTACTCCGAGTGGGGGCATAATCCGCGCTCGGGGGCTTAGCCGCAATCCCGTAATCGCCTAAGTTAAAAATTGCTCCAAGTGAAGACATCATCTACACTCGGGGACTTGGCTAACACTCAAAAAGCTGACTGAAAGCAAAGCAAACGAACTGCATTTTGTCCAGAGCAAGAGTGCAGATAGTAGTGACCGCTAGGTTATGCTAAGTGTATGGTTACATAAACCACTTGGCATCCCGAGGCAGATCAAATTCAAAGTTTTTTATCCGAGAATCACTCGGTGGTAGTAGGGGCTGCTGCGTCGATGATGGTGTCGAGGTCAATGACGTCTGCAATCCGAGTGGCTGCCTCCAAAAATGTCTCCATAAAGTCTTCAATCTTGGCGTGCTTCTTGTTGGCGACCTTGAGGACTTCAGATTTTCTTCATCTATGCCCTTTCAATGGACGCGGACAAGCAAAAGAGCGATGTCGGCTCCGCCGCGGGCTGCGGATTTCTTCCAAGATTGCACTCAACGCGGCACGTCTTGCAGTCGGTTGATGAAGGCATCCAAGTCATTCGAGAACTCCTCTCCGGGGGCGACTTCTCGGTCGATGTCTTTAATGGCAGTGCGAAGGCGGTTGAGGAAGATGGTCACCTCCCCGACGCGTTCCTCCAATCGGAGGAGGGCGAGGGCCAAACTGTCTCGGAGAATGCCCAGGGACGGATCCAACTCCTTCTCGATCTTCTCTATCTCTTCTTCGGCGTCAACGCAGAACTCTGGGCACTGGGAAGGAAAATAAAATTAATCAGAGGCGAGTGAGGTATCGAAGCAGCCCGTAATGCAATCGGGTCATTGACTTACCTTTGAGCTTCTCATTCATCTCGTTGTCGAAGTCCTCGACAAACTTTTCCAATTCAAGCCTTTTGGATGAGACATCCTTCAACTTTGATTCACACTCAGCTGCCTGATACGTCTCCAACGTATCTATAATTTATGAAGTATTCATGCCATGTTTACAATAATTCTATATGATTTTGGTATGATTTTATTAGAACTAACCCGGACTGACGCTGTTTTCAGCAGAACTACCATGGTGTCATTTTTTGCGCAGAAATAAAAGTTCTCGGAATGGGCTGAAAATTTACGGTGATTTTTTATGGATCAAAAGAGACCCCCGAAGCACCGGAGCTGGGCCAAGACGTGACCGAGGAGGTCACAAGCCTGGGGGGGCGCCCCCCCCTAGGGCGCGCCCCCTGGCTTGTGGACTCCTCGAGCACCCCCCTGACGTGATTCCAATGCCAAATATTCTTATAAATATAGAAACCCCCGAAAAGAAACCTAGATCGGGAGTTCCGCCGCCGCAAGCCTCTGTAGCCACGAAAAACCAATCAGGAGCCCGTTCCGACACCCTGCCGGAGGGGGAAACCATCACTGGAGGCCATCTTCATCATCCCGGCGGTCTCCATGACGAGGAGGGAGTAGTTCACTCTCCGGACTGAGGGTATGTACCAGTAGCTATGTGTTTGATCTCTCTCTCTCTCGTGTTCTTGAGATGACACGATCTTGATGTACCGCGAGCTTTATTAATATAGATGAATCATATGGAGTTTTCCCCTCTCTATCTTCTTGTGATGAATTGAGTTTTCCCTTTGAAGTTTTCTTATCGGATTGAGTCTTTAAAGGATTTGAGAACACTTGATGTATGTCTTGCGATGGGATATCCGTGGTGACAATGGGATGTTCTATTGATCCACTTGATGTATGTTTTGGTGATCAACTTGCGGGTTCCGTGACCTTGGGAATCTATGCATAGGGGTTGGCACATGTTTTCGTCTTGACTCTCCGGTAGAAACTTTGGGGCACTCTTTGAAGTTCTTTGTGTTGGATTGAACATGATGAATCTAAAATTGTGTGATGCATATCGTATAATCAAGCCCATGGGTACTCGTGGTGACATTGGAGTATCTAGGTGACATTAGGGTTTTGGTTGATGTGTATCTTAAGGTGTTATTTTAGTACGAACTCTAGGGCTGTTCGTGACACTTATAGGGATAGCTCATATGATTGATCGGAAAAGATAACTTTGAGGTGGTTTCGTACCCTACAATAATTTCTTCGTTTGTTCTTCGCTATTTGTGACTTTGGAGTGAACTCTTTGTCGCACGTGAGGGATTTACATATGATTCAACTATGTTAGTATTGTTGAGAGAACTTGCACTAGTGAAAGTATGAACCCTAGGCCTTGTTTTCAAGCATTGCAATACCGTTTTTGCTCACTTTTGTTACTTGCTACCTTGCTGTTTTTATATTTTCAGATTACAAAAATCTATATCTACTATCCTTATTGCACTTGTATCACCATCTCTTCGCCGAACTTGTGCACCTATACAATTTACCATTGTATTGGGTGTGTTGGGGGCACAAGAGACTCTTTGTTATTTGATTGCAGGGTTGTTTGAGAGAGGCCATCTTCATCCTACGCCTCCCACGGATTGATAAACCTTATGTCATCCACTTGAGGGAAATTTGCTAATGTCCTACAAAACTATGCGCTTGGAGGCCCAACACGAGTCTACAAGAAGAAGGTTGCGTAGTAGACATCAAGCTCTTTTCTGGTGCCGTTGCCGGGGAGGTGAGTGCTTGAAGGTATATCTTTAGATTTTGCAATTAAATCTTTTAGTTTCTTGTTTTTCACTAGTTTGGTTTTATAAAAGAAAACTACAAAAAATGGAGTTTAGGTTGCATCATTTGGTTCGTCTTTTTAATGTCTTTCGTGAAAATAAGGATTCAGAAAATTGTGCTCAATTGGTAGAGGAAGAAATTATGATAATACTTAATGAGAATTCCTTGAATGATGAGCATGATTGTAATATTGCTAGTATGAATTCTCTGAATATTCATGATGCTAATGATATGCAAAGCCACAAGCTAGGGGATGCTATGTTTGTTGAATATGATATTTTTAGTCCCCCAAGTTTTGATGAGCAAAACTATTATGATGATGGCATGCCTCCTATCTATGATGATTATTGTGATGACACGTATGCTATAAAGAGTGATAGTAATCATGAAACTTGTCATCATGATTTTAATATTCAAAGTGGTTATGTCAATCAAGTATCTCATGATAGTTATTTTGTTGAGTTTACTCCCACTATTAGTCATGAGAAGAAATTTTCTTGTGTGGAGAGTAGTAAAACTTCTATGCTTGTAGATCATGAAAAGAATGCTTTATGTGCTGGTTATATTGTGAAATTCCTTCATGATGCTACTGAAAATTATTATGAGGGAGGAACATATGCTTGTAGGAATTGCAATAATATCAAGTTTCCTCTCTATGTGTTCAAAGTTTTGAAGTTATGCTTGTTTTGCCTTCCTATGCTAGTTGATTCTTGCTCCCATAAATTGTTTGTTCACAAAATCCCTATGCATAGGAAGTGGGTTAGTCTTAAATGTGCTAGTCATATGCTTCATTACGCTCTCTTTGTGTTTCAATTCTTATCTTTTTTGTGAGCATCAGTGAAATCATCATGCCTAGCTAAAAAGGCATTAAAGAAAAGCGCTTGTTGGGAGACAACCCAATATTTATACCTACTGTTTTTGTGTGTAC
The DNA here is from genome assembly GCA_039707655.1 of Elymus sibiricus. Taxonomy (NCBI): domain Eukaryota; kingdom Viridiplantae; phylum Streptophyta; class Magnoliopsida; order Poales; family Poaceae; genus Elymus; species Elymus sibiricus. The sequence goes on from CM077671.1 coordinate 309,852,169, forward strand.
ACATGATTAAGCTACTGTATAATCATGTTTTATAGCTTTTGTTTCAATAAAGTGCCAAGTAAAGCCTTTGGGATAGTGTGGATGATAGTTGACTTGATTCTGTGCAAAAACAGAAACTTTTGCTCTCAGTCCAGGAATTTTGTAAATACACTGGAACGTGATTTTGATCTGAATTGTTTAAACAGTCTTGATATACAAATTATTCAGGTTTTCCTAATTTTTCAGAATTGTTAGAGACAGGGAAGTATGGTTATACTACATATCTTCACAGACTGTTCTGTTTTTGACAGATTCTGTTTTGCATGCATAGTTTACTTGTTTTAGTATTTCTATAGCCTATATTGAGTGATATAAATTATGAGAATGATAGAATAAAGTAGGTATGATGTGGTAACAATTATGAATCTTGTCTTGACAGTACCTAAGTGAATGATTTATCTTTGTTACACTAACCCTTCTCATGAAGTTCCGTTAAGTTTTGTGTGATTGAAGTTTTCAAGTTTTGTTGAGACACCGATATGAGGAGAATAAGGAGTGACAAGAACCTAAGATTGGGGATTCCCAAGGCACCCCCAAGGTAATATCCAAGGAAGACTCAAGCGCCTAAGCTTGGGGATGCCCCGGAAGGCATCCCCTTTTTCATCTTCAACACTATCGGTATATCTTACTTGGAGCTATATTTTTATTCGTCACATAATATGAGTTTTGCTTGGAGCGTCATTTTATTTTCTTGTTCTCTGTTAGGTGTCATTTATAATCTTGTTTTTCAATAAAAAGTTCCAAGAATTGTCTTAGGATGCTTGCATTGCATGTTTTGATGTGTGCTATGTAAGAACAGAAACTTTTGCTGTAGTGTTTGAATTTTCATATTTTACTGGAACGTGGTAAGTTTCTGAAATTTTTACACAGTATTTTGATATAAATTTTATAGCATGTCCTAAATTTTCATAATTTTTTGAGTTACATAAGTACACTGTTTTCATAAATTGCTACAGACCGTTCTGTTTGGACAGATTGCTGTCATAGTTTCGTTATTTACTTATCCTATAGTTTCCATAGCCTATATTGGTAGATATAACTTGTGGAAATGATAGTAAACAGTAGATGATGTTTGAAAATTATTGTGCAACTTGTCTTGGCAGTACATAAAGAGTTGATTTATTATTATGTGTACTAACCTATCTCACGAGTTCTTTTCAAGTTTTGTGTGGAAGATGTTTTTGAGAATAGGTGAAACCATGATATGAGAGGATTGAACGAGATACAAAAGCTCAAGCTTGGAGATTCCCAAGGCACCACAAGTAAATATTTCAAGAAGTCTGAAGCATCTAAGCTTGGGGATGCTACGCATCCCACCTCTCTTCGTCAACAATTATCGGTTAGCCTATGTTGAGCCTAAATTTTTATTCGTTCACATGATGCGTGCTATTCTTGGAGTGCTATTTTTCTTTTGCTTGCTGTTTAATAAAATACTTAGATCTGAAAATCTTTATTGAGAGAGAGATAGTCCTCACATAGCTACTTAATTGTTTGACTACTCATTGATCTTCACTTATATCTTTAGAGAGTAGCTTGTCATTTGCTCTTGTACTTCACTTAAATTTGTTTGAGCTTGCCAAAAAGCAATGGCAACATATGAAACTAGTCCCAAAGTGATAGATATCCAAGGAGGATATAATAAAAACTTTCATGAAGATCATGGGACAAATTAAACTTGATTCTTTGTAATAATTTTGAAACATGATGATAGTAATATGTGAGTCATGTTAGTGAGTAATGATGCTTTAGTAGGAATATTGGTGTTAAGGTTGTGATTCCCTATGCAAGTACGAAAGTCAATAGTTATGCAATGAAGTTATATCCTACTTGTGGTGCATTATTCGGTGTTAGTTATGTTCAATGCTCACTTATGTGAATTTTCGTTTCTTGGTTTGGTTGCTTCCCAATCTATTTGCTAGCCTCCATTTGTACTAAGTAGAAATACTACTTGTGCATCCAAAATCCTTAAACCAAGTTTTGCCTTATGAGTCCACCATACCTACCTATATGCGGTATTTCCATGCCGTTCCAAGCAAATTTGTATGTGCCATCTCTAAATCTTCAAAATAAATTTTCTCTTTTGTGTGCCCGTACCGCTCATGAAACGGTGGGGAGTATCCAATATTTTTCCATGCTAGGTGGGTTATTCTCACGATATGTGTTGATTCACTATCATTCACGAGAAAGTGGCTGGTATTCGGGATGCCCAGTTCCATGCTCAAAAATCAAATCAAAATATAATGAAACAAAACTCCCCCAGGATTGTTGTTTGTATGGACGGTACCCGTGGATTCGGCTCGCCATGGAGTGTGATTGATTGGTGGAGGGGGTGTAAAAACTTTACCATTCTGTTTGTGAACCGCCTATGATACATCTAGCATGGAAAGTATTGTGAGCTACTTTGTCGTTTTCATTACCAGGAAAAGCATGCCACCCAAAATATTTTTTCTCTCTCAATTTAAAACTTTGAGCTCTGGCACCCCTACAAATCCCAACTTCCCTCTGCGAAGGGCCTATCTATTTACTTTATGCAATTTTTATTTTTGCTTTGAGTCTCCATCTTCTCTTATAAGCACCAACTAGGCGGCACTATGATCGTACTTGAGCATTGGGCATAGCTAATATTTGAGTGTGTTTCATGAATGGATCAATGATTGAGCATGACGGGCTAGGGATAACTTTCTTTAGTGTTGATATTTTGAAAGACATGGTTGCTTGTTGACATGTTTGAGTATTGAAGTCATTATGTTAAAACTAGACTATTGATTTGAATCATTTACAAGTTCAAATGTCCATGCTATACAAAGAAGAAAAGAATATGATGAATATGTTAGGTAGCATTCACACTTCATAAATTATTTCTTTTATCATTTACCTACTCGAGGGCGAGCAGGAATTAAGCTTGGGGATGCTGATACGTCTCCAACGTATCTATAATTTATGAAGTATTCATGCCATGTTTACAATAATTCTATATGATTTTGGTATGATTTTATTAGAACTAACCCGGACTGACGCTGTTTTCAGCAGAACTACCATGGTGTCGTTTTTTGTGCAGAAATAAAAGTTCTCGGAATGGGCTGAAAATTTACGGTGATTTTTTATGGACCAAAAGAGAACCCCGAAGCACCGGAGCTGGGCCAGGAAGTGACCGAGGAGGTCACAAGCCTGGGGGGCGCCCCCCCCCCCCCTAGGGCGCGCCCCCCTGGCTTGTGGACTCCTCGAGCACCCCCCTGACGTGATTCCAATGCCAAATATTCTTATAAATATAGAAACCCCCGAAAAGAAACCTAGATCGGGAGTTCCGCCGCCGCAAGCCTCTGTAGCCACGAAAAACCAATCGGGAGCCCGTTCCGGCACCCTGCCGGAGGGGGAAACCATCACCGGAGGCCATATTCATCATCCCGGCGGTCTCCATGACGAGGAGGGAGTAGTTCACCCTCGGGGCTGAGGGTATGTACCAGTAGCTATGTGTTTGATCTCTCTCTCTCGTGTTCTTGAGATGACACGATCTTGATGTACCGCGAGCTTTATTAATATAGATAAATCATATGGAGTTTTCCCCTCTCTATCTTCTTGGGATGAATTGAGTTTTCCCTTTGAAGTTTTCTTATCGGATTGAGTCTGTAAAGGATTTGAGAACACTTGATGTATGTCTTGCGATGGGATATCCGTGGTGACAATGGGATGTTCTACTGATCCACTTGATGTATGTTTTGGTGATCAACTTGCGGGTTCCGTGACCTTGGGAATCTATGCATAGGGGTTGGCACATGTTTTCGTCTTGACTCTCCGGTAGAAACTTTGGGGCACTCTTTGAAGTTCTTTGTGTTGGATTGAACATGATGAATCTGAAATTGTGTGATGCATATCATATAATCAAGCCCATGGGTACTCGTGGTGACATTGGAGTATCTAGGTGACATTAGGGTTTTGGTTGACGTGTATCTTAAGGTGTTATTTTAGTACGAACTCTAGGGCTGTTCGTGACACTTATAGGGATAGCTCATATGATTGATCGGAAAAGATAACTTTGAGGTGGTTTCGTACCCTACAATAATTTCTTCATTTGTTCTCCGCTATTTGTGACTTTGGAGTGAACTCTTTGTCGCGCGTGAGGGATTTACATATGATTCAACTATGTTAGTATTGTTGAGAGAACTTGCACTAGTGAAAGTATGAACCCTAGGCCTTGTTTTCAAGCATTGCAATACCGTTTTTGCTCACTTTTGTTACTTGCTACCTTGCTGTTTTTATATTTTCAGATTTCAAAAATATATATCTACTATCCTTATTGCACTTGTATCACCATCTCTTCGCCGAACTAGTGCACCTATACAATTTACCATTGTATTGGGTGTGTTGGGGACACAAGAGACTCTTTGTTATTTGATTGCAGGGTTGTTTGAGAGAGACCATCTTCATCCTACGCCTCCCACGGATTGATAAACCTTAGGTCATCCACTTGAGGGAAATTTGCTACTGTCCTACAAAACTCTGCGCTTGGAGGCCCAACACGAGTCTACAAGAAGAAGGTTGCGTAGTAGACATCACTGCCTCCTCTGCAGACTTCTTTGCAGCAGCCTCTAGTGCCTTCTTCTCCTCCTCCCACTTCTCGAGCGACTTTAACTTGTCCTCGGCTGCCTTGGTCTTCTGTTTGACCTCCTTCCAAGCGGATGCCAGCTCTGTGTCTTTCTTATCCAGGGCCTCCTTCATGGTGTCTATAGAAATGGAAGCTTGTAGTCTCTTAGTAAGTTGAAGGTTTTCGCTACGAACATCTGATAAAGTAACCTCAGTCGGACGGGGAAGAGAAACAAGTTCTACGGGAGTCGGACAGAATGTGCTTACCTTCGAGTGAGCACTTCTCCTGCTCCAGACGCGTGGTCTTAGCTTTCTCGGCCTCAAGGATGACACACAGATCCTGCACCTCCTTCTCCAGGGCGTTGTAACGGGTCCCGAGCTCGCACACGCTCTGCCAACAGGAAACAAAGAAATATCAGTGACGACAGTCGGATATTATGAAAGGATTCATTCGGTTGAATAGCAAAACTCTAAGACTCCCGCCGTCTGCTTCAGTCGACGGCAGTCTCGGGGACTACACCCGGTGGGTGCGCTCGGCGCGCCCCCACTGGAAACTCATTCGAGATGAGGAACTTCCACAAGCTGAGCAACAGGTTCTACTCATTCGGGGTGAGGTACTTCCACAAGCTGAGCAACAGGTTCTACTCATTCGGGATGACGAACTTCCACAAGCTGAGCAACAGGTTCTACTCATTCGGGATGAGGTACTTCCACAAGCTGAGCAACAGGTTCTACTCATTCCGGATGAGGAACTTCCACAAGCTGAGCAACAGGTTCTACACCCCGACGGTCAACGTCGAGAGGCTCTGGTCCATAGACCATCACCGCATCCTCTTCAACAAGTACCACTACGGCTACCTCTACGAGCTTGCCAATAGATTTAAAACTAGTATCATTCGGACTCTTAAGACTCCCGCCGACTGCTTCAGTCGATGGCGGTCTCAGGGACTACACCCAGTGGGTGCGCTCAGCGCGCCCCCACTGGAACCAGAGAACACCCAGTGGGTGTGCCCCCGACGCAAACCCACTCGGGACCCAAAACAAAAACAAACCACATACAGGAAAAAAATCCCGATTAAAGACGGTACTTACGAGGGTACTTACTCGGACATTCTTCTGCAGCGCCTCGCTACCGTTGTAAGTCTCCTTCAGTCTACCACTCATCAGCTCCAGTTGGATCAGCGCCTCCTTGCTCGCCCCCACCTGATCCTCCAGGACGTGGTGTAGCATGAAGATATTGGTCATGGGAGGGGCCGACGAGGTAGCTCCGAGTGCGGTCCCGGACCCCGAAGAGGTTCCTCGAACCGGTGCTGATGCCTTAGCAGGCGAAGCATCCCACATCATGACGTCTACGTCGATGGAGGGGTTCGGTGGGTCGACCTTGTCATCCCCGTCGATTTCAATCACTTCGCGCGGCCCTACTTGCATTCAAAGAACATTCGGGAGTAAGCATAAAGGAAGAAGCATGGAGTTCAAAAGTAATGTCCAAGTGGATTCGAAGGTTACCTTTTGAAGATGCAACATCGACATCAGCCCGATCCTTCTCTAGAGCCTTCGGTTCCAACGAAGCAGTCGAGGTGTCGGGGCTGCAATGAAGTCATTCGGAACGTCATGTCACTCGGCCAAATAACGAAAAGGTCAGTCGAAGCAAAAATACTTATGCCGAGGCTACGGGCACGTTCACTTTGATCTTTGGCAGGACAGCCTTTCGAGGCTTGATCGTGGTGACCTTAGGCTGCTTGGCCGCTTCTCGGGTGACGGAGCGAGTTCTTCGCGCCCATGCTTTGAACTACGGGTCGGGAGGGCGGATCCAGTTGGCTTGGCAGCACTCGGCCCCTTGGTATTGCCCCCGCGGACTCCAGGGTCCTGGCGTTCCTTGGAGCAGGTCTAGGGCAGGACCTCCTCTAACGGAGAAGACTCCGCCTCGTCCTCCTCCCCGTCGCTCTCGTCGTCGTCCACATACTCCTCTTCGTCCCCCCGAGTCCTCCTAGTGCTCATTATCACTCGTCACGTCGGCCGGAGTGCGGTCGACAGCAGGCACCAGACTCACCATCTCTTTGAAACCCTGCCGAATGAAGATTAAGTCAGCCAAGATTTTCTACAGCAAACATCAAGGTCATTCGGACACAAAACACACGAGGATTACCTCATTCGGTGGATTCTCAGCTGAAAATGGGGGCACCAACCTCGTCCCCCTGGGGTTGTCGCGACCGGAGTGATCGCCATGAGCTTGGCCTCCACGGCCTTCGTTCTGAGCTCCTCTAGGTGCGTGCGCGTGGGATCACTCAGCCCTGAATACTGCCACATGGGGTGGGCTCTGGCCTGTAGTGGCTGGATTTTCCGTTGGAAGAAGACCTCCAGTAGGTCCATGCCGTTGATGCCCTTCCGCACCAAAGCCACCAGCGCAATCACAAGGATGTCCACCTCTGTCTTCTCTTCCTTGGCCACTATCAGTTTAGGGATCCACCGAATGCGTTCCGGCGAATACGACGGGAGGCCCGACTAACCCTCGCCGACTAGGATGTCTTCACAGTAGAACCAATAATCCTGCCAACGCTTCACCAAGTCCGGGAACGTCATTTGCAGGAAACTACCTTTCCCCCTCAACTGAATTCCTAAACCCCCGCATAACTGGGCTACATTGTCTTTCCCCCCGCCTGAGCAGACTTCTTTACAGTCATCACTCGGCATGTAAAGAGGTGTTTGAACAATCCCCAGTGGGGATGGCAACCGAGGAAGTTTTCGTAGAGGGAAATAAAGGCCGCCAGATAAGAAATGGCGTTGGGGGGAAGGTGGTGGAGGTGAGCGCCATAGAAATCTAAGAAAGAACTGATGTGGAGGCAAGGAGAAACCTTGCTCGATGTTAGTCGTGAGGAGGACTGATACGTCTCCAACGTATCTATAATTTATGAAGTATTCATGCCATATTTACAACAACTTTATATGGTTTTGGTATGATTTGCATGGAACTAACCCGGACTGACGCTGTTTTCAGCAGAACTACCGTGGTGTTGTTTTTTGTGCAGAAATAAAAGTTCTCCAAATGCAATGAAACTTTTTGACGATTTTTTTGGAACAAAATAGGCACTAGAAGCTTCATGGGAGGGCCAGAAGAGCCACGATGTGGCCACAACCCACCAGGGCGCGCCAGCCCCCTCTGGCGCGCCCTGGTGTCTTGTGGACCCCTCATGGCCCATCTTCACGTGAAACCGACGCCCAAAAATCCTATATATTCAGAAACCCCCAGAAACAACCCTAGATCAGAAGTTCCGCTGCCGCAAGCCTCTGTAGCCATAAAAAACCAATCTAGACCCTGTTTCGGCACGCTGCCGGAGGGGGAAATCATCACCGGAGGCCATCTTCATCATCCCTATGGTCTCCATGATGAGGAGGGAGTAGTTCACCCTCGGGGCTGACAGTTTGTACCAGTAGCTATGTGTTCAATCTCTCTCTCTCGTGTTCTTGCGATGGCACGATCTTGATGTATTGCAGGCTTTGTTAATATAGTTGGATCATATGGTATTTTCCCCTCTCTATCTTGTTGTGATGAATTGAGTTTTCCCTTTGAGATTTCGTTATTACCGGATTGAATACTTTTATGGATTTGAGAGAACTTGATCTATGTCTTGGCACCTAACTCACGGATTCTCGAGGTGACATTGGGGTAATCTATGCATAGGGGTTGAAGCACGTTTTCGTCCTACTTTCTCCGGTAGAAATCTTGGGGCACTCTTTGAGGTTCTTTGTGTTGGATTAAGTATTATGAATCTGAAATTGTTTGATGCGTATCATATAATTAACTCATGGATACTTGTGGTGACATTGGAGTATCTAGGTGACATTAGAGTTGGTTGATGCATATCATATGGTGTTATTTTAGTACGAACTCTTAGATAGATCGATCGGAAAGGATAACTTGGTGTTATTTTAGTACGAACTCTTGGATAGATCGATCGGACAGGATAACTTTAAGGTGGTTTCGTACCCTACAAACAATTTCTTCTTATGTTCTCCGCTAGATAAGAACTTTGGAGTGATTCTTCGTTGCACGTTGAGGGATGGTTATGTGATCCAATTATATTAACATTGTTGAGAGATTGCACTAGCGAAAGTACGGACCCCAGGCCTTGTTTTCAAGCATTGCAATACCGTTTGTGCTCACTTTTGTTACTTGCTACCTTGCTGTTTTTTATTGTTACTATTACAAAAATCAATATCTATTATAATTACTACACTTGTATCACCATCTCTTCGCCGAACTAGTGCACCTATACAATTTACCATTGTATTTGGTGTGTTCGGGACACAAGAGACTTTTTATTATTTGGTTGCAGGGTTGTTTGAGAGAGACCGTCTTCATCCTACACCTCCCATGGGTTGATAAACCTTAGGTCATCCACTTGAGGGAAATTTGCTACTGTCCTACAAAACTCTGCGCTTGGAGGCCCTCTTTCGTCTTCAACATTATCGGTATATCTTACTTAGAGCTATATTTTTATTCATCACATAATATGTGCTTTGCTTGGATCGTCATTATATTTTGTTATTTTCTGTTAGGTGTTATTTATAATCTTTTTTTTCAATAAAAAGTTCCAAGAATTGCCTTAGGATGCTTGCATTGCATGTTTGATGTGTGCTGTGTAAAAACAGAAACTTTTTCTGTAGTGTTTGAATTTTCATATTTTACTGGAACGTGGAAAGTTTCTGAAATTTTTACACAGTGTTTCATATAAATTCTTTATCATGTCCCAAATTTTCATAATTTTTTGAGTTACATAAGTACGCTGTTTTCACAAATTTCTACAGACTGTTCTGTTTGGACAGATTGCTGTCATAGTTTTGTTATCTACTTATCCTATAGTTTACATAGCCTATATTGGTAGATATAAATTGTGGAAACGATAGTAAACAGAAGATGATGTTTGTAAATTATTGTGCAACTTGTATTGGCAGTACAAGAAGTGTGGACTTATTCTTATGTGTACTAACCTATCTCACGAGTTTTGTTCGAGTTTTTGTGGATGAAGTTTTTTTTAGAATAGGTGAAACCGTGATATGAGAGGATTGAACGAGATACAAAAGATCAAGCTTGGGGATGCCCAAGGAACCCCAAGTAAATATTTCAAGAAGTCTCAAGCATCTAAGCTTGGGATGCTACGCATCCCACCTCTCTTCACCAAACAAATATCGGTTAGCCTATGTTGAGCCTAAATTCATTTTTTTGTCCATATGGTATGTGCTATTCTTGGAGTGCCATTTTTATTTTTCTTGCTATTTAAATAAAATACTCAGATCTGAAAATATTTATTGGGAGAGAGGGCCCTCACATAGCTACTTAATTATTTGACTACTCATTGATCTTCACTTATATCTTTTGAGAGTAGTTTGATGTTTACTCTTGTGCTTCACTTACATACGGAGAGTAGATTATTGAATGAATTGAATACCATGAAGTTGAAATTATATGTTCATATCATGCCTGGTAGTAGCTTCACACTGGGTTTAGAAAGTGAAATCTTTTGAATCTTGATAATCACAATATTGGTCATACAAGCAATTCGTGAATGATTAGTATAAGGAAGAGAACTTCCACATACAAATATATTATCTTGGAAATCTTCTATGATTGTGAATACCCATTAATTATTTTCAAACTTGAGCAAATTAGTTGAAGTTGGACAAGGAAGACAACGTAATGAGTTATGGTTGTGTATATTTGCATAGAAGTTATATTGTTATGAATCCTCCAACATGTGGTGTTTGCTTAGGATCTTTTGCTAGCCAAAAATTCATACTAAGTAGAGATACTAATTGTGCATCCAAAAACCCTTAAACCCAGTTTCTTGCCATGAGTGTCTACCATACCTACCTATGGATTGAATAAGATCCTTCAAGTAAGTTGTCATCGGTGCAAAAAGGCAATAAAAATTGCTTCTAAATGTGTTTGATCATTTAGTGTAAGAGAAAATTGAGCGTTGTACAAACTTGTGATGGCAAAGTAACAAAAGCAACGCACTGCATAATAAAGGTTGCTATCATAAGGGGCAATATAACGTGACATTCTTTTGCTTTAAGGGATTGTGCATACAAAACCAAAAAGCGCATGACAACCTCAACTTCCCTCTACGAAGGGCCCATCTTTTACCTTTCAGTATTTACTTTTATGCAAGAGTCAATAGTATGCATTCTCATTTCAACCTCAATTATTATCTAGTTGGCAAGCATCATGTGGTGGGGAAAGATCTAGGCACATATGGCCAGTCAAATATATTTGATCATGACTTATTATTGTTGACAATTATCTCTATGATAAATGAGTTAGGAGGCAAAACATTAAGCCCCTATATTTCTCTGTGTTCAATGGATGCCATTTGTTCTAAAAATATACTTTGAGTACTAGCAATCATAGAAGACTATATGAAGATTGAGTATGTGGAGCTCTTACTTAGACATTGTTGAGAATAAGTTGAATTGCAATTGTTTGGTGACTAAGAACATAGGTTGTTAAGTTTCAAGAGAATTCATTGTTTGAACCATAACATGTGAATTGGTTTCTACTTTATCATGACGAGTTTTATGAGAAAGGGTTGTTGTTATGATGCTAGGAAAAGTGGTTGAAATTATCATTGATCAAACTTATGCACTATGCTAGCATTCACACTTCATAAATTATTTCTTTTATCATTTACCTACTCGAGGACGAGTAGGATTTAAGCTTGGGGATGCTGATACGTCTCCAACGTATCTATAATTTGTGAAGTATTCGTGCCATATTTACAACAATTTTATATGGTTTTGGTATGATTTGCACGGAACTAACCCGGACTGACGTTGTTTTCAGCAGAACTACCGTGATGTTGTTTTTTGTGCAGAATAAAAGTTCTCCAAATGCAACGAAACTTTTTGATGATTTTTTTGGAACAAAAGAGGCACTAGAAGCTTCGTGGGAGGGCCAAAAGAGCCACGAGGTGGACACAACCCACCAGGGCGCGCCAGCCCCCTCTGGCGCGCCCTGGTGTCTTGTGGGCCCCTCGTGGCCCATCTTTCACGTGAAACCGACGCCCAAAAATCCTATATATTCAGAAACCCCCAGAAATAACCCTAGATCAGAAGTTCCGCCGCCGCAAGCCTCTGTAGCCACGAAAAACCAATCTAGAGCCCGTTCCGGCACCCTGCCGGAGGGGGAAATCATCACCGGAGGCCATCTTCATCATCCCTATGGTCTCCATGATGAGGAGGGAGTAGTCCACCCTCGGGGCTGACGGTTTGTACCAGTAGCTATGTGTTCAATCTCTCTCTCTCTCGTGTTCTTGAGATGGCACGATCTTGATGTGTCGCGGGCTTTGTTAATATAGTTGGATCATATGGTGTTTTCCCCTCTCAATCTTGTTGTGATGAATTGAGTTTTCCCTTTGAGATTTCGTTATTACCGGATTGAATACTTTTATGGATTTGAGAGCACTTGATCTATGTCTTGGCACTCAACTCGCGGATTCCCGAGGTGACATTGGGGTAATCTATGCATAGGGGTTGATGCATGTTTTCGTCCTACTTTCTCCGGTAGAAATCTTGGGGCACTCTTTGAGGTTCTTTGTGTTGGATTAAGTATTATGAATCTGAAATTGTTTGATGCGTATCATATAATTAACTCATGGATACTTGTGGTGACATTGGAGTATCTAGGTGACATTAGAGTTGGTTGATGCATATCATATGGTGTTATTTTAGTACGAACTCTTAGATAGATCGATCGGAAAGGATAACTTGGTGTTATTTTAGTACGAACTCTTGGATAGATCGATCGGACAGGATAACTTTAAGGTGGTTTCGTACCCTACAAACAATTTCTTCTTATGTTCTCCGCTAGATAAGAACTTTGGAGTGATTCTTCGTTGCACGTTGAGGGATGGTTATGTGATCCAATTATATTAGCATTGTTGAGAGATTGGACTAGCGAAAGTACGGATCCTAGGCCTTGTTTTCAAGCATTGCAATACCATTTGTGCTCACTTTTGTTACTTGCTACCTTGCTGTTTTTTATTGTTACTATTACAAAAATCAATATCTACTATCATTACTACACTTGTATCACCATCTCTTCGCCGAACTAGTGCACCTATACAATTTACCATTGTATTTTGTGTGTTGGGGACACAAGAGACTTTTTATTATTTGGTTGCAGGGTTGTTTGAGAGAGACCATCTTCATCCTACACCTCCCACGAATTGATAAACCTTAGGTCATCCACTTGAGGGAAATTTGCTACTGTCCTACAAAACTCTGCGCTTGGAGGCCCAAGACGAGTCTACAAGAACAGGTTGTGTAGTAGACATCAAGGACCCGCTCGTCCCCTCGCGGCGCAGGCTCGACCTCGCCTGCTTCCGACAGCCGCCAACTCCTGGCGGCCAGGAGCCCCTGGCTCTCCAACTCCCTTAACCGGTCGTCGGTGGTCCGCGGCTGCAGCCAGTCGCCCTTGATGAATCCCGCTGGCACATCGGCGCTCGAAGAGGATCCACGCGACACCTTCTTCGCCCGCTTGGCCTTCGCGGTCGCGCCCTTCGTCATCTCCGGCGGATTGGGTGGCGAGTCGGGGGTGGTGCGGGGAAGTGGGAGCTCTCTGCGGAGCGTCGGAGGAATCGAAGGAGTGGGGAATGAGACATGTCTCTCTCTCCCTTCTGCTAATTTTTATACCCAGACGCAACGTATCTACGGCCGTCAATCCGCTCCGTGAGATCTGCGGGATCTCCTGCGCGGTACTTCGGGGAAGCGTGGCGTTAATGACAGCATGGAAATCGAGGCACCGCATCCACTTTCCCCCACTTTCGCAGCGTAACCGTCAACGCGCGCGCGTGCATTGCCCACGATTTCAAAACTGGCGGAAATTTCGCCATGATGTGGTCCGAAAAGGCTCCGCGCCTACCGGTTCATTCCAACGCACTGTGGTCCGCCGAATGCATGGTGCGGACCCGTCGAGCACTCGGATAAATTTCTGATGACCACAGGAGTCACGCAAGGAAACTTGAGGGGTCTTCCTCGCTCCAGCATTGTCAACCAGAATTTTTGACGAGCGTACACTCGAGCCGTCAAAATTGTTTCTCCCGAGAGATAATCCGACGCCAGTCGATTGACCCGAGCAGTCGAGCTATTCAAATCATTCGGAATTTGTATAACCTAAATCCATTGCGGTTTTGAGGCCGAGTGGGAAACAACCTGGGTCGTTTCCCGATGCCCCCGAGGCGCCGCCGACGCTCCCGCGCATCGTTCACTCGTCCCCGAAACCTCAACTGGTTCGGGGGCTACTGATGAGGTCACCTACCATAGGTAGGCTCACAGACCTGACATCTAGGGCCCACCTGGGGTCCTACATTATCATTAAAGTCCCTGGGCTACCAATGCATTCGGATGCATCTTCAGGATCCACTTGGATCTCTAGAGTCACTCGGACGTCATCCCGTCAGTCGGCCAGGCACCAGCACTCGGTCAAGAGGAAGCAGGGATGACGTGGGAGCTACAACGTTCGAGGGACTTATTATTTCACATAGAGTGCTGTGAAGACTGACATTACCTGTAACACTCCTAGTTAAAGCAGCAGTTTCTAGTAATGCCTGCAGTTACTGGTATTAATTACCCTTGTAATGGCGCTCGATCGGCGGTGGCGCACTCTATATAAGCCACCCCCTGGCGCCTGTGCAAGGGTTCCGCACTCTACTGTATTCATACCCCCTAAGAAAAAACAAAGCCTCAAGGCACGAGACATAGGGTCTTTACCTCCACCGAGAGGGGCCTGAACTCGATAAATCCGAGTGATACACTTGCGTCGTAGCAAGGCTCCGCCCCCTATTCGTACCCCTGGTATTATTGTTAGGCTTACTCCCTCGACAATAAGTTTTGACAACCTGCAATTTTTTTAATAAAGTTAAACAACATCATCAATGCTATGAAAAAATGAAGTCTTGAGAGTTGGGGTCGCTTCACCATATTTTTATCTTGAGCACTCATGTCCCAATATCTAACATGCAGCTCCACTGGTTCTCATCATAATCAATTTTGGTAACCCGGCCGCATAGTGTAACAAGTGATCACAACAAATCGTCAGTCGGTTTGTAAGAATGGTCTAGATAATTAAAAATGATTCTTACATTGCTCAACCTGAGATTGTTTATCACCGGCTCATCTCCATCTCCCCCTTTGTCGTGACAAGGAGGTTGATGTCGTCCCTATATGCCACCGACAAGCCTGCCTCGGCCACCACTGGCCCATATCTTCTTTGATGGGTTTCTAGATGAAACAAGAAAATAATCAGATGATTATGATTTAGTTGAAATAGCTTTACAAACAAATAGATTGTGAAGGTTGAAACTCATCTCTTCTTGCAAGACAAAACAAAGCTCGACTGTAGAGAAAAAAGAATCTCTTTTCTTTACCTCTTGTTATTACTTCGCTCGCTGGAAGCTACACACATGTTGTTTTAGCTGTGTCAATATATCTTGAGGAACATTAACTGCCTAGGAAACTTCATGTTTCTTTCTCTTCCATCTAAGACAAAAAATATCAATAGAATCAATCTATTTGTGTACTACTTGTAGGTAATTTCCTACTCCATGCTTTTTAAGTCTTGAACGCTTGCAAGGTAGTCTATTTGTTTTCAGAAATGGGCAGGTAGGTAGGTGATCAATCTCTAATTGCCTATAACCCAACCTGATTAAAAAGTGTGTTCCCGAAAAGAAAATTTCCAAAGTGCTATCTACAGTTGACACAGAATAACAAACTTTAAATAAAAAAACATTGCAATTTAGGAGGATAAGCATGGCTTGGTTTTTTTTGTTAGAACAAATGTTCACAACATCATTATTTCGAGTGGCATACTAATTTCCGCCCTTTATTTGAGTTTGATTTCACATGAAGGGTAGGTCCTCCAAGATTTACATATTGCAGTTCTTCAACAAAATTTACAAGTAATCAAACTGCAACGAAATTTCATCCCTACTAATCAAGGTTATCAAATACTCATCCTCTTCTATCTTTTCCTTAGAAGTAACTTCATCACTATTGGTCGAGGGTTATCAAATACTCCTCCTACTCCATCTTTTCCATTGCAGGAACAAAAAAAATTCATCCCTACTGACCGAGCAGTACATCAACACTCAAAGAAACACAGATCCTCCTCCTCTATCTTTTCCTTAGCAGTAATAACACAAGCACTAAAAAAACAAGCAATCACCTCATCCATGGGATAAAAGGAGAATGCCCTCTGAAGTTCCATTATTTACAAAGTTCACTAAATTGCACCAAATCCACATAGGGAGGAAGAACGCACCATGTTTCTCCGAATTCATGGGACAGGGAAGATAGCAGTAGGAGGAGGGCTCGCGACCAAAGGGCCCTGCTCGTCAGCGTCGACCACTGCTCGTTGGAGAGGACCATCGCGTCGGACCCCATCACCAGGATCCGCTCCATGCTCGACGTCGTCCTCCGGTGTTGGGCACACGCAAGCAGCCCATGGAGGAGGGGAGGCGACGGTGACGGGTTGAGAAGGAGGACATAAACAGTGTGAGGAGGAGGCCGTCGCAGCCTCGCCTGGGAGGCACTGCGTCGACCTGAGGTGGAGAGTCAGACTGGGTGGCTCGCAAAGGAGGGTCGTCGACGTCTCACACGTGGCGGCCATCGCAACCCATGCGGCGACGACTTTGATCTACACGTCCAGCTCCGGCAACCTCAATCTTGGAGTCGTCGGGCAATGGGGCAAGCCGGGGTGGTCCTCATCGCCTGGGCGCCGACGCATGTGAATGAGAGACGATTGAGCAGAGTATGGGAGGTGGGAGATGGATTCATGGATAAAGCGTTGAAAAAATCTGTAGGGCTGGCAACTTCCTTCGTTTCGAAAATATCGGTTGGGCTAGTGATTTCCTTCTTAAAAATCCACAGGGCTGGCGTCTTCCTTCGTTCATAAAAAATCAGTGGGGTTGGCGATTTCCTTCCTTCGATGGAGGTAACGAACAAACGAATGATCTACCTGCAGTCGTACATAATGCTTTCATAATGAGATTTATTTTTCATGATTTAGATGTTTATTTCCTTAACATCCGTTATTTGTTTCGTGAAAATATGTTAGTTGTTTCCTAAAACAAATTGCACTAACGAGAGGGATCGGTTGATTCGGGTAAGTTAGGAAAGTTAGATTAAAATCTGTTATTTCTTTCCTGAAAATCTGTTATTTGTTTCCGAAAACAAATTGCACTAATGAGAGGGATCGATTGATTTGGATAACTTAAGAAAGTTAGATCCGTGATTTGTTATACATTAGGAAAGTGTTGATTTGTAATAAAAGAGTGAAGAGAAAAATAAACCGATGGATCAGGGTGGGAGGGGGTGGTGGGAGGAGAGACGAAAAAAAACAGACGAAGGTGGGAGGAGAGACGAAAAAACCCCGTGAAACGTCCGCTACCAAGTCCCCAATTAGGAGTAGAGATTTGCCAACAACATGGGTGTCAGTCTTAGTAAGAGGGGAGGCATTTTTTGCAAAACTTCCATGGCAATTTGTTTAATTAGCAGGAATTTTGGGTAGGAAATTGCTACCATCTGACTCAGATCTAGATCTGACGGTCCTGGGGTGTTCATCATGATTGGGCTCACGCCGAACGTTCGTCAGATATCATTTTCACTGAATTATTGTTGCATTCAATTGGGGCATACGAGAATGTGTGTTACTTAAAAATGATTTGCAAACTGGAGTATATAGTAACACAGAAACATTTGATCCAATAAATACTTTTATTACAAATAACACGAATTAAGGAAGGCGACAAATGAAAAGACAGAAAAACACAAACTTGAATTACGACGGCATTCTCCTAGCAGGGTGGCAGGCCTATACGTTATTGCCTCGAAACTAAAATCCACGCGGATGATCGCTGTTGCTCCTGGTTACTGGTCAGCATCGAACGGATCCTTCCGGAAGGGCACTCGGGTTCACTTGTCGTCGTCATCGTCGTTGTCGTCCGAGAGGCCGGCGATGCCCTCAGGCCCCGGGGCAGCCGCCGATCCATCGGAGGGCCCCTCCGCGGGCGAGTCGGCGGCCGGCGCGTCGGCCGCGGGGGCGTCGGCGGCCTTCTCCTCCTTATCCTTGCCGGCCTTCTTGGCCTTGGCCAACGGCGCGACGGCCAGGGCGACGAGGAGGAGCGTGGCGAGGATGAGGGCCGTGCGGCGGGCCATGGCTCAGCTGCGTCAACCGCGCTTCCTGGTGGTGGTGGTGGCGGCGGCGGCGGCGGCGGTGGTGCTGCTGCTGGTGCTGCGCGTGGTGATCCCTGAGGCTTTGGTTCGTTGTGGATGTGGCGTGGGGAGGGGCGTCGGGGCGGTCTTATGTAGCTGCCGGAGGTGGCTATTTCTGGGCGGGGCTGCCTGAACGTTGCGTCGCGCTTGGCTCTCGGCGGTGGCTACGGCGTAGTGGTGGCGCGCGGTTGTAGCCGCGGGACGGGGACGGATTCAGATCCTGTTCCAGACGGTGGATGGATCTCCACCCGTTTTCTGACCGAAGTGCAAACTTGGTGTCTGTTGTTGACGTACGAGCATGTCTAAGTTGAACGGCTGGCCATGCATTCCAAAACAAAGTCCCCACTTGTGTATTTGTTGTCTTTATTTTTTTGTTCTTTCACGCTGTTTTGTCTTGCCGAGCCCCCTCAACCCCGGCAACCTACTATTGGGCCTGGGCTATTGTCGTCGTTACTGTCACTTGGTAGCCTTTGTTGTTGTAGATTCTCAAAAAGAAAAAAAACCTTTGTTGTTGTTGCACAAGGAAGCGGAAAATGCTATTCGCAGCATTCTGCGGCAAGGAGTCGAGGCTCCGCACACCCTTCCGACTATATTTGGGCCGGCCCAGTTTGCTTAGCCACCGGTTTTGGGAACCTTCTAGGAGGTTCCCTAAGCTGTTTTTTTTGTTTTTTACCGTTTTTTCGTTTTTATGTATCTGTTTCTTTTTTATTTTTTCTTATTTCTTATTTCTTTATTTTTCTTCTTTTCTGTTTCTTATTTTTTTTCTTTTTTTCCAAGGTTATTTATCTTTTTTTAAATAAGTTCATGTTCGAAAATTGTTCTTAAAATTCGAAAAATGTTTTTTCTTCTTTTTTAAAAAAGTTCTAAATTCAAATAATTGCCGTTTTTAAAAAATATTCACATTTTCAAAAAATGTTCAAGTTCCAGAAAGTTGTTCCCATTCTAAAACATTGTTCGGAAATTTTCAGAGAAAATGTTTCCGTATTGAAATTTGTTTGGGAGTTTAAAAAATGTTCATATTTCCAAAAACTGTTCAGGTATTCAAATTTGTTTGGGAGTTTCAAAAAAAATCGAGACTTTCTAAAAATTGTTCGAGTTTATGAATTTGTTTGGGATTTTCAAAAGTGTTCTCCGTTTCAAAATTTGTTCTCAAGATTCAAAAAATGTTCGTGTTTTCAAAAATTGTTCACTTTGATGAATTTTGTTCAGGATTTTTGAAAATGGTTCCCACTTTCAAAATTTGTTCTCAAGATTCAAAAAATGTGCGTGCTTTAAAAAATTGTGTGCGCTTCCAAATTTGTTCAGGATTTTTCAAAATTGTTCTCCGTTTTAAAATTTGTTCTCAAGATTCAAAAAATGTTCGTGCTTTAAAAAATTGTTCACGCTTTCAAATTTGTTCTCCGTTTTAAAATTTGTTCTCAAGATTCAAAAAATGTTTGTGCTATAAAAAATTGCTCACAAATTCCAAAAATGTTCTCAAGATTCAAACAGTGTTAAGCCCAGAACTGTACTTAGTATATTTTAAAGTTCCATTGTATTTTGATGTGCAGGCCTGTTCTAGTGCAGTGGCTAGCACCAAGCTCGCGCAAGCAGGTGGTGCCGTGTTCCATTCCTAGCGCTCCCTTTTTACGATTTTTCACACTCATTTTCGCATTTTCTGAATGGGCCGCCGGCCCAGTCGGTACCCCTTGTGCGACGGGGTGTGTATTTACCGCAAAATGCGGCAAATAGGGGGAGGTCCTATACGCCGCTCGCTGCGGCAACAAGTCGGGGCTTCGCATAGGGCGACCACTGACTGGGCTGGCCCAGTAGGCGCGCGAAAATTTTGTTTTTCTGTTTCTTTTTTCCTTTTCTGCTTATTTCTTTTTTTTTTTGGGTCGTTTTTCTTCCCGTTTTCTTTTTTTCTTTTTTTATCAAAACGAACAAACGATGAATTTCTCAATTATTTTTTGAAAACATGAACGTTTTTTAAAACAGAGAACAAATTTGAAAACACGAACAATTTTTTAAAAGATGAACATTTTTTGAATCTTGAGAACAAATTTTTAAACCAATAACAATTTTGAAAAATCCTGAACAAATTTGGGACCGCGAACAATTTTTTAAAGCACGAACATTTTTTGAATTTTGAGAACAAAATTTTGAAACGGAGAACAAATTTGAAACCCCGAACAAATTTGGAATTGTGAACAATTTTTTAAAAGCACTAACATTTTTTGAATCTTGAGAAGAAATTTTGAAAATGAGAACAATTTTGAAAAATACTGAACAAATGCATAAACGTGAACAATTTTTGAAAACACGAACAAGTTTTGAATCTTGAGAGCAAATTTAAAAAACAAGAACATTTTTTGGAAAACATTTTAAAAAATCCGGAACATTTTTTGAAAATACAGAATATTTTTCGAATTTGAAGAACAATTTTTGAAAATCCCGATTTTTTTGAAAACCCAGAACATTTTTTGATAATCCATAACATTTTTCTAAAAAAGCCAAAAAAAATTCCGAATTTGAAGAACATTTTTTGAAAATCCCGATTTTTTTGAAAACCCAGAACATTTTTTGAAAATCCATAACATTTTTCTAAAAAAGCCAAAAAATTTGCCGAATTTGAAGAACATTTTTTGAAAATCCAGATCATTTTTCTAAAAAGCATAACATTTTCGAATTTTAAGAACAATTTTTGAAAATTCCGAACATTTTTTGAAAATCCAGAACATTTTTCTAAAAAGGAAAAACATTTTTAGAAATTGAAGAACAATTTTTGTAAATCCCGATTTTGTTTTGAAAACCCAGAACATTTTTAAAAAAAAGCAGAAACATTTGCAGAATTTGAAGAACATTTTATGAAAATCCAAAACATTTTTTGAAAATCCGGAACACTTTTCTAAAAAGCAAAAACATTTTCGAATTTGAAGAACAATTTTAGAAAATCCAGATTTTTTTTGAAAATCCACAACATTTTTGAAACAGAAACAGAAAAAAAAATAGAAAAGAAAAAAGAAAACGAAAAAAACCCGGTTCAAAACCGGTTCAGGGAACCTTTTAGAAGTTTCCCGAAACCGAAAAAAACCGGCTGGGAACATCTAGAAGGTTCTCAAAACCGGGGGCGTTGCAGCGGTTAAACGGGCCGGCCCGTTGCATCGCTCGC
Organism: Elymus sibiricus; assembly: GCA_039707655.1. Lineage (NCBI taxonomy): Eukaryota > Viridiplantae > Streptophyta > Magnoliopsida > Poales > Poaceae > Elymus > Elymus sibiricus. Next base: position 309,873,209 of record CM077671.1, read on the forward strand.
TGCTGTATCCCCTTGTGCGAAGCCCCGACATTACGACGCAATGAGCGTCCAATAGGGTTTTCCGCAAATAGGAGCTCCCCAAGGAAGCTCCTAGTCGGCGCCTTAATCGCCCTGCAAACTGGGCCGGCCCAGTTTCAAGGCTGCCTTGCCGCTCGTCCCTCCCCGGTCGCCTTGTTCGCTCGGCCAAGCCGGTGATCATATAGTCACACTGTCCGTTTCCTTCAGGATGATGGGCCTAATCGATCCCCAACTGCAACATTGGTGGGGGAGAAGAAGCGTTGGCTGCATGAGGCCAACTCCACCGCAAGACTCCAAATCGTCTGCGTCTGTCCGTTTGGGGGTAAATGGACAAAATAGACGGCCCAACGCGCGACCCCATCCGCAAAAAACGTTCGTTTCTGGTCCGCTTCGCCCCATCCTGGGCGCAAATTTGGTCTGGCTTTGGGTCTGAAACGGACACACGCGGACGCTTTCTGCATCGTCCTCGTCCGGCTGTGTCCGTTGCTTGGCCCACCTGTCATTGAATCCAAAGGGCCCACCAACCCACCCATCCCTCTCTCTCTCCTCCTTTTCTCAGAATCTTCCTCACCGGGCGGCGGCAGGAGCTCGCGGGGCTGCTCTTGGGTGGGCCGCTGCTGCAGCGCGCGCGAGCGGCGCAGGCCGGCGAGCGAGCTGCGGGGCGGGGCGGGCTCGGCCGGCGGGAGCGCGGCCGGGGCGAGGGCGGGGCGAACGCGGATGCTGCTGGCGGGCTCCTGCCGCACACGCCAACGGCGTCTCCGCCATCGCCGGATACCCCATGGGTCGCGCAGGCAGGCGCTGGCGAGCGGTGGCGTGCCTAGCGCGAGGACGCGGACGACACAGGTGGGCGGCGGGCAGCGCTGCGGGTGCGGGCCAGCGCGACGGGCGACGCGCCCGGCGGCTGGCGCGGGCGCAGGGGAGCGCCGGTGCGTGGTGGCGGGCATGCCAGGCCGGAGCTGCTGCCGCGGGGCTGGCTGGCGAGCAGCGGCGCGTCTGTGACAGGAGGAGGCGGGGGCGAGCAGGCATGGCGCGGGCAGCAGGAGCTCGCGAGCGTTCGCACTGCTGCGCCGGCGACATGAGTGCCACCACCTCCCGTAGCGCGCATGGCAGGCGCAAAGGAGCTGGCGAACGGAGAGGCAGGCGCGGGCGCGGCCGCCGACGAGGTGGCACGGGCGCAGACGAGCAGGGCGTGGCGAGCGGCGAGGCGGTGCGGGCACGACACTGGCAGGGCGCGGCGGGCTAGCGAGCTAGCTGGCTAGCTGTCGCTGTGTGCGAGTGCGCTGGCTAGCTAGCTAGCTAGCTGCGGCATGTACGGGCGGGGTAGCTAGCTAGCCAGCCGTCGCCGTGAGCGAGCTGCTGCATGTCCCGAGGCAGCGCGGCTGGCGAGTGCATGAGCCGCGATGAGGCGGCGAACCCGGCCAGCGCCTGTGCTTGTTGTCGGTGCTTGCGACGGCCGTTCGTGAAGTGTTCGACGGAATGACTGAGCCGGACAAAGCCGGACATATTTTAGTATGGGTCGGCCGCGTTGGGCGCACCAACGACTAAACTGCTCTATACGGACACGCGTGTCCCTTTTTCTAGCCTAAACGGACAAAATTCGGATAAAAACGGACGTCCGTTTGGGGTCTTGCGGTGGAGTTCGCCTGAAGGACATGAGCATCACCTAGTTCGTGTTCAAAGAGGAGCAAATGGTGCAGCTCACTGTATGGCTCAATATGACCACACTCCTGAACAAACCGTCGTATGGCTGGGCAATGGCCATGAGTATATGTGTAAGAGCATCTACAGCCTGACTTGGTAAATTCGACCCCCTCAAACGCCGGCGGACGCGACCGGACGTGTTCGCGGACAGTGACCAGTCACCTCTTAAATTTTCACTTTCACAGTCATGTCATTTACTTTACCCCTATACGTCCGGTCATATGCATGCAATTGGTGGAGATGAAGTGAGAAAATGTGGGCCCAATCCTATGTGGCGGATGCAGGACCACTGACCGGGCATGCTCGGGCACTCCTCATACTCATCTCATATATGAGATGAATACAAGGGGTGCCGGTCAGTCCGGGCATTTGAGGCCCATTTAAGGTGCCCGTCTGGGTCGCATTTCCGTGACCGGTCAGTGACCGGACGGCCTGCCCAGCGTTTGAGACGGATATGAGGTGTCCGGCTGTAGATGCTCTAACCTCTGTCAAAACGAGTGTATCTCTTTGATTCGATAAACATAATGTCGTTTGACCCGCAAAAAAAAGCCCGTTGACTTTTCTTAAAAGTCAAAAAAAATATGAATACAAAAAAAGTTCACGAAATTGAAAAAGGGTTCATAATCTTTTTTTTAAGTTCACGAAATCGGAAAAGTTCACGGTGATATGGGAAAAAGGTTCAATTTAATTGGAAAATAGTTCATGAATTTTGAAAAAAGTTCACCAAATTTAAAAAAAGTTCATTGAATTTGAAAAAAACGTCAATTCAAAAAGAGTTCGTTGATTTTAAAAAAAGTTCATCAATCTTGAAAAAGGTCATCAAAATTGAAAAAAGTTCATCAATTCTGAAAAAAGCTCATAAATTTGAAAAGGAGTTTACTGATTTTTTAAAACATATAGCAAAAATTGGGAAAACTTCACACGTTTGTAAAAGAAATAGAAAACAAAAAAGAAACTGAGAAAAGATATAAGAAAAAAAAAGACCATGTGCATCGCGATCTGGAGAAAGAATAAAAGGAGAAAAAACGAAGTAAATTGTCACATGTAGTTCGTTGTCCAAGTGGTTGCTGCGTTGCTACCTGATGGTTCAGGTCCCACCCCACGTTAGAATCCGTCACGGCGCACCCTTTTTTCAGTTTTAACAGAACGTGCACTTGAGGCGCCTGCTAGTAAGAGCATCTCCAGCCGTTAGGCGCCCCCATGGGCTGAAATAGCGCCGCCCTGGGGCCAACCGGCGAAATAATCGGTTTGGGGGGGGGGGGGCTCGGGTTCTCAGCCGCCGCCCCAAGGTCGCCCCCCAGCCGTCAATTTCGGCCCAGTTTCGACGCAAATTCGGTCCAAATTCAACACTCTTTCGGCACAAATTCAACAAAAACTAAAATTTTATGTGAAAGTTCATCAAGAAATCAATACAAATCAAATAGTTCAACGAAGCAAGCTCTAAATTAAAACAAATCGAACTAGGCGTTGCCCTTGAGCCTCCATAGGTGCTCCATCAGATCGTCCTGCAGTTGTTGATGCACCTGTGGGTCTCGGATTTCCTGGCGCATATTGAGGAAGGCAACCCATGTTGCCGGTACCTGGTGATCAACAACTGCAAGAGGACCCTGCCTGAAATATGGTTCAGTGTCAAACACTGGCTCTTCCTGCTCGCTCTCAATGATCATGTTGTGCAAGATGACACAGCAATTCATCACCTCCCACATCTGCGATTTCGACCAGGTCAGAGCGGGGTACCGGACAACAGCAAATCGAGATTGGAGCACACCAAATGCTCGCTCGACATCCTTCCTGCAAGCCTCCTGACACTTAGCAAAGTGCGACTTCTTGCCTCCTGGCACAGGGTTTGAGATAGTCTTCACAAATGTGGACCATCTCGGATAGATGTCATCTGCTAGATAGTATCCCTTGTTGTAGTGGCGCCCATTGACCTCGAAGTTCACCGGAGGAGCATGACCTTCAACAAGCTTGTCAAGACATTCGAGCACTGCAGGACGTTGATGTCATTGTGAGTTCCTGGCATACCAAAGAAGGAGTGCCAAATCCATAGGTCATGTGTGGCCATTGCCTCAAGTACCACACTGCAACCTCCTTTGGGGCCTTTGTACATCGGCCCAATGCATGCAGTCGATGCTTCCAAGCATCCCAGGAAATCCTCTTGCCACACTCTGTGCTAGGATCCGAGCAGTGTCTTCAGCATTGGGTGATCGCAAATATTATGGTCCAAACACTGCCACCACTGCCCTGCAGAACTTGTACAAACACTCAATGGTGGTGGACTCGGCCATGCGTCCATAGTCTTCCTGTATTTCACCGGGAGCTCCGTATGCAAGCATCCTCATAGCTGTGGTGCACTTCTGGAGTGAGGAGAATCCAACCGTGCCAGTGCAATCCTTCTTGCAAATGAAATAGCTGTCGAACTCCCGGATGGCATTCACAATCCGGAGGAAGAGCTTCCGGCCCATCCGGTAACGGCGCTGAAATACTTTCTCGTCGTGCAGAGGAGCGTCGGAGAAGTAGTCGGTGTAGAGCATGCAATAGCCCTCCATTCGATGCCTCTGTTTGCTCTTGCGGCGGCCCGGCGCCGAGCCACATCGCCACGTCTTGGCATTGTTCGCGAACAGGCTGGCCAACGCGGCGAGGATCATGAGGTGCTCCTCGCCGGCGGCGTCGGCCTCGGCTTCCTCCTCCATCAGAGTCGCGAACGCCTCCTCATAGTCTGAGTCCATGGCCGAACAGGCAAATCGCCGAACACCTGGCGGGCGCGGTGGATGGGCAGCCGCCGGTACCCCGCCTGCGTGGCCGTCGGAGCGGCGCCTGAATCGCCCAGGAAAGCGGGATGGAGACGGAAAGGAGATCCGGCGGGGAAATGACCTTTTCTAGCGGCGGTGCAACGGCTATGGGCAGATGGGCGGCGCCGGAATCAGCATGGCGGCAAGGCGTGCTATGGCTCGCGAGGGCGAAACTGGCGGGGAAAAGGCGTTTCTCGCCTGACAGTGGTGTCCCAAGCGTCGCTTTTCCTTCCGCCGGAGCCCCCAAGTGCCCCCCAGCACAATGGGTTCGGCCTGGGATCGCCGACCCAAAAAAAGGGCCCAACCGGCGGAAATCGGCGTCCTGTGGGGTGACTGGGAGGTTTTTTCGGCGCCAGCGATAAAAAAGTGGCCTGGGGGCCTGTTGGGGGTGCGGCTGGAGATGCTCTAAAATTGCATGTAACGGGCGTCTCAAGCACCCAATAGGGATTGCTGTTGCACATGACCAAAATAAATCTTATGTAAAAATAAAAGGCTTAAAAAAAGGGTACACATTGCACATTTTAACCAAAAAAAGATCCAACCAAAGAAAAAGTCACACGAGCGATATCTTCTTTTGTTTTTTGAGTTCACACATGGGCCATATCTAGGCTTAGAAAAGGTTACAAAAAGTCCCATGCACAATACACACACACATAGAAAATAAATGGTTGCACCACGTCATTTTCTTTTTGATAGGCAAGGAAAACCATTTTCACTCTAAAAAAAACCACAGGTTTTATTTTGAATGGGACACCACAAAGTTGTTGTTCTATAAAAAGGATACACCAAACGTGTGTGTTGCGTGCACAAAAAAATTGCTAATATAAAGATCATGAGAAATAAAAATGTGTTCATAAATTTTTGAAAATATCCATGAAACATAAAAATGTCGATGGACCTAAAACAATCTAGTAAGTTTAATGATCATCGTGTTTTTTTTAAAGTCCAATGTGCATTTAGAAAGTTCATCATTATATTAAAAATGTTAATCTTGTATTTAAAATAAAATTGTATTTAAAAATATCCACCAAGTATTGATATAACGATTGTCGTGCAAAAATTGACAATGTTCTTAAATGTTTTCATCACATATTTAAAAAGTGTTCATCATCCATTAAAATTTGTTGAACGCTGCTAAAAAAATGACTACCACGTATTTGAAAAATGGTTTACTTATATTTAAAAATGTTAGTCATGTATTAAAAAATTATCATGCATTTATATATGTTCCATGTTATTAAAAAAATGTTTTACATATTTAAAAATGTTCATATTGGCCGCATTTGCAGTTGGAGTCGTATTGTACATGCAACTAGGTTGGGTATAGGAGGCAAGTTGTGCGTAAGTGTTTAGAGGCAACTGGATTGGGTTCAGGGACATGTTGAGTGTCGAGTGTGGAAATGCAATTGGGTTGACGTTAGGGCCAAGTTGTGTGTCGAGCGTGGACATGCAACTAGGTCAGAATGGGGGGGGGGGGGGGCAGGTTGCTTGTCGAGTACGGCCATGTAACTGAGTTGGGTTTGGAGGCAAGTTACATGTCGAAGGTGGACATGCAACTGGGTTAGGTTGAGTTGGGTGTCAAGGTTTTACATGCACTAAGTTGGGTCAGGGCAAGTTGCATGTCGAGGGTCGACATGCAACTGGATCGGTGAAGTTGCATGTTAAGGTTTGACTTATAATTGGGTCAGGGTCGAGTGAGGGGGGGAAGCAACTTGCATGTCGAATATGTATATGCAACTAGGTTGGGTCGAGGCAAGTTGCATACCGAGGGTGCACATGCAACTCGGTCGGGAAAAAGATGCACATCAAGGTTTGTCATGCAACTGCGTGTCGGGATTGGGAAGTAGGCAAATTGTTTTTGGAGGATGGACATGCAATTGGGTCGTGTCGGGAGAAAGTTAGTGTCGACGGTGAACCTACAACTATGTCGGGGTCGGGCGGCAAGTTGCATGTGGAGGGTGGACATCCAACTGGGCCAGGTGGAGTTGTGTCTCAAGGTTTGACATGCAACTAGGTCCGTTCGTCGAGGCAAGTTGCATGTCGAAAATGGACATGCAACCAGGTCGAGGTTGGGAGGGCGCAGATTGCGTGTCGAGGATGAGCATTGCTATTGGGTCGGAGTCAAGGGGCAAGTTACGTGTTGACGGTGTAGAAAACCGTCAGATCCCACAGTAGGGTGCCTGGCATGATCGGAAGTACTGAGAGGAGCCCACATGCACAAGTTATCCAGGTTAGGGCCTCTGGAGAGTAATACCCTACGTCCTGCTTCTTCTTATTATTCTTGATGGAGGTATACCTCGTGTGAGCAAGTACAATTGTGTTGATGCCATTCCTACCGAGGGTTGGTCTATCTCCTAATAGATCGGATGAGAGATCCCTAGCCTCCGCTTATATACATTTTAGAGGCTAGGATTTTACAGTGGGAAATGCAATCAAGGGCAGCCGCCACCTCCAACTTGAAGGTCAAGTTGGTCGCTAGGCACCCATCCTTCCTTTCGGGCTCCCAACCGTTACTGGGACCCATAGGCCCTCTGGCGGGCCTCCTGCTGGGTTTCCCTCGGTGATCCAGCCTCGAGGTATACCATCATGAGTAGCCCCTGAGCGTGGCGAAGGTCGCAGAAGCTGATCGTCGAGACCTCCGGCGGACTGCTTTTTTACGTGACGCCTATCTTTGAAGTTTGTAGGATCCTCGAGGCCACCCTACCTCAAACTCTTGGCCTCCTCTTTTGCGGCCTGCGGCCGCGGGACTCTTCGTTTCTCATGAATCATCAGGCCGTCAGATAGAAGTTGGGTCGTCATGGGCCAGCCAATTGGACCTGGGCCATCATCGAGAGACCACACGCCATTGCCGTTTGCCATTACTGATCCTTCACGCATCATCATAGGTGTTCAACGAGACATTGAGAGGGGGATTTCGCCATAATCATTATTTCTTCTTCCTTCTTGAGCTTTCTGCGCATGCCGCCATTAGATCTAAAAACCGTGCGATGGAGCATACGTCCAACTCGTCCTCCGCATCCCCCGACCGGAGTGCTGTGGGGGAGTGAACCTTGAGTCTGTTGTCGCCTCCCTTGCCGGTGCTGACAAACCCACCCGAGTAGTCTAGCGATTTGAGGCGGTCTTCCGTTTCCAGACACAACCTAGACCAGATGGTGGAGATGTAGGGAAACACAATAGAAAACAAAAAAAATTCTGACCTATGCATCAACCCAGAAGCACTATGAAGATGCATTCAATGTTTGATCTGATCATTACTAACTCGTAGCACATCGGAAGTAGTTTTGCTGAAGATCGTTGATGCATATCCCCGCAGCTAAGAATTTACATCCTCCCAACCGCGAGGTTTTTCTCTATCGACCGTCCCTTGGACAACCCTTGGACAGAACTTTGGGCAGATCCTCGGATAGAACCTCAGCCAATCCCTCGAACTAAGATCGAAACTATGACCTCTCTACCGGGTTGCACACATCCGGTGTCAACTATCCAGCAGGGCTTCACCGTCCAGAACTCGGCGCTACCGGAGACTAGACAACCTTTCAGCACTACGAAACTATTTTGTGGAGTGAGAGAAAGCATGCCAGACCATTGCATGGCTTGTGTTGGTAGAAACTTGAGTGAAACGGGGATCCCTTTCCACCTGTATTTATAGTGGGATTAAGGGGTAGAGGCTAGGGGGGAAATACCAAAAAGACCATGAATATTTTCCACCCAAAAGCCACGAAAGGGGGAAAAGTGTGGAGGAGCTCCTCCTTGGTCCGGCCAGCCTTGTGTGGGCCCCCTTTTTTGTGTGTGTTTGGGGGGGGGTGTACGATCGTAAGTACTTCTAGAGGGTGTGTGATTAGACTAGTTGACCAATAAAAACCCAGGCTTGCCCAATTTTAGTTCTTGGCATATTTTAGCAATACTAGCAAGTCTAGTCACACCTTACACATGCAAGTCGAAATAGTAGGCAGCGAAAGTAAAGACTTTGCACATGAACATGAATAAGGGGCCAGAGATAATCAAACACAATGAAGACACGGTGATTTTTGGCATGGTTCTGATATGTGGTTCTATCATACGCCCACATTGATGGAGACTTGATAACCCACAAGTATAGGGGATCGCGACAGTCTTCGAGGGTAGTATTTCACCCAAATTTGCTGTTTGACACAAGGGAAGTTGCTACCTGTAAACTACGTTGGGATTTCCCCAGAAGAGGAGAGGAGATGCAGCAATATAGATATAAGTATTTCCCTCAGTGAGAACCAAGGTTATCGAACCAATAGGGGGACCACGCAAATTCCCGTCTTCAGCACCTACACACAAAAGAGCACGCACTTGCACCCAATGCGGGCAAGAGGGTTGTCAAGCCCCTTGAACTCGTTACTTGCAAGAGATAAGTAGTGATAGATAGATAATGGAAATATCCAAAAAATAAATGGTAGTAATATTTTTAGTGTTTTTGTAATATATATTTTGTGAAGACACGGGGCCATAGTTTTCGCTAGAGGCTTTTCTCTCGAAGAAAGCATATGGTGGGTAAACAAATTACTGTTGGGCAATTGATAGAAAAGCGCATGGTTATGCAATATTTATTCACGGCAATGATCATGTATATAGCATCACGTCCATAAACAAGTAGACCGACTCCTGCCTGCATCTACTTCTATTACTCCACCCATCGACCGCTATCCAGCATGCATCTAGAGTATTAAGTAAAAATAGAGTAATGCTTGGAGCAAGATGACATGATGTAGACAAAGTAAATCCAATCAATATGAATAAACCCCATCGTTTTCCCCTTAATGGCAGTAATACAATACGTGTCTTGACCCCTTCTTTCACGAGGATAGAATACCGCAAGATTAAACCCATCACAACGCACCACTCCCGCTGAAGATAAATCAATCTAGTTGGCCAAACCAAACCAATAGATCGGAGAGCAATACGAAGCTATAACAATCATGCATATAAGAATTCAGTAAGGATTCTATATATTTTCATGAATAAACTGAACATAAACCCCCAATTCATCGGATCCCAACAGAACACACCGCAAAGGAAGATTACATCGGATAGATCACCGCAGGAATCGCATTGAACTTTGTATGAAGATCATAGAGAGAGAGAGAGAGAGATCTAGGTACTAGCTATGGACCCACAGGTCTATGGTAAACTACTCAAACATCATCATGGAGGCAACAAGGTTGATGTAGAGGCCCTTCGTGATTGATCCCCCCTCCGGTAGGGCACCGGAACATGGCTCCGGATGGCCTCCCATAGGAACAGATACTTGCGGCAGCGGAAAAAGTATTTTGGATGGCTCTCGGGTGTTTTCCCGATTTTAGAGAATATATAGAGGCAGAATTAGGTCAGGAGGCCGTGGGAGGTGGCCCCAAGCCATCAGGGCGCGGCTACCACCCCTTGTTGGCTTGGCGCCACCCCGTGTGGCCTCTGGTCTCCCTCCGAAGCTTCCATGTTTTATTTTTGTCCAGAAAAATCATCAAAAAGTTTCGGGGCATTTGGAATTCGTTTGGTACAGTATTCCTGAAAGGCCAAAAACAAGCAGAAAACAACAACTGGCACTGGGCACTAGGTTAATAGGTTAGTTCACAAAAATGAAATAAACAACATATAAATGCATATAAAGTATCCAAGAATGATAATCTAGTAGCATGGAACAATAAAAAATTATAGATACGTTGGAGATGTATCAGGAGTCAAAGAATATTTATGAGTCTTAGCAGTTGAGTTGTCAATTGAACCACACCTGGAATTTCTTTCTGCATCAAAGTGTTTAGTAGCACAGTAACAATAGTAACAGTAATAGCGAAAAGTAGCAGTTTATAGTAATTGTAACAGCAGCAGTAGCAATAGTAACTTAGCGAAGATCAATATGTGAAAATCGTAGGCATCTGATCAGCGATGAATATTTGTGTTGGATGACATTTATCATATAATGTAGGCATGTTTTCTAGAGCAACACAGAACTAGCTCCAAATCATCAATGTAATGTAGGCATGTTTTCTGTATATAGTCATATGTGCTTATAATAAGAACTTACATGACATCTGTTGTCATACCCTCCTGTGACAGCGGGGTCCAAAGAGAAACTAAGGGATATTAATGCCTCCTTTTAATAGAGAACCGAAACAAAGCATTAACACATGGTGAATACATGAACTCCTCATACTACGGTCATCACCGGAGATGATCCCAACTTCTGTCACTTTGGGGTCTACGGATCATAACACATAATAGGTGCATACAACTTGCAAGATAGGATCCAAAACACTCTCATATTCATAAAAACATAATAGGTTCAGATCTGAAATCATGGCACTCGGGCCCTAGTGACAAGTATTAATCATAGCAACATCAATCTCAGAACATAGTGGATACTAGGGATCAAGCCCTAACAAATTGACTCGATTACATGAAAAATCTCATCCAACCCCATCCCCGTCCAGCAAGCCTACAAATAAATTACTCACTCCCGGTGGTGAGCATCATGGAATTGTTGATGGAAAAGGGTTGGTGATGACGACGGCGACGAATTGCCCTCTCCGGAGCCCCAAACGGACTCTAGATCAGCCCTCCCGAGGAAGAACAGGACGTGACGACGGCTCCATCTCGTAAAACGCGATGATTGTTTTTCCCTGATTTTTTCTATGGTAAATGACACCTTATAGAAGAAGATGGGAACTAGAGGCTGGCTAGGGGGGCCCACGAGCTCAGGGGGCGCGCCCTGGGGGTAGGGTATGCCCCTAGGCTCGTGGTCACCATGTGGGTCCCCGTCTTATAATTCTTCCGCCCAATTTTTTATATATTCTGGAAATATTCTTCATAAATTTTCAGCTCAATCTGACTGGAAATATTCCGGTCAGCTCGAGCGTTTGAGCCCGTTTGAGGCGTCCGTCTGGGTCGGTTTTTTTACTAGGGCATCCACCCGGGTGTTCGGGTGGATGGGGGGTTTGAGGCGCCCAACTATAGATGCTCTAAGGGCATCCTCAACGCCCCCATTCGTCCTTGGACCGGGGGACCGGTCCATGAGCACTGATGCAGGAGCCAAACATCCAAAGCTAGCCGCATACATCCGCCTTTATTTTTTTAAAGTCTGCATACATCCGCGTGCTCAAAATAGCTGCATGTCTAGTTTCAGTTTAGCTAAAAAATGTTCACATGTCAATCAACAACATTAGTTCTAACTTAAATATTACGCTCCAATAATGTTGCCTCCTTTCACCGCCACTATCAGATCTTTGTTTAGTTTCTCGATGCCGAATTTGTTGATGCATTTGAGCAAACTCATCAAATATGGCCGGATTCTGGTCTAGAAGTTCGATCAGATCACCGACGTTCTCAAATTCAAGACCTACTGCAACACCCACACCCTCATCCTCGACAAGCATGTTGTGCATGACCACACAACATGTCATCACCTCTCACAAGTTCTCCGGATCGCATTGTTTAGCAGGTCCACGAACAACTGCGAAACTCGCATGGAGAACTCCAAATGCCCTCTCAACATCATTTCTAGCTGCAAAGCGAGTCTTATTCTGGCAAATCGGGTCAGACATGGTCTTGGGAAAGGAATCCCATGATTGATAGATACTATCAAACATATAGTATCTCATGTTGTATTCATGCCCATTGATCGTACATTGGCAAGGAGGAGCTTTCTCTCCAGTCAGTCTGGCAAAACATCAGTGATTGTTGCAGCACATTGATGTCATTGTGAGACCCGGACATGCCAAAAAAGCGTATCAAATCCAAAGATCATGTAATGCAACTGCTTCAAGAATGAAGGACTTCTTAACATGATCCCGATATTGACCTTCTAGATATTTTTGGTAGTTTTTTCACCTCCAATGCATATAGTCAAGGGATCCGAGCAAACCTGGCAGGGCCGGTGTAACACCACCAGTGTCATGCTACAGTAAATTCATGCTAATGGTGCCATGTCAGCATAATTAATTTTTTCGAAGCTTCACTTTGATCCAAACCCAGTCCAATTTCAAATTTAAAATAAAGTCAAACTATTATTTCATCAAACTGTCAAACAAAATTGTTGGTTGGGTTGCAAATATTCCCTAAGTAATTATGTTAAGGAAAAAAACACCACCCGAACTACCAAAATGCCCCTAGGAATTATAACAGTGGGACATCATCAAATAACTTGATCATTTTAAATTCTAAAAATGCTTAAACCTTTCCAAATGGCCTGAAACTTTTTGTGTAACTTAGAAATGTTGTCTAATAATTGTGTGCCAAATCTCATGTGAAAAAAAATCAATAAGTGCATCAAATAAATACAAAACCGAAACTATAAAATAAGAAACAGAAAATAAAAAAGAAAAGGAAAAGAACAAAAGGACTACACTGTGCACTTGGCCCAGAAATTACCACAGTGCGGCCCAGCCCGAGTCAACGTCGTCTCCCACCTCTCTCCCTGCGTGTCGACGCGCGCACAGTTCAGATCGTCCTCACCGGCGGGATCGGCGCCACTGAGGCGCTATAGGGCGCCGAGCAAGGATAAGTGTCTCACCCCGATCCCCTGGCGAAACCCTAGGACCCCCCCCCTGATTCCTTCCCTCTCGCTCCCTCATCCTCTTCCTCTCTGTCATGCCCATCCGAGCAGGGAGGTCGTCGCGCCACCGCCGTCAGCGCGCTCCGGCGCCACCCCGAGCTGCACCCGGTCGTCGAGCAGCTCCGCCGCCCTCCCCTTCTTCACGTGCCCCACTAGATGGCGTCGAGCCACCGCATTGACATCGCCATCGCCGATCGCTTCGCCCACGACCATCGTCGGCCGCCGCCAGATCCCGATACTATGGACGTCACCAACCCTCCACGACCTCGCCAACGGACTCGCCGTGAGCTCCTCCTACGAATCACTCTTTTTCCCGCCCCGCTCGCCGTGTCCTGGCCGCGTCGTGGTCGGCCACTGCGGACGCGCGCACGCCGCTTGTGCCTACCCGAGCTCCGCCGCCGCCCAACATTGTCGGCCGCTCGATTCCGGCCACCCCAGGGCTCGCCGTCGCCTACTCTGGACGCGGACGAGCGAGGTCTACCTTATGGTGTCCTAAGCTTGCCGGGGTGCGTCCCTTGGGCAAATTCCGCGTGGCTCCGCCGTGTCGGACCGTTGCCGTCGTTTAAACGCCAGTCGAATCACCTAATTAACCCACTAACCTTACCCTTGAGACGCTGACGTGTGGGCCCGCCTGGTGTTTAATTAACCCTAGCCGCTAATTAACCTAAGCCTAACTCAGACCACCCACTGACAGCCGGGCCCCACGTGGATTAATTAGACCTAATAAAAAACGATTTAGTTATTTAACTAACTGACGTGTGGGGCCCCTGTTACTATTCATTTGGATAAGCTCTGCTCAGTCAGCCTGCTGACTCAGCCTCTACTGACTGGACCCTTGACCCACTCAACGGGCCCACTAACAGCCTCTATTCACAGTGCTCGGTACACTTTGTTGGGTACCCCTAGCATTCAACATTTAGAAATTTTTGAATTAAAAGAATTCCGGAAATTACAGAATATGCTTAAATCTTTGGAAAAATGTATAAAAAAATCCGCAACTCAGATGAAAATAATTTATATATGAAAGTTGCTCAGAAAAATATAACGAATCCGAATATGCTATCCATTCATCTGTCACATGCCTCTAGCATGATGAACATGGAACTTTTCCCTCCGGATCGTCTGTTCGATAAATGCCGAAGACCCGGGAAATATCCACAGATATTTTCCCGCTCTGTCTATAACGTGTAACACTGCGTTAGGTCACCCCTAGCACTGCATATTGCCTTGTCATGCACCGTGATGCATTTGTTTGCTTTATATTTATTGTTTCTTCCCCCTCTTCTTCTCTCCGGTAGACACCAAGACTAACACTGCTCCCGTATACAACTACGTCCATAACGTCCAGCCACTTGCAGCATAGCTTTCAGGCAAGCAAAACCCCTTGATCATTCCTATTGCTACTTCTTGAGCTTGCGTTGGTTTTCCCCTGAAGAGGAAATGGTGATGCAGCAAAGTAGATAAGTATTTCCCTCAGTTGTTGAGAACCAAGGTATCAATCCAGTAGGAGATACAAGCAAGTCCCCAATCTTCGCACCTACACAAACAATCAAACTCTTGCACCCAACGCTATAAAGGGGTTGTCAATCCCTTCACGGTTATTTGCAAGGATGAGATCTGATAGAGATAGATATAAAAGATTGCTAAAACGAAAAGTAAAACAAAAGTAAAAAGATTACAGCAAAGTATTTTTGGTATTTTTGGTTTATAGATCTGAAAATATAATATGGAAAATAGACCCGGGGGCCATAGGTTTCACTAGAGGCTTCTCTCATGAAGGAAAATAATACGGTGGGTGAACAAATTACTGTCGAGCAATTGATAGAAAAGCGCATAGTTATGATGATATCCAAGGCAATGATTATGCATATAGGCATCACGTCCGTGTCAAGTAGACCGAAACAATTCTGCATCTACTACTATTACTCCACACATCGACCGACTCCTGCCTGCATCTAGAGTATTAAGTTCATGAAGAACAGAGTAACGCATTAGGTAAGATGACATGATGTAGAGGGATAAACTCAAGCAATATGATGAAAACCCCATCTTTTTATCCTTGATGGCAACAATACAAATACGTGCCTCGCTACCCCTACTTTGTCACTGGGTGAGGACACCGCAAGATTGAACCCAAAACTAAGCACTTCTCCCATTGCAAGAATTACCAATCTAGTTGACCAAACCAATAACTCGAAGAGACTTGCAAAGATATGAAATCATGCATATAAGAATTCAGAGAAGATTCAAATAATATTCATAGATAATCTGATCATAAACCCACAATTCATCGGATCTCGACAAACACACCGCAAAAGAGTATTACATCGGATAGATCTCCATGAAGATCATGAAGAACATGGTATTGAAGAACAAAGAGAGAGAAGAAGCCATCTGGCTACTAGCTATGGACCCGAAGGTCTGTGGTGAACTACTCACGCATCATCGGAGGGGCAATGGAGTTGATGTAGATGCCCTCCGTGATCGAATCCCCCTCCGGCAGATTACCGGAAAAGGCTCCAAGATGGGATCTCACGGGAACAGAGGCTTCCGGCGGCGGAAAAGTATTTTCGTGGCTCTCTTTGGTATTGGGGGAATATTTGGGAATTTATAGGCCGAAGAATAGGGTTAGAGGACCTGCAGGGGGGCACAAGCCAGGGGGGTGCCCCCCCTAGGGCGCGCCCTGCAGGCTTGTGACCTCCCGGCAGGTCTCCTGCCTTCATCTCCAAGTCTGGTAGGTTTCTTCTGGTCCAAGAAAAATCATCGCAAAGATTTTATTCCGTTTGGACTCCGTTTAATAGTCCTTATCTGCAATACTCAAAAACAAGGAAAAAACAGAAACTGGCACTAGGCTCTAGATTAATAGGTTAGTCCCAAAAATAATATAAAATAGCATATTAATGCATATAAAACATCCAAAACAGATAATATAATAGAATGGAACAATAAAAAATTATAGATACGTTGGAGACGTATCAAGCATCCACAAGCTTAATTCCTGCTCGTCCTCGAGTAGGTAAATGATAGAAACAGAATTTTTGATGTGGAATGCTACCTAACATATTTATCCATGTAATATTCTTTATTGTGGCATGAATATTCAGATCCGCAAGATTCAAAACAAAAGTTTAATATTGACATAAAAACAGTAATACTTCAAGCATACTAACAAGGCAATTGTGTCCTTTCAAAATAACATGGCCTCAGAAAGCTATCCCTACAAAATCATATGGTCTGGCTATGCTCCATCTTCCCCACGCAAAGTATTTAAATCATGCACAACCCCGATGACAAGTCAAGCAATTGTTTCACACCTTTTATGTTCTCAAACCTTTTCAACTCTTACGCAATACATGAGCGTGAGCCATGGATATAGCACTATAGGTGGAATAGAATATGGTGGAGGTTGTGAGGAAAAGGAGAAGATAGTCTCACATCAACTAGGCGTATCAACGGGCTATGGAGATGCCCATCAATAGATATCAATGTGAGTGAGTAGGGATTGCCATGCAGCGGATGCACTAGAGCTATAAGTGTATGAAAGCTCAAAAAGAAACTAAGTGGTTGTGCATAATGATGAATTCCACTAGTTATATGAAAGTGACAAAATAGGAGACTCTCTGTCATGAAGATCATGGTGCTACTTTGAAGCACAAGTGTGGAAAAAGATAGTAGCATTGTCCCTTCTCTCTTTCTCTCATTTTTTTGGTGGGCATCTTTGGCCTCTTTTTTTTTATTTGGGCTTCATTGGCCTATTTTATTATTTGTAAAGTCCGAAGACTCAACCCAACTTGTGAGGGAATCATAGCTTCCATCATCCTTTTCTCTCACGGGACAATGCTCTAATAATGAAGATCATCACACTTTTATTTACTTACAACTCAAGAATTACAACTCGATACCTAGAACAATATGAATGCTTCCGGTGGTGTACCGGGATGTGCAACGATCTAGCCTAGCAAATGACATCAAAAAACGGACAAGCCATGAAAACATCATGCTAGCTATCTTACGATCATGCAAAGCAATATGAAAATGATGGTGCGTGTCATGAAAAACGGAACGGTGGGAATTGCATGGCAATATATCTCGGAATGGCTATGGAAATGCCATAAGAGGTAGGTATGGTGGCTGTTTTGAGGAAGGGTATATGGTGGGTTTAATGCACCGGCGAAAGTTGCGCGGTACTAGAGAGGCTAGCAAAGGTGGAAGGGTGAGAGTGCGTATAATCCATGGACTCAACATTAGTCATAAAGAACTCACATACTTATTGCAAAAGTCTATTAGTTATCGAAGAAAAGTATTAGACGCATGCTCCTAGGGGAGAGTTTGGTAGGAGTTAACCATCGCGCGCTCCCGACCCTCACACAAAGGATGACAATCATTAAACAAATCATGCTCCGACTTCGTTACATAACGGTTCACCATATGTGCATGCTACGGGAATCACAAACTTTAACACAAGTATTTCTACCAATCCACAATTACTCACTAGCATGACTCTCATATCACCATCTTTATATCTCAAAACTATATGCAAGGAATCAAACTTCTCATAGTATTCAATGCACTTAATATGAAAGTTTTTATAATATCCCTCTTGGATGCCCATTATATTAGGACTAAATTCATAACCTAAACCAATTACCATGATGTTTAAAGACTCTCAAAATAATATAAGTGAGGTACGAGAGTTCAATTATTTCTATAAAATAAAACACCACCGTGCTCTAAAAAGATATAAGTGAAGCACTAGAGCAACATTGCCTAGCTCAAAAGATATAAGTGAAGCACATAGAGTATTCTAATAAATTCACGATTAATGCGTGACCAACTCAAAAGATGTGTGCATCAAGGATGATTGTGGAAAACTATAAATAAAAGACTCATATCATACAAGACGCTCCAAGCAAAACACATATCATGTGGTGAATAAAAATATAGCCTCAAGTAAATTTACCGATGGATTGAAGACGAAAGAGGGGATGCCTTCGGGGGCATCCCCAAGCTTAGGCTCTTTGGTATCCTGGAATATGGCTTGGGGTGCCTTGGGCATCCCCAAGCTTAGGTTCTTGCCACTCCTTATTCCATAGTCCGTCAAATCTTTACCCAAAACTTGAAAACTTCACAACACAAAACTCAACAGAAAACTCGTGAGATCCGTTAGTATAAGAAAAATAAATCACCACTTTTAGGTACTGTTGTGAACTCATTCTTTATTTATATTGGTGTAATATCTACTGTATTCCAACTTCTCCATGGTTCATACCCCCCGATACAACCCATAGATACATCAAAATAAGCAAACAACACAAAGAAAACAGAATCTGTCTAAAACAGAACAGTCTGTAGAAATCTATAGACTTCGAATACTTATGTAACTCCAAAAATTCTGAAAAATTAGGAAAATCAGGGAAATTTGTATATAAATCTTGTGTAACAATTTCAGACTCATTCGACGCTCTGGTGAATTTATAAAATTCCTGGACTGAGCGCAAAAGTTTCTGTTTTTCAGCAAAATCAAATCACAATCACCGTAGACCATCCCAAAGGTCTTACTTGGCTCAAACACTAATTAAAACAAGAAAACACAATTACTACAGAGGTAATAATGTGTAAAGCACTAAAAAACAGAAGCAAAAACAAAAGCATAAAAATAAAATTGGGTTGCCTCCCAACAAGCGCTATTGTTTAACGCCCCTAGCTAGGCATAACGCAATAGATCTAGGTATTGTCATCTTTAGTATGCAATCCATAAGTAGCTCTCATAATAGATTCATAAGGTAATTTTATTTTCTTTCTAGGAAAGTGTTCCATGCCTTTCCTTAATGGAAATTGGAATCTAATGTTTCCTTCTTTCATATCAATAATTGCACCGATCGTTCTAAGGAAAGGTCTACCAAGAATAATAGGACATGTAGGATTGCAATCTATATCAAGAACAATCAAATCTACGGGCACATAATTCCTATTTGCAACAATAAGAACATCATTAATCCTTCCCATAGGTTTCTTAATGGTGGAATACGCTAGATGCAATTTTAAAGAGCAATCATCAAATTCATGGAAACCTAGCACATCACATAAAGTTTTCGGAATCGTGGAAACGCTAGCACCCAAATCACACAAAGCATGGCACTCATAATTCTTAATTTTAATCTTAATAGTAGGTTCCCACTCATCATAAAACTTCCTAGGTATAGAAACTTCCAACTCAAGTTTTTCTTCAAAAGATTTCATCATAGCATCCACGATATGTTTAGTAAAAGCTTTATTTTGATTATAAGCATGCGGAGAATTCAACATGGATTGCAACAAGGAAATACAATCAATCAAAGAACAACTATCATAGTTAAAGTCCTTGAAATCCAAAAGAGTGGGTTCATTGCTATTTAAAGTTTTGACATCTTCAATCCCACTTTTATCAATCTTAGCATTAAGATCTATAAACTCCGAATCATTGGGACGCCTTTTAACTAAAGTTGACTTATATCCAGTCCCATTTTTATCAAGATTTATATTATTAGAAAACAAAGATTCAATAGGAGTCACATCAATCACTTTAAGATCTTCATCAATACTATCACGAGAACACACTTTTTCAAGCCATTCACTCTTAGCACACATTCTAGCGGTTCTTTCCTTACACTCATCAATAGAAATTCTCATAGCTTTTAAAGACTCATTAATATCACGCTTGGGTGGAGTAGATCTAATTTTCAAAGAATCAAGCTCAAGCGAAATTCTATCAACGTTCCTAGCCAAATCATCAATCTTGAGCAATTTTTCTTCAATCATAGAATTGAAACCCTTTTGCGAACTAATAAATTCTTTAATATTATTCTCAAGATCAGAGGGCATCTTATTATAATTTCCATAAGAATTATTGTAGGAATTACCATAATTATTAGAGGAATTACTAGCAAACGGCCTAGGATTGAAATTACCTCTATACGCGTTATTACCAAAATTGTTCCTACCAACAAAATTCACATCCATAGATTCATTATTATTATCAATCAAAGAAGACAAAGGCATATCATTAAGATCAATAGGAGCACTCTTACTAGCAAACAATTTCATTAATTCATCCATCTTTTCACTCAAAGTATTTATTTCTTCAATAGCATGCACTTTTTTACTAGTAGGAGATCTTTCGGTATGCCATTGAGAGTAATTTGCCATAGTATTATCTAGGAGTTTAGTAGCTTCTCCTAATGTGATTTCCATAAAAGTACCACCCGCGGCGGAATCAAAAATATTTCTAGAAGCAAAATTCAATCCCGCATAAAAATTTTGTATAATCATCCATAAACTAAAACCATGCGCGGGGCAATTTCTGATCATTAGTTTCATCCTCTCCCAAGATTGTGCAACATGCTCATAATCAAGTTGCTTAAAATTCATTATATCGTTCCTAAGGGATCTTAGCGGGCGGAAAGTACTTGGAAATAAAAGCATCTTTACACTTATTCCATGAATCAATACTATTTTTGGGCAAAGATGAAAACCAAGTTTTAGCACGATCTCGTAGTGAGAACGGAAATAGCTTCAATTTAACAATATCATTATCCACATCTTTCTTCTTTTGCATATCACACAACTCATCGAAAGTATTTAGATGGGATGCGGCATCTTCACTAGGAAGGCCGGAAAATTGTTCTTTCATAACAAGATTAAGCAAAGCGGCATTAATTTCATAAGATTCCGCACTAGTGGCGGGAGCAATCGGAGTACTAATAAAATCATTATTATTAGTATTGGAGAAGTCACACAACTTGGTATTCTCTTGAGTCATCGTGACAAAGCAAGCAATCTAGCACACAAGCAAACAAAAAGCAAACAAAAAGACGAACGAAAGAAGGGCGAATAAAAAGGCAAATCTTTTTGGTTTTTTTCTGAAAATCGTTTTAGAAGTGGGGGAGAGGAAAACGAGAGGCAAATGGCAAATAATGTAAATGCAAGAGATGAGTTTGTGATGGGTACTTGGTAGGCTTGATGTAGATCTCCCCGGCAACGGCGCCAGAAATCCTTCTTGCTACTTCTTGAGCTTGCGTTGGTTTTCCCTTGAAGAGGAAAGGGTGATGCAGCAAAGTAGATAAGTATTTCCCTCAGTTGTTGAGAACCAAGGTATCAATCCAGTAGGAGATACAATCAAGTCCCCAATCTTCGCACCTACACAAACAATCAAACTCTTGCACCCAACGCTATAAAGGGGTTGTCAATCCCTTCACGGTTATTTGCAAGGATGAGATCTGATAGAGATAGATATAAAAGATTGCTAAAACGAAAAGTAAAACAAAAGTAAAAAGATTGCAGCAAAGTATTTTTGGTACTTTTGGTTTATAGATCTGAAAATATAATATGGAAAATAGACCCGGGGGCCATAGGTTTCACTAGAGGCTTCTCTCATGAAGGAAAATAATACGGTGGGTGAACAAATTACTGTCGAGCAATTGATAGAAAAGTGCATAGTTATGATGATAACCAAGGCAATGATTATGCATATAGGCATCACGTCTGTGTCAAGTAGACCGAAACGATTCTGCATCTACTACTATTACTCCACACATCGACTGACTCCTGCCTGCATCTAGAGTATTAAGTTCATGAAGAACAGAGTAACGCATTAGGTAAGATGACATGATGTAGAGGGATAAACTCAAGCAATATGATGAAAACCCCATCTTTTTATCCTTGATGGCAACAATACAAATACGTGCCTCGCTACCCCTACTTTGTCACTGGGTGAGGACACCGCAAGATTGAACCCAAAACTAAGCACTTCTCCCATTGCAAGAATTACCAATCTAGTTGGCCAAACCAAACCAATAACTCGAAGAGACTTGCAAAGATATGAAATCATGCATATAAGAATTCAGAGAAGATTCAAATAATATTCATAGATAATCTGATCATAAACCCATAATTCATCGGATCTCGACAAACACACCACAAAAGAGTATTACATCGGATAGATCTCCATGAAGATCATGAAGAACATGGTATTGAAGAACAAAGAGAGAGAAGAAGCCATCTAGCTACTAGCTATGGACCCGAAGGTCTGTGGTGAACTACTCACGCATCATAGGAGGGGCAATGGAGTTGATGTAGATGCCCTCCGTGATCGAATCCCCCTCCGGCAGATTACCGGAAAAGGCTCCAAGATGGGATCTCACGGGAACAGAGGCTTCTGGCGGCGGAAAAGTATTTTCGTGGCTCTCTTTGGTATTGGGGGAATATTTGGGAATTTATAGGCCGAAGAATAGGGTTAGAGGACCTGCAGGGGGCCACAAGCCAGGGGGGCGCGCCGCCCCCCCTAGGACGCGCCCTGCAGGCTTGTGACCTCCCGGCAGGTCTCCTGCCTTCATCTCCAAGTCTGGTAGGTTTCTTCTGGTCCAAGAAAAATCATCGCGAAGATTTTATTCCGTTTGGACTCCATTTGATATTCCTTATCTGCAATACTCAAAAACAAGGAAAAAACAGAAATTGGCACTAGGCTCTAGATTAATAGGTTAGTCCCAAAAATAATATAAAATAGCATATTAATGCATATAAAACATCCAAAACAGATAATATAATAGCATGGAACAATCAAAAATTATAGATACGTTGGAGACGTATCACCTATATCGCCCATTCCTTATCTCTCATGCTTGCATTAGATTTTGCTACTGTTGTTGATAGATCCTATTCGGATGCATAGCCTGCTTTTGTAACCTGCTGTTGTACTTTACCAGTCTATCCTAAATGCTTAGTATAGGTTGGTTAGTGATCCATCACTGGCCCCTCACCTTGTCCCTGTTGCCCCCGCTTCATCATCGATGGCTCGATCAACGTGATCGACACCCTGAGCCCGACACATCACCTCACCCCCCTTAGTTGTACGACTCTGCAGAGCTACTATCGAGTGCCGAGGGTGATACCTCATAACACACTCCTGATGATAACTCTGTAGTGTAGCTAATCGGTCGTGGATGACGGAGGGTGGTTCCTCCTTCACCACTTCCGGTAACGACTCTGTCGTGCAACACCTCAAGTGTGAATCCTCGAGGGTGATTCCTCCCAGGCTAACATGACAGTTACATCGAGTGGAATCCATCGAGGGTAATTCCTCAGATTCCCCCTTGATGTTATGGACACACGGTTACTTTGATTTTAACCCAGAACCATGTGAAAGACGGGTCGGCCCCGAGCGGTACCTGCGAGGGAAATGTGAAAGACGGGTCGGCTCCGAGGGGTACCCGCGAGTGATGTGTAGTCGGGTTGACCAGGAAGGTACCCGCGAGATAACTACGCGGCACGGTTGGGCATTCTTAGCCCTAGCCGTAAGTCCGGGAGACAGGGCGACAGGACCATAGATCATGGATCATTGATCGTCTCCGCGCGCTACCAAGACACTAACGGGTTTGGATATGTGATCTGAGTAGGCCTCTGGCCTTTTTCGTACTGACCATGACGCGGGAATCCGTATGGGAACTCTGCGTTGTACATTCTCTCGAAAGCTCCTCACATGTCGCAGTGAGCGGCACGCGCCCAAGTGGCCCACGTAAGCACCTGCTTTGTTTAAAGAGGTGCCAGGACTGACACCGGCCGTCCTCGTAACGCGCAGGAGTGCTTAGGGTGATGGGTCCATGACCCCTGAGCACTTAGGATTTAGACCGGCGTGTTGACCTCTCTGTTGAGCCTACGTAGGACTACGGCTTGTTGATCAGCCGAGGCCAGGCATGACCTGGAAAGTGTGTTCGACCGGAGCTAATCGAGCGTGTTGGGTAAGTTTGTGCACCCCTGCAGGGAAGTATATCTATTCGAATAGCCGTGTCCACGGTGACGGATGCTCGGAGTTGTATCCCGATCTATACAACTAGAACTGGATACTTGTGACATTGAAATGGAAATGATGGCTTTGGGATTGCTTTCTCACAGGGAGTCGAGGAAGGATCTCTGGGTGTTACTACAACATACTTATAATATGCTAATCTACACTCTTCTAATGTTGCAAGACACTGCAAGATGCTAGTCTTCCATAGGCCAGGTTTTTGCCTCTCTTCTGGCTTTCTGCAGTTCAGTCCAAAGATATAGCCCCATTCATTTGATACTGATGCATACTTAGCATAGATCTGATGTAAGTCTTGCGAGTACTTTGGATGAGTACTCACAATTGCTTTGCTCCCCTTTTCCCCTTAATACGATTGCTGCGATCAGATGACGGAACCCAGGAGCCAGCTGATCCCGCCGATGGCTAATACTACTCCGACGGAGCCTACTATTACGTGGAGGCCGCTCCCGACCGGCAGTAGATAGGAGGCTCCGAGGCAGGAGGCCTTGCTTTTTTGATCCATGTTGATATTTGTGCTAGCCTTCTTATGGCGAACTTGTTTACTTATGTGTGTACTCAGATATTGTTGCTTCCGCTGACTCATTTGTATCCGAGCTTATGTATTCGAGCCCACTAGGCCCCTGGCTTGTAATATAAAGCTTGTATGACTTTAATTTATGTCTAGAGTTGTGTTGTGATATCTTCCCGTGAGTCTCTGACCATGATCATGCGCATTTGCGTGTATGATTAGTGTACGATCAAGGCGGGGGCGTCACAAGTTGGTATCAGAACCGACTGCCTGTAGGAAGCCCCTTTCCAACTCCTTGGCCGAAGTTGAGTCTAGTCTTTGAAAAACTATTTTATTAACATTGTTGTGTGGATTACGGGCCCACATCACAAATGGGTGGTATTAGGATCTTTTTATTCCTCTCCTTTACTCTGGGATTCTGATCTCTCTTCTTTTCGGGTTAAAGCTTTTACTAACTCTAACTCTAGGTTCTCGTAACTACTTCCTCCTGGAGAGCCCCTCATTCCAGATGATGGCTTGATTCATCAGAAGACTTCGAAGATACTCTCTGATGTTCTTCTGAGAACTTGTGTTGATCGCTTTTGTGATTCCCTTCCATCGTCAACCCCTATGGATAACTACATACAAATGTCGTTCATACTTTCATTCCCAGTTGCTCTTGTTATTACAAGGTACATCGAATTATTCTCCGACTTTTTAAGAATTCCTTGTGCCACTACCTGGCAGTTCTAGCCGCACGAATACACCTACGAATAAATCCTCACACTTACTGGGGATTCGTTCATCCTCAGTTGTCATGTGTTTCACAAAATTCTTGGAAATGCTATTCGATCTTCCGAAATCCTCAGTATCCTATTGCTCTTGACCTTCCCTTACCTGCTTGCATTATGGTTAATTCCATATGTCTAGCAATATTCATTAAAATCCTTTGTGATTGTCATTCTGATCTTATTGATTCAACATGTGTGCGAATGCACGCAATCACCAATTGATCCTTAGAAATTATAATTTCGGCTCAGACGTCATTTTAGACACGAGCTTGTTCTCGCCAATCAAATTGCCATCGATTGTGCCCCTAAGTCTATTCAACTTATCCATCCTTCATCAGAGCGTCTGCTTCTGATCCTTCGTTTTGAAAATCATAATTCCTTTGTTATTTAAGCATCGAATTATTCAGGTGTTCTATAATCCGATGCCTTGCATTCTTTCTCCCTCTGATTGAGTACCGATACTCACATCAGCTCCGTTGTGGACCGCTAGACCCATAGCTGGGTTTATTATCCGAAAGTATCCTTCACATTCAAAATTCTTGTGAGTTCTTCCCATGATACATAATGCCTTGAAAAATTTGTATCCTCTGCTTTTGTCAACCATGCTCTACCTTCGAGCTTGTGTTATTTACTCTTGAAGATTGTGGTATATGTTCCTAAGATGCCCCTATGGGTTGAACCTATGCCTTCCCTAATCCGTGTGAACCCGAGAGTTTTCACGAGTCATACTCTTCTGGTGTTTTGCCCGATAAAATTTCAACACTACAACTTCATCGAAAGTGAGAAGTGAATGAAAGGTTATGCATTGGAGAAGTGGGAGTCGAGCTTGAACTTTGTGTTCTTTCCCATGGACATGATGTAGTTCTTATCATGGAAGCTTCTGGTAATAATAATTATCACCTTGTTATAGATTCATCTTGTATTTTGATTTGGTCCTTTGCAACCGTGGTTCCGACCATGATTGTTCTTCTTTGATCCCATTTCTTAGACAAGTTAAAGCACTTGTCTTCTGAGATTAATAGGCCTGCCCAACCTCTATTTTGATCTACCTTCAAGTATTACCCCCTGGTATCTCGAGGATATCATGCCATTGCACTACATCTTATGAATTTTAGATGAAGTAATACCTTTCCCTGTCATAGTCACCCCACGAGTTGTGGGTTGTCGTCAACCGAGAACACCGAATAGTGAATCGATTCCGCAATATGATTCAATAACTCTAAGTAATTTTCATTGCTTACGAGTTTAATATGACTCCATGTCATTCCTAGCCTGATCGGGCTACATCATTATCGTGCTAATTTTAACTGTGCTACCTGGCCCTTCTTCCCGATGCACATTTCTGACACTGAGCTAAACCTGTGTCAAACTTTCATCATCATATCGTTTTGCTTACACTACATGATGGAATCTAAGCTTGCGTCATATCCGTGGTTCCATTGACCTTTAGCTTCACAATTCCATCTGCTTTGATCATCTTACTAATCGATTACATCTTCATGAAACCTCTCGACAAAATGTGTCGTGGTCATCATTAACATTATGACCTCCTCCAAAAGGTCAATTGAATTCATGATGAGAAATATCATCCTTGCCCCTTGATGATTTGAGTTACCATCGACAACATTTTTGCCTTCCCTCCAATGCAAACTTGTTCATGTTTTGTGTTGTACCTTGAGTTCCTTCCTATCCAGCTTATGTTATATTTTACCTTGGAGTATTACCATCATTTATGTCAAGAATGTTGTGAGGATTTCACCACCTTTTAAGAATTATTGGTAGAAGTGATACTTCTCGCCATCTCCATTCATTTCTTGGTCCCCGTGTTGTTTCTAACTGGAATACCGACAAATGGACTGTGATGTGTAAATTCAACACTTCTAGCATAGCAACCCTATTGCCTTGAAGTTAATGAACAATAAGTCCATTCTTAGTGTGTTGGTTGTTGAATCACCATTCTAACATTGGTCGTGCTACTTAGTCCAGATTTCCGGTTGCACCTTTCAATCAATGTTTAATTGAGGATGGTTTCCTCGGGCATACGTCATTATATCATTTGATCTGACAAATACTATCACATTGTTCACTTAATAGTGGAAAACAATGTTTTTGGAAATCTTGATAAATTGTTGCTGAGCCCATCGGCCACATCCTCACCTTCTTTGTGGTTCATGATGAACATTTAAGCTAGTGTTGGAAACTTTTGAAAGCATTATCTTGGTGCCTAGCTCATGAAGAATATGTTTGATAAAAGGAGTGTTTTTCTCTAAGTTCACATGCATTTTTGCCGCCGTGAATATGAGAAAGTTTTGTTTTGCTTCCTCTGGAATCATCCCAAATCATTCATGCATGTGCGAAGTATTATATGGTTTGAATATTTGCTACCTTCACTCCATATAAATTTCCTAGCACCCCAATCCACTGATTGATTTGATTTAGGAAAAGAAGTTCCTTCGCAAGAGCTAATCCAGACATACACGTGGACTTTGATGTCCTCGATGATGGTTTCCAACCCGAACTCGGTTGCATTTTGTTGTAAGACTTTTTTGTGGTCACGATTATCTTGGACAATGTGCTCACGTGTGTCTTCAATCCAACTCATGTTTCAGAGCTTGCTTCCGCACTTCATTTCCTGAGAATCCTGCAATGTCATCTCGTGATTTGTGTTGCACCCCTTTTTCTTGTCAGACATGCTCCTAACACCAATCAGATCTGGATCTCAAGCAGATATGATTGTTGGAACATTTTCCAAGAATTATAACATTGGTCTTTATGTAACCCGGTAAGGTGATGTCATGTCTAGCAACCTGGCCGGAGGACCTATTGTTATAGTATCTTCTTTAGTAAGGTTAGCCATCCTTCCATGAGGAAATTGTAGGACTTATTTTATAAGTTGTTCCTGATGGATCCTTTGTGTATCCAAAGTCAGACCTTTACCTGATGACCATGTCAATGCTATCCCGAAGCATGTCGGTGGTACTCCGATCATTAACAAGAACATTGGAAGCGCAATGTTAAAAAATTCTTGGTCAATTATCCAAACACCGTTGTGTGGGTAACATCATAAATTTCCTCACCCCTTTACCTAAATGGTTATCTACTTGCTGTCCTGATATGTATATCATGCTCTGCTTGTTTTTGTGAAGGATTTACTCCTAATACTTGTGTTTAAACACATTTTCCTTTCCATTGGTCTGTTTAATATGATAATCACATTTTCCTTTCCATTGGTCTGTTTAACCTTTCTTATAATCTAACTTATCTGAGCAGTGATAATTCCCTGCTTAGGTAAACACCTCGGTATAGAACTCTGTCAGTAAGACCCTATTGCTATCATTGTTAACATTCCGGTAACCGCCGGTGGACGAGAACTTTGCCTATTGGTCTGCCTCGTTTCAACGAGCAGGAAAATGGTTCTATTCCTCCCCCGCCCTTGGTATCGACGTTGTTGCCAAGATAACTGACAAGCTATCCTCTGACATGTCTTGCTACCATGACCGTACAAGATGTCACTGCTCTTCCTACTCTTAACTCACATGGTGGGCCCATAACCCACAGTTCCACAGGATCAAAAACTGACGCTCCTGTACATCTTTGTTTCCAAAGTATCTTTTGCACTTGGCTTCGTATGTAATTCCTGAGCCAGCGTCCAAGGGATGATCTATTCTAATATCAGACGCGATATTTATTTTCGTTGCTCTGAACCCTGTCACCTTCTGATTAGGCATCGAATGATTGCCTACCCGTTTGAAACTTTTAACCATCGTATATTGCTCTCAATGAATTCCCTGAGTTACAACTCGGGAAATAATTCATGTCTTCTTACTTGAGTTCACCGTCAGATGCCCAACTTTGTGGAGATACGTTCTTCCAGAGTTTTCCCTCTTATTGCATTTGTAGGACGATGAAGATCCCGAAGAAAGGATGACAACTTCATCATGACGCCCTGATGCAGAGAAATGAACACACCAACGTAATGGATCAACTACTCGGGAAGAGCAACCAAGACCAAGAAGACTCGTTATAATTTCATAACTAGACTTTCCCCCCTTCCTCCACCTCTGAAATCTCGGGACGAGATTTCTTGTAGTGGAGGAGATTTGTAAAAACCCCAGTGTCATGCTACAGTAAATCATGCTAATGGTGCCGTGTCATCATAAGTAATTTTTGCTAAGCTTCACTTTGATCCAAACCCAGTCCAATTTCAAATTTAAAATAATGTCAAATTATTATTTCATCAAACTGTCAAACAAAATTGTTGGTTGGGTTCCAAATATTCTCTAAGTAATTATGTTAAGGAAAACAACATCACCTAAACTACCAAAATGCCCTAGGAATTATAACAGTGGGACAACACCAAATAATTTGATCATTTTAAATTCTAAAAATGTTTAAACCTTTTACAAACGGCCTGAAACTTTTTGTGCATCTTAGAAATGTTGTCTAATAATTGTGTGCCAAATCTCAAGTGTAAAAAAATCAATAAGTGCATCAAATAAATACAAAACCGAAACTATAAAATAAGAAACAAAAAATAAAAAATAAAATGAAAAGAACAAAAGGGCTACACTGTGCATGCACTTGGCCCAGAAACTGCCACAGTGCGGCCCAGCCCGAGTCAACGTCATCTCCCACCTCTCTCCCTGCGTGTCGACGCGCGCACGGTTCAGATCGTCCTCACCGGCGGGATCGGCGCCACCGAGGAGCTACAGGGCGCCGAGCGGGGATAAGTGCCTCACCCCGATCCCCTGGCGAAACACTAGGACCCCCCCCCCCCCCCCCCGCCCCCCGATTCCTTCCCTCTCGCTCCCTCATCCATTTCCTCTCTGCCATGCCCACCCTATAGGATCGAAAGTATGTCTAGAGGGGGGGGGCGAGTAGACTACTTGACAAAATAAAAATTCTACCTTTTCCCAACTTTAAGTGTTGGCAGATTTTAGCAATGATAGCAAGTCAAGCACACCCTACACATGCATGTCTGCGAGTATAACAGCGGAAAATAAAGACAATCATATGTAATAGAGGATAGGGAGGAAGATCAAACGCAATTTGGAGACACGAAGATTTTTCCCGTGGTTCCTATAGGTGGTGCTATCGTACGTCCACGTTTATGGAGCCTTCAACCCACGGAGGGTAACGGTCACGAGAGTCCACGGAGGGCTCCACCCATAAGGGTCCACGAAGTAGCAACCTTGACTATTCCATAACGGCTTCTGTCCACGAAGGACTAGCCTCACTATGGGTAGATCTTCATGAAGTAGGCGATCTCCTTGCCCTTACAAACTTCTTGGTTCAACTCCACAACACGAAGTAGGAGGCTCCCAAGCGACACCTGACCAATCTAGGAGGCACCACCCTCCAAAAGGTAATAGGCTCGATAATGATGATGAACTCCTTGCTCTTGTGCTTCAAGATGATAGACTCCTCAACACTCAATGACTCTCTCACAGATTTGGCTTTGGTGGAAGAGATTGATTGGGTGGAAAGCAACTTGGGGAGGCTAGAAATCAAGATTCATATGGTTGGATTGGAATGGCTTGATCTCAACACATGAGTAGGTGGCTCTCTCTCAGAAAACTGGATGGGCAAGTATGGAATAGTTCTGAGTGCTTCTCTCTCGAGTGAGTGGTGGTGGAGGGGTATATATAGGCATCTCCAAAAATCCAACCGTTACACCTTAACTGACCAACTCGGTGACACTGAAGTATATAACTCAGTGGTACCGAGTTGCTCAAAAGGTAGCAACTTTTGAATCTCGGTGAGATCGATATATAGTTCTCGGCAGTACCGACAAGGTGACCAACGGTCAGATTGCAAACTCGGTGGCACCGATCCTAAAACTCGGAAATTCTGAATTTAAGAAAAGGGGCAACTGAAAGTTGGCAACTGAAACTCGGTGGCACCGATGCAGAATCGGTTGTATCGAAAACTTAGGGTTTGGCTGGGATCTGTCTGAGGTGAAAATCGGTAGGGCCGAGTGGGAAAATTTGGTGGCACCGATTTTGCATGATAGGATTTTGACAGACTTTTTTGGAAGAGCTTGTGGGTGTTTTTGGTGACTATCACTTGTGCACGTGGAGCATTTTGTTCACCAACAATACCTCACCCCCTTTTAATAGTATTGGCTTTCCTATAGACTCAAAGTGATTTCTCACAAAGTAAAATGTAGAGTCTTCTTGCTTGAAGCTTTGCCAATCCTATTCCTTGCATCTAGGGGTCTCTCCACAATCCTTTTGCCATCCCATCATTGAACTTTTCCTGAAATATACTTAGTGGAAACATTAGTCCAATGAGATATATGTTGTTATTAATTACCAAAACCACCAAGGGAGCAAATGTGCTTTCAATCTCCCCCTTTTTGGTAATTGATGACAACATATAGATCAAAGCTTCGACATATGATATAATCAATGAATATAATCGTCACTTTGAGAAGTATGTGATAAGCAAGAGCTCCCCCTAAATTTGTGCACTATTTTGAATTTGCGTTTGAATGCAAATGCACAATCGATTAGGTATATGGGGCACTCTTCCATGTCACATACAACTTGGTGGTGTGCGAGAGTAACATGCATGAACATCATAGCACACCACAACAAGCAAAAGTGAATGATCATCTCATGGGCATCTCAAGGATAGGAAATAGTAGTAGCACACATCAAGTGTATGATCAAACACAAACAAGGTTTAACACAAGCAACAAACCAAAATATATCAATGTTTTTGAAGAGCGATAAAAGGCAACACTCTCCCTCTCTCGAAGCCCTAATGATCTATACAACTTCTCCCCCTTTGGCAACAAGTTACCAAAAAGTTCAAAGGTATAGAACTAAGCGCCTCTCTGGGGCTGATCTCCTCCGGTAGCTGATGAAGGAGTCGAGAGAACGGCATCAGCGAAGACTTCAGCAGACGTCATGGATGGAGTTGGAGTAATAACTGGAGGTACTGGTGTAGCTGATGGAACTGAAGGAGCTAATGGAGCTGCAGCAGGTGCTGATGAAGAAGGCCTCAACTCTGGAGCTGGCACTGTAGGAGTCCTGGCTTTAGTCCTGAACTGGGTGTCGGTCCTGAGAGGTGGACTGTCCTCATCATCATCTGTGATGTTAGGACTGGGCACGCCATCAACTTCTCTCTTGAGCTCGGTTACAGTCACTGTGAGCTCATCCACCTTGTTGTTTAGAATGTGAAACTTGTTCTCAACAATCCTTCCCAGACTCTCCTGGTTCTTCAAGATATTGCCAATGTCCTTCTGCATGTTGAGCACAGAACTGAGAAGAAGATCCATCTGCTCACTCCGGGTCTTTGGCACCTGAGCACTAATGTCTCTGGCTGCCTCTGTCTCTGCCTGTGCTGTAGCTGAGGTGGAATGTTCTGGATCCATCACCACGACATTGTCTTCGAGCTCTGGCAGGAGTGGCAAGTGTGGTCGATCAAGTGCATACACGTGCTTCTCCAGCTGGGAGTTGATAAGCATCTGAATGTATGGTGCATATCCACATGATCTCTTCCGATCTGCAGCAGTCCTCTTCACGGTCTCAACTATCAAGTCCATCACCCTAAATCTGGTGTGTTGGTCAATATGGAGCAACATGTTGATAGAATAACCTCTGATCATCTTCTCATCTCCAGACTTAGGTATCAATGTATGCCTCAAGATAGTGTTAGTGGTGCGTACACCAGCCTAAAGAAAATAGATGGATCCAAGCTTGTGTGAATGCAAGTTTGCAGCAGGGATCTCATTGTACATATTGGCCATGGAGTTGTGGTTTGCCTTGGGCTCAGAGTACACATCCAAGTCACCTTCCTGCACCTGTGGGGCTCCTAAGATGGCAGCCCACTCATCAACAGTGGATTCATATCTGGTGCCTTCAGTCATCCATACAATCCTACCATCTCCATAGAAATGTGCAGTAGAGTAGAATTGCATGATCATGTCTTCATTCCAGGCAGTGAACTCTTTTCCAACAAACTCATCAATGCCAATGAAGTGGAAATTATCTTGCACACATGGAAAGAAATCTTGGTTCTCCTTGATGTACTTCCAGTCAACATACCTCATATCACTGACTGCAGGGCTCTTGTCAAGCAGAATAGTATCATAGAAGTCTTGATGTTCCTTGGTGTAGAATCTGTAGTCTACAGTTGTCCTTCTCCTCTGGGAATAAGGATCTATGGCTCTCCACTCTCCCAGTCCAGAATCCTTCCTCTTTTTCGTGTCCTCAGCAAGCGGATGGCTGGCATTGTGCTCAGGAAGGTGTGCCTCAGCTTCATCAAAACTGACAATGCTTCCTCCTCAGCTTCTCTAAAGGTAGAACCTTTGTTCTTGGTAGCAGCTAGGATGTCTCTGGTATTCCTCTTGGGCTTTGGAGCAGTGGATTTCTTGGGTGTAGCTGGCTTGCTCCTGGATGGGGCCTGGCTTGGCATAGCATCAGCAGGCAACTTCTTCTTCTTCTTAGGAGGAGCCTTGGTAGCTGGCTCTTCCCCTTCCTCAGCATCAGCTGGATCTTCATACATAGAAGTTGGTCTTCCAACAACATGTATGATCCTTTTCCTACTTTTCTTCTTCTCTCCTGCCTTCTTGGGCATGGACTTCCTTGCGGGCTCAACAGACATGGAAGCCCTAGCACTCACATGTGCTTTCATAGCCTCCGAACTGGCATACTCCTTCCTTACTACCTTTCTTGTTGAGGTAGTCTCATTAGCAGACTTCTTGGGAGCCTTGTCTGCATTGTCTTGCCTTTGCTTGGCAAGGACCTCTTCTGGCACAAAATCTGAATCTTCTTCATATGAATTCAGCTTCCTTCTGGCTCTAGTTGCAGCTTTAGGCAGGTCATGGGAGATGGGATTGTCATCTGAAGCAAAAGAGTTGGCCTCAGGACTAGTGCCTGGGTCTGCATCAACACTGGGCTCTGTGTGATCATTCTGACTATCATCTGATCCTGACATCTCTGACCCTGTGAAAAGAGTATAGAAGAGCAGATAGGTTGAGCATCACAAAACACAGAAGTTTTAAAAGTTTGAACAAAGAAAACATTAGTTTTAGCTTTCTGCAGAATAACATTCGGTAGCACCGAGTCAGAATTTTCGGATTCATCGAGACAGATGGTCTGCTTCACAGAGGGCAGCTACTTCGGTGACACCGAAGGAAACCACTCGGTCTCACTGAGACCATTCTTAGAAATCCTAGAATCAAAATCGGTGGAACCGATTTTTGCGACTTGGTGACACCGAGAATTGTTCTGCGGACGGCTAACCCTAACTTTTTCTTCGTTCGCTAATCTACGAGAACTTCTGGTGGAGCAGGAGGATTGCAGATGGTGGCTTATCGACGAAAATATCCCAATGTGCAAGAGTCGGAAAAAGGAGCGCAAGGGGAGATCGGATCGTACCCTAACTTGGTGAAGATCTGCTACGGCGGCGACGGCGGAGTACATTCCCATCGACGGCGAGGATCCCAGCGGTGGAGGCGCTCGGGGAAGCAAGGGCGATAACCAGGGGTCCAGGTGCGGCAGTTAGGGGCAGGAGAACACGACGCTTGAAGATTTGATTTCAAAGCGTCGGGTCCGCGGAATATATACCCCTCACTGTCGGTGTCACCGATACAAAAATTTCGGTGCCACCGAGTTCCACTGCTGTCAGTTGACATGGAGATTCGGTGCAACCGAGATTATGGTATCGGTGGTACCGAGATGCAAAAGTAGGTCAACCCTAAAGCAATCGGTGGAGCCGAGAATTTCGTGTTGGTCACACCGAGTTACACTATATGGAGGTTTTGGAATACAGCCCTTGTCGATACGGAACTCCGAGTGCATCTCACACAGAGGGATCGAGCAGTGCTTGTTCAAGTTTTGTGATGTAGCATGAATAGAACTTGAGATGAGAAAGCATAGATAGCTATAGAGGGGTCCTAGGCATTCTTGTCCATCCAATTGGCAAAAGATAAAAATAAAACCAAATAGCAACAATTGGATGTCCTCGAATGTATAAAGAAATGCAGACCGGCATGCTCACACAATAAGATATCAAATGAGGTCATGGCAAACATGCACATACATTCTAGCATCTATCAAGCACTTTTGGCGATGACATAGTCATCTATATATGAGTATATTGACTTAGGAGCCAAGTAAGAATACTTGATCATAGGTCATACTCATCATTTAAGCACGAGTGGGGTTACCACTTTTACATAAAGTTTGTTAATGTTGTCACATGCTATGAGATGCTTTGACTCAAGTCTTAGAGTAAAGCTCCCCCTTGATGTGACATCCCCCCTTGAGAGGGATAAACTAACCTTGGGTTTTTTCGAAGAAGACTTCATGTAGGTGAAATAGTGATGGATGCTCAAGGTTGATGAAGATCACCGTGAGTTGGGAGCATCCTTGTTGTTTCTTACTCTTCTCACCTACATGGGTTAGTCCCAATACACAAGAGACAAATACAAGGATATCTATGGACATGGAGTGCAAAGCATACATGATGATGTCCATGGATTTGTTAATTACCTTGTCCCTTGCTTACCTTTGAGGGAATGTGTGACTCCTTGAACTATTGCATACTGTTGATGTTGATTGCAACTAGTCCTTGCCAATAATGAATGTGAGTGAATTTCATTGGCGGAGTCACCCCTCAAGAACTTCTCTAGTTCTTCTTCTTGGGGACCCACATCAAGTTGATGGGGATCCTAGGTGTTGAAGTAGCACTTGTTGAAGTAGAGCTTGAAGTAGCTTTGGGAACCCACATGACAATGGCTTGGGTCTCATCTTCAAATGTGTCAATGTCATCTTGAAGATTTCCCTTGCCCTTGAGTTTTTTTCCTTGTGGTGGAAGGTCATCTTGAGCTTTTGTTCCCTTGGAGAGAGTATCCTCATACTTGTCCTTTTGAGGAACAAACTTTGGCTTGGGGTATTGACCTTCTTCCCATTCAACTCCATTGGCGTTGAAGTAGCCAATGCCATGGTTCTTCCGGTATCTTCCGTGCTTGTGTACAATCTCCTCGAATTGCTTACATCCGGCAAGACTCTTGAAGACACCTTTCTCTATAATTCCTTTCAATAAATTGTTTTCTTGCTCAAGTGTAACTTGGCTAAGAGAATCATCATTAGTGGAATCAATAGAACTACTAGAAGCAACATCATTAGATTTAGCATTTTTATTGTTGCTACTAGATGAAGAACCTTTCTTGCCTTTGTTACTAGTTTGTCTAGGTTTAACTTGTGGCATAAATCTAGACAAGAGTAATCGTTTGGCTAGATAAGATGAAGTCTTCTTTCGGAGATCGTCATTGATAGCTTTAAGAAACTCATGTTCTTGCTCCAAGGTGAGCTTCTCGAAGCGTAGCTTCTCATGAGTCTTTACAAGCTCTCTATGATCTTCTAGAGTAGATTCATGGGCTAACTTAAGAGTGTTTAATTCTTTAGTTAGTCACTCTATTTCCATCTTATCATCATCACATGACTTATCTTGACTAACTTGAATATTATCAAGTTCATTTTGACTAACATCACTAGTTTTATCAAAGAGCAAGTCATCATCTCCAAGTAAATCATCCTCATCACTATTGAAATCAAGATACTCGGGGTGTGATACCTTGGGGCCTTTAGCCATGAAGCAACTTCCACTTCCTTCATTTGGTGAATCAAATATGTCATAGGAGTCGGTAGTCACTAGTGCAAGTCTGGCAACACCTTCATCTTGACTATAGTCGGAGTTGGAGTGATAGCTTCTCTCGGAGTGGTTGTCGGATTCGGAGCCGGAAACCCATTCACCAACATGAGCGTGATGTCTTCTTCTTGAGCAGCTCTTGGTGTACTTGTCCTTCTTCTCCGAGTCCCTACTTCTCCTTGAGGGTCTTCGTTCATAACGGTCATCTCTACTCCTTCTCTCTCTTCGAGGTGATTCATCTCTTGAGCTTCGTCTTCTAGGTGACTCTTCTCTTCGTTTGTAGGGAGTCGTGCACTCATTGGAGTAGTGTCCGGGCTTCCCACAATTGTAGCAGTTTCGGTCACGACTTGACGAACGCTTCTCTTCATATCTTGAGTTGGAGTTTCGATCTTTGCCTCTATTCTTGTAGAACTTGTTAAATTTCTTGACCATGAGGCTTATCTCTTCATTGGTAACGAGGTTGTCGCTTGAGGTTGCGGGAGCATCACTTGTGGCTTTGTAAGCACCGCTAGACTTGTTGTGAAGCTCTTCTTTGTCTTTGAGTGTCATCTCATGAGCAACAATCCTTCCAATGACTTCCGTAGGCTTGAGATCTTTGTAGTTGGGCATCATTTGGATCAATGTGCACACGGTGTCGTATCTCTCATCCAAAGCTCTAAGTATCTTCTTGATGATGAATTTGTCAGTCATCTCATCACTTCCTAAGCCGGCAATCTCATTGGTGATGAGAGCTAGCCTAGAGTACATTTTCGCGACTCCTTCACCATCCTTCATCTTGAACTTGTCAAGATGACTTTGAAAAACATCCAACTTGGATTCTCTCACAGATTTGGTACCTTCGTGCATATCACGAAAGTGTCCCAAATTTCCTTGGCATTCTCAAGACGATTGATTTTGTTGAATTCTTCGGGGCATAGGCAGTTGAAAATAATGTCGCATGCTTGAGCGTTGTATTACAACATCTTCAATTCTTCCACGGTCGCTTCACGATCCGGTTCCTTTCCATCACCAAAGAATTCACCTTGCAAGCCCACATGAACAACAGCCCAAACGGCGGGGTTATGACCAAGAATATGCATTTTCATTTTGTGCTTCCAACTAGCAAAAATTGTACCATCAAAGTATGGACCTCTACGGTGATAATTTCCCTCGCTAGACACCATACTCTCCTAGGTTGTGAAACCAATGCAATGGAGACCAAAGCTCTGATACCACTTGTAGGATCGAAAGTATGTCTAGAGGGGGGGTGATTAGACTACTTGACAAAATAAAAATTCTACCTTTTCCCAATTTTAAGTGTTGGCAGATTTTAACAATGATAGCAAGTCAAGCACACCCTACACATGCATGTCTACGAGTATAGCAGCAGAAAATAAAGACAAGCATATGTAATACAGGATAGGGAGGAAGATCAAACGCAATTTGGAGACACGAAGATTTTTCCCATGGTTTCGATAGGTGGTGCTATCGTACGTCCACGTTTATGGAGTCTTCAACCCACGGAGGGTAACGGTCGCGAGAGTCCACGGAGGGCTCCACCCATAAGGGTCCACGAAGTAGCAACCTTGACTATTCCATAACGGCTTCCGTCCACGAAGGACTAGCCTCACTATGGGTAGATCTTCACGAAGTAGGCGATCTCCTTGCCCTTACAAACTTCTTGGTTCAACTCCACAACACGAAGTAGGAGGCTCCCAAGCGACACCAAACCAATCTAGGAGGCACCACCCTCCAAAAGGTAATAGGCTCGATAATGATGATGAACTCCTTGCTCTTGTGCTTCAAGATGATAGACTCCTCAACACTCAATCACTCTCTCACAGATTTGGATTTGGTGGAAGAGATTGATTGGGTGGAAAGCAACTTGGGGAGGCTAGAAATCAAGATTCATATGGTTGGATTGAAATGGCTTGATCTCAACACATGAGTAGGTGGCTCTCTCTCAGAAAACTGGATGGGCAAGTATGGAATAGTTCTAAGAGCTTCTCTTTCGAGTGGGTGGTGGTGGAGGGGTATATATAGGCATCTCCAAAAATCCAACCGTTACACCTTAACTAACCAACTCGGTGACACCAAAGTATAAAACTCGGTGGTACCGAGTTGCTCAAAAGGTAGCAACTTTTGAATCTCGGTGAGACCAATATATAGTTCTCGGCAGTACCGACAAGGTGAACAACGGTCAGATTGCAAACTCGGTGGCACCGATACAAAAACTTGGAAATTCCGAATTTAAGAAAAGGGGCAACTGAAAGTTGGCAACTGAAACTCGGTGGCACCGATGCAGAATCGGTTGTACCGAAAACTTAGGGTTTGGCTGGGATCTGTTTTAGGTGAAAATCGGTAGGGCCGAGTGGGAAAATTTGGTGGCACCGATTTTGCATGATAGGCTTTTGATAGACTTTTGCGGAAGAGCCTGTGGGTGTTTTTGGTGACTATCACTTGTGCACGTGGAGCATTTTGTTCACCAACAATACCTCACCCCCTTTTAATAGTATTGGCTTTCCTATAGACTCAAAGTGATTTCTCACAAAGTAAAATGTAGAGTCTTCTTGCTTGAAGCTTTGCCAATCCTATTCCTTGCATCTAGGGGTCTCTCCACAATCCTTTTGCCATCCCATCATTGAACTTTTCCTGAAATATACTTAGTGGAAACATTAGTCCAATGAGATATATGTTGTTATTAATTACCAAAATCACCAAGGGAGCAAATGTGCTTTCACACCCGAGTGGGGAGGTCGTCGCGCCACCGCTGTTAGCGCGCTTCGGCGCCACCCCGAGCTGCACCCGGACGTCCAGCAGCTCTGCCGCCCTCCCCTTCTTCACGTGCCCCGATGGATGGCGTCGAGCCACCGCATCGACGTCGCCATCTTCGACCGCTTCGCCCACGACTACCATCGGCCGCCGCCAGATCCCGATACTCCGACCGTCACCAACCCTCCCCGACCTCGCCAATGGACTCGTCGTGAGCTGCTCCTCTGAATCCCTCTTTTTCCCGCCCCGCTCGCCGTGTCCTGGCCGCGTCTGTTGGAAATCCCTAGAGGCAATAATAAATTGGTTATTATTATATTTCCTTGTTCATGATAATCGTTTGTTATCCATGCTATAATTGTATTGATTGGAAACTCAAATACATGTGTGGGTACATAGACAACACTGTGTCCCTAGTAAGCCTCTAGTTGACTAGCTCGTTGATCAAAGATGGTTAAGGTTTCCTAGCCATTGACATGAGATGTCATTTGATAACGGGATCACATCATTAGGAGAATGATGTGATGGACAAGACCCAAACTATAAAACGTAGCATATGATCGTGTCAGTTTATTGCTATTGTTTTCTGCATGTCAAGTATCTGTTCCTATGACCATGAGATCATGCAACTCCCTGACATCGGAGGAATACCTTGTGTGTATCAAACGTCACAACGTAACTGGGTGACTATAAAGGTGCTCTACAGGTATCTCCGAGGATGTCTGTTGGGTTGGCATGGATCAAGACTGGGATTTGTTACTCCGTGTGACGGAGAGGTATCTCAGGGCCCACTCGGTAATACAACATCACAATGAGCCTTGCAAGCAATGTGACTAAAATGTTAGCCACGAGATCTTGTATTACGGAACGAGTAAAGAGACTTGCCGGTAACGAGATTGAACTAGGTATAGAGATACCGACGATCGAATCTCGGGCAAGTAACATACCGAAGAACAAAGGGAACAGTATACGGGATTAACTGAATCCTTAACATAGAGGTTCGACCGATAAAGATCTTCGTAGAATATGTAGGAGCCAATATGGGCATCCAGGTCCCGCTATTGGTTATTGATCGTAGAGGTGTCTCGGTCATGTCTACATAGTTCTCGAACCCGCAGGGTCTACACACTTAATGTTTGGTGACGATTAGTATAGTTGAGTTATTGTGTTGGTGACCGAAGGTTGTTCGGAGTCCCAGATAAGATCCAGGACATGACGAGGGTCTCCGGAAGAGTCTGGAGGTAAAGATTGATATATGTGATAATAGTGTTTTGATCTCCGGAAGGGTTCCGGAATTCACCGGAAGGAGTTCCGGATGTTTACCGAAGTGTTCGGGTGCAACAACACTCTATACGGGCCAAAGGGGTAAAACCCACGAGGTATTGGAAAGTGCAAAAGGAAGTTTTGCTGCTGCCTTAAGCGGTACTACCGCTGGTAAGGCAGTACTACCGCGTAAGCGGTACTACCGCTTGTGTGAAGCGGTACTACCGCCCAAGCGGTACTACCGCTTGTGTGAAGCGGTACTACCGCTCAAGCGGTACTACCGCTCGTGAGCGGTACTGCAGGGATCCGAGTTGGACTCTTTCCCTGCGGGCCAAACCGACCTTGTGCGGGCAAAACCGACCTGGAGGAGGCTTTTACTCCAAGTTTAGACCCCAAGCCTCAACATATAAATAGAGGGGCAGGGCTAGCACACGGGACACATCAAGATTTCCCAAGCCGTGTGTCGGCAACCCTAACCCTCTAGTTCTCCCGTCATAATCTCCGTAGTGCTTGGCGAAGCCCTGCAGAGATTGTTCCTCACCACCATCACCACGCCGTCGTGCTGCCGGAACTCATCTACTACTTCATCATCGCTCGCTGGATCGAGGAGGTGAAGGCGTCATCAAGCCGTACGTGTGTTGAACGCGGAGGTGCCGTCCGTTCGGCACTAGTTCGTGATCGGATCGAGGGACGACTTGCGATTTGGATCGCGGAGACGTTCGACTACATCAACCGCGTTTCTTAACGCTTCCGCTTAGCGATCTACCAGGGTATGTAGATTCACTCTCCCTCTCGTAGATGCTCATCACCATGGATAGATCTTGTGTGTGCGTAGGAAAATTTTTGTTTCCCATGCAACGTTCCCCAACAGTGGCATCTGATCTAGGTCTATGCGTAGATGAGATCTCGAGTAGAACACAAACGAGTTGTGGGCGTGGGTGTATACATATTGCTTGTCGTTACTAGTTGATACTTGATTCGGCGGTATTGTGAGATGAAGCGGCCCGGACCGACATTACGCGTACGCTTACGCGAGACAGGTTCCTTCAACTGACATGTAACTTCGTTGCATAAAGATGGCTAGCGGGTGTCTGTCTCTCTCACTTTAGTTGAATCGATTTCAATGAAGAGGGTTCTTTTAGAAGATCAAAAAGCAATCACTACACCACGTTGTGGTTTTGCGTAGGTAAGAACGGTTCTTGCAAACCCGTAGCAGCCACGTAAAACTTGCAACAACAATTAGAGGACGTCTAACTTGTTTTTGCAGGGTATGTTGTGATGTGATATGGCCAATTACATGATGAGATATATGTGATGTATGAGATGATCATGTGTTGTATAGAATATCACGACTTGCATGTTGATGAGTACGGCAACTGGCAGGAGCCATAGAGTTGTCTTTAATTATTGTATGACCTGCGTGTCAATCATTAAGCGCTATGTAATGCTTTAATTTATCGCTAAACGTTAGCAATAGTCGTGGAAGCAACAGTCGGCGCGACAACCTCATGGCGACACGTTGATGGAGATCAAGATGATGGAGATCATGGTGTCATGCCGGTGACGATGGAGATCATGCCGGTTCTTTGGAGATGGAGATCAAAAGCACAAGTTCATGGCCATATCATGTCACTTATGATTTGCATGTGATGTTAATCCTTTTATGCATCTTATTTTGCTTAGGACGACGGTAGCATTATAAGGTGATCCCTCACTTAAATTTCAAGATAAAAATTGTGTTCTCCCCGAGTGTGTGCACCGTTGCGAAAGTTCGTCGTTTCGAGACACGCCG
Source organism: Elymus sibiricus (assembly GCA_039707655.1). Lineage (NCBI taxonomy): Eukaryota > Viridiplantae > Streptophyta > Magnoliopsida > Poales > Poaceae > Elymus > Elymus sibiricus. Next base: position 309,915,877 of record CM077671.1, read on the forward strand.
TGATGATCGGGTGTGATAGACTCTACATTCACATACAACGGGTGTAAGCCATGTTGCACGTGCGGAACACTCGGGTTAAACTTGACGAGCCTAGCATGTACAGACATGGCCTCGGAACACAAGAGACCGAAAGGTCGAACATGAGTCATATAGTAGATATGATCAACATGAAGATGTTCACCATTGAAACCACCTCAACTCACGTGATGATCGGACTTGAGTTGGTGGATTTGGATCATGTTACACTCAAATGATCGGAGGGATGTCAATTTGAGTGGGAGTTTTTTAAGTAATATGATTAACTAAACTCATTATCTAGAACAATAGTCTAAGTTGTCTTTGCTATATTTATGTTGTAGATCATGGCTCGCGCAGTAGCACCCCTGAATTTTAATGCGTTCCTAGAGAAAGCTAAATTGAAAGATGATGGAAGTAACTTTGTTGACTGGGCCCGTAATCTAAGGATTATCCTTACGGCTTCCCAGAAGGCTTATGTCCTTGATGCACCGCTTGGTGATCCACCCGCTCCAGTTGAGTCTCTAGACGTTGTGAACGCCTGGCAGGCTCGTTCTGAAGATTACTCAATAGTTCAATGTGCAATATTGTATGGCTTAGAACCGGGACTTCAAAGACGTTTTGAACGTCATGGAGCATATGAGATGTTCCAGGAGTTAAAGTTTATCTTTCAGAAGAATGCCCGGATCGAGAGATATGAGATCTCCGATAAGTTCTATGCTTGCAAGATGGAGGAGAACGGGTCTATCAGTGATCACGTACTCAGAATGTCTGGGTACTCCACCCATCTGGCTGAATTGGGGATGCCCCTTCCGCCAGAGGCTATCACCGACAGAGTTCTTCAATCATTGCCACCTAGCTACAAGAGCTTCGTGTTGAACTATAACATGCACGGGATGAACAAGTCAGTCGCCGAGCTGTTTGCGATGCTGAAAGCCGCTGAGTCTGAAATTCAGAAGGAGCATCAAGTGTTGATGGTCAATAAAACCACTAGTTTCAAGAAAAATGGCAAGGGTAAGAAGGGTAACTCCAAGAAGAGTGGCAAAGCAGTTGCTCCTCTCGTGAAGAAACCCAAGGCTGGACCCAAACCAGAAACTGTGTGCTTTCATTGCAAGGGAACTGGACACTGGAAGCGGAATTGCCCCAAGTATTTGGCTGACAAGAAGGCGGCCAACAACAAACAAGGTATATATGATATACATGTTATTGATGTGTACCTTACCAACTCTCGTTGTAGTGCCTGGGTATTTGATACCGGTGCGGTTGCTCACATTTGCAACTCAAAACAGGAACTGCGGAATAGACGGAGGCTGGCAAAGGACGAAGTGACGATGCGCGTGGGAAATGGTTCCAAGATTGATGTGATCGCCGTCGGCACGCTCGCTCTTCGATTACCATCGGGATTAGTGATGAACCTGAATAAATGTTATTTGGTGCCTGCGTTAAGCATGAACATTATATCTGGATCTTGTTTATTGTGAGACGGTTACTCATTTAAATCAGAGAATAATGGTTGTTCTATTTATATGAGTAATATCTTTTATGGTCATGCACCCAATGTGAGGGGTTTATTCTTATTGAATCTCGATAGTAATGATACACATGTTCATAACATTGATGCCAAAAGATGTAGAATTGATAATGATAATACCACTTTCTTGTGGCACTGCCGTTTAGGTCATATTGGCGTAAAACGCATGAGGAAGCTCCATGCTGATGGACTTTTGGAGTCACTTGATTTTGAATCACTTGACACATGTGAGCCATGCCTTATGGGCAAGATGACTAAAACGCCGTTCTCTGGTACAATGGAACGGGCAAGTGACTTGTTGGAAATCATACATACTGATGTGTGCGGTCCGATGAGCATTGAGGCGCGCGGTGGTTATCGTTACTTTCTCACCTTCACTGATGACTTAAGTAGATATGGGTATATTTACTTAATGAAACACAAGTCTGAAATGTTTGAAAAGTTCAAACAATTTCAGAGTGAAGTTGAGAATCATCGTAACAAGAAGATTAAATTCCTACGATCTGATCGAGGAGGAGAATATCTGAGTTATGAGTTTGGCAGTCACTTAAGACAATGTGGAATTGTTTCACAACTAACACCGCCTGGAACACCACAGCGTAATGGTGTGTCCGAACGTCGTAATCGAACCTTATTGGATATGGTGCGATCTATGATGTCTCTTGCCGATTTGCCACTATCGTTTTGGGGTTATGCATTAGAGACAGCTGCATTCACTTTAAATAGGGCACCATCGAAATCCGTTGAGACGACGCCATATGAACTTTGGTTTGGCAAGAAGCCAAAGCTGTCGTTTCTTAAAGTTTGGGGATGTGATGCTTATGTCAAAAAGCTTCAGCCTGAAAAGCTGGAACCCAAAGCGGAAAAATGCGTCTTCATAGGATACCCGAAAGAGACAGTTGGGTATACCTTCTACCTCAGATCCGAAGGCAAAGTGTTTGTCGCTAAAAACGGAACATTTCTTGAGAAAGAGTTTCTCTCGAAAGAATTGAATGGGAGGAAGATAGAACTTGATGAGGTTGTTGAACCTTTACTTCAACCTGAGAGTAGCGCAGTGCAGAAAGTTGTTTCTGTGGAGCCTACATCAGCTGAAGAGGAAGTTAATGATAATGATCATGAAGCTTTGGATCAAGTTACTATCGAACCTCGTAGGTCGACAAGGACGCGTACTGCTCCTGAGTGGTATGGCAACCCTGTCTTAGAAGTCATGTTGTTAGACAACGATGAACCTACGAGCTATGGAGAAGCGATGATGGGCCCGGATTCCGAGAAGTGGTTAGAGGCCATGAAATCCAAGATGGGATCCATGTATGAAAACAAAGTGTGGACTTTGGAAGTATTACCTGAAGGGCGTAAGGCCATTCAGAACAAATGGATCTTTAAGAGGAAGACGGACGCGGACGGTAATGTCACCGTATATAAAGCTCGACTTGTGGCAAAGGGTTTTTCACAAGTTCAAGGAGTTGACTACGATGAGACCTTCTCACCCGTAGCAATGCTTAAGTCCGTCAGAATCATGTTAGCAATAGCTGCCTTTTCGATTATGAAATTTGGCAGATGGATGTCAAAACAGCGTTCCTTAACGGTTTCCTTAAGGAAGAGTTGTATATGATACAACCAGAAGGTTTTGTCGATCCAGAGAATGCTGACAAAGTTTGCAAACTCCAACGATCCATTTATGGACTGGTGCAAGCATCTCGGAGTTGGAATCTTCGCTTTGATGAGGTGATCAAAGCATTCGAGTTTATACAAGTTTACGGAGAAGCTTGTATTTACAAGAAAGTGAGTGGGAGCTCTATAGCGTTTCTAATATTATATGTGGATGACATATTACTGATTGGAAACAATATAGAAATGTTGGAAAGCGTGAAGGAATATTTGAACAAGAGTTTTTCAATGAAGGACCTAGGAGAAGCTGCTTTCATATTAGGCATCAAGATCTATAGAGATAGATCAAGACGCTTAATAGGACTTTCACAAAGCACATACCTTGATAAGATTTTGAAGAAGTTCAAAATGGATCAGTCCAAGAAGGGGTTCTTGCCTGTATTGCAAGGTGTGAAGTTGAGTAAGACTCAATGCCCAGTGACTGCAGAAGATAGAGAAAAGATGAGTGTCATCCCCTATGCTTCAGCCATAGGCTCTATCATGTATGCAATGTTGTGCACAAGACCCGATGTCAGCCTTGCCATAAGTATGGTCGGAAGGTTTCAAAGTGATCCAGGAATGGAACACTGGACGGCGGTCAAGAATATCCTGAAGTACCTAAAAAGGACTAAGGACATGTTTCTCGTTTATGGAGGTGATCAAGAGCTAGTCGTAAAGGGTTACGTCGATGCAAGCTTTGACACTGATCCGGATGACTCTAAGTCGCAAACCGGATACGTATTTATTCTTAATGGGGTGCGGTTAGCTGGTGCAGTTCCAAGCAAAGCGTGGTAGCTGATTCTACATGCGAAGCGGAGTACATCGCTGCCTCGGAGGCGGCGAAGGAAGGTGTCTGGATGAAGGAGTTCATGACAGATCTTGGAGTAGTGCCTAGTGCGCTTAACCCTATGACCCTGTTTTGTGATAATACTGGTGCCATTGCTCTAACCAAGGAACCAAGATTTCACAAGAGGACCAGACACATAAAGCGACGTTTCAATTCCATCCGTGATTACATCAAGGAGGACGACATAAATATTTGCAAAGTACACACGGATCTGAATGTTCCAGATCCGATGACTAAACCTCTTCCAAGGGCTAAACATGAACAACACCAGAACTGTATGGGTGTTCGATTCATTACAATGTAAATCACATAGTGATGTGAACTAGATTATTGACTCTAGTGCAAGTGGGAGACTGTTGGAAATATGCCCTAGAGGCAATAATAAATTGGTTATTATTATATTTCCTTGTTCATGATAATCGTTTATTATCCATGCTATAATTGTATTGATTGGAAACTCAAATACATGTGTGGGTACATAGACAACACTGTGTCCCTAGTAAGCCTCTAGTTGACTAGCTCGTTGATCAAAGATGGTTAAGGTTTCCTAGCCATTGACATGAGATGTCATTTGATAACGGGATCACATCATTAGGAGAATGATGTGATGGACAAGACCCAAACTATAAAACGTAGCATATGATCGTGTCAGTTTATTGCTATTGTTTTCTGCATGTCAAGTATCTGTTCCTATGACCATGAGATCAGGCAACTCCCTGACATCGGAGGAATACCTTGTGTGTATCAAACGTCGCAACGTAACTGGGTGACTATAAAGGTGCTCTACAGGTATCTCCGAGGATGTCTGTTGGGTTGGCATGGATCAAGACTGGGATTTGTTACTCCGTGTGACGGAGAGGTATCTCAGGGCCCACTCGGTAATACAACATCACAATGAGCCTTGCAAGCAATGTGACTAAAATGTTAGCCACGAGATCTTGTATTACGGAACGAGTAAAGAGACTTGCTGGTAACGAGATTGAACTAGGTATAGAGATACCGACGATCGAATCTCGGGCAAGTAACATACCAAAGAACAAAGGGAACAGTATACGGGATTAACTGAATCCTTGACATAGAGGTTCGACCGATAAAGATCTTCGTAGAATATGTAGGAGCCAATATGGGCATCCAGGTCCCGCTATTGGTTATTGATCGTAGAGGTGTCTCGGTCATGTCTACATAGTTCTCGAACCCGCAGGGTCTACACACTTAACGTTTGGTGACGATTAGTATAGTTGAGTTATTGTGTTGGTGACCGAAGGTTGTTCGGAGTTCCGGATAAGATCCAGGACATGACGAGGGTCTCCGGAAGAGTCCGGAGGTAAAGATTGATATATGTGATAATAGTGTTTTGATCTCCGGAAGGGTTCCGGAATTCACCGGAAGGAGTTCCGGATGTTTACCGAAGTGTTCGGGTGCAACAACACTCTATACGGGCCAAAGGGGTAAAACCCACGAGGTATTGGAAAGTGCAAAAGGAAGTTTTGCTGCTGCCTTAAGCGGTACTACCGCTGGTAAGGCAGTACTACCGCGTAAGCGGTACTACCGCTTGTGTGAAGCGGTACTACCGCCCAAGCGGTACTACCGCTTGTGTGAAGCGGTACTACCGCTCAAGCGGTACTACCGCTCGTGAGCGGTACTACCGCTTGTGCGCGGTACTGCAGGGATCCGAGTTGGACTCTTTCCCTGCGGGCCAAACCGACCTTGTGCGGGCAAAACCGACCTGGAGGAGGCTTTTACTCCAAGTTTAGACCCCAAGGCTCAACATATAAATAGAGGGGCAGGGCTAGCACACGGGACACATCAAGATTTCCCAAGCCGTGTGTCGGCAACCCTAACCCTCTAGTTCTCCCGTCATAATCTCCGTAGTGCTTGGCGAAGCCCTGCAGAGATTGTTCCTCACCACCATCACCACGCCGTCGTGCTGCCGGAACTCATCTACTACTTCATCATCGCTCGCTGGATCGAGGAGGTGAAGGCGTCATCAAGCCGTACGTGTGTTGAACGCGGAGGTGCCGTCCGTTCGGCACTAGTTCGTGATCGGATCGAGGGACGACTTGCGATTTGGATCGCGGAGACGTTCGACTACATCAACCGCGTTTCTTAACGCTTCCGCTTAGCGATCTACAAGGGTATGTAGATTCACTCTCCCTATCGTAGATGCTCATCACCATGGATAGATCTTGTGTGTGCGTAGGAAAATTTTTGTTTCCCATGCAACGTTCCCCAACAGCGTCGTGGTCGGCCACTACGGACGCGCGTGTGCCGCCCACGCCTACCCAAGCTCTGTCGTCGCCCAACGTCATCGACCGCTCGATTTCGGCCACCCCAGGGCTCGCCGACGCCCTCTCTGGACGCGGACGAGCGAGGTCTACCTTCTGGTGGCCTCAGCTCGGTGGGGCGCGGCCCGTGGGCGAATTCCGAATCACCTAATTAACCCGCTAACCTTACCCCTGAGACACTAACGTGTGGGCCCACCCGGTGTTTAATTAACACTAACCGCTAATTAACCTAAGCCTAACTTAGACCACCCACTGACAGCCGGGCCCCACGCGGATTAATTAGACCAAATAAAAATGATTTAGTTATTTAACTAACTGACGTGTTGGACCCCTGTTACTATTCATTTGGATAAGCTCTGCTGACTCAGCAGGGGGCCCACTAGTGAGTCTCTGCTGACTGGACCCTTTGACCTAGTCAACGGGCCCACTGACAGCCTCTATTCATAGTGATGGGTACACTTTGCTAGGTACCCCCAGCATTTAACATTTAGAAAATTTTGAATTAAAAGAATTCTAGAAATTACAGAATATGCTTAAATCTTTGAAAAATCATATAAAACAATCTGTAACTCAGATGAAAATAATTTATATATGAAAGTTTCTCACAAAAATATAAAGAATCCGAATATGCTATCCGTTCATTTGTCACATGCCTCTAGCATGATGAACATGGAACTTTCCCCTCCGGATCGTCTGTTCGATAAATGCCTAAGACCCGGGAAATATCCATAGATATTTTGCCGCTCCGTTTGTAACGTGTAGCACTACGTTAGGAAGACCCCATAGTGCTTTTGTTTCTCTCTTTAGCAATACAAATCTTATACAAACAGATAAATAGGGTTGGACAGGGTCCACAATAGCACATTTTGTCAGGTGGCAGGATGAGAGAGCACAGATGAAGGACGGCTGTATGCACATACTAAATACTTGCACTTTATTTTCCGTGTGACATTTTAAAAGGCCGATAACTTTTAAACTAAATATCCAGTTTTGAAACTTTTTATATTTATGAATTCCGGGCGACAAGACCTTTAAAACAAGATCAATCTTGGATACATTTTGGCTAGTTTGAAATTTACGGTTTCACTCATTTTTAAAATGCATTTCAGCCAGTTTCACATTTCACTAGTTTCTGAAAACCTTTCAATCGGTTTCACATTTCACTAGACCCAGAAAACACATTACAATCATTTATAAAAGGTAGATTTATGTACTGTGTTCAAATAAAAAATAAAAAATAAAAGATAGATTTCACTCATGTCAGAAAACACATTACACTCATTTAGGAAAGATATATTTCACTCATATAAAAAAAACCTTGTTCACTCATTACAAAAGATATATTTCAAAACTAATTTTCACTAAGCGTTTGCGAAACTGATATTTCACTCATATAAAAATTGATTTCACTCATTTCAATAAACATATTTCGGGTTTAGGTTTGTTTCACACAATTCTTATGAAATAGGGTTGTTCCAGATATTTCTTTTGAACTAGGTTTCTTTTGAATATTTGTTTCACATAAGAATGTGATGTCACTCATTTAAAAAAAATAGTTTCACCCAGTTGAGAAAACATATTTCACTCGGTTGAGACAATGTATTTTCACACATTAGAAAACACAAATTTTAGTCATTTCAAAAAACTAGTTTCACTTATTTCGAGAAAGTTGATTTCCCTCATTTAAAAGAACTGATTTCAATTATTTCAAAAAACCTATTTCGCTTGTTTCAGAAACCTGATTTCAATCATTTAAAATGTTAAAATTAAAACATGTTTGAAATGCATCCAAGTTTGGTCTTATACTAAAGCTCTTGGCTTCAGGAATTCAAATATATTAAATATTTCAAAAAATAACAGCATAGTTTAAAAGATACAAATGATTAAAATTCCTAAAGAGAAAATAAAAGGAAAGGATGTGTACCACTGCACCACATGCACCGTCATGGTAGACTCTCTTTCTCACCTGACATGGGCACAATCAGTCTGACATTGATTTGACTTAAAACAAAAATATAAGAGATTATTTGCATCAATACTTTGATATACACATGTATGTGGTCCCACACCTTTACATATGGCAGCAAGGCATTGACGAAAGAATCACCGGTAGCTACCAGAACCGGTAAAAAACACTTTGTGCATTGAGGAGGTGGTGCAGCGTCGTTTGAATTGGGAGTTTAGCAATCTTCCGGGGCAGGGGAATAGGTGCAAATGCGCTTGGACAGAGGCAGGTATGCGAGGTACCCTCGTGGCAGAGGAGCAGAAACTCATCGAGGTGAGTTGTTTTATGCTTATTTCTGGCTACCAGTTTCTAGTTTCAACATGTTACAATGACATCATGTAAATCTTGCTGCTACCAGCGTAAAAAGCCTCACCTTGCTAAAGCCTTTATTTTGAATAGAGTTAAAGTCTTCAAAAGTTTGAGCTCAAAGTTGATTGTTCAGGCAAAGAATTCAAGGAATATATCAAGAAAAGAAGACTCCACATCAGAAAAGTTGCGTCGTACAATTTCGGGAATAACATTGTGGCAACACCACCTGATGATGTCGTAAGTGGGTTAGAATGCCTTTCTGACTATGAACATGCTTTGTCTGCCCATGAGTTGTCTATATCTAAATGTCTCCATTGCAGGTTACCTTCAATATGACCAAACTAATGGAAGATGCACCACAACAAGGTCACCCTCTGGTATCTATATTGCAAATGCTTTGCTGTGATTTGAGTGGTTATTTCACGCTACTCCGAGAAGCCCCAGATTACTCGCAGAACCCTAAGAATAGATACCAAAAAGATGGTTTCTTGACATGAAGAAAAATATGCATTTCCCAGATATTTTTGGAACCATCACTGAGCTAGAACCGTATGATGAAGCTTACAAAGACGTGTAAGTATACAAAAATTATTTTCAGCAATATTCAGTCATATTGACACGTTTCAATGTGTTTGTTCATCCATTTTACTCTATATGTAGTCCATATTGAAATATCCAAAACATCTTATATTTGTAAACGATGGAGGAAGTAGGAAATAACATGCCACGGTAGTGCTCATGACATTATTCAACTTCTGTGATCCTCAATAAAGTAATGACATGAAGACATGATGTGACTTCTGTTCATATTTTTTCTGACACTTTGTCAGTCCTCATGTATAATTCCATGTCAAATATTTAGTTGAGAATCTACATCAGCTGAGTTTAGCCACTTCACTAAAGATACTGGCTGCTCCTGCTCAAATAATTTATCAATAGGAATCTCTTGGCCTCTTGACCGAAGATACATGGCAATTGAGGCTTGCATGGAAATCAGGTTACATTATCTATGATTTAGGGTTGCTCATAAGTTTTGTAACCACATGATGATGGATGAATCACAAATGCGCATGTGCTTTGGCACATGGGTTGCGGGAAGGAATAAGCTACGAGAGCAATTTATGTGTAGCAAGAGGTCTGACAATTTATGAGTGTGGTACCAAGGCCAATTAGCAATACGAGTGCAGTACCAAGCCCCTAAAGTACATACCAATATGCAGTTTATTAGGTTGGTGGTTGCTATTTCAACCCTGGCAAGCTTGGAACAATTAAGTGCCTGAGCGTGTGAAAATATATTATAGCTGCTGCTCTGTTTTCATGAATTCTATCTGATCGTAATCATGTTCTGATTTCACAGGAAAAAGGTTGAAATATTCAAGGGCTTTCTGAAGAGAATGGGCGAGGGACTTATGACACTCAATGTGGACAATTGCCGAGAATATGATCATCACATCCTTCGTTTGCTGAATCTGGGGATCTTCTTACTCGGAGAGTGCCCACGTTTCCCCGAAACCGAGGACTTCGTGTTTGCGAATTGTGACATGCCCCTTTCTCATCTATCAAGGGTGACCCAGAGGCTGGATGAACTGATCCATGTATGGTCTTTTCTATCAAAACAGGCGTTCAAATTTTTCATCGCTATTGTAGAATTCGACCAGCATTTTCAGGGGTCTCGAGCTAGTTTTGACGAAGCCAGGAAGGTGAGGCTGGTTAAATCTGAAAACCAGGAAGGTGAGGCTGGTTAAATCTGAAAACCTTGCAGCTGAATTTTCGTGGAGCAGATGGGAACTTTAATCTAAGAACGCTGCTGGTAAGTTATCTTGGGTGCTGAAGTGTGAAAAGCATGATATCATTAGGATCATCATGCGGACTAAACATGGAGTCACTAATATCCTCCATGAGTACCCACCCAAACTTGAAGAGCAAAACCCAAGAACGTTGTCACTCACCAGAGGAGGGGAGGAGATTGCAGTAGAGCAGAGCATGGGAAAAATGAAGACGATGGGGTATTATCGGAGATGTGGATGGGTTGAAATTGATACATGTCCTTCCTTGTGAATGATGTGGATCTTGGCAGTTTACTACTGTAGTACCCAGCTAGCTAGGCTCCAATGAAAATAAACAAATATAAGAGCGTTTAGATCAGTAGTTTAGTGATCTAAACGCTCTTATATTTCTTTATAGAGGGAGTAGCTAGCTAGCTAGGCTCAAATGAAAACAAACGTGCAGTACCTCCTTCCTAGTCTGGAGCTGGATGCACCTTGACCAAGGAAAGAAGACGGTGTCGCAGCGCATCAGCGATGAAAGGCGCAGCCTGGTGCTCGGCCACTTGACGAGGTGCACGTACAAGGAGCTGTGGACCGCGACCTGCGAGTTGAGCGACAAGGTCGGGAGGAGCGCCAATCGAGCGCGTCCGGCCGGGACGTGTAGTACATGCGAACGTAATGCTAGCTAGGAGCCTCCTGTAGCTGTGGCCCATACGCGTACTTGGGCATTACTACTGCTGTACATGGGATGGGAATGGGACTGGCTCGGCTGTGCACCCCTGCTGCTGCGGGCCGAGCTAACATGCATCTTCAACAAGCTTCATGACATGCCTACGTGGAATTGATTCCCATGCGTAAGGCTGTATAGATCCCATCACCGAGATATCATACTGGCTTTCAATGAGCAAGGACCAAGCAACAGTTATCTCCACTTTACAACCACCAAGCTCAAAACCTTTCCGGCTTATGTTGCTGAATTTGCTTGGAAACACGACACTTCCACTCAAATCTCCAGCCTGCATCAGAATTTCTAGCCTTCCTCCTGATGTTACAGATACAACTTGCCTCGATAGATCTAGATAACCGTCTTCACTCACAGGCATTTTTTCAGCTCGTGAATCAAACAGCAAAACATGCCCAGATGGGTGCTTACCAATGCCTTCAGTATTGTCCTCAGGTAGTACGGAGCAAACGACTTTGATTTTGCCACAAGGCAATGAGCCCCGTAAAATACGGACACCGAGGATAGTGGCTTGGTGTGATTGTTCAAGATGATCACAACATAACTCTATTTCACAAAGGCCACGAAGGAGGCGCACAGAAACACCGTCATAATCATAGAAGAAGGCTTTACTGATCAATGTGGTATCTTTAGACTCCACTGTGCCCTTCAATTTTAGGTGAACTTCAAGCGTAACAGTGTCCTCGGACATAATTGCACGAGACGGACCAGTCAAGTGCAAAAAAGAATCCTGCAAGCATCATTATTCCCCATTAACTTATCAACAAAGATAGAAACAACAAGAAAAAGAGACAATAGCCAAAATACCATTAGTCAAAACCAAACATGCCAATATACCACTAGTGAAAGCCAACTTGCAAACATGTCACTACTTTTGGTTTTCTCGCCAAAATACCACTAGTGAAAGCCAACTTGCAAATATGTCACTACTTTTGGTTTTCTTTAGCCAAAATACCACTAGTGACTAACTGAGGCTAACATCATCCAAAAAAAGACGTGTATGCCCTTAACTCTTCACATGCCAAGCTTACATTTCAGCAATAAAACAGCAGCTACAGTGCTACATTTCAGCAGTTAATTGGCATGAAAACAGCCCAACTCAGCATCATCTCATTTTGCATCATTCAACAACAATATAGCAACATTTCACTACATTTTTTCAGCATTTCAGCAGCATTTTCACAACAATTTAACATAATCTCAATTTGCATCTTTGAACATCAATATAGCAAAATACACATGCATACCTGTCTCGTGAGGATTTGGCAGTCATCCCTCGTGCGAAGGAAGAGAATGTTGCGACGATAGTCCACTACATCTCGTGCAGCGACTACACCGTATACCTTCAGTGGCCACTCAAGGGCATAGCCTTCTCTTTCTGCGATTTTAATGTAGTAGACCTGCATTGTCCTCCCGACTTCAGCACCCACTTGGGTGTGGCCTGGTAAACTTCGGGTAAAGAACATGGGGCTCAATAACGCTGCATGCACCAAGTGAAGTATGTGTTAGTTAGAAATCTGAACTCAACTAACTAAAGATTCCACAAATTGCTTTTGCTATCCATTCAAGAAGAACAAAGACGAATCAATGATTAAAGTAAATCACTATGCTAACAGAACGAATTAGCTTGCTTGAGACATGCAGTAAATGGAAGAAGAAAAGAAACTAACAAGAACCATATCAGTAGCACATTTACTCACTTGGGTCTTCAAAGCTGCCAAAGTTGCTGCTCCTACGTTCCCAGCCTCTACGGTAGGCATTGAAATAGTGCTCCTCAGCCACCTTCGCCGCCTCATGCGGATTCACAACTTTTCCACCCATATTCTTGTCCTCATCATTTCCCCTCATCCATTCTATTTGCTCTCCGAAATCTGGCACCCATCGACCAAGCCGGTTGAAAACTTCAGAGATAAACTTCAATGTGGAGCAATAGCGTGCGAAGGGCTCCCTAATAAGCATGCATATCGCTAGAAACTTTGGTTCTGTTGAGACTAGCAGACTCATCTTGTCCCACAGCTCATCAAACTGCCAGGAGAGCAAACCTAATTTGAAGCTTACCCTCGGCACCACCTCCTCTGTCGCGGTCTCAGCCTGCGTCTTCTCAATCTTATTTCTGACAGACTCGGCTACAGACATCGAGTTACTGACCGGCAGCTCCTTGAACTGCTTGGAGACTGATTTGCGACCATCACCAATCTTGCTCTGTGTCTGCACCGTTCTGCCTTCGTTGCCAATCCTCGCCAATTCAAACTCGGCACTCCTTCCCTTCGACGACTTCCCTCCGGTGTCCATCTCTATGTCATCGCCAATTTTTGTCTGGGTATCTTTCAATTTCCCTTTATTGCTGATCCAATGGGCATTCTGCATCGTGCTGATCCTCTTCTGAGCCTCATAGTCGACCCGACCGAAGATCTTATTCGACAACTTGTACATAGCTGATTTCAACTCCAGAAGATTCTTGTATTCCTCGGAGCCGTAGTGTCCAAACTTTCCCATCTTCTTCTCCAGGGCCTGGATCCAGCAGATACTCTTCTGCATGAAGATGGCAGCTTGACAAAGCTCCTCGCTTAACATGGACTCGCCACTCTTTCCTTTTGAATTTCCTGCAGTCGCCATTCCACTGTCCTCACGACTGTCACCTGACTGTAGCATCGTCGAGGGAACGAGGGACCAAGCAACAGTAATCTCAACCTTAGAGCCATCAGCAAGGAGAAATTCGCATTTACTTGTGTTGCATTTTTCGGGTTTAAGGAGGAATTGAGCAGCAATCTCAGTCTGTGATGGTGAACCGGCCATTATGAGGACTAGCAGCTTTCCATTTAATTCCACAGAAACTACATGTCTTGTCAGATAAAGGTAGTCATTGCTGGCCATAGGCATTCTTCCACCTTTTGAATCAAGAAGCAAAACTTGCCTAGATGATACTTGCGCAGCGATATCTTCATTACCATCCTGAGGCACTGAATAGCAAACAACTCTGCCACCATGTGGAAAAAGCAACAATTCCTGTTTGGGTGTAACAGCCACACTGAGGATAGTGGCCTGGACCGCCTGTTTAAGTTGCTCACAGCACAACTCCACTGTGCACAAGGCGTTTTTAGCGAGATAGTTACAGGACTTATCAGCATTGTAAAAGCCGAATTTACTGATCAATGCTGTATCTTCAGATTTTGTTGTGCCCTTTACTATTAATTGGATCTCGATGTAAACAGTATCCGTCGAGACAATTGCACGAACCGGACCAGTCAGGTGCAATAAAGAATCCTGCAAGCATCATCATTTGCCATTAACTAATCAACAAGGATGCAGGCAACAAACAAAGGATCAAGAACACGAAAATACCATACATACATTTTCTTTAAGGATTTGGCAGTGCTCTCTTGAACGGAGGAATAGAGGGTTGCGATGACGGTCCACAGCATCACGGACTGCGACCACTCCATACACCTCCAGTGGCAACTTTTGGGGTTCTACTAGTGAGACTTTGATGGAGTAAATCTGCAAGGTACTCCCAGCGACAGCTTCAATTGGAATGTGGCGTGGTGTGCAATGTGTAAATTGCATGGGGCTCAATATCGCTGCATGCAAGTTAAGTATGAGTTAGAGATATCCTCCATCAAAGTCTCACTAGTAGAACCCCAAATTGTGGAGTAAAATTTAATAAATATTCCATTCAAGAAGAATAAAGCGGAATCAATCTGGTTACATACTAAAGTGGAGTAAATTCCAAAATGTAAGTGATCAGCTTCGAGACATGCAGTACTCCCTCCGGTCTTTTTTAGTTTGCATATAAGTTTTGTTCAAAGTCAAAGTATCTCTACTTTGACCAAACATATAGAAAAAAGTATCAACATTCACAATGTAAAATCAATATTGTTAGATTCATTATGAACTGTATGTCAAGAAAACTACCTACAAGCGGGTAACTAGCATGCATGCAGGTTTACTCACTCTGGTTTTCGAAACTGTGGCCATCCTTGCCCCATATACGTTCCCAGTAGAGATGGTAGGCAGTGAATCTCTTCTCCTCCATCTCCATGGAATCTTCTTGGCCTGCCCTGCGGAGCTCGTCCTCCATGGCTGACAAGAAGGATTCTGATTTCAGCTTGATGATCGTTGATTTCACCTTGGAGTCGAAGTCTGAGTCCATTCGCTGGAGCATAGTGATACGGTCAGAGATCAACTGCAATTTGCTGATACGGGATAGGTACGGCTCAGAAATAAACTTCATCATGGTGTTCCTTATATCTTTGTTTTCTGACGAGAAGGATCTCAGAAAGTTGCACAACTCGTGCCTCAGCTCATCAATCTGCTCAGAGAAGGCTGGCAACCTGAAGCCAAACCTTAGCACTGCCATTGCCTCCTCCCGGATCTTCTTCTTCTCTTCAAATACCTTAGCAATGTCAACGACCACTTGTTCAAATTTCAACAGGATTTCAGTTATCAATTCGGGCACGGTCTCCCAGCGGAGTTGACTGTCTGACTGGCTAACGATCCACTCCTGGGTCTCCTTGGCAAGGAAATCAAGCAGCTCCTCGCTGACCGCGCCTCCGCCTATCTCTCCGTCGGTGAGGATTCCGGAACGGTGGAGCAGATTCTCGAGTTCGATGGATGCAGAACCCCTGCTTCCCTTGGACGACTTCCTTCCGATTTCCATCTCTCCGCCGTCGCCAATCTTGCTCGGGGTCTCCATCGATTCCCCTTCATTGCCGATCCAACCGGCGTGCTGCGTCGCTCGCATCCTGTGCCACAAATGGAAGATCCTGTCCGTCAAGACGGACATATCCTCTCTGAAATCCGGAAGATTATCATAGTCAGAGTCGCTATGCGCAATCTCCTCCATCTTGGCCTCCTGTGCCTCGATCCATCGCATACTCTCCTGCATGCAGATTCCAGCCTGATATAGCTCCTCTGTAAACATGGACTCGCCACTCCTTCCCCTCGAACTCCCTGCGGCGGCCATCTCACCTCCTCACCACTGTGCGTTCTTCTTCTTCCCCCCCGCCGCCGCTCTCGTTTTGTTTCTTTGGGGGAAGGCAAATGTCCCCAGCTTAGGGTTTTCAAGATACGTATATTTTCTCTCACGCTCAGCCAGGCCCAGTGGATAGAGAGGCGTGGTACATGGACCAGGCCACATGGACCAGGCCCATCCCAGTATCAGTGTCGTGAATTCAAAATAAGACCACGAATTTGGAAGAAGTTAGGCGAATTCAAAAACGAACATTTTTTAAATTGCCCAAGATTCTTTGAAAAGGGAGATTTTTCCAAAAATGGAGAAAATTATTGAAGAACACGAGTATTTTTTTAAAAATGAACAATTTTTGCAATCCTGAACATTTTGTGACAATCGCAAACATTTGATGAAATTGTGATTAATTTTTGAAATTCGATTTTTTTCTGAAGACGACATTTTTTAAAAAACATTAACAAAATTTGAAATCCCAAACATTATGCAAAACCGAATAACTTTTGAGATTTTGAATTGTTTTTTTTTAAGAAATTTTTGAGTAAAAAATAAGGAAAACAAAAAAAAGGGAAAGAAAATTCCAAAACAGAAAAAATGAAAACCAAAAAGGAAAAAACGAAAAGCGGTAAAGAAACATTAAAACCGCTAGGAACCTTTTGAAAAGTTCCCAAAATCGTCCTAGGGACCCCTCGGTGTTCCCAGAAAATGTTAATATGTAAAAATAGTCCGATTAATATATAAAAGGTTTAATACCATTCAAAATATGTTGAACGTGTATTTTCAAAATGTTTAGCATTTATTTGAAAAAATGTCCAGGCAGGAAAAAATGTTCATCATGTGTTAAAAAAGTATTCTTGACATTTTACAACAATATTGTCCAATGTACTAAAATCATGTAGTTTAAGAAAACGTTCCATACCATTAAAAAACGTTCAACATGTATTTGTAAGTTCAACATTTATCAAAATAAAAGTTCAAACATGTATTTGAAAAAAAGGATACACGATGTAAAGAAAAGCTTCATATAATTCAAAAAATATTCCATGTGTATACAAGAAATGTTTAACATGTATTCGAACAACATATATTCAAAATATGTATTTGTAAAGTGTTCATCATGTATCAAGAAAATGTTATATGTGTATATGAAAAATATACAACCTGTCAAAAAAAGTAGGCACACATTGAAAAAATAAAAATAAAAGGAAAAAACAAATGAAACCCGAAGGAAACGGAACAAATCCGTAAATAAAAACACATAAAAGGAAAAAATGAAAAGTAAAAAAATCTGATGAAAACTGTAAACAAAAATACATAAAATGTTATGAAGTAGTAGAAAATAATGAAAACTAAAGAAAACTGATCAAACCTGTAAAGCACGCACAGAAAAGCAAAGAAAAGAAAAAACAATGAAACGAAAGAAAACCGATGAAACCCATAAGCAAAAATGCAGAAAATAAAGAAATAAAAAAGCAAATTAAAACCAGTGAAACCAGTGAACCATACACAAAACACATGAAAAAGAAATAGATAAACAATTGAAAACCAAAGAACATTATGAAAGCTGTAATTTAAAAAGAAACAAGTAGTACCAAAGAAAATCAATGAAACCCGTAAAGAAAACACACGAAAAAAGTAAGATAAGAAAACTAGTGAAAACCATAATTAAAAACACGGAAAAAGAAAGTAAGGAAAAAACCAAATGGAGAGCAAAGAAGAAGAAAAACAACATACACCTCGCTCGCAAGCCATGAAGAGAAAAACAGGGCGTCCTAGTAATAATGTGGTGAAAGAAACTTTAGGCGATACTATTATAGAAGTCACATTAAGCGAGAAATCAAAATCACTAATTAAGGGTACCCTTGCAAAAGTCGCTCCCGCGACTAGTGAGGCATTGCACGTGCCACATTTGTCACAACCTCAGAGTTGTGCATTTTTGATAGACTTGTTTTTTCAAAACGATTTATCTCTTAAACTGCGCGCCTAAATTACAAATCATTTTCATTGTTGCGTTTTTCACGTCTAGATATTTGAAACTAAGATCCCATGTTGACAAGTTTGGGCAAAAAAAAATTCGAAAAAAGGAAACCGAAAATCCAGATAACCAGAAGCACAACTGTGTTTAAGATGGAAGCACATTTTGTGCTCGCTCTTTTTGGCGAGCACAATTTGTGCCTCACATGGTGCACAAATGTGCCTTTCAATTTTTGAGAAGCATAATTTGTGCTTCACGAGGAAGCGCAACTCTGTTTCACATGGTGTACAACTGTGCTTTTTTATTTTTTGGGAAGCATAATTTATGCTTCACATGGTGCACAAATGTGCTTTTCATTTTTCGGAAAGCACAGTTGTGCTTCACGCACACAACTATGCTTTTTTTAGGAAGCACCTGAAACACAATTATGCTTTTCACTTTCTGAGGAAGCACATTTTATGCTTCACGCAGAAGCACGACTCTGTTTCAAATGGTGTACCATTGTGTTTTTCACTTTTCGAGAAGCACATTAATATGGCCTTACGTGATTACTAGCTTTCGCATAGTAATGTGGACTTATCTTTTTCACATACATTGGCGCAACGTGGAATCCACAAAATGGCAAAAACCTCATCGTAGACTATGTCATCCAGTGCATGGTTCCGAATCATCCACACGAAGACACATATCTCGTGTCATACTTAGAAATGTAAGTCGTTCATTCCTTTATGCTAAACCATATACATGACCTTGTGATTCGATCTCAACCATGTTAATTTGTTCAATTTTCTACGCAACAACCAACACTGGATCATAAAAGCACTAACAATGGCGCGGGGCTTGCCTTATTTATTTATTTTTTGATTCCAAGAGAGACCCTCAAAAGCCTTGGACCAAATTGAAGCAGGTTCTAAATGTTGCTCTACTCAAGTATAACAATTGCAAGAATAATATGACACAACATTTGGAATTCCAGTTCATCACCAACGCTTGTTGCTGCCAAGAACCAAATGTCAAAACCGCCCAAAGGCCAGGCTACTATGCCATATCCATCATGGACGATTTATGCACAAACGCCATTTTTTTTTGCAAAATCATCACTTGGTCCGAAGAGAAGGAGATGGACATGGACATAGGGAATCGTTAACAAATCATGAGCTCCTCCAAAGGGTGTTCTCAAAAATCATCAACAAGGAGGTTGTAAGGAACTACGTGAAGTTCCACTGCAAGCCAGTGCTAAACGAAGAACGACTAACCCGAGTCCAAAGCATGTTTTGGTCGACTGCGAATTCCCAAGTCGGTAGATAGACTTGTTTAAGAAACTTGTGAAATTGTTAATTGTATGTTCAAACATGTTTGTTTTCATGCACTTCTTACTTTGTTTTCTTCACTAATACTCATAATTATTGTATTGACATTTTTAATGTGATGTATGCATGTGAATGATTGTTCAAATGTTGAGACAACATTCTATATATGTAACGCAATGTGATGATCCAGTGCAAAATGCGTGATTAAAATGTTGCCATGATATCATTTATTTTGTAGGCCTAAATTTCTACCGGTGACGGGTGCCAAAATGACTTGCCACTACTGCCACACACAGTTGTGGCACGCAAAACAATTGTTACCATTTCTACCTCAAGTTTTGATGGTGGGCAGTAACCACCACCCGCCACTGAAAGAGTTGCACAAGTGGCGGGCATGCCCGCCAATGAAGACATGTTGCAGGGGGCAGGAGATCAGTGGCGGGCGCCCATGGCCGCCTCGTCCGCAACTAATGGCCGTTTGCCACATACCATTGCTAGGCATTCCTGCGGCAGCGATCGGTAACCCAGGGTCATTTCTATAGGAAATAGGTATGTGGTACTTTCTATTTCGTTACCGGATCACTAAAAAGGAAGTATCAAACAGCGGCAAGCCGACACTTGTTGTTCAAAATATTGGAACGATAGCACATCTAGCCCTTATCATCTGATTGTCGTTTCCCTCGAACCTTGATTTAGGTCATGAAAGGATGTTTTTCTTAGTTGTACTTATTTATAATTGAAGAAGTCAACATACAATTTTTTTCCTTTTCTTCTTCTTCTGAAAGACATAATCAAGTTGCCCATGAAATTTTAGTTGTCCGTTTGACTACTTTGTTCGTGTTCGTAACATGTAAAAAGGTGGTTTACATTTCCATTCAACCGGTAATTATTCACCATATAGTTTTATGTAACTATTATATGTGGTACTCCCTCCGTTTTATATACAAGGCCACTTCATTTTTCATGTCAAATTTTGAGTTCTAATTTTGGTCAACAAAGTATGAGTTATATGTCATCAAAAATATATTATCAAAAAGTTCTTTGATATGTGCATCCAGTGGCATATTTTTATAACACATGACCCACATTTTGTTAGTAAATTAACATTCAAAGTTAGTCATAAAAATATGAAGTGAACTTGTATTACTGAATGCACTACAAAAAAAACACTTCCATGATAATACGTGTTTGTCATAGCAGGTCACATTTTCTGTCACGACATATGTGACGATTTTATCACAGCATCAAGATAGTCATACACGTGTTGATAGAACCGAAGGTGTCTCGTCTTTCGATGAGATAGTGACTATCGTTTTTGGTGAAGTAGACTTTGACGATCCGACTACGAACGTGCGTGGACGTCGTGCCTTAGTAATTGGTAAACCAACTCAGAGAGGTTATTGACCACGCCGGAGCATGATCAACCTGACCAGGAAGGTCTATTTCCTACACGCAAACGAAGAACAAGCAAGAAACTGAAATTGCAATCTGGATATTGCGAATATAAGAGGAAATCTTTATTGATGAAAGTGGGGTTCTGTGACGTCTTGGTCTGGTCGTAGAACACAATCGAAGTACGCGAAGTTGCAGCTATTGCAAACTTTTAATATAAACAAAACCAAGTCTAAACGGTGCCTTAAGGGTTGTATTTATAGGGGAAAAGGAATGAGATTTCTTTGCTGTCAACATATGGTGCCTGTATTTTCTTTCTAGTAACCAATGTGTCGTGAACTGTGGTTGCTTTCAGACTCAAGATATTGACGCCATGCAGTCAAATTTGCTCTTACTGCAGTTCGGCAATTTCAGACTTCTGTGAGTACTCGAAATACAAAGCAACTAAGGATCAAAAAATTCGAATTGAAACTTGGCCCGGTCGAAAACAGACAACACACTTTCAAAGACTCCAGAGTCTAGAAAAGGAACAAACTGCAAATGAGAAGGACCAAAACTTTAACTTTGATATTTGGCAGGGGCCGCGCGAACACGTACCCCCTCTATCACAAATTATGACGTTCACTCTCCCTCAAAGGGGAGATGGTAAGCCAGCGCACCGACAAAGTTCAATGTGGGCCACTAGCCTAGGCCATGGCTTTTCTTGATCAGCCATAGACCCACTAGTAGAAAACAGAGCATCAGTCCCAGTTCTAGAGGGCCTTTAGTCCCGGTTCTGCAACCGGGACAAAACGATCGGGACTAATGCCCATCACTTTTAGTCCCGGTTGGCTTACAAACCGGGACTAAGGGAGCTCCACGTGGCCGCCATGGGGCGCCCAGGCAAGAGGACCTTTAGTCCCGGTTGGTAACACCGACCGGGACTAAAAGGCAGCCACGCGTCAGCCCCTGCCAGGCACTGGTTTTTTTTGAAAGGAGGGGTTTAGGGGGTTTTGGAGGGTTTAGGGGTTTCATATTGTGTTTCCCCTTTTCTTTTTGTGTTTACCATTTTTATTTTATGCTTTTCATTCAACTCGACGCTAGCTACTACATATAGCAATGAAGAAACCATTACATAACATCGTCATGATCAATATAGAGAGAGAAGTGACCTCTCTTTCTCCGTGCTTGGTCGAACAATGCAACAAGTTTTCGTAAATCTATTCGACGCTATTACATATAGTACACGTTCATGCATATATACAATATAACATCTCTTACGATCCTTTACCAAGATCGCATTTCATATCCCGATGGCATTCTCCGTCTTTAGGTATGACATGCTCAACAAAGAATCCTGCCAATTCCTCTTGAGATGCTCGTATGCGATCAGTTGGTAGGAGTTCGTCCCGCTTCCGCCATATCTAATTTAAAGAAGGGGGTCAATATATATGAATAAAACTCAACACAATTCATGGTAATAAAATTAAAATGTGAATATTGTTTACGTACTTCAAATTGTTCTGGAGATATGCCCCGCTCAGAGGTCGAGTGGCGAATGAACTAGCAAACGTAGTATGCACATAAATTAGTGCCGGGTGCCTGCCACAAGCACTTTACGAGAATAGAGTTCAGTCAAAATGACAATCAAGCATGATAATGGTATTGAAACTAGAATCAATGAGAGACGATATGCGGTACTAGCTAGTAGCTAGTACTTACTTTGGGGTGTGAAAATCGCAGCTCCTTTCTCCAGTCACCCCTAGCCTGGTTGGTGAACTTTTTCCAAACCCTGCATAGCAACGAAAATGATTACTTGATGTCAGGAAATGAACGAAAGTTGTCGATATGGTGCGATAATGATTTAACTTACTTCTGAAGCATTTCACTCATGTTCGTCCACTCCTTAGGATCTTTACGTCTCGAGTCCAAGACAAGTACTACTCCCTCGTCAGGCCGAATGGCTAGCAGAATAAAGTGGAAACTGCGCACACGCATAATTCATCAATTACACTTAACCTCGAGTAAGCGAAATAGAATATGCACGTACAAGACAATAACACTCACTGAAAGTTGTAAGGAAATAGTATTTCCCTTCTGTTTTGTTGTCCAACTAACGCCCGTAGCAAGTTTTGCTCTATTTCACGGGGGCTGTGTTTTATCGTATGTTCATTTATGGTATTTGGGTTAATGAACCAATGTCATAGATTTGTCGTTTTCTGCATTCGATGATCTTCAATCTGCATATAATATAGTGTGAGGATAATTATACATGCATTGAACGAGCTGAGCTAGAGACTTTACAGAAAAATACTTACAGACAATAGGAACTGACGATAGTTTTGTCGAGGTCCTTTTGATTGTATAACTGAAAAAATCATCAAATTCAATGAATAACTCCTGGACTCCATTGAAGAAGTGCTCATCCTTAATTCCCACGAAGATATTGCCGGTCCCGTCCTTGCAGGCTTCCAAGTACCATTCATGCAATTGTCGCATCCTCGTTGGTAGACCCTTGAGCTCCTCACGTCTGACGAGAGGCTTCACGTCCTCGTATCTTAAGGATGGTACTACCTCGGCCTTTTCGAACTGTACCGAATCGGGCAAGTAATCACCAAGAGTGATAGCAAGACCACCAGCCGCTATCTCCAGATCATTAGCGATATCGGTAAACACCTTGAGCGGGGGGCACGATTGGTTTTCTTGTTTGCCGAGCTGGGGAATTCTTTTCCCACTTCTTGCACCACTGCTACTTAAGCTTCCCAACCGCTTCGCTTGATCAAATGTATTTTGAATACAGCGGTCATAGTTTGATTGCGGCGGAGGTGGTGGTGGTCGCCTAAGGGCATCCAGAGTTCGCCTCGCTTTCACCAGATCTACTTTCTCCTTTGGAGGCGGACGTTTCGGTGCAAGCTGGCGTCTCACTTCTTCAGCCATGATCTCGTTGAGTTCCTCCTCAGTCCTCTCGTAGGGTAACTTGGGAGGAGCCTTGAGGCTTGGGCCAGCTCTGAATTTCTTCCCTGTTGTATTGCTGCTAGCCGCCGGAGCGGCGGCGGCTCTCTTCCGCCGTTGCTAAGACAGCGGAGGAGGCGGAGTCCACTGACGCGGTGGAGACAGCTGAGGCGGAGGAGGATTCTGCTGAGGGGCCTCCTCCGTCGGAGTCCGCTGAGGCGGCGGAGTCGGCTGATGCGCCGGAGACGACTCAGGCAGCGGAGACGACTGACGCACCGGAGACGGTTGACGCACCGGAGACGGCTGACGCACCGGAGACGGTTGACGCGCCGGAGACGACTCAGGCAGCGGAGACGACTGACGCACCGGAGACGGTTGATGCACCGAAGACGGCTGACGCACCGGAGATGACTCAGGTACCGGGGCCTCCTCCGGCTGAGTCTGCTGAGGCGGCGTCCAGTTTGGAAGCAGGATGTTTTCCTTTCTCCATAGACAGGCAGTCCTTAAGGCATTTTCAAGAAGAGTCTCCCCTTCACCTGTAGCGTACTCAAGCTCCAGCCCCTCAAATCCGTCCATTATTTCATCCACCCCGACAATAGCAAAGCCAGGTGGAACCGGAGTGAAATGGAAAGTTGCATCAGGTCGAGGAGGTAAGACATAGCCGACCGCCGCCTTCAAGGTCAGGTTATGGCATTTCGCCATTAGCACACAATGTTCATTATCCGTGATACCATCCACGGGGTAGCGAGGAGCCGTGCTATCAGGCTGAACGAGCTCCATGGAAGCCACGCTGCTTCTCCGCTGAGATGGTGGGGTAGCATCGTGGGTAGTATCCAATGCAGGATCTTCGTGCCGCTGAGATGGTGGGCCGATAGCTCACTGGCTCTCGAGTGCCACTAGTTTCGCTAATCTTTCATTGATCTTCTGCATGTCGCTTGCTTCCTCTTTCTTCTTTCTCTGTCGGCTTCTATAACCAGTGCTGTCGGGAAACCCATGCACCCACGGAACGGAGCCTGATGTGCCTCGTGTTCGTCCAGGGTATTTAGGATTCCCGAGGGCCATTGACAGCTCGTCCTTCTCTCTGTCGGGATGGAACCTCCCTTCCAGCGCTTTCTTGATTGCTTCCTCAAGCCTTGTGATGGGTGTTTGAAGTTGAGCTTTCGTCCAAACACACTTCCCTGATTCTGGGTCCAAAGTTCCCCCAACCCCGAAGAACCAAGTCCTTGTCCGATCTGGCCAGTGCAATGTCACTGGTTGGACATTTTTAGCAAGCAGGTCTTGCTCAGCTTTGTCCCCACGTAGGCCGGGCTTTGTTGTAGCCAAGTTATATACCTTGGCGGACTTTGAAACAGTTAAGGCTCCCTTCTCCATTCGATCACCGGAGCCGTCATGATCTCCTTCCTCCTCCATTCCATCACCAGAGCCGTCATGATCTCCTTCCTCCTCCATTCCATCACCAGAGCCGTCATCCTCTCTTCTATCACCATCGGTGTCGTTGAGAAACGACAAGATATCATCATCACCTCCGTCGCGGATTATATCCCCCAACAACTCTTCTTTTTCTAAGTCTCCGTGATCCATAGTTTCTGCACATAAAGTATATTTGTCACCAAAATACAACACTTGACAGAGTTTCCTCTATTTAAAAAATAGTTCTCTGTTTTCAAAAATCATTCCCTCCATATAGAAACTTGCGGACCCCCGCCTCATGTCGAAGTTATCGAGGATATGTTGAATTCCCGAGAGAGTTAGGGGTGTTCTAACGCGGCACTACACGATATAGGTGAAGGGGTATAACATCCGGGAATGTTTTCCCGAAGTCTGCATTTTCGGACAGATGAAACGAAGAGGGACGGTTCCAGGTTCGCTATGCTAGCTGCTTGTGACAGACGAATGGAGGGCATATTCGGATTCGTTATATATAAATTATTTTCATCGGAGTTACGGTTAATTTCTTTGGAAAGTGAAGCTTCCCCTGAAAATTAAAGTTTTTCATGGCTGGTTTTGAAAAAATAAATATACTAACTAAAGACAATTTATACACATATATACATACATACATGAACATATATACATACATACATGAACATAAAAAAAATTAAGAAAAAAAACATACATACATACATACATGAACATAAAAAAAATATAGTACCATACATACATGAACATATACATACATACATGAACATACACACATACATGAATATACATACATACATGAACATACATACATACATGAACATAAAAAAATGCAATTAACAAATTGGGTTTTAAAATTAACCTAACTATCAAATTAACAGGGTCGGGCCCATATGTCAGTGACCCAGGGGTTAATTAACAGGGTGATTAGCGTTAAGCTAATCACCTGATGGTCGGGGCCCACCTGCAGGTGACACAGGCGGCGATGCTCGTCGCCGGCGACCTCTGGACGCGGTGGTGCCCACGCTAGGAACCACAGGAGCGGCGCCTGAGGCCACTAGGGCGTAGCCCGTGCTCGACCGCATCTAAAGGGGGTCACGGGAGGTTGTGCGGTGACCGGAGCTGACGGCAGCAACGCTGGAGGCGGCAGTCGGAGCTCGGCCTAAGTGGCACACGACGCTAGGGGCTGCGAGAGGGAGAACTAGAGGCGGCTACAACCTCCTGCGAGCTCCCTGAGCATGATGGAGGGCTCGGCGGCAAGCTTTGGGAGCTCTAGCCACGGCGGCGAGACGACCGGCGGCGAGGAGCTCATGGGCAAGGCGGCTAGCGGGGTTAGGAGAGGAGATCGGTGACGGGGCTATGGGGAAAAGAAACGGGGCCTTGCCGCGGTTGCGAAGGCGTCGACGGCGCGGCCGGGGAGGTCCTCGTTGCTACGAATCGACCGGAGAAGGCCGACGGTGCCGAGGGCGAAGGCGGCGGGGCAGGGCGCGGCGACGGCGACGGCGAAGTAGGGGCAGGGCGCGGCGACGGCGACGTAGGGGCAGGGCGAGCGGGGGAAGGCAAAATCCGGCAGCCTGGCGACGTCGAGGTGGTCGTCAGCGCCGTCAGGGAGAGAAGAAACTGCAGATGGGATTGGAAAATTTTCCAAAGTGCTGCTTATATACACAGACCTTTAGTCCCGGTTGGTGGCTCCAACCGGGACTAAAGGGGGGCATTAGTCCCAGTTGGAGCCACCAACCAGGACTAAAGGTCAATTTCAGCAGCCCAAAGGGCGGGAAGCAGAGACCTTTAGTCCCGGTTGGTGGCTCCAACCGGGACTAAAGGGGGGGCATTAGTCCCGGTTGGAGCCACCAACCGGAACTAAAGGGATGTGCTTCCCGCAGCCAAAGTTTAGTCCCACCTCGCTAGTCGAGAGGGACTCGGAGTGGTTTATAAGCGCTGCTGCCGCTGCCCTCTTGAGCTCCTCTCTAATGCGGGCAGTACATGCCTATCTCACGCCCTGTTGGGCCTGCTAGCACTGCGGGCCTGCATCCTAGCCCATTTCTAGGGTTTCTAGTCGTATGCAGGCCGTGGTGGCTAGTAGGCGGGTCTTTTTTTATTTTTTGCATATATTATGTTTTTAAAATTGTTAATGTTATTTTTTGCATATGTTATTTTTAGTTATATAATTTTAGTTGCATAAATTTTATATAATTTTAGTTGCATAAGTTTTATTTTTTATTGATTCTTTTAGTTGATTCCTTTTGCTATTAGAGTTTAATAAAATCTTTTTAGTTTTCTATTAAAGCTTGTTACAAAATATACTTTATGAAAATTCTTTTTACTATTAAAGTTTTTAACAAATAAATACTTTGATAATTTTAGTTAATATTATTTTGACTCTTTTTAACAAAGGGATTTCATTTTTTTAACATATTTTAACTCCAGACTTTTTCTGCATTCAATATGCACCATTCAAAGCCACATCATCAATTTTCAACCCTTTTCTGACTTCATTTCCTATTTTTCATGCATTTTCATGATTTATTTTGAGCTAAAATGACCTTGAATTTGAAGAGCACTGCAAATGAACTCTGAAAAGGTTGAAACTTGGCATGGTATCATAATTTCACCCACATAACATGTGCTAAAAATATTAGAGGGTTACGGGAAAAACTGGATGCACTTCGTGTACAAACTGGACAATCTCTTTCGAAGTATTAGGGTTTCGGACGAAAACTCATCTATTACAAAGGGATTTCATTTTTTTAACATATTTTAACTCCAGACTTTTTCTGCATTCAATATGCACCATTCAAAGCCACATCATCAATTTTCAACCCTTTTTTGACTTCATTTGCTATTTTTCATGCATTTCATGATTTATTTTGAGCCAAAATGACCCTGAATTTGAAAAGCACTGCAAATGAACTCTGAAAAGGTTGAAACTTGGCATGGTATCATAATTTCACCCACATAGCATGTGCTAAAAAGTTGAGAGGGTGACGGGAAAAACTGGATGCATTTCGTGTACAAACTGAACAATCTCTTTCGAAGTATCAGGGTTTCGGACAAAAACTCATCTATTACAAAAGGATTTTATTTTTTTCAACATATTTTAACTCCAGACTTTTTTCTGCATTCAATATGCAGCATTCAAAGCCACATCATCAATTTTCAACCCTTTTCTGACTTCATTTACTATTTTTCATGCATTTCATGATTTATTTTGAGCTAAAATGACCCTGAATTTGAAAAGCACTGCAAATGAACTCTGAAAAGGTTGAAACTTGGCATGGTGTCATAATTTCACCCACATAGCATGTGCTAAAAAGTTGAGAGGGTTACGGGAAAAACTGGATGCACTTCGTGTACAAACTGGACAATCCCGTTCGAAGTATCATGGTTTCGGACGAAAACTCATCTACTACAAAGGGATTTCATTTTTTAACATATTTTAACTCCAGACTTTTTCTGCATTCAATATGCACCATTCAAAGCCACATCATCAATTTTCAACCATTTTCTGACTTCATTTGCTATTTTTCATGCATTTCATGATTTATTTTGAGCTAAAATGACCCTGAATTTTAAAAGCACTACAAATGAACTCTGAAAAGGTTGAAACTTGGCATGGTATCATAATTTCACCCACATAGCATGTGCTAAAAAGTTGAGAGGGTTACGGGAAAAACTGGATGCACTTCGTGTACAAACTGGACAATCTCTTTCGAAGTATCAAGGTTTCGAACGAAAACTCATCTATTACAAAAGGGATTTCATTTCTTGACATGTAACTGCAGTGATATTCTAGATCAAAGCCATCATCAGAATAGTTGTGGAGAGAAAGTCTTCACTTTTTCTTCGCGTGTGTCCCTTGCTTATTGCGCCGTAACCATGGATAATCTTCATCGTTTAACAGGATGCTTGGGTCAGCCTTCACTTTGAAGGGAGGAATTTCATGAAACTTTTCATAATCTTCAGACATGGCTGTCTTGTCCTCCACTCCCACGATGTTTCTTTTCCCTGAAAGAACTATGTGTCACTTTGGCTCATCGTTTGATGTATTCGCTTCCTTATATTTAATTTTCTCGGTTTGGTAGACATGTCCTTCACATAGAAAACCTGCACCACATCATTGGCTAGGATGAATGGTTCGTCTGTGTACCCAAGATTGTTGAGATCCACTGTTTTCATTCCGTACTGCGGGTCTAACTGTACCCCGCCACCTAACAGATTGACCCATTTGCACCGAAACAAAGGGACCTTAAATTCATGTCCATAGTCAAGTTCCCATATCTCCTCTATGTAACCATAATATGTGTCCTTTGCCCTATTGGTGATTGCTGCATCAAAGCGGACACCACTGTTTTGGTTGGTGCTCTTTTTATCTTGGGCGATCGTGTAAAATGTATTACCATTTATCTCGTACCCTTGGTAAGTCAATACAGTCGAAGATGGTGTCCTGGCCAACAAGTACAAGTCATCTCCAACAGTGTTGTTATGCATGAGATGCATTTGCAACCAACCGCCAAAAGTCCCGATGTGTTCACGCGTAATCCAGTCGTCAGACTGCTCCGGGTGTTTGTAGCATAGAATATTCTTATGTTCATTGATATACGGGGCCACCAAGGTAGAATTCTATAGAACTGTGTAGTGTGCTTGCGCCCAGGAATGCCCGTCCTTACATATTATTGAATCCGCTCCTAGCGTGCCTTTTCCACTCAGTCTCCCCTCATACCGCGATTTAGGGACACCAATCGGCTTAAGGTCAGGAAAAAAGTCAACACAAAACCCAATGACCTCCTCTGTTTGATGGCCCGTGGAGATGCTTCCTTCTGGCCTAGCACGATTACGAACATATTTCTTCAAGACTCCTATGAACCTCTCAAAGGGGAACATATTGTGTAGAAATACATGACCCAAAATGGTAATCTCGTCGACTAGGTGAACTAGGACGTGCGTCATAATATTGAAGAAGGATGGTGGGAACACCAACTCGAAGCTGACAAGACATTGGACCAAATCATTCTGTAACCTTGGTAGGATTTCTGGATCGATTACCTTCTGAGAAATTGCATTGAGGAATGTACATAGCTTCACAATGGCTAATCGAACATTTTCTGGTAGAAGCCCCTCAATGCAACCGGAAGCAGTTGCGTCATAATCACGTGGCAGTCATGAGACTTTAGGTTGTGGAATTTTTTCTCTGCCATGTTTATTATTCCCTTTATATTCGACGAGAAGCCAGACGGGACCTTGATACTGAGCAGGCATTCAAAGAAGATTTCCTTCTCCGCTTTGGTTAGAGCGTAGCTGGCAGGACCTTGATACTGCTTTGGATGCATGCCGTCTTTTTCGTTCACACGTTGCTGGTCCTCCCGTGCCTCCGGTGTATCTTTTGTCTTCCCATACATGCCCAAGAAGCCTAGCACGTTCACGCAAACATTCTTCGTCACGTGTGAGGGAGTCCTGGTTTAAGGGGTCCTCGGGAGGCCGACCTATTTCTTATGGGCCGAACTGTATGGGCCGTTCGCCGGACATTGGATGGATCAAAGACCCTGTCTCCAGGATGGAAGCCTCGAGGATCGTGGCTTATCCTCCAAGTTTAAAGTAGTGAATAGGCATGTTTATCCCTTTGACGTGTAACTGACCATGTGTAAACCCTAGGTACCCTCGGCGTCTATATAAGCCGAAGGGTTTTAGGTTGTAGAGGAGGAGAACTCATCTAGGGTTTTAGTCATACGATCTCGTGGTAGATCAACTCTGTAACCCTTATACCATCAATATAATCAAGCGGGACGTAGGGTATTACCTCCATAGGAGGGCCCGAACCTGGGTAAAACACTGTCCCCTTCGTCTCCTGTTACCATCGATCCTAGTCTCACAGCTCGAGACCCCCCACCCGAGATCTGCCGGTTTTGACACCGACATTGGTGCTTTCATTGAGAGTTTCGTTGTGATCGCCAGAGGAATCGATGGCTCGCCTAGTCATCAATGAAGAGGTCCGCATTACGGACACTTTCGTCCCCGTACAGATCTTCGCTTTCGGCAGCATTGTGCTGCACGCCGACCCGACCGGCCATCTAGGCCGTGTTGGAAGTTTCACCCCCGATCAAGAGGTCCGATTCGGGAACTTAGAGTTCTCCGTAGACTCTCGGGGCGATCTATCACTAACTGGGCTCGCAGTCTCGCCTACCACGCCCGAAGACTCTGAGGCTTTAACCTCAGATCCATCTTTCGGCCCCGCCTACGGGATCTACCCCGGCGAGGGCCCGACTCTCAGTCCGGACCCGGTCATAGTACCAGAAGTCCAGACATCTGTTCTTGCCGAACACTCTCCCCGCGCGGACGCATCGGAGGTTCACTCCGGAAGCTCCGGGCAGGCCGACCCGATCGAGCTCTCGATACTCAACGAGGCTCTAGATCGGATCTCGTCGATGAAGATTACCGACGACCCAACCCCGATCTGTTCCCAAATCGGGCTTCAAACGGGTCAAGACGAATTTTTCGTCCCACCCACCACCCACTTGGTAGCCACTATCGAGGATTTAACCGACATGTTGGACTATGCTTCTGAGGAAGCAGATTACATGGATGAGGAGGATCGCGCCCTCACCCCTGTTAACACCGGGTGATGGACTGCCACCTCCACATACGACGTCTACATGGTGGACACTCCGAAAAACGATGGTGACAAATCGGATGAAGCACCGTCAAGACGCCGAAAGCCGCATAAACGGTCAAAAGGAAAGAAGGGAAGAAAAGCTACCGATGGCGCTGGGGATGATGACACCCCGGAAGACCTCGGCGATCCCGAAATCCCCGAACACCCGTTAGAGGGTCAGGAGAGGCCGGAAGACCGGCGCAACCCCGACGATCCAGATGATCCTGAGGATGACGATTACCTCCGCTCTGTCAAGGGGGAGGACAATGTGGGAGCCGATGACTTTGCCATCCCCGATAACCCTACAGATCAAGAACTATTCAGGCAACAGCTTATAGCCACGGCCCGCAGCCTGAAAGCAAAGGAACGACAGCTTAAAGCCGAGCAAGATGACCTCAACAATCGATGGACGAGAGTCCTCTCAGCTGAGGAAGGATACGGTACCGGTCTGTCGGACCAACCTAAGAGCTATCCTCGCAGAAGGCTGCTGCCACAGTTCGATGACGAGCTCACTTATACGCCGTCTCCCGAATATACCCCATACGACAAGCCAGACCGCCCTCCTCGAGGACGAGACAGGACGGCTGACGTCACCGGATATAGGCCGACGATACCCCGAAGACGGGGAAAGGAGCCACTAGAGCCCGATGACAGGTTCGACCTGCGACACGACCTGGATGACAGGGCAGCTCGTACGAGATCCATCTACGGATCCAGAGGATACTCACCCGATAGACGGGAAGGGAACCGGCCTTGGCTCGACCGCAATCACAACAGGCGGGAACAAAACCGGGCTAGGACAGACGCCGGTCACCGGCGCACCATAGCTCGGGTTAGAGGCGCTGCCCACCCACTATGCTTCACGGACGAGGTGATGCAGCATCAGTTCCCGGAGGGGTTTAAACCCGTAAACATAGAACAATACGATGGGACAACTGACCCAACCGTATGGATCGAGGATTTCCTCCTCCACATCCACATGGCACGAGGAGATGACCTCCATGCCATCAAGTACCTACCCCTGAAGCTCAAAGGGCCAGCTCGGCACTGGTTAAATAGCCTCCCCAAAAATTCCATTGGGTGCTGGGAGGACCTAGAAGAGGCATTCCGATCTAACTTCCAGGGCACTTATGTTCGGCCGCCGGACTCCTCCGACCTAAGCAACATCGTTCAGAAGCCAGGAGAATCCACGCGGCTGTTCTGGAACCGTTTCCTGACCAAGAAAAACCAGATCGTTGACTGCCCGGACGCCGAAGCAATAGCCTCTTTCAGGCACAATATTCGGGATGAGTGGCTGGCTCGTCAGCTCGGCCAGGACAAATCAAGGACAATGTCCGCCCTCACATCACTCATGACCTGCTTTTGTGCGGGCGAGGATAACTGGCTAGCAAGACGTAGCCACAACCCCGAAGACCCCGGAACCTCTGAAGTTTGGGATGGAAATGGGAAACCGAAGCGCAACAAGAACAAGCGCCGGCATAATAACAGTGATGCTGATGACACGGCTGTTAACGCCGGCTTCCGCAACTCCCGGCCTGGGCAAGGGAAGAAGCCTCCTAAAGGCAAACACGACGGACCCACCCCGCTAGACAAGATCCTGGAGAGGCCTTGCTAGATCCACGACACTCAAGAGAAGCCCGCCAACCACACCAACCGTAACTGTTGGGTCTTCAAACAGGCCGGCAAGCTCGCATCCGAGGACCAAGGCAAGAGCCCACGTAGCGAGGACGAGGATGAACCCCGTGGTCCGATCGGTGGCAGACAAAAGAAATTCCCTCCAGAGGTAAAAACAGTAAATATGATATACGCCACACATATACCCAAAAAGGAGAGAAAGCGCGCCCTTCGAGACGTCTACGCCATAGAGCCTGTAGCCCTGAAGTATAACCCATGGTCGGCATACCCGATCACCTTTGATCGACGTGATCATCCGACCAGTATCCATCATGGGGGTTCGGCCGCACTCGTCCTAGACCCCATCATAGACGGGTATCACCTCACTAAAGTCCTAATGGACGGAGGAAGTAGCCTCAATCTGATTTACTCAGATACGGTGAAAAAGATGGGCATAGATCCGTCAAGGATCAAGCCCAGCAACACTACCTTTAAAGGAGTGATCCCAGGCGTTGAAGCCCGCTGCACGGGCTCTGTAAGCCTGGAAGTAGTGTTCGGCTCGCCCGATAACTTTCGAAGCGAGGACTTGATCTTCGACATCGTACCTTTCCGCAGCGGCTATCACGCCCTGCTCGGCCGTACAGCGTTCGCTCGCTTTAACGTCTTCCCGCACTACGCATACCTCAAGCTCAAGATGCCCGGCCCCAAGGGGGTCATTACTGTCAATGGCAACACAGAGCGCTCCCCCCGAACTGAGGAACATGCGTTGGCCCTGGCGGCCGAATTCCATTACACTGATGATCGGCAAGTGCCGACACCTGCCGTAAAGGCACCCAAGGCTGGGAAGCGAGCTCGGTCTCAACCCGAAGTACCAGAACCTTCCTCTCCCCATAAATAGGGATTCGCCCCCCATCGCATGGCCCTAGAACCGGCAAAGTACATGCCGAGGAGGCACAACTTTGCGCTCAAAATTCCATGGGCAGCGGTGGGGAAAATTATTAAAGGGTAAGTGTTCGGCTGGACCGAACTATCACCATCAACCTGTCTTCGGACACATTACATGTACTATAAAGTACCTGCCACGGCGTAAAGCTCATTCACATCTCGGTGACTTCTCAAGACTTTTCCCCCAAGTCCGCTCGCCGAACATGACACCCATCGCGGTATACAACTCCTTGGGAGACGCAGGAGCGGACAAGCGACAGGGCACATCGAGGACGTCAGGTCACCTATCGAAGACCCTTGGCACAACCCCTCTTGTAAGGTTTATATTTTATTTTCAATACCTGTAAACAGTTGTATCGGAAATTTGAATAATACGAGTTGTGGAGTAAAATACAGACATATTGTACATTATCTCTTCGCTGTCCTTTTTGGCACACTCTCTATTTTCTCCCTCTTCTTGCGAACCTGTTCGGTATACTCTACGATGCAACCGGCAAATAGACCGGGGGCTTGACCTTAAAAAATCGCCCTAAGCACAACTGATTTCGTGTTTGGCGTCTTGGAGTTCCGCTTTATATGCATTGGTTCCGAACTATGTCTTGGGTCAATAGTTGGGTTGCCCGGCTCCTGTGCTTGCCCCTTTATGTTCCGCTCGTTCGGCTAAAAGGGCAAAGGGAGAACCGCTGCGATTGTGCTTCCGGCTAGCCTGGTCAAGCACCTCAGCGGAGAAAGCCGAAAACTGACTGTCATGGTATGCGAGAACTGGTATGCGAATCTGAGCTTAACTAAATCTCGTCAGAGGTTATTCCGTGTCATACGATGGGTTTGGTATTAGTACAAACCATGTGATATAGGCTTTGGCCACGGTTCATCCGAACATCACAACCCCTGGGGGCTAGTCATCAGCCCCCCGCACTCCTTTCTTGCGCCCCTACGGCTAAGTGAAAGCAATAAAGCATTATGGTCCGATTGCCTCGTCCGCCCCACACTACCGCCTTCGGGTACCGATAGCTCGGCTAAGGGTCACAGTGCATTGGCAGAGACACCCCGCGTAGTATCTACGTGGGGGCTGAAGCCGACGACTCGCCGCTTTCAGGTTTAACGGCCACAAAGGAGTTATAAAGGATGCAAAACACGAAAGACATGATAAACCATGCATATATAAACACGTTAAAAAGTCTTCGGACATATTACAAAGCATTTATTCATACACGCTTTCTCTCGAACATTGCGCCTCTATTGCCCGAGCACCCTCCATTACTCCTGAGAAGTACAGCTCGGGGCGCCTATGCTCCTTTCCAGTAGGCGGAGGGGCGGTGGCTATCTTCATTGGATCCAGCCCCGGCCAGTGCACCTTGGCCTTCGCAAAGGTCATCCGAGCTCCCTCGATACAGGAAGATCGCCTTAGTGCGTCGATCCGGGGCGAGGCGTCGCTCAACTTCTGCACCAGGCCGAAGTAGCTGCCCGGCAGTGGCTCGTTGGGCCATAGCCGGATGCAGAGATCCTTCATGGCCGGCTCCGCCATTCGGTGTAGCTCCATCAGCTGCTTCAGCTGCTCAACAAGGAGAGGAGAGCGCTCGGGGGCTTCAAATTGCGCCCAAAACAGCCGGGCTTCATCTTCTTCTCCCTGCGAAGCATAGAACTGGTGTGCATCCGCTATGCTCTTCTGGAGGTCCGAGCAGGCGCCTGAGGAACGCCATACTTGGGTGAGCAATTTGAACTTGCTATCCCCGAAGACACACTGCAATAAATACGGCTTACCATCCATTATGGCCTTGGCCTGGTTGACTTGCTCTTCAAACGACCGCCTATCCACCCGCTCCTTTTGGAGATCAGTTTTTAGGGTGGATAGCTCGGCGGCCTGCTCCTTGCCTTTCCGCTCAAGGACCTCGCATTTCTGGCCGGCGTCCTTGAGCTCCTGTTGGATTTCCTCCACCCGAGCCTCATGCTTGTCGCTGGTGGCTCTCAAGGCGGATAGCGCAGTAGCCGCTTCTTTGGCCGCCGCCCTCTCAACCGCAGCTTCCTGCTTCGCCTTCTCAAGCTCGGCCTTGAGCTTCTCTATCTCCTTCGCCGAGGCTGCGCGAGCAGTAAAACATATCAACAAATACCGCGTTGACAGTACGGTAATGAAGAATTTGGATATTCTAAACCGGCTTACCTTGCGCCTCGTCGAATCTCTTGTGCAGAGCGTCAAGCTCATCCTCGGAGCTCTTGAGCTTCCGATTTAGTTCGTCTAGCTCAGCGGCATTAGCAGTCGCCGCTGTCGACGAAGCCTATAAAAAACAAAGCCATACCAAGTTATACGGGCTCAAAGCTTTCGAAATGTCAAAATTATGATCCTGCGTCCGGTCGTTTAAGGACTGTTAGAACATTCCGAACACATATTGTCTTGTACATAGTTCGGACTGTGATCTATCGTTGACCCCCAGGTAAGTTTTTCCAAACTCGCCTGGGGCTCAGGGGCTGCCATGTATATAATCCTAACTCAAAGAAAAAAGTATTTCACAGACAGGGCATTACATGGCTCACCTGAAAGCCCGTCAGGAGACCGTTGAAGGCCTCCTTCAGTCCGCTGTCTACGGACTGAATGCTCTGCAATACCGCACCCATAAGGGTGCAGTGCTCCTCGGAGATGGAGGCGCTCGACAGAGCCTCCCCCATAACCGGCCACCCAGTGGTCGGTGGCGCCGGTGGAGAACGATTGACCCGATCTCCAACCGGGGATTGAACCGGTGCCTCCGGAGGCACGGTGCGCTCCGGAGACAGCTTCAGAGGTGACTGGACATCTCCTTGTCCAGTCTCCTCAGTATCCGGGAGGGGCTTCTCCCCCCGGTCTTCGACGGCCGAGGTGTTAGCCTCGACCATGACGTCATCGCCCCCACCTCCAGTGTCCGGCTCCAAAGGAGCCTGTTGGGATGACACCTCCGTGGCATCCTTCGTGGCGCCCAGAGGAGAGGGGCGCGACGCGGACCCGCTCTCCGCTAGCTCGGCGGGCGGGGTCTCCCCGTCCGAAACTTGATCGGTGGGGAGAACACGCGGTGGGCTGCAAGTCAATAAAGCGCTCACATGATAATCGTATTCAAAACTTAGCTCTAATAGCTCGGGAGGTCTTCGGATCTGTACCTTCGAGGTGGGGGCTTGACCCGGAGGTTCCTTCATGGAACCCTCTCGAAGTCCTCGGACTCGGTGTCCGAGTCCGAACTCTCGTCGGGCAGGACTACCTGTGTCCGACGCGCTTTCTTCTGGGCGGGAGGAAGTACATCCTCTGAGGCGTCCGGAGACGCCGCCCTCTTTCCTGCGAGGGGGGAATCGCCTCCCCCCTCACCCTCTTGCTCCTCCTCTTAATTCGAGGAGGCGTGGGTTTCTTCGGACGCAGCCTCTCGCTGGTCCCTGTTGCGCAGGCCTGCTCGGCCTGACTTCTTCTTCTCCTTCTTCTTTGGCGCCTTGTAAGGCGCCATGACGAGCATCTCCGACAGCAGCGGAGACCTAGGGTCTTCGGGCTGTGGAGCCGGACACTTGATGCCCATGGCCTTGCTCAACCATTCCTGCGGAAGTGATCGGAAAATGCTTAGACTTTCTTTAGGAAAACAGAGCCGATCAAATAAAACTGTGCTATACCTCGGAAGGGGGCTTGTTGGCGCTCAAGCCCAGGTCCTCCTTCTTGGCCGGCCACTTCTCCTGCGCCTTGAACAACGCCTTCCACAGCTTCTCCCGTGTGGTGCGGAAGAGGTGACGAATCGTAGGATCATCGTCCGTCCGATAAGTCCACATAGGAGAGCCCCGGCGCAGGGGAGGACGCGCTGCCGAAGCATAATTTGGACCACGTTGGTCAGCTCGATTCTGTCCTTGATCATGGAGGCGATGCCCCTCCGCAGGTCATCCACCTCTGTGTCTCACCCCCAGTCGAGGCCCTTTCGGACCCATGAGGTCAATCTGGTCGGGGGGCCGGATCTGAATTCGGCAGGAACAATTCCGCCCTCCTCCTTTGGCTCGGTGATGTAAAACCACTCTTTTTGCCAAGTCTTGATGGTGTCGATGAAGGTGCCAGATGGCCATACTGCGCGTGGAAGCTTGCTGATGACTGCCCCGCCGCAGTCTGCGTGTGCGCCTGCGACACACTTCGGCTTGATGTTGAAGATCTTGAGCCACAATCCGAAGTGTGGTTCGACCCACAAGAAGGCCTCGCAGACGATGATGAAGGCCGATATATGCATGAAAGAGTTCGGCGGGAGGTCGTGGAAGTCCAGTCCGTAGAAGAACATGAGGCCCCTCACGAAGGGGTGGAGCGGGAAGCTCAGTCCTTGGATGAAATGAGGAATGAAAACCACCCTCTCGCCTGGTTTGGGGGTGGGGATCACCTGGCCCTCCTCCATGGCGCGGTGGAAGACATTAGCGGGGAGGTAGCCGGCGTCCTTGAGGTCCCGGATGTCCTGGTCTGTGACCGTGGACGCCTCCCACTTGCCGTTGGAGTCGGAGCTGGCCATAGCAGAGCTCGGAGGAGAAGGGTGGAAAACCTAGATCTGGGCTCTGGAAGCTCAGGAGATTGGGAAGGCAGGGATGCGAATGGGAAGTGTGGTTAGGCCTTGGGGTTTTTTCCCCTTTTATTGGGCTTGTCGCCGGTTAGCCTCCCTCCACTGCGCCGTGAATCCCTCCACTTCCCAAGACGTGCGTGCCGTTATACACGCATGATTAAACATATCCCGTGTGAAACGGAGCACGATCTGTGCATTGATGGATCGTGCTGATAAAATGGCCTTGAACCGCGAATCAAGTCTTTACGACTGGCTCAGTGGTCGTGGTGGGCCGTGACCTTTCATCTGAAAGGTTGTCAGAAAGTACTGTTGGCTCCTTGACGTTCGGCCTTCAAGGCCGGGTTATACATGGTGTTCGGACAATCTATGATTGGGGAAATTACACGTCATCGGAGGCCGAACTAAAGGCCCGGCCGATTACTATTTGGAGAAAGGAACTCGCCTCGCAAGCCGAAGACTCTGATCATTTGAAGCAGTTGGAGCTTGGACCCTTGGCGTTGGAGGCTAGTTCGGGGGCTACTGAGGGAGTCCTGGTTTAAGGGGTCCTCGGGAGACCGACCTATTTCTTATGGGCCGAACTGTATGGGCCGTTCGCCGGACACTGGGTGGATCAAAGACCCTGTCTCCAGGATGGAAGCCTCGAGGATCGTGGCTTATCCTCCAAGTTTAAAGTAGTGAATAGGCATGTTTATCCCTTCGACGTGTAACCGACCATGTGTAAACCCTAAGTACCCTCGGCGTCTATATAAGCCGAAGGGGTTTAGGTTGTAGAGGAGGAGAACTCATCTAGGGTTTTAGTCATACGATCTCGTGGTAGATCAACTCTGTAACCCTTATACCATCAATATAATCAAGCAAGACGTAGGGTATTACCTCCATAGGAGGGCCCGAACCTGGGTAAAACAATGTCCCCTTCGTCTCCTGTAACCATCGATCCTAGTCTCACAGCTCGGGACCCCCTACCCGAGATCCGCCGGTTTTGACACCGACAACGTGCATCACGTCGATTGCAGAGCGGACCTCTAGGTCTTTCCAATAGGGTAGGTTCCAAAATATAGATTTCTTCTTCCACATGGGTGCGTGTCCCTCGGCGTCATTCGGAACTGATTGTCCGCCAGGACCCTTTTCAAAGATTACTTGTAAATTCTTGACCATATCAAGTATATTATCACCAGTACGGAGGACGGGCTTCTTCTGGTGATCTGCCTCACCTTTGAAATGCTTGCCTTTCTTTCTTAAGGCATGCTTGGTCGGACGAAATCGACGATGTCCCAGGTACACATTCTTCTTGCATTTGTCCAAATATATACTTTGGGTATCATCTAAACAGTGTGTGCATGCGTTGTATCCCTTGTTTGTCTGTCCTGAAAGGTTACTAAGAGCAGGCCAATCATTGATGGTTACAAACAGCAACGCTCGTAGGTCAACTTCCTCTTGTTCATGCTCATCCCACACACGTACACCTTTTCCATTCCACAGCTGTAAAAGCTCTTCAACTAATGGCCTTAGGTACACATCAATGTCGTTGCCGGGTTGCTTAAGGCCTTGGATGAACACTGGCATCGTGATGAACTTCCGCTTCATGCACAACCAAGGAGGAAGGTTATAGATACATAGAGTCACGGGCCATGTGCTATGCTTGCTGCTCTGCTCCCCAAAAGGATTAATGCCATCTGCACTTAAACCAAACCATACGTTCCTTGCGTCACCTGCAAAGTCCCCCCACTTTCTCTTGATTTTTCTCCACTGCGACCCGTCAGCAGGTGCTCTCAACTTCCCGTCTTTCTTACGGTCTTCTTTGTGCCATCGCAACAACTTGGCATGCTCTTTGTTTCTGAATAGACGTTTCAACCGTGGTATTATAGGAGCATACCACATCACCTTGGCAGGAACCCTCTTCCTGGGATGCTCACCCTCAACATCACCAGGGTCATCTCGTCTGATCTTATACCGTAATGCACCGCATACCGGGCATGCGTTCAATTCCTCGTACTCACCGCGGTAGAGGATGCAGTCATTAGGGCATGCATGTATCTTCTGCACCTCCAATCCTAGAGGGCAGAGAACTTTCTTTGCTTCGTACGTACTATCGGGCAATTCATTATCCTTTGGAAGCAATTGATCCAACATCATAGTGATACCAAGCCTCATTATCAATGGCATATTTTCTTATCTTTCTAATCTTCAAGCGCATTGCATCCATCTTGATCTTGTGGTCATCGACGACATCGGCAACATGCAACTCCAATTTCATCTTCTCCTCCTCAATTCTTTTCAATTTTTCTTTCAAATACGCGTTTTCTTTTTCAACTAAATTTAACCTCTCGACAAGAGGGTCGGTTGGAATTTGCGGTTCACATACCTCCTAGATAAAAACATCTATGTCACATTGGTCGGCATAATTGTCATAAACACTAAATGAAACAAATAGTTATAAAAGATAATATACCACATCCGAATCATAGACCGGACGAGGGCCGATGGGGGCGGATACCAAAACCATGGCACTATATAATAACAAACAATAATAAAAGTAAGAAATTTATACAAGTATCTATGTAAATCATACAAGCAAGAATTTTTTTCTTTTAAAAAGAAGATAAGAACAAGAGGCTCACCAAGGTGGTGCCGGCGACGAGATCGGCGCGGGCGATCGACGACGGTGAGGACGGGGACGGGACGGGACGGACCGCCAAACCTAGACAAATCTTGGGGAAAATGGAGCTTGGAGGTCGAGCTTGGAGAGGAGAAAGCTTAAGCGTGGCTCGAGCATTTCATCGAACACCTCGTGTGCATAGGAGGTGAGAGCAGAGCAGCACACACCTCCCACACGCCGGACGGCCAATAAACAGAGGAGTGAGCGGGCAGGGGCATGCATATATATAGGCATCTATTTAGTCCCGGTTTGTGGCTAGAACCGGGACAAAAGACTGCCCTTTAGTCCCGGTTCCAGCCACCAACCGGGACTAAAGGGGCTGCGCCAGGAGCGAGGACCTTTAGTCCCGGTTCGTGTCTGGAACCGGGACTAAAGGGGTCAGATGAACCGTGACTGGTGCCTGCCGAGGCCCGACCGGCATCCTGGCCTCATGAACCGGGACTGATGCACCCATCAGTCCCGGTTCGTAACACGGCCGGGACTAATGCAATATTCTGGCCTGGACCAAAGCCCTGTTTTCTACTAGTGACCCGTCCAGGTAAGTATGTTTCAAGATTGCCCTATGCCCTGCTTATATAGGTTGCGCTGCCTCTGCTCCCTCCTTGGTCGGGCGATGTGGTACTAAACCAAACAAAGTATGCCTCGCCTGGTGTTTTTGCTACGGGTTTCCGGGATGAGGAGGAACTCGAACAGCCGGAGCCTCGAGGATCGCTGTTCTGCCGTCACCACGGCCCGAGCACAGCCCCCGACCACCATCACCGCCGGCCGCCACCGCCTCAAGGACAGTACCAACCATCGGTCTGTGTCGTACGCAGCCCGCACTGCCAGGTGCGATCAGACAACGGATCTAGGCCAGTTCTCCGTCGCAGCCAACACCCGACGCACCGCACAACCCGCCACCAGACAACTAGGAGCAGAGTCACGCAGCCACCACCCTCATGCAGCCGTCCACGCGCTGCCGCAACAGCCAGCACTGCTGCCGGCCCAGCGCCGCTGTGCCCTGCATAGCGCCGCGCCCCAGCTCGAAGAAATCGCCCCACGTCGATTCCGCCGCACGGGAGGGAGAAAGCACCCCGCCGCCGCCCACGCCAGGCAGGCTTCGCCCACCGGCGCGCCTGGGCGGCGGCGATGGGAGAGGAGGAAGAGGAGGGCCGGGGGCCGGCGGTGACGGGAGGCCTCCCGTGTCGCCCCTGGGAGCGGCAGGGAGGCGATCCACTTTTTTCGGGAAGGAGAGGCCCTTGGGCTCCAAGCGTGCGTGTACTGCCAAAGAAACATGGTCTGTTTATTTTAGTTTTTGGTGAATGCCGAAGCACAAAACAACGAACTATGAATCTTCACTAAATTATGAATGAAGCAACAAAATGGGATGTAACTGCATGAAAAAACAAGTTAGTGTATACCACATTTATCGAAGCATGATTCTTATATAGAGAAAACAAAATATAGGAAGCAAAGAAGCATGCGCTATTAGGACTTTAGGAGTCAATTTTTAACATGGAAATGTACATGATTATAGGGAGCCAAATCTGAACCTTGAGTTATTATCGGAAGCATCCATGATCACATGATAACATGAAGTGAACATTATGCTTCAATGCATCAATCAGAATGCTTCCGTGATATAAAACTTAAGTTGCCATATGCACTGGCGGAGCCTCGTAGAGGCCAAAGGGGGTCATGACCCCCCTTCCAAACCTGCAAACAAAAAATTACTACTATGTATACTAAGTGTTTGGTTAAGCCCATCAGTGAATGATACGATCATTTTCATGGAACACGATATGGTAAAAGCAAGGAATATGAAACTACTTCTGTGCTTATTTGAACAGTTATCTGGGCTAAAAATTAATTTTAACAAAAGCGAACTATTCTGCTTTGGGAAGGCAAAGGAGGAGCAAGATGCTTATAGGCAGCTATTTGGATGTGAAATGGGATCACTACCGTTTAGCTATCTTGGGATTCCTATTCATCATAGACGACTGACGAATAAGGAATGGAAAGGTATTGAGGATAGATTTGAAAAAAGACTAAGTTGCTGGAAGGGCAATCTTATGTCGTATGGAGGGAGGCTGGTGTTAATAAATTCGGTTTTAACAAGCCTGCCGATGTTCCTCTTGTCTTTCTTTGAAGTACCAGTAGGGGTACGAAAAAGATTAGACTTTTACAGATCTCGTTTCTTCTGGCAAAGTGATGAGGCTAAGAAGAAATACAGACTGGCACGATGGGATATTATATGCAGACCAAAAGACCAGGGGGGTCTTGGCATTGAAAATCTAGAAGTGAAAAACAGATGCTTGCTTAGCAAATGGCTTTACAGGTTATCTACAGAGACCGAAGGGATGTGGGTTCAAATATTGAAGAATAAATACCTACATTCCAAAACTTTAGCCCAGGTTACAGCTAGACCACATGACTCACCTTTCTGGAAGGGGTTAATGAAGATAAAGGTGACTTTCTTTCAGAGGGTGAAATTTGTAGTTGGTGATGGTTCCTCAACAAGATTTTGGGAAGACACTTGTCTTGGGGATACTCCATTAGCACTTCAATATCCTTCGCTTTATAATATTGCGCAACGTAAAGAGG
Organism: Elymus sibiricus; assembly: GCA_039707655.1. Taxonomy (NCBI): domain Eukaryota; kingdom Viridiplantae; phylum Streptophyta; class Magnoliopsida; order Poales; family Poaceae; genus Elymus; species Elymus sibiricus. The sequence goes on from CM077671.1 coordinate 309,959,993, forward strand.
AGTATGTGGCCACGGTACTACAATCGGTACCTCTCAATATGCAATTCCGGCGAGCTTTAGTGGGAGCACGCTGGGATGCATGGTTACATCTGGTCAGGAGACTGATGCAAGTGCAACTTTCTGACCAGACAGATAGTGTTCGTTGGATTTTAGCTACGAATGGTGTATTCTCAGTAAAGTCCATGTACACGGATCTGATAAACACTGGACCACTCTCGAGATCATTACATATTTGGAAAATCAAAGTGCCGCTCAGGATTAAAATTTTCATGTGGTTTATACATAAGGGTGTGGTATTAACCAAAGATAACTTGGTAAAACGAAGCTGGGTAGGCAGGCCTAATTGTTGCTATTGTGATCAAAATGAAACAATAAGACACCTCTTTCTAGATTGTCCTCTTGCAAAACTCTTATGGCGAACTGTTCATATAGCCTTTAATGTTAACACACCTACATATATTAGTTCGTTATTTGGAACATGGCTCGATGGAGTAGACGCTACAATAGCGAATCTTATCAGGATTGAGATATGTGCTTTATTTTGGGCTATATGGAATACCAGGAATGACATGATTTTTAATGGCAAGAATTTCAATAACTTTTTGCAGGTTATCTTCAGAGCAAACGTCTTGGATCCGTATGTGATCGTTACTCAGTCATGCGGACTCCAGGGAGCTTATGGCTACTGGGTGCAACCGGTGAGAGATGGTCGCACGGGTTATCTTCAACCGGTTTGGATGGCGTGCTAATAATAGGCTAGATGTATAGGCATCGTAGTCTACTTTTAGTTTCGCCGGTTGTGGCAGTCTATTTATCATTTTTTTCATACTTTTCATTCTGCGCTTGAGCGCTTTGTGGATCTAATACCTCGGTTTGATTCTGTTCAATAAAATGGCTGCATGCATTGATTGATGCAGAGGCCGGGGAATGCGCTCCTCCTTTTCCAAAAAAATAGCCCATCAGTGAATAATACTCCTCCCAACCCAAATACTATTAGATGGATTGCCTGGAACGATACACACGTGTGTGAAGATAGCTAGCTACTGAGTAGTTTCCTTTTTGCTGCTGTACGTGCACGGAATGCTTGCTTACTGCTGCATTAGATGGATTCACCCGGCTGCCTGCTGCATATGTTGGCATTAGATCGATCCGCCGGCTGCTTGCTACTGCGTCTACACGACTGTCTGGTGCTATGCGCCCAACCGCCATGACGATGAGCCGATGACCGTCGACGATGAGCCGAGCTACCAAAGGATGGAAGGAGTAAGATATGTTCAATTACAGTGTAGATTTACCTTTAGGCTATTCTAAAAAAAATGCTTTTAGTTGGAAAATTGGCCTCCTTTTGATTGCTTGCCACGCTCCGCCACTGGCCATATGTAAAGAAATACGTCCTAAAAGATCACAGCTAATTGCTATTGTGTGATGGAATGAGAGGAAGCATCAGGTGTATATGTAAACATGCATAAGGGACCTCATATATGGAAACGACGTGAATAAAGGGGGGCGTTCGATTTGGAAACTGTCAAGGATGTGGTCGCACATGATTATAGGGATGGAAGCAACGTAAATCAAGGAAATTCGTTTTAGAAACTGCCAAGGGAGTGGTGTTGTTGGAGGGATGCATCTAACGCTTAAGAAGGTTTGATCCAACGGCCATGCGTTGGTCTGATGGGAAGCTAGGGATCAGTAGTCTGATTCCTAGTGGTTCCCAGTTGGTTGTCGGTGAACCGTTGCATCGCTAATTTAGTCTTTGGATTAACTGATGTGGACCAACTAACATTTCCAGATGAATTTGTTTTGTTAGCATCAAGTATGTTCACGTATGGGCAAACAAGCACAGGAAAGACTTGCACGAATGCTAGAATTACAGAGTATAGCATGCTGACAATATAGAGAAGGTCTGTGTATGTGTGCCACGAATGTTGTTTTAGTTCACCTTTGTGAGCCACTACAGCGACCGCACGTAGTGACGTGTGGCGCCCGAGTGGATCTGGACGTTGGGCAGATGCACTAAGTTGCGGCGGCAACCAGCTACAGCAGCTGCACTGCAGGGCGGCGATGGGCAGGAGCAGCAAGATGAGGCGGCGGCGGGCAGCTGCAGCAGTTGCACTAGGGAGCGGCGATACCGAGTAGCAGCAGTAAGGTGAGGCAGTGACGAGCAGCAATTGCAAGAAGAATGAAGCAGCGGTAGCAACATATGTCGATATAATTCATCAGGTATCACTTCTTTCATATGCCTTATTTTTTAGCATGATTAGATGCTAGCTTGAGAAGAGAAGTTAGTGCACGTCCTTCTAACTCTAATGTATCATGGTAATTTCTTCAGTTCACTATTTTTTCCAGTTTACAGATATACATGAGATGAAATACCATGCTACCTTTTAGTTAGGTAAGGTGATGGTATGTTTATATTCTCTGCAATTCAATTTAGGTATTCACAGTTTGATTGTTAATCACTAAATACTGTAGTTCAATGTAATTAATTTGCCTCTACTCCAGTACGTGCCGCCAAAGTAAAAGATCTGCATGTGCGGAGTTCAGTATTCAGTTACTATAATCAGTATGAAGAGGGCCAAAATTCGAGGGTACTATGATACAATAGTAAGTGTTGAAAGATGGGGAATAACTGATAGTAAGTGGGTTCTTTTTGTTTTGTTTTCCTTTACATTGCACTATCCTCATCTGCAGTAACCCTTCTCCAATTGATCATGTTGTTCCCTTTCTTTGGTAGCTGACTAGCTGTACAATTATAGTAACAAAATTCAAGGAGAAGACTGTCAGACAGTGCAGAAGGTAATTCACTTGAATTTTGTGGTTGATGGATTTGCAATTATTTTTTATGTGTAGAAGAGTGCCGCAGTTAATTAGTGTATGGAATTATTCAACTGCATGTACGTAGTGAATTTGTCCTAAGAAATCAGGGAACTTGCATCATTCCAAATTTGTTGGGCTCGGTGACTATTATTGGCATATGGACTAAGTAATGACTTGATTAGTTTTGTGTTCTTCAATATTAACAGCTTCCATGAAGTTTATTAGCCCGAAAAGTTACTTGATATTTCATAACGGCTTGGGATTTGATGTTATGATTAATAGGATGACAATGACTTATGGTAAAATAGGTCTGCTATGTGGCTTTTTTGAACTTTTTCTCTTATCAATTTCTCTTGCGGACCTATTTTGACATCACAACGGATGGTGCGGAAGGAGATGGGCTATCTGTACAATCACCTATAGTGAGCTATCTGACCTACACCATTTTTCTGTTCAATTTTCAATTATTGTGATTAAAAAGTTTGCTTTGTTGTGATGTTGTAATTAGCGTATGGAATTTATGTGTCACATCAAAGAATTGTTATGACAATGTTGTAATCTTGCTTGATTCGTGAAGTTCATGAAATAGCACAATACTTTGGTCAATGTCTCTGTACAACTATTTTGTGTTCCAAAGAAACACAACACTAATAAAAATATTAAACTATTAAATTAGTGCTCTCAAACATATAGTGACTTGTCACCAAAAAAACATTGAAAGAATCTTCTGGATCAAGAATAATTATTTACTTTGTATAAGTACAGGAGGATCTTTGAAAAACTCTCTTAAAGATGGCAAGAATTTAAGTGGAGGGGAAAGAGGTGTGTGGTTTGGTCCCTGCCCATAAATAGCGAGTGGGCTACTTATGGTGTGGGTGTGTATTCAAATCAAGAAAACGGTCAAACAATCCCATTACCATGCTAGCCCAATTCATGATCTTAATCAACTTGAATTTGTTTTTCTCGCGAAATTTAGGTGGAGGGAAACGAGAGGTAGGAAGAAAGATATTTTATAGGGATGTGTGTAGTGTTGCACTTTATACTAGGAAAGCCCATCAGAGTGCGAAGTTTTGGAGGACGGGGACATTGGAGGACTTTATTTCAAAAGATTCAAATACGATATTTCTACGTTTCAGAAAAATTCGAAAAAAAAACTGTGAAAAATTATGCATATTCGCAGTGGATTTGTAAAATTTCGTTCAAAAATATTATTGTTTGCAAGCTGTACAAAAACAAAAACAAAATTCTGGCCCAACAACAATAAAAATGGGGCCCATTTTCATTTATGTATTTGTTTTTTTTGTATACGCCACGTATGAAAGTGAATTGTTATGAAATTTTTCCTCAACGTGTTATATATGTATTTGTGTGTGTGTAAAAAATTTCGATTTTTTTTGTGAAGTGAAAATATGTTTTTTTGTAAAGTCCTCCCTGAAGCCCGTCCTCCATTTGCACTTTTCGAGCCCATCATGGCTTTCTATTGATATCAAATGATTTTCATAAATAACTAAAATATTGCTAACCCTTGCATCATAGCATTCTCTTCTCCTCATCAAGTGCTTCAATTTGATTTTCTGATTTGATCTTCAAATCTTAAGCCTACATGAGAATCACAGTGGTCAATGGAAAGGTAAGATGCGGGAAGAAAACATTTAGTGCTTGTTGTATCATGTTTGAGGCACTTTTCGCCTTTCACTTGTAGCAACACACAGGGATTATCCTAGTAAGGTACAAGTCAACTTAAGACAAGTTAGAAATAAATTCTACTCTATCGTATACGGAGTACTTTCTAATAAATCACGATATACTCGACAGAAAGGAATACAGATCCGTGGAACTGTATACGTCATCATCCATTCAGGCGCCGGGGGCAGGCTCCGGCGAGAGCGTGTCGGCCAGGCTGTTGATCTCCACGGCCGGCGCGTAGGCGGACTCGTCAATGTAGTCGGCCGCCGGGCCGTCTGCAGCCGGCGCGTCGGCGGGGGCGTCGGCGGCGCTCTCGGCCCCGGCCAGCGGCGCCACGGCCACGGCGGCAAGGAGGAGCGCGGCGAGAAGCAGCGCTGCGCGAGGCATGCTTGCGCCGGTGCGCGCGCGCGCGCTACGTGGGTGGGTGCGCAGGCGTTGGTTAACGAACTAGCTCACGTCGTCGCGTGTGTGCGTTTGGCTTGCCGATCGGCGTGCGCGCGGGTTGCCGTTGCCGTGGCCGTGGGCGTTCTTTAGGCGTGCATGGCTCTTCTCGGCCGCTGGTGTCGCGGTGGTGGCGCGCGCGTGTCGGCAGGCCGCGGGAACTGCTGGATCGTTCACGGATTGTTCGGCCGACACAAGATTGTTGTTCATTAAATCGTCTCGTCTCGGTGCACCGTCCAATCCAGAGGAGTGCCACTCTCTTGCACCAAAAGATGTGATTTGCATGTTGCGGTCTCTCGCTCTCCTAAGTCCATTGGGTGTGAGGCGTCTGGCAGCCTACCTCTCGGTGTCATGGAGTGTGGAGTTTCAGAAGTTGTTGCCCTTCCCTCCTCATGGAGCGTGGAGTTTCAGCCTACCTCTCGGTGTCATGGAGTGTGGAGTTTCGAGAAGGTGACACCTATGAGTGACATGACCACTGAACCAAGTGTGTTGGAGCCTACTCCAAACCCAGATGCTCTCTTCGCGAAGGAACTATGTGACTTGCTCGCCAGTGTGGAGACTGCTAGACCTGGTTTGGGCAGGTCGATTGCTTGTCTCTTGACGGGGACGCCAATAAGGGGCAAACAAAAGAAGGTGGGCAAAGGAAAGAGTGGCGCCACATGCAAGGCGTTTGTGGCTGCTTGATGGATGACCTTTGATCTCTCGGCCCGTCCTCTTGGATTGGGTTGTCATTGTGGGTTGAGAGGTGCCAAATGTCTTGTGTCGAGGTGTTCTTGTCGGGCGTAGTAACAATGTCGGGTTTTATGTTGTGGTTGTGTTTTCCGAGAGACTGGCGGGGTCTGTGCGGTTGTGGGTTTCTTGCCACGTGAGTAGTTAGTCCGTGCTCTGTTTGTATTGGTTTTCGCTCGGTTTTCCGTAAATTAACTGGGCAATTCTCTTCTTCTTAATTAATCGATGGGGCAAAACTTTTGCCTCCATTTCGAAAAAAAGAAGATGTTTGGGCTAGTGGCAGCGGTGGAGGCCCAGCGTGCCCATGTTGGGGATACAGTTAGGCCGAAAGCCCGAAATGGAAGGTACTGTAACTTATCTTCTTCTTCTTTCGCCCCCCCTCTCTCTCTCAAAAAAAAAAAGATCTTTCGCTGATCGCCATGTATCAGCCCGGGCCAAGCTTTTTCACCTCCCCTTCCTCCTCTCTTTAGGGCCAGTTCTTTTGCTAGCTTTTAGAATAAGCTGAAATAAGCTGCCCCCTACCCAGCTTATTCTAAAAACCCAATCAAATTTATTTTTTTAAAAGCTTACTAATTAAGACTTTACTACTTCCTCCGTTCCTAAATATTTGTCTTCTTAGAGATTCAACCATGGACTACATACGAAGCAAAGTGAATGAATCTACACTCTAAATTATGTCTATATACATCCGTATGTAGTTCATAATGAAATCTCTAAAAAGACAAATATTTAGGAACGGAGGGAGTAGTAGGCTTCTAAAAATATATTTTTAGTTCGGCTTCTAGGCAGCTTATTCTAGAAGCCCAAACAAACTACCAAAAGAACTGGCCCTTATTCTACTTGCCACCTGCAGTACTTTTACTTTCATGTGTGGTTTGTGTTGTTTGACCTGTTCGAGTGGGGATAAGCATCCACCGACAGCTGAAGTCCCAAGAAATGAATGAAAGCTTGCGCGTCGTTCAAGCAAAGGACCCATTGTCGTTGCATTTGTTAATAGGATCTGACGAAGACGCCATAGAAAATTTGAGACTTGGCTGACTTCGTAGGACTAGGAATATCTCACTCAATACATGTTGTTGACGAGAATTCGCAAAATGCGCCCGTTAATATGGCATGGGGCAACTTCGCTCCAAGGTTTCGCTCACCGGTCACTAAATCGTCCAAAAAGAAAATCAACGTCTGGTGAGCTCAAGATGCCATCAAACCTCTCATGTAGCACGAGCAGAAGCATGGCAGCAACAAAAAGAGAAGAACATCTAAAGAGAAGAAATCAGAGGAAAATCGAGCACACAACTATGTCTTCCGCGGAAAAAGCACGAATCCCGCAAGCACTACACGAACACGCCGTCACACCACGATCAATCGCGCCAATGGATCAAACACCAGGGAGGAAAATAAAATACCCTAAGCCAGCGTGGAGGCCACGGCCACGGCCGCCAGCGCCGCGGCGAGCCACCGGACGCGCGGCGCGCCGGCGGCCGCGCTCTTCTTGGAGTCCTTCTTCTGGTCCGCCGGGGCAGTGTCCTCGGCCTCGGGCCCGGGCGCGTCCGCGGCGGCGGGGGGCGAGCGGTGGCGCCCGGCGCCGCCCTTGCCCGCCTTGGGCGCGTCGGCCGCCGGGGCGGGCGCGGGCGCGGGCGTCGGGGACGGCGCGGGCTTGAACAGCTCGACCGGCTCGAACACCTTGTCGACGGCGTAGACGGCGACGGGGTCCGTGTCGAGCAGCGTGGACTTGACCCGCGCGACGCCCCCGGAGGCGCCCGTCTTGATGGTGACGACGTTGCCCTCGTTCTGCAGCGTGAAGTTGTAGTTCCGGGCGGAGCCGTCGGTGGCGAGGGTGTTCATGACACCGTTGTTGGACTTGAGGCTCCCCGGCGCGTAGTACACCGGCACGGCGTGGAACAGCAGCAGCGACGCCTTGCCGTCGGCGGTGAGGTTCTTGTACCTGGGCATGAAGGACGCCACGGCGTCGTCGGAGGGGCAGAACACCGTCATGCCGCCGCTCGCGGCCGAGTCGTACGTGGAGGCCGCGTCGGGCGAGGCCGCGATCAGGGCCGCGAAGGCCTTGCACCCGCCCTTGGCCATCGCCGCCGTGGCGTTCGGCGGCGCCGGCGGGGCGGCCGGGGCCTTGGCCCCCGCGGCGGCCGCGAGGGGGAGCGCGACGGCCAGGAGCAGCGCGGCGGCGAGCTGCGGGCACCGCATTGTGCGGAGCGCGGGCGTGTGTCTGGGCGTGAGCGGAGTGTGGACTGAGAGTGGCGTGCGCCTAGCTCGGCTGGCCCGGATATGTAGCGTGAGCGTGGCGCCCATGCCCCTGGGCCCTGGGGTTTAAGGTAAGATGCCTGCCGCGCGTAGTTGGCAAAGCTCGCCATGCATTTTCCGCCCGTTCTTTTTCTGCTTTCTCTCACTTCCTGGCGTAATAGTAGCTTTTCTTTTGCGCGTATTTCCACTTGTTCTCCCTCGCTCCCTTCTTCGGTTTGGATCTCTGTGGCGTTGGGCGTGGCGGTGATGGGCCGAAAATCCTACACCTACGCAAGGAACTCACGTAAATTGTCTTACGTACATACGTGTCCTTCTCTCACTAACCTCTCCCTACTGATTTCAGGGTGGGCCCCTCCTGCCCTCTAATCCAAACCTGCCAACCAATCTTCTACGTAATTGTTCGTAACTTTTTTACGTAGGTGTAGCAAAGCTCGTGATGGGCCCATACGTTGTTCCTTTCGTACAGAGAAAATTAACATGCGTTAGCATCATCGTGTAGCTATCGTGCACTCCATCTCCATGCATGCCTATCTACTTTGTTCACTTCTGCGCTCGATCGGTCGATCCTTCTGGCTGTCGGTTTGGCAGATCTCATCTGCCCGTATTGAATACGGAAAAAGATGACGGAACCGAAATGGAAAAACTGCGAACTACTCCCTGGACGAGTGGTAATAGCAGTGTGTATTCTGGTGCAGTAGTAATAGTCGTACTACTGTTTATGCGTTCGATCGGCTTTTCGGGCGTGCGTGGAACAATCACGGTGGATAAGAAATCATGGCGCACTGGCGCCGCCGAGTGGGCAAGAACAGCAAGCCGTGCGGCGGCGGGCCCAGGCGACAGGCTGAACTCAAGTGAAATCCTTTTATCCGAACGCAACGCCTACTGATTGTGTCCAGCCGGCCTGGCGACCCCGAGCGCAGGCTAATCATGAAATCATACACGGATTTCATAGCTCTAACCATCTGCGGTGCCAATGATTTTCCTCTGCCGAGACAGAAAGGAACCTGCTGCTGCTGCTGCTAACCGGCCGCAATGTGCGCAAACAGTTGCTCGGTCGGTTACTTGTGTTCTGCCAGGTGGCCTAGACTAGTGGAGTGGTACTGCCTGTTTCTTGGAGTGCATTGTTTTTGGGCTAGTTTTATCGTCAAGGCAGCGTGGTGCGGAGGTCGAGAGGCTGGAAGAACGGATGCCGAGGCAAAGTATCCCCGGGGTCAAAACTCAAAAGGGTTGGCGAGGGAAGAAAGAAAGGTCATATCTTCTGTCTCGAAATCCGGTCCACGTCGAGCGCCGGCCAGTGTGGGAGCGAGCGAGCTTTCGCAACTGCCGCATCAACCGCCGCGGACAAGCACTGAAGAGTACAAGATCCGTGTCGCCGGTGCCAAGTGCATAGACACGAAAAGCTTGAGAGAAATACCTAGTAGTACTATTGTAATACTCTTGTGCGTGTAGTTGGCCATTTTACTCGCGGGAAACGCTATCCGAGAGTAACGTGCGGCCCGGTTTCCCGTTCTCTGCTTCCTGCGGCACGGAAAGCGTGCGGAGCGGGGGCCAGCCATCATCGATGGAGAAAGGCATGGGCGATGGGCGGCGCATCGTGCACGTGCCGGTGTCGCAGTCCCGTCGGAGGAAGATCGGCAGCGGGGAGCCGCTAAAGGCCCCGGATCCTATGCGCGGCGTACGGCGGCACCGGCTCCAGCGTTGGGCTAGTGAGTGTCTGGGTGGCTTTTGCCGTGGTCCGAAGCTTCCAGCCTGGCCCACCTCGCGCCTGCGGCGAGTTCCTACGCACCACGCCAGCAGAAAGCATACGTGGTCTCGGTTGAGCACTTTGTGCCCGTACGTTACAACGGGAGAAAGAACACCCCTCATACACACTTGACTACATCGGCAAATCTCTTGAGATATTTTACGATGTTTCATGAAAAACAACCTGATAAGTGGTGTTGTGTAAAAACATAAATCTGAAATATTTTTTAGCATAATAAAGGTGTGTTCAATTTATTAGAAAATAGAAATATTTACCTAGCTCGACGCGGGTCCATCGCTCATCTGCAGCTTTACGGACCTTCAAAGTAGTTTGACTGACGCAAAATCATTGCCGTTGAACGAATCAGACCGGGGCAACGCGTCCCCGGACACACCATCGAATCATAGAACTGACACCCCCGCAGACGTCGGAGGAGGAAATTAGAACTGTCAACCTCCAACCACCAACCCAACACAGAATGCACCATCTTCCAACTGTCACCTATGCAGACAACCATATGTGTGTACTACCGGACGACAAAACCTCCCTGCACCATCATGACATCGGAGACAACACCGCAACAACGGAGACATAGCAGAACGAGAGACACACCTGAAGGGGTTGCCGCCGCCACCTCGCCGACACCATCCATGAACCCTATCGTCGTTGATCTGACGAATCGGCAAACAAATGACGCCATCAACTCCGAGAAGCCGCCATGAAGGACCCTGTTGGTGTGGGAGTGGAGTTGAGGCGAATTTATTCATCTAGGTGCCGCTCCCACCACCCCAATGGCGCACCACGACCTACAAAGCCAAACCCTAACTACAGAGCGGAGGAACGGGGTCCCCCCTCCCTCCTACTGCCGGAGCAGCAATCGAATGGAGAGGGGACCAACCCTGCCCGGTGTAGATCGGAGGTAGAGGATCACCTCCCTAGCTGCCTTCACGTGGCAGCGACTAGGTTAGGGAAAACGAATTGAGCAGTATGGTAGTCTCTCAGCTGCCGGGCACACAACAGAGAAAGCATACGTACTACGTGGTGCACGGGCTCATTTAGCCTTTGAAGGCCCAATAGGGCCCAATGGGCTAAAATTACCAATGCCAAGTACTTCGGTGGCTAGCTATTCTTGAGGGGTTTCATCTACTCCGGCAGCGCCGCCGCCGTTGAGTCTTCTTTCCCGTTCGGGCTTCCTCTACTATTCAGCGGCGGGGTCCCCGGTCTAGGGCTTATCCAACAGTCCGTCTTCTTCGGCGGTCTGGGTATGAAGTATGGCAGCTCTTGGTAGGAAGGTGTCGGGAGAACATGGACTAGGTGACCTCGTTTAGATTACAACGACAGTCTGAGAGGAGCGACGGGATGAGGTGGATCTTGTGCGCTACTCTTCACTCTGGATGGTGCGGACAGTTCCTGGATTGGAAGATCATCTCTTAGTCATGAACAAGGTAGATCCCATAAGGAAAAAAATTGATGATCATGGTGGAGGCCCGCTGAGACCAAAAGAGGAAGGTGGAAAGGATGGTATACCACCGCCGCCACCAGTGTTTGTTTCACCAAGGAAGAACAAGCCCAAGGGATCGATAGCGCAACATAAACAAAAGGATACATTGTCAACGTCGACAACCTCTTTTGGGGAGGACCGCGGGGATAAATTAGTAATATGTTGGAATTACCGCGGGCTTGGCAATGCTGCGATAATTCATGAAATATGCAATGTTACGATTGATTTTGCCCCCATCATTTTCCACGTAGTGGAGACTCAAATTTCCAAGCGATGGGTTTAAGGGTTGACACGTTAACTGGGTTTTCGGATGCTTTGTGGTGGACAATAATGGAAGGAGTGGAGGATTGGGAATTTTCTGGAAGGATTCAGTTAACTTAAAATTGTTGTGGTACTCTCGGAGGCACATAAATGGGGAAATCATAATTGATGGAAAGGCTCCATGGAGGCTTACCTGCATATATGGAGAGGCGGACCATGCTGAAAGGCATTATATGTGGGATCTAATGAGAAGAATAAAGCCTGAACCAAATCAACCTTGGGTTTGTTTGGGTAATATTAACGAGGTCCTCCGACCGGAAGAGCGTGTAGGTGTGGGTTCAACTGCATGTCGAGAGAAGCTTGATTTTTGTGATGCAGTTGACTCGTGTGGTTTCCTCGACTTGGGATACACGGGAATGGACTAGACATTCGAAAATGGGTAGCAGGAGGAAGCTACACCCGTGTTCATCTCGACCGGGTGCTGGTCACAATGGCATGGACATCAGACTATCCTTTGGCAGGTTTGCGGCATGTGCACACCGCATGTTCGGACCACTACGTGATCTGGCTTCAATCGGAAGTAGAATACCGGGAGGGAAGGTTGGACTGGATTCCAAAGTTAGTTCGCTATGAAAAAATGTGGGAAACTCATGATGGTTTTGGTGGCATCTTGGAAACATATTGGGGAAGTCAAAGTGTTACTAGTGTTAAAGGCATGCATGCAAAACTGAATCGTTTGAGGGGAGACCTGAAGAAATGGAGTAAGGAAGAGTTTGGAAGTCTGAGAAGGGAAATTTGTTTGCTTAAGGAGCAGTTGGGTCAGCTGAGAGATGATTAAGGGCGCTCAGGTCCATCGAGAGGGGAGATTAAGATACAAGACAAACTTGTCGAGTTATTCCACAGAGAGTGAACCATGTGGCGGCAATGTTCGCGTGTATAGTGGCTTAAGGAAGGAGACAAAAACACAAATTTTTTCAGCAGAAGGCCACGATGCGCAAGATTTTTTTAAATAGCTAATCTAACTAGGGATGATGGATCGGTAACTGAAAATAAGGGGGAGATGGAAGCAATGATAAATAGTTTCTTTGGTGGTTTGTACGTGGCAGAGGGAATTACCGCGAGGTTTATTTATTGTTGCAAAGTGTGCCCACAAAGGTAAAAGGAGATACGAATACTTTTCTGCTAAAACCTTACACTATGGAAGAAGTAAAAAGGCACTATTTGAAATGTTCCTGACTAAAGCACCGGGGCAGATGGGTTTTTGGCTCACTTTTTTCAGAAGCATTGGGTTTATGTGGAGAAGAAGTTACTCAAAAGATATTAAGGGTGTTGCGGGGAGAGGAGAGTGTGGAGGCCATCCATAATACTTTCAGTGTTCTCATACCCAAGGTACCAAATGCCACACTATTTATCTATAAGCCTGTGTCATGTTATTTATAAGATTGTCTCTAAGGTGCTTGCAAATAGGCTTAAAACAATCTTGCCAAATAAACATGTGTAATGTTATTTATAAGATTGTCTCTAAGGTGCTTGCAAATAGGCTTAAAACAATCTTGCCAAATATTATTTCTCAAGAGCAATCTGCTTTTGTTCCTGGACGACTTATTACAAATAACATAATATCTTCTTTTGAGAGTACGCATTTTATGAAAACAAATAAGGCAAAGAAGAATAGAAGTTGTGCACTGAAAATTCACATGATGAAAGCGTATGACCGGGTGGAGTGGAATTATTTGGAAGCAGTCATGGGGAAGTTGGGCTTCAACCCTGTTTGGATTTCGTCGGTGACGAGTTGTGTAAGAACTGTATCTTTTTCAGTTCTATTTTTTTAAAGGGGAATATATTGCTATCAAGAAGATACCAATTACACCCAGCCTCTGCACCAACAAGATGTCACAGAGACATCCAGGATGCACACAGCCTGAAAAGAAAACAAAAGAGAGAGTAAAAAAAGGCCTAGCCACAGTGATCGACTCCTCTCATCAGCAGCACATAAACCACCACCAAAGACAACACCCGGAAAACATAAAAGGTCTCCAAAAGCGACGCCTTCAAAAAGGAAATTGTGCACTAGCGCCATCGTTGCCCGATCCAAGATCTTAGGTTTTCACCCTGGAGAAAGTTCGAGCTCTCAAAACAATACCTTCAGTAAGGTAATTGCTAGGCACAACCAATGAAGGCCAGACCTTAGGTTTTCACCCTGAAAGTCCCGACTGGGCACCCTAGGAGCACCACCAAAAATGAAATCCTCCAATGTTGCCGCCATCACTTATCACTGTTGCTTCTGAAAATTATCAAACACCTGGCTGACTCCATTGCCTCCAAGGCCCCCTCCGCCTTACTGATCCTTCGATCTCAGCCATCATGACTTTCTCCACTGTTGTCTACGCCATGGAAATTGAGATGCCGACATGTCCCATGGTTCCAACAAACAACAAAGCTTCGTGTCGCGTCCTCATGGAGCCGCATAGGCTGATATAGACACGCACGACCGGAAACTATCCGATCCGGATATCCTTGGGCAAGATCATCCGGCAACAGATCCAGAACACGTCGATGGCCAGCTCAAGTAAGACCGATCATGCAGATCGTTGCCGTGATGCGATAAGAGTACTAGACCGCCACCACACTGCTGCCTCCACCACGGCGACGGCATCACCGCCATGACGGACGACACCGGTCCATGCTGCCCACAGCCCACGCTGCTGACTGAAGACGGTTGCCAGATCGGAACGGATCCAAATCCGCCACCACCCCCACACCTGCACGATCCGCCGATCTCGAGCGCTCTCAACCAACTCCCGAGGAGAACGAACACGCCCGCGTCGTCCCTCGAGCCGCTGGACCCGAGCGCTCGCATCCATCTCCCGGGGGGCACGCTGGACGGTCCCCTGAGCCGCAACTCCCCGCCCAGGCGGTCGGACCTGGATCCACGCAAGGGCCACCAGAAGGGCGCCCAACGCGGTCTGGCCCTTTGCCGCCCAGATGCAGGACGCGGGAGAGACCCCCGGTACCCAACATCGATGGCCTCCCTCCTAGCCAATGCGGCAGGAGCCGAGAGGCACTACATCCCCGCCGCCCCCTTCACCGGCAGCGCCCGGCATTGTCCGGTAGCAGCCTCGGGGGGCGACGAGGGATGGAATCACAGGAGTTTGGGGTGGCGGCGGGGTTGTTTGGTTTCGCCCCCGGTCGCCTGGAGGAGGCGACGCGAGGAGCGGATCCTTTCTCGTAGGTATGGTTAGCGATCGTGTTCAGCCCTTGTAATTGTTGTCTTTTTTCAGTTCTCTTCGATGGCAAACAACTTGTGTATTTTAAACCGATTCGTGGAATTAGGTAGGGAGACCCAATAATCCCTTACTTATTTCTAATCGCAATTGAGGGTTTCTCTTCTTTGTTGCAGGAGAAGGGAAGGAATTCAGAGGTCATCGGTATTAAGGTAGCCCAAAGTGCACCAAAAGCAAGCCATCTATTGTTTGTGGATGATAGTTTGTTGTTTCTAAAGGCTAATCTACAGGGGGGATTGAGGTGATTGAGACCCTACAATTGTATTGCCATGCTTCCAGACAAAGAATAAACTTGGATAAATCATCCGTTTTCTTTAGCAAGGGGTGTATGAATGATGTTCGACATGAAGTAAAGAATGCCCTAAATGTGCATGTGGGGGCTTTTTCTGACAGATATCTGATAGCCTGCAAGTGCACATGGCTTAGTTGTAGCCTTTTCGAAGTAAGATATCGATCCCACAGGGTGCACATGAACCAATGTTTGGTCCTTTGCAAGGTTCAAACAATGTGCCTGCTAATTGTAAGTGATCCATAACAATAATATTTTCCTAATAATAAAGCAAATAGTGCTTCTGGTCGTCCGTCTAAAAATTACCCCCAAAGTTGCCCGAAATTACCCACTATGCCACCCGTAAGTGTAGAAAACGATTCGATCTTTTCCTGTAGAAGTCGCCATCTTGTTCGTTCTTATAGCGGTGAGACCCTAAGGAATCACGTGGGCGTCTGAGTCGTAGTGGCCAGAGCGCCACTTCTCCATCGAGGAGACCCAGGTTCGAGTCCTGGTTCTCCCTATTTTTCTTCCCCCTTTCCTCTCTTTTTATGCTTATATGCAGTAAAAGTATGCACCTCCTCCTCCCCCAGCACGAGTTCATGGGCCGACCCATGGGCCCAACTTTTATTATTTTAATTTGGCTTTTCCTTTTAAAATTAATTCAACATTTTTCGAAATTCCAAATTTAAACAGTTGCATATTTAAAAAAAAATGTTCATGAAATCATAAAATGTTCGGGAATTCAAAAAAGGTTCAGGGAATCATAAAATTTTCACCGATTCAAAAATGTTGATGATTTTAAAAAACAGTTCGCATATTATAAAAGAACTCACGATTTTCAAAAAATATTCAGTAAATATAAAACGTTCATGATTTTGAAAATAATCATTTATTCAAAACATAGATTAACACTTCTTCCTCCCTAATTTTAGTCCGTTTTCATCCGTCCTACCCCTTCCTACGTTGCATAGCTGGCCCAGCTTTTTTCTCGTCCGTCTCTGAGTTTCTTGGCTGATTGGGAAGCAGCAAAAAATAATTGCTCGTGGGGCATTCGAACTCAAGACCTCCTATAGATTCCTATAGGCTAGAGCCAACCGAGCAGCCTCTTATTGCGTGGTAAAATCAGGTTTGCCAGCATATTAGTCCCACGTCGCTTCTTTGCATCCAATTCCATCGATTTATATACGTTTTTGAGTTGTACAGTTGACGTGCAGCCTTAAGAATCAACTAAGGAGGGTGAGTTGTGGGTCCTGTTTAACCTACAGATACAAAGGATTAAAAGTCCGTGAGAAAACACCTGGAGGCATCGCCAAGTTGAGATGTCGGGGCATCCAAGAACGATGATGTCGAGGAAGACCATTTTGGCACACATTACTGTGCTATCGTTCCATTGTCCGGTTGCTTCATGTTGTTGACCAAGCGAGGCACCAGCAAACTATATCCACTCGGGTTTCTAAAGTTGTGTTGCCCTGGAGGCCGGCTTGGCTTTCCTCAGTTGGACTTCCATGATGCCGTTTATGCGGTTTAGGCCATGCTTATTAGGCTACATTGTGCATTTTTTTTCTCCCGTTGCAACGCACGGACATTTTTGCTAGTAATAATAATGATTGATACTTTTAAACTGCGTTGGGATTTTCCCCGAAGAGGAAGGGATGATGCAACAAAGCGTAGGTAAGTATATCCCTCAGTGAGAACCAAGATTATCGAACCAATAGGACAACCATGGAAATTTCCGTCTTCAGCGCCTACGCACAAAAGAGCAAACACTTGCAGCCAACGAGGGCAAGAGGGTTGTCAATCCCCTTGAACTCATTACTTGCAAGCGATAAGTAGTGATAGATAGATAATTTGGTAAATATAAATTGTAAATAAAAAAAAGTAAATAATGGCAGCAAGGTATTTAGACTTTTTGTAATTATAATTGTGAGGAGAACCGGGGCCATAGTGTTCACTAGAGGCTTCTCTCTCGAAGAAGGCATATAGTGGGTAAACAAATTATTGTTGGGCAATTGATAGAAAAGGGCATAGTTATGCAATATTTATTCACGGCAATGATCATGTATATAGGCATCACGCCCATAAACAAGTAGACCGACTCTTGCCTGCATCTACTACTATTACTCCACCCATCGACCGCTATCCAACATGCATCTAGAGTATTAAGTAAAACGGAGTAATGCTTGGAGGATGATGACATGATGTAGACAAAGTAAATCCAATCAATATGAATGAACTCCAACATTTTATTCTTAGTGACAACAATACAATACGTGTCATGTCCCTTTCTGTCACTGGGATTGAGCACCGCAAGATTAAACCCACTACAACGCTCCACTCCCACTTGAACATAAATCAATCTAGTTGGTTAAACCAAACTGATAGATCAGAGAGCATTATGAAGCTATAACAATCGTGCAAATAAAATACCAGCAAGTATTCAATATCTTTTCATGAATAATCTGAACATAAACCCACAATTCATCAGATCCCAACAAACACACCGCAAAGATTGATTACATAAGATCGATCACCGCGGGAATCGCGGTGATCTTGGCAATGAAGAACATAGAGAGAGATAGCCATCTAGGTACTAACTACAGACCCGTAGGTCTGTGGTGAACTACTCACACATCACCATGAGGGCAACAAGGTTGATGTAGAGGCCTTCCGTGATCGACCCCCCCTCCGGTAGGGCACCGGAACTGGGCTCCAGATGGGCACACGGCGAAACAGAGACTTGCGGCGGCGGAAAAAGTGTTTCGGGAGGCTCTCTAGGGTTTTTGGAATATTAGAGAATTTATAGGCTAGAGATAAGTGCCAGAGGGCCAGGGAGGTGGCCCCAAGCCATCAGGGCGCGACCACCCCCCTCGGAGCGCCCTGTTGGCTTGGGGGCACCTCGTGTGCCCTCCGGTCTCCCTCCAAAGCTTTCAGGTCTTATTTTGGTCCAGAAAAAAATCATCAACAAGTTTCGGGGTATTTGGACTTCATTTGGTACAGTATTCCTGAAAAGCCAAAAACATGCAGAAAACAACAACTGGCACTTGGCACTGGGTTAATAGGTTAGCGCTCAAAAATAATATAATATAGCAAGTAATTGCCTAAAAGGTATCCTAGAATGGTAATATAATAGCATGGAACAATAAAAAATTATAGATACGTTGGGGACGTATCAGCATCCCCAAGCTTAATTCCTGCTCATCCTCGAGTAGGTAAATGATAAAAACAGAATTTTTGATGTGACATGCTAACCAACATGTAATCTTTTCAGGTATGATCATTGAGAAATGATGAATTAACAAACATTAACATAGTAATATCCTAAGCATAAATAACACAATCATCAACTTTCAAAATAGACGATCCTTAAAGAATGTTTACCCCCCCATTAATTTTATCATATTAGCATGGCATGGCTCCATCTTCACCACATAAATACAAATGTCAAGCACCTTGGTGTTAAGCCAAGCAATTGGATCGTACTTTTTCACGCGCTTCAGCTTTTTATACCTCACTCAATACATGGGCGTGAACCATGGACATAACATATATGTGGAATAGAATATGGTGGTAGGTTTCAAAGGGGTAAAAGTGGAGAAGAAAGTCTGGCATCAACTAGGCGGATCAACGGGCTATGGAGATGACCATCAATCAATATCAATGCGAGGAGTAGGGATTGCCATGCAACGGATGCACTAGAACTATAAGTGTATGAAAGCTCAAATGAAACTAAGTGGGTGTGCATCCAACTTGCTTGCTCATGAAGACCTCGGGTATTTGCAGAAGCCCGTCATTGGAATATAGAATCCAAGTTCTATAATTTCTCTTTTATGTGCTACGTGAAGGTTTTGATTATGCACTCCTTGAATACCTATTATTTTTGGACTAGTCTTATAACCCACGCAAATTTCCCTCACTATATATTAGACTCTCAAACAAATTTAAGTGAATAATGAGAGTGCA
This sequence comes from Elymus sibiricus, assembly GCA_039707655.1. Lineage (NCBI taxonomy): Eukaryota > Viridiplantae > Streptophyta > Magnoliopsida > Poales > Poaceae > Elymus > Elymus sibiricus. The sequence continues at coordinate 309,978,943 of CM077671.1, forward strand.
GTTATTTCTATAAAATCTATACGCCACCGTGCTCTAAAAGATATACGTGAAGTACTAGAGCAACTGCCTAGCTCAAAAGATATAAGTGAAGCACATAGAGTATTATAACAAATCATGGTGAACATGTGTCTATCTCAAATAGGTGTGTCCAAAAAACAATGATTGTGGAAAACTAAAACAAAAGCAAACTAAAACACAAGACGCTCCAAGCAAAACTCATATCATGTGATGAATAAAAATGTAGCTCCAAGTGACATACCGATGGATTAAGACGAAGAGGGGATGCCTTCCGGGGCATCCCCAAGCTTAGACGCTTGAGTCTTCCTAGAATTTGACTTGGGGTGCCTTGGGCATCCCCAAGCTTAAGCTCTTTGCCGCTCCTAATTCCTTCATCCATCGTGATAGCACCCCAAACTTGAAACCTTCAGAACACAAAACTCAACAGAAAACTCATGAGCTCCATTAGTATGATAGGTAAATCAAAAACTTTAGGTACTGTTATAAATTGATTCATATTTTATAATTGCATAAGATACTGTATTCTAACTTCTCCATGGTTTATACCCCCCGATACAATCCATAGCTGTCGGAATCGGGGCTCCGGGGACCCAGAAAGGTTCGAACACTGGGGTGCACTTGCTCTCCTGCCCTACTCTACCTCACAACCTCACGGCGACTCTCCGGCGGCTCGAGAAAAAGAAGACGAATAAAGGATACATAGTTTACCCAGGTTCGGGCCACCTTGCGGTGTAAGACCCTACTCCTGCTTGTCTGGATTGCTTGAGGAGGAGGATGAGTACAAGGTGTGTTCTTTCCTACCCAGGGCTCGATCCCTTCTACGGTGTCTGGTTCCTACTCTTATATTGGCCCAGGTCCTCTTCCCCCAAAAATACAAGGCGGGAAGGGTTGCCACAACGGCCAGTTTGAAGGTGGCAGGACTGCAGCCTATCCTGACAAAAGAGGTCTTCGCCTGTCAAAGTGTAAGTGCATCTAGTGCCACCCTTGTTTGGTTTTGGAGTATTGAAGACAAACGTGGTTGAGGGACTAATGTGTTTGTGCAAGTTCACAGGTTAACACATAGAGAAGTCCCTGGAGTTTCGGTTTAGCCATCGAAGACGACCCCCAAAAATGTCCGAAGACATTGATGACGGCTGAAGCCATTGGTGGTAAGCGAAGACATTCGTCCGAAGACAATGAAATGCGAAGACAAAGTCTTTTGGTAGTTTTGTTTCTTCTTTCCTGAGTCATAGGAACCACCGTACTGTTAAGTGGGGTTGATGTGATCGAAGTCAGATGCTGACGTGATGCTCAACCCATACCTATGTCTTCGAGCGAAGACAATGAGAGGAAATCTCTTCCAGAGTTGGTTGAGTCAGCTTTACTTGTAGTCCAAGTAAAGCTACCGCGTGTGTTTGAAATTCGACCGTTGTGACACGTGTCGGTTGGCCATTGACCCAGGGTCATTTCGGTCATATCAGGTCGGGTTGCCCGCTGGCTATAAATAGCCTACCCCCTCCACCATGTCAAGGTGGCTGCTCAGAGAGAGATACGGCTGTTGTCGTTTTGGAGCAACCCACCTCGAAGACATTGAGAGAGATACATCCTGCGAGGATACACCTAAACACCCAGAGCTAGTGTGTTTGAGCATCACCGAAGTCATTCTGTTCTGAGAGAACTGAAGACTTATTACACTTGAAGACTGTGATCTTCCAGACGGTTAGGCGTCTGGGTCTAGAGCAATCCAAGAGTCATTGTGGATCGCCGAGTGACCAAGTTTGTACGGGTTTCAGAAGTCTCCCCTGAAGACTTACCAGAGTGATTGGGCGCTGTCTAAGTGACTTTGGCTCAAGGGGAATAAGGTGATGATGAGGTCTTCTAAGTTCAATCTCAGCCTCCCTAACCAGACGTACAGATGTCACAGCAACTGGAACTGGTCCAACAAATCTTGTGTCTTCGTCAAGCAACTGGTTCTATCCTTCACTCTTACATTCCCGCTCTGTATCGTGAAGCCTTTCCCTGTTTATCACTGAAGACTTGTCCTGAAGACATTCATGCCTGCTGTTTATCTTCGTACTGTCTAAGTTTATCTTCGACTCATCTTATTGTGCATGATGTTAAAGCTTAACCTGTCTGTATGTTTTCACTGTGGTGCATGCCTAGATTAGATTCTTGATTGTATCCCTACCTGATCCTATTTATGTTTCCGCACTATTCGAATACTTTTATTGTTTTGAAGACTTTCATAAAAATCGCCTATTCACCCCCCCTCTAGTCGATAACTAGCACTTTCAATTGGTATCAGAGCAAGGTACTCCCTTGTTCTGTGTTTCGATTTAACCACCGTGGAGTTTTAGCTATGTCGACTGCAGGGATAATCAAGGTCTTCGCTGCGTGCCCTGTCTTCGATGGCACAAACTACCCCTACTGGAAGAACAAGATGCGCATGCATCTCGAAGCCATTGACAACGACCTATGGTATGTCGTCATGGCGGGCATTCCCGAAGTTGGCGAAGGTGTTACTGCTGGTGATGTGTGCTACTTCCTGAGCATGCGTTGGTTTCCCTTGAAGAGGAAAGGGTGATGCGGCAAAGTAGATAAGTATTTCCCTTAGTTGTTGAGAACCAAGGTATCAATCCGGTAGGAGATACAAGCAAGTCCCCAATAGATGTACCTACACAAAGAATCAAACACTTGCACCCAACGCTATAAAGGGGTTGTCAATCCCTTCACGGTTACTTGCAAGGATGAGATCTGACAGAGATAGATATATAGGATTGCTAGAACGGAAAGTAAACTAAAAGTAAAAAGATTGCAGCGAAGTATTTTTGGTACTTTTGGTTTATAGATCTGAAAATATAATATGGAAAATAGACCCGGGGGGCATAGGTTTCACTAGAGGCTTCTCTCATGAAGGCAAATGATACGGTGGGTGAACAAATTACTGTCGAGCAATTGATAGAAAAGCGAATAATTATGAAGATATCCAAGGCAATGATTATGCATATAGGCATCACGTCCATGTCAAGTAGACCGAAACGATTCTACATCTACTACTATTACTCCACACATCGACCGACTCCTGCCTGCATCTAGAGTATTAAGTTCATGAAGAACAGAGTGACGCATTAGGTAAGAAGACATGATGTAGAGGGATAAACTCAAGCAATATGATGAAAACCCCATCTTTTTTATCCTCGATGGCAACAATACAATACGTGCCTCGCTACCCCTACTTTGTCACTGGGTGAGGACACCGCAAGATTGAACCCTAAGCACTTCTCCCATTGCAAGAATTACCAATCTAGTTGGCCAAACCAAACCAATAAGTCGAAGAGACTTGCAAAGATATGAAATCATGAATATAAGAATTCAGAAAAGATTCAAATAATATTCATAGATATTCTGAACATAAACCCACAATTCATCGGATCTCGACAAACACACCGCAAAAGAGTATTACATCGGATAGATCTCCATGAAGATCATGAAGAACATGGTATTGAAGAAAAAAGAGAGAGAAGAAGCCATCTAGCTACTAGCTATGGACCCGAAGGTCTGTGGTAAACTACTCACGCATCATCGGAGGGGCAATGGAGTTGATGTAGATGCCCTCCGTGATGGAATCCCCCTCCGGCAGATTACCGAAAAAGGCTCCAAGATGGGATCTCACGGGAACAGAGGCTTCCGGCGGCGGAAAAGTATTTTCGTGGCACTTTTTAGTATCCAGGGAATATTTGGGAATTTATAGGCCGAAGAATAGGGTTAGGAGGGCTGCCGTGGGGCCACAAGCTAGGAGGGCGCCCCCCCCTAGGGCGCGCCCTGGTGGCTTGTGACGCCACGGCAGGTCTCCTGCCTTCATCTCCAAGTCTGGCAGGTTTCTTCTGGTCCAAGAAAAATCATTCTGAAGATTTTATTCTGTTTGGACTCCGTTTAATATTCCTTATCTGCAATACTCAAAAACATGAAAAAAACAGAAACTGGCACTAGGCTCTAGATTAATAGGTTAGTCCCAAAAATAATATAAAATAGCATATTAATGCATATAAAACATCCAAAACAGATAATATAATAGCATGGAACAATCAAAAATTATAGATACGTTGGAGACGTATAAAGGATCCCCAAGCTTAATTCCTGCTCGTCCTCGAGTAGGTAAATGATAAAAACAGAATTTTTGATGTGGAATGCTACCTAACATATTTATCCTTGTAATATTCTTTATTGTGGCATGAATATTCAGATCCATAAGATTCAAAACAAAAGTCTAATATTGACATAAAAACAATAATACTTCGAGCACACCAACAAGGCAATTGTGTCCTTTCGAAATAACATGGCCTTAGAAAGCTATCGCTACAAAATCATATGGTCTGGCTATGCTCCATCTTCCCCACACAAAGTATCTAAATCATTCACAACCCCGATGACAAGTCAAGCAATTGTTTCACACTTTTTATGTTCTCAAACCTTTTCAACTCTCACGCAATACATGAGCATGAGCCATGGATATAGCACTATAGGTGGAATAGAATATGGTGGAGGTGCAAGGAAAAAGGATAAGATAGTCTCACATCAACTAGGCGTATCAACGGGCTATGGAGATGCCCATCAATAGATATCAATGTGAGTGAGTAGGGATTGCCATGCAACGGGTGCACTAGAGCTATAAGTGTATGAAAGCTTAAAAAGAAACTAAGTGGTTGTGCATATGATGAAAAATTCCACTAGCTATATGAAAGTGACAAAATAGGAGACTCTCTATCATGAAGATCATGGTGCTACTTTGAAGCACAAGTGTGGAAAAAGATAGTAGCATTGTACCTTCCCTCTTTCTCTCATTTTTTTTATTTTTTTTAATTTTGGTGGGCATCTTTGGCCTCCTTTTTTTTATTTGGGCTTCGCTAGCCTCTTTTATTATTTATAAAGTCCGGAGACTCATCCCAACTTGTGAGGGATTCATAGTTCCATCATCCTTTTTCTCCCACGGGACAAATGCTCTAATAAAGAAAATCATCACACTTTTATTTACTTACAACTCGATACCTAGAACAAAACATGACTCTATATGCAATCTGAAAGTGATGATGCATGTCATGAAAAACGGAACGGTGTAAGTTGCATGGCAATGTATCTCGGAATGGCTATGGAAATGCCAAAATAGGTAGGTATGGTGGCTGTTTTGAGGAAAATATATGGTGGCTGTTTTGAGGAAGGTGGGTTTGATGCACCGGCGAAAGTTGCGCGGTACTAGAGAGGCTAGCAAAGGTGGAAGGGTGAGAGTGCGTATAATCCATGGACTCAACATTAGTCCTAAAGAACTCACATACTTATTGCAAAAGTCTATTAGTTATCGAAGCAAAGTATTAGACGCATGCTCCTAGGGGAAAGGTTGGTAGGAGTTAACCATCGCGCGCTCCCGACCCTCACACAAAGGTTGACAATCATTAAACAAATCATGCTCCGACTTCGTTACATAACGGTTCACCATACGTGCATGCTACGGGAATCACAAACTTTAACACAAGTATTTATCCAATTCACAACTACTCACTAGCATGACTCTCATATTACCATCTCTATATCTCAAAGCTATATGCAAGGAATCAAACTTCTCATAGTATTCAATGCACTTTATATGAAAGTTTTTATTATATCCCTCTTGGATGCCCATTATATTAGGACTAAATTCATAACCTAAATCAATTACCATGATGTTTTAAGAAACTCTCAAAATAATATAAGTGAGGTACGAGAGTTCAATAATTTCTATAAAATATAACACCACCGTGCTCTAAAAAGATATAAGTGAAGTACTAGAGCAACATTGCCTAGCTCAAAAGATAAAAGTGAAGCACATAGAGTATTCTAATAAATTCACGATTCAGCGTGTCCCTCTCAAAAAGATGTGTGCATCAAGGATGATTGTGGAAAACTAAAAAGAAAAGACTCATATCATACAAGACGCTCCAAGCAAAACACATATCATGTGGTGAATAAAAATATAGCCTCAAGTAAATTTACCGATGGATTGAAGACGAAAGAGGGGATGCCTTCTGGGGCATCCCCAAGCCTAGGCTTTTTGGTATCCTTGAATATGGCTTGGGGTGCCTTGGGCATCCCCAATCTTAGGCTCTTGCCACTCCTTATTCCATAGTCCATCAAATCTTTACCCAAAACTTGAAAACTTCACAACACAAAACTCAACAGAAAACTCATGAGATCCGTTAGTATAAGAAAAAAAAATCACCACTTTAGGTACTGTTGTGAACTCATTCTTTATTTATATTGATGTAATATTTACTGTATTCCAACTTCTCCATGGTTCATACCCCCCGATACAACCCATAGATACATCAAAATAAGCAAACAACACAAAGAAAACTGAATCTGTCAAAAACAGAACAGTCTCTAGCAATCTATAGACTTCGAATACTTATGTAACTCCAAAAATTCTGAACAGTTAGGACACTCAGGGAAATTTGTAAATCAATCTTGTGTAAAAATTTCAGATCAAAAGCACGTTCCAGTGAATTTAAAAAAATTCCTGGACTGAGAGAAAAAGTTTCTGTTTTTCAGCAAAATCAAATCAACAATCACCGTAGACCATCCCAAAGGTCTTACTTGGCTCAAACACTAATTTAAACAAGAAAACACAATTATTACAGAGGTAATAATGTGTGGAAAACTCAAAAACAGAAGCAAAAACAAAAGCATAAAAATAAAATTGGGTTGCCTCCCAACAAGCGCTATTGTTTAACGCCCCTAGCTAGGCATAACACAATAGATCTAGGTATTGTCATCTTTGGTATGCAGTCCATAAGTAGCTCTCATAATAGATTCATAAGGTAATTTTATTTTCTCTCTAGGAAAGTGTTCCATGCCTTTCCTTAATGGAAATTGTAATCTAATATTTCCTTCCTTCATATCAATAATTGCACCAATCGTTCTAAGGAAAGGTCTACCAAGAATAATAGGACATGTAGGATTGCAATCTATATCAAGAACAATGAAATCTACGGGCACATAATTCCTATTTGCAACAATAAGAACATCATTAATCCTTCCCATAGGTTTCTTTATAGTGGAATCCGCTAGATGCAAATTCAAAGAGCAATCATCAAATTCACGGAAACCTAGCACATCACATAAAGTTTTCGGAATAGTGGAAACGCTAGCACCCAAATCACACAAAGCATGGCACTCATAATCTTTAATCTTAATCTTAATAGTAGGTTCCCACTCATCATAAAGTTTTCTAGGTATAGAAACTTCCAACTCAAGTTTTTCTTCAAAGATTTCATCATAGCATCCACGATATGTTTAGTAAAAGCTTTATTTTGATTATAAGCATGAGGAGAATTCAACATGGATTGCAACAAGGAAATACAATCAATCAAAGAACAACTCTCATAATTAAAGTCCTTGAAATCCAAAAGAGTGGGTTCATTGCTAGCTAAAGTTTTGACCTCTTCAATCCCACTTTTATCAATCTTAGCATTAGAATCTATAAACTCCGAATCATTGGGACGCCTTTTAACTAAAGTTGACTTATCTCCAGTCCCATCTTTATCAAGATTTGTTTTAGAAAACAAAGATTCAATAGGAGTCACATGAATCACTTTAAGATCTTCATCATTATTTAAAGATTCTTGTTTTGCGGCCATTTTATTGACTAAGGTAGCTTGTTTATCAGAAATTTGGCCTACTAAATTTTCAAGATGAGCAAACTGAGATTTCAAGCCATAAAACTCCTTAGACATATCATCAAGTTCCTTATTCATGTATTCCCACATAGTCTTTTGTTCTTTAAGCTCGTTTCTAAAGAAACTATTGTGATCAAATTGGAGTGACATGAAACCTTTAACATTATCCTCAATATCTTCCAACTTCCTAAGATAAGGATCAAAGCTTTTGGGTTGAGCCATAAGGACGAGCAAACGTTTTAGCACAAAAGAAAACAAAAAGCAAACAAAAAGACGAACGAAAGAAGGGCGAATAAAAAGGCAAATCTTTTCGAAAATCGTTTTAGAAGTGGGGGAGAGGAAAACGAGAGGCAAATGAAAAATAATGTAAATGCAAGAGATGAGTTTGTGATGGGTACTTGGTAGGCTTGATGTAGATCTCCCCGGCAACGGCGCCAGAAATCCTTCTTGCTACTTCCTGAGCATGCGTTGGTTTCCCTTGAAGAGTAAAGGGTGATGCGGCAAAGTAGATAAGTATTTCCCTCAATTGTTGAGAACCAAGGTATCAATCTAGTAGGAGATACAAGCAAGTCCCCAATAGATGTACCCACACAAAGAATCAAACACTTGCACCCAAAGCTATAAAGGGGTTGTCAATCCCTTCACGGTTACTTGCAAGGACGAGATCTGACAGAGATAGATATATAGCATTGCTAGAACGGAAAGTAAACTAAAAGTAAAAAGATTGCAGCGAAGTATTTTTGGTATTTTTGGTTTATAGATCTGAAAATATAATATGGAAAATAGACCCGGGGGCCATAGGTTTCACTAGAGGCTTCTCTCATGAAGGCAAATAATACAGTGGGTGAACAAATTACTGTCGAGCAATTGATAGAAAAGCGAATAATTATGAAGATATCCAAGGCAATGATTATGCATATAGGCATCACGTCCGTGTCAAGTAGATCGAAACGATTCTGCATCTACTACTATTACTCCACACATCGACCGACTCCTGCCTGCATCTAGAGTATTAAGTTCATGAAGAACAAAGTAACGCATTAGGTAAGATGACATGATGCAGAGGGATAAACTCAAGCAATATGATGAAAACCCCATCTTTTTATCCTCGATGGCAACAATACAATACGTGCCTCGCTACCCCTACTTTGTCACTGGGTGAGGACACCGCAAGATTGAACCCAAAACTAAGCACTTCTCCCATTGCAAGAATTACCAATCTAGTTGGCCAAACCAAACCAATAACTCGAAGAGACTTGTAAAGATATGAAATCATGCATATAAGAATTCAGAGACTATTCAAATAATATTCATAGATAATCTGAACCTAAACCCACAATTCATCGGATCTCGACAAACACACCGCAAAAGAGTATTACATCGGATAGATCTCCATGAAGATCATGAAGAACATGGTATTGAAGAACAAAGAGAGAGAAGAAGCCATCTAGCTACTAGCTATGGACCCGAAGGTCTGTGGTAAACTACTCACGCATCATCGGAGGGGCAATGGAGTTGATGTAGATGCCCTCCGTGATCGAATCCCCCTCCGACAGATTACCGGAAATGGCTCCAAGATGGGATCTCACGGGAACAGAGGCTTCCGGCGGCAGAAAAGTATTTTCGTGGCTCTTTTTAGTATCCAGGGAATATTTGGGAATTTATAGGCCAAAGAATAGGGTTAGGAGGGCTGCCGTGGGGCCACAATCTAGGAGGGCACGCCCCCCCTAGGGCGTGCCCTGGTGGCTTGTGACGCCACGACAGGTCTCCTGCCTTCATCTCCAAGTCTGGCAGGTTTCTTCTGGTCCAAGAAAAATCATTCTGAAGATTTTATTCCGTTTGGACTCCGTTTAATATTCCTTATCTGCAATACTCAAAAACATGGGAAAAACAGAAACTGGCACTAGGCTCTAGATTAATAGGTTAGTCCCAAAAATAATATAAAATAGCATATTAATGCATATAAAACATCCAAAACAGATTATATAATAGCATGGAACAATACAAAATTATAGATACGTTGGAGACGTATCAATGTGAAGAGGTTCGCACAACTCGACTCCACCGCCAAGAACATCATCTGTGGTCATCTGACCAAAGGACAGTATGGTTGTGTTAGTGCACTTAACACTGCTAAGCAAATCTGGGAATGGCTGTCCAAAGTGAATGAAGGTGTCTCATCTCAAAGAGACTCTCGTGTTGATGTTCTTCGCAACCTGTTCAACCGCTTCAAGAGACTCGACAACGAAAACGTTCAGCTCACATTTGATCAACTCACCGACATCTCGAATGAGCTGAATGCACTTGGCGCCACTGATATCACCAAACATGAAGTCATGAAGAAGCTACTTAGATCACTTGACAGTTCCTTTGATACTCTTGCACTCATGATCCAAGATCGCCCTGACTTCAAGAGTTTGGATCCCGCTGATATCCTCGAGAGATTGAACACACACGAGTTCCAACAAGCTAAGAAGAGGGATATCTACGGGCCTAGTTACAGTCGTTCTCGTGCCTTGAAGGCCAAGGCTGTGTCGTCATCCGAAGACAACTCTGAATGCAGTTCTGATGGTGCTGAAGACTTTGGAAAAGAACTCGCTCTGCTTGTCAGGAAGTTTTGAAAGTTTGCCAAGTCAAAGTGCTATGCAAAATCTTCAAAGCGTGATTGCAAGAGGTCCGGTGAAATGTCTTCAAGAGACAGCAAGAAGCAAACCCGTCACAAGTGCAAGAAAGTTGGCCATTTCATCGGTGACTGTCCTCGATGGGAGAAGGAATCCAAGAAGAAGAGCAAGGACTATGACTCCGATGACAAGAAAAAGAAGAAGTATGCAAAGTCTTCATCACACAAGAAAAGTTCATCTGGCAAGGCACATGCTTTCATCGGAAAGGAGATGGATTCACAGTCCGAATATAGTTCAGAGGGTGAGGAAGCATCTGATGAGGAATCTGACGCTGAAGTAGCTGGACTAGCAATGGCTTCGAAATATCTCTCCACGTCTGTCTTCGAACCCGAAGACAATGGCTCCTTCTTCACCGAAGCTAGTGATGATGATGCTGCTCCGGCCTACTGCTTCATGGCAAAAGCCTCCAAGGTATCCTCAAAATCCTCACGTCATGACTCTGAATCTGAAGCTGAATCTGATAATGACAATAAACCTAGCTATGCTAAACTTGTAAAAATTGCCACCAAGCAACAACATGCCATGGAGAAAATGCAAACCACTTTAGAAAAAAGCGATGACCTGTTGCGCGAAGAGATGAGTCTGAACGAAACTATGGTTGAAGACATGCGTAGTCTTCGTTCAAGGTTTGAGGATCTCCAAAGTCGTCATGATGCCCTCTCAACTGATCATGAAAAGCTTTCTCTTGAATATCTTCAGAAGAAGATTGATCTAGAAAAGTTGAGGGAAGCACATGATGACCTACGGAAGGAAAACGACTCACTCCTAGCAGAGCAGATCAGTACCGCTCAGGATGAATTTGATGCTCCATGCGTAAAGTGTATCGCACGTGAAGCTAATGATTCAACTGCTGAATGTTCAAATGCTTCTAAAAATGCTTTATCTTCAAATGTATCTGTGGCAACTAACCCCTCATCTGAGGAAGCCACTGCTATCACTGATGACAATGACAGGTTGAAGACTTTGCTTGAAACTGGCATGTACAAGAGTCTGAAAGGACATCAGATTCTTTGTGATGTCCTGAAGAAGACTATCCTGAACAAAAACCCTAGGAAAGAGGGTGTTGGTTTCGAAAGAAACCTCAATGTTGATGGATCCTACTGGACACCCGAGCAGTACCCCAAAACCACATGGGTTGCTGCGAAAGTTCCTTCAGTTGATCCTTCCACATTATCAGGCTTCAACTGTGCGAATCCTCTCATTATTGATGAATCCTTTGATTCCAATTATAAACTGTTCAAATGTCAAAATGGTGAAGTATTTGCCAGATTTATTGGAACTAACTGCAGGAATGGTTCTCCTATGAAGAAGATCTGGGTTCCCAAATGTCTTCTTGAGAAGCTTCGCGTGAATGTCTTGACGACATCTCCCAAGAAGAAGACAAACTCTAGATCAATGTCTTCGAGAAGACATAAGTATTCATATGTTGGCACTAACCATTCTGTTTCGCAGGAAAAGACTCATATGACTCGTGAATATGTATACAATGGCATGAACCGCTATGTTCATCCAACCAAGAACTTCTCTGCTTATTCATTTGAGTACACAAACCCTCCTGTGAAACGTACTATTAGGGCATCTTTGCCTAAATTCTCTGATGCTGCCTTACGTCTCATTGCTTCTAAGCCACCCCTTCGCATGTGGGTGGTTAAGAAGAACTAATATCTTCTATGCAGCATCGGGTCTCCAGATAGGAAGAAGCCTATCCCGAAGATCAACTCTGGAGACCCAAAAACATTCTTGTCTGAACGTAAGAGAATAAATGCATACCTCGTTCAGAATGCTTACCACTGTCTTCTGCTATATCTTCATCTTAGCATGTTACTCTTACATGCTTTGATGAACTCGACTAATTCTCAATGCAGGAAGACAAATCCAATGCCACCGAATGGATTATGGACAGTGGATGCACAAGTCATATGACTGGTGATCGAAGCCTATTGATGGAGCAAACTCTTCGACCTCCAACAAAAGATCACATCGTCTTTGCTAACAAGAGCAGCAGCAAAGTACTGGGGCTAGGTAGAGTTGCTATCTCAAGGGACCGACACATGGAGAACGTCATGCTTGTCGAATCCCTTGGTTACAACTTGATGTCTATCTCAATGCTCTGTGACTTAGATATGCTAGTCATATTTGGCAAATTTCGATGTGTGGTACTAATGGCCTCTGACAAAACCAAAGTCTTCGAAGGTTTTTGAAGAGGTGATTTGTACATGGTAGACTTCTCTGCAGGACCACAGGTTGCCTCATGTCTTCTAGCAAAAGCTTCAGAGTGCTGGCTATGGCACAAAAGGCTAGGGCATGCTGGGATGAGGAACTAGCACACACTCGCCAAGAAGAAGCTGATCATTGGCATTGAGGGTGTCAAGTTCAAGAAGGACCACCTATGTGGTGCCTGTGAAGCCGGGAAAATGACCAGGGCCAAACACCACAATCATGACGACCTCACGTCTCTTCGAGCTGCTACACATGGACTTATTTGGCCCTACTCACTATTCCACCTTCTCTACCACTGCAAATCTATATGACTTCGTCATCATTGATGACTATTCTCGATTCACTTGGGTGCATATCATTCTTTACAAAACTGAAGTGCATGGTGTCTTCAAGTGCTTCGCCAATAGGTGTATGAACAAGTAAAACATCAAGATCAAGCACATCAGGAGTGACAATGGCACTGAATTCAAGAACACAGGCCTGGACACCTTTCTTGATACCCTTGGCATCACTCATGAGTTCTCTGCTCCATATACTCCTCAGCAGAATGGTGTCGTGGAGCGCAAGAATAGAACTCTTATTGAGATGGCTCGCACCATGCTTGATGAATACAAGACACCACGGAAGCTATGGCCTGAAGCCATTGATACTGCATGTCACATCGTCAACAGAGTTTATCTTCACAAGTTCTTCAAGAAAACATCAGATGAGCTTCTCACTGGTAAGAAACCCAATGTAAGTTATTTCAAAGTCTTCGGTGCAAGATGCTGGATAAGGGATCCACACCACACTTCTAAATTTGCACCGAAAGCACATGAGGGTTTCATGCTTGGTTATGGAAAGGATTCACACACCTACAAGGTCTTCAACATCCTTCACAACAAGGTTGTTGAAACTGTAGATGTGTGATTCGATGAAACTAATGGCTCGCAAAGAGAGCACCTGCCTCCTGTGCTAGATGAACTACCTCCTGATGAAGCTATTCGACTGGTGGGCACTGGAGAAATTGTGCCTGAAGAACCTGTGATTATAGAAGAAGCCATCATCCCTCCATCTATTCAGCGCGAAGACAATGCTGAACCCGAAGACAATGCTGCTGATGAAGACAATATTCAGCAGCCCGAACAAAGTCTTCGCCCTGCTCATCCACGTGTGGCAAATGAAGTCCAAATTGAGAGAATGCTTGACAGCATGAATGCACCAGGTCCACTTACTCGCTCAAGAGCTACTCAACTGGCTAACTTTTGTGGGCACTTTGCTTTTGTATCTATCACAGAACCCACCAAAGTAGATGAAGCTTTCAAGGAACCGGAATGGATTCAAGCCATGCAGGAAGAGATTCACTAGTTTGAGCTGAACAATGTGTGGGAGCTCGTAAAGCGTCCTGATCCAAGGAAGCACAACATCATCGGTACCAAGTGGATCTTCCACAACAAGCAAGATGAGTCCGGTCAAGTCATCAGAAACAAGGCCAGACTTGTGGCCCAAGGTTACACACAGGTTGAGGGTATTGACTTCGGTGAAACCTTTGCACCCGTCGCTAGACTCGAAGCCATACGTATACTGCTTGCTTATGCTAACCATCATGACATATGCTTATATCAAATGGATGTCAAAAGTGCATTCCTCAATGGTAAGATTGAGGAAGAAGTATATGTTGCTCAACCACCAGGGTTTGAAGATCCAAAGCATCCGGACAAAGTCTTCAAGCTCAACAAGGCATTCTATGGCCTCAAGCAAGCACCAAGAGCTTGGTATGACACACTCAAGGAATTCCTCCAGAAGAAAGGCTTCAAACCTGGTTCACTCGATCCCACTCTCTTCACTAAATCCTATGGTGATGAACTGTTTGTATGCCTAATATATGTGGACGACATTATCTTCGGCTGTACTAACAGCAAATACAGTGATGAGTTTGCTTATATGATGCAAGAAAAATATCAAATGTCGATGATGGGAGAACTAAAATTCTTCCTAGGGCTTCAAATTCGACAACAACCAAATGGCATCTTCATATCCCAGGAGAAGTACCTCAAGGACTGCCTCAAGAAATTTGGCTTAAACGAAGCCAAAGGTTACAAGACGCCAATGCCTACCAATGGACACCTCTGCACTGACGAAAATGGTAAAGATTTTGATCAGAAGGTATATCGCTCCATGATTGGATCTTTGTTGTACTTATGTGCATCTAGGCCAGATATAATGCTTAGCATTTGCATGTGCGCCCGATTTCAAGCGGCACCAAAGGAGCCGCATCACCTTGCCGTGAAGCGAATACTTAGATATCTGGCTCACACCCCAACACTAGGATTATGGTATCCAAAGGGTTCGAAGTTTGAGCTGATTGGCTATTCAGATTCTGACTTCGCTGGCGACAGAGTTGATCGCAAGTCTACATCAGGCACTTGTCACTTTCTGGGACGATCTCTAGTGTGTTGGTCTTCAAAGAAGCAGAACTGTGTTTCACTCTCCACTACCGAAGCTGAATACATTGCTGCTGGCGCATGCTGCACTCAGCTTCTCTGGATGAAGCAGACACTCAAGGACTACGGCATCAACCTGAGGCATGTACCTCTCTACTGCGACAATGAGAGTGCAATCAAGATCTCCCACAACCCCGTACAACATTCGAAGACAAAGCACATTCAGATACGACATCATTTTCTTCGGGATCACGTGATAAAGGGTGACATCAACATCAAGCATGCTGATACTAAAGATCAACTGGCAGATATCTTCACGAAGCCTTTGGATGAGAAGAGGTTTTGCAAGTTGCGGTGTGAGCTAAATATCTTAGAATCCTCAAATGTCCTTTGAATGGGAATACATCCTAACGCTTATGCATGTTGATGACTTTGATGCACAACACACGGAGTAACATATGTCTTCAATTCATGAAGACTTACAATCTGAGTGTGAATACATTAACGAAGAATATGACTTCAGAGCGCCACGATAATTGTGCGCCGTGTCTGAGTCAAACATTCTTATACGGTGGGTAACGCCACCAACCAAACTTGAAGACATTGCTTCTTTTCATCTAATTGCCTTTTATCTCATCTTCTTCACATGTCTTCGAGAGTTGAATGTCATCGGAACAAAGTTTATATGTGTTTCAGTTGAAAAATATTTGCAAATCTACATTTGGATTAGAGCTTTGTCCTATACAGCATTTGTCCTATAGCTTTGTCTTCAACTTTTTCCTAGGAAAATGTGATCGGACCCGACATTCTCTTCTACTCTTCCTCGTCCAAGTCTGTTCTAATCCAGTCATATGCATTCTATATTGACACGTGTTGACTGTCTTCTCTGTGTCCTTGACAGTTGAAGACAAATCAACCACATATTTAATTCTTAAATCTCAACTGTCTCCACATTATTAGCAAACACATCCTGCGACGTCGCTTCGATTATGGTAGTGGGTTGTCAGGTGGTTTGCATGTATGCCACGTGTCCACATAAACCGAGGAGTCAGGGGCATATCCGTTCAACTAGTTCGGAGGTTTCCACACCCTATAAGTACAGGTTAACCCCCTTCCATTATCACTTTCCCCTTCCTCCGCCACCCACATGCTCAAAACCCTAGCGCCGTCGCTGGATTCCATCACCGCCGGAGACGAAGTGCTTAGCTGCCACGCCTTCTCCGACGACGTACTCACGCCGGCCGCGTTCATCCTCCTCTCGCCGCCGCCATAGCTGTCTGCCTCCACCAAGTTAGGGTGAGGCTGATCGAACCGCTTGGCTTCTCTGCCTCGTCGAGCTGTTCATCACGTTCTTCCTTGTGGTAAGTAAAAAGCTATTTCTTACCGCATGTTTGATCGAAACTTTGTACTGAAATTAGTCGGTTGTTGTTTCTTCACTTTCACCACAACCGCATATAGATCTAGATCTCTATTTTGCCAAATACTTTCATTTTTGGTCTTAAGATTGGTTTGATTCCTCACTTGTATGATTCCTTGGACTTGTACAAATCTGAAATCACCATATAAGCTATAGAAGTGAATGTCTTCGGTAAAAGGTCAATGTCTTCTAAACACAGTGCTATATTCCAAATCTTCTGAGAATGCATATGACCTCTCCTCTTCCCTCGCGTCTCTAACTCTTTCACAGGTACATGTCTGCAGCAGAATCGCTTGGATCTCATAGTCTGAATTCATTTGCAGACTACTTGCAGATTCATCTGGAATCCTCTGGTGCGTGCTCACACTTGCACACTCCTGTGAAGCCTTTGCCGAAGCCGTTGTCGAAGCCAATGGCTGATAACAATCCAGTCAAGAAGGGAGGGAAGCAGAGACGAAAGAATACAGCTAAAGATCTTCCTCCAGCGCTTTATGAGCAATACAAGTCAGATGAGGAGGAAACATACACTCCACGCAAGAATCGAATCCAATGGATTCGTAGATATTGGAGTGTGGAGTGGTTCAACTACCACTTTGTCACCAAGGAATATGCTGAGAAGTGTGCTGAAAAGGCACCATGGATGGACATCATTTATAGAAATCTTCATCTGAAGACTAAGGCAGAAGCCATCAACATGGGATTTTATCCGTGCATGCTCAGGCCCCCAATGCCAAGCAATCCTCATCCATCGAGCATTCTTGGCTGCCCAGATCCTACACAGTCTGACTCGGATGATGATGATGAAGAGCGTCCACCAGCCCCAAGGCCGAAGCCTCTGAAGAAGTTAAAATCGTCAAGGCCCAAGGCTTCAAAGCCTCCCAAGCCATCTACCCACTCTCCTCAGGCTTCGCGGTCTCCCACTGATAATCCATAAGATCCTGAGGAAGAAGATTGCCTTCATAGGCGTATGAAAAGGAAAGCCATTGCTTCCAGAGGTCCGAAGCCTACTCTGTCACTAATGGACGCATCAAATATGATTGAACTGTCTGATGATGAGTTCGGCGATGAAGCCTTAGCTAGGCTCATCCAGTAGAAAGAAGAGGAAGCCAAAAGGCTTGAAAACTTACCTCTGTTTGATCCTGTCATCTTTAAACACTTCATTGATGAATGGTTTGCCGATCCCTCCCTCGGCATTGATGCACTTCAGCTCCCAATTGGCCCGAGTGTCACGTTCCAAGGAATTGTGAACGAGGAACTAACTGTGGCTCAGAAGGCCAAGCAAATGAAGGCCAAGATCAGCCATGAAAAGGAGCTATTCAAGCAAAATGTACACAGATTCACTGCCGAGCAGATCAAGGGATATCAGCTGATGATGACAGATCTCAAGGCTGTGGTCGAGAAGCGATGTGAAGCTGTCAAGGGCGCCCTTGCGCGCCTCAAGCGGAAGACTGCCATTATGGTCCAAGCTCACAATGATATGCTGAAAAGAAAGGCACTTGGCCAGCCTGCACTTGCTCCCGAAGTCATTGCACGCTCCAGGCAAGCTTCGATGTCTTCGGATGTGCCTTCTCCTACACCGTCCGTGTGCCGTGGCATTGAGTTTCCAGCTGGATTCTCTAGTCCTCGTGCACCTCCATCTTCCTTTGCTGCTGATAGCAAGAAGACCAAGAAAGCTGAAGCCAAGAAGCGCAAGGCAGCTGCCTTTGAAGCACAACCTCTGAAGAGGTTGAAGACAAGAAAATCAAAGTCTTCAGAGCCAGCTCAAGACCAAACACCAGTACCCCCTACTGCTCCGTCATCAACTCCTGCTCCTCAACAAGAGCCTCTGCTCATCAAGCCAATCTCAGTGGCTCCTCCCGCCTCCGAAAACTTAGAAAGAAGAGTTGTTCTGCATGAGTCTGCTTCCACAGAGACTCAGAAACCAGAAGATATCCCAGCTACTGAAGACACTGAAGCAGCTGAAGACCTTGCTCATGACGACATTGGTACTAAAGCCAATGTTGAGCCAGAACATGTTCAACAGGTGGACGCGCCAATGGATTCCTCGCCACCGCCAACAAGTGACTTTGTGGATATTGGGACTCCCCTACGGCCAGATGTACCTGAAGCAGAACCCGGTACACCATCACCGCCCTTCTTCCCACCTGTGTCAGCCTCACCAGAATCTCCATTTGCTCTAGAGGAGATCGAAGCCACCACCCACACTTCCCCACTGAAACGTCTTCGTCGAGGTCCTCGAGCTCTCATGTCTCCTATTCCCGAAGACGAAGTACGAGTTTCACCGACTGCACCAGTCAAAGAAGTGCTAATGATTGAAGGTGTGCCTCCCAGCCAACCTGCAACAGACAATACGGCAGCCGAAGACATTGCTGCCGATGCCACTATGGGCGATGCCAATGCCCCCTCCCTAGATGGACCTCCTGTCCCTGCCACGCCATCAACTGAAGACAATGAGGACAACATTGTGATGGCTCGCAATAGGGAAGGAGAGATGGTTCCTATCAGATGGCCTCGTCTTGTTGCACCACCACGGATGGGACCACCGTATGAGTTCCATCTTGATCGATGCCCCAATGTCATGAACCCCATGCCACGTCTTCCATGTCTTCGCCAGTCTGGCCCAGCAAGACCCTTAGTCTTCGAGTTGGAAAGGTTCAGGCTGAACAATACCTTCTTCAACTCTGAACACAATCCATACAAGTGTGCAAGAATACAGTCTGACAGGTTCTGGAGTGCTCCACAACGTCTGTACTACATGTGTGTGCTCTATGGTCAGAACAGGATCTTTCCCCACAAACATATCAGTTTTGAAGCTATGAAAGGTCTTCCCTGTTTTGATCAAGCACTGGATTGTCTTCGCGATGTGGGTCTCCTCCCTTTCTGCACTGACCATGAAGACTGGAATGAAGAGCTCATTCTCCAGTTCTACGCAACTCTTCACATCTCTGGCTTCGGTCGTGACTTGAACACCTGGCAGATGGAGTTTATGATAAGAGATGAGCATATCACTGCTTCACCACTGGATTTCTTTCCTGCAATACCACTTGCTGCCTCTGGTGAAGAGTTGGATCCTCGCTCTAAAGCCTATGAGATTGCCACTCGAAGCCTCTTCCAAATGCGAGAACCCAACATGACTGAGATGCTAACAATGATGAAGCCTTTGGCTAGAGATGCAGAATTGCCCACTTCATTCTTTGTGGATGATCTTCAGTACTTGCCCAGCACTATCTATCACATTCTTCGGCACACTATCTGGCCGATTAAATGGCACAACTCATCCCGCAAGATTGAAGGGCCTCTGAAGACATTGCTCTACAACATTGTATATGGCATCAGGTTCAATCTTCAAGACTTATTTCTTCACAACCTTGCTGCCAATGGTTTCAATGTTCTCGAGCCGAAGATATATGCTCCCTGGATCATGCGCTTCATCAAGTACAGAACCAACACCAGGTTTCTTCCTTCTGCTCGCAACCATGGCGTTTATCTTCCAGATATTGAAGCTGTGCCAGCAGATCTGTATCCATCCAAGAGCAAGAATCCTATTGTCGAAGGCACTAGTGGCACTGCTGATATTGAAGGTCTTCACATTCCTTCTGATCCATCAAGGGCAAGACTTATTGGTGCATTTCGACAGCCATGATCCGGTGCTACCAACACCGAAGCCACTGCTAGCACTCTGCCTCGTCAATGCCTGCCAAGAAGAGAGCGTGCACTTACTGATCGTGAACTTCTTGTTTCAATGATTCAAAGGCAAGACAAGCACCATGAATGGACTCGGCGCCGGATGCATGCCATGATGCAAGATATCAATCATGTTCGCAACCTCGCCACCAAGAATGCCTTTGTGGCTTATGAAACCAGTCGCCGCTCATCGAGGACCTTAACCATGCTGGCTCCTGAGGATGAGCTTCGAGAAGATGGCTTTCACCCCCGCTACAGATTTGGTGCACCACCTCCCAGTGCGGAGAAATGGCGCAAGACTCCATCCCTCGAAGACAGTGGTTTCTCTTCTTTAGCTCCCTCTACCAACGTTAGGCTCGCTGATGAAGCTGATGATGCCACCTCTGTGCCTCCATCGACTCGGCGTCGCGACACTGCACCACGCTCCTCTGCACCAGCTCCCCAAGACCCTGCTGCACCGTCTTCATCGACACCTGCCGGGGACGTTTAGTTCTTCAATGTCTTCGTCCCTTTTTGGTCATTCGATGACAAAGGGGGAGAAGCATTGGATGATAGTCTTCAAGCGGGTCTACTAATAAGGGCTGGGTGCTATTTTTGCTAAGTTTACAACTCTCGTTTCTGAACATTTGCTGTTTTGGGTTGTAAAACTTAAGTCCTGATGGACGTCTGCACTTTATGTTTACCGTACTCTTTGGCGTTTCTTGAAGTTATTTTATGCGCTCGAAGCCATTCTGCAGACGCCCATTTTTCATTATGCATTTCATTATCTTCGACATATCTGTTATAGCATAGTGATTAGATTACAAGGTATAGGGGGAGATCTCCACAAACTACAACCTGCCATGTGCACTTGCATTCAAAGCAAAATTTTCATATGCACATCTTCAGGGGGAGCTCTCTATATCATGTAATCAAATTCTTCAAAACCTTATCTTCACATATTTTTTATCCCCGTTGAAAACTTCAACCAGTTTGTCATCAATCACCAAAAAGGGGGAGATTGTAAGTGCATCTAGTGCCACCCTTGTTTGGTTTTGGAGTATTGAAGACAAACATGGTTGAGGGACTAGTGTGTTTGTGCGAGTTCACAGGTTAACACAGAGAGAAGTCCCTGGAGTTTCGGTTTAGCCATCGAAGACGACCCCCAAATATGTCCGAAGACATTGATGACGACTGAAGCCATTGGTGGTAAGCGAGGACATTCGTCCGAAGACAATGAAACGTGGAGACGAAGTCTTTTGGTAGTTTTGTTTCTTCTTTCCTGAGTCATAGGAACCACCGTACTGTTAAGTGGGGTCGATGTGATCGAAGTCAGATGCTGACGTGATGCTCAACCCATACCTATGTCTTCGAGCGAAGACAATGAGAGGAAATCTCTTCCAGAGTTGGTTGAGTCGGCTTTACTTGTAGTCCAAGTAAAGCTGCCGCGTGTGTTTGAAATCCAACTGTTGTGACACGTGTCGGTTGGCCATTGACCCAGGGTCATTTCGGTCATATCAGGTCAGGTTACCCGCTGGCTATAAATAACCTACCCCCTCCACCATGTGAAGGTGGCTGCTCAGAGAGAGATACGACTGTTGTCGTTTTGGAGCAACCCACCTCGAAGACATTGAGAGAGATACATCCTGCGAGGATACACCTAAACACCTAGAGCTAGTGTGTTTGAGCATCACCGAAGTCATTCTGTTCTGAGAGAACTGAAGACTTATTACACTTGAAGACTGTGATCTTCCAGACGGTTAGGCGTCTGGGTCTAGAGCAATCCAAGAGTCATTGTGGATCGTCGGGTGACCAAGTTTGTACGGGTTTCAGAAGTCTCCCCTGAAGACTTACCAGAGTGATTGGGCGCTGTCTAAGTGACTTCGGCTCAAGGGGAATAAGGTGAAGACGAGGTCTTCTGAGTTCAATCTCAGCCTCCCTAACCAGACGTACAGTTGTCACAGCAACTAGAACTGGTCCAACAAATCCTGTGTCTTCGTCAAGCAACTGGTTCTATCCTTCACTCTTACATTCCTGTTCTGTATCGTGAAGCCTTTCCCTGTTTATCACTGAAGACTTGTCCTGAAGACATTCATGCCTGCTGTTTATCTTCGTACTGTCTAAGTTTATCTTCGACTCATCTTATTGTGCATGATGTTAAAGCTTAACCTGTCTTTATGTCTTCACTGTGGTGCATGCCTAGATTAGATTCTTGATTGTATCCCTACCTGATCCTGTTTACGTTTCCGCACTATTCGAATACTTTTATTGTTTCGAAGACTTTCATAAAAATCGCCTATTCACCCCCCCTCTAGTCGATAACTAGCACTTTCACAAAGCTACTCGTCGTGACGTGCTTGTGGGCTCGGGAGTGACTTCCGTCCTGCCGAGCCCTCGGTCTTGGTCCTCTTGCACCAGCAAGGAAACCTTTGGGGATTGCTTTGGGAGCCTGCGAGCTGGCGTTGCTCCTCAAGCACCAAGGAGGAAAACCTATCTGCCCGTGCCAGCTGATACAACCCTGGCACCATCTGGCGTGGAGCGCATCATCCACGTACGAGCGCAGTGGTCACAAGGCCTTGTCGAGCTGACCCTGGGTGGGCCCTCCTCCCGAGGGCCTCAGGGGTGGACTTGCGGAGAGGCCGCGCGAAGTCCCTAGCGACGATGTCGCCGCATGCCTCGCGAGAGGTGGGCCCTCGCGAGGACCTTGCCCGCGAAGCTCATGGATGGGCCATACAGCGACTAAGGCATCCTGATACGTCTCCAACGTATCTATAATTTTTTCTTGTTCCATGCTGTTATATTATCATTCTTGGATGTTTTACAATCATTTTATAACAACTTTATATCATTTTTTGGGACTAACCTATTGACATAGTGCCAAAGTGCCAGTTACTGTTTTGCTTGTTTTTTACTTCGCAAAAAATCAATACCAAATGGAGTCCCATCGCGACGAAACTTTTTGGAGATTTTTTTCTGGACCAGAAGACACCCAGTGGGCCAAACAAGAGCCAGGAAGGTGGGCTGTGGGGAGCACAACCTACCAGGGCGCGCCAGGGGGCCCTCGGCGCGCCCTGATGGGTTGTGCCCTCCACGGGGCCCCTCTGCACCGCCTCTGATGCCTATAAATTCCCAAATATTCCAAAAACCCTAGGGGAGTCGACGAAACACAATTCCATCCGCCACAAGTTCCAGAACCTCGAGATCCAATCTAAACACCATCACGGAGGGGTTCATCTTCCTCATAGGTGCCTCTCTGATGATGCGTGAGTAGTTCACCATAGACCTACGGGTCCGCAGGCAGTAGCTAGATGGCTTCCTCTCTCTCTCTTATGATTCTCAATACAATGGTCTCTTGGAGATCTATTTGATGTAAACTTTTGCGGTGTGTTTGTTGGGATCCGATGAATTTTGAGTTCATGATCAGTTTCTATCCATGAATATTATTTGAGTCTTCTTTGATCTCTTATATGCATGATTACTTATAGCATCGTACTTCTTCTTCGAATCTTTGGTTTAGTTAGGCCGACTAGATCGATTTTTCTTGCCATGGGAAGAGGTGCTTTGTGATGGGTTCGATCTTGTGGTGTTGTTTCCCGGTGACAGAAGGGGCAGCAAGACATGCATGTATCGTTGCTATTAAGGATAACAAGATGGGGTCTATTCCTACATGAATAGATCTTGTCTACATCATGTCACTGTTCTTATTGCATTACTCCGTTTTTCCATGAACTTAATACACTAGATGCATGCTGGATAGCGGTCGATGTGTGGAGTAATAGAGGTAGATGCAGGCAGGAGTCAGTCTATCTATCTTGGACGTGATGCCTATATAATGATCATCGCCTTGGATATCGTCATGACTATTCGATTTTCTATCAATTGCCCCACAGTAATTTGTTCACCCACCGTGCGCTATACTCATGAGAGAAGCCACTAGTGAACCCTACGGCCCCCGGGTCTACTTTTCCATCATATTGCTTTATGATCTACGTTTTTTGCAATCTTTGTTTTCCGATCTACAAAACCAAAAACCCAAAAACATATTTCTGCATATTTACTCTTTTTATTTGTGTTCTTGAGAGATCTATCTCTCCTATCTATCACTACCTAATCTATCTTATTACCGTAGAGAGATTGACAACCTCTCTTTCGCGTCGGGCTGCAAGTATTTTTTGTTTGTGTGCAGGTGCTGCTTATTGGGTGGTGGTGATCCTCCTACTGGTTCGATAACCTTGGTTTCATAACTGAGGGAAATACTTACTGTCGCTGTGCTGCATCGTCCCTTCCTCTTTGGGGAAATACCGACGCAGTCTCTAGCCACGTCAAAGGAATTTCTGGCACCGTTGCTGGGGTGGAAGCGGTCTCTTCTACGTGCCTATCGTAGGCGCCGAGGGGACTCCACCATCATCTACCAGGTTCCTAATCACAAATCTCATCTCCTTGCAATTACATTATTTGCCATTTGCCTCTCGTTTTCCTCTCCCCCACTTCACCAATTTGCCGTTTTATTCGCCCTCTTTTCGTTCGCCTTTTTCTCGTCAAATCTCTTGCCTAGTCATTATGGCTAGTTCTATCTTTGTTGCGTGTACTCCCGATAATGAGGTTCTTAATTTTAAGCAAAGGGTAGGGGAGAACCTAAAAGATGCTTGGTATAGGATTTGCAATGCTCATAATAGATCTATCCATAAGCAATCCACCATTGTTCTTCTTCACAGTTTTTATGTGGGCATCACCACTTGGTATAGATTCGTCCTTGATACGATTACCGGTGGGAATTTCTTGATGTGTCCATCTTTGGATTCTTTTAATGCTATGGGTAGTTTAGTGGGATCACCACCTATCATGATCAATGAAACAACTTTAACTCTCGAACACGTTATGGAGAGATTAGATGCTATTGAAAAGAAAACGATTACTAAAGAACAACTTGAAGATTTAGATAATAAGATACATAATCTTGCTAATAAAATTGGATCTAAGGCGGGGGATGCTTTAAAATTGCTAAAGGAAAAGGAAATCGTAGTTAATGAAAGGGTAGAAGAAAGTCCTTACCGTATTGATAAGTTGGAAGAGATTTTTAGTAATTTGGGTTCAGGTTTTTCTTCTTTCAAAACTATTGAAAAAAATCCCGTAAAGATTGGCAAGACCACGCAAGTCACTAAGAACAATGTTGCTACGCCTAGTAGTCACAAGGGGGATCTTAAAATGATTAGTATTCATCCTGACTTTGTTGAAATCATAAGAGACCCTATTTACAAGAATAAATTTTTTTGGTTTCTTCCTAGGAGTGTTGTCATCAAAAACATGCATGCTAAAGCCTTGAGGAAATCTAGTTGTGTGATTGAAGAATTGAAAACCAAGGATCACAATACTTGAATCTATCCATTATGCCTAGCTAGGGGCGTAAAACGATAGCGCTTGTTGGGAGGCAACCCAATGAATAAATAAAATTTTGCTTTTTTCTTTCTGTTTTCTAGTGTTGACACAATTATGCCTCTGTTATGATTGTGTTTTTATGGTTTATTTAGTACTTGTGCCAAGTAAAGCCTTTAGGATGATTCATAGGATGAGTAGAAGTGATGCTGAATCTGAAACAGAAACTTTGCGTCCAGTATATGAATTTTCATTTTTTGCTGGAACGTGATCTTGAGCGGAAATTTTAACACATTGTTGCTATACAAATTCCTTACGTTGCCCTAACTTTTCAGAATTTTGAGAGTTACAGAAGTATGGTTAGAGTACAGATTACTACAGACTGTTCTGTTTAAGACAGATTCTGTTTTCGTTGCATTGTGTGCTTGTTTTGATGAATCTATGGTTCGTATTGGGGGGTATAAGCCATGGTAAAGTTAAAATACAGTAGGTATAATGCAATAATAAAATATGAATGGGTTTGCAACAGTACCTAAAGTGCGGATCTCACGAAGATTTTGTTGAGTTTTTTGTGATTGAAGTTTTCAAGTTTTGGGTGAGATCACGATGGATGGAGGAATAAGGAGTTATAAAAGCCTAAGCTTGGGGATGCTACCGCACCCCAAGATATATCCAAAGATAAACCAGCAACTAAGCTTGGGGATGCCCCCGAGTGGCATCCCCTCTTTCTTCTAACGACCATCGGTATTTTACTTGGAGCTATAATTTTATTCGTCACATATCATGCGTTTTGCTTGGAGCGTCTTGTATCTTTGCTTGCTTTGTTTGTTAGTTTTTCCTTTGTATCCTTGCTGGACACACCTATTTGAGAAAGCCAAAATCATGCTATGATTTGTTAGAATTGCTCTATGTGCTTCACTTAAACTTTTTGAGCTATAGAATTGCTCTAGTGCTTCACTTATATCTTTTTGAGCACGGTGTGCTTGGAAATTTTTGTAGAAATACTCTCATGCTTCACTTAGATTAATTTGAGAGTTAGTAAATTTTGAATAAATCCTCTCATGCTTCACTTATACCTTTTTGAGAGATGAAATCTTTATGCTCATGTGCTTCACTTAAATTTGTTTGAGCTTGCCAAAAAGCAATGGCAATATATGAAACTAGTCCCAAAGTGATAGATATCCAAGGAGGATATAATAAAAACTTTCATGAAGATCATTGGACAAATTAAACTTGATTCCTTGTAATAGTTTTGAAACATGATGATAGTAATATGTGAGTCATGTTAGTGAGTAATTATGTTTAGTAGGAATATTGGTGTTAAGGTTTGTGATTCCCTATGCATGCACGAAACTCAATAGTTATGCAATGAAGTTACATCCTACTTGTGGTGCATTATTCGATGTTAGTTATGTTCAATGCTCAGTTATGTGAATTTTCGTTTCTTGGTTTGGTTGCTTCTCAATCTATTTGCTAGCCTCCATTTGTACTAAGTAGGAATACTACTTGTGTATCCAAAATCCTTAAACCAAGTTTTGCCCTATGAGTCCACCATACCTACCTATATGCGGTATTTCCATGCCGTTCCAAGCAAATTTGTATGTGCCATCTCTAAATTTTCAAAATAAATTTTCTCTTTTGTGTGCCCGTACCGCTCATGAAACGGTGGGGAGTGTCCAATATTTTTCCATGCTAGATGTGTTATTCTCAAGATGGGTGTTTATTCACTTGTCATTGCACGAGAGTGCGGCGGTAATAGGGATGCCCATTCCCGAAATGAAAAAGAAAAAAATATTTACTTTATGTTGTCAAATAATAAATTGCTTGGAAAGTGTTGGTATGGAAGGCAATCGTGGATACGGCCCGCCATGGAAAGTGAAAGTTTGGTGGAAAAAGGAATAAACTTTATTTTCTGTTTGGGAACCGCCTATGATATATCTAGCATGGAAAGTATTGTGAGCTACTTTGTCGTTTTTGTTGACAGGAAAAGCATGCCACCCAAAATATTTTTCTCTCTCAATTTAAAACTTTGAGCTCTGGCACCTCTACAAATCCCTACTTCCCTCTGCGAAGGGCCTATCTATTTACTTTATGCAATTTTTATTTTTTGCTTTGAGTCTCCATCTTCTCTTATAAGCACGAACTAGGGGGCACTATGATCGTACTTGAGCATTGGGCATAGCTAATATTTGAGTGTGTTTCATGAATGGACCAATGATTGAGCATGATGGGCTAGGGATAACTTTCTTTAGTGTTGATATTTTGAAAGACATGGTTCCTTGTTGACATGCTTGAGTATTGAAGTCATTATGTTAAAACTAGACTATTGCTTTGAATCATTATAAGTCCAAATGTCCATGCTATACAAAAGAAAAGAATATGATGAACATGTTAGGCAGCATTCCACATCAAAAATTCTGTTTTTATCATTTACCTACTCGAGGACGAGTAGGAATTAAGCTTGGGGATGCTTGATACGTCTCCAACGCATCTATAATTTTTGCTTGTTCCATGCTGTTATATTATCATTCTTGGATGTTTTACAATCATTTTATAACAACTTTATATCATTTTTTGCGATTAACCTATTTATTGGGGAACGTTGCATGGGAAACAAAAATTTTCCTACGCACACGCAAGATCTATCCATGGTGATGAGCATCTACGAGAGGCAGAGTGGATCTACATACCCTTGTAGATCGCTAAGCGGAAGCGTTAAGAAACGCGGTTGATGTAGTCGAACATCTTCGCGATCCAAATTGCAAGCCGTCCCGCGATCCCATCACGATCCGTCCCGCGATCCAATCACGGTCCTTCCAATCTAGTGCCGAACGGACGGCACCTCCGTGTCAGCACACGTACAACTCGATGAAGATCTCCGCCTTC
Source organism: Elymus sibiricus (assembly GCA_039707655.1). Classification (NCBI taxonomy): domain Eukaryota; kingdom Viridiplantae; phylum Streptophyta; class Magnoliopsida; order Poales; family Poaceae; genus Elymus; species Elymus sibiricus. The sequence goes on from CM077671.1 coordinate 310,007,309, forward strand.
TTGATCCAGCAAGAGGGAGCGGAGAGGTAGATGAGTTCCCCGGCAGTGCGACGGCGCGGCGGCGGTGGTGGTGGAACTATTCCAGCAGGGCTTCGCCTAAGCACTGCTGAAAAACTAGAGGACTTGATCTATTGGGGAGAGAGGGCTGCACCGTGGCTTAGGGTTTTCTGGTGCGGCTGCCCTCTCTCCCCTCCAGTATATATAGGAGGAAGGGGAGGGAGGCCGGCGCCTCTAGGGTTGCCCCTAGGCTGCGGCCGAAGTGGGGAGGTGGAGAAGTCCAACTCCAATCCTACTAGGAGTAGGATTCCTCCCCCACTTGGAAACCTTTTCCTCCTCTTGGGTTTTCCACCCCTAGCCGCATGGGCCTTAGTGGGGGGTTCGGCCAGCCCACTAGGGACTAGTTTGCCTCCTCCCACAGCCCATGAGGCCCTTTGGGGCGAGAGGCCCCTCCCGATGGTCCCTCGGTACCCTCCCGGCACTCCCGGTACACTACCGAAGTACCAGAAACTTTTCCGGTGACCAAAACCCTATATATAAATCTTTACCTCCAGACCATTCGAGAGCTCCTCATGACGTCCGGGATCTCATCCGGGACTCCAAACAACCTTCGGTCACCAACATACATAACTCAACTATATCGAAACGTCATCGAACCTTAAGTGTGCAGACTCTGCAGGTTCGAGAACTAGGTAGACATGACCGAGACACCTTTATGGTCAATAACAAATAGCGGGACCTGAATGCCCATATTGGTTCCTACATATTCTACGAAGATCTTCATCAGTTGAACCTCTATGTCAAGGATTCAGTTAATCCCGTATGCTGTTCCCTTTGTTCTTCGGTATGTTACTTGCCCGAGATTTGATCGTCGGTATCTCTATACCTAGTTCAATCTCGTTACCGGCAAGTCTCTTTACTCGTTCCGTAATACAAGTTCCCGTGGCTAACACTTTAGTCACATTGCTTGCAAGGCTTATTGTGATGTTGTATTACCGAGTGGGCCCTGAGATACCTCTCCGTCATACGGAGTAACAAATCCCAGTCTCGATCCATGCCAGCTCAACAGACACCCTCGAAGATACCTGTAGAGCATCTTTATAGTCACCCAGTTACGTTGTGATGTTTGATACACACAAGGTACTCCTCCGGTGTCAGTGAGTTGCATGATCTCATGGTCATATGAACAGATACTTGGCATGTAGAAAACAATAGCAATAAACTGACACGATCATATGCTATGTTCATAGTTTGGGTCTTGTCCATCACATCATTCTCCTAATGATGTGATCCCGTTATCAAATGACATCTCATGTCTATGGCCAGGAAACCTTGACCATCTTTGATCAACGAGCTAGTCTATTAGAGGCATACTAGGGAGACAATGTTGTCTATGTACCCACACATGTATTTGAGTTTCCAATCAATACAATTATAGCATGGATAATAAACGATTATCATGAACAAGGAAATATGATAATAACTAAATTATTATTGCCTCTAGGGCATATTTCCAACAGTCTCCCACTTGCACTAGAGTCAATAATCTAGCTCACATCACCATGTGATTAACATTGTAATGAATCTAACACCCAATGAGTTCTGGGGTTCGATCATGCTTTGCATGTGAGAGAGGTCTTTAGTCAATGGTCTGCAACATTCAGATCCGTGTGTTCTTTGCAAATCTATATGTCGTACTGCAGATGCTCCCACGCTCCACTTGGAGCTATTCCAAATGGCTGCTCCACTATACGTATCCGGATTGCTACTCAGAGTCATCCGGATTGGTGTTAAAGCTTGCATCGACGTAACCCTTTACGACGAACTCTTTATCACCTCCATAATCGGGAAGTATTTCCTTAGTCTTCTAGTTACTAAGGATAACTTTGACCGCTGTCCAGTGATCCACTCCTGGACCACTCTTGTACCCCTTGACAGACTCATGGCAAGGCACACACCAGGTGCGGTACACAGCATGGCAAACTATATAGAGCCTATGGATAAGGCATAGGGGACGACCTTCGTCCTTTCTCTTTCTTCTGCCGTGGTCGAGCTTTGAGTCTCACTCAACTCCACACCTTAGAAATCAGGCAAGAACTCTTTCTTTGACTGATCCATTTTGAACTCTTTCAAAATCTTGTCAAGATATGTACTCATTGAAAGTTTTATCAGATGTCTTGATCTATCTCTATAGATCCTGATGCCCAATATTTAAGTAGCTTCATTCCAGGTTTTCCTTTGAAAAACTCCTTTTCAAACAACCCTTTATGCTTTCCAAAAATTCTACATCATTTCCGATCAACAATATGCCATCCACATATACTTATCAGAAATTCTATAGTGCTCCCACTCACTTTATTGTAAATACAAGTTTCTCATAAACTTTGTATAGACCCAAAAACTTTGATCACCTCATCAAAGCATATATTCCAACTCCGAGATGCTTGCTCCAGTCCATAGAAGGATCACTGGAGCTCGCATACATTTTAGCATCCTTAGGACTGACAAAACCTTCCAGTTGTATCACATACAACCATTCCTCACGGATACCGTTAAGGAAATGATGTTTTGACATCCATCTGCCAGATTTCATAATCGAAAAATGCAGCAACTGCTAATATAATTCCAACAGACTTTAGCATCGCTACGGGTGAGAAAGTCTCATCGTAGTCAACTACTTGAACTTGTGAAAAACCATTTGCCACAAGTCGAGCTTTATAGACGGTGACATTACCGTCCACGTCCGTCTTCCTTTTAAAGATCCATTTGTTCTGAATGGCCTTTCGCCCTTCAGGTAATACTTCCAAAGCCCATACTTTGTTTTCATACATGGATCCCATCTCGGATTTCATGGCCTCTAACCATTTCTCGGAATCCGGGCCCATCATCGCTTCTCCATAGCTCATAGGTTCATCGTTGTCCAACAACATGACCTCTAAGACAGGGTTGCCATACCACTCAGGAGCAGTACGCGTCCTTGTCGACCTATGAGGTTCGATAGTAACTTGATCCGAAGCTTCATGATCATCATCATTAACTTCCTCTTCAACTAATGTAGGCTCCACAGAAACAACTTTCTGCGCTGCGCTACTCTCTGGTTGAAACAAAGGTTCAACAACCTCATCAAGTTCTATCTTCCTCCCACTCAATTCTTTCGAGAGAAACTCTTTCTCGAGAAAGGACCCATTTTAGCAACAAACACTTTGTGCTTGGATCTAAGATAGAAGGTATACCCAACTGTTTCCTTAGGGTATACTATGAAGATGCACTTTTCCGCTTTGGGTTCGAGCTTATCAGACATAAGAGTCGCATCCCCAAACTCTGAGAAATGACAGCTTAGGTTTCTGCCAAACCAAAATTCATACGGTGTCATCTCAACGGATTTAGATGGTGCCCCCTTTTAAAGTGAATGTAGTTGTCTTTAATGCATAACCCCAAAACGATGGTGGCAAATCGATAAGAGACATCATAGTACGCACCATATCCAATAGAGCACGACTACGACGTTCGGACACACCATCACACTATGGTGTTCCAGGTGGCGTGAGTTGTGAAACAACCTCCACATTGTCTTGAGTCGCATACCAAACTCGTAACTCAGATATTTACCTCCACGATCACATCGTAGACATTTTATCTTCTTCTCACGATGATCTCAAAGTTCATATGAATTTGTTTGAACTTTTCAAACGTTTCAGACTTGTGTTTCATTAAGTAAATATCCCCATATCTACTCAAATCATCGGTGAAGGTAAGAAAATAGCGATATCCACCGCACGCTTCAACACTCATTGGACCACATACATCAACACGTATCATTTCCAATAAGTCACTTGCCCGCTCCATCAAACCGGAAAGCGGGGTTTTAGTCATCTTGCCCGTGAGGCATGGTCTGCATGTCTCAACCGATTTGAAATCAAGTGAGTCCAAAGATCCATCGGCTAGGAGTTTCTGCATGCGTTTTACACAAATATGACCTTTAGCGGCAGTGCCACAAGTATGTGGTACTATCATTATTAACTTTGCATCTTTTTGGCATCAATGAACATGTGTATTACTACGATCGAGATTCAATGAACCATTCATATTGGCTGCATGACCATTGAATGTATTATTCATGTAAACAGAATAACCATTATTCTCTAACTTAAATGAATAACCGTATTGCAATAAACATGATTTAATCACGTTTATGCTCAACGCAAACACCAAATAACATTTATTTAGGTTCATCACTAATCTCGAAGGTAGAGAGAGAGCGTGCGATGGTGATCACATCAACCTTGGAAACACTTCCAACACACATCGTCACCTCGCCCTTAGCTAGTCTCCGTTTATTCCGTAGCTTTTATTTCGAGTTACCAACATTTAGCAACTGAACCGATATCTAATACCCAGGTGCTACTAGGAGTACTAGTAAGGTACACATCAATAACACGTATATCAAATATACTTCTGTCGACGTTGCCAGCCTTTTTATCTACCAAGTATCTAGGGTTGTTCCGCTTCAGCGACCGTTCTGCTCATAATAGAAGCACTTAGTCTCGAGTTTGGGTTCAACCTTGGGTTTCTTCACTGGAGCAGCAACTGACTTGCCATCCATGAAGTTTCCCTCCTTGTCCTTGCCCTTCTCGAAACTAGTGGTTTCACTAACCATCAACACTTGATGCTCCTTTTTGATTTCTACCTTCGCGGTGTCAAACATCGCGAATAGCTCAGGGATCATTATTTCTATCCTTGGCATTTTATAGTTCATCACGAAGCTCTAGTAGCTTAGTGACAGTGACTTGGAGAACTATATCAATCAATATCTTATCTGGAAGATCAACTCCCACTCGATTCAAGCGATTTTAGCACCCAGACAATCTGAACACATGCTCACCGATTGAGCTATTCTCCTACATCTTGCAGGCAAAGAATCTTGTTGGAGGTCTCATACCTCTCAACACGGGCACGAGCCTGAGATCCCAATTTCAGCTCTTAGAACATCTCATATGTTCCGTGACGTTCAAAATGTTTTGGAGCCTCAATTCTAAGCTGTAATGCATGATGCACTGAACTATCAAGTAGTCATCAGAACGTGCCTGTCAGATGTTCACAACATCTACAGATGACGTTTGAGGGGGTGGCGCACCGAACGGTGCATTAAGGACATAAGCCTTCTGTGCAGCAATGAGGACAATCCTCAGATCACGGACCCAGTCCACATTATTGCTACCATCATCTTTCAACTCTATTTCTCTAGGAACATATAAAAATTCAAGGGAGCTACAACGCGAGCTAGTAATCTACAACATAATTTGCAAAGACATTTTGACTATGTTCATGATAATGAGTTTAGTTAATCATATTACTTAAAAAACTCCCACTCAAATTGACATCCCTCTGGTCATTTGAGTGTTACATGATCCAAATTCACCAACTCAAGTCCGATCATCACGTGAGTTGAGGTGGTTTCAATGGTGAACATCTTCATGTTGATCATATCTACTATATGACTCATGTTCGACCTTTCGGGGTCTTGTGTTCCGAGGCTATGTCTCTACTTGCTAGGCTCGTCAAGTTTAACCCGAGTGTTCCGCACGTGCAACACTAGCTTGCACCCGTTGTATGTGAACGTAGAGTCTATCACACCCGATCATCACGTGGTGTCTCGAAACGACGAACTTTCGCAACGGTGCACACTCGGGGAGAACACAATTTTATCTTGAAATTTAAGTGAGGGATCACCTTATAATGCTACCGTCGTCCTAAGCAAAATAAGATGCATAAAAGGATTAACATCACATGCAAATCATAAGTGACATGATATGGCCATGAACTTGTGCTTTTGATCTCCATCTCCAAAACACCGGCATGATCTCCATCGTCACCGGCATGACACCATGATCTCCATCATCTTGATCTCCATCAACGTGTCGCCATGAGGTTGTCGCGCCAACTGTTGCTTCCACGACTATTGCTAACTCATAGCGATAAAGTAAAGCAAAACGGCGAAAATAATTAAAGACAACCCTATGGCTCCTGCCGGTTGCCGTACTCATCGACATGCAAGTCGTGATATTCTATACAATACATGATCATCTCATACATCACATATATCTCATCATGTAATTGGCCATATCACATCACAACATACCCTGCAAAAACAAGTTAGACATCCTCTAATTGTTGTTGCAAGTTTTACGTGGCTGCTACGGGTATCTAGCAAGAACAATTCTTACCTACGCAAAAACCACAACGGTGATACACAAATTGCTATTCAACCTTCTGAAGGACCGCCTTTGTCAAATCCGATCTGACTAAAGTAGGAGAGACAGACACCCGCCAGCCATGTTTATGCAACGAAGTTACATTTCAGTTGATGGAACCGGTCTCTCGTAAGCGTACGAGTAAGGTTGGTCCGGGCCGCTTCATCCCACAATACCGCCGAATCAAGAAAAGACCAAGGGAGGAAGCAATCTGAATATCAACGCCCACAAACTCCTTTGTGTTCTACTCGTGATCTCATCTACACATAGACCTAGCTCTGATACCATTGTTGGGGAACGTTGCACGGGAAACAAAAATTTTCCTACGCACACGCAAGATCTATCCATGGTGATGAGCATCTACGAGAGGGAGAGTGGATCTACATACCCTTGTAGATCGCTAAGCGGAAGCGTTAAGAAATGCGGTTGATGTAGTCGAACGGCTTCGCGATCCAAATCGCAAGCCGTCCCGTGATCCCATCACGATCCGTCTCGCGATCCAATCACGATCCGTCCCGCGATCCAATCACGGTCCTTCCAATCTAGTGCCGAACGGACGGCACCTCCGCGTTCAGCACACGTACAGCTCGATGACGATCTCTGCCTTCTTGATCCAGCAAGAGGGAGCGGAGAGGTAGACGAGTTCTCCGGCAACGCGACGGCGCGGTGGCGGTGGTGGTGGAACTATTCCAGTAGGGCTTCGCCTAAGCACTGCTGAAAAACTAGAGGACTTGATCTATTGGGGAGAGAGGGCTGCACCATGGCTTAGGGTTTTCTGGTGCGGCTGCCCTCTCTCCCCTCCAGTATATATAGGAGGAAGGGGAGGGAGGCTGGCGCGCCTAGGGTTGCCCCTAGGCTGCGGCCGAAGTGGGGAGGTGGAGGAGTCCAACTCCAATCCTACTAGGAGTAGGATTCCTCCCCCACTTGGAAACCTTTTCCTCCTCTTGGGTTTTTCCACCCCTAGGCGCATGGGCCATAGTGGGGGGTTCGGACAGCCCACTAGGGACTGGTTTTCCTCCTCCCATAGTCCATGAGGCCCTTTGGGGCGAGAGGCCCCTCCCGATGGTCCCCCGGTACCCTCCCAGCACACCCGGTACACTACCGAAGTACCCGAAACTTTTCCCGTGACCAAAACGGGACTTCCTATATATCAATCTTTACCTCCGGACCATTTCGGAGCTCCTTGTGATTTCCAGGATCTCATCCGGGACTCCGAACAACCTTCTGTCACCAACATACATAACTCAACTATACCGAAACGTCACCGAACCTTAAGTGTGCAGACCCTGCGGGTTCGAGAACTATGTAGACATGACCGAGACACCTCTATGGTAAATAACCAATAGCGAGACCTAGATGCCCATATTGTTTCCTACATATTCTACGAAGATCTTCATCGGTTGAACCTCTATGTCAAGGATTCAGTTAATCCCATATGTTGTTCCCTTTGTTCTTCGGTATGTTACTTGCCCGAGATTCCATCATCGGTATCTCTATACCTAGTTCAATCTCGTTACCGGCAAGTCTATTTACTCGTTCCGTAATAGAAGATCCCGTGGCTAACACTTTAGTCACATTGCTTGCAAGGCTTATTGTGATGTTGTATTACCGAGTGGGCCCTGAGATACCTCTCCGTCATACGGAGTAACAAATCCCAGTCTCGATCCATGCCAGCTCAACAGACACCCTCGAAGATACCTGTAGAGCATCTTTATAGTCACCCAGTTACGTTGCGACGTTTGATACACACAAGGTATTCCTCCGGTGTCAGTGAGTTGCATGATCTCATGGTCATAGGAACAGATACTTGACATGCAGAAAACAATAGCAATAAACTGACACGCTCATATGCTATGTTCATAGTTTGGGTCTTGTCCATCACATTATTCTCCTAATGATGTGATCCCGTTATCAAATGACATCTCATGTCTATGGCCAGGAAACCTTGACCATCTTTGATCAACGAGCTAGTCTATTAGAGGCATACTAGGGAGACAGTGTTGTCTATGTACCCACACATGTATTTGAGTTTCCAATCAATACAATTATAGCATGGATAATAAACGATTATCATGAACAAGGAAATATGATAATAACTAAATTAATATTGCCTCTAGGGCATATTTCCAACACTATTGACATAGTGCCAAAGTGCGAGTTACAGTTTTTGCTTGTTTTTTACTTCGCAGAAAATCAATACCAAACGGAGTCCAATCGCGACGAAACTTTTTGCAGATTTTTTCTGGACCAGAAGACACCCAGTGGGCCAAACAAGAGCCAGGAAGGTGGGCTGTGGGGAGCACAACCCACCAGGGCATGCCAGGGGGCCCCCGGTGCGCCCTGATGGGTTGTGCCCTCCACGGGGCCCCTCCGCACCGCCTCTGAGGCCTATAAATTCCCAAATATTCCAAAAACCCTAGAGGAGTCGATAAAACACAATTCCAGCCGCCGCAAGTTCTAGAACCTCGAGATCCAATCTAAACAACATCACGGAGGGGTTTATCTTCCTCATAGGTGCCTCTCCGATGATGCGTGAGTAGTCCACCATAGACCTACGGGTCCGTAGGTAGTAGCTAGATGGCTTCCTCTCTCTCTCTCTCTTATGATTCTCAATACAATGGTCTCTTGGAGATCTATTTGATGTAAACTTTTGCGGTGTGTTTGTTGGGATCCGATGAATTTTTGATTTGAGTCTTCTTTGATCTCTTATATGCATGATTACTTATAGCATCGTATTTCTTCTTTGAATCTTTGGTTTAGTTAGGCCGACTAGATCGATTTTTCTTGCCATGGGAAGAGGTGCTTTGTGATGGGTTCGATCTTGCGGTGTTCTTTCCCGGTGACAGAAGGAGCAGCAAGACATGCATGTATCGTTTCTATTAAGGATAACAAGATGGGGCTATTCCTACATGAATAGATCTTGTCTACATCATGTCACCATTCTTATTGCATTACTCCATTTTTCCATGAACTTAATACACTAGATGCATGCTGGATAGCGGTCGATGTGTGGAGTAATAGAGGTAGATGCAAGCAGGAGTCGGTCTATCTATCTTGGACGTGATGCCTATATAATGATCATCGCCTTGGATATCGTCATGACTATTCGATTTTCTATCAATTGCCCAACAGTAATTTATTCACCCACCGTGCGCTATACTCATGAGAGAAGCCACTAGTGAACCCTACGGCCCTCGGGTCTGCTTTTCCATCATATTGCTTTCCGATCTACGTTTTTTGCAATCTTTGTTTTCCGATCTACAAAACCAAAAACGCAAAAACATATTGCTGCATATTTACTCTTTTTATTTGTGTTCTTGAGAGATCTATCTCTCCTATCTATCACTACCTAATCTATCTTATTACCATAGAGAGATTGACAACCTCTCTTTTGCGTCGGGTTGCAAGTATTTGTTGTTTGTGTGCAGGTGCTGCTTATTGGGTGGTGGTGATCCTCCTACTGGTTCGATAACCTTGGTTTCATAACTGAGGGAAATACTTACCGTCGCTGTGCTACATCATCCCTTCCTCTTTGGGGAAATACCGACGTAGTCTCAAGCCACGTCACATCCCCCGCGTCCTGGGCTACAGGCAGACAGGCCTGGGTACCCCCAGTCCCAGCAGCCCGACAGTAGCCCCCAGACCCATGGCGTGCATGGTGCAGCTAGTTGGGGAAAGCAAAACGGCGCCAGCCCTAACCGCCTGCGGGCCAGTCTTGACACGTGGCGCGCGATGTAGCGGGCGTCGCCTCCACTTCTCCACGATGCCTCGAGGACTGCGCTTCCGCCTAGAAGACCTACATGCCTGACGGGGGGAGTCGTCATTGCATAACAGCCCATTCGCCTTCCATCGTGTTGCTCCTTCATCCTTGCGCGAACATTGCCTCCGCCTCCTCGCTCTTTTCCATGGCGGCCAAGAAGGACGCGGCGAGCGCCGGATCGCGGGCGGGTCCTTCAACACCGCCTTCATCCCCCAGAGGCGACGGAGGCCAACGCTCAAGGCTGACCCCAACCCAAGGGCGCTGGACCGCCAACGACGAGTAAGTGTACTGTCATCCCAGTCTTTTCTTGCATATCCTGCCCGGCCGGCGAGCCTGATCACCGAACCTCTCAGGGTGCCCACACTCCAAAGGCGGAGGGATGCCCTCCCCGGGGCGTCCTCCCGCATGCTGCTTGTTGGAGAGGCATCCGCCCCACGCCCGGCTTGGCGAGGACCTGGGGGCTCGCGGCCTGCACCGCCGCGCACACTACGCCGAGCGCTTAGCGCGAAGCAGAGTTGGCCCGCAGGGGGGCGGCCATCATCGAGCGAGAGGCCGCACAGACCGCCTTCGACCAGGAGGCGGAACACGAGCGCCTTGAAACCATGGAAGGCCGGGTCCTTGCCGACGAGGCAGCCCACGTGGCAGTGCGCGAGGAGGCCCATGCCGGTGCCGACGCGAGGGTGGCCCGGGAGCGGGAGGCTGCCCTGGAGGAGTACCATGGCGAGCTGGCTCGGTAGAGGGCCCGCATCCAGCTTCGTTGTGACGCGCTCCAAGAGGATGTGGGCGCGCTCCAAGCTCAGCTGCAGGGCGTTGAGGCCGATCTCCAGGCTGCCCTCGCGAGCAAGGGGGACGTCGAGGTGGAGTTGGCGTCACTGCAGGCTTAGGTCGGTGAAGCCATTGATGCACTGCAGATGGCCAGGGACGACGCGGCGCGGGCGCGTATGATGGAGGCGCAGCGTGCCGGACAGTTCATGGACCTCGCGCGCGGCGCGCTCCGCCACTTCGTCAGGGATGTCCCGGAGCTGGCGCGTGCGCCTTGTGACGGGGGTTACCTCGACTTCTTCCTTAAGGTGGTGGAGGCGCTGGAGTCAGGTGTCTCCAAGGTGGAGGAAGACATCGAGTCAAGCACGCGCGATCTTCTGGACTGCACGCTGACACGCGTCTTCTCCAACCTTCGCCGCCATCATCCTGCCTTCGACCTCTCCAGCGTGATGGAGCTGGTGCCCGCGGAGCTCTGGAGCCCCCTCAGGGACGAGGTGCACGGACAGGTGGAGTCGCTGGTCGGACGGTTCGCTCAGGATGCACCTCCTGAGGAGAGTAGAGGCCTTGGCGCCGCAACCTTGAATCACTTGGCCCCAGCACGGGCGTAAGACATTTGCAATGTACTTTTGTTTATATGGTAGTTGCTTGTCGCGCATTGAGATGCCCTTGCCCCCCTATGGGCCCATTTGCTTTCCTTCGCGCAGCCCCCATGCCCCAGCTGGCGGGGGCTCGTGAAGCCGGTGAAAGCCCGTGACGCACAGCGCCCGAGGTCCTCGCTTTTCATGCGCAGCGCGGCCTCAGGGTGGCAGCCCCCGAGGGTCTTTAGCACCTAGCCCTTACCTCGCTAGGTTGCCCTCACCGGACCTTCCTTAGGGAGCCGTTCCGCTGGGCACTCCACCCAGGATTCCATGCGATCATGAGCTCACGCCTGGGCTCCGCGCGAGGGTGCCTGCCACCCGAAGCCTTGGCAAGGCGGTCAGAGGCTTCGGCAAGATGGCGTGCGCAGGGGTAACCCAGGGGCCCAGGCCTACCCCTCAGGACCAGCTAAGCACGAGCCTGTGGGGCAGACCGTACACTGGCACCGTGCCTCCCTTGGTCGATCCATCCCACTAAGATCCCTGGGACGGCTTCAAGATGCGGCCCCGCGGAAGGTACCGCGAAGTCCCCTGACGATGGCTGCTGGCGTGGGCCTCGCGAGGCAGAGACCTCGCGAGGGCCTTGCTCACGAAACTTGTCGATGGGCCGAGCCTGGCCTATGCACACGTGGCGCCTTGGGCCGCAGGTATCTGGGCCTGGGTACCCTTGGCTCCGCGGGCCTGGTGATGCAGTCCATGGGCGCGCGATGGGACCTGTTCCTCCAGCGGGGGGACGATCGAAACGGTGCGGGCCCCAACCGCCTAGGAGTCAGGCGCGGCGCGTGGCGCATGACGGGGCACGGGGCCCCTTTGCTTCCCAAGACGCCTCGGTAACCGCTCAGTGCCGTCATAAAGCCTGTGCAGGGTGCACGGCCATCATTGCCCCTCCTGGCCCTGCGCTAGCTCAACGAAGGCGAAGGGGGCACATGCTAGGGGCCCACCAGGGGTGCATATAAGGATGAGGGGGGATCCCTTTATCCCAACCTCCTCGCCCTTGGCCTCCATCCCCACTCGCCACCGTAGCAGTAATGGCACCTGCAAGGAAGCTCTCTGCCACCGAGAAGGAGAAATTAGCGATGGAGGAGGCGGGCACGTTGAGGCTGATGAAGGGGGGCGGCCGCCCTCGCTCGCCCGTCATCACGCTCGAGGCGCCTCTCCGGGGGCGTGGGCGGCCTCCGCCGGTGACCCACGTCGGCTCGAGCAGACGTGGGAGGAGCTCTGTGGGCGCGCCTCCAGAGACCCCGACCTTGACGCCACCGCACCTAGTCGGAGCCCTCTTCCTTGACGGAGGCGCCCGGGGAGCCGTCGGAGTCGTTGTCGCTCTCGCTTCCCCCGGAGGAGGGGCCGCTGCTGCCACTGCTGTTGCTGCTATCGTCCTCCATGCAGCAGTCCAGGCGATCTCCGGCCTCCCCGAAGATCTTCATGAAGAGCATGGCGGCCCCGTCAAACTTAAAGTGGAGTACATGCCCTACCCGCAAGCCACGGGCGAGAGCGAACGACTTCCACCCGCGCCTCAAGAACATGAAGCCGGGCGCGATGGGCGAGGCGGCCGCGGACGGGGCCAGAGGTACGGTACAGCGGCCCGGCCGCCCCGGCCATGAGGACATTCCGCTGACGCGGTCCACGAGTTCATCATGAGGATGGAGAGCAAACCCCGCACTTGGATCCGGCTCCCGGACTCCTTTGCGAGATAGATGGGGGAGCGCGCACCCCTGGCCCTGTGGCTGCAGCCAGACGGCTGCTGCAACGGGTCTTCTTGGGTGGTGACGGAGTTCAACCCCCTTGGATTCATGTTCTTGAGGCACGGGTGGAAGTCGTTCGCTCTTGCCCGCGGCTTGCGGGAAGGGCATGTACTCCACTTTAAGTTTGACGGGGCCGCCACGCTCTTCATGAAGATCTTTGGGGAGGCCGGAGATCGCCTGGACTGCTGCATGGAGGGCGACAACAGCAATAGCAGTGGTAGCAGCAGCCTCTCCTCCGGGGGAAGCGGGAGCGACAACGACTCCGACGGCTCCCCGGGCGCCTGCGTCAAGGAAGAGGGCTCCGACTAGGTGCGGTGGCGTCAAGGTCGGGGTCTCTGGAGGCGGCACTATGAGAGCCCAACCCTTCTTCTTTTACGTTGTCTTTCCTTTCCTGCAATGAACCATGCTGACACCATGGGGTGTGTAAAAATGGGTTATGTCCTTCGTGCCTTAAGTCGAACGCTATTTTGGGTTGAAAACAAGTTTCTTCTCTGTGCTCTTTGCTAGGCTTGTATCCCTTTCCAGGATCACCCTGACGCTCCGCATCGCCGGGGCCCAACCCCTGGGCGTGTTCCAACCGTCGTCGATATGAAGGGTCCTCACGCGTGATGCTCAGGGACTTGTACGGGCCCGCCTACCGGGGCCCCTTGGGGGGACCGCCCCGGGGAGAGATCCTGTGTGAAAACACTTGGTCTAGAAAGGCATGCCCTTACCAACTTACACTTGGGCGCCACGCGAGGAAGACAAGCACCAGGAGCCTTGGAGAGGTGACGCACGCGTGGGCATGTCCGCGAGCCAAAAACTAGTCCTTTGGGTTCCAGCGTCGCTCGGACTAGCCCAAGCACAGGCACCGTGGCCAGTGATGACCAACAAGTATAGGGGATCAATCATAGTACTTTCGATAAGTAAGAGTGTCGAACCCAACGAGGAGCAGAAGTAAATGACAAGCGGTTTTCAGCAAGGTAATTTCTGCAAGCACTGAAATTGTGGTAATAGATAGTTTGATAGCAAGCTAATTGGTAACAAGCAAGTAACAGTAACGGTAAATAAAGTGCAGCAAGGTAGCCCAATCCTTTTGTGGCAAGGGACAGGCCAGAACAATCTCTTATAATAGGCAAAGTGTTCTTGAGGGTACACGGGAATTTCATCTAGTCACTTTTATCATGTTGGTTTGATTTGTGTTCGTTACTTTGATAATTTGATATGTGGGTGGACCGGTGCTTGGGTGCTACTCTTACTTGAACAAACCTCCCACTTATGATTAACCCCCTCGCAGGCATCCGCAACTATGAGAAAAGTATTAAGATAAAATCTAACCATAGCATTAAACGTTTGGATCCAAATCAGCCCCTTACGAAGTAGCGCATAAACTGGAGTTTAAGCTTCTGTCACTCTAGCAACCCATCATCTAATAACTACTCCACAATGCATTCCCTTAGTCCCAAGGATGGTGAAGTGTCATGTAGTCGACGTTCACATGACACCACTAAGGGAATCACAACATACATATAATCAAAAAATCGAACACATATCAAGTTCACATGATTACTTGCAACATGACTTCTCCCGTGACCTCAAGAACAAAGGTAACTACTCACAAATAATATTCATGCTCAAGATCAGATGGGTATTGAATAGCATAATGGATCTAAACATATAATCTTCCACCAAATAAACCATATAGTAATCAACTACAAGATATAATCAACACTACTAGTCACCCACAGGTACCAATCTGAGGTTCCGGTACAAATATTGAACACAAGAGATGAACTAGGGTTTGAGAGGAGATGGTGCTGTTGAAGATGTTGATGAAGATTGGCCTCCCAAAGATGAGAGGGGTGTTGGTGATGACGATGGCTTCGATTTCCCCCTCCAGGAGGGAAGTTCCCCCGACGGAATCTCTTCGCCCGAGGGCAAAAGTGCTCCTGCCCAAGTTCCGCCTCGAGACAACGGCGTTCCGTCCCAAAAGTCCTCTTTCTATTTTTTAGGTCAAAAGACCTTATATACTAGAAGATGGGCACCGGAGGTGGGGCGTGCTGGGCACAACCCACCAGGGCGCACCTGGGGGGCCTGGCGCGCCCTGGTGTCTTGTGCTCACCAGGGTGGCCCCCTCCGGTAGTTATTTGCTCCTGTATTTTTTTTATTCCAAAATAATTCTCCGTAAAGTTTCAGCTTATTTGGAGATGTGTAGAATAGGCATCTCTAATGTGCTTTTTCAGGTCCAGAATTCCAGCTGCGGATATTCTCCCTCTTTGTGCAAACCTTGCATATTATGAGAGAAAAGGCATTAGAATCACTCCCTAAAGCATTATTATTCAAAAAAATATTATAAATAAAAGTAGGAAATCATGATGCAAAATGGACGTATCAACTCTCCCAAGCTTAGACCTCGCTTGTCCTCAAGCGAAAGCCGATATTGAAAAGCATGTCCACATGGTTTGAGAGAGAGGTGTCGATAAAAACAAAATACGTACATAGTAGCATCATGCTTATTATCATAACAGCAACAAACTTTATCATAAAACTTATTCATATAACTTCTCATGAACAAGTAACAATTTATCACAACATAGAAGTATAAAGCATAAACCTTATTGAAAACCAACAAACTATGTTCTCAGTCAACTTTGCAACTACAATTCATCATATTTTCAGGAAGGGTCTCGTATTGGAGCCTTTTGGCAAGTCCACATACTCAACCATCATTTAGTCTTCTATGACTGCTAACACTCACATCATACCCATGAGCAAAAAGTTTCAACCGGACACATACAAAGATAGGGGCTTATAGTTTCGCCTCCCAACGTATTCACCTCAAGGGTGATGTCAACAATCATAACTCATGCTCACTCACATCCAACTGGATATATGTCCTTAATCTTTCCTCACCACATGATGCTTGCAAAAAGAAATAGTAAAAAGGAATAGGGAAGAATACTTTGACTCTTGCATAAAAGTAAATACATAAAAGTCAAGGATAGGCCCTTCACAGAGGGAAGCAGAGGTTGTCATGCGCCTTTTGGTTTGTATGCTCAATCCCTTAATGTAAAAGAACGTCATGCTATTTTTTTTGACCTGTAACTGTAGGGGAAACACCCCACAGCAAAACTTTTATTCCAACAAAGGTACAATATATACAGAGGCAAACAAAAACAAAAGAAAACTAAAAGCTACACATATACAAGTCTCACCTCAAGGTGGCAAAAAGGAAATCCATCTAAGCAACTCATCCTTGAACTTAACTTTAATCCTATGTGCTAAAAGGGACATGTCATGGATGAAAGAACCTCTCCACCTCCTGAATGAGGGCATGATGTTCCTAAAAACTCTGTCATTTCTAACAGTCCAAATATTCCAACAGGCGATGAACACAACCTCGACAAAGAAAGGCTTTTGAAAGTCCCTTCTGGCAGCACAAGCAATCTCAGCCATATTGTCACCACCAGGCCATGAAATTTGTAAATAATTCCACACCATGCAACTAAAATTACAGGTGAAAAAGAGGTGATCCCTGTCCTCCCTAGTTTTGGTGGGGCACAACACACAATGGTTACAATCAGACACATTCCAGTGCCTCCTCTCCAACATATCCTAAGTATTAACTCTGTCCTTGATTAACATCCAAGCAAAGACCTTGTTTCTCATTGTGCAGCAGCTGGCCCAGATCCACTTCAGCACTGGGTCAGGACTGATGGGTTTATGAAGGAAGGAGTAATATTTCTTTGCAGTGTAAGGCTTATCATCACCCCTCCAGAGCCACACATCATTCTGAGAAAGATCAGCTGAAAAACTGAGAAGGAGATTCTGAAGAGACTGCAATTCTGCGTAGGCTCTCTCAGATAGTGGCAGTTGAAATAGAGTGGCACGGTCCTGGGTAGCAACTGCATCTTTCACAGAAATTAATGGGTCCTTAACAAAGGAGAACAACCTTTGGAACACCTGATCCAAAGGCCCCTTATCAGGAAGCAAATTCCAATCATCTGCCCAGAATAAAGTTGTGTCACCAGAATTGACAGAAACCTTGGACACCATCCTTTATTTGTCCATCAACTTGCATAAGTCTCTCCACCAGTAGAATCCACATAAAATAGTAGCATGAGGCACTCTCTCATGGTAGTAAGTATCCCAGATCAGTTTCACCCAAGGAATGTCAGCTTTATTATAAAACTTATTAACATCTTTTAACAACAAAGCCTCATTTTGAACTCTAAGATTCAAAATACCCTGCCCTCCCTTGTTCTTTGGCCTGCACACTAAATCCCAAGCAGCAAGGGGAGGTGCCTGGTTATTGCCAAATTTCCTCCATAGACATTGCCTTTGAACCCTCTCCAACTGCTTAAGAATACCAGCAGGAATATCCAAGCTAATGACAAAGAAAATTGGAACAGAGGACAGGGCTGAGTTCAGATACTGAAGTCTCCCACCTTGAGCTAGGAAACCAGAGCTAACAGACAGTTTCTTTTCCATACTATCCACCAGTGGCAAAAGATCCATAATCCTAGGCTTCATAGTACCGACAGGAAGGCCAAGATATGTGAAGGGCAAAGATCCCACAACACACCCAAATAGATCAGCAAGTCTAGCCATTTCCATAGGATCAACATTAATAGGTAACATGGAAGACTTGTGATAATTAACTTGTAAGCCAGTCGACTGTGAAAAAAGAAGAAGCATGGCCTTCAAAGATTTTAACTGGTGGCCATCAGCTGGCAGGATGATCAATGTATCATCAGCATACTGTACAATTGGGAAGTCCTTATCATGACAAGGAATGGGAAGCTGGAGAATGCCCTTGGAGTGCATATCATTAACTACAGACTGTAGCAGATCAGCTGCAATGGCAAACAGGAGAGGAGACACTGGATCCCCCTGTTTAACACCTTTCTTACATAAAAACTGCTTGCCAGGAACACCATTCAACAAGACAGAGGAGGTACCAGTTGAGAGTAGCTGCTTAACCCAGGAAATCCATCTATCATTAAAGCCTTTACATTTAAGGATCTGGTAGATTGCCTCATGCTCAATAGAATCAAAGGCCTTTTCAAAATCCAGCTTGAGAATCACAATGGGCCTTTTAGACTGATGACACTGGTGGATGTATTCAAGTGTCCAGCCCACACAATCCTGAATTGTCCTTGATTTAATAAATCCATATTGGTTTTTGTGAACACACTTCATGATTTCCACTTGCAACCTATTTGCAGCCATTTTTGAAATGAATTTGACCCCCATACCTGACAATGAGATAGGCCTAAAATCATTAACAGTCACAGGTGACCCTTTCTTTGGCACAAGAGTTATATAGGAATAATTTATATTGCCAATATCAACAATGCCATCATGAAAGGCTTTGGCCAGCTCATAAAAGTCCTCACAGATAATATGCCAACATCTCTTAAAAAATAAGCCATTAAAACCATCAGGGCCAGGAGCCTTATCAACAGGCATTTCCTTAATGGTTTTATCCATTTCCTCTTTAGTAAAAGGCCTTGTCAGAGCATCCAGACCATCTACAGGATTGACTACAGCAGGTAGATCAAAACACATACTGATCCCCCTAGAAATGCCCATTCTATTTTTGAAAGTAGCCCAAAAATGAGCTGCCATAGTAGCATGGTCAGAGATAACAGAACCATCCTCCAGCTTAAGACTAGCAATAATGTTTTTCCTGAACCTTTCAGTAGCCATGGCATGGAAAAACTTGGAATTCTCCTCCCCAACCTTAATGGATCTGATAGTGCACCTCTTCTTCCAATAGAGGTATTGCAGTCTCAGCAGATGTGCAACATGCAACTTAACAATCCCTCTAAAATTGAGCTCCTGCCTAAACAATGGCCTTAATTCTTCCAGAGAATCCAAAATAAGTATCACTCTGTTACATTTTGAAATTAGAACCTTTAACCTGGACAAGTTTGTTTGCCACTTTTTCAGGGATTGCCTTAAGCATTTGAACTTATCAGCAATGACAGCAGAGACTTTTGATTTCCTAGAAACAACCTTCCAGGAAGCTTCAACACAATCCATGAAGCCCTCCATTTCAACCCAGTAGTTTTCAAACCGAAAAATATTTGATCTAGGAATGGAAGTGTTGATAGCCACTACACATGGGACATGGTCAGAGGCAGTTTTGGCCAGTGGCAGAACTTGAGACATAGGATAAAAAGAGATCCAGTTGGCAGATGTGAAGAACCAATCAAGCTGCTCCAACAGAGGAGTATCTTGCATGTTTGACCAAGTGAAACTTCTGCCTTTGATGGGTAGCTCCAATAATCCCAAATGACCAATTACTTCATTAAAAATGAAAATATCATTGATGTCCCCCCAGGCTAGTTTCTATTATCTATGGATCGGATGAAGTTGAAATCACCCAAAATCAACCAATTTTCAAAATCAAGGATGTGAA
Source organism: Elymus sibiricus (assembly GCA_039707655.1). NCBI lineage: Eukaryota > Viridiplantae > Streptophyta > Magnoliopsida > Poales > Poaceae > Elymus > Elymus sibiricus. Next base: position 310,026,862 of record CM077671.1, read on the forward strand.
TATTATATAACCAACTGACAAATTCATCCCTGAGCTGACCCTGACAGGGACCATAGACATTCACAAGGGTCCACTGTTCATTATTGTGACAGGAGGTGAAACGTACAATAATACCATATTGCTTGGACTGAAGTAGTACACCAGATAACACAGCCGAGTTCCAAACAACCAGGAGACCACCAGAGGCACCAACTGAAGGACTAAAACCAAAAGAATCAAGCCTCTGGGGACAAAAACCTTTGATGGACTGATAATCAAAAGATTGCATTTTTGTTTCTTGCAGGCAAACAATAGATGCCATACTCTCATCAATCTTATTTCTGACAGCACGCTGACGAGCCAGGGCATTAAGACCACGTACGTCACGCTATATTGCCCCCTATGATAGCAACCTTTATTATGCAGTTCGTCACTTTTATTACTTTGCCATCATAAGTTCGTACATCGCTCAATTTTCTCTTACACTAATTGATCAAACACATTTAGAAGCAATTTTTATTGCCTTATTACACGAATGACAACTTACTTGAAGGATCTTACTCGATCCATAGGTAGGTATGGTGGACTCTCAAAATATGAATTTGGGTTTTGGGTTTTTGGATGCACAAGTAGTATCTTTACATAGTGCGGAATTTTTGGCTAGCAAAGATATTGAGCAAGCACCACATGTTGAAGGATCTATGACAATATAACTTCTATGTGAATATGAACAAACATAAATCATTACGTTATCTTCCTTGTCCAACGTCAACAATTTTGACATATAATATGTAATGGGGGCTCACAATCATAAAAGATATTGTATTTGCATGTGAATCTTCTCTTCCCTTATTAATTCTTTCATGAATTGCATCATTGATCAATGCTATGTTTGTCAATCTCCAATAAATTTTACCACTTATACTTTTCCTTATGTGATGTCATTACTTACTGATACGTCGCTGTCGTATCTACTTTACCTCACACTTCTCCCCTTGTTTTGGACTCTAATTTGCATGATTTGAATGAAACTAACCCGGACTGACGCTGATTTCAGCAGAACTACCATGGTGTTATTTTTTTGTGTAGAAATAAAAGTTCTCGGAATTGGACGAAACTTTTTGGAGATTTATTTTAGAATAAATAAAAAATACCGGAGCCAAGAACCACCGGAGGGGGGACCCCTGGCTGGGCACGATACACCAGGGCGCGCCAGCCCCCCACGCGTGCCCTAGTGGGTTGTGCCCACCTCGTGGCCCCACTGACCCTAATTCCGATGCTATAAAATCCTATTTTTGGAGAATAAAATCAAGGAGAAAGTTTCATCGCGTTTTACGATATGGAGCCGCCGCCACCTCCTGTTCTTCATCGGGAGGCCAGATCTGGATCCCGTTTGGGGCTCCGAAGAGGGGAATCTTCGGTCTTTGTCATCATCAACCCTTCTCCATCGCCAATTCCATGATGCTCCCCACCGGGAGTGAGTGATTCCTTCATAGGCTTGCTGGTCGGTGAGGAGTTGGATGAGATTCATCATGTAATCGAGTTAGTTTTGTTAGGGCTTGATCCCTAGTATCCACTATTTTCTGAGATTGGTGTTGCTATGACTTTGCCATGCTTAATGCTTGTCACTAGGGCCCGAGTGCCCTGATTTTAGATCTGAATCATTTATGTTATCACCATTATATCTATGTTCTTGATCCGATCTTGCTAGTCATATGCACCTATTACGTGTTCTGATCCGCAAACCCCGGAGTGACAATAGTCGGGATACTTTCCGGTGATGACCGTAGTTTGAGGAGTTCATGTATTAACCGTGTGTTAATGCTTTGTTCCGGTTCTCTATTGAAAGGAGGCCTTAATATCCCTTAGTTTCCTTATGGACCTCGCTGCCACGGGAGGGTAGGACAAAAGATGTCATGCAAGTTCTTTTCCATAAGCATGTATGACTATTTACGGAATGCATGCCTACATTACATTTATTCACTGGAGCTAGTTCTGTGTCGCCCTAGGTTATGACTGTTATATGATGAATATCATCCAACGAGTTCACCGATCCAGTGCCTACGAGTTTTCCACTTATTGTTCTTGCAAAGTTACTATTGCTGCTGCTATTGTTCCAACTGCTACCAAACTATTGCTATCACTGTGACCGTTACTGCTGCTATCAAACTATCATACTACTGTGCTACTGATCACTCTACTGCAGATATTTAATCTCCAGGTGTTGTTGAATTGACAACTCAGCTACTAATACTCGCAAATATTCTTTGGCTCCCCTTGTGTTGAATCTATAAATTTGGGTTGAATAGTCTACCCTCGAAAACTGTTGCGATCCCCTATACTTGTGGGTTATCACTTACCATAAGATTAGCATATGATTCTTTTCACTTATTTCCTTTCTATTTTGATTGCAACAAGAAAGTAAAGAAGCAAAAGCTCAAACTCAACTTTATTATATAACTCTCACTCGATTATATAGATAGATAGATCACGAAACTAACACTCGAAAATAAATCATGCTAAACTTTAATTCAACTAAATCAAGAAAAAGCTAAAGATCGAACTAAAATAGCTAAAGGTGAATAAAAGTAATGGTGATACGATACCGGGGCACCTCCCTTAAGCTTGGCTCAAGCCAAGGGGAGTGCCCATACCCGTGTGCTCAAGTCTCCTTTGGTGGTGGTGATGATGAAGGTGGTGGTGATGAAGTGGTAGGCTTGTCCTCCAGCTTCTAGGGCAATGGCTCACCATCAAAAGTTGATGCACGAGTCCCCTGAGTCCTGCAACTGGCAGCTAAACTCATACCTTTAAATCTTGCTTCATATTCGTAAACTTGGTATTGAAGATCATAAATTTGGCTTTGCAGAAAATTGATTTGCTCATTGAGGGTGAAGATGGTGTCCTTCATTGATCGGCCATCCACCATCTGATCACGGGTGAATTTCGTGATCATGGAGTGATTGGCACTAAGTCCACGCTCCACCATCGTTTGGCACTTGAAGATGTCTTGTTCCACCGCCTCGAGCCTAGCTTCCACGCTTCCACTCCTCTTGGGTCCCTGAACATCGCGGATGTGGAGCACCCCCTCGCGCATCTCAATGGCTTGAGGGTGCTTCATCACCTCCGGCAAGTACGGGTTGATGACCTTCTCGAAGAACTTGTCCTTTGTCACATCCCTAGTTTTAGCATGTACTAGGATCCATGTTTGTGTTTGCATCATGTTTAAAATTTCTTTAAACTTGAAATGGGGATGATCAAACCCTAGCACTATCTGAACTCAAATAGGTTCAACCAAAATATTTTTCAATGAACCAAAGTGGCCCTGTAAAATGTTCATCTTCTCTGGAAAAATGTGGAGACACAAACGAGAGGTGACTCATATTTTCCCATGTCACTTTTGTCCATTGAATTAAATTATTAAGTACTTGAATTGGAGTTATAAAATTCTATAATTATATTAATAGCTCCAATAATTCTGAAACATTTCGTGGAGCTACAGAAATTTTCATTTAGTTTCCACAATATTTTTCAGCAGCAACTAAAGTAATTTGGTTTGAAAAACCAAATTGAAACAAACTGCAAAAATAGAAAAAAACAAAACAGTAAATAAAAGAAAAAGGAAAAGGAGGCAACTTACATGGCGGCCCATTTGCGGCCCAGCCCACTGGGGGCAGGAGGGTCTTCTTCCTCCTGGCGCCAGTGGACATGGCGTGTGGCCGGCGCGCGCGCGGGGGCGTGCTGCCACGCCACCTGCCTGCCTGCCCGTCCCCGGCCAGCGACGCGTCGCGGACGACCCCGCGAGAGGCGTCCGGATCGAGCCAGCCTCGCCTTTCTCCCCTCCCCTCTCTGCTCTCTCTTCTCCCCTCGGACCCGAGAGCGCCGCCGTGCGCCACCGTGACCACAGCCACCCCCGAGCCTCTCCGCCACTCCCTCTCGCCCCCGAGCAGCCCAGAAGCTCCGCCCCGACCTGCTGCTGTTCCTCGCCGAGCCGTGCGACGCCGGAAGCTCTCCATCGCCGCCATCGAGCCCTTCTTCCTCCTCGGCTCTGACAGCCGCCGCCGTCGATTCACCGTCTCCAGGCCGTCCCCGAGCAAGCCTTCGATGCCGCTGCAACCCCCGTGAGCCGCAGGATCCATTCCCCCTCTTCCCCATGTCGTTAGCTCGCCGTAGCTCCGGTTTGATACTGGAGCATCACATTCCTTCATCTCGGAAGGCTATGCTCGGTTGCATGACATGTCATTTTGCGATATGCCAACTGCTCTTGAAGTTCAGACTCCAGGGTCTAGATGGAAGACCACGAGAATAAGCCATGGAAATGAAATCCTTGTTGATAGACTTGTATTTCTTGCATCGCTGATAGCTCTCAAGTCCTCAGATATTAACATCATTTTGGGTATGGATTGGATGATAGCCCACCATGCCAAGATTGATTGCTCCACCAGGTCTGTTCGGCTTACGCACCCATCTGACAAGATAGTCAATGTTTCAACTCGAGTTGCGAAGCGTCAGCTCTATTCGCTCAATGCCAACCCTCTTCCCGAGCTTGAAAATATTCTGGTTGTCCGAGATTTTCCGGATGTCTTTCCAGAAGAATTGCCATGCATTCCACCTGACAGGGATGTAGAGTTTGTGATAGACCTCATCCTAGGAACTGTTCCAATTTCAAGAAGACCTTATAAGATGGCACCCTTGGAGCTAGCCGAGCTTAAAAAACAACTTGATGAGTCCTTGCAAAAGGGTTTCATCAGACCAAGTTCTTCTCCTTGGGCTTGTCCCATCCTCTTTGTGAAGAAGAAGGATGGAACGGACCGAATGGTTGTAGATTACCGACCCGTCAATCTTGTCACCATCAAGAATAAGTATCCGCTCCCCAGGATCAATGATTTGTATGATCAACTTGATGGATCCTCAGTGTTCTCCAAGATGGATTTGAGGTTAGGCTACCATGAAATCAAGATCAAGAACGGTGACATACCCAAGACAGCTTTTGTCACTCGCTATGGACAGTATGAGTACACAATCATGTCTTTTGGTCTGACCAATGCACCAGCAACATTCTCCCGCCTGATGAACTCAATCTTCATGGAGTACCTAGATAAGTTTGTTGTGGTTTACCTTGATGACATACTAATCTATTCAAAGAATGAAGCAGAGCATGCTGAACATCTCAGACTTATGCTAGAAAAACTCAGAGAGCACCGCCTTTATGCCAAGTTCTCCAAGTGTGAATTTTGGTTACCAGAAGTGACCTATCTAGGTCATGTGATCTCCGGTAAGGGAATTGCAGTTAACCCAGAAAGAGTTCAGGCCATTCTCGACTGGACTCCACCTAAAACAGTTAAGCAAGTTAGGAGTTTCCTTGGATTAGCAAGCTATTGTCGCTGCTTCGTTGAGAATTTCTCCAAAGTTGCCAAGCCCCTGACGGAACTCCTCATGAAAGATAAGAAGTTCGAGTGGACCCCATAGTGTGAGCACAGTTTCCAGGAACTGAAGAGACGTTTGACCTCTGCTCCCGTGCTTGTGCCACCGGATTTCTCCAAAGACTTTGTCATCTATTGCGACGTGTCAAGACAAGGACTTGGATGTGTTCTTATGCAAGATCGACAAGTGATCGCCTATGCATCTCGACAGTTGCACCCACATGAGGAAAACTATCCAACACATGATTTGGAGCTTGCCGCAGTAGTCTATGCACTCAAGAAACGGTGACATTACCTTCTTGGTAATCGTTGCGAGATTTACACCGATCATCAGAGTTTGAAATATATCTTCACCCAACCAGATCTGAACGTCAGACAAAGACGATGGTTAGAGCTGATTACAGATTACGACTTAGGAATTACTTACACCCCAGGCAAGGCAAATGTTATGGCTAATGCTTTAAGTCGTAAGTCATACTGCAACAATCTCATGCTGCAACAAGGTCAACCCCTTCTGCATGAGGAATTCTGCAAGCTTAACCTTCACATTGTTCCTCGCGGATCCCTTTCTGCCTTGGTTGCAAAACCTACTCTGGAGGATCAGATCATAACTAGCCAGCAGTATGATGCGGGTATTACCCGGATCAAGAACAACATTGAGAAGGGAGTTGCTGGTAGTTTCTCCATTGATGATAGAGGTGCAGTGTACTTTGGGAACTGACTGGTATTTCCTAAGATGCAACAACTTCAAGAGTTGATCCTTAGGGTGGCTCATGAATCTCCCCTCACAATTCATCCCGGCAGTACTAAGATGTATCAGGACCTACGCCGAAGGTTCTGGTGGACTAGAATGAAGAGAGGAATCGCTGAGTTCGTTGCTAATTGCGACATTTGTCGTCGCGTGAAGGCAGAGCATCAGAGACCTGCTGGCACCCTTCAGCCTTTAGCTATTCCTGAATGGAAATGGGATAAAGTTGAAATGGACTTCATCACCGGATTTCCTAAGACCAAGAAAGGAAATAATGCAATCTTCGTGGTTATTGACCGCCTCTCCAAAGTGGCTCATTTCCTTCCTGTCAAAGAGAGTATCACTGCTAGTCAGTTGGCTGATTTATACATCTCTCGAATAGTGTCCCTGCATGGTGTTCCATTGGAAATCAATTCAGACTGTGGAAGTCTCTTCACCTCTCGATTTTGGGAAAGTTTCCAGAATGCTATGGGAACCCATCTCTCCTTTAGCACTACTTTTCACCCTCAGTCAAGTGGTCAGGTTGAAAGACTCAATCAGATTCTCGAAGACATGCTCAGAGCTTATGTCATCTCATTCGGAATGGATTGGGAGAAGTGTCTTCCATTTGCCGAGTTTGCGTATAACAACAGCTACCAATCCAGTCTGGGCAAAGCTCCATTCGAAATTCTTTATGGACGAAGATGTCGAACACCTTTGAACTGGTCAGAAACCGGGGAAAGACAATTCTTTGGACCAGACATGATCCAGGAAGCAGAAGAGCAAGTTCCGTTATCCGCGAGAATCTCAAGACAGCTCAGTCTCGTCAGAAGAGCCAGTATGATCGCCATCATAAGGAAATAACTTATGAGGTGGACGAAAAGGCTTACCTTCGGGTTACTCCTTTGAAGGGTACCCATCGTTTCGGTATCAAGGGCAAATTGGCTCCTCGTTACATTGGTCCCTTTCGCATTCTTGCCAAATGAGGAGAAGTTGCCTACCAATTGGAACCTCAGCTTTCCAGAGTTCATGATGTCTTCCACGTGTCTCAACTCAGGCGTTGCTTCAAGGACCCTGTCCGCGAAGTGGACCACCAAACGCTTGATCTTCAAGATGATGTTTCATATCGAGAATATCCAGTTCGTATTCTCGATCAAGCTGAGCGTGTCACCCGGCGTTGGAACATCAATTTTCTCAAGGTTCAGTGGTCCCATCATTCTGAGAATGAAGCTACCTGGGAGCGTGAAGATCGTCTTTGACTTGAATATCCGGCCCTTTTCCCGTCGACTCCTGAATCTCGGGACGCGATTCTTTTAAGTGGGGGTGAGTTGTCACATCCCTAGTTTTAGCATGCACTAGGATCCATGTTTGTTTTTGCATCATGTTTAAAATTTCTTTAAACTTGAAATGGGGATGATCAAACCCTAGCACTATCTGAACTGAAATAGGTTCAACCAAAATATTTTTCAATGAACCAAAGTGGCCCTCTAAAATGTTCATCTTCTCTGGAAAAATGTGGAGACATAAACCAGAGGTGACTCATATTTTCCCATGTCACTTTTGTCTATTGAATTAAATTATTAAGTACTTGAATTGGAGTTATAAAATTCTATAATTTTATTAATAGCTCCAATAATTCTGAAACATTTCGTGGAGCTGTGGAAATTTTCATTTAGGTTCCACAATATTTTTCAGCAGCAACTAAAGTAATTTGGTTTGAAAAACCAAATTGAAACAAGCTGCAAAAATAGGAAAAAAACAAAACAGTAAATAAAAGAAAAAGGAAAAGGAGGCAACTTACCTGGCGGCCCATCTGCGGCCCAGCCCACTGGGGGCAGGAGGGTCTTCTTCCTCCTGGAGCCAGTGGACATGGCGTATGGCAGGCGCGCGTGCGTGGGCGTGCTGCCACGCCACCTGCCTGCCTGCCCGTCCCCGGCCAGCAAGGCATCGCCGACGACCCCGCGAGAGGCGTCCGGATCGAGCCGGCCTCACCTTTCTTCCCTCCCCTCTCTGCTCTCTCTTCTCCCCTCGGACCCGAGAGCGCCGCCGTGTGCCACCGTAACCACAGTCACCCCCGAGCCTCTCCGCCGCTCCCTCTCGCCCCCGAGCATCCCAGAAGCTCCGCCCCGACCTGCTGCTGCTCCTCGTCGAGCCGCGCGACGCCGGAAGCTCTCCATCGCCGCAATCGAGCCCTTCTTCCTCCTCGGCTCCGACAGCCGCCGCCGTCGATTCGCCGTCTCCAGGCCGTCCCCGAGCAAGCCTTCGACGCCGCTGCAACACTCGTGAGCCGCAGGATCCATTCCCCCTCTTCCCCATGTCGTTAGCTCGTCGTAGCTTCGGTTTGCATCGACGCCCGAGCAGCTCCGTGATACGTCTCCACCGTATCTATAATTTTTGATTGTTCCATGCTATTATATTCTCTGTTTTGGATGTTTTATATGCATTAATGTGCTATTTTATATTATTTTTGGGACTAAACTATTAATCTAGAGCCTAGTGCCAGTTTCTGTTTTTGGGTTCAATCTTGCGGTGTCCTCACCCAGTGACAAAGTAGGGGTAGCGAGGCACATATTGTATTGTTGCCATCGAGGATAAAAAGATGGGGTTTTCATCATATTGCTTGAGTTTATCCCTCTACATCATGTCATCTTACCTAATGCGTTACTCTGTTCTTCATGAACTTAATACTGTAGATGCAGACAGGAGTCGGTCGATGTGTGGAGTAATAGTAGTAGATGCAAAATCGTTTCGGTCTACTTGACACGGACATGATGCCTATATGCATAATCATTGCCTTGGATATCTTCATAATTATTCGCTTTTCTATCAATTGCTCGACAGTAATTTGTTCACCCACCGTAATACTTGCCATCATGAGAGAAGCCTCTAGTGAAACCTATGGCCCCCGGGTCTATTTTCCATCTTATACTTTCAGATCTAAAACCAAAAATACCAAAAATACCTTGCTGCATTATTTTTACTTTTGTTTTACTTTCCGTTCAAGCAATCTATTCTATCTATCTATATCAGATCTCATCCTTGCAAGTAACCGTGAAGGGATTGACAACCCCTTTATAGCGTTGGGTGCAAGTGTTTGATTCTTTGTGTAGGTACATCTATTGGGGACTTGCTTGTATCTCCTACTGGATTGATACCTTGGTTCTCAACAACTGAGGGAAATACTTATCTACTTTGCTGCATCACCCTTTCCTCTTCAAGGTAAAACCAACGCATGCTCGAGAAGTAGCAAGAAGGATTTCTGGCGCCTTTGTCGGGGAGATCTACATCGAGCCTACCAAGTACCCATCACAAACTCATCTCTTGCATTTACTTTAGTTGCCATTTGCCTCTCGTTTTCCTCTCCCCCACTTCTAAAACGATTTTCCAAAAAGATTTGCCTTTTTATTCGCCCTTCTTCCATTCGTCTTTTCTTTGCTTTTTGTTTGCTTACTGGATTGCTTAAACTCATGGCTAGCCTTGCTACTATCGCTAGAACTCCCGACAATGAAGTTCTTAATTTTAAACAAAGGGAGGGAGAAAATTTAAAAGATGCTTGGTATAGAATTTGCAATGCTCAAAATAGATCTACTCGTAAGCAATCTACTACCGTTCTCCTTCGCAATTTTTATGTGGGTGTTTCTCCTTGGAATAGATATGTTTTGGATACGATTATGGGAGGAAACTTCTTGGGTAGCCACACCTTTGATTCTTATAATGCTATGACAAATTTGGTAGGTTCACCCCCTCTCATGGTTAATGAAACAGTCTTAACTTTGGAACATGTGATGCGAAGGCTTGATATTATTGAAAATAAAGTTGCTACTATTGATCTCATTGAAAACTTGGATAAAAAGATTCTTAATCATATCACTCAATATGGATCTAAGGTTGGGATTACTCTGAAAAACCTAAGGGAAAAAGAACCCATAGTTGATGAAAAATTGGATCAAGATTCCTCCAGAATTGGAAAGCTAGAGGATATTATTACCATCTTGGGTTCCGATTTTGCCTCTGTTCAAACCACTCCAAAATTTCCTCTTTCTAAGAGTGCCAAGTTTGTTTATGTTCCCAAGAATAAGGGTGAATCCTCTAGTAGAGGGGATGAAGATCTTAAGATGATAAGTGTTCACCCTAGCTTTATCAATATTGTTAGGGAACCTATTGCTACAAGTGAATTTCTTGCTTTTTTGTCTAAGAGTATGATTATTGATAAAACCAAAGAATATCCTAGGGTTTATAAGTGTGCAATTGAGGAATTGCATACCAAAGATGACAATACCTAGATCTATTGCGTTTTGCCTAGCTAGGGGCGTTAAACAATAGCGCTTATTGGGAGGCAACCCAATTTCATTTTTGCTTTCTGTTTTTTTGTTTCTGTTTAAGTGTGTTTTGCACATTATTAATTCTGTAATAATTGTGTTTTCTTGTTTAAATTAGTGTTTGAGCCAAGTAAGACCTTTGGGATGGTCTACGGTGTTTGCAATTTGATTTTGCTGAAAAACAGAAACTTTTGCTCTCAGTCCAGGAATTTTGTAAATTCACTGGAACGCGATTTTGATCTGAAATTTTTACACAAGATTAATATACAAATTTCCCTGATTGTCCTAATTTTTCCGAATTTTTGGAGTTACAGAAGTATTCGAAGTCTATAGATTTCTACAGACTGATCTGTTTTAGACAGATTCTGATTTCTTTGTGTTGTTTGCTTATTTTGATGTATCTATGGGTTGTATCGGGGGGTATGAACCATGGAGAAGTTGTAATACAGTAGATATTATACCAATATAAATAAAGAATGAGTTCACAACAGTACCTAAAGTGGTGATTTATTTTTCTTATACTAACGGATCTCATGAGTTTTCTGTTGAGTTTTGTGTTGTGAAGTTTTCAACTTTTAGGTGAAGATTTGATGGACTATGGAATAAAGAGTGGCAAGAGCCTAAGCTTGGGGATGCCCAAGGCACCCCAAGCCATATTCAAGGATACCAAAAAGCCTAAGCTTGGGGATGCCCCGGAAGGCATCCCCTCTTTCGTCTTCAATCCATCGGTAAATTTACTTGAGGCTATATTTTTATTCACCACATGATATGTGTTTTGCTTGGAGCGTCTTGTATGATATGAGTCTTTGCTTTTTAGTTTGCCACAATCATACTTGCTGCACACATCTTTTTGAGAGGGACACGCTGAATCGTGAATTTATTAGAATACTCTATGTGCTTCACTTATATCTTTTGAGCTAGGCAATGTTGCTCTAGTGCTTCACTTATATCTTTTTAGAGCACGGTGGTGTTTTATTTTATAGAAATTGTTGAACTCTCATACCTCACTTATATTATTTTGAGAGTTTCTTAAAACAGCATGGTAATTTGTTTAGGTTATGAATTTTGTCCTAATATAATGGGCATCCAAGAGGGATATAATAAAAACTTTCATATTAAGTGCATTGAATACTATGAGAAGTTTGATTCCTTGCATATAGTTTTGAGATAATGGAGATGGTAATATGAGAGTCATGCTAGTGAGTAGTTGTGAATTGGAAGAGATACTTGTGTTGAAGTTTGTGATTCCCGTAGCATGCACGTATGGTGATCCGTCATGTAACGAAGTCGGAGCATGATTTGTTTAATCATTGTCAACCTTTGTGTGAGGGTCGGGAGCGCGCGATGGTTAAATCCTACCAACCTCTCCCCTAGGAGCATGCGTCTAATGCTTTGTTTGATAACTAATAGACTTTTTCAATAAGTATGTGAGTTCTTTATGACTAATGTTGAGTCCATGGATTATAAGCACTCTCACCCTTCCACCTTTGCTAGCCTCTCTAGTACCGCGCAACTTTCGCCGGTGCATCAAACCCACCTTCCTCAAAATAGCCACCATATATTTTCCTCAAAACAGCCACCATACCTACCTATTATGGCATTTCCATAGCCATTCCGAGATATATTGCCATGCAACTTCCACCGTTCCGTTTTTCATGACATGCACCATCACCTTCATCTTGCATATAGAGTCATATTTTGTTCTAGGTATCGAGTTGTAATTTTCTTTTTGAGTTGTAAGTAAGTAAAAGTGTGATGATTTTCATTATAGAGCATTGTCCCGTGTGAGAAAAGGATGATGGAAGCCATGACTCCCTCACAAGTTGGGATGAGTATCCGGACTTTACAAAAAATAAAAGAGGCCAGCGAAGCCCAAATAAAAAAAAAGAGGCCAAAGATGCCCACCAAAATGAAAAAAAGATAAAAAAATGAGAGAAAGAGAGCAGGGACAATTGCTAATATCTTTTTCCACACTTGTGCTTCAAAGTACCACCATGATCTTCATGATAGAGAGTCTCCTATTTTGTCACTTTCATATAACTAGTGGAATTTCATCTTGCACGACTACTTAGTTTTCTTTTTGAGCTTTCATACACTTATAGCTCTAAGTGCATTTGTTGCATGGCAATCCCTACTCACTCACATTGATATCTATCGATGGGCATATCCATAGCCCGTTGATACGCCTAGTTGATGTGAGACTATCTTCTCCTTTTTCCTTGCGACCTCCACCATATTCTATTCCACCTATAGTGCTATATCCATGGCTCACGCTCATGTATTGCATGAGAGTTGAAAAGGTTTGAGAACATAAAAAGTGTGAAACAATTGCTTGACTTGTTCATCGGGGTGGTGCATGATTTAGATACTTTGTGTGGGGAAGATGGAGCATAGCCAGACCATATGATTTTGTAGGGATAACTTTCTAAGGCCATGTTATTTCGAAAGGACACAATTGCCTTGTTGGTGTGCTCGAAGTATTACTATTTTTATGTCAATATTAGACTATTGTTTTGAATCTTATGGATCTGAATATTCATGCCACAATAAAGAATATTACATGGATAAATGTGTTAGGTAGCATTCCACATCAAAAATTCTGTTTTTATCATTTACCTACTCGAGGACGAGCAAGAATTAAGCTTGGGGATGCTTGATACGTCTCCAACGTATCTATAATTTTTGATTGTTCCATGCTATTATATTATCTGTTTTGGATGTTTTATATGCATTAATGTGCTATTTTATATTATTTTTGGGACTAAACTATTAATCTAGAGCCTAGTGCCAGTTTCTGTTTTTTCCTTGTTTTTGAGTATTGCAGATAAGGAATATTAAACGGAGTTCAAACGGAATAAAATCTTCGGAATAATTTTTCTTGGACCAGAAGCAACCCAGAAGACTTGGAGATGAAGGCAGGGGAGCCACCGTGTGGCAACAAGCCACAGGGGCGCGCCCTAGGGGGGGGGGGCGCGGCCCTGGCTTGTGGCCCCACCGCAGCCCCCCTAACCCTATTCTTCCGCCTATAAATTCACAAATATTCCCTGGATACCAAAAAGAGCCACGAAAATACTTTTCCGCCGCCAGGAGCCTCGGTTCCCGTGAGATCCAATCTTGGAGCCTTTTCCGGTAATCTGCCGGAGGGGGATTCGATCACGGAGGGCATCTACATCAACTCCATTGCCCCTCCGATGATGCGTGAGTAGTTTACCACAGACCTTCGGGTCCATAGCTAGTAGCTAGATGGCTTATTCTCTCTCTTTGCTCTTCAATACCATGTTCTTCATGATCTTCATGGAGATCTATCCGATGTAATACTCTTTTGCGGTGTGTTTGTCGAGATCCGATGAATTGTGGGTTTATGTTCAGATTATCTATGAATATTATTTGAGTCTTTTCTGAATTCTTATATGCATGCTTTCATATCTTTGCAAGTCTCTTCGAGTTATTGGTTTGGTTTGGCCAACTAGATTGGTAATTCTTGCAATGGGAGAAGTGCTTAGTTTTGGGTTCAATCTTGCGGTGTCCTCACCCAGTGACAAAGTAGGGGTAGCGAGGCACGTATTGTATTGTTGCCATCGAGGATAAAAAGATGGGGTTTTCATCATATTGCTTGAGTTTATCCCTCTACATCATGTCATCTTACCTAATGCGTTACTCTATTCTTCATGAACTTAATACTCTAAATGCAGGCAGGAGTCGGTCGATGTGTGGAGTAATAGTAGTAGATGTAGAATCGTTTCGGTCTACTTGACACGGATGTGATGCCTATATGCATAATCATTGCCTTGGATATCTTCATAATTATTCACTTTTCTATCAATTGCTCGATAGTAATTTGTTCACCCACCGTAATACTTGCCATCATGAGAGAAGCCTCTAGTGAAACCTATGGCCCCCGGGTCTATTTTCCATCTTATACTTTCAGATCTAAAACCAAAAATACCAAAAATACCTTGCTGCATTATTTTTACTTTGTTTTACTTTCCGTTCAAGCAATCTATTCTATCTATCTCTATCAGATCTCATCCTTGCAAGTAACCGTGAAGGGATTGACAACCCCTTTATAGCGTTGGGTGCAAGTGTTTGATTCTTTGTGTAGGTACATCTATTGGGGACTTGCTTGTATCTCCTACTGGATTGATACCTTGGTTCTCAACAACTGAGGGAAATATTTATCTACTTTGCTGCATCACCCTTTCCTCTTCAAGGGAAAACCAACGCATGCTCGAGAAGTAGCACTCCGCTGCGGACCTCGTCGCCGGCGACGCTCCGAGCAGTTTTAGCCTGTGGGCTTTGTTCCTTTAGCTGCGCACGAGTGTGGGCACTCGAAAGAGCCTCTCCACCATCGTTTTGGTCGCCGGAGGGCGAAACCCGACCCCCTCCGCCGTCTCTGTGGTCGCCGGCGGCTCAACGCCGGCGGGCACGACCTGTTTGACCACGGGATTGACCCCCCCTGGGTCACTGACAGGTGGGGCCTAGCCCTGTTTAATTTCTAATTAGGTTAAAAATAATTAAATTAGTTTAATTAACCTAATGGCCTAGTGACAGGTGAGCCCAACTCTGTTAATCAGTAGTTAGTAGTTAATTTAAATTCTGTTAGTGCCTGGGTCACTGACCAGTGGGCCCCACTGGTCAGGTTTGACCTGGCAACGGTCAGTTGACCTGCCGACGTCATGCTGATGCAATAATTGTTTTTCTGATTTAATTAATTCCAGAAATTGCTGAAAACTTAGGAAAATCATATAAATTAATTTGTATGTCAGATGAAAATAATTTATATATGAAAATTGATCAGAAAAATCCAATGAATCCATCAGTACCATTGTCATGCATGATAGAGCAACCTAAATAGGAGAACTTGGACATTTTGTTCAAATTCAATATGTGATCTCACATATGGAGTTGAATTTGAACCTTGGGTTCAAACATACTTCATTTAAATCTGTTGCTAGAAGCATTAGCTCAACCACATCATATTGCCATGTCATATTCAAGCATCATAATGTTGCATTTGATGTGTATTGATTTGTTCCCCTTCGATGGTTGTTCTTCATGTTAGGCACTGTTCCGGAGGATACGGTCGAGTATCCATCTGAGGAGCAGTAACGTGTTGACGTCTTATCAGGCAAGCAACCCCCCTTGAACATCTCCGATACAATCCCACTCTCTCACTCTTGCTCTCACTTATTGCATTAGGACAAAACGCGTCAACTTTTACTTGTTCCGGTAGTTGAACCCATTCCTCTGCATGACCTGTCATTGTCACAGTAAATAGCTGAACCAAGCAACCTAGCATACCTGGTAGATGCTTGAGCCATGTTGTGCCTTTAACGTACTATGCTTGCTATGCTTAGAGTTGTGTGAGGTCTGATTCATCTGGGTGATGGACCGGAGTAAACTGGTTGTGTCCTGATGATGAGAGTTAGGTGGTGAACCTGATTTGGTAAAGGTAGCGATGAGAGGCCATGTAGGAGTACATGGTGGATTGTCTCATTGGGACCGTCCTTGAGAACTGAGTCCTGTGTATGTTATCCAAGACTAGCTACTACCGCACATTGGGATCCTTAATTGACTCTCTCGACTTATTAGCCGCCTTGACCTCTGTCCAGGAGTTGCAACTAGTTTCTGGTGTTTGTAGGCCGTGCTAGTAGTCTACCGAGTGGCACCCTGTACAGGTGGGCTTGGGTCAGACTAGGCACCGTGGCCCGGTGTACCAAGCGTAGTACCATCCGTCGAGGTGGGCTTGGGAACCCTGCACACATCGTTTGGGGCCATAGAGGAAACTTCGGCCAGACTTCCTTGCGGGTTCAGTCTCAAATAGGCGATAAACCTGGACTAGAGTCTTGTGTGGTTAGTCAGGTCGTGGCCGACTCCCTCGCTAGGCTTCCGCTTGAAGGTTGCCGAGGTGCCTTTTACGTGCACATGGCGGTAAGTGGCGGGAGCGTGTGTGACGAAGTACACCCCTGCAGGGTAATCATCTATTCGAATAGCCACGTCCGCGGATATGGACTACTTGGAGACCTATATGGTTCATAGACAACTTAATGGTTACTCATAAAAGCCTCAAGATAAGTGTGAGTACCGTGGATGGCACTCTCGTAGGAAGACGGGAGCGGATCCATGGTAGTGTATTGTTGTGGTGTTAGTGGACTCGTGTGCGCTTTCTCAAAATTATTCGAAGTACTGATAGTCGTAGTACAAGATAGCCACTGAGTCAAAGCTGGCTTGCTGCATTGAACCCCACAACACCCTTGTTGATACCGATGCATATGTAGTTAGTTCTGATGTAAGTCTTGCTGAGTACCTCCGTACTCACCGTTGCTTTATTAATGTTTTTGCAGAGGAGACTCCAGCCTCGTTAGTGGTTTCTACGATAAGATCGATGCCGACCAAGTTGCTTGGGAATCCCAGCCAGAGGTCTGGTTCCTATGGAGGGTTTTGTAGATAGACAGGCTTCCTCAGCCTTCTTCTTTTCTAGATGTCTGTACCCAGACATGTTAAGCTTCCGCTTGTTGCTTGTATGACTTGTGTGTTGGGTCATGTGACCCCTGTTTGTAATATCACACTATGTTGGCTCTTATGAGCCTTCTAAATAAATGTTGTGTTGTTGTATGGTTATGTTGTGATGCCATAGTTGTATCTATGCATATCGGGCATGTCGTGCGTACGTGTGACGTGCAACGGTATGTATGGGATTTGACACCTAGTTGTGTGCCTTTAGTAGTACTCTTTACAGGGAACCGTCTCGTTGTGCTTCCACTGAGCCTTGGTAGCTTGCTACTGCTCCGGACACATCGATTGACCGGCGTGTATCCTTCTTTGCTGTTGTGTCTGTCCCTTCGGGGAAATGTCTCGCAGTGTAATGGAGTCCCTGTACCCTGCTATGACTCGTCTACGTGCAGTGATGACATTTATGTCCCACGACGTAATGGAGTCCTTGTAGCTTGCTATGACTTGTCTACACACGCTAGAGGCTGATATCTGCATTGTTGGGTTACGTATGCTTGTCCCTGTACGGATGTGCCGCTTGGGTTCTACGACTAGTCATGTCAACCCGGGTTCTTTGACATTTGGATGCTAGCGACATGTTCACATACGTGAGCCAAAAGGCGCAAACGGTCCCGGCCCAGGTAAGGTGGCAGCCGTGGAGTTAATCGTGCGTGAGGCCGCAATGTGATGTGATGTGTTACATGCTAGATTCTTATGGCTTAGGATCGGGGTCCCGACATCCTTGGAGGAACTTGGTGGAGCCATGGAGATCTAAATCTAACTAGAAAACAACTCGAAAAAAAGAACAGAGGATTTTTCTGTGATGCGGTGGTCAAAACAATCGGGGGTATATATAGAGAATTTTTTATCTTGGGAAGCAAACATATGGAAGGAAAACGGAGTCGGGAAGGTGTCCGAGGTGGGACAACCCACCAAGACGCGCCTGGCAGGGCTGGCGCGCCCTGGTGTATCGTGCTCACCTCGGTTGCTTTCCCGTTTATTTCTTATTTTCCTATTTTTTGTAATATTCCAAAACTGATAGAAAATATTTTTGCGGATTTTTCAGAGTCCGTTTACTTACCATATCACGTACCTCCTCCTTTTCAGAATTCTGGAGTGTTCCGGAAGGTTTCTTTTATGTGTTCCTCCGGTGTCATGGTTTGGATAACATTGCTTTCAAGATTAATATGCGTACCTGAGATATAGTGTTTCATCCTTTGTCCATTGACCACCTTCGGGTTAGTACCTTCGGCATTATTAATCTTGATAGCTGCAGAACGATAGGCCTCTTCGATAATATATGGTCCTTCCCATTTGGAGAGAAGCTTACCTGCAAAAATCTTAATCGAGAGTTGTACAAAAGAACATAGTCTCCTATTTTGAATTCCCGCTTTTGGATTCTTTTGTCATGCCATCTTTTTACTTTTTCTTTGAATAGTTTGGCATTTTCATAGGCTTGGGTTCTCCATTCATCTAATGAGCTCATATCAAATAGTCTCTTCTCACCGGCAAGTTTGAAATCATAATTGTGTTCTTTAATTGCCCAAAATGCTTTATGTTCTAACTCTATAGGCAAATGACAAGCTTTTCCATATACCATTTTGTATGGAGACATACCCATAGGATTTTTATAAGCTGTTCTGTAGGCCCAAAGTGCATCATCTAGTTTCTTAGACCAATTCTTTCGAGACCTATTGACAGTTTTTTGTAATATTAATTTTATTTCTCTATCGCTAAGTTCAACTTGACCACTAGATTGAGGATGATAGGGTGATGCAATTCTATGGTTAACATCATATTAACAAGCATCTTATGGAAAGCACCATGAATAAAGTGTGAACCACCATCAGTCATTAAATATCTAGGGACTCCAAACCTCAGGAAGATAACTTCTTTAAGTATTTTAATGGAGGTGTTGTGATCAGCACTACTAGTTGGAATAGCTTTTACCCACTTAGTGACATAATCAACAACAACCAAAATATGAGTGTACCCGTTAGAGGAAGGAAAAGGTCCCATATAATCAAAACCGCAAACATCAAATGGTTCAACAACAAGTGAAAATTTCATAGGCATTTCCTGACGCTTACCGATATTACCAATTCTTTGACATTCATCACAAGACAAGACAAATTTACAGGCATCCTTGAAGAGAGTAGGCAAATAAAAACCAGATTGCAATACCTTGTGAGCAGTTCTATCTCCCGCATGATGCCCTCCATAAGCTTCGGAATGACATTT
This sequence comes from Elymus sibiricus, assembly GCA_039707655.1. Classification (NCBI taxonomy): domain Eukaryota; kingdom Viridiplantae; phylum Streptophyta; class Magnoliopsida; order Poales; family Poaceae; genus Elymus; species Elymus sibiricus. Next base: position 310,046,040 of record CM077671.1, read on the forward strand.
CCGTAGGATTTGTTCCTGTTCATGCTCAGGTACACAACGTCTAATAATACCATCTACTCCTTCTTTATAAAGATGTGGGTCATCCCAAAAGTAATGTCTTAAATCATAGAAGAATTTTTCTTTTGTTGGTATGTGAAGCTAGGTGGTATATATTTAGCGACAATGTAGTTAGCATAATCAGCATACCAAGGAGTGTTTTGAGAAACATTTATTGCAGCTAACTGTTCATCAGGAAAACTATCATCAATGGGTAGTGGGTCATCAAGAATATTTTCCAACCTAGACAAGTTATCAGCTATGGGGTTCTCAGCTCCCTTCCTATCAGTGATATGTAAGTCAAATTCTTGAAGCAAGAGAACCCACCTAATGAGTCTAGGTTTAGCATCTTTCTTTTCCATAAGATATTTATAGCAGCATGATTGGTGTGAACAATAACTATGGAGTCAAGAATGTAGGATCTAAATTTATCACAAGCAAACACAACTGATAAAAAATCTCTTTCAGTAGTACCATAATTTTGTTGGGCACTGTCTAGAGTTTTGATAGCATAATGGATAACATTTAACTTCTTATCAACTCTTTGTCCTAGAACAGCACCAACAACATAATCACTAGCATCACACGTAATTTCAAAAGGCAAGTTCCAATCAGGTGGTTGAACGATAGGTGCAGAAGTTAAGGCTTTCTTGAGTGTTTCAAAGGCTTCTACACAATCATCATCAAAAACAAAAGGAATATCCTTTTGTAAAAGATTAATAAGAGGCCTAGAAATTTTAAAGAAGTCTTTAATAAACCCCCTATAGAAACCAGCATGACCAAGGAAACTTCGAATACCTTTAATATCTTTAGGACATGGCATTTTCTCAATTGCATCAACTTTAGCTTTATCCACCTTAATACCTCGTTCAGATATTTTATGCCCCAAGACAATACCCTCATTAACCATAAAGTGGCACTTCTCCCAATTCAAGACAAGATTAGTTTGTTCACATCTCTGCAAAACTCGATCAAGGTTGCTTAAACAATCATCAAAAGAAGTTTCGTAAACGGAAAAATCATCCATGAAAACCTCCACAATCATTTCACAAAAATCAGAGAATATAGCAGTCATACATCTTTGAAAGGTAGCAGGTGCATTGCATAAACCAAAAGGCATACGCCTATAAGCATAGGTTCCAAAAGGACAAGTAAAGGTGGTTTTCTCTTGATCAGATTGTGATATAGGTATTTGTGAGAAACCAGAATATCCGTCCAGAAAAGAAAAGTGTGTGTGCTTAGATAATCTTTCTAGCATCTGATCAATGAAGGGCAGAGGGTAATGATATTTTCTAGTAGCTTTATTTAATTTTCTAAAATCAAGTACCATTCTATAGCCAGTGACAATTCTTTGCAGGATAAGTTCATTTTTATCATTAGGAACAACGGTAATACCTCCCTTCTTAGGGACACAATGAACGGGACTTACCCACCCAATATCAGCTATGGGATATATTATACCTGCTTCCAGAAGCTTTAATATTTCAGTTCTTACCACTTCTTTCATCTTAGGATTCAATCACCGTTGATGATCAACAACGGGTTTAGCGTCAGGTTCCATATTAATCTTCTGCTGACATAGAGTGGGACTAATGCCCTTAAGATCATCAAGAGTATATCCAATAGCAGCCCGGTGCTTCCTCGGAATTTTTAATAATCTTTCTTCTTCATGTTCTGAAAGGTTAGCACTAATAATAACAAGATATATCTTTTTCTCATCGAGATAAGCATACTTCAAAGTATCAGGCAATTGCTGTAATTCAAACACAGGATCACCTTTAGGTGGAGGAGGACCTCCAAGGGTTTCAATAGGTAAATTATTTTTTAGGAGAGGTTGTTGTTCAAAGAAAATTTGATCTATTTCATTTCTTTCACGCAAGTGCATACCATTTTCATGGTCTAGCAAATATTGTTCTAGTGGATCGGTAGGAGGCACGACAATAGAAGCAAGACCAATTATTTCATCCTTACTAGATAATTCTCTAGCACAAGGTTGTCTACTAAACTTGGAAAAATTAAATTCGTGAGACACATCACCGAAACTAACACCAACAGTTTGTTTTTCACAATCTATCTTAGCATTGACGGAGCTCAAGAATGGTCTACCAAAGATAATGGGACAAAAGTCATCTTGTGGGGAACCAAGAACTAGAAAATCTGTAGTATATTTTACTTTCCCACACAAGACTTCAACATCTCTAACAATCCCAAGTGGTGTGATGGTGTCTCTATTAGCAAGTTTAATAGTAACATCAATGTCTTCTATTTCAGCGGGTGCTATGTCATTCATAATTTCTTGGTATAAGGTAAAAGGAATAGCACTAACACTAGCACCCACGTCACATAAACCATGATAGCAATGATCTCCTATTTTGAATGAGATAACAGGCATGCCCACTACGGGTCTATGTTTATCTTTTTCATCAGGTTTGGTAATTCTAGCAGCTTCATCACCAAGTAAATAACATGCCCATCAATATTTTCTACCAAGAGATCTTTAAGCATAGCAACACTAGGTTCTACTTTAATTTGCTCAGAGGGCTTAGGTGCTCTAATATTACTCTTGCAAACCACAGTTGATACCTTAGCATGTTCCTTTATCCTAACAGGGAAAGGTGGTTTCTCAATATAAGCAGTAGGCACAACCAGATCAACATTTTAAATAATGGTTTCATCTTTAGCTTTTATCGGTTCTTTAATTTTGTCGGCGTTCTGGGAACGGGGGTACCCAGACTTGCCTGCCTGTGGCCCAGGGCATGGCCCACTTGACGGTCCGTGCGGCCCTGTGTGGCTTCACTCAAGACAAGACCCTCGCAAGAGTCATGTCCTCGCGAGGAGGACAATGACAAAGCTCCCGCGGGGGGATAGGCCTCCCCAGGCCCCCTCCAGAGTGGCGGAGATCTCTATGCAATGCTCGGCCTCAGGAGGTCAAGGGTGACGCCAGCCAGGCCAGGCGGGTACCAGCACGCCAGAGGGGGCAGTTTCCTCTTTGGTGCAAAGGAGGCGGGGACGAGCGCAGGTTCTCGAGACGCCCTGCCAAAGGTTGCCATTCCGGTGCAACGAGGCCAGGCCAGCGGGCGCGGCAGGACGGATGTCATCACCGAGCCCACCACTGCATCACCAACTGCTACTTTGCAGGCGAAGACCACCTTTCGTCAGGATAAGATGTACCTCATGTCCCCTTTCGAATTTGGCAGTTGTGGGATCCCTTCCCGCCATTGCGATAAGGGAAGAGGACCTGGGCATCACCAACTGCTACTCTGTAGAAGGGTATCGGACGCCACCAGAACGCACTCGCGAGGCAACTCACCGCTGTCCTAGTTCATCCACAAACCTCCTCGTGAGGCAATCCAACAAAAGTAGGAGTAGGGTTTTACGCTTCACAGCGGCCCGAACTTGGGTAAACTCTCGTGTGCTATCTTCTTCCTCGCCATCGAGCAGGGTTATCGCGTTGAGAGCTGCGAGGGGGCGAAGCTGTTGGGGATCTTCGCACACGCCCCTGAGTTCGAACTTCCTAGGGTTTTTGCGGAGCCCGAAATCTGACATTTGGTGCGCCAGGTAGGGGGGCCAATGTCTACTACGCAACCTTCTTCTTGTAGACTCGTGTTGGGCCTCCAAGCGCAGAGTTTTGTAGGACAGTAGCAAATTTCCCTCAAGTGGATGACCTAAGGTTTATCAATCTGTGGGAGGCGTAGGATGAAGATGGTCTCTCTCAAACAACCCTGCAACCAAATAACAAACAGTCTCTTGTGTCCCCAACACACCCAATACAATGGCAAATTTTATAGGTGCACTACTTCGGCGAAGAGATGGTGATACAAGTGTAATATGGATGGTAGATATAGATTTTTGTAATATGAAAATATAAAAACAGCAAGGTAGCAAGTAACAAAAGTGAGCAAAAATGGTATTGCAATGCTTGAAAACAAGGCCTATGGTTCATACTTTCACTAGTGCAAGTTCTCTCAACAATACTAACATAGTTGAATCATATGTAAATCCCTCACGTGCGACAAAGAGTTCACTCCAAAGTCACAAATAGTGGAGAACAAACGAAGAAATTATTGTAGGGTACGAAACCACCTCAAAGTTATCTTTTCCGATCAATCGTATGAGCTATCCCTATAAGTGTCACGAACAGCCCTAGAGTTCATACTAAAATAACACCTTAAGATACACATCAACCAAAACCCTAATGTCACCTAGATACTCCAATGTCACCACGAGTACCCATGGGCTTGATTATACGATATGCATCACACAATTTCAGATTCATCATGTTCAATCCAACACAAAGAACTTCAAAGAGTGCCCCAAAGTTTCTACCGGAGAGTCAAGACGAAAATGTGTGCCAACCCCTATGCATAGATTCCCAAGGTCACGAAACCCGCAAGTTGATCACCAAAACATACATCAAGTGGATCAATAGAACATCCCATTGTCACCACGGATATCCCGTCGCAAAACATACATCAAGTGTTCTCAAATCCTTTAAAGACTCAATCCGATAAGAAAACTTCAAAGGGAAAACTCAATTCATCACAAGAAGATAGAGAGGGGAAAACTCCATATGATTCATCTATATTAATAAAGCTCGCGGTACATCAGGATCGTGTCATCTCAAGAACACGAGAGAGAGAGATCAAACACATAGATACTGGTACATACCCTCAGCCCCGAGGGTGAACTACTCCCTCCTCGTCATGGAGACCGCCAGGATGATGAAGATGGGCTCCGGTGAAGGTTTCCCCCTCCGGTAGGGTGTCGGAACGGGCTCCCGATTGGTATTTCATGGCTACAAAGGCTTGCGGCGGCGGAACTCCCGATCTCGGTTTGTTTCTGGGGGTTTTGGTATTTATAGGAATTTTTGGCGTCGGTCTGATGTCAAGGGGGTTCCTGAGGGGCCCACAAGCCAGGAGCGCGCCCTAGGGGGGGGGGGCGCCCCTAGGCTTGTGGCTGACTCGGGACTCCTCTCCGGTATATTTTTGCTGCAGTATTTTTTATATTTTCCAAAAATATTCTCCGTAAATTTTCAGCCCATTCCGAGAACTTTTATTTCTGCACAAAAAACGACACCATGGTAGTTCTACAGAAAACAGCGTCAGTCCGGGTTAGTTTTAATAAAATCATACCAAAATCATATAGAATAATTGTAAACATGGCATGAATACTTCATAAATTATAGATACGTTGGAGACGTATCAGCATCCCCAAGCTTAATTCCTGCTCGTCCTCGAGTAGGTAAATGATAAAAGAAATAATTTATGAAGTGTGAATGCTAGCAAGTGCACAAGTTTGATCAATGATAATTCCAATCACTTTTTCTAGCATCAATATAAACCATAAACAATAGCTCATCTCATAAAACTTCTCATGATCAAGTAACAAGCTATTCACATGTTAAAGTATAGACCAGAAAGTTTCTTGAAAACTAACAAACCATATTCCTAGTCATCGAACAATTGCAATTCATCTTATTTTCAGGAAGGGTCTATGTAAGAGCTTTGATTTAGCAAATTCCACATACTCAACTATCATATAGTCTTCCATGATTATTGACACTCAAAGCATAGTTTTAGAACAAATAGCATCCATCAAACATAGAGAAAGATAGGGGCTTAATGTTTCGCCTCCCAACTTATTTATCATATAGATAATTGTCAACAATAATAATTCATGATCAAATATATTTGTTTGGATTTATATGTCTAGATCATTCCCCAACACATGACGCTTGCCAAGAGAAAAAGGCGAAATATAGGAAGTGGTGAAGATCACCATGACTCTTGCATAAAGGTAAGTACTAGAAAGTAAAAGATAGGCCCTTCGCAGAGGGAAGCATTGATTTGCAGAGGTGCCAGAGCTCGAGCTTTTAAAACAGGGATGAATAATAATTTTGAGCGTTATGCTTTCATTGTCAACATAACAACCGAGAGATCTCGGTATCTTCCATGCTAGATACATTATAGGCGGTTCCCAAACAGAATGGTAAAGTTTTTACACCCCCTCCACCAATCAATCACACTCCACGGCGAGCCGAATCCACGGGTACCGTCCATGCAAACAACAATCCTGGGGGAGTTTTGTTTCATTATATTTTGTTTTGATTTTTGAGCATGGAACTGGGCATCCCGAATACCAGCCACTTTCTCGTGAATGATAGTGAATCAACACATATCGTGAGAATAACCCACCTAGCATGGAAGATACTGACAGCCCCTAGTCACTATATAAGCGATTCGGGCATACAAAACAGAATATTATTTGAAGGTTTAGAGTTTGTCACATGCAAATTTACTTGGAACGGCAGGTAAATACCGCATATAGGTAGGTATGGTGGACTCATATGGAACAACTTTGGGTTTAAGGGTGTTTGGATGCACAAGTAGTATTTCTACTTGGTGAGGAAGTTTTGGCTAGTATGAGGTGGAAGCAAGCACCACATGTTGGAGGATCCATAACAATATAACTTCTATACAAATATACCCAAACATAACTCATTAAGTTGTCTTCCTTGTCCAATTTTAACTAATTTGCTCGAGTTTGAAAATAATTAATGAGCTCACAATCATAGAAGATGTCCAAGATAGTATATTTATATGTCTAATCTCTCTTCCTTCAATATTCTTTCATGAATTGTTCAAGTGACCAATGCGGTGTTTGCTAACTTTCAATAAATTTTACCACCTATACTTATTATGTGTGAAGTCATTACTCCCCATGGGATAAGTATATGAAGCATATTTAATTTCAGATTTATGATATTCAATTCATTCAACCATTTACTCATAGGATATAAGTGAAGCACGAGAGTGAATGACAAACTACTCCAAAAAGATATAAGTGAAGATCAATGCGTAGTCAACAATTAAATAACTATGTGAAGACTCTCTCATCTAATAATTTCAGATCTTAAGTATTTTATTAAACAGCAAGCAAAAGAAAAATAGCACTCCAAGAATAGCACGCATCATGTGAACGAATAAAAATTTAAGCTCAACATAGGCTAACCGATAATTGTTGATGAAGAGAGGTGGGATGCGTAGCATCGCCAAGCTTAGATGCTTGAGACTTCTTGAAATATTTACTTGGGGTGACTTGGGCATCCCCAAGCTTGAGCTTTTGTATCTCGTTCAATCCTCTCATATCATGGTTTCACCTATTCTCAAAAACTTCATCCACGCAAAACTCGAAAAGAACTCGTGAGATAGGTTAGTACACATAATAATAAATCATCTCTTTATGTACTGCAAAGACAAGTTGCACAATAATTTTCAAACATAATCTACTGTTTACTATCATTTCCACAATTTATATCTACCAATATAGGCTATGGAAACTATAGGATAAGTAGATAACGAAACTATGACAGCAATCTGTCCAAACAGAACAGTCTGTAGAAATTTATGAAAACAGTGTACTTCTGTAACTCAAAAAATTATGAAAATTTAGGACATGATAAAAAATTTATATGACAATACTTTGTAAAAATTTCAGAAACTTTCCACGTTCCAGTAAAATATGAAAATTCAAACACTACAGCAAAAGTTTCTGTTTTTTACACAGCACACATCAAACATGCAATGCAAGCATCCTAAGGCAATTCATGGAACTTTTTATTGAAAAACAAGATTATAAATAACACCTAACAGAGAAAAATAAAATAAAATGATGCTCCAAGCAAAACTCATATTATGTGACAAATAAAAATATAGCTCCAAGTAAGATATACCGATAATGTTGAAGACGAAATAGGGGATGCCTTCCAGGGCATCCCCAAGCTTAGGCGCTCGAGTCTTCCTTGGATATTACCTTGGGGGTTCCTTGGGCATCCCCAAGCTTAGGTTCTTGTCACTCCTTATTCTCCTCATATCGGTGTCTCACCCAAAACTTGAAAACTTCAATCACACAAAACTTAACGGAACTTCGTGAGATGGGTTAGTATAATACAGATAGATCATTCACTTAGGTACTGTCAAGACAAGATTCATAATTGTTCCCATATGATACCTACTGTATTATACCATTCACATAATTTATACCACTAAATATAAGCTATGGAAATACTAAAACAAGCAAACTATGCATGCAAAACAGAATCTGTCAAAAACAGAACAGTCTGTGAAGATCTGTAGTGTAACCATACTTCCCTGTCTCTAAGAATTCTGAAAAATTAGGACAACCTGAATAATTTGTATATCAATACTGTGTAAAAATTTCAGACCATTATCGTACTTGACTAAAAAAATTAAAATTCCTGTACTGGAGTCAAAAGTTTCTGTTTTGGTTCAGCATCAATTCTACTCATCTTGTGAGTCATCCCAAAGGCTTTACTTGGCACTTTATTGAAATAAAAGACACAAAACATGATTACTACGGTAGCTTAATCTTGTGAACACACAAAATCAGAAAGTAAAAGTGTTGGGTTGTCTCCCAACAAGCACTTTTCTTTAATGCCTTTTAGCTGGGCATGGTGATTTCAATGATGCTCGTGTAGAAATAATAATTGAAACATGCAAAAGAGCATCATGAATCTCATGACAAGCACATTTAAGTCTAACCCACTTCCTATGTATAGGGATTTTGTGATCAAACAATTTATGGGAGCAAGAATCAACTAGCATAGGAAGGCAGAACAAGCATAACTTCAAAACTTTGAACACATAGAGAGGAAACTTGATATTATTGCAATTCCTACAAGCATATGTTCCTCCCTCATAATAATTTTCAGTAGTATCATGAAGGAATTTCACAATATAACCAGCACATAAAGAATTATTTTCATGATCTACAAGCATAGAAATTTTGTCACTCTCCACATAAGCAATTTTCTTCTCATTCATAATAGTGGGAGCAAACTCAACAAAATAAATATCGTGAGACACTTGATTGACATAGAAATTTTGTCACTCTCCACATAAGCAATTTTCTTCTCATTCATAATAGTGGGAGCAAACTCAACAAAATAAATATCGTGAGACACTTGATTGACATAACCATATTCAATATTAAAATCATGATGACAAGTTTCATGGTTACTATCACTCTTTATAGCATACACGTCATCATCATAATCATCATAAATAGGAGGCATGCCATCATCTTAACAAATTTGCACATCAAAACTTGGGGGACTAAAAATATCATCTTCGTCAAACATAGCATCCCCAAGCTTGTGGCTTTGCATATCATTGGCATCATGGATATTCAGAGAATTCATACTAGCAATATTGCAATCATGCTCATCATTCAGGAATTCTCATTAAGTATTTCCATAAAAGACGAACCAATTGATGCAACCTAAACTCCATTTTTTTGTAGTTTTCTTTTATAAAACCAAACTAGTGATAAAACAAGAAACTAAAAGATTTAATTGCAAGATCTAAAGATATACCTTCAAGCACTCACCTCCCCGGCAACGGCGCTAGAAAAGAGCTTGATGTCTACTACGCAACCTTCTTCTTGTAGACTCGTGTTGGGCCTTCAAGCGCAGAGTTTTGTAGGACAGTAGCAAATTTCCCTCAAGTGGATGACCTAAGGTTTATCAATCCGTGGGAGGCGTAGGATGAAGATGGTCTCTCTCAAACAACCCTGCAACCAAATAACAAAGAGTCTCTTGTGTCCCCAACACACCCAATACAATGGCAAATTGTATAGGTGCACTAGTTCGGCGAAGAGATGGTGATACAAGTGTAATATGGATGGTAGATATAGATTTTTGTAATATGAAAATATAAAAACAGCAAGGTAGCAAGTAACAAAAGTGAGCAAAAACGGTATTGCAATGCTTGAAAACAAGGCCTAGGGTTCATACTTTCACTAGTGCAAGTTCTCTCAACAATACTAACATAGTTGAATCATATGTAAATCCCTCACGTGCGACAAAGAGTTCACTCCAAAGTCACAAATAGCGGAGAACAAACGAATAAATTATTGTAGGGTATGAAACCACCTCAAAGTTATCTTTTCCGATCAATCGTATGAGCTATCCCTATAAGTGTCACGAACAGCCCTAGAGTTCGTACTAAAATAACACCTTAAGATAGACATCAACCAAAACCCTAATGTCACCTAGATACTCCAATGTCACCACGAGTACCCATGGGCTTGATTATACGATATGCATCACACAATTTCAGATTCATCATGTTCAATACAACACAAAGAACTTCAAAGAGTGCCCCAAAGTTTCTACCAAAGAGTCAAGACGAAAACGTGTGCCAACCCCTATGCATAGATTCCCAAGGTCATGGAACCCGCAAGTTGATCACCAAAACATACATCAAGTGGATCGATAGAACATCCCATTGTCACCACGGATATCCCATCGCAAAACATACATCAAGTGTTCTCAAATCCTTTAAAGACTCAATCCGATAAGAAAATTTCAAAGGGAAAACTCAATTCATCACAAGAATATAGAGAGGGGAAAACTCCATATGATTCATCTATATTAATAAAGCTCGCGGTACATCAAGATCGTGTCATCTCAAGAACACGAGAGAGAGAGAGATCAAACACAAAGCTACTGGTACATACCCTCAGCCCCGAGGGTGAACTACTCCCTCCTCGTCATGGAGACCGCCGAGATGATGAAGATGGCCTCCGGTGATGGTTTCCCCCTCCGGCGGGGTGCCGGAACGGGCTCCCGATTGGTTTTTCGTGGCTATATAGGCTTGCGGCGGCGGAACTCCCGATCTAGGTTTCTTTCTGGGGGTTTTGGTATTTATAGGAATTTTTGGCGTCGGTCTCACGTCAAGGGGGTTCCTGAGGGGTCCACAAGCCAGGGGGGCGTGCCCTAGGGGGGCGCCCCTAGGCTTGTGGCTGCCTTGGGACTCCTCTCCGGTATCTTTTTGCTCCAGTATTTTTTATATTTTCCAAAAATATTCTCCGTAAATTTTCAGCCCATTCCGAGAACTTTTATTTCTGCACAAAAAACGACACCATGGTAATTCTGCAGAAAACAGCGTCAGTCCGGGTTAGTTCTAATAAAATCATACCAAAATCATATAGAATAATTGTAAACATGGCATGAATACTTCATAAATTATAGATACGTTGGAGACGTATCATGGGCGTGTCGAAGTCTTCTTCAAGCCTCGCTCCTTCTCTGCTTCACCGCTACGATGGCTGACGCTCACCGAGCCCGCGCCGAGCGCCGTGCTGCTCGTGTCGCCCAGACAGTGCCGGTGGGCCGCACCGCCGTGCGCCGGTCCGCCTCCCCTGTGGTCAATGCCGCCACGGGCTCGGAAGCCCATGAGCAGCAGGACTCGTCACAGCCGGTCACCGCACGGCGCGACGACCGCACCGCTACTCCGTCGATCGTTCCAGCTACTGGGTCATCCTCCCACGCTCGCCCCGGGCCGGCGCGTGGGTCGGGCGCACTCATCATGGCGCGCGAGCTGCTGCGTTACCGCCCTGCCCCCAACCGCTACAACAATTGGCTCGGGCGCATTGCGGAGCTCGTCAGCGCCGCCGGCAACGCCTCGGCGCTCTCCTACTCGTTCTGGACCCAGCCCTCCCTGGCGGGCGACGAGGCCCATGATGTGCCGCCTCCTCCTCCTCAGCGCGACGTCGACCCCGAGCCCAGGCGTGAAGTACGCCCGCGCGACCAGCCGCGCGGGCCCCCAGCGAGGGTGAGAGATGAAGTAAGCTGCCAGGTGGTGCCGCGGCCGCGCGCTGACGCCCGTGCGCTCCCCGTGCCGCGGCATCAGCGTCGCGACCGGGCTCCCTTAGAGGCAGCCGTGTCGGAGCATCAAGACCGGGTCCCTCCCGTGCGCGCGGCACCCGCGGGTTTAGTGGGTTGCCGCGCCATCGCCCCGGAGCTCCATCCGGCCGTGTGGCCCTGCAAGTTCAAGCCTGACCTACCTCCTCGCTACGACGGCACCCCAGATCCCACCAAATTCCTACAGCTCTACTCGCTGAGCATCCAGGTGGCCGGCGGGACGACAAGGTCATGGCAAGCTGGTTCCCTATGGCTCTCAAGCGTGGTGCGCTCTCCTGGATCCTCAACCTCCCGAAGGGATCGATCACCTCCTGGGAAAACCTGCGAGAGCGTTTCGTCGCCAACTTCCAAGGCACCCGCGACCGCGCCCTTGGAGTGGGTGACCTGCGTCGCGTGAAGCAACAGCCGGACGAGAACTTGCACAAGTTCATACAGCGCTTCACGACTGTCCACCTCAAGATCCCGAGGGCGTCGGATAAGGCCATCATCTCGGCATTCACCGACAGCGTTAGGGACCTCAGGATGAGGGAGGAGCTCGCTATCAACGATGATCTGAGCTCAGCTCTGGAGATGTTCAACCTAGCGAACAAGTGCGTGAAAGCCGAAGAGGGCCGCCTCTCACTCTGCGAGCTTCCGGAGGCGGAACCCGAAGACAAGAAGATCAAGGCCAAGGAGGCGAAGCGCAAGGCCCCCGCGGTGCTGGCGGCTGAGCCTGAGGCAAAGCGCTATCGAGATGAGGAACCCCCCGGGGGAGGGCGACCGTTCTGCATCTTCCATGGCACCAATAGCCACAACACCATCGACTGTCAGGTGCTCAGGGTGGTCCGTGATGAACATTTCGGTCGGCGCCCTGGGCATAGCGACCGTGGCTATGGACGCGGTGGAGGCCATGGCGGAGGCCGCTGGGACAATCGACACCCGCGCCAGGAGTGGCGAGACCGGCCTCGGGAGGACCGCTGGTGCGATCAAGCTCGGGAGGACCGCTGGCGTGACGAACCTCTGAAGGGGTCACGTCATGGCCAGCCTCGTGAGGCCCGCCCTCGTGAGGCCGGCCTTCCCCCGCTGCCGCCGCCACCCAAGAGGAAGGAAGAAGACAGGTAGAATGACGGGGCTGGGGGCTTCCAGGAGGTTAGGGCAATAGTCTGCATCCTGGGCGGCGCCCAAGCCACGGCATCGAACCTCATCTTCAAGCAGTTCTCACGGGAGGTGAACGCGGCTCTCCCGAAGATCGAGGCTGCGCGCCCCCTCAAGTGGTCCTAGTGCGCCATTACCTTTGACTCCAAGGATCAACTCAGGTGTTCAGCCATGCTGGGCGCACTCTCCATGTTGTGCACGCCTACCATCAGCAATGTCCTCATCACCAAGACCCTCATCGACGGTGGCGCGGGGCTCAATGTCCTCTCCATCGAGACGTTCGAGACGCTCCAAGTGCCATACGACTAGCTCACTCTGACCAAGTCTTTCTCAAGGGTCACTGATGGCTCCACAGTCCCCATCGGGCAAGTGCGCCTGCCCGTCACCTTCGGCGGGTGCAACAATTACCACACCGAGCTCATCGTGTTTGATGTCGCCCACATCCACCTCCCGTACAACCCGATCCTTGGATACCCAGCCCTCGCCAAGTTCATGGCGGTGACTCACCATGGCTACAACGCCCTCAAGATGCCGGGGAGTGGCGGCGTCATCACTGTCGCCTGCGATGAGAAGGACGCCGTTTGCTCCCTCGAGCGCGCCTACCGTGCCGCAGCGGTCGAGCACTCAGACGACGAAGGAGACGTCCTGCCTCGCGAGGATGTCCCCAGGAAGAAGAAGCAGCTCCTTTCCAAGGGGTGCCAGGGGGCTGAAACCTCTAAGGACGGCGCCTCAGGCTCGCGCTTGGGGCCAAGGCCCCTTCCTCCCTCGCATAGGAAGGCGCGCCCGACTCCTCCCTTGGGTCGGGCTTGGGGGCTTCCACCCGGAAGGCTACCGACCTTGCCAGTTAGACGAGGGAGGTGCTCGGGCACAACTTGGGGGCGTGTTTCGGTGCGCATCCATCCAAGCAAGGAGCACGGCGCGAGGCGCCAAGTTCGTGGGAGTTCGTCACCAGAGCGATCGAGGAGCTTCGGGAAGCACAGGCCATGCGAGGCGGGCGCAACCCTGCACCACCGAGTGCGGTCGTCGTCGTCGACTCGGGTGGCAGGCCGCGCGTCTGCGTCAACGTACCCAGCATCAACAGGGCCGCATCCCAGGACATATTTTGGCCAACGCGTGTCGGTCGCGGCGGGGTCTACCCGTGCAACTACATCCGCATGCCCTTCGGTCTAGCGAACGCGGGCGCCACGTTCCAGCGCCTTGCTCAGGCCATGTTCGCGCCTTACCGGTCCAGGCACCGCGAGGAGTTGGAGGCGGTGCCGGGCCTGAGCGAGTGCCCCGAGCCTCGTGAGGCACCGGGCTCGTGAAGGCCAAGCTCGCGGAGGCGCAAGGCCAAGCTCCGATGACTACCTCCATGCTTCAGCGGTATTGCCACCAGGTGATTCTTTTTTGATCCGTACCAGGTAACTTTTTGGTTTGCTAAGTTTGAAGGTGCCCATCGGGCTGCATTATCGTCAGGCGGCCAGGGCTCATCCCAGCCGCGTCGTTTTCGCATGTATCAGATCCTTTCATGCATTTGATCTATTTCCTAAATATCCCAACCTGCATGCTCGGTGCTTCGCCGTCATGAATGTCGCCGCGCCCTAATGATCCTGCCCTCGACCGCCTCGTGATTAAGGGCTGGCACGACGTCTGTGCTCGTGTCCGTCCCTGTAGCGTCGACAAATCCAAGTGGTCGAGCTCTGTCTCGCGGGCCAGCCCCGCGCACGTCACCTCCCATGGCCCTCGGTGCTTCGCTCTCGCATGAGCTAATCGGGAGTGGGTGAGTCAGGCCGCGTGGCACGGTTCCTACAACCACAGTCGGCCTTTCACCGCCATGGGAGCCGCGCGCCGGGTGTTTCCTCCTCGGAGTTGTCACATGAGAAGACTGGGCACGGCATCTGTGCTCGGGTCCGTCCCTACAGCGTCGACAAATCCAATGGCTGAGCTTTGTCTGGCGGACCGGCCCCGTTCACGTCACCTCCTGGGGTCATTGGTGTTTGGCCTTCTCATGCGATGGCCCTTGGAAATCCATTCGGCGCAGGTTTCTCAAAATATAAAGGACTTCAAGCAGCGCTTTCTACCGGAAGACTCAGGACTCAGGCGCAACCCGCCTTTGAGGTAGGGACTCGTGAGACCCGAGCTGCCTCACGAGCGCCCAGATACACCTCTCAGTTATACCGTGCAGGCCACGCGTATGAACTTAATGGGCTGTACACGCCCGGGGGGCTCAGGAGCCGGGGGCCCCCATTCCCACGGCCAAGTGGAAGCCCCATGCTCCGCGCTGGCGGACAACACTGTCGCCCAAGCGGCTATGCCCATGCAACGTGGAAGCCCTATGTTCCGCGCTGGGGATAAACAACTGAGGGCGCCCTAGCGGGTGCATCCAACCTCAGGACGGCCCCTCGCGGTTCCATCTCGCAGCATTCCCTTGGGATGCACGCGTGAGGGGGCTGCATGGGGGCTACGCTCAGGCCAGGCCTGGCGCACGCCACCTTCCGAGGTCCCTGGTACCTGGTCTTCACGCGTCCCTCTCAGATGAAAGCTGGCGAGGAAAGGTATGGGAGCCGCTCGTACGTCAAAGGGAACTCCTGAGCATCGCGACTCAGGGGCCTCACTGGTCACGTAGCCCCTCACCCCTTGGCACCGTCCTGGTGATCCGGATGCCCCAACGGCGGTTGAGGTATGCGCGGGGGCGGGCCCTGCCGACGCAGAGCTCAAGGCGCTCCAAATCTCCAAGTTGACACCGCCTTCACTGCGTTCCCTTCATGAGGGCTGCTCATACGTCAAGGGGGACTCCTGAGCATCGCGACTCAGGAGCCTCACTGGTCACGTAGCCCCTCTCCCCTTGGCACCGTCCTGGTGATCCGGACGCCCCAACGGCGGTCGAGGTATGTGTAGGACCGGGCCCTGCTGACGCAGAGCACTACAGCAAGCAGGAAGGAAACGAGGCAAGGAAAGAAACCACACAACTTAGCAGTCATTACAAGCATTAAAATGTCTCCGGAAATGCAAACAAGTCTAACGCCTCCACGAGGCACGATGAACGTTACAGGAAAAGACCCAGGAAGAGGAATTAGGAGGAGCTGGCGCCACCGCCAGTCCCGATCACGGGGAGCTCGTCGTCGATATCATTGCCGTTATCATCATCGTCACTAACCCTTGCAGCTGCAGGAGGAGGTGGGGGAACGGCGACGCAGGCGAATTTCTTCAGCAGCGCCTCCACGGCGCCCTCCACGGCCATCGTCGTGGCGGCGCGAACCCCAGGATCAACCGGATGGATCACGGAGCCGAAGTCGAAACTCAGCTCGCGAAGGTAGAGGTGGCTAAAGACGCGCGTCGCGACCGCGGAGAAGAGGTCGCGACACTCACTCTCCAAGACGTTCTCCACCCGGGCGATGCCACCCTCAAGCACCTCGACGAGCTTTGAAGAGAACCCCACGAAGCCGCTCTCAGGAGCCACCAAGGGTTCCGTGAATCCCCCCCGGCAGATGGACTGTAGCGCCTGGCGAAGCCTGAGTTCGATGGAGGGGAGGGCGTCAAGCTCCGCAACCTTCCCCTCCTCGGCCGCAGCAAGGGCCTTCTCCCTGGATTCAAGCCGAGCCTCTTCCGCAGCTACCTCCTCCTTCGCCCTGTCCAGACGCTCTCGCTCCGCGGCTTGGTTGGCCGCCTCCTTGGACAGCGCGGCATCTCAATCGGCAAGTTTGGCTTCGTAGGTCTTGAGGTCCTCCTCCCGCTGGCGAAGCTGGTCTGCGAGCGCAGTTTTTTCCTCCTGTAGAGCCTTCAGGCGAACCTCCACCTCGTCGCAGCGCTTCATGGCAGACGCTGCGTCAGCCAGCGCCGCATCACAAGCTGCCTTGGCTGACGCGGCCTCCTTCCTGCTCCTGGCCGCGGTGGCCTCGACCTGGCTCCAGACAGCCATGACAGAAGAATCGGCCCGGAGCCACCCGGAGAGGAGCCCCAAGCGCTCCTTCGCGAGGCGACCATCGGCGCTCCCGAGGGAGCCCCGGACCTGGTCCAGAGCGGCGTAGGCCCCATCCAGGGTGCCTAACTCGACCAAAAGGCCGCAGGTCGGAGGCACCAGGGCCTGGCCCGGAGGTGGCGTATGCGCGGCGGCGGGGACCGCCTCCAGGGGGGCAGAAGCATGGAGAACAGAAGGCGCCGGGGGCTGTGCTACTACCACAGACAAGACGGGGACGGATGGTCCTATGGCCAGCTGGCCCACGGGGGCTGGCCCTTCAGACAGCGGCGCGGACGTGCCCCAAGGGCAGAAACGGCCTCCCCAACGGTCATCGGGGGCTCCACGGCCGTGACGGGGAGAGTCGCCCCGCGAGCCTCCTCGCCCGCGACGTCTGGCACCTCATCAGGCGTCGGCAGGGCACCAGGAACGGGCATCGCGTCGGAAAGCACCTTCCGCTTGACGTCCGCCTTCTTCTTCCTCGCCTTCAGCACGGCAGCACTCCTGGTTGCCAAGCAAGGGAGGGACCATCAGCACGTAAGCCGCCGGCAGGCGGCCAAAGCCAAGCAAGATTACTTACTCTTCGACGTCGACCCACTTCCTCTTCTTCTCCACCTCGACGAAGGCAGGAATGCCCTCGCCCTCCTCCGGGGAGGCGCCGCCGCATGGGGGAGCAGGGGCACTGTCCGCAAGGGCAGCGGCCGGAGAGGCCATTCCGGCCCCAGACACGTCCGCCTCGCCCACAGGCTGTAGTTCGGGCAGGGGCGAGGCGGGCGCTTCGGCCACCTTGCTGGCGCAAGCAGAGCACTCCGGAGGGGGCCTGGCCTCGCGTTTCCTCGGGGTCGCCCGGACAGCGAACCGGGCGGCACAAGGAGAGGACCCTGGCAAGACGCGGAGGACTCGCAGCAGAGGCTTCGCCGGCATCGTCGTCGTCTTTGAAGACGCGGAGAAGCGCGCTCCGTGATGGAGGGGACACTTCCTCCCAATCGTCGTCCGCTGTCTCCTCCGAGTCTTCCCCGTCTGCGGCGTCGCCGGAGGACACCGCCACTGGGGAATCAGAGCACTCGGCCGGGGAGAGCCCCAGTTCGTCAAAGGTGGGCATCGCAGCGACCAGATCAGCCTTGTCATCGCGACAGTACAACGGGGCATAGGTCTCGGGAATGTCCCCGGGGTCACCGTTGAGCAGGGTCGCCATAGCCCTGTTAAATTCCTCGGGGGTCAGGCGTGCGGACCGAAGCCTGATGTTGTCGCCGCTGCCCTCATAGTCCCACATGGGCCTCGAGTGAGACTGGACGGGCGCCAGGCGCTGCGCCAGGAACTCCTTCACTATCATCCCCCCGGTCAGCTTCCTAGCATTAATGTCCCGGGAAATCCGCTCCAGGATGGGCTTGGCCCGGGAGTCGGAGAGCTTCGCGGAGCTCCATGCATGAGTCTTCTCCGGAAACCCCCTCGGGAGATCCAAGCAGGAGTTGACGCTCTTGAGATCCCAGAAGACCCAGCGGTGCCTGAAGTTCTCCACCTTCTTCCCGGCCTTTAAGAGCATGTTCCCGCTCTGGACCGCGACGAAGGAAATGCATGCAGACCACTGAGCGCCATCATGAAGCCGCAAGCTGAAGAAATTTCGCAAGAGGGCCACCGAAGGCTGCACGCCTACGAAGGCCTCGCAGTAAAAGGCGAAGACAGACAAGAGCAGGATGGAGTTGGGTTGGAGATGGAGAGCTTGGATCCCATAGTGCTCAAGGATGGTGGTGAAAAACTTGGAGAAAGGCGGGACGAGCCCAGAAAAGATGCTATGGAGGAAGAAAGGGAAGGCCGACTTGGCCAGGCGATGCTTCTCCACGGAGCCGCACCATATCAAGGTCCGCCCCCACTCATTGGTACCATCCGCCGTCGACGGAAGTACTGGGGCGAGGTCACCGTCCTTGGCTATGGTGGACTCTGAGAGCGCCGGCGAGATGGGAGCAGAGGCCGAGCTCTGGGCTTCAGGTTTCGACTTGCCAGCGGGAGCCATCAAGAAGTCCTTGGGGCCGAGGAAGCAAGAAGGAAGACGGTGCGGTGTTGAGATCTGGAGAGGTCCTCGCAAAGGATGGAGATCTGGAAGGAGGAGCAGGAGCGCAGAAGAGGAAAGCAATAATGGCTCAACGCCGGGCGGCAGGCTTTTGTCGGTTCGGGCAGTTGCCGAGGAGACACGGGAGCGGGGATGCCCGCGTCCAACCGCGCACCGCACGCCAGACCTGGCACGCACGCAATAAGGGCCCGCGGCACTCCGGGCCATCTTCTTCGGCTTCACCTCGAAGCCAACTCGAGCGCGCCTTGGGCCCAGGGGCTACTGTCGGCGTTCTGGGAACAGGGGTACCCAGACATGCCTGCCTGCGGCCCAGGGCATGGCCCACTTGACGGTCCGTGCGGCCCTGTGCGGCTTCACTCAAGACAAGACCCTCGCGAGAGTCCTGTCCTCGCGAGGAGGACAACGCCAAGGCTCATGCAGGGGGATAGGCCTCCCCAGGCCCCCTCCTGAGTGGCGGATATCTCTATGCAATGCTCGGCCTCGGGAGGTCAAGGGTGACGCCAGCCAGGCCAGGCGGGTACCAGCACGCCAGAGGGGGCAGTTTCCTCTTTAGTGCAAAGGAGGCGGGGACGAGCGCAGGTTCCCGAGACGCCCTGCCAAAGGTTGCCATTCCGGTGCAACAAGACCCAGCCAGCGGGCGCGGCAGGACGGATGTCATCACCGAGCCCACCACTGCATCACCAACAGCTACTTTGTAGGCGAAGACCACCTTTCGTCAGGATAAGATGTACCTCATTTCCCCTTTCGAATTTGGCCGTTGTGGGATCCCTTCCCGCCATTACGATAAGGGAAGAGGACCCGGGCCGCTATAAATAGAGGATAGGCTACTCTGTAGAAGGGGATCGGACGCCACCAGAACGCACTCGCGAGGGAACTCACCACTGTACTAGTTCATCCACAAACCTCCTCGTGGGGCAATCCAACAAAAGCAGGAGTAGGGTTTTACGCTTTGCAGCGGCCCGAACCTGGGTAAACTCTCGTGTGCTGTCTTCTTCCTCACCATCGAGCGGGGTTATCGGGTTGAGAGCTGCGAGGGGGCGAAGCTGTTGGGGATCTTCGCACACGCCAGTGAGTTCAAACTTCCTAGGGTTTTTGCGGAGCCCGAAATCCGACAAATTTCTTCTTTAATAGGGGGATGATATTTAAACCACTTCTCTTTAGGGAGATCGACATGAGTAGCAAATGATTCACAGAAAGAGGCTACTATCTCAGAGTCAAGTCCATATTTAGTGCTAAACTTGTGAAAAGCATTGATATTCATAAAAGATTTAACACAATCAAACATAAGTTTTATACCTGACTCATTACCTTCGTTGAGTTCCCAATCTTCAGAGTTGCGTTTAATTCTTTCTAAGAGATCCCACTTGAATTCAATAGTCTTCTTCATAAAAGAACCAGTACAAGAAGTATCGAGCATGGATTGATCATTATGAGAAAACCGAGCAAAAACATTCTAAATAATAACTTCTCTCGGGATATCTTGATTGGGGCATGAATATAACATTGACTTAAGCCTCCCCCAAGCTAGAGCGACGCTTTCTCCTTCACGAGGCCAAAAATTATATATATAATTCCGATCACGATGAACTAGATGCATGTGATAATTTTTTTGATGGAATTCTAATTGCAATCGATTCCAGTTCCATGATCCAATATCATCACATAGCCTATACCATGTCAATGCTTTTCCCTTCAAAGATAAAGGTAATACCTTCTTCTTCACTTCATCTTCAGGTAAACCTGCAAGCTTAAATAATCCACACACTTCATTCACATGTATTAGATGCATATCAGGATGTTCAGTTCCATCTCCTGCATAAGGCTTAGCTAGTAGTTGTTCTACCATACCTGAAGGAATTCCATAACCAATATTTTCAATAGGTGCAGTAGGTTGAGGGGCACCTAATTGTGGTTCCGATCGAGGTGAAGATACCCCGAACAAAACCCTCAAAGGATTGTTTTCCATAGTATCAAGTGACAATAAATTTTAGCACGTAGTATAAGTTTTTCCTTACCGATTTCCACTTACCAAGGGCGCTTCACTCCCAGGCAACGATGCCAGAAACGAGTCTTGATGACCCACAAGTATAGGGGATCAATCATAGTCCTTTCGATAAGTAAGAGTGTCGAACCCAACGAGAAGCAGAAGGAAATGACAAGCGGTTTTCAGCAAGGTAATTTCTGCAAGCACTGAAATTGTAGGTAATAGATAGTTTGATAGCAATATATTTGGTAACAAGCAAGTAATGGTAACGGTAAATAAAGTGCAGCAAGGTAGCCCAATCCTTTTTCGGCAAGGCACAGGCCAGAACCATCTCTTATAATAGGCAAAGTGTTCTTGAGGGTACATGGGAATTTCATCTAGTCAGTTTTATCATGTTGGTTTGATTTGTGTTTGCTACTTTGATAATTTGATATGTGGGTGGACCGGTGCTTGGGTGTTGTTCTTACTTGAACAAACCTCCCACTTATGATTAACCCCCTCGCAAGCATCCGCAACTATGAGAAAAGTATTAAGATAAAATCTAACTATAGCATTAAACGTTTGGATCAAAATCAGCCCCTTACGAAGTAGCGCATAAACTAGGGTTTAAGCTTTTGTCACTCTAGCAACCCATCATCTAATAACTACTCCACGATGCATTCCCTTAGGCCCAAGGATGGTGAAGTGTCATGTAGTCGACGTTCACATGACACCACTAAGGGAATCACAACATACGTATCATCTAAATATCGAACACATATCAAATTCACATGATTACTTGCAACATGACTTCTTCCGTGACCTCAAGAACAAAGGTAACTACTCACAAGTAATATTCATGCTCAAGATCAAAGGGGTATTGAATAGCATAATGGATCTAAACATATAATCTTCCACCAAATAAACCATATAGTAATCAACTACAAGATGTAATCAACACTACTAGTCACCCACAGGTACCAATCTGAGGTTCCGGTACAAAGATTGAACACAAGAGATGAACTAGGGTTTGAGAGGAGATGGTGTTGTTGAAGATGTTGATGAAGATTGGCCTCCCAAAGATGAGAGGGGTGTTGGTGATGACGATGGCTTTGATTTCCCCCTCCTGGAGGGAAGTTCCCCCGGTGGAATCGCTCCGTCGGAGGGCAAAAGTGCTCCTGCCCAAGTTCCGCCTCGAGACAGCGGCGTTCCATCCTGAAAGTCCTTTCTCTATTTTTTTCTAGGTCAAAAGACCTTATATACCAGAAGATGGGCACCGGAGGTGGGCCATGCTGGGCACAACCCACCAGGGCACGCCTGGGGGGCCTGGCGCGCCCTGGTGTCTTGTGCTCACCAGGGTGGCCCCCTCCGGTAGCTATTTGCTCCAGTATTTTTTTTATATTCCAAAATAATTCTCCGTAAAGTTTCAGCTTATTTGGAGATGAGCAAAATAGATATCTCTGATATGCTTTTTCAGATCCAGAATTCCAGCTGCCGGTATTCTCCTTCTTTGTGCAAACCTTGCATATTATGAGAGAAAAGGCATTAGAATCACTCCCTAAAGCATTATTATTCAGCAAAAATTTATAAATAACAGTAGGAAATCATGATGCAAAATGGACGTATCAGCCAGCCCCCGCGCGCGGGAGGCCCAAGGGGGAGCCGGTGGGCGCGTGCCGCGGAGGGGGCCTGCAGTTGCCGAAGCGAGGGCCATTCACCCTGAGACTGGTACGACCCTCGATGAGGGGGTTCTTCGTTGGCTTCTCCACCAGCGTGGAGCATGGGTCTTCCACTAGGCGTGGACATAGTCGCGGTTCGACAGTTATTCCGCCAGTGCGGAACATGGGGCTTCCACTTGCGCATGGGCATAGTCGCGGTTCGACAGTTATTCCGCCAGCGTGGAGCATGGGGATTCCACTTGGGCATGGGCGGGAGTCCTCCCGAGGCCGCAGCCTGGCGTGGCGGGAGGCTCCGGGGCATGTACATCCCCTAACTCATTATTATGTGAGAGTTTCACGGGCGGCGATAAAGGAGGTGTCCTTTCCTCGTTCTCCGAAGACAGGCTCGGGACCCTTTCCTCGTTCTCCGGGCGGCTTTGCACCCAGTTTCCGGCGCGACTGCGCGCTCCCGCGACCCATAACACGGGCGTGGAGCGCACCACATAATCGTGATGGCCCTGCGTCAGGGGCGGCGAGGCGCTCGCCCAGGGGCGGCTTCACCCACGCCGACCCAAGCTGAGCCATGCCCCCACTACCTGCCCGTGACGGTTCTCCGAAAGGGTGGGACACAAGGACCCTAGTGAGGTGATTTGCACAGGGGGCCAGCCCATGAGACAGAGCTCGGTCACTTGGATTCCTCGGCGCTGCAAGGACAAGTCCTAGCGCAGACGTCGTGTCCAGCTCTCCTCCACGGAACCGTCGAAGGGCGGTCGTTTGGGCGCGAAAATCCCAGGCGATGGCGAGGCGCTAAAGCTTAAAGCTTAAACAAACACCATAATCTCAACAAGGGTTAATTGGGTTCATTACATAACGAGGGAGTCCCAGCTTCGGGGTAATGCAAAATACAAAAGGGGGAGAATGGGGGGGGGGGGGGCGCTTGACCTGAATAGACCACAAAAACACCATATGATCCAACTATATTAACAAAGCCCGTGATACAGCAAGATCGTGACATCTCAAGAACATGAGAGAGACAGATTGAACACATAGCTACTGGTACATACCCTCAGCCCCGAGGGTGGACTACTCCCTCCTCGTCATGGCCTTCGTCGGAATGATAAAGATGGCCACCGGTGATGATTACCCCCTCCGGCAGGGTGCCGGAACGGGGTCTAGATTGGTTTTTCGTGGCTACAGAGGCTTGCGGCGGCGGAACTTCTGGTCTAGGGTTATTTCTGGGGGTTTCTGAATATATAGGATTTTTGGGCGTCGGTTTCACACGAAGATGGACCACGAGGGGCCCACAAGACACCAGGGCACGCCAGAGGGGGCCGGCGCACCCTGGTGGGTTGTGGTCACCTCGTGGCTCTTCTGGCCCTCCCACGAAGCTTCTAGTGACTCTTTTGTTCCAAAAAATCGTCAAAAAGATTCGTTGCATTTGGAGAACTTTTATTTCTGCACAAAAAACACCACCACGATAGTTCTGCTGAAAACAGTGTCAGTCCGGGTTAGTTCCATGCAAATCATACCAAAACCATATAAAATTGTTGTAAATATGGCATGAATACTTCATAAATTATAGATACGTTGGAGACGTATCAAGGATGCCCACGCCAGCCCTGGTTAGGGTTGTTGTTGCGGTTGTCCCGCCTGCTAACACTGCTGCCGTATCCGTGACCGGCACCGCGGACGTTGCGGCCCGGGCACTGGCCGGCGCGCTCTCTGCAGGAAGGTCCGAACGCCTGACAGTCTCCCGTGTCGTGGGTGTGCACGTTGTGGTGGGCGCAGAACATCCCCCCCCCAGGTTCATCGCCGTCGGGGCCGGTCGGCAGACCAAAGCCGGTCACCGAAACCCGGAGGAGGAGGAGGAGGAGGCGAGGTGGGCCCTGCTCGGGCTCGTCGGGCTGAGGCCCGGCCAGGTCGTCGCGCAGCATTGGGGGAGGCTCGCCGCCCGCGCTCCCTCCTCCCGGCGCCCGGGGCCGAAGCAGGAGGTAGGGCGCCAGAGCCCTCCTGGCGACGGCGACGAGCTCGGCGATGTGGTCCACCCAGGCGTCGTAGCCCCTGTCCGTCAGGCGGTGGCGGAGCAATTCACTCGCAACGAGCAATGCGTCCTTCGCGTTCAGGTCTCCCACGTTAACGCAGGCCGAGGACGGCGCGATGAGACGGCCGTTCCGCTGTGCGGGGGGGGGCGCAAACGATCCCGTCGCTCGCGGGCGGCGCGGCCGCCGACAGCTTCGCGATGCGTCATGGGCAAGGCTATGGCGTCCGTTCGGAGCTGAGCGTGCTGCGCGGGCGTGGTGGGTGTCAACCATCGGGTCGGCGCGGGTGAAGCCGAGACGGAGCTAGAGAGCAACGGCGCACCCCTACCTGGCGCGCCAAATGTCGGAATCGGGGCTCCGGGGACCCAGAAAGGTTCGAACACTGGGGTGCACTCGCTCTCCTGCCCTACTCTGCCTCACAACCTCACAGCGACTCTCCGGTTGCTCGAGCTAAGGAAGACGAACAAAGGACACACAATTTATCCAGGTTCGAGCCACCTCGCGGTGTAAGACCCTACTCCTGCTTGTCTGGATTGCTTGAGGAGGATGAGTACAAGGTGTGTTATTTCCTACCCAGGGCTCGATCCCTTCTACGGTGGCTGGTTCCTACTCTTATATCGGCCCAGGTCCTCTTCCCCCAAAAATAGAAGGCGGGAAGGGTTGCCACAATGACCAATATGAAGGGGGACAGGACTGCAGCCTATCGTGACAAAAAGTGGTCTTCGCCTGTCAAAGCTCCTCGTCGTGACGTGCTTGTGGGCTCGGGAGTGACCTCCGTCCTGCCGAGCCCTCGGTCTTGGTCCTCTTGCACCAGAAAGGAAACCTTTGGGGATTGCTTTGGGAGCCTGCGAGCTGGCGTTGCTCCTCTAGCACCAAGGAGGAAAACCTCTCTGCCCGTGCCAGCTGATACGACCCTGGCACCGTATGGTACAGAGAGCGTCATCCATGTGCGAGTGCAGTGGTCACAAGGCCTTGTCGAGCCGACCCTGGGTGGGCCCTCCTCCTGAGGGCCTCGGGGGCGGCCTTGCGGATAGGTCGCGCGAAGTCCCTGGCGACGATGTCGCCGCATGCCTCGCGAGAGATGGGCCCTCACGAGGACCTTGCCCGCGAAGCTCATGGATGGGCCATACAGCGGCTAAGGCATCCCCCGCATCCTGGGTCGCAGGCAGATGGCCTAGGTACCCCCAATCCCAGCGGCCCGACAATAGCATCATGAAAACAAGTAAACTATGCATGCAAAAACAGAATCTGTCTAAAACAGAACAGTCTGTAATGATCTTTGCAATCACCATATTTTGTAACTCCAAAAATTCTGAAAATTTAGGAAGTACTGGGGAATTTGTATACCAATACTGTGTGAAAAAATCAGATCAAAAAGGCGTTCCAATAAAATCAGAGAAATTCTGCATTTGACACAAAAGTTTCTGTTTTTGCGCCATATCAATTCCGCTCATCATGCAAATCATCCCAAAGGCTTTACTTGGCACAAACACCAATTTAAACATAAAAACACAATAATTACAGTATAAATAATCATGTTATCACACCATGACATAAACAAAAAACAAAAAATGAAAGATAACTATTGGGTTGCCTCCCAACAAGCGCTATTGGTTTATGCCCCCAGCTAGGCATAATGCATATTATCAAGTGTTGCCATCTTTGGCACTCAATCCATATGTGGAACTCTTGATAGATTCATAAGGTGGTTTAATTCTACTTCTAGGGAAGTGTTCCACCCCTTTCTTTAGTGGGAATCGAAATCTTATGTTTCCCTCCTTCATATCAACAGTATCACCTATACTTCGCAGGAAAGGCCTACCAAGTATTATTGGACAAGACGGATTGCATTCAATATCAAGCACAATGAAATCCACGGGTACATAATTTCTATTAGAAAGAATAAGCACATCATTTATTCTACCCAATGGTTTTTTAATAGTGGAATCTTGTAGGATCAAAAGTATGTCTAGAGGGAGGGGGGGTGATTAGACTACTTGAGCAAATAAAAATTCTACCTTTTCCCAATTTTAAGTGTTGGTAGATTTTAGCAATTATAGCAATTCAAGTACACCCTACACATGCATGTCTAAGAGTATAGCAGCGGAAAGTAAAGAAAAGCATATGAAGTAGAGGGTAGGAAGGTAAAGACAAGCATATGAAGTAGCGGAAAGTAAAGACAAGCAATTTGAAGACACGAAGATTTTTCCCGTGGTTCCGATAGGTGGTGCTATCGTACGTCCACGTTTATGGAGTCTTCAACCCACGGAGGGTAACGGTCGCGAGAGTCCATGGAGGGCTCCACCCATAAGGGTCCACGAAGTAGCAACCTTGACTATTCCATAACGGCTTCCGTCCACGAAGGACTAGCCTCACTATGGGTAGATCTTCACGAAGTAGGCGATCTCCTTGCCCGTACAAACTTCTTGGTTCAACTCCACAACACGAAGTAGGAGGCTCCCAAGCGACACCTAACGAATCTAGGAGGCACCACCCTCCAAAAGGTAATAGGCTCGGCAATGTCGATGAACTCCTTGCTCTTGTGCTTCAAGATGATAGACTCGTCAACACACAATCACTCTCTCACAGATTTGTCTTTGGTGGAAGAGATTGATTTGGTGGAAAGCAACTTGGGGAGGCTAGAGATCAAGATTCATATGGATAGAGTGGAATGGCTTGATCTCAACACATGAGTAGCTGGCTCTCTCTTAGAAAATTGGATGGGGCAAGTATGGAATAGTTCTGAGTGCTTCTGTTTCGAGTGGGTGGTGGTGAAGGGTATATATAGTAATCCCCAAAATTCAACCGTTACACCTAAAGTGACCAACTCGGTGACACCGAAGTGTAAAACTCGGTGGTACCGAGTTGCTCCAAAGGTGGCAACTTTTGAATCTCGGTGAGACCGATATATAAATCTCGGTGGTACCGATCAGGTGTCCAACGGTCAGAATCCAAATCACGGTGACGCCGATCCAAAAACTCGGAAATTCCGATTTTGTGAATCGAGTCAACAGAAAGTTGGCAAGCTGAACTCGGTGGCACCGAAGTGGGATTGGTTTCACCGATGTGCTAGGGTTTGGCATGGCTCTGTCTGAGTTTGGGAATCGGTGGAACCGAGTGGAAAATGTTGGCTTCACCGATATTCATGAATGGCTTTTAGACTGAATTTGTGGGAGAGTTTGTGGGTGTTTTTTGTGACTATAACTTGTGCACGTGGAGCATCTTGTTCACCAACAGTACCTTACCCCCCTTTTAATAGTATTGGCTTTCCTATGGACTCGAAGTGATTTCTCATGCTTGAAGCTTTGCCAATCCATTTCCTTGCTTCTAGGGGTTTCTCCACAATCCTTTTGCCAACCCATCATTGAACTTTTCCTGAAATATGCTTAGTGGAAACTGTCGGATTTCGGGCTCCGCAAAACCCAAAGAGATTCGAACACAGGGGCGTGTGCGAAGATCCCCACTAGCTTCGACCTCAAGCTCACAGCTCGACAGCCTAGCTCGATGAACTCACTCAATCACGGGGAAGAAGATCAGCACATGAGGATTTACCCAGGTTCGGGCCGCTGTGAAGCGTAAAACCCTACTCCTGCCTTTTGGTGGATTGCCTCACGAGGAGGTTTGTGGATGAACTAGTACAGTGGTGAGTAGCCTTGCGTGGGTGCTCGGGTGGTGTTTTTCGTCCTCCTCCCTACGGAGCAGCCTAGCCTCTATTTATAGCGGCTCGGGTCCTCTTCCCTTATCGCTATGGCGGGAAGGGATCCCACAACGGCCAAATTCGAAAGAGGGCAGGAGGTACATCTTATCCTGACGAAAGGTGGTCTTCGCCTGCAAAGTAGCCGGTGGTGATGCAGAGGTGGACTCGGCGATGACATCCGTCCTGCTGGGCTCGTGGTCTTGGTCTCATTCCGCCGGAATGGAAACCTTTGGGGGTGCTTTGGGAACCTGCGTACGCCCTTGCCTCCTTTGCACCAAAGAGGAAACTGTCTCTGCTGTGCGCGCTGGTCCCCACTTGGCCCAGCTTGCGTCATCCTCGACCTCCCGAGGCTGATCGTTGCATAGGGATCTCCGCCCCTCGGGAGGCGACCTGGGGAGGCCTCTTCCCTCTGAGGGTCTTGGCAACGTCCCCCTCGCGAGGGCCTTGTCTTGAGTGAGGCCTCGCTGGGCCGTGCTTGGCTGTCGAAGTGGGGCACGCCCTAGGCTGCAGGCTGGCAAGTCTGGGTACCCCCATTCCCAGAACGCCGACAGCAGCCCCCGGGCCCAAGGCGCTCTCGAGCTGGCTTCTGGGCGAAGCCGAAGAAGATGGCCCGAAGCGCCGCAGGCCCCAATCGCCTGCGAGCCCAACCTGTCACATGGCAAAAAATGAGGCGCAGACGCCTCCACTTCCCCATGGCACCTCGACAAACACTCCGGCTGACCAGCAACTGGCGCACGTCGCAGGGCCATTATTGCCTGGGACGAGGAGGGGTGCCGGTTGGCCTCCACCTGGTCATAAATGGGCGGAGGGGACGGAGCCCCCAGCCCATTCCAACTTCTCGCTTCCCCACCTTCGTCCTCCGCCTACTCGATCATGACGCCGGTGAGGAGGTTTTTCGCCATCGAGAAGGGGAAAGCCTGCCAGGAGGGGCCGGACCAACAACCTCCCAAGACGAGCCGGGGTCGTCCTCACAAGTATACCGAGGCGTCATCGGCGGCGCCCCATGGGCGCGGTCGTGCTTCCGCGAGGGCAGGTGCCTCCACCGGCGCAGGCGGAGGCGGCGGGCGCGGCGGCCGTGGTCGAGGAGGGAGACCCGTAGTAGGTGCCCGGCCATCGCGCCCGCGGGCCCACACGGCCGATACAAGCCAGGAGTTCCTGGTGGAACGGTTGTCGAGGAGCCTTCCTCTGATGAGGGCGTTGACTCCGGCACCGAGGCGGGCGGGGGTCTGGATGGTGACAGCAGCTCCTCCGCCTAGGCTTCCCCTGTTTTCTTCCTCTGGTTCCTGTTACATCAAGAAGCACTTGGCCCCTGAGGGCGTTAAACTTTTGTGTAATACCTTCGTCTTCCTCCTTCTTATTTTAAACTGTCGGTTGCTTGTTTTGTGTGACGCACCCTCGTCCCTCCCGTGGAGTTTTGTGTCATCGTTGGTGTGGCACCACACACTCCCTCGCACCTTCGCCCGTACCGCTGTGCCGCTGCTCCACGCCCGGCGCTCTTCATGAGGTCCGCTGAGGTGTCACACTACGCCCAGCAGTGACGGCCCGTCGGGGCCTCACGAGGCGGGCCCTCCTGAGGTGGAGCGTCCCGTCCCAAGACCGGGGTTTTAGCGACAGCGCCGAGAGAGGCCGGATTCCTTCCTTCGCGCTGCCCTTCCCTGTACTTGGAGCAACAAGAGGCCCGATGGGGGCACATAGTAAACCGTAGTGCCTGCATTTTCACGTTAGCGTTCCTGTCCCATACCAAGTACTCAAGCTATCATCTAATTAAAAAGTTTCTGCTCCTCACGGTCGGGGTACTTAGCTTGGCAGGCCGTGGCGAGCTCGTGCGTTGTGAGGTGCAGCTGGGGCGTCTAGGGAGCTAGAGGATCCCACCAGGGAGGGCTTCTTCCTTGCGAGCGGAATGGTTTGGGAGCCTTTTCGGCACTCTACGTCGGCGGGGCCCAATCCCGCACATACCTCGACCGCCGTTGGGGCATCCGGATCACCAGGACGAGACCAAGGGGCGAGGAGCTACGCGGTCAGTGAGGCTCCTGAGGTGCGTTGCTCAGGAGTCCCCCTTGATGCTCAAGCGGCACTCTATGTCGGTGGGGCCCAATCTTGCGCATACCTTGACCGCCGTTGGGGCATCCGGATCACCAGGATGAGACCAAGGGGCGTGGGGATACGTGACCAGTGAGGCTCCTAAGGCGCGTTGCTCGGGAGTCCCCCTTGACGCTCGAGCGGCTCCCATACCTTTTTGCCGGTTCCTGCACCGGGAGGTGCCTGAGCCTCCCGAGGCTCCATGTTGCCGCGCCGGGCCGTAGCCGAAGCCCCTGAGTGAGGGTCGACCGCTAAAAGATGGATGCTTCCGAGGCAACATGCCCTTGCCGGCTTGCCCAGAGGCGCCACGCGAGGACCATGGTGCCAGGGCCTTGGCAAGGTGTGCACACCGTGCCCGTGCCTCCCCCACTCACGGGGTGCGTGAGCGGGAGACCGACAGGTGTCGATTCAGAAAACGAGACTTCAAGACCAGAAAAAGGAATCGCAAAGAGAGAAAATTCCCACCCCTTTTTCAAATAGAGTTATGAAACTTTCGAGTTCATTCCAAAAAGTAGCAAATCAAACACAAAAAGGAACAAGCAACAGCCGCGTCCGGCACCTAGGCTAGTCTTCGTCTTCGTCTTCCCCCAGCGCGGAGCATAGGGCTTCCACTAGGCGTGGGCATAGTCATTGGAGGACAGTGTTGTCTGCCAGCGCGAAGCATGGGGCTTCCACTTGGGCGTGGGATGGAACCCCTCCGAGTCCTCGGGGGGCTCCGGGCGTATACAGCCCACTCATTATTATGTGAGAGTGTCACGGCCGAAGATAGCTGGGCAAGCCCCCAGGCGCACGACCTATGTGCTCCCAACTCAGTCAAGAGCCATCCCGCGCATTTCTGCGCGGTTGCGCGCCTCTACAGCCCAAACCTGAGTGCACCGTTCCCAGCGTACCTGCGGGATTGCGCTCCCGCGGCCCAAACATGAGTACAGTGCACCCAACACAGCAATAGGAGTGTTGTGTCAGTGAAGCCGTCTCGTGAGGCGTCGGGGCACCGGCCAGACCACGACCCGAGGACCTCGCGAGGCCCTGCCTCCCGAGGGCCGTGCTGGTGCCCCCGTTGCTGCGCGTGGCTCGCGCTGCTTGTATCCTACCGATCCCCCCTAGGCGACTGCTCCTGCGGCCCAGAGGGCTCGGCTGGGTGCTGCTTGCTCGCGCGGGAGGCGGCTGCGCCGCGCCCCCGCGTATACTGGGACGCCCCCTCACTTGCACCAACCTGGCCCGGTGCCCCCTCAGTGGAAGGCCCCAGGCCCGGCTTGGAGAGGGCGTCCGGGACATTCTCCCTACTCCGTGGGAATGCTGCCACCCGCGGGGGGCACGCGATGCACAGCGCCGCCCGCAGGTACGATACTGCTCGGGACATAGGGTTCTGTGTAAAGGCCTTGGCTTCCTCCTGAACCGTCTTTGCGCGCCCCATGGGCAGCCTCCCTGGGCTGCACGGTGACGCCGCCCTGGGCGCGCGGCCCACGGACCCTCCTGCGCCGAGCCTCCTCCCGAAGCTGCTTACCTCTGACATCGCCACGGGGTTGGTCGTGCGTGTCTTGATGTGGGTTGCCTCCCTGGTTATCCACCGCACCTCTGTTATGGTTACCTGCCTGCTCGGAAGCCTGAGCCGCCTGATCCCTGCGCCGGGACGACCCGGGCTGTTGATGATCCATCGGCATGTGAGTGCGCGCGTTGAGGCACGCGCGGAGTGTCCCGTTGCTTTCTTCAAGGGCACCACCGGTGGAGCTGGACGGCGCCCCGAAGCCGGTCATCGGGATCCGGAGGAGAAGGAGCACGGCGTGCGGCGGGCCTTGCCCGGGCTCGCCCGGACATGGGGCTGGCACACCGTCTACCGATGAGGTGGGCGGTACGGCGAGCGAACCCCCAGCTCCCAGCGTCGGGGGTCGAGAGGAGTGGTGCGGAACCCAGGCCCTCCTCGCGACGGTGAACAACTCGGCGATGTGGTCGGCCCAGGCGTCGAAGCCCCCATGTGTCGGGCGATGGCAAAGCAGCTCACTTGCCATCAGCAGCGCGTCATGCGCATTGAGGTCTCCTACATGGGTACAGGGTGGTGTCGGTACCGTGGGCGCCACGCGCCCGCCGCGCGCCTGGCCGGCATGAGCAGCGACGGCGGTGGAGACGACGCTAGTGGCCTGGTAGCGACTGCCCAACACCGAGCTGACAGGGCGTGTGTCTTGGGTAGTAGCGGCGAGGTTGGTGAAGGCAGATCCGACGGGGCCGAAGGAAGCTTGTCGGGCGTCGGCCATCGAAACGACAGAGCGGAGAAGAGGCAAAGCTTGTAGAAGACTCCAACACGCCCCCTACCTGGCGCGCCAAATGTCGGATTTCGGGCTCCGCAAAACCCAAAGAGGTTCGAACACAGGGGCGTGTGCGAAGATCCCCACCAGCTTCGACCTCAAGCTCACAGCTCGACCGCCTAGCTCGACGAACTCACTCAATCGCGAGGAAGAAGATCAGCACATGAGTATTTACCCAGGTTCGGGCCGTTGCGAAGCGTAAAACCCTACTCCTGCCTTTTGGTGGATTGCCTCACGAGGAGGTTTGTGGATGAACTAGTACAGTGGTGAGTAGCCTCGCGAGGGTGCTCGGGTGATGTTTTTCGTCCTCCTCCCTACGGAGCATCCTAGCCTCTATTTATAGCGGCCCGGGTCCTCTTCCCTTATCACTATGGCGGGAAGGGATCCCACAACGCCCAAATTCGAAGGGGGACATGAGGTACATCTTATCCTGATGAAAGGTGGTCTTCGCCTGCAAAGTAGCCGGTGGTGATGCAGAGGTGGGCTCGGCGATGACGTCCATCCTGCTGGGCTCGTGGTCTTGGTCTCGTTGAGCCGGAATGGAAACCTTTGGGGGTGCTTTGGGAACCTGCATACGCCCTTGCTTCCTTTGCACCAAAGAGGAAACTGTCTCTGCTGTGCGCGCTGGTGCCTGCCTGGCCCGGCTTGCGTCATCCTCGACCTCCCGAGGCTGATCGTTGCATAGGGATCTCCGCCCCTCGGGAGGCGACCTGGGGAGGCCTCTTCCCTCTGAGGGTCTTGGCGCCGCCCCCCTCGTGAGCGCGGGGCTCTCGCGAGGGCCTTGTCTTGAGTGAGGCCGCGTTGGGCCGTGCTTGGCTGTCAAAGTGGGCCACGCCCTGGGCCGCAGGCTGGCAGGTCTGGGTACCCCCATTCCCAGAACGCCGACAGAAACATTAGTTCAATAACATATATGTTGTTATTAATTACCAAAACCACCAAGGGAGCAAAAGTGCTTTCAAATCCGCAAGATGCAAGTTTAGGGAACATTCATTTATATCACTGAGACCTAGCACATCACATAAAGATTTTGCTATAGTTGAAACACTAGCACCAAGGTCACACAAAGCATTGCATTCGTAGTCCATAACTTTTATTTTAATAGTAGGTTCCCACTCATCATGCAACTTTCCAGGAATAGAAACTTCTAGCTCAAGTTTTTCTTCATGAGCTTTTAGCATAGCTTCTACAATATGTTTAGTAAAAGCCTTATTTTGTTCGTAAGCATGGGGTGAGTTAATAATGGATTGAAGCAAGTAAATAAGTTCTACTAAAGAAAAATTATCATACTGAAAGTCCTTGTGATCCAAGATAGTGGGTACATCACTAGTTAAAGTTTTGACCTCTCCAAACCCACTTTTTCATTTTTATCATTAAGATCATCATCCTCCGAACAAACAGGACGCCTTCTAGCTAAAGTTGACTCATCTTAAGTCCCTTTATCATCTATTTTCAGATAAGTAAATAAAGATTCAATGGGAGAAGTACCAATCATTTTAAGATCTTCATCATGATTACGGTAAAAACCGGGTGGAAGAGTCTTTTCTAAGAACTCTCGCTTAGCTTTCAACCTAGTGGTCCTCTACTTAATTTCATTAATAGATATTTGTACTGATTCAATAGACTCATTAATATCATGCTTTGGTGGCAAATTTTTATTTTTAAGAGTTTCCACATCATGAGCAATCATATCCATGTTCCTACCCATATCGTCAACTTTATGCAATTTCTCCTCTACCATAGTGTTGAATTTTGTTTGAGAACTAATAAATTCTTTAATGGTGTTCTCAATATCAGTAGGTATCCTATTATTATTAGATGTGTTTCCATAGGAATTTCCATAAGAATTTCCATAGTTATTAGAGGAATTACCCGGATACGGCCTAGCATTGAAATTACCTCTATAAGCATTATTGTTGAAATTATTTCATGACACAAAGTTCACAGAAATAACATCATTATTTTGCTCAATCAAAGTAGACAATGTCATATCATTAGGATAAACTTGAGCATTCTTTTTTGCAATCATATTCATAAGAGCATCCATTTTATCACTCAAAGTAGTAATTTCTTCGACAGAAAACTTACCTTCTTACCAGTTGGAGCTCGCTCGGTATGCCATTGAGAATAATTTGGCATGATATTATCCAAAAAATTTGTAGCCTCTCCTAGTGTCACCTCCATAAAGGTACCACCTGCAGCAGAATCTAGAAGGTTTCTAGACACAAAATTCAGTCCAGCATAGAAATTTTGTATAATCATCCATAAGTTTAAGCCATGAGTGGGACAATTTCTAATCATCATTTTCATTCTCTCCCATGCTTGTGCAACATGTTCTTGCTTATTTTGTTTGAAATTCATAATTTGGTTTTGAAGAGATATAATTTTAGCGGGAGGAAAATACTTGGCAATAAAAGCATCCTTACACTTATCCCATGTTCCAATACTATTGCGAGGCAAGGATGAAAACCAAGCTTTAGCTTAGTATCTTAGTGAAAAAGGAAATAATTTTAATTTGACCACATAATTATCCATATTATTTTTCTTTTGCATATCACATAATTCAACAAAGGTGTTGAGATGAGAAGCGGGATCCTCATTAGGACATCACAAGATTTAGCAATGCAGCATTAATATCATAAAACTCCGCACTAGTGGCGGGTGGTATTGCTGTACTAATCAAATCATTATTACTTAGTAGTATTTGAGAAGTCACACAACTTAGTAGTATCTTGAGACATGGTGAAGCAAGTAAACTAGCAAGCAAATGAGTAAACTAGATAGTAAACTAGATAACTAAGCAAACAAGCAAATATAAATATTTTTTTATTTTTTATTTTTATAGCAAGCAAAATATAACATCAAATAAAAGTAGAACAAGTGAATGATAATTTGTGAGTAGGTACTTGATAGTAATTTGATGATGCTCCCCGGCAACAGCGCCAGAAATCCTTCCTGATACTTGTAAACTACGTTGGAATTTTCCCCAAAGAGGAGGGGATGATGCAGCAAAGCGTAGGTAAGTACTTCCCTCGGTGAGAACCAAGGATATTGAACCAATAGGAGAACCACCCAAATTCCTGTCTTCAGCTCCTACACACAAAAGAGCAAACACTTGCACCCAACGCGGGCAAGAGGATTGTCAATCCCCTTGAACTCGTTACTTGCAAGCGATAAGCAGTGATAGATAGATAATTTGATAAATATAAATTGTAAATAAAAAGAAACTAAATAATGTCAGAAAGGTATTTAGACTTTTTGTAATTATAATTGTGAGGAGACCCGGGGGCCAGAGTGTTCACAAGAGGCTTCTCTCTCGAAGAAGGCATACGGTGGGTAAACAAATTACTATTGAGAAATTGATAGAAAAGCGCATAGTTATGCAATATTTATTCACGACAATGATCATGTATATAGGCATCACGTCCATAAAGAAGTAGACCGACTCCTTCCTGCATCTACTACTATTACTCCACCCATCAACCGCTATCCAGCATGCATCTAGAGTAGTAAGTAAAAACGGAGTAATGCTTGGAGGAGGATGACATGATGTAGACAAAGTAAATCCAATCAATATGAATAAACCCCATAATTTTATCTTTAGTGGCAACAATACAATACAATACAATACAATACGTGCCATGTCCCATTCTGTCACTGGGATTGAGCACCGCAAGATTAAACCCACTACAACACACCACTCCCACTTGAAGATAAATCAATCTAGTTGGCAAAACCAATCCAATAGATCGGAGAGCATTACGAAGCTTTAACAATCTTGCAAATAAAATACCAGCAAGTATTCAATATCTTTTCATGAATAATCTGAACATAAACCCACAATTCATCGGATCCCAACAAACACACCGCAAAGATTGATTAGATAAGATAGATCACTGCGGGAGTCGTGGTGATCTTGTCAATGAAGAACATAGAGAGAAAGATAGCCATCTAGGTACTAAATACGAACCCGTAGGTCTGTGGTGAACTACTCACACATCACCATGAGGGCAGCAAGGTTGATGTAGAGGCCCTCCGTGATCGATCCCCCCTCCGGTAGGGCACCAGAACAGGGCTCCAGATGGGTGATACGTCTCCAACGTATCGATAATTTATGAAGTATTCATGCCATATTCACCTATTTTTACAATACTTTTATATGGCTTTGCTGCACTTTTTATGATTTAATTAGAACTAACCCGGATTGACGCTGTTTTCAGTAGAATTATCGTGGTGTCATTTTTGTGTGCAGAAAATGAAAGTTCTCGGAATCGCCTGAAACTTTTTGGTGATTTTTTCTGGAACATATGAGCGACATTGGAGTGTAGAACCACCTGAGGGGGGCCACGAGGCTCTCACAAGCTAATAGGGCGCGCCCAGGGGGGTCAAAGGGCCATGTTAGCTTGTGGGCCCCTCGTAACTCCGTTTTGCGTGATTCCAACGCCAAAAAATCCTATAAATGGAGAAACCATCAGAAATTAGGAGAGACTCTCCGCTCCACCGCCGCAGCCCTCTACATCGAAGAAAAACCAATCTAGAGAGAAAACAGAGAGGAAAACATAGAGAGAAATCCAATCTCGGAGGGGCTCTCGCCCCTCCGGGAGCCACGGAGACCAAGGACCAGAGGGGGGAACCTCTCCCCATCTAGGGAGAGGCCATGGAGGAGGAACCGTAAGGGGGGAGACTCTCCGCCCCTCTCTTTCGGTGGCGCCAGAGTGCCGCCGGGGGAACCATCGCCGCGGTGACCGTCTTCATCAACATCACCATCTCCATCACCTTCCCTCATCTATCTACGGGGGTCCACTCTCCCGCACCCCACTGTAATCCCCTACTTGAACATGGTGTTTCATGCCACATATTATTAATCAATGATGTGTTGCCATCCTATGATGTTTGAGTAGATTTATGTTGTCCTTTGGGTTGATTGATGATCTTGATTGGCTTGAATGTATGTTTTATTTCGGTGTTGTCCTATGGTGCCCTCCGTGCCGCGCACATGTGAGGGATTCTCGCTGTAGGGTGTTGCAATATGTTCATGATTCGCTTATAGTGGGTGGCTAGAGTGACATAAGCTTACACCCGAGTAAGGGGATTGTTGCGTATGGGAGTAAAGGGGACTTGATGTTTAATGCTATGGTTGGGTTTACCTTAATGATTTCTAGTAGTTGCGGATGCTTGCTAGAGGTCCAATCATAAGTTCATATGATCCAAGTATAGAAAGTATGTTAGCTCATGCCTGTCCCTCATATAAAATTGCAATAATGATTACCGATCTTGTTATCAATTGCCTAGGACAATTCCTCATACCATACCATCATTATTCCATACTTGCTATTTGTAACATATTGTAATATATTCTAAATCTATTTAGGGAAGCAACTATTTTTCATATTTTATTACTCCAATATCATGCAAAGCTATCCTCTTCATACCCACAACGTAGTTTTATTTCCTGTTTCTAGAAAAAGCAAACGCTCGGTGTACGTAGAGTCGTATCGGTGGCAGATAGGACTTGAGAGAATATTGATCTTACCTTTAGCTCCTTGTGGGTTCGACACTCCATACTTACCACTTCCATATTTGGAAAGTGGTACGATGATTCCTTGCACTTGGGGATTATCAAGCTCTTTTCTGGCGCCATTGCCGGGGAGCAATAGCGTGGGCTTAATATTTCCATGTATGCTTGTTTGCTTCTATCACTAAGTAGATTTTGTTTCCCTTTTGTTTATTTTTTATTTATTTATTTACTTGTGGGTGAAATGAACAAAAAATTTGAAAAATTAAAAACACAAAAAATTACTTGCCTCTTAAATAGAAGCATTTGGAAAGTTATGCATTGGAGAAGTGAGGGTCGACCTTGAACACTTGTGTTCATGCTCACGGAAACAATGTAGAATTTTTCATAGAAGTTTCTCATAAAAATAATTATTCCCTTACATATACCACTATGCCATAAAAAATAGTGTGCTTGTCATAATATTCATGATGCTCTTTTGCATGTTTCATCTACTATTCTTATGTGAGCATCATTGAAATCATCATGCCTAGCTAAAAGGCTTTAAAGAAAAGCGCTTGTTGGGAGACTACCCAACCCTTATCCTTTCTATTTTCATGTGTTCATATGATTAAGATACTCTTGTAATCATGTTTTGTGTCTTTTATTTGAATAATGTGCCAAGTAAAGCCTTTGGGATGATTTGGATGATAGTAGATTTGATCCTTTGCAAAAACAGAGAATTTTGCGTCCAGTGCAAAGTTTCTATGATTTTACTTGAATCTCGTTTTGATCTGAAGTTTTTACACAGTATTGGTATAGAAATTCCCCAGGTTGTCCTAAGTTTTCAGAATTTTTGGAGTTACAGAAGTATAGTTATCTACAGATGATTACAGACTGTTCTGTTTTAGACAAATTCTGTTTTTTGCTTGCATAGTTTGCTTGTTTGATGATGATATGGGTTATATCGCGGGGGGGGGGGGGGTATAAGCCATGGAGAAATTATAATACAGTACATTATGCAATAATTAAATATGAATAAATTTATAACAGTATCTAAAGTTTATGATTTGCCAATTATACTAACGGATCTCACGAGATTTTTGTTAAGTTTTGTGTGATTGAAGTTTTCAAGTTTTGGGTAAGATACCGATATGAGGAGAATAAGGAGTGGCAAGACCCTAAGCTTGGGTATGCCCAAGGAACCCCCAAGGTAATATCCAAGGCAGACTCAAGTGTTTAAGCTTGGGGATGCCCCGGAAGGCATCCCCTCTTTCGTCTTCAACACTATCGGTATACCTTACTTGGAGCTATATTTTTATTCGTCACATAATATGTGTTTTCCTTGGAGCATCATTTTATTTCAATGTTCTCTATTAGATGTTATCAATAATCATGTTTTTGAATAAAAGGTTCCAAGAATTGCCTTAAGATTTGTCAATTGCATGATTGATGTGTGACTATGTAAAAACAGAAACTTTTGCTGTAGTGTTTGAATTTTCTTATTTTACTGGAACGTGGAAAGTTTTTGAAATTTTTACACAGTAATTTCATACAAATTATTTAGCTTGTCCTAAATTTTCAAAAAAAATTGACATATAGAAGTACACTTTTTAAATGAATTGCTACAAACTGTTCTGTTTGGACAGATTGTTGTCATAGTTTTGTTATCTACTTATCCTAGAGTTTTCATGGCTTATATTGGTAGATATAAATTCTGGAAATGATAGTATACAATACCTAATGTTTGAAAATTATTATGCAACTTGTCTTGGCAGTACATGAAGTGTTGATTTAATTTTTATATGTACTAACCTATCTCACGAGTTCTTTTCAAGTTTTATGTGGATGAAGTTTTTGAGACTTAGGTGACAATAATCATGTTTTTGAATAAAATGATCCAAGAATTGCCTTCAGATTTGTCAATTGCATGATTGATGTGTCACTGTGTAAAAACAGAAACTTTTGCTGTAGTGTTTGAATTTTCATATTTTACTGGAACGTGGAAACTTTTTGAAACTTTTACACAGTACTTTCATACAAATTATTTAGTATGTCCTAAATTTTCAGAATTTTTTTAGTTACAGAAGTACACTTTTTAAATGAATTGATACAGACTGTTCTGTTTGGACAGATTGCTATCATAGTTTTGTTATCTACTTATCCTAGATTTTTCATGGCTTATATTGGTAGATATAAATTCTGGAAATGATAGTATGCAATACCTAATGTTTGAAAATTATTATGCAACTTGTCTTGGCAGTACATGAAGTGTTGATGTATTTTTTATATGTACTAACCTATCTCATGAGTTCTTTTCAAGTTTTATGTGGATGAAGTTTTTGAGACTTAGGTGAAACCGGGATATGAGAGGATTGAACAAGATACAAAAGCTCAAGTTCGAGGATGCCCAAGGCTCCCCAAGTCAATAATTTAGGAAGTATCAAGCATCTAAGTTGGGGAATACTACGCATCCCACCCCTCTTCGTCAACAATTACCAGTTAGCATATGATGATCATAAGTTTTTATTCGTTCTCTTGTGATATTTGATGCTTGTGATCTGCGTTGGGTTTTCTGTGAAGAGGAACGGGTGATGCAGCACAATGCCCGTCTACCACTGGCCCGGAGGACGACGTGCGGGAGGGCCCATGTAAGACAGCCCTGCTTTGGACGCCTGGAGGGAGCTGCCTCTGGAGGGGCGAGCCCTGACGGAGGCTGCCAGGCACGAGACCGCCTCACGAGGCCGCCTCATGATGCTCGACGAGCGGCACCAGCCGTGAGGCACCGCCCCACCACGTGGGTGACGCACCCGCTCGGAGGAGGGTAACAGAGGCCGTGCCGGTCGGCACGGACAGAGAGGATTTCCTTTCTGGTGGTTAGGGGGGGCGTCCACTGCCCCTCCAAAAGCAAGTTCCCCAAAGGTTGCCACTTTGGTGAAAGAGGATCAGGACGGATCGTCGTGCCAGGGCGAAGGTCATCGCCGAGCCCATGACCGCGTCACGAAGACTACTTTATTAGGTGAAGACCACCTTTAGTCAGGATAGGCCTGGCTCCTGTTCCCCTTCGAATTGCCGCCCTGTGGCCACCCTTTCCCGTCGATATTTTCGGGGAAGAGGATCAAGGCACTACAAAGGGGGAAGGTCTACGTCAATGTAAGGGGATCGAGCCATTCTCTCCCCCAACACCCCGTGTACAAGGGTCCATACTACTACGCCTCCAAGCAGCTTAGTAGGCAGCCCACAACAACCGCCGTCAGGCAAGTGCCTTACATCGTCAACGTAAACATGACCGTGCTGCTCTTCTCGGAGTCTACTTCGCTAGAGCCGCAAATTGCGGGCGAGTAGCACATGGGTGCCCGCACGTTGTTCGCTACCATGCCTAAAGTGGGGGAGAAGGCGTACGACAACAAGGAGAGGGAAATGTTCAACATCATTCACGATGGAGGCAGAGTAGGAGATGGTTATGAGGATGGATAGTTGGAAGATTTGGATTCCACCCAGTCCTGCAACTACACCCACACGTAGCCGGGCTACACCCTGACCGGCACGCAGTCCTACACTCAGAC
Source organism: Elymus sibiricus (assembly GCA_039707655.1). NCBI lineage: Eukaryota > Viridiplantae > Streptophyta > Magnoliopsida > Poales > Poaceae > Elymus > Elymus sibiricus. The sequence continues at coordinate 310,087,730 of CM077671.1, forward strand.
TGGCATGGGCATGCAACAACATGATTGGGACACCAGACAGGCGGAGGAGGATAAGGAGGACGTCGAGGATGATGATCCGCATGATTTTGCAGGTGATCCAAAGAAGAAGGGTGTTTAGACCAGATTTTGACATGGAAGAAAATGTTATTAAGATGGATTCAAATGAAGAAGTGCTCTACACGAAAAAGTTTTGTTGTGTTGACATGAACATCTTTGAAGTTTGGGCCATCATTATCCGATCTCATCTTGAAGGCCAAAACTGTGCTCAAAGTACTAAGATTTCACATTCAGAGTACTGTTCGGCCGATTAAGCCCCCAAGACGACCTCGTATGAGAAAATATTCAACACGAATTATCTTCGTCTTGTCAAAACGATCGATTTTGATGTAAAATCCATCTCACTCCGAGGTCATATGCAAAAGTTAGAACCATCGGAGCGCGGCCCTACCACGAGGCCAAAAGTGGCGTGCCCAATCAGACACATGTCTGATAGGTAGCGCCACCGATTGCTTGCCGGGCCAGAAGCTAAAGACGGGCTCAAACGACTATCTAGATGACCTTGTATGGAAAAGAGCTCTACATGAAAGTTGTGCGTATCGTCGAAACGGTCAACTTTGCTTTGGGTGTCATCATCATTTGAGTAATATATGGCCTGCAAAATCTCTACAAAACTCGGACAGCCTAGTCAACTACAGGACCAAATCCGACTGGAAGTTAAAGATGACCTCGTGGAGTGATCAACAAAAAAATTATTCGTCTCGTCGAAATAATTGATTTTGATATTAAAGTCATCTCAATCGGAGATCATATGCAGATTCTGTGGTCCACGCAAGGAGCAAGACAAGAGTTTGGGCCAGGTTCGGGTTGAATCCGAGTTAGACTAGGGCTAGGACTCTAGGACGTGAATTGATGTAATTTTCTTGTAAGGAAAGCCTAGATGAACCCTTTGCTTGTATGGGAAGTCCAGCCGCCTCTTATATATAGTGGAGGTGACGGCCGATTGAAACAACACACAGTCGAAAAAATCAATCTACACTTTTTACCCTAGTTTTTACATCTCTCCCTTGTTCTTCTTTCTCGTTCTTCGTTCGTTCTTCGTGTTGGAGAGCAGCGATCCTCGAGGCTCTAGGGGCGAGCGAACCGACCTAGGGCAGTCTATAGCCGCCGTGCGTCCAGACGGGGTCCTTCCTGGGCGTGTGGGGTTTCGGGCCTGCAAAAGCACCCGTCGACTGTCTTGCGTATCGCGATGTCGGTCGGGTCTCCTTCGATGTAAGCTGCAGTGCATCACCCCCGACATCGAGGGTACATGTGACGTGTTCGTGTGCGAACACACTTTTTAGCGACTTCACTAGGGACGAAGCTTTGAACGGTCTCCAACCCGTTCTTGCTACAAAGAGATCGTCATCTAGGGTTTGCAATCTACTAAGGTAATATGAATACCCAATTCACTTATGTAGATGCAAATACTGCATATGTTGCTGCTAAATCGTTTAATGACCATAATGTATCGGCTAGCCCTAGTTTTATGAATCATGCATCTAGTTATGTGCAACAGCCGATTCAGAATAATATCTATACTTCAACGTCATATAATTTTAGCAACATGCAACATATGTATCCCAACTCCCATGCATCGGTAACACCACAAATATATATGCCGATGAACAACATAATGAGTTTGGTTAATCAAGCTGAAACACCCCATGTAGGAACTTCCAATAGTATGCAACAAAGTGTTTCAACTTTTTATTCATCGGCAAATACCTTGAAACATGTTAATCAGAACATGCCGATGGATAGGGGAATTGGTCATGCTTCTACTAGTTTTTTGTCCAATTACCCTTAGATATCATATGCCAGACCTCATGCTACTAATTTTTTAGCACCATACGCAACTGTTGATGTCCATAATTCGGCTCCGCACCTTCACGATCATGGACGAATAAGTGAAACTTCTACAGGAGCACAAATGCCTTCACCTACTACCATGGCATATCATGTTCCCCCTACACAATTACAGAATTTCGGCAACATCTTATTGCCGAAGGAGTCTAAAGGCATCGAGGGCAAGAATATCCAGACTGGGTAATTGAGAACAAGCTTAAATTGTCTTTGGATTTGTGCAACTCTATTCGCCAAGAACTAATAGAAGATGGAAAGCCACATGACTTTGTTGCTTTAAAAGCTAGAGTTGAGCAAATGATGCATTCACCCAGTGTTGTAGCAACCAATGTACCCCATATACAATTGCAAAGTTTCGGCACCTCATTGCCGAAAGCGTCTAAAGTATTGGGGGCAATCCGATGAAGATTGGGCTGAAATTGGGCGTAACAAGCTTAAAGATAGCCTAACTGCGATGTTTGCTGAATTTAGACAAGAACAAGCAGCCTTGAGAACCAAAGAAAGAAAGAATAATGATTCGGATAACAAATATAATTCGGTTATTGAAAAGGCCGAATCAAATAGTACATGTGTCGAACATATTCAAGAAAAAGAGGATGACAAGCTGTTGGGGAGCTATTCGAAAAAGGAACAAGATATCGTTCAAGTCATGCAACCATCATGCTCTCCTAACATATTTGAAGAGGTATGCCTAGCAAGTGATTTACCTATTTTCCGATTTGGTCGCAACTTTATTGTTGCACTTCTATAAGAAAAAATCTCATAAGTAACTTTGTGAGACCAATGAAGAAGGGTAATTTATTTGTTAGCAATAAAATCATTATAGAGCATATCGGTCAACACATTGTACCATTCAAAGAGGCCGATAATGGCTTATTAGTGCAACCAAAGCTTCTGCCATTGCTTTATTTAGATTTCATATCTAAGTGGATAGCTTTGCGTGTTTCATACTTGGCTTACACTTGGTCTCAATTGAGACACATATGTTCTAACTATTTTGATTTGAGAAATTTAAAGCCAAGGTTAAATTTTATTTAGAAAACCGATGATAGTATAGTAACTTATCCAAAGACATCGGAGATAGAGTACAAAACACAATGCATAGCCGAATGGGGATATTCTGAACCATTCGTTTGCTTACATCGAAAGCCATTCTCACACCAAGATCGGCTACAAAACGAGAAGCATACCTTCAATTCAAGCATGTGTGATCAAATATTTGATTTGTTGCTGAAAAATAATTACATTAGAGTTCTTGATCACCATGTCAAGCCATCAATCCAAGGACTAATGTATTGTAAGTTGCATGATTCGTTCAAGCATAATTTGAAGGATTGCAACATGTTTTGTCAAAAAGTTAAATCGGCCATTGATAAAGGACGATTACAATTTGTTGAAATGCCAAGGGATGACCAGCCTATTCCGATAGGTCCTGATGGGAAACAGTTTTTACATCGGCTGCTTCAAGCCGACCCATTCAAACATGAGAAGGTAAAAACAGCGGATAATGGGATCAAGCTTTCAAGTAAAGAAGTTGTTGAAGAATGCAATGAAAATATTCTTGATGGCAAGAGATCAATTGAAGTTGCAACAAAGACACTAAGTATTGGGGGGCAACAAGAAAATCCAAAGATCGATGTGAGCACAACCAAATAAAGCAAAGGCCGAGGTAAGCAGAAAGGAAAAAAAGCCAAAACTCACTTTCGTGTAGCTTTTGGAAAAATATCAAAAGAAGGGTGACGATAAAAGTGTTTATTGGTCGAGTAATTCAAAAGCATCAAGATCACCCCCTAGGCGCAAATCTGAGGATCCGTATTGGAAAAGTGAAAATTTCAATGCAACATAGTCATATCCTTATTTTGGGCCTCTAATGCCAATGTCGTGGATGCCTCCATATGCTCACGTAAATCCATATTCATCATGTGTAGGATCGAAAGTATGTCTAGAGGGGGTGATTAGACTACTTGAGCAAATAAAAATTCTACCTTTTCCCAATTTTAAGTGTTGGCAGATTTTAGCAATGATAGCAATTCAAGTACATCCTACACATGCATGTCTAAGAGTATAGCAGCGGAAAGTAAAGACAAGCATATGCAATAGAGGGTAGGGAGGAAGATCAAACGCAATTAGAAGACACGAAGATTTTTCCCATGGTTCCGATAGGAGGTGCTATCGTACGTCCACGTTTATGGAGTCTTCAAACCACGGAGGGTAACGGTCGCGAGAGTCCATGGAGGGCTCCACCCATAAGGGTCCACGAAGTAGCAACCTTTACTATTCCATAACGGCTTCTGTCCACGAAGGACTAGCCTCACTATGGGTAGATCTTCATGAAGTAGGCGATCTCCATGCCCGTACAAACTTCTTGGTTCAACTCCACAACATGAAGTAGGAGGCTCCCAAGCGACACCTAACCAATATAGGAGGCACCACCCTCCAAAAGGTAATAGGCTCGATAATGTCGATGAAATCCTTGCTCTTGTGCTTCAAGATGATAGATTCCTCAACACACAATCACTCTCTCACAGATTTGGCTTTGGTGGAAGAGACTGATTTGGTGGAAAGCAACTTGGGGAGGCTAGAGATCAAGATTCATATGGATGGAGTGGAATGGCTTGATCTCAACACATGAGTAGGTGGCTCTCTCTTAGAAAATTGGATGGGGCAAGTATGGAATAGTTCTGAGTGCTTCTCTTGCGAGTGGGTGGTGGTGAATGGGTATATATAGGCATCCCCAAAAATCCAACCATTACACCTAAAGTGACCAACTCGGTGACACCGAAGTATAAAACTCGGTGGTACCGAGTTGCTCCAAAGGTAGTAACTTTTGATTCTCGGTGAGACCGATACAAAGATCTCGACAGTACTGATAAGGTGACCAACGGTCAGTTTCCACAACTCAGTGACGCCGATCCAAAATCTCGGAAATTCCGATTTTGAGAATCGAGGTAATAGAAAGTTGGCAAGCTGAACTCGGTGGCACTGAAGCAGAATCGGTTGCACCAACTATCTAGGGTTTGGCATGGGTCTGTCTGAGGTGGGAATCGGTGGGACCGAGTGGGAAGAATTGGTTGCACCGATTTTCATGATAGGCTTGGACAGACTTTTGTGGAAGAGCTTGTGGGTGTTTTTGGTGACTATCACTTGTGCACGTGGAGCGTATTGTTCACCGACAGTACCTTACCCCTTTTAATAGTATTGGCTTTCCTATGGACTCAAGGTGATTTCTCACAAAGTAAAATGTAGAGTCCTCTTTCTTGAAGCTTTGCCAATCCATTTCCTTGCATCTAGGGGTCTCTCCACAATCCTTTTGCTAACCCATCATTGAACTTTCCCTGAAATATACTTATTGGAAACATTAGTTCAATGACATATATGTTGTTATTAATTACCAAAACCACCAAGGGAGCAAATGTGCTTTCAATCTCCCCCTTTTTTGTAATTTATGACAACATATAGATCAAAGCTTCGACATATGATATAATCAATGAATATAATTGTCGCTTTGAGAAGTATGTGATAAGCAAGAGCTCCCCCTAAATTTGTGCATTATTTTGAATTTGCGTTTGAATGCAAATGCACAATCGATTAGGTACATGGGGCACTCTTTCATGTCACATACAACTTGGTGGTGTGCGAGAATAATATGAATAAATATCACAGCACAACACAATCAAGCAAAGGTGAATGATCATCTCATAAGCATCACAAGGATAGGAAATAGTAGCAATACGCATCAAGTGTATGATCAAACACCAACAAAGTTTAACACAAGAAAACAAACCAAAAGATATCAATGTTTTGAAAAGTGATAAAAAGCAATGCTCTAAAAAGCAATGCTCTCTCTCGAAGCCCTAATGATCTATACAACTTCTCCCCCTTTGGCAACAAGTTACCAAAAAATTCAAAGGTATATAGAACTAAGCGTCTCTCTGGGGCTGATCTCCTCCGGTAGCTGATGAAGGAGTCGAGAGAACAGCATCAGTGAAGATGTCAGCACACGTCATGGACGGAGTCAGAGTAGCAACTGGAGGTGCTGGAGGAGCTGAAGGAGCTGCGGCAGGTGCTGATGAAGAAGGTCTTGTCTCTGGAACTGGCACTGCGGCAGATCTGGCCTGAGACCTGAACTGAGTGGTTGTCTTGAGAGGTGGACTATCCTCATCATCATCTGTAGTGTGGGGACTGGGCACACCATCAAATTCCTTCTTGAGCTCATTCACAGTCACTGTGAGCTCATCCACTGTGTTGTTGAGAATATGAAACTTGGTATCAACAATCCTCGAGAGGCTCTCCGGGTTCTTCAAGATGTTCCCGATATCCTTCTGCATACTGAGCACAGAGCTAAGGAGAAGATCCATCTGCTCACTCCTAGTCTTTGACACCTGAGCACTAGAGTCTCTGGCTGCCTCTGCCTGTGCCTGTGCTATAGCTGAGGTGGGATGATCTGGGTCCATCACCACAACATTGTCTTCTAGCTCTGGCAAGAGTGGCAAATGTGGTCGATCAAGTGCATACGTGTGCTTCTCCAACTTGGAGTTGATAAGCATCTGAATATATGGAGCATATCCACATGACCTCTTCTGATCTGTAGCAGTTCTCTTCACTGTTTCAACTATCAAGTCCATCACTCTGAATCTGGCGTGTTGATCAAGATGGAGCAGCATGTTGATAGAATAGCCTCTTATCATCTTCTCATCTCCAGACTTAGGCATCAAGGTATGCCTCAAGATGGTGTTGATCATGCGTAGACCAGCCTGGAGGAAGTAAATGGATCCAAGCTTGTGAGATTGCCAGTTTGCAGCAGGGATCTCATTGTACATGTTCTTCATGGAGTTGTGGCTAGCCTTGGACTCAGAGTACACATCTAGGTCACCGTCTTCCGCCTGTGGAGCTCGTAAGATGGCAGCCCACTCCTCAACTGTGGATTCATACCTGGTGCCTTTTGTCATCCATACAATCCTACCATCTCCATAGAAATGTGCAGTCGAGTAGAATTGCATGATCATCTCGTCGTTCCAAGCAGTGAACTCCTTACCAACAAACTCATCAATACCAATGAAGTGGAAGTTATCTTGCACACTTGGAAAGTAATCTTCGTTGTCCTTGATGTGCTTCTAGTACACATATCTCATGTCACTCACTGCAGGGCTCTTATCAAGCAGAACTGTTTCATAGAAGTCTTGCTGTTCTTTTGTGTAGAACCTGTAGTCTACAGTTGTCCTTCTCCTCTGAGAGTAAGGATCGATCGCTCTCCACTCTCTCAGTCCAAAGTCCTTCCTCTTCTTCATGTCTTCAGTGACTGGATGGCTGGCATTATGCTCTGGAAGGTGTGGTCTTAGCTTCATCAAAATAGACTGTCTATCATCCTCGGCTTCTCTGAAAGTAGAAGCCTTGTTCTTGGTAGCAGTTGGGATGTCTCTGGAAAACCTCTTGGGTTTTGGAGCAGTGGACTTCTTGGAAGTGGCTGGCTTGCTCTTGGATGGAGCCTGGCTTGTCATAGCATCAGCAAGCAGCTTCTTCTTCTTCTTAGGAGGAGCCTTGGAAGTTGGCTCTTCCTCCTCTTCAGCAGCAGCAGCTTCGGGATCCTCATACATGGAGGTAGGTCTGCCCATAATATGTATAATCCTCTCCTGGACTTCTTCTTTTCTCCTGCCTTCTTAGGCATAGACTTCCTTGGGGGCTCATCAGTCAATGTTGCCCTAGCACTCTCTGGTGCCCTCACTGTCCCTAAGCTGGCATATTCTTTCCTTATTGCCTTCTTCTTGGATGAAGTGGCAGCAACAGTGCTCTTGGTAGTTGTATCTTTCTTGGGTAGCTTCTCAGGTACAAAATCTTCATCCTCCTCATCTGAGTTGAGCTTTCTTCTTGCCCTGGTTACAGCTTTGGGCAGATCTGGTGAGCTAGGTACATCATCATAGCTCCCTTCAGGACTAGTGCCTGAGCTCATATCAACATCCTTCTCTCTGAAATCATTTTGGCTATCATCTAATCCAGACATCTCTGACCCTGTGAAAAGAGTATAGAAGAGCAGAAGGGTTGAGTCATCACAAAATGCAGAGATTTTTCAAAGGTTGAACAAAGAAATTCTTAGATATAGCTTTCAGCAAAAAAGGGATTTCGGTGTCACTAAGTCAAAAGTTTCGGTACCACCGAGACGCACTGACCTCTTTACAGAAACTTGGCAGCAATTTCGATCGCACCAAAAATTGCCACTCGGTTTCACCGAGACTGTCCTTAGTAGTCCAAACCAAAAATCGGTAGAGCCGATTTTTCTGACTTGGTGGCACCGAGATTCGGTTTTGCAAATGGCTAGATCTAAAAGTCTTTCGTTTGCTAAGCTAATGAGGTTTCTAGAGGATTGAGAGAATTGCAATCAGTGGATTATCGATAAGAGTTACTCCAATGCGCATGAATCGGAAGGGGAGAGCAAAAGAGGGCCGGATCCATACCCTAACTCGGTGAAGGATCCGCTAAGGCGACGACGGTGGTGAAGATTTCGTCGGCGGCGACGATTCCCAACGGCGGAGGCGCACGGGGAGGCAAGGGCGATGACCAAGGGGTCCGGAGAGGCAGCTTAGGGTTGGAGGAAACAGACTTTTGCGATTGAATTTCAAAAGTCGGCTCTGCCAGGTAATATACCCTTTGCTGTCGGCGACACCGGTTCAAAATTATCGGTGCCACCGAGTTTCTCAACTGTCAGTTGACAGGGAAACTCGGTGTAACCGAGAATAAGGAATTGGTGTTACCGAGATTGAAAACCAAATCAACCCTAGGCATCGGTGAGACCAAGATTTTTGTGTTGGTTCCACCGAGTGCACTTGGGAGGTTTTAATGGTTAGTCCTTGTCGATACGGAACCCCGAGTGCTGCTCACACAGAGAGATCGAAAAGTCCTTGTTCAAATTTTGTGATGCAGCAAGAATGGAATATGAGACAACAAAGTATAGATAGCTAGAGAGGGGTCCTAGGCATTCTTGTCCATCCAATTGGCAAAAGAAAATCAAAGTCCAAATAGCAACAATTGGATGTCCTCGAATGAATAAAGAAATGCAGACCAACATGCTCACACAATAAGATGTCAAATGAAAACATGGCAAACATGCACATACATACTAGCATCTATCAAGCATTTTGGTGATGACGGGGTCATCTATATATGAGTATATTGACTTAGGAGCCAAGTAAGAATACTTGATCATAGGTCATACTCGTCGTTTAAGCACAAGTGGGGTTACCACTTTTACATAAAGCCTTTAATGTTGTCACATTCTAAGAGATGCTTTAACTCAAGTCTTAGAGTAAAGCTCCCCCTTGATGTGACATCCACCCTTGAGAGGGATAAACTAACCTTGGGTTTTGTCGATGAAGACTTCATGTAGGTGAAGTAGTGATGAATGCTCAAAGTTGATGAAGATCACCATGAGTTGGGAGCATCCTTGTTGTTTCTTACTCTTCTCACCTACATGGGTTAGTCCCAACTCACAAGAGACAAATACAAGGATATCTATGGACATGGAGTGCAAAGCATACATGATGATGTCCATGGATTTGTTGATTACCTTGTCCCTTGCTTACCTTTGAGGGAATGTGTGACTCCTTGAGCTACTGCATGATGTTGATGTTGAATGCAACTAGTTCTTACCAATAATGAATGTGAGTGAATTTCATTGGCGGAGTCACCCCTCAAGAACTTCTCTAGTTCTTCTTCTTGGGGACCCACATCAACTTGATGGGGCTCCTTGGTGTTGAAGTGGCACTTGTAGAAGTTGAGCTTGAAGTAGCCTTGGGAACCCACTCCACCAAAGCTTGGGATTCATCTTCATATGAGTCAATGTCCTCTTGAAGCTTGTCCTTGCCCTTGAGCTTGTGGTCTTGTGGTGGAAGGTCATTTTGAGCTTTCGTTCCCTTGGGAAGAGTATGTTCATACTTCTCCCTTTGAGGAACAAACTTGGGCTTGGGGTATTGACCTTCTTCCCATTCACTCCATTTGCGTTGAAGTAGCCAATGCCATGGTTCTTCCGGTATCCTCCGTGCTTGCGTACTATCTCCTCAAATTGCTTACAACCGGCAAGACTCTTGTAGATACCTTTCTCTATAATCCCTTTCAAAAGTTCATTTTCTTGCTCAAGTGTAACTTGGCTAAGAGAATCATTATTAGTGGAATCAATAGAACTACTAGAAGCAACATTATTAGGTTTACTCTTTTTATTGTTGCTACTAGATGAAGAACCTTTCTTGCCTTTGTTACTAGTTTGTCTAGGTTTAACTTGTGGCATAAATGTAGACAAGAGTAATCGTTTGGCTAGATAAGATGAAGTTTTCTTTCGGAGATCGTCATTGATAGCTTTAAGAAACTCATGTTCTTGCTCCAAGGTGAGCTTCTCGAAGCGTAGCTTCTCATGAGTCCTTACAAGCTCTCTATGATCTTCTAGAGTAGATTCATGGGCTAACTTAAGAGTGTTTAATTCTTTAGTTAGTCGTTCTATTTCCATCTTATCATCATCAACCGACTTATCTTGACTAACATGAAAATTATCAAGTTCATCTTGACTAACATCACTAGCTTTATCAAAGAGCAAGTCATCATCTCCAAGTAAATCATCTTCATCACTGTTGAAATCAAGATACTCGGGGTGTGATACCTTGGGTCCTTTAGCCATGAAGCAACTTCCACACCCTTCATTTGGTGAATCAAATAGATCATACGAGTTGGTAGTCACTAGTGCAAGTCCGGCAACACCTTCATCTTGATTATAGTCGGAGTTGGAGTGATAGCTTCTCTCGGAGTGGTTGTCGAATTCGGAGCCGAAAACCCATTCACCAACATGAGCTTGATGTCTACTTCTTGAGTAGATCTTGGTGTACTTGTCCTTCTTCTCCGAGTCCCTACTTCTCTTGGAGGGTCTTCGTTCATAACGGTCATCTCTACTCCTTCTCTCTCTTCGAGGTGATTCATCTCTTGAGATTCGTCTTCTAGGTGACTCTTCTCTTCGTTTGTAGGGAGTCGTGCACTCATTGGAGTAGTGTTCGGGCTTCCCACAATTGTAGAAGTTTCGGTCACGACTTGACGAGCGCTTCTCTTCATATCTTGAGTTGGAGCTTCGTTCTTTGCCTCTATTCTTGTAGAACTTGTTGAATTTCTTCACCATGAGGCTTATCTCTTCATTGGTGACAAGTTTGTCGCTTGAAATTGCGTGAGCATCACTTGTAGCTTTGTAAGCACCGCTAGACTTGTTGTGAAGCTCTTCTTTGTCTTTGAGTGTCATCTCATTAGCAACAATCCTTCCAATGACTTCCGTAGGCTTGAGATCTTTGTAGTTGGGCATCATTTGGATCAATGTGCACACGGTGTCGTATCTCTCATCCAAACCTCTAATTATATTCTTGATGATGAATTTGTCGGTCATTTCTTCGCTTCCTAAGACGGCAATCTCATTGGTGATGAGAGCTAGCCTAGAGTACATCTCCGCGACTCCTTCACCATCCTTCATCTTGAACTTGTCAAGCTGACTTTGAAGAACATCCAACTTGGATTCTCTCACGGATTCGGTACCTTCATGCATAACAACCAAAGTATCCCAAATTTCCTTGGCATTCTCAAGACGGCTGATTTTATTGAATTCTTCGAGGCATAGGCAGTTGAAGAGAATGTCACATGCTTGAGCGTTCTATTGCAACATCTTCAATTCTTCCGCAGTCGCTTCATGATCCAGTTCCTTTCCATCACCAAAGAATTCAACTTGCAATCCAGCACGAACAACAGCCCAAATGGCGGGGTTATGACCAGGAATTTGCATTTTCATTTTGTGCTTCCAACTAGCAAAATTTGTGCCATCAAAGTACGGACCTCTACGGTGATAATTTCCCTCACTAGACGCCATACTCTCCTAGGTTGGGAAACCAATGCAATGGAGACCAAAGCTCTGATACCACTTGTAGGATCGAAAGTATGTCAAGAGGGGGGGGTGATTAGACTACTTGAGCAAATAAAAATTCTACCTTTTCCCAATTTTAAGTGTTGGCAGATTTTAGCAATGATAGCAATTCAAGTACATCCTACACATGCATGTCTAAGAGTATAGCAGCGGAAAGTAAAGACAAGCATATGCAATAGAGGGTAGGGAGGAAGATCAAACGCAATTTGAAGACACGAAGATTTTTCCCGTGGTTCTGATAGGTGGTGCTATCGTACGTCCACATTTATGGAGTCTTCAACCCACAGAGGGTAACGGCCGCGAGAGTCCACGGAGGGCTCCACCCATAAGGGTCCACGAAGTAGCAACCTTAATTATTCCATAATGGCTTCCGTCCACGAAGGACTAGCCTCACTATGGGTAGATCTTCACGAAGTAGGAGATCTCCATGCCTGTACAAACTTCTTGGTTCAACTCCACAACACGAAGTTGGAGGCTCCCAAGTGACACCTAACCAATCTAGGAGGCACCACCCTCCAAAAGGTAATAGGCTCGATAATGTCGATGAACTCCTTGCTCTTGTGCTTCAAGATGATAGACTCCTCAACACACAATCACTCTCTCACAATTTGGCTTTGGTGGAAGAGATTGATTTGGTGGAAAGCAACTTGGGAAGGCTAGAGATCAAGATTCATATGGATGGACTGGAATGGCTTGATCTCAACACATGAGTAGGTGGCTCTCTCTCAGAAAATTGGATGGGGCAAGTATGGAATAGTTCTGAGTGCTTCTCTTGCGAGTGGGTGTTGGTGAAGGGGTATATATAGGCATCCCCAAAAATCCAACCGTTACACCTAAAGTGACCAACTCGGTGACACCGAAGTATAAAACTCGGTGGTACCGAGTTGCTCCAAAGGTAGCATCTTTTGAATCTCGGTGAGACCGATACAAAGATCTCGGCAGTACCGATAAGGTGACCAACGGTCAGTTTCCACAACTCGGTGACGCCGATCCAAAATCTCGGAAATTCCGATTTTGACAATCGAGGTAATAGAAAGTTGGCAAGCTGAACTCGGTGGCACCGAAGCAGAATCGGTTGCACCGAAGATCTAGGGTTTGGCATGGGTCTGTCTGAGGTGGGAATCGGTGGGACCGAGTGGGAAGAATTGGTTGCACCGATTTTCATGATAGGCTTGGACAGACTTTTGTGGAAGAGCTTGTGGGTGTTTTTGGTGACTATCACTTGTGCACGTGGAGCATATTGTTCACCAACAGTACCTTACCCCCTTTTAATAGTATTGGCTTTCCTATGGACTCAAGGTGATTTCTCATAAAGTAAAATGTAGAGTCCTCTTCCTTGAAGCTTTGCCAATCCATTTCCTTGCATCTAGGGGTCTCTCCACAATCCTTTTGCTAACCCATCATTGAACTTTCCCTGAAATATAGATAGTGGAAACATTAGTTCAATGACATATATGTTGTTATTAATTACCAAAACCACCAAGGGAGCAAATGTGCTTTCATCATGGGACATGTATGATACAAGGGCACATTCTCCATCCTATTATAAACCATCTCACCATTATTATGCAGTTCCAAGAAGTTCAACATTTGAGCAATCACATATTAAAAACCGTTTCCATCACAAGGAATCGGTCCGAAGTTCAAGGAAGAAGAAAGAGGTGTGCAAGCAAGTATATCGCGTCAAAAGAGATGGTCGTAAGAGTGCACTTCAGATTTGATCTCAAATGAAAAAGAGACAATTAAAATGTTGACATTGGCTGCTAAAGGCCATGAGGCAAGTCAATCAAGTGCGGAATCTAAAGGGAAGAAGTTGAGAGTGCACAAGGTAAAACAAGAATTACCATTGCTTCAAACAAAATCACAGCCGGGGCGTCCACTCGGCTTATCATGTTGTCAAAGGAAGAAATTGCAAAAGCGAAGTGCACAAGAACTTGAAAATAGGAACATGGCATGGGTTTCCAAAGGAAGTACTATCAACAAGAATAATATGCAAGCTTCCATTGCAAAAAGTGCGGCAAAGGTGAAGAAGGAGAAGAGTGAAAACTCCAAACAACAAAGCCGAAGGTTTGCGCATCAAAATCTTCGGTTCGAACAATATCCATATTCTTCAACTATGCCATTAATTTCTATGCCATGGAATTCATCATCAGGTATGATCGGTTACCCTCCATGGGCTTATTTTGATCCATGGATGCAATATAATTTCTTACATCATGCAAGGGTATTACCACACCATCATACGTTTGATTAGCTGCACTTTTGTTGCTAATGGCCGATATAGAATTATCGCCCTAAGCATATAAATGGCCGATGGAGTGTTGACATCACCCTTAGAACAAATACATTACAGATTATTTTTTGGCATACAAGCTTTGCCGAAAAACAGGGGGCCATCGTTATCCGATCTCATCTTGAAGGCCAAAACTGTGCTCAAAGTACTGTTCGGCCGATTAAGCCCCCAAGACGACCCCGTATGAGAAAATGTTCAACACAGATTATCTTTGTCTTGTCGAAAGGATCGATTTTGATATAAAAAATATCTCAATCCGAGGTTTTATACAAAAGTTAGAGCCATCGGAGCGCGGCCCTACCACGAGGCAAAAAGTGGCGCGCCCAATCAGACACATGTCTGATGTAGCATCACCGATTGCTTGCCGAGCCAGAAGCTAAAGACGGACTCAAACGACTATCTGGATGACCTTGAATGTAAAAATATTCTACATGAAAGTTGTGTGTATCATCGAAACGGTAAAATTTGCTTTTGGTGTCATCATCATTTGAGATAAAATATGGCCTGCAAAATCTCTACAAAACTCGGACAGCCTAGTCAACTACAGGACCGAATCCGACTGGAAGTTAAAGATGACCTTGTGGAGTATTCAAGATTGCCTTATTTAGAAAAGTTATCAATAGAAGAATTGTTCGTATCGTCGAAACAATTGATTTTGATATTAAAAGCGTCTCAATCGGAGGTCATATACAGATTCTATGGTCAACGCAAGGTGCAAGACAATAGTTTGGGCCAGATTCGGGTTGAATCCGAGTTAGACCAGGGCTAGGACTCTAGGACGTGAATTAATGTAATTTTCTTGGAAGGAAAGCCTAGATGAACCCTTTGCTTGTACGGGAAGTTCAGCTGCCTCTTATATATAGTGGAGGTGACGGCCGATCGAAACAACACACAATCGAACAAATCAATCTACAGTTTTTACCCTACTTTTTACATATCTTCCTTGTTCTTCTGTCTCGTTCTTCGTTCATTCTACGTGTTAGAGAGCAGCGATCCTCGAGGCTCTAGGGGTGGGTGAACCAACCTAGGGCAGCCCATAGCCGCCGTGCATCCAGACGGGGTCTGTCGTGGTTTTGTCATGGCAAGATGTCCTCGTGAGAGAACGTAGGTGTGAGGCCATCGCAACTATATGGCGGCTTGAGAGGGGTTGGTTGGAATCGAGAGACGCGAGTTTACCCAGGTCCGGCCCCTCCGATGGAGGTAAAAGCCTACGTCCTGCTTTGTGTCTATATTGATGATGATGATGATCTCGATTACAAGGGTGCGGAAATCGCTACCTCTAGTCTCGAGAGCCTCTAATCTGTCTATCTCTAATGACTTGAACTTGTCCCTCTTGGGCGCCTTACCCCTCCTTATATAGGTTGAAGGGGTAGGTTTACATGCAGAGTCCTACTGGGAGTAGGATTAGGACTAGTCTCTCTTGAATCCTAATTCGGGTCTTGTTTCCTTTATGAGGGAATCCTTCCTCATCTCGGGCCTTCTCTGCGAACCGGCCCACCATAACATGAGTAGTTCCTCCCATGAGCCGCCTTCTGGGCCGTTGGGTCTTGTCGTTCGTCTGACCCGCCTGCCGGGTCACCAATGAGCCGCCAAGCTCGGTCGGGTCATACTTCAGGTCGGGTTATACCGCGGGGTAATATCCCCGACATTAGCCCCCATGTTAGCTTGAATTTATTCTTGGTAAGCTCCTAAAATAAGAATAACAAATATGTTAAGGGACCGTCTTGCTCCAATGGCCGGCTTAATGAAGTAGCTCCTTGAAAATCCGGGTTTCTTCTTCATATTAACGAGCCGTCTTCACAATCATCTTGCAGGTATGTGTCCTTTGCATTAAAATATTAGGAATAAAACATCCATATGCCGTTGAGTCGGCCTCCAATATTTTGGCTTGATGAAAACCTTGGCAATAAGAAATTCGTCTGTTGTTGAATCACTTCATGGGACGCGGGGATCTTGTGGGGTCGTCAGATGTAGTGGACGTCAACTTATGATAAAAATATTGCTGATTTATGAATGTAGAACTTGCCAACTTGCGAAACCGGGTTGCTTATATAAACTCCGGTGGGTCCTAATCATTGATGATGTCGGGTCATGATTGTTAGTGCTGCCAGGTCAAAACAAGCTGACTCCGGTTGACTTGATAAAATTATTGGGAATAAAGAAATCCGTGTAATGTTGAGCCGGCTTTCAATGCTTCAGCTCCACCAAGATATGAGACCTAGCTCACTCAAAATTTGATAGCTTGAATAATGTTCTGCTATTTTTTTATCTCCATATTACCTGTAGCCCCCAAGCTCCAAGTTTATCCATGATGACTTGGCGCTTCTCAATAATATCTTTGATTGTGTGTCTTGTCTGCAGCAGCCTGGGACTTGCAATTGTCTTTATACTTTATAAAACTTTCGGCGAGTGTAGCCCCCAAGTGCTGGGTTGTCTTGCCTGCAACAACCTGGGACTTTTGAATGTTGAGAAATCTGGGTTGTCATCTGAGTCGCCAGATATAGACTGTGTGTCTTGTATTTCACATGTGTAGCCCCCAAGGGTCAACTCATCAGTATGTGATGGGCCGGGTCTTCAATTTGGACCTTGTAATCTGTTTGAACAGCTGAATACTGTAGCTCCCAAGTGCCGGGTCACATGCCTGCAGCGACTTGGGACTTTAGCAATTTTGATCTGAGTAGTGTAGCCCCCAAGTACCGGGTCATTTGCCCGCAGCGACTCGGGACTCATATGCACTTCTCTTTTGAAAAGAAAAACATCATATGATGTTGCCCCCAAGTGCCGGGTCGTATGCCTGCAGCGACTTGGGACTGTGTGAGAATAATATAACTCATCATAATTTGTTGAATGACTCCTTGACCGTGTTTGTAACCCGGTATTTTGTCGAATATCCAGGAATAATGCCTTTCTCCTTGAAATGAAAATCCCTGCTCGTGGTTGCGGTGCAACCCGACAAATATATGTTTGAGAAATCCATAAGTGTTGTAGTTTACTACAGAGCACAAGTTGAAAAAATCCAAGAGCCGGTCAATTAGATGACACGGCATTATATGTGATAGGGAGGCTCTTCGAGAATAGTCAATTCTTCTGAGCTGGCTTGAAAAACCCAATCATTTAATACTGGTTATGATAAACCATGATGAAGATCCAGACATTTTGGCTATCAAAGATCTATTTGTTCCTGCAGAGGTTAGGATGTAACCCGGTTTGATGACCGGCTTGATATGCATGTACGATGGATCATGCAATGCAGGATGATGTATGTATATGATAAAAACAACTAAAAGAGAATATATACATGTATATCTCAAATATTTGTAAGTCGGCCTTGAAGGCACAACCAAAAGAGATCAACTCTTGTTCTTATTTTGAAAAAACTCAAGGTTTTTGCTTCCAAGAAGCTTGGCATGAACGCCTTTAATCCCATAAGCCGGCTCTCACGTGACATAAATCCGTCGTTTTAACCTTAACTAGTTCAGGGTCTTAAAAAAGATTGACTATTAAGAGTACGAACGGGCCACATAACGGAGAGACTACAGCGGACATGTGAGTTTATCCTAGCTCTCTATAGCCGGCTCTCTCGTGACATAAGCCACCGTTTTAACCTTGACAAGTTCAGGGTCTTATTGAAAGAATGACTGTCAAGAGTATGGCGGGTCACTTGGCGGAGTAGCAAGTTGCAAACAAGCAGGTTTAACCCATATATGGCATGAAAGTCGATCAAGAGGGTATGAAAGCTAAACTCATTGAGTTGGAAGCCCCCAAGTGACCTATGATCATGGAAAAGCTTGGCCACAGGACATACAGGAGGCAATGCTACTACTGCAAAACATCTGGGGTCCTGATAAGCCGGCTTTATTCCATTGATCATAATATGATAATCCAATAAATCAGGGCACCCATATTTGAACAGCGCATCATGGCGGCTCGTCCTCTTGAGAAACTTTTAGTTTTTCGTCAAGAAAGCAGGGCACCCATGTTTGAACGGCGCATCATGGTGGCTCGTCCTCTTGAGCAACATTAATTTTTTGCCAATAAAGCAGGGCACCCATGTTTGAACGGTGCATCATGGCGGCTCGTCCTCTTGGGCGGCTTATAATTTTTCGCCAATAAGGCAGCAGCCCACGGGACTGGGTTATCTTCCTTGTAATGACCCGGGGTTCTAGAATATTTGAGCCCTGTTGAATCTGCCAAGTCATGCATGTGTATCCCCTGAATCTTAAGTTGACTCGAGGAGGCGGCTTAAGAGTCTTCATCCTTGGCTGTGGCATAAGCCGACATAAGGTTGGCGACTGAACGATGGATTTTATCCAAACTGGAGACGATGTAGTGAGCTGATGATCTTCGTGATGCTCATCATATGTCTTTGGCAAATGTCATGGCCAAATTGAATTTATATGCTTCTTGACCCATGCTTTGTTATTCTCGGGTAGTCCAGCTTTCCTGGCTCCTCCAGGGCCATTTTTCTTTGCCGCTGACTTTTGAATTGCCGGCACGATAATGGCCGCCCAAATTGTAGCTTCTCCAGGGATGTTTCCTCCATGTCTAATTCTTATTTCTCTGATGTGCTGAAGCAGACCGGACCGCAGGGATAACAGGCCAAAGTGCCTACCCATTGGGCAACCCTGCGCGGCTGGAGGCTGATAATATTTCTCCTTTGCTCCAGCGTTGTTTGGAGTAGACCGGATCACGGCGGCGGCGGCTCGCACGTATGTTTGGTGGCTCATGCGGGCGTTCGCGCCCCCTGCGTATTGATGTAAACCGGACCGCGGGGGCGGCGGCTCACGAGTGTCCATTGGGCGGCTCGTAAGGGCATTCGCAGCCCCAGCATGTCGATCTA
The DNA here is from genome assembly GCA_039707655.1 of Elymus sibiricus. Classification (NCBI taxonomy): domain Eukaryota; kingdom Viridiplantae; phylum Streptophyta; class Magnoliopsida; order Poales; family Poaceae; genus Elymus; species Elymus sibiricus. The sequence goes on from CM077671.1 coordinate 310,106,699, forward strand.
GACTGGACCGCAAAGCGGCGACTCGCGAGCGTCCGTTGGGCGGCTTGAGTGAGCAGGCACGGCACCGGCGTCTTGATGTAGACGCGAGAGCTGGCCGGTAACTTGGTGCGGACGCGGGAGTTGGTCGCGGTCTTGTAAGCTGGTGCGCGATTCCGTTGAGCAACGTGACACAGATAAACACCAGTGCAGAATGATGCTGGTACGTGCTCCTCCTCCGCGTTATAATGCCACTTTTGTAATGAAGAATTGTCCTGCGTACAAATATTACAGGCAAAGTCATTGTTCTCGAAAGAATTTAATACGTACTGATAAATAGATGGAAAAGATAGCACCTGTTTTTTGTTGTCGGATGAATACGGGTACTGGCGTAGGATAGTGCTGATCATATTTCGATGAAAAATATAGCCTATATCCCCACACTTTTTATTTTTAGGCAGCAGGCCCACTTCTGTTTCTCTGTCCCTTTCTTTTCAGGTTCGGATAGTCCGCCCGGTTAGCGGGGCGAGGCGGAGCCGGAGCTGACCCGGTGTGGGCACAGGGCCACCGTTGCGGTGCAGGTCGAGCGGAGGCGGGTGTTGCCCCGGTGCAACGGCGCACCGAGGCGGGGCGAGGCCGGCCGCGACGCAACGGGCAAGGCGGGGCCGGAGCGGGGCTGGTTGACGTTGTGGCGAGGAGGAAATCGGCACGAGCGCAGGCGTGCATGAGGGCAGCCAGGGCGGCGCAAACGCGGGTGAGCAGAGTACTTCCGTGAGAAGTGGTACTATTGATTTTGAATTTGCTTCTCTATGTGAGCGTATCATTATGCTTAGTTATCTCGGCCACCTTAGTTATCCCAGAGGAAGATGTTCTCCGGCGTCCGACGCCGCGGCGGCCGGTCAACCGGCTCCTCCATGCAGCAGCGGTCGGCAACTGCTATGTGCCTTTTTTATGATGAATGCGCGCACGCGTGCAGCTTTGCGTGAGGCTGATGCGGTGTGCCTTGTGTCTCTGTTGCTATATCAACCATCATCGTGGGCTGCACTACAGACTACAGAGTATTGGTGGGCTGGCTGTCTAGTAAGTAGGGGAGACGTTGATCCTTTCGCGTCGGTTCTTCTTCGCCTGGCCAGTCGCAAACTTCTCGATACCAGGAAAAATTCCCTCCAAGAACATAACACCACCTATGCGCTGCCCCACGGTGGGCGCCAACTGTTGTGGTTTTGTTACGGCAAGATGTCCTCGTGAGAGAACTTAGGTGTGGGGCCATCGCAACTATGTGGCGGCTTGAGAGAGGTTGGTTGGAATCGATGGACGCGAGTTTACCCAGGTTCGGCCCCTCCGATGGAGGTAAAAGTCTACGTCCTGCTTTGTGTCTATATTGATGATGATGACGATCTCGGTTACCAAGGGTGCGGAAATCGCTACCTCTAATCTCGAGAGCCTCTAATCTGTCTATCTCTAATGACTTGAACTTGTCCCTCTTGGGCACCTTACCCCTCCTTATATAGGTTGAAGGGGTAGGTTTACATGTAGAGTCCTACTGGGAGTAAGATTAGTACTAGTCTCTCTTGAATCCTAATCCGGGTCTTGTTTCCTTTATGAGGGAATCCTTCCTCATCTTGGGCCTTCTCTGTGAACCGGCCCACCATAACATGAGTCGGCCCTCCCATGAGACGCCTTCTGGGCCGTTGGGACTTGTCGTTCGTCTGACCCGCCTGCCGGGTCACCAATGAGCCGCCAAGCTCGGTTGGGTCATACTTCAGGCCGGGTTATACCGCGGGGTAATTTCCCCGACAGGGTCCCTCTCGGGCGTGTGGGGTTTTGGGCCTGCAAAGCACCCGTCGACTGTCTTGCGTATCGCGTTGTCGCTCGGGTCTCCTTCGATGTGAGCTGCGGTGCATCACCCCCGGCGTCGAGGGTACACGTGACGTGTTCATGTGCGAACAAAGGGTAGAGGCAACAGCTTCAACATCTGGGAGGATGAGTTGTTGTGCGATGCATGGTTGGCCAGTAGCCTCGTTCCGATCCATGACACGGAGCAAAAGAGCTCAACTTTTTGGGCCAACATTCACACATGGTTCTGTGAACACAAGCATTACGTGTCCTACTTCGACGCGGTCATCCGCAACCATGAACTAAAGTCCCTCAACCATCGATGGTACACCATCCGAGAGGCCGTCTCGAAGTATTGCAGGCACTTGGTGCATCTCATTGCACTGTGGCCTAGTGGTGCAAAAATCACCGAGCAAGTAAGTTCATTGGCCGAATATGCATAGTTTTGTTCATCATTTGCCGGATATGCGTAGGTTTGTTGATCATTGACCGGATATGCATAGTTTTGTTGATGAATCACCGTATATGCGTAGGTTTGTTGATCACTAGCCGGATATGCATAGTTTTGTGGCCGGATATGCATAGATTAGTTGAAAATGTTTTATTTTGTAGTCTTCTCGTGTGTGTACAGTGTTCAAGAAGTTGGAGTAGAAAAACTTCATCATCGTGCATTGTTTGTTGAAGTTTAATAGTCAACCAAAGTGGAACATATACATAGCCAAGAACGCCGCCCAAGCAACCAAGGAGGAAACCGATGACCCAACCGATCCAAGAAAAGAACCACCCAAGAAGGTTAGAATAGGGTTTCGGGGAAAGACGTGGGAGGTGGAGAGGGAAAAGCAAGAAGGTGCGGCGGTGAAGATGACGTAGAGGTTCGAGGACAACTTGTCCAAGAAGGAGGAGGCATACGTCAAGCGCTTGGACATCAAGGAGGAAAAAAGACGGATAGGTTCAAATTGTTGATGGAGGCGACCGAGAAGAAGCTAGCACTCAAAGAGAAGAGGTCCGCGCTCTAAGATAAGAAGGTCATGCTCGAGGAGAGGAAGGATCTTCTCGAAGAAAAGAAGGTGAAGATCGCAGACGATGCGGAGGATGCCAAGATGTTGTCCTTGAATTTGGAGTCTTTGGAGGCCGATGCAAGAATGATCGCGCAAGCCTTCCGCTATAAGATGTTATTGTGGCAAAAAGATGAGTTGGACTCGGCGGACAAGGATGAGGAGGAGGAGGCGGCGAACCGGCTGGGCAAAAAAAATTCATGGATTGTCAGGCTGATATTCATTTGTGACTGGGCATGTAAAAACTAAGCATACTTGCCTCATTTTGTTTGTGATCGGGCATGTGTTCCGTCGCTCGTGTGATCCGGCGTGCTATGAGACTTTATTTGAATTGCAAATCGCCCTTGACTGGTGGACATATTGTGACACCCTGGATTTGGAGCTACATTAATCATTGCAATCAAGCTACATTAACCTAAGGATTATGCTAATTCATTTTGCTAATCCATGTGTGATTACTGTTGGAATCAAACTTCAATTCAAATTCCTTTCCAATTCAAATTGATTGAAAAGTGGAATTAAAAGTTTTGCAAATCTGTAATTAAAAATCTTGCATAAGTCGCAAATATTCCCTAAGTAATTGTCAAGGTGAAACAGACATTTGGTGGGATATTTAAGTTCCCTAAATATATTGAAAACAGAGGACAAACATTAATTATAATGCCCTTTTCTAATTTATGAAAATCTGAACTTATTCTAATAATCCCCAAACTTCTTTACTGCAATATAAATATTGGGCCATGTGGCATATTTTTACAAAGGTCTTTGGTATTTAAAAATAATGCAAGAACAGATATTAATAAAAATAAAAACTATTAAAAGAATAAAACTAAAAACAAAAAGGGAAAAAACAAACAACCCCCCCCCCCCCCCCCCGCTGGGCCAACCGGCCCAGATGGCCTTGCGGCCCCAACCGGCGCACCCCGGCCACTATAACCCCCCACCCCCCCACCGACACACCCATCGCCGCACACCCCCCACGCCCTCTCCCCGCGCCCCCTGGATCTGGATCGGGGCTGAGCACCCGCTCGATGTAGGCCGCACCGGCGCCCCGCACCGGCGCCAACGCCGCCGCCCCTTCCCCGCCGATCCTCCTCACCGCCGCCGGCCGCCTCCCCGAGCTTGCTACCCCCTACAAGAGATGTGAGCCCCGGCCTCCTCCCCCTCCCCTCTCCTTTCCCCCCCTCGGCACCGGCTCTCTGCGCCGCCGCGCCTGCTGCCGCCGCGGCCCCGCTCCGCCCCCCGCGCGCTCGCTCGTCGTTGCGGCTGCCTCATCGCTCGCCATCCCCGTGCGCCCGCGTCCCCCTGTTGCCCCGCTCGCCGCTAGCCCCGTCGCGCGCGCTCGCCCCTCCCCGTCGCCCCTGGCCTGGCGCCTCCCATCGCCCGCTGCCGCCGAGCGCTCGCCCCCTCCCTGCCGGCGCTGGCTCTGGCGAGGCCCCTGGCCTCCCCCCCCCTACCCACCCACCCGGCCGGTTCTGTTGGTTAGTGGGGTGAACCCCCCCCCACTAACCCCCCCATACCAAATGACATGGGGGCCCACCCCCAGAACATTTTAAAATAATATATATATATATATATATATATATATATAAGAAATAAAAATAATAATTAGATAAATAATTAATTAGTTAGTTAATTAAATAGTTAATTAACTTAATTAAAGTAATTAATTAATTAGATGATTAAGTTTAATTAGATAATTAACCTGTTAATTAGTCAATGAGTAAATGACAGGTGGGTCCCACCCACCCCCCCTTAATAATCTGATTAATGTTTATTAAACAATAATTAAAACTGTGTCACTAACGTGTGGGGCCGACTGGTCAGTTTGACCAGTCAACTGTGATTGTTGACTGCTGATGTCAGCATGACATCATGCTAATGTCATAATTGCATAATTGAATTAAAATAATCTATTTTATTTCTGAATATTAATAAAACTTTAAAAATTAATATAAAATAATCTATAAGTCAGATGAAAATAATTTATACATGAAAGTTGATCACAAAAATCCCACGAATCCGAATACGCAGTCCGTTCGTCTATCACGTCCTCCTATCATAACGAACATGGAACATTTCCATCGTTTTCGTTTGTCCGGTAGTAGCCCGAGACCCAAAAAATATCGTCAGATATTCTTCCGATCCGTGTGTGACGTGTAGTACTTCGTTAGTGCATGCCTAGCTCTGCATATTGCCTTGTCATGCATCGTGATTGCATCTGTGCTTTATATATATTGTTTCTCCCCGCCCCTCTTCTTACCAGAAGACCTCGAGACTTAAGCTGCTGCCGGGTACGACTACACGACTGACGATCAGGCCTTTGCAGCAGAGCAGCAAGGCAAGCAACCCCCCCCCCTTGAGCATTCCGATATCGCCCAATTCTTTCCCTGTCATTCTTGCATTAGATTTTGCTGCTGTATTAGCTAGCTCCTATTATGATGCATAGCCTCTTTTTAATGAACTGCTACTGTACCTACTGCTTCACTAAACTGCTTAGCATAGATTGATCAATGAATCCCCCGTGACCCCTTAGTCTTAGTTGCCCCGCTTTAATTATCAGTTACTCGATCTTCATGATCGACGAGCCAGGCCCGTCACATCACCGCACACCCCCTTAGTAGTACGACTCTGTAGAACTACCATCAAGTACCGAGGGTGACACCTCGTGAAGTACTCATGATGCTAGCTCTGTAGTGTAGCTAGTCGGTCGTGGTAATCAGAGGGTGATACCTCTCTACCACTCCTGATATCGACTCTGTCGTGCAACCCCCTCAAGTGTGGGACTGTCAGGACCGGTTTTCCAGGATATTAATTTCCCAGTAAATGGCCCTTGTGCTCACCAGCCCCAGGATTACTGTTAGCTGATGAGACACAATCTTGATACAGAAATTCCAAGCAAAATAGAATATTTGAAGTACAAGACCAAAGTGGTCTCTGAGTACAACAAAAATTTCTAGAGGTTGATGGCGGAAGCGGTTTGCGGATCATCAGCGTCTATGGGACTCCATTTCCCACAGGAACAACTGACCTGGATAACTCCTATCTTCGCGAGGCTGCTGTCATCGATGCCTAGGTTCCGGGGCTGTCGTCATTGTGCTCCCCTCCAAGCAAGAAATCTGGCCAAGACAATAGCCAGGGACAAGCCAGTGAGTACTTTGAATGTACTCGCAAACATCATGAAAACAGGTATAATATAACAGGTGATAATTATGCACTGAAATAATCCACGATCACTTAATCATTCATAAAATAATCTTCAAGATGCACGCAAGCAGGTCATTCACATTAAACATGAATAAGCAATCAAAGAATAAAAATAAAATAAACCGATCGGGTGTCTGAAGCGACGTCTCGAGAGGATAATAATATAAGGCATGCCTCAGTCGAGCGTCTAAGCGACGCCACATAAAGGGCTTAGGAGGAAAATAAATAATATGCGTGCCACAATCGGGCGTCTGAGCGACGCCACATAAAGGGCTTATAAAGGAAATAAATAACAAGCATGCCACAGTCGGGCGTCTGAGCGACGCCACATAAAGGGCCTATAAGGAAAAATAAATAATCAGCATGCCACAGTCGGGCGTCTGAGCGACGCCACATAAAGGGCTTATAAAGAAAATAAATAACAAACGTGCCACAGTCGGGCGTCTTAGCGACACCACAGAAAGGGCTTATATGATAAAGCAAACAGCATGCATGCCACAGTCGGGCGTCTGTGCGATGCCACATAAAGGGCTTATATAAGAATAATCACAATGAGTATCCAGGAGGTAGAACCATCCCAGGGATACTCAATAATTCAAATAATATAAATGGTTAGTCCACAATAATAATAATCATAATCATCATTTGTCACACGTCATGATCAATGTTCCGGTTTAGAAGTTTTCCTCCGAAGACCGACACTAAGACCGACACTTGACCCATCCCAGACTGTAGTCCTTAACCGCGGACATGGCTATTCGAATAGATATAAACTCTGCAGAGGGTGTACTCTTTACCCATGAGTAACGGATTCCTTTAGTCCACCGGGGCTAATTCCGTTTACGGTCTTTGAATTGAAAACACACCTGACCCGCACACACCAGCTTAACTTACCGGTGCCTGGAATCACCCACGACACTCGTTAAGCAAAACTCTAAGTGGGGAGGCTCCAACCTCGATTAGCATGGCATCACAAAATTTATATTGCGCGCAAAACAGGGGAGCTACCCCCTCGGACTCACCGGAACACCCAAGCCCCCGGACCAAGTGACATGCCTACCAGGGGCCACTGGTATCTTTCACTATGGCCTCTCTGTACGGTGTGTGCTAAGAAAGGGGTTGACAACTTACTAAACCGTACCCTACGTGCGGCAGGGACGAGTGGTAGTACGAAACAAGTATGGGGGGTTACTGGCACAAGACTCGATCTACGGTCGACTCAGGAGGTTAAAATGTTTCCTGCATGATTAGCATAACAAATATATTCCACATCATCAGACAGAATCAACACTCATCATACCTTACCATGCCTTACTGATCATACTCGTCCCAACGAAATATCAGTATCAAGCTCGTGTCTACTCAAGACAGAGACTTCTCCGGATTACTTCCGGTAGGCATGAAAGGCATACGAGGATGAATACTGTCACAAGCATTTCAATTCCAACAGCAAGGAATTATCATCATGCACTTGTAAACATGATCACATCATCACATGAAATAATGCATACTTCAACTCAACTTGGTGTTGTAGTCACATCAAACAACACACAACAAAAATTATTCCAGGGTTCAGAATGCTTGCCTTCAATGTGTAGGTAGTGGAGGTGCACTCCAAAACTTTTGAAAGTCTTTATCTTCACTCCAAATTCCTATTTTTGAGAATATTCTAATTAACACACAATTTAAAAATAGTACAGAAAAGTTGTTTGGAAAATTTTCAAATAAATATGAAAATAAACTAGGTGAAATTTTAGAGAGGTGGGAAAAAGAATCAATTCAATTGGACCTTTATTTTAGAAGTTATATCCAGTCAAAGATTGGTCAAAATCTGTTTTTTTAATAAATAAAAGAAAACGGTTCGGCAGTACTTACGCTTTCCCCTTAGCGAAGACGGACTCGCTGGAATACGTTTCCACTTAAAACACGTCGGTAGAGCTGGGGGTCACTGGCAGGTGGGGCCGTCGGGTCCACTGGTCAGGTTTGACCAGTCACCCGCGCCTCCTTCCTCCTCTGGTCAAGCGGAGACGGAGCTCCGGCGGTCCTTACCGACGGACGGCGGCTCTTGGGGTTCTTCCGAGGGCGGGAATGGATCCACCACCTCTAGGCGGTCCTTCAGGTGGTCGCCACGACCAGGGGGTTGGAGGGATTCGCCGGCAGCGAGCTCCGAGGCGGGCAGTGGCTTCGGGTCCATTGGGGTTTCGGCCTATGATGGCTCCCGACCGATTTAGAGGGGTTGGGCGGCTCTGCAAGGTCGAGGGAAAGCGTATGGTGGTGTGGTTGGGAGCTAGGGGCCCTGGTCACGGTGAATTTAGCGGAGGGGCGGCGGCAGCCGAGGTTGCCGGAGGCGGGGAGGATGGTGGCTTCCGGTCGAATTGGAGCTAGGGGTGGCTTGCTACGGCTTTGAGGGGACTCATGGGGGTACACAGCGGCTTCGGGGTCCTATTTATAGCCCGGGGAGGTCGGTTCCCGCGGCGGCTGTGGATAACTCCGGCGACAGTTGCCGGGGCACGTGGCGATGGCTGGCAGGTTCCGGCAGGGCGAGCGGATGAGATCGAGAAGCTCCAGGGGCAGCTGGCGGGCGAGGGTGGCTCGGGCGGTGCTGCTACGGCAGGGGCGCTCTGCGGCCGAAGGCATGCCGCCAAGATGGTCATGGCGGTAGCTCTGAACTGCGCAGGGCAGCAGTCGAGCGGCGCTAGCGGACGGGGTGAGGTGGTGGTGGTACTGCACGGCTCTTCGAGCGGATAAGGGCAAGGGCACGCGGGGTAGGTGAGACGCGGCGGCTTGGATGCGCTGGCAGCAATATGCGTGCTCTGGCCGCGCCCAGAGCATGCCCACCACCCATTCGACCGAATGCCATGGCACTCCAGGGGGCTCCTATGCCACTGAGACTTCCAAGGCTTAGGTTAGGAGGCAAGGTTGGGTTAGCAGACATTCTGGTTAGGCAAATAAAGCAAGTCCATAATGCAATCTTATAACCATGCCAATTCTGGTCAGACCCACAAGGTGTTTGACAAAATGACAAGGCCACCTCGAAGACCTTTTTGGCCACACAACTTCCCAGGTTGGGGTCTCTTTAGATCCACAAGAAGATGGCATGGTTAGTTTGAGAAAAATAGAAACTTGTTAGTGCAAGTTTTGCAAATCTTCAATTATGGACAGAAAATATAGGCCATTATTGCATGTGTTTAAATCACTCTAATGAGGCTTATCTCCTGGACTTAAGGGTTTGGTAGGGCTCAATAATAGTAGGAAAAATCCCAAGGGCAATAGGGCAAAATAAAGATGGGTTGCAGTACAAACTACCAAACTGGACCAGAATGAAGATGAGGATGGTTTGCTCAAATATTCCAAAACACCAAGTTGGGTTTTTGCATAAGAGTGATCCAGGGACATCACATGACCTCTAAAATTTTTTGTGAAATTTATAAATGGAGTTATAAAATAGTTGTAGTGCAAATGAGGCTCTAAAAAGGGTTAAAATGCTATTAAATGAATTAAAACTTAGCAAATTTTATTATCAAAATTATTCCACTGGTTTTACTAAATGTAATTAAATGATTCAATGAAACATTCAAGCCACACAATAATATTCAAAAGTTTCAGATAGGAGAGGAGAATTTTTGAAATTCAAACAAAAAGAGTGGTCATGAAATCAATAGAAAATCCAGAAAATAGAAAATAATTATTTCTGGCAACATTTTATTTAATAAAACAATATTAAATTTTTTTGGGGTGTTACACGGACCCCCGAGAGTGATTCCTCTAAGTCCACCTTGACGGATACATCGAGCGGGAACCAATGAGGGTGATTCCTCAGTTTCCGCCTTGATGTTTTATACACACAGTTACTATGACTTGGTTACAGAAACATGTTAGTGATGGGTTGGCCCGAAAGGGTACCCACGGTCTGATGACGACGAGGCGTGGCCGGGCAGGTGAGGCCCTTGCCACACATCCTCGAGACGGGGCGACGGGACCGCACATCATGGGTCGCGCTCATCCCACATTAATAAAATGCTAATGGGTTGGGTATTTGATCTGAGTTAGTCGATTGACCTTCTACGCACTAAACCTTCATGTGGGACAAGTTATTGGTACTCAGCGTCGTTGTATCAGCCGAAGCTCTTCGGACGTCAGCAATGGAGCGGCGCGCGCCAGAGTGGTCCGCGACAGCACTGATCTTGTATTAGAGTGTGCTAGGACTGACCTCGGCCGCCCATGCATCATGCGGGAGTGCAAAGGGCGAGTGGGCCCATGACCCCTGCACGCTTAGGATTTAGACCGGTGGGCTGGCCTCTCTGTTGAGCCTAGGTAGGGCGACGACGTGTTGATATCCCGAGGCCGGGCATGACCCAGGAAAGTGTGTCCGGCCAGAAGTGATCAAGCATGTTGGAAATGTGGTGCACCCCTACAGGGATGAATTCAACTATTCGAATAGCCGTGTCCACAGTAACAGGACGACTTGGAGTTGTACCTTGATCTACTACAACTATAATTGTGACTTGAAATTGAAATGAATGTTGGCTTCGAGATTGCTTTCTCGCAGGGAGTCGAGGAAGAATATGTGAGCGTGGCTACTTAATAAAATTTGCTACAATAATATTGTTAGATATGAGGTACCGGTCTACTCTCTTCAAATGCTGCAGGATGTTGAAGATGCTAGTCTTCGATAGGACTAGGCCATCACCCTATTCTTGCTTTTCCGCAGTCAGTCCAGATATAACCCCATGCCTTGATACTGATGCATGCTTAGCATAGTTCTCATGTTAGTATTGCGAGTACTTTGGATGAGTACTCACCGCTCCTTTGCTTTCTCTTTCCCCTCGATACGATTACTGCGTTCAGACGATGGAGCCCAGGAGATGGAGTACGCCGGAGACGACTACTACACCACCGCTGGAGCTTACTACTACGTGGAGGCTGCCCCCGACCAGCAATAGGATAGGAGGTTCCCAGGCAGGAGGCCTCACCTCGTTCGATCCGTTGTTATGTTTGTGCTAGCCTTCTTAAGGCAAAACTTGTTTAACTTATGTCTGTACTCAGATATTATTTGCTTCCGCTGACTCGTGCTTGTCAAGCTTTGTATTCGAGCCCTCGAGGCCCCTGGCTTGTAGTATGAAGTTGTATGACTTTTATTTGTGTCTAGCGTTGTGTTGTGATATCGATCAGTGAGTCCCTAATCTTGGTCGTACGCATTGTATCGTGGGAATGAACCTGACAATAGTACTAGGGGGTACGAAAGGAGGGGCGAAGTCTAACTACGGCGCAAGTGTGCACTCGGTTTGTACGAGTTCAGGCCTCACTCGGAAGTGATAACAGCCCTACGTCTCGGTGCCCGGGGGCTGTGGTGTTTGCTTATGGTGGTAGAAGATTACAGAGGGTCGGAACCCTTGCTCTGGCGCCCGGTGGTGGCTTATATAGAGTGCGCCACCACCGGCCGAGGGCCACGATTAGGGCAATAAATGCCAATGAATACAGTGTTACAGGAATGGCTGGTTATCTTGACGTTACTGGTAACGGTGGGTTAAATCTTAACGAATGACTATTCGAATTCTATGAACGCTTTGTCTTCCGGGTCGTCTGAGCTTCTGTCTGTCCGAATGGCGCCATATAATCCGAATGATATGAATATTCCGAGTGAACGGCTATATTCATCCGAATGAGTCTCTGCCCAGGGGCTTTAATGACATTGAAGGACCATAGGTGGGCCTTAGATGTCAGGCCTATGACCCTACCCAGGGTAGGCATCCTCATCAGTAGCCCCCGAATCCATGAGGTTTTAGTGGACGAGTGACTGACACTCGGAAGCGTTGATGGTCTCCCAGAAGAGTCCAAGAACATTCTTGTCGTCTCTCACTCGGCTTCAAACCGTGATGGATTCAGGATTGACATCTTTTGACCAAACTGTCTTGCCACTTAATCCGAGTGTTTAGCTGGTGTGAGTCATTCACTCGGTTCGCAGGAAGGAGTCGTCAAAGCCTACGCCACGTGGAGCTTGCTTCATTTGTGGCACGGAGGAATTTCCGCGCGTTCGAAATTGTCAAAACTGCGCGCGGGCGCGCGGCAGAACGGTCACGTCGTGGTAATTCAGGGTAGTGGACACGATGCCTTGATAGCTGCGCCGGGATTTTCACCACGTGTCCTCGAAGCCCTTGATACGTCCATTTTGCATCATGCTGTTATGTTGATATTTATTGCATTATGGGCTGTTATTACACATTATGGTACAATACTTATGCCTTTTCTCTCTTATTTTATAAGGTTTACATGAAGAGGGAGAATGCCGGCAGCTGGAAATCTGGACTGGAAAAGGAGCAAATATGAGAGACCTATTCTGCACAACTCCAAAAGTCCTGAAAAGTTACGGAGAATTATTTTGGAATATATAAAAAATATTGGGCGAAAGAAGTACCAGAGGGGACCCACCAGGAGGTCACAAGCCAGGGGGGCGCGCCCTACCCCCTGGGCACGCCCATGTGGCTTGTGGGCCCCCTGGCAGGCCTCCGGTGCCCATCTTCTGCTATATGGACGGTTTTGACCTGGAAAAAATCAGAAGAGAGCTTTCGGGACGAAGCGCCGCCATCTTGAGGCGGAACCTGGGCAGAAGCAATCTAGGGCTCCGGCGGAGCTGTTCTGCCGGGGAAACTTCCCTCCCGGAGGGGGAAATCAAAGCCATCGTCATCACCAACGATCCTCTCATCGAGAGGGGGTCAATCTCCATCAACATCTTCACCAGCACCATCTCCTCTCCAAATCCTAGTTCATCTCTTGTATCCGATCTTTGTCTCAAAACCTCAGATTGGTACATGTGCGTTGCTAGTAGTGTTGATTACTCCTTGTAGTTGATGCTAGTTGGTTTACTTGGTGGAAGATCATATGTTCAGATCCTTAATGATAATTAATACTCCTCTGATTATGAACATTAATATGCTTTGTGAGTAGTTACGTTTGTTCCTGAGGACATGGGATAAGTCTTGTTACAAGTAATCATGTGAATTTGGTATTCGTTCGATATTTTGATGAGATGTATGTTGTCTCTCCTATAGTGGTGTTATTTGAATGTTGACTACATGACACTTCACCATTATTTGGGCCTAGGGGAAGGCATTGGGAAGTAATAAGTAGATAATGGGTTGCTAGAGTGACAGAAGCTTAAACCCTAGTTTATGCGTTGCTTCGTAAGGGGCTGATTTGGATCCATATGTTTCATGCTATGGTTAGATTTATCTTAATTCCTTTTTCGTAGTTGCGGATGCTTGCGAGAGAGGTTAATCACAAGTGGGAGGCTTGTCCAAGTAAGGGCAGCACCCAAGCACCGGTCCACCCACATATCAAATTATCAAAGTAACGAACGCGAATCATATGAGCATGATGAAAACTAGCTTGACAGAAATTTCCATGTGTCCTCGGAAGCACTTTGCTTTATATAAGAGTTTGTCCAGGCTTGTCCTTTGCTACAAAAAGGATTGGGACACCTTGCTGCACCTTTGCTACATTTTTTACTTGCTATCTGTTACGAATTATCTTATCACACAACTATCTGTTACCGATAATTTCAGTGCTTGCAGAGAATACCTTACTGAAAACCGCTTGTCATTTCCTTCTGCTCCTCATTGGGTTCGACACTCTTACTTATCGAAAGGACTACGATAGATCTCCTATATTTGTGGGTCATCAGCCCTGAACAGTAGATCCGCGAATCTCGCTCCGTTTGCGGATTGACGGCCAGAGATCACGCCGGATTTTCGATATATAAACTGGAAGCACTGTTGGGGATGAGAACAGATCTCATTTTTCCCCTCTCCTTCGTCTTCTCCGATGCCCACCCACGCCCCTTCCACCTCTCCTTAGCCGAAGGCCGTTCCGAGGTCGCCGGCGACGATGTGTGCGGCGTCTGCTACCTCGAAGGCCGAGCGGGCGAAGAGGAGCTTGCGCGCCTCCTCCTCCAGTGCCGGAGCGCCGGCTGGATGGACGCAGGGCGAGTGGTTGCCGTTGACGGTGTCCTGGACTAGGGGGTACTCGCCACGTCGTCTCCCGACCAGTGGGTCGGGCCGAGGACCCCCAGGGCAGTTCATTAATGGGCCAGTTCGGACAGCCCATGATGCATACGAGGAAGATTCCACAAGGCTTTGTGATCAAGACAAGGACTCCTCTCCACCGACGTAGCCGACTAGGACTCTTGTTATCCTAGGCCTCTAGTGTGTTATATAAGCCGAGGCCAGGCTAGTCATTAGGGACAATCAGATCATCATAGATCATATCATCATACGAGCATAGCTCTTAGGGTTTAGACCACTACATACGATCTCGTGGTAGATCAACTCTGTACTCGATACATCATCATCAATACAAACAAAGCAGGACGTAGGGTTTTACCTCCATAGGAGGGCCCGAACCTGGGTAAACACCGTCTCCCTTGTCTCCTGTTACCCATCTATCCAAGAACCACAGCTCGGGACCCCCTACCCGAGATCCGCCGGTTTTGACACCGACAGCCGTCGCGGGTGACCAAGGCCCGGATGCTCGAGCTGGGGGGCTAGGCGGTCGTGCGCGAGGGGAGCTGGCGGTTGCCGAGAGCGGGCGAGGATGAGCCTTCGCCGAAGGGAGACGAGCGCGTGCTCTTGGTGACTCACCTCGAGCGAGGTTTCTCTTTGCCGCCTCATCCTTTCTTCCAAATATTCTTGGGTTTCTTTGGTGCTCAACTCCATCATATTCCCCCCAATGATGTCGTTTACTTAGCCGCTTTCATCTCTCTTTGCGAAAACTTCTTGGGTTGTCATCCTCATTGGTGCTTGTTCAAACACCTCTTCACTTGCCGAGTGATGACTAGAAGGATCGATGTGGGATCGCTAGAAGGATCGATGGCTCGTCTGCATATTGCAGTTTTTTCTGGAGAGCGAATTTGTGTTCGTCCTCCCCGTTTCCACGAGCGTTGTATTGACGATTGGTTTGGTGGAATTGTGCGGAAGTGTATCTACAACAACCATGCAAAATTTCGTCGCGTTCCGATGGAGGAATCTCCGGCAATCTACAATATACCGGAGCCCTATCGAATTTGGACGGGAATCTGGATGAGTTTAGAACGAGGTGTTCAGTATCTAGCTCATATATCCGTTGGAAAATCCCACCGTTCATCGGCGGCGGAATTCCTATACCGATCACCCCTCCAAATTTCAGCTCGATCCGACCGTCCAAACTCCGGGAAACGTCTGATGAGTACAACGAATTTTGGATCTATTTTCTGTGCGAAAACTAATCCGACCCGAGTTCATCTTTTTCATGAACGGGTTGTGAGGCGTCCTTTTTGAAGGAAATTTTCTCATCACCTCGGTCAACCGACCAATAGTTCGGCATCGCGAGGGCCGAATAATCATCAAGAGAACCTCGTCATCCACGGGTTGTACGGGTCGGGCGCTCCGTTGCTTCATCAAGCCAGCATTGACCTCGTCACAAATTCCGATCTGCGTCAGCATCGCCGCGCCGTTACTTTTTCAAGCTGACGTCCACCACGCCGACTTGCTTTGACACGTTGGTTGGCATGGGGCTCTAGAGTTACCTTACCGACCTACTCCATCACCTCGGCTAGACCGGGGGCTTCGTCATCTCCTCATCAACCTGTTCTGGGGACTTCGGAGTCACCAGCCGACCAGCTTCGACACCTCGGCTGGCATGAGACTTCGGCGTCACTAGCCGACCTGCTTCGACACCTCGGCTGGCATGAGACTTCGGCGTCACCAGCCGACCAGCTCCGTCACCTCGTCTGGCATGAGACTTTGGCGTCACCAGCCGACCAGCTTCGACACCTCGGCTGGCATGAGACTTCGGCGTCACCAGGCGACCAGCTTCGACACCTCGGCTGGCATGAGACTTCGGCATCACCAGACGACCTGCTTTGACACCTCGGCTGGCATGAGACTTCGGCGTCACCAGCCGACATGCTCCGTCACCTCGGCTAGACCGGGGGCTTTGCCATCTCTTCATCAACCTGCTCCAGGGACTTCGGCGTCACCAGCAGACTAGCTTCGCCATGTTAGCTGGACCGGGGACTTTGCCTCGCCACATTGATCGTGCAGCGTCGCCACTTCGTCAAGCGAACTCTTTGCTCAGCCACCTCGGCGCCCAGGCCATGTTCCTTTAATTATTTGCTTCACTTAAATTAACTAAGTAGAAGATATTTTAAAAAAAATTATTACCTTTATTTGTTATTACTCTTGGCTTGCACTATATTGTGTGCACAGGTAATCGACTTCGGCTGTGTCACGCGGTCACCTTGGCGTGCCTACATCGTCGTCTCACCCCCGTCGACCGAATTGTGTTCCCACCTTGTTGGACCGGAGGCTTCGGCATCGCTTCATCAACCTATTCTGGGGACTCTCGTGTCACCCTGCCGACCTGCTGCATCACCTCGGCTGGACCGGGGGCTGTGCATCGCCACGTCGGCAACGTTGCGTCGTGACTTCATCGAGCCGAGCGCCTCGCTTGGCCATCTCGGGACCGGCTTGGGGGCTGGGACCTCGACCCGTTGTAAGCTCGGCCCACGTCATCAACACCGAGGACATTACCAGCTAAGTCGCTTTCATGCTCAACTTTTTTCAATTTTTATTTTTTAATCGGTTCGACCAAGCATTATATTTGTGTTAAATAAAAAAGTTTGTTTGTTAAAAACACTTCCTTTTCCCATGATAACTGGGGGCTTTGCCATCACGCTGCTGAACTACTCTGTCACCTCGGCTAGACCGGGGGCTTCGCCATCTCTTCATCAACATATTCCTGGGACTTCGGCATCGCTAACCGACAAACTTTGTCACATCGGCTGGACCAAGGGCTTCGCCTCGCCACAGCAACTGTGTTGCGTTGCCACTTCTCGACCCGAGCTCTTCGCTCGATTACCTCAGGCTTGGGGGCTGGGACCTTGGCCAGGCCGAGGACTACGTCTTCGTCACGCCACAACCCCGAACCGCACCGAGCACATTAACCAGCTAAGTCATTTTCGTGCTCAGCTCTCTTTGAAATTTTAGTTTTTGTTCGGTGCAACCAAACATTATATTTTTTAAACAAAAAAACTTTGTTTGTTAAAAATTTATTTACCCAATTTAACCAGGGGCTCTTAAATTTGTATGAGCCGTTTTATAATAACTGTGTTTTCTTCTTAGTAGTTGCAAAGTCTTTTTCTACTACTCCTTTTTCGACACTAGCGTGTGGTCAATAGCCGGATAGCCTGGTTTCTTTCTAAAGCTGCTCAAGTTTAGTTCGCTAAATAGGCCTCGGAGAAACACTCCGCCTTCGGGATATGGAGGTTGAAGCTAAAGGCTGACCCAATTAGAGTCTGGAGATGGGATGTATCATGTTAAAGCACGACCGAAGCACAAATTAAATTTTAGACCAATTTTGGATTGGCACAATTTTCTTTTATCTAAACATAAAGTTTTTGCATAAGTTTTTTGGTATTTCCGAGCATAACTCCTGCAGTACAATGCCAGATGCATTTCACGCATCGGCAGTATTAAAGGGGGTCTGCGGTTAACACCGAACCCACCAAACACCGAGGTACTCCTTGCAGTCCTCGACAAAATGTCCTCGGTATTTCGCATTTATATGCATTGATTTCGAGTTGTGTCATTGGTCTATAGCTGGATTGCCCGGCTCCTGTGCTTACCCCTTACGTTTTCGCTTTGTTCGGCTAAGGGGTAAAGGGAGAACCACTGCGATTGTCACTTCCAGTTTAACTGGTTAAGTGCCTTAGTTGGAGAAAGCCGAAAGCTGATTGTCACAACAAGCGTAAATCGGTCAGCGAACCGCAGGCGGTGTTCAACCAAATATAGCCGATCGAGGTTATCCGAGTAAAATGAAGGGCCTTTCTTTCTTGAAAAGGCCAAGTTGTGGGTGGTTCGACCTCGAATAATCCGAGGAGTCGACGTATACCGGGGGCTATTAAGTTGCCCCCAAACATATGCTCCTATGACTAAGTGAAAGTTATAAAGCCTAAATATCTAATTGCCTCGTTTCCACTAACACAACCGCCTCCGGGCATTAAGACATTGGCTAAGGGTTGTCTTGTTTGTACGGAAACACCCTACGTAGCATCTACAAAGGGGTGGAAGCCGATGATAGGCCACTTTCAGATTATAAATAGTCGCGACGGAGTCAAAATAAACCATACCGAGGGTTCCTTGTGGCACCTCGGCATAGATACATTGGGATTCCTGGAGAGCCCAACATATCATCAGCGTTTGTATTTAATATACGAACGCTGCCTTCCATAGTGATCGTTATAACGCCATACATATGCATCAGTTTGACTTAAGATTTTGGCCAAGCTGGGTTGCCTGGCTCATGTGCTTACCCACTACGTTCCCGATTGTTCGACTAGGGGGTAAAGGGAGCACCTCTGTGATTGTTACTTCTGGGTCATCCGGGTTAGTACCTCAGATTGGGTGAAGCCGAAAGCTAGCCATCTTAAGAATATAATTGGTCGGCAACGACGGAAGTGAAAATTTTGGTTCATTAAAGACCACAGAGTTCGGGAACATTCCCCGAACTAAATCCTCAATATTTTCCTCCCACATTGATCGGAGTTGAGGTTTCACGATCATGGTCAACATAATATCCTGGGAAAAGGAACTTATAAATGAACTATTTTTTCCAGAAGATGTTTCTTATAACATATCTCTCCGCGTACCTTTGTTTATAAAACCGCATGGCCGGATTGCCTTGTTTTGCCGTAAATCCTTGCCCTTATAAAGGCTTTATAAAGTAGGACAAACACTCCTCGGCTACTGGCCGAGGAGGTTGAAGCTGATGGTCGATCAACAAAGTCTTGTACAATGCGGATCTGAGCATTAATGATGTAAAGTACTTGGATATGTAGAATCATTATACATAAATTGTGTCAAACGTAACAAAGTTTGTGTCAAACAAATATCGATCCTTAATTCGCCAACCCGTGCCCAAATTAAGGCTCGGGGGCTACTGCATTGCATATTCAATGCAGCAAATTCAAAGTGCAATACGGTTTCTGAGGAGATTCGATCCTTAGGTTGGTCGGCCGCACCCAACCCGAGTCTCGGAAACTACTGCGTACCGCGTTTACATCCCTAACGAATGCCGCCGAGCAAGAACTTGATCCTCAGGCCGATTTTGCAAATCGACCTAAGTCTCAGGGGCTACTGGGATTAGTGGTTTTATTTTGATTATTATTTTTTCCTTCAGGGGCATCTCAGGTTTTAGACCGACACGCACCTTGAGGGCTACTGGCTATATATCTCGGCAGAGAATAAATTGCACCAATCGAAAATATCCACAAAAAATCAGCCCGCGGTCGGGGTGGGGCACCACCTCGGAAGCAGTCCGGCATAAAGCTCGGGCGCAAGTGGCTGGCTCCATAGAGGGCATTTCCGGCATTAAGCTCGGCTGAATTCGTTCAATCTTTTAAAGACCGAGGTAGTTTATGACACCTCGGACGCTGACCATCATTGGAGCTCGGATGCGGTCCAGCGTGGGAGCTCGGAAGCATTCCGGCATAAAGCTCAAGATTGAAGACACTTCGGAAGCAGTCCGGCATAAAGCTCGAATGCGAACGGCTGGCTCCATCAAAGACTATCCCGATATTTAAGCTCGGATGAACTAATTCAAATATTCAAAGACCGAGGTATCCTATGACACCTCGGATGCCGACCAGCGTTGGAGCTCGGGCTCAGAAAGACACCTCGGATACAGTTTGGCGTTGGAGCTCGGACACACGAGGATACCGCCATACGGGAAACATTTTGGACCCGAGTTGTGGCGTAAAAATAATGAGGCATTAATACAGGCCGATAACTTAAAGGGGCTCCTCGGATGCCCGACTTGTGAACTCTTCGGATTCACCTCGGCGATCCTCAAGATCATTGATGGGAAGATTTATTGAACCAGTTTTCAAGACCGACGGCCGAAGACGAAGAACTGTTCGGAAGAACCGAGGAGCGTCCCTAACTTGAAGACCGGTTCAGGGGGCTACTGACGGTGTCCTGGACTAGGGGGTACTCGCCATGTCGTCTCCCGACCAGTGGGTCGGGCCGAGGACCCCCAGGGCGGTTCATTAATGGGCCAGTTCGGACAACCCATGATGCGTACGAGGAAGATTCCACAAGGCTTGGTGATCAAGACAAGGACTCCTCTCCACCGACGTAGCCGACTAGGACTCTTGCTATCCTAGGCCTCTAGTGTGTTATATAAGCCGAGGCCAGGCTAGTCATTAGGGACAATCAGATCATCATAGATCATATCATCATACGAGCATAGCTCTTAGGGTTTAGACCACTACATACGATCTCGTGGTAGATCAACTCTGTACTCAATACATCATCATCAATACAAACAAAGCAGGACGTAGGGTTTTACCTCCATAGGAGGGCCCGAACCTGGGTAAACACCGTCTCGCTTGTCTCCTGTTACCCATCGATCCAAGAACCACAGCTCGGGACCCCCTACCCGAGATCCGCCAGTTTTGACACCGACAGCCGTCGCGGGTGACCAAGGCCCGGATGCTCGAGCTGGAGGGCCAAGGGGTCGTGCACGAGGGGCGCTGGCGGTTGCCGGGAGGGGTCGAGGATGAGCCTTCGCCGAAGGGAGACGAGCGCGTGCTGTTGGTGACTCACCTCGAGCGAGGTTTCTCTCTGCCACCCCATCCTTTCTTCCGAAGATTCCTGGGTTTCTTTGGTGCTCAACTCCATCATATTCCCCCCAATGATGTCGTTTACTTAGTCGCTTTCATCTCTCTTTGCGAAAACTTCTTGGGTTGTCATCCTCACTGGGGCTTCTTTAAACACCTCTTCACTTGCCGAATGATGACCGTAAAAAATCCCACTCGGTCGAAAGACAAGACGAATATAGCCCAGCTGTGCAGGGGTCTAGGAATCCAACTGCGGGGCAAAGTCTGTTTCCCGCAGATGACGTTTCCTGATTCGGTAAAGGGGTGGCAGGAGAACTGGTTTTACTGCCACGACATTCCAGTCGGCGAGGGTCAGTCGGGACTCCCTCTGTATACATCTGAGCGCATTCGGCCGGTTCCCAGGCTGACTGTAACCAAGGAGGAGAAAACCGAAGTGGATATCCTAGTGATAGTTCTGGTGGCTCTGGTGCAGAAAGGTGTCAACGGCCTCGACTTGCTAGAGGTCTTCCTCCAGAGGAGGATCCAACCGTTGCAAGTCAGAGCTCATCCCATGTGGGAGTACACCGGACCGAGTGACCCCACAAGAACTCACCCGGAGGAGCTCACTGAAGACATGGTGGAAGCTAAGATCAAGGCGATCACTCCAACGCACGACAACCCCAGGGGGAGCAGGCTGGTGGCTCCACTCTCATCAGATAATCCGGCGAATGAGGTAACTCCAATGGTCCATCATCTGAGTGATGTTTGTGTTTATTGTAGTTGATCCGACTGATCTTGTTCTCCATTCGGCAGGCCTTCACACAGATGAACAGCCAGGTGCCAATCGTGGATAGGGGCCCGGTCGATGTTGCCAACGACACTGATCATCCAGAAGATTCGGCAGAAGCTGGGGAGTATGAAGAGCGTGATGACGATGAAGATGATGAAGACGAGGAAGAGGAAGGGCCGGAGGGCGGCGACGAGGTGGAATCGTCACGCTCGGATGACCGAGTGCCCGAAGCCCGTTCCAAGGCGCGCCAGGACCCGGGAGTCCGCGGTGGAGGTCCAAAGGGGCCGAAGGCTGCCAAACCGACTGGGTCTGCCCTTCCGACCCGTAGCTCGAAGCGCGGGCGCGGAGCGCTTGCCTCTTCACCTGAGAAGACGGCGAAGCAGCCCAAAGTCACTACGGCCAAGCCTTGGAAGGCGGTCTTCATCCCAAAAATTAAGATGGCCATTCCCGTGGCCTCAGCGTAAGCATTTCCATTCTGTCAATTGTTGTCTATATTTGTCCGAGTGATGAAATGATCCGAGTGTTTCCCTTACAGTGCTGATACTTCAACTGTTTCACCTGATCCCAATACTCTGGAGAAAGAGCGGGCCGACACTGATGTTGCGTCTTCAAAAGGTAAGCCCCGGACTCACTCGGTAACTTTGGACATTCCCGAGTGTTTACTTTTTACTCATCTTCGAGTGCTTTGAATGTTTGCAGCTCCGCGTGAAGTGATCGACATTGATGCGGACGAGAGGGTTGACCTGTCGAACCCTTCGGCCAACGCAGACGTCATGATGCAGGAGTCCTCGCTTGCCGATACTTTGGTGCCAGCACGAGAGGCCAGCTCGGGAGCTGAGGCGGCACTCGGTACTGGTACATCATCCCCTTCGTTGACTCCCCCTGCGACCAGCATCTTTGCGCTACACCATGTCTCGGAGGACCAAGTGGGAGCAAGCAAAGAGGCGTTAATCCAGCTGGAGGTAATGAACGACCGACTGAAGATGGCATACGATGCAAGCGAGGCGCTGAAGAAGAATGTCCGAGTAAGTACTCTTGTAAGTACCTTCCTCAGTCGGAATTTCCGCCTTGTGAGGATTTACACACACCGGCTGGGTGTCTTTGAGTTCCAGTGGGGGCGCGCTGAGCGCACCCACTAGGTGTAGTCTCTAAGACTGCCGTCGACTGAAGCAGTCGGCGGGAGTCTTAGAGTCCGAATAAATTTAACGTTCGATCCATCTGTTAGGTCTGGATCAAAACACCTTGCATTTGATTTTCCAGTTGGGGCACGCTGAATGCACCCACTGGGTGTAGTCCCCGAGACTGCCATCGACTGAAGCAGTTGGCGGGAGTCTTAGAGTTCGAGTCTAAATTTTGACCAATATCTTTCGCTTTAATTCTTGTTTGCAGTCTATTTGTGAGCTCGGAAGCCACTACAAAACCTTGAAGAAAGAGGTGCAGGACCTACGCATCAACCTTGAGGCCGAGAAGGCCAAGAACGCCCGACTGGAGGAGGAAAAGAAGGCAATTGAAGGTAAGCTCATCTTGCCCGACTTCTGCATTAACTGCTGTCCCTCCCCGTCCGACTGAGTATATTTCATCAGATCTTCGTGGCGAAAATCGTAAACTTGTCGAGAGGCTGAAGAATTCTATTTCTTTAGAAACTGTGAAGACGGCCCTCGAGAAGAAGGACACGGATCTGGCGGCTGCTCAAAAGGAAGCCAGCCGAAAGACCAAGGAGGCCGAAGAGAAGTTAAAGGCACTCGGGAAGTTGGAGGAAGAAAAGAAAGCTCTGGAAGCTGCCGCGACGAAGTCCAAAGAGGAGCTCGATGATCTGAAGAAGTCGTACTCCGAGTGGGAGAACAAACTCAAGCATATCACCGCGAAGAAGAATGAGCTGGAGCAGTTTGTCGAGGAGTATGGCGACTCCGTGAGCGAAAAACTCAAAGGTAAAGTTCCCGAGTGATCGTAATCTGGCCGAATGAATTCCGATCATTTCTCACTCTTTTCTTCATCTGACGTAAACCCAGATTTCTGTGATGACATCGCTAAGGAGACTGACAAGATCGAGAAGGAGCTGGACCCATCCCGGGAGCTGTTCAAGGATAGTGTTGCTCTGGCCATTCTTCGCTTGGAAGAACGTGTCGATCAGGTGACTTCGTACATGAAGAGGCTCAGCACTGCCGTCTCGGAGATTGATCGTGACGTCTTCCCTGAAGAAGAGCCCTCGAAGGACCTGGAATCAGCTCTTACCCGAGTGAGGGACGTGCCAAGCCGATTGAAAGCTTGGAAAAAATCTGCAGCCCGTGCCGGAGCCGACATTGCCCTCTCACTCGTCCGCGTCCACTGCAAGGGAGTGGATGAGAACAAGCTAAAGTCCTTGGAGGTCGCCAACAGGAAGCACGCCAAGGTTGAAGACTTCATGGAGGTGTTCATGGAAGCTGCCACTCGGATCGCAGACAGCATCGACCTGGACACCTTCGTCGAAGCAGTGCCTCAGCCCGAGTGACCGTCGGGTTTAAAACTCTTTGAAGTTTTGCCTCGGAATGCCGAGTGGTAGCTGTAACCGTAAAACTTAGAATGAGCCGGAGGCTCCTGTCGTTAAGACTTTTATCCGTACTCTTACATCGAGTGACGCGGTTTTTATTTGCCTTGGTTTCATTCGACCTTTGCTTTCTAGATGTTTACGCTTAGGCGACGTGGGGTCGCAGCTAAGTCCCTGAGTGTGGGCGTGGCCCGCACTCAGAATTGTTCAAGAGAACAATGATGGTCCTGTCCATCTTGGAGTCCGAGTGCGGAGGATATCCCACTCGAGACAGTTTATGACTTAGGCGACGCGGGGTCGCAGCTAAGCCCCCGAGTGTGGGCGTGGCCCGCACTCGGAATTGTTCGTGAGAACAATGATGGTCCTGTCCATCTTGGTAATGATGGTCCTGTCCATCTTAGAGTCCGAGTGCGGAGGATGTCCCACTCGAGACAATTTATGACTTAGGCGACGCGGGGTCGCAGCTAAGCCCCCGAGTGTGGGCGTGGCCCACACTCGGAATTGTTCGTGAGAACAATGATGGTCCTGTCCATCTTGGTAATGATGGTCCTGTCCATCTTAGAGTCCGAGTGTGGAGGATGTCCCACTCGAGACGATTTTTAACTTAGGCGATGCGGGATCGCAGCTAAGCCCCCGAGTGTGGGCGAGACCTGCACTTGGAATTGTTCGAGAGAACAATGATGGTCTTGTCCATCTTAGTAATGATGGTCATGTCCATCTTAGAGTCTGAGTGTGGAGGATGTCCCACTCGAGACGGTTTTTAACTTAGGCGATGCGGGATCACAGCTAAGCCCCCGAGTGTGGGCGAGACCCGCACTCGGAATTGTTCGTGAGAACAATGATGGTCCTGTCCATCTTAGTAATGATGGTCCTGCCCATCTTAAAGTCCGAGTGTGGAGGATGTCCCACTCGAAACGGTTTTTAACTTAGGCGATACGGGATCGCGGCTAAGCATTTTACACCCACTGGGGGTGACACAAGAGATTGATTCACTAGGGTGAAAAGAGTTAGATTTCGACAAAATATAAAGGAATGAAACTTTATTCATCGAGATCACTCGGATTCATTACTGGAATGACAAACTAAAATAGTTATGTTCTAGGTGTAGAACTTGCGAAGCAGTGCTACTTCTTGAGCATGCGTTGGTTTCCCTTGAAGAGGAAAGGGTGATGCGGCAAAGTAGATAAGTATTTCCCTCAGTTGTTGAGAACCAGGGTATCAATCCAGTAGGAGATACAAGCAAGTCCCCAATAGATGTACCTACACAAAGAATCAAACACTTGCACCCAACGCTATAAAGGGGTTGTCAATCCCTTCACGGTTACTTGCAAGGATGAGATCTGATAGAGATAGATGGAAAAGATTGCGGAAAGTAAAAACACAAGTAAATAGATCTGAAAATATAAGATGGAAAATAGACCCGGGGGCCATAGGTTTCACTAGAGGCTTCTCTCATGAAGGCAAATATTACGGTGGGTGAACAAATTACTGTCGAGCAATTGATAGAAAAGCGCATAGTTATGACGATATCCAAGGCAACGATTATGCATATAGGCATCACGTCCGTGTCAAGTAGACCGAAACAATTCTGCATCTACTACTATTACTCCACACGTCGACCGACTACTGCCTATATCTAGAGTATTAAGTTCATGAAGAACAGAGTAACGCATTAGGTAAGATGACATGATGTAGAGGGATAAACTCAAGAAATATGATGAAAACCCCATCTTTTTATCCTCGATGGCAACAATACAATACGTGCCTCGCTACCCCTACTTTGTCACTGGGTGAGGACACCGCAAGATTGAACCCAAAACTAAGCACTTCTCCCATTGCAAGAATTACCAATCTAGTTGGCCAAACCAAACCAATAACTCGAAGAGACTTGCAAAGATATGAAATCATGCATATAAGAATTCAGAAAAGACTCAAATAATATTCATAGATAATCTGATCATAAACCCACAATTCATCGGATCTCGACAAACACACCGCAAAAGAGTATTACATCGGATAGATCTCCATGAAGATCATGAAGAACATGGTATTGTAGAGCAAAGAGAGAGAAGAAGCCATCTAGCTACTAGCTATGGACCCGAAGGTCTGTGGTGGACTACTCACGCATCATCGGAGGGGCAATGGAGTTGATGTAGATGCCCTCCGTGATCGAATCCCCCTCTGGCAGATTACCGGAAAAGGCTCCAAGATTGGATCTCACGGGAACCGAGGCTCCTGGCGGCAGAAAAGTATTTTCGTGGCTCTCTTTGGTATCCAGGGAATATTTGGGAATTTATAGGCCGAAGAGTAGGGTTAGGAGGGCTGCCGTGGGCCCACAAGCCAGGGGGCGCGCCCTACCCCCCTGGGCGCGCCCCTGTGGCTTGTGGCCACACGGCGGCTCTCCTGCCTTGGTCTCCAAGCTTGGTAGGTTTCTTCTGGTCCAAGAAAAATCACCCCAACGATTTTATTCCATTTGGACTCCGTTTAATATTCCTTATCTGCAATACTCAAAAACATGGAAAAAACAGAAACTGGCACTAGGCACTAGATTAATAGGTTAGTCCCGAAAATAATATAAAATAGCATATTAATGCATATAAAACATCCAAAACAGATAATATAATAGCATGGAACAATAAAAAATTATAGATACGTTGGAGACGTATCAAGCATCCCCAAGCTTAATTCCTGCTCGTCCTCGAGTAGGTAAAAGATAAAAACAGAATTTTTGATGTGGAATGCTACCTAACATATTTATCCATGTAATATTCCTTATTGTGGCATGAATATTCAGATCCGTAAAATTCAATACTATAGCTTAATATTGACATAAAAATAATAATACTTAAAGCATACTAACAAGCAATCATATCTTTCAAAATACCATGGCTAAAGAAAGTTATCCCTACAATATCATATAGTCTGGCTATGCTCCATCTTCCCCACACAAAGTATCTAAATCATGCACACCCCCGATGACAAGTCAAGCAATTGTTTCACCCCTTTTATGTTCTCAAACTTTTTCAACTCTCACACAATACATGAGCGTGAGCCATGGATATAGCACTATGGGTGGAATAGAATGTGGTGGAGGTGCAAGGGAAAGGAGAAGATAGTCTCACATCAACTAGGCATATCAACGGGCTATGGAGATGCCCATCAATAGATATCAATGTGAGTGAGTAGGGATTGCCATGCAACGGATGCACTAGAGCTATAAGTGTATGAAAGCTCAAAAGGAAACTAAGTGGGTGTGCATCCAACTCGCTTGCTCACGAAGACCTAGGGCACTTTGAGGAAGCCCATCATTGGAATATACAAGCCAAGTTATATAATGAAAAATTCCCACTAGTATATGAAAGTGACAAAATAGGAGACTCTCTATCATGAAGAACATGGTGCTACTCGAAGCACAAGTGTGGAAAAGGATAGTAGCATTGTCCCTTCTCTCTTTTCTCTCATTCATTTTTTTTTCTTTTTTTTGGTGGGCATCTTTGGCCTCTTTTTTTTTGGGCTTCGCTGGCCTCTTTTATTTTTTTGTAAAGTCCGGAAACTCATCCCATCTAATGAGGGAATCATAGCTTCCATCATCCTTTCCTCTCAGGGGACAATGCTCTAATAATAATGATCATCACACTTTTATTTACTTACAACTCAAAACTTAGAACAACATATGACTCTATATGAATGCCTCCGGCGGTGTACCGGGATGTGCAATGATCTAGCATAGGAAATGACATAAAAAAACGGACAAGCCATAAAAACATCATGCTAGCTGTCTTACGATCATGCAAAGCAATATGACAATGATGGTGCGTGTCATAATAAACGGAAGGGTGGAAGTTGCATGGCAATATATCTCGGAATGGCTATGGAAATGCCATAATAGGAAGGTATGGTGGCTGTTTTGAGGAAAATATATGGTGGCTGTTTTGAGGAAGGTGGGTTTAATGCACCGGCGAAAGTTGCGCGGTACTAGAGAGGCTAGCAAAGGTGGAAGGGTGAGAGTGCGTATAATCCATGGACTCACATTAGTCATAAAGAACTCGCATACTCATTGCAAAAGTCTATTAGTCATCGAAGCAAAGTGTTAGACGCATGCCCCTAGGGGAGAGGTTGGTAGGAGTAAACCATCGCGCGCTCCCGACCCATCACACAAAGGACGACAATCATTAAACAAATCATGCTCCGACTTCGTTACATAACGGTTCACCATACATGCATGCTACGGGAATCACAAACCTTAACACAAGTATTTCTACTAATCCACAATTTACTTACTAGCATAACTCTTAATATTACCATCTCTACATCTCAAAACTATATGCACGAAATCAAACTTCTCATCATATCCAATGCACTTAATATGAAAGTTTTTATTATATCCCTCTTGGATGCCTATTATATTAGGACCAAATTCATAACCTAATCCAATTACCATGCTGTTTAGAGACTCTCAAAATAATATAAGTGAGGTACGAGAGTTCAATTATTTCTATAAAACATAACACCACCATGCTCTAAAAAGATATAAGTGAAGCACTAGAGCAAAATTGCCTAGCTCAAAAGATATAAGTGAAGAACATAGAGTATTCTAATAAATTCACGATTCAGCGTGTCCTTCTCAAAAAGATGTGTGCAGCAAGGATGATTGTGGAAAACTAGAAAGCAAAGACTCATATCATACAAGACGCTCCAAGCAAAACACATATCATGTGGTGAATAAAAATATAGCCTCAAGTAAATTTACCGATGGATTGAAGACGAAAGAGGGGATGCCTTCCGGGGCATCCCCAAGCTTAAGCTTTTTGGTATCCTTGAATATGGCTTGGGGTGCCTTGGTCATCCCCAAGCTTAGGCTCTTTCCACTCCTTATTCCATAGTCCATCAAATCTTTACCCAAAACTTGAAAACTTCACAACACAAAACTCAACAGAAAACTCGTGAGATCCGTTAGTATAAGAAAAATAAATCACCACTTTAGGTACTGTTGTGAACTCATTATTTATTTGTATTTGTGTAATACCTACTGTATTCTAACTTCTCCATGGTTCATACCCCCCGATACAACCCATAGATTCATCAAAATAAGCAAACAACACAAAGAAAACAGAATCTGTTAAAAACAGAACAGTCTGTAGCAATCTATAGACTTCGAATACTTCTGTAACTCCAAAACTTCTGAACAATTAGTACAACCAGGGAAATTTGTATATCAATCTTGTGTAAAAATTTCAGATCAAAAGCATGTTCCAGTGAATTTATAAAATTCCTGGACTGAGCGCAAAAGTTTCTGTTTTTCAGCAAAATCAAATCAACAAACACCGTAGACCATCCCAAAGGTCTTACTTGGCTCAAACACTAATAAAAACTTAAAAACAAAATTACTACAGAAGTAATAATGTGCAAAACACACCAAAACAGAAACAAAAAACAGAAAGCAAAAATAAAATTGGGTTGCCTCCCAACAAGCGCTATTGTTTAACGCCCCTAGCTAGGCATAACAATTTCAATGATGCTCACATAAAAAGTAGTAATTGAGATATGCAAAAGAGCATCATGAATCTCATGAAAAACACATTTAAGTCTAATCCACTTCCTATGCATATGGATTTTGTGAGCAAACAATTTATGGGAACAAGAATCAACTAGCATAGGAAGGCAAAACAAGCATAACTTCAAAACTTTGAACACATAGAGAGGAAACTTGATATTATTGCAATTCCTACAAGCATATGTTCATCCATCATAATAAATTTCAGTAGCATCATGAAGGAATTCAACAATATAACTATCACATAAATCATTCTTTTCATGATACACGAGCATGCAATCATCATAATGAATTTGCTCATCAAAACTTGGGGGACAAAAAATATCATCTTCATCAAACATAGCATCCCCAAGCTTGTGGCTTTCCATATCACTAGCATAATTGACATTAATAGAATTTATAGTAACATCATTGCAATCATGCTTTTCAATCAAGGAGCTATCATGAATCACCTTATAATTTTCTTCTTTCAACACTTCATCAAAATTTTCAGATTCATGATTTTCAAACAAAACTTCATAGAGATAATCAAGTGCACTCAACTCACTAGCAATTGGTTCATCATAATTTGGCCTTTTAAAAAGATTAGCAAGTGGATGAGGATCCATATCAATAGATTTTTAGCAAGCGAAGATGCAAGCAAATAGAAGGCACATGGCAACACAAGCAAACAAAAAGAGATCCGGCGAGAAAAAGGCGAATAAAACGGTAAATTGGTGAAGTGGGGGAGAGGAAAACGAGAGGCAAATGGCAAATAATGTAAATGCAAGAGATGAGTTTGTGATGGGTACTTGGTAGGCTTGATGTAGATCTCCCCGGCAACGGCGCCAGAAATTCTTCTTGCTACTTCTTGAGCATGCGTTGGTTTCCCTTGAAGAGGAAAGGGTGATGCGGCACAGTAGATAAGTATTTCCCTCAGTTGTTGAGAACCAAGGTATCAATCTAGTAGGAGATACAAGCAAGTCCCCAATAGATGTACCTACACAAAGAATCAAACACTTGCACCCAACGCTATAAAGGGGTTGTCAATCCCTTCACGGTTACTTGCAAGGATGAGATCTGATAGAGATAGATGGAAAAGATTGCGGAAAGTAAAAACACAAGTAAATAGATCTGAAAATATAAGATGGAAAATAGACCCGGGGGGCATAGGTTTCACTAGAGGCTTCTCTCATGAAGGCAAATATTACGGTGGGTGAACAAATTACTGTCGAGCAATTGATAGAAAAGCGCATAGTTATGACGATATCCAAGGCAATGATTATGCATATAGGCATCACGTCCGTGTCAAGTAGACCGAAACAATTCTGCATCTACTACTATTACTCCACACGTCGACCGACTCCTGCCTGCATCTAGAGTATTAAGTTCATGAAGAACAGAGTAACGCATTAGGTAAGATGACATGATGTAGAGGGATAAACTCAAGCAATATGATGAAAACCCCATCTTTTTATCCTCGATGGCAACAATACAATACGTGCCTCGCTACCCCTACTTTGTCACTGGGTGAGGACACCGCAAGATTGAACCCAAAACTAAGCACTTCTCCCATTGCAAGAATTACCAATCTAGTTGGCCAAACCAAACCAATAACTCGAAGAGACTTGCAAAGATATGAAATCATGCATATAAGAATTCAGAAAAGACTCAAATAATATTCATAGATAATCTGATCATAAACCCACAATTCATCGGATCTCGACAAACACACCGCAAAAGAGTATTACATCGGATAGATCTCCATGAAGATCATGAAGAACATGGTATTGTAGAGCAAAGAGAGAGAAGAAGCCATCTAGCTACTAGCTATGGACCCGAAGGTCTGTGGTGGACTACTCACGCATCATCGGAGGGGCAATGGAGTTGATGTAGATGCCCTCCGTGATCGAATCCCCCTCCGGCAGATTACCGGAAAAGGCTCCAAGATTGGATCTCACGGGAACCGAGGCTCCTGGCGGCAGAAAAGTATTTTCGTGGCTCTCTTTGGTATCCAGAGAATATTTGGGAATTTATAGGCCGAAGAGTAGGGTTAGGAGGGCTGCCGTGGGCCCACAAGCCAGGGGGCGCGCCCTACCCCTCTGGGCGCCCCCCTGTGGCTTGTGGCCACACGGCGGCTTTCCTGCCTTGGTCTCCAAGCTTGGTAGGTTTCTTCTGGTCCAAGAAAAATCATCCCGAAGATTTTATTCCGTTTGGACTCCGTTTAATATTCCTTATCTGCAATACTCAAAAACATGGAAAAAAACAGAAACTGGCACTAGGCACTAGATTAATAGGTTGGTCCCAAAAATAATATAAAATAGCATATTAATGCATATAAAACATCCAAAACAGATAATATAATAGCATGGAACAATCAAAAATTATAGATACGTTGGAGACGTATCAAGCAGGTCCGTGTTCCAAGATCAGGGCTCTTCTATGCCATCTTTGATGTTGTAGAGCCGGTAGGCCCCATTGTGCAAGACTTTGGAGATTGCATATGGCCCCTGCCATAGAGGCGCTAGTTTGTGGGGTTTTTACTGGTCCAGTCGGAGGACAAGATCTCCTTCCTGAAAAGCTCGGCCCTGGGCATGTCTGTCATGGTAACGCCTCAGATCTTGCTGATAGAGCGTCGATCTGATGAGGGCCAGCTCTCTCTCTTCCTCTAAAAGGTCAAGGCCATCTTGCCTTGCGGCTTCAGCTTCGGCTTCATCATATAGTTCCACTCGGGGGGAATTGTGCCGAAGATCACTCGGCAGCACAGCCTCTGATCCGTATACCATGAAGAAAGGTGTGCGCTTCGTAGAGCGGTTTGGGGTTGTCCGAATGCCCCATAAGACAGACGGCAATTCTTCAACCCAAGCTCCGGTAGTATACTTCAGGTCTCTCATCAATCGAGGTTTCAGACCTTGCAGAATCATTCCATTTGCACGTTCTGCCTGTCCATTCGACTGCGGGTGAGCCACTGAGGCATAATTAACCTGAGTGTCTTGAGAGAAACAGAATTCATGGAACTCGTCTGAGTCGAAGTTCTTCCCATTATCCATGATAATATCATGTGGCACGCCAAATCTGAAGATGATATGCCGAATGAAACTGACGGAAGTACCTGCATCCAAACTCTTGATGGGCTTCGCTTCGACCCACTTGGTTAACTTGTCAACTGCCACAAACAGGTGTGTGAATCCACTCGACCTAGTCTGCAGGGGACCAACCATATCTAGGCCCCATACCGCGAACGGCCAGGTGAGTGGGATCATCTTGAGTGCTGACGCAGGCTTGTGGGATTTATTCTTGTAGAATTGGCACCCGACACACAGGTCCACCAAGTCCCTTGCTACTTCATTGGCTCGGGGCCAATAAAAAAACCAGCTTGGAAAGCCTTTGCGACCAAAGTCCGAGAGGACGCGTGGTGGCCGCAGGTTCCCGAGTGGATTTCGTGTAAGATTTGCAGCCCTTCCTCTCGGAGATGCACTTCTGGGTGACTCCTGTAGTGCTTTTCTTGTATAACTGGTCCCCCAAAACTTCGAATGACTTGGATCGACGGATGATCTGACGAGCTTCTTCTTCATCTTCGGGGAGTTCTTGCCTGAGCAAGTATGCCAAATAAGGTTGAGTCCACTCGGGAGTGATTATCAGCATTTCATGGACCAGTTCCACTACAGCCGGAACGTCAACCTCAGTCGGATTAGATGGACCGACTGCTTGCGGGGGCTCCTCTGTGAAAGAATCTTCTGCAATTGTTGGGGCGCGCAGATGTTCGAGGAATATGTCCTTAGGGACTGGTCGCCGAGTGGATCCAATCTTTGCCAGGTCGTCTGCATCCTGGTTTTTTGCGCGAGGAATGTGGTGCAGCTCCAAACCTTCAAAATTCTTCTCCAATTTCCTGACCGCGTTGTAGTAATCGGTCATTGCTGGACTCCGAATATCCCATTCCTTCATCACTTGGTTGACAACAAGGTCCGAATCGCCATAGACCATCAAACGACGAATGCCGAGTGATATGGCCATGTGGAGCCCGTACAGGAGGGCTTCGTACTTGGCCTCGTTGTTTGATGAGTCGAAATGGATTTGGAGGACATAGTTCAGCCGGTCTCCTTTGGGAGAGACAAGAACTACACCGGCTCCCGAGCCATTGAGCATCTTGGATCCGTTGAAGAACATGGTTAAGTGTTCGGGAACACTCGGAATTGGCTTCTCTTGCTCGATCCACTCGGCCATAAAATCGACCAGCGCGTGGGACTTGATTTATTTCTTGGCTTCGAACTTGATCTCCAGCGGAAGGAGTTCAATTGCCCACTTTGCCACTCGGTCAGCAGCGTCTCTGTTGTGCAGGATCTCCGACAGGGGAGCGTTGCTGATGACCATGACCGAATGATCTTGGAAGTAATGAACCACCTTCTTAGCAGTCAGGTAAATACCATAGACCGGCTTTTGGTAGTGCGGGTACCTTTGCTTGGAAGGAGATAACACTTCTGAGATGTAATATATGGGTCTTTGAACCTTGAATGCCTTTCCTGGCTCTTCGCGCTCTACTTCAAGGACTGTGCTCACCACCTGGCTAGTCGCCGCGATGTACACGAGTAAAGGTTCTTGGCTGCCTGGAGCAGCTAACACCGGCTAGGTGGAAAGCAATGCCTTGAGTTCTTCGAACGCGGCTTGCGCTTCATTGGTCCACTCGAACTTGTCGGACTTCTTCATCAGTCATTAGAGAGGGAGTGCCTTCTCTCCGAGTCTTGAGATGAATCGACTCAGGGCCGCAAGGCATCCTATCAGCCTTTGCATGTCGTGTAAGCGCTCCGGTTGCTTCATTCGGACTATAGCGCCGATTTTGTCTGGGTTGGCATCGATCCCTCGTTCGGAAACGAGAAAACAGAGTAACTTTCCGGCAGGCACTCCGAATGTGCACTTAGCTAGATTCAGCTTTATCCCGAAGCGCCGTAGGTTCGTGAAGGTCTCGTCAAGGTCAGTCAGGAGGTTGGAACCTTTCCTAGACTTGACTACGATATCATCCATATAAGCCTCCACGTTCCGACTGATCTGCTCTTGCAAGCATTTTTGGATCATGCACTGGAAAGTGGCCCCAGCATTCTTCAGGCCGAATGGCATTGTGACATAGCAAAAGCACCCGAATGGGGTGATGAAGGCTGTTTTTATTTCATCAGGACCGTACATTCGGATCTAGTGGTACCCGGAGTACGCATCCAGGAACTACAGGCGTTCGCATCCGGCAGTAGAGTCTACTATCTGATCTATCCGTGGTAAAGGGAAATGATCCTTCTGGCAGGCCCGATTGAGGTGTTTAAAGTCAATACACATACGGAGTGACTTGTCCTTCTTTGGTACCAAAACGACATTCGCGAGCCACTCGGAGTGGTAAACCTCGCGAATGAACTCGGCGGCAAGGAGCCGAGCTATCTCTTGACCAATCGCCTTGCGCTTCTCGATGGAGGATCGGCGCAAGTACTCTTTGACTGGCTTGGCCTTGGGATCGGTTCGGAGTCGGTGCTCAGCCAGTTCCCTGGGAACACCAGACATGTCAGAGGGCTTCCATGCGAAGATGTCCCAGTTCTCACGGAGGAACTGGATGAACTCGGCTTCCTATTTCTCTCCGAGTGAGGTGGAGATGTTCGT
The DNA here is from genome assembly GCA_039707655.1 of Elymus sibiricus. Lineage (NCBI taxonomy): Eukaryota > Viridiplantae > Streptophyta > Magnoliopsida > Poales > Poaceae > Elymus > Elymus sibiricus. The sequence goes on from CM077671.1 coordinate 310,141,889, forward strand.
CGGAGCTGCACTTGAGTCACTCGGATGAACATGGACTTGCTTGGTCTCGCCAGCCGACTGGAAGGCTGATTCTGAAGTCGGCCGCTTTGATCTGAGTAGATAAGCCGTGTCTACTTCCTTCTTGTACCCTTCAAGCTCGACTGCGAGCACTTGCTCGTTGGCGATCTTTGAGCCCTGCTGGAGGCACTCTTCGGCGACCTTCCGGTCACCAGTCACTGTGATCATGCCCTTAGGTCCTGGCATCTTGAGTTTGAGATACACGTAACATGGTCTGGCCATGAAACGTGCGTAGGCAGGCCTACCCAGGATGGCGTGATAGGCACTGTGAAATTCAACCACCTCGAAGGTTAACCTTTCCTTTCGGAAATTCTTCTCGCCTCCGAATACTACGTCCAGAGTGATCTGGCCGAGTGATTCTGCCTTCTTCCCAGGGACGATCCCGTGGAAATGCATGTTGTTCTTGCTCAATTGAGACATCAGGATTCCCATTGCCTTGAGCGTGTCAGCATATATGATATTAAGCCCGCTGCCTCCGTCCATAAGGACCTTGCGCAGTCGGACGCCACCCACTGCCGGGTCGACGACCAACGCCTGCCTCCCAGGGGTGGCTATGTGAGGCGGATGGTTGAACTGGTCGAAGGTGACAGGCGTCTTCGTCCAGTTGAGGTACTTGGGGGCAGTCGGAACTGCCATGTTGACCTCCCGATTGACAACCTTTAGCTGGCTCTTGCTTTCGACATCGGCGAAGATCACGTTGAGGACTTTATTGACTTTCGGATACTCGGAAGTATCATCCTCATCTTCGACATTGACCTTTTCACTTGAGGGCTCAGCGCCCATCTCCTGCTTGAGTAAGCGACATTCCCGAGTGGTGTGCTTCGAGAGCACAACATTGCCTTCTTCATCCGTCTTGGTATGAATTTGGCACGGTTGGTCGAGAATGTCGGATTTGAATATGGGCTTCTTCTTGGGAGTCCACTCTTTCTTCTTTTTCTTGGGCTTCGGCTTGCCTTGTCCTTGCCCTTGGATGGCTGCCACCTCCGCCTTGCCGGAGGCATCAGCCTTCCGCTTCTGATTTTTCCCGGCATTGCCTCCCGATTGAGGGGCGTTGCCAGCTCTCGCTTTGCCACTACGGAGGCGGTCTTCTTCCTCGCCATTGGCGTACTTGTTTGCGATCTCCATGGCCCGACTGAGGGATAGATCCCCAGACCGGCCGAACTTCAAGATCAACTCCCGATACCGAGTGCCTGCCTTGAAGGCGCACACGGCCTGATGCTCGATGACATTTTCCACGGTGTTGTGCAACGTGGTCCAGCGCTGAATGTACTCTCGGAGAGTTTCATTGCTCTTCTGGACACAGTGTTGTAGCTCTGTCAATCCACCCAGGCGCTTGTAGGTGCCCTCGAATGTTTTGACGAACACTCGGGCCAAATCTTCCCAACAGAAAATGCAGTTGGTGGGCAACTGATTCAGCCACGCCCGCGCGGACCCTTCCAACATGAGCGGAAGGTGCTTCATGGCAACGAAATCATCACCGCCGCCAATCTGGACGGCAACTCGATAGTCTTCGAGCCAAGTCTCTGGCTTGGATTCGCCATTGAACTTCCCAATTCCGGTCGCCAGCCGGTAATTGGGGGGTATTTCCGCCTCTCGGATGTATCTGTTGAAACACCCGAGGCCGGTAACTCCCCAGCCGCTCGCTCAGTCTCTGTCATGCCTGTTCCGATCGACCACTCGCTGAGTGATGTCAGACCGGGCATCGTAACCCCTATGCCAAACTGGGCTCCGCTCACGGTTTCTCCCGAGTGGGTAACCTCCGTCATACGGACGTTGGCCATGCGGACCGCCCCTCGGAGGGGGAGTCCAACTGAAATCATGATCGTCGTGCCCGCATCCTCCGTACGGACCTCTCGGATGAGGAGGAGTTCGCGGGTCTTTCCTCGGCGTGAGCGGAATATGAGCTGACCGCACAGTATCTGCCCGAGTGGATTCATTGCGAATGCGTTGATGAGATTGGGATACCTCTGAGTTTTGTTGTAGGGCGGTCTTCAGCAAAGCCTAGATTTGCTGAATGCCCTTACCTACCGCCGAATCAGACAGCTGGATCGAATCTGCAATCCGAGTGGCCGCGGCCAGATTCAACAAAGGTGTGCGCATCACCGGGATGGTGTACAGACGATCCTTTGTGAACAACTAACGGCGGCTACGACTGGAGCTGGGAAGCTCCCTCTCCGCGCGTTCGTCAAGTGAATGTTGCAGCCGCTCAAGACGCTCACGCTCAGCCAGGGTGGCTTGGCGAGCAGCCTCCAGGGTTATCTCTTCTGGGGTATTTCCCGCAATGGGCGTCTGAAGGACCTGGTCGTTCCTGTGCCTGATCTCTTCCCGTTTCTCCCGGGTGAGGGGTCAGGGAACATAGCCGTCGGAGCTGGCGTTGAGGCGGTCGCCGTCCCGATCGCGGGTATCTCCCGCTGAATGCCCAGGAGGAGCTGCATCTCGGGCTGGGTCGGCCATCAAGACTTCCACTACGTCGCCGCTGCTCTCGTGCTCGGCAGCTTCGGAGGATTTGTTATCCGAAGACGGGAAGAGGCAGTGGACTGACTCATCAACTTCGAGTGCAGCCATCTGCTGCCCTGCGGCCTGGGCCGCCACAGCGTGCTTGATCCAACGCTGCAGCCATGAGCGCCCGGAGCGCCAGCGACAAGCCGCAAGGCGGGTCGGAGAAGTCGGTCGATAGGGTGTAGACGGTTGTCGGAGGAGAACTCCGAACGTCGTCGCGCTGAAGTGCACCGCACCTCGGGCGGGCAGTGCCTCAGCGTCCACGCCGAATCGTCGACGGTGAAGCTGAGGGACCCGAAGAGGATCTCGTCGCCGTATGTGTTCATGATGAACGAGAAAATGGAAATTCCACCTGTGTCGGAATTCGCTAGATGCGCAGCCCCACGGTGGACGCCAACTGTCGTGGGAATGAACCTGACAATAGTACTAGGGGTACGAAAGGAGGGGCGAAGTCTAACTACGGCGCAAGTGTGCACTCGGTTTGTACGAGTTCAGGCCTCACTCGGAAGTGATAACAGCCCTACGTCTCGGTGCCCGGGGGCTGTGGTGTTTGCTTATGGTGGTAGAAGATTACAGAGGGGCGGAACCCTTGCTCTGGCGCCCGGTGGTGGCTTATATAGAGTGCGCCACCACCGGCCGAGCGCCATGATTAGGGCAATAAATGCCAATGAATACAGCGTTACAGGAATGGCTGGTTATCTTGACGTTACTGGTAACGGTGGGTTAACTCTTAACGAATGACTATTCGAATTCTACGGACGCTTTGTCTTCCGGGTCGTCTGAGCTTCTGTCTGTCCGAATGGCGTCGTATAATCCGAATGATATGAATATTCCGAGTGAACGGCTATATTCATCCGAATGAGTCTCTGCCCAGGGGCTTTAATGACATTGAAGGACCATAGGTGGGCCTTAGATGTCAGGCCTATGACCCTACCCAGGGTAGGCATCCTCATCACATTGCGTGTATGATTAGCGTACGGTCATAAATGGGGGCGTCACACATATACAAGATAGCATTGGAGGACCGCCTCCCGTATCCGTGTCTGCAGAGTGGTACCCCTTTGCAGGAGAAAATTTGTGTGTCAACGTTGGAGATGCCCTAATGATGTGTTGTCGTAGTATATCATTTGGTTGGGTTTGTTCAACACCATTTTTCCGTTAACAATGTGCTTTTATTGTTGTCGGCATCCTTGTTATCTTAACACTACCTTATGATCAGAAAAATGAGATCATCAAGCAATACATGAGCTAGTCTTATAAGCGAGACTAGGAACCTATTACTCCAACATTATGCTATAACACCCCAAAAATTTTAATCATGTTTTATTAATTAAAATTTTGCCAGGAAATTAAATTTCTATTTTCTGGATCATCTATTGATTTCAGAATCACTCCTTTCTTCTGAATGGTGGAGTTTTCCCTCCAAGTAGAAACTTTTCAAAAATATTTTTGGACTTGAGTGCCTACTCAAGAACATTTCATTTTTTATTATATATGATCAGTGAAAACCTTTTTATATTACTTTGCCAAGTTTAAATTCTTTTAAAATGGCCTTTCATATTTTTAAGAGCCTCATTTGCACTACAACCATTTGATAACTTCATTTAAAAATTCCACAAAAATTTGGGGATGACATGTGATGTTTCTAGATCACTTTTATGCAAAAACCCAGCTTGGTGTTTTGTAAAATTTGAGCAAACCATCCACATTTGTATTCTGGTCCAGTTTGGTGATTTGTACTACAGCCCTATTTATTTTGCTCTAGTGACCTTGGGATTTTTCCTGCTTATAGTCCACCCTACCAAACCCTTAAGTCTAGGAGATCAGATCCATTAGAAGATTTCAAACACATGCAATAATGGTCTACATTTCTGTCCAGAACTGTAGTTTTGCAAAACTTGCACTAGGAAGTTTTTGTTCTGCCCAAACTAACCATGCCATCATCACCTACATCTAAAGAGACTCCAACCTGGAAAGTTGGGTGGCTAGCAAGGTCTTCTAGGTGGCCTTGGCATTTTGTCAAACACCTTGTGGGTTTGAGCAGTATTGGCATGGTTATAAGTTTGCATTATGAACCTGCTTTCTTTGCCTAACCAACATGTCCTCTAGAGGTGTAGCATAAACTCTAACCACCCTGTTAATTTGCAGCTTCATCGAAGCCTCTTGGCAAGCATTGGCATTTCGCCGAGCACATGGCGTGTGTTCTCTGGGCACGAGCAGAACACGCATTTTGCACATGCGTGCGCCCGAGCCGCCACGGCTTTATCTCTCTCGGCCTAGTTCTTATCGGCCCGCAGAGCCGTGCGGTGCACCAGCGCCACCTCCCCCCCACCCTCCCGTCGCTAGCGCCGCTCTGCACGGTTCAGAGCAGTCGCCTTGGCGGCTAGCCGCCGGCCGCAGCGAGCCTCTGTCATGGACGGCACCGCCCAAGCCGCACGCGCGTGCCAGCTCGCCCCCTTGAGCAGTAGGGAGATCGTTTGATAGCGCCGACCAACGCCAGTCGCCGCCGTCCCGCGCTCAAATCCCGGGCAAACCATGGACCCCTCTCGTGGATTTCTTAGCCAAACGACTCTCTGAGCCTCCGCAGACCCATTCCCTAGACCAATGTTGGCCTAACAACCGCTAGGGACCGAAGCCCCTTTCAACTGCAGCGCTCGTCCGCCTTGGTCGATGCCCTGCTCGAATTCGAGCTCTGCGACGCATATGAGTGGCATCCCCAGAAGCGGCGTGGACCCCTGAAGCTATAGGTGGCCGTGGCGTCGCAAATGGTGGCCTATGCCGCCGGGTATCATCGCCGGAGCCCTTCCCTGGCTTCTGTCAGGCACGCGAGGGAGATAGAAGATGAACCCGACAGGTGGGTCCCACCTGTCGGTCACTCAACCCAACCGCGAGTGGCGCTGGCCTCTGAGTGCGTCTCCTTCGCTAGTAAGAGTTTTCCAGTGATTACGTCTTCTGTTCTGGAAGGCGCATTCCTCCCCGAACCGTTTTCTTTTATGTTATTTATTAAAATCAGATTTTGACCTGAACTTTGACTGGCTCTAGTTTCTAAACCACAACTCCAATGGACCTGGTTCTTTTTCTGTTGTTTCCCAAATTCCATCTAGTTTATTTTCAGATTTATTTGAAAAAAATTCCAACAACTTTTCTGTACTGTTTTCAAATTGTGTGTTGATTCGAATATTTTCAAAAATAGGATATTGGAGGGATGATAAAAACTTTCAGAAGTTTTGGAGTGCACCTCGTCTACATACTCATTGAAGGCAAGCATTCTGAACCCTGGTACAATATTTGTTGTTGTTTGATGTGACTACAACACCAAGTTGAATTGAAGTATGCATTATTTCATGTGATGGTGTGATCATGTTTATAAGCGCATGATGAAAATTCCTTGCTATTGGAATTGAAATACTTGTGACAGTATTCATACTCTTATGCCTCTCATGCCTACCGGAAGGAATCCGAAGAAGTCTCTGTCTCGGGTAGACACGAGCTTGGTACTGACATCTCGTTGGAGCGAGAATGGTCAGTGAGGCATGAAGGGGTATGATGAGTGGTAATTTCTGTCTGATGTCGTGAAATATATTTGTTGTGCTAATCATGCAGAGAACACATAACCTCCTGAGTCGACCATAGATCGAGTCTTGTGCCAGTAACCCCCATACTTGTTCGTGCTACCACTTGTCCCTGCTGCAGGTAGGGTACGGTTCAGTAAGTTGTCAACCCCTTTCTTAGCACACACCGTACAGAGAGGCCATAGTGAAAGATACCAGTGGCCCCTGGTAGGCATGTCACTTGGTCCGGGGGCATGGGTGTTCCGATGAGTCCGAGGGGGTAGCTCCCCTGTTTTGCGCGCAATATAAATTTTGTGATCCCATGCTAATCGAGGTTGGAGCCTCCCCACTTAGAGTTTTGCTTAACGAGTGTCGTGGGTGATTCCAGGCACCGGTAAGTTAAGCTGGTGTGTGTGGGTCAGGTGTGTTTTCAATTCAAAGACCGTAAACGGAATTAGTCCCGGTGGACTAAAGGAATCCGTTACTCGTGGGTAAAGAGTACACCCTCTGCAGAGTTTATATCTATTTGAATAGCCGTGTCCGCGGTTAAGGACTACAGTCTGGGATGGGTCAAGTGTCGGTCTTAGTGTCGGTCTTCGGAGGAAAATTTCTAATATTGATCATGATGTGTGAAGAATGATGATTATGATTTTTAATATTGTGGACTAACCAATTATATTGTTTGGATTATTGAGTATCCCTGGGATGGTTCTACCTCCTGGATACTCATTGTGATTATTCTTATATAAGCCCTTTATGTGGCGTCGCACAGACGCCCGACTGTGGCATGCATGCTATTTGCTTTATCATATAAGCCCTTTCTGTGGCGTCGCTGAGACGCCCGACTGTGGCACGTTTGTTATTTATTTTCTTTATAAGCCCTTTAGGTGGCGTCGCTGAGACGCCCGATTGTGGCATGCTGATTATTTATTTTTCCTTATAAGCCCTTTATGTGGCGTCGCTCAGACGCCTGACTATGGCACGCATATTATTTATTTTTCTTATAAGACCTTTATGTGGCGTCGCTCAGACGCCCGACTGAGGCATGCTTTATATTTTATCCTTTCGAGGCGTTGCTTCAGACACCCGATCGGTGTATTTTATTTTTATTCTCTGATTGCTTATTCTTGTTTAATATGAATAACCTGCTTGTGTGCGTCATGAATATTATTTTATGACTGATTAAGTGATCGTGGATTATTTCAGTGCATAATTATCACCTGTTATATTATACATGTTTTCATGATGTTTGCGAGTACATTCAAAGTACTCACTGGCTTGTCCCTGGCTATTGTCTTGGCCAGATTTCTTGCTTGGAGAGGAGCGCAATGATGACAGCCCCGGAACCTAGGCAACGATGACAGCAGCCTCGCGAAGATAGGAGTTATCCAGGTCAGCTGTTCCTGTGGGAAATGGAGTCCCATGGACGCTGATGATCCGCAAACCGCTTCCGCCATCAACCACTAGAACATTTTTGTTGTACTCAGAGACCACTTTGGTCGTGTACTTCAAATATTGTATTTTGCTTGGAATTTCTGTATCAAGATTGTGTCTCATCAGCTAACAGTAATCCTGGGGCTGGTGAGCACAAGGACCATTTACTAGGAAATTAATATCCTGGAAATCCGGTCCTGACAACCTTGGTATCAGAGCCAGGCTGACCATTGGCTAATCCTATCTTAGCCGGGTCAATAAAACCTAGGTTAACCCAACCACCAGACCTTAACCTAACCCCAGCCAAGCTTCTCGTGTACGATAGCCCACACAGTGACCCCGATGCGTTTTGGCAGTCGGTGTTGGAAATATGCCCTAGAGGCAATAATAAATTAGTTATTATTATATTTCCTTGTTCATGATAATCGTTTATTATCCATGCTATAATTGTATTGATTGGAAACTCAAATACATGTGTGGGTACATAGACAACACTGTGTCCCTAGTAAGCCTCTAGTTGACTAGCTCGTTGATCAAAAGATGATGAAGGTTTCCTAGCCATGGACATAAGATGTCATTTGATAACGGGATCACATCATTAGGAGAATGATGTGATGGACAAGACCCAAACTGTAAACATAGCATATGATCGTGTCAGTTTATTGCTATTGTTTTCTGCATGTCAAGTATCTGTTCCTATGACCATGAGATCATGCAACTCCCTGACATCGGAGGAGTACCTTGTGTGTATCAAACGTCGCAACGTAACTGGGTGACTATAAAGATGCTCTACAGGTATCTCCGAGGGTGTCTGTTGGGTTGGCATGGATCAAGACTGGGATTTGTTACTCCGTGTGACGGAGAGGTATCTCAGGGCCCACTCGGTAATACAACATCACAATGAGCCTTGCAAGCAATGTGACTAAAGTGTTAGCCACGAGATCTTGTATTACGGAACGAGTAAAGAGACTTGCCGGTAACGAGATTGAACTAGGTATAGAGATACCGACGATCGAATCTCGGGCAAGTAACATACCGAAGAACAAAGGGAACAGCATACGGGATTAACTGAATCCTTGACATAGAGGTTCAACCGATGAAGATCTTCGTAGAATATGTAGGAACCAATATGGGCATCCAGGTCCCGCTATTGGTTATTGGCCGTAGAGGTGTCTCGGTCATGTCTACATAGTTCTCGAACCCGCAGGGTCTACACACTTAACGTTTGGTGACGATTAGTATAGTTGAGTTATTGTGTTGGTGACCGAAGGTTGTTCGGAGTCCCGCATAAGATCCCGGACATGACAAGGATCTCCGGAAGAGTCCGGAGGTAAAGATTGATATATGTGATAATAGTGTTTTGATCTCCGGAAGGGTTCCGGAATTCACCGGAAGGGGTTCCGGATGTTTACCGAAGTGTTCGGGTGCAGCAACACTTTATATGAGCCAAAGGGGTAAAGCCCACGAGGTATTGGAAAGTGCAAAAGGAAGTTTTGCTGCTGCCTTAAGCGGTACTACCGCTGGTAAGGCGGTACTACCGCATAAGCGGTACTACCGCTTGTGTGAAGCGGTACTACCGCTCAAGCGGTACTACCGCTCAAGCGGTACTACCGCTCGTGAGCGGTACTACCGCTTGTACGCGGTACTGCTGGAATCCGAGTTGGACTCTTTCCGTGCGGGCCAAACCGACCTTGTGCGGGCTAAACCAACCTTGTGGAGGCTTTCTCTCCAAGTTTAGACCCCAGGGCTCAACATATAAATAGAGGGGCAAGGCTAACACACGGGACACATCAAGATTTCCCAAGCCATGTGCCGGCAACCCTAACCCTCTAGTTCCTCCCGTCATAATCTCCGTAGCGCTTGGCGAAGCCCTGCAGAGATTGTTCCTCACCACCATCACCACGCCGTCGTGCTGCCGGAACTCATCTACTACTTCACCATCGCTCGCTGGATCGAGGAGGTGAAGGCGTCATCAAGCCGTACGTGTGTTGAACGCGGAGGTGCCGTCCGTTCGGCGCTAGTGTAGGGTAACGCAGTAGAAAACAAAATTTTCCGACCAACGCACCAGCCCAGGACCACTATGGAGACTGCATACAAGGTTTGATCTTTTTCGTTACCGACTCGTAGCGCAGCGGAAGTAGAGTCGATGACGATCGGCGGTGCAGATCCCCGCAGCTAGGATTTACAACCTCCCAACCGCGAGGATGTATACCCTCATCCGCCCCTCGGACAGCCCTCCGGGAGGCGGTCGAACAGTCCCCCGGACGGTGTCGCGGACAGCCCTTCGGGAGGACCTTCGAAACTCGGACAGTCACTCGGACAGCCCTTCGGGAGGCACTCACAAACTAAGACCGAAACTACGATCTCTCTACAGAGTTGCACACATACGGTGTCATCTATCCGGCAGGGCTTCGCCGTCCAGAACTAGTTCCCACCGGAACCCAGACAGCCTTTCGGCACTACGAAACTATTTCGTGGGAGGGAGAGAGAATGCCAGATCATGCATGGCTTGTGTGAGAGAGTTGGAGTGGAGTTGGAGAGCACCTCTCCTCCTCCTTATATAGTGGTGGAAGGGGTGGAGGGGGCTGAAAATTCAGCCCACTAAACATGGGGAAAACATGTTCCCACAAAACAAGGAGAACATGTTCCCACCAAACAAGGGAAAAACATGTTCCCTTGTCCATGGTGCTCCAACATGGGGCCCCACCACCTCCCAACACTTCCCACCAATTGTGGAGGCTGCCCCCCACCATGGGGGGCCCCCCCAACACCTTTTGTCCAGCCACAAGGGGAGGCGCCCCAAAACAGCCCCCACGCTTCGTGGGATCTTGTCCCCTCACGCTGGGACAAGATGTTTTCCGTGACTATTACTTCTGAAAAATTCCGGAAGGTCCCAGAACATTTCCAGCACCCTCTAAAATTATCTGGACGTGCTCCGGAACATTTCCGGTATGGTGGTTTAATTTAAAACCATCTTCATTTACCCGCTAAACACGTCCGGCAGCTCCGAAAACTTTTTTCGGTTTTTTCTCCAGAAAAATTCTAGAAATTACCAGACCAATCTGGCAACCTCCAAAACATTCCCGGTGCTTGCCGAAACCTTTTTGGATCAATGGTTTTATCCGAAACAACTTTTCGGTTTTACCGAAACTTTTTCGGTGTTCTCTCCGGAACTTTTCCGTTGTCTCCGAAACTATTCCAGTGACTTTCTCTCGGACTCCTCGTCTAGTATTCAGCAGATAGATGACCCTTAAGCGTGTGACCCTATAGGTTCGGTGAAGCATAGACATGACCCGGAACCCCTTCCGATCAATGATCAACATCGGAGCCGTGGACACCCATATTGACCCCTATACCCACATGAATGAATATTCGAGTGAACCTCCAGTTGCCGTGTGCTATTCCTGTTGCTACGCGATATGTTACAAATACCCGAGGTGAGACACGTTGGCATCCCCATGGATCAACAACTTGTCCACTATGCCAGTTACCTCGTTGCCGGTATTGTTCTCTTTTCTCGTTCCCGTGTTCCGGCATCCCTGTGATCAAATCACCCTGTGTCTGGCCAGACAATGATGGATACCGTAACACCGAGAGGGCCCAGAGATATCTCTCCATCGTCGGAGGAGCAAATCCCAATCTTGAGCTATCAAGTTACTTGACATACTTTTCCATGAACCCGTAAGCCGCCGTAATAGCCACCCATTTACGGATGACGTTTAACAAACCCCAAAGTTCATGAAGCAAGCATGAAGAAACTCGATACTCTCATGGTCTAAGGAATTATGCAAACATTAACTTCCTGTGTTATAAACCATTAACTTATGACGAATGTATCTCATAGCATAACATCAATTTTGGGTCGATTCAACACAAGTGTTCTACCAACAATTGTGCCCTCAAAATTGCCGGCATAGTCATGCCCATGATCAGGAAAATAGGATCATCATGCAATACTTGAGCCAGTCATAGAAGCTTGACTAGGAATACATTTTACCGTTTATTATCCCACACGTGCACATGAGTTTCCCTCCAAGCCTCGTTTTATTTGTAGACTCGAGAATCATTGCAGTTATAGCATGGAACATAAACATAATTATGAACAGGGAGATAATCAATAACATTTATTATTGCCTCTAGGGCATATCTCCTACAGACTCCCACTTGCACTAGAGTCAATAATCTAGTCAATGCTAATGCACTTTACACCTATGGCATACTGGTGTAAAATATGCTTCGCATGTGGTATAGCCTGATGTCCAACGGATCTGACAACTTCAGCTCCGTGTGTAACTTTGCATATCCTCAAGTTTTCACGCTTTCACAAAATTCATATTTTGTGTGGACTTGGCTTTGCATATGTGTGAATCATTGGTCGAAACCTGATTCCTCAGACTGAGCTATGGAGCAACTATCTGCTATAGTGTCCCATAGACCAAAGCCTTCTTGGAACCATACTAAGTTCATGAATGAACTATATGATTCAACAACTTCTTTGTCGCTTCTCAAGCGTCAACATACTTAGCCTTTGTTATAGAATTCGCCACAGTATCTTGTTTGGAACAATTTCCAACTACCGTGCCACCATATTGTGTATCACACAAAACCCTCAATTTAAATCGAAAATCGCATGGAGCATTGATGAAGACTGTATCGATGTAACCTTTTACAATGAACTCTTCATGATCTCCGTTTGCGAGAAAACATGTCATCAGTACTGCTCTAGTACTCAATGACATCTTTCACTGTTGTCCCATGATCAGTACTTTGATCACTATGGTATCTATACTCGCAACAACTTTGGAGTATTGGACATATCTGGTTGATTTTACATACCATGGAATACATGATTAATCCAAACACAAGAGTGTGTGGAATCTCCATCATGTATTTTACTCATCAGTGTTTTGGGACACCGAGTCTTGCAAAAACTCTTTCCATGTGACTTCGGCAAGAATCACTCCTTGGCATTTTAAATGCTAAAAAGTTTTAGCATCTTGTCAATATGTATTCAATGCTTAGCCCCATTTAGGTAAATCTATCTCCATAGATCATCATGCCTAATATTGAGGCCATTTTAGCCTAAGCACTTCATCGAAAAACTATTTTCAAATGAAGTCCTAATTCGTGTCAAGAAATTTATTTCCAATTAACAATGTGTCAAGTACACACGGTTTTTAGAAATATTATTATGCTCCCACTTACTTTCTTGAATCACAAGCATCTTCGATACCCATTTGATGAAGTCAAACTCTTTTGACCATTTCATCAAAAACGAAGATTCCAACTCCACTTTGCTCTCTTCTGTCCATCGCTGGAACTCTGAAGTTTGCATACTTACTAGCATCCTCTGGATCGACAAATTACTTTGGACTGTATCACATATAAGTCCTAGGTTTCATTTCCATCAGATGGAAGTCCCTTTGTCATCCATGTTTCATATCTCATGATTGAAATATGTATTAATTGCTAGTTCAACCCGAACCGACTTCAAGCATCACTACGGTGAAACAACCTCATCGTAGTCAACTCCTTGAACTTGTTATTTCAACAAGTCGAGCTTTATGGATAAAACATTTTTATCCGTATCAGTTTTTAGTTCCATAAATATTCGTAAGACTCTAAGTCTTCTGAAAGGTGTATCAAGATCTTAATCTTGAATCACTTATATGGAAACTATCTCGGATTGTATTGGCATTTAGCCAATTCCGGAGTCAGGGCCCATCAATGCTTCCTTGTGAATCGTAGGTATACTGTTGTCTAACAACAATATCTCGTTTGCGCACCTGATAGGTTTGCACGAGCTTTGCCTACGTGGTTCAGCTGCAAGTTCGACCGAAGTCCATACATTTTATTGTAGAGACTTTCGTATCAGTCGCAGTAGGAAACTCCGGAATCACTTCCAAGGTTCCTTTCCTTTGAGCTGATGACGAAGATACTGTTTATCTCGTCGAGTTGCACTGTTCTCCCACTCACCTTTTTGAAAGAACCATTTTCTTCAAAAAGCATACCGTTCTTTGTGGCAAACCTATTTGCCTCGGTATAGTGGTGGGGGAATACCCAATGACTTGGGATAACCTACAAAGTAGCACTTGTCTGATTTGGAATAGGTTTGTAACCTTTTACACAAGCCCCATATTCCAAATGTTAAGAAAAGATATAACATGGTTGGGCGTACCATACCATGGCGTCATTTCAACAGACCTGATGGATCTCTTTTCAGTGTAAAAAGCCGCAGTCTCTAAAGCATCACTTTAAAAGGGATAATGGCAATTTTATTTATGTCATCTTTGATCTTACCATGTCATAAATGGTTCGATTACATCTACATGGACTCTCCACTTGTAGTGGTGTTCCGGGAGGTGCAAGTTATGAAACCCCTTTCACAACTCATCAGACATTCGCTAAACTTGTAACTCAAATATTCCTTTCTGCAATCGAATTGTAGAAACATAATTTTCTTGTTACAATATTTTCTTCTTCGTATTGAAAACCTTTCGAATGATTTCAAAAAATCCAGACTTACGTCTCATCAAGTAAATATCCATATATCTACTTGAGTCATTTCTGAAGATAGATAAATCCACTACTTGCAACAACATTTATTGGACTACACACATCATAATGTATGATCACCAATATGTTCTTTGCTCGTTCCTTATGGCCCGTGAACGGTATTTCAGTCACTTCACTTTTCAGAGGAAAGTTGCAAGTGTCAGATGATTCAAAATCAAACGACTTCAAAATCCATCATAATGGAATTTTCCATGCGGGTTTCTCCAATGTGACCAAATGCAGTGCCACACTTGTGTGGTATTCTTTTAGTCTTGAGACATTTAGCGTCAGTGTTATGGATGTATCATATTACCATCAATATTCATAGCATACATCCCATCATGTATGGAAGCATGGCCCTTCATGTTATTCATAACACCGAACATCATAAGTTCTCTTATGAATAACCTTCTTGCAAAATACCTTATGCAAAGGGCTAGAGTGTATGAAACTCTAAATGAATTGTGAAAGTAAATACAGAGGTAATGTATTATTATCAATGTTCATAACATACATCTCATTCATAATGAAAGTATGGCCCTTATGTTATTCATAACACCGAACATCATAAGTTCTCTTATGAATAACCTTCTTGCAAAATACCTTATGCAAAGGGCTAGAGTGTATGAAACTCTAAATGAATTATGAAAGTAAATACAGAGGTAATGTATTATTATCAATATTCATAACATACATCTCATTCATAATGAAAGTATGGCCCTTATGTTATTCATAACACCGAACATCATAAGTTCTCTTATGAATAACCTTCTTGCAAAATACCTTATGCAAAGGGCAAGAGTGTATGAAACTCTAAATGAATTATGAAAGACATAGGGAATACACTAATGGAAGGTATAGTAACATTTACTATGTTCCCTATGTGTATCTAAACCTCATTCCTGGCTAGTCTTTCAAGCCATAGTAGTTCTTGCATCGAGTTGCAACAGAATGCAATCGAGCGGGTATCTTTGTGATTAACTCACAATACCCAAGAATTAGTGATTAACATGTTTAACCATAATTCCTAAGAACTATATCTTTGACCAGCCTTCTATACATCAAAAACTTGTATGACATTCATACATGAGCTGGATATTCCAGTCTTCTTTCCTATTGCCATTATACTTCTAACAGTTTAACTTTCAGTAATTCTCCTACTCTCAGAAGAAGCACCCAACTTAAGAGTGGCGTTAGCCCCGGACTTCCTAGGCGTGAAAATCTTACTAACACCCTTCGGACACTTCCTTTCTCTTTAAGTTGTTGTTTTATTCACCTTTCATCATATGACAGGCGTTCTCCTGGATCCCTCTCTTATCAGTCTTATGCATAGTAAACACCTTTACTAATAGTTTGCAAACAAACATTGCTTTGGATATCTCATATCTATTAGCCTTTGTCTGTCTCTGAAGATGATTTTGAGATTCCATGAATATCACATAACTATCCAAACTTTCGAAGTTCGGGTCTCATGGAAGCAAACATATTGCACTTTGACTGAAAAGGAATTCTAGCTTTTTGATCGAAGGACGAGAGTCACATGATCCATAGCATTAGCGTGAGAATACCGAAAGTATGTGATAGGACAAATTCCTTCTCGGCACTCTAGAGGACAATCCTCACATTACGTTACCAACAGTAAAGTTTTAACCAGATGTTTAACAGCTATTCAATTTTAATAGGGAAGGTGGAAACGCGAGCCATTATTCTACAACTATTATGCAAACCACACTTAGACAGTGTTCAAAATTAATTGCACTGAGAATTAAACAAGTTAATTCTATAGTGCGCTCCCACTCAAATCAATATCTCTCATAATTGATTGTGAGTGATTCAAGACCCGCATATCCATTCAACGTCACGGTTCGAGATGAACACACATGGCGTGAACTTCAATCGGTAGGCAAACTTGCCGATCACATCTCTATGCGATTCTTGTTCATCTTTCGATGCGTGTGTTCCGAGCTCATGACTTTCATGCCTGAACGTCAAGACAACCAAGTGATCTCGCTGCGAGGTCTCAACTCACCCGCCTCACACATCCCTAATCGTTCGCACCCATGGAGATCATGCAATGCCCTGAAAAGTTAGGTGCCGTGACGGTGCTACACTTGGGAGAACACTAACTACTTGATATTTCAGTGAGAGATCACCCTAATAAAAAGCGACTACTGCGCAATCAAGAAGGGTGCATCATAAGGGATAAACATCTCAGGCAATTCATAATAGCATGATATGGTATAGCCCTTTCTGACGGAGAAGTCTTTCATTTCTTCGTCTCCGGCATTCGCGTCGGTGTTCACCTTCGCGAAGATTGCCACCACCTTGTCGATGCACAAGATAATATTGCTATCTCTATAGCTAATAAAATAAGTGCATTACATAAGGTTGACACGCAGGTCATTAAAGTGCAATCATATGGCTCCAGCCATCATGCCGAATCATGACACGCAGGTCATGTTAATCAATTTACATCATATAGTCATCTCATACATAATCAAATTATTATGAATCATTGCTATACCACATCACATGCACATGCAAACCATCCTGCAAAACCAAGTTAGACGCCTCTAATCGGTTCATGCAAAATTTTATTTTACGTGGCTTCTAAGGTTTCGAAACAAACCGAAGCTACCAACGTCCATCATCAAGCATGATAATCCAAGTCGCTAGATTAACATTCTAGGGTGTATGAAACACGAGATAATAAAATCTCGAGCCCCATACTAAACTTCGTCATACGCGTGACCCCCGTGCAGATCACATCTGCATTGCCCTTTCGTCTGCAAAATTTCATCTTTCTTTTTAACTACGGTGGAATTCAATGAACTGTTAGCACTTCGTTGATCAATCAGGATCGCGGATTGCCAGAACATTGAAACTCCACCATACTGTTATCAAGATCAGAAATATGCAAATTCGAGGGAAGCAACAAGAACATCGGGTAACAGACTTCATCTGCTACCCGCACAAATAATTTTCAGCAATAGATCTCATCTACTACCTAATTATATTGTGCAACACCCATACATCTCTATGTATTCTAGATCGCAACCTGCATCTACGCATAGCACGGCTCTGATACCACTGTAGGGTAACGCAGTAGAAAACAAAATTTTCCGACCTACGTACCAGCCCAGGACCACTATGGAGACTGCATACAAGGTTTGATCTTTTTCGTTACCGACTCGTAGCGCAGTGGAAGTAGAGTCGATGACGATCGGCGGTGCAGATCCCTGCAGCTAGGATTTACAACCTCCCAACCGCGAGGATGTATACCCTCATCCGCCCCTCGGACAGCCCTCCGGGAGGCGGTCGAACAGTCCCCCGGACGGTGTCGCGGACAGCCCTTCGGGAGGACCTTCGAAACTCGGACAGTCACTCGGACAGCCCTTCGGGAGGCACTCACAAACTAAGACCGAAACTACGATCTCTCTACAGAGTTGCACACATACGGTGTCATCTATCCGGCAGGGCTTCGCCGTCCAGAACTAGTTCCCACCGGAACCCAGACAGCCTTTCGGCACTACGAAACTATTTCGTGGGAGGGAGAGAGAATGCCAGATCATGCATGGCTTGTGTGAGAGAGTTGGAGTGGAGTTGGAGAGCACCTCTCCTCCTCCTTATATAGTGGTGGAAGGGGTGGAGGGGGCTGAAAATTCAGCCCACTAAACATGGGGAAAACATGTTCCCACAAAACAAGGAGAACATGTTCCCACCAAACAAGGGAAAAACATGTTCCCTTGTCCATGGTGCTCCAACATGGGGCCCCACCACCTCCCAACACTTCCCACCAATTGTGGAGGCTGCCCCCCACCATGGGGGCCCCCCCCAACACCTTTTGTCCAGCCACAAGGGGAGGCGCCCCAAAACAGCCCCCACGCTTCGTGGGATCTTGTCCCCTCACGCTCGGACAAGATGTTTTCCGTGACAATTACTTCTGAAAAATTCTGGAAGGTCCCAGAACATTTCCAGCACCCTCTAAAATTATCTGGACGTGCTCTGGAACATTTCCGGTATGGTGGTTTAATTTAAAACCATCTTCGTTTACCCGCTAAACAATTCCGGCAGCTCCGAAAACTTTTTTCGGTTTTTTCTCCAGAAAAATTCTAGAAATTACCAGACCAATCTGGCAACCTCCAAAACATTCCCGGTGCTTGCCGAAACCTTTTTGGATCAATGGTTTTATCCGAAACAACTTTTCGGTTTTACCGAAACTTTTTCGGTGTTCTCTCCAGAACTTTTCTGTTGTCTCCGAAACTATTCCAGTGACTTTCTCTCGGACTCCTCGTCTAGTATTCAGCAGATAGATGACCCTTAAGCGTGTGACCCTATAGGTTCGGTGAAGCATAGACATGACCCGGAACCCCTTCCGATCAATGATCAACATCGGAGCCGTGGACACCCATATTGACCCCTATACCCACACGAATGAATATTCGAGTGAACCTCCAGTTGCCGTGTGCTATTCCTGTTGCTACGCGATATGTTACAAATACCCGAGGTGAGACACGTTGGCATCCCCGTGGATCAACAACTTGTCCACTATGCCAGTTACCACGTTGCCGGTATTATTCTCTTTTCTCGTTCCCGTGTTCCGGCATCCCTGTGATCAAATCACCCTGTGTCTGGCCAGACGATGATGGATATCGTAACACCGAGAGCTAGATCGTGTTTGGATCGAGGGACGACTTGCGATTTGATTGCGAAGACGTTCGACTACATCAACCGCGTTTCTTAACGCTTCCGCTTAGCGATCTACAAGGGTATGTAGATTCACTCTCCCTCTCGTAGATGCTCATCACCATGGATAAATCTTGTGTGTGCGTAGGAAAAATTCTGTTTCCCATGCGACGTTCCCCAACAGTGGCATCTGAGCTAGGTCTATGCGTAGATGAGATCTCGAGTAGAACACAAACGAGTTGTGGGCGTGGGTGTATACATATTGCTTGCCGTTACTAGTTGATACTTGATTCGGCGGTATTGTGAGATGAAGCGGCCCGGACCGACATTACCCGTACGCTTACGCGAGATAGGTTTCACCGCTACGTGCACTCGTTGCATAAAGGTGACTGGCGGGTGTCTGTCTCTCTCACTTTAGTTCAATCGATTTCAATGAAGAGGGTTCTTTTAGAAGATCAAAAAGCAATCACTACACCACGTTGTGGTTTTTGCGTAGGTAAGAACGGTTCTTGCAAACCCATAGCAGCCACGTAAAACTTGCAACAACAATTAGAGGACGTCTAACTTGTTTTTGCAGGGTATGTTGTGATGTGATATGGCCAATTACTTGATGAGATATATGTGATGTATGAGATGATCATGTGTTGTATAGAATATCACGACTTGCATGTCGATGAGTACGGCAACTGGCAGGAGCCATAGAGTTGTCTTTAATTATTTTTGCCGTTTTGCTTTACTTTATCGCTATGAGATAGCAATAGTCATGGAAGCAACAGTCGGCGCGACAACCTCATGGCGACACGTTGATGGAGATCAAGATGATGGAGATCATGGTGTCATGCCGGTGACGATGGAGATCATGCCGGTGCTTTGGAGATGGAGATCAAAAGCACAAGTTCATGGCCATATCATGTCACTTATGATTTGCATGTGATGTTAATCCTTTTATGCATCTTGTTTTGCTTAGGACGATGGTAGCATTATAAGGTGATCCCTCACTTAAATTTCAAGAAAAATTGTGTTCTCCCCGAGTGTGCACCGTTGCGAAAGTTCGTCGTTTCGAGACACCACGTGATGATCGGGTGTGATAGACTCTACGTTCACATACAACGGGTGCAAGCCAGTGTTGCACATGCGGAACACTCGGGTTAAACTTGACGAGCCTAGCATGTACAGACATGGCCTCGGAACACAAGAGACCGAAAGGTCGAACATGAGTCATATAGTAGATATGATCAACATGAAGATGTTCACCATTGAAACCACCTCAACTCACGTGATGATCAGACTTGAGTTGGTGGATTGGATCATGTTACACTCGAATGACCGGAGGGATGTCAATTTGAGTGGGAGTTTTTAAGTAATATGATTAACTAAACTCATTATCTTGAACAATAGTCTAAGTTGTCTTTGCTATATTTATGTTGTAGATCATGGCTCGCGCAGTAGCACCCCTGAATTTTAATGCGTTCCTAGAGAAAGCTAAGTTGAAAGATGATGGAAGTAACTTTGTGGACTGGGCCCGTAATCTAAGGATTATCCTTACGGCTTCCCAGAAGGCTTATGTCCTTGATGCACCGCTTGGTGATCCACCCGCTCCAGTTGAGTCTCTAGACGTTGTGAACGCCTGGCAGGCTCGTTCTGAAGATTACTCAATAGTTCAATGTGCAATATTGTATGGCTTAGAACCGTGACTTCAAAGACGTTTTGAACGTCATGGAGCATATGAGATGTTCCAGGAGTTGAAGTTTATCTTTCAGAAGAATGCCCGGATCGAGAGGTATGAGATCTCCGATAAGTTTTATGCTTGCAAGATGGAGGAGAACGGGTCTATCAGTGATCACGTACTTAGAATGTCTGGGTACTCCACCCGTCTGGCTGAATTGGGGATGCCCCTTCCGCCAGAGGCTATCACTGACAGAGTTCTTCAATCATTGCCACCTAGCTACAAGAGCTTCGTGTTGAACTATAACATGCACGGGATGAACAAGTCAGTCGCCGAGCTGTTTGCGATGCTGAAAGCCGCTGAGTCTGAAATTCAGAAGGAGCATCAAGTGTTGATGGTCAATAAAACCACTAGTTTCAAGAAAAATGGCAAGGGTAAGAAGGGTAACTCCAAGAAGAGTGGCAAAGCAGTTGCTCCTCCCGTGAAGAAACCCAAGGCTGGACCCAAACCAGAAACTGTGTGCTTTCATTGCAAGGGAACTGGACACTGGAAGCGGAACTGCCCCAAGTATTTGGCTAACAAGAAGGCGGCCAACAACAAACAAGGTATATATGATATACATGTTATTGATGTGTACCTTACCAACTCTCGTTGTAGTGCCTGGGTATTTGATACCGGTGCGGTTGCTCACATTTGCAACTCTAAACAGGAACTGCGGAATAGACGGAGGCTGGCAAAGGATGAAGTGACGATGCGCGTGGGAAATGGTTCCAAGGTTGATGTGATCGCCGTCGGCACGCTCGCTCTTCGATTACCATCGAGATTAGTGATGAACCTGAATAATTGTTATTTAGTGCCTGCGTTAAGCATGAACATTATATCTGGATCTTGTTTATTGCGAGACGGTTACTCATTTAAATCAGAGAATAATGGTTGTTCTATTTATATGAGTAATATCTTTTATGGTCATGCACCCGATGTGAGGGGTTTATTCTTATTGAATCTCGATAGTAATGATACACATGTTCATAACATTGATGCCAAAAGATGTAGAATTGATAATGATAATACCACTTTCTTGTGGCACTACCGTTTAGGTCATATTGGCGTAAAACGCATGAGGAAGCTCCATGCTGATCGACTTTTGGAGTCACTTGATTTTGAATCACTTGACACATGTGAGCCATGCCTCATGGGCAAGATGACTAAAACGCCGTTCTCTGGAACAATGGAACAGGCAAGTGACTTGTTGGAAATCATACATACTGATGTGTGCGGTCCGATGAGCATTGAGGCGCGCGGTGGTTATCGTTACTTTCTCACCTTCACTGATGACTTAAGTAGATATGGGTATATTTACTTAATGAAACACAAGTCTGAAACATTTGAAAAGTTCAAACAATTTCAGAGTGAAGTTGAGAATCATCGTAACAAGAAGATTAAATTCCTACGATCTGATCGAGGAGGAGAATATCTGAGTTATGAGTTTGGCAGTCACTTAAGACAATGTGGAATTGTTTCACAACTGACACCGCCTGGAACACCACAGCGTAATGGTGTGTCCGAACGTCGTAATCGAACCTTATTGGATATGGTGCGATCTATGATGTCTCTTGCCGATTTGCCACTATCGTTTTGGGGTTATGCATTAGAGACAGCTGCATTCACTTTAAATAGGGCACCATCGAAATCCGTTGAGACAACGCCATATGAACTTTGGTTTGGCAAGAAGCCAAAGCTGTCGTTTCTTAAAGTTTGGGGATGTGATGCTTATGTCAAAAAGCTTCAGCCTGAAAAGCTGGAACCCAAAGCGGAGAAATGCGTCTTCATAGGATACCCAAAAGAGACAGTTGGGTATACCTTCTACCTCAGATCCGAAGGCAAAATGTTTGTCGCTAAAAACGGAACATTTCTTGAGAAAGAGTTTCTCTCGAAAGAATTGAGTGGGAGGAAGATAGAACTTGATGAGGTTGTTGAACCTTTACTTCAACCTGAGAATAGCGCAGCACAGAAAGATGTTTCTGTAGAGCCTACATCAGCTGAAGAGGAAGTTGATGATGATCATAAAGCTTCGGATCAAGTTGCTATCGAACCTCGTAGGTCGACAAGGACGCGTACTCCTCCTGAGTGGTACGGCAACCCTATCTTAGAGGTCATGTTGTTGGACAACGATGAACCTACGAACTATGGAGAAGCGATGATGGGCCCGGATTCCGAGAAGTGGTAAGAGGCCATGAAATCCGAGATGGGATCCATGTATGAAAACAAAGTATGGACTTTGGAAGTATTACCTGAAGGGCGTAAGGCCATTCAGAACAAATGGATCTTTAAGAGGAAGACGGACGCAGACGGTAATGTCACCGTCTATAAAGCTCGACTTGTGGCAAAAGGTTTTTCACAAGTTCAAGGAGTTGACTACAATGAGACCTTCTCACCCGTAGCGATGCTTAAGTCCGTCAGAATCATGTTAGCAATAGCTGCCTTTTTCGATTATGAAATTTGGCAGATGGATGTCAAAACAGCGTTCATTAACGGTTTCCTTAAGGAAGAGTTGTATATGATGCAACCAGAAGGTTTTGTCGATCCAGAGAATGCTGACAAAGTTTGCAAACTCCAGCGATCCATTTATGGACTGGTGCAAGCATCTCGGAGTTGGAATCTTCGCTTTGATGAGGTGATCAAAGCGTTCGAGTTTATACAAGTTTACGGAGAAGCTTGTATTTACAAGAAAGTGAGTGGGAGCTCTATAGCGTTTCTAATATTATATGTGGATGACATATTGCTGATTGGAAACAATATAGAAATGTTGGAAAGCGTGAAGGAATATTTGAACAAGAGTTTTTCAATGAAGGACCTAGGAGAAGCTGCTTTCATATTAGGCATCAAGATCTATAGAGATAGATCAAGACGTTTAATAGGACTTTCACAAAGCACATACCTTGATAAGATTTTGAAGAAGTCCAAAATGGACCAGTCCAAGAAGGGGATCTTGCCTGTTTTGCAAGGTGTGAAGTTGAGTAAAACTCAATGCCCAGTGACTGCAGAAGATAGAGAAAAGATGAGTGTCATCCCCTATGCTTCAGCCATAGGCTCTGTCATATATGCAATGCTGTGCACAAGACCCGATGTCAGCCTTGCCATAAGTATGGTCGGAAGGTTTCAAAGTGATCCAGGAATGGAACACTGGACGGCGGTCAAGAATATCCTGAAGTACCTGAAAAGGACTAAGGACATGTTTCTCGTTTATGGAGGTGATCAAGAGCTCGTCGTAAAGGGTTACATCGATGCAAGCTTTGACACTGATCCGGATGACTCTAAGTCACAAACCGGATACGTATTTATTCTTAATGGGGGTGCGGTTAGCTGGTGCGGTTCCAAGCAAAGCGTGGTAGCTGATTCTACATGCGAAGCGGAGTACATCGCTGCCTCGGAGGCGGCGAAGGAAGGTGTCTGGATGAAGGAGTTCATGACAGATCTTGGAGTAGTGCCTAGTGCGCTTAACCCAATGACTCTGTTTTGTGATAATACTGGTGCCATTGCTCTAGCCAAGGAACCAAGATCTCACAAGAGGACCAGACACATAAAGCGACGTTTCAATTCCATCCGCGATTACATCAAGGAGGACGACATAAATATTTGCAAAGTACACACGGATCTAAATGTTGCAGATCCGATGACTAAACCTCTTCCAAGGGCTAAACATGAACAACACCAGAACTGCATGGGTGTTCGATTCATTACAATGTAAATCACATAGTGATGTGAACTAGATTATTGACTCTAGTGCAAGTGGGAGACTGTTGGAAATATGCCCTAGAGGCAATAATAAATTAGTTATTATTATATTTCCTTGTTCATGATAATCGTTTATTATCCATGCTATAATTGTATTGATTGGAAACTCAAATACATGTGTGGGTACATAGACAACACTGTGTCCCTAGTAAGCCTCTAGTTGACTAGCTCGTTGATCAAAAGATGATGAAGGTTTCCTAGCCATGGACATAAGATGTCATTTGATAACGGGATCACATCATTAGGAGAATGATGTGATGGACAAGACCCAAACTGTAAACATAGCATATGATCGTGTCAGTTTATTGCTATTGTTTTCTGCATGTCAAGTATCTGTTCCTATGACCATGAGATCATGCAACTCCCTGACATCGGAGGAGTACCTTGTGTGTATCAAACGTCGCAACGTAACTGGGTGACTATAAAGATGCTCTACAGGTATCTCCGAGGGTGTCTGTTGGGTTGGCATGGATCAAGACTGGGATTTGTTACTCCGTGTGACGGAGAGGTATCTCAGGGCCCACTCGGTAATACAACATCACAATGAGCCTTGCAAGCAATGTGACTAAAGTGTTAGCCACGAGATCTTGTATTACGGAACGAGTAAAGAGACTTGCCGGTAACGAGATTGAACTAGGTATAGAGATACCGACGATCGAATCTCGGGCAAGTAACATACCGAAGAACAAAGGGAACAGCATACGGGATTAACTGAATCCTTGACATAGAGGTTCAACCGATGAAGATCTTCGTAGAATATGTAGGAACCAATATGGGCATCCAGGTCCCGCTATTGGTTATTGGCCGTAGAGGTGTCTCGGTCATGTCTACATAGTTCTCGAACCCGCAGGGTCTACACACTTAACGTTTGGTGACGATTAGTATAGTTGAGTTATTGTGTTGGTGACCGAAGGTTGTTCGGAGTCCCGGATAAGATCCCGGACATGACAAGGATCTCCGGAAGAGTCCGGAGGTAAAGATTGATATATGTGATAATAGTGTTTTGATCTCCGGAAGGGTTCCGGAATTCACCGGAAGGGGTTCCGGATGATTACCGAAGTGTTCGGGTGCAGCAACACTTTATATGAGCCAAAGGGGTAAAGCCCACGAGGTATTGGAAAGTGCAAAAGGAAGTTTTGCTGCTGCCTTAAGCGGTACTACCGCTGGTAAGGCGGTACTACCGCTTGTGTGAAGCGGTACTACCGCTCAAGCGGTACTACCGCTCGTGAGCGGTACTACCGCTTGTACGCGGTACTGCTGGAATCCGAGTTGGACTCTTTCCGTGCGGGCCAAACTGACCTTGTGCGGGCTAAACCAACCTTGTGGAGGCTTTCTCTCCAAGTTTAGACCCCAGGGCTCAACATATAAATAGAGGGGCAGGGCTAACACACGGGACAAATCAAGATTTCCCAAGCCGTGTGCCGGCAACCCTAACCCTCTAGTTCCTCCCGTCATAATCTCCGTAGCGCTTGGCGAAGCCCTGCAGAGATTGTTCCTCACCAC
The DNA here is from genome assembly GCA_039707655.1 of Elymus sibiricus. Taxonomy (NCBI): domain Eukaryota; kingdom Viridiplantae; phylum Streptophyta; class Magnoliopsida; order Poales; family Poaceae; genus Elymus; species Elymus sibiricus. Next base: position 310,167,635 of record CM077671.1, read on the forward strand.
CATCACCACGCCGTCGTGCTGCCGGAACTCATCTACTACTTCACCATCGCTCGCTGGATCGAGGAGGTGAAGGCGTCATCAAGCCGTACGTGTGTTGAACGCGGAGGTGCCGTCCGTTCGGCGCTAGATCGTGTTTGGATCGAGGGACGACTTGCGATTTGGATCGCGAAGACATTCGACTACATCAACCGCGTTTCTTAACGCTTCCGCTTAGCGATCTACAAGGGTATGTAGATTCACTCTCCCTCTCGTAGATGCTCATCACCATGGATAGATCTTGCGTGTGCGTAGGAAATTTTTTGTTTCCCATGCGACGTTCCCCAACAGTCGGTGCCCAACCTATCAGCCTAGCCCGTCGATCACGCGCCAGTGACCGACATCTAATTTGTCTCATTCGCAAGCTTGCGAAGGAAGACTCCGGTTTCTTTCTATAAAGGAAACGTTAGCCCAACCCTGCACAGCACAGTCTCTACCCCAGAACCAAGCCAAGATGCCTGGCCCCATTGTTCACAATGAGACCACAGCAACCAACCTTGGAGGTTTTGTAACCGTGCTAGCAAACCTCACCCATCGTGCCTTTGCATTAGAAGAGCCCCCAAAATATGTGGTGTACCAAGGGCTCATGAGCGGTGAGAGTCGTCAATTCTGGGCCACGGTGCACGTCTATGGTAGGGGTATAGCGCCAGAACGCCCCTACAGGTTCACCGGAAGGACAACTTCCTTTGAGCCACAAGCCATCCAGCTAGCCGCTCGAGAGGCCATAGTTCAACTCCGGCACCTGTCGCCAAGAGTTAACTGTCGCTCGTTCTACTATTACCCCAGCCGTGACGGGTATAGTAGGCCACCCCAGGTTGCCAACGGAGACCATGAGACGGACCCTGCATTGCTGCATCTCGTGCGCTATGTGAGTGCACTAGAGGCATTGTTCGATCAGGTCACTCTTGATCTGATCGCCGCTCGTGGAGAACTTGCCTATCGAGCCCCGACAAGAGGAGAAGATGTGCCCGACGACGACAACCCAGTCGTGCTATTCGGACAACCGATCGAGTCCTTGAGGTCTGCCCCTGCAGCCGACCAGAATGCATTTGTATCCCCGGAGGAGCTTCGTCGCCTTTTGGGGACACGCTCCAACGGGATTGTGACCACCAACCCCCGCGATGGTCATCATCGCTACCCCGACCCTGCAGCTCCTCAACCCCATCCAACAAACCCCGACGGTGAAGCCCAAGGAGAGGCCTCGATGTCCACAAGGCACGCTCGACTAGATATTAACAAGGTAGACTAAGCCACTCGAGTAGTACCGAGTCTTAGTATTCTGCGCCATGTAATAGTGTGACCTTGTAATCGCCATGAATAAAATGCAGTTTGCTTGTATGCCATTATTATAGTACCACTAGTGTCTATGCTTAAATAAAATTTTGGCGTTCGGTTACATATTAAATTCCGTGCGTAGCTACCAAAAACCACCCCAGACGACACCCACAGTAATATGTCACTTTTGCGAGATATGTATATCTGTGGCATTGACCCCGACCCCATAGAGTAGAACCGTCAAACTAGTTTGCCCCCACACCGCAATAAGTAACCCAGCCCTGATGCTATATAAGAGGACACTCCGTGACCTTACCAAGCATCCCTCACTTTGTGCAGAGCTCTCACAGCCATTTTTGCCATGCCGAGCCCTAGTATTCATTTGAGAACTCCAGATGCAACCCCAGGTAGTTTTGTTAAAATATTGTGGGACTTTACCTGCAGTACCATGAGTTCTACTCATCCACCCCAGTACGAGCTACTCAAAACGAGAATCACCCCTTCTGCCTCGAGATATTGGGCAGTAGTGCACATCCCTCCCGCAAACCCAAACCAAGACCCAACGGAAGTCTCCTTCGTGGGGAAATCTATGCCGACTCCGCAAATGGCCATAGAAGCTGCTGCGTACGAAGCGATTACTCGTCTTCGCTTCGCAGTACCCTATGCCAGCGAAAGGGGGTATTATTACTTCCCGAGTCGTGCAGCACCCGGAGAAGTAGCATCCTTTCCCGGTGGACGAATAGAGAGGGACCCAGTACTGGCCAACCTTGCCCAGTACGTCATTGCCCAAGAGCATTTGACCCAGCGAGTAATGGGTTATCTCCAGAACCTCGCTGATTTGAATCCTCAGATCGCCATTGGCAGACCACTGAGGCCAGACCAGGAAAGGCGCGTTCTTCGACTAGTCAATCCGCTTCCTCCGGTAGAAGAAGAATGTGCCCCAGTGCCGGAGACATTTTCTCAGGACCCAACATATTTTACGTTTGCGTCGTAGACGCCACTACTATGTTTGTTAACCTAGCATTTATTTATGTGTTGCAGCTTATGCGTTGTATCCTAAGTCTGTGCTATGAATAAACTGTTTGGTTTCAAATAATGTGAGTAAATTTTTACTACTGTGATTTTTGATCAACTGTTTTCGCTCTCAGTAAATCTCGAGGTTGGATTTTCTTTGAGCTATTGCAACAAACAATTCTCCGTGGCATAGATTTAAATTTACGCAGCACCACGACAACAGGCTCACGGCTGCAACCACTCGACCACATGCATTAATTGCAAAACCACGTACACATTTAGCACCTAACTGATCACCGCACTAACACACCACCGTTTTTCTGAAAGAAAAATTTGTGGGTAATTATTCTAGTGCAGATTGCCTCCAGCACACTGACAACAGTCAGCACCTGACACCGACACTTAATCCTCATGATCACCGCCGCCGCGAAGAGCCAACACTCGAGCAGCAGCATCACGACGATCATCGTGGATCATCGCGCACAAGAGCACGGAGAGCCCCAGCAATACCGCCAACCCTCCGCAGATCAGGATCATGTACCAATCCGACATCACCTCCGCCATTAAAGCCTCGTCTCGAGCTCCTGCAAACTGAAATGGAGGAGAAGGAAGGAGAAGAAGAAACGAGGCCAGGTGTGAGGAAGAAGAGAGAAGCACCGCGGTCATTTTATAGCTCGAGATCGGTGTACGGTGAACGAAGTGCACCAGCGCCGCTCATCGCTCGATCGCCGGTGTTCGGAGGCGAATCCGCGAGCAGTGCCGACAACACACTGGCCCGCGAGGTGAGTGCACGCTGCGCCGGCAACTAGCACGCCGCACACTACCGCAGTACGGCCTAGATGCCCTATGCGCTAGACGCCGCCGGTGGAGAAAGCGCGGGAAAGAGCGCGAGAGAGAGGAAGAAAGGAGAGCCAGAGGTAGAAGAAGAGACTGACAGTGGGCCTCGGGTCCACGGTCCACCTGTCAGCCAGAGAGAGCACTGTGCACTCAGGTACGACCAGCGTTATATGGAAATTTAGAATTTTATTAATTCTAAATTTACCATAGTCATAAGTAGAAATCTCTCGGTTTCCCCAACCGTAGATTTTTCCACGCAGCGCCAGTACCCCACTGTAGTTACCCCAATTTTTTTTGCCCTCTCACTGTAACCACGTCATATCGCGTGAGCAGGATATTTAATTTTCGAGTTATTATTGCATGATAGTAGGAATAATATTTTTGAAACTGTCCTTAGCAAATCTCGAGGACGAGATTTTTCTTAAGGGGGGTAGTGTTGTAACACCCCAAAAAATTTAATCATGTTTTATTAATTAAAATTTTGCCATGAAATTAAATTTCTATTTTCTGGATCATCTATTGATTTCAGAATCACTCCTTTCTTCTGAATGGTGGAGTTTTCCCTCCAAGTAGAAACTTTTCAAAAATATTTTTGGACTTGAGTGCCTACTCAAGAACATTTCATTTTTTATTATATATGATCAGTGAAAACCTTTTTATATTATTTTGCCAAGTTTAAATTCTTTTAAAATGGCCTTTCATATTTTTAAGAGCCTTATTTGCACTACAACCATTTGATAACTTCATTTAAAAATTCCAAAAAAATTTGGGGATGACATGTGATGTTTCTGGATCACTTTTATGCAAAAACCCAGCTTGGTGTTTTGTAAAATTTGAGCAAACCATCCACATTTGTATTCTGGTCCAGTTTGGAGATTTGTACTGCAGCCCTATTTTATTTTGCTCTAGTGACCTTGGGATTTTTCCTGCTTATAATCCACCCTACCAAACCCTTAAGTCCAGGAGATCAGATCCATTAGAAGATTTTAAACACATGCAATAATGGTCTATATTTTCTGTCCAGAACTGTAGTTTTGCAAAACTTGCACTAGGAAGTTTTTGTTCTGCCCAAACTAACCATGCCATCATCACCTACATCTAAAGAGACTCCAACCTGGAAAGTTGGATGGCCAGCAAGGTCTTCTAGGTGGCCTTGGCATTTTGTCAAACACCTTGTGGGTTTGAGAGCAGTATTGGCATGGTTATAAGTTTGCATTATCAACCTGCTTTCTTTGCCTTACCAGCATGTCCTCTAGAGGTTTAGCATAAACTCTAACCACCCTGTTAATTTGCAGCTTCATCGAAGCCTCTTGGCAAGCATTGGCATTTCGCCGAGCACATGGCGTGCGTGCTCTGGGCGCGAGCAGAACGCGCGTTTTGCACGTGCGTGCGCCCGAGCCGCCACGGCCTTATCTCTCTCGGCCTAGTTCTTATCCGCCCGCAGAGGTGCACCAGCGCCCCCCCCCCCCCCCCCCCCCCCCCCCCCCCGCGTTGCTAGCGCCGCTCTGCACGGTTCAGAGCTGTCGCCTTGGCGGCTAGCCGCCGGCCGCAGCGAGCCTCTGTCATGGACGACACCGCCCAAGCCGCACGCGCGCGCCAGCTCGCCCCCTTGAGCAGTAGGGAGATCGTTTGATAGCGCCGACCAACGCCAGTCGCCGCCACGTCGCCTCCGGCGACAGTAGTGAGCAGCCGTCGAGCTTATCCTCGGCCGTCGCCACGAACCGACCTCGCCGCCTATATATAGGGACCCCGAGCTCGTTGGGACTGCACGCTCATCTCTAGTGAGCCCCCGAGAGCAACCAGAGGGACCAGAGAGGGCCGTTCGCCTCAACTCCGGCAGTCTCTGCCGCCGCCATCCCGCGCTCAAATCCCGGGCAAACCATGGACCCCTCTCGTGGATTTCTTAGCCAAACGACTCTCTGAGCCTCCGCAGACCCATTCCCTAGACCAATTTTGGCCTAACAACCGCTAGGGATCGAAGCCCCTTTCAATCGCAGCGCTCGTCCGCCTTGGTCGACGCCCTGCGACGCATGTGAGTGGCATCCCCAGAAGCGGCGTGGACCCCTGAAGCTATAGGTGGTCGTGGCGTCGTAAATGGTGGCCTGTGCCGTCGGGTATCATCGCCGGAGCCCTTCCCTGGCTTCTGTCAAGTACGCGAGGGAGATAGAAGATGAACCCGACAGGTGGGTCCCACCTGTCGGTCACTCAACCCAACCGCGAGTGGTGCTGCCCTCTGAGTGCGTCTCCTTCGCAAGTAAGCGTTTTCCAGTGATTACGTCTTCTGTTCTGGAAGGCGCATTCCTCCCCGAACCATTTTCTTTTATGTTATTTATTAAAATCAGATTTTGACCTGAACTTTGACTGGCTCTAGTTTCTAAACCACAACTCCAATGGACCTGGTTCTTTTTCTGTTGTTTCCCAAATTCCATCTAGTTTATTTTCAGATTTATTTGAAAAAATTTCCAACAACTTTTCTGTACTGTTTTCAAATTGTGTGTTGATTCGAATATTTTCAAAAATAGGATATTGGAGGGAAGATAAAAACTTTCAGAAGTTTTGGAGTGCACCTCGTCTACATACTCATTGAAGGCAAGCATTCTGAACCCTGGTACAATATTTGTTGTTGTTTGATGTGACTACAACACCAAGTTGAATTGAAGTATGCGTTATTTCATGTGATGGTGTGATCATGTTTATAAGCGCATGATGAAAATTTCTTGCTATTGGAATTGAAATACTTGTGACATTATTCATACTCTTATGCCTCTCATGCCTACCGGAAGGAATCCGAAGAAGTCTCTGTCTCGTGTAGACACGAGCTTGGTACTGACATCTCGTTGGAGCGAGAATGGTCAGTGAGGCATGAAGGGGTATGATGAGTGGTAATTTCTGTCTGATGTCGTGAAATATATTTGTTGTGCTAATCATGCAGAGAACACATAACCTCCTGAGTCGACCATAGATCGAGTCTTGTGCCAGTAACCCCCATACTTGTCCGTGCTACCACTTGTCCCTGCTGCAGGTAGGGTACGGTTCAGTAAGTTGTCAACCCCTTTCTTAGCACACACCGTACAGAGAGGCCATAGTGAAAGATACCAGTGGCCCCTGGTAGGCATGTCACTTGGTCCGGAGGCACGGGTGTTCCGGTGAGTCCGAGGGGGTAGCTCCCCTATTTTGCGCGCAATATAAATTTTGTGATCCCATGCTAATCGAGGTTGGAGCCTCCCCACTTAGAGTTTTGCTTAACGAGTGTCGTGGGTGATTCCAGGCACCGGTAAGTTAAGCTGGTGTGTGCGGGTCAGGTGTGTTTTCAATTCAAAGACCGTAAACGGAATTAGTCCCGGTGGACTAAAGGAATCCGTTACTCGTGGGTAAAGAGTACACCCTCTGCAGAGTTTATATCTATTCGAATAGCCGTGTCCGCGGTTAAGGACTACAGTCTGGGATGGGTCAAGTGTCGGTCTTAGTGTCGGTCTTCGGAGGAAAATTTCTAATATGGATCATGATGTGTGAAGAATGATGATTATGATTTTTAATATTGTGGACTAACCAATTATATTGTTTGGATTATTGAGTATCCCTGGGATGGTTCTACCTCCTGGATACTCATTGTGATTATTCTTATATAAGCCCTTTATGTGGCATCGCACAGACGCCCGACTGTGGCATACATGCTATTTGCTTTATCATATAAGCCCTTTCTGTGGCGTCGCTGAGACGCCCGATTGTGGCACGTTTGTTATTTATTTTCTTTATAAGCCCTTTAGGTGGCATCGCTGAGACACCCGACTGTGGCATGCTGATTATTTATTTTTCCTTATAAGCCCTTTATGTGGCATCGCTCAGACGCCCGACTGTGGCACGCATATTATTTATTTTTCTTATAAGCCCTTTATGTGGCGTCGCTCAGACGCCCGACTGAGGCATGCTTTATATTTTATCCTTTTGAGGCGTTGCTTCAGACACCCGATCGGTGTATTTTATTTTTATTCTCTGATTGCTTATTCATGTTTAATATGAATAACCTGCTTGCGTGCGTCATGAATATTATTTTATGACTGATTAAGTGATCGTGGATTATTTCAGTGCATAATTATCACCTGTTATATTATACCTGTTTTCATGATGTTTGCGAGTACATTCAAAGTACTCACTGGCTTGTCCCTGGCTATTGTCTTGGCCAGATTTCTTGCTTGGAGAGGAGCGCAATGATGACAGCCCCGGAACCTAGGCAACGATGATAGCAGCCTCGCGAAGATAGGAGTTATCCAGGTCAGCTGTTCCTGTGGGAAATGGAGTCCCATGGACGCTGATGATCCGCAAACCGCTTCCGCCATCAAGCACTAGAACATTTTTGTTGTACTCAGAGACCACTTTGGTCGTGTACTTCAAATATTGTATTTTGCTTGGAATTTCTGTATCAAGATTGTGTCTCATCAGCTAACAGTAATCCTGGGGCTGGTGAGCACAAGGACCATTTACTGGGAAATTAATATCCTAGAAATCCGGTCCTGACATATGCCCTATATATACCATAACACTAAGCTCCGTAGTTTTAAGAAGCTCACATTCAATTGAGGTCTCCAATAAAAATTGGGTCACTCGATTTTGATCGGGTCAACAATTTCTCAAATGTCTTTCATTCATTTCTGTATACTATACACTATGCTTACTAATTTATAAACCCTCTCAATTAATTGAGGTATTCAATTTAGAATTGGTTTAGCCAATTTTGACCAGGTCAACAATTTCTCAACCACTCCCTGTTGGGGAACGTAGTAATAATTCAAAAAAAATCCTACTTGTCACCAAGATCAATCTAGGAGATGCTAGCAATGAGAGAGAGGGAGTGCATCTTCATACCCTTGAAGATCGCTAAGCGGAAGCGTTGCAAAGAACGCGGTTGATGGAGTCGTACTCGCGGCGATTCAAATCGCGGAAGATCCGATCCAAGCGCCGAACGGACGGCGCCTCCGCGTTCAACACACGTACAGCCCGGGGATGTCTCCTCCTTCTTGATACAGCAAGGGGAGAGGAGAAGTTGAGGGAGAGCTCCGGCAGCACGACGGCGTGGTGGCGGTGGAGCTCGTGGTTCTCCGGCAGAGCTTCGCTAAGCACTACGGAGGAGGAGGAGGTGTAGGAGGGGGGAGGGCTGCGCCAGGGGCAAGGGGTGCAGCTCCCATGCGCCTCCCCACTATATATAGGGGTGGAGGGGGCTGGTTTCTTGCCCTCCAAGTCCATTGGGGCGTTGGCAAAGGTGGGAGGAAAGAAATCCCATCCTTTCCCTTCCCCACCGATTGTTATCCCCCCATTTTAGGGATCTTGATCTTATCCCTTCGGGATATGATTTTATTCCTTCTAAGGGGGTATCTTGGTGCGCCTTGACCAGGGGTGTGGGGCCTTGCCCCCACTACCCACGTTCATGTGGGTCCCCCATGCAGGTGGGCCCCACTCCGGAACCTTCTAGAACCTTCCCGGTACAATACCGAAAAATCCCGAACATTTTCCGGTGGCCAAAATAGGACTTCCCATATATAAATCTTTACCTCCAGACCATTCCGGAACTCCTCGTGACGTCCGGGATCTCATCCGGGACTCTGAACAACTTTTGGTAACCACATACAATTCCCATTACAACTCTAGCGTCACCGAACCTTAAGTGTGTAGACCCTACGGGTTCGGGAACCATGCAGACATGACCGAGACACCTCTCCGGCCAATAACCAATAGCGGGATCTGGATACCCATATTGGCTCCCACATGTTCCACGATGATCTCATCGGATGAACCACGATGTCGGGGATTCAATTAATCCCATATACAATTCCCTTTGTCCATCGGTATGTTACTTGCCCGAGATTCGATCGTCGGTATCCCTATACCTTGTTCAATCTCGTTACCGGCAAGTCTCTTTACTCATTTCGTAACACATGATCCCGTGACTAATTCCTTAGTCACATTGAGCTCATTATGATGATGTATTACCGAGTGGGCCCAGAGATACCTCTCCGTCACACGGAGTGACAAATCCCAGTCTCGATTCGTGCCAACCCAACAGACACTTTCGGAGATACCTGTAGTGCACCTTTATAGCCACCCAGTTACGTTGTGACGTTTGATACACTTAAAGCATTCCTACGGTATCCGGGAGTTGCACAATCTCATGGTCTAAGGAAATGATACTTGACATTAGAAAAGCTCTAGCAGACGAACTACACGATCTTGTGCTATGCTTAGGATTGGGTCTTGTCCATCACATCATTCTCCTAATGATGTGATCCCGTTATCAACGACATCCAATGTCCATGGTCAGGAAACCATGACCATCTATTGATCAACGAGCTAGTCAACTAGAGGCACACTAGTGACATGGTGTGGTCTATGTATTCACACATGTATTACGGTTTCCGGTTAATACAATTATAGCATGAACAATAGACAATTATCATGAACAAGGAAATATAATAATAACCATTTTATTATTGCCTCTAGGGCATATTTCCAATAGTCTCCCACTTGCACTAGAGTCAATAATCTAGTTACATTGTGATGAATCGAACACCCATAGAGTTCTGGTGCTGATCATGTTTCGCTCGTGGAAGAGGTTTAGTCAACGGATCTGCGACATTCAGATACGTATGTACTTTACAAATATCTATATCTCCATCCTAAATGTAACCACGAATGGAGTTGAAGCGGCGCTTGATGTGCTTGGTCTTCTTGTGAAACCTGGGCTCCTTGGCAATGGCAATAGCTCCAGTGTTGTCACAGAAGAGAGTCAGCGGGCCCGATGCATTGGGAATCACTTCTAGGTTGGTGATGAACTCCTTCATCCAGACTCCTTCCTGCGCTGCTTCCGAAGCAGCTATGTACTCCGCTTCACATGTAGATGCCGCCACGATGCTTTGCTTGCAACTGTACCAGCTGACTGCCCCACCATTCAAAATATACACGTATCCGGTTTGTGACTTGGAGTCATCCAGATCTGTGTCGAAGCTAGCATCGACGTAACCCTTTACGACGAGCTCTTCGGCACCTCCATAAACGAGAAACATATCCTTAGTCCTTTTCAGGTACTTAAGGATATTCTTGACCGCTGTCCAGTGTTCAATTCCGGGATCACTTTGGTACCTCCCTACCAAACTTATGGCAAGGTTCACATCAGGTCTGGTACACAGCATGGCATACATAATAGAGCCTATGGCTGAGGCATAGGGGATGACACTCATCTTTTCTCTATCTTCTACCGAGGTCGGGCATTGAGCTGTGCTCAATCTCACACCTTGCAATATAGGCAAGAACCCCTTCTTGGACTGATCCATATTGAACTTCTTCAATATCTTGTCAAGGTATGTGCTTTGTGAAAGACCAATGAGGCGTCTCGATCTATCTCTATAGATCTTGATGCCCAATATGTAAGCAGCTTCTCCAAGGTCCTTCATTGAAAAACACTTATTCAAGTAGGCCTTTATGCTTTCCAAAAGTTCTATATCATTTCCCATCAACAATATGTCATCCACATATAAAATGAGAAATGCTACAGAGCTCCCACTCACTTTCTTGTAAATACAGGCTTCTCCATAAGTCTGTATAAACCCAAACGCTTTGATCACCTCATCAAAGCGAATGTTCCAACTTCGAGATGCTTGCACCAGCCCATAGATGGAGTGCTGGAGCTTGCATACCTTGTCAGCATTCTTAGGATCGACAAAACCTTCCGGCTGCATCATATACAATTCTTCCTTAAGGAAACCGTTAAGGAATGCCGTTTTGACGTCCATTTGCCAGATCTCATAATCATAAAATGCGGCAACTGCTAACATGATTCGGATGGACTTGAGCATTGCTACGGGTGAGAAAGTCTTATCGTAGTCAACTCCTTGAACTTGTCGATAACCCTTAGCGACAAGCTGAGCCTTATAGACGGTCACATTACCATCCGCGTCAGTCTTCTTCTTAAAGATCCATTTATTTTCTATGGCTTGCCGATCATCGGGCAAGTCCACCAAAGTCCATACTTTGTTCTCATACATGGATCCTATCTCGGATTTCATGGCTTCAAGCCGTTTGTTGGAATTCGGGCCCGCCATGGCTTCTTCATAGTTCGAAGGTTCACCGTTGTCTAACAACATGATTTCCAGGACAGGGTTGCCGTACCACTTTGGTGTGGAACGTGTCCTCGTGGACCTATGAAGTTCAGTAGTAACTTGATCCAAAGTTTCATGATCATCATCATTAACTTCCTCTCTAGTCGGTGCAGGCACCACAGAAACATTTTCCTGCGCTGCGCTACTCTCTGGTTCGAGAGGGGGTACAATTACCTCATCAAGTTCTACTTTACTCCCACTTACTTCTTTTGAGAGAAACTCTTTCTCTAGAAAGGATCCATTCTTGGCAACAAAGATCTTGCCTTCGGATCTGAGGTAGAAGGTATACCCAATAGTTTCCTTAGGGTATCCTATGAAGACGCACTTTTCCGATTTGGGTTCGAGCTTTTCAGGTTGAAGTTTCTTGACATAAGCATCGCATCCCCAAACTTTCAGAAACGACAGCTTAGGTTTCTTCCCAAACCATAATTCATATGGTGTCATCTCAACGGATTTAGACGATGCCCTATTTAAAGTGAATGCGGCAGTCTCTAATGCATATCCCCAAAATGATAGCGGTAAATCAGTAAGAGACATCATAGATCGCACCATATCCAATAGAGTGCGATTACGACGTTCGGACACACCATTACGCTGAGGTGTGCCAGGCGGCGTGAGTTGTGAAACAATTCCACACTTCCTTAAGTGCGTGCCAAACTCATGACTCAAATATTCTCCTCCACGATCAGATCGTAAGAACTTTATTTTCTTGTCACGTTGATTCTCTACCTCACTCTGAAATTCCTTGAACTTTTCAAAGGTCTCAGACTTGTGTTTCATTAAGTAGACATACCCATATCTGCTTAAGTCATCAGTGAGGGTGAGAACATAACGATAGCCACCGCGAGCCTCAAAGCTCATTGGACCGCATACATCGGTATGTATTATTTCCAACAAGTTGGTTGCTCGCTCCATTGTTCCGGAGAACGGAGTCTTAGTCATCTTGCCCATGAGGCATGGTTCGCACGTGTCAAATGATTCATAATCAAGAGACTCCAAAAGTCCATCTGCATGGAGTTTCTTCATGCGTTTGACACCAATATGACCAAGGCGGCAGTGCCACAAGTATGTGGGACTATCATTATCAACCTTACATCATTTGGTATTCACACTATGAATATGTGTAACATCACGTTCGAGATTCAATAAAAATAAACCATTGACCAGCGGGGCATGACCATAAAACATATCTCTCATATAAATAGAACAACCATTATTCTCGGATTTAAATGAGTAGCCATCTCGCATCAAACGAGATCCAGATACAATGTTCATGCTCAAAGCTGGTACTAAATAACAATTATTGAGGTTTAAAACTAATCCCGAAGGTAGATGTAGAGGTAGCGTGCCGACGGCGATCACATCGACCTTGGAACCATTCCCGACGCGCATCGTCACCTCATCCTTCGTCAGTCTCCGCTTATTCCGCAGCTCCTGTTTTGAGTTACAAATGTGAGCAACCGCACCGGTATCAAATACCCAGGAGCTACTATGAGCGCTGGTAAGGTACACATCAATAACATGTATATCATATATACCTTTGACGTTGCCGGCCTTCTTATCCGCTAAGTACTTGGGGCAGTTCCGCTTCCAGTGACCGGTTCCCTTGCAATAAAAGCACTCAGTCTCAGGCTTGGGTCCATTCTTGAGCTTCTTCCTGGCAACTGATTTACCGGGCGCGGCAACTGCTTTGCCGTCCTTCTTGAAGTTCTTCTTACCCTTGCCTTTCTTGAAACTGGTGGTCTTATTCACCATCAACACTTGATGTTCCTTTTTGATCTCCACCTCTGCTGATTTCAGCATCGAATATAACTCAGGAATGGACTTCTCCATCCCTTGCATATTGAAATTCATCACAAAGCTCTTGTAGCTAGGTGGAAGCGACAGGAGGATTCTGTCAATAACCGAGTCATCCGGAAGATTAACTCCCAGCTGAGACAAGCGGTTGTGCAACCCAGACATTTTGAGTATGTGCTCGCTGACAGAACTATTTTCCTCCATCTTACAACTGAAGAACTTGTCGGAGACTTCATATCTCTCGACCCGGGCATGAGCTTGGAAAACCATTCTCAGCTCTTGGAACATCTCATATGCTCCGTGTTGCTCAAAACGCTTTTGGAGCCCCGATTCTAAGCTGTAAAGCATGCCGCACTGAACCAGGGAGTAATCATCACTACGCGACTGCCAGGCGTTCATAACGTCTTGAGTTGCTGGGAAAATGGGTGCGTCACCTAGCGGTGCATCAAGGACATATGCTTTCTTGGAAGCTATGAGGATGATCCTCAAGTTACGGACCCAGTCCGTATAGTTGCTTCCATCGTCTTTCAGTTTGGTTTTCTCTAGGAACGCGTTGAAGTTGAGGGCAACATTAGCGTGGGCCATTGTATCTACAAGATAGATTGTAAAGACAATTTTAGACTAAGTTCATGATAATTAAGTTCATCTAATCAAATTATTTAATGAACTCCCACTCAGATAGACATCCCTCTAGTCATCTAAGTGATACATGATCCATATCGACTAGGCCGTGTCCGATCATCACGTGAGACGGACTAGTCATCAATGATGAACATCTCCATGTTGATCGCATCTACTATACGACTCATGTTCGACCTTTCGGTCTCTCGTGTTCCGAGGCCATGTCTGTACATGCTAGGCTCGTCAAGTCAACCTAAGTGTTTCGCGTGTGTAAATCTGGCTTACACCCATTGTATTCGAACGTTAGAATCTATCACACCCAATCATCACGTGGTGCTTTGAAACAACGATCCTTCGCAACGGTGCACACTTAGGGGAAACACATTTCTTGAAATTTTAGTGAGGGATCATCTTATTTATGCTACCGTCGTTCTAAGCAAATAAGATGTAAAAACATGATAAACATCACATGCAAATCATAAAGTGACATGATATGGCCAATATCATCTTGCGCCTTTGATCTCCATCTTCGGGGCGCGGCATGATCACCATCGTCACCGGCACGACACCATGATCTCCATCATCATGATCTCCATCATCGTGTCTTCATGAAGTTGTCTCGCCAACTATTACTTCTACTACTATGGCTAACGGTTAGCACTAAAGTAAAGTAATTACATGGCGTTTTTTATTGACACGCAGGTCATACAATAAATTAAGACGACTCCTATGGCTCCTGCCGGTTGTCATACTCATCGACATGCAAGTCGTGATTCCTATTACAAGAACATGATCAATCTCATACATCACATATATTTCATCACATCCTTTTGGCCATATCACATCACATAGCATACCCTGCAAAAACAAGTTAGACGTCCTCTAATTGTTGTTGCAAGTTTTACATGGCTGCTATGGGTTTCTAGCAAGAACGTTTCTTACCTACGCAAAAGCCACAACGGTGATATGCCAATTGCTATTTACCCTTCATAAGGACCCTCTTCGTCGAATCCGATCCGACTAAAGTGGGAGAGACAGACACCCGCTAGCCACCTTATGCAACAAGTGCATGTCAGGCGGTGGAACCAGTCTCACGTAAGCGTACGTGTAAAGTCGGTCCGGGCCGCTTCATCCCACAATACCGCCGAATCAAGATAGGACTAGTAACGGCAAGCAAATTGACCAAATCATCGCCCACAACTACTTGTGTTCTACTCGTGCATAGAATCTACGCATAGACCTAGCTCTGATGCCACTGTTGGGGAACGTAGTAATAATTCAAAAAATTTCCTACGTGTCACCAAGATCAATCTAGGAGATGCTAGCAACGAGAGAGAGGGAGTGCATCTTCATACCCTTGAAGATCACTAAGCGGAAGCGTTGCAAAGAACGCGGTTGATGGAGTCGTACTCGCGGCGATTCAAATCGCGGAAGATCTGATCCAAGCGCCGAACGGACGGCACCTCCGCGTTCAACACACGTACAGCCCGGGGACGTCTCCTCCTTCTTGATCCAGCAAGGGGAGAGGAGAAGTTGAGGGAGAGCTCCAGCAGCACGACGGCGTGGTGGCGGTGGAGCTCGTGGTTCTCCGGTAGAGCTTCGCTAAGCACTACGGAGGAGGAGGAGGTGTAGGAGGGGGGAGGGCTGCGCCAGGGGCAAGGGGTGCAGCTCCCATGCGCCTCCCCACTATATATAGGGGTGGAGGGGGCTGGTTTCTTGCCCTCCAAGTCCATTGGGGCATTGGCAAAGGTGGGAGGAAAGAAATCCCATCCTTTCCCTTCCCCACCGATTGTTATCCCCCCTTTTTAGGGATCTTGATCTTACCCCTTCGGGATATGATCTTATTCCTTCTAAGGGGGGATCTTGGTGCGCCTTGACCAGGGGTGTGGGGCCTTGCCCCCACTACCCACGTTCATGTGGGTCCCCCCATGCAGGTGGGCCCCACTCCGGAACCTTCTAGAACCTTCCCGGTACAATACCGAAAAATCCCGAACATTTTCCGGTGGCCAAAATAGGACTTTCCATATATAAATCTTTACCTCCGGACCATTCCGGAACTCCTCGTGACGTCCGGGATCTCATACGAGACTCCGAACAACTTTCGGTAACCACATACAATTCCCATTACAACTCTAGCGTCACCGAACCTTAAGTGTGTAGACCCTACGAGTTCAGGAACCATGCAGACATGACCGAGACACCTCTCCGGCCAATAACCAATAGCGGGATCTGGATACCCATATTGGCTCCCACATGTTCCACGATGATCTCATCATATGAACCACGATGTCGGGGATTCAATTAATCCCATATGCAATTCCCTTTGTCCATCGGCATGTTACTTGCCCGAGATTCGATCGTCGGTATCCCTATACCTTGTTCAATCTCGTTACCGGCAAGTCTCTTTACTCGTTTCATAACACATGATCCAGTGACTAACTCCTTAGTCACATTGAGCTCATTATGATGATGTATTACCGAGTGGGCCCAGAGATACCTCTCCGTCACACGGAGTGACAAATCCCAGTCTCGATTCGTGCCAACCCAACAGACACTTTCGGAGATACCTGTAGTGCACCTTTATAGCCACCCAGTTACGTTGTGACGTTATGATACACCCAAAGCATTCCTACGGTATCCGGGAGTTGCACAATCTCATGGTCTAAGGAAATTATACTTGACATTAGAAAAGCTCTAGCAGACGAACTACACGATCTTGTGCTATGCTTAGGATTGGGTCTTGTCCATCACATCATTCTCCTAATGATGTGATCCCGTTATCAATGACATCCAATGTCCATGGTCAGGAAACCATGACCATCTATTGATCAACGAGCTAGTCAACTAGAGGCTCACTAGGGACATGGTGTGGTCTATGTATTCACACATGTATTACGGTTTCCGGTTAATACAATTATAGCATGAACAATAGACAATTATCATGAACAAGGAAATATAATAATAACCATTTTATTATTGCCTCTAGGGCATATTTCCAACACTCCCATTTTTATTTATTGCACTATATTCCCTACTTTTGAAACTCTTTCATTCAATTAAGATATTCAATTTTGAATTTGGTTTATGATTTTGACCGAGCCAACGATTTTTCAAATCAATCAGCAACAACCGGCCTATGAAAATATGCCAATCCCGCACACCCTCCCACCATCTAAAAAAGATAAGTGCCACCATTAGATATTGTACCATCAATGTAGTACATGCAGCTGCCGACGCAGAAATTTTCCCACATAAATATATGTTGGTTAAGGGATAACATAGAATCACACCACGAAAGACCCTCCAAATCACCATATTATAAATTAATATAAAACACACTCCATCATCCATATATATGAAGATCGGGAGAGATAAATCCTGAATGTTTGGGATTTAAGAACTCATCCCGAACTGGCAACTTTAGTTCACACGAGGTGACAAGTTTAGTTGACAAGAGGTGGCAACTTTAGTTGGCAAACATTGCATTTTTTTGAACTTGGACAAAGTTGACATGTCTTAACAAGTAAAGTTATCACCTCCTGTCAACTAAAGTTGCCATCAAAAAACATTCGAAATGAAACGCTAAAATCCGAACGTTCAGGAGTTATTGGGTTCCATCAAGATACATGGAGCAGTTGAGTATGTGGACTTGCATCTTCGTAGGAGCGCTCACGGTGTTGTACAGTGTGTTATACAGTACTCCTAAGCACACGAACAGGAAGCACATGGAAATCCAGCATCTCCATCTATCTGTGCTGTAAGTTTTGTGCAAATTTCAAGGGCGAACGCATTCAATCGAAACACCTCCCATTGGAGCACTCAATTGATGCACCTCCCGTTGGTATCCTGAATATAATCAGCCGTTGAACAGCGATTGTTGTAGCCACATTAACTCAAGCGCGGAGGGAGATCGCCAGCGTGTTTAAAAAAAAAGCGCTCTCAATTGATCAGTACTCCCTCCGATCCAGTTTAGTCTGCGTATAACTTTTTTTTAGATCAACAGGGCCCCCCCCCCCCGGCTCCATTTGATAGAAGCCTGAAAACCGGGACTGGTTCACAAGTTTCACTACAGACTCCACTAAGAAACGATACCAACTGAAAGAAAAAAAAACTAAAAAATAAAGACAAATCGGGAACTGGTTCACAAGTTCTCTACAGACTCCACTAAGAACGATAGCCAAAAGACAAGATAAAATGCCAGACAGGCCCTGGCTGCCCACATAAGCACCGGTACGTCGCTAGGACAGTAGGGGAACTGGAGAGTGGCTCTGCCTTTGGATTAGTGAGGGATCACTAGAAGAGTGTCTAGAGGGGGGGTGAATAGACTACTAGCAGGAATTTAAAACCTAACCTTTTCCCAAGTTAATTGGTTGGCAGATTTTAACAGTTTTAGCAAATCTAGCAAGTCTATATACCCTACACATGCATGTCAACAAATATGGCAGCGGAAAGTAAAGACATTGCACATGAAGTAAAGAGTTGAGATAAGGAGATCAAACGCAATTGGAGACGCAAGGATTTTTTTCCCGTGGTTCCGATAGGTGGTGCTATCGTACATCCACGTTTATGGAGTCTTCAACCCACGGAGGGTAACGGTCGCAAGAGTCCACGGAGGGCTCCACCCATAAGGGTCCACGAAGTAGCAACCTTGACTATTCCATAACGGCTTCCGTCCACGAAGGACTAGCCTCACTATGGGTAAATCTTCACGAAGTAGGCGATCTCCTTGCCCTTACAAACTTCTTGGTTCACTCCACAACACGAAGTAGGAGGCTCCCAAGCGACACCTAACCAATCTAGGAGGCACCACCCTCCAAAAGGTAATAGGCTCGGTAATGACGATGAACTCCTTGCTCTTGTGCTTCAAGATGATAGACTCCTCAACACACAATCACTCTCTCATAGATTTGGCTTGGTGGAAGAGATGGGATTGGTGAAAAGCAACTTGGGGAGGCTAGAAATCAAGATCCATATGGTTGGAGTGGAAGATCTTGACCTCAACACAAGAATAGGTGGTTCTCTCTCAGAAAACTGGATGGGGCAAGTATGGAATAGTTCTGAGTGCTTCACTTCGAGTAGGTGGTGGTGGAGGGGTATATATATAGGCATCCCCAAAAATCCAACCGTTACACACAAAATGACCAACTCGGTGACACCGATGTGTTAATCTCGGTGGTACCGAAGTGACCAAAAAGTGGCAACTTTTGAATCTCGGTGAGACCGATATAGGAAACTCGGTTGCACCGATAAGGTGACAAACGGTCAGATTGACAACCTCGGTGACGCCGATCCAACAATCTCGGTTGTACCGATATTGTGAATTTGCGTAACAGAAAGTTGGCAACCTAAACTCGGTGGCACCGGTATGGAATCGGTTGCACCGAAGTGGCTAGGGTTTGGCTGAGTCTGTCTGAGGTTTAGAATCGGTGGCACCGGAATGGAAATGTTGGTTGCACCGAATTTCAATATATGGCTTTGGACAGACTTTGGTGGGAGAGCTTGTGGGTGTTTTTCGTGACTATCACTTGTGCACGTATGAGCATTTTGTTCACCAACAAAACCTTACCCCCTTTTAATAGTATTGGCTTTCCTATGGATTCAAAGTGATTTCTCACAAATGTAAAATGTAGAGTCCTCTTGCTTGAAGCTTTGCCAACCTATTTCCTTGCATCTTGGGGTATCTCCACACAGTCTTTTGCCAACCCTTTTTTCTCCATGGACTATTATCTGAAATACACTAGATAAAAGTATTAGTCCAAGAAACAATGTATGTTGTCATGAATTATCAAAACCACCAAGGGAGCATGTTGTGCTTTCAATCTCCCCCTTTTTGGTAATTGATGACAACATACAATCAAAGCTTCAAATAAAGATATGCATGGTTATAATGAAGACTTTGAGAGACACATGACTTAGACTTGCTCCCCCTAAATGTGTGCAGTCCTTTAAAGGATAGTTGCTTTGGAATGCATGGACACACATATGGATGAAGGGATATAAAAAGTCATGTATATCTTGGCTATGTGCATCAAATATATATGAATGAGGTGTATCCTTGTTCAAGACTTCACTCTTGCAAACAAAATGTGCAAGAAGCAAGAGATCATCTTTATCAAGGGTATGATGCATATACTTACCTTGAGTTCTTGAGCATTCTAGTAGTAGAAACACACTTGAGAAAACAATGTTAGAAAACACAAGAGTATTCTACCAATCAAAGGCAATAGAACTCAAAAGTACCAAGATATGGAGAACATATAGAAGATAGTGATCATTAAGATTGATATGTCTCCAAGATCATTAGAATTTTCTTCTCCTGAATATGAACATGGTAAATTATCCTCTCCCCCTGAATCTCAGCATGTAGATATTGGGATTGGATAAGATGAGAAATTTGATATTCTCACCTTGTTTATAAAGTATAAGCATTGATGTTGATTCTCCCCCTTGATCATATCTCCCCCTTTGCATAAGCATGTATCTCCCCTTTAGCATGAAGCTTTGTTTCTCTCCCACTTTGGCATTAATTTCCAAAAAGATCAAAAACAGGGATAGATACAGGGATCATTGATTGAGAAGGGATCCTTGAGAACAAGGGTCACTGAATGTAGAGTTCATAGAAATGAAAGCTGAGGGAATCAGGAAAAAAATTCTCTCCCTTTGAGATGTTGTAAGACTTTGTTATTCTCCCCCTTCTTCCTTTGAGTCAGGGATCCTTGAATAAAGAAATTCTCATCCTAAGATTATCTTTTGTTATTCTCCCCCGATTTTTTTTAATGGGATCATCGAAGTAACAGAAGTATTACAAGAAATATTACTAAGAAAACACAGAATTGCAAATATGAACACAAATGAGACAGGATGCAAATCGGTGGTTCCGAGACGAACTGATCGGTGATACCGAAATCTTAAGGTGCAGCATATCTGCAAATTCGGTAGGACCGAGATGTTTGTATCGGTGGCACCGATGCAGAAACAGAATAAAGGACCAAGTTTCTGTTTTCGGAGAAACAAAAGAAAATAAGGGAATGCAAATGATTTTACAAAGAGATATCAACTAGAGAAGATTTGAGTGGTTCCAAGAAATCTTTGCAAAATAGAAAATGAACCATCCAAAATTCTTAACTAGATGATGGGCGGTGACTAGGTCACCTATATTAGAGTATATTGACATAGGAGCCAAGCAAGAATACTTGATCATAGGTCATACTCTACGTTAAGCTCAAAATGGGGTTACCATTTTTCGATTAAGCATTTTGATGTCATCATATCACTTGAGTTGCCTTAGCTCATGACTTGGAGTAAAGCCTTTTCAAGGATATGAGTACATACCTTTGAGTGATGTTGATGACGTGGCTTGTAGGTGAACTTGTTGAGGATGCTCGAGGTTGATGAAGATCATCTTGAGTTGGGGCAATCCTTCTCGTTTGAGTACACTTATCACCTACATAGGTTAGTCATGCAAGGAAGAGCAATAGATATATCCATTTGACATGATACCAAGAGAGATTTAGCAATGATCACATCAAGTATATGTCAAGGATATGTTTGAGGTGTCTTCTTCCTTCCATCATCAAGAGGGGTTGTGGATACTTGGTCATGACTAGATTGCTTATGATTGGAGTTGATGGCAATCTTGTGGAATGAAAATCTTCCAAGTACCTACAAAAGATTAGATGCAATACAAGGGAGCATAGAATTCCATGTCATAGGATAACATGTTAGAAATATCATGGAAGTATTAAGAAAGCTCATGCCCTTGCATGCAACCGAGTGAGACTAGCTCAAATTTGAAGCATCAATGATGTTCAACTCACTCCTCAAAAAACAAAATGTTTTCTCATCAAGTGGCTTGGTAAAGATATCGGCCAATTGCTTGTTGGTGCGAACATGCTTAAGATTAATATCTCCTTTGGCAACATGATCACGAATGAAATGATGTCTAACTTGAATATGTTTAGTTTGAGAGTGTTGCACATGATTATAACCAATTTTAATAGCACTTTCATTGTCACAAAGTAATGGAACATTTCTAACATGGATTCCATAATCCTTAAGCGTTTGTGTCATCCATAGTAATTGCGCACAACAAGATCCAATAGCAATATACTCAGCTTCGGCAGTAGATAGAGATACCGAGTTTTGTTTCTTGGAGGACCAAGACACAAGAGATCTACCCAAAAACTGACAAGTACCCGAAGTGGATTTTCTATCAACCTTGTCACCGGCATAGTCCGAATCGGAATAGCCAACAAGATTAAAAGAAGATCCCTTGGGATACCAAATGCCAAAGTTTGGTGTTTGTATCAAATATCTCACAATACATTTCACGGCCAAAAGATGACACTCTTTAGGTGCAGCTTGATATCTAGCACACATGCAAACACTAAGCATAATATCGGGACGAGAGGCACATAGATATAGCAATGAACCAATCATAGATCGATAAACTTTTTGATCAACCGGTTCATCCTCCTTGGTAAGATCAACATGTCCACTAGTAGGCATGGGGGTTTTCATACCTTTGCACTCTTGCATGTTGAACTTCTTGATCAAGTCCTTGGTATACTTAGTTTGAGAGATGAAAGTTCCTTCTTTCGATTGCTTGATTTGCAGGCCAAGAAAGAATTTCAGCTCACACATCATAGACATCTCATACTTCTCGGACATCAACCTTCCAAATCTTTCACTAAATTGTGGGTTAGTAGATCCAAAGATAATATCATCCACATAGATTTGGCATACAAATAATTCACCATTAACTCTCTTAGTGAACAAGGTTGCATCAATTTTACCAATTTCAAAACCTTTTTCAATGAGAAACTTCGTTAAGCATTTGTACCAAGCACGAGGGGCTTGCTTAAGACCATAAAGGGCTTTACGAAGATTGTAAACATGATTAGGTTTCTTAGGATTCACAAAACCAGGTGGTTGCTTAACATAGACTTCTTCTTCAATCTCACCATTTAAAAAGGCACTTTTAATGTCCATTTGATAAAGCGTGATATCATGGTGATTAGCATAAGCAAGAAGAATGCGAATAGCTTCAAGTCTAGCGACGGGTGCATAGGTCTCACCGTAGTCCATACCTTCGACTTGCGTATATCCTTGGGCTACGAGGCGAGCCTTGTTGCGCACGACTTGACCGTCTTCATCTTGCTTGTTCCGAAACACCCATTTGGTTCCGATGATGTTTTGCTCATCCTTGGGCTTCTCTACGAGTGTCCACACTTCGTTCCTCTTGAAGTTGTGAAGCTCTTCATGCATCGCGTTCACCCAATCAGCATCTTCTAGAGCTTGTTCTACCTTCAAGGGCTCAATGCTAGAGATGAAAGAATAATGCTCACAAAAGTTAGCTAGGCGAGTTTTAGAGCGAGTGATTCTCCCTGTTTGTATATCACCAAAGATTTGGTTTAGGGGATGGTTCTTGGTCACTTGTGCTCGAACTCGGGTCAGCTTCCGATTGTTGGATGGTGGAGCTTCTTCTTCATCATCATCTCCTTCATCTTCGTTGTTGTTGAAGGTGTCGTTCCCTTGAGGTGGTGGTGAAGGAGGTTGTGGTGGATCTTCATGATGCACTTCCTCCTCTTCATCATCTTGTCGTGTACCGCTTGTGGATGCCTCCATGTCATGTTGTGGTTCACCTTGACGTGAAGTAGGGGCTTCCACTTGAGTTGATGAAGTACTTTCCTTCACCTCCATGGGACGAATCTTGCCGATGGGCAAATCTTGGATAGCTTCCGAAGGGTCCTTATCACCTACATTATTTGGCAATTGTTCGACTTGCGAACCATTAGATTCATCAAACTTCACATCTACCGTCTCTTCAACTTTTTGAGTGAAGTTGTTGTAGACACGGTAAGTGTGAGAGTTTGATCCGTAACCAAGCAGGAATCCTTCATGAGATTTAGGAGCAAATTTAGTACGACGATGCTTATCAAGAATGTAGCACTTTGAGCCGAATACCCGAAAGTATCCAACTTGGGGTTTGTTACCGGTGAGTAGCTCGTATGCCGTTTTACCGAGAAGCTTGTGCAAGTAAAGTCGGTTTGTGGCATTACATGTTGTTTCCACGGCTTCTGCCCAAAAGTGTCTTGGCGTCTTGTATTCATCAAGCATCGTTCTTGCCATCTCAATGAGCGTCCGGTTCTTCCTCTCAACAACTCCATTTTGTTGAGGCGTGTACGTAGCCGAGAACTCATGTGAGACACCTTATTCGTCAAGAAAGGTATCCACATGGGTGTTCTTGAACTCCGATCCGTTATCGCTTCGAACCTTCTTGATCTTCACTTCAAACTGATTTTGCGCTTTGCGAGCGAAGTTCTTGAAGATCTTTTGAACCTGCGACTTATCATCAAGAAAGAATACCCACATAAATCTGGAAAAATCATCAACTATAACTAGACCATAGGAATTTCCACCGAGACTCTTGTAAGCATTGGGACCAAAAAGATCCATATGAAGTAACTCGAGTGGTCTCCTAGTAGTCATGATATTTTTAACGGGATGACTTCCACCTACTTGCTTTCCGGCTTGACAAGCACTACAAAGTCTATCTTTGTCAAAGATAACATCCTTAACACCAAGTATATGATCACCTTTGATAAGCTTGTCTAAATTACGCATGCCAACATGTCCTAATCTTCTATGCCAAAGCCAACCTTTAGAAGATTTAGCAATTAAGCAAGTGCGAGGTTTGGATCTCTTAGTGAAGTCAACAATGTATAGATCACCTCTACGGAAACCGGTAAAGACCATTTTATGATTATCTTGACGAAACACTTGGCAATCTACTTTCGTGAATAGCACATTAAAACCAAAGTCGGCAAGTCTAGATACGGAAAGAAGATTGTAGCCAAGAGATTCAACAAGCATAACATTTTGGATAGATCTATCATGGGATATGGCCACCTTACCAAGACCAAGTACCTTACCCTTGGAGTTGTCTCCAAACGTTACGTACCTTCGCGGTCCATGGTTTGGTGTGATCTCTTCAAACATCTCTCTATCTCCGGTCATATGATCGGTACATCCGCTATCGAGAATCCATTCTTTTCCTCCGGACATGTAATCCTTGAAGTTAGCCATGAGACTTAGATTCTTCATGATCTTCTCATACTCGATGTCGAACAGCTCATCTTCATCATAGTAGCCATGTCCCACATTGTCATCATCAAGTGGGAAATCCTCGTCATAAAGAACAAGAGATTCGTTAGGATTGTGATCATGACAATGTTCAAGTTTATGAATGCGAAGGGCCTCTATAATGATATTGTTGATAGTACTGACATCTCCTTTAGCACGCATGAGGTCTCTAAGCTCAAATAGACAATCATCAAACTTAGGATCACTAGGCGTCATTTTGTGGAAGGCAATAGTTTTATGAAGAATTTCATCAAGATTACTCAATGAATAATTTGGATATCATTTCTCCAAATCATTCCACAAAGTGTAAGCACAGGCAAAATTCTTCATTTGATTAAGCACATTTCTAGGTAAAGCTCTAACAATAAGATTGACAGTTCTAAGATTGCATAGCATATCAATTTCCTCTTCGTGTGTGGGATGCAACGGGTCAATGGGAGGTACATAGGGGCTCTTGACATACTTGCTCAATTGAAATTCATTAAACCGCTCAAGCATCAAGGTTTTCCATTGACTATAGTACTCTCCATCAAGGATAGGCACTCTACAACTCAAAGTCCCTATACTAGACACATCCATCTTCCTCCTCGGTGATTAAACCGAAGCAATGGAGACCAAATCTCTGATACCAATTGAGGGATCACTAGAAGAGTGTCTAGAGGGGGGTGAATAGACTACTAGCAGGAATTTAAAACCTAACCTTTTCCCAAGTTAATTGGTTGGCAGATTTTAACAGTTTTAGCAAATCTAGCAAGTCTATATACCCTACGCATGCATGTCAACAAATATGGCAGCGGAAAGTAAAGGCATTGCACATGAAGTAAAGAGTTGAGATAAGGAGATCAAACGCAATTGGAGACGCAAGGATTTTTTCCCATGGTTCCGATAGGTGGTGCTATCGTACATCCACGTTTATGGACTCTTCAACCCACGGAGGGTAACGGTCGCGAGAGTCCACGGAGGGCTCCACCCATAAGGGTCCACGAAGTAGCAACCTTGACTATTCCATAACGGCTTCCGTCCACAAAGGACTAGCCTCACTATGGGTAGATCTTCACGAAGTAGGCGATCTCCTTGCCCTTACAAACTTCTTGGTTCACTCCACAACACGAAGTAGGAGGCTCCCAAACGACACCTAACCAATCTAGGAGGCACCACCCTCCAAAAGGTAATAGGCTCGGTAATGACGATGAACTCCTTGCTCTTGTGCTTCAAGATGATAGACTCCTCAACACACAATCACTCTCTCACAGATTTGGCTTGGTGGAAGAGATGGGATTGGTGAAAAGCAACTTGGGGAGGCTAGAAATCAAGATCCATATGGTTGGAGTGGAAGATCTTGACCTCAACACAAGAATAGGTGGTTCTCTCTCAGAAAACTGGATGGGGCAAGTATGGAATAGTTCTGAGTGCTTCACTTCGAGTAGGTGGTGGTGGAGGGGTATATATATAGGCATCCCCAAAAATCCAACCGTTACACACAAAATGACCAACTCGGTGACACCGATGTGTTAATCTCGGTGGTACCGAAGTGACCAAAAAGTGGCAACTTTTGAATCTCGGCGAGACCGATATAGGAAACTCGGTTGCACCGATAAGGTGACCAACGGTCAGATTGACAATCTCGGTGACGCCGATCCAACAATCTCGGTTGTACCGATATTGTGAATTTGCGTAACAGAAAGTTGGCAACCTAAACTCGGTGGCACCGGTATGGAATCGGTTGCACCGAAGTGGCTAGGATTTGGCTGAGTCTTTCTGAGGTTTAGAATCGGTGGCACCGGAATGGAAATGTTGGTTGCACCGAATTTGAATATATGGCTTTGGACAGACTTTGGTGGGAGAGCTTGTGGGTGTTTTTCGTGACTATCACTTGTGCACATATGAGCATTTTGTTCACCAACAAAACCTTACCCCCTTTTAATAGTATTGGCTTTCCTATGGACTCAAAGTGATTTCTCACAAATGTAAAATGTAGAGTCCTCTTGCTTGAAGCTTTGCCAACCTACTTCCTTGCATCTTGGGGTATCTCCACACAGTCTTTTGCCAACCCTTTTTCTCCATGGACTATTATCTGAAATACACTAGATAAAAGTATTAGTCCAAGAGACAATGTATGTTGTCATGAATTATCAAAACCACCAAGGGAGCATGTTGTGCTTTCAATTAGGCCACCAGGCTGTGCATCACCGAGACTGGCGAGCAGACGGCGTCCAAGGTGGATGTTGGGCTCGCGGCGGCATGAGAGCCATGGCCATGGAGCTTGCGCAGCAACTGAAGTCCCTCTTGCCTCACTCCATTCCCAACCTCTCCGCCTCCAGCATCAGCGTCCGAAGGTGTTGGCAGAACTGATCTGTCTGGTCCATCATATGTTCCTTGAAGATTACGCGCAATCTCCCGATTGTTCTTAAAATCATCGACCAAACCTGTTTCATCGATAGCCAGACGACACCATTAAACACCATATTATTTCTGTGCTTCCACAAAGCCCAGAGAGTAGCAGCTACAATGGTATTAAAGGCATCTAATCTCTTCCCGGCTATCCAATATGAGGAGACAGATTCTACACTGGTGCCCACTGGTTTGGAAAGGAAATGGCTAATTTCTTTCCAAACCAGTTTGGCCACAGAACAATCAAAAAGGAGGTGTTGGACACTTTCATTCTCAGAACAAAAGATACATTCTAAAGGCTTATTCATTCCTCTTTTCTGCAAGTTGTCTCTAGTCATGATTTTATTATAAGCAACTAGCCAGAGGAATATGTGTATCCTGGGGGGAACAACTAGCTTCCACACTGCAGGTATGAACACAGGTGTCACCCCTCTATAGTTGATAATAGTGTAGAGAGAGCTTGTGGTGTAAGTGCCTGAAGCAGTGTGTTGCCATACTAGAGCATCTGTGTCCTGGGAGTAAGAGATGCTCTTAGCAATGGCTTCTAGCTCATACCATGAGTTCATCAGGGTTGGTGGGAAGGTTCTTCTGAAGGTGAGTTTCAGGTTTTCCCCATCCCAAACCTGACTAATTGTCTTACTTTGCTCTCTGCAAATTACATACAACTCCCAGTATTGCACTGAGAGAGGTGAGGATCCAAACCAACAATCCTCCCAAAATCTAATCTGCTTGCCATCCCCTACAGACCACCTGTAGCCAAACTTAACTGCTTTGGATGCCCAAACAACTCCTTTCCAGAAGACAGAGGCCTCAGTGTTTTGGCTACAGAATATGTTGGGGGCAGGTTTATACTTACTATCTATAATTGTTTTCCAAATCTTGTCTTCACTGCATGAGTATCTCTTAATCCATGCCCCTAGAAGGCAGGTATTGAGATCATGAATATTAGGGATGCCCATACCACCAAATTCCTTTTTCATGGTAACCAGTGGCCAGTTGGCAAGGTGAATCTTCCTATGGCCTTCATAATCATCCCACAGGCAATTTGCCATTTGGGTATTAATCATATCTACAGCCCATCTAGGGAACTTGAAAAAGGAAAGAAGGTAGATTGGGATACTTGCTAGGCAAGATTTGATTAGAGTAACCCTAGCAGCATAAGAAAGCAACTTCCCTCTCCAGCCTGCAATTCTTCTTAGAATCTTGTCTACTAGGGACTGGATATCCTCTCTAGACATCTTGTCAAAGTGGAGGGGGATACCAAGGTATTTAATGGGAAATTTACCTACAGGGCACCCAAAAATCTTGGTGAGAGAGTCACTCTCTGTCTCATCAAGATTTAAAGGGATCATTTCACTTTTTTGATAGTTGATCTTCATCCCAGAGACTTGTTCAAAACAAGTCAATACCCACTTGAGATTAGTGGCCATGGAAGGGTCACCATCTACAAATAGGATAGTATCATCAGCATACTGGAGGCTGATGACACCCCCAGGGCAAAGTTCAGACCCTAGCCCTTTAATCAAGTGCCTGCCAGAAGCTTTGGTGAGCATTCTAGTCAGCACATCTACAACTAAATTAAACAGCAAGGGTGAAAAGGGGTCTCCCTGCCTCAAGCCTTTGCCAGTGAGGAAGAAATGACTCTCTACATTGTTGATTTTGACACCCATAGACCCCTTATGGGTGATCTGGTCAATCCAATGCAGCCACTTATCATCAAATCCTCTGATCTTAAGTAACTTGTGAAGGAAATCTAGATCCACCCTATCAAATGCTTTCTCATAATCAAGTTTCAAGACCACACCTTTGTGGTTTGATCTAGCTATGGAATGTATAACTTCATGAGTTGTTACTACACTCTCAAGTATATATCTACCTTTAATAAAGGCAGATTGGTTTTTAGAGACTAATCTGTCCATAACTAGACCTAGCCTATTAGTAAGAACCTTGGTGAAGATCTTGAACACACAATTGAGTAAGCTAATGGGCCTAAACTTAGTCATGACACAAGCATCAGGCTCCTTAGGGATCAGGGTAAGCATGGCAAAATTCAGCCTATAAATGTTAAGCTTCCCTTGATCAAAGTCTTTGAACATAGCAAGAAGATCTACTTTTATCAGGTACCAAAATTTCTGATAGAAGAAGAAAGGAATGCCATCAGGGCCTGGTGCTCCATCTGAATAAGAATCAAAAACTACTTTTTTGATTTCCTCCTCAGTGAAAGGGGCAGATAGTATAACATTCTCATCAGCAGTAACCTTATCTTGTCACTAAAGAAATCATCAGAGAGGCTAAACCCAGAAGCATCCTCTTTGCTAAAAAGATTCTTGTAGAAGTTGGCTGCTATGTCCAACATTTCTTTAGTATCAGAAGTAGGCCGAGAGGACCCTGTAAGGAATTAATCCTGCGTATAACTTTTTGCCAAAATATCCGGAATGCTCTGCGCGATCGGGTCTTTCGCCCGCTGTTTCCAGGAATACCCCTCCACCAGCGGCTTCGCCTCCTTCTCTCGCATTAATTAAGCCAGCTAGCATGCTGCTGCGCAGTTCTAGGCAGCTGCGACCGCGCGCGCTGTTCTCGCGGTCGCCGCCGACGTCGGCACGGCTCGGACCGCCGCTCTCGCTTCCGCCTGGGTCGTCCGCGTCGTGCACATGGTCAGCACGGCTCGGACCACCGCTTCCGCTTCCGCCTGGGGCATCGGCGCCGTGCACGGCGCGTTCGTCGCCATGGACATAAGATCAAAGGGAAAAACATCGATTCATACCGTCAGGGAGTATTCAGTACTCCCTGTCCACCTCTCTCTCTTCTCGGCGAACAGGCGCGCCTGGAGAGGCCATGGCGACCGCGGCCGTTGCAGGCGCGGTGGAGAAGCGTCACGCCGTGTTCTTCCCTTTCCCGGCGCAGGGCCACGTCAAGCCGGCGCTCCAGCTGGCCCAGCTCCTCCACCGTTGCCATGGCTTCCAGGCGAAAATGTTTTACTGAACCATGGTTCAGCCGAACCTACGCTCCACACTATTGATCTCTAAACACTGTTCATAAGGATCCGTGCATGATTGATTAAAATATGCATGATGGGAGATGTTTGCATGTTAAACAATGCATGGCATTAAGTTTTGAATAGAATTGACATGCATGGTGCGAATCCACATACAAAATGATGTTTGATCGTACGGTGTGGAGCATAAGTTCGGCTGAACCATGGTCCTGAATCACGCCTCTCGCTTCCAGGTCACCTTCATCCACACGAGCACAACCGCCGCCGCCTCCTCCGCTCGCGCGGCCCCGGCGCGCTGGACGGGGTCCCCGGGTTCCGCTTCGCCGCCGTCCCGGACGGCCTGCCCCCGTCCGAGGTGGACGCGTCGCAGGACATAGCTGCCCTGCTGTCCACCACGGAGGCCCTGGTCCCGCCCTTCAGAAGCCTTGTCTCCGGCCTCCTCCCGCCGGCGTCCTGCGTCATCTCCGACGTCGAGCACATCCTGTACGCGTCCAAGGAGATGGGTCTTCCCTGCGTCACCTTCTGGACGTCGAGCGCGTTCGCCTTCCTGGCGTGCCAGCAGTGCCAGCGGCTTGTCGACATCGGCATTGTCCCCCTCAAAGGTATCTATACACACATCGATTGTTCTCGCTACGAAAAACAGAGATACTGAATGTGCTTGCTTTCACTTTGAGAACCAGAGGCCGAGCAGCTAAGGAATGGATACCTGGACGACACGGTCCTGGACTGGGTGCCGGGAATGCCCAAAGACATCCGCCTCAGAGACTTCCCGAGCTTTATCCGCACCACGAACCCCGACGACGCCATGCTCAAAATTCTCCTGCGCTCAATGGCGTGCCACAGGACCACTCCGTCCGCTGTCATCTTCCACACCTTCGACGACATCGATCGCGAGGCCATCGCGGCCATGTCTGCCATCCTGCCACCGATCTACCCCGTCGGGCCATTGCCGCTCCTCCTCGATCAAGTCGCTGCCAATGGCAGTGATGGTGCGGTTGGCACGCTGGAATCGAACCTGTCCAGGGAGAACAACGCCTGCCTAGAGTGGCTGAATGCCAAGCGGTCAAACTCGGTGCTCTACGTGAGCTTCGGGAGCGTAGCAACGCTGACGAGCGACCAGCTGGTGGAGTTCGCGTGGGGTCTGGCCAACAGTAAAAAGGACTTCCTGTGGGTGATCAGAAACGATCAAGTGAACAACGGCGACGACCCCATTGCTGCTGCCGCCGTGCTGCCACCGGAGTTCCTGGAGGAGACGAAGGCGAGGAGCCACGTGACGAGCTGGTGCCCGCAGGAAGCGGTGCTCCGGCACGAGGCGACGTGCGCGTTCCTGACGCACTGCGGGTGGAACTCCGTCCTGGAGAGCATGAGCGCCGGGGTGCCGATGCTGTGCTGGCCCTTCGGCGCCGACCAGTACACGAACGCGAGGTACGCTTGCTCCGAGTGGCGCGTTGGCATGGAGATCGGCCTCGGCGGCGATGTCAAGAGAGACGAGGTGGGGGCGGCCATCCGGGAGGTGATGGATGGAGGAGACAAGGGAAAGGAGATGAAGAGAATTGCCATGGAATGGAAGGAGAAGGCCACCGCGGCTGCACTGCCGGGTGGGCCCTCTTGGATGAACCTGGAGAAGGTGGTCAGTGAGGTGCTTGATGTGCCTCCTCGTACCAAGATTAGTGATACAGAGTTATGAGTGGGCTCAGGCCTGGTCTACACCGGTAATTGATAAATTGATGAAGGTGGTCTACACATGCTATGGTTGTGATCGAGCTCTGTCGGTGTTTAATGGGTTGCATTTGTCAAGAAAATGAATGGAAATTTGGGTGATATATATGTGCATATAGTGCTCACCCAACTCGAAAATGCCCAGGAGCACACGGCGACTATGCCCACTGGAATCTGACCCATTCAATTGCATCGGGATGCCAACCACTATATTACTGTCACACGTATTGGATGAATTTTCTCAGAACGGTTATCCAACAGTTTTCGTATCAAATGAAGTATAAGATGCGTTCCTGTTCTGACATGTCGTGCACCATGCATCGTTCTAACTCCATCGCCCAACAATCAGGAGTAACTTTCATTCAGAAACTGTCCTAACATTTGGTACGGACAGTGACTTGGTTGGCCTAACTATCCAGGAGTATTAAGGAGTAACTTTCCTAAAGAAACCGCATGCATGCATGTGGGACCCTCAAGGTAGAACTTCCATGCGTGTACGTTGGTCCACATCCTACACAACTCCATGTGCCCGTACATAATTGCCAAGGAATTAGTAGTATTGAATCAAGTAAATAAATCCAAGAGTTTTTTAACACATTTCGTGTTGGTTTTTATCTTAAGTGAAAAACTGAGAAAATGGTAAGGCCTTGTACAATGTAAGATGCTTAGACAAATAAATCGATTTTTCTCAAGCGCCGGTGCCTATTTACATAGAGTAACGCTTAATTAAGCATCCCTCGTATGAAGATAAGAACTGATACTTAGAAGAAGCTTGGTTTATTTTACTAACACCCTTGTTAATTAAGCACCTTGCATTGTACAAGGCCTAATAAGTCTTAAAGCATTTTCATAGTAATCTCATGATTTTTTTGAAAAGCTCGGAAATTATTCTATGCTAAAAAGCTAAGAATTTAATAATAATATTAATACAAATTCTAAGAAAAGTGCAGTTAATCATCGCAATCAAAACTAATGTACGTCGTCACGTACACAAACGAAATTGCCACATGTCATAGGTAAAAGAGACAATCACATGCCTCGTATGGAGTAGTCAGTTTTATTAAATGGACGTGTACCCAAAGTCTTTGTCATTTAATGCTTCATTGAAATCTTTGCTATGTTTCTGACACACTACCTCAAATTAATTGAGTATGAACAACTCTTTACTGTTGACATATACACAAACACGTAGTATTGCGATTTTGCTGCCAATTAAACAAAAGCCTGCATCGATCCCCAAACTGACCACGAGTGGCTTTGATTTCACAGGGGTGCGTCGCCGTGTGCTCTTCGTCCGCCTCCTCACCCAACTACACTCTTCAATGTAGTAGTACTAGTATTATTCATTTGGTATTTATGGTACCAGCCGACATCAGCAATCCAGAAAAGAAATGTTATTACTACTCAATAGTAACAAGCATTTCTTATTCAAGTGTGTCGTCCTGGTCTGTAAATGCGTTATACGTGAGAAGGACATAGAGCTTCTTGACAAAAATAAAGCACAACTAAACTGCGTAGGATAAATGGATATGCCAGGGGAAGAACAATGAGCTTCATGAGTTGGTTTGGCGGTATAGTAATCCTTGAGCACATGATAAATGGATATGACAAGGAAAAAACAATAGGTATTCCTCCATCAAGATGTATAATTGCCTAAAATCTGGTGTACTCCCTCCGTCCCATAATGTAAGGGCATCTTCAATAGAAAATGCAAATTTGAAGACGTAAAACAAGAGATGTAAAAATTTACGGCTTCAAAAAGTGTTTTTTGCATCTCCAAAAAAGGGTCAACTCCAACAAATGATGCAAAACGGAGATGTAAAAGAACAACTCCAATAAAAGATGCAAACTAGAGATGTAAAACCGGCCGCCGGCTGTTCAGCCGCACAAGTTGAAATAAAACATCTGATAAACAACTTAAAAATTACACATGTCCATAATATCAAATTATTACATAGTTTATCAAATCCACAAGATCAAATGCAACACACATACAACATAGTTTTGCACAATACAACAAACAAATACATGAAACTAGGCGCCTATTTCGCCATGATATTTCCAATACTCCTCCAACAAATTCTTCTGAAGTTGATTGTGCGCATCGAAGTCTCTAATTTTATTGTACACCTTCATGAAGCGTTTGATTCGGTCCTCTCTTCTCATCGGCATAACGTGTATGCCCATCAAGTGATAGAAGATGTAATCTAAACCTTGTCCATACTCATTCTCAATGATCATGTTATGCCTGATCATGCAATCAGTCATGATATACCAAAGGGTTTTTTGATCCGAATCTAGATGGTCCTCGTACAATAGCAAATTGGGATTGCAAAATCCCAAAAGCCCTCTCAACATCTTTCCTAGATGAGTTCTTTCTTACTTTGGGGTTTTGCAATTGGGTTGACAAAGTACTCCACCTCGGGTAGATGCCGTCCACAAGATGAGTTCTCTCTCTCTCTCTCTATGTTCTTCAATACAAAGTTCATCGCATCTTCGCGATGATCTATTCGATGTAATCACCTTGTGCGGTGCGTTTATTGGGATCCGATGAATTATGGGTTTATGTTCAGATTATTCATTAAAAAGATTTGAGTCTTCTTTGAATTATACGATTCTTATTTGCATGATTATTATAGCTTCGTAATTCTCTCTGATCTATTGATTTGGTTTGGCCAACTAGATTGATCTATCTTCAGTGAGAGAGGTGTGTTGTAGTGGGTTCAATCTTGCGGTGCTCTATATCCCAGTGACACAAAGGGACAAGACACGTATTTGTATTGCTGCCACTAAGGATAAAACGATGGGGTTTATTCATATTAGTTGAGTTTACTTTGTCTACATCACGTCATCTTTCTCCAAGAATTACTCTGTTTGTTATGAACTTAATACCTAGAGAGGCAAGCATAGAAGCGCTCTCAAAGTGGAGTAATAGTAGTAGGTGCAGGAAGGAGTCAGCCTACTTGTTTATGGACGTGATGCCTATATGCATGATCATTGCCGTGAATAAATATTGCATAACTATGCACTTTACTATCAATTGGCCAATAATAATTTGTTTACCCACCGTATGCCTACTTCGAGAGAGATGCCACTAGAGAACACTATGGCCCCGGGTCTATTCACATATAAATTTACAAACGCTATCATTTCCTTGCTGACATTATTTTCTTTTTATTTATTTTGCAATTTATATTTATTCAACTATCAACTACACTACTTATCTGCTTGCAAGTAACGAGTTCAATGGGCTTGACAACCCTCTTGCCCGTGTTGGGTGCAGGTGTTTGCTCTTTTATGCGTAGGTGCTGAAGATGGGAGTTGCGTGGTCCTCCTATTGGTTCGATAACTTTGGTTCTCACTAAGGGAAATACTTATCTATACTATGTTGCATCATCCGCTCCTCTTCGCGAAAAAACCCAACGCAAATCACAAATATCTAGAAGGATTTTTTGGCGCCGTTGCCGGGGAGTATCACCAACTTACTATCAACTACCTTCTCACAAATTATCATTCACTTGTACTTTTTATTTGATGTTATATTTTGCTTGCTATAAAAATAAAAAATACAAAAATATTTATCTTTTCTAGTTTGCTTGTTGCTATGGCTAGTTCTTTCTTTGTTCCCTTTACTCCCAATAATGAGGTGCTTAATTTTAAATGAAGGGGAGGAGAAAGTTTAAGAGATGCTTGGCATAGGATTTTCATTGCTCAAAATAAATCAACTCATAAGAAATCCCCCAACATCTTGCTTCGTAATTTCTATGTGGGTATTACTACTTGGTATAGATTTGTACTTCGTACTATTACCGGTGGTAATTTCTTAATGGGTCACACTTCAGATGCTTTAGTTGGGTCACCACCTATTACCATTAATGAAACTATTTTGACCATGGAACACGTTATGCAAAGGCTTGATGCTATTGAAAATAAAATGACTATTAAAGAACAAATTGAGGAGTTGTATAAAAAGCTTCATAATCATATCACTCAATTTGGGTCACGGGTCGGAATTACTTTGAAAGCTTTAAAGGAGAAAGATACAACTATTGATGAAAGGGTAGAGCAAAGTTTGAATAGAATTGATAAAATAGAGGAAGTCATTGATAAAGTAGGTTCCGCTTTCACCCCCTCGAAAACTAATGCTAGTACTTCTCGAAAGAAAAATCCCAAGTTCATATATGTTCCCAAGAGCATTAGTATCACTCCTACCAAAAGAAACGAAGATCTCAAAATGATTAGTGTGCATCCCAATTTTATAAACTTGATAAGAGACCATATTTTCAAGTCTCCTATTGTTCCTAAGAAGCATGGTTGTGTTATTGAGGAGCTTGATAAGGTGGATGATGACACTTGATCATATGCATTATGCCTAGCTAGGGGCATAAAACAATAGCGCTAGTTGGGAGGCAACCCAATAGTTATCTTATTTTTCTTGTTTTACATTCTGCTTTGGTTTGATAACATGATTGTTGCTACTGTAATGATTGTATTTTTATGTTTTAATTAGTTTTTGTGCCAAGTAAAGCCTTTGGGATGACTTGCATGATTAGTAGATATGGTGCAAAAACAGAAACTTTTGCGTCCAGTGCAGAATTTCTCTGATTTTACTGGAACGTCTTTTTGATCTGAAATTTTTACACGGTATTGGTATACAAATTCACCAGGTTGTCCTAATGTTTCAGAATTTTTGGAGTTATAGAAGTATAGTTTATCTACAGATCATTACAGACTGTTCTGTTTTAGACAGATTCTGTTTTTGCTTGCATAGTTTGCTTGTTTTGATGATGTTATGGATTATATCGGGGGGTATAAGTCATGGAGAAGTTAGGATACAGTACCTTATGCAATAATAAAATATGAATCAATTTATAACAGTACCTAAAGTATTTGATATGTTTATTATACTAACGGATCTCACGAAGGTTTCTGTTGAGTTTTGTGTGCTGGAGTTTTCAAGTTTTGGGTGTTATCACGATGGATGAAGGAATAAGGAGCAACAAGATCCTAACATTGGGGATGCCCAAGGCACCCCAAGTCAAATTCTAGGAAGACTCAAGCGTCTAAGCTTGGGGATGCCCCGGAAGGCATCCCCTCTTTCGTCTCAATCCATCGGTATGTCACTTGAAGCTATATTTTATTCATCACATGATATGAGTTTTGCTAGGAGCATTGTTTGCTTTTGTTTGCTTTTGTTTAGTTTGCCACAATCATTATTTGCTGGACACACCCACTTGAGAGAGACACGTGTTCACCATGATTTGATAGAATACTCTTTGTGCTTCACTTATATCTTTTGGGCTTAGCACTTGCTCTAGTACTTCACTTATATCTTTTAAGCATGGTGGCGTATAGATTTTATAGAAATGATTGCACTCTCATTCTTCACTTATATTTGTTTGAGAGTTAATAAATAGTCACGGTAATTTGCATGGGTTATAAGACTAGTCCAAAAATAATAGGTATTCAACGAGTGCATAATCAAAACCACAGGTAGCACATAAAAGAGAAATTGTGGGTTGATGATATTGATGTGGTAATATGAGAGGGCGTGAGTGCATGGTTGTTGGTTAGTTAAAATATCGATAGTTAAAGGATGTTAATTTGTTTTTCATCTAAATATTGGTTATGGCATGATGATGATGTGTGAGCATTCTTATTCCTCGTTGAAATCCTAGTGTTGTTTAGGTCGGGGGCGTGCGATGGTTAACTCCTACCAACCTCCTCCCAAGGGGCATGCGAGTGGTACTTTGCTTTGAGAGAGCTAATAAAACCTTGCAATAAGTATGTGAGTTCTTTATGACTAATGTGAATCCATGGATGTACGCACTCTCACCTCCTCATATTTTGATAGCCTCTTCGGTACCGTGCATTGTCCATTCTCACCTCGAGGATCGGTGCATCCAAACCCCGCGACATGATATGCTCTGCTGCACATAAGCCTCATTATATCTTCCTCAAAACAGCCATCGTACCTACCTATCATGGCATTTTCATAGCCATCCGAGATATATTGCCATGCAACTTCCACTGTCACATCATATGATTTGTACACCCATTGTCATATTGCTTTACATGATCATGTAGCTGACATAGTATTTGTGGCAAAGCCACTGTTCATCATTATCATACATGTTACGCTAGATCATTGCACATCTTGGTACACTGCCGGAGGCATTCATATAGAGTAATATTGTTTAGTAGTTTTTCATGTTGAGTTGTAAGTAAATTGAAATGTGATGCTTTTCATAATTAGGGCACTGTCTCGGTGAGGAAAGGATGATGGAGACAACGATTCCCCCACAAGTCGGGAGGAGACTCCGGACGAAAAAAAGGGAAAAGAAAAAAAGAAAGAAAGAAAGAAAGAAAAAAGAGAAAAAATGAAAAAAAATGAGAGAAAAGAGAGAAGGGGCAGTGCTACTACCTCTTTTCCCACACTTGTGCCTCAAAGTGACACCATATTTTTCATATAGAGAGTCTCATGTTTTGTCACTTCCATATGCTAGTGGGAATTTTTCATTATAGAACTTGGCTTGTATATTCCGATGACGGGCTGCCTCAAATATCTGAGGTCTTCATGAGCAAGCAAGTTGGATGCACACCCACTTAGCTTAAGTCAAGCTTTCATACACTTATAGCTCTAGTGCATCCGTTGCATGGCAATCCCTACTCCTCACACTTATATCTATTAATGGGCATCTCCATAGCCCGTTGATACGTCGAGTTTATGCAAGACTTTCTTCTCCACTTTTACCCCTTTGATGCCTACCACCATATTCTATTCCACCTATGTGCTATGTCCATGGTTCACGCTCATGTATTGAGTGAGTAATAAAAAGCTGAAGCGCGTTAAAAAGTACGATCCAATTGCCTGGCTTAACACAGTGGTTCTTGACATTTGTATTTATGTGGTGAAGACGGAGCCATGCCATGCTAATATGATAAAATGAACGGGGGGTAAACATTCTTTAAGGATCGTATATTTTGAACATTAATGATTGTGTTACTTATGTTTATGGATATTACTATGTTGATGTTTGTTAATTCATCGTTTCTCAATGATCACACCTGAAATAGAATACACGTTGGGTAGCATGTCACATCAAAAATTCTATTTTTATCATTTACCTACTCGAGGACGAGCAGGAATTAAGCTTGGGGATGCTGATACGTCTACAACGTATCTATATTTTTTGATTGTTCCATGCTATAATGTTATCATTCTATAATACTTTTTGGGCATTTATTTGCCAATTCATATTATTTTTGAGCACTAACCTATTAACCCAGTGCCAAGCGCCAGTTGTTGTTTTCTACATGTTTTTGGCTTTTCAAGTTTACAGTACCAAACGAAGTCCAATTGCCACGAAACTTTTTGAAGATTTTTTTTCTAGACCAAAAGAAGACCTGGAAGCTTCGGAAGGAGGTCGGGGGCTGCACGAGGGCCCCACAAGCCAACAGGGCGTGCCCAGGGGGTGGTCGCACCCTGTTAGCTTGTGGTCGCCCCCCTCGTCTCGCGACGCCCCTCTCTGGACTATAAATTCACATATATTCTGAAAAGCCTAGGGGAGCTCCCGAAACACTTTTTCGGCCATGTGCCCATCTGGAGCCCTATTTCGGTGCCCTGCCGGAGGGGGATCGATCACGGAGGGCCTCTTCATCGACCTTGCTGCTCCCATGGTGATGTGTGAGTAGTCTACCATAGACCTACGGGTCCATAGCCAGTATCTAGATGGCTCTCTCTCTCTATGCTCTTCAATACAAATTTCATCGCTTCTTTGCGATGATCTATTCGATGTAATCACTTTGTGCGGTGCGTTTATTGGGATCCGATGAATTGTGGGTTTATGTTCAGATTATTCATGAAAAAGATTTGAGTCTTCTCTGAAATATATGATTCTTACTTGCATGCTTATTATAGATTCGTAATTCTCTCTAATCTATTGATTTGGTTTGGCCAACTAGATTGATCTATCTTCAGCGAGAGAGGTGCGTTATGGTGGGTTCAACCTTGCGATGCTCTATATCCCGGTTACAAAAAGGGACAAGACACGTATTTGTATTGCTGCCACTAAGGATAAAACGATGGGGTTTATTCATATTAGTTGAGTTTACTTTGTCTACATCATGTCATCTTTTTACAAGCATTACTCTGTTTGTTATGAACTTAATACCTACAGAGGCAAGCATAGAAGCGCTCTCGAAGTGGAGTAATAGTAGTAGGTGCAAGCAGGAGTCGGCCTACTTGTTTATGGACGTGATGCCTGTATGCATGATCATTGCCGTGAATAAATATTGCATAACTATGCGCTTTTCTATCAATTGCCCAATAGTAATTTGTTTACCCACCGTATGCCTACTTCGAGAGAGATGCCACTAGAGAACACTATGGCCCCTGGTCTATTCACATATAAATTTACAAACGCTATCATTTCCTTGCTGCCATTGTTTTCTTTTTATTTATTTTGCAATTTATATTTATCCAACTGTCAATTACACTACTTATCTGCTTGCAAGTAACGAGTTCAAGGGTCTTGACAACCCTCTTGCCCATGTTGGGTGCAAGTGTTTGCTCTTTTTGTGCATAGGCGCTTAAGACGGCAGTTGCGTGGTCCTCCTATTGGTTCGATAATCTTG
Source organism: Elymus sibiricus (assembly GCA_039707655.1). Taxonomy (NCBI): domain Eukaryota; kingdom Viridiplantae; phylum Streptophyta; class Magnoliopsida; order Poales; family Poaceae; genus Elymus; species Elymus sibiricus. The sequence goes on from CM077671.1 coordinate 310,208,249, forward strand.
GTTCTCATTGAGGGAAATACTTATCTATACTGTGCTGCATCATCGGCTCCTCTTCGTGGAAAAACCCAAAGCAAATCACAAGTATCAATGCACACTTTTAAGGGGAGCTTGCTTGACTCATATGTCTCTCAAAGCTATCACATACTACTATACACTCTAAATTGAAGCTTTGATTTATGTTGTCATCAATTACCAAAAAGGGGGAGATTGAAGGCACAAATGCTCCCTTGGAGGTTTTGATAATTAATGACAACATATATACATTATCTCTTGGACTAACAGTTTTATCTAGTCTATTTCAGATGAAGTCCAAAGATAGGAGTCGCTCGGAATTGTGAGAAGTATTCCCAAGATGGAAAGGTATCCTATTGTCAAAAGCTTCAAGACTCTACATTTTATTTTATGTGAGCAATCACAATTGAGTCCATAGGAAAAGATTATCTGGTTGCTCAAAGTGCTTAGAGATTTGCCACCAAAAGCCTCAACCAAACTCTCACAAAAGATTCTGTCAAAACCTATACTACCAAATTTGGTGTCACTAACATTTCAAAATCGGCCCCACCAAGTTTACCCAAGACAGAACCCAAGCCAAAACCCTAGCACCTCGGTACCACCGAGATTGATTTCAGTACAACCCAAAAGCAGTGGCAACTCTCTGGAAACGGGATATTTTACTTGGAAACCTTCGAGTTTTATATCTTGAAGCTACCAAGATGCGGATCTGCCCTAGGTCAATCAAATTGGTTTCACTGAAAAGCTGAAAGTTAGAACATTTGCACTAGTCGGTGCAACCGAGTTGCGGATCTGCCATAGGTCATCCTCTTCTACCAAGTCAAATCATGTGAGAGAGTGATTGAGTGTTGAGGAGACTATCTTTTGAAGCACTAGAGCAAGGAGTTCATCATCCATACATCATCTATTACCTTTTGGAGAGTGGTGTCTCCTACATTGGTTAGGTGTTCCTTTGGAGCCTCCAGATCGTGTAGAGTTGAAAAAATAAGTTTGTAAGGGCAAGGAGATCGCCTACTTCGTGAAGATCTATCCCGAGTGAGGCTAGTCCTTCGTGGACGTAAGGCATGGTGGAATAGACAAGGTTGCTTCTTCGTAGACACTTTGTGGTTGGAGCCCTCCGTGGACTCGCGCAATCGTTACCCTCCGTGGGTTGAAGTCTCCATCAACGTGGACTTACGATAGCACCACCTATCGGAACCACGCCAAAAATCTCAGTTTCTTCACTACGTTTGATCTCCCTACTCGACCATCCTTTATGTTTCTTGCAAATGCATAATGTTTATTTTCCGCTGCTAAATCTCTAGATATGCATGTGTAGGGATCTTTGATGCAACTTAACTTGTGCAAAATCAGCCTAAATTTCAAGAGAATCAAAAACTGCTCATATATCTTGTTAAGTGTCTCTTCCTCTAGACGTCTCTTCTCGATCTCACACTACGCACACCCCGATTGATAGATTCGTCGACCTAATGAGTGTGCGAGCCACTGGTTCTGGGAAACTTCTCAAAGATTCTTAGCCAGTTTTGGGAACCTTCTAGAAGGTTCCTGAACAAGTTTTCTTCTTACATTTATTCTTTACTAGTTTTCCAGTTTCCAATTTTTATCCTCGGACTTCTAAAAGTATAAATCTATAAATAAACTGTTTAGATTTTCCAAAAATTATTCATGTGTTTCAAAAAGTGTTCAAAGTTTTCAAATTTTATTCAGGTTTTAAAAATATATTCAGAATTTCAAAAGGAAAAACTTTTTTACAAAAACTTTTCAAAACTTTAAAAACATTGTTCTTTTTTTTCCAAAAATGTTCGCATTTTTTAGAAAATATTCGTGTTTAAAAAAGTATTCATGTTTTTAAAAAATTTGTAGAAATCACTTTTTTCATATGCTGTTACGTTTTATATTTTTACTTGTTTGGAGAACAAAAAAATAGGACGATACAGTAGTTTTTTTTTAGACAAGGACGATACAGTAGTTGAGCCACCATAGTAGCAGCCGAGCCGGAACGTCCCTGTTCGTTTCCCCGCTATGAGACAAGGAAAACCCTATACGCCGCTCAGTGCGTCATAGTGTCGAGGTTTCGCACAGGGTTGTAGGAGCGAATGATGCAGTGGGCCGGCCCAATTGCTAAAAGCTTTTTTCTGTACATTATTCTAGAAGGTTCCTGAACCGGATTTTTCTTGTTGGTTTCCATCACTGGGTTTTTTCGGTTTTTCTTTTCCTTTTTATGTCTTTTTTCGTTTTTCTTGTTTCTTTTATTTTTTGTGTTTCTTTTTTTTCGTTTTCCTGTTTATTTTGTTCAAAAATTTCAAATATTGCTCGGAATTTCAAAATTTGTTCACATTTTCCAAAAACTATTGTTATTCCGAAAAATGTTCAAGAATTTCAAAAAATGTTATCATTTTCTAAATTGTGTTCACAATATCAGAAAATGTTCGTATTTTCAAAGTTTTTTTCAAAATTTCAAATATGTTCACTTATTAAAAACGTTCTCATTTAGAACCATTGTTAACAAATTTTCAAAAAATGTTAACATTTTCATTTTTTCAGGAGTTTTGAAAAAATGTTCCAGTTTCAAATTTTGTTCACAATTTTCAAAAGATGTTCTCATTTTTAAAATAACTTCACAATTTCAAAAAATGTTCTTCAAAAAATATTTAGGAATTTCAAAAAATGTTCTCGTTTTTAGAACTTATTCATAATTTTTCACAAAAATGTTCATGCTTCAGAAAATGTTCACTGTTTGAACATTTTGTTCACAATTTCAAAAAAATGTCCCCATATATCAAATTTTGTTCGCATTTCAAAAAAGCATACAAATATGAATTTTCTTTGCATTTCCAAAAAACTGTTCTTGTTTTAAGTTTTTTTTTGAATTAAATTTTTTTCTTGGTTTCAATTTTTGTTCAAAAATTAAAAAATGTTGGTGATCTCAGAGCTTATTCGGGAATTACCAAAAATGTTCGCATTTTTTGTAATTCGTTCATTTTGCAGAAACTGTTCAAGTTTTCAAGAAATTTTCATGTTTTAGACAACTATTTGTTGGTTTGCAATTTTTTTGTGTTTTTTAAAATCGGAATCACAAAAATGGTTCACCTTTTTCAAAAAAATGGAATATAAAAATATCGTGGCATCTCAAAACTGTTCGCAATTTTCAAGAAATGTTTCAAAATTGTTTTCCAAATTTCAACCGCTACTCCGTGTTCTTATACTGTTTTGCGCCTTTATGTTTAGAAATTCATGCCTAATGTGTTGGCTAACGGCCCGTGGTTAGGAGCTTCTATTGTTTGAGGTGTGGGGATCAAATTCTGCCAGTAATTGTTTTTGTTTCAGGTTTTTTTTCGTGATAGAAGACAACAAGACGCATCGATAGGCCGGCCCAGACAAAGGGCAGCCTGTGCGAAGCCCCGTCATTCTGCTGCAAAATGCGGCAGATAGGAATCCATGAGACACACTGAGCAGCGTATAGGACCTCCCATGGAAACATGTCATGAAATAATCGAGCAGATCCGAGACCAAATCGGTGGCCTGAATTGCTCCTTGGAGTTTTACCTCTACGACTAAAAGAAATTTAGTACCGCGTCTAAAAAGTCTCCACGGCCACCGTCCCATCCATCTTTTTTATATAAAAAAACAAGCAACCGAAGAGTAGGAAATGCTAGAAACAAAGAGAATATTAGAGAGGGTCATGTCTAAAACATGGTAAATCACGAACGAACGCAGTACTGCAATATGCAAATCCGTGGCTTCCCGGTCACAAAAGCTGGAATCATCAGCTCATATTCTCTCTTTTTTAGCAGCCTTTGGCCTCTTTCATTGTTCATACTGATATTATAGATAATGATGGTCTGGATTTGCTTAGTTGGGATCTTACTTCTAATGGCATTTGCTCTTCAAAATCTGCTTACAAACTTTGCTTGCAAGAGATTTATAGTAACCCTAGAAATGCTCCTCTTGCTATTCCTTTGGACTTGAAAGATTTTTTTAAGTTCATTTGGAGACAAAATATTTTTCTCCCTAGGGTTCAAACTTTTGCTTGGAGACTTCTTCGTAGGGCTTTGCCTACGGGTATGCGAGCTGGCCATTTTTTTATTCATATTTCTCAGACTTGTTGCAGATGTGGTCAACAGGAGGATGAAGTTCATCTTTTTTTCCGTTGCAACTTTGCGCGAGCAGCCTGGTTTTCTTCTCCTTGGTTTCTTAGATCGGACGTTCTAATCCAAGGGCACTCTACTATGCACTCCATTCTCATTGCGCTTATTAGAGTGGGACAATGGGTCATCCTCATGCATCCATACAGAGTGTTCTTAATTTTTTTGTGGTGCCTCTGGAAAGCTAGAATGATTTTCTTTTTGATAGGAAAAAACATCTTTCTTATCAAGTTCATATAGATGTTGTCAACTTGGACTCTGACCCTCTGGATAACATTTATTGTCTCTCTAAAAAGCAGCCTGATCGACCTCCCTCTGATATTCTTCCTATGTAGGGTATGACAATTAAATCCGATCTGTTAGTTATGGGACCTAGAGTGTTTTCAGATGCAGCTTTCAGATCTAAGAAGATTCCTGGATTAACACAAGGAGAGGTGGGGACAGGTGTGGGTGTTTTCATTTGTATTCCATCATATCAAGGTGAGATTAATATTCAAATTCAAGTCTCGGCTCCTTCTACTTCTACTCCTTTGCAGGCTAAAGCTATTGCTCTTTCTTGTGCTGCTCAATTGGCCTCTCAGCTTAATCTTGCTAACCCAACTTTCTTAATGGATTGTCTTTGGTTAGCTTCGTTTGCTGATTTGCGAGACATTTCTGATTCCACTACTCCTTGGAACATTAGAAGAGAGCTAGCAATCTTTTTTAAAAATACTGCTAATCTGAATTTCAAGGTGTTCCATGTTTCTCGAGATATTAATGGAATCGCTCATAATATTGCTCATCAAGTTTTCAGATCTACTAGAAATGCTCAAATTCATTGCTTTGCCTCTACTCACTCGAATATTTCTTTCCCTGTGGTGTCTGTCCTTGCCAATTTTCAAATTTTAGGTGCCAGATTGCACATGATGCACTGGTATTAGTATGATCAACCTATTGCAGGGGCCTTCATCATGTAGGATTATTTTCAGATTTTGGTTTCATTGGAAGTGATTTGTTTTTGCCGCTGCTAAGGACTTTACAAATATGTTCCATCCAACTCTGTTCTCATCTTCATTTCTGCCTTGCTTAAGAAGGAGAAGGAGGTTGCTCTGCTTTGCTCATTTTGTAGGTTTGCTCCACAAGATGGTCATAGACGGAGTTGGTGGCTTCTTCTGTTCACTCACGCGCTGCAGTGGCTGTTCTTTCTATCAAAGTGAAGTTGTTTTTGCAGGATCCTTTGGTTGGAGGGGTGACATTTCGTTTCTAACGATGCAAACTCCTCCCCTGGACTATCAGCAAGTGGAGCCAACAGTCATAGTTCTTCATCCTATGCATTGCTTCAAAACAAGAGCAATTCTTCATAGCTTCCTCAAGGTGCAAATGGTCGGTTGCAACAACATTCCTGGCTGATGGCATGTCTTTATTCAGTACTTTCTTATATTGATGAGGATCATTTGGTTGAGTTTTGCTCAACCTATCTTTGTTACTCCCTCTTTTCACTTTTATAAGGCCTTGCAGACATTCCAGACACAGTGCTGGCTGTAGCTCTCCCTTTCTATCCATCTTCTAGCCATTGTACTCTTTGATATACTTAACCTATGAGCTGATAATGGAATTGGGCACCTCTTGGTGCCTTGCTTTGTTAAAAAACAAAAGAAATTTTCCTAAGCAGCTCAGCAGAATCACTACTCGCAAGTTCTCTCTCCCTCTCTCAAAAAAAAGAGAAAATTCCTTATTTGACACTATGTTAAAATGTGGTTCCTTATTTGGCCCTGAAGAAATTTTTCTTCCCTGTTTGACATTTGCTCTAAATTTCTTTCCCAATATGACACTCTAGTGCATTTTGTTAACTAACAGTGTTAAAGACAGACATGAAAAGACCCTTTTACCCCTTGTGCATAAGGTGGCCAAAAATCTATGCAAAATGAAAATTGGGCAGAAGCTCCCCTGTAATTTGACCACATATCTCACACAGTTTATATATATATGGACAATATGCATCACAGCATGTACAACTACCAGAAACATCCATGTTCACACATACATCACATTTAGGTTCACATTCACCAGATATACCAGTACTAGCATCACAAACTGTTTCACACATGAGGTCAAGTCCATAAGTACATCACATGAGCAGCACAAAAGAACCTCCAAAAGTAACCATCACATTAAAGGAAAATATATGAGAATCACAAGCTGAGCCTTCTTTTGCTTCTTGTGCTCATTGAAGGGCTTGCAGGGTTAAACTTTTTGCTTCTTGTGCACATTGCTGGGCTGTCTTGTGGCACCATAGGAATCTTTTCAGTGGACTCTTTCTTTTTACTCTTGCCCCTAACCATGACAGTAGTTTTTAGCAATTGAAAACAAAAAATATTCATAACATGTGAACTAAAAAGAGAAACAATACCTCTTGGATCGAACCAATTCAGATTTGCTCCCTTTTCCCTTTTTGTTTGTATTCTCCAAGCTTTTGCTATGGTGAGAAGGAAGCAATCAGAATACATAACAAGTTTTAGTTTAATCAAATCTAAAAATCTGAACTAGTTGTAATCACCTTTTTGATGTTCCATCACTAGAGTTAGCATGTTTTCCCTTTTTCTTGGTTGTAGTTTCCAAGCTTTTGCTATGGTGAGCAGAAAGGTACTTAGAATACAAACCTTGTTTTCATGTATTTATGAGCATGAGTGTAAAATTACGAACCTTGGCGGAAAACACATTCTTGTTGGTGTTCCATCCTCACAAGGTACAATGGATAACTCAGCTGTTTTGGTTGTCTTTATCCTTTTCTTTGGTGGTTCTCTACACAAGCAATAGGACAGTAGTGAACATGTATAGTTGGAAGAATAATGCAAGAATGAGTAAATCTATATTACCTCACAGCCATCATTGCAGCAATGTCCTCTGGGTTGCCTTTCTTACACTTGTACCAATGATGTCCATATTCCTTACAAATAGGGCATAAGTGTTGGCCACTTTTCCTTTTCTTCTCACCACAACCTTTGTACCTCTCGGTTTTAGGCCTACCAGCTGTGGCTTTCAATAGTGGTGGATGCATGAAGAATCCATGGTTAGATTTAGGCCACTGGGTCTTGTCCGGCATAGCAGGGATTAGTTGGGCATAAGCAGCTCTATATTTGTCAATGGAGAAATACAAGTCCACATGGTGTCGTATATGTGCATTGCTAAGTGACGTGATGAATGCAAGAGCATGTTTGCAAGGAAGGCTGGAAACTTGCCATTGTCGACAAGAACATGTGCCCTCTTGGTTGCCATTGCCTCCGGGAACACTTCTTTCACCCCTGTCATTACTGCCTGACCAGCATCGGTGCATATGGCTAAACCATTTGGTGATCCTATGGTCTGTCTTAGCAATTGCATGAATCATATTGGGATATATGGAACCTTCGATCATAGGAGGGTCATCCTTATCGTACTCGATATTTGGGGCATGATTTACCTCATGCAACTCCTCGTCCTCCTCTACTTCAGTCTCGTCCTCACTCTCATCCTCACTCTCATCATCAGCAACATACTCTTGGTCCTTTTCTTTATCAGGAAAAAGAACCAGATCTAGAGCTTTAGGTTCTTCCTTCAAATACATATTCTCTTCATCAATACCAACATGTTCATTCTCCGGTATTGGGTTGCGAAGATAACTATCCTCATCTGGTTCTGCATTGTTGTTAGGTTGGATATGCACATCACTATAATAATCAGTGATAGGCTCATATGGTTCAGAGGGATCCCAATATACAATGAACATCTGCACCATCTTTGCCTTAGCGTGTTTCTCAAACACATACATCAACTCTTGGTCTGATTTTATTTCTGGAAGTGTTTTCAGAACTTCATCATAGTAGTGAACATGCGCAACTTCCAAATAACGTGGCTGGTAGTGCACTATTATTGATTCAAGCAAATCTTTATAATTTGTCAAGTCGGAATCAACAACCTTCTCAAAATAAAAACACTTGATATCTTTTCTAGCTTTTTTTGGGTTGCCAAGCAATCTAATTTTCAGCACATAACTAGAATTTGGATCCATCCTGTAAATAGAAGAGAAACTAATGCATGAGCATTGCTACGAGATATGAGGCAACCTGCTTCTTGTAATCCTGCATTTGGAAATCAATTTGTGGAAGAAACTCACCCTTCTAAGTCTGCAGCCGCACCGTGGCCCAATCCCACATCCACGCCCGCAACATCGCCATGGCCAGCACCCGCAGCATCGCCATGGCCAGCGCCCGCAGCTGAGCTCACCAGCGAGTTCTCCACAGCCGCGGCATGGCCGACGCCAGCAACTGTGATCACCGACGAGCCATCCCCAGCCCCGCCTTGTCCGCCCTCCGTCGTTCCTGGGTCGCCGTCCGCCGCCGCGCTTGCTCCGACGCTTGCAGTTCTGCCGGAGCCGCCACCCACAGCCACCCCTTGGGCCATGGGCCCTCGGCTCACGCCGCCGCCGGTATGAGCCAGCACCCCGCCGCCGCCGGTACGAGCTAGCACCCTGCTGCCGCCTCCGCCGGTACGAGCCAGGACACTGCCGCCGCCGCTAGGGTTCGGGTGGGATTGGGGATTTTCACGAGAGGGAGGAGAGCTGCGGGTCGGGTGGGTCGCGACTAACAGAGGGGTATTTTGGTCCCTTTTTTCTTTTTTGACGGAAGGGTCTAACGGAACCAACGGTGGTGTCACATAGGGAAAAAAAATTAAGACTAAATGTCAAATAGGGAAGAAAAAATTCCCCGGGGCCAAATAAGAAACCACATTTTAACATAGTGTCAAATAAGGAATTTTCTCAAAAAAAAAATCACCGCTCGCAAGTCGCAACAGGAAATGTGGGAGTAGTTGAAGTAAAATGCTGCCGTAAAATGTGCTGCGAAACTGAAGCAGCAGCACCTCATAACCCGCACCTATCCGCGACGCCGAGGGAGAGAAGTAACTGATCCCCGACGCCCCAAATGGCGCCTCCCCTGCTCGGGCACCTCCTCCACCTCCTCCTCCCTCTCGTCGCCGCCGCCGCACCGTGCGCCCAGCCGGCATACTCCAGCCAGCTGGCGTCGTGCGCCGCGGAGCCCGTGCTGGCGCCGGAGCGCCGGGAGACGCACGGCGGGGGGCGCATCCTGGACATCACCCACTACTACCGGGAGGACATGCCCTCGTGGGAGTCCGGCGCCGGGGTGGGCCAGTTCCTGTGGCTGCCCGCCTCCATGCGCAACGGCTCCCTCGCCAACAACTCCGAGATGCGGATGCCCACCCACACCGGCACCCACGTCGACGCCCCCGGCCACGTCTTCCAGCACTACTTCGACGCTGGCTTCGACGTCGACACCCTCGACCTCGACGTCCTCAACGGTGAGCTCACTCGGCCGCCGCCGCCTCCTTTTCTGTCTTTTTTATTCCATAGCAATTTCCGTAGTACCACTGTACCAGTGAAGCGGTGGCCGTTCCGAACGTGTCACTCTGTTGGATGTTTGCGTTGCCAGGAAGGGAGCGAGTTACACGCAATTGGTGGACTGTAATCAATTGCTATGCGAATTCACTTTTGGGGATTATAATTTGTCTGAATTGAACGACATTCTTCGATGCAGAAGTTTGCAAATTTATGGCAGATTATGGCAACTCTACTTTGCTGCTTCGTTACTCTTCTTATTGGAAGATTGAAGGCCGTCGGCAGAACATCTATAGCATGATCGTCCAAAATATACTTCCTGTGAAAGCCATTCCGGTCATCAAAATATACCACTCGAAATTTTCTTGTGAGACTAGCTCCATAGGGAATTTTTAGAAATATCACATTTTTCCTGGACAGAGGAGGGAGTGGTACTGGAGAAACCAAAAATGTTGCTACATCATGGTTCCTTACTTTCTTGGTTTATAAGTGCTGATACCATCCTGTCTATAAGAGCTTTATTCCACTGGTTCAAACATGTTCTTACTCAGTCAGCTAAATTTTCATGTTAACTGTTGTTGAGTAACAGAAGTTTTCTGTAAGCATTGAATGTAACGATCATAGCTCATTCCTCAGGCTTGCAAAAATGAGTGGTACTGCATATTGGACATGCCATTATTGATAGAAAAAAGGCATTATGTAGCATACACTGTGTACATCTGAATCATTACGCACAGGGTTACAACTAGATGTACATATATGCAATTGTTTTATACCATTCTAACAACTGATTTTGTGTTATTAGGTCCTGCACTGCTGGTTGATGTTCCAAGGGATGAAAATATTACTGGTAAAATTCCTATTGTTCGTTCCTGTTGCTTATTTATTATTTTGGTAAAAAGGCTAGCGTTGTTTACTTAGGCTAACTATTTGCTTGCTGCGGGTTATTATGTTGGTCGTGTGTGACTGATAAGTCGTGCCACACCTTTTGTGGCCCACAAATAGGTGGCCAGACCTTACACAGTTTTAGGAAAAGCATTATCTATCAAAGGTGAGCTACATGACCAAGGAAATGTGTCCAAGAATCAAACACCGACGACAGGAAGTCAAACTTGTCTACCTAATGTTTGGCGAAGTCTAATTTAATACCTTAACACCTGTTTAATTAGACATAGAATCTGCATATTGAGTTGATCTATCATTGCAGCTAAAACGATGGAATCTTTGCATATTCCTAAAGGAGTTCAACGGGTACTTTTTAGAACATTAAACACTGACAGGTAATGGATCTTAACCCAATTGTCTGCTCATTTGTGGTAATCATGCTTACAGATTTTCTATGGGAACACCTTTTCATGTTACGTTCAGGTGAACATCTAGTGCAAACCAAAATTTAAGTGCCATCATTCAAACTTCATGTTCAAAAACCTTTTGCCACACTTAGCAAAGTAAAGTATCCAGGAGGCCTTGGCACCACATAAGTGGGTAACTTTCTGAGTAACCTCGTTGCATGTTCAAAAATCCTTTATGATAGCCTTCTTAAGACCCTCCACTTCATCTGTCATCCAAAAGTGTGTGTATGTTTGGATGTTTGCACTCAAATAATATTTTGCATTTGATACGGCCCTGTACCTATTTTGAATGTTTTGACACAGGTTTATTGTTGACTTATATTATGTCTGATATTCGGAAAGAGATTCAGCTGAGATATTCAACAGAAATACATGAACCAACTGCTACGAAATAACTATGAGAAGTAATTTGATTTTCTACTTCTTATCTGGTAGTATATGGCCTCTGTCTTCTCGTAGTTGGAAAGAAAATAGTTTGCTGTTAAGGACCTGGGGTACTTTAAATTCTGATGATTTACATTACTCCCTTGTCACTTCGCCTAGTAAATTGATAGAGGGTTTCGTTGCATAGAAAATGCCAATCCAAGGGTGTGTATCTACTGCAAAAAACATCTTTGGGAGATGCAAACAATTGATAATTTGCTTTGTTTTTTTCTCGAACACGCGCCCAACCACATGTCACTTTGTATTAGAGTGATGATTACTTTGTTGCATCCTCGGTTTGGGAAAAACTTCAAATAATTGCCCTGATGCCACCATCACTCATCGATATATCTGTCGGCCTTCTAGAACCCCCCCCCCCCCCCCGCCCTTCTGCTATTTGAACAAGCAAAGGACATAAAGTTCATTGAGGCCTTGGCGTGTATTTTCAGTGGCCACCTTTATCAATCTGGGAATATGTTTTCCCTATATCTGTCTTCCTTCTGCCTAATCATGTGCTTTTGGTTCATACAACCACTGAATAGTTTTTTCTATAGAACATCTTGTATCCTCTATTTTAACTATCTATTATGCAATTTCTTGAAGTAAATTATTGCACAAAGTGCTTTACTATGCCAAACTGTAGAGCAATGTGATAAATTGGGAAAGTGAATTCAGCGAAACTGTTTTCATGCAGGAACCTAATGTGGAAGAAAGAGTTTGACACAAGCTATGTGGGTTTTATGAAAGATGGTGCCCAATGGTTGGTAGACAACACAGATATTAAGCTTGTCGGTGAGTTCCAACTAGCTTTGTATCCTTTTACGAGGTCCTTCACTGTATCTATTGAAACTATTATTTTACTTAGTTCTCTATGCAACTATGTGAAGTTTGTGCACTTGATCACCGTCTGGGTCTGCATGTGTGTATCAGTGGTCTGAACCATAGGGGTTTCTGTTTGCACCATTAGCATTTAGCATACTGGGATTGGAAGTATCATGTTTGGACGCACCCAGTGCTGCACACACCATGCACTCTTATTAGTCCATAGCCCCTGGACCATGATCTCATTATCATTGCATTCATTCTGCTCCATCGAATTCCTTTTTGCCATATGCGTTCCTGTTAGTTGCTGCTTACACATCAGCCCTGTTTTCCTTGGTTTGGCTTTTGTCAAGCTATGGAAACTTGTTCTTCATTTCTCTCTGTCTCCCTCTCTGGGATCACCATAAATTGAAGTCATCTCTTGAGTTCTTTTCACTTGGGTTGCATTTACCTCCAGTAAAAACTTCTCCATCTTGGACAGGTTAAAAAAATTGTCCTGCATTAACTCTTCTATTTATATTTATCTCTTCACTTCTATTCTCAAAAAGGTATTTAACTTTTGTTGTCATGTTTTTGCAGGAATAGACTATTTGTCTGTTGCAGCTTTCGATGACTTGATCCCTTCACATTTAGTTTTTCTCCAAAACCGGGTATGAAGATACTTCTTGAGTATTTTCTTTAGTTCATATTTACTGTATTGAATTATGTTTGCATTATTTCATCTCTTTTCTTATTGTACTTTCTGTTTGTGCCCTGTGCTCCGAACTTCATCTTCTTTGCGTTTCCAGCAATCTGAACATGCAGTCTCCAACAGTAATTTTAAACGAATCCGGTGTTCGCCCAGTAAAATAAAGAATATTTGAGCCCTGTTGATATTTATTTGCGGGAGTAGCTTAGTCCTTCTCAAGGGCAACATGTTTAACGATACGCTGAAGGAGGGGCTGTATACCTAATATTTTGCTGTTATTTCGTTCCATTCAGGATGTCATTCTCGTGGAGGGCCTCAAACTGGAGAATGTCAAATCTGGGATATACTCGTTGCATTGCCTGCCACTTCGGTTGCGTGGAGCGGAAGGTTCGCCGATCAGATGCATCCTTATAAAGTGAAAGACATTTGTAACCCGCTGCGATTTAGTTTGATACCGCAAGCATGTGTATAGTAGCAAAACCCCATCTTTGATAGCGGACAGTATTGCCATGTCTCCACTCTCCACAAACATGTGTGGGGCTTCTTAAGGAGCGCCAAACGACTAGGGATGCAATGCATTATAATGGATCACCTAACCCGCATTCATTTTCCTGACAAATGAACAACCCATTAAACTTTGGACAAAGATAGTTTGTGGGAACGATGGATCGAAAGCACAACCATGGCATGCTCCTCTTTCATCAAATTTATTGCCAGTGTAGACCAAGCACGAGCCTACTCATAATCCCGTATCACTAATCTTGCTAGGTTGCACAACAAGTAGTACCTCATTGACCACCTTCTCCAGATTTACCCAAGAGGGCTCACCTGGCAGTGCAGCCATGGCAGCCTTCTCCTTCCATTCCATGGCCACTCTCTTCATCTGTCTTCCCTTGTCCCCTCCTCCCATCACCTCCTTGACGGCCGCCTCCACCTCGCCCCGTCGCCTCGTGCCGGAGCACCGCCTCCTGCGGGCGCCATATCGTCACATGGCTCCTCGCCTTTGTCTCCTCCAGGAACTCCGGTGCTGTGCCGGAGCACCGCCTCCTGCGGGCGCCATCTCGTCAAATGGCTCCTCGCCTTTGTCTCCTCCAGGAACTCCGGTGGCAGCACGGCGGCGGCAGGGCCCTCGCCGTCGTTCACCTGATCGTCTCTGATCACCCACAGGAAGTCCTTGTTACTGCCAGCCAAACCCCACGCGAACTCCACCAGCTGGCTGCTCTGCTCGTGAGCGTCGTTATGCTCCCGAAGCTCACGTACAGCACCGAGTTCGGCCGCTTGCCGTTCAGCCAGTCTAGGCAGCCGTGGTTCACCCTTGACAGGTCTGGTTGCACCGCGTCAGCCACGCCGCTGCCAGGGACTTGGCCGAGGAGGAGCGGCAATGGCCCGACGGCGTAGGTCGCTGGCAGTAGGGATGTACTCCCTCCGTTCCTAAATATAAGTCTTTGTAGAGATTCCACTATGGACTACATACAGAGTGAAATGAGTGAATCTACGCTCTAAAGTATGTCTATATACATCCGTATGCAGTTCGTAGTGGAATGTCTAAAAAGACTTATATTTAAGAACAAAGGGAGTAAATGGCAAATAAGTGGCAGTCACAGGTCTCATTTATTTAGCCTTTTCTAGCTTCATAGTTCATTTTCCTTGAAAAAAACAATTTTTTAAACTACTAGACAATTAGTGGGTTTAAATGGGATTACATGGGACCCAGTTCCCGTCCCTAGCTGGCAGGATGGCGGACATGGCCGTCATGGCCTCGCGGTCGATCTCGTCAAAGGTGTGGAAGATGATGGCGTGGAGTGGTCCTGTGGCACGCCATTGCGTTCAGAAAGAGAGGGGTAGAGAGGAGGGCTGTTCGGCAGCAGCACTGAGCGGCAACGTATATGATGATACTACGAGCTCACATTATCCTCCGCTTTCCTTTTGAGAGTCGACCAGGGGTGCCCGGCCTGATCCAAAGCCTCGTCCGACGGCGCTGCCGGCCGGCGATGGCTATGGAGAGGAGCTCGGGTCTTCCTTGTGTATATTAGGGTAGCAGTAGTTTTAGTTTGTCTTGGCTTCATGCCGTGGTATGGCGTTATGCCGTGGGGATGCAAACCACTGGGGATCACGAGCGGCATCTGGTGGTCGCCGCCGCTTTCTTGCCATCATGGTGGTGGAAAGTGGAAGGCGTCGGATCTGGCAAGATCCCCTTGAATAAGCTCGTTGTTGTGCTGCTTGCTGGAATCCCAGATCTGGTACTTGGTCTCATCCTTCTCTACTTCTTTTTGAGCTTCCATGGAGGTGGACGGGAAGAAGAGGGAAGGATGGGGTTGAGCTACCGATTGATCTATGTGAGTCCTTGGAGCCCAATTTCTGCAGCATCTGGCAGGGGGATTTGGTGTAGATCTGAACCCCATGAGGATTCCATCGTTCTGCTGTTGTATCTTATGGTCAAAGGGCGACCTCTCGGAGCTCCGGCGAAGAAGACCGGCTCCATGATTTCCTCTCGGCCGTCGAGCCAAAAGGGAGGCAGCTTTTCTGGTGCTTCAACCTGGTATTTCCTCGGTCTACCTCTGGTGCTTTGCCGGCGGTGCTGTAGCCATTCCTCTGCCCCAAGTGGTCTCGTCCCCGGCGGCGGTGGGATCGGGCCAGGATTGAAGCCGACAACAAGGACTCGATGGCGTTTTAGTTTGTCTTCTTGGGTCCTTTCTGCAAAATGTTCAGACTAAGTTGTAACTTTCTCTTTCTGTTGGGTCCTCATGTAATATGTTGTCTGGGTCCTTCGGGACCCTTGTTCTGTTCAAAAAAAAAAAAACAGCTCACATTAAGGTGGTACAGCGAGCTTGTCTTAATTGAATGCTTGTCTCCGAAACAGTGTTTTTTTTTTAAACACGAAACTGTGTTGTTGGTGTGCTGAAGATCTAAATTTACTCTGGCCTGACGATCACATAGTACTAGAAATGGCCGACTGGCCGGTACGATCGCAATTCAAACTTAAGTGTAGGCATTAAAACTACCAACTGGTCCAATTTTTTTTTCGAAAAGGACCAACTGGTCCAATAACACAGTACTCCTTTCGCTTAAGAAATACTTCATGGGTTAGTTTCAGAAAAAAAAAGTCGCATGAAAATATATACTCTCTACGTTTGAACTAAAACCACGACACTTATTTTGAAACAAAGGAAGACACAAGAATGTTCATGTCCAACGGGTCAGGGCTATTCTCCTTTAAATTGTGTTTTTCATTTGTATTTTTTGTTCCGAACGTTCCGATTTTATCATGGCAACCCAAACATTTTTCATGACAAGTTTAGTTGACGTGAGATGATAAGTTTAGTTGTTAAATATGACAATTTTGTCCTAGTTTGTTTTCTGACAGAAAATTATCATGTTTGCCAACTAAACTTGCCACCTCACGTCAACTAAAATTGCCATAAAAAATGATCGGGTTGCCGCTTAAAATCCGAACGTTCAGGATTTATCATTTTTGTAACATAAACGAAATTGCCGTGCACATGACAGTTCCTGGCCGATAAGCAGGCGAAGTTAGAATTGAGCGGACTTCAAGCGCTCACCAACTGCATCAGTTGACTTTGTTCTTCATAGTTAACTCGAATAATGAAATATACAATTTAAAATTTAAAATGAAAATCAGTATGCTAATTAATAGAAGACCAGGAAAAAATACCAAGAAGAAAAAAAAATACAAGAAGCTCTCAGTGCATGTGGTTGTGGTCCAGCCGAATCAATTTTGCATACTAGCAGCACTGTGCCCCAACCATTAATTAACATGGAGTATGGTTTCAAAAAAACATGCAGGAGTAAGTAGGAACTGTAATTTTGTAACCGTAATTCCATTGACTGCCTATTACAAAATATATAGTTTTTTATAAAAAAATCAATAATCTATATCTATATCTATACCTAATATTAAAGTAAGGATTGTTTCTCCACTTTTTTTGGTTTACAGTGGGACCCAGATAAATTTTCGTCCGTCAGGCGTTTTTTCCTTCGTCCCGATTCGTTTTCTGCAAAAAAGAAACTCTTTACGATGCACAGAGCCGCGATGGGCCGGCCCATCAAGGGATGTGGTACCAACAGCTCCCGCGTCATTGAAAATGTGTTTTAAAAAGAACTGGGCGCCGCGAGGAATCGAACCTGGGACCTCAGGTTGTACTGACTACAGAACTAGCCACTGGACTAAACACGAGCTTGTGTTTACTTTGCAGCGCAATATGTCAAATAAAACTAGCACCCACGTCAGATAAAGAGAGCAAAAGAAAACATTTTTTTTTAGAAAAAGTGAATATATTTTAGAACGCAAAAATTATGCAAAGTTGTGAACAAAAAATTTAAATTCGAATACTCTAGAAAAGAACATTTTTTTGTTTTTTTTAAACCTGAATATTATTTCAAATACGAACAGTTTCTGAAAACTAAGAGGTAGTATATTCTAATGTTTTTTCGTTTTTGCAAATAATTTTTAAAAACACAAACATTTTTTGAATTTTGAATTTGAAAAGACAAATATTTTTTCAAAACATAAACTATTTTCAAAAACTAGGAGGTACTGTAGCTAGCATTTTTTATACCTACTAATAAAACTCGGTAAAATTTTAAATACAACTACGGATGCATTGTTTTAGTTCAATTTATTAAACTAGGGGTATGGAAGGATTCTTTTTCTCTGTCGTGTCCTCACGTACGACCAGCCTAGCTTAGCCCGGTGACACCCGTCACAATGCATGAGGAGTCCAACTAAGATTTCATGGTCTATCTAAGACAAACTACTCAATTTATATGATAACTCGGATATATATTATGTGTAGTGCCTTTTCCTATTATATTTGTCGTATGATAAAAAAGTTATTTGCTCAATGCTTTTCATCTCGTTGAACACGAAGGAAGCTCAAGGACCTGGCCAACCTTGGTTAGTGACAGCTGGTACTGCGACCACCGGAGATGAGGACTGCAAAGATGACAATCGAAAACATGGGTCTGATGTCATATTGAAATGGAGAACCTGGACCTGAGGACAAGGTATTAGTCATGTTTATTATGTTAGGGGCATGAGGACGAGGTCTTTAGGCATGCTCAGTGGGTAAAGGCGTGTGGGGGTTGTTTCCTCCCGTTGCAACGCACGGGCATATTTGCTAGTATATATTTAAAAGCATACGACTTAGTTAAGGTTCTTCACAGTTCATTTTTCTTAGAAATAATGAACGGGTCAAGAAATATTAGAAAAAAGGGAAAATAACATGAAAGCATTTTCCCATTCAATTAAAAGTTCATATTACATTGATATGTTAAAACAATAAGAGTTAGTATTATTGGTCTAATTTATGATCAAAGTTAGATTTTAGAATGTGTGCGTGCCTTATTCATTGAAATTGAGGAAGTAAAGAGGTTTCTTGACTTCAGAGTTTTTTTAGTTTTTAAGGCTGATATTTTGCTTATAGAATATCGAAACATTACTAATATGAGAGAATGGTATTATTATTTTCACGGCTTCGGTTTTGATCTCAGCTTCACAATCATACTTTGGATGTTCGTTAATTTTTTCCCATTTCTTAATTAACAAATTTGAGACATCAAAATCAACTCCACAGATTTCTAATTGAACTTTACAATATGGAAATATCTACTCCATGACGTATACAACTCACGTAGATGTCTGGCTATTTACAATATGGAAGCACACATGTGCAGAGAAATCTAGTAGTCAGGACTGGCTATTCAGATATAGAAAAATTTGTGCACGTATATTGTGTATACCAACTCTTAGACATGATGGACCGTATATTGTGTCATACTAAGTCTCTCGGAGGTGCTGATAGGGGTAAGGTGTGCATGTGTACGTTCATAGGGGTGAGTGTATGCGTGTGTATATGAACGCTTGCGTGTGTATTGTGTTCAAAAAAACTCTCATGATGTAACTGTCAGCTCTAGTAATCATAATCTGGCAAATTCCCTTTTTTTATGTGTTCTTTTTTCTTTTACTACCCAATCACAAGAGTTGTCACCTCGGAATGCAAAACAATAAAATTTCTCCTATTGTTCACATTGGCTTAGATAACTAAAATGTTGCCTTCCAAGAAACAGCAAATTGCATTATTGGCATAGTGAATCGAAGAAAATAAGCGCAATTTAATCCTTTTTCTTTCAGTTTCGCATCATAGAACCCCACTGGACATGCAAACTGTAATCATACCCAAATTCAAGTTTAGCAGTAGAGGTACTGATTTGATTATAATAAATGAAGACTACAATAAGCAAGCCACATACAATAAGCTGAAACTTAAAACAGTATGAAGCCTCCAGGTGTGAAAATAAACAGGTGATGCATCACAGATAAGAGTAAACTTGTAAAATACATCGAAACAGAACTGCACACTCACCTCTTAATATGCATTAAGCTAGTGAGTTCAGAGACCTGAATTTTGAGTCCAACATCAGAAATTCTTCATGGCTCCTAGGCAAGAACTCAGATTCGCCACATACGGGCACAGAAACTTGGCACAGTGGTCATTGCATACTCTCGACATCGCCTCTGTCTCCAGGTTGAGCACAAAAAGGCCGCCCTCGCCCACAGCACGCAAGAACAAGGAGCCACTCTGGTCGCACGATGCTACGACAGAGAGCCCCCACTCCGCAGAAGGATCAAAGATTGTTGACGGCAACACCGACGCCAGATGTACCGTCTTGTGAAGCTCCCAGGGCCTGCCATCAGCGCCACTGTCTTTGAAGTTCCAGATGGAGATCACAGGTTCATCCAGAAGAACCAATGAGAGACACCCCTGAGCTGAACTGCACAGGCGAACGGCTCCTGCGGCGTCGTTCAGGCGGTGAATGCCTGCGCGCAGCGGAAGGTCGAATCGGCACACCGACACCTCGGCCTGGCCGGGGCGGACGGCCAGTGCGTGCACCGCATTCGGGAGGGCACGAGTGCCGCATATCCAGTGGACGGCACCACGGTGGACGACGGCAGGGGAGCAGAGGTGGACCACCATGTTATCAGGAAGTTGGGCCGTCACAGCCGTGCCCCACTGCCCGGTCTGGGAGGAGAAGACGCGCAGGCGGATCCCCATTGGGCGGTGGTTCATCACCGCAAGCAGGCGGAACGAGGAGCCATCGGCGTCCAGAAAGACGATGTTCTCGGGGAATGTTGTGGGCGGGAGAGGGGGGAGGAAGGTGGAGGTCCCGGCCACGGGGTCGCAGACGCAGATCCTGACGGGGTCGCACGAGTTGGCCGGGGAACGGCGGAGGGCAAGGAGCCCGCCGGCGCCTGACGTGACGGGGGCGAACCCGCTGAGGCCGGCCGCGTCCGGCTTCGGCAGGAAGTGGGACAGGGGGAGGGCGGTTGCCTGCGACTGAGAGGGGCCGAGGGGGAGAAAGCGCGTGAGGCGGCGGAGGTAGAGGCGGCGACGGGGCAGCCTCTGGGAAGTGTCCAGGAAGAAGAACCCGAGGAGAGGGGAGGGATCGGAGCGCCCGGCGCGACCGCGGGAGAGGAAGGACGGCTCCAGGATGAGGCGGCGCCATGCTTTGCAGGTGGCTGCGCAGCGGACGACGGCGGTAGCGTCGCCCACGCTGGACAAGATCTCCAAGATGGTGTCCGCCGGGAGAGGCGGCAGCCGCAGAGGCGCGTCTATCGGCGGCGGCGGTGGCGGCGCCGCCATGCGCCGACGAGCAAGAGGAGAAGATAAGATGAGTCGAATTCTACAGGGTGGACCGAGGATCCCCAAATTGCCACAAAAATGCTACATGTACGAACAGTTACGGAGCTTTACAGACCCCTTCCAATTAACTAAACGTTCACCCCTCCTGATTTTCATGGAGGTGGGCCCGCTTCAACAACTAACACAAGTCATTAGCGGCCACGTTGAATCAACCACGTAACATCCCGTAGCCCTTCGTATGTGTAGCCGTGTGAACCAGGCCCTCGCGCTTTGGGTTCATCCTCTTTTTTTTTTTTCCTGAGGGGTTGTGTTCATCCATTTGACTTTACGGTAATAATGTACTCCCTCTGTTCATAAATATAAGACATTTTAGAGACTTCTAGTCTTCATAAAAAAATTACCAATCTTAAAAATAAACAGGGCCGCGCTACGCGTCGGCCGGCGGATTCGCCAGAAACATCCGCCGCCCGCGTAGCCGTCCGATACGATCTCGCTGAGCCGTTAGATCCAACTACCCGAGCCCCGTCGAACCAATAACAAGATCCTGAAGCAATCGGTCTGTTTCAGAAACAAAAGACAGAGGACGACCGTCCCCGACACGCCTGCAGCAAGCGCGGCGCCGCCGCCGCTAGCCACCGCGTCCCTCCTCCTGGAACACCATGGCACACCATATTGCTCGGCAGATGGTTGGATCGGACGCGATTCGACCTCCCCGAGGTGCCCTGCTTCGAGAAGAGCCGCGGCAATCGTTCTCAGCTCCGACCGCCGGCGGCGGACTTCCTCCGTGAGCTGGAGCTTCAACCTGGTTCACAAACCCTCCAGTTGTGTTTCAGGAACCTTCTACTACCAGATCGCATCAAGGGAGTAGGGTGAGTTGCCTGTCTCTGAATCTGAAGAACATTGTGTACAGAAACATAGCTCCTTCCTGTTGATCCTGAAACAACCTGTTTTGGGCCTGGAAACAAAACAAAACAAAACAGAGCCCCTCTCTACTATTTGTGTGCAGAAACAACCTGGTTTGCCCTTGTTTAATTCTGAACCTGAAACACTAGTGGTTCCCCCTGTTTGAGATAGAAACAAGTCCAGCCTGTTTTGTTACTTTTGTGTAACTGAAACATGGCCTACATTTTTAGTTGCATTTCTCTCCTGTTTTGATACTTGTTGATCACCATGAAACTGGAAAACTGAAGCATGACAAAACTCTATGTTGATCACTAAAAAACATGACAAAAGACAAACAAACTAAAACATGGCAGCAATGTTTACCGAACTTGATTCTGAAACAAGACAAGAATTGTTGATTCCATCAAGATGAAAAAATTGAATGTTGCTTATTTGCAAAAAAAATGTGGTTTCAGAAACAACTCTCTGCTCTCTCTGTAATAACTTTATTTCTGAAACACCTCTCTATTACTCTCGGTTTTGCAGGAAGCTGGCGCTGAAGAGGAAGAGAGCTATGTCGAAGGCAACTTTGGTGGTGATGGTGAAGATTCAGAAGGTTTGTTGCATGCTGATGATGCGGTGCAAGATGATTCAGATGATGGAGTGGTCACATCGCAGCCACTATCGCCATATGTTGGCATGGTGTTTGACACACTTGATGATGCACAAAAATTCTACAACGACTATGCCTTCAAGTTGGGG
Organism: Elymus sibiricus; assembly: GCA_039707655.1. Classification (NCBI taxonomy): domain Eukaryota; kingdom Viridiplantae; phylum Streptophyta; class Magnoliopsida; order Poales; family Poaceae; genus Elymus; species Elymus sibiricus. The sequence continues at coordinate 310,230,364 of CM077671.1, forward strand.
TTCGGGACACATATATCTTCCACAAAGTTCAACCAGAAGAGGGGGCAGAAGAAAGAGGACGCAATAGTAATCAAGAGGGTCTTTGAGTGTGTGCACGCTAGAAAGCCTGGTAAAGCGGAAACAAGTAGCACCTCAGAGAGCATTGCAACAGAAACCAGCAACTCCAGCAGGCAGGCTAGTGCCGGAATGGATATAACAAGAACACGTCAGAAGAATAGGATGCTCCGTCATGATTGTAAGGCGCATATGATTGTCGGGCTTAGGAAGGAGAGATGGACCGTAACTTGCTTTGTTGCGGAGCATACACATCCGTTGATGAAGCAACCTGAGCGTGTTAGGTACTACCGCTCACACCGGAAAATGCCTGCCGAGGATTACCAACTCTTATTGACGTTGCATGATGTCAACCTGTCAACTTCAGATTGCATGGGTGTCCTTGGAAGAATCCATGGAGGTGACACTAGGATACTCCCGTACGTGAAGAGAGATGTTTCGAATGAACGTGCAAAGCTCCGCCAAGGGATTACATTCCAAGACATGGATATGACAGTCAAATACTTTGAGAGAAGGAAGGCCGAGAATCCTGATTTTTTCTTTGCGGTGCAAAAAGATTCTGCGACAAACTCGGTGATTGCATTGTTTTGGGTTGATGGAAGAACAAGGACGTTGCACCCAAAGTATAAAGACTGTGTTTTCTTTGATACAACATTCTGCATCAATAGATACAACATGCCATTTGCTCCTATAGTTGGCGTGAACAACCACCTACAAACCATTTCTCTGGGATGTGCATTGTTGCCGGACGAGACAATCGAAACATTCAAGTGGGTGTTTGAGCAGTGGATGGTTGCAATGGATAACGAGCATCCAACAAACATAATGACCGACCAAGACCAGGCAATGGCAACAGTTATTGATCAAGTTTTACCAAACACCTGCCATAGGTGTTGCAAGTTTCATGTATTTAGCAATGCTCGCTCTAAGTTGGGAAGGCTGCTGAGCAGAGATGAAGCATTTACGGATGTGTTTTATACTTGCATCAACGAATCAGAAACTGTTGAGGAATTTGAAGTCATATGGCAGCACATGTTGCATTGCTTTGAAGTTTCTGAAAACAAACACCTAGAGAACATGTGGCGTACAAGGCACATGTGGGCTCCAGCCTACTTCAAAAACAATTTCTTCCCGTTTACGAGCACAACAGGCAGGTCTGAGGGTCTCAACTCATATTTCAAGACGCTGATCCGTCCAGCTGATTCCGTTTGGAGGTTTGTGCAGCAATACGAAATGTGCCAGGAAACCGTGCTTGATCGTGAGGACAATGCTGGCTTTACCGGTGAAACAACCACTCCGCCACTATACTCTCGGTATGCCATCTTCATTATACCAAAAAAACACAAGAAAAAAATTGAGCTAGCTTGGGTCTATCTATGATTTGCTTTGTGACCTTTGTTTCATTTTGGTGATGTTGCAGGTACAACATTGAGCGACAAGCTGCTGGTTACTACACACGAAACGTGTTTGGCAAGTTCCAGAAACAAGTGACTGCTTCTACTGGCTTCATTATCAACCAAGACCCTAAGTACCAAGGATAAGGCCTACAGTTCCTTCTAACATCAAGCTTCTATGAGAACCCCAAGGTCTTTTCTGTGCTTGTTATGATGGAGGAAGCTCAGTTTCAATGTAGTTGCCACTACTTTGAGATGAATGGCTTGATATGCGCACACATAATTAGGGTGATGGTGCACCTGAATGTGCAAGTTATTCCGCAACGGTACTTGTTGGAGAGGTGGTCTGAAGCAGCAACAACAAGCATGGGCAGAACTAGGCGATTGCTGGACTTCGGGCATCCCTCAACAAACACGCTGAAATACAACTCCTTCTGTCGAAGGTTGACATGGCTTGCCTCCAATGCATGTTCTAATGATGATGCCTACAAGATTTTAGATGAAGCAATAAAGGTTCTTGAACCTGCCATAGCAGCGGCAAAGAGAGGAGTGTCCCTAGAACAACAGAACAGCCAACAACCAACACCGCCTGTTGTTGCAATGGGAACAATACAGCATGACCTGCCACAAACTGAACAATCAGATATGTTACAAAACCCAGCTCGTGTGCCTAAGAAAGGGCGACCAACTGAAAGAGAGAAGAGAAAGAAGACACTGGCGGAGCAGCGGGACGATGAGCAAAAGAAGAAGGCAGCGGAAACAACAAAACCAAGAACTGGAAAGAGGACTATTCGTTGCAAGTATTGCAATGAAGAAGGTCACAATGTTCAAACATGTGGACCCCTGAAAGCTGCGACAGAAGCAGCGGCAGCACCACCTAAATGCCAGTTCTGCTCTCAGACAGGACATGCAGTGCCAGCTTGTCCGTATTTGAGAGCCGTGATGGCTAATGATCCAAAAAATGCTCAAGGATAGCAGCTGAAGCTCAATACAAAAATAACAGAAACAGGGGCCAAATTCTTCATGTGGAGAAGTTCCTGCTACTAAAGTGAAAAATAGATGTTTTATTTTCATTTTCATCATCCCTTTCGTATGTTCAGAGATACATGAATTAAAGCTCTTTTTTACTTTAGTTCAGATTGAAAAGCTTTACTTGATGGTGTCTTCATGTTCACTATCAAACTTGAAACATGTGTTATGCGAATAAACATAGGAAAATGAGATGGTTCAGATTGCATATTATGTCGTGTGCTCCATGTTTCGATTGCATTTTACCGGTGCACACAAAAAACTCGACATGTTGTTCCAGAATCATAGAAGGGGCTTGGGTTGATCACAAAAACATGTATACGCAGTGCATCAAAAAGGGTAAGAATCAGACTGCCAAAACTAAACTTATACAAAAGCTCAACAAATTGCTCAACCTCACAAATTTGTTTGAACCTTTTTCATTGCCATCAATGTATTCAACTCCCATTTACATATCTGAGACCTCAGCATGGATGATGCTCCAGCATTCAAAACAGAAAAGGTACATGCCCCAGCATGACACATGCTGCAGATTTGAGTTCCATATACTACTACGTAGACAAATACGCAACTTCATGTTTCCGGTTACAAAAGCATTTAGCGCACAGCTTGCTGTTTCGGTTACAAAAGACTATAGAAGGACCCATAAAAAGACTAAAGAAACTAGCTAGGTCTTGCTCCGATTGACATTGTCTACGATTTCTTCAACAGGGCCTGGAATTCTTCAGCTGAGTTCAGTGTGTTCTGAGGGTGCTTGAAAAGCTTTGCAGCAATGTACGTCCAGAAATTGAGCAACGACTTTGTGTCCTGTACATATAACAACAGGAAAAAAAAACTATGAGACACTAGCAGTAGGGGATTGTGTTGCAGGTAGTATGTTTCACTTCTACTTGTTTCAGACTAACACCTCAAAGAACACAAACTAAAAATAAAAGTTGTACCGTGTTGAATGGCTTCATTCCCCTTGTTGTCAGATTCTCCATGTAGAGAATAGAAAAGAACCCACAATCAAAAATGAAACAAAAAATGAAATTGAGGTTGCTTCCTGAATTGGATGCAAGAAATTTCGGATGGCTGCTTAACAAAAAAAGAAAATGAAAGGATAGGAAGTACGTTGTTGACTGCTGCGGATACCCATCTGGGCTGAAACGTTCAAATGTATCAAGATTGTGCTTCCAGGGGTTTCGTTCTCTAACCAGGGTTTTAAAGTTTGCTATCTGCACATTGATAACAGAAAAATATATTGAACTAGAACAAAAGAAAGGCATTTCATACCAAGTTTCTGTTTGCTACCGCAACACCAAAAGCCATACAAAAGAAAGCATTTCATACCAGATTACTGCATGCATTCTCAAGGGGGCTGACATATTCTGAGTCAGTGCTATTGGAGTCGAAAACATTAAATTGTTTTTGAATCAAATTTGCAACCACAACTGCCCAATGTCCATTCTGAACGATTGTGAAGAATAGCTGCAAAAATTAATGAATCAAAAACAATTCAGAAAAACTAGAACATGTTGCAATAAGATTTGAACTAGGCAAAGAAGTTTGTTATTACATGATCACATTTGGCAATGTTATTCTTGTCGCAAGCCCTCTCGAAATCTTTGATGCAAGAACGAGCATGAAATGCACTAGGATCCACAGCAAGTTTCGACTGCATAATAACAAAAAATGATTGATGGGGATGAAATGTTATGGGGCACGAAACGAAGTGCAAAAAAAACAAAAAAAGAAGAATAGTTGACTCACCGCCGTGTGCGGCAAGAATGCAAACTTTTTTGGCTTGGTTGAGCTGTACATGTGCTCAATGTTGAAACTTTCGATGTACAATGACATGACCTCATTATTCAAATGTGCTCGCTTTTTAAGACCGTTGCTGAAATGTTTGAAGGAAACATCAAACCCACCTATCCTGATGAATGGTGGGCTACATGTTGCAAGAAAAAACAGTGACTCAGTTAGAGGTGTAGGTGGAATTCTTTTACTGCGTAGGACACGAGAAAGTACAACATTTACAGAGGCTCGCCTTCCGGTGGGTCCTTTATCTGGTAATTTGTACAACAATATTGCTTGTATATTGCATCATCAGTAGCATCAACTTCGAGCTTCTTCATCTTCTTCAACTTGCGCCCAGTTTCTGGTGATGTTGCAGCTCTCTTAAGTGTGGGCTTCTTCTCAACATGGCTGCGCCTGCTACTGACTTCAACCACCACTTCCTCCCTTGTATCATTGGCACTTGCTTCCGCAACAAAAAAAATGAAAAAAAGACAACAAAAAAAGTGAGAAACAAAACTTGGTGGCAAACAAACAAATAAGTTGCGGAAAATGTGAGTTATAAAACCTGCAGGTCCTATTGAAATTGGACGACATGTTGCGAGAGGAGTCACATCAAATACTGGGCCAGCTGAAGCTGCACGTGATTCATCAAACAAAGGGCTTCTGGCACGAAGAGCCAAGAGGGGGTCTAAATCTGAATCAAATGATACGGCTGGATCATCCTGAAACAGTAAAGCATCATCACTGCCAGGTTCGAACAATCCAAAAGAAGGGCCATCTTCAAGTGTCCCTGGCCTCCTAACGAGATTAACGGATGGGTAACTTGGGTTGCGAGGCGACTCCTGTCCAATATAATTTACCTTGTTGCATTGCTCTGAAACCTTGACATTGCTCTGATCAGTGTCAATGTTGTGAACATTTCCATTGTTGTGGTCACTCATCTTGGTTGGGGCAGGAATGTCGAAAGCAACATCCACTGCTGGCTCAGTGTCAAGAGCAACATCCACTGTTGGCTCAGTGTCAAGAACAACATCCACTGCTGGCTCGGTGTCAGTAATGTTCATATGGTTCCTTGGTCTGCGGCGGAGTTCCTTGGGCTGCTGCGGAGTTGGTTCAGTGGCAGTGGTATCTTCCACGCCTACAGTCCCATGAGCTCCAGGTTGTAAGTTGGGCTGCTGCGGAGGTGGTGGTGGTTCAGTTGCAGTGGCATAAGGAAAACCTGCAGCAGAAGCTCCTCTTGGTACACTGAAGGTCACATCTTCGCTTTCATCTTTTTGCTCATGAAGCTTGCATTGCGCTTTGTTTACTTCAGACAACATTAAGCCCATCCGCTTGCAGTACATGCCCTGCAACACCCTCCCAAAAGAACTGAATGCAGTGTTGAGTTCTGCAGCATGGATCTCTTTGTGCTTGTTGTATATGCCTTGCATATGCGGGGGCAGCTGCACGGAAACGGGAAAAACATTAGTTGGTGGGTGGGGGTCTTTGTTGCATCTCAGTTGAGCCAAAAAATAAAAGTACATTGCGGAAACAAAAAAGAATTGCGAAAAGTAAATGGAATCACCTCTAGCTCATCAATTGAAGGAATTGCGTGAAGCCACTCCTCCAAAGAGCCACACACATTGTTGTAACCGTCAGTTTTAGCTTTAGTGCTAACAGCATGAGGTATATCACGAGAACCCGCAACGGCTTCACCTTGAATGTCTGACTGCATTTTGGAGCTCTCGGGCACACCCAAAAAATCTGTTGCGCACTCAGCAGCACGGGCTTCATCACTGATTTTCGGCGGCTCCTCTGTCACACTGACTTTGTTAGTCCCTTGGGCCAGTTGATCTACATATGACATGAACTGGGATGTGCCGTACGGTGTACTAGAGCTGAACTGCATTAAAAAACAAATGAATTCAGAATTGCAACAGATAAGAATGTCCTCTACATATATTAAAATTGATGCATTCGGGTTGAGTAACTTACAGGCCGCTTCCCGAAACCATCATCCAGAGTGTCGACAGCAACAACAGCGTAAAAGTCCATTTCATGAACAAAACAAGCTCTAGGCAGTGAGTAGTTGATAGTGTGATCAACTAAACATGCCCTTGGCACATCAAGGTGGTCCATGTAAATAACCTACACATAGAATAAGAAAGAAACATCAGCTCCTGACTACAAGGGGTGTTGTCCTGGTAAAGGAAGATGAGTATGTTACGGGAATATAAAGGATGTACCGGAAGCATTGGTAGGCATCCTCCAATCAGGAATTTCGCTTTGCCGTCGTTCCTCCTGTCCTGGTATTTTTTGACTTCTTTCATCACATCAGACAGAATATGCTCATCAAAAGCGAACTCATGGACCACACTCATGTCTCGAAAAGTGTACAGATATTCCAGGGGAACCATGTTTCCTGTCCCAGGAGTTAAGACCAATGCTAGGCACAGTAGAGCCCATGACCTCTCGATGGTCTCCTCATCATTATGTTGTCAAATAATAAATTCCTTGGAAAGTATTGGTATGGAAGGCAACCGTGGATACGACCAGCCATGGAATGTGAAAGAATGGTGAAAAAAGGAATAAACTTTATTTTCTGTTTGGGAACCGCCTATGATATATCTAGCATGGAAAGTATTGTGAACTACTTTGTCATTTTCGTTGACAGGAAAGGCATGCCACTCAAAATATTTTTCTCTCTCAATTTAAAACTTTGAGCTCTGGCACCTCTACAAATCCCTACTTCCCTCTGCGAAGGGCCTATTTATTTACTTTATGAAATTTTTATTTTTACTTTGAGTCTCCATCTTCTCTTATAAAGCACCAACTAGGGGGCACTATGATCGTACTTGAGCATTGGGTATAGCCAATATTTGAGTGAGTTTCATGAATGGATCAATGATTGAACATGATGGGCTAGGGATAACTTTCTTTAGTGTTGATATTTTGAAAGACATTGTTGCTTGTTGGCATGCTTGAGTATTGAAGTCATTATGTTAAAACTAGACTATTGCTTTGAATCATCTAAAAGTCCAAATGTCCATGCTACAAAAGAAAAGAATATGAGATGAACATGTTAGGCAGCATTCCACATCAAAAATTCTGTTTTTATCATTTACCTACTCGAGGACGAGTAGGAATTAAGCTTGGGGATGCTGATACATCTCCAATGTATCTATAATTTTTGCTTGTTCCATGTTGTTATATTATCATTCTTGGATGTTTTATAATCACTTTATAGCAACTTTATATCATTTTTTGGGACTAACCTATTGACATAGTGCCAAAGTGCCAGTTGCTATTTTTGCTTGTTTTTTTACTTCGCAGAATATCAGTACCAAACGGAGTCCAATCGCGACAAAAGAAGTGCCAGAGATTTTTTTTTGGACCAGAAGACACCCAGTGGGCCAAAGAAGTGCCAGAGAGGTGGGCTGTGGAGAGCACAACCCACCAGGGCGCGCCAGGGGGCCCCCGGCGCGCCCTGATGGGTTGTGCCCTCCACGGCCCCCCTCCACCGCCTCTGATGCCTATAAATACCCAAATATTCAGAAAACCCTAGGGGAGTCGACGAAAAAAACATCCAGCCGCCGCAAGTTCCAGAGCCTCGAGATCCAATCTAACACCATCACGGAGGGGTTCATCTTCTTCATAGGTGCCTCTTCGATGATGCGTGAGTAGTACACCATGTTGGAAATATGCCCTAGAGGCAATAATAAAAGTAGTTATTATTATATTTCCTTGTTCATGATAATCGTTTATTATCCATGCTATAATTGTATTGATTGGAAACACCGATACATGTTTGGATACATAGACAACACTGTGTCCCTAGTATGCCTCTAGTAGACTAGCTCGTTGATCAAAGATGGTCAAGGTTTCCTAGCCATAGACATGAGATGTCATTTGATAATGGGATCACATCATTAGGAGAATGATGTGATGGACAAGATCCAAACTATGAACGTAGCATATGATCGTGTCAGTTTATTGCTATAGTTTTCTGCATGTCAAGTATCTGTTCCTATGACCATGAGATCATGCAACTCACTGACACCGGAGGAGTACCTTGTGTGTATCAAACGTCACAACGTAACTGGGTGACTATAAAGATGCTCTACAGGTTTCTCCGAGGGTGTCTATTGAGTGGGCATGGATCAAGACTGGGATTTGTTACTCTGTGTGACGGAGAGGTATCTCTGGGCCCACTCGGTAATACAACATCACAACAAGCCTTGCAAGCAATGTGACTAAAGTGTTAGCCATGGGATCTTGTATTACTGAACGAGTAAAGAGACTTGCCAGTAACGAGATTGAACTAGGTATAGAGATACCTACGATCGAATCTCGGGCAAGTAACATACCGAAGAACAAAGGGAACAGCATACGGGATTAACTGAATCCTTGACATAGAGGTTCAACCGATAAAGATCTTCGTAGAATATGTAGGAACCAATATGGGCATCCAGGTCCCGCTATTGGTTATTGACCGTAGAGGTGTCTCGGTCATGTCTACATAGTTCTCGAAACCGCAGGGTCTGCACACTTAAGGTTCGGTGACGTTTCGGTATAGTAGAGTTATGTATGGTGGTGACCGAAGGTTTTTCGGAGTCCCGGATGAGATCCTGGACGTCACGAGGAGCTCCGGAGGTAAATATTGATATATAGGAAGTCCCGTTTTGGTCACCGGAAATGTTTCGGGTATTTTGGTAGTGTACCGGGAGTGCCGGGAGGGGTACCGGGGACCATCGGGAGGGGTGTCTCGACCCAAAGGGCCTCATGGGCTGTGGGAGGAGTCAAGCCAGCCCTTAGTGGGCTGGCCGAGCCCCCCCACTAAGGCCCATGCGGCTAGGGGTGGGAAAAACCCAAAGGGAGAAAGGTGGAAAGGGTTTCCAAGTGGAGCGGAGGAATCCTACTCCTAATAGTATTGGAGTAGGACTCCTCCACCTCCAATTTCGGCCAGCCCTTGAGGGTTTGAGGCTGCCTCCTCCCCTCCCTCCCTCCTATATATACTAGAGGATTTAGAGGGGAGAGCTAACCCTAATTGCCACGTGCTCCCTCTACTTCATCTAGATCGTTTTGTCCTCTAGTCTAGTTCGGCGGTGCTTAGGCGAAGCCCTGCCAGAATAGTTCCACCACCATCGCCGCCACGCCGTCGCGCTGCCGGAGAACTCATCTACCTCTCCGCTCCCTCTTGCTGGATCAAGAAGGCGGAGATCGTCATCGAGCTGTACGTGTGCTGAACGCGGAGGTGCCGTCCGTTCGGCGCTAGATCGGGACGGATCGTGATTAGATCGCGGGACGCTCGGCGATTTGGATCGCGAAGACGTTCAACTACATAAACTGCGTTTCTTAACGCTTCCCGCTTAGCGATCTACAAGGGTATGTAGATCCACTCTCCCTCTCGTAGATGCTCATCACCATGGATAGATCTTGCGTGTGCGTAGGAATTTTTTTTTGTTTCCCATGCAACGTTCCTCAACAGTGGCATCTGAGCTAGGTCTATGTGTAGATGAGATCTCGAGTAGAACACAAAGGAGTTTGTGGGCGTTGATATTTAGATTGCTTCCTCCCTTGGTCTTTTCTTGTTTCGGCGGTATTGTGGGATGAAGCGGCCCGGACCAACATTACTCGTACGCTTACGAGAGACCGGTTCCATCAACTGACATGTAACTTCGTTGCATAAAGATGGCTGGCGGGTGTCTGTTTCTCCCACTTTAGTCGGATCGGATTTGACAAAGGCGGTCCTTGAGAAGGTTGAATAGCAATTTTTGTATCACCATTGTGGTTTTTGCGTAGGTAAGAATTGTTCTTGCTAGATACCTGTAGCAGCCACGTAAAACTTGCAACAACAATTAGAGGATGTCTAACTTGTTTTTGCAGTGTATGTTGTGATGTGATATGGCCAATTACATGATGAGATATATGTGATGTATGAGATGATCATGTATTGTATAGAATATCACGACTTGCATGTCGATGAGTACGGCAACCGGCAGGAGCCATAGGGTTGTCTTTAATTATTTTCGCCATTTTTGCTTTACTTTATCGCTATGAGTTAGCAATAGTCGTGGAAGCAACAGTCGGCGCGACAACCTCATGGCGACAAATTGATGGAGATCAAGATGATGGAGATCATGGTGTTATGCCGGTGACGATGGAGATCATGCCGGTGCTTTGAAGATGGAGATCAAAAGCACAAGTTCATGGCCATATCATGTCACTTATGATTTGCATGTGATGTTAATCCTTTTATGCATCTTATTTTGCTTAGGACGACGGTAGCATTATAAGGTGATCCCTCACTTAAATTTTAAGATAAATTGTGTTCTCCCCGAGTGTGCACCGTTGCGAAAGTTCGTCGTTTCGAGACACCACGTGATGATCAAGTGTGATAGACTCTACGTTCGCATACAACGGGTGCAAGACAGTGTTGCACGTGCGGAACACTCGGGTTAAACTTGACGAGCCTAGCATGTACAGACATGGCCTCGGAACACAAGAGACCGAAAGGTCGAACATGAGTCATATAGTAGATATGATCAACATGAAGATGTTCACCATTGAAACCACCTCAACTCACGTGATGATCGGACTTGAGTTGGTGGATTTGGATCATGTGACACTCGAATGTCCGGAGGGATGTCAATTTGAGTGGGAGTTTTTTAAGTAATATGATTAACTAAACTCATTATCTTGAACAATAGTCTAAGTTGTTTTTGCAAAATTTATGTTGTAGATCATGGCTCGCGCAGTAGCACCCCTGAATTTTAATGCGTTCCTAGAGAAAGCTAAGTTGAAAGATGATGGAAGTAACTTTGTGGACTGGGCCCGTAATCTGAGGATTATCCTTACGGCTTCCCAAAAGGGTTATGTCCTTGATGCACCGCTTGGTGATCCACCCGCTCCAGTTGAGTCTCCAGACGTTGTGAACGCCTGGCAGGCTCGTTCTGATAATTACTCAATGGTTCAATGTGCAATGTTGTATGGCTTAGAACCGAGACTTCAAAGACGTTTTGAACGTCATGGAGCATATGATATGTTCCTTGAGTTGAAGTTTATCTTTCAGAAGAATGCCCGGATCGAGAGGTATGAGACCTCCGATAAGTTCTATGCCCGCAAGATGGAGGAGAACGGGTCTGTCAGTGAACACATACTCAAAATGTCTGGGTATTCCACACGTCTAGCTGAATTGGGGATGCCCCTTCCAGCAGAGGCGATCACTGACAGAGTTCTTCAATCATTGCCGCCTAGCTACAAAAGCTTCATGTTGAACTATAACATGCACGGGATGAACAAGTCAGTCGCCGAGCTGTTTGCGATGTTAAAAGTCGCTGAGTCTGAGATTCAGAAGGAGCATCAAGTGTTGATGGTCAATAAAACCACTAGTTTCAAGAAAAATGGCAAGGGAAAGAAGGGTAACTCCAAGAAGAGTGGCAAAGCAGTTGCCCCTCCCGTGAAGAAACTCAAGTCTGGACCCAAGCCAAAAACTGAGTGCTTTCATTGCAAGGGAACTGGTCACTGGAAGCGGAACTGCCCCAAGTATTTGGCTGACAAGAAGGCGGCCAACAACAAACAAGGTATATATGATATACATGTTATTGATGTGTACCTTACCAACTCTCGTTGTAGTGCCTAGGTATTTGATACCGGTGTGGTTGCTCACATTTGCAACTCAAAACAGGAACTGCGGAATAGACGGAGGTTGGTAAAGGATGAAGTGACGATGCGCGTGGGAAATGGTTCCAAGGTTGATGTGATCGCCGTCGGCACGCTCGTTCTTCGATTACCATCGGGATTAGTGATGAACCTGAATAATTGTTATTTAGTGCCTGCGTTAAGCATGAACATTATATCTGGATCTTGTTTATTGCGAGACGGTTACTCATTTAAATCGGAGAATAATGGTTGTTCTATTTATATGAGTAATATCTTTTATGGTCATGCACCCAATGTGAGGGGTTTATTCTTATTGAATCTCGATAGTGATGATACACATGTTTGATACGTCTCCAACGTATCTATAATTTTTGATTGTTCCATGCTATTATATTATCTGTTTTGGATGTTTTATATGCATTAATATGCTATTTAATATTATTTTTGGGACTAACCTATTAATCTAGAGCCTAGTGCCAGTTTATGTTTTTTCCTTGTTTTTGAGTATTGCAGATAAGGAATATTAAACGGAGTCCAAACGGAATAAAATCTTCGGGATGATTTTTCTTGGACCAGAAGAAACCTGCCAGACTTGGAGATGAAGGCAGGAGACCTGCCAGGAGGCGACAAGCCACCAGGGCGCGCCCCTAGGGGGGGCGCGCCCTCCTGGCTTGTGGCCCCCCAGCAGGCCTCCTAACCCTATTCTTCGGCCTATAAATTCCCAAATATTCCCTAGATACCAAAAGGAGCCACGAAAATACTTTTCCGCCACCGGAAGCCTCTGTTCCCGTGAGATCCAATCTTGGAGCCTTTTCCGGTAATCTGCCGGAGGGGGATTCGATCACGGAGGGCATCTACATCAACTCCATTGCCCCTCCGATGATGCGTGAATAGTTCACCACAGACCTTCGGGTCCATAGCTAGTAGCTAGATGGCTTCTTCTCTCTCTTTGTTCTTCAATACCATGTTCTTCATGATCTTCATGGAGATCTATCCGATGTAATACTCTTTTGCGGTGTGTTTGTCGAGATCCGATGAATTGTGGGTTTATGATCAGCTTATCTATGAATAATATTTGAATCTTCTCTGAATTCTTATATGCATGATTTCATATCTTTGCAAGTCTCTTCGAGTTATTGGTTTGGTTTGGCCAACTAGATTGGTAATTCTTGCAATGGGAGAAGTGCTTAGTTTTGGGTTCAATCTTGCGGTGTCCTCACCCAGTGACAAAGTAGGGGTAGCGAGGCACGTATTTGTATTGTTGCCATCAAGGGTAAAAAGATGGGGTTTTCATCATATTGCTTGAGTTTATCCCTCTACATCATGTCATCTTACCTAATGCGTTACTCTGTTGTTCATGAACTTAATACTCTAGATGCAGGCAGGAGTCGGTCGATGTGTGGAGTAATAGTAGTAGATGCAGAATCGTTTCGGTCTACTTGACACGAACGTGATGCCTATATGCATAATCATTGCCTTGGATATCGTCATAACTATGCGCTTTTCTATCAATTGCTCGACAGTAATTTGTTCACCCACCGTATTATTTTCCTTCATGAGAGAAGCCTCTAGTGAAACCTATGGCCCCCGGGTCTATTTTCCATATTATATTTTCAGATCTATAAACCAAAAATACCAAAAATATCTCGCTGCATTCTTTTTACTTTTGTTTTACTTTTCGTTCTAGCAATCTTTTATATCTATCTCTATCAGATCTCATCCTTGCAAATAACCGTGAAGGGATTGACAACCCTTTTAGCGTTGGGTGCAAGAGTTTGATTGTTTGTGTAGGTGCGAAGATTGGGGACTTGCTTGTATCTCCTACTGGATTGATACCTTGGTTCTCAACAACTGAGGGAAATACTTATCTACTTTGATGCATCACCCTTTCCTCTTCAAGGGAAAACCAGCGCAAGCTCAAGAAGTAGCAAGAAGGATTTCTGGCGCCGTTGCCGGGGAGATACATAGCAAGTCAGGACAAGAACTCTCCCGTCAACTTGCCAATTTCTGGCGCCGTTGCCGGGGAGATCTACATCAAGCCTACCAAGTACCCATCACAAACTCATCTCTTGCATTTACATTATTTGCCATTTTCCTCTCGTTTTCCTCTCCCTCACTTCTAAAACGATTTTCAAAAAAAACCAAAAAGATTTGCCTTTTTATTCGCCCTTCTTCCATTCGTCTTTTCGTTTGCTTTTTGTTTGCTTGTGTGTTAGATCGTTTGCTCATTTTCATGGCTCAACCTAAAAGCTTTGATCCTCATCTTAGGAAGTAGGAAGATATTGAGAATAATGCTAAGGGCTTCATGTCGCTCCAATTTGACCATAATAGCTTCTTTAGGAACGAGCTTAAAGAACAAAAGTTTATGCTGGAATACATGAATAAAGAACTTGATGATATGACTAAGGAATTTTATGGTTTGAAATCTCAGTTTGCTCACCTTGAAAACTTAGTTGGCCAAATTTCTGATAAACAAGCTACCTTAGTCAATAAAATGGCCGCGAAGCCAGAATCTTTAAATGATGAAGATCTTAAAGTGATTGATGTGACTCCTATTGAATCTTTGTTTTCTAATATAAATCTTGATAAAGATGGGATTGGAGATAAGTCAACTTTAGTTAAAAGGCGTCCCAATGATTCGGAGTTTATAGATTCTAATGCTAAGATTGATAAAAGTGGGATTGAAGAGGTCAAAACTTTAAATAGCAATGAACCCACTCTTTTGGATTTCAAGGACTTTAATTATGATAGTTGTTCTTTGATTGATTGTATTTCCTTGTTGCAATCCATGTTGAATTCTCCGCGTGCTTATAATCAAAATAAAGCTTTTACTAAACATATCGTGGATGCTATGATGAAATCTTTTGAAGAAAAACTTGAGTTGGAAGTTTCTATACCTAGGAAGCTTTATGATGAGTGGGAACCTACTATTAAGATTAAAATTAAAAATTATGAGTGCCATGCTTTGTGTGATTTGGGTGCTAGCGTTTCCACGATTCCGAAAACTTTATGTGATGTGCTAGGTTTCCATGAATTTGATGATTGCTCTTTAAATTTGCATCTAGCGGATTCCACCATTAAGAAACCTATGGGAAGGATTAATGATGTTCTTATTGTTGCAAATAAGAATTATGTGCCCATAGATTTCATTGTTCTTGATATAGATTGCAATCCTACATGTCCTATTATTCTTGGTAGACCTTTCCTTAGAACGATCGGTGCAATTATTGATATGAAGGAAGGAAATATTAGATTCCAATTTCCATTAAGGAAAGGCATGGAACACTTTCCTAGAAATAAAATAAAATTACCTTATGAATCTATTATGAGAGCTACTTATGGATTGCATACCAAAGATGACAATACCTAGATCTATTGCGTTATGCCTAGCTAGGGGCGTTAAACAATAGTGCTTGTTGGGAGGCAACCCAATTTTATTTTTATGCTTTTGTTTTTGCTTATGTTTTTGAGTGATTCACACATTATTACCTCTGTAGTAATTGTGTTTTCTTGTTTTAATTAGTGTTTGAGCCAAGTAAGACCTTTGGGATGGTCTACGGTGTTTGTGATTTGATTTTGCTGAAAAACAGAAACGTTTGCTCTCAGTCCAGGAATTTTGTAAATTCACTGGAACGTGCTTTTGATATGAAATTTTTACACAAGATTGATATACAAATTTCCCTAATTGTCCTAATTTTTCAGAAGTTTTGGAGTTACATAAGTATTCGAAGTCTATAGATTGCTACAGACTGTTCTGTTTTAGACAGATTCTGTTTTCTTTGTGTTGTTTGCTTATTTTGATGTATCTATGGGTTGTATCGGGGGGTATGAACCATGGAGAAGTTGGAATACAGTAGATATTACACCAATATAAATAAAGAATGAGTTCACAACAGTACCTAAAGTGGTGATTTATTTTTCTTATACTAACGGATCTCACGAGTTTTCTGTTGAGTTTTGTGTTGTGAAGTTTTCAAGTTTTGGGTAAAGATTTGATGGACTATGGAATAAGGAGTGGCAAGAGCCTAAGCTTGGGGATGCCCAAGGCACCCCAAGCCATATTCAAGGATACCAAAGAGCCTAAGCTTGGGGATGCCCCGGAAGGCATCCCCTCTTTTGTCTTCAATCCATCGGTAAATTTACTTGAGGCTATATTTTTATTCACCACATGATATGTGTTTTGCTTGGAGCGTCTTGTATGATATGAGTCTTTGCTTTTTAGTTTGCCACAATCATCCTTGCTGCACACATCTTTTGAGGGGGACACACATTAATCGTGAATTTATTAGAATACTCTATGTGCTTCACTTATATCTTTTGAGCTAGGCAATGTTGCTCTAGTGCTTCACTTATATCTTTTTAGAGCACGGTGGTGTTTTATTTTATAGAAATAATTGAACTCTCGTACCTCACTTATATTATTTTGAGAGTCTTTAAACAACATGGTAATTGGTTTAGGTTATGAATTTAGTCCTAATATAATTGGCATCCAAGAGGGATATAATAAAAACTTTCATATTAAGTGCATTGAGTACTATGAGAAGTTTGATTCCTTGCATATAGTTTTGAGATATAAAGATGGTAATATGAGAGTCATGCTAGTGAGTAATTGTAAATTGGTAGAAATACTTGTGTTAAAGTTTGTGATTCCCGTAGCATGCACGTATGGTGAGCCGTTATGTAACGAAGTCGGAGCATGATTTGTTTAATGATTGTCAACCTTTGTGTGAGGGTCGGGAGCGCGCGATGGTTAACTCCTACCAACCTCTCCCCTAGGAGCATGCGTCTAATACTTTGCTTCGATAACTAATAGACTTTTGCAATAAGTATGTGAGTTCTTTATGACTAATGTTGAGTCCATGGATTATACGCACTCTCACCCTTCCACCATTGCTAGCCTCTCTAGTACCGCGCAACTTTCGCCGGTGCACTAAACCCACCTTCCTCAAAACATCCACCATATACTTTCCTCAAAACAGCCACCATACCTACCTATTATGGCATTTCCATAGCCATTCCGAGATATATTGCCATGCAACTTCCACCGTTCCGTTTTTCATGACACGCACCATCATTTTCATATTGCTTTGCATGATCGTAAGATAGCTAGCATGATGTTTTCATGGCTTGTCCATTTTTTGATGTCATTTGCTAGGCTAGATCGTTGCACATCCCGGTGCACCACCGGAAGCATTCATATAGAGTCATATTTTGTTCTAGGTATCGAGTTGTAATTCTTGAGTTGTAAGTAAATAAAAGTGTGATGATCTTCATTATTAGAGCATTGTCCCGTGAGAGAAAAGGATGATGGAAGCTATGATTCCCTCACAAGTTGGGATGAGTCTCCAGACTTTACAAATAATAAAAGAGGCCAATGAAGCCCAAATAAAAAAAAGAGGCCAAAGATGCCCACCAAAAAAATGAGAGAAAGAGAGAAGGGACAATGCTACTATCTTTTTCCACACTCGTGCTTCAAAGTAGCACCATGATCTTCATGATAGAGAGTCTCCTATTTTGTCACTTTCATATAACTAGTGGAATTTTTCATCATTATGCACGACCACTTAATTTCTTTTTGAGCTTTCATACACTTATAGCTCTAGTGCATCCGTTGCATGGCAATCCCTACTCACTCACATTGATATCTATTGATGGGCATCTCCATAGCCCGTTGATACGCCTAGTAGATGTGAGACTATCTTCTCCTTTTTCCTCACAACCTCCACCATATTCTATTCCACCTATAGTGCTATATCCATGGCTCACGCTCATGTATTGCGTGAGAGTTGAAAAGGTTTGAGAACATAAAAAGTGTGAAACAATTGCTTGACTTGTCATCGGGGTTGTGCATGATTTAGATACTTTGTGTGGGGAATATGGAGCATAGCCAGACCATATGATTTTGTAGGGATAACTTTTTGAGGCCATGTTATTTCGAAAGGACACAATTGCCTTGTTAGTATGCTTGAAGTATTATTGTTTTTATGTCAATATTAAATTTTTGTTTTGAATCTTGCGGATCTGAATATTCATGCCACAATAAAGAATATTACATGGATAAATATGATAGGTAGCATTCCACATCAAAAATTCTGTTTTTATCATTTACCTACTCGAGGACGAGCAGGAATTAAGCTTGGGGATGCTTGATACGTCTCCAACGTATCTATAATTTTTGATTGTTCCATGCTATTATATTATCTGTTTTGGATGTTTTATATGCATTAATATGCTATTTTATATTATTTTTGGGACTAACCTATTAATCTAGAGCCTAGTGTCAGTTTCTGTTTTTTCCTTGTTTTTGAGTATTGCAGATAAGGAATATTAAACGGAGTCCAAACGGAATAAAATCTTCGGGATGATTTTTCTTGGACCAGAAGAAACCTGCCAGACTTGGAGATGAAGGCAGGAAACCTGCCGGGAGGCGACAAGCCACCAGGGCGCGCCCCTAGGGGGGGGGGGCGCCCTCCTGGCTTGTGGCCCCCCAGCAGGCCTCCTAACCCTATTCTTCGGCCTATAAATTCCCAAATATTCCCTGGATACCAAAAGGAGTCACAAAAATACTTTTCCGCCGCCGGAAGCCTCTGTTCCCGTGAGATCCAATCTTGGAGCCTTTTCCGGTAATCTGCCGGAGGGGGATTCGATCACGGAGGGCATCTACATCAACTCCATTGCCCCTCCGATGATGCGTGAGTAGTTCACCACAGACCTTCGGGTCCATAGCTAGTAGCTAGATGGCTTCTTCTCTCTCTTTGTTCTTCAATACCATGTTCTTCATGATCTTCTTGGAGATCTATCCGATGTAATACTCTTTTGCGGTGTGTTTGTCGAGATCCGATGAATTGTGGGTTTATGATCAGCTTATCTATGAATATTATTTGAATCTTCTCTGAATTCTTATATGCATGATTTCATATCTTTGCAAGTCTCTTCGAGTTATTGGTTTGGTTTGGCCAACTAGATTGGTAATTCTTGCAATGGGAGAAGTGCTTAGTTTTGGGTTCAATCTTGCGGTGTCCTCACCCAGTGACAAAGTAGGGGTAGCGAGGCACGTATTTGTATTGTTGCCATCAAGGGTAAAAAGATGGGGTTTTCATCATATTGCTTGAGTTTATCCCTCTACATCATGTCATCTTACCTAATGCGTTACTCTGTTCTTCATGAACTTAATACTCTAGATGCAGGCAGGAGTCGGTCGATGTGTGGAGTAATAGTAGTAGATGCAGAATCGTTTCGGTCTACTTGACACGGACGTGATGCCTATATGCATAATCATTGCCTTGGATATCGTCATAACTATGCGCTTTTCTATCAATTGCTCGACAGTAATTTGTTCACCCACTGTATTATTTTCCTTCATGAGAGAAGCCTCTAGTGAAACCTATGGCCCCCGGGTCTATTTTCCATATTATATTTTCAGATCTATAAACCAAAAATACCAAAAATATCTCGCTGCATTCTTTTTTACTTTTGTTTTACTTTTCGTTCTAGCAATCTTTTATATCTATCTCTATCAGATCTCATCCTTGCAAATAACCGTGAAGGGATTGACAACCCCTTTTAGCGTTGGGTGCAAGAGTTTGATTGTTTGTGTAGGTGCGAAGATTGGGGACTTGCTTGTATCTCCTACTGGATTGATACCTTGGTTCTCAACAACCGAGGGAAATACTTATCTACTTTGCTGCATCACCCTTTCTTCTTCAAGGGAAAACCAACGCAAGCTCAAGAAGTAGCAATGTTCATAACATTGATGCCAAAAGATGTAGGATTGATAATGATAATACCACTTTCTTGTGGCATTGCCGTTTAGGTCATAATTGTGTAAAACGCATGAAGAAGCTCCATGCTGATGGACTTTTGGAGTCACTTGACTTTGAATCACTTGACACGTGTGAACCATGCCTCATGGGCAAGATGACTAAGACGCCGTTCTCTGGAACAATGAAATGAGCAAGTGACTTGTTGGAAATCATACATACTGATATGTGCGGTCCAATGAGCATTGAGGCGCGCGGTGGATATCGTTATTTTCTCACCTTCACCGATGACTTAAGTAGATATGGGTATATTTACTTAATGAAACACAAGTCTGAAACGTTTGAAAAGTTCAAGCAATTTCAGAGTGAAGTTGAGAATCATGGTAACAAGAAGATTAAATTCCTACGATCTGATCGAGGAGGAGAATATCTGAGTTATGAGTTTGGCAGTCACTTAAGACAGTGTGGAATTGTTTCACAATTGACACTGCCTGGAACACCACAGCGTAATGGTGTGTCTGAACGTCGTAATCGAACCTTATTGGATATGGTGCGATCTATGATGTCTCTTGCCGATTTGCCGCTATCGTTTTGGGGTTATGCATTAGAGACAGCTGCATTCAATTTAAATAGGGCACCATCGAAATCCGTTGAGAAGACGCCATATGAACTGTGGTTTGGCAAGAAGCCAAAGTTGTCGTTTCTTAAAGTTTGGGGATGTGATGCTTATGTCAAAAAGCTTCAGCCTGAAAAGCTGGAACCCAAAGCGGAGAAATGCGTCTTCATAGGATACCCAAAAGAGATAGTTGGGTATACCTTCTATCTCAGATCCGAAGGCAAAGTGTTTGTCGCCAAAAATGGAACATTTCTTGAGAAAGAGTTTCTCTCGAAAGAATTGAGTGGGAGGAAGATAGAACTTGATGAGGTTGCTGAACCTTTACTTCAGCCTGAGAGTAGCGCAGCGCAGAAAGATGTTTCGGTAGAGCCTGCATCAGTTGAAGAGGAAGTTAATGATGATGATCATGAAGCTTCGGATCAAGTTCCTATTGAACCTCGTAGGTCGACAAGAACGCGTACTGCTCCAGAGTGGTACGGCAACCCTGTCTTAGAGGTCATGTTGTTCGACAACGATGAAACTACGAGCTATGGAGAAGCGATGATGGGCCCGGATTCCGAGAAATGGTTAGAGGCCATGAAATCCGAGATGGGATCCATGTATGAAAAAAAAGTATGGGCTTTGGAAGTATTACCTGAAGGGCGTAAGGTCATTCAGAACAAATGGATCTTCAAGAGGAAGACAGACGCGGACGGTAATGTCACCGTCTATAAAGCTCGACTTGTGGCAAAGGGTTTTTCACAAGTTCAAGGAGTTGACTACGATGAGACCTTCTCACCCGTAGCGATGCTTAAGTCCGTCAGAATCATGTTAGCAATAGCTGCCTTTTTTGATTATGAAATTTGGCAGATGGATGTCAAAACAACGTTCCTTAACGGTTTCCTTAAGGAAGAGTTGTATATGATGCAACCAGAAGGTTTTGTTGATCCAGAGAATGCTGACAAAGTTTGCAAACTCCAGCGATCCATTTATGGACTGGTGCAAGCATCTCGGAGTTGGAATCTTCGCTTTGATGAGGTGATCAAAGCGTTCGGGTTTATACAAGTTTACAGAGAAGCTTGTATTTACAAGAAAGTGAGTGGGAGCTCTATAGCATTTCTAATATTATATGTGGATGACATATTAGTGATTGGAAACAATATAGAAATGTTGGAAAGCGTGAAGGAATATTTGAACAAGAGTTTTTCAATGAAGGACCTAGGAGAAGCTGCTTTCATATTAGGCATCAAGATCTATAGAGATAGATCAAGACGCTTAATAGGACTTTCACAGAGCACATACCTTGACAAAGTTTTGAAGAAGTTCAAAATGGATCAGTCCAAGAAGGGGTTCTTGCCTGTGTTACAAGGTGTGAAGTTGAGTCAGACTCAATGCCCAGTTACTGCAGAAGATAGAGAAAAGATGAGTGTCGTCCCCTATGCTTCAGCCATAGGCTCTATCATGTATGCAATGCTGTGCACAAGACCCAATGTCAGCCTTGCTATAAGTATGGCCAGAAGGTTTCAAAGTGATCCAGGAATGGAACACTGGACGGCGGTCAAGAATATCCTGAAGTACCTGAAAAGGACTAAGGACATGTTTCTCGTTTATGGAGGTGATCAAGAGCTCGTCGTAAAGGCTTACGTCGATGCAAGCTTTGACACTGATCCGGATGACTCTAAGTCGCAAACCGGATACGTATTTATTCTCAATGGGGGTGCGGTAAGCTGGTGCAGTTCCAGGCAAAGCGTGGTAGCTGATTCTACATGCGAAGCGGAGTACATCGCTGCCTCGGAGACGGCGAAGGAAGGTGTCTGGATGAAGGAGTTCATGACAGATCTTGGAGTAGTGCCTAGTGCACTGAACCCAATGACTCTGTTCTGTGATAACACTGGTGCCATTGCTCTAGCCAAGGAACCAAGGTTTCACAAGAGGACCAGACACATAAAGCGACGTTTCAACTCCATCCGCGATTACATCAAGGAGGACGACATAAATATTTGCAAAGTACACACGGATCTGAATGTTGCAGATCCGATGACTAAACCTCTTCCAAGGGCTAAACATGATCAACACCAGAACTGCATGGGTGTTAGATTCATTACAATGTAAATCACATAGTGATGTGAGCTAGATTATTGACTCTAGTACAAGTGGGAGACTGTTGGAAATATGCCCAAGAGGCAATAATAAAAATAGTTATTATTATATTTCCTTGTTCATGATAATCGTTTATTATCCATGCTATAATTGTATTGATTGGAAACACCGATACATGTGTGGATACATAAACAACACTGTGTCCCTAGTATGCCTCTAGTAGACTAGCTCGTTGATCAAAGATGGTCAAGGTTTCCTAGCCATAGACATGAGATGTCATTTGATAATGGGATCACATCATTAGGAGAATGATGTGATGGACAAGACCCAAACTATGAACGTAGCATATGATCATGTCAGTTTATTGCTATAGTTTTCTGCATGTCAAGTATCTGTTCCTATGACCATGAGATCATGCAACTCACTGACACCGGAGGAGTACCTTGTGTGTATCAAACGTCACAACGTAACTGGGTGACTATAAAGATGCTCTACTGGTATCTCCGAGGGTGTCTATTGAGTGGGCATGGATCAAGACTGGGATTTGTTACTCCGTGTGACGGAGAGGTATCTCTGGGCCCACTCGGTAATACAACATCACAACAAGCCTTGCAAGCAATGTGACTAAAGTGTTAGCCACGGGATCTTGTATTACGGAACGAGTAAAGAGACTTGCCAGTAACGAGATTGAACTAGGTATAGAGATACCGACGATCGAATCTCGGGCAAGTAACATACCGAAGAACAAAGGGAACAACATACGGGATTAACTGAATCCTTGACATAGAGGTTCAACCGATAAAGATGTTCGTAGAATATGTAGGAACCAATATGGGCATCCAGGTCCCGCTATTGGTTATTGACCGTAGAGGTGTCTCGGTCATGTCTACATAGTTCTCGAAACCGCAGGGTCTGCACACTTAAGGTTCGGTGACGTTTCGGTATAGTAGAGTTATGTATGGTGGTGACCGAAGGTTGTTCGGAGTCCCGGATGAAATCCTGGACATCACGAGGAGCTCCGGAATGGTCCGGAGGTAAAGATTGATATATAGGAAGTCCCATTTTGGTCACCGGAAAAGTTTCGGGTATTTCGGTAATGTACCGGGAGTGCCGGGATGGGTACCGGGGACCATCGGGAGGGGTGTCTCGACCCAAAGGGCCTCATGGGCTGTGGGAGGAGTCAAGCCAGCCCTTAGTGGGCTGGCCGAGCCCCCCACTCAGGCCCATGCGGCTAGGGGTGGGAAAAACCCAAAGGGGGAAAGGTGGAAAGGGTTTCCAAGTGGAGAGGAGGAATCCTACTCCTAATAGGATTGGAGTAGGACTCCTCCACCTCCAATTTCGGCCAACCCTTGAGGGTTTGAGGCTGCCTCCTCCCCTCCCTCCCTCCTATATATACTAGAGGATTTAGAGGGGAGAGCTAACCCTAATTGCCACGTGCTCCCTCAACTTCATCTAGATCGTTTTGTCCTCTAGTCTAGTTCGGCGGTGCTTAGGCGAAGCCCTGCCGGAATAGTTCCACCACCATCGCCGCGACGCCGTCGCGCTGCCGGAGAACTCATCTACCTCTCTGCTCCCTCTTGCTGGATCAAGAAGGCGGAGATCGTCATCGAGCTGTACGTGTGCTGAACGCGGAGGTGCCGTCCGCTCGGCGCTAGATCGGGACGGATCGTGATTAGATCGCGGGACGCTTGGTGATTTGGATCGCGAAGACGTTCGACTACATCAACCGCGTTTCTTAACGCTTCCCACTTAGCGATCTACAAGGGTATGTAGATCCACTCTCCCTCTCGTAGATGCTCATCACCATGGATAGATCTTGTGTGTGCGTAGGAAAAAAAATTTGTTTCCCATGCAACGTTCCCCAACACACCATAGACCTACGGGTCCGTAGGCGGTAGCTAGATGGCTTCCTCTCTCTCTCTCTTTTGATTCTCAATACAATGGTCTCTTGGAGATCTATTTGATGTAAACTTTTGCGGTGTGTTTGTTGGGATCCGATGAATTTTGAGTTCATGATCAGTTTCTATCCATGAATATTATTTGAGTCTTCTTTGATCTCTTATATGCATGATTACTTATAGCCTCGTATTTCTTCTTCGAATCTTTGGTTTAGTTAGGCCGACTAGATCGATTTTTCTTGCCATGGGAAGAGTTGCTTTGTGATGGGTTTGATCTTGCGGTGTCCTTTCCCAGTGATAGAAAGGGCAGCAAGGCACGCATGTATCGTTGCCATTAAGGATACAAGATGGGGTCTATTCCTACATGAATAGATCTTGTCTACATCATGTCATCGTTCTTATTGCATTACTCCATTTTTCCATGAACTTAATACACTAGATGCATGCTGGATAGCGGTCAATGTGTGGAGTAATAGTGGTAGATGTGTTGGGGAACGTTGCATGGGAAACAAAAAATTTCCTACGCACACACAAGATCTATCCATGGTGATGAGCATCTACGAGAGGGAGAGTGAATCTACATACCCTTGTAGATCGCTAAGCGGAAGCGTTTAAGAAACGCGGTTGATGTAGTCGAACGTCTCCGCGATCCAAATCGCAAGTCGTCCCTCGATCCGATCACGAACTAGCACCGAACGGACGACACCTCCGCGTTCAACACACGTACGGCTTGATGACGCCTTCACTTCCTCGATCCAGCGAGCGATGGTGAAGTAGTGGTTGAGTTCCAGCAGCACGACGGCGTGGTGATGGTGGTGAGGAACAATCTCTGCAGGGCTTCGCCAAGCACTACGGAGATTATGACGGAGGAACTAGAGGGTTAGGGTTGCCGCACACGGCTTGGGGAAATCTTGATGTGTCCCGTGTGCTAGCCCTGCCCCTCTATTTATATGTTGAGCCTTGGGGTCTAAACTTGGAGTAAAAGCCTCCTCCAGGTCGGTTTTGCCCGCACAAGGTCGGTTTGGCCCGCAGGAAAAGAGTCCAACTCGGATCCCTGCCGAACCGTGCACAGCCGCGCACAAGCGGTAGTACCGCTCACAAGCGGTAGTACCGCTTGGGCGGTAGTACCGCTTCACACAAGCGGTAGTACCGCTCGGGCGGTAGTACCGCTTACGCGGCAGCAAAACTACTTTTGCACTTTCCAATACCTCGTGGGCTTTATCCCTTTGGCCCATATAAAGTGTTGCTGCACCCGAACACTTCGGTAAACATCCGAAACCCCTTCCGGTGAACTCCGGAACCCTTCCGGAGATCAAAACACTATTATCACATATATCAATCTTTACCTCCAGACTATTCCGGAGATCCTCGTCATGTCCGGGATCTTATCCGGGACTCCGAACAACTTTCGGTCACCAACATAATAACTCAATTATACTAATCGTCACCAAACGTTAAGTGTGTAGACCCTGCGGGTTCGAGAACTATGTAGACATGACCGAGACACCTCTACGGCCAATAACCAATAGCGGGACCTGGATGCCCATATTGGCTCCTACATATTCTACGAAGATCTTTTATCGGTCGAACCTCTATGTCAAGGATTCAGTTAATCCCGTATGCTGTTCCCTTTGTTCTTCGGTATGTTACTTGCCCGAGATTCGATCGTCGGTATCACTATACCTAGTTCAATCTCGTTACCGGCAAGTCTCTTTACTCGCTCCGTAATACAAGATCCTGTGGCTAACTCTTTAGTCACTTTGCTTGCAAGGCTCAATGTGATGTTGTATTACTGAGTGGGCCCTGAGATACCTCTCCGTCACACGGAGTAACAAATCCCAGTCTTGATCCATGCCAACCCAACAGACACCCTCGGAGATACCTGTAGAGCACCTTTATAGTCACCCAGTTACGTTGCGACGTTTGATACACACAAGGTATTCCTCTGGTGTCAGTGAGTTGCATGATCTCATGGTCAAAGGAACAGATACTTGACATGCAGAAAACAATAGCAATAAACTGACACGATCAAATGCTACGTTTACAGTTTGGGTCTTGTCCATCACATCATTCTCCTAATGATGTGATCCCGTTATCAAATGACATCTCATGTCAATGGCTAGGAAACCTTAACCATCTTTGATCAACGAGCTAGTCAACTAGAGGCTTACTAGGGACACGGTGTTGTCTATGTACCCACACATGTATTTGAGTTTCCAATCAATACAATTATAGCATGGATAATAAACGATTATCATGAACAAGGAAATATAATAATAACCAATTTATTATTGCCTCTAGGGCATATTTCCAACAGTCTCCCACTTGCACTAGAGTCAATAATCTAGTTCACATCACTATGTGATTTACATTGTAATGAATCGAACACCCATGCAGTTCTGGTGTTGTTCATGTTTAGCCCTTGGAAGAGGTTTAGTCATCGGATCTGCAACATTTAGATCCGTGTGTACTTTGCAAATATTTATGTCGTCCTCCTTGATGTAATCGCGGATGGAATTGAAACGTCGCTTTATGTGTCTGGTCCTCTTGTGAAATCTTGGTTCCTTGGCTAGAGCAATTGCACCAGTATTATCACAGAACAGAGTCATTGGGTTAAGTGCACTAGGCACTACTCCAAGATCTATCATGAACTCCTTCATCCAGACACCTTCCTTCGCCGCCTCCGAGGCAGCGATGTACTCCGCTTTGCATGTAGAATCTGCTACCACGCTTTGCTTGGAACTGCACCAGCTAACCGCACCCCCATTTAGAATAAATACGTATCCGGTTTGCGACTTTGAGTCATCCGGATCAGTGTCAAAGCTTGCATCGACGTAACCCTTTACGACGAGCTCTTGATCACCTCCATAAACGAGAAACATGTCCTTAGTCCTTTTCAGGTACTTCAGGATATTCTTGACCGCCGTCCAGTGTTTCATTCCTGGATCACTTTGAAACCTTCCGACCATACTTATGGCAAGGCTGACATCGGGTCTTGTGCACAACATTGCATACATGATAGAGCCTATGGCCGAAGCATAGGGGATGACACTCATCTTTTCTCTATCTTCTGCAGTCACTGGGCATTGAGTCTTACTCAACTTCATACCTTGCAATACAGGCAAGAACCCCTTCTTGGACTGATCCATTTTGAACTTCTTCAAAACTTTGTCAAGGTATGTGCTTTGTGAAAGTCCTATTAAGCGTCTCGATCTATCTCTATAGATCTTGATGCCTAATATGAAAGCAGCTTCTCCTAGGTCCTTCATTGAAAAACTCTTGTTCAAATATTCCTTCACGCTTTCCAGCATTTCTATATTGTTTCCAATCAGTAATATGTCATCCACATATAATATTAGAAACGCTATAGAGCTCCCACTCACTTTCTTGTAAATACAAGCTTCTCCGTAAACTTGTATAAACTCGAACGCTTTGATCACCTCATCAAAACGAAGATTCCAACTCCGAGATGCTTGCACCAGTCCATAAATGGATCGCTGGAGTTTGCAAACTTTGTCAGCATTCTCTGGATCGACAAAACCTTCTGGTTGCATCATATACAACTCTTCCTTAAGGTAACCGTTAAGGAACGCTGTTTTGACATCCATCTGCCAAATTTCATAATCGAAAAAAGGCAGCTATTGCTAACATGATTCTGACGAACTTAAGCATCGCTACGGGTGAGAAGGTCTCATCGTAGTCAACTCCTTGAACTTGTGAAAAACCCTTTGCCACAAGTCGAGCTTTATAGACGGTGACATTACCGTCCGCGTCCGTCTTCCTCTTAAAGATCCATTTGTTCTGAATGGCTTTACGCCCTTCAGGTAATACTTCCAAAGTCCATACTTTGTTTTCATACATGGATCCCATCTCGGATTTCATGGCCTCTAACCACTTCTCGGAATCCGGGCCCATCATCGCTTCTCCATAGCTCGTAGGTTCATCGTTGTCTAACAACATGACCTCTAAGACAGGGTTGCCGTACCACTCGGGAGCAGTACGCGTCCTTGTCGACCTACGAGGTTCGATAGCAACTTGATCCAAAGCTTCATGATCATCATCATTAACTTCCTCTTCAGCTAATGTAGGCTCCACAGAAACAACTTTCTGCGCTGCGCTACTCTCGGGTTGAAGTAAAGGTTCAACAACCTCATCAAGTTCTATCTTCCTCCCACTCAATTCTTTCGAGAGAAACTCTTTCTCAAGAAATGTTCCGTTTTTAGCGACAAACACTTTGCCTTCGGATCTGAGGTAGAAGGTATACCCAACTGTCTCTTTTGGGTATCCTATGAAGACGCATTTCTCCGCTTTGGGTTCCAGCTTTTCAGGCTGAAGCTTTTTGACATAAGCATCACATCCCCAAACTTTAAGAAACGACAGCTTTGGCTTCTTGCCAAACCAAAGTTCATATGGCGTCGTCTCAACGGATTTCGATGGTGCCCTATTTAAAGTGAATGCAGCTGTCTCTAATGCATAACCCCAAAACGATAGTGGCAAATCGGCAAGAGACATCATAGATCGCACCATATCCAATAAGGTTCGATTACGACGTTCGGACACAGCATTACGCTGTGGTGTTCCAGGCGGTGTCAATTGTGAAACAATTCCACACTGTCTTAAGTGACTGCCAAACTCATAACTCAGATATTCTCCTCCTCGATCAGATCGTAGGAATTTAATCTTCTTGTTACGATGATTCTCAACTTCACTCTGAAATTGTTTGAACTTTTCAAATGTTTCAGACTTGTGTTTCATTAAGTAAATATACCCATATCTACTTAAGTCATCAGTGAAGGTGAGAAAGTAACGATAACCACCGCGCGCCTCAATGCTCATCGGACCGCACACATCAGTATGTATGATTTCCAATAAGTCACTTGCCCGTTCCATTGTTCCAGAGAACGGCGTTTTAGTCATCTTGCCCATGAGGCATGGCTCACATGTGTCAAGTGATTCAAAATCAAGTGACTCCAAAAGTCCATCAGCATGGAGCTTCCTCATGCGTTTTACGCCAATATGACCTAAACGGCAGTGCCACAAGAAAGTGGTATTATCATTATCAATTCTACATCTTTTGGCATCAATGTTATGAACATGTGTATCATTACTATCGAGATTCAATAAGAATAAACCCCTCATATTGGGTGCATGACCATAAAAGATATTACTCATATAAATAGAACAACCATTATTCTCTGATTTAAATGAGTAACCGTCTCGCAATAAACAAGATCCAGATATAATGTTCATGCTTAACGCAGGCACCAAATAACACTTATTTAGGTTCATCACTAATCCCGACGGTAATCGAAGAGCGAGCGTGCCGACGGCGATCACATCAACCTTGGAACCATTTCCCACGCGCATCGTCACTTCGTCCTTTGCCAGCCTCCGTTTATTCCGCAGTTCCTGTTTTGAGTTGCAAATATGAGCAACCGCACCGGTATCAAATACCCAGGCACTACAACGAGAGTTGGTAAGGTACACATCAATAACATGTATATCATATATACCTTGTTTGTTGTTGGCCGCCTTCTTGTCAGCCAAATACTTGGGGCAATTCCGCTTCCAGTGTCCAGTTCCCTTGCAATGAAAACACACAGTTTCTGGTTTGGGTCCAGCCTTGGGTTTCTTCATGAGAGGAGCAAATGCTTTGCCACTCTTCTTGGAGTTACCCTTCTTACCCTTGCCATTTTTCTTGAAACTAGTGGTTTTATTGACCATCAACACTTGATGCTCCTTCTGAATTTCAGACTCAGCGGCTTTCAGCATCGCAAACAGCTCGGCGACTGACTTGTTCATCCCGTGCATGTTATAGTTCAACACGAAGCTCTTGTAGCTAGGTGGCAATGATTGAAGAACTCTGTCAGTGATAGCCTCTGGCGGAAGGGGCATCCCTAACTCAGCCAGACGGGTGGAGTACCCAGACATTCTGAGCACGTGATCACTGATAGACCCGTTCTCCTCCATCTTGCAAGCATAGAATTTGTCGGAGATCTCATATCTCTCGATCCGGGCATTCTTCTGAAAGATAAACTTCAACTCCTGGAACATCTCATATGCTCCATGACGTTCAAAACGTCTTTGAAGTCCCGGTTCTAAGCCATACAACATTGCACATTGAACTATTGAGTAATCAGAACGAGCCTGCCAGGCGTTCACAACGTCTAGAGACTCAACTG
Organism: Elymus sibiricus; assembly: GCA_039707655.1. NCBI lineage: Eukaryota > Viridiplantae > Streptophyta > Magnoliopsida > Poales > Poaceae > Elymus > Elymus sibiricus. The sequence continues at coordinate 310,260,796 of CM077671.1, forward strand.
GAGCGGGTGGATCACCAAGCGGTGCATCAAGGACATAAGCCTTCTGGGAAGCCGTAAGGATAATCCTTAGATTACGGGCCCAGTCCACAAAGTTACTTCCATCATCTTTCAACTTAGCTTTCTCTAGGAACGCATTAAAATTCAGGGGTGCTACTGCGCGAGCCATGATCTACAACATAAATATAGCAAAGACAACTTTAGACTATTGTTCTAGATAATGAGTTTAGTTAATCATATTATTTAAAAAACTCCCACTCAAATTGACATCCCTCCGGGCATTCGAGTGTAACATGATCCAAATCCACCAACTCAAGTCCGATCATCACGTGAGTCGAGGTGGTTTCAATGGTGAACATCTTCATGTTGATCATATCTACTATATGACTCATGTTCGACCTTTCGGTCTCTTGTGTTCCGAGGCCATGTCTGTACATGCTAGGCTCGTCAAGTTTAACCCGAGTGTTTCCGCACGTGCAACATGGCTTACACCCGTTGTATGTGAACGTAGAGTCTATCACACCCGATCATCACGGCGTGTCTCGAAACGACGAACTTTCGCAACGGTGCACATTCGGGGAGAACACAATTTTATCTTGAAATTTAAGTGAGGGATCACCTTATAATGCTACCGTCATCCTAAGCAAAATAAGATGCATAAAAGGATTAACATCACATGCAAATCATAAGTGACATGATATGGCCATGAACTTGTGCTTTTGATCTCCATCTCCAAAGCACCGGCATGATCTCCATCGTCACCGGCATGACACCATGATCTCCATCATCTTGATCTCCATCAACGTGTCGCCATGAGGTTGTCGCGCCGACTGTTGCTTCCACGACTATTGCTAACGATTAGCGATAAAGTAAAGCATTACATAGCGCTTAATGATTGACACGCAGGTCATACAATAATTAAAGACAACTCTATGGCTCCTGCCAGTTGCCGTACTCATCGACATGCAAGTCGTGATATTCTATACAACACATGATCATCTCATACATCACATATATCTCATCATGTAATTGGCCATATCACATCACAACATACCCTGCAAAAACAAGTTAGACGTCCTCTAATTGTTGTTGCAAATTTTACGTGGCTGCTACGGGTTTGCAAGAACCGTTCTTACCTACGCAAAACCACAACGTGGTGTAGTGATTGCTTTTTGATCTTCTAAAAGAACCCTCTTCATTGAAATCGATTCGACTAAAGTGAGAGAGACAGACACCCGCTAGCCATCTTTATACAACGAAGTTACATGTTAGTTGAAGGAACCTGTCTCGCGTAAGTGTACGCGTAATGTCGGTCCGGGCCGCTTCATCTCACAGTACCGCCGAATCAAATATCAACTAGTAACGGCAAGCAATATGTATACACCCACGCCCACAACTCGTTTGTGTTCTACTCGAGATCTCATCTACGCATAGACCTAGCTCAGATGCCACTGTTGGGGAACGTTGCATGGGAAACAAAAAATTTCCTACGCACACACAAGATCTATCCATGGTGATGAGCATCTACGAGAGGGAGAGTGAATCTACATACCCTTGTAGATCGCTAAGCGGAAGCGTTTAAGAAACGCGGTTGATGTAGTCGAACGTCTCCGCGATCCAAATCGCAAGTCGTCCCTCGATCCGATCACGAACTAGCACCGAACGGATGGCACCTCCGCGTTCAACACACGTACGGCTTGATGACGCCTTCACTTCCTCGATCCAGCGAGCGTTGGTGAAGTAGTGGTTGAGTTCCAGCAGCACGACGGCGTGGTGATGGTGGTGAGGAACAATCTCGGCAGGGCTTCGCCAAGCACTACGGAGATTATGACGGAGGAACTAGAGGGTTAGGGTTGCCGCACACGGCTTGGGGAAATCTTGATGTGTCCCGTGTGCTAGCCCTGCCCCTCTATTTATATGTTGAGCCTTGGGGTCTAAACTTGGAGTAAAAGCCTCCTCCAGGTCGGTTTTGGCCGCACAAGGTCGGTTTGGCCCGCAGGAAAAGAGTCCAACTCGGATCCCTGCCGAACCGTGCACAGCCGCGCACAAGCGGTAGTACCGCTCACAAGCGGTAGTACCGCTTGGGCGGTAGTACCGCTTCACACAAGCGGTAGTACCGCTCGGGCGGTAGTACCGCTTCACCAAGCGGTAGTACCGCTTACGCGGCAGCAAAACTACTTTTGCACTTTCCAATACCTCGTGGGCTTTATCCCTTTGGCCCATATAAAGTGTTGCTGCACCCGAACACTTCGGTAAACATCCGAAACCCCTTCCGGTGAACTCCGGAACCCTTCCGGAGATCAAAACACTATTATCACATATATCAATCTTTACCTCCAGACTATTCCGGAGATCCTCGTCATGTCCGGGATCTTATCCGGGACTCCGAACAACTTTCGGTCACCAACATAATAACTCAATTATACTAATCGTCACCAAACGTTAAGTGTGTAGACCCTGCGGGTTCGAGAACTATGTAGACATGACCGAGACACCTCTACGGCCAATAACCAATAGCGGGACCTGGATGCCCATATTGGCTCCTACATATTCTACGAAGATCTTTTATCGGTCGAACCTCTATGTCAAGGATTCAGTTAATCCCGTATGCTGTTCCCTTTGTTCTTCGGTATGTTACTTGCCCGAGATTCGATCGTCGGTATCACTATACCTAGTTCAATCTCGTTACCGGCAAGTCTCTTTACTCGTTCCGTAATACAAGATCCTGTGGCTAACTCTTTAGTCACTTTGCTTGCAAGGCTCAATGTGATGTTGTATTACCGAGTGGGCCCTGAGATACCTCTCCGTCACACGGAGTAACAAATCCCAGTCTTGATCCATGCCAACCCAACAGACACCCTCGGAGATACCTGTAGAGCACCTTTATAGTCACCCAGTTACGTTGCGACGTTTGATACACACAAGGTATTCCTCTGGTGTCAGTGAGTTGCATGATCTCATGGTCAAAGGAACAGATACTTGACATGCAGAAAACAATAGCAATAAACTGACACGATCAAATGCTACGTTTACAGTTTGGGTCTTGTCCATCACATCATTCTCCTAATGATGTGATCCCGTTATCAAATGACATCTCATGTCAATGGCTAGGAAACCTTAACCATCTTTGATCAACGAGCTAGTCAACTAGAGGCTTACTAGGGACACAGTGTTGTCTATGTACCCACACATGTATTTGAGTTTCCAATCAATACAATTATAGCATGGATAATAAACGATTATCATGAACAAGGAAATATAATAATAACCAATTTATTATTGCCTCTAGGGCATATTTCCAACAAGATGCAGGCAGGAGTCGGTCTACTTATCTTGGACGTGATGCCTATATAATGATCATCGTCTTGGATATCGTCATGATTATTTGATCTTCTATCAGTTGCCCAACAGTAATTTGTTCACCCACCATGTGCTATACTCATGAGAGAAGCCACTAGTGAAACCTACGGCCCCCGGGTCTACTTTTCCAACATATTGCTTTCCGATCTATCTTTTTGCTTCTTTGTTTTTAGATCTACTATTCCAAAAACCCAAAAATATATTGCTGCACTTTTTATTTGCCCTTTTTATTTTGTGTTCTTGAGAGATCTATCTCTCCAATCTATCATATCCTAATCTATCTTTTTACCGTAGAGAGATTGACAACCTCTCTTTCGCATCGGGTTGCAAGTATTTGTTCTTTGTGTGCAGGTGATGCTTATTAGGTGGTGGTGATCTTCCTACTGGTTCGATACCTTGGTTTCATAACTGAGGGAAATACTTACCGTTGCTGTGCTGCATCATCACTTCCTCTTTGGGGAAATACCGACGCAGTCTCAAGCCACGTCACACATATGTAGAAATATGCTCTAACAAGTAGTCTCACCTATGTGCACCAACAACTTATGCTAAGCAATATAAATAACTAAGTGATAGCAAGATATATAACATGAAACATTATGGCTATCACAAAGTAAAGTGCATAAGTAAAGGGCTTGGTTAAGAGATAACCGAGGCACGCAGAGACGACGATGTATCGTGAAGTTCACACCCTTGCGGATGCTAATCTCCATTTGGAGCGGTGTGGAGGCAAAATGCTCCCCAAGAAGCCACTAGGGCCACTGTAATCTCCTCACTCCCTCACACAATGCAATATGCAGTGATTCCAGTAAGGGACCCTTGAGGGCGGTCACCGAACCCGTACAAAAAGCAACCCTTGGGGCGGTCACTGAACCCGTACACTTTGGTAACCCTTGGGGGCGTCACCAGAACCCATACAAATTGCTCGGGGCGATCTTCACAACCTACTTGGAGACCCCGACGCTTGCCCGGAGCTTTACACCACAATGATTAAGCTCCGAGACACCACCAACCGTCTAGGGCGCCAAAGCACCCAAGAGGCACAAGCTCTAGGGTGCCCAAACACCCAAGAGTAATAAGCTTCTCAACTTTTCACATCCACGTATCACCGTGGAGAACTCAAATCGATGCAACTAATGCAATGGCAAGAACACATGAAATGGTCAAGTCCCTCACACTCAAGTCCCACCACAACAACAAAAGTTATGGAGGAATATGAGAGGAAGAACAAGGAGCTCACAAAGAACTCCAAAATCAAGATCCAAGGGGCTCCCCTCACTTAGAGGAGAATATGATTGGTGGAAATGTGGATCTAGATCTCCTCTCTCTTTTCCATCAAAAAGGAGCAATAATGATTGGAGGGATTGAGAGTTAGCAAGCTCGAAGAAGGTCAATAATGGGGGAAGAACACGAGCTCAAAGGATAAGAAGCAATGGGGAAGAATACCCCCTTTTATAGGTGGGGGAAAATCCAATCGTTATGCCCCAGCCCGCACACAAGCAGTACTACCGCTCGGGCCAACGGTATTACCGCTAGGAGTGGTACTACCACTCTACAACCGCTCAACTATCGCTGAAAAACGACGAGTAACAGAAGACTAAAATAAGCAGAAGTAGCAACGGCAGCAGGCAGCGTAAGTAGCGCCTAAAGCAGTACTACCGCTGTGGACGAAGTGGTACTACCGCCTGAGGCGGTACAACCCCCTACCACCGCTGAGAGAAAGCGAGAGACTAGTACCCAAATGTAAGCGGTAGTGCCCGCGGCACTGGACATCGGTAATACCGCGCAAGTGATACTACCGTTGCGTATCCACAAGAATTCCTTGGCAGAAAACAGATGGAGAAGAAGACCGAAACCGCCATAACTTTCGCATATGAGCTCCGAATTGAGCAAACTCAAGCTTGTTGGATAGAGGACAACAAGAGCTATCCAAGAAATTGTTCGTTATATTAAGAAAAAGAAATGGAGAATAAATGCCACTAGGATAAGGAAGATGACATTCCCAAATATTATCCGGTAAAATCTCCAACACCGAAAATACAAAGATGATGCATACGAAATCCGTTTTCGATGAACTTGATCTTATCACGATGAAGACCATAAGCTCCAAAGCTCACATGGAGAAAATCCAAACAAGTACCAAGAAAGATGATGATGCCAAGAATGCAATGGTTTGAGCTCTCAACGAACAATACAATCATGCTACTCACTCGAGAGCCCCCCTTGATAGTATGGCTATCGAACCTATAAACCGGTCTCCCAACTACCACATGAGACCGATAAAATAGAAAACCTATCAAGGACAAACCTTTTCCTTGAGCATAGTCCACTTGAGCTAGATGATGACGATCTTGTCCCCCTCAAGACGGACCACCTTTCTTGATTGTGCCGACCCGATGAAGACTAGTAGATTGCTCCCCCATACTCCACTATGGGCGAGCCTCTCTTCGGCGCATCTTCACATGTCCATTATAACCATAATGGAAGGCAAGCTTCAAGCATGTGATCTCTTCGTGATGCTCCACTTGTACTTGCACAACACAACCTTGATGACGATCACCACTTGATGTCATCCTCCATGGATTGTATGGGATCTTCCTTTTGATGGATGCCCATGGAAACATACCTAACCCCACAAAGATCATGGGTTAGTACACAAAAGTGTGATGGACAATACTTACCATACCGTGAGAACCTTTGTATCTCATCTTCTCTCTTCATAAAGATGATGTCTTGAAGGTAAACATGAATGTTCACACATTCTTCTTCTTCAAGACATGCTTGCAATAAGCTCAACTCTCACATGACCAATCTTTGGATAAATCCTTGAATACCGCCTTGGTCATCACATAAACTCCTTCAAACAAACAAATGGACTTCAAGAAATGCCTATGGACAAATCCTTGAAGTAAACTCAAAGCAACCATTAGTCCATAGGGACCGTCATCAATTACCAAAACCACACATGGAGAAATATGCTCTAACACAAGGTGATGAAGACAACTGCAAGTTAGAACAAGTTATCTTGAAAATTTATCTTACGCTTTATAATGCCTTAGTCAATGTCCAGAACCCATCTTCCTGTTTTTTCACCTTTATTTGTTTTCTTTACATGACTTGATAAACAGAGACATTGTGATAACTAGATGTATGATCCTCATGTGGTTCACTTCTTATGGACCAATCCATATTTATCGTTCAGTTTGAGATTTTTGACTACCAGTGCGACCTTGCACGCTTACATCACCATCGGTTGGCTCCTATTGAGCCAGAGATTTGTATCAAGGATATCAACTCGAAACTATGTATGAGCTACCAACGACATGAGATCTGGACTGATTGATGATATTCCAGCTCTTAACGGATTCTCGAGGTTATATTCGCATTTCGTTAATGCTCTGAGCCAAGTCTCCAACCTTCCCGTGTTGTGAAATGTCTCTAACTAACATGGAGTCGCATGTCCCTTTGTATGCTACAACAGTCCTTGTGAATAGAACATATGTGGTCGGGACCTTTCTATGATACAACAATTAAGTAGCAGTATATACTCTCTGAATATTTTTTCTATTTTGGGTAAGTTTATAGGTAGTTCTTCTGTGGGAGTTGTGTGCGGTAGTGAGTTCAATCTTGCGGTGACCCATCCCAGTGACAAAAAGGGAATGAGCATGTATTGTATTGTATTGTATTGTATTGTTGCTATTAAGAATAAAATAATGGTTTCTTTATCACACTTGGATTATAGTTTTAATATCTACATTATGTCATCTTGCTTATTGTAGTACTCTGTTTATTATGAACTTAATACCTCGAGATGCATGCTGGATAGCGGTCTTTAGGTGGAGTATTATTTGTAGATGAAGTTGGATCGTATTGCCTATATGAGATTGTGACATAAATGATCATGGTCCTAAATATAAATATTGCAATTTAGCCACTACCCAACTGTAATTTGTCCACCATAATACATTTATCTTGCTCGGAGAGATGCCACTTGTGAAACTATGCCCCCTTGGGTCTATCTTATTTAATTATATACATCGTTACAACTGCTTTTCTTGTTGTTCTATATTTATTATTTTACCCATTTATCACTTTCTACCATTCCATACAATTTATCCTTGTAACTAGAAGGACATGAAGCTTGACAACCATCTTGAAATGTTGGGGGCAAGATTGTTTTGTCTTTGGTGTGCAAGTATCAATGATTTAGGTTACAGAAGAAAGTCCAACTAATTCGATAAAATTTGGTTCTCAATCAAGGGAAATACTTATTGCTAGGTTACTTCACCCTTACCCTTGAGGGTTACCCAACCATTCTCACGGGAGAGCAAACAGTGGTCACCATGAGCATAAAGGACATATCCATGGGGTCAAAAGGGTGCTCACCTCACCGCAGTGGAGATCGTAGCGGAGTGGCTCGGTCGTTGATGAAAGTCGACGCTTGGCGTGGCTTGAGACTGCGTCGGTATTTCCCCAAAGAGGAAGGGATGATGCAGCACAACGACGGTAAGTATTTCCCTCAGTTATGAAACCAAGGTATCGAACCAGTAGGAGGATCACCACCACCTAATAAATAGCACCCGCACACAAAGAACAAATACTTGCAACCCGACGCGAAAGAGAGGTTGTCAATCTCTCTACGGTAAAAAGATAGATTATGATATGATAGATTGGAGAGATAGATCTCTCAAGAATGCAAAATAAAAATGGCAAATAAAAAGTGCAGCAATATATTTTTGGGTTTTTTGGAATAATAGATTTGAAAACAAAAGAGGCAAAAAGATAGATCGGAAAGCAATATGTTGGAAAAGTAGACCCGGGGGCCGTAGGTTTCACTAGTGGCTTCTCTCATGAGTATAGCACACGGTGGGTGAACAAATTACTGTTGGGCAATTGATAGAAGATCAAATAATCATGATGATATCCAAGGCGATGATCATTATATAGGCATCACGTCCAAGATAAGTAGACCGACTCCTGCCTGCATCTACCACTATTACTCCACACATCGACCGCTATCCAGCATGCATCTAGTGTATTAAGTTCATGGAAAAACGGAGTAATGCAATAAGAACGATGACATGATGTAGACAAGATCTATTCATGTAGGAATAGACCCCATCTTGTTATCCTTAATGGCAACGATACATGCGTGCCTTGCTGCCCCTTCTGTCACTGGGAAAGGACACCGCAAGATAGAAACCATCACAAAGCACCTATTCCCATGGCAAGAAAAATCGATCTAGTTGGCCTAACTAAACCAAAGATTCGAAGAAGAAATACGAGACTATAAGTAATCATGCATATAAGAGATCAAAGAAGACTCAAATAATATTCATGGATTGAAACTGATCATGAACTCAAAATTCATCAGATCCCAACAAACACACCGCAAAAGTTTACATCAAATAGATCTCCAAGAGACCATTGTATTGAGAATCAATAGAGAGAGAGAGAGGAAGCCATCTAGCTACTGCCCGTGACCCGTAGGTCTATGGTGGACTACTCACGCATCATCGGAGAGGCACCAATGAGGATGATGAACCCCTCCGTGATGGTGTTAGATCGGATCTCGAGGCTCTGGAAATTGTGGCGGCTGGATGTGTTTTTCGTCGACTCCCTTAGGGTTTCTGGAATATTTGGGAATTTATAGGCATCAGAGGCGGTGGAGAGGGGCCTCGTGGAGGGCACAACCCATCAGGGGGCGCCGGGGGCCTCTAGCGCGCCCTGGTGGGTTGTGGTCTCCACAGCCCACATCTCTGGCACTTCTTTGGCTCACTGGGTGTCTTCTGGTCCAAAAAAAATCTCCAAAAAGTTTTGTAGTGATTGGACTCCGTTTGGTATTGATATTCTGCGAAGTAAAAAACAAGCAAAAACAACAACTGGCACTTTGGCACTATGTCAATAGGTTAGTCCCAAAAAATGATATAAAGTTGTTATAAAGTGATTGTAAAACATCCAAGAATGATATATAACAGCATGGAACAAGCAAAATTATAGATACGTTGGAGACGTATCAGCATCCCCAAGCTTAATTCCTACTCGTCCTCGAGTAGGTAAATGATAAAAACAGAATTTTTGATGTGGAATGCTGCCTAACATGTTCATCTCATATTCTTTTCTTTGTAGCGTGGACATTTGGACTTTAGATGATTCAAAGCAATAGTCTAGTTTTAACATAATGACTTCAATACTCAAGCATGCCAACAAGCAACCATGTCTTTCAAAATATCAACACTAAAGAAAGTTATCCCTAGCCCTTCATGTTCAATCATTGATCCATTCATGAAACACACTCAAATATTAGCTATACCCAATGCTCAAGTACGATCATAGTGCCCCTTAGTTGGTGCTTTATAAGAGAAGATGGAGACTCAAAGTAAAAATAAAAATTGCATAAAGTAAATAGATAGGCCCTTCGCAGAGGGAAGTAGGGATTTCTAGAGGTGCTAGAGCTCAAAGTTTAAATTGAGGGAGAGAAATATTTTGAGTGGCATGCCTTTCCTGTCAACAAAAACGACAAAGTAGTTCACAATACTTTCCATGCTAGATATATCATAGGCGGTTCCCAAACAGAAAATGAAGTTTTTTCCTTTTTCCACCATTCTTTGACATTCCATGGCTGGCCGTATCCACGGTTGCCTTCCATACCAACACTTTCCAAGGAATTTATTATTTGACAACATAAAGTAAAAAAAATCATTTCGGGAATGGGCATCCCTATTACCGCCGCACTCTCGTGCAATGACAAGTGAATAAACACTCATCTTGAGAATAACACATGTAGCATGGAAAAATATTGGACACCCCCTACCGTTTCATGAGCGGTACGAGCACACAAAAAGGAAATTTAGAGATGACACATACAAATTTGCTTAGAACGGCACGGAAATACCACATGTAGGTAGGTATGGTGGACTCATAAGGCAAAACTTGGTTTAAGGATTTTGGATGCACAAGTAGTATTTCTAGTTAGTACAAATGGAGGCTAGCAAATAGATTGAGAAGAAACCAACCAAGAAATGAAAATTCACATAAGCAAGCATTGAGCATAACTAAAACCGAATAATGCACCATAAGTAGGATGTAATTTCATTGCATAACTATTGACTTTCGTGCATGCATAGTAAATCACCAACCTTAACACCAATATTCTTACTAAAGCATAATTACTCACTAACATGACTCACATATTACTATCATCATGTCTCAAAACTATTACAAGAAATCAAGTTTAATTTATCCAATGATCTTCATGAAAGTTTTTATTATATCCTCCTTGGATATCTATCACTTTGGGACTAGTTTCATATATTGCCATTGCTTTTGACAAGCTCAAACAAATTTAAGTGAAGCACATGAGCACAAAGATTTCATCTCTCAAAATAGTATAAGTGAAGCATGAGAGGATTTCTACAAAATTTACTAACTCTCAAATTAATCTAAGTGAAGCACAAGAGTATTTCTACAAAAATTTCCAAGCACACCGTGCTCAAAAAGATATAAGTGAAGCACTAGAGCAATTCTATAGCTCAAAAAGTTTAAGTGAAGCATATAGAGCAATTCTAACAAATCATAGCATAATTTTGGCTCTCTCAAATAGGTGTGTCTAGCAAGGATACAAGTGACAAACTAACAAGCAAAGCAAGCAAAGACTCAAATGATACAAGACGCTCCAAGCGAAACTCATGATATGTGACGAATACAAATATAGCTCCAAGTAAAATACCGATGGTCGTTAGAAGAAAGAGGGGATGCCACTCGGGGCATCCCAAGCTTAGTTACTTGTTTATCTTTGGATATATCTTTGGGGTGCTGTAGCATACCCAAGCTTAGGCTCTTTTCACTCCTTATTCCTTCATCCATCGTGATCTCACCCAAAACTTGAAAACTTCAATCACACAAAACTCAACAAAACCTTCGTGAGATCTGTTAGTATAATAAAGCAAATCACTACTTTAGGTACTGTTGCAAACCCATTCATATTTTATTATTGCATAATATCTACTGTATTTTAACTTTACCATGGCTCATACCCTTCAATATAACCCATAGATTCATCAAAACAAGCACACAATGCAACGAAAACAGAATCTGTCTTAAACAGAACAGTAAGTAATCTGTACTCTAACCATACTTCTGTAACTCTAAAAATTCTGAAAAATTAGGAAAACATAAAGAATTTGTATAGAAACACTATGTTGAAATTTCCGCTCAATATCACGTTCCATTAAAAAATGAAAATTTTAACACTGGACGAAAAGTTTATGTTTCAGATTCAGCATTGTTTCTACGCATCTTATGAATCATCCTAAAGGCTCTACTTGGCACAAACACTAAATAAAACATAAAAACACAATCATAACAGAGGCATAATTGTGTCAACACTCAAAAACAGAAAGGAAAAAGTAAAAATAAATTTATTCATTGGGTTGCCTCCCAACAAGCGCTATCGTTTTACGCCCCTAGCTAGGCATAACACATAGATTCAAGTATTGTCATCTTTGGTTTTAGATCCATAGGATGCTCTCATGATTGATTCGTATGGTGGCTTAATTCTTGTTCTAGGAAAGTGTTCCATACCCTTTCTTAGTGGAAACTGAAACCTAATATTGCCTTCTTTCATATCAATCACGGCACCTATAGTACATAAGAACGGTCTACCAAGTATAATGGGACAAGACGGATTGCAATCAATATCAAGAACAATAAAATCTATGGACACATAGTTCCTATTTGCAAGAATAAGAACATCATTAATTCTTCCCAAAGACTTTTTAATAGTAGAATCCGCCAAGTGCAAATTAAGAGAACATTCTTCAATATTGGTGAGACCAAGCACATCACATAAAGATTTCGGAATCGTGGAAACACTAGCACCCAAATCACATAAAGCAAAGCACTCATAATTTTTAATCATGACTTTAATAGTAGGTTCCCACTCATCATGTAATTTTCTAGGAATAGAAATCTTCAACTCCAACTTTTCTTCAAAAGATTTCATCATGGCATCAACGATATGTTTAGTGAAAGCTTTATTTTGTTCATAAGCATGGGGTGAATTCAACATGGATTGCAGCAAAGAAATACATTCAATCAAAGAGAAACTATCATAATTAAAGTCTTTGCAATCCAAAATAGTGGGCACATCACTAGTTAAAGTTTTGACCTCTTCAATCCCACTTTCATCAAATTTTTCATCAAGATTTTCACCCTCCAAATTATTGGGACGCCTTCTAGCTAAAGTTAACTTTACTTCAGTCCCTTTATCATCAATCTTAATATTACTAAACAAGGAATCAATAGAATAAACACCAATCACTTTAAGATCTTCATCATTTTTATCGAGGCAATCACTAGAAAACAATTTTTCTAAGAATTCTCTTTTAGCTCTAAGCATAGCGGTTCTTTTCTTACTTTCATCCATAGATACATATAAAGCTTTAATTAATTCATCAATATTAGGCACAAAAGCTTTCAACTTGAGATTTTCCACATCATGAGAAATTCTATCAATGCTTCTAGACATATCATCGATCTTATTCAACTTTTCTTCCATGGTAGTATTGAAAACCTTTTGCGCATTGATAAATTCTTTAATATTACTCACAAGATCATAGGTGTTCCTATTATTATTGTAATAAGGATTACCATAGGAATTACCATAATTATTAGAGGAATTTCAAGGAAAAGGCCTAGGATTAAAATTAACTCTATAAGCATTGTTATTGAAATTGTTTCGAGAGACAAAGTTCACATCTATGGAATCACTATTTTGCTCAATCAAAGTAGATAAAGGAACATCATTAAGATCATCAGGAGCATTTTTACTAGTAACCAATTTCATCAAAGCATCAACCTTATCACTCAAAGTACTAATTTCTTCAACCGAATTAACTTTTTTACTAGTAGGTACTCTTTCGGTATGCCATTGCGAATAATTTTCCATAATATTTTCTAGCAATTTAGTAGCTTCACCCAAAGTAATTTCCATAAAAGTACCACCCGCGGCGGAATCTAAAAGATTTCTAGAGACAAAATTCAATCCCGCATAAAATTTTTGTATGATCATCCAAAGATTTAAACCATGAGTAGGACAATTTCTTAGCATCAATTTCATTCTTTCCCAAGATTGTGCAACATGCTCATGCTCAAGTTGCTTAAAATTCATGATTTGTGTCCTAAGGGAAATAATTTTCGTGGGCGGAAAATACTTAGTGATAAAAGCATCCTTGCACTTATTCCAAGAATCGATACTATTGCGAGGCAAAGAGGAAAACCAAATTTTTGCACGATCCCGCAAGGAAAAAGGAAATAATTCCAACTTCACTATATCATTGTCCACATCTTTTTTCTTTTGCATATCACACAATTCTACGAATGTGTTCAGATGGGACGCGGCATCCTCATTAGGAGTATCGGCAAATTGATCTTTCATGACAAGATTCAACAAAGCGGCATTAATATCACAAGACTCCGCACTAGTGGCGGGAGGAGCAATCGGAGTACTAATAAAATCATTGTTATTAGTATTGGAAAAATCACACAACTTGGTGTTTTCTTGAGTCATCGTGACTACACAAACAAGATTACAAGCAAGCAAGAGATCTGACGAGAAAAAGGCAAACAAAAAAGAGGGCGAATAAAGCGACAAATTGGTGAAGTGGGGGAGAGGAAAACGAGAGGCAAATGGAAAATAATGTAATTGCAAGGAGATTAGATTTGTGATTAGGAACCTGGTATATGATGATGGTGTCTCCTCGGTGCCTGAGATTGACACGTAGAAGAGACCGCTTCCTCCCAGGCAACGGCGCCAAAAATTCCTTTGACGTGGCTTGAGACTGCGTCGGTATTTCCCCAAAGAGGAAGGGATGATGCAGCATAACGACGATAAGTATTTCCCTCACTTATGAAACCAAGGTATCGAACCAGTAGGAGGATCACCACCACCTAATAAATAGCACCTGCACATAAAGAACAAATACTTGCAACCCGACGCGAAAGAGAGGTTGTCAATCTCTCTACGGTAAAAAGATAGATTAGGATATGATAGATTGGAGAGATAGATCTCTCAAGAACACAAAATAAAAAGGGCAAATAAAAAGTGCAGCCATATATTTTTGTTTTTTTTGGAATAATAGATCTGAAAACAAAAGAGGCAAAAAGATAGATCGGAAAGCAATATGTTGGAAAAGTAGACCCGGGGGCCGTAGGTTTCACTAGTGGCTTCTCTCATGAGTATAGCACACGGTGGGTGAACAAATTACTGTTGGCCAATTGATAGAAGATCAAATAATCATGACGATATCCAAGGCGATGATCATTATATAGGCATCACGTCCAAGATAAGTAGACCGACTCCTGCCTGCATCTACCACTATTACTCCACACATCGACCGCTATCCAGCATGCATCTAGTGTATTAAGTTCATGGAAAAACGGAGTAATGCAATAAGAACGATGACATGATGTAGACAAGATCTATTCATGTAGGAATAGACCCCATCTTGTTATCCTTAATGGCAACGATACATGCGTGTCTTGCTGCCCCTTCTGTCACTGGGAAAAGACACCGCAAGATCGAACCCATCACAAAGCTCCTCTTCCCATGGCAAGAAAAATCGATCTAGTTGGCCTAACTAAACCAAAGATTCGAAGAAGAAATATGAGGCTATAAGTAATCATGCATATAAGAGATCAAAGAAGACTCAAATAATATTCATGGATAGAAACTGATCATGAACTCAAAATTCATCGGATCCGAACAAACACACCGCAAAAGTTTACATCAAATAGATCTCCAAGAGACCATTGTATTTAGAATCAAGAGAGAGAGAGAGAGAGATGAAGCCATCTAGCTACTGCCTACGGACCCGTAGGTCTATGGTGGACTACTCACGCGTCATCGGAGAGGCACCAATGAGGATGATGAACCCCTCCGTGATGGTGTTAGATTGGATCTCGAGGCTCTAGAACTTGCGGCGGCTGGATGTGTTTTTCGTCGACTCTCTTAGGGTTTCTGGAATATTTGGGAATTTAGAGGAATCAGAGGCGGTGGAGAGGGGCCCCGAGGAGGGCATAACCCACCAGGGCACACCGGGGGCCTCTGGCGCGCCCTGGTGGGTTGTGGTCTCCACAGCCCACTTCTCTGGCACTTCTTTGGTCCACTGAATGTCTTCTGGTCCAAAAAAAATCTCCAAAAAGTTTCGTCGCGATTGGACTCTGTTTGGTGTTGATATTCTACGAAGTAAAAAACAAGCAAAAACAACAACTGGCACTTTGGCACTATGTCAATAGGTTAGTCCCAAAAAATGATATAAAGTTGTTATAAAGTGATTGTAAAACATCCAAGAATGATAATATAACAACTTGGAACAAGCAAAAATTATAGATACGTTGGAGACGTATCAACGCTTCAGGATGAACTGGTGGCACGGAGGATGTATGGCAGTCACACACTGGTGTGTTGAAGGTGAAGATGGCAACGATTGATCGAGAGGGGTCAGGTTTCGCCGAAATTTCACGAGCAGTGGCTCGAGTCGAGGCAGAGAAGGTGGGATCTCACTGTGGTAGCATGTCGGCAATGTCCGACGTGAAGTGGGTGAAATGGAGAGGGGGCCAGGTTTTTTATAGGACATGGGCACAGTCAGGGACGCGTGCCGGAGGTGTCCGAATTGGAGGTCGTGGGCGAGGGGTCACGACAAGAACGTGGGCGAGCGGTTGAATACGATGACGTGGAGTTAACATAAGAGGTTGACTTGTAAATGTGTGTGTGTGTGTGTGTGTGTGTGTGAGAGAGAGAGAGAGAGAGAGAGAGAGAGAGAGAAGAGAGAGAGAGGGAGCGGCGCAGTTGTTGGTCGTTTGATCATGATCGGGCGGCCATGATAAAATGAAAATGTATCGCTTAGATGGCATGTAGGTGGGTTGTGCGCGTGTAGGTAGTTGGGCTGGCTTGCTGGGTTGGGCCGGCTGGCAGGGCTTCTTCCTTCTTTTCCTTTGCTTTTTTCTGTTTGCTGTCTAACTTCAAATATGTTCTGAATTTGAATTTATTTCTAAAGGCAAACTTGCCCTAAAATCTTTTATAAATATTTACAGTAGTGTTGACATTTATTTGGGGCCTTTTGATGATTTTTTTTTCAATATTATGTGGGGACTAGTTTAAATCATCCCGTTTGACCATTTCCCATTTAATTTTGTTTTTTTATTGTTTCAGTTTTATTGAATTGACCTGCCGTCAAATCTTTACTTATTTGAATGCCAACTATTTTGGGGATTTATTTTCATTTCGAGTGCTTGCCCCTTTAGGTATTCCTTTTTAAAAGCCAGGGTTTCAAGTATCTAGGGTTTTGGAATTGATTTCCAATCAAACAACTTTACACAAGTCACACATTCAAACAACATAGTCAACTCCTATGTCAAACTTAACTAAAAGCAAGAAAACACAATCATTTTAGAAAAGTTTTAATTCCCTTTAAAAAATTAACATTTCAGATTTAGGAAAAGTATACGTTGTGACAGTTGTGCAACTAAAATGTAAAGCAACTGCAAAAGAAATATTTCAGTTGGATCTTGTTGAGTTTTGTAAAACATCGTTATGTAGAAAGATCAACAATTCTTTAAGCGGGGTTTATAATCTTGAAGGAAGACAGACAAAGATACATCTCTGATAACGTAATAAACCTTAATTTTCGACATTAAAGGCATAATTGATCTGGGTAGCACGAGTTAAAGAATTTTAGTTATTGTTGAATACAAACAAGCCTAAGCCAACCATGCATTAGAGGTACATGTAAAAGTTACAATTTGACCATTAGCCTAAAGCCATAACTTAACTCCGAATCCTAAGCAAAATTCTATAAGAAGCAACTAAGCACACAAAAATATATAAGCATCAACTTGGGAGCTCACCGTGCCGGATATGCGGGAGGACATCATAGGGGTCCTCCCATGTGATGGAGTTCGCCTTTGGAGACCTCAATGGTGGTCGGTAGTAATCCAATCCCCCTGCCCCGCGCTGGCATGGATGGGTGGATGTGCCACCGCGCAGTTGTGGATGGGCCGATCTACCATCGTGCCACCGCGGATGGACCGATCTGCCACCTCGCAATCGTGGATAGGCGGAAATGACATTGTGCCACCGCGGATGGGCAGATGTGCCACCGCGACGACGTGGAATGGCCAACGTGCTAGTGTTTCACTAGGGTTTGGTCGTAGAATGGGCAAGGGGAATGGGAATGTACAAAAAGTGAAGGGATGGTGCCTGATAACCCTGAGACAAAGAGAAGGGAAAGGCTGCGCCACGAGGTACTCATCACATGTAGGCGGTTCCTAAAGTGAGACCGCCTACTA
The DNA here is from genome assembly GCA_039707655.1 of Elymus sibiricus. Taxonomy (NCBI): domain Eukaryota; kingdom Viridiplantae; phylum Streptophyta; class Magnoliopsida; order Poales; family Poaceae; genus Elymus; species Elymus sibiricus. The sequence continues at coordinate 310,278,502 of CM077671.1, forward strand.
TATTGAAACATTGGTGGCAGTTTAGAAATAAAAACCGTCTCCAATATACCGTGCAGACGATTTTAGATTTCAAAGCGCCTCTGGTTCGTTGTATATCAACAGCAACCGTCTTCGATGTGATCATTAGATGCGTCTTCATTATGTTTTGTCACAACCACTTCTAGGGGACGCTTCTAATGCTCGTTTTTCTACTAGTGGGTATATAGTGTGCATCGTTCCACCATCCATCATCATCGAGAGAATCATGCCATGGTTTTAAGTTTTGTCGAACTTTTTTTTTGCGGGTAGAAGCTTATCTTATTTGACAACATCACACAATGTTTTATCAGGCACGTTTCTTGATTCCTCGTGTATAAGTAATATTTTATTATGTAATAACAGTGAAATAAGGGTGCATCATTATATTTTAATCAAGTTTCATCTTGTTTTCGAGTATATGAGTATATCGTAGTATCATATATCACCAAAATTGGGTGTACCAATCCCCTACATGTTGTTTTTATGAGGAAAACACCTCAGATCTATTAATAAGGATAACCGGTGATACACAACACCCCACAAAGGTTGAAAATTACACGAGGGTCCCTAAGGAGCCAACCCAACACATCCACCAACATGAACTGCACGCGCGCTGTCGTCGCCATTCCCACACGGAGCCGACATGATCTTGTTATCCGCGGACGGGAACTTTGCGAGCGGGAAGTCAACAACTTTGGTCCATACGAACCAGCACGCCGGAGAAGCATCGAATTGGGGCACCATTTGAAAGCACCACCTTTCTCATCAGTGACCGGGAGAGAGGAAAATCTGGCGTGAACTTGACCACCGACGAATATCTGCAGAATCAGCACCGCCGGTGCAATGCTCCTGTAAAAGCTCTGAGACTCCACAATAATGCCGGAGGACGCATCGCCGCGATGGCGATGCAAGAGCAGGAAACGAACCACAAGGGGTCCGCCTTCCTCGATTGGGAAACCTGCTTCCAGATCCGCCACCACACAACAAGCCGCAGGGAAGATGTCCGGAGCACCTTTATTCAACGTCGCCGTCATAAGAGTCGAAACCGGAACAACGGACGACTGAAAACCTAGCCCTAACCTATCTACACGCCATGAATGTGACGAGAAGGTTCCCGCACCCTCCCACCGCCAAAGCGGCTGACGGAGGGTGGAGGAACCTGTCGACTCCCTAGCACAGAGTGGTGGCACAGTAGCAAGCTTTTAAATCTAGACCGATACGACCGATATATAGGCCGATATATCATTTTTGGAGCTCAACCGATATAAACATAACATATCATTTTGTAAATATAATTTTCACACGTATCATCCGATATGGGCCGAAATATCGACCGATATGGCCGATATCTGACCCGATATATCCACCGATATAGACCGATACATAGATGATCAAAATTCTCTATAAGTAAGCCATGAAACTAAGATTATGCATTTACAACTTCATCATATTATCGAACTCATGCACAATGTTTTATACATATGCATATAGAACGTATTTTTTTAAATTTTACAGTAATGATTTTGTGAATCTTTCTTAATAGTATCTTAATTAACAAGTTAACAAACTAGGAATCTAAAAGTGTTATGCTAAAGCATTGACATCATAAATTTTGTATAACTAAAACACATGTTTTCAGTAAGAATAATGAATAAAAACCAGATATGTTTTCTCCGATATATGTACATATCGTTCGATATATCATTCGATGGCCGACATCCGATATGTCAAAGCCAAACCGATATAAACCGGGTATCCGATATTTTGAAAATATGTATATGTCGCCTCCTTTTCGCCTGTCAAGGAAGCAAACAGAGAGAAAGGGAAAAACAAGATTCACGCTAATATTCCGTGCATGGTAGATAAGTGCTCTCTCCGTAAAGAAATATAAGAGCGTTAAAGTAGTGATATAAACACTCTTATATTTCTTTCACAGAGTGAGTATTTCTTTTCTGTCGCAAAGCTTTCATCTGGACACATGAAACAACTGAATCTGAAAGTTTGAAACAGTTCACGGTCTCAGCGTCTTCTGCACTTGTTCTCCGATCACGGGAAAACATCCACGTACACCTACTTGGATAGGATCTGCATCTCTTGCTTGAAACCATAACACAACATAATCAATCAAAACTATTGAAGAATGGCAATGGATATACACATCCAAGTTCGAAGTACTATTGTAAGTGCCCACATCGTTTCTTTTTGTGTGCTTCTCCAGTCTTTCCCCAAGTTAATCCCCATGCATGTGTAGCACGGCACTTGTCGTGCACCAGTCCATGCACGCATTGCCCTCCAGAGCTCGAACGCCACCGTGCGCCGGCCTCGGCTGCGCGGCGCCTCGTCGCGCGGCCGTCTTAGAGAGCAGCCACGACGCACACGACAGCGGTGAAGAACGCAACGACGGGCCCGAGGCCGCTGGACTTGACGACGCTCGCTCCGCCAGCGTGGTCGGCCGTCTGGGAGTCGGGACCAGGAGCCTCCGCCGCGGGCCCCTCCCCCTCGGAGGCGGCGGGGGTTTCTTCGGTCGCCGGCGAGCTTTTGTCCGTGGAACTGGTGACCTCGGCCATGGGGGCCTCGCTGGCAATGGGCGTGTCGGGCGGGAAGGCGGCTTCTTCGCTGGACTCTTTCGAGCCAGGGCCGGCGGCGCTCGGCGCTTCAGAGACGGAGTGGCCAGGGGCCCCGGCCTTGGCGTGGGGGGCGCCCGCTGGGGCCTCCTCGTCCTCCTCGCTCTCGGCGGTAGGAGCGGAGGTGCCGCCTATTTCCATGACGAAAGCGTGGTGCCCCGGAGATTCGGCGTCGGGGCCCATGGCGGACTTCGGAGCGCGGGAGGCAGGGCCCATGGCTGCTGAGCCATACCCCGGGGCGCCGGCGGCAGGGCCCATGGCTGCGGAGCCATGCCCCGGGGCGCCGGCGGCAGGGCCCATGGCTGCCGAGCCATGCCCCGGGGCGCCAGCGTCAGGGCCCATGGCTGCCGAGCCATGCCCCGGGGCGCCGGCGGCAGGGCCCATGGCATGTGCGCCGTGTTCAGGGGCGGAAGCGGCAGGGGCCATGGTCGGCGCGCCATGCCGCCGTCCGAGTGCGGCAGCTGGGGCCATGGCGGGCGCGCCTCCCTCCGGGGCACCGGCGACAGCGGAGGCCTTATCCTTACGTCCGCCCAGCGTGCTCTTCAGCATCCCAAGGGTACCGGACACGCCAGCCTCGAGGGTGTTGACCACCCCGACCGCCGCGCCGTGCGCCTTGGACAGCGCGGCGGCCGGCAACGACGTGGCCTTAGACTTCTCCGGAGAGGCAGCCGGCGGGGCCGCCGCAAGGACGGGGGAGGCCGCCACCGCGAGCACGACGGCGACGATGAGGATGCATCCGGCGAGGGCGGGGACGGGAGCGCGGGCCATGTCGCGTTGCTGCGTTCGTGCTCGTTCACATGCAGGCAGGGTAGGTGCGTAGCGAGCGCGAGCGCGGCGAACTTTTGACGTAGGAAGACCGAGACGGTGGTGCAGTTATACAGCCATGCGGAGGCGGTGACTATCTTTGACGTCGGCATCTTAATTTGTCAGCGGTGGCGCGCGACAAGCGGGCGAATGCATGGACGCTTAATTTTGTCATCTGCGCCCGAGTGGAGGAAGACAGTGCACGCGATCAATTGCAACGGCGCGTGGACTGTTCGAGTAGGCTGCTTTGCACAAATTGAGCCCAAATGGCTGATTTGTTGGGCAGCATCTCATACAGGTACTGCCGCACAGCATCTCCTGTAGAGCGCCATGTATCTTTCTTGAAACGACCCTGATAAGTGTTACACATCAGTTACAAGCACATGCCAACTCCAAGCGTCTTTTACCGTAAATCTAGTGACGAGGATGACAACTTTAGTTGCGTTCGTGCTTCGGTTTATTTTTGACACAAACTTGTCGTATGGCTGGAATTTGCCATCCCCGCGTGACTAGAATTGCCGTAAAAAAACGTCAGGGTCGAAGTGCCACGCACCTGACGAGTGACACTTATCATTTGAGTTTTGAAAAGAGAAGAAAAAAGCGTTGCCTTTTCATTAATTAAGAAGATAGTGCCTGGTTAATTAGGGAAACCGGACGAAAACCAACACGAACAGGACTAAGCCTTCTCGATATCATGACACACCGAGAGCCACGTTCACCCCGACATGGCACACACAAGAGAAGATGCTCAGCACCCTGCACCACAATAGCCATCCCACAAACCCCAAGTCAAACTTCGCGCAATCCTCACCTTCTGATATATCAAGCTCAATGTTGATTAGCTTTGTGGAGAGCATAGCGTTGCAAGTGTTTGAGTGGTGGTCAGGGACTCATCCGAGAATGGTCATCATCTCTTTGCGGGAATTTATTGTGTTTTGTACAAGTGTGGAGGAAGCGGAACTTTGGGCATGCCTTGTCGGTCTTTATATAGATATCACTCTCCGTAATCCCGTTATTTAGAGACTGATGCTACTTGTGAGTTGCGTTGGGATTTTCTCCGAAGAGGGAAGGAGATGTAGCACAGTAGAGATAAGTATTTCCCTCGGTGAGAACCAAGGTTATCAAACCAATAGGAGAAAGCAAACTCCCTTCGACGGCACCTACACACACAAAACCAAACACTTGCACCCAACGCGGGCAAGAGGGTTTTCAAGCCCCTTGAACTCGTTACTTAAGGATTAAATCTTGATAGAGATAGATGATATAAAGGTAAAATAAAATAACAGTAAATAAATTACAGCAAAGTATTTTTAGAGTTTTAGTATTTATGATTAAGTAGACCCGGGGGCCATAGTTTTCGCTAGAGGCTTCTCTCTTGAACATACCATACGGTAGGTAGACAAATTACTATTGGACAATTGACAGAATTGCGCATAATTATGACATGTTATTCACGACAATGATAATGTATATAGGCATCACGTCCATCAACAAGTAGACCGAAATGATTCTGCATCTATTACTATTACTCCACCAATTGGCGGACTCCTGGCTGCATCTATGGTATTGAGTTCATAACAAGCAGAGTAATGCTTTGAGCAAGATGACGTGATGTAGACAAGATAAAACAAGCAATATGTTCAAATCTTGTCATTTTATCCTTAATAGAAATAATACAAATACGTGTCTTGTCCCTTTCTGTCACTGGGATATAGAACACCGCAAGACTGAACCCATTATTCGCACCACTCCTGCTGAAGATAAATCAATCTAGCTGGCCAAACCAAAATGATAGATCGAAGAGAAATACAGAGCTATACCAATCATGCATAATATAATTCAGAGAAGACTCAATTACATTCAATGAATAATCTGATCATAAACCCATACTTCATCGGATCCCAACAAACAAACCGCAAAAGAAGATTGCATCGGATAGATCACCGCGAGGATCGCGGTGAACATGGTATTGAAGATCAAAGAGAGAGACAGAGAGAAATACATCCAGGTACTATCTATGGACCCTTAGGTCTATGGTGGACTACTCACACATCATCATGGAGGCAACAAGGTTGATGAAGAAGGCCTCCGTGATCAATTCCCCCTCCGGCAGAGTACCGGAAAAAGTCTCCAAATGGTCTCCCGTCCGAACAGAGGCTTGTGGCGGTGGAAAAAGTGTTTCGAGTGGCTCTCTGTTGGTTTCCCGATTTTAGAGAATTTATGGAGGTGGAAGTAGGTCAGAAGGAGCCACGAGGGGCCCACACTGTAACAGGGCGCGCCTACCCCCCTGGGCGCACCCTGTTGCCTTGCCGTCTCCTCGTATCGCTTCCTAACTCCTCCCGAAGCTTCCAGGATCTCTATTGACCAGAAAAAAATCGTCAAAAAAGTTTCGTAGCGTTTGGACTTCATTTGGTACTGATTTCCTGGAAAACCAAAAAAGGCAAAAAAAATCAACTGACACTAGGAACTGGTTAATACGTTAGTTTCCAAAAATGATATAAAATAACATATAATTGCATATAAAGTATCCTAGTTTGATAATATAATAACATGGAACAATAAAAAATTATAGATACGTTCGAGACGTATCAAAATCCTCTAGCTTAATTCCTGCTCGTCCTCGAGTAGGTAAATGATAAAAACAAATTTTTTGATGCGACATGCTACCCAACATGTAATTTCTTTTAGGTATGATAACTCAGAAACGATGAACTAATTGATATCAACATAATAATATTCATAAACATGAATAACATAATCATTTCTTTTCAAAATATACGATCCTTAAAGAATGTTATTTCCTACTTATTTTATCATATCAAGCATGGCATGACTCCGTCTTCACTGCATAGGTATAAATCATGAGCACCCCGGCGTCAAACCAGGAAATTGGATCATACTTCTAACGCGCTTCAGCATTTTCAACTTCACGCAATACATGAGCGTAAACCATGGATATAGCATATGGGTGGAATAGAGTATGGTGGTAGATATCAAAAGGAGTCAAAGTCAAAAGAAAGTCTCGCATCAACTAGGCGGATCAACAGGCTATGGAGGTGCCCATCAATCGATATCAATGCGAGGAGTAGGGATTGCAATGAAACGGATGCACTAGAGCTATAAGTGTATGAAAGCTCAACGGAAGCTAAGTGGTATGCAACTACTTGCTTGCTCACACTACTAGGGAAAACCTTACCAGTGTAGTTGGATTTTGAGCTACCAGTAGCGTGGGTACACGCGCTACTGCTAGGGCACTACAACTAACTTTTAGCAGTAACGCCCTTTCAGCCCAGTGCTACTGGTAAATTAACATAGCAGTAGCGCACGTTGGACAAGCGCTACTACTACTTATATCCAGCTCGTGTGCGAGTTAGCTACTGCTGTTAAAGGTGCGCTGCTGGTAAACCTTTGCCCTGCACCACTACCAAAGTTTTATGATTTTTTTTTGTTTCTGTGTTTTTTCGTCGTATTTAAACTGTCGGTCCAATGGATACCAGGGTACCACGGCCCATCTGCTGGCGACCCAGTCAACGACACTCGGAGGGCCCATTCCAGGAACGGCCCATTTTGGGGCTCTGCAGGGCCGGGCCATCTCGCTAGGCGCTAGCCCCATGAGGCTTCCCTCTCTCCAAGGAGGGGCGCTCCAAGACATCTCCACAAGCTGCAGGTGACCCTCACGAGGCCCCCCTTCACGAGGTTGGCTCTCGTGAAGCTCTCCGCCTGGAGGGACCGCGCGGCGCTGGTCGTGCGGTCACATGATCGCCACGTGGATGACGTCTTGTGCTGGCAGAGGCGACAAGGATCGTGCCAGCGGGTGCGGACAGAGAACCCTTCCTATTTCGTGATAAAAGGGTAGCAAGTTGTTGTCCTTCTCCAAGGCGATCCCCAAGGATTGCCGTTTCGGTGCCAGGAGACCAATGTGACGCTGCCCACCAGGTCGGGCGTCATCAGCGAGCCCACGAGTGTGTCATGGACGGCGCCTTTGTAGAGTGAAGACCACCTTTTCTCAAGATGGACCCGACACTTGTCCCCCTTCGAATTGCCGCCCTGTGGCTTCCCTTTTCCCGCCGATATTTTTGGGGAAAGAGGACCAAGGCAAAGATAAGAGGGACACGGCTGCCCCCGTAGAGATCGACCCACCGACCATTCAATCATAGAGCTCTTGCTCTCCCTCGAATCCTTCTTCCACCTCGAGCCTTGTAACACTTGTGCAACCTTGAGATCAAATCCACCAAGCGGGAGTAGGGTTTTACACCACACGGTGGCCTAAACCTGGTAAACCTGCGTGTCTTTCTTGTGCTTTGCGTGTATAGCCTCGCCGTGGTCGTGGTCAGGTTGTAGATTGCGAAGCACTCCCGAGTGTTCGAACTAGGGTTCTTGGAGGGTTTCCCTTAGGCCCAAAACCAATCTCCGACATTTAGCGTGCCATGTAGGGGTGCTGCTTCCGCATCTTCATCCTCGACCTCGCTCGACGTCGACATGGCCGAGGCGCGCCGTGAGAGGTACGCGCGCAGGGCCCAGATGGTCCGCACAGAGCTCGTCGTCAACACCGACCGTTGTAGGCATCCTCGTACCGCAACCGAGCCCACGGATGCGGAGGCGCACGCCTTCTCCGCCCACCCATTCGTGCAGGCGAACCCTCCACCTGCGCGCACCACTACAGAAGCTTCGCACGGTCACCATGGCCAGCCAGCTCCACGGGTCATGCTCCTCATGGTGCATGAGCTGTTGTGCTGTCGGCCCACCGCGGTCGGCAACGATGCGTGGCTAGCACGCATCACCAAGCTTGACAACACCGCCGGAGATGCCCCGGTTCTCACCCACTCTGTGCCTCCTCCTGCGTCGCATGGCGCTAGGGCAGGGCATGATGCTCCTCCTCCACCTCCTCCGCCCAGCGAGGGCGATGGGTGTCGCCACGGTACGCACGCACCGGAGTCATCCCACGGAGCATCTTCGTCACCCCACGCAAACCCCAGCTGCCAAATCATTCATCGCGCAGCCCCGACGCGCGTGTGATCCTCGAGAGGCACAACGAGCGCTAGAATCACACTCTCCAGGACGTCGTAGCGACCGGGCGCCAGAACCGTGCCGCCCTCGCCGGTGGCGGTCCGTCCAGCAGTGGGGGCTGCCGTGCCTTCACTCGTGAGCTACGCCGCGTGGTGTTGCCCACGCCTTTCAATCCAGAGCTACCTGCTACGATGGAGCCCCTAACCCCATGGAGTTTCTGTAGCTCTACACTATCGGCATCGAGGTCATGGACAGTGACGAAAAGGTTATGGCAAACTGGTTCCCTATGGCCCTCAAGGACGCGGCGCGCTCATGGCTGATGAATCTTCCCGAGGGCTCCATCTCTTTGTGGGTCTGAGCTGTGCACGCAGTTCGTCTCCAACTTTAAGGGTATGTACGAGTGTCCTCTCACCCTCAACGACCTGCGCGTCGTGCGCCAACAGCCTGACGAGACCCTTCACAAATACATTCAGCGCTTCAGCCAGGTGCGCAACAAGATTCTGCGTGCCTCTGATGCCGCAATCATCTCCACGTTCTCCTTGGGCGTCACGGACGTCAGGATGCGTGAGAAGCTCACCATTAACGACGAGCTCGACACCATCGCCACGCTCTTCGATCATGCCGACCGATGCACCAAGGCTGAGGAGGGCCGCCTCTTCGCCGACAACGACCCAGACGCGGCCTTTGATGGCCCCAAGGCGAAGAACAAGGACGCCAAGCGCAAGGGCCCCACTGTGCTCGCAGTAGAGCCTGAACAGAAGCGCGGGCGCGACCATGACAAACCTGCACCCAGGAAAGACGGCCGCCCCGCCTGCGCCTTCCCTAACGTGAACACTCCTCGTATCGAGGACTGCCACGAGCTCAAGATGCTGCGAGACCGCCATGTCAGGCACAACGGCTGCAATGATCGCGGTGCAGGCCGCAGCGGCAGCCACAGCAGTGGCTGCTGGAACGACCGCAACAACAATGACCGCAACAGCAACAACAACAACTACTACTAGCAGGGCTGGCGGAACCAGACTCAGCAGGCCAATCCTCCTCAAGCCAACACCACCCTGCCGCGCGCTGGGAGGAACAACTTGTCTGATGAAGACGCTGGGGGCTACCAGGAGCCTCGTGAGGTGGCGTGCATCCTTGGCGGAGCCCAGGCTCCCGCTTCCAACTACCACTTCAAGCAATTCTCCCGCGAGGTTAACGCTGTCATCCCCGGGGTTGAGGTCTCCGGGCCCCACAAGTGGTTGTAGTTCCCGATCTCCTTCGACTCCACCGACCACCCCAAGTCCACAAGGGTTGTGGGGACGATCCCTCTGTTGTGCGCACCTACCATCAACAACGTCACCGTCACCAAGACGCTCATGTACGGTGGCGCAGGCATCAACGTACTCTCTGTAGAGATCTTCGATGTGCTTCAAGTGCCCTACGAGCGCCTGGTGCCGACGAGGCCCTTCTCAGGCGTGATGGATGGCTCCACCCTACCCCTGGGGCAAGTGCGTCTTCTTGTCACCTTCATCAGTCGCAAGAACTACCGCACCAAGCTCATCGACTTCGACGTGGCGCACATTGGCCTGCCCTACAATGCCATCTTGGGCTATCCTGCGCTCACCAAGTTCATGACAGTGACTCATCATGCCTACAACACCGTTAAGCTTCCGGGCTGCAGCAACACCATCACTGTCCGCTGTGATGAGAAGGATGTGGTGCGCACCCTCGAGAGCGCCTACAAGGTTGCCGCCACCTCCCATCCTGCAGACGAGGACGACGTCGATCCTACGCCCTCCAAGAAGAAGCCAATGTTCTCCCTGGCACGCGCTGAGACGAAGAAAGTGTCGTTGGATGGCAGTGGCTCCGGGCCCACCGTCACCATCAGCAACGGCCTCTTGGCCAAATAGGAATGCGAGCTCGTCACCTTCCTTCGGGCAAATGCTGATATGTTTGCCTGGATACCATCAGACATGCCCGGTGTGCCAAGGGAGGTGATCGAGCACCACCTAGCCATGTGTCCCAACGCACGACACGTGAAGCAAAAAAGCACGGTGCCAGGCGCCAGAAAAACAGAAGTTCATCGTTCAGGAGACAAAGAAGCTTCAGGAGGCAGGCATCATCCGTGAGGTGATTCACTTAGTGGATCGCCAACCCTGTTGTGGTCCAGAAGCACAATGGATAAGGGCGGATGTGCGTCGACTTCACCGACCTCAACAAGGCCTGCCCCAAGGACCACTTCCCGCTACCGCGAATTGATCAGATCTGGATTCCACCGATGGGTGCAATTTGCTATGCTTTCTGGGCGCCTTCTCAAGCTACCACCAGCTTAAAATGGCCAAGCAAGAAGAAGAGAAGAGGACCTTCCTCACCCCTTGCGGAGTGTATTGCTACATATGCCTGCCTTTCGGCCTAAAGAGTGGAGAAGCCAACTTCCAGAGGCTGATGCATACTAGCCTCGGGCCCCAGATGGGAAGAAATGCGGAGGCCTACGTGGACGACATCGTTATCAAGACTCGCGAGGCGTGCTCCCTCATCAAGGACCTCAAGGAAACCTTCACCAACTTGCACAAGATCTGCCTCTATCTCAACCCTGCCAAGTGTGTCTTTGGAGTCCCTTCAGGCAAGTTACTGGGCTTCCTGGTCTCCCACCGCGGCATCAAAGCAACCCCTGAGAAGATTCAAGCCATCGAAAAGATACGGCCTCCTTGCAACTTCAAGGAAATGCAGAAGCTGACTGGATGTGTGGCCTCGCTTGGGTGCTTCATCTCCAAGTGCGGCAAGAGGGCTTTGCCTTTCTTCAAGCTCTTGAAGAGAACGTGCCCCTTCAAGTGAACTCCTGAAGCTGACGCGGTCTTCGAGGACCTCAAGAAGTACCTGACAAGCCATCCCGTCATGGTTGCCCCACGACCTCGCGAGCCTCTGTGCTAATACTTGGCAGCCACCCCCTGACGTCCAGCGTGACCCTGGTGGTGGAACAAGAGGAGCAGGTCCATGTCAATAACAAGCCCGCTGCATCTGAGCCCCCTGAGGTCGAGCCAACGCCTCCTGAGGTCCTTCTTCCGGTGCCTGCCGAGGGCCTCCCAGGACCTCACGAGGTTCCAACTGCGCCTGCTGAAGCGCCCCCTCAAGAGACCCCAGGAGAGCCGCCTAATGAGTTTCCTGAAGCCCAAGATATGGCCCCTGATACTTGTGATCTGCGTCTGGTTTTCCGTGAAGAGGAACGGGTAATTGCAACACAAAGTGGGTAAGTATTTCCCTCAGTTATGAAACCAAGGTTTATCGAACCAATAGGAATATCAATCCTCAATCGTCTTCAGTGGCTGCACACAAAAGAACAAACAACTTGCACCCAACGTGGGCAAGAGGGTTGTCAATCCCCTTGATCTCGTTATTTGCAAGCAAGTGAGGAGTGTAGATAATAGTAGATAATTGTAAATTGCAAAATAAAATAAAAGGTAAATAAAGGCAACAAGGTAATAGTAGCATTTGTAAATTTATAAGTGAATATACCCGGGGGCCATAGTTTTCCCTAGCGGCATCTCTCATGTAGGCAGCATACGGTGGGAAACAAATTACTCTTGGGAAATTTATAGAAAAGCGGAAAGTTATGCGATATTCACGGCAATGATCATGTGTATATAGGCATCACGTCCATAAAGAAATAGGCTGCTATTACTCCACTCATCGACCGCTATCCAGCATGAATCTAGAGTATTAAGTAAAACAGAGAATGCATGGAGAACGATGACATGATGTAGACAAAGTAAACTCAAACAATATGAATAAACCCCATCGTGTTATCCTTAGTAGCAACAACACAAAGACGTGTCTTGTCCATTTCTGTCACTTGGATATAGAGCACCGTCAGGTTTAACCTACCACAACGCACCTCTCCCACTGAAGATAGATCAATCTACTTGGCCAAAGCACATCGATATATCGGAAAGAATTATGAAGCTATAATGATCATGCTAATAAGAATCTTAATATTCAGAGGTGACTCAAATAATTTTCCTGGATAATCTGAACATAAACCCACAATTCATTGGATCCCAACAAATGCACCGCACAATAGGATTACATCGGATAGATCAAAGCGAAGATGTGATGATCATTGTATTGAAGACCAAGAGATAGAGAGATTGCCATCTAGGTACTAGCTATGGACCCGTAGGTCTGTGGTGAACTACTCACACATCATCATGAGGGCAGCAAGGTTGATGAAGAGGCCCTCTGTGATCGATCCCCCCTCAGGCAGGGTGCCGGAATAGAGCTCCAGATGGCCTCACGACGGAACAGATACTTGCGGCGGTGTAAAAAGGGTTTTGGGACTGCCTCTAGGGTTTTTGGAACATTAGAGAATTTATAGGCCAGAGAGGGGCGTTGGGAGATGCCCGAGGCGGCCGGCACACATCAGGGCGCGCCCTGTTGCGTGCTGGTGCCCTCGTGCGGCTTCTGGTCTCCTCTCGAAGCCTCCAGGTCTTCTTTTGGTCCAGAAAAAATCATAAAAAAATTGTGGCAATTGGACTTCGTTTGGTTCTGTAAACCTGAAAATGGAAAAACATGCAGAAAACAGCAACTGGCACTGGGCACTGGGTCAATAGGTTAGTGCTCAAAAATATTATAAATTGGTAAATAAAGACCCAAAAAGTATCCTAAAATGATAATATATCAGCATGGAACAATAAAAAATTATAGATACGTTGGAGACGTATCAAGCATCCCCAAGCTTAATTCCTGCTCGTCCACGAGTAGGTAAATGATAAAAACAGAAATTATTATGTGACATGCTATCCATTATGTAATCTTTTGCATGTATGCTCTTTGAGAAACGATGAATCAACAAATATTAACATAGCAATACTTATAAGTATAAGAAACAAAATCATCAATATTTCAAAGTATACGATCCTCAAAGAATGTTTACCCCCCATTCATCTTATTATTTTAGCAAGGCATGGCTCATCTTCACCACATTAATACAAATGTCAAGCACCACAGTGTCCAAGTCAGGCAATTGGATCGTACTTTTTCAATATGCATCAACTTTTTATTCTTCACGCAATACATGAGCGTGAGCCATTGGACATAGCATTTAGGTGGAATAGAATATGGTGGTAGATATCAAAGGGGCAAAAAGTGGAGAAGATAGTCTCACATCAACTAGGGTACCAACGGGCTTTGGAGATGCACATCGATAGATGTCAATGCAAGGAGTAGGGATTGGCATGCAAATGATGCACTAGAGCTATAAGTGTATGAAAGCTCAACTGAAGCTAAGTGGGGTGTGCATCCAACTTGTTGTTCATGAAGACCTCGGGCATTTAAGGAAGCCCGTCATAGGAATATACAAGCCAAGTTTATAATAATGAAAAAGTAATTCCCACTAGCATATGAAAATGACATAACATGAGACTCTCTATATGAGGAACAAGGTGCCACTTTGAGGCACAAGTGTGGTAAAGGATAGTAGCAAAGTCCCTTCTCTCATTTTCTCTCATTTTTTTATTCAGAATGGTGGGCTCATTTAGCCTCCCCCGTTTTTATTTCCTTACTGGGACAATGCTCTAACAATGATGATCATCACACTTTTATTTACTTACAACTCGATATGAAGAACTGATAGAAAGATATGACTATATGAATGCCTCTGGCAGTGTACCAGGATGTGCAATGATCTACCATGACATGTATCAAAAATATGATGAACGGTGGCTTTGCCACAAAAACTATGTCAGCTCTATATGATCATGCAAAGCAATATGATGATGAAAGAACTAGTCATGTGAAGTGACGATGGAATTTGCATGACAATATATCTCGGAATGGCTATGAAAATGCCATGATAGGTAGGTATGGTGGCTGTTTTGAGGAAGATATAATGAGGCTTATGTGCAACAGAGCGTATCATGTCACGGGGTTTGGATGCACCGGCGGAAGTTGCACCGATCCTCTAGGTGAGAATGGGCTATGCACGGTACCGAAGAGGCTAGCAAATATGAGGAGGTGAGATTGCGTATGTCCGTGGTTTCATGATACGTCTCCAACGTATCTATAATTTTTACTTGTTCCATGCTGTTATATTATCATTCTTGGATGTTTTACAATCATTTTATAACAACTTTATATCATTTTTGGGGACTAACCTATTGACATAGTGCCAAAGTGCCAGTTGTTGTTTTTGCTTGTTTTTTACTTAGCAGAAAATCAATACCAAATGGAGTCCAATCGCGATGAAACTTTTTGGAGATTTTTTCTGGACCAGAAGACACCCAGTGGGCCAAAGAAGAGCCAGGAAGGTGGGCTGTGGGGAGCACAACCCACCAGGGCGCGCCAGGGGGCCCCCGACGCGCCCTGATGGGTTGTGCCCTCCACGGGGCCCCTCCGCACCGCCTCTGATTCCTATAAATTCCCAAATATTCCAAAAACCCTAGGTAAGTCGACGAAACACAATTCCAGCCGCCGCAAGTTCCAGAACCTCGAGATCCAATCTAAACACCATCACGGAGGGGGTGCCTCTCCGATGATGCGTGGGTAGTCCACCATAGACCTACGGGTCCATAGGCAGTAGATAGATGGCTTCTTATCTCTCTCTCTTATGATTCTCAATACAATGGTCTCTTGGAGATCTATTTGATGTAAAATTTTGCGGTGTGTTTGTTGGGATCCGATGAATTTTGAGTTCATGATCAGTTTCTATCCATGAATATTATTTGAGTCTTCTTTGATCTCTTATATGCATGATTACTTATAGCCTCGTATTTCTTCTCCAAATCTTTAGTTTAGTTAGGCCGACTAGATCGATTTTTCTTGCCATGGGAAGAGGTGCTTTGTGATGGGTTCGATCTTGCGGTGTTCTTTCCCAGTGACAGAAGGGGCAGCAAGACACGCATGTATCGTTGCTATTAAGGATAACAAGATGGGGTCTATTCCTACATGAATAGATCTTGTCTACATCATGTCATCGTTCTTATTGCATTACTCCATTTTTCCATGAACTTAATACACTAGATGCATCCTGGATAACGGTCGATGTGTGGAGTAATAGAGGTAGATGCAGGCAGGAGTCGGTTTATCTATCTTGGACGTGATGCCTATATAATGATCATCGCCTTGGATATCGTCATGACTATTCGATTTTTTATCAATTGCCCAACAATAATTTGTTCACCCACCGTGCGCTATACTCATGAGAGAAGCCACTAGTGAACCCTACAGTCCTCGGGTCTACTTTTCCAACATATTGCTTTCCGATCTATCTTTTTGCAATCTTTGTTTTCAGATCTACAAAACCAAAAACCCAAAAACATATTGCTGCATATTTTATTTGCTCTTTTTATTTTGTGCTCTCGAGAGATCTATCTCTCCTATCTATCACTACCTAATCTATCTTATTACCGTAGAGAGATTGACAACCTCTCTTTTGCGTCGGGTTGCAAGTATTTGTTGTTTGTGTGCAGGTGCTGCTTATTGGGTGGTGGTGATCCTCCTACTGGTTCGATAACCTTGGTTTCATAACTGAGGGAAATACTTACCGTCGCTGTGCTGCATCATCCCTTCCTCTTTGGGGAAATACCGACGCAGTCTCAAGCCACGTCATTTTTCACATTAGTCATATACTTATTGCAAAGTTTTATTAGTTTTATCACAAATCTAAGTACTACTCGCATGCCCCGAGGGAGGAGGTTGGTAGGAGTTAACCATCGCGCGCCTCCGACCCGAAACGACACTAGGATTTCAACGAGGAATAGAAATACTCACACATCATCACCATGCCTCTTTAATTTTTAGACAAACAAGAAGTTAACCTCTCTTTATATCGACACTTATACAAATCAACAATTATGAACTCACACCTTTTTCATATTACCACATCAATATCATTAACCCACAATTTCTCTATATGTGCTACATGATGGTTTTGATTATCACTCATTGAATACCTAATATTTTTGGACTAGTCTTATGACCAATGCAAATTACCGTCACTATTTATTAACTCTCAAACAAATATAATTGAAGAACGAGAGTGAAATTATTTCTATAAAATCTACACGCCACCGTGCTCAAAAAGATATAAGTGAAGTACTAGAGCAACTGCTAAGCTCAAAAGATATAAGTGAAGCACATAGAGTATTCTAACAAATTATAATGAAGGCGTGTCTCTCTTAAATAGGTGTGTCCAGAAAACAATGATTGTGGCAAACTGAAAGTAAAAGCAAACAAAAACAAACGACGCTCCAAGCAAAACTCATATCATGTGATGAATAATAATATAGCTTCAAGTGACATACCGATGGATTGAGACGAAAGAGGAGATGCCTTCCGGGGCATCCCCAAGCTTAGACACTTGAGTATTCCTTAGAATATTACCTTGGGGTACCTTGGGCATCCCCAAGCTTAGGCTCTTGCCACTCCTTATTCCTTTGTCCATCGTGGTAACACCCAAAACTTGAAAACTTCAATCACACAAAACTCAACAAAACTTCGTGAGATCCGTTAGTATAAGCAACATATTGAACACTTTAGGTACTGTTATAAATTGATTCTTATTTCATAATTGCATAATAGGTACTGTATTCTAATTTCTACATGGCTTATTAACGTGGCTTGAGACTGCGTCGGTATTTCCCCAAAGAGGAAGGGATGATGCAGCACAGCGACGGTAAGTATTTCCCACAGTTATTAAACCAAGGTTATTGAACCAGTAGGAGGATCACCGCCACCCAATAAGCAGCACCTACACACAAACAAGAAATACTTGCAACCCAACGCGAAAGAGAGGTTGTCAATCTCTCTACGGTAATAAGATAGATTAGGTAGTGATAGATAGGAGAGATAGATCTCTCAAGAACACAAAATAAAAAGAGTAAATATGCAACAATATATTTTTATGTTTTTGGTTTTGTTGATCTAAAAACAAAGAGTGCAAAAATGTAGATTGGAAAGCAATATGATGGAAAAGTAGACCCGGGGGCCGTAGTGTTCACTAGTGGCTTCTCTCATGAGTATAGCGCACGGTGGGTGAACAAATTACTGTTGGGCAATTGATAGAAAATCGAATAGTCATGATGATATCCAAGGCGACGATCATTATATAGGCATCACGTCCAAGATAGATAGACCGACTCCTGCCTGCATCTACCTCTATTACTCCACACATCGACCGCTATCGAGCATGCATCTAGTGTATTAAGTTCATGGAAAAACGGAGTAATGCAATAAGAACGATGACATGATGTAGACAAGATCTATTCATGTAGGAATAGACCCCATATTTTTATCCTTAATAGCAACGATACATGCGTGTCTTGTTGCCCCTTCTGTAACTGGGAAAGAACACCGCAAGATCGAACCCATCACAAAGCACCTCTTCCCATGGCAAGAAAAATCGATCTAGTCGGCCTAACTAAACCAAAGATTCGAAGAAGAAATACGAGGCTATAAGTAATCATGCATATAAGAGATCAAAGAAGACTCAAATAATATTCATGGATAAAAACTGATCATGAACTCAAAATTCATCGGATCCCAACAAACACACCGCAAAAGTTACATCAAATAGATCGCCAAGAGACCATTGTATTGAGAATCATAAGAGAGAGAGAAGAAGCCATCTAGATACTGCCTACGGACCCGTAGGTCTATGATGGACTACTCACGCATCATCGGAGAGGCACCTATGAGGAAGATGAACCCCTCCGTGATGGTGTTTAGATTGGATCTCGCGGTTCTGGAACTTCCGACGGCTGGAATTGTGTTTCACCGACTCCCCTAGGTTTTTTGGAATATTTGGGAATTTATAGGCATCAGAGGCGGTGCGGAAGGGGGCTGAGGAGGGCACAACCCATCAGGGGGCGCCGGGGCCCCCTGGTGCGCCCTGGTGGGTTGTGCTCTCCACAACCCACCTCTCCGGCAGTTGTTTGGCCCACTAGGTGTCTTCTGGTCCATAAAAAATCTCCAAAAAGTTTTGTCGCGATTGGACTCCGTTTGGTATTGATTTTCCGCGAAGTAAAAAACAAGCAAAAACAACAACTGGCACTTTGGCACTATGTCAATAGGTTAGTCCCAAAAAATGAAATAAAGTTGTTATAAAATGTTTGTAAAACATCCTAGAATGATAATATAACAGCATGGAACAAGAAAAAATTATAGATACGTTGGAGACGTATCACTTATACCCCCCGGTACAATCCATAGCATAATCAAAACAAGCAAACTATGCAAGCAAAAACAGAATCTGTCTAAAACAGAACAGTCTATAGCAATCTGTAGAGACCCTATACTTCTGTAACTCTAAAAATTCTGAAAAATTAGGAAAACTTCGAAAATTTGTATATAAATACTGTGTAAAAAATTAAGATTATTATCACGCTCCAGTAAAAAATTAAAATTCCTGTACTGGAGTCAAAATTTCTGTTTTGGTTCAGCATCGATTCTACTCATCTTGTGAGTCATCCCAAAGGCTTTACTTGGCAGGAACACTAATTTAAACACAAAAACATAATCATTACAGAGGCAATAACCATGTTATAAAAAAACTGAAAGTTAAAAGCAAAAAATAAGGATAACTATTGGGTTGCCTCCCAACAAGCGCTATCGTTTTATGCCCCTAGCTAGGCATAATGGATAGTTTCAAGTATTGCCATCTTTGACACTCCACCCATAAGTAGCTCTCATGATTGATTCATAAGGTGGTTTAATTATCTTTCTAGGGAAGTGTTCCATCCCTTTCTTTAATGGGAATTGGAACCTTATGTTTCCCTCTTTCATGTCAATGATTGCACATATAGTTCGTAGGAAAGGTCTTCCAAGTATTATGGGACAAGTAGGATTGCAATTAATATCAAGAACAATGAAATCTACGGGCACATAATTTTTATTTGCAATAATAATCACATCATTAATTCTACCTAGAGGTTCTTAATGGTAGAATCCGCAAGATGCAAGTTAAAGGAACAATCTTCAATATTAGTGAGACCAAGCACATCACAAAGAGATTTAGGAATAGTTGAAACACTAGCACCAAGGTCACACAAGGCATTGCATTCATATTTATGTATTTTTATTTTTATAGTTGGTTCCCACTCATCATGCAATTTTCTAGGAATAGAAACTTCAAGCTCAAGTTTCTCATCATAAGCTTTTATCATAGCTTCTACTATATGTTCGGTAAAAGCTTTGTTTTGTTCATAAGCATTGGGTGAACTAATAATGGTTTGCAACAAGGAAATACATTCTACTAAAGAGCAATTATCATAATTAAAGTCCTTGTGATCCAAAATAGTGGGCACATCACTAGTTAAAGTTTTGACCTCTCCAAACCCACGTTTTTCAGTTTTAGCATCAAAATCATCACCCTCCAAGCAAACGGGACGCTTCTCAACTAGAGTTGACTCATCTCCAGTCCCCTTATCATTTATATTCAGATAAGTAAACAAAGATTCAATAGGAGAAGTACCAATCATTTTAAGATCTTCATCATGATTCCGGTAAAAACTAGGTGGAAGAGCCTGTTCTAAGAATTCCCGCTTAGCTTTCAACTTAGCGGTCCTCTCCTTACTTTCATTAATAGATATTTGGATAGATTTAATAGTCTCATTAAAATCATGCTTAGGTGGCAAAGCTTTATTTTTAAGAGTTTCTACATCAAGATCAATTCTATCCATGTTTTTAGCCAAAGCATCAACTACATGCAATTTTTCTTCTACCATAGTGTTGAAAACCTTTTGAGAATTAATGAATTCTTTAATTCTGTTCTCAAGATCAGAGGGTATCTTATTAGAATTTGTAGAAGAATTTCCATAGTTGTTAGAGGAATTACCGGGATACGGTCTAGAATTAAAATTTCCTCTATAAGCATTGTTATTGGAATTATTTCGTGAGATAAAGTTCACATCAATAGCATCATTATTTTTCTCAATCAAAGTAGACAAGGGCATATCATTGGGATCAACATGAGCATTTTTTACTAACAACCATATTCATAAGAGCAACCACTTTTTCACTCAAAGTAGCGATTTCTTCAACAGAATTTACCTTCTTATCGGTTGGAGCTCTTTCGGTATGCCATTGAGAATAATTTGTCATAATGTTGTACAGAAGTTTTGTGGCCTCTCCTAAGGTAACATCCATAAAGGTACCACCAACAACAGAATCTAGAAGATTTCTAGACACAAAGTTTAGTCCAGCATAGAAGTTTTGGATGATCATCCACAAATTTAAACTAGGAGTAGTACAATTTATTATCATGAATTCCATTCTCTCCCAAGATTGTGCAACATGCTATTGATCTTGTTGTTTAAAATTCATTATTTTATTTCTAAGGGAGATGATTTTTGCAGGAGGAAAATACTTGGCAATAAAAGCATCTTTACACTTATTCCATGTTCCAATACTATTACGAGGTAAAGATAAAAACCAAGCCTTAGCTTTATCTCTTAGTGAAAAAGGAAATAATTTTAATTTCACAATATAATTATCCATATCCTTTTTCTTTTGCATATCACATAATTCAACAAAGGTATTAAGATGTGACGCGGGATCCTCATTAGGACTTCCCAAAAATTGATCCTTCATGACAAGATTTAGCAATGCAGCATTAATATCAAAAGCTTCCACACTAGTGGCGGTCGGTATAGGAGTACTAATAAAATCATTATTATTAGTATTTGAGAAGTCACACAACTTAGTAGTATCTTGAGACATGGTGACTGAACAAGAAAAGTAACAAGCAGGACAAGTAAACTAGCAAGTAAAACGAGCAAAGGAGTAAACTAGTAACAATCAAAGATAAATATTTTTGTATTTTTGATTTTTATGAAACAAACTAAATATAACATCAAAAAAAAAGATAAACAAATGAATAAAAATTTATGTGAAGTTACTTGATAGTTGGTGATGATATTCCCCGGCAACGGCGCCAGAAATCCTTTCTGATACTTGTGATCTGCATTGGGTTTTCCGTGAAGAAGAACGGGTAATTGCAGCACAAAGTGGGTAAGTATTTCCCTCAGTTATGAAACAAAGGTTTATCGAACCAATAGGAATATCAATCCTCAACCGTCTTCAGTGGCTGCACACATAAGAACAAACAACTTGCACCCAATGTGGGCAAGAGGGTTGTCAATCCCCTTGATCTCGTTATTTGCAAGCAAGTGAGGTGTGTGATAATAGTAGATAATTGTAAATTGCAAAATAAAATAAAAGGTAAATAAAGGCAGCAAGGTAATAGTAGCATTTGTAAATTTATAAGTGAATAGACCCGAGGGCCATAGTTTTCCCTAGCGGCATCTCTCATGTAGGCAACATACGGTGGGTAACAAATTACTGTTGGGCAATTGATAGAAAAGCGGATAGTTATGCGATATTCACGGCAATGATCATGTGTATATAGGCATCACGTCCATAAAAAAATAGGCCGACTCCTGCCTGCAACTATTACTATTACTCCACTCATCGACCGCTATCCAGCATGCATCTAGAGTATTAAGTAAAACATAGTAATGCATGGAGAACGATAACATGATGTAGACAAAGTAAACTAAAAAAATATGAATAAACCCCATCGTGTTTTCCTTAGTAGCAACAACACAAAGACGTGTCTTGTCCCTTTCTGTCACTGGGATATAGAGTACCGTCAGGTTGAACCTACCACAATGCACCACTCCCACTGAAGATAGATCAATCTACTTGGCCAAAGCACATCGATATATCGGAAAGAATTACGAATCTATAATGATCATGCAAATAAGAATCTTAATATTCAGAGGTGACTCAAATACTTTTCATGAATAATCTGAACATAAACCCACAATTCATTGGATCCCAACAAACACACCGCACAATAGGATTACATCGGATAGATCAAAGCAAAGATGCGATGATCATTGTATTGAAGACCAAGAGATAGAGAGATTGCCATCTAGGTACTAGCTATGGACCCATAGGTCTATGGTGAACTACTCACACATCATCACGAGGGCAGCAAGGTTGATGAAGATGCCCTCTGTGATCGATCCCCCCTCCGGCAAGGTGCCGAAACGGAGCTCCAGATGGCCTCATGACGGAACAGAGACTTGCAGCGGCGTAAAAGGGTTTCGGGACTGCCTCTAGGGTTTTTGGAATATTAGAGAATTTATAGTTCAGAGAGGGGTGCCGGGAGACGCCCGAGGGGGCCAGCACACATCAAGGCATGACCCCCCAGGGCGCGCCCTGTTGCGTGCTGGTGCCCTCGTGCGGCTTCCGGTCTCCTCCCGAAGCCTCCAGGTCTTCTTTTGATCCAGAAAAAAATCATAACAAAGTTTCGTGGCATTTGGACTTCGTTTGGTATTGTAAACCTGAAAAGTGAAAACATGCAGAAAACAACAACTAGCACTGGGCACTGGGTCAATAGGTTAGTGCTCAAAAATATTATAAATTGGTAAATAAAGACCCAAAAAGTATCCTAGAATTATAATATATCAGCATGGAACAATAAAAAATTATAGATACGTTGGAGACGTATCAGCCCCCATAGCCACGCGCCTCGTCGAGCATCCTATCTACTTCGTGAGTACAGTGATGTGAGATGCGCGTGAGGAATACCCCATGCAGCAAAAGATACTCTTCGCACTCCTCATCGCCTCCAGGAAGCTGCGGCATTACTTCCAGGGACATCCGGTCAAGGTGATCACATCCTAGCTTCTGGAGCAAGTACTTCGCAGCCCCAACGCCACAGGCCGCGTTGCAGAGTGGAACATCGAGCTACAACCTTTCGAGCTGGAATTCCACACTACAAGGACAATCAAGGGCGCGACCTTGGCTGACTTCACGACGGAATGGACGGATCCACACCAAGATGAGCCTCGCGAGGCAGAGTCCTCCTGCCTGGGAAAGATGCCCCTGATGCACTTTGATGGAGCATTTTCCCGGCAGGGCGCAGGGGCTGGCGTGGTGCTCACCTCGCCGACAGGATACAAGTTGTACTACGCAGTACAGCTCTGCTTCAAGCATGACGACAAGGTTTCCAACAACATTGCTTAGTATGAGGGCCTCATCGCTGGACCCAAGGTTGCCGTCGCACTTGGCGTAAAGCGCATACTCATCAAGGGCGACTTGCAGATCCTCGTCAACTTCTCCAATAAGAGCTCCAAACCCAAGGACAAGCACATGGCCACCTACCTCGAGGAAGTGTGCAAGCTCAAGAAGCGTTTCCTTGGCATGGAACTCCAACACATTCCTCACGGCAACAACCAGGAAGCCGATGACATCACCAAGAGGGCATCCCGCGGCGAACCACAAGGCCCCGGCGTCTTCGAAGAGCGGCTCTCGAAGCCATCTGCCACGCCACCAGCTGCCAGCGCCATGGCACCTCAAGAGGAGCTGCCTCCTGCGCCTTCCACAGGCGCACCCAACTACGGCCCACCCTCTGACGCTCTCCTACTGCTGGCGCTGGAACCGTAGGTCGAGAGACGGGCCACGGAATTCAAGGTCTACTTGGAGAATGACACTCTCCCAGCAGACGATGCTGAAGCAGAGAGTGTGGCCTGCCAAGCTGCATCCTATTGCCTCCAGGACGGCGATCTTTACAGAAGGCGCCCCAACGACATGGCATTGCGGTGCATCTCCGAGGAGCAAGGGCACGAGCTGCTTGCTGACATCCATGGCAGAGACTGTGGCCATGACTCTTCATCAGGCACCCTGGCTGGCAAGGTGTTTTGTAGCGGCTTCTACTGGCGCACAACACTTCAAGACGCCACCGAGCTTGTCTGATCCTGCGAAGCCTGTCAATTCCATGCCAAGAAGATCCATCAGCCAGCGCAAGGGATCCAAACTATCCCCCTCTCGTGGCCCTTTGCGGTTTGGGGGTTGGATATTCTCTGTCCCTTCCCTCGCATAGCTGGAGGATACTGTTACCTCTATGTCGCCATCGACAAGTTCACCAAGTGGGCAGAAGTAGAGCATGTCCGTTCCATCCCAGCGTGATCAGCCGTTGGTTCATCAAGGGCTTGGTGTGCCGTTTCGGCATCCCTAACCGCATCATCACCGACAATGGCTCGCAGTTCACCAGCGGCCTCTTCAGGTCCTTCTTCGACAACCTCTACACGCAAATCTGCTACACCTCCATGGCGCACCCGTGAAGCAACGACCATACCGAGCATGCTAACACTGAGGTCCCCAAAGGCCTCAAGACAAGAAGCTTCAGTAAGAAGCTCACAGCCTACAGCAAA
The DNA here is from genome assembly GCA_039707655.1 of Elymus sibiricus. Lineage (NCBI taxonomy): Eukaryota > Viridiplantae > Streptophyta > Magnoliopsida > Poales > Poaceae > Elymus > Elymus sibiricus. The sequence goes on from CM077671.1 coordinate 310,303,148, forward strand.
GGTTGGCTCGATGAACCCTCGTCCATGCTATGGTCGATACGCACAACAACAACCAAGCCTACCTATGAAACTCTCATCTTCCTCGTCTATGGGGCGGAAGCGGTCCTTCCTACTGAGCTCAAGCATGGGTCCCCTCGGGTCTTGGCCTTCAACGAGAACAACCAAGATGACCTGCGGGAAGCTGATATACTCCTCCTTGAGGAAGCACGTCCTGAGGCCGCCCTCCGAGCGGCCCGGTATCACCAGGCATTCCCTCGCTACCACAGCCGCAGCATACGCCCTCGCACCCTTGAAGCTGGATATCTTGTCCTATGAAGGATCCTCTCCAGAGAAGGACTCCACAAGCTCTCGCCCATGTGGGAAGGCCCGTACAGGGTCGTCCACGTTTTCCGGCCTAGCGCAGCACGGCTGGAGACAGAGGAGGGTGTTCCGATACAAAACACATGGAACATCCAACACCTCCGCAAGTTCTACCCGTGGGCTCATAGGGTACAGAACGAATGGGGGTTGTACACGCCCCGGAGCCTCTATTTCTGCATCGCCACAAGGCCGTAAGAGCTCCCACCCATGACCCAGTGAGGGCCCATGCTCAGACATGGCGGATTGTGACCTGCGGGCGCCTCCTGGCTGTATCACATCCTCAAGCTGACCCGTGTCCATCACGGCAGCATTTTTGTCTATCCTTTTGAGGGCGTCGCTTGGCTGCACTACATCCTCAAGCTGACCCGTGTCCAGCATGGCAACACTATCCTTTTTCTGGTTGTGTAATGAACTTTTTCTATGAAATAGTAAAATTGTATTCCTTCAAGTATGTTGTGTGCTTGGTAAGCATTTTTTGTCATTAGGAGCCGTTCGCGCCCGTGGTTTCCCTCGTGCATATCACGCGAGCGAGGGCTGGACACGGTGCATGTGCTTGGGTCAGTCCCAGCAGCGCCGCAAAACCCAAGTGACTGAGCTCTGGCTCGCGGGCCTGCTCTCGTGTATGCCACCTCACCAAGGTCCTCGGTACTTTGCCTCCTCGCGTGGTACCCACAAGTGAACTAGCGAGCGCGTGCACTTCAATCTCTTGCAAATGTTTGTTGGCATACTACCACCGCAGGTACAAAGGCTCAAGAGACCTTGCGAGCACTGTCTCACGAGGCTGCCCACAACAACCACCAGCGCCAAGTGCCAGCAGGAGACCTCGCGGGCGCAAGCCTCGCGAGACATAACCCCCGCAAGACGTAGCACACCAAGGCTCAAGCCCCACAAAAGCTAAGTACAAGTACTTTGTGAATTTCTTGGAACTCCTCAAGCTCTCTCTCGCTTCTCCTTTGTGGCCTTGTCGAGTGTTATGTTTTCTCCTTGGCACGAGACGCTTGCACGTCAAAGGGGGGCTTCCTGGGCATCGCAGCACAGGAGCCCTTACCACCTCACGGAGCCCTACGCCCTCTAGCCTTATTGGACACGCATCCCAACATACTAGCGACGACAGTAGCATGCTCGAGGCCTGGGCCCAAGCGACTTAGAGAAAAAAGGCAATGTAAAAAAGGGAAGCAAACCTCACGAGAAAGCAGCGAAATTGCAGCAAAATATTAAAGACTTAAGTGCGATTACAAAACAAATTGTCTTTACGCCCCCATGGGGCCATGCCATTGTTGAACGAAAACAGGAAAAGATAAATCTTAAGCAGAGGAGGCACCGTCCTTGCCACCATGGTTGTCCGCTTCAGGCTCGCTGTCTTCCACGGAGGGCTCAGGAGCATGCGCGAACCGCTCGAGCAGGGTGTCCACGTGGTCGCGCACCTCCCTCCTGAGCTGGTTGTGGATCTTCGTAGGAACAAGCTCCACCATGCTGGCAAGATCGAAGTCAGGGTTGGCGCGAATGAGGTTGCTGAAGATGCGCGTCGCCGCCTAGCCCAGGAGTTCGCGGGTCTCATCCTCGATGACAGCATCCTGCCTTGAGACCTCGATCTCGAGAGACTCCACCACCTTGGTGAAGAAGTCGAGGTAGCCGCCGTCGTACTCCGTGATGAGGAAGTCAGGGATGTCCTCACGAAGTAGCAGATCGCCCCACAGGCGCGCATCGTGAGCACACGGAACAACTTGACACGCTTCGCATGCATCGTACGCGCCTGCATGGCATCATCCCTGGCCTTCCCGACGACCTCAGACACGTCGCCAACCTGCGCCTGGAGAGCTCCTCTTCAGCTTCCTCCTTGCCCTTGAGGGTGAGCCGGAGGTCGGCCTCAGCCTGCTGGAGCAACTTCTTGAGCTCGTCAATCTCCTTCTTGAGCTCAACGCGCTTTGTCTTGAAGCGTGTCTCCTGCAGCTTCAGCTTGTCGCTATGGTTCTACTGGAGCGCCTCCTGCTCCTTCTTGATCCTGGAATCGGCGTCTGCCTGGACCTTATCCTCCTTCGCTGCAAGACGCGTGTCCTTGAAGGCAGCCTGGGCGGCCGACACCTGACGCTCAAGCATCGTCAGGCGCTCACGCTCTGCCTCCTGATCGAAGGTGGTCCTAGTGAGCTCGCGCTTCCAGAACGCCACATCCCCCTCGCGAGCCCCGAGGGTCTCCTCCAGCTTAGAGAGCTCCTCCTCGCGGGCAGCAAGCTGCCACTCACGGGCTGCACCTGCCTCCTCCTACGTTTGGAGCTCCTGCTCTGGTAGGGAGATCTGCTCCTGCACAACCTTGGCGCAGGCCTCCGCGTCCTCACGCCGCCGATCGGCTGAATCAGCCTCCCGCACGGAGTTCTCCCAGAGCTCCGTGACATCCTGGGCGGTCTTCTTATGCTTCTCCAGCACGATGTCATCCTGGCGGCAGCCCAACTTGAGCGCCATGTCCAGCTGGCGCCAGCCATTCGCGAGGCACTGGCACTAGTCGATGAGTCGCGCCTCCTTCGCTAGGAGGTCCACCTCCAGTGCGTGGAGGGCCTCCTTGGTGCCCTGCAGAGCCCCATGGTGGAGCACTGCACTGCTGCTGATCAGTGAGAGGGCCCGGCAGTGTGGCGGCTCGACGTCAGCCCCTGCCGTCATCGCCCGCGAGGACTCAGCGCCGGGCCGCTCCGCGGGCCCCATGCCCTTACTCCGGGCGAAGGCAGCCTCGTTCGCAAAGCGCTGGGGGCTCCGCGTAACCTCCACCTCAGCCTGTAGCAGCGGTGTGTGTTGCAGGCTAGGGGCGGCAGCCTCTGGGACCTGGTGCACTGGAGAGGCCTGGGGGCTGGTTGTAGCTCCCTCGGCTGGCATAGAGTGCTTCCCGAGACTGGCTCGTCGGCCCCATCCGCCTCCATATCGCCCCCAACATCAGATGCCTCCGGGGCACCACCTCCTCTGTCGAGGTCTCCACCCTGGGCTGGCTTCCCCCGCCTAAGGGAGGCAGATCCTATGGCGGCGCGAAAGTCGCCTCATGCTCCCCGTCTCAGTGCGTCACGCCTCGCCCTCAGGCTGGTGGGGAATCTCCTCGAGCCCCTCAGTAGGCACGGGCGAGGGCGTCGCAGGCGTCGCGGCCCTCTGCTTCTTGGGCGCGGGCGTCCTGTTGAGCCGATGATTCAGCCTCAAGCCATATAGAACATACAAAAAGGAATCTCAAAGAGCAACAACAAGTCAGAAGGCTTACTCATCAATGGCGATGCAACGCCTCTTCCGCAGCCTCCCTGGACGCTATCTGCCACTGCCGCTTCCCCGGTGTAAGGGCATTCTCTTACCTTAGTGTTTTGGTGATGATGACACCTCACTATGTTATCTAACCATGTGTCAAGTTATTCAGGGTTAGGCATTCCCTTCAGATGGAAAAGATCAAAGACGGTGTTCTCTACGTGTTTATTTTCTTTGGTCGTAGGGATCCCGTACTATTAAGAGGGAATCCACATTGGAAGATCTTGGGGTGAATCAATACTCTCTCACATCCTTAGCACCCACCTCGTTCCTTCCCATCAAAGAGAGAGAGGCCCTACTTTCCTTCCATGCAGGCCGGTTGTACCGCTGTCCCGACCGGTTGCACCGCTCGCTCCAGTCTTCCGGTTTGACCACCACTCCAGGGGTGATACCCTGGAGGTGCTGCCACCGAGTGGTCCCTAGTGGTTGTACCGCTGCCCCCGGGCGGTTGTACCGCCAACAACTGGGTGACCCAGGGTGGCAGCACTGGGCGGTTGAACCGTCCTAGCACCGGGCTTCAACCGGACGCGGTTCTGTTGAGTTGCGGTTGTTGGGCGGACATGGGCCGGTTGTACCGCTATATTACTATAGCCCGGTACTACCGGTGTCCCTAGCGGTTGTACCGCTCGGGACTCTGCCCTGTCCAGCGCTCGAGTCGAGCGGTTGCACCGGGGAGGAACCACCGCGTCAGGTTCTGTTGTGATGCGGTGGTTGGCCGGTTGTTGGGCGGTTGTACCGCTATATTGCTATAGCCCGGTTCTACCGCCCGCATCACCGATTGTTCCGCTGCCATGTAAAAATGGCTGTAACGGTCGAAAAGTGGGGACACTATATAAAGGGGTGGTTCTTCCACCTCCATCTTATCTCTTACCTCTCTCTCTCCACCATTGATGCCCTTCAAGCTTTCTTGCCCGATCTCTCTCTCTAGCCACTCAAACTTGTTGATTTGCTAGGGATTGAAGGAGGAGACCTAGATCTACACTTCCACCAAAGGAAAATTGATTCCCCCTTACTTTCTTGTGTGGATTTTGTTACTCTTGGGTGTTTGAGCACCCTAGACGGAAGAGGTCACCCCGAAGCCATATTCCGTTGTGGTGAAGCTTCGTGGTTTCGTTGGGAGCCTCCAATTAAGTTGTGGAGAGGGCCCCAACCTTGTTTGTAAAGGTCTGGTTGCTGCCTTCAAGTGCTCCACTAGTGGAATCACGACACCTCGCATTGTGTGAGGGCATGAGGAGAATACGGTGGCCCTAGTGGCTTCTTGGGGAGCATTGTGCCTCCACACCGCTCCAACGGAGACGTACTTCCCCTCAAAAGGAAGGAACTTCGGTAACACATCCTCGTCTCCAATGGTCCCACTTGTGGTCACTTCTTACCTTTACTTTGTGCAAGCTTATATCTTGTTGTTATCATAGCTAGCATCATATAGGTTGTTCACCTAGTTGCATATCTAAAAAACCTATTTGTTGCTAAACCTAATTTGTTAAGAAAAGCCTAAAAATTGGTAGTTGCCTATTCACCCCCCCTCTAGTCAACCATATCGATCATTTCAATTGGTATCAGAGCCTTGTCTCTTTATTAAGGGTTTCACCACCCAAAGAGTATGGTTGACGACGGGGACCGGGCGGTTGAACTCCCCGAGGGCGTGGGTGTGAACACGGTCTCTCGTGTGGATTTGAATGGGGCCATGTCCTCACTTAAATCCTCCATGACGACCGGGGTCAAATCCATGTTCAAAGAATTCCTTGAGGGTCTCAAACTTTCTACCGATCCGTTGCTAGTGGTTAACCCCAGTAACTCGTCAGATGTCCACTCCGAAAAGGAAGGGGCTAGCACTGACAAGAACAAGCTACCTCAAGGAACTAGTGGGACGGGTACTTTTGCCTCGGTGCCCCCTCCCGTGCTTGATACGTCTTCAACGTATCTATAATTTTTGTTTGTTCCATGCTGTTATATTATCATTCTTGGATGTTTTACAATCATTTTATAACAACTTTATATCATTTTTTGGGACACACCTATTGACATAGTGCCAAAGTGCCAGTTGCTGTTTTTACTTGTTTTTTTAGTTCGCGGAAAATCAATACCAAACGGAGTCCAACTGCGACGAAACTTTTTCGAGATTTTTTCTAAACCAGAAGACACCCAGTGGGCCAAAGAAGAGCCAGGAAGGTGGGCTTTGGGGCGCACAACCCACCAGGGTGCGCCAGGGGGCTCCCGGCGCGCCCTGATGGGTTGTGCCCTCCACGGGCCCCCTCCGCACCGCCTCTGATGCCTATAAATTCCCAAATATTCCAGAAACCCTAGGAGAGTCGATGAAACACAATTCCAGCTGCCGCAAGTTCCAGAACCTTGAGATCCAATCTAAACACCATCACGGAGGGGTTCATCTTCCTCATAGGTGCCTCTCCGATGATGCGTGAGTAGTCCACCATAGACCTACAGGTCCGTAGGCAGTAGCTAGATGGCTTCTTCTCTCTCTCTTATGATTCTTAATACAATGGTCTCTTGGAGATCTATTTGATGTAAACTTTTGTGGTGTGTTTGTTTGGATCCGATGAATTTTGAGTTCATGATCAGTTTCTATCCATGAATATTATTTGAGCCTTCTTTGATCTCTTATATGCATGATTACTTATAGCCTCATATTTCTTCTACGAATCTTTGGTTTAGTTAGGCCGACTAGATCGATTTTTCTTGCCATGGGAAGAGGTGCTTTATGATGGGTTCGATCTTGCGGTGTTCTTTCCCAGTGACAGAAGGGCAGCAAGACACGCATGTATCATTGCTATTAAGGATAACAAGATGGGGTCTATTCCTACATGAATAGATATTGTCTACATCATGTCATCGTTCTTATTGCATTACTCCGTTTTCCATGAACTTAATACACTAGATGCATGCTGGATAGCGGTCGATGTGTGGAGTAATAGAGGTAGATACAGGCAGGAGTTGGTCAATCTATCTTGGACGTGATGCCTATATAATGATCATCGCCTTGGATATCGTCATGACTATTCGATTTTCTATTAATTGCCCAACAGTAATTTGTTCACCCGCCATGCGATATACTCATGACAGAAGCCACTAGTGAACCCTACGCCCCCCGGGTCTACTTTTCCATCATATTGCTTTCCGATCTACGTTTTTTCACTCTTTGTTTTCAAATCTACAAAACCAAAAACCCAAAAATATATTGCTGCATATTTTATTTGCCTTTTCTATTTTGTGTTCCCGAGAGATCTATCTCTCCTATCTATCACTACCTAATCTATCTTATTACCATAGAGAGATTGACAACCTCTATTTCGCGTCGGGTTGCAAGTATTTGTTGTTTGTGTGCAGGTGCTGCTTATTGGGTGGTGGTGATCCTCCTACTGTTTCGATAACCTTGGTTTCATAACTGAGGGAAATACTTACCGTCTCTGTGCTGCATCATCCCTTCCTCTTTGGGGAAATATCGACGCAGTCTCAAGCCACGTCAAAGGAATTTCTGACGCTGTTGTCGGGGAGGAAGCGGTCTTTTCTACGTGCCAATCTCAGGCGCCGAGGAGACTCCATCATCATCTACCAGGTTCCTAATCACAAATCTCATCTCCTTGCAATTACATTATTTGCCATTTGCCTCTCGTTTTCTTCCCCCCACTTCACCAATTTGCTGTTTTATTCGCCCTCTTTCTCGTTCGCCTTTTTCTCGCCGGATCTCTTCTTGTTTGCTTGTTTGCTATCTTTGCTTGTGTTGCCATGTGCCTTCTATTTGTTTGCATCTTCGCTTGCTAAAAATCTATTGATATGGATCCTCATCCACTTGCCAATCTTTTCAAAAGACCAAATTATGATGAACCAATTGCTAGTGAGTTGAGTGCACTTGATTATCTCTATGAAGTTTTGCTTAAAAATCATGAATCTGAAATTTTAGATGAAGTGTTAAAAGAAGAAATTTATAAGGTGATTCATGATAGCTCCTTGATTGAAAAGCATGATTGCAATGATGTTACTATAAATTCTATTAATGTCAATTATGCTAATGATATGCAAAGCCACAAGCTTGGGGATGCTATGTTTGATGAAGATGATATTTTTAGTCCCCCAAGTTTTGATGAGCAAATTTATTATGATGATTGCATGCCTCCTATTCATGATGATGGTGATGACACGTATGCTATAATGAGTAATGATAACCATGAAACTTATCATCATGGTTTTAATTTTCAATGTGCTTATGTCAATCAAGTGTCTCATGATAGTTATTTTGTTGAGTTTGCTCTTACTACCAAGGATGAAAAGGAATTTGCTTATGTGGAGAGTAATGAAAATTCTATGCTTGTGCATAATGAAATGAATGATTTATGTGATAGTTATATTGTTGAATTCCTTCATGATGCTACTGAAATTTATTATGAGGGAGGAACATATGCTTGTAGTAATTGCAATAATATCAAATTTCCTCTCTATGTGTTCAAAGTTTTGAAGTTATGCTTCTTTTGCCTTCCTATGCTAGTTGATTCTTGTTCCCATAAATTGTTTGATCACAAAATCCCTATGCATAGGAAGTGGGTTAGACTTAAATGTGCTTCTCATGAGATTCATGATGCTCTCTTGCATATTTCAATTACTACTTTTTATGTGAGCATCATCGAAATCATTATGCCTAGCTAGGGGCGTAAAACGATAGCGCTTGTTGGGAGGCAACCCAATGAATAAATAAATTTTTGCTTTTTCCTTTCTGTTTTTGAGTGTTGACACAATTATGCCTCTGTTATGATTGTGTTTTTATGGTTTATTTAGTGTTTGTGCCAAGTAGAGCCTTTATGATGATTCATAGGATGAGTAGAAGCGATGCAGAATCTGAAACAGAAACTTTGCGTCCAGTATATGAATTTTCATTTTTTTATGGAATGTAATCTTGAGCTGAAATTTTAACACATTGTTTCTATACAAATTCCTTACGTTTACTAATTTTTCAGAATTTTTAGAGTTACAGAAGTATGGGTAGAGTACAGATTACTACAGACTGTTCTGTTTAAGACAGATTCTGTTTTCGTTGCATTGTGTGCTTGTTTTGATGAATCTATGGGTTATATCGAAGGGTATGAGCCATGGTAAAGTTAAAATACAGTAGGTATAATGCAATAATAAAATATGAATGGGTTTGCAACAGTACCTAAATTAGTGATTTGCTTTATTATACTAACGGATCTCACGAAGATTTTGTTGAGTTTTGTGTGATTGAAGTTTTCAAGTTTTGGGTGAGATCACGATGTATGAAGGAATAAGGAGTGATAAAAGCCTAAGCTTGGGGATGCTACCGCACCCCCACCATATATCCAAAGAGAAACAAGCAACTAAGCATGGGGATGCCCCCGAGTGGCATCCCCTCTTTCTTCTAACGACCATCGGTATTTCACTTGCAGCTATATTTTTATTCGTCACATATCATGAGTTTTGCTTGGAGCGCCTTGTATCTTTGCTTGATTTGTTTGTTAGTTTTTCCTTTGTATCCTTGCTGGACACACCTATTTGAGAAAGCCAAAATCATGCTATGATTTGTTAGAATTGCTCTATGCACTTCACTTAAACTTTTTGAGCTATATAATTGCTCTAGTGCTTCACTTATATCTTTTTGAGCACGGTGTGCTTGGAAATTTTTGTAGAAATACTCTCATGCTTCATTTAGTTTAATTTTAGAGTAGGTAAATTTTGAAGAAATCCTCTCATGCTTCACTTATACCTTTTTGAGAGATGAAATCTTTATGCTCATGTGCTTCACTTAAATTTGTTTGAGCTTGCAAAAAAGCAATGGCAATATATGACACTAGTCCCAAAGTGATAGATATCCAAGGAGGATACAATAAAAACTTTCATGAAGATAATTGGACAAATTAAACTTGATTCCTTGTAATAGTTTTGAAACATGATGATAGTAATATCTGAGTCATGTTAGTGAGCAATTATGCTTAGTAGGAATATTGGTGTTAAGGTTTGTGATTCCCTATGCATGCATGGAAGTCAATAGTTATGCAATGAAGTTACATCCTACTTGTGGTGCATTATTCGGTGTTAGTTATGTTCAATGCTCACTTATGTGAATTTTTGTTTCTTGGTTTGGTTGCTTCCCAATCTATTTGCTAGCCTCCATTTGTACTAAGTAGAAATACTACTTGTGCATCCAAAATTCTTAAACCAAGTCTTGCCTTATGAGTCCACAATACCTACCTATATGCGGTATTTCCATGCCGTTCCAAGCAAATTTGTATGTGCCATCTCTAAATTTTCAAAATAAATTTTCTCTTTTGTGTGCCCGTACTGCTCATGAAACGGTGGGGAGTGTCCAATATTTTTCCATGCTAGATGTGTTATTCTCAAGATGAGTGTTTATTCACTTTTCATTGCACGAGAGTGCGGCGGTAATAGGGATGCCCATTCCCGAAATGAAAAAGAAAAAATATTTACTTTATGTTGTCAAATAATAAATTCCTTGGAAAGTGTTGGTATGGAAGGCAACCGTGGATACAACCCGCCATGGAAAGTGAAAGTTTGGTGGAAAAAGGAATAAACTTTATTTTTTGTTTGGGAACCGCCTATGATATATCTAGCATGGAAAGTATTGTGAGCTACTTTGTCGTTTTCGTTGACAGGAAAAGCATGCCAACCAAAATATTTTTTCTCTCTCAATTTAAACCTTGAGCTCTGGCACCTCTACAAATCCCTACTTCCCTCTGCGAAGGGCCTATCCTTTACTTTATGCAATTTTTATTTTTGCTTTGAGTCTCCATCTTCTCTTATAAGCACCAACTAGGGGGTACTATGATCGTACTTGTGTAGGAGATATGCCCTAGAGGCAATAACAAATGTTATTATTTATCTCTATGATCATAATTATGTTTATGTTCCATGTTATAACTGATATGGTTCTCGAGTCTGCAATAACCACGAGGCTTGAAGGAAGACTCATATGCACGTGTGGAATAATAAACGGTAAAATGTATTCCTAGTCTGGCCTCTAAGACTAGCTCAAGTGTTGCATGATGGTTCTGTTTTCCTGATCATGGGCATGACTATGCCGGCAACTTTGAGGGCACAATGTTAGTAGATAACTTGTGTTGAATCGACCTGATTGATGTTATGCTATGAGATTCATTCGTCATAAGTTAATGGTTAATAACACAGAGAAGTTAATGTTTGCCTAATTCCTTAGACCATGAGAGTGTTGAGTTTCTTCATACTTGCTTCATGAACTTTGGGGTTTGTTAAACGTCATCCGTAAATGGGTGGCTATTACGGCGGCTTACGGGTTCATGGAAAAGTGTGTTAAGTAACTTGATAGCTCAAGATTGGGATTTGCTCCTCCGACGATGGAGAGATATTCTTGGGCCCTCTCGGTGTTACGGTATCCATCATCGTCTGGCCAGACACAAGTGTGATTTGATCACAGGGATACCGGAACACAGAAACGAGAAAAGAGAACAAAAACCGGCAACGAGGTAACTGGCATTGTGGACAAGTGTTGATCCACGAGGATGCCGATGTTTCTCACCTCGGGTATTTGTAACATATCGCGAAGCAACAGGAATAGCACACGGCAACTGGAGGTTCACTCGAATATTCATTCGTGTGGGTATAGGGGTCAATATGGGTGTCCACGGCTCCGATGTTGATCATTGATCGGAAAGACTTCCGGTCATGTCTATACTTCACCGAACCTATAGGGTCACACGCTTAAGGGTCATCTATCTTCTGAATACTAGACGGGGAGTCTGAGAGAAAATCACCGAAAAAGTTTCAGACGAAACGGAAACGTTCCGGAGAGAACACCGGAATAGTTCCGGTGAAACTGAAAAGTTGTTTCAGGGTATTCCATTGAGTCAAATTGGTTCTGGCACATGCCTGGAAATTCTTGGAGGATGCCAGAAGTGTTCTGGAAACTTCTGGGAATTTTCCGGGACAAAAACCGGAAATGTTCCGGAGCAGCCGGAACCACTTTGGTTGCTTTTCGCTGAAGAAACATTGTTCCGAAATTGTTTCGGAATGCGTTCAAATTTTTTTTGGTGGGTGCTAGAATTATTCTAGGCACACAGAAATAATTTGGGTTTTAACGGACGCTGAAAAATGTGTTCGTGAATAGTGAAAAGCACTTTTTGGGCTGATTTGCAAATGGGGTTTTTCTTCTAGAAGAAAACCACTTTTGGTGTGTGAAAGGGAGGTGGAGCTCCCCAAGGGGGCTGCAAATTTCGGCCATGGCATGGGGGGCCCTCCTTGAGGTGTCCTTCCACCTCATGGTGGATATCTTCTACACACCCTTATGTGGCATGTGGTGGAAAGATCCTAGGAAGGTCCTTTTGGTCTTTCCTCTACCCCTTGCTCCTCCTATAAATAGAGGTGGAGAGAGCTCTCCAAAATCAGCTCATGCTTGCTCTCATACACATGCCATTGACTTGTCTGTCTTCTCTCTCCCTCCCAGCAAAATAGTTTCGTAGAGCCGAAAGGCTGTCTGGGTTCCGGTGGGAACTAGTTCTGGACGGCGAAGCCCTGCCGGATAGATGACACCGTATGTGTGCAACTCTGTAGAGAGATCGTAGTTTTGGTCTTAGTTCGAGAGTGCCTCCCAAAGGGCTGTCCAAGTGATCGTCTTAGTTTCGAGGGTCCTCCCGAAGGGCTGTCCGAGTGATCGTTCGAGTTTCGAAGGTCCTCCCGAAGGGCTGTCCGCGACACCGTCCGAGGGACTGTCCGACCGCCTCCCGGAGGGCTGTCCGAGGGGCAGATGTGGGAGTACATCCTCGCAGTTGGGAGGTTGTAAATCCTAGCTGCGGGGATCTGCACCGCCGATCGTCATCGACTCTACTTCCGCTGCGCTACGAGTCGGTAACGAAACAGATCAAACCTTGTATGCAGTCTCCATAGTGATCCTGGGCTGGTGCGTAGGTCGGAAATTTTTGTTTTCTGCTGCGTTCCCCTACAGTGGCATCAAGAGCCGTGCTATGCGTAGATGCAGGTTGCGATCTAGAATACATAGAGATGTATGGGTATTGCACAATATAATTAGGTAGTAGATGAGTTCTATTACTGAAAATTATTTGTGCGGGTAGTAGATGAAATCTGTTACCCGATGTTCTTGTTGCTTCCCTGGAATTTGCATATTTCTGATCTTGATAACAGTATGGTGGAGTTTCAATGTTCTGGCAATCCGCGATCCTGATTGATCAACGAAGTGCTAACAGTTCATTGAATTCCACCGTAGTTAAAAAGAAAGATGAAATTTCGCAGACGAAAGGGCAATGCAGATATGATCTGCACGGGGGTCACACGTATGACGAAGTTTAGTATGGGGCTCGAGATTTTATTATCTCGTGTTTCATACACCCCGCAATGTTAATCTAGCGACTTGGATTATCATGCTTGATGATGGACGTTGGTAGCTTCGGTTTGTTTCGAAACCTTAGAAGCCACATAAAATAAAATTTTGCATGAACCGATTAGAGGCGTCTAACTTGGTTTTGCAGGATGGTTTGCATGTGCATGTAATGTGGTATAGCAGTGCTCATTATAATTTGATTATGTATGAGATGACTATATAATCTAAATTGATTAACATGACCTGCGTGTCATGATTCGGGATGATGGCTGGAGCCATATGATTGTCACTTTAATGACCTGCGTGTCAACCTTCAGTAATGCACTTATTTTATTAGCTATAGAGATAGCAATATTATCTGGTGCATCGACAAGGTGGTGGCAATCTTCGCGAAGGTGAACACCCACGCGAATGCCGAAGACGAAGAAATGAAAGACTTCTCCGTCAGAAAGGGCTATACCATATCATGCTATTATGAATTGCCTGAGATGTTTGTCCCTTATGATGCACCCTTCTTGATTGCGCGGTAGTCGCTTTTTATTAGGGTGATCTCTCACAAAAATATCAAGTGGTTAGTGTTCTCCCAAGTGTAGCACCGTCACGGCACCTAACTTCTCGGAGTGCGCCGTGTCACACGGGTACAAACGATTAGGGAAGTGTGAGGCGGGTGAGTTGAGACCTCGCAGCAAGATCACTTGGTTGTCTTGACGTTCAGGCATGACCGTCATGAGCTCGGAACACGCGCATCGAAAGATGAACAAGAATCACATAGAGATGTGATTGGCAAGTTGGCCTACCGGTTGAGATTTTTGTCATCAGTGGTGTTACACCAATGGCGAACAATTGAAATGGGGGTCTTGTATCACTCACAATCAATTATGAGAGATATTGATTTGAGTGGGAGCGCATTGTAGAATTAATTCTTTTAATTCTTAGTGCAATTAATTATGAACTTTGTCTAAGTGAAAATTGCATAATAGTTATAGAAGAATGGCTCGCGTTTCCACCTTCCCTATTAAAATTGAATAGCTATTAAATATCTGGTTAAAACTTTACGGTTGGTAACGTAATGTGAGGATTGTCCTCAAGAGTGCCGAGAAGGACTTTTGTCCTATCGCATGCTTTTAGTATTCTCCCGCTAATGCTATGGATAATGTGACTCTCGTCCTTCGATCCAAAAGCTAGAATTCCGTTTCAGTCAAGTGCAATATGTTTGCTTCCATGAGACCCGAACTTCGAAAGTTTGGATAGTTATGTGATATTCATGGAATCTGAAAATCATTTTCAGAGACAGACAAAGGCTAAAAGATATGAGATATCCAAAGCAATGTTTGTTTGCAAACTATTAGTAAAGGAGTTTACTATGCATTAGACTGATAAGAGAGGGATCCAGAAGAACGCCTGTCATATGATGATGGTGAATAAAACAGACAACTTAAAGAGAAAGGAAGTGTCCGAAGGGTGTTAGTGAAACTTTCACGCCTAGGAAGTCCGGGGCTATCGCCACTCTTAAGTTGGGTGCTTCTTCTGAGAGTAGGAGAAATACTGAAAGTTAAACTGTTAGAAGTATAAAGGCAAAAAGAGAGAAGACTGGAATATCCAGCTCATGTATGAAAGTCATACAAGTTATTGATGTATAGAAGGCTGGTAAAAGAAATAGTTCTTGAGAATTATGATTAAATTGTTAATCACCGATTCTTGGGTATTGTGAGTTTATCACAGAGATACCCGCTCGATTGCACTCTGTTGCGACTCGATGCAAGAACTACTATGGCCTGAAAGACTAGCCAGGAATGAGGTTTAAATACATGTTGGGAACTTAGTAAAAGTTACTATACCTTCCATCGGTGTATTACCTATGTATTTATTTTTCATAATTCATTATAGAGTTTTACACACTCTAGCCCATTGCATAAGGTATCTTGCAAGAAGGTTATTCATAAGAGAACTTTTGATGTTCGGTGTTATGAATAACATAAGGGCCATACTTTCATTATGAATGAGATGTATATTATGAATATTGATAATAATACTTTACCTCTGTATTTACTTTCATAAATCATTTTAGAGTTTTATACACTCTAGCCCATTTGCATAATGTTTGTTGCAAGAGTGTTGTTCATGAAAGAACAATTGTTGTTCGGAATCATGAATAACATAAGGGCCATACTTCCATCAACGATGGAACGTATGTTATGAATATTGATGGTAATATGATACATCCATAACACTGATGCTAAATGTCGCAAGACTAAAAGAATACCACACAAGTGTGGCACTGCATTTGGTCACATTGGAGAAACCCACATGGAAAAATTCCATTATGATGGATTTTGAAGTCATTTGATTTTGAATCATCTGACACTTGCAACTTTCCTCCGAAAAGTGAAGTGACTGAAATACCGTTCATAAGCCATAAGGAACGAGCAACGAACTTATTGGTAATCATACATTTTGATGTGTGTAGTCCGATAAATGTTGTTGAAAACAGTGGATTTGTCTATCTTCAAAAATGACTCAAGTAGATATATGGATATTTACTTGATGAGACGTAAGTCTGGATCTTTTGAAATCATTCGAAAGGTTTTCAACATGAAGTAGGAATTATTGTAACAAGAAATATTATGTTTCTGCAAACTAGATTGCAGAAAGGAATATCTGAGTTGCAAGTTTAGCGAATGTCTGATGAGTTGTGAAAGGAGTTTCATAACTTACACCTCCCGGAACACCACTATGTGTGGAATGTCTGTGAAGATGTAATCAAACCATTTTCGACATGGTAAGATCAAAGATGACATAAATCAATTTGCCATTATCCCTTTTAAAGTAATGCTTTAGAGACTGCGGCTTTTACACTGAAAAGAGCACCATCAGGTCTGTTGAAATGACGCCATGGTATGGTACGCCCAACCATGCTTGGTCTTTCCTTAACATTTGGAATATGGGGCTTGTGTAAAAGGTTACACACCTATTCCAAATCAGACAAGAGCTACTTTGTAGGTTATCCCAAGTAATTTGAAATTCCTCCACCACTATACCGAGGCAAAAGGTTTGCCACCGAGAATGGTATGCTTTTAAAGAGAATAGTTCTTGCAAAAGGGTGAGTGGGGGAACAGTGCAACTCAACGAGATAAGCAGTATCTTCGTCATCAGATCAAAGGAAAGGAACCTTGGAAGTGATTCCAGAGTTTCCTACTGCGACTGATACGGAAGTCTCTACAATAAAATGTATGGACTTCAGTCGAACTTGCAGCTGAACCACGTAGGCAAAACTCGTGCAAACCTCTCAGGTGCGCCAGCGAGATATTGTTGTTAGACAACAGTATACCTACGATACACAAGGAAGCGTTGATGGGCCCTGACTCCGGAATTGGCTAAATGCCAATACAATCTGAGATAGTTTCCATATAAGTGATTCAAGATTAAAATCTTATTACACCTTTTCGGAAGACTTAGAGTCTAACGAATATTTATGGAACTATAAACTGATGTGGATAAAAGGTTTTATCCATAAAGCTCGACTTGTTGCAATAACAAGTTCAAGGAGTTGACTACGATGAGATTGTCTCACCGTAGCGATGCTAAAGGTCGGTTCGGATTGAACTAGCAATTAATACATATTTCAACATGAGATATGAAACATGGATGCCAAAAGGATTTCCATATGATGGAAATGCAACCTAGGACTTGTATGAGATACAGTCCAAAGTATTTTGTCGATCCAGAGGATGCTAGTAAGTATGCAAACTTCAGAGTTCCAGCGATGGACAGAAGAGAGCAAAATGGAGTTGGAATCTTCGTTTTTTGATGAAATAGTTTGATGCTTGTGGTTTCAAGAAAGTAAGTGGGAGCATAATAATATTTCTAAAAACTTTGTGTGCTTGACACATTGTTGATTGGAAATTTCTTGACACGAATTAGTACTTCATTAAAAATAGTTTTTCGATGAAGTGCTTGGGCTAAATAGCCTTGACATTAGGCATATTTATCTACGAGATAGAATTGCCTAATAGGCTAAAGCCAAAAATACATATTGACAAGATGCTAAAACCTTTTACCATTAAAACGCCAAGGAGTGATTCTTGCCGAAGTCACATGGAAAGAGTTTTTGCAAGACTCGATGTCCCAAAACACTGATGAGTGAAATACATGATGGAGATTCCACACACTTTTGTGTTTGGATTAATCATGTATTCCATGGTATGTAAAACAACCAGATATGTCCAATACTCCAAGCTGTTGCGAGTATAGATACCAAAGTGATCAAAGTACTGATCATGGGACAACAGTGAAAAATGTCATTAAGTACTAAAGTAGCACTGATGACATGTTTTCTCGCAAGCAGAGATTATGAAGTGCTCGTTGTAAGTGATTACATCGATACAGTCTTCATCAATGCTCCATGCGATTTTCGATTTAAATTAAGGGTTTTGTGTAACACACAATATGGTGGCACAGTGTTTGGAAATCGTTTCCAAACAAGTTACTGTGGCAAATTCTATAACTAAGGCTAAGTATGTTGCCGCTTTCGAAGCGACATAGAAGATGTTGAATCATACAGTTCGTTCATGAACTTAGCATGATTCCAAGATGGCTTTGGTCAATGGAACACTATTGAAGATAGTTGCTCCATAGCTCAGTCTGAGGAATCAAGGTTTGACCAGTGATTCACATATATACGAAGCCAAGTCCACACAAAATATGAATTTTGTGAAAGCGTGAAAACGCGAGGACATGCAAAGATACACACGGAACTGAAGTTGTCAGATCCGTTGGACATCAGGCTATACCACATGCGAATCATTTTTACACCGGTGTGCCACAGGTGTAATGTGCATTAGCATTGACTAGATTATTGACTCTAGTGCAAGTGGGAGTCTGTAGGAGATATGCCCTAGAGGCAATAACAAATGTTATTATTTATCTCCATGATCATAATTATGTTTATGTTCCATGCTATAACTGATATGGTTCTCGAGTCTGCAATAACCACGAGGCTTGAAGGAAGACTCATATGCACGTGTGGAATAATAAACGGTAAAATGTATTCCTAGTCTGGCCTCTAAGACTAGCTCAAGTGTTGCTTGATGGTTCTGTTTTCCTGATCATGGGCATGACTATGCCGGCAACTTTGAGGGCACAATGTTAGTAGAACACTTGTGTTGAATCGACCCGATTGATGTTATGCTATGAGATTCATTCGTCATAAGTTAATGGTTAATAACACAGAGAAGTTAATGTTTGCCTAATTCCTTAGACCATGAGAGTGTTGAGTTTCTTCATACTTGCTTCATGAACTTTGGGGTTTGTTAAACGTCATCCGTAAATGGGTGGCTATTACGGCGGCTTACGGGTTCATGGAAAAGTGTGTTAAGTAACTTGATAGCTCAAGATTGGGATTTGCTCCTCCGACGATGGAGAGATATTCTCGGGCCCTCTCGGTGTTACGGTATCCATCATCGTCTGGCCAGACACAAGTGTGATTTGATCACAGGGATACCGGAACACAGAAACGAGAAAAGAGAACAAAAACCGGCAACGAGGTAACTGGCATTGTGGACAAGTGTTGATCCACGAGGATGCCGATGTTTCTCACCTTGGGTATTTGTAACATATCGCGAAGCAACAGGAATAGCACACGGCAACTGGAGGTTCACTCGAATATTCATTCGTGTGGGTATAGGGGTCAATATGGGTGTCCACCGCTCCGATGTTGATCATTGATAGGAAAGAGTTCCGGTCATGTCTATACTTCACCAGACCTATAGGGTCACACGCTTAAGGGTCATCTATCTGCTGAATACTAGACGGGGAGTTTCAGAGAAAATCACCAAAAAAGTTTCGGACGAAACGGAAACGTTCCGGAGAGAACACCGGAATAGTTCCGGTGAAACTGAAAAGTTGTTTCAGGGTATTCCATTGAGTCAAATTGGTTCTGGCACACGCCTGGAAATTCTTGGAGGATGCCAGAAGTGTTCTAGAAACTTCTGGGAATTTTCCGGGACAAAAACCGGAAATGTTCCGGAGCAGCCAGAACCACTTTGGTTGCTTTTCGCTGAAGAAACATTGTTCTGAATTGTTTCGGAATGCGTTCAAAATTGTTTTGGTGGGTGCTAGAAGTATTCTAGGGACACAGAAATAATTTGGGTTTTAACGGACGCTGAAAAATGTGTTCGTGAATAGTGAAAAGCACTTTTTGGGCTGATTTGCAAATGGGGTTTTTCTTCTAGAAGAAAACCACTTTTGGTGTGTGAAAGGGAGGTGGAGCTCCCCAAGGGGGCTGCAAATTTTGGCCATGGCAAGGGGGGGCCCTCCTTGAGGTGTCCTTCCACCTCATGGTGGATATCTTCTACACACCCTTATGTGGCATGTGGTGGAAAGATCCTAGGAAGGTCCTTTTGGTCTTTCCTCTACCCCTTGCTCCTCCTATAAATAGAGGTGGAGAGAGCTCTCCAAAATCAGCTCATGCTTGCTCTCATACACATGCCATTGACTTGTCTGGCTTCTCTCTCCCTCCCAGCGAAATAGTTTCGTAGAGCCGAAAGGTTGTCTGGGTTCCGGTGGGAACTAGTTCTGGACGGCGAAGCCCTGCCGGATAGATGACACCGTATGTGTGCAACTCTGTAGAGAGATCATAGTTTCGGTCTTAGTTCGAGAGTGCCTCTCGAAGGGCTGTCCAAGTGATCGTCTTAGTTTCGAGGGTCCTCCCGAAGGGCTGTCCGAGTGATCGTTCGAGTTTCGAAGGTCCTCCCGAAGGGCTGTCCGACCGCCTCCCGGAGGGCTGTCCGAGGGGCAGATATGGGAGTACATCCTCGCAGTTGGGAGGTTGTAAATCCTAGCTGCGGGGATCTGCACCGCCGATCGTCATCGACTCTACTTCCGCTGCGCTACGAGTCGGTAACGAAACAGATCAAACCTTGTATGCAGTCTCCATAGTGATCCTGGGCTGGTGCGTAGGTCGGAAATTTTTGTTTTCTGCTGTGTTCCCCTAAAACTTGACCATTGGGCATTGCTAATATTTGAGTGTGTTTCATGAATGGATCAATGATTGAGCATGATGGGCTAGGGATAACTTTCTTTAGTGTTGATATTTTGAAAGACATGGTTGCTTGTTGACATGCTTGAGTATTGAAGTCATTATGTTAAAACTAGACTATTGCTTTGAATCATTATAATTCCAAATGTCCACGCTATACAAAAGAAAAGAATATGAGATGAACATGTTAGGCAGCATTCCACATCAAAAATTCTGTTTTTATCATTTACCTACTCGCGGGCGAGTAGGAATTAAGCTTGGGGATGCTGATACTTCTACAACGTATCTATAATTTTTGCTTGTTCCGTGCTATTATATTATCATTCTTGGATGTTTTACAATCATTTTTCTAACAACTTTATATCATTTTTTGTGACTAACCTATTGACATAGTGCCAGTTGCTGTTTTTGCTTGTTTTTTTACTTCGTAGAAAATCAATACCAAACGGAGTCCAATCGCGACGAAACTTTTTGGAGATTTTTTTTGGACCAGAAGACACCCAGTGGGCCAAAGAAGAGCCAGGAAGGTGGGCTGTGGGGAGCACAACCCACCAGGGCACGCCAGGGGGCCCCTGCCGCGCCCTGATGGGTTGTGCCCTCCACGGGGCCCCTCCGCACCGCCTGTGATGCCTATAAATTCCCAAATATTCCAAGAACCCTAGGAGAGTCGACGAAACACAATTCCAGCCGCCGCAAGTTCCAGAACCTCGAGATCCAATCTAAACACCATCACAGAGGGGTTCATCTTCCTCATAGGTGCCTCTCTGATGATGCGTGAGTAGTCCACCATAGACCTACGGGTCCGTAGGCAGTAGCTAGATGGCTTCTTCTCTCTCTCTCTTATGATTCTCAATACAATGGTCTCTTGGAGATCTATTTGATGTAAACTTTTGCGGTGTGTTTGTTGGGATCCGATGAATTTTGAGTTCATGATCAGTTTCTATCCATGAATATTATTTGAGTCTTCTTTGATCTCTTATATGCATGATTACTTATAGCCTCGTATTTCTTCTCCGAATCTTTGGTTTAGTTAGGCCGACTAGATCGATTTTTCTTGCCATGGGAAGAGGTGCTTTGTGATGGGTTCGATCTTGCGGTGTTCTTTCCCAATGATAGAAGGGGCAGCAAGACACGCATGTATCATTGCTATTAAGGATAACAAGATGGGGTCTATTCTACATGAATAGATCTTGTCTACATCATGTCATCGTTCTTATTGCATTACTCCATTTTTCCATGAACTTAATACACTAGATGCATGCTGGATAGCGGTCGATGTGTGGAGTAATAGAGGTAGATGTAGGCAGGAGTCGGTCTATCTATCTTGGACGTGATGCCTATATAATGATCATCGCCTTGGATATCGTCATGACTATTCGATTTTCTATCAATTGCCCAACAGTAATTTGTTCACCCACCGTGCGCTATACTCATGAGAGAAGCCACTAGTGAACCATACGGCCCCCGGGTCTACTTTTCCATCATATTGCTTTCCGATCTACGTTTTTGCACTCTTTGTTTTCAGACCTACAAAACCAAAAACCCAAAAATATATTGCTGCATATTTTATTTGCCTTTTCTATTTTGTGTTCTCGAGAGATCTATCTCTCCTATCTATCACTACCTAATCTATCTTATTACCGTAGAGAGATTGACAACCTCTCTTTCGCGTCGGGTTGCAAGTATTTGTTGTTTGTGTGCAGGTGCTGCTTTTTGGGTGGTGGTGATCCTCCTACTGGTTCGATAACCTTGGTTTCATAACTGAGGGAAATACTTACCGTCATTGTGCTGCATCATCCCTTCCTCTTTGGGGAAATACCGACGCAGTCTCAAGCCACGTCGGTGCTCTATGGAGGACCGGTGCACCCACCACATATAGTCAATCTCGGTCCACCTCCTAAGCTTGTTAAGAATGATTTTGCTAATTGAGTTTTTCTTATCAAGGCTCATTTGAATCACAGCTCAACACAACTTTGGAGAATCATTGAGCAAGGGTATTACCCTCATGATCCAAGCAACCTCACTCCAAGAGAAGAGGCCGATAATCAACTCAATCACTCCGCCTTGTTCATCCTTCAAGCAACTGTTCCCATTGAAGATCTTACTCACTTCCATCCTTTCACTCGGGCTAAGGATTGTTGGGAACACATTGTCTCCATGTACAAGGGTAGCTCAAGCATTCAACAGTCCAACTTTGAGGTGGTCCTTGATGAGTGCGATGAATTTGTGATGCTTGATGATGAAGAACCTCGTGAGCTCTACCGTAGAGTGACAACTCTTGCTGTTACTCTACAAGATCATGGTAGCAAGGATGTGGATGACAATTGGATCAAGCGGAAGTTTCTCAAGGCCATTATTCAATTCAACAAGGCCATGTCCTTCGTCGTTCGTCATAGGCCGGACTTTTACTCTTTGTCCTCAAGCGATGTGTTGGATGAATTTATTGCCATGAACATCATAAACAAGACCGCCGACAACGCTCTAGCTCATGTCAAACGGTCAAAGAAATCATCTCCCAACCTTGCTTTGAGGGCCAAAGGTATTGTTGAAGAAGAGGAAGAAGAAGAAGAGGAGTGTTGCCCCGAAGACACCAAATATGCTTACCATGAGCACATGGCTCTTGCGTCTAGACAATTTTGGGGCAACAAGAGAAACTCAAAGCCCAACTTCTCCAAGAACAACTCAAGTGGGTCAAAGGGCAAGCAACGTCTGAGGACTTGCTATAACTGTGGCAATGTGAGTCACTTTGTGGTGGATTGTCCGTATGAGAAGAGGGAAGACAATGGTGGCAAGCTTATCCGTAAAGACAAAGCCAAGTCATTCCCCAACAAGAACAACTTCACCAAGAAAGTGCCTCAAAAGGTGTTGGTGGCTCAAGAAGAGTATCCCTCCGATGATGATGTCTATAACGAAGATTCAAGTGGTGAAGGGATGGCAATGGCTACAGTGGCAATTACATATTCAACCCCAACTAAGGTGTCTCTCTTCAACGCCCCCAATGAGAACCACATTGCTAGGTGCCTTATGGCCAAAGGTATCACCAAGGTAAGCTCCAACGTCAAAACCTCTAACATTACAACGTCTATTTCTACCACTCCTTCTTTGGATTGTTTGGATGAACATGAGGTGGAGAAAGACGATGAAAATGAGTTTGACAATTTTTTGTCTAAACTCAAAGGTGATTCCAAGAAGCACTTTGTTGCTCTCTTGGAACAACTTGGTGAGGCCAATGATGTCATTGAGTCTCAAGAGGAATCTCTCGAGGAGTAGGGGGCATAGTCGTGAATATGCTGATGAGATAGCGGATCTTTCCATTGCTCTTGAGGAAGAGCGAAGTCTTCGTTTGACTCTTGAGGAGTCACAAAATGTTGACCTAGCTAAATTACGTAAAGATCATGATCATGTTATTGTCCTTAATCGTGTGCTTAAATAAGAGAAGGATACTCTTGGGGTTGACCATGGTAGACTCAAGGAAGAGTTTGACACTCTTGACATTGCTCACAAGGCATTGAAGAGTGCTCTTGCCTCTCTCAAGGAGTCTCATGATCAACTCCAAGTAAAACTTACTAAGGAAATAGCTACATGTCCTCCCTTTTTGTTAATTGATAGTGCCAATGCTACTAACCCTTGTTGTGAGCATGCACACCTTGTGGAGGAGAATGCTAAGTTGAAAGAGCAACTTGAGAAAGGCCTTGTGACATGTATCCAAGGTGAGAAGAATCTCAATGACCTTTTGAGCAATCAAAAGGAAGTTGTAGCAAAGGAAGGAGTTGGGTTTGCACCCAAAACCAATAAGAAGAAGAAGAAGAAGAAGAAGGCAAAGACCAAGCAAGTTCCCCCGCTCAAGGAAACCTTTGTCAAAGCAGGGAATGTCCCTCATGAGAATAAGAAGGACAAGGTTGTGGATGGTAATGCCAAGAAGGGCAAGACCACCCACTCCAACAAGGCCGGCGACTTTAACCCCTCTTATGTTTTATACCGTCCTAGTGATGGACATGTTTATGCTAAATATGTTGGTTCCTCTTATGAGTACATTGAGTGGTCTATTTGGGTTCCTAAGTCCCTTGTTACTAACATGAAAGGACCCATTAAAGAATGGGTACCTAAATCCAAGCATTAATCTATTGTAGGAGTTTGCTTCCGGAGGAGTGTCATGGTTGCTTGATAGTGGAGCAACAAATCATATGACCGGAAGCAAGGACTTGGTGGTGGACGTTCATACTAATCCATCTTTGGCCACTCAAGTCTCCTTTCATGATGATACTAGCTCAAAGGTATTAGGTCTTGGCAAGGTGGTAATCTCTCCGGACTTGTCCATTGAGAATGTCATGCTTGTTGAGACTCTTGCATATAATTTACTTTCCGTTCGTCAACTTGCACTCATGGGTTTTTGTACCTTCTTTGGTGTTGACACCGTGGCCCTTTTGTGGAGAAAGACTCTTAAAGTAGCCTTTGTCGGGCATGTCGAAAATGGTCTCTATGTGGTTAACTTCTCGGAGCGACCCACTAAGACCGCGACTTGCCTAATGGCTAAAGTTGATGTGGGTTGGCTTTGGCATTGCCGGCTAGCCCATGTCAATATGATATCTTTGCAAAGTCTCCTCAAAGGGGATCACGTCCTTGGACTAACAAATGTGAGTTTTGCCAAAGATCGTGCTTGCAGTGCTTGTATCGAAGGAAAGCTACATGAGAAGGCTCACCGACCCATGACTATCATCTACTCAAAGAGGCCCTTGGAGCTCCTTCACATGGATCTCTTTGGTCCCCCATCACATGGAGCTTTTAATGAAGAGTTTGTCGCACTAATGACCAAAGAGTTTGAGATGTCCATGATGGGAGAGTTGAAGTTCTTCCTTGGATTCGAAGTCAAGCAACGAAGTCAAGGAACCTTCATTAACCAAGCTAAATATACTCAAGACATGCTCAAACGATTCAAGATGGATGAGCTCAACCCGCCCAAGGCCAACACTCCTATGCCTCTCAAATGCTATCTTGACATTGATCCCAATGGTAAAGTCGTGGATCAAAAGGTATATCGCTCCATGATTGGATCTCTGCATTATCTTTGTGCATCTAGACCGGATATCATGTTGAGTGTGGGTATTTGTGCAAGATTTCAAGCTGCACCTAAGGAAAGTCACTTTGTGGCTGTCAAACGAATCTTTCGATATTTGGCTCATACCCCAAACTTTGGCTTATGGTACCCCAAAGGTGCTTCATTTGATCTCATAGGATACACTGACTCGGATTGGGCGGGAGACCATGTGGAAAGGAAGTCCACTTCCGGAGGGTGCCAATTTCTTGGTCGTTCTTTGGTAAGTTGGTTTTCAAAGAAACAAAATTGTGTTTCTCTCTCGTCCACCGAGGCCGAGTATGTAGCCGTCGCAAACTGCTGTGCACAGATTCTTGGGATGAGGCAAACTTTAAAGGATTATGGTGTCAACTGTGACAAAGTGCCTCTTTACTGTGACAATGAAAGCACGATCAAGATCTCCAACAACCCGGTTCAACATTGCAAGACGAAGCATATTGATATTCGTCATCACTTCATCCGGGATCACATCAAGCGTGGAGATATTGATCTTATTCATCTCTATACTAAGGAACAACTTGCAGATATTTTCACGAAGCCATTGGATGAAGCAAGATTTCGCTAGTTAAGGCA
Source organism: Elymus sibiricus (assembly GCA_039707655.1). Classification (NCBI taxonomy): domain Eukaryota; kingdom Viridiplantae; phylum Streptophyta; class Magnoliopsida; order Poales; family Poaceae; genus Elymus; species Elymus sibiricus. The sequence goes on from CM077671.1 coordinate 310,328,828, forward strand.
TGAGCTAAATATCATCGATTCGAGCAATGTGGCTTGAATTAGTGCACACCCCTCCACACTCTTCATTATGTCTTGTTTAGGTGTAGGCTTGGACATATGGGGAGTCTAGTTCTCTCAATGAACTATCCCTCCTCCTATTATGCATAAAGCGATCTCATCTTTCACATTAGTCATTTTTTATGACACTTGTGCTTCAAAGACGAGTTTTGGTCATGGGCCCAAGGTTAAAATCTTTGCGGTGCCATACCAATTGACTCAAACATAGGTGGCCTCGGCCACCACCCCCTCCGAGTAAGGCATTTGGCATTGTTTGTGTCCTAAGTTTGTGTTTCTTGACTTCTCCTTGTTCTTGCTCGAGTTTGTTGGTCCTAGGTGTGGGCATCCTCCATGGTTTTTCTATCTTGCGTTTGTGTTTTTGCAACCATGGAGCTTACCCCACCATACACCTGTGCTTTGCTTCTATCCCAAGCTCTCCTCATCTCAAAAACCCCTCATCCAATTGTACGCTTTGAAATCACGGTGGTGGTGGCTGTGGCCGGGCGGTACAACCGGTGGTCAAATTGGTACAACCGTTGGCCATCTTGTTGTCCCGCCCCAGCGGTACAACCGGCGGGGTTACGCGGTTCCACCGCTAATTCCCAGGTCCTGTACCGGGACCGGTACAACCGCTCAGAAGAGCGGTACAACCTGTCGCGTCTATGGCCAACTAAAAGGGAGGGCCGGGCCGAAGGGGTATTCAGTTTTCCCCTTCATGCCCGACTCCCCCCTTGCTGCCCTAGCCGCCGGCCGCCATCACCACCGCCCCGGAGTGCCCCCGGCGCTCCTGATCTGCAGCCTCCTCTCGGATCTGCTCCGTGGAGGCCCTTCCCTTCCCCGATCTCCTCCCATGGAGGCCGGTAATGCCCCGTTTTCTCTTGTTCTTGGATTCTTTCCTTTGAATCCTCCATTGTTAGGGCATTGCTCGGTTCCCGCGTTTTCTAGTCAAAACTATTGGAGGGATGAGATCCTATATTCATTTCCTATTAGTTGTGATGCTTAGAAACTAAAAATAGTGGTGCATTACTCAGATCTGGATGCACCGGTTGTTGGAAATATGCCCTAGAGGTAATAATAAATTGATTATTAGTATATTTCCTTGTTCATGATAATCGTTTATTATCCATGCTATAATTGTATTGACTGGAAACACAAATACATGTGTGGGTACATAGACAACAATGTGTCCCTAGTAAGCCTCTATTGGACTAGCTCGTTGATCAAAGATGGCTATGGTTTCCTAGTCATGGACAAGAGTTGTCATTTGATAACGGGATGACATAATTAGGAGAATGATGTGATGGACAAGACCCAACCGTAAGCATAGCAGTTGATCGTGTCAGTTTATTGCTACTGCTTTATCCATGTCAAGTATCTGTTCCTACGACCATGAGATCATGCAACTCCTGGACACCGGAGGAATGCCTTGTGTGTATCAAACGTCACAACATAACTGGGTGGCTATAAAGGTGCTCTACAGGTATCTCCAAGGGTGTCTGTTGGGTTGGCATGGATCGAGACTGGGATTTGTCACTCTGTATGACGGAGAGGTATCTCTGGGCCCACTCAGTAATACAACATCACAAGAAGCTTGCAAGCAATGTGACTAAGGAGTTAGTCACGCGATCTTGTATTACGGAACGAGTAAAGAGACTTGCCGGTAACGAGATTGAACTAGGTATGGAGATATCGACGATCGAATCTCGGGCAAGTAACATACCGATGGATAAAGGGAACTGCATACGGGATTGTCTGAATCCTTGACATCGTGGTTCGACCGATAAAGATCTTCGTAGAATATGTAGGAACCAATATGGGCATCCAGGTCCCGCTATTGGATTTTGAGGGCAGCCCCTAACCCTAATTGCCACGTGCCGCCCTCTTCTTCCTCTAGATCTGTTCTCCTCTAGATCTGTTCGGTATAGCTTAGCGAAGCTCTGCCGGATCAGCTCCACCACCACCGCCACCATGCCGTTGTGCTGCCGGAGAACTCATCTACCTCTCCACCCTTGCTTGCTGGATCAAGGAGGTGGAGATCATCATCGAGCTGTACGTGTGCTGAACGCAGAGGTGCCGTCCGTTCGGCGTAAGATCGGAAGGACCGTGATTGGATCGCGGGACGGTTCGTGATTGGATCACGGGACGGATCGTGATCGGATCGCGGGACGGCTAGCGATTTGGATCGCGAAGACGTTCGACTACATCAACCGCGTTTCTCAATGCTACCCGCTTTGCGATCTACAAGGGTATGTAGATCCACTCTCCCTCTCGTAGATGCTCATCACCATGGATAGATCTTGCGTGTGCGTAGGAAAATTTTTGTTTCCCATGCAACGTTCCCCAACAGTGGTATCAGAGCTAGGTCTATGCGTAGATGTGATCTCGAGTAGAACACAAAGGAGTTTGTGGGCGTTGATATTCAGATTGCTTCCCTCCTTAGTCTTTTCTTGATTCAGCGGTATTGTGGGATGAATCGGCTCGGACCAACCTTACTCGTCCACGTACGAGAGACCGGTTCCATCGACTGACATGTAACTTTGTTGCATAAAGATGGCTGGCGGGTGTCTGTCTCTCCCACTTTAGTTGAATCGGATTCTACAGAGGCGGGCCTTGTAGAAGGTGAAATAGCAACTTGTATATCACCGTTGTGGTTTTGCGTAGTTAAGAATCGTTCTTGCTAGATACCCATAGCGGCCACGTAAAACATGCAACAACAAATTAGAGGACTACTAACTTGTTTTTGCAGGGTATGATGTGATATGATATGGCCTGAAACATGATGAGATATATGTGATGTATGAGATGATCATGTTTTGTATAGATTATCACGACTTGCATGTCGATGAGTACGGCAACCGGCATGAGCCATAGGGTTGTCTTTAATTTGTTTTCGCCGTTTTTTCTTTACTTTATCGCTATGAGTTAGCAATAGTTGTAGAAGCAATAGTTGGCGCGACAACCTCATGGTGACACATTGATGGAGATCAAGATGATGGAGATCATGGTGTCATGCCGGTGACGATGGAGATCATGCCGGTGCTTTGTAGATGGAGATCAAACGCACAAGTTCATGGCCATATCATGTCACTTATGATTTGCATGTGATGTTAATCCTTTTATGCATCTTATTATGCTTAGGACGACGGTAGCATTATAAGGTGATCCCTCACTTAAATTTCAAGATAAAATTGTGTTCTCCCCGAGTGTGCACCTTTGCGAAAGTTCGTCGTTTCGAGACACCACGTGATGATCGGGTGTGATAGACTCTACGATCACATACAATGGGTGCAAGCCAGTGTTGCACATGCGGAACACTCGGGTTAAACTTGACGAGCCTAGCATGTACAGACATGGCCTCGGAACACAAGAGACCGAAAGGTCGAACATGAGTCATATAGTAGATATGATCAACATGGAGATGTTCACCATTGAAACCACCTCATATCACGTGATGATCGGACTTGGGTTGGTGAATTTGGATCATGTGACACTCGAATGACCAGAGGGATGTCAATTTGAGTGGGAGTTCTTAAGTAATATGATTAATTGAACTCATTATCATGAACATAGTCAAAGTGACTTTGCAAATTATGTAGATCAATAGCTCGCGCTGTAGCTCCCCTGTTTTTATACGTTCCTAGAGAAAATAGAATTGAAAGATGATGGTAGCAATAATGCGGACTGGGTCCGTGAACTGAGGATTGTCCTCATTGCTGCACAGAAGGCTTATGTCCTTAATGCACCGCTCGGTGTGCCACCCCCTCAAGCGTCATCTGTAGATGTTGTGAACATCTGACAGGCACGTTCTGATGACTACTTGATAATTCAGTGCGTCATGCATTACGGCTTGGAATTGAGGCTCCAAAACGTTTTGAACGTCACGGAACATATGAGATGTTCTAAGAGCTGAAATCAGGATCTCAGGCTCGTGCCCGTGTTGAGAGGTATGAGACCTCCAACAAAGATTCTTTGCCTGCAAGATGAAGGAGAATAGCTCAATCAGTGAGCATGTGCTTAGATTGTCTGAGTACTACAATCGCTTGAATCGAGTGGGAGTTGATCTTCCAGATAAGATAGTGATTGATATAATTCTCCAAGTCACTGCCACCAAGCTACTAGAGCTTCGTGATGAACTATAAAATGACATGGATGGAGATGATCCTTGAGCTATTCTCGATGTTAGACACTGCGAAGGTAGAAATCAAGAAGGAGCATCAAGTGTTGATGGTTAGTAAAACCACTAGTTTCGAGAAGGGCAAGGGCAAGGAGGGAAACTTCATGGATGGCAAGCCAGTTGCTGCTCCAGTGAAGAAACCCAAGGTTTAACCCAAACCCGAGACTAAGTGCTTCTATTATGAGGAGAACGGTCGCTGAAACAGAACAACCCTAGATACTTGGTAGATAAGAAAGTTGGCAACGTCGACAGAAGTATATTTGATATACGTGTTATTGATGTGTACCTTACTAGTACTCCTAGTAGCACCTGGGTATTGGATACCGGTTCGGTTGCTAAATGTTAGTAACTCGAAATAAAAGCTACGGAATAAACGGAGGCTAGCTAAGGGAGAGGTGACGATGAGTGTTGGAAGTGTTTCCAAGGTTGATGTGATAATCATCGCACGCTCTCTATACCTTCGGGATTAGTGATGAACCTAAATAAATGTTATTTGGTGTTTGCATTGAGCATGAACTTGATTACATCATGTTTATTGCAATACGATTATTCATTTAAGTTTGAGAATAATGGTTATTCTGTTTACATGAATAATACCTTCAATGGTCATGCACCCAATGAGAATGGTTTATTTAATCTTGATCGTAGTGATACACATGTTCATAATATTAATGCCAAAAGATACAAAGTTAATAATGACAGTACCACATACTAGTGGCACTACCGCTAAATGTCATATTGGTGTAAAACGCATGAAGAAACTCCATGCTGATGAATCTTTGGACTCATTTGATTTTGAATCGGTTGAGACATGCGGACCATGCCTCATGGGCAAGATGACTAAGACCCCGTTTTCCGGTATGATGGAGCGGGCAAGTAACTTATTGGAAATAATACATGTTGATGTATTTGGTCCAATGAGTGTTGTAGCGTGCGGTGGATATCGTTATTTTCCTACCTTCACTGATGATTTGAGTAGATATGTGGATATTTACTTAATGAAACACAAAGTCTGAAACGTTTGAAAAGTTCAAACAAAATCAGAGTGAAGTTTGAGATCATTGTGACAAGAAGATAAAATGTCTACGATATGATCGTGGAGGTGAATATCTGAGTTACGAGTTTGGTATACAACTTAAGACAATGTGGAAGTTGTTTCACAACTCACGCCACCTGGAACACCATAGTGTGATGGTGTGTCCGAACGTCATAGTCGTGCTCTATTGGATATGATGCGAATTATGATGTCTCTTATCGATTAGCCACTATCGTTGTGGGGTTATGCATTAGAGACAACTACATTCACTTTAAAAGGGGCACCATCTAAATCCGTTGAGATGACACCGTATGAATTTTGGTTTGGCGGAAACCTAAGCTGTCATTTGTTAATGTTTGGGGCTACGACGCTTATGTGAAAACGGGTTTTCACCTAATGAGATCGAACCCAAAGCGGACAAATGCATCTTCATAGAATACCCTAACGTAACAGGTGGGTGTACCTTCTATCTCAGATCCAAGTGCAAAGTGTTTGTTGCTAAAATGGGTCCTTTCTCGAGAAAGAGTTTCTCTCGAAAGAATTGAGTGGGAGGAAGATAGAACTTGATGAGGTTGTTGAACCTTTGTTTCAACCAGAGAATAGCGCAACGCAGAAAGTTGTTTCTGTGGAGCCTACGTTAGTTGAAGAGGAAGTTAATGATGATGATCATGAAGCTTCGGATCAAGTTACTATCGAATCTCGTAGGTCGACAAGGACGCGTACTGCTCCTGAGTGGTATGTCAACCCTGTCTTAGAGGTCATGTTGTTGGACAACGATAAACCTACGAGACTATGGAGAAGCGATGATGGGCCTGGATTCCGAGAAATGGTTAGAGGCCATGAAATCCGAGATGGGATCCATGTAAGAAAACAAAGTATGGGCTTTGGAAGTATTACCTGAAGGGCGAAAGGCCATTCAGAACAAATGGATCTTTAAAAGGAAGACGGACGCGAACGGTAATGTCACCGTCTATAAAGCTTGACTTGTGGCAAAGAGTTGATCACAAGTTCAAGGAGTTGACTACGATGAGACTTTCTCACCCGTAGCGATGCTAAAGTCTGTTGGAATTATGTTAGCAGTTGCTGCATTTTTCGATTATGAAATCTGGCAGATGGATGTCAAAACATTGTTTCCTTAACGGTATCCGTGAGGAAAGGTTGTATGCGATACAACCGGAAGGTTTTGTCAGTCCTAAGGATGCTAAAATGTATGCAAACTCCAGCTATCCTTCTATGGACTGGAGCAAGCATCTCGGAGTTGGAATATACGCTTTGATAAGGTGATCAAAGTTTTTGGGTTTATACAAAGTTTATGAGAAACTTGTATTTACAATAAAGCGAGTGGGAGCACTATAGAATTTCTGATAAGTATATGTGGATGACATATTGTTGATCGGAAATGATGTAGAATTTATTGAAAGCATAAAGGGTTGTTTGAAAAGGAGTTTTTCAAAGGAAAACTTGGAATGAAGCTACTTAAATATTGGGCATCAGGATCTATAGAGATAGATCAAGACGTCTGATAAAACTTTCAATGAGTACATACCTTGACAAGATTTTGAAAGAGTTCAAAATGGATCAGTCAAAGAAAGAGTTCTTGCCTGATTTGTAAGGTGTGGAGTTGAGTGAGACTCAAAGCTCGACCACGGCAGAAGAAAAAGAAAGGACGAAGGTCGTCCCCTATTCCTTAGCCATAGGCTCTATATAGTATGCCATGCTGTGTACCGCACCTGTGTGTGCCTTGCCATGAGTCTGTCAAGGGGTACAAGAGTGATCCAGGAGTGGATCACTGGATAGCGGTCAAAGTTATCCTTAGTAACTAGAGGACTAAGGAAACATTTCTCGATTATGGAGGTGATAAAGAGTTCGTCGTAAAGGGTTACGTCGATACAAGCTTTAACACCTATCTGGACGACTCTAAGTAGCAATCCGGATACGTATGGTGGGGTAGCCATTTGGAATAGCTCCAAATGGAGTGTGGTAGCATCTGAAGTATGACATATAGATTTGCAAAGAACACACGGATCTGAATGTTGCAGACCGTTGACTAAAGACCTCTCTCACATGCAAAGCATGATCGAACCCCAGAACTCATTGGGTGTTTAACAATGTAAATCACATGGTGATGTGAACTAGATTATTGACTCTAGTGCAAGTGGGAGACTGTTGGAAATATGTCCTAGAGGCAATAATAAATTGATTATTAGTATATTTCCTTGTTCATGATAATCGTTTATTATCCATGCTATAATTTTATTGACTGGAAACACAAATACATGTGTGGGTACATCGACAGCAATGTGTCCCTAGTAAGCCTCTATTGGACTAGCTCGTTGATCAAAGATGGCTATGGTTTCCTAGTCATGGACAAGAGTTGTCATTTGATAACGGGATCACATCATTAGGAGAATGATGTGATGGACAAGACCCAACCATAAGCATAGCAGTTGATCGTGTCAGTTTATTGCTACTGCTTTATCCATGTCAAGTATCTGTTCCTACGACCATGAGATCATGCAACTCCCGGACACCGGAGGAATGCCTTGTGTGTATCAAACGTCACAACGTAACTGGGTGGCTATAAAGGTGCTCTACAGGTATCTCCAAGGGTGTCTGTTGGGTTGGCATGGATCGAGACTGGGATTTGTCACTCCGTATGACGGAGAGGTATCTCTGGGCCCACTCGGTAATACAACATCACAAGAAGCTTGCAAGCAATGTGACTAAGGAGTTAGTCATGGGATCTTGTATTACGGAACGAGTAAAGAGACTTGCCGGTAACGAGAATGAACTAGGTATGGAGATATAGACGATCGAATCTCGGGCAAGTAACATACCGATGGACAAAGGGAACTGCATACGGGATTGTCTGAATCCTTGACATCGTGGTTCGACCGATAAAGATCTTCGTAGAATATGTAGGAACCAATATGGGCATCCAGGTCCCGCTATTGGTTATTGACCGTAGAGGTGTCTCGGTCATGTCTACATAGTTCTCGAACCCGCAGGGTCTGCACACTTAAGGTTCGATGACGTTTCGGTAGCATTGAGTTATGTATGGTGGTGACCGAAGGTTGTTCGGAGTCCCGTATGAGATCCCGGACGTCACGAGGAGCTCTGGAATGGTCCGGAGGTAAATATTGGTATATAGGAAGTCCCGTTTTGGCCACCGGAAAAGTTTCGGGTATTTCCGGTAGTGTACCGGGAGTGCCGGAGGGCCATCGGGAGGGGCCACCCACACCGAGAGGCCACATGGGCCTGATGGGTGTTGCACCAGCCCTTAGTGGGCTGGGCAAACCATCCCTACAAGGACCATGCGGCTAGGAAAGAGTGGGAAAGGAAAAACCCCAAGTGGGGGAAGGAAAATCCAAATTAGGAAGGAGTCCTAATAGGATCCCACCTCCCTTGTGGGAGGTGGATTCCTCCCTTGTTTGGTTCGGCCGAACCTACTTGGAGTAGGGGCCAAGGCAGCCTCCTCTCCCCTTCCTCCTATATATATTGAGGGATTTTGAGGGCAGCCCCTAACCCTAATTGCCACGTGCTGCCCTCTTCTTCCTCTAGATCTGTTCTCCTCTAGATCTGTTCGGTATAGCTTAGCGAAGCTCTGCCGGATCAGCTCCACCACCACCGCCACCACGCCGTTGTGCTGCCGGAGAACTCATCTACCTCTCCACCCCTGCTTGCTGGATCAAGGAGGTGGAGATTGTCATCGAGCTGTACGTGTGCTGAACGCGGAGGTGCCGTCCGTTCGGCGCTAGATCGGAAGGACCGTGATTGGATCGCGGGACGGTTCATGATTGGATCGCGGGACGGATCGTGATCGGATCGCGGGACGGCTAGCGATTTGGATCGCGACGACGTTTGACTATATCGACCGCGTTTCTCAACGCTTCCCGCTTAGCGATCTACAAGGGTATGTCGATCCACTCTCCCTCTCGTAGATGCTCATCACCATGGATAGATCTTGCGTGTGCGTAGGAAATTTTTTGTTTCCCATGCAACGTTCCCCAACACCGGTTCCCCAGCAGCGGTACAACCGCTGCTACGGTACAACCGCCGTGGTGACCGGTTCAACCAGATTCTCTGATTCCTGCCCCACTGTTCTTTGTTTATATACTTCACACCTAATTTATTCCTACTCTTGCGTACAATCCTCTCATCTTTTCTGGGTTTCTCTTGTATGCTCCTCTTGTGTGTGTATGTAGGTGGCTCTAGCTCTCATTCTGCTCCTCGGAAGAAGTCCAAGAAACGAGCTCGCAGGTGTAGGCTCGTTAATGAATCTGAGCAAGAGGAAGTTGTGATCCCCACCAAGCCCACTCGCCGTGAGAAGTCTTCGGCCCCCAAGCAAAAAACTGCCAAGCCAGAGCACTCCTGGAAGCAAGTGGATTGGGAGAGGGCCCGTTTCCAAAATCCGTATGAGGTTCCGTTGCTCCTAGGTGGTCCGCCCCTCAGTTCCGTAATGAGTTACAAATGAGGATTGTGCACGAGTTGTATGACCATCACAAGAACAAGTTTGCCAAGCAATGGACTATTGACATTGAGTTTTGGAGGAACAACATGGATTACTTTGGAGAGGCATTGGCACCGTGCAAGGAGTTTGACTTGATCAAGGTCATGACTATCAACTGTCCCTTTGATGTGCAGCTCATTCACCAGTTCTATGCCACCGTCCACTTCGGCACTGATGATGCTCGCACCCTTTCTTTCATGTGCCGTGATGAATTATTCCAGGTTCCGTGGCATGCCTTCTGCAATGCACTTGGTTATGATGATATTGGCCTCATCGGGAATGGCGGCATCCGTCCTCATGACCGGGCTACTCCCATGGATAAGAAGGAGTTAGCCCCCTTGTACATTCCTGGGCGTGGCTGTCGGTGTCAAAACCGACGGATCTCGGGTAGGGGGTCCCGAGCTGTGAGACTAGGATCGATGGTAACAAAGGGATGAAGGAGACGATGTTTACCCAGGTTCGGGCCCTCCTATGGAGGTAAAACCCTACGTCCTGCTTGATTATATTGATGATATGGAGGTTACAGAGTTGATCTACCTCGAGATCGACTAGCTAAAACCCTAGATGAGTTTCTGTGTCCTATGATCTAAAACCCTCCCGGTTTATATAGACATCGGGGGGGGGGACTAGGGTTTACACATGGTGGGCCTCCTGCCGAGGATGGAGATGTCGACATTCTCATCTTGACTTGGAGTGCACGACGCGCCTTCGGGGCTTCCTTCTGGAACGTGGAGTCTTGATATGTCCGGCCCTTCTTCGGAGAATGGCCCATCGAGCCAGCCTATCGAAAGATGAACCGGCAGCCCGAGGACCCCTTAGTCCGGGACTCCCTCAGTAGCCCCCGAACTAGCCCCCAACGCCAAGGGTCTCAGCTCTAGCTGCTTCGTACGATCAGAGTCTTCAGCTTGCGGGGTGAGTTCTTCTTCCCTTTCCATGATCGGCTGAGACTAGTTCGGTTTCCGATGACACGTATTTCTTCTGATCATATGTTTGACCTAACACCATGAATTGCTTAGCCTCGAAGGCCAATCGCCAAAGTGTAAACAATGTTTTCTGACACCTTCTTCAGACGAAGGGACGTGGCCTACCACGACCACTGAACCAGTTACGAAAACTCGATTAGCGGTTCGGGGCCGTTTTTTCAGCGACACAACTTATCAATGCGCGTATCATGCTCCGTTTCACACGGGATATGATTAATCTCCACATGCGCATAACAGCACGCATGTCTTGGGAAGCGGAGGGATTTGTGGCGCGGTAAGCGAGGCTAATCGGTGACACGTCCCATAAAAAGGGAAAAAATGCTAAGGCCTATTCATGACTCCCATTCGCATCCTTTGCCTCTTCAATTTCTCCGAGCCCTAAGAGCCCAGATCCAGTTCTACCTCACCCTTTCCTCCGAGCTTAGCCATGGCGGGTTCTGGTTCCAACGGCAAGTGGGAGGCCTCCATGGTCACTGACTAGGATATTCGGGACCTGAAGCAGGCCAGCTACCTCCCCGCCAACGTCTTCCACCGCGCCCCGGAGAAGAACCAGGTGAATCCCTCCCCCAAAGCAGGCGAGAGGGTGGTGTTCGTCCCCCACTTTATCCGGGGACTGAGCTTTCTGCTCCGCCCCTTCGTCAGGGGTCTCATGTTTTTCTACGGTCTGGACTTCCACGACCTTCCACCGAACTCCTTCATGCACATATCGGCATTCATCATCGTTTGCGAAGCCTTTCTGCGGGTCGAACCGCACTTCATCCTATGGCTCAAGGTCTTCAACGTCAAGCCGAAGACCGTGGCAAGCGAGAACGCGGACTGCGGAGGGGCGGTCATTAGCAAACTCCCCCGTGTCGAGTGGCCATCTCGCACCTTCATCGACACGATCAAAATTTGGCAGAAGGAGTGGTTCTACATCACCGAGCCAAGGGACGAGAGCTGGGCGGCCCCCGCCGAATTCAGATCTGGACCCCCCACGAGATTGACCTCGTGGCTCACGAAGGGGCTCGACTGGGGGTCGGACACTGAAGTTAAGATGCTGCAGAAGCGCATCACCTCGGTGATCGAGGCGAAGGTGGAGCTGGTCAACGTGGTCCAGGTCATGCTCCACCGCCGTATCCTCCCCTGCCAGCGCCGGGCATCCCCCATGTGGGCTTATCGTCCCAACGACGAGCCTACCATGCGCCAATTCTTCCGCACCACCTCGGAGAAGCTGTGGAAGGCTCTGTTCAAGCCTCAGAAGAGCTGGCTGGCCAAGGAAGAAGATACAGGCCTAAGCACCGTCAACCCTCCGACCCAGGTATAGTATAATTTCAATTCATCAATTCTGTTTCTTCGGCAAAAAGATCTGAACGCCTTCTCCCTTACTTCCACAGAAGTGGCAGAGCAAAGCCGCGAAGGTTAATTGCCCGACTCCACAACCCGAAGACCCCAGGTCAGAGCTGTTGGCGGCGATGCTTGTCGTGGCGCCGTACTCGGCGTCCAAAAAGAAAGAGAAGAAGAAGAAGAAGGCCAGAGAGGGCCTCCGTATTAAGGACCAGCGCAACGCTGCGTCCGAGGAAACCCATGTCTCCTCCAGCCATGAGGAGGAGCATGACGACCGGGGGGGAGGAGCCCCCCCCCCCCCCCCCCCCCGTAAGAAAGAGGGCGGCGTCATCGGACGCCGCGGAGGAGGCAGCTCATCCTGCCCCGAAGAAGGCGTGCCGGGCAAGGTTGATCCTGCCCGACGACAGCTCGGATTCTAACATAGAATCCGAGGAACTCGAGAGGGTTCCCCGAAGGAACCCAAGGGTCAAGCCCCCAGCTCAAAGGTAATGAATCCGAGGACTCACTAAGTTTTTTACGCAAAGTCTTCAATGTTTTAAGTACAAAAATATCTCGCAGCCCCCCGCGTGTCCTCCCTACCGACCAAATATCGGATGGGGAGTCTCCACCCGCCGAGCTAGCGGAGAGCGGGACCGCATCGCCCCCTACACCTCCAGAGGTCGTGAAGGATACCGCGGAGGTGTCATCCAGCCAGGCTCTGTTGGAGCCGAACACAGGCGGAGGGGGTGACCATGCCATGGTCGAGGCTGATGCCGCGGCCGACGAAGGCCTGGGAGGAAAAACTCCCCAGGCTGCTGAGGACCAGGGGGAGAACGCTCCCCTGATCGCCAAAGAAGAGGGGCGAAGAAATGCCCAGTCCCCTCCGAGGACGTCTCCGGAGCACTCTGTGCATCCGGAGTTACCGGCTCAGTCCCTGATCATAGATCGGACTGCCCGGTCATCACCGATGCCACCAACGGCCGGGTGGCCGGTTATGGAGGAGGCGCTAGCAAGCGCCCCCATCTCCGAGGATCACCGCACTCTTATGGGTGCGGTTTTGCAAGGAATTTAGTCCGTTGACAACGGACTGAAGGAGGCCTTCAATGGTCTCCTGACGGGCTTCAAGGTGAGTCAAGTAATATCCTTTTCCCGAACAATGCTAATATTAAGTTTTTGCGCTATCTCTTTATATATGTACTATCCCCCGAGCCCTAGATGGGTATGCAAAAATGCATCCGGGGGTCAAATAGTGAGGAATGAAGCGATGATGCACAAGGCACCATCTAGTCCTGCAATGTTCGGAAAAGTCCTTGGAAGGGCCGAACAGGGAGTCATATCCTTCATAGTTCGGGGGATTTGAATCGCACATAACTGGATGCATAATTTTTGTTTCCAGGCCTCGTCATCGGCGGCAGCCGATAATGCTGCTGAGCTGACCGAGCTAAATCGGAAGCTCAAGGTCTCCGACGAGGAGCTTGTTAGCCTGAACAAGAGGTTCGAAGAGCTTGTAATTTCCGAACTATATATTGGTAATGATCCGCACTAGTAGCCCAGTGTGACCGTTTGTATATTGCTTCCACAGCTTCAGCTGCGGAGGTCGAAAAGCTCACGGCCGAGCTTCAGGACATGAAGCAAAAGGCCGCGGATGAGAAGGCGGCCGCCGAACAAGCAGAAGCCGCGCTTTCCGATTTGAAGGCTGCAAGCGCCAAGCACGAGGCGCGGGTGGCGGAGGTGCAGCAAGAGTTCAAGGATGCCGGTGCGAAGTGCGAGGCCCTTGAGCAGAAAGGCAAAGAACAGGTCACCGAGCTAGCCGCGCTGAAATCCGACCTCTAGAAGGAGCGGGTGGACCGGCATTCTGCGCAAGAGGAGATTCGCCAAATCAAGGCTGTCATTGATGGTAAGCCGTATTCACTGCAGTGCACCTTTGGTGGTAGCAAGTTTACTTTGCTCACCCAGGTGTGGCATTCCTTAGGCGTCGGTGCAGACCTCCAGAAGAGCGCAGCGGACGCGAACAAGTTTTATGCTTCGCGGGCAGAGGAGGATGAGGCCCGGCTATTCTGGGCGCAGTTTGAGTCCCCCGAGCACTCCCCTCTCCTCGTCGAGCAAATGAAGCAATTGATGGAGATGCGCAGAGTGGCGGAGCCCCCATGAAGGACCTCTGCATACGCATGTGGCCCGATGAGCCATTGCCGAGCAGCTACTTCGGCTTAGTGCAGAAACTATGCGAAGCTGCGCCTCGGGTCGACGTGCTGAAGCATTCTACGTGCATCGAGGGCACGCGGATGGCCTTTGCGAAGACCATGGTGCATTGGTCGAAGCTCAAGCCAAACGAGATGGCTACCGCACCTCCGCCTCCTGGAAAAGAATATAGGCGCCCCGAGCGATACTTCCCCGCACTGATGGAGGGCGCTCGGTCGATAGAGGCTCAATGCTCCAAGGACGTTTTGTACGAATGAAAGCGTTGTAATATGTCCGAAGAATTTTAACGCTTTATGATTAAAGTTGCATGGTTTATCATGTCTTATGAATAGTGTGTGTTTATTTAGACTCCTATGTGGCCGGTTTATCTGAAAGCAGCGAGTCGTCGGCTTCAGCCCCCACATAGATACTACGCGGGGTGTCTCTGTATTCGCATTTTACCCTTAGCCGAGGAATAGGCGCCCGAAGGCGGTAGTGCGAGCGGGACAAGGCAATCGGACTATGGTGTTGTATCGCTTTCACTTAGCCGTGGGAGTGTAGAAAAATGCGGGGGCTGATAACCAGCCCCCAGTGTGATGTTCGGGGCCGAAGCCAGCATCACATGGTTTGTACAAGAACGAAACCCGTCGTATAACACGGAATAACCGCTATCGGTTTTTTAGTATGACACTTATGCCCGGATTCGCAGACCGGTTCTCGCTTACTATGACGGTTAGTTTTTGGCTTTCTCCCCTGAGGTGCTTGACCAGACGAGCTGTAAGCACAATCGCAGAGGTTCTCCCTTTGTCCTTTTAGCCGAACGAGCGGAACGTAAGAGGGCAAGCACAGGAGCCGGGCAACCCAACTATTGACCCAAGACATAGTTCGGATCCGATGCATATAAAGCAAAACCCAAGACGCCGAACACACAACCAGTTGGACTGAGGTGACGTTCTAGGCGATTTTAAATTCGAGCCCCCGGTCTATTAGCCGGTTGCATCATAATACATACCGAACAGTTTTCGCAAGAAGCGTGACCAAGATAAGAACAGAGAATGTATAGAAACAATGAAGTAGCCATATGATGGTTTTGTACTTGCTCAATAATTCTTATAACTTGGATTGCCGAGGCAACTGTTTACAGGTAGATAAAATATAAAATTTACAGAGGGGAGGCTGTACCAAGAGTCTTCGATTGATGACACGACGTCTCCTATGTGCCTTGTAGCCTGTTCGTTCATGTTCCTCTGTGGGGGTTGCATCCATTAGGAGTGATGCTGTCGCTAAGCGGACCTTGGAAAAAGGTCTTGAGAGGTCGCCGAAGTATCAATGAGCTTTACGCTTTTTAACAGGTCCTTGATGGTACCTGCGTTTTGTCCGAGGACGTGTATTGGTATTGGTCGGTCCAGCCGAACACTTACCGCTTCAAGGTTGCTCCCCATTGCTGCCCATGGGATCTTGAACGCGAAGTTGTCCCTTCTTGGCACGTGTTTGGCGGTCGTTAGGGCCATGCAATGGGGGGCGTACCCCTATTTCCGGGGAGCAGAAGAGTCTGGGAGTTCGGATTGAAACCGAACTCGTTTGTCGACCTTATGGGCCTTTGCGGCCGACTTGGGTGTTTGCCGACCGTCCTCATAGTGGAATTCGGACGCCAGGGCCAATGCATGCTCCTCAGTTCGAAGGGAACGCTCTGTGTTGCCGTTGACGGTGATGACCCCCTTGGGACCAGGCATCTTGAGCTTGAGGTATGCGTAATGTGGGATGGCGTTAAAGCGAGCGAACGCTGTTCGGCCGAGCAGGGCGTGATAGCCGCTGCGGAAGGGGACGATGTCGAAGATCAATTCCTCGCTGCGGAAGTTGTCGGGCGAGCCGAACACTACTTCCAGGCTAACAGAGCCTGTGCACCAGGCTTCGACACCTGGGATCACTCCTTTAAAGGTAATGTTGCTAGGCTTTATCGTTGACGGATCTATGCCCAACTTTTTCACCGTATCTGAGTAGATCAGATTGAGGCTACTTCCTCCGTCCATTAGGACTTTAGTGAGGTGATACCCATCGATAATGGGGTCTAGGACGAGTGCCGCCGAACCTCCATGACGGATACTGGTCGGGTGATATCGTCGATCAAAAGTGATCGGGTAGGCCGACCATGGGTTAAACTTCGGGGCTACAGGCTCTACGGCGTAGACCTCTCGTAGGGCGCGCTTCCTCTCCTTTTTAGGTATATGAGTGGCGTATATCATGTTCACCGTTTTTACTTCTGGAGGGAATTTCTTCTGACTTCCGTTGCTCGGACCGCGGGGCTCCTCGTCGTCCTCGCTGCGTGGGCCTTTGGGAGGCGGGGTGGGTCCATCGCGGTTGCCTTTAGGAGGCTTCTTCCGCTGCCAGGATCTTGGGTTGCGGAAACCGGCGTTAACGGCCGTGTCATCGGCGTCGCTAGTGCTGTGCCGTCATTTGTTTTTGTTACGTCGTGGTTTCCCGTTTCCATCCCGGACTTCAGAAGTATCGGGGTCTTCGGGGTTGTGGCTTCGCCTTGCTAGCCAGTTATCCTCGCCCGCGCAAAAGCGGGTCATGAGCGATGTGAGGGCGGACATGGTCCTGGGCTTGTCCTGGCCGAGCTAGCGAGCCAGCCACTCGTCCCGAATATTGTGCCTGAAAGAGGCTATAGCTTCGGCGTCTGGGCAATCGACGATCTGGTTTTTTCTTGGTCAAGAACCAATTCCAGAATTGTCGAGCGGACTCTCCTGCCTTTTGCACGACATTGCTTAGGTCGGAGGAGTCCGGGGGCCGTACATAGGTGCCCTGGAAGTTAGATCGGAATGCATCCTCGAGGTCCTCCCAGCACCCGATAGAGTTTTCGGGGAGACTGTTTAGCCAGTGCCGAGCTGGCCCCTTAAGTTTAAGGGGTAGGTACTTGATGGCGTGGAGGTCGTCTCCTCGTGCCATGTGGATGTGGAGGAGGAAATCCTCGATCCACACTGCTGGGTCAGTTGTTCTGTCGTATTGCTCGATGTTTACGGGTTTAAACCCTTCCGGGAACTGATGCTGCATTACCTCATCAGTAAAGCAAAGCGGGTGGGCAGCGCCTCTGACCCGTGCTATATCGCGCCGGTAGTCGGCGTCTGATCTGGCCTGGTTTTGGTCCCGAACTCTGTTGGTTCGGTCTCGCCAGGGCCGGTACTCGTCCCTTCTACCAGGGGAATACCCTCTAGATCCGTAGATGGATCTCGTGCGGCATGTTCTATCATCTAGGTCGCGTTGCAGGTCATACCTGTCGTCGGGCTCCATTGGCTCCTTTCCCCTTCTGTGGGGTATCGCCGGCCTATAACCGGCCTCGCCAGCCTTCCTATTACGTCCTCGGGGAGGGCGGTCCGGCTGGTCGTATGGAGTGTGCTTGGGGGACGGCGTATTGGGGAGCTCGTCGTCGAATTGTGGCAGCAGCCGCCGGCGGGGGTAACTCTTGGGTTGGTCCCATAGACAGACGCCGTGTTCTTCCTCGGCTGATAGAACGCTTGTCCATCTATCGTTGAGGGTGTCTTGTTCGGCTTTGAGTTGCCACGCTTTTGCCTTTAGGCTCCGGCTGTGGCTAAAAGCTGTTGCCTGAACCGTTCCTGGTCCTCGATGGTCTCGGGGACGACGATATCATCGTCGTCCGGGCTATCCTCCTCCTCTACAGGGGGGAGGTAGTTGTCATCATCGGAATCGTTCGGATCTTCGGGGTCGCGCTGGTCCTCCGGCCTTTCGTGGTCCTCCAACGGATACTCGGGGATATCGGGATCGCCGAGGTCTTCCGGGGTATTGTTTTCCCCGGTGCCGGTAATAGCTTCCCTCCCCTTTTTTGTCTTTGACCGCTTACGCGATTTCCGACGCCTTGACGGCACCTCACCTGAGTCATCACCGTTGTTAGCTGGCGTGCGCTCGCCGTTACCGGATGGCGTATCCACCATGTAGACGTCGTAGGTGGAGGTGGCGGTCCATCGCCCGGTGTTGACGGGAGTGGGCACGTGATCTTCCTCCTCCATGTCTTCTGCCTCCTCGGAGGCGTAGTCCAACATATTGGTTAAGTCTTCGATAGTGGCTACTAAGTGGGTGGTGGGTGGGATTAAAAATCCCTCTTGACCCACCTCAAGACCGATCTGAGCATTGATCGGGATCGGGTCATCAATAGTTTTTGTCAAGGATATCCGATCTAAAGCTTCGCAGAGCGTCGAGAGCTCGATCGGGTCAACCTGCTCGGCGTGTTCGGAGTTAACCTCCGGCGCGTCCGCACGAGAAGTGTATTCGGCAGGAGCTGGTGTCCGGCGATCTGGCGCTATAGCTGGATCCGGACTTAAATCCAGATCGTCACCGGGATTGGCCCCGTGAGCGGGATTGAAAACGATGTCCGAGGTTAAGGCCTCGGAGTCCTCGGGCGCGTCAGGTGAGACTGCGAGCCCGGTGAGCAAGAGATCGCCCCAAGGGTCAACGGAGAACTCTAAGTTCCCGAATCTGACTTCTTGATCAGGGGCTAGACTTCCGACCCAGCCAAGGTGGCCGGTCGGGCCAGCGTGCAGCACAATGCTGCCGAAAGCGACGATCTGTCCAAGGACAAAGGAGTCCATGCCGCGGACATCTTCGTTGATGAAGACGTGAGCCATCGATTCCTTGGGCGATCACAGCGGAACTCTCAATGAAAGCACCAATGTCGGTGTCAAAACCGGCGGATCTCGGGTAGGGGGTCCCGAGCTGTGAGACTAGGATCGATGGTAACAAAGGGACGAAGGAGACGATGTTTACCCAGGTTCGGGCCCTCCTATGGAGGTAAAACCCTACGTCCTGCTTGATTATATTGATGATATGGAGGTTACAGAGTTGATCTACCTTGAGATCGACTAGCTAAAACCCTAGATGAGTTTCTGTGTC
Source organism: Elymus sibiricus (assembly GCA_039707655.1). Taxonomy (NCBI): domain Eukaryota; kingdom Viridiplantae; phylum Streptophyta; class Magnoliopsida; order Poales; family Poaceae; genus Elymus; species Elymus sibiricus. The sequence goes on from CM077671.1 coordinate 310,347,949, forward strand.
CTATGATCTAAAACCCTCCCGGTTTATATAGACACCGGGGGGGACTCGGGTTTACACATGGTGGGCCTCCTACCGAGGATGGAGATGTCGACATTCTCATCTTGACTTGGAGTGCATGACGTGCCTTCGGGGCTTCCTTCTGGAACGTGGAGTCTTGATATGTCTGGCCCTTCTTCGGAGAATGGCCCATCGAGCCGGCCTATCGAAAGATGAACCGGCAGCCCGAGGACCCCTTAGTCCGGGACTCCCTCAGTGGCATTCTTGGAGCCTCTAAGGATCTACAGCAGGTCTATGATATCTTACACCGTGTGTTCTGGAATGTTCTTCTGCCCAAGGTTGGAAATCAAGATGAGATTCATGGATATTTTGTTGATCTACTGGTTGCAATGATGACTGAAGCTGGCTCAGGTGCTACGTTTGATGCTTCTAAATGGTTGTGGGAGGAGATGTACAACACGGTCTTCTACAGGAAGGTTCCCACCTATGCTCCCTTCATCATGTGTTTCCTCAACTCTGTGTGGGCAGTTCATAGGCCTGGAGTGACCCTCACTTCTCCGGACAACCTCGTCGAGCATGAGGTCAAGCAACTCCAAAAGAAGAAGCATGCTGAGCCTCGCTTCCCCGTCAACCCCCCTCAGGATGTCTATGCTACTTCCAGTGACAGTGATTTTGAGCTTCCTGCAGGGGCCAAGCCATCTTGGGTCACTAAGCTCACCACCAAGATTAAGAAGACCTTTTGCCTCCAGACTCATGTTCAGAAGAAGCTCTATGACGCCCATGTCAATGAGAAACTTGCGAGACGCCGCCAGATTCAGATTATGCCGGCTCTTCAACTTCTGGTAGAAAGTGGTTCTCAGAAGACAATCACTCCTGAGGAGAAGTGGATCTCTGAGCATAGCACTTGGACTGATGATGAGATCTCTGGTCAGCCTGCTGCTTCCTCCTCTGTTGCCACTGTTGTTGATGACATTATGGATGATGATGAGGATGATGATGAGGATGATGGGGATGGGTCTGAGGATGATGATTTTGAGGAGTCTGATGGTTCTGACGAGGTCTACTGAGTTCTGGGGTGTTAGCATCGCTCTTTTCCTTTTTGGTGTCTTGATGCCAAAGGGGGGAGAGTTATATTATGATGGGATTTGCATGGGTGTCATGGTTGTCTATCGTTTTCGTTTTTTCGTCTTCCCAGTTGAACTCTTATTTGCTCTTAGCCGGTTATGAACCTATCTTATGTGAAGACTATTTGCGTTTCAGTAGAGACTGAGATTATCCTTGCCCTTGTTATTAAGCTCTACTTATTATCTCGTACAATTGCTCCTTAATGTTATTCCCTCTATTGTACCCATTGGTTGGTCTATAAAATCAAGGGGGAGCACCAATTTTTGCACATGTCTCATCTGGTGCACACATTGAGGGGGAGCTCTGCTTTTATTTTATAGACCATCAATGCAAATCGTGTTGTTGTCATCATCCACCAAAAAGGGGGAGATTCTAAGGGCATTCTCTTACCTTAGTGTTTTGGTGATGATGACACCTCACTATGTTATCTAACCGTGTGTCAAGTTATTGAGGTATTATGTGTGAGACACAAGACAGTTAGGCATTCCCTTCAGACGAAAAAGATCGAAGACGGTGTTCTCTACGTGTTTATTTTCTTTGGTCGTCGGGATCTTGTACTATTAAGAGGGAATCCACATTGGATGATCTTGGGGTGAATCAATACTCTCTCACATCCTTAGCACCCACCTCGTTCCTTCCCATCAAAGAGAGAGAGGCCCTACTTTCCTTCCATTCAGGCCGGTTGTACCGTTGTCCCGACCGGTTGCACCGCTCGCTCCAGTCATCCGGTTTGACCACCACTTCAGGGGTGATACCCTGGGGGTGCTGCCACTGAGTGGTCCCTGATACGTCTCCAACGTATCTACTTTTCCTCACTCTTTTGCCCTTGTTATGGACTCTAATTTGCATGATTTGAATGGAACTAACCCGGACTGACGCTGTTTTCAGCAGAACTACCATGGTGTTGTTTTTTGTGCAGAAATAAAAGTTCTCGGAATGGAACGAAACTTTTTGGAGATTTATTTTGGAAAATATAAAAAATACCGGAGCCAGAAACCACCGGAGAGGGGGCCCAGGCTGGGCACAAGACACCAGGGCGCGCCAGCCCCCTCTCGGCGCGGCCTCGTGGGTTGTGCTCACCTTGGGGCCCCACTTGACCTATCTCCGCCACTATAAATTCCTAAATTTGGAGAGAAAAATCAGAGAGAAAGAATCATCGCGTTTCACGAGACGGAGCCGCCGCCACCTCTTGTTCTTCATCGGGAGGCCAGATCTGGAGCCTGTTTGGGGCTCCGGAGAGGGGAATCTTTGGTCTTCGTCATCACCAACCTTTCTCCATCGCCAATTCCATGATGCTCCCCACCGGGAGTGAGTAATTCCTTCATAGGCTTGCTGGTCGGTGAGGAGTTGGATGAGATTCATCATGTAATCGAGTTAGTTTTGTTAGGGCTTGATCCCTAGTATCCATTATGTTCTGAGATTGATGTTGCTATGACTTTGCTATGCCTAATGCTTGTCACTAGGGCCCGAGTGCCATGATTTCATATTTGAACCGTTTATGTTATGATCTCTATATCCATGTTCTTGATCCGATCTTGCCTAGTCATATGCACCTATTACGTGTTATGATCCGTCAACCCCATAGTGACAATATTTGGGATACTTCACGGTGATGACCGTAGTTTGAGGAGTTCATGTATTCACCATGTGTTAATGCTTTGTTCCGGTTCTCTATTAAAAGGAGACCTTAATATCCCTTAGTTTCCTTATGGACCCCGCTACCACGGGAGGGTAGGACAAAAGATGTCATGCAAGTTCTTTTCGATAAGCACGTATGACTATTTACGGAATACATGCCTACATTACATTGATGAACTGGAGCTAGCTCTGTATCGCCCTAGGTTATGACTGTTACATGATGAATATCATCCAACGAGTTACTGATCCGGTGCCTACGACCTTTCCACTTATTGTTCTTGCTAAGTTACTACTGCTGTTGCTATTGTTCCAACTGTTACAAAACTACTGCTACTACTGTTACCGCTACTGTTACTATTGCTACTACTATCAAACCTATCATATTACTGTGCTACTGATCACTTTGCTGCAGATATTTATCTCTAGGTGTGGTTGAATTGACAACTCAACTGCTAATACTCTCAAGTATTCTTTGGCTCCCCTTGTGTCGAATCTATAAATTTGGGTTGAATACTCTACCCTCGAAAACTGTTGCGATCCCCGACACTTGTGGGTTATCAAGACCTTTTTCTGGCGCCGTTGTCGGGGAGCATATCAATATTTGTTGAGTCACTTGGGATTTATATCAATTTATCACTATGAAGAATCTGAAGGATCCAAGGACCAAGATTTTTCCCTCTACTACGAGGGGAGGTAAGGAACTGCCATCTAGCACTTCACTTGATTCACCTTTTGTTATGAGTAAGTTTGCAACACCACCACATGCTAGTAATCCTGATATGTCGCAAGTTATTGATGATGCTACCTCTGATATGAATTATGCTATTGATGATGCTAGTGCCATGCTTGATGGTAATGTGCCGCTGGGAGAATTTCTTGATGAACAAATTGCTAGAGCTAAAGAGAATGAAACTACTGAAACTGATGAAATTGCTGAAACTGATGAAGCTTATGATACTGATGATGACTATGAAACACCTATTAGTCTTAGCTCTCCTAAGTTTGAAATGCCTAAGATACCTGAAGGTTATGTTATGGATGAAGAGATAAGTAGAGAAATTCTTTCTTGCAAGGATAGAGATGATCGTAAGAAATTACTATGCAAGTATAAGGAAAAGACTTTCAATGCTAGAATGAAATGTGATCCTAAGTTTACTACTTCGCCTATCCTTGTTATCGATAAGGATTATGAATTCTCTGTCAACCCAGAGTTAATTACTTTGGTTGAATCTGATCCTTTCCATGGCTATGAAATTGAAACTGTAGTGGCACACCTTACTAAGCTGAATGATATAGCCACCCTCTTTACTCATGATGAGAAGATTCGCTACTATTATATCCTTAAGTTATTTCCATTCTCATTAAAGGGTGATGCTAAGACATGGTACAATACTCTTGCTCCTGGTTGTGTGCGTAGCCCCAGGATATGATCTACTACTTCTCTGAAAAATATTTTCCTGCTCATAAGAAACAAGCTGCCTTACAGGAAATATTGAACTTTGTGCAAATTGAAGAAGAGAGTCTCCCACAAGCTTGGGGGAGGCTTCTCCAATTGCTTAATGCTTTGCCTGATCATCCTCTCAAGAAAAACGAAATACTTGATATCTTTTATAATGGACTAACCGATGCTTCTAGGGACTTCCTAGATAGTTGTGCTGGTTGTGTTTTCAGGGAACGAACTGTTGAACAAGCTGAGGAATTATTGAATAACATATTGAAGAACTATGATGATTGGACTCTTCCCGAACCACCGCCTAAACCCACTCTGAAGAAGAGGGGTATCTTATTTCTCAGTCCTGAAGATATGCAAGAGGCAAAGAAATCTATGAAGGAAAAAGGTGTTAAAGCTGAGGATGTTAAGAATTTGCCACCTATTGAAGAAATACATGGCCTTGACACACCACCACCTCCACAGGTGGTAGAGGTAAATTCTTTATTAAAGTTCAATGAAAGAGACATTCCTCACAATAAACCTCCTAGTCAGTGCTTATATGAGTTTGACAACTATATTATGAAGCAAGATCATTTCAATGCTCATGTTCTGAAACAATTGAAATACAATTGTAATATGATTGCTCGCTTGAGTGACTTGCTATTTAGAATTAGTAATGATGTTAGAGGCGTAGGAAAGCATGCCTCTATGGTTCAAACTCAGTTAGAACAAGTTGCTAAGTCTCAAAAAGAATTGCTTGATGAAATGAATAGTAATATGCATGATTTTGCTGCTAGAGTAGTAACTAGAGGAGGTAGAATGACCCAAGAACCACTTTATCCTGAGGGTCACCCTAAGAGAATTGAATAAGATTCTCAGAGAATTAATAGTGATGCACCTAGTCCTTCTAAGAAGAAAAAGAAAAAGAAAAATGATAGGACTTTGGATACCTCTAGTGAACCTGAGACACAAAAACCTCCTGATAATAATGATGTCTCTATTTCTGATGCTGAAACTCAATCTGGTAGTGAACATTCACCTAGTGATAATGAAAATGATAACGGTGATATTCATGATGATGCTCAACCTAGTAATGATAAAGAACCAGATAATGATGTTGAAATAGAGCCTGCTCCTGATCTTGATAACCCACAACCTAAAAATAAACGGTATGATAAAAGAGATTTTGTGGCTAGGAAACATGGTAAAGAAAGAGAGCCATGGGTTCAGAAACCCGTGCCATTTCCACCTAAGCCAACTAAGAAAAAGGATGATGAAGAATTTGAGCACTTTGCTGAGATGATTAGGCCAGTCTTTTTGCGTACCCGTTTAACTGATATTTTGAAGATGGCTTCTTATGCAAAGTATATGAAAGACATCATCACCAATAAAAGAAAAATACCTGAAGTTGAAATCTCCACCATGCTTGCTAATTATTCTTTTAAGGATGGAGTACCTAAAAAACTGGGAGATCCGGGAATACCAACTATACCTTGCTCCATCAAAAGAAACTATGTTAAAACTGCTTTGTGTGATTTGGGAGCCGGTGTTAGTGTTATGCCTTTCTCCATATATAAAAGACTTGATTTCAATAAACTCACACCTACTGAGATATCATTGCAAATGGCTGACAAATCAACAGCCTTACCTATTGGTATTTGTGAGGATGTGCCCGTTGTTGTTGCAAATGTTACTATCTTAACGGACTTTGTTATTCTTGAGATGCCCGAGGACGACAACATGTCGATTATCCTTGGTAGACCCTTTTTATATACTGCAGGGGCTGTTATTGATTGCAATAAAAGCAAAGTCACTTTTCATATCAATGGTAATGAGCATACGGTGCACTTTCCGAAGAAACAATTCCAAGTGAATGGTATAAATGTTATTGAAGAATCTCCGACCGTCACTATTGGAAGTTTTCAATTACCTCTACCTACTGCCAAAAAGAAATATGATATACTTATTGTTGGGGATATGCACATCCCCATTAAGGTAACTTAGTGTTTTACGAAAGTTCTTCGGTTTCATGCTAATCGAAAGTGGTTGTTAATAAGACTTGATCAACCTTATTAATGGATCATTTTTGAGAGGTATGAAGTCGATGAATCTAGTAAGCACAACTCTCTGTTCCCACCTTTTATTTTTCTGTTTTAGTTAGTTGAATAAAATAAAATGCCATGATTATCCTGTTTTCTGTTTTCTCCGTGCAATAAAAAAATGACCCAAAAATAAAAATTCTCAGAATGCCCTGAAAATTTAACACTATTGTTTTCCGAATATTTATGAATTTCTGATGGAAATAACACTTGAGGGGGGTGCACCTGGTGCCCACAAGACACCAGGGCGTGCCAGCACCCCAGGGCGCGCCCTGGTGGGTTGTGGCCCCCACGTGGGCCCCCTCACTTTTCCCTTTAGCCCACATCACCACCTCCCTCTAGAAAAAAATCACCACAGCCACCATTTTCGTGTTCTTGCTCTCAAACCCATGGATTTCGATCTCTTTGCTCGAAGCTCCGTTTCCGAAACTGTTTGGAGGGATTTGCTTCTTGGTATGTGACTCCTCCATTGCTCCAATTAGTTTTTGTTTTAGTGGGTTATTTTTAGAGTAATTAGCTACTCTTGGTGCTGCTATAGATGAGCTTGCATGTTGAATTCTTAGAGTTCTAAGTAGTTTGAATGCTCAATATAGCCTCTATGCATGCTTAGGAGTAGTTGCTAACAATCTTACAAAGTTTTGTTGACAAAATTTTTGTGGACTAAAAATTCTCAGATATTTTATAGGAATAAAATGCAAATCTTTAGGAAGTTTTCCTCCAAGAAAAATGCCAAGGGAGTCATTGGGGAATCATCGGACAGTGACCTTCATATTCCAAGAAAGGTGGAGGTGCGGCCGTGTGAATGGCCGCATGATGCCTTCATGGAGGAGGCCGGGTTCCATCAAGAATTCGCTCAGTTTGCCGCAAATGTCGGATTAACCGAGTTCCTCGCAGCTAAGTGTGACCAATATCACATCCTTACGAATTCCTTTGTGCAAAGCTTTAATTATCTAGGGAGAAACAATCCTCCTGAAGTGGAATTTAATCTTTATGCTGAAACTCACAGAATGTCGCTAACCGACTTCTGTAATATATGATTGATTCCTTCTGACGGGGATTTGAGGGAACCTAGGCCATCTAAGTTTGAGGATTTTCTTCTCGCGTTAACTATGGGTGAGGATAGAGGCGTGTCGAGAGCCACTGCTACTAGTTTACAGTTTCCCTCAGTGCATTATTTCGCTTTGTTCATCACTAAGTGTTTAACTGCTAGGGAGAAGGTCGGCGCACTCAGTGCTCCTGACCTTGCTATTTTACGTCGTGCACTTTATTATGATCACACCTTCAGCATGGGAGCTATTATTGCTCGACGCCTACATCCTAACAAAACCGAGGGAAAGATACATGGTGGTATTTATGCTACTCGTTTAGCGGACCCCTTTAGAATCCCATTTCGCCCCCATGATTATCCTTTATCCCGAGTTTACCTTGATCATAAGACACTGCAGGCTCACCAATTCCTTGACAAAACTGAGTCTCCCCGTGATATTCATTATAACCTAGTATTTAGCCAGGAGACACGTGATGTTATTCCGTTGCCTGCACCTGCCTTGTTTGATCCTATTGCCAGGAACGGATACAGGATTATGCAAGATGACATTACAGCTTACCGGAACAACCTAGCAGCTGCTGAGGAGGAGCCCCAGGGGTGGGATGCTCAGGTGCTGCCTCCACCTCACTACGGCCTGGGACCGGACGGCTACTACGGATGGTGATTACCAAGCTAGGCCAAAAGCCTAAGCTTGGGGGAGTACGTATTTCCACCAACATTACATTCATGTTCACACTTTTCATTCCAGTTGTCGGTGTTCACACTCTTTCACTGTATTATCCATACTAGATTTGTTTTCTCGCTTTTTTCTTGTGTGTTTGAAAAACTTTGAGAAAACCCTAAAATATTTCCTACTTCTTTTTATCTTTTCTTTCTAGCTTAGTTTAATAGTAGCATCAAAAGAAAACCCAAAAAGATTTCTCGCCTCTTCTTTTACTTGTTGGGAGCTCTCCCGTGTAAATAGTTTTTCTCGTTTTTTGTTTTCTTTAATTTGCTTGCTGCTTAAAAAACCAAAAACTCCAAAAATATTTCAGTGTGTTTCTCTGAAATTCTTTTCTTTTTTTACTTGAGTCGTATCAAGGAGAAGACCACGATGAAATTGTTGAGTGGTTCTCATTTGCATTTTTGTTTATCTAACAAAGAGCCCATATTACTTTGTCTTCTCCTCTTGAATAAAATGTTTGCAGATTCCAGCTTAGTCCACAGTACTCTTGCACTATTATCTTCTTATCGTTCGGTCGTGCAAGTGAAAGGCAATGATGACGACATTTGATGAATTGACTGTGGCAGAGAAAAGCGGGTATGAACTCAACTTGTTTTTGTTTTTGTAAATATGTTTAACCTAGTATCCCTTGATTCAGCTCATTATGATCAAACATGTTTGCAATGAACATTAGAGATTATAGTTGTTCATGCCATGCTTAAGTAGCTAGGAGTGGATAATGATTTATCTTGGGTGTCAACATGCATTAAAATGGTTGTGATGCGGTATGATGATATGGTATCCTCCTCTGAATGTTTCAAGTGGCTTGACTTGGCACATGTTCACGCATGTAGTTGAATCAAAACCAACATAGCCTTCATGATATTTATGTTCATGGTGTCCATATCCTACTCATGCTAGTATTCAATGTTGATTATATGTAATGCATGTTTATGACCGTCTTCGCTCTCTAGCTGGCCGCTTCTCAATCTAATTGCTAGCCTTTGCCTGTACTAAGCGGGAATACTGCTTGTGCATCAAAACCCTTAAACCAAGTTATGCCAGATGAGTCCACGATACCTACCTATATGCGGTATTACCCTGCCGTTCCAAAGTAAATTTGCATGTGCCACCTCTAAAAATTCAAATGAACATCTGTTTTGTGTGCCTGGACCGCTCATGAAGCGACAGGGGGCGGTCAGTATCTTCCATGCTAAGCGGGTTATTCTCATGATGAGTGTTTATTCACTTGTCCTTACACGAGAGGGGCGATAATAGGGATTCCCAGTCCCGAAATCAAAAAACAAAAAATAATTAAACAAAACTCCCCTAGGAATGTTGTTGGTTTGGATGGTACCCGTGGATGCGGCTCTCCGTGGAGTGTGATTGTTGGTGGAGGGGGAGTAAACCTTTACTTTTACTGCTTGGGAACCGCTGCTAATTTGTTTAGCATGGAAGATATTGATAACTCTTGGTCGTGATGTTGACAGGAAGGGTGTACCTCCCAAAAATATATCTATCTCTGTTTTAAACTCTGAGCTCTGGCACCGCTGCAAATCCATGCTTCCCTCTGTGAAGGGACTATCTATTTACTTTTATGTTGAGTCATCACCTTCTCAAATAAGCGCCAGACCTGAGAGCACTATTGTCATCCTCATGTATTGTTTATAGTTGATGTTGGGTGCAGCATGACTGGATCTTTTCTACCATGAATTACAATGTTTAGTCGCTGCCTGAACTTTGGAGGTGCTCTGCATTTATGTTTTGCGGTCTCAGAAAGGGCTAGTGAGATACCACAATTGTCATATTGTATCACGATTGTTTTGATAAAATGTTGGCGCTTGAGATATCTTATTATTGCTTGCTAGTTACTTATGTTATTATGAGTGAATATAATTCCTAAGAGTTATTGTTGACATGGTTAGTCATAATCTTTGCTGAAAACGTGGGTGCTACTTAAGCATATATATGTAAACAAGAACAAAAGAATTCATAAAAGTTTTTCTTTATCACTTTCAGTTTGTCAACTGAATTGCTTGAGGACAAGCAAAGGTTTAAGCTTGGGGGAGTTGATACGTCTCCAACGTATCTACTTTTTCTCACTCTTTTGCCTTGTTTTGGACTCTAATTTGCATGATTTGAATGGAACTAACCCGGACTGACGCTGTTTTCAGCAGAACTACCATGGTGTTGTTTTTTGTGCAGAAATAAAAGTTCTCGGAATGGAGCGAAACTTTTTGGAGATTTATTTTGGAAAATAAAAAAAATACCGGAGCCAGAAACCACCGGAGAGGGGGCCCAGGCTGGGCACAAGACACCAGGGCGTGCCAGCCCCCTCCCGGCGCGCCCTGGTGGGTTATGCTCACCTCGGGGCCCCACTTGACCTATCTCCGCCACTATAAATTCCTAATTTTGGAGAAAAAAATCAGAGAGAAAGAATCATCGCATTTCACGAGACGGAGCCGCCGCCACCTCCTGTTCTTCATCGGGAGGCTTGATCTGGAGCCCGTTTGGGGCTCCGAAGAGAGGAATCTTCGGTCTTCATCATCACCAACCTTTCTCCATCGCCAATTCCATGATGCTCCCCACCGGGAGTGACTAATTCCTTCGTAGGCTTGCTGGTCGGTGAGGAGTTGGATGAGATTCATCATGTAATCGAGTTAGTTTTGTTAGGGCTTGATCCCTAGTATCCATTATGTTCTGAGATTGATGTTGCTATGACTTTGCTATGCCTAATGCTTGTCACTAGGGCCCGAGTGCCATGATTTCAGATCTGAACCATTTATTTTATCATCTCTACATCCATGTTCTTGATCTGATCTTGCCTAGTCATATGCACCTATTACCTGGTATGATCCGTCAACCCCATAGTGACAATATTTGGGATACTTCGCGGTGATGACCGTAGTTTGATGAGTTCATGTATTCACCATGTGTTAATGCTTTTTCCGGTTCTCTATTAAAAGGAGGCCTTAATATCCCTTAGTTTCCTTATGGACCCCGCTGCCACGGGAGGGTAGGACAAAAGATGTCATGCAAGTTCTTTTCCATAAGCACGTATGACTATTTACGGAATACATGCCTACATTACATTGATGAACTGGAGCTAGTTCTGTATCGCCCTAGGTTATGACTGTTACATGATGAATATCATCCAATGAGTTACCGATCCGGTGCCTACGACCTTTCCACTTATTGTTCTTGCTAAGTTACTACTGTTGTTGCTGCTGTTCCAACTGTTACAAAACTACTGCTACTACTGTTACCGCTACTGTTACTATTGCTACTACTATCAAACCTATCATATTACGGTGCTACTGATCACTTTGCTGCAGATATTTATCTCTAGGTGTGGTTGAATTGACAACTCAACTGCTAATACTCTCAAGTATTCTTTGGCTCCCCTTGTGTCGAATCTATAAATTTGGGTTGAATACTCTACCCTCGAAAACTATTGCGATCCCCTATACTTGTGGGCTATCAAGGGTCCCCAGCGGTTGTACCGCTGCCCCCGGGCGGTTGTACCACCAACAACTGGGTGACCCAGGGTGGCAGACCTGGGCGGTTGAACTAGCCTAGCACTGGGCTTCAACTGGACGCGGTTCTGTTGAGCTGCGGTTGTTGGGCGGACGTGGGCCGGTTGTACCGCTATATTACTATAGCCCGGTACTACCGGTGTCCCTAGCGGTTGTACCGCTCGGGATTCTACCCTGTCCAGCGCTCGAGCTGAGCGGTTGCACCGGGGAGGAACCACCGCGTCAGGTTCTGTTGTGATGCGGTGGTTGGCCGGTTGTTGGGCGGTTGTACCGCTATATTGCTATAGCCCGGTTCTACCGCCCGCATCACCGGTTGTACCGCTGCCATGTAAAAATGGGTGTAACGGTTGGAAAGTGGGGACATTATATAAAGGGGTGGTTCTTCCACCTCCATCTTATCTCTTACCTCTCTCTCTCCACCATTGATGCCCTTCAAGCTTTCTTGCCCGATCTCTCTCTCTAGCCACTCAAACTTGTTGATTTGCTAGGGATTGAAGGAGGAGACCTAGATCTACACTTCCACCAAAGGAAAATTGATCCCCCCTTACTTTCTTGTGTGGATTTTGTTACTCTTGGGTGTTTGAGCACCCTAGACAGAAGAGGTCACCCCGAAGCCATATTCCATTGTGGTGAATCTTCGTGGTTTCGTTGGGAGCCTCCAATTAAGCTGTGGAGAGGGCCCCAACCTTGTTTGTAAAGGTCCGGTTGCCGCCTTCAAGTGCTCCACTAGTGGAATCACGGCACCTCGCATTGTGTGAGGGCATGAGGAGAATACGGTGGCCCTAGTGGCTTCTTGGGGAGCATTGTGCCTCCACACCGCTCCAACGGAGACGTACTTCCCCTCAAAAGGAAGGAACTTCGGTAAGACATCCTCGTCTCCAACGGTCCCACTTGTGGTTACTTCTTACCTTTACTTTGTGCAAGATTATATCTTGTTGTTATCATAGCTAGCATCATATAGGTTGTTCACCTAATTGCATATGTAAACAACCTATTTGTTGCCAAACATAATTTGTTAAGAAAAGCCTAAAAATTTGTAGTTGCCTATTCACCCCCCCCCCCTCTAGTCAACCATATCGATCCTTTCACCCGGGGCTCACTCGAGCTCCCTCCCGAGGGCGCTCCTCGAGGCTTGCTCGAGCTCATCCCAGCTGCGCCCGAGCGGGCCTCCTCCTCGCGAGGCCCGACGGCCCCGGAAGCCTTCGGGGTCCCCCTTGCGGGGGTCCTCCACCCCCTCCATGTCGTCCTTGTCATCCTCCTCGCCCAAAGGCTTGGAGGGCGCAACCACGAACTGGAGGTCGTAGTCGTAGTCGTCGTCGCTGGCTGCAAGCAGCAGAGCACGGTGACTCGGCAGTCGCGTCTGCCTGCTGCTCGCTACGCTGGTGCTTGAAGAGGGCCCGACATCCTCAAGGCCCCTGAGGCGGGAACCACGAGGATGGGGTTATCACGAGGCCCCTCAAGGCCTGCGGGAACCAATCCCCATTCGTCAAAGACCGGCATCAGAGCATGGATCTTCGCCCCATCGCCACGGTGGTACAGAGGGAGCATGTCCGCCGACAACTTCTCTTGCACTTCCTCGCTGAACAAGATCTGCATGATCCCTTCCAGGATAGGCACGTGTAGACTGTCAGCGCACAACCTGGTCTTGTCCTTGCAGCCCTTGTATTCCCATGCTAGGTGCGAGCACCTCTGAAGGGGCACGATGCGCCTATGCACAAACTCCTGTGCCACCATCGCCCCCGTGAGGCCCGCCGCACGCAGCTCCTGGATCCGGGCGACAATTGGCCCGAGTTTGGCCTCCGTCATATTTGAGTGTTCCCAGCCTGAGCTCTTCGCAACCGGCTCGGTGGGAGGTGCAAACAGGGGGTTGCTCTAGCCTACCTCCATGTAGATCCAGCGCGATCTGAAGTTCTCCACCTTCTTGAGAATCTTCATGTTGATAATGTGGTCCGCCATCCCTTCGACCATCCGAAAGGAGGCGCACCTCGCGCTCGGTCCCTGCTTGCACCTCAATCTATAAAAGGTGCAAAAGAGGGCCACTGAGGGCGTCACCCCTAGGAAACCCTCACAGAAGAAGGCAAAGATGGCGAGGAGGAGGACGGTGTTGGGTTGGAGGCGAAGAGCATGGATCTGATAGTGCTCGAGGATGGCGCGGAAGAAGTCAGAAAAAGGCCGGAGCAAACCACCAAAGACAGATTGGAAGAAGAAAGGGAAGGTGGTCGCCGACAGCTCTCAGGACGGCTGCGAGGCGGGCCAGATCTTGGTGGCCCCATGTTCGTTGTGAGTGTTGGCCGTCAGGGGGACGATCTTCTCCAACCCCTCATGATTCTTGATGGTGGAGGGCAGCAAGGTCGGCTCGAGCTATGCTCCGGTGGCGGCGGTGGCGCTCCTCTTCTTGGGAGCCATGGCGACGGTGATACGTCTCCAACGTATCTATAATTTTTGCGTGTTACATGCTGTTATATTATCATTCTTGGATGTTTTACAATCATTTTATAACAACTTTATATCATTTTTTGGGACTAACCTATTGACGTAGTGCCAAAGTGCCAGTTGTTGTTTTTGCTTGTTTTTTACTTCGCAGAAAATCGATACCGAACGGAGTCCAATCGCGACGAAACTTTGTGGAGATTTTTTCTGGACCAGAAGACACCCAGTGGGCCAAATAAGTGCCGCGGGAGTCGGCCGAGGAGACCACAACCCACCAGGGCGTGCCAGGGGGGCCCCGGCGTGCCCTGATCGGTTGTGCCCTCCTCGGGGCCCCTCTCCACCGCCTCTGATGCCTATAAATTCCCAAATATTCCAAAAACCCTAGGAGAGTCGATGAAACACAATTCCAGACGCCGCAAGTTCCAGAACCTCGAGATCCAATCTAAACACCATCACGGAGGGGTTCATCTTCCTCATAGGTGCCTCTCCCATGATGCGTGAGTAGTCCACCATAGACCTACGGGGCCGTAGGTAGTAGCTAGATGGCTTCCTCTCTCTCTCTCTCTCTCTCTCTCTCTCTCTCTCTCTCTCTCTCTCTTATGATTCTCAATACAATGGTCTCTTGGAGATGTATTTGATGTAAGCTTTTGCGGTGTGTTTGTTGGGATCCGATGAATTTTGAGTTCATGATCAGTTTCTATCCATGAATATTATTTGAGTCTTCTTTGAATTCTTATATGCATGATTACTTATAGCCTCGTATTTGTTCTCCGAATCTTTGGTTTAGTTAGGCCGACTAGATCGATTTTTCTTGCCATGGGAAGAGGTGCTTTGTGATGGGTTCGATCTTGCGGTGCTCTTTCCCAGTGACAGAAGGGGCAGCAAGACACGCATGTATCGTTGCTATTAAGGATAACAAGACGGGGTCTATTCCTACATGAATAGATCTTGTCTACATCATGTCATCGTTCTTATTGCATTACTCCGTTTTTCCATGAACTTAATACACTAGATGCATGCTGGATAGCGGTCGATGTGTGGAGTAATAGAGGTAGATGCAGGCAGGAGTGGGTGTACCTATTTTGGACGTGATGCCTATATAATGATCATCGCCTTGGATATCGTCATGACTATTCGATTTTCTATCAATTGCCCAACAGTAATTTGTTCACCCACCATGCGCTATACTCATGAGAGAAGCCACTAGTGAACCCTACAGCCCTCGGGTCTACTTTTCCAACATATTGCTTTCCGATCTATCTTTATGCAATCTTTGTTTTTAGATCTACAAAACCAAAAACCCAAAAACATATTGCTGCATATTTTATTTGCTCTTTTTATTTTGTGCTCTTGAGAGATCCATCTCTCCTATCTATCACTACCTAATCTATCTTTTTACCGTAGAGAGATTGACAACCTCTCTTTCGCGTCGGGTTGCAAGTATTTGTTGTTTGTGTGAAGGTGCTGCTTATTGGGTGGTGGTGATCCTCCTACTAGTTCGATAACCTTGGTTTCATAACTGAGGGAAATACTTACCGTCGATGTGCTGCATCATACCTTCCTCTTTGGGGAAATACCGACGCAGTCTCAAGCCACGTCAAAGGAATTTCTGGCGCCGTTGCCGGGGAGGAAGCGGTCTCTTCTACGTGCCTAGCGTAGGCGCCGAGGGGACTCCATCATCATCTACCAGGTTCCTAATCACAAATCTCATCTCCTTGCAATTACATTATTTGCCATTTGCCTCTCGTTTTCCTCTCCCCCACTTCACCAATTTGCCGTTTTATTCGCCCTCTTTTTCGTTTGCCTTCTTCTCGTCAGATCTCTTGTTTGTTTGTCACCATGAGTGATTTTGGTATGGCAGAAATGGATGATGGCAGGACTCCTAAAATTGGACGTTCTACTAATCTTGATTCTAAAACTTTTGTTTTGGGGCAAGGGAACATTATAGGAAAATAAACTATCCAAGAGTTTTTCAATTGCGTTGGAAATTTGACTCTCGATGATACCCCTATTTTGAAAATAACTAAATCTTATGCGGAAGCTATCTCGGCACTAGTTCTAAAACTTGAAAATAGATTTATTCGTACCCATCCTACCTTGCAAAGATTGTTTTATGAGCTACCCGTCATAAAGAATCCCAAGGCTAAAAAGTTAGATACCCTTGTTTTTATGAATGAATTTGATCACATAGTACGGGAAGCTAGGGAGATCTTTGACTTTTATGGTATGAGCAGTGAAAAACCAGTAATAGGAGAAATCCTTTACAATAGTGATTACATGATGAGATATTTGCTTGGAAACAATCAAATTTTTGATGAGAATCTCAAAAAGGAAGTCCCCGTTTTAGATATGATCCAACAAGTTTTCAATGATGTGAACCAACAATATTCTTGGATCGTAGCCGGTAATGAAAGGGGGTATGTAGAGGGACAACTTGATAGTGCTAAGGTTGCTATAGATGATGTGTTTCAAGTTCTATTTGCAAAACCTCTTGACAAAAGCTCCTCATCCAAAACCAAGCATGACAATACTTGAATCTATGTGTTATGCCTAGCTAGGGGCGTAAAACGATAGCGTTTGTTGGGAGGCAACCCAATGAATAAATAATTTTTTGCTTTTTCTTTTATGTTTTTGAGTGTTGACACAATTATGCCTCTGTTTTGATTGTGTTTTTATGGTTTATTTAGTGTTTGTGCCAAGTAAATCCTTTAGGATGATTCATAGGATGAGTAGAAGCGATGCTGAATCTGAAACAGAAACTTTGCGTCCAGTATATGAATTTTCATTTTTTCCTGGAACGAGATGTTGAGCTGAAATTTTAACACAGTGTTGCTATACAAATTACTTACGCTGTAATATTTTTTCAGAATTTTTAGAGTTACAGAAGTATGCTTAGAGTACAGATTACTACATACTGTTCTGTTTAAGACAGATTCTGTTTTCGTTGCATTGTGTGCTTGTTTTGATGAATCTATGGGTTATATTAAAGGGTATGAGACATTGTAAAGTTAAAATACAGTAGGTATAATGCAATAATAAAATATGAATGGGTTTGCAACAGTACCTAAAGTAGTGATTTTCTTTATTATACTAACGGATCTCACGAAGATTTTGTTGAGTTTTGTGTGATTGAAGTTTTCAAGTTTTGGGTGAGATCACGATGGATGAAGGAATAAGGAGTGATAAAAGCCTAAGCTTGGGGATGCTACCGCACCCCCAAAAAATATCCAAAGAGAAACAAGCAACTAAGATTGGGGATGCCCCCGAGTGGCATCCTTTTCTTTCTTCTAACGACCATCGGTATTTTACTTGGAGCTATATTTTTATTCGTCACATATCATGAGTTTTGCTTGGAGCATCTTGTATCTTTGCTTGCTTTGTTTGTTAGTTTGTCACTTGTATCCTTGCTGGACACACCTATTTGAGAGAGCCAAAATCATGCTATGATTTGTTAGAATTGATCTATGTGCTTCACTTAAACTTTTTGAGCTATAGAATTGCTCTAGTGCTTCACTTATATCTTTTTGAGCACGGTGTGCTTGGAAATTTTTGTAGAAATACTCTCATGCTTCACTTAGATTAATTTGAGAGTTAGTAAATTTTGAAGTAATCCTCTCATGCTTCACTTATACCTTTTTGAGAGATGAAATCTTTATGCTCATGTGCTTCACTTAAATTTGTTTGAGCTTGCCAAAAAGCAATGGCAATATATGAAACTAGTCCCAAAGTGACATATATCCAAGGAGGATATAATAAAAACTTTCATGAAGATCATTGGACAAATTAAACTTGATTCTTTGTAATAGTTTTGAAACATGATGATAGTAATATGTGAGCCATGCTAGTGAGTAATTATGCTTAGTAGGAATATTGGTGTTAAGGTTTGTGATTCCCTATGCATGCACGAAAGTCAATAGTTATGCAATGAAGTTACATCCTACTTATGGTGCATTATTCGGTGTTAGTTATGCTCAATGCTCACTTATGTTCGTTTCTTGGTTTGGTTGCTTCCCAATCTATTTGCTAGCCTCCATTTGTACTAAGTAGAAATACTACTTGTGCATCCAAATCCTTAAACCAAGTTTTGCCTTATGAGTCCACGATACCTACCTATATGCGGTATTTCCATGCCATTCCAAGCAAATTTGTATGTGCCATCTCTAAATTTTCAAAATAAATTTTCTCTTTTGTGTGCCCGTACCGCTCATGAAACGGTGGGGAGTGTCCAATATTTTTCCATGCTAGATGTGTTATTCTCAAGATGAGTGTTTATTCACTTGTCATTGCACGAGAGTGCGGCGGTAATAGGGATGCCCATTCCCGAAATGAAAAAGAAAAAATATATTTACTTTATGTTGTCAAATAATAAATTCCTTGGAAAGTGTTGGAATAGAAGGCAACCGTGGATACGGCCCTCCATGGAAGTGAAAGTTTGGTGGAAAAAGGAATAAACTTTATTTTCTGTTTGGGAACTGCCTATGATATATCTAGCATGGAAAGTATTGTGAGCTACTTTGTCGTTTTCATTGATAGGAAAAGCATGCCACATAAAATATTTTTTCTCTCTCAATTTAAATCTGCAGCTCTGGCACCTCTACAAATCCCTACTTCCCTCTGCGAAGGGCCTTTCTATTTACTTTATGCAATTTTTATTTTTGCTTTGAGTCTCCATCTTCTCTTATAAGCACCAACTAGGGGGCACTATGATTGTACTTGAGCATTGCGCATAGTTAATATTTCAGTGTGTTTCATGAATGGATCAATGATTGAGCATGATGGGCTAGGGATAACTTTCTTTAGTGTTGATATTTTGAAAGACATGGTTGCTTGTTGACATGCTTGAGTATTGAAGTCATTATGTTAAAACTAGACTATTGCATTGATTCATTTACAAGTCCAAATGTCCATGCTATACAAAAGAAAAGAATATGATGAACATGTTAGGCAGCATTCCACATATAAAATTCTGTTTTTATCATTTACCTACTCGAGGACGAGTAGGAATTAAGCTTGGCGATGCTGATACGTCTCCAACATATCTATAATTTTTGCTTGTTCCATGCTGTTATATTCTCATTCTTGGATATTTTACAATCATTTTATAACAACTTTATATCATTTTTTGGGACTAACCTATTGACATAGTGCCAAAGTGTCAGTTGCTGTTTTTGCTTGTTTTTTACTTCTCAGAAAATCGATACCGAACGGAGTCCAATCATGACGAAACTTTTTGGAGATTTTTTCTGGACCAGAAGACACCCAAGGGGCCAAAGAAGTGTCGGGGGAGTGGGCCGAGGAGACCACAACCCACCAGGGCGCGCCAGGGGGGCCCCGGTGCGCCCTGATGGGTTGTGCCCTCCTCGGGGCCCCTCTCCACCGCCTCTGATGCCTATAAATTCCCAAATATTCCAAAAACCCTAGGAGAGTCGACGAAACACAATTCCAGCCGCTGCAAGTTCCAGAACCTCGAGATCCAATCTAAACACCATCACGGAGGGGTTCATCTTCCTCATAGGTGCCTCTCCGATGATGCGTGAGTAGTCCACCATAGACCTACGGGTCCGTAGGCAGTAGCTAGATGGCTTCCCCTCTCTCTCTTATGATTCTCAATACAATGGTCTCTTGGAGATCTATTTGATGTAAACTTTTGCGGTGTGTTTGTTGGGATCCGATGAATTTTGAGTTCATGATCAGTTTCTATCCATGAATATTATTTGAGTCTTCTTTGATCTCTTATATGCATGCTTACTTATAGCCTCGTATTTGTTCTCCGAATCTTTGGTTTAGTTAGGCCGACTAGATCGATTTTTCTTGCCATGGGAAGAGGTGCTTTGTGATGGGTTCGATCTTGCGGTGTTCTTTCTCAGTGACAGAAGGGGCAGCAAGACACGCATGTATCGTTGCTATTAAGGATAACAAGATGGGGTCTATTCCTACATGAATAGATCTTGTCTACATCATGTCATCATTCTTATTGCATTACTCCGTTTTTCCATGAACTTAATACACTAGATGCATGCTGGATAGCGGTCGATGTGTGGAGTAATAGAGGTAGATGCAGGCAGGAGTCGGTCTACCTATTTTGGACGTGATGCCTATATAATGATCATCGCCTTGGATATCATCATGACTATTCGATTTTCTATCAATTGCCCAACAGTAATTTGTTCACTCACCGTGCGCTATACTCATGAGAGAAGCCACTAGTGAACCCTACGGCCCCAAGGTCTACTTTTCCAACATATTGCTTTCCGATCTATCTTTTTGTAATTTTTGTTTTCAGATCTACAAAACCAAAAACCCAAAAACATATTGCTGCATATTTTATTTGCTCTTTTTATTTTGTGCTCTTGAGAGATCTATCTCTCCTATCTATCACTACCTAATCTATCTTTTTACCGTAGAGAGATTGACAACCTCTCTTTCGCGTCGGGTTGCAAGTATTTGTTGTTTGTGTGCAGGTGCTGCTTATTGGGTGGTGGTGATCCTCCTATTGGTTCGATAACCTTGCTTTCATAACTGAGGGAAATACTTACCGTCGCTATGCTGCATCATCCCTTCCTCTTTGGGGAAATACCGACGCAGTCTCAAGCCACATCAGACTGCGTAAGCGTGGAGGTGCGAGGAAGGAGAGCAAGGAGCGTCGCAAGCAAGGAAGGAGGAGCAGCACGCAGAGGAGGCATTTGAGGCAAGGAAGGGAATGGTCGTGCCGGTTCGGTGTGTGAGATAGTCTTAAGGCTGTGTGTGCAGTTACCGAGGCATCGTGGGGAAGTGGGGGCGTCCCGTCCCATCGTGCTGCCACGCGTCTCCGCCTGGGCCCCCCAGTCTATTCTGGCCCCGTGGCATTTCGACCCGCGTCATTTCGTTCTCAACGGGCGGAACATGCGCACCGCAGGCCCGGGGGCTATTGTCGGTCCAGTGGATACCAGGGTACCACGACCCATCTGATGGCGGCCCAGTCAACGACACTCGGAGGGCCCGATTCCAAGAACGGCTGATACGTCTCTGATACTTGCGATCTTCGTTGGGTTTTCCATGAAGAGGAACGGGTGATGTAGCACAGTATAGATAAGTATTTTGCTCAGTAGAGAACCAAGGTTTATCGAACCAATAGGAGTAGCATGCAACCCCCGTCTTCAGCGACTGCACACAAAGCAAACACTTGCACCCAACGTGGGCAAGAGGGTTATCAATCCCCTTGGACTCATTATTTGCTAGCTAGTGAAGTATGTAGATGATAGTTGAATATTGTAAATTGCAAAATAAAATAAAAAACAAATAAATGGAAGCAAGGAATTGAAAGATTTTGTAAATTTATCAGTGAATAGACCCGGAGGCCGTAGTGTTCTCTAGTGGCTTCTCTCATGTAGTAGGCATACGGTGGGTAAACAAATTACTGTTGGGCAATTGGTAGAAAACTGCATAGTTATGCAATATTTATTCACGGCAATGATCATGTACATATAGGCATCACGTCCATAAGAAAATAGGCCCACTCCTGCCTGCACCTATTACTATTACTCCACCCATCGACCGCTATCCAGCATGCATCTAGAGTATTAAGTAAAACAGAGTAATGCTTGGAGAACAATGACATGATGTATAGAAAGAGAATTCAATCAATATGAATTAACCCCATCATTTTATCCTTAGTGGAAACAATACAAAGACGTATCTTGTCCCCTTCTGTCACTAGGATAGAGGAACCCGTCAGATTGAACCCACTACAACGCACCCCTCTCACTGAAGAAATATCAATCTAGTTGGCCAAACCATTTCAATAGATCGGAGAGATTTACGAAGCTACAATAATCATGCAAATGAGAATCATAATAGAAATCAAAGAAGACTCAAATCTTTTTCATGAATAATCTGAACAAAAACCGACAATTCATCAGATCCCAACAAATGCACATCACAAAGTGATTACATTGAATAGATCACCGCGAAGATGCGTGAACTTTGTATTGAAGATCAAACAGAGAGAAGAAGCCATCTAGGTACTAGCTATGGACCCGTAGGTCTGTGGTGAACTACTCACACATCACCATGGGAGCTGCAAGTATGATGAAGAGGCCCTCCGTGATCGATCCCCCCTCCGGTAGGACACCATAAAAGGGCTTCAGATGAGATCGCGACGGAACAGAGACTTGTGGCGGCGGAAAAAGTGATTCGGGAGCTCCCCTAGGGTTTTTCGAATATATGTGAATTTATAGGCCAGGGTACGGGGTCAGGAGAGCCGGGGGGGCACAAGCTAACAGGGCGCCGTACCCTGGCCTATAAATTCACATATATTCGAAAAACTCTAGGGGAGCTCCTGAAACCAAAGATGACAATACTTGAATCTATGCGTTATGCCTAGCTAGGGGCGAAAAAGGATAGCGCTTGTTGGGAGGCAACCCAATGAATAAATTTAATTTCATATTTTTCTTTGTGTTTTTGAGTGCTGACACAATTATGCCTCTGTTATGATTGTGTTTTTTATGTTTTATTTAGTGTTTGTGCCAAGTAAAGCCTTTAGGATGTTTCATAAGATGAGTAGAAACAATGTTGAATCTGAAACAGAAACTTTACCTCCAGTGTGCGAATTTTCATTTTTTTACTGGAGCGTGATATTGAGATGAAATTTTAACACAGTATTGATATACAAATTCTTTACGTTGTCCTAATTTTTCAGAATTTTTAGAGTTACAGAAGTATGGTTAGAGTACAGATTACTACAGACTGTTTTGTTTAAGACAGATTCTGTTTTCGTTGCATTGTGTGCTTGTTTTGATGAATCTATGGTTTGTATTGAAGAGTATAAGCCATGGTAAAGTTAAAATACAGTAGGTATAATGCAATAATAAAATTTGAATGGGTTTGCAACAGTACTTAAAGTGGTGATTTACTTTATTATACTAACGGATCTCAAGAAGATTTTGTTGAGTTTTGTGTGATTGAAGTTTTCAAGTTTTGGGTGAGATCACGATGAATGAAGGAATAAGGAGTGAAATGAGCCTAAGCTTGGGGATGCTATAGCACCCCCAAGATATATTCAAAGAGAAACAAGCAACTAAGCTTGGGGATGCCCCGAGTGGCATCCCCTCTTTCTTCTAACTACCATCGGTATTTTACTTGGAGCTATATTTTTATTCGTCGCATATCATGAGTTTTGCTTGGAGCATCTTGTATCATTTGAGTCTTTGCTTGCTTTGATTTTTAGTTTGTCACTTGTATCCATGCTAGACACACCTATTTGAGAGAGCCAAAATTATGCTATGATTTGTTAGAATTGCTCTATATGCTTCACTTAAACTTTTTGAGCTATGGAATTGCTCTAGTGCTTCACTTATATCTTTTTGAGCATGGTGTGCTTGGAAATTTTTGTAGAAATGATCTCATGCTTCACTTAGACTAATTTGAGAGTTAGTAAATTTTGGAGAAACACTCTCATGCTTCACTTAGATTAATTTGAGAGTTAGTAAATTTTGAAGAAATCCTCTCATGCTTCAATTATATTATTTTGAGAGATGAAATCTTTATGCTCATGTTCTTCACTTAAATTTGTTTGAGCTTGTGAAAAGCAATGGCAATATATGAAACTAGTCCCAAAGTGATATATATTCAAGGAGGATATAATAAAAACTTTCATGAAGATCATTGGACAAATTAAACTTGATTCCTTGTAATAGTTTTGAGACATGATGATAGTGATATGTGAGTCATGTTGGTGAGTAATCATGCTTTAGTAAGAATATTGGTGTTAAGGTTTGTGATTCCCTATGCAAGCACGAAAGTCAATAGTTATGTAATGAAATTACATCCTACTTATGGTGCATTATTCGATGTTAGTTATGCTCAATGCTCGTTTATGTGAATTTTTGTTTCTTGGTTCGTTGCTTCTCAATCTATTTGCTAGCCTCCACTTGTACTAAGTAGAAATATTACTTGTGCATCCAAAATCCTTAAACCCAATTTTGCCCTATGAGTCCACCATACCTACCTATATGCGGTATTTCCATGCCATTCTAAGCAAATTTTTATGTGCCATCTCTAATTTTCAAAATAAATTTCCCTTTTGTCTGCTCGTATCGCTCATGAAACGGTAGGGGGTATCCAATATTTTTCCATGCTAGATGTGTTATTCTCAAGATGAGTGTTTATTCACTTGTCATTGCACGAGAGTACGGCGGTAATAGGGATGCCCAGTCCTGAAATGAAAAAGAAATTTACTTTATGTTGTCAAATAATAAATTCCTTGGAAAGTGTTGGTATGGAAGGCAACCGTGGATACGGCCAGCCATGGATTGTGAAAGAATGGTGGAAAAAGGAATAAATTTTACTTTATGTTTGGGAACCGCCTATGATATATCTAGCATGGAAAGTATTGCGAACTACTTTGTCGTTTTCGTTGACAGGAAAGGCATGCCACACAAAATATTTTTCTCTCTCAATTTAAACTTTGAGCTCTGGCACCTCTACAAATCCCTACTTCCCTCTACGAAGGGCCTATCTATTTACTTTATGCAATTTTTATTTTTATTTCAGTCTCCATCTTCTCTTATAAAGCACCAACTAGGGGGGACTATGATCATACTTGTGCATTGGGTGTAGTTAATATTTGAGTGTGTTTCATGAATGGATCAATGATTGAGCATGATGGGCTAGGGATAACTTTCTTTAGTGTTGATATTTTGAATGACATGGTTGCTTGTTGGCATGCTTGAGTATTAAAGTCATTATGTCAAAACTAGACTATTGCTTTGAACCATCTAAAAGTCCAAATGTCCATGCTACAAAAGAAAAGAATATGTGATGAACATGTTAGGAAGCATTCCACATAAAAAATTCTGTTTTTATCATTTACCTACTCGAGGACGAGTAGGAATTAAGCTTGGGGATGCTGACACGTCTCCAACGTATCTACAATTTTTGCTTGTTCCATGCTGTTATATTATCATTCTTGGATGTTTTACAATCATTTTATAGCAACTTCATATCATTTTTTGGGACTAACCTATTGACATAGTTGACGTGGCTTGAGACTGCGTCGGTATTTCCCCAAAGAGGAAGGGATGATGCATCACAGCGACGGTAAGTATTTCCCTCAGTATGAAACCTAGGTTATCGAACCAGTAGGAGGATCACCACCACCCAATAAGCAGCACCTGCACACAAACAATAAATACTTGCAATACGACGCGAAAGAGAGGTTGTCAATCTCTCTACGGTAAAAAGATAGATTAGGTAGTGATAGATAGGAGATATAGATCTCTCAAGAACACAAAATAAAAAGGGCAATTAAAATATGCAGCAATATGTTTTTGGGTTTTTGGTTTTGTAGATCGGAAAGCAATATGTTGGAAAAGTAGACCCGGGGGCCGTAGGGTTCACTAGTGGCTTCTCTCATGAGTATAGCGCACGGTGGCTGAACACATTACTGTTGGGCAATTGATAGAAAATCGAATAGTCATGACGATATCCAAGGCGATGATCATTATATAGGCATCACGTCCAAGATAAGTAGACCGACTCCTGCCTGCATCTACCACTATTACTCCACACATCGACCGCTATCCAGCATGTATCTAATGTATTAAGTTCATGGAAAAACGGAGTAATGCAATAAGAACGATGACATGATGTAGACAAGATCTATTCATGTAGGAATAGACCCCATCTTGTTATCCTTAATGGCAACGATACATGCGTGCCTTGCTGCCCCTTTTGTCACTGGGAAAGAACACCACAAGATCGAACCCATCACAAAGCACCTCTTCCCATGGCAAGAAAAATCGATCTAGTTGCCTAACTAAACCAAAGATTCGAAGAAGAAATACGAGGCTATAAGTAATCATGCATATAAGAGATCAAAGAAGACTCAAATAATATTCATGGATAGAAACTGATCATGAACTCAAAATTCATCGGATCCCAACAAACACACCGCCAAAGTTTACATCAAATAGATCTCCAAGAGACCATTGTATTGAGAATCATAAGAGAGAGAGAGAGAGTAAGCCATCTAGCTACTGCCTACGGACACGTAGGTCTATGGTGGACTACTCACGCATCATCGGAGAGGCACCTATGAAGAAGATGAACCCCTCCGTGATGGTGTTTAGATTGGATCTCGAGGTTCTGGAACTTGCGGCGGCTGGAATTGTGTTTCTTCGACTACCCTAGGAGTCGCCGCAAGTTCCAGAACCGCGAGATCCAATCTAACACCATCACGGAGGGGTTCATCATCCTCATTGGTGCCTCTCCGATGATGCGTGAGTAGTCCACCATAGACCTATGAGTCCGTAGGCAGTAGCTAGATGGCTTCCTCTCTCTCTTTTGATTCTCAATACAATGGTCTCTTGGAGATCTATTTGATGTAAACTTTTTGCGGTGTGTTTGTTGGGATCCGATGAATTTTGAGTTCATGATCAGTTTCTATCCATGAATATTATTTGAGTCTTCTTTGATCTCTTATATGCATGATTACTTATAGCCTCGTATTTCTTCTTTGAATCTTTGGTTTAGTTAGGCCAACCACATCGATTTTTCTTGCCATGGGAAGAGGTGCTTTGTGATGGGTTCGATCTTGCGGTGTCCTCTCCTAGTGACAGAAGGGGCAGCGAGGCACGCATGTATTGTTGTTTTTAAGGATATCAAGATTGGGTCTATTCCTACATGAATAGATCTTATCTACATCATGTCACCGTTCTTATTGCATTACTCCATTTTTCCATGAACTTAATACACTAGATGCATGCTGGATAGCGGTCGATGTGTGGAGTAATAGTAGTAGATGCAGAATCGTTTCGGTCTACTAATCTTGGATGTGATGCCTATATAATGATCATCGCCTTGGATATCGTCATGATTATTTGATCTTCTATCAATTGCCCAACAGTAATTTGTTCACTCACCGTGCGCTATACTCATGAGAGAAGACACTAGTGAACCTACGGCCCCCGGGTCTACTTTTCCACATATTGCTTTCCGATCTATATTTTTGCCGCTTTTGTTTTCAGATCTATTATTCCAAAAAACCCAAAAATACCTTGCTGCACTTTTTATTTGCCTCTTTTATTTTGTGTTCTTGCGAGATCTATCTATCCAATCTATCATTACCTAATCTATATTTTTCCGTAGAGAGATTGACAACCTCTCTTTCGCGTCGGGTTGCAAGTATTTGTTCTTTGTGTGCGGGTGTTGTTTACATAGTGTTGGTGATCCTCCTACTGGTTCAATACCTTGGTTTCATAACTAAGGGAAATACTTACCATCGCTGTGCTGCATCATCCCTTCCTCTTTGGGGAAATACCGACGCAGTCTCAAGCCACGTCTTGATCTATTTGATATAATCTTGTTTTGCGTTGTGTTTGTTGGGATCCAATGAATTGTGGGTTTATGTTCGGATTATTTATTATAAAAGATTAGAGTATCCTCTGAATACTTATTTGATTTTTATTTGTATGATCATCATAGCTTCGTAAATCTCTCTAATCTATCGGTTTAGTTTGGCCAACTAGATTGGTTTATCTTCAGTGAGAGGGGTGCGTTATAGTGGGTTCAATCTTGCGGTTCTCTATATCCCAGTGACAAAGTAGGGGACAAGACACGTATTTGTATTGCTACCACTAAGGATAAAACTATGGGGTTCATTCATATTTGTTGAGTTTACTTTGTCTACGTCATGTCATCGTTCTCCAAGCATTACTCTGTTTGCATGAACTTAATACCTAGAGAAGCAAGCATAGAAGCGCTCTCGAAGTGGTGTAGTAGTAGTAGATGCAGACAGGAGTCGGCCTACTTGTTTATGAACATGATGCCTATATACACATGATCATTTCCATGAATAAATATTCCATAACTATGCGCTTTTCTACCAATTGCCCAACAATAATTTGTTTACCTACCGTATGCTTTATTTAAGAGAGAGGCCTCTAGCGAACACTATGGCCCCCGGGTCTATTCACTTATATATTTACAAGCACTCTTGTTTTATTGCTGCCATTTATTTGTTTTATTTTTATTTTGTAATGTGTAATTATCAACTATCATCTACACTACTCATTTGCTTGCAAGTAACGAGTTCAAGGGGATTGACAACCCTCTTGCCCGCGTTGGGTACAAGTGTTTGCTCTTTTGTGCGTAGGCACTGAAGACGGGAGTTGTGTGGTCCTCCTATTGGTTTGATAACCTTGGTTCTCACTAAGTAAAATACTTATCTATACTATGCTGCATCATCCCCTCCTCCTCGGGGAAAAATCCAACGCAGATCACAAGTAGCAGGAAGGATTTCTGGTACCCTTGAAAAGGCTTTACTCCAAGTCATGAGCTAAAGCAACTCAAGTGATATGAAAACATTAAAATGCTTAATCGAAAAATGGTAACCCCATTTTGAACTTAACGATGAGTATGACCTATGATCAAGTATTCTTGCTTGGCTCCTAAGTCAATATACTCTAATATAGGTGACCTAGTCACTGCCCATCATCTAGTTAAGAATCTTGTGTGGTTCATTCTCTATTTGCAAGATTTCTTGGAACCACTCAAATCTTCTCTAGTTGATATCTTTTTGTAAAGTCTTTTGTATTTCCTTTGAAAATCCTTCTGACACTTTGTTACAAAATTTTCAAAATTAATTTGCAAGTTTCTCAAACATTGCCTAGTTTCAAAATTAATATGTTTGTTTCATTTGTTATTCTCATGTTAAACTTTTCTCACCCTATCCAATCCCAATATCTACATGCTAAGATTCAGAGGGAAAGGATGATCTACTATTTTCATATCTAAGGGGAAGAAAGCTCTAAATGATCTTGGAGACATATCAATCTTAAGGAATACTATCTTCTATATGTTCTCCACATCTTGGTACTATTGAGTTCTATTGCTTTTTGATTGGTAGAATACTCTTGTGTTCCTTAACATTGTTTCTCAAGTGTGTTTCTACTACTAGAATGCTCAAGAACTCAAGGTAAGTATATGCATCATATCCCTGATCAAGATGATCTCTTGCTTCTTGCACATATTGTTTGCAAGAGTGAAGTCTTGAACAAGGATACATCTCATTCATATATATTTGATGCATATAGCCAAGATACACATGACTCATTCTATCCCTTCTACTATATGTGTGTCCATGCATTCCAAAGCAACTATCCTTTAAAGGGATTGCACACATTTAGGGGGAGCAAGTCTAAGTCATGTGTCTCTCAAACTCTTCATTATATCCATGCATATCTTTATTTGAAGCTTTGATTGTTTCATGAGTGTATGACAATTACAGAGTCGATATACCACGAGATCAGATGAACTAAACCCTAGATGAGTACGATGATGGTTCTATCCCTTACGAACTTAAACCCTCTGGTTTATATAGACACCAGGGGTACCTAGGGTTACACATGGTCGGTTACCATCAAGGAACGAATATGCCGAATCTGCTATCTCGACTTGGAGGACACACCAAGGCACCGGAGATTTCCTTCTTTAACATGGAGTCGTCTCATAGCTCGGTCCTCCGATAAGGGCAATTGAGCAGCCCACCTATCCGGCATACGAGAGATAGATCGGCGGCCTGAGGACCCCTTAGTCCCGGACTCCCTCAGTTGTCTCCCAACAAGCTCTTTCTTTATAGCCATGAAGATAGGTTTGAGATTTTATTGATGCTCACAAGAAAGATAATAATTGAAACATAAAGAGAGCATCATGTAGCATGTGAAAAACACATTTAAGTCTAACATACTTCCTATGCATAGGCATTTTATAAGTAAACAAATTATCAAGACAATAAGTATCTAGCATATGCATGTAGGAAGAATGAAGCATTAATAACTTTAACACAAAGAGAGGTAAGTGAGTAACATGAAAATTTCTATAACCATATTTTCCTCTCTCATAATAATTACATGTAGGATCATATTAAAATTCAACAATATAGCTCATGTATAAAATATTCTCTCCATGATCCACATGCACAAAAGTTTTACAATCTTCCAAGATAGTGGGATCAACATTAACTAAAGTCATGACCTCTCGAAACCCACTTTTATCAATAAAATCATAAGATTGAACACCCTGTGAATATGTGGGATTCTTATCTAAAGTTGACACTCTTCCAAACCCACTTTTAGTAGTATTGTAAATATCATAATCAATAATAGATTCATCATGAAGCTTAGAATTCTGAAGATCACAAGAAACATCATGATTATCACCCCAATCATGATCATTAGCACGGTTGATCTTATAGAATTTATACTAACAACATGGCAATCATGCTTTTCATTCAAAGAATCGTCATGAATCACTTTATAAATTCCTTTTAACAATTCATCACCATTTTTAGATTTCGAGTGATGTTGATGATGTGGCTTGTAGGTGAACTTGTTGAGGATGCTCGAGGTT
This sequence comes from Elymus sibiricus, assembly GCA_039707655.1. NCBI lineage: Eukaryota > Viridiplantae > Streptophyta > Magnoliopsida > Poales > Poaceae > Elymus > Elymus sibiricus. Next base: position 310,378,343 of record CM077671.1, read on the forward strand.
GATGAAGATCATCTTGAGTTGGGAGCAATCCTTCTCGTTTTAGTACACTTGTCACCTACATAGGTTAGTCAAGCAAGGAAGAACATGATATGACACGATACCAATTGTGAAGTACAAATATGTGTCAAGGATATGTTTTTGTTGTCTTCTTCCTTTCATCATCAAGAGGGGTTGTGGATACTTAGTCATGACAAGATTGCTTATGATTGGAGTTGATGGCAATCTTGTGGAATGAAGTTCTTCCAAGTACCTACAAAAGGTTAGATGCAATACAAGGGAGCATAGAATTCCATGGTATAAGATAACATATTAAGAGTATCATGGAAGTATCAAGTAAGCTTATGCCCTTGCATGCATCCGAGTGAGTCTAGCTCAAGTTTGAAGCATCAATGATGTTCAACTCACTCCTCAAGTAACAAAACACTTTCTCATCAAGTGGCTTAGTAAAGAAATCGGCCAATTGCTTGTTAGTGCGAACATGCTTAAGATTAATATCTCCTTTGGCAACATGATCACGAATGAAATGATGTCAAACTTGAATATGTTTAGTTCGAGAATGTTGCACAGGATTATGACCAATTTTAATAGCACTCTCATTGTCACAAAGTAATGGAACATTTTTCACATGGATTCCATAATCCTTAAGCGTTTGTGTCATCCATAGTAATTGAGCGCAACACGATCCGGCGGCAATATACTCAGCTTCGGCAGTAGATAGAGATACCGAGTTTTGTTTCTTGGAGGACCAAGACACAAGAGATCTACCAAGAAATTGACACGTACCCGAGGTGGATTTTCTATCAACCTTGTCACCGGCATAGTCCGAATCGGAATAGCCAACAAGGTTAAAGGAAGATCCCTTGGGATACCAAATGCCAAAGTTTGGTGTTTGTATCAAATATCTCACAATACGTTTCACGGCCAAAAGATGACACTCTTTAGGTGCAGCTTGATATCTAGCACACATGCAAACACTAAGCATAATATCGAGATGGGAGGCACATAGATATAGCAATGAGCCAATCATAGATCGATAAACCTTTTGATCAACCGGTTCGTCCTCCTTGGTAAGATCAACATGTCCACTAGTAGGCATAGGAGTTTTCATACATTTGCACTCTTGCATGTTGAACTTCTTGATCAAGTCCTTGGTATACTTGGTTTGAGAGATGAAAGTTCCTTCTCTTGTTTGCTTGATTTGCAAACCAAGAAAGAATTTCAGCTCACACATCATAGACATCTCATACTTATCGGACATCAACCTTCCAAATTTTTCACTAAATTGTGGGTTAGTAGATCCAAAGATAATATCATCCGCATAGATTTGGCACACAAATAGTTCACCATTAACTCTCTTAGTGAATAAGGTTGCGTCAATTTTACCAATTTCAAAACCCTTTTAAATGAGAAACTTCGTTAAGCATTTGTACCAAGCGCGTGGGGCTTCCTTAAGACCATAAAGAGCTTTACGAAGCTTGTAAACATGATTAGGTTTCTTGGGGTTCACAAAACTAGGGGGTATAAAGTGTGATATCATGGTGATTAGCATAAGCAAGAAGAATGCAAATAGCTTCAAGTCTAGCGACGGGGGCATAGGTCTCACCATAGTCCATACCTTTGACTTGCGTATATCCTTGGGCTACGAGACGTGCATTGTTGCATACGACTTGACCGTCTTCATCTTGCTTGTTCCGAAACACCCATTTGGTTCCGATGATGTTGTGCTCGTCCTTGGGCTTCTCCATGAGTGTCCACACTTCGTTCCTTTCAAAGTTGTGAAGCTCTTCATGCATTGCGTTCACCCAATCCGGGTCTTCAAGAGCTTGTTCTACCTTCAAGGGTTCAATGCTAGAGATGAAAGAATAATGCTCACAAAAATTAGCTAAGCGTGTTTTAGAGTGAGTGATTCTCCCGGTTTGTATGTCACCAAAGATTTGGTTTAGAGGATGGTTCTTGGTCACTCTTGCTCGAACTCGGGGTAGCTTTTGCTTGGTGGATGGTGGAGCTTCTTCATCATTATCATCTTCATCTTCGTTGTTGTTGAAGGCGTCGTTTCCTTGAGGTGGTGGTGAAGGAGGTTGTGGTGGATCTTCATGATGTTCTTCCTCCTCTTCATCTTGTCGTGTACCGCTTGTGGATGCCTCCATGTCATGTTGAGGTTCACCTTGTCGTGAAGTAGGGGCTTCCACTTGAGTTGACAAAGTACTTTCCTTCACCTCCATGGGACGAATCTTGCCGATGGACAAGTCTTCGATAGCTTCCGAAGGGTCCTTATCGCCTACATCATTTGGCAATTGTTCGACTTGCGAACCATTAGATTCATCAAACTTCACATCTACCGTCTCTTCAACTTTTCGAGTGAAGTTGTTGTAGACACAGTAAGTGTGAGAGTTCGATCCGTAACCGAGTAGGAAACCTTCATGAGATTAGGAGAAAATTTAGTACGACGATGCTTATCAAGAATGTAGCACTTTGAGCCGAATACCCGGAAGTATCCAACTTGGGGTTTGTTACCGGTGAGTAGCTCGTATGCCGTTTTACCGAGAAGCTTGTGCAAGTAGAGTCGGTTTATGGCATGACATGTTGTTTCCACGGCTTCTGCCCAAAAGTGTCTTGGCGTCTTGTATTCGTCAAGCATCGTTCATGCCATCTCAATGAGCGTCCGATTCTTCCTCTCAACAACTCCATTTTGTTGAGGCGTGTACGTAGCCGAGAACTCATGTGAAACACCTTCTTCGTCAAGAAAGGTATCTACATGGGTGTTCTTGAACTCCGATCTGTTATCGCTCTGAACCTTCTTGATCTTCACTTCAATCTGATTTTGCGCTTTGCGAACGAAGTTCTTGAAGATCTTTTGTACCTGCGACTTATCATCAAGAAAGAATACCCACGTAAATCTGGAAAAATCAGCAACTATAACTAGACCATAGGAATTTCCACTGAGGCTCTTGTAGGCATTGGGACCAAAAAGATCCATGTGAAGTAACTCGAGTGGTCTCCTAGTAGTCATGATATTCTTTACGGGATGACTTCCACCTACTTGCTTTCCAGCTTGACAAGCACTACAAAGTCTATCTTTGTCAAAGATAACATCTTTAACACCAAGTATATGATCACCTTTGATAAGCTTGTCTAGATTACTCATGCCAACATGTCCTAGTCTTCTATGCCAAAGCCAACCTTTAGAAGATTTTGCAATAAGACAAGTACGAGGTTTGGATCTCTTAGTGAAATCGACAATGTATAGATCACCTCTACGGAAACCGGTAAAGACCATGTTATGATTATCTTGACGAAACACTTGGCAGTCTACTTTCGTGAATAGCACATTAAAACCAAAGTCGGCAAGTCTAGATACGGAAAGAAGATTGTAGCCAAGGGATTCACCAAGCATGACATTTTGAATAGAGCTATCATGGGATATGGCCACTTTACCAAGACCAAGTACCTTACCCTTGGAGTTGTCTCCAAATGTTACGTACCTTCTCGGTCCATGGTTTGGTGTGATCTCTTCAAACATTTCTCTATCTCCGGTCATATGATTGGTGCATCCGCTATCGAGAATCCACTCTTTTCCTCCGGACATGTAATCCTTGAAGTTTTCCATGAGACTTAGATTCTTCATGATCTTCTCATGCTCGATGTCGAACAACTCATCTTCATCATAGTAGCCATGTTCCACATTGTCATCATCAAGTGGAAAATCCTCATCACCAGGAACAAGAGATTCGTTAGAGTTATGATAAGGAAAATGTTCAAACTTGTGAATTCGAATGGCTTCTACAATGATGTTGTTGATAGTTATGACATCTCCTTTAGCACGCATGAGGTCTCTAAGCTCAAATAGATAGTCATCAAACTTGGGATCATTAGGGGTCATTTTGTGAAAGGTAATAGTTTTATGAAGAATTTCATCAAGATTACTCAATGAATAACTTGGATATCGTTTCTCCAAGTCATTCCACAAAGTATAAGCACATTCAAAATTCTTCATTTGATTAAGCACAATCCTAGGCAATCCTCTAACGATAAGATTAACAGTTCTAAGATTGCATAGCATGTCAATTTCCTCTTCGTGTGTGAGATGTAAAGGATCAATGGGAGGTACATAGGGGCTCTTAACAAACTTGCTCGATTGAAATTCATTAAATAGCTCAAGCATCATATGCTTCCATTGACTATAGTACTCCCCATCAAGAATAGGCACTCTACAACTCAAACTCCCTATACTAGACACATCCATCTTCCTCCACGGTGATGAAACCGAAGCAATGGAGACCAAAGCTCTGATACCAATTTAGGGATCACTAGAAGTGTGTGTCTAGAGGGGGGTAAATAGACTACTAGCAGGAATTAAAAACCTAACATTTTCCCAAGTTAATTGATTGGCAGATTTTAACAATTATAGCAAGTCTAGCACACCCTACACACGCAAGTCAACAAGTATGACAGCGGAAATTAAAGACATTGCACATGGAAGTAAGTGGCTGAGATAGGGAGATCAAACGCATGAGGGACACGAAGATTTTTCCTATGGTTCCGATAGGTGGTGCTATCGTACGTCCACGTTTACGAAGTCTTCAACCCACGGAGGGTAACAGTCGCGAGAGTCCACGGAGGGCTCCACCCATAAGGGTCCACGAAGTAGCAACCTTGACTATTCCATAACGGCTTCCGTCCACGAAGGACTAGCCTCACTATGGGTAGATCTTCACGAATTAGGCAATCTCCTTGCCCGTACAAACTTCTTGGTTCAACTCCACAACACGAAGTAGGAGGCTCCCAAGCGACACCTAACCAATCTAGGAGGCACCACCCTCCAAAAGGTAATAGGCTCGGCAATGTCGATGAACTCCTTGCTCTTGTGCTTCAAGATGATAGACTCATCAACACACAATCACTCTCTCACAGATTTGGCTATGGTGGAAGAGATTGATTTGGTGGAAAGCAACTTGGGGAGGCTAGAGATCAAGATTCATATGGATAGAGTGGAATGGCTTGATCTCAACACATGAGTAGGTGGCTCTCTCTCAGAAAATTGGATGGCGCAAGTATGGAATAGTTCTGAGTGCTTCACTTTCGAGTGGGTGGTGGTGAAGGGGTATATATAGGCATTCCCAAAAATCCAACCATTACACCTAAAGTGACCAACTCGGTGACACCGATGTGTGAATCTCGGTGGTACCGAAGTGACCAAAAGGCAGTAACTTTTGAATCTCGGTGAGACCGATATATAACTCTCGGTGGTACTGATTAGGTGACCAATGGTCAGATTGCACAACTCGGTGACGCCGATTTTCACATCTCGGTGGTACCGATTCTTGACCATGGCTTACCAGAGAGTTGGTCCAGAAACTCGGTGGTACCGATTCACAATTCTCGGTGGTACCGATTCTTGTGAATGGCTATCCAAAGAGTTGGTCCAAAAACTCGGTGAGACCGACTGGCAAAACTCGCTGGCACCAAAGACTGAAAATTGCTAAACAGAAAGTTGGCAACTGAACTCGGTGGCACCGAAGTGGAATCGGTTGCACCGATGTGCTAGGGTTTGGCATGGGTCTGTCTGAGTTTGGGAATCGGTGGCACCGAGTGGGAATTGTTGGTTGCACCGATTTTGGATATTTGGCTTTGGACAGACTTTTGTGGAAGAGCTTGTGGGTGTTTTTGGTGACTATGTCTTGTGCACGTGGAGCATCTTGTTCACCAACAGTACCTTACCCCCTTTTAATAGTATTGGCTTTCCTATGGACTCAAAGTGATTTCTCACAAAGTAAAATGTAGAGTCCTCTTGCTTGAAGCTTTACCAATCCATTTCCTTGAATCTTGCGGTTTTTCCACAATCTCCACAGTTCTTTTGCCAACCCTCTCTGTGGACTTTTATCTAAAATACACTAGGTAAAATTATTAGTCCAAGAGACAATGTATGTTGTCATGAATTATCAAAACCACCAAGGGAACATGTTGTGCTTTCACCAGACCGCCCCTTCGAGGACGGGACATGATGACTGGAGAAGTCAAAGATCCACCTACGCTTTCCCGCGGGAGAGGAAAAGAGACAGCACGGCCTAAAGACCCATATGACCCACGACACGGCCTGGATGCTAGAACGGGCCATACAAGATCCATCTATGGATCTAGAGGGTACACTCCCGCCAAACGGGACAAATACCAAGACTGGCTCGACCAAAACGATAGAGTTCGGGAACACTGTCGGGCCCGGATGAGAGACGATCTCCGGCGTGATGTAGCTTGGGTCGGGGGTGCCGCTCACCCAATGTGCTTCACAAATGAGGTGATGCATCACCAATTCCCTGAAGGGTTTAAACCCATAAAGACCAAACAATATGACGGGACAACAGACCCGGACGTGTGGATTGAAGGTTTCCTTCTCCACATTCATATGGCTCGAGGAGATGATCTCCACGCCATAAAATACCTGCATTTAAAGCTTGAAGGACCAGCGCGGTACTGGCTAAATAGTCTCCTCGAAAACTCCATTGGGAGCTGGGAAGAGCTCGAGGATGCTTTCTGAGCTAATTTTCAAGGCACCTATGTCCGGCCTCTGGACTCCGACGATTTGAGCCATGTTGTTCAAAAGTCCGAAGAGTCAGCCCGGCAATTCTGGAATCGGTTCTTGACCAAGAAGAACCAGATTGTCGATTGTCCCAACGCCGAGGCAATAGCCTCTTCCAGACACAACATCCGGCACGAATGGCGCTCGTCAGCTCAGCCAAGAAAGACCGAGAACAATGTCAGCCCTCACCTCACTCATGACCCACTTTTGCACGGGTGAGGACAGTTGGCTAGCCCGTTGAAACCATAACCCCGAAGACCCCGGCACCTCCGAAGTTCGGGATGGAAACGGGAAACCACGGCGCAACAAGAACAAGCGTCGACATGGCAACGGCGATGCCGAGGATACGACAGTAAATGCCGGATTCAGCAACTCGAAATCAGGACCGCGGAAGGAGCCCTCCAAAGGGAGCCGGGATGGACCCAACGAGCTGGACAAAATCCTGGATAGGACCTGTCAAATCCACGGCAACCAACACTACTAGAAAAACGGCTATAGATAATATCACTATTAGTGGCGCACCAGAGATGTGGTGCGCCACTACTATATAGCAGTGGCGCACCATAAACAGGTGCTCCACTAATAGTGACATTACTAGTGGCGCACCAGGGGTGGGGTGCGCCACTACTATTTTTTTGGCAGTAACCAGCCCTGCCCAGGCTTACCAGTGGCGCACCAGGTCCAGGTGCGCCACTACTATTTTAATAGTAGTGGCGCACCTGGACCTGGTGTGCCACTGGTAAGCCTGGGCAGGGTGGTCCAAAAAAAATAGCAGTGGCGCACCTCTTCACTGGTGCGCCACTAGTATGTCTGGCTACTAGTGGCGCACCAGTGAAGGGGTGCGCCACTGGTAACCTGGGCAGGGTGGTCCAAAAAAAAATATCAGTGGCGCACCTCTTCACTGGTGCGCCACTAGTATGCCTGGTTTTATCACTCCATTTGCATTTTCCTTTTCTTTTATCTCAAATCTTAAATTATCACAATGATTCAAATCTTAAATTAAAGCCCACTGTTCATTAAAGCCCACTTTTCTTTTTAAGTTTTACTGTCCCCTTTTTGAATTCATTTCAAATTTTGCATAACTATAATGTGGACTCGTAGAGGATGTATCCTCTGCTCACATGTGTGTGGAAATGTAGTCATGTGTTCACAAAAGGGCAAAGAAAAAACCAAAGAAAACCAGGGAGAAACATAAATAAACAAAGAAATCCGGTGAAAATCAAAGAAAGAACAAACAAAAAATAAAAATAAAAACCTAAGAAAACTAAAAAGAACTGACAAAAACAGTAAAGAAAAAACACAGAAAAAGGTAAAAAATGTTTAAAGACCGGACTAGTGCAACCAATAGACATATATACATCAAAAACATTTTTTTTAAAAAGATGCAAAAAAATGGGGCCGCTAGGATTCGAACCCTGGCTGGCTGGGTTATGCATCAAGGGTCCAACCACTAGGCCATGGCAGTAGTTCTGTCCATAACCAGACGCGGACTCTTTTAACCTATTACTACTAGTAGTAATGGCGCACTACCAGGAGATGCGCCATTGAAATGCATCTTTTATGGCGCACCTGTGAGGGGTGCGCCATTGTTAGCCGCTGCCATCCCCTGCTTCTCCTCCCCGGCCGCGCCTCCCTCTCCTCACTCCCCCGCACTTGTCCCTCTTCTTCCTCTCCTCTTCCCCTCCCCTGCCGCCGCCACAGCCCCCCATCCCCTGCGGCGCCGCCCCCTCCGACGCCACCGCCGGCCGCTGGGTCCCGACCCCGTCTCCCCCGCCGCCTCCCCTCCCCTGCCGCCGCCACAGCCCCCCATCCCCTGCGGCGCCGCCCCCTCCGACGCCACCGCCGGCCGCTGGGTCCCGACCCCGTCTCCCCCGCCGCCCCCGCGTCGCCGCGCTCTCCTGGGCCTCCTCCCGCTGCGGCGCCATCCCGAGGCTCGATCCCGCCGCGTTCCTCGAGGCGGCCAGAGGGCGCCGGATCGGGCTCGTGGGGGACTCGCTCTCGGAGAACCTGGTCGTCGCGCTACTCTGCGCGCTCTGGTCCGGCGACGGCGGCGCGCGCAAGTGGAAGCTCGCCAAGTACACGTGAGTCCTGCCACCATCTCTGCTCAATGCTGCTCCTTCTCCGTGATTCTTGTAGATTGCAAGACGAGATCAATACTTTATGTGAGAGAAACTTTGATTAGGATGAACTGTAGATCTATCTTACTTAGGATAGTTGCATTTAGGATCCGGACAGCTAGAATGCATCTTTGTGTTTTTTTTAAGTAGGGTGGATGAACTGTAGATAGATACAACTAGATGTGTCCATAGCTGCTATAAGAATTCAATTTGCTTGGTTTGTTTGTGATACGTGTATGTAAAAGAGAGGAAGTTTGATAATCAGAGGCAGTTACTGTGACAGGGGATGTCGCAAACATGAGTGTGCAATACTAGTATTTTTTTAATATTCTCGGAAGATAATTCGGAGGTTCAGATTACTACCCACCAGTTGGCTGGACCTGCAGTTAGCCAGCCATCAACTTATAACTTTTGTGGGTAAAAAGCAAAGAGCTTGTGCATAATTACAATGGTTATCACCCTCTTTTGCTGTTCAAAAGGGCATAAAGGGGGAGAAGACCAGGCCCAAGAGAAGGGGGGCAAAAGCATGGGCATGCTTTCGAGCACTCATTTCCTTGGTCCTATCAAAAGCGAGACAAAAGCAATGCAGCAGTCACTAGATCTATCCATCACCCTAGAAAAAATGCACTACTACATGGCTACTGCTATTTTTCTCTCCTAGGAAAAACATCACTCATTAAAAATGAAAAATCTGTACCACTACTCAGTAGTAGCATTTTGAACTTTGAAATGAAATACAGCAGTAGTAGTATATATGGAGTATCTGTGTACTATCTGAAGCAGAGCATGGAAGCAAGTTTTGCTTCAGAGGCCGTATTTAATGGGATACACAGGCGTGCCCATAAATTTCACACTTATGGCCTCCTCTGCCTGCTTGCAGCACCTAGTAGATCATCAAAAGTTGTAGATCTTGTGCACATCAACCGATCTTTGGCAGAACCTATTTTCAGTTGTGTAAACTCAGCCCATACGAACAGATGTTGCCCTGTCGCTAGCTCATTTCATTTACAAGGGCTTTATAATCCATGCTGTAAACTGCTGTTGAGCTGAATACATGGCACCTTTAGCACCCTTCAACGTTCAAAAAAAAGGAAGATGTTGGACTGTCAAACACATATGCATATCAGGCTTGTATGCTCCGCAGGCTGTCATTTGGGACAGCTGATGGCTCTCGACTGAAACCGGCATACGTGATCATTAAACAAAATTGAAAATGTCATAATAACCATCCAGCAAGACAGCAGAGTGCTAAAATTTTGGGTGAGGGGTGCATATTCATTTTGTATAGTGATAGATGTGTCTGACAGAGTTTTTGCAGCATTGGTCATGTTTGTTCAGTTTGGTTTCTACATTCTGTACAATGAGTAGTTTTTTTTTGTGTGGTTTTTGCTTAGCTGTGGGTTAGTAGGATAACATAATGTGTTGCCAAACCCAGAAAATATTTGATCATAATTGCAAGTATCTAGTGTTAAAACCTGGGTGGTTGAGGGACTATATTCCTCTTCCAAAGACTGAAACCTCAGTACAAGAATCAATATTTGATAAGTATATTAAGTATTCTGCACACTCATCCTCTTAAGCCCGAAATATTCCACGGCCACGTATTTCGACTCGGACCGTCAGTCGCAGAAAGACTACACAAATATCAAGAAAGTTCTTGATGATGCTTTCCCCGGCTACGCCAAATCTGGAGGCACCTTCAGGAGGCCAGTGCGTAGGTACGGCAAGCACGTGTTCGCCCACGTAACGATGTTCCCCTGCGTCAAGCAGCCGCCTAGCAGTCAGAAGGATGCCTACTACGCCCTCCATCACATGCGGGCGATCGTACGGGACCATAATCACCTTATGCTACCAAATGGTCTCCAAGATTGGGCCGCACGCTTGTCGGGAATCCAGGACGCGGACATCAGACAAGAATTCTTTCGCATCCAGTCGGAGTTTGCGGAAATCATCTATGAAGATGTCCTTCGTAACTCGGGGCAGTTCCACCTCAAATATCAACCGTCCAACAGTGAAATAGAAACAACGCTACAAATGCAGGCTGACAACGAACGCACATTCATGACCCCCACGTATGACGGCGGCTTCATCCACGCTCCGGTCCCTGAGTCTAGTCGAAGAAAGTATTGATGCTATATATGCAGTTCTGAAATATCGATTAGCTCGTGTTGTAATTAAACTTTAATGAACTTGTATGTCTCTTTAGTTTGGACAGTCGTTCAACTTATATGTAATCGATGCTATTAATGTGTTGCTTTTCTCTTCTGATCCTTTTGTTGCATACTTATATATTATCTGTGAATTGCTACTAACGTTTTGTTTGTCTAGTGCATAGAGATGCCGTCGTATGTCGTGTACAAGGGTAAGGTTCCCGGAGTCTACGACGACTGGGAGGAGTGTCGGAGACAGGTTCACCGTTTCAGCGGTAACAGTTACAAAGGGTACGCCACTAGGGCGGAGGCGGAAGCTAGATACGCGCGCTATGTAGCGGCAGAGAGGAGGGAGCGGAGGAGGAACCGGATGAAGACCAGTTTCATCGCGATGATGCTCATCGTGACCGCAGCTCTCTTCTATGTGATGGTAGTTTAGATGATATCAACTTTGTAATGTGACGGCAAACTCGCTACTCGGTCTCTAGACCTAAACTTGTCTAATATTTGAACTTTGTTCGCTATTTCGAATTCGGAGACTAATGTGATGAATTGTATTATGTGCTGTTTATATTTGACTGATGGTAATTTATACTGTAATGCAAACTGTATATTATGTGCTTTATTGTATTATGTAACCCGTGCAAATAAGAGAAAAGCAAAAAAATAAAAAAAATACTGGAATTAATAGTAGTGGCGCACCATATATATATATTAGTGGCGCACCCATATTTTATACCAGTGGCGCACCTTTAGAGTTAGTAGTGGCGCACCAGTAGCCCCCCCCCCCCCCAAACTGTATATTAGTGGCGCACCCAGACTGCCTATTAGTGGCGCACCCAAACTGCCTATTAGTGGCGCACTGGGAGGGGTAGTAGTGGCGCACCAGGTGGTGCGCCACTGTTATGTACATTAACAGTGGCGCACCAGGGGTGCGCCATTACTACTTATTAGTAGTGGCGTGATAATAGTGGCGCACCTATAGTGCGCCACTAATAGGGAAATTAGGTGCGCCACTAATAGGCATTTTTCTAGTAGTGCAAGACAAGCCAGCCAACCACACCAACCATAATTGCTGGGTGATCAAACAGGCCAGTAAACTCACAGTAAAGGAGCAGGGCAAGGGTTCCCCGTAGCAAGGATGATGACGAGCCTCGTGAGCCGAACAATGGCGGCCAGAAGCAATTCCCTCCTGAGTTCAAAATTGTGAACATGATCTACACCACACATATACCAAAGAAGGAGAGTAAGTGTGCGCTTCAAGAAGTCTATGCCGTAGAACCCGTAGCTTCGAAATTCAACCAATGGTCGGCTTTCCCGATCACCTTCGACCGTAGGGACCACCCGACCAGTATCCGTCATGGAGGATCGGTGGCCCTGGTACTTGACCCCATCATCGATGGGTACCACCTCACTAGAGTCCTCATGGACGGAGGTAGTAGCCTCAGTCTGATTTACTCAGATACAGTAAGAAAAATGGGTATCGATTTGTCAAGGATGACACCCAGCAACACCACCTTTAAAGGAGTAATCCCATGCGTCGAAGCCCGCTGCTCGGGTACCGTGACCCTGGAGGTAGTGTTCGGCTCGCCCGACAACTTCCGCAACGAAGACTTGATCTTCGACATCGCCCCTTTTCGCAGCGGCTATCACACACTTCTTGACCGTACAACGTTCGCTCGCTTTAACGCCGTCCCCCATTATGCCTACCTGAAGCTCAAGATGCCCGGACCTAGGGGTGTCATCACGGTTAGTGGCAACACGGAGCACTCACTCCGAACTGAGGAACACACAGGAGCTCTGGCAACCGAAGTCCAGGTCGGAAATACTATGCCAAAGCTCCAGTTCACCGTCAAAGCACGAGAGGCTAGCAAACGAGCCCGAGCCACATCTCAGTTCCCGGAGCCTTCCTACGCTCCACATAAATAGGAATACGTCCTCACAGCACAGACCCGACAGTCGCAAGGTACGTACCTCGGAGTCACAACTTTGAACTAAAAATACCATGGATAGCTGTGGGGACCTACTATCCAAGGAACTAGTGTTCGGCTTGACCAAGTTATGGTCAAACACGTCTTCGGACAAAAAGTAGGTACCATATAGGGCCTACTCAGCATTAAGCTAACACATTACGTCAGCCTCTCAAGACTCTCTCTCAAAGGTCCGGTCGCCTGTCACCATCTCCTCCAAAGGAGCAAACCCCTCCAGAGCAAAGGCGCAGACGTGCAGCAGGGCACAGTAGGGATATCAAACCACTCATAAAAAGCCTTGTGTTAACCTTTCCTCTGTAAAAGTCTATTTCTAAATAGAAGTATCTGTAATAGTTGCTTCGGCAGTTCGGATTGTACGGTTAGACGTCATGAGCTTATCGGAAATAAAAGCCATTTTTATGGACCCATTGCAGTCATTTATATTGCATACCCCTCTTTTCACTCTCCAATCCCGAAGCAAACTAGTTCGGTACATATTTTCTTAGATGCGAACGGCTAATAGACCGGGGGCTCAACTATAAGTATCGCCCTAAGCATCATACCGACACTATCCTATGTGGTCGATGTCACGGATATTGCCTTATATAAATCGGTTCCGAATTATGTCTTGAGTCAACGGTTGGGTTGCCCGGCTCCTGTGTTTACCCTCTTACGTTCCACATGTTAGGCTAGGAGGGTAAAGGGAGCACCGCTGCGATTGTACTTCCAGCTAGCCTGGTTAAGTACCTCAGTGGAGAAAGCCGAAAACTGATCGTCATAATGAGCGCAAGCTGGTCAGCGATCTGGTGACAAGTGTCAAACTAAAAATCAATGGAGGTTAGGCCATGTTATACGAAGGGTCTGTATTCGCACAGACCATGTGATACTGGTCTCAACCTCGGCATACCCGAACATCACAAGATACTGGGGGCTAGTCACTAGCTCCCGCAGTCAAGCTCCTATGGCTAAGTGAAAGTACTAAAGCCACATAGTCCGATTGCCTCGTTTCCCTTACACACTACCGCCTCCGGGCACTGAGACGTCGGCTAAGGGTCATAGTGCGGAGGTCGAAACACCCCTTGTAGCATCTGCAAGGGGGTTGAAGCCGACAACTGGCAACTTTCAAATTAAAACGGCCACACAACAGTCAAAATAAAACAAAACAAAGCATAACATACCATGCAATGCAATAGCATCATAAAGCACACAGAGTTTAAATATCATTTGATACATGATAGCACGCTCATTCTAAAATCACATCTTTTGAGCATTGAGCCTCTACTTCCCGAGCACCGTCCATCATGACGGGAAAGTATTGCTCGGGACGCCTATGCTCCTTCCCATGAAGCGGGGGGCCAGTGGCCATCTCGGCTGGCTTGAGCTTCGGCCAGTGCACCATGGTCTTCGTGAATGCCATCCGAGCTCCCTCGATGCATGTGGAGCACTTCAGGACGTCAATCCGGGGCGTGGCATCGTACAGCTTCTGCACTAAGACAAAATAGTTGCTCGGCAGCGGCTCCGAAGGGCATAGCCTGATGCAGAGGTCCTTCATGGCCAGCTCCGCCATCCGATGTAACTCCATCAACTGCTTCATCTGGCTAGTGAGGACGGGCGGGTGCTCGGGGGCTTGAAACTGCACCCAAAACAGTCTTTGCTCGACTTTCCCATCCCGGGATGCAAAGTACCATGCCGCATCTGCCACACTGTCGGTGTCAAAACCGGTGGATCTCGGGTAGGGGGTCCCGAGCTGTGAGACTAGGATCGATGGTAACAAAGGGACGAAGGAGACGATGTTTACCCAGGTTTGGGCCCTCCTATAGAGGTAAAACCCTACGTCCTGCTTGATTATATTGATGATATGAAGGTTACAGAGTTGATCTACCTCGAGATTGACTAGCTAAAACCCTAGATGAGTTTCTGTGTCGTATGATCTAAAACCCTCTGGCTTATATAGACACCAGGGGTCATTAGGGTTACATATGGTCGGTTGCCCACCGGAGGGAAAAAACATGCCTAAACTACCATCTTCAACTTGACGGACACGCCACGGCTCCTGAGGTCTCCTGCCCAACGACGAGGCCTTCGAATAATCTTATCTTCAACGAGTGGTCCATTAGGCCAAACTATGAGATATAGTTCGGCAGTCTGAGGACCCCTTAATCCCGGACTCCCTCAGTAGCCCCCGGACTAGCCTCCAACGCCGGGGTATATCCGGACAATCTTGCGTGTCGAAGTCTTCAGCTTGCGAGGTGAGTCCTTCTACCTCTTCTTGCTCGGCAACCGTCCTGTCATCGAAGAATCCTCGATTGCGGGGAACTTGCGGAACCCAATATAATAATCTTAAGCGCTTCTCGATCCTTGCACGCCGAGGGGAGACGAGCGGTCCGGCACCTTTTTACAAGACTACCCCTCCCGTAAGGGAGGCACCACCTATTAAATAAGTTAAGCTGTGGTCTGGGTCACAGCTTCCTCTTCTTCCCTGTTCTTAGCGAAAAACTTCAAGCGAGAGCCCACCACAAAATCATGGCGAGCGCCCCTAGCTCTTCCTCGTCCCCTTACAGCTCCCGTCTTGGGGATTGGACGAGTTGTTCTGTATCCCTTCTCTGGCTGCGCGATCTCGAGACCCAAGGGTATCTTCCCTCCTTAGATCTGGCGGCTACTCGTGCCGGCTTGACTTCCTATGACGGCGAAGCTTTCGCGGAGAATTTCCCCAATCCTAACTAGGGCGAGCGAGTATGCTTTGTGCCCATCCTCTTACGAGGCCTAGGGTTCCCCATTCATCCTTTCCTCAGGGGGTTACTGGAGTTCTATGGGATCCAGCTCCATCATATTACCCCCGGATCCATTCTGCACATTTCGGGCTTTGTCGCTCTCTGCGAGATGTTCCCGGGCTGCGAGGCGCACTTTGAATTATGGAGGAAGTATTTCTGCCTCGTCCCCCGAACTCGGGGCGAGACAATTCGGGAGATCGGAGGAGCCAAAGTGTGTCGTATAGCGGGAATAGGATACCCAGCGGGGACACCGAAGAAGGAATACGAAGAGTGGTCTTCGGAGTGGTTCTATATCGAGGACGTTCCCCTCTTTGATCCAGCTCGGAGGGGCTTGCCCGAATACTCCGACGCTCCCCCGAAGAAAAAGTATAATTGGCGACCGAAGAGTTTGTCCCAAGAGGACAGCACTGAAGTTCGATGCTTGGCCGCCCATGTAAGGATACTGGCTCACCACAAGCTGACAATGATCGACGTGATGGCCGCCGCCATTTCCCGATGTGTTCAACATCTTCAACAGAGGATACACCCTTTGTGGCAATACAACGGAACGAGTGACACCACTCGTTCCCGACGGCTGGGCCCTGCCAACCAGGCGGCCCTGGCTGCCCCACTTGCCGACTTGTACAAAGGGGAAAAAGAAGATTTTGTTCAGTCGCGGGTCAAGGAGAGCTACTCGAGCTACAACCCTATCGAATGGGTAAGCCCTTCGACCCTACATCTCGAGTTCGGGCATTTATTCGCCCTTTTTGACTAACGCCTTCAATCTGCGCAAACAGGAATGGCGGAGCTTTGCCGAGACAATCAACTGTCCGGCCCCCCAGCCACAAAACTACTCCCGCGACGATGATCCAGGATTTCATGACGATCCGGAGCTGTCGCTGGCATATGAAGACGGGGTCTTTTATTAGGAGAGCCTTGATCGATCCTGGGTGGCTATCATAGCCGATCACCCCAGATCACTCCCCTCCTCTACTGCGGGCAAGAAGACAAACTCTACCCACAAAAGGCAGGCGTCCTCAGCTGACCCAAACATACCGGCTCCCACTCCCAAGCGCCGCCGGTTCTTGCGACGAGCGTCGGCTACAGCAGCGGTGCCCGAGCCAGGCGCCAACAGGAGTCCCTTACGTGAGCCGGTCGTGGAGACGGGGCCGAACACTCGATCAACCGAAAGGTACTTTGTTCGGTCATTTAATCTATTATTATTATGATCGGTAGGATCCTACAGAAGATCTTATGTCGAACTACTCGACTTACTCAGGAAGCGAGTACAACCCTCCTCCACCGAGGACATTGCCGGAGCGCCCGGCAACACGCATGAGTCAAGATCCTCTGCTCACGCCGAACCCGCCGCGGAGGCTCCCATGGACAATCCGACCCCCGAAGACTCTGGGGACGAGGTATCAGTCACTAAATCCGAAGCAAGGAGCGCGATGAGACATCGGCAGCGGCGAGGAACCCTGTGCGATCCGATGTTTTCCGAACAAGAGTTCAACGCTCTTTGTTCGGCGGACGCACACCTTGGAGCTAACCGAGCCGGGTTTGGCGAAGCTGTGAAGCCGATATCGTCTGGCCTGAAGGTAAGTGATTTTAAAAATCCGAAGATAAATGTGATCCCAGTAGCCCCCGAGCCTTGATTTTGGTCGGGACGACTGAATTAAGGATCCGCAAATTGCTTGCATGGATGATGCAGGCCTCAAGGCAGCAGAACGAGCAATAGGCCAATGAATTGGCAGCGAGCCGAACACAGGTGGAAACCATGAAGGCCAAGCTTGAACAAGTAAAGAAGTTTACCCGGGAGGCGCATGGTGAGTATAATTATTCTGCTCGTCTTAGCGTATAATCCCATGCTGACGCGATGGTACTTTTAGCAGCTGAATCAATAGGGCATATGCAAAAAGATTTGGATGCAGCCCGGGAATCCCAGAGGTACGCCGAATCCCAGTATGAGGCTGGCTGCCTTTCGCTGCAGCGAAACCTGGAGGAGAAGAAACACCTCCAGGTGGAAAACAAACGGCGGGCCGAAGAAATTGAGAGCTTAAAGACTCAATTGTCCCAGGCCCAAGAAGAGAACCAGAAATTACGGAGGGGCATGTTCGGTAAGTGTGATTCTAACATCGTACGGTGCTTCTTATGTATGAAGTCTAATGGACATGCCTGTACTCATGTATAGGTCTCTTATCCGGGCGGCCCGAAGAAGAGATCAGATCCTACCGGGGAAGCCTTCTGAAGGAACTGTCCGCCCTTCATGAGCGGGCTCGGAAGGCCATGAAGAGCATCATAAAAGCTCTATGGCCTGCCGAGCAACCTCCGGAGGATATGACCCAACTGGTTGATCGATTCAAGGGAGCCCGAAGCCGATTCGAGGTATGGAAGACCTCGGCCTGCCGAGAGGGAGCACGGGAGGCGTGGGCGATGATCAAGACCCGTTATACCGGCCTTAACCCCGAGCATATGGCTCGGGTTGGGCCGGTAGGGTCGGATGGGCAAGAAGTGCCGCTTCATTTGGTGTACGAACAAGTAATGCCTGCCGCCCGTCTATCGCAAGAAGATTGCTCCCTGGACGCTTTAATAGACGATCTCGACCAGCAGCCAGATGTATGATTAAATGTAACCATGTACTGATAATCAAGGAGTTGCTCCGTCTGTGTTGTAAACTTTGTCCTAACCGGCCATCGGCTTCGACCTCCCGCGCGAAGAGCTTGGGAGTGTTCCTTAGAAAATATCACTCGAGAAGAGTGAATTGTGTTCGGGGAACCAGGCAATCTGGCCATTTGGTGCGAACGGACAGAAAGCACACAGGGAGATATGTTATATTACTATGAAGCGTAAGAAACATCTTCCGAAGAAAATAGTACCTCTATCGATACCTTTCCTCAGGGTGCTACATAAATTGTAGATATTAAGGCCGTATACTGCGAGTATGCGGCTAAATGGTTTCATGAGAGAAGAAGCCTGAGTACGGTCAATAACCACCGTAATTTTATTTGTTGATCCCGTCATAGCCGACCAATTTTCTGCTGAAGATAGCTAGCTTTCGGCTTCACCCGTCTGAGGTACGTATCTGGATGACCCGGTCGTAGCAATCGCAGAGGTGATCCCTTTACCCTCTAGCCGTACAATCGGGAACGTAGAGGGTAAGCACAGGAGCGAGGCAACCCAGCTTGGCAAAATCTTAGTTCGAATTGATTCATATAATGGCGTAAAAAATCGACAAGGGAAACATGCATACACAATAAATGTGAATAGATGCTTAAAATATATAATCACCGGCTTTAGGAAGAAGCCCCCAGGTGCAGTGTTCGGATTTAGCATTTGAAGATGCATGCCGAAAATCTTAATACAAGATCGGTCGAGCCGAACATAGACTTGGGGATCAAAAAATCCAAACCTGCCAAAAATGAAGGTGGGAGGGAAAGGAAACAACAAAGAGAAGAGAGAGAAAAGGAGGGTAAAGAGTATGACGACACCGGTCTAGCCGTAGAAGCGCCGAAGACGAGCTGCGTTCCATGGGTTTGGTTCAAGGCGGTTGTCCGGCGGGTTCCGAAGATGGTAAGCCCCTCCTGCGAGTACTTCGTCA
The DNA here is from genome assembly GCA_039707655.1 of Elymus sibiricus. NCBI lineage: Eukaryota > Viridiplantae > Streptophyta > Magnoliopsida > Poales > Poaceae > Elymus > Elymus sibiricus. The sequence continues at coordinate 310,397,502 of CM077671.1, forward strand.
ATTATGAAGGGGCCTTCCCATTTGGGCTTGAGTTTATGCTTCTGCTTCTCTGGGAGCCGTCGGACGAGTTCGCCCACATTGTATGTATTTGCCCTGACCTCCCTGCTCTGGTAACGTCGGGCCTGCTGTTGATAAAAGGTAGAACAGGCCCGGGCTATGTCGCGCTCTTCTTCCAAGGCGTCCAAGTCGTCTTGCCGATCTAACTCGGCCTCCTTTTCTTCGTACATGCGCACCCTTGGTGCATCGTGAATAATATCACAAGGATGGACCGCTTCTGCCCCATAGACCATGAAGAACGGTGTGTATCCCGTTGATCGATTCGGGGTGGTACGTAGGCCCCACAGAGCGGAATCAAGTTCCTCCACCCAATGGCAGTCGGACTCATGAAGAGATCGGACCAATCGTGGCTTAATAACACTCATAATGAGGCCGTTGGCTCGTTCGACCTGTCCATTAGTCTGCGGGTGATACACCGAGGCGTAATCGAGCTTAATGCCCACTTTTGCGCACCAGTCTTTTACTTCCTGGGCGGTGAAGTTGGATCCATTGTCCGTTATTATACTGTGCGGGACACCGTAACGGTGTACCATGCCAAATATAAAGTCGATTACTGGTACGGACTTAGCTGATTTGACAGGTTTTGCTTCGATCCATTTGGTGAATTTGTCCACCATGACCAGTAGGTATTTATTTTTCTTGGTCCCCCCTTTAAGTGGTCCGACCATGTCCAGCCCCCAGACCGCAAAAGGCCAAGTGATCGGAATAGTCCGAAGAGCCGTTGGGGGCATGTGACTTTGATTTGCCAAAAGTTGGCATCCCACGCAATGCTCGACAAGCGACTGGGCGACCGCTCGAGCGGTGGGCCAGAAGAAACCAGCCCGAAAGGCTTTCCTTACTAAGGCCCTTGCTGCGGCGTGATGGCCGCCCATTCCTGCGTGGACTTCGGCCAAGAGCTGCCGCCCTTCTTCCTCAGATATGCACCGCTGGAGTACTCCGGTGGTGCTTTTCTTGTATAACTCACCCTCGTGGACTTTGTAGGCCTTGGATCGCCGAATTATGCATCGCGCCTCTGTCTGATCGTCGGGGAGTTCTTTGCGGAGAAGGTAGGCAAGGAAGGGCTCGGTCCATGGCGCGATTACTGCCATGACCTCATGAACCGAAGGCGTTTCGTCCATTACGGAGCCGCCGATGATTTGGTCGTCTGGTTCGTGTATAGGGGGAACAACCTCATCCGAACTGACGGGTCCGGTGCCCTTATTGTCGTCCTGCCAAACCACTGATGGCTTAAAGAGCCGTTGCAGGAAAGTATTTTTTGGGACGGGGTCGCGTTTGGCCCCCATGCGGGCCAATATATCAGCGGCCTGGTTGTTGTCTCTAGCGACATGATGAAATTCCAGCCCCTCGAACCGTGCGGATATTTTAAGGACGGCGTTTCTATATGCCGCCATCTTCGGATTTTTGGCGTCGAACTCGCCGTTGAATTGAGAGATGGCCAGGTTGGAGTCTCCCCGTACCTCCAGCTGCTGTATGCCCATTGAGGCTGCCATCCGAAAACCGTGCAAGAGGGCTTCGTATTCGGCTGCATTGTTGGAGTCGGCATACATGATCTACAACACGTATCAAACGTTGTCGCCAGTGGGGGATGTGAGAATAACTCCAGCCCCCAGTCCGGCCAAAGTTTTGGATCCATCGAAGTACATCATCCAATGGGAGTATGTACTATATTCCCTGGGGAGCTCGGCCTCTATCCATTCGGCGAGGAAATCTGCCAGCACCTGAGATTTAATAGCTCGTCGTGGTTTGTAGGTAATTTCAAAAGGAAGGAGCTCAATGGCCCATTTGGCTATGCGGCCGGTAGCGTCCCTGTTGTTGATTATATCGTTCAGGGGTACTTCGGATGCCACCGTGATCGAACACTCTTGGAAGAGTGTCTTAGTTTCCGTGATGCCATAAATACTGTATAGGCTATCTTCTGGTAGTGCGGGTATCTGGACTTGCATTGCGTTAGTACTTTTGACACGTAATAGACCGGCTTCTGTATCCGGAATTTGTGTCCCTCCTCCTCTCGTTCGACGACGAGCACTGCGCTAACGACTTGGTTGGTGGCCGATATGTATAATAACATGGGCTCACTAGCGCCTGGTGCTGTGAGTATGGGATTACTTGCCAGTAGTGTTTTAATTTCTTCTAACGCAGCCGTTGCTTCATCGGTCCATTCGAAATTCTTGGTCCGTTTCAGCAATTTGTAGAGCGGTAAAGCCTTTTCACCGAGGCGGGAGATAAAGCGACTTAACGCCACCACGCAACCAGCCAACCTTTGGACATGCTTTAGCTCTGTGGGAACTGCGAGTTCTGATAAGGCACGGATCTTGGCCGGATTCGCTTCTATTCCTCTATGGGAAACAATGAATCCGAGCAGTTTACCAGCGGGAACTCCGAATACACACTTCTCCAGATTGAGCCGTATATCGCACTCGCGTAAGCTGGCAAAGGTTTGCTTGAGGTCGTCGACCAGCTGGCTGATGTGTTTGGTTTTAATGACCACATCGTCAACGTATGCCTCGACTGTTTTGCCAACCTGATTTTCGAGACAGGTCTGGATCATGCGCTGGTATGTAGCCCCAGTGTTCTTTAGCCCGAAAGGCATTGTGTTGAAGCAGAATGGCCCGTATGGGGTGATGAATGCGGTTGTAGCTTGGTCAGATTCCTTCATTTTGATCTGATGGTATCCGGAGTAAGCGTCGAGGAAACACAGTGAATCGTGTCCGGCTATGGCGTCGATGATCTGGTCTATCCGTGGTAGGGGGAAAGGGTCCTTGGGGCAGGCCTTGTTAAGGTCTTTGAAGTCGACGCACAGCCGCCAGGATTTGTCTTTCTTCAGTACCATCACCAGATTTGCCAACCATTCGGGATGTTTAATCTCCCGTATGAATCCGGCCTCTAGCAGTTTGGCTAATTCTTCACCCATAGCTTGTCGTTTGGGCTCGGAAAAGCGGCGCAGAGTCTGCTTGACGGGCTTGAAGCCTTCGATGATGTTCAGACTGTGTTCTGCAACCGCCGTGGGATTCCGGGCATATCAGAAGGGTGCCAGGCAAAGATGTCCCAATTTTCTCGTAAGAATGCTCGTAGTGCTTCGTCCACCGTGGGGTCCAGCTGAGCTCCGATGGACGCTGTTTTGTTGGGCTCCGTCGGGTGTACCTAGAATTTGACGATTTCGTCTGCAGGTTTAAAGGACGTGGATTTCGGCCTTTTGCTAAGGATCACATCGTCCTTATCCACCATTGAACGGAGTGTGGTCAACTCTTCTGCAGCGAAGGTTTCAGCTAGTGCCTCGAGGGCGAGCGCTGCTGTTTTGTTTTCGGCTCGAAGGGCTACAGTCAGATCACTGGCGATTATGATTACTCCGTTTGGGCCTGGCATTTTGAGCTTCATATACCCGTAATGTGGTATAGCCTGGAATTTTGTGAAGGCGTCACGCCCCAGCAGGGCGTGGTAGCCGCTGGGGAAGGGCACGATATGGAAGAGAAGCTCTTTAGATCGGTAGTTTTCGGGCGTGCCGAACACTATGTCCAGGGTGATACGTCCTGAACAACGCGCCTCTCTCCCAGGAATGATCCCCCGGAATGTTGTGTTGCTATGCTCGATGCGAGATCGGTCGAATTGCATTTTTTCCAGGGTATCTTCGTAGATAAGGTTTAAACCACTGCCGCCATCCATTAGCACTTTATGCAACCTGAAGCCATCGACGATGGGGTTTAAGACCAGTGCGGCTGGTGTATGATCGGGACGGATGGTTGGTCGGTCAGTATCTCCGAAGGTGATGGGTATATCTGCCCATGAACTTGTTGCTGCCACATGATAGACCTGTTCGAGTTCTCTAAGAGCTCGTTTCCTTCTGTTCCTTGAGGGGAACGTTTCGTAGATCGTCAGGACTTCAGCATTGTACTCTGGTGGCGATGTGCAGCGCCTGTTCGGCGGTAGTGCCTTAAGGATTGCTTCACCACTTTTCGCGACCTGCCTGACGACCCAGCAGGCTCTAAGGCTGTGAGTCGGGTTTGTATTCAGCAATACGGAATGTATAGGGCATGGTTTACCCAATAGTCCGTCAAGGACAATTCTGACCCCCGTAAGGGGCCGATTTCTCTTTTCGGCGGGTTCGAGTTCGGCTAGCCGCTTCGGAGGTATCCTCTTTTTCCGGTCTCCTCTAGGGTACTCGGTAAAGGTCGGTTCCAAAAGTAGCTGCTCGGCTTGCCAGGTGCTCTCCATGGCACAATATTTTTGCACCAAGTCAGATAGCTCGGTGAAGTTGCGAATGTGCCGACAAGCTAGGGCGTTGAGAATCCCTTCGTCATGGCAATTGCGAGTGAAGGTTGCCATTATTTCCTGGTCATTAAGACCTCGTACTTTGTTTCTGGCAAGGAGGAGTCTAGCCCAAAAATGATGAACCGACTCTCCTGGTAAATGTTTGACATCCCGTAAGCCCGAAGACTTGGACTCTGATGCGATGCTTGAGTGCTCGACTTGGGTGGTGGGTGGGAAAAACTTTCTTGGGATGCTTGAGATCGCCCCGAGGGTCAACGGAGAACTCTAAGTTCCCGAATCTGACTTCTTGATCAGGGGCGAGACTTCCGACCCGGCCAAGGCGGCCGGTCGGGCCAGCGTGCAGCACAATGCTGCCGAAAGCAAAGATCTGTCCAGGGACAAAGGAGTCCATGCCGCGGACCTCTTCGTTGATGAAGACACGAGCCATCGATTCCTTGGGCGATCACAGCAGAACTCTCAATGAAAGCACCAATGTCGGTGTCAAAACCGGCGGATCTCGGGTAGGGGGTCCCGAGCTGTGAGACTAGGATCGATGGTACCAAAGGGACGAAGGAGACAATGTTTACCCAGGTTCGGGCCCTCCTATGGAGGTAAAACCCTACGTCTTGCTTGATTATATTGATGATATGAAGGTTACAGAGTTGATCTACCTCGAGATCGACTAGCTAAAACCCTAGATGAGTTTCTGTGTCGTATGATCTAAAACCCTCTGGCTTATATAGACACCAGGGGTCATTAGGGTTACATATGGTCGGTTGCCCACCGGAGGGGAAAAACATGCCTAAACTACCATCTTCAACTTGACGGACACGCCACGGCTCCTGAGGTCTCCTGTCCAACAACGAGGCCTTCGAATAATCTTATCTTCAACAAGTGGTCCATTAGGCCGAACTATGAGATATAGTTCGGCAGTCCGAGGACCCCTTAATCCCGGACTCCCTCACACACTCCTCGGAAGATCCACGAAGGCGCCTGAGGAACATCACACTAGTGAGAGCAACGTGAACCTGTTACCACCGAAGACACATTGCAGTAAGTAAGGCTTACCATCCATAATAAGTTCGACTTCGCGGAGGTCCAGTTGGCAGCCTCGCGCCTCCACATGCGCCTCCTTGAGTGCCGACTTCAATGAAGTCAGCTCGGAGGCATGATCTTTACTATTTTTCTCAAGGGCCTCACATTTAGTGACAACATCCTTGAGCTCCTATTGCACCTCCGCCACCCTGGCCTCGTGCTTCTCACTAACGGTCTTCGCTGACGAGAGTTCGGCGGGCGCTTGCTCGGCCGCCGCTTTCTGCTCTGTAGCCTCTGGCCTCACCTTCTTAAGCTCAGCCTTGAGGTTCTCGACCTCCGCGGCGACAGTTGTAGTTATAACAAGCATCCCAGGCTCAGGTTTAAAATCCGATATCTCACTTCATGAGAATAACCACGACATTAAACAGTTTAATCTGGACTTACCTTGCGCTTCATCGAACCGCTTGTTGAGACGGTCGAGCTCCTCATCGGAGCTCTTGAGCTTCCAATTCACCTTGGCTAGCTCCACGACGTTGGCGACCGCAGCCGAAGACGAGACCTACACAGCAGCTCGCGCATGTAAGACTCCCGAATTGTTGATCCCCTGTCAGGTTTTCTTCAATCCTGACAGAGTCTCTGGGGCTACTATATATGGGGATTGCATAACCCTGTAAAATAAATTCGCTTGGAAAAAAGGGTATTACATGATTTACCTTGAAGCCCATCAAGAGGCCTCCGAAAGCTTGCTTCAGTCTGCTGTCAACGAACTGAATTCTTTGTAAACCCGCGCCCATAAGGGCGCGATTTCCTTTAGTGATGGAGGGGCTATTCAAGGCCTTCTCCATCACGGTCGGCCACACAGTTTCGGCCCGATCTGCTACGGGTGATACTGGTGGCGGCGCCCCAGCCCCTCCTTGGGTGGAGGCCGGAATAGGCGACTCCTGGGGCCTTGGGGGCTCTGGGGACGCTCTCGGAGAGAGCTCGGATTGACCGGGCTCCCCATTTTTGTTTGCCGGGAAGGATCCTCCCTCCTGGTCTTCGGCGACCGAGGTATTAACCTCGGCCATGACGTCATCGCCCCCGCCCTCCATGTTTGGTCCTGGAGGGGTCTTCCGGGACAACACCTCCCCGGTCTCCTCGACGGCTGGAGGAGGTGTATTATGCGACGTGGTCCCACTCTCCGCTAGCTCGGTTGGCGGAGAGTCCCCTTCCGAGATCCAATCTGTGGGGAGGTCATGCGGTGGGCTACAATAGGTAAATAGTTAATTAGGTTAGCAATGAACCTTAATATGGATGTATTAGGAAGTCTTCGGATGCATACCTTTGGGCCAGGGGCTTGACCCTGGGGACCCTTAGAGGAACCCCTTCTGAAGCCTCAGACTCCCCAGCGGAGTCCGAGCTGTCATTGGCCAAGGTTACCTTGGCCCTGCATTGCTTTTTAAGGGTAGAGGGAGGCAGATCCTCCTCGGCGTCGTCGGATGCCGCCCTCTTCCTTGTTCGGGAGGAGTTGCTCTCCTCCCCGTCCTCTCCTCGCTCTTCCTCATGAGCGGAAGAGGCATGGGTTTCGCCGGACTTAGTGTCCGGGAGTCCTCTTGAATGGAGACCTTCTCGGGTCTACCTCTCATTCTTCTTCTTCTCCTTCTTCTATGGCGTCTGGTACGGCGCCTCGACTAGCATCGCCTCCAACAAGGGCGTCCTAGGACCCTCAGGCAGCGGGGCCGGACCATCAATCCGCACAGCCTTGTTTGAACCAGCTCTGTAGAAGCAAGGAAGAAAGAGTTAAGTTCCTCGTTAAGAGGCAATATCCGAACACAAGATTGAAATTTTATCTTACCTCCTTGGGAGGGTTAGCGGCGTCGAGGCCGATGTCTTCCTCCTTGGTCGGCCACTCCTTCTGGGGCTTGAACAACACCTTCCACAGCTTGACATGGGTGGTGCGGAAGAAGTGGAACACGGTGGCGGAGTCGTCGAGCTTGTAGGACCACATAGGAGTAGTCCAATGTTGGCAAGGAAGGAGGTGGCATTGGAGTATAACGAACCGCGTTGGTTAGCTCGACTTTCTCCTTTATCATCTGATAGATGCGCTTCCGAAGCGACTTTACCTCCACATCCGATCCCCAGTCAAGGCCCTTCTTGACCCATGATACCAGCCTTGTGGGCGAACCGGATTTGAACTCGAAGGATGCTACCCAGTCCACGCCGTGTATTTCGGCGATGTAAAACCACTCTTTCTGCCAGATCTTGATGGTATCTATGAAGGTACCGTCCGGCCATTCAACACGGGGGAGCTTGCTGATCACCCCCCCCCCCTCCACACACACACACACACAGTCTGCGTGTTGGCCGTCGACTATCTTTGGCTTAACGTTGAGGACCTTCAGCCACAAGCTAAAGTGCGGCTAGACCCACAGGAAGGCCTCACAGACGATGATAAAGGCCGAAATGTGCATGAAGGAATTCGGGGGGAGATCGTGAAAATCCAACCCATAGAAGAACATAAGCCCCCTTACAAAGGGGTGGAGCAGGAAGCCCAGACCCCGGATGTAGTGGGGGATAAAGACCACCCTCTCGCCTTGCCTTGGCGTGGGGATGACCTGCCCCTCTTCGGGAGCGCGGTGAGCGACATTGGCCGGAAGATAACTGGCGCGCTTCAGCTCCACGATGTCATCGTCGGTGATGCGGGAAGCCTCCCACTTGCCTCTGGAACCTGAACCGGCCATGGACGAACTGATGGCGTGGCGTGGGAGGGGCTGGGGAGAGAGTGGATCTGGGCGCTTGGAGCTCAGGAGGTTGGGAAGACGACAACAATGAGGAAACAGAGAAGCGTGTGGAGATTTCGCTGGTTGCTTCCTTTTATAAGTCTGCCAGAAATGCCAAGAGTCCCCTTAATGCGCCACAGGCCTTGCCACTTCCCGATATAATTGTGCCGTTATGCACGCGTGGGATAACTCAATTCATTAATCATATCCCTTAAACAGCGGGGCACGATCTCCATATTTATGGAACATGCCAATAGAGGAACCGCCTCGAACCGCGAATCGAATTTTTATAATTGGTCTGTGGTTATCACTGGCCGTGACCTTTCGTCGAAAGTTGTGAAGCGAAGGCGCCGTGTCCGCTCGAATGGTTGGCCTTTGAGATTAAGTAATATGTACTGATCGGAAATCGAGAGGTCATTCGCAGCCGAGTTATTACTAGTCGAATAAAGGAAGGGGAGAAGAACTCGCCCCGCAAGCCAGAGACTCGAGGTGCATGGAGCTACTAGGGGTCGTATACCCCGGCATTGGAGGCTAGTTCAGGGGCTACTGAGGGAGTCCGGGACTAAGGGGTCATCGGGCCACCGGTCTATCTCTCGTAGGCCGGATAGGTGGGCCGCTCGGTTGCCCTTATCGGAGGACCGAGCTATGAGGCGACTCTGGGTTCAAGAAGGAAATCTCCGGTGCCTTGGTGTGTCCTCCAGGTCAAGATAGTAGATTCAGCATATTCGTTCCCTGATGGTAACCGACCATGTGTAACCCTAGGTACCCCTGGTGTCTATATAAACCATAGGGTTTAAGTCCGTAAGGGACAGAACCATCATCATACTCATCTAGGGTTTAGTTCATCTCATCTCGTGGTATATCGACTCTGTAATTGTCATGCACTCATCAATACAATCAAGCAGGACGTAGGGTTTTACCTCCTCGAGAGGGCCCAAACCTGGGTAACCAATGTCCCTCTTTCATCCTGTTCCCCATCGATCCAAGATCCACAGCTCGGGACCCCCTACCCGAGATCTGCCGGTTTTGACACCGACAACAACCCAATACTTTATGTTTGTTTTAGATAACATGATTTTTGCTATTGTAATGATTGTGTTCTTATGTTTGAATTAGTTTTTCTGCCAAGTAAAGCCTTTGGGATGACTTGCATGATGAGTAGAATTGATACGGTGCAAAAACAGAAACTTTAGCGTCCAGTGCGGAATTTCTTTGATTTTACTAGAACGTCTTTTTTATCTGAATTTTTACACAATATTGGTATACAAATTCCCCAGATTGTCCTAATTTTTCAGAATTTTTGGAGTTAGATAAGTATAGTTTCTTTACAGATCATTACAGACTGTTCTGTTTTAGACAGATTATGTTTTTTGCTTGCATAGTTTGCTTGTTTTGATGATGCTATGGATTGTATCGAGGGGTATAAACCATGGAGAAGTTAGAATACAGTACCTTATGCAATAATTAAATATGAATCAATTTATAATAGTACCTAAAGTATTTGATATGTTTATTATACTAACGGATCTCACGAAGTTTTGTTGAGTTTTGTGTGCTGAAGTTTTCAAGTTTTGGGTGTTATCACGATGGATGAAGGAGTAAGGATTGGCAAGATCCTAAGATTGGGGAAGCCCAAGGAACCCCAAGTTAAATTCTAGGAAGACTCAAGCGTCTAAGCTTGGGGATGCCCCGGAAGGCATCCCCTCTTTTGTCTCAATCCATCGGTATGTCACTTGGAGCTATATTTTTATTCATCACATGATATGAGTTTTGCTTGGAGCATCATTTGTTTTTGTTTTTTTTTAGATTTCAACAATCATTGTTTTCTGGACACACCTATTTTAGAGATACACACCTTCACCATTTTTATTAGAATACTCTATGTGCTTCACTTATATCTTTTGAGCTTAGCAGTTGCACTAGTACTTCACTTATATCTTTTTGAGCACGGTGGCGTATAGATTTTGTAGAAATAATTGCACTCTCGTTCTTCACTTATATTTGTTTGGGAGTTAATAACTAGTGATGGTAATTTGCATGGGCTATAATACTAGTCCAAAAATAATAGGTATTCAAGGAGTGTATAATCAAAACCTTCATGTAGCACATAAAAGAGAAACCGTGGGTTAGTAATATTGATGTGGTAATGTGAAAGGGTGTGAGTGCATAGTTGTTGGTCCATAGGAGTATCGATATTAAAAGTTGTTAATTTCCCATTTGTCTAAATATTGGTTATGGCATGGCGGGGATGTGTGAGCATTATATTCCTCGTTGAAATCCTAGTGTTGTTTTGAGTCAGAGGCGCGAAATGGTTAACTCCTCCCAACCTCCTCCCTAGGGGCATGCGAGTAGTACCTTGCTTCAAGAAAGCTAATAAAACTTTGCAATAAGTATATGAGTTCTTTATGACTAATGTGAATCCATGGACATACGCACTCTCACCTCCCCATATTTTGCTAGCGTCTCCGGTACCGTGCATTGCCCACTCTCACATCGAGGATCGGTGCGAAGTTCGCCGGTGCATCCAAACCCCGCGGCATGATACGCTCTGTTGCACATAAGCCTCCTTATATCTTCCTCAAAACAGCCACCATACTTACCTATGATGGCATTTCCATAGCCATTCCGAGATATATTGCCATGCAACTACCACTGTCACATCATATGACTAGTTCACTCATCGTTATATTGCTTTGCATGATCGTAAGATATCTAGCATGATATTTTCATGGCTTGTCCGTTTTTTGATATCTTTTTCTACGCTAGATCATTGCACAACCGGGTACACTGCTAGAGGCATTCTGTCTCATGGTCTTTCATGTTGAGTTGTAAGTAAATAAAAGTATGATGATCATCGTTATTAGGGTACTGTCTCAGTGAGAAAAAAAGAAAAAAAAGAAAAAAGAAAAAAAAGAAAGAAAAAAAGAAAAGAAAAAAGGGGAGAAAAGAAAGAAAAAAATAAAATAAAAAAATAAAAAAATAAATGAGAGAAAAGAGAGAAGGGACAGTGCTACAACCTCTTTTTCCACACTTGTGCTTTAAAGTAGCACCATGTTCTTCATATAAAGTCTCATGTTTTGTCGCTTTCATATGCTAGTGGGAATTTTTCAGTATAGAACTTGGCTTGTATATTCCGATGACGGGCTTCCTCAAATACACGAGGTCTTCATGAGCAAGCAAGTTGGATGCACACCCACTTAGCTTCATTCGAGCTTTCATACACTTATGGCTCTAGTGCATCCGTTGCATGGCAATCCCAACTCCTCGCATTGATATCTATTGATGGGCATCTTCATAGCCCGTTGATACGCCAAGTTGATGCGAGACTTTCTTCTCCACTTTTTACCACTTTGATATCTACTACCATATTCTACTCCACCTATATGTTGTGTCCATGGTTCACGCTCATGCATTGCATGAAGAATAAAAAGCTGACGCATTAAAAAGTATGATCCAATTGCCTAACTTGGACACCGTGGTGCTTGACATTTTTATTAATGTGGTGATGACGGAGTCATGCCTTACTAATATGATAAAATAAATGGGGATAAACATTCTTTGAGGATTGTATATTTCGAAGGATTGATGATTGTGTTAGTTATGCTTATAAATATTACTATGTTGATGTTTTTTAATTCGTCGTTTCTCAGTGAGCATACATGCAAGAGATTACATGTTGGGTAGCATGTCACATAAAAAATTCTGTTTTTATCATTTACCTACTCGGGGACGAGCAGGAATTAAGCTTGGGGATGCTGATACGTCTCCAACATATCTATATTTTTTGTTTGTTCCATGCTATAATATTATTATTCTAGGATACTTTTTGGGCATTTATTTGCTTATTCATATTATTTTTGAGCACTAACCTATTAACCCAGTGCCAAGTACCAGTTGTTGTTTTCTGCATGTTTTCAACTTTTCAGGTTTACAGTACCAAACGAAGCCCAATTGCCACGATGTTGTTTATGATTTTTTCTGGACCAAAAGAATACCTGGAAGCTTCAGGAGAAGACCGAGGCCGCACGGGGGGCCCACAAGCCAACAGGGCGCGCCCAGGGGGGTGGTCGCGCCCTGTTTGATTGTGGCCGCCCCCCGGCTCTCCTGACCCCGTACCCTGGCCTATAAATTCACATATATTCCAAAAACCCTAGGGTAGCTCCCGAAACACTTTTTCCGCCGCCGCAAGTCTTTGTTCCGCCACGATCTCATCTGGAGCTCTTTTCCGATGCCCTGCCGGAGGGGGCATCGATCATGGAGGGCCTCTTCATCATCCTTGTTGCTCCCATGGTGATGTGTGAGTAGTCCACCACAGACCTACGGGTACATAGCTAGTACCTAGATGGCTTCTTCTCTCTCTTTGATCTTCAATACAAAGTTCACCGCGATCTTCGCGGTGACCTATTCAATGTAATCTTCTTTTGCAGTGTGTTTGTTGGGATCCGATGAATTGTGGGTTTATGTTCAGATTATTTATAATAAATGGTTTGAGTCTCCTCTGAATACTTATTTGATTCTTATTTCCATGATCATCATAGCTTCGTAAATCTCTCCGATCTATCGGTTTTGTTTGGCCAACTAGATTGGTTTATGTTCAGTGAGAGGGGTGCATTGTAGTGGGTTCAATCTTGCGGTGATCTATATCCCAGTAACAAAGTAGGGGACAAGACAGGTATTTGTATTGATGCCACTAAGGATAAATCGATGGGGTTCATTCCTATTAGTTGAGTTTACTTTGTCTACATCATGTCATCGTTCTCCAAGCATTACTCTGTTTGCATGAACTTAATACCTAGAGAAGCAAGCATAGAAGTGCTCTCGAAGTGGAGTAATAGTAGTAGATGCAGGTAGGAGTCAGTATACTTGTTTATGGACGTGATGCCTATATACACATGATCATTGCCGTGAATAAATATTGCATAACTATGCACTTTTCTATCAATTGCCCAACAGTAATTTGTTTACCTACCGTATGCTTTATTTAAGAGAGAAGCCTCTAGCGAACACTATGGCCCCCGGGTCTATTCACTTATATATTTACAAATGCTCTTATTTTCTTGCTGCCATTTATTTGTTTTCTTTTTGTTTTGCAATTTATAATTATCAACTATCATCTACACTACTCATTTGCTTGCAAGTAACGAGTTCAAGGGGATTGACAACCCTCTTGCCAGCATTGGGTGCAAGTGTTTGCTCTTTTGTGTGTAGGCGATGAAGACGGGAGTTGTGTGGTCCTCCTATTGGTCCGATAACCTTGGTTCTCACTGAGAGAAATACTTATCTATACTGTGCAGCATCATCCCCTCCTCTTCGAGGAAAAACCCAACGCGGATCACAAGTATCAACGACCCATTTCAGGGCTCTGCAGGGCCGGGCTATCTCGCTAGACGCTGTCCCCGCGAGGCTTCCCTCTCTCCAAGGAGGGGTGCTGTTAACATCTCCCCAAGCTGTAGGTGACCTCGCGAGGCCCCCCTTCACGAGGTTGGCTCCCGTGAAGCCATCCGCTTGAAGGGACCGCGCAGCGATGGTCACGCGGTCACATGATCGCCACGTGGATGATGTCCTGCCCTGGCAGAGGCGGCAAAGGACCGTGCCAGCAAGTACGGACAGAGGACCTTTCCTCTTTCGTGATAAAAGGGTAGCAAGCTGTTTTCCTTCTCCAAGATGAGCCCCAAGGATTGCTGTTTTGGTGCAAGGAGACTAATGTGATGCTGATACTTGTGATCTGTGTTGGGTTTTCAATGAAGAGAAACAGGTGATGCAGCACAATATGGATAAGTATTTCCCTCAGTAGAGACCAAGGTTTATCGAACCAATAGGAGTAACGGTCAACCACCGTCTTCAGCGACTGCACACAAAAGAGCAAACACTTGCACCCAACGTGGCAAGAGGGTTGTCAACCCCCTTGGTCTCGTTATTTGCAAGCAAATGAAGTGTGTTGATGATAGTAGATAATTGTCAATTGCAAAATATAATAATATAATAAATGGCAGCAAGGTATAGAAAGCTTTTGAAATTTTATAAGTGAATGGACCCGGGGGCCATAGTTTTCCCTAGTGGCATCTCTCATATAGTAAGCATACGGTAGGTAGACAAATTACTGTTGGGCAATTGATTGAAAAGCGCATAGTTATGCAATCTTTATTCACGGCAATGATCATGTATATACAGGCATCACGTCCATAAGCAAATAGGTTGACTCCTGCCTGCACCTATTACTATTACTCCACCCATCGACAGCTATCCAGCATGCATCTAGAGTATTAAGTATAACAGAGTAATGCTTGGAGAACAATGACATGACTTAGATAAAGAGAATTCAATTAATATGAACTAACCCCTTCGTTTTATCCTTAGTGGCAACAATACAAAGACGTGAATTGTCCCTTTCTGTCACTGGGATATAGAGCAGCGCCAGATTGAACCCACTACAACGCACCCCTCTCACTGAAGAAATGCCAGGCTTCACGTCCATAAGCAAATAGGTCGACTCCTGCCTGCACCTATTACTATTGCTCCACCCATCGACAGCTATCCAGTATGCATCTAGAGTATTAAGTATAACAGAGTAATGCTTGGAGAACGATGACATGACGTAGACAAAGAGAATTCCATTAATATGAACTAACCCCATCGTTTTATCCATAGTGGCAACAATACAAAGATGTGAATTGTCCCTTTCTGTCACTAGGATATAGAGCAGCGCCAGATTGAACCCACTACAACGCACCCCTCTCACTGAAGAAATGTCAATCTAGTTGGAAAAAGTATTTCAATAGATCGGAAAGATTTACGAACATATAATGATCATGCAAATAAGAATCATAATAAATTTCAGAGAAGACTCAAATCTTTTTCATGAATAATCTGAACATAAACCCTCAATTTATCAGATCCCAACAAACGCACAGCACAAAAGAATTACATCGGATAGATCAAAGCGAAGATGCGATGATCATTGTATTGAAGATCAAGAGAGAGAGAGAGAGATAGCCATCTAGGTACTAACTACGGACCCATAGGTCTATGGTGAACTACTCACACGTCACCATGGGAGCAGCAAGGATGATGTAGAGGCCCTCCATGATCGATCCCCCCTCCGACAGGGCACCAGAACAGGGCTCCAGATGGGCACACGGCGGAACAGAGACTTATGGTGGCAGAAAAAGTGTTTCGGGTTGCTCCTTAGGGTTTTTGGGATTTTAGATGATTTATAGAGTGAAGAGGTGTACTGAGGGACGCCCGAGAGGGGCACGAGGCAACAGGGCGTGGCTCACGCCCAAGGCACGTCCTCTTGGTTTGTTCCTCCCTCGTGGAGCCCCCGGCCTCCTTCCGAAGCTTCCAGGTCTTCCTTTGGTCCAGTAAAAAATCATATTAAAGTTTCGGGGCAATTGGACTACGTTTGGTACGGTAAACCTGAAAAACAAAAAACATGTAGAAAACAACAACTGGCACTGGGCACTGGGTTAATAGGTTAGTGCTAAAAAATAATCTTAATTGGTAAATAAACACCCAAAAAGTATCCTAGAATGATAATATAATAGCATGGAACAATCAAAAACTATAGATATGTTGGAGACGTATCAGCATCCCCAAGCTTAATTCCTGCTCGTCCTCGAGTAGGTAAATGATAAAAACAGAATTTTTGATGTGACATGCTACCCAACATGTAATCTATTGCAGGTTTGATCATTGAGAAATGATGAATTAATAAACATCAACATATTAATATTTATAAACATAAGAAACATAATCATCAAGTTTCAAAGTATACGATCTGAAAAGAATGTTCACCCCCTATTTATTTTATCATATTAAAATAGCATGGCTCCGTCTTCACCACATAAATACAAATGTCAAGCACCACGGTCTCAAGTCAGGCAATTGGATCATACTTTTTAACGCGCTTCATCTTTTTATTACCCACGCAATATATGAGTGTGAACCATGGATATATCATAAATAAGGTGGAATAGAATATGGTGGAAGGTTTCAAAGGGGTAAAAAGTGGAGAAGAAAGTCTCGCACAACTAAGAGTATCAACGGGCTATGGAGATGCCCATCAATAGATATCAATGCGAGGAGTAGGGATTGCCATGCAACGGATGCACTAGAGCTATAAGTGTATGAAAGCTCAACTGAAGCTAAGTGGGTGTGCATCGAACTTGCTTGCTCATGAAGACCTCGGGCATTTGAGGAAGCCCATCATCGGAATATACAAGCAAAGTTCTATAATGAAAAAATCCCACTAGCATATGGAAGTGACAAAACAAGTGACTCTCTATATGAAGAACATGGTACCACTTTGAGGCACAAGTGTGGAATAAGAGGTAGTAGCATTGTCCCTTCTCTCTTTTCTCTCATTTATTTATTTATTTATTTTTATTTTTATTTTTATTTTTTTCTCTTTTTTTCTTTCTTTCTTTTTCTTTTATTTTTCGTCCGGAGTCTCATCCCGACTTGTGGGGGAATCATTGTCTCCATCATCCTTTCCTCACTGAGACAGTGCCCTAATAATGATGATCATCACACTTTTATTTACTTACAACTCAACACGAAAAATTGTATGACTCTATATGAATGCCTCTGGCAGTGTACCAGGATGTGCAATGATCAAGCGTAACATGTATAAAAAATGATGACCGGTGGCTTTGCCACAAATACTATGTCAGCTTATATGATCATGCAAAGCAATATGACAATGAAAGTACAAGTCATATGATGTGACGGTGGGAGTTGCATGGCAATATATCTCGGAATGGCAATGGAAGTGCCATGATAGGTAGGTATGGTTGCTGTTTTGAGGAAGATATAATAAGGCTTATGTGCAACAAAGAGTGTCATGTCACGGGGTTTGGATGCACCGATGAAGGTTGCATCGATTCTCGAAGTGAGAATGGGCAATGCACGGTACCGAAGAGGCTAGCAAATATGTGGATGTGAGAGTGCGTATATCCATGGATTCACATTAGTCATAAAGAACTCACATACTTATTGCAAGATTTTATTAGCTCTCTCGAAGCAAAGCACTACTCCTATGCCCCTAGGGAGGAGGGTTGGGAGGATTTAACCATCGCGCGCCTCCGACTTAAACAGCACTAGGATTTCAACGAGGAATAAGTATGCTCACACATCATCACCGAGCTATAAAAATATTTGGATGAACAGCAAGTTAACAACCTCTAATTCATGATACTCTTATTAACCAATGATTGTGCACTCATGCTCTTTCACATTACCACATTAATATCATTAACCATGATTTCTCTTTTATGTGCTACATGTGGTTTTGATTAGGCACTCATTGAATACCTATTATTTTTGGACTAGTCTTATAACCCATGCAAATTACCGTCGCTATTTATTAACTCTAAAACAAATATAAGTGAAGAACGAGAGTGAAATTATTACTATAAAATCTATACGCCAACGTGCTCTAAAAGATATAAGTGAAGCACTAGAGCAACTGCTAAGCTCAAAGGATATAGGTGAAGCACAAAGAGTATTCTAATAAATCATGGTGATAGTGTGTCTCTCTCAAGTGGGTGTGTGCATCAAACAATGATTGTGGGAAACTGAAACATAAAGCAAACTAAAGCAAACGACGCTCCAAGCAAAACTCATATCATGTGATGAATAAAAATATAGCTCCAAGTGACATACCGATGGATTGAGACGAAAGAGGGGATGCCTTCCGGGGCATCCCCAAGCTTAGACGCTTGAGTCTTCCTAGAATATTACCTTGGGGTGCCTTGGGCATCCCCAAGCTTAGGCTCTTGCTGCTCCTTATTCCTTCGTCCATCGCGATAACACCCAAAACTTGAAAACTTCAGCACACAAAACTCAACAGAAAACTCATGAGATCCGTTAGTATAATAAACATATCAAATACTTTAGGTACTGTTATAAATTGATTCTTATTTTATTATTTCATAAGGTACTGTATTCTAACTTATCCATGACTTATACCCCCCGATATAATCCATAGCATCATCAAAACAAGCAAACTATGCAAGCAAAAATAGAATCTGTCTACAGAAGAACAGTCTGTAAAGATCTTTAGAGAAAATATACCTTTTTAACTCTAAAAATTCTAAAATATTAGGAAAACCTGAAGAATTTTTATATAAATACTGTGTAAAAAATTCAGATCAAAAATATGTTCCAATAAAATCAGAGAAATTCTGCACTGGACGCTAAAGTTTCTGTTTTTGCACCGTATCAATTCTACTTCTCTTGTGAGTCATCCCAAAGGCTTTACTTGGCACAAACACTAATTTAAACATAAAAAATAATCATTACAGAGGCAATAATCATGTTATCACACACAAACAGAAAGTGTCGTGGTTTTGTCACGGCAGATGTCCCCGTGAAAGGACTTAGGTTCGAGGCCATCGCTAAGGTGAGCTCGAAGGGGTTGATCGGAATCGAGAGACAATAGTTACCCAGGTTCGGCCCCTCGGAAAGAGGTAAAAGCCTACGTCCTGCTTTGTGTTGTATTGATTGGGTATCGATTACAGGGGAGCGATTTCGCTTGACCTAGTTATCGATGAGTTGTTTCGTGGCCTAAGCCGCCCAGGTAACCCGCCTTTATATACACAAGTCAAGGCCCTGGGCTTACAAGAGTCCGGGCCGGGTTATACCTGATAACCGACCTCACCTCTAACTTTACATGCCTTATCTAACAAGCCGCCCCCGACGGCCCAAGCCCGCCGGGTTATATCCTGTCTTCTGGCTCTGGGCCTCCAGGCCCACTGATTAAGTTTACTCCTGAAGTTGTCGTAAGTCGCCAACCGCATGACCCGGCCCCACCTGGGCGGGTCTCACCACGGGGTTATATCCCCAACATTAGGCCCCAGATTGATTTGAACCGGTTCATGTCAATCTCCAAGTCTTCTGGTTGGCGCGTCTTGCCTTCTCTGATGATCTTCATGACCCGCCGAAAATGGGCGATCGTTGCGTCTGACAAGCTTTCATGACCCGCCGTGACGTCATCAGAAAAATCAAAAAAGATTCCTCTGACGTCAGAGCGGATCTTTCGTCATTAATATGACCAGCCCGAAAATCGAGGCGTCTTCTTAGTTTAATCATCATCGTGCTCCCTCGATTCTCGCACCAGACCGTTTGTGAGACCATTATAGCCTTATAAATAGGCACGGGGGCTATCACTTTCATTTTTCCTCCGCCGCCGTCTTCTTCTTCTTCCTCTGAACACCCGCTCCGCCGAAGCCAGCTGCGCCGCTCGGTCTTCGCCGTCTTCATCAACACCGGCCGCTGCATCAACCTGAAACGATCTAGAGCTCTCGCGCATTCGCCGCACCCTTAAGGTTCTAACTCTGTCCCCTGTCAGATCTGCATTAGGGTTTCTCCGAATTCATGGAGTTCTTCGGTGTTCATCACCATTCGTTGGAACGTTCTTCACCGATTAGATGAAAACACCTTCTTTAAAGCCTTGCAATGCTGCCGAAATCCCGCGGCCGCCCGCTCCATACTTATACCGCACTCATTGTAGATATGCAACTCATTTTAATCTGAATAATGGCCATCTGTTCTTCCACTGGTCCTTTTAGGGCTAGAATATTTTTCTTTTTCCCTCGCCCGTAGAGCTTGAATCCATAGTTGTTGTTGCGGAATCGGTTTCTCAACACTTAGCAATTTTTTCAACCTGCGTTGATAAACTTGACCCGCAAAAAAGCTGCCGGCTCACTTTGTCTTGCCGCAAGTAGCTTCGGCAGCTCATAATTTTTATTGACCCTCCCAATGCCATCACCATTTATAGCTGTAGCAACCTTGGTCAAAATGTATTTTTACACCGCCAAATATTCCTGCCTTCCCGCAGCTTCCTAAGCCGCCGCCATGTCGAAAACTCCATCCACCTGCAACTGGGTAAAGTTTGGAGTAACCGAAGAGTCTCTCAAGGAATTCGTCACCATGGGGGTTCTGCCGGCTCAGGACGTTATCCACTGGCGGGTTCCAGGAAATGAGACTACCCCTAAACCCAAAGACGGGGAGGTCATTATATTCACAGACCATCTTCTTCGGGGCTTTTCCCCGCCCGGGTCAAAGTTTTTCCGGGATGTCTTACACGAATTCAAGCTGCACCCCCAAGACATCGGCCCGAATTCTGTGACCAACATGTGCCAATTTCAAACCTTCTGTGAAGCCTACCTTCAGGAGGAGCCGTCTGTTGACCTTTTCAAGGAATACTTCTACATCAACCGCCAGACAGAGATGGCAGACGGGTTAAGCCTTGAGCTCGGGGGCGTTACTCTTCAGAGGCGGAGGGACGTACTCTTCCCAACGGCGACTCTGCCAAGTCACCCCAAGGAGTGGAACAAGACTTGGTTCTATTGCCGAGACACTTCACCAGAGGGGGAGAACCCATTGCCGGGTTACCGTTCTTACCGGCTTAGCACAGATACAGAACTTCCAGACCGGATGTCAGCCGCCGGACGTGCTCAATATGCCTCCACCTTCTCAAAAGTCAGGGCCCTATTAGCCAATGGGTTGACGGGTATCGATCTGACCCGCTGCTGGGTCTCCTGGAGGATTCTGCCACTAAGCCGCCGAGGCGCCTTGATGTGTCAGTATACTGGTAAAGTAGATGACCCTCAATGCTTCAATCAGACCCCCTTAAAGGATCAGGACCTCAACACTATCGTCAAATCTTTGCTGGGGGAATCCTTAGCCGCCTGCAGCAAGACTAGCTTGAGTCCCTTCTCTGCACTTAACCCGGCTCCGGATGTAAGTTGTTTCATCCTAGCCCTCATCCACTCTTTTAATGTTATACTTTACATACTTTATTAAACCTTTTTCTGCCAATATGCTTTGTCATACATAGGCCGGCTCTTCCTTCTGGAAAAAGTTGTTGCCCCCGACTCTCAAGAAGAAGAACAAGGTCCCAAAGGCATCAAAGACTAAGGCGCCGACCCGCAAGAGGAAACAGTCAACAGAAGAGCTATTTGACTTAGATGACTCAGAGGTAGAACTTGACTCCCTTGGCCTTCTCTTTGTGCAACTTATTGACGGCGATCACTCACAGGAAGAAGCTAAAACAAGCCATGCCGACGTTGCCGAGGTAACCATTGTCTCCTCTGACTCAGATCTTTCACCAATAAAGAGAGTACGGCGGGTTGTACGGAAGGTAAAGAGTTCCTGTCCTTTTGCTTACTTGAGTCATAACTTTCTTTTGAAGAAACAGCAAGACGATAGCAGACGTCAGACCCGGAGCGCTGGCTCTGGAGACCTTTTAACCGGCTTACCAAATGAGCCGACCCCTCGGAAACAGCGCACCGAGGTACTTCCTTGTCTTAAACTTATCTTGTCTGTACATTATCCTTGTAGCTTATTGACTGTTTAATAATGCTAAATTTTTCCAGGACTCGCCTCCTTCTTCTGGCGATTCAACCACCTCAAAGCTGCCTCCTCTTATTATTAACCCGGGGTAAGCATTTCTATATCCCGAAATGTGTTTAATGTCTCATACCTTATCATGATATATCCAACATTGCCTTTGCTCACAGGGCTCAAGCCAAATGAAGGAAAGGGGTCGGGTCATCCGCAACTCCTGATGTCCAAGACCCGGAGATCCCAACACCCAATATTCCTGACTCTCATATTGAGCCTTCTGAGGCTGCTAAAGACGCCCCTGAAGAAGCTCCTCCATAGGCCGAGCCGGCTGCTATGGACATTGAAACTCCTGAAGTCCATCCAGAATCTGCTCCTAAGCCGTCCAGCCCCCGGCCGTCAACTGAACACATGGCTTCTCATGAAGAGATCATTGTTACCGGGGCGGCTTACAAACCTCCAGCTCCTTCACATGCGCTATCAAAGCATATCAAGGAAGACGAGGCGGCTCCCTCCAAGGAAGAGAAGACTCCCTCTGATCTTTCAAATTTGGATAAACTCACTGCTGATGAATTACATTCTGGCTATCTGAGCCGTCTGTTTGCCAGCCGAGACATGGAGGCCAGCCTAGTCACCAAGATGAAGACAAAATGTGAGGTACTTCACCTCCCTTGCCTCTTCATGTATATACTTATGTAGCCCCCAAGGGTCGGGTCATTATCTAAGTAATGAGCCGGCACTCAATCATAGAGTACGAGCCAACTGTAGCCCCCAAGGGCCGGGTCATTACCTAAGTAATGAGCCGGCTCTATAAGAAAGAGCTGAGACAAAATAAGCGCCAAGTGTAGCCCCCAAGGGCCGGGTCATTACCTAAGTAATGAGCCGGCACTCAATCATAGAGCAAGCGCCGATTGTAGCCCCCAAGGGCCGGGTCATTACCTAAGTAATGAGCCGGCACTCAATCATAGAGCAAGCGCCGATCGTAGCCCCCAAGGGCCGGGTCATTACCTAAGTAATGAGCCGGTTCTATAAAAAAGAACTGAGACACATTAGCCCCCAAGTGTCAAGTAAATTGCTTGCAGTCTGCTTGGGACTTGTAATCATTGTACCAAATTTTGACATAAACTGTGTGAGCCGGACTGACGGCTTAAAACTAACAACTTTGCTCTGTCCTAACTTGTCCTATGCAGGAATCTTTGAACGCCGCTGAGTTGATCGTGACAGACCTGAAGAAGAGCCTAGCACAACAACAGAAAGGCCGAGCAGAAACGGAAGAAAAGTGGCGGCTCTGCTCCATAGAGCTTGAGAAGATCAAGACAGAGTTTGAAACTTTTAAGCAGACTGCTGAGTCAAGCCAAGCCGCCCTGGCTAAGCGCGCTGAAGACGCAGAGGGCCGGCTCAAAATGGTGACTGATGAGCTGAACACTCTGAAGGCCCAGATAACCCGTATGATTGGAGCTGTGTTTGGTAAGTACCTTTAACCGTCAACTATATACAAATACTGCTCAATATTCTTCCCCGGCGGCTTTTTTTTTTTTTGACTTGCCTGTAGGTGAATGGAGCCGCCAACTGTCCAGCAACAGCCTGCTGAAGCTCAAGGCTTTGTACTCTTTAATAGAACAACTGTATGCCGGGTCTCTAATCACCATCAAGGCCATCATGTCTGAGAGGGGCATCCCAAAGTTCATGAAGGGCGTGCTGGAAACCATGTCGACTATCCCAATGTAGCTTCAAGAATTAAAGAGATCAGCCGCCCGTAAGGGCGCAATTGCTGCTT
The DNA here is from genome assembly GCA_039707655.1 of Elymus sibiricus. Classification (NCBI taxonomy): domain Eukaryota; kingdom Viridiplantae; phylum Streptophyta; class Magnoliopsida; order Poales; family Poaceae; genus Elymus; species Elymus sibiricus. Next base: position 310,420,722 of record CM077671.1, read on the forward strand.
TGAGCCGGTCACTGGCTTATGCCCCGGAGCTTAACCCGGATGAGATGATGGACGGCTTCCCTCAACTGAAGGACGACGGCTCACAGTTTACGCAAGAAGACTACTCTCGCTGTCATAAGGCGTCCCGGATCCTGGCAAGCCGGCTGGCTGCAGAAGCTGATCTATCAGTATACCAGGCGGCTTACTCTGAAGACAACAAGCGGATTCGAGGGCCCACTTTTGAAGCGAAAAGCCTGATTCCTCAACGCCGTAAGCACCTCTTCACTCCTGATGTTGACCCGTCTCCAATCATGCACGATGAAGCTATGTTTGAAGCTTTGACCAATTGCAATTAGGATCTGGACAACCTCCAGATCGAAGAAACTGAAGACCCGGCGCAGGATGACCCGGCGGCGAGTTAAAGAAAAACTTTGCATCATGTAACCCGGCCTTGTTTAATTTACCGGGTTAAAATTTGTTGAAAAACTTGAAGTCTGCAACTTTTGGGCATGTTAAACAGCCTTGTAATAGTAGTAGGAAAACTTTATCCGCCTGCCCATGCGCTTTTGACACATTGTTTTAAGCTTCTGCCGGCAACTTAGCAAATTCATCTTTTGATATGTGACCACTTTGACTGTTTTGACGCGCCGGGCGGGTTATACTCCATGAACCAAGCCGAAAATTTTCCAAAACTAAGAATCTTATCATATAGTACCTGCAAGAACAAGCAATTTGTATGTCTCATCCTATAGGTCGGCTTTAAAGGCACGGCAGGACAAGATAACTCTTGTTTTTTATGAAAATATTTTGTTTTCGAAGAAACTAGGCGAAAAGCCTGAAAACTTGTAAACCGGTCCTCACATGACATAAATCCGTCGTTTAAACCTTAGCAAGTTCAGGGTCTTTAAAAGATTGACATTGCCAAGAGTACGAACAGGCCACATAGCGGAGGGATTACGGTAGACAAGACGAGTTTGTCCTCGCTCACTGTAAGCCGGCTCTCCCGTGACAAAATCCGCCGTTTAAACTTTGACAAGTTCAAGGTCTTCGTGCGAGAATAACTTATAAAAGTTCAGGGTCTCTTATCAAGAATAACTGTCAAGAGTTCGGCGGGTCACATGGCGGAGTAGCAAGTTGCAAACAGGCAGGTTTAACTTGAACATGGCATGTAAAGCCTGGCCAAGAGGGTATGTAAGCTAAACCCATAGGGTTGGAAGCCCCCAAGTGACCTAATTAAGGATCAACTCCTTTATAATATAGAGCCTGGCCAAGAGGGTATGTAAGCCCCCAAGTGACCTGATTAAGGATCAACTCCTTTGTATGACACTTTCAGTGTGGAGAAAACGGCAGAGGCCCCTAATCATGGGGATGCCAACGTTATTATATCATAAAAGATGGTTTATACAATGACAGGAATATGTACATTGATGAGAGCCGGACTGGCGGCTTAAGTATAGTATGGCCGAAGGTGAGCAATATTCCATGGCCTCTTGGTCTCCTCACCAGAAGTGCGAGACTTGTCACTCTCCCGTATATCCATGAGATAATAAGAGCCATTGTTGAGATTTCTGCTGATCACAAACGGTCCTTCCCAGGGAGGTGACAACTTATGCATATCTGACTGGTCTTGAATCAGCCAGAGTACTAAGTCGCCTTCTTGGAACGTCCGGGTCTTGACCCTGCGGCTATGATAGCGACGCAGGTCTTGCTGATAAATCGCCGATCGAGCTGCTGCAAGATCCCGCTCTTCGTCCAAGGCATCCAAAGCATCCTGACGCGCCGCCTCATTATCAGTTTCTACGTAAGCCGCCACTCTGGGCGAGTCATGACGAATATCACTAGGGAGAACAGCTTCTGCACCATAAACCATGAAGAAAGGCGTATAGCCTGTAGACCTGTTGGGGGTGGTTCTTATGCTCCAAAGAACAGACGGCAACTCCTCCACCCAACAACCCGGCGTGCGCTCCAAAGGGACCATAAGCCGGGGTTTTATACCTCTCAAAATTTCCTGGTTCGCACGCTCAGCTTGACCATTAGACTGTGGGTGAGCTACCGAAGATACATCAAGACGGATATGCTCCTCATCACAGAACTCCTTCATAGCCCCCTTGGACAGATTTGTACCATTATCAGTGATGATGCTATGCGGATAGCCAAAACGAAAGATCAGTTTTTTGACGAACTGAACTTTTGTTGCTGCATCACACTTGCTGACCGGCTCCGCCTCAACCCACTTAGTAAACTTGTCAACCGCCACCAAGAGGTGGGTCTTCTTGTCCTTAGACCTCTTGAAAGATCCTACCATATCAAGCCCCCAGACTGCAAACGGCCAGGTGATTGGAATCATCCGTAGTTCTTGAGCCGGCACATGGGCACGTCGCCCAAATTTTTGACACCCACCGCATTTAGTGACCAAATCTTCCGCATCTTTATGAGATGTTAACCAGTAAAACCCGTGTCGAAAGACCTTGGCCACCAATGATATTGACCCGGCATGATGACCACAATCGCCAGCATGGATTTCTTGCAAGATCTCACGGCCCTCATCAGGAGAAACACAGCGCTGGAAAACACCAGTCACACTGCGTCGATGTAACTCGCCGTTGACAATAGTCATAGACTTAGACCGCCTTATGATCTGCCGTGCCATAGTCTCATCTTGAGGTAACTTGCCGCGAGTCAGGTACGTCAGATAAGGCAACGTCCAGTCAGGTATCGCGCGAAGAGCCGCCACCAATTGCTCCTCCGGGTCAGGTATAGCCAAGTCCTCCTCCGACGGTAACTTGACCGACGGGTGATGCAACACGTCCAAGAACACATTAGGCGGCACCGGCTTACGCTGAGACCCCAGCCTTGATAAAGCGTCTGCCGCCTCATTCTTCCAGCGGTCAATATGATCCACCTGATAGCCTTTAAAGTGGCCAGCAATAACATCAACCGCCTGACGATAAGCCGCCATACGAGGGTCCTTAGAATCCCACGTGCCAGAGACTTGTTGAGCCACCAGGTCTGAGTCGCCAAGACATCTGACTCGGCTCAAGTTCATCTCCTTGGCCACCCGGAGCCCATGAAGCAAAGCCTCGTATTCCGCTGCATTGTTAGTACAAGGAAACATTAGCCTCAAAACATAACAGAACTTGTCACCTCACGGGGAAGTTAAAACAACTCCAGCCCCCGAGCCTTCCAATTGCCTGGATCCATCAAAGTGAATCGTCCAATAAGTACTATCCGGCTTTTCTTCAGGAATTTGACATTCTGTCCAATCATTGATAAAATCCACCAGGGCTTGAGACTTGATAGCCGTCCGGGGCACATATTTCAGATTGAGAGGCCCAAGCTCAATTGCCCACTTAGCAATCCTTCCAGTGGCTTCTCTGTTTTGAATTATATCTCCCAAAGGAGCAGAACTAACCACTGTGATCGGGTGACCAAGGAAATAATGCTTCAGCTTGCGATTGGCCATGAACACCCCAAGCACCAGTTTTTGCCAATGAGGGTATCTTTGCTTAGACTCCGTCAGGACCTCACTGACATAATAAACCGGCCGCTGAACTGGTACTCCTTATCCGCCTCCTTGCGCTCCACCACAACTGCAGCACTGACAGCCTTGTTATTAGCCGCCACATATAAGAGCAGAGGTTCCTTTTCTACAGGAGCAGACAGAACAGGCGGCTCAGCCAATTGCTTTTTGAGCGCCTCAAACGCCTCATTAGCCGCATCACTCCAGACGAAATCGTCTATTTTCTTCATCATCTGATACAGAGGAATGGCCTTCTCACCCAGGCGGCTTATGAACCGGCTTAATGCAGCAATACGACCCGCCAGGCGCTGAATATCATTGATGCACGCCGGCTTAGACAAGGAAGTAATAGCCTTTATCTTGTCCGGATTAGCTTCAATGCCACGCTCAGAGACTAAAAATCCCAAGAGCTTGCCTGCAGGTACACCGAAAACACATTTAGCCGGATTAAGCATCATCTTGTAAACCCGCAAATTGTTAAAGGTTTCCTTCAAATCAGCCAGCAGAGTTTCCTTCTTCCTTGACTTAACCACAATATCATCCACATAAGCATGAACATTGCGCCCGATTTGACCATGAAGACAGTTCTGCACACAACGCTGGTAAGTCGCCTGGGCACTTTTGAGCCCAAAAGGCATAGACACATAGCAGAATGCACCAAAAGGCGTAATGAAAGACATCTTCTCTTGGTCTTTAACTGCCATCTTGATCTGATGATAACCTGAATAAGCATCCAGGAAACACAGACTCTCACAACCCGCCGTCGCATAAATGATTTGATCAATACGGGGAAGAGCAAACGGGTCAATCGGACACGCCTTGTTAAGATCCGTGTAATCCACGCACATACGCCACGTGCCGTTCTTCTTGAGTACCAACACCGGGTTAGCGAGCCACTCCGGGTGAAAAACTTCAACGATGAACCCTGCTGCCAAGAGCCGGGCCACCTCTTCTCTAATAGCCTTACGCCTCTCCTCATTAAATCGACGAAGGAACTGTTTGACCGGCTTAAATTTAGGACCCACATTAAGGTGGTGCTCAGCGAATTCTCTCAGTACACCCGGCATGTCAAAAGGCTTCCATGCAAAGATGTCCCGATTCTCACGGATGAATTCGATGAGCGCGCCTTGCTATTTGGGATCCATATTAGCCCCAATAGTGAACTGATGTGATGAGTCGCCAGGCGTAAAGTCCACTAGCTTGGTATCTTCTGCCACAAACTTGAGGGGTGGCTCAGATTCCGTGTTAGGCTTCTTCAGTGGAGTCATATCTGTCGGGTCAACATTTTCTTTATAAAACTTGAGCTCTGCCTCAGCACAACTCGACTCTGCGTATGTTGCATCACCTTCCTCACACTCAAGAGCCGTGTTCCGATCACCATGCACAGTAATCGTCCCATTTAACCCGGGCATCTTGAGCTGTAAGTAAACATAGCAAGGCCTAGCCATGAACTTGGCGTAAGCTGGCCGTCCAAACAGAGCGTGGTATGGGCTCTTGATCTTGACTACTTCGAACCACAAAGATTCCACCCTATAGTTGAATTCATCGCCAAAAGCTACCTCCAAGGAAATCTTTCCCACTGGATAGGCCGACTTTCCGGGCACCACACCATGAAAAACCGTTGAAGAGGGCTTAAGATCCTTGTCAAGCAAATTCATCCGACGGAAAGTGTCATAATACAGGATGTTGATGCTGCTGCCACCATCCATGAGTACTTTGGTGAACACATATCCTCCCACTTGGGGGGCGACTACCAAAGCCAACTGCCCCGGGTTATCAACACGCGGCGGGTGATCCTCCCTGCTCCAAGTTATGTCATACTCAGACCACTTCAAATATTGTGGGAGAGCCGGCATGACTGCATTAACCGCCCACTTGCGCACCTTTCGATCTCGCTTGTCGAGGCTGGTTGTAAAAACATGGTACTGCCCTCCATTAAGCTGCTTGGGGTTACTCTGATACCCGGACTGGTTATTTTGCTGCTGACCTCCACCGCCAGACTGTTGATTATTACCTCCATGGTTTCCTTAGCCCTGATGACCAGAGCCTGAGCCGCCCGGACCAAAGCCAAACCCGGAAGGACCGGATCCTGACCCGCCGGATGGTCCGCCGCCGCCGCCTTGGTGCTGGTTAGCGCTGTAATTTCGATACTTGCGCATGATCCAACAATCCCTCCAAGCATGAGTAGACGGCTAATCCGGAAGGCTATGTTTCGGGTAAGGAGCATTCAGTATCGCCTCCATGTCGGCAGGTTTGCGTTTAACAAAAGGCGGCTTGCCGTTCCCCTTGCCACGGTTATTCCCAGTATTGGTGTTGGCCACTAAATCTGACCCGCCATCCTGGTGTTTCCGCTTTCCGCCGTTGCCATTATTGCTGTTTCCTCCCCCGTTCTGCTGTTGACTCTTGCCATTATTATTCTTCTTACCCTTGGCTGATTTCTCATCATCGGAACCGGGGTCCTTCGTGCTATCAGAGTCTGCATACTTGGTGAGAGCCGCCATGAGTTCCCCCATATCCTGGCATGTACGTTTAAGCCGGCCAAGCTTCTGCTTCAAGGGCGTAAAGTGGCAATTCTTCTCTAGAATCAAGACCGCTTGAGCCGCCTTAATGTTATCAGAAGAGTGAATGATGGTTGAGACCCGCCGGACCCAGTGATGAGCCAACTCATCCTCACGCTGCACGCAATGATCCAAATCCACAATTGTCATGGGCTGCTTGCACGTTCCCTGGAAATTCTTGATGAACTTCGCCTTTAACTCGGCCCAGGAATTGATGGTGTTGGGTGGCAAACCCTTCAACCACGTGCGAGCCGGCCCTTCCAGCATCATGATGAAATACTTGGCACATACTGCATTGCTAACATCTAACATCTCCATGGCTAGTTCATAGCTTTCAAACCAAGCTTCCGGAGGCAGGTCAGCAGTATAATTGGGCACCTTGCGAGGACCTTTGAAGTCCTTCGGCAGACGCTCATTTCGCAAAGCCGTCACTAAGCACGGCACTCCCACAGCCCTGGAGGTTACTCCGGCTCCTACCGAAACGGAAGGTGCGACTGTGGGTTCTTGGTAAGCCGCCGCAGCTGCTAATGCTGCCGCCTCTCGCTGTGCTCTCGCCCGATCCACCAGCGCCTGAGCATCCAGAGCCGGCTGATCGACTCGCGGCGGGTTTCGACGTCACTCACTGCTAGAAACCGCCGGCGACTCTAAACGCTGGCTGTAACTGCGACTTGGGATGGGGGTTGAGTGCACGCGACTCCGGTTGTAAGTGTATTTCTCCTGCTGGGCCACCGCCGTCTGCAAATATCCAATGGCATTCCGCACTTCCTCTGCAAAAGGCGCCCCATTGGGGATGGGGATTGTACCAAGCCTGGTTGCCGCTGCCACCATGTTTTCCGCCGGGTTAGAATAATGACCCGGCGGCGTCGGAAAAGGCTGTGGTGGGGTCTGATTCCGGCGGGGCGGGTCTGGCTGCCGATGCTGCACCGCCGCCCAGCTCCCAGGTACTTCCGCCGTCCGGGTTACGGTCAGAGGTGCATTCCGTCCCGTCCCTAGCGTGTTAAAAAGATTTCTGGCTTCATATTGATCCGGCAAACGGGATTGATGCCTCATCCGGTGAACCGCCGCTGCGGACTGCTTCTCTAACTCAAGGCAAAAAGCATCCGCCCTAAGGCGCTCCGCCTCAGCATCCATCTGAGTCTTCAACGCATTTATTTCCTGTTGGACTCCGGCTATCTGGTTCTTCAACCTCGTGATCTCCGCGTTACGGGCCGCTTGGTTTTCAGCAGTGACCTCGGTTTCCATCAGAGTTGTAAGCTCATTCATCAGATCCAGGAGAACTTGAGCCGGTGGCCTACCAGCTCCAGACCCGGACGCACCGGCGGCCGTGCTACTAGGGGTCGGCGCTGATCCCGCCATGAAGACAGTAGCTCGGTTCGGCGGCTCATAGTCTTTCGGCTCATGGTACTCTGGCTTGGGGTAGTCCTCGACGTAACTCCCAAGCCCGCCGTTGTGAAGCTGGTAGATTGACTCCGTCTCTCCGCTCGAGGATCCATCCTCTGAGCAGATGAGGGTTTCCTCCCGCGACATGGAACCTTCAAGTTCCGCGCCTTGGGTAAAGCCGACAAAGACACGCTTCCTGCCCTGGTTAACACGGGCGGGTTGCGCGCACCGGGCCGGCTCGACGAGGTCGGTGCAGATGTCCGGCCCGGGTTTAGATCCGCCGATCTTGCCGATGAAGATGTGAATTCCGCCGAAGGGGACCCGGTGCCCGTACTCGATTGAGTCGGCCTCGGGGCCCCAGCCAGCGTCGTCGATGTAGAGCTTGCCGCGGCGACTCTTGGTCATCCTGCCAATGGCATATCCCTCAATCCCTGGGAGAGAGCCCTTCGAGAACTCCACACCACCGAGCGCTAGCCCCACGGTGGGCGCCAACTGTCGTGGTTTTGTCACAGCAGATGTCCCGGTGAAAGGACTTAGGTTTGAGGCCATCGCTAAGGTGAGCTCGAAGGGGTTGATCGGAATCGAGAGACAAGAGTTACCCAGGTTCGGGCCCTCGGAAAGAGGTAAAATCCTACGTCCTACTTTGTGTTGTATTGATTGGGTATCGATTACAAGGGAGCGATTTCGCTTGACCTAGTTATCGATGAGTTGTTTCGTGGCCTAAGCCGCCCAGGTAACCCGCCTTTATATACACAGGTCAAGGCCCTGGGCTTACAAGAGTCCGGGCCGGGTTATACCTGATAACCGACCTCACCTCTAACTTTACATGCCTTATCTAACAAGCCGCCCCCGACGGCCCAAGCCCGCCGGGTTATATCCTGTCTTCTGGCTCTGGGCCTCCAGGCCCACTGATTAAGTTTACTCCTAAAGTTGTCGTAAGTCGCCAACCGCATGACCCGGCCCCACCTGGGCGGGTCTCACCACGGGGTTATATCCCCAACAGAAAGTATTGGGTTGTCTCCCAACAAGCTCTTTCTTTATAGCCATTAAGATAGGCTTGAAATTTCAATGATGCTCACATAATAGACAAGAATTGAAGCACAAAGAGAGCATCATAAAGCATGTGAAAAACACATCTAAGTCTAACATACTTCCTATGAATAGGCATTTTATAGGAAAACAAATTCTCAATATAAGTGAAATCTAGCATAAGCAAATAGGAAGAGTGAAGCATTAACAATTTGAATATAAAGAGAGGTAAGTGAGTAATATGAAAATTTTATAGCCATATTTGCCTCTCTCATAATAATTACATGTAGGATCATATTCAAATTCAACAATATAGCTATCATATAAAATATGTTCTCCATGATCCACATGCACAAAAGTCTTGCAATCTTCCAAGATAGTGGGATTGACATTAACTAAAGTCGTGACCTCTCCAAGCCCACTTTTAGTAGTGTTGCAAATATCATAATCAATAATAGATTCATGAATCTTAGAATTATCAAGATCACAAGAAAATCATGATTATCACCCCAATCATGATCATTAGCACAATTGATATTCATAGAATTTATACTAACAACATGGGAATCATGCTTTTCATTCAAGGAACTATCATGAGTCACTTTATAAATTTCACAATTTTCAGATTCATGATTTTCAAGCAAGACCTCATAAAGATAATCAAGTGCACTCAACTCACTAGCAATTGTTTCAACATAATTGGGTCTTTTGAAAAGATTGGCAAGTGGATGAGGATCAGTTTATCTTATTTTCTTGTTTTACATTCTGTTTGTGTGAGACAAAGATAAAGATAACATAGCTGGACAAGCAAGCAAATAGATTTTTTTTGTATTTTTTGATTTTTATAGCAAGCAAAATATAACAGCAAATAAAAAGTAGAACAAGTGAATGATAAGTTGTGCAAAGTTACTTGACAGTTGGTTGATGATACTCCCCGGCAACGACGCTAGAAATCCTTCCTGATACTTGTGATTTGCGTTGGGTTTTCCGTGAAGAGGAACGGGTGATGCATCACAATGGATAAGTATTTCCCTCAGTATATAACCAAGGTTATCGAACCAATAGGAGTAACGGTCAACCACCGTCTTCAGCGACCACACACAAAAGAGCAAACACTTGCACCCAACGCGGCAAGAGGGTTGTCAATCCCCTTGGTCTCGTTATTTGCAAGCAAATGAAGTGTGTAGATGATAGTAGATAACGGTAAATTGCAAAATAAAATAAAATATAATAAATGGCAGCAAGGTATTGAAAGATTTTGTAATTTTATAAGTGAATGGACCCGGAGGGCATAGTTTTCCCTAGTGGCATCTCTCATATAGTAAGCATACGGTGGGTAGACAAATTACTGTTGGGCCGTTGATAGAAAAGCGCATAGTTATGCAATCTTTATTCACGGCAATGATCATGTATGTATAGGCATCACGACCATAAGCAAATAGGCCGACTCCTCCCTGCACCTATTACTATTACTCCACCCATCGACTGCTATCCAGCATGCATCTACAGTATTAAGTAAAACAGAGTAATGCTTGGAGAATGATGACATGATGTAGACAAAGAGAATTCAATTATATGAACTAAACCCATCGTTTTATCCTTAGTGGCAACAATACAAAGACGTGTCTTTTCCCTTTCTATCACTGGGGATAGAGAGCACCGCCAGATTGAACCCACTACAACGCACCCCTCTCACTGAAGAAATATCAATCTAGTTGGCCAAACTATTTCAATAGATCGGAGAGATTTACAAAGCTATAATGATCATGCAAATAAGAATCATATTTCATTTCAGAGAAGACTCAAATCTTTTTCATGAATAATCTGAACATAAACCCACAATTCATCGGATCCCAACAAACGCACCGCACAAAAGAATTACATCGGATAGATCAAAGTGAAGATGTGATGATCATTGTATTGAAGATCAAGAGAGAGAGATAGCCATCTAGGTACTAACTATGGACCCATAGGTCTGTGGTGATCTACTCACACATCACCATGGGAGCAGTAAGGATGATGTAGAGGCCCTCCGTGATCGATCCTCCCTCCAGCAGGGCACCTGAACAGAGCTCCAGATGGGCACACGGCGGAACAGAGACTTGTGGCAGCAGAAAAAGTGTTTTGGTTTGCTCCTTAGGGTTTTTGGGATTTTAAATGATTTATAGAGCAAAGAGGGGCACTGGGGGACGCCCGAGGGGGGCACGAGACAACAGGGCGCGGCCCATCCCTAGGGCGCGCCCTGTTGGCTTGTGCCTCCCTCGTGGAGCCCCCGGCCTCCTTCCGAAGCTTCGAGGTCTTCTTTTTGTCCAGAAAAATCATATTAAAGTTTTGGGGCAATTGGACTTCGTTTGGTACTGTAAACCTGAAAAACCAAAAACATGCAGAAAACAGCAACTGGCACTGGGCACTGGGTTAATAGGTTAGTGCTCAAAAATAATATTAATTGGTAAATAAACACCCAAAAAGTATCCTAGAATGATAATATAATAGCGTAGAACAATAAAAAATTATAGATACGTTGGAGACGTATCAGACGCTGCCCTCCAGGCCATGCGTCATCAGCGAGCCCACGAGCGCATCATGAACGGCGCCTTGCAGAGTGAAGACCACCTTTTGTCGGGATGGACTGGGTGACTGTCCCCCTTCGAATTGCCGCCCTGTGGCTCCCCTTTTCCCGGCGATATTTCTGAGGAAAGAGGACCAAGGGAAAGATAGAAGGGACACAGCTGCCCCCGTAGAGATCGACCCATCAACCATTCAATCATAGAGCTCTTGCTCTCCCTGGAAGCCTTCTTCCACCTCGAGCCTTGTAACACTTGTGCAACCTTGAGATCAAATTCACAAAGCAGGAGTAAGGTTTTACACCACACGGTGGCCGAAACCTGGGTAAACATGTGTGTCTTTCTTGTGCTCTGCGTTTATAGCCTCGCCGTGGTCGTGGTCAGGTTGTAGATTGTGAAGCGCTACAAGTTATTAGAAGTATCGAATACATGCAACTACATTTCACATACTCATGTTTCATCATCTATGTGAACTATCATATCATCGCATAGAAGAGAAGAGCGGTCACGATGATCAAAAGCGGGGGTTAGGTAGTAGTTTTTGAGGCACCGATTATGATTCCTCTCTCGCGCTAGCGTGAACCTCAAGTAACTAGCTTCCGCCTCGCTTTTGCTATCAAACCCTTTCTGGCTACCGCCCAGGAAGCGGTACAGTTGGACCTGACACTCTGGCCACTCCTCTACACTCCCGGAACCCTCCCTATGTACATGGCATACCACTTTGCCATCGATGATCTATATACCTATCAAAGATGCATATATCATCAAAGTGAATTCAACGATATAATATGCAACATTATATACGTCGGCTTGCGAAGAGAAAGAATTAGCAAATAGAAGCAACATATAGTAAACATAGTTAGCGAAAGTCATCGTACCCAAACTAACTAACTAGAGCGCCACACAATTTACATCTAATAGTATCGTCGTACAGAGAAATTCAAAGTTTCGTTGTAGAGAAAGCAACAACTAAACGGACACATTGTCATCATTAACCAATGCACTCATTCCATCCGGCCATATCCGGGAGGATGCACCCAAGCTTTGTGAAAGGCGTCAAGTCTTGACGTTGTAGGGCTATGCAGGTTTGGACATCAGCCCGTGATATTGGGCCGTCGTAGAACATCCCATTCTCTTCGAGGACGTCTTTCATGATGATCGACGCAATTTACTGTTGGATGCGGTAGAATTCATTTCGTAGTTGATGATCCGCTACGGTTCCTAAGGCTTCGGCCCATCTCTGGATATAGGCATCGGATGAAGATGTCATGCGAAGTGATTGCACATCCCTTTTGTCCTCCAGCATGTGATGGATGATGTAGAATCCATTCTTATTACTTGTTGTCGGTCGCTGGACGCAACAGAAGTTAGTCTTATGGCCTAAGCACAGCCCACCCTTATTTGTTTTTTTTTTGACAGGGATGTAGCCACCCCGCATGCTAAAGCCCAAGAGAGCTTTGTACAGAACATCCTTTATGTGTGTGTAATCTTTCTTCTCTATGGTCTTGGACGGGTCCAAATACAAAGCGCGGGAGAAACACGGGTAAAGAACAATGAGAATGGCGCGCTCATGGCTACGCAAAATAAATACACGATAAAGTTAGCCTCCATGCATGCAAAGTAATGATTGAAATGCATGAACGGATGTATGTGTTATAGTGGCTATCCGCGGATGATTTACCCGGGATGATAAGGTAGGAGAATCGTTTCTTGTCCTTATGGATGAGCAAGAACTCTTTGATTTACTCCCCCGCATATCAACGGTTGGCTTCGTTGATTGACAAGAAGCCCTCATGCATGAAGTACGGGTCTGCGGCCATAAGATCACTGATTTGCTCTCTCCTAGCGATGTAGTTCATATGCAGCGCATCAAGGCGGACGAACGTAAAATCGAGCCGTTGATAACCCACAAGTATAGGGGATCGCAACAGTCTTCGCGGGTAGTATTTCACCCTGATTTATTGATTCAACACAAGGGGAGCCAAAGAATATTTATCGGCCTTAGCAGTTGAGTTGTCAATTCAACCACACCTGGGATATCTCTCTGCAGCAAAGTTTTAGTAGCACGACAAGTAATAGTAGTAACAGTAGCAGTAATAGTGGCATCAGAAATTTTGTAGCAGTTGTGACAGTAGCGGCAACAATAGTAACCTAGCAGGATTCAATATATGAAAAGCATAGGCACCTGGATCGATGATGGATAATGATTTAGATGACATCAATCATGTAACAATTACACACTAGGGCGACACAGAACTAGCTCCAATTCATCAATGTAATGTAGGCATGTATTTCGTATATAGCCATACGTGCTTGCGATAAGAACTTGTATGGCATCTTTTGTCCTACCCTCACGTAGCAGCGGGGTCCTATTGGAAACTAAGGGATATTAAGGCCTCCTTTTAATAGAGAACCGGAACAAAGCATTAACACATGGTGAATACATGAACTCCTCAATTTACGGCAATCACTGGAAAGAATCCCAATTATTGTCACCTTGGGGTATGCGGATAAAGACACGTAATAGGTGCATACAACTTGCAAGATAGGATCCAAATCACTCTTATATTCATGAAAACATAATAGGTTCAGATCTGAAATCATGGCACTCGGGCCCTAGTGACAAGCATTAAGCATAGCAAAGTCATAGCAACATCAATCTCAGAACATAGTGGATACTAGGGATCAAGCCCTATCAAACTTAACTCGATTACATGATCAATCTCATCTAACCCCATCACCGTCCAGCAAGCCTACGAAGGAATTACTCACTCCCGATGGTGAGCATCAGGGCGGTGTTGATGAAGAAGGGTTGGTGATGACGACGACAACGAACCGCCCTCTCCGGAGCCCCAAACGGACTCTAGATCAGCCCTCCCAAGGAAGAACAGGAGGTGGCGGTGGCTCTGTCTCGTGAAACGTGATGAAATCTTCTCCCTTATTTTTTTCTCCAAAGATGTGAATTTATAGGACTGGAATTAGAGTCGGGGGAGCCACATGGGCCCCACAAGCCATTAGGGCGCGCCCATGGGGGTGGGCGCGTCCTGTTGGCTTGTGGCCCATAGGCAGCCCCCCTCCGGTGGATCTTCGCTCCATAATTCACTATCTATTCCAAAAATAATTCACAAAAAGTTTCGTCCAATTCCAGGAACTTTTATTTCTACACAAAAATAACACCAAGGTAGTTTTGCTGAAAACAGCGTCAGTCCGGGTTAGTTCCATTCAAATCATGCAAATTAGAGTCCAAAACCAGAGTAAAAGTGTTTGGAAAAGTAGATACGTTTGAGACGTATCAACTCCCCCAAACTTAACTCATTGCTTGTCCTCAAGCAATTCAGTTGATAAACTGAAAGTGATAAAGAAAACTTTTAAAAACTCTTTTGTTCTCATTGTTATACACATGCTTAGCTAGTTTTCAAGTTTTCAGCATAAATCATAAATAACCATATCGATGATAACAATTAAACATCATATTCACTCATGGCAATACATAACCAACTAGCGAGAAATAATAAGATATCTCACATGCCAACAATTTGTCAAAACAATCATGATATAATATAACAACATGGTATTTCGCTAGCCCTTTCTGAGACCGCAAAACATAAATGCAAAGCACCTCTGAGGTTCAGGCGGCGACTAAACATTATAATTTAGGGTAAAAAAGATCCAGTCATGCTCACATCCAACATTAACTAGACTCAATGCATAAGAATGACAATAGTGCTCTCCTGTCTGGTGATTTTAGTAAGAGGGTGATGACTCAACATAAAAGTAAATAGATAGGCCCTTCGCAGAGGGAAGCATTGATTTGCAAAGGTGCCAGAGCTCAAGGTTTAAAACAAGATTGAAATTATAGTTTTTGGGTGGCGCACTTTTCCTGTCAACGTCACAACAAAGGATTTCAATATCTTCCATGCTAAACACATTATTGGCGGTTCCCAAGCGGAATTGTAAAGTTTACTCCCATCCACCATACATACACAAGCCATGGCTGACCGAATCCATGGATGCCCTCCAACATTTCAACTGTCCTGGGAGTTTTGTTTAATTAATTTTTTTTTGTTTTGCGGGACTGGGCATCCCTTTTTACTAGCCTCTCTCGTGCAATGACAGGTGAATTAACGCCCATCTTGAGAATAACCCACTTAGCATGGAAGATACTGACCGCCCCGTCGCTCCATGAGCGGTACGAGTGCACAAAACAGATGTTTATTTGAATATTAGAGGTGGCACATGCAAATTTACTTGGAACGACAGGGTAATACCATATATAGGTAGTTATGGTGGACTCATGTGAAATAACTTGGTTTAAGGATTTTGGATGCACAAGCAGTATTCCCGCTTAGTACAAGTGAAGGCTAGCAATAGATTGAGAAGCGACCGGCTAGAGAGCGAAAACGGACATGATCATGCATTGTGAATAATTAACATTGGACATAGCATGAGTAGGATATGAACACTCTAGATTTAAACATCATGAAGGCTGCATTGGTTTTCAATCAACTACATGTTTGCACATGGGCCAAGTCAAGCCGCTGGAATTGCTCAGAGGGAAATACCATACTACATCATAACCATTTTAATGCATGTTGCCACATAAGATAAATCATTATACGCTCCTAGCTATTTAAGCATGGCATGAGAAACTATAATCTCTAATTGTCATCATAAACATGTTCACTCATGATATACTGAATCAAGATCGAATGAGCTAAACATATTTACAAAAACGGAAAACAAGAAGAGTTCATACCAACTTCCTTTACCACGATCACTTCATCAAATATCGTCATTGTTGCCTTTAACTTGCATAACCGAATGATGTGATAACAATAATAGTACAAGAATGCCGTGGACTAAGCTAGAATTTGCAGGGCAGTTTTATACAAAGGAGAAGACAAGGTAATATTGGATCTTTGTTAGATCGACAATAGAGCATATGGGAGCCACTCAACATTTTCATCGTGGTCTTCTCCTTTCATGACTCAATAAAAAGAAAAAAATCAGAGAAACACACTGAAATATTTTTGGAGTTTTTTTTTCTCAAGAAAGAAAATAAACAAAGGAACACATGAAAGCTCCCAACATGCAAAGGAAATATTTTTGGGTTTTATTTTTAATACTACAACTAATAAAACGGGAAAGAAAAACCGAAAAGAAACGAGAAATATTTTTGGATTTTCAAAGTTTTTCAAACACACAAGAAGAAAGCGGAAAAATAAAGCTAACATGGATATACAATGAAAGATGATGAACACCGACAATTTATATGAAATGTGTGAACATGAATGTAATGTCGCTGAGAACAACGTACTCCCCCAAGCTTAGGAGTTTGCCTAGCTTGGTGATCACCACTGCTGGTCCGGATAATAGTTGAAGTGGTAGCTCGTGGAGGTGTTCCTTGCTGCCTCCTCTGCCAAGCGAGCAGCCTCTACTGCAGTGTTGTACTCCTGCACCTCGTCCTCAAGAACATAGTATCTATGTCAAGCCTGAAAATCAAATAGGGCAGGTGCAGGCAACGTAACAGAAACAAGCTTATATTTATAAAATGTTAGGTTGTACTCGTAACCCCTAGCACTGTCCATAATAAAGTCATGACGACGCATGCCCTCAAAGTCTAAATATCTCTCAGGCAACCTAGGGTCATTAGGTTGAGGTGACACTCCCAGTTTTGTAGCTACACGGGAGGCATAAATTCCTCCATACAAATCTCCACTACCTACGTTAGCATGCAGCCTCCGGACAACAATTGCACCAATGTTATAATGTTTTTAACCAGTCATCGCAGTGTGAATAAGGCTCAAGTACGGGGCGCACAATGCAATGCAATCTTGTTTACCTACTACACATTTCCCATTAAACAGTGCAAATTAACGAATAGAGGGGAAATGAATACTTTTTATTCTAGCTTGTGTCACCCCTCTATCCTCTCCAACGCAAAGACTTTCAAGGAACATATTATAATCAATTGTTTTTGGTTTTTCTAGAGAGCCCCAAATTGGAAGTTTGCATGCATCAGAGAATTCTTCTAGAGTTATACTAAAAGATTTATCATAGAGATTAAACAGCACCCTAGAAGTATGGGGATGACATCGAAATCCATGCATGAATGAACAGGTAAGGTTATAGTGTTGGACACACTTATCAAGGAAGTCGGTGAGGCCGGTATTGTAAATGTAATGATCAAATTCCTCCTTGATACATGCACCTCTCATGAACTCATCACTCGGCCAACAACATGATTTGGCGTCGGCCATGACTATCAGGTTTGCCTGGGGCTCAACATAAGCTTGTCGTACCAAGCCTTCGCTCGATGACTCACCCGAGGTATGCCTTCTTGAGGAGCTCCTCCTAAAGAAAATCATCTTCCCAAGCACAAATTTCTGAAATTTTTGGGCCACAAAATTATGTCAATAAAACTTTGCAATATTGATAGCAACTACTCATATAGGTACCTAGAGTCCATATCAAGCATTCATACTACTTAGAAATCAAAGAATTCAACATGCAAGCTCATTTTCTGTAGTACCAAGTGTAGCAAAATATGCAAAGTATAAACCACTAAAGCAAAAAAGTAGTTAGAGGAATGGGAGAGTCACATACCAAGGAGCAATTCCTCGAAATAGTTTCGGAAACGGAGTTCCGAGCAAAGAGATCGAAAATTTTAGTTTTAGGAGGAAGAACACGGGAGGGAGAGAGAGAGCTAGTGAATTTTTGCTGGAGGAGAGGGATGAAGTGAGCCAAAGGGATAAGGCAGGGGGCCTGTGGGCCCCACAAGCCATCAGGGCGTGCTCAGGGGGGTGGGCACGCCGTGTTGACTTGTGGCCCACATGTGCACCTCCCTGATGTATTTTCAGCACCAAAAAATCTTAAATTTTCCAGAAAATTTCATGTTAAAATTTGGTAGCATTATGAGACTTTTTATTTTTGGGTCATTTTCTATTGCACGGTAAACTCAAAAAACAGGATAATCATGGCATTTTACTTTATTAAAATAAAAATAACAGAGGACAAATAAATGATATAGAGAGTTGTGCATACTAAATTCATCAATCACATGTCTTTCAAAAATGATCCATTAATAAGGTTGATCAAGTCTTATTAATAACCGTTTCCGAGTGACATGAAACCAAAGAATTTTCGTATAACACTAAGTTACCTCAACGGGGATTTGCATCTCCCCAACAATAAGATTATAATATTTCTTCTTGCCAGTAGGTAGAGGGATTCTAAAATCTCCAATGATGATTGTGGCACTTGGCTCAATGACATTAATATTATTAACCAAAGTTTGCTTCTTCGAAAAATGCACAGTATGTTGTTTGCCATTGACGTGGAAAGTAACCTTGATTTTGTTGCAATCAATAACAGCCCCTGCAATATTCATAAAGGTTCTACCAAGGATGATCGACATGTTGTCGTCCTCGGGCATATCAAGAATAACAAAGTCTGTTAAGATAGTAACATTTGCAACCACAACAGGAACATCCTCAAAAATTCCAATAGGTAAGGCAGTGGATTTATCAGCCATTTGCAAAGTTATCTCAGTAGGTGTAAGCTTATTCAAATCAAATCTTTTATATAGAGAGAAAGGTATAACACTAACACCGGCTCCTAAATCACATAAAGCAGTTTTAGCATAACTTCTTTTAATAGAGCAAGGTATTGTGCGTATACCCGGATCTCCCAACTTCTTAGGTACTCCAACATCAAAAGAATAATTAGCAAGCATTGTAGCAATTTCAGTTTCAGGTATTTTTATTTTATTGGTAATAATATCCTTCATATACTTAGCATACAGAGGCATTTTCAATATATCGGTCAAGCGAGTGCGCAAAAGGACAGGTCTAATCATTTCAGCGAAGCATTCAAAATCTTCATCATCCTTACTTTTAGAAGACTTATGAGGGAATGACATGGGTTTTTGAACCCATGGCTCTCTTTCCCTACCGTGTTTCCTAGCCACAAAGTCTCTTTTACCATTGTGTTTGTTTTTGGGATGTGGGTTATAAAGATTTTTAGCGGGTTCTATTTCCACATCATTATCATTATCTTTATTATCATCAGGTTGAGCATCTATGTGAACATCATCATTATTATTATCATTTTCATTATCACCAGGTGCATGTTCACTACCAGATTGTGTCTCGACATCAGAAGTAGAAACATCGTTATGTTTCTCAACAGGTTTTTCTATAACAGGTTCACTAGAAGCATGCAAAGTCCTATCATTTTACTTTTTCTTTTTCTTCTTAGATGGACTAGGTGCATCATCATTAATTCTCTAAGAATCTTGTTCAATTCTTTTAAGGTGTCCCTCAGGATAAAGAGGTTCCTGAATCATTCTACCTCCTCTAGTCATTACTCTAACAGCATGATCATTCATATTATCATTTATTTCAGCAAGCAAATCATTTTGTTACTTAGCAACTTGGTCTAGTTGGGTATGAACCATAGAAGCATGTTTACCTAGAACCTTAACATCATTAGCAATTCTAAACATCAAGTCACTTAAGCGGTCTATCATCATAGCATTACGTCTTAATTGATCTTTAACATATTTTTTGAAATGCTCTTGCTTAACAATGTAATTATCAAATTCATCCATGCATTGACTAGGGGTCTTAGCATAAGGTATATCACTTTCATTAAAAGCACGGGGATAATTTACCTCTACTACCTGTGTCGGAGTGTCAGGTCCATGTATTTCTTCCATAGGTGCAAATTTCTTGACATCTTCAGTTTTAATACCTTTCTTTTTCATAGATCTCTTTTCTTCTTGCATATCTTCAGGACTAAGAAATAGAATACATCTCTTCTTTTGAATAGGTTCTAGCAGTGGTTCAGAAAGTGTCCAATCATCAGCATTTTGCAATATGTTATTCAATAGTTCTTCAGCTTGTGCAATAGTTCTTTCCCTGAAAACACAACCATCACAACTATCTAGGAAGTCCCTAGAAGCATCGGTTAGTCCATTATAAAAGATATCAAGTATTTCATTCTTCTTAAGAGGATGATCAGGAAAGCTCTAAGTAACTGGAGAAGCCTCCCCCAAGCTTGAGGGAGATTCTCTTCTTCAATTTGCACAAAGTTAAAATTTCCTGTAAGGCAGCTTGTTTCTTATGAGCAGGAAAATATTTTTCAGAAAAGTAATATATCATATCTTGGGGACTACGCACACAACTGACGTGGCTTGAGACTGTGTCGGTATTTCCCCAAAGAGGAAGGGATGATGCAGCACGGCGACGGTAAGTATTTCCCTCAGTTATGAAACCAAGGTTATCGAACTAGTAGGAGGATCACAACCACCCAATAAGCAGCACCTGCACACAAATAACAAATACTTGCAACCCGACGCGAAAGAGAGGTTGTCAATCTCTCTACGGTAAAAAGATAGATTACGTAGTGATAGATAGGAGAGATAGATCTCACAAGAACACAAAATAAAAAAGGGCAAATAAAAAGTGCAGCAATATGATACGTCTCTAACGTATCTATAATTGTTGCTTGTTCCATGTTGTTATATTATCATTCTTGGATGTTTTACAATCATTTTATAGCAACTTTATATCATTTTTTGGGACTAACCTATTTACATAGTGCCAAAGTGCCAGTTGTTGTTTTTGTTTGTTTTTTACTTCGCAGAAAATCAATACCAAACGGAGTCCAATCGCGACGAAACTTTTTGGAGATTTTTTCTGGACCAGAAGACACCCAGTGGGCCAAAGAAGAGCCAGGAAGGTGGGCTGTGGGGAGCACAACCCACCAGGGCGCGCCAGGGGGCCCCCGGCGGATGGGTTGTGCCCTCCACGGGGCCCCTCCGCACCGCCTCTGATGCCTATAAATTCCCAAATGTTCCAAAAACCCTAGGGGAGTCGACGAAACACAATTCCAGCCACCGCAAGTTCCAGAACCTCGAGATCCAATCTAAACACCATCACGGAGGGGTTCATCTTCCTCATAGGTGCCTCTCCGATGATGCGTGAGTAGTCCACCATAGACCTACGGGTCCGTAGGCAGTAGCTAGATGGCTTCCTCTCTCCCTTTTGATTCTCAATACAATGGTCTCTTGGAGATCTATTTGATGTAAACTTTTGCGATGTGTTTGTTGGGATCCGATGAATTTTGAGTTCATGATTCGTTTCTATCCATGAATATTATTTGAGTCTTCTTTGATATCTTATATGCATGATTACTTATAGTCTCGTATTTCTTCTTCGAATCTTTGGTTTAGTTAGGCCGACTAGATCGATTTTTCTTGCCATGGGAAGAGGTGCTTTGTGATGGGTTCGATCTTGCGGTGTCCTTTCCCAGTAACAGAAGGGGCAACAAGGCACGCATGTATCGTTGCCATTAAGGATAACAAGATGGGGTCTATTCCTACATGAATAGATCTTGTCTACATCATGTCGTCGTTCTTATTGCATTACTCCGTTTTTCCATGAACTTAATACACTAGATGCATGCTGGATAGCGGTCGATGTGTGGAGTAATAGAGGTAGATGCAGGAAGGAGTCGGTCTATCTATCTTGGACGTGATGCCTATATAATGATCATTGCCTTGGATATCATCATGACTATTCGATTTTCTATCAATTGCCCAATAGTAATTTGTTCACCCACCGTGCGCTATACTCATGAGAGAAGCCACTAGTGAACCCTACGGCCCCCGGGTCTACTTTCCCATCATATTGATTCCGATCTATCGTTTTGCACTCTTTGTTTTCAGATCTACAAAACCAAAAACCAAATAATATATTGCTGCATATTTACTCTTTTTATTTGTGTTCTTGAGAGATCTATCTCTCCTATCTATCACTACCTAATCTATCTTATTACCGTAGAGAGATTGACAACCTCTCTTTCGCGTCGGGTTGCAAGTATTTGTTGTTTGTGTGCAGGTGCTGCTTATTGGGTGGTGGTGATCCTCCTACTGGTTCGATAACCTTGGTTTCATAACTGAGGGAAATACTTACCGTCGCTGTGCTGCATCATCCCTTCCTCTTTGGGGAAATACCGACGCAGTCTCAAGCCACGTCAAAGGAATTTCTGGCGCCGTTGCTGGGGAGGAAGCGGTCTCTTCTACGTGCCTATCGTAGGCGCCGAGGAGACCCCACCATCATCTACCAAGTTCCTAATCACACATCTCATCTCCTTGCAATTACATTATTTGCCATTTGACTCTCGTTTTTCTCTCCCCCACTTCACCAATTTGCCGTTTTATTCGCCTTCTTTTAGTTTGCCCTTTTTCTTGCCGGATCTCTTCCTTGTTTGCAATCTTATTTGCGTAGTCATGATGACTCAAGAGAACACCAAGTTGTGTGGTTTTTCCAATACTAATAATAATGATTTTGGTATGGCAGAAACAAATGATGGCAGGACTCCTAAAATTGGACGTTCTGCTAATCTTGATTCTAAAACTTTTGTTTCGGGGCAAGGGAACGTTATAGGAAAAGAAACTATTCATGAGTTTTTCAATTGCGTTGGTAATTTGACTCTCGATGATACCCCTATTCTGGAAAAAACTAAATATTATGCGGAAGCTATCTCGACGCTAGTTCTAAAACTTGAAAATATATTTATTCGTACCCATCCTACCTTGCAAATATTGTTCTATGAGCTACCCATCATAAAGAATTCCAAAGCTAAAAAGCTAGCTACCCTTGTTCTTATGAATGAATTTAGTAGATCTAAAAACAAAGAGGCAAAAAGGCACGCAATATATTTTTGGATTTTTGGTTTAGTAGATCTAAAAACAAAGAGGCAAAAAGATAGATCGGAAAGCAATATGTTGGAAAAGTAGACCCGGGGGCCGTAGGATTCACTAGTGGCTTCTCTCATGAGTATAGCACACGGTGGGTGAAAAAATTACTGTTGGTAATTGATAGAAGAACAAATAATCATGACGATATCCAAGGCAATGATCATTATATAGGCATCACGTCCAAGATAAGTAGACCGACTCCTGCCTGCATCTACCACTATTACTCCACACATCGACCGCTATCCAGCATGCATCTAGTGTATTAAGTTCATGGAAAAACGGAGTAATGCAATAAGAACGACGACATGATGTAGACAAGATCTATTCATGTAGGAATAGACCCCATCTTGTTATCCTTAATGGCAACGATACATGCATGCCTTGTTGCCCCTTCTGTCACTGGGAAAGGACACCGCAAGATCGAACCCATCACAAAGCACCTCTTCCCATGGCAAGAAAAATCGATCTAGTCGGCCTAACTAAACCAAAGATTCGAAGAAGAAATATGAGACTATAAGTAATCATGCATATAAGAGTTCAAAGAAGACTCAAATAATATTCATGGATAGAAACGGATCATGAACTCAAAATTCATCGGATCCCAACAAACACATCGCAAAAGTTTACATCAAATAGATCTCCAAGAGACCATTGTATTGAGAATCAAAAGGGAGAGAGGAAGCCATCTAGACTGCCTACGGACCCGTAGGTCTATGTTGGACTACTCACTCATCATCGGAGAGGCACATATGAAGAAGATGAACCCCTCCGTGATGGTGTTTAGATTGGATCTCGAGGTTCTGGAACTTGCGGCGGCTGGAATTGTGTTTCGTCGACTCCCCTAGGGTTTTCTGAATATTTGGGAATTTATAAGCGTCAGAGGCGGTGGAGGGGGGCCCCGTGGAGGGCACAACCCACCAGGGCGCGCCGGGGGCCCCCTAGCGCGCCCATGTGGGTTGTGGCCTCCACAGCCCACCTCTCTGGTACTTCTTTGGCCCACTGGGTGTCTTCTGGTCCAGAAAAAATCTCCAAAAAGTTTCGGCGCGATTGGACTCCGTTTGGTACTGATATTCTGCGAAGTAAAAAACAAGCAAAAACAGTAACTGGCACTTTGGCACTATGTCAATAGGTTAGTCCCAAAAAATGATATAAAGTTGTCATAAAATGATTGTAAAACATCCAAGAATGATAATATAACAGCATGGAAAAAGCAAAAATTATAGATACGTTGGAGACGTATCAACAACCATGAGAAAGAGAAAGGAACCATTCCTTGGCCTCGCCTTTTAGCGAGAAAGGGAAAAGCTTAAGGATATAATAGTAGCGTATCTTTTCTTCATTAGTAAATAAAGCAGCAATATCATTCAATTTCATGATATGTTCAACAACAGTTTCAGTTTCATAACCATGGAAGGATTAGACTCTACTATAGGAATCAATTCAGGGTCTACAGAGAATTCATAATCCTTATCAGTGACAAATATAGGAGAAGTAGCAAATTTAGGATCATGTTTCATTTTTTCCATCATAGATTTTTCTTTTAGTTTGCAAAGTAGTTTCCTCAAGTCATCTCTATTCTCACAAGCAAGAAAGTCCCTAGCTACCTATCCATCCATAACATAACCTTCAGGTATATCAGGCAATTCATATCTATTGGGAGAGCGAGGTGTAACACGTGATTCAAAGTCTTCATCAGTTTCAACATTTTCAACTTCTCTAGCTTTAGCAATATGAGCATCAAGTAATTCATTCAGTGGCATAGTTTCAGTTTCATCATGTGTAGCAATAGTATCATCATTAGTTTCAGAAGTAGCATCATCAAGTTCATGCGACATATCAGAACGATCAATAGGTGGTGGTGTAACAAGCTGATTCAAAATAGTAGGTGAATCAAAAGCAGAGCTAGATGGCAGTTCCTTACCTGCTCTCGTACGAGAGGGGATGATCTTAGTTTGAGTATCTTTCAGAATCTTCATAGTAGCAATTGGATATCCTCAAGTTAACATAATAAATATAGCTATGCTCCTCGACAATGGCGCTAGAAAAAGGTCTTGATAACCCAGAAGTATAGGGGATCACAATAGTCTTAGCGGGTAGTATTTCACCCTGATTTATTGATTCGACACAAGGGGAGCCAAAGAATATTTATCGGCCTTAGCAGTTGAGTTGTCAATTCAACCACACCTGGGATATCTCTCTGCAGCAAAGTTTTAGTAGCACGACAAGTAATAGTAGTAACAGTAGCAGTAATAGTGACAGCATCAATTTTGTAGCAGTTGTGACAGTAGCGGCAACAATAGTAACCTAGCAGGATTCAATATATGAAAAGCGTAGGCACGTGGATCGGTGATGGATAATGATTTAGATGACATCAATCATGTAACAGTTACACACTAGGCCGACATAGAACTAGCTCCAATTCATCAATGTAATGCAGGCATGTATTCCATATATAGTCATATGTGCTTGCGATAAGAACTTGTATGACATATTTTGTCCTACACTCCCGTGGCAGCGGGGTCCTATTGGACACTAAGGGATATTAAGGCCTCCTTTTAATAGAGAACCGGAACAAAGCATTAACACATGGTGAATACATGAACTCCTCAAACTACGGCGATCACCGGAAAGAAATCCAATTATTGTCACCTTGGGGTATGCGGATCAAGACACGTAATAGGTGCATACAACTTGCAAGATAGGGTCCAAATCACTATTATATTCATGAAAACATAATAGGTTCAGATCTAAAATCATGGCACTCGGGCCCTAGTAACAAGTATTAAGCATAGCAAAGTCATAGCAACATCAATCTCAGAACATAGTGGATACTAGGGATCAAGCCCTATGAAACTTAACTCGATTACATGACCAATCTCATCCAATCCCTTCACCGTCCAGCAAACCTACAAAGGAATTACTCACTCCCGGTGGTGAGCATCGTGGCAGTGTTGATGAAGAAGGGTTGGTGATGACAACGGCGACGAATCCCCCTCTCCGGAGCCCCAAATGGACTCCAGATTAGCCCTCCTGAGGAAGAACAGGAGGTGGCGGCGGCTCCGTCTCGTGAAACGCGATGAAATCTTCTCCCTTATTTTTTCTCCAAAGATGTGAATTTATAGGACTGGAATTAGGGTCGGGGGAGCCACGTGGGCCCCACAAGCCATCAGGGCGCGTCCAGTGGGGTGGGCGCACCCTGTTGGCTTGTGGCCCATAGGCATCCCTCTCCAGTGGATCTTCGCTCCATAATTCATTATTTATTCCAAAAATAATTCACAACAAGTTTCATCCAAGTCCAGGAACTTTTATTTCTGCACAAAAATAACACCAAGGTAGTTCTGCTAAAAACAGCGTCGGTCCGGGTTAGTTCCATTCAAATCATGCAAATTAGAGTCCAAAACCAGAGCAAAAGTGTTTGAAAAAGTAGATACGTTGGAGACGTATCATCCGCCTTAATCGAAACATCTCAAAGATGTAATCAAATCGCAGGAAGAACAGGTTCGCGAGGCATTCGTGGACATACTCGTTGTCACTGCTCGGCACATGAACCATATAAAGCGGGTATCCTGGATCATTCGAGGCGAAAAGGCTTCTCTCTGTCGACAGCACATGGTCATGCAGTCTCCTATGATCCCTAGTTATTGCAGCTAGCGCATCCGCCGATACTATTAGCTTTCCCACGACATGGAGTAATGGCGCATCTTTCATCGGTACATGTCCGCAACTCGGGTCTGCGGAGGCGGCTGGCTGCTAGAACCAACTTTGGTAGCTTTGGTGGCAGCAGAACCTTTATTCGCCGGTCTCTTCCTCTGCTTCTTCTTGTTGGGCTCAGGTGCTGGTGGGTCTGTCAGACCCTTCCTGACCACCGCCCCTAGTGTTGTCGGGCTCAGCATTGCATGATTCTGGCTTAGTTGAGCTTGGGTTGAGGCTGCATCTGGAGGCGTGTCCTGCGAGGATTGCATGAACAAAGGCTTCTTGCACTCCCGAGGACGTTACGGCTCCGGTGCATTGATACGTCTCCAATGTATCTATAATTTTTTATTGTTCCATGCTATTATATTATCATTCTAGGATACTTTTTAAGCATTTACTATTTGTTTTATATTATTTTTAAGCACTAACCTATTAACCCAGTGCCAAGTGTCAGTTATTGTTTTTTGCATGTTTTTGGATTTTTGGGAATACCGTACCAAACGAAGTCCAAATACCCTGAAACTTTTTGATGATTTTTTTTGGACCAAAATAAGACCTAGAAGCTTCGGAGGAAGAACGGAGGGCACACGAGGTGCCACCAAGCCAACAGGGAGCGCGCCCAGGGGGGTGGCCGCACCCTGATGGCTTGGGGCCACCTCCCCGCTCTCCTGGCCCTCATCTCTAGCCTATAAATTCACAAATATTCCAGAAACCCTAGAGAGCCTCCCGAAACACTTTTTCCGCTGCCGCAAGTCTCTGTTCCGCCGTGTGCCCATCTGGAGCCCTGTTCCGGTGCCCTGTCGGAGGGGGGGTCGATCACGGAGGGCCTCTACATCAACCTTGCTTCTCCCATGGTGATGTGTGAGTAGTTCACCGCAGACCTACGTGTCCGTAGTTAGTACCTAGATGGCTCTCTCTCTCTCTCTCTCTTTATGTTGTTCACCGCGATTCCCGCAGTGATCTATCTTATGTAATCAATCTTTGCGATCTGTTTGTTGGGATCCGATGAATTGTGGGTTTATGGTCAGATTATTCATGAAAATATATTGTATCCTTGCTGGTATTTTATATGCATGATTGTTATATCTTCGTAAAGCTCTCCGATCTATCGGTTTGGTTTGGCCAACTAGATTGGCCTATCTTCAAGTGGGAGTGGTGCGTTGTAGTGGTTTCAATCTTGCGGTGCTCAATCCCAGTGACAGAAAGTGACATGACACGTATTGTATTGCTGTCACTAAGGGTAAAACGATGGGGTTCATTCATATTAATTGGGTTTACTTTGACTACATCATGTCATGATCCACCAAGCATTACTCCGCTTTTACTTAATACTCTAGATGCATGTTGGATAGCGGTCGATGGGTGGAGTAATAGTAGTAGATGCAGGCAGGAGTCGTCTACTTATTTATGGACATGATGCCTATATACATGATCACTGTCATGAATAAATATTGGATAACTATGCGATTTTCTATCAATTGCCTAACAGTAATTTGTTTACCCAATGTATGCCTTCTTCAAGAGAGAAGCCTCTAGCGAACACTATGGCCCTCGGGTCTCCTCACAAATATAATTACAAAAACTCCTAAAATATTGCTGCCATTATTTAATTTCTTTTTATTTAGGTATTTATAAAATTATCTATCTATCACTACTTATCGCTTGCAAGTAACGATTTTAAGGGGATTGACAACTCTCTTGCCCGCGTTGGGTGCAAGTGTTTGCTCTTTTGTGCATAGGCGCTGAAGACGGGAGTTTGCGTGGTTCTCCTATTGGTTTGATAACCTTGTTTCTCACTGAGGGAAATACTTACCTCTACTGTGCTGCATCATCCCCTCCTCTTTGGGGAAAATCCCAACGCAATTTATAAGTTTCAGGAAGGATTTCTGGCACCATTGCCGGGGAGCATCATCAAATTCCTATCAAGTACCTTCTCACAAATTATCATTCACTTGTTATACTTTGATTTGCTATTATATTTTGCTTGCTATAAAAATCAAAAATACAAAATATATATATTTGCTTGTTTGCTTAGTTATCTAGTTTACTCGTTTGCTTGCTAGTTTACTTGCTTCGTCACCATGTATAAAGATACTACTAAGTTGTGTGACTTCTCAAATACTAATAATAATGATTTTATTAGTACACCTATACCACCCGGCACTAGTGCGGAGTTTTATGATAGTAATGCTGCATTGCTAAATTTGTGATGAAAGAACAATTTTCGGGAAGTCCTGATGAGGATCCCGCTTCTCATCTCAACACATTTGTTGAATTATGTGATATGCAAAAGAAAAAGGACATGGATAATGATGTGGTCAAATTGAAATTATTTCCTTTTTCACTAAGAGATAAAGCTAAAACCTGGTTTTCATCCTTGCCTCACAATATTATTGGAACATGGGATAAGTGTAAGGATGCTTCTATTGCCAAGTATTTTCCTCCCGCTAAAATTATATCTCTTCGAAACCAAATTATGAATTTTAAGCAACACGATCAAGAACATGTTGCACAAGCATGGGAGAGAATGAAAATGATAATTAGAAATTGTCCCACTCATGGCTTAAACTTATGGATGATTATACAAAATTTCTATGTTGGACTGAACTTTGTGTCTAGAAACCTTCTAGATTCTGCTGCAGGTGGTACCTTTATGGAGGTGACATTAGGAGATGCTACAAAAGTTCTGGACAATATCATGATAAATTATTCTCAATGGCACACCGAGCGAGCTCCAACTGGTAAGAAGGTAAATTTTGTCGAAGAAATTACTACTTTGAGTGATAAAATGGATGCTCTTATGAATATGATTACAAACAAGGATGATCAAGTTGATCCTAATGATATGACATTGTCTACTTTTCTTGAGCAAAATAATGATGCTATTGATGTGAACTTTGTCTCGTGAAATAATTTCAACAATAATGCTTATAGAGGTAATTTCAATGCTAGGTCGTACCCCGGTAATTCCTCTAATAACTATGGAAATTTTTATGGTGAAACTCATTCAACAATAATAATAGGATACCTACTGATCTTGAGAATACCATTAAATAATTTATTAGTTCTCAAAATATTTTCAACACTATGGTAGAAGAAAAGTTGCATAAAGTTGACGATATGGCTAGAAACGTGGATAGGATTGCTCATGATGTGGAAACTCTTAAAAGTAAAACCTTGCCACCCAAGCATGATATTAATGAGTCTATTAAATCCATACAAATACCTATTAATGACAGTAAGGAGAGGACCGCGAGGTTGAGAGCTAAGCGAAAATTCTTAGAAAAGGCTCTTCCACCCAGTTTTTACCGTAATCATGATGAAGATCTTAAAATGATTGGTACTTCTCCCATTGAATATTTGTTTACTAATCTGAAAATAGATGATAAAGGGACTGGAGATGAGTCAACTTTAGCTAGAAGGCATCCCGTTTGTTCGGAGGGTGATGATCTTAATGATAAAAATGAAAAAGTGGGTTTGGAGAGGTCAAAACTTCAACTAGTGATGTACACACTATCTTGGATCACAAGGACTTTAATTATGATAATTGCTCTTTAGGAGAATGCATTTCCTTCCTGCAATCCATTATTATCTCACCCAATGCTAACGAACAAAACAAGGCTTTTACTAAACATATCGTAGAAGCTATGCTAAAGGCTCATGAAGAAAAACTTGAGTTAGAAGTTTCTATTCTAGAAAGGTGAATGATGAATGGGAACCTACTATTAAAATAAAGCTTAAGGAATATGAGTGCAATGCTTTGTGTGAACTTGGTGCTAGCGTGTCTACTATACCGAAATCTTTATGTGATGTGCTAGGTCTCACCGATATAGATGAATGTTCCCTTAACTTGCACTTAGCAGATTCCACTATTAAGAAACCATTTGGTAGAATAAATGATGAGGTGTGAGCATTTTTATGTCTGAAATGAAATCATATCGTGTTGTTCGAATTGGGGGCGCACGATGGTTAACTCCTCCCAACCTCCTCCATAGGGGCATGTGGTAGTGCTTTCCTTACAGAGAGCTAATAAGGCTTCACAGTAAGTATATGTGTTTTTTATGACTAATGTGAGTCCATGGATATACGCACTCTCACCTTTCCGTAATTTGGTAGACTCCTCAGTACCATGCATTGCCCTTTCTCACCTCGAGATTCGGTGCAAACTTCGTCGGTGCATCCAAACCCCGTGATATGATTCGCTCTATCGCACATAGGCCACCTTATATCTTCCTCAAAAGAGCCACCAGGCCTACCTATCATGGCATTTCCATAGTCATTCCAAGATATATTGCCATGCAACTTCCACCGTTCCATCACATGACATGTGTGTTCATCATCATATTGCTCTGCATGATCATATAGAGCTAACATAGTATTTGTGGCATAGCCACCGTTCATCATTGATTACATGTTACGCTAGATCATTACACATCCTCGTACACTGCCAGAGGCATTCATATAGAGTCATATTGTTCTTTATGAGTTATAATTTCAAGTTGTAAGTAAATAAAAGTGTGATGATCATCATTATTAGAGCATTATCCCATTGAGCAAAGGATGATGTAGACTATGATTCCCCCACAAGTCGGGATGAGACTCCGGACAAAAAATAAAAAATGGGGAAGGCCAAATGAGCCCACCACAAAAAAGGAAAAAATGAAAAGAAAAGAAAAATTGAGAGAAAAAGAGAGAAGGGACTTTGCTACTATCCTTTACCACACTTGTGCCTCAAAGTGGCACCATGTTCTTCATTCAGAGAGTCTCCAATTTTGTCACTTTCATATACTAGTGGGAATTTTTCGTTATAGAATTTGGCTTGTATATTACGATGACGGGCTTCCTCAAATCCCCGAGGTCTTCATGAGCAAGCAAGTTGGATGCACACGACTTAGTTTCATATTTGAGCTTTCATACACTTATAGCTCTAGTGCATCCGTTGCATGGCAATCCCTACTCCTCGCATCGATATCGATTGATGGGCATCTTCATAGCCCGTTGATTAGCCTAGTTGATGTGAGACTTTTCCACCTTTTGACTCCTTTGATATCTACCACCATATTCTATTCCACCTATATGCCATATCCATGGCTCACGCTCATGTATTGCGTGAAGTTGAAAATGCTGAAGCGCGTTAGAAGTACGATCCAATTGCCTGGGTTGACATTGGGGTGCTCATGATTTATACTTATGCGGTGAAGACGGAGTCATTCCATGCTTAATATGATAAAATGAGTAGGTGATAACATTCTTTAATGATCGTATATTTTGAAATGGTAGTGATTGTGCTTCTTATGTTCATGGATATTATTATGTTAATATTAAGTGATTCATCGTTTCTCAATATCTACACCTAAAAGAGATTACATGTTAGGTAGCATGCCACATCAAAAATTCCGTTTTTATCATTTACCTACTCGAGGACGAGCAGGAATTAAGCTTGGGGATGCTGATACGTCTCCGATGTATCTATAATTTTAATTTTTCATGCTATTATATTATCAATCTTGAATACTTTATATGCAATTATATGCTATTTTTGGGACTAACCTATTAACTCAGTGTCCAGTGCAAGTTTCTGTTTTTTGCCTATTTTTGGACTTTTCAAAAAATCAATATCAAATGGAGTCCAAATTGGATAAAAATTAACGGGATTTATTTTTGGACCAAAAGAGACCCAGGAAGCTTCGGGAGGAGGCCAGAAGACCCACGAGGTGGCCACGAGCCACCAGGGCGTGCCCCTGGCTCGTGAGCCCCTCATGGCACCTCCTGACCTAATTCCACTTCTATATATTCCCAATTGTCCCAAAAACATTAGAGAGACACCCGAAACCATTTTTCCACCGCCGCAAGTCTTTGTTCTTCCACGATCCCATTTGGAGGCCTTTTTCGGTACTCTGTCGGAGGGGGAATCCATCACGGAGGCCGTCTTCATCAACCTTGTTGCCTCCATGATGATGTGTGAGTAGTTCACCATAGGCCTACAGGTCCATAGCTAGTATCTAGATGGCTTCTTCTCTCTCTTTGATCTTCAATACAAAGTTCTTCGAGATTCTTGTGATGATCTATCGGATGTAATCTTCTTCTGCGGTGTGTTTGTTGGGATCCGATGAATTGTGGGTTTATGATCAGATTATTCATGAAAATTAATTGAGTCTTCTCTTAATTCTATTACGCATGATTGTTATAGCTTTTCAAGTCTGTCCGATCTATCGGTTTGGTTTGGCCAAATAGATTGATTTATCTTTAGTGGGAGGAGTGCATTGTAGTGGGTTCAATCTTGCGGTGCCTTATATCCTAGTGATAGAAGGGGACAAGACACATATTGTATTGTTGCTACTAAGGGTAAAACGACGGGGTTTGAACATATTGCTTGTACTTACTTTGTCTACATCATGTCATCTTGCTTAAAGCATTACTCTGTTTGTCATGAACTTAATACCACAGATGCATGTTGGATAGCGGTCGATTGGTTGAGTAATAGTAGTAGATGCAGAATTGTTTTGGTCTACTTGTCACGGACGTGATGCCTATATACATGATCATTTCCATGAATACATAATCATAACTATGCGCTTTTCTATCAATTGCCCAACAGTAATTTGTCTACCCATCGTATGCTTTGCGTTCGAGAGAGAAACCTCTAGTGAATAATATGCCCCCCGGGTCTACTTAATCATATTTGCTAAAAAAAACTAAAAATACCTTGCTACAATTTATTTACTTTTTTAT
This sequence comes from Elymus sibiricus, assembly GCA_039707655.1. Taxonomy (NCBI): domain Eukaryota; kingdom Viridiplantae; phylum Streptophyta; class Magnoliopsida; order Poales; family Poaceae; genus Elymus; species Elymus sibiricus. The sequence continues at coordinate 310,453,944 of CM077671.1, forward strand.
TTATCTATCTATCACTATCAGAAGTAATCCTTGCAAGTAACGAGTTCAAGGGGCTTGACAACCCTCTTGCCCGCGTCGGGTGCAAGTGTTTGGTTTTGTGTGTGCAGGTATTGTTGACGTTAAGTTGTCATGATTCTCCTACTGGTTTGATAACCTTGGTTCTCACTGAGGGAAATACTTATCGCCGCTATATTGCTTCACCCTTTCTCTTGAGGGAAAAACCCAACGCAGCTCACAACTAGCATCTATCACACATAAGCCTCCTTATGTCTTTCTCAAAACAGCCACCATATCTACCTATCATGGCATTTTCATAGCCATTTCGAGATATATTGCCATGCAACTTCCATTGTTCCGTTTCATGACATGGGTGTTCATCGTCATATTGCTTTGCATGATCATATAGAGTTGGCATGATATTTGTGGCAAAGCCACCGTTCATCATTGTAATACAGGTTACACTAGATCATTGCACATCCTCGCACACTGCCAGAGACATTCATATAGAGTCATATTTTGTAATAGGTTTTTATCGAGTTGTAAGTAAATAAAAGTGTGATGATCATCATTATTAGAGCATTGTCCCATTGAGCAAAGGATGATGGAGACTATGATCCCCCCACAAGTCGGGATGAGACTCCAGATGAAAAATAAAAAATGGGGGAGGCCAAATGAGCCCACCACAAAAAAAACAAAATTTGAGAGAGAAAGAGAGAAGGGACTTTGCTACTATCCTTACCACACTTGTGCCTCAAAGTGGCACCATGTTCTTCATATAGAGAGTCTCCAGTTTTGTCACTTTCATATACTAGTGGGAATTTTTCGTTATAGAACTTGGCTAATGATTCCTCCAAAGAATTAGGATGAGGTTCCAGACTATGAGAGATTACAAAAAGGGGCAATGCTACTATCCTTTTACCACACTTGTGCTTCAAAGTAGCACCATGTTCTTCATATAAAGGGTCTCCTGATTTGTCACTTTCATATACTAGTGGGAATTATTTTTTGTTATAGAACTTGGTTGTATATTCAGATAACGAGCTTCCTCGAATGCCCCAGATCTTCATGACCAAGCAAGTTGGATGCACACCCACTTAGTTTCAGTTTGAGCTTTCATATATTTATATGTCTAGTGCATTTGTTGCATGGAAATCCCTACTCCTCGCATTGATATCGATTGATGGTCTTCTCCATTGCCTATCGATCCGCCTAGTTGATGCGAGACTTTCTCCATTTTTGTCTTCCCTCATCGATTTCTACCACCATACTCTATTTCACCCGTAGTGCTATGTCCATGGCTCACGCTCATGTATTGAGTGTAGTTGAAAATGCTGAAGCGCGTGAAAAAGTATGAACCAAATCCCTTATTTGACACCGGGTTGATCATGATTTGTACTTGTGTTAGGAAGATGGAGTCATGCCATTGCTTACATAATTCAATGAGTAGGGATAACATTCATTAAGCATCGTATATTTTCAAACAGTAATGATTATGTTCTTATATTCATGTATATTATTATGTTGATATTGATTACTTCATTGTTTGCCAATATTCATTCCGTACAAAAGATTCCATGATAAACAAGCTAGGTAGCATTCAACAAAAAATATCTATCTTTATCATTTACCTACTCGAGGACGAGCAACAATTAATCTTTGGGATGCTGATACGTCTCCAACGTATCTATAATTTTTGATTGCTTCATGCTATTATATTATCAATCTTAGATACTTTTTATACAATTTTATATCATTTTTGGAACTAACCTATTAACCGAGTGCCTAGTGCGAGTTGCTGTTTTCTGCCTGTTTTGGTTTTACAGAAAATCAATACCAAATGGAGTCCAACGTTATGAAACTTTTTGATGATTTTTTCTTGACCAGAAGACACCCTAGAAGCTTCGGGGGGAGTCCAGACGACAAACGAGGAGATGGAAAGACAACAGGGCGCACCCTGATGTCTTGTGGGCCCCTCATGGTTCCGTCTGACCTAATTACATTTTTATAAATTCCCAAATATTCCAAAAATCCCAGAGAGCCACCCGAAACAAACTTTCCGCTGCCGCAAGTCTCTGTTCTTCCGCGATCCCATCTGGAGGTCTTTTCCGGCACCCTACCGGAGGGGCAATCGATCATGGAGGGCTTCTACTATACGTGTCCATAGTGATTAGCTAGATGACTTCTTCTCTCTCTTTGATCTTCAATACCATGCTCTCTTCGGAGATCTATTCAATGTAATCCTTTTGTGCGGTGTGTTTGTTGGGATCCGATGAATTATGAGTTTATGATCAAATTATTCATGAAAAGTAATTAAGTCAAATCTTAATTCTATTATGGGTGATTTATATAGCTATGTAATGTTTTTTTTATCTATGGGCTTTCCTTGGCCAAGTTGATCTACCAATCTTCAGTGGAAGTGGTGCATAGTAGTGGGTTCAATCTTGCGGTGTCCTCACCTCGTGACAGAAGGGATAGCGAGGCACGTATTTGTATTGTTGCCATTAAGGATAAACCGACGGGGTCTGAACATATTACATGTCTTTCTTTGTCTATATTATGTCGTCTTGCTTAAAGAGTTGATGTCTTTGTTATGAACTTAATAACATAGTTATTTCATCTTTCTTAAAGAGTTGATGTCTTTGTTATGAACTTAATAACATAGATGGAGGCAACAGCCGGTCAATTTGTGAAGTAATAGTAGTAGATGCAGGCAGGAGTTGTCGATTGGTGAAAGTAATAGTAGTAGATGTAGATAGAAGTCGGTCTACTTGTCACGGACATAATGCCTATGTATATGATCATGCCATGAATATCGTCATAATTATTTATTTTTCTATCAATTGTCCAAGATTAATTTGTCTACCCATCGTATGCCATGCTAAAAAAGAGAAGCCTCTAGTGATAATTATGGCCCTCGGGTCTACTTAAATCATATTACAAAAACCAAAAATACCTTGCTGCAATTTTATTACACTTATTTTATTTTGTAATCTATCTATCTACCATTATCATATTTAATTCTTGATATTCAACAAGTACAAGGGGATTGACAACCCTCTTGACTGTGTTGGGTGCAAATATTTGCTCTTTTGTGTGTAAGTGCAGCAAATCGATTGTTTGGTTGTACTCCTACTGGTTCGATAAACCTTGGTACTTAACCGAGGAAAATAATTTTCGCTACTTTACTACACCATCCTTCCTCTTCGGGGAAAATCCTAACACGCCTCAAGTAGCAATCGGCGTGGATGTCGTAGCGGTGACTTCAAATTTGATTGTAGGACGTCAGCTCTATGTTTGCTCGGTTGACGGAGCCGGTGGCTCAACTGATGTGTGGCCTTGGATTCGGCATGTGCGATGATGTAGGATCGAAAGTATGTCTAGAGGGGGGGGGGGTGATTAGACTACTTGAGCAAATAAAAATTCTACCTTTTCCCAATTTTAAGTGTTGGCAGATTTTAGCAATTATAGCAATTCAAGTACACCCTACACATGCATGTCTAAGAGTATAGCAGTGGAAAGTAACAACAAGCATATGTAGTAGAGGGTAGGAAGGAAGATCAAACGCAATTTGAAGACACAAAGATTTTTCCCGTAGTTCCGATAGGTGGTGCTATCGTACGTCCACATTTATGGAGTCTTCAACCCACGGAGGGTAACGGTCGCGAGAGTCCACGGAGGGCTCCACCCATAAGGGTCCACGAAGTAGCAACCTTGACTATTCCATAACGGCTTCCGTCCACGAAGGACTAGCCTCACTATGGGTAGATCTTCACGAAGTAGGCGATCTCCTTGCCCGTACAAACTCCTTGGTTCAACTCCACAACACGAAGTGGGAGGCTCCCAAGCGACACCTAACCAATCTAGGAGGCACCACCCTCCAAAAGGTAATAGGCTCGGTAATGTCGATGAACTCCTTGCTCTTGTGCTTCAAGATGATAGACTCCTCAACACACAATCACTCTCTCATAGATTTGGCTATGGTGGAAGAGATTGATTTGGTGGAAAGCAACTTGGGGAGGCTAGAGATCAAGATTCATATGGATGGGGTGGAATGGCTTGATCTCAACACACGAGCAGGTGGCTCTCTATCAGAAAATTGGATGGGGGCAAGTATGGAATAGTTCTGAGTGCTTCGCTTTCGAGTGGGTGGTGGTGAAGGGGTATATATAGGCATCCCCAAAAATCCAACCGTTACACCTAAAGTGACCAACTCGGTGACACCGAAGTGTAAAACTCGGTGGTACCGAGTTGCTCCAAAGGTAGCAACTTTTGAATCTCGGTGAGACCGATATAGAAATCTCGGCGGTACCGATCAGGTGTCCAACGGTCAGAATCCAAATCTCGGTGACGCCGATCCAAAAACTCGGAAATTCCGATTTTGTGAATCGAGGTAACAGAAAGTTGGCAAGCTGAACTCGGTGGCACCGAAGTGGGATCGGTTGCACCGATGTGCTAGGGTTTGGCATGGCTCTGTCTGAGTTTGGGAATCGGTGGAACCGAGTGGAAAATGTTGGCTTCACCGATTTTCATGAATGGCTTTAGACAGAATTTGTGGGAGAGTTTGTGGGTGTTTTTGGTGACTATCACTTGTGCACGTGGAGCATCTTGTTCACCAACAGTACCTTACCCCCTTTTAATAGTATTGGCTTTCCTATGGACTCAAAGTGATTTCTCACAAAGTAAAATGTAGAGTCCTCTTGCTTGAAGCTCTGCCAATCCATTTCCTTGCATCTAGGGGTTTCTCCACAATCCTTTTGCCAACCCATCATTGAACTTTTCCTGAAATATGCTTGGTGGAAACATTAGTTCAATGACATATATGTTGTTATTAATTACCAAAACCACCAAGGGAGCAAATGTGCTTTCAATCTCCCCCTTTTTGGTAATTGAAGACAACATATAGATCAAAGCTTCGACATATGATATAATCAATGAATACTCGTCGCTTTGAGAAGTATGTGATAAGCAAGAGCTCCCCCTAAATTTGTGCATTATTTTAAATTTGCGTTTGAATGCAAATGCACAATCGATTAGGTACATGGGGCACTCTTCCATGTCACATACAACTTGGTGGTGTGCGAGAATAATAAGAATGAATATCATAGCACAACACAATCAAGCAAAGGTGAATGGTCATTTCATAAGCATCACAAGGATAGGAAATAGTAGCAATACACATTAAGTGTATGATCAAACACCAACAAAATTTAACACAAGCAAACCAACCAAAAGTTATCAATGTTTTTGAAAAGCGATAAAAAGCAACGCTCTCTCTCTCTCGAAACCTAAAGATCTATATACATCTTCTCCCCCTTTGGCAACAAGTTACCAAAAAGTTCAAAGGTATATAACTAAGCACTCTTCTGGGGCTGATCTCCTCCGGTGGCTGATGAAGTAGTCGAGACAACGGCATCAGCGAAGACTTCTGCAGACATCATGGACGGAGTCGGAGTAGCAACTGGAGGTGCTGGAGGAGCTGAAGGAGCTGAAGCAGGAGCTGATGAAGAAGGTCTAGACTCTGGAACTGGCACTGTAGCAGATCTGGGCTGAGTCCTGAACTGAGTGGCTGTCCTGAGATGTGGACTATCCTCATCATCATCAGTAGTGTGGGGACTGGGCACGCCATCAACTTCCTTCTTGAGCTCATTCATAGTCACTGTGAGATCATCCACCTTGTTGTTGAGAATATGGAATTTGGTGTCAACAATCCTCGAGAGGCTCTCCTGGTTCTTCAGAATGTTCCCGATGTCCTTCTGCATGCTGAGCACAGAACTAAGTAGGAGATCCATCTGCTCACTCCTAAACTTTGGCACCTGAGAACTGGAGTCTCTGGCTGCCTCTGCCTGTGCCTGTGCTGTAGCTGAGATGGGATGATCTGGGTTCATCACCACAACGTTGTCTTCTAGCTCTGGCAAAAGTGGAAAATGTGGTCGGTCAAGTGCAAATATGTGCTTCTCCAACTTGGAGTTGATAAGCATCTGAATATAGGGTGCATAGCAACATGAGCGCTTCTGATCAGCAGCAACCCTCTTTACAGTCTCCACAATCAAATCCATCACTCTGAATCTTGTATGTTGATCTAGATGGAGCAGCATGTTGATAGAATATCCTCTTATCATCTTCTCATCTCCAGACTTAGGCATCAAGGTATGCCTTAAGGTAGTGTTGATCGTGCGTAGACCAGCCTGGAGGAAATAGATAGATCCTAGCTTGTGAGACTTCAGATGTGCAGCAGGAATCTCATTGTACATATTCTTCATGGCATTGTGGCTTGCCTTGGGCTCAGAGTATACATCAAAGTCTCCGTCTTGCACCTGTGGAGCTCCTAAAATGGCAGCACACTCATCAATTGTGGATTCATACCTGGCACCTTCAGTCATCCACACAATTCTACCATCTCCATAGAAATGAGCAGTGGAGTAGAATTGCATGATCATTTCATCATTCCAGGCTGTGAACTCCTTGCCAACAAACTTATCAAGTCCAATGCAATGAAAGTTGTCTTGCACACTTGGGAAGTAATCCTCATTGTCCTTGATGTACTTCCAGTCCACATACCTCATATCACTTATAGCAGGGCTCTTGTCAAGCAAAATTGTTTCATAAAAGTCTTGTTGTTCTTTTGTATAGAACCTGTAGTCCACAACAGTCTTCCTCCTCTGTGAATATGGATCAATAGCTCTCCACTCTCTCAAACCTGAGTCCTTCCTCTTCTTCATATCCTCAGCTAGCAAGTGGCTGGCATTATGCTCTGGAAGGTGTGGCCTTAGCTTCATCAAAGCTGACATAGCATCCTCCTCAACATCTCTGGAGGTAGATCCCTTGTTCTTCTCAGAAGCTGGAATCTCTCTAGATGTCCTCTTTGGTTTAGGGCTATGGGCTTCTTGGATCCAGCTGGCTTGCCCTTGGGAGCTGCTTGGCTAGGCATAGCATCAGACATCAATTTCTTCTTCTTCTTGGGAGGAGCATTGGTAGCTGGCTCTTCCTCCTCTTCTTCAGCAGTAGCCTCTGCTGGGTCCTCATACATTGAGGTAGGCCTGCCCACAACATGAATTATCCTCTTTCTGTTGTTCTTCTTCTCCCCAGCCTTCTTAGGCATAGACTTCTTGGAGGGCTCAACGGTCATTGTTGCCCTAGCACTCTTTGGTGCTCTCACTAACCCTGAGCTAGCATACTCTTTCCTTATAGCCTTCTTCTTGGAAGTAGTGGCAGCAGCAGTGCTCTTGGCAGTATCATCTTTCTTGGATAGCTCCTCAGGTATAAAGTCTTCATCTTCCTCATCTCAGTTGAGCTTCCTTCTTGCCTTAGTTGCAGCTTTGGGCAGATCAGGTGAGCTAGGAACATCATCAAAACTCCCTTCAGGACTAGTGCCTCAGCTCATGTCAACACTTTTCTCTCTGAAGTCATTTTGGCTATCATCAGAACCTGACATCTCTGACCCTGTGAAAGGAGTATAGAAAAGTGGATTGAGTCATCACAAAATTTCAGAAGGTTTTCTCAAAGATTTGAGCTAAAATTTCTCAAGATTTGCATTCTGCCAAGTGAATTTCGGTACTACCGATGCAAACTTTTCAGACCCACCGAGACAAACAACCTGCTAAACAGAAACTTGGCATCACTTTCGGTGAGACCGAAAATGGGCACTCGGTTTCACCGAGGTTGTTCTCAGTTGACCTAAAAAGGGAATCGGTGATGCCGATTCTTTTGCTTCGGTGTTACCGAGATTCAAGTTGCGGACGGCAAACCCTAAAAAATTGTTCGTTCGCTAGTCTAATGAAATCTTTAGTGGATAGATCGATCTCAAACTTTGTCTTATCGATGGAAAAGTCCTAATGCGCAAGATTAGGAGACGAGAGCGCATGAGGGGTCGAAATCGTACCCTAACTCGGTGACGATCTCGCTACGGCGGCGACGGGGGGAAAGAATCCGTCGACGGCGTGGACTTCCAACGGCGGAGGCGCTCGGGAAGACGAAGGCGATGACCAGGGGTCTTGTTTGGCAGCTAGGGTTTTTGGAGGGGATGACGTTTGAGAAAGTAATTTCAAAAGTCGGGTCCACCTCTTTATATACCCGTGGCTGCCGGTGACACCGGTTCTAACTTTTCGGTGTCACCGAGTTTCTCTACTGTCAGCTGACAGGGAAACTCGGTGTAACCGAGAAGATGGAATCGGTGATACCGAGTATGAAAACCAGATCAACCCTAGGCATTCGGTGATACCAAGAATTTGGTATTGGTTCCACCGAGATGCACTTGGGAGATTTTAATGGTCAGTCCTTTGTCGATACGGAACTCTGAGTGCTCCTCACATAGAGAGATCGAAAAGTACTTGTTCAAATTTTGTGATGCAGCAAGAATGGAATATGAGACGAGAAAGCATAGATAGCTAGAGAGTGGTCCTAGGCATTCTTGTCCATCCAATTGGCAAAAGAAAAATCAAAAGCCAAATAGCAACAATTGGATGTCCTCGAATGGATAAATAAATGCGGACCAACATGCTCACACAATAAGATGTCAAATGAAATCATGGCAAGCATGCACATACATACTAGCATCTATCAAGCATTTTGGTGATGACGGAGTCATCTATATATGAGTATATTGACTTAGGAGCCAAGTAAGAATACTTGATCATAGGTCATACTCATCGTTTAAGCACAAGTGGGGTTACCACTTTTACATAAAGCATTTAATGTTGTCACATTCTAAGAGATGCTTTAACTCAAGTCTTAGAGTAAAGCTCCCCCTTGATGTGACATCCCCCCATAGGAGGGATAAACTAACCTTGGGTTTGTCGTAGAAGACTTCATGTGGGTGATGTAGTGGTGGATGCTCAAGGTTAATGAAGATCACCAAGAGTTGGGAGCATCCTTGTTGTTTCCTTACTCTTCTCACCTACATGGGTTAGTCCCAACATACAAGAGACAAATACAAGGATATCTATGGACATGGAGTGCAAAGCATACATGATGATGTCCATGGATTTGTTGATTACCTTGTCCCTTACTTACCTTTGAGGGAATGTGTGTCTCGTTTAACTATTGCATGATGTTGACGTTGATTGCAACTAGTTCTTGCCAATAATGAATGTGAGCGAATTTCATTGGCGGAGTCACCCCTCGAGAACTTCTCTAGTTCTTCTTCTTGGGGACCCACATCAACTTGATGGGGATCCTTGGTGTTGAAGTGGTACTTGTAGAAGTTGAGCTTGAAGTAGCCTTGGGAACCCACTCCACCAAAGCTTGGGATTCATCTTCATATGAGTCAATGTCCTCTTGAAGCTTGTCCTTGCCCTTGAGCTCGTGGTCTTGTGGTGGAAGGTCATCTTGAGTGTTTGTTCCCTTGGGAAGAGTATATTCATACTTCTCCCTTTGAGGAGCAAACTTGGGATTGGGGTATTGACCTTCTTCCCATTCAACTCCATTTGCGTTGAAGTAGCCAATGCCATGGTTCTTCCGGTATCCTCCGTGCTTGCGTACAATTTCCTCAAATTGCTTACACCCGGCAAGACTTTTGTAGATACCTTTCTATATAATTCTTTTCAATAAATCGTTTTCTTGCTCAAGTGTAACTTGGCTAAGAGAATCATCATTAGTGGAATCAATAGAGCTACTAGAAGCAACATCATTAGGTTTAGCATTTTTATTGTTGCTACTAGATGAAGAACCTTTCTTGCCTTTGTTATTAGTTTGTTTAGGTTTAACTTGTGGCATGAATGTAGACAAGAGTAATCGTTTGGCTAGATAAGATGAAGTCTTCTTTCGGAGATCGTCATTAATAGCTTTAAGAAACTCATGTTCTTGCTCCAAGGTAAGCTTCTCGAAGCGTAGCTTCTCATGAGTCCTTACAAGCTCTCTATGATCTTCTAGAGTAGATTCATGAGCTAACTTAAGAGTGTTTAATTCTTTAGTTAGTTGTTCTATTTTCATCTTATCATCATCAAGCGACTTATCTTGACTAGCATGAAAATTATCAAGTTCATTTTGACTAACATCACTAGTTTTATCAAAGAGCAAGTCATCATCACCAAGTAAATCATCTTCATCACTATTGAAATCAAGATACTCGGGATGTGATACCTTGGGGCCTTTAGCCATGAAGCAACTTCCACTCCCTTCATTTGGTGAATCAAATAGATCATAGGAGTTGGTAGTCACTAGTGCAAGTCCGGCAACACCTTAATCTTGACTATAGTCGGAGTTGGAGTGATAGCTTCTCTCGGAGTTGTTGTCGGATTCGGAGCCGGAAACCCATTCACCAACATGAGCTTGATGTCTTCTTCTTGAGTAGCTCTTGGTGTACTTGTCCTTCTTCTCCGAGTCCCTACTTCTCCTTGAGGGTCTTCGTTCATAACGATCATCTCTACTCCTTCTCAGTCTTTGAGGTGATTCGTTTCTTGAGCTTCGTCTTCTAGGTGACTCTTCTCTTCGTTTGTAGGGAGCCGTGCACTCATTGGAGTAGTGTCTGGGCTTCCCACAATTGTAGCAGTTTCGGTCACGACTTGACGAACGCTTCTCTTCATATCTTGAGTTGGAGCTTCGTTCTTTGCCTCTATTCTTGTAGAACTTGTTGAATTTCTTGACCATGAGGCTTATCTCTTCATTGGTGACAAGGTTGTCGCTTGAGGTTACGGGAGCATCACTTGTGGATTTGTAAGCACCGCTAGACTTGTTGTGAAGCTCTTCTTTGTCTTTGAGTGTCATCTCATGAGCAACAATCCTTCCAATGACTTCCGTAGGCTTGAGATCTTTGTAGTTGGGCATCATTTGGATCAATGTGCACACGGTGTCGTATCTCTCATCCAAAGCTCGAAGTATCTTCTTGATGATGAATTTGTCGGTCATTTCTTCGCTTCCTAAGCCGGCAATCTCATTGGTGATGAGAGCTAGCCTAGGGTACATCTCAGCAACTCCTTCACCATCCTTCATCTTGAACTTGTCAAGCTGACTTTGAAGAACATCCAACTTGGATTCTCTCACGGATTCGGTACCTTCATGCATATCAACCAAAGTATCCCAAATCTCGTTTGCATTCCCAAGACGGCTGATTTTGTTGAATTCTTCGGGGCATAGGCAGTTGAAGAGAATATCACATGCTTGAGCGTTGTATTGCAACATCTTCAATTCATCCGCGGTTGCTTCACGATCCAGTTCCTTTCCATCACCAAAGAATTCACCTTGCAAGCCAACACGAACAACAGCCCAAACGGCGGGGTTATGACCACAAATATGCATTTTCATTTTGTGCTTCCAACTAGCAAAATTTGTGCCATCAAAGTACGGACCTCTACGGAGATAATTTCCCTCACTAGACGCCATACTCTCCTAGGTTGTGAGATCAATGCAATGGAGACCAAAGCTCTGATACCACTTGTAGGATCGAAAGTATGTTTAGAGGGGGGTGATTAGACTACTTGAGCAAATAAAAATTCTACCTTTTCCCAATTCTAAGTGTTGGCAGATTTTAGCAATTATAGCAATTCAAGTACACCCTACACATGCATGTCTAAGAGTATAGCAGCGGAAAGTAACAACAAGCATATGTAGTAGAGGGTAGCAAGGAAGATCAAACGCAATTTGAAGACACGAAGATTTTTCCCGTAGTTCCGATAGGTGGTGCTATCGTACGTCCACGTTTATGGAGTCTTCAACCCACGGAGGGTAACGGTCGCGAGAGTCCACGGAGGGCTCCACCCATAAGGGTCCACGAAGTAGCAACCTTGACTATTCCATAACGGCTTCCGTCCACGAAGGACTAGCCTCACTATGGGTAGATCTTCACGAAGTAGGCGATCTCCTTGCCCGTACAAACTTCTTGGTTCAACTCCACAACACGAAGTAGGAGGCTCCCAAGCAACACCTAACCAATCTAGGAGGCACCACCCTCCAAAAGGTAATAGGCTCGGTAATGTCGATGAACTCCTTGCTCTTGTGCTTCAAGATGATAGACTCCTCAACACACAATCACTCTCTCACAGATTTGGCTATGGTGGAAGAGATTGATTTGGTGGAAAGCAACTTGGGGAGGCTAGAGATCAAGATTCATATGGATGGGGTGGAATGGCTTGATCTCAACACACGAGTAGGTGGCTCTCTATCAGAAAATTGGATGGGGACAAGTATGGAATAGTTCTGAGTGTTTCGCTTTCGAGTGGGTGGTGGTGAAGGGGTATATATAGGTATCCCCAAAAATCCAACCGTTACACCTAAAGTGACCAACTCGGTGACACCGAAGTGTAAAACTCGGTGGTACCGAGTTGCTCCAAAGGTAGCAACTTTTGAATCTCGGTGAGACCGATATAGAAATCTCGGCGGTACCGATCAGGTGTCCAACGGTCAGAATCCAAATCTCGGTGACGCCGATCCAAAAACTCAGAAATTCCGATTTTGTGAATCGAGGTAACAGAAAGTTGGCAAGCTGAACTCGGTGGCACCGAAGTGGGATCGGTTGCACCGATGTGCTAGGGTTTGGCATGGCTCTGTCTGAGTTTGGGAATCGGTGGAACAGGGTGGAAAATGTTGGCTTCACCGATTTTCATGAATGGCTTTAGACAGAATTTGTGGGAGAGTTTGTGGGTGTTTTTGGTGACTATCACTTGTGCACATGAAGCATCTTGTTCACCAACAGTACCTTACCCCCTTTTAATAGTATTGGCTTTCCTATGGACTCCAAGTGATTTCTCACAAAGTAAAATGTAGAGTCCTCTTGCTTGAAGCTTTGCCAATCCATTTCCTTGCATCTAGGGGTTTCTCCACAATCCTTTTGCCAACCCATCATTGAACTTTTCCTGAAATATGCTTGGTGGAAACATTAGTTCAATGACATATATGTTGTTATTAATTACCAAAACCACCAAGGGAGCAAATGTGCTTTCAGATGATTGTGTTTGTGAGTTGGAGCAACGCTCTAGAGAGAGTTGCATTGTATCGTTTTTTGCCCGGTTTTTCCTAATTAATCAGGCAACCTTTTTCTTTTTAATGAATATAGGAATCCTACAATTTCAAAAATAATAATATCGTATTTTCATAAAAAAAACTATCATTTTTTTAGAAGAACAACACACTTTATTTCATGTCTCAATCTTTAAGGGAATACAAAGATGATCTGGTGGATCGATGAGCCACAAATGTCGACCAATATCAAGGGTAGTGGCCATTCTAGCTAATCTATGTGCCTCACCATTGCTAGCGCGTTGCTCGTGGATGAGCTCACATCTCTGAAACTTCTGCTTCCGTTCGTTGATCTACTCTAAGATCATGCAGTATTCGCCGAGATGGATTGGATTCTTCAGGTCGTTGATGACTCTCACACAGTTAGATGCAATACGCACTTTATTCACAACCAAATCCTCGGCTAGAGCGAGTGCCCCCCTACAAGCAAATGCCTCCAATGTCGCTGGTTCAGTCAACCCATGAAATACAATAGCCGAGCCCCCCCCCCCAAAAAAAAGTCCGGTCTTGCTCCGGCATACAACGCCCACTGCCCCAGCGTTCGATGACTTGGCCACCGCTCTGTCTACATTTAGCTTTACCTCTCCCATTCCCGGTGGGATCCATGCCTTATCATGTGATGTAAACGAAGCTCTTGCAGGTCTAGCAGCTTGGTGTCTTGTTGGGATCTCCTGAAGCTCATGTAGAAACTTTATGATGAACTGATGCGTGGATAGCGGGCTCTGTAGTCCATGTTCGTGGATTACCTTTCGCCTAGCCCACCAAATAGCCCATAATGTAACTAAGACCGAGATGAAATTGGTCCTCGCTGAGTGTTCTGCAAAGGTTAAACAACCACAGTCAGTTGTCTCATCGCCATAAACAGGAAGCAACGAGTCATCGTCTCGAAGTGACCAAATGTACTTTGACATATTGCAGTCCGGCAAAGTATGCCGCCATGAGTCCACTGCAGCCCTACAAATTGGACACACCTCCTCGTCCCTCATGTGCCTCCGTTTTCGTTCCTGACCCGTGGGTAGCGACGCCCGTGCAAGCCTCCAAGCAAATATTCGTAACTTGGCCGGGACCTTAACACCCCACAACCTCTTCCACTAACGATCCCGTTGTTCTAAATCCAAGCTACCTGAGCTCCCATTGAGTCAATTTTCCCTTCTGAATTTTCTCTCCACCACCAGACGGTAACAAGAACGTACTGAGAACACTCCACTCTTCTCATAATGCCAAGCGTACAAGTCTTTTTTGTTGTTTGTAGCTAATAGGAATCTCACGTACTATCTCTGCATCCATGGGCAGCAAATGATTTTGTAGGCTCTCTTCATTCCATGTTCGCGTTGCATGTGATATCAACTCCGAAACCAATGTAGGGGGATTAGCTGAGATCATACTGATCGGTCGCATATTGTAACTCCGTGGCAGCCAGTTGTCATTCCATATGTTAGTATCCTCCCCATCACCGACCCGTTTAATCAACCCCGTCTTGAGAATATCCCGTCCCTCACAGATGGATCGTCATATCTGGACGGTCGTGATACCCTTCAACAGCTAGAATATCGGAGTTGGGATAGTAAACGGATTTCAATATGCGGGCACCGAGTGAGCTTGGGTCCTGGAGTAATCTTCATGCGTGCCTTGCTAGGAGAGCGAGGTTAAAAATATCCATGTCTCTAGTACTTGGGCATGCACATTGTCTCCCACGGGACCCATGTTGTTTTCCTTTCTCATGCTCTACCGCCCCATCAAAATTTCCGTATCAACATCGCGATGTGCTCGCACAAGCCCGTGGCAACTTGAATAAAAAAAACCTATCCTGTCCCACGGAAATCCTGTAAAATTCCAGGCCTTAACTCTTCGAAGGGCACCTGGCCTTTCCCGAGGGAGAGGTGACCCAGGGCCCAAAGATTTGTCTAGCCCACCCGTCGACTGCCAGCCCGCCACGCCCCACCGCCTCACCTCCTCACCGGAATTTTCTCAAAAAAAAAAAAAAAAAAACCTCACCTCACCGGAACCATCCCGCGCTCACCGCGCGGGCCCCACCTGCCATCCCCCGGTTCTGACCCGGGACGGGGCGCACGCGCACGCACCTCCAAATCCAAATCCGAGCACCAGCCAGACCAGTCTCCAGCTTATTTCGTTTCCCCCCTCCGCCTCGGCGCGCTCTCTCTCTAGATCCAGCCCTTAGGGTTTGCTCCTTCGACCCCGCCGCCGCCGCCATGGATCCCGACGGGGACGGCTCCTTCCACCGGAAGGAGGCCATCTCCGCCGTGCAGGACGTCGACCAGTACTACGGCGACGACGACGACTACGACGACCTCTACAACGACGTCAACGTCGGGGACGGCTTCCTCCACGCCTCCCAGCCCCCCGTCCAGCCCCAGCCGCCCGCGCTGCCTCCCAAGCAGCATCAGCTCCCCCCGCAGCAGGCGCCGCCGCCGCCGCAGCAGCAGGTTCTGCCCACCCCTTCGCTCCCGCTGCCCCCGCCGCCTCCTCCGATGGGGCACCCGGAGAAGGTCCACATCCCGGGGGTCGCGTCCGCCCCTCCCCCCATCCAAGACCGCCCCAACCCGTCCCATCTCCCTCCGCCGCCTCAGCCTCCCGTCGCCGCGGCGCCACCGCCGCCTCCCCACCACCAGATCCAGTCGGGAGGAGACGGCTTCCACCGGCAGGGAGGGGGCAACTTCGGGGGAGGACCGATAGTTGTTGGCAACGGCGGGGGTGGTGATGGCCCTGGCGCTACGACGCTCTTCGTTGGGGACCTCCACTGGTGGACGACGGACGCGGATCTGGAGGCGGAGCTGGTCAAGTACGGCCATGTCAAGGAAGTCAGGTTCTTTGATGAGAAGGCGAGCGGGAAATCCAAGGGTTATTGCCAGGTCGATTTCTTCGACCCTGGCGCTGCTGCTGCCTGCAAGGAGGGCATGAACGGCCACCCGTTCAATGGCCGCCCCTGTGTCGTGGCCTTCGCTTCGCCCAACACTGTACGCCGCATGGGTGAAGCTCAGATGAAGAACCACCAACCTATGGGTCAGCAGAATTCAGGTATGCAGAAGAGTGGTGGTAGAGGTGGTGGTGGTCCACCTGGAGGCCCGCCTGGGCCTCAGGTTGGAGGAAACTATGGCGGCAGGGGAGGGGGAGGAGCTGGTGGTGGAGGCGGTGGAGGAGGAGGTGGAGCTGGTGGTGGGAATTGGGGCAGAGGTCCAGGTGGTGGTGGGATGGGGGGTAGAGGTCCTGGTGGGAATATGAGGAATCGGATGGGTCCGGTGGGTGGCCGAGGGATCATGGGGAACGGAGGGATGGTGGCTCCACCGCCACCAATGATGCATCCCGGAGGGATGATGGGGCAAGGATTTGATCCCACTGGCTATGGTGCAGCCATGGGAAGGATGGGTGGTGGGTTTGGAGGGTTCCCTGGTGGACCTGGGGGTGGACCGTTCCCAGGCTTGATGCAGCCATTCCCACCTGTGGTTGCTCCTCATGTGAACCCAGCGTTCTTTGGGAGAGGAGGTGGTATGGGTGCTGGGGGTGTTGGGATGTGGCCAGACCCAAGCATGGGTGGTGCTTGGGGAGGCGAGGAACAATCAAGCTATGGGGATGATGCAGCATCTGATCAGCACTATGGAGAAGGTGGAAGCCATGGTAAAGAGAGGCCACCAGAGAGGGAATGGTCAGGTGCACCAGAAAGGAGGCGGGAGAGGGAAAAAGATTTGCCTCCACCACCAGAATTGCCAGAGAGAAGGCACCGTGATGAAAGGGATATGGGTCGTGAGAGGGAAAGGGAGAGGGACAGAGGAGGAGATAGGGAGAGGGAGAGGGACAGAGGAGACAGGGAAAGGGAGAGGGATAGAGGAGATAGGGACAGACACCGGGATGACAGAGATCGCCATGGTGATTATCACAGACACAGGGAGCGTGAGTCCGATCGTACTGAAGACTGGGATAGAGGAAGGTCATCTGGGAGACGAAGCAGGTCAAGGGAGGTTGATCACTCAAAGCGGCGACGAATGTCGCATGAGTGATGTACCTGGATGCCTAGCGTAGGGGCAGCGGCAATCCGAGGTGGCATATTTTTTGCACATGCCGACTTTCAACCGTTCACTGCTTATAACTGGTGGATTTTGTGTCTTCAGGGATCTGTTGTAGCATTAACTGAGATGTAAGTTCTGCTTTATCTGTTCTTGTTTTTTGTTTTGAGTGTAATCATTCTTTCATTTGGTTGTATACCTGTACGTAGCTTCCTGTCGTCGGATATCACTGTATAGCTGCATATACTTGTGTAACCTACTGTATACCATCTGTATAGCGCTCTTGTTGCTGTTGTGTATAGATTTTTCATTAATTCTTTTGTAGCTTAAAGGCATTGCTCAAGCTGGGAACTCAAGAATGTAACCTAGATTTGTAACTTGTAAATAAGCTGTTGTAGAAAACCTCCTTGTAATCCAATTTTTGTTTACATGATGTATCCTCAAAAAGGAACTGTAAAGGCTCTCACCCTGTATTCTTCAAATATGACCAGTGGTGTTTATGCTCCAGCATTTTATAAGTACTCAAGAGTAGGCCTTGAAGTTAATATAAGTTGTAAAAATACCTAATTGTATTGTTGTGGAGCTTGTAATTGCTTATGTCAGTCCTGTTCCGCACTGGGCGCTCTGACAATTAGTCGAAAGGTCCTGTGCTGGAAACAATGTTCATTCTGAGATTAGTGAACACATACTTGTCGAAGTGTGTGACTTATACCAAAGTTTCACATTTACATTAATCAAGTGCAAAGACTGGAGGTGACAAGTTGCACTGCTTCACATGTAATAACTTGTTTCCAAAGCTTGAAGTCTAGTGCTCCAGTGATCTAAGGTGTAGAAACATAATAGCCAGCATAGGTCAGACCAGAATTAGTGAAGTTATATCTTATGCCAGGACCTATCTGTACTTGATAAAAGCTTAAGTTTTACTGAATATAGAGAATGTTTCACATTTGTAAGAACTATTGTCCTGTGTTGAATATTCATGTAACAACTAAAATGAGTACCATGCTATGACTGCACTGAACCAACTAAGATTCCTTCTCAGTTGAATTGGCAAATGCGTTCGTGTATACTAGAAAACAACAAACTCATTACATTGCACTATGAAATACACTTTCCTTTTATTATGGTTTCTGGTTAGCTGCACTTTTGGACATCCTGCTCTGTTAGCTAAACAAGACCACCTTCTGTCCAAGGAAATGCCGTAACCATACAGGTTTAGGATATCCGCATACTGCTTTGCATTCAAAGTAAATCTTGTGGCAGGGAATAGCCGTTTCTTTGTGAAATTTGGAAAAAATATCTACATGCACTACCCGTAGACTCATAAAGTACTATCACCAATAGGATGTGAAGTATCTAGTGAGAAACATATATGCTTGTCTGAAAACCGTAAGCGCTGCATCTTTTCTTTTCTGCATGCATCCTGTTATGTGTTCCTTGACGGAGAATATCAAATCAAACATGATTTTATTTTGATGACATTGGTGACTGCTAGTCCCTTTTATTTAGTGATCTATACATATATTGATCTCCTTATTCGGGAATTGTTTTAGGCTGTATGAACTGTTATGCATTCTTTCCTACTTAAATAATTGTCAGAGTTATTTGATGCCAATATCTTTGAGTCTGTAACTTTCACTGCATTATCATGCTAACGGTGGAGTTGCCCCTGCTACTTTCTATTTGCCTGCTTATTTCATTGCCTAGTTGGCCGTGAAGGAGAAACATTTTGCAGCAAATACTATTATCCTGTATTATGGTTGGATGTGTTTGTTTAATCATTTCATGTTTAGGTACTTCGTGTTGAGATGAAATGTTTCGAGATATAATTTTACATTCTTTGTTTCGAAATATGTCCTTAGTTTTTTTGTACAACAAATCCATAGATAGGCCGTTCTATTTTTTGTTGGCTGCAAACTTTTTGTCGGCATCTAGCACCTGCTGCAAGTCTGTAGCTTATTTCTACTTAGCTTTATTTGCCATTAATAACTTAGTTTAGCAAATTTACTTGTAACACCATTAAGTTCACAGCCTTCATGTATTAGTTTTCATATTGAAATGCTGGTAATTGTGGTATAAAAGATAGTACTACCTCTATTCCTAAATGCAAGACGTTTTGGCAGTTTAAATGCAATTAAACTGCCAAAACGTCTTATATTAATGAACAGAGGGTGTAGTTTTTAAGGTTGTGCTGTACTGTATGTTCTGGTGCTATTTTTTTTTAACCTATTTGTATTTCTTTGCTGCTAGCCTGCTACCATGTACTGACTTGTACTCTCTTTCTCTCTTGCAGCCATACAAGCAGTTCGAATAAGTGCGAAGTCATGATTCCAGCTTCCTCGGATACAAGATGTTGCCGCCTGCCTACCTGCCTACCCTACCTGCCCCTACCTTTAATATAGTCGCTGAGTGGCATAATATTGCCGGAAAAACCTGTCAAACGTGTTGTGATTCCCCTAAATACTCATTTTGTTTACTTATTCTGCGAGGAAAGAGCACCGAGAGTGCGAGAATGTACTATTATGTATTAGGATGATCGACTGGTCTGTAACCTTGTATTATTACTTTTGCTTTCTTTTGAATTATCTCTGCTGCTGCTGGACAAGTGATCCAGCATCCAACATTCATGTGGCTTGTCCTTGCCTGGAGGTAGCTGCAGTGTTTGTTTTTTCTAGGTTTGCTGCTGTGTTGTACATCTGTATGCCATCTATGAATGCTATTTTCATTTTCGTAGTACCTGACCTAGATGTTGGTTGTTGTGCCTGCGGCTGTAGATTTGCAGCAGGTTGTAACAGCAGGAATGTACAAAGGCAGTTTTAAAAATGTTGCTAGGTTTGTCAGAAGGTAGATGTTGTAAAATACATTTTGTGAATACGGCAGCACAATGTTCTTACCTCGAGGGGTCATGTTGAACTACATTGTGTATGCTCTGTGTGACCTATGTGTGTTGGTAAATACATTTAGGCCTCCATTGGTGATTGTGTGTTTCCATCCCGAAGAGGTTTGGGATTGGTGGTCTCCTCCCTTTTCCCAATCCCCTTCCCCAATACGCCAGGTCTAATACTATGTGGATTTGCACTAGAATCTCGGTGTTTTTGGGGGTATGCCTGGGAGGCTGGGATCTTGGGTTATGCCTAGCACGCAGGGGTTGCCAGGATATACTTCTGTTCTGTGAGCTGGTATTACTCTCCTGTTCCTTTCTGTCACAAAGTCAAATGTATCTGCTTCTGAAATCAAACTCCATGCACATGGCAAACAATCGCCTGAAAGTTTGAGGATATATGTCGGATTGTAAATGTTAAAACAACAGAGAACAATAAATCGCTAGGTCGTTTACACAGGTTGAACCATCAGATGTTCACTAAAATTCACAAACTCAAATGTATCTGCTTCTGAAACCAAACTCCGTGCACGTGTATGACACCAAACCATGGCCTGAAAGTTTGAGAACATACTCCGGATTGCAAATGTTCAGACCACAGAGAACAATAATCTCTAGGTCGGCCTGCCAGGTCAAACCATCAGATGTTTACTACAATTGTACATGTTTGACATCTCTACCAAGACGCCACCCAATCATGAACTAAACATAGTTGATAACGTTACAACAACGAGATCAGAGGCATCATCAGCCCAGATCAAAAATGAGAGGATACAAACACGGATCCTCTGCGATATAAGACCTGGTGATGACAACTATCAACTCGCGTGCACATCATATCATAGGCGAAGCACGGTGACCACTGAGCCTCACGAGAGCTGCTCTGGGCATAGAGCATTGTCAATATTTCCAAGCCAAGTTAGAGTACAAAAGCTTGGAGTCTCAGTCTTGCCTCGGTTACCGCCTTCAGGAACTCCTCCGTAGGATTGTCTTTAGCGGCTGCTAGAGCCGTGACGTAGGCTGACATTTCCTGCTCCATCTTCTCCGTGTCAATATCACCTACCGTATCCTGCCTCGTAGCAAATAGGACGATCAACAAGTTAAAACATTAGTTTTAGATCAAAGCATATTTTGATAAGTTCTATTCAAATAAAGACATAATTGGTTCAAATTTTCATAGCACAAGATGTAAAAGAGTGTTGAGGAATTCACGGAAATGTAACAAGACATGAGCTTACATCGAGCTGAACTGGTTCGCATTCCAACGATGAATCGTCAGATCTCTCCGTGGGATGAGAGACTCGGTTGTTCTCTGTTATTTTCCTGAATACCTTCATCAAAGCAGAGATTTCAACATCCATATTGGCTACATCCACTTCAAGTTCCTCAACTTTTGTACTCGACATCTTTGCCTCCCATTCTAACTTCTCCAATGCTGCTTGCTTCTCTGCCAACATAATCTGCAACAACAATAGCAAATCAGAAAGTATTTAACAATGCTATTACTCAAGAAGTGATTACATTGAGTTTGTACTTTTATGATGTATCTTTTGTGACAGAGACAATCATGAATGCACTAACTAAAAGTAGCAAAATTGATATTCCCATCGAGCACTGTAGACAGTACAGGTTAGTTCAAATAGAAAGAAACGTGTTGGCATTTTTGCTCTGTTTCTTCTTCTTTAGAATCTATTGTTCAACATTAAAAGAAACTTAAAGACACATAAGCATCTTTAGCATGGCACTGAAACACAATGAGAGAAACATATATTACTAGTCAAGTAGATGTATGAGGTTTTCTAAAAATAAGGCAAATAAAGCTTAAAATCCATAGTTCCGTCTGTCCTTGTTAGATACATGAAGGCATGAACATTTCTACTCAGCATTGAATGCCAAGCAGCAGCGTAGGTAGAACCTCAAATCCGCATATTAAGTTTTTTTCCCCGGATCAGTTCAATCAAATCAAAAACAGATGGTACACGACAGGCCAACTAAAGTGGAATAACTATAGGCTCACAAAACATGATGTGCACTTGTATGTCTAACTGCATCATTTTCTGATTGTTTTTAAATAAGATATTACTTAAGCCACATTGCCTTTTATATCGAAAGACACATACAGATACAGCCGCAGAGACAAAAGAAAGAGAAGCAAATATTGTCATCTAAATGAGTAGTGTCCAATAGCATCATCTTCGTTAGTGTAAATTTCACATGAAGCAGTAATGTGGTGCTAGGATGGTTTTTCCTGAATGAAGGCGCCCTGTAACTGGTTAAGCAGTAAAATAGTGATTTGGAAATACAAACTGCAGTGGTATACCAAAACTACCAAGTCCAGTATTTTTTCGTGAATACGTATTGTTGCGTATCATTTCATTGATAGGTAGGGAGAACATACAGGTTGCCGCGCCATGGGGCGTTATCAAGTCCAGTATACCTTTGCACCATGCAACTCGGAGCCAGTAGACTCGACCAGCGATTCCTTGTCGTTAAGCTGGCTTCTCAATTCATCGACCGCTTCGTTCGCGGCACTGACCCGGCCAATCAAGTTCTCCGCGGACCGCAGAGCTTCGTCTTTCTCAAGTAGCTTGCCTTGCAGGCTACTGAGCTGCTCCTGCAGAGCAGCCTCTTCCCTCTGCTTCTGCGCCTGATCCAGCTGCTGCCGCCTCTTGGCCGGCGTGGTTCTGGTTGGCTTCACAACCTTTGGATCAGGAACCTGCACATGTGGTAGATGTTGTGGCATAAATCAAAACCACCAGTACAAACAGTAGCCACCACCACTAACAAGCACGCATCTAGTTTTGGCAGGTGCAATGAGCACTGTTTCAGGACAGTTTCCTCCTGCTGGTGTCCACTAGTCCACTCACACCGGGTCTTGCAGGAGCACAAATGCGACGCTTCTCGCCAGCAAAGACAGGCTCAAGCTTTGAACACCCAAAAACTCAGCATTCACCGAGCAAGACAAAGAAGCGATTCGGAAAGCCAAAAGATGCTTGAAAAAAGGAGATTTAGAGCGGGGTCAAGGTCAGGGTCAAGGAGGCCTCTCGCTCACCTTCTTGGCCTGATGCGGAGCCGCCGTGTACGCCATCGAGACCACCCTCCTGCACCGAGAAACACCGGGGGAAAAGAGAGAGTCAAGGACAGCTCGAGCAAGCCCCCGGAGAAAGAAATTCAAACTGGACCCCGGGCGGAAATGCAGATCGAGGGCAATGGGACCTGGAGGAGGGCGCGGAGGGGGCGAGCCCGCCCCGGATCCTGGACCTGGAGGCCGGGCCCGCTGGCTTCTCGGCCATCTCGGTCTTCCCCGGTGGCGGCGGCGGCGGGACGGGCGGCGCTGGGAGTGGACTGCGGGGGTGGCGCTGGCGGTGGTGGACCGGTTCTATGACGGAGTGCGCTAGTGCGCTGCTACCACTTCTGCCTGCGTCGTGGACCCGCGAGGTGGGGTGGGGTGGCTATGCCCGATACCGGCCTATCTGGGGGATTTTGTTCTGGGATTTATTTGTTTTGAAAACGTTTTTCGTTGGGGATGAATAAATGCTTCGCAGTCGTGTCGCCGTCGAGCAACATTCCGCCTGGCAAAAACATAGGGAACCTACGACGTGTCGGCCACCACAGAAAAACTGTAAAAAAAGGTTGCTAGATGCACGTATGGGTCGCTTTCGCCGTGATATATCTCCTCCCTCCTTTACGAAACTAGTGGACCGTTGCGCCAAATGGCGCAGAGGCACGCTAAATTCATGGCGCGATGAAAAAAATATCCATGGTTTAATCCCCTTTAATAGGAAACATGATGGATTGTTGTCTACAATGAGATGTATATACACATTTTAATTTGATAGCACAAAATATTTGCTACCATGTTCGCATTGAAAATATTTGCATTTTTCAGTGACTGTGTTTGAGCAAAAAATACATAGGCTTTTGTTTAAAAATATATGTACCTTTAAAATGGTTACTGGAAAAAGGATCTCACTTGTACCAACAGAACATCTAGTGATCCATAAATGGGGGAGGCGTTTTGGCTCCCGGGTGCAAATGCACCCGGATGAACAGTAACCCCGAAAATAATAGAAAATGTTTTTAAAAAATTCTGAAAAAAATTGTAGATGATCGTGTTGGTGTCGCAAGCATGCTTGACAATTTTCATGCGAAACGGAGCAGCGGTGTTTCGTCGGTGAAAAAAACAAATTTGGGTTGTCATTTTGTGGTGACATTTTGTCTTCGATTTGTTTTTTTTGCGCAGGCCAAAATGCTTAACTTTTTTGCCTCAAAATTTACATGTAGCATTTGTATGTGACAAAGATCACTAAGAAAAATTGTCCCAATTTTTTTGACATTTCAAAAATCATTTTCCATAGGCAGGAGCACATGCTCTTGGGAGCCGAATTGCATTTCCGTCCATAAACATACTAAATGTCCTATGAGTTCATTGGTTCAAATATCATGGCTCCATAGGATGGTCACGCAAAAAAAACGCTACTTTATGAGACTTAGCAGCAAACATGCAATGCACAAAAAAGATCAAATGGTTAATAAACTTGCCATTCGTCCTGAAGCTAGTTCGGTAAGAAAGAACATTTAGCAAAGTAAGATGGAGATTTTCTAAGCTTGTGGCAAGAATGCAATGTGCAGCACTGGATAAATCATTAATGGTGTTTTGGGGAACAATAGAAGTAAGCACTCATCGGCTATTCCGAATAAAAAACATCGCATTATCAAAATTCCCTAATCAACAAATGCAAAATAAGTACCACCTCTTCATCGCTTATGTGACACAAATCTCTCATAATCAAAAGACTTCAAAATCTCTGAAACACACACATATGTTTCGACATAAATCTTGCTCGGTAGGGAATACATGAACTATCCATTTTGTTGCAAAACAAAATAACTGACATGACGTCATAGATATCTTTCTTCATTTTATCCAAGAACTTGGCGGCAGTAATCTCCTTCCAATCGAAGAAAAATGTAAAGAAAAAAGATGAGGCAGTATGTACCCTTGCCACTGGCTAGGAGAATCTCAGCATATGAACAAGAGAAGTTTGAGATATAATCCAACTGGAGCAGTAAAGAGAAAACCAATCCGTAGCCTAGCACTACACAGAAGAAAGAGGTGGCACTGATCATGCTTCATGACAAAATGACCCATAATTCTTTCTTGAACACCATGTCACATCAAGTAGGACATGAGAAAGTAATAACATTTTAGGTAAAAGGCTAAATATATTTAGGCTGGAAACTTGTTTGCGCGGTAAGAAATATCATAACTTTAGATACATTACATGTACATTAAAAATTATTTTGAGAAGATGAACTAATAGTTTAAAAATATACTAACTAATTATATACCCCTACCTACGGAGCTGCAACCAACAAGCTCAATTTTAGCATATACATACATGACATGTCACATTCAAAATTGAGGTATACTGCAGATAACCAATTACATGCATCAATGTCTATCATATTAGCAGGAAGTGCTCCACAAGTCTGCAGTTTCCTCATGTAAAAAAATAGTGTGCCGTTTCCTTTTGGCAAAACTTCCTCTATTCCCCATCTTTTCTTAACAGTTAACAAGCAGTGGTAGCAAACAAGTGACAAATATAACAATATGTTGCAGATTTAACACCGATCGCACGTAAGCATATCTTGACTCAAACATAGCATCCAACAGTAGTTTAGTACACACTCGCACAAACCAAACTCTCAAGACAGGACATAACATTAAAGTTCGACGACACGCGACACTTAGTTCTCGGGACTTAAATTCAGAAACATGAAATAACAGCGACAGGCAGCGTAAAGAGCAGTATTGTTGCCATCCCCCGAACTTCTAAACTTCAAGCTTCATTGCTTCTGCTCCAGCGACCAGCAATAGTTATTCAGAACCGCAACCAACAAAAGAGAACATCTGGAATATGAAAATAAATTCAATTGAGTGGTTCATATGGGTAGATAGAATCATAAAGAAGATTATTATATTGATTCGCATCAGCAGGGTCCTTGTTAACAAGGATTCTGGATGTGTTATTTGATGAATAAAACAAAATCTACATGTGTTTTGTACGCCAAGTTTATTACCCTGATTCACAGCAGCAAGGTCCTATAAAAACAGTGAATTCATGGTGTTCTAGTTGTGTAACTGATATCTAACTAAGAAGTATATTCTCAGATTACCAAGATGAATAAAAAAGAAAAGTCCCACTGAGAAGAGCTGCTTCTCATAAAGATCTAAACAAATGCCAACCAACTTGATGGTCCGTCCTAAAATATTCTACTTTTCATGATAAGCAGGTTAATCGTGCACAAACAAGATAACTGATATTCCAACAAACGACAGCTAGCTTTGAACCGCACAAGAGTCCCTGTAGTTCTAGTTTTGGTTGCAAGGCTGTCACAAGTTCCCTGCAGTTTTAGTTTTGGTTTGGTTGCAAGGCTGTCAGACTTATACTAATTTCAGAAGTTCAGATATAGTAAAATTCGTACTAAACAGAACATCTGAACTGCACAAGAACCCTGTAGTTTTAGATCATATAAAAACAAAGCACAACATGAACTAAGAACTTACAGTGACTATCCCTGAAAATGAAATACAGAAGGGTCATTTTCCGAATGATACAAGTCCTATGCTTCTTATCAAATTAGCCACTGTAAGTTCTCAGTTCATGGGTAGAGAAAAGGTTAATTTATCCTTTATGGTACACATATCATATTGTATATGCAATAGTCTATGCTTTAAGTTAACATTTATCATTCATTAGAACAAAAGATTCACATCTATTATCTTCATTTATGTTCCATAATGGATTGCAAACTAAGAGTCGTTATAAAGAATTTGTAGGTATCACAGAGGGAAAGTTGTACCACCAATTATCAAAACCACTTAAATGAGGTCACCAAGGTGGGAAGGGAGGGAGGGAGGGAAGGAGAGAGATACCGTTTTGCTGGGCTAACAGCAGGTTGATGATAGGTGGAGGCATTGGGATTCCAGGAAGCACCGCCTCCCAGTACACCTTTGGTATCTCCTCGGAGTTTAGCATCGCCTTGTGGCCGCATCGGCGAAACTCGCAAGCCAGACTCCCTCTCCTCCAATGACCTGCGTGCATCAGAGAACATATGGATAATTTTAAGAAACGAGAGCTTGGGTATATTTTACATAACACTACTGTAACCTGTGAGTAGGAACAGGATGACCCCAGGTTGCAATCAAGGACCACCGAATTAAGAATCTAAAATGAGTAAAAGAAATTACATATTGAGAAAACCCCAACAATTAGGCAATCCATTGCCAGACACGATTAATTCACAAGCCCACTTAGCATTATACCTCACAGCCGGAACAACAGTGGTTGCGGCACTTCCATATGCTAGCACAGAGCATCCAACTCTCAGTCCGCACCCTGCACCACCCGAGCAGAACCAGGTCAAACAAATGAAGAAGGGGAAAAAGAGAAAACTTCAAACAGGCTGCAAGAGCTAGTACCAAGACGAGGAGTCGAGTGTGGACGGGTCGAGTGAGAGCTCGTGCACCAGCTGCAGTCGTCGTCACCCACCCGCTGAGGCCGCCGTGTGAGCCGGCCGTCGTCGAGTCGCGAAAGAGGGTGTCGAGCGCGACCGTCGTTGTCTCACCTCGGGATGCCGACGAGGCCGGCATCGAGTGCCTGGTGAGACCAGATCCCACGAGGTGTGTGCAGCCGAGCTCCGGGCAGCTGCTCCCCCACAGCCAAACTAGCGACGCGTGCGCAGACTCTGAAGCTCCGGGGTAGCCGCTCCCCCACAGCCGACCTCGCTGCTCTAAACACGCCCTGTCAGCCTCCTGACCCTCCCCAGCTCGCCAACCCTCGATGTGAACAACCCACCGCCCCTGATATCCCGCGGCGACGACCTGCGCTGATCTAGAACCATCGCACGCGGCGGCGCGAATCCAGAACGTGGCGAAGCAGATGACGGAGCCAGCGTGCGAGGCCTAGATCCACTCCTTCCGTATGCTGGCCTTGCTCGAGTTGCTTCTCGGGAAACGTCGTTGTGAGGTAAGGCTGCCGGGAGGCCGGCGGCCGGAGACAAGGCGGTGGAGGAGACGAAGCAGCGAGAAGGCGGATTGGTGGCTGGCGAGGAGAAAGGAGGAGAGAGGGAAGGAGGGGGTGAGGGGCTCGGGATGGGAGGGAACACTGGCTGCGCTGCAGCAAAAGCGAACCCCCACACCCAGCCGCAGGACCCGGCATGGCGCACGGCACGACGCACGACCGGGCTCTCTCCAACCCCAGACGATACACGAACGAGAACAAAGGCAAGGCACAGACCCGTGGGACCAGCAGCCAACTCGGCCCACCAGTCATAGTGCGAAAAGGCAGCAGCGTGTGTGCACGCGTCAGTCCATCTCTTAACCACTTTTTGACTTCCCATGCGTTCGCGCGCGCGGTTGGAGAGAGGGCTCAGCGCCGGGTGGATCCCTTTCTTACTGTCTTGTTCGCCTGCTCCTTTACTGCCATACGGGGCCGTGAAGGTTGGCCCGCATGTCATTTGTCCTGGGTCATTTTTTTGTGCGTGTTTTTTGACATCCCAAGCGTCCCCACGCGCCTGCTCGCGAGATATTTTACCAGTCCATCTCCTCTCTCCAACCGCAGACGGCAGGTGAGGCACGCACGACGCGCACGATCCATCGGTCAGCCAGGGCCCCACGCGCACATGCATCGGCCGCCCAGCCCCTCTCTCTCCAAATACAGACGAGACGCAACACCACACACACACACACAAAACAAGCAAGCCCATCCACCGACGAGCGGGACCAGCAGCAGCATGGCCCACCAGTCATCGCGAGGAGGGCGTGCAAAACGGGTGCGCATGCGTCCGCCAACCCCTCCGTGGCCCACCCCACGCACCCACGCCGCGGTCAGCGCGGACGAGCCACGCGACGCGCGAGGAGTGGTCACCGAAGATTTTCGAACCCAGCCAACCGAAGAACTCGCTGAGCCCACCAGTCATCGGGTTTCACGCAGGACTGCTGAGTCAAAACAGCCAGTGAAAATCGAACGGTCGCCACAGGCACGTTGACCTAACCAGAGCCAATCGAACGAACACCAACGGCGCGAAATCGAGGAAGCCTCAGGTGAGCGGGTCGGCCAGCCACCTTATAGGTTAGAATACGTAAGCCGGACCCCTAAACGTCCGAAATGTATGTCCGGTGTCCCGTAAAAAAAAAAACCAATCGGACCCTTCATTTAGGGCAACTTCAACACACGACCTCAAATCGTCCGTTCGCGTTCATTTGGGGGTAAATAGACACAAATCACGGCCCAACGCGCGGCCACAAACGGACAAAATGTTCGTTTTCCGTCCGCTTTCGACCCATTCCTGGCCCAAGTTTGGGCCGCGTTTGCGGCCAAACGGACACGCGCGGATGGGCGCGTCGCGTGCCCTTGTCCTCCCCTGGCCCGCCCGTCGGGGACACAACCCATTTTATTGCTCCCCTGTCCTCCTCGCTCCGCCCTCTGCCCCTCGCCATCGCCGACGCCACCCGCACCGTCCACCTTGCCCGTCGGCGGCACGACCCCTTTTCGTCCTCCACCTGTTCTCGCTCCGCCCTCCGCCCGCGGTCGTCCACCTTGCTTTGCTGCCTGAGAAGGGACTCGACGTGTCCTTTCCGGCCGCGTCTCCACCACAGCCACAAGGTGTTGCTCGCAAGGTACCATGGATAACGGGGATGAGTATTTCTTTCACAACTTTGTTTGTTCATCGGATGACTCGTCCTCGGACGATGAGGACATAGTGGTGGCATCATTGGTTGACCATGACCACATCAGTAGGATGCGGCCTCGGTTCAGGGCATGCTTGGTAGTATTGATTGTATGCAATGGAAGTGGAAGAACTGTCCATCTGCTTGCCAGGGGCAGTACAAGGGGCATGTGAAAGGTGCCACTATCATACTAGAACCGGTGGCTTCACAAGATCTGTTGATATGGCATTCTTTCTTTAGCATGGCTGGTTCTCACAATGATATTAGCGTTCTTTAGCATTCTCCGGTGTTTGCAAGGCTTGTAGAAGGCCACTGCCCGGAGGTCAACTTTGAGATAAATGGCCACTGTTACAACAAGGAATATTACCTTGCTGATGGTATTTATCCCTAGTGGTCAACTCTTGTGAAGACCATACCCAATCCACAAGGAGAGAAAAGACAGAGGTTTGCCCAAAAGCAGGAGAGTGTTAGAAAAGATGTGGAGCGTGCATTTGGTGTGCTTCAATATCGATGGGGTATCGTTCGAAACCCTGCATTCACATGGAGCACTCAGAAGCTTTGGGAGGTGATGACTGCTTGTGTGATCATGGACAACATGATCGTTGAGGATGAACGTGATGGCAACATCTATGACCAAGGATTTAATTTTCAGGGTGAGAATGTTGAGCCTGAGCACCCACCTCCTGCCACCTTTGAACAATTCGTCCAGTTCCATCGTGAGATGCGTGATCGGGACACACATAACCAGCTGCAAGATGACTTGGTTGAGCACATGTGGGAACACATTGGCAATCAGTAGATCTACCCGTTTAATCTTTGTACGTGAACGTGATGGCAACATCTACGTGCGCACAAACTTTGAGTGGTTTTGTAGACTATTTCATATTTTTAAAATTTTGATTGGGTTGTAATAAAAGACAATTTCGGACATGGAACCATTTATTTTGCATGATTTGAACTATTTTTGCTATGCTTATTTTTAATTATACTTGTCCTTCGGCGGACGAGATGGGGTCCAAGATGCGGCCGCGCGTTGGGCGCACGGCCGACGCAAACGGAGATTCGGGCGGACACGGCCCCATTCCCACCCCCACACGGACGAAATCCGGACAAAACAGACGTCTGTTTGGGGTCGTGCGTTGGAGATGGACTGAGTCCCTATACGCCCGGACTGACCGGCACCCCTCATATTCGTCTCAAATATGGAGGCAATAGAGGCTGCCCGGTGCGCGGGCGCGGGGCGGGGGCGCGTGCGAGGCGAGGCCGGCAGGCGCGGGCGCACGCACGCGCGGGGGGCGGGTCTTGGCCGGTCGGGCGCGCGGCGCGGCCGGTGTGGCGAGGCGGGGCGCGGGGGGCGGGTCTTGGCCGGTCGGGCGCGCGGCGCGTCTGGTGTGGCGAGGCGGGGTGCGGGGCGGGCGTGGCGGGGGCACAGCCACGGCCGCGGCCGTCGTGCGCTGGCTGCCGGGGCGGGGGTGCAGCCACTGCCGCGGCCGCCGTGCGCAGGCTATCGGGGTGCGCGGCCACGGGCACGGCCACTGTTGTTGCTCTACGTGCTCGCATTCAAAGTGTTTGTTGAAATGACTTTAAAATGAGGAGCCAAATTTAAGATACGTGGATGTATGAAAGCAAATATGAGGGGTCAAAACGGACACGGCCGGTCAGTGACCGGGCGTGTCCGTGGACGTTTGAGGGGCCATATTAGCCATATGTGGTTGTAGATGCTCTAACAGATATGGTCCTCCATCCCCCCCCCACGCCGGAGCACTGTGCTATCGAGATGTATCCCTCTCACGTCTGCGTCGGCTTACTCGAAATCAACCCGCGCTCCACCGCTTTACGACATCGGTGTGAATATGCGTAAGAGTCCACCAGGACATCTCATATTCATTTGTCTCCCCTGCCAACCCTAGGTAGTGCTCGAAGACGACGACGCCACGCGGCGGTGCGAGATGATCGTCGTTGTGGCCTCGACTGGACAGGCTCACGCACGGGCAATCTAGTTTGGCTGACAATGACATTATCGTTGCCCTGCATCTTAGTTTGTCCGATGGGCATACGACGACCAGAGCACGACCCCTCCCGCAGTACGGTAAGCTCCATTGCCACTTAAACTCCATGGATTTTGTTCACATGGACCTCAATTGTGAGGGTTTCGACTGTGTTAGTTCAGTTTTAATCAAGAATCATGTCCAATCCGAGCTCGTTCGCCTAGGGTTTACTCTGCCTCGTAGGGTTTTGGTCCACTATTTTAATTTCCGATTTTCTTCATTTGACAAATGAAGGCAGTGACTTGTACACCATAGAGCTAGTGCATGGTGGATTTTTCATTTGGTCTTGGAGCGAATAGGTCATATTTGAATGGAAAGAAGACATTTTTTATTTTTGTGATGGCAGGGAAACTTCATTCTATATGTTGGAAGGATTGATAGAGGAGTTGGGGTATGAGACTACATGAAGAATAAAAACATATATGTTGCTTCGAGGAATGCAAATGAATGAGCATGGACTGAAGCTTATTAAAGATAGCAATGACACCACCTGGATCAAGCGACTAGTTCAAACGAGGCACAAATATCTGATGTCCCATCTTGATCATGAGAACTCCATGTGTTGTTGACGATTGGGAGAGAGATGATGTGGTTAACAACCCAGATGGAAATATGACTCATGTTATTAGTCTAATGAAGAGAAGCAGAGGGGTCATAGAGGATAGTAATTCAGATCAATGCACGAGCCTTGTATGTGTTAATGATATAACAAACTACTTGCGTGCAAGTGTAGAGCAGTGCAACGCCAACCACCACAGAAGAAGGGCTGACCAGTGAGTCTGAGTCAGAGGATTCAAATTATGTTCCTGATAATTTGGTTGACAGTGAATACGACCCAGAGGATGGAGATGAAAACGTAGTGCACGAAGATTGGAATGGTGATGAAGAAAAGCAAGGTAGAATGAAAGGGAATTTAAGCAGCTGGCAGAAGATATAAATTCAAATGATGAATTTTGTGACTTCTCTGATTCAGAAGATAAGGAAATGAAGTTCAACTTCCCACATTTCTCTGAAGCAGATATGAACTTGCTAAGTTTTCAAGTGGGCGGACTTTTTCCTCACTTGATCTGTTCAAAAAATTTGTTAGGCAGTACCGTTACAAGGAGAGATTGTGAATTACGTTTCCTGAAAATGTCAGAAAAAGGGTGAGAGCAAAGTGTTTTGATGGGTGCCATGGAATATTTACGCATAATATGATAACATGACAAAAGCATTTATGATAAAGACTTTAAATGGTGAGCTCACATGTGCCAAGTAGTGGTCAGTCAAATCATTCACTGCCAAATTCATAGTCGAGAGATATTTTTGGAGAAGATAAGAGCATATGACAAATAAAATTAGAAAGTTTAGGAGCACTTATTCAAGAAGAGTTGAACATGAAAGGTGTAGAGCAAAAGCTTTGGAGAGAAAGGAGGCATGCATTCAATATAATTTATGGAGATAAAATTTCTTAGTACAACAAGTTGTGGGACTATGCATCCGAGATAAGGAGATCAAACCCTAGGAGTACATTTTTTGTGGATGTTGATTCACCATGGACAATTCAATGCTATTTCTTATTTGATGCCTGCAAGAGAGGCTTTCTGTCAGTCTGTACGCCTATGATTTTCTTGGATGGATGTTAATTGAAGACCTAGGTTGGAGGGGTTTTGTTAACTCAATTGGGATGGGCCCTGCTGCATATATCCGATGGCGTTTGTTGTGGTTCAAACAGAAAACACAGAAGGACGAAAGTGGTTCTTGAGTGCTATGAAAGATGACCTTGGGATTATCAACACCTCTGCTTGGTCAATAATGTCAGACAAGTGGAAATAAGCTCGTTTATTATTATGAATTGTCCACTGCTACAATTGATTTAGCACTGCCCTTCTTTCTTTTGAATTGAAACTAATGCTACCTTCTACATGTCACAACCAGGGGCCGATTAATTCAGTTAGGGCTTTATTTCCTCACAGTGAACATGCATTTTGTGCAACACACATGCAACGGAACTTTGCTAAAAAAATCATAGGAGAAGTACTGGAAAATCAATTGTGGAGAAGTACACGAGGTGTGATCTATCTGGTGTCCCTTGTTGTCATGGTGATTCAACAATGAGACATGACAAGACCCCACTTGAGTCTATGTTGCACCCCTACTACTCAATTGAGACATTATGCAGGCCTTATGAGCACAATATAATGCTTTGTAGAGATGTAAGTAAGTGGAAGAAAACAAATGAACCACCAATCAAACCTCCTCCTATTAAAAAGAAGAAAGGAAGGGAACAAACAAACAAGAGACAACAACCAGAAGAGAAAGAGGGTAGGGTTGGGAGAAAGGTAGGGAAAGGTTGAGCAGTTATCCACTTCAACTACTATAAACAAGAAGGACATGACTTTAGTGGTTGCAGGATTTCAAACCAGGGCTAAATCAAAATAAGAAATAAAAGAAGAAAAAAGTTAGGGCAGAACCAGAAATTTCATCTTCTTCCGAGGAAGAACTTGTTGTCAGCAACATTGACGAGAACTTTAAAACTATGGACTTATTCACCCAAAATTCACCTATGAAGTAAGGGGCATATCAACATTAATACAAGAGGTAGTAGAATTGTTCCATGTTCATGAACCAAATATGTAGTTCAATTATATGTTGTTCAATTGTATGATATAGAGTTATCTGCAAAGGATAAACATCCAACTAGAAGTGCCAGAAGAAGGGACTCCAACAAAAGATTACCAGACTTTGGATTCATTACAGACCATGTGCAGATGCAACCCCCTATTGAGCAAACTACGGTCACTAGCGATGGAAATCCTATAAGGAAAAAAAGAGATAATAGCACTAGCCAAACTTAGAGAAGCAAGATCAAAATAAAGAGAGGTTGCAGACAAGATCAAGTTTGATGCTGGAATGGCCAAGATAAAAGATAAAGACCACAAGATTATGTGTTGGAAATATTCCCTTGAGGCAATAATAAAGTGTTGTTATTTATTTCCAAGCTTATATTATTGTTTATGTTCTATGCTATTACTCCTATAAAGGATGGTGGAGTACCCGCTTTCCTGGGCTGCTCGACGACCAAGGAGCCTCCCAGTTGTCCGTTGACGGGTGGCTTGCCACGGGAGGCTCTCGGGGGCGAGGAGGGTTGACCGATATGCCCGAACGGCTCACACCCTGGTGACCCGATTGAAAGGTCGATGACAGGCAGACTAAGGGCTCACATCCATGATGGGTGGACCGAGGGTGCACGATCACTACAGTCGACCCATGTCTATGACGGGTGGACCGAGACCGTCATGCGACGGACTTTGGCACAGACCAAGGCAACTTGGCTGAAAGGTCCATGACAGGTGGATCGATGGCGCCACTGGGGCCATCGTCATGCGGTAGACTCAGCGCGCCTCCGACCCGTATGCGAGTGCCTGGCCAGACCCGCCTGGCTGCATCCTCGCCCGCGTCGGGCTTGTCCGGTCACGACAGGCGAGTGAGTCGGGCCGCGGTCGCAACGTCGGCTCGCGCATGTTGGTTCGTGTCTTCGTGACCTAGTGGGCACGTGGGTCTGGCTAACACTTTACGCGCGGCCGGACGAGATAGGGTGGTACAGCTATGCCAGCCTGGACGAGGCCATCCGCAAGCCTGGCCGGCTACGCTTCGCATGCCCAGCCTCGTGAGCCGGGCATAGTCGTCTGCGCTTCGCATGATCGTAACAGTCTTCGAGAGAAGTATTTTACCCAAATTTGTTGATTCGACACAAGGGGAGCCAAAGAATATTTATCGGTCTTAGCAGTTGAGTTGTCAATTCAACCACACCAGGCATGTATTCCGTATATAGTCATACATGCTTATAATAAGAACTTGCATGCCAGCTTTTGTCCTACCCTCCTGTGGCAGCGGGGTCCATAAGGAAACTGAGGGATATTAAGGCCTCGTTTTAATAGAGAACCGGAACAAAGCATAACACATGGTGAATACATGAACTCCTCAAACTACGACAATCACCAGAAAGAATCCCAATTAGTGTCACCTTGGGGTATGCAGATCATGACATGTAATAGGTGCATACAGCTTGAAAGATCGGATTTAAAACACTATCATATTCATGGAAACATAATAGGTTCAGATCTGAAATAATGGCACTCGGGCCCTAGTGACAAGCATTAAGCATAGCAAAGTCATAGCAACATCAATCTCAGAACATAGTGATTACTAGGGATCAAGCCCTATCATAATAACCCGATTACATGATTAATATCATCAAATCCTATCACCGTCCAGCAAGCCTACAAAGGAATTACTCACTCCCGATGGTGAGCATTATGGGGGTGTTGATGAAGAAGGGTTGGTGATGACGACGGCGACGAATCCCCCTCTCCGGAGCCCCAAACGGACTCCAGATCAGCCCCCCCCCCCGAGGAAGAAGGGGAGGTGGCAGCGGCTCCGTCTTGTAAAATGCGATGAAACTTCTCTCCTATTTTTTCCTCCAGAAATAGGAATTTATGGGACTGGAATTAGGGTCTTTGGAGCCACCAGGTGGTCCCAAGCCATCAGGGCACGCCTGAGGGGGGGGGTGGCTGTGCCCTGTTGGCTTTGCACCAATAGGTGGCCCCCCTCCGGTTGGTCTTCGCTCCAGTATTTTTTTTATATTCCAGAAAAATTCTCCAAAAAGTTCCGTCCAATTCCAATAACTTTTATTTCTGCACAAAAACAACACCAAGGGTAGTTCTGCTAAAAACAGTGTCAGTTCGGGTTAGTTTCATTCAAATCATGCAAATTAGAATCCAAAATAAGAGCAGAAGTGTTTGGAAAAGTAGACACGTTGGAGACATATCAACTCCCCCAAGCTTAACTCACTGCTTGTCCTCAAGCAATTCAGTTGATAAACTAAAAGTGATAAAGAAATTTTTTACAAACTCTTTTGTTCTCGTTGTTGTACATATACTTACTTAGTGTTCAGGTTTTCAGCAAAGATCATAAATAACCATATCAATGATAACACTTAGCTATTATATTCACTCATGGCAATAACATAACCAACTAGCAAGCAATAATAAAATATCTAACATGCCAACAATTTGTCAAAACAATCATGATATAATATGATGATATGGTATCTCGCTAGCCCTTTCTGAGACCGCAAAACATAAATGCAAAGCACCCCTGAGGTCCAAGCAGCAACTAAACATTGTAATTCAGAGCAGAGAAGATCCAGTCATGCTCACATCCAACATTAACTAGACTCAATGCATAAAAATGACAATAGTGCTCTCTGGTCTGGTGCTTTAGCGAGAAGATGATGACTCAAGAATAAACGTAAAAGTAAATAGAAAGGCCCTTCGCAGAGGGAAGCATTGATTTGCAGAGGTGCCAGAGCTCATGGTTTAAAACAGAGATGAAATTGTAATTTTGGGTGGTGTGCTTTTCCTATCAACATTACGACTGAGTTTTCAATATATTCCATGCTAAACACATTATTGGCGGTTCCCAAGCGGTAATATAAAGTTTACTCCCATCCACTATACATACACAAGCCATGGTTGATCGAATCCACGGGTGTCCTCCAACATGCCAACTGTCCCGGGAGTTTTGTTTAATTATTTTTGATTATGCAGGACTGGGCATCCTTTTTACCAGCCTCCCCCCTGCACTGACACGCGAATAAACGCCCATCTTGAGAATAACCCGCTTAGCATGGAAGATACTGACCACCCCATCACTCCATGAGCGGTACGAGCAGACAAAACATATGTTTATTTGAATGTTTAGAGGTGGCACATGCAAATTTACTTGGAACGGCAGGGTAATACCACATATAGGTAGATATGGTGGACTCACTAGGAACAAGTTGAGCTTAATAATTTTGGATGCACAAACATCATTCTCGCTTAGTACAGGCGAATGCTAGCAAATAGGTTGAGAAGCGACCAACTAGAGAGCGAAAATGGTCATAGCTATGCATTGAGAATAACTAACATTGAACGCTAGCATGAGTAAGATATAAACACTCTGAACATAAATGTCATGAAGGCTTGGTTGGATTTGAATCAACTACATGTTTGCACATGTGCCAAGTCAAGCCGCTCAAACTACTCAGAAGAGGATACCATACTAACATACCACATCACAACCATTTTAATGCATGTTGACATATAAGATAAATCATTATTCACTCCAAGCTATTTAAGCATGACATGAGCAACTATAATCTCTAATTGTCATCATAAACATGTTTACTCATAATATGTTGAATCAAGATCACACGAGCTAAACATATTTACAAAAACGAAAAACAAGAAAAGTTCATACGAGCTTCCTTTACCACGATCACTTCATCAAATATCGTCATTATTGCCTTTCACTTGCACGACCGAATGATGTGAAAATAATAATAGTGTAAGTGTGTCATGGACTAAGCTGGAATCTGTGAAACAATTTACAGAAAGGAGAAGACAAGGTAATATTGGCTCTTCGTTAGGTAAACAATAATGCATATGAGAGACACTCAACATTTTCATCGTGGTCTTCTTCTTTTAATGACTCAAAAAATAAAAGAAATTCAGAGAAACACACTAAAATATTTTTGGAGGTTTTTAATTTTTTTGAGGAAAGCAAATAAATGAAGGAAACGAAAGCGAGAAAAACTATTTACACGGGAAAGCTACCAACAAGCAAAATAAATCTTTTTGGGGTTTCTTTTATTACTGCAACTAATTAAACAACAAAAGAAAAACCTAAAATAAGCTAGAAATACTTTTGGGTTTTCAAAACATTTCAAACAGACAAGAAGAAAGCAAAAATAAAACTAACATGGATATACAATGAAAGAGGATGAACACCGACGATAGATATGAAATGTGTGAACATGAATGTAATGTCGGTGAGAAATACGTACCCCCAAGCTTAGGCTTTTGGCCTAGCTTGGTGATCACCATCTGAAGTAGCCACCAGGTCCAGGAGGAAAGTAGTTAGGCCGAGACACTTGGGCGTCCCAAGCCTGGGCCGCGGCCTCCGACTCAGCCAACTCGTTCCGGTAAGCGATTATATCTAATGACATGATGACATATCCATGCATGTCATGATAGTTAAACAAATAGGGTGCAGGCAACACAGTCACATCGCGAGTTCTCTCGCTATATACTATGTTATATCTCAAGTGGTGCGGGGGCTCAGGTTCATCGATAAAGTGGTGTTCTATCATAGACTGGTGATCAAGATAAACTTTAGCTAACAAGTAATCAGTAGGGCGTATATTGACATTAAAATGTGTTGCTAAGCGAGTGGCATAAATACCACCATGGACCTTCCCCCTGATCCGGTTACCATGCAAGCGACGTGCAACAATAGCTCCTAAGATGTACGTGTTGTCATTAAATAATGCATGACGTAGAATAGAAAGGGTGGGGGCATTGAGACCGCCACCTTGTTCCATAACAGTTAAACATTTTCCTATAAATAACGCAAAGTAGTGCACATCAGGAAAATGCAAGCTGGTAGCTTTGGCGTTCAACACACCCCTATGTTCTCCCAAAGTTAAAGTAAGAAGGAAGACCTCGAACTCCTCTGGCCTAGGCTCACTTAATCCCCCATCAGAGGGAATCAAGCATATTTGGCAGAACTGGGTGAATGGTATTTCATAATTTTCAGCATATAAATTAAAGTGTACCATGGGAACATCGAGCCTACTCAGGAAATAGAAATTTTACACAAAGGAGTTCGTAAGGAGATATTATTGATCACACTCATCTGTGAGGAAGTTGTTCAACCCGACATTTGTAATGAATTGCATGAACTCTTGGTAGAAACTCACTTCATTCATGAAAGCATCATGTGGCCATTCGCACGGACGAACCTCTGTATTACGAGGGATGTGAATATCTCAATATTGACCACTCCCAACAACTCCCTTGGGACTCCAGCTCCAAGAACTTCTCCTAAAGATGTTCATTTCCCTAAGAACAAATTTCTGGAATTTTTGGACCACAAAATTATGTCAACCAAACTTTGTAAGATTGATAGCAACTACTCATATAGATGCCTAGAGGCCATATCAAGCATTCAAACTACTTGGAACTCAAAGAATTCAACATGCAAGCTCATTTTTAGTAGCACCAAGTGCAGAAAAATATGCAAAAATATAAACCACTAAAGCAAAAACTAATTGGAGTAATGGGAGAGTCACATACCAAGGAGCAATCCCTCAAAACAGTTTCAGAAACGGAGTTCCGAGCAAAGAGATCAAAAATCTCAGGTTTAGGAGCTAGAACACGAGAGAGAGAGAGAGAGAGAGAGAGAGAGACCATGGTTTTTTTCTAGAGGAAGGAGAAGGAGTGGGCTGAAGGAATAAGTGAGGGGGTCCCTGTGGGGCCCCCAAGCCATCACGGGCGCGCCCAGGGGGGTGGTCGCGCCCTGTTGGCTTGGCACCCACAGGTGCACCCCTTGGGGTTTTTCAGCTCCAATTTTTTTTAAATATTCTAGAAAAATTCCTGTAGAAAATCTGTGGCAATCTGAGAACTTTTATTTTTGGGTCATTTTTATTGCACGGGTAATTCAAAAAACAGGATAATCATGGCAATTTTATTTTATTAAACTAAAAATAACAGAGAGTAAACTATAAGTACATAAGGTTGTGCTTACTAAATTCATCGACTACATGCCTCTCAAAAAGGATCCATCAATAAGGTTGATCAAGTCTTATTAACAGACTGTTTCCGATTGACATAAAACTGAATCTTCGTATAACACCAAGTTACCTCAATGGGGATTTGCATTTCCCTAACAATAAGAATATCATATTTCTGCTTGGCAGTAGGAAGAGGATATTTAAACTCCCCAAAAGTGATTGTGGCAACTTGCTCAATGGCATTAATGTTATTCACCAAAGCTTGTTTCTTCGGGAAGTGCACTGTATGTTGTTTTCCGTTGACATGAAAAGTAACCTTGCTTTCGTTACAATCAATAACAACCCCTGCATCATTTAGAAAAGGTCTACCAAGGATAATCGACATGTTTTCATCCTCGGGCATCTCAAGAATAACAAAGTCCGTTAAGATAGTAACATTTGCAACCACAACAGGAACATCCTCACAAATTCCAATAGGTATAGCAGTGGATTTACCAACCATTTGCAAAGATATTTCAGTAGGTGTGAGCTTATTCAAATCAAGTCTTTTATATAAGGAGAAAGTCATAACACTAACACCAACTCCTAGATCACATAAAGCAGTTTTAACATAACTTCATTTAATGGAGCAAGGTATTGTGGGTATACCCGGATCTCCCAACTTATTAGGCACTCCACCGTCAAAAGAATAATTAGCAAGCATGGTGGAAATCTTAGTTTCAGGTATCTTTATTTTATTAGTGATAATATCTTTCATGTATTTAGCATGCAGAGGCCTTTTCAAAATATCAGTCAAGCGAGTGCACAAAAAGACAGTTCTAAGCATTTCAGCAAAGCGCTCAAAATCCTCCTCGTCCTTAGTCTTAGAAGGCATACGAACGAAAGGCATGGGTTTCTGGACCCATGGTTCTCTTTCTTTACCATGTTTTCTAGCAACAAAGTCTCTCTTATCATAACGTTTATTCTTAGGAGGTGGGTTATCAAGATCAACAACATGTTCTATTTCTACATCATTATCATTTTCCTTATCATTATCTAGTGGAGCATCCTCATGAACATTATCATTATCATTATCACTAGGTGGATGTTCATCACAAGATTTCGTCTCAGCGTCAGAAATAGAAACATCATTATGACTCTTAGTAGGTTTTTCTATAACAGGTTCACTAGAAGCATGCAAAGTCCTATCATCTTTAATTTTCTTTTTTCCTTTTAGTTGGACTAGATGCGTCATCATTACTTCTTTGAGAATCTTGTTTAGTTCTTTTGGTATGACCTTCAGGATAAAGAGGTTCCCGAGTCATTCTACCTCCTCTAGTCATTACTCCAACAGCATGATAATTCATGTTATCATTTATTTCAGCAAGTGATACTTGTGATCTGCGTTGGGTTTTTCCATGAAGAGGAACGGGTGATGCAACACAACATAGGTAAGTATTTCCCTCAGTAGAGAACCAAGGTTTATAGAACCAAAAGGAGTAACAACCAACCCCCCGTCTTCAGCGGCTACACACAACAAAACAAACACTTGCACCCCAACGCGGGCAAGAGGGTTGTCGATCCCCTTGGACTCGTTATTTGCAAGCTTATGAGTAGTGTGGTTGGTAGTTGATAATTATGAATTGCAAAATAAAATAAAAGAAAAATAATAGCAGCAAGTAAATAGTAGTGTTTGTAAATTTATAAGTGGATAGACCCGGGGGCCATAGTTTTCCCTAGTGGCATCTCTCATGAAAATAAGCATACAGTGGGTAGACAAATTACTGTTGGGTAATTGATAGAAAAGTGGATAGTTATGCGATATTCATGGCAATGATCATGTGTATATAGGCATCACGTCCATAAGCAAGTAGGCCGACTCTTGCCTGCACCTACTACTATTACTCCACCCATCGACCGCTATCCAGCATGCATCTAGAGTATTAAGTAAAACAGGGTAATGCTTGGAGAACGATGACATGCTGTAGACAAAGAGAATTCAATTAATATGAACTAACCCCATCGTTTTATCCTTAGCGGCAACAATACAAAGACGTGGCTTGTCCCTTTCTGTTACTGGGATATAGAGCACCGCCAGATTGAACCCACTACAACGCACCCCTCTCACTGAAGAAATATCAATCTAGTTGGACAAACTATTTAAATAGATCAGAGAGATTTACGAAGCTATGATGATCATGCAAATAAGAATCATAACATTTAGAGGTGACTCAAATACTTTTCATGAATAATCTGAAACATAAACCCACAATTCATCAGATCCCAACAAATGCACTGCACAAAAGAATTACATCGGATAGATCAAAGCGAAGATGCGATGATCATTGTATTGAAGATCAAGAGAGAGAGAGAGATAGCCATCTAGCTACTAACTTCAGACCCGTAGGTCTGTGGTGAACTACTCACACATCACACTGGGAGCATCAAGGATGATGAAGAGGCCCTCCGTGATCGATCCCCCCTCCGACAGGGCACCAAAACAGGGCTCTAGATGGGCACACGGAGGAACAGAGACTTGCAGTGGCGGAAAAAGTATTTCGGGAGCTCCTCTAGGGTTTTTGGGATTAATGTGAATTTATAGGGCGAAGAGGTACGCCAGGAGGCATACGAGGGGGGCCCGAGCCAACCAGGCACGCCCTACCCCCCTGGTCACGCCTGGTTGCCTCGTGCTCCTCTCGTGCGGCTTCTGGCCTCCTCCCGAAGCTTCCAGGTCTTTAATTGGTCCAGAAAAAATCACCAA
Organism: Elymus sibiricus; assembly: GCA_039707655.1. Classification (NCBI taxonomy): domain Eukaryota; kingdom Viridiplantae; phylum Streptophyta; class Magnoliopsida; order Poales; family Poaceae; genus Elymus; species Elymus sibiricus. Next base: position 310,496,915 of record CM077671.1, read on the forward strand.
AACGTTTCGTGGCGATTGGACTTTGTTTGGTACTTTAAACCTGAAAAGCCAAAAACACGAGGAAAACAGCAACTGGCACTGGGCACTAGGTTAATAGGTTAGTATTCAAAAATAATATCAATTGGTAAATAAACACCCAAAAAGTATCCTAGAATGATAATCTAATAGCATGGAACAATAAAAAATTATAGATACGTTGGAGACGTATCAGCAAGCAAATCATTTTGTGACTTAGCAACTTGGTCTAGTTGAGTATGAACCATGGAAGCATGTTTACCTAGGCCTTTAACATCATTAGCAATTCTAAACATCAAGTCACTTAGGCGATCAATTATCATAGCATTGCATTGTAATTGATCCTTGACATAATTATTAAATTGTTCTTGTTTAACAACATAATTATCAAATTCATCCATGCATTGACTAGGAGTCTTAGTATAAGGTTTATCACTTTCATCAAATCTACGGAGAGAATTTACCTCTACTACCTGTGTAGGGAAATTGAGTCCATGTATTTCTTCAATAGGTTGTAAATTCTTGACATCTTCAGATGTAATACCTTTTTCTTTCATAGTTCTTTTGCCTTCTTGCATATCTTCTGGACTTAGGAATAGAATACCTCTCTTCTTTTGAATGGGTTCAGGCAGTGGTTCAGGAAGTGTCCAATCATTAGCATTCTTCAAAATATTATTCAATAGTTCTTCAACCTCTCCAATAGTTAGTTCTCTGAAAACACAATCGACACAACTATCTAGGTAGTCCCTAGAAGCATCGGTTAATCCATTATAGAAGATCAAGTATTTCATTTTTCTTAATAGGATGATCACGCAAAGCTTTAAGTAGCCGGAGAAGCCTCCCCAAGCTTGAGGGAGATTCTCTTCTTCAATTTGCACAAAGTTAAATATTTCCTGTAAAGCAGCTTGTTTCTTATGAGCAGGAAAATATTTTTTAGTAAAGTAATAGATCATATCCTAGGGTCTACGCACACAACCAGGAGCAAGAGAAAGGAACCAATTCTTAGCATCACCTTTTAGTGAAAAAGGAAAAAGCTTAAGAATGTAAAAGTAATGAATCTTTTCCTCATGAGCAAACAGGGTGGCAATATCATGCAATTTAGTAAGGTGTGCCACAACAGTTTCAGTTTCATAACCATGGAAAGGATCAAATTCTACTATAGTAATTAACTCAGGATCAACAGAGAATTCACAATCCTTATCAGTAACACATATAGGAGAAGTAGCAAATTTAGGATCATGTTTCATTTTCTCCATCATAGATTTTTCTTTCAGTTTACATAGTAGTTTTATCAAACCATCTCTATCATTACAAGAAAAAAGTCTCTAGCTATCTCCCCGTCCATAACATAACCACCAGGTACCTCACGCATATCATATCTATTAGGAGAGCTAGGCATAATAGGTGAATCAAAGTGTTCATCAAATTCAGCATTGTCAAGTTCTCTAGTTTAGCAATATGAGCATCAAGTAATTCATTCAGTGGCACAATTTTAGTTTCATCAAGTATAGTAGTATCATCATCATTAATATCATCCATAGTGGAAGCAGTAGCAGATTGGATAACATGTCGAGGTGTCATAAGCTGGTTCAAAATAGTAGATGAATCAAATGCAGAGCTACATGGCAGTTCCTTACCTTCCCTCGTCTTAGAGGGTATAATCTTAGTTCTGGTATCTTTCAGATTCTTCATAGTGACAATTGACTATCCTTGGTGAACACAATAAATAGAGCTACGCTCCCCGGCAACGGCCCACAAAATTGCCTTGATAACCCACAAGTATAGGGATCGCAACAGTCTTCGAGGGAAGTATTTTACCCAAATTTGTTGATTCGACACAAGGGGAGCCAAAGAATATTTATCGGTCTTAGCAGTTGAGTTGTCAATTCAACCACACCAGGGTTACGCTCTGTATCAAAGTTTAGTAGCATAGCAAGATAGCAGTAGTAATAGTAATGGTAACAACATCAATTTTGTAGTGATTGTAACACTAGTAGCAGCGATAGTAACTTAGCAAGATTCAGTATGTAAAAGCATAGGCCATGGATCGGTGATGGATAATGATTTCGATGACATTCATCTTGTAACAGTTACACACTAGAGCGACACAGAACTAGCTCCAATTCATCAATGTAATGTAGGCATGTACTCCGTATATAGTAATACATGCTTATAATAAGAACTTACATGCCATGTTTTGTCCTAGCCTCCCGTGGCAGCGGGGTCCATAAGGAAACTAAGGGATATTAAGGCCTCATTTTAATAGAGAACCGGAACAAAATATTAACATATGGTGAATACATGAACTCCTCAAACTACGACAATCACCGGAAAGAATCCCAATTATTGTCACCTTGGGGTATGCGGATCATCACACGTAATAGGTGCATACAACTTGCAAGATAGGATTTAAAACACTCTCATATTCATGGAAACATAATCGGTTCAGATCTGAAATCATGGCACTCGGGCCCTAGCGACAAGCATTAAGCATAGCAAAGTCATAACAACATCAATCTCAGAACATAATGTATACTAGGGATAAAGCCCTATCAAAATAACTCGATTACATGATCAATATCATCAAATCCCATCACCGTCTGGCAAGCGTACAAAGGAATTACTCAATCTCGGTGGTGAGCATCATGGGGGTGTTGATGAAGAAGGGTTGGTGATGACGATGGCGACGAATCCCCCTCTCTGGAGCCCCAAACGGACTCCAGATAAGCCCTCCCGAGGAAGAACAGGAGGTGGCAGCGGCTCCGTCTCATAAAATGCGATGAAAACTTCTCTCCTGTTTTTTCTCCGGAAATGGGAATTAATAGGCCTGGAATTAGGGTCTGCGGAGCCACCAGGTGGTCCCAAGCCATCAAGGCGCGCCTAGGGGGTGGCCACGCCCTGTTGGCTTGGCACCAACAGGTGGCCCCCCTCTGGTGGGTCTTCGCTCCAGTATTTTCAATATATTCCAGAAAAATTCTCCAAAAAGTTTCGTCCAATCCCGAGAACTAATATTTCTGCACAAAAACAACACCAAGGTAGTTCTGCTGAAAACAGCGTCAGTTTCATTCAAATCATGCAAATTAGAGTCCAAAACAAGAGCAAAAGTGTTTGGAAAAGTAGATGCGTTGGAGACGTATCACACGTGAGCCAGGCATGCTCGTCCGACTAAACGTCCTTTTTTCAAAATGGGCACGCGCGTGCAGCCAGTTTGGCATAGTCAGCCAGCATAATCTTCCTTGGGATGATTATTTCGAGGGTGTTTTGGTCTTTTACATAAGGTGACTGCCTTTTCCTATAAGTTGGTCGACGCCGCCTTGGCTATTGTGTTCTTGCTATGTTTGCCAATGGCGGTGGCGTCATCCCATTAGCTCGTCGTGTTGTGGGCTCCTTCTCTTCGTGCTTGCAGCCATTCGAGTTGATTGATTCCTTCTAGGGTTTTGCCCGTACCCCATTCTTCCTTCGTAGGTTTGGTTTTCCTTTTGAACATATTTGATTTCTCATTGTTACTTATCGTACTAATTTTGGCTCCCCGGGGAAAAGTAGGTGACCAACATCGTCTTGCCATTGGCGACAACCTGTGTTCATTCGCATTCTACATTTGGTGTGTCCGACAGTGGTATAGGAGTGTGATATGTCTCAAACGTATCTACTTTTCCAAACACTTTTACTCTTGTTTTAGACTCTAATTTGCATGATTTGAATGAAACTAACCCAGACTGGCGTTGTTTTCAGCAGAACTACTGTGGTGTTATTTTTGTGCAGAAATAATAGTTCTCGAAATTGGATGAAACTTTTTGTGAATTATTTCTACAATATATGAAGAATTATGGAGCGAAGACCTGCCGGAGGGGGGCTGCCTATGGGCCACAAGCCAACAGGGCGCGCCCAGCCCCCTTGGGCGCGCCCTGTTAGCTTGTGGGGCCCTACGTGGCTCCCCCGACCCTAATTCTAGTCATATAAATTCACATCTATGGAGAAAAAACCAGAGAAAAGATTTCATCGCATTTCACGAGATGGAGCCACTGCCACCTCCTATTCTTCTTCGGGAGTGTTGATCTGGAGTTCGTTTGGGGCTTCGGAGAGTGGAGATTGTCGCCGTCGTCATCACGAACCCTTCTCCATCCACAATTCCTTGATGCTCACCACCGGGAGTGAGTAATTCCTTTGTAGGCTTGCTGGATGGTGATGGGTGTGGATAAGATTGATCATGTAATCCAGTTATTTTGATAGTACTTGATCCCTAGTATCCAATATGTTCTGAGATTGATGTTGCTATGACTTTGCTATGCTTAATGCTTGTCACCAGGGCCCGAGTGCCATGATTTTAGATCTGAACCTATTATGTTTTCATGAATATGAGAGTCTTTTAGATCCTATCTTGCAAGTTGTATGCACCTATTAAGTGTCATGATCCGCATACCCCAAGGTGACAATAATTGGGATTTTTTCCGGTGATTGCCGTAGTTTCAGGAGTTCATGTATTCACCATGTGCTAATGCTTTGTTCCAGTTCTCTATTAAAAGGAGGCCTTAATATCTCTTAGTTTCCTTATTGAACCCGCTGCCACGGGAAGGTAGGATAAAAGATGTCATGCAAGTTCTTATTGCAAGCACATATGACTATATACGGAATACATGCCTACATTATATTGATGAATTGGATCTTGTTCTGTGTCGCTCTAGTGTGTAATTGTTACATGATGAATGACATCCATATCTTTCCATCGCTGATCCATGGCCTACGCTTTTCATATACGGAATCTTGCTAAGTTACTATTGCTGCTACTACCGTTACAATCACTACAAAAATGTTGTTGTTACTGTTACTGTTGCTACCACTATTCTGCTTTGCTACTAAACTTTTGCTACAGAAAGATAATCCAGGTGTGGTTGAATTGACAACTCAACTGCTAGGACCAATAAATATTCTTTGGCTCCCCTTGTGTCGAATCAATAAATTTGGGTAAAATATTTCCCTCGAAGACTGTTACGATCCCCTATACTTGTGGGTTATCAAGACTGTTTTTTGGCGCCGTTGCCAGGGAGCATAGCTCTATTTATTGTGTTCACCAAGGTTGTCCTATTGTCACTATGAAGAATCTGAAAGACGCTAAAACCAAGATCGTCCCCTCTCGTACGAGAGGAGGTAAGGAACTGCCATCTAGCTCTGCTTTTGATTCACCTACTGTTTTGAATCGGCTTATGACACCAACACTTGATACTCGTTTTGATATGTCGCAAGTACTTGATGATGCTACTTCTAAAATTAATGATGACACTACTGCTATGCTTGATGAAACTGAAATTGTGCCACTTAATGAATTACATGATGCTCATCTTGCTAAAGCTAGAGAACTTGAGAATGTTGAAATTGATGAACACTTTGATTCACCTATTACGCCTAGCTCTCCTAACAGATATGAATTGCCTGATGTACCTGAGGGTTATGTTATGGATGGGGATATAGCTAGAGACTTTCTTGCTTGTGATGATAGAGATCATGTGAAGAAACTACTATGCAAACTGAAAGAAAAATCTATGCTCGAGAAAATGAAACATGATCCTAAATTTCCTACTTCTCCTATATGTGTTACTGAGGATTATGAATTCTCTATTGACCCTGAGTTAATTACTATAGTAGAATCTGATCCTTTCTATGGCTATGAAACTGAAACTGTAGTGGGATATCTCACTAAATTGAATGATATTGCCACTTTGTTTACTAATGAGGAAAATATGCGCTATTACTATATCCTTAAGCCTTTTCCTTTCTCGCTAAAAGGCGGTGCTAAGAAATGGTTCCTCACTCTTGCTCCTGGTTGTGTGCGTAGCCTCGGGATATGATATATTACTTCTTCGAAAATATTTTCCTGCTCATAAAAAACAAGTTGCCTTACAGGAAATATTTAACTTTGTGCAAATTGAAGAAGAGAAGCTCCCTCAAGCTTAGGGGAGGCTTCTCCAGTTACTTTGAGCATTGCCTGATCATCCTCTCAAGAAAAATGAAATACTTGATATCTTTTATAATGGACTAACCTATGCTTGTAGGGACTGCCTAGATAGTTGTGTTGGTTATGTTTTTAGGGAACAGGCTATTGGACAAGCTAAAGAATTATTGAATAACATATTGCAAAATGCCTATGATTGGACACTTCCTGAACCACCGCCGGAACCTATTCAAAAGAAGAGAGGTATTCTGTTCCCCAGTCGTAAAGATGTGCAAGAAGCCAACAGATCTGTGAAAGAAGAAGGTATTAAAACTGAAGATGTCAAGAATTTCCAACCTATCGAAGAAATACATGGACTTGACACCCCGACACAGGTAGTAGAGCTAAAATCTCTCCGTGCTTTTAATGAAAGTGATATACCTTATACTAAGACTCCTAGTCAATGCATGGATGAATCCGATAATTTTATTGTTAAGCAAAAACATTTCAATAACTATATCAAAGATCAATTAAGACGCAATACCATGATGATAGATCGCTTAAGTGACTTGATGCATAGAATTGCCAATGATGTTAAAGGTCTAGGTAAACATGCTTTTGTGGTTCACACTCAACTATACCAAGTTGCTAAGTCACAAAATGATTTGCTTGCTGAATTAAAAGATAACATGAATGACTATGCTGTTAGAGTAATGACTAGAGGAGGTAGAATGACTCAGGAACCCCTTTATCCTGAAGGTCACCCTAAAAGAATTGAACAGGATTCTCAAAGAATTACTGATGATGCACCTAGTTCACCCAGGAAGAAAAACAAAAACAAAAACAAAAATGATAGGACTATGCATGCTTCTAGTGAACCTATTATAGAAAAACCTATTAAGAATCATAATGATGTTTCTATTTCTGATGCTGAGACACGATCTGGTAGTGAACATTCACCTAGTGATAATGAAAATGATACTCACGTAGATGCTCAACCAGATAGTAGTAAAGAACCTGGAAATGATGTGGAAAGAGAACCTGCTGAAAATCTTGATAACCCACATCCTAAAAAAGAACGCTATGAAAAGAAAGACTTTGTTGCTAGAAAACATGGTAGAGAAAGAGAGCCATGGGTTCAGAAACCCATGCCATTCCCTTGTAAGTCTTCTAAGAGTAAGGACGAGGAGGAGTTTGAACGCTTTGCTAAAATGATTAGACCTATCTTTTTGCGCACTTGCTTGTTTGATATTTTAAAGATGTCTCCATATGCTAAATATATGAAGGATATTATTACCAACAAAAGAAAGATACCTGAAACTGAAATTGACACCATGCTTACTAATTATTCTTTTGATGGTGGAGTGCCTAAGAAGTTGAGAGACCCGGGTATACCCACAATACCTTGCTCCATTAAAATAAATTATGTTAAAACTGATTTATGTGATCTAGGAGACGGTGTTAGTGTTATGCCTTTATCTTTATATAAATGACTTGATTTGAATAAGCTTACACCTACTGAGATATCTTTGCAAATGGATGATAAATCCACTACTATACCTATTGGAATTTGTGAGGATGTTCCTGTTGTGGTTGCAAACGTTACTATCTTGACAGACTTTGTTACTCTTGAGATGCCCGAGGACGACAACATGTCGATTATCCATGGTAGACCCTTTTTAAATACTCCACGGGCTGTTATTGATTGCAACAAGAGCAATGTTACTTTTCATGTCCATGGTACAGAACATACGGTGCACTTTCCGAAGAAGCAATCTTCGATGAATAATATTAATACCATTGAGCCAATTGTCACAGTCACTATTGGAGGGTTTAAATTTCCTCTCCCTACTGTCAAGAAGAAATATGATATTCTTATTGTTGGGGATGTGCAAATCCCCATTGAGGTAACTTAGTGCTGTAAGAAAATTCTTCGGTTTCATGTGAATCGGAAACGATTATTAATAAGACTTGATCAACCTTGTTAATGGATCCTTTTTGAAAGACATTGGGTTGATGAATTAGTAAGCACAACTCTATGTATCTTTAGTTTATTCTCTGCTATTTTTAGTTAAATAAAATAAAATACCATGAGTTCCCGGTTTTCTGAATCTCCCATGCAAAAATGACCCAGAAATAAAAAGTCTTAGAATGCCACAAAATTTTAACATGATTTTTTTCTGGAATATTTAAAAAGAATTGGTGTTGAATACACATCAGGGGGGTGCATCTGTGGGCCACAAGCCAACAGGGCGCGCCCTGATAGCTTGTGGGGCCCACAAGGGCCCTCTACCTTATCCCTTCAGCCCATGCCTTCTCTTACCTCCAACAAAAATTGAAAGTCTCTCTCTCTCTCTCTCTCGTGTTCTTGCTGCCAAACCTAAGATTTTCGATCTCTTTGCTCGGAACTCCGTTTCCAAAACTGTTTTGAGGAATTGCTCCTTGGTATGTGACTCCTCCATTCCTCCAATTAGTTTTTTCTTTAGTGGTTTATATTTTGCATATTTTGTTGTACTTGGTGCTGCTGAAAATGAGCTTGCATGTTGAATTCTTTGAGTTCCAAGTAGTATGAATGCTTGATATGGCCTCTAGGTACCTATATGAGTAGTTGCTACCAATCGTCCAAAGTTTTACTGACATAATTTTGTTGCCAAAAATTTCAGAAATTTGTCATAGGAAAAATGAACTTACTTAGGAGTAGTTCTTCAAGGAGACGCACTTCTGGAGAGTCGTCGAGCAGGAGCTCGATATGATAAGCGTATACTGAACCAAGGGCAAGCTTGACAATTATGGTCGATGCTAAATCATGTCGTTGGCCACATGAGGAGTTCATGAGAGGTGCTGGTATTAAGGAGGAATTTGATCAGTATATTTTCAATACCGACCTCACCGACTTCATCACAGATAGGTGCGCTCAACACTATGAGCTTACCCGTTCATTCACGCGAAGGTTTCAATATCATTCCCGTACTTATAGAGTGTTGTTTAATCTCTATGATAATTCTTATAGTACGACTCTAGAAGAATTTTGTGATGCATGTACACTTCCATATTTGGACTCACTTGACAAACCACAAAAATCTGATAATAATATGTTCCTTGAGAGTCTTTGTGTTGGAGAGGATAGAGGGGTGACATAGGCTAGAATAAAACGTATCCAATTTCCCTCTATCCGCTACTTTGCATTTTTAATGGGAAATGTATTGTGGGCAAGCAAGATTGTAGTGCACTGTGCGCCCCTGATGTCGGTGTCAAAACCGACAGATCTCGGGTAGGGGGTCCCGAGCTGTGGATCTGGGATCGATGCTTAACAGGGGACGAAGGAGACGATGTTTACCCAGGTTCGGGCCCTCTTGAGGAGGTAAAACCCTACGTCCTGCTTGATTATATTGATGAGTATGATGATTACAGAGTTGATCTACCTCGAGATCAGATGAGCTAAAACCCTAGATGAGCTGACTTGTCCTCTACGAACTAAACCCCCTGGTTTATATAGACACCAGGGGTCCCTAGGGATACACGTGATAGGTTTCCACCCAGGTATAGATACGCCCATTCTTTCTTCTAAACTTGGAGGACACACCAAGTCTTCAGAGCCTTCCTTCTTGAGCACGGGGTCGTCCTATAGTTCGGCCTTCCCGCAATAGCCACAGAGCGGCCCATCAAGCCGGCCCCCAGGAGATAAGCCGATGGACCGAGGACCCCTTAGTCCCGGACTCCCTCAGTAGCCCCCGAACTAGCCTCCAACGCCGGGGTTCATGACACTTAGCTGCTTCGCACGTCCAAAGTCTCTGTCTTGCGGGGTGAGTTCTTTTCTCCCCTTTATACTCGGTTGATCCCAGTTCGGCCGCCGATGACACCCTACTTTCCGGATATACATCGCTTAGCCTTGAAGTCCAAACGTCTGAGTATGAACAGTGCCTCACCTGACAACTTTTCTGACGAAAGGCCAGGACAGGCCGCAACCACTTGGCCAGTTATAAAAACTCAATTCGCGGTTTGAGGCAGCTCCTTCATTGGCATGTCTTGTCAACACGAAGATCGTGCTCCGTTTTTACGGGATACGATTAATGATCCGGGTTATCCCACGCGCGCATAACGACACGATTCTTTCGGGAAGTGGTGCAGCCCGCGGCACAGTAAAAGGGCTCTTTGTATTACAGCCTCCTATAAAAGAGAGAAAAATCCCCAAGGCCTCCATACACTCCTCAGGTTCAAGCTTGCCCTTTCACCCCAGCCTAAGATCCAAGCGCCCAGATCCAATCCTTCTCCGGTTCTCCCCAAGCCACTTCCCCCCTCCCCAAGCTCGGCCATGGCCGGCTCAAGTTCCCAGGGCAAGTGGGAGGTCTCTTGCGTCACCGACAATGACATCCGGGAGTTGAAGCGTGCCGGCTACCTCCCGGCCAACATCGTCCACCGCGCTCCAGAGGCAGGCCAAGTGGTGCCTACGCCGAAGTCGGAATAGCAAGTGGTGTTCATTCCCCACTTCATCCGGGGACTGAGCTTCCCGCTGCACCCCTTTGTAAGGGGCTTAATGTTCTTCTATGGGTTAGATTTTCATGATCTCCCCCCGAACTCCATCATGCACATCTCGGCCTTCATCATCGTTTGTGAGGCCCTCTTGCAGGTCTAGCTGCATTTCGTCCTGTGGCTAAAGGTCTTCAATGTCAAGCCGAAGACAGTCAACAGCCATCACGCGGATTGTGGAGGGGCGGTGATCAGTAAACTCCCACGGGTTGAGTGCTCGGAGGGCACCTTCATTGACACTGTCAAGGTCTGGTAGAAAGAATGGTTCTACATTATTGAACCACAAGGCACAGACTGGACGGCGCCCTCCGAGTTCAGATCCGGACCCCCCACGAGGAAAACCTCGTGGATCAAGAAGGGCCTTGACTGGGGATCGTCTATGGAGGCGAGGTCGCTGCAGAAACGCATTACTCAGATGATAGAGGCGAACATCGAGCTGACCAACGTGGTCCAGGTCATGCTCCACCACTGTCTCCTCCCCTGCCAGCACTAGGCCATCCCAATGTGGGCTTACAAGATCGACGACCCTACCACCGTGCGCCAGCTTTACCGTACTACCTACGAGAAGTTGTGGAAGGCGCTGTTCAAGCCCCAGAAGGACTGGCCGGCCGAGGAGGAAGACACCGGCCTGGACGCCGAAAACCCTCCTACCAAGGTATACCAAAAGCTTCTATTTTTATTCTCGGGCTCCCCCTTTAGTAAGGAATTTGACCCCTTCTTCCTCGTCTTCACAGAACTGGCTGGACAAGGCTGTGCGAATTAATAGTCTGGCCCCACTGCCCGAAGACCCCAGGTCGGCCCAATTGACGGCGATGCTGGTCGTGGCGCCATACTCGGCGCCAGAGAAGGAGGAGAAGAAAAAATGCGAGAAAAAGGAGGTCCGAGAGGGCCTCCGCCAAGAGGTCCTCCGGACACTAGGTCCGAGGAGACCCAAGCCTCCTATGCTCACAAGGAGGAGCACATAGAGGAAGGGGGGAGGTCGACTCCCCCCAAACAAGGAAGAGGGCGGCGTCTGCCAACGCTGAGGAGGATCCAGCTCCCCCCCTGAGGGAGTCCCAGACTAAAGGGTCCTCGGGCTGCCGGTTCATCTCTTGATAGGCCGGCTCGATGGGCCATTCTCCGAAGAAGGGCCGGACACATCAACACTCCACGTTCCAGAAGGAAGCCACGAAGGCGCGTCGTGCACTCCAAGTCAAGATGAGAATGTCGACATCTCCATCCTCGGCAGGAGGCCCACCATGTGTAAACCCTAGTCCCCCCCGGTGTCTAAATAAATCGGGAGGGTTTTAGATCATAGGACACAGAAACTCATCTAGGGTTTTAGCTAGTCGATCTCGAGGTAGATCAACTCTGTAACCTTCATACTATCAATATAATCAAGCAGGACGTAGGGTTTTACCTCCATAGGAGGGCCTGAACCTGGGTAAACATCGTCTCCTTCGTCCCTTTGTTACCATCGATCCTAGTCTCACAGCTCGGGACCCCCTACCTGTGATCCGCCGGTTTTGACACCGACATTGGTGCTTTCATTGAGAGTTCCGCTGTGATCGCCCAAGGAATCGATGGCTCGCGTCTTCATCAACGAAGAGGTCTGCAGCATGGACTCCTTTGTCCCTGGATAGATCTTTGCTTTCGGCAGCATTGTGCTGCACGCTGACTTGACCGGCCGCCTTGGCCGGGTCGGAAGTTTCGCCCCTGATCAAGAAGTCAGATTCGGGAACTTAGAGTTCTCCGTTGACCCTCGGGGCGATCTCTTGCTCACCGGGCTCGCAGTCTCACCTGACGCGCCCGAGGACTCCGAGGCCTTAACCTCGGACGTCCTTTTCAATCCCGCTCACGGGGCCAATCCCAGTGACGATCTGGATTTAAGCTCGGATCCGGCTATAGCGCCAGATCGCCGGACACCAACTCCTGCCGAATACACTTCTTGTGCGGACGCGGCGGAGGTTAACTCCGAACACGCCGGGCAGGTTGACCCGATCGAGCTTTCGACACTCTACGAAGCTCTAGATCGGATCTCCTTGACAAAAACTATTGATGACCTGATCCCGATCCATGCTCAGATCGGTCTTGAGGCGGGTCAAGAAGGATTTTTCGTCCCACCCACCACCCACTTAGTAGCCACTATCGAAGACTTAACCAATATGTTGGACTACGCCTCCGAGGAGGCAGAAGACATGGAGGAGGAAGATCGCGTTCCCACTCCCGTCAACACCGGGCGATGGACCGCCACCTCCACCTACGATGTCTACATGGTGGATACGCCATCCGGTAACGGCGAGCGCACGCCAGCTAACAATGGCGATGACTCGGGTGAGGCGCCGTCAAGGCACCGGAAACCGCGTAAGAGGTCAAAGACAAAAAAGGGGAGGGAAGCTATTATAGGCACCGGGGAAAACGATACCCCGGAAGACCTCGGCGATCCTGATATCCCCGAGTATCCGTTGGAGGACCACGAAAGGCCGGAGGACCAGCGCGACCCCGAAGATCCGAATGACTCCGAGGATGATAACTACCTCCCCCCTGTAGAGGAGGAGGATAGCCCGGAAGAGGAGGACATCATCGTCCCCGAGACCATCGAGGATCAGAAACGGTTCAGGCAACAACACTGCCCGGAGCCTAAAGGCAAAAGCGCGGCAACTCAAGGCCGAACAAGACACCCTCAACGATAGATGGACAAGCGTTCTATCAGCCGAGGAAGAACACGGCGCCGGTCTATGGGACCAACCCAAGAGTTACCCCCGCCGGCGGCTGCTGCCACAATTCGATGACGAGCTCTCCAATACGCAGTCCCCCAAGCACACTCGATACGACCAGCGGACCGCCCTCCCGAGGACGAGATAGGATGGCTGGCGAGGCCGGTTATAGGCCGGCGGTACCCCGCAGAAGGGGAAAAGAGCCAATGGAGCCCGAGGACAGGTACGACCTGCGACGCGACCTGGATGATAGAACATGCCGCACAAGATCCATTTACGGGTCTAGAGGGTACTCCCCTGGTAGAAGGGACGAGTACTGGCCCTGGCTTGACCGAACCAACAGAATTCGGGACCAAAACCGGGCCAGAACAGACGCCGACTACCGGCACAATATATCCCGGGTCAGAGGCGCTGCCCACCCGCTCTGCTTCACTGACGAGGTGATGCAGCATCAGTTTCCGGAAGGGTTTAAACCCGTGAACATCGAGCAATACGACGGAACAACTGACCCAGCAGTGTGGATCAAGGATTTCCTCCTCCACATTCACATGGCACGAGGAGATGACCTCCACGCCATCAAGTACCTACCCCTTAAACTTAAGGGGCCAGCTCGGCACTGGTTAAACAGTCTCCTCAAAAACTCTATCGGGAGCTGGGAGGACCTCGAAGATGCATTCCGATCTAACTTCCAGGGCACTTATGTACGCCCCCCGGACTCTTCCGACCTAAGCAATGTCGTGCAAAAGGCAGGAGAGTCCGCTCGACAATTCTGGAACCGGTTCTTGACCAAGAAAAACCAGATCGTCGATTGCCCTGATGCCGAAGCTATAGCCTCTTCAGGCACAATATTCGGGACAAGTGGCTGGCTCGCCAGCTCGGTCAGGATAAACCCAGGACCAAGTACGCACTCACATCGCTCATGAACCGCTTTTGCGCGGGCGAGGATAATTGGCTAGCATGGCGAAGCCACAACCCCGAAGACCCCGGTACTTCCGTAGTCCGGGACGGAAACGGGAAACCACGACGCAACAAAAACAAATGTCGGCACAACACTAGTGACGCCGATGACACGGCCGTTAATGCCGGTTTCCGCAACCCAAGATCCGGGCAGCGGAAGAAGCCCCCTAAAGGCAACCGCGACGGACCCACCCCGCTGGACAAGATCATGGAGAGGCCTTGCCAGATCCATGGCACTCCGGACAAGCCCGCCAACCACACCAACCGTAACTGTTGGGTGTTTAAACAGGCCGGCAAACTCGCAGCCGAGGACCAGGGCAAAGGCCCACGCAGCGAGGACGACGAGAAGCCCCGCGGTCCGAGCAATGGAGGTCAGAAGAAATTCCCTCCAGAAGTAAAAACGGTGAACATGATATACGCCACTCATATACCTAAAAAGGAGAGGAAGCGCGCCCTTCGAGAGGTCTACGCCGTAGAGCCTATAGCCCCGAAGTTCAACCCATGGTCGGCCTACCCGATCACCTTTGATCGACGAGATCACCCAACCAGTATCCGTCATGGAGGTTCGGCGGCCCTCGTCCTAGACCCCATTATCGATGGGTATCACCTCACTAAAGTCCTAATGGACGGAGGAAGTAGCCTAAATCTGATCTACTCAGATACGGTGAAAAAGATGGGCATAAATTCGTTAAGGATAAAGCCTAGAAACACTACCTTTAAAGGAGTGATCCCAGGTGTCGAAGCCCGGTGCACAGGCTCTGTTAGCCTGGAAGTAGTGTTCGGTTTGCCCGACAACTTCCGCAGTGAGGAATTGATCTTCGACATCGTCCCCTTCCGCAGCAGCTATCACGCCCTGCTTGGCCGAACAGCGTTCGCTCGCTTTAACGCCGTCCCACATTACACATACCTCAAGCTCAAGATGCCTGGTCCCAAGGGGGTCATCACTGTCAACGGCAACACAGAGCGTTCCCTCCGAACTGAGGAGCATGCATTGGCCCTGGCGGCCGAATTCCATTATGAGGACGGTCGACAAACACCCAAATCGGCCATAAAGGCCCGTAAGGTCGACCAACGAGTTTGGTTTCAATCCGAACTCCCAGACTCCTCTGCTCCCCAGAAATAGGGATACGCCCGCCATTACACAGCCCCAACGACCGCCAAACACGTGCCAAGGAGGCACAACTTCGCGCTCAAGATTCCATGGGTAGCAATGGGGAGCAACCATCAATTGGTAAGTGTTCGGCTGGACCGACCAATGCCAATACACGTCCTTGGACAAAACACAGGTACCATCAAGGACCTGTTAAAAAAACGTAAAAGCTCATTGATACTTCGGCGACTTCTCAAGACCTTCTTCCCAAGGTCCGCTCGGCGACAGCATCACTCTTAACAGGATGCAACCCTCACAGAGGAACATGAACAGACAGGCGACAAGGCACATCGAAGACGTCACGTCACCAATCGAAGACTCTTGGTACAGCCTCCCCCTGTAAATTTTATATTTCATCTACCTGTAAACAGTTGCTTCGGCAATCCAAGTTATAAGAATTATTGAGCATACACAAAACCATTATATATGGCTACTTCGTTGTCTTTTATACATTCTCTGTTCTTATCTTGGTCACGCTTCTTGCGAAAACTGTTCGGTATATATTATGATGCAACCGGCTAATAGACCGGTGGCTCGAATTTAAAATCGCCTCGAACGTCACCTCAGTCCAACTGGTTGTGTGTTCGGTGTCTTGGGTTTTGCTTTATATGCATCGGTTCCAAACTATGTCTTGGGTTAATAGTTGGGTTGCCCGGCTCCTGTGCTTGCCCTCTTACGTTCCGCTCATTCGGCTAAAAGGGCAAAGGGAGAACCACTGCGATTGTGCTTCTAGCTCGTCTGGTTAAGCACCTCAGGGGAGAAAGCCGAAAACTGACCGTCATAGTAAGCGAGAACCGGTCTGCGAATCCGAGCATAAGTGTCATACTAAAAAACCGACAGCGGTTATTCCGTGTTACACGATGGGTTTCGTTCTTGTACAAACCATGTGATGCTGGCTTCGGCCCCGAACATCACACTGGGGGCTGGTTATCAGCCCCCCGCATTTTTCTACACTCCCGCGACTAAGTGAAAGCGATAGAGCACCATAGTCCGATTGCCTTGTCTCGCTCGCTCTACTGCCTTCGGGCGCCGATACCTCGGCTAAGGGTAAAAGTGCGGATACAGAGACACCCCGCGTAGTATCTACGTGGGGGCTGAAGCCGACGACTCGCTACTTTCAGATGAACCGGCCACATAGGAGTCTTAAATAAACATAAACTACTTATAAGACATGATAAACCATGCAACATTAATTATAAAGCGTTAAAGTCTTCGGACATATTACATTGTGCTCACTCATACAAAACATCCTTGGAGCACTGAGCCTCTATTGCCCGAGCACCCTCCATTACATGAGGGAAGTACAGCTCGGGGCACCTATGACTCTTGTCAGGAGGCGGAGGTGCGGTGGCCATCTTGGTCGGCTGCAGTTTCGGCCAGTGCACCATGGTCCTTGCAAAGGCCATCCGCGTGCCCTCGATGCATGTAGAGCACTTCAGCACTTCAACCCGAGGCGCCGCATCACGTAGCCTCTGCACCAGGCCGAAATAGCTGCTCGGCAACGGCTCATCGGACCACAGACGGATGCAGAGGTCCTTCATGGCTGGCTCCGCCACTCTGTGCATCTCCACCAGTTGCTTCATTTGCTCGATAAGGAGAGGAGCACGCTCGTGGGACTCAAACTGCGCCCAGAAAAGCCGGGCCTCGTCATCCTCCGCCCGCGAAGCATAAAGCTTGTTCGCATCCGCCACGCTCTTCTGGAGGTCCACACAGACGCCTAAGGAACGCCACACCTGGGTGAGCAAAGTAAACTTGCTACCACCAAAGGTGCACTGCAGTGAATACGGCTTACCATCAATGGCAGCCTGGACTTGGCGAATCTCCTCTTGTGCCGACCGCCTGTCCACCCGCTCCTTCTGGAGCTCGGATTTCAGTGCGGCTAGCTCGGCGGCTTGTTCTTTGCCTTTCTGCTCAAGGGCCTCGCACTTCGTGCCGGCATCCTTGAGCTCTTGCTGCACCTCCTCCACCCGAGCCTCGTGCTTGGCGCTTGCAGCCTTCAAGGTGGAAAGTGCGGCTGCCGCTTGTTCGGCGGCCGTCTTCTTCTCCGCGGCCTCTTGCTTCACTTTCTGAAGCTCGGCCTTCAGTCATTCAACCTCCGCGGCTGAAGTTGTGGAAGCAATAATAAGCAAATCACACTGGGTCACCAGTGCGGACTATCATCAATACATAGTTCGGAAATTACAATTCGGCTTACCTTGTGCCTCGTCGAACCTCTTGTTCAGGCTAACAAGCTCCTCGTTGGAGACCTTGAGCTTCCGATTTAGCTCGGTCAGCTCAGCGGCATTATCGGCCGCCGCCGATGATGAGGCCTGCAAACAAAAATTATGCATCCAGTTATGTGCGATTCAAACCCCCCGAACTATGAAGGATACGACTCCCTGTTCGGTCCTTCCAAGGACTTTTCCGAATATTAAAGGACTAAATGGTGCCTTGTGCATCATTGATTCATTCCTCACTATTTGACCCCCGGATGCGTTTTTGCATACCCATCCAGGGCTCGGGGGCTAGTACATATATAAAGATATAGCACAAAACTTAAAATTAGCATTGTTTGGGAAAAGGATATTACTTGACTCGCCTTGAAGCCCGCCAAGAGACCATTGAAGGCCTCCTTTAGTCCGTTGTCAACGGACTGAATTCCTTGCAGGACCGCACCCATAAGAGTGCGGTGATCCTCGGAGATGGGGGCGCTTGCTAGCGCCTCCTCCATAACCGGCCACCCAGCCGTTGGTGGCGTTGGTGGTGACCGGGCAGTCCGATCTCTGATCGGGGACTGAGCCGGTAACTCCGGACGCACAGAGTGCTCCGGAGACGCCCTCGGAGGGGACTGGACATCTCTTCACCCCTCTTCTTCGGCGACCAGGGGAGCATTCTCCCCCTGGTCCTCAGCAGCCTGGGGAGTTCTCTGTCCCTGGCCTTCGGCGGCCACGACATCTGCCTCGGCCATGGCATGGTCGCCCCCTCCGCCTGTGTTCGGCTCCAACGGAACCTGGCTGGATGACACCTCCGCAGTATCCTTCGCGACCCCTAGAGGTGTAGGGTGCGATGCGGTCCCGCTATCCGCCAGCTCGGCAGGTGGAGACTCCCCGTCCGATATCTGGTCGGTAGGGAGGACACGCGGGGGGCTGCAAAAACATTCTTGTACTTAAAACATTGAAAACTTTGCGTAAATAACCCAGGAAGTCTTCGGATTCATACCTTTGAGCTGGGGGCTTAACCCTTAGGGTCCTTCGGGGAACCCTCTCGAAATCCTCGGACTCTGCGCCGGAGTCCGAGCTGTCGTCGGGCAGAATCAGCCTCGCCTGGCGCGCCCTCTTCAGGGCGGGAGGAGCTGCCTCTTCCGCGGCGTCCGATGACGCCGCCCTCTTTCTTGCAGGGGGGAAACGCCTTCCCCCCCATCTTCATGCTCCTCCTCATGACTAGACGAGGCATGGGTTTCCTCGGACGCAGTGTCTCGCTGGTCCTTGATGCGTAGGCCCTCTCTGGCCTTCTTCTTCTTTTCCTTCTTTTCGGGCGCCGAATACGGCGCCACGACAAGCATCGCCGCCAACAGCTCCGACCTGGGGTCTTCGGGTTGTGGAGCCGGGCAGTTAACCTTTGCGGCTTTGCTCAGCCACTTCTGCGAAAGTAAGGGAGAAGGCATTCAGGTTTTTTTGCCGAAGAAACAAAGTCAATGAATTGAAATTAACCGTACCTTGGTCGGTGGGTTGACGGTGCTTAGGCCTGTATCCTCCTCCTTGGCCGGCCAGCTCTTCTGAGGCTTGAACAAGGCCTTCCACAGCTTCTTCGGGGTGGTGGGGAAGAATTGACGCACAGTGGGCTCGTCGTCAGGACAATAAGCCCACATGGGGGATGCCCGGCGCTGGCAGGGGAGGATACGGCGGTGGAGCATGACCTGGACCACGTTGACCAGCTCCACCTTGGCCTCGATCACCGAAGCAAGGCGCTTCTGCAGCAGCTTCACCTCGGCATCCGACCCCCAGTCAAGGCCCTTCCTGAGCCATGAGGTCAGTCTCGTAGGGGGTCTGGATCTGAATTCGGTAGGTGCCGCCCAGCCTTCATCCCTTGGCTCGGTGATATAAAACCACTCCTTTTGCCAGATCTTGATTGTGTCGATGAAGGTGCCGGTAGGCCACTCGACGCGGGGAAGCTTGCTGATTACTGCCCCTCCGCAGTCTGCGTGCTCGCTGGCCACGGTCTTCGGCTTGACGTTGAAGACCTTGAGCCACAAGCCGAAGTGTGGTTCGACCCACAGAAAGGCCTCGCAGGTGATGATGAATGCCGATATGTGCATGAAGGAGTTTAGCGGAAGGTCGTGGAAGTCCAAGCCGTATAAAAACATGAGACCCCTGACAAAGGGGTGGAGCGGAAAGTTCAGTCCCCGGATAATGTGGGGGACGAACACCACCCTCTCGCCTGCTTTGGGGGTGGGAACCACCTGGTTCTTCTCCGGGGCGCGGTGGAAGACGTTGGCAGGGAGGTAGCCGGCCTGCTTTAGGTCCCGGATATCCTGGTCAGTGACCGTGGAGGCCTCCCACTTGCCGTTGGAACCAGAACCCGCCATGGCTAAGCTCGGAGGAAAGGGTGAGTTGAACTGGATCTGGGCTCTTGGGGCTCAGAGAGATTGAGGAGGTGAAGGATGCGAATCGGAAGCGTGAATAGGCCTTGGGGTTTTTTTCCCTTTTTATGGGACGTGTCACTGATTAGCCTCGCTTACCGTGCCACAAATCCCTCCGCTTCCCAAGACATGCGTGTTGTTATGCGCGTGTGGAGATTAATCATATCCCGTGTGAAACGGAGCACGATATGCGCATTGATAAGTCGTGTCGCTGAAAAAACGGCCCCGAACCGCGAATCGAGTTTTCGTAACTGGTTCAGTGGTCGTGACAGGCCACGTCCCTTCGTCAGAAGGAGGTGTCAGAAAACACTGTTTACACTTTGGCGATTGGCCTTCGGGGCTAAGCAATTCATGGTGTTCGGTCAAAACATATGATCGGAAGAAATACGTGTCATCGGAAACCGAACTAATCTTAGCCGATCATGGAAAGGGAAGAAGAACTCACCCCGCAAGCCGAAGACTCTGATCATACGAAGCAGCTGGAGCTGAGACCCTTGGCGTTGGGGGCTAGTTCGGGGGCTACTGAGGGAGTCCCGGACTAAAGGGTCCTCGGGCTGCCGGTTCATCTCTTGATAGGCCGGCTCGATGGACCATTCTCCGAAGAAGGGCCGGACACATCAAGACTCCACGTTCCAGAAGGAAGCCCCGAAGGCGCGTCGTGCACTCCAAGTCAAGATGAGAATGTCGACATCTTCATCCTCGGTAGGAGGCCCACCATGTGTAAACCCTAGTCCCCCCCGGTGTCTATATAAACCGGGAGGGTTTTAGATCATAGGACACAGAAACTCATCTAGGGTTTTAGCTAGTCGATCTCAAGGTAGATCAACTCTGTAACCTTCATACTATCAATATAACCAAGCAGGACGTAGAGTTTTACCTCCATAGGAGGGCCTGAACCTGGGTAAACATCGTCTCCTTCGTCCCTTTGTTACCATCGATCCTAGTCTCATAGCTCGGGACCCCCTACCCGAGATCCGCCGATTTTGAAACCGACACCCCCCCGCCCCGAAAAGGTCCTGTAGGGCCAAAGTGGTCCTGCCCGATGTTAGCCCGGATTCTGACAAGGAATCCAAGGCTTTCGAAAAGGTCCCCCGGAGGAACCCCAGGGTCAAGCCCCCAGTCCAGAGGTACTTAATCCGAACATCTTATGATACGTTCATACAGAGTTTTGCCACTAACTGGACGAATGCTTTTCATGTTGTAGCCCAACACGTGATTTCCCCACCGATCAGGTATTCGAGGGGGAATCCCTTCCCGCTGAGCTGGCAGAGAGTGGGACAACGTCACGCCCCTCTCCTCCTCAGGCCGCCGAGGAGACCGTGGAGGTGCTATCCCGCCAGACCCCACCTGGGCCGAACACCAGGGGCGGGGGCGACAACAAAATGGCAGAGGTTACTACCTCAGCGACCAAAGACCAGGGGGAGGAACCCCTCCTGGCAAACAAAGAGGGGGGACATGGTCCATCCGAACCCCCTCCGCAGTCAGTTCCGGAGCACTCTATGTCTCCGAAATTGTGGACCCTTCCTTCTGAAGAAGGGAGGGCAGAGGTGCCTCCACCCGTGTCGCCCGTAACAGAGCGGGCCGCAATTGGTTGGCCGGCTACGATGGAGGAGGCTTTAACTAGCTCCTCCATCACCGAAGATCAACACGCCCTTATGGGGCGGTTTTGCAAGGCATTCAGTCTGTTGATAACGGACTGAAGGAGGCCTTCAACGGTCTCTTAGCGGGCTTCAAGGTAAGCCATGTAATACTCTTTCTCCCAGAAAAAGTTAGTTTATAAGGTTCATGTTGGGGAACGTTGCATGGGAAACAAAAATTTTCCTACGCACACACAAGATCTATCCATGGAGATGAGCATCTACGAGAGGGGAGATTGGATCCACATACCCTTGTAGATCGCTAAGCGGGAAGCGTTAAGAAATGCGGTTGATGTAGTCGAACGTCTTCGCGATCCAAATCGCAAGCCGTCCCGCGATCTAATCATGATCTACTGCCGAACGGACGGCACCTCCGCTTTCAGCACACGTACAGCTCGATGACGATCTCTGCCTCCTTGATCTAGCAAGCGAGGGCGGAGAGGTAGATGAGTTCTCCGGTAGCACAACGGCATGGTGGCGGTGGTGGTGGAGCAATCTCAGCAGGGCTATGCCTAGCGCTACCGAAACCGCGAACGGAGGAGAAAATGATCTAGGGAGAGAGAGGGGCGCCAAGGGCTTTGTGTGTGCTCTTGGGGCGCCCCCTCCCCTCTATATATAGGTGGAGGGGTGTGGAGATCAGCCCCTCCAAGCCCTAGGACGTAGCCAAGGGGGAGGAGTTGGACTCCTAGTCCAATTCCCTTCCTTTCCATAAACAGGTGGACTTTCCACCTCTCCCAAGCCACATGGGCCTTGAGGGACTTGTGCGCCTCGTCCAATAAGGCCAGGGCACCTCCCCTCGGCCCATGCAAACCCTTGGGATGTGGTGGAACCCTTGGTGGACTTCCGGAAGTTTTCGGAACCTTCTAGAAGCTTCCCGGTACAATACTGGAAAAACCCGAAACTTTTTCTGGTAGACAAAATATGACTTCCCATATATAAATCTTTACCTCCGGACCATTACGGAACTCCTCGTGACGTCCGGGATCTCATCAGGGACTCCGAACAACCTTCGTTCACCAACATACATAACTCAATAATACCAAAACATCACCAAACGTTAAGTGTGCAGACCTTGCGGGTTCGATAACTATGTAGACATGACCGAGACACCTCTACGGTCAATAACCAATAGCAGGACCTGGATGCCCATATTGGTTCCTACATATTCTACGAAGATCTTTATCGGTTGAACCTCTATGTCAAGGATTCAGTTAATCCCGTACGCTGTTCCCTTTGTTTATTGGTATGTTACTTGCTCGAGATTCGATCGTCGGTATCTCCATACCTAGTTCAATCTCATTACCGGCAAGTCTCTTTACTCGTTCCGTAATACAAGATCCCGTGGCTAACTCTTTAGTCACTTTTCTTGCAAGGCTCATTGTGATGTTGTATTACCGAGTGGGCCCTGAGATACCTCTCCGTCACACGGAGCAACACATCCCAGTCTTGATCCATGTCAACTCAACAGACACCCTCGGAGATACCTGTAGAGCATCTTTATAGTCACCCAATTATGTTGTGACGTTTGATACACACAAGGTACTCCTCCGGTGTCAGCGAGTTACATGATCTCATGGTCATAGGAACACATACTTGACATGCAGAAAACAATAGCAATAAACTGACACGATCATATGCTACGTTCATAGTTTGGGTCTTGTCCATCACATCATTCTCCTAATGATGTGATCTCATCATCAAATGACAACTCATGTCTATGGCCAGGAAACCTTGACCATCTTTGATCAACGAGCTAGTCCATCAGAGGCATACTAGGGACACATTGTTGTCTATGTACCCACACATGTATTTGAGTTTCCAATCAATACAATTATAGCATGGATAATAAACATTTATCATGAACAAGGAAATATAATAATAACTATTTTATTATTGCCTCTAGGGCATATTTCCAACAGTCTCCCACTTGCACTAGAGTCAATAATCTAGCTCATATCACTATGTGATTTACATTGTAATGAATCTAACACCCATACAGTTCTGGTGTTGATCATGTTTCCCTCGTGGAAGAGGTTTAGTCAACGGATCTGCAAAATTCTGATCCGTGTGTACTTTGCAAATATTTATGTCTCCTCCCTCGATGTAATCGCGGATGGAGTTGAAGCGTCGCTTTATGTGTCTGGTCCTCTTGTGAAACCTTGGTTCCTTGGCTAGAGCAATGGCACCAGTGATGTCACAGAACAGAGTCAGTGGGTTTAGTGCACTGGGCACTAATCCAAGATCCGTCATGAACTGCTTCATCCAGACACCTTCCTTTGCCGCCTCCGAGGCATCTATGTACTCCGCTTCGCATGTAGAATCAGCTACCACGCTTTGCTTGGAACTGCACCAGCTTACCGCTCCTCCATTGAGAACAAATACGTATCCGGTTTGAGACTTAGAGTCATCCGGATCAGTGTCAAAGCTTGCATCGACGTAACCCTTCACGACGAGTTCTTGATCACCTCCATAAACGAGAAACATTTCCTTAGTCCTTTTCAGGTACTTTAAGATATTCTTGACCGCCGTCTAGTGATCCACTCCTGGATTACTTTGAAACCTTCCGGCCATACTTATGGCAAGGCTGACGTCTGGTCTTGTGCACAGCATTGCATACATGATAGATCCTATCTAAGAAGCATAGGGGATTACACTCATCTTTTCTCTATCCTCTGCAGTTACTGGGCATTGAGTCTTACTCAACTTCACACCTTGTAACACAGGCAAGAACCCTTTCTTGGACTGATCCATTTTGAACTTCTTCAAAACCTTATCAAGGTATGTGCTCTCTGAAAGTCATATCAAGCGTCTTGATCTATCTCTATAGATCTTGATGCGTAATATGAAAGCAGTTTCTCCTAGGTCCTTCATTAAAAAACTCTTGTTCAAATATTCCTTCACGCTTTCCAAAAATTCTATATTGTTTCCAATTAGTAATATGTCATCCACATATAAAACCAAAAACACTATAGAGCTCCCACTCACTTTCTTGTAAATACAAGCTTCTCCATAAACTTGTATAAACCCAAACGCTTTGATCACCTCATCAAAGCACTTATTCCAACTCCGAGATGCCTGCACCAGTCCATAAATGGATCGCTGGAGCTTGCAAACTTTGTCAGCATTCTCTGGATCGACAAAACCTTCTGGTTGCATCATATACAACTCTTCCTCAAGGAAACCATTGAGGAACGATGTTTTGACATCCA
The DNA here is from genome assembly GCA_039707655.1 of Elymus sibiricus. Taxonomy (NCBI): domain Eukaryota; kingdom Viridiplantae; phylum Streptophyta; class Magnoliopsida; order Poales; family Poaceae; genus Elymus; species Elymus sibiricus. Next base: position 310,521,650 of record CM077671.1, read on the forward strand.
TCTGCCAAATTTCATAATCAAAAAATGCAGCTATTGCTAACATGATTCTGACGGACTTTAGCATCACTACAGGAGAGAAAGTCTCATCGTAGTCAATTCCTTGAACTTGTGAAAAACCCTTTGCCACAAGTCGAGCTTTATAGACGGTGACATTACCGTCCGCGTCCATCTTCCTCTTAAAGATCCATTTATTCTGAATGGCCTTCCGCCCTTCAGGTAATACTTCCAAAGTCCACACTTTGTTTTCATACATGGATCCTATCTCGGATTTCATGGCCTCTAACCATTTGTTGGAATCCGGGCCCACCATCGCCTCTCCATAGCTCGTAGGTTCATCGTTGTCCAATAACATGACCTCCAAGACAGGGTTACCGTACCACTCAGGAGCAGTACGTGCCCTTGTCGACCTACGAGGTTCGATAGTAACTTGATCTGATGCTTCATGATCACTATCATTAGCTTCCTCTTCAACTGATGTAGGCTTCACAGAAACATTTTTCTGCGCTGCGCTACTCTCTGGTTGAAGTGAAGGTTCACCAATCTCATCAAGTTCTATCTTCCTCCCACTCAATTCTTTCGAGAGAAACTCTTTCTCGAGAAATGACCCGTTCTTAGCGATAAACACTTTGCCTTCGGATCTGAGATAGAAGGTGTACCCAACCGTCTCTTTTGGGTATCCTATGAAGACACATTTCTCCGCTTTGGGTTCCAGCTTTTCAGGCTGAAGCTTTTTGACATAAGCATCGCATCCCCAAACTTTAAGAAACGACAACTTTGGTTTCTTGCCAAACCATAGTTCATACGGCGTCATCTCAACGGATTTAAATGGTGCCCTATTTAAAGTGAATGCAGCTGTCTCTAACGCATAACCCCAAAACGATAGCGGCAAATCGGCAAGAGACATCATAGACCGCACCATATCCAATAAGGTTCGATTACGACGTTTGGACAGACCATTACGCTGTGGTGTTCCAGGTGGCGTCAACAGTGAAGCAATTCCACATTGTCTTAAGTGATTGCCAAACTCATAACTCGGATATTCTCCTACTCGATCAGATCGTAGGAATTTAATCTTCTTGTTACGATGATTCTCAACTTCACTCTGAAATTGCTTGAACTTTTCAAACGTTTCAGACTTATGTTTCATTAAGTAAATATACCCATATCTACTTAAGTCATCGGTGAAGGTGAGAAAATAACGATATCCACCGCGCGCCTCAATGCTCATCGGACCGCACACATCAGTATGTATGATTTCCAACAAGTCACTTGCCCGTTCCAATGTTCCAGAGAATGGGGTCTTAGTCATCTTGCCCATGACGCATGGTTCACATGTGTCAAGTGATTCAAAATCAAGTGACTCCAAAAGTCCATCTGTATGGAGTTTCTTCATGCGTTTTACACCAATATGACCTAAGCGGAAGTGCCACAAGAAAGTGGTGCTATCATTATCAACTCTACATCTTTTGGCATCAATGTTATGAACATGTGTATCATCACTATCGAGATTCAATAAGAATAAACCCCTCACAATGGGTGCATGCCCATAAAAGATATTACTCATATAAATAGAACAACCATTATTCTCTGACTTAAATGAGAGACTGTCTCGCGATAAACATGATCCAGATATAATGTTCATGCTTAACGCAGGCACTAAATAACAATTATTCAGGTTCATCACTAATCCCGATGGTAATCGAAGAGCGAGCGTGCCGACGGCGATCACATCAACCTTGGAACCATTTCCCACGCGCATCGTCACTTCGTCCTATGCCAGCCCCCGTCTATTTCACAGTTCCTATTTTGAGTTGCAAATGTGAGCAACCGAACCGGTATCAAATACCCAGGCACTACAACGAGAGTTGGTAAGGTAAACATCAATAACATGTATATCATATATACCTTGTTTGGTGTTGGTCGCCTTCTTGTCGGCCAGATACTTGGGACAGTTCCGCTTCCAGTGGCCAGTGCCCTTGCAATGAAAGCACTCAGTTTCTGGCTTGGGTCCAGCCTTGGGTTTCTTCACGGGAGGGGCAACTGCTTTGCCACTCTTCTTGGAGTTACCCTTCTTGCCCTTGCCATTCTTCTTGAAACTAGTGGTTTTATTGACCATCAACACTTGATGCTCCTTCTGGATTTCAAACTCAGCGACTTTCGGCATCGCAAACAGCTCGGCGACTGACTTGTTCATCCCTTGCATGTTATAGTTCATCACAAAGCTCTTCTAGTTAGGTGGCAATGATTGAAGAACTTTGTCAGTGATCGCCTCCGGCGGGAGGGCAATTCCCAACTCAGCCAGACGGTTGGAATACCCAGACATTCTGAGTATGTGCTCACTAACAGACCCGTTCTCCTCCATTTTGCAAGCATAGAATTTATCGGAGGTCTCATACCTCTCGATCTGGGCCTTCTTCTCAAAGATAAACTTCAACTCCTGGAACATCTCATATGCTCCATGACGTTCAAAACGCCTTTGAAGTCCCGGCTCTAAGCCATAGAGCATGGCACACTGAACTATTGAGTAATCATCCGAACGTGACTGCCAGGTGTTCACAACATCTGGAGACGACACTGGAGTGGGAGGCTCACCGAGCGGTGCATCAAGGACATAAGCCTTTTGGGAAGCCGTGAGGATAATCCTCAGATTACGGGCCTAGTCTACAAAGTTACTTCCATCATCTTTCAGCTTAGCTTTCTCTAGGAACGCATTGAAATTCAGGGGAACTACTGTGCGAGCCATTGATCTACAACATAAAATTTGCAAAGACAACTTAGACTATTGTTCAAGATAATGAGTTTAGTTAATCATATTACTTAAAAAACTCCCACTCAAATTGACATCCCTCTGGTCATCCGAGTGCTACATGATCCAAATTCACCAACCCAAGTCCGATCATCACGTGAGATGAGGTGGTTTCAATGGTGAACATCTCCATGTTGATCATATCTACTATATGACTCATGTTTGACCTTTCGGTCTCTTGTGTTCCGAGGCCATGTCTGTACATGCTAGGCTCGTCAAGTTTAACCCGAGTGTTCCGCATGTGCAACACTGGCTTGCACCCGTTGTATGTGAACGTAGAGTCTATCGCACCCGATCATCACGTGGTGTCTCGAAACGACGAACTTTCGCAATGGTGCACACTCGGGGAGAACAAAATTTTATCTTGAAATTTTAGTGTGGGATCACCTTATAATGCTACCGTCGTCCTAAGCAAAACAAGGTGCATAAAAGGATTAACATCACATGCAAATCATAAGTGACATGATATGGCCATGATCTTTGTGCTTTTGATCTCCATCTTGAAAGCACCGGCATGATCTCCATCGTCACCGATATAACACCATGATCTCCATCAATGTGTCGCCATGAGGTTGTCGCTCCAACTATTGCTTCTACAACTATTGCTAATTCATAGCGATAAAGTAAAGCAAAAAGGCGAAAATAAATTAAAGACAACCCTATGGCTCCTACCGGTTGCCGTACTCATCAACATGCAAGTCGTGATAATCTATACAAAACATGATCATCTCATACATCACATATATCTCATCATGTTTCTGGCCATATCATATCACATCATACCCTGCAAAAACAAGTTAGACGTCCTCTAATTTGTTGTTGCATGTTTTACGTGGCTGCTATGGGTATCTAGCAAGAATGATTCTTACCTACGCAAAACCACAACGGTGATATACAAGTTGTTATTTCACCTTCTACAAGGACCGCCTCTGTCGAATCCGACTCAACTAAAGTGGGGGAGACAGACACCCGCCAGCCATCTTATGCAACAAAGTTACATGTCAGTCGATGGAACCGGTCTCTCGTACGTGCACGAGTAAGGTTGGTCCGAGCCGCTTCATCCCACAATACCGCTGAATCAAGAAAAGACTAAGGAGGGAGGCAATCTAAATATCAACTCCCACAAACTCCTTTATGTTCTACTCGTGATCTCATCTATGCATAGACCTAGCTCATGATGCCACTGTTGGGGAACGTTGCATGGGAAACAAAAAATTTCCTACGCACACACAAGATCTATCCATGGAGATGAGCATCTACGAGAGGGGAGATCGGATCTACATACCCTTGGAGATCGCTAAGCAAGAAGCGTTAAGAAATGCGGTTGATGTAGTCGAACGTCTTTGCGATCCAAATCGCAAGCCGCCCCGCGATCTAATCACGATCTAGTGCCGAACGGACGACACCTCCGCGTTCAGCACACGTACAGCTCGATGACGATCTCCGCCTCCTTGATCCAGCAAGCGAGGGCAGAGAGGTAGATGAGTTCTCCGGCAGCACAACAGCATGGTGGCGGTGGTGGTGGAGCAATCTCAGCAGGGCTACGCCTAGCGCTACCGAAACCGCGAACGGAGGATAAAACGATCTAGGGAGAGAGACGGGCGCCAAGGGCTTCGTGTGTGCTCTTGGGGCGCCACCTCCCCTCTATATATAGGTGGAGGGGCATGGAGATCAGCCCCTCCAAGCCCTAGGGCACAGCCATGGGGGTGGGGAGTTGGACTCCTAGTCCAATTCCCTCCCTTTCCATAAACAGGTGGACTTTCCACCTCTCCCCAAGCCACATGGGCCTTCAGGGACTTGTGTGCCTGGCCCAATAAGGCCAGGGTGCCTACCCTCAGCCCATGCAAACCCTTGGGACGTGGTGGAACCCTTGGTGGACTTCTGGACTCCTCCGGAAGTTTCTGGAACCTTCTAGAAGCTTCCTAGTACAATACCAGAAAAACCCGAAACTTTTCCGGTAGACAAAATATGACTTCCCATATATAAATCTTTACCTCCGGACCATTCCGGAACTCCTCGTGACGTCCGGGATCTCATCCGGGACTCCGAAAAACCTTTGGTCACCAACATACATAACTCAATAATACTGAAACGTCACCGAACGTTAAGTGTGCAAACCCTGCGGGTTCGAGAACTATGTAGACATGACCGAGACACGTCTACGGTCAATAACCAATAGCGGGACCAGGATGCCCATATTGGTTCCTACATATTCTACGAAGATCTTTATCGGTTGAACCTCTATGTCAAGGATTCAGTTAATCACGTACGATGTTCCCTTTGTTTATTGGTATGTTACTTGCCCGAGATTCGATCGTCGGTATCTCCATACCTAGTTCAAACTCATTACCGGCAAGTCTCTTTACTCGTTCCGTGATACAAGATCCCATGGCTAACTCTTTAGTCACTTTGCTTGCAAGGCTCATTGTGATGTTGTATTACCGAGTGGGCCCTGAGATACCTCTCCGTCACACGGAGCAACAAATCCCAGTCTTGATCCATGTCAACTCAACAGACACCCTCGGAGATACCTGTAGAGCATCTTTATAGTCACCCAATTACGTTGTGATGTTTGATACACACAAGGCACTCCTCCGGTGTCAGCGAGTTACATGATCTCATGGTCATAGGAACACATACTTGACATGCAGAAAACAATAGCAATAAACTGACACGATCATATTCTACGTTCATAGTTTGGGTCTTGTCCATCACATCATTCTCCTAATGATGTGATCTCATCATCAAATGACAACTCATGTCTATGGCCAGGAAACCTTGACCATCTTTGATCAACGAGCTAGTCCATCAGAGGCTTACTAGGGACACATTGTTGTCTATGTACCCACACATGTATTTGAGTTTCCAATCAATACAATTATAGCATGGATAATAAACATTTATCATGAACAAGGAAATATAATAATAACTATTTTATTATTGCCTCTAGGGCATATTTCCAGCAGTTCATACAACCCCTGTAAGCACAGTAGCCCCCGAGCCGCGGGTGAGTTTGAAAAACTCACACGGTGGATCCAATAGCGAAAAAGCGCGAATGATAGACATGTGAATTGTAAATTGTGACCTCCAAGACTTTGGAAGGTTTGGGGAAAACCTAGCAGAGGGTCTACAGCCGATAGCTCGAGAGTCTAATGTAAATAAGGTGTTTTGTAGGCCTCGTCGTCGGCAGCGGCCACCAATGCCATGGAGCTGGCCGAGCTGAATCGGAAGCTCAAGAGCTCCGATGAGGAACTAAACCACCTCAACAAGCGGTTTGATGAAGCGCAAGGTAAGTTCGAATTGTGCCACCTTGGCCACTGTTATCCTTATTAATTGAAGTTTTTTTGGGGTTTTATCACGAAGTGTTGGTTATCCACTATGACTACAGCCGTCGCCGCGGAGGTCGAGAACCTCAAGGCCGAGCTAAACAAGGCGAGGCAGGAGGCCGCAGATAATAATGCCTTGGCCGAACATGCGTGTGCCGAATTGTCATCGGTGAAGACCGTTAGCGACAAGCACGAAGCTCGGGTGTCCGAGGTGCAGCAGGAGCTCAAGGATGCCAGCAACAAGTGTGAGGCCCTTGAGCAAAAGATCAAGGACCAGGCCGCCGAGCTATCCTCGCTGTCCGCAAAGCTTAAAGCAGAGCGGGTAGATAGGCGGTTATATGAAGAAGAACTCCGCCAAGTCAGGGTGATCACGGATGGTAAGCTGTACTTACTGCAATGTGCCTTTGGTGGTATCAGGTTTGCGTTGCTCACACGGGTGTGGCGTTCCTCAGGCGCCTTTACAAATCTCTCGAGGAGCGCAGCGAACGCGGCTCGGTACTTTGCTATGCGGGATGGGGATGTTGAGTCTAGATTGTTCTGGGCGTAGTTTCAAACCCCCGAGCACCCTCCTCTCCTCAGCCATCAGATGAAGCAGTTGATGGAGCTGCACAGGATGGCGGAGCCGGCCATGAAGGACCTTTGTATCCGGCTGTGGCCTGCAGAGCCATTGCCGACTAGTTACTTCGGCTTAGTGCAGAAGCTGTGCGACGCCGCATCCCGGATTGAAGTCCTGAAGCGTTCCGCATGCATCGAGGGAGCTCAGATGGCCTTTGCGAAGACCATGGTGCATTGGCCGAAGCTCAAGCCGGCCGAGATGGCCACCGCACGTCCACCTACCGGGAAGGAGCATAGGCGGCCCGAGCTATACTTCCCCATCGTGATGGATGGTGCTCGGGCAATAGAGGCCCAATGCTTGAAAGATGTAATTTACGAATGAGCGTACTATCATGTGCCCAATGACTGTTTCGCTTTATAATGCGGTTGCATGATGTATCATGCTTTTAAGATTTGTATTATTTTGACTCATGTGTGGCCATTTGAACTGAAAGTTGCCAGTCGTCGGCTTCGGCCCCCATGTAGATACTACAAGAGGTGTTTCGGCCTCCGCACTATGACCCTTAGCCAAAGTATTAGCGCCCGGAGGCGGTAGTGTGTGAGGGGAACAAGGCAATCGGACTGTGTGTCTTTAGTGCTTTCACTTAGCCGTAGGAGCTTGACTGCGGGGGCTAGTGACTAGACCCCAGTATGTTGTGATATTCGGATATACCGAGGTTAAGAACATTATCACATGGTTTGTGAAGATACAAAACCCTCGTATGACACGGAATAACCTCCATCGATTTTTAGTTTGACACTTATGCTCGGATCGCAGACCGGTTCTCGCTTATTATGACAGTCGGTTTTTGGCTTTCTCCACTGAGGTACTTGACCAGACGAGTTGGAAATACAATCGTAGTGGTTCTCCCTTTACCCTTTTAGCTGAACGGCAGAACGTAAGAGGGTAAATACAAGAGCCGGGCAACCCAGCCTTTGACCCAAGACATAATTTGGAAACGAATCATATAACGCAATATCCGAAACGCCGGACACGTAGAAAATAATGCCGGGATGATGCTTGGGGCGAGTTTTATAGTCAAGCCCCCGGTCTATTAGCCGGGCGCATCTGACATGTACCGAACAGTTTTGCTTTCGGAGGCGGGGAGTAAAAAATAGTTTATATTACATAAAATACTGTAAGAAGGCCGTAAAGGATAATCTTTATATGCGATGAATTTTTACAATTCAAACTGCCGAAGCAACTGTTACAGGTATTTTGCTTTAAAAACAAACTTGACAAAGGAAAGGCTTACCCAGGGTCTTCGATGGTTGGCTTGATGTCCTCAATGTGCCCTGATACGCCTCCGCTCCTTTGCTCTTGAGGGGGGTTATGCTCCTTTAAAGGTGATTGTTATGGACCTTTGAGAGGGGTTCTTGGGAAATCGCCGTAACATGTGTGAGCTTGACGCTTGCTAGGTCCTGGATGGTGCCTGCTGTTTATCCGAAGACGCTGTTTTGACAGCAGTTCGGTCGACCCGACCAATTGGTTTTTGATAGTGGGTCCCCACAGCTGTCCATGGTATTTTGAGCGCAAAATTGTGCCTTCTAGGTACATACCTTACGGGTAGCGGGGCCGTGCTGTGGGGGGCGTATCCCTATTTGTGTTGAGCAGGGAATGGTTCTGGGAGATCAGGTTGAGCTCGGGCTCGTTTGTTCGCCTGCCGCGCCTTGATGGCTGATTGGGGCCTCGGCGTCTCGATGCTGGACTGGAATTCAGCTGCTAAGGCCGTTGTGTGTGCCTCAGTCCGGAGGGAGCGCTCTGTGTTGCCGTTGACAGTGATGGCCCCCTTCGATCCGGGCATCTTGAGCTTCAGATATGCGTAATGGGGAACGACGTTAAAGCGAGCGAACGTTGTACGGCCGAGCAGTGCGTGATAGCCGTTGTGGAAAGGGACAATGTCGAAGATCAAGTCCTCGCTGCGGAAGTTGTCGGGCGAGCCGAACACTACTTCCAAAGTCACGGTACCCGAGCAGCAGGCTTCGACGCCTGGAATGACTCCTTTAAAGGTAGTATTGCTGGGTTTGATCCTTGACGGATCGATACACATCTTTTTCACCGTGTCCGAGTAAATCAGGTTAAGGCTACCTCCTCCGTCCATTAGGACTCTAGTGAGGTGATACCCATCAATAATTGGGTCTAAGACTAGGGCTGCCGAGCCTCCATGACGGATGTTGGTCGGATGGTCCCTACGGTCGAAGGTGATCGGGCAAGCCGACCAAGGGTTGAACTTCGGGGCTATGTGCTCTACGGCGTAGACCTCCCGAAGGGCACGCTTCCTCTCCTTTTTGGTATATGTGTGACGTATATCTTGTTCACAGTTTTTACCTCTGGAGGGAATTGCTTTTGTCCGCCATTGTTCGGACCGCGAGGCTCTTCAACATCCTCGCTGCGCGGGCCCTTGCCTTGCTCCTCGGCTGCAAGCTTGCCAGCTTGTTTGAATACCCAACAGTTACGGTTGGTGTGAATGGTGGGTTTGTCTTGGGTGTCATGGATCTGGCAGGGCCTATCCATGATTTTGTCCAATGCGGAATCCGTCTCTATTTCCTTTAAAGGGCTTCTTCCGCTGTCCGGATTTTGAGTTGCGGAAACCGGCATTTACGGCCGTGTCCTCCGCATCACCATTGTTGTGGCGGTGTTTATTCTTATTGCGTCGTGGCTTCCCGTTTCCATCCCGAACTTCGGAGGTGTCGGGGTCTTCGGGGTTATGGCTTCGATGAGCTAGCCAATTGTCCTCGCCCGCGCAAAAGCGGGTCATGAGTGAGGTGAGGGCAGACATTGTTCTTGGCTTGTCCTGGCCATTCGTCCTGGATATTGTGTCTGAACAAGGCTATTGCCTCGGAATCCGGACAATCAACGATCTGGTTCTTCTTAGTCAGGAACCGATTCCAAAGTTGCCTAGCTGATTCGCCGACTTTTTGGATGACGTTACTCAAGTCGGAGGAGTCCCGGGGGGCGGACATAAGTGCCCTTCAAGTTAGATCGGAAGGCATCCTCGAGCTCTTCCCAGCTCCCAATGGAGTTTTTGGGGAGACTGTTTAACCAGTACCGAGCTGGTCCTTTAAGTTTTAGAGGGAAGTACTTGATGGCGTGGAGATCATCTCCCCTCGCCATATGAATGTGGAGAAGGAAGTCTTCAATCCACACAGCCGGGTCTGTTGTCCCATCATATTGTTCTATGTTTACGGGTTTAAACCCTTCGGGGAATTGATGCTGCATAACCTTGTCTGTGAAGCATAGTGGGTGGGCAGCGCCTTTGACCCGGGCTACGTTACGCTGGAAATCGGCTCTTGTTTGGGCCCGGTACCGTTCCCGGTCTCTGTGGTTGCGGTTGAGCCAAGATTGGTACCCGTCCTGTCTAGCGGGAGAGTACCCTCTAGATCCGTAGATGGATCTAGTGTGACCTGCTCTATAGTCCAGGTCCTGTCGTAGGTCATGTCGATCCTCAGCCTGTGCTGGCCCCTTCCCTCTCCCGTGAGGAAACACGGGTCTATACTCAGCGTCTCCTCGAGGGGGGTGGTCCGGCTGGTCGTACTGAGTGTTCCTGGGAGATTCGGGCTCAAAGGCCTCGTCGTCGAATTGCGGCAGCAGACGCCGGCATGGGTAGCTCTTGTTTTGATCTGGCCGCTCGGTGTCGAACCCTTCTTCGGCTGCCAGGACCTTCGTCCATCTATCGTTGATGGTATCTTGTTCGGCTCGGAGCTGCTGCTGCTTTGCTTTTAGGCTTTGGGCGGTGGCTATGAGTTGCCGCCAGAATCGTTCCAGATACTCAGGGTTTTTGGGGACGGTGAAGTCTTCGGCTTCGAGGCTATCCTCCTCCTCCGCAGGGGGGAGGTAGTTGTCGTCCTCAGAAGCGTTGAGGTCCTCAGAGTCTTGCTAATCCTCGAGCCCCTCCAGGTCCTCCAGTGGCTTCTTGGGGGCTTCGAGGTCGCCAAGGTCTTACGGGGTGTCGCTTTCCCCGGTGCCCAAGATGGCTTCCCTTCCCTTGTTCGCCTTGGATCGTTTGCGCTGTTTTCGGCACTTTGATGGTGCTTCACCGGATTTGTCGCCGTTCTTCTTGGGGGTGTGGTTGTCCCTATCATCGGGGGTGTCCACAATATAGACGTCGTAGATGGAGGTGGCTGTCCACCGCCCAGTAGTGATAGGGGTGGGAGCGCCGACCTCTTCATCCAGGTCTTCTGCCTCCTCCGAGGCGTAGTCTAACATATCGGTTAAATCTTCGACAGAGGCTACTAAGTGGGTGGTGGGTGGGTGAAAGCACATTTGCTCCCTTGGTGATTTTGGTAATTAATAACAACATATATGTCATTGAACTAATGTTTCCACTAAGTATATTTCAGGAAAAGTTCAATGATGGGTTGGCAAAAGGATTGTGGAAAAACCCTTAGATGCAAGGAAATGGATTGGCAAAGCTTCAACCAAGAGGACTCTACATTTTACTTTGTGAGAAATCACTTTGAGTCCGTAGGAAAGCCAATACTATTAAAAGGGGGTAAGGTACTGTTGGTGAACAAGATGCTCCACGTGCACAAGTGATAGTCCCCAAAAACACCCACAAGCTCTTCCACAAATATTATGTCTAAAAGCCATTCATGAAAATCGGTGAAACCAACATTTCCACTCGGTTCCACTGATTCCCAAACTCAGACAGAGCCATGCCAAACCCTAGCACATCGGTGCAACCGATCCCACTTCGGTGCCACCGAGTTCAGCTTGCCAACTTTCTGTTACCTCGATTCACAAAATCGGAATTTTCGAGTTTTTGGATCGGCGTCACCGAGATTTGGATTCTGACCGTTGGACACCTGATCGGTACCGCCGAGATTTCTATATCGGTCTCACCGAGATTCAAAAGTTGCTACCTTTGAAGCAACTCGGTACCACCGAGTTTTACACTTCGGTGTCACCGAGTTGGTCACTTTAGGTGTAATGGTTGGATTTTGGGGGATGCCTATATATACCCCTTCACCACCACCCACTCGAAAGAGAAGCGCTCATAACTATTCCATACTTGCCCCATCCAATTTTCTGAGAGAGAGCCACCTACTCATGTGTTGAGATCAAGCTATTCCACTCCATCCATATGAATCTTGATCTCTAGCCTCCCCAAGTTGCTTTCCACCAATTCAATCTCTCCACCAAAGCCAAATCTGTGAGAGAGTGATTGTGTGTTGAGGAGTCTATCATCTTGAAGCACAAGAGCAAAGACTTCATCGACATTACCGAGCCTATTACCTTTTGGAGGGTGGTGCCTCCTAGATTGATTAGGTGTCACTTGGGAGCCTCCTACTTCGTGTTGTGGAGTTGAACCAAGAAGTTTGTACGGGCAAGGAGATCGCCTACTTCGTGAAGATCTACCCATAGTGAGGCTAGTCCTTCGTGGACGGAAACCGTTATGGAATAGTCAAGGTTACTACTTCGTTGACCCTTATGGGTGGAGCCCTCTGTGGACTCTCGCGACCGTTACCCTCCGTGGGTTGAAGACTCCATGAACGTGGACGTACGATAGCACCACCTATCGGAACCATGGGAAAAATCATCGTGTCTCCAAATTGCGTTTGATCTTCCTCCCTACCCTCTACTACATATGCTTGTTGTTACTTTCCGCTGCTATACTCTTAGACATGCATGTGTAGGGTGTACTTGAATTGCTATAATCGCTAAAATCTGCCAACACTTAAAATTGGGAAAAGGTAGAATTTTTATTTGCTCAAGTAGTCTAATCACCCCCCCCTCTAGACATAGTTTCGATCCTACAAGTGGTATCAGAGCTTTGGTCTCCATTGCATTGGTCTCACAACCTAGGAGAGTATGGCGTCTAGTGAGGGAAATTATCACCGTAGAGGTCCGTACTTTGATGGCACAAATTTTGCTAGTTGGAAGCACAAAATGAAAATGCATATTCTTGGCCATAACCCCGCCGTTTGGGCTGTTGTTTGTGTTGGCTTGCAAGGTGAATTCTTTGGTCATGGAAAGGAACCGGATCATGAAGCGGCCGCGGTTGAATTGAAGATGTTGCAATACAACGCTCAAGCATGTGACATTCTCTTCAACTGCCTATGCCCCGAAGAATTCAACAAAATCAGCCATCTTGAGAATGCAAAAGAGATTTGGGATACTTTGGTTGATATGCATGAAGGTACCGAATCCGTGAGAGAATCCAAGTTGGATGTTCTTCAAAGTTAGCTTGACAAGTTCAAGATGAAGGATGGTGAAGGAGTCGCAGAGATGTACTCTAGGCTAGCTCTCATCACAAATGATATTGCCGGCTTAGGAAGTGAAGAAATGACCGACAAATTTATCATCAAGAAGATACTTTGAGCTTTGGATGAGAGATACGACACCGTTTGCACATTGATCCAAATGATGCCTAACTACAAAGATCTCAAGCCTACGGAAGCCATTGGAAGGATTGTTGCTCATGAGATGACACTCAAGGACAAAGAAGAGCTTCACAACAAGTCTAGCGGTGCTTACAAAGCCACAAGTGATGCTCCCACAACTTCAAGCGACAACCTTGTCACCAATGAAGAGATAAGCCTCATGGTCAAGAAATTCAACAAGTTCTACAAGAATAGAGGCAAAGAACGAAGCTCCAACTCAAGATATGAAGAGAAGCGTTCGTCAAGTCGTGACCAAAACTGCTACAATTGTGGGAAGCCCGGACACTACTTCAATGAGTGCACGGCTCCCTACAAACGAAGAGAAGAGTCACCTAGAAGATGAAGTTCAAGGAATGAATCACCTCAAAGAGAGAGAAGGAGTAGAGATGATTGTTATGAACGAAGACCCTCAAGGAGAAGTAGGGACTCGGAGAAGAAGGACAAGTACACCAAGAGCTACTCAAGAAGAAGACATCAAGCTCATGGTTGTGCATGGGTTTCTGGCTCCGAATCGGACAACCACTCCGAGAGAAGCTATCACTCCAACTCCGACTATAGTCAAGGTTAGTTTATCCCTCCTATGACAAACCCAAGGTTAGTTTATCCCTCCTATGAGGGGATGTCACATCAAGGGGGAGCTTTACTCTAAGACTTGAGTTAAAGCATCTCTTAGAATGTGACAACATTAAATGCTTTATGTAAAAGTGGTAACCCCACTTGTGCTTAAACGATGAGTATGACCTATGATCAAGTATTCTTACTTGGCTCCTAAGTCAATATACTCATATATAGATGACTCCGTCATCGCCAAAATGCTTGATAGATGCTAGTATGTATGTGCATGTTTGCCATGATTTCATTTGACATCTTATTGTGTGAGCATGTTGGTCTGCATTTCTTTAATCATTCGAGGACATCCAATTGTTGCTATTTGGCTTTTGATTTTTTTTGCCAATTGGATGGACAAGAATGCCTAGGACCACTCTCTAGCAATCTATGCTTTCTCATCTCATATTCCATTCTTGCTGCATCACAAAATTTGAACAAGTACTTTTCGATCTCTCTGTGTGAGGAGCACTCGGAGTTCCGTATCGACAAAGGACTGACCATTAAAACCTCCCAAGTGCATCTCGGTGGAACCAATACCAAATTATCGGTATCACCGAATGCCTAGGATTGATCTGGTTTTCATACTCGGTATCACCGATTCCATCTTCTTGGTTACACCAAGTTTCCCTGTCAGCTGACAGTAGAGAAACTCGGTGACACCGAAAAGTTAGAACCGGTGTCACCGACAGCCACGGGTATATAAAGAGGCGGACCCGACTTTTGAAATTACTTTCTCAAACGTCATCCCCTCCAAAACCCTAGCTGTTGAACAAGGACCCCTGGTCGTCTCCTTCGTCTTCCCGAGCGCCTCCGCCGTTGGAAGTCCATGCCGTCGACGGAATCTTCTCCACCGTCGCCGCCATAGCGAGGTTGTCACCTAATCAGGGTACTATTTTGACCCCTCGTGTGCTCCCCTCTCCAAATCTTGCGCATTAGGACTTTTCCATTGATAAGCCAAAATTTGAGATTGATCTATCCACAAGAATTTCCAGTAGAATAGCGAACGAAAGATTTTTTAGGGTTTGCCGTCCGCGACTAGAATCCCGGTGGAACCGACGCAAAAGAATCGGTAGCACCGATTTCCTTTTCTGGTCAACTGAGAACAACCTCGGTGAAACCGAGTGCCCATTTTCGGTCTCACCGAAAGTGGTGCCAAGTTTCTGTAATGCAGGTTGTCTGTCTCGGTGGGTCCGAAAAGTTTGCCTCGGTTGTACCGATATTCACTTGGCAGAATGCAAATCATGAGAAATTTTAGTTCAAATATTTGAGAAAAACATTCTGAAATTTTGTGATGACTCAACCTATCCACTCTTCTATACTCTATTTCACAGGGTCAGAGATGTCAGGCTCAGATGACAGTGAGAACAACTTCAGAGAGGAGAATGTTGTCATGAGCTCAGGCACTAGTCCTGATGAGAGCTATGATGATGTACCAAGCTCACCAGATCTGCCCAAAGCTGCAACCAGGGCAAGAAGAAAGCTCAATTCTGATGAGGAGGATGAAGACTTTATTCCAGAAGAGCTGCCCAAGAAAGATGCTGCTGCCAAGAGCACTGCTGCTGCCACTACATCCAAGAAGAAGGCAATAAGGAAGGAATATGCTAGCTTAGGATCAGTGAGAGCACCAGAGAGTGCTAGGGCAACAATGACTGTTGAGCCCTCAAAGAAGTCCATGCCTAAGAAGGCAGGAGAGAAGAAGAAGTCCAGGAAGTGGATCATTCATGTCATGGGCAGGCCTACCTCAATGTATGAGGACCCAACAGAGGCTGCTGCTGAGGAGGAGGAAGAGCCAGCTGCAAAGGCTCCTCCCAAGAAGAAGAAGAAATTGATGTCTGATGCTATGCCTAGCCAAGCAGCTCCCAAGGGCAAGCCAGCTGGATCCAAGAAGCCCACAACCCCTAAACCAAAGAGGACATCTAGAGAGATTCCAGCTTCTGAGAAGAACAGGGGATCTACCTCCAGAGATGCTAAGGAGGATGCTATGTCTGCTTTGATGAAGCTAAGGCCACACCTTCCAGAGCATAATGCTAGCCACTTGCTAGCTGAGGATATGAAGAAGAGGAAGGACTCGAGTTTGAGAGAGTGGAGAGCTATTGATCCATATTCACAGAGGAGGAAGACTACTGTGGACTACAGGTTCTATACAAAAGAACATCAAGACTTCTATGAAACAATTTTGCTTGACAAGAGCCCTGCTGTGAGTGATATGAGGTTTGTGGACTAGAAGTACATCAAGGACAATGAGGATTACTTCCCAAGTGTGCAAGACAACTTTCATTGCATTGGACTTGACAAGTTTGTTGGCAAGGAATTTACTGCCTGGAATGATGAAATGATCATGCAATTCTACTCCACTGCTCATTTCTATGGAGATGGCAGAATTGTGTGGATGACTGAAGGTGTCAGGTATGAATCCACAATTGATGAGTGGGGTGCCATCTTAGGAGTCCCAGAAGTGGAATATGGTGACATTGATGTTTACTCTGGGCCCAAGGCAAGCCACAATGCCATGAAGAACATGTACAATGAGATTCCTGCTACACATCTGAAGTCTCACAAGCTAGGATCTATCTATTCCCTCCAGGCTGGTCTTTGCACGATCAACACTATTCTGAGGCATACCTTGATGCCTAAGTCTGGAGATGAGAAGATGATAAGAGGATACTCCATCAACATGCTGCTCCATCTAGATCAACATACGAGATTCAGAGTGATGGATCTGATTGTGGAGACTGTAAAGAGGGTTGCTGCTGATCAGAAGCGCTCATGTTGCTATGCACCCTATATTCAGATGCTTATCAACTCCAAGTTGGAGAAGCACATATTTGCACTTGACCGACCACATTTGCCAATCTTGCCAGAGCTAGAGGACAACATTGTGGTGATGGAACCAGACCATCCCACCTTAGCTACAGCACAGGCACAGGCAGCCAGAGACTCCAGTTCTCAGGTGCCAAAGTCTAGGAGTGAGCAGATGGATCTCCTACTTAGTTCTGTGCTCAGCATGCAGAAGGACATCGGGAACATTCTGAAGAACCAGGAGAGCCTCTCGAGGATTGTTGACATCAAATTCCATATTCTCAACAACAAGGTGGATGAGATCACAGTGACTGTGAATGATCTCAAGAAATAAGTTGATGGTGTGCCCAGTCCCCACACTACTGATGATGATGAGGATAGTCCACATCTCAGGACGGCCACTCAGTTCAGGACTCAGCCCAGATCTGCCACAGTGCCAGTTCCAGAGTCTCGACCTTCTTCATCAGCACCTGCCTTGGCTCCTTCAGCTCCTTCAGCTCCTCCAGCACCTCCAGTTGCTACTCCGACTCCGTCCATGATGTCTGCAGAAGTCTTCGCTGAAGCCGTTCTCTCGACTCCTTCATCGGCCACCGGAGGAGATCAGCCCCAGAAGAGCGCTTAGTTATATACCTTCGAACTTTTTGGTAACTTGTTGCCAAAGGGGGAGAAGATGTATATAGATCTTTAGGCTTCGAGAGAGAGAGAGAGAGAGAGAGAGAGCGTTGCTTTTCATTGCTTTTCAAAACATTGATATCTTTTGTTTCGTTTGCTTGTGTTAAACTTTGTTGGTGTTTGATCATACACTTGATGTGCATTGCTACTATTTCCTATCCTTGTGATGCTTATGAGATGATCATTCACCTTTACTTGATTGTGTTGTGCTATGATATTCATTCTTATTATTCTCGCACACCACCAAGTTGTATGTGACATGAAAGAGTGCCCCATGTACCTAATCGATTGTGCATTTGCATTCAAACGCAAATTCAAAATAATGCACAAATTTAGGGGGAGCTCTTGCTTATCACATACTTCTCAAAGCGACGATTACATTCATTGATTATATCATATGTTGAAGCTTTGATCTATATGTTGTCATCAATTACCAAAAAGGGGGAGATTGAAAGCACATTTGCTCCCTTGGTGGTTTTGGTAATTAATAACAACATATATGTCATTGAACTAATGTTTCCACTAAGTATATTTCAGGAAAAGTTCAATGATGGGTTGGCAAAAGGATTGTGGAAAAACCCTTAGATGCAAGGAAATGGATTGGCAAAGCTTCAACCAAGAGAACTCTACATTTTACTTTGTGAGAAATCACTTTGAGTCCGTAGGAAAGCCAATACTATTAAAAGGGGGTAAGGTACTGTTGGTGAACAAGATGCTCCACGTGCACAAGTGATAGTCCCCAAAAACACCCACAAGCTCTTCCACAAATATTATGTCTAAAAGCCATTCATGAAAATCGGTGAAACCAACATTTCCACTCGGTTCCACTGATTCCCAAACTCAGACAGAGCCATGCCAAACCCTAGCACATCGGTGCAACCGATCCCACTTCGGTGCCACCGAGTTCAGCTTGCCAACTTTCTGTTACCTCGATTCACAAAATCGGAATTTTCGAGTTTTTGGATCGGCGTCACCGAGATTTGGATTCTGACCGTTGGACACCTGATCGGTACCGCCGAGATTTCTATATCGGTCTCACCGAGATTCAAAAGTTGCTACCTTTGAAGCAACTCGGTACCACCGAGTTTTACACTTCGGTGTCACCGAGTTGGTCACTTTAGGTGTAATGGTTGGATTTTGGGGGATGCCTATATATACCCCTTCACCATCACCCACTCGAAAGAGAAGCACTCATAACTATTCCATACTTGCCCCATCCAATTTTCTGAGAGAGAGCCACCTACTCATGTGTTGAGATCAAGCTATTCCACTCCATCCATATGAATCTTGATCTCTAGCCTCCCCAAGTTGCTTTCCACCAATTCAATCTCTCCACCAAAGCCAAATCTGTGAGAGAGTGATTGTGTGTTGAGGAGTCTATCATCTTGAAGCACAAGAGCAAGGAGTTCATCGACATTACCGAGCCTATTACCTTTTGGAGGGTGGTGCCTCCTAGATTGGTTAGGTGTCGCTTGGGAGCCTCCTACTTCGTGTTGTGGAGTTGAACCAAGAAGTTTGTGCAGGCAAGGAGATCGCCTACTTCGTGAAGATCTACCCATAGTGAGGCTAGTCCTTCGTGGACAGAAGCCGTTATGGAATAGTCAAGGTTGCTACTTCGTGGACCCTTATGGGTGGAGCCCTCCGTGGACTCTCGCGACCGTTACCCTTCGTGGGTTGAAGACTCCATAAACGTGGACGTACGATAGCACCACCTATCGGAACCACGGGAAAAATTATCGTGTCTCCAAATTGCGTTTGATCTTCCTCCCTACCCTCTACTACATATGCTTGTTGTTACTTTTTGCTGCTATACTCTTAGACATGCATGTGTAGGGTGTACTTGAATTGCTATAATCGCTAAAATCTGCCAACACTTAAAATTGGGAAAAGGTAGAATTTTTATTTGCTCAAGTAGTCTAATCACCCCCCCTCTAGACATACTTTCGATCCTATAGTGGGTCGTAAAATTCCTCATGACCTGCCTCCAGACCGATCTGAACATGGGTCGAGGTAAGGTCGTCCACGATTTTCATTGACTGGATCCGATCCAACGCCTCGTTCAATAGCGAGAGGTCGACCGGATCGATCTTCCGAGGGCTTTCGGAGCCAAACTCTGGGGAGCCCTCATGGGGAGCATATTCGGCAAGAACCGAGCCCTGTTCCTCAGGCGCTATCCGGCAGGGATGGACCCGAGGGCAGGGGCGAGTAGGGGACCCGAGGTTAAATCCTCAGGATTTCTGGGCTCATCGAACGAGACCGAGAGCTCAGTAAGAATTAGATCGCCACTGGAGTCGGTGGTGAACTCTTGGTTCCCGAACCTGATCTCTTAACCGTGGGCGAAACTTCCGATCTGGCCAAGATGGCCGATAGGGTCAGGATGCAGCACAATGCTGCCGAACACGAAAGTCTGTCTAGGGACAAAGGTGTCCCCGTTATAGGCCTGATTGTTGATGATTAGGCGAGCCATCAATCCTCTGGTGATCTCAAAGCGGAACTCTCAATGAAAGCACTAATGTCAGTGTCAAAACCGGCGGATCTCGGGTAGGGGGTCCCGAGGTGTGGATCTGGGATCGATGGTTAACAGGGGACGAAGGAGACGATGTTTACCCAGGTTCGGGCCCTCTTGAGGAGGTAAAACCCTATGTCCTGCTTGATTATATTGATGAGTATGATGATTACAGAGTTGATCTACCTCGAGATCAGATGAGCTAAAACCCTAGATGAGTTGACTTGTTCTCTACGAACTAAACCCCCTGGTTTATATAGACACCAGGGGTCCCTAGGGATACACGTGATAGGTTTCAACCCGGGCATAGATACGCCCATTCTTTCTTCTAAACTTGGAGGACACACCAAGTCTTCGGAGCCTTCCTTCTTGAGCACGGGGTCATCCTGTAGTTTGGCCTTCCCGCAATAGCCACAGAGCGGCCCACCAAGCCGGCCCCCAGGAGATAAGCCGACGGCTCGAGGACCCCTTAGTCCTGGACTCCCTCACCTGACTTGAGCATTATTTACACTACGGTAACTAGTGATAAGTAGTATAACCTTTGGGCAATTGTTGCTTGTAGGCTGCACCTTAACATGGGTAATGGCGATTTGTTCGGAGGAATTTATGCCTCCCGAGTAGCGGCAAGACTGAGAGTCTCACCTCGACTTAATGACCCTATGTTGCCTGATAACCCACAAGTGTAGGGGATCGTTTGCAGCCTTTTTCGATAAATAAGAGTGTCGAACCCAACGAGGAGCCAAAGGTAGAATTAATACTCTCTCAAGTTCTATCGACCACTGATACAACTCTACGCACGCTAACGCTTACTTTACCTAGAACAAGTATGAAAGTACTTTGCGGGAAAGAAACTAGAAGTACTTAGTAGGTGTAATAGATAGTTTTGCAAGATAATAAAGGACAAGTAAATAAAAGTTAGGGGTTGTTTAGATAAAGATTAATAAGTAAGTTGTTTAGTAGAAAGCTTTTTTGTGTAACGCAAGAGAAATATTGTCCATAGGCAATTGAATATAATATGACAGATACTTGTCATATGCAATGAGGGAGAGGCATACGCTAACACACTTTCCGTACTTGGATCATATGCACTCATGATTGGACCTCTAGCAAGCATTCGCTACTACTAGAAATCATTAAGGTAAACCCAACCATAGCATTAAGCATCAAGTCCCCTTTACTCCCATATGCAAACAATCCCCTTACTCGGGTGTAAGCTTCTGTCACTCTAGCCACCCACTATAAGCGAATAATGAAAATAATGCAAACCCTCCAGCGTGAATCCTTCACGTGTGCGCCTCACAGAAGGCACCTTAGAAGAGCACCATATTGACATACAACTCATATCTATAACATCATACCACAATTAACCCGTAGGACAGAAGAGATCTACTCAAACATCATAGGATAGCCACACATCATTGGATAATAATATATAGCATTAAGCACCATGTTTAAGTAGAGATTATAGCGGGGAAGAGAGGTTTACACCGCTGCATAGAGGGGAGAGAGTTGGTGGTGATGGCGGCGAAGTTGTTGGTGTAGATCGCCATCGCGATGGATGCCCCGGCGGGTGCTCCGGCGCCACCGGGAGAGAGGGGGAGAGAGCCCCCTCCTTCTTCTTCTTCCTTGGCCTCCTCCCTAGGTGGGAGGAGAGTTTCCCCTCTGGTCCATGGTCGCCATGGCTCCAGGAGAGCTGGAGCCCCTCCGAGATTGGATCTATCTCTCTGTCTCTCTTCTGTTTTCGCGACTGTTTTCGGACCCCTTCACCGTTTCTTAAATATCCGGAGATCCATAACTCTGATCGGGCTGAAATTTTTAGGGGATTTTTATCGTGAAAATATCTTTCTTGCGGCAGAAGGAGAGCCTCAATCGACTTAAGGGCTGGACACAAGCCATCAAGGCACACCCCCTAGACCGCGCCCTATTGGTTTGTGGGGTCCTCGGGCATCGTCTTGCATTGATTCTGACTCCCAAAATTCACATATATTCCAAAAAAATCTCCATAAATTTTTATCGCGTTTGGACTTTGTTTGATATGGAATTTCTGTGAAACAAAAAACACACAAAAAACAAGAACTGGCACTCGGCACTGGCTCAATAGGTTAGTGCTCAAAAATAATATAAATTGCTAATAATTACTCAAAAAGTATCCTAGAATGATAATATAATAGCATGGAACAATCAAAAATTATAGATACGTTGGAGACGTATCAAGCATCCCCAAGCTTAATTACTGCTCGTCCTCGAGTAGGTAAATGATAAAAACGGAATTTTTGATGTGACATGCTACCCAATATGTAATCTTTTGCATGCATGCTCATTGAGAAACATAATATAATAGCATGGACATAGCATATAGGTGGAATAGAATGTGGTGGTAGGTTTCAAAGGGGTAAAAGTGGAGAAGAAAGTCTCGCATCAACTCGGCGTATCAACGGGCTATGAAGATGCCCATCAATAAATATCAATGCGAGGAGTAGGGATTGCCATGCAACGAATGCACTAGAGCTATAAGTGTATGAAAGCTCGACTGAAGCTAAGTGGGTGTGCATCCAACTTGCTTGCTCATGAAGACCTCGGCATTTGAGGACGCTCACCATCGGAATATACAAGCCAAGTTCTAATAATGAAAAATTCCCACTAGCATATGAAAGTGATAAAACATGAGACTCTCTATATGAAGACCCTGGTGCCACTTGAGGCACAAGTGTGGTAAAGGATAGTAGCAAAGTCCCTTCTCTCATTTTCTCTCATCATTTTTTCATTCATTTTCTTTGCCTTTTTATTTTTTTTATATGGTGGGCTCATTTGGCCTCCCCCATTTTTTATTTCCTCACTGGGACAATGCTCTAATAATGATGATCATCACACTTTTATTTACTTATAACTCAACATGAAAAATTGTATGACTCTATATGAATGCCTCTGGCAGTGTACCAGGATGTGCAATGATCTAGCATAGCAAAGATATCAAAAAATGGACAAGCCATGGAAATATCACGCTAGCTATCTTACGATCATGCAAAGCAATATGACAATGAAGGTACAAATCATATGATGTGACGGTGGAAGTTGCATGGCAATATATCTCGGAATGGCTATGGAAATGCCATGATAGGTAGGTATGGTGGTTGTTTTGAAGAAGATATAATGAGGCTTATGTGCAAGAGAGCGTATCATGTCACGGGGTTTGGATGCACCGGCAAGATTTGCACCTATCCTCGAGGTAAGAATGGGCAAGGCACAGTACCAAAGAGGCTACTAAAATATAATAGGTGAGATTGCGTATGTCCATGGTTTCACACTAGTCATAAGTAACTCATATACTTATTGCAAAGCTTTATTAGTTTTATCACAAATCAAAGTACTACTCGCATGCCCCGAGGGAGGAGGTTATGAGGAGTTAACCATCGCGCGCCTCCGACCCGGAACAACACTAGGATTTCAAGGAGGAATAAAAATGCTCACACATCCCCACCATGCCTTTTACCAATATTTAGACAAACGGAAAATTAACACCTCTTAATACTGATACTCCTACGTACCGACAACCATGCACTCATACCCTTTCACATTACCACATCAATATCAATAACCCGCAATTTCTATTTAATGAGCTACATTAAGGTTTTGATTATCACTCCTTGAATACCTATTATTTTTGGACTAGTCTTATAACCCATGCAATTTACCGTCACTGTTTATTAACTCTCAAACAAATATAAGTGAAGAACGAGAGTTTATTTCTTTCTACAAAATACCTGGACATGCTCTAACAAATATAAGTGAAGCAAAAGAGCATTCTACAAATAACGGTTTTCTATATGTAGAGAAACATGCATCCAACTTCAAATGATATAACTGAAGCACACGAAGCATTCTATAAAGCCATACTCAAAATATATAAGTGAAGTGCAAAGAGCATTCTATAAATCAACCATGGAATTTCCCAAACCAGCATGGTGCATTTCCAAAAGGAAAATAAAAGGCACACGACGCTCCCAGAATTTACGCATATCATGTGCACAAAACAAAAACCGAAACATACCGATAGTTGTTGAAGAAGAAAGATGGGATGCCTTCCGGGGCATCCCCAAGCTTAGACGCTTGAGTCTCCTTGAATATTTACTTGGGGTGCCTTGGGAATCCCCAAGATTGAACTCTTGTCTCTCCTTATTCTCCTCATATCGATACCTCCTCGATCTTTGAACACTTCATCCACACAAAACTTGACAAAACTTTTATTAGAAATGTTAGTACATAATCATCAAATCTCATGATGTCCTGCCATAACATTACTGCATAATTATAATGTAACATTACACAATGTATGCAATCACAATTCTATGGCTCCCAAGTCATTGGGGCTCAACAAGAATTCAAACATAAGCACGCAAAGCAACTATAACAACAATCTGTGAAAAACAGGACATACTGTAAAGATGCAGATGGTACGTATACTTCTGTAACTCAAAAAATTCTGAAAAATTAGGAAGTAATAAGAATTTGTATAAAAGTATTGTGCAAAAAAATCATAATTTTTTCACGCTCCGGTAAAATATGAAAATTCAAACACTACAACAAAAGTTTCTGTTTTTATACAGCACATATCAAACAAGCAATTCAAACATCCTAAAGGTAATTCTTGGCACATTATTTTTATATTCCAAAAAAATCTCCATAAATTTTTATCGCGTTTGGACTTTGTTTGATATGGAATTTCTGTGAAACAAAAAACACACAAAAAACAAGAACTGGCACTCGGCACTGGCTCAATAGGTTAGTGCTCAAAAATAATATAAATTGCTAATAATTACTCAAAAAGTATCCTAGAATGATAATATAATAGCATGGAACAATCAAAAATTATAGATACGTTGGAGACGTATCAAGCATCCCCAAGCTTAATTACTGCTCGTCCTCGAGTAGGTAAATGATAAAAACGGAATTTTTGATGTGACATGCTACCCAATATGTAATCTTTTGCATGCATGCTCATTGAGAAACATAATATAATAGCATGGACATAGCATATAGGTGGAATAGAATGTGGTGGTAGGTTTCAAAGGGGTAAAAGTGGAGAAGAAAGTCTCGCATCAACTCGGCGTATCAACGGGCTATGAAGATGCCCATCAATAAATATCAATGCGAGGAGTAGGGATTGCCATGCAACGAATGCACTAGAGCTATAAGTGTATGAAAGCTCGACTGAAGCTAAGTGGGTGTGCATCCAACTTGCTTGCTCATGAAGACCTCGGCATTTGAGGACGCTCACCATCGGAATATACAAGCCAAGTTCTAATAATGAAAAATTCCCACTAGCATATGAAAGTGATAAAACATGAGACTCTCTATATGAAGACCCTGGTGCCACTTGAGGCACAAGTGTGGTAAAGGATAGTAGCAAAGTCCCTTCTCTCATTTTCTCTCATCATTTTTTCATTCATTTTCTTTGCCTTTTTATTTTTTTTATATGGTGGGCTCATTTGGCCTCCCCCATTTTTTATTTCCTCACTGGGACAATGCTCTAATAATGATGATCATCACACTTTTATTTACTTATAACTCAACATGAAAAATTGTATGACTCTATATGAATGCCTCTGGCAGTGTACCAGGATGTGCAATGATCTAGCATAGCAAAGATATCAAAAAATGGACAAGCCATGGAAATATCACGCTAGCTATCTTACGATCATGCAAAGCAATATGACAATGAAGGTACAAATCATATGATGTGACGGTGGAAGTTGCATGGCAATATATCTCGGAATGGCTATGGAAATGCCATGATAGGTAGGTATGGTGGTTGTTTTGAAGAAGATATAATGAAGCTTATGTGCAAGAGAGCGTATCATGTCACGGGGTTTGGATGCACCGGCAAGATTTGCACCTATCCTCGAGGTAAGAATGGGCAAGGCACAGTACCAAAGAGGCTACTAAAATATAATAGGTGAGATTGCGTATGTCCATGGTTTCACACTAGTCATAAGTAACTCATATACTTATTGCAAAGTTTTATTAGTTTTATCACAAATCAAAGTACTACTCGCATGCCCCGAGGGAGGAGGTTATGAGGAGTTAACCATCGCGCGCCTCCGACCCGGAACAACACTAGGATTTCAAGGAGGAATAAAAATGCTCACACATCCCCACCATGCCTTTTACCAATATTTAGACAAACGGAAAATTAACACCTCTTAATACTGATACTCCTACGTACTGACAACCATGCACTCATACCCTTTCACATTACCACATCAATATCAATAACCCACAATTTCTATTTAATGAGCTACATTAAGGTTTTGATTATCACTCCTTGAATACCTATTATTTTTGGACTAGTCTTATAACCCATGCAATTTACCGTCACTGTTTATTAACTCTCAAACAAATATAAGTGAAGAACGAGAGTTTATTTCTTTCTACAAAATACCTGGACATGCTCTAACAAATATAAGTGAAGCAAAAGAGCATTCTACAAATAACGGTTTTCTATATGTAGAGAAACATGCATCCAACTTCAAATGATATAACTGAAGCACACGAAGCATTCTATAAAGCCATACTCAAAATATATAAGTGAAGTGCAAAGAGCATTCTATAAATCAACCATGGAATTTCCCAAACCAGCATGGTGCATTTCCAAAAGGAAAATAAAAGGCACACGACGCTCCCAGAATTTACGCATATCATGTGCACAAAACAAAAACCGAAACATACCGATAGTTGTTGAAGAAGAAAGATGGGATGCCTTCCGGGGCATCCCCAAGCTTAGACGCTTGAGTCTCCTTGAATATTTACTTGGGGTGCCTTGGGAATCCCCAAGATTGAACTCTTGTCTCTCCTTATTCTCCTCATATCGATACCTCCTCGATCTTTGAACACTTCATCCACACAAAACTTGACAAAACTTTTATTAGAAATGTTAGTACATAATCATCAAATCTCATGATGTCCTGCCATAACATTACTGCATAATTATAATGTAACATTACACAATGTATGCAATCACAATTCTATGGCTCCCAAGTCATTGGGGCTCAACAAGAATTCAAACATAAGCACGCAAAGCAACTATAACAACAATCTGTGAAAAACAGGACATACTGTAAAGATGCAGATGGTACGTATACTTCTGTAACTCAAAAAATTCTGAAAAATTAGGAAGTAATAAGAATTTGTATAAAAGTATTGTGCAAAAAAATCATAATTTTTTCACGCTCCGGTAAAATATGAAAATTCAAACACTACAACAAAAGTTTCTGTTTTTACACAGCACATATCAAACAAGCAATTCAAACATCCTAAAGGTAATTCTTGGCACATTATTTTTATAATACAATTGATTTTTACAAGGGGATAATTATTTTTTTGAAAAGTTTCTGTAATCAAGATTCACAAAATTTCCATGGGCATGAACAAAGTTCAAGGCTAGCCCCCACTTCAACGTTGCTCGTCTTTCTCACTTTCACTTCTCTTTTTGAAAAGGTTTTAAGTTCTCCACTTTATTATTTTTGTTTTTATTATTTTAAAAGCACACAACAGAAATAAATGACTCTCTAAAACTTTCGGGATGTCTCACTGGCAGCGCTTTCTTTAAAGCCATTAAGCTAGGCATATAGTGCTCAAGTAGTTGATCCACCTGGATCCCAAGGTATATCAAAGCCAATTTTAATTAACAATGATTTGTAATTTAGTAGTGAGCACAAATCAACATATATCATGTAACAACGAAGTCTAACTCTCTTCCTATGCATTGGCATGTCATAAAAGAACAATTCATTCACACAAAGTAAAGGCCAATACATAGCATAAGTAGTTTCTTGCAATTTTATCGTATTGGAAACATAGAGAGGTGAAGATTTGGTTCCTCTATCATAATAATTGCAAGTAGGAGCAGCAAGAACATGCATATTATATTTATCAAAATCATCATGTGTGATAGTGAAACGCAACCCATCAATATAATCCTTAATAAGTGCAAACTTCTCCAATATAGTGTAGTTGGGATAATTCAAAAAGATAATAGGACTATAATGTGTGGGTGCAATAGCAACAATTTCATGCTTAACATAAGGAACTATAGAAATTTCATCTCCATAAGCATAATTCATATTGGCATCATGGCCACAAGCATAGCAACCATCAAGTCCATCAAAAAGGGATATTTCAAACGAATCCAAGGGATCATAGCATTCATCCTTCGGTATGTGCGAAGGGGAATTAAACAATGTATGAGTTGAAGAGTTACTCTCATTAGAAGGTGGACACGGGTAGCTAATCCGCTCTTCCTCCTTTTGTTCTTCACTCTCCTCCTCATGTTTTCATCTAATGAGCTCACAGTTTCAACAATTTCTTCTTCCATAGATTCCTGCAAAATATTAGTCTCTTCCAAGGCAGTAGTCATTCTTTCAATAAATTCTTTAACATAAGCATTAGAAGCATAGTTTTCATAACAATATTTAAGTACGACAAATTTTTCAGATTTATAAAGAGTAGCATCATACTTTTCAATCAAAGTAGCAATTTCATAAGCACCCTTAAAAGCAACAAATTCATCAATTTGTTCAACATCATAATAACAATAGGCATCCTTGGTATAAGAAGATAATATTTCATTATCATTAAACACACATTGATAGGAAAGGTGTTCTTGAGTGTTTTTAGAACAATAAGTAAAATCATATAATTCACATAAATTCCAAGCATAGCAACACAAAGTATTAATTTGATGCCACAAGAGTTTCCATTTTTGAGATGTGCAATGTCGCACATAATAAGCATGCTCATTTAATGATTTTCCCTCAACCAAGCTAGTTGGGATTTCACCACGGGCACAAAGGGATCGAAGCTGATCCAAGTAATAAGCTTCGGTTGTACAGAACACTAGTGGTTCCTCAACTTTTGGAGCAGCAAGTACATCTAATTTTTCTGGTATTTTGCGTTTCCTACCCATATCTAAAGATAGAAAATAACTTATAACATAAAATTAAAATTACTTAGTGATAAAGCAAACAAGCACACACGAGAATATCAACCATTACGCTATTGCTCCCCGACAACGACGCCAGAAAAAGGTCTTGATAACCCACAAGTGTAGGGGGTCGTTTGTAGCCTTTTTCGATAAATAAGAGTGTTAAACCCAACGAGGAGCTAAAGGTAGAATTAATACTCTCTTAAGTTCTATCGACCACCGATACAACTCTACGCACGCTGACGCTTACTTTACCTAGAACAAGTATGAAACTACTTTGCGGGAAAGAAACTAGAAGTACTTAGTAGGTGTAATAGATAGTTTTGCAAGATAATAAAGGACAAGTAAATGAAAGTTAGGGGCTGTTTAGATAAAGATTAATAAGTAAGTTGTTTAGTAGAAAGCTTTTTTGTGTAACGCAAGAGAAATATTGTCCATAGGCAATTGAATATAATATGACAGATACTTGTCATATGCAATGAGGGAGAGGCATACGCTAACACACTTTCCGTACTTGGATCATATGCACTCATGATTGGACCTGTAGCAACCATCCGCAACTACTAGAAATCATTAAGGTAAACCCAACCATAGCATTAAACATCAAGTCCCCTTTACTCCCATACACAAACAATCCCCTTACTCAGGTGTAAGCTTCTGTCACTCTAGCCACCCACTATAAGCGAATCATGAACATATTGCAAACCCTCCAGCGGTGAATCCTACACGTGTGTGCCTCGCGGAAGGCACCTTAGGACAGCACCATATCGACATACAACTCATATCAATAACATCATACCACAATTAACCCGTAGGACAGAATAGATCTACTCAAACATCATAGGATAGCCACACATCATTGGATAATAATATGTAGCATTAAGAACCATGTTTAAGTAGAGATTACAGCGGGGAAGAGAGGTTTTACACTGCTGCATAGAGGGTGAGAGAGTTGGTGGTGACGGCGGCGAAGTTGTTTGTGTAGATCGTCGTCATGATGGATGCCCTGGCGGTGCTCCGGTGCCACCGAGAGAGAGGGGGAGAGAGCCCCCCTCCTTCTTCTTCTTCTTCTTCTTACTTGGCCTCCTCCCTAGGTGGGAGGAGAGTTTCCCCTATGGTCCATGGTCACCATGGCTCTCGGAGGGCAAGAGCCCCTCCGAGATTGGATCTATCTCTCTGTCTCTCTTCTGTTTTCGGACCCCTTCACCGTTTCTTAAATATCCGGAGATCTGCAACTCCGATCGGGCTGAAATTTTGAGGGGATTTTTATGGCAAAAATATCTTTCTTGTGGCGGAAGGAGAGCCTCAACCGACTTAAGGGCTGGCCACAAGCCATCAGGGCGCGCCCCGAGGTCGCGCATGTTGGCTTGTGGGGCCCTCGGGCATCGTCTTGCATTGATTTCGACTCCCAAAATTCACATATATTCCAAAAAAAATCTGCATAAATTTCTATCGCGTTTGGACTTTGTTTGATATGGAATTTCTGCGAAACAAAACACACACAAAGAACAGGAACTAGCATTCGGCACTGGGTCAATAGGTTAGTGCTCAAAAATAATATAAATTGCTAATAATTACTCAAAAGTATCCTAGAATGATAATATAATAGCATGGAACATTAAAAAATTATAGATACGTTGGAGACGTATCACTGCCTGGGAGATATTTAGATTTTGAAGCCATGCGGCGGCATGACTTTATTTTCGATGGTGCTCGGGGTTATGAATACAATATAATATTCAAAAAATATCATACCGTCTCTGTTATGTTGTCTGCGCCTTCTCTCTTTGATTTTTAGAACAAACAAAGATATTACATCCTCGAGAATGAAGCCTATGAGCACAACGCAGCAAAGGAGGCCGCTCGCTTGGCTGAGGAGGCGGCACATAACACCTCCACGACTTACCACTTCGATTATTATCCAGACCAGCAGTGGTGATCACCAAGCTAGCCTAAAAGCCTAAGCTTGGGGGAGTATGTATTTCTCACCGACCTTATATTCATGTTCACACTTCATAACATTTGTCGGTGTTTATCATCTTTCATTGTATATCATAAATAGTTTTTCTCGTTTTGTTTTTCCTTTGCTTGTTTGCTTTCTTCGAGAAAAAACAAAAACTCCAAAAATATTTCAGTGTGTTTCTTTGAATTCCTTATCTTTTTGTTGTGTCAGTAAAAGGTGAAGACCATGATGAAAACGTTGAGTGGCTCTCATAGGCATTAATGTTGATTTAATGAAGAGCCATATTACCTTGTCTTCTCCTTTGTATAAATTGTTTCGCAGATTCCAGCTTAATCCACAGCATACTTGCACTATTACTATTATCACATCATTCGGTCGTTTAAGTGAAAGGCAATAATGACGATATTTGATGAAGTGATCGTGGTAAAGGAAGCTGGTATGACTCTTCTTGTTTTCCGTTTTTGTAAATATGTTTAGCTCGTTCGATCTTGATTCAGTGTATCATGAGTAAACATGTTTGTGATGACAATTAGAGATTGTAGTTGCTAATGCCATGCTTAAATAGCTAGGAGTGTATAATGACTTATCTTATGTGTCAACATGCATTAAGATGGCTGTGATGTGGTATGGTAGTATGGTATCCTCCTCTCAGTAATTCGAGCGGTTTGACTTGGCACGTGTGCAAACATGTAGTTGACTCAAAACCAATGTAGCCTTCATGATGTTTAAATTCAGAGTGTTTATATCCTACTCATGCTAGTGTTCAATGTTAATTATTTTCAATGCATGACTATGACCGTTTTCGCTCTATAGTTGGTCGCTTCTCAGTGTATTGCTAGCCTTCACCTGTACTAAGCGGGAATACTGCTTGTGCATCCAAAATCGTTAAGCCCAAGTTGTTCCACATGAGTCCACCATATCTACCTATATATGGTATTACCCTGCTGTTCCAAGTAAATTTGCATGTGCTACCTCTAATATTCAAATAAACATCCGTTTTGTGTGCTCGTACCGCTCATGGAGCGACGGGGCGATAAGTATCTTCCATGCTAAGTGGGTTATTCTCAAGATGGGTGTTTATTCATCTGTCATTGCACGAGAGAGAGGCTGGTGCAAAGGATGCTCAGTCCTACAAAATCAAAAATAATTAAACAAAACTCACGGGACAGTTAAAATGTTGGAGGGCATCCGTGGATTCGGTCAACCATGGCTTGTGTATGTATGGTGGATGGGAGTAAACTTTACAATTCCGCTTCGGAACCACCAATAATGTGTTTAGCATGGAAGATATTGAAATCCTTTGTCATGACATTGACAGGAAAAGCACACCACCCAAAATTGCAATCTCAACTCTGTTTTAAACCTTGAGCTTTGGCACCTCTGCAAATCAATGCTTCCCTCTGCGAAGGGCTTTTCTATTTACCTTAATGTTATTTCCGAGTCATCATATTCTTACTAAAAGCACCAGACCGAAGAGGATTATTGTCATTTTTATGCACTGAGTCTAGTTAATGTTGGATGTGAGCATGACTCGATCTTTTCTACCCTGAATTATAATGTTTAGTCGCTGCTTGAACCTCAGAGGTGCTCTACATTTATGTTTTGTTGTCTCAGAAAGGGCTCTCGAGATACCATGTCATCATATTATATCATGATTTTTTTGACAAATTGTTGGCATGTGAGATATTTTATTATTGCTTGCTAGTTGGTTATGTTATTGTCATGAGTAAATATAATAGCTAAGTGTTCTCATCGATATGGCTATTTATGATTTATGCTGAAAACCTGAGCACTAGCTAAGAATATATATAGCAACGAGAACAAAAGAGTTTGTAAAATTTTTCTTTATCACTTTCAGTTTATCAACTGAATTACTTGAGGACAAGCAATGGGTTAAGCTTGGGGGAGTTGATACGTCTCAAATGCATATATTTTTCCAAACACTTTTGCTCTTGTTTTGGACTCTAATTTGCATGATTTGAATAAAACTAACCCGGACTGACGTTGTTTCAGCAGAACTACCGTGGTGTTATTTTTGTAAAAAAATAAAAGTTCTCAGAATCAAACAAAATTTTTGTGAATTATTTCTAGAACATATGAAGAATTATGGAGCGAAGACCTGCCGGAGGGGAGCTGCCTGTGGGCCACAAGCCAACAGGGGGGCGCCCACCCCCTGGTTGCGCCCTGTTAGCTTGTGGGGCCCACATGGCTCCCCCGACCCTAATTATAGTCCTATAAATTCATGTCTACAGAGAAAAAAATCATGGAGAAGATTTCATTGCGTTTCACGAGACGGAGCCACCGCCACCTCCTGTTCTTCCTCGGGAAGGCTGATCTGAAGTCTGTTTGGGGCTCCAGAGAGTGGATAGCATCGCCGTCATCATCACCAACCCTTCTCCATCAACAATTCCATGATGCTCACCACCGGGAGTGAATAATTCCTTTGTAGGCTTGCTGGACGGTGATGGGTGTGGATGAGATTGATCATGTAATCGAGTTATTTTGATAGGGCTTGATCCCTAGTATCCACTATTTTCTGAGATTGATGTTGCTATGACTTTGCTATGCTTAATGCATTTCACTAGGGCCCGAGTGCCACGATTTTAGATCTGAACCTATTATGTTTTCATGAATATGAGAGTGTTTTAGATCCTATCTTGCAAGTTGTATGCACCTATTAAGTGTCATGATCCACATACCCCAAGGTGACAATAATTGGGATTCTTTCCGGTGATTGTCGTAGTTTGAGCAGTTCATGTATTCACCATGTGCTAATGCTTTGTTCCAGTTCTCTATTAAAAGGAGGCCTTAATATCCCTTAGTTTCCTTATGGACCCCGCTGCCACGGGAGGTTAGGACAAAAGATGTTATGCAAGTTCTTACTTCAAGCACGTATGACTATATACGGAATACATGCCTACATTATATTGATGAGTTGGAGCTAGTTCTGTGTCGCTCTAGTGTGTAATTGTTACATGATGAATGTCATCCATATCTTTCCATCGTTGATCCATGGCCTACACTTTTCATATACTAAATCTTGCTAAGTTACTATGGCTGCTACTACCGTTACAATCACTACAAAATAGCTGTTGTTACTGTTACTGTTCCTACTACTATTCTGCTGTGCTACAAAACTTTTGCTACAGAAGGATAATCCAGGTGTGGTTGAATTGACAACTCAACTACTAAGACCAATAAATATTCTTTGGCTCCCCTTGTGTCGAATCAACAAATTTGGGTAAAATACTTCCCTCGAAGACTGTTACGATCCCCCTATATTTGTGGGTTATCAGAGTGCCATTGGGGGGACCATCATCATCATCATCATCATCGTCTCCATTGCCTCTATTAGCTTCGCCATCATCTCCATTGCCATCTCCACTTGTTCTACCGCAAACCTTTGTAATCCCCTGCATGAATATGTTTGTTGTTGTGATTTGTTGTGTCTCTGTTGTGCGGGCTTCTACTATTATTGATTCAAGTTGGCAGCATTTCCGGCTGCCATGGTGCCATTTTGAGCTACCATGGCATCATTTTCGACTGCCATGCTACCATTCTGAATGCTGCCATGGCAACGTTTCTTTGGCGGGCCGGGGCAACCGAGCAGACAAATCAATAGAAAGGCCAACCACACCACTTTCAATGTCCTTTGGTGCTCATTATATGAGCATTTTGAGATAACCATGCATAAGGCAGATGGTGCAACGGGTGCTACCAAGCCTGGGTGCGGGTCTATTGTGTAGTGTCCCATCGTCTACCACATCCCTTGCAGCCATACATTTCACCGGGTGCCTTAGCCGTCCGGTTTGTATCAATGGCAATAGCCTCATGTGTGTGTCCATCTTATTGGAAATATGTCCTAGAGGCAATAATATTGTATTATTATTTTTCCATATTCATAATTAAGAGTTTATATTCTATGCTATCACTCCTATGATTCTGGAATATGCGATTCAGTGGAAAACTCATATGCGTGTGTGGAATAAACTGTTAAATAGAGATTCCTATCTTGCCTCTAAGACTGGCTCAAGTGTTGTTAGTGACCATGTTTTCTGGATCTTAGGATATCATGAAGTGTAATGATAATCCTAAAGCAACATTGAGAATATGATGTTAGAAGAACGATCATATTGAATCGACCAAAAACTTGTTTGTTAGGCCAACTCCAACGTAAACCTCCATTTCGTCCAGCTCTGGCCGTTTGGACCCGAACGGACAGACGACACACCCCAACGCGCGGGTGCATCCACATTTTTTGTCTGTTTGGTGTACGGGCCGCCGCATTTCTGGCTCAAACATGCGCCTGGTTTGCGGCCAGACGGACACCAAACGGACGCGCACGCGTTCGCTCCGCGTCTGCCTCAGGCCCGCATGGCACCCGACCACTTACCTCCCACCGCTCGCCTTTACGGCGCACGCATGGCCAGGCCTGCCAGTCAGCCATAGGAAAGCTCCGATCGCCGTCCTTCTTAGTGTGGAAGCCGTGGATCGGTCAGTCCACAACTTCCACTTCCGAGCCCATCCTGCCTCCTCGAAGCCCGACATGAGCAAACCCTAGCTCCTCCTTCGCTTCTCCACCTCGCCGGCGGTCGCCATGAGCTGGCATTGGATCTTCGGACGCAAGGGGAAGCATGACCACGAGACCGGGTCTTCCTCCGGCCGCCGTGGTCGCTCCTCCTCCACCCCACCCCCATCTTTCCACATCTCCCCGTCGGCGGCCGTTCCTCGCGCGCGGCGGTATGTCAAGGCAACGATATTCCAGCGGTACTGGCAGACGGGCACGCCGTTGCCGTGGAGCGACGTGCACCTCCCCAACAACTGCCACCTCTCCGCAGATCGGGTGCCGATTCCACCGCTCCTGGTGAGAGGCCATGCCTACCGCGAGGATATCCGCCACCGCTATGCCCACGTGCCGCCGGATCTTGTCAATGACCGCAAGTATGTCATAGACTCGCCTCTATGGGATACCTGGTTCCGCGACGAGCACGACCTGCGGCGGTAGTCCTACTTCGTGGGCCGTTTAGGCGAGCGCCCAGTCCAGTGTGTGCTCCCGGCCTGCCCCAGCCGCGCGGGCGTAGGTTGGTTCACGACCTCATGCCAACATTATCGCCCTCGCCATCGGCCACCCCAACCCGCTCCTATAACCGATGATACTTGTGATCTGCGTTGGGTTTTCCCCCAAAGAGGAGGGGATGATGCAACACAGTAAAGATAAGTATTTCCCTCAGTGAGAACCAAGGTTATCGAACCAATAGGAGGACCACACAACTCTCGTCTTCAGCGCCTACACACAAAAGATCAAACACTTGCACCCAACGCGGGCAAGAGGGTCGTCAATCCCCTTGAACTCGTTACTTGCAAGCAAATGAGTAGTGTAGATGATAGTTGATAATTATAAAATAAAAAGAAAACAAATAAATGGCAGCAAGATAATAAGAGGGATTGTAAATATATAAGTGAATAGACCCGGGGGCCATAGTGTTCGCTAGAGGCTTCTCTCATAAATAAAGCATACAGTGGATATGATGTAGAGGTGAAGAGTTAAAGAAATACATGGACCAAGCTAGCTATTCATATACTGAGCATGGA
The DNA here is from genome assembly GCA_039707655.1 of Elymus sibiricus. Lineage (NCBI taxonomy): Eukaryota > Viridiplantae > Streptophyta > Magnoliopsida > Poales > Poaceae > Elymus > Elymus sibiricus. Next base: position 310,557,881 of record CM077671.1, read on the forward strand.
TGTGATGTAGCGATGGATGGCATGAAAAGAGAGTGTGAGGCATCTTGGAAATGGCTTAGTAAGATTCCCAAACATACACGGGCTAGACATGCCATGGACAAAATTGTAAAACTGACTTGGTTGTCAACAATATTAGTGAAGTATTTAACAAGATGATACTTGATGTCACAGGAAAACCAATTAAAACTATGGTTGATGGGATCATAACTAAGTTGCTAGTTAAGTTCAATGCCAATAGGACAAATACTAAGACAACCAAGTGGCAGATATGCCCAACATATGTTGAAAAGCTGGAAGAAGCAAAACATCATTCTAGATATTGTCAATCTATCAAAGCTGGATCTCATCTATAGCAAGTTACAAGTGGAGAAAGTGCATATGTAGTAAATTTTGAAGCTCACACATGTGGTTGTAGCAAATGGGACATGACAGGGGTTACTTGCAATCATGGTGTTTCTGTTGGAAATATGCCCTAGAGGCAATAATAAATTGGTTATTATTATATTTCCTTGTTCATGATAATCGTTTATTATCCATGCTATAATTGTATTGATTGGAAACTCAAATACATGTGTGGGTACATAGACAACACTGTGTCCCTAGTAAGCCTCTAGTTGACTAGCTCGTTGATCAAAGATGGTTAAGGTTTCCTAGCCATTGACATGAGATGTCATTTGATAATAGGATCACATCATTAGGAGAATGATGTGATGGACAAGACCCAAACTAAGAACGTAGCATTTGATCGTGTCAGTTTATTGCTATTGTTTTCTGCATGTCAAGTATCTGTTCCTATGACCATGAGATCATGCAACTCCCTGACATCGGAGGAGTACCTTGTGTGTATCAAACGTCGCAACGTAACTGGGTGACTATAAAGGTGCTCTACAGGTATCTCCGAGGGTGTCTGTTGGGTTGGCATGGATCAAGACTGGGATTTGTTACTCTGTGTGACGGAGAGGTATCTCAGGGCCCACTCGGTAATACAACATCACAATGAGCCTTGCAAGCAATGTGACTAAAGTGTTAGCCACGAGATCTTGTATTACGGAACGAGTAAAGAGACTTGCCGGTAACGAGATTGAACTAGGTATAGAGATACCGACGATCGAATCTCGGGCAAGTAACATACCGAAGAACAAAGGGAACAGCATACGGGATTAACTGAATCCTTGACATAGAGGTTCGACCGATAAAGATCTTCGTAGAATATGTAGGAGCCAATATGGGCATCCAGGTCCCGCTATTGGTTATTGACCGTAGAGGTGTCTCGGTCATGTCTACATAGTTCTCGAACCCGCAGGGTCTACACACTTAACGTTTGGTGACGATATAAGTATAGTTGAGTTGTTATGTTGGTGACCGAAAGTTGTTCGGAGTCCCGGATGAGATCACGGACATGACGAGGAGTCTCGGAATGTCCGAGAGGTAAAGATCGATATATTGGACGATATGTTTGGGCCAAGAGGTGAGACCCACGGGGCGTTAGCAAAAGGCAGTTTTGCAGAGGGCAGGGTCCAGACGCCAGGAACCCTGGCGTCTGGCCCTGGGCCAGACGCCGAGGCCCATGGCGTCTGGGCCAGACGCCGGGAACCGTGGCGTTTGGTACTGGAATCCGAGAAGGACTCTTCCTTTTGTTCCAAACCGACTTTGAGGAGGCTCTTTCTCCAAGTTTCGACCCCAGGGCTCAACATATAAATAGAGGGGCAGGGCTAGCACCCGGAACACATCAAGATTTCCCCAAGCCGTGTGCGGCAACCCTAACCCTCTAGTTCCTCCGTCATAATCTCCGTAGCGCTTGGCGAAGCCCTGCAGAGATTGTTCCTCACCACCATCACCACGCCGTCGTGCTGCTGGAACTCAACCACTACTTCACCATCGCTCGCTGGATCGAGGAGGTGAAGGCGTCATCAAGCCGTACGTGTGTTGAACGCGGAGGTGCCGTCCGTTCGGCGCTAGTTCGTGATCGGATCGAGGGACGACTTGCGATTTGGATCGCGGAGACGTTCGACTACATCAACCGCGTTTCTTAAACGCTTCCGCTTAGCGATCTACAAGGGTATGTAGATTTACTCTCCCTCTCGTAGATGCTCATCACCATGGATAGATCTTGTGTGTGCGTAGGAAATTTTTTGTTTCCCATGCAACGTTCCCCAACAGTGGCATCATGAGCCAGGTCTATGCGTAGATGAGATCTCGAGTAGAACACAAACGAGTTGTGGGCGTGGGTGTATACATATTGCTTGTCGTTACTAGTTGATATTTGATTCGGCGGTACTGTGAGATGAAGCGGCCCGGACCGACATTACGCGTACACTTACGCGAGACAGGTTCCTTCAACTGACATGTAACTTCGTTGCATAAAGATGGGTAGCGGGTGTCTGTCTCTCTCACTTTAGTTGAATCGATTTCAATGAAGAGGGTTCTTTTAGAAGATCAAAAAGCAATCACTACACCACGTTGTGGTTATGCGTAGGTAAGAACGGTTCTTGCAAACCCGTAGCAGCCACGTAAAATTTGCAACAACAATTAGAGGACGTCTAACTTGTTTTTGCAGGGTATGATGTGATATGATATGGCCAATTACATGATGAGATATATGTGATGTATGAGATGATCATGTGTTGTATAGAATATCACGACTTGCATGTCGATGAGTACGGCAACTGGCAGGAGCCATAGAGTTGTCTTTAATTATTGTATGACCTGCGTGTCAATCATTAAGCGCTATGTAATGCTTTACTTTATCGCTAAACGTTAGTAATAGTCGTGGAAGCAACAGTCGGCGCGACAACCTTATGGCGACACGTTGATGGAGATCAAGATGATGGAGATCATGGTGTCATGCCGGTGACGATGGAGATCATGCCGGTGCTTTGGAGATGGAGATCAAAAGCACAAGTTCATGGCCATATCATGTCACTTATGATTTGCATGTGATGTTAATCCTTTTATGCATCTTATTTTGCTTAGGACGACGGTAGCATTATAAGGTGATCCCTCACTTAAATTTCAAGATAAATTGTGTTCTCCCCGAGTGTGCACCGTTGCAAAAGTTCGTCGTTTCGAGACACGCCGTGATGATCGGGTGTGATAGACTCCACGTTCACATACAACGGGTGCAAGCCATGTTGCACACGCGGAACACTCAGGTTAAACTTGACGAGCCTAGCATGTACAGACATGGCCTCGGAACACAAGAGACCGAAAGGTCGAACATGAGTCATATAGTAGATATGATCAACATGAAGATGTTCACCATTGAAACCACCTCGACTCACGTGATGATCGGACTTGAGTTGGTGGATTTGGATCATGTTACACTCGAATGACCGGAGGGATGTCAATTTGAGTGGGAGTTTTTAAGTAATATGATTAATTAAACTCATTATCTTGAACAATAGTCTAAGTTGTCTTTGCTATATTTATGTTGTAGATCATGGCTCGCGCAGTAGCACCCCTGAATTTTAATGCGTTCCTAGAGAAAGCTAAGTTGAAAGATGATGGTAGTAACTTTGTGGACTGGGCCCGTAATCTAAGGATTATCCTTACGGCTTCCCAGAAGGCTTATGTCCTTGATGCACCGCTTGGTGATCCACCCGCTCCAGTTGAGTCTCTAGACGTTGTGAACGCCTAGCAGGCTCGTTCTGATGATTACTCAATAGTTCAATGTGCAATGTTGTATGGCTTAGAACTGGGACTTCAAAGACGTTTTGAACGTCATGGAGCATATGAGATGTTCCAGGAGTTGAAGTTTATCTTTCAGAAGAATGCCCGGATCGAGAGATATGAGATCTTCGATAAGTTCTATACTTGCAAGATGGAGGAGAACGGGTCTATCAGTGATCACGTGCTCAGAATGTCTGGGTACTCCACCCGTCTGGCTGAATTGGGGATGCCCCTTCCGCCAGAGGCTATCACTGACAGAGTTCTTCAATCATTGCCACCTAGCTACAAGAGCTTCGTGTTGAACTATAACATGCACGGGATGAACAAGTCAGTCGCCGAGCTGTTTGTGATGCTGAAAGCCGCTGAGTCTGAAATTCAGAAGGAGCATCAAGTGTTGATGGTCAATAAAACCACTAGTTTCAAGAAAAATGGCAAGGGTAAGAAGGGTAACTCCAAGAAGAGTGGCAAAACAGTTGCTCCTCTCGTGAAGAAACCCAAGGCTGGACCCAAACCAGAAACTGTGTGTTTTCATTGCAAGGGAACTGGACACTGGAAGCGGAACTGCCCCAAGTATTTGGCTGACAAGAAGGCGGCCAACAACAAACAAGGTATATATGATATACATGTTATTGATGTGTACCTTACCAACCCTCGTTGTAGTGCCTGGGTATTTGATACCGGTGCGGTTGCTCATATTTGCAACTCTAAACAGGAACTGCGGAATAGACGAAGGCTGGCAAAGGACGAAGTGACGATGCGCGTGGGAAATGGTTCCAAGGTTGATGTGATCGCCGTCGGCACGCTCGCTCTTCGATTACCGTCGGGATTAGTGATGAACCTAAATAAGTGTTATTTGGTGCCTGCGTTAAGCATGAACATTATATCTGGATCTTGTTTATTGCGAGACGGTTACTCATTTAAATCAGAGAATAATGGTTGTTCTATTTATATGAGTAATATCTTTTATGGTCATGCACCCAATGTGAGGGGTTTATTCTTATTGAATCTCGATAGTAATGATACACATGTTCATAACATTGATGCCAAAAGATGTAGAATTGATAATGATAATACCACTTTCTTGTGGCACTGCCGTTTAGGTCATATTGGTGTAAAACGCATGAAGAAGCTCCATGCTGATGGACTTTTGGAGTCACTTGATTTTGAATCACTTGACACATGTGAGCCATGCCTCATGGGCAAGATGACTAAAACGCCGTTCTCTGGAACAATGGAACGGGCAAGTGACTTATTGGAAATCATACATACTGATGTGTGTGGTCCGATGAGTATTGAGGCGCGCGGTGGTTATCGTTACTTTCTCACCTTCACTGATGACTTAAGTAGATATGGGTATATTTACTTAATGAAACATAAGTCTGAAACATTTGAAAAGTTCAAACAATTTCAGAGTGAAGTTGAGAATCATTGTAACAAGAAGATTAAATTCCTGCGATCTGATCGAGGAGGAGAATATCTGAGTTATGAGTTTGGCAGTCACTTAAGACAATGTGGAATTGTTTCACAACTGACACCGCCTGGAACACCACAGCGTAATGGTGTGTCCGAACGTCGTAATCGAACTTTATTGGATATGGTGCGATCTATGATGTCTCTTGCCGATTTGCCACTATCGTTTTGGGGTTATGCATTAGAGACAGCTGCATTCACTTTAAATAGGGCACCATCGAAATCCGTTGAGACGACGCCATATGAACTTTGGTTTGGCAAGAAGCCAAAACTGTCGTTTCTTAAAGTTTGGGGATGTGATGCTTATGTCAAAAAGCTTCAGCCTGAAAAGCTGGAACCCAAAGCGGAGAAATGCGTCTTCATAGGATACCCAAAAGAGACAGTTGGGTATACCTTCTACCTCAGATCCGAAGGCAAAGTGTTTGTCGCTAAAAACGGAACATTTCTTGAGAAAGAGTTTCTCTCGAAAGAATTGAGTGGGAGGAAGATAGAACTTGATGAGGTTGTTGAACCTTTACTTCAACCTGAGAGTAGCGCAGTGCAGAAAGTTGTTTCTATGGAGCCTACATTAGCTGAAGAGGAAGTTAATGATGATGATCATGAAGCTTTGGATCAAGTTGCTATCGAACCTCGTAGGTCGACAAGGACGCGTACTGCTCCCGAGTGGTACGGCAACCCTGTCTTAGAGGTCATGTTGTTAGACAACGATGAACCTACGAGCTATGGAGAAGCAATGATGGGCCCGGATTCCGAGAAGTGGTTAGAGGCCATGAAATCCGAGATGGGATCCATGTATGAAAACAAAGTATGGACTTTGGAAGTATTACCTGAAGGGCGTAAGGCCATTCAGAACAAATGGATCTTTAAGAGGAAGACGGACGCGGACGGTAATGTCACCGTCTATAAAGCTCGACTTGTGGCAAAGGGTTTTTCACAAGTTCAAGGAGTTGACTACGATGAGACCTTCTCACCCGTAGCGATGCTTAAGTCCGTCAGAATCATGTTAGCAATAGCTGCCTTTTTCGATTATGAAATTTGGCAGATGGATGTCAAAACAGCGTTCCTTAACGGTTACCTTAAGGAAGAGTTGTATATGATGCAACCAGAAGGTTTTGTCGATCCAGAGAATGCTGGCAAAGTTTGCAAACTCCAGCGATCCATTTATGGACTGGTGCAAGCATCTCGGAGTTGGAATCTTCGCTTTGATGAAATAATCAAAGCGTTCGAGTTTATACAAGTTTACGGAGAAGCTTGTATTTACAAGAAAGTGAGTGGGAGCTCTATAGCGTTTCTAATATTATATGTGGATGACATATTACTGATTGGAAACAATATAGAAATGCTGGAAAGCATAAAGGAATATTTGAACAAGAGTTTTTCAATGAAGGACCTAGGAGAAGCTGCTTTCATGTTAGGCATCAAGATCTATAGAGATAGATCAAGACGCTTAATAGGACTTTCACAAAGCACATACCTTGATAAGATTTTGAAGAAGTTCAAAATGGATCAGTCCAAGAAGGGGTTCTTGCCTGTTTTGCAAGGTGTGAAGTTGAGTAAGACTCAATGCCCGGTGACTGCAGAAGATAGAGAAAAGATGAGTGTCATCCCCTATGCTTCAGCCATAGGCTCTATTATGTATGCAATGCTGTGCACAAGACCCGATGTCAGCCTTGCCATAAGTATGGTCGGAAGGTTTCAAAGTGATCCAGGAATGGAACACTGGACGGCGGTCAAGAATATCCTGAAGTACCTGAAAAGGACTAAGGACATGTTTCTCGTTTATGGAGGTGATCAAGAGCTCGTCGTAAAGGGTTACGTCGATGCAAGCTTTGACACTGATCCGGATGACTCTAAGTCGCAAACCGGATACGTATTTATTCTTAATGGGGGTGCGGTTAGCTGGTGCAGTTCCAAGCAAAGCGTGGTAGCAGATTCTACATGCGAAGCGGAGTACATCGCTGCCTCGGAGGCGGCGAAGGAAGGTGTCTGGATGAAGGAGTTCATGACAGATCTTGGAGTAGTGCCTAGTGCGCTTAACCCAATGACTCTGTTTTGTGATAATACTGGTGCCATTGCTCTAGCCAAGGAACCAAGATTTCACAAGAGGACCAGACACATAAAGCGACGTTTCAATTCCATCCGCGATTACATCAAGGAGGACGACATAAATATTTGCAAAGTACACACGGATCTAAATGTTGCAGATCCGATGACTAAACCTCTTCCAAGGGCTAAACATGAACAACACCAGAACTGCATGGGTGTTCGATTCATTACAATGTAAATCACATAGTGATGTGAACTAGATTATTGACTCTAGTGCAAGTGGGAGACTGTTGGAAATATGCCCTAGAGGCAATAATAAATTGGTTATTATTATATTTCCTTGTTCATGATAATCGTTTATTATCCATGCTATAATTGTATTGATTGGAAACTCAAATACATGTGTGGGTACATAGACAACACTGTGTCCCTTGTAAGCCTCTAGTTGACTAGCTCATTGATCAAAGATGGTTAAGGTTTCCTAGCCATTGACATGAGATGTCATTTGATAACAGGATCACATCATTAGGAGAATGATGTGATGGACAAGACCCAAACTAAGAACGTAGCATTTGATCGTGTCAGTTTATTGCTATTGTTTTCTGCATGTCAAGTATCTGTTCCTATGACCATGAGATCATGCAACTCCCTGACATCGGAGGAGTACCTTGTGTGTATCAAACGTCGCAACGTAACTGGGTGACTATAAAGGTGCTCTACAGGTATCTCCGAGGGTGTCTGTTGGGTTGGCATGGATCAAGACTGGGATTTGTTACTCTGTGTGACGGAGAGGTATCTCAGGGCCCACTCGGTAATACAACATCACAATGAGCCTTGCAAGCAATGTGACTAAAGTGTTAGCCACGAGATCTTGTATTACGGAACGAGTAAAGAGACTTGCCGGTAACGAGATTGAACTAGGTATAGAGATACCGACGATCGAATCTCGGGCAAGTAACATACCGAAGAACAAAGGGAACAGCATACGGGATTAACTGAATCCTTGACATAGAGGTTCGACCGATAAAGATCTTCGTAGAATATGTAGGAGCCAATATGGGCATCTTGTCAATGACCGCAAGTATGTCATAGACTCGCCTCTATGGGATACCTGGTTCCGCGACGAGCACGACCTGCGGCGGTAGTCCTACTTCGTGGGCCGTTTAGGCGAGCGCCCAGTCCAGTGTGTGCTCCCGGCCTGCCCCAGCCGCGCGGGCGTAGGTTGGTTCACGACCTCACGCCAACATTATCGCCCTCGCCATCGGCCACCCCAACCCGCTCCTATAACCGATGATACTTGTGATCTGCGTTGGGTTTTCCCCCAAAGAGGAGGGGATGATGCAACACAGTAAAGATAAGTATTTCCCTCAGTGAGAACCAAGGTTATCGAACCAATAGGAGGACCACACAACTCTCGTCTTCAGCGCCTACACACAAAAGATCAAACACTTGCACCCAACGCGGGCAAGAGGGTCGTCAATCCCCTTGAACTCGTTACTTGCAAGCAAATGAGTAGTGTAGATGATAGTTGATAATTATAAAATAAAAAGAAAACAAATAAATGGCAGCAAGATAATAAGAGGGATTGTAAATATATAAGTGAATAGACCCGGGGGCCATAGTGTTCGCTAGAGGCTTCTCTCATAAATAAAGCATACAGTGGATATGATGTAGAGGTGAAGAGTTAAAGAAATACATGGACCAAGCTAGCTATTCATATACTGAGCATGGATGTGATGTAGCGATGGATGGCATGAAAAGAGAGTGTGAGGCATCTTGGAAATGATTTAGTAAGATTCCCAAACATACACGGGCTAGACATGCCATGGACAAAATTGTAAAACTGACTTGGTTGTCAACAATATTAGTGAAGTATTTAACAAGATGATACTTGATGTCACAGGAAAACCAATTAAAACTATGGTTGATGGGATCATAACTAAGTTGCTAGTTAAGTTCAATGCCAATAGGACAAATACTAAGACAACCAAGTGGCAGATATGCCCAACATATGTTGAAAAGCTGGAAGAAGCAAAACATCATTCTAGATATTGTCAATCTATCAAAGCTGGATCTCATCTATAGCAAGTTACAAGTGGAGAAAGTGCATATGTAGTAAATTTTGAAGCTCACACATGTGGTTGTAGCAAATGGGACATGACAGGGGTTACTTGCAATCATGGTGTTTCTGTTGGAAATATGCCCTAGAGGCAATAATAAATTGGTTATTATTATATTTCCTTGTTCATGATAATCGTTTATTATCAATGCTATAATTGTATTGATTGGAAACTCAAATACATGTGTGGGTACATAGACAACACTGTGTCCCTAGTAAGCCTCTAGTTGACTAGCTCGTTGATCAAAGATGGTTAAGGTTTCCTAGCCATTGACATGAGATGTCATTTGATAACAGGATCACATCATTAGGAGAATGATGTGATGGACAAGACCCAAACTAAGAACGTAGCATTTGATCGTGTCAGTTTATTGCTATTGTTTTCTGCATGTCAAGTATCTGTTCCTATGACCATGAGATCATGCAACTCCCTGACATCGGAGGAGTACCTTGTGTGTATCAAACGTCGCAACGTAACTGGGTGACTATAAAGGTGCTCTACAGGTATCTCCGAGGGTGTCTGTTGGGTTGGCATGGATCAAGACTGGGATTTGTTACTCTGTGTGACGGAGAGGTATCTCAGGGCCCACTCGGTAATACAACATCACAATGAGCCTTGCAAGCAATGTGACTAAAGTGTTAGCCACGAGATCTTGTATTACGGAACGAGTAAAGAGACTTGCCGGTAACGAGATTGAACTAGGTATAGAGATACCGACGATCGAATCTCGGGCAAGTAACATACCGAAGAACAAAGGGAACAGCATACGGGATTAACTGAATCCTTGACATAGAGGTTCGACCGATAAAGATCTTCGTAGAATATGTAGGAGCCAATATGGGCATCCAGGTCCCGCTATTGGTTATTGACCGTAGAGGTGTCTCGGTCATGTCTACATAGTTCTCGAACCCGCAGGGTCTACACACTTAACGTTTGGTGACGATATAAGTATAGTTGAGTTGTTATGTTGGTGACCGAAAGTTGTTCGGAGTCCCGGATGAGATCACGGACATGACGAGGAGTCTCGGAATGTCCGAGAGGTAAAGATCGATATATTGGACGATATGTTTGGGCCAAGAGGTGAGACCCACGGGGCGTTAGCAAAAGGCAGTTTTGCAGAGGGCAGGGTCCAGACGCCAGGAACCCTGGCGTCTGGCCCTGGGCCAGACGCCGAGGCCCATGGCGTCTGGGCCAGACGCCGGGAACCGTGGCGTTTGGTACTGGAATCCGAGAAGGACTCTTCCTTTTGTTCCAAACCGACTTTGAGGAGGCTCTTTCTCCAAGTTTCGACCCCAGGGCTCAACATATAAATAGAGGGGCAGGGCTAGCACCCGGAACACATCAAGATTTCCCCAAGCCGTGTGCGGCAACCCTAACCCTCTAGTTCCTCCGTCATAATCTCCGTAGCGCTTGGCGAAGCCCTGCAGAGATTGTTCCTCACCACCATCACCACGCCGTCGTGCTGCTGGAACTCAACCACTACTTCACCATCGCTCGCTGGATCGAGGAGGTGAAGGCGTCATCAAGCCGTACGTGTGTTGAACGCGGAGGTGCCGTCCGTTCGGCGCTAGTTCGTGATCGGATCGAGGGACGACTTGCGATTTGGATCGCGGAGACGTTCGACTACATCAACCGCGTTTCTTAAACGCTTCCGCTTAGCGATCTACAAGGGTATGTAGATTTACTCTCCCTCTCGTAGATGCTCATCACCATGGATAGATCTTGTGTGTGCGTAGGAAATTTTTTGTTTCCCATGCAACGTTCCCCAACAGTTTCTGCAATTAACAAGGCAAAATTACATCCCTGACATAGAGCCACCATTTTTCAAAGAGAAGCCGGGAAAGAAAGAAACTAATAGGAGAAAGAATAAGTTTGAGAAGTCGGCTCCCAAGGATACTTCTAGGATGGTTTCAATCACTTGTAACAATTGCAACCTGATTGGGCATGGGTACTGAAAGTGCTAGTTGTCGACTATATGGGGGTGAATAGAGGATTTTTATGAATGACTTCTAAACATGTAATGTATACGAAGAATGCAGAAGCTAATCAGGATCAGATAGGGATAACAATCAAGAGTCTAGGCAAAACATGAAACATGATGAATACATTCAGGCAAGTAAGGCATAATAGTCATGCAAGCTAAGATGTATCGAAGATAAACTTAGATAGTACGAAGACAAATGGCAATCAGATGAATGTCTTTGGTGAATGTCTCCACACAGAGATGAGCAAGTAATGACTTCACAATTCAATACGAAAGGTAAAAAAGTGAAAATGATAGAACCAGTTGCTCGACGAAGATACAAGATTTGTGGGACCAATTCCAGCTGTTGTGACAACTGTACGTCTGGTTGGGGAGGATGAGATTCAACTCGAAAGACATCCTCTTCACCTTATTCCCCTTGGGCCAAGGTCACTTAGACCTCGCCCAATCACTCTGGTAAGTCTTCAAGGCAGAATTTTAAAACCTCCACAAACTAGGTCACCCGGCAATCCACAATGACTCTTGGATGCTCTAGACCATGACAGCTAACCATCTAGAAGATACACAGTCTTCAAGTGTAAAAAGTCTTTGGTTCTCTCAGAATAGAATGACTTCGGTGATGCTCAAACACTCTGGCTCTAGGTGTTTGGGGTTTATCCTCACAGGATCTCTCTCTCTCAAAGTCTTCGAGGTGGGTTGCTCTCAAACGACAAAAGTCATGCAATACCTCTGAGCAGCCACCAACTTATGGTGGATGGGGTGGGCTATTTATAGCCAACAGGAAACCTGACACGATATGACCAAAATGACCATTGGTCACTGGCCAACCGATGTGTGTCCCAACGGTTGGATTTCAAAGACTCACACGGCAACATTGCTTGGGCTGCAAGCAATGATGACTCAACCAACTCTGGAAGAGATTTTCTCTCATTGTCTTCATGCGAAGACATGGGTGTTTGGGTTGAGCATCACGTCAGTTTCTGACTTCGATCACTTGGACCCCACTTAATAGTATGGTGGTTCCTATGACTCAAGAAAGGAGAAAACAAAACTACCAAAAGACAAAGTCTTCGTGTCTGATTATCATCATGCGATTATCTTCGCGCACCATCATTGTCTTCGACCGTCATCAATGTCTTTGGACATTTTTAGGGGTCGTCTTCGACGGTTAAACCGAATCTCCAGAGACTTCTATTTGTGTTGTCTTTTGAACTCTCACAAACACATTAGTCCCTCAACCACGTTTGTCTTCAATACTCCAAAACCAACAAGGGGTGGCACTAGATGCACTTACAGGTACACTAGCTGCCACAAGATTCTTAAGCCAGCTCTGGCAATGAGAAGGAACCGGCATGAGGTAACTTTGTGAATCTGTCTAAAATTGATTATGCAAGTTTCCTCTCTTGTAATCTATCTATGTTGTAATTCTAGGAAAATAGAAGAGTTGATGCACCAACAAGAGCTACAGCAGCAGCAAGGACAACTACATCAGCTCCTCCTTCACCAAGGGCACCAACAAGAGCTGCACCAGCAGTAGCAAGGACAACTCCATCAGCTCCTCATGCACCAAGGGCACCAACAAGAGCTACACCAGCACCAAGAAAGCTCCATTAACTCCTCCTGCACCTAGGGCACCAAGCAAAGCTCGTTGCACCCAGGGAACCAACCAGAGCTACACTAGCAACAAGGACAGCTCCATTAGTTCCTCCTGTAACAAGGAGAGCTCCAAGGGCATCTAGTACTGCTGCATCTTCTGCTCGACCAAGTACCTCTACTATTGTTGGGCCAAGTACCTTTACTGCTGCTGCTAGGCAAAGGGCAAGGAAAAACTTCTTGCCTCCAAGACCTGCAGGTACTAGAAGAGTCAGAAAACCATCTTATAAGATGTCTGAGTAGTTCAATTGTTCTAAGGGCGGCAAGTAAGTTTGTGGTGACCTGGTGATGGTCAAAACATTAGTAAGTTTATGGGGTTAGTTGATGCATGAGTGATGGCTATGTTGCCTATGTTGGCTAGTACTGTTTGGAACAATGTAAGTTACCTAATTATGGTAGTGTTGAAGACTTTGATGCATGAGTGATGGTTGTTATGATGATTGCTTCCCTATTGTTGATCATGGTGGTTGTTATGATGATGGCTTCCCTATTTGTTAATGATGGTTGTTGTTATGATGCTAGCTTCCCTATTATTGTTGATGATGGTTGTTGCTATGATGATTGCTTCCCTATTTGTTGATGATGGTTGTTGTTATGATGATAGCTTCCCTAATGTTGATGATGGTTGTTGTTATGATGCTATCTTCCCTATTGTCACTTTGGTCATTTCGGGTGGATCGAGGTGGACAAAACCTATAATGAGTAAGTTTGGTCATCCGGGATGGATCGAGGTCGACAAAACCTATAATGAGTAAGTTTGGTCATCCGGGGTGGATCGAGGTCGACGAAACATATAATTAGTAAGTTTGGTCATTCTGGGTGGATCGAGGTCGACAAAACCTATAATGAGTAAATTTGGTCATTCAGGGTGGATCGAGGTCGACAAAACCTATAATGAGTAAGTTTGGTCATTCAGGGTGGATCGAGGTCGACAAAACCTATAATGATTCAATTTGGTCATTCGGGGTGGATCGAGGTCGACAAAACCTATAATGATTCAATTTGGTCATCGGGGTGGATAAAGGTCGCCAAAACTTATAATGATTCAATTTGGTCATTCGGGGTGGACCGAGGTCGACAAAACTATAATGATTCAATTTGGGCATTCGGGGTGGATCAAGGTCGACAAAACCTATAATGAGTAAGTTTGGTCATTTCGGGTGGATCGAGGTCGACAAAACCTATAGTGGTTCAATTTGGTCATTCGGGGTGGATCGAGGTCGACAAAACCTATAATGATTCAATTTGGTCATCCGGGGTGGATCGAGGTCACAAAACCTATAATGATTCAATTTGGTCATTCGGGGTGGATCGAGGTCGACAAAACCTATAATAAGTTTGGTCATTTCTCACACATCACACACACACACAACACACACAGAACATTCGTCACACATCATTAATCACAAACCATAAATGAAATAACACATCAAACTGACCATAATTAAAAGATTTCATCACACAACTTAGGTCACACCTTACAAGCCATAGTTCAAGGACATAAAATAAACGTAGTACTGAAGATCAATAGTTCATTACAATCCACAGTTCAATGATTGTATAAAGATAATGGCCAATGATAAGTCCATTTTGCATCATGCTTTTATATTGATATTTATTGCATTGTGGGCTGTTATTACACATTTTGGTACAATACTTATGCCTTTTCTCTCTTATTTTACAAGGTTTACATGAAGAGGGAGAATGCCGGCAGCTGGAATTCTGGACTTGAAAAGGAGCAAATCTGAGATACCTATTTTGCACAACTCCAAAAGTCCTGAAAATATACGGAGAATTATTTTGGAATATATAAAAAATATTGGGCGAAAGAAATACATCAGGGGACCCACCAGGAGGTCACAAGCCAGGGGGGCGCGCCCTACCCCCCTGGGCGCGCCCCTGTGGCTTGTGGGCCCCCTGGCAGGCCTCCGGTGCCCATCTTCTGCTATATGGAGGGTTTTGACCTGAAAAAAAATCAGAAGGGAGCTTTCGGGACGAAGCGCCGCCGTCTCGAGGCGGAACTTGGACAGAACCAATCTAGGGCTCCGGTGGAGCTGTTCTGCCGGGGAAACTTCCCTCCCGGAGGGGGAAATCGAAGCCATCGTCATCATCAACGATCCTCTCATCGAGAGGGGGTCAATCTCCATCAACATCTTCACCAGCACCATCTCCTCTCAAACCCTAGTTCATCTCTTGTATCCGATCTTTGTCTCAAAACCTCAGATTGGTACCTGTGGGTTGCTAGTAGTGTTGATTACTCCTTGTAGTTGATGCTAGTTGGTTTACTTGGTGGAAGATCATATGTTCAGATCCTTAATGATAATTAATACTCCTCTGATTGTGAACATGAATATGCTTTGTGAGTAGTTACGTTTGTTCCTGAGGACATGGGATAAGTCTTGTTATAAGTAATCATGTGAATTTGGTATTCGTTCGATATTTTGATGAGATGTATGTTGTCTCTCCTCTAGTGGTGTTATGTGAACGTCGACTACATGACACTTCACCATTATTTGGGCCTAGAGGAAGGCATTGGGAAGTAATAAGTAGATGATGGGTTGCTAGAGTGACAGAAGCTTAAACCCTAGTTTATGCGTTGCTTCGTAAGGGGCTGATTTGGATCCATATGTTTCATGCTATGGTTAGATTTATCTTAATACTTCTTTTGTAGTTGTGGATGCTTGCGAGAGAGGTTAATCATAAGTGGGAGGTTTGTCCAAGTAAGTACAGCACCCAAGCACCGGTCCATCCACATATCAAATTATCAAAGTAACGAACGCGAATCATATGAGCATGATGAAAACTAGCTTGACAGAAATTCCCATGTGTCCTCGGGAGCGCTTTGCTTTATATAAGAGTTTGTCCAGGCTTGTCCCTTGCTACAAAAGGGATTGGGCCACCTTGCTGCACCTTTTTTATATTTGCTACTTGCTATCCGTTACGAATTATCCTATCACAAAACTATCTGTTACCGATAATTTTAGTGCTTGCACAGAATACCTTACTGAGAACCGCTTGTCATTTCCTTCTGCTCCTCGTTGGGTTCGACACTCTTACTTATCGAAAGGACTATGATAGATCCCCTATACTTGTGGGTCATCAAGACTCTTTTCTGGCGCCGTTACCGGGGAGTGAAGCGCCTTTGGTGAGTAGAACTTGGTAAGGAAAAATTTATATACTGTGCTGAAATTTACTGTCACCTGTTACTATGGAAAATAATCCTTTGAGGGGTTTGTTCACGGTATCTTCACCTCGACTGGAAGCACAAAGAGATGCTCCTCAACCTACTGCACCTACTGAAAATATTTATTATGAAATTCCTTCGGGTATGATAGAGAAACTGCTAGCTAATCCTTATGCAGGAGATGAAACACTACATCCTGACTTGCATCTAATCTATGTGGATGAAGTTTGTGGATTATTTAAGCTTGCAGATTTGCCCGAGGATGATGTCAAGAAGAAGGTCTTTCCTTTATCTTTGAAGGAGAAGGCATTGACATGGTATAGGCTATGTGATGATATTGGATCATGGAACTACAACCGATTGAAATTAGAATTTCATCAGAAGTTTTATCCTATGCATCTGGTTCATCGTGATCGGAATTATATTTATAATTTTTGGCCTCGTGAAGGAGAAAGTATCGCTCAAGCTTGGGGGAGGCTTAAGTCAATGTTATATTCATGCCCCAATCATGAGCTCCCGAGAGAAATTATTATCCAGAATTTTTATGCTCGGCTTTCTAATAATGATCGGTCCATGCTCGATACTTCTTGTGCTGGTTCCTTTATGAAGAAAGATATTGAATTCAAATGGGACTTATTGGAAAGAATTAAATGCAACTCTGAAGATTGGGACTTGACTCTGAGATAGTAGCTTCTTTCTGTGAATCTTTTGCTACTCATGTTGATCTCCCTAAGGAGAAGTGGTTTAAATATCATCCTCCCATTGAATTGAAAGTAGTTGAACCTATTAAAGTTGAAGAAGAGACTATTATTTATAATGCTAATCATGTTATTCCTACTGCTTATATTGAGAAACCACCCTTCCCTGTTAGAATAAAGGAACATGCTAAAGCTTCAACTGTGGTCCGTAAGAGTTGTACTAGAACACCTACACCTCCTGAACAAATTAAAGTTGAACCTAGTATTGCTATGGTTAAAGATCTCTTGGTTGATAATATTGATGGGCATGTTATTCATTTCTGTGATGAAGCTGCTAGAATTGCTAGACCTGATACTAAAGGTAAACATAGACCTATTGTTGGCGTGCCTGTTGTTTCTGTTAAAATAGGAGATCATTGTTATCATGGCTTATGTGATGTGGGTGCTAGTGTGAGTGCAATTCCCTTTACCTTATACCAAGAAATTATGAATGATATTGCACCAGCTGAATTAGAAGAAATTGATGTTACTATTAAGCTTGCTAATAGAGATACTATTGCACCAATTGGGATTGTCAGAGGTGTTGAAGTCTTGTGTGGGAAAATAAAGTATCCCACTGATTTTCTTGTTCTTGGTTCCCCACAAGATGATTTTTGTCCCATTATATTTGGTAGACCTTTCTTGAATACTGTTAATGCTAGGATAGATTGTGAGAAACAAACTGTTACTGTAAGTTTTGGGGATGTGTCTCATGAGTTTAATTTCTCTAAATTTCGTAGACAACCCCATGACAAAGAATTGCCTAGTAAAGATGAAATTACTGGTCTTGCTTCTATTGCTGTGCCTCCTACTGATCCTTTAGAACAATATTTGTTAGACCATGAAAATGATATGCATATGAATGAAAGGAATGAAATAGATAAGATTTTCTTTGATTAGCAGCCTATTTTGAAACACAACCTGCCTGTTGAAATACTTGGGGATCCTCCTCCACCCAAGGGTGATCCCGTGTTTGAGCTTAAACCATTGCCTGATACTCTAAAATATGCTTATCTTGATGAAAAGGAGATATATCCTGTTATTATTAGTGCTAACCTTTCAGAGAATGAAGAAAGGAGATTATTGAAAACCCTGAGGAAGCACCGTGCTGCTATTGGATATACTCATGATCTAAAGGGCATTAGTCCCACTCTATGTCAGCATAAAATTAATATGGAGCCTGATGCTAAACCAGTTGTTGATCACCAACGACGGTTAAATCCTAAAATGAAAGAAGTGGTAAGAAATGAAATATTAAAGCTTCTGGAGGCAGGTATAATTTATCCTATTGCTGATAGTAGATGGGTTAGTCCCGTTCATTGTGTCCCTAAAAAGGGAGGTATTATCGTTGTTCCTAATGATAAAAATGAATTGATCCCGCAAAGAATTGTTACAGGATATAGAATGGTAATTGATTTTAGGAAATTAAATAAAGCTACTAGGAAAGATCATTACCCTCTGCCTTTTATTGATCAAATGCTAGAAAGACTATCCAAACATACACATTTTTGCTTTCTAGATGGTTACTCTGGTTTCTCTCAAATACCTGTGTCAAAAGAGGATCAAGAAAAGACAACTTTTACTTGCCCTTTCGGTACTTTTGCTTATAGACGTATGCCTTTTGGTTTATGCAATGCACCTGCTACCTTTCAAAGATTTATGATGGCTATATTCTCTGACTTTTGTGAAAAGATTGTTGAGGTTTTCATGGATGATTTTTCCGTTTACGGAACTTCTTTTGATGATTGCTTGAGCAACCTTGATGGAGTTTTGCAGAGATGCGAAGAAACTAATCTTGTCTTGAATTGGGAAAAGTGCCACTTTATGGTAAATGAAGGTATTGTGTTGGGGCACAAGATCTCCGAAAGAGGTATTGAGGTTGATAAAGCTAAAGTTGATGCTATTGAAAAAATGCCGTGTCCCACGGATATCAGAGGTATAAGAAGTTTCCTTGGTCATGCTGGTTTCTATAGGAGGTTTATTAAAGACTTCTCTAAGATTTCTAGGCCTCTCACTAATCTTTTGCAAAAAGACGTTCCATTCGTTTTTGATGATGATTGTGTAGAAGCATTTGAAATTCTTAAGAATGCCTTGATTTCCGCACCTGTTGTTCAACCACCTGATTGGAACCTACCCTTTGAAATTATGTGTGATACTAGTGATTATGCTGTTGGTGCTGTTCTAAGACAAAGAGTTGATAAGAAATTAAATGTTATCCATTATGCTAGTAAAACTCTAGACAATGCTCAAAGAAACTATGCTACCACTGAAAAGGAATTTTTAGCAGTTGTGTTTGCTTGTGATAAGTTCAGACCTTATATTGTTGATTCCAAAGTAACTGTTCACACTGATCATGCTGCTATCAAATATCTTATGGAAAAGAAAGATGCTAAACCTAGACTTATTAGATGGGTTCTTCTGCTACAAGAATTTGACTTGCATATTATTGATAGAAAGGGTGTTGATAACCCCGTAGCAGATAACTTGTCTAGATTAGAGAATGTTCTTGATGACCCACTACCTATTGATGATAGCTTTCTTGATGAACAATTAGCTGTCATAAATGCTTCGCGTAATGCTCCATGGTATGATGATTATGCTAATTACATCGTTGCTAAATTTATACCACCTAGCTTCACATACCAACAAAAGAAAAAGTTCTTCTATGATTTAAGACATTACTTTTGGGATGACCCACGCCTTTATAAAGAAGGAGTAGATGGTGTTATTAGACGTTGTGTGCTTGAGCATGAACAGGAACAGATCCTTCACAAGTGTCATTCCGAGGCCTACGGAGGACACCACGCTGGAGATAGAACTGCACACAAGGTATTACAATCTGGTTTTTATTGGTCTACTCTCTTCAAGGATGCTCGTAAGTTTGTCTTATCTTGTGATGAATGTCAAAGAGTTGGTAATATTAGTAGACGCCAGGAAATACCTATGAATTACTCTCTTGTTATTGAACCATTTGATGTTTGGGGCTTTGATTATATGGGACCTTTTCCACAATCTAACGAGTACACTCATATTCTAGTTGCTGTTGATTATGTTACTAAGTGGGTAGAAGCTATTCCAACTAGTAGCGCTGATCATAACACTTCTATTAAAATGCTTAAAGAAGTTATTTTCCCTAGATTTGGAGTCCCTAGATATTTAATGACTGATGGTGGTTCACACTTTGATGGTGCTTTCCGTAAATTGCTTGCTAAGTATGATGTTAATCATAGAATTGCATCTCCTTATCATCCTCAGTCTAGTGGTCAAGTAGAATTGAGCAATAGGGAAATTAAATTGATCTTGCAGAAGACCGTTAATAGATCGAGAAAGAATTGGTCTAAGAAACTTGATGATGCATTATGGGCTTATAGAACTGCTTATAAAAACCCTATGGGTATGTCTCCGTATAAGATGGTTTATGGTAAAGCATGTCACTTACCTCTAGAACTAGAACATAAAGCTTATTGGGCAATTAAAGAGCTCAACTATGATTTCAAACTTGCTGGTGAGAAGAGGTTATTTGACATTAGCTCACTTGATGAATGGAGAACCCAGGACTATGAGAATGCCAAGTTGTTTAAAGAAAAGGTTAAGAGATGGCATGATAAAAGGATACAAAAGCGTGAATTCAATGTAGGTGATCATGTCTTGCTATACAATTCTCGTTTAAGATTTTTTGCAGGAAAACTTCTCTCTAAATGGGAAGGGCCTTACATTATCGAGGAAGTATATCGTTCCGGTGCCATCAAGATCAACAACGCCGAAGGCACAAATCCGAAGGTGGTAAACGGGCAAAGAATCAAACATTATATCTCAGGTACCCCCATAAATGTTGAAACCAATATTATCAATACCATAACTCCAGAGGAGTACATTAGGGAGACCTACCAGAACGTTTAAGACTCCGAAAAGGAATAGGTATGTGGTACGGTAAGCAAACCGACTCCAAAACTTTTCTAATAGCAATTTTTATCCGTTTTGGAATATTTAAAAAATTAGGAAAATTTAAAGCAGTCCGAAGAGTGCACGAGGAGGCGACAAGCCAGGGGGGGCGCCCTACCCCCCTGGGCGCGCCCCTATGGCTTGTGGCCACCTCGTGTACCCTCCGGACTCCGTTTTCTTGTGGTATACTCCTTCTGGTCGGTAAAAATTCATTATATATTCTCCCGAAGGTTTTGACCTTCGTATCACGACAATACCTCCTGTTTTCGTTTTGAGTTGTTTCTGCAGCAGATTTAGAGCAAGATGTCTTCGCAAGAGTCGGTCGGGGAGAGCCGTGTCTCGCACCTGACATCGGGGCCTGGAGTATACAGCGAAGTTAATCACTTCGGGCAGGCCACGGAGGAAGAGATAGAGGCCGACTTGAAAAGGATAGATGCCATGGAGGAAGACCAAGAAGTTACCTCTCGTCTACAACCTGGAGCCATGTTGGAAGAACTTCAGAGCTCAGCAATTCCGAATTCGGTTATCCCTCCCAATGCTAAATTTCTTACTTATGAAAACATGAAAAAGAGTGTTGCTTCTTCCCCCGCAGCAACGAAACATCCATGGGTTATGGGAGCTTTAACCGTCACTGGAAAACTTTGCAAGGAAATAATGGATCTTAGACAGCAAAATAACAAGCTTGAGGAGGAGAATCACATTCTGAG
The DNA here is from genome assembly GCA_039707655.1 of Elymus sibiricus. Classification (NCBI taxonomy): domain Eukaryota; kingdom Viridiplantae; phylum Streptophyta; class Magnoliopsida; order Poales; family Poaceae; genus Elymus; species Elymus sibiricus. The sequence continues at coordinate 310,579,393 of CM077671.1, forward strand.
GGGCATCATCGCCAAGAATATAACATCGCCACCTCCAAAGAAAGACAACTAAACACATGGGTATGGGCACTCCCCTTGGTTTGTGCCAAGCTTGGGGGAGGTGCCCTGGTATCGTATCACCATCACATCTTTTACTTTTATCGTTTTTTTTTCTTCGTTCGATCCTTTTGGTTATATCTTGATCTGGTAGAATAAAGTCTTTGGTGTGATCTAGTTTGATTTTTGCTTTGTGTTCCCCCTATGTAAGCGAGTCCGAGAGTTATATAATAAAGAGTAGTTTTGAGTTGAGGGCTTTGCTTGTTTGCTATGATCTTGAGAAAAAGAAATAGAAAGAAGTATAGAATAAAAGCAAAGAGTATATATGATGATCTTATGGGGGGTGATGACTTCACATATAAGAGGTATGTCGATTGAAATTTGTTGTGAGTTGACAAACAAAGCTATTGGTCATTGTTGCAATTAAAAGGAAGTAATAAAGAAAGAGAGGTTCACATATAAATATATTATCTTGGACATCTTTTATGATTGTGAGCACTCATTAAAATATTTTATGTTAAGAAGTTGATGTTGGACAAGGAAGACAACATAATGAATTATGTTTGCTTATTTCTGAATAGAAGTTATATGGTTATAGATCCTTCAACATGTGTCGCTTGCTTCCACCCTATATCAGCCAAAACTTCTGCACCAAGTAGATATACTACTTGTGCATCCAAACACCCTTAACCCAGTTTTGCCATGAGAGTCCACCATAGCTACCTAAGGATTGAGTAAGATCCTTCAAGTAAGTTGTCATCGGTGCAAGCAATAAAAATTGCTCTCTAAATATGTGTGATCTATTAGTGTGAGGAAAATAAACTTTATACGAACTTGTGATATGGAAGAAATAAAAGCGTCAGACTGCATAATAAAGTTCTTTATCACGAGGGGCAATATAAAGTGACGTTCTTTTGCATTAAGGGATTGTGCATCCAACTATAAAAGCGCATGACAACCACTGCTTCCCTCTACGAAGGGCCTATCTATTACTTTTACTTTCTAGTATTTACCTTTATGCAAGAGACATGGTGATCTTCACTACTTCCTTTATTTCGCCTTTATCTCTTGGCAAGCGTCATGTGTTGGGGAATGATCTAGACACATATATCCACTCGGATGTGGGTGATCATGAGTTATTACTGTTGACATTACCCTTGAGGTAAATAGTTGGGAGGCAAAACTATAAGCCCCTATCTTTCTTTGTGTCCGATTGAAGCTTTGACCTCATAGGTACCGCGTGAGTGTTAGCAATTATGAAAGACTAAAAGATGATTGAGTATGTGGATTTGCTTTACAAGCTCTTATATTGACTCTTTCCTACGTTATGATAAATTGGAATTGCTTCAATGACTAAGATCATAGTTTGTTGGTTCTCAATAGAGTTCTTGATTCATACTTTACCTTGTGAATGAATTGTTACTCTAGCATAAGAAATTATATGTCAATATATGTTGCTGTTCTAAAGATGACCATGATGCCTTCATGTCCGTATTTTATTTTATCGATACCTCTATCTCTAAACATGTGGGCATATTTATCGATTTCGGCTTTCGCTTGAGGACAAGCGAGGTCTAAGCTTGGCGGAGTTGATACGTCCATTTTGCATCATGCTTTTATATTGATATTTATTGCATTGTGGGCTGTTATTACACATTTTGGTACAATACTTATGCCTTTTCTCTCTTATTTTACAAGGTTTACATGAAGAGGGAGAATGCCAGCAACTGGAATTCTGGACTGGAAAAGGAGCAAATCTGAGATACCTATTCTGCACAACTCCAAAAGTCCTGAAAATCTACGGAGAATTATTTTGGAATATATAAAAAATATTGGGCGAAAGAAATACATCAGGGGACCCACCAGGAGGTCACAATCCAGGGGGGCGCGCCCTACCCCCCTGGGCGCGCCCCCGTGGCTTGTGGGCCCCCTGGCAGGCCTCCGGTGCCCATCTTCTGCTATATGGAGGATTTTGACCTGAAAAAAATCAGAAGGGAGCTTTCGGGACAAAGCGCCGCCGTCTCGGCGGAACTTGGACAGAACCAATCTAGGGCTCCGGCGGAGCTGTTCTGCGAGGGAAACTTCCCTCCCGGAGGGGGAAATCGAAGCCATCGTCATCATCAACGATCCTCTCATCGAGAGGGGGTCAATCTCCATCAACATCTTCACCAGCACCATCTCCTCTCAAACCCTAGTTCATCTCTTGTATCCGATCTTTGTCTCAAAACCTCAGATTGGTACCTGTGGGTTGCTAGTAGTGTTGATTACTCCTTGTAGTTGATGCTAGTTTGTTTACTTGGTGGAAGATCATATGTTCAGATCCTTAATGATAATTAATACTCCTCTGATTGTGAACATGAATATGCTTTGTGAGTAGTTACGTTTGTTCCTGAGGACATGGGATAAGTCTTGTCATAAGTAATCGTGTGAATTTGGTATTCGTTCGATATTTTGATGAGATGTATGTTGTCTCTCCTCTAGTGGTGTTATGTGAACGTCGACTACATGACACTTCACCATTATTTGGGCCTAGAGGAAGGCATTGGGAAGTAATAAGTAGATGATGGGTTGCTAGAGTGACAGAAGCTTAAACCCTAGTTTATGCGTTGCTTCGTAAGGGGCTGATTTGGATCCATATGTTTCATGCTATGGTTAGATTTATCTTAATACTTCTTTTGTAGTTGCAGATGCTTGCGAGAGAGGTTAATCATAAGTGGGAGGTTTGTCCAAGTAAGGACAGCACCCAAGCACTGGTCCACCCACATATCAAATTATCAAAGTAACGAACGCGAATCATATGAGCATGATGAAAACTAGCTTGACAGAAATTCCCATGTGTCCTCGGGAGCGCTTTGCTTTATATAAGAGTTTGTCCAGGCTTGTCCCTTGCTACAAAAGGGATTGGGCCACCTTGCTGCACCTTTGTTATATTTGCTACTTGCTATCCGTTACGAATTATCCTATCACAAAACTATCTGTTACCGATAATTTCAGTGCTTGCGGAGAATACCTTACTGAGAACCGCTTGTCATTTCCTTCTGCTCCTCGTTGGGTTCGACACTCTTACTTATCGAAAGGACTATGATAGATCCCCTATACTTGTGGGTCATCAGCCAACAAGGTCAGATCCTCTAATTATTCTTCATCACAAACAGCCCTTATCTCCTTGAGCTTTCTCTTGTTATTTTCACCTGCTTTCTTCAGGTCCGCAATGCAGCAATCAAGAGTACTATTATCAATGATCAACTTCTCCTTCTCTTTCATCAACTCAACAATGCAGCAATCCAGGTTACTCTTCTCAATGCACAAATTCTCCTTGTCTTTCATCATCTCAGCAATGCAACAATCCAGGTTACTCTTCTCAATGCATAGCTTCTCCTTCTCTTTCTTCAAGTCAACAAAGCAAAACTTCAAAGTCCTATTATCACAGCTCATCTTTTCCTTATCTTTAAGATGATTGAACATCAAATTCCTAACGACATTGCCTTGAGCAACATGAATGAACTTCAACTGGTCAACAACAACCTTTAATTTAGTGATCTCAGCATCCTTTACAACCAGTTGTTCATTTAGATCTCCTCCCATGTTGTTATCCACATGATACTATTGTTCTCCTGCCCATCATTCTTCAAATTCTCCTATCCACCATTCAGATCTTTGTAACCCACAAGTGTAGGGGATCGTTTGTAGCCTTTATTGATAAGTAAGAGTGTCCAACCCAACAAGGAGATAAAGGTAGAATTAATATTCTCTCAAGTTTTATCGACCATCGATACAACTCTACGCGCAACAATGATCACCATGCCTAGTACAAGAAATAAACTACTTTACGGGAATAAAACTAGAAGTACTTTGTAGGTGTAATAGGATAGGTTTGCAACATAATAAAGAACATAAAAATAAGAGTTAGGTGATGTTTTAACATAAGAACAATAAAGTAAATATAGCGAGTGTGGAAAAGTGGTGGTAGGATTTGCGGAATTGTCCCAAAGCGGTTGGCTAAGTCACTGGACCGATAGCAGGTTTTTATGTGGGAGAGGCCACTGCAAGCATGTCATCCCTTACTTGGAATTCTATGCACTTATGATTTGAACTATTAGCAAGCATCCACAACTAATAATGTTCATTAAGGTAAAACCCAACCATAGCATTAAGATATATTGGTCCCCCTTCAATCCCGTAGAATCAATTTCTATGTTAGGAAGAAGCTTGTGTCATTCTTGCCCTCCAATGCATAGTCCTATCAACATACAAATAACCCCATTGTGTGATCCATGCGCGAGTGCATATGATGGACACCAAAGGACAACAACATAACCACAAGCAATTTAAACCAATCATAGCAATTCACCAATCACCCATAGGACAACAAAAATCTACTCAAACATCATAGTATGGCAACACATCATTGGAAAATAATATGAAGCATAAAGCACCATGTTCAAGTAGGGGGTACAGCAGGATGCGGGAGAGTGGACCACTGTAAATAGATGAGAGAAGGTGATAGTGGTGGTGATGACGGCGGCGAAGTTCTTGGTGTAGATCGTCGTCATGATGGTTGTCCCGGTGGCGTTCTCGCTCCACCGGGAGAGGGGGGGAGAGCCCCCTCCTTCTTCTTCCTTGGTCCCCCCCCTAGATGGGAGGAGAGTTTCCCCTCTGGTCCATGGCCACCATGGCTCCCGGGGGGCAGGAGCCCCTCCGAGATTGGATCTCTCTCTATGTTTCTCTTCTATTTCGCGTCCCGTTTTTTGGCCCTTCACCGTTTCTTAAATATCCGGAGATCCGTAACTCCGATTGGGCTGAAATTTTGAGGGGATTTTCCTAGATAAATTATCTTTCTTGCAACAAAAGTAGGGCCCCAACTGACTTACAAAGGATTCCCAATCCAACACGGCACGCCCACATCCCCTGGGCACGCTCTGTTGGCTTGGGACCACCTCAGGTACCGTCTTGCGTTGATTTGAACTCCCAAAAATCACATATATTCCAAAATAATTCTTCGTATATTTTTTATCGCGTTTGGACTTCGTTTGATATGGATTTTCTACGAAACAAAAAACACACAAAAAATAGGAATTGGCATTGGGCACTAGATCAATATGCTAATCACAAAAATAATATAAAATGTTGCCAAAATTATATGAAAGTTGTAGAATATTGGCATGAAACAATAAAAAATTATAGATACGATGGAGGCGTATCAATCTCCAATGTTGTGATTTGGCCGTGGAAGGTTATCCTAGGAATCCAGCTTGTTGTTCACATCTTCAACAAGCTTCTCATATGTGACCTGCAACTTATTTTTGTGTTCTATGAGATTGTGGACAATAGCTGAATGTTCCAGGCATGCAATCTTATTGCAATGTTGGCTATCCTCATACATAAGCTAGAGTTTGTGAAGATCATTCTGCAGATGATCTGGCCAGTTCTCATCTAGCCATTGCACTACTCCTCAATTACTAACTCCTTGCAGTTAAATTGAAGATTCGGTTAAGTTAAATATTCAGATAAATTGAATATCCAGTTCAGTTAAATATTCAGTTTTGTTTGAAATTGATTTCAATTAAAAATGAACTTTAGAGATTCAGATAACAGTCAACTTAAAGATTCAGTTAACACTTAAATTCTGTTTACAATTACTTTATCAAACTAAACATTCAGTTAACTTAAAGATCAGTTCAGTTCAAAATTGATTTCAATTAAAAATTAGCTTCCAAGATTCAGTTAACACTTCACTTAACGATCCACTTAACACTTAACTTCAAGATTCGGTTCTTTAGTAAACATTTAATTTACCAAACTAAAGATTCGGTTAAAAGTTAACTTAAAGATTCAGTTCAATTGCTATTTAACAGTTAACTTAAAGGTTTAGTTAACAGTTAGTTAATTTCAAGATTCACTAAACATGAACAGTGAGCGATGCCTATGAACAATGAATAGTTAACCCTAGAAAAAAAATTCAATACTGGAAAGGAGAGCTACAACTGATCAAATAGAATTAATTTGCTAACTTACTTCAATGCCACAAGCAATGAACCTCCTCCTAGTGCTAATCCCTTCGAATGCAACATACGTCTTCCCTGGTTTACCATGCTCACACATCACCATATCATCGTCACCAGATTAGTACGGGTCATCTATTCTAGCTAGGATCTGGTCCAAACCGAAAGAATGTGTTCAAATCGACCCAAAGTGGCACAAACCCTAAATCCCAAATGCCCAAATCGAAACCCTAAATCTGCCAGAATCGAACGAACTAACCTTAACAAGGGAGACGCATGAGGAGATGTACTGCGCGGCCTAAGACTCACTTCTATCGCCCTCGTTCCATGACACCATGGTGGCCGACGGCGAGCAAATCTGAGAGGAGAGGAGTAGGAGGGAGCTCGCGGGCGCCAGAGAGAAGAGAGAGTGCATGGTCGAGCTGGTCTGTCTGTCCGACATGAGGCAACCGCGTCGGTTTGACCAGCTACTGCCTAACGCCGTCGTCCGCATGCCATTATGCCACGTCACCGATTTTGGGTCTCACCTATCGGAAACGCCCTCAAACGCTACAAATCAAGCGATCGGTGCTATTTGCAAAAAAGTTTACCGAATGTGCGGTGACTTTTGCAAATGATCAGGGACCACATGGTTTTCTGCAAAAGAAGCCCCAAATGTGGTGGTTTTATGCAATTAACTCTTCATGCACTCACATGGATCGATATGGACGTCCACTGTTCCGCTATCGATCATTGAACGAAGGAGTTTTGTTCATCTCTATGAGTTACCGAACCTACGAGGTCACAAGCTTAAGGTAATCACGATCTGCTGAGGGTAAGTAGTGCGGGACTAATGAGAACAAATTTGTGAAAATGTTTCATTAATATCCAAAATAGTTTTGAGAGGATTCAGAAGCGTTCTGGGGTCACCGGAAGGGTTTCGGAGACTATCGGGCAATACCGGGTATTACTGATAAATAATATGCAGCAGCTGGCTGTTAGTGGTGCATGCGGCAGCTGGCTGGTGCTTGTGCAACCCTTAGAGCATCCACATACGGAATTGGCGAAATTGACCCCCTAAATGTATGTGGACGTATCCGGACACGGACTAGTCACCCCTCCTTTCTCCGCGTCCGCAACCGTCTCCCTCATACTCCCCTCCCCCGCCCCAATCCATGCAATCCATACAGCGTGAGAGAAACTATGTAGATCAACATAATGAACATATATGAACATAAGAATCCATATGAAGATAGCATTAGAGTTCGTCGGACCAAAAGAGCCAGTTCATCGGCCCAAACGGGCATAGATTCATACTCAAGATAACTAAATATTAAACGGAGATGGTCAGGGGCATCTAAAATCACCACTTCCTCGTTGGTCCCATGCCCTTGCGGTCATCGGGGCGGTTGTAGTCCTCCGTGTAGGCGTCAGTGGTGGGAGGGGCGTCGTCGGAGCCGTCGGCGCCACTCTCACACGAGGAGGAGATGATGTCGGTCATACGACGGATGGCGTGCACCTGCTGCTTGGGAAGACGGTCGACTTCCGCGTTGGTTGCTTCCCACTCCGTCACGAGGCGCTCCGATTGCTCGATGCCGAACCGGAGCACCTCGCGTTCTTGCGACGGAGGCACCGCACGTTCGTCTACACCGTGGTGAGCGAGCGGCGGAGGATAGCCGCTAAGAGCTCCTCATCCGGATCAACCATCGCAAAGTCGCGGGACCGGCGGGAGGAAGTTGCCTCGCCGCCGTTGCCCAGTGCCTCGCTCGATGCCTCTCGGCCTCCGATTCAGGCGTCCGCATCCGTGGTGGCGCGAACACTAGCACCCAACAATGACCGAGAGGAGCCGTCGTCGAAGGGGTTGGAGAGGGTCTCAGTGCACCATAGTGGACGACACGATCCATGACAGGCCGATGCCTGCGTCCGCAATGCGTCACTAGGCGGCAGGGGACGAAACGAAGCTCGAGCTGCCGCCCATGTCCACCCTCGACCCTTACAACGCGATGCGGACAACGAGCTCCTCGTTGTTGTCTGCTCAACATTGGGAGCAGAAGGGAAAGAGGGGATGTGAATTGACGGGGACAGAGCGGATAGTGATAGAGTGAGCTAGAGTTTAGTCCATGCGGATTAGTTGGACAGGATGGGGTCCGTGCAGGCCAACGTCGGCCTGTTCCATATGACGGATTTGTCGAGTCCTCCATATATCCGTTTAAATATGCGTTGAATATTAAAGATGCTGGTCAGTTTGAACGCAAGGAGCGTTTGAGCAGGCCGATTATGTCGCCACAAAAACTGAACTCCCGGTGAGCGTGACTGTAGATGCTCTTAGAACTAGTTCACCCGTCTTTTCTGTTTTCTTTTGCACCTCGATGCTTCTTCTCTTCTTTTTTGGTCTGTTATCTCGGACACGGGAACCTAATCCATTTGGATCGAATGAAAAAAAAAAACGTCAGACTGTGGATCAGTCACCGGGCACCAATCACACTGTGGATCAGTCACTGGGCACCGTGATTGATTGGTTCGCGCAATGGTGGGATCGTGGTGCGAACAGAGATTCGTGGCACCATCTCGTCAGTGCGTGACCCGCGCGCCTCCAAGCCAACTGGCCGCGCACGGCACGGCGCACGGTCCCTCCACCCCGGCGCGCCGCGCACGCTGGAGCTGGCTTGCCGTGCCCTGCCCGGAGTCCGGAGCAACCGGCGTGCAGGCATGGTATCTGTAAACTGTTCGGTCTGCTTCGTCACATCTAACCAGCCGCCGGGCGCGAGGGCCAGACCGGTCGCGGGTGCACATCCCACCCAGGCCCGCCCACCCGGAACAACGGGCTCGACGCGTTTCCGCAGGGCCCCGGTCCCGGCCCCGGCCCGGATCGTGGGTGCCACTGCTGAGAGGGCAAGTCGCTTGCGCTTATCGCCTCGGTCTCGGGTCGCCGGGGGTGCCCTCCTGGTCCTGGGCCTGGCTGCCACGGCAAGGTTCCTGTACGTGCCGAGGGGAGGGAGACCCGTCGCTGTGCGCAACCACTGCACGACCGCTGGTCCACGAGGTGGGCTGCACGAGCGTCTGGGACCGACCGGCCGGCGACCGGCGCGAGGGGTGATGCGTGCGTACGACACGCCACCGCGCGCGTCGCCTCACGGGAGTAAAAAAACGCGACGACGTCTCGGGTGGCGGCTAGTAGCTCGTGGTACGTCGTACGCCCGTACTACGTCCGTCCGCGCGGTGGTTGCCGCCGGGCGCTGTGCCGGGGGTCAAACAAAGGTGGCGGTGGCGCCCCCGCCACACCGCTCCAACAGTCCGCGCCACCTCACGCACGCACGCACACCGTCAAATGCCTCCGCACCGTAAAATGCCGCTCCACTTGAGCTGGACGGCTGGACCTGCTCCACCGACCCGTCCCCCTTAAGAGCCACCCCGCCGCACCACACACGCACGTTCGAGCTAGCTAGCTACGCAAACCAAGCGCCTCGTCCGCTCCTTTCCCTCCACCGCCGATCGATCAGGGCCAGCTTGCTCTCGTTGGTAGGTGGTATGCAGGAGCCCGGGCGGCGGCCGTTCGCCGGCGCCGTCGACCTGCGCCGGCCGAAGGGCTACCCGGCGGCGTCGGCCGCGCAGGCGGAACCGGCGACGGGGGAGGCGCACGGCGACCCGTGCCCGCGGTGCGAGTCGCGGGACACCAAGTTCTGCTACTACAACAACTACAACACCTCCCAGCCGCGCCACTACTGCAAGTCCTGCCGCCGCTACTGGACCAAGGGCGGCACCCTCCGCAACGTCCCCGTCGGCGGCGGCTCCCGCAAGAGCTCCTCCTCCTCCTCGTCGTCCTCCTCCAGCCCCAAGCGCGCCAAGAACTCCAAGCGCCGCCGCGTCGCGCCGGCCGCGCCCCCTGAGCCCGAGCCCGAGCCCGGCGCCGACGCCTCAACCGCTGTCGCCGCGGACGCCGCGACGACGAAGGAGCCCGCGACCACCGAGGACATCAAAACAGCCGACGATCCCGCCGCAACCACTGTAGCGGACGGAGACAGGTGTTTCACTCTCACGGCGGGCGAGTCCGACGCGCCACCCGCGGCGGACGGAGACGGGTGTTTCGCTTTCACGGCCGGCGAGCCCGACGCGCCGGTTCCCGCGGCGGACGGAGACGGGGGCCTCGCTTTCACCGATCACCCGTCGGTGGCGCTGGGGCTCGGCGTCGCGGACGACGCCGGCGGGAAGGAGCTGGCGGACCCGAGCCCGTTCGAGTGGCCGTCGGGCTGCGACCTGGGGTCCTACTGGGTGGCCGGCGTGTTCGCCGACACCGATCCGGCGCTGTTCCTCAGCCCGCCGTGAACCGTGATCGGTCGGTGAGCTGAGTACGCCACGCTCCGAGGAGAGCAGAGCAGCCCAACCTTCTTACTATCGTCTGGCTGGATTCCGGCTAGTAGTATTTGGAAATTTCATTTCACTACTCACCAGAGGGGTCGATCTAAGAAGTCGTTTGTTTTAGTGCCTGATCGGAAGGCTAACCTAGAAGGTGAGGTGCCTGTATAAAATCAGTACCCGGTCTGATCATGGCGTGTTTCAAGCCCTGAAAAGATTTCCCTTTCGCGATTAGCGAACTACCACTACTACTACTCATTATGCTACTACCTGTTCGACTCCTCCCCTGCTCTGCCCATGGTACGATTTTCATCGTGTTGCTCCCGGATCAGGGTCGCCGAAACCTGGAGATGTACTTGTAGCTAGGTCGTACTTCGCTGCTAGCGCTCCCTGAGGGTTCTTGGGAAATACTACTGCATGCCCCGGTGAAGAGAGAAGCGTGCCGACCTCGGTTCATGGCGTACAGGACAGCACAGGGATGTCCAGATTGTTCATTACTTCCATCATGATCCGGACGGAATCAATCGGCGGCGAATCAAGGCGGCATGAATTCGGCCGCGTCGCGTACCACCGAGGACGGGCGGGCGGACGGGCACCGGCCACGAATTATTGTCGCCCGCGAATTATTAGATTCGACGAATCGCAGCGGCGGGGCAGCCGGTACGCGACGTCGTCGAGGGACGGGCAGCGGATTTGTTCGGTTGGACGTCGGCGTCGGTCGGCGGACCTTAAATCGATTTCAATTCACGGGCGCAGAGGCCGACAGCTCGCTCGCTCGCTCGCTCGCGATTCCGACGGCGACGTCCCCCGGCCCCGACCGCGACGGGACGGACGCGCGCGCCGCGTCAGGGATGGGCTGGGCTCGGCGTCACGTGTCGGCCGGCCAGTCGATTCGCCGTGGTGCGGGGCGACGTGGAATGAGATCCTCTACCGTGCCTCGACAGTGCCCTACCTTTACCTTTGGGCCTTTATCAGCCGTCAGATCTAGTATGAATGTCTCAGATCTCTTGCTACAGAGATCAAAACAGTGCATGCGCTACAGTTCAGGAACAGTGAACTTTAGCACAGTGTTCGAACAGTGAACTTGTTACAGTGCCCCCTGCCGTGCCTTTTGTTCCTTCCACTGCGCGAGCACTGTAGCACCCTGCCGTGCCACAAGGCACGGTAGAGGAGCCCATTTCGGGCAACGTGTGCGGTGGTGGACCGCAGACGGAGAGGGGGGCGCGTCGACGTCCATCGCCGTGAAACGACCCGGGCCGGGCGTAAGTACGCGGCTGACGGGACGGCGACCCGACCGGCTCGTCGGGTCCGGACGTCTGGGTCGTCGCCGACGCCGGCTGCTACCGCAGGCGTCGGCGTGACGGTTTCTGGTACGCGGTCGTGTCGTCGACAACGTAGCTGGTGGCATCGATGGATCTCGGTCGTCCGGGCCTCGGTGGCATGACCCGTCGCGTTATGCGGTTTTGCGCTGAAGATCGCTAGCAGCATTGCCATGTGTCTCAATCAACGAGCGCGGACCATGTTCGATGCACCAGGATTTTCTGAAAAATAATACAAGAATACAAGGCTCCGCCGATTCAAAGAAATGTCTGTTTCTTCTTTCTCCTTTATATTTTAATGAAGATGTCTGGTTCTTCTTAAAGAAAATGTAGAAAACAACCGTCACCTAGCCCTCCTCCACCTCACCGCCTATTTGACTCTCTCCTTAGAGCATCTATAATGCGGAAGACAAATATGACCATTCAAACGCGCGGGAATTGACCAGGCACGCCTTAAATTAGCGCCAGTGCATCCAGACACTTCATATTAGATCTTATATCTATACAAAAGCATGTAAAATAAAAAAGGGAATTTGTAAAATCCGAACGTTCGATTTCTGCAATAGGTCCGAACGCACGCGCATACCGTCCGATCCGGATCTCGTGTTCGAGACTACCACGGCGGTTTAGATCCCTTATCCACTCGCACGTCAGGTCCCGGTAATCCCGCACGCGGGCGTCTTCCAATTTAGATCCCGCTAATCCAGCGCATGCGAGCATGAGCGTCTCCCGATTTTTACTCGCCCTTCTAATCCCGTACCTTTTTTTACACTGAATTTTCTCGACCTTCTGTTTTAAATAACGGCACCATTTTCCTTCGCTTCAAAATTACAAGAACAATAAATTGTGTTTCACAGGTTTCGAGCTCAGGTCTCTTGAAAGGAGGATCCACCACACTAACCAACTCGTCCCACATAATTTTCTGTCTAAAAATACGAGCATTCTATTTGATATTATTAAGTACTGGGCCAAGTTTACCGTGCATTGAGAACGAAAGTTATCTGATGATAACTTTTTTACAAAAGAACTCTTTGCTAACTTAAATGGTTGCATTCTACTTGGCCTAAATTGTACGTGCTTAAATAAATGGTAACTTAAGCTCCGCAGATCTGATAAGTTATGAACAAACACCATGATAACTTTTGATTCGGGGAAAAGTTGTTAAAACATATCCCGATAATTTTTATGTAATATACGCATACCAGAGCTGATTACTCACGTACAAACACCACGGTAACTTTTGACACCGAAATAAAAGTTGTTGAAAAATATACCCCCGATAATTTCTATCTAAATAGCGTGGTTATATACGCACAACCAGGTGATAACTTACATACAAACATCACGGTAACTTTTTCACCCCCGAATCAAAGTTGCTAAGAAACATACCCCCCTCCTGCCTTTTCCTTTTTCGTAACGATGAACCTTTTCCAGAGAAATAAATGTACCGTTCCCTATAAAATTCGAACAACGGTCTTTTTCTCATGCGTCACACAAAAAAATAGTTTGTTTGGAAACATCCCTGATAATTTCTCTGTAATGAGCGTGATAATTTATGCATCATAAAACTGATAGCTTACGTATAAACAACGTGGTAGCCTTATTACCTGAAAAACTATTGAAAACACCCTCGGTAACTTCCGTGTAAACATCGTGATAACTTATGTGTAAATAGTATGATAATTCAGGCACCGCGTAGTTGATAAATCATTTAAAAACACCGCGATAATTTTTTATGCAAATAACACGGTACTATACACACAATAAAGTTGATAACTCACTACAAACCCCACAATAACTTTTGACCCCGGCATAAAAATTCGTCGAAAAACATATCCTGATAACTTGTGTGTAAATAACATGGTAATATACATATAACAGAGCTGATAACATACTCAATCCAGACGTGGAAACTTTTTGACCAGGGAAAAATGTTGTTAAAAATACCTCCCAATAACTCATGTGTAAACAACATGATAATATAGGCACATGAGAGTTGATAACTCATATATGAATATCGCGGTAAATTTTTGTTCGAGGGAATGGAAATTGTTGAAAAACAAACCCGATAACTTTTGTGCAACATGGTAATATACATAACAAAGCTGATAACTCACTACAAACACCATAATCACCTTTTGACCCCGGGGATAAAAGTTTGTTAAAAACATACCCCGGAAACTTCTGTGTAAATGACATGGTAATTTATGTATGACAGACGTGATAACTTATGTAGCCCTGATGTGGTAACTTTTGGACAAAAAAAGTCATCAGAACATATCAACATGGGATCTAGTTTCGAAGATCTCGTCGAGATGATTTTTTTTGTGAAGACGGTTTTCCAATCGAAGCGACAGTTTGAGCTACAAAACATTTTGAAGTTTGAAAAAAAAAGACTTTAAGATGACATCAACTTTTCGTCCTCTAGTGCATATATGCATGTAATTAGAGGGAGGAGTGCAGGTGAAAGGAAAATTAGTCATTCTAATACATGCATGTATATAATTAGAGTGAAGTAAGAATCGTTCTTGCCTATTGCTAAAATCCGAACGTTTGGAATATATGAAAGTCCAATAAAAAAACCTACGTGCTACGTAGATCACCTAGCTACTCCTCCTCGAAGATGTTGACTATCTCCGTGTCCTCCGGTGGATACATGTGCGGCAGCTGCAGCTCCGCCCCCTCCGACGCCTCCGGCTGCTTTGTTCCGGCCTCTTCCGTCGCTATCTCCGCGCCGAGTTTGTTGAAGAGCGCGTCGACCTCCGCCTGCTTTTGTTGGATGAGCTCCCGGTTGGCCTCCACCTCGGCCTCATCCTGGATGGGCTCCAGGATGGCTTGCTGCTCCGACATCTCCTCGGCTTGGGCGATGGCGAATTCCGCCTCTGCCTCCGCCATGTTGAACCCCGGAGCAGGCTGCTCTGCCTCGTCCTCCGTCATATCCTCCACCACCATCGGCTCCGGCAGCTGCTCTCCCTCCTCCTCCGGCTGCTGCTCCTCTCCTCCGGCTCTGACGAGTCCGGAGGCAGACCCGCAACAATGCGGGCGGCGCGCCTAGCCTGGATCTCCGCCTCGATCTGCACCTGGCGCTCCGGCGTGAGCATCGCTTAGGTGGTGATCTTACGCCGGACCATATCGATGCCGGAGAGCGGGGGAGAGGAGACGGACGGGCTCGGGTGGCGGCGCAGAGAGGGAGGAGGTGGATGTACTAGGGTTGGGGATGCCGGCCGACTTAAATAGCCAGACTTGGCCTCGGGCGGCGAGCCGGACCGGCGCCATGCGGCGTTCAAAACGCGGCAGCAGTCGACGCATTCGTCGGACCGCCGGATTTCCGGGCGAGTCCGCGTGGGATCCCATCATCAGTCCGACGTGACGGGCATGCCCGGGCGCGCCCATATCCGCCCCATGTTTGGGCTCGATAAGAGGGGCGCCTGTCAGCCCGGGCGTTCGAGGCCCGTTTGAGGCGTCTGTCTGGGTCGAATTTTTGTGACCAATCAGTGACCGGGCGGCGTGTCCGGGCGTTTGAGATGGGTATGAGGGGTTCGGTTGTTGATGCTCGTATTAATTACTTGTCATATCATCAACACATATGTTACTACCTATGCTATTCCCATTATGACTAGCCATCAAGTGTGCCATTGCGATGGTAATACCGATTACCTTGTACTCCCTCCGTCTCAAAATAAGTGTCGCAGATTTAGTACTAGATAAGTGTAAATTTTGTACTAGATCAACGACACTTATTTTGGGACAGAGGGAGTATCATGGTTCTATATATTGATCATTTGTTTGGTAGGCCAGTCACCCTTGAGTGGTCGAAGTCCTCCACGTCGAATTCGCTCTCCTCTATAGTCCCGCTTCGATGTTGCCATAGCATGGTCGCTTCCATAATTATGGCCCTGAGACCAGAACAATAAATGCATTAGGTTAAGTGGATTACTGTTATCTCATATTGTCTTCGATCCTCATAGATATCTCTACCTATCACCTGGAGGTCACGGATTCACTAAAAAATACGTGCTACCCACGTAGGTCTTCAGATCATGTTACCCGGGTCCTTAAATTGGACACCACACATTACCCTCCCATAGATAAGCAACTTACTAAATAATCATAAAACTATAACCACAAATAACGACATATAGGATGGGCACAAATGAATCTTACGAATCATCTACATCTCACAAGCCTAGGAGAAATTACTCATGCATTGGGGGAAATCAAAAAACATCTCTGAAATAATTTAAGAGTAATCATATCGATAATATCATGAAGATCCATAATAAGATGAACGATTAAACAAGTCTCAATCTCAAGAAGAATACAAACAGAGTTATAAACCCTAGTCTTACAACTTGGAATTCCTCTCCCTATGGTGATGATGCGATGAACGAGAATGGAGATGGGGAAACAAGAAGGAATGGATCTGCGGTGTTTCTTCCTCTTTGGATCTGTTCTCCCCTTGTTTTGGATGGTGTGGCGATGGTTGTGTCTCTCTGATGCGTCTCTACCCTTCACAGAAGTTGTTCCTATGGACGAGGGGGTGGCAGCGCCTGGTGCAAGAGCATAGGGCGCCTTGTGTTCTGGATGCGCTGGTGCAAATTCGTCCAATGCGAAATTTGCTCCATTTGGCTTCAGTTGATGGGATATTGATTGGTTTCCTTCCCAAAAAATATTTTCACAAAGGAAACAAGTTCTCTTATAGGGTTAACGGTAGAAAGATGTGAGAAATATCGAAAACCAGGTGAAAACCATATCAAACCCTCTACTAAAAGTGTTACAATCTTGATCCATCAATTGCCCAAAGCTTAAGCCTTGCTCGTCCTCGAGCGACTAAGAAATAAGAAGAATGAAAAGGAGGTTGAAAAATGAGTGAAAAGAATTTATGGGCTCGTGAAGACATAAGATATCCATTCTCGCAAATCATCCAATCTTAATTAAGAGAATACTTGCATTTGAATGATTGCACTTAAGCTCACTACCTAGCCACGTGCAATCTCATGTCACTAGTTTATTATCAAGTTAAACCTTTGATGGTTAACTAGGTGCAGGGCATGCGCTGGTGCAAATCCGTCCAATGTGAAATTTACTCCATTTGGCTTCAGTTGATGGGATCTTGATTGGTTTTCTTCCCAAAAAATATTTTCGCAAAGGAAACAAGTTCTCTTATTTCTTGAAGGGTTAACGGTAGAAAGATGTGAGAAATATCGAAAACCAGGTGAAAACCATATCAAACCCTCTACTAAAAGTGTTACAATCTCGATCCATCAACTGCCCAAAGCTTAAGTCTTGCTCATCCTCGAGAAACTAAGCAATAAGAAGAATGAAAAGGAGGTTGAAAAATGAGTGAAAAGAATTTATGGGCTCGTGAAGACATAAGATATCCATTCTCGCAAATCATGCAATCTTAATTAAGAAAATACTTGCATTTGAATGATTGCACTTAAGCTCACTGCCTAGCCACGTGCAATCTCATATCACTAGTTTATTCTCAAGTTAAACATTTGATGGTTAACTAGGTGCAGGGCAAGCAAAAAAATATTCTCTCAAGAGAATGGATTTTTTTACTTTGGAGCTTTTCAAATCACAAATATAAGCGAGGGATTTTGGTTAGAAGAAAACATAGTATTAAAATATCTCATTAACGCCCGTTAGTACCTCTAATCACGACTCTCAAGTACTTCCCTCAATCATTGTTTGTCGGAACTTCAATGTTTCATGGCGGGTTTATGCCAAAAAATGATAGATCAAATGGGGGTTTTCTGCTTGTGGCCTGTATACTATGGACCAAATTTTCTCTCTCTTTCGAATGCAACGATCAGTATTCTTTTATTACCACATACACAACACTCAAGAGAAGTCCAAATAATATTCGTTACAGTGTTGCCAGTACAAACGGTAAAAAACCCACAACCAAAATCTAAGCCGAAACTTTGGTGGATCATTCATAGGCTAAAGGAGTTCTTAGCATAAACTCAAGAGTGGTGACAGAGTCACTTCTACACGCGTAAAGCAACATATAGGGACAAGTCATGGAACTAGCAAGAAGCTGAAGCGTCATGGATTATATTACGAACAAGCTTTGACATAACCTCAATCACCTCAAATATTCATTCTTCTTAACAACTCTATCAGTAGGTACCATCGAGTCAATCAAATTCAGTCTTATGGAGTTGAGTATCTTAAGTGCTAGTTCTCTTCAAAAATTTGAGCCCCTAATTTTCTTTAAAACTTTTTCATTATCACTAAATAAAACAAAAACCATGCTTAACATCAAAGTTTCACTAGCATGATTTGGAATGGGAATTGCAACTAAATGCTATTCAATTAATGCGGGGAACGAAACTTAAGTGCAACCAGTTAAATATAAGTATTAACTTAATTAAACTTGTGAGAAAAGTGAGTATGCATATATTAGACCTTCTCACGTTGGCTTGCTCTTTTTCTCAAGTCACTTCTGCGCTTCATTCTTCCCATTTCCAATTTGCTAGTGCCATTCAAACTTGTTGCTCATAAAAACAAAACACCAACGAAGAGAATTCAAAGCAACAAAACTAAAAAAAGCTGGCTTTATATACAAAACCAAAAGTAAACATGACAACATAAAAAAAAGAAAGTAAATAAAATAAAAATCAAAATATGCATGCAAGGATAACTAGGGGAATGAGCTTTCCCCCAAGCTTAGGCTCTTGCCTAACAAGGTATAGACCATGTCCTTGTCATCATGACTGATACTCGTGATCTGCGTTGAGTTTTCCGTGAAGAGGAACGGGTAATCGCAGCACAAAGTGGGTAAGTATTTACCTCAGTTATGAAACCAAGGTTTATCGAACCAATATGAATACCAATCCTCAACCGTCTTCAGCGGCTGCACACAAAAGAACAAACAACTTGCACCCAAAGCCGGCAAGAGGGTTGTCAATCCCCTTGATCGCGTTATTTGCAAGCAAGTGAGTTGTGTAGATAATTGTAGATAATACTAAAGTGCAAAATAAAATAAAAGGTAATAAATAACAGTAAGGTAACGATAGCGTTTGTGAATTTATAAGTGAATAGACCCAGGGGCCGTAGAGTTCTCTAGTGGCATCTCTCATAAGCAAAGCATACGGTGGGTAAACAAATTACTGTTGGGCAATTGATAGAAAAGTGAAGAATTATGTGATGTTCACGGCAATGATCATGTGTATATAGGCATCACGTCCATAAGAAAATAGGCCGACTCCTGCCTGCACCTACTACTATTACTCCAGTTCAAGAGCGCTTCTATGCTTGCCTCTCTACGTATTAAGTTCATGACAAACGGAGTAATGCTTGGAGAACGATGACATGATGTAGACAAAGTAAACTCAACTAATATGAATAAACCCCATCATTTTATCCTTAGTAGCAACAACACAAAGATACAACTTGTCCCCTTCTGTCACTGGGATATAGAAACTCGTCAGGTTGAACCTACTACAATGCATCACTCCCACCAAAGAAATATCAATCTAGTTGGCCAAACTATCTCAATAGATCGGAGAGCATTACGAAGCTATGATGATCATGCAAATAAGAATCATAGCAATCAGGGTTGACTCAAATACTTTTCATGAATAATCTGAACATAAACTCACAATTCATCAGATCCCAACAAACACACCATACAAAGGGATTGCATCGGATAGATCAAGGCCAAGATGCGATGAACATTGTATTGAAGATCGAGAGAGAGAGAGATTGTCATCTAGGTACTACCTATGGACCTGTAGGTCTGCGGTGAACTACTCACACATCATGGTGAGGGCAGCAAGGTTGATGAAGAGGCCCTCCGTGATCGATCTCCCATCCGGCAGGATGCCGGAACGGAGGTATAGATGGCCTCCCGTCGGATCAGAGGCTTGCGGCGGCGGAAAAAGTGTTTCAGGAGCGCTTTTGATGTTTTTAGGGTAGATGTGAATTTATAGGCCAGAGAACGACGTCGAGGGACGCTCCAGGGGGCCACCACATATCTGGCCGCCCCCCTAGGGGGCACGACTGGATATGTAGTGGGCCCCTGGTGCATCGCATGGCCCTCCTCCGAAGCTTCTAGGTCTTGTATTGGTCCAAAACAAATCACCAAAAAGTTTCGTGGCAGTTGGACTCCGTTTTGTATTGTAACTCTGAAAAGGCAAAAACATGCAGAAACCAGGAACTGACACTGGGCACTGGGTCAATAGGTTAGTGCTCAAAAATATTATAAATTGGTAAATAAATACCCAAAAAGTATCCTAGAATGATAATATATCAGCATGGAACAATAAAAAATTATGGATACGTTGGAGACATATCAGCATCCCCAAGCTTAATTCCTGCTCGTCCTCGAGTAGGTAAATGATAAAAACATAATTTTTGATTTGTCATTCTACCCATTATGTAATCTTTGGTATGTATGCTCATTGAGAAAAGATGAATTAACAAACAACAACATAGTAATATTTATAAGTATAAAAAATAAAATCATTAATTTTTCAAAGTATACGATCCTAAAAGAATGTTTTACCCCTATTCATCTTATTATATTAGCAAGGCATGACTCCGTCTTCACCACATAGATACAAATGTTAAGCACCACGGTGTCCAAGTCAGGCAATTGGATCGTACTTTTTCAATATGCATCAACTTTTTATTCTTCACGCAATACACGAGCGTGAACCATTGGACATAGCATATAGGTGGAATAGAATATGGTGGTAGGTATCAAAGGGGTAAAAAGTGGAGAAGATAGTCTCGCATCAACTAGGCGTACCAACGAGCTATGGAGATGCTCATCGATAGATATCAATGTGAGGAGTAGGGATTGCCATGCAAATGATGCACTAGAGCTATAAGCGTATGAAAGCTCAACTGAAACTAAGTGGGGTGTGCATCAAACTTGCTTGCTCATGAAGACCTCAGGCATTTGAGGAAGCCCGTCATAGGAATATACAAGCCAAGTTTACTATATGAAAGGTAATTCCCACTAACATATGGAAGTGTCAACATAGGAGACTCTCTATATGAAGAACATGGTGCCACTCTGAGGCACAAGTGTGGTAAAGGATAGTAGCAAAGTCCGTTCTCTCTTTTCTCTCATTTTTATGGCGGGCTTTTATCTTTCTTTTTTTGCCTCCCCCATTTTCTCTTTTTTTAATATGGTGGGCTCATTTGGCCTCCCCCATTTTTATTTCATTTTTCGTCCGGAGTCTCATCCCGACTTGTGGGGGAATCATAGTCTCCATCATCCTTTCCTCACTGGGACAATGCTCTAATAATGATGATCATCACACTTTTATTTGCTTACAACTCAACATGAAGAACTGATATGAAGATATGACTCTGTATGAATGCCTCTGGCAGTGTACCAGGATGTGCAATGATCTAGCATGACATGTATCAAAAATATGAAGAACGGTGGCTTTGCCACAAATACTATGTCAGCTCTATACGATCATGCAAAGCATTATGATGATGAACGAACTAGTCATATGAAGTGACGATGGAATTTGCATGGCAATATATCTCGGAATGGCTATGAAAATGCCATAATAGGTAGGTATGGTGGCTGTTTTCAGGAAGATATAATGAGGCTTATGTGCAACGGAACGTATCATGTCACGGGGTTTGGATGCACCGACGAATATTTGCACCGACCCTCGAGGTGAGAATGGGCTATGCACGGTACCGAAGAGGCTAGCAAATATGAGAAGGTGAAGATGCGTATGTCCATGGTGTCACATTAGTCATAAAGAACTCACATACTTATTGCAAAGTTTTATCACAAATCAAAGTACTCCTCGCATGCCCCGAGGGAGGAGGTTGGTAGGAGTTAACCATCGCGCGCCCCCGACTCAAAACAACACTAGGATTTCAACGAGGAATATAAATGCTCACACATCATCACCATGCCTCTTTAATTTTTAGATGAAGAACAAGTTAACACCTCTTAATCGCGACACTTCTACGAATCAAAAAATTTGGACTCGCACCTTTTTCATATTACTACATCAATGTCATTAATCCACAACTTCTCTACATGTGCTACACGATGGTTTTGATTATCATTCATTGAATACCTAATATTCTTGGACTAGTCTTATGACCCATGCAAATTACCGTCACTATTACTCGGCTCTCAAACAAATATAAGTGAAGAACGAGAGCATATTATTTCTATAAAATCTACACGCCACCGTGCTCAAAAAGATACAAGTGAAGTACTAGAGCAACTGCCTAGCTCAAAAGATATAAGTGAAGCACATAGAGTATTCTAGCAAATTATCACGAAGGTGTGTCTCTCTCAAATAGGTGTGTCCAGCAAATGATGATTGTGACAAACTGAAAGTAAAAGCAAACAAAAGCAAACGACGCTCCAAGCAAAACACAGATCATGTGATGAATAAAAATATAGCTCCAAGTGACATATTGATGGATTGAGACGAAAGAGGGGATGCCTCACGGGGCATCCCCAAGCTTAGACGCTTGAGTCTCCTTATAATTATACTTGGGGTGCCTTGGGCATCCCCAAGCTTGGGCTCTTGCTACTCCTTATTCTGTAGTCCATCGTGATCACACCCAAAACTTGAAAACTTCAATCACACAAAACTCAACAAAACTTTGTGAGATCCGTTAGTATAAGAAACATATTGCATACTTGAGGTACTGTGATAAATTGATTCAAATTCATTTTTGCATAATAGGTACTGTATTCTAACTTCCCCATGGCTTACACCCCCCTGATATAGTCTATGGCATAATCAAAACAAGCAAACTATGCAAGCAAAACAGAACAGTCTGTAGCAATCTGTAAAGAGCCCATACTTATATAACTCTAAAAATTCTAAAAAATTAGGAAAACGTAAAGAATTTGTATATAAATACTGTGTTAAAATTCAGATCATTATCACACTCCAGTAAAAAATGAAAATTCATGCACTAAAGTCAAAGTTTCTGTTTCAGATTCAGCATCGTTTCTACTCATCTTGTGAGTCATCCCAAAGGCCTTACTTGGCACAAACACTAATTAAAACATAAAAACACAATCATTACAGAGACAACAATCATGTTATCACACAAAAACAGAAAGTAAAAAACAAAAATAAAGATACATATTGGGTTGCCTCTGAACAAACGCTATTGTTTTATGCCCCTAGCTAGGCATAATGCATAGTTTCAAGTGTTGTCATCTTTGACACTCAACCCGTAGGTAGCTCTCATGATTGATTCATAATGTGGTTTAATTCTCTTCCTAGGGAAGTGTTCCATCCCCTTCTTTAATGGGAATTGGAATCTTATGTTTCCCTCTTTCATATCAATAATTGCACCTATAGTTCGTAAAAACGGCCTTCCAAGTATTATGGGACAAGAAGGATTGCAATCAATATCAAGCACAATGAAATCTACAGGCACATAATTTTTGTTTGCAATAATAAGCACATCATTAATTCTACCTAAAGGTTTCTTGATGGTAGAATCCGAAAGATGCAAGTTTAGGGAACACTCTTCAATATTAGTGAGACCAAGCACATCACATAAAGTTTTGGGTATAGTTGAAACACTAGCACCAAGGTCACACAAAGCATTGCATTCATATTTATTTATCTTTATTTTGATAGTAGGTTCCCACTCATCATACAATTTTCTAGGTATAGAAAATTCAAGCTCAAGTTTCTCATCATAAGCTTTTATCGTAGCTTCTACTATATGTTCGGTAAAAGCTTTGTTTTGTTCATAAGCATTGGGTGAGCTAATAATGGATTGCAGCAAGGAAATAAATTCTACTAAAGATCATTTATCATAATTAAAGTCCTTGTAATCCAGGATTGTGGGCACATCACTAGTTAAAGTTTTGACATCTCCAAACCCACTTTTTCAGTTTTAGCATTAGAATCATCACCCTCCAAGCAAACGGGACACTCCTTAACTAAAGTTGCTCATCTCCAGTCCCTTTATCATTTATATTCAGAGATGTAGACAAAGATTAAATAGGAGAAACACCAATCATTTTAAGATCTTCATCATGATTTCGGTAAAAAACGGGTGGAAGAGCTTTTTCTAAGAATTCTTGCTTAGCTCTCAACTTAGCGGTCCTCTCCTTACTTTCATTAATAGATAATTGGATATATTTAATAGTCTCATTAAAATCATGCTTGGGTAGTAAGGACTTATTTTAAAGAGTTTCAACATCAAGAGCAATTCTATCCATGTTTTTAGCCAAAGTATCAATCATATGCAACTTTTCTTCTACCATAGTGTTGAAAACCTTTTGAGAAATAATAAATTCTTTAATTGTGTTCTCAAGATCAGAAGGTATCCTATTAGAATTTGTAGAAGCATTGACATATGAATTACCATAGGAATTTCCATAGTTGTTAGAGGAATTACCGGGATACGGTCTAGCATTGAAATTTCCTCTATAAGCATTGTTGTTGAAATTATTTCGCGAGATGAAGTTCACATCAATAGCATCATTATTTTGCTCAATCAAAGTAGACAAAGGCATATCATTGGGATCAACATTAGCATTTTTATTAGCAACCATATTCATAAGAGCATCCACTTTTTCACTCAAAGTAGCGATTTCTTCAACAAAATTTACCTTCTTACCAGTTGGAGATCTTTAGGTATGCCATTGAGAATAATTTGTCATAATGTTGTCTAGAAGTTTTGTGGCCTCTCCTAAGGTCACATCCATGAAGGTACCACCTACGGCAGAATCTAGAAGATTTCTAGACATAAAGTTTAGTCCAGCATAGAAATTTTGGATAATCATACACAAGTTTAAGCCATGAGTTGGACAATTTCTTATCATCAATTTCATTCTCTCCCAAGCTTGAGCGACATGTTCTTGATCTTGATGTTTAAAATACATTATTTGATTTCTAAGGGAGATAATCTTATCAGGAGGAAAATACTTGGCAATAAAAGCATCTTTATACTTATCCCACGTTCCAATATTATTACGAGGTAAAGATGAAAACCAAGCTTTAGCTTTGTCTCTTAGTGAAAAAGGAAATAATTTTAATTTCACAATATCATTATCCATATCCTTTTTCTTTTGCATATCACATAATTCAGCAAAGGTATTAAGATGTGCTGCGGGATCCTTATTAGGACTTCCCGAAAATTGATCTTTCATGACAAGATTGAGCAATGCAACATTAATATCAAATGCCTCTGCACTAGTGGCGGGTGGTATAGGAGTACTAATTAAATCATTATTATTAGTATTTGAGAAATCACACAACTTAGTAGTATCTCGAGACATGGTGACCGGACTAGCAAAACATGCAAGACAAGTAAACTAGCAAGTAAAGCAAACTAGAAGCAAACTAATGACTAGCAAAGGTAAATATTTTTGTATTTTTTGATTTTTATGAGACAAACTAAATATAACAACAAATAAAAAGAAGAACAAGTGAATGAAATTTTGTGCGAAGTTACTTGATAGTTGGTGATGGTATTCCCCTGCAACGGCGCCAGAAATCCTTCCTGATACTCGTGATCTGCGTTGGGTTTTCCGTGAAGAGGAACGGGTAATCGTAGCACAAAGTGGGTAAGTATTTCCCTCAGTTATGAAACCAAGGTTTATCGAACCAATAGGAATACCAATCCTCAACCGTCTTCAGCGGCTGCACACAAAAGAACAAACAACTTGCATCCAACGCCGGCAAGAGGGTTGTCAATCCCCTTGATCTCATTATTTGCAAGCAAGTGAGTTGTGTAGATAATAGTAAAGTGCAAAATAAAATAAAAGGTAATAAATAACAGCAAGGTAATGATAGCGTTTGTGAATTTATAAGTGAATAGACCCGGGGGCCATAGAGTTCTCTAGTGGCATCTCTCATAAGCAAAGCATACGGTGGGTAAACAAATTACTGTTGGGCAATTGATAGAAAAGCGAATAATTATGCGATGTTCACGGCAATGATCATGTGTATATAGGCATCACGTCCATAAGCAAATAGGCCGACTCCTGCCTGCCTACTACTTTTACTCCACTTCAAGAGCGCTTCTATGCTTGCCTCTCTACGTATTAAGTTCATGAAAAACGGAGTAATGCTTGGAGAACGATGACATGATGTAGACAAAGTAAACTCAACTAATATGAATAAACCCCATCATTTTATCCTTAGTAGCAACAACACAAAGACGCAACTTGTCCCCTTCTGTCACTGGGATATAGAAACTCGTCAGGTTGAACCTACTACAACGCACCACTCCCACCGAAGAAATATCAATCTAGTTGGCCAAACTATCTCAATAGATCGGAGAGCATTACGAAGCTATGATGATCATGCAAATAAGAATCAGAGTAATCAAGTTTGACTCAAATACTTTTCATGAATAATCTTAACATAAACTCACAATTCATCGGATCCCAACAAAGACACCATACAAAGGGATTACATCGGATAGATCAAGGCAAAGATGCGATGAACATTGTATTGAAGAACGAGAGAGAGAGAGAGAGAGATTGCCATCTAGGTACTACCTACGGACCCGTAGGTCTGCGGTGAACTACTCACACATCATGGTGAGGGCAGCAAGGTTGATGAAGAGGCCCTCCGTGACCGATCTCCTCTCCGGCAGGGTGCCGGAATGGAGGTGTAGATGGCCTCCCGTCGGAACAGAGGCTTGCGGCGGCAGAAAAAGTGATTTGGGAGCGCTTCTGATGTTTTTAGGGCAGATGTAAAATTATAGGCTAGAGAACGACGTCGGGGGACTTTCCAAGGGGCCACCACATATCTGGCCGCGCCCCCCTAGGGGCACGGCTGGATATGTGGTGGGCCCCTAGTGCAACGCCTGGTCCTCCTCCGAAGCTTATAGGTCTTGTATTGTTCCAAAAAATTCATCAAAAAGTTTCGTGGCAATTGGACTCCGTTTGGTATTGTAACTCTGAAAAGGCAAAAACACGCAGAAGACAGAAACTAGCACTGGGCACCGGGTCAATAGGTGTTGGAAATATGCCCTAGAGGCAATAATAAATTAGTTATTATCATATTTCCTTGTTCATGATAATCGTTTATTATCCATGCTATAATTGTATTGATCGGAAACTCAGATACATGTGTGGATACATAGACAACACTATGTCCCTAGTGAGCCTCTACTAGACTAGCTCGTTGATCAAAGATGGTCAAGGTTTCCTGGCCATAGACATGAGTTGTCATTTGATAACGGGATCACATCATTAGGAGAATGATGTGATGGATGAGGGATTCCTGGATTAAGGGGTCCTCGGGAGGCCGACCTATTTCTTATGGGCCGAACTGTATGGGCCGTTCGCCGGACATTGGATGGATTGAAGACCTTGTCTCCACGATGGAAGCCTCGAGGATCGTGGCTTATCCTCCAAGTTTAAAGTAGTGAATAGGCATGTTTATCCCTTCGCCGTGTAACCGACCATGTGTAAACCCTAGGTACCCTCGGCGTCTATATAAGCCGAAGGGTTTTAGGTTGTAGATCAACAGAACTCATCTAGGGTTTAGCTATTTGATCTCGAGGTAGATCAACTCTGTAATCCTCATACTATCAATATAATCAAGCAGGACGTAGGGTATTACCTCCATAGGAGGGCCCGAACCTAGGTAAAACCTTGTCCCCTTCGTCTCCTGTTACCCTCGATTCTAATCTCACAGCTCGGGACCCCCTACCCGAGATCCGCCGGTTTTGACACCGACATTGGTGCTTTCATTGAGAGTTCCGCTGTGATCGCCGGAAGGAATCGATGGCTCGCCTTGTCATCAACGAAGAGGTCCGCAACCTGGGCACTTTCGTCCCCGGACAGATCTTTGTTTTCGGCAGCATTGTGCTGCACGCCGACCCGACCGGCTGTCTAGGCCGTGTCGGAAGCTTCGCCCCTGATCAAGAGGTCAGATTCGGGAACTTAGAGTTCTCCGTAGATTCGCGGGGCGATCTATCACTAACCGGGCTCGCAGTCTTGCCTACCACGCCCGAGGACTCTGAGGCTTTAACCTCATATCCATCTTTCGGCCCCGCCCATGGGATCTACCCCGGCGAGGGCCCGACTCTCGGTCCAGACCCGGTCATAGTGCCAGACGTCCGGACATCTGTTCTTGCCGAACACTCTCCCCGCACGGACGCATCGGAGGTTCACTCCGGAAGCTCTGAGCAGGCCGACCCGATCGAGCTCTCGATACTCAACGAGGCTCTAGATCGGATCTCGTCGATGAAGATTACCGACGACCCAACCCCGATATGTTCTCAGATCGGGATTCAGACGGGTCAGGACGAATTTTTCGCCCCACCCACCACCCACTTAGTAGCCACTGTCGAGGATTTAACCGACATGTTGGATTACGCCTCTGAGGAGGCAGATTACATGGATGAGGAGGATCATGCCCTCACCCCCGTTAACACCGGGCGATGGACTGCCACCTCCACATACGACGTCTACATGGTGGATACTCCGAAGAACGACGACGACAAGTCGGATGAAGCGATGTCAAGACGCCGAAAGCCGCATAAACGGTCAAAAGGGAAAAAGGGAAGAAAAGTTACCGATGGCACCGGGGACGGAGACACCCCGGAAGACCTCGGCGATCCCGAAGTCCCCGAACACCCGTTAGAGGGTCAGGAGAAGCCGGAAGACCGGCACAACCCCGACGATCTAGATGATCCCGAGGACAACGATTACCTCCGCTCTATCGAGGGGGAGGATAATGCGGAAGCCGATGACTTTGCCATCCCCAATAACCCTGCAGATCAGGAACTGTTCTGGCAACAGCTTATTGCCACGGCCCGCAGCCTGAAAGCAAAAGAACGGCAGCTGAAAGCCGAACAAGAGAACCTCAACGATCGATGGACCAGAGTCCTCTCAGCCGAGGAAGGATACGGTACCGGTCTATCGGACCAGCCTAAGAGCTATCCACGCAGAAGGCTGCTGCCACAATTTGATGACGAGCTCACTGACACGCCGTCTCCTAAACATACCCCATACGACAAGCCAGACCGCCCTCCTCGAGGACAAGACAGGACGGCTGACGACACCGGCTACCGGCCGACGATACCCCGTAGACGGGGAAAGGAGCCACTAGAGCCCGTTGACAGGTTCGACCTGCGACATGGCCTGGACCACAGAGCAGGTCGTACGCGATCCATCTACGGATCCAGAGGATACTCACCCGATAGACGGGAAGGGTACCGACCTTGGTTCGACCGCGACAATGAAGATCGGGAACGAAACCGAGCTAGGACAGACGCCGATCACCGGCGCGTCATAGCTCGGGTCAGAGGCGCTGCCCACCCACTGTGCTTCACGGACGAGGTGATGCGGCATCAGTTCCTGGAAGGGTTTAAACCCGTAAACATAGAGCAATACGATGGGACAACTGACCCAACCGTATGGATCGAGGATTTCCTCCTCCACATCCACATGGCGCGAGGAGATGACCTCCACGCCATTAAGTACTTACCCCTGAAGCTCAAGGGGCCAGCTCGGCACTGGTTAAATAGCCTCCCCGAAAACTACATTGGGTGTTGGGAGGACCTAGAAGAGGCATTTCGATCTAACTTCCAGGGCAGTTAGGTCCGGCCGCCGGACTCCTCCGATCTAAGCAACGTCGTCCAGAAGCCAGGAGAGTCCGCGCGGCTATTCTGGAATCGTTTCTTGACCAAGAAAAACCAGATCGTGGACTGCCCGGACGCCGAAGCAATAGCCTCTTTCAGGCACAATATTCGGGATGAATGGCTGGCTCGTCAGCTTGGCCAGGACAAACCAAGGACAATGTCCGCCCTCACATCACTCATGACCCGCTTTTGCGTGGGCGAGGATAACTGGCTTGCTAGACGTAGCCACAATCCCGAAGACCCCGGAACCTCCGAAGTTCGGGATGGAAACGGGAAACCGAAGTGCAACAAGAACAAGCGCCGGCACACTAACAGTGATGCCGATGACACGGCCGTTAACGCCGGCTTCCGCAACTCCCGGCCTGGGCAGCGGAAGAAGCCTCCTAAAGGCAAACACGACGGACCCACCCCGCTGGAGAAGATCTTGGAGAGGCCTTGCCAGATCCACGACACTCAGGAGAAGCCCGCCAATCACACCAACCGTAACTGTTGGGTCTTCAAACAGGCCGGCAAGCTCGCATCCGAGGACCAAGGCAAGAGCCCACGCAGCGAGGACGAGGAAGAACCCCGCGGTCCGATCGGTGGCGGACAAAAGAAATTCCCTCCAGAGGTGAAAACAGTAAACATGATATACGCCACCCACATACCCAAAAAGGAGAGGAAGTGCGCCCTTCGAGATGTTTACGCTATAGAGCCTGTAGCCCCGAAGTATAACCCATGGTCGGCATATCCGATCACCTTCGATCGACGTGATCACCCGACCAGTATCCGTCATGGGGGTTCGGCCGCCCTAGTCCTAGACCCGATCATAGACGGGTATCACCTCACTAAAGTCCTAATGGACGGAGGAAGTAGCCTCAATCTGATTTACTCAGATACGGTGAAAAAGATGGGCATAGATCCGTCAAGGATCAAGCCCAGCAACACTACCTTTAAAGGAGTAATCCCAGGCGTCGAAGCCCGGTGCATGGGCTCCGTGAGCCTGGAAGTAGTGTTCGGCTCGCCCGATAACTTTCGAAGCGAGGACTTGATCTTCGACATCGTACCCTTCCGCAGCGGCTATCACGCCCTGCTCGGCCGTACAGCGTTCGCTCGCTTTAACGCCGTCCCACACTACGCATACCTTAAGCTCAAGATGCCCGGCCCCAAGGGGGTCATTACTGTCAACGGCAATACAGAGCGCTCCCTCCGAACTGAGGAGCATGCGTTGGCCCTGGCGGCCGAATTCCATTACACTGATGATCGGCAGACTCCGACAGCTACCGTAAAGGCACCCAAGGCCAGGAAGCGAGCTCGGTTTCAAGCCGAAGTACCAGAGCCTTGTTCTCCCCATAAATAGGGATTCGCCCCCCATCGCACAGCCCTAGTACCGGCAAAGTACGTGCCAAGGAGGCACAACTTCACGCTCAAAATTCCATGGGCAGCGGTGGGGAAAATTAGTAAAGGGTAAGTGTTCGGCTGGACCGAACTATCACCATCAACATGTCTTCGGACACACTACAGGTACCATAAAGTACCTACTACGGCGTAAAGCTCATTCACACTTCGGCGACTTCTCAAGACTTTTTGACAAAGCCCGCTCGCCGAACAGTACACCCATCGAGGTATACAACTCCTTGGTAGGCGCAGGAGCGGACAAGCAACAGGGCATATCGAGGACGTCAGGTCACCTATCAAAGACCCTTGGTACAACCCCCTCCTGTAAGGTTTATATTTCATTTTTAATACCTGTAAATAGTTGTATCGGCAATTCGAATAATAAGAGTTGATGAGTAAAATACAAATGTATCTTGCATGATCGTTTCGCTGTTTTTAGCGCGCTCTCTATTTTCCCTCTCTTCTTGCGAACCTGTTCGGTATACTTTACGATGCAACCGGCTAATAGACCGGGGGCTCGACCTTAAAAAATCGCCCTCAACACAACTAATTTTGTGTTCGGCGTCTTGGGGTTCCGCTTTATATGCATTGGTTCCGAACTATGTCTTGGGTCAATAGTTGGGTTGCCCGGCTCCTGTGCTTGCCCCTTTATGTTCCGCTCGTTCGGCTAAAAGGGCAAAGGGAGAACCGCTGCGATTGTGCTTCCGGCTAGCCTGGTCAAGCACCTCAGCGGAGAAAGCCGAAAACTGACTGTCATGGTATGCGAGAACTGGTCTGCGAATCCGAGCTTAACTAAATCTCGTCAGAGGTTATTCCGTGTCATACGATGGGTTTGGTATTAGTACAAACCATGTGATATAGGCTTCGGCCACGGCTCATCCGAACATCACAAACACCTGGGGGCTAGTCATCAGCCCCCCGCACTCCTTTCTCGCGCCCCTACGGCTAAGTGAAAGCAATAAAGCATTATGGTCCGATTGCCTTGTCCGCCCCATACTACCGCCTTCGGGTACCGATAGTTCGGCTAAGGGTCACAGTGCGTTGGTAGTGACACCCCGCGTAGTATCTACATGGGGGCTAAAGCCGACGACGCGCAGCTTTCAGTTTTAACGGCCACACAGGAGTTATAAAGGATGCAAAACATCAAAGACATGATAAACCATGCATTTTAATATAAACACGTTAAAAGGTCTTCGGACACATTACAACGCGTTACTCATACACGTTTTCTCTCGAACATTGCGCCTCTATTACCCGAGCACCCTCCATTACACCGGAGAAGTACAGCTCGGGGCGCCTATGCTCTTTTCCAGTCGGCGGAGGGGCGGTGGCTATCTTCATTGGATCCAGCCCCGGCCAGTGCACCTTGGCCTTCGCAAAGGTCATCTGAGCTCCCTCGATGCATGAAGATCGCCTTAGCGCGTCGATCTGGGGCGCGGCATCGCTCAGCTTCTGCACCAGGCCGAAGAAGCTGCCCGGCAACGGCTCGTTGGGCCATAGCCGGATGCAGAGATCCTTCATGGCCGGCTCCGCCAACCGGTGTAGCTCCATCAGCTGCTTCAGCTGCTCAACAAGGAGAGGAGAGCGCTCGGGGGCTTCGAATTGCGCCCAAAACAGCCGAGCTTCATCTCCTTCTCCCCGCGAAGCATAGAACTGGTTTGCGTCCGCGGCGCTCTTCTGGAGGTCCGAGCAGGCGCCTAAGGAACGCCATACTTGGGTGAGCACTTTGAACTTGCTATCCCCGAAGATACACTGCAATAAATATGGCTTACCATCCATGATAGCCTTGGCCTAGCTGACTTCCTCTTCATAGGACCGCCTATCCACCCGCTCCTTTTGGAGATCGGTTTTTAGGGTGGATAGTTTGGCGGCCTGCTCCTGGCCTTTCCGCTCAAGGTCCTCGCACTTTTGGCCGGCGTCCTTGAGCTCCTGTTGAATTTCTTCCACCCGAGCCTCATGCTTGTCGCTAGTGGCTCTCAGGGCGGATAGAGCGGTAGCCGCTTCTTTGGCCGCCGCCCTCTCAACCGAAGCCTCCTGCTTCGCTTTCTCAAGCTCGGCCTTGAGCTTCTCAATCTCCTTCGCCGAGGCTGCGCAAGCATTAAACATATCAAAAAATACTGCGTCGACAGTACGGTAATGAGGAGTTTTGAATACTCTAATTAGGCTTACCTTGCGCCTCGTCAAATCTCTTGTTCAGAGCGTCAAGCTCGTATTTGGAGCTTTTGAGCTTCCGATTTAGCTCGTCCAGCTCGGCAGCGTTAGAAGCCGCCGCCGCCGCCGAAGCCTGTAAAACACAACACAGCCATATCAAGTTACACGGGTTCACAACTTCTGAACTATCATAAATATGATCCTATGTCCGGTCGCCTTAATTTTGTTAGACCGCTCCAAACAAAAACTGTCTTATACATAGTTCGGATGATGATCTATGCTTGACCCCCAGGTAAGTTTTTCCAAAACTTACCTAGGGCTCGGGGGCTGCCGTGTATATAATCATAACTCAAAGAAATTAA
Source organism: Elymus sibiricus (assembly GCA_039707655.1). Classification (NCBI taxonomy): domain Eukaryota; kingdom Viridiplantae; phylum Streptophyta; class Magnoliopsida; order Poales; family Poaceae; genus Elymus; species Elymus sibiricus. The sequence continues at coordinate 310,612,558 of CM077671.1, forward strand.
TATTTCAAAGAACAGAGCATTACGTGGCTCACCTGAAAGCCTGTCAGGAGACCGTTGAAGGCCTCCTTCAGCCCGCTGTCCACGGACTGAATGCTCTGCAATACCGCACCCATAAGGGTGCGCTGCTCCTCGGAGAGGGAGGCGCTGGATAGAGCCTCCCCCATAGCCGGCCACCTATTGGTCGGCGGCGCCGGTGGGGATCGGTTGACCCGATCTCTGACCGGGGATTGAACTAATGCCTCCGGAGGCACAGTGCGCTCCGGAGAGAGCCTTGGAGGGGACCGGACATCTCCTTGTCTGGTTTCCTCAGTATCCGGGAGGGGCCTCTCCCCCGGGTCTTTGACGGCCGAGGTGTTAGCCTCGGCCATGACGTCATCGCCCCCGCCTCCAGTGCCCGGCTCCAGAGGAGCCTGTTGGGACGACACCTCCGTGGCGTCCTTCGCGGCGCCCGGAGGGGAGTGGTGCGACGCGGTCCCGCTCTCCGCTAGCTCAGCAGGCGGGGTCTCCCCATCCGAAACTTGATCGGTGGGGAGAACACGCGGGGGGCTGCAAGACAATAGGTATTCACATGTCAGTAACATTCAAAACTTAGCATTAATAGCTCAGGAGGTCTTCGGATCTTTACCTTCGAGGTGGGGGCTTGACCCTGAGGTTCCTTCGTGGAACCCTCTTGAAGTTCTCGGACTCAGTATCCGAGTCCGAGCTGTCACCGGACAGGGCTACCTGTGTCCGGCGCGCTTTCTTCGGGGCGGGAGGATCTACGTCCTCCGGGGCGTCCGATGACGCCGCCCTCTTTCCCGCGAGGGGGGAACCGCCTCCCTCCTCACCTTCATGCTCCTCCTCTTGATTCGAGGAGGCATGGGTTTCTTCGGACACAGCCTCCGGCTGGTCCCTGATGCGCAGGCCTGCTCGGCCTGGTTTCTTCTTCTCCTTCTTCTCTGGCGCCTTGTAAGGCGCCGCGACGAGCATCTCCAACAACAGCGGAGACCTGGGGTCTTCGGGCTGTGGAGCCGGACACTTGATGCCCGTGGCCTTGCTCAACCATTCCTGCGAAGGTGATCGGAAAATGCTTAGACTTTCTTTAGGAAGACAGAGCCGATCAAATAAAACTGTGCTATACCTCGGATGGGGGCTTGATGGCGCTCAAGCCCTTGTCCTCCTTCTTGGTCGGCCACTTCTCCTGCGCTTTGAACAGCGCCTTCCATAGCTTCTCCCGAGTGGTTCGGAGGAGCTGACGGATCGTAGGATCATCGTCAGTCCGGTAAGTCCACATAGGAGAGGCCCGGCGCTGGCAGGGGAGGATGCGCCGCCGGAGCATAATCTGGACCACGCTGGTCAGATCGATGCTATCTTTTATCAGGGAGGTGATGCCCCTCTGCAGGTCATCCACTTCGGTATTCGACCCCCAATCAAGGCCCTTTCGGACCCAGGAGGTCAATCTGGTCGGGGGGCCGGATCTGAATTGGGCAGGAACAGTTCCGCCCTCCTCCCTTTGCTCGGTGATGTAGAACCACTCTTTCCGCCAGGTCTTGATGGTGTCGATGAAGGTGCCGGATGGCCATACCGCGCGTGGAAGCTTGCTGATGACCGCCCCGCCGCAGTCTGCATGTGCGCCTGCAACACACTTCGGCTTGATGTTGAAGATCTTGAGCCACAGTCCGAAGTGTGGTTCGACCCGCAAGAAGGCCTCGCAGATGATGATGAAGGCCGATATATGCATAAAAGAGTTCGGCGGGAGGTCGTGGAAGTCGATTCCGTAGAAGAACATGAGGCCCCTCATGAAGGGGTGGAGCGGGAAGCTCAGTCCTCGGATGAAATGAGGAACAAAAACCACCCTCTCGCCTGGCTTGGGGGTGGGGATCACCTGACCCTCCTCTGCGGCGCGATGGAAGATGTTGGCAGGGAGGTAGCCGGCCTCCTTGAGGTCCCGGATGTCCTGGTCTGTGACCATGGAAGCCTCCCACTTGCCATTGGAGCCGGAGCTGGCCATGGCAGAGCTCGGAGGAGGAAAGGTGGAAAAACCTAGATCTGGGCTCTGGAGGCTCAGGAGATAGGGGAAGCAGGGATGCGAATGGGAAGCGTGGTTAAGCCTTGGGGTTTTCTTCCCCTTTTATTGGGCTTTTCGCCGGTTAGCCTCCCTTCACTGCGCCGTGAATCCCTCCGCTTCCCAAGACATGTGTGCCATTATACACGCATGATTAAACATATCCCGTGTAAAACGGGGCACAATCTATGCATTGATGGATCGTGCTAGTAAAAACGGCCTCGAACCGCAAATCGAGCTTTTTTGACTGGTTAGGCGGTTGTGGTGGGCCGTGACCTTTCATATGAAAGGTTGTCAGAGAGCACTATTGACTCCCTGATGTTTGGCCTTCAGGGCCGAGCTATTCATGATGTTCGGACGATCTATGATCGGAAAAATTACACGTCGTCGGAGGCCGAACTAAAGGCCCGGCCGATTACTATTTGGAGAAAGGAACTCGCCTCGCAAGCCAAAGACTCCGATCATTTGAAGCAGCTGGAGCTTGGACCCTTGGCGTTGGAGGCTAGTTCGGGGGCTACTGAGGGACTCCCGGATTAAGGGGTCCTCGGGAGGCCGACCTATTTCTTATGGGCCGAACTGTATGGGCCGTTCACCGGACATTGGATGGATTGAAGACCTTGTCTCCACGATGGAAGCCTCGAGGATCGTGGCTTATCCTCCAAGTTTAAAGTAGTGAATAGGCATGTTTATCACTTCGCCGTGTAACCGACCATGTGTAAACCCTAGGTACCCTCGGCGTCTATATAAGCTGAAGGGTTTTAGGTTGTAGATCAACAGAACTCATCTAGGGTTTAGCTATTTGATCTCGAGGTAGATCAACTCTGTAATCCTCATACTATCAATATAATCAAGCAGGACGTAGGGTATTACCTCCATAGGAGGGCCCGAACCTGGATAAAACCTTGTCCCCTTCGTCTCCTGTTACCCTCGATTCTAGTCTCACAGCTCGGGACCCCCTACCCGAGATCCGCCGGTTTTGACACCGACAATGGACAAGACCCAAACTATGAACGTAGCATATGATCGTGTCAGTTTTTTGCAATTGTTTTCTGCATGTCAAGTATGTGTTCCTATGACCATGAGATCACGCAACTCCCTGACACCGTAGGAATACCTTGTGTGTATCAAACGTCACAACGCAATTGGGTGACTATAAATGTGCTCTACAGGTATCTCTGAGGGTGTCTGTTGGGTTGGCATGGATCGAGACTGGGATTTGTCACTCCATATGACGGAGAGGTATCTCTGGGCCCACTCGGTAACACATCATCACAAGAAGCTTGCAAGCAATGTGACTAAGGAGTTAGTCACGGTATCTTGTGTTACGGAACGAGTAAAGAGACTTGCCAGTAACAAGATTGAACTAGGTATGGAGATACCGACGATCGAATCTCGGGCAAGTAACATACCGATGGACAAAGGGAACTGCATACGAGATTGTCTGAATCCTTGACATCGTGGTTCGACTAATAAAGATCTTCGTAGAATATGTAGGAACCAATATGGGCATCCAGGTCCCGCTATTGGTTATTGACCGTAGAGTTGTCTCGGTCATGTCTACATAGTTCTCGAACCCGCAGGGTCTACACACTTAACGTTCGGTGACGACTTGGTATTGTTGAGTTATGTATGTTGGTGACCGAAGGTTGTTCGGAGTGACGGATGAGATCCCGGACGTCACGAGGAGTTCCAGAATGGTCCGGAGGTAAAGATTTATATATGGGAAGTCATATTTTGGCGACCGGAAAAGTTTCGGGTTTTTCCGGTATTGTACCGGGAAGCTTCTAGAAGGTTCCAAAAACTTCCGGAGGAGTCCGGAAGTCCACCAAGGGTTCCACCACGTCCCAAGGGTTTGCATGGGCTGAGGGGAGCACTACTAGAAAAAAGGTTATTAGTGGCGCACCACATATTGCTATTAGTGGCGCACTATGGGTGCGCCACTATTAACACGCCATTAGTAATGGTTAGTAATGGCGCACCTCTGGTGCGCCACTGGTAAGGCAGATACTAGTGGCGCACTGTGTGGTGCGCCACTACTAGTTGCCAGGTGCGCCACTGGTATCTCTGCGGGGTGCGCCACTGGTAGAAAACTAGGTGCGCCACCGCTATTTTACGCGTTGTCCTCGTATTTACTTTTTTACGCGTTGTCCTCGTATTTATACATGTCTACAGTTTGAATACAGTATAGTATATACAGTTTGCAAAAAATCTTAAAAATACAAGCTTAGTATCCAAATTCTCAGAATAAAATCCTTGATCAAGATAAAATCATTACAAAGTCATTTACATGATAGAACATTCCAGAATTACAAAAGTAGTAATCTGACCTAGTTACAAACTAAGGAAAGAAATAGAAAATCCTAAAACCTATCTAGCCTATTCTACACTACACTATCACCACAGCCAGCACCACCACTTCATTCACATCACCAGCACCACTATCTTCACTGCACTCTTTTTATCACCACTTGATCATCTCCAATACCTGAATTCTAAAAATGGAGAAGAAAAATATAATATATTTAGTATGCCCAATATTGACACGTTGTGTCAAACAGATAGTGAAGTAAACCATGTACATAGTCAACCACAACTCTATTTTGGAAGGATCAATGCTTCATTGGCTGTGTTAGAACACAGCCCAGAAAACAAGTGTATGATCATGCAGTGCAAGCATGCGGCAGTTCTCCAACAGTTTTCAAAATTAACAGAAATACGGATCAGAGCACATAAGTATGTTGTTCTCCAACAGTTTTCAAAATTAGCAAGAATCAAATAATATCCATGCATCCAAATATAAGTGAGGAACAGGACAGACCACGTACTTGAATGCGGATCATGTTGTAGACACAATTTATCTTTGATACTAAGCAATTAACAGCATCACATAGGCACAGTTATTATTTTTTAGGAAACGCAAAAACATGTTAATTGATTGATGTCACATGGTCCTGGAGCACAATATTTCTTTTCTATTGTTGGATCATATGAATGTTTATGACTCGATACTTTCTATCCGTGGAAAGACATAGACAGTAAGATACTCTAATGCCCTATGGGGTAAATTATGCTCCAGGTCCGTGGCACAAAATTATGATGTTGTATGTCAAAAATCATGTGCTTCCCAAGGCTATCAAGTAAATTATCCAATTGTAGCAACAATACTTGTATCTTGTTGTCTACACTTAAATAAAGCACTACTCTATCACAGCAAGCTCAAGCCAAGGCTTGTGCATGTATAAATAGGCTATATGGTGGGAGCTCTCCTTCCTGTCTATCTCCTCAGATATGAACTGCATTTTTTTACTTAGATTGGTTGGAAGGCCTGATTTCCAATCGGAGTAGCTGTGCTGGGAAGGGTGAGGGCGCCAACCCCCAATCGTAGTTCGGCGGCGTGATGGATCCAGATCGATGTCAATCATGGACATGTATGCCGGATCTCAATCAAAGTACTGCCTCTATCGCCAAAGGTAGGAGCAGGAAGATGAGGTCGTTCCCATAGTATATTGGTGCCGATCTTTACGCTTGTGTCATTCCCCTGAAGCCATATATGTTCTTTTAGTTGAAGAGATGCATACTTACTGTAAATTCAGATGAGGTCGTTCCGGTTGTATATTTGTCCAGATCTTTGCTATCCCCGAAGATACACTGCAATAAATATGGCTTACCATCCATGATAGCCTTGGCCTAGCTGACTTCCTCTTCATAGGACCGCCTATCCACCCGCTCCTTTTGGAGATCGGTTTTTAGGGTGGATAGTTTGGCGGCCTGCTCCTGGCCTTTCCGCTCAAGGTCCTCGCACTTTTGGCCGGCGTCCTTGAGCTCCTGTTGAATTTCTTCCACCCGAGCCTCATGCTTGTCGCTAGTGGCTCTCAGGGCGGATAGAGCGGTAGCCGCTTCTTTGGCCGCCGCCCTCTCAACCGAAGCCTCCTGCTTCGCTTTCTCAAGCTCGGCCTTGAGCTTCTCAATCTCCTTCGCCGAGGCTGCGCAAGCATTAAACATATCAAAAAATACTGCGTCGACAGTACGGTAATGAGGAGTTTTGAATACTCTAATTAGGCTTACCTTGCGCCTCGTCAAATCTCTTGTTCAGAGCGTCAAGCTCGTATTTGGAGCTTTTGAGCTTCCGATTTAGCTCGTCCAGCTCGGCAGCGTTAGAAGCCGCCGCCGCCGCCGAAGCCTGTAAAACACAACACAGCCATATCAAGTTACACGGGTTCACAACTTCTGAACTATCATAAATATGATCCTATGTCCGGTCGCCTTAATTTTGTTAGACCGCTCCAAACAAAAACTGTCTTATACATAGTTCGGATGATGATCTATGCTTGACCCCCAGGTAAGTTTTTCCAAAACTTACCTAGGGCTCGGGGGCTGCCGTGTATATAATCATAACTCAAAGAAATTAATATTTCAAAGAACAGAGCATTACGTGGCTCACCTGAAAGCCTGTCAGGAGACCGTTGAAGGCCTCCTTCAGCCCGCTGTCCACGGACTGAATGCTCTGCAATACCGCACCCATAAGGGTGCGCTGCTCCTCGGAGAGGGAGGCGCTGGATAGAGCCTCCCCCATAGCCGGCCACCTATTGGTCGGCGGCGCCGGTGGGGATCGGTTGACCCGATCTCTGACCGGGGATTGAACTAATGCCTCCGGAGGCACAGTGCGCTCCGGAGAGAGCCTTGGAGGGGACCGGACATCTCCTTGTCTGGTTTCCTCAGTATCCGGGAGGGGCCTCTCCCCCGGGTCTTTGACGGCCGAGGTGTTAGCCTCGGCCATGACGTCATCGCCCCCGCCTCCAGTGCCCGGCTCCAGAGGAGCCTGTTGGGACGACACCTCCGTGGCGTCCTTCGCGGCGCCCGGAGGGGAGTGGTGCGACGCGGTCCCGCTCTCCGCTAGCTCAGCAGGCGGGGTCTCCCCATCCGAAACTTGATCGGTGGGGAGAACACGCGGGGGGCTGCAAGACAATAGGTATTCACATGTCAGTAACATTCAAAACTTAGCATTAATAGCTCAGGAGGTCTTCGGATCTTTACCTTCGAGGTGGGGGCTTGACCCTGAGGTTCCTTCGTGGAACCCTCTTGAAGTTCTCGGACTCAGTATCCGAGTCCGAGCTGTCACCGGACAGGGCTACCTGTGTCCGGCGCGCTTTCTTCGGGGCGGGAGGATCTACGTCCTCCGGGGCGTCCGATGACGCCGCCCTCTTTCCCGCGAGGGGGGAACCGCCTCCCTCCTCACCTTCATGCTCCTCCTCTTGATTCGAGGAGGCATGGGTTTCTTCGGACACAGCCTCCGGCTGGTCCCTGATGCGCAGGCCTGCTCGGCCTGGTTTCTTCTTCTCCTTCTTCTCTGGCGCCTTGTAAGGCGCCGCGACGAGCATCTCCAACAACAGCGGAGACCTGGGGTCTTCGGGCTGTGGAGCCGGACACTTGATGCCCGTGGCCTTGCTCAACCATTCCTGCGAAGGTGATCGGAAAATGCTTAGACTTTCTTTAGGAAGACAGAGCCGATCAAATAAAACTGTGCTATACCTCGGATGGGGGCTTGATGGCGCTCAAGCCCTTGTCCTCCTTCTTGGTCGGCCACTTCTCCTGCGCTTTGAACAGCGCCTTCCATAGCTTCTCCCGAGTGGTTCGGAGGAGCTGACGGATCGTAGGATCATCGTCAGTCCGGTAAGTCCACATAGGAGAGGCCCGGCGCTGGCAGGGGAGGATGCGCCGCCGGAGCATAATCTGGACCACGCTGGTCAGATCGATGCTATCTTTTATCAGGGAGGTGATGCCCCTCTGCAGGTCATCCACTTCGGTATTCGACCCCCAATCAAGGCCCTTTCGGACCCAGGAGGTCAATCTGGTCGGGGGGCCGGATCTGAATTGGGCAGGAACAGTTCCGCCCTCCTCCCTTTGCTCGGTGATGTAGAACCACTCTTTCCGCCAGGTCTTGATGGTGTCGATGAAGGTGCCGGATGGCCATACCGCGCGTGGAAGCTTGCTGATGACCGCCCCGCCGCAGTCTGCATGTGCGCCTGCAACACACTTCGGCTTGATGTTGAAGATCTTGAGCCACAGTCCGAAGTGTGGTTCGACCCGCAAGAAGGCCTCGCAGATGATGATGAAGGCCGATATATGCATAAAAGAGTTCGGCGGGAGGTCGTGGAAGTCGATTCCGTAGAAGAACATGAGGCCCCTCATGAAGGGGTGGAGCGGGAAGCTCAGTCCTCGGATGAAATGAGGAACAAAAACCACCCTCTCGCCTGGCTTGGGGGTGGGGATCACCTGACCCTCCTCTGCGGCGCGATGGAAGATGTTGGCAGGGAGGTAGCCGGCCTCCTTGAGGTCCCGGATGTCCTGGTCTGTGACCATGGAAGCCTCCCACTTGCCATTGGAGCCGGAGCTGGCCATGGCAGAGCTCGGAGGAGGAAAGGTGGAAAAACCTAGATCTGGGCTCTGGAGGCTCAGGAGATAGGGGAAGCAGGGATGCGAATGGGAAGCGTGGTTAAGCCTTGGGGTTTTCTTCCCCTTTTATTGGGCTTTTCGCCGGTTAGCCTCCCTTCACTGCGCCGTGAATCCCTCCGCTTCCCAAGACATGTGTGCCATTATACACGCATGATTAAACATATCCCGTGTAAAACGGGGCACAATCTATGCATTGATGGATCGTGCTAGTAAAAACGGCCTCGAACCGCAAATCGAGCTTTTTTGACTGGTTAGGCGGTTGTGGTGGGCCGTGACCTTTCATATGAAAGGTTGTCAGAGAGCACTATTGACTCCCTGATGTTTGGCCTTCAGGGCCGAGCTATTCATGATGTTCGGACGATCTATGATCGGAAAAATTACACGTCGTCGGAGGCCGAACTAAAGGCCCGGCCGATTACTATTTGGAGAAAGGAACTCGCCTCGCAAGCCAAAGACTCCGATCATTTGAAGCAGCTGGAGCTTGGACCCTTGGCGTTGGAGGCTAGTTCGGGGGCTACTGAGGGACTCCCGGATTAAGGGGTCCTCGGGAGGCCGACCTATTTCTTATGGGCCGAACTGTATGGGCCGTTCACCGGACATTGGATGGATTGAAGACCTTGTCTCCACGATGGAAGCCTCGAGGATCGTGGCTTATCCTCCAAGTTTAAAGTAGTGAATAGGCATGTTTATCACTTCGCCGTGTAACCGACCATGTGTAAACCCTAGGTACCCTCGGCGTCTATATAAGCTGAAGGGTTTTAGGTTGTAGATCAACAGAACTCATCTAGGGTTTAGCTATTTGATCTCGAGGTAGATCAACTCTGTAATCCTCATACTATCAATATAATCAAGCAGGACGTAGGGTATTACCTCCATAGGAGGGCCCGAACCTGGATAAAACCTTGTCCCCTTCGTCTCCTGTTACCCTCGATTCTAGTCTCACAGCTCGGGACCCCCTACCCGAGATCCGCCGGTTTTGACACCGACAATGGACAAGACCCAAACTATGAACGTAGCATATGATCGTGTCAGTTTTTTGCAATTGTTTTCTGCATGTCAAGTATGTGTTCCTATGACCATGAGATCACGCAACTCCCTGACACCGTAGGAATACCTTGTGTGTATCAAACGTCACAACGCAATTGGGTGACTATAAATGTGCTCTACAGGTATCTCTGAGGGTGTCTGTTGGGTTGGCATGGATCGAGACTGGGATTTGTCACTCCATATGACGGAGAGGTATCTCTGGGCCCACTCGGTAACACATCATCACAAGAAGCTTGCAAGCAATGTGACTAAGGAGTTAGTCACGGTATCTTGTGTTACGGAACGAGTAAAGAGACTTGCCAGTAACAAGATTGAACTAGGTATGGAGATACCGACGATCGAATCTCGGGCAAGTAACATACCGATGGACAAAGGGAACTGCATACGAGATTGTCTGAATCCTTGACATCGTGGTTCGACTAATAAAGATCTTCGTAGAATATGTAGGAACCAATATGGGCATCCAGGTCCCGCTATTGGTTATTGACCGTAGAGTTGTCTCGGTCATGTCTACATAGTTCTCGAACCCGCAGGGTCTACACACTTAACGTTCGGTGACGACTTGGTATTGTTGAGTTATGTATGTTGGTGACCGAAGGTTGTTCGGAGTGACGGATGAGATCCCGGACGTCACGAGGAGTTCCAGAATGGTCCGGAGGTAAAGATTTATATATGGGAAGTCATATTTTGGCGACCGGAAAAGTTTCGGGTTTTTCCGGTATTGTACCGGGAAGCTTCTAGAAGGTTCCAAAAACTTCCGGAGGAGTCCGGAAGTCCACCAAGGGTTCCACCACGTCCCAAGGGTTTGCATGGGCTGAGGGGAGCACTACTAGAAAAAAGGTTATTAGTGGCGCACCACATATTGCTATTAGTGGCGCACTATGGGTGCGCCACTATTAACACGCCATTAGTAATGGTTAGTAATGGCGCACCTCTGGTGCGCCACTGGTAAGGCAGATACTAGTGGCGCACTGTGTGGTGCGCCACTACTAGTTGCCAGGTGCGCCACTGGTATCTCTGCGGGGTGCGCCACTGGTAGAAAACTAGGTGCGCCACCGCTATTTTACGCGTTGTCCTCGTATTTACTTTTTTACGCGTTGTCCTCGTATTTATACATGTCTACAGTTTGAATACAGTATAGTATATACAGTTTGCAAAAAATCTTAAAAATACAAGCTTAGTATCCAAATTCTCAGAATAAAATCCTTGATCAAGATAAAATCATTACAAAGTCATTTACATGATAGAACATTCCAGAATTACAAAAGTAGTAATCTGACCTAGTTACAAACTAAGGAAAGAAATAGAAAATCCTAAAACCTATCTAGCCTATTCTACACTACACTATCACCACAGCCAGCACCACCACTTCATTCACATCACCAGCACCACTATCTTCACTGCACTCTTTTTATCACCACTTGATCATCTCCAATACCTGAATTCTAAAAATGGAGAAGAAAAATATAATATATTTAGTATGCCCAATATTGACACGTTGTGTCAAACAGATAGTGAAGTAAACCATGTACATAGTCAACCACAACTCTATTTTGGAAGGATCAATGCTTCATTGGCTGTGTTAGAACACAGCCCAGAAAACAAGTGTATGATCATGCAGTGCAAGCATGCGGCAGTTCTCCAACAGTTTTCAAAATTAACAGAAATACGGATCAGAGCACATAAGTATGTTGTTCTCCAACAGTTTTCAAAATTAGCAAGAATCAAATAATATCCATGCATCCAAATATAAGTGAGGAACAGGACAGACCACGTACTTGAATGCGGATCATGTTGTAGACACAATTTATCTTTGATACTAAGCAATTAACAGCATCACATAGGCACAGTTATTATTTTTTAGGAAACGCAAAAACATGTTAATTGATTGATGTCACATGGTCCTGGAGCACAATATTTCTTTTCTATTGTTGGATCATATGAATGTTTATGACTCGATACTTTCTATCCGTGGAAAGACATAGACAGTAAGATACTCTAATGCCCTATGGGGTAAATTATGCTCCAGGTCCGTGGCACAAAATTATGATGTTGTATGTCAAAAATCATGTGCTTCCCAAGGCTATCAAGTAAATTATCCAATTGTAGCAACAATACTTGTATCTTGTTGTCTACACTTAAATAAAGCACTACTCTATCACAGCAAGCTCAAGCCAAGGCTTGTGCATGTATAAATAGGCTATATGGTGGGAGCTCTCCTTCCTGTCTATCTCCTCAGATATGAACTGCATTTTTTTACTTAGATTGGTTGGAAGGCCTGATTTCCAATCGGAGTAGCTGTGCTGGGAAGGGTGAGGGCGCCAACCCCCAATCGTAGTTCGGCGGCGTGATGGATCCAGATCGATGTCAATCATGGACATGTATGCCGGATCTCAATCAAAGTACTGCCTCTATCGCCAAAGGTAGGAGCAGGAAGATGAGGTCGTTCCCATAGTATATTGGTGCCGATCTTTACGCTTGTGTCATTCCCCTGAAGCCATATATGTTCTTTTAGTTGAAGAGATGCATACTTACTGTAAATTCAGATGAGGTCGTTCCGGTTGTATATTTGTCCAGATCTTTGCTGTACGGGCCTGATGTGTACTGTAAATGCGCCTGACTTTTCCATTTTTTTACTGATTGATATGTGGCCCGTGGTCATGTACAAATACTAAGATGTATGAATGTGCAGATTGGAAAATTCATCACAGTACCGCATGGGAGGTCCTATCATCCACCATCCAGATTTTTTGTGCGTTAGTTTCTTCAAATTTTCTTTAAGTTTATATAAGGACATATCATTTGTGGTTCAACTTATTTTGCAGAGAGTTTGATTGGTTTGCTTGGATAAGGATTTAGGAGGTGCTTTCAGTTAGAGCTGATGAATTTCTAATATGTAATCCAGCACCTTCGGAGTGGTATTCCGTAAGATTTTTTATGATAAAAAGTAATTTATTTTTGAAAGATTTGTGGCTGGAATTTTTCTTTCATTTTGGTTACACGTTCGTTGTAGTTATCTCCCTCTCTCTGTATGTTGTTACATAATATGACTTGATGGTGATTTAGTTTGCAACATTTGTGAAGCCAGGCTATGTCTACAGGTTTTGTGGTTCTTTCTAGACATGCCCAGGGCCCCTCTGGGCTTTGTTGGTGGATTCCTTTCTAAAATCCTCTTTGTTGAAATGATATATAATGTTAGGTTAGGTTTATTTTTTTTGCTTTCACCCACTTGATGATGAGAAGGCAAGCAATACGAGCAGAAAAGCATCTGTAGTATGGAATTTGCAGCTAGATATAGTACTTCACCATTTTGTTATTCAAGAATAATTTATTTGTCCCCGAGTGCATTTTATAATGCTATGTTGCCTTGCTATTTCTCATACATTGTTTGACGACCTCTAAAAGTCAGTATTTACTCAACTTCCTAAGGCCGGGTTAGTATCCTAATATTGTGGAACTAGGGCTCTCTGAATTGTTGTGATATGCTAGGTTGTAAAGTTTCCGTTCAATGTCAAGCTTATTTTATGCAGATCGAGAGAGCTTTGGTATGGAGTGCTATGTTTATTATTTAATTGATTGCAAGTGATGTTTGAATATTTCCACAAACACGATTCTTTGGTGTCCAGTTGCCATTTTAATAAGATGCTCTATTCATGCTTTTACATTTGTGGATTGAATCCACCAACTAAATAAGCAGCTGGCATACTTTGTATGTTGTTCCCAAACCATCAGTGAAGCCTCAAGTGTCACTGCCAGTTTCCCTTCTTTTGGTTGATTGGTTTCATTTTCAATGGAAAATAGAAGCAGGGAGTTACTCCCTGTGTTCTAAAAAATGTTTGTTCTGTTAGAAAATTCATTTCTTTAAAAAAAGTGAGCATCACGCGTAGTTACCCTATAGAAGTTTCCAAGTTTTGCTTACTGAGGTAGCAATGTCCGAATATATTTACAGTACATTGTTTTTTTTCATGAATGTTTCATTATTTTGGTAAGCCGAAGGGCTTACAACTTTGTTAGATCGATCACATTGAAAATCTTTTGTTTACTCGCAATCTCGCTCACCCCTTTGACACTTCCAATAGCCCGTTTATGAGTTGTGTTATGCTCTAAAGAGATGCTAAGCAAAAGACTACAAATTTCCGCAGCAACGCGCGGGGTATCTACTAGTTTCTTCAGTTAAGAGTGCAGTGTATATTCAATTTCGTCAGTAATAGCAACATTTGGACAACTATATCCAGTAAATAACCAGCAGCAGACCACCGTCTTTATGTGTGATGGTTGGCTGACATACAGGCTACAGCTAAAAGAATATTTTCTAGTAGTTACATGTTGTTTGAAACTTATACCAACTGATTAATTTCCAAGCATGAAACTAAAAGCACACACTGAATTGTGAAAGCACTCAGTTCATGCACTTGGCAATTAAGCAAAAAAGCATACCTTCACCAAGCTCAAGGTCAACTCAACAAACACGCAAAGGCAATCTTAGTTCTGTTGTCACCGTCTTGTCCTTTGCAAAGGCTATTTTTTGCGTGTGAAGATAAGTAGACAGTGCCCTACATAGCCAAATTAGAGACAAGTATAGTTTAGGTTGTAGTATTACAAGTATTTTAATGGAAAACAGAACTAATGCTAATCACCCCATATATTCCACTCAATCTTAGAAGTAAAAATTACAGAATATATGGAAACGTATGGCTGTCTTCAAACTAATTTAACTAATCAAGGCAGCAATAAATGGTTGCAGTCCCTCAAACCCATAGCTCGAATCTGAGGCTAGATCTGGCGTACATATATAAGCTACAGTTCTATGGCTCAAATCTGACGCTTGATTTGGGGATTCCTGGAGCTGCACCAGATTTGGGGGGTTCGGAAAAGCTAGGAGCAGGTAGCAGAAAAGTGTTGGGATTCAGGGTACATACCTCCGCGACGCCGACGAACTGCACGAGTTGGAGCGGGTTCTGAATGGCGGTGTCGATGTATCCAGGAGCTGGGGAAGAAGCACAACCTGGCGATGGCAGCGCCGTTCGAGCAGGGCTGTGGCCGTGTGTAGGACTAGGCCAAGCGCCGCTGTGGCCGGGGTGGTACCCAGACCGGAGCTGGCGGCGGCGCAACCCAATAGCAGAGGAGCCATGGTGGAGGCAGAGTGGCCAAGAGGAGCAACACGTACAGATCGGAGAGAGCCGGCTGAGGTGCTCGGGTGACCTCGGAGCGCAGTGCACGGGGAGGGGACGGCGGTCGACGGCGGCGAGGGATTTAGGGGCGCAGGAAGTCGGGTGGATTTGGGAGATTTGGGGGGGATTTGGCGGCTAGGGTTTATTTCAGCAGGAGCGTGGCGCGGAAAAAGGATGCTCCGTGGCGGGACTAGGTCTCTTTGCGATGCGGGCGCGTGATAGCAATGGCGCACTGATAGGGGTGCGCCATACGTATAGATAGCAATGGCGCACTTCGCGTCGGTGCGCCATTGTTATTTAAAATATCAGTGGCGCACCTGGCAATAGTGCGCCACTGGTAAGCCTGGGGAGGGGGTGGATCCAGGAAAAAAAATAGCAATGGCGCACTCCTTCTTTGGTGCGCCATTAGTAAAAAAATAGCAATGGAGCACCTACAACTGGTGCGCCATTGCTATATAGTAGTGGCGCACCACATCTATAGTGCGCCACTAATGTTGATATTAGGGATAGCCCTTTTTCTAGTAGTGGAGGTTCCCTGGCCTTATTGGGCCAGGCGCACAAGTCCCCCAAGGCCCATGTGGCTTGGGAGAGGTGGAAAGTCCACCTGTTTATGGAAAGGGAGGGAATTGGACTAGGAGTCCAACTCCTCCCCCTTGGCTGCGCCCTAGGGCTTGGAGGGGCTGATCTCCACGCCCCTCCACCTATATATAGAGGGGAGGGGGCGCCCCAAGAGTACACACGAAGCCCTTGGCGCCACTCTCTCTCCCTAGATCGTTTTCTCCTCCGTTCGCGGTTTCGGTAGCGCTAGGCGTAGCCCTGCCGGGATAGCACCACCACCGCCACCACGCTGTCGTGTTGCCGGAGAACTCATCTACTACTCCGACCTCGCTCGCTGGATCGAGGAGGCGGAGATCGTCATCGAGCTGTACGTGTGCTGAACGCGGAGGTGCCGTCCTTTCGGCGCCAGATCGTGATTGGATCGCGGGACGGCTTGCGATTTGGATCGTGAAGACGTTCGACTACATCAACCGCGTTTCTTAATGCTTCCCGCTTAGCGATCTACAAGGGTATGTGGATCCAATCTCTCCTCTCGTAGATGCTCATCTCCATGGATAGATCTTGTGTGTGCGTAGGAAATTTTTGTTTCCCATGCAACGTTCCCCAACAATAGGTTAGTGCTCAAAAATATTATAAATTGGTAAATAAATACCCCAAAAGTATCCTAGAATGATAATATATCAGCATGGAACAATCAAAAATTATAGATACGTTGGAGACGTATCAATGACCACGTGGTGCATCGCTGGGCCACTCGAACACCGGTCGTGGCACACCGGAGGAGGAAGGTGGAACACCAAACTGCGTGACTGGTGGCCAGTAGGTGGTGAAGGACTGCATGTTGCACGAAAGCATAGCCATGTTGGCACTAGTTTGTTGGAGGTCCATCTTGACACTCCCAACACGTTGCACCGACTGTTGGTACTCATCCCTAGGTACGAAATCGCCACCATAGACAAAAGTCTGCTAGGGTGGCATCCCAAACCGACATCTCCTTCTCGGGCACCCCCGACCATGCCTGACTCCATAACCGTGCCCAACGCTATAGCTGGTGTCAGCACCTCATGCTATCGCGTCCCACTTGGGAGCTGGCTCAGGTTGAGTATTCCCTCGAGACCCCTAGCCTCGTTAATCTGATCCAGGTGAGCACCCACTCCTGACAAGTGCTCACCTGAAAAACCTGCAAAATAGGCAAGTGTATTGCTACCTCCATATTGGGGTATCTTCTACATCGGATACCCATCTAACTAATTGCAGCGTGATTCTCAATCTATCCAAATGAATCAGTTGGTTAGACTCGAGCCATCTTCTGAAAGAAGAATTCCAGTTACCATCGGCCATCTGCCTTACAGATTTAACAGGCTCATTGCAAATTAGGGAAAGATCATGAAATTGTTCTTTTAAAGGACTAGTATCAATTTAAGCATCCTCCTAGAAATCAAATTGTCTACCATTTTCGAGAACCATGG
Organism: Elymus sibiricus; assembly: GCA_039707655.1. NCBI lineage: Eukaryota > Viridiplantae > Streptophyta > Magnoliopsida > Poales > Poaceae > Elymus > Elymus sibiricus. Next base: position 310,629,300 of record CM077671.1, read on the forward strand.
ATATGCCCTTAACATACAACTTCTTAATCTTCAACAAATCAGACCAACAGGGGTAGTCTCGGGTAGTAAATTTTAATTGTTGTACTCCATTTATAATATCGTATTTTTTCTAACAATTTCTTGCCACATCCCCTCTTTGCTCTCCAAGTTCCACCACCATTTACACAACATACTAATATTGAATCTTTCCAGGTTTCTAATGACCAATCCTCCCTTTCTCTTGGGTCTACAAATCACAAGCCATATGACCATATGATACTTTTTCTTAACACTATCACCTTACTAGAAAAAAGTCTTAATGGCTTTCTCCATTTTCCCTACATTAGTTCTTGGAAGTATGTACATGAAGAAGAGAAACACATGCGTATAGTTAAGCATGCATTGATCCTAGCCACTCTCCCTCCGAGAGACAAAGTTCCTGATTCCCAACCATACAATCTTTTATACATGCATTCATCAGTAGGTATCCAATTATCCACATGTAGTCTACTGCCAGAAACATGGAACCCTAAGCATTTTATAGGCTAAGAGCCTACCTAGCAGTTCAACATATCAGCATATAACTGGCATTTCTCATCATCGTGTGACACCACGATCACTTACTTTTTTGGAAGTTGATTTTCAAACTAGATATTTACTCAAGCAGATACAACATATGCAACAACAATGTCATATTCCTGACATCTTCTATACTATCTTACATTGAGAGAATAGTGCCATCTACTTATTGCTTATGTTGCCACACCTTTATCAATAATATGAGGTATCAGGTGAGTGATGATCTTTTACTTGAGCTAGCTGCACCATTCTATGTAGGCAGTTTGCAACAATATTAAAGTGGAAATGAGACAAAAGATCCATCTGCCTCACCCCTTTGAAGCTACCAGAATTTCTGCCCACATCATTTATTTTCATACTTAAGAGAACCCTGTTTCACCACAGTATGGAGCCATCCTATCCACTGTTCATTGAATCCTCTTTCTCTTAGGTTATGAAAAAAAATCCAGTTTACCATGTCATAGGCCTTTTCAAAATTCAGCTTAAGGACAACCCCTTTTTGTTTCATCCTTCTAGACATGTGTGATTTCATGTAGAGACATGACCCCATCCATAATATTCCTCTCCATGATAAATGCATTTTGGCTAACTGATATCAATTTCTTCATGCGTGCTTTTACTCTTTCATTTGAATCTTTAGGGAAAATTTTGAACATAACCAATAGTGATGGGTATATTTTTACACTCGTTTTTATACATGTTTAAACGGGACAATCTCATATTTTCTAAGAGAATCACTTCGATTTATTTACTAATGACTAATAAATGCAAGAGATTGCAAATCTATATGTGTATTTTTGTTCTTGGCAGAAGCGATAGAGGAAGCGGGGAGAGCGATAAGGAAGCTGCACGTCCCTTTCCTGCAACCTCCTCCTTCTCGGCGACACCGCTTCACCATCGTCCAGCACCATGAGCATCGCTTAATTGCCTTGCGTCGACATCGTCATGACGACCACCACATCGTATTCCTCCAGACCGGATGAGTTAAGAGCGCGAGACCTGTCCGTGTCCCAACACGCTCTTTACACTGACCCTCCTCTGCCTCCAGCATCGTCCAATGGATAATCTCGTCCGGAACGGCTCCATCTCTGATCATTCGGATTATCTGATCATTCGGATAATCCTCGTAGAGCATTGACAAGGTTTAGAAATCAACTACAAATCTTATGAAGCCTGGCCAGCTTCTCCACATCACCGTCCGCCACCTGCGCCAACATCTGTGTCAACACTGACTGATGTCCATCGTTGCTAGGGTTAGCGATTTGGGGGAGCCGGGGAGGACGACGACGGGGTTAGGAGGAAAACGATTCGATCCTTTTGACAGATGTAACGACGAGGCCTGACACACGACGAGATTTCAGAAATTTCGAGGTCCTCTCCAAAAAAGCACTATCCACGTGGCAACACACCGCAGAGCACCAACATATCCAGGACCATATATAGTGTACATATTTGTGTATTTCATAATCGTATTGAAGCATTTCGCAAGTTTTGAGATGGTTATGTTGCACGTCAGCAAGTTTGAGGACCATATTTTGTAATTTGCATTTTGCAAGCTTTAGGATGGTTATGTTGCATGTCAGCAAGTTCGAAGACCATATTTTGTACTACTTTTGTAGTGATCTATAAACGCTCTTATATTAGTTTACGGAGGGAGTAATTTTCTCGACAAAAACGTACCGTAGAACCTTAGAAAAACCCCAAGCCCCAGGCTTCCGCACTGCAAAACCGTCTGAGCCGGCGTGATGCTCCACCGGCGCTACCCCCTCCCCTCCCTGCTCCGCCTCTTCTCCACCACCTGCCGCCGCCGCTCCCACCTTCCCTCGCAGCCGCACCCCCCCAACACCGACACCCTCCCGCCGCTGCCTGTGGCGAAGAAAGTCCCCTTCACCGTGTCGGCGCACGGGAGGTCGTGGAGCGACCCCTACCACTGGATGCGCGACACCTCCGACCCCGACCTCGCCGCCCTCCTCGCCGCCGAGAACGCCTACGCAGAAGCCTTCGTTGGCGCGGCCGGAGGCGGCGGCCTCCGCGCGCGCCTCGCGGCCGAGATGCGCGCCCGGCTGCCCCCTTCCGCCGTTTCCCCGCCTCAGCCATGGGGCCCTTGGTTCGTACTGCTCCATTTCGTTTGATCCCGTACACTATGACTTGGAACTTGTATCGCTAGGGTCTGTCAACTCTGAACTTATGATGGTTTTATGGTGCTAGTTTTGCCGTGTAGTTGCCGCTGTATGACTCTGATTTTTTTTGTTTGTGCTTGTGTAGCCAACCTAGTTGTAGTTTGTCAGGGAAGGATTAGGACGTTATGCATTTGTTCGTTGTTGCGGTTGCTTTTTGCGTATAAGATTTGTGATTTAGGTTAGCTTGTTTATCCTTCTAATGCAGGGTCATGTTTGTTCTTGCACGATTTTAGTGTTAAATTGTTGCTTCTGTCAGATGGAATGAACTGTTCTGTCAAATTTCATTTGCCACGTCAGGACACAGTTGTGGAATGCATTGTTCGTCTAATCTCCTTGGACATGTTGCACTTGTTATATATGCTTCTGACTAGAAACTTAGCTTTTACACTCCTATTCGGGAAATAGGGGCTAATGGAAAGACGGGAAAGCATTTCTTAAAATATTTTTTGCTAGGTAAATGATGCTGCACAAAAATTACAATTGCCTTTTTGTCTTACATAACTCAGTTTTGTGTATCCAGGTCATATTACCAGTACGTGCCAAACGGAATGGAGTACCCAGTTTTGTCCAGAAAATTGAGACCCTCTGGTGGTTTAGCAGGACGTTTCCTTAGTTATCTGTCTGACTGGGAGAAGGAAGAAGTGTTGCTTGACTGGAATGAGATCGCAGAGAAATTTGGTACGTGCTTTGCTGCATAAAGTAGTATGGTGTGATCTCCATATTTACACATAATATACTGATGTGAGCTTCAACTGTATAGTTTAATATAGTTTGATTATTATATTTTCTGCAGTTAATTGGACATTGCTTATTTGCTTATTATCATTGATTTCTTGCGATGAGGACTTTATTTGCTTGCGCCTGAAAACTTATCAGTGGATCATTTTGTAACTTTGCAGGTTATGTTCACATTGGGAGTTGTCGAATATCTCCTGATCATAGGTTTCTGGCATATACTCTGGATGCATCTGGGGGTGAACTGTTTTCGCTGGAAGTGAAAGATCTTCAGTCTAAGCATGTCATTTTTACTTCGCCAGTCAAGGGAATTGTCAGTTTAGCATGGGCTCACGACAGTGAAAATTTATTTTATACTGTCTGTGATGAGACTCTACGTCCCAATCGGTAATTCTCCTTCCTGCAATAGAGTGTTAAGCTCAAGAAGCTTGTAGTCTGTTACTCTGTTTGATATGTGTTCATGTTATAGGGTTTTCTGTAAAAAGATGCAGTCAGATGAGGCCGGTCTTTTAGTTTTCATGGAGGATGATGTAAACTGTTGCGTGGATATCACAAGCACAAAAGATTTCAAGTATATCACTGTGAATTCTAACACAAGGACATCATCTGAGGAAGGTTTCTATTTCAACTTTATACCCATTTCGAAATGCATTTTGCGGCGTTTACCACACATGTCTTGTTTTCGATTGTTCTTTCTGATTTGTGCTTGTGTTGCTGCAGGTTTATGTGATGGAATCTGGTAATGTAAGAGAAGGCTTATGGCCTGTACAAAAACGCACCAACAAAGTGCAGTACTTTTTGGAGCATCATAATGGTTTTTTCTATATTCTTACTAATGCACCCTTGAAAGATACTGAAACTGCAGTTGAAGGCTACTACCTGGCCAGGTGTAGAGCTGAAAAATCATTGATGGATAAATGGCAGGTCTCTCCCTCCTTCAGAAAGTAAATTTCTAGGCAGAGTTTATTACTCCCTCCGTTTACAAATATAAGATGGTTTTGATATTTCAGTATGGACTACATACGGACTGAAATGAGTGAACAAACGCACTAAAATGCGTCTATATAATTTGAATCAGAAAAAGGTTAGAACGTCTTATATTTGTGAATAGAGTGATATTTGTTAAGACAAAAATATCTTCGTCAGTAATTCAACATTGAGTTCTTCCATATCAAGTGGTGATGACATCTGTATATAAGTAGCATATTCATTGCTAGTATGGATTTTTCATTTTTTGGCCTGAACGCATTTCGTTGCTGAATATGCATTAGATCTATTCCCATTAGACTTCATATTTTACAAAGTTGCTGCCTGTATTTCTATTGCTAGGTTGTGGCACTCCCTGGGCCGGACTGCATATTTCAGGATATGGATATTTTTCACGAACATTTAGTTCTCTTTCTTCAAAAAGATGGACTTCCTCTGTTTTGCTCCATCGATTTGCCTGTTCAGGTAGACTTTCAGGTATGTTATTTGACTCATGTCATGTTAACCTATACTATTTGTATGTTTTGACATACTACTCCTAGAGATGTAATACACACTTTGTCTAGGACCATAATGATTTAGCTCACCATATACTGCCCAAAATAAAGCATTGACGGTCTTAATTTCACTTTAACTGTTGTACTTCCAACTTATAACCTGTACTCTGATATTGCCATTCTCTCTACCTTTTCATGGGCTAGATCATCGCTTACTCATGATTCTGAACACTCCTGCATTATTTATGCTGATGACTTTTGTTTATCTCCCAGGAGCCAAAGGAATTGGGTGATTTTGCTCCATGGTTTTTCCCAATACCTTCAAATTTATGCAGCATTCTTCCTGGGCCCAACAATGATTTCATGTCATCTACTTTTCGTCTGGTGGTGTCATCACCAGTGGTACAACACTCAACAAAGTTTCTCTGTGTCAACAGGCATTTCCTTATATTCTATGTTGATATTGGTTTCAGCTCTTCTTTTCTTAATTCCCTGGGCACCCAGCAAATTCTTTTCTACACACTCAGACCTGTTCTACCCCTTGCCACTCACATAATGCTGTACAATTTCATGAACTGTATGCTTGAACTTGTATCATGTAGAAGAATATAATTTAACCAAATATTCATCATGTTAATCTTGCGTTTTATTATGTTAATTGAGCAACAGTATTGTACAGTGCATCTATTGTGTTGCTAGAGATAAGTTTTCCCCATAAATGTTTAATCTGCTTTATTGTAGATTCCAGACTTAACTGTGGATTATGACATGAGAAAGAAGACATTTATTATCGTTGATCAAGAGGAAGTGGCTGGCCTTTGTTCAAGTCTATACACAGTAGGACAATCCAATGTTTCAAGCATCCAACAAAATCTGCAGCTTATTGAAGATTCACAAAGTTGGAGTGATCTTTCCAAGTTATTATCTTGTGAAAGGGTCCAAGTTGTTTCACATGATGGTGTCTCGATACCTTTAGTGATCCTGTATTCACGGGAAGCTCATATTCATGGAGAATCACCTGGGATCTTATATGGATATGGAGCTTATGGAGAAGATCTGGATAAAAGCTGGTGTTCTGACAGACTTAGTCTGCTTGCTCGAGGTTGGGTTCTTGCATTTGCCGATGTTAGGTACAGTTTGATGCCCTGTGGCATTTTTTCAGCTTACAGGACTGCACTTCCCCATCATCATTCAGTATTTCCTAACTAATCTTACAACTTACTGCAGCATGCGAAAATGTGCATTTCATTTGGTGAACTAGATTATTAAAGAACCAGACTAGCATACCTGCACCCTATACTTGGACTTCCTACAAGTGTGCAACACGATGTCTTTATTCACCAAATCTAGTATACAGAACCTGAAAGAGACATTAGGTCCTAGGCTGCTATCATATTGAGACGTTGATTTGTCATCTTGTGAAAGGACCGCCTGATTTCACTGTTGTGGAGTACAGCAGGTTCCTGATATGGTGATCCATGTCATAGGGGTAATTTGCTAGAATTCTGAAAGGGGGCCATTTAATAGTCGCAAAGTTCTATCATTTTCTCCATCCAACTCCATTTGGAGGTTATCAACATATAGTTTTGGCTGAACTGACAACTTCATTGTGGTGTGAATGTGTGATATACCATCTGCCATTCTGTAGCATGCTCCACAACAAAACTTTAAAACATGATAAGACTGTTGTTTTTGACTTTTCATTTATGACTAGAAGGAAATGCATTTTATGATTGACACCGTAATTTTATGTTCCCGATTGTTTGTAATTCCCTAGCCTAATCATGTAGGGGTGGAGGGGATCCATCATGGCATCTAGCAGGCACCAAAACCAACAAGATAAATTCAATTCAAGATTTTGCGGCATGTGGTATGCATCTTATCAAGGAAGGTTTTGTGCATGAAAGCCGTCTTTGTGCTATGGGCTGCAGTGCTGGTGGTTTGCTGGTTGGGGCGGTCGTTAATATGTTGCCAAATTTATTCTCTGCTGCAGTTCTCAAGGTAAATCTTTGAGCTCACCCGTCGATGCATCATTATCATCTGGGATTTGCTGTGCTTATTCCCTTCTCTTTGCTTCTACTGGTAAATGATGTTTCTGGGCTTTAAGTATCAGTGACATGTATTTATACTGAAACAGGTCCCCTTTCTTGATATCTGCAATACAATGTTGGATCCTACGTTACCTCTCACCATCTTGGACTATGAAGAATTTGGTGACCCTAATATCCCAGTTGAATTTGATGCAATCCGTAGTTATTCTCCTTATGACAACTTATCTCCCGGCAAATGTTACCCCTCAGTTCTGGTGACCGCCTCTTTTAATGATACAAGGTTTTTGTCTACTTCATTGTACTCTTGCGATACTGCAGTTTGGATAATTTGTTCCTGTTCCATGTGAAAGTTTCAGCTCATAACACTGTAGTCAAGGTTTCCAGTTGTGTACTGTTGGTTTTCTTTTGAATTGTCAAATTTTCCTTTTTGTTTGACAGGGTAGGAGTCTGGGAAGCTGCTAAGTGGGTTTCAAAAGTGAGAGATGTCACGTGCCCATCCTGTTCCAAGTCTGTTGTTCTCAAAACTAATATGCAGAGTGGCCATTTTGGTGAGGGTGGACGCTTCATGGGGTGCGAGGAGACAGCCTTCGAGTATGCATTTCTAATGAAAGCATTGGGTATGGATGACATAGCTGCGAAGTAATGAACTAATGCTCAAGGCTTTCCACGCTGCAAGAGTTGTGGTGACATATGGAAGCAGTAATTGATATCATTACCTGTTGTGGTGACATCTGGCAACCTGGAATGGTTCATGGGATCAGATTTCTCATAGTCCACATTATGGTTGGTTGAAGAGCCATTAATTTGTGGGTTCCTCTATTGGAGAGGGCTAACTTGATCCCGCGGAAACTTGATCCCTCAGAACAGCACAGATGGATGTTGTGCGTTAAGGTGTTAAGGTCAGGCATCATCTATCACTCTCCATCAGAATTAGGGTCAGTATCATGGAGTGGATGCCATACTAGCAGTAGCACGAATATTTGTACGACAGTGAACACGCGGTATCTAACTTCAGCCATAAATGATTTGGTTATAAAGAAAATCAATCAGGCAATCATCATAAATTATATCGAAGTTGACATACAGCTCTAGCTCAATGTGTCGTCCTCGTTGAGATGCTGACGGTGTTAGATATGTAGCTATTGAGCATTGACATTGGTTTTGAACCCTGACTCACATATCGGGTTAGTGTATGTTGCTGTCTTGTTTTTTGGCTCCTCTGAATGAGAGTGGGCCTCCCTACATTAAGATTAGCTGCATGTAATATTCACATGTACTTACTACATTTTCTATGTTTTGTCGGTGTAGTCCCATTTCCTACGATTTAAAGTCAGTTGCGAGACTTGTTGAAACGTAACGAATATTACATTGCCACCACTTCTTTAAAGTTAGCTGATTCTTAGCACTTGTATTTATCTCCACATGCACACATGCTACATCATCATCCACTACTTTCATTTCTCTTAATATGCATGGGAAAGGCTACTAAGGGCATGTACTCCCTCCGTTTCTAAATATAAGTCTCTGTAGAGATTTCAATACAGATATATATAGACAAATTTTAGAATGTACATTCACTAATTTTGCTTTGTATGTAGTTCATATTGTAATCTTTAAAAGGGCTTATATTTACCCTGCATATAAGATTTTTCTGAAGTCAAACTTCCAACAATCACCCTACAAAATCAATATCATTGGATGCGTCATGAATTTATTTTTCATATTATATAACTTTAGTATTGTAGGTGTTGATATTTTTTCATATAAATATGGTTAAACTTTAATAAATCTTATATGCGGAGTAAAAATTGACCGGAGGGAGTACATTAGTACAGACACCCATCGTCTATAGTATCTATCGATAAATAATACGTACACGGAGGTGTCTATTTGGCTGGCTATAACACCATAACGATGTGTAAATCATGCCAATCAACCCTGCAAGTAGGGCCCACATCTCATTGACTACAATGGTTCTTCCCCCCACAAAATAAAAATTCAGACGAATACATTTGATTCATAGAACAGGATCGATTTCATTCCTATATACTCGGTAACCGGGGCGTACATATTCTAGTGGTTCAGTAACAAGTGTCTTAATATATATCTCTCCGTCCTAAAATAAGTGTCTTCTAAAATAGTGTCTCAAACTTAGTACAACTTTGTATTAGAGTTAGTACAAAGTTGAGACACTTATTTTCAGACGGAGGGAGTATTTTTTTTGAACACAGTACATACGCAAGCGTTTATATACACGCGCATATACTCATCCCTATGAACGCACACACGCATACATACCCCTATGAGCACCTCCGAGAGACTGAACTGACATATCATCTTGAGATTTAAGATGTCATCATAGGTGCCTCGTCGTCGACGGGAACGTCTCCTCCCACTGAATGCACATCGCCGGAAATTCTGAAATAATTCCAGGAATAATGCGAGCATCAGGACTTGAACCCTGATGGGCTCCCTTTAACCATCCAACCACAGGTTGGTTATTTGTCCGTGAATGATTGATTCCTTCCCATGATATTTTTTTTAAAAGATTACCCCCGGTCTCTGTATCAAAACGATGTATGCAGCCATCTTTATTAATTATTCATCAGAGACGGATAAAGTGAATATAACGATCAACCCAAAGCCACATTTGAGCCGAACAAAATCGCTACACCTACACGTATAAAGATGTGCCCTGACATAACAGACATCATCTAATTCAGTGGACTCAAGCAGCCGCCCGCATAGCAAGTTGATAGTACTAACTGGTCTAGGCGTCCCACAACGCACACCACATGTGCACGTTTAGGATCCGTCGTCGCCGTCTTCCATTGTCCCATCTTCAGGATTGATCATTGCATAGATCTTGCCAGTCTCAACTGCCGTCGACGTCACCACGACGCCAGACAACGCCGCTAGCCTGCGCGCGTTCATCAAACCGCGTCCAACGCTGAGATTCCACTGCTCCATGCCGTCGAGACCCACCACCTTCAATGCGATCGATGTAACAACGCTCCACCCGTTGGCCCCCAGTTAACCTCTGCCCCAAAAGGATGCCCTCAGGAGGGAGAACGACACCATAGTTTCCGTCATCATCCGATTCCGGAGACCCAAATCTAGGGTTTCCCCCGAAGCAGATGCCCCCTAGAGGAAGAGGGGCACGCCAACTGCAACTGCCCACGAACCCAAGCCATGCCCACCACCACTTAGCTCTCACGTCGGTGCCTTCAAGAAGGACACGACGCCATGAGTGCCGTCGCTGCCCTAGGGTTTTCACCCGAGAGAGCGTGGGATGGTAAAAGGTGGGTCGGACCCGAACGACGTATCCTGGAAGAGAAACCGCACCCTCGGGCGTCGTCGCCGTCGCGTCCGGCAGGAGCCAGCCAGGGAATGATCCCAATCCAAATCCTCACCTCCCGCCCCGCCCCATCTCGGTGACTGGCTAGCAGCGCGGCCATGCCCCTTAATACGGAGTGCACGTAGCAGGGGTTGGAGGAGGAAGAAACTCAATGTCGTTGGCCGCCGAGGCAGCAAGCTATGACACCAACCCGCCGTTCGATCGCCGGCCACCCTACTCGATCTCCGGCAGCCTGATGACCCACAAGTATAGGGGATCAATCGTAGTCCTTTCGATAAGTAAGAGTGTCGAACCCAACAAGGAGCAGAAGGAAATGACAAGCGGTTTTCAGCAAGGTGATTTCTGCAAGCACTGAAATTATAGGTAACAGATAGTTTGATAGCAAGATAATTGGTAACAAGCAAGTAACGGTAACGGTAAACAAGGTGCAGCAAGGTAGCCCAATACTTTTGAGGCAAAGGACATGCCAGAACAGTCACTAGTAATAGGCAAAGTGTTCTTGAGGGTACACGGGAATTGCGTCTAGTCACTTTTATCATGTTGGTTTGATTCGTGTTCGCTACTTTGATAATTTGATATGTGGGTGGACCGGTGTTTGGGTGCTGTTCTTACTTGAACAACCTTCCACTTATGATTAACTCCCTCGCAAGCATCCGCAACTACGAGAAAAGTATTAAGATAAAATCTAACCATAACATTAAACGTTTGGATCCAAATCAGCCCCTTACGAAGTAGTGCATAAACTAGGGTTTAAGCTTCTGTCACTCTAGCAACCCATCATCTAATAACTACTCCACAATGCATCCCCTTAGGCCCATGAATGGTGAAGTGTCATGTAGTCGACGTTCACATGACACCACTAAGGGAATCACAACATACATATCATCAAAATATCGAACACATATCAAATTCACATGATTACTCGCAACATGACTTCTCCCGTGACCTCAAGAACAAAGGTAACTACTCACAAATAATAATCATGCTCAAGATCAGAGGGGTATTGAATAGCATAATGGATCTGAACATATAATCTTCCACCAAATAAACCATATAGTAATCAACTACGCAAGGTAATCAACACTACTAGTCACCCACAGGTACCAATCTGAGGTTTCGGTACAAAGATTGAACACAAGAGATGAACTAGGGTTTGAGAGGAGATGGTGTTGTTGAAGATGTTGATGAAGATTGGCCTCCCAAAGATGAGAGGGGTGTTGGTGATGACGATAGCTTCGATTTCCCCCTCCGAGAGGGAAGTTCCCCCGGTGGAATCGCTCCGCCGGAGGGCAAAAGTGCTCCTGCCCAAGTTTCGCCTCGAGGCGGCGGCGCTTCATCCCAAAAGCCCTCCTCTGATTTTTTCTAGGTCAAGTGTGACCATATACCAGAAGATGGGCACCGGAGGTGGGCCAAGGTGGCCACAACCCATCAGGGCGCGCCCAGGGGGGCCTGGCGCGGCCTGGTGGGTTGTGCCCACCTGGCAGGCCCCCTCCGGTAGTTTTCTGCTCCAGTATTTTTTATTAAATGTAAAAATAATCTCTGTAAAGTTTCAGCTTCATTGGAGTTGTGCAGAATAGGTATCTCTGACGTGCATTTCTTGGGTCCAGAATTCCAGCTGCCGGTATTCTCCCTCTTTGTGTAAACCTTGCATATTATGAGAGAAAAGGCATTAGAATCACTCCCCAAAGCATTATTATTCAACAAAGCATAATAAATAAAAGTAGGAAATCATGATGCAAAATGGATGTATCAACTCCCCCAAGCTTAGACCTCGCTTGTCCTCAAGCGAAAGCCGATATTGAAAAGCATGTCCACATGGTTTGAGAGAGAGGTGTCGATAAAAACAAAATACGAACATAGAAGCATCATGCTTATTATCATAACAACAACAAACTCTATCATCAAAACTTATTTCAATACATTTATATCATATAGCTTCTCATGAGCAAGTAACAATTCATCACAACATAGAAGTATGAAGCATAAACCTTATTGGGAACTAACAAACTATGTTCTCAGTCAACTTTGCAACTACAATTCATCATATTTTCAGGAAGGGTCTCATGTCGGAGCCTTTTGGCAAGTCCACATACTCAACCATCATTTAATCTTCTATGATTGCTAACGCTCACGGCATACCCATGAACAAAAAGTTTCAACCGTACACATAAGAAGATAGGGGCTTATAGTTTCGCCTCCCAACTTACTCACCTCAAGGGTGATGTCAACAATAATAACTCATGCCCACCCATATCCAACTGGATATATATGCCTAGATCTTTCCTCAGCACATGATGCTTGCAAAAGAAAAAGTAAAAAGGAATAGGGAAAAATACTTTGACTCTTGCATAAAAGTAAATACATAAAAGTAAATACATAAAAGTAAAAGATAGGCCCTTCGCGGAGGGAAGCAGAGGTTGTCATGCACTTATTGGTTTGTGTGCCCAATCCCTTAATGTAAAAGAACGTCACGCTATATTGCCCCCTATGATAGCAACCTTTATTATGCAGTCCATCGCTTTTATTACTTTGCCATCATAAGTTCGTATAGCGCTCAATTTTCTCTTACACTAATTGATCAAACACTTTTAGGAGCAATTTTTATTGCCTTGTCGCACCGATGACAACTTACTTGAAGGATCTTTCTCGATCCATAGGTAGGTATGGTGGACACTCAAAGAAAGAATTTGGGTTTGGGTTTTTGGACGCACAAGTAGTATCTCTACTTAGTGCGGAATTTTTGGCTAGCAAAGATATTGAGCAAACACCACATGTTAAAGGATCTATGACAATATAACTTCTATGTGGATATGAACAAACATAAATCATTACGTTGTCTTCCTTGTCCAACGTCAACAATTTTGACATATAATATTTGATGGGGGCTCACAATCATAAAAGATGTCCAAGATAGTGTATTTGCATGTGAATCTTCTCTTCCCTTATTAATTCTTTCATGAATTGCATCATTAACCAATGCTATGTTTGTCAATCTCCAATAAATTTTACTACTTATACTTTTCCTTATGTGATGTCATTACTCACCATAAGATTAGCATATGATTCTCTTCATTTATTTTTCTTTTCCTTTATTTTGATTGCAACAAGAAAGTAGAGAGACAAAAACTCAAACTAAACTTTATTATATAGCTCTCACACGATTACATAGATAGATAGGCCACGAAACTAACACGCGAAAATAGATCATGCTAAAATTTTATTCAACTAAAGCAAAGGGAAACTAAAGATCGAACTAAATTAGGTAAAGGTGAATAAAAGTGGTGGTGATACGATACCGGGGCACCTCCCCCAAGCTTGGCTCAAGCCAAGGGGAGTGCCCATACCCGTGTGCTCAAGTCTCCTTTGGTGGTGATGATGAAGAAGGTGGTGGAGATGAAGTAGGTGGTGGTGATGATGTAGTATGCTTTTCCTCCAGCTTCCAAGGCAAGGGCTCCCCATCATAAGTTGACGCAAGAGTCCCCTGATTCCTGCAACTGGCAGCTAAACTCATACCTTTAAACCTTGCCTCATATTCAAAGACCTGGTTTTGAAGATCATAAACTTGGCTCTGCAGAAAATTAATTTGATCGTTGAGGGTGGAGATGGTGTCCTTCACCGACCGGCCATCCACCACCTGATCATGGGTAAATTCCGTGATCATGGAGTGATTGGCACTAAGTTCGCGCTCCACCATTTCTGGCACTTGAAAACTTCCTGTTCCACCGCCTCGAGCCTAGCCTCCACGCTTCTGGTCTTCTTGGGTCCTTGAACATCGCGGATGTGGAGCACCCCCTCACGCATCTCAATGGCTTAAGGGTGCTTCATCACCTCCGGCAAGTACGGGTTGATGATCTTCTCGAAGAACTTGTCCTTGGAGGAGCCTGGTGGAGCCATGGAGATCTAGATCTGACGAGAAAACATCAAGAAACAGGAACAGAGGATTTTTCTGCGATGCGGTCATCAAAACAGTCGGGGGTATATATAGAGAATTTTATTCTTGGGAAACAAGTATATGGAAGGAAAACAGAGCCGGGAAGGCATCCGAGGTGTGCACAACCCACCAGGACGCGCCCAGAGGTGCCTAGCGCTCCCTGGTGTATCGTGCTCACCTCGATCACCTTCCGGTTTATTTCTTTATTTCCAAAATTTTAAAATATTCCAAAACTGACAAAAAATATTTTTGCGGATTTTCCGGAGTCCGTTTACTTATCGTATCATGTACCTCCTATTTGTAGGAATTCTTTTATGTGTTCCTCCGGTGTCATGGTTTGGATAACATTGCTTTCGACGTTAATAGGCGTACCTGAGATATAATGCTTAATTCTTTGTCCATTGACCACCTTCGGGTTAGTACCTTCGGCGTTATTAATCTTGATAGCTCGAGAACGATAAACCTCTTCGATAATATATGGACCTTCTCATTTGGGGAGAAGCTTTCCTGCAAAAAATCTTAAACGAGAGTTGAACAAAAGAACATAGTCTCCTATTTTGAATTCCCGCTTTTGGATTCTTTTGTCATGCCATCTTTTTACTTTTTCATTGAATAGCCTAGCATTTTCATACGCTTGGGTTCTCCATTCATCTAGTGAGCTAATATCAAATAACCTCTTCTCACCGGCAAGTTTGAAATCATAGTTGAGTTCTTTAATTGCCAAAAATGCTTTGTGTTCTAATTCTAGAGGCAAATGACAAGCCTTCCCATACACCATTTTATATGGAGACATACCCATATGATTTTTATAAGCTGTTCTATAGGCCCAGAGTGCATCATCTAATTTCTTAGACCAATTCTTACGAGACCTATTGACAATTTTTTGTAATATTAATTTTATTTCTCTATTGCTAAGTTCAACTTGACCACTAGATTGAGGATGATAGGGTGATGCAATTCTATGGTTAACATCATATTTAGCAAGCATCTTACGGAAAGCACCATGAATAAAGTGTGAACCACCATCGATCATTAAATATCTAGGGACTCCAAACCTCGGGAAGATAACCTCTTTAAACATTTTAATGGAGGTGTGGTGATCAGCACTACTAGTTGGAATAGCTTCTACCCACTTAGTGACATAATCAACAGCAACCAAAATATGAGTGTACCCGTTGGAGGAAGGAAAAGGCCCCATGTAATCAAAACCCCATACGTCAAATGGTTCAACAACAAGTGAATAATTCATAGGCATTTCCTGACGCTTACCGATATCACCAATTCTTTGACATTCATCACAAGACAAGACAAACTTGCGGGCGTCTTTGAAGAGAGTAGGCCAATAAAAACCAGATTGTAATACCTTATGAGCAGTTCTATCTCCCACATGATGTCCTCCATAAGCTTCGGAATGACATTTCCGTAGGATTTGTTCCTGTTCATGCTCAGGTACACAACGTCTAATAATACCATCTACTCCTTTATAAAGGTGTGGGTCATCCCAAAAGTAATGTCTCAAATCATAGAAGAATTTTTCTTTTGTTGGTAAGTGAAGCTAGGTGGTATATATTTAGCGATAATGTAATTAGCATAATCAGCATACCAAGGGGTGTTCTGAGAAACATTTATTGCACCTAACTGTTCGTCAGGGAAACTATCATCAATAGGTAGTGGGTCATCAAGAATATTTTCTAACCTAGACAAGTCATCAGCTACGGGGTTCTCAGCTCCCTTCCTATCAACGATATGCAAGTCCAATTCTTGAAACAAGAGAACCACCTAATGAGTCTAGGTTTAGCATCTTTATTTTCCATAAGGTATTTTATAGCAGCATGATCGGTGTGAATGATTACTTTGGAGTCAACAATATAGGATCTAAATTTATCACAAGCAAACACAACTGCTAAAAATTCTTTCTCAGTAGTAGCATAATTTCGTTGAGCACTGTCTAGAGTTTTACTAGCATAATGGATAACATTCAATTTCTTATCTACTCTTTGTCCTAGAACAACACCAACAGCATAATCACTAGCATCACACATAATTTCAAAAGGCAAGTTCCAATCAGGTGGTTGAACGATAGGTGCAGAGGTTAAGGCGTTCTTGAGTGTTTCAAAGGCTTCCACACAATCATCATCAAAAACAAAAGGAATATCCTTTTGCAAAAGATTAGTAAGAGGCCTAGAAATTTTAGAGAAGTCTTTAATGAACCTCCTATAAAAACCAGCATGACCAAGGAAACTTCGAATACCTTTAATATCTTTAGGACATGACATTTTCTCAATTGCATCAACTTTAGCCTTATCCACCTCAATACCTCGTTCAGATATTTTATGCCCCAAGACAATGCCTTCATTAACCATAAAGTGGCACTTCTCCCAATTCAAGACAAGATTAGTTTGTTCACATCTCTGCAAAACTCGATCAAGGTTGCTTAAGCAATCATCAAAAGAAGTTCCGTAAACGGAAAAATCATCCATGAAGACCTCCACAATCTTTTCACAAAAATCAGAGAATATAGCAGTCATACATCTTTGAAAGGTAGCAGGTGCATTGCATAAACCAAAAGGCATACGTCTATAAGCATAGGTTCCAAAAAGGCAAGTAAAGGTGGTTTTCTCTTGATCGGATTGTGACACAGGTATTTGAGAGAAACCAGAATATCCATCTAAGAAACAAAAGTGTGTGTGCTTAGATAATCTTTCAAGCATTTGATCAATGAACGGTAGAGGGTAATGATCTTTCCTTGTAGCTTTATTTAATTTTCTAAAATCAATTACCATTCTATAACCAGTAACAATTCTATGTGGAATGAGTTCATTCTTATCATTGGGAACAACGGTAATACCTCCTTTCTTAGGGACACAATGAACGAGACTTACCCACCTACTATCAGCTATGGGATAAATTATACCCGCTTCGAGAAGCTTTAATATTTCAGTTCTTACCACTTCTTTCATCTTAGGATTCAATCGCTGATAACCCACAAGTATAGGGGATCACAATAGTTTTTGAGGGTAGAGTATTCAACCCAAATTTATTGATTCGACACAAGGGGAGCCAAAGAATATTCTCGAGTATTAGCAGCTGAGTTGTCAATTCAACCACACCTGAAAGACTTAATATCTGCAGCAAAGTATTTAGTAGCAAAGTAGTATGGAAGTAACGGTAACGGTGGCAAAAGTAACAGTAGCGGTTTTGTAGCAATCGTAACAGTGGCAACGGAAAAGTAACTTAGCAAAGATCAATATGTGAAAAGCTCGTAGGCAATGGATCAGTGATGGATAATTATGTCGGATGGCATTCATCATGCAACAGTTATAACCTAGGGTGACACAGAACTAGCTCCAATTCATCAATATAATGTAGGCATGTATTCCATATATAGTCATACGTGCTAATGGAAACTAAGGGATATTAAGGCCTCCTTTTAATAGAGAACCGGACCAAAGCATTAGCACTTAGTGAATACATGAACTCCTCAAACTACGGTAATCACCGGAAAGAATCCCAATTATTGTCACCTTGGGGTATGCAGATCATAACACATAATAGGTGTCTACAACTTGCAAGATAGGATCAAGAACACATATATATTCATGGAAACATAACAGGTTCAGATCTGAAATCATGGCACTCGGGCCCTAGTGACAAGCATTAAGCATAGCAAAGTCATAGCAACATCAATCTCAGAACATAGTGGATACTAGGGATCAAACCCTAACAAAACTAACTCGATTACATGGTAAATCTCATCCAACCCATCACCGTCCAGCAAGCCTACGATGGAATTACTCACGAACGGCGGAGAGCATCATGAAATTGGTGATGAAGGATGGTTGGTGATGACGACGGCGTCGATTTCCCCTCTCCGGAGCCCAAAACGGACTCCAGATCTGCCCTCCCGAGGAAGAACAGGAGGTGGCGGCGGCTCTGTATCGTGAAACGCGATGAACTCTTCTCCTTGATTTTTTTCTCCCTGAATAGGGTTATATGGAGTTGGAGTTGAGGTCGGAGGAGTTGCAGGAGGCCCACAAGCCACCAGAACGCGCCCTAGGGGGGGGGCGCCCCCCAGGCTTGTGGCTAATGGGTGGACACCCTTGATACGTCTCCAACGTATCTATAATTTTTGATTGTTCCATGCTATTATATTATCTGTTTTGGATGTTTTATATGCATGAATATGCTATTTTATATTATTTTTGGGACTAACCTATTAATCTAGTGCCTAGTGCCAGTTTCTGTTTTTTCCTTGTTTTTGAGTATTGCAGATAAGGAATATTAAACGGAGTCCAAACGGAATAAAATCTTTGGAATGATTTTTCTTGGACCAGAAGGAACCTAGCAAGCTTGGAGACCAAGGCAGGAGAGCCGCCGTGTGACCACAAGCCACAGGGGCGCGCCCAGGGGGGTAGGGTGCGCCCCTGGCTTGTGGGCCCATGGCAGCCCTCCTAACCCTATTCTTCGGCCTATAAATTTCCAAATATTCCCTGGATACCGAGGGGAGCCACGAAAATACTTTTCCGCCGCCAGGAGCCTCTGTTCCCGTGAGATCCCATCTGGGGACCTTTTCCGGTAATCTGCCGGAGGGGGATTCGATCACGGAGGGCATCTACATCAACTCCATTGCCCCTCCGATGATGCGTGAGTAGTCCACCACAGACCTTCAGGTCCATAGCTAGTAGCTAGATGGCTTCTTCTCTCTCTTTGCTCTTCAATACCATGTTCTTCATGATCTTCATGGAGATCTATCCGATGTAATACTCTTTTGCGGTGTGTTTGTCGAGATCCGATGAATTGTGGGTTTATGATCAGATTATCTATGAATATTATTTGAGTCTTTTCTGAAGTCTTATATGCATGATTTCATATCTTTGCAAGTCTCTTCGAGTTATTGGTTTTGTTTGGCCAACTAGATTGGTAATTCTTGCAATGGGAGAAGTGCTTAGTTTTGGGTTCAATCTTGCGGTGTCCTCACCCAGTGACATAGTAGGGGTAGCGAGGCACGTATTGTATTGTTGCCATCGAGGATAAAAATATGGGGTTTTCATCATATTGCTTGAGTTTATCCCTCTACATCATGTCATCTTACCTAATGCGTTACTCTGTTCTTCATGAACTTAATACTCTAGATGCAGGCAGGAGTCGGTCGATGTGTGGAGTAATAGTAGTAGATGCAGAATCGTTTCGGTCTACTTGACACGGACGTGATGCCTATATGCATAATCATTGCCTTGGATATCGTCATAACTATGCGCTTTTCTATCAATTGCTCGACAGTAATTTGTTCACCCACCGTAATATTTGCCTTCATGAGAGAAGCCTCTAGTGAAACCTATGCCCCCCGGGTCTATTTTCCATCATATATTTTCAGATCTATTTACTTGTGCTTTTACTTTCCGCAATATTTTCCATCTATCTCTATTAGATCTCATCCTTGCAAGTAACCGTGAAGGGATTGACAACCCCTTTATAGCATTGGGTGCAAGTGTTTGATTCTTTGTGTAGGTACATCTATTGGGGACTTGCTTGTATCTCCTACTGGATTGATACCTTGGTTCTCAACAACTGAGGGAAATACTTATCTACTTTGCTGCATCACCCTTTCCTCTTCAAGGGAAAACCAACACATGCTCAAGAAGTAGCAAGAAGGATTTCTGGCGCCGTTGCCGGGGAGATCTACATCAAGCCTACCAAGTACCCATCACAAACTCATCTCTTGCATTTACATTATTTTCCATTTGCCTCTCATTTTCCTCTCCCCCACTTCTAAAACGATTTTCAAAAAGATTTGCCTTTTTATTCGCCCTTCTCCCTTTCGCCTTTTTCGTTTGCTTTTCGTTTGCTTGTGTGTTAGATCGCTTAAACTCATGGCTAGCCTTGTTACTATCGCCAGTACTCCCGAGAATGAAGTTCTTAATTTTAAGCAAAGGGAGGGAGAAAACTTAAAGGATGCTTGGTATAGAATTTGCAATGCTCAAAATAGATCTACCCGTAAGCAATCTACTACCGTTCTCCTTCGCAATTTTTATGTGGGTGTTTCTCCTCGGAATAGGTATGTTTTGGATACCATTACGGGAGGAAATTTCTTGGGAAGCAATACCTTTGATTCTTATAATGCTATGATAAATTTGGTAGGTTCACCCCCGCTCATGGTTAATGAAACTATCTTAACTTTGGAACATGTGATGCGAAGGCTTGATATCATTGAAAATAAAGTTGCTACTATAGAGCTCATTGAAAACTTGGATAAAAAGATCCATAATCATATCACTCAATATGGATCTAAGGTAGGAGTTACTCTAAAAAACCTAAGGGAAAAAGAACCCATAGTTAATGAAAAATTGGATCAAGATTCCTCTAGAATTGGAAAGCTAGAGGACATTATTACCAACTTGGGTTCCGCTTTTGCCGCTGTTCAAACCACTCCAAAATTTCCTCTTTCTAAGACTACCAAGTTTGTTTATGTTCCTAATAAGAAGGGTGAGTCCTCTAGTAAAGGGGATGAAGATCTTAAGATGATAAGTGTTCACCCCAACTTCATTAATATTGTCCGGGAACCTATTGCTACAAGTGAATTTCTTGATTTCTTGCCTAGGAGTATGATTGTTGATAAAACCAAAGAATCTCCTAGGGTTTACAAGTGTGCAATTGAGGAGTTGCATACCAAAGATGACAATACCTAGATCTATTGCGTTTTGCCTAGCTAGGGGCGTTAAACAATAGCGCTTGTTGGGAGGCAACCCAATTTTATTTTTGCTTTCTGTTTTTTTGTTTCTATTTTGGTGTGTTTTGCACATTATTACTTCTGTATTAATTGTGTTTTTATGTTTTTATTAGTGTTTGAGCCAAGTAAGACCTTTGGGATGGTCTACGGTGTTTGTTGATTTGATTTTGCTGAAAAACAGAAACTTTTGCGCTCAGTCCAGGAATTTTATAAATTCACTTGAACGTGATTTTGATCTGAAAGTTTTCCAAAAGATTGATATGCAAATTTCCCTGGTTGTCCTAATTTTTCAGAATTTTTGGAGTTACAGAAGTATTCGAAGTCTACAGATTACTACAGACTGTTCTGTTTTTGACAGATTCTGTTTTCTTTGTGTTGTTTGCTTATTTTGATGAATCTATGGGTTGTATCGGGGGGGGGGGGGGGTATGAATCATGGAGAAGTTAGAATACAGTAGGTATTACACAAATATAAATAAAGAATGAGTTCACAACAGTACCTAAAGTGGTGATTTATTTTTCTTATACTAACGGATCTCACGAGTTTTCTGTTGAGTTTTGTGTTGTGAAGTTTTCAAGTTTTGGGTAAAGATTTGATGGACTATGGAATAAGGAGTGGCAAGAGCCTAAGCTTGGGGATGCCCAAGGCACCCCAAGCCATATTCAAGGATACCAAAGAGCCTAAGCTTGGGGATGCCCCGGAAGGCATCCCCTCTTTCGTCTTCAATCCATCGGTAAATTTACTTGAGGCTATATTTTTATTCACCACATGATATGTGTTTTGCTTGGAGCGTCTTGTATGATATGAGTCTTTGCTTTTTAGTTTTCCACAATCATCCTTGCTGCACACATATTTTTGAGAAGGACACGCTTAATCGTGAATTTATTAGAATACTTTATGTGCTTCACTTATATCTTTTGAGCAAGGCAATGTTGCTCTAGTGCTTCACTTATATCTTTTTAGAGCACGGTGGTGTTATGTTTTATAGAAATAATTGAACTCTCGTACCTCACTTATATTATTTTGAGAGTCTCTAAACAGCATGGTAATTGGATTAGGTTATGAATTTGGTCCTAATATAATAGGCATCCAAGAGGGATATAATAAAAACTTTCATATTAAGTGCATTGAATATGATGGGAAGTTCGGTTCCGTGCATATAGTTTTGAGATGTAGAGATGGTAATATTATGAGTTATGTTAGTAAGTAATTGTGGATTAGTAGAAATACTTGTGTTAAGGTTTGTGATTCCCGTAGCATGCACGTATGGTGAACCGTTATGTAATGAAGTCGGAGCATGATTTGTTTAATGATTGTCATCCTTTGTGTGATGGGTCGGGAGCGCGCGATGGTTTACTCCTACCAACCTCTCCCCTAGGGGCATGCGTGTAACACTTTGCTTCGATGACTAATAGACTTTTGCAATAAGTATGTGAGTTCTTTTATGACTAATGTGAGTCCATGGATTATACGCACTCTCACCCTTCCACCTTTTCTGGCCTCTCTAGTACCGCGCAACTTTCGCCGGTGCATAAACCCACCTTCCTCAAAACAGCCACCATATATTTTCCTCAAAACAGCCACCATACATACCTATTATGGCATTTCCATAGCCATTCCGAGATATATTGCCATGCTACTTCCACCATTTCGTTTATTATGACACGCACCATCATTGTCATATTGCTTTGCATGATCGTAAGACAACTAGCATGATGTTTTTATGGCTTGTCCGTTTTTTGATGTCATTTGCTATGCTAGATCATTGCACATCCCGGTACACCGCCGGAGGCATTCATATAGAGTCATATGTTGTTCTAAGTTTCGAGTTGTAAGTAAATAAAAGTGTGATGATCATCATTATTAGAGCATTGTCCCATGAGAGGAAAGGATGATGGAAACTATGATTCCCTCACTAGATGGGATGAGTCTCCGGACTTTACAAAAAATAAAAGAGGCCAGCGAAGCCCAAATAAAAAAAGAGGCCAAAGATGCCCACCAAAAAAAAAGAGAGAAAAAAAATAATGAGAGAAAAGAGAGAAGGGACAATGCTACTATCCTTTTCCACACTTGTGCTTCGAGTAGCACCATGTTCTTCATGATAGAGAGTCTCCTATTTTGTCACTTTCATATACTAGTGGGAATTTTTCATTATATAACTTGGCTTGTATATTCCAATGACGGGCTTCCTCAAAGTGCCCTAGGTCTTCGTGAGCAAGCGAGTTGGATGCACGCCCACTTAGTTTCCTTTTGAGCTTTCATACACTTATAGCTCTAGTGCATCCGTTGCATGGCAATCCCTACTCACTCACATTGATATCTATTGATGGGCATCTCCATAGCCCGTTGATACGCCTAGTTGATGTGAGACTATCTTCTCCTTTTCCCTTGCACCTCCACCACATTCTATTCCACCCATAGTGCTATATCCATGGCTCACGCTCATGTATTGCGTGAGAGTTGAAAAGGTTTGAGAACATAAAAGGGGTGAAACAATTGCTTGACTTGTCATCGGGGGTGTGCATGATTTAGATACTTTGTGTGGGGAAGATGGAGCATAGCCAGACTATATGATATTGTAGGGATAACTTTCTTTAGCCATGGTATTTTGAAAGACATGATTGCTTATTAGTATGCTTTAAGTATTATTGTTTTTATGTCAATATTAAGCTATAGAATTGAATTTTACGGATCTGAATATTCATGCCACAATAAAGAATATTACATGGATAATATGTTAGGTAGCATTCCACATAAAAAATTCTGTTTTTATCATTTACCTACTCGAGGACGAGCAGGAATTAAGCTTGGGGATGCTTGATACGTCTCCAACGTATCTATAATTTTTGATTGTTCCATGCTATTATATTATCTGTTTTGGATGTTTTATATGCATTAATATGCTATTTTATATTATTTTTGGGACTAACCTATTAATCAAGTGCCTAGTGCCAGTTTCTATTTTTTCCTTGTTTTTGAGTATTGCAGATAAGGAATATTAAACGGAGTCCAAACGGAATAAAATCTTTGAAATGATTTTTCTTGGACCAGAAGGAACCTACCAAGCTTGGAGACCAAGGCAGGAGAGCCGCCGTGTGGCCACAAGCCACAGGGGCGCGCCCAGGGGGGTAGGGCGCGCCCCCTGGCTTGTGGGCCCACGGCAGCCCTCCTAACCCTATTCTTCGGCCTATAAATTTCCAAATATTCCCTGGATACCGAGGGGAGCCACGAAAATACTTTTCCGCCGCCAGGAGCCTCTGTTCCCGTGAGATCCCATCTGGGGACCTTTTCCGGTAATCTGCCGGAGGGGGATTCGATCACGGAGGGCATCTACATCAACTCCATTGCCCCTCTGATGATGCGTGAGTAGTCCACCACAGACCTTCGGGTCCATAGCTGGTAGCTGATGGCTTCTTCTCTCTCTTTGCTCTTCAATACCATGTTCTTCATGATCTCCATGGAGATCTATCCGATGTAATACTCTTTTGCGGTGTGTTTGTCGAGATCCGATGAATTGTGGGTTTATGATCAGATTATCTATGAATATTATTTGAGTTTTTTCTGAATTCTTATATGCATGATTTCATATCTTTGCAAGTCTCTTTGAGTTATTGGTTTGGTTTGGCCAACTAGATTGGTAATTCTTGCAATGGGAGAAGTGCTTAGTTTTGGGTTCAATCTTGCGGTGTCCTCACCCAGTGACATAGTAGGGGTAGCGAGGCACGTATTGTATTGTTGCCATCGAGGATAAAAAGATGGGGTTTTCATCATATTGCTTGAGTTTATCCCTCTACATCATGTCATCTTACCTAATGCGTTACTCTGTTCTTCATGAACTTAATACTCTAGATGCATGCAGGAGTCGGTCGATGTGTGGAGTAATAGTAGTAGATGCAGAATCGTTTTGGTCTACTTGACACGGACGTGATGCCTATATGCATAATCATTGCCTTGGATATCGTCATAACTATGCACTTTTCTATCAATTGCTCGACAGTAATTTGTTCACCCACCGTAATATTTGCCTTCATGAGAGAAGCCTCTAGTGAAACCTATGACCCCCGGGTCTATTTTCCATCATATATTTTCAGATCTATTTACTTGTGCTTTTACTTTCCACAATCTTTTCCATCTATCTCTATTAGATCTCATCCTTGCAAGTAACCGTGAAGGGATTGACAACCCCTTTATAGCATTGGGTGCAAGTGTTTGATTCTTTGTGTAGGTACATCTATTGGGGACTTGCTTGTATCTCCTACTGGATTGATACCTTGGTTCTCAACAACTGAGGGAAATACTTATCTACTTTGCTGCATCACCCTTTCCTCTTCAAGGGAAAACCAACGCATGCTCAAGAAGTAGCACCCCTCTGGTTGATTCTTTCGCCAGTATTTTTTATTAATTCCAAAAATATTCTTCGTAAATTTTCAGGTCAATCCGAGAATTTTTATTTCTGCACAAAAATAACACCAAGGCAATTCTGCTGAAAACAGCGTCAGTCCGGGTTAGTTCCATTCGAATCATGCAAATTAGAGTCCAAAACAAGGGCAAAAGAGTTTGGAAAAGTAGATACGATGGAGACGTATCAACTCCCCCAAGCTTAACCCATTGCTTGTCCTCAAGCAATTCAGTTGACAAACTGAAAGTGACAAAGAAAAACTTTTACAAACTCTGTTTGATCTTGTTGTTGTAAATATGTCTAACTGATGTTCAGGTTTTCAGCAAAGATTATGGGCTAACCACATTCACAATAACATTTAGGTCTCACATTTACTCATATCAATGGCATAATCAACTAGAGAGCAATAATAATAAATCTCGGATGACAACAATTTTATCAAAACAATCATGATACAATATGATATAATGGTATCTCGCTAGCCCTTTCTGAGACCGCAAAACATAAATGTAGAGCACCTCTAAAGAACGAGGGCTGACTGGAAATTGTAATTCATGGTAAAACAGATCCAGTCACAGTCATACTCAATATCAATTAATAACCAAACATACAAATGACGGTGGTGCTCTCTAACTGGTGCTTTTTATAAGAGGAGGATGACTCAACAGTAAAGTAAAATATATAGGCCCTTCGCAGAGGGAAGCATTGATTTGGAGAGGTGCCAGAGCTCGAGCTTTTAAAATAGAGATGAGTAAAATTTTGAGCGGTATGCTTTCATTGTCAACATAACAACCAAGAGATCTCGGTATCTTCCATGCTAGATACATTATAGGCGGTTCCCAAACAGAATGATAAAGTTTTTACTCCCCCTTCACCAATCAAACACACTCCACGGCTGGCCGAATCCACGGGTACCGTCCATACAAACAACAATCCTGGGGGAGTTTTGTTTCATTATGTTTTGATTTGATTTTTGAGCATGGAACTGGGCACATCCCGATTACCAGCCACTTTCTCGTGAATGACAAGTGAATAAACACTCATCGTGAGAATAACCCACCTAACATGGAGAATACTGACAGCCCCTAATCACTACATGAGCGAATCGGGCATACAAAATAGAATATTATTTGAAGGTCTAGAGTTTGGCACATGCAAATTTACTTGGAACGGCAGGTAAATACCGCATATAGGTAGGTATGATGGACTCATATGGAACAACTTTGGGTTTAAGGAAGTGGATGCACAAGCAGTATTCCCGCTTAGTACAAGTGAAGGCTAGCAAGAGACTGGGAAGCGACCAACTAGAGAGCGACAACAGTCATAAACATGCATTGAGATTAACCAACATTGGATGCAAACATGAGTAGGATATAAATCACCATGAACATAAATATCGTGGAGGCTGTGTTGATTTTGTTTCAACTACATGCGTGAACATGTGCCAAGTCAAGCCACTTGAATCATTCAAAGGAGGATACCATCCTATCATACTACATCATAACCATTTTAAAATTCATGTTGGCACTCAAGACAAACTATTATACACTCCTAGCTAATTAGGCATGGCATGAGCAACTATAATCTCTAATCGTCATTGCAAACATGTTTCATCCATAACGAGCTGAATTCAGAACGATGAGCTAATCATATTTACAAAAACAAAATAGGTTGAGTTCATACCAGCTTTTCTCCATCTCAATCATTTCATCATATATCGTCATTATTGCCTTTCACTTGCACGACCGAACGGTGTAAATAATAATAAGAGTGCACGTGCATGGGACTAAGCTGGAATCTGCAAACAATAACTCAAAGGAGAAGACAAGGCAATATGGGTTCTCTGATAGATAAACAATAATGCAGATGAGGGCCACTCAACATTTTCATTGTGGTCTTCTCCTTACGACCCAAAGAAGAAAAGAAAACTATTTACACGGGAAAGCTCCCAACAAGCAAAAGAAGAACGAGAAATCTTTTTAGGTTTTCTTTTAATGCTACAGCTAAAAAAACTAGAAAGTAAAACTAGAGCTAATTTTTTTTCTTAAGGTTTTTCTGACACACAAGAAGAAAGCGAGAAAAAGAAATAAACTAACATGGATAATCCAATGAAAAAGTACGAACACCGACAACTGGAATGAGTGCGTGAACATGAATGTAATGTCGGTGAGAAATACGTACTCCCCCAAGCTTAGGCTTTTGGCCTAAGTTGGTCTATGCCCATGGATCAAAGTAGCCCTCTCCTGGGTACTGAGGAGGATCCTGAGGGTTCCACTGGTTAGCGAGCTCTTGTGGCTCCCACTGATAAACAGACTCCTCGTACGGGTCAAGTGATGGTTCTGGCTCAGGAACTGGGGATCGAGTCCGCTCCCAGTATGCATAAATATCGTCGGGCACAATAATGTACCTGCCTGAATAAATATCGAACAAAGAAGGTGCAGGCAAAGTAATAATCTGACAGGTACCCTGGTTGAATACTAGGTTATAGATGAGCCGCTTGTCATTGTCTTTGGAAATGAAATCATGTGCTACCATACTATCATAGTCTAAATACTTAGTGGGTAACAACCTTTCTTCCTTTTCATCTAGTCTAAAGGGTATCTCAAAGTGTCTAGCAAGGCGAGAAGAATAAATACCTCCAAAGATAGGACCCTTCGAACGATTTAAACTCAACCGTCGAGCAACAATAGCGCCCAAACTAAAAGTTCTATCACGGTGTAAAGCATGGCGCAAAACGGCTAGGTCAGGAGCGCTTAGGCCTCCACTCTCCCCACGACCAATCAAACATCTCCCCGCAAATAATGAGTAATAGCGCAAAACAGGGAAATGTAAACTAGCCACTCTGGCTCCCGACACCCCTCTCTCTTCCCCTACAGTGGTTTCAGCAATAAAATCTTCCACATCTCTAGGACGGGGTTCACTGACGCTGCCCTCATAAGGTAATTTGCAAACATTGCAAAAATCGTAAAGAGTCATCTTCTTAGGCACATCATATAAGTGAAATTCTACCATAGGAGGATTTTCCCTATAATGAAAGTGAAAGTTTTGCACGAAGGTATTAGTGAGTAAGAGGTATTGGTCACACTTATCGTGGAGGAAGTCGGTGATGCCTGCATTCTCCGCCAAATAGTAAAAATCATTATAGATTCCGGCCGCCTTCAAGAATGCATCACTTGGCCATTCACATGGCCGATCCTCCGCAGTGCGGGGAAGATTGTATTTGGGCTTCTCTTTCTTCTCATTTTCATTTTCTTTAGAACCCCGGCTTGAAGAGCCTCTTAACAATATCCTCATCATTTTCTTCCTCTGAAAAATTTCTGAAATTTTAGTAACTCAAAATAAAGGTGAACAAAACTCAACAAAATTCAAAGCAACCACTCCCATAAGTGCCTAGAGGCTAAATCATGCATCTAAACTACTTGGGACCATACAAATTTAACATGCAAGCTCAAGAACAAGGTCACCACAGCAGCAAAAATTTGCAATATATAAAGCACTAGAACAAAAACTAATTGGACCATTGGAGGAGTCACATACCGAAGAACAATCCCCCAAAACAGTTTTGCAAATGGAGCTTTGCACAAGGAGATCGAAAATGGCAGCAAGATGAGCTAGGACACGGGTTTGAGCAATGGTGGGATTTTTTATGGAGGAAGACGAAGTGGATGGGTGCTGGAATAAGTGAGGGGGGCCTACGTGGGACCCACAAGCCAGCAGGGCGCGCCCTGGGGGGGTGGACGCACCCTGTGGGCTTGTGGCCCACTGGTGCAGCCCCCTGATGTATTCTCAGTGCCAGAAATTCTTAAATATTCCAGAAAAAATCATACTACATTTTCAGGGCATTTGGAGAACTTTTTATTTTTAGGTCATATATTTTTTTATTGCACGGATAATTCAGAAAACAGAAAAATAATAGCATTTTTACTTTATTTAATCTAAACAACAGAAAGTAAAAGTTGGGTACAGAAGGTTGTGCTTCTAAATTCATCCATCTCATGCCCGTCAAAAGGAATTCGTTAACAAGGTTGATCAAGTCTTATTAACAAACTTCTTTCGAGTAACATGAAACCGGAGAATTTTCGAATAACACTAAGTTACCTCAACGGGGACATGCATGTCCCCTACCATGATTATTTCATATTTCTTCTTGACAGTAGGGAGAGGGAATTTAAAACCTCCAATAGCAATTGTTGGAATTTCTCCAATAGAGTTGATACTATGAACTTGAGGTTGTTTCTTCGGAAAGTGCACCGTATGCTCATTACTATTAACATGAAAAGTGACATTGCCTTTGTTGCAATCAATAACAGCCCCTGCAGTGTTCAAGAAGGGTCTACCAAGGATGATCGACATGCTGTCGTCCTCGGGAATATCAAGAATAACAAAGTCTGTTAAGATAGTAACGTTTGCAACCACAACGGGCACATCCTCGCAAATACCGATGGGTAGAGCGGTTGATTAATCAGCCATTTGCAAAGAGATTTCAGTAGGTGTCAACTTATTCAAATCAAGTCTACGATATAAAGAGAAAGGCATAACACTAACACCGGCTCCCAAATCACATAAAGCAGTTTTAACATAGTTTCTTTTAATGGAGCATGGTATAATTGGTATTCCTGGATCTCCTAATTTCTTTGGTACTCCACCCTTAAAAGTATAATTAGCAAGCATGGTGGAAATTTCAGCTTCCAGTATCTTTCTTTTATTAGTCATAATATCTTTCATATACTTAGCATAAGGAGACATTTTCAGAATATCAGTCAAACGCATACGCAAAAAGACATGTCTAAGCATTTCAACAAAGCGCTCAAAATCCTCATCATCCTTTTTCTTGGATGGCTTAGGAGGAAAGGGCATGGGTTTCTGAACCCAAGGTTCTCTTTCTTTACCATGCTTCCTAGCAACGAAGTCTCTTTTATCATATCTTTTATTCTTAGATTGTGGGTTATCAAGATCAACAGCAGGTTCAATCTCCACATCATTATCATTACTAGGTTGAGCATCAACATGAACATCATCATTAACATTATCACCCAGTTCATGTTCATCACCAGGTTGTGTTTCAGCATCAGAAATAGAAATATCATTTGGGTTTTCATGTGTATCAATAACAGGTTCACCAGCAGCATGCAAAGTCCTATCATCATTCTTTTTCTTTCTTTTGCTAGAATGACTAGGTGCATCAGTATTAATTCTCTAAGAATCTTGCTCAATTCTCTTGGGGTGGCCCTCAGGATATAAAGGTTCCTGAGTCATTTTACCACCTCTAGTCACTACTCTAACAACATTATCATTCATCTCATTAAGCAAATCATTTTGTGCCTTAAGTACTTGTTCTACTTGAGTAGTTACCATGGAAGCATGTTTACTGATAAGCTTGAGATCATTAACAGTTCTACTCATATATTCACCTAAACGATCAAGCATGTAAGCATTATGGTTCAATTGTCTACTAACATAAGCATTGAAATTTTCTTGTTTAACAATAAAGTTATCAAACTCATCCAAGCATCGGCTAGCAGACTTATTATAAGGAATATCACCTTCATCAAATCTACGGAGAGAATTTACCTCTACTACCTATGTCGGGTTATCAAGACCATGTATTTCTTAAATAGGTGGTAGATTCTTAACATCTTCAGCTTTAATACCTTTTTCTTTCATAGATTTCTTTGCCTCTTGCATATCTTCAGGACTGAGAAATAGAATACCTCTTTTCTTCGGAGTGGACTTTGGAGGTGGTTCGGGAATAGTCCAATCATTATCATTGCTCAATATATTATTCAATAATAGTTCAGCTTGTTCAATAGTTCGTTCCCTGAAAACACAACCAGCACAACTATCTAGGTGGTCCCTAGAAGCATCGGTTAGTCCATTATAAAAGATATCAAGTATTTCGTTTTTCTTGAGAGGATGATCAGGCAAAGCATTAAGTAATTGGAGAAGCCTCCCCCAAGCTTGTGGGAGACTCGCTTCTTCAATTTGCACAAAGTTAAATATTTCCTGCAAGGCAGCTTGTTTCTTATGGGCAGGAAAATATTTTCCAAAGAAGTAATATATCATATCCTGGGGACTACGCACACAACCAGGAGCAAGAGAATTAAACCATATCTTAGCATCACCCTTTAATGAGAAAGGAAACAACTTAAGAATATAGTAATAACGAATTTTTTCCTCATGAGTAAATAGGGTGGCTATATCATTCAATTTAGTAAGATGTGCTACAACAGTTTCAGACTCATAACAATGGAAAGGATCAGATTCAACCAAAGTAATTAACTCAGGATCGACAGAGAATTCATAATCCTTATAAGTAACAAAAATAGGTGAAGTAGCAAACTTAGGATCATATTGCATTCTAGCATTGAAAGATTTTTCCTTCCACTTGCATAGTAATTTCTTAAGATCATCTATATCCTTACAAGCAAGAAAGTCCCTAGCTACCTCTCCATCCATAACATAACCCTCAGGTATAACAGGCAATTCATATCTAGGAGAGCTAGGTCTAACAGGTGTCTGAAAGTGTTCAGTTTCAATAATTTCATCAGTTTCAGAAATATCATCAGTTTCAGTGATCTCATTCTCTCTAACCCTAGCAAGTAGTTCATCGAGAAATTCACCCAAGGGCACAGTATTATCAAGCATAGCAGAAGTGGCATCATCAATTACTTGCGACATATCAGAATCAATAGCAGGTGGTGGTGTCGCAAATTTACTCATAACAGAAGGTGAATCAAGTGCAGAGCTAGATGGCAGTTCCTTACCTCCCCTCGTAGTAGAGGGTTATATCTTGGTTTTTGGGTCTTTCAGATTCTTCATAGTGATCAACAGATATAGATCCCAAGTGACTCAGAGAATAGAGCTATGCTCCCCGGCAACGGCGCCAGAAAAAGGTCTTGATAACCCACAAGTATAGGGGATCGCAACAGTTTTCGAGAGTAGAGTATTCAACCCAAATTTATTGATTCGACACAAGGGGAGCCAAAGAATATTCACGAGTATTAGCAGCTGAGTTGTCAATTCAACCACACCTGAAAGACTTAATATCTGCAGCAAAGTATTTAGTAGCAAAGTAGTATGGAAGTAACGGTAACGGTGGCAAAAGTAACAGTAGCGGTTTTGTAGCAATCGTAACAGTGGCAATGGAAAAGTAACTTAGCAAAGATAAATATGTGAAAAGCTCATAGGCAATGGACCAGTGATGGATAATTATGTCGGATGGAATTCATCATGCAACAGTTATAACCTAGGGTGACAGAACTAGCTCCAATTTATCAATATAATGTAGGCATGTATTCCATATATAGTCATACGTGCTTATGGAAAAGAACTTACATGACATCTTTTGTCCTACCCTCCCGTGGCAGCGGGGTCCTAATGGAAACTAAGGGATATTAAGGCCTTCTTTTAATAGAGAACCGGACCAAAGCATTAGCACTTAGTGAATACATGAACTCCTCAAACTACGGTAATCACCGGAAAGAATCCCAATTATTGTCACCTTGGGGTATGCGGATCATAACACATAATAGGTGTCTACAACTTGCAAGATAGGATCAAGAACACATATATATTCATGGAAACATAACATGTTCAGATCTGAAATCATGGCACTCGGGCCCTAGTGACAAGCATTAAGCATAGCAAAGTCATAGCAACGTCAATCTCAGAACATAGTGGATACTAGGGGATCAAACCCTAACAAAACTAACTCGATTAATTGGTAAATCTCATCCAACCCATCACCGTACAGCAAGCCTACGATGGAATTACTCACGAACGGCGGAGAGCATCATGAAATTGGTGATGAAGGATGGTTGGTGATGACGACGGCGTCGATTTCCCCTCTCCGGAGCCCAAAACGGACTCCAGATCTGCCCTCCCGAGGAAGAACAGGAGGTGGCGGCGGCTCCGTATCGTGAAACGCGATGAACTCTTCTCCTTGATTTTTTTCTCCCCGAATAGGGTTATATGGAGTTGGAGTTGAGGTCGGAGGAGTTGCAGGGGGCCCACAAGCCACCAGGGCGCGCCCTAGGGGGGGCGCCCCCTGGCTTGTGGCCAATGGGTGGACCCCCTCTGGTTGATTCTTTCGCCGGTATTTTTTATTAATTCCAAAAATATTCTCCGTAAATTTTCAGGTCAATCCAAGAACTTTTATTTCTGCACAAAAATAACACCAAGGCAATTCTGATGAAAACAGCGTCAGTCCGGGTTAGTTCCATTCGAATCATGCAAATTAGAGTCCAAAACAAGGGCAAAAGAGTTTGGAAAAGTAGATACGATGGAGACGTATCAATCGCCGTTGGTGATCAACAACGGGTTTGGTATCAGGTTCCATATTAATCTTGTGCTGACATAGAGTGGGACTAATGCCCTTAAGATCATCAAGAGTATATCCAATAGCAGCCCAGTGCTTCCTTAGAACTTTCAATAATCTCTGTTCTTCATGTTCTGAAAGGTTAGCACTAATAATAACAGGATATATCTTTTTCTCATCAAGATAAGCATACTTCAAAGTGTCAGGCAATTGTTTCAATTCAAACACAGGACCACCTTTAGGTGGAGGAGGTCCTCCAAGAGTTTCAATAGGCAAATTATGTTTCAGGAGAGGTTGTTGTTCAAAGAAAATTTTATCTATCTCATTTCTTTCACGAGAGTGCATATCATTTTCATGGTCAAGCAAATATTGTTCTAATGGATCAGTGGGAGGCACGACAATAGAAGCAAGACCAATATTTCATCCTTACTAGATAACGCTTTATCACGAGGTTTTCTACTAAACTTGGAAAAATTAAACTCATGAGACACATTACCAAAACCCGACAGTTTGTTTTTCACAATCTATCTTAGCATTGACGGTGCTCAAGAAAGGTCTACCAAAGATAATGGGACAAAAGTCATCTTGTGGGGAACCAAGGACTAGAAAATCAGTAGGGTATTTTACCTTCCCGCACAAGACTTCAACATCTCTAACAATCCCAAGTGGTGTGATAGTGTCTCTATTAGCAAGTTTAATAGTAACATCAATGTCTTCCATTTCAGCAGGTGCTATTTCATCCATAATTTCTTGGTATAGAGTAACTGGGATAGCACTCACACTAGCACCCAGATCACATAAACCATGATAGCAATGATCTCCTATTTTGACTGAGACATAAGGCATGCCTTCTATGGGCCTATGTTTATCTTTTTCATCGGGTTTAGCAATTCTAGCAGCTTCATCACAGAAGTAGATAACATGCCCATGAATATTTTCTACCAAGAGATCTTTAACCATAGCAACACTAGGTTCTACTTTAATTTGCTCAGGGGGTTTAGGTGCTCTTATATTACTCTTACGAACCACAGTTGATACCTTAGCGTGTTCCTTTATCCTAACAGGGAAAGGTGGTTTTTTAATATAAGCGGTAGGCACAACTGGATCAACATTGTAAAAGATGGTTTCTTCTTTAGTTATGACTGGTTCTTTAATTTCTTCTTTAATAGGGGGATGATATTTAAACCACTTCTCCTTAGGGAGATCAACGTGAGTAGCAAATGCTTCGCAAAAAGAGGCTACTATCTCAGAGTCAAGTCCATATTTAGTGCTAAACTTGTGAAAAGTATCGGTATTCATAAAAGATTTAACACAATCAAATTCAAGCTTTATGCCTGACTCATTACCTTCGTCGAGTTCCCAATCTTCAGAGTTGCGTTTAATTCTTTCTAAGAGATCCCACTTGAATTCAATAGTCTTCTTCATATAAGAACCAACACAAGAAGTATCGAGCATGGATTGATCATTATGAGAAAGCCGAGCATAAAAATTCTGAATGATAACTTCTCTCGGAATATCATGATTGGGGCATGAATATAACATTGACTTAAGCCTCCCCCAAGCTAGAGCAATACTTTCTCCTTCACGAGGCCAAAAATTATATATATAATTCCGATCACGATGAACTAGATGCATGGGATAGAACTTATGGTGCAATTCCAATTGCAAACGATTCCAGTTCCATGATCCAAGATCATCACATAGCCTATACCATGTCAATAAGTTTCCCTCCAAAGATAAAGGGAAAACCTTCTTAACTTCATCTCCGGGTAAACTTGCAAGCTTAAATAATCCACAAATTTCGTTCACATATAAGAGGTGCATATCAGGATGTTCAGTTCCATCTCCTGCATAAGGTTTAACAAGTAGTTGTTCTACCATACCCGAAGGAATTTCATAAGTAACATTTTCAGTAGGTGCTATAGGTTGAGGGGCAACTAATTGTGGTTCCGGTCGAGGTGAAGATACCCCGAACAAAACCCTCAAAGGATTGTTTTCCATAGTAGCAAGTCGCAATAAATTTCAGCACGTAGTATAAGTTTTTCCTTACCGATTTCCACTTACCAAGAGCGCTTCACTCCCCGGCAACGGAGCTAGAAAAGAGTTTTGATGACCCACAAGTATAGGGGATCAATCGTAGTCCTTTCGATAAGTAAGAGTGTCGAACCCAACGAGGAGCAGAAGTAAATGACAAGCGGTTTTCAGCAAGGTAATTTCTGCAAGCACTGAAATTATAGGTAACAGATAGTTTGATAGCAAGATAGTTGGTAACAAGCAATTAACGGTAACGGTAAACAAGGTGCAGCAAGGTAGCCCAATCCTTTTGAGGCAAAGGATAGGCCAGAACAGTCACTAGTAATAGGCAAAGTGTTCTTGAGGGTACACGGGAATTGCGTCTAGTCACTTTTATCATGTTGGTTTGATTCGTGTTCGCTACTTTGATAATTTGATATGTGGGTGGACCGGTGCTTGGGTGCTGTTCTTACTTGAGCAACCTCCCACTTATGATTAACCCCCTCGCAAGCATCCGCAACTAGGAGAAAAGTATTAAGATAAAATCTAACCATAGCATGAAACGTTTGGATCCAAATCAGCCCCTTACGAAGTAGCGCATAAACTAGGGTTTAAGCTTCTGTCACTCTAGCAACCCATCATCTAATAACTACTCCACAATGCATCCCCTTAGGCCCATGAATGGTGAAGTGTCATGCAGTCGACGTTCACATGACACCACTAAGGGAATCACAACATACATATCATCAAAATATCGAACACATATCAAATTCACATGATTACTCACAACATGACTTCTCCCGTGACCTCAAGAACAAAGGTAACTACTCACAAATAATAATCATGCTCAAGATTAGAGGGTATTGAATAGCATAATGGATCTGAGCATATAATCTTCCACCAAATAAACCATATAGTAATCAACTACGCAAGGTAATCAACACTACTAGTCACCCACAGGTACCAATCTGAGGTTCCGGTACAAAGATTGAACACAAGACATGAACTAGGGTTTGAGAGGAGATGGTGCTGTTGAAGATGTTGATGAAGATTGGCCTCCCAAAGATGAGAGGGGTGTTGGTGATGACGATAGCTTCGATTTCCCCCTCCGGGAGGGAAGTTCCCTCGGCGGAATCGCTCCGCCGAAGGGCAAAAGTGCTCCTGCCCAAGTTCCGCCTCGAGGCGGCGGTGCTTCGTCCCGAAAGTCCTCCTCTGATTTTTTTCTAGGTCAAGTGTGACCATATACCAGAAGATGGGCACTGAAGGTGGGCCGAGGTGGCCACAACCCATCAGGGCGCGCCCAGGGGGGACTGGCGCACCCTGGTGGGTTGTGCCCACTTGGCAGGCCCCCTCCGGTAGTTTTCTGCTCCAGTATTTTTTATTAAATGCAAAAATAATCTCCGTAAAGTTTCAGCTTCATTGGAGTTGTGCAGAATAGGTATCTTTGACGTGCTTTTCTTGGGTCCAGAATTCCAGCTGCCGGTATTCTCCTTCTTTGTGTAAACCTTGCATATTATGAGAGAAAAGGCATTATAATCACTCCCCAAAGCATTATTATTCAACAAAGCATAATAAATAATAGTAGGAAATCATGATGCAAAATGGACGTATCACAGCCCACCCGCCCACCCGTGCCACCGGACAGGGAGGCCATCCCAGGGGCCGCCGCCCCGGATCCAATGCCCTCCACCCTAGATCGGGAGGAGCAACGCCAACATTGCCACCACGGCCGCCGTTGGGACGTCGGCCGCCCGCCATGCTGGCATTGTGCAGATCCGGGCCGTCGTGAACCAGATCGGCGCCCCTACAGCCTGGATCGGGACCGCACCCTCGAGCGAGGGCGCCCCGCGTTCCCCTATGACCCGCGAGAGGGAGGAGTGCGTCCGCCACCGCCGTCACACGCACGGGCAATTCCTGGTGCTGACCACCGACGGTGATGGAGGGGTGGGAGGGGAAAGAGGGGTGACCCGGCGGCTAGGGTTAGAACCCCTCGGTCGCCCGCGCGGGTGCGAAGAAGGGGAGGGGAAACCACCGAGCGTACGCGGGCTCTCCTTCCCGTGATAGTAGAGATAGAGTTAGGAAAGGAAGGATTGTCGATTGTGATTTATATCCTCCCATGAATTTATGTTAAACTAAACTAATTATTTAATTAACTAGTTGCCATATACCACGACCATCACCTAGTTGCTGCCATGATCAATGCCACAGTCGGCATAGAATGCAGCAAGGTGAGCCTCAATAGCCTTAAAATGCGCCTCGGCGGTCGAGTCCTAGCCCGACCATTCTTCGGGGGCGGCGACGGTCCCAAATCCGCAGCCTCCTGCTGCCGCACCTCTGGCCACCTCTATCTAGGCCCATTCATAGGTGAGGCGATCCGGCCATTCCTCGTTATCATCTCCAAAATTGAACACGAGAGGAGCTCCTCCTGGCGTGCTATTGAATACGAGGGTGGTGGATTGGAGGTTGACGCGATGAGAATGTGAGGCATTAGAGAGAGGGTAGAAGTGAGAGTGGGAACGACAGTGGCCTTCTGTTGGAAATACACCCTAGAGGCAATAATAAAGTAGTTATTATCATATTTCCTCGCTCATGGTAATCGTTTATTATTCATGCTATAATCGTATTGATCGGAAACTCATATACATATGTGGATACATAGACAACACCGTGTCCCTAGTGAGCCTCTACTAGACTAGCTCGTTGATCAAAGATGGTTGAGGTTTCCTAACCGTGGACATGAGTTGTCATTTGATAACGGGATCACATCATAAGATGGAGAATGATGTGATGGACAAGACCCAACCGTAAGCATAGCATTTGACCGTATTAGTTTATTGCTAATGCTTTCTTCATGTCAAGTATCTGTTCCTATGACCATGAGATCATGCAACTCCTTGACACCGGAGGAATGCCTTGTATGTATCAAACATCACTTCATAACTGGATGATTATAAAGGTGCTCTACAGGTATCTCCGAGGGTGTCTGTTGGGTTGGCATGGATCGAGACTGGGATTTGTCACTCCGTATGACGGAGAGGTATCTCTGGGTCCTCTCGGTAATACATCATCACAAGAAGCTTGCAAGCAATGTGACTAAGGAGTTAGTCGCGGGATCTTGTATTACGGAACGAGTAAAGAGACTTTCCGGTAACGAGATTGAACTAGGTATGTAGATACCGACGATCGAACCTCGGGCAAGTAACCTACCGATGGACAAAGGGAACTGCATACAGGATTGACTGAATCCTTGTCATCGTGGTTCGACCGATAAAGATCTTCGTAGAATATGTAGGAACCAATATGGGCATCCAGGTCCCGCTATTGGTTATTGGTCGGAGGGTGTCTCGGTCATGTCTGCATCATTCTCGAACCCGTAGTGTCCGCACACTTAACGTTCGATGGCAATATGGTATTATTGAGTTATGTATGTTGGTGAACAAAACTTGTTTGGAGTCCCGGATGAGATCCCAGACGTCACGAGGAGCTTCGGAATGGTACGGAGGTAAAGATTCATATATGGGAAGTTGGTATTCGGGTTCCGGAAGAATTTCGGGATTTATCGGATTTCATCGGGAGTGCCGGAAGGGGTTCCGGGGGTCCACCGGGAGGGTCCACCTATCCCGGAGGGCCCCATGAGTTGAGAGGGAGGCGCACCAGCCCCTAGTGGGCTGGGCGCCCTGCCTCCTCAAGGGCCCATGCGGGCAAGGGGCTAGGGCTGTCCCTAAGGTGGCCGCCGCCCCCTTGCCTTGGGGGCCAAGGCAGCCCCCTAGGCTTCCGCGCCCAACCCTAGGGGAAACCCTAGGGCGGCTACCCCTCCCCCCTTGCCCCTATATATATGAGAGGAAAGGGAGGGCAGCAACACCACAAGCCACGGTGCAGCCCTCCCTCTCTCTAGATTGATTTCTCCTCCATTCGTGTCGCGGTAGCGCTTGGCGAAGCCCTGCCGGGACAACTCCACCCCCACCGCCACCACGCCGTCGAGCTGCCGGAGAACTCGTCCACCACTCCGCCGTCGCTCGCTGGATCAAGGAGGCGGAGACGTCATCGAGCTGTACGTGTGCTGAACGCGGAGGTGCCGTCCATTCGGTGCTAGATCGGGACGGATCGTGATTGGATCGCGAAGACGTACGACTACATCAATCGTGTTTCTTAACGCTTCCGCTTAGCGATCTACAAGGGTATGTAGATGCACTCCCCCTCTCGTAGCTATACATATCCATGGATAGATCTTACGTGTGCGTAGGAATGTTTTTGTTTCCCACGCAACGTCCCCCAATAGTGGCATCATGAGCTAGGTCTATGCGTAGATGATATGCACGAGTAGAACACAAAGTGTTTGTGGGTGTTGATGTTCAGATGGCTTACCTCCTCATTCTTATTTTGATTCGGTGGTATTGTGGGATGAAGCGGCCGGGACCAACCTTATTGTCCACGTACAAGAGACCAGTTCCACCGACTGACATGTAACTTGGTTGCATAAAGGTGGCAGGTGGGTGTCTGTCTCTCCCACTTTAGTTGAATCGGATTCGACAAGGCAGTCCTTGTAGAAGGTTAAAAGGCAACTTGATTATCACCATTGTGGCTTTGCGTAGGTAAGAACGGTTCTTGCTAGTTGCCCATAGCAGCCACGTAAAACTTGCAACAACAAAGTAGAGGACGTCTAACTTGTTTTTGCAGGGCATGTTGTGATGTGATATGGCCAAGACGTGATTTGATATATGTGATGTATGAGATGGTCATGTTTTGTAATAGTTATCATGACTTGCATGTCGATGAGTACGGCAACCGGCAGGAGCCATAGGGTTGTCTTTAATTTATTTGTGCCATTTGCTTTACTTTATCGCTATGAGTTAGCAATAGTTGTAGAAGCAATAGTTGGCGCAACAACCACACGACAACACGATGATGGAGATCATGGTGTCATGCCGGTGATGACGGAGATCATGCCGGTGCTTTGGAGATGGAGATCAAAAGCACAAGACGATGATGGGCATATCATGTCACTTATATGATTTGCATGTGATGTTTATCCTTTTATGCATCTTATTTTGCTTAGGACGACGGTAGCATTATAAGATGATCCCTCACTAAAATTTCAAGATATAATTGTGTTCTCCCCAAGTATGCACCGTTGCGAAGGTTCGTCGTTTCGAAGCACCTCGTGATGATCGGGTGTGATAGACTCTACGTTCGCATACAACGGGTGTAAGCCAGTTTTGCACATGCGGAATACTTGGGTTAAACTTGACGAGCCTAGCATGTACAGACATGGCCTTGGAACACATGAGACCGAAAGGTCAAACATTAGTCATATAGTAGATATGATCAACATGGAGATGTTGAAACCACCTCATCTCACGTGATGATCGGACTTGGGTTGGTGGATTTGGATCATGTCACACTTGGACAACCTGAGGGATGTTGATTTGAGTGGGAGTTCTTTAGTAATATGATTAATTGAACTCATTATCATGAACATAGTCTAAAGTTGTATTTGCAAAATTATGTTGTAGATCAATGGCTCGTGCAGTAGCTCCCCTGAATTTTAATGCGTTCCTAGAGAAAGCTAAGTTGAAAGATGATGGAAGTAACTAAGCGGACTGAGTCCGTAATCTGAGGATTATCCTCACGGCTTCGCAAAAGGCTTATGTCCTTGATGCACCGCTTGGTGCGCTGCCCCCTCCAGTGTCATCTGCAGATGTTGTGAACGTCTGGCAGGCGTGTGCTGATGACTACTCAATAGTTCAGTGCACCATGTTGTACGGCTTAGAATCGAGACTTCAAAAGCGTTTTTAACGCCATGGAGCATATGAGATGTTCCAGGAGTTGAAGTTAGTATTTCAAGCAAATTCCCGGATCGAGAGGTATGAGACCTCCGATAAGTTCTGCGCCTGCAAGATGCAGGAGAATAGTTCTGTCAGTGAGCACATACTCAGAATGTCTGGGTACTACAACCGCTTAAATCAGCTGGGAGTTGAGCTTCCGCGTGAGACGGTCCCTGACAGAATTCTCCAATCACTAACACCTAGCTATAAGGGCTTCGTGATGAACTATAATATGCAAGGGATGAACAAGTCAATCTCTGAGCTATTCGCGATGTTGAAAGTCGCGGAAGTAGAAATCAAAAAGGAGCATCAAGTGTTGATGGTGAATAAAACCACTAGTTTCAAGAAAGGCAAGGGAAAGAAGGGAAACTTTAAGAAGAATGGCAAGCAAGTTGCCGCTCCCGTGAAGAAACCCAAGGCTGGACCCAAGCCTGAGACTGAGTGCTTCTACTGCAAGGGGACTGACCACTGGAAGCGGAATTGCCCCAAGTACCTGGCTGATAAGAAGGCTGGCAACGTCAACAAAGGTATATTTGATATACATGTTATTGATGTGTACCTTACTAACTCTCGCAGTAGTGCCTGGGTATTTGATATTGGTTCATTTGCTCATATTTGTAACTCGAAGCAGGAACTACGGAATAGACGGAGGCTGGCAAAGGACAAAGTGACGATGCGCGTCGGAAATGGTTCCAAGGTTGATGTGATCGACGTTGGCACGCTCGCTCTTCAATTACCATCGGGATTAGTTTTAAACCTAAATAATTGTTATTTGGTGCCTGCTGAAAGTGCATGTAGTCCCCATGTGTGGTTTTGGTAATTGATGACAATCCTAATGGACTAATGTTTGCATTGAGTTATACATTTGAAGGAATGTTCTATTTGCAATGCATGAAGAATATTGGATGAATTGAAGGATGTATGTTCCATGATGATGCAAGTAGGAGCTCGAATGAATTCTAAATGAATGTCATATACATATTGTTGTGCATGCATCAAGGATGAGCTCAATGATTGAGTGAAATATGATATGATCAAGATGAATTCCATGTGATGAACAAGATGTGATCTATGTGGAGTTCATTGAGGATCTCAGATGTTCTCATGCTTTGGATTATGGTTTGAACCATGATGGATCAAGATCTTGAGATAACAATTAAAAAGAAAAAAATATACATATGTCTTGAAAATAGGATCATGATGAGCTCATATGTTGAGTCATGGATGATCATGTCTTCAAGCAAGTAATTCAAGTGAAGAATTCATTGTGCCTCTCAAGAGACTATGTTGGATCATGAAGACGAGCAAGTTATAGCCAATATGAGATTCATGGAGAAACTTGATATGGTCATGGTGAATTGAGATATTGGTAAACATGTCTTGAAGCAATGAAGTATAGCAAGAAATCAATAGGGCCTTCAAGACATCAAGATTAATCATGGATCAAAGATAAAAGTTGACCAAGATGAAGGCCAAAGATTTAACTCAAAGCTGGTCATCACACAAGCGCAAATGATGTACCACATGGGATCTTGTGGTATGGTAAGTAATTGTCAATTGCACCTTGTGTTCTAACCCATACTATGCGTTGTGTATGTTTACGAGGGTTAGGTAATTCTCATGGGCTCACATCAAGAGAGAGATTCTAAGTGTCCATAAGAGGATGACATCAAGTGTTCATGATCATGGTTGACAAGGGCAAGTTCAAGATAACCATCCCGAAGGATTACATGCTTGAAGCTTGTGGATGTTCACATGATGGACAAGTGAAGATGAATATAAAGTAAGGCTTCCCACATTGTGTATGGGAGAGCTACTTGAAGACTTCACCAATGTCTTGCCTTCAACTTGAGCCAAGAAGAAACAATAACACCAAGCTCAAGTGAATGCCTCGAGTCAAAGGTATTAGTTCCTTTGGCGTTAATGGTGTGGGGTGATGACCACCGATGAAACATATACACCCACAAATGGATTCTCGATAGCTATGCAGTGCAGCTCTTTTATGATTCTTGAGTTATAGGGATCCCACACTATTAAGAGGGGATCAAAGGGGTTCATGATGGATTTGCTCAATTCAACATCTTCCATACACAATTCCACTCCTATCCTATACA
The DNA here is from genome assembly GCA_039707655.1 of Elymus sibiricus. Classification (NCBI taxonomy): domain Eukaryota; kingdom Viridiplantae; phylum Streptophyta; class Magnoliopsida; order Poales; family Poaceae; genus Elymus; species Elymus sibiricus. The sequence goes on from CM077671.1 coordinate 310,672,992, forward strand.
CCAAAGAAATACATAGCCAACTAGGTTCCCCGAAGTATATGATCTAACATATGCATACTTTGCACCTTCCATTTTGTCTTAGGTTGGGTGGTTCTCTATGTGAGGACCTAGAGTTTTTCACTAGCTTCAAAACGAACCCAAGATCATCAAAATCGGAGTCCGTATGAAAAAGTTATGCATGTTTTACTATTGAGGATGCCCCGGATATCCGGCCACCGATGTCCAGAAACCATGTCGAAATGCTGGTTGTGTCCCCCGGATGTCCGGTACTTGGCCGGATGTCCGGGGCCCCAACTCTGGCCAGATGTCTGGGGCCTTGGCCAGATGTCTGGGCCCTATACATTGACACCATATCTCTCTGTTTGTGTGCACACTTCACAGCTGCCGGATGTCCGGCCCTTGGCCCGGATGTCCGGCCCGACACAGACACTTACACTACAACGGCCATATTTTCACCCACACTATATATACCCCTTCACCACTTCGTGGAGGGGTTGACCACTCAATCCAAAAGAACCCTAGAACACCAAAGTGGCTCCCTCTCACTTCTCCTACACCAAATCTTAGATCCCAGAGAGATTAGTGAGAGTTCTTGAGAGATTTTCCAATCAAGTGATAGATCCACTTCCTCTCCCTCTTGTGACCAAAGGAATTCGTGATTTGAGCAAGTCTTGAGCATTTCCCCCTTGATCTTGTTACTCTTGGAGGTTGGAGACTCCTAGGCGGTAGGAGTGCTCCGGTGAGGAATCAACCTGTGATTTATCCCCCGGAAAGTTTGTGAAGGTTTGAAGGCCGCCTCAAGGCCTACCACTAGTGGTTGGGAATCGCCTTCGTGGTGATATCTCAAGGAGAATAGGGTGAGCCTTTGTGGCGTTGCTGTGCCTTCGTGGTAACATCCACCTCTCTAACGGTGACTAGCTTCCCTCCAAGGAAGTGAACATCGGGATACATCCTCGTTTCCGTGACTTTGGTTATCCCTAACCCTATCTCCTTACTTATGGTTTACTTTGGTTACTTGAGCATATATTCACTATATATTATTGTCCTCATTATATTGTGTTGGCTATTTCCTTGTAAAGATTAATTATTTAGGCCTACACTTTATATCCCGCAATTCATACTTGCTACTATTGATATATCTTGTGTTTAGTGTGAATTGCTAACTTGTGTCATACACTTCCACATCTTGTGATATTGCTCAAGTAAGTTTGTGTAACTTACTTGTGCTTGTTAGTATCCGCTTAATTTATTTCCGCATTAGGATATTCCCAAATCCGTAAAAGACTTTGAAACACCTATTCACCCCCCTCTAGGCGACATCGTGGTCCTTTCACCTGCGTTGAGCATGAACATTATATCTGGATCTTGTTTATTGTGAGACGGTTATTCATTTAAATTAGAGAATAATGGTTGTTCTATTTATATGAGTAATATCTTTTATGGTCATGCACTCAATGTGAATGGTTTATTCTTGTTGAATCTTGATCGTAGTGATACACATATTCATAACATTGAAGCCAAAAGATGCAAAGTTAATAATGATAGTACCACTTTCTTGTGGCAGTGCCGCTTAGGTCATATTGGTGTAAAACGCATGAAGAAGCTCCATGCGGATGGACTTTTGGAATCACTCGATTTTGAATCTCTTGATACATGCGAACCATGCCTCATGGGCAAGATGACTAAAACCCCTTTCTCCGGTATAATGGAGCGGGCAAGTGACTTGTTGGAAATCATACATACTGATGTGTGTGGTCCAATGAGTGTTGAGGCGCGCGGTGGATATCATTATTTTCTTACCCTCACTGATGATTTGAGTAGATATGGGTATATTTACTTATTGAAACACAAGTCTGAAAGGTTTGAAAAGTTCAAGCAATTTCAGAGTGAAGTAGAGAATCATCGTAACAAGAAGATAAAGTTTCGATGATCTGATCGTGGTGGAGAATATCTGAGTTATGAGTTTGGCACGTATTTAATACAGTGTGGAATTGTTTCACAACTTACGTCACCTGGAACACCACAGCGTAATGGTGTGTCCGAGCGTCGTAATCATACTCTATTAGATATGGTGCGATCTATGAAGTATCTTACTGATCTGCCACTATCATTTTGGGGTTATGCATTAGAGACAACCGCATTCACTTTAAATAGGGCACCATCTAAATCCATTGAGACGACACCGTATGAATTATGGTTTGGCAAGAAACCTAAGCTGTCGTTTCTTAAAGTTTGGGGCGGCGACGCTTATGTGAAAAGGCTTCAACCTGATAAGCTCGAACCCAAAGCGGACAAGTGCGTCTTCATAGGATACCCTAAGGAAACAGTTGGGTACACCTTCTATCTTAGATCCGAAGGCAAGGTCTTTGTTGCCAAGAATGGATCCTTTCTATAGAAGAAGTTTCTCTCGAAAGAATTGAGTGGGAGGTAGGTAGAACTTGATGAGGTTGTTGAACCGTCACTTCAGTTGGAGAGTAGCACGGCGCAGAAACATGTTTCTGCGGCTCCTACACCAAGTGAAGAGGAAGCTAATGATGATGATCATGAAACTTCAGATCAAGTTACTACCGAGCCTCGTAGGTCGACAAGGACTCGTACTGCCCCTGAGTGGTACGGCAATCCTGTCTTGGAGGTCATGTTGTTAGACAACAGTGAACCTACGAGCTATGAAGAAGCGATGGTGGGCCCGGACTCCGACAAATGGCTAGAGGCCATGAAATCCGAGATAGGATCCATGTATGAAAACAAAGTGTGGACTTTGGAGGACTTACCGTATGATCGCAAGGCCATACAAAACAAATGGATCTTCAAGAAAAAGACGGACGCGGACGGTAATGTCACCGTCTATAAAGCTTGACTCGTTACAAAAGGGTTTTCACAAGTTCAAGGAGTTGACTACGATGAGACTTTCTCTCCCGTAGCGATGCTTAAGTCCGTCAGGATTATGTTAGCAATAACTGCATTTTTCGATTACGAGATCTGGCAGATGGATGTCAAAATAGTGTTCCTTAATGGTTTCGTTAAGGAAGAGTTGTATATGATGCAACCGGAAGGTTTTGTCGATCCTAAAAATGCTGACAAAGTTTTCAAACTCCAGCGATCCATTTATGGACTGGTGCAAGCATCTCAGAGTTGGAATCTTCATTTTGATGAGGTGATCAAAGCGTATGGGTTCATACAAGTTTATGGAGAAGGTTGTATTTACAAGAAAGTGAGTGGGAGCTCTATAGCGTTTCTAATATTATATGTGGATGACATATTACTGATTGGAAACAATGTAGAACTTTTGGAAAGCGTGAAGATATATTTGAACAAGAGTTTTTCAATGAAATACCTCGGAGAAGCTGCTTACATATTAGGCATCAAGATCTATAGAGATAGATCAAGACGCTTGATAGGACTTTCACAAAGCACATACCTTGATAAGGTTTTGAAGAAGTTCAAAATGGATCTGTCCAAGAAAGGGTTCTTGCCTGTCCTGCAAGGTGTGAAGTTGAGTAAGACTCAATGCCCAACGACTACAGAGGATAGAGAAAAGATGAGTTTCATCCCCTATGCCTCAGCCATAGGCTCTATCATGTATGCAATGCTGTGCACAAGATCAGATGTGAGCCTTGCCATAAGTATGGCTGAAAGGTTTCAAAGTGATCCAGGAGTGGAACACTGGACATCGGTCAAGAATATCCTTAAGTACCTAAAGAGGACCAAGGAAATGTTTCTCGTTTATGGAGGTGATCAAGAGCTCGTCGTAAAGGGTTACGTCGATGCTAGCTTTGACACAGATCCGGATGACTCTAAGTCTCAAACCGGATACGTATTTATTCTGAATGGTGGAGCGGTAAGCTGGTGCAGTTCCAAGCAAAGCGTGGTAACAGATTCTACATGTGAAGCGGAGTACATAGCTGCTTCGGAAGTGGCAAAGGAAGGAGTCTGGATGAAGCAGTTCATGACAGATCTCGGAGTTGTGCCCAGTGCACTGGATCCGATGACTCTCTTGTGTGATAACACTAGTGCAGTTGCTCTAGCCAAAGAGCCCAGGTTTCACAAGAGGACCAGACATATAAAGCAGCGCTTCAATTCCTTCCGTGATTACATCAAGGAGGAGGACATAAATATTTGCAAAGTACATACTGTTGGGGAACGTTGCATGGGAAACAAAAAATTTCCTACGCACACGTAAGATCTATCCATGGAGATGCATAGCTACGAGAGGGGGAGTGTATCTACATACCCTTGTAGATCGCTAAGCGGAAGCATATATAGCGCGGTTGATGTAGTCATACGTCTTCATAATCCAATCGCGATCCGTCCCGATCTAGCGCCGAACCGACGGCACCTCCTCGTTCAGCACACGTGCGGCTCGATGACGTCTCCGCCTCCTTGATCTAGCAAGCGAGGGTGGAGAAGTAGATGGGATCTCAACCAGCACGACGGCATGGTGGAGATGGTGGTGTAGCAGTACCAGCTGGGCTACGCCAAGCGCCTCCGGAACTACGAACGAGGAAGAACGGGAGAAACGGGAGGGTGAGGGCTGCCTCAAGGGATACGACTTGATGCGTTCAGACCTCCCCTCCACTATTTATAGGAGGCAAGGGGGAGGAGGGAGGCGCAGCCCTAACCCCTCCACCAAGGGAGGTGGCGGCGGCGGCCAGGAGGGAGGAGTCCTCCCTCCCCAAGGCACCTCCTAGGTGCCTTCCCCTTTACGATTTCCTACCCCCTAGCCGAATGGGCCCTTGGGGCTGGCCCAACAAGGCTAGGATGCCCCCTTACAGCCCATGCACGTCCTAGGGGCTGGAGGGACCCTTCCGGACTCATTCGGAACCCTCTGGAACCTTCCGGAAGCTTCCCGATACAATACTGGAAAAACTCGAAAAATTTCCGGTAGCCAAAATATGACTTCCCATATATAAATCTTTACCTCCGGACCATTCCGGAGCTCCTCGTGATGCCTGGAATATCATCTGGGACTCCGAACAACATTCGTTCACCAACGTACATATCCCAATACTACTCTAGCGTCACCGAACATTAAGCGTGCGGACCCTACGGGTTCGAGAATCATGTACACATGACCGAGACATCTCTCCGGTCAATAACCAATAGCGGGACCTAGATGCCCATATTGGTTCCTACATATTCCACGAAGATCTTCATTGGTCGAACCACGATGCCAAGGATTCAATCAATCCCGTATGCAGTTCCCTTTGTCTAGCGGTATGTTACTTGCCCGAGATTCGATCGTCGGTATCTCCATACCTAGTTCAATCTCGTTACCGGCAAGTCTCTTTACTCGTTCCGTAATACAAGATCCCGTGACTAACTCCTTAGTCACATTGCTTGCAAGCTTCTTGTGATGCTGTATTAACGAGTGGGCCCAGAGATACCTCTCCGTCATACGGAGTGACAAATCCCAGTCTCGATCAATGCCAACCCAACAGACACCCTCGGAGATACCTGTAGAGCATCTTTATGATCACCCAGTTACGTTGTGACGTTTGATACACACAATGCATTCCTCTGGTGTCAGGGAGTTGCATGATCTCATGGTCATAGGAACAGATACTTGACATGAAGAAAGCAGTAGCAATAAACTAATACGATCAAATGCCATGCTTACGGTTGGGTCTTGTCCATCACATCATTCTCCTAATGATGTGACCCCGTTATCAAATGACAACTATTGTCTATGGTTAGGAAACCTTAACCATCTTTGATCAACGAACTAGTCTAGTAGAGGCTCACTAGGGACATGGTGTTGTCTATGTATCCACACATGTATCTGAGTTTCCGATCAATACAATTCTAGCATGGATAATAGACGTTTATCATTGATACATCTCCAACGTATCTATAATTTTTGCTTGTTCCATGCTGTTATATTATCATTCTTGGATGTTTTACAATCATTTTATTACGACATTATATCATTTTTTGGGACTAACCTATTGACATAGTGCCAAAGTGCCAGTTGCTGTTTTTGCTTATTTTTTACTTCGCAGAAAATCAATACCAAACAGAGTCCAATCGCGACGAAACTTTTTGGAGATTTTTTCTAGACCAGAAGACACCCAGTGGGCCAAACAACTGCCGGAGAGGTGGGCTGTGGAGAGCACAACCCACCAGGGCGCACCAGGGGGCCCCGGCGCGCCCTGATGGGTTGTGCCCTCCTCGGCCCCCTTCCGCACCGCCTCTGATGCCTATAAATTCTCAAATATTCGGAAAACCCTAGGGGAGTCGACGAAACACAATTCTAGCCGCCGCAAGTTCCAGAACCGCGAGATCCAATCTAAACACCATCACGGAGGGGTTCATCTTCCTCATAGGTGCCTCTCCGATGATGCATGAGTAGTCCACCATAGACATACGGGTCCATATGCAATAGCTGGATGGCTTCTTCTCTCTCTCTCTCTTATGATTCTCAATACAATGGTCTCTTGGAGATCTATTTGATGTAAACTTTTGCGGTGTGTTTGTTGGGATCTGATGAATTTTGAGTTCATGATCAATTTCTATCCATGAATATTATTTGAGTCTTCTTTGATCTCTTATATGCATGATTGCTTATAGCATCGTATTTATTCTTCGAATCTTTGGTTTAGTTAGGCCGACTAGATCGATTTTTCTTGCCATGGGAAGAGGTGCTTTGTGATGGGTTCGATCTTGCGGTGTTCTTTCCCAGTGACAGAAGGGGCAGCAAGACACGCATGTATCGTTGCTATTAAGGATAACAAGATGGGGTCTATTCCTACATGAATAGATCTTGTCTACATCATGTCATCGTTCTTATTGCATTACTCCATTTTTCCATGAACTTAATACACTAGATGCATGCTGGATAGCGGTCGATGTGTGGAGTAATAGAGGTAGATGCAGGCAGGAGTCGGTCTATCTATCTTGGACGTGATGCCTATATAATGATCATCGCCTTGGATATCGTCATGACTATTCGATTTTCTATCAATTGCCCAACAGTAATTTGTTCACCCACCGTGCGCTATACTCATGAGAGAAGCCACTAGTGAACCCTACTGCCCCCGGGTCTACTTTTCCATCATATTGCTTTCCGATCTACGTTTTTGCAATCTTTGTTTTCAGATCTACAAAACCAAAAACCCAAAAACATATTGCTGCATATTTACTCTTTTTATTTATGTTCTTGAGAGATCTATCTCTCCCATCTATCACTACCTAATCTATCTTATTACCGTAGAGAGATTGACAACCTCTCTTTCACGTCGGGTCGCAAGTATTTGTTGTTTGTTGTGCAGGTGCTGCTTATTGGGTGGTGGTGATCATCCTACTGGTTTGATAACCTTGGTTTCATAACCGAGGGAAATACTTACCGTCTCTGTGCTGCATCATCCCTTCCTCTTTGGGGAAATATCGACGCAGTCTCAAGCCACGTCAAAGGAATTTCTGGCGCCGTTGCCGGGGAGGAAGCGGTCTCTTCTACGTGCCTATCGTAGGCGCCGAGGGGACTCCATCATCATCTACCAGGTTCCTAATCACAAATCTCATCTCCTTGCAATTACATTATTTGCCATTTGCCTCTCGTTTTCCTCTCCCCCCACTTCACCAATTTGCCATTTAATTCGCCCTCTTTTCTGTTTGCCTTTTTGCTTGTTTGCTATCTTTGCTTGTGTTGCCATGTGCTTTCTATTTGCTTGCATCTTCGCTTGCTAAAAATCTATTGACATGGATCCTCATCCACTTGCTAATCTTTTCAAAAGACCAAATTATGATGAACCAATTTCTAGTGAGTTGAGTGCACTAGATTATCTCTATGAAGTTTTGTTTGAAAATCATGAATCTGAAATTTTTGATGAAGTGTTGAAAGAAGAAATTTATAGGGTGATTCATGATAGTTCCTTGAATGATGAGCATGATTGCAATGTTGCTAGTATGAATTCTCTAAATATCCATGATGCTAATGATATGCAAAGCCACAAGCTTGGGGATGCTATGTTTGATGAAGATGATATTTCTAGTCCCCCAAGTTTTGATGAGCAAATTTATTATGATGATTGCATGCCTCCTATTTATGATGATGGTGATGACACGTATGCTATACTGAGTAATGATAACCATGAAACTTATCATCATGGTTTTAATTTGCAATGTGGTTATGTCAATCAAGTGTCTCATGATAGTTATTTTGTTGAGTTTGCTCCAACTACCATGGATGATAAGGAATTTGCTTATGTGGAGAGTAATGAAAATTCTATGCTTGTGCATCGTGAAAAGAATGATTTATGTGATAGTTATATTGTTGAATTCCTTCATGATGCTACTGAAATTTATTATGAGGGAGGAACATATGCTTGTAGGAATTGCAATAATATCAAGTTTACTCTCTATGTGTTCAAGGTTTTGAAGTTATGCTTGTTTTGCCTTCCTATGCTAGTTGATTCTTGTTCCCATAAATTGTTTGCTCACAAAATCCCCATGCATAGGAAGTGGGTTAGACTTAAATGTGTTTGTCATGCTATTCATGATGATCTTTTGCATATTTCAAGTACTACTTTTTATGTGAGCATCATTGAAATCATTATGCCTAGCTAGGGGCGTAAAACGATAGCGCTTGTTGGGAGGCAACCCAATGAATAAATTTATTTTTTCTTTTTACTTTCTGTTTTTCAGTGTTGACACAATTATGCCTCTGTTATGATTGTGTTTTTTATGGTTTATTTAGTGTTTGTGCCAAGTAAAGCCTTTAGGAGGATTCATAGGATGAGTAGAAGCGATGCTGAATCTGAAACAGAAACTTTGTGTCCAGTATATGAATTTTCATTTTTTGCTGGAACGTGATCTTGAGCTGAAATTTTAACACAGTGTTTCTATAAAAATTCCTTACATTTTACTAATTTTTCCGAATTTTTATAGTTACATAAGTATGGGTAGAGTACAGATTACTACAGACTGTTCTGTTTAAGACAGATTCTGTTTTCGTTGCATTGTGTGCTTGTTTTGATGAATCCATGGGTTATATTGAAGGGTATGAGTCATGGTAAAGTTAAAATACAGTTGGTATAATGCAATAATAAAATATGAATGGGTTTGCAACAATACCTAAATAGTGATTTGCTTTATTATACTAACGGATCTCACGAAGATTTTGTTGAGTTTTGTGTGATTGAAGTTTTCAAGTTTTGGGTGAGATCACGATGGATGAAGGAATAAGGAGTAGCAAAAGCCTAAGCTTGGGGATGCTACCGCAACCCCAAGATATATCCAAAGAGAAACAAGCAACTAAGCTTGGGGATGCCCCCGAGTGGCATCCCCTCTTTATTCTAACGACCATCGGTATTTTACTTGGAGCTATATTTTTATTCGTCACATATCATGAGTTTTGCTTGGAGCGTCTTGTATCTTTGCTTGCTTTGTTTGTTAGTTTTTCTTTTTTATCCTTGCTGGACACACCTATTTGAGAGAGCCACAATCATGCTATGATTTGTTAGAATAGCTCTATGTGCTTCACTTAAACTTTTTGAGCTATAGAAATTGCTCTAGTGCTTCACTTATATATTTTTGAGCACGGTGTGCTTGGAAACTTTTGTAGAAATACTCTCATGCTTCACTTAGATTAATTTGAGAGTTATTAAATTTTGAAGAAATCCTCTCATTCTTTACTTATACCTTTTTGAGAGGTAAAATATTTATGCTCATGTGCTTCACTTAAATTTGTTTGAGCTTGCCAAAAAGCAATGGCAATATATGAAACTAGTCCCAAAGTGATAAATATCCAAGGAGGATATAATAAAAACTTTCATGAAGATCATTGGACAAATTAAACTTGATTCCTTGTAATAGTTTTGAAACATAATGATAGTAATATGTGAGTCATGTTAGTGAGAAATTATGCTTAGTAGGAATATTGGTGTTAAGGTTTGTGATTCCCTATGCATGCACGAAAGTCAATAGTTATGCAATGAAGTTACATCCTACTTGTGGTGCATTATTTGGTGTTAGTTATGTTCAATGCTCACTTATGTGATTTTCTGTTTTTTGGTTTGGTTACTGTCGTGGGAACGAGCCTGACAGTAGAAGATAGGGGTACGAAGGGAGAGGGCAGAGTCCTAGCTACGGCGAGGGTGTACACACAGATGTACGAGTTCATGCCCCTCTCGTGGAGGTAACAGCCCTATGTCTCGGTGCTCAGGAGCTTTTCTGTCGTGTGGAATATAGGAGTTACAGGGTGAGAACCCCTGTGCCAGAGGGGAGGGGCGGCTTATATAGAGTGCGCTGCCCTTCATAATGTTCGGCATCTAAGGGTGTGATCGTGGCTATAAAGATGAACGTTACTGGTAACGTATGTAATAAATGCTACTTATGATCTAGACAAACGCCTGCCCGCTGGCCTCCCTGGGGTGGCTTCTGACCTTCTGTGGTCGACTGTCTCCTAGTTCTTGTCGAGTGGAACGTACCCGTCGAGTGGATGAAGAAACCTCCGAGTGGATGTTGTCGAGTGACTTGTACGTCTTGGTGATTTCAGTCGGAGACTTCCTTGTAGTCCTTAAGTTTGATAGGGCAGTGTCTTTGGGTAGGGCATGTAGGTCAGGCCTATGACCCTACCCTAGGTACATAACCCCATCATTAGCCCCCGAATGGATCGGGGTTCGAGTGAAAAAGGGATCGACGCGGGTTCTGATAAGACACAAAAATTCCGAGTGCATTTTAGGGCTTCACTGAAAACCACGTCGATTGGAACCTTTGACAGTCATCCTGATCGATTCTGTCTTGAAATGTATCCGAGTGAATTCCAGCGCAAAATCCGGTCCAAGTGGCCAGCAGGGTCCTCTGATGTGACGGGTCGCTTCGTCAGGCCCGGATTTCACGGTATTCGAAAATTGGGTAAGCGCGCGCCGTGCGACGATGACGCAACGACTGGGGCAAGTGGGAGCACGACGCCTCGATTTTCGCACCGCCATTTTCGCCACGTACCGCTCTTCCTCTGAAATCGGGATACCCAGAGATCTGGCGGGTCCACATGTCAGTGACCCACTCGGGCGGATATAAGAGGTGACGGCACCGGGGCCGGTACAGTGTTTCTCCCCCAAATCTTCACTTCTCCTACGCCTCCCCTGCTCCACGAGCGCCGCTCGACTCCGCCTCGACGACCGCCACCACGATGACGAAGAGCAAAACGGAGAAGCTCGAGCGCGCCAAGAAGGGAGGAGCCAAGGCGAAGAAGCCGTCGGGCGCCCGATTCACGGCGCCGCCGGGGTGGATCCAAGGAGATTTCCTCCCATCGACCGTCAAGGCAGAGGACGTCCAGAACCTTGTCGACGACGGGCTGGTTGCTGAAGGGTCGTGGAGGCTGTCGGAGGGGGAGCCTGAGCCGGAGCCGCGCGACGGCGAGCGAGTCCTCCTCCTCACGCACGTCGAGCGAGGTTTTTCTATGCCTCCCCTTCCATTCATCTGCGGTTTCTTGAACTTTTTCAGAGCGCAACTCCACCACTTTCCTCCGAATGCCATCTCGTACCTAGCTGCGTTCATCACCATGTGCGAGTGTTTCCTGGGTTGTCCTCCTCACTGGGGCTTATTCAAGCACATATTCACCATTCGGTCCCAATGTGTCAAAAAAGCCAATCCTAGTGATAGTAAGACCAATGTCATCCAGCTATGCGGTGGTCTGGGGCTTCAGAAGAGGGGTAGGAGTTCGTTTCCGTCAATGACTTTTCCTGATTCTGTTCGGGCCTGGCAGTCGACATGGTTTTACTGCAAAGATGTTGCATCCCCCAATATGTCGACTGGTCTTCCCCCTTTCACTTTGGATCGACCTACTACTCCCAGAACACTGAGTGTGGCTAAGGGAGAGAAAGTCCAGGTTGGGATTCTAGTGAATGCAGTAGTAGATCTGGTCCGTGGCGGAGTGACTGGTATGGATCTCTTAGAGACGTTTCTCAGTCGATGAATCCAGCCTCTTCAAGCCAGGGATCACACTATGTGGCATTATTCGGGCCCCGAGGATTCCACTCGGTCCCATCCAGAGGAAGTTTCCGACGAGACCGTTGCTCAGTGGCTCAGGAGCATCACCGGAGCCTGTGATAATCCTCTGGGAGCCAAGCGAATCTTGCCCTTCTCTGCTTTGAACCCACCGACGAACCTGGTGGGTTATATCTTTGTCGAGTGCTTTCATATTTTGTCGAGTGACTGCGTCCTCAGTCGACTGACTTCACAGTTTGTATCCTGCAGGAGTTTACGAACATGTACTCGCCCGTGCCAAATGGGGAGCAGCCTGAGGACGGAGAAGAGAGCGCATGCGACCGCAGACGTCGACTACGCCGACGACAGTGAGGGCAGCGACGACGACCTGGAAGAGATTGAGGAAGGCGAAGTAGAGGCCCAGGCTCCTTCGCATGTCGAGCGTCGAACCAAGCTGCGTGAAGACCCGGAGGCCGCCCCAAGCAAGACTTTAGCATCAAGCACCAGGAACCCAAAGCGAGACCGTGCCGCGACATTAGGGTCGACTGAAAAAGCTGCGAAACAGCTCAGGCCGGACGCACCAAAACCCCGGAAGGCTCTGCCCCGCATAAAGATCACCGTGCCTGTCGCCTCAACGTGAGTGTTTATTTTCCTTTTCTGCTGTTATGAAACTTCATGTCTTTGCTGACCGAGTGAAACTTATTTCCCAGAGCTGCTACCTCGGTGACATCGCCTCAGCGGGATGAGGGGGATCACATGGAAGTGGCACTCCTGACGCGGCCACCTCCCAACGAGGTATAATAAATCTTCACTGTAGACTGTTTTTTCGAAGGCAATTCGTCGAATGAAGGGGTTAATGTTGTCGATTGACAGTTGACGATGTCATCCAATTGGAAGACGACGAGGAGCCGCAGCAGGGTGCTGAGGGTGAAGTTGGGGCCTTGGACACTCCACGCGTACGCACTCGGAGAACATCATCAGAACAGGCAACACGTGGGTCGACTGTTGCGTCCTCTCGAGATCTTGGTGATTCTTCCCGAGTTAGAACTGATCCTATGGCTCCGCTGTCGAGTGCCCCACCAGCGACTTCGACTCTTGTGACCTCAGTGCCGATTGGGCAGCCTCAAGCACTTCTCATGACTTCAACTGCAGTACCGACTCATCTGGCGCCTGCATACCCTCTGTACCACGTTCCAGAAGACCAGACTGGAGCTGCCAAAGAGGCCATGATCCAGGCTGGGCAAATGATGTTGCGAACGAAGGAGGCGTACGAGGCCAGCAAGTTAGCCTATGATGCCAGTTCAGCGCTTCAAGCCAATGTCCGAGTAAGTTCGATTGTAAGTTCATTTCCGATTGAATTCCTGTTCGTCTTGACTTTACACCCACTGGGTGTTTTCTCCAGATGCATACTTGCTTGTTTTTTTCTCGAGTAGATCGGGTCTTAGTCGAGTGGTTTTTGGTCCAGTGGGGGCACGCTGAGTGCACCCACTGGGTGTAGTCCCCGAGGCCGCTGTCGAATGGCGAAGACGTCGGCAGGGGTCTTAAATTTGTGTTTATAGTTGACTTTCACTCGACTGGACAAACCTGGTCGAGTGGTAGTAGGTCCAGTGGGGGCACGCTGAGTGCACCCACTGGGTGTAGTCCCCGAGACCGCCGTCGAGTGCTTGCCTCGGCAGGGGTCTGATAGAGATAATGGTTGCATGTTTGCTTCTTTTGTTTATACTCGGACAGGTCGGACCTGGTCGAGTGATTTTGTATCCAGTGGGGGCACGCTGAGTGCACCCACTGGGTGTAGTCCCCGAGACTACTGTCGATCGTTTACGATGGGCAGTAGTCTTAAGAACTTTGGATTCGGAGTCCTTTTTCATACTTGGAGTACAGTTGTCACCTGTCCTGCAGGTTTCATGGACATCATTTCCATCAACCATGATATGACGCTTTGCAGGGGTGTGGGGTGGGGGGGCAGGGCGCCATCCAGTCGACTGGACATGTTCTTTTCCACTCGGGAGTGAAAAAACATTATCGTCGACTGAACTACTTCTTTGCTGATTTCAGAAAGCCTGTGGGCTCGGGACCAAGTATGTCGAGCTGGAGAAGGAAAAGAATCGACTTCTGCTGGATCTGGAGCTGACGAATAACAACCTGGACCGTGCATAGACTGAACTGAAGACCTTGGGAGGTAATCCTTGTCGATCAATTGCATTATTACTTTCATCTTCCATCCTTTGAACCGAGTGAATCCACTCGAACAAACGTACGTGATGAGAACCGCCGACTCCAAGCGCGACTCAACAATGCTATTTCTTTAGATACCATGAAGAAGGCGCTTGAAGACACGGACAAGGCACTCGCCGACGCTCAGAAGGTGGCGAGGGAGAAAACTGAAGCTGCTGAGAAGAAACTTGCCGCGGCCAGCAAATTGGAAGAAGAGAATACCAAACTCAAGCAGGAACGGGCCGATTGGATCAAAAAGCTCGAACTGCAGACCAAGAGAAGGAGTGCTCTGGAGCAATACCTAGGAGACTTCGCGAAGAAGATGTTCGGCATGCTTGAAGGTAGCTTTCCTCTGATGTGTGAATTTCTTTGATTTCTTCAGAAGGGCAATGTGATCATCTTTTCGCTTTCTCTTCGCGCAGAATTCTGTCAAGATTTTGAGAAGGAAACTGAAGAGATTGAGCCAAATCTGGATCCCACCAAGTCACCTGTCGGGGACGCCGTGGCCATGGACATGTTTTGACTTGAAGCTCGTCTCAGGAATGTCCAAGGTTATGTCACTCGACTGAGGGCTGCGTTGGAGAAGGTCGACAAGGAATTGTGGCCTGAAGACTCCCTCCATACTGACCTCGAGTCAATGATGACCCGCCTCAATGAGATCCCTGGTCAAGTGCAGGCATGGAAGAAATCCGCCGCTCGCTGCGGTGCTGATGTCGCACTTTCACTCGTCCGGGTTCATTGCAAGGAGGCCAGGGAGGACAAACTGAAGGCTCTCCGAGTGATCAACACAAAGAAACTCCAATTTGAAGACTTCATGGAGACCTTCATTGAAGCAGCCACTCGGATTGCTGACGGGATTGATTTGGACACCTTCGTCGAGCCGGCGAGCCCTACTGGTGCTTGAAAAATACTTTGCTCATAATTAAAACTTTATTTGCCTCGGTATGCCGAGTGATGGTGTAACCGATTAAGACTTCGTTCAGGCCCTGGGCCTGAGTACTTCCCTTTGCGCGAACAATTTTTTGCTGCGCTAAAAACTTTGGATTTATCTGCATTTTGCTGTCAATCCTTTGTTTGGCTGAATTTTGTTTTGCTCCCGAAAAGGAACGGATGTTCAGCATTCAGTAGAATTTCAGACTTAGGCGGAGATTGGTTCGCAGCTAAGTCCCCGAGTAAAAGGAATTTTATTCCCTCGGAAAGATTTTTTAACTTAGGCGAAGACTGATTCGCAGCTAAGTTTCCGAGTGAATGGAATGCTATCCACTCGGAAGGGTTTTTAACTTAGGCGAAAGCTGGTTCGCAGCTAAGCCCCCGAGTGAGAGGATCGCTCATCACTCGGAGAAGTTTTGAACTTAGACGAAGGCTGGTTCGCGGCTAAGTTTCCGAGTGAATGGAATGCTATCCACTCGGAAGGGTTTTAACTTAGGCGAAAACTGGTTCGCAGCTAAGCCCCCGAGTGAGAGGATCGCTCATCACTCGGAGGATTTTTGAACTTAGACGAAGATTGATTCGTGGCTAAGTTTCCGAGTGAATGGAATGCTATCCACTCGGAAGGGTTTTTAACTTAGGCGAAAACTGGTTCGCAGCTAAGCCCCCGAGTGAGAGGATCGCTCGTCACTCGGAGAAGTTTTGAACTTAGACGAAGACAGGTTCGCGGCTAAGTTTCCGAGTGAATGGAATGCTATCCACTCGGAAGGGTTTTGAACTTAGGCGAAAGCTGGTTCGCAGCTAAGCCCCCGAGTGAGAGGATCGCTCGTCACTCGGAGAAGTTTTGAACTTAGACGAAGACTGGTTCGCGGCTAAGTTTCTGAGTGAATGGAATGCTATCCACTCGGAAGGGTTTTTAACTTAGGCGAAAGCTGGTTCGCAGCTAAGCCCCCGAGTGAGAGGATCGCTCGTCACTCGGAGAAGTTTTGAACTTAGACGAAGACTGGTTTGCAGCTAAGTTTCTGAGTGAATGGAATACCATTCACTCGGAAGGGTTTTTAACTTAGGCGAAAACTGGTTCGCAGCTAAGCCCCCGAGTGAGAGGATCGCTCGTCACTCAGAGAAGTTTTTAAATGCGTAATTGTGCGATCGGAATCGACAATAGACTGCAGGAGTCATAACTTTTAACAAACGACACTGTCTGGAGTACTTTTATTTCATCAAAATAACTGAGTCGTCAAGTATAAAAACGTCAAAGCAAATCCGCGTTCCAAGCGCGCGGCTCATCGATATTCTTTTTGAGGTTGAAGAGGTGGTAGGCCCCATTGTTCAGCACTTTGGTGACGACGAAAGGGCCTTCCCACGCCGGGGCCAGTTTGTGAGGTCGCTGCTGATCCACTCGGAGCACAAGATCACCTTCATGGAACGACCGGCTCTTGACGTGCCTCGCATGGAAGCGGCGCAGATCTTGCTGATATACAGTCGACCGAATCAGAGCCATCTCACGTTCTTCTTCGAGGAGATCAACACCATCTTGTCGTGCTTGCTCAGCTTCAGCTTCAGAATATAGGTCTACTCGGGGAGAATTGTGAAGGACATCACTTGGCAAAACGGCTTTGGCTCCATACACCAAGAAGAAAGGAGTGCGTCCGGTCGACCGGTTAGGAGTCATCCTCAAGCCCCACAGAACAGACGGCAATTCAGTGACCCAAGCTCCAGCTGCATGATCGAGGTCTCGCATGAGCCGAGGTTTCAGCCCTTGAAGGATAAGGCCGTTCGCTCGCTCAGCTTGACCGTTTGACTGGGGGTGCACAACGGATGCGTAATCCACCCGAGTGCCTTGAGAGGAGCAAAAGTGTCTGAACTCTTCCGAGTCAAAGTTTGATCCATTGTCTGTAATGATACTGTGGGGAACTCCATACCGGAAAGTTATCTCTTTCATGAATTTGATAGCAGTTCGAGCGTTCAGCTTCTTGATGGGTTTGGCTTCAATCCACTTAGTGAACTTGTCGACTGTTACAAGCAAGTGAGTGAATCCACTCTGTCCTGTTCGAAGGGGACCAACCATATCCAAACCCCATACTGCAAACGGCCAGACAAGTGGAATAGTTTTCAAGGCAGACGCAGGTTTGTGTGATAGATTCGAATAGAATTGGCATCCTTCACAGTGATCAACAATCTCATTGGCGCGCGGCCAGAAGAAACCAGCTCGGTATGCTTTGGCAACAATTGTCCTAGAGGACGCATGATGACCACAAGTTCCCGAGTGAATCTCCTCCAAAATCAGTTGACCTTCTTCAGGAGAAATACACCGCTGAATCACGCCAGTTATGCTTTCGTTGTAGAGTTGTCCATCCATAACAGTAAAGGCCTTGGATCTGCAGACTATCTGTCGAGCTTCATCTTCGTCATCTGGGAGTTCTCGCCTCAGAATGTATGCAATATAAGGTACTGTCCAATCGGGCGTGATCACCAGAATCTCCATGACCAGATCTATGACCGCTGGTATGTCGACTTCAGTCGGATCAGAGGCGCTCTTTGCTTGCGGGGGCTCTTCAGTGAAGGGATCTTCCTATACCGAAGGAGAATGTAGGTGCTCGAGAAACACGTTGCTGGGGACAGGCTTCCGAGTGGATCCAATCTTTGCTAGCTCATCAGCTGCCTGATTTTTCACTCAGGGAACATGATGGAGTTCCAAACCTTCAAACTTCTTCTCAAGCTTCCTTACTGCGTTGCAGTATCCAGTCATAGCAGGGTTCCTGACATCCCACTCTTTCATCACCTGATTGACCACCAAATCAGAGTCACCGTAAACCATCAGGCGCCGGACGCCGAGTGAGATGGCCATATGCAACCCGTACAGGAGTGCTTCATATTCAGCTTCATTGTTGGAAGAATCAAAGTGAATCTGCAGGACATAACTGAGTTTGTCGCCTCTTGGGGACACCAATACTACACCAGCACCAGACCCATTCAGCATCTTAGAGCCGTCAAAGAACATGGTCCAGTGTGCCGAGTGAATTTGGATCGGCTGCTGCTGTTCAATCCACTCGGCCAGGAAATCAGCAAGAGCTTGAGACTTGATTGCCTTTTTCGCTTCAAACTTGATGTCAAAATAAAGGAGCTCAATAGCCCATTTAGCCACTCGACCAGTCGCGTCTCGATTGTTGATAATCTCAGACAACGGAGCATCACTGATGACTGAAATTGAGTGATCCTGGAAGTAGTGTGCCACCTTCTTTGCTGACAGATATATACCATATACGAGCTTCTGGTAATGTGGATACCTTTGCTTTGAAGGAGTCAACACTTCAGAAATGTAATAAACAGGTCGCTAGACCTTGTAAGCTTTGCCTTCCTCTTCCCGCTCGACAGTGAGAACTGTACTGACGACCTGATTAGTGGCCGCGATGTACAGGAGCAAGGGCTCTTTGCTGTGTGGAGCACCAAGCACCGGCTGGGTGGAAAGCAGGGCTTTGAGCCCAACAAACGCTGCTTCAGCTTCTGGAGTCCACCCGAATGTATCAGACTTCTTCATCAGTCGGTATAAAGGCAATGCCTTCTCACCGAGACGAGTAATGAACCGACTCAACGCTGCTAGGCAACCTGTGAGCTTCTGGACATCGTGCACACGCCCAGGGCTTTTCATTCGGGTGATGGCACTGATCTTTTCAGGATTGACGTCGATTCCTCGTTCGGAAACGATAAAACCGAGTAACTTGCCACCAGGAACACCGAAAGTGCACTTAGTTGGGTTTAACTTGATATCGTATCTCCTCAAGTTGGCGAATGTCTCAGCCAAGTCAGACAACAGGTCGGAACCTTTGTGAGACTTGACGACAATATCATCCATGTACGCTTCGACATTCCGAGGGATCTGATCAAGCAAACATTTTTGAATCATGCGCATGAAAGTAGCGCCAGCATTTTTCAAACCAAAAGGCATGGTGATGTAACAAAAACACCCGAAAGGGGTGATGAAGGATGTCTTTATTTCATCTGGACCAAACAGACGGATCTGATGGTAGCCAGAGTAAGCATCAAGAAAAGATAGACGCTCGCACCCCGCAGTTGAGTCGACAATCTGATCAATGCGGGGGAGCGGAAAATGGTCTTTCGGGCACACCCGATTGATATGTTTGAAGTCAATACACATGCGGAGTGACTTGTCCTTCTTAGGGACCATGACAACGTTCGATAACCACTCGGAGTGGTAAATCTCACGTATAAACTTAGCCGCTAAGAGACGAGCCACTTCCTCGCCGATTGCTTTTCGCTTCTCTGCTGCCGACCGACGCAAGTGCTCCTTCACAGGCTTGGCCTTCGGGTCGACTCTCAGTCTGTGCTCAGCCAGTTCCCTAGGTACACCCGGCATGTCATCAGGCTTCCATGCGAAGATGTCCCAGTTCTCACGGAGGAACTGGATGAGCTCGGCTTCCTATTTGCTGTCGAGTGTCGTTGAGATGTTGGTTGGGGCAGCACTAGGATCTGTCGGGTGAATGTGCACTTGTTTCACTTCGCCTGCCGACTGGAAAGCTGACTCGGAGGCAGGCTTCTTGGCACGCAGCAGGTCGGCAGGATCAGCACTCTTCTTGTGCTCTTCCAATTCGACCATAGTCATCTGATGATCGGCGATTTTGGAGCCCTGCTGAAGGCACTCCTCAGCCCTCTGTCGATTGCCAGTGACTGTGATCACACCCTTGGGCCCGGGCATCTTCAGCTTGAGATACACGTAACATGGACGGGCCATGAAACGAGCATAAGCCGGACGGCCAAGGATAGCATGATACGCGCTCTGAAAGTCTACAACTTCAAAAGTCAATTTCTCTTTTCTAAAATTCTTGTCTGTGCCGAATACCACATCCAATGCTATCTGGCCGAGTGACTTGGCCTTCTTCCCAGGGATGACTCCGTGGAACTGCATGTTGCTTTCACTGAGTCGGGACATCGGAATGCCCATCCCCTTTAGGGTATCCGCATACAAAATGTTCAGACCACTCCCTCCATCCATCAAAACTTTGCGGAGTCGAGTGCCTCCCACAACCGGGTCCACCACCAGCGCTTGCCGACCAGGGGTGGCGATATGAGCTGGGTGATCTCTCTGGTCGAATGTGATAGCAGTCTGAGACCACTTGAGGTATGTGGGGGTAGCAGGAACAGTCATGTTGACTTCTCTGTTGATGACTTTCAGTCGACTCTTGCTTTCCACATCAGCAAAAATCAACAGAGTGGCATTGACTTCAGGGAACTCTTCTTTGTCTTCTTCATCCTCCTTTTCAGGATCTTTCTCACTCGACTGACTTTCCTTGAACAGCTGGATCAGCAAACGGCACTGTTGAGTGGTATGCTTCGGCAATATCAAATTGCCCTCTTCATCTTTCTTCGTGTGGATTGCACATGGTAAATCCATAACATCTGTACCCGACTGATTCTTTGACTTCTTGGGGGTAAACTTAGCTTTAGATTTTCCTTTGTTTTTTCCTTGTGTCGCTAGAGCAACCACTTCCACCTGAGCAGGAGCATCAGCTTTGCGCTTCTGCTTCCGACTGGAATTGCCACCACCGGCGTCGTTGTCGACTACTTTTCCTTTGCCGCTACGGAGGCGGTCTTCTTCTTTGCCATTAGCGTACCGAGTGGCAATCTCCATCATTTTACTCAGGGAAATGTCACCTGTCCGCCCAAACTTCAGGTAAAGCTCTCTGTACTTCACACCGGCCTTGAAAGCACAAACAACATGATGCTCGGAAACATTCTCCACTGTGTGATGCAAAGTGGACCAACGCTGAATGTAATCCCTCAAAGACTCATTGGGCTTCTGAACACAATGCTGCAAATCAATCAAACCCTCAGGACGCTTGCAAGTACCCTCAAAGGTACTGATGAACACCCGGGCAAGATCCTCCCAGCAATAGATGCTAGAAGGAGCCAAGCGATTCAACCACGCCCGGGCCAAACCATCCAACATCAAGGACAAATGCTTCATGGCTACGTTGTCATTTCCTCCACCAATCTACACAGCCACTCGGTAATCATCCAACCATGTTTTAGGCTTCGACTCGCCGGAGAACTTGCTTATTCCAGCCGCCAACCTGAAGTTGGGGGGAATCTCTGCAGAGCGAATAGCTCTGCTGAAACACTCGGGACCAGAAACAACGGTACCACTTCCACTCGGATAGTCTCTGTCATTACCATCTCTGTGGGCTCTGCCTCTGTCGATCCGCCTTTGGGCAAGGACATTCCTTGCATCGAACCCAGGATTCCGCTCATCGCCGAACGGGAACCTATCGTCATAGTGCCGGGGCACATGCGATCCACTCCGTGGAGGAGTATGCACTCGACGGCGGTCATCACGGTGATAACGAGGAGCAAAATTGTCTCGCCCCTGATCTTGGTACTGATCTTCACGGTAACATCCTCCTTTGCGACGCAGAGGTGACCCCGGGCTGTGCGCCGACTGAACTGTGTCTGCCCTGGGGGAGTTACTATGCAACCTGTTGCGCGACTGAGAAACAGCCGAATTCTGCTGCTGCGCTGCATCTAGCAACGCTCGGATCTGCTGCAAACCCCTCCCAGCCTCCGAGCGGGACGGCTGAATGGAATCTGCTATCTTCACAGCCGCTGCAACATTCAAAATTGGAGTACGGAAGGCCTTGACATTGTTATGAGAACCAGTCGGAAACAACTGTCGCTGACGTCGACTGGAAACGGGTGGACGCTGGCGGGCACGCTCGTCGAGTGCCTCCTGCATCTCTTTGAGTCGAAGGCGAGTGGCCTCCATGGCCTGAGCCTCAGCAGTCGCACCGATGATAGGAGTATGGAGGATATCCTCATCTCGGCTGTGCTGTTCATTCGACGGTCCTCCAGCTTCGCGTATGTCGCGATTGAAGCCGGGCGGCGGACTCTGATGAGAGCCAGCCATGAGAACCTCCGCCGCAGGATCGTAGCTCTTGCACTCGGAGGGAACGTCAGATGGATCCGACGCCGAGTCGAACACGCCATGAAGTGATTCGGCGGGCTCAATAGCCGCAATCTGCGGAGACGAAACTTGGCGAGCCACTGCATGCCTAACCCAGCGCTGGAGCCGCGAACGACCAGATCGCTTGCGGCGACGACCAGCGGGAAGGACTGACAGGTACGGAGTCAACGGCTGTAGAAGAAGAACACCGCAGGAGCTCGCAGAGAAGTGCGTCGCCCCGCGGATCGGGAGCGCCTCAACATCTAGAGGCGCTTCCTGGAGCCATGCCGAGTCGTCGGCGATGAAGGTGAGCGCTCCGAGACGGATCTCGTGGCCCAGGAACAAATCACTGCCGGAAGACATGACGAAGGAGAAAAAATGCAACCTCGCCGGAAGTCGCTTAGACGCCTGCCCCACGGTGGGCGCCAACTGTCGTGGGAACGAGCCTGATAGTAGAAGATAGGGGTACGAAGGGAGAGGGCAGAGTCCTAGCTACGACGAGGGTGTACACACAGATGTACGAGTTCAGGCCCCTCTCGTGGAGGTAACAGCCCTACGTCTCGGTGCTCAGGAGCTTTTCTGTCGTGTGGAATATAGGAGTTACAGGGTGCGAACCCCTGTGCCAGAGGGGAGGGGCGGCTTATATAGAGTGCGCTGCCCTTCATAATGTCCGGCATCTAAGGGTCCGATCGTGGCTATAAAGATGAACGTTACTGGTAACGTATGTAATAAATGCTACTTATGATCTAGACAAACGCCTGCCCGCTGGCCTCCCTGGGGTGGCTTCTGACCTTCTTTGGTCGACTGTCTTCTAGTTCTTGTCGAGTGGAATGTACCCGTCGAGTGGATGAAGAAACCTCCGAGTGGATGTTGTCGAGTGACTTGTACGTCTTGGTGATTTCAGTCGGAGACTTCCTTGTAGTCCTTAAGTTTGATAGGGCAGTGTCTTTGGGTAGGGCATGTAGGTCAGGCCTATGACCCTACCCTAGGTACATAACCCCATCAGTTACTTCCCAATCTATTTGCTAGCCTTCATTTGCACTAAGTAGAAATACTACTTGTGCATCAAAAATCCTTAAACCAAGTTTTGCCTTATGAGTCCGCCATACCTGCCTATATGCGGTATTTCCATGGCGTTCCAAGCAAATTTGTATGTGCCATCTCTAAATTTTAAAAATAAATTTTCTCTTTTGTGTGCTCGTACCGCTCATGAAACGGTGGGGGTGTCCAATATTTTTCCATGCTAGATGTGTTATTCTCAAGATGACTGTTTATTCACTTGTCATTGCACGAGAGTGCGGCGGTAATAGGGATGCCCATTCCTGAAATGAAAAAGAAAAAAATATTTACTTTATGTTGTCAAATAATAAATTCCTTGGAAAGTGTTGGTATGGAAGGCAACCGTGGATACGGCCCGCCATGGAAAGTGAAAGTTTGGTGGAAATGGGAATAAACTTTATTTTCTGTTTGGGAACCGCCTATGATATATCTTGCATGGAAAGTATTGTGAGCTACTTTGTCGTTTTCATTGACAGGAAAAGCATGCCACCCAAAATATTTTTCTCTCTCAATTTTAAACCTTGAGCTCTGGCACCTCTACAAATCCCTACTTCCCTCTGCGAAGGGCCTATCTATTTACTTTATGCAATTTTCATTTTTTTTGCTTTGAGTCTCCATCTTCTCTTATAAGCACCAACTAGGGGGCACTATGATCGTACTTGAGCATTGGTCATAGTTAATATTTGAGTGTGTTTCATGAATGGATCAATGATTGAGCATGATGGGCTGGGGATAACTTTCTTTAGTGTTGATATTTTGAAAGACATGGTTGCTTGTTGACATGCTTGAGTATTGAAGTCATTATGTTAAAACTAGACTATTGCTTTGAATCATTTACAAGTCCAAATGTCCATGCCATATAAAAGAAAAGAATGTGATGAACACGTTAGGCAGCATTTCACATCAAAAATTCTATTTTTATCATTTACCTACTCGAGGACGAGTAGGAATTAAGCTTGGGGATGCTGATACGTCTCCAACGTATCTATAATTTTTGCTTGTTCCATGCTGTTATATTATCATTCTTGAATGTTTTACAATCATATAACAACTTTATATCATTTTTTGGGACTAACCTATTGACATAGTGCCAAAGTGCCAATTGCTGTTTTTGCTTGTTTTTTACTTCGCAGAAAATCAATACCAAACAGAGTCCAATCGCGACGAAACTTTTTGGAGATTTTTTCTAGACCAGAAGACACCCAGTGGGCCAAACAACTGCCGGAGAGGTGGGCTGTGGAGAGCACAACCCACCAGGGCGCACCAGGGGGGGCCCGGCGCGCCCTGATGGGTTGTGCCCTCCTAGGCCCCCTTCCGCACCGCCTCTGATGCCTATAAATTCTCAAATATTCGGAAAACCCTAGGGGAGTCAACGAAACACAATTCCAGCTGCCGCAAGTTCCAGAACCGCAAGATCCAATCTAAACACCATCACGGAGGGGTTCATCTTCCTCATAGGTGCCTCTCCGATGATGCGTGAGTAGTCCACCATAGACATATGGGTCCATAGGCAGTAGCTGGATGGCTTCTTCTCTCTCTCTTATGATTCTCAATACAATGGTCTCTTGGAGATCTATTTGATGTAAACTTTTGCGGTGTGTTTGTTGGGATCCGATGAATTTTGAGTTCATGATCAATTTCTATCCATGAATATTATTTGAGTCTTCTTTGATCTCTTATATGCATGATTGCTTATAGCATCGTATTTCTTCTTCGAATCTTTGGTTTAGTTAGGCCGACTAGATCGATTTTTCTTGCCATGGGAAGAGGTGCTTTGTGATGGGTTCGATCTTGCGGTGTTCTTTCCCAGTGACAGAAGGGGCAGCAAGACACGCATGTATCGTTGCTATTAAGGATAACAAGATGGGGTCTATTCCTACATGAATAGATCTTGTCTACATCATGTCATCGTTCTTATTGCATTACTCTGTTTTTCCATGAACTTAATACACTAGATGCATGCTGGATAGCGGTCGATGTGTGGAGTAATAGAGGTAGATGCAGGCAGGAGTCGGTCTATCTATCTTGGACGTGATGCCTATATAATGATCATCGCCTTGGATATCGTCATGACTATTCGATTTTCTATCAATTGCCCAACAGTAATTTGTTCACCCACCATGCGCTATACTCATGAGAGAAGCCACTAGTGAACCCTACTGCCCCCGGGTCTACTTTTCCATCATATTGCTTTCCGATCTACGTTTTTGCAATCTTTGTTTTCAGATCTACAAAACCAAACACCCAAAAACATATTGCTGCATATTTACTCTTTTTATTTGTGTTCTTGAGAGATCTATCTCTCCCATCTATCACTACCTAATCTATCTTATTACCGTAGAGAGATTGACAACCTCTCTTTCGCGTCGGGTTACAAGTATTTGTTGTTTGTGTGCAGGTGCTGCTTATTGGGTGGTGGTGATCCTCCTACTGGTTCGATAACCTTGGTTTCATAACTGAGGGAAATACTTACCGTCGTTGTGCTGCATCATCCCTTCCTCTTTGGGGAAATACCGACGTAGTCTCAAGCCACGTCAATCATGAACAAGGAAATATGATAATAACCAATTTATTATTGCCTCTAGAGCATATTTCTAAGAGTCTCCCACTTGCACTAGAGTTAATAATCTAGTTCACATCAGCATGTGATTAACACCCAATGAGTTCTGGGGTTCGATCATGTTTTGCTTGTGAGAGAGGTTTTAGTTAATGGGTCTGCAACATTCAGATCCGTGTGTACTTTGCAAATTTCTATGTCATACTGTAGATGCTGCTACCACTCTCCACTTGGAGCTATTCCAAAAGACTACTCCGCTATACGTATCCGGATTGCTACTCAGAGTCATCCGGATTGGTGTCAAGGCTTGCATCGACGTAACCCTTTACGACGAACTGTTTATCACCTCCATAATCAAGAAACAGTTCCTTAGTCCTCTAGTTACTAAGGATAGTTTTGACCGCTGTCTAGTGATCCACTCCTGGATCACTCTTGTACCCCTTGCCAGACTAATGGCAAGGCACACATCACATGAG
This sequence comes from Elymus sibiricus, assembly GCA_039707655.1. Taxonomy (NCBI): domain Eukaryota; kingdom Viridiplantae; phylum Streptophyta; class Magnoliopsida; order Poales; family Poaceae; genus Elymus; species Elymus sibiricus. Next base: position 310,699,105 of record CM077671.1, read on the forward strand.
GTACACAACATGGCATACAGTATAGAGCCTATGGCTAAGGCATAGGGGACGACATTCATCCTTTTTCTTTCTTTTGCCGTGGTCGAGCTTTGAGTCTTACTCAACTTCACACCTTACAATACAGGCAAGAACTCCTTCTTTGACTTATCCATTTTGAACTCTTTCAAAATCTTGTCAAGGTATGTGCTCATTGAAAGTCTTATCACGCGTCTTGATCTATCTCTATAGATCTTGATGCCCAATATTTAAGCAGCTTTTTCCAGGTCTTCATTTGAAAAACTTTCAAACAACCCTTTATGCTTTCCAGAAATTCTACAACATTTCTGATCAACAATATGCCATCCACATATACTTATCAGAAATTCTATAGTGCTCCCACTCACTTTCTTGTAAATACAAGTTTCTTATAAACTTTGCATAAACCCAAAAGCTTTGATCAACACATCAAAGCGCATATTCCAACTCTGAGATGCTTGCACCAGTCCATTGAAGGATTGATGGAGCTCGCATAACTTTTAGCATCCTCGGGATCGACAAAACCTTCCGGATGTATCACATACAACCTTTCCTCACGGAAATCGTTAAGGAAACTCTGTTTTGACATCCATCTGCCAGATTTCATAATTGAAAAATGCAGCAACTACTAACATAATTCCAACAGACTTTAGCATCGTTACGAGTGAGAAAGTCTCATCATAGTCAACTCCTTGAACTTGTCGGAAACCTCTTTGCGACAAGTCGTGCTTTTATAAATGGTGACATTACCATCAACGTCTGTATCAAAGACCCACTTGTACTTAATGGCTTGCCGGTCAACGGGCAAGTCTACCAAAGTCCATACTTGGTTTTCATACATGGATCCTATCTCGGATTTTATGGATCCTAGCCATTTGTTGGAATCCGGGCCCACCATCGCTTCTTCATAGCTCGTAGGTTCACTGTTGTCTAACAACATGACCTCCAAGACAGGATTGTCGTACCACTCAGGGGCGGTACGAGGCCTTGTCAACCTAGGAGGCTTGGTAGTAACTTGATCTGAAGCTTCATGATCATTGAGGGAGTCCTGGACTAAGGGGTCCTCGGGCCGCTGTCCTGTCTCCCAATAGGCCGGCTTGGTGGGCCGCTCTCTGACTTTCACAGGAAGGGCCGGACATGCCACGATCCCGTGTTCTAGAAGGAAGTCTCGAAGGCGCGTCGTGCACTCCAAGTCAAGATGAGGAAATCGGCATCTCCATCCCCGGCAGGAGACTTATCCTGTGTAAACCCTAGGTACCCCCCGGTGTCTATATAAACCGGGGAGGTTTTAGATTGTAGGACAGAGAAACTCATCTAGGGTTTTAGCTATTCGATCTCGTGGTAGATCAACTCTGTAACCTTCATACACATCAATATAATCGAGCATGACGTAGGGTTTTACCTCCATATGAGGGCCCGAACCTGGGTAAACGTTGTCTCCTTCGTCCCCTGTTACCATCGATCCTAGACTCACAGCTCGGGACCCCCTACCCGAGATCCGCCGGTTTTGACACCGACAATCATCATCACTAGCTTCCTCTTCAATTGGTGTACGCATTATAGGAACACCTTTCTGCGCTGCACTACTGTCCAATTCAAGTGAAGGTTCGACAACCTTATCAAATTCTACCTTCCTCCCAGTCACTTCTTTCGAGAGAATATCCTTCTCTGGAAAGGATCTGTTCTTGGCAACAAAGACCTTGCCTTCGGATCTGTGATAGAAGGTATACCCAATTGTTGCTTTAGGGTATCTTATGAAGATGCACTTTTCCGCTTTGGGTTAGAGCTTATCAGACATAAGTGTCGCATTCCCAAACTATAAGAAACGACAGCTTAGGTTTCTGCCAAACCATAATTCATACGGTATCATCTCAACGGATTTAGGCGGTGCCCTATTAAAGTGAATGTAGTTGTCTCTAATGCATAACCCCAAAATGATAGTGGCAAATCGGTAAGACACATCATAGTACGCACCATATCCAACAGAGCACGACTACGACGTTCGGACACACCATTACACTATGGTGTTCCAGGTGGCGTGAGTTGTGAAACAATTTCCACATTGTCTTAAGTTGCATACCAAACTCGTAACTCAGATATTCACCTCCATGATCATATCGTAGACATTTTATCTTCTTGTCACGATGATCTTCAACTTCACTCTGAAATTGCTTGAACTTTTCAAACGTTTCAGACTTGTGTTTCATTAAGTAAATATACCCATATCTACTCAAATCATCAGTGAAGGTAAGAAAATAACGATATCCACCGCATGCTTCAACACTCATTAGACCGCATACATCAACATGTATCATTTCCAATAAGTCACTTGCCCGCTGCATCATACCGGAAAACGGGATCTCAATGAGCTTGCCCATGAGGCATGGTCCGCATGTCTCAACCGATTCAAAATCGAGTGAGTCCAAAGATCCATCGGCATGGAGTTTCTTCATGCGCTTTACACCAATATGACCTTAGCGGCAGTGCCACAAGTATGTGGTACTATAATTATTAACTTTGCATCTTTTGGTATCAATATTATGAACATGTATATCACTATGATCGAGATTCAATAAACCGTTCACATTGGGTGCATGACCATTGAAGGTATTATTCATGTAAACAAAATAACCATTATTCTCTGACTTAAATGAATAACCGTATTGCAATAAACATGATCTAATCATGTTCATGTTCAACGCAATTACCAAATAATATTTATTTAGGTTCAACACTAATCCCGAAGGTAGAGGGAGCGTGCGATGGTGATCACATCAACCTTGGAAACACTTCCAACACACATCGTCACGTCGCCCTTAGCTAGTCTCTATTTATTCCGTAGCTTTTATTTCGAGTTACCAATATTAGCAACTGAAGCGGTATCTAATACCCAGGTGCTACTAGGAGTACTAGTAAGGTACACATCAATAACACATATATCAAATATACTTTTTTTGTCGTTGCCATCCTTCTTATCTACCAAGTATTTGGGGTAGTTCCGCTATCAGTGACCATTCCGCTTACAATAGAAGCACTTAGTCTCGGGTTGGGGTTCAACCTTGGGTTTCTTCAGTGGAGCGGCAACTGTTTTGCCATTCTTGAAGTTTCCCTTCCTGCCCTTGCCCTTCTTGAAACTAGTGGTCTTACCATCAACACTTGATGCTCCTGCTTGATTTCTACCTTCACGTCGTAAAACATCGCGAATAGCTCAGGGATCATCTTCTCTATCCCTTGCATGTTATAGTTCATCACGAATCTCTAGTAGCTTGGTGACAGTGACTTGGAGAACTGTGTCAATCACTATCTTATCTGGAAGATGAACTCCCACTTGATTGAAGCGATTGTAGCACCCAGACATTCTGAGCACATGCTCACTGACTGAGCTATTCTCCTCCATCTTGTAAGCAAAGAACATGTTAGAGGTCTCATACCTCTCAACACGGGCATGAGCCTGAAATACCAATTTCAGCTCTTGGAACATCTCATACGATCCCTGGCGTTCAAAACATCTTTGGAGCCCCAGTTCTAAGCCGTAAAGCATGGCGCACTAAACTATCAAGTAGTCATCAGAACGTGTCTGCGAGACGTTCACAACATCCACAGACGACGCTTGAGGGGGTGGCGCACCGAGTGGTGCATCGAGTACATAAGCCTTCTGTGCAGCAATGGGGACAATCATCACATTACGGACCCAGTCCGTATAATTTCTACCATAATCTTTCAACTTACTTTTTCTCTAGGAACGTATCAAAATACAGGGGAGCTACAGCGCGAGCTATTGATCTACAACACAATTTGCAAAGACATTTTGACTATGTTCATGATAATGAGTTCAATTAATCATATTACTAAAGAACTCCCACTCAAATCAACATCCCTCTGGTTGTCTAAGTGTGACATGATCCAAATCCACCAACCCAAGTCCGATCATCACGTGAGATGAGGTGGTTTCAATGGTGAACATCTCCATGTTGATCATATCTACTATATGACTCATGTTCGACCTTTTGGTCTCCTGTGTTCCGAGGCCATGTCTGTACATGATAGGCTCGTCAAGGTTAACCCAAGTATTCCGCGTGTGTAAATCTGGCTTACTCTCATTGTATGCGAACGTAGAGTCTATCACACCCGATCATCACGTGGTGCTTCGAAACAACGAACCTTCGCAACGGTGCATACTTGGGGAGAACACAATTTTATCTTGAAATTTTTAGTGAGGGATCATCTTATAATGCTACCGAAGTCCTAAGCAAATTAAGATTCATAAAAGGATTAACATCACATGCAAATCATATAAGTGACATGATATGGCCATCATCATCTTGTGCTTTTGATCTCCATCTCCAAAGCACCGGCATGATCTCCATCGTCATCGGCATGACACCATGATCTCCATCATCGTGTTGTCATATGGTTGTCGCGCCAACTATTGCTTCTACAGCTATTGCTAACTCATAGCGATAAAGTAAAGCAAAAATGGCGAAAATAAGTTAAAGACAACCCTATGGCTCCTGCCGGTTGCCGTACTCATCGACATGCAAGTCGTGATAATCAATACCAAACATGATCATCTCATACATCACATATATGACATCATGTCTTTGGCCATATCACATCACAACATGTCCTGCAAAAACAAGTTAGACGTCCTCTATTTTGTTGCTGTAAGTTTTACGTGGCTGCTATGGGCAACTAGTAAGAACCGTTCTTACCTATGCAAAGCCACAACGGTGATATTCAAGTTGCTATTTAACCTTCCCCAAGGACCGTCTCTGTCGAATCCGATTCAACTAAAGTGGGAGAGACAGACACCCGCCAGCCATCTTTATGCAACAAGTTGCATGTCAGTCGATGGAACCGGTCTCTCGTACGTGGACGAGTAAGGTTGGTCCGGGCCGCTTCATCCCACAATACCGCCGAATCAAGATAAGACTAAGTAAGTAAGCAATCTGAACATCAACGCCCACAAACACTTTGTATTCTACTCGTGCATATCATCTACGCATAGATCTAGCTCTGATACCACTGTTGGGGAATGTTGCATGGGAAACAAAAAATTTCCTACGCACACGCAAGATCTATCCATGGAGATGGATAGCTATGAGAGGGGGAGTGTATCTACATACCCTTGTAGATCGCTAAGCGAAAGTGTATATAACGCGGTTGATGTAGTCGTACGTCTTCACGATCCAATCCCGATCCGTCCCGATCTAGCGCCGAACCGACGGTACCTCCGCGTTCAGCACACGTGCGGCTCGATGACGTCTCCGCCTCCTTGATCCAGCAAGCGAGGGCGGAGAAGTAGATGGGATCTCAACTAGCACGACGGCATGGTGGAGATGGTGGTGCAGCAATGCCAGCAGGGCTTCGCCAAGCGCCTCCAGAATTACGAACGAGGAAGAATGGGAGAAACGGGAGGGTGAGGGATGCCTCAAGGGAGAGGACTTGATGTGTTCAGCCCTCCCCTCCCCTCCACTATTTATAGGAGGCAAGGGCGAGGAGGGGGGGGTTGGGAAATGTTGCATGGGAAACAAAAAATTTCCTACGCACACGCAAGATCTATCCATGGTGATGAGCATCTACGAGAGGGAGAGTGGATCTACGTACCCTTGTAGATCGCTAAGCGGGAAGCGTTAAGAAACGCGGTTGATGTAGTCAAACATCTTCGCGATCCAAATCGCAAGCCGTCCCGCGATCCAATCATGATCCGTCCCGCGATCCAATCACGATCCGTCCCGCGATCCAATCACGGTCCTTCCGATCTAGCGTCGAACGGACGGCACCTCCGGGTTCAGCACACGTACAGCTTGATGACGACCTTCACCTCCTTGATCCAGCAAGCGAGGGTGGAGAGGTAGATGAGTTCTCCGCTAGCACAACGGCGTAGTGGCGGTGGTGGTGGAGCTGTCCCGGTAGGGCTTCGCCAAGCACGACCGAGACGATCTTGTGGAGAACAGATCTAGAGGGAGAGAAAGGCAGCCGTGGCTTTTCAGGTTAGGGGCCTGCCCTAAAAAAACCTCTAGTATATATAGGAGGGAGGAGGAGGAGGCAGCCCTAGGATTTTCCCTAGGGGTTCGGCCGAACCACCTCAAGGAGGTGGAATCCACCTCCTACTAGGAGGTGGATTCGTTTTAGGAAGGTGTCCTACTCCTTCCAACCTTCACCTTTTTTCCTCTTGGGCGCATGGGCCCCCGTGGGGTCGGCTGCCCCAGCCCACCAGGGGCTGGTACGCCACCTCTTGGGCCCATGTGGCCCCCGGGGTGGGTGGGCCCCACCCGGTGGACCCCCGGAACCCATTCGTCACTCCCGGTACACTACCGAAAGTACCCGAAACTTTTCTGAAACCCAATTACCACTTTCCTATATATCAATCTTTACCTCCGGACCATTCCGAAGCTCCTCGTGACGTCCAGGATCTCATCCGGGACTCCGAACAACCTTCGGTCACCATCATACATAACTCAATACTACCGAAACATCACCGAACGTTAAGTGTGCAGACCCTGCGAGTTCGAGAACTATGTAGACATGACCGAGACACCTCTACGGTCAATAACCAATAGCGGGACCTGGATGCCCATATTGGTTCCTACATATTCTACGAAGATCTTTCTCGGTTGAACCTCTATGTCAAGGATTCAGTTAATCCCGTATGTTGTTCCCTTTGTTCTTCGGTATGTTACTTGCCCGAGATTTGATCGTCAGTATCTCTATACCTAGCTCAATATCGTTACCGGCAAGTCTCTTTACTCGTTCCGTAATACAAGATCCCGTGGCTAACTCTTTAGTCACTTTGCTTGCAAGGCTTATTGTGATGTTGTATTACCGAGTGGGCCCTAAGATACCTCTCCGTCACACGGAGTAACAAATCCCAGTCTCGATCCATGCCAACCCAACAGACACCATTGGAGATACCTATAGAGCATCTTTATAGTCACCCAGTTACATTGCGACATTTGATACACACAAGGTATTCCTCCGGTGTCAGTGAGTTGCATGATCTCATGGTCATAGGAACAGATACTTGACATGCAGAAAACTATAGCAATAAACTGACACAATCATATGCTATGTTCATAGTTTGGGTCTTGTCCATCACATCATTCTCCTAATGATGTGATCCCGTCATCTAATGACATCTCATGTCTATGGCTAGGAAACCTTGACCATCTTTCATTAACGAGCTGGTCTACTAGAGGCATACTAGGGACACAGTGTTGTCTATGTATCCACACATGCAATTGAGTTCCCAATCAATACAATTATAGCATGGATAATAAACGATTATCATGAAAAAGGAAATATAATAATAACCCGAAAATCCATTTCTGAGCCCGGGCTCATCTGCACCCCCGCTGAGTAAAAAATTCAAAAAAATACTAAAAAAATTCAAAAAACTCCAAAAAAAAATTGGGTGGTACATAATTTCATGCGTGAGGTTCGCTCCAATTTTTGTATCATTTGAACATCTGGGCAGCTCTCGGCAAAAAAGACAAATTCGGGGTCTCTAAAAAAGGTTACTGTTCACGCACTGTTTTGACCCGATTTGTTTTTTTTGCTGAGAGCTGCCCAGATGTTCAAATGATACAAAAATTGGAGCGAACCTCACGCACGAAATTATCTTACACCCAAAAAAAAATTGGAATTTTTTGAATTTTTTAGTATTTGTTTTGATTTTTTTACTGAACGGGTGTAGATGAGCCTGGGCACCAAAACGCCTCACTCATAATAACCACTTTATTATTGCCTCTAGGGCATATTTCCAACAGTCTCCCACGTGCACTAGAGTCAATAATCTAGTTCACATCACTATGTGATTTACATTGTAATGAATCTAACACCCAATGAGTTCTGGGGTTCGATCATGTTTTGCATGTGAGAGAGGTTTTAGTCAACGGTCTGCAACATTCAGATCCGTGTGTTCTTTGCAAATCTATATGTCATACTGCAGATGCTACCACGCTCCACTTGGAGCTATTCCAAATGGCTGCTCCACTATACGTATCCGGATTGCTACTCAGAGTCATCCGGATTGGTGTCAAAGCTTCCATCGACGTAACCCTTTACGACGAACTCTTTATCATCTCCATAATCGAGAAACATTTCCTTACTCCTTTAGTTACTAAGGATAATTTTGACCGTTGTCCAGTGATCCACTCCTGGACCACTCTTGTACCCCTTGACAGACTCATGGCAAGGCACACACCAGGTGCGGTACACAGCATGGCATACTATACAGAGCCTATGGATAAGGCATAGGGGACGACCTTCGTCCTTTCTCTTTCTTCTGCCGTGGTCGAGCTTTGAGTCTCACTCAACTCCACACCTTACAAATCAGGCAAGAACTCTTTCAAAACCTTGTCAAGGTATGTACTCATTGAAAGTCTTATCAAACGCCTTGATCTATCTCTATAGATCTTGATGCCCAATGTTTAAGTAGCTTTATCCAGGTCTTCCTGTAAAAACTCCTTTCAAACAACCCTTTATGCTTTCCAGAAATTCTACATTATTTCTGATCGACAATATGTCAACCACATATACTTATCAGAAATTCTATAGTGCTCCCACTCACTTTCTTGCAAATACAAGTTTCTTATAAACTTTGTATAAACCCAAAAGCTTTGATCACCTCATCAAAGCGTATATTCCAACTCCGAGATGCTTTCTCCAGTCCATAGAAGGATCGCTGGAGCTTGCATACATTTTAGCATCCTTAGGACTGACAAAACCTTCCGGTTGTATCACATACAACCTTTCCTCAAGGAAACCGTTAAGGAAACGATGTTTTGACATCCATCTGCCAGATTTCATGATCGAAAAATGCAGCAACTGCTAACATAATTCCAACAGACTTTCAGCATCGCTACGGGTGAGAAAGTCTCATCGTAGTCAACTCCTTGAACTTGTCGAAAACTTCTTTGCTACAAGTCGAGCTTTATAAATGGTGACATTTACCATCAGCATCTGTCTTCTTCTTAAAGGTCCATTTGTATTCAACGGCCTGCCGTTCAACGGGCAAGTCTACCAAAGTCCATACTTGGTTTTCATACATGGATCCTTTCTCGGATTTCATGGCTCCTAGCCATTTGTTGGAATCCGGGCCCACCATCGCTTCTTCATAGCTCGTAGGTTCACTGTTGTCTAACAACATGACCTCCAAGACAGGATTGACGTACCACTCAGAGGCAGTACGAGTTCTTGTCAGCCTACGAGGTTCGGTAGTAACTTGATCCGAAGTGTCATGATCATAATCATTAACTTCCTCTTCATTTGGTGTAGGCGCCACAGAAACATCTTTATGCGTCGTGCTACCATCCAACTGAAGTGACGGTTCAATAACCTCATCAAGTTCTACCTTCCTCCCACTCAATTCTTTCGAGAGAAACTCTTTCTCGAGAAAGGACCCGTTTTTAGCAACAAACACTTTGCCCTTGGATCTGAGATAGAAGGTATACCCAGCTGTTTTCTTAGGGTATCCTATGAAGATGCACTTTTCCGCTTTGGGATCGTGCTTATCAGACATAAGCGTCGCATTCCCAAACTCTGAGAAATGACAGCTTAGGTTTCTGCCAAACCAAAATTCATACGGTGTCATCTCAATGGACTTAGATGGTGCCCTATTTAAAGTGAATTTAATTGTCTCTAACGCATAACCCCAAAACGATAGTGGCAAATCGATAAGAGACATCATAGTACGCACCATATCCAATAGAGCATGACTACGACGTTCGGACACACCATCACACTATGGTGTTCCAGGTGGCGTGAGTTGTGAAACAACTTCCACATTGTCTTGAGTTGTATACCAAACTCGTAACTCAGATATTTACCTCCACGATCATATCGTAGACATTTTATCTTCTTGTTACGATGATCGCAAACTTCACTCTGAATTTGTTTGAACTTTTCAAACGTTTCAGACTTGTGTTTCATTAAGTAAATATCCCCATATCTACTCAAATCATCAGTGAAGGTTAGAAAATAACGATATCCACCGCACGCTTCAACACTCATTAGACCGCATACATCAACATGTATCATTTCCAATAAGTCACTTGCCCGCTCCATTAAGCCGAAAAACGGGGTTTTAGTCATCTTGCCCATGAGGCATGGTCCGCATGTCTCAACCGATTCGAAATCGAGTGAGTCCAAAGATCCATCAGCATGGAGTTTCTGCATGCGCTTTACACCAATATGACCTTTAGCGGCAGTGCCACAAGTATGTGGTACTATCATTATTAACTTTGCATCTTTTGGCATCAATATTATGAACATGTGTATCACTACGATCGAGATTCAATGAACCATTCACATTGGGTGCATGACCATTGAAGGTATTATTCATGTAAAGAGAATAACCATTATTCTCTGACTTAAATGAATAACCGTATTGCAATAAACACGATCCAATTATGTTCATGCTCAACACAAACACCAAATAACATTTATTTAGGCTCAACACTAATCCCCAAGGTAGAGGGAGCGTGCGATGGTGATCACATCAACCTTGGAAACACTTCCAACACACATCGTCACCTCGCCCTTAGCTAGTCTCCGTTTATTCTGTAGCTTTTATTTCGAGTTACTAACATTAGCAACTGAACCGGTATCTAATACCCAGGTGCTACTAGGAGTACTAGTAAGGTACACATCAATAATACGTATATCAAATATACTTCCGTTAACGTTGCCAGCCTTCTTATCTACCAAGTATCTAGGGTTGTTCCGCTTCAGCGACCGTTCTCTTCATAATAGAAGCACTCAGTCTCGGGTTTGGGATCAACCTTGGGTTTCTTTACTGGAGCAACAACTGGCTTGCCATCCATGAAGTTTCCCTCCTTGCCCTTTGCCCTTCTCGAAACTAGTGGTTTTACTAACCATCAATACTTGATGCTCCTTCTTGATTTCTACCTTCGCGGTGTCAAACATCGCGAATAGCTCGGGGATCATTATTTCCATCCCTGGCATTTCATAGTTCATCACGAAGCTCTAGTAGCTTTGTGGCAGTGACTTGGAGAACTATATCAACCACTATCTTATCTGGAAGATCAACTCCCACTCGATTCAAGCGATTGTAGCACCCAGACAATCTGAGCACATGCTCACCGATTGAGCTATTCTCCTTCATCTTGCAGGCAAAGAATCTTGTTGGAGGTCTCATACCTCTCAACACGGGCACGAGCCTGAGATCCCAATTTCAGCTCTTAGAACATCTCATATGTTCCGTGATGTTCTAAACGTTTTGGAGCCTCGATTCTAAGCCGTAGTGCATGACGCACTGAACTATCAAGTAGTCATCAGAACGTGCATGTAAGATGTTCACAACATCTACAGATGACGCTTGAGGGGGTGGCGCACCGAGCGGTGCATTAAGGACATAAGCATTCTGTGCAGCAATGAGGACAATCCTCAGATCACGGACCCAGTACGCATTATTGCTACCATCATCTTTCAATTCTATTTTCTCTAGGAACGTATAAAAACAGGGGAGCTACAGCGCGAGCTATTGATCTACAACATAATTTGCAAAGTCACTTTGACTATGTTCATGATAATGAGTTCAATTAATCATATTACTTAAGAACTCCCACTCAAATCAACATCCCTCAGGTTGTCTAAGTGTGACATGATCCAAATCCACCAACCCAAGTCCGATCATCACGTGAGATGAGGTGGTTTCAATGGTGAACATCTCCATGTTGATCATATCTACTATATGACTCATGTTCGACCTTTCGGTCTCTTGTGTTCCGAGACCATGTCTGTACATGCTAGGCTCGTCAAGCTTAACCCGAGTGTTCCGCATGTGCAACACTGGCTTGCACCCGTTATATGCGAACGTAGAGTCTATCACACCTGATCATCCTGTGGTGTCTCGAAACGACGAACTTTCGCAACGGTGCACACTCGGGGAGAACACAATTTTATCTTGAAATTTTAGTGAGGGGTCACCTTATAATGCTACCGTCATCCTAAGCATAATAATATGCATAAAAGGATTAACATCACATGCAAATCATAAGTGACATGATATGGCCAGGATCTTGTGCTTTTGATCTCCATCTCCAAAGCACCGGCATGATCTCCATCGTCACCGGCATGACACCATGATCTCCATTATCTTGATCTCCATCAACGTGTCGCCATGAGGTTCTCACGCCAACTGTTGCTTCTACGACTATTGCTAACTCATAGCGATAAAGTAAAGCAAAAACGGCGAAAATAAATTAAAGACAACCCTATGGCTCCTGCCGGTTGCCGTACTCATCGACATGCAAGTCGTGATATTCTATACAAAACATGATCATCTCATACATCACATATATCTCATCATGTAATTGGCCATATCACATCACAACATACCCTGCAAAAACAAGTTAGACGTCCTCTAATTGTTGTTGCATGTTTTACGTGCTACGGGTATCCAGCAAGAACGATTCTTACCTACGCAAAAACCACAACGGTGATACACAAATTGCTATTCAACCTTCTCAAGGACCGCCTCTGTCGAATCCGATCCAACTAGAGTGGGAGAGACAGACACCCGCCAGCCATCTTTATGCAACAAAGTCACATGTCAGTCAATGGAACCGGTCTCTCGTAAGCATACGAGTAAGGTTGGTCTGGGCCGCTTCATCCCACAATACCGCTGAATCAAGAAAAGACCAAGGGAGGAAGCAATCTGAGCATCAACGCCCACAAACTCCTTTGTGTTCTACTCGTGATCTCATCTACGCATAAACCTCGCTCATGATGCCACTGTTGGGGAACGTTGCATGGGAAACAAAAAATTTCCTACGCACACGCAAGATCTATCCATGGTGATGAGCATCTACGAGAGGGAGAGTGGATCTACGTACCCTTGTAGATCGCTAAGCGGGAAGCGTTAAGAAACGCGGTTGATGTAGTCGAACGTCTTCGCGATCCAAATCGTTAGCCGTCCCGTGATCCAATCACGATCCGTCCCGCAATCCAATCACGATCCGTCCCGCGATCCAATCACGGTCCTTTCGATCTAGCGCCGAACGGACGGCACCTCCGCGTTCAGCAGACGTATAGCTCGATGATGATCTCCACCTCCTTGATCCAGCAAGCGAGGGTGGAGAGGTAGATGAGTTCTCCGCCAGCACAATGGCGTGGTGGCGGTGGTGGTGGAGCTGTCCCGGCAGGGCTTCGCCAAGCACGACCGAGACGAACTAGTGGAGAACAGATCTAGAGGGAGAGAGAGGCAGCCGTGGCTTTTCAGGTTAGGGGGCTGCCCTCAAAAACCCTCTAGTATATATAGGAGGGAGGTGTTGGGGAACGTTGCATGGGAAACAAAAATTTTCCTACGCACACATAAGATCTATCCATGGTGATGAGCATCTACGAGAGGGAGAGTGAATCTACATACCCTTGTAGATCGCTAAGCGGAAGCGTTAATAAACGCGGTTGATGTAGTCGAACGTCTTCGCGATCCAAATCGCCGAGCGTCCCGCGATCCAATCACGATCCTTCCGATCTAGTGCCGAACGGACGGCACCTCCGCGTTCAACACACGTACGGCTTGATGACGCCTTCACCTCCTCGATCCAGCGAGCGATGGTGAAGTAGTGGTTGAGTTCCAGCAGCACGACGGCGTGGTGATGGTGGTGAGGAACAATCTCTGCAGGGCTTCGCCAAGCACTACGGAGATTATGACGGAGGAACTAGAGGGCTAGGGTTGCCGGCACACGGCTTGGGAAATCCTGATGTCTCCCGTGTGCTAGCCCTGCCCCTCTATTTATATGTTGAGCCTTGGGGTCTAAACTTGGAGTAAAAGCCTCCTCCGGGTCGGTTTTGCCCGCACAAGGTCGGTTTGGCCCGCAGGAAAAGAGTCCAATTCGGACCCTGCCGAACCGTGCACAGCCGCGCACAAGCGGTAGTACCGCTTCACACAAGCGGTAGTACCGCTTGGGCGGTAGTACCGCTTCACACAAGCGGTAGTACCGCTCCGGCGGTAGTACCGCTTCAACAAGCGGTAGTACCGCTTACGCGGCAGCAAAACTACTTTTGCACTTTCCAATACCTTGTGGGCTTTATCCCTTTGGCTCATATAAAGTGTTGCTGCACCCGAACACTTCGGTAAACATCCGGAACCCCTTCCGGTGAACTCCGGAACCCTTCCGGAGATCAAAACACTATTATCACATATATCAATCTTTACCTCCGGACTATTCCGGAGATCCTCGTCATGTCCGGGATCTTATCCGGGACTCCGAACAACTTTCGGTCACCAACATAATAACTCAATTATACTAATCGTCACCAAACGTTAAGTGTGTAGACCCTGCGGGTTCGAGAACTATGTAGACATGACCGAGACACCTCTACGGCCAATAACCAATAGCGGGACCTGGATGCCCATATTGGCTCCTACATATTCTACGAAGATCTTTATCGGTCGAACCTCTATGTCAAGGATTCAGTTAATCCCGTATGCTGTTCCCTTTGTTCTTCGGTATGTTACTTGCCCGAGATTCGATCGTCGGTATCACTATACCTAGTTCAATCTCGTTACCGGCAAGTCTCTTTACTCGTTCCGTAATACAAGATCTCGTGGCTAACACTTTAGTCACATTGCTTGCAAGGCTCATTGTGATGTTGTATTACCGAGTGGGCCCTGAGATACCTCTCCGTCATACGGAGTAACAAATCCCAGTCTTGATCCATGCCAACCCAACAGACACCCTCGGAGATACCTGTAGAGCACCTTTATAGTCACCCAGTTACGTTGCGACGTTTGATACACACAAGGTATTCCTCCGGTGTCAGAGAGTTGCATGATCTCATGGTCAAAGGAACAGATACTTGACATGCAGAAAACAATAGCAATAAACTGACACGATCAAATGCTACGTTTACAGTTTGGGTCTTGTCCATCACATCATTCTCCTAATGATGTGATCCCGTTATCAAATGACATCTCATGTCAATGGCTAGGAAACCTTAACCATCTTTGATCAACGAGCTAGTCAACTAGAGGCTTACTAGGGACACAGTGTTGTCTATGTACCCACACATGTATTTGAGTTTCCAATCAATACAATTATAGCATGGATAATAAACGATTATCATGAACAAGGAAATATAATAATAACCAATTTATTATTGCCTCTAGGGCATATTTCCAACAGTCTCCCACTTGCACTAGAGTCAATAATCTAGTTCACATCACTATGTGATTTACATTGTAATGAATCGAACACCCATGCAGTTCTGGTGTTGTTCATGTTTAGCCCTTGGAAGAGGTTTAGTCAACGGATCTGCAACATTTAGATCCGTGTGTACTTTGCAAATATTTATGTCGTCCTCCTTGATGTAATCGCGGATGGAATTGAAACGTCGCTTTATGTGTCTGGTCCTCTTGTGAAATCTTGGTTCCTTGGCTAGAGCAATGGCACCAGTATTATCACAAAACAGAGTCATTGGGTTAAGTGCACTAGGCACTACTCCAAGATCTGTCATGAACTCCTTCATCCAGACACCTTCCTTCGCCGCCTCCGAGGCTGCGATGTACTCCGCTTCGCATGTAGAATCTGCTACCACGCTTTGCTTGGAACTGCACCAGCTAACCGCACCCCCATTAAGAATAAATACGTATCCGGTTTGCGACTTAGAGTCATCCGGATCAGTGTCAAAGCTTGCATCGACGTAACCCTTTACGACGAGCTCTTGATCACCTCCATAAACGAGAAACATGTCCTTAGTCCTTTTCAGGTACTTCAGGATATTCTTGACCGCCGTCCAGTGTTCCATTCCTGGATCACTTTGAAACCTTCCGGCCATACTTATGGCAAGGCTGACATCGGGTCTTGTGCACAGCATTGCATACATGATAGAGCCTATGGCTGAAGCATAGGGGATGACACTCATCTTTTCTCTATCTTCTGCAGTCACTGGGCATTGAGTCTTACTCAACTTCACACCTTGCAAAACAGGCAAGAACCCCTTCTTGGACTGATCCATTTTGAACTTCTTCAAAATCTTATCAAGGTATGTGCTTTGTGAAAGTCCTATTAAACGTCTTGATCTATCTCTATAGATCTTGATGCCTAATATGAAAGCAGCTTCTCCTAGGTCCTTCATTGAAAAACTCTTGTTCAAATATTCCTTTACGCTTTCCAGCATTTCTATATTGTTTCCAATCAGCAATATGTCATCCACATATAATATTAGAAACGCTATAGAGCTCCCACTCACTTTCTTGTAAATACAAGCTTCTCCGTAAACTTGTATAAACTCGAACGCTTTGATCACCTCATCAAAACGAAGATTCCAACTCCGAGATGCTTGCACCAGTCCATAAATGGATCGCTGGAGTTTGCAAACTTTGTCAGCATTCTCTGGATCGACAAAACCTTCTGGTTGCATCATATACAACTCTTCCTTAAGGTAACTGTTAAGGAACGCTGTTTTGACATCCATCTGCCAAATTTCATAATCGAAAAAGGCAGCTATTGCTAACATGATTCTGACGGACTTAAGCATCGCTACGGGTGAGAAGGTCTCATCGTAGTCAACTCCTTGAACTTGTGAAAAACCCTTTGCCACAAGTCGAGCTTTATAGACGGTGACATTACCGTCCGCGTCCGTCTTCCTCTTAAAGATCCATTTGTTCTGAATGGCCTTACGCCCTTCAGGTAATACTTCCAAAGTCCATACTTTGTTTTCATACATGGATCCCATCTCGGATTTCATGGCCTCTAACCACTTCTCGGAATCCGGGCCCATCATCGCTTCTCCATAGCTCGTAGGTTCATCGTTGTTTTAACAACATGACCTCTAAGACAGGGTTGCCGTACCACTCAGGAGCAGTACGCGTCCTTGTCGACCTACGAGGTTCGATAGCAACTTGATCCAAAGCTTCATGATCATCATCATTAACTTCCTCTTCAGCTAATGTAGGCTCGACAGAAACAACTTTCTGCGTTGCGCTACTCTTAGGTTGAAGTAAAGGTTCAATAACCTCATCAAGTTCTATCTTCCTCCCACTCAATTCTTTCGAGAGAAACTCTTTCTCAAGAAATGTTCCGTTTTTAGCGACAAACACTTTGCCCTCGGATCTGAGGTAGAAGGTATACCCAATTGTCTCTTTTGGGTATCCTATGAAGACGCATTTCTCCGCTTTGGGTTCCAGCTTTTCAGGCTGAAGCTTTTTGACATAAGCATCACATCCCCAAACTTTAAGAAACGACAGTTTTGGCTTCTTGCCAAACCAAAGTTCATATGGCGTCGTCTCAACGGATTTCGATGGTGCCCTATTTAAAGTGAATGCAGCTGTCTCTAATGCATAACCCCAAAACGATAGTGGCAAATCGGCAAGAGACATCATAGATCGCACCATATCCAATAAAGTTCGATTACGACGTTCGGACACACCATTACGCTGTGGTGTTCCAGGCGGTGTCAATTGTGAAACAATTCCACACTGTCTTAAGTGACTGCCAAACTCATAACTCAGATATTCTCCTCCTCAATCAGATCGTAGGAATTTAATCTTCTTGTTACGATGATTCTCAACTTCACTCTGAAATTGTTTGAACTTTTCAAATGTTTCAGACTTGTGTTTCATTAAGTAAATATACCCATATCTACTTAAGTCATCAGTGAAGGTGAGAAAGTAACGATAACCACTGCGCGCTTCAATACTCATCGGACCGCACACATCAGTATGTATGATTTCCAATAAGTCACTTGCCCGTTCCATTGTTCCAGAGAACGGCGTTTTAGTCATCTTGCCCATGAGGCATGGCTCACATGTGTCAAGTGATTCAAAATCAAGTGACTCCAAAAGTCCATCAGCATGGAGCTTCTTCATGCGTTTTACGCCAATATGACCTAAACGGCAGTGCCACAAGAAAGTGGTATTATCATTATCAATTCTACATCTTTTGGCATCAATGTTATGAACATGTGTATCATTACTATCGAGATTCAATAAGAATAAACCCCTCATATCGGGTGCATGACCATAAAAGATATTACTCATATAAATAGAACAACCATTATTCTCTGATTTAAATGAGTAACCGTCTCGCAATAAACAAGATCCAGATATAATGTTCATGCTTAACGCAGGCACCAAATAACACTTATTTAGGTTCATCACTAATCCCGACGGTAATCGAAGAGCGAGCGTGCCGACGGCGATCACATCAACCTTGGAACCATTTCCCACGCGCATCGTCACTTCGTCCTTTGCCAGCCTCCGTCTATTCCGCAGTTCCTGTTTTGAGTTGCAAATATGAGCAACCGCACCGGTATCAAATACCCAGGCACTACAACGAGAGTTGGTAAGGTACACATCAATAACATGTATATCATATATACCTTGTTTGTTGTTGGCCGCCTTCTTGTCAGCCAAATACTTGGGGCAATTCCGCTTCCAGTGTCCAGTTCCCTTGCAATGAAAACACACAGTTTCTGGTTTGGGTCCAGCCTTGGGTTTCTTCACGAGAGGAGCAACTGCTTTGCCACTCTGCTTGGAGTTACCCTTCTTACCCTTGCCATTTTTCTTGAAACTAGTGGTTTTATTGACCATCAACACTTGATGCTCCTTCTGAATTTCAGACTCAGCGACTTTCAGCATCGCAAACAGCTCGGCGACTGACTTGTTCATCCCGTGCATGTTATAGTTCAACACGAAGCTCTTGTAGCTAGGTGGCAATGATTGAAGAACTCTGTCAGTGATAGCCTCTGGCGGAAGGGGCATCCCTAACTCAGCCAGACGGGTGGAGTACCCAGACATTCTGAGCACGTGATCACTGATAGACCCGTTCTCCTCCATCTTGCAAGCATAGAACTTATCGGAGATCTCATATCTCTCGATCCGGGCATTCTTCTGAAAGATAAACTTCAACTCCTGGAACATCTCATATGCTCCATGACGTTCAAAACGTCTTTGAAGTCCCGGTTCTAAGCCATACAACATTGCACATTGAACTATTGAGTAATCATCAGAACGAGCCTGCCAGGCGTTCACAACGTCTAGAGACTCAACTGGAGTGGGTGGATCACCAAGCGGTGCATCAAGGACATAAGCCTTCTGGGAAGCCGTAAGGATAATCCTTAGATTACGGGCCCAGTCCACAAAGTTACTTCCATCATCTTTCAACTTAGCTTTCTCTAGGAACGCATTAAAATTCAGGGGTGCTACTGCGCGAGCCATGATCTACAACATAAATATTGCAAAGACAACTTAGACTATTGTTCTTAGATAATGAGTTTAGTTAATCATATTACTTAAAACTCCCACTCAAATTGACATCCCTCCGATCATTCGAGTGTAACATGATCCAAATCCACCAACTCAAGTCCGATCATCACGTGAGTTGAGGTGGTTTCAATGGTGAACATCTTCATGTTGATCATATCTACTATATGACTCATGTTCGACCTTTCGGTCTCTTGTGTTCCGAGGCCATGTCTGTACATGCTAGGCTCGTCAAGTTTAACCCGAGTGTTCCGCACGTGCAACATGGCTTGCACCCGTTGTATGCGAACGTAGAGTCTATCACACCCGATCATCACGGCGTGTCTCGAAACGACGAACTTTCGCAACGGTGCACACTTGGGGAGAACACAATTTATCTTGAAATTTAAGTGAGGGATCACCTTATAATGCTACCGTCGTCCTAAGCAAAATAAGATGCATAAAAGGATTAACATCACATGCAAATCATAAGTGACATGATATGGCCATGAACTTGTGCTTTTGATCTCCATCTCCAAAGCACCGGCATGATCTCCATCGTCACCGGCATGACACCATGATCTCCATCATCTTGATCTCCATCAACGTGTCGCCATAAGGTTGTCGCGCCGACTGTTGCTTCCACGACTATAGCTAACGTTTAGCGATAAAGTAAAGCATTACATAGCGCTTAATGATTGACACGCAGGTCATACAATAATTAAAGACAACTCTATGGCTCCTGCCAGTTGCCGTACTCATCGACATGCAAGTCGTGATATTCTATACATCACATGATCATCTCATACATCACATATATCTCATCATGTAATTGGCCATATCACATCACAACATACCCTGCAAAAACAAGTTAGACGTCCTCTAATTGTTGTTGCAAATTTTACGTGGCTGCTATGGGTTTGCAAGAACCGTTCTTACCTACGCAAAACCACAACGTGGTGTAGTGATTGCTTTTTGATCTTCTAAAAGAACCCTCTTCATTGAACCGATTCAACTAAAGTGAGAGAGACAGACACCCGCCAGTCACCTTTATGCAACAAGTGCACGCAGCGGTAAAACCAGTCTCGCGTAAGCGTACGCGTAATGTCGGTCCGGGCCGCTTCATCTCACAATGCCGCTGAATCAAGTATCAACTAGTAACGGCAAGCAATATGTATACACCCACGCCCACAACTCGTTTGTGTTCTACTCGAGATCTCATCTACGCATAGACCTGGCTCATGATGCCACTGTTGGGGAACGTTGCATGGGAAACAAAAATTTTCCTACGCACACATAAGATCTATCCATGGTGATGAGCATCTACGAGAGGGAGAGTGAATCTACATACCCTTGTAGATCGCTAAGCGGAAGCGTTAATAAACGCGGTTGATGTAGTCGAACGTCTTCGCGATCCAAATCGCCGAGCGTCCCGCGATCCAATCACGATCCTTCCGATCTAGTGCCGAACGGACGGCACCTCCGCGTTCAACACACGTACGGCTTGATGACGCCTTCACCTCCTCGATCCAGCGAGCGATGGTGAAGTAGTGGTTGAGTTCCAGCAGCACGACGGCGTGGTGATGGTGGTGAGGAACAATCTCTGCAGGGCTTCGCCAAGCACTACGGAGATTATGACGGAGGAACTAGAGGGCTAGGGTTGCCGGCACACGGCTTGGGAAATCCTGATGTCTCCCGTGTGCTAGCCCTGCCCCTCTATTTATATGTTGAGCCTTGGGGTCTAAACTTGGAGTAAAAGCCTCCTCCGGGTCGGTTTTGCCCGCACAAGGTCGGTTTGGCCCGCAGGAAAAGAGTCCAATTCGGACCCTGCCGAACCGTGCACAGCCGCGCACAAGCGGTAGTACCGCTTCACACAAGCGGTAGTACCGCTCCGGCGGTAGTACCGCTTCAACAAGCGGTAGTACCGCTTACGCGGCAGCAAAACTACTTTTGCACTTTCCAATACCTTGTGGGCTTTATCCCTTTGGCTCATATAAAGTGTTGCTGCACCCGAACACTTCGGTAAACATCCGGAACCCCTTCCGGTGAACTCCGGAACCCTTCCGGAGATCAAAACACTATTATCACATATATCAATCTTTACCTCCGGACTATTCCGGAGATCCTCGTCATGTCCGGGATCTTATCCGGGACTCCGAACAACTTTCGGTCACCAACATAATAACTCAATTATACTAATCGTCACCAAACGTTAAGTGTGTAGACCCTGCGGGTTCGAGAACTATGTAGACATGACCGAGACACCTCTACGGCCAATAACCAATAGCGGGACCTGGATGCCCATATTGGCTCCTACATATTCTACGAAGATCTTTATCGGTCGAACCTCTATGTCAAGGATTCAGTTAATCCCGTATGCTGTTCCCTTTGTTCTTCGGTATGTTACTTGCCCGAGATTCGATCGTCGGTATCACTATACCTAGTTCAATCTCGTTACCGGCAAGTCTCTTTACTCGTTCCGTAATACAAGATCTCGTGGCTAACACTTTAGTCACATTGCTTGCAAGGCTCATTGTGATGTTGTATTACCGAGTGGGCCCTGAGATACCTCTCCGTCATACGGAGTAACAAATCCCAGTCTTGATCCATGCCAACCCAACAGACACCCTCGGAGATACCTGTAGAGCACCTTTATAGTCACCCAGTTACGTTGCGACGTTTGATACACACAAGGTATTCCTCCGGTGTCAGAGAGTTGCATGATCTCATGGTCAAAGGAACAGATACTTGACATGCAGAAAACAATAGCAATAAACTGACACGATCAAATGCTACGTTTACAGTTTGGGTCTTGTCCATCACATCATTCTCCTAATGATGTGATCCCGTTATCAAATGACATCTCATGTCAATGGCTAGGAAACCTTAACCATCTTTGATCAACGAGCTAGTCAACTAGAGGCTTACTAGGGACACAGTGTTGTCTATGTACCCACACATGTATTTGAGTTTCCAATCAATACAATTATAGCATGGATAATAAACGATTATCATGAACAAGGAAATATAATAATAACCAATTTATTATTGCCTCTAGGGCATATTTCCAACAGGAGGGACGAGGAGGCAGCCCTAGGGTTTCCCCTAGGGGTTCGGCCGAACCACCTCAAGGAGGTGGAATCCACCTCCTACTAGGAGGTGGATAAGTTTTAGGAAGGTGTCCTACTCCTTCCAACCTTCACCTTTTTTCCTCTTGGGCGCATGGGCCCCCATGGGGTCGGCTGCCCCAGCCCACCAGGGGCTGGTACACCACCTCTTGGGCCCATGTGGCCCCCGGGGTGGGTGGGCCCCACCCGGTGGACCCCCGGAACCCATTCGTCACTCCCGGTACACTACCGAAAGTACCCGAAACTTTTCTGAAACCCAATTACCACTTTCCTATATATCAATCTTTACCTCCGGACCATTCCGAAGCTCCTCGTGACGTCCGGGATCTCATCCGGGACTCCGAACAACCTTCGGTCACCATCATACATAACTCAATACTACCGAAACATCACCGAACGTTAAGTGTGCAGACCCTGCGGGTTCGAGAACTATGTAGACATGACCGAGACACCTCTACGGTCAATAACCAATAGCGGGACCTGGATGCCCATATTGGTTCCTACATATTCTACGAAGATCTTTATCGGTTGAACCTCTATGTCAAGGATTCAGTTAATCCCGTATGCTGTTCCCTTTGTTCTTCGGTATGTTACTTGCCCGAGATTTGATCGTCGGTATCTCTATACCTAATTCAATCTCGTTACCGGAAAGTCTCTTTACTCGTTCCGTAATACAAGATCCCGTAGCTAACTCTTTAGTCACTTTGCTTGCAAGGCTTATTGTGATGTTGTATTACCGAGTGGGCCCTGAGATACCTCTCCGTCACACGGAGTAACAAATCCCAGTCTCGATCCATGCCAACCCAACAGACACCTTCGGAGATACCTGTAGAGCATCTTTATATCACCCAGTTACGTTGCGACATTTGATAAACACAAGGTATTCCTCCGGTGTCAGTGAGTTGCATGATCTCATGGTCATAGGAACAGATACTTGACATGCAGAAAACTATAGCAATAAACTGACACGATCATATGCTATGTTCATAGTTTGGGTCTTGTCCATCACATCATTCTCCTAATGATGTGATCCAGTTATCTAATGACACCTCATGTCTATGGCTAGGAAACCTTGACCATCTTTGATCAACGTGCTAGTCTACTAGAGGCATACTAGGGACACTGTGTTGTCTATGTATCCACACATGCAATTGAGTTCCCAATCAATACAATTATAGCATGTATAATAAATGATTATCATGAAAAAGGAAATATAATAATAACCACTTTATTATTGCCTCTAGGGAATATTTCCAACAGGGGGTGCAGCCCTAACCCCTCCACCAAGGGAGGGGGTGGCGGTGGCCAGGAGGGAGGAGTCCTCCCTCCCCAAGGCACCTCCTAGGTGCCTTCCCCTTTACGATTTCCTACCCCCTAGCCGCATGGACCCTTGGGGATGGCCCAAAAAGGCTAGGAAGCCCCCTTACAGCCCATGCACGTCCTAGGGGCTGGAGGGACCTTTCCGGACTCCTCTGGAACCTTCCGAAAGCTTCCCGGTACAATACCGAAAAAACTCGAATTTTTTCCGGTAGCCAAAATATGACTTACCATATATAAATCTTTACCTCCGGACCATTCCGGAGCTCCTCATGACGTCCGGGATCTCATCCGGGACTCCGAACAACATTCGGTCACCAACGTACATATCCCAATACTACTCTAGCATCACCGAACGTTAAGCGTGCGGACCCTACGGGTTCGAGAATCATGTAGACATGACCGAGACATCTCTTCGGTCAATAACCAATAGCGGGACCTGGATGCCCATATTGGTTCCTCATATTCCACAAAGATCTTCATCGGTCAAACCACGATGCAAGGATTCAATCAATCTCGTATGCAGTTCCCTTTGTCTAACGGTATGTTACTTGCCCGAGATTCGATTGTCGGTATCTCCATACCTAGTTCAATCTCACTACTGACAAGTCTCTTTACTCATTCTGTAATACAAGATCCCATGACTAACTCCTTAGTCACATTGCTTGCAAGCTTCTTGTGATGTTGTATTACCGAGTGGGCCCAGAGATACCTCTCCGTCATACAGAGTGACAAATCCCAGTCTCGATCCATGCCAACCCAACAAACACCCTCGGAGATACCTGTAGAGCATCTTTATGATCACCCAGTTACGTTGTGACGTTTGATACACACAAGGCATTCCTTCGGTGTCAGGGAGTTGCATGATCTCATGGTCAAAGGAACAGATACTTGACATGAAGAAAGTAGTAGCAAGAAACTAATACGATCAAATGCTATGCTTACGGTTGGGTCTTGTCCATCACATCATTCTCCTAATGATGTGACCCCGTCATCAAATGAAAACTCTTGTCTATGGTTAGGAAACCTTAACCATCTTTGATCAACGAGCTAGTCTAGTAGAGGCTCACTAGGGACACGGTGTTGTCTATGTATCCACACATGTATCTGAGTTTCCGATCAATACAATTCTAGCATGGATAATAGACGTTTATCATGAACAAGGGAATATGACAATAACCAATTTATTATTGCCTCTAGGGCATATTTCCAACACATACGGATCTGAATGTTGCAGACCCGTTGACTAAACGTCTCTCACGAGCAAAACATGATCAACACCAGAACTCTATGGGTGTTAGATTCATTACAATGTAAAGCTAGATTATTGACTCTAGTGCAAGTGGGAGACTGTTGGAAATATGCCCTAAAGGTAATAATAAAATATTTATTATCATATTTCCTCGTTCATGATAATCATTTATTATCCATGCTATAATTGTATCGATCGGCAAACTCATATACATGTGTGGATACATAGACAACACCGTGTCCCTAGTGAGCCTCTACTAGACTAGCTCGTTGATCAAAGATGGTTAAGGTTTCCTAACCATGGACATGAGTTGTCATTTGATAACGGGATCACATCATTGGGAGAATGATGTGATGGACAAGACCCAACCGTAAGCATAGCATTTGATCGTATTAGTTTATTGCTACTGCTTTCTTCATGTCAAGTATTTGTTCCTATGACTATGAGATCATGCAAATCCCTGACACCGGTGGAATGCCTCGTGTGTATCAAACGCCACTTCGTAACTGGATGATTATAAATGTGCTCTACAGGTATCTCCGAGGGTGTTTGTTGGGTTGGCATGGATCGAGACTGGGATTTGTCACTCCGTATGACAGAGGTATCTCTGGGCCCTCTCGGTAATAGATCATCACAAGAAGCTTGCAAGCAATGTGACTAAGGAGTTAGTCGCGGGATCTTGTATTACGGAACGAGTAAAGAGACTTGCCGATAACGAGATTGAACTAGGTATGTAGATACCGATGATCGAACCTCGGGCAAGTAACCTACCGATGGACAAAGGGAACTGCATACGGGATTGACTGAATCCTTGACATCGTGTTTCGACCGATAAAGATCTTCGTAGAATATGTAGGAACCAATATCGGCATCCAGGTCTCGCTATTGGTTATTGGCCGGAGAGTGTCTCGGTCATGTTTGCATCATTTTCGAACCGCAGGGTGGTCCGCACACTTAACGTTCGATGACAATATGGTATTATTGAGTTATGTATGTTGGTGACTGAAAGTTGTTCGAAGTCCCGGATGAGATCCCGGACATCACGAGGAGTTCCGGAATGGTCCGGAGGTAAAGATTCATATATGGGAAGTTGATATTCGGGTTTCGGAAGAGTTTCGGGATTTACCGGATTTCATCGGGAGTGCCGGAAGGGGTTCCGGGGGTCCACCGGGAGGGTCCACCTGTCCCGGAGGGCCCCATGAGCTGAGAGGGAGGCGCACCAGCCCCTAGTGGGCTGGGCACCCCGCCTCCTCAAGGGCCCATGCGGCCAAGGGGCTAGGGCTGGCCCTAAGGTGGCCGCCGCCTCCTTGCCTTGGGGGCCAAGGCCGCCCCCTAGGCCGCCGCGCCGAACCCTAGGGGAAACCCTAGGGCGGCCGCCCCTCCCCATTGCCCCTATATATATGAGAGTGAGGGAGGGCAGCAACACCACAAGCCACGGCGCAGCCCTCCCTCTCTTTCTAGATTGATTTCTCCTCCGTTCATGTCGCGGTAGCGC
Source organism: Elymus sibiricus (assembly GCA_039707655.1). NCBI lineage: Eukaryota > Viridiplantae > Streptophyta > Magnoliopsida > Poales > Poaceae > Elymus > Elymus sibiricus. Next base: position 310,725,525 of record CM077671.1, read on the forward strand.
TTGGCGAAGCCCTGTCGGGATAGCTCCACCACCATCGCCACCACGCCGTCGAGCTGCCGGAGAACTCGTCCACCACTCCGTCCTCGCTCGCTGGATCGAGGAGGCAGAGACGTCATCGAGCTGTACGTGTGCTGAACGCGGAGGTGCCATCCGTTCGGCGCTAGATCGGGACGGATCGTGATTGGATCGCGAAGACGTACGACTACATCAACCGCGTTTCTTAACGCTTCAGCTTAGCGATCTACAAGGGTATGTAGATGCACTCCCCCTCTCGTAGCTATACATCTCCATGGATAGATCTGGCGTGTGCGTAGGAAATTTTTTGTTTACCATGCAACGTTCCCCAACACCTTTTATAGGCCGTCGCGGCCGCCATGAAGGAGACAATTGGGGAGGCGAGCAACGGTGGGCGGTCAAAGGTTGCGTCTCTTGGTACCGCAGACTGCTCGCATGCCTCGTGACAGCTTAGATTGTCGCGGCTGCTCATACGACTCCTCCTGACCCGCTCACACGCAAGCCATGAGATGATGTAGCGTGACGGCCATCAGACGGGCCGCCACGAAAATCCGTTGGAGCGGGCGTGACATTAATGGCTGGTTGCCCGTCGTCGGTGGTGCGTGGTAGGCCGGGCTGCTTCAAACCCTTGCATGACGCAAGGAGGAAGAAGCTAAAACTTTTCCCCGAGTTGATGATTGGGTATGGAGCAAGCTCGATATTTGCCCTCCCAGTCTGCAAATATGGAGGCTGCGAGCTTGCTCCATAACTTATGGCGATTCGAGGGCATATGGCAACTCTACTAGAGTGCATTTTTGGCCGGGAAACGCCATATTGGCGGTTGTTATGGCGATCGGGTCCATATGATGACTCTGCTAGAGTTGCTCTTAATCCCCATGACTTTTATTTATCTTAACATGCACATATGCCACCTGATCAGAGGCCACTCCATCATCCCACCATTTTTATTTTTCTTAACATGCATGAAAAAAATCTATTTATACTATTTCTTGAAACATGCACACATCCCACTTCATCAACCCCATTAATTATATATCTTTCAACATGCATGAAAAATGCTATTTATACTATTTCTCGCAACATGAACACATCCCACTTCATCAACGCCATTACTTTTACATCTTTCAACATGCATGGAAAAAATATTACTTATATTCTACTAATATTTGTAACTATATAAGAATAAAATAGAATATGTCATATGCATTTTTTGTCTTCATTGTCATATTTAAATCTAGACGACCAAATTTCATCAAAATAATATACTGCAATCAATTCCCGTAGTCGTGTGCAGGGTATCATCTAGTTCTTTTTTTCTTTTGCGGGTTTAAAAGAAGTTTTATTCCATAAGTATCAGGCTTACAGTCCGTTAATACAAGATTATGAATGAAGGGGGGTGGGGGTATCATCTAGTTCTACAAAGGATGGCCTGCAAGCCATTCCCTCCCGGACAGTTCATTTGTTCCATTATCCAAGGCCAAACGAGTGGAACTACTGCATGCATGCCTGTCTCGGCCATTGTCAATCCAATTGGCGCGTGCTGTTTGCCGAACAGATTATGCCGTTCTTCCAAACGTACGTTCAGGCTTAATCAACCGGCCGGAGTGCCCGTTCGGTTTGAATTGATCTTCCCTGCAGGCGCTCCTCCAAATCTGCCTCCGCCTTGTTTATTCAGTTCGCCGTACATGCAAATAGAGTATATATATTGACCGGATCCATCGTTCACAATATAGGAACTCAAGAAAGAAGAAGGAAAGAAATGCAGCAGGCGGGTGAGTGGTCATCATGGTGGTCCGGCGGCCTCCTGCTCGGCTGTGTCCCGCTGGCGCTTCTCGCCGCCTGGCACTGCACCGACGCGTTCTACGGCGCCGCCTTCGCGCTCACGCACCGTGGTCGCCGTGGCCATGGCCACCGTCTGCCCCCCGGGCCACATGGGCGTCCCCTTCCTCGGCGAGACCCTGGCGCTGCTTTGGTACTTCAAGGTGGCGCGCCGCCCCGACGGCTTCCTCCAGGCCATGAAGAGGCGGCACGGTGACGGCCGCGGGGAAATCTACAGGACGCACCTCTTCGGCTCGCCCACCATTTTGGTCTGCTCCCCGGCGGCCAACAAGTTCGTCCTGCAGTCCGGCGACGGCAGCTTCGCCGCCCGGAGGCCGGCACAGGACCTCCTGGGCCTGTCCTCCATGTTCAACACGGAGGGAGGGCACCACGCCAGGATCCGCAGCTTCGTCATTGCTGCAGTCAACCAGCCCAGCGCCCTCCGGACCTTCGCGTGCGTCGTCCAGCCGCGCGTCGCCGCGGCCCTGAGGTCGTGGGTGGATAAGGGAACCATCACCGCCGCAACGGAGATCAGGAAGGTACGTACTTGCCTAGTGGTCGATCAGCGGAACTGCATGCATGTTTGCAAGGGGGAGGGTAAGACGGTCGCTCGCTAGGAAATGACCTAGCTAGCGGCCATTTTCCGACCAGATGAAGTTCTTTTTAGTAGCCAGGGAAGGGAACTTTTTTTCCCCGTGAAATTCAGAAATTCCAGCATCTAATTTCAAACCCAGCCCTGACTTTTAGAATTTCAAACTTCTAGATTTTTTCTCAAAAATTCAAACTTTTCTGAAACTTCCAGATTAAAAGAAAAGCTTTCAGAAGTTAAAAAGTGTAGGAGAGGGAGTGTGTGTGTGTGTGTCACACAGTGGATCCCGGGATTTATCTCTTCTGCATCTCACATGCATGGTGGCTAAGAGAGAGGACACACATAGTCAAGCCCTGGGTCATTGTTCTCCCGTATCCATGTGCAATTGTGCAGTGGCGGAGCTTGCAACCCAAACATGGGCGGGCCAACAAAAGGAAAATAGCTTATGTGTTGCTAATTCAAGGCCCAAGAGTAGATATATACTGTATAAAGTTTCATGGGTTGGGCGGGCCACGGCCCATTCAGCCTTGCTGAAGCTCCGCCGGTGTCCATGTGGCTCCCTTTCGTGCCCACCTTTTTGGAAACTGTGGCTTGTAGCCACTGTCACTTGTGAGAGAGCAAACCCCGGTCGCAAGATTAAATCTGCAAGCGTTGCCTTGGCTTAATAAAGTTGCGGTGGGGTGTGTGTGTGTGTGGGGGGGGGGGGGGGGAGACCCCTTTTATTTCAAAAATCTGCAATTCATGCATGTTTAATTATAGGCATGGTTTTAAATAGCGGATTGGGGTCTGCGTAGCGGAATGTGGATAGCGGGCGATATTGCAGACGCTATGTCCGCATAGCGGATTTGTAAAAACACTAGATTATTGTATATATTTCTATATCATTAACAAATAGTAATAACATTTAATTTGAGCAGTAGCGGACGCTATTGCGGACGCAATAGCGGATGCTATCTTCGCTATTTGAAACTATGATTATAGGTAGCTAGGTAGACTAACTAATACAATATTTTAGGTGATGTTCGAGAACATATGCATGATGTTTATCAGCATGGAGCCATCTGCTGCGACAGAGAAGATGGATGCGTGGTTCTCGGGCATACTAGCTGGGCTCAGGACACTGCCATTTGACTTCCCTGGAACACCACTTAATCACGCTCGCAAGGTATGTACATACAATTGTTTATATTTCATCGTGCCGACCTGCTCATGTGGATGCATGCATGGCAGTGCCGCAGGAACGTAACCGTCATGTTCCGGGAGGAGCTGATGACGAGGAGGAAGACATGCGAAGAAGGAGAAGAAAAGGTAGTGGTAAAGGATGATGTGATGAGCGGGTTAATGCGGATGGAAGATGATGACGGGAAGAAGTTGAGCGACGATGAGGTGGTAGACAACATCATCACCCTCGTCATTGGGGCCTATGAATCTACTGCCAACACCATCACCTGGGCCACCTACCACCTCGCCAAATCTCCCGATGCACTTGCCAAGCTACGTGTAAGTTACCCCTCAATTTCAATTCATGAGGTACATCTAAAAATCATTGACATGTTAAGCGATGAATGAAACATATATTATGCATTGATTGATTCTATATTGAAACTATAATTAAATAGAAATTTATGTGTTTGTAGTTACTCAATTCTTAAGCAAGAGCCTTACAGCTAAAAATTTAGATTTTATAAATGGACCTTGGGAGTATTGATTAAAGTAGGCGGACATGGAGTTTATTATTATCACTATTCTCACATAACTGTTCAATTCATTGGCATATAGGAGGAGAATGTGGTGATTGCAAAAGACATGAATGGTGACCTCATTACGACCGATGATATCTCCAAGATGAAGTACACTGCTAAGGTTGTTGAAGAGACACTTAGGATGGCAAACATTGCTTCGATGCTCTTCCGTGTGGCACATAGAGATGTCCAGTATGGAGGTATATATATAAATCATGCATATATTTATATATGGAATGAGAAACCAATATATGTGATATTTTTAAAATATTATTGATTATTTTGCAGGTTATACAATACCTCAAGGGTGGCAGGTTGTGGTGTGGCTTCGATCACTGCATACCGACCCAAAATACTACAAGGATTCACTTACTTTCAACCCCGATAGATGGGATGTAAGCACTTAAGTTAAAATAAAACTACTCGCATGTCAATATGACAGACGCAACAATTGCATTAATTATCTCATCAAATAATGAACTGCAAGTACTATATATGTAACAAATATATACTAATTAATGAGCAGAAACCGGCAAAGCCAGGAACATATCAGGTGTTTGGAGGCGGCTATCGAGTGTGTGCAGGCAACATGCTTGCGAGGCTGCAGATCACCATCATGTTACATCATCTATCAATTGGTTACGAGTGAGTACCTATTCAAGGGCCTTATCGCTACCAATACGTGCGCCCGCGCGTGCGTTAGAAATTCATGTTTGGATTAATCACTTTCTCTTGTTGCAGATGGGAATTGCTCAATCCTGATGCAGCGATTGATTACCTTCCACACCCAAAGCCAGTAGATGACGTAGTGATGGCTTTCCGGAAACTTAGTACAAGTAGCTAAAGAATACCGTCTATATGAAAATGAAACCTGTATCATTTCTTCAAATCATTCATGTGAGGTGCTAGGATTTAGAAGCACGTGTTGTGTAAACAACAAATGTTCTACTAGACACACGTGTAGCAGAAGCTATGCTCCAAGTCATCCATGGCCGTATGTGCCTCTTTATCTTGTACCAAGAGCACCTTAATAGATGGTTTTTTATGTTGTAGCATTCACGATCAATGGTGTCACAATATAGGCCATTGTAGCCACATTATTTAAAGTCATCCAACATGCGCCCGAATGCAACGGGACACCACCATCAGCAATCTTCTCCTTTCTTTTTACATGGTAAAATCTCAAGAAGATGAAAATTACAGCTTGCTATGTTATACTCACATCAAATGTATATAATGTTCTATATCTAAATATCTAACTCCAATACTATGTTTCTCTGCGCATGCGTGCTTCCACATTACCTTAATAACTGATAGTCGTCTGTTTGAAGTTGTGTGATATCAGAAGTCGTACATGAATTCATAAGTTACTTCTTTGTATTAATCTATTCATGCAAACCATGCCACCTAATAAAGCCATGCATATCTTTTTTTTTCTCGGGGGAAGCAAGTCATGCATCATGCCAGTCACAAGTTCTTTTGTGTTAAATTTTGTGTGGTCATGGATGGTGTATGTGATGTACGCTTGGAGCAAAATATATAGTTCATGCTTGACATTGTGTTAAGTTCAATTCAAAAAAGAATCCTCTTTTTATACACCATTTTATCACATACTTAGTAGGTTTTATTAAAATGTAAATCGTGAACACTCCTATATTTATTGTTTTGATTAGTTTTAGTTGTTTTAAGCACCTTTTTATACATTTATTTTAACATGATTCCCAAGTCAACTCGTTGGGCATCATCTAGTCTTATACAAACAATGAGGGACAACGTTACTGAGCATATTGTCATGCCATATAATGAAAAAATATATTAATAATAGTAACTTCACTAATAATTATTTGGTAGTGTTACATCATTCTTGGATGTTCCTTTCGCAAGCATAATAATAATTCTCAAATAAGAAAGGGAGCATTATATCTTCCTTTTGATCTTATGTGTTTCTCAATAATACTTTTTTTATTTAGTCGGAAATATGGTTGCACATGTTAATACTTTGATCTTCAACCAATGGAAGTGTTCCATATTCTTCATGATGATTACACACAAGAAATGAATTGGAGATAATTAGACCACTGCTATTTTGTGTAGATGCGTTAGGTTTTTCCCGAAGAGGAAGGGATGGATGTAGTAAAGTAGCAACACGTATTTCCCTCAATGAGAACCAATGTTTTATCGAACCAATAGAAGGATCACGCAAACAACCATCAACAATACCTACACACACAAGCACAAATACTTGCACCAACGCGGGCAAGAGGGTTGTCAATCCCCCTGTACTCGTTAATTGTAAGGATCAAATATGATAATGGTAGATAGATAAATTGCAAACTAAAATAAATATAAATAAAGTGCATCAAGGTAAATAAGGTTTTAGTAAATATATTGAGTAGACCCGGGGGGCATAGTTTTCACTAGAGGCATCTCTCTCAAGAACAAAGCATACGATGGGTAGACAAATTACTGTTTGGCAATTGATAGAAAAGCGCATAGTATGACGTTATTCATGGCATGATCATGTACATAGGCATTACGTCCGTGACAAGTAGACTGACTCCTGCCTGCATCTACCACTATTACTCCACCAATCGATCGCTATCCAGCATGCATCTATGGTATTAAGTTCATGACAAATAGAGTAACGCATCAAGATGAAATAATGTAGACAAAGTAAGACAAGCAATATGTTCAAACCCCGTCGTTCTATCCTTAGTGGCAACAATACAAATACGTACCTCGCTATCCCTTCTGTCACGAGGTGAGGACACCGCAAGATTAAACCCACTACTATGCACCACTCCCTCTGAGGATCTACTCATCTACTTGGCCAAAGCAAATTCATAGATCGGAAAGCATACGTAGCTATTACAATCACACATAATAAAGTTCAGATTTGACTCAATTACTTTCAATAAATCTGATCATAAACCCATGATTCATTGGATCTCAACAGACACACCGCAAAAGAGAATTACATCGGATAAATCTCTGAAGAGAACATTGTATTGAAGATCAGAGAGAGAGAGAGAGAGAGAGAGAGAGAGAGAGAGAGATCTAGCTAATCACTATGGATCCGTAGGTCTGTGGTGGACTACTCATGCATCATCATTAAGGCAGCAAGGTTGATGAAGATTGCCTCCAAGATCGATCCCCCCTCCGACAGAGTACCGGCGGAGGCCTCCAGATGGGATCACGGAAGAACAAAGGCTTGCGGCGGCGAAAAAATGTTTTGGGTCTCTTTCTAGTGGTTTTGGGATTTTAGGGAATTTATAGAAGTGAAATTAGGGCAATCGGATTTACGAGGGGCCCACAAGCTTAGGCGCCCCCCGGGGGGGGGGGGGGGGTCGCACCGTGTGAGCTTGTGGCCCTCTCGTACATCGGCTGGTCTCCACCTGATGCTTCTAGGGTCCTTTGTGGTCCAAAAAAACATCATAAAGTTTTGTTCCATTTGGACTCCGTTTGGTATTGGTTTCATACAAAACAAAAAAATAGGCAAAAACAGAAACTGGCACATGGCACTAGATTAATAGGTTAGTTTCCAAAAATGATATAAAATGACCGCTAAAACATGTAAGATTGATAATATAATAACATTAAATAATAAAAAGTCATAGATACACTGGAGATGTATCAACCACCTGTGGACGAAAATCAAATACAGATAACAGGAACACTTGTGAAACCCATGAACACAGTGAATAATGCACGGAAGCAGCATGAGCATTGTGTTCGTTATCGCCTCCAGGGACTATAAAATTAACTTGCCAATAGACAATAGTATCTGCTTGATTATTTTTTAAAAGGAGGATAACCCCCAATCTCTACAGCATGACGATGCATGCAAGTATATATTATTAAGAATGCAAAATCCAGCAGCCAAACAACATCGACCAGAAAATAAAGCGAAAAGAAAACCCGAGGCCTCATGCCTCGTGACAGTAACTCCACCAGATAGCCACTAACCCTATGTTTCAAGATGACATCAAAACTAAAAATACACAACTCCTAGGCTATGCCTTCAAGAAGGAATCGCCATACGTGCACCGATGATGGCGAGTCAAACACAAGGTTGAACTCTGGATTCTCATCGCCAAAGCGAAGCTTCAATCCATCACTTTCAGCAAGGTCATGATGCAGGCGCGCGTAAACTCGTTGTTGAAGCCGTTTGTATCGTCATCCCTTATCCGACAAACGACGCCTCGATAACCGGATACCTCTGGAGAAGACACCGGAAGACAACTTGATCCAGAAACAACAAGCTAAGCATGACACCTTTGACAGAGCCATCGTGCATCACCTGCCGGTAGCAGGCATAACTTGATGCCTCCGCATGAGACGTGGTGCGTAGCATCCGTCGGCGATGCATGCGCCAGCGGCTTAACCTGCCGGCGACAGGCATTGCCCGACGTCTCCGGAAGAGATGCATGTGTCACCTGCCAAGCCGCATCGAACTTGATCTGGTGATGGAGGGGATGTCCCATACCGTCGCCAGCCTCAGAAAGTCTATCACCACCTCGAGATGCAGTCTCTGAGTCGCCCACACGACCACAGGTTCTGCCGCGTCAAAGAAGAAGGGCCGCCACCCTGATTCCAGGCACTACAGGAGCAAAAACAACACACACACACACACACACATCGCTGACAAAGAGCCATACAAAAATAAAGCTTTGCCTAGGCGGAGGAATAATAAAAAAGTGCAACATTGATCTTGGCCGAGCAGATGTTGACGAGACAAGGATGATGCAAACGCAAGCAGTTCAGAGGTGGATGCAAAAAATGCAACCGAAAACCGTGCACACATTAGGCAGGTGGCCAGTCGCCAAGTGACGTTTGTGGAGCCAAAACATAGTGCTCGTATATGTACTCCATATCCTAATACATTGCTTCAAAGAAGAAAGGACAACAAAATTTAGCACAGGCATTTCAACGAACACTTGCCGAACATGGTGGCTACCGTAGAAGGCGGATGATACCTGTGGGGTGGATGGAGGAGAGGTGTCGACCGGTGGCGGGGTAAAAGCGACGTGGAGCCCGGGTGTAGCGGTGAGATGACGGAGTCACGAAGTTCCGGGAAGGATGGAGCGGGGCGGCCGAGGTGATGGAGTGGCGGCGTTGGCAAGAGAGAAAACAGATGCAGAGACAGATGAAAGAATGAAGATGCGGGGTCCGGGGTTGGTTCTGGGTGGGCTAGGGGTGTCGAAATTCTACGTGACTGTTGTCCAGCCTCCCCGCCCCCTCCCCCTCCTCGTTTGCTTCAAGTTTGCGGGAAAAAGAACGTCCGATCCGACCCGCAGACGTATATAGGTCCGCCTTGAACGGTAAAACACATCCGAACCGTACAGTCCGAATAGTTGCGGACAGTTTGAGAGTCCGCTTTGAGATGCCGTGATCGTGTTGAGTACATTTTCCCTGAGCTTATCTTACAGTAGTTCTTTTTTCAATCCTTTCCCCGAGCATGGTATGAGTATGCTTGTAATGCACGGGGCACTCTCAATTAAGTACCAGTTGGTGAAATATGGACGGACCCGTGATCCCATGGCCACAATATTCTACACTGACTAGATCCCAAGGCGCAAATTGATGAAGCATCGTAGTAGTATTTTATACTACTCGAGAAAATAAATCCAGCCATGCGGGCATGTGGCACATCCATCTCCATAGGCAGTTGGGTACCGTCATTGCAGAGTGATGCGATGATCTGTGCTATATATAGTCTGATTAGTGGCCTCTGATTGCGTCCGTTCTCGGTGCCGATCTACTCCGTGCGTGCTTCACCTCGTCCCATCATTATCTGTCGTGCACTCACGTTTGGCACATCTATCTGACGATTCTAGAGGACCCATGGCGTTGGAGCGATTCTAGACTTCCTGCAGTGTGTTGTCCGTCGCATAGCTTCGTGATGGCCTGCCTAATGGTGATACGCTCCTTTGCTTCTCGTCCGCGCTTGCTCGTGGTAGGGAAGGCTTAGCGTGCTGGGCTCTCTTGCTCCAGGTTTCAGATGCGACAGTTGATTAGTACTACTATATAGTAGTGACACTGTCCTTTCTTCTCATTACCGTTCGAGTACGTGTCTGATTACGCTACTTATAATAGTTAGTAGTACTCTAGACGTAACTCTGGTGTCAAGATGACAAGTAATCAAGCTTTTAAATCTAGGCCGATACAACCGATATATAGACTGATGTATCACTTTTGAGGCTCTACCGATATAAACATAACATATCATTTTTCAAATATCATTTTCAAACATATCATCGAATATGGACCGAAATATCGACCGATGTATCATTTTTAAGGCTCTACCGATATAAACATAACATATCATTTTTTAAATATTATTTTCAAACATATCATTCAATATGGACCGAAATATCGATCGATATGGCCGATATCTAACCAGATATGTCCACCGATATAGAATGACAACAATTCTTTATTAGAAAACTGTGAAATAGGATTATGCATTTACAACTTCATCATATATTATCGAAGTCACGCACAATTTTTCGTACAAATGCATATATATCATATTTTTTAATTATAGATTAAGGATTTTGTGAATCTTTCCTTAATAGTTTCTTAATCGACAAGTTAATAAACTAGAAATCTAAAAGTGTTATGTTAAAGCATTGACATCATACATTTTGGTTTACTAAAATTACATGTTTTGAACAAGAATAATGAAAAAAAAAAGACATGTTTTCTCTGATATATCATCCGATATCATGCATCCAATATGCCGAAGCCAAACCGATATGAACCCGAAATCCGATATTTTGAAGTTTGCAAGTAATATGAATTGTTTGGGTACTATAAGACTTAGGGCACCTACCCCGTCCTGCATCAAAACGGACACCCCAAAAGTCCGTAACGTGTACCACAGATGCCCGCCGCTGCACCCGATGACCCTACCTCGCTAGCGTGAGGAAGAGGAAGAGAGGAGGCGACGGCGCGGGAGAGAGAGAGGAGGAAGAGGAAGAAAGGCGGCGGCGGCGGCTAGGAGGGAGGTAAAGGAGGAGGGAGGGTCGCGTGCGGTGCTAGGTTTTTTACGGGACGAACGCTGCAATCCACCCCTTCTTTGACGCGAATTCACGCACGCAATGGCCACTGCAAAGCTGGTCCCGCGGGGAAGGATGGCCCAGCAGTCATTCACTAAAACCGAAACCCATTGCGTGCAGCTAAACCGACGGCCAAATGTTTGACAGAGAGGTAAAAAGGACCAGAAACTTTACAGCGGGACAGTTTGTGCGAGCCAGATCGTGTGCCCGACGTGGGTGCCTCAGGTGAGCGGGTAGCCTAGCGTAGTTTATAGGAGAAATTACCATTCGAGTACGTGTCTGATTACGCTACTTATAATAGTTAGTAGTACTCTAGACGTACTCTGGTGTCAAGATGACAAGTAATCAAGCTTTTAAATCTAGGCCAATACAGCCGATATGTAGACCGATGTATCATTTTTTAGGCTCTACCGATATAAACATAACATATCGTTTTTTAAATATTATTTTCAAACATATCATTCAATATGGACCGAAATATCGATCGATATGGCCGATATCTAACCAGATATGTCCACCGATATAGACCAGATATGTCCACCGATATAGAATGACAACAATTCTTTATTAGAAAACTGTGAAATAGGATTATGCATTTACAACTTCATCATATATTATCGAAGTCACGCACAATTTTTTGTACAAATGCATATATATCACATTTTTTAATTATAGATTAAGGATTTTGTGAATCTTTCCTTAATAGTTTCTTAATCGACAAGTTAATAAACTAGAAATCTAAAAGTGTTATGTTAAAGCATTGACATCATACATTTTGGTTTACTAAAATTACATGTTTTCAACAAGAATAATGAAAAAAATACATGTTTTTTCCGATATATCATCCGATATCATGCATCCAATATGCCGAAGCCAAACCGATATGAACCCGAAATCCGATATTTCGAAGTTTGCAAGTAATATGAATTGTTTGGGTACTATAAGACTTAGGGCACCTACCCCATCCTGCATCAAAACGGACACCCCAAAAGTCCGTAACGTGTACCTAACACCATTCCGGTAATAGGATCGTCTTTAGTGAAGTTATTACGCGGAAGTGCTAGTGTGGACCAATCCACTTTGACTCGTTTTTATGGGTTAGATGCCTTTGTACTGCCTTTGCTTACTGTCGTATTTATATTATTAATGTGCTTTTCAATGATACGTAAGCAAGGTATTTTAGGTCCTTTATAGAGAAGGCATATCATAGAAAATTATAATTCTCATATATCATATGAGGTAGGTTGTGCTATTTCACTGTACAAGCATGGGTTTATCGTAAAATAACACACCCGAACGTGTCTGTGGACAGCGGTAGCGGAGCCGACCATCCAACCTGGTGCATCAAATAACCGTCCCATTTTAATATAAATACATAAAATTACATCAAATGTCCAGCATGCAACATCGTTGAATCATCGATAGATAGCAGTTCAATCATATATTTGAATCCTAATAAATCATCAGATGTTAACTAAGCTTTTAAAATTCATCGATCCCAAATTCGGTAAGCTCCTCGGAAGTGGTCTTCATCTCAAGCTTTCTCTCCTCGAGTTTGAACTTCTTCATCGACGCATGTTGTTCACCCAGATGGGCTTCCCCTTGAGCTTTATCCAATAATGTGTCAAAGTGAAGAGCTTGCCCTCCGCCCTTTGGTACATCACTCCAGCGCGTGCGGGCATGCAATGACGTGATCATGAAGACACGTAGAGTAACAAGAAGCAAAACTTACAATCTCCGTGATTGACCTACCTGTTGGCCACATTCTTTTCACTTGTGCAATCACACTGCAATAGTTCATGACGACATTTGAAATGATGTATCACCGATGGAGTAGCGACTTCGCATTGCGATCATGGATCACATCCAAATTGTAGGGCGTGTAGTGCATGTGCTCATGAAACCAAAAATGCACATGCTGCGAAAATATTGTGCACTTTTGCTTCATTCCTACAAACCCCGCATTTGTGGCCAACCACGCATCGCACAACAATGCATCCTCCCTCACCAAGTACCCCGCCATCGTGCTTGCTTCATGTTAAACAATGAGAAGGTCAAAAAAATCTTAATGGAATTTGGTCAAACACTTGTCGGGTGTGTCCGCTATAGACGACTTCGACAGTGGGGCGGACGATACCTGGGCTGCGGATGGATCCCGGGGTGCAACGGCAAAGTGCGAAGCGACTGGATGGAACAGCGATGCTCCGACAAGAACTGGGCGACGACCTGAGTGGTGTAGAGGCGGTGATGGTCTTTATGGGTGCGGATACATGGCAAGAGGGGAGGGGCGGGGTGGGGGAAAGGGCTTCGGGGAGGTTTTTTTGGGTAGGTCGACTGTGTCGGAGTCTGACGTGTCGGGTGTTCCGGACTATCCCATCCCCCCCCCCCCCCCCCCCACACACACACACAATTTCATTTTGGTTTTTGTCTCTTCCTCTATCCCTATCCTCTAGGTACAACATTTGCATGAATAGAGAACATTTTCCTCTGTATAAATCTATATTATTCCATTTCAACCCCCTTCCCCAATTTCATTTCGATTTTTCCCTCTTCCTCTATCCTTATCTCTGGGTACAACTGTTGCATCAATAGAGAACATTTTCCTTTGTATGAATCTATATTATTCCATTTCAACCCTCTCCCCCCTCTATTTCATTTTGATTTCCCCCTCTTCCTCTATCCCTATCCTTTAGGTACAACGTTTGCATCAATAGAGAACCTTTTCCTTTATATGAATCTACATTATTCCATTTTGACCCCCCCCCCCCTTCTCTCCAGCCTTGTTTCTGGTTTGGAAAGTTCGGTTGTGCAGACCGATACGTGGATGTTTGATGCATAACATTGGATGGCACAAAGTGTCCGGACCGCATTGTCTGGATGTTTAATAACATTTTTAATGCCTGTCATTGGAGGTGCCCTTACGTTGGAAATTGCTCTAAAGAAAATTTGAATGTTCTTTAGAGCCCTCAGACTCATGGTGTGCTGCTCTTGGAGTCTAAGTAGAAAATCAAAAGTTGTCTGCGAATTCTTGCCGCTGTTGAGATCAACACATCCCGTGATATCTTCCAGATCGTCGATTTCTCTCTTCAATAACTAGTGTGAACAAGATATTGGATATTGACAGTTTTGCCATGCAAAACCAATTCTTCTCAATGGTAGCATTCCATTTTTTTCATTATTCTGCAATTAGTCTTGTCTTTTTCCAAACAACATTTGTCCTACGTCATATAGAAGAAGAAAATATGAGCATTTACACAAATATATATGATCCAAAATATGTGATGATATATATACATATATGTTCTATAAATTTAGTCAAAGTTAACAAAGTTTGATTCAAGACAAGACTAACATCGTCTATAACACTATGCTCCCTGGTTTTAAAGAGCACACATTCAATTCAGATCTTCAATTGGAATTGGATAATCCGATTTTGACCGGGTCAACAATTACTCAAAGCTCTCTCTCATTTAATTTTCATACTATAGACTATGCTTTCTAATTTTAAGCCTCACAATTAAATGAGGTTTTCAATTTAGAATTGAGTCGCTCGATTTTGATCGGGTCAACAATTTCTCAAGGAGCTCTTCTCTAATTTTAAAACTCTTTCATTCAATTGAGGTATTTAACTTTGAATTTGCTTTACGATTTTGACTAAGCCAACGATTTTTCAAATCAATCAGCAGCAACTAGCCTATAAAACACATCAAATCCCGGCACCCTCCCACCATCTAGAATTTTAGCGTAAATGAAAACGAGGGAGCACTAAAATTCCCTCGGAAGTTAATGCTGGTACTAAAATTCAGAAAGCAAAGGTTTCCCGTAGAAAAGTAGCAAACGCAGACATTCGGGCGCCAACCACAAATATTCTTTCCTCCCATTTCAGAAATCTATCCGGGCGATAAGTTGGTCTCTCGAGGTACCGGGCATGGACCCACACGTCAGTGGGACTAAGCACCCCTGATGACAGATGACCCCGGGCCCCACCTTAAGCCATGAGGTCAAAACAGACCGTCCATACGCGTGCTCCATGGACCGATCCACGCTCACGTCCCTCTGACTCTACGGGCCGGCACGGTAACTCGTCCCACTGGTCCATAGGCGTCGTCCATGTAGACCTGCTGCGTTTGTACGGACAGACCCCCTGTTGCCGTGTGCGTACAAATAGGCCAGCCTGGCCACGCACGCAGGCTTTGACACCCCTCGCCGCCGGTGCCCGCGCCGGCAGTACGGACACGCCACCCCTCGCGGCGCAGCGCGCACAGGTTTCGGCAAGGAGGCCAGGACCAGGAACCACAGCCGAGATATAAGCGAGTCGGAGAGAGGGGCTTTGATCGCGCGAGAGACCCTCCTACCATTCAGACGGCGAGTGGGAGAGAGGCGGCGCGGCGCGGCCTCGGGGTGGGGGGGGGTTTCTTCTCGCGCGGCGCTGCGGGTGAGATGGGCGCCGGCGGGAAGGCCGGGAAGGCGCGGCGGGCGGCGCGGGTGAGCCTCTGGGTGGCGCGCGCCAGCACCACCGTGCTGCTCTGGACCTGCGTCGTGGTGCTGCTCGCGGCGGCCTTCGGGGAGCACCTGGCGCCCAGCGTGCTGGGCCTGGGCGGGGTCTGGTCCGGCTGCCTCGCGCAGACGCTCGTCATCGTGCAGCGCCCGCTGCTGCTGCCGGCGGACCGCCAGAGGGTCGCCGCCACCGCCACCGCCACCGCCACCGCCGCCGCCGCCGCGGTCGCGCTACCGCTGCCGCCCAAGCGTAAGTCGGTCGATTCCTGCTTCTTTGCTCCCCTTCTCCGGTTAGGAATATTTGCGAATCAGGCGGCTTCCCTTCCATCTTTGCTCAGGAATATTCGGGCCTTCCATTAATGCTTTCCCCTTTCCATTTGTCGCCTTCCCTGCGAGATTGGTTGGGTTAGCACCTCTTTTTTGGGTCGATCAGTTCATGTCCGACCAATTTGATCCAAGGATTCCGCATTTGTCGGGAACAGTTCACTTGAATGGCTCGATTAACCAGTGCCTGTCTCATGTGCGGGTTACCACTGATTCTAACCATGTTACAGCCTCTACAGCCATTTGATTTGTTCGGTTCTATGTGCAGGAATCTACAAGAACAATGGCTATCTGATGGTGTCCTGCAATGGCGGTCTCAACCAGATGCGAGCCGCTGTAAGTACTGCTTGTTAAAATCCCAACACACCTACGGCGTTGTTTATATGTCTGGGCCATTGCTGCTGTTCAAATACTGAAACTGAACCATGAAAGTTCCACTGTTAAATCAGATATGCGATATGGTGACGGTTGCAAGATACTTGAATGTCACACTCATCGTGCCGGAGTTGGATAAAACTTCATTTTGGGCTGATCCTAGGTCAGCATTTCTTTCTGCAGTCACTGCAATTCTTAACAATTCAGCGATGGACTGCCTTTGCCTTATCCTTTTCTGTTGCTTTGCCTACAGCGAGTTCCGAGATATATTTGATGTGGACTACTTCATAGCATCATTGAGAGATGAGGTCCGGATACTGAAAGAGCTGCCTCCAAGGCTGAAAAAGAGAGTTGAACAGGGGTATCTTCGCTCCATGCCGCCCGTCAGCTGGTCTGATATATCCTATTACCATAATCAGGTTTCTTTCTATCTCTCCATTTCTCGTGATGTATCTAAATCATATGCATACCCAGATAAAGATTGTAAGTAGTTATTTTTTTCGGAAAACAGATTTTACCAATGATAAAGAAATACAAGGTCCTCCATCTGAATAAAACAGATGCTCGGCTTGCAAATAATGGTCTACCCATGGAGATTCAGAAACTACGGTGCCGTGTCAATTTTGATGCATTGAGATTTACCCCTGAAATAGAAGAGCTGGGCAGGCGCGTGGTTCAAATTCTTCGTCAGAATGGACCCTTTGTGGTTCTCCACTTACGGTATGAGATGGACATGCTTGCCTTCTCCGGGTGTACACATGGATGCAGCAACGAGGAGGCTGAGGAGCTCACGAGAATGAGGTATTGCATCCCATCCAAATTTTCTCAAGATGTTTTAGACCTTTATAGTTAACAAATGAATTGTGCCTTGAACTTGGAAGATACGCTTACCCATGGTGGAAAGAGAAAGTGATCGACTCCAATGCGAAGAGAAAAGACGGGCTCTGTCCATTGACACCGGAGGAGATCGCGATGGTATTA
This sequence comes from Elymus sibiricus, assembly GCA_039707655.1. Lineage (NCBI taxonomy): Eukaryota > Viridiplantae > Streptophyta > Magnoliopsida > Poales > Poaceae > Elymus > Elymus sibiricus. Next base: position 310,742,927 of record CM077671.1, read on the forward strand.
AAGGCACTCAACATTGATCGCAATTATCAAATATATATTGCTGCTGGTGAAATATATGGTGGACAAAGAAGAATGGCTGCACTGACCTCAGTTTATCCCAATGTGGTTAGTTCAACATCTTAAACAAAGAACTGCATGCTTATCATGTCTTTTATATCTGAAGTTTATTTGTTATTGATGATGATCAGGTAAGAAAGGAGACGTTACTGCCTTCGGGACTCAGGTTTTTCCAGAACCATTCCTCCCAGATGGCAGCATTGGATTATATGGTGTCCTTGGAGAGTGATGTTTTCATCCCCACTTATGATGGTAACATGGCAAAAGTTGTTGAAGGCCATCGCAGGTACTTTTGTCAAGTTCTAGTCTTCCCATTGTTATGTGATACTGTATCATGTTATTCTTGTCACTAGACATAGAAGTTTGTCCCTTGGAATAAATATCAAGAAAAAACTAGTATTACCTCCTCGCAGAAAAGAAAGAACGAAAAGAAACACCTGTTACCTGCCCCATGCCATGCTGCATGATCGCAATGTTCTCAACCATTCTTAATAGGAGTAGCAGGATTTTCTCAAACCCCAAGTTTTAGAACGTTTCATTTCAATTGTGCGATAATAGTCAAATGCCTGAAACATGAACTATTGTGTTGTGTATACAATTTTTTCATGATTGCATCCTCAGTAAAATTAATGTTTGCAAGCTGAAACTTTTGGGATGTCAGTCCTGTTTCTGAAAAAACATTTGCCCCATTTTCATTCAACTGCTGTTTTGTCCCCTGTCCACAGATACTTGGGGTTCAAGAAGACAGTGCTACTTGACCGGAAGCTTGTAGTTGAACTCGTCGATGAGTACAAAAACGGCACGTTGAGCTGGACCGATTTCTCCTCCTCTGTGAAGGCATCACACACCAGCCGCATGGGCGCGCCGTCCAGGAGGCAGGTGATTCCTGACAAACCCAAGGAAGAGGACTACTTTTACGCGAATCCTCATGAGTGCTTGCACCAACCGGATGAGCTATCAGCTTTATGATACCATCGGATATATACACATTCTTTCCGGAGCCATGGGCCGGCTTGGATTACATTTCTTGAGTAGGCATAATTGGAGATCTAGCTGCAATTGCATTGATGGGGACAGGCACCTGAGAGATAAATAGTGCCATTTGTTAGGTGATAATACACACAGATTGGCATGATTTGCCAGCTTTTTTGTTGTTGTTGTTGTCGAAATAAGCAGCGTGTGATTTTGTGTTGTACATATGATAGGAGTTAGAAGAAAAAATACACGCACGAGTAGGGGGGGTTGGTTTCTGAATTGAGCTTACATGATACTCCCTCTGTAAACTAATATAAGAGCGTTTAGATCACTAAAATAGTGATGGCCTTTATCTAAACGCTCTTATATTAGTTTACGGAGGGAGTACATGTAATGTGATTGATAATATACATTGTGATGATGATGGTCAGAAGTTCTTCTTGTATTGTACCTTTGGATGATTTGGTGAAATCGGTGCTTGGTTTTGGCCTTTTGGGCACCATGTTCGCTACTGAATGCAAATACTCCCTCCGTTCCTTTATGTAAGGTGTATTATTTTCGACACGGTGACCAAGGCACCTAATTATAGACATGTTAAGACTAAATTACCCTTGGAAAATTTGTTGGTTAGTGGAAAGTGAATCAATTAGTCCAAAAAAATATGAGATACATGCAATCTACAAAGAGATAGTTTCCTTCTTTTGCTATAAGGAGAGATCCAGACAATCAGAAAAGAGATGCTTTCCTTTTTTAGGAGGGCTAGCAAGGAAATTATGGGGAATTAGAACAAATGCACCTTACATTCTGGAATTTTATCAAAAAACAAATACACCTTATATAAAGGAACGGAGGGAGTACTAATAAAGTTCTTCCCCCGGTGTTTGCCCAAGTAGGTTGATTTTGGGCACGCACCATGTTAAGGAGTAGTATGTTGATTTTAGGCATCATGATACATCCTGATTTTAGGCATCATGAATTCATGATACATCCTGATTTTAGGCATCATGATGGCCTTCTGGGCACCATGTTCGAATTCCTGCAACATGCAAAAATAATGGCCAGACGTAGGTACTCTTCGAGACTTTCAAACTGTCAATGTTAATTGATGTCTAATAAAAATGGCAGGTCAAGGAAGGAGCCGAGTGCTACTCTTGTGTTCCATGTAGATCTGTATTATTTATGTGATGGATAACGTCTCATTTTGATCTTAAGCTGACGATGTACATGAGGGCTGCTCTCCTCCATCGTCTTAGTTTCTTCTTGAAGATGGAGCCGCTGCCACTCGCGAACGTGCAGTTCACCGGTGTAGCGTCGGAAGGAAGGAATGATCCTACCCGTATTCACTGCAGCGCCGATACCAAAGCTATACAGTATACTACCTACTCCGGCGTCGGAGGCCGAGCAATTCGTCCAGTTGCGCGCGCGTTAAGACGGATGGGGCATCGAGATCGGCTTCAGGTCAGCTCACATATGGGCATCGTTTACCGAGTCGATCGCTCTCCTGGTCACCTCCACGCCGGCTTACGTCGGGATCGCCACGCCGCCGCGGGATCGCGGCCGTAACCTGGTCAGCACGCGAAAGGCGCCCATCCGTCGGGCAAAGCGCGGCGCCCACCGGGAATCCGCACGATCACGACGGCATCCGCGTGCGCGCAGCGTGGGGCGTTGCCGGATTTTAACCAGGCTGACGAGTGTGGCTCCAGACTCCGGGTATGCACATCCGTCATCCGTGCTGCATCTTGTCGCAACCTTAGCCTCACCACCGTCTAGTACCCTCTTTTTTTTTTTGAAAAAAAACCTGCTCAAATTTATTCAATCGAAATAACTGATACATCGTTTAAGAGGATAGGTACAATTTCATTCAATGGCTCCTCAAACCAATCTACCGACTCGGAAAATCTAGCCAAACTAGCAAGTTCATGAGCAACTTTATTTGCCTCTCTATTACAATGTTCAAACTTAGCCATTGAAAAATCACAAGAAATAAAATAACAATCATCAAAAATTGCCGCCGCCACTCCTGCCGACCGTCCTCCATTATTCATAGTATCGACGACTTCCAAATTATTAGAATTAATAACAAGTCGATTACATCCCGCCCGCTGCGCTAGGGAAAGCCCAAATCTAAGTGCCAGAGCCTCTGCCGTGAGAACGTCCGCGCACCAGTCAATCTTCCAGCAACCTCCTGCAATGAATTTTCCTTTGTCGTCCCTGAGAACCGCTCCAGCCGTCCCTTTAAGAAGGTCATGATCAAAAGACGCATCAACATTAAGTTTCACAAAGCCTACCGGTGGGCAACTCCAACCCCCCCCCCCCCCCCCCCCCCCCTTTTTATGGAAGCATTAGGAGATGATGCAATAACATAATTAGCCGTAAGAGCTTGTATCCCCATAGATATCTGTTTAACATCTTGAATTTTCTCCTTATGCACAAGTTTACGCCTTTCCCACCACAAATACCAAGTCGTGATGGCTATCATCTCACGCGTATTCTGGGACCCCAAAATAGCCAAATCTTGATCTGGCAATTGTAATAAGAATTCCAGGACCGCCTCACCAGCATAATCAACTTCACAAGCTCTAGAGATAATTTCATCCAAACCCAATCTTCTCCAAACCTCCTTAGCTTTCTGGCACTGAAACAACAAATGTTTTGTATCTTCTAGGCCAGAGGAACAAGAAGGACAACTTGGCGAAACTTTCATATGTCTGTTGGCAAGTGTAACACGACACGGGAGAGTGCCATGCAGCGTCCTCCAAATAAAAAATTTAACCTTTGCCGGACAAGATAATTTCCAGATGTTACGCCAAATTGGATTGAAGTTTGTTCGATCCATTCCGTTGGTGCGAGAAAGTTTGCTTCCATGTTGGTGATTCCATTCAACGACATATGCGGAGCGAACAAAGAACATCCCATTCCTGTTAAAATTCCAAGCAATAAAATCCACATGTCATATTGTGGGAGAGGGATCGCCAGAACCCGTTGAGCATCAATGGGCCACAAAGTGTGATTAACAAGGTCTTCATCCCAAATGTTTGACACGGGATCAATAAGATCCGACACCTTAGACACCGTCTAGTACCCTCTTAGCTCCATAGAGTGAGCCGCAAAGTCGGGGTCTAGCTTTGAATCAGTGCAGGTGCCTAGTAAACGTGGTTTCCGTATAACCGGTGCACGTGAACCGCAAGCGTTGGGGTTCCGTCACTAGCAAAGTCACAGGACCGAGTCTCGGTCCTGCCTCTCCCGCCGTCACCGGCCAGCTACGTACCGGCGCCGCTGCCAACGACAATGGAGGCGCGGGCTTCCATTCCATTCCAGGATCGAGTCTCGGTCCTGCCTCTCCCGCCGTCACCGGCCAGCTACGTACCGGCGCCGCTGCCAACGACAATGGAGGCGCGGGCTTCCATTCCATTCCATTCCATCCAGTTCAGTTGCACAAATTCCAATGTGACACTGTAATAGCAAAACGAACATGACGGCTGCGGAGACTCCAGGGTGCGACTTGACTAAAAGATAGATAGAGTTGGTCCAGAGTTATCTTACAGGTTACACGGGGGAGAAACTTCGCATACGAATGGAAGCCTGTATATACTAGAACTACAAGAGCAGCTTCACAATCTGCAATGGAAGCTTCTTTGTTTTGTTTCTTACTTACTCCGATAAATAAAGCGCGGCGACGCGATGAAGATTAAATGAAAGAATGCACCAAAGTCTCGCTCGTGCCGGTGCCGTCACAGAAGACATAATGTACATGCAATCTCAAGGTCTCCGCCGGCAATGCCGCAGAGGAAAGAATGATCAATCCTGTCTTGGGTGGGGAATGTGGCGAGGGTCACCGCCGTCAGGTGTTGCCCGGCTTGTACCGCTTCGTTGCGTGCGGAAGCTCTTCGGCAGCGGCGCCCAGCATTGCCTGCTGATGGCCCATCATGTCGTTCGTCGGGGCTAGATCAATGTGCTCCTACATGGATGTAAACATCACATGTCAACTTTGAAGTACGTAGGGATAACTAGCCTAGACGACGAAGCATTAAGATGTATTTGCAAGAACTGCCTCTGAGCTCTTTAAAGTGTGTAATGGGATCCAAAATTATGGTACCAAGCATGAACAGGCTAAACATTCAACTTTGTGCAGTTCCCTAGAGCTGCAAATGCTACAATAGAAATGATAGGACCTATATGATTTTTTTTGCAGAGGTATCTTTAAAATAGGTATATGGGGAAAATATGAAGTATGATAAGAGTGAAGTACCTTAAAACTGGAGGATTGTCCAGCAGTAGGTCTTTTGACAGCCCGCTTGCCCAGGTTGATCTGTACAGAGATGTTGGCTTGCGACAAATCTATACCCGAGCTTTGAAGAGCATGAGTCAACGTGTTAAGTAGCCTGTATTGAGTTAACAAAAGCCTAAATGTGTCAATGTACTTTGTTTGGTAAAGGTGAGAAATGCTTTTCACAATATGCTCTATAAACCTGACATAGGAACACAAGATAATAGAACCAAGGAGATCAATCTAAAATTCTAAACTCTTAGAATTGCCGGGAAGCGTTAATTTAATAGCAACAATCAAAAGCAGGTGCCAAATGTTTCCAAAAATAAAATGCAACTATTAGCATGCAGGATTCTGATACCCGAGTAGCGACATATACAATAATAAAGATAAGTGATATTCTTTGCAACGTACTCTTGGGAATATTGGCTTGACACGCTGATTGTTCCTTCATCAATCATCAATTGTTGGTTATTTAACACGTCACTGTTCACCGCGCAATCATCCACACCAGATGGATCTGCCCATTGTGGTTGGGACTGGGGCGAGACATTATCTGCATTAAAAAAGGATATATTCATGAATAACCAATGTCCAATAGTACTTCCAGAATGGGAACAGAAGCACAGCTGGGTTGTCAAACATACTCATAATATTTGTTGGAGTATCCGCCGACCTACAGGACACACTAGCCATGTGGTCGGTTTCTGCCTGATCCGGTGCCCCTGAGATAGCTGCAGATGCTACCGCGGTGTGGTTATCAAGTTTGCCTGTGATATTGAATCCAGGGGAGGCCCCATTTCTGATGAATTGAGAAGGGTCAGGCGAGGCATCTTCTGGGATTTGCCCTTTACTCTGGACCACAAGGATAATAGTATGTGTAAGACGCTGGCCAGAAAGTTCTGAAGATTTCAATCGGAGATGACATGCAATTACAGGAAACAAAATTTACCTGTGCATTTTTCCAAGATGATCGAAAATACATGTTTGACTACAAAATATAGAACAGTGTTAAGATACAGCCGTCCAAGAATTGATTGTTAATCGCATATTGCAGATTTGGATTTGGAAAAACAATTACCCATGGAAGTAACTTTGCATTTTCTTGGTTCCATTCTGGAAATGAAGCCTCGTACTTCTGCGCTTTCTCTTGCAAAAAACGTATATATTCAATAACCTGGATAAAAAATAGCATCAAGGGAGAACCAAGTTAATCAACCAGGAGACGAACTTGTTTTCTTTCGAGAACACCAGGAGACAAACTTGCTGCTGGGAGCCTTACCTCTAAGAGAAATGTTGCCTTGTCTCTCTTTTGATCAGTGTGTGGTAAAAGATCCCTAAGTATCTGAAACCTGTTGAAATAATGTTGACAGAAGAATAGTTATGTTATGTACACTGAGTCCAGTGTTTGTCTGCCGCTTAGTCTTGAAAATAATTTCAGATAAGCTCCTTCATAATAAGTACTCCTTCTGTCTCAAAATATAAGACGTGTTTTTACACTATATAATGTCAAACAAGCGTCTTATATTTTGGGACAGAGGGAGTACATTATATTTATGTTTTTTTTTTTGAGGAAGCATATATCTGTGATTTGCCAAACTACAAATTGTCTAATTTTGTATGGACAACCATCAATATCTTAAGAGATTTAATCTTGTTGTTCAATCATGAAGTGAATTTGATAATTTGCATACCTAGTGTTAATACAATCATACAATCTAGTTAAGATCTTCCACACAATCATACAATCTACTTTAGAACATGTTATAAATTACCAAAATCTTTGACTAACTAAAATTTGTCCAACATAATTGAGGTCACAACTTAGATATCTACAGTAATTACCATGGAACAATGCCAATACAATACTGACAAATTATTTATCTTCTGAACAAACTACAGGAGTTCAGGAATCCTCACCTGTCATTGATCTTACTACGGCGGCGCTGCTCAGTTGCAGAATGCTTTGACTTTGGTGTGTTTGGCAGCTGATCCGTGCCGCTGCCACTGCAGCTCCCGCCCTTGGCATCAACCCTCACAGCTAACTCTGCTACATAAACAGCATTCAGCATTCATTAGTAAAAAAAACTGAAGGTTTGCAGAAATCACAAACCATGTTTTGTGAGCTGAATGCAGCGGATCTCGGTAACCTAGTATGTTTTGTTTATTTTGAGGGTCACAGTGCTCGTGACGAATTGTATCGCAATTGCATTGTAGGGACATGATATGCATGACACAATTAGTGCTGTCTGCCAAGATACTATGTGAAAGAATTACAGGATATGAGTTTATCCTAACTACAAAAAGGAGCTCAACAGCTGGCATGCCCCACTTCATGGCCAGTTGGACTTTGAGAAAGAAGGCAGAGTAAGGTGAAAATCTCGGCTGCCCTTGGATGCGAGTGATCCCAGGCATGGAAGTTGTGCATCTTTCCATCGACTTCAATGGAGCTGCATCCGGTTGCTTTGGTGACACCCCTCTCTCTCATGGTGACCCGTACACCAGCAACATGGCTCCACATCCCAGCAGAGGCATACATGTTTGCCAGCTGCACATAATGCCCCGCGTTGGACTGCTCCAACTCAAAGATGTGCTGTGCTGCCCTCTCAGCCATGGCCATGTTTGAGTGCTCGTGCATCTTGCAACCGTGAAGTAAGGCACCCCACACACTCATCTCTGGCTTGATGGGCATGCCAAGTATAAATCCATATGCTCTGTCAAGCTGACCAGCACGAGCAAGCAGGTCGACCACACAAGCATAGTGCTGGTGCCGAGGCTCGATCTTGTGGTCAGGTTTCATGGAATGAAAGTAGAACCACCCTTTCTCCACAGCGCCCGCATGGTTGCACGCTGACAAAAGCCCCAAGAAAGTCACATCATTTGGTTTCACCCCTGCGAGCTTCATGTCCTCAAACAGGCCAATGGCCTCAGCGAGATGGCCATGCACCCCGTAACCTGAGATCAATGCACTCCAGACTACCACATCCCGCTCATGCGTGCGCATCTGTTCAAAGACTCTGCGCGCATGGCCAATGCTTCCTGACTTGGCGTACATGTCAATCAATGCCGTGTTCACGAGAACATCCTCCCTGCACTCACTGCGGCGTACATAATCCTCCATCCATACTGCGAGCTCGGTGGAGCCGAGCTGAGCACAGGCCATGATCACCGACCGCAATGTGACAGAATCAGGGCTCATGCTCCTTGCAAACACCTGCATCTGCTTGAACAAATGAACTGCCTCGCTGGCAAGCCCGTTCTTGGAGTAACCCGATATCATGGCATTCCACAGGATCACATTTACACGTGGGGGAGGGATCCTGTCGAAGAGCGCCCTTGCAGCCACGATGCAGCCAAACTTGGCATACATGGCCGTCAGCGTAGTCACAACATCTTGTTCATCATCAAAGCCACCCTTGACTACCAAGGAATGAGCTGATTTGGCACCTGGCAAGTCATTGAGCTCCATGTACGCCTTGAGGACTGTGACGAGCAGCACAAAATCAGGACGGACATCACAGCACATCATCGCTGCAAACAGCCGTAACGCTTGCAAGGGACTGCCACTTTGCACGAGCCCAGAGATGAGAGAGGTCCAGGAGACAACGTCCCTGTCGCAGTCACGCATTCCCTCGAACACACGGCGAGCACGGCCGGCATCCCGGCAGGAAAAGTACATGGCGATGAGTGAATTGTGTAGGAATCGCGTATCTCCGTCAGTGAGACGTAACGCGTGGGCATGAGCTGCGCGACCAGGGACAGACTTGAGCACATCGCCAATGGCAGCGGCGGGCGGGGGGAAAGAAGGGTGGCCCGCGCGGAGGGCGAGGTAGTGGCGGAGCGCGAGGGAGGTCAGGCGGAGACGAAACGCGAGGCGGGAGGCGGCGTGGAGAAGGTGCGGGGGCGGGTGGGGAACGTGGTCGAGCAGGTGGTGGGCGAGGGGGCGGAGGCACGGGGACGCACGGACGCGGCAGGCAGCGCGCAGCAGCAGGAGCGCAAGCGCCGGCGAGCCGCCGAGGAGGCGGCCGGAGACCAGGAGGTGGGCGTGGAGCTGGTGGACGTGCGACGGCCGCGCACACCGCCACTCCGTCGCCATCAGCTCGCGCGAACTCCTCCGTTTCCACTCTACACGAACACTGCCTCCCCTGGGAGTACAAAAATGGGGCTTTCTAGCAAAAACGAAACAGGAGAAGGGAAAAAAAAACAGAAACAGAAACAATCGGGATGGAGAAGCGTGCACGCGCCGGGGCGCCTCCGAGGACGAAATTGCTCATGGAATACAGCGGAATTGAGCGGAATTGCGGTACCCTGCAGCGAGGAGGAGACCTCGCGGCGCGCGGCGAGGCCGTCGTCGTCGTCGAAGCCGGCGCCGCCGCTGGATCTGGAGCCGGAGTCCATGAACCCTCCGCCGCCGCGCCGCTTCCTCTCCGCCGGGTGCTTCCTGGACGCGGTGGCCGCCTGCCCGGCGCCGGCGAAGGGGAGCGTCCACTGGTGGTGGTGCCCTGCAAGGTGGACGACAGAGACAGGGACTCCTTTAGCTCGTTCCCGGCCCTTTACCCAACAGCGACACGGAACAAAGCAGAAAAAAGTGGCCCACATGCCAGTGGGCACGCCCAGGATTTGTGGGGACGACGTGCGTGTGGCCGTAGCGCAGGGATGGCTATGGGCCGGAAACCGGCTGTTCACGTGGGAAAGGGTGTGCAAGGACAGACTCCTCAGTTGCACGGGCCGTAGGGCCCCTTTCCGACCCATTATCCCGGCCCACACAAGGAGGGCCAGCTTGTCCCCCGTCCTTTTCTCCCAGAAAAAAAAAGAGCGCTGCACGTAGCAAAAGCGTGACTACGGAGGGAAGAGTGTCACGGAGACATGCCAGCGGCTACAGCACACGGTAGGTAGGTAGGTACTGAGCTTTGCGCACTGACGTGGTGAGAGGGGGAAGACGACGTGATCCACGTGCGTGAGTGCGTGCGCCCGGCACGTCGACGTCGATCGACGACCGGAAAGCAGAGGCCCGGCCCCGGAGGCGTAGCAGCATCTACAACCGCACCATCAGAGCTGCTCACGGGCAACGGCGGCCGGAGAGAGAGGGCTGATCATCGGCTAAAAGCTACACGTGCGTACCTTGTGCTCTCGGTGGCTGTGATGCCGTGGGCTGGCCCCAGAGCACGAACGGCGGCGGCTCGGGCTTCACCACCACGGCGGCGACGGCGGCCGGCTGTGGTCCGGCGGCTCCGGGCGCCTGCTGGCTCACGCTGAACGTGCCGATGCCGCCCGGCAGCGCGTGCTTGGTCGTCGTCGCCTGCTGCTGCTGCCTGTCCGCGCCGGACGGTGCGGACGCCGCCGGCTTCTCCAGCGGCTGCAGGAAGTCGTGCGTCTTCAGAAAGAAACCTGTGGCAATTTTTTCCTCCTCAGTATTCAGCAGTAACATAAGTATAAACTCGTCATTAACAAACCAAAAGAAAAAAAAATGGTAGTAATTGTGTAGTAAGAAGAATGAACTAATTTCGCAAAAAAAAAAGAACTAGCACAAGGGTTGCGCTGGGCTAATCATGATTAGGCTCGTGGCCTCGTGGGGTATAATCAATGTGGGCCCCGGGCCAGATAGGATGGATGGAAGCAGGGGGCGGGGAAGCGAGAGGCGTCGACGGCCGCCGCTTGCGTCCAACCCACACGTGATCCGTTCGCCGTTGCTTCTGGTTGTCGCTTCATATCGCCAACTTGACGCGAAAATTTGAACCCCAATCATCTTCATCGGTCGCACGCTACAGTGACGACCAAGCATGTTCGTGCGCTGGTTAATTGTTTACGCCTAGTAGTGGCCTTCCTCCAAGGTTGATCTCCAAGCAGTTGCCACAAGAAAAACAAGAAGGGAAGAACTGCTCGGCTAATTGCATTCTTCAGGAACGAAACCTGGGCGCAATTTGGACCTGCCTGCCCAGAGATCATTATCTGGGTACTCTGTATCTGACCTACCTAGCTGCCAATTCGATTGAAGTTGGCTGATGCTACTAGGAATTAATCCGCCGTCGAGGGAGAGAGGGAGAGGAGGGAGGTTGCGATCAGAGACGGAGAGAGAGAGAGGGAAGGAGACGCGGAATTGAAGTGCGGATGAACGAACCTTGGGAGGCGGCGGGAGGCTTAGAGTCGTGGAGCTGGAGAGACGAGTCCTTGGCGGCGGCCGCGGCCGCGGCGGCGGGGGTGTAGAGAGCGAGGAAGTCGTGCGTCGCGTTGTTCCCTGGATACACACGCACGCTCTTTCCCAATTAGGCAAACACCACGGCGTAACGCCATGGATCAGTGGCGAGGAAAAACAAAATTAATGCGGCCATCCAGGCCGTATACCTTGGTGCGTACCTTGGATGCCCATAATTCTAGCGCATCAGTCGATCAGTCGCATCGCCTCGCCGCCGACGCGCAATTCCTTCTCGGCTGGGGACGATCGCCGGAACAGTTGATCTTCCCCTCACGCGCGCGCCACCGTGGAGAACTGGAGAGCACGCGCAGGAGCTCGCTTGCAAGGCCAGGAGAACTCTCTCCCTCTCTCTCTCTCTCTCTCTGTGTCTCTTTGCAGACGCTGCTACGGCTTCTCCTCCTCTACCAGCGGCAAGCTAGGCAGGCAGGCAGCTGCCCGTGTGAGCTGTGGGAGCCTTTATACGGCACGCGGCCCCCCGCACCTGGTCGTTGCTGCCACCACCACCACTACGCCTACGCCGCGAGAGAGAGGGGGAGAGAGACGACGTTAGGTGACGGCGTTGCTCGCTAAGGCTGCTGGCGCCCGCCGCGCAGCGCACGTGCCGTGGTGACCCGCGCCGTGCCGTACCGCGGCGCCGGAGGGGGAGAGAGAGGGAGGGAGATTGGCGCGTGGGGCGATCCCGAGGTGGGGGAGGTGGTGGTGGGTCGTGCGAGTGCGGCCGGCGGGCGGGCGGTAGCGCCGGGGACGGAATAGGAATAGGAATAGGAATGGGAATGGGATAGGTCGACGTGGAGCGGGGAGGCGGTCACGTGCCGGATGTTGGCCGGGCCCGCGGCGGCACATGGAGCCGGAAATTGCGGGCATCCCGTGGATGGCGACGGGCGCGGGGTCATGTGCTCCAGATTCGGCCTCGCCTCGCCACCCCCGTCCCTCCCTCCCTCCACCGTCCCGCGCACCTGCCTTCTTTTTCCTCTCTCCCCGATCGAATTTACACGCTACTGGTAGTACAAAATCGTTGGGTTGCTTCGTCCCGCCCTGCAACGGATAGACGCAAAGAGAGGCAAAACTTACTATACTGGAACGTGCGTGCGTGCGTGCCTCTGAACCTGTCAGTTCCGAGGAGTACATTTCAAACGGTCTTTTAAAACACTCATGGTAGTACGAACTGAACTCATCCGATATTGTCTCACCGTCGATCCGGGCAGACAAACTAAAATCTCCTGCCGCATGCGTGCGTGCGTGTCTGTCAACTCTCGCTTTTGCGAGCTGCTGGTTTAGGCAGCGAGTTAAATACACCACGAGTGTCTCAACTTGTCTGACGTGGTCACTTTGGTTCCTAAACTTGTAAAATACACAAAATTGGTACCGTAACTTGTCCGAGCGTTCAAATACGGTGCCTTCAGCCGTATCCGAGCATATCCGGGCATATGCACTGCCCACATGGCGTGCCAACATGGCGTCGACCCACATGTAAATGGCTGTGAGAGGAGTGTGCAGGTTTCAGAGAAAACTCCTTGTAATTTAAATAATTTTCACAAAATCTCCTGACATTGTATTTAAATATGCCAAACTGCATTTATTCCACCTGTCAGATCTTGGTCCCGCATGTCAGCACGTGGGATAAAATAGTAATAACAAAAAAGAGCACGCGGGCAGGATTCAAACTCACTACCTACCCGCACGCACAGCTTGCACACATGTGCTAACCACTACGCCAAGTATAGTTGCCTGCGCAATATCCAGATACACTACTACTTATCAAGGATACCGGGCGAAATAATAAAGAGAAATAAGAAAGAAAAAGTTGACTCACTAGAAATTGAAAAAATATTAAGAAATTCTCACGTTTGAAAAGAAAGAGAACTATTCAACATATTACCTGCCATAAACTTAAAAAAGCATTAGTGCATTTTTTTTTAAAGTCAAGATATTTTTGGAAAATTCTCAAGTGTATTAAGAAATTGTAAACATGTTTTAGAAAAATGTCTGTCATGCATTCAAAAAATTTACAACATCTATTTCATAAAATGTTGAATATGTATTAAAAAATTATTGTGTGAAATTATTCTTACATTTCTACAAACATGTTAACACATTTATAGAATTTACTGTTTTACAAAATAATTTTTAATACATTTGATTTTTTTTCAAAATACAACGTTGTTGATTTTTAGTAATTATTATGTATTCCAAAAATATAATGAAGGTACAAAATAATTATTCGTGTTTGTGGTCCTAAATGAAGATACAAAAAATTCACACAATGTTTTGTAATATACATTGAACTATTGAAATCCACATAAATTTTAGAAAAAGTTCATTTTTACCTCTTCGAACTACAAATAATATAAATATAATAAATATTTAAATAGACAATAATCGCATGTTGATAATTATTTTATTTTTATATTGGAAAATTTACATATATCATAAAAACCAAACACTAAATTGAAAAAAAGAATGGAAATTGCAGAGCGATAGATAGAATATATAAGTTTCCAGCTAATAGCTGTACAAAAAGTACTATTAGTTTGGGTGGCTAGCGTGCGTGCTACTTTACCTGTAGGTCTCAATGTCGATACCAATTCAAAGACGTAGTTTATATTTTTCCTCTTATTAGCATACAGGACCAGGACTTATTTGTGACTTTAATTAAATCTCAGGGGGTTTTCTGAAGAAAAAAACTAGTACGCATTTCACACCCACTGACTCGTGGGCCAGCCGCCAGCTGTCACGCCACGCGGACAACAGATACGGTGGCATACGGGCAGAGGCACCGTATATGCACCGCGCGACAAGTTATAGCATCACTTTTGTGTATTTTACAAGTTTAGGCACTAAACTGTCCGCAACGGACAAGTTAAGGCACCCGTAATATATTTAACTCTTAGGCAGCACGATCACGATCACCACCAGGGGCCGCGTGGCTCGCTTTTACCGCTTTCGGCTCTCTTTATTTATTACCGCGCGCTCACTCACTTTGCCCGCCGGCCCGCCTTTGGCTTTGTGTCCCATCGTCGGCGGTAAAAAAGGAAGCGGCACTGTCCGAATCCAAAACCGCGGCAGTAAATCTAGCAGGATAGATAGATAGATGGATAGAAAAGCGTCGTTGTCTGCGCCCAGTTCGCTTCCACCACCGCCGAGCTCCGTCCGTCCAACACGCGCACGATCGCTTCACGTGGCTCGTACGCCTATCTGATCGGCGGGCGATCGCGTCCCTCCCTGTACCCCTTTTTACCCTACCCACCCACCCTACCGCCGGGGGAACAAGAAAAACAAAGACCCCGTCCTCGGTAGATCGGCCACGTGGACGCACAGTCGATCGACGGGGCTTTCGCCTGTGCCACGTCCCTTGCACCGGCACGGAAACCCCCGCGAATCCATCGCAAGCAACCAACCGGCCAAGATACTGCTCGTCCCCGGTCCGTTCACGCATGGCGCCGCGACGATGGATGGCGATGCGTGCGGCACGCGCGTCGTCGTTGTTCATGGTGGATGGATGTATGGATGGGCATCGGTGGCGCGCGCGTGGGGCGCGGGTGTCGGGTGTCGTGCCCGGTCGGATGGGACGGGCCTTTCCCTTGCCGAATTTGGCTTGCGTGCGACGGGGGCCGGATGGATCGGCACTGCGTCCGTCGCCCACGCGTACGCGTACGTGCGCGTGCGCGCGCCCGGGCCGGGAAAGCGGATCTGCGTGGGGGTCAGGGTAATGGTCAGGTCGGGTCAGGTCAGTCGGGCCGGGCCAGGCCAGGGGCCATGTCCCGTGGTGTGCCTGCCACATGGCCACGTACGCCGCTCCAATCCGCTTTCCCAGATTTGCTGCCTGCAGCCCCAATCAATTCGATCGCTGTATCTTCATCGTCATCTTCGTCTCACTGCCACTCGTGCTGCTCCGAGTAGAGTAAATCGGTTCGATCTTCCCTGAAACTTACCGTGTACAGTAACCATCTTAGGCTCTGGGACTGTAGCTGCTTTTTGTTCGGGGAGCACCCCAAAGTTGCACACGTTTGGGATGCCATTTGTGACTCCCTCGCCCCGCGCGCGCGCGCGCATGCCTGGCGGGACAGGCCGCAGGCGTGTGGTCATGTACGACTGACCAGGGGAGTGGAGTAAAGCGAGCGGGAGGAGACAGGGCCCCGTGCTCGTGCGCAGGCCGGCCCCGGCGGCATCAGCTCACCAGTCACCTCGGAGAGCCAACAGCACGTACCGCCACCGTCCGTCTCGGCCGATCGATCGGTCCGGCCGTGTACGCATGGATCGGCGTGAGCGGGCCGGGCGTGAGCGGGCGGGAGGACCACTTCTGGAATCACTGCGGTGGGGATCGCATGCAGAGCGTAAGCGTACGTACGTACGCTGACAAGGCCCGCACCGCACGTGCCAACAGTACGTGCGCGCGTGGCACGTACGCTGTGCCTGTCGCTCGCAAGATCGGACCGGGAAAGAAAGCTCGAGAGCAAGGGCCACAGGCCGGCCGGCTAGCCGGCTAGCCGATCCATGGATCGAGGCTCAACTTGCAGCTCTGCGCTGCACGGAGGAGGAGGTGGAATCCATCTGGTGACTGCTGCCCATGAAAAAAGCTGGCTCCTACGTCCAACAGTTGAGTACGATACACGTGCTTGATACTCCTACACTGGTGTATATATGTATCGGTTGGGTTTGGGACATGTATACATACAGTAGTAAATTAATTGCGCTGGTGGATGGTTGAACTCGTCAAACGGAAAAACAATCATTCGTCCTTTTCCTCTACTAGTACTACACTAAATATTTTGCCTGTGCAGCAAACAGCGCAGATCGCTGTGCTTTTGCCAGTTGCGTTGTCATGTCGGAGCCCCCTTTTTAACCTATACGCGGGCTTTTTCCAATAGCGTGATCTTTGGCTACGCCCGTAGCACCATCATGCGCGCAGCATCCCACCATGTGTGCACCGCCTTCTTCCCGCTTTTCTTCTCCTTCCCATCTTGTTTATTCCCACTTCTAATCAAGTCTTTTCCCTTACCAGCCCGCTTTACATCACAGAATAACCTTAGTTAGACGACACCTACGGTGGTCTCGTGCATGCACGGGCGTACAACGATGTGAACGCGGAGCTAAAAGGCCCAAGGCGACGCTGGAGAAAATGATGGCGTCGTAGCTAATGACGCTTAATCATGGAGAGTCACATGACCACTACGACAAACCTACTTGTCCGTCTACTGGAAAACAAAAGTTGGGGACGCTCGGCTCATGCCACACCGCCTCGGCCACTAAAGGCCGGCAAGCCGGGCGTAAACAAAGAGCACGCACCCGTCGTCGTCCTTTGGACGGAGAGAGAGAGGAGATAGTTAAGTATGCAGCGCATGTTGGCTAGCTAAGCATGCAGCGCACCTTCCCTCGCAAAGCAACACGCAATTAACTAAAAAAATAGATTAGGATATAAGCTAAAGAGGCTGTCGACACCTTGACAGAGTGGAAGATTCCAAGGGATAATTAAAGGGCCAAAGTTTAGGTGTTTTACTAAAAAAAATGGGGTTTACAGATGGGCAAGCACGGCCGCTCTATGCTTGTTGGCTCTTCTTCACCGTGGCTCGCTCTACTAGACGACATTCCCCTGCCGTTGCAGGGCCTTCTGATTCTTTAAGAAAAATCGGCTTAGGGATCCGTAAATAAATGCGATCGCTCCGCTGATCCGGGCCTCATGCGTGCATGTGAGGGTTAATTAGCGCGGGAGGGGGGATTTGATCGTTGGTTAATGATGGTGGATCCTCGCTGGTGCCGGAGGTCGACGCGTGGGCGGGGGAGTGCGGCGTGAGTGGGGAGAAGGAGGATGGGCATGGGCCGGCCAGCGCGCGGCGGGTCACGTGTGGTGTGGGAGCCCTGCGGCCGGTGGTCATGTGGCCAACGCACCGGCGCTGGTCCTGCCCGGGTTCCCTGCCCGCACGAGACCGAGCCAAGCAGGCGACCTGGCGCGCGCTCTGGGTGGACATAGACTGGTCTCGCCTGCCGTCCGCTGTGAGGTCAGTCACGGATGGCACAGTGACGCGGTTAACACCGGCGCCGGTACGGCTGTGGTAGGCCACGGGCGGGACACAGGGCGGATCCATCCATGATGATCGACGAGGAGGCGTGCCGTGCGCCGCGGCCGAACCGAAAGGGACGAGAGACGACGACGACGACGACGCGAACCGGGCACGTGAGGGGTCGGTCGGTCGCGGCCCACGCGCACGGGCAGCGACGTGGTGCGTGGCCTGTGGCGGGACGCTTCTTCGGTCACGTCTCGCGGGGGCCCCCCGTCGGAGGAGAAAACCGGAGGCGTTTAGCGCGGTCACGTGGGCGAGCCCCCGACTGCGACCCGCCCAGGCGGCCGGGGCCCCTGCTGGCTGGCCTTCGCGCTCACGTGACCCCGACCGCGGCTCGTCCGGCGGCAGTCTGATCTGGTTGGGGTCGGACCAGTGGCTCGCTTTCGATGCGTACGCGCCAAACATGAGGGTTCAGACGCGGCCGGACAGGCCGTTTGGATCACGGCGGTCGACCGGCCGTGAGTGACCGTGAGTGACCTCTGTCTCGCGCCGTATGGTGTTGGCCACAAGACGTGAGCATAAAAAGAACGAGGGCACTAACAAGAATATAAGTGAAATAAAAATGAGGATGTTGAGTTCTTTAGTACTACTAGCAAAAGGGCGATGCTAGGCGCCTGCGCGCCGGCCAAATAGTGGGCCCGGTCGCATCCGAGCCGTTGGATGTGAGGCGCCTGGTCCACTGAATTCGACGGAAAAAAAGGGTTCGCCCCGCAACAGCTTCTTCCTCCGGCTAGGACCGCATCTCAACTCGGGCGCGCGGCGCCGCGCCTCCTCTCCCTACCGATGGCCATCCTCGTCGACGGTCCCCACCCCTGCAGGCCGTCCTCGTCGTCGGTCCCAACCCCCGCCGGCCGTCCTCGTCGCCGGTCCCCACCCTCTCTGTTCGTCCTTGTCACGGCCTCGACTCATGCAACAGCTGCACCTGTAGTTGCAACTCCCAGCGGCGACGGGTGTAGCTCCAGTTGTAGCTCCAGTGCCGCCCCTCGCTGCAGCCCGGTCGCCATGGCCGCGCCCAACCATCCCTTTCTCCTTTCGTCATCCACGTGCAAAAGCTACAACCGACGAGGATTGGTGTTGTAACCACCGTCGGCCTTTGCTACGACCGGTGGTGGAAATTGTTGCAACCATTCATGTCGATAGCGGCGAAAAATGATAACTTTTGCTTCAACAATCATTCTTTTTTGCTATGACTCGTGACGGGAATTGCTACAACCATTCATATTGATGTTGCGATCTATGACGGCGGTTGGAGCTTTTTTTTCCATGGCCATTGAAGCTTTTTTTCAAAGGGTTGAAGCATTCCCACACACCGTAGAAGCTTTTTCCCGCCGCTCGAAGATTTTTTTTCCGCGGTTGAAACTTTTTATCCACGATGTTTGCTGCAAACGGCGATGAAGAAAGCTACAAGCAGTGTCCGTTTTTGCTACAACCAGGAAGACGACGAAATGTGTAGCGACAACGGGTTGCGAATTTGTTGCAACCCGCAGTGGGAAAAGCTACCACCGGCGACCGAATTTGCTGCAACTAGTTTGCGGTGGTGGGACGAGCGGAGACATGGGTGACCACGACTGGTGGTGTCCTGGACTAGGGGGTACTCACCACGTCGTCTCCCGACCAGTGGGTCGGGCCGAAGACCCCAGGGTGATTCACTAATGGGCCACTTCGGGCAGCCCATGATGCATACAAGGGAGATTCCACAAGACTTGGCGCACAAGACAAGGACTCCTCTAAACCCTAAGCGTACGGTGCATTATATAAACCGAGGCCAGGCTAGAAAATAGACAACCTCAACCTCATATTCATTACAACCATCTCGTGGTAGATACCTGTACTATGTACTATACCACATATGAATACAATCAAAAGCAGGACGTAGGGTATTATCTCCTTGAGAGAGCCCGAACCTGGGTAAAATCCCGTGTCCATCTTACCATCGCTCGAAGACGCCTAGCTTAGGACCCCTACTACGAGATATGTCGGATTTGACACCGACATTGGTGCTTTCATTGAGAGCCTGTTGGGTGATCGCCGTGGATCGATGGATGATCAGGTGATATCTTTCTAGATCTGTTTCATATAATTTGTTTTCGTGAGAATTATTTATTGCCAGTTTGCAACCTTTGTTTCGTAGACTTAGATGAGATCAAAGTCAAAGGAAATTGTTGCCGGCGATGTGCTCATAAGCAGCATCTTGCGTTCTACCGCGGTCCGAAGATATCGTATACCGTGGCGTCCAATCAAAGCGATGAACGCGTCCCATGGAGATCGAGCGGATGCTCCTTCGCGTGTCGTACGTTGCACTAGGTCCCGAGGCGTACGCGCCTCGAACTGCTAGTACCATGTAGTGCAGGCCGAGGGCACTCCTGCACGGACAGCAGCCATCCAGGGAGTTCTTTCCTTTTTTCTTTACTAGCAAAAGAGCCCGTGCGTTGCAACGGGAGAGAAAACATAACACACGCTCTTAACCCAACAACCATCACTCAAGACCACAACAGGTCCATCTCCTTTATTTTAGCGAGGCATCATATTTGTGTTGCCGCTTATCCTCCTTCTCACCCTCGCCGCCGGTACGAAAGAAAAACGGATCGTGCGCTATAAATTAGAAGTTTGCTTTCAAAACAATATTTAAAAAATATTTAACAGGTAAAATTAACATCATATTCAGATTTCACACATTTTTCTAATCAAATTTCATATATAACATGTTAAAATCGGAGTTACGGTTTAAAAGATACGGATAATTTAGAAAATCATTTGTTTGACTTAAATATCTTTCAAAATAATATTTAAAAATACTTAACAGGTAAAAATAATCTCATATTTATATTCTACATATTTTTCTAATCAAATTTCATATATAACATGTTCAAATCGGAGTTACGGTTTAAAAGATATGGATGATTTAGAAAAACATTTGTTTGACTTAAATATGATCCGCGGATGAATTACGTAAAAGATCAGGAGGTTTTTCGAAAAATGTAAAATAACGGTTCGGGTGTGACTTAAATCCGGACTGCGGGTTGATTTCAAGAAAACACAGGGGCTTTTGTGTAAAATACGAAAAAACGATTCGTTTTTACTTAAAACAGGACTGCGGGTTGAATTCTCTGAAATAGAGGGACTTTTCTGAAAAATGCCATGACGGACGACCAGAAACCCAATTTGCTTTATTATTAGGTAAAGATGTCTTTCCTTTTTTAATTCAGCACATAGATGGTATTTATCGTCCACTACTACCCCCGAGAAGTAATATTTCTCTGCCGCATGACTAAACGCAATTGAGTGCTAGTTTCTGCAAGTAGAACTTTTTAAGTCTAATTGATGAATAGTGCAAACAAGCTTTGCGCTAACCGGCGTTCGTCTGCGCTCTTCCGTGCAAATTTTATTTGTCCGCGGTCCGACGGACGTTACATCTACAACCAGATCGGTCTTCTATGGACATCATCATCATCAAACAGGTTTTATTTTTCCTTAATTGCGCTTAGCACGTAAAACTATTGCGCGCAGAGTATTTTTCCGTTGGTTTGTGCTACATTATTTTTACAGAGATATTCTATCAACACTTGTGCATGATTTCGGTCGGGTCAGCCGCTCACCATCACCTCGGCCAGCCGACCTGTATAATTGACCTCGACACCTTGGCAACCCAATGTCGTCGTCCCGCCTGCGTCGACGAAGTTGTGGCATCGCCTCGACGCGTGTCCTTGTGCTGGCATCTCGGCGCCGCCGCTCCGCCGAGCCAACCTCGGCGCCCAGGCCATATTTCTTTATTTATTTCACTTAAATTAATTAAGTAGATGAATTTTTTATTTAGAAAAACATTATTATTACCTCTATTTGTTATTACTCTTGGCTTGCACTATATTGTGTGCACAGGTAATTCACGTCGACTGCATCGTGTGGTCACCTCGGCGTGCCGACATCGTCGTCCTGCCTCCATCAACCAAATTGCGTCGTCGGCCAACTCGGGGCCGACTTGGAGGCTGCGACCTCGCCTCGCCGCAGCTCGGACCATGTAATCAACACCGAGGACATTAACCAGCTAAGTCGCTTTCATGCTCAAATTTCTTAAGTTTTGAAATTTTTGTTCGGTTCAACCGAGCGTTATGTTTTTGTCTCAAAACAAAAACTTTCCTTGTTAAAAACACTTCCTTTTTCCATGATAACTGGGGGCTTCACCGTCACGCTGCCGAACTACTCTGTCTCCTCGGCTGGACCGGGGGCTTCGCCTCGCCGCTGCAATCGTGTTGCGTTGCCTCTTCTCGACCCGAGCTCTTCGTTTGATTACCTCGGGCTTGGGGGCTCGGACCTCAGCCAGGCCGAGGACTACGTCTTCGTCCTGTCACAACCCCGGACCGCACCGAGCACATTAACCAGCTAAGTCATTTTCGTGCTTAGCTCTCTTCGAAATTTATTTTATGTTTGGTTCAACCGAGCATTATATTTGTGGTTGAAAAAAAATTGTTTGTTAGAAATTTCTTTACCCGATTTAACCGGGGGCTCTTAAATTTGTATGAGCCGTTTTTTAATAAATGTGTTTTCTTCTTGGTCGTTGCAAAGTCTTTTTCTACTACTCCTTTTTTCCGACACTAGTGTGTGGTCAATAGCCGGATAGCCTGGTTTTTTTTTCTAAAGCCGCTCGAGTTTAGTTCGCTAAACAGGCCTCGGAGAAACACTCCGCCTTCGGGATATGGAGATTGAAGCCAAAGGCTGACCCGCTTGAAGTCCGGAGATCGGATGTATCATGTTAAAGCACGACCGAAGGACGTATAAATTTTAAGACCAATTTTGGATTGGCACCAAAAAACTTGATTTAGTTCGGATGTCAAAGTTTTTACATAAGCTTTTTGACTTTTCGAGCTTATGGCACTTTAAAGCTATTTGTATGTTTTTTTTTGCTTTTAGGAGGCGGGACACCCTCGTCACCGAGGTGCCCTGCGTAATAATTCAGCTCGGGAGATCTTTTCCGACCCACAACTCGGTATCTTTCCTGCCGACTTACACCTCGGCGTTGGAGAAACGCACATGACATCTGGACTAGTTCCCGAGGAGATTCGATCCTCAGGTTTGTCGGCCACACCCAACCTGAGTATCGGGGGATACTGTGTGTCTCCAGCATAGCTCTCGTAGCACAACGTCGGATGCCTTTAAAGTATCGATAATATCAACGGGGACTCCGACTAGAGCCGAACCCACCAAAAGCCAAGGTACTCCGAGCAGTCCTCGGCAAAACGTTCTCGGATATTACTTTATATGCATCAGTTTCAAATTGTGTCTTCTGTCAATAGTTGGGTTGCCCTGCTCCTGTGATTGCCTCCTACATTCCGCTTTGTTTGGCTAGGTGTGCAAAGGGAGAACCACTGTGATTGTACTTTCGATTTAACCGGTCAAGTACCTCAGTGGAGAAAGCCGAAAACTGACTGTCACAATGAGTGCAAACTGGTCAGTCATTCGATGACTCTGCCAAACTATAGACCGATAGAGGTTGCCCCGTGGGCCTTTCATGAATTTGGCCGAAGTGTTAATGGCTTGACCTCGACTGACGCCGAACACTAACCGGGGGCTAGTAACTGGCCTCCCAAACTTTAAGCTCCTATGACTAAGTGAAAGTTATAAAGCCTAGATATCCGATTGCATCGTTTCCGCTAATACAACCGCCTCGGGGCACCGAGACGTCGGCTAAGGGTTGTCTTGTTACTGCGGAAACAACCTGCGTAGCATCTACGAAGGGGTAGAAGCCGACGATGGGCCACTCTCAAATGATAAACGGTCACAAAGGAGTCAAAATAGCATATTAGCATAAAAGCATTTGTATTCAATATGCGAGTGTTGCCTTCTGTAATCATCGTTATAAAGCCATAAATATGCATCAATTTGACTTAAGATTATGGCCAAGCTGGGTTGCCTGGCTCTGTGCTTACCCCCTACGTTCCCGATTGTTCGGCTAGGGGGTAAAGGGAGCACCTCTGTGATTGTTACTTCCGGGTCATCCAGGTTAGTACCTCAGACTGAGTGAAGCCAAAAGCTAGCCATCTTAAGAATATAATTGGTCTGCAATGACGGAAGTGAAAATTTTGGTTCATAAGACCACAAAGTTCGGGAACATTCGCCGAACTAAATCCTCAATATTTTCCTCCCACATTGATCGGAGTTGAGGTTTCACGATCATGGTCAACATGATATCCTGGGAAAAGGAACTTATAAATGAACTATTTTTCCCAGAAGATGTTTCTTACGTTAAGTAGTAATATAACATATCTCTCCGCATACCTTTGTTTATAAAACCATATGGCCGAATTGCCTTGTTTGCCGTAAATCTTTGCCCTTATAAAGGCTTTATAAAGTAGGACAAACACTCCTCGGCTACTGGCCGAGGAGGTTGAAGCCGATGGTCGGTCAACAAAGTCTTGTACAATGCGGATCCGAGCATTAATGATGTAAAGTATTTGGATACATAGAATCATTACACATAAATTGTGTCAAATGTAACAAAGTTTGTGTCAAACAAATATCAATCCATAATTCGACTACCCGTGCCCAAATTAAGGCTCGGGGGCTACTGCATTGCCTATTCAATGCAGCAAATTCAAAGTGCAATACGGTTTCCAAGGAGATTCGATCCTCAGGTTGGTCGGCTGCACCCAACCTGAGTCTGGGAAACTAGGCGCACCGCGTTTCTGTTCCTAAGTATGCTGCCGAGCAAGGGCTTGATCCTTAGGCCGATTTTGCAAATCGACCTAAGTCTCAGGGGCTACTGGGATCAGTGGTTTTATTTTATTTTATTTTCTTCAGGTGCATCTCGGGTTTTAGGCCGACACACACCTTGAGGGCTACTGGCTATACATCTCAGTAGTAAATAAATTGCGCCGATCTGAAATAAATCCTGCAAAAAACAGCTCGAGACTGAGGTGGTGCACCACCTTGGAAGCAATCCGGCATAAAGCTTGGATGCAAGTGGCTGGCTCCATAAAGGGCATTTCCGGCATTAAGCTCGGATGAACTCCTTCAACTTTTTCAAGACCGAGGTAATCTATGACACCTCGGATGCATACCAGCGTTGGAGCTCGGCTGCAAAAAGATACCTCGGATACAGTCCGGCGTTGGAGCTCGGACACAGTCCGGCGTTGGAGCTCGGCTGTAAAAAGACACCTCGGACGTAGTCCGGCGTTGGAGCTCGGATGAGAGAGGAGACCGCCACACGGGAAACACTTTGAGCCCGAGGTGTGGCGTAAATATTACAAGGCATTGATAAAGTCCGAGAACTTAAAGGGGCTCCTCGGATGCCCGACATGTGAACTCTTCGGATACACCTTAGCAATCCTCAAGATCGGAGATAGGAAGATTTGTTGAACCAGTTTTCAAGACCGGCGTCTGAAGACGGAGAACAGTTCAAAAGAACCGAGGAGCGTCCCCAACTTGAAGACCGGTTCAGGGGGCTACTGATGGTGTCCTGGACTAGGGGGTACTCACCACGTCGTCTCCCGACCAGTGGGTCGGGCCGAGGACCCCCACGGTGATTCACTAATGGACCACTTCGGGCAGCCCATGATGCATACAAGGGATATTCCACAAGACTTGGCGCACAAGACAAGGACTCCTCTAAACCCTAGGCGTACGGTGCATTATATAAACCGAGGCCAGGCTAGAAAATAGACAACCTCAACCTCATATTCATGGGCTATTGATTAAGCTTGCACGCCAAATAGAATTTTAAAAATGGTTAACGTGTAAGATAACATTATATTCAAATTTTACATATTTTTCTAATCAAAATTTTCCGAGTTAGTGTTTAAAAGATATGTATATTTTTAAAAATCATTTAATATGTATTACAGGTTGATTCACCCAAATACGAGGGGTTTCTTGCAAAAGAGAAAATCTGACTTATACCTGGCCCGTGGAGAGGTTTTAGGAACTGATGATAATACTATAAATATGTGAAGGGGTTTTCGTGTTTCAGAAATTCAGGATGTTTTCTAAAAAAGCAAAAAATCTGACTAAAAAGTGAACTGCGGGTTTATTAACAGAAACACGAAAACCCCGTCACTATTCTGGTGGTGCATGAACATCGGCTTTTGTCAGACTTTGAATTTGGTCTGCTTCAGCACTTCAGGCCAGCCATTAACATTGATACGATCATCGACAAAAGATGTTTACGTACATGTGAAGTTGATAGTGGGATGCATAATCATCCTAATCGAACCTACTTCATCTATCAGGTTTGACATTGCACGATTCAACGGTTTCTATTACAACAAAAGTAGTGTAAGAAAGCAACAACTATACATACTATAAGACAGTGTTGAAAACATAATATTGAATAGAAATATTACCAACAATTTCTTCTTAATGTTAGACTTCGTCAAAGTGTGCAGGAGTGGAGCGTATGGATGATCAACATTCTGAATTCCATATTCATTTATGAACCCCTGAATACCGTAATAAACTCAATTGCATGAGCAATGTGTTCCATGTTGCCGTTGTGCCCCATGTAGTCGCAATGTTCAATACAATGTCCTTTTGTGTTTTATCTAATTTGAAGTACGCTATAACATGTACTCCCTGCATTTCTAAATATAAGACCTTTCAGACATTTCAATACTGACTACATGCGGATGTATATAAACGTATTTTAGAGTGTAAATTCACTCATTTTGCTCTGTGTGTAGTCTGTATTAAAATATCTATAAAAAGTCTTATATTTAGGAACCGAGGGAGTATATAAGAAAGGTTAGTTAGGCGATAAGGTCGAATTTTAGGGGAAGGAGTAAATAATGTTGTATCAATACAAGTAGTAACTAATGATAATACTATAAATATGTGGAAGTACACGAGAACAGAATTTTCACAAAAACTATGCTAGTAAGATGCATACATAAATGAACACCTGTACTATTTGGCGCCTCAACAGATATCAAGCGAAGTGCATCTCCTTATCAACTCCCACGTTCAGGTGGTACACATATAAGAACTGTCTCCAAGACAAGCCAATGAAATATGTTCTTTCTGGATAATTGTGAACGTCCACAACAAAAGTAAAACCTTTTGTCTCAAGCAAAGTTGTAACTTGAGTTGAAACATATCCTATAATGCTAATGTGTCTTAAGAAATCATTTCTTGCAAAGCAAGGGATGACCTAACAAAAAAATTATGATAAGATCAACTTAATTTGAGACAAGGATGTGTATCCTTCTATTTGTCACGGCCTGTTAAATCAAATATCCATCTCCCTCGAAACGTTTGGAAGCAAAAAAAATCGTGTCCTTTGGCTATGCAGGGAAGTATGAATAGACGACGACTGAAACTGATTTGGCAAATAAAGTGAAAACAAAGGGATACTCACCTATCAATATTTGATTCTGCCCATTGTACCCCCGTTGTTCGACATTCTACTAGCCCTCTCGGGTCTGTGCCAATCTACTACCCTCAACTGGCGTCCTCACCCCCTTCGCCACCCTACGAGCTTTTGAGCTCATCTTCATCTCCGCCGGCACCTTCCACAATGGCAAACCTTCCCGTTTTGCCGTATCATTTTATTCCCGGCGAGATGAACATCCAACAAGGGCCGACTTGAA
This sequence comes from Elymus sibiricus, assembly GCA_039707655.1. Taxonomy (NCBI): domain Eukaryota; kingdom Viridiplantae; phylum Streptophyta; class Magnoliopsida; order Poales; family Poaceae; genus Elymus; species Elymus sibiricus. The sequence goes on from CM077671.1 coordinate 310,770,053, forward strand.
GGTTGCGGAGGAACATGGGGGTGAACGACCCATCGCTCGCCCAATACTCTCAGGTAATAGTCACCCCCACCCTCGGTTTTGCAAAGAGAAGTTGTGCTAGTAGAAGTTCGTCTTATTCTTAGATATGGTCATTGGGATCCTAAAGTGGATGGTGAGATTTATCCATTTTATGTGGGTCTAATCCGTTTCCAAGATCGTGTAATCAGATACGAGATGGTCGATTCGGGAGAGAATTCTTTAGATCATCATTCAAACTTTCATCTCCTACGCCATGATGATTGCCCCAATATACCTAGACCTATAGTTGAAAGAGAGGCTTGGGTGATGCTGCTTGGTGATACGTCTCCAACGTATCTATAAATTTTTATTGTTTCATGCTATTTATTATCAATCTTAGATACTTTTTATACAATTTTATATCATTTTTGAAAACAAACCTATTAACCCAGTGCCTAATGCCAGCTGTTGTTTTTTGCCAGTTTTTTATTTCATAGAAAATCCATACCAAACAGAGTCCAAACGCTATGGAACTTTTTGACGTTTTTTCTGGACAAAAGGGGCCCTAGAAGTTTCGGGGGGAGTCTAGACAGGAAACGACGAGACGGCAAGACAACAAGGCTTGCCCTGATGTCTTGTGGGGCCCACATGGTTCCGTCTGACCTAATTCCACTTCTATAAATTCCCACTATTATGAAATTCCCAGGGAGCCACCCGAAACAATTTTTACGCTGCCGCAAGTCTCTGTCTTCCACGATCCCATCTGGAGGCCTTTTTGGCATCCTGCCAGAGGGGGAAGCAATCACGGAGGGCTTCTACATCAACCTTGCTGCCTCTTCGATGATGTGTGATTAGTCTACCATAGACCTACGGGTCCATAGTGATTATCTAGATGGCTTCTTCTCTCTTTTTTATCTTCAATACCATGTTCTTTTCGGATATCTATCCAATGTAATCCTTTTGTGTAGTGTGTTTGTTGGGATCGATGAATAGTGGGTTTATGATCAGATTATTCATTCAAAGTAATTGAGTCAACTATGAAGTTTATTATGTGTGATTTATATAGATATGCAATGCTTTCCGATCTATGGTTTTGTTTGGCCAAGTTGATCTATTGATCTTCAGTGGAAGTGTTGCATAGTAGTGGGTTCGATCTATGGTTTATATAGATATGTAATTGCTTGTGTTTCTTTGTCTACATTATGTCATCTTTCTTAAAGCGTTACTCTGTTTGTTATGAACTTAATACCATATATGCTGGCATGAGTCAGTCGATTGGTGGAGTAATAGTAGTAGATGCAGGCAGGAGTCGGTCTACTTGTCACGAACATAATGCCTATGTATATGATCATGCCATGAATAATGTCATAATTATTTGCTTTTCGATCAACTTCCATATAGTGTTTACCCACCGTATGCTATGCTAAAAGAGAGAAGCCTCTAGTGAAAACTATGGCCCCAAGTCTATTTTAATCACATTACAAAAACCAAAAATATATTGTTGCACTTTATTTACTTTTATTTTACTTTGCAAATTATCTATCTATTACTATCAGATTTAATCCTTGCTTTCAACAAGTACACGGGGATTTACAACCCGCTTGCCTGCGTTGGGTGCAAGTATTTCTCCTTTGTGTGTAGGTGCTGCTAACAGGTTACTTGATCGGTTCTCTTACTGGTTCGATAAACCTTGGTTCTTAACCGAGGGAAATACCTTTTGCTGCTTTACTACATCACCCTTTCTCTCCAGGGAAAATCCTAACGCATCCCAATTAGCAGAAGAATTTATGGCGCCGTTGCCGGGGGGTATCAACAAACAACTGCTAGGTTCCTTCACACAAATTATCAATTAGTTGTTCTACTTATTTATAGATTTTATTGCTTACCAAGAAAATGACTATGGAGTCAATCCCCTGGCTATCTCTTGGTCTCATCTTATAAAGGACGATGAGACATAGGGTTACAACTTACAAGGACCCCAACCGACTTTATCAGGTTGGTCGGAGGAGTTCGCAGCTTGTGCTCCAAGACATCATAATTTCCATGACGGGCTTCCTGCGGATGGAGGTTTGAAAGAATGGCGGCCTGCTAGCTGATGACCCACAAGTATATGGGATCAATCGTAGTCCTTTCGATAAGTAAGAGTGTCGAACCCAACGAGGAGCAAAAGGAAATGACAAGTGGTTTTCAACAAGGTATTCTTTGCAAGTACTGAAAGTAGCGGTAACAGATAGTTTTGTAGCAAGGAAATTCATAACAAGTAACAAGTGACAATAGTAACAAAGGTGCAGGTGTTGGAAATATGCCCTAGAGGCAATAATAAATTGGTTATTATTATATTTCCTTGTTCATGATAATCGTTTATTATCCATGCTATAATTGTATTGATTGGAAACTGAAATACATGTGTGGGTACATAGACAACACTGTGTCCCTAGTAAGCCTCTAGTTGACTAGCTTGTTGATCAAAGATGGTTAAGGTTTCCTAGCCATGGACATGAGATGTCATTTGATAACGGGATCACATCATTAGGAGAATGATGTGATGGACAAGACCCAAACTGTAAACGTAGCATTTGATCGTGTCAGTTTATTGCTATTGTTTTCTGCATGTCAAGTATCTGTTCCTTTGACCATGAGATCATGCAACTCACTGACACCGGAGGAATACCTTGTGTGTATCAAACGTCGCAACGTAACTGGGTGACTATAAAGGTGCTCTACAGGTATCTCCGAGGGTGTCTGTTGGGTTGGCATGGATCAAGACTGGGATTTGTTACTCCGTATGACGGAGAGGTATCTCAGGGCCCACTCGGTAATACAACATCACAATGAGCCTTGCAAGCAATGTGACTAAAGTGTTAGCCACGAGATCTTGTATTACGGAACGAGTAAAGAGACTTGCCGGTAACGAGATTGAACTAGGTATAGTGATACCGACGATCGAATCTCGGGCAAGTAACATACCGAAGAACAAAGGGAACAGCATACGGGATTAACTGAATCCTTGACATAGAGGTTCGACCGATAAAGATCTTCGTAGAATATGTAGGAGCCAATATGGGCATCCAGGTCCCGCTATTGGTTATTGGCCGTAGAGGTGTCTCGGTCATGTCTACATAGTTCTCGAACCCGCAGGGTCTACACACTTAACGTTTGGTGACGATTAGTATAGTTGAGTTATTATGTTGGTGACCGAAGGTTGTTCGGAGTCCCGGATAAGATCCCGGACATGACGAGGATCTCCGGAATAGTCCGGAGGTAAAGATTGATATATGTGATAATAGTGTTTTGATCTCTGGAAGGGTTCCGGAGTTCACCGGAATGGGTTCCGGATGTTTACCGAAGTGTTCGGGTGCAGCAACACTTTATATGAGCCAAAGGGATAAAGCCCACAAGGTATTGGAAAGTGCAAAAGTAGTTTTGCTGCCGCGTAAGCGGTACTACCGCTTGGTGAAGCGGTACTACCGCCCGAGCGGTACTACCGCTTGTGTGAAGCGGTACTACCGCCCAAGCGGTACTACCGCTTGTGTGAAGCGGTACTACCGCTTGTGCGCGGCTGTGCACGGTTCGGCAGGGATCCGAGTTGGACTCTTTCCCTGCGGGCCAAACCGACCTTGTGCGGGCAAAACCGACCCGGAGGAGGCTTTTACTCCAAGTTTAGACCCCAAGGCTCAACATATAAATAGAGGGGCAGGGCTAGCACACGGGACACATCAGGATTTCCCAAGCCGTGTGCCGGCAACCCTAACCCTCTAGTTCCTCCGTCATAATCTCCGTAGCGCTTGGCGAAGCCCTGCAGAGATTGTTCCTCACCACCATCACCACGCCGTCGTGCTGCTGGAACTCAACCACTACTTCACCATCGCTCGCTGGATCGAGGAGGTGAAGGCGTCATCAAGCCGTACGTGTGTTGAACGCGGAGGTGCCGTCCGTTCGGCACTAGATCGGAAGGATCGTGATTGGATCGCGGGACGCTCGGCGATTTGGATCGCGAAGACGTTCGACTACATCAACCGCGTTTATTAACGCTTCCGCTTAGCGATCTACAAGGGTATGTAGATTCACTCTCCCTCTCGTAGATGCTCATCACCATGGATAGATCTTATGTGTGCGTAGGAAAATTTTTGTTTCCCATGCAACGTTCCCCAACAGTGGCATCATGAGCCAGGTCTATGCGTAGATGAGATCTCGAGTAGAACACAAACGAGTTGTGGGCGTGGGTGTATACATATTGCTTGCCGTTACTAGTTGATATTTGATTCGGCGGTACTGTGAGATGAAGCGGCCCGGACCGACATTACGCGTACACTTACGCGAGACAGGTTCCTTCAACTGACATGTAACTTCGTTGCATAAAGATGGCTAGCGGGTGTCTGTCTCTCTCACTTTAGTTGAATCGATTTCAATGAAGAGGGTTCTTTTAGAAGATCAAAAAGCAATCACTACACCACGTTGTGGTTTTGCGTAGGTAAGAACGGTTCTTGCAAACCCGTAGCAGCCACGTAAAATTTGCAACAACAATTAGAGGACGTCTAACTTGTTTTTGCAGGGTATGTTGTGATGTGATATGGCCAATTACATGATGAGATATATGTGATGTATGAGATGATCATGTTTTGTATAGAATATCACGACTTGCATGTCGATGAGTACGGCAACTGGCAGGAGCCATAGAGTTGTCTTTAATTATTGTATGACCTGCGTGTCAATCATTAAGCGCTATGTAATGCTTTACTTTATCGCTAAACGTTAGCTATAGTCGTGGAAGCAACAGTCGGCGCGACAACCTTATGGCGACACGTTGATGGAGATCAAGATGATGGAGATCATGGTGTCATGCCGGTGACGATGGAGATCATGCCGGTGCTTTGGAGATGGAGATCAAAAGCACAAGTTCATGGCCATATCATGTCACTTATGATTTGCATGTGATGTTAATCCTTTTATGCATCTTATTTTGCTTAGGACGACGGTAGCATTATAAGGTGATCCCTCACTTAAATTTCAAGATAAATTGTGTTCTCCCCAAGTGTGCACCGTTGCGAAAGTTCGTCGTTTCGAGACACGCCGTGATGATCGGGTGTGATAGACTCTACGTTCGCATACAACGGGTGCAAGCCATGTTGCACGTGCGGAACACTCGGGTTAAACTTGACGAGCCTAGCATGTACAGACATGGCCTCGGAACACAAGAGACCGAAAGGTCGAACATGAGTCATATAGTAGATATGATCAACATGAAGATGTTCACCATTGAAACCACCTCAACTCACGTGATGATCGGACTTGAGTTGGTGGATTTGGATCATGTTACACTCGAATGATCGGAGGGATGTCAATTTGAGTGGGAGTTTTTTAAATATGATTAACTAAACTCATTATCTAAGAACAATAGTCTAAGTTGTCTTTGCAGTATTTATGTTGTAGATCATGGCTCGCGCAGTAGCACCCCTGAATTTTAATGCGTTCCTAGAGAAAGCTAAGTTGAAAGATGATGGAAGTAACTTTGTGGACTGGGCCCGTAATCTAAGGATTATCCTTACGGCTTCCCAGAAGGCTTATGTCCTTGATGCACCGCTTGGTGATCCACCCGCTCCAGTTGAGTCTCTAGACGTTGTGAACGCCTGGCAGGCTCGTTCTGATGATTACTCAATAGTTCAATGTGCAATGTTGTATGGCTTAGAACCGGGACTTCAAAGACGTTTTGAACGTCATGGAGCATATGAGATGTTCCAGGAGTTGAAGTTTATCTTTCAGAAGAATGCCCGGATCGAGAGATATGAGATCTCCGATAAATTCTATGCTTGCAAGATGGAGGAGAACGGGTCTATCAGTGATCACGTGCTCAGAATGTCTGGGTACTCCACCCGTCTGGCTGAGTTAGGGATGCCCCTTCCGCCAGAGGCTATCACTGACAGAGTTCTTCAATCATTGCCACCTAGCTACAAGAGCTTCGTGTTGAACTATAACATGCACGGGATGAACAAGTCAGTCGCCGAGCTGTTTGCGATGCTGAAAGCCGCTGAGTCTGAAATTCAGAAGGAGCATCAAGTGTTGATGGTCAATAAAACCACTAGTTTCAAGAAAAATGGCAAGGGTAAGAAGGGTAACTCCAAGCAGAGTGGCAAAGCAGTTGCTCCTCTCGTGAAGAAACCCAAGGCTGGACCCAAACCAGAAACTGTGTGTTTTCATTGCAAGGGAACTGGACACTGGAAGCGGAATTGCCCCAAGTATTTGGCTGACAAGAAGGCGGCCAACAACAAACAAGGTATATATGATATACATGTTATTGATGTGTACCTTACCAACTCTCGTTGTAGTGCCTGGGTATTTGATACCGGTGCGGTTGCTCATATTTGCAACTCAAAACAGGAACTGCGGAATAGACGGAGGCTGGCAAAGGACGAAGTGACGATGCGCGTGGGAAATGGTTCCAAGGTTGATGTGATCGCCGTCGGCACGCTCGCTCTTCGATTACCATCGGGATTAGTGATGAACCTAAATAAGTGTTATTTGGTGCCTGCGTTAAGCATGAACATTATATCTGGATCTTGTTTATTGCGAGACGGTTACTCATTTAAATCAGAGAATAATGGTTGTTCTATTTATATGAGTAATATCTTTTATGGTCATGCACCCGATGTGAGGGGTTTATTCTTATTGAATCTCGATAGTAATGATACACATGTTCATAACATTGATGCCAAAAGATGTAGAATTGATAATGATAATACCACTTTCTTGTGGCACTGCCGTTTAGGTCATATTGGCGTAAAACGCATGAGGAAGCTCCATGCTGATGGACTTTTGGAGTCACTTGATTTTGAATCACTTGACACATGTGAGCCATGCCTCATGGGCAAGATGACTAAAACGCCGTTCTCTGGAATAATGGAACGGGCAAGTGACTTATTGGAAATCATACATACTGATGTGTGCGGTCCGATGAGTATTGAGGCGCGCGGTGGTTATCGTTACTTTCTCACCTTCACTGATGACTTAAGTAGATATGGGTATATTTACTTAATGAAACACAAGTCTGAAACATTTGAAAAGTTCAAACAATTTCAGAGTGAAGTTGAGAATCATCGTAACAAGAAGATTAAATTCCTACGATCTGATCGAGGAGGAGAATATCTGAGTTATGAGTTTGGCAGTCACTTAAGACAGTGTGGAATTGTTTCACAATTAACACCGCCTGGAACACCACAGCGTAATGGTGTGTCCGAACGTCGTAATCGAACCTTATTGGATATGGTGCGATCTATGATGTCTCTTGCCGATTTGCCACTATCGTTTTGGGGTTATGCATTAGAGACAGCTGCATTCACTTTAAATAGGGCACCATCGAAATCCGTTGAGACGACGCCATATGAACTTTGGTTTGGCAAGAAGCCAAAACTGTCGTTTCTTAAAGTTTGGGGATGTGATGCTTATGTCAAAAAGCTTCAGCCTGAAAAGCTGGAACCCAAAGCGGAGAAATGCGTCTTCATAGGATACCCAAAAGAGACAATTGGGTATACCTTCTACCTCAGATCCGAGGGCAAAGTGTTTGTCGCTAAAAACGGAACATTTCTTGAGAAAGAGTTTCTCTCGAAAGAATTGAGTGGGAGGAAGATAGAACTTGATGAGGTTATTGAACCTTTACTTCAACCTAAGAGTAGCGCAACGCAGAAAGTTGTTTCTGTCGAGCCTACATTAGCTGAAGAGGAAGTTAATGATGATGATCATGAAGCTTTGGATCAAGTTGCTATCGAACCTCGTAGGTCGACAAGGACGCGTACTGCTCCTGAGTGGTACGGCAACCCTGTCTTAGAGGTCATGTTGTTAAACAACGATGAACCTACGAGCTATGGAGAAGCGATGATGGGCCCGGATTCCGAGAAGTGGTTAGAGGCCATGAAATCCGAGATGGGATCCATGTATGAAAACAAAGTATGGACTTTGGAAGTATTACCTGAAGGGCGTAAGGCCATTCAGAACAAATGGATCTTTAAGAGGAAGACGGACGCGGACGGTAATGTCACCGTCTATAAAGCTCGACTTGTGGCAAAAGGTTTTTCACAAGTTCAAGGAGTTGACTACGATGAGACCTTCTCACCCGTAGCGATGCTTAAGTCCGTCAGAATCATGTTAGCAATAGCTGCCTTTTTCGATTATGAAATTTGGCAGATGGATGTCAAAACAGCGTTCCTTAACGGTTACCTTAAGGAAGAGTTGTATATGATACAACCAGAAGGTTTTGTCGATCCAGAGAATGCTGACAAAGTTTGCAAACTCCAGCGATCCATTTATGGACTGGTGCAAGCATCTCGGAGTTGGAATCTTCGTTTTGATGAGGTGATCAAAGCGTTCGAGTTTATACAAGTTTACGGAGAAGCTTGTATTTACAAGAAAGTGAGTGGGAGCTCTATAGCGTTTCTAATATTATATGTGGATGACATATTGCTGATTGGAAACAATATAGAAATGCTGGAAAGCGTAAAGGAATATTTGAACAAGAGTTTTTCAATGAAGGACCTAGGAGAAGCTGCTTTCATATTAGGCATCAAGATCTATAGAGATAGATCAAGACGTTTAATAGGACTTTCACAAAGCACATACCTTGATAAGATTTTGAAGAAGTTCAAAATGGATCAGTCCAAGAAGGGGTTCTTGCCTGTTTTGCAAGGTGTGAAGTTGAGTAAGACTCAATGCCCAGTGACTGCAGAAGATAGAGAAAAGATGAGTGTCATCCCCTATGCTTCGGCCATAGGCTCTATCATGTATGCAATGCTGTGCACAAGACCCGATGTCAGCCTTGCCATAAGTATGGTCGGAAGGTTTCAAAGTGATCCAGGAATGGAACACTGGACGGCGGTCAAGAATATCCTGAAGTACCTGAAAAGGACTAAGGACATGTTTCTCGTTTATGGAGGTGATCAAGAGCTCGTCGTAAAGGGTTACGTCGATGCAAGCTTTGACACTGATCCGGATGACTCTAAGTCGCAAACCGGATACGTATTTATTCTTAATGGGGGTGCGGTTAGCTGGTGCAGTTCCAAGCAAAGCGTGGTAGCAGATTCTACATGCGAAGCGGAGTACATCGCTGCCTCGGAGGCGGCGAAGGAAGGTGTCTGGATGAAGGAGTTCATGACAGATCTTGGAGTAGTGCCTAGTGCACTTAACCCAATGACTCTGTTTTGTGATAATACTGGTGCCATTGCTCTAGCCAAGGAACCAAGATTTCACAAGAGGACCAGACACATAAAGCGACGTTTCAATTCCATCCGCGATTACATCAAGGAGGACGACATAAATATTTGCAAAGTACACACGGATCTAAATGTTGCAGATCCGATGACTAAACCTCTTCCAAGGGCTAAACATGAACAACACCAGAACTGCATGGGTGTTCGATTCATTACAATGTAAATCACATAGTGATGTGAACTAGATTATTGACTCTAGTGCAAGTGGGAGACTGTTGGAAATATGCCCTAGAGGCAATAATAAATTGGTTATTATTATATTTCCTTGTTCATGATAATCGTTTATTATCCATGCTATAATTGTATTGATTGGAAACTGAAATACATGTGTGGGTACATAGACAACACTGTGTCCCTAGTAAGCCTCTAGTTGACTAGCTTGTTGATCAAAGATGGTTAAGGTTTCCTAGCCATGGACATGAGATGTCATTTGATAACGGGATCACATCATTAGGAGAATGATGTGATGGACAAGACCCAAACTGTAAACGTAGCATTTGATCGTGTCAGTTTATTGCTATTGTTTTCTGCATGTCAAGTATCTGTTTCTTTGACCATGAGATCATGCAACTCACTGACACCGGAGGAATACCTTGTGTGTATCAAACGTCGCAACGTAACTGGGTGACTATAAAGGTGCTCTACAGGTATCTCCGAGGGTGTCTGTTGGGTTGGCATGGATCAAGACTGGGATTTGTTACTCCGTATGACGGAGAGGTATCTCAGGGCCCACTCGGTAATACAACATCACAATGAGCCTTGCAAGCAATGTGACTAAAGTGTTAGCCACGAGATCTTGTATTACGGAACGAGTAAAGAGACTTGCCGGTAACGAGATTGAACTAGGTATAGTGATACCGACGATCGAATCTCGGGCAAGTAACATACCGAAGAACAAAGGGAACAGCATACGGGATTAACTGAATCCTTGACATAGAGGTTCGACCGATAAAGATCTTCGTAGAATATGTAGGAGCCAATATGGGCATCCAGGTCCCGCTATTGGTTATTGGCCGTAGAGGTGTCTCGGTCATGTCTACATAGTTCTCGAACCCGCAGGGTCTACACACTTAACGTTTGGTGACGATTAGTATAGTTGAGTTATTATGTTGGTGACCGAAGGTTGTTCGGAGTCCCGGATAAGATCCCGGACATGACGAGGATCTCCGGAATAGTCCGGAGGTAAAGATTGATATATGTGATAATAGTGTTTTGATCTCTGGAAGGGTTCCGGAGTTCACCGGAATGGGTTCCGGATGTTTACCGAAGTGTTCGGGTGCAGCAACACTTTATATGAGCCAAAGGGATAAAGCCCACAAGGTATTGGAAAGTGCAAAAGTAGTTTTGCTGCCGCGTAAGCGGTACTACCGCTTGGTGAAGCGGTACTACCGCCCGAGCGGTACTACCGCTTGTGTGAAGCGGTACTACCGCCCAAGCGGTACTACCGCTTGTGTGAAGCGGTACTACCGCTTGTGCGCGGCTGTGCACGGTTCGGCAGGGATCCGAGTTGGACTCTTTCCCTGCGGGCCAAACCGACCTTGTGCGGGCAAAACCGACCCGGAGGAGGCTTTTACTCCAAGTTTAGACCCCAAGGCTCAACATATAAATAGAGGGGCAGGGCTAGCACACGGGACACATCAGGATTTCCCAAGCCGTGTGCCGGCAACCCTAACCCTCTAGTTCCTCCGTCATAATCTCCGTAGCGCTTGGCGAAGCCCTGCAGAGATTGTTCCTCACCACCATCACCACGCCGTCGTGCTGCTGGAACTCAACCACTACTTCACCATCGCTCGCTGGATCGAGGAGGTGAAGGCGTCATCAAGCCGTACGTGTGTTGAACGCGGAGGTGCCGTCCGTTCGGCACTAGATCGGAAGGATCGTGATTGGATCGCGGGACGCTCGGCGATTTGGATCGCAAAGACGTTCGACTACATCAACCGCGTTTATTAACGCTTCCGCTTAGCGATCTACAAGGGTATGTAGATTCACTCTCCCTCTCGTAGATGCTCATCACCATGGATAGATCTTATGTGTGCGTAGGAAAATTTTTGTTTCCCATGCAACGTTCCCCAACAGTGGCATCATGAGCCAGGTCTATGCGTAGATGAGATCTCGAGTAGAACACAAACGAGTTGTGGGCGTGGGTGTATACATATTGCTTGCCGTTACTAGTTGATATTTGATTCGGCGGTACTGTGAGATGAAGCGGCCCGGACCGACATTATGCGTACACTTACGCGAGACAGTTTCCTTCAACTGACATGTAACTTCGTTGCATAAAGATGGCTAGCGGGTGTCTGTCTCTCTCACTTTAGTTGAATCGATTTCAATGAAGAGGGTTCTTTTAGAAGATCAAAAAGCAATCACTACACCACGTTGTGGTTTTGCGTAGGTAAGAACGGTTCTTGCAAACCCGTAGCAGCCACGTAAAATTTGCAACAACAATTAGAGGACGTCTAACTTGTTTTTGCAGGGTATGTTGTGATGTGATATGGCCAATTACATGATGAGATATATGTGATGTATGAGATGATCATGTTTTGTATAGAATATCACGACTTGCATGTCGATGAGTACGGCAACTGGCAGGAGCCATAGAGTTGTCTTTAATTATTGTATGACCTGCGTGTCAATCATTAAGCGCTATGTAATGCTTTACTTTATCGCTAAACGTTAGCTATAGTCGTGGAAGCAACAGTCGGCGCGACAACCTTATGGCGACACGTTGATGGAGATCAAGATGATGGAGATCATGGTGTCATGCCGGTGACGATGGAGATCATGCCGGTGCTTTGGAGATGGAGATCAAAAGCACAAGTTCATGGCCATATCATGTCACTTATGATTTGCATGTGATGTTAATCCTTTTATGCATCTTATTTTGCTTAGGACGACGGTAGCATTATAAGGTGATCCCTCACTTAAATTTCAAGATAAATTGTGTTCTCCCCAAGTGTGCACCGTTGCGAAAGTTCGTCGTTTCGAGACACGCCGTGATGATCGGGTGTGATAGACTCTACGTTCGCATACAACGGGTGCAAGCCATGTTGCACGTGCGGAACACTCGGGTTAAACTTGACGAGCCTAGCATGTACAGACATGGCCTCGGAACACAAGAGACCGAAAGGTCGAACATGAGTCATATAGTAGATATGATCAACATGAAGATGTTCACCATTGAAACCACCTCAACTCACGTGATGATCGGACTTGAGTTGGTGGATTTGGATCATGTTACACTCGAATGATCGGAGGGATGTCAATTTGAGTGGGAGTTTTTTAAATATGATTAACTAAACTCATTATCTAAGAACAATAGTCTAAGTTGTCTTTGCAGTATTTATGTTGTAGATCATGGCTCGCGCAGTAGCACCCCTGAATTTTAATGCGTTCCTAGAGAAAGCTAAGTTGAAAGATGATGGAAGTAACTTTGTGGACTGGGCCCGTAATCTAAGGATTATCCTTACGGCTTCCCAGAAGGCTTATGTCCTTGATGCACCGCTTGGTGATCCACCCGCTCCAGTTGAGTCTCTAGACGTTGTGAACGCCTGGCAGGCTCGTTCTGATGATTACTCAATAGTTCAATGTGCAATGTTGTATGGCTTAGAACCGGGACTTCAAAGACGTTTTGAACGTCATGGAGCATATGAGATGTTCCAGGAGTTGAAGTTTATCTTTCAGAAGAATGCCCGGATCGAGAGATATGAGATCTCCGATAAATTCTATGCTTGCAAGATGGAGGAGAACGGGTCTATCAGTGATCACGTGCTCAGAATGTCTGGGTACTCCACCCGTCTGGCTGAGTTAGGGATGCCCCTTCCGCCAGAGGCTATCACTGACAGAGTTCTTCAATCATTGCCACCTAGCTACAAGAGCTTCGTGTTGAACTATAACATGCACGGGATGAACAAGTCAGTCGCCGAGCTGTTTGCGATGCTGAAAGCCGCTGAGTCTGAAATTCAGAAGGAGCATCAAGTGTTGATGGTCAATAAAACCACTAGTTTCAAGAAAAATGGCAAGGGTAAGAAGGGTAACTCCAAGCAGAGTGGCAAAGCAGTTGCTCCTCTCGTGAAGAAACCCAAGGCTGGACCCAAACCAGAAACTGTGTGTTTTCATTGCAAGGGAACTGGACACTGGAAGCGGAATTGCCCCAAGTATTTGGCTGACAAGAAGGCGGCCAACAACAAACAAGGTATATATGATATACATGTTATTGATGTGTACCTTACCAACTCTCGTTGTAGTGCCTGGGTATTTGATACCGGTGCGGTTGCTCATATTTGCAACTCAAAACAGGAACTGCGGAATAGACGGAGGCTGGCAAAGGACGAAGTGACGATGCGCGTGGGAAATGGTTCCAAGGTTGATGTGATCGCCGTCGGCACGCTCGCTCTTCGATTACCATCGGGATTAGTGATGAACCTAAATAAGTGTTATTTGGTGCCTGCGTTAAGCATGAACATTATATCTGGATCTTGTTTATTGCGAGACGGTTACTCATTTAAATCAGAGAATAATGGTTGTTCTATTTATATGAGTAATATCTTTTATGGTCATGCACCCGATGTGAGGGGTTTATTCTTATTGAATCTCGATAGTAATGATACACATGTTCATAACATTGATGCCAAAAGATGTAGAATTGATAATGATAATACCACTTTCTTGTGGCACTGCCGTTTAGGTCATATTGGCGTAAAACGCATGAGGAAGCTCCATGCTGATGGACTTTTGGAGTCACTTGATTTTGAATCACTTGACACATGTGAGCCATGCCTCATGGGCAAGATGACTAAAACGCCGTTCTCTGGAATAATGGAACGGGCAAGTGACTTATTGGAAATCATACATACTGATGTGTGCGGTCCGATGAGTATTGAGGCGCGCGGTGGTTATCGTTACTTTCTCACCTTCACTGATGACTTAAGTAGATATGGGTATATTTACTTAATGAAACACAAGTCTGAAACATTTGAAAAGTTCAAACAATTTCAGAGTGAAGTTGAGAATCATCGTAACAAGAAGATTAAATTCCTACGATCTGATCGAGGAGGAGAATATCTGAGTTATGAGTTTGGCAGTCACTTAAGACAGTGTGGAATTGTTTCACAATTAACACCGCCTGGAACACCACAGCGTAATGGTGTGTCCGAACGTCGTAATCGAACCTTATTGGATATGGTGCGATCTATGATGTCTCTTGCCGATTTGCCACTATCGTTTTGGGGTTATGCATTAGAGACAGCTGCATTCACTTTAAATAGGGCACCATCGAAATCCGTTGAGACGACGCCATATGAACTTTGGTTTGGCAAGAAGCCAAAACTGTCGTTTCTTAAAGTTTGGGGATGTGATGCTTATGTCAAAAAGCTTCAGCCTGAAAAGCTGGAACCCAAAGCGGAGAAATGCGTCTTCATAGGATACCCAAAAGAGACAATTGGGTATACCTTCTACCTCAGATCCGAGGGCAAAGTGTTTGTCGCTAAAAACGGAACATTTCTTGAGAAAGAGTTTCTCTCGAAAGAATTGAGTGGGAGGAAGATAGAACTTGATGAGGTTATTGAACCTTTACTTCAACCTAAGAGTAGCGCAACGCAGAAAGTTGTTTCTGTCGAGCCTACATTAGCTGAAGAGGAAGTTAATGATGATGATCATGAAGCTTTGGATCAAGTTGCTATCGAACCTCGTAGGTCGACAAGGACGCGTACTGCTCCTGAGTGGTACGGCAACCCTGTCTTAGAGGTCATGTTGTTAAACAACGATGAACCTACGAGCTATGGAGAAGCGATGATGGGCCCGGATTCCGAGAAGTGGTTAGAGGCCATGAAATCCGAGATGGGATCCATGTATGAAAACAAAGTATGGACTTTGGAAGTATTACCTGAAGGGCGTAAGGCCATTCAGAACAAATGGATCTTTAAGAGGAAGACGGACGCGGACGGTAATGTCACCGTCTATAAAGCTCGACTTGTGGCAAAAGGTTTTTCACAAGTTCAAGGAGTTGACTACGATGAGACCTTCTCACCCGTAGCGATGCTTAAGTCCGTCAGAATCATGTTAGCAATAGCTGCCTTTTTCGATTATGAAATTTGGCAGATGGATGTCAAAACAGCGTTCCTTAACGGTTACCTTAAGGAAGAGTTGTATATGATACAACCAGAAGGTTTTGTCGATCCAGAGAATGCTGACAAAGTTTGCAAACTCCAGCGATCCATTTATGGACTGGTGCAAGCATCTCGGAGTTGGAATCTTCGTTTTGATGAGGTGATCAAAGCGTTCGAGTTTATACAAGTTTACGGAGAAGCTTGTATTTACAAGAAAGTGAGTGGGAGCTCTATAGCGTTTCTAATATTATATGTGGATGACATATTGCTGATTGGAAACAATATAGAAATGCTGGAAAGCGTAAAGGAATATTTGAACAAGAGTTTTTCAATGAAGGACCTAGGAGAAGCTGCTTTCATATTAGGCATCAAGATCTATAGAGATAGATCAAGACGTTTAATAGGACTTTCACAAAGCACATACCTTGATAAGATTTTGAAGAAGTTCAAAATGGATCAGTCCAAGAAGGGGTTCTTGCCTGTTTTGCAAGGTGTGAAGTTGAGTAAGACTCAATGCCCAGTGACTGCAGAAGATAGAGAAAAGATGAGTGTCATCCCCTATGCTTCGGCCATAGGCTCTATCATGTATGCAATGCTGTGCACAAGACCCGATGTCAGCCTTGCCATAAGTATGGTCGGAAGGTTTCAAAGTGATCCAGGAATGGAACACTGGACGGCGGTCAAGAATATCCTGAAGTACCTGAAAAGGACTAAGGACATGTTTCTCGTTTATGGAGGTGATCAAGAGCTCGTCGTAAAGGGTTACGTCGATGCAAGCTTTGACACTGATCCGGATGACTCTAAGTCGCAAACCGGATACGTATTTATTCTTAATGGGGGTGCGGTTAGCTGGTGCAGTTCCAAGCAAAGCGTGGTAGCAGATTCTACATGCGAAGCGGAGTACATCGCTGCCTCGGAGGCGGCGAAGGAAGGTGTCTGGATGAAGGAGTTCATGACAGATCTTGGAGTAGTGCCTAGTGCACTTAACCCAATGACTCTGTTTTGTGATAATACTGGTGCCATTGCTCTAGCCAAGGAACCAAGATTTCACAAGAGGACCAGACACATAAAGCGACGTTTCAATTCCATCCGCGATTACATCAAGGAGGACGACATAAATATTTGCAAAGTACACACGGATCTAAATGTTGCAGATCCGATGACTAAACCTCTTCCAAGGGCTAAACATGAACAACACCAGAACTGCATGGGTGTTCGATTCATTACAATGTAAATCACATAGTGATGTGAACTAGATTATTGACTCTAGTGCAAGTGGGAGACTGTTGGAAATATGCCCTAGAGGCAATAATAAATTGGTTATTATTATATTTCCTTGTTCATGATAATCGTTTATTATCCATGCTATAATTGTATTGATTGGAAACTGAAATACATGTGTGGGTACATAGACAACACTGTGTCCCTAGTAAGCCTCTAGTTGACTAGCTTGTTGATCAAAGATGGTTAAGGTTTCCTAGCCATGGACATGAGATGTCATTTGATAACGGGATCACATCATTAGGAGAATGATGTGATGGACAAGACCCAAACTGTAAACGTAGCATTTGATCGTGTCAGTTTATTGCTATTGTTTTCTGCATGTCAAGTATCTGTTCCTTTGACCATGAGATCATGCAACTCACTGACACCGGAGGAATACCTTGTGTGTATCAAACGTCGCAACGTAACTGGGTGACTATAAAGGTGCTCTACAGGTATCTCCGAGGGTGTCTGTTGGGTTGGCATGGATCAAGACTGGGATTTGTTACTCCGTATGACGGAGAGGTATCTCAGGGCCCACTCGGTAATACAACATCACAATGAGCCTTGCAAGCAATGTGACTAAAGTGTTAGCCACGAGATCTTGTATTACGGAACGAGTAAAGAGACTTGCCGGTAACGAGATTGAACTAGGTATAGTGATACCGACGATCGAATCTCGGGCAAGTAACATACCGAAGAACAAAGGGAACAGCATACGGGATTAACTGAATCCTTGACATAGAGGTTCGACCGATAAAGATCTTCGTAGAATATGTAGGAGCCAATATGGGCATCCAGGTCCCGCTATTGGTTATTGGCCGTAGAGGTGTCTCGGTCATGTCTACATAGTTCTCGAACCCGCAGGGTCTACACACTTAACGTTTGGTGACGATTAGTATAGTTGAGTTATTATGTTGGTGACCGAAGGTTGTTCGGAGTCCCGGATAAGATCCCGGACATGACGAGGATCTCCGGAATAGTCCGGAGGTAAAGATTGATATATGTGATAATAGTGTTTTGATCTCTGGAAGGGTTCCGGAGTTCACCGGAATGGGTTCCGGATGTTTACCGAAGTGTTCGGGTGCAGCAACACTTTATATGAGCCAAAGGGATAAAGCCCACAAGGTATTGGAAAGTGCAAAAGTAGTTTTGCTGCCGCGTAAGCGGTACTACCGCTTGGTGAAGCAGTACTACCGCCCGAGCGGTACTACCGCTTGTGTGAAGCGGTACTACCGCCCAAGCGGTACTACCGCTTGTGTGAAGCGGTACTACCGCTTGTGCGCGGCTGTGCACGGTTCGGCAGGGATCCGAGTTGGACTCTTTCCCTGCGGGCCAAACCGACCTTGTGCGGGCAAAACCGACCCGGAGGAGGCTTTTACTCCAAGTTTAGACCCCAAGGCTCAACATATAAATAGAGGGGCAGGGCTAGCACACGGGACACATCAGGATTTCCCAAGCCGTGTGCCGGCAACCCTAACCCTCTAGTTCCTCCGTCATAATCTCCGTAGCGCTTGGCGAAGCCCTGCAGAGATTGTTCCTCACCACCATCACCACGCCGTCGTGCTGCTGGAACTCAACCACTACTTCACCATCGCTCGCTGGATCGAGGAGGTGAAGGCGTCATCAAGCCGTACGTGTGTTGAACGCGGAGGTGCCGTCCGTTCGGCACTAGATCGGAAGGATCGTGATTGGATCGCGGGACGCTCGGCGATTTGGATCGCGAAGACGTTCGACTACATCAACCGCGTTTATTAACGCTTCCGCTTAGCGATCTACAAGGGTATGTAGATTCACTCTCCCTCTCGTAGATGCTCATCACCATGGATAGATCTTATGTGTGCGTAGGAAAATTTTTGTTTCCCATGCAACGTTCCCCAACAGCAGGAAGGTGGCCCAATCCTTTTTATAGCAAAGTACAAGACGGAAAGTTCTCTTATACTACCTCCGTCCGGGTTTATTGGGCCCCTTCGTATTTTGGGCCAGACTTTGACCATCTATAGACTACTAAAATATAAAGTATATGATATGAAACATTATATTGTTAAATTTGGATTTCAACGAGCTTTCCGACAATATAATTTTTATGACATGTAGTTTACATTTTGTTAGTTAAACTTATAGGTCAAACTTTGACACAAAATAAGAGGGGGACTAATAAACCCGGACGGAGGGAGTAGCAAGCAAAGAGTTCTTAAGGACACATGGGAATTCTCATCTAGTCATGTTCATCATGTTTAGTTGATTCACATTCGTTACTTTGATAATTTGATGTGGGTGGACCGGTGCTAGGGTGTTGTTCTTTCTTGAACAAGCAACCCTCTTATGATTAACCCCTCTAGCATGCATGAGCAACTACGAATGAAGAATTAAGATAAATCTAACCATAGCATGAAACATGTGGATCCAAATTAGCCCCTTACGAAATAATGCATAAACTAGGGTATACGCTTATGTCACTCTCGCAGCTCATCATCTACTTATTACTCCCCAATGCCTTCCCTTAGGCCCAAGTATGATGAAGTGTCATGTAGTCGACGTTCACATGACACTACTAAAGGAAGATCAACATACACATCATCAAAATATCGAATGAATACCAACTTCACATGATTACTTATAACAAGACTTCTCCCATGTACTCAAGAACGAAAGTAACTACTCACAAATCATATTCATATTCATGTTCAAGATCAGAGGGGCATTAAATATTCTTAAGGGTCTTAACATATAATCTTCCACCAAGTAAATCAACTAGCATCAACTACAAGATGTAATCAACACTACTAGCAACCCACATGTATAAATTTGAGGTTTGGAGATAAAGATTGAATACAAGAGATGAACTAGGGTTTGAGAAGAGATGGTGCTGGTGAAGATGTTGATGAAGATTGGTCCTCCATACTGTGCTGCATCACCCGTTCCTCTTCACGGAAAACCCAACGCAGATCACAAGTATCAGGAAGGATTTCTAGCGTCGTTGCCGGGGGTATCATCAAATAACTATCAAGTAACTTCGCACAAATTATCATTCACTTGTTCTTCTTTTTATTTGCTGTTATATTTAGTTTGCTTCATAAAAATCAAAAAATACATTTTTTTAATCTTTGCTAGTTACTAGTTTACTTCTTTGCTTGCTAGTTTACTTGTCCTGCTTGTTACTTTGTTTGCTCACCATGTCTCATGATAGATTCGACATTATTTCCTACTACCAAATAATGTTTGAAATTGAAAGCTCCATGAAAACTTTCATGACTTCATAATATGAGCATAATAAAAAAAATGCTGCTGAAATTAAGGAACGCTCAACTATCCTTGATGCAATTAGTAAACAACTTGATGAAGTTAATAAAGAAGTATCCAATCTTCAATTGCAATTTTCTCAAACTAAAGAATTGATAGGGAATATTTCTTACAAACAAACCACTCTAGTAAATAGGATGGCTGCTAAACCAGAATCTCTCTTCATTAATGATCATGATGAAGATCTTAAAATGCTTGGCACTTATCCTATTGAATCTTTGTTTACTTCTCTGAAATTAAATGATAAAGGGACTGGAGTTGAGTCAACTCTAGCTAGAGAGAGTCTCGTTTGCTTGGAGGGTGATGATTCTAATGCTAAAACTGAGAAAAGTCGGTTTGAAGAGGTTAAAACTTTGACTAGTGATGTGCCCACTATCTTGGATTACAAGGATTTTAATTATGAGAGTTGCTCTTTAGTAGAATGTATTTCCTTGTTTCAATCCATTATTATCTCACCCAATGCTTATGAACAAAATAAAGCTTTTACGCAACATATAGTAGAAGCTATGATAAAAGCTTATGATGAGAAATTGAGCTAGAAGTTTCTATTCCTAGAAAATTGCATGATGAATGGGAACCTACTATCAAAATAAATCTTAAAGAATATGAATGCAATGCTTTGTGTGACCTTGGTGCTAGCGTTTCAACTATACCTAAATCTATTTGTGATGTACTTGGTCTCACCAATATTCAAGATTGTTCCCTAAACTTGCATCTTGCGGATTCTACCATCAAGAAACCTTTAGGTACAATAAATTATGTGCTTATTATTGCTAATAGAAATTATGTGCCTGTATATTTCATTGTTCTTGATATTGAATGCAATCCCACTTGTCCAATAATACTTGGAAGACCGTTCTTACGAACTATAGGTGCAATTACTGATATGAAAGAGGGAAACATATGATTCCAATTCCCATCAAATAAAGGGATGAAACACTTCCCTAGAAAGAGAATTAAACCAACTTATGAATATATCATGAGGTCTAATTATGGGTTTAATGTCAAAGATGACAACACTTGATCATATGCAATATGCCTAGCTAGGGGCATAAAACAATAGCGCTAGTTGGGAGGCAACCCAATAGTTATCTTTATTTTTTGCTTTTTACTTTCTGTTTGTTTTTTATAACATGATTATTTCATCTGTAATTATTGTCTTTTTTATGTTTAAATTAGTGTTTGTGTCAAGTAAAGCCTTTGGGATAACTCACAAGATGAGTAGAATTGATACGATGCAAAAACAGAAACTTTAGCGCCTAGTGCAGAATTTCTCCGATTTTACTGGAACGTCTTTTTGATCTAAATTTTTTACAAAGTATTTCTATACAAATTCTTCAGGTTTTCCTAATGTGTCAGAATTTTTAGAGTTACATAAGTATAGGTTCTCTACAGATCTTTACATATTGTTCTGTTTTAGACAGATTCTGTTTTTTGCTTGCATAGTTTGCTTGTTTTGATGATGCTATGGATTGTATCGGGGGGTATAAGTCATGGAGGAGTTAGAATACAGTAACTTATGCAATAATAAAAATAAGAATCAATTTATAACAGTACCTAAAGTATTTGATATGTTTTCTATACTAACGGATCTCACGAAGGTTTTGCTGAGTTTTGTGTGCTGAAGTTTTCAAGTTTTGGGTTCTATCATGATGGATGAAGGAATAAGGAGCAGCAAGAGGCTAAGCTTGGGGATTCCCAAGGCACCCCAAGGTAATATTCAAGGAAGACTCAAGCATATAATCTTGGGTATGCCCCGGAAGGCATCCCCTCTTTCGTCTCAATCCACCGGTATGTCACTTGGAGCTATATTTTTATTCATCACATAATGTGAGTTTTGCTTGGAGCGTCATTTGCTTTAGTTTGCTTTTGTTTTGCTTCTCCAAAATAATTGTTTGCTGGACACACCCACTTTAGAGAGACACAATATCACCATAATTTATTAGAATACTCTATGTGCTTCAGTTATATTTGTTTGAGAGTTAATAAATAGCGAAAGTAATTTGCATGGATTATAAGACTAGTCCAAAAATAATAGGTATCCAATGAGTGCATAATCAAAACCACATGTAGCACATAAAAGAGAAATCATGGTTAATGATATTAATGTGGTAATGTGAAAGAGCATGAGTGCATGATCATTGGTTAATAAAAGTATCGTGAATTAGAGGTTGTTAACTTGTTGTCCATCTGAATATTTTTATGGCATGGAGGTGATGTGTGAGCATACTTATTCCTCGTTGAAATCCTAGTTTTGTTTGGGTTAGGGGCGCGCGATGGTTAAATCCTACCAACCTCCTCCCTAGGGGCATGCGAGTAGTGCTTTGCTTCGAGAGAGCTAATAAAATCTTGCAATAAGTATGTGAGTTCTTTATGACTAATGTGAATCCATGGATATACGCACTCTCACCTCCACATATTTGCTAGCCTCTTCGGTACCGTGCATTACCCATTCTCACCTCGACGATCGGTGCAACTTTCACCGCTGCATCCAAACCCCGTCACATGATACGCTCTGTTGCA
The DNA here is from genome assembly GCA_039707655.1 of Elymus sibiricus. NCBI lineage: Eukaryota > Viridiplantae > Streptophyta > Magnoliopsida > Poales > Poaceae > Elymus > Elymus sibiricus. Next base: position 310,792,497 of record CM077671.1, read on the forward strand.
CATAAGCCTCATTATATGTTCCTCAAAACAGCCACCATACCTACCTATCATGTCATTTCGAGATATATTGACATGCAACTTCCACCGTCACATCATATGACTTGTACTTCCATTGTCATATTTCTTTGCATGATCATATAAGCTTACATAGTATTTGTGGCAAAGCCACCGTTCATAATATTTTTCATACATGTTACGCTTGATCATTGCACATCCTGGTACACTGCTAGAGGCATTCATATAGAGTCATACAGTTTTTCATGTTGAGTTGTAAGTAAATTAAAGTGTGATGATCTACATTATAGGACACTGCCTTAGTGAGGAAAGGATGATGGAGACAATGATCCCCCCACAAGTCGGGATGAGACTTCAGACGGAAAATAAAAGAAAAAGGAGAGAAAAAAGAAAAAAAGAGAAAGAAAAAAAAGAAAAAAAATGAGCGAAAAGAGAGAAGGGACAGTGCTACTACCTCTTATTCCACACTTGCTGCCCCTTCTGTCACTGGGAAAGAACACCACAAGATCAAACCCATCACAAAGCACCTCTTCCCATGGCAAGAAAAATCGATCTAGTTGGCCTAACTAAACCAAAGATTCGAAGAAGAAATACGAGGCTATAAGTAATCATGCATATAAGAGATCAAAGAAGACTCAAATAATGTTCATGGATAGAAACTGATCATGAACTCAAAATTCATCAGATCCCAACAAACACACCGCAAAAGTTTACATCAAATAGATCTCCAAGAGACCATTGTATTGAGAATCATAAGAGAGAGAGAAGAAGCCATCTAGCTACTGCCTACGGACCCGTAGGTCTATGATGGACTACTGACGCATCATCGGAGAGGCACCTATGAGGAAAATGAACCCCTCCGTGATGGTGTTTAGATTGGATCTCGTGGTTCTAGAATTTGCGGCGGCTGGAATCGTGTTTCGTCGACTCCCCTCCGGTGCCCATCTTCTGCTATATGGAGGGTTTTGACCTGGAAAAAAATCATAAGGGAGCCTTCGGGATGAAGCGCCGCCGTCTCGAGGCGGAACTTGGACAGAACCAATCTAGGGCTCCGGCGGAGCTGTTCTGCCGGGGAAACTTCCCTCCCGGAGGGGGAAATCGAAGCCATCGTCATCACCAACGATCCTCTCATCGAGAGGGGGTCAATCTCCATCAACATCTTCATCAGCACCATCTCCTCTCCAAACCCTAGTTCATCTCTTGTATCCGATCTTTGTCTCAAACCTTAGATTGATACCTGTGGGTTGCTAGTAGTGTTGATTACTCCTCGTAGTTGATGCTAGTTGGTTTACTTGGTGGAAGATCATATGTTCAGATCCTTAATGATAATTAATACTCCTCTGATTATGAACATGAATATGCTTTGTGAGTAGTTACGTTTGTTCCTGAGGACATGGGATAAGTCTTGTAATAAGTAATCATGTGAATTTGGTATTCGTTCGATATTTTGATGAGATGTATGTTGTCTCTCCTCTAGTGGTGTCATGTGAACGTCGACTACATGACACTTCACCATTGTTTGGGCCTAGAGGAAGGCATTGGGAAGTAATAAGTAGATGATGGGTTGCTAGAGTGACAGAAGCTTAAACCCTAGTTTATGCGTTGCTTCGTAAGGGGCTGATTTGGATCCACATGTTTCATGCTATGGTTAGATTTATCTTAATTCTTCTTTCGTAGTTGCGGATGCTTGCGAGAGGGGTTAATCATAAGTGGGAGGTTCGTCCAAGTAAGGACAGCACCCAAGCACCGGTCCACCCACATATCAAATTATCAAAGTAACGAACGCGAATCATATGAGCATGATGAAAACTAGCTTGACAGAAATTCCCATGTGTCCTCGGGAGCGCTTTGCTTTATATAAGAGTTTGTCCAGGCTTGTCCTTTGCTACAAAAAGGATTGGGCCACCTTGCTGCACCTTTGTTACATTTGTTACTTGCTATCCGTTACGAATTATCCTATCACAAAACTATCTGTTACCGATAATTTCAGTGCTTGCAGAGAATACCTTACTGAGAACCGCTTGTCATTTCCTTCTGCTCCTCGTTGGGTTCGACACTCTTACTTATCGAAAGGACTACGATAGATCCCCTATACTTGTGGGTCATCAAGACTCTTTTCTGGCGCCGTTGCCGGGGAGTGAAGCGCCTTTGGTGAGTGGAACTTGGTAAGGAAAAATTTATTTAGTGTGCTGAAATTTACTGTCACTTGTTACTATGGAAAATAATCCTTTGAGGGGCTTGTTTGGGGTATCTTCACCTCGACCGGAAGCACAAAGAGATGCTCCTCAACCTACTGCACCTACTGGAAATATTTATTATGAAATTCCTTCGGGTATGATAGAGAAACTGCTAGCTAATCCTTATGCAGGAGATGGAACACTACATCCTGATTTGCATCTAATCTATGTGGATGAAGTTTGTGGATTATTTAAGCTTGCAGGTTTGCCCGAGGATGATGTCAAGAATAAGGTCTTTCCTTTAACTTTGAAGGAGAAGGCATTGACATGGTATAGGCTATGTGATGATATTGGATCATGGAACTACAACCGATTGAAATTGGAATTTCATCAGAAGTTTTATCCTATGCATCTGGTTCATCGGGATCGGAATTATATTTATAGTTTTTGGCCTCGTGAAGGAGAAAGTATCGCTCAAGCTTGGGGGAGGCTTAAGTCAATGTTATATTCATGCCCCAATCATGAGCTCCCGAGAGAAATTATTGTTCAGAATTTTTATGCTCGGCTCTCTAATAATGATCGGTCCATGCTCGATACTTCTTGTGATGGTTCCTTTATGAAGAAAGATATTGAATTCAAATGGGACTTATTGGAAAGAATTAAACGCAACTCTGAAGATTGGGAACTCGACGAAGGTAATGAGTCAGGTATAAACCTTAAGTTTGATTGTGTTAAATCCTTTATAGATACCGATGCTTTTCGTGAATTTAGCACTAAATATGGACTTGACTCTGAGATAGTAGCTTCTTTCTGTGAATCTTTTGCTACTCATGTTGATCTCCCCAAGGAGAAGTGGTTTAAATATCATCCTCCCATTGAAGTGAAATCTGTAGAACCTATTGAAGTTGAGAAAGAAACTATTATTTATAATGCTGATCCTGTCATTCCTACTGTTTATATTGAGAAACCGCCCTTTCCTGTTAGAATAAAGGAACATGCTAAAGCTTCAACTATGGTTCGTAAGAGTTGTACTAGAACACCTACGCCTCCTGAACAAATTAAAGTTGAACCTAGTATTGTTATGGTTAAAGATCTCTTGGTTGATAATATTGATGGGCATGTTATTCATTTCTGTGATGAAGCTGCTAGAATTGCTAGAGCTGATACTAAAAGTAAACATAGACCTATTGTTGGCGTGCATGTTGTTTCTGTTAAGATAGGAGATCATTGTTATCATGGCTTATGTGATGTGGGTGCTAGTGTGAGTGCAATTCCCTTTACCCTATACCAAGAAATTATGAATGATATTGCACCAGCTGAGCTAGAAGAAATAGATGTTACTATTAAGCTTGCTAATAGAGATACTATTGCACCAATTGGGATTGTTAGAGATGTTGAAGTCTTGTGTGGTAAAATAAAATATCCTACTGATTTTCTTGTTCTTGGCTCTCCACAAGATGATTTTTGTCCCATTATATTTGGTAGACCCTTCTTGAATACTGTTAATGCTAGGATAGATTGTGAGAAAGAAACTGTTACTGTAAGTTTTGGGGATGTGTCTCATGAGTTCAATTTCTCTAAATTTCATAGACAACCCCATGACAAAGAATTGCCTAGTAAAGATGAAATTATTGGTCTTGCTTCTATTGCTGTGCCTCCTACTGATCCTTTAGAACAATATTTGCTAGACAATGAAAATGCTATGCATATGAATGAAAGGAATGAAATAGATAAGATTTTCTTTGATCAGCAGCCTATTTTGAAACACAACCTGCCTGTTGAAATACTTGGGGATCCTCCTCCACCCAAGGGTGATCCCGTGTTTGAGCTTAAACAATTACCTGATACTCTGAAATATGCTTATCTTGATGAAAAGGAGATATATCATGTTATTATTAGTGCTAACCTTTCAGAGCATGAAGAAAAGAGATTATTGAAAACTCCGAGGAAGCACCGTGCTGCTATTGGATACACTCTGGATGATCTTAAGGGCATTAGTCCCACTCTATGTCAGCATAAAATTAATATGGAGCCTGATGCTAAACCAGTTGTTGATCATCAACGACGGTTAAATCCTAAAATGAAAGAAGTGGTAAGAAATGAAATATTAAAGCTTCTGGAGGCAGGTATAATTTATCCTGTTGCTGATAGTAGATGGGTTAGTCCCGTTCATTGTGTCCCTAAAAAGGGAGGTATTACCGTTGTTCCTAATGATAAAAATGAATTGATCCCGCAAAGAATTGTTACAGGATATAGAATGGTAATTGATTTTAGGAAATTAAATAAAGCTAATAGGAAAGATCATTACCCTCTACCTTTTATTGATCAAATGCTAGAAAGACTATCCAAACATACTCATTTTTGCTTTCTAGATGGTTATTCTGGTTTCTCTCAAATACCTGTGTCAAAAGAGGATCAAGAAAAGACCACTTTTACCTGTCCTTTTGGTACCTTTGCTTATAGACGTATGCCCTTTGGTTTATGCGATGCACCTGCTACCTTTCAAAGATGTATGATGGCTATATTCTCTGACTTTTGTGAAAAGATTGTTGAGGTTTTCATGGATGATTTCTCCGTTTACGGAACTTCTTTTGATGATTGCTTGAGCAACCTTGATCGAGTTTTGCAGAGATGCGAAGAAACTAATCTTGTCTTGAATTGGGAAAAGTGTCACTTTATGGTTAATGAAGGTATTGTCTTGGGGCACAAAATCTCCGAAAGAGGTATTGAGGTTGATAAAGCTAAAGTTGATGCTATTGAAAAAATGCCGTGTCCTATGGATATCAGAGGTATAAGAAGTTTCCTTGGTCATGCTGGTTTCTATAGGAGGTTTATTAAAGACTTCTCTAAGATTTCTAGGCCTCTCACCAATCTTTTGCAAAAAGATGTTCCATTCGTTTTTGATGATGATTGTGTAGAAGCATTTGAAATTCTTAAGAATGCCTTGATTTCCGCACCTGTTGTTCAACCACCTGATTGGAACCTACCCTTTGAAATAATGTGTGATGCTAGTGATTATGCTGTTGGTGCTATTCTAGGACAGAGAGTTGATAAGAAATTAAATGTTATCCATTATGCCAGTAAAACTCTAGACAGTGCTCAAAGAAATTATGCTACCACTGAAAAGGAATTTTTAGCAGTTGTGTTTGCTTGGGATAAGTTCAGACCTTATATTGTTGATTCCAAAGTGACTATTCACACTGATCATGCTGCTATTAAATATCTTATGGAAAAGAAATATGCTAAACCTAGACTTATTAGATGGGTTCTTCTGCTACAAGAATTTGATTTGCATATTATTGATAGAAAGGGTGCTGATAACCCCGTAGCAGATAACTTGTCTAGGTTAGAAAATGTTCTTGATGACCCACTACCTATCGATGATAGCTTTCCTGATGAACAATTAGCTGTCATAAATGCTTCACGTAATGCTCCATGGTATGCTGATTATGCTAATTACATTGTTGCTAAATTTATACCACCTAGTTTCACATACCAACAAAAGAAAAAGTTCTTCTATGATTTAATACATTACTTTTGGGATGATCCACACCTTTATAAAGAAGGAGTAGATGGTGTTATTAGACGTTGTTTACCTGAGCATGAACAGGAACAGATCCTACGCAAGTGTCACTCCGAGGCCTATGGGGGACACCACGCTGGAGATAGAACTACACACAAGGTATTACAATCTGGTTTTTATTGGCCTACTCTCTTCAAGGATGCTCGTAAGTTTGTCTTGTCTTGTGATGAATATCAAAGAATTGGTAATATTAGTAGACGTCAGGAAATGCCTATGAATTACTCTCTTGTTATTGAACCATTTGATGTTTGGGGTTTTGATTATATGGGACCTTTTCCACAATCTAACGGGTATACTCATATTCTAGTTGCTGTTGATTATGGTACTAAGTGGGTAGAAGCTATTCCAACTAGTAGCGCTGATCATAACACTTCTATTAAAATGCTTAAAGAAGTTATTTTCCCTAGATTTGGAGTCCCTAGATATTTAATGACTGATGGTGGTTCACACTTTATTCATGGTGCTTTCTGTAAATTGCTTGCTAAGTATGATGTTAACCATAGAATTGCATCTCCTTATCATCCTTAGTCTAGTGGTCAAGTAGAATTGAGCAATAGAGAAATTAAATTGATCTTGCAGAAGACTGTTAATAGATCCAGAAAGAATTGGTCTAGGAAACTTGATGATGCATTATGGGCTTATAGAACTACTTATAAAAACCCTATGGGTATGTCTCCGTATAAGATGGTTTATGGTAAAGCATGTCACTTACCTCTAGAGCTAGAACATAAAGCTTATTGGGCAATTAAAGAGCTCAATTATGATTTCAAGCTTGCTGGTGAGAAGAGGTTATTTGACATTAGCTCACTTGATGAATGGAGAACCCAGGCCTATGAGAATGCCAAGTTGTTTAAAGAAAAAGTCAAGAGATGGCATGATAAAAGGATACAAAAGCATGAATTCAATGTAGGTGACCATGTTTTGCTATACAATTCTCGTTTAAGATTTTTTGCAGGAAAACTTCTCTCTAAATGGGAAGGGCCTTACATTATCGAAGAAGTGTATCGTTCCGGTGCCATCAAGATCAACAACCCCGAAGGCACAAATCCGAAGGTGGTAAACGGTCAAAGAATCAAACATTATATCTCAGGTACTCCCATAAATGTTGAAACCAATATTATTAATACCATAACTCCGGAGGAGTACATTAGGGAGACCTACCAGAACGTTTCAGACTCCGAAAAGGAATTGGTATGTGGTACGGTAAGCAAACCGACTCCAAAACTTTTCCAATGGCAATTTTTATCCGTTTTGGAATATTTAAAAAAATAGGAAAATTTAAAGCAGTCCGAAGAGTGCACGAGGAGGCGACAAGCAAGGGGGGCGTGCCCTACCCCCCTGGGCGCGCCCCTGTGGCTTGTGGCCACCCCGTGTACCCTCCGGACTCCGTTTTCTTGTGGTATACTCCTTCGGGTCGGTAAAAATTCATTATATAATCTCCCGAAGGTTTTGACCTTCGTATCACGACAATATCTCCTATTTTCATTTTGAGCTATTTCTGCAGCAGATTCAGACCGTCATGACGTCCCCAAGTGCTTCGAAGGACAAGTTCTTCGAGAAGGTCATCAACCCCTACCTTGCGGAGGTGCTGCGACACCCTCAAACCATTGAGATGCATGAGGGGGTGCTGCACATCCGTGATGTTGAGGGGCCAAAGAAGACCGGAAGCGTGGAGACAAGGCTCGAAGCAATGGAGCAACAAGTCTTTAAGTGCCAAGGGATGGTGGAACGAGGACTCAATGCCAATCACATGATGATCGCGGAGTTTACCCATAAGCACAAGCTGGACGCCAAGGACATCGGGGAGCACATCTTCAAGCTTTACGAGAAAATCGAGCATCTCCAAGCCCAGATCTATGACCTGCAAAACCAAAACTGTGAGTATGAATACAGATTTAAGAGAATGAGTTTGGCTGCAGATTTGAGGATCCCGGAGACTCGTTCATCTTTTTACGATGGTGAGCCCATGCCTTGGAAGACGGAGGACAAGCCTCCAACCTCACCAACAACTCCAACATCGCCACCTCCGAAGAAAGACAACTAAACACATGGGTATGGGCACTCCCCTTGGCTTGTGCCAAGCTTGGGAGAGGTGCCCCGGTATCGTATCACCATCACATCTTTTACTTTTATCGTTTTTCTTAGTTTGATCCTTTTGGTTATATCTTGATCTAGCAAAATAAAGTTTTTAGTGTGATCTAGTTTTGAGTTTTGCTTTATGTTTCCCCTATGTAAGCAAGTTCGAGAGTTATATAATAAAGAGTAGTTTTGAGTTGAGGGCTTTGCTTGCTTGCTATGATCTTGAGAAAAAGAAATAGAAAGAAGTATAGAATAAAAGAAAAGAGTATATATGATGATCTTATGGGGAGTGATGACTTCACATATAAGAAGTATGTCGATTTAAATTTGTTGTGAGTTGACAAACATAGCAATTGGTCATTGTTGCAATTAAAAGGAAGTAATAAAGAAAGAGAGGTTCACATATACATATATTATCTTGGACATCTTTTATGATTGTGAGCACTCATTAAAATATTTTATGCTAAGAAGTTGATGTTGGACAAGGAAGACAACATAATGGGTTATGTTTGCCTATTTCCGAATAGAAGTTATATGGTTATAGATCCTTTAACATGTGACGCTTGCTTCCACCCCATATCTACCAAAACTTCCGCACCAAGTAGAGATACTACTTGTGCATCCAAACACCCTTAACTCAGTTTTGCCATGAGAGTCCACCATACCTACCTATGGATTGAGTAAGATCCTTCAAGTAAGTTGTCATCGGTGCAAGCAATAAAAATTGCTCTCTAAATATGTGTGATCTATTAGTGTGAGGAAAATAAACTTTATACGAACTTGTGATATGGAAGAAATAAAAGCGACAGACTGCATAATAAAGTTCTTTATCACAAGGGGCAATATAAAGTGACGTTCTTTTGCATTAAGGGATTGCGCATCCAACTATAAAAGCGCATGACAACCTCTTCTTCCCTCTGCGAAGGGCCTATCTGTTACCTTTACTTTCTAATACTTACCTTTATGCAAGAGTCGTGGTGATCTTCACCACTTCCTTTATTTCGCCTTTATCTCTTGGCAAGTTGGGGAATGATCTAGACACATATATCCACTCGGATGTGGGTGAGCATGAGTTATTTCTGTTGACATTACCCTTGAGGTAAATAGTTGGGAGGCAATACATTAAGCCCCTATCTTTCTCTGTGTCCGATTGAAGCTTTGAGCTCATAGGTACAGCGTGAGTGTTAGCAATTATGAAAGACTAAAAGATGATTGAGTATGTGGATTTGCTTTACAAGCTCTTATATTGACTCTTTCCTACGTTATGATAAATTGGAATTGCTTCAATGACTAAGATCATAGTTTGTTGGTTCTCAATAGAGTTCTTGATTCATACTTTACCTTGTGAATGAATTGTTACTCTAACATAAGAAATCATATGTCAATATATGTTGCTGTTCTAAAGATGATCATGATGCCTTCATGTCCGTATTTTATTTTATCGACACCTCTATCTCTAAACATGTGGGCATATTTATCGATTTCGGCTTTCGCTTGAGGACAAGCGAGGTCTAAGCTTGGGGGAGTTGATACGTCCATTTTGCATCATGCTCTTATATTGATATTTATTGCGTTATGGGCTGTTATTATACATTATGGTACAATACTTATGCCTTTTCTCTCTAATTTTACAAGGTTTACATGAAGAGGGAGAATGCCGGCAGTTGGAATTCTGGACTAGAAAAGGAGCAAATCTGAGATACCTATTCTGCACAACTCCAAAAGTCCTAAAAATCTATGGAGAATTATTTTGGAATATATAAAAATTATTGGGCGAAAGAAATGCATCAGGGGACCCACCAGGAGGTCACAAGCCAGGGGGCGCGCCCTACCCCCCTGGGCGCGCCCCTGTGGCTTGTGGGCCCCCTGGCAGGCCTCCGGTGCCCATCTTCTGCTATATGGAGGGTTTTGACCTGGAAAAAAAATCATAAGGGAGCTTTCGGCACGAAGCGCCGCCGTCTCGAGGCGGAACTTGGACAGAACCAATCTAGGGCTCCGGCGGAGCTGTTCTGCGGGGAAAACTTCCCTCCCGGAGGGGGAAATCGAAGCCATCGTCATCACCAACGATCCTCTCATCGAGAGGGGGTCAATCTCCATCAACATCTTCATTAGCACCATCTCCTCTCCAAACCCTAGTTCATCTCTTGTATCCGATCTTTGTCTCAAACCTCAGATTGGTACCTGTGGGTTGCTAGTAGTGTTGATTACTCCTCGTAGTTGATGCTAGTTGGTTTACTTGGTGGAAGATCATATGTTCAGATCCTTAATGATAATTAATACTCCTCTGATTATGAACATGAATATGCTTTGTGAGTAGTTACGTTTGTTCCTGAGGACATGGGATAAGTCTTGTTATAAGTAATCATGTGAATTTGGTATTCGTTCGATATTTTGATGAGATGTATGTTGTCTCTCCTCTAGTGGTGTCATGTGAACGTCGACTACATGAAACTTCACCATTGTTTGGGCCTAGAGGAAGGCATTGGGAAGTAATAAGTAGATGATGGGTTGCTAGAGTGACAGAAGCTTAAACCCTAGTTTATGCGTTGCTTCGTAAGGGGCTGATTTGGATCCACATGTTTCATGCTATGGTTAGATTTATCTTAATTCTTCTTTCGTAGTTGTGGATGCTTGCGAGGGGGGTTAATCATAAGTGGGAGGTTCGTCCAAGTAACGACAGCACCCAAGCACCGGTCCACCCACATATCATATTATCAAAGTAACGAACGCGAATCATATGAGCATGATGAAAACTAGCTTGACAGAAATTCCCATGTGTCCTCGGGAGCGCTTTGCTTTATATAAGAGTTTGTCCAGGCTTGTCCTTTGCTACAAAAAGGATTGGGCCACCTTGCTGCACCTTTGTTACATTTGTTACTTGCTATCCGTTACGAATTATCCTATCACAAAACTATCTGTTACCGATAATTTCAGTGCTTGCAGAGAATACCTTACTGAGAACCGCTTGTCATTTCCTTCTGCTCCTCGTTGGGTTTGACACTCTTACTTATCGAAAGGACTATGATAGACCCCCTATACTTGTGGGTCATCACTGGCCACCCCGGGCCCCCTCTTCTGGTGTTCTTTGGCCCATCTGGTTTCTTCTGGTCCGTAAAAAATCCACAAAAATCCCCGCAGCGTTTCATCTCTGTTTGGTACTGATTTTCTGCGAAGTAAAAAAACAAGCAAAAACAGCAACTGGCACTTTGGCACTATGTCAATAGGTTAGTCCCAAAAATGATATAAAGTTGTAATAAAATGATTGTAAAACATCCTAGAATGATAATATAACAGCATGGAACAAGCAAAAATTATAGATACGTTGGAGACGTATTAGCATCCCCAAGCTTAATTCCTACTCGTCCTCGAGTAGGTAAATGATAAAAACAGAATTTTTGATGTGGAATGCTGCCTAACATGTTCATCACATTCTTTTCTTCTTTGTATAGCATGGACATTTGGACTTGTAAATGATTCAAAGCAATAGTATAGTTTTAACATAATGACTTCAATACTCAAGCATGTCAACAAGCAACCATGTCTTTCAAAATATCAACACTAAAGAAAGTTATCCCTAGCCCATCATGCTCAATCATTGATCCATTCATGAGACACACTCAAATATTAGCTATGCCCAATGCTCAAGTACGATCATAGTGCCCCCTAGTTGATGCTTATAAGAGAAGATGGAGACTCAAAGTAAAAATAAAAATTTCATAAAGTAAATAGATAGGCCCTTCGCAGAGGGAAGTAGGGATTTGTAGAGGTGCCAGAGCTCAAAGTTTTAAATTGAGAGAGAAAAAATATTTTGGGTGGCATGCTTTTCCTGTCAACGAAAACGACAATGTAGCTCACAATACTTTCCATGCTAGATATATCATAGGCGGTTCCCAAACAGAAAATAAAGTTTATTCCTTTTTCCACCAAACTTTCACTTTCCATGGCGGGCCGTATCCACGGTTGCCTTCCATACCAACACTTTCCAAGGAATTTATTATTTGACAACATAAAGTAAATATTTTTTTATTTTTCATTTCGGGAATGGGCATCCCTATTACCGCCGCACTCTCATGCAATGACAAGTGAATAAACACTCATCTTGAGAATAACACATCTAGCATGGAAAAATATTGGACACTCCCCACCGTTTCATGAGCGGTACGGGCACACAAAAGAGAAAATTTATTTTGAAAATTTAGAGATGGCACATACAAATTTACTTGGAACGGCATGGTAATACCGCATATAGGTAGGTATGGTGGACTCATAAGGCAAAACTTGGTTTAAGGATTTTGGATGCACAAGTAGTATTTCTACTTAGTACAAATGAAGGCTAGCAAATAGATTGGGAAGCAACCAAACCAAGAAACGAAAAATCACATAAGTGAGCATTGAACATAACTAACACCGAATAATGCACCACAAGTAGGATGTAACTTCATTGCATAACTATTGACTTTCGTGCATGCATAGGGAATCACAAACCTTAACACCAATATTCCTACTAAGCATAATTACACATTAACATGACTCACATATTACTATCATCATGTTTCAAAACTATTACAAGGAATCAAGTTTAATTTGTCCAATGATCTTCATGAAAGTTTTTATTATATCCTCCTTGGATATCTATCACTTTGGGACTAGTTTCATATATTGCCATTGCTTTTTGGCAAGCTCAAACAAATTTAAGTGAAGCACATGAGCATAAAGATTTCATCTCTCAGAAAGGTATAAGTGAAGCATGAGAGGATTTCTTCAAAAAATTACTAACTCTCAAATTAATCTAAGTGAAACATGAGAGTATTTCTACAAAAGTTTTCAAGCACACCATGCTCAAAAAGATATAAGTGAAGCACTAGAGCAATTCTATAGCTCAAAAGGTTTAAGTGAAGCACATAGAGCAATTCTAACAAATCATAGCATGATTTTGGCTTTCTAAAATAGGTGTGTACAACAAGGGTACAAAGGGAAAACTAACAAACAAAGCAAGCAAAGATACAAGACGCTCCAAGCAAAACACATGATATGTGACGAATAAAAATATAGTTCCAAGTAAAATACCGATGGTCGTTAGAAGAAAGAGGGGATGCCACTCGGGGGCATCCCCAAGCTTAGTTGCTTCTTACTCTTTGGATATATCTTGGGGGTGCGGTAGCATCCCCAAGCTTAGGCTTTTGCTACTCCTTATTCCTTCATCCATCGTGATCTCACCCAAAACTTGAAAACTTCAATCACACAAAACTCAACAAAATCTTCGTGAGATCCGTTAGTATAAGAAAGCAAATCACTACTTTAGGTGCTGTTGTAAACCCATTAAAATTTTATAATTGCATTATACCTACTGTATTTTAAATTTACCATGGCTTATAATTTCCAATACAAACCATAGATTCATCAAAACAAGCACACAATGCAACAAAAACAGAATCTGTCTCAAACAGAACAGTCTGTAGTAATCTGTACCATACCCATACTTATGTAACACTAAAAATTCTGAAAAATTAGGAAAACATAAAGAATTTGTATAGAAACACTGTGTTAAAATTTCATCTCAAGATCACATTCCAGAAAAAAAATGAAAATTCATATACTGGATGAAAAGTTTTTGTTTCAGATTCAGCATCACTTCTACTCGTCCTATGAATCATCCTAACGGTTCTACTTGGCACAAACACTAAATAAACCATAAAAACACAATAATAACAGAGCCATAATTGTGTCAACACTCAAAAATAGAAAGCAAAAAGCAAAATTTTATTTATTCATTGGGTTGCCTCCCAACAAGCGCTATCGTTTTACGCCCCTAGCTAGGCATATTGCATAGATTCAAGTATTGTCATCTTTGGTTTTGGATCCATAGGATGCCCTCATGATTGATTCATATGGTGGCTTAATTCTTGTTCTAGGAAAGTGTTCCATACCCTTTCTCAAGGGAAACTGAAAACGAATATTGCCTTCTTTCATATCAATCACGGCACCTATAGTGCGTAAAAACGGTCTACCAAGTATAATGGGACAAGACGGATTGCAATCAATATCAAGCACAATAAAATCAATGGGCACATAATTTATATTTGAAATAATAAGAACATCATTAATTCTTCTGAAAGGATTTTTAATAGTAGAATCCGCCAAGTGCAAATTAAGAGAACATTCTTCCATGTTGGTAAGACCAAGCACATCACATAGAGATTTCGGAATCGTGGAAACACTAGCAAATCACACAAAGCAAAGCATTCATAATTTTTAATCTTGACCTTAATGGTAGGTTCCCACTCATCATCTAATTTTCTAGGAATAGAAATCTCCAACTCCAACTTTTCTTCAAAAGATTTCATCATGGCATCAACGATATGTTTAGTAAAAGCTTTATTTTGCTCATAAGCATGGGGTGAATTCAACATAGATTGCAACAAAGAAATACATTCAATCAAAGAGCATCTATCATAATTAAAATCTTTGCAATCCAAGATATTGGGCACATCACTAGTTAAAGTTTTGACCTCTTCAAACCCACCTTCATCAAAAATTTCATCAAGATTTTCACCCTCCAAATTATTGGGACACCTTCTAGATAAAGTTGACTCTACTTCAGTCCATTCATTATCAATCTTAATATTACTAAACAAGGAATCAATAGAAGAAACACCAATCACTTTGAGATCTACATCATTCTTGTAACGGCAAGACGATTTTTCTAAGATTTCTCTTTTAGCTCTAAGCATAGCGGTTCTTTTCTTACTTTCATCCATAGAGACATATAAAGCTTTAATAGATTCATCAATCTTAGGCACAAAAGCTTTCAACTTGAGATTTTCAACACCATGAGAAATTCTATCAATGCTTCTAGACATATTGATACGTCTCCAACGTATCTATAATTTTTGATTGTTCCATGCTATTATATTATCTGTTTTGGATGTTTTATATGCATTAATATGCTATTTTATATTATTTTTGGGACTAACCTATTAACCTAGAGCCTAGTGCCAGTTTCTGTTTTTTTTCTTGTTTTTGAGTATTGCAGATAAGGAATATTAAACGGAGTCCAAACGGAATAAAATCTTCGATATGATTTTTCTTGGACCAGAAGAATCCTGCCAGACTTGGAGAGGGGGGCAGGAGACCTGCCGGGAGACGACAAGCCTGCAGGGCGCGCCCTAGGGGGGGGGGGCGCCTCCTGGCTTGTGGCCCCCCTGCAGGCCTCCAAACCCTAATCTTCGTCCTATAAATTCCCAAATATTCCCCCAATACCAAAAAGAGCAACGATAATACTTTTCCACCGCCGGAAGCCTCTGTTCCCGTGAGATCCCATCTTGGAGCCTTTTCCGGTAATCTGCCGGAGGGGGATTCGATCACGGAGGGCATCTACATCAACTCCATTGCCCCTCCGATGATGCGTGAGTAGTTCACCTCAGACCTTCGGGTCCATAGCTAGTAGCTAGATGGCTTCTTCTCTCTCTATGTTCTTCAATACCATGTTCTTCATGATCTTCGTGGAGATCTATCCGATGTAATACTCTTTTGCGGTGTGTTTGTCGAGATCCGATGAATTGTGGGTTTATGATCAGATTATCTATGAATATTATTTGAATCTTCTCTGAATTCTTATATGCATGATTTCATATCTTTGCAAGTCTCTTCGAGTTATTGGTTTGGTTTGGCCAACTGGATTGGTAATTCTTGCAATGGGAGAAGTGCTTAGTTTTGGGTTCAATCTTGCGGTGTTCTCACCCAGTGACAAAGTAGGGGTAGCGAGGAACGTATTTGTATTGTTGCCATCAAGGGTAAAAAGATGGGGTTTTCATCATATTGCTTGAGTTTATCCCTCTACATCATGTCATCTTACTTAATGCGTTACTCTGTTCTTCATGAACTTAATACTCTAGATGCAGGCAGGAGTCGGTCGATGTGTGGAGTAATAGTAGTAGATGCAGAATCGTTTCGGTCTACTTGACACGGACGTGATGCCTATATGCATAATCATTGCCTTGGATATCGTCATAACTATGCGCTTTTCTATCAATTGCTCGACAGTAATTTGTTCACCCACCGTATTATTTTTCTTCAAGAGAGAAGCCTCTAGTGAAACCTATGGCCCCCAGGTCTATTTTCCATATTATATTTTCAGATCTATAAACCAAAAATACCAAAAATACTTTGCTGCAATCTTTTTACTTTTTTTTTACTTTTCGTTTTAGTAATCTTTTATATCTATCTCTATCGGATCTCATCCTTGCAAGTAACCGTGAAGGGATTGACAACCCCTTTTTAGCGTTGGGTGCAAGTGTTTGATTGTTTGTGTAGGTGCAAAGATTGGGGCCTTGCTTGTACCTCCTACTGGATTGATACCTTGGTTCTCAACAACTGAGGGAAATACTTATCTACTTTGCGGCATCACCCTATCCTCTTCAAGGGAAAACCAACGCAAGCTCAAGAAGTAGCAAGAAGGATTTCTGGCGCCGTTGCTGGGGAGGTCTACATCAAGCCTACCAAGTACCCATCACAAACTCATCTCTTGCATTTACATTATTTGCCATTTGCCTCTCGTTTTCCTCTCCTCCACTTCTAAAATGATTTTCAGAAAAAACCAAAAAGATTTGCCTTTTTATTCGCTCTTCTTCCGTTCGTCTTTTCGTTTGCTTTTTGTTTGCTTGTGTTGCCATGTGCCTTCTATTTGCTTGCATCTTCGCTTGCTAAAAATCTATTGATATGGATCCTCATCCACTTGCTAATCTTTTCAAAAGACCAAATTATGATGAACCAATTGCTAGTGAGTTGAGTGCACTTGATTATCTCTATGAAGTTTTGCTTGAAAATCATGAAAATTTTGATGAAGTGTTGAAAGAAGAAATTTATAAGGTGATTCATGATATCTCCTTGATTGGAAAGCATGATTGCAATGATGTTACTATCAATTATATTAATGTCAATTATGCTAACGATATGCAAAGCCACAAGCTTGGGGATGCTATGTTTGATGAAGATGATATTTTTAGTCCCCCAAGTTTTGATGAGCAAATTTATTATGATGTTTGCATGCCTCCTATTCATGATGATGGTGAAACTTATCATCATGGTTTTAATTTGCAATCTGGTTATGTCAATCAAGTGTCTCATGATAGTTATTTTGTTGAGTTTGCTCCCACTACTATGGATAAAAAGGAATTTGCTTATGTGGAGAGTAATGAAAATTCTATGCTTGTGCATCATGAAAAGAATGATTTATGTGATAGTTATATTGTTGAATTCCTTCATGATGCTACTGAAATTTATTATTAGGGAGGAACATATGCTTGTATGAATTGTAATAATATCAAGTTTCCTCTCTATGTGTTCAAAGTTTTGAAGTTATGCTTGTTTTGCCTTCCTATGCGATTCTTGTTCCCATAAATTGTTTGCTCACAAAATCCCTATGCATAGGAAGTGGGTTAGACTTAAATGTGCTTGTCATGAGATTCATGATGCTTTCTTGCATATTTCAATTACTACTTTTTATGTGAGCATCATTGAAATCATTATGCCTAGCTAGGGGCGTAAAACGATAGCGCTTGTTGGGAGGCAACCCAATTTTATTTTATGTTTTTATTTTAGTTTCTGTTATTCGGTGTTTTACACATTATTACCTCTGTAGTAATTGTGTTTTTTTGTTTTAATTAGTGTTTGATCCAAGTAAGACCTTTGGGATGGTCTACGGTGATTGCTGATTTGATTTTGCTGAAAAACAGAAACTTTTGCGCTCAGTCCAGGAATTTTAGAAATTCACCAGAGCGTCAAATGAGTCTGAAATTTTTACACAATATTGATATAAAAATTTCCCATATTTTTATAATTGTTCAGAATTTTTGGAGTTACAGAAGTATTCGAAGTTTACAGATTGCTACGGACTGTTCTGTTTTTGACAGATTCTGTTTTCTTTGTGTTGTTTGCTTATTTTGATGTATCTATGGGTTGTATCGGGGGGGTATGAACCATGGAGAAGTTGGAATATAGTAGATATTACACCAATATAAATAAAGAATGAGTTAACAACAGTACCTAAAGTGGTGATTTATTTTTCTTATACTAACGGATCTCACGAGTTTTCTGTTGAGTTTTGTGTTGTGAAGTTTTCAAGTTTTGGGTAAAGATTTGATGGACTATGGAATAAGGAGTGGCAAGAGACTAAGTTTGGGGATTACCAAGGCACCCCAAGCCATATTCAAGGATACCGAAGAGCCTAAGCTTGGGGATGCCCCGGAAGGCATCCCCTCTTTCGTCTTAAATCCATCGGTAAATTTACTTGAGGCTATATTTTTATTCACCACATAATATGTGTTTTGCTTGGAGCGTCTTGTATGATATGAGTCTTTGCTTTTTAGTTTGCCACAATCATCCTTGCTGCACACATCTTTTGAGAGGGACATGCATTAATCTTGAATTTATTAGAATACTCTATGTGCTTCACTTATATCTTTTGAGCTAGGCAATGTTGCTCTAGTGCTTCACTTATATCTTTTTAGAGCACGGTGGTGTTTTTATTTTATAGAAATAATTGAACTCTCGTACCTCACTTATATTATTTTGAGAGTCTTTAAACAGCATGGTAATTGGTTTAGGTTATGAATTTAGTCCTAATATAATGGGCATCCAAGAGGGATATAATAAAAACTTTCATATAAAGTGCATTGAATACTATGAGAAGTTTGATTCCTTGCATATAGTTTTGAGATATAAAGATGGTGATATTAGAGTCATGCTAGTAAGTAATTGTGGATTGGTAGAAATACTTGTGTTAAGGTTTGTGATTCCCGTAGCATGCACGTATGGTGAACCGTTATGTAACGAAGTCGGAGCATGATTTGTTTAATGATTGTCATCCTTTGTGTGAGGGTCGGGAGCGCGCGATGGTTAACTCCTACCAACCTCTCCCCTAGGAGCATGCGTCTAATACTTTGCTTCGATAACTAATAGACTTTTGCAATAAGTATGTGAGTTCTTTATGACTAATGTGAGTCCATGGATTATACGCACTCTCACCCTTTCACCATTGCTAGCCTCTCTAGTACCGCGCAACTTTCGCCGGTGCATTAAACCCACCTTCCTTAAAACAACCACCATATCCCTCCCTCAAAACAGCCACCATACCTACCTATTATGGCATTTCCATAGCCATTCTGAGATATATTGCCATGCAACTTCCACCGTTCCGTTTATTATGACATGCACCATCATTTTCATATTGCTTTGCATGATCGTAAGATAGCTAGCATGATGTTTTCATGGCTTGTCCGTTTTTTGATGTCATTTGCTATGCTAGATCGTTGCACATCCCGGTACACCACCGGAAGCATTCATATAGAGTCATATTTTGTTCTAGGTATCGAGTTGTAATTCTTGAGTTGTAAGTAAATAAAAGTGTGATCATCATCATTATTAGAGCATTGTCCCATGAGAGAAAAGGATGATGGAAGCTATGATTCCCTCACAAGTTGGGATGAGTCTCCGGACTTTACAAATAATAAAAGAGGCCAATGAAGCCCAAATAAAAAAAAGAGGCCAAAGATGCCCACCAAAAAAAATGAGAGAAAAGAGAGAAGGGACAATGCTACTATCCTTTTTCCACACTTGTGCTTCAAAGTAGCACCATGATCTTCATGATAGAGAGTCTCCTATATTGTCACTTTCATATACTAGTGGGAATTTTTCATTATATAACTTGGCTTGTATATTCCAATGATGGGCTTCCTCAAATTTCCCTAGGTCTTCGTGAGCAAGCGAGTTGGATGCACACCCACTTAGTTTCTTTTGAGCTTTCATACACTTATAGCTCTAGTGCATCTGTTGCATGGCAATCCCTATTCACTCACATTGATATCTATTGATGGGCATCTCCATAGCCCGTTGATACGCCTAGTTGATATGAGACTATCTCCTCCTTTTCCTCACAACCTCCACCATATTCTATTCCACCTATAGTGCTATATCCATGGCTCATGCTCATGTATTGTGTGAAAGTTGAAAAGGTTAGAGAACATAAAAGGTGTGAAACAATTGCTTGACTTGTCATCGGGGTTGTGCATGATTTAAATACTTTGTGTGGGGAAGATGGAGCATAGCCAGACCATATGATTTTGTAGGGATAATTTTCTTTGGCCATGTTATTTTGAAAGGACACAATTGCTTTGTTAGTATGCTTGAAGTATTATTGTTTTTATGTCAATATTAAGCTTTTGTTTTGAATCTTACGGATCTGAACATTCATGCCACAATAAAGAATATTACATGGATAAATATGTTAGGTAGCATTCCACATCAAAAATTCTGTTTTTATCATTTACCTACTCGAGGACGAGCAGGAATTAAGCTTGGGGATGCTTGATACATCTCCAACGTATCTATAATTTTTGATTGTTCCATGCTATTATATTATCTGTTTTGGATATTTTATATGCATTAATATCCTATTTTATATTATTTTTGGGACTAATCTATTAACCTAGAGCCTAGTGCCAGTTTCTGTTTTTTTCCTTGTTTTTAGGAATTGCAGATAAGGAATATTAAACGGAGTCCAAACGGAATAAAATCTTCGATATGATTTTTCTTGGACCAGAAGAAACCTACCAGACTTGGAGAGGGGGGCAGGAGACCTGCCGGGAGACGACAAGCCTGCAGGGCGCGCCCTAGGGGGGGCGCCCTCCTGGCTTGTGGCCCCCCTGCAGGCCTCCTAACCCTAATCTTCGTCCTATAAATTCCCAAATATTCCCCCAATACCAAAAAGAGCAACGGTAATACTTTTCCGCCGCCGGAAGCCTCTGGTCCCGTGAGATCCCATCTTGGAGCCTTTTCCGGTAATCTGCCGGAGGGGCATTCGATCACGGAGGGCATCTACATTAACTCCATTGCCCCTCCGATGATGCGTGAGTAGTTCACCTCAGACCTTCGGGTCCATAGCTAGTAGCTAGATGGCTTCTTCTGACTCTATGTTCTTCAATACCATGTTCTTCATTATCTTCGTGGAGATCTATCCGATGTAATACTCTTTTGCGGTGTGTTTGTCGAGATCCGATGAATTGTGGGTTTATGATCAGATTATCTATGAATATTATTTGAATCTTCTCTGAATTCTTATATGCATGATTTCATATCTTTGCAAGTCTCTTCGAGTTATTGGTTTGGTTTGGCCAACTAGATTGGTAATTCTTGCAATGGGAGAAGTGCTTAGTTTTGGGTTCAATCTTGCGGTGTCCTCACCCAGTGACAAAGTAGGGGTAGCGAGGCACGTATTTGTATTGTTGCCATCAAGGGTAAAAAGATGGGGTTTTCATCATATTGCTTGAGTTTATCCCTCTACATCATGTCATCTTACTTAATGCGTTACTCTGTTCTTCATGAACTTAATACTCTAGATGCAGGCAGGAGTCGGTCGATGTGTGGAGTAATAGTAGTAGATGCAGAATCGTTTCGGTCTACTTGACACGGACGTGATGCCTATATGCATAATCATTGCCTTGGATATCGTCATAACTATGCGCTTTTCTATCAATTGCTCGACAGTAATTTGTTCACCCACCGTATTATTTTCCTTCAAGAGAGAAGCCTCTAGTGAAACCTATGGCCCCCGGGTCTATTTTCCATATTATATTTTCAGATCTATGAACGAAAAATACCAAAAATACTTTGCTGCAATATTTTTACTTTTGTTTTACTTTTTGTTTTAGTAATCTTTTATATCTATCTCTATCGGATCTCATCCTTGCAAGTAAGCGTGAAGGGATTGACAACCCCTTTTTAGCGTTGGGTGCAAGTGTTTGATTGTTTGTGTAGGTGCAAAGATTGGGGCCTTGCTTGTACCTCCTACTGGATTGATACCTTGGTTCTCAACAACTGAGGGAAATACTTATCTACTTTGCTGCATCACCCTTTCCTCTTCAAGGGAAAACCAACGCAAGCTCAAGAAGTAGCACATATCATGAATCTTATTCAACTTTTCTTCTATCGTAGTATTGAAAGCTTTTTGCGCATTGATAAATTATTTAATATACTCTCAAGATCAGAGGTGTTCCTATTATTATTGTAAGAAGAATTACCATAGGAATTACCATAATCATTAGAGGAATTTCCAGGAAAAGGCCTAGGATTAAAATTACCTCTATAAGCATTGTTATTGAAATTGTTGCGCGAGACAAAATTCACATCTACGGATTCACTATTTTGCTCAACCAAAGTAGACAAAGGCACATCATTAAGATCAATAGGAGCATTTTTACTAGCAACCAATTTCATCAAAGCATCAACTTTATCACTCAAAGTACCAATTTCCTCTACCGAATTAACTTTTTACTAGTAGGTGCTCTTTCGGTATGCCATTGAGAATAATTAGCCATGATATTATCTAGTAATTTAGTGGCTTCACCCAAAGTAATCTCCATAAAAGTACCACCCGCGGCGGAATCTAAAAGATTTCTAGAAACAAAATACAATCCCGCATAAATTTTTTGTATGATCATCCAAAGATTCAAACCATGTGTAGGACAAATTCTTATCATCAACTTCATTCTTTCCCAAGATTGGGCAACATGTTCATGCTCATGTTGCTTAAAATTCATGATTTGCGTCCTAAGGGAAATAATTTTCGCGGGAGGAATATACTTAGTGATAAAAGCATCCTTACACTTATTCCAAGAATCGATACTCATCCTTACACTTAGTGATAAAAGCTTCCTCCCCGGCAACGGCGCCAGAAATTCCTTTGACGTGGCTTGGACTGCGTCGGTATTTCCCCAAAGAGGAAGGGATGATGCAACACAGCGACGGTAAGTATTTCCCTCAGTTATGAAACCAAGGTTATCGAACCAGTAGGAGGATCACCACCACCCAATAAGCAGCACCTGCACACAAACAACAAATACTTGCAACCCGACGCGAAAGAGAGGTTGTCAATCTCTCTACGATAAATAGATAGATTAGGTAGTGATAGATAGGAGAGATACATCACTCAAGAACACAAATAAAAAGAGTAAATATGCAACAATATGTTTTTGGATTTTTGGTTTTGTAGATCTAAAAACAAAGATTGCAAAAAACGTAGGTCGGAAAGCAATATGATAGGAAAAGTAGACCCGGGGGCCGTAGGGTTAACTAGTGGCTTCTCTCATGAGTATAGCGCACGGTGGGTGAACAAACTACTATTGGGCAATTGATAGAAAATATAATAGTCATGACGATATCCAAGGCGATGATCATTATATAGGCATCACGTCCAAGATAGATAGACCGACTCCTGCCTGCATCTACCTCTATTACTCCACACATCGACCGCTATCCAGCATGCATCTAGTGTGTTAAGTTCATGGAAAAACGGAGTAATGCAATAAGAACGATGACATGATGTAGACAAGATCTATTCATGTAGGAATAGACCCCATCTTGTTATCCTTAATAGCAACGATACATGCGTGTCTTGCTGCCCCTTCTGTCACTGGGAAAGAACACCGCAAGATCGAACCCATCACAAAGCACCTCTTCCCATGGCAAGAAAAATTGATCTAGTTGGCCTAACCAAACCAAAGATTCGAAGAAGAAATACGAGGCTATAAGTAATCATGCATATAAGAGATCAAAGAAGACTCAAATAATATTCATGGATAGAAACTGGTCATGAACTCAAAATTCATCGGATCCCAACAAACACACCACAAAAGTTTACATCAAATAGATCTCCAAGAGACCATTGTATTGAGAATCATAAGAGAGAGAGAGAAGAAGCCATCTAGCTACTGCCTACGGACCCGTAGGTCTATGGTGGACTACTCACGCATCATCGGAGAGGCACCTATGAGGAAGATGAACCCCTCCGTGATGGTGTTTAGATTGGATCTCGCGGTTCTGGAACTTGCGGCGGCCGGAATTGTGTTTCATCGACTCCCCTTGGGTTTTTGGATTTCCAAGGAATTTATAGGCACGATAGTCAGTTGAGGGGGTGCCCGAGGTGCCCAGCACCCATCAAGCCACGCCAGGGGGCCTCTGGCGTGCCCTAGTGGGTGCTGGCCACACTGGGCCCCCTCTTCTGGTGTTCTTTGGCCCATCTGGTTTCTTCTGGTCCGTAAAAAATCCACAAAAATCCCCGCAACGTTTCATCTCTGTTTGGTACTGATTTTCTGCGAAGTAAAAAATAAGCAAAAACAGCAACTGGCACTTTGGCACTATGTCAATAGGTTAGTCCCAAAAAATGATATAAAGTTGTAATAAAATGATTGTAAAACATCCAAGAATGATAATATAACAGCATGGAACAAGCAAAAATTATAGATACGTTGGAGACGTATCATGCATCCTTTGCATGGCAATCCCTACTCCTCGCATTGATATCTATTGATGGGAATATCCATAGCCCATTGATACGCCTAGTTGATGCGAGATTTTCTTCTCCACTTTCACCCCTTTGAAACCTACCACCATATCATATTCCACCTTTATGCTATATCCATGGTTCACGCTCATATATTGCGCGAGTAATAAAAGCTGAAGCGCGTTAAAAAATACGATCCAATTGCCTGATTTGACACCGTGGTGCCTGAGATTTGTATTTATGTGGTGAAGATGGAGCCATGCTATTCTAATATGATAAAATGAATAGGGGTGAACATTCTTTTTGGATCGTATACTTAGAAACTTGATGATTATGTTTCTTATGTTTATAAATATTACTGTCTTGATGTTTATTAATTCATCGTTTCAATGAACAAACCTGCAATAGATTACATGTTGGGTAGCATGTCACATCAAAAATTCTGTTTTTATCATTTACCTACTCGAGGACGAGCAGGAATTAAGCTTGGGGATGCTGATACGTCTCCAACGTATCTATAATTTTTGATTGTTTCATGCTATTATATTATCAACCTAGGATACTTTTTGGGTGTTTATTTACCAATTAATATTATTTTTTGGCACTAACCTAATAACCCAGTGCCCAGTGCCACTTGTTGTTTTCTGCATGTTTTTGGCTTTTCAGGTTTACAGTACCAAACGAAGTCCAATTGTCACAAAACTTTAATATGACTTTTTCTGTACCAAAAGAAGATCTGGAAGCTTCAGAAGGAGGTCGGGGGATCCACGAGGGAGGCACCACACAACAGGGTGCGCCCTGGGGGTGGGTCTCGCCCTGTTATGTGGCCCCTTCCTCGGGCGTCTTCCGATGCCCCTCTATGGCCTATAAATTCTCTAAAATCCCCAAAACCCTGGAGAGCATCTCGAAACACTTTTTTCGCTGCCGCAAGTCTCTGTTCCGATGGGTGCCCATCTAGAGACATTTTCCGGTGCCCTGCCGGAGGGGGAATCGATCACGGAGGGCATCTACATCAACCTTGCTATAGGTCTGTAGTTAGTACCTAGATGGTATCTGTCCGATGTAATTCTTTTGTGTGGTGCATTTGTTGGGATCCGATGAATTTTAGGTTTATGTTCAGATTATTCATAAAAAAGATTTGAGTCTTCTCTGATTTCTATTATGATTCTTATTTGCATGATCATTATAGTTTCGTAAATCTCTCTGATCTATTGATTTGCTTTGTCAAAGTAGATTGATTTATCTTCAGTGAGAGGGGTGCGCTGTAGTGGGTTCAACCTGACAGGTTTCTATATCCTAGTGACACAGTAGGGGACAAGATACATCTTTGTGTTGCCGCCACTACGGATAAAACGATGGGGTTAGTTCATATTAATTGAATTCTCTTTGTCTACATCATGTCATCGTTCTCCAAGCATTACTCTGTTTTACTTAATACTCTAGATGCATGTTGGATAGCGGTCGATGGGTGGAGTAATAGTAATAGGTGCAGGTAGGAGTCGGCCAATTTGCTTATGGACGTGATGCCTATATATACATGATCATTGTCGTGAATAAAGATTGCATAACTATGCGCTTTTCTATCAATTGCCCAATAGCAATTTGTCTACCCACCGTATGCTTACTATATGAGAGATGCCACTAGGGACAACTATGCCCCCCGGGTCTATTCACTTATAAATTTACAAAAGCTTTCAATACCTTGCTGCCATTTATTATATTTTATTTTATTTTGCAATTTAAAATTATCTACTATCATCTACACACTTCATTTACTTGCAAATAACGAGACCAAGGGGATTGACAACCCTCTTGCCGTGTGGGGTGCAATTGTTTGCTCTTTTGTGTGCAGTCGCTGAAGATGGTGGTTGACCATTACTCCTATTGGTTCGATAAACCTTGGTTCTCTACTGAGGGAAATACTTATCCATACTGTGTTGCATCACCCGTTCCTCTTTTGTGTGCAGTCGCTGAAGAGGGTTGTCAATCCCCTTGATCTCGTTATTTGCACCCAATGCACCAGCGAAAGTTGAACCTATCCTCGAGGTGAGAATGGGTAATGCACGTTACCGAAGAGGCTAGCAAATATGAGAAGGTGAGATTGCGTATGTCCATGGTTTCACATTAGTCATAAAGAACTCATATACTTATTGCAAAGTTTTATTAGTTTCATCATAGATCAAACTACTACTCGCATGCCCCGAGGGAACAGGTTGATAGGAGTGAACCATCGCGCGCTTTCGACCCGAAACAACACTAGGATTTCAGCGAGGAATAGAAATGCTCACACATCATCACCATGCCTTTTTAATTTTTAGATGAACAAAAAGTTCAACCTTTCTTAATATCGACACTTCTACGAATCAACAATTATGGACTCACACCTTTTTCATATTACCACATCAATATCATTGACCCACAATTTCTCTATATGTGCTACTTGATGGTTTTGATTATCACTCATTGAATACCTAATATTTTTGGACTAGTCTTATGACCCATGCAAATTACCGTCACTATTTATTAACTCTCAAAAATTATAAGTGAAGAATGAGAGTGAAATCATTTCTATAAAATCTACACGCCACCGTGCTCAAAAAGATATAAGTGAAGCACTAGAGCAACTGCTAAGCTCAAAAGATATAAGTGAAGCATATAGAGTATTATAAAAAATTATGATGAAGGTGTGTCTCTCTTAAATAGGTGTGTCCAGCAAACAATGATTGTGGCAAACTTAAATTAAAAGCAAACAAAAGCAAATGACGCTCCAAGCAAAACTCATATCAGGTGATGAATAAAAATATAGCTTCAAGTGACATACCGATGGATTGAGACGAAAGAGGGGATGCCTTCCGGGGCATCCCCAAGCTTAGACGCTTGAGTCTCCTTTAAAATATTACCTTGGGGTGCCTTGGGCATCACCAAGCTTAGGCTCTTGCTACTCCTTATTCCGTGGTCCATCATAATAACACCCAAAACTTTAAAACTTCAATCACACAAAACTCAACAAAACTTCGTGAGATCCGTTAGTATAAGAAACATATTGCATACTTTAGGTACTATTATAAATTGATTCTTATTTCATAATTGCATAATAGGTACTGTATTCTAACTTCTCCATGGCTTATACCCCCCGATACAATCCATAGCATAATCAAAACAAGCAACTATGCAAGCAAAAACAGAATTTGTCTAAAAGAGAACAGTCTGTAGCAATCTGTAGATAACCTATACTTCTGTAACTCTAACAATTCGGTAAAATTAGGACAACCTGGAAAATTTGTATAACAACAGTGTAAAAATTTCAGATCATTATCATGCTCCGGTAAAAAATTAAAATTCTTGTAATGGAGTCAAAAGTTTCAGTTTTGTTTCAGCATCGATTCTACTCATCTTGTGAGTCATTCCAAAGGCTTTACTTGGCACAAACACTAATTTAAACACAAAAACATAATCATTACAGAGGCAATAATCATGTTATCAAAAATAAACAGAAAGTTTAAAGCAAAAATTTAAAGATAACTATTGGGTTGCCTCCCAACAAGCGCTATTGTTTTATGCCCCTAGCTAGGCATAATGCATAGTTTCAAGTATTGTTACCTTTGACATTCCCTTGAGGTTTTCAAAAACAATATGGAACACATCATCAAGTAATATCTTGGCATTTTCAATAGTGCTCTCCTTAAACCCTTCCACATTCTCTCTTACTATCCACGAATATTGTTTGTTAATGGTATTGAAAACTTGTTGGATAATATGGATTGGAGGGACTTCTTTAATCGTGTTTTCATCATAAGTGTGATTATCCTTGAACAAATATCTCGTCATATAATCCTTCTTATATAGATTTTTATCTATTACGGGATGCTCACGACTCATATTATAGTGCTCAAAGATTTCACGAGCTTCCCGAACTATATAGTCAAATTCTTGCATGAGGATAAGGGTGGCTATCTTCTTAGCCCTAGGGTCTTTTATAACCGGCAATTCATAGAAGAGCATTTTTAAGGTAGGGTGAGTACACATAAATCTTCTTTCAGGCTTTAGAACAAGGGCGGCGATAGCATCGTCATAACTTTTAGTTCTTTTAAGGATTGGTGTATCCTTGCAAGTTAAAGCACCCATACAAGTGAAGAATTCTTGGATAACGCTTATCCCTATGATATTCCCCTTCCCCGCAATGAAAACTTTTACGTCTCGCCGTGGGGGAGTTTCCTCATAGGGGAATTCAATCCCATCACCCTTTTCAATGATGATGAAGTCAGACATGATAACTACTTCAAGCAAGCAAAGGAGTAAACTAGTAACAAGCAAAGATAAATATTTTTGTATTTTTGATTTTTATGAGACAAACTAAATATAACAGCAAATAAAAAGATAAACAAGTGAATGAAAATTTGTGTGAAGTTACTTGATAGTTGATGATGATATTCCCCGGCAACGGCGCTAGAAATCCTTCCTGATACTCGTGATCTGCATTGGGTTTTCCGTGAAGAGGAACGGGTTATCGCAGCACAAAGTGGGTAAGTATTTCCCTCAGTTATGAAACCATGGTTTATCGAACCAATATCAATTCTCAACCGTCTTCAGCGGCTGCACACAAATGAACAAACAACTTGCACCTAAACCTGGGCATAACCCGGGCCGGGCCGGGTTTCGGGCCGGGCTTGAAAAATCCTGAACGGGAAACCTCAGGCCCGAGCCCAGCCGTTGGGCCTAACAAATCGGGCCCGAACCTAGCCCGAACCTGAAAAGCCCGGTAAAGCCCGGGCGGCCCGGCCCGATCTAGGCTAAAAAAATGTATTTCACAAGCCCGAGCCCGGCCCGGTCTGCTCGTCGGGCTCGCTTTCCAGGCCCGAGCCCGGCCCGATGGCACGATCAGGCCCGGCCCGACCCGGGATTTTTGGGCCGGGCTGCCCATGCCCAGGCATACTTGCACCCAACGCGGGCAAGAGGGTTGTCAATCCCCTTGATGTCGTTATTTGCAAGCAAATGAGTTGTGTAGATAATTGTTTATAATTGTAAATTGCAAAATAAAATAAAAAGTAAATAAAGGCAACAAGGTAAAAGTAGCATTTGTAAATATATAAGTGAATAGACCGGGGGCCATAGTTTTCCATAGCGGCATCTCTCATGTCGGCAGCATACGGTGGGTAACAAATTACTGTTGGGCAATTGATAGAAAAGCAGATAGTTATGCGATTTTCACGGCAATGATCATGTGTATATAAGCATCACGTCCATAAATAAATAGGCCGACTCCTGCCTGCACCTGTTACTATTACTCCACTCATCGCCCGCTATCCAGCATGCATCTAGAGTATTAAGTAAAACAGAGTAATGCATGGAGAACGATGACATGATGTAGACAAAGTAAACTCACGCAATATGAATGAACCCCGTCGTGTTATCCTTAGTAGCAACAACACAAAGACGCATCTTGTCCCCTATTTTGTCACTGGGATATAGAAACTCGTCAGGTTGAACCTACCACAACGCACCACTCCCACCGATGAAATATCAATCTACTTGGCCAAAGCACATCAATAAATCGGAGAGCATTACGAAGCTATAATGATCGTGCAATTAAGAGACAATATATATCAGAGGTATCTCAAATACTTTTCATGAATAATCTGAACATAAACCCACAATTCATCGGATCCCAAAAAACACACCGCACAATAGGATTACATCGGATAGATCAAAGCGAAGATGTGATGACCATTGTATTGAAGATCAAGAGATAGAGAGATTGCCATCTAGGTACTAGCTATGGACCCGTAGGTCTGTGGTGAACTACTCACACATCATCATGGGGGCAGCAAGGTTGATGTAGAGGCCCTCCGTGATCGATCCCCCCTCCCACAAGGTGCCGGAACGGAGCTCCAGATGGCCTCGCGATGGAATAGAGACTTGCGGCGGCGGAAAAAGGGTTTCGGGACTGCTTCTGTTTTTTTTGCAATATTAGAGAATTTATAGGCCAGAGCGGGGCGTCGGGATGCAGCCTAGGGGGCCACCACATATCAGGGCATGCCCCCCTAGGGTCTTCTTTTGGTCCAGAAAAAATCATCAAAAAGTTTCATGGCAATTAGACTTCGTTAGGTAATGTAAACCTGAAAAGTAAAAAACATGCAGAAAACAGCAACTGGCATTGGGCACTGGGTCAATAGGTTAATGCTCAAAAATATTATAAATTGGTAAATAAAGACCCAAAAAGTATCCTAGAATGATAATATATCAGCATGGAACAATAAAAAATTATAGATACGTTGGAGATGTATCATGGTTGTATACTAAACTTGGAGAAATTGAATTCATGAGATACATTACCAAAATTAACACTGACTGTTTCCCTATTAAAATAAGTTCTAGCATTAATAGTATTCAGGAAAGGTCTACCAAATATAAAGGGACAATAATCATCGTGTAGTGACACAAGTACAAGGAAATCAGTAGGGTATTTGATCTTACCACACAAGACTTCAACATCTCTGACAATCCCAGGAGGTGAAATAGCTTCTCTATTTGCAAGCATAATAGTGACATCCATGTCTTCTATCTCAATAGGTGCAATATCATGCATGACTTCTTGATAAAGAGAGAATGGAATAGCACTTACACTAGCACCCATAACACATAAACCCGGATAACAATGATCTCCAACCTTAACAGACACAACGGGCATGCCAACAACATGTTTATTTTTATCTTCGGGATCCTGCTTAGCAATCTTAGTTGCTTCATCACAGAAATATATGACATGACCATCAATATTGCCACCTAATAAACCTTTGACCATTGTAATATTAGGTTCCACTTTGATTTGTTAAGGGGGTCTATGTATTTTGATATTACTCTTCTTAACCACTGTAACATCCCAAAATTCTAAATTTTGGAATGTTATATTAAATAAGCGATTGTGATTTTTGCGTGATTGATTGTGTGAACTTGAGTGAAATTTAAAACTTTTGAAAACTTATTTTGAGGGAATAAAAATGACCTTCCCAATTCTTTCTTTGATAACAATTTGAATTTCATTTGAAAATAATTAACGTCAAAAAAGACTTTATGCCACTCAAGGATTTTCATGAGAGTGGATAATATGACTTCTTCAAAGTATGAAATAGAGTGGGAAGTTATGGAAAATCATTTCTGAAATCCATTTGGACTCATTTTTCGAAAGTTTCCATTTTGAGTTTCAAATTCATTTCCATTTATGCAAATAAAATAAAGAGAGAAGGAAATATAAATCCTTCAAATATCAGAAAGAAAATGTGGAAAATGAATTATGAAACCAAAAGAAAATTATTTAAAAAAATATTTGAAGTCCAATTCAAACTCATTTTTGGATGTTTCAAAAATATATGTTCTAAAAGTATTTTATTTGGCCCTGAAAATATGTTCATAAATTAGGAAATTTTCTGCTGAAAATGTTTATATAATATGCCTTATAAAACATTTATTCATTTCCTTTTATGTTCTTTTGGTTCTCTGTTTTATTTTCTAAAAACAAATGGCTAAAGCCCATCTAGCTTTCACGCTACACGCCGAGGCTATGCTTCTTCTTCCTTTGTACGTGAACATCACAGAAGCTCGACGCTACAGCCATGGCGCATGTGCCTCTTTCTCTCCATCTAGCTCTTAATTAGTCCACCTTTTTCTCTTGGCATCAACATGAAAATTACGGAGAATGTTATGACGAATCCATTGAGCGAATTAAATCTCGTTTTAATGCATTGATTTTCCTAAAATACCTCCACCGATGCCATTAATGGCCTCCACCATTCTTGCCTCAGATCTCATCGAGACGACATCCCCTCCTCCTATAAAAGGGACCGCGAGAAGCACCTCGATTCACTTAATATCCAGGCCCAAAACCCCCTTACTAATCATTCTAGTCCACGAGGAATTGCTCGTCGGAGTTCCTCAACTCCGGCGGCCTCTCCATAGTCGTGCGAGGCTCGGTTGGCCCTGCCCCGGCCTCCCCTAAGGTTGCCGCGACGCACTCTTCCCCGTCTCGTGCTCTCGTTCCTCCGGGAGTCAATACATCACCGGATCCGAGCTCATCATCCCCAACTCCGGCGATTAACTCCGGGGAGCTCCAGGAAATTCACGTGATTGTTTTTTCTTAAAAATAGCAAACTTCAAAAAATCATATCTCCTAGTCTACATACCCAACTTGAGTGATTCCAATTGCATTAGATCACAAATTTTGTAAAGTTTACGAATAGGTAAAAAGTTGTTAACTTTGAGTATTTAAATTTGAGTTTGACCAAATTCTTTTAAATACTTAAATTTGACTTAACTTGAGTTCTATAAATTATTTTTGAATGATTCTTTTTGCAAATTGTCACTAGGTCTATTGCCTATCCATTAGGGTTTCTCAAATTATTTTTGGAATAATTTAAAATTGATTTGCATCAAAAACAGTTCTGGTTTGACTATAGATTTGTTTTATACATAAAAATTTTGTTTTTAAGAAATTCTTTTTTCAGTGTTGAAACATTATAATATGTTTCTGATATACATCACTAGAAAAAATTTCATAATTAAATAAAATTATTTTTGCTACTATTTTGTATTAAAATTTATATAGATCATAACTAGAGATATATAATATCAATTAGATAGATTCTTTTTACAATTTCAAATTTGACCAAAATACTGTCTGATTAAGTTATTATTTAATTTTTTATTTTCTGTTAATTTATTAATTTAGTGTTTTAACTGGCGGTTAAGTTTTATGTAGGGCAAAACTATATTGTTGTGCGTAGTTAATCTTTATAGTTTTCCTCTGAAGTTTTTTCTTCGGATTTTATTTGGTTTTCTTTTGTTTTCAACTTTATTTTTTATTCATTTTATTTGTTGATTGTTATTTTGATTCTTAGAATGCTTGCTAGATGTGATTTCTTATGTGAATGCAATGTTTGATTGTATAGATTTTTTTTCCGGAGAGTGACGAATAGTACTATCAGGAATTTCTGAGAGCGATATAATCTTCACCAACCACACCAGGCAAGTTCACTTTGATATCTCTTTAAAATTCCTATGTTTTATTGCATTAGTGCCACCTTCCACCTTGCATCAAGTAGGTAAATTGAAATTGTAGTTCTGGAGTAGTATCATGAGGTAGGAACCCCAATATCCTTGTTACCAAGACCTGGGAATCGATGAATAGTTGTTATTGCTATGCTTTAGTAGACGGGGAGTGGTATGAGTGATTCATGAAAGTTGTGAGAATGAAGATGATCTAAACCAACCTCAAGACTTCAACAATTTCAATACACCTCTCGGTGGACTAATTGCAAGGAGAGGGCACAGGGGATCCTGGAGATGTACCAGTGATCACCCGGTTCTACGACCTTGCGAGGGGATCCTGGAGATGTACCAGTGATCACCCGGTTCTATGACCTTGCCAGGGGATCCTGGAGATGTACCAGTGATCACCCAGTTTTATGACCTTACGAGGGGATCCTGGAGATGTACCAGTGATCACCCGATTCTATGACCTTGCCAGGGGATCCTGGAGATGTACCAGTGATCACCCAGTTCTATGACCTTACGAGGGGATCCTGGAGATGTACCAGTGATCACCCAGTTCTATGACCTTACGAGGGGATCCTAGAGATGTACCAGTGATCACCCAGTTCTATGACCTTGCCAGGGGATACTGAGGATGTACCAATGATCGCCCAGTTTTTATGACGCCACCCAGACTCAAAGAAATTGATGGATCTTTCAAGACCATAAGGTTTCATGTGTAGCCGCAAGCTATTATGGGCTCTAGCATAGTTGAGTACTTCGGAAAGACTATGTCTCGGTCATCCTGTTCTCAAACACCAGGCAGTGCGAGGACTTCAAAGGAGGCGATCAAGTCTTGCGGGAAAAGTGCGCAAACCTCTGTAGAGGGTTAAACTAATCGATTAGCCGTGTCCCCGGTTACGGACAATATGAGCGACTGGAATTGGATTATCTGGATATTCTCAACACTTGATATATTAAATGAATTTGGGATTTATGACAACTCTGGGATATGGGAATTTGGTTGGCGGAACCATCTCATTAATGACATCAACTTTGTAGTAAGTTTTGATTAATTTTCAGTTAGGGAAAAACCAGCTTTTATGCAAAAACTCAGACATAGAGCCTCCACTGCCATATTGCATATAGTGATAGACTTTTTTAATTTGCCTTCATATGTGATATTGCGAGTACATTCAATGTACTAACCTACACGGCTGCAACCTATCATTTTGCAGGATTTCTACGATGAGTAAGAGTTGCGTTGTAGGGTTACGGTCTACACTCAACTTGCCGTTGGCGTTGATGGGACTCCACACCCTTAATGATTTGTTTTCGATGTGATATAAGGTATACTCTGGATCTACGGTACTTATTTTACATGTGATGTTATGGTATTTCATTGAAGTACTGTGTGTGCCAGCATACTAATCTAGGGATGGCACAAAAAGCACATAGACTTGACCGTATTGGGTTGGGTCGCAACAGAGATGGTATCAGAGCACATGTTGACTGTAGGACATGGCCCTAGAAACTGGAAAGCCCTAGGGAAACCGTTCAGTAGGAGAATATGTGGACGATTTTAGTAGGTTGGCCCGTTATGCTCCAGGAGACGTGGCCACCGATGCAGCTAAACAGGAGAAATTTCTAGGAGGTCTAAATGAGGAACTTGGAGTTTCGTTTACCGTTGCTCACTTTGAGAATTTCGAGGAGCTGGTTGATAAAGATATTATCCTCGAAGGCAAGCATCATCAGATTGAGAACCACAAGAGGAAGTTTGGACCAGAAAAGTTTAACCCTGGAGCTCAACACAAGCCTCGATGCACTTCTTACTCACGGAGTAATGGATTCGGAAATAGTAAGTTTGGAGGAAACAACCATCCAAACCATGGAGGTCATTCTCAGCACGAAGGCATTGGACACAATCACAATATCCATAGGCATGGCAATGGAACTGGAGAAATTGGAAACCGGCATCATCCCAACTCAGCTGCACCAGCAGAGAAGGATAAGAGTCATATTACTTGTTTCAAGTGCATGAATACAGGTCACGACGCCAGTAAATGCCCGTTATGCTCCACGAGACGTGACCACCGATGCAACTAAACAAGAGAAATTTCTGGAAGGTCTAAATGAGGAACTTGGAGTTTCGTTGACCGTTGCTCACTTTGAGAATTTCGAGGAGCTGGTTGATAAAGCTATTATCCTCGAAGGAAGCATCATCAGATTGAGAACCACAAGAGGAAGTTTGGACCAGAAAAGTTTAACTCTGGAGCTCAACACAAGCCTCGATGCACTTCTTACTCATGGAGTACTGGATTCGAAAATAGTAAGTTTGGAGGAAACAACCATCCAAACCATGGAGGTCATTCTGAGCACGAAGGCATTGGACAAAATCACAATATCCATATGCATGTCAATGGAACTGGAGAAATTGAAAACCGGCATCATCCCAACCCAGCTGCACCAGCAGAGAAGGATAAGAGTCATATTACTTGTTTCAAGTGCATGAATACAGGCCACTACGCCAGTAAATGCCCGGAAAGGAAGCCAAGAACCCAAGGAAATTATGAAATCACAAAGAAGCCCCGAGACATGTTGGAAGTCATTTGTTTGCACTGCAGGGAAGCATGACATTTTGCCAGGGAATGTCCAGACAAGAAGAAAGCTTATACTGAGTAATTGAGATCTTGGGTATTGGAATAAAGAATGTAATGTGTGTAGTAGGAAGCACTCTTAATTTTCATGTGGAGGTTGAGTTAGGTTATGTAAAGGAAATCCAGGAGGTTGTAATATCCAATAAAAGGTTATATATCATGATCTCAATTGTTGAATTATATATGATGACTTGATACTTTATAAACAATGATTGTGATGATGTACATGGATACAAAAAATATATGGTCTATGGATGTACTAGTGCGACTCATTTTAAGGGTGGTAGTACCCTGTAAGCCCACTCAGTCAATGGAAACAAAAAGTGTTATTCATGTCAACCCATAGAGTGGAGTTTGGACAAAATAAACTTGAGTTTTGCTTGATGATATGAAGGTTTACCCCAAGAGTATGAAGGAATGAAGTACAACTAGATTTAAGAATGCGAAGGAAGTTTAATGTGGGAATACGGAACATATGTAACCCTGAAGATGAGTTAAAACTATACAAGTGTTGCAGTAGACCCATAACCCACATGCCTAGGAGTTAATAGAGAGCAAGCACTACCTTATTGAAGGAAGATATTTAGAAGAAGTTGTGACCGCATCATCAGACGTTACATAGGAGGATACACAAACCCTAGAGTTGTGAAGAAATGATAGATGTTACGTTTGGCTTGCAAAACCAATGGATTTACCCGAACCCAGTTCGAGGACAAGAGAAATTCTACAATGCTTGTGAGAATGCTCGAGTGTTAGAAATGCGAGATTTGCTAAACCTTATACAGGGTAATGATTTGGGTGCGGAATGGATTGATCACCATACCGACTTACTCCTATCATTCGCTCTTGCTATTTGGAATGGTAAATCTAGAGTGACTTACCCATAGTAAAGCGACGACGATCGTTGAAACCTTGTTTAAGCCTTAGAATGGTATGTTAATAAAACCCTGGTACCAGGTAGTTGTTGCCAAACGTAGGTTATACGGTGAGATTTAACCCAGACCATTTTCCTTCAGGAACCATTATTTGTTGACCACCATGAGATTAATGACCGTTGTTTAGTATTGGCGTCGGACCTGTCAAGCCCCGGAAGAACTTATGAAAGGGCTCAAGGGAAACGATATGCCTATAACGGAAGAGCATCGATGAAGGTGTTATTACGAAGTTGTGAGAAGACCGATGGTGTCTACTCGACGGAGGAAGTACATGAATTTTGTATGGAACCATGACTTTGATTCTAAGGGTGGTACCACCCTAGCCATTTTGAGGATCAATGGATTTTCAAGAAGACGCCCAACCCTAACCTTCTTTCTAGCCTCTTCGAATCTCGAGGACGAGATTCATTTTAAGGGTGGTAGT
Source organism: Elymus sibiricus (assembly GCA_039707655.1). Classification (NCBI taxonomy): domain Eukaryota; kingdom Viridiplantae; phylum Streptophyta; class Magnoliopsida; order Poales; family Poaceae; genus Elymus; species Elymus sibiricus. Next base: position 310,829,727 of record CM077671.1, read on the forward strand.
TTGTAACATCCCAAAATTCTAAATTTTGGAATGTTATATTAAATAAGTGATTGTGATTTTTGTGTGATTGATTGTGTGAACTTGAGTGAAATTTAAAACTTTTGAAAACTTATTGAGAGGGAATAAAAATGACCTTCCCAATTCTTTCTTTGATGACAATTTGAATTTCATTTGAAAATAATTCACATAAAAAAAAACTTTATGCCACTCAAGGATTTTCATGAGAGAGGATAATATGACTTCTTCAAAGTATGAAATAGGGTGGGAAGTTATAGAAAATCATTTCTGAAATCCATTTGGATTCATTTTTTGAAACTTTCCATTTTGAGTTTCAAATTCATTTCCATTTATTCAAATAAAATAAAGAGAGAAGGAAATATGAATACTTCAAATGTCAGAAAGAAAATGTGGAAAATGAATTATGAGTCCAAAAGAAAAAAATTTAAAAAATATTTGAAGTCCAATTCAAACTCATTTTTAGACATTTGAAAAATATATGTTCTGAAAGTATTTTATTTGGTCCTGCAAATATGTTCATGATTTAGGAAATTTTCTGTTGAAAATTTTGATATATAATATGCCTTATAAATATTTTATTCATTTCCTTTTATGTTCTTTTGTTTCTCTGTTTTATTTTCTAAAAACAAATGGCTAAAGCCCATCTAGCTTTCACGCTACAGGACGAGGCCATGCTTATTCATCCTCTGTACGTGAACATCACAGAAGCTCGAAGCTACAGCCATGGCGCATGTGCCTCTTCCTCTCCATCTAGCTCTTAATTAGTCCACCTTTTTCTCTTGGCATCAACACAAAAATTACGGAAAATGCTATGACGAAACCATTCAGGGAATTAAATCTCGTTTTAATGCGTTGATTTTCCTAAAATACCTTCACCAACGCCATTAATGGCCTCCACCATTCTTGCCTCAGATCTCCTCGAACCGACCTACCCTCCTCCTATAAAAGGGACCGCGAGAAGCACCTCGATTCACTTAATCTCCAGACCCAAAACCCCCTTGCTAATCGTTCTAGTCTGCGAGGAATTGCTCGTCGGAGTTCCTCAACTCCGGCGGCCTCTCCATAGCCGTGTGGGGCTCGGTTGGCCCTGCCCCGCCATCGCCTAAGGTTGCTGCGACGCCCTCTTCCCCGTCCCGTGCTCTCCTTCCTCCGGGAGTTAATACATCACCGGATCCGAGCTCATCATCCCCAACTCCGGCGATTAACTCTGGTGAGCTCCAGGAAATTCACGTAATTGTTTTTTCAGAAAAATAGCAATCTTCAAAAAATCATATCTCCTAGTCTACATACCCCAATTGAGTGATTCCAATTGCATTAGATCAGAAATTTTGTAAAGTTTCCGAATAGGTAAAAAGTTACTAGGTTTGAGTATTTAAATTTAAGTTTGACCAATCCTTAAATTTGACTTAACTTGACTTCTATAAATTATTTTTGGATGATTATTTTTGAAAATTGTCACTAGGTCTATTGCCTATCCATTAGGGTTTCTCAAATTAATTTTGGAATAATTTAAATTTGATTTTCATCAAAAACAGTACTGGTTTGACTATAGATTTGTTTTATACATAAACTTTTTGTTTTTAATTGTTTTTAAGAAATTCTTTTTGTCACTGCTGAAACATTATAATATGTTTCTGATATACATGAGTACACATTTTTTTACAATTAAATAAAATTAGTTTTGCTACCGTTTTGTATTAAAATTTATATAGATCATAACTAGAGTTGTATAATAGCTATTAGATTCTTTTTACAATTTAAACTTCAAGCAAAATACTTTTGATTAAGTTATTATTTAAATTTTTATTTTCTGTTAATTTATTAGTTTAGTATTTTAACTGGCTGTTAAGTTTTATGTAGGGCAAAACTATATTGTTGTGCGTAGTTAATCTTTACAGTTTTCCTGTGAAGTTTTCTTCGGATTTTATTTGGCTTTCTTTTGTTTTCAACTTTATTTTAAGTCCTAGAATGCTTGCTAGATGTGATTTCTTATGTGAATGCAATGTTTGATTATATAGATTTTTTCGGAGAGTGACAAATAATACTATCAAGAATTTCTGAGAGCGATATAATCTTCACCAACTACACTAAGCAAGTTCACTTTGATATCTCTTTAAAATTCCTATATTTTATTGCATTAGTGCCACCTTCCACCTTGCATCAAGTAGGTAAATTGAAATTGTAGTTCTTGAGTAGTATCATGAGGTAGGAACCCCAATACCCTTGTTACCAAGACCCGGGAATCGATGAATAGTTGTTATTGCTCTGCTTTCGTAGACGGGGAGTGGTATGAGTGATTCATGAAAGTTGTGAGAGTGAAGATGATCTCAACCAACCTCAAGACTTCAACAATTTCAATACATCTCTGGGTGGACTAATTACAAGGAGAGGGCACATGGGATCCTGGAGATGTACCACTGATCACCCAGTTCTATGACCTTGCCAGGGGATCCTGGAGATGTACCAGTGATCACCCAGTTCTATGACCTTACGAGGGGATCCTGGAGATGTACCAGTGATCAACCGGTTCTATGACCTTGCCAGGGGATCCTGGAGATGTACCAGTGATCACCCAGTTCTATGACCTTTCGAGGGGATCCAAGAGATGTACCGGTGATCACCCAGTTCTATGACTTTGCCAGGGGATACTGGGGATGTACTAGTGATCGCCCAGTTTTTATGAGGCCACCCAGGCTCAAAGAGATTGATGGATCTTTCAAGACCAGAAGCTTTCATGTGTAGCCGCAAGCTATTATGGGCTCTAGCATAGTTGAGTACTTTGGAAACACTATGTCTCGGTCATCCTGTTCTCAAACACCAGGCAGTGCGAGGACTTCAAAGGAGGCGATCGCGTCTTGCGGGAAAAGTGTGCAAACCTCTGCAGAGTGTTAAACTAATCGATTAGCCGTGTCCCCGGTTATGGACAATATGAGCGACCGGAATTGGATTATCTGGATATTCTCAACACTTGATATATTAAATGAATTTGGGATTTATGACAACTATGGGATATGGGAATTTGGTTGGCGGAACCATCTCATTAATGACATCAACTTTGTAGTAAGTTTTGATTAATTTTCAGTTAGGGAAAAACCAGCTTTTATGCAAAAAAAACTAAGACATAGAGCCTCCACTGCCATATTGCATATAGTGATAGACTTTTTATCTGCCTTCATATGTGATCTTGCGAGTATATTCAATGTACTGACCTACACGGCTGCAACTTATCATTTTGCAGGATTTCTACGACGAGTAAGAGTTACGTTGTAGGGTTACGGTCTACACTCAACTTGCCGTTGGCGTTGAAGGGACTCCACACCCTTAATTATTTGTTTGCACTATGATATAAGGTATACTCTAGATCTACTGTACTTATTTTACATGTGATGTTATGGTATTTCATCGAAGTACTGTGTGTGTCAGCAACTCAGCATACTGATCTTGGGATGGCACAAAAAGCACATAGACTTGACCGTATTGGGTCGGGTCGCTACAACCACAGTTGCAACTTTAGCATGTTCCTTAATCCTAACAGGAAAAGGAGGTTTCTCAAAGTAGTAGGCACAACTAGATGAACATTATAAATGATTTTTCCTCTTTAGCTATAACACGTTCATCACAAGTTTTTCAATAGGTGGATGATACGTCTCCGACGTATCTGTAATTTTTGATTGTTTCATGCTATTATATTATCAATCTTGAATACTTTATATGCAATTATATGCTACTTTATATCATTTTTGGGACAAATCTATTAACCCAGTGTCCAGTGCCAGTTTGTGTTTTTTGTCTGTTTTTGGACTTTTCAGAGAATCAATACCAAACGGAGTCCAAATTGGATAAAAATTTACGGGAGTTATTTTCGGACCACGAGAGACCCGGGAAGCTTCGGGAGGAGGCCAAAAGACCCCCGAGGTGGCCACGAGCTGCCAGGGCATGCCCTAGGGGGTAGGCTTGCCCCCACGGCTCGTGGACCCCTCGTGGCACCTCCTGACCAAATTCCACTTCTATGTTTCCCTAATTACCCCAAAACCAACAGAGGGACACTCGAAGCCACTTTTTAAGCCGTCGTAAGCCTCTGTTCATCCGCGATCCCATGTCGAGTCCATTTTCGGTACTCTATCGGAGGGGGGATCGATCACGGAGGCCGTCTACATCACCCTTGATGCCTCCATCATTATGTGTGAGTAGTTCACCATAGACCTACGGGTGCATAGCTAGTAGCTAGATGGCTTTTTCTCTCACTTTGATCTTTAATACAATGTTCTTCGCGACTCTCGCGATGATCTATCCGATGTAATCTTCTTTTGCGGTGCGTTTGTTGGGATCAGATGAATTATGGGTTTATGATCAGATTATTCATGAAAGTAACTGAGTCTTCGCCGAATTATATTATGCATGATTGTTATAGCTTTGCAAGTCTATCTGATCCGTCCGTTTGGTTTGGCCAACTAGATTGATTTATCTTCAGTGGGAGGAGTGCATTGTAGTGGGTTCAATCTTGCGGTGCCCTATATCCCAATGATAGAAGGGGACTAGACACGTATTGTATTGCTGCTACTAAGGATAAAACGAAGGGATTTGAACATATTGCTTGGTCATAGCTTGTCTACATCATGTCATCTTGCTTAAAGCGTCACTCTGTTTGTCATGAACTTAATACCATAGATGCATGCTGGATAGCGGTCGATTGGTGGAGTAATAGTAGTAGATGCAGAATCATTTAGGTCTACTTGTCATGGACGTGATGCCTATATGCATGATCATTGCCATGAATAACATCACAACTATGCGCTTTTCTATCAATTGCCCAACAGTAATTTATCTACCCACTGTATGCTATGGGTTCGAGAGAGAAGCCTCTAGTGAAAACTATGGCCCCCGGGTCTATTCAAATCATATTGTGAAAACCTAAAAACCTTTCTGCAGTTTATTTACTTTCTTTTTTATTTTACTTTTATATTTATATATCTATCACTATCAGAAGTAATCTTTGCAAGTAATGAGTTCAGGGGGCTTGACAACACTCTTGCCCGCGTTGGGTGCAAGTGTTTGGTTTTGTTTGTGCAGGCATTGTTAACGCAAAGTTGTCGTGATTCTCCTACTGGTTCGATAACCTTGGTTCTCACTGAGGGAAATACTTATCTCTACTATATTGCTTCATCCTTCATCTTCGGGGAAAAACCCAACGCATCTCACACAAAGAATTTCTGGCGCCGTTGTCTGGGAGACAACACCAACTTCGCACGAGGTCCCTTCATGCAAACTATCAATCACTTTTCTACTTTTTATTTGTCTTTTATATTTATCTTTATATTTTATTTTTTTATAAAAAATTAAAAACACAAAAATATTTTTGTTTGGTACTTGTTTGCTTGTTAGTTTGTTTGCTTTGTCATTATGGCTGGTCCTTCTACCAATGTCTCTCCGGATTTTGAAGTACTCTATTTTAAGCAAAGGCAAGGAGAGAGCCTAAAAGATGCTTGGTATCGTATAATAGAGTCCCATCGTAATGCTACTATAAAAATCATATGAAGATTCTAGTTCTAGATTTTGCTGCTAAAGGAAATTTTATTGAGATTGATTCTAATGCAGCACATGAAATAGTAGAAGGAATTGTCGGAACCCCTCCTTTACCACAAATTACTCCCTATACTCATGAAGGGATTCAAGTATTGATAAGCTAGGGGATATGCAGAAAAATTTGAGCGTAGTACAAAAACTAAACAAGCCTATCAAAACTCTCGGTTCTAGCCTAAATCGCATGAATTTGCTCCTTACGGTTTCCAACAAAAGACTAGATGCCTTAGAGAAAATGACAACTTTACTTTCAGAGATTATAGGAAAGCGAAAAGAACATCCCGGGTTTGAGAAAGGACCCTCTAAGATAGCCAAATTAGATGATAAGGATGACAATACTTGGAATAATGCATTATGCGTAGCTAGGGGCATAAAACAATAGCGCTTGTTGGGAGCAACCCAATAGTTATCTTAAATTTTTTGCTTTACTTTATGTTATTTTGAGTTCACAAAATTGTTGATATTGTAATTGTTGTGTTTTTATGTTTAAATTAGTGTTTGTGTCAAGTAAATCCTTTGGGATGATTTGGATGATAGTAGAATCGATTATGTGCAAAAACATAAACTTTTACACCCAGTGCAAAATTTCTCTGATTTTACTGGAGCATCTTTTTTATCTGAATTTTTTAAAAACTATCGACACACAAATTTCCCAGGTTGTCCTAATTTTTCAGAATTTTCGGAGTTACAAAAATATGGTTTTAGACTTTTAGTACAAATCACTACACACTATTCTGATTTAGACAAATTCTGTTTTTGCTTGCATAGTTTGCTTGTTTTGATGATGCTATGGATCATATCGGGGGGTATAAGTCATGAATAAGTTGTAATACAGTTCCTATTATGCAATAATGAAATGTGAATCAATTTATAACAGTACCTAAAGTATTTGATATGTCAATTACACTAACGGATCTCATGAGGTTTTGTTGAGTTTTGTGTGCTAAAGTTTTCAAGTTTTGGGTGAGACCACGATGGATGAAGGAATAAGGAGCGGCAAGACCCTAAGCTTGGGGATGCCTAAGGCACCCAAAGGTAATATTCAAGGAAGACCCAAGTGTCTAAGCTTGGGGATGCCCCGGAAGGCATCCCCTCTTTCGTCTCCAATCTATCGGTATGTCACTTGGAGCTATATTTTTATTCATCACACGATATGAGTTTTCCTTGGAGTGTCGTGTATTATAGTTTATTGTTTTAGTTTGCCACAATCATTATTTGCTGGACACACCTTCCGAGAGAGACACATTTTAATCATAATTTGTTAGAATACTCTATGTGCTTCACTAATATCTTTTGAGCTAGGAAGTTGCTCTGGTGCTTCACTTATATCTTTTTAGAGCATGGCCGCGGTCATATTTTATAGAAATAGTTGAACTCTCATGCTTCACTAAAATCTTTTTGAGAGTATAAGGCATAAGGAATGGTAATTTGCACGTGTTATAAGACTAGTCCAAAAAGGATATATATTCAAGGGGGATATAATAAAAACTTTCATGTAGCTCACCAAATAGGAAGCGTTGGTTAATTATATTGATGTTTGAATATGAAAGGATATAAGTTCATGATCGTTCGTTAGTAGGAATACAGTTATTAAAGTTTGTTATTTACTTCTCATCTAATTATTTGTCATGGTATGGTGATGAGGTGTGAGCATGTTTATGTCTGAAATGAAATCCTATCGTGTTGTTCGAATCGGGGGCACGCGATGGTTAACTCCTCCCAACCGCCTCCCTAGGGGCATACGGTAGTGCTTTGCTTCGAAAGAGCTAATGATACAGGGCTAACCCATGGATGTCGATCTTTTCACACGATAGAGGGGAAAGGGAGAAATCCAAAGAGAAAACACAAACTCTCAAGAACGATCTCAAATCACACATCCACTAGATCCATAGAAAACACACGAGATACAACGAACCAAGTTCAACTAAAGGATAAAAATAACAGTAGTCTTCCCACTCCGGAGGAGGGGCCTTGATATCCTGGAGGATCTTACCTACAAGAGGGGCCTTGGCATCCACTTGGATCTTCTCACATAGAGGTCATCTCCATGGGAGGAGGTAAGTGGAAGGAGATATGCTCAACAATCTCTAATGCTAAACATAAGCTAACCCTAGATGTAGGAGGGAGACATCTATATATAGTCCAAGACGAGCGGGGAAAGGAAAAGGGGATACAATGGGCCTTTGGCCCGTATCTGCCCACGTGCGAGCCGGATGTCCGGGCCAGGGGGCGGATGTTCGGGGCGTCAGGACGGGCCGGATGTCCGGGACAGGAGGGCGTCTGGTTCTGCACGGTTCTAGACTGGACGCACCAGATTTCCGGGCCAGGGGCTGGATGTCCGGGGCTTTAGGCGAGGCCGGATGTCCGGGCTTCAGCTGGATGTCCGAGCTTGCCTTGGTCAGGGAGCTCCAGCTTCTGGTGTCTCCAGGCCGGATTTTCGGGGCGAGGCAGGATTTCCGGGCCAGGTCCAGATTTCCGGCCGCTATAGCTGGGTCGGCCCTGCCTTGGCGCTGGATGGGGCTTCAGGCACCGGATGTCCGGGCCCTGGGCGGGATGTCTGGACGCTGGGAGGTCTCACAGCCTTCCTTTGGTGCTCTTCTTCATCCATCTCCGCGCCCACCTTCATGGTTGCTTGGTTTTCACTCCAAACGTCTTTGAGGTCGTCCTCATGGTACCTAAGCATGCATAGGGTTTCCGCTTGAGGTAGCAACCAAGTCCCAAGAGTATCAAATGGAGAATCAGTAAGGAGATATGTCACCTCAGTTTCAATGGCACGTGCACGGGCTCTTGTCATAGGAGTAGGACCACTTGGAGATTGAGGTGTTGGTGATGGATCCATGGGGATGACCATGGGATTCTCTACATCATTTCCTCCCCTTGGGAAAGATCCGTCCTCGGATCGAGATCCTCATCACCATGGAAAGGAGATAGGTCCTGGATGCTCAAGATGTCGCTCACATTGTACTTATCACGTGGAATGTCGATCTTGTAGGCATTGTCATTGTAGCATCCCAACACCTTGAAAGGTCCATCGGCTCGAGGACGTAGCTTGGACTTGCGCTCGGCTGGGAATCGATCCTTGCGAACGTGTAGCCACACAAGATCACCGGTGTTGAACACCATGGGGTGCTTGTTGATGTTGCGCTTGGCGGTGAGTCATTCCACTTGACGTTCGATCGTGCGCCTTGTGTCTTCATGCATCTTCTTGATGTAGCTTGCCTTTGCGCTTGCATCCATGTTCATGCGCTCTTGGAGTGGTAGTGGAACTATGTCCAATGGGGACAAAGGGTTGAAGCTGTAGACCACCTCGAATGGAGACTTGCCGGTGGTGAAGTGACGCGCGCGGTTGTAGGCGTACTCGGTGATGGGGAGGCATTCTTCCCGTTCCTTAAAGTTCTTATTGATCAACACGCGTAGTAGCGTCGAGAGCGTCTAGTTGGTGACCTCTGTTTGTCCATCGGTTTGTGGATGGTAGGCCAAAGAGAAGAGTAGCTTGATTCCGAGCTTGGTGCATAGTGTCTTCCAAAAGTAGCTAAGGAACTTGACGTCGCAGTCCGACACGATGGTCTTGGGGACTCCATGTAGTCGCAAGATGTCCCTACAAAAGAGATTTGCAACATGTGAAGCATCGTCGATCTTGTGACATGGAATGAAATGAGCCATTTTGTAAAAGCGGTCTACAACAAAAAAAACGGAATCACAACCATTTTTAGTTCGTGGCAAAACAAGCACAAAGTCCATGCTAATATCTTTCCAAGGTTGAAAAGGTATTGGAAGTGGCATGTATAAACCATGGGATTGAGCTTTTGACTTAGCTTTGCGACATGTTGAGCATTGGTTGGTGAAGCGTGCAACATCACAAAACATCTTTGGCCAAAAATACTTGTTGGGGAGTGTGGCATATATCTTGTCGCGTCCAAAGTGACCCATGATTCCTCCACCGCGAGCCTCTTGCAAAAGCAACAAACGAAGAGAAGACTCGGGTATGCAAAGTTTGTTAGCACGCATATGATAGCCATCTTTCATGTAATAGTTCTCCCAATAAGGTTTGACTTGGCACTTAGCATAAGGAGTAGCAAATGAAACATCATGCTCATACAAATCTTTGATATGCTCAAAACCAATGACATTCAATTCAAGTTGAGTAACTAGCATGCATTTGCGCGAAAGAGCATCTGCTACAACATTTTCTTTACCCTTAATGTATTTGATGACATAAGGAAAAGACTCAATGAATTCACTCCATTTGGCATGCCACTTGTTCAACTTGGTTTGAACCTTAAGATACTTGAGAGTTTCATGATCGGTATGAATGAAAAATTCACGTGGACGGAGATAATGCTCCCAAACATGTAAGACTCTCACCAAGGCATACAATTCTTTATCATATACAAGGTAATTGAGTTGAGCTCCGGAAAGTTTCTGACTAAAGTATGCAATGGGGCGTTTCACTTGCATTAACTCACCACCTATGCCATTACCACTAGCGTCACAATGCACTTCAAAAGTTTTGTCAAAATTGGGTAATGCTAGCAATGGTGCATGAGTAAGCAAGTTTTTAAGCTCATGGAATGCAGTGTCTTGCGACCCCCCCAAACAAGGGGTGCATTCTTTTTTGCTCAAAGCATGTAGAGGAGATGCAACCGTGCTAGAATCCTTAATAAAGCAACGGTAAAAGCCGTCTAGTCCTAGGAAACTACGCACTTGTTGCTAATTTGTAGGAGTAGTGTAACAACCCGAGACCGACACTCCAGTTTCCTTCCAAGTATTTCGAGTCTCGCCATGTGAATTATCTGTTTGTCACATTCATGATTGCATCATTTGCATCATCCGCATTGCATCGGCACTCCGTTGACATTGTTTTTGAAAACTTGCATACGTTCGTAGTTGTCGGTTCTCTCCGTTCTTGTCGTTGACCGTTTCGTGGCCAACCACACTCGCACGCACCCGCGACATCGTTAAAAATATTGTTTTTAAAGTGCGCATAAAATATTCTTGGAATGAGACAAAACTTGGTGAATGGTCGTAATATTTCGTCGCATTTGGAGGTCGTTAGATACCCCAACGGACAATTGTAGCAGCACACTCATCGGTTAAATTAGCAGACATTTTCGGTTTTCTAAAAACATGTCACGGGCCCAAATCTTCCCTCTCATCCCAACCCATGGTCTCTCTACACAGCCACAACCAACCCACTAAACCCACCTAAGGCCTAGCCACCCCCGGAGCCGTCCGATTGCGATCAGAGGGCTTGAATCGGTGCAAAAAAACCCAACCCTAGCCATCCCTGCCTATAAATGGACATTCCCGACGCCCAAATCGGATAAAACCTAGACCTAAACCAACCCTAGCCTCCTCCCACCTCGCGGCCACCTCTGAAGCCTCGTTTTCCGCACCGGTGACCCAGCCACCGTCGCTTGTCGCCGTCCCAACGGCCGCTCCGCTGCCCTCCAGCCACTCACACCATGCCACCTGTCCCCGTGGAGCCTCCAGCCGCACCGAGCCCGCAAAGCCCATCCGCGGCCCGCGTCGGAACTGAATCGGGCCGCGCTCGCGCCGCCGCAGCAGCTCAGTGCGGGAGCTCCTCCCGTGCACCAGGGAGCCGCCCCAAGCCACGCCTCGCCCTGCCTCCGGCCACCGGCGAGGGATGCCGCTGCGCCGCCGGCGACCTACAAGCCAGAACCCGCGCCCTCGAGCTCCTCTCCTTCCTCCCGTTCTACTCTCTCTCTCTCTCACACACACATACACACACATCTTTGACCCCTCTCTCTGTTGTTCATCTTCGCAGGAGCCACCATGGAAGCCACCCGAAGTCCGGCCGCATAGCTCGCCATCGCCTGGAACGGGACGCTCCGCCCTAGATCCATCCAGATCTGCCTCCCCATGCCCGTCAGACCTTGCCTCGCTTAGCTGGAAGCCGTGCCGCCGCGCTTCCATGACCGCGTCGCCTCCCTGCGGCCCAGCTCACGCCTGCCCAGTTGCTCCACCGTCCGGGCTAAGGCCCATTGTGAGCTCCACCCCAGACTCCTTTTCACTATTCCATGCCCCTGAGCGTTGCATATTATCCTGCGCCCATTGTCTTTGTTGGACCGTGTTCAGATTAGGCCCATATTGTTTTTTCCAGCTCCTGCGAATTTTCCTAATTAGCCACTGAATTGCAGTTTTACAATAAAACATCTAGAGTTCATGCATTTAATATCTGTCAAACCGTGCAACATATGTAAAAACTTTATATATGTAAAATGTTCAGAATTTTGTGTAGATTAATAATATGCAACTTTCATCCATGTTTAAAATGTTTAAACTTGCTGTTCGCTTTAATTTGCATAAGTGCCATGTAAAATAGTTTATTTCATAACTAAATAACCGTAGCTTCGATTCAAATGATCGGCATATGTAACTTGACTAGAAAAACATGTAGAATCACATGGTGTACTCTATTTTCTGTTCAATAAATTTAAAATATGTTTAGGACAGATCTGGACCAAATTCATAATTTGCATATGGGGTCGTTTCGGAAATACTATATGTTGCTTCCGGCCTCATTTAAAATGCCTAGATGATGTAGTTGTTTGTGCTTCACCTTTGGCCATGTTTTAAAACATTTAAACTTGCCGTGTAAATAAATGAGAGTGAACTAAATGATTCAAACGTGGAGGTTCATAAATATGCATCTCATTGCATATTGAACTTCACTTAATGTGTAGTATTTGATTGCTGCACTTTGCCATGCCTTGCATATTTAAACTTGACATGCATCATACTTGATCGTGCATCATGCCATGAATATGTTGTGGGGTTTACCATGTCATTTGTTTATTTCTGGATTGCTTCTTCTCGATAGAGTTCTGAAACCGATTCGGAGTGTGAGGATCCGTTCGACTACGTTGGTTCGTCTACTTCACGTATTCGTTCTTCTTCCAAGCGGGATCTTAGGCAAGATGATCATTTCCTTGGATACCACTACTATCATTGCTATGCTAGTTGTCTCGTTTCTCTCGCTATGTATCGCTACGTACCACTTGTTTGTCAAGCCTCCCAAAATGCCATGATAAGCCTCTAACCAGCCACATCCCAGCAAACCATTGTTTGGCTATGTTACCGCTTGTTGAGCCCTTCTTATAGCGTTGCTAGTTGCAGGTGCAGGTTGTTCCATGTGATAATATAAAACTCTTCCGGCAAGGCCCAACATTGGTACTACATTTGCCTAATAACTAATAAAATTGCAAAGGGACCCGCCGGCACCTGTGGATAATTTAATGCACCAACTCTAGGGGCCAGTGCTCCTCATGAGTGTTGGTCCAATCTGGGCGATGTCCGGCGCCCCCTGATTTCCTGGGGTCTCAGCCAACCCGACATCGTACCCATCCGGTCGTGCATTGAGAACGAGATACGTGACTCCTATTGGGATTGTCGACATGCCGGGCGGTCTTGCTGGATTTGTTTTACCTTTGACGAACGTCTTGTGCACCGAGATTTCGAGGATACTTTGGGCTATCTTGAGGTTGAGGTTTTCTGGAGCAGCTTGTGGTTAGTTTGTAATGGATGAGTTGGAGCACCCCTGCAGGGTTAAATGTTTCTGAGAGCCGTGCCCGCGGTTATGTGGCAACTTGGAAATTTTATAATATCCGGTAATCGAAAACTTGAAGTAAACTCAACTAAAATACACCAACCGTGTGCGTAGCCGTACTTGTCTCTTCTTGTGAGGTTTGTACCAAGAAGAGGACATGGTAGGGTTATGTTTGACTCGTAAGTAGGTGTTCAGGATCACTTCTTGATCATTACTAGGTCACGTCCATTTATGCGTAGATCACTCTTCTTATTCTTGTACTCGTAGGTTAGTCACTCAAATAAATGCTTAGTGCTTGCTGTAGCCTCACTACTTAACCATACCTCACCCATTAAGCTTTGCTAGTCTTGATACCCTTGGAAATGAGATTGTTGAGTCCCCGTGACTCACAGATTACTACAACAACAGTTGCAGGTACAGGTAATGCGATGCTTTGACGTGAGAGCGATGCTTGTTTGATTTGGAGTTCTTCTTCTTCTTCTTCTTCTTCGATCATAGGATGGGTTCCAGGCCGGCAGCCTGGGATTAGTAAGGATGGATGTCGCTTTTATCGTTTGATTTCGTCCGTAATCGGACCCTGCTCTTCTTTATCATGTTTGAATATATTGTTGTATTTGAGATGATCATGATTTAGCTTGTGGCGAGTGTAAGCCAATTCTATATACTCATCTGCTCTTTACATGTACTTGTAACGATATCCCACTGGTGCAGCGACGTGCTATACAAACGGTTTTTAACCCCTTTCCGTGACGTAGTTGTAAACCGTGGCCTTGCATGTGTGGGCTTTAGGGGGGGTCCATCCCACACGACACGGCAAACCCGTCGGTGATGGTGGCCAACGAATGCAAACATTTGGCAAAACTAAGCGTATGGGATGTCCGCATCTATCACAAACGAGGGTCACCGGGCAATCGTTTCAGATATGGTGTATTTCCCATACGGTTCATCCTTGCATCTCGTGTGAGATCACACTAACATCGCACGCGCTATTCTATGTAGTGCCGTTTACGATGTGCACCGAATCGCAAACAGTTCACGATTATAAAGCGTGTATGATAAGGGGGCTATCACACACATTTAGTTCCACTATGACTGTGTGTGATATGATATAAGAGTGTATACGTTTGTCATTATTAAACCGTATGCGGCGGTTGAATCTATCCCACACGCGGTGTTTTTGATAAACGTTTGTGATTTAGAAAAATGTCCCAAACGTGTGATCCATACTTCCCAAACGTGTCATCCAGACTAACTGTGTCGGATGAAGGCCTATCGCACGCGTTCTTCTTTGACCGACATTTACGGTGGGCACGATATCATACACAGTTCAAAATACCAAATCGTGTGTGATAAGGAGACTAGCAAAAACGCTGGTGTTGTTAATCTCACACGTTCTTTCTCGTCTGACCGTGTGCGAAGACGAGACTCATCGCACACGCCGCAAATGGAGAAACGTGTGTGATATTGAAGTTGATCGCAGACGTTTTGCTTTCTCAAACCGTGTGCATTGTAATGGCCTGCAGAGCATGATTTGCCCCTAATTAAATACCTTTGTTCATAATTCACATAATTTACATTTGAAAGTAGGAATTCATGTATTTCATATCGAATCATGTTTAAATGTAGGTTTAAGAACGAATGCATAATTCGATTCACATGTACATATACTCAAGAACTACATAGGCATCAATTCTCAAAAAAAGGAAAACTACAGAAGGGACAAATAAAGAATGATGGAACCACGGTTGTATTAAAGACGGTAAAGAGAGAGCCGAAAGACATTCTGGTTGCTGGAGAAGGTGAAGTAGAATGCCCATATTGTGCCCTCCTCGATGCCTAACGCACGAACGACTCTAGGCTAGCTCCTAGTGATGGCCGCCCGCCCATCCTTCACTGTCTTCATTACGACTCCTCGATGCCCATTGTAGTCTTGATGATATATTTTAACCTTCATTGCATGTCCAGCAATCATGTACTTTGCGAGGTAATCATGAGTAAACTGCTTTGGGAACCACTCCAAAAGAAAAAGATTCAGACATTGTAGTGTGACAACTCATTATGGGCAGTACTAATAGAAGCCTAGAGAGTTCGTAGTTACCATCCTACATCTCACTTTGTGTTGGATAGAGCGTAAACAAAAAGTCTAATTGGCATTGTTCGTCTCTTTTCCCTAGCAATCATTTTCAGTTTCCTCACTTGATGCTGGTTCATGAATATTTCATTGCCCCACATGCAAAAAGGGTCCAGGAATGGATCTTTACCTAAGACATATGTACCTACAAGAAAGAAGCTGATATTAGAAGCTAAAATGCAGTTGTAGAATGGTGTAATATATTACTCCATCAGTTCCACAATGTGTTGCCTATAAACATTTTGGGAAGTCAACATTTACTTACTTTGACCAAGTTTGTAGAGAAAAACATTTACATCTAGAATTGCAATTCCATTTCATTAGATACATCACAAAATTTCATATTGAATATATTTTAGATGGTATATGTAGATACATCACAAAAATCTGTATGCACGACATGATGGAACGGATGGAGTATAAGCGGAGGGATGAAAAGAACATCGGTGGAAAACATTGGCCACTCCCATTGTTGTCCTGTGCAAGTACATGTAAATGCATGATAAGTACAAAAGGCTTAACATCAACCAAGTATACGAGGTATCTGCTTGTAATAAACAAGGCATATATGCTCACTATAACGACCAAATATGCCATTTGATACTGGACAAATGCTCAATGGAACCAACCTAACAACCAGATAACGAAAAGCAAGGCGTCTGCTTGAACACTAGACAAATGCTCACTGCAACCAACCTAACAATGAAATACAGAAAAGCAAGGCATCTGCTTGAAAACTAGACAAATGCTCACTGCAACCAACCTGGCAACCAAATTCAGAGAAACAAGGCATAAATGTTTAAAGCGGGAGTTAAGGGCACAGGTTAACAACACCAGGCATAACAGGTGGTATTGATGAAATTGCACTGCACAGTTCATACTTGCACATAATGAACATCACATTGTGAATAACTGAAAGAAACAAGGCATTCATGCTCACTGTAACAACCAACTATAGCCATTGAAAACTGGACAAATACTCAATGCAACCAACCTAACAACCAGATACAGAAAAGCAAGGCATCTGCTAGACAACTAGACAAATGCTCAATTTAACACTGCATGATTATCGCATGGCAAAAGCTACTACAACAATGGGTACGAGACGGCTAGCTAGAAAAGGTATGATTTGCTCATAGGATGTTGCCTCATCTGTCATTGATGGGCTCCTTTCACTTGGGATATGAGGTGCCCAGGGTGCGCTCCCTGATGTCGCAGATGGGACGTTTCCCCTTGTAACAGCCGTAGTGTGTGCCATTATCTTGGTGGATGAGATCTGACTTTGGAGCTAAGGATCCCAAGCCACCGCCATAGAACGTTTCCTTCAGAAATGACAAAAGGGGCTCGATGGCGTAGAAGGATCGCAAATCCATGACCGCGAGGCGGAGGAGATCAGCGGCGGGGCCTTTGAAGAGATCGATGGCGGTTGAACCAGAGGCGTTGCCGGTGGACCACTTAACTTGTGACATGGCCCGAGTGAAGCCGGTGATGTTGACGAGCTTGATGCCGTAGCCGTCTCTCCTGAGATACAAGAATACATGAGCTCGCAGACTTGAAGCCTTCGGCATGGCAACGTAGGCATCGTCCTCACCGGCTCCCACGGCAAGGTGTTCATCCGGGATCGAAGGGTCGGCGCGGACGACGCCCACCTCGCCAGCGTACGGCGGAGAGGCCATGATAGACCTCTTTTTGCTCGTACACTCCTCGAGCTCCACGAGAGATGTGGTCGGGCTGATTAGGCTGCGACTCTCTGGAGTACGAGATGGAGATCTGGGGAAAGGGAAACCGCCGGCCTCATCTAAAAACTCAGGGCGGCGGGGGCGAGCTAGGGTTCAAGCGGGGGTGGAAGGGGGAGGGGGTGTTGTGTGGACGGGGGGGGGGTGTTTGCGGATGTGCCGCCGCTGCTGAAAATTTTAGTAGTAATGGTGTGGGTGGAGATGGTGGTGGACGAGGGATGGCAATGGTTGAAACGCCTCGGCAGCTGAAATTTTACTATAGGGTCGGTGTGGTGGACGAGGAAGGGCGGCATGCAGTTGAAATACCGCTTCCACTTAAATTTTGGTAAAGGAACTGGGCGGGAGCAACCAAGATCGCACACGGTCCTAACATAATAAAGTGTGTACGTTGTAACGAAATGCCGTGCCGCGAAACCACGAATTTTTGCATCCCTCAAGGCGGGTAGCTCTTTCAGAGATTTCTCAAGGCAGGTTCATCTCACATGGTTCATCCTCAATTTCAGTCGCAGACGTGAAATTCGTCCTAAATTTCCACATGCCCACAAACAGATGACACAAACATTTGGCAAATTTTCACCACAAAATGACTTATTTTGCAGCGGATTAGTTAACATTAGTTCATACGATCAGTAATTTACAAACAGTTCGTCAATTTACATGAAGATGAACTACACAAAATATTCACTACGCCATGGAAGCATACAAACGCTGCGCCTCCACCGTCGTCATGACCTTCCTCGGCTCAGAACGAGTATTCAGAGGAGCTCGTCAAGTTGATGAGTTCCACTGGTTCCACGGCGGAGACCGGCGGGGCTACCTCGGTTGGAGCAACCGCGGCGCCTCTCTCCAGGTCTGCCGTTGTCGACGAAGATGTCGTGGTGTCCACGTGGGCCATCGGGATACAGACGGGCGCCACTCTCGCTAGAGCCGCGTCCCTGGTCGCCATGGTCGTTGTTGCCAGGGCTGCTGCCGCAGCAGCAAGGCCTGCACTGGCCTCCAACGCGGCTAAGAGGCATGCGGCGGCCTGCTCCGCCGCCTTCTGGTCCTGCTCTCGCCTCTTTTTGCCCTCTGCATCTGAGTTCCGCTTCCCCTTCGCACTCTCCCGCCGTTTCTGCCGCTTTAGATCCCTAGCCGCGTTGCGGATGGCATCCGCAGATGCGATAGATTGTTCCACACCGGCACTGAGACGACGCTCGTCCTCGTTGCGCAGGAATGCATTGAGGCCCGATTCCTGGACGGATAGAGCGATGGCCATCTGCATCCGACGCTGAAACTCGGGGTCGTCGGCGGCGGCGGCCGCGGCAGATGACGGTTGACCGTTGACCGACATGGAGGACAGCGCGTCGGAATCCTCTATCCCGTCGTCGTCGGCCGCGACAGTTGGCAGTTTGCCGTTGCCCGCCATGGCGGCCAACGCGTCGGGATCCTCTATCATGTCGTCGTCCAACACTATCAAGACTGCGCCATGCACATCCCCATGGTTGAGCACCGGTTCCATTTGGTGTGTGTGATGGTGGTGGCGAGCTATCGGCGGAAAAATTAGCTGTTAGTCGCCGCCGGCGAGATCTTTTGTAGGTCACTGTCGGGTTTGGGTTTTTACTGTGCACATTACCCCTTTGCACTGGCGGACGCTTGCGGTTGCCACCACTAGGCAAGGCCAATTTCGCTATGTACGAGCATCGGACACGGTTAGAGTAGCACACTCATGCCTGTTGAGGATACAATCGCATACGGTTGTTTCGTCAGTTTGGTTTGCTATTTTACATAATACTAGCATCTTTGGGATAAACGACAAAACCCCCCACAAGAGAGGGTCAAAACACAACCACGCCCGCTAGTGGCCCAAATATATACTCCCTTCATTCCTAAATATAAGTCTTTTTAGAGTTTAAAAAAAGTCTTTTTAGAGATTCCAGTACTAACTATATATGTACGGAGTAAAATAAGTGAATCTGCACTCTAAAGTACGTATATACATATATATATACATACATACATACATATATATATATATATATATATATATATATATATATATATATATATATATATATATATATATATATATACGAACATGGTGTTGTCATGTTTAAATTCGCAATGCGTAACTTTAGTGTGTGGCACGTGCTGCATATGTGCATGCCTAAAAGTGTGGAATGTGAGAGAAAAGGGTTTCATGACAAACGTAGGGTGTTGCTCCCTACACTATTTGCCGGAGGATGGGGTCCTATGAACACATGACCTGGTTCAAACTTTGTCACACATTTATCCATGTATGACTTTTCGTAAGACAACCAAGAGAATTTATACCTTAATTTGGCCAAACCATCACATATTGTTGTCGGACAAGAGGGATATATAGATCGCGTGGTCCCACGAGTTGGCGCGCCGTCGAAGATCAGTTGAGCGAGGCTACAAGAACACCATCCCCCTGCATATGGAAAAATGTATATGCGAAAATGGTGTGGTCCGGTGTTTCAATTAATACACAATGCACAACACTAGCTATGATGTGGCATGCACCTAGCTGAGATAATTGGACATATATACCCCCCTTAAGATTTGTTATATATATACTACCTAGCTAAGTCGTTATGGACATATATGTAACGTTCCCCTCCCCCCACCCCACCCCCCACACACATGACATGTAGCAGGGTGACGTTCCAGCGTTGTCAGTCAAATGGATGATATATAGCGGCCCATCGATATATAAGCGTGTCGTCGAAAACTGCACAATGGAGGCATGCATGGTCCACACACACACACACAAAACACACACACACACACACACACACACACACACACACGCACGCACACACGCACACGCACACACACACCGTCACCCATCCTTGGCCTTCCAGCGTTGTCAGTAAAAGGAATGACAGACCCTAAGGGCCCACTGATAGGTTTGTCGTCGGAAACCGCACAATGTAGGCACATGGTCCACACACAGGCATGGATTCACACACACACACACACACACACACACACGCACACACGCGTGCACGCGCACACACACACGTGCACACACACACACACACGTGCACACACACACACACACACACGTGCACACACACACACACACGCACACACACACACACACACACACACACACACACACACACACACACACACACACGTACGTCAACGATCCTTGACATTTTCAAAACAGCAAAAGAAAATCATGGATATTTCAAAACAAGGATCTGGCCTTCCAGCTTTGTCAGTAAAAGGCATGACAGACCCTAAGGGCCCACCGATAGGTTTGTCGTCGGAAACTGTCGTGGTTTTGTCATGGCATGATGTCCTCGTGAGAGAACTTAGGTGTGAGGCCAACGCAACTAGGTGGCGGCTTGAGAGGGGTTGATCGGAATCGAGAGACGCGAGTTTACCCAGGTTCGGCCCCTCCGATGGAGGTAAAAGCCTACGTCCTGCTTTGTGTCTATATTGATGATGATGACGATCTCGATTACAAGGGTGCGGAATCGCTACCTCTAATCTCGAGAGCCTCTAATCTGTCTATCTCTAATGACTTGAAGTTGTCCCTCTAGGGGTGCTCTACCCCTCCTTATATAAGTGAAAGGGGTAGGTTTACATGTAGAGTCCTACTAGTAGTAGGATTAGGACTAGTCTCTCTTGAGTCCTAATCCGGGTCTTGTTTCTCTTGTAAGGAAATCCTTCCTCTCTTTTGGGCCTTCTCTGTGAGCCGCCTGGCGCCGGCTTACACGCTGGGCCTTGGGCCTGGTCGTCCTGTGACCCGGTAATAGAGGTGACCTATGAGCCGCCATACGATGGGCCGGGTCATACCTCCTGCCGGGTCATATCTCCTGCCGGGTCACCGATGAGTCGCCAAGCTCGGCTGGCGCAGCAGTGAGTCACCGAGTCCCGGCCGGGTCATACTTCTGGCCGGGTTATACCGCCGGGTAATATCCCCGACATTAGCCCCCAGGTTGGCTTGAATTTATTCATGGTAAGCTCCTGAAATAAGAATAACAAATATGTTAAAGGACTGGCTTGCTCCACTGGCCGGCTTAATGAAGTAGCTCCTTGAAGATCCGGGTTCCTTCATATTAACGAGCCGTCTTCCTAATCATATTGCAGGTCCATGTCCTTTGCAAAATATTGGGAATAAAACACCCATATGTCGTTGAGTCGGACGCCAATGCTTTGGCTTGATGAAATTATTGGAGATAAGAAAACCATATGAAGTTGAGCCGGTCTTTCAATGCTTCCGCTTGATAAAAATATTGGGAAATAAAAATTCGTCCATTGTTAAACCACTTCAACCTGTGAAGCCGGGTTGTTTATATAGAATCTGCCGGGTTATGATTTTTTGATAATGCCGGGTCAAGATCGTTGTGACGCCGGGTCAAACAAGCGGACTCCAGTTGATTTGATAAATAAATAAATCCGTGTGATGCTGAGCCGGCTTTCAATGATTCAGCTCCACCAAAACATGAGACCTAGCTCACTCAAAATTGATAGCTTGAAGACGTTCTTCTATTTTTTATCTCCATATTACGTGTAGCCCCCAAGCTCCAAGTTTATCCATGATGACTTGGTGCTTTGAAAATAATATATTGGACTGTGTAGCCCCCAAGTTCCGGGTTGTCTTGCCTGCAGCAGCCTGGGATTTGTAATTATCTTATACTTATAAAACTTCAGCCAGTGTAGCCCCCAAGTGCCGGGTTGCTTTGCCTGCAACAACCTGGGACTTTGAACTTGGTGTTGAATGTTGTAGATATATAGCTTTGGAGAAAATCCGGGTTGTCATCTAAGTCGCCCGATGTGGTTGAATGACTTGAATTTCACATGTGTAGCCCCCAAGGGCCGGCTCATCAGTGTGTGATGGGCCGGGTCTTCAATTTGGACCTCATAATCTGTTTAGACAGCTGAATACTGTAGCCCCCAAGGGTCGGCTCAGTAAAATAATACTGGGCTGAGACTTAGAAAATGATTGAAGGCCGGCTCATCTCCCTGAGATAACCGGGTTCGTTGATAATGTGATGAGTTGAAAAGCAACTTGCATTAGCCCCCAAGTGCCGTGGTGCATGCTTGCAGCGACATGGGACTTGCATACTTGATATAATCTGGACTTGAATAATGTAGCCCCCAAGTGTCGGGTCGTCTGCCCGCGGCGACTCGGGACTGTGTGATAATAATATAACTCATCATAATTTGTTGAATGAATCCTTGACCGTGGTTGTAACCCGGTATTTTGTCGAATATCCTGGAATAATGCCTTTACCCTTGAAAATGCAAATCCCTGCTCGTGGTTGCGGTGCAACCCGACAAATACATGTCTGAGAAATCCATGAGTGCTGTAGTATACTACAGAGCACAGGTTGAAGAAATCCAAGAGCCGGTCAATTAAATGACACGGCATTATAACTGATAGGGCGGCTCTTCAAGAATAATCAATTTTCCAAGCTGGCTTGAAAAAACCCCAATCATTTAATACTGGTTATGATAAACCATGATAAAGATCCAGCCATGTTGGCTATTAAAGATCTATTTGTTCCTGCAGAGGTTACGATGTAACCCGGTTTGGTGACCGGCTTTCCGCAGCATAAACAAATATGGATATGCATGTATGATGATGCATGATATGATGATGCAATGCAGGATGATGTAATGCAAGATGCAATGTATGGCCATAGCCATCTTTCTTCACACTTAATAGCAGCTTATCTTAGGAGACAAGACCTGCAAAAACAAACAAGACAGAGTATATTCTGTATCGTTGTGAGGGCGGCTTGAAAAGCACAACCCGGAGATGTTAAATCCTTGATGAGCTTGCCTTTTCTTTTTGTTTCCGAAAACTCATATGCCGGCTCTCCTGGGTGAACTCGCTGTTTGAACTCTTAACAGTACAGGGTCTCTAGTGAGAGTGACCGTCAACTCCTTTGAGCGACTCAGGGTCTCTAGGCGAGATTAACTGGTAAGAGCACAACGAACCAGAGAGAGGCACAACAGGGCATGAGTACCCCCAGGGCCCATAAGCTACCTCTCACGTGACATAAATCCGTCGTTTGAACCTTAAACAGTGCAGGGTCTTTAAAAGAGTAACTGTTTAAGAGTACGAACGGGCCACATAGCGGAGAGTCGGCAACAGATGGGTGAGTTTATCCTCGCTTTCTGTAAGCCGGCCCTCACGTGACAAGATCCGCCGGTTGAACCTTGACCAGTACAGGGTCTCTAGTGAGAGTGACTGCCAAATACTTTGAACAACTCAGGGTCTCTAGTCGAGATTAACTGGCAAGAGTTCGGCGGGTCACCTAGCAGAGCAGCAGCAGCATACATGCAGGTTTAACTCAAACTTGCGGTGGCTGAAGAGCCGATCAAGAGGGTGTGTAAGCTAAACCCGGTGGGTTGGAAGCCCCCAAATGACCTTGTTGACGGAGTCAACTTTTGGGTATACAACCCGGCCTTACGGTGGCTGAAGAGCCGATCAAGAGGGTGTGTAAGCTAAACCCGGTGGGTTGGAAGCCCCCAAATGACCTTGTTGAAGTATCAACATTGTTGCACCATCTTGTAAGCCGCATCTTGTGTGAAGAAATAGCAGAAGCCCCCAAGCTGAACGGTGCATCATGGCGGCTCGTCTTCTTGGGTAACTTTTAATCCTTCCGCCAATAATGTAGCAGCCCCCGAGATCGGGTTAACTTCCTTGCAATGACCCGGAGTTCTCGTTGAAAATGACCAAATGTGTCGAGCCATGTCTGTAGCCCCTGAGTCTTAAGTTGACTCGAAGAGGCAGCTTGAGAGTCTCCACTGAACGTTGAGGTTGACCGTGGCGGGTTATAGACGATCCCGTATGAATTGTTTCAATAATCCGGTCGATGGTTCGTCCCGGCTGGTTGTTGAAGTTAACCAAACTGCAGTGGCGGCGACTTGTGCGCCTGTCCGTTTGGGCGGCTCGTCTAGACGAACACTGCCCGATATGCTGATGTAGATCAGACTGCGGGCGGCGTCTTGCGTGCGTCTGTTGGGCGGCTCGTACAGGCGAGTACTGCATCGATATGTTGATGTAGATCAGATCGCGGGTGGCGATTTGCGCGCGTCCGTTGGGCGGCTTGAACGGATAAGCACAACACCAGCATGTCAATGTAGATTGGACCGCAGGGCGGCGACTCATAAGCGTCCATTGGGCGGCTCGTACTGGTGTATGCGGCCCCTGGCGTGTTGATGTAGACATAGAAGTCAGCCGCGGCATTTGAAGACGGCGCAGTCGCGAGAGACGGCCGCGGCGTTGTAAGCCGGTGCGGTCGCGAGAGACGGCCGCGGCGTTGTTGGCCGGCGCGGTCATGAGAGACGGCCGCGGCGTTGTAAGCCGGCACGGTCACGAGAGACAGCCGTGGCGTTGTCAGCCGGCGTATTGATGTAGACCCGACCGTATGAACGGCGGGTTGTACGCATCCGTCCATTAGCTTGTCGTAGCGCATATGCGGACGCGGCCTCCGATGAAGGCGCGCGAGGACCGGACCGTACTCTGGCCATGAACTAATCAACCTGATTCTTTCTGTTGGAAGAAATACGGACACCGGTGCTGTGCTTCAGAGGAAAAACAACAGAAAGGTGTCCGTATTTAACGCAGGTCGGGGCGGTCGATGCTGTCATGGGCTCTCAGTCATCTCTGCGGCGGAGCACAGCCGTGCCCACCACGGTCGTCGTCACGCACGTGCACGTCCTGCCGCAGACGATCCCCGCATACGGTCGTTGTCACGCACGTGCGGTTTTTTTTTTGCAGTGGCGGTAGCGGCTATCTCGTGTTTTGACTTGCTGACGCTATTAAGCCCCAGATTGAGCCGCCGGCTCGGCAAAGCGGACAGCGGCTGTGGTAGGTGCAGCGGAGGCGAGGCTGAGCCGGCCGGGATGCGACGGCGGGTGAGAGAGGCGAGAGGAGCCACGGCTTGCGGAGGCGACCCGAGCAATGCGGCGAGGCGGCGGCCAGGCGGGGCGAACGCTCGGGATCGACCCGGCCGGTGCGGCGAGCGAGCGGGGCGGAGCCGGCGTACGGGGGCATAGCGGCGGGGCGGCGAGCTACCGGAGCGCGGCGGGGCGCGTGGGGCAGCGAGTCGCCGGAGCACGGCCGCGCGGCCGTGGGGGCGAGCCGGCAAGGGCGCTGTGGGGCGGCCGTGGAGGCGAGCGGAAGCGGAGACGGCCGGCGGCGGAAACGTGGTGGCAGAGGCGAGTGCAGCGAAGTGCAGCGGAACTGGCGGCGTGCGGAGGCGGCTCCAGAACCAGCGATGGCAGAGGCGAGACCGAGTCGGCCACGGCGACGCGGGCGAGACGAGACCGAGCCGGCCTCGACGCCGCGGGCGAGGCGAGACGAGCCAACCACCGCGCGGCGGGCAAGGCGAGATCGCGGCTGTTGTCCCTTTTTTCCGCAGTGGCGCGCGAGTGGGCGAAGCGGGAGCCGGCCAGCCATGGCGAGGCGGAGTAAAGGGTGCTTCAACAAGCAGCCGGCTCGGGCGAGGGCGACTCAAGGCGGGGTGAGGGTGAGCCACGGTGGAGATGGGCACGCAGAGGCGGCTCAAGGCGAGCGCAGCGAGATGAGGCGGCGTCGACAAGCGAAGCACCGGCTCGGTGGTGGTTTGAGGAAGGGCGGTCACCGGCGGGAGTGGGAGAACCGGTGGGCCTAACGCGGGGCGGCTCGCGGGAGCAGTGGCGCGGGGGCGGCGACTCGCGGGAGCGGTGGCGTGAGGCGGTGACTCGCGGGAGAAGCGGCGCGACAGAGGCGGAGGCGCGGCCGCGGCTCAGCCACGGCAGAGGCCGAGCGCAGCCAGGTGCGGGAGAAGCAGAGTCTGCGGCGGCGGCCCAGCCCCGGCAGAGGCGGGCGCGGACGGAGGCAGGGCATGGAGGCGGAGGTGGATGCGGCGGCTCGAGGCCACGGCGTTGGAGCAGGCGGCTCGGACGCACAGACGCGTGCGGGTGACCCGGCCGACATGGCAAGGGGTCGGGCCAGTTCGAATGCACTACGGAAACAGAGGCGGAGACGACTCTGCCACGAGCTGGCGAGTCTGAGCTCGCAACTTTTTCCAAGGTCGTGGTCCCCTTTTCTTCTTGTTTATTGTGAAACTTGACCAACGGAGCAGCAAGACACACCACGATGCATGTTCTGCATGCAGGCGCTCGCATCCACCGGCCGCGCGGACAAATTTGTTGTCGGATGACTTTTTGTTTGACCGGCTCGATCTAAATCTGATGCGTGCTGCACTGATGCTAACTGTTGTGGGATCCGATCTGTTGCGACCTGTGATTGAACACGCGGACAACCTCCTCTGTAGTCAACGCGCACCTCACGCAAGGGCAGGGCCGTCGGACGCTGTGATGGATTTTTATTTTTATTTTCGCCTAGCAGCAAACTTGAAGTAGACATCGTCGTAGAAGATGGATCCTGATTCTACCGGCTTTGGCCACGTGCCCGAGTAAAGATGGAGGCGAAAAAGCCTGCCGTTTTACCAAGATCTGGATGGTGATGGAAGTTGATGCTAGTGGATCACCACGTACAAGCATCGTTGTAACAACTCTCTTGATCCCTCTTGTAAGATCGGAGTTGAAGTAGATTCTTTCGGACCGGCTCATCTTGATCAGGCCAATTGCGAGCTTCTCAGTTCCTGGAGAGCTCCCTTCAAGAACACAACACCACCGTGCACCTGCCCCACGGTGGGCGCCAACTGTCGTGGTTTTGTCACGGCATGATGTCCTCGTGAGAGAACTTAGGTGTGAGGCCAACGCAACTAGGTGGCGGCTTGAGAGGGGTTGATTGGAATCGAGAGACGCGAGTTTACCCAGGTTCGGCCACTCCGATGGAGGTAAAAGCCTACGTCCTGCTTTGTGTCTATATTGATGATGATGACGATCTCGATTACAAGGGTGCGGAATCGCTACCTCTAATCTCGAGAGCCTCTAATCTGTCTATCTCTAATGACTTGAAGTTGTCCCTCTAGGGGTGCTCTACCCCTCCTTATATAAGTAGAAGGGGTAGGTTTACATGTAGAGTCCTACTAGGAGTAGGATTAGGACTAGTCTCTCTTGAGTCCTAATCCGGGACTTGTTTCTCTTGTAAGGGAATCCTTCCTCTCTTTTGGGCCTTCTCTGTGAGCCGCCTGGCGCCGGCTTACACGCTGGGCCTTGGGCCTAGTCGTCCTGTGACCCGGTAATAGAGGTGACCTATGAGCCGCCATACGATGGGCCGGGTCATACCTCCTGCCGGGTCATATCTCCTGCCGGGTCACCGATGAGTCGCCAAGCTCGGCTGGCGTAGCAGTGAGTCACCGAGTCCCTGCCGGGTCATACTTCCGGCCAGGTTATACCGCGGGGTAATATCCCCGACAGAAACCGCACCATGTAGGCACATGGTCCACACACACGCATTGGTTCACAGACACATACACACACACATGATCGATCCTTGACATTTTCAAAACAGCAAAAGAAAATCATGGATATTTTCAAAACAAGGATCTCAAGATTTATTTAGCCGGAATGACATATCAATACAGGCATTTTATTTATGCCTATAGTGATCGTATCACACCGCCTAAATGAATCTTAAAATCTAGCAACTTCCCAACCGGTCACCCATCCTTGACTACTCCACCGAAAGCACGCTTAACTTCTGAGTTCCATTCGACTGGTTTACGGGCTGGGAAGCTACATCTTGCTGGCAAGAGTTGCCTCCTATCATTTACAAGGCGTGCCCCGATGGGCACCTGGTGGGACCAGATACGTATCGCAGACGTTTCTGGTAGTACTAGAAACCGTGTGCGATGGTGACATCTTGCTGATGATGACGTCTTGCTCATGCTTGATGGCGCGATGCCGCTTTTGCGTGCTCTCTGGCCTATTCCGTCTCGTCCTCGTCGTCCAGAAAGTTGATGACGGGGCCGGTGCTTCGGCGGGAAACCGATTGGGGGAGTGGCGGGAGACCGATTGGGGCAGTGGCGGGAGAAGTGTGTTTGGATAGAACATCATTTTAATACAAATTGGATAACTTATGAAAGAAGGAAGCTCGAGCTAGCACGACATGCACACACCATGCTTACACACGGACGAGCTTCAGACGGGCGTATAGAACTGCTTTAAATTATTCATGGTTCGTTTAGTTTTTTGTATACTACACTAATTAAGTTTCTAGACATTTAATGTGCATAATTCAAATTTCAACTAAAAGAACATGCTTCGTGTCACCAAAATGGGTTGAAAAAAAGATATTTGTGTCCTTGGGTTCCATGTTTAGGTCCCATGCAATGAACGCGAATGGATTACAAACATCTCGGAGTCATGACGAGGCCACAAACATTGAGAAACTTGGCTTATAAATCATAATAAATCCAAAACTCGTTTGAAATTCTTGAAACTTACCTGGTGTCATGACACGGCACTTATACGACATGATAATTTTTTGTCCAATTTGGGACAAGTCTCTTGCACACCAAAACTTCTCTCAAGAACCATCATTGTTTCGATACGGAACATGTCACCTATGTGGAGGGAACGACATTCGATGTCTCTTCTTGCGTTGATATTTTTTCCACATGCAACATAGACTAATACAAGTGTGATGGTAAAATGTGGAATTATTCACGGCTCGTTTGGGGCCCATTATACATTAATTGAGCTTTTCTATATCCATTTAATGTGCATAATTCAAATTTGAACTACAAGCACATGCTCCAGGGCACCAAAATGGGTTACAAAATCATTTATATGTCCTTGGGTCCCAGTTTAGGTCCCATGCAAAGATTAAACACATCTCGGTATCGTGAATAGGACGTAAACGTTGAGAAACATTGCTTTTAAATTTATTCCCTCCGTTTGGTGCCACGTGTCCAATTTTTTTACTCCCTCCGTTTCTTTTTAATTTGCATATAAGATTTGGTCAAAGTCAAGCTAAACATAGTTTGACTAAATTTATACAAAAAACATATCAACATCTACAATGCTAAGGTTATATAGTATGAAAGTTAATTTGACGATGCATCTAATAATATTGATTTTAATTATAAATATTTATGTATTTTTCCTATAAAGCTAGTCAAACTTTACAAATTTGAATTTGACCAAATTTTATATGCTAACTAAAAACAAACGGAGGGAGTACGGGTGCCGTGCATGTAGCTGCAGGTTGATGACAAGACGCATGCGAGCTTTCTGCCGCGTAGGATCGGCGGGACGCGTGCGAGCTGTCCGCCGCGCAAGCTTGACAGGATGCGTGAGTGTTGTCCGCCGTGCATGCTCGATGAGACGCATGAGAGTCTACTGCGCATGTGAAAGCACAACTTCTCCCTAGGTGCTTTTGGTAATTAATAACAACATATATCTCATTGGACTAATGTTTCCACTAAGTATATTTCAGGAAAAAGTTCAATGTTTGATTGGCTAAAGATTATGAGGAGACCCCAAGATGCAAGGAATGGGATTGGATAAGCTACAAGCATGAAGACTCTACATTTTCCTTTGTGAGAAATCACTTTGAGTCCATAGGAAAGCCAATACTATCAAAAGGGGGTGAGGTAATGATGGTGAATGAAATGCTCAAGTGATCAAGTGTTAGTCACCAAAAACACCCACAAGCTCTCCCACAAATATTCTGTCATAGAGCCTAACACTCAAATTCGGTGTCACCAACTTTCCATATCGGCTACACCGAGTCTAAAACCCAGACAGAAGCCCTAGCCAAGAACCACTACTCGGTACTACCAACATTCCCTTTCAGTGCCACCGAAACCAGTGACCAACTTCCTGATTAGCCATTTCCTTGATTCGGTCCCACTGAGGTTTGCAAATCGGTCTCACCGAGAAGTTGGTCCAACTCTCTGTTAACCCATTTCTCCAAATCGGTCCCACTGAGTTTGAGAAATCAGACTCACCGAGATTTGGTAACTGCCTAGGTCACCCATATCGGTACCACCGAGTACCCATATCGGTCTAACCGAAAAGCCTAAAGTTGCCACATTTTGAACAAGTCGGTGCCACCGAGTTTCACTTCTGTTCCACCGAGTTGGGCAATAATGTTGTAACGGTTGGATTTTTGGAGATGCCTATATATACCCCGCCACCACATCCCACTCGCAAGAGAAGCACTCAGAACACACACCCACTTGCCATATCCAATTTTCTGAGAGAGAACCACTTATGCTTGTGTTGAGGTCAAGATCATCCACTCCAACCATATGGATCTTGATTTCTAGGCTCCCCAAGTTGCTTTCCATCCAATCAATCTCTTCTACCCAAGCCAAATATGTGAGAGAGTGATTGAGTGTTGAGGAGACTATCATTTGAGACACAAGAGCAAGGAGTTCATCGTTACTATCAAGCCTATTACCTTTTGGAGGGTGGTGCCTCCAAGATTGGTTAGGTGTCGCTTGGGAGCCTCCTGCTTCGTGTTGTGGAGTTGAACCAAGAAGTTTGTATGGGCAAGGAGATCGCCTACTTCGTGAAGATCTACCCATAGTGAGGCTAGTCCTTCGTGGACGGAAGCTACTATGGAATAGTCAAGGTTGCTACTTCGTGGACCCTTTTGGGTGGAGTCCTCCGTGGACTCTCGCGACCGCTACCCTCCGTGGGTTGAAGACTCCATAAACGTGGACGTACGATAGCACCACCTATCGGAACCACGGGAAAAATCTTCGTGTCTTCAAATTGTGTTTGATCTTCCTACCCTCATCCTTTTACATATGCTTGTCCTTACTTTCCACTGCAATACTCGTAGTCATGCATGTGTAGGGTGAACTTGACTTGTGCGAATTGCTAAAATTTGCCCACCACTAAAACTGGGAAAAGGATAGATTTTTATTTGGTCAAGTAGTCTAATCACCCCCCTCTAGACATACTTTGGATCCTACAAGTGGTATCAGAGCTTTGGTCTCCATTGCATTGGTTTCACAACCTATGAGAGTATGGCATCTAGTTAGGGAAACTATCACCGTAGAGGTCCATATTTCGATGGTACAAACTTTGCTAGTTGGAAGCATAAGATGAAAATGCATATTCTTGGTCATAACCCCGCGGTATGGGCTGTTGTTCATGTTGGCTTGCAAGGTGAATTCTTTGGTGATGGAAAGGAACCGGATCGTGAAGCGACCGTGGAAGAATTGAAGATGTTGCAATACAACGCTCAAGCATGTGACATTATATTCAACTGCCCATGCCCCGAAGAATTCAACAAAATCAGTCGTCTTGAGAATGCAAAGGAAATTTGGGACACTTTGGTTGATATGCACGAAGGTACCGAATTCGTTAGGGAATCTAAGTTGGATGTGCTTCAAAGTCAACTTGACAAGTTCAAGATGAAGGATGGTGATAGAGTTGCGGAAATGTACTCTAGGCTTGCTCTCATCACCAATCAGATTGTCGGCTTAGGAAGCGAATAAATGACCGACAAATTCATCATCAAGAAGATCCTTAGAGCCTTGGATAGAAAGTATGACACCATGTGCACATTGATCCAAATGATGCCAAACTACAAAGATCTCAAGCCTACAGAGGTCATTGGAAGGAATGTTGCTCATGAGATGTCACTTAAAGATAAGGAAGAACTTCACACCAAGTCAAGCGGTGCTTACAAAGCTACAAGCGACACTCCCGCTACATCAGGTGATAACCTACAAGCAGTGCTTACAAAGTCAAGCGACACTCCCGCTCATGAGATGTCACTCAAAGATAAGGAAGAACTTCACAGCAATTCAAGCGATGCTTACAAAGCTACAAGCGACACTCCTGCTACATCAAGTGATAAACTTGTAACCAATGAAGAGATAAGCCTCATGGTCAAGTGATACGTCTCCATCGTATCTATAATTTTTGATTGTTTCATGCCAATATTATACAACTTTCACATATTTTTGGCAACATTTTATAAGAATTATTGGACTAACCTATTGATCCAGTGCCCAGTGCCAGTTCTTGTTTGTTGCATGTTTTTTGTTTCGCAAAATATCCATAACAAGCGAAGTTCAAATGCGATAAAAATTTACAGAGATTTTTTTGGAATATTTGTGAATTTTGAGAATTGGAATCAACGCAAACGGAGGCCCACAGCCCCCACAAGACACTAGGGCGCGACCAGGGGGCCCAGGCGCGCCCTGGTGGGTTCTGCCCACCTCGTACGTCGGTTAGAGCTCTCCTTCGGGTGCAAAGAAGATAGTTTTCGGATAAAACACCCCTCAAAATTTCAGCCTGATCGGAGTTACAGATCTCCGGGAATATTAGAAACGGTTTTTGGCCAGAAAATAGGAACGCGAAACAGAAGAGAACAGAGAGGGAGATCCAATCTAGGAGGGGCTCCTGCCCCTCCGCCGCCATGGAGGCCATGGACCAGAGGGGGAACTCTCCTCCCATCTAGGGGGGAGGCCAAGGTAGAAGAAGAAGGATGGGGGCTCTCTCTCCCTCTCTCCCGGTGGCGCCGGAATGCCGCCGGGGCAAGCATCGTGACGGCGATCTACACCAACAACTTCGCCGCCGTCAACACCAACTCTCTCCCCCTCTATGCAGCGGTGTAACACCTCTCTTCCCTGTTGTAATCTCTACTTAAACATGGTGCTCAAGTCCATATATTATTTCCCAATGATATTTGGCTATCCTATGATGTTTGAGTAGATCTCTTTTTGTCATATGGGTTAATTGTGGTATGATGTTATGGATGTGAGTTGTATGTTGATATGGTGTTGTCCTATGGTGCCCTCCGTGTCGCGCAAACGTGAGTGACGAGGTCACCTACCATAGGTAGGGTCACATACCTCTATGCTAGGACACCCCTGGGGTCCTACAAGTTCATGAAAGTCCTTGGTTCACCTCGACTCTCGGATGAATGCACAAGCTGCAATCGGAATCTAGAAAGTTACTCGGACGTCACTCACCACTCGGCGCCTTTCGGGACACTCGGATAGAAAGGAGCAGGACTGTCGTGGGAGAGGAAACGTTCAAGGGACTTAATACGCCTTAAGTATTGTAAAGACCATGTTACCTGTAACGGCTGTAGTTAACTTAGCACTTTCTAGTTACCTCTGCAGTTACTAGCATTAATGGCCCTAGTGATGTCGCTCGGTTGATGGCGGCGCACCCTATATAAGCTGCCCTCCGACGCCAGAGCAAGGGTTATGAACTCTCTGTAATCATATACCCATACAAGGAAAACACACAGCCCCAGGGCTCGAGACGTAGGACTGTTACCACTTCCGAGTGGGGTCCGAACTCGTAAATTCCGAGTGTGACACTTATTCCATAGCTAGGCTTCCCCCTACTCATTCGTACCCCCCGTACTATTGTCAGGATTACTCCCACGACAGTTCGGGCCCACCGTGGGGCGGAGGGTCTAGCGAATTCCGGCGTAAGCGGATTCAAGCCTTTTCTCATTCACCATGTTGGCACTCGGCGGTGAGATTCTCTTCGGCACCTTGTGTTTCGTCGCCGACGGTTCAGCTTGGTTATACGAGGCATCGCTGGATCCTGACTCGTTCCCCGCACGGGGAGCGTCGCACTTTAGCGCCGTGGCCCACGACGTCCTCTTGCGGCAGCCGTCGGAGCCTTACGGCTCCTCGTCCGTTCTCGGCTCTGGGAGTCACCGCAGGCGCTCCGGCGCTCTCGGTGGCAACGGTGGGTCGAGCATGCCATGGCTCGTCAGTCGGCAGATGCCCAAGTGGCTGTGATCGACTCCGACGAACCCATCGTCGATTTCTTCCCCTCTTCGGGGGACGAATTGTCCGATGAGTCGGAATTCAGAAGCAGCGGAGACGCCGCAGAAGTCATGATGGCCAACACCACCAACAACGGGCCTCCCGGGTACTCTGGGGGTGGTCCTCATAGTCGCGACGGTGACCGTCACGCTGGCGACACAAGCAGCTATCTTCCCCGGCCTCTCACACGGGAGCAACGAGAAGATAGGAGGAGGGACGACGAAGTTCTCCTCACTCCGATCACGGGGACCACTCCGAAGGAGTTGTCTCTGGAGGCTACGCGCATGGACACTTTGGCTGAGCGCGAGCGACTCGAGCGTCTCCAGTAGTCGCTTGACGAGCGCGCAGCACGGGACAGACCGAGTTCTAGCAACTTGAGGCGTCCGCTGTTCCAGAGCAGCCGACCCCCCCCCAAAGTCCCAGTGATGCGCACACTGATAGAGAAATGGCTGCGGCCACTCGGATCGCTGAATCTATTCAGCCGTCTGGGTCAACAGCTGGTGAGGGCATTCGGCAGATCCAAGCTCTGCTGAAGACCGCACTAAAGCAAAATCCGGAAGTTTCGCAGTCGTCACTGCGGATTCCCGGACGGTCTGTGCAGGCGAACACAGTGCAGTCTGCTCACAGTCCGCACGCGTACGGAAAACGCATACGCTCTCCTCCTCCTCCGAGAGGTCCGTACGGGGGGCGTTGGCGAGATGAGCGCGATGTCAGTCGGACCCCGCCTCCGAGAGGGGATTCGTAAGGCAAACGTCCATTTGATGATGGCCGCCACTACGGAGAAGATCGTAATCGGACTCCCCCTCGACCCCGTGGCTACGAGGGAGCTGGTCGGCAGCCTCCGCTGCCCAACGCCAGGTCTACCATCACACAAAGGATGGTAGATAGGAACCGAGTGATCAGAGACCGAGTGAGCGGCTGGGGAACATCGGGTCTCGAGTGCTTCTGCAGGTATATACGAGAAGCCGAGATACCCCCCAATTACCGTTTAGCGACCGGGATCGGAAAGTTCAACGGCGAATCCAAGCCGGAGACCTGGCTCGAAGATTACCGAGTGGTCGTGCAGATTGGGGGTGGTGACGACTTCGTGGCCATGAAACACCTCCCCCTCATGCTCGAAGGATCCGCTCGGGCGTGGTTGAAGCAGTTACCTTCCAGTAGCATCTATTGCTGGGAGGATCTGGCCCGAGTGTTCATCAAGACGTTTGAAGGCACGTACAAGCGTCCGGGTGGTCTGAGTGAGTTGCATCACTGTGTCCAGAAGAGCAATGAGACTCCGAGAGTATATTCAGCGATGGACTACGCTGCATAACACAGTAGAGAATGTCACTGAGCATCAGGCCATTTGTGCTTTCAAGGCTGGTACTTCGTACCGAGAGCTCGTTTTGAAGTTTGGTCGATCGGGAGATCTATCTCTCAGTCGGGCCATGGGAATCGCCAATAAGTATGCCAACAACGAAGAAGAAGACCGCCTCCGAAGTGGCAAAGGTCGAGCAGGCGACACCCAACAGTCGGCTGGGAACGCCGACAAGAAGCAAAAGCGGAAAGCTGATCCTCCGGGAAAAGCAGAAGTGGCGGCTGTTCCTGGCCAAGGGAAGCCGGAGGCTAAGAAAAATAAGAAAAAAATATTGGATTAACAAGAAGAAACCCGAGTATAACTCCGAGGTGATGGATCAGCCCTGCGTGATCCACACGAAGAAAGATGAAGAGGGCAACGTCATTTACCCGAAGCACACCACTCGGGAATGCCGTTTTCTCAAGCATGAGATGGGAAAAGAGACTTCTGTAGAGAAAGACGCCGATGAAGAAGAAGAAGGTAATCCTGAATACCCACACGTCGACAAGGTCTTAAACATGATCTTTGCAGACGTCGAGAGTAAGAGCCAATTGAAGGTCATCAATCGGGAGTTGAACATGGTAGCTCCGACTGCCGTGAAGCACCTTAATTGGACGAAGACTCCTGTCACTTTCGATCAGTCTGATCACCCGGCCCACATAGCCACCCTTGGGAGGCAGGCGCTGGTGGTCAATCCAGGTGTGAATGGGGTCCGACTGCGCAAAGTCTTGATGGATGGTGGTAGCGGACTCAACATAATTTACGCAGATACACTCACTGCGATGGGCATTCCGATGTCCTGACTGAATAAGAGTAATATGCATTTCCATGGAGTCATTCCTGGGAAGAAGGCCGAGTCTCTCGGTCAGATTGCTCTGGATGTTGTATTCGGAGGAGAGAAGAACTTCCGGAAGGAACGCCTAACATTTGAAGTGGTGGACTTTCGGAGTGCCTATCACGCCATCCTGGGTAGGCCCGCCTACGCACGTTTCATGGCCCGACCATGTTACGTCTATCTTAAACTTAAGATGCCAGGACCGAATGGTGTAATCACGATAACTGGTGATCAGATAATTGCCGAGGAGTGCCTCCAGCGGGGTTCCAAAATAGCCAGTGAACAAGTTCTCGCAGCCGAACTTGACGGCTACAAGAAAGCGGTGGATGCTGCAGACTTACTCAAGTCTAAGCGCCCGGCAACAGAATCGGCGTTTCAGTCGGCCGGCGAAACCAAGCAGGTTCACATTCATCCCAACGATCCGAGTGCGGCTCCGACCAACATCTCGACATCGCTTGACGACAAATAGGAAGCCGAGCTCATCCAGTTCCTCCATGAGAACTGGGATATCTTCGCATGGAAGCCATCTGATATGCCGGGGGTACCCAGGGGACTGGCTGAGCATCGACTCCGAGTGGATCCGAAGATCAAGCCAGTCAAAGAGCACTTGCGTCGATCCTCCGTAGAGAAGCGCAAGGCGATTGGAGAAGAGATCGCTCGGCTCCTAGCTGCCAAATTCATTCGGGATGTTTTCCATTCCAAGTGGCTGGCCAACCCAGTGTTGGTGCCTAAGAAGGACAAGTCTCTCCGAAGTGTATCGATTTCAAGCAACTCAATCGGGCCTGCCCGAAAGATCACTTTCCCCTTCCCCGCATACATCAGATAGTAGATTCCACCGCCGGATGTGAATGCATGTTGTTCTTAGATGCGTACTCCAGGTACCATCAAATCCGAATGTATCGACCAGATGAAATAAAAACGGATTTCATCACCCCATTCGGGTGTTTCTGCTACATCACTATGCCATTCGGTCTGAAGAATGCTGGGGCAACGTTTATGCACATGACTCAGAAATGTTTGCAGGAACAAATCAGTCGGAATGTCGAAGCGTACCTGAACGACATCATGGTTAAGTCTAGGAAAGGTTCCGACCTCCTAGCTGACCTCGCCGAGACCTTCGCAAACCTCCGACGCTACCAAATAAAGCTCAATCCTGCAAAGTGCACATTTGGAGTCCCTTCGGGTAAGCTTCTCGGTTTCCTTGTTTCCGTACGAGGGATCGATGCTAATCCTGATAAAATTGGAGCAATCATCCGAATGAAGAAACCTGTCCGATTGCATGATGTCCAGAAAGTCACGAGTTGCCTGGCTGCCCTGAGTAGATTCATCTCTCGTCTCGGTGAGAAGGCTTTACCTCTTTACCGATTGATGAAGAAGTCTGACACGTTCCAGTGGACCCCTGAAGTGCAAGAGGCATTCGATCAGCTCAAGGTTTTGCTTTCCACCAAGCCGGTGTTAGCTGCTCCGGGCAGCCGAGAGCCTTTGCTCTTGTACATCGCCGCTACTAAGGCGAAGCTCATCAAAAGTTTGGATTCAGCTACCGCTGTCAGTTTCATTCGGCAGATCATATTCAGATTCGGAGTTCCGCATGACATCATCACAGATAATGGGAAGAATTTTGATTCAGATGAATTCCATGAGTTTTGTTACTCTCAAGGTACTCGGGTCAATTGTGCTTCCATAGCTCACAGTCGAACGGACAGGCAGAACGAGCGAACGGAATGATTCTTCAAGGATTGAAACCCCGATTGATGAGAGACCTGGAGATTGCTGCTGGTGCGTGGGTCGAGGAATTACGTTCTGTCTTGTGGGGCATTCAGACGACCCCGAATCGTTCCACCAAGTGCACTCCTTTATTCATGGTATACGGATCCGAAGTTGTTTTGCCGAGTGACATTCGCCACAACGCTCCCCGAGTGGAGCTCTATAACGAAGACGAAGCCAAAGTGGCGCACCAGGACGGCCTTGACCTTTTGGAAGAGGAAAGAGAGCAAGCCCTGATCAGGTCAACGCTTTACCAGCAAGACTTGAGGCGTCTTTATGACACACAAGTCAGAAGACGTGCTTTCCAGGAAGGTGATCTCATCCTCCGACTGGATCAGCAGAAGCCACACAAGCTAGCGCCTCCGTGGCAGGGGCCCTTTGTCATCTCTAAAGTTATCAACAATGGAGCTTATCGGTTGTACAACATTGTTGACTATAAGGAAGAGCCCCGAGCGTGGAACGCGGATCTGCTCCGCAAATTCTATACCTAGTGTTAAGACACTTTGGCATCTTTGTAATACACTTCCGAGTGAACCCGATTAATAAAGTATCTACTTTCTCAGTTCTTTGTTAAAACTGTTTGATTCTCCGAGTGAGGATTTCATCCACACTCGGGGACTTAGCTGTGATCCTGTATCACCTAAGTTAGAAACTACTCCGAGTGAAGATTTCATCCACACTCAGGGACTTAGCTGCGATCCTGTATCGCCTAAGTTAGAAACTGCTCCGAGTGAGGATTTCTTCCACACTCGGGGCCTTAGCTGCGATCCTGTATCGCCTAAGTTAAAACAACACCGAGTGAGGATTTCATCCACACTCGGGGGCTTAGCTACGATCCTATATCGCCTAAGTTAAAACTACTCCGAGTGAGGATTTCATCCACACTCGGGGACTTAGCTACGATTATGTATCGCCTAAGTTAGAAACTGCTTCGAGTGAGGATTTCTTCCACACTCGGGGGCTTAGCTACGATCCTGTATCGCCTAAGTTAAAACCACTCCGAGTGAGGATTTCATCCACACTCGGGGGCTTAGCTGCGATCCTGTATCGCCTAAGTTAAAACTACTCCGAGTGAGGATTTCATCCACACTCGGGGGCTTAGCTGCGATCCTATATCGCCTAAGTTAGAAACTGCTCCGAGTGAGGATTTCTTCCACACTCGGGGGCATAGCTGCGATCCTTTATCGCCTAAGTTAAAACTACTCCGAGTGAGGATTTCATCCACACTCGGGGACTTAGCTGCGATCCTGTATCGCCTAAGTTAGAAACTGCTCCGAGTGAAGATTTCTTCCACACTCGGGGGCTTAGCTGCGATCATGTATCGCCTAAGTTAGAAACTGCTCCGAGTGAGGATTTCTTCCACACTCAGGGGCTTAGCTGCGATCCTGTATCCCCTAAGTTAAAACTACTCCGAGTGAGGATTTCATCCACACTCGGGGGCTTAGCTACGATCCTGTATCGCCTAAGTTAAAACTACTCCGAGTGAGGATTTCATCCACACTCGGGGACTTAGCTGCGATTCAGTATCGCCTAAGTTAGAAACTGCTCCGAGTGAGGATTTGTTCTACACTCGGGGGCTTAGCTGCGATCCTGTATCGCCTAAGTTAAAACCACTCCGAGTGAGGATTTCATCCACACTCGGGGGCTTAGCTGCGATCCTGTATCGCCGAAGTTAAAACTACTCCGAGTTAGGATTTCATCCACACTCGGGGACTTAGCTGCGATCCTGTATTGCCTAAGTTAGAAACTGCTCCGAGTGAGGATTTCTTCCACACTCGGGGGCATAGCTGCGATCCTTTATCGCCAAAGTTAAAACTACTCCGAGTGAGGATTTCATCCACACTCGGGGACTTAGCTGCGATCCTGTATCGCCTAAGTTAGAAACTGCTCCTAGTGAAGATTTCTTCCACACTCGGGGGCTTAGCTGCGATCATGTATCGCCTAAGTTAAAACTACTCCAAGTGAGGATTTCATCCACACTCGGGGGCTTAGCTACGATCCTGTATCGCCTAAGTTAAAACTACTCCGAGTGAGGATTTCATCCACACTCGGGGACTTAGCTGCGATCATGTATCATCTAAGTTAGAAACTACTCTGAGTGAGGATTTCATCCACACTCGGGGGCTTAGCTGCGATCCTGTATCGCCTAAGTTAAAACTACTCCGAGTGAGGATTTCATCCACACTCGGGGCTTAGCTGCGATCCTGTATCGCCCAAGTTAAAACTACTCCGAGTGAGGATTTCATCCACACTCGGGGACTTAGCTGCGATCCTGTATCGCCTAAGTTTAAACTACTCCGAGTGAGGATTTCATCCACACTCGGGGGCTTAGCTGCGATCCTTTATCACCTAAGTTAAAACTACTCCGAGTGAGGATTTCATCCACACTCGGGGGCTTAGCTGCGATCCTGTATCGCCTAAGTTAAAACTACTCCGAGTGCGGATTTCATCCACACTCGGGGGATTAGCTGCGATCCTGTATCGCCTAAGTTAAAACTACTCCGAGTGAGGATTTCATCCACACTCGGGGGCTTAGCTGCGATCCTGTATCGCCTAAGTTAAAACTACTCCGAGTAAGGATTTCATCCACACTCGGGAGCTTAGCTGCGATCCTGTATCACCTAAGTTAAAACTACTCCGAGTGAGGATTTCATCCATACTCGGGGGCTTAGCTGCGATCCTGTATCGCCTAAGGTGAAACTACTCCGAGTGAGGATTTCATCCACACTCGGGGGCTTAGCTGCGATCCTGTATCGCCTAAGTTAAAATTACTCCGAGTGAGGATTTCATCCGCACTCGAGGACTTCGCAGTGATTCTGTATCGCCTAAGTTAAAAATCCGCATTTGACAAAAGTGCAAACAAGCATCTAAAATGATCAAGCAAAAGCATTCAAATGTCATGAAGTTCAAAGCAAAAGTGCAGATAATCGGAGCCGCAAAGTCATGGCGAAAGTATCAGTACAGGAGCACTCGGCATTCCGAGGCAAATGTAATTTAAAGGTTTTTCCTGACGATCAATCGGAAGATGGTGGAGATGCTGTGTCAGTGAAGGTGTCCAAGTCGATGACGTCCGCAATCCGAGTGGCAGCTGGCAAGAAAGTCTCCATGAAGTCATCGATCTTGGCATTCTTCTTGTTGACGAACTTCAACGACTTCAGTTTTTCCTCATCCACGTCTCTGTAGTGCACACGAACAAGGGAAAGAGCAATGTCTGCCCCGGCCCGAGCTGCGGATTTCTTCCATAACTGCACTCGGCACAACACATCCTTTAGACGATTGATGAGGACATCCAAGTCACTCGGGAGCTCTTCCTCATGGCCGGTCTCCTTGTCGATCTCCTTGGCGGCCTCACGCAGACGGTTGAGGAAATGGGCTGCCTCCGTGGTGCGCTCGTCTAGGCGAAGCAACGCAAGTGCCGCACTGTCGCGGCGGAATCCAGCACTCGGATCCAGTTCCTTCTCAATCTTGGAAGTTTCTTCTTCCTCATCCGTGCACAGATCTAATGGACATTTGAGGGGTAAAAATTAAGAGGGGGAGCAAGATAAGTTGGAAAGGTTTGAAGTTTGATCAGGCCGAGTGCGTACCTTTGAGCCTCTTGTTCATTTCACCACAGTAGTCCTCCACAAGCTTCTCAAGCTCAGCCTTCTTGGCTGAGACGCCCTTCAGCTTTGCTTCAGCCTCAACAGCCTCCAGGGTGCTCCTCTTGGCGACATCCTCCAACGTCTTCTTCTCCTCCTCCCACTTCTCAAATGCCTTCAGTTTGTCCTCCGCCTCCTTGGCATTCCGACTAGCTTCCTTCTAGGCAAGTGCCAGGTCATTGTCTTTCTTCTCCAAGGCGGTCTTCATGGTCTCTATAGAAATGGAAACCCGCAGTCTCTTAGCAAGCTGGAGATTTTCACTACGTACATCTAGTGGAGTACTTTCAGTCGGACAGGGAAAAGGATCGAACTTAAAGTAATCAGTCGAAATCTGTTTACCTCCGAGTGTCAATTTCTCCTGCTCCTGACGTGCACTCTTGGTCTTCTCAGCTTCGAGGTTGCGACGCTGCTCCTGCACCTCCTCCTCAAGAGTTTTATAGCAAGATCCGATCTCGCACACACCCTACATACGATGTCAACAATAACAAAGAGTATCAGAGCTGGCAATCAGATATAATGTAGAGGTACAATGGCATTCAGATTTTGAGACTGTCGTCGACTGCTTCAGTCGACGGCAGCCTCGGGGACTACACCCAGTGGGTGCGCTCAGCGCGCCCCCACTGGAGAACTATCGGTTCTACACCCCGACGGTCAACGTCGAGAGGCTCTGGTCCATGGCCCATCACCTCATCCTCTTCGACAAGTATCTCACCATTCGGATCCTACTACTTCAACATTCGGATTTTGAGACTGTCGCCAACTGCTTCAGTCGACGGCAACCTCGGGGACTACACCCACTGGGTTCGCTCAGCGCGCCCCAGTGGAGAACTACAGGTTCTACACCCCGACCGTCGACGTTGAGAGACTCTGGTCCATGGACCATCACCGCATCCTCTTCGACAAGTATCTCATCATTCAGATCCTACTACTTCAACATTCGGATTTTCAGACTGTCGCCGACTGCCTCAGTCGACGGTAGCCTCG
Organism: Elymus sibiricus; assembly: GCA_039707655.1. Taxonomy (NCBI): domain Eukaryota; kingdom Viridiplantae; phylum Streptophyta; class Magnoliopsida; order Poales; family Poaceae; genus Elymus; species Elymus sibiricus. Next base: position 310,872,001 of record CM077671.1, read on the forward strand.
GGGACTACACCCACTGGGTTCACTCAGCGCGTCCCCAGTGGAGAACTACATGTTCTACACCCCGACGGTCGACGTCGAGAGGCTCTGGTCCATGGACCATCACCGCACCCTCTTCGACAAGTATCTCATCATTTCGATCCTACTACTTCTACATTCGGATTTTAAGACCGTCGCCGACTGCTTTAGTCGACGGCAGCCTCGTGGACTACACCCACTGGGTTCGCTCAGCGCGCCCCCAGTGGAGAACTACATGTTCTACACCCCGACGGTCGACGTCGAGAGGCTCTGGTCCATGGACCATCACCGCATCCTCTTCGACAAGTATCTCATCATTCGGATCCTAGTACTTCTACATTCGGATTTTAAGGCTGTCATCGACTGCTTCAGTTGACGGCAGCCTCGGGGACTACACGCAGTGGGTTCGCTCAGCACGCCCCCACTAGAGAACTACAGGTTCTACACCCCGACTGTCGACGTCGAGAAGCTCTGGTCCATGGACCGTCACCGCATCCTCTTCGACAAGTATCTCATCATTCGGGTCCTACTACTTCAGCATCCGGGTTTTGAGACTGTCGCCGACTGCTTCAGTCGACGACAGCCTCGGAGACTACACCAAGTGGGTTCGCTCAGCGTGCCCCCACTGGAGAACTACAGGTTCTACACCCCGACGGTCACTACATCCTCTTCGACAAGTATCTCACCATTCGGATTCTACCACCTAAAACACCCAGTGGGTGTACTCCCATTACTAACGTAAACCCATTCGGGGCTCTACGTAAACTCACTCGGAATTCTACAGGATTCTGAGAACATTTTCAACACAAATATTATGTCTAAAGAAGGTACTTACGAGAGTACTTACTCGGACGGTCTCCTCCAGAGCCTCGCCGGCATCGCGGGCCTCCTTCAGTTTGTCATTCATCAACTTCAGTTGGATTAGCGCTTCCTTGCTCGCTCCCACCTGGTCCTCTGGGACGTATTGCAGACCAGCGATGTTGGTCATAGGGGGAGTCGGAGGAGGAGTCCCGAGTGCTGATCTTGCCCTTGAATAAGTTCCTCGGGCCTGAGGCAGCTCCTGGACAGGCGAGACATCTCGCATCATGACGTCCGCGTCAACAGCAGGATTCGATGGGTCTACATGTTCGTCTGCGTCAATCTGGATCACCTCGCACGGCTCTGCAAACAGGCGATAGTCATGCGGAAATGAGCCGAGAGGAGAAACTAAGGATCCAGAATTCACAAATAGGCAAAGCCGAGTGATACCTTTTGATGTTGCTGCATCAGTTTCAGCCTTGTCCTTCCCTAGCGAGGCAGACGAAGTGTCGGCCCTGCATCAAAGTCATTTGGATTGTTTATCTTAATCGGTTAATCACTCGAAATGTCAATCGGCGCGAAGAAACTTACGTGGAGTCCACTGGCACGCTCATCTTGGTCTTGGGCAAGGTCGCCTTTCGGGGTTTGCTGGTCGTGATCTTCGCTTGCTTCGCGGTCTTCTCTGGAGATATGATGGGATCGCTGCGCCCATGCTTCGAAGTCCGAGTGGGAGGGATGCTCGCGGAAGGCTTGGCAGCACCCGGACCACCCATACGGCTTCCACGGACTCCAGGGTCTTGGCGGGCCTTGGAACGGGGCTCGGGAAGCACCTCTTCCGAAGGGGAAGATTCCACCTCATCTCCCGGGTCAGACCCCTCCTCCTCTTTTTCACCGTCGCTTTCATCTTCAGACTCTTCTTCCCCGCCCGAGTCGTCACGGCGCTTGTTGTCGCTCGCCACGTCTGCAGTCGCGTTGGTACCCGCGGGAATCAAGCTCTCCATGTTCGTGTAACCCTGTGGAAACGAAAGTCGCAAGGATCAAAACTTGTCAAAGGGAAATCACATCACTCGGAATTACTAGCATTCGGAGTTTATCTCACTCGGCAGGTGGTTGGCCGAGTACGGCGGCACGAGCCTTGACCCACTGGGGTTGTCCCGAGCTAGATTTATGGCCTTCAATTTGTTCACCACTGCTTTGACGCTAAGCTCTTTCGGGTGAGTGCGAGTGACATCAGTCGGACCCGAGTACTGCCACATGGGATGGGCTCTGGCCTGAAGTGGCTGGATGCTTCTCTGGAAGAAGACCTCCAGTAAATCTAGCCCGTTGATGCCCTGGTTCACTAAAGCTACCAGTGCGATCATGAGCAAATCTACGTCGACCTTCTCCTCCTTGGACACGGTCAGCTTTGGAAGCCGCCGAATGCGTTGGGTGGAATATGGGGGTAGACCCGACTGACCCTCAACGACTAAGACATCATTGCAGTAAAACCATGTGGATTGCCAACCCTTGATTGTATCTGGAAAGTTCAGTGTCGGGTAACTACCTTTGCCCCTCAACTCGATTCCCAAAACCCGCATAACTGAGCTACGTTCGTTTTCTCTTCCGAGAGAGCGGTTTTCTTTACCATCATCATTCGGCAAGTGAACAAGTGTTTGAAAAAGCCCCAATGCGGGTGACAGCCAAGAAAGTTCTCACATAGGGAGACAAAAGCAGCTAAGTACGTGATGGAGTTGGGAGGGAGATGATGCAATTGAGCCCCAAAGAAATCCAAGAAAGCCCAGAAGAAAGGATGAGGCAGAAGCAAAAACCCTCTGTCGATGTGAGTGGTAAGGAGTACCCGTTCGCCTACGCGCGGCGTGGGCTCGACTTCTCCCTTCTCCGCCAGCTGCCAGCTCCCCGGGGCGAGGAGGCCTTGGCTCTCGTACTCCTTCAATCGGCTGGCGGCGACTCGGGGTGCCAACCATTCACCTTGGACGAAGCCGCCCGAGCCGCCTACACTCGAGGAGGGGTCGCGCGAAGCCTTCTTCGCCTTCTCCGCCTTGGCGGTGGAGTTCCTCGACATCTCCAGCGAGAGTTGGTGGCGAATCGGCAGTCCGGTGGTGCTCGCGGAGCTAACAGTGGAGCTACAGTGGAGGTCGGGAGGAGAAAGAGAGGATATCTTCTCCCTACCTCCCCCCGATCCTCTTTTTATACCCCTGTTCGGCTGATTTCCAGTCGTCGGATTTGGAAAGGCGGCAAAATCAATGGACGAGCCCAGATCCGCCAAATCTTCGAGGCAGAGTAGTGGGTATGCGTGGCGAAATTGGCGGCGCGGAAATCGAGGCGCCGCGGCCACCTCCCCCACGCCTCTGACACAACCGTCACAATCATGCGCGCGCGCTTCCCTGCGATTTCAAAATCGTTGAAGATTTTACGATGCCGCGTTTCGACTGGACTCCGCGTTTGCTCGGGCGTTCCGACGTACCAAATTTGACCGAGTGTCTAATGACTGGTCAAACTTCCACCGAGTGGACAAAGTTTCATTGACACTCGGATTGATCTCCAAACACTCCTGAAACCTTCAAATGAAGATCAGGCGAAAGTTCTAATGACGGCATCAAGCTCGAGGATCACCTCTCCCGAGAGTTGATCAATCGTGAACCGAGTGCCCGGGCAGTCCGGGCTGTGAGGGCCATTTGGAAGACATTAAACCTTGAATCGATTGCGGCTCGAACACCGTGATGGAAACGATCCAATCTGTTTTCAAAACGTCCCCGAGACGGTTTCAGCATCACGACATGCAGGTCACTCGGTCCCCTGAGATTCAATCGATTCGGGGGCTACTGACGAGGTCACCTACCCTAGGTAGGGTCACATACCTCTATACTAGGACACCCCTGGGGTCCTACAAGTTCATGGAAGTCCTTGGTTCACCTCGACTCTCAGATGAATGCACAAGCTGCACTCGAAACCTAGAAAGTCACTCGGACGTCACACACCACAAGGCGCCTTTCGGGACACTCGGATAGAAAGGAGCAGGACCATCGTGGGAGAGGCAACGTTCAAGGGACTTAATACGCCTTATGTATTGTAAAGAGAACGTTACCTATAACGGCTGTAGTTAACTTAGCAGTTTCTAGTAACCTCTGAAGTTACTAGCATTAATGGCCCTAGTGATGGCGCTCGGTTGATGACGGCGCACTCTGTATAAGCCGCCCTCTGATGCCAGAGCAAGGGTTACGAACTCTCTGTAATCATATACCCATACAAGGAAAACACACAGCCCCAGGGCTCGAGACGTAGGACTGTTACCATTTCCGAGTGGGGTCCGAACTCGTAAATTCCGAGTGTGACACTTAATCCGTAGCTAGGCTTCCACCTACTGAATCGTACCCCCCGTACTATTGTCAGGATTACTCCCACGACAGTGAGGGATTCCCACTGTAGGGTGTTGCAATATGTTCATGATTTGCCTATGGTGGGTTGCGTGAGTGACAGAAGCACAAACCCGAGTAGGTGGGTTGTTGCGTATGGGAGTAAAGAGGACTTGATACTTAATGCTATGGTTGGGTTTTACCTTAATGAACTTTGGTAGTTGCGGATGCTTGCTAGAGTTCCAATCATAAGTGCATATGATCCAAGTACGGAAAGTGTGTTAGCGTATGCCTCTCCCTCATTGCATATAGCAAGTATCTATTATATTATATTCAATTGCCTAGGGACAATCTTTCTCTTGCGTTACACAAAAAGCTTTCTACTAAGTCATTTACTTTTATTGTTCTTTTATTAAAACAGCACCTAACTTTTATTTCCACGTTCTTTATTATCTTGCAAAGTACTTCTAGTTTTATTCCCGCAAAGTAGTTTCATATTTGTTCTAGGTAAAGCAAGCATTAGCGTGCGTATGATACACTCTATCACACATAAACCATATCCCTTCCTCAAAACAGCCACCATACCTACCTATTATGGCATTTCCATAGCCATTCCGAGATATATTGCCATGCAACTTCCACCGCTTCCGTTTTGATGACTTGAGCATTCATTGTCATATTGCATTACGGGATCGTAAGATAGCTAGCATGATGTTGTCATGGCTTGTCCGTTTTTTGATATCTTTGCTATGCTAGATCATTGCATTCATATAGTCATACTTTGTTCTACTATCATTGTAGTATTGAGTTGTAAGTAAATAGAAGTGTGATGATCATCATTATTCATTATTAGAGCATGCCCCAGTGATGAAAGGATGATGGAAACTATGATTCCCCCACAAGTCGGGATGAGGCTCCGGACAAAGAAAAAAAAAGAAAAAGAAAAAATAGAATAAAAAGAAAAATAAAAAAATGAAAGAAGAAGGAATAGGGGCATGCTAATTCCACACTTGTGCTTCGAAGTAGCACCATGTTTTTCATATAGAGAGTCCTGTGTTGTCAATTTCATATACTAGTGGGAATTTTTCATTATATACTTAGATGCATACCCACTTAGTTTTCATATTGAGCTTTCATACATTTATAGCTCTTAGTGCATCCGTTGCATGGCAATCCCTACTCCTCGCACTGATATCTATTGATGGGCATCTCCATAGCCCGTTGATATGCTGAGTTGATGCGAGACTTTCTTCTCCACTTTTACCCCTTTGAAACCTACCACCATATTCTATTCCACCCATGGTGCTATATCCATGGCTTGCGCTCATGTATTGCGTGAGAGTTGAAAATACTGAAACGCGTTAAAAAGTATGAACCAATTGCTTGGGTGACACCGGGGTAGTACATGATTTATACTTTGTGTTAAGAAGACAGAGCATGACAAGGCTATATGATTTTGTAGGGATAGCGTTATTTAGCCTTGATATCTTGAAAGACATGATTGTTTGTTGGGATGCCTGAGTATTAATGTCTTCATGTCAAAACTAGATTATTGCTTTGAATCACTTGTGTCTTAATATTCATGCCATGATTAGATATATGATCAAGATTATGCTAGGTAGCATTCCACATGAAAAAATATCTTTTTTATCATTTACCTACTCGAGGACGAGCAGGATATAAGTTTGGGGATGCTGATACATCTCCGTCATATCTATAATTTTTGATTGTTTCATGCCAACATTATACAACTTTCACATATTTTTGGCAACAATTTATATGATTTATTGGACTAACCTATTGATCCAGTGCCCAGTGCCAGTTCCTGTTTGTTGCATGTTTTTTGGTTCGCAGAATATCAATATCAGCCGAAGTCCAAACGCGATAAAAATTTATGAAGATTTTTTTTGGAATATTTGTGAATTTTGAGAAGTGGAATCAACGCAAACGGAGACCCACAGCCCCCACAAGACACCAGGGCGCGACCAAGGGGACCACGTGCGCCCTGGTGGGTTGTGTCGACCTCGTACGTCGGTTGGAACTCCCCTTGAGGCGCAAGGAAGCTAATTTTTGGATAAAAATCCCCTCAAAATTTCAGGCCGATCGGAGTTACGGATATCCGAAAATATAAGAAACGGTTTTCGGCCAGAAAACAGGAACGCGAAACAGAAGAGAACAGAGAGGGAGATCCAATCTAGGAGGGGCTCCTGCCCCTCCGCCGCCATGGAGGCCATGGACCAGAGGGGGAACTCTCCTCCCATCTAGGGGGGAGGCCAAGGAAGAAGAAGAGGGAGGGGGGCTCTCTCCCCCTCTCTCCCGGTGGCGCTGGAATGCCGCCGGGCAAGCATCGTGACGGCGATCTACACCAACAAATTCGCCGCCGTCAACACCAACTCTCTCCCCCTCTATGCAGCGGTGTAACACCTCTCTTCCCTACTGTAATCTCTACTTAAACATGTTGCTCAACTCCATATGTTATTTCCCAATGATATTTGGCTATCCTATGATGTTTGAGTAGATCTCTTTTTGTCCTATGGGTTAATTGTGGTATGATGTTATGGATGTGAGTTGTATGTTGATATGGTGCTATCCTATGGTGCCCTCCGTGTCGCGCAAACGTTAGGGATTCCCGCTGTAGGGTGTTGCAATATGTTCATGATTTGCATATGGTGGGTTGCGTGAGTGACAGAAGCACAAACCCGAGTAGGTGGGTTGTTGCGTATGGGAGTAAGGGGACTTGATACTTAATGCTATGGTTTTGTTTTACCTTAATGAACTTTGGTAGTTGCGGATGCTTGCTAGAGTTCCAATCATAAGTGCATATGATCCAAGTACGGAAAGTGTGTTAGCGTATGCCTCTCCCTCATTGCATATAGCAAGTATCTATCATATTATATTCAATTGCCTACGAACAATCTTTCTCTTGCGTTACACAAAAAGCTTTCTACTAAATTATTTACTTTTATTGTTCTTTTATTAAAACAGCACCTAACTTTTATTTCCACGTTCTTTATTATCTTGCAAAGTACTTCTAGTTTTATTCCCGCAAAGTAGTTTCATACTTGTTCTAGGTAAAGCAAGCATTAGCGTGCGTAGAGTTATATCAGTGGTCGATAGAACTTGAGGGAATATTTGTTCTACCTTTAGCTCCTCGTTGGGTTCGACACTCTTACTTATCGAAAAAGGCTACAAACGATCCCCTACACTTGTGGGTTATCATCAAGAAATTCAACAAGTTCTACAAGAGTAGAGGCAAAGATATAAGCTTCAATTCAAGATATGAAGAGAAGCGTTCATCTAGTTGTGATAGGAATTGCTACAATTTTGGAAGGCCCGGACACTACTCCAATGAGTGCATGGCCCCCCACAAGAGAAGAGAAGAATAACCTAGAAGACGAAGCTCTAAAGATGAGTCACCTCGAAGAGAGAGAAGCAGTAGAGATGATCGTTATGAACGAAGACCCTCAAGGAGAAGTAGGGACTCAGAGAAGAAGGACAAGTACACCAAGAGCTACACAAGAATAAGACATCAAGCCCATGTTGGTGAATGGGTTTTCGGCTCCGAATCTGACAACCAATCCGAGAGAAGCTATCACTCCAACTCCGACTATAGTCAAGATGAAGGTGTTGCCGGACTTGCACTCATGACCTCCAACGCCTACGACATATTTGATCACCAAATGAAGGAAGTGAAAGGTTCTTCATGGCTAAAGGCCCCAAGGTATCACACCCCGAATACATTGACTTCAATAGTGATGAGGATGACTTACTTGCAGATGATGACTTGCTATTTGATAAAACTAGTGATATTAGTCAAAATGAGCTAGACAATGATCATGCTAGTCAAGATAAGTCGTGTGATGATGATAACAAGGAAATAGAACGACTAACTAAAGAATTAAACACTCTTAAGTTAGCTCATGAATCTACTTTAGAAGATCATAGAGTGCTTGTAAGAACTCATGAGAAACTACGCTTCGAGAAGCTCAACTTAGAGCAAGAACATGTGTTTCTTAAAGCAATCAATGACGATCTCCAAAAGAAGACTTCTTCTTATCTAGCCAAATGACTACTCTTGTCTACATTTATTCCACAAGTTAAGACTAAGCAATTTAGTAACAAAGGCAAGAAAGGTTCTTCATCTAGTAACAACAAAGCTAATGATAAATCAAATGATGTTGTTTCTAGTAGCTCTATTGATTCCACTAACAATTCTCTTAGCCAAGTTACCCTTGAGCAAGAAAACAATTTATTGAAAGGAATTATAGAGAAAGGTGTCTACAAAAGTCTTGCCGGATGTAAGCAATTCAAAGAGATTGTACGCAAGCATGGGGGATACTGGAAGAACCATGGCATTGGCTACTTCAACGCAAATGGAGTCGAATGGGAAGAAGGTCAATACCCCAAGCCTAAGTTTGTTCCTCAAAGGGAGAAGTATGAACCTACTCCTCCCAAGGGAACAAGCTCTCAAGATGACCTTCCTCCACAAGACCACAAGGGCAAGGGCAAGCTTCATGATGACATTGACACACTTGAAGATGAGTCCCTAGCCATGGTGAAGTGGGTTCCCAAGGCTACTCCAAGTTCTACTTCAACTAACACTACTACAACACCAAGGATCCCCATCAACTTGATGTGGGTCCCCAAGAAGAAGAACTAGAGAAGTTCTTGAGGGGTGACTCCGCCAATGAAATTCACTCTTATTCATTATTGGCTAGATCTATTTGCAATCAACTCCAACTCTATGCAATAGTTCAATGAGTCACACATTCCCTCAAAGGTAAGCAAGAGACAAGGTAATGAAAGAATCCATGGACATCATCATGAATACATTGCACTCCATGTTCATAGATATCCTTGCATGTATCTCTTGTTTGGGACTAACCCATGTAGGTGAGAAGAGTAAGAAACAATGAGGATTGCTCCCAACTTAAGATGATCTTCATCAACTATGAGCATCCACCACTACATCACCCACATGAAGTCTTCTACGACAAAACCCAAGGTTAGTTTATCCCTCTTAGGGGGGATGTCATATCAAGGGGGAGCTTTATTCTAAGACTTGAGTTAAAGCATCTCTTAAGAATGTGACAACATTAAATGCTTAATGTAAAAGTGGTAACCCCACTTGTGCTTAAATGATGAGTATGACCTATGATCAAGTATTCTTACTTAACTCCTAAGTCAATATACTCATATATAGATGAATCTGTCATCGCCAAAGTGCTTGTTAGATGCTAGAGTGGTTTTGCATGTTTGCCATGATTTCATTGGACATCTTATTGTGTGAGCATGTTGGTATGCATATCTTTTCTCATTCGAGGACATCCAATTGTTGCTATTTGGTTCTTGTGTTTCTTTTCACCAATTGGATGTACAAGAATGCCTAGGACCCCTCTCTAGCTATCTATGCTTTCTTGTCTCAAGTTATATTCTTGCTTCATCACAAAATTTGAACAAGCACTTCTCGAACCCTCTGTGTGAGGAGCACTCGGAGTTCCGTTTCGTCAAGAGATGATCACCAAAACCTCCCAAGTGCAACTTGGTGGAACCAACACAAAAATCTCGGTCTCCCCGATGCCTAGGGTTGATCTGTTTTTCCCATCTCGGTAACACTGATTCCATATTCTTGGCTTCACCGAGTTTCCCTGTCAACTGACAGTTGAGGAACTCGGTGGCACCGATAATTTTGAACCGGTGTCACCGATAGCCAAGGGTATATATTCTGGCGGACCCGACTTTTGAAATTAAACCTTCAAACGTCCGATTCCTCCAAACCCTAGCTGCCACTCGTGGACCCCTAGTCGTCGCCCTTGACTCCCCGTGCGCCCGCGCCGTTGGGATCCTCGCCGTCGACGGAATCTTCACAGCCGTCTTCGCCGTAGCGGACTCTTCACTGAATTAGGTTGAGAATCCGATCCCTTTGTGCTCCCCTATCCGATTCTAGCGCATTAGGGTAGTTTTATCTATAAGCCTCAATATGAGATTGATCCATCCTCGAAAAACCTCCATTAGAGTAGAAGAACGAAAAAATTTAGGGTTGAGTTTCCGCCATGTGTGTCTCGGTGACACCGAGTTGAAAATACGGTCTTATCGATATGCAAATTATGGCAACCGAGAATGCTCTAAGTGGAACCGGTGCCACTTTTTGGTCTCACCGAAAAGGGCTGCCAAGTTCCTGTAACAGTGGAGTGTCTGTCTCGGTGGCTCTGATTTTTCTAACTCGGTGGTGCCGAAACCCACTTAGCTGAAATTCAAAACTAAGAATTTGAGTTCAAATTTTGATAAAAACTCCAATATTTTGTGATGCTCAATCTATCTGCTCTTCTATAATCTATTCACAGGGTCAGCATGTCTGGATCAGATGACAGTCAGAACAACTTCAGAGAAGGAGATGTGGACATGAGTGCAGGCACAAGCCCTGAAGGAAGTTCATCTTCTTATGATGATGTGCCTAGTTATCCTGACCTGCCCAAGGCTATCACTAGGGCAAGGAATAAGTTGAACTCAGATGAGGAGGATGCTGATTTTGTGCCACAAGAAATTTTAGCCAAGAAGCAGAAAGACAAAGTTGCCAAGAGCACAACTGCAGAGGCTACTTCTACAAAGAGAGCTGTCAGAAAGGAATATGCTAGCACTGATGCTAGGAGATATCCTGAAAGTGCCAAGGGTAACACATCTATTTCCGTTGAGCAAGCAAAGAGTTCTAAGTCCAAGAAGGCAGGAGAGAAGAAGAGGATCAGGAAGAGGATCGTACATGTTGTTGGCAGACTAACTTCTATGTATGAAGATCCAGCAGAAGCTGAGGAACAAGAGGAGGAGGAACCAGCTGCCAAAGCCCCTCCAGCTAAGAAGAAGAAATTGATGGCAGATGCTATGCCCAAAGATGTTCCAGTAAAGAACACCAAGTCTGCTCCCAAGAAAACTGATGTAGCCTCCTAGTCAAAGAAGTCTACCAGAGACATTCCTAGTGCTACTAAGAAAAAGAAGTCCACCTTGATAGAAGAAGAGGAGGACATATCTGTTTTGAGGAAGCTGAGGCCCCACTTGCCCATTCATAATGATGATCACCCAGTTGCAAAAGATATGAAGAAGAGGAAAGACTCAGGGCTGAGGACATGGAGAGCTGTTGATCCCTATGCCTCCAGGAGAAGGACTGATGTGTATGCCAGATTTCACACCAAGGAACAGAAGGACTTCTATGAGACTGTCCTATTGGACAAGAGCCCAGCAATCAGTGACATGAGATATGTTGACTGGGCATATATCAAAGAGAATAAAGATTTCTTTCCATGTGTACAAGACAACTTCAAGTGCATTGATCTTGCAAACTTTGTTGGCAGATAATTTTTAGCATGGAATGATGAGATGATCATGCAGTTTTATTCCACTGCACACTTTTATCCAGATGGCAGGATTGTTTGGATGACAGAAGGAGAGAGGTACCAATCAACAATTGATGAGTGGGCTACCATCTTAGGAGCTCCACAAGTACAGGAGAGAGATTTGAATGTCTACTCTGAATCCAAGATGAACCACAACTCCATGGAAAATATGTACAAGGAAATCCCTGCTTCACATGTGCATTCACATAAGTTTGGGTCTGTCTATTTCCTGCAAGGAGGACTACCCACCATTAACACCATTTTGAGGCATACCTTGATGCCCAAATCTGGAGATGATAAGATGATAAGGGGTTACTCCATCAACATGCTGCATCACATAGACTCCCATACCAGGATAAGAGTGATGGACCTGATTGTAGAGACAGTGAAGAGGACAGCTGCAGACCAGAACAGATCTTGTGGATATGCACCATACATTCAGATGCTCATTAACTCCAAGTTGGAGAAGAATGTGTATGCACTTGATCGTCCCCATTTGCCACTCCAGCCAGAGTTAGAGGATAATGTCGTGGTGATGGACCATAGTCATCCCAGTTCATCTACTGCACAGGAAGAGGTTGAAGCAGCTAGAGCCACCAGTGCTCAGGCTCCTAAAACAAGGAATGGGCAACTGGATCTTCTTATCAGCACCATTCAGAGCATGCAGAAGGACATCAAGACCATTCAGCTCAATCAAGATAGTCTTGTGAGGATTGTGGAGAATAAGTTTTCCACGCTGAACAACAAAGTGGATGGGCTGACTAAGACTGTAAATGAACTTAAGAAGGAAGTGGATGAAGCTCCCATTCCCCACTCCATAGATTCTGATGATGATGACAGTCCACCTCTCTGGACCAGCACTCAGTTCAAGACTCAAGCCAGAACTCCTACAGTGTTTGCTCCTGAGATGAGGCCATCTTCTTCAGCACCTGCTACAGCTCCATCAGTTCCATCAGTTCTAGTGTCTACTCCACCACCTCAGAGGACTTTAGCTGAAGACTTTTAGGATGCTCTTCTCTCGACTCCATCGACAGCCACCGGAGACCATGCCCAGAGCAACTACTAGCTCTATAGCTTTGAACTTTTTGGTAACTTGTTGCCAAAGGAGGAGAGGTCATAGATCATAGGGCTTCGAGAGAGATATAGTGTTGTTTTTGGTCCCTCTCTGTTTTTCAAAAACATTTGGTTTATCGTTTGGTGTTGCAAACTTTTGTTGGTGTTTGATCATATACTCTCATGTGATGCTACAACTTTACTATCTTTGAGATATATCTAGATGATCATTCACTTAATGTTTGGTGTGTTGTGCTTGTTATTCACTCTTATTAATTTTAGCGTACCACCAAGTTGTATGTGACATGAAAGAGTGACCCATGATCCTAATCGATTGTGCATTTGCATTCAAACGCAAATTTAAAATAATGCACAAATTTAGGGGGAGCTCTTGATAATCACATACCTCTCAAACGACGATGCTATTCATTGATTATATCTCTCATCGAAGCTTTGATCTATATGTTGTCATCAATTACCAAAAAGGGGGAGATTGAAAGCACATCTTCTCCCTAGGTGGTTTTGGTAATTAATAACAACATATATCTCATTGGACTAATGTTTCCACTAAGTATATTTCAGGAAAAAGTTCAATGTTTGATTGGCTAAAGATTGTGAGGAGACCCCAAGATGCAAGGAATAGGATTGGATAAGCTACAAGCATGAAGACTCTACATTTTACTTTGTGAGAAATCACTTTGAGTCCATAGGAAAGCCAATACTATCAAAAGGGGGTGAGGTAATGATGGTGAATGAAATGCTCAAGTGATCAAGTGTTAGTCACCAAAAACACCCACAAGCTCTCCCACAAATATTCTGTCATAGAGCCTAACACTCAAATTCGGTGTCACCAACTTTCCATATCGGCTACACCGAGTATAAAACCCAGACAGAAACCCTAGCCAAGACCCACTACTCGGTACTACCAACATTCCCTTTCAGTGCCACCGAAACCAGTGACCAACTTCCTGGTTATCCATTTCCTTGATTCGGCCCCACCGAGTTTTGCAAATTGGTCTCACCGAGAAGTTGGGACAACTCTCTGTTAACCCATTTCTCCAAATCGGTCCCACCGAGTTTGAGAAATCGGTCTCCCCGAGATTTGGTAAGTGCCTAGGTCACCCATATCGGTACCACCGAGTATCCCATATCGGTCTCACCGAAAAGCCTAAAGTTGCCACATTTTGAACAAGTCGGTGCCACCGAGTTTCACTTTGGTTCCACCGAGTTAGGCAATAATTTTGTAACGGTTGGATTTTTGGAGGCCTATATATACCCCTCCACCACATCCCACTCACAAGAGAAGCACTCAGAACACACACCCACTTGCCATATCCAATTTTCTGAGAGAGAACCACCTATTCTTGTGTTGAGGTCAAGATCATCCACTCCAACCATATGGATCTTGATTTCTATCCTCCCCAAGTTGCTTTCCATCCAATCAATCTCTTCTACCCAAGCCAAATCTGTGAGAGTGTGATTGAGTGTTGAGGAGAGTATCATTTGAGACACAAGAGCAAGGAGTTCATCGTTACTATCGAGCCTATTACCTTTTGGAGGGTGGTGCCTCTTAGATTGGTTAGGTGTCGCTTGGGAGCCTCCTACTTCATGTTGTGGAGTTGAACCAAGAAGTTTGCACGGGCAAGGAGATCGCCTACTTCGTGAAGATCTACCCATAGTGAGGCTAGTCCTTCGTGGACGGACATTGTTATGGAATAGTCAAGGTTGCTACTTCGTTGACCCTTTTGGGTGGAGCCCTCCGTGGACTCTCATGACCGCTCCTCTCCGTGGGTTGAAGACTCCATAAACGTGGACGTACGATAGCACCACCTATCGGAACCACGGGAAAAATCTCCGTGTCTTCAAATTGCGTTTGATCTTCCTACCCTCATCCTTTTACATATGCTTGTCCTTACTTTCCGCTGCAATACTCGTAGACATGCATGTGTAGGGTGAACTTGACTTGTGCGAATTGCTAAAATCTGCCCACCACTAAAACTGGGAAAAGGATAGATTTTTATTTGGTCAAGTAGTCTAATCACTCCCCCTCTAGACATACTTTGGATCCTACAGCATGCTCATCGGGAAGCGATACTTTGACCTCCACCCACCCCCACCCCCGCTCGCCTTGCTCCCAACTTCTGAATTAATGGCGTCCGACCCGCTGTTTATCATGTGGTTAATGCGCCTGGATGGAGGGACTAGTTTGCTTGTGATCACTGTTTTGTTCATGCCTCGCCGAGAACTTTGACGTTTCGTCTGTTTTCGACTCGTATACATGTACAAATGAACGAAATAATATAACTACAAATTCGCACCGGCAAAGGATAATAATTCTCTTACATATGCATGATAATGAAAAATGTCACATGCGGCAACTCCCCAAAGACACAGGGGCAAAAGAAGAAGGAAGAGGTTGAAGAAGGAAGACAAAGAAAACGATCTGGCCCGCTGCTATCTAATTCTTCATGGATTGCTGGGCGCGGAGTTCCTCAATCTCCTTCTTCATCGCCTCCACGACCTCCATCTCCTCTTGCCTTTCATATGACATCTTCTGCATTGCGGCCATGGCGCGGGCTCTTTGCTCGAGAGCGTTGATGGTCTGCATCGTGTACGCATGAAGTTCCTTCACACGCTCCACGGATTCCTTCACCAGCCCCTCGCGCTCGATGTAGAGCTTCGCCAAGTCTTCCAAAAGTTCCTCCGCGAGTTCTTTCAGCCTCCCCTCCGAGGAACTTTTCTTCTCGAGCAGTTTCTTCCAGGCGTCTTTCTCTTCCATAAGTTTCTCCATGAGGCCGGTCGCCCTGTCAACCAGGGCGTCGCTCTTCTCCAGCAGCTTCACCAAGTCATCGATCATCGTGTCCTTCCTATCAAGCTCAGCGCGCATGTTGTCGCTGGCTGGGGAATCCAAGACTGCCAACTCGTCTAGTTTGCCTCCGAGGCGAATGCGCTTGTGATTTAGAGAGACGTCGCCTCTCCGCGAAAGATCCTCCCGGGCGTCCGCGGCGCCACGGGACATCTCTGTTGCGGCCAAAGCGGCGTGGCTGGAGCTCTCTGGCGATTCCGCGGCGCGGCGGCGGGACCTCTCGGTTGCTTCCGCGCCCTTGGTCTTTCTTCCCTGGTTATATCTCGACCCAGAACCCCCCCTCCTACAAGCCATGGCACACAGAATGAAGGACTAACAAAGAAATGCCTATTTTTTGGTGGCGGGGGTGAGGAATGTGCGGTAATTTTCGAGTACGTGTTTGTATTTTTATAGCCTACTACAGTAAACAGCTGCTAAGTGGGAACACGTATAGGTTTAGTATGTGTGAACTGATTTGCGAAAAAAATTAGCGCGTGGTAATTTGGAATGTGAAAGGAAACAAGCTCAATATTTATTGATGGTTTTAGTTCCCAAGCACGGAACGCTTTATGGTTTTTAGAAACCTCTTGGGATGGCGTACGTGGGCCTGCGTTCTCGGATGTGTGTACATGTGTGCCCACTATTACTGCGGGGTCGGGGCCAAGACCGATGACGATGTCGTGGCTGGCTAGACGGCTGCCGCTATGTTGGCGGCCTCGGCAACTGCCCGTGGGGTGGCGGCCAAGGCGGCCATGGCGGCCGCAGGCAGCAGCTGCCTTCGGGAAGCCGTGGCAGAGCGTAGTGGGTAGCGCACTTTTGTGCGCAGTTGTGTGCGGGAACGGGCTCATCGAGCAGACGCGTGGCCCTGCCTGTTAGGAAAATGTGAAAATTAACGTAAAACTAAGTTTTTTTATAAATATTTAAAAGGTTTGTAAATTCTAATACAAACATAACGTGATGTGGGTGCAGGTTTGATTAGACGGGACGCGTGCGAGGAGTCCGTCGCGTGGGCTCAAAGGGATGCGTGCGAGCAGTCCGCCGCGTAGGCGCAGCTGGCTCACCGGGAATCAAGCCCTTTGACCTCGGACCTCCACCCACACAGCCCTATTCTCTTCCAAGTTCTCCATTAATGCTACACGTTCTCCTCCGGTCTTATCTATAAGGGCCGCCGCCGAGGATCGCCTCTTTTTTCGATGGACGACGAGGCGCCCAACAAGCGGGGGCGGGTCGAGACTGAACCACACGAGCCTCCGGTGAGCGTGGACTTCATCAGCAGCATCCCCGACGAGATGTTGGTAACCATCATGTCCCTCCTCCCCATTAAATCTGCCGTAAAGACCACCATCCTCTCCAGGCGGTGGCGCCCCCCATGGCACTTCACCCCCCTTGACCTCCTTGACGACGACGGGCTCTGTAGCGGGGATCGCAAATGCTTGGACGCATTGTCCCACATCCTCGCCATGCACACTGCGCCAGGCAGATGCTGATACGTCTCCATCGTATCTATAATTTTTGATTGTTTCATGCCAATACTATACAAATTTCACATATTTTTGGCAACATTTTATATGATTTATTGGGCTAACATATTAATCCAGTGCCCAGTGCCAGTTCATGTTTGTTGCATGTTTTTTGTTTCACAGAATATCCATATCAAACGAAGTCCAAACGCGATAAAAATTTACGGAGATTTTTTTTGGAATTTTGTGAATTTTGAGAAGTGGAATCAATGCAAACGGAGGCCCACAGCCCCCACGATACATCAGGGCGCACCCCAGGGGCCCAAACGCGTGGTGGTGTCTTGTGCCACCTTGTAAGTCGGTTGGAGCTCTCCTTCGGGCGCAACGAAGCCAATTTTTGGATTAAAATCCCCTCAAAATTTCAGCCTGGTCGGAGTTACGGATCTCCAGGAATATAAGAAACGGTTTTCGGCCAGAAAACAGGAACGCGAAACAGAAGAGAACAGAGAGGGAGATCCAATTTAGGAGGGGCTCCTGCCCCTCCGCCGCCATGGAGGCCATGGACCAGAGGGGTAACTCTCCTCCCATCTAGGGGGGAGGCCAAGGAAGAAAAAGAAGGGGGGGGCTCTCTCCCCCTCTCTCCCGGTGATGCCGGCACGCCACCGAGGCAATCATCGTGACGACGATCTACACCAACAACTTTGCCACCGGTAACACCAACTCTCTCCCCCCTCTATGCAGTGGTGTGACACCTCTCTTCCCCGCTGTAATCTCTACTTAAACATGGTGCTCAACTCCATATATTATTTCCCAATGATATTTGGCTATCCTATGATGTTTGAGTCGATCTCTTTTGTCCTATGGGTTAATTGTGGTATGATGTTATGGATGTGAGTTGTATGTTGATATGGTGCTGTCCCATGGTGCCCTCCGTGTCGCGCAAACGTGAGGGATCCCCGCTGTAGGGTGTTGTAATATGTTCATGATTTGCCTATGGTGGGTTGCGTGAGTGACAGAAGCACAAACCCGAGTAGGTGGGTTTTTGCGTATGGGAGTAAAGGGGACTTGATACTTAATGCTATGCTTGGGTTTTACCTTAATGAACTTTGGTAGTTGCGGATGCTTGCTAGAGTTCCAATCATAAGTGCATATGATCCAAGTACGGAAAGTGTGTTAGCGTATGCCTCTCCCTCATTGCATATAACAAGTATCTATCATATTATATTCAATTGCCTAGGGACAATCTTTCTCTTGCGTTACACAAAAAGCTTTCTACTAAGTTATTTACTTTTATTGTTCTTTTATTAAAACAACACCTTTTATTTCCACGTTCTTTATTATCTTGCAAAGTACTTCTAGTTTTATTCCCGCAAAGTAGTTTCATACTTGTTCTAGGTAAAGCAAGCATTAGCGTGCGAAGAGTTGTATCGGTGGTCGATAGAACTTGAGATAATATTTGTTCTACCTTTAGCTCCTCATTGGGTTTGACACTCTTACTTATCGAAAAGGCTACAAACGATCCCCTACGTTTGTGGGTTATCAGACGCCTTGCCATCGGCACTTTCCGTTTAAACTGCAAGGCCGAACCCAAGTTTCACGAGTGGTTCTTATCCCCCGCCCTAGATCAGCTTGAGGAGCTCAACTTTGTTGCTGGACATGGCGCTCGCTGCCTCCGTCCGTCCTCTGCCTCGCGCTCATGCTGCGCCGCGCTACGTTCATGCGGTGCCTTTTCCCCAAGATTAATGTCGCACACGCTCTTCATCTCCCTAAACTGAAGCACCTCGAGCTCATTGGCGTCAGCATCTCGAAGTCGAATTTGGAGCGCCTGCTCGGTGGCTGTACAACGCTCGAGTACCTTCGTCTTCAGATGATGTTTGGGTTCAGTAGCCTCCACATCGCTACGACGAATCTTCGTACGATTTATGTGCATGGCTGGTGCCGCAACACGCTGTCAGTTGGGGAGTTTCATGATATGGTCATTGAGAATGCGCCTTTCCTAGAGAGATTGTTTGTACTTGATAAATAAGGTCGAACAAGAATCAGGGTCATTGACGCACCGAAATTGACAGTGTTGGGCTATTCGTGTGCTGGATTCTCCGAACTTGTTACAGCTGGATCCATACCTATTCAGGTACAACAATCTTCTTCTCATTCTTATTATTGTACATCAAATTTTATCTAGTTTTTGTTGTTCTATGTTCGGCTGTCATCCAGAAAATGATTCCCACAAGCCTCGCATTGTCTCTGCGCAGTGAAGATCTTGGCAATACAATCTATCGGCCCCAATCTGGATGAAGTTGTTAAGTTCCTTATATGCTTTCCGTGCACGGAGAAGCTATACGTCGAGGTGATGTTCCTTTCCTGTTAATTGTTAGCCACAACGGAGTTCAATTTGTTGGTACTTTTACCCATGATTAAAATGGCAGATGTACTATACATTTTTTTTGAGATGTTAATCATGAACGATCGAAGATGGCATGTCAATCTATTAGTGTATTTTATAAATCATGCAAATCAAATAGGCCCGTGGTGTTCAATACTGCATCTAAGCACTGATATGTTGTCTTCGTTTGCAGATACAAGTAGGACTTGGAGTGGAAAAGGAGGCGCAATATAACAATCCCATCGAATGCCTTGAATTCCATCTCACGGAAATTACTTTGAACGAGTACTGAGGCACCAATCCAGAGATTCAATTTGCCAGTTTATTTGTTCAGAAAGCAAGGGTGCTTAAGGTAATGAGGTTTGCACTATATTTAGTGCGCCACAATGGATGGTTTACTGACCAGCGGAGGCGTCTACAGCGGAATGGAAAAGGCTCTGCAGAAGCTGATTTTTACTTTGGAAGTTCATATGACAGATTATTCGGAAGCGATTCTATCGAGCCGATATATGACTTCTCGGTGGATGATCCCTTTGCACTCATCCCATGGATCCTGAAGATTGGATTTGGTTTCTAATGTCAGTTTGTACCTTGTAATCTTTGAATTTGGGCTTTGTTACGCTGGAATTTGAACCTTGTAATATTGCTGGTATTTGTGATACAATATTTGAAATTGCATTGTGTTCTTTTTTGTTTATGCAATCAGGTTCTTATAAGTACATGTGTTGTTGTTCTGTAGGCACAGCATTGATGTTGTGCAGACCGAGCAAATCGCAGTACACACGGACTAAACTACGAAACCCGTCGGTGATGATTTCATCAATCGCTGACAATTGTATACCAGCAAACGTTTTCCCACAACACACACAGGTTATTAGCACCAATCGTCTGTGTTATTTCTGGTGTTCGCACACGATTCTCATTACTCACCAGTATGTTGTATATCGCACACATCTTGTTATGTTGAATCGTTTGTGTTCTGCTGTATCAGCGCACACAGTTTATCCGAGTGAACTGTATGCCATACTTCACACACGTATGTAGTTTTGCTAACCGTTTCTGTTATCTTCAATAATCACAAACGGTTCATCAGAACAAACTGCCTGTCATAGATCGCAACTACTTTCTGAATCATATTTGATGGATCCACCTTTGCACACAGTTCGTGCCATTAGTGACAGAGCTTGAACTATACCGTTTGCGGTTCATGCATCGCACATAGTTTCGTCGAAGGGTCTCTGATTGATGTGTCGTCTTTGGACCATTCTGTACTAGTGTCCATTCTTGCGAAACGATGAGATGCGCTTCTATCCCTATCGAGGCCCTCGAGCCAAAATAAGGATAGGACCGCATCTTGGGAGTTACAAGTTGGTATCAGAATCGTACCGACCTAGGAGCCCCCTTGATTGATCGAACTTGGCCGAGTCGACTCTAGTGAAAAACTATTTTGAGTCTAGTTATATATCGGAGAGTAGGATTCTTTTTACCCCTCTTCTATGCTCTGGTGAGGAATCATGACGTAGGAATTTTAATTCTAATCCTCTTCTCACTCAAATTTTTTAAGGATCACGCGGGTATTTTGGAACCTCTATGATGTCGTTGTGACCGGGATTTTGTTCCTGGCACCTCCTGTCAATTTGGGGCAGACGTGTCCCGGGGAGTTGAGCTACAGGGGATTTTTGTCACACACTATCATTCAGTTTCCTTAGTATCTCAGGACGAGGATGTTCGAATACTATTTGTGGCGAGAGGAGTTTGGCGTCACCCAGTACTGGGGAGAGCGTCCAGATGTACTGTCATGTTTTGTATCGTTGTGATTACGAGGGTCTGAGGTAGATGAATTTCCAAGGCCTCTGTTTTTGTGTTGACGGATGTGATACATTGGAGAGTAGTATTACTGCTAGGAGTTGAGTGATGGATTTTACTCCATGTATCCGTTGACCCGATTGCATAACCAAAGGATTTCGGGAGTTCTCAGGTGGGAATTCAAGTAGTTACCTAGAATTATCTTCCAACATATGGATGATGTGAGGTTGGGGTTCGACATCTAGTGGTTCGTTTGTTCACTGTCTTTCTTATAGAGGACAGCCTCGGTATGCTTCATCAAGCCTTGCAGTTCGCTACGCCTAGGGAGCATATTCAAGCGTCATTTTGATATGACAATCCAATCTACGATCGAACCCGTGCGAGCCTTACCACGAAAATATCGGGCAAAATCTTTGTTATGTATTTGTTTCCAGCTTAATTTGCAAGCCGCATCCTTTGTTTGTTGGAGTATGGTAATTCGAGTTGCTTCGATGTCAAGTGGTGATTTCATATCTTTCCTAAGCGGTGTTCTCATAATTCTATGGGAATGCTAATCCTTTTGCTCAATCAAATTGTCATGTCGATTCTTTTCCATCTGGAGTGCTTCTCTTCAAGATAATTCAACCCTCTCCAATATTTGCAATATCTATCCTCATCTTTCCATTTCCCGGAGTTCGTTTCATCCGTCCCAAGTTTTGTTTGTTTTTCCCACCCTCCCATCCTTTTTCTTCAACGATTAAATTATCGTCCAAGTGCATTTCTTTTCATTTATGCTTCCACTATCTTTTCTTCCGTATTGTATCCGGTGATTCATTGTGAAGATCCCAAGTGCTCTAATTCATCATTTATTCGTCTTCATCTTTTTTTTTCTTTTCCGTTGTGTTTGATTCAACCTATCGGTGTTCATCAGATCATTTTCATTCATACAATGCTTTCCCGTGTAGGAAGTTCTAATTCAAGCCTCTCTTGTTATTCACTCTTTATATTACATCCAAAGTGGCAAAGATATCTCAGAAGACTCGTGTTTTCATTCAAAATCCTTTCAAAATATTTTGGGGTTCTCACCTCATCAAGTTTGCATTTGTACCAGTGCAATCTCTCCTTCTAAGCAATCGTTTCAACGGCGTTCCTTTTAGTGGAACCATAACCCATAGGTTTTCCCCAGGATCTTACCTGGCTCTTTTAATCTTTTTCGGAGAGCTCAAGTTCTTCTCAAATATGACGTAAGAATGAATTCCATCAGTCATTTTCCTTCTCGAAGACCGCTTTCACTTATTTTCATTGTTGGCTCAACCTTTTTCTTCATTCTTGTTCCGGAGTGGCTCAGTAATTCATGGCGTTATTTCTCGTCATCATTCTCAACGTTGAAGACCAAAGGAGAGTTTCTCTTAAATCTTATCCGTTCTTGTGAAGATTAGTGGTTCTGGCTTCATGCTATCCCCCCGAATTGTTTCTATTCGTGAGAAATTGTTTTCTTGTATGTACAGAGCATTTCAGAGTTTTTTCATTCTCGATCCTCCGAAGGCCATCATTTCAGAAGATTTCTTCGTTCTCAGCTTTCAGCTTTCATTCTCAAATTCTTCTCAATTAATGTCTCTTCGTTCGTTCGATGTTTTCATCGTTCATTCTCAATTCATATCGGTGTTTCGTTGAAGACTTTTTCAAGTTTGTGCTCTATCTCTCTCTTCAATCTTTTTCAAGAAGAATAAGTAGTATGCATAATCCGTTGTTTTTCATCAATTAACTTTATGAAGGATAAGAATAATATAATTCGTATTCTTGTGTCATCAAGGTGATTTCAATCCTTCTTCCGGAGTTGTTCATGATATCAAATTCTCGATTATACTAGCTTATCTTTTCTTTTCTGGAGTTCCAAGTTTTTCCTCAAGTATCTCGTCACGAAGCTTCATCTAAATCATGGCAATGCCTCAATCTTGTTCTTTTGCAACCTTCAATTCTTTTCTATTATGCTTTCATTCCGGAGTTATTTTTGGAGGTTCTTCATGGTGGTTTGTTAAGGATTTAAAGCATTCTCGAAGTATTCTTCAAGATTCTTGTGGTAGTACCTCAAGTGTTCTATGTCTTGCATTTCTAAGTGCAATTCATTATCCCTTATCTTTTGAGATGGTGTTATATCATTCTTGATTCATGAGGAGTCTCGAAGAGAACTTGTCAAGAATGAGATATTTAAAACCATCATGTCTTCCTCGGAGTTATCTTGGATTATATTTCACCTAAAGCATTTCCTAAGGGTTGTTGTTTTCATGGTGCTTATCCAAGTATTCTCTTATCCTCTCGGCGAAAGAAGTTTTCATCTATCCGTTGGTTTCAACCAATCAATTGTTTCCATTGGTGGCAGGTTGTCACCTCATAATTTTGGGATGTTTTCCATAAGCCCATAATAATCTTATTCTTTTCGTTGTTGATTTTACAACAACTCTGTTCTATCTCTTCTTGTAAGATGCTTTTCAAATTCAATTGTGGTAGAATATGTCATTTTATTCTCCGTTATCTTCTCTCCCAAGATCTAGCTTCTATTCGTTTGTCCCGGAGGCTTTGTGGTGTTGCTCTCTTCGACTTATCATCTCGCTTTGTCAAGATCATGTTCATTTCCTTGTTTATCAATTTGACCAGAGTGTTATGCCATGTTTTCAAGTTCTTGCTATCTTATCAAGTTTTGTCTCTCTTTTCTACCGAAGTGCTGCCAAATTTCTTTTGAATTCTTGCTTGTTCCTCGTACCATTCTTCATCTCTTTGCAACCTTCAAGCTTTGTTGGTTTCACTCATTTGTCAAAGAAGCAACTAAGTTTTACCTCTTCATTTCCTCTTCCTCTTCACCTTCTCATTCTAATATCTCGGGTCGAGATCTCTTGTAAGTGGAGGAGAGTTCTAAAAGCCCGAGACCGACGCTCCGGTTTCCTTCCAAGTATTTCGAGTCTCGCTGATGCTTGTGATCTGCGTTGGGTTTTTCGTGAAGAGGAAAGGGTGATGCAGCACAATGCGGGTAAGTATTTCCCTCAATTAAGAACCAAGGTTTATCGAACCAATAGGAATATCGGTCATCAACCATCTTCAACGGTTGCACACAAAAGAGCACACACTTGCGCCCAACGCGGCAAGAGGGTTGTCAATCCCCTTGATCTCGTTATTTGCAAGTAAATGAGATGTGTAGATAATTGTAGAAAATTGTAAATTGCAAAATAAAATAAAATAAAGTAAATGGCAGAAAGGTATTGAAAGCGTTTGTAAACTTATAAGTGGTTAGACCGGGGGGTCGTAGTTTTCTCTAGTGGCATCTCTCATATAGTAAGCATACGGTGGGTAAACAAATTACTGTTGGGAAATTGATAGAAGAGCGGATAGTTATGCAATCTTTATTCACGGCAATGATCATGTATATATAGGCATCACGGCCATAAGCATATAGGCCGACTCCTTCCTGCACCTATTGCTATTACTCCACCCATCGACCGCTATCCAGCATGCATCTAGAGTATTAAGTAAAACAGAGTAATGCTTGGAGAACGATGACATGATGTAGACAAAAAAAATTCAATTAATATGAACTAACCCCATCATTTTATCCTTAGTGGAAGCAATAAAAAGACATCTCTTATCCCTTTCTATCACTGGGATATAGAGCACCGCCAGATTGAACCCACTACAATGCACCCCTCTCACTGAGGAAATATCAATCTAGTTGACCAAACTATCTCAATAGATCGGAGAGATTTACGAAGCTATAATGATCATGCAAATAAGAATCATAATAATCAGAGGTGACTCAAATACTTTTCATGAATAATCTGAACATAAACCCACAATTCATCGGATCCCAACAAACACACCGCACAAAGGATTACATCGAATAAATCAAAGCGAAGATGCGATGACCAATGTATTGAAGATCAAGAGAGATAGATAGCCATATAGATACTAACTACGGACCCGTAGGTCTGTGGTGAACTACTCACAACTCATTATGGAGGTAGCAAGGATGATGTAGAGCACCTCCGTGATCGATTCCCCCTCCAGGCAGATTGCCGGAAAAGGTCGCCAGATGGGTACGCGGCAGAACAGAGACTTGCAATGGCGGAAAAAGTGTTTCGGGATCTCTCCTAGGGTTTTTGGAATATTTGAGAATTTATAGGCCAGATTAGGGCACGAGAGGGCAGCCCAACAGGGCGCCGCCTGGCCCTCTGGCGCGCCCTGTTGGCTCGTGGTTCCCTCGTGTAGCCTCTCGTCTCCTCCTGAAGCTTCCAGGTCTTCTTTTGGTCCAGAAAAAAATCATATTAAAGTTTCGTGGCATTTGGACTTCGTTTGGTATGGTAAACCTGAAAAACAAAAAACATGCAGAAAATAGAAACTGGCACTGGCACTAGGTCAATAGGTTAGTACTCAAAAATAATATTAATTGGTAAATAAACACCCAAAAAGTATCCTAGAATGATAATATAATAGCATGGAACAATCAAAAATTATAGATACGTTGGAGACGTATCACTCGCCATGTGAATTATGTGTTTGTTGCATTCATCATTGCATTATTCGCATCATCCGCATTGCATCGGCACTCCGTTGACATCGTTATTGAAAACTTGCATCCCTTCGTAGTTGCCGGTTCTCTCCGTTCTCGTCGTTGACCGTTTCGTGGCCAACCACACTCGCACGCACTCGCGACATCGTTAAAAATATTGTTTTTAAAGTGCGCATAAAATATTCTTGGAATGGGACGAAACTTGGTGAGCGGTCGTAATATATTGTAGGTAGACCGCCTACCAAATTTTGTCATATTTGGAGGTCGTTTGATACCCCAACAGACAACTGTAGTAGTGCAGTCATCGGTTAAATTAGCAGACATTCTCAGTTTTCTAAAAACATGTCATGGGCCACAAATCTTCCCACTCATCCCAACCCATGGTCTCTCTACACAGCCACAACCATCCCACTAAACCCACCTAAGGCCTAGCCACCCCCGAAGCCGTCCGATTGCGATCGGAGGGCTCGAATCGGTGCAAAAAACCCAACCCTAGCTACCCCTGCCTATAAATGGATTTTCCCCACGTCCAACTCGGGTAAAACCTAGCCCTAAACTAACCCTAGCCTCCTCCCACCTTGCAGCCACCTCCACAGACTCGTTTTCCGCGTCGGTGACCCAGCCGCCGCCACTTGTCGTCGTCCCAATGGCCGCGCCACCGCCAGCCGCCGCCCTCCAGCCACTCCCACCGCGACACGTGTCCCCGTGCAGCCTCCAGCCGCACCGAGCCCGCAAAGCCCATCCGTGGGCCGCCCAGGGCCTGAACCGGGCCGCGCTCGCGCCGCCGCAGTAGCTCACTACGGGAGCTCCTCCCGTGCCCCAGGGAGCCGCCCCGAGACGCGCCTCGCCCCGCCTCCGGTCGCTGGCCAGGGAAGCCGCTGTGCTGCCGGCGACCTCCAGGCCTCGAGCTCCTCTGCTTCCTCCCGTTCTGCTCTCTCTTTCCCTCTCATCTTTGACCCCTCTCTCTCGTGTTCATCTTCGCAGGAGCCGCCATGGCAGCCGCCTGAAGTCCGGCCCCGTAGCTCGCCGTCGCCGGGAACGGGACCCTCCGCCCTAGATCCATCCAGATCTGCCTCCCCATGCCCGCCGGACCTCGCCTCGCGTCGCTGGAAGCCGCGCGGCCGCGCTTCCATGGCGCCTCCTCCTTTGGATCGGGAGGGAGACGATGCCCAAGCGGGCGTGTTGACCGCGTCGCCTTCCTGTGGCCCAGCACAAAGAGAGCCGGCCCAGGAGCTCGCCCAGGAGCCGGTCCAGCTCGCCCCTGCCCAGTTGCTCCATCATTCGGGCTAAGGCCCACGGTGAGCTCCACCCCAGACTCCTTTTCACTATTTCGCACCCCTGAGCGTTGCATATTATCATGTACCCATTGTCCTTGTTGGACTGTGTTCAGATTAGGCCCATATTGTTCTTTTCCAGCTCCTGCGAATTTTCCTAATTAGCCACTGAATTGCAATTTTACAGAAAAAACCCTAGAGTTCATGCATTTAATATCTCTCAAACTGTGCAACTTATGAAAAAACTTTATATATGTAAAATGTTCAGAATTTTGTGTAGATTAATAATATCTAACTTTCATCCATCTTTAAACTTGTTGTTCACTTTAATTTGCATAAGTGCCATGTAAAATGGTTTATTTCATAACTAAATAACCGTAGCTCCGATTAAAATGATCAATATCTAACTTGACTAGAAAAACGTGTAGAATCACATGGTGCTCTTTATTTTTATGTTTAATAAATATAAAATATGTTTAGGACAGATCTGGACCAAATTCATAATTTGCATATGGGGTCGTTTCGGAAATACTATATGTTGCTTCCGGCCTCATTTAAAATGCCTAGAAGATGTAGTTGATTATGCTTCACCTTTGGCCATGTTTAAAAACATTTAAACTTGTCGTGTAAATAAACGAGAGTGGACTAAATGATTCGAACGTGGAGTTTCGTCAATATGCAACTCGTTGCATATTGAACTTCACTTAATGTGTAGTATTTGATTGTTGTACTTTGCCATGCCTTGCATATTTAAACTTGACATGCATCATACTTGATTGTGCATCATGCCATGAATATCATGTGGGGTTTACCGTGTCATTTGTTTATTTCCGGATTGCCTCTTCTTGATAGAGTTCCAAAACCGATTCGGAGTGTGACGATCCGTTCGACTACGTTGGTTCGTCTACTTCACGGATTCGTTCTTCTTCCAAGCGGGATCTCAGGCAAGATGATCATTTCCCTAGATACCACTACTATCATTGTTATGCTAGTTGTCTCGTTTCTCTCACTATGTATCGCTACCTACCACTTGTTTGTGAAGCCTCCCCAAATGCCATGATAAGCCTCTAACCCGCCACATCCCAGCAAACCATTGTTTGGATATGTTACCGCTTGCTCAGCCCTTCTTATAGCGTTGCTAGTTGCAGGTGTAGGTTGTTCCATGTGACAACATGGATATCTTGGGATATCACACTACCTTGTTATTTAATTAATGCATCTATACACTTGGTAAAGGGTGGAAGGCACGTCCTTTTGCTTGCTATTTTGTTCCACTCTTGCCGCCTTAGTTTCCGAGTACCGGTGTTATGTTCCATATTGAGCGCTCCTAACATGCTTATAGTTTTTATGGGGACCCCCTTGACTTTTGTTTTGGGATAAAACTCTTCTGGCAATGACCAACATTGGTACTACATTTTCCTAATAACTAATAAAAT
The DNA here is from genome assembly GCA_039707655.1 of Elymus sibiricus. Lineage (NCBI taxonomy): Eukaryota > Viridiplantae > Streptophyta > Magnoliopsida > Poales > Poaceae > Elymus > Elymus sibiricus. The sequence continues at coordinate 310,900,346 of CM077671.1, forward strand.
TGCATAGGGACCTGCCGGCACCTGCGGACAATTTAATGCATGAACTCTAGGGGGCAGTGCTCCTCATGAGTGTTGGTCCAACCTGGGCGATGTCCGGTGCCCCCCTGGTCACCCGGGGTCTCAGCCAACCCGACGTCTTGCCCATCCGGTCATGCCCTGAGAACGAGATACGCGGCTCCTATCGGGATTGTCGGCATGTCGAGCGGTCTTGCTGGATTTGTTTTACCTTTGATGAATGTCTTGTGCACCGAGATTTCAAGGATACTTTGGGCTATCTTGAGGTTGAGGTTTTCCGGAGTAGCTTGTGCTTAGTTTTAGATGGATGAGTTGGAGCACCCCTACAGGGTTAAATCTTTCTGAGAGCCGTGCCCGCGGTTATGTGGCAACTTGGAAATTTTCTAATATTTGGTAATAGGAAACTTGAAGCAAACTCAACTAAAATACACCAACCGTGTGCGTAACCATGAGTGTCTCTTCTTGTGAGGTTTGAACCAAGAAGAGGACACGGTGGGGTTATGTTTGACTCGTAAGTAGGTGTTCAGGATCACTTCTTGATCATTACTAGCTCACATCCGTTTATGCGTAGATCACTCTTCTTATTCTTGTACTCGTAGGTTAGCCACTCAAATAAATGCTTAGTGCTTGCTGCAGCCTCACCACTTAACCATACCTCACCCATTAAGCTTTGCTAGTCTTGATACCCTTGGAAATGAGATTGTTGAGTCACCGTGGCTCACAGATTACTACAACAACTGTTGCAGGTACAGGTAATGCGATCCTTTGACGTGAGAGCGATACTTGTTTGATTTAGAGTTCTTCTTCTTCTTCATCGATCATAGGATGGGTTCCAGGCCGGCAGCCTGGGATTAGCAAGGATGGATGTCGCTTTTCTCATTTGATTTTGTCCGTAGTCGGACCCTTCTCTTCTGTATCATGTTTGAATGTATTGTTGTATTTGAGATGATCATGATTTAGCTTGTGGCGAGTGTAAGCCAATTCTATATACTCATCTCCTCTTTACATGTACTTGTAATGATATCCATTCTCGCGAAACGACGAGATGTGCTTCTATCCCTAACGAGCCCCTCGAGCCAAAATAAGGATAGGACCGCATCTTGGGCGTTACAAGTAGGCCAAGTTTTAATAGCATCAATTTTAGTTTCATCAACTTGGACACCCTTAGAGGATACCTCAAAACTTAGGAAAGGAACCTTGTCAACACCAAAAGTGTATTTTTTTCATGGTTGCATAAAGTTTTTCTTTCCTAAGAACTTGCAATAGTTCCCTAACATGTTTAGCATGCTCCTCTAGAGTTTCTCTAAAAACAAGAATGTCATCAAAGTATACCACAACACAATAACCAATGAGATGTCGAAGGACATAATGCATGACACGCATAAATGTGCCCGGTGCTTGAGATAGACCCATTGGCATAACCAACCATTCATATAGACCAAATTTAGTTTTGAAGGCCATTTTCCACTCACGCCCTCTTGCATGCGTATTTGATAGTAACCACTTTTTAAATCAATTTTTAAAAATGTAGTGGCATCACTAAGTTCATCAAGCATGTCATCAAGGCGAGGAATTGGATGTCGATTTCTAAAGGTTATAGCGTTGATAGGGCGGCAATCCGAACACATGCGCATACTACCATCTTTCTTAGGCACTAGTATCACCGAAACCGTACAAGTGCATATCAGGGTGTATTGTTCCATCTCCTGCAAAAGGATTAGCTAGCAGTTTCTCTAACATGCCCAAAGGAATTTCATAATAAATATTTTCAGTAGGTTTAGTAGGTTGAGGAGCAACTCTTGTTGCTTCCGGTCGAGGTGAAAATACCCCAAACAAACCCCTCAAAGGAATATTCTCCATAGTAATAAGCGACCGTAAATTTCAGCATGTAATGAAAATATTTCCTTACCAAATTCTACTTACCAAAGGCGCTTCACTCCCCGACAACGGTGCCAGAAAAGAGTCTTGATGACCCACAAGTATATGGGATCAATCGTAGTCCTTTTGATAAGTAAGAGTGTCGAACCCAACAAGGAGCAGAAGGAAATGACAAGTGGTTTTCGCAAGGTATTCTTTGCAAGTACTGAAAGGAGCGGTAACAAATAGTTTTGTAGCATGGCAATTCTTAACAAGTAACAATTGACAATAGTAACAAAGGTGCAGAAAGGGGGCCCAATCCTCTTTATTGCACAGGACAAGCCGTAAAGTTCTCTTATAGCAAGCAAAGCGCTCATGAGGACACATGCGAATTCTCATCTAGTCATGTTCATCATGTTTAGTTGATTCGAGTTCGTTACTTCGATAATTTGATATGTGGGTGGACCAGTGCTACGGTGCTTTTCTTACTTGAGCAAGCAAACCTCTTATGATTACCCCCTCTCACAGGCATCTGCAACTACAAAAGTAGAATTAAGATAAATCTAACCATAGCATGAAACATGTGGATTCAAATTAGACCGTTACGGAATAATGCATAAACTAGGGTTTAAGCTTCTGTCACTCTCGCAGCCCATCATCTACTTATTACTCCCCAATGCCTTCCCTTAGGCCCAAGTATGGTGAAGTGTCATGTAGTCGATGTTCACATGACATCACTAAAGGAAGAACGACATAAACATCATCAAAATATAAAACAAATACCAACGTCAGATGATTACTTATAACAAGACTTCTCCCACATCCTTAAGAACGAAAGTAATTACTGAAAAATAATATTCATGTTCAAGATCACAGGGGTGTTCAATATGCTTAAGGATCTGAACATATAATCTTCCACCAAGTAAACCAACTAGCATCAACTACAAGATGTAATCAACACTACTAGCAACCCATAGGTACCAATCTGAGATTTGGAGACAAAGATTGAATACAAGAGATGAAGTAGGGTTCGAGAAGAGATGGTGTTGGTGAATATGTTGATGAAGATTGGTCCACCCACAATGGAGGAAGCATTGGTGATGACTAGGGCTTCGATTCCCGCTCACGAAGGGAAGTTTACCCGTCAGAATCGCTCCGCCGGGGAGCAAAAGTTCTCCTGCCCAGGTTCCGCCTCAAGACGGCGATGCTTCGTCCCAAAAGTATTCTTCTGATTTTTTTTCTAGGTCAAATAGCATCTTATAGGAGATGATAGGTGATACTTGTGATCTACGTTGGGTTTTTCGTGAAGAGGAACGGGTTATTGCAGCACAATACGGATAAGTATTTCCCTCAGTTAAGAACCAAGGTTTATCGAACCAATAGGAGTAACGGTCAACCTCCGTCTTCAGCGACTGCACACAAAAGAGCAAACACTTGCACCCAACACGAGCAAGAGGGTTGTCAATCCCCTTGGACTCGTTATTTGCAAGTAAATGAAGTGTGTAGATGATAGTAGATAATTGTAAATTCCCAAATAAATTAAAATACAAATAATGGCAGCAAGGTATTGATAGCGTTTGTAAATGTATAAGTGAATAGACCCGGGGTCCATAGTTTTCCTTAATGGCATCTCTTGTGTAGGAAGCATACCGTGGGTAAACAAATTACTGTTGGGCAATTGATAGAAAAGCGCATAGTTATGTTCATATTCACAGCAATGATCATGTATATATAGGCATCACGTCCATAAGCAAATAGGCCGACTCCTGCATTCACCTATTACTATTACTCCACCCATCGACCGCTATCCAGCATGCATCTAGAGTATTAAGTAAAACAGAGTAATGCTTGGAGAACAATGACATGATGTAGAAAAAGTAAACTCAATTAATATGAATGAACCCATCATTTTATCCTTAGTGGCAGCAATACAAAGACATGTCTTGTCCCTTTCGGTCACTGGGATATAGAGCACCGCCAAATTGAACCCACTACATTGCACCCCTCTCACTGAAGAAAGATCAATCTACTTGGCCAAAGCAAATCAATAGATCGGAGAGAATTGCGAAGCTATAATAATCATGCAAATAAGAATCATAATATATTTCAGAGGTGACTCAAATACTTTTCATGAATAATCTAAACATAAACCCACAATTCATCGGATTCCAACAAACACACCATACAAAAGAATTACATCGGATAGATCAAAGCGAAGATGTGATGATCATTGTATTGAAGATCATGAGAGAGATAGATAGCCATATAGGTACTAACTATGGACCCGTAGGTCTGTGGTGAACTACTCACACATCACCATGTGAGCAGCAAGGATGATGTAAAGGCCATCCGTGATCGATCCCCGCTCTGGTCGGGCACTGGAAAAGGGCTCCAGATGGGTTTGCGGCGGAACATAGACTTGCGGCGACGGAAAAAGTGTTTTGGGATGCTCCTCAGGGTTTTTGGAATATATGGGTATTTATAGGCCAGAGAACGGGTTCGGGAGACCCACCAGGGAGGGACATGCCATCAGGGCGCGCCGACCCCCCTGGGAGCGCCTGATACGTCTCCAACGTATCTATAATTTTTGCTTGTTGCATGCTATTATATTATCATTCTTGGATGTTTTACAATCATTTTATAACAACTTTATATCATGTTTTGGGACTAGCCTATTGACATAGTGCCAAAGTGCCAGTTGTTGTTTTTGCTTGTTTTTTACTTCGCAGAAAATCAATACCAAACGGAGTCCAATCGCGACGAAACTTTTTGGAGATTTTGTCTGAACCAGAATACACCCAGTGAGCCAAACAACTGCCGGAGAGGTGGGCTGTGGAGAGCACAACCCACCAGGGCACGCCAGGGGGGCCCGGCGCGCCCTGATGGGTTATGCCCTCCTCGGCCGCCTTCCGCACCGCCTCTGATGCCTATAAATTCTCAAATATTCGGAAAACCCTAGAGGAGTCGACGAAACACAATTCCAGTCGCTGCAAGTTCCAGAACCATGAGATCCAATCTAAACACCATCATGGAGGGGTTCATCTTCCTCATAGGTGCCTCTTCGATGATGCGTGAGTAGTCCACCATAGACCTACGGGTCTGTAGGCAGTAGCTAGATGGCTTGCTCTCTCTCTCTCTTATGATTCTCAATACAATGGTCTCTTGGAGATCTATTTGATGTAAACTTTTGCAGTGTGTTTGTTGGGATCCAATGAATTTTGAGTTCATGATCAGTTTCTATCCATGAATATTATTGGAGTCTTCTTTGATCTCATCTATGCATGATTGCTTATAGCCTCGTATTTCTTCTTCGAATCTTTGGTTTAGTTAGGCCAACTAGATCGATTTTTCTTGCCATGGGAAGAGGTACTTTGTGATGGGTTCGATCTTGCGGTGTTCTTTCCCAGTGACACAAGGGGCAGCAAGACACGCATGTATCGTTGCTATTAAGGATAACAAGATGGGGTCTATTCCTACATGAATAGATCTTGTCTACATCATGTCATTGTTCTTATTGCATTACTTCGTTTTTTCATGAACTTAATACACTAGATGCATGCTGGATAGCGGTCGATGTGTGGAGTAATAGAGGTAGATGCAGGCAGGAGTCGGTCTACCTATCTTGGACGTGATGCCTATATAATGATCATCGCCTTGGATATCGTCATGACTATTCGATTTTCTATCAATTGCCCAACAGTAATTTGTTCACCCACCGTGCGCTATACTCATGAGAGAAGCCACTAGTGAACCCTACGGCCCCCGGGTCTACTTTTCCATCATATTGCTTTCCGATCTATCTTTTTGCACTTTTTGTTTTCAGATCTACAAAACTAAAACCCAAAAATATATTGCTGCATATTTGCTCTTTTTATTTGTGTTCTTGAGAGATCTATCTCTCCTATCTATCACAACCTAATCTATCTTATTACCGTAGAGAGATTGACAACCTCTCTTTCGCGTCGGGTTGCAAGTATTTGTTGTTTGTGTGCAGGTGCTGCTTATTGGGTTGTGGTGATCCTCCTACTGGTTCGATAACCTTGGTTTCATAACTGAGGAAAATACTTACCGTCGCTGTGCTGCATCATCCCTTCCTCTGTGGGGAAATACCGATGCAGTCTCAAGCCACGTCAAAGGAATTTCTGGCGTCATTGCCGGGGAGGAAGCGGTCTCTTCTACGTGCCTATCGTAGGCGCCAGGGGACTCCATCATAATCTACCAAGTTCCTAATCACAAATCTCATCTCCTTGCAATTACATTATTTGCCATTTGCCTCTCGTTTTCCTCTCCCCCACTTCACCAATTTGCCATTTTATTCGCCCTCTTTTTCGTTTGCCCTTTTTCTTGCTGGATCTCTTCCTTGCTTGCAATCTTGTTTGCGTAGTCACGATGACTCAAGAAAACACCAAGTTGTGTGTTTTTTCCAATACTAATAACAATGATTTTATTAGTACGCCTATTGCTCCTCCCGCCACTAGTGCGGAGTCTTGTGATATTAATGCCGCATTGTTGAATCTTGTCACGAAAGATCAATTTGTCGGTAATCCTAATGAGGATACCGCGTCCCATCTAAACACGTTCGTTGAATTGTGTGATATGCAAAAGAAAAAAGATGTGGACAATGATATTGTGAAGTTGAAACTATTTCCTTTTTCCTTGCGGGATCGTGCAAAAATTTGGTTTTCCTCTTTGCCTCACAATAGTATCGATTCTTGGAATAAGTGTAAGGATGCTTTTATCACTAAGTATTTTCTGCCCGCGAAAATTATTTCTCTTAGGACGCAAATCATGAATTTTAAGCAACTTGAGCATGAACATGTTGCACAATCTTGGGAAAGAATGAAGTTGATGATAAGAAATTGTCCTACACATGGTTTGAATCCTTGGATGATCATACAAAAAAATTATGCGGGATTGAATTTTGTCTCTAGAAATCTTTTAGATTCCGCCGCGGGTGGTACTTTTATGGAGATTACTTTGGGTGAAGCTACTAAATTGCTAGATAATATCATGGCTAATTATTCTCAATGGCATACCGAAAGAGCACCTACTAGTAAAAAAGTTAATTCAGTAGAGGAAATTAGTACTTTGAGTGATAAAGTTGATGCTTTGATGAAATTGGTTGCTAGTAAAAATGCTCCTATTGATCTTAATGATGTGCCTTTGTCTACTTTGATTGAGCAAAATAGTGAATCCGTAGATGTGAATTTTGTCTCGCGCAACAATTTCAATAACAATGCTTATAGAGGTAATATAAATCCTAGGCCTTTTCCTGGAAATTCCTCTAATAATTATGGTAATTCCTATGGTAATTCTTATTACAGTAATAATATAAACACCTATGATCTTGATATTAATATTAAAGAATTTATCAATGCGCAAAAGGCTTTCAATACTACGATAGAAGAAAAGCTGAATAAGATTAATGATATGTCTAGAAGCATTGATAGAATTTCTCATGATGTTGAAAATCTCAAGTTGAAAGCTTTTGTGCCTAATATTTATGAATCTATTAAAGCTTTATATGTCTCTATGGATGAAAGTAAGAAAAGAACCGCTATGCTTAGAGCTAAAAGAGAAATCTTAGAAAGATCGTCTTCTAGTGATTGCCGCTATAAAAACGATGAAGATCTTAAAGTGATTGGTGTTTCTTATATTGATTCCTTGTTTAGTAATATTAAAATTGATAATGAAGGGACTGAAGTAGAGTCAACTTTAGCTAGAAGGCGTCCCAATAATTTGGAGGGTGAAAATCTTGATGAAAATTTTGATAAAAGTGGGTTTGAAGAGGCCAAAACTTTAACTAGTGATGTGCCCACTATCTTGGATTGCAAAGATTTTAACTATGATAGTTGCTCTTTGATTGAATGTACTTCTTTGTTGCAATCTATGTTGAATTCACCCTATGCTTATGAGCAAAATAAAGCTTTTACTAAACATATCGTTGAAGCCGTGATGAAATCTTTTGAAGAAAAGTTGGAGTTGGAGATTTCTATTCCTAGAAAATTGCATGATGAGTGGGAACCTACCATTAAGGTCAATATTAAAAATTATGAATGCTTTGCTTTGTGTTATTTGGGTGCTAGTGTTTCCACGATTCCAAAATCTCTATGTGATGTGCTTGGTCTTACCAACATTGAAGAATGCTCTCTTAATTTGCACTTGGCGGATTCTACTATTAAAAAGCCTTTGGGAAGAATAAATGATGTTATTATTCTTGCAAATAGGAACTATGTGCCTATTGATTTTATTGTGCTTGATATTGATTGCAATCTGTCTTGTCCCATTATACTTGGTAGACCGTTTTTACGCACTATAGGTGCTGTGATTGATATGAAAGAAGGCAATATTCGTTTTCAATTTCCCTTGAGAAAGGGTATGGAACACTTCCCTAGAACAAGAATTAAGCCACCATATGAATCAATCATGAGGGCATCCTATGGATCCAAAACCAAAGATGACAACACTTGAATCTATCCATTATGCCTAGCTAGGGGCATTAAACGATAGCGCTTGTTGGGAGGCAACCCAATGAATAAATAAATTTTTTCTTTTTCCTTTCTATTTTTGAGTGTTGACACAATTAAGCCTCTATTATGATTGTGTTTTTATGGTTTATTTAGTGTTTGTGCCAAGTAGAACCGTTAGGATGATTCATAGGATGAGTAGAAGCGATGCTCAATCTGAAACAGAAACTTTGCGTCCAGTATATGATTTTTTTTTGGAACGTGATCTTGAGCTTAGATTTTAAAACAGTATTGCTATACAAATTCCTTACATTTTCCTAATTTTTCAGAATTTTTAGAGTTACAGAAGTATGGGTAGAGTACAAATTACTACAGATTGTTCTGTTTAAGACAGATTCTGTTTTCGTTTCATTGTGTGCTTGTTTTGATGAATCTCTGGTTTGTATTGGGGGGTATAAGCCATGGTAAAGTTAAAATATAGTAGTTATAATGCAATAACAAAATATGAATGGGTTTGCAACAGTACCTAAAGTAGTGATTTGCTTTCTTATACTAACGGATCTCACGAAGATTTTGTTGTGTTTTGTGTGATTGAAGTTTTCAAGTTTTGGGTGAGATCACGATGGATGAAGGAATAAGGAGTAGCAAAAGACTAATCTTGGGGATGCTACTGCACCCCCAAGATATATCCAAAGAGAAACAAGCAACTAAGCTTGGGGATGCCCCCGAGTGGCATCCCCTCTTTCTTCTAACGACCATCGGTATTTTACTTGGAGCTATATTTTTATTCGTCACATATCATGTGTTTTGCTTGGAGCGTCTTGTATCTTTGCTTGCTTTGTTTGTTAGTTTTTCCTTTGTATCCTGACTGGACACACTTATTTGAGAAAGACAAAACCATGATATGATTTGTTAGAATTGCTCTATGTGCTTCACTTAAACTTTTTGAGCTATAGAATTGCTCTAGTGCTTTACTTATATCTTTTTGAGCACGGTGTGCTTGGAAACTTTTGTAGAAATACTCTCATGCTTCACTTAGATTAATTTGAGAATTAGTAAATTTTGAAGAAATCCTCTCATGCTTCACTTATACCTTTTTGAGAGATGAAATCTTTATGCTATTGTGCTTCACTTAAATTTGTTTGAGCTTGAAAAAAAGCAATGGCAATATATGAAACTAGTCCCAAAGTGATAGATATCCTAGGAGGATATAATAAAAACTTTCACGAAGCTCATTGGACAAATTAAACTTGATTCCTTGTAATAGTTTTGAAACATGATGATAGTAATATGTGAGTCATGTTAGTGAGTAATTATGCTTAGTAGGAATATTGGTGTTAAGGTTTGTGATTCCCTATGCATGCACGAAAGTCAATAGTTATGCAATGAAGTTACATCCTACTTGTGGTGCATTATTCGGTGTTAGTTATGTTCAATGCTCACTTATGTGATTTTTCGTTTTTTGGTTTGGTTGCTTCCCAATCTATTTGCTAGCCTTCATTTGTACTAAGTAGAAATACTACTTGTGCATCCAAAATCCTTAAACCAAGTTTTGCCTTATGAGTCCACCATACCTACCTATATGCGGTATTTCCATGCCGTTCCAAGCAAATTTGTATGTGCCATCTCCAAATTTTCAAAATAAATTTTCCCTTTTGTGTGCTCGTTCCGCTCATGAAACGGTGGGGTGTGTCCAATATTTTTCCATGCTAGATGTGTTATTCTCAAGACGAGTGTTTATTCACTTGTCATTGCACGAGAGTGCGGCGGTAATAGGGATGCCCATTCCCGAAATGAAAAAAATATATTTACTTTATGATGTCAAATAATAAATCCTTGGAAAGTGTTGGTATGGAAGGCAACCGTGGATATGGCCCGCCATGGAAAGTGAAAGTTTGGTGGAAAAAGGTATAAACTTTATTTTCTGTTTGGGAACCGCCTATGATATATCTAGCATGGAAAGTATTGTGAGCTACTTTGTCGTTTTCGTTTACAGGAAAAGCATGCCACCCAAAATATTTTTCTCTCTCAATTTAAACCTTGAGCTTTGGCACCTCTACAAATCCCTACTTCCCTCTGCGAAGGGCCTATCATTTACTTTATGCAATTTTTATTTTTTGCTTTGAGTCTCAATCTTCTCTTATAAGCACCAACTAGGGTGAACTATGATCGTACTTGAGCATTGCGCAAAGCTAATATTTGAGTGTGTTTCATGAATGGATGAATGATTGAGCATGATGGGCTAGGGATAACTTTCTTTAGTGTTGATATTTTGAAAGACATGGTTGCTTGTTAACATGCTTGAGTATTAAAGTCATTATGTTAAAACTAGACTATTGCTTTGAATCATTATAAGTCCAAATGCCCATGTTATATAAAAGAAAAGAATGTGATGAACATGGTAGGCAGCATTCCACATCAAAAATTCTGTTTTTATCATTTACCTACTCGAGGATGAGTAGGAATTAAGCTTGGGGATGCTGATACGTCTCCAATGTATCTATAATTTTTGCTTGTTCCATGATGTTATATTATCATTCTTGGATGTTTTACAATCATTTTATAACAACTTTATATCATTTTTTGGGACTAACCTATTGACATAGTGCCAAAGTGCCAGTTGCTGTTTTTGCTTGTTTTTAACTTCGTAGAAAATCAATACCAAACGGAGTCCAATCGCGATGAAACTTTTTGGAGATTTTTTCTGAACCAGAAGACACCCAGCGGGCCAAACAACTGCCAGAGAGGTGGCCTGTGGAGAGCACAACCCACCAGGGCGCGCCAAGGGGGCCCGGCGCGCCCTGATGGGTTGTGCCCTCCTCGGCCCCTTCCGCACCGCCTCTGATGCCTATAAATTCTCAAATATTCAGAAAACCCTAGAGAAGTCGACAAAACACAATTCCAGCCGCCGCAAGTTCCAGAACCGCGAGATCCAATCTAAACACCATCACGGAGGGGTTCATCTTCCTCATAGGTGCCTCTCCGATGATGCGTGAGTAGTCCACCATAGACCTACGGGTCCGTAGGCAGTAGCTAGATGGCTTCCTCTCTCTCTCTTATGATTCTCAATACAATGGTCTCTTGGAGATCTATTTGATGTAAACTTTTGCGGTGTGTTTGTTGGGATCCAATGAATTTTGAGTTCATGATCAGTTTCTATCCATGAATATTATTGGAGTCTTCTTTGATCTCTTATATGCATGATTGCTTATAGCCTCATATTTATTCTTTGAATATTTGGTTTAGTTAGGCCAACCATATCGATTTTTCTTGCCATGGGAAGAGGTGCTTTGTGATGGGTTCGATCTTGCGGTGTTCTTTCCCAGTGACGGAAGGGGCAGCAAGACACGCATGTATCGTTGATATTAAGGATAACAAGATGTGGTCTATTCCTACATGAATAGATCTTGTCTACATCATGTCATCGTTCTTATTGTATTACTCCGTTTTTCCATGAACTTAATACACTAGATGCATGCTGGATAGCGGTCGATGTGTGGAGTAATAGAGGTAGACGCAAGCTGGAGTCGGTCTATCTATCTTGGACGTGATGCCTATATAATGATCATCGTCTTGGATATCGTCAAGACTATTCGATTTTCTATCAATTGCCCAACGGTAATTTGTTCACCCACCGTGCGCTATACTCATGAGAGAAGCCACTAGTGAACCCTACGGCCCCCGGGTCTACTTTTCCATCATATTGCTTTCCGATTTATCTTTTTGCACTTTTTGTTCTCAGATCTACAAAACCAAAAACTCCAAAATATATTGCTGCATATTTGCTCTTTTTATTTGTGTTCTTGAGAGATCTATCTCTCCTATCTATCACTACCTAATCTATCTTATTACCGTAGAGAGATTGACAACCTCTCTTTCGCGTCGGGTTGCAAGTATTTGTTGTTTGTGTGCAGGTGCTGCTTATTGGGTGGTGGTGATCCTCCTACTGGTTCGATAACCTTGGTTTCATAACTGAGGGAAATACTTACCGTCGTTGTGCTGCATCATCCCTTCCTCTTTGGGGAAATACCGACGCAGTCTCAAGCCACGTCAGCGCCCTGTTGGCTTGTGCCTCCCTCGTGCGGTCTTCGGTCTCCTCCCGAAGCTTCCAGGTCTTCTTTTGGTCCAGAAAAGTTCATATAAAAGTTTCGGGGCAATTGGACTTCGTTTGGTACTGTAAACCTGAAAAGCCAAAAACATGCAGAAAACAGGATTTGGCACTAGGCACTGGGTCAATTGGTTAGTGCTCAAAAATAATATAAATTGGTAAATAAATACTCAAAAAGTATCCTAGAATGATAATATTATAGCATGGAATAATCAAAAATAATAGATACGTTGGAGACGTATCAATGGTCCCCAGAGGCCTGCTGGTGGAGCCACGAGCTCGGTAGGCGCGCCCCCTGAGCTCGTGACTCACTGTTGGGCCCCCTCCATAAATTTTCAGGTCATTTGGAGCTACAGAGAATATATGATACGTCTCCAATGTATCTATAATTTTTTATTATTTCATGCTATTATATTATCAATCTTGGATACTTTATATGCAATTATATGCTATTTTATATCATTTTTTGGGACTAACCTCTTAAACCAGTGTCCAGTGCCAGTTCCTGTTTTTTACCTCTTTTTGGACTTTTCAGAAAATCAATAACAAATGAAGTCCAAACGTGATGAAAATTTACAGGGCTCATTTTTGGACATAAAGAGACCCTAGAAGCTTTGGGAGGTGGCCAGAAGATCTATGAGAGAGCCACGAGCCTGAGCTCCTGGGCCCCTTGCAACTCTGATAGACCTAATTCCACTTCTACATATTCACATATACCCCAAAACCAACAGAGAGACGCCTGACACAATTTTTCCGTCGCCGCAAGTCTCTATTCTTCCGCGATCCCATCTGGAGACCTTTTCCGGTACTGTACCGAAGGGGGAATCGATCACGGAGGCCGTCTACATCAACCTTTCTGCCTCCATGATGATGTGTGAGTAGTTCACCACAGACCTACGGGTCCATAGATAGTAGCTAGATGGCTACTTTTCTCTCGTTGATATTTAATACCTTGTTCTTCGCGATTCTCGCGGAGATCTGACGTGGCTTGAGACTGCATCGGTATTTCCCCCAAGAGGAAGGGATGATGCAGCACAGCGACGGTAAGTATTTCCCTTAGTTATGAAACCAAGGTATCGAACCAGTAGGAGGATCACCACCACCTAATAAGCAGCACCTGCACACAAAAAACAAATACTTGCAACCCGACGCGAAAGAGAGGTTGTCAATCTCTCTACGGTAAAAAGATAGATTAGGATATGACAGATAGGAGAGATAGATCTCTCAAGAACACAAAATAAAAAGAGCAAATAAAAAGTGCAGCAATATATTTTTGTGTTTTTGGAATAATAGATCTGAAAACAAAAGTGGCAAAAAGATAGATCGGAAAGCAATTTGTTGGAAAAGTAGACCCGGGGGCCGTAGGTTTCACTAGTGGCTTCTCTCATGAGTATAGCACACGATGGGTGAACAAATTACTGTTGGGCAATTGATAGAAGATCAAATAATCATGACGATATCCAAGGCGATGATCGTTATATAGGCATCACGTCCAAGATAAGTAAACCGACTCCTGCCTGCATCTACCACTATTACTCCACAAATCGACCGCTATCCAGCGTGCATCTAGTGTATTAAGTTCATGGAAAAACAGAGTAATGCAATAAGAATGACAACATGATGTAGACAAGATCTATTCATGTAGGAATAGACCCCATCTTGTTATCCTTAATGGCAACGATACATGTGTGCCTTGCTGCCCCTTCTGTCACTGGGAAAGGACACCGCAAGATCGAACCCATCGCAAAGCACTTCTTCCCATGGCAAGAGAAATCGATCTAGTCGGCCTAACTAAACCAAAGATTCGAAGAAGAAATACGAGGCTATAAGTAATCATGCATATAAAAGATCAAAGAAGACTCAAATAATATTCATGGATAGAAACTGATCATGAACTCAAAATTCATCGGATCCCAACTGTAAGAGCACATTTCTCCATGTGTGGTTTTGGTAATTGATGACACCCCTATGGAGTAATGGTTGCCTTGAGTTATATTCGAAGGATTTGTCCATAGGCACTTCTTGAAGTCCGTCTGTTGGGTTTCAAGGAGTTTATATTGTGACCAAGGCGGTGTTCAAGGTTTATCCAAAGATTGGTCATGTGAGAGTTGAGCTTATTGCAAGCATGTCTTGAAGAAGAAGATTGTGTGGGCATTCATGTTTACCTTCAAGACATCATCTTTATGAAGAGAGAAGATAAGATACAAGGTTGATCAGAACTAAGTCAAAAAGTGAATCAAGTTGATCAACACACAAAGCGTACAAGATATACCGAGAGGGATTAAGGGATCCCATGGTATGGTAAGCATTGTCCATTACGCTTTGTGTACTAACCCATGGTCTACGTGAGTGTTCTTTGTAGGGTTAGGTATTTTTCCATGGGATTGCATCAAGAGGAAGATCCCATACAACCCATGGCAGATGACATCAAGTGGTGATTGATACGTCTCCAACGTATCTACTTTTCCAAACTCTTTTGCCCTTGTTTTGGACTCTAATTTTCATGATTTGAATGGAACTAACCCGGACTGACGCTGTTTTCAGCAGAATTGCCTTGGTGTTATTTTTGTGCAGAAATAAAAGTTCTCGGATTGTCCTGAAAATTTACGGAGAATATTTTTGGAATTAATAAAAAATATTGGCGAAAGAATCAACCGGATAAGGCCCACCACCTGGCCACAAGCCAGGGGGCGCCCCCCCTTAGGACGCGCCCCCTGTCTTGTGGTGCCCCTGGAGCTCCTCCGGCCTCCAATCCAACTCTATATATTCCTATTCGCGGAGAAAAAAACCAGAGAGAAGAGTTCATTGCGTTTTATGATACGGAGCCGCCGCCACCTCCTGTTCTTCCTCGGGAGGGCAGATCTGGAGTCTGATTTGGGCTCCGGAGAGGGGAAATCGACGCCGTCGTCATCACCAACCATCCTTCATCACCAATTTCATGATGCTCTCCGCCGTTCGTGAGTAATTCCATCGTAGGCTTGCTGGACAGTGATGGGTTGGATGAGATATACCATGTAATCGAGTTAGTTTTGTTAAGGTTTGATCCCTAGTATCCACTATTGTTCTGAGATTGATGTTGCTATGACTTTGCTATGCTTAATGCTAGTCACTAGAGCCCGAGTGCTATGATTTCAGATCTGAACCTATTATGTTTTCATGAATATATATGTGTTCTTGATCCTATCTTGCAAGTTGTAGACACCTATTAGGAGTTATGATCCGCACCCCCCAGGGTGACAATAACTGGGATTCTTTCCGGTGATTACCGTAGTTTGAGGAGTTCATGTATTCACTAAGTGCTAATGCTTTGGTCCGGTTCTCTATTAAAAGGAGGCCTTAATATCCCTTAGTTTCCATTAGGACCCCGCTGCCACGGGAGGGTAGGACAAAAGATGTCATGCAAGTTCTTTTCCATAAGCACGTATGACTATATATGGAATACATGCCTACATTACATTGATGAATTGGAGCTAGTTCTGTGTCACCCTATGTTATAACCGTTGCATGATGAATGCCATCCGACATAATTATCCATCACTGATCCATTGCCTATGAGCTTTTCACATATTGATTTTTGCTAAGTTACTTTTCCGTTGCTACTGTTACAATCACTACAACACTGCTACTGTCACTTTGCCATTGTTACCGTTACTTCCATACTGCTTTGCTACTGAATACTTTGCTGCAGATATTAAGTCTTTCAGGTGTGGTTGAATTGACAACTCAGCTGCTAACACTCGAGAATATTCTTCGGCTGCCCTTGTGTCGAATCAATAAATTTGGGTTGAATACTCTACCCTCGAAAACTGTTGCGATCCCCTATACTTGTGGGTTATCAAGACCTTTTTCTGGCGCCGTTGCCGGGGAGCATAGCTCTATTCTCCGAGTCACTTGGAATTTATAGCTGTTGGTCACTATGAAGAATCTGATAGACGCTAAAACCAAGATCTACCCCTCAACTACGAGGACAGGTAAGGAATTGCCATCTAGCTCTACACTTGATTCACCTTCTGTTATGAGTAAATTTGCGACACCACCACCTGCTACTGAATCTGATATGTCGCAAGTAATTGATGATGCTACTTCTGTTATTCATGATGCTTATGATGATACTTTGCTTGATACTACTGTGCCACTTGGTGAATTTCTTGATGAACAAATTGCTAGAGTGAATGCTGAAACTGATGATATCTCTGAATCTGATGAAATTATTGAAACTGAACACTATGATACACCTGCTAGACCTAGCTCTCCTAGATATGAATTGCCTGATATACCTAAGGGTTATGTTATGGAAGGAGAGGTAGCTAGGGACTTTCTTGCTTGTAAGGATAGAGATGATCTTAAGAAATTACTATGCAAGTGGAAAGAAAAATCTTTGAATGCTAGAATGCAATATGATCCTAAGTTTGCTACTTCACCTATCTTTGTTACTGATAAGGATTATGAATTCTCTGTCGATCCTGAGTTGATTACTTTGATAGAATCTGATCCTTTCCATGGTTATGAATCTGAAACTGTTGTGGCACATCTTACTAAATTGAATGATATAGCCACCCTATTCACTCATGAGGAAAAAATTCGTTACTATTATATTCTTAAGTTGTTTCCTTTATCATTAAAGGTTGATGCTAAGATTTGGTTTAATTCTCTTGCTCCTGGTTGTGTGCGTAGTCCCCAGGATATGATTTACTACTTCTCTGAAAAATATTTTCCTGCCAATAAGAAACAAGCTGCCTTGCAGGAAATATTTAACTTTGTGCAAATTGAAGAAGAGAGTCTCCCACAAGCTTGGGGGAGGCTTCTCCAGTTACTTAATGCTTTGCCTGATCATCCTCTCAAGAAAAATGAAATACTTGATATCTTTTATAATGGACTAACCGATGCTTCTAGGGACCACCTAGATAGTTGTGCTGGTTGTGTTTTCAGGGCACGAACTGTTGAACAAGCTGACCTACTATTGCATAATATATTGAGCAATGATAATGATTGGACTATTCCCGAACCACCTCCAAAACCAACTCCGAAGAAAAGAGGTATTCTATTTCTCAATCCCGAAGATATGCAAGAGGCAAAGAAATCTATGAAAGAAAAAGGTATTAAAGCTGAAGATGTTAAGAATCTACCACCTATTGAAGAAATACATGGTCTTGATAACCCGACACAGGTAGTAGAGGTAAATTCTCTCTGTAGATTTGATGAAGGTGATATTCTTTATAATAAGTCTGCTAGCCAATGCTTGGATGAGTTTGATAACTTTATTGTTAAGCAAGAAAATTTCAATGCTTATGTTAGTAGACAATTGAAACATAATGCTTACATGCTTGATCGCTTGGGTGATTATATGAGTAGAACTGTTAATGATCTTAAGCTTATTAGTAAACATGCTTCCATGGTGACTACTCAAGTAGAACAAGTACTTAAGGCACGGAATGATTTGCTTAATGAGATGATTAGTAAGAACAATGATCATTCTGTTAGAGTTGTGACTAGAGGTGGTAGAATGACTCAGGAACATTTGTATCCTGAGGGCCATCCTAAGAGAATTGAGCAAGATTCTCAGAGAGTTAATATTGATGCACCTGGTCATTCTAATAAAAGGAAAAAGAATGACGATAGGACTTTGCATGCTGCTAGTGAACCTGTGATAGATACTCATGAAAACCCAAATGATATTTCTATTTCTGATGCTGAGACACAATCAGGTAATGAACATGAACCTAGTGATAATATTAATGATGATGTTCATGTTGATGCTCAACCTAGTAATGATAATGATGTGGAGATTGAACCTGCTATTGATCTTGATAACCCACAACCTAAGAACAAAAGATATGATAAAAGAGACTTTGTTGCTAGGAAGCATGGTAGAGAAAGAGAACCATGGGTTCAGAAACCCATGCCCTTTCCTCCTAAATCATCCAAGAAAAAGGATGATGAGGATTTTGAGCGCTTTGTTGAAATGCTTAGACCTGTCTTTTTACGTATGCGCTTGACTGATATTCTGAAAATAAAAGATATTGTGACAAATAAAAGAAAGATACCGGAAGCTGAGATTTCCCCCATGCTTGCAAATTATACTTTTAAGGGTGGAATACCAAAGAAACTATGAGATCCCGGAGTACCTACTATACCATGCTCTATTAAAGGAAATTATGTTAAAACTGCTTTATGTGACCTTGGAGCTGGTGTTAGTGTTATGCCTTTCTCTTTATATCGTAGACTTGATTTGAATAAGTTGACACCTACTGAAATCTCCTTGCAAATGGCTGATAAATCAACTGCTTTACCTATCGGTATTTGCGAGGATGTGCCTGTTGTGGTTGCAAACGTTACTATCTTAACGGACTTTGTTATTCTTGATATTCCCGAGGACGACAGTATGTCGATCATCCTTGGTATACCCTTTTTAAATACTGCAGGGGCTGTTATTGATTGCAACAAGGGCAATGTCACTTTTCATGTTAATGGTAATGAGCATACGGTACACTTTCCGAAGAAACAATCGCAAGTTCATAGTATCAACTCCATTAAAAAAAATTCAACGATTACTATTGGAGACTTTGAATTCCCTCTCCCTACTGTCAAGAAAATATATGATATACTTATTGTTGGGGACATGCATATCCCCATTGAGGTAACCTAGTGTTATTCGAAAATTCTCCGGTTCTGTGTCGTTCGAAAAAAGTTTGTCAATAAGACTTGATCAACCTTATTGATGGATTTTTTGACGGGCATGAGATGGATGAATTTAGAAAGCACAACCTTCTGTGGCCAACTTTTATTTTATGTTTTTTTAGATTAAATAAAGTGAAAATGCTATTATTTCTCTATTTTCCGTTTTATCCGTGCAATAGAAAAATGACCTGAAAATAAAAGTCCTCAGAATGCCCTGAAAATTTTGTATGATTTTTTCTGGAATATTTAAGAATTTTTGGCACTGAGAACACATCAGGGGGCTGCACCAGTGGGCCACAAGCCTGCAGGGTGCGCCCACCCCCTGGGCGCGCCCCCCTGGCTTGTGGGTCCCACGTGGGGCCCCCTCACTTATTCCAGCACCCATCCACTTCGTCTTCCTCCAGAAAAAATCCCACCATTGCTCAAACCCGTGTTCTAGCTCATCTTGCTGCCATTTTCGATCTCCTTGCTCAAAGCTCCATTTGCAAAACTGTTTTAGGGGATTGTTCTTCGGTATGTGACTCCTCCAATGGTCCAATTAGTTTTTGTTCTAGTGCTTTATATATTGCAAATTTTTGCTGCTGTGGTGACTTTGTTCTTGAGCTTGCATGTCAAATTTGTATGGTCCCAAGTAGTTTTGAGGCATGATATAGCCTCTAGGCACTTGTGAGAGTAGGTGCTATAAGTTTTGTTGAGTTTTGTTCACTTTTATTGTAAGTTACTAAAAATTTCAGAAATTTTTCAGAGAAAGAAAAATGTTAAGGAGGATATACCAAGGTGGTTCCTCGAGCAGGAATACCCCGAGACTCGCGATACGCGAGCCCGACTTTGAACCACCGAGGGAAGCTCAAGTGCGGCCTTGTGAATGGCCGTCGGATTCATTCATGGTCCATGCCGGATTCAAGGAAGAATTTTACGCGTACATATGAAATGCTGGCCTTGAAGATTTTGTTTCAGACCAATGCAAGCAATATTATCAACTCATTGATTCCTTCGTGCGGAGGTTTGAATTTTCATCCAGGCATAATACGCATTCCGTTCTATTTAATCTTTATGATGAATCTTATACCATGGACCTGGAAGATTTTAATGATGCTTGCAAAATTCCACATTGGGGCAGCCATAGTGATCCTCACAAAACTGAATATAATGATTTTCTTGCTAGTATCACTGTGGGAGAAACTAAAAACATTACACAGGCTACCTTGGGGAGCATTCACTTTCCTGCTATACATTATTTTTCTCTCTTCATAGGTAGATGTATTAATGGTAAACATGATCATAGCCACCTTTGCGTACCTGATCTTAGTATTCTTAAGAGTGCGGTCATGGGCGATAGACGATATAACTTGGGGGTTATTATTGCTAGGAGGCTACATAAAAATGCTAAGGAGGGAGATTTCTTTGGCTGGATTTATGCCACTCGTGTAGCTAATTATCTTGGGGTACCCATAAGGGGGAATGATATTGAGTTACCACCTGCTTTTCTTGATTATAAGGCTATGGTGTGCTACCAGTTTCTTGAGAGAAACGAACAACCCCTCCTGTACAGACTAATTTTTGACAGACAGCGTGCTGTCCATATTACCCTTCCTGCTCCTGCCTTCTTTAACTTTCAGGAAAAACGGAGATACTTTATAACCAGAGAGGAGGCAAACGAGTACGAGAGAGAGGCGAAGCCGCTCGCCTCCGTGCTGCGGCCGCTCAGGCAGTAGCCGCTGCAGCCCAGTACAACCCCAACTATGACTTTGGAGACTACCCGGGCCAGCCATGGCCCTAGACCAACTTAGGCCAAAAGCCTAAGCTTGGGGGAGTACGTATTTCTCACCGACATTACATTCATGTTCACACACTCATTCCAGTTGTTGGTGTTCATACTTTTTCATTGTACCATCCATGGTAGTTTATTTCTTCTTTTTTCTTTCTTCTTGTGTGTTTAATTAACCTTGAGAAAACCCAAAAAAATTAGTTCTAGCTTTACTTTCTAGTTTGTTTAGTGTAGTATTAAAAGAAAACCCAAAAAAAAATTCTCGTTCTTCTTTTGCTTGTTGGGAGCTTTCCCGTGTAAATAGTTTTTCTTTCTTCTTTGGGTCGTAAGGAGAAGACCACGATGACATGCGTAGTGGCTCTCATATGCATTATTGTTTATCTATCAGAGAGCCCATATTACCTTGCCTTCTCCTTTGAGTTATTGCTTGTAGATTCCAGCTTAGTCCAATGCACGTGCACTCTTATTATTATTCACACCGTTCAGTCGTGCAAGTGAAAGGCAATAATGACGATATATGATGAAGTGACTGAGATGTAGAAAAGCTGGTATGAAGTCGACCTATTTTGTTTTTGTAAATATGATTAGCTCATCATTCTGGATTCAGCTTGTTATGGATTGAACATGTTTGCAATGACAATTTGAGATTATAGTTACTCATGCCATGCTTAATTAGCTAAGAGTGAATAATGGTTTGTATTGAGTGCCAACATGCATATTAAAATGGTTGTGATGTAGTATGATAGAATGGTATCCTCCTCTGAATGATTCGAGTGGCTTGACCTGGCACATGTTCACGCATGTAGTTGAAACAAAACCAACATAGCCTCCACGATGTTTATGTTCATGGTGATTTATATCCTACTCAGGCTTGCATTCAATGTTGGTTAATCTCAAAGCATGTTTATGACTGCTGTCGCTCTCTAGTTGGTCGCTTCCCAGTCTTTTGCTAGCCTTCACTTGTACTAAGCGGGAATACTGCTTGTGGATCCAGTTCCATAAACCCAAAGTTGTTCCATATGAGTCCACCATACCTACCTATATGCGGTATTTACCTGCCGTTCCAAGTAAATTTGCATGTGCCATACTCTAAACCTTCAAATAAATATTCCGTTTTGTATGCCCGAATCACTCATGTAGCGACTGGGGGCTGTCAGTATCTTCCATGCTAGGTGGGTTATTCTCACGATATGTGTTGATTCACTATCATTCACGAGAAAGTGGATCGTATTTGGGATGCCCAGTTCCATGCTCAAAAATCAAATCAAAGTATAATGAAACAAAACTCCCCCGGGATTGTTGTTTGTATGGACGGTACCCGTGGATTCGGCCCGCCGTGGAGTGTGATCGATTGGTGGAGGGGGAGTAAAAACTTTACTATTCTGTTTGGGAACCGCCTAAAATGTATCTAGCATGGAAGATATTGAGATCTCTTAGTTGTTATGTTAACAATGAAAGCATACCGGTCAAAATTATGATTCATCCCTGTTTTAAAAGATCGAGCTCTGGCACCTCTGTAAATCAATGCTTCCCTCTGCGAAGGGCCTATCTATTTTATTTCTTGTTGAGTCATCCTCCTCTTATAAAGAGCACCAGTTAGAGAGCACCTCCGTCATTTGTATGCTTTGTTATTAATTGATATTGAGTATGAGTGTGACTGGATCTCTTTTACCATGAATTACAATGTCTAGTCAGTCCTTGTTCTTCAGAGGTGCTCTGCATTTAGGTTTTGCGGTCTCAGAAAGGGCTAGCGAGATACCATTATATCATATTGTATCATGATTGTTTTGATAAAATTGTTGTCGTCGGAGACTCATTATTATTTCTCGCTAGTTGATTATGCCATTGATATGAGTAAATGTGAGACCTAAATGTTATTGTGAATGTAGTTAGTCTATAATCTTTGCTGAAAACCTGAACATCAGTTAGACATATTTACAACAGCAAGATCAAACAGAGTTTGTAAAAGTTTTTCTTTATCACTTTCAGTTTATCAACTGAATTGCTTGAGGACAAGCAAAGGTTTAAGGTTGGGGGAGTTGATACGTCTCCAACGTATCTACTTTTCCAAACTCTTTTGCCCTTGTTTTGGACTCTAATTTGCATGATTTGAATGGAACTAACCCGGACTGACGCTGTTTTCAGCAGAATTGCCTTGGTGTTATTTTTGTGCAGAAATAAAAGTTCTCGGATTGACCTAAAAATTTACGGAGAATATTTTTGGAATTAATAAAAAATATTGGCGAAAGAATCAACCAGAGAAGGCCCACCACCTGGCCACAAGCCAGGGGGGCGCCCCCCCCAGGGCGCGCCCCCCTGTCTTGTGGGGCCCTTGGAGCTCCTCCGGCCTCCAATCCAACTCTATATATTCCTATTCGCGGAGAAAAAAACCAGAGAGAAGAGTTCATCGCGTTTTATGATACGGAGCCGCCACCACCTCCTGTTCTTCCTTGGGAGGGCAGATCTGGAGTCTGATTTGGGCACCGGAGAGGGGAAATCGACGCCGTCGTCATCACCAACCATCCTTCATCACCAATTTCATGATGCTCTCCGCCGTTCGTGAGTAATTCCATCGTAGGCTTGCTGGACGGTGATGGGTTGGATGAGACTTACCATGTAATCGAGTTAGTTTTGTTAGGGTTTGATCCCTAGTATCCACTATTGTTCTGAGATTGATGTTGCTATGACTTTGCTATGCTTAATGCTTGTCACTAGGGCCCGAGTGCCATGATTTCAGATCTGAACCTATTATGTTTTCATGAATATATATGTGTTCTTGATCCTATCTTGCAAGTTGTAGACACCTATTACGAGTTATGATCCGCATCCCCCAGGGTGACAATAACTGGGATTCTTTCCGGTGATTACCGTAGTTTGAGGAGTTCATGTATTCACTAAGTGCTAATGCTTTGCTCCGGTTCTCTATTAAAAGGAGGCCTTAATATCCCTTAGTTTCCATTAGGACCCTGCTACCATGGAAGGGTAGGACAAAAGATGATATGGGGTGTCCCGATCTTCTCAGTAAGCGGCGGTGGTGATGATAATGGTGTAGGATAACTTGTATGTTGCCGATGAACTCTCCCTCGCTTGATCCCTGATGCCAATGCAAAAGGTCTCAACCCTTTGGATATTCACAACGTCACACACTTGCGCACGCAGCCGTCGACCACGAACGGTATAATTGCAATATACTAATTCCCAATGGAACAGCAGATCACACTTGACTTGCAGTATATAATCTCCAGATCGATACGAATTGGTGATGAGGATTCAAGATGAATGCTTACAAGCAATCTCATGAACTAGGGTTTATCTTAAACGTGGTCTGCCTCTAACTAACCCTAAGGAAGAGTATTTATATCCTAAGATAGATCGAAGGGGTACACGGGCCGTCAGCCCCAAAGTCTGCGCGCAGGTAGCACGGTAGTACCGCTCACAGCAAGCGGTACTACCGCTAGAAGCGGTATTACCGCTCTGAGAATTCTAACTGCCGCTTTAGTACCGCTTGGGTCGCTTTGATTCCAGAAGAAAATTGTTAAGCGGTACTTGGGCGGTAGTGCTGGGCCGGTAGTACCGCCTAAGCGGTACTACCGCTCGGGCAGGCGGTACTACCGCCTGGGAACTGCAGAATCCTCTTGCTCCCTTGTGCCATGCCTTCCTCCTTGCTCCCTTGTGTCGCGCCTTCCTCTCCATTGTACCTAATGACACATACACACAAGGATTTAGGCAGTATAAATCTCTCATTAAAAGAAATAGCATTATCAACTAAGAGAGAATTCACCTGTTGTTCTAGTAACTTAGCACGAGCTCTTGTAGTTGGTCCAATCCTGATTTCATCATTGGACGTCTTCTTTGCAGCAACAGGTTGTTCATCTTCAAGGGATGGAACCATAGTAGGGATGTCCTCATCATCCTCCCCCCCTTCAAAAGGCGTCGACCCCGATGCTCCAAGGTCATCGACGTCACATGGGGACAAATCAGCAACGTTGAAACTGTTGCTAACGCCACCAAAGTCAGCAATAGGAATATCAATCGAGTAGGCATTGTCATTTATCTTGGCTAACACCTTGTAAGGACCAGCACCACGCGGCCGAAGTTTAGAACGTCGCAACTGTGGAAACCTGTCCTTGCGAAGATGCACCCATACCATATCGCCAGGCTGAAATAAAATTTTCTTTCGTGATTGGTTGCGTGCAGCAGCAATGTTCTTGCCTTGCTTCTCAATAGCCTCTCGTGTCTTCTCATGAATCTGCTTCACATAATCTGCTCTGTTTGATGCCTCCATATTAACCCTCTCATGCAATGGAAGAGGCAGCAAATCTAGTGGTGTAATTGGTTTGAAGCCATACACCACCTCAAAAGGACAAAACTGGGTGGTAGTGTGCACAGCCCTGTTATAGGCGAACTCAACATGTGGCAAACACTCCTCCCACTCACGCAGATTTTTCTTGATCATAACGCGCAGCAATTGGGACAATGTTCGATTCACCACCTCCGTTTGACCATCAGTTTGTGGGTGACAGGTAGTACTGAACAGCAACTTCGTTCCTAGCTTTCCCCACAATTTCTTCCTGAAGTAGCTCATAAACTTCACGTCCCTGTCAGAAACAATTGTTTTTGGCACTCCATGCAAGCGTACAATGTCCCTGAAAAACAGGTTAGCAATATGCGACGCATCGTCGCTTTTGTGGCATGCAATAAAATGTGCCATCTTGGAAAATCTATCCACTACCACAAATATAGAATCATGACCTCTTTTAGTGCGTGGCAAACCTAACACAAAATCCATACTTATATCTTCCCATGGTGTGGTAGGTGTAGGTAGTGGCGTATACAAACCGTGAGGCTTCAATTTTGACTTGGACGTGTTACATGTAATGCAGCGCCGAACAAACCTGTCCATGTCGCGCCTCATCTTGGGCCAATAAAAGTGATCAGCCAGCATGAGTAGCGTCTTCTCACGCCCAAAGTGACCCATCAATCCGCCTGCATGTGATTCCTGCAACAATAGCAAACGGACGGACGATTCTGGAACACACAGTTTGTTAGCTCGAAACAAGTATCTATCATGGATGTGGTATTTCTCCCATGCATTTCGAAGCAAACATAAATGATGTGGTTCAGCAAAATCATGATCAGTTGCATACAAATCACACAAACTCTCTAAACCAGGAATTTGAACATCGAGATGTGTCAAGAGCATGTTCTTCCTAGATAGAGCATCAGCAACAATGTTATCTTTTCCCTTCTTATGCTTAATGATATACGGAAAAGACTCAATAAACTCAACCCATTTAGCTAAGCGGCGATGCAGATTTGATTGAGCTTTCAAATACTTCAATGCTTCATGATCAGAATGTATGATAAATTCTTTTGGCCATAGATAATGTTGCCAAATCTCAAGAACTCTAACAAGCGCATACAATTCTTTATCATAAACAGGATAATTCAGTCTAGCACCAGAAAGTTTCTCGCTGAAGTAAGCAATAGGTCTACCTTCTTGCATCAACACACCACCAATACCTATACCACTAGCATCACATTCAACTTCAAATTGTTTGGAAAAATCTGGTAGTGCAAGTAATGGTGCAGAAGTAAGCAAACGTTTCAGCTCGTCAAAAGCATGATCTTGGGCTGCGCCCCACACAAAAGGCACACCTTTCTTCGTTAATTCATTCAATGGTGCAGCAATAGTACTAAAGTCTTTCACAAAACGGCGATAGAAACCAGCAAGACCGTGAAAACTTCGTACTTGACTAACATTCATGGGAGTAGGCCAATCTTGAATTGCTTCAATCTTAGATGAATCTACTTCTACCCCCTGCTTAGATACAACGTATCCCAGAAATATCACTTTATCTTTTGCAAATGTGCACTTCTCAAGATTAGCATACAATTTATTATCACGCAACACTTGCAAAACCTGTCTAATATGATCACAATGTTCAGATTCATTGCGGCTGTAAATAAGTATATCATCAAAATATACAACCACAAAACGACCAATAAACTTTCTCAAAACATGATTCATTAATCGCATGAAGGTACTAGGTGCATTAGTAAGACCAAAAGGCATAACTAACCACTCATATAAACCAAATTTAGTTTTGAAAGCAGTTTTCCATTCATCCCCTTCCTTCATCCGAATTTGATGGTAACCACTACGCAAATCAATCTTAGAGAAAACAGCAGCACCACTCAATTCATCTAGCATATCCTCTAAGCGTGGAATAGGATGACGATATCGAATAGTGATGTTGTTAATAGCTCTACAATCTACGCACATGCGCCATGTACCATCTTTCTTAGGCACCAAAATAACAGGAACAGCACAAGGACTAAGAGAAACACGAATATACCCTTTGTCTAGTAGCGCTTGCACTTGCTTCTGTATTTCCTTCGTTTCTTCGGGATTGGTCCTATATGGCGCTCGGTTGGGGAGGGTAGCGTCGGGTATGAGATCAATTTGGTGCTCAATTCCACGCAATGGTGGCAGCCCCGATGGTACCTCCTCCGGAAACACATCGCCATATTCCTGCAAAACAGTAGACACACCAAGAGAAACAGATTGCGTATCATTAGAAACTAAAACCTCGCCTTTGTACATAAGCACAAGAGGCAGGGCTGTAGGATCCTCTCGAAATTCTCTCATGTCTTCTTTGGTGGCTAATATAAGCAAACTAGGCTCTCTCGCACTTTTCGTTATATCATCACTCACGGCTTTTACATTGTTTTCTCGTGCAGGTGGCTGTTCGATATTCACTTCTGTTTTCTGGCAAGACTCATTGACAATTTGCTGTGGTGACATAGGCTGCAGATTTATTTTCCTGCCCTTGAACTCCAAGTGATAAGTATTGGCACGGCCATTGTGTTGCACATGGCGGTCATAGAGCCATGGCCGACCCAATAAAAGATGGCAAACTGTCATAGGTACCACATCAAATTCAATGGAATCCTTGTATGGTCCTATCTCAAAATTTACGCGCACCATATGATTCACCTTCATCTCACCATTGTCACTCAACCATTGTACGTAATATGGATTGGGGTGAGGTAAATATTTCAGATTCAGCTTGGCACATAACTCCTTGCTTGCAAGATTGCGGCAGCTACCTCCATCAATGATCACTCTGCAAGCTTTGTTGGGGCCAACTAGTGCTTTTGTTTGGAACAAATTGCAGCGCTCTGAATCAACATGTGGCTGCACACTAAGAGCACGCTGCGAGACAACAATAGTAGGTGCTGGAGAGGCGAAAGCATCTATGCCGTCGTCACGTGTGTACCCATCGTCATCTGAAGCATATGGATCAGCATCATCTCCAGTCTCATACTCATTGTCATCGTTTACAATCATCACTTTTCTATTGGGGCACTCTCTCTTGAAGTGTCCCTTGCCTCCACATGTATGACATAACATATCTCTATTACGGGCTGTAGACATATTGGAACCTGAGCTAGCAGCAGGAGCAGCAGGTTGCTTTGATTGTGGAACTGTGAAGGCTGGTTTGGTTGCAGAAGAAGAGGGGCGGCTGGCAGCGCCCTCAATAGGGGGCGGCGGTGTTCTGTTAGAGAACCGCCCAGCTGTAGTATAACGTCCTTTAATTTGAGCTTCTTCGGCCAACTGGGACTCAGCTTCTCTTGCATGATGGAGTAGCTCATTCATGGTATTGTATTGGTGATGCCGAACAATACCCTTAATGTTATATTTCAGCCCATGGAGAAAACGTTGCATAGTCATCTCAACAGATTCTCGCACTCGAGCACGCTGCATCAACATCTCCATCTCCATGTAATATGCATCAACCGTCAGGGAACCTTGCTTCAATTGTGTCAATTTATCATAAACTGTGCGCAAGTAATTAGTGGGAACAAAACGAGCTTTCATAACCGCCTTCATCTCACGCCATGTACGAACAGGAAGCTCATTGCCATCGCGACGGGTACTCACAACGCTATCCCACCAACGCAATGCATAGCCATCAAATTCAGAAGAAGCAAGCTTGACCTTCCTATCTTCAGTATAATCATGCAAACGCCATAATTTCTCCATCTTAAGCTCCCAAGTGAGATACTCTTCGACATCAGTGGAGCCTTCAAATCTAGGAATCGTGAACTTGGGCTTGCCCAAAACATCATCCTCCTGAAACGGTACACGCCGAGCACCAAGTGGTGGTGGTAGGCGACCATGCCCTTGAAAGCCACGCCCACGGCCATGATTGCCCACCATGTTGTCATTGTCGTCATGGACACTATCAGCATCTTCATGGTCGTCATGTTGGCGTTGCTCAATCGCGACACGTAACCCATTGACTGAAGTTGTCAACTGCTGTATACTTGTTTGGAGAGCATTGACTTGTGTTTGCATAGCATTGACGGTAGTGTCAGTTGCGTCCACTTTCATTTGTATAACTTGAATATCAGCCTCAATTTTTTCAGCGGATCGATCAATAACCTTTGTCAAATGAACGCGGAGAGCTTCATGGTCCTTCCATGAAACACA
Source organism: Elymus sibiricus (assembly GCA_039707655.1). NCBI lineage: Eukaryota > Viridiplantae > Streptophyta > Magnoliopsida > Poales > Poaceae > Elymus > Elymus sibiricus. The sequence goes on from CM077671.1 coordinate 310,929,739, forward strand.
CTCGTCATCAGCCTTTTTCTGCAGCACATCAACATCACTAGAAGACATGATTAGTAGGTTAGTGCAAAAATCAAAATCTGTGTGGTGGCACACTCACAACTCACTCAAAACTGACAAGAAAAGGAAATCTGACCGTTCCAAAGTGAATAGTAATGCTTATCCGTTTAGATGGATGACTAATGCACGGATGTGATGAAGTGAATACCCGGGTATGAGAACAATCACACGACAGAGCAGGATTATATGGTGGAGCTAGGTATGATATCCTATCTACACCGAAGACAAGTCCTAGTGCTGATCGTGTGAGCCAACAACCAAGGAAAACACACACGGTGGAGAAAAATGTGGCAGAGCAACTATCAAAACAGGATGTGTTGCAATGCACTCGAGAGACACTAGCAATGCTCAATGTAAACAGGCACAAGATTGCTCAAGTCTACTAGTGCACAATCGCAAGAATCCAACAGTGCAATAGATAGCAACCACGTCCAGCCACTGTTTCTCTCTTTTTCTTTCTTTCGCTCCGTTTTTTTTTTTGAGGCCACAATAGATCGCAAGCAGCGGCAACTGTTCTTGGATCACGTCCAGAAATTGCAAAGCACCAAAACCTATATGAGCAGCCTGTAGAGCGGAAACTAGTCTCGTGGGTAAGTTCCTAACACCTTTTGTGTAGACAGGCTGTGGCTATGGATTGGAATTTGCAAAACAGGATAGCTGATCGAACAACAATCCAATCTACGATGCAATCTACGATGGAAACTAAAAACCAATGGATTCGAAGGAACAAGCTACGCAAAAAGAAAGACACAACGACCAGCAACTAAAACCAATCTACGATGCAATCTAGGCTATGGCAAAAACCCTAACCCGAATCTTTTTGTGAGGCTTTTTCTAGATAGGATGAAAAACACAACTAATCTACGGATGATTTGATGGATGCTTACCGAGGCAACGCTGGATATCTGATACCAAGATGATATGGGGTGTCCCGATCTTCTCAGTAAGCGGCGGTGGTGATGATGATGGTGTAGGATAACTTGTATGTCGCCGATGAACTCTCCCTCGGTTGATCCCTGATGCCAATGCAAAAGGTCTCAACCCTTTGGATATTCACAACGTCACACACTTGCGCACGTAGCCGTCGACCACGAACGGTATAATTGCAATATACTAATTCCCAATGGAACAGCAGATCACACTTGACTTGCAGTATATAATCACCAGATCGATACGAATTGGTGATGAGGATTCAAGATGAATGCTTACAAGCAATCTCATGAACTAGGGTTTATCTTAAACGTGGTCTGCCTCTAACTAACCCTAAGGAAGAGTATTTATATCCTAAGATAGATCGAAGGGGTACACGGGCCGTCAGCCCCAAAGTCTGCGCGCAGGCAGCACGGTAGTACCGCTCACAGCAAGCGGTACTACCGCTAGAAGCGGTATTACCGCTCTGAGAATTCTAACTGCCGCTTTAGTACCGCTTGGGTCGCTTTGATTCCAGAAGAAAATTGTTAAGCGGTACTTGGGCGGTAGTGCTGGGCCGGTAGTACCGCCTAAGCGGTACTACCGCTCGGGCAGGCGGTACTACCGCCTGGGAACTGCAGAATCCTCTTGCTCCCTTGTGCCATGCCTTCCTCCTTACTCCCTTGTGCCGCGCCTTCCTCTCCATTGTACCTAATGACACATACACACAAGGATTTAGGCAGTATAAAGCTCTCATTAAAAGAAATAGCATTATCAACTAAGAGAGAATTCACCTGTTGTTCTAGTAACTTAGCACGAGCTCTTGTAGTTGGTCCAATCCTGATTTCATCATTGGACGTCTTCTTTGCAGCAACAGGTTGTTCATCTTCAAGGGATGGAACCATAGTAGGGATGTCCTCATCAAAAGATGTCATGCAAGTTCTTTTCCATAAGCACGTATGACTATATATGGAATACATGCCTACATTACATTGATGAATTGGAGCTAGTTCTGTGTCACCCTATGTTATAACCGTTGCATGATGAATGCCATCCGACATAATTATCCATCACTGATCCATTGCCTACGAGCTTTTCACATATTGATCTTTGCTAAGTTACTTTTCCGTTGCTACTGTTACAATCACTACAACACTGCTACTGTCACTTTGCCATTGTTACCGTTACTTCCATACTGCTTTGCTACTGAATACTTTGCTGCAGATATTAATTCTTTCAGGTGTGGTTGAATTGACAACTCAGCTGCTAACACTCGAGAATATTCTTTGGCTCCCCTTGTGTCGAATCAATAAATTTGGGTTGAATACTCTACCCTCGAAAACTGTTGCGATCCCCTATACTTGTGGGTTATCAGTGATCGTCATCAAGGTTGCGGTGTGCAAGTTCAAGTGAAGCATCACGGAGAGATCATGCTTGAATCTTGCCGTCCATTGTGGTGACAATGGACTTGTGAAGATGTGCTGAAGAGTGGCTCACCCAGAGTGGAGTATGGGGGAGCAATCAACAAGTCTTCATCAAGCCGGCGCAATCAAGAAAGGTGGTCCATCTTGAGGAAGTCAAGATCGTCATCATCTAGCTCAAGTGGACTATGCGCAAGGCAAAGGTTTGACCTTGATAGGGTTTTCTATTTTACCGGTCTCATGGTGGTAGTTGGGAGACCGGGTTATAGGATCGATTGTCGTACTATCAAGGGGGGCTCTCAAGTGAGTAGCTTGATCGTATCGTTCGTTGAGAGCTCAAACCATTGCATTCTTGGCATCATCATCTTTCTTGGTTCTTGGTTGGATTTTCTCCATGAGGGTTCTTGAGCTTATGGTCAGCTTCATGACAAGCTCAAGTTCATCGAAAACGGAGTCCATATGCATCTTCTATGATGTTTTCGATGTTGGAGTTTTTGCCGGTTCTTCATTGATAGAGGTTTCGCTGTTGGATAGCTCTTGTCGTCCTAAATCCAACAAGCTTGAATTTGCTCAATTCGGAGTTCATATGCGAAGGTTATGGGAGTTCTGGTTTTACTGGCTCCATCTGGCTGCTCTGGTTCTTTGTTACCCTCCTGAGGGCGGTAGTACCGCTGGCCACAGCAGTAGTACCGCTGGGGGGTTCCGGCTCATTACGCGGGGCATCAGACACTGCTTTGCTTGGTGTCTGGTGACCAGCGCCTCCCGAGCGGAAGTAGGGGCGGTAGTACTAAGCGGTACTACCGCTGCCCCTTCTACTACTGAGTTCTGCGTGTGGGTGGTACTACCGCTCCCATGGGCGGTACTACCGCTTGTGTGCGGGCTGTGGGGGTAACGGTTGGATTTCCCCCCACCTATTTAAGGGGGTCTTCTTCCCCAATGGATCTTATCTCTTGAGCTCGAGTTTGCCCCCCATTGTTGACCTTCTTCGAGCTTGCTAACTCTCATTCCCTCCAATGATTCTTGCTAGTTATTGAGGGAAAAGAGAGAGGAGATCTAGATCCACATTTCCACCAATCACTTTCTCCTCTATGTGAGGGGAACCCCTTGGATCTATCTTGGAGTTCTTCGTGTTCTTCTTCGTTCTTCCTCTCATCTTCTTCCATAGCATTAGTTGTTGTGGAGGGATTTGGGAGAGAAGGACTTGGGCACTCCATGTGCCCTTGCCATTGCATTTGGTGCATAGGTTTGAGTTCTCCACGGTGATACGTGGAAGTGAAGTTCGAGAAGCTTATTACTCTTGGGTGTTTGAGCACCCTAGAGCTTGTTCTCTTGGGTGCCTTGGCGCCCTAGACGGCTTGTGTTGCCTCGGAGCTCAATCATTGTGGTGCAAAGCTCCGGGCAAGCGTCGGGGTCTCCAATTAGGTTGTGGAGATTGCCCCGAGCATTTGAGGTCACCTCGGAGCCACAGTCCGTTGTGGTGAAGCTTCGTGGTGTCGTTGGGAGCCTCCAATTAAGTTGTGGAGATTGCCCCAACCTAGTTTGTACGGGTTCGGTGACCGCCCTCAAGGGTCCCTTAGTGGAATCACGACATCTTGCATTGTGCGAGGGCGTGAGGAGATTACGGTGGCCTTAGTGGCATCTTGGGGAGCATTGTGCCTCCACACCGCTCCGAATGGAGATTAGCATCCGCAAGGGTGTGAACTTCGGGATACATCGTCGTCTCCGCGTGCCTCGGTTATCTCTTACCCGAGCCCTTTACTTATGCACTTTACTTTGTGATAGCCATATTGTTTCTTGCTATATATCTTGCTATCACTTAGTTGTTTATCTTGCTTAGCATAAGTTGTTGGTGCACATAGGTGAGCCTAGTTGTTTCAGGTTTTGTGCTTGACTTATTAAACGTTAGTTTTATTCCGCATTTGTTCAAGCCTAAACCGTAATTATTTTAAAGCTCCTATTCACCCCCCCCCCTCTAGGCGACATCCACGTCCTTTCACCAACAAACACACCGCAAAAGGTTACATCAAATATATCTCCAAGAGACCATTGTATTGAGAATCAAAAGAGAGAGAGGAAGCCATCTAGCTACTGCCTATGGACCCATAGATCTATGGTGGACTACTCATGCATCATCGGAGAGGCACCTATGAAGAAGATGAACCCCTCCGTGATGGTGTTAGATTGGATCTCGAGGTTCTGGAACTTGCGGCGGCTGAATGTGTTTTTCGTTGACTCCCCTAGGGTTTTCTGAATATTTGGGTATTTATAGGCGTCAGAGGCGGTGGAGGGGGGGCCCGTGGAGGGCACAACCCATCAGGGCGCGTCGGGGGCCCCCTGGCGCGCCCTGGTGGGTTGTGGCCTCCACATCCCACCTCTCCGGCACTTCTTTGGCCCACTCGGTGTCTTCTGGTCCAGAAAAAATCTCCAAAAAGTTTCGTCGCGATTGGCCTCCGTTTGGTACTGATATTCTGCGAAGTAAAAAACAAGCAAAAACAGCAACTGGCACTTTGGCACTATGTCTATAGGTTAGTTCCAAAAAATGATATAACTTTGTTATAAAATGATTGTAAAATATCCAACAATGATAATATAAGAGCATGGAACAAGCAAAAATTATAGATACAGTGGAGACGTATCAGCATCCCCAAGCTTAATTCCTACTCGTCATCGAGTAGGTAAATGATAACAACAGAATTTTTGATGTGGAATGCTGCCTAACATGTTCATCTCATATTCTTTTTCTTTTCTAGCATGGACATTTGGACTTTTAGATGATTCAAAGCAATAGTCTAGTTTTAACATAATGACTTCAATACTCAAGCATGCCAACAAGCAACCATGTCTTTCAAAATATCAACATTAAAGAAAGTTATCCCTAGCCCATCATGCTCAATCATTGATCCATTCATGAAACACACTCAAATATTAGCTACACCCAATGCTCAAGTACGATCATAGTGCCCCCAAGTTGGTGCTTTATAAGAGAAGATGGAGACTCAAAGTAAAAATAAAAATTGCATAAAGTAAATAGATAGGCCCTTCGCAGAGGGAAGTAGGGATTTGTAGAGGTGCCAGAGCTCAAAGTTTTAAATTGAGAGAGAAAAATATTTTGGGTGGCATGCCTTTCCTGTCAACAAAACCAACAAAGTAGCTCACAATACTTTCCATGCTAGATACATCATAGGCGGTAACCAAACAGAAAATAAAGTTTATTCCTTTTTCCACCATTCTTTCACATTCCATGGCGGGCCGTATCCACGGTTGCCTTCCATACCAACACTTTCCAAGGAATTTATTATTTGACAACATAAAGTAAATATTTTTTCTTTTTCATTTCGCGAATGGGCATCCCTATTACCGCCGTACTCTGATGCAATGGCAAGTGAATAAACACCCATCTTGAGAATAACACATCTAGCATGGAAAAATATTGGACACTCCCCACCGTTTCATGAGCGGTACGAGCACACAAAAGAGAAGTTTATTTTGAAAATTAGAGATGGCACATACAAATTTGCTTGGAACGGCATGGAAATACCGCATATAGGTAGGTATGGTGGACTCATAAGACAAAACTTGGCTTAAGGATTTTGGATGCACAAGTAGTATTTTTACTTAGTACAAATGGAGGCTAGCAAATAGATTGAGAAGCAACCAAACCAAGAAATGAAAATTCACATAAGCGAGCATTGAGCATAACTAACACCGAATAATGCACCATAAGTAGGATGTAACTTCATTGCATAACTATTGACTTTCGTACTTGCATAGGGAATCACAAACCTTAACACCAATATTCCTACTAAAGCATAATTACTCACTAACATGACTCACATATTACTATCATCATGTCTCAAAACTATTACAAGGAATCAAGTTTAATTTGTCCAATGATCTTCATGAAAGTTTTTATTATATCCTCCTTGGATATCTATCGCTTTGGGACTAGTTTCATATATTGCCATTGCTTTTTGACTAGCTCAAACAAATTTAAGTGAAGCTCATGAGCATAGAACTTTCATCTCTTAAAAAGGTATAAGTGAAGCATGAGAGGATTTCTTCAAAATTGACTAGCTCTCAAATTAATCTAAGTGAAGCACTAGAGCAATTCTATAGCTCAAAAAGTTTAAGGGAAGCATATAGAGCAATTCTAACAAATCATAGCATAATTTTGGCTCTCTCAAATAGGTGTGTCCAGCAAGGATACAAGTGACAAACTAACAAGCAAAGCAATCAAAGACTCAAATGATACAATACGCTCCAAGCAAAACTCATGATATGTGACGAATAAAAATATAGCTCCAAGTAAAATACCGTTTGTTGTTAGAAGAAAGAGGGGATGCCACTCAGGGGTATCCCCAAGCTTAGTTGCTTGTTTCTCTTTGGATATATCTTGGGGGTGTTGTAGCATCCCCAAGCTTAGTCTCTTTTCACTCCTTATTCCTTCATCCATCGTGATCTCACCCAAAACTTGAAAACTTCAATCACACAAAACTCAACAAAATCTTCGTGAGATCCGTTAGTATAATAAAGCAAATCACTACTTTAGGTGCTGTTGCAAACCCATTCATATTTTATTATTGCATTATACCTACTATATTTTAACTTTATCATGGGTCATACCCTTCAATATAACCCATAGATTCATCAAAACAAGCACACAATGCAACGAAAACAGAATTTTCTTAAACAGAACAGTCTGTAGTAATCTGTACTCTAACCATACTTATGTAACTTTAAAAATTCTAAAAAATTAGGACAACATAAAGAATTTTTATAGAAATATTGTGTTAAAATTTTAGCTCAATATCACACTCCAGTAAAAAATGAAAAAGATTCGTCGCGATTGAACTCCGTTTGGTACTGATATTCTGCAAAGTAAAAAACAAGCAAAAACAGCAACTGCCACTTTGGCACTATGTCAATAGGTTAGTCCCAAAAAATTATATAAAGTTGTTATAAAATGATTGTAAAACATCCAAGAATGATAATATTACAGCATGGAACAAGCAAAAATTATAGATACGTTGGAGACGTATCAAGATCTATCCAATGTAATCTTCTTTTGTAGTGTGTTTGTTGGGATCCGATGAATTTTGGGTTTATGATCAGATTATTCATTGAAAGTAATTGAGTCTTTTCTAAACTTTATTATGCACGATTGTTATAGAATTGTAATTCTCTCTGATCTATCCATTTATTCTGGCCAACTAGATTGATTTATCTTCAGCGGGAGGAGTGTATTGTAGTGGGTTCAATCTTGTGGTGCTCTATATCCCAGTGATAGAAAGGGACAAGACACGTATTGTATTGTTCCCATTAAGGATAAAACCATGGGGTTTGAACATATTGCTTGTCTTAGTTTGTCTACATCATGTCATCTTTCTTAATGTGTTGCTCTGTTTGTGATGAACTTAATAACATAGATGCAGGCAGGAGTCGATCGATTGGTGGAGTAATAGTAGTAGATGCAGGATCGTTTCGGGAGGGGCGTTTTGGCTCCCGGGAGCATTTGCTCCCGGATGAACAGTACCGCAAAAAATGTCATAAAATGTTTTCGAAAAATTCTGATTTTTTTTGTAGATGTCCGTGTCGGTGTCACAAGCATGCTTGACAATTTTCATACGAAACCGAGCAGAAGTATTTCGTCGGTGAAAAAAATAAATTTGGGTGACATTTTGGGGTAACATTTGGTGTTCAAATTTGTTATTTTTGCATAGGCCACAATGTTTAACCTTTTTGTCTAAAACTTTGCAGGTGACATTTGAATGTGACTGCAAATACATACAAATTATGTTGGGATTTTTTTGACATTTGAAAAATTATTTTTCGCGTGCAGGAGAACGTGCTCCCGGGAGCCGAATTGGATTTCCCGATCGTTTCGGTCTACTTGTCACAGACGTGATGCCTATATACATGATCATTGCCATGAATAACATCATAACTATGCGCTTTTCTATCAATTTCCCAACAATAGTTTGTCTACCCACCGTATGCTATGCGTTCGAGAGAGAAGCCTCTAGTGAAAAATATGGCCCCGGGGTCCATTTAATCATATTGCTAAAAACAAAAATACCTTGCTGCAATTATTTACTTTATTTTTACTTTTACTTTTTATATATCTTTCACTATCAGAATTAATCTTTTCAAGTAACGAGTTCAGGGGGATTGACAGCCCTCTTGCCCGTGTTGGGTTCAAGTGTTTGGTTTTGTGTGTGTAGGTGTTGACGACGAGAGTTTGTCTTGATTCTCCTACTGGTTCGATAACCTTGGCTCTCACTGAGTGAAATATTTATCGCTACTATAGTGTTTCACCCTTCCTCTTCGGGGAAAAATCCAACGCATCTCACAAGTAGCAATATCCAACTCATCTGTAGCCTTTCTCGGTGGAGAATTCCACCTGCCGGCAATCTCCCTCTTTGTGTGAAACTTGCAAAATAAGAGAGAAAATACATTAGGATTGCATCATAAAGTGAAATAGTGACCCAAAACATAATAAATATCAGTAGGAAAACATGATGCAAAATGGACGTATCACTAGCCCCTTGGGTCGGCCCACTATCCAGAAAATCACTCGGGCCATCCTCGATGTAGGACACTGTCAGGCGGGAATCGGCGCAGCCTGGCAATGGGGGTGGTGGGGATGACGGAGTCACGAGAGCGGTATAGCTTAATCGCATTTTAAGAAATTTCATTTACATATTAGTTATAAAAGTTACTTTGTAATTGTTTGCCTATATATGATCCCAAGCATTGTGCCTATAATTTTTTGATGTTGAAGTTTTTTAATCTTTAAGTAAAGTTATATACATGTAATTCCAAGGGAAACTCCTACGCATGACCCCAAACCGAAGTTCGTTTTGTCCGGATTTTGTCCATTTGGGGCGGGCAAAGGGGCGACGTCCGTCTGTTTTGCTCTTTGTGCTCGTCGTGCGCCCAACGGGCGGACGCATCTGGTCCGTCATGGTCGGCTGGAGGCCCTATGTATACCATTTTTTTAACTACACACATTGTAAACTAGTTTTACAACCAAATAAATCAAACATTGCAAATAGTTTTACAATCAAATAGTTCCACATCCGAATAAAAACACATTTCAAATTGTTGTACAACCCAATCAAAATTGTCTCGAATACATGAAAATAAAATGAACCGATGCATCTACTAGTTGCCAACGTGATTCCACATGTGCTCAACCAAGTCATCTTGGAGCTGCTAATGAGTATGCCAATCACACATTTCTGGATGGAATTGGGTGAACTGTTGAATACCGGTTCTTGGTGCTCAGGCACAATATTTTTGCCCTGAAATTCAAACCCTTGGTCGTAGATGTTATCATCGCGCTTGTCCTCCACGATCTTGTTGTGCATGATCACACAAACAGTCATCACCTCCCAAAGCTTCTCGGTGCTCCATGTCAGTGTAGGCTATCGAACGATACCCTATCGAGACTGAAGCACACCCAAAGCATGCTCCACATCCTTCATAGCACTCTCTCGTTGTTGGGTAAATCTCTATTTCTTCTCTGTTTCCAAATTTGATATTATCTTCACAAGAGTTGACCACTGAGGGTAGATTCCATCAGCTAAGTAGTATCTGTTGTTCTAATGGTGGCCATTGATCTCATAGTTGACTTCTAGGCATTGGCCTTCTACAAGCCTTGGAAACACTGAAGAACGCTGAAGCACGTTGATATTATTGTGAGAACCGGCCATGCCAAAGAAAGAGTGCCATATCCAAAGATCTTGTGAGGCCACGGCTTTTAGTATGACAGTGCAACCTTTGACATGTCTATTATATTGTCCCTGCCAAGGAAATGGACAGTTCTTCCACTTCCATTGCATACGATCTATGCTACCAAGCATCCCCGAAAAGCCCCTATCGACATTGATCGCCAACAACCGGGTTGTATCCGCGGCAGTTGGCTCTCTCGGGTACTCAGGGCCAAACGCTGCCACCCCGGCCCTGTAGAAATTGTACATGGATTTGAGACATCTGGACTCAGTCATGCGTGCGTACTCCACAAGATCTCCCGGAATTCCATATGCAAGCATACAAATAGCCGCAGTGCATTTCTGGTAAGCGGAAAAACCAAGCTTGCCAAGGGCACCCTCTTTGCACTCAAAGTAAGGGTCATATGCTACCACTACCTCCCGAATACGATTGAACACATGTCTCGCCATCCGAAAGTGACGGCGGAATTGATGTTGGTTTGAAGAGCGGGCGATTCTCAAAGTAATCAGCATAGAGCAAGGCGTGGCTGATGTCCCAATTGCGATTCAAGGCCGGAGCATGGCCTGGGATTGATCCCGTGTACCGAGGCCGCTGCCTAGCAATGTGCTCATTGATGACCAAGGCAGCAACCACAAGCTCTTCGTCAGTCCGAGGACGAATCATCCGACGAAAAAAATGAAGTTGTGGAAAAAAACTCGTCCCCACAGTCCATGATACCTTGTGAGCAAGTATCGAACACTTTGTGGTCGTGGTGGAGACGCGGCCGGGAAGAGCACCGCATAGGCAACAGGCAAGGTTGGCGTTGACGACCTGTGATCAGCAGCTTTGGCAGTGCCTGCCGGAAGGTGTTGGGGTCGATGGGCGTCGCCGGCGGCCGTAGCTTCGCTGCCACCGGATGCGACGACAAAACACCTCAAACTCCGGCAAGAACTACTCCGAAACGCGGGCGTGGGGAGGTGATGGCTAGGGGGTGGGCATGGTCTGGGCAGTCGAGGTGGACAGCGAGGAGGCAACCGGAAAATAGGCGGCGACTATGGCAGGGGAAGGAGTAGACCGCTAGGGAAAAGAAAAAGGGGGTTGTCTCGCCGCTAGGCAGGCCGGGGAGGACAAGGGCGCGCGTCCCGCCTGTCCACATGCTGTCCGTTTCGACGCAAACATTGTTCAAATTTGAGCCGTGAATGGGTTGACGGCGGACAAAAAACGGGCGTTTGTCCGTTTACTCCCATGCGTTGGGCCACGATTTATGTCCGTTCGACCCCAACAAATGCAGCCGGACTATTTGAAATCGTGCGTAGGAGTTGAGCTAAAGAAACCCAGATTGCGTGCGCGCGTGAGCGCTCGGTTTCAGACAGCCGAATTAGGAAACTGCAGATCAGATATTTAATGGTGTAATTAGCGAAAAACGGGTGGGCCCTCGCTGTAATTCAGGGGGAGCATGATTTCGAGATGGGACAAAAGGAAAATTAGGGTGGGCCTCCCCCACCCCACCCGAAAATCAGGGGGAGTGATATAGTTGTTGATTTAACGGGGGCGAGTGATAGGCGCCGGTGCGCCGGCCGAAATTTCGGCCGGTCGCACCGTGGACGTACGATTGGCCCAATAACACCCGTCGGATCAGTCCTTTCTCCCGCACAAGTCAACTCGTCTCCTTCCTCAGCCCGTATGAGTCGCCCTCGACGGAAAAAAAAAGGTAGTTTCCCCACGAGTGGTTGCCTCCTGCCGGCGACCGCCCCTCACCGCTCGTCCTCGCCGGCCACTGCCCTCTCGCCCGTGCTCCCAGCACCCCCGCCGCCCTCCGCCCCAGATCGGTCCGTGCATTTCCGTCGGGATCCATGAGTTACACACACACACACACACAGAGAGAGAGAGAGATTCCTCGATGTTCCTGTTCCACCTTGCACGAGCCGGAGACGAGTGCGCCGAACTCCGACGAGAAATCCGGTTGGCTGCATGCAGCACCCGTGTAGCCTGCCATGCTTTTCGCTCGAAGCCCCTTGCCACCCCCCCCCCCCCTTCTCTGACAGTTACAACACTGGCGTCGGTGCATTTCCAGCTTCTGCTGTCATGGTTGAGGCACTTCCCATCACGCCATAGTAGCAAAGCCACGTGCTCGTTCCAGTAAAAATCACCGTTCGCCGTCATGGCTCGCCGCGAGCTATGCAACATTTCCAGCACGCCGTAGTAGCACGGCCGCGCGCAGGTTCTAGCTTTTCCATGCACGGCTCCAGCATCCCTCCCATGCGCCATTGTTAGTTCGCCGTGAGCAATTGCAACCCTTCCGGCATGCCGTAGTAGCACGGCCTAAGGGTTGTAGCATTTATCGTCCAGTGTTGTAGCATCTTGTCAAAGGGTTGTAGCATCCGGTTGCATCCTCCATCCTTCCATGGTTGTAGCATTTTGTCGCCGCCGGCCGTCGTCATGGTTGTAACATATGTTGTCCTGGATGTAACATCTGTCAAAAGGGTTGTAGCTCCCAACTGCGCCGGTTGCAAATCAACAACGGTTGCAGCAAAAATCGTCATGCCGTCGTGACGGGTCGCAGCTCCGCCGTAAATGGATGTAGCAAAAAACATCGCCGAACGTAGCAACAAACCATGATGGTTGCAACAATGCCGCCGTCGCGGGGTCACAACTCAGCCATGGATGAATGTAGCAAAAATCCTCGCGGCTGTAGCAAAATCCGACGGTTGAAGCTTTTTAACATGGGGTTGAAGCTTTTCACATAAACGGTTGTAGCTTTTTTCATTGGACAATCGCCTGTTGTAGCAAAAAAAAAGGTGGTAGTAGCAAATCCGGTTGTAGCAAAAATAACAGCACCATCGTCACCGCCACAAACTTCTGGTGGTAGCAATTTGCCACAGTGGCTGTAGCAATCCGGCGCAGCGGTCGTAGCACTCCTCGTTCGCTCTTGGTCACATCGTTGAGCGGCGGCGTCGGCGGCGTCTCCAGCACCGGCGTCTAGTTGCCCGAGAGATGTCTCCACCCTGGTTCGAGCTCGTTGTTTGCAGCTTCGCCGACACCTGCCACAGCTCCGGCCATGGCTGAAACGAACGAACAAAAACGATGAACATGGCCGCGTGTTTGGGGAGGGGCTTCACGCAGCAGAAGCTGGGCGGCAGCGCCGGCGACGGCGAGCTCGCATGGGCTGGTGCAGGCACGAGGGGGGGTCTCCCATGGCCATGGCTCCCGATTGGAGCGGAGAAGTGCAACGCAACGAGAAAAGAAAAGGAAGGAAGTGAGGAAGAAGCGGACCTGCAAAGCGAATAAGACTTAAGACGTACGATTTGACCAGATCCAGTGAACAACGTGCGACCGGCCCAACACTCGGCCGGCGCACCGTATATAAACGTTTCCCTTTAACGGGCGTCACAGCGTGTGCATGCATGCGTTTTGACTCGGCCTCCCTGAAATCCAACGTGGGCCCTAGTTCCTACGATTGGGTTTCCATAAGAAGGTTTGTCGGAAGCGGGGTTTGCGTGTTTTGATTAATTCGCTTGCTGCAACGAGCGAACGCCAACGACTCGTTTCGGTTTTAAACACGCAGAGGAGTTTGCAAAGTAAAAAAGAGGTACATGTGGGCAGAAATAGTTCTGGTTGCTTCAAGGCACGAGAGTTACAGGTGGTGTGGCCCGTAACAACAACGAAATAAACATTGTAGAATACACACGAAACAAGAAAGAAAAAGAAAAAAAGAAAAAAGAAAAGAGGATAATAGAAAGAAATAGAAACAGAAACAAAAACAGAAAATGGGGGGAAAAAGAAAAGAAGAAGCTGAGCAACCGTGAGCCGGTTCAAAACTAGGGCGTCAGCAGCCGAAGCTTCAGCGAAGGCCTGTTCTTTTGATGGTTGCGGGCGTCAAATAAGATCTGTCACAGCGAACCATATTGATTTTTGGCCATGAAGCTTGAATCCTGCGGCTAGCGACCGACCGACCGATAGTTGGGCCAGCCGGCCGGCTCAAGTGCTTATATATACACACACGTATATGCTCATTCGTATGAACACATATGTACGCTCTATCCTTATGAGCACCTTCAAAAAGACTAAGCCGTCATATCATTTTAAGATTGATGAAATTATTAGAGGTGTCTCGTAGTCGACAAGAACAGCTCTTCCCTCCCATTAAACATGCATAGTCAAAAAATTCCTGAAATGGATAAAAGAAAATGCAGGCACCAGGTCTTTTGTCACGGCAAGAGAAACATGACAGCCGACAGTTTTACGCTAAAAAATGTGACAGCCGACATTGGTCCCGCCACGTGGAGCAACGCCCTCTCGCGGAGCAATACACGTATTTCAGCTGTCTTTAATGCAAACTGCATCCCTCCAGTTCTACGCACCCGAATCCACACGTGTTGCACGCGGAGAAGCTCTGCAGCAAAACTCCACGCAACCAAAGTTCAAAGAGAAATCTTACTCACGCGGACTACATCGGCCTCGCGGCAATCACATCAACTGGTAGTGCCATCTTCAGAGTCTGAAGTCCCATGCCGCCTTCTTCCCCTGCGCTAGACGCTCCGGGAACCGCAGCGTCGTCGTCGTCGTCGTCGTCGTCGTGCTTCGCTCTAGCATGGCACGTGTGGAGCATATGTGCGCTCCACGTCGCCCTTGTCTTCTCCTCCGTGGCCACCGCCGCCCTCGTCGTCGTGTTGCTCCCCTTCGCCTGCGCGGCCGCCTCCCTCTGCCTCGTCTGCGCGATCGCTGTACGGCTTCTCTCGTGCTCCGCCTCCTTCGCGCCGCTGGATCGGACGGCACAGAGCGCCGGCGCCGACGGTGACGCGTTCTCCTGTGAGGAAGAGGAGGATCACGGCGGGGGGGCGGAGCTGGAAGCACGCGGCCGAGAGAGCGCCGCTACTTACATCGATGGAGCCAATGAGTTCTGTGATCCTTACGTTGATGAGCAAGATCGTCGGCTCTTGTTGGTGGACACTGGGAACTACTGCTACTACCGCAGAAAAGTGAGGGAGCATCTCTTCTCTTCCCCCGCACTCTGTTTTCGTCAGTAGTTCGTACTATCGGCTTAGTTATTACTGGATCGTGTGCATGCAGTTCTACGATCTCCTGGCTTTCTGGAGACGCAAAGAGAGAGACTGGAGAAGGTGAACAATTCACACGACGGCATATACAGGTTCAGGCGCTCAGGGTAGTGTGATCACGATGTGTTTATCCGCAAAGACTGCGATGGGCTGCAAGGCCCGATTGTTCCGGGCCACACGAACCTAATAACAAGAAAAACGGGGTGTGTGCTTCTGCCCAAGTCCAGGTCCATTTGGGAACCGCTCTGATCTCTACTTTTTTTTAATCTTTTATAGCTTATCGACCTCGAGCAAATTAGCATTTCGCATTCGCATAAATTTTAGAAATTATCAAGGCAGCTGCAGTCAAAAATTGTATCTGCATGGGAGTTCAGTCACCCCCTTACCTTTTTAATACAGCATTTTGCGACCTTACAGCTATGTATTGTGATAGTCTTATCGTTCCTCTCGTGGTCAAGTCAACCATGGCTAGGATGCTTAGAAACTCCCTCTCATTTCTCATTGATGAAGAAATGATATCATACGCAACATTAATAACATAAACTAGCTGAAAACTACAACATAAAAAAAATTATCATTGTATTCTAAAATGCAGTAAAACAAGTAACACTTGATTCATGCCGTAGCTACACAAGAAAATAACCAAAACAAATTGATATATGCAATAATATATAGTTTTATCATATTATGATGCCCATTATTCTCGGTGTCTGATGGGGATATGTAACTAGGGTAGGGTCATAGGCCCCACCTACATACCCTACCTAAGGACACTGCCCCAGAAAGCTTAAGGACTACAAGGAAGTCTCCGACTGAAATCAACAAGACATACAAGTCACTCGACAATATCCACTCGGAGATTACCTTTCACTCGACGGTTATCTTTCACTCGAAAGAACCAGAAGACAGTCGACCGCAGAAGACCAGAAGCCGCCCTAGGGAGGCCAACGGGCAGGCGTTCGACTAGACCATAAGTAGCATTTATTACATACGTTACCAGTAACGTCCATCTTTATAGCCGCGATCGGACCCTTAGATGCCGGACATTCATGAGGGGCAGCGCACTCTATATAAGCCGCCCCTCCCCTCTGGCACAAGGGTTCGCACCCTGTAACTCTCATATTCCACACGACAAGAAGCTCCTGAGCACCGAGACGTAGGGCTGTTACCTCCACGTAGGGCTGTTACCTCCACGAGAGGGGCCTGAACTCGTACATCCGTGTGTACATCCTCGCCGTAGCTAGGACTCTGCCCTCTCCCTTCGTACCCCTATTTTCTACTGTCAGGCTCGTTCCCACGACAGTTGGCGCCCACCGTGGGGCAGGCGTCTAAGCGACTTCCGGCAAGGTTGCATTTTTTCTCCTTCGTCATGTCTTCCGGCGGTGATCTGTTCCTGGGCCACGAGATCCGTCTCGGAGCGCTCACCTTCATCGCCGACGACTCGGCATGGCTTCAGGAAGCGCCTCTAGATGTTGAGGCGCTCCCGATCCGCGGGGCGACGCACTTCTGTGCAAGCTCCTGCGGTGTTCTTCTTCTACAACCGTCGACTCCGTACTTGTCAGCCCTTCCTGCTGTTCGTCGCCGCAAGCGATCCGGTCGTTCGCGGCTCTAGCGCTGGGTGAGGCATGCGGCGGCGCGACAAGTTTCGTCTCCGCAGATTGCGACTATCGAGCCCGCCGAATCACTTCACGGCGCGTTTGATTCGGCGTAGGATCAGTCGAACGTTCCCTCCGAGTGCGAGAGCTGCGATCCTGCGGCTGAGGTTCTTATGGCTGGCTCTCATCAGAGTCCGCCACCTGGCTTCAACCGCGACAGACGCAAAGCTGGTGGACCGTCGAATGAGCAGCACCGCCGGGATGAGGATATCCTCCATACTCCCATCATCGGTGTGACTGCTGAAGCTCAGGCCATGGAGGCCACGCGCCTTCGGCTCAAAGAGATGCAGGAGGCACTCGACGAGCGTGCCCGCCAGCGTCCCCCCATTTCCAGTCGACGTCAGCGATAGCTATTTCCGAGTGGATCTCATAACAATGTCAAGGTATTTCGTACTCCAATTCTGAATGTTGCAGCGGCTGCAAAGATAGCAGATTCCATTCAGCCGTCCCGTTCGGAAGCTGGTAGAGGTTTGCAGCAGATCCGAGCGTTGCTTGATGCAGCGCAGCAGCAGAATTCGGCTGTTTCTCAGTCGCGTAACAGATTGCATAGTAACTCCCCCAGAGCAGACACAGTTCAGTCGGCGCACAGTCCCGGGTCACCCTTGCGCCGCAGGGGTGGAGGTTACCGCGAAGATTAGTACCAAGATCAGGGTCGAGATCATTTTGCTCCTCGTTATCACCGTGATGACCGCCGTCGAGTGCCTACTCCTCCGCAGAGTGGTTCGTATGTGCCCCGGCACTATGACGATAGGCGCCCGCTTGGCGATGAGCGGAATCCTGGATTCGATGCAAGAAATGTCCTCGCACAAAGGCGCATCGATAGAGGCAGAGCCCACAGAGATGGTAATGACAGAGATTATCCGAGTGGAAGTGGTACCGTGGTTTCTGGCCCCGAGTGTTTCAGCAGAGCCATTCGCTCTGCAAAGATTCCCCCCAACTTCAGGTTGGCGGCTGGAATAAGCAAGTTCTCTGGCGAGTCGAAGCCGGAAACATGGTTGGATGATTACCGAGTGGCTGTGCAGATTGGTGGAGGAAATGACAATGTAGCCATGAAGCATTTGTCCTTGATGTTGGATGGTTTGGCCAGGGCGTGGTTGAATCGTTTGGCTCCTTCTAGCATCTATTGCTGGGAGGATCTTGCCCGAGTGTTCATCAGTACCTTCGAGGGTACTTGCAAGCGTCCTGCGGGTTTGATTGATCTGCAGCATTGTGTTCAGAAACCCAATGAGTCCTTGAGAGATTACATTCAGCGTTGGTCCACCTTGCATCACACGGTGGAGAATGTTTCCGAGCATCAAGCTGTTTGTGCCTTCAAGGCCGGTGTGAAGTAAAGAGAGCTTTACCTGAAGTTTGGGCGGACAGGTGACATTTCTTTGAGCAAGATGATGGAGATTGCCACTCGGTACGCCAATGGCGAAGAGGAAGACCGCCTCCGTAGCGGCAAAGGAAAAGCAGTCGACAATGATGCCGACGGCAATTCCAATCGGAAACAGAAGCGCAAAGCTGATGCCCCTGCTCAGGCGGAGGCTGCCGCCCTGGCGGCGCAAGGAAAAAATAAGGAAAAGTCCAAAGGACAGTTTTCCTCCAAAAAAGGAAAGAATCAGTCAGGTACAGATGTACTGGATTTACCGTGTGCAATCCACACGAAGAAGGATGAAGAAGGCAATTTGATACTGCCTAAGCATACCACTCGACAGTGCCGTCTATTGATCCAGCAGTTCAAGGAAAGCCAGTCGAGTGAGAAAGCTCCTGAAAAGGAGGGCGATGAAGACAAAGAAGAGTTTCCTGAAGTCAATGCCACTCTGTTGATTTTTGCTGATGTTGAAAGCAAGAGTCGACTGAAAGTTATCAACAGAGAAGTCAACATGAATGTTCCTGCTACCCCCACATACCTCAAGTGGTCTCAGACTGCTATCACATTCGACCAGTCAGATCACCCAACTCATATCGCTACCCCTGGTCGGCAAGCGCTGGTGGTGGACCCGATTGTGGGAGGCACTCGACTCCGTAAAGTCCTGATGGATGGTGGGAGCGGTCTGAATATCTTGTATGCGGATACCCTAAAGGGAATGGGCATTCCGATGTCCCGACTCAGCGAAAGCAACATGCAGTTCCACGAGGTCATCCCTGGGAAGAAGGCTAAGTCACTCGGCCAGATAGCCCTGGATGTGGTGTTCGGCGATGATAAGCATTTTCGAAAAGAGAAATTGACGTTTGAAGTGGTGGACTTCTAGAGCGCGTACCACGCCATCCTCGGCCATCCGGCTTATGCTCGTTTCATGGCCCGTCCATGCTACGTGTATCTCAAGCTGAAGATGCCCGGGCCCAAGGGTGTGATCACAGTCACTGGCAATCGACAGAGGGCTGAGGAGTGCCTTCAGCAGGGCTCCAAAATTGCCGATCATCAGATGGCTATGGTCGAGTTGGAGGAATACAAGAAGAGTGCTAATCCTGCCGACCTGCTGCGTGCTAGGAAGCCCGCTTCTGAGTCAGCTTTCCAGTCGGCAGGTGAAGTGAAGAAAGTGAACATTCACCCGACAGATCCAACTGCTGCCCCGACCAACATCTCAACGACACTCGACAGCAAATAGGAAGCCGAGCTCATCCAGTTCCTCCGTGAGAACTGGGACATCTTTGCATGGAAGACTGCTGACATGCCGGGTGTACCCAGGGAACTGGCTGAGCACCAACTGAGAGTTGATCCGAAGGCCAAGCCTGTGAAAGAGCACTTGCATCGGTCGGCAGGAGAGAAGCGGAAGGCAATCGGCGAGGAGGTGGCTCGTCTCTTGGCAGCTAAGTTCATACGCGAGATTTACCACTCCGAGTGGCTCTCGAACGTAGTTATGGTCCCCAAGAAGGATAAGTCACTCCGCATGTGTATTGACTTCAAACATATCAATCGGGTCTGCCCGAAAGATCATTTTCCGCTCCCCCGCATTGATCATATTGTCGACTCAACTGCGGGGTGTGAGCGTTTATCTTTTCTTGATGCATATTCTGGCTACCATCAGATCCGTCTGTTTGGTCCAGATGAAATAAAGACAGCCGTCATCACCCCTTTCGGGTGTTTCTGTTATATCACCATGCCTTTTGGTTTGAAAAATGCTGGCGCTACTTTTATGCGCATGATTCAAAAATGCTTGCTTGATCAGATCCCTCGGAATGTTGAAGCGTACATGGATGATATTGTCGTCAAGTCTCGCAAAGGTTCCGACCTGCTGTCTGACTTGGCTGAAACATTCGCCAACCTGAGGAGATATGATATCAAGTTAAATCCGACTAAGTGCACTTTCGGTGTTCCTTGTGGCAAGTTACTCGGTTTTCTCGTTTCCGAACGAGGAATCGATGTCAATCCTGAAAAGATCAGTGCTATTACCCGAATGAAGAGCCCTGAGTGTGTGCACGATGTCCAGAAGCTCACAGGTTGCCTAGCGGCGTTGAGTCGATTCATTTCTCGTCTCGGTGAGAAGGCATTGCCTTTATACCGACTGATGAAGAAGTCTGATACGTTCGAGTGGACTCTAGAAGCCGAAGCAGCGTTTGTCGAGCTCAAAGCCCTGCTTTCCACCCAGCCGGTCCTTGCTGCTCCGCACAGCAAAGATCCGTTGCTACTGTACATTGCGGCCACTAATCAGGTCGTCAGTACGGTTCTCACTGTCGAGAGGGAAGAGGAAGGCAAAGCTTACAAGGTCCAGCGTCCTGTGTATTACATTTCTGAAGTGTTGACTCCTTCAAAGCAAAGGTATCCACATTACCAGAAGCTCGTATATGGTATGTATCTGTCAGCGAAGAAGGTGGCACACTACTTTCAAGATCACTCAATTTCAGTCGTCAGTGATGCTCCATTGTCTGAGATTCTCAACAATCGAGACGCGACTGGTCGAGTGGCCAAATGGGCTATTGAGCTCCTTTATTTTGATATCAAGTTTGAAGCGAAAAAGGCGATCAAGTCTCAAGCTCTTGCTGATTTCCTGGCCGAGTGGATTGAACAGCAGCAGCCAATCCAAATTCACTCGGCACACTGGACCATGTTCTTTGACGGTTCAAAGATGCTGAATGGGTCTGGTGCTGGCGTAATATTGGTATCCCCTAAGGGCGACAAACTCAGTTATGTCATGCAGATTCACTTTGATTCCTCCAATAATGAAGCTGAATATGAAGCACTCTTATACGGGTTGCGTATGGCCATTTCACTCGGCGTCCGGCGCCTGATGGTGTACGGTGACTCAGATTTGGTGGTCAATCAGGTGATGAAAGAGTGGGATGTCAGAAACCCTGCTATGACTGGATACTGCAATGTAGTAAGAAAGCTTGAGAAGAAGTTTGAAGGTTTGGAACTCCATCATGTTCCCCGAGTGAAAAATCAGGCAGCTGATGAGCTAGCAAAGATTGGATCCACTCGGAAGCCTGTCCCCAGCAACGTGTTTCTTGAGCACCTACATTCTCCTTCGGTGCAGGAAGATCCCTTCACTGAAGAGCCCCCGCAAGCAAAGAGCACCTCTGATCCGACTGAAGTCGATGTCCCAGCGGTCATAGATCTGGTCATGGAGATTCTGGTGATCACGCCCGATTGGACAGTACCTTATATTGCATACATTCTGAGGCGAGAACTCCCAGATGACAAAGATGAAGCTCGACAGATAGTCCGCAGATCCAAGGCCTTTACTGTTATGGATGGACAACTATACAGAGAAAGCGTAACTGGTGTGACTCAGCGGTGTATCTCTCCTGAAGAAGGTCAACTGATTTTGGAGGAGATTCACTCGGGAACTTGTGGTCATCATGCGTCCTCTAGGAAGATTGTTGCCAAAGCATACCGAGCTGGTTTCTTCTGGCCGCGCGCCAATGAGATGGCTAAAGAGATTGTTGATCACTGTGAAGGATGCCAGTTCTATTCGAATCTGTCACACAAACCTGCGTCTGCCTTGAAGACTATTCCACTCGTCTGGCCGTTTGCAGTATGGGGTTTGGATATGGTTGGTCCCCTTCGAACAGGCCAGAGTGGATTCACTCACTTGCTTATAGCAGTCGACAAGTTCACCAAGTGGATTGAAGCCAAACCCATCAAGAAACTGAACACCCGCACTGCTATCAAATTCATGAAAGAGATAACATTCCGATACGGAGTCCCCCACAGTATCATTACAGACAATGGCTCAAACTTTGACTCGGAAGAGTTCAGACAATTTTGCTCCTCTCAAGGCACTCGGGTGGATTACGCATCCGTTGCGCACCCCCAATCTAACGGTCAAGTTGAGCGAGCGAACGGCCTTATCCTTCAAGGGCTGAAACCTCGACTCATGCGAGATCTCGAGCATGCAGCTGGAGCTTGGGTCATTGAATTGCCGTCTGTTCTGTGGGGCTTGAGGACGACTCCTAACCGGTCGACTGGACGCACTCCTTTCTTCTTGGTGTATGGAGCCGAAGCCGTTTTGCCAAGTGATGTCCTTCACAATTCTCCCCGAATAGACTTGTACTCTGAAGCTGAAGCTGAGCAAGCACGACAAGACGGTGTTGATCTCCTGGAAGAAGAACGCGAGATGGCTCTGATTCGGTCGACTGTATATCAGCAAGATTTGCGCCGCTTCCATGCGAGGCACGTCAAGAGTCGGTCATTCCACGAAGGTGATCTTGTGCTCCGAGTGGATCAGCAGCGACCTCACAAGCTAGCCCCAGCATGGGAAGGACCTTTCGTCGTCACCAAAGTACTGAACAATGGAGCCTACCACCTCTTCAACCTCAAGAAGAATATCGACGAGCCGCGCGCTTGGAACGCAGATCTACTTCGACGTTTTTATACTTGACGACTGAGTTGTTTTGATGTAATAAGAGTTCTCCAGACAGTTTCGTTTGTTAAAGTTATGACTCCTGCAGTCTATTGTCGATTCCGATCGCACAATTTCGCATTCAAAACTTCTCCGAGTGATGAGCGATCCTCACACTCGGGGGCTTAGCTGCGAACCAGTTTTCGCCTAAGTTAAAAACCCTTCCGAATGGATAGTGTTCCTTTCACTCAGAAACTTAGCTGCGAACCAGTCTTCGTCTAAGTTCAAAACTTCTCCGAGTGAAGAGCGATCCTCACACTCGGGGGCTTAGCTGCGAACCAGTTTTCGCCTAAGTTAAAAACTCTTCCGAGTGGATAGTATTCCATCCACTCGGAGACTTAGTCGCAAACCAGTCTTCGTCTAAGTTCAAAACTTCTCCGAGTGATGAGCGATCCTCTCACTCAGAAGCTTAGCTGCGAACCAGCTTTCGCTTAAGTTAAAAACTTTTCCGAGTGTCGAGCAACCCTCTCACTCGGAGACTTAGCCGCGAACCAGTTTTCGCCTAAGTCCAAAATCCTTCCGAGTAACGAGCAAATTTAACCAAGCAAGAGATTAGAAAGCAAAATGCGGATAAATCCAGAATCTCTAGCGCGGTTAAAAGTTATTCGCGCAAAGGAAAGTACTCAGGCCTAAGGCCCGAATGAAGTTTTAATCGGTTACACCATCACTCGGCATACCGAGGCAAATAAAGTTCTAATTGTGAGCAAAGTATTTTTTAAGCACCAGTGGGGCTCGCCGGCTCGACGAAGGTGTCCAGATCAATCCCGTCAGCAATCCGAGTGGCTACTTCAATGAAGGTCTCCATGAAGTCTTCAAATTGAAGTTTCTTTGTGTTGATCACTCGGAGAGCCTTCAGTTTGTCATCCCTGGCCTCCTTGCAATGAACCCGGACGAGTGAAAGTGCCACGTCAGCACCGCAGCGAGCGGCGGATTTCTTCCATGCCTGCACTCGACCAGGGATCTCATTGAGGCGGGTCATCATCGACTAGAGGTCAGTCTGGAGGGAGTCTTCGGGCCACAGTTCTTTGTCGACCTTCTCCAACGCAGCCCTCAGTCGAGTGACATATCCTTGGACATTCCTGAGTCGAGCTTCAAGTCAAAACATGTCCATGGCCACGGCGTCCCCGATAGGTGACTTGGTGGGATCCAGATTTGGCTCGATCTCTTCAGTTTCCTTTTCAAAATCTTGATAGAATTCTGCGCGAAGAGAAAGCGAAAAGATGATCACATTGCCGTTCTGAAGAAATCAAAGAAATTCATTCGACGGAATAAAGCTACCTTCAAGCATGCCGAACATCTTCTTCGCGAAGTCTCCTAAATATTGCTCTAGAGTGCTCCTTCTCTTGGTCGGCAGTTCGAGCTTTTTGATCCAATCGGCCCGTTCCTGCTTGAGTTTGGTATTCTCTTCTTCCAATTTGCTGGCTGCGGCAAGTTTCTTCTCAGCAGCTTCAGTTTTCTCCCTCGCCACCTTCTGAGCGTCGGCGAGTGCCTTGTCCTTGTCTTCAAGCGCCTTCTTCATGGTATCTAAAGAAATAGCATTGTTGAGTCGCGCTTGGAGTCGACGGTTCTCATCACGTACGTCTGTTCGCGTGGATTCACACGGTTCAAAGGATGGAAGGTGAAAGTAATAATGCAATTGATTGACAAGGATTACCTCCTAAGGTCTTCAGTTCAGTCTGTGCACGGTCCAGGTTGTTATTCGTCAGCTCCAGATCCAGCAGAAGTCGACTCTTTTCCTTCTCCAGCTCGACGTACTTGGTCCCGAGCCCACAAGCTTTCTGAAATCAGCAAAGAAGTGGTTCAGTCGACATGAATATTTCTCTACTCCCGAGTGGAAAGGTACAAGTTCAGTCGACTGGAAGGCGGCCCGCCGCCCCACCCCACACCCCTATACAGCATCATATCATGGTTGATGGAAATGATGTCCATGAAACCTGCAGAATAGTTCTTAAGACTACTGCCCATCGTAAACGATCGACAGTAGTCTCGGGGACTACACCCAGTGGGTGCACTCAGCGTGCCCCCACTGGACAAGAAACCACTCGACCAGGTCCGCCCTGTCCGAGACACCCGGTGGGTGCACTCAGCGTGCCCCCACTGGACAAGAAACCACTCGACCAGGTCCGCCCTGTCCGAGTATATATAAAAAAACAATCAAGCGAACATTGTCTCTATCAGACCCCCGCCGATGCAAGCACTCGACGACGGTCTCGGGGACTACACCCAGTGGGTGCACTCAGCGTGCCCCCACTGGACCTACTATCACTCGACCAGGTCCGGCCTGTCGAGTGACAAGCGACTATCAAAACAAATCTAAGACCCCTGCCGATGTCACCGCCATTCGACAGCGGTCCCGGGACTACACCCAGTGGGTGCACTCAGCGTGCCCCCACTGGACCAGAAACCACTCGACTAAGACCTGATCTACTCGAGGGGAAAACAAGCAAGTATGCATCTGAAGAAAACACCTAGTGGGTGTAAAGTCAAGATGGACAAGATGGACAGGAATTCAATCGAAAATGAACTTACAATAGAACTTACTCGGACGTTAGCTTGAAGCGCTGAGCTGGCATCATAGGCTAACTTGCTGGCCTCATATGCCTCCTTTGTCCGCAGCATCATTTGCCCAGCCTGGATCATGGCTTCTTTGGCAGCTCCAGTCTGGTCTTCTGGGACGTGGTACACAGGGAATGCAGGCGCCAGATGAGTCGGTGTTGCAGTTGATGTCACGAGAGGTGCTTGAGGTTGCCCGATCGGCGCTGAAACCACAAGGGTTGAAGTTGCTGGTGGAGCACTCGACAGTGGAACCACAGGAGTTCTGGCTCGGGAAGAATCACCAAGCTCTTGAGAAGACGCGGCAGTCGATAGACGTGGTGCCTGTTCTGATGACGCTCTCCGAGTGCGTACCCGTGGAGTGTCCATGGCGGCAACTTCACCTTCAGCACCCTGCTGCGGCTCCTCGTCGTCCTCCACATGGATGATGTCTTCAACTATCAATCGACAGCGTCAGATGGTTCATTCGACAAATTACCTTCAGAAAATCAGTCTACAGTGAAGATTTATTATACCTCTTTGAGAAGTGGCCGCGTCAGGAGTGTCCACCTCCATGCGATCCCCCTCATCCTGCAGAGGCGACGTCACTGAGGTAGCAGCTCTGGCGAATAAATTTCACTCGGTCAGCAAAGACATGAAGGTTCACAACAGCAGGAAAAGAAAATAAAAACTTACGTTGAGGCGACAGGCACATCGATCTTGATACGAGGCAGGGCCTTCCGAGGCTTTGGCGAGTCCGGCTTGGGTTGTTTCGCAGCTTTTTCAGTCGACCCAGATGTCACGGCGCGGTCGCGCTTCGGGTTTCGGGTGCTCGACACCAAAGTTTTGCTTGGGGCAGCCTCCGGGTCTTCACGCTGCTTGGTACGACGCTCGATGCGCGGAAGAGCCTGGGCCTCTACTTCGCCTTCCTCTAGGTCGTCGTCGCTGCCTTCGCTGTCATCAGCATAGTCGACGTCTGCGCTGCCGTCCGCACTCCCTTCTTCTTCGTCGGGCTGCTCTCCATTCGGCACGGGCGAGTACATGTTCGTAAACTCCTGCAAGATACAAACTACAAAGTCAGTCGACCGAAGATCCAATCACTCGACAGAATATGAAAGCACTCGACAGAAATGTAACTCACCAGGTTCATCGGCGGGTTCAAAGCAGAAAAGGGCAAGATTCGCTTGGCTCCCAGAGGGTTATCACATGCTCCAGTGATGCTTCTGAGCCACTGAGCAACAGTCTCGTCGGAGACTTCCTCTGGATGTGTCCGAGTGGTATCTTCGGGCCCCGAATAGTGCCACATAGTGTGATCTCTAGCTTGAAGAGGCTGGATTCGTCGACTGAGAAACGTCTCAAGGAGATCCATACCAGTCACTCCGCCGCGGATCAGATCAACTACTGCGTTCACTAGGATCCCTACTTGGACTTGCTCTCCCTTTGTCACGTTCAGTGTTTTGGGAGTGGTAGGTCGATCCAATGTGAAGGGGGGAAGGTCAGTCGACATATTGGGCGATGCTGCATCTTTGCAGTAAAACCATGTCGACTGCCAGCCCCGAACGGATTCAGGAAAAGTCATAGATGGAAACGCACTCCTACCTCTCTTTTGGATTCCCAAGCCACCGCACAGCTGGATGACATGGGTCTTGCTGTCACTAGGATTGGCTTTCTTGACGCATTGGGATCGGATGGAGAATATATGCTTGAACAAACCCCAATGTGGAGAACAACACAGGAAACACTCGCACAAGGTGATGAAAGCAGAAAGGTATGAAATAGTATTCGGTGGGAGGTGGTGGAGTTGTGCACCAAAGAAGCTCAAGAATCCACGGACGAATGGATGGGGAGGCAGAGAGAAACCTCGCTCAACGTGGGTGAGGAGGATGACCCGCTCACCTTCGCGCGGCTCCGGCTCGTCCTCTCCCTCCGACAGCCTCCAGGACCCCTCATCTATCAGCCCATCGACGACGAGATTCTGGACATCCTCCGTCGTGACCGTCGACGGGAGAAAATCTCCCTGGATCCACCCCGGCGGCGCAGTGAATCGGGCACCAGACGGCTTCTTCGCCTTGGCTCCTCCCTTCTTGGCGCGCTCGAGATTCTCCGTCTTGCTTTTCGTCATTGCGGCAGCGGTCGTTGAGGCGGAGCTGAGCGGTGCGCGTGGAGCAGGGGAGGCGGAGGAGAAGAGAAGATTTGGGGGAGAAACACTGTACCGGCCCCGGCACGGTCGCCTCTTATATCCGCCCGAGTGAGTCACTGACCTGCGGGCCCACCAAATCTCTGGGTATCCCGAATTCAGAGGAGGAGCAGTACGTGGCGGTAATGACGGCAAGAAAATCGAGGTGTCGTGCCCCCACTTGCCTTAGTCGTTGCGTCATCTCCGCTCGGCGCGCGCTTATCCAATTTTCGAATCCCGTGAAATTCGGGCCTGACGAAGAGACCCGTCGCATCCGAATATCCTGCTGAACACTCGGACCTGAATCCGCGCTGAAGTTCACTCGGATACATTTCAAGACAAGAATCGATCAGGGTGAATGACAAAGATTCCAATCGACGCAGACTTCTGCGAAGCCCTAAAATGCACTCGGAATTTTTTCGTCTTAACAGAACCCGCATCGATCCTTTTTACACTCGAACCCCGATCCATTCGGGGGCTAATGATGGGGATATGTACCTAGGGTAGGGTCATAGGCCCCACCTACATACCCTACCTAAGGACACTGCCCCAGAGAGCTTAAGGACTACAAGGAAGTCTCCGACTGAAATCAACAAGACATACAAGTCACTCGACAATATCCACTCGGAGATTACCTTTCACTCGACGGTTATCTTTCACTCGGAAGAACCAGAAGACAGTCGACCGCAGAAGACCAGAAGCCGCCCCAGGGAGGCCCACGGGCAGGCGTTCGACTAGACCATAAGTAGCATTTATTACATATGTTACCAGTAACGTCCATCTTTATAGCCGCAATCGGACCCTTAGATGCCGGACATTCATGAGGGGCAGCGCACTCTATATAAGCCGCCCCTCCCCTCTGGCACAAGGGTTCGCACCCTGTAACTCTCATATTCCACACGACAAGAAGCTCCTGAGCACCGAGACGTAGGGCTGTTACCTCCACGAGAGGGGCCTGAACTCGTACATCCGTGTGTACATCCTCGCCGTAGCTAGGACTCTGCCCTCTCCCTTCGTACGCCTATTTTCTACTGTCAGGCTCGTTCCCACGACAGTGTCTAAATTGTGGCCAAAGTTGAGCACACCACCCCTTCATAAGAATAGTTGAAAGACAAAATGGGTTGTCGACACCATACATGTTCTCGTTGAATACATCAAAATTCCAAATTGAAGACTTGTGAAAAATACACTCTTTAAAAAAATGCAAGTACAATTATGTTATATATAGAGAATTTTTTGTTTCATAATACAAAACAATTTAGAAATAGTTTTTTTATGGGTAATTTAGAAATAATTATTTGTGTGAACTTTCTACATAAGATATATTTGTCATAGCTAAGATCATAACATGTGCAGTAGCATTCAATGGTCCGGCGTACCCTCAAAAGGAATATGACTTGCTGATACAGTAGAAGAGCGTATATAGGGAACAAAAAGATACAAGGAAATACCATAGTTTTAGGTAGGTGAATTACAAATTGTCCAACCCTTACGATAGATGGTTGCTCAAAACATTTCAAAATTTATGCTTGTTATTGTAACGGTATTTAGAGGTATCTTTTTCGTATGTGAAGAAGGGCTTTTGTGAAATAGTGTATGTTTTGTAGCTTAATATTGTGAACATATTTAATTAAATTTTACACTATCATTTTTCATTAAACTATAACAAAAATCCCTAATACTTCATGGATTTGTGTGCATGTATAGCATATATGGCTATGCTAACATGAAGGCGCGTAACAATAGCACTACAAAACTGCATTGAGATAAAAGTCGGTATGTTGAAATTATATATATATATAATGACGATTGCATAAAATTTTGGTTGGATGCAGTTGTTCTATTTATGAATATTTGTTTGTAAATATCATGTTGTCAAATTAATATTTCCATTGAATTATATCAGTTGTAAAGGTCACGACAATACAAAGTTTCCACAATGTATTGATAGCTCAACTAGAAGCTGCATCAACGACTTTGGTGAATAATAGTATTATGGTTGGTTCATGTTGAAATGATTTGTAAGACAAGGACATTAGTGCATATCAGCAGACCACTGATATCACATTAGTTGGCATGCCTATGAAAAATAGGTTTGCTGGATATATGTGTTTATTTCTTTGCATCGCATAGGAGGAACATTGATTTTTTATTCATCAAAACATTTTCTAACAAAATGCTCGGAGGAATATTGTGAGTTTCACAAATTACAACCTCAATACACCACAAGAAGGGGAGAGTATTCACTCATTATTTGGATGAATTATAAAGTTAAGATTCTTGTTAGCAACAACATAAAAGTTATTTAGATAATAAAGAGATGCATGTCAGCACACGCTGTCATAAAACTATACGACACCAAAGAATATGTAATTAACTAAATTGTTCTCTTGCACATACAAAAAATTATATTAATAATATTTACAAATTAAAGGTAATACTATAAATAGGCTATTAACATGAAAAATAAACCATTAACAATTATGATGCACAATTAATCAAACAATAAGTGGCAACCGCCAACACTGATAAGATTAATTTCATATTACAAATATTGCTAATTGGGTCCATTAGCAACTACCGACTCACCAGAATAAAATGGTAAATCCCCACCCCGACTGAATCTCCTTTTTTTATCTTTACAATTAGGTGATGTTGATTAGTTTGCATTAATGATATCTGGACAAAGTCAAAATTGGAGCTAGTGTAAGATAAGTAGCAAAATTAACATAGTATACCTAGGATATTGAGTATAAGCACTCTAAAATATTTTAGTTTGAGTTTTTTTGTAATTACCACATTTAATATGCACAACACCCATTAACATAAATATAATCCAATATCCATTATTACTTTCGTAATTATGACATAAATCAGTGATGGGCACTAGAAAGAGGGTGGATATTCGACGTGCACTATTTTGTGATTTGTATTATACAAGTAAATTAAGCAATATCATATTTGTACAAAATGCAAGATCGCAGGTTGCTTGATTTTTTTGTTTCTGAAAATACATGCGCTATGGTCATCTCTTTGTGTTTTTTAAGCAATAATTGTTGCTTATTCATTTAAAAAGGCATAAAATTCCAAGAAGCAACAATTTTGCAATTGAGTGAAAGAATAATAATTCTACACCGCAACCATGTTCTTTTGAGTGATAGGTCATGTTGTACATAAAGAAATGAACTCACTGAAATACAACGACCCTCGAATGTTAATGTTACCCAATAATGTGAATATAAGGATGCAAGGAACACCCCGATTGTCTGGCAAATCATGTCATTTAGTGCAATATTGAATGCAAAATTTGCATTGGCCGGTGCAAGGATGTGTGCTTTGCAGCAGACTGTAATTTTACACCTACTAGTGATTAGTCATTAAAACGACGAATTGACAATAAAACACTATTAAGCTATAAAATAGTTTTAATGTATCAACATAAAAGGGATCACAAGTATCTGTCTAAGTTGTAAAATAAAGTTAATAATGACATCACCTTGGCCATCTATTAGCAATAATAGTGATGGCATGTTCCAGCTTGTGTCATTTCTTTTGTCTCTGATTAGCTAGGTTACTGTGTTAGGGTTAAACCACTAGTGTTGTAATAGTGTTCAACATATAGCACATGATTGGTACATAATTAAGAAAACTATGATTATATATCATGTGTCACACGTGACATATTTGTGTTGATGTTGATAAAATGTAGTAAATAATTAGCCGTATTGACCAACCATCATTAGGTTTTGCATCGAAATATCTAGTATTATTATCTCCCCCAAACAAGCACTTATCGTAAAATCCACTTTAACTACTCATGCTTAACTAATCTGGCAAATTGGGCCTCTGGCATCTTCTTGTTCTCTCTTTGAGACTCTTTAATTCTAGATTGCTCATTGGGCAGATCCAGCTCCAATTTCGATAGCATCACATTTATATTTCACCCTTTCAATGTTCTGCTTAATTGTCAAAGCATCCACGACCACTGTCCAAATTATAAAAACTAGCCAAGCTTTAGGGTTGCTCAAGCAACACAAGATAATTTAGTTGGACCGGAAAGGTACGTGTTATAATGTATTTATGTGAAGACCTTATATAATTAAATTACGCTAATCTCGAATTAGCTAATTAAATAAATTTGTAATATTAAATAATTTCTATAAGAGCACATTTCTCCATGTGTGGTTTTGGTAATTGATGACAATCCCTATGGACTAACGGATGCCTTGAGTTATATTCGAAGGATTTGTCCATAGGCACTTCTTGAAGTCCATCTGTTGGTTTCAAGGAGTTTATATGGTGACCAAGGTGGTATTCAAGGTTTTATCCAAAGATTGGTCATAGAGAAGATATGATACAAGGTTGATCAAGACTAAGTCAAAGAGTGAATCAAGCTGATCAACACACAAAGTGTATAAGATGTACCAAGAGGGATCAGGTGCTCTCATGGTACGGTAAGTATGGTCCATTACGCTTTGTGTACTAACCCATGGTCTACGTGAGAGTTCTATGTGGGGTTAGGTATGTTTCCATGGGCTTGCGTCAAGTGGAAGATCTCATACAACCCATGGAGGATGACATCAAGTGGTGATCGTCATCAAGATTGCGGTGTGCAAGTTCAAGTGGAGCATCATGAAGAGATCATGCTTGAAGCTTTCCGTCCATTGTGGTGACAATGTACTTTTGAAGATGTGACGAAGAGTGGCTCACCCATAGTGGAGTATGGGGGAGCAATCAACTAGTCTTCATCGAGCCAACACAATCAAGAAAGGTGGTCCATCTTGAGGAAGTCAAGATCATCGTCATCTATCTCAAGTGGACTATGTGCAAGGTATAGGTTTGCCCTTGATAGGTTTTCTATTTTACCGGTCTCTTGGTGGTAGTTGGGAGACCGAGTTATAGGATCGATTGTCGTACTATCAAGGGGGGCTCTCAAGTGAGTAGCTTGATCGTATCGTTCGTTGAGAGCTCAAACCATTTGCATCCTTGCATCATCATCTTTCTTGGTCCTTATTTGGTTTTTCTCTATGTTAGTTTTTTAGCTTATGGTCTTCATCGTGATAAGTTCAAGCTCATCGAAAACAGATTTCGTATGCATCATATTGTGTTTTCGGTGTTGGAGATTTTGCCGGATATTTATTGGGAAGGTCATCTTCCTTATCCTAGTGGCATTTATTCTCCATTGCTTGTTCTTAATTTAACTAGTCATTGTTGGATAGCTCTTGTTGTCATTTATCCAACAAGCTTGAGTTTGCTCAAATCGGAGCTCGTATGCGAAAGTTATGGCTGTTTTAGTCTTACCTGTTTTACATAGAGAGGTTGTACCGCCCCATAGAGAGGTTGTACCGATTGACCGGTACAACCGGTGTTTGGAGCGGTTGTACCGCTCCAGAATTGGTCCGAAGGTTGTACCGGCCATGTACCGCTCTACCACCGGACTAGTTTCTGTTGTGGTGTGGTTCTTGGGCGGTTGTGGGCCGGTTGTACCGCTTATTGCTTGTTATCGGTTGTACCGGTGCTCATAGCGGTTGTACCTCTCCTATGTTATTCTGCACATAACGGGCAGATTCGTGGGGACCTATTTAAGGGGGTCTTCTTCCCCAATGGTTCCCCAACTCTTGAGCTCATTTTTGCCCCCTATTGTTGACCTTCTTTGAGCTTGCTATCTCTCAATCCCTCCAATGATTCTTGCTAGTTCTTGAGGAAAAAGGGAGAGGAGATCTAGATCCACATTTCCACCAATCACTTTCTCCTCTATGTGAGGGGAACCCCTTGGATCTAGATCTTGGAGTTCTTCGTGTTCTTCTTTGTTCTTCCTCTCATTTTCCTCCCTAGCATTTGTTGCTTTGGTGGGATTTGGGAGAGAAGGACTTGGGCACTCCGTGTGCCCTTGCCATTGCATTTGGTGCATAGGTTTCAGTTCTCCATGGTGATACGTGGAAGTGAAGTTTGAGAAGCTTATTACTCTTGGGTGTTTCAGCACCCTAGAGTTTGTTCCTCTTGGGTGCCTTGGCGCCTTAGACGGTTGGTGGTGCCTCGGAGCTCAATCATTGTGGTGTAAAGCTCCGGGCAAGCGTCGGGGTCTCCAATTAGGTTGTGGAGATTGCCCCGAGCAATTTGTACGGGTACCGGTGACCGCCCCCAAGGGCTGCCAAATTGTACGGGTACCGGTGACCGCCCCCAAGGGTTGCCATTTGTACGGGTTCGGTGACCGCCCTCAAGGGTCCCTTAGTGGAATCACGGCATCTTGCATTGTGCGAGGGCGTGAGGAGATTACCATGGCCTTAGTGGCATCTTGGGGAGCATTGTGCCTCCACGCCGCTCCGAACGGAGATTAGCATCCGCAAGGGTGTGAACTTCGGGATACATCGTCGTCTCCTCGTGCCTCGGTTATCTCTTACCCGAGCCCTTTACTTGTGCACTTTAGGGTAATTCGCATGCTTAATCTCTTTAGGGTCATGGACCCAAATTTAGAGTGGATTGTAGATATGGGTTTTTCTCCTCCGAAGGATCCTCAAAAATTATCTTTAGAGGATGAGAAAAACTCTTATGTCAATGCTCAAGCTTCTAATGTGCTTTTTGATGCTTTGAGCAATGTAGTTATATTTCAACTCATGCCGTTCCGGGATGCTCATGAGTTGTGGACAAAGCTTCAAGATAAATATGGTGTGTCCAAGATTTGTGAGGATGATTGTTCTCCCTCCACCTCCGGTCGTATTGTCTTCTTAACTTCTTCTACTTCACCTACATGTGAATTTCCACAAGGTAATGATATGGTGAGTAGTGTTGGTCATTGCAATGTTGATAGTGTGCTTACTGTTGATGATCCCTCATCACTATCACATTGCAATGCTCCATCTTTGGACTTTAACACTTCGAGCACCTTACAAGTTTCACATGCTTGTGTTGATAGTCCTTGCATATCATGTAGAAATTGCTTGACTAAATCTCATGATGATATGCTTGCTATATCTTGTTGCCATGATAAAAATGTATCTATTTCCTCGAGTTGTTGTGCTAACAATGTAGAGGAAACCCAACACTCCATGGAACAAGATATGGTCTTGAGTGATGCTTCAAGGGATCCTACATCATCATCTATTGTTTCTCACTTTTGCTTTATGGCTAAGGCTTCAAAGGTATCTCCTACTTTGAATCCCAATATATCTCATGATGATGATGTTGAAGATAATGAGGATGAGGATAATGATGAAGAGAGTGATAATATTTCTTCCTTAAAAATTAAGGGTGAAATGATTTTTAAAGCTCTTCATAAGAATAAACTTGCTCGCTCCAACTTCATGGAAATCATGTCTATTGCCATTGAGGGCAAGAAATATATTGAGGGGTTGGAAGCTCACCTCGAGGAGCATGAGTCCACCATTGAGAAAATGGAAGGTCATGAGCGTGATTACGCTAATGAGATCGCAGAGCTATCTCAAGCTCTTGAAAATGAACAAACCACCAAGGAATCTCTTGAGGAGACCTTTGCTGTAGAATTATCTAGATTAAAGGAACCCCATGATAGGGCTCTCGAGGTGGCTAATGATTTTAGTACTAAAAATGATAAGCTTGAAGTTGCTCATGCTAAACTCCTTGAGGACTTTGAGCACCTCGAAAATGGCTCAAGGGTCATTAAGAGTTCGCTCATCAAACTCACCGAGTCTCATGCTCAACTTGAAGCTTCATATGCTAAAGAGCTTGCCAAGTTGCCTTCTCCTCTTGTTTTTAATGATGATGCTTGTGCTACTAACTCTATTCCATGTGAAGCATCCATTTTGAAGGAGAATGTTGAGCTAAGGGCTCAACTTGAGTTGCTATCTAGCAATTATGGGAAATTGGAAGAAAGTCATGAAAAGCTCTCGAGCTCTCATGGTGATCTTCTAGTATCCCATAATGTGCTAAAAATAGCTCATGAGGCTAGTACTACTAAGGTAACATCTAGTGAGCCTCATGTGGACATTAGCACTACATCTAGTAGAAATGCTTTATTGCCATGTGCTAGTCCTCGTAGTTCATCTACTCATAATGTTGCTACATCTTGTGATGAATTACTTTCCTTGCCTTGTTTCTCTAACGATGAAGCTTATACTTCCTCTAGTACTTGTGTTCATACTAACCATGTAGAGGAAATCAATGAGCTCAAGGCCCAAGTCACTTCTTTGAAGAAAGACTTGGAAAAGAGTCATGAAGGGGAGTCCACACTCAACAATATCTTGAGTGTGCAAAAATCCCCAAATGACAAAGGTGGACTTGGATTCAACTCCAATAAGAAGAAGAAGTCCAAGAGCAACAAGAAGAAGGGCCAAGAACAAGTCAAGAACTCGGCCCAGATTGTTTTCTTCAAGTGCAAAATAGAAGGGCACCATGTTAGATCTTGCCCATTGAAGAAGAAGCCCCATAGTGACAAGCAACAAGGGAAGCGGCCACAATCTCATGCTCAACCGCAAGTTGTAGCAAAGCATATTCCCAAGAAGACCCAAGTCAACGCTCCTGGAGTTGAGAAATCAATTGAGAAGAAAGTAAAGGGTAAATGTTGCTACTTATGTCGTGAGAAGGGTCACTTTGCTTCTTCATGCACGAATGGTAACT
The DNA here is from genome assembly GCA_039707655.1 of Elymus sibiricus. Lineage (NCBI taxonomy): Eukaryota > Viridiplantae > Streptophyta > Magnoliopsida > Poales > Poaceae > Elymus > Elymus sibiricus. The sequence goes on from CM077671.1 coordinate 310,965,676, forward strand.
TATCCAACCCAATTATTATTGATGATATCTATTCTCTTGGGAAGGATAAGGTTGGCAATGTGTTTGCCAAGTTTGTTGGTACTCAAAGTGGTGTCAAGAAAGGAACCATTTGGGTAGCCAAACCTATTGTGACTAACCTCTTAGGACCCAACTTGGTTGGGGACCAACAAGCTCAAACTTGATCAATAGGTGTTGTTGGAGGGCATTGGTGACTTGGCTACATCATGAAGAATTAAGGGATCTTCATCATTCATATTATCTCAAGCCAAGTCATTTGGATTATCGAGTTTCTATCTTATATCCAATGTGCCTCCTTATGGTAACTTGTACGTAAATTGTTTACATTGATAGTTACTTACCCCTTCGCATGTTGTGGTTTTGTACCTTGCATGTGTTTGTATATGTTGTGCTTCCTATTTGTTTATCTTGAGTAATCAAGTATGTATGGTGGGTTGCACATCATATATGTGTGAGTCTTGTGTTGAGCCTTTTTGTAATTTGTTTGTATCTTAGTCGGCTCTTTTGAGAGATTAATGGATTATCCCATTTTGGGGGAGTGATGTGCTTGTGCACTTCACGATCCTAAAAATGTGTGTACATGAGTAATACCACTTAGTATTGATATTACAAGATTATCTAGCCTCTATGTGGTATGTCTTCTCATGAGAAATTCAAATTTTAAATGGTCTATTAATTATCTCTTGTTGGATTTCATTTGCCACTTGTTAATAATGTTGGGTTACCACATTATGGGGGAGTAATATGTTATGTGCATATTACAAGCCCAGAGAATGTGTACATTTGAGATATTGCCACTTAGTTTTGATATTATAATGTATCTTGTTCCTAGGTGTCATGCTAGCTCTAAAAGTGTCATTTGCTTGTGATTCAGGAGTAAAGATGATGTTGGATCTTTTTTCAATCTACCAATGGGAATTATTTCCAAATACTTCTTGTCCTTTGACAATTGGTATTCCTTTTAAGTGGTAGAAATTGCTAATCATCTTTACATTGGATTTTGTTTATCGTTTGTCTTCCCTGCCTCTTATGGATCGTTTTGAGCGTGTCTAGTGTTTCTATAGATATAGGGAAAGTGATGATCCCATCTTGTGCATTTTGTATTCAAATGCAAATTCTATATAATGCACATATCTTGGGGGAGCTATCCTATTTTCTTTAGAACATTCTCTTTATGTGTTTATCATAAAATCTTTTGATCCTCATCAAGTGTGTGTTGGTGGGAGGCAAGCCTTTTCTTTATGGTGCTTTGTGCCATCATGAATATTTGCCGAGGGTTTGGTTTGTTTGGAACCTAGCTCTCTTTTGGGAACCTGATACCTCTTGTTTTCCTTCAATTGGTATCTTATTTCCTTCTATTTGGCATGTGTCAATGGATATCTCATTCCTTGATGTATCTTTTAGTTGGTATCCTTCAAGTGATATTTTTTGTTGTTGTTTGGTATCTTATTTTCACTTGATACCTTGTCTTTTGGTATCTTATCAACTATGTGTTGATTTGATTCTTGAAAGTCTTGAGCATGCATATTTACAATGTACTTTCGTTAGCATGCTTTCTTTCTTTGACCCAATATATAGGGGAAACTCCACTATGTCACAAATTGGCTAAAGTGTGCATGAAATTCAATTTCATATCTATATGCACATAGTTATGTGGATTTTGTCCTATGTATTGTTGGTCCACTAACTCTTTGGCCCCAATGAGTTTGGGTACCACTTTGTTTGTGTTGTTGTTCTAGGAGCAATTGGAGATACATTGGATGCTCGGCTCACTTACAAGGAAGGTGTTGACACCATGTGCTTATTGGAGCCAAGCTAGGATGATCGATGAACCATTATCTACTACATCAATCCAATGCTATCTCGGTAACAAGTATCTACTTCATTCATACATTTCTTGCATTCAACCTTTTACAGGTTGCATCATGGCATGAATTTCTTGAGTCATTCTTGTGGTACTTGTTTCCTTTCTAAAAGCATCCCAACGATGATCTCTTGTTGCTAGTTGTGATGTCTTTGATGGTCGTGTGCTGGGAGTTCATTTATGTACAATAAGAAAATACTAGGCCATGTTCTATGCTTTCAAGCAAAGATCTTATTAGTATATTTATGACTTCCTTTTGGATATCTTGTTCGTTCCTTCTTGTAACTATTTCGTGTGTACATCCTTCTTTGTGGATATATATCATCATGATTGTCTTCTACCTAGAATCTTATACACATGAGAGAAGTTACATCTCTAGTTGATATCCTCTTTTCCTTCACGTCCACCGTTGGTTTTTTTAAATTCCTTGGTGGTTTCGTGAATGAATTTGTCTTGAGTGCGGATCTTATATCCATGCATCTTGATGCACTCTTTGGTGGTGAAGATTATTTTTCCTCTTGCTTGTCTTGACGAGGGTTTTTCCACTTCGTTTGGTATCCCTCCTCTTGATAAGGCTACTATTTCCTATCTTCACCATGGGTTGTCACAAGCTTTGGTTTTTAATTTTCTTATTAGTAAGCTTGTGAACCCATTTGCTAAAGTGCTTTGTGTGTGTGGGAAGCACATGTCTTGCACTTTGTGTCTCATTTCATCAAGACTATATTGATGCTTAATGCTCATCCTTATAATAGTCTTCACAAGTGCTTTGCCATGACTCACACACATCATTTTGGTTGAGCGTATTCTTAAGTTGCATCTTTTACATGTTGCTCAACCATATGTTTGGTGCAAGTGATATTCTTATTGTCTTATCTACGTGCTTGCACTTATTATGTGTTTCTATTGATTTTGGGGGAGCGATGATCCTATTTTGTGCACGTGTATCTAAATACAAATAAAATTATAAATAGTGCACAAATCATGGGGAGCTTCTCTAGTTTCTTTAAAACACTCCTTTGCCCATATCACAATATCTTTTATTAATGTGGCTCATTGGATCATGCGATTGTTTGGTCCAATAGGTATCTTTTGATTGCTTGCATCACTATTTGGTATGTCTGTGTGCCATACAATCTTTTTTTTCTTTGCAATCTTTGTATCCTCAATATAGTTTCTCTTCCTCCAACTACTTTTCATTGTATATGTGTATTTCATTGCACTCATATTTTGAGAAATAAACACGTTTTGGAGGAACACCTATTATATTGGCTTCCTAAGCTTTTCGTCCATTTTGGTTATCGATGCCAATGGGGAAGAAGTTTAGATTGTTTAGAGAGTTTTGCTTTTGCTGGTTAAGCATTTTCATCTCATACCCATGCATTATTATTTTGCATGTGTGTGCTTGGTTGTGCTTATTTCCTTATATAAACTCTCTTGAAAGTGGTTGTCATCAATTACCAAAATGGGGGAGATTGTAAGAGCACATTTCTCCATGTGTGGTTTCCGTAATTGATGACAATCCCTATGGACTAATGGTTGCCTTGACTTATATTCGAAGGATTTGTCCATAGGCACTTCCTGAAGTCCATTTGTTGGTTTCAAGGAGTTTATATGGTGACCAAGGTGGTATTCAAGGTTTTATCCAAAGATTGGTCATAGAGAAGATATGATACAAGGTTGATCAAGACTAAGTCAAAGAGTGAATCAAGCTGATCAACACACAAAGTGTACAAGATGTACCAAGAGGGATCAGGTGATCTCATGGTACAGTAAGTATGGTCCATTACGCTTTGTGTACCAACCCATGGTCTACGTGAGAGTTCTATGTGGGGTTAGGTATGTTTCCATGGGCTTGCGTCATGTGGAAGATCTCATACAACCCATGGAGGATGACATCAAGTGGTGATCGTCATCAAGATTGCGGCGTGCAAGTTCAAGTGGAGCATCATGAAGAGATCATGCTTGAAGCTTGTCGTCCATTGTGGTGACAATGTACTTGTGAAGATGTGACGAAGAGTGGCTCACCCATAGTGGAGTATGGGGGAGCAATCAACTAGTCTTCATCGAGCCAACACAATCAAGAAAGGTGGTCCATCTTGAGGAAGTCAAGATCATCATCATCTATCTCAAGTGGACTATGTGCAAGGTATAGGTTTGCCCTTGATAGGTTTTCTATTTTACCGGTCTCATGGTGGTAGTTGGGAGACCGAGTTATAGGATCGATTGCCGTACTATCAAAGGGGGCTCTCAAGTGAGTAGCTTGATCGTATCGTTCGTTGAGAGATCAAACCATTTGCATCCTTGCATCATCATCTTTCTTGGTCCTTATTTGGTTTTCTCTATGTGAGTTTTTGAGCTTATGGTCTTCATCGTGATAAGTTCAAGCTCATCGAAAACAGATTTCGTATGCATCATATTGTGTTTTTGGTGTTCGAGATTTTGCCGGATATTTATTGGGAAGGTCATCTTCCTTATACTAGTGGCATTTATTCTCCATTTCTTGTTCTTAATTTAACTAGTCATTGTTGGATAGCTCTTGTTGTCCTTTATCCAACAAGCTTGAGTTTGCTCAAATCGGAGCTCGTATGCGAAAGTTATGGCTGTTTTAGTCTTACCTGTTTTACGTAGAGAGGTTGTACCGCCCCATAGAGAGGTTGTACCGGTTGACCGGTACAACCGGTGTTTGGAGCGGTTGTACCGCTCCAGAATTGGTCTGAAGGTTGTGCCGGCCATGTACCGCTCTACCACCGGACTAGTTTCTGTTGTGGTGCGGTTCTTGGGCGGTTGTGGGCCGGTTGTACCGCTTATTGCTTGTTACCGGTTGTACCGGTGTTCATAGCGGTTGTACCGCTCCTATGTTATTCTGCACATAACGGGCAGATTCGTGGGGACCTATTTAAGGGGGTCTTTTGTCCCCAATGGTTCCCCAACTCTTGAGCTCGTTTTTGCCCCCCCCCCCCCATTGTTGACTTTCTTTGAGCTTGCTATCTCTCAATCCCTCCAATGATTCTTGCTAGTTCTGGAGGGAAAAGGGAGAGGAGATCTAGATCCACATTTCCACCAATCACTTTCTCCTCTATGTGAGGGGACCCCTTGGATCTAGATCTTGGAGTTCTTCGTGTTCTTCTTTGTTCTTCCTCTCATTTTCCTCCCTAGCATTAGTTGCTTTGGTGGGATTTGGGAGAGAAGGACTTGGGCACTCCGTGTGCCCTTGCCATTGCATTTGGTGCATAGGTTTGAGTTCTCCACGGTGATACGTTGAAGTGAAGTTTGAGAAGCTTATTACTCTTGGGTGTTTGAGCACCCTAGAGCTTGTTCCTCTTGGGTGCCTTGGCGCCCTAGACGGTTGGTGGTGCCTCGGAGCTCAATCATTGTGGTGTAAAGCTCCGGGCAAGCGTCGGGGTCTCCAATTAGGTTGTGGAGATTGCCCTGAGCAATTTGTACGGGTACCGGTGACCGCCCCCAAGGGTTGCCAAAGTGTACGGGGACCGGTGACCGCCCCCAAGGGTTGCCATTTGTACGGGTTCGGTGACCGCCCTCAAGGGTCCCTTAGTGGAATCACGGCATCTTGCATTGTGAGAGGGCGTGAGGAGATTACAATGGCCTTAGTGGCATCTTGGGGAGCATTGTGCCTCCACACCGCTCCGAACAGAGATTAGCATCCGCAAGGGTGTGAACTTCGGGATAGATCGGCGTCTCCGCGTGCCTCGGTTATCTCTTACCCGAGCCCTTTACTTGTGCACTTTACTTTGTGATAGCCATATTGTTTCTTGTTATATATCTTGCTATCACTTAGTTGTTATCTTGCTTAGCATAAGTTGTTGGTGCACATAGGTGAGCCTATTTGTTTTAGGTTTTGTGCTTGACAAATTAAATGCTAGTTTTATTCCGCATTTGTTCAAGCCTAAACCGTAATTATTTTAAAGCGCCTATCCACCCCCCCCCCCCCCTCTAGGCGACATCCACGTCCTTTCAATTTCGAATTTTAGTTAATTAAGTTTCTAAATAATTTTGTAAATACCAAATTATTATGCAAATACAAAATTATTTAGAAACTTATTATGCAAATACAAAATTATTTAGAAACTTATTATGCAAATACAAAATTATTTAGAAACTTAATTAACTAACATTCGAAATTATTTAATATTACAAATTTATTTAATTAGCTAATTCGAGATTAGCGTAATTTAATTATACACTCTTATTATTTTATGCGTTTATGCAGGATCTTATATGGGTTGGCTAAACCAACGAAACGGCCTACGGGTGTGCAGAGGCTGTGTTATTCCTACTCGGTAATCACCGTATTTTTCATTATGTTGCTTCAGAAGGAGCTGAGTTTGTTTACTTGATGTTTGTATTGCTAATTTATGGGATAAATTCCTATCGTCTTCCTAGGCAGTTCCACCCGAAGGAAACACTTATCTACGGCCACATGGTTCTCTTTCAAACGCCACACAAGGCTAAACAGAGAACAATCCGCAGAGGTTTCTCCTATAGGATCCCTAGCGTAAGAACTCTTCCCATAAATTCAAAATAGAAATACCAAGTGAAAACACGGAACTACTTCATTTCGACAACATAATTTACATACGGTTTTCCCTTTCGGGAGACCCCGAAGGGATTACAAACAGAAAAAAGAACACTACCTTCTGATTACCTCCACCACGGGCTGCTACAATGCCTCCAAGGCTTATTACAAACTGGAGATGCTACTACTACTACTACTACTACTACTACTACTACTACTACTACTACTACTACTACTACTACTAAGGAGTGTGAGGGTTGTGGTGCTCTAGAGTTGGTCTCCGATGCTCTGGGTTGTCTGTGTTCTTCTCCCTCTGCCTTCTCCTCCTTTTATAGTGCGCGAGGGATGCTGGTTGCTCCCTTCTTTATTCATATGCGTCCTAGCTGGTGCCTGGAGTGTTCCATGGCTTGACACGCCATGCGCACCGCTAAAGTGCCTCAAATTCTGCACTATCAAGCCTTGCATGACTCCCATGCTAGACTGATATTTTTGTCTAGACCGAGAACTTTGTCCGGACTGAGGATTTTGTCCAGACTGAGAACTTTGTCCAACTGAGGATTTTGTCCAGACTGAGGATTTTGTCCAGACTGAAGTCTTCGACTTCACTTGCGTGGTAAAATATTCTTATGACATGGCTGGGTGTCCCAACCAGCCCAACATCTTAACACCATTGCTTGCATTAAGCTATATGCTCTATTATTTGCACAAACCAACACCATTTGCACGCCTTGTTGTTTGCGCAATCAAGCCATCTATTCTTTAGCAACATTGGCTCTTATTGGCTGCAATCTTCAGCAAACCTTTTGTGTACTCTCATGTACGCGGATCTTCTTCTTTTTTTTTATACGGGTCTACCCCGCCCATATTATTGATAACACCTTACAATATTCAAATTCCAGAGATATTCGGGCATTCCATCAATATTCGGGTATAGGTCCTCCGCGCCCGAATAATTAAAACTTATTATGCAGATACGAAATTATATAATTAACTAAAATTCGAAATTATTTATAAAATTATTTAATTTGCTAATTCGATATTAACATAATTTAATTATATGCTCTAATAATATTTTATGCGTTTATGCAGGATCTTATACCACTACTAGGGAAAAGCCTAGCAGTAGCGCGGGTATTATGTATATCAGTAGCGCGGGTTCCCGCGCTACTGATACGGCGCTACAGCTAACCTGTAGCAGTAGCGCGTGTTGGCCCGCGCTGCTGCTATACATGCATAGCAGTAGCGTGCTCCAAAGAACAGCGCTGCTGCTAATATCTGTAGCGCCTTGTGTTAGGCCGCGCTACTGGTAATGCTACGCTGCTGCTAAGTTTACTCCCCGCGCTACTGCTAACTTTATTAGTTTCTGTTTTTTTCTGCATATTTGTTTTGTATTTGAACAGGCTTTATACAAGAATCTTTAGCACATACAAATGTCATCATCATACACATACAAATGGCTGCGAGACCACGAATGTAATCATAGCATATACATACAAATAGTCTCATCAAATCATGTCGTCATCATAATCATCATCCAACACAAAGTGGTCTCTCGTCATCATCTCGAAAATAGCGATACAAGTCTCGAATACTTGCAACTACATCGTCATCCATCTAAACAATGATATACGCGAGAAGAGCTATCACTATGAGTGAGAGCGAAACTATGTAGTACATGAGGTGGCGGTTATGAGTCCTCTCTCGCGCTAGCGTGAGCCTTCTCACATAACTAGCTTCTGCTTCTTGTCTGCTTTTGAAGCCTTTATGGCTGGCGCCCGAGACCCCCTCCACTTGCGCCTGACACTCGGACCACTCGTCGTATACTCCCGGAACCTTTCCTTTGTACACGACATAGCACCGGTACTTCGCCATCAAGAATCTAGGTACCTGTTAGAGATGCATCTTCATCAAGAGAATGTACAATCATATGCAACAAAATATACTTGAGCAACACAAAAAAGAAAGGGTTAGCAACTAGATGCAACATATAGTAAACATAAATAATCAACGCTGTTTCATCGTACGCAAACTAATTAACTAGAGGTACGCAGGTCATCGTACCCAAACTAACAAAGTAGCGTTACGCAAGTTCGGTAGGGACCGTGGACATCACAAAGTTTCATCGCTATAGAAAGTATACAAGTTCAACCGACACATATCATCATCATCGGCATCGTAAATCACTAGAACTTCCATCCTTCCAGATCATCGAGAGTGGACCCTAGCTTCTTGAACGGCGTGAGGTCCTGACGTTGCATGCCTATGTAAGTTCGGATGTCAGCTCGCGATATAGGGCCGTGGTGGAACATCCCCTTCACTTCGACGACTTCTTTCATGATGATCGTCGCAATGTCCCTCTGGATGCGAAAGAAGTCATCTTTAAGTTTATAATCCGCATCTCCTTGAGATTCTACCCACTTGCGGATATGATCATCATTTCTGGTTGTCATGCGAAGCTTTTGGTGATCCCTTTTGAACTCCATCATGAGATGGAGGAGGTAGAATCCATCGTTCCTACTTGATTTCGGGACATGGATGCAGCAGAAGTTGGTTTTATGCGAGAAACCCGTCTTGCGGTTCCTTTGTTTCCTGATCTACATGTGGCCACCCCTCAAGCTGAAGCCTTGGAGAGCATCATCTAGAATATTCATTACGTGGGTGTAGTCATTCTTCTCGTAGTTTCTGGTAGGATCGAAATACACGGTGTGGGAGACTCGCGGGTAAAGAACGATAAGGACGGCGCGACCGTTGCTGCGGGGAAAAAAACACCTCAAATTATTCTCCATATGAGCGAGAAGGAATGATTGAAATGTACGAAAGGGTTGTCCGGCACTGACTTACTTTGGATGATAAGGCAGGAGGACAATTTCCTGGTCCTTATTCTGTACCATGAAGTTTTCGAGGTACTCCCTAGCAGTTTTACACTCAAAGTCGCCGAGACTCAAGAAGGACTCGTGCATGTAGTATGGATCTACCACACAGATTTGCGAGACTTCTTCTCTCTTCATGACGGAGCTCATATGTAGGGCAAAAAGGCGGACGATTGTACAATCGAGCCGCCTTGTCAGAAACATCTCGAAGATATGATCAAACCGCAGGAAGAACACCTCCGCGGGCCGTGTGTCGACGTAGCACTTCCCCTCAGGCACACGAGCCGCGTATGTCGGATATCCTGGATCCTTCAAGGCTAGTAGGCTTTTCTCAGTCGACAGCACATGGTCGTGCAGTCTCCTGAGATCCCCGTATATTGCCTCCAGCGGTTTCGGCGGTAGCATCGGCTCGCCCGTGACATGGAACATGGCCACCGTCTTGGTGCTATGTGCTCTGGCTTGTTTGTAGGCAGCTGAGCCTATCTTCCCCGTTCTCTTCCTCTCCTTTTTCTTGGGCTGACCTTCCAGACCCTTCCTTAACCCCTGCCCCAGTGTTGTCGAGCTAAGCACTATACGACCCCCTGCATCTTTAGGCGTGTCCTGTGAGGATTGCATGAAGAGAGACTTCTTGCAATCCCTGCTAGGACGTTCCTGTCCGGGTAGATCATCCATATCCTCATTAGCATGCTGATAGCCCGAGTCGTCATATGGCTGACTCATCATATCTAAGTCACAGTCATAGGCGCCTGTATTGAGGAACCGAAGAGGGTCCTCCTCCATCTCATCATCCATTCTTTGTTCTACGGGGGCGATTACATCAGCCACTATTGGACCCCCTTCGTCACGTCGTCCGCCGCTCTCACCCGGCACTACAGGCGCTGGTAATTGCGTAGGCGGGGTGGTGGTGTCCATACCTGCTTGTTGATGTGTGGTTATTGGTGTGCTCTCGGCCGGCTCCAGACGAAGAAGATTCTTCGGCCATAGCAGCACCCAACCCTTGCAGCTTCCAATCCGCGACGGGGTCTCGTCGTCCTCTCCCCCTAGACGTACTGGAGGAGGCAAATCCTCGTGCCCCGATTTCACACTCGACAAGGTAACCCTGAAGTGCCCACCGGGCATCGGCTGGCCGTGGAACGTGAGTTCCAAGGGCTTCGTTATCACCCCCTTTCCCACGTCCACCTTCTGGCCTTTGATCAAGTAGAGTACGGTGCACGGGGTTTCGTCGGCCTGCAAACACATGTCTGCGGCGTAAAACATCCGAAAGGCAACGAAAATGGAATATTCTAGATATATGTTGGTGCGACATGTAATTACCGTGAGGGCGTCGAGCTCAGCCAAAGACGAAGGCCTGCCTAGCGCACCAGAGACTGAGGACGGGCTGCTATCAGCGGGTGCGGGTGCGGGTGCGGGAGCAGGCCCGGTTGCGTGAGCAGGTGATGGTGCGGTGGTGTTGTTCACCGAGTTGCTCCCGACGAAACTGGGCATGGGGAAATCATGTACCGTCTTGTCTGGATTTTCCTTCGTCCAGTTGATGATAGCCGGGATCAAGTTAGTAGCGAAATCATTTCTGCAGGCATGTACAGCTGCATCGACTGCCTGCTGTAGCAACTCATTTTTCTCCTCGGCTGCTTTTTCCGCGTCCTCAGCTGCTCTTTTCTCGAACGCAAGCTTCACCTTCGCGTCGATGTCCGTCTGACTAAACTTCTTTTTCTGCTTCTTGGCCTCCGGGCCCTCGTTGTAAAACACCTTCCACGTGGCGCCGTCTCCGGCGCCGTGCACACGTCCATATTGCGGCCGCTGGCCCAAAGGGAGTCCCTTAAGTTCGTTCAAGGCCCGGTTGAGAAAGGTGTCCCACTTAGGCCTCATCGGCGAAGTAGGGCTTTCGGCTGCAAGCTGGTGTTGCTTCTCCTGCAGAAGGAACGTGAACCGTTTACGAATGTGTAGTCGACTTGATCAGAAGCTAAATGTAAGGTGGTAAAAGAATAATTACCAGTATTCTAATCAATTTCCTCGTGATCTGGTCCGTGTAAAAAACCTTCTTTTCCTTGTCCCACTTGTAGCGGGCCCTAATGAAGTCACGCTCCAAGGGGTTGGTGAACTTCGCGAAGGGGTCTGGGAGACCCGCGGCTTCACATTCCGCGTCCTCCTTATCCCATATGGGCCTTTTGCCAAGGTAGCCACGGCTTCCGAGGCGATGCTTCCCCGTGTTCCTTTGCTGAAGGCTCTTGAATTTTGCAGCCTTAGCCTTGGCTGCCTCGATAGCGCAAGTGTCCTTGAACTTTTCGAACTCCTCTTCCGTAAGTGTCGGATTTTCCTCCAGAATCTTGGACAGGGGTTCCTCAGCCTCAATAGCTCGTTTCACCCTCCCTTTCCAGGAGGCCAAATCATTGATGAACATGCCCATGGCGTGATTGTTAATCTTTTTCATCTTCGGATCATCCCACGGTTGTTCTATGCTATCATCCCGGTCGGGGAACTTGAATCTCTTGTGCAACTTCGTCAGGAGCAACTGCCTCAAATGTTCTTTACTCCTTAAGTCATCGTCGTTGATGCTCGCGCATTCCCGTAGGATGCATCCTACTTGGTTCCCATAGCACTTGCGAGGTTCTTCCGGCTCTAATGGCTCAAACTTGCCAGGGGCCATCTTTGTGATCACCAGTCGTCCGATGCCGAGTTTGTTAGGTTTTCGTATCCTCTGCTTCGTCTGCTTCTTCTTTTCGGTAGCGGCATCGGCGCCGGTACCTTCCCCGCCGGTATCTTCCCCGCCGGTACCTTCCCCGTCGGTCTCGGCGCCGCCATCGGTGCCGGCGCCGTCGGTGTCGATGTCGGCGTCAGTACCATCATTGAGGCCAACCTGCAAACCTTGACTGTGCTTAGCAGACAAAAAGTCGAGGTACTGTTGTTCACCCTCATAATCCATCTCGTCTGCATCTTGGTCAGAAGGCCCGGTTTCTTCGTTGTTCGACATGTTTCCTATGATTAAGTCTCCTCGTTTAATTCTAAAACTATAAAAAATGAGAAATGACATAAAAAAAGATCTATGTTTGCCGGAATGCCGTTTCCCAGCAAATCCCGGCGTTCGATATGCCTACTTTCTAGCACAAGTCATGCCAAAATTCACGGAAAATTTCGGCATGACCTTTGCTAAAAAGGGGACATATCGAGCGCCTGAAATTCACCGGAACGGAAATGAATCAACATTCCGGCGAAACATAGGCCACTCGGATCATTTACCCTGCACATAATCATCATTTTCCAAATATGACATGTCCAAAACATCACATGTCCAAATATGACAAGTCCAAATTCCAAATATGACATGTCCAAATCACATGTCCACATATCACATGTCCACTTCGAATTCTGTTTTTTTAAATAGCAACAATTGCTTTAACTAAAAAATTAAATAGCAACAGTTGCTTTAACTAATCTGTCCACTTCAAATTCTGTTTTTTTAAATAACAACAATTGCTTAAACTAAAAAAATTAAATAGCAACAGTTGCTTTAACTAATCTGTCCTAGGTTTCATACTAATTGCTTAAATAAAAAAATTAAATAGCAACAATTGCTTAAACTAAAAAAATTAAATAGCAACAGTTGCTTTAACTAATCTGTCCTAGGTTTCATACTAATTGCTTAAATAAAAAAATTAAATAGCAACAATTGCTTAAACTAAAAAATGCAAGAAACCTATATAATCAATTCTGTTTTTTCTTTTAACTACACCTAAAACACCTAACCCTAAATTTCTGCTTACAGAGGGTGCAGGGGCGAGGAGGAAGGCCCGACGACGGCCGAGGTTGGGAGGGGAGGAAGCCGAGGAGGGAGGCGTGGCGCGCCGGGGCCGGGGTCCGGGGCGTGGGCGAGGTCGCCGGGGTCGGGGGGTCGGGGGCGAGCCCCGGGGTCGGGGGCGAGCGCCGGGGTCGGGGGCGAGGGCACGGGCGCTTGAGGCAGGGGTGTGGGTGAGGTCGCGGGCGAGGGCAGGGCTCCGGCGGCGAGGGCACGGGCTCCGGCGGCGAGGGCACGGGCTCCGGCGGCGAGGGCATGGGCGCGCGGCGAGGGCACGGGCTCCGGCGGCGACAAGGGGGGAGAAGAGAGAGTGGGGATTTGGGGGAAGCAGAGGCGGGAAGCCCGCTGGGGCCGAGGGTTAAGTCAACATAGCAGTAGCGCGTTTCCTCAAAATGCGCTATAGCTAAGTTATCTATAGCGCGTTTCGCCAAAAGGCGCTACTGCTATTTTGACTAGCTACAGCTCTTTTCCGGAAAAGCGCTACTGCTATAACCAGTACCTATAGCAGTTTTCCTGTTTGTTTCTTCTATTGTCTTTTCCTTTATTTTCTCTTCCTTTTCTTTTCTTTTCCTTTTTTTCGAGAGCAGGAACGAAGGGAAGGTGATACAATGTATATAACTAAGGCGATATATATTGCATCATTTGACGGTTAAGTATGTATACAAAATAGGAACATATATATTACATCATTTGACCCATGCATAACGGTTAGTGTGTACACAAAATAGGAACATATATATTACATCATTTGACCGATAACAGTTCCTCAGCGTCGACGTTTTCGTTTTTGAGTGAGCTTCTTTCCCTTCTTGTTCGTTGAAGAATAATTGAGCCCCTTATTGTGACTTTTCCTTTTCCATGGAGTACGATCTTTCTTAGGTAATGTAGTATTGATTCTTCTTTTGACGTATACTTCATCGTCATCGTCATCTTCCCTCATTGGGTTGCCGTACTGGTCGTAGTCTTCCTCGTTGGCGACTCCATCCATTCCAATGATGTTCCTTTTGCCTCTCCTCATGACAACACGGCTGGGATTGCACGGGTCGGTTATGAAGAAGCATTGTGTCACGTGCTTAGCGTGTACCCATGGCTCGTTTTTTGCGATAGCATTCACGGTACCGCTCTTGGCGTCGGGTATAGTCATGGTAGTGAAATACTGGTTTTCTCTTTCGACATTCTTAGCCCATCTGACACGGAACATCGTCTCGTTGTGCAGTCCAGAGTAGTCAAGCCCCCAGATCTCCTCGACCCTTCCGTAAAATCTCTCAGTTGCGCCGTTGTCGCTGTCGGTCATGCATTCCATCGTCACCCCTGAGTTCTGATCATCACTGTCCATATCTTTGGCCTCCGTGTAGAACGTGTATCCATTGATATCGTATGCCTGATAGGTGACGAGGTTGGGTGAGGGGCCATGTGCTAAGGCGTATATGAGCAATCTGTCCTTAGAGCCCTCTTCCGGGGGATTAGCAATAATATGCTCTTTGAACCAATGCAGGAAAGTGGAGTTGTGCTCTCTAGTAACTTCGGCGTCCATCCTGCATACCCCCCGGTCACGATACTTCTTTGCGATAGTTTCTTTCTGCAGTGTCGCGAAAGGATCTACCTGGTGTAGGTGTTGTAGCACTACCAAGTTTGCTATGTCAAAGTCGTTGCGTCAATCTGAGTAGGCCACATGCAGTTCCCTGTGACCGTTGGAGTGACCTTCTCCTTCGAGCCTCCCATCGTGCTTGTTAACGGGCAAACCAACACCAGGCGGCCGGTCTGCACCATATAGAAAATTCTCGCAGAAAGAGATGCACTCTTGTGTCAGATAGCCCTGGATGATGCTTCCATCCGGACGGGACATGCTACGAACGAATCCTTTGATGATCCCATTCATCCTCTCAAACGGCATCATGTTGTGCAGGAATGACGGCCCCAGGTCTATTATGTCGTCCACAATATGGACACACAGATGCACCATGACGTCAAAGAACGCGGGCGGGAAGTACATCTCAAGCTCATTTAGTATGACAACGATCTCTTCCTGCAGCCTTCGGAGCTGCTTCACACTGATCGACTTTCGAGAGATGACGTCGAAAAAGTTGCAGAGACCAATAAGCGTGTCACGGACGTGCTTGTCCATTATCCCTCTAAGGGCAACAGGTAGTATCTACGTCATCATCACATGACAGTCATGGGACTTCATCCCGCTGAACCTTTTCTTCTTCGTGTCTAGATATCTGCTTATCTTGCCACAGTAACCGGAACTAACTTTGATTCCGGTAAGGCACTTGAAGAATTGATCGATCTCAGCCGGACTTAAGGTGAAGCAAGAAGGGGGGCAATAATCCTCTTCCTTTACTTTTTTGCCCTTCTTCTCCCGCGCCTCTGTCTCCGTCTCTGTCTCCTCTGACTTTTTACGGGGCGGCATGTGCAGATCTGCCCTGATCTCCAAATCTTGCAAGTCTTTTCTTGCCTTCGGCCCATCCTTGGTCTTATCCGGCATGTTCATCAGTGTCGCAAGCAAGCTCTCAAGGACATTCTTACAGATATGCATTTGATCAAGGCAATGAGGCGTGTCGAGTTTGTGCCAGTACTCCAAGTCCCAGAAAACAGACCTCGTCTTCCATACCTTCAGCAGCGGCTCCGGCGCCTTTTTCATCGTCTTTCCCGGCGCGGGGCACTGTTCCCAGTTTTTCAACAGCTCATCGATTTCGGCGCCGCTCCGCTTACGTGAAGGTCCTCGATGCTCAGCCTCACCATTGAATAGATTTCCACGGTTTCTCCACGGGTCGTCCTTCTCGAGCCATCTTCGATGCCCCATGTACACGATTTTCCCAGACCCACCATCTTTCCTTGACGTTAGCTGCTGAGACGTCGTATCATCCATGCACCGCGTGCATCCGCAATATCCATGGCACACCTGTCCTACGACATATTCGTAACCGAGATAGTCGTGCACCGTCGTGATCAACGCGGCTCTCATATAGAAATACTCGCCTTTGCTGGCGTCCCATGTCTTGGCCGGTGTTTTCCATAACGTGTCTAACTCCTCTTGAAGTAGCCCCAGATACAGATTAATATTATTTCCCGGTTGTTTCGGCCCTTGAATCAGCATGCTCATGTGTATGTACTTCGACTTCATGCACAACCAGGGGGGAGGTTCTACATCCATACAAACACGGGCCATGTGCTATGGTTGGTGTTCTGGTTGCCAAACGGATTCATGCCATCGGTACACGCGCCGAGCACGATGTTCCTTGCATCACATGCGAAATACCGATATTCGCCGTTGAACGCTCTCCACTGGCTTCCATCCACGACGTGTCTCAGCTTCGGATCATCTCCATCGTCGGGCTTCTTCCTCTCCGCGTGCCAGCGCATGAGCTTTGCTTCCTTGGGATCTACGAAATACCGCTGGAGACGGGGAGTGATTGGTAAGTACCATACAACTTTCTGGGGACATTTCTTCCCGGCCTTCTTGTATCGAGAAGCATTGCACACCGGACAGCTTGTTTTTTCCGCGTGCTCCTTCCGATAAATTATGCAATCATTGATGCATGCATGGTATCTAACGTGCGGTAGATCAAGAGGGCACACAATCTTCTTGGCCTCATCCACACTAGTAGGACATAGATTCCCGGCGGGAAGAACATCCTTTAGGTATCTGAGAAGCTCATCGAGGCTAGTGTCGGTCCATTTGTTTTTAGCCTTCGTCTTCAGGAGTTCGAGCGTGAAACTCAAGCGGGTCACCTCGGGATTGCAACCATGATACAATGGAGTGTTCGAGTCTACCACCAGTTGCTGCAGCTTGGCCTCCTCTCTAGAAGCAGCTCTCTCAGTACTCGTCTGCTTGCGAAGCAGTGCTTGAACATGAGGGTCCCGCACGATTGAACTTTGTACCGACGAATTCTGCGGCGTGGAGTCCACGTTTTCTCCGCCGCCATGTCCGGCCCCTTCTCCGCCGCCATGTCCGGCCCCTTCTCCGCCGCCATGTCCGGCCCCTTATCCGCCGCCATGTCCGGCCCCTTCTCCGCCGCCATGGCCGGCCTCTTCCCCGGCGCCATGTCCGGCCCCTTCTCCGCCGCCATTATCGATCATCTCTTCGTCTTGCCCCGTGTCGTCATTGCCTGCCCCGTCGGCGTCCTCAACATCATCATCCTCATCTTCAATTATCCACCGAGTATAGCCATCCATGAAACCAGTCATGAGAAGGTGCGCCATCACACGACCATCGTCATAGGGTTCGAGCCAAGCTCGTCGTTTGCATCTTCGACACGGACATAAAACCTCTGTCAGGTTATTTTCTTTCATGTCCTGCACCGCCGACCGCAACCACCTGTCCACCACCGTTCCACTGACCATCATGAACGCCTGCACGGTAATAATAAACAAATTGATTATAAAAATGCATGCATGCATAAAAGTCATACAAAAATTCGGCATGACCTTCCCTAAAAATAGGACATATAGAGTTTGCCCGGAATTCGCCGAAACGGAAATAAATCGACATTTCGGCAAAACATAGGCAACTCACAAGCACAATTCGGCGGCAACTCATGCCACACACACAATTTCCATCATGTCGCCCGATTATGTCATATCGCACACACACATATTTCCATTCTTGCAAAAGCATAAATTTTTAATCACCGTACCTATCTCGAGATCAAGCACGGTGATGATGATGTCGATAGGTGTCGCCACACACACCTATGGAATGATCAAAAGTGGACAAAGCTCTTCTTGATAAGGCTATAGATCTAGTTAGGGAGGTACATAGGTCACTTCACTAAATGCTAGCTAGATCTACCTAGCTAGCTAGTTTGGGAGGAGACAAGTTCAACTAGTGGAGGGGGAAGGAAAAAGAGAAAGGAGATGCATTAATGGAGGTTGGTGTAGTTAGCTAGGAGTAATAAAGAGAGAGAAAGATAGGTAGAAGAAGGAGAGTAATGGGGGGGAGAAGTAGTGAGGAAGAAGCAAAGTGAGGGAGAGAGGAGGTGGGAGCTAGGGGAAAGTGAGGAAGAGAGGAGGGGAGGGGGAGGAAAAAGGTGGTATGGCTGCGGCTTAGCAGTAGCGCTGGGAGAAAAACGCGCTGCTGCTAATAGGATAGCAGTAGTGCTCCTACTTCACACGCGCTACTGCTAAGCGGGGCCCGCCATGTGGCCAGTTTCAAAATTAGCAGTAGCGACATGAAAAAAAAGCGCGCTACTACTATCACATTAGCAGTAGCGCGGTTATCATGGACGCGCTACTGCTAAACCAAGCGTGGCGGGAACGGTCGGTCAATTTTAGTAGCAGCGCGGTTCTACCAAGCCGCGCTACTGCTAAGTTGGTAGCAGTAGCGCCTGTATTCAGACCGCGCTACTGCTAATTAGCAGTAGCGCCCCATCCTATCCCGCGCTGCTGCTAAGATTCTGTGTATAAGGTTTTCCCTAGTAGTGTACGGGTTGGCGAAACCAACGAAACGGCCTACGGGTGTGCAAAGGTTGTGTTATTCCTACTCGGTACTCACCGTATTTTTCACTATGTTGCTTCAGAAGGAGCTAAGTTTGTTCGCTTGATGTTTGTATTGCAAATTTATGGGATAAATTCCTACCGTCTTCCCAGGCAGTTCCACCCGAAGGGAACACTTCTCTACGACCACATGGTTCTCTTTCAAACGCCACACAAGGCTAAACAGAGAACAATCCGCAGAGGTTTCTCCTATAGGATCCCTAGCGTAAGAACTCTTCCCATAAATTCAAAATAGAAATACCAAGTGAAAACACAAAACTACTTCATTTCGACAACATAATTTACAAACGGTTTTCCCTTTCGGGAGACCCCGAAGGGATTACAAACAGAAAAAAGAACACTACCTTCTAATTACCTCCACCACGGGCTGCTACAATGCCTCCAAGGCTTATTACAAACTGGAGATGCTACTACTACTACTACTACTACTACTACTACTACTAAGGAGTGTGAGGGTTGTGGTGCTCTAGAGTTGTTCTCCGATGCTCTGAGTGATGTCTGTGTTGTTCTCCCTCTGCCTTCTCCTCCTTTTATAGTGCGCGAGGGATGCTGGCTGCTCCCTTCTTTATTAATATGCGTCCTAGCTGGTGCCTGGAGTATTCCATGGCTTGACACGCCTTGCGCACCGCTGAAGTGCCTCAAATTCTGCACAATCAAGCCTTGCATGACTCCCATGATAGACTGATATTTTTGTCTAGACTGAGAACTTTGTCCAAACTCAGGATTTTGTCCAGACTAAGAACTTTGTCCAGACTGAGGATTTTCTCCAGACTGAGAATTTTTTCCAGACTGAAGTCTTCGGCTTCACTTGCGTGGTAAAGTATTCTTATGACATGGCTGGGTATCCCAACCAGCCCAACATCTTAACACCATTACTTGCATTAAGCTATATGCTTTATTATTTGCACAAACCAACACCATTTGCACGCCTTGTTTTTTTCGCAATCAAGCCATCCATTCTTTAGCAACATTGGCTCTTATTGGCTGCAATCTTGAGCAAATCTTTTGCGTACTCTCATGTACGCGGATCTTCTTCTTTTTATACAGGTCTACCCTGCCCATATTATTGATAACACCTTATCAATATTCAGATTCCAGGGATATTCGGGCATTCCATCAATATTCGGGTATAGGTCCTCTGCGCCCGAATAATTGATAGTCATATCAATTCATATTCAGAGATATTTGGATACTGTGATTGTGATCCATTATTCTATCGGTTGCCCATGTCCGGCAATATCCATATGATCTGCGTCAGAAAGAGTGAAATCGATTTTTTGATCATATTCCTTCTTTACTTCTTCGATTTTTTCATCCAATTCTGCTCGCAGTTCTTTTAAAACTTCTTCTTTTATTTCAGCCTTCACTGATTTTTTGATTTCTTCAAATTTTTCATTTATCTTCAAGTCTATATATTCACTGTCCAAAGGATCAACTCCTTTGATAAGACATTCTTTGTATGTTTCATATTTAGGGGAATCATCTTCTTTAGTCTTCCGAGAGCTTGAGCTTTCCCCCTTGGTATATGATGATTTGGGCATATTTTTTCCTCTGACTTATGAGAGTATTTATTCGGCTTTTGCTTTAATATAGCACCCCAACCTACTTTAGACGCGTCAGTTTCAATTATGAAGTAATGATCTTCCAATGGTAATTCTAGAGGCTTCAAGTTTTTGACCTTTTCTTTAATTGTCCTTACTAATTTTATATCTTCAGAGTTGAAATATTTTTGACCATTCTTTCTTAACTTAGCATATATGTGGTGGGTTCTGCACTTGTTTTGGATCAGCAAAGTGAAAATGAACAGATGTCCATTTAGAAAGTCAGCAACCCATTTTTTTGTTGATTATCTATTAATTAATGAGAAATCACATGTTGGTCAGATGCAAATGTTACAAAGAGATATTTCATTCATTTTATCATATAATTTTAATGTTACAAAGGGTTGGGCACACTTTGTTGCGTCATTAATGTTGTTGGGTTTATTAAAAAAACACCATATTTTAAAATATAAGGTGTACGCCCTTTGGTGTCGTTGGGTTTCTTAAAAACACTCTATTTCAAAATATAAGGTGTATTACTTTTTTGAAAATTCAAACATTTTAAGTTTGATCAAATTTATAGAGAAATATATCAAAATCCACAATATCAAATCGGTATGATTAGATACATCATGAAATGAATTTTCATATTTTTTTGTTTAATATTGTGGATGTTGGTATTTTCGCTTTGAATTTGGTCAAAGTTAAAGAAATTTGACTTCTAAAAACTAATGCTCCTTATATTTTAAAACTGATGAAATATTTAGTTTGGCAGGTGGGTGAGATGATGGAGTGTGTTTTATTTTAATTTATAATGTGTTGATTTGGTGGGTCTTTCGTGGTGTGATTCTGTGTTATCCGCTAACCAACCTATAATTCTGTAGAAAATTTCTGCGTTGCAGCTGCATGTACTACATTGGTGGTACAATATCTAATGATGGCGCTTATTTTTTTAGATGGTGGGAGGGTGCGCGGGATTGGCATATTTTTATAGGTCGGTTGTTGTTGATTGATTTGAAAGAGTTTCAAAATTACGGAATATAAAATTGAATACCTTAATTGAATGAAAGAGTTTTAAAATTAGGAAATATAACAAATTAAAATAATTGAATGGGAGTGGTTGAGAATTTTTTGACCCGGTCAAAATCGGCCGAACCAATTCTAAATTGAATACCTCAATTAATTGAGAGGGCTTAAAAATTAGTAAACATAGTGTATAATATACATACATGAATGAGAGACATTTGAGAAATTGTTGGCCCAATCATAATCAGATGACCTAATTGTAATTGAAGACCTTAATTAAATATGGGCTCTTTAAAAGTAAGGAGTTTAGTATTATAGTATACCTCTAGGAGCACTAGACGAGACATTAGAGATAATGCCTCTAATCTGATCTGTCCAAACCAGGCAAACTGAAATATAAAAACATGGTCTCTTCTCGGCTGAACCCTAAAATCGATAAAGAGGCGAGCATGATCAAATAGTATTCTATACAAAGCACTAACCAATGCAAGATGGTCGAAATTTTCCCAATCAGGGCTCGCCAAAATTCTGTCAAACTTCTCAAAAGTAAAGTCCACATACCATCAAGTGTCAACCCAACTTGGGCCGGTCCAAATAGTGTAGTTATGTATGACTTTTTTTCTATGGTTTTTATCTATTTGTCATTAATATTTTTGCATCAGTTTCTTCAGGGTTTCTTCATTTATTTTCTATGGTTTTCTTTGGCTTTACTTTTTCATTTTCTTTTTTTGGGCCGGTTTTCCCCAGTTTTATTTTGTTTCTTTCTTCGGGTTTTACTTTTTTCTTTCTAAACATTTGTCTATTGTTTTCATGCACATGGTATATTTTTTGTTTACATCGGACACAATTTTATACATGATTTATAATTTTCAAATATATGTTCTGATGTCTATTTTATCATAGATATTGTACATTTTTTATATACATATAAAACAATCTTTTATATGGGTTTAAAATTTTCATAAATAGATGTGTTTGATTTTTAGCACCTGTTAAAAAAATCAAATTCACGTTGAAACATTTTTTTACTATTCAAACATTTTCTATATTGTATAAAAAATGCTAGAAACATATTTTTGAAATGTGTGACAGTTTTAAAATATAGCATAAACTTTTTTTAAATGGTCCAAAACATTTTTTAGAATTACATTTTGGGAAATTTCGCATGCTTTTTTTAAACAAGTGAACAATTTTAAATTTTCACGATTTTTTTAATGCTATAAATGTTTTTATTAAATTATATAAACAAAAATTCTACACCGTGTTTCCATTTTTCCAATTTTCATTTTTACAAAATAAAGTAAATATAAATTTTGTAATATGTATTTGAATTGTTTTACTCTAAAATATGGGGAAAAGAATAATAAAATGGAAAAACAAAGAAATTTGAACTAGCCTGCAAGAAGCTAATTGAGCCGGCCACACTCGCTATAGGCGAGTGCCAGCTTGATCTCATGCAAGGCGATTTTTATAGCTTTAGACTGTAAGGCTGCGGTTGAAGCAATCAGAGAAGGAACCGGGGCAGTTTATGGAGCGGTGGCACATGAAATATCGAAACGATCTAGAAATTTTTCTTCTTGCATTTCTAGTCATGAATTTCGAACCTCGAATTTCGAGGCTCACAACCTCGCGAAGCATGCGTTAACGTTGGGGACCGGACTCCATGTTTGGTTTGGCCACCCCGGCGATCTTTTGCTCGTCCCTGTGAACATTGTGACAGTCTAATAAAACTTTGCGAGTTTGCCTAAAAAAAACTTGTGTAGCAATCAATTTTATTTTTTTTGCCATGGCAGAAAGGCCGGCCGTTCGAGCGGCCTACACGAGAAACACAAAGAAGTGACGGTCCATGGTGCATGGCCTTACGCTTGTTCTTTTTCCCCCTCTTCCGTTAAGCACTGTATTACTTATTTTTTTGAGTTTTCTAAAAAAATGAGGGCAATTAAGTACTGCATTTACCAAGTAAAACTCAACATGATTCTAAAAAAAATACTATTCTCTCCATTAAAAAAGGTAAAACTCGCACTAGTACTTTCATGGGCATATGCATCGGAAGCACAGATTTAGGAACTAGAAGTACAATGAAAATGCAGCTTATTGTTTATTAGAAGATCACACCGCGTCGCGTAAAAGACCTAGCTGCAGGAGCACAGAAAGTATTCGTGTCACAAAAGTTCTATTTGCATTTCCATCCAACGGCTTGCGGAACGAAAGATCACACGACACGACTTACCCTCGCCTTCATCCCTAACTGCACGTTCACAACGTCGAAAATGCATGCCACCATTTTAGGCAGCAGGTCCTACTCCAAGCGTGGGGACCCGAATTTTTCCCAAACGACCACCTTAATGGCTTAATTATCGTCGCCGGCAACTGCCAGTCTTGATGCTGGCAGGTCTATGGCTCCCATGTGAGCATGTTGCGTACGTGTTCCGGCCCTCGCAACGGCGCACCTAACGCCCAAATGCCACGCACACGCACGAACCCGACTCCGATCACGCCGACTAGGCAGAGTCGCTCTTATCCCCAGCCACCGACCGTTCGGGTATGGACCATGCGGCATGAGCTGTTGATCCGATGCATTAGCGTATCTCTTACGTGCGCTCGGTCTCTCAGCCTTCTTTATTAGTACCAGAGTAAACCGTGTGCTAGGCCCAACACTTTGCTAAGCACCATAGCATGTCGATCTCTGTGAGAGGCTTGAGCCTTGAGCTGTCGGAGAAGGACCGACCAGCGCGTGCACGTCGGCAGACATTCATATCCAGCCGCGTCAGGAAGAACGCTAGTGCATCACACGAGACATTTTCATAGCGTTTCATTTCATTTTAACGACACGACATAGGTTGTCAAACTTGGTGTTTGATCCTTGTTTAGCTAGAGATGGGTCCACGCCTACTTGCTTCTTTTTGCACCAAGGAATCTTAAGTAAATAGCAAAAAACTATCACATTACGGGCTATCGTTCCAAAAAACTACCGTTTTTTTTAATTTTTCAAAAAACTACCATAAAATTGGTGGGCTGTTCCAAAAAACTCAAGTGACTGAATGGTTAACTTTTAATCGTGATCATGACATGGGGGGCCCACCCGTCAGGTTTGACGTGGCAAAAAAGTCACACCGTTATGTAGACATTTAATTTGACCGTTATGTTTGGGTGGGGCCCACATGTCAACTTCTTCTCCTCTATCTCCCTCGTTTCTCTGTACACCGCGACGCCCAGCCCCCTCCTGCTCCCAGCCGGTCCATGCTCCCGACCGGAGGAGAAGCGCCGCCGAGCAGCAGCGGGCAGGAGCAGCAACGGCGGCAGCAAGCAGCAGCGGCGCTCGGTGGGAAGCAGCAGCAGCTGGCGACAAGCGGCAGCGGAGGCAGGCGGCGGCGGCGGCAAGCGGGAGCGACGGGAAGCAGCAGCGGGCGGCAAGCAGCAACGGCGGCTGCAAGCGGGATCGACGGCAAGCAACATCAGCGAGCGACGGCGGCTTAGCTCCGGCAGCGTCTGGCTTCGGTCGCGCATGGCTAGCTAGCTAGCTTCGGCTGGCCGCAGTACGCGCGTGAGCTAGCTAGCTAGCAACTCCGGCTGGCCGCTGTACGTGCGTGAGTTAGCTAGCTAGCTCCGGCTGCGTCGATGCACGAGCTAGCTAGCTCCGGCTGGCCGCCGTCATACGTGGACCGGATTGCTTTTTAGAAAAATAATACCAGGGACTTGATAGCTTTTTGGGAAAACTAACAGGGAACCCATTGCTTTAAAAAAAAGTATCAGTGACCTGATTGTATTTTAAGAAAATTAATAGGGATCTGATTGCTTTTTAAAAAACTTACAGGGACCCAATTGCTTTTTATAAAAAGTTACAGGGACCCAATTGATTTTTATTCTTTGGAAGGGGCCGACATGTGGGCTCCACCTGTCATAACGGTCAACCTAACGGTCAAAGCTAACGATGTTGACTTTTTTGCCACGTCAAACCTGACGGATGGCCCCCCCATGTCATAATCACGATTAAAAGTTAACCATTCAGTCACTTGGGTTTTTTGGAACAGCCCATCACTTTTGTGGTAGTTTTTTGAAAAATTAAAAAAAGCGATAGTTTTTTTGGAACGATAGCCCGTAATGTGATAGTTTTTTGCCATTTACTCAGGAATCTTAGATTAGATACACACGAGCTTCAGCCTGCACTTGCGGTTTGCTACCAAGAAAACTTGAGGACCCAACCCGTCTAACACGGGCCCTCTTGTCTTGTGCTAACGTAAACGATGAAGATTATAGTACTACGGGACCGAGGTGGCGCGTCCCTCTCCTTGCCTTCGCTCGGCACATGCAGCAGCCAGCCAGCCAGCCAGCCAGCCACGGCCGCTTTTCTAAGCTGCGTAGCTCTCTCGGTCGCTTTCCGTGGCATCGGAGCAAAGCATAGCTGCACCTGCATGCACTTGCGCATATGTAATGTAATTTCACCAAAAACATTCATCAAACGGATAACGAACCGCACCAGACGACGACGCGGGAGAGGAGACGGAGGCCCCGCGTGGCGTGGCATGGGTATCGTTGTTTACCGAACCCGCCCGGGTCGGCCTAATCCATCCACGCCAGCGGTAGTTAGCCAAAGTAACAGAGCGGCTAGCCATAGGCTAGGCAGGATCCTCTCCTCCCATACGCACGCACTGTTCCCGGTCAAACAAGGTACGTGCGTGCGTGCGTGCCCGTGATCAATCGCCTCGTCTCTCCGGAGTTAAAAGTTGAAGTATTTAGGTGGCGGTGCACGTGACGTCTCGGGACGTGGCGGTGAGTGCGCGGTCGGGGTTTGATCAGGCCGGTCAGGTACCACGGGCACGGCACGGTGCGATGGACTTCAATTCTCTGCCTCCTTGCGCCTGTCGGGATCCCTTGCCTCCCGGCCAGGCCTCACGCCACCTGCAGACGTGCGTGCGAGCATTCGTACAGCAGCAGTGTAGCACTCCCTTCCCTGCACCGCATGCACCTGCTATTCTTTGGCACGGCCATCAGTTTTCCTTCCTTTTTACGGAAGATTGTATATCAGGTCAGCTAGGTAGGACAGTGTCGATGTGGAGGAAACGGAGCTACAGGATCATCAGCGCCTCATTGGGCATGCGCGATGCCACAAAAGAAGTGGTATTTGATTTCCTTCTGAAAGTGTAGATACTCGTGGCGCTTGTTCTTGTTCGCATCACCATGATTGGCAGCGACTCTTTTTCTTGAAAGGAGGCGCTAGTGAGCTAGTCCCATCGTAGCGTCTCCTAACCGACATCCATAACCACATTTCCCGGCCGAAATAACGTTCGCTATTGATCGGACGGGGCCATGGAGACGGAAGATCACGCTTGCCGTTGCGTCGAGTGATGCGCTCGCTAGACGCTAGTGCTCGGCGGCCAGCGGTGTTTCCTTTACAACCAAGTGATTCGCCGGGCGCTATATTAAAAATGATCGATCGATCGATGTAGCAGGTCCATCTGTCTCGTCTTTGCCTGACAGGTTTGCACGTTCTTGGTCCAATCAACGCTCGTAGGACAAGACCCTTTTTTGGCTAGGGTTTCTAAATCGCACAAATATCTCACTGCCTTTTTTTTTCTTCAGGAGTACAGTGGATGGGCGCGGTGCGCGTACCTGTGAATTAATTGTTTCCATTAGTGCAGCCGTGGCGACAGTACTCGGCAGTAGTACGCCGTACCAGCTTTCGTTTTCTCCTTCCCAGATCAGTCGAGCAGGTTCCATGGACTCTCTGCCTCCATGTACTCCGTACATGCGTACATACGCATCGATGAGAGATACTAGACAGCTGAGATCAACCGATCGATCGACCACGACAGCAATAACCAAGTATATGACCGCAAAAAGAAAAACAATAACCAAGTATAGATGTCATTGTACTGGTTTTTACATCTGCCTTGGCGAACAACGGACCAATTAAGAAGGTGCGGACATGTTCAGAGTGGAGTAACTGATTAAGAGCATGGTTAATATTATAGCCAACTGTTGGCTATATGATGTTGCCATGTCATACTCCCTCCCTTCCGGTTTATAGGGCTTATCTTAAAATTTTAGTTTTCCGTTTTATAAGTCTCAATTTGATTGTTTCTCATCGCATGTTCAGATTTCAAGGTGCATTAAATCGTTGCATGCAAATATTAAGAAAAGATTGACCAATGCATGTTAAAGTTCTTCCATGCATTGCCATTAATGCATTGGTAAAAGCGACCTTTTGAGTAAAACAAGCACATTAATTGAGTATTTTTGCAAACTACAAACACTATTCCACCACTCACCATCTACCTTGGTTGGTGAGATTTTTGAATTGAGCCCTATAAACCGAAAAGGAGGTAGTATATAGTAATCATTTATAGTCACTCATACAATAAGGTTAGTTATAAGTTTGGCTATAGCAATACTACTTTTTTTTCACTTTCTCTCTATCTCTTTCTTCACATTTATTACACTTGCCTAGGGGTAAGCATATAGCTTGGCTCTTGCATGAGAGCTCACTCCCACCATTTTTCCATGTCTCTCTCCTTCACATGGGCAAAATGATCATGTAAACGGGATATAAGCCCATTATTGTACTTGCTCTAATGATGTCGAATTATTAATAGGTGCACCGCGCACACAAATAGTTGTCTCGGTTAATTGGATAGCTGGATGCCACATAGACAAAAAATGATGTGGTAAAGCAATTAAAGAGGAGAGAGAGCATGGTGACCCCAGAAGGAAACGGTGCTAAGCATGTAGACCTATGCAAAAGGCTTACCAACCAATGCATGAAGGGATTTAGTTGCTAAATAATTAAATAAAGGAAGCTTAGCTACAAAAGCTAAGCACCCATGCATTATGGACATTAGGTGCTAAGACTTTAATGCACTTAGAGCGTCTCTAGCAGACCCCGTATAATGCCGACCCACAAAATGTGTTTACAGTTCGCGGAAAAACGGCTTTGCGGGCTGGTGTATGTGATCTGCGTTGGGTTTTCTATGAAGATGAACGGGTTATTGCAGCACAAACGAGTAAGTATTTCCCCTAGTTAAGAACCAAGGTTTATCAAACCAATAGGAGTAACACGCAACCACCGTCTTCAGCGACTGCACGTAAAAGAGCAAACACTTGCACCCAACGCGGGCAAGAGGGTTGTCAATCCCCTTGGACTCGTTATTTGCAAGCAAGTAAAACAAGTAGATAGTAGTGGATAATTGCAAAATAAAATAAAAGATAATAAACGCAGCGAAGTATTGAAAGCTTTTTGTAAATTATAAGTGAGAAGACCAGTGGGCCGTAGTGTTCTCTAGTGGCAACATCTCTCATGTAGGAAACATACGGTGGGTAAACAAATTACTGTTGGGCAATTGATAGAAAAGCGAACAATTATATTCATATTCACGGCAATGATCATGTGTATATAGGCATCACGTCCATAAACAAATAGGCCGACTCCTGCCTGCACCTATTACTATTACTCCACTCATCGACCGCTATCTAGCATGCATCTAGAGTATTAAGTAAAACAGAGTAATGCTTGGAGAAAGATGACATGATGTAGACAAAATAAACTCAATCAATATGAATGAACCCCATCGTTTTATCCTTAGTAGCAACAACACAAAGACGTATCTTGTCTCCTTCTGTCACTGGGATATAGAAACCCGTCAGGTTAAACCTACCACAACGCACCCCTCTCACTAAAGAAAGATCAATCTACTTGGCCAAAGCAATTCAATAGATTAGAGAGATTTACGAAGTTATAATGATCATGCAATAAGAATTAATTTAAGAACTCAGAGAAGACTCCAATATTTTATCATGAATAATCTGAGCATAAACCCACAATTCATCGGATCCCAACAAACACACCACACAAAGGCATTACATCGGATAGATCAAAGCGAAGATGCGATGATCATTGTATTGAAGATCAAGAGAGAGATATAGCCATCTAGATACTAACTATGGACCCGTAGGTCTGTGGTGAACTACTCACACATCACCAGGGAGGCAACAAGGTTGATGAAGACGGCCTCCGTGATGGATTCCCCCTCCGGCAGAGTACTGGAGAAGGCCTCCAGATGGGATCACGGCGGAACAGAGAGTTGCGGCGGAGGAAAAAGGGTTTCGGGAGCTCTCCTGGGGTTTTTGGAATATATGAGAATTTATAGGCCAGATAGGAACATCGGGAGGTGGCCGAGGGAGTCAGTACCCATCAGGGCGCGCCCTAGGGCCTGGACGCGCCCTGTTGGGTACTGGGCCCCTCGTGTGGCTCCTGGTCATCTTCCAAAGCTTCCAGGTCTTTATTTGGTCCAGAAAAAATCATAAAAAAGTTTCGGGTCGATTGGACTTCGTTTGGTACAGTAAACCTGACAAGCCAAAAACATGCAGAAAACAGGAACCGGTACTTGGCAGTGGGTCAATAGGTTAGTGCTCAAAAATAATATAAATTGGTAAATAAGTACCCAAAAAGTATCCTAGAATGATAATATTATAGCATGGAACAATAAAAAATTATAGATACATTGGAGACGTATCACATAATATCCATTTTTACGGGTCCGCTTTGTGGGGTCTGCTCGGCCGCCGTCCGCGCCGGCGTGTAAAGCAGTAATTTGCATTTCAATTTCGGGCATGAAAACACATTTATTTGCTTCTTTATTTTCTTCAAGGGCATTGGATACATAATAATTCACCAAATCTTTGCTAGAATAGCAAGACCAAAGAAAACAAGAACCACAATTAGGCATTTTAGAAGATATCCAACTTCCATAACTGCTCCCACTAGTTGGACCTACATCTTCTCCATGCCTTCATTGTTGATCTGCGGATTCTTGATCTTGCATTCTTGATTTTTCTTCTTTAATTCTAAAGAAGTAGACATTGCTTCCCCTCTAGTTTCTTCTCTAATTGCACATGCAGCCGCATCATTAGCCTCAATTCTACCAACGAGTGCACGAACATCTATTAAGTTTCTTCCTATCAATAAATCGATGTATTCTTCTTCCCAATACCAAAATGAGCATCCACCTTCCTACACACATGACCATCTCAATAAGCTACCGAAATTGAAACGAATAGGTTGACAAAGCCGAATGAAAACAAGAACATACCCCGTCGTATTCACGATTGAAGAATACCCATCCGGGGTGTTGCGGTGTGCTAGATGTTAGCCGCAGCACAATCTGTGCACAGGCGTCGCACTGTATGAGCGGCATAGGCGAGTCGGCGAGCCGCTGCGCGAGCGTCGAGCCCGGGCGACGGCCGGCCGAGTCCTTGCCGGCAAACCGATGACGGCGGCTAGAGGATGAACCAGTACCTGCATGCGGCGTTGGGGCTTTGCCGGGGCTGTGTGATGACCCACAAGTATAGGGGGTCAATCTTAGTCCTTTCGATAAGTAAGAGTGTCGAACCCAACGAGGAGCAGAAGGAAATGACAAGCGGTTTCCAGCAAGGTAATTTCTGCAAGCACTGAAATTGTAGGTAACAGATAGTTTGATAGCGAGATAATTGGTAACAAGCAAGTAACGGTAACGGTAAATAAAGTGCAGCAAGGTAGCCCAATCCTTTCGTGGCAAAGGACAGGCCAGAACAGTTTCTTATAATAGGCAGAGTGTTCTTGAGGGTACACGGGAATTTCATCTAGTCACTTTTATCATGTTGGTTTGATTCGTGTTCGCTACTTTGATAATTTGATATGTGGGTGGACCGGTGCTTGGGTGTTGTTTTTACTTGAACAAACCTCCCACTTATGATTAACCCCCTCGCAAGCATCCGCAACTAGGAGAAAAGTATTAAGATAAAATCTAACCATAGCATTAAACGTTTGGATCCAAATCAGCCCCTTACGAAGTAGCGCATAAACTAGGGTTTAAGCTTCTGTAACTCTAGCAACCCATCATGTAATAACTACTCCACAATGCATTCCCTTAGGCCCAAGGATGGTGAAGTGTCATGTAGTCGTCGTTCACATGAAACCACTACGGGAATCACAACATACATATCATCAAAATATCGAACACATATCAAATTCACATGATTACTTGCAACATGACTTCTCCCGTGACCTCAAGAACAAAGGTAACTACTCACAAATAATATTCATGCTCAAGATCAGAGGGGTATTGAATAGCATAATGGATCTGAACATATAATATTCCACCAAATAAACCATATAGTAATCAACTACAAGATGTAATCAACACTACTAGTCACCCACAGGTACCAATCAGAGGTCCCGGTACAAAGATTGAACACAAGAGATGAACTAGGGTTTGAGAGGAGATGGTGTTGTTGGAGATGTTGATGAAGATTGGCCTCCCAAAGACGAGAGGGGTGTTGGTGATGACGATGGCTTTGATTTCCCCCTCCGGGAGGGAAGTTCCCCCGGCGGAATCGCTCCGCCGGAGGGCAAAAGTGCTCCTGCCCAAGTTCAGCCTCAAGACGGCGGCGTTTCGTCCCGAAAGTCCTCTCCTTATTTTTTTTAGGTCAAACGACCTTAAATACCAGAAGATGGGCACCGGAGGTGGGCCGTGCTGAGCACAACCCACCAGGGCGCGCCTGGGGGCCCTAGCGCGCCCTGGTGTCTTGTGCTCACCAGGTGGCCCCCCTCCGGTAGTTATTTGCTCCAGTATTTTTTTTATATTCCAAAATAATTCTCCATGAAGTTTCAGCTTATTTGGAGATGTACAGAATAGGTATCTCTGATGTGCTTATTCAGGTCCAGAATTCCAGCTACCGGTATTCTCCCTCTTTGTGTAAACCTTGCATATTATGAGAGAAAAGGCATTAGAATCACTCCCTAGAGCATTATTATACATCAAAACATTGTAAATAATAGTAGGAAATCATGATGTTAAATGGACGTATCAACTCCCCAAGCTTAGACCTTGCTTGTCCTCAAGCGAAAGCCGATATTGAAAAGCATGTTCACATGGTTTGAGAGAGAGGTGTCGATAAAAATAAAATACGGACATAGTAGCATCATGCTTATTATCATAGCAGCAACAAACGTTATCATAGAACTTATTCATATAACTTTTATTATCTAACTTCATCATATAACTTCTCATGAACAAGTAACAATTCATCACAACATAGAAGTATAAAGCATAAACCTTATTGAAAACCAACAAACTATGTTCTCAGTCAACTTTGCAACTACAATTCATCATATTTTCAGGAAGGGTCTCGTGTTGGAGCCTTTTGGCAAGTCCACATACTCAACCATCATTTAGTCTTCTATGATTGCTAACACTCACAGCATACCCATGAGCAAAAAGTTTCAACCGGACACATAGAAAGATAGGGGCTTATAGTTTCGCCTCCCAACGTATTCACCTCAAGGGTGATGTCAACAATGATAACTCATGCTCACTCACATCCAGCTGGATATATGTGCCTAGATCTTTCCTCACCACATGATGCTTGCAAAAAGAAAAGGTAAAAAGGAATAGGGAAGAATACTTTGACTCTTGCATAAAAGTAAATACATAAAAGTAAAAGATAGGCCCTTCGCAGAGGGAAGCAGAGGTTGTCATGCGCTTATTGGTTTGTATGCCAAATTCCTTAATGTAAAAGAACGTCATGCTATATTGCCCCCTATGATAGCAACCTTTATTATGGAGTCTGTCACTTTTATTACTTTGCCATCATAAGTTCGTACAACGCTCAATTTTCTCTTACACTAATTGATCAAACACATTTAGAAGAAATTTTTATTGCCTTTGTGCACCGATGACAACTTACTTGAAGGATCTTACTCGATCCGTAGGTAGGTATGGTGGACTCTCAAAACATGAATTTGGGTTTTGGGTTTTTGGATGCACAAGTGGTATCTCTGCTTAGTGCGGAATTTTTAGCTAGCAAAGATATTAAGCAAGCACCACATGTTGAAGGATCTATGACAATATAACTTCTATGTGAATATGAACAAACATAAATCATTACGTTGTCTTCCTTGTCCAACGTCAACAATTTTGACATATAATATTTAATGGGGGCTCGCAATCATAAAAGATGTCCAAGATAGTGTATTTGCATGTGAATCTTCTCTTCCCTTATTAATTCTTTCATGAATTGCATCATTGACCAATGCTATGTTTGTCAATCTCCAATAAATTTTACCACTTATACTTTTCCTTATGTGATGTCATTACTTACCATACGATTAGCATATGATTCTTTTCATTTATTTCCTTTCTATTTTGATTTCAACAAGAAAGTAAAGAAGCAAAAGCTCAAACTAAACTTTATTATATAACTCTCACTCGATTACATAGATAGATAGATCACGAAACTAACACTCGAAAATAAATCATACTAACCTTTTATTCAACTAAATCAAGAAAAAGCTAAAGATCGAACTAAAATAGGTAAAGGTGAATAAAAGTGATGGTGATACGATACCGGGGCACCTCCCCCAAGCTTGGCTCAAGCCAAGGGGAGTGCCCATACCCGTGTGCTCAAGTCTCCTTTGGTGGTGAAGTTTGAAAGTGCAATCATTCCCTTGTATTATATTTTGATGTTGATGACAATGTACATGTAGAGGACTAATGATGTTTGTCAAGTAAATCTCATGTATTAGTTCTCAAATCTAAATATGCGAGGATCACGGACGCGTGGAATTATTATGAGTTGAGAAGGAAGGAACAAAGAGGTTTACGGATCTCATTTTGTTTTCTTCTTGAGTATAGGGATCCTGCACTATTAAGAGGGGATCGATTGGGTTAGCAAAAGACATGCTCAAGTCAATTCAAACTCGTTTCTTTGGTTAAAAACTGCACCATGCGTAAATCTCATAGTGTTGCTTCTCTGTGATGGCCGGATGTCCGGGAGTCCATCCAGTCGCCGGATTTCCGGGAAGTGCCCCGGATATCTGGTCCCTCTGCTATCCAGAGAGCATCAGTTTCACTAGATATGGGTCGGATGTCCGGCACACTGCCGGATGTCCGGGACCCCGGAT
Source organism: Elymus sibiricus (assembly GCA_039707655.1). Taxonomy (NCBI): domain Eukaryota; kingdom Viridiplantae; phylum Streptophyta; class Magnoliopsida; order Poales; family Poaceae; genus Elymus; species Elymus sibiricus. Next base: position 310,999,755 of record CM077671.1, read on the forward strand.
ATTCGAGCCTTCTGCCGGATTTCCGACCCACACAATGCCAGAACCATGGTTGTCTGATGGTGTGGTATGCTGGATGTCTGGGCATAAGCCGGATGTCCGGGTGTTCACATACGGGCCGGATGTCCGGGACATCCCCGGATGTCCGGCTCCCCTGTTTTTCTCTCTGGCTCAGTGTATCGTGTGCACACTTCACAAACGCCGGATGTCCGGCCAGACACAACCACTTACACTATAACGACCATATTTGCACCCACACTATAAATACCTCTTCACCACTTCGTGGAGTTGACCATTCACTTTGAGCTAACCCTAGAACACACATTTGTCTCTCTCACATCCTCATACACCAAATCCAAGATCCCAAGAGCATTTGAGAGTATTTGTGAGAAGTTCTCCAATCAAGTGATAGATCCACTCCTTCCCCTTCTCTTCACCAAAGTAATTTGTGATTTGAGCAAGTCTTGAGCTTTTCCCCATCGTTCTTGTTACTGTTGGAGGTTGGAGACTCCTAGGCGGTAGGAGTTCTTCGGTGAGGAATCAACCATTGTGATTTCCCTCGGAAAGTTTGTGAGGGTTTGGAGACCACCCCAAGGTCTACCACTAGTGGTTGAGAAATGCCTTCGTGGTGTTGTCTCAAGGAGAGAATAGGGTGAGCCTTCGTGGCGTTGGTGTGTCTTCGTGGTAACATCCACCTCTCTAAACGGTGACGTAGCTTCCCTCCAAGGAAGTGAACATCGGCATACATCCTCGTCTCTCGGAGTTGCGGTTATCCCTAACCCTGACTCCCTACTTGTGGTTATTTGTCTTTGTGGTATTACTTGTATTGCTTGTGCTTGCTTATCTACTTACTTGTTGTTTTGCTTAGTACACATAGCACAACTATCATCTTTGCAATTGTTAGGCTCACTTTCATATTCCGAAATACTGCCTAAAATTGTTAAGTAACGATTAAAATTTGTAACTGTACCTATTCACCCCCCCTCTAGGTCCATCTCGATCCTTTCAATGGGTATCAGAGTCTCGTGCTCTAATCTTGTGGCCTAACCGCCCTAGAGCGAGATGGATAACGATGGGAATCCTCTTGTTGCACTCCCTATCGAGAAAGGGACATCATCTTCGGATGAGCGCAGATCTTTCATTTCTGAGGATCTTGAAAGGGCCTTCGCCAAGCAAAAGGAGGAGCATGATGCTTCTATTGAGGCCTTGGTAAAAATGAGATTGGATGCATTAGCTACAAGAACTCCACCACTGGAAAACTCAGGGGGGTGATAAAGCAACCAAATGCATCCCTTCCTAATTTGGGCCAACAATCTCAAACTGGTGACCACACCGGTGTCCCATGGTTGTATGCAAAATCTAGAGTTAAGAAACCTAGGTAATGCTGCGGGAAACCCCCCTTTACTTGATAACACTGCCGGGTTTTTTTTTGTGGAGGGTTGGTATGGAGGATCAACTTAGGTTTGTCAACGATGAAATGCTGGAGGTCATGGAGAAAGGGTACAACCCTATGAATCCCAAGGAACTCACACCAGGTGAAGAATATGACAAACACCTCAATGACACCGCAATCATGCTCATAAGAAAGGGCATGTATGACAAGCAGAAAAGGCCCTACATTCACCTCACAAATGCAAAAGAACTATGGGATAGCCTTGTGATGACCAAGACTGGAACTTCCTTCCTCCGTCTTGCACAATAGAGATTGCAAAAGGGGCATTACAATATTTCTGCATGGTGAAAGGTGAAGACCCCAAGCAACTTCATGAGCGATTGATGACACTTGCCACTGACATTGAATCATATGTGTGACAAGAGCCAAGATGGATTCAACTTGACCAAGCGTTTTCTTGTGGACAAATTGCTAAATGCCCTTGCTCCATATCACCATCAAATGGTGTGGGACATAAGAAGAGAACATGGATTCAAGGACATGTCTCCCGATGATGTCATTTCAACCTTCCAACTATTTGAAGAATCAAAGGCAAATGCTACAAGACACCTTGCCATGCATGGTTCCTCATCACCTAAGACAAACCTAGCATTGAAGGCCAAGCACGTAATGGATGATGATGTGAGTGAAGAAGAAGAAGAAGAAGATGTTGAAGAAGAAGGCTATGAAGTTGACTCGGATGAGGGGCCCTCATATGAAGACATGGCTCTCTTTGTGAAGAAGTTCGGTGCGGGAAAATTCAAGGGAAGATTCCAAAAGAAGAAAGTAAGGACTTGCTACAATTGTGAAGAAACCAACCATTTCTCAAACGAGTGCCCCTATGAAAAGAGAGAAGATAAACCAAGATTTCCGAAGACATTTGTGAAGAAGAAGTTGCCCAACCCATTGAACTCCAAGTTCAAGAAGAGAGATGGGAAGGCTATGGTTGCCCAAGACGAGTACGACCCCGATGATGTTAGAGGTGTTGCAGGTGTAGCCCAAGACACTCAAATCACATTGAGACTCATAAACAAGACCGGTGATGTTGTCACATACAACTATATGAAAGACTACGAAGGCAACACACACAAATGTCTCATGGCAAAGGCCACGGTAGATGATGATGAGGGTCAAATCTCTCCAGACACGGTGAAGGTAACTCCACGTCCAAATCCTCCTCTATTTATTCCTACCACACCTAGTGATGAATATCTTGATGCTGAGGATCATGATCATGAATATGAAATAAGTGATGCTATGTTTGCTAAAATGGAGAAAGTCATGTGCTCTCTCAAAGGAAAGAAGCTCGCTATGTTTCGTATGCTTATGGAGATGGTGAGTAAGCATATCATCTCCATCAAGGAACTCAAAACCCTTGTTACTGAGGAAAAGGAAAAATGTGAAATCCTTGAGCAGAAAGTCCTATATGAGGAAGCACATAATGATGAATTGTGCTTAAAAATAGGTGCAAACATTGATAGGCACACTAAAGATTGTGAGCTCCTACATTCGTCTCTCAAGACAAAGGAAGATCGGCTAAATCTCCTTACTAAGAAGTTTGACGAACTCAAGCTCACTTATCTTAACACACTTGGGAAAGCCTATTCCTCTCCTATTATAAATATTGATGCTTATGCAACTAACCCCAGTGGTGACCTAGCTAGCTTACTTGAGGAGAATCGGGTGTTAAAGGCTCAAATTGAAAAAGGGCTCATGTCATGTGCCCAAGGACAAAAGAACCTCAATGAAGTGTTGAGTGAACACAAGGATGTTGCGGCCAAGGAAGGGCTTGGATTTGATCCAAGCACAAGCAAGAATAAGGTAGCGACGCATAAGTCTACAACTCCCCTCAAGGAGACATTTGTGCGAGAAGGGAACAAGGAGAAAGGAAAGGGTAAGGTTGACAAGGCGGTGAGTAGGAAGGCCACTAGGGGCAAGCCTACTCCCAAAAATCCAAAAGAATTTATGCCTCCATCATATGTGCTTCGTAAGGGAAAAGATGAAGATGTTTATGCTCAGTTTGTTGGTCCTAGAAATGCTTTTCGGTTTTATGCAATTTGGGTTCCTAAGACCCTTGTTACTAACTTGAGAGGTCCCATTGTAAAATGGGTGCGTCTAACCAAGACTTGAATTGTGTGTAGGTTGTTGTCTCCGGTGGAGTTAAATGGGTGATTGATAGCGGTTTATCAAATCATATGACCGGAGATGACACGCTGCTCATGGACTTCATGGAAGCTATTCGGCCATTTATGAGCATTGTCTTTGGTGGAGGGTCTAAATGACAGGTACTTGGTTTGGGCAAGGTGGCTATCACCAATGACATGTCACTTACAAATGTCATGCTTGTCCAATCCCTGAAATATCATTTGCTTTCTGTTCGTCAATTGGCTTCTGTTGGTTATGATACACTATTTGGACTAACGGATGTGAAAGTCTTTAAGAGAGATACTCTTGAAGTTGCCTTTGTGGGGAAGTTGGATGGCAACCTTTACACGGTTGATTTCTCGAAAGAGAGCACAGTCCATGCAACTTGTCTCATGGCCAAGGCCGACAAGGGATGGCTATGGCATCGCCGACTAGCCCATGTCGGCATGAGAAATCTTCAATATCTCTTAAAGGGTGAACACATCCTTGGACTAACCAATGTTTCTTTTGAGAAAGATCGTGTGTGTAGTGCATGCATAGCAGGGAAGCAACATCAATCAAAGCACACCCCCAAGAACAAAGTATCAACTTCAAGACCCTTGGAGCTCCTTCACGTGGATCTTTTTGGGCCTCCTTCATGGGACAGTCTTGGTGGGAAGAAGTATGGGTTTGTTATTGTTGTTGATTACTCAAGATACACATGGGTGTTCTTTCTCAAGTCCAAGGACGAGACAAAAATCACCTTCATTGATTTTGCCAAGCAAGCTCAACGCAAGTTTGACAAAGAAATCTTGGCAATAAGAAGTGGCAATGGTTCCGAATTCAAGAACTACACTTTGGAAGAGTTTCTTAGTGATGAAGGAATTGAGCATCAATACTCCGCACCATATACCCCTCAACAAAATGGGGTAGCGGAGAGGAAGAACCGCACACTTGTGGAAATGGCGAGGTCCATGTTGGATGAGTACAAATCACCTCATAGCTTTTGGGCAGAGGCTGTCAAAACAGCATGTCATGCATCAAATCGTCTTTTCCTTCGCAAGATCTTGGAGAAGACCCCATATGAACTCATAACCGGAAACAAACCAAATGTCAAATATTTCTGGGTCTTTGGTTGCAAATGCTTCATTCTCAACAAGAGAGAACGGTTTGGAAAATTTCAATCTAAAACAACCGAAGGAATATTTGTTGGTTATGGATCAAACTCCCATTCTCAAGAAATCCACCGGATGCGTTGTAGAAACTTGTGACGTGGTGTTTGATGAATTTAATGGCTCCCATGGGGGGAAAATTGATCTAAGTGATGCAGGTGATGAAGATCCTTCACAGGACATTTTGACCATGGGTGAAGTTGCTCTCCTTCCAATGGAACATGTTCCTTGTGAAGGTGCAAATGAGGACACAAGCACCACTCATGCTCAAACTACTACTACACCAACATCACCACAAGATCCCATCCCCCAAGTGGAGTTCATGATCCAAGATCAAGACTCTACACAAGAACAAGTTCATCATCAAGTACAAGAACACGAACAAATTCGTCATCAAGAACAAGAACAAGAACATGCACATGTCGATGATGACGAACCATATGATGATGGTGAACCTCAACAAATAATGCATGAAGAAGAAGATCTTCCACCACACATTGTAGATCCATATGTTGAAGATGTTGACGATGGGAAGGAAATCGAACCTCGTGAAACCTTAACCTCCATCATGCCTCGTGTGGCCCGTCGTGTTGATGTTAAGCAAATCCATACCGGCATATCGGAAGGTAGAATCACTCGTAAACAATTAACAAACTTCTGTGCTCACTTTTGTTTGTCTCTAGTGTTGTGACACTCAAGACACAAGATGCATTGACGGACAATGACTGGCTTGTTGCAATGCAAGAAGAGTTGGACAGCTTTGAGCGCAACAAAGTATGGTCTTTAGTCAAAAGACCAACTAAGGAACACAATGTTATTGTAACAAAATGGATCTTCAAGAACAAGCAAGATGAGCATGGTGTAATCATCATAAACAAGGCAAGGTTAGTGGCACAAGGGTACTCACAAGTTGAAGGTTTGGAATTTGATGAGACCTTTGCTCCCGCTGTCTGTCTTGAATCAATTCGCATCTTACTTGCTTATGCTACTTTCAATGGTTTTACTTTACATCAAATGGATGTGAAGAGTGCATTTCTTAATGGTCCTCTACAAGAAGAGGTCTATGTATCACAACCACCCGATTTCGTTGACCCCGATCACAAAGACTATGTGTACAAACTTCACAAGGCTCTGTATGGCCTCAAACAAGCACCTCGTGCTTGGTATGATCATCTTAAGAAGTTTTTACTCGATGATGGTTTTGTGAGAGGGGTGATTGACCCTACTCTTTTTACTAAAAGGGAAAAGGGGTGATTTGATCTTATGCCAAATTTACGTAGATGATATCATTTTTGGTTCTCCTAACATTCATTTATGCAAGAAGTTTGCGGAATCCATGACCAAAACCTTTGAGATGTCACTTAATGCGGACTTGAAGTTCTTTCTCGGTTTTCAAGTCCAACAATTTCAAGAAGGAATTTTCTTATCTCAAACCAAGTATCTCAAAGACATTCTTGCGAAGTTCGGAATGACAGACGCCAGCCCGTGCAAGACGCCCATGCCAACCAATTTTTTTCTTGACGAAGACACAAACGATATTCCATTTGACCCATCTCTTTACCGCTCTATGATTGGTTCATTGCTTTATCTTTGTGCATCTAGACCAGACATCATGTTAAGTGTAGGCATTTGTGCAAGATTTCAAGCTACCCCTAGGGAAAGTCATCATAAGGCGGTTAAGCATATTCTTAGATACCTTGTTCACACCCCAAAGTTGGGTCTATGGTACCCCAAGGATGCCAAGTTTGATCTCATTGGGTACACGGATGCGGATTGGGCCGGAGACAAGGTGGGAAGAAAATCCACCTCCGGAGCATGTCAGTTTCTTGGACGCTCCTTGGTAAGTTGGTCCTCGAAGGAGCAAAATTGTGTCTCCCTGTCCACCGTTGAAGCTGAATATATTGCAACTGCAATTTGTGCAACACAATTGCTATGGATGAGGCAAACTTTGAAGGACTATGGTATAACTTACAGACACGTGCCTCTGCGATGCGACAATGAAAGTGCCATCAAGCTTGCTGAAAACCCTGTCGATCACCCTCGCACCAAGCACATTGACATTCGGTATCACTTCTTAAGAGACCATGTGCAAAAGGGGGACATTGCTCTTGCTCATGTTGGTACGGACATACAACATGTTGACATCTTCACCAAACCGCTGGATGAAGCTAGGTTCTGTCAACTTAGGCGTGAACTTGGTATCTTGGAGCTTGATAACATTATGTGAAATTTTTGCACACCTGCATACATTTACTTCATGTCTTGTCTAGGTGTAGGCATGTATTTAGGCGGAGACATTCAACTCATGAGTTCTCTCACCCTATATGATGCATAAATAAACCAAACACTCTCAAAGTTACCTTGCTCACTTTTGTGACTTGGTACTTTAAATGATGGAGTAGTGATCTTGGGCCCAAGGTTCAAATCTTCGCGGTGCCAAATCACTTATGCTCACACATGGTAGCTTCAATCATTATCATCTTGCGAAGTAGAGCTTGTCTTCATTATTTTAAATCATGTGAATTTCTATATACATGTGTGTTACAGCCTTATCTATATCTCTAGTATAAATCTCCTTGGCGGAGTCTTAAATATGGCCCCTACATATTATACCATACAAAGGGGATTTCTGGCTATACAGAATGTCAAAATTGACAACATCAGGCGCCGGACATCCGGCGTAGATGCCGGATTTCCGGGATGGGATGGTTTCAGAGAGCAAAATTTCCTGTCTCCAAGCGCCGGACATCCGGCACCTTCGCCGGACATCCGGCCGTTCTCGGGTTCTGCTTTTTATCAGGCCCCGGATATCTAGCTCATACCGCCGGATATCCGACCCCCTTGCTTACCAGAGAGCCTCGAATCGGCTGGCTCTGACCCCGGATGTCCGGGACCTATCCCGGATGTTCGGCCCGTCGGGCTCGTATACAACTTGGATCTGGAGGGTCTCGGGGCAATTCTTCCTCAAACCACCCACTCGCCCCTCCCCAACCTGTTCCGCCGCCGGTGCCGCCCCTCGTCCTCTGCCACCGCCTGATACGTCTCTATCGTATCTACTTTTCCTCACACTTTTGCCCTTGTTTTGGACTCTAATTTGCATGATTTGAATGAAACTAACCCGGACTGACGCTGTTTTCAGCAGAACTACCACGGTGTTGTTTTTGTGCAGAAATAAAAGTTCTCAAAACTGGACGAAACTTTTTGGAGATTTATTTTAGAATAAATAAAAAATACTGGAGCCAAGAACCACCGGAGGGGGGCCCCTGGCTGGGCACGATACACCAGGGCGCGCCAGCCCCCCAGGCGCGCCCTGGTGGGTTGTGCCCACCTCGTGGCCCCACTGACCCTCATTCCGACGCTATAAAATCCTATTTTTGGAGAAAAAAATCAGAGAGAAAGTTTCATCGCGTTTTACGATACGGAGCCACCGCCACCTCCTATTCTTCATCGGGAGGCCAGATCTGGAGCCCGTTTGGGGCTGCGGAGAGGGGAATCTTCGGTCTTCGTCATCATCAACCCTTCTCCATCGGCAATTCCATGATGCTCCCCACCGGGTGTGAGTAATTCCTTCGTAGGCTTGCTGGTCGGTGAGGAGTTGGATGAGATTCATCATGTAATCGAGTTAGTTTTGTTAGGGCTTGATCCCTAGTATCCACTATGTTCTGTGATTGATGTTGCTATGACTTTGCCATGCTTAATGCTTGCCACTAGGGCCCGAGTGCCATGATTTCAGATATGAACCGTTTATGTTATCACCATTATATCTATGTTCTTGATCCGATCTTGCTAGTCATATGCACCTATTAGGTGTTCTGATCCGCAAACCCCGGAGTGACAATAGTCGGGATACTTTCCCATGATGACCGTAGTTTGAGGAGTTCATGTATTCACCGTGTGTTAATGCTTTGTTCCGGTTCTCTGTTAAAAAGAGGCCTTAATATCCCTTAGTTTCCTTATGGACCCCGCTGCCATGGGAGGGTAGGACAAAAGATGTCATGCAAGTTCTTTTCCATAAGCACATATGACTATTTACGGAATACATGCCTACATTACATTTATGAACTGGAGCTAGTTCTGTGTCGCCCTAGATTGTGACTGTTATATGATGAATATCATCCAACGAGTTCACCGATCCAGTGCCTACGAGTTTTCCACATATTGCTCTGGAGCCTATGAAACTGATGACTATGAATCTTATCGGTTACAAAGATAGGTGAAGTAGCAAACTTAGGATCACATTTCATTCTAGCATTCAAAGTCTTTTCCTTATACTTGCGTAGCAATTTATTAAGATCGTTTCTATCCTTGGAAGAAAGAATTTCTCTAGTTACCTCCTCATCCATAACATAACCTTCAGGTATCTTAGACATTTCAAATCTAGGAGAGTTAGGCCTAATAGGTGTTTCATAGTCATCAGTTTCATAGGCTTCATCAGTTTCAGCAATCTCATCAGTTTCAGTAATTTCATTCTCTTTAGCTCTAGCAATTTGTTCATCAAGAAATTCACCTAGTGGCGCATTATCATCAAGCACGGTACTAGCATCATCATAAGCATCATTCATAGCAGAAGTAGCATCATCAATAACTTGCGACATATCAGGATTACTAGCATGTGGTGGTGTTGCAAGCTTACTCATAACAGAAGCTGAATCAAGTGCAGAGCTAGATGGCAGTTCCTTACCTCACCTCGTCTTAGAGGGAAAAATCTTGGTCTTTGGATCCTTCAAATTCTTCATAGTGATAAATTAATATAAATCCCAAGTGACTCAACAAATATAGCTATGCTCCCCGGCAATGGCGCCAGAATAAGGTCTTGATAACCCACAAGTATAGGGGATCGCAACAGTTTTCGAGGGTAGAGTATTCAACCCAAATTTATAGATTCGACACAAGGGGAGCCAAAGAATATTTGAGAGTATTAGCAGCCGAGTTGTCAATTCAACCACACCTGGAGATTAAATATCTGCAGCAAAGTGATCAGTAGCACAGTAGTATGATAGTTTTGATAGCAGTAACAACAGTAACAGTAACGGTAACAGTGATAGCAATAGTTTCGTACCAAGTGTAACAGTAGTAGTAGCAATAGTAACTTAGCAAGAGCAATATATGGAAAACTTGTAGGCACTGGATCGGTGAACTCGTTGGATGATATTCATCATATAACAGTCATAACCTAGGGTGACACAGAACTAGCTCCAGTTCATAAATGTAATGTAGGCATGTATTCCGTAAATAGTCATACGTGCTTATGGAAAAGAACATGCATGACATCTTTTTTCCTACCCTCCCGTGGCAGCGGGGTCCATAAGGAGACTAAGGGATATTAAGGCATTTTTTTAATAGAGAACCGGAACAAAGCATTAACACACGGTGAATACATGAACTCCTCAAACTACGGTCATCACCGTGAAGTATCCTAAATATTGTCACTATGGGGTTGACGGATCATAACACGTAATAGGTGCATATGACTAGGCAAGATCGGATCAAGAACATAGATATAATGGTGATAACATAAACGGTTCAGATCTGAAATCATGGCACTCGGGCCCTAGTGACAAGCATTAGGCATAGCAAAGTCATAGCAACATCAATCTCAGAACATAGTGGATACTAGGGATCAAGCCCTAACAAAACTAACTCGATTACATGATGAATGTCATCCAACTCCTCACCGACCAACAAGCCTACGAAGGAATTACTCACTCCCGGTGGGGAGCATCATGGAATTGGCGATGGAGAAGGGTTGATGATGACGAAGACCGAAGATTCCCCTCTCCGGAGCCCCAAACAAGCTCCAAATCTGGCCTCCCGATGAAGAACAAGAGGCGGCGGCGGCTCCGTATCGTAAAACGCGATGAAACTTTCTCCTTGATTTTTTTATCCGAAAATAGGAATTTATATTGCCGGAATTAGGGTCAGTGGGGCCACGAGGTGGGCACAACCCACCAGGGCGCGCATGGTACACAACGTCTAATAATACCATCTACTCCTTCTTTATAAAGATGTGGGTCATCCCAAAAGTAATGTCTCAAATCATAGAAGAATTTTTTCTTTTGTTGGTATGTGAAACTAGGTGGTATATATTTAGCAACAATATAGTTAGTATAATCAGCATACCAGGGAGTGTTTTGAGAAACATTTATTGCAGCTAACTGTTCATCAGGAAAGCTATCATCAATGGGTAGTGGGTCATCAAGAATATTTTCTAACCTAGAAAAGTTATCAGCTACGGGGTTCTCAGCTCCCTTCCTATCAATGATATGTAAATCAAATTCTTGAAGTAAGAGAACCCACCTAACGAGCCTAGGTTTAGCATCTTTCTTTTCATAAGATATTTTATAGCAACATGATCAGTGTGAACAATGACTTTGGAATCAACAATGTAGTATCTAAATTTATCACAAGCAAACACAACTGCTAAAAATTCTTTTTCAGTAGTAGCATAATTTCATTGGGCACGGTCTAGAGTTTTGCTAGCATAATGGATAACATTTAACTTCTTATCAACTTGTTGTCCTAGAACAGCACCAACATCATAATCACTAGCATCACACATAATTTCAAAAGGCAAGTTCCAATCAGGTGGTTGAACGATAGGTGCAGAAGTTAAGGCTTTCTTGAGTGTTTCAAAGGCTTCTACACAAACATCATCAAAAACAAAAGGAATATCCTTTTGTAAAAGATTAGTAAGAGGCCTAGAAATTTTAGAGAAGTCTTTAATAAACCTCCTATAGAAACCAGCATGACCAAGGAAACTTCGAATACCTTTAATATCTTTAGGACATAACATTTTCTCAATTGTATCAACTTTAGCTTTATCCACCTCAATACCTCGTTCACATATTTTATGCCTCAAGACAATACCTTCATTAACCATAAAGTGGCACTTCTCCCAATTCAAGACAAGATTAGTTTGTTCACATCTCTGCAAAACTCAATCAATGTTGCTTAAGCAATCATCAAAAGAAGTTCCGTATACGGAAAAATCATCCATGAAAACCTCCACAATCTTTTCACAAAAATCAGAGAATATAGCAGTCATACATCTTTGTAAGGTAGTAGGTGCATTGCATAAACCAAAAGGCATACGTCTAGAAGCATAGGTTCCAAAAGGACAAGTAAAGGTGGTTTTCTCTTGATCAGATTGTGATACAGGTATTTGAGAGAAACAAGAATATCCGTCCAGAAAACAAAAGTGTGTGTGCTTAGATAATCTTTCTAGCATATGATCAATGAAGGGCAGAGGGTAATGATCTTTTCTAGTAGCTTTATTTAATTTTCTAAAATCAATTACCATTCTATAGCCAGTGACAATTCTTTGTGGAATGAGTTCATTTTTATCATTAGGAACAACGGTAATACCTCCCTTCTTAGGGACACAATGAACGGGACTTACCCATCTACTATCAGCTATGGGATAGATTATACCTGCTTCGAGAAGCTTTAATATTTCAGTTCTTACCACTTCTTTCATCTTAGGATTCAATCGCCGTTGATGATCAACAACGGGTTTAGCGTCAGGTTCCATATTAATCTTGTGCTGACATAGAGTGGGACTAATGCCCTTAAGATCATCAAGAGTATATCCAATAGCAGCCCGGTGCTTCCTCAGAATTTTTAATAATCTTTCTTCTTCGTGTTCTGAAAGGTTAGCACTAATAATAACAGGATATATCCTTTTCTCATCAAGATAAACATACTTCAAAGTATCAGGCAATTGCTTTAATTCAAACACAGGATCACCTTTAGGTGGAGGAGGACCTCCAAGGGTTTCAATAGGCAAATTGTGTTTTAGGAGTGGCTGTTGTTCAAAGAAATTTTTATCTATTTCATTTCTTTCACGCAGGTGCATATCATTTTCATGGTCTAGCAAATATTGTTCTAGTGGATCAGTAGGAGGTATGGCAATAGAAGCAAGACCAATTATTTCATCCTTACTAGATAATTCTCTATCACGAGGTTGTCTACTAAAACTGGAAAATTTTAACTCATGAGACACATCACCAAAACTAACACCGACAGTTTGTTTTTCACAATCTATCTTAGCATTGACAGTGTTCAAGAAAGGTCTACCAAAGATAATGGGATAATAGTCATCTTGTGGGGAAGCAAGAACCAGAAAATCAGTAGGATATTTTACTTTCCCACACAAGACTTCAACATCTCTAACAATTCCAAGTGGTGTGATGGTGTCTCTATTAGCAAGTTTAATAGTAACATCAATGTCTTCTATTTCAGTGGGTGCTATGTCATTCATAAGATCTTGGTATAAGGTAAAAGGAATAGCACTCACACTAGCACCCAAATCACATAAACCATGATAGCAATGATCTCCTATTTTGACTGAGATAACAGGCATGCCCACTACGGGTCTATGTTTATCTTTTTCATCGGGTTTAGCAATTCTAGCAGCTTCATCACAGAAGTAAATAACATGCCCATCCATATTTTCTACCAAGAGATATTTAACCATAGCAACGCTAGGTTCTACTTTAATTTGCTCGGAGGGTTTAGGTGCTCTAGTATTACTTTTGCGAACCACAGTTGATACCTTAGCATGTTCCTTTATCCTAACAGGGAAAGGCGGTTTTTCAATATAAGCAGTAGGCACAACTGGATCAACATTGTAAATAATGGTTTCATCTTTAGCTTTGGCCGGTTCTTTAGTTTCTTCTTTAACAGGGGGATGATATTTAAACCACTTCTGTTTAGGGAGATCAACATGAGTAGCAAATGATTCACAGAAAGAGGCTACTATCTCAGAGTCAAGGCCATATTTAGTGCTAAACTTGTGAAAAGCATCGGTATTTGACGTGGCTTGAGACTGCGTCGGTATTTCCTCAAAGAGGAAGGGATGATGCAGCACAGCGATGGTAAGTATTTCCCTCAGTTATGAAACCAAGGTTATCGAACCAGTAGGAGGATCACCACCACCCAATAAGCAGCACCTGCACACAAATAACAAATACTTGCAACCCGACGCGAAAGAGAGGTTGGCAATCTCTCTACGGTAAAAAGATAGATTAGGTAGTGATAGATAGGAGAGATAGATCTCTCAAGAACACAAAATAAAAAGAGCAAATAAAATATGCAGCAATATGTTTTTGGGTTTTTGGTTTTGTAGATCTAAAAACAAAGATGCAAAAAGATAGATCTGAAAGCAATATGTTGGAAAAGTAGACCCGGGGACCGTAGGGTTCACTAGTGGCTTCTCTCATGAGTATAGCGCACGGTGGGTGAACAAATTACTGTTGGGAAATTGATAGAAAATCAAATAGTCATGACGATATCCAAGGCGATGATCATTATATAGGCATCACGTCCAAGATAGCTAGACCGACTCCTGCCTGCATCTACCTCTATTACTCCACACATCGACCGCTATCCAGCATGCATCTAGTGTATTAAGTTCATGGAAAACGGAGTAATGCAATAAGAACGATGACATGATGTAGACAAGATCTATTCATGTAGGAATAGACCCCATCTTGTTATCCTTAATAAAAACGATACATGCGTGTCTTGCTGCCCCTTCTGTCACTGGGAAAGAACACCGCAAGATCGAACCCATCACAAAGCACCTCTTCCCATGGCAAGAAAAATCGATCTAGTCGGCCTAACTAAACCAAAGATTCGAAGAAGAAATACGAGGCTATAAGTAATCATGCATATAAAAGATCAAAGAAGCATCAAATAATATTCATGGATAGAAACTGATCATGAACTCAAAATTCATCGGATCCCAACAAACACACCGCAAAAGTTTACATCAAATAGATCTCCAAGAGACCATTGTATTGAGAATCATAAGAGAGAGAGAGGAAGCCATCTAGCTACTGCCTACGGACCCGTAGCTCTATGGTGGACTACTCACGCATCATCGGAGAGGCACCTATGAAGAAGATGAACCCCTCCGTGATGGTGTTTAGATCGGATCTCGAGGTTCTGGAACTTGCGGCGGCTGGAATTGTGTTTCGTCGACTTCCCTAGGGATTTTGGAATATTTGGGAATTTATAGGCATTAGAGGCGGTGGAGAGGGGCCCCGAGGAGGGCACAACCCATCAGGGCGCGCCGGGGCCCCCCTGGCGTGCCCTGGTGGGTTGTGGTCTCCACGGCCCACCTCTCCGGCACTTCTTTGGCCCACTGGGTGTCTTCTGGTCCAGAAAAAATCTCCAAAAAGTTTTGTCGCAATTGGACTCCGTTTGGTATTGATTTTCTGCGAAGTAAAAAAACAAGCAAAAACAGCAACTAGCACTTTGGCACTATGTCAATAGGTTAGTCCCAAAAAATGATATAAAGTTGTTATAAAATGATTGTAAAACATCCAAGAATGATAATATAATAGCATGGAACAAGCAAAAATTATAGATACGTTGGATACGTTGGAGTGGGAACAGAGAATTGTGCTTACTAGATTCATCGACTTCATACCTCTCAAAAATGATCCATTAATAAGGTTGATCAAGTCTTATTAACAACCACTTCCGATTAGCATGAAACCGAAGAACTTTCGTAAAACACTAAGTTACCTCAATGGGGATGTGCATATCCCCAACAATAAGTATATCATATTTCTTTTTGGCAGTAGGTAGAGGTAATTGAAAACTTCCAATAGTGATGGTCGGAGATTCTTCAATAACATTTATACCATTCACTTAGAATTGTTTCTTCGGAAAGTGCACCGTGTGCTCATTACCATTAATATAAAAAGTGACTTTGCTTTTATTGCAATCAATAACAGCCCCTGTAGTATTCAAAAAGGGTCTACCAAGGATAATCAACATGTTGTCGTCCTCGGGCATCTCAAGAATAACAAAGTCTGTTAAGATAGTAACATTTGCAACAACAACGGGCACATCCTCACAAATACCAATAGGTATGGCTGTTGATTTGTCAGCCATTTGCAATGATATCTCAGTAGGTGTGAGTTTATTCAAATTAAGTCTTTTATATAAGGAGAAAGGCATAACACTAACATCGGCTCCCAAATCACACAAAGCAGTTTTAACATAGTTTCTTTTGATGGAGCAAGGTATAGTTGGTGTTCCCGGATCTCCAAGTTTTTTAGGTACTCCATCCTTAAAAGAATAATTAGCAATCATGGTGGAGATTTCAGCTTCAGGTATTTTTCTTTTATTTGTGATGATGTCTTTCATATACTTTGCATAAGGAGCCATCTTCAAAATATCACTTAAGCGGGTACGCAAAAAAACTGGCCTAATCATTTTAGCAAAGCGCTCAAATTCTTCATCATCCTTTTTCTTAGTTGGCTTAGGTGGAAATGGCATGGGTTTCTGAACCCATGGCTCTCTTTCTTTACCATGTTTCCTAGCCACAAAGTCTTTTTTATCATAACATTTATTTTTAGGTTGTGGGTTATCAAGATCAGGAGCAGGCTCTATTTCAACATCATTATCTGGTTCTTTATCATTACTAGGTTGAGCATCATCGTGAACATCATCATTATCATTTTCATTATCACTAGGTGAATGTTCACTACCAGATTGAGTTTCAGCATCAAAAATAGAGACATCATTACTATCAGGAGGTTTTTGTGTCTCAAGTTCACTAGAGGTATGCAAAGTCCTATCATTTTTCTTTTTCTTTTTCTTCTTAGAAGTACTAGGTGCATCAGGATTAATTCTTTGAGAATCTTGTTCAATTCTTTTAGGATGACCCTCAGGATAAAGTGGTTCTTGGGTCATTCTACCTCCTCTAGTTACTACTCCAGCAGCAAAATCATGCATATTATTATTCATTTCATCAAGCAATTCTTTTTGAGATTTAGCAACTTGTTCTAATTGGGTTTGAACCATATAGGCATGCTTTCCTACACTTCTAACATCATTACTGATTCTAAATAGCAAGTCACTTAAGCGAGCAATCATATCACAATTGTATTTCAATTGTTTCAGAACACGAGCATTGAAATGATCTTGCTTCATAATATAGTTATCAAACTCGTATAAGCATTGACAAGGAGGTTTATTGTGAGGAATGTCACTTTCATTAAACTTTAATAAAGAATTTACCTCTACCACCTGTGGAGGTGGTGGTGTGTCAAGGCTATGTATTTCTTCAATAGGTGGTAGATTCTTAACATCCTCAGCTTTAATACCTTTTTCCTTCATAGATTTCTTTACCTCTTGCATATCTTCAGGACTGAGAAATAAGATACCCCTCTTCTTCGGAGTGGGTTTAGGCGGTGGTTCGGGAAGAGTCCAATCATCATAATTCTTCAATATGTTATTGAATAATTCCTCAGCTTGTTCATAGTTCGTTCCCTGAAAACACAACTAGCACAACTATCTAGGAATAAACGAAGATTGGCTAAGGACGAGGTGACGATGCGCGTCGGGAACGGTTCAAGAGTTGAAGTTATCGCCGTCGGCACGCTACCTCTACATCTACCTTCGGGATTAGTTATGAACCTAAATAATTGTTATTTGGTGCCTGCGTTGAGCATGAACATTATATCTGGATCTTGTTTATTGCGAGACGGTTATGCATTTAAATCAGAGAATAAAGGTTGTTCTATTTTGATGAATAATATCTTTTATGGTCATGCACCACTTGTGAATGGTTTATTCTTGTTGAATCTCGATCGTGGTGATACTCACATCCATAATATTGATGCCAAAAGACACAAAATTGATAATGATAGTACCACATATTTGTGGCACTGCCGCTTAGGTCATATCGGTGTTAAACGCATGAAGAAACTCCATGTAGATGGGTTTTTGGAATCTCTTGATTATGAATCATTTGAGACATGTGAACCGTGCCTTATTGGCAAGATGACTAAAACTCCGTTCTCCGGAACAATGGAGCGAGCAACCAACTTATTGGAAATAATACATACCGATGTATGCGGTCCGATGAGTATTGAGGCGCGCGGTGGATATCGTTATGTTCTCACGTTCACAGATGATTTGAGTAGATATGGTTATGTCTACTTAATGAAACATAAGTCTGAAACGTTTGAAAAGTTCAAAGAATTTCAGAGTGAAGTAGAGAACCATCGTAACAAGAAAATAAAGTTCTTACGATCTGATCGTGGAGGAGAATATTTGAGTTACGAGTTTGGCACTCACTTAAGACAATGTGGAATTGTTTCACAGTTAACGCCACCTGGAACACCACAGCGTAATGGTGTGTCCGAACGTCGTAATCGTACTCTATTGGATATGGTACGTTCTATGATGTCTCTTACCGATTTGCCACTATCGTTTTGGGGTTATGCATTAGAGACAGCTGCATTCACTTTAAACAAGGGCACCGTCTAAATCCGTTGAGATGACACCGTATGAACTGTGGTTTGCAAGAAACCTAAGATGTCATTTCTGAAAGTTTGGGGATGCGATGCTTATGTCAAAAGGCTTCAGCCAGATAATCTCGAACCCAAAGCGGATAAGTGCGTCTTCATAGGATACCCAAAAGGATACCGTTGGGTACACCTTCTACCACAGATCCGAAGGCAAAGTTTTCGTTGCTAAGAATGGATCCTTTCTAGAGAAGGAGTTTATCTCGAAAGAAGTGAGTGGGAGGAAAGTAGAACTTGATGAGGTAATTGTACCTCCTCTGGATAGTAGTACGCCACAGAAAGAAATTTCTGTGACACCAACACAGACCAGAGAAGAAGTTAATGATGATGATCATGAAACTTCGGATCAAGTTGTTACTGAACCTCGAAGGTCAACCAGGACACGTTCCGCACCAGAGTGGTACGGAAATCCAGTCTTGGAGGTTATGTTGTTAGACAACGGTGAACCTTCGAATTATGAAGACGTTATGGCGAGCCCGGATTCCGAGAAATGGCTTGAGGCCATGAAATCCGAGATAGGATCCATGTATGAGAACAAAGTGTGGACTTTGGTAGACTTGCCCGATGAACGGCGAGCTATTGAAAATAAATGGATCTTTAAGAAGAAGACGGACGCTGATGGTAATATCACCGTCTATAAAGCTCGACTTGTTGCTAAAGGTTATCGACAAGTTCAAGGAGTTGACTACGATGAGACTTTCTCACCCGTAGCGATGCTAAAGTCTGTCAGAATTATGTTAGCAATTGCCGCGTTTTATGATTATGAAATCTGGCAAATGGACGTCAAAACGGCATTCCTTAATGGATTCCTTAAGGAAGAATTGCATATGATGCAGCCGGAAGGTTTTGTCGATCCTAAAGGCGCTAACAAAGTATGCAAGCTCCAGCGATCCATCTATGGACTGGTGCAAGCATCTCGGAGCTGGAATACTCGCTTTGATGAAGTGATCAAAGCGTTTGGGTTTATACAAACTTATGGAGAAGCTTGTATTTACAAGAAAGTGAGTGGGAGCTCTGTGGCATTTCTCATATTATATGTAGATGACATATTGTTGATGGGAAATGACATAGAATTTCTGGAAAGCATAAAGGGTTATTTGAACAAAAGTTTTTCGATGAAGGATCTCGGAGAAGCTACTTACATATTAGGCATCAAGATCTATAGGGATAGATCAAGACGCCTCATTGGACTTTCACAAAGCACATACCTTGACAAGATTTTGAAGAAGTTCAAAATGGATCAGTCAAAGAAAGGGTTCTTGCCTGTATTGCAAGGTATGAGATTGAGTAAGACTCAATGCCCGACCACGGCAGAAGATAAAGAGAAGATGAGTGTCATCCCCTATGCTTCAGCCATAGGCTCTATTATGTATGCCATGCTGTGTACCAGACCTGATGTGTGCCTCGCTATAAGCTTGGTGGGGAGGTACCAAAGTGATCCAGGAGTAGATCACTGGACAGCGGTCAAGAATATCCTGAAGTACCTGAAAAGGACCAAGGACATGTTTCTCGTTTATGGAGGTGACAAAGAGCTCGTCGTAAAGGGTTACGTCGATGCTAGCTTTGACACAGATCCAGATGACTCTAAGTCACAATCTGGATACGTATTTATTCTTAATGGTGGAGCGGTCAGTTGGTGCAGTTCCAAGCAGAGCGTCGTGGCGGGATCTACATGTGAGGCGGAATACATAGCTGCTTCCGAAGCAGCACATGAAGGAGTCTGGATGAAGGAGTTCATATCCGATCTAGGTGTCATACCTAGTGCATCGGGTCCAATGACTATCTTATGTGACAACACTGGAGCAATTGCTATAGCAAAGGAGCCCAGGTTTCACAAGAGAACCAAGCATATAAAGCGTCGCTTCAACTCCATTCGGAATTTGATTAAGGATGGAGACATAGAGATTTGCAAAGTACACACGGATCTGAATGTGGCAGACCCGTTGACTAAACCTCTTCCACGAGCAAAACATGATCAGCACCAGAATGCGATGGGTGTTAGATTCATTACAATGTAATTGACTCTAGTGCAAGTGGGAGACTGTTGGAAATATGCCCTAGAGGCAATAATAAATTAGTTATTATCATATTTCCCCGTTCATGATAATAGTTTATTATTCATGCTAGAATTGTATTGACCGGAAACTAAATACATGTGTGGATAATAGACAAATACTATGTCCCTAGTATGCCTCTACTAGACTAGCTCGTTGATCAAAAGATGGTCAAGGTTTCCTGACCATGGACATGAGTTGTCATTTGATAACGGGATCACATCATTAGGAGAATGATGTGATGGACTTGACCCAACCGTCAGCATAGCATATGATCGTTCAGTTTAATGCTATTGCTTTCACTATGTCAAATACACGTTCCTCTGACCATGAGATCATGCAACTCCCGGATACCGTAGGAATACTTTGGGTGTATCAAACGTCACAACGTAACTGGGTGATTATAAAGGTGCACTACAGGTATCTCCAAAAGTGTTTGTTGAGTTGGCATGGATCGAGATTGGGATTTGTCACTCCGACTATCGGAGAGGTATCTCTGGGCCCTCTCGGTAATACAGCATCACAGAAGCCTTGCAAGCACCGTGACTAAAGAGTTAGTTGCAAGATGATGTATTACGGAACGAGTAAAGAGACTTGCCGGTAACGAGATTGAACTAGGTATTGGATACCGACGATCGAATCTCGGGCAAGTAACATACCGCCGGACAAAGGGAACAACGTATGTTGACATATGAGGTTCACCGATATAGATCTTCGTGGAATATGTAGGGACCAATATGAGCATCCAGGTTCCGCTGTTGGTTATTGACCAGAGAGTCATCTCGGTCATGTCTACATCATTCCCGAACCCGTAGGGTCCGCACACTTAAGGTTCGATGACGATATAGTATTATATGAGTTATGTGATTGGTGACAGAATGTTGTTCGGAGTCCCGGATGAGATCATGGACATGACGAGGAGTCTCGGAATGTCCGAGAGATAAAGATTCATATATTGGAAGGCTATATTCGGACGTCGGAAAGGTTCCGAGTGATTCGGGTATTTTTCGGAGTACCGGGGAGTTACGGGAATTCACCGGGAGAAGTAATGGGCCTTATTGGGCCATACGGGAAAAGGAGAGGCAGGCCACGTGAGGAGGTGCGCGCCCCCCCTTGCCCAACCCGAATTGGACTAGGGGAGGGGGCGCAGCCCCCTCTTTCCTTTCCCTCTCCCTTCCCCCTTTCCTACTCCGTATGGGAGGTGGAATCCTACTAGGACTAAGGAGTCCTAGTAGGACTCCCCACTCTTGGCGCAGCCCCTAGGGCCAGCCTCCTCCCCTCTCCCTCCTTTATATACGGAGGAGGGGCACCCCTTGGAGACACACAATTGTCCCATAGCCGTGTGCGGTGCCCCGATCTCCGTTTTCCACCTCGGTCATATTTTCGGAGAGCTTAGGCGAAGCCCTGCCGGAATCACTTCACCGTCACCGTCGCCACGCCGTCATGCTGAAGGAACTCATCTACTACCTCGACGTCTTGCTGGATCAAGAAGGTGAGGAACGTCACCGAGCTGCACGTGTGTAGAACTCGGAGGTGCCGTACGTTCGGTACTCGATCGGTGGAGCTCGAAGGATTGTTCGACTACATCAACCGCGTTGTGAGACGCTTCCGCTTCCGCTATCTATTTCATTTCTTTCACGCAGGTGCATATCATTTTCATGGTCTAGCAAATATTGTTCTAGTGGATCAGTAGGAGGTATGGCAATACAAGCAAGACCAATTATTTCATCCTTACTAGATAATTCTCTATCACGAGGTTGTCTACTAAAACTGGAAAAATTTAACTCATGAGACACATCACCAAAACTAACACCGACAGTTTGTTTTTCACAATCTATCTTAGCATTGACAGTGTTCAAGAAAGGTCTACCAAAGATAATGGGACAATAGTCATCTTGTGGGGAAGCAAGAACCAGAAAATCAGTAGGATATTTTACTTTCCCACACAAGACTTCAACATCTCTAACAATTCCAAGTGGTGTGATGGTGTCTCTATTAGCAAGTTTAATAGTAACATCAATGTCTTCTATTTCAGTGGGTGCTATGTCATTCATAAGATCTTGGTATAAGGTAAAAGGAATAGCACTCACACTAGCACCCAAATCACATAAACCATGATAGCAATGATCTCCTATTTTGACTGAGATAATAGGCATGCCCACTACGGGTCTATGTTTATCTTTTTCATCGGGTTTAGCAATTCTAGCAGCTTCATCACAGAAGTAAATAACATGCCCATCCATATTTTCTACCAAGAGATCTTTAACCATAGCAACGCTAGGTTCTACTTTAATTTGCTCGGAGGGTTTAGGTGCTCTAGTATTACTTTTGCGAACCACAGTTGATACCTTAGAATGTTCCTTTATCCTAACAGGGAAAGGCGGGTTTTCAATATAAGCAGTAGGCACAACTGGATCAACATTGTAAATAATGGTTTCATCTTTAGCTTTGGCCGGTTCTTTAGTTTCTTCTTTAACAGGGGGATGATATTTAAACCACTTCTGTTTAGGGAGATCAACATGAGTAGCAAATGATTCACAGAAAGAGGCTACTATCTCAGAGTCAAGGCCATATTTAGTGCTAAACTTGTGAAAAGCATCGGTATTTGACGTGGCTTGAGACTACGTCGGTATTTCCCCAAAGAGGAAGGGATGATGCAGCACAGCGACGGTAAGTATTTCCCTCGGTTATGAAACCAAGGTTATCGAACCAGTAGGAGGATCACCACCACCCAATAAGCAGCACCTGCACACAAATAACAAATACTTGCAACCCGACGCGAAAGAGAGGTTGGCAATCTCTCTACGGTAAAAAGATAGATTAGGTAGTGATAGATAGGAGAGATAGATCTCTCAAGAACACAAAATAAAAAGAGCAAATAAAATATGCAGCAATATGTTTTTGGGTTTTTGGTTTTGTAGATCTGAAAACAAAGATGCAAAAAGATAGATCTGAAAGCAATATGTTGGAAAAGTAGACCCGGGGACCGTAGGGTTCACTAGTGGCTTCTCTCATGAGTATAGCGCACGGTGGGTGAACAAATTACTGTTGGGAAATTGATAGAAAATCGAATAGTCATGACGATATCCAAGGCGATGATCATTATATAGGCATCACGTCCAAGATAGGTAGACCGACTCCTGCCTGCATCTACCTCTATTACTCCACACATCGACCGCTATCCAGCATGCATCTAGTGTATTAAGTTCATGGAAAAACGGAGTAATGCAATAAGAACGATGACATGATGTAGACAAGATCTATTCATGTAGGAATAGACCCCATCTTGTTATCCTTAATAGAAACGATACATGCGTGTCTTGCTGCCCCTTCTGTCACTGGGAAAGAACACCGCAAGATCGAACCCATCACAAAGCACCTCTTCCCATGGCAAGAAAAATCGATCTAGTCGGCCTAACTAAACCAAAGATTCGAAGAAGAAATATGAGGCTATAAGTAATCATGCATATAAGAGATCAAAGAAGACTCAAATAATATTCATGGATAGAAATTGATCATGAACTCAAAATTCATCGGATCCCAACAAACACACCGCAAAAGTTTACATCAAATAGATCTCCAAGAGACCATTGTATTGAGAATCATAAGAGAGAGAGAGGAAGCCATCTAGCTACTGCCTACAGACCCGTAGCTCTATGGTGGACTACTCACGCATCATCGGAGAGGCACCTATGAAGAAGATGAACCCCTCCGTGATGGTGTTTAGATCGGATCTCGAGGTTCTGGAACTTGCGGCGGCTGGAATTGTGTTTCGTCGGCTTTCCTAGGGATTTTGGAATATTTGGGAATTTATAGGCATTAGAGGCGGTGGAGAGGGGCCCAGAGGAAGGCACAACCCATCAGGGCGCGCCGGGGCCCCCCTGGCGTGCCCTGGTGGGTTGTGGTCTCCACGGCCCACCTCTCCGGCACTTCTTTGGCCCACTGGGTGTCTTCTGGTCCAGAAAAAATCTCCAAAAAGTTTCGTCGCGATTGGACTCCGTTTGGTATTGATTTTCTGCGAAGTAAAAAAACAAGCAAAAACAGCAACTAGCACTTTGGCACTATGTCAATAGGTTAGTCCCAAAAAATGATATAAAGTTGTTATAAAATGATTGCAAAACATCCAAGAATGATAATATAATAGAATGGAACAAGCAAAAATTATAGATACGTTGGATACGTTGGAGTGGGAACAGAGAATTGTGCTTACTAGATTCATCGACTTCATACCTCTCAGAAATGATCCATTAATAAGGTTGATCAAGTCTTATTAACAACCACTTCCGATTAGCATGAAACCGAAGAACTTTCGTAAAACACTAAGTTACCTCAATGGGGATGTGCATATCCCCAACAATAAGTATATCATATTTCTTTTTGGCAGTAGGTAGAGGTAATTGAAAACTTCCAATAGTGATGGTCGGAGATTCTTCAATAACATTTATACCATTCACTTAGAATTGTTTCTTCGGAAAGTGCACCGTGTGCTCATTACCATTAATATGAAAAGTGACTTTGCTTTTATTGCAATCAATAACAGCCCCTGCAGTATTCAAAAAGGGTCTACCAAGGATAATCGACATGTTGTCGTCCTCGGGCATCTCAAGAATAACAAAGTCCGTTAAGATAGTAACATTTGCAACAACAACGGGCACATCCTCACAAATACCAATAGGTATGGCTGTTGATTTGTCGGCCATTTGCAATGATATCTCAGTAGGTGTGAGTTTATTCAAATTAAGTCTTTTATATAAGGAGAAAGGCATAACACTAACACCGGCTCCCAAATCACACAAAGCAGTTTTAACATAGTTTCTTTTGATGGAGCAAGGTATAGTTGGTGTTCTCGGATCTCCAAGTTTTTTAGGTACTCCATCCTTAAAAGAATAATTAGCAATCATGGTGGATATTTCAGCTTCAGGTATTTTTCTTTTATTTGTGATGATGTATTTCATATACTTTGCATAAGGGGCCATCTTCAAAATATCACTTAAGCGGGTACGCAAAAAGAATGGCCTAATCATTTTAGCAAAGCGCTCAAATTCTTCATCATCCTTTTTCTTAGTTGGCTTAGGTGGAAATGGCATGGGTTTCTGAACCCATGGCTCTCTTTCTTTACCATGTTTCCTAGCCACAAAGTCTTTTTTATCATAACATTTATTTTTAGGTTGTGGGTTATCAAGATCAGGAGCAGGCTCTATTTCAACATCATTATCTGGTTCTTCATCATTACTAGGTTGAGCATCATCGTGAACATCATCATTATCATTTTCATTATCACTAGGTGAATGTTCACTACCAGATTGAGTTTCAGCATCAAAAATAGAGACATCATTACTATCAGGAGGTTTTTGTGTCTCAAGTTCACTAGAGGTATGCAAAGTCCTATCATATTTCTTTTTCTTTTTCTTCTTAGAAGGACTAGGTGCATCAGGATTAATTCTCTGAGAATCTTGTTCAATTCTTTTAGGATGACCCTCAGGATAAAGTGGTTCTTGGGTCATTCTACCTCCTCTAGTTACTACTCCAGCAACAAAATCATGCATATTATTATTCATTTCATCAAGCAATTCTTTTTGAGATTTAGCAACTTGTTCTAATTGGGTTTGAACCATATAGGCATGCTTTCCTACACTTCTAACATCATTACTGATTCTAAATAGCAAGTCACTTAAGCGAGCAATCATATCACAATTGTATTTCAATTGTTTCAGAACACGAGCATTGAAATGATCTTGCTTCATAATATAGTTATCAAACTCGTATAAGCATTGACAAGGAGGTTTATTGTGAGGAATGTCACTTTCATTAAACTTTAATAAAGAATTTACCTCTACCACCTGTGGAGGTGGTGGTGTGTCAAGGCCATGTCTTTCTTCAATAGGTGGTAGATTCTTAACATCCTCAGCTTTAATACCTTTTTCCTTCATAGATTTCTTTGCCTCTTGCATATCTTCAGGACTGAGAAATAAGATACCCCTCTTCTTCGGAGTGGGTTTAGGCGGTGGTTCGGGAAGAGTCCAATCATCATAATTCTTCAATATGTTATTCAATAATTCCTCAGCTTGTTCAACAGTTCGTTCCCTGAAAACACAACCAGCACAACTATCTAGGAAGTCCCTAGAAGCATCGGTTTGTCCATTATAAAAGATATCAAGTATTTCATTTTTCTTGAGAGGATGATCAGGCAAAGCATTAAGCAACTGGAGAAGCCTCCCCCAAGCTTGTGGGAGACTCTCTTCTTCAATTTGCACAAAGTTAAATATTTCCTGTAAGGCAACTTGTTTCTTATTAGCAGGAAAATATTTTTCAGAGAAGTAGTAAATCATATCCTGGGGACTACGCACACAATCAGGAGCAAGAGTATTGTACCATGTCTTAGCATCACCCTTTAATGAGAACGGAAATAACTTAAGGACGTAATAGTAGTGAATCTTCTCATCATGAGCAAAGAGGGTGACTATATCATTCAGCTTAGTAAGGTGTGCCACTACAGTTTCAGTTTCATAGCCATGGAAAGGATCAGATTCAACCAAAGTAATTAGCTCTGGGTCGACAGAGAACTCATAATCCTTATCGGTAACACAAATAGGTGAAGTAGCAAACTTAGGGTCACATTTCATTCTAGCATTCAAAGTCTTTTCCTTATACTTGCATAGCAATTTCTTAAGACCGTCTCTATCCTTGCAAGAAAGAATTTCTCTAGTTATCTCCTCGTCCATAACATAACCTTCAGGTATCTTAGGCATTTCAAACTTAGGAGAGCTAGGACTAATAGGAGTTTCATAATCATAATCAGTTTCATAAGCTTCATCAGTTTCAGCAATCTCATCAGTTTCAGTAGTTTCATTTTCTTTAGCACTAGCAATTTTTTCATCAAGAACTTCTCCTAGTGGCACATTATCATCAAGCATGGTACTAGCATCATCATAAGCATCATTCATAGCAGAGGTAGCATCATCAATAACTTGCGACATATCAGGATTACTAGCATGTGGTGGTGTTGCAAGCTTACTCATAACAGAAGGTGAATCAAGTGCAGAGCTAGATGACAGTTCCTTACCTCCTCTCGTAGTAGAGGGGAACATCTTGGTCCTTGGATCCTTCAGATTCTTCATAGTGATAAATTGATATAAATCCCAAGTGACTCAACAAATATTGCTATGCTCCCCAGCAACGGCGCCAGAAAAAGGTCTTGATAACCCACAAGTATAGGGGATCACAACAGTTTTCGAGGGTAGAGTATTCAACCCAAATTTATAGATTCGACACAAGAGGAGCCAAAGAATACTTGAGAGTATTAGCAGTTGAGTTGTCAATTCAACCACACCTGTAGATTAAATATCTGCAGCAGAGTGATCAGTAGCACAGTAATATGATAGTTTTGATAGCAGTAGCAATAGTAACAGTAGCGGTAACAGTAGTAGCAATAGTTTTGTAGCAGTTGGAACAGCAGCAACAGCAGTAGTAACTTAGCAAGAACAATAAGTGGAAAGGTCGTAGGCACTGGATCGGTAACTCGTTGGATGATATTCATCATATAACAGTCATAACCTAGGGCGATACAGAACTAGCTCAGTTCATCAATGTAATGTAGGCATGTATTCCGTAAATAGTCATACGTGCTTATGTAATAGAACTTGCATGACATCTTTTGTCCTACCCTCCCGTGGCAGCGGGGTCCATAAGGAAACTAAGGGATATTAAGGCCTCCTTTTAATAGAGAACCGGAACAAAGCATTAACACATGGTGAATACATGAACTCCTCAAACTACGGTCATCACCGCAAAGTATCCCAAATATTGTCACTATGGGGTTGACGGATCATAACACGTAATAGGTGCATATAACTAGGCAAGATCGGATCAAGAACATAGATATAGAGATGATAACATAAATGGTTCAGATCTGAAATCATGGCACTCGGGCCCTAGTTACAAGCATTAGGCATAGCAAAGTCATAGCAACATCAATCTCAGAACATAATGGATACTAGTGATCAAGCCCTAACAAAACTAACTCGATTACATGATGAATGTCATCCAACTCCTCACCGACCAGCAAGCCTATGAAGAAATTACTCACTCTCGGTGGGGAGCATCATGGAATTGGCGATGGAGAAAGGTTGATGATGATGAAGACCGAAGATTCCCCTCTCTGGAGCCCCAAACGGGCTCCATATCTGGCCTCCCGATGAAGAACAGGACGTGGCGGCGGCTCCGTCTCGTGAAACGCGATAATTCTTTCTCTCTGATTTTTTTGTCCAAATTTAGGAATTTATAGTGGCGGAGATAGGGCAAGTGGGGCCTCGAGGTGGGCACAACCCACCAGGGGGCGCCGGGAGGGGGCTGGCGCGCCCTGGTGGGTGATGCTCACCCTGGGCCCCCCTCTCTGGTGGTTTTTGGCTCCAGTATTTTTTATATTTTCCAAAATAAATCTCCAAAAAGTTTCGTTCCATTTTGAGAACTTTTATTTCTGCACAAAAACAACACCATGGTAATTCTGCTGAAAACAGCGTCAGTGCGGGTTAGTTCCATTCAAATCATGCAAATTAGAGTCCAAAACAAGGGCAAAAGAGTGAGGAAAAGTAGATACGTTGGAGACGTATCATTATGAAACCAAGGTTGTCGAACCAGTAGGAGGATCACCACCACCCAATAAGCAGCACCTGCACACAAATAACAAATACTTGCAACCCGACGCGAAAGAGAGGTTGTCAATCTCTCTACGGTAAAAAGATAGATTAGGTAGTGATAGATAGGAGAGATAGATCTCTCAAGAACACAAAATAAAAAGAGCAAATAAAATATGCAGCAATATGTTTTTGGGTTTTTGGTTTTGTAGATCTGAAAACAAAGATGCAAAAAGATAGATCTGAAAAGCAATATGTTGGAAAAGTAGACCCGGGGGCCGTAGGGTTCACTAGTGGCTTCTCTCATGAGTATAGCGCACGGTGGGTGAACAAATTACTGTTGGGCAATTGATAGAAAATCGAATAGTCATGACGATATCCAAGGCGATGATCATTATATAGGCATCACGTCCAAGATAGGTAGACCGACTCCTTCCCGCATCTACCACTATTACTCCACACATCGACCGCTATCCAGCATGCATCTAGTGTATTAAGTTCATGGAAAAACCGAGTAATGCAATAAGAACAATGACATGATGTAGACAAGATCTATTCATGTAGGAATAGACCCCATCTTGTTATCCTTAATAGCAACGATACATGCGTGTCTTGCTGCCCCTTCTGTCACTGGGAAAGGACACCGCAAGATCGAACCCATCACAAAGCACCTCTTCCCATGGCAAGAAAAATCGATCTAGTCGGCCTAACTAAACCAAAGATTCGAAGAAGAAATACGAGGCTATAAGTAATCATGCATATAAGAGATCAAAGAAGAATCAAATAATATTCATGGATAGAAACTGATCATGAACTCAAAATTCATCGGATCCCAACAAACACACCGCAAAAGTTTACATCAAATAGATCTCCAAGAGACCATTGTATTGAGAATCATAAGAGAGGGAGAGAGGAAGCCATCTAGCTACTGCCTACGGACCCGTAGGTCTATGGTGGACTACTCACGCTTCATCGGAGAGGCACCTATGAAGAAGATGAACCCCTCCGTGATGGTGTTTAGATTGGATCTCGAGGTTCTGGAACTTGCCATGGCTAGAATTGTGTTTCGTCGACTCCCCTAGGGTTTTTGGAATATTTGGGAATTTATAGGCATGAGAGGCGGTGGAGAGAGGGCCCGAGGAGGGCACAACCCATCAGGGCGCGTCGGGGCCTCCTGGCGCGCCCTGGTGGGTTGTGGTCTCCACGGCCCACCTCTCCGACACTTCTTTGGCCCACTGGGTGTCTTCTGGTCCAGAAAAAATCTCCAAAAAGTTTCATCGCGATTGGACTCCGTTTGGTATTGATTTTCTGCGAAGTAAAAAACAAGCAAAAAGAGCAACTCGCACTTTGGCACTATGTCAATAGGTTAGTCCCAAAAAATGATATAAAGTTGTTATAAAATGATTGTAAAACATCCAAGAATGATAATATAACAGCATGGAACAAGCAAAAATTATAGATACGTTGGAGACGTATCAGGCTAACCTATATATAATTTTTTCTTGTTCCATGCTGTTATATTATCATTCTTGGATGTTTTACAATCATTTTATAACAACTTTATATCATTTTTTGGGACTAACCTATTGACATAGTGCCAAAGTGCCAGTTGTTGTTTTTGCTTGTTTCTTACTTTGCAGAATATCAGTACCAAACGGAGTCCAATCGCGATGAAACTTTTTGGAGATTTTTTCTGGACCAGAAGACACCCAGTGGGCCAAAGAAGTGCCGGGAAGGTGGGCTGTGGAGAGCACAACCCACCAGGGCGCGCCAGGGGGGCCCCGGCGCGCCCTGATGGGTTGTGCCCTCCATGGCCCCCCCTCCACCGCCTCTGATGCCTATAAATTCTCAAATATTCGGAAAACCCTAGGGGAGTCGACGAAACACAATTCCAGCCGCCGCAAGTTCCAGAACCTCGAGATCCAATCTAAACACCATCACGGAGGGGTTCATCTTCTTCATAGGTGCCTCTTCGATGATGCGTGAGTAGTCCACCATAGACATATGGGTCCGTAGGCAGTAGCTGGATGGCTTCCTCTCTCTCTTTTGATTCTCAATACAATGGTCTCTTGGAGATCTATTTGATGTAAACTTTTGCGGTGTGTTTGTTGGGATTCGATGAATTTTGAGTTCATGATCAGTTTCTATCCATGAATATTATTTGAATCTTCTTTGATCTCTTGTATGCATGATTACTTATAGCCTCGTATTTCTTCTTCGAATCTTTGGTTTAGTTAGGCCAACTAGATCGACTTTTCTTGCCATGGGAAGAGGTGCTTTGTGATGGGTTCGATCTTGCGTTGTTCTTTCCCAGTGACAGAAGGGGCAGCAAGGCACGCATGTATCGTTGCCATTAAGGATAACAAGATGGGGTCTATTCCTACATGAATAGATCTTGTCTACATCATGTCATCGTTCTTATTGCATTACTCCATTTGTCCATGAACTTAATACACTAGATGCATGCTGGATAGCGGTCAATGTGTGGAGTAATAGTGGTAGATGCAGGCAGGAGTCGGTCTACTTATCTTGGACGTGATGCCTATATAATGATCATCGCCTTGGATATTGTCATGATTATTTGATCTTCTATCAATTGCCCAACAGTAATTTGTTCACCCACCGTGTGCTATACTCATGAGAGAAGCCACTAGTGAATCCTACGGCCCCCGGGTCTACTTTTCCAACATATTGCTTTCCGATCTATCTTTTTGCATCTTTGTTTTCAGATCTACTAAACCAAAAATCCAAAAACATATTGCTGCATATTTTATTTGCTCTTTTTATTTTGTGTTCTTGAGAGATCTATCTCTCCTATCTATCACTACCTAATCTATCTTTTTACCGTAGAGAGATTGACAACCTCTCTTTCGCGTCGGGTTGCAAGTATTTGTTATTTGTGTGCAGGTGCTGCTTATTGGGTGGTGGTGATCCTCCTACTAGTTCGATAACCTTGGTTTCATAACTGAGGAAAATACTTACCGTCGCTGTGCTGCATCATCCCTTCCTCTCTGGGGAAATACCGACGCAGTCTCAAGCCACGTCATAGCCCAATCCTTTTATGGCAAAGGACAGGCCAGAACAGTTTCTTATAATAGGCAAAGTGTTCTTGAGGGTACACGGGAATTTCATCTAGTCACTTTTATCATGTTGGTTTGATTCATGTTCGCTACTTTGATAATTTGATATGTGGGTGGACCGGTGCTTGGGTTCTGTTCTTACTTGAACAAACCTCCGACTTATGATTAACCCCCTCACAAGCATCCGCAACTATGAGTAAAGTATTAAGATAAAATCTAATCATAGCATTAAACGTTTGGATCCAAATCAGCCTCTTACGAAGTAGCGCATAAAGTAGGGTTTAAGCTTCTGTCACTCTAGCAACCCATCATCTAATAACTACTCCACAATGCATTTCCTTAGGCCCAAAGATGGTGAAGTGTCATGTAGTCGACGTTCACATGACACCACTACGGGAATCACAACATACATATCATCAAAATATCGAACACATATCAAATTCACATGATTACTTGCAACATGACTTCTCCCGTGACCTCAAGAACAAAGGTAAGTACTCACAAATAATATTCATGCTCAAGATCAGAGGGGTATTGAATAGCATACTGGATCTGAACATATAATGTTCCACCAAATAAACCATATAGTAATCAACCACAAGATGTAATCAACACTACTAGTCACCCACAGGTACCAATCTGAGGTTCCGGTACAAAGATTGAACACAAGAGATGAACTAGGGTTTGAGAGGAGATGGTGCTGTTGAAGATGTTGATGAAGATTGGCCTCCCAAAGATGAGAGGGGTGTTGGTGATGACGATGGCTTTGATTTCCCCCTCCGGGAGGGAAGTTCCCCCGGCGGAATCGCTCCGCCGGAGGGCAAAAGTGCTCCTGCCCAAGTTCCGCCTCGAGACGGCGGCATTCTATCCCGAAAGTCCTCTCCTTATTTTTTCTAGGTCAAAAGACCTTAAATACCAGAAGATGGGCACCGGAGGAGGGCCATGCAGAGCACCACCCACCAGGGCGCGCCTGGGGGGACCTGGCGCGCCATGGTGTCTTGTGCTCACCAGATGCCCCCCTCCGGTAGTTATTTGCTCCAGTATTTTTTATATATTCCAAAATAATTCTCCATGAAGTTTCAGCTTATTTGGAGATGTGCAGAATAGGTATCTCTGATGTGCTTTTGCAGGTCCAGAATTCCAACTACCGGTATTCTCCCTCTTTGTGTAAACCTTGCATATTATGAGAGAAAAGGCATTATAATCACTCCCTAAAGCATTATTATACATCAAAACATTGTAAATAACGGTAGAAAATCATGATGCAAAATGGACGAATCACTGTGCGGGGTGCTCCCCGACCAATCCATGGCTTGGCGCAGCCGTCGGTGTCCGGAAACGCCAAATCTGGCGGCCGCGACAAACGACCGCCGATCTGCAACTTTCCGGCCGGCCGAGGCAGGAGGAAGTGGTGGAGGTCAATCTCGGGCGTGTGGCGGCCCGCCGACGTGATCCCGACGGCTGGTATGGCTGGAATCGTAGGCGGCGGCCCGACGACGGTGGGTGGGGAAAAGCGTGGGCTGAAATGCCCCCCCCCCGCCAACCGCTTCCGCTATATACAGGGCACCGACGGGGCGAGGGGGAGAACCTGCGTTTTCGCGGGTTGGGGTGGAAATTTTGTTGCGCCCCGTAAAAAAAATTACGGGTCCGACGCGTTTGCGGGGTCTGATCGGGCAACTTTTTTTGCGTAGACCCGTATTTTGGCGGTTATTTTGCGGGTCGGGGCATTATACGGGGTCTGCTAGAGATGCTCTTAGCACCTCACATAAGCACCAATGCATTGGAATAGGACATGCATGCTACCTAGACTTTACTGATGATGTGGCACACAATTAAATGATGAAAGAGAGGATGTTGTATAATGATATGATACCGTATCTTATTAAATGTTGTACTACTTTATGTCATGCATGACAATTAATAAGGTAACCTAAAAGGCTAACTTGTGATACTATGCATTACGGAAGTAGTATCATACACTAGTATTATATGTATGATATTAGTATATGATACTCCCCATTACGGGCAACCTTAGCTCACGTCTACGTCTTGGAATTATTAGAAATTATGTATTGCGAGTTCTTTTACATTGCTCATGCTAACAGACGACAGAACACATGAGACACACCAAGGTTTACAACACATTAGAAGGGCTTTATTTTTCTTTTTATTGGCGAATAAAAGGCCTTCCTTTAATTATGGAACACGTTGTTTACAATAATCTAAAGGACTGTGCTAACTTTCGACTGTTCGGAAGTTACGCAACAGATCCGAACGATTACCTCGCATGCAGCGGACTCGTATGCTGCTCATCTCACGTATTGAACCCAATTAACAATGCATCCATGCAGATAAGACAAAAAGATGATGTGAGCAAAGATTCCATTAAAATAAAATTTCAAAACGTTTTGTAGCTCAAACCATTTGTTTGATTGAAAAACCGTTTTTACATAAAAGATTCGTTGCGACGAGACCTTCGAAACTAGATCCCATGTCAGTATGTTTTGACGACTTTTTTTCTCGGGTCAAAAGTTACCAGACCTAGGCAAAATAAGTTATCACGTCTCTGGTATGTCAGTTACCATCTGGTTTACATACAAATTACCGGGGCACAAAAATGGCTCCTCCAACATTCTCTCCACATGCAAATGTTCTAGAGCACAGGAAAGATGATGTCATTGTAGATTCTCACAATTTAAATGCTTCCCTATTTCGAAACTTCAAAATGTTCTACAGCGCAAACCGGGTCAAAGTTACCATGGGGTGTACATAAGTTATCATGTCTTTGAGATGTAAAATACCATGTTATTTGCACAGAATTTAACATGATATGTTTCAACAACTCCCCACCCCCACCCTCGTCGCCGAAGTTACCTGGACCGGGGTACATAAGTTATGAGGTCTCGATGTGTGAGTTGCCATGCTATTCACACAAAAGTTAATGAGGGGATATTTCATCAACTCCCAGCCCCCCACCTCCGTCGCCAAAGTTACCAGGACCAGGATACATAAGTTATTAGGTCTACGAATTATGAGTTACCATGCTATTCATACAAAAGTTACCGAGGAGATATTTCATCAACTCCCCCCACCCCCATCGCCAAAGTTACCAGGACCAGGGTATATAAGTTATCAGGTCTACGTTGTGTGAGTTACCATGCTTTTCACAACAAAAGTTATCGAGGGGATATTTTATCAACTCCCCTCGCACTCTCCGTCGCTAAAGTTACCAGGACCAGGGTGCATAAGTTATCAGGTCTATGATGTGTGAGTTACCATGCTATTGACACAAAAGTTACCGAGGGGATATTTCATCAACTCCCCCTCCCCCACCCCCCGCACCCTCGTCGCCAGCACCGTTCGATCGTGAATGTATGACATCCACATCGTTCGGATTTGTTGCAATTCTCCTATCGTTTGGAAAATAGCTTTCCCGATAAAACAAATCCAGAATTACATCAACCTTTTTGTCATCTAGTGCATTCAGGAAACCTTTTATGCCTTGGTAATTTCTTCGTAAATAGGATGATAACTTATACCTCGCAAGTGTGATAACTTATATAGCACCCACGTGGTAACTTTTGGACCAAAAAAAGTCATCGAAACATATCAACACGGGATTTAGTTTTGAAGCTCTCGTCGAGACGGATTTTTTATGTGAAAACAATTTTTTGATCGGACCGACCGTTTGAGCTACAAAACATTTTGAAGTTTCGAAATACAAGAGAATTTAGAGTGATGTCATCAATTTTGTCTTACATGCATGTATGTGATTACCCTTTGCAATTAGGTGATTCATACGCACATGCATGTGAAAGAAACATGCATGCACTCGGCTCGCATGGCTGGCTTCACCCAAATACGAGGCATGCACTAGGGGCGCGTTTGGTTACCTGCCTCGTTTTGGGCACTTTGCATACTTGTCCCAACTGGGCCTGGCTGAGCATATGCAGGCATAAAACCAACACCTGCATGTTGATTGGTTGCCTGCATTGCATCAAGGCCCAGCTGGCTACAAATTTTTTGGTTGCCCGTGTTTGTGCTTTAGGTGTGAGCAGATGCAAAGCACAACTGTTTGGTTGTGTGCAAGTACTTGATCTGCTCACCCCTTTCAAATGTGGTGGAGTTACCACCCATTTGACAGCACACAACACACACACAACACACTATGATCAACAGCAGCACAAAAACAACAAGAACAAGCAAAGAACAGGCAGATCATAAGCTACTAGGCATAAGTTTAAAACAGCAGGGCATCCCATGCCCCTGCTGGACCCCAGGGTGCTACTCCCTGGGCAAAATATGGACATGTTGACAGCAAAAGAGACGATCGGACTTTAGTTCAAACCTACACTACTTCAATTCAGAGTACTACGCATGGTTCAGAGTAATACGCATGGTTCAGACTAGACAGACGAACTAGAGGGCCTGAGTGATGTCGCCGACGCAGCTGTGCCTCGTGCACCGGACGGTGCAGATGTTGGAGTTGTTGGCGTTGTAGATCTGCACCTTGAGCCCAGGCCGGAGAGCTTGAAGACTACAAGGTCGCCGGGGACGATCTTGTGCCGGCCGCAGAAGTACTCCTAGCCGCGCCCCAGCACCATGTGCCCCTTGAACATCTGCACCTGGACCCAAAACTCGCACCACTTGTTGGCGGAGAGGCTGACGACGCGAGGAGGGCCGCTGACCAACCATTGCTTCATCACCGGCCTTAACTTACGCGGGATGATGAGCATGGCGATGTCCTCCTGGTCAGCGATCTGCACATAGAACCTGATAGGTTCCCGTGCACCCTCTTCGTGCCCCGTCCTCTGCCTCCTGCCAGCGCCCAGCGGCATCCTCATGAACTCCACCCTGCGAGGGAGCACCACCCTCTTCAGCCACCGGTTGGTGGGGATGAGGTCCTCCGCCCCCTCTGCGCCAACGACGACCTGCGCACCACCGCCGGCTCTGTCCCACTCCGTCTTCATTATCTTGTCAGCAAGATGGCCATCAGTTAGCAACACATATGACGCATGATCAAAGCTAACAAGTAGAACATGATGTATGCTCACTGGACACAACTTACAGTGATCACTACTAAGTACTAACACATTATCAGTGCTACTCTGATCAGTGGTTACATTTATCAGTGGTTACAGTTATCAGTGCTAACACTGATCAGATGAAGCCACCGCTCACATGTCCTACTTGCACCTACTATTTTTGGCATTCAGGTATGTCCTACTTGCATGCCACATGCACTCACGTACCCTAGCAACAAGAGCAACATAACAACAACAGCAAGAAGAGTAGCATCAACAACAGCAGCAAAAGAGTAGTATGAACAACATCAGTAAGAACTAACAACAGTACCATATACACTAGTAATATCATCAAGAACACACAATGTGGCACTACAAACTAACAATTTGGCAGTAGAAAGTAACAATGTGGCACTAAAACGATGCAAACTACCACTACATTATGAACAATCTAGGCATGTGGGATGAACAAAGTAAGCATGCACTCTTGTTCATCCCCAAAACAGTGGATTATCATTGAATCCGGTCGAATATAGTAGAATCCAGTTGAATCGGATCGAATCGGGTCAAATGTACGGGCCACAATCTAATCTAGCACACTATGAACTACCCTAAGAACCCTAACTAAGAAGCAGAGGGGGATTTGGGAGCTTACAGTGGGGGTTGCCGGTGTAGCGTACGCTGGCCGTGGTGAAAACCCCGGCGGGAAGAGGGGTGCTGCCGCCGCCGATGAAGAGGACCCGGCCATTCCCAGGGCCGCGGCCATGCACCTTGGCCTGCGCCGGCTCGAAGATGCCGCCGACGTCCTGGAGCTTCCCTCCCCTTGCACCAGACACAGAGGAGAAAACCCTCTTATGGGGATAAAAATACCCCCATAAGAGGGGACTGCAAAGGACGGCGCCGGCGGGTATTGGATCCCCGCGATGTTCGAGCCGATGGAGAGGACCACCGGCTTCGGTGGCGGAGCCGGAGCGACCAGCGCCGACACTGCATTGTCCCGGGGCGGCGGCATGGTGCAGAAAGGGGAGGGAGCTCGCAGTGCCGCCACCAGATCTACTCCGGCCGCGGAGAGGCCGGCAACACACCTCTCTTGGATGGGATTGCTGCCGGCGATGACCGGAGTGGGTGTGGCGTGGCGAGACGGCTGCGTGGCCATCGGAGAAACCGAACGGGTGGTGATGTGAGAGAGAGGGAGTGGGTGTGAAATGGCGAGGGAGGTGACGGGAGAGGGCGTGGGGAGTTATGAGCAGTCGCGTCGTCTCCCGCACGTCCCAAGGCGTGCAGGCGCTCGCCACGCGTGGCTCGAGCGAGCCTGGCTCGCAAAAAACGGCCGATTCGGCCGTTCCTCCAGAGCCAGGCTGAGCCTGCTTTGAGGTTCGTGCGGGCCAGGTTTTTGATGCGGCCCAGGCAACCAAACGGGCCAGATTCTTCCCGCGCGGGCCTGGCCCGACCTAATGCGACCAACCAAACGCGTCCTAGATCTTTCGGCCTTCCGATCCGCTTCTCCACTAGTGCTCATCGAACGGCAACCGAACAATGCGGATCTGTCGCTATTTTCCCGCCGACTGGAAAATAGCAATTTTGTAATCTAAAAGAAGCTAAAAAAAATAACATGTGTTGTGTCAAGCCTGAGCCAGACGTGTCTACTCCTCGGGGCAATGCTCAAAGTCCATTGTGAACTGATGTTCCTTGGGATTTCAGTGGACTTATATAGTAAACATCAAAAGAGAGAAACTAATTGTTTTACTGAAAAGACTCTAGAGAACTTGAGGACATCCATTTTTTTTTACTTGATGAGTAAAGTGTACCTTGGAAATCAGGATCGGACGCATCTAATTGCAAATTTTAATTTTATTGTCTGAACGTTCTTTGGGGATGGACAGATAATCGTCTCTCGCGTTTCCCTGAGACACGAGGAAGCTGCCGTCGCATACATGCCGCGCAGCTCCACGCACGGGGAGGGGGTCACCAGAGATTCGCCTGCCTCCCACCCCGACGAGCCACGATCCCGCGCCACCGCCGCGCTGCCGCCCCCGGCGCCGGCAGCGTTGCGACTCGCGCGGGCGCGCCACCACGCACGCGACTCCACCCACGCACTCATCACACCACACAGGTCCAGCCATCCCACCGCGAGTGAGCGGCGCAGGCCACCCACGCCCGCTTCCACGCGGGGCCCAGCCGCCCGACACCAACCCCACGGGCACGCCCGCGGTGCGCTCACCGCCCCAGTCGCGCCGCGCCAGGTGGTGCCCGGGCATCGGGCCGGCCCGGTCAGAACAGAGCGCCGGGGGGGTGCCATGTGCGGACCGGACCTGCCGTGCCGTTCTAGAGGCTTCTTCCGATCCCGAAGCAACAGACCGAACGACGTGATGGCCCGTTAATTAATCGATCGACTCCCCCCCGTCGCTTTCCTCCGCCTCTTCCCTTTTTGCCCCTCTCGGCCCGTGAAATATTGTTTGCCGGACCGGGAACCCGAGGAAAGCATCGGGGGCTCCTTTTTTGCATACAAGGCCGCGCGCGACCCTCTTTTTGCGGACACGCACTTGGCGATGTCCACTTCTTCAGTTTTGGGCAATACGGTTTTGCTCCTTGTTTACGGTAATTGAAAAATGTACCCTGCAATTGTTGTCATTAACAAAAACAGCACACGTCATGTATGGTAGTTGAACATATTCCCATGCACGAAGTCCAGTTTTGTGACAGCCATGTTGCACTAGCATGTAATCTATGGATGGGAATAGATGCCAGCACATGGTCTGGGTAAGATAATTAATTCCAAACTTTAGAAAAAAAGATGCTAGTTAATTCTACGCCAAAAAAGGCCGAGCCTACTCGTTTATTTTAAATTAAATTTAACAAATTGTTATTTGAAAAACGAGCTAGGAACAATGCATAAACACTGTCATGACTTGATGAAAAATCATATTAAAAGACCATCTTGAAGGAATGTGGTCCATGAATAGGTTGATGTTTGTGGTTGCACATGTCATACTCTCAATAAAACTGATGGTTATAAAATATAATGTAGACATTTATGACGCGGTATTCAGTAAAGAATCCCAATACAAACAGCTACAATATCCATTGATATTAACTTGCCAAAAAATATCGACATGTTCACTTACTTAAGAATTGGGACCAAAGAAAAGAAGCATTGAAATAATACACTCAATCAATTGATGTGTAAAATTCTAATATGTCAACATAATACAAGGTTGTACTCCCTTAGTAAACAAATGTATGGCTATTTAGATCACTTATTTAATAATCTAAAAAGTCTTGTACTGTTTTTATACAGAGGGATTACCACTCTATAACACATTAAAATGTTTTTATTTCAGAAGCACATAGGTGCAAAATGCTCACATAGACAAACACAAACACATTGCTACAAACACACACACCCTATCCATGTGAGCATCTTCAAGAGACTAAACCACCAATTTAAGATTGAAGAAGTCATCAAAGACGTCTCGTAGTTGACGAACACACCATATTGTTCAAAATATATCACCGTAAAACCTGAAGCACCCCTACTTTTAAAAAAATGCGATCAAATTTTATGACACAATACACAAAACTTGATCGTACTAGTTCAGATGATCGCACGAACCAGCGCATACACACTCCCAACAAACTCATAAATACGGTACACCACAGGCCTGTGTCACCACTTTGAATGATCCAAAGCAGCGACTTAGCAAAACAATGCGCAAGTGGCAAAATTTCTTGTCGTGACCCCAGGAGGCAAGAGCCCCGCAAACTCCATTCCAGTAAATAGCTCCATTTCATAGGGGCCACATCGCAAATGTGGCTGGCTATAAGAGAGGCGCGAAGGGGTCAGCTTAACCACGGGAGTATTAGATTAACCCGTCCCTCTGGTCTACCTCGAGTTAAGCCGCACCCCCAGTGAGCAAGGCGGAGGAAAAATAATTATACCCGGAAAAGGACAAACGAATCGCGCCACCGCGGGGAGGAGGAGGAGGAGGAGGAGGCGTACGGCGCGGCCGCCCGCCGTCGGATCTGCGCCGGCGACCCGCCCGGCCGCCCGAGGAGGAGGAGGTGGCGGCGTCGCTCCGCCCCGTTCCCCGCCTTCGAGCTGCGCCCAGATCCGTCCCGCCGGTGAGTCCTGCAACCTCGGCCCGCGCCGGGACAGCGAGTGGGATGGACGCTGTAGTCTGTCGGGAATAGCGCGGAAACTGGAGCTATGTGTGCCGCTCCTACGGAAATGCGCATCGGCTAGAGATTTCGCCCTGTTTTGGTCTCGTGTGTGCGGTTTAGCGCGCGATTTCTCGGGCCTTCGTCTGAGGGTTTCAGTCTCTTAGGTTCTCTGCGCTGTGAAGGATTTGTGAATGCTTGTGATGCGTGCGTGGTGCTGCCCTCTGTTACTTTTTTTTTTGGTTTTGTTCAGTCGAAATGCGTGGGATTTGGGGGTGAGTCTAATCGATTGGGAAACACGCAGGATCCATGCGCGGGTTCGTACTTTCAAGCCGTTTACCCACGAATTTTATCGTGTCAAATCGGTAGGAGTGAGTGTGGGATGCGCTACTTCAAGGTTTTATCCGAGCTCCTGCTTTGCCGTTTCCCTAGTATTGTCAAACCATTAGGCGATCTGAACAATTTGATACATGCAGCGAAGGGGGACCTTTTTCCGGTATAACTCTTGACTACTAGCTTGTTGTAATCCGGGTACGGCCGATTGTTTTGCTATGTATGTTTTGGTGAGGGATATTTGTGAGTTCATTAATGAAACTCTGAAATTTTAGGTCTACCTATGGCTAGTGAACTATACCGACTGAGATCAGTTTAGGAACAACTACTTGCTCGCAACCACTTCCTGCAGATCTACTACTGTTTCTTCTGCTATGTGACTATGCGAGTGATCCTTATGATACTTTTTTATTAGTTCAGGATAAGGCGATATCTTCTTTTATGAACTAAAAAAAGGTTATCGTACGCAGTCATGAATCATGATCATAAGGATTGTTTTTCGTTATGAGGATCTGTTTACAGTTTTGATTGTTCTACTCCTGTCAAGAGTGGGAGCTAGCCTTCTATTTGTGAGTTGTGTGCATGCTCATGTCTGAAATTCTAAATATTTGTATCGAATGATGATACTGTATGAATGAAGTTGAGATCTAAAGCCTACTGTCACCCTGGGACCGAAATATATTTATTCCTGTCTGGGGTTTATGGTTATTGATTAAGTGAAGATGTGGAATCTAGATGTGAGGCTTGGAGAATTGTCAAGTGTATTTAAACTTTAATATGCTTAACAACTGCCCTTGATGAAATGAAGCCATGCTATCGCTTGCTATGGCACAAGACTTACTAAAAAAAAGAAATACTGAGATGAGCAAGCAAGAAGATCCATAGAGACTTTGTTTTGTGGCAGCAACTCAAGACTATTTCATGGTGTGCTAGACTATATTTAACTCGAAAATTTGTAGAAAGTCATGCCATTACCGTCTAACATTTCCTTCTGTTTTGCTTCTGCGTCCTTCTCATCATGATATATGTCTGCCATACTTCCTAAAATTTCCTGGTTCTCCATGTCTAAAATTTATATCTAGAAAGCTTATCTTGTGCAAAACCTACGTTATTCATGGTTCATTTTTTCTTCCTTTTGCAGGGTATCCACCACTGAATTGTGAGATAGGGTGCTTTCAGTTGATGCAAGAGGGTGTGCAAACATATTCATCTATGGCCTACTAGTGATGCTCTGCAGTGATCAGTTTGAAGTCTTCTTTCTTCCTCTTGCTACGAGCTTTCTTGCTTCTCTGGTGGGCTACAGGAGAGGTGGAGGAAGATAAAGGCAGACAGGCAGCTCAGCCATTCTATGTCCA
Organism: Elymus sibiricus; assembly: GCA_039707655.1. Lineage (NCBI taxonomy): Eukaryota > Viridiplantae > Streptophyta > Magnoliopsida > Poales > Poaceae > Elymus > Elymus sibiricus. Next base: position 311,042,445 of record CM077671.1, read on the forward strand.
GGGACTTGGATTGTCCTGTTCAGACACAGATGGCTGTTGCAGTCCTGGATCGGAGTTTCAGCAGTGAATATCCTGCAAGTAGCAAAACTGAGGGGAGATCATTGAGCTGGAAGAGAGTTTTTGTTCAAACTGATAATGGTTCTGTCCTGGGCATTGAACTGGAGAGGGGAGAAAATGCGCACTCAGTGAAAAAAAAGCTGCAGATAGCTTTGAATGTTTCCACAGAGGAGAGCTCACTGACCTTTGGTGATCTTGTTCTGAACAATGATCTCAGCAGTGTCCGCAATGACTCGCCGTTGCTCCTCACAAGGAATCAGATGCACCGGAGCAGCTCAACACCTTGTCTCTCTCCTACTGGAAACGGCGTGCAGCAGCGAGACCGTAGTGGACCCATTGCTATCCTTGGATGTTCAAGCCCTTCCCCTCGGATGAAGCAGCTTGCTAAGGATATTGTCAAAGCCATAAGGAATGATGTTGACCCAGTAGCTGTTAACAGTGGGATGGGTGGTGCCTACTACTTCAAGAACATTTGGGGTGAACATGTTGCGATTGTAAAGCCAACTGATGAGGAACCATTTGCTCCAAATAATCCTAAAGGCTTTGTAGGGAAGACCCTTGGACAGCCAGGCCTCAAAAGATCTGTACGAGTTGGTGAGACAGGGTTCAGAGAGGTTGCTGCCTACCTCCTTGACCATGACAACTTTGCAAATGTCCCTCCAACCATGCTGGTCAAGATCACACACACTGTGTTCAATGTGAATGCCACTGTTGGCTGCAATCATAAGGTGTTCCACAACAAACCACAGGCAGTGAGCAAGATTGCATCATTGCAGCAGTTCATCCCTCATGATTTTGATGCCAGCGACCATGGGACATCAAGCTTCCCTGTATCTGCTGTGCACAGGATCGGCATTCTTGACATCAGAATCTTCAACACGGACAGGCATTCGGGCAATCTTCTGGTCAGGAAAGTTGGTCCTGGGTCTGACAATTTTGGAGTGCAGACTGAACTCATTCCTATTGACCATGGTCTTTGTCTGCCCGAGTGTCTAGAAGACCCTTACTTTGAATGGATTCACTGGCCACAAGCATCCATCCCTTTCTCTGAGGAGGAACTTGAATACATTGCAAATTTGGATCCTTTTCAAGATGCTGAGATGCTACGCGTGGAGCTTCCCATGATCCGCAAGGCATGTCTGCGGGTGCTGGTGCTGTCAACAATATTTCTCAAGGAAGGCGCAGCATTTGGCCTATGCTTGTCCGAAATAGGAGAGATGATGAGCAGGCAGTTTACAGGGAAAGAAGAAGAGCCAAGTGAGCTTGAGCTTCTTTGCATGGAGGCAAGGAAGTGGGTCGAGGACAGAGAGCTATTTCTTCCAGAAGCCGGAGTTGAAGACGACGATGATGACTTCACCCAGTTCTCTCTTGACGGCGAGGACGATTCAGATGCATTTGAATCACCATCATTCAGCAGGTTTGGTCCCATGAAGGCAAGTCACAGGAACCCACTGTCAAAGCTAGCCGAGTGTGATGAGGAGGACGACGATGACAAGGAGATGATCAAGGATGAAGCTGACCCCTTGAACGGTATGTTTCCCAAACTGGTCCCTCCTGTCTCAAAGCTGTCCGCGTCGCTGAAGGGGATCGGTTTCCGTGGGAAAGCTAAACCCTACCACGGAGGCATTCCCAAGAGCAAGGTGGCTGCTGCTAAAACTAACTATAGCGGCGAAGGTAGTATGTATCAGTCTGGAAGCAGGAGCGCGAATGAGATGCTCCCTCCCAGCGCCAGTTTTGTGAAGCTGTCGGACATGGGCTCCGAGGAGTGGAGTGTGTTCCTCGACAAGTTCCAGGAGCTCCTCCCGAGCGCCTTCCGGGCACGGAAGCATGCGGCTGGCGCCGGCCCGCGCCCACTGCAGAGGCTGGGAACCTCTTGCCAGTTTTGAAAGTTAGCAGTACGTACCCCCAAGGTAATGTAGATGCAACCCAGGTGTGCAGCAGCAGCCGTTTCCTTGACGGCAGCCCTCTGCGCCTGTAGGTGTGTTTGGATTACGGATCGAGGAGGAGGAGAAGATAAGAGGTGGTTCGATAAAAATAAAGACCGTCCCCTTGACATGTGATCTTCCCGCAGAGCGTTTCTTGTCTTGTGTCTGTGCATAGGCTTTTGAAATGGTTTGTTCTTTCTCTTCTTTCGTCTGTATATATACGAAGTACTCCTATCTCGCAACGCCGGGCTTCCATCTTGGCTGTTGGGTACCCGGTGGTGGTCGTGTTGAGTGTTGCAGGCGCCGCCGCTGTTTCGGCTTTGCCACTGTACCATTTCCCAGACGCTTACCATAATAATATATACTAGTATTAATATGCACCTGGATGTTGCTACGCATGTGCACATGTATATCACCTGTTTACATCTGCGTGTGTCTACTTCTCTGCTTTGTTACTTCGTTGCTTTTGATGCGCAAGTTTTTCAGAGAACGTGGGATAATTCGTTGATATGATATGATACGACCGAATGATCTGGAACTTGGGCCCTGTTTGGATCCATGGGTTAGAGTTAGTTTGGGTTAGTTTGGACTGAACTAACCTCAAAACATCCAAACAGGAGGGTTAGATTTGGTTAGATGTATCTAACCCACCCAAAAAAAACTAACCCACATGAGAGACGCTTATTTGGGTTAGATTTAGGTGGGGCCCAATAAAAAAATACTTTCCCATCCTGCTCCTGCAGCCCAGCCGCACCAGATCCCGTCGCACTCCCCCATCCATCCCGCTCCCGTCGCCCCATCCACCCCGCTCCCGCAGCCGCCGCCCCCGTCCTGCTGCCCCAGCCGCCCCCATCAGGCGGCAGCCGCCCCCGTAACCCGTCAGCTTCCCCATCCGCCCAGTCGCCTTCATCCCGCCACCCCCAACCGTCCCGTCCCGCCGCCGCCCCCGTCCCGCCACCGCCCCCAGCCGCCCCCGTCCCCGAGATCCCCGAGCAAAGCTCGCATGGCGCCGGCGTCGGCGGGGGTTCCTCCTCTCGCGCAGGTTGGGGCTTTGCGAGATTGCGAGTGCGGCCTCGGTGCGGCTTGGGCGGCGGTGTGGTCCATGGTGGAGTGGTGCAGAGGGGCATGCCGATATGGGCGCGCGGGAGTGCGCGGGCGCGTCGGCAGCGCGTTAGGCTGCAGGCCACACATCCGCCGGCCACACTAAATCCGGTAGAAAATAGGGTTCAAAGTAGCCAAATGATTGAGAAAAAACATTTATTATCAATCTAACCCTGTCATCCAAACACCTCTTAATCCTGAACTAACTCTAACCTCTAAACGAGTTAGAGTATCCAAACAGGGCCTTGGTTCTGGTAGCGTCAAAAGGGCCCCATGTGGTGTGGAAACTTGCGTGGTTGGCCGGTTCCACCGTCAGTGCGGAGTGCGGACTGACTGACGACTTCCCTCCAGTCTCCAGATGACCAGGTAGCAGACATCGACATGTCTGGTAACGGAAGCACAGATCTATTGACCCTGTACTCTGCCCGCGACGTATGCGCCAGGGAAGTTTGGACTGGAGACTGGACCCTGGGGAGCGTCGTCACTCTGGTGTTTTCTACACCTGAAGTGACTTCTCCGAGCCCTTCTTCTCCCGTCAGGTTAGGTGGCCGGTCCGTGTCACACGCCAGAGAGAGAGAGAGAGACCATCATCGTCAGTGGAGGTCGCTTTCCTGCATCTGGACTGTGATCCATGGATTAAAACTAGACGGAACAAGTCCAAGCCCATCCCGTAGATCAGAAAATTTCAAGCGAGCATGGTCGTGCGTGCAGTCGTGCAGAAGACGACGTCCATCGCTTGGTCCAAGTACAGGCTAACAGCAACAGGTGTCCACAGGTGTCGAGTCTCCCCCCCTGCCGTGGCTGCCTCCCAATGCTTATGCTTTGCGGCGATGCAACCGTCTTCTCCGATCGCCTCGCTCCTCTATTATTGGTCGGCCCTATCGCTGTCACGGCGCGGCGGCGGCGGCATGGGGAGTTGGCGTGGTCCGGTTCGCCACGGCTGCCATTGGCTGGCCGAGAGCGCAGATGCGGGCACGCAGGCTGGCTGCTAAGGCAAGGCAAGGCAGCCAGGCAGGCTAGCTTCCTCTTTTCGTTGGGCCCGGAAGGAAGGATCTGACCCCCAAGACGGAAGCAACTTTGGTCTCAACTCTGAACCAGCAAACCGTTTCTTTACGGCGAGGAGTGCACGTACTGCTTTGCCACGGCCACATGCTGAAACCTCAAGTATCATGAGTTCTATTCTCTGCAACTTCAGAAATGTTGCTGACAGGTTACAGACTCTACCATCTTTCCAAGCACGGCGCAACCAAAACTGCCCATCCAACTCACCTCGATCTCCTCCATCGGTCGAGGGTCGGGAATGGGCTCTACGTGCGGCTCGGAGACTGCCTCCCTACCTAGCTAACCATGTGCTAGCAGCTAGCTAATGGCCGCCACTATCTCTATCTATAGCACCAGGAGTCACTCCACTATCTCTAGCTAACCACGTGTCTAGGCCGGCAGCTAGCTAGGGCTTCTCCTCCGCGGGCTCATCCAACGGAGCGTCGTTGTTGATGGGCCGCCGGCTGTGGACGTCCACGGAGACGGAGTAGTCCATCCTCAGCATGCCGGACGCCATGGTAGCCGCGTCGCCGTCGTGGTGATGATGCCGATGGCCGCTTGCTCCCTGAAGCATGGGCCGAGCCGCTGATCCCTTGCCCCGTTTACCCTGGAAATGAAACTGCAGCCGTCAGTACATGGTAGGAATTGAAGTTGTACGCAGATGTGGTGTGGCCATGTGCCGTCTAAATAATGCCTGCAATGCTAAATCTGTAAAGCGTGCGGCTGGTGCACTTGCCTCGTCATGTACAAATTCAGCAGACGCATGATCTGCTTCTTGATTTGCTCCTGCAACAACAGAAATGGCACGTGTCAGCCCATTATTCAGGGTTCAGTGATCTGCCGTCAGAAGAAGTAATGCAGCTAATTGCCCTGATATAAGCGGCCCATTTGCCAAAAAGACTAAGTACAAGTCCCCCAGCCATAGTCACGTGTCCCAACTTTCCCCTCCCGTGAACAGTAGAGAGGGGCGAATCCCAGGCGACTCCGTTTCCCCCCGCGGCCGCCGGCGTGCCCGTGGGTCCCCTCTCCCTCCGCCGGCCGCTCCGGCGGCGGGAGGGTGGGGGAACCCCGGATCTACGCTCAGGCGTGTATATACGGTGTGGGTAGTTAGGTTTCTGGCCGGCGGCGCTTGGGAGGAGGAGGTGCTGCCGGAGAGAAGAATGGTGCTGCTGCTCCTTCCCCTCCGCGTCGTTGTCCTCCGGGGCTGCGTCGAGGAGCTCGCGGCTTTTGGTGCTCGCGGATTTCTGGATCCTGCGAGTTCTTCGTTCCTCCGGCGGGTCGATGTCGTGGCGGCGCCGAGCTCGGTGGGATCTCGTGCTCTGGGCATGGTCGTCGTGGCGAAGGCGATGGCCTGCTGGTTCGAGCTTTTGTCTCCCGTCTTCGTCTTCGCCATGGTAAGGTGGCTCTGGCCTTGCTGTGGAGAGCTGGGAGTTGTGCGGTGGCGCTGGCGTTGGCTGGTGTTGCTGCATGTACAGGGAGCCGATCGAAGGTGCTGCTGGATCCGGCTGCTGGGCGGCGGGTCTGGTGGCGAAGGACCTCGTCTGGCGTTGGGGATCGGCGGATCCTCGGGGAGCATCATCGACAGCCTCTTCTCGTTCTTCGTCTCCGGGACGGATGTGGTCTTCGGAACACGTTCGGCGACTTCCCGTCCGCATCCAACAAGGTCAAGCCGGCTCTGGGACAAGCGGCAGCGGCGGCGCGCTGTCGACACGGTCTGGAGGCTGAGGAAGGAGGGTGCCTGAAGGACTTCCTTGTAATTTTCCTGTTTGTCCAGGTGCTTTGTGCTGTATGTTTCTTATAATGCCAGGGTCCTTTCCGCAAAAAAAAAGAAAAAAAAGACTAAGTACAAGTTCAAATTTGGTTGATTAACTGGAACATATGAGAAGAATTTCTACAACACCAGTAAAGAACTCTAGCTCATTTAACTGAGCACTGCACTACCACTGTACTTTTACTTCGAGAAAAGAAAAATAGCACTGCTACTACTGTACTATACTAGCAGTAATCAATCAGTGGCAAGAACCAAGAAGAAGCCTTTGCCTTGTGCCGTGCCTCAGTTATTCTTTGGCGGATGAACTCTGGGAGTGCGGTAATCGGAATGAAGCGGCACTTGGCCGTCAAATTCGCGCCCGCCGCCGCCACTCCTCCTTTGCCCGGCACTTTCACCGCCTAACCCGACAACGGTAACCTCTACGGTTTTCTTCCCTCCATGGGCACGGGCAGGGTTTGCACCTGTGTTCTTGGCTCCCACCGCCTCATCCCTCCTCGCTTCCCCATGCCCTCGAGCCGCCATTAACCTCCGTCCTCTCAGGTGCCATCTCCGGCCCGTCAAGGATACCGCGTTGTCGCCCAACCTCTCCTGCATTTTCACGATCGAGAAGCAAGATGTCAGCACTAGTCCGCCATTGCTGGCACTGCCACAGACAGCGCCACCTGCACTCGGTGTGAGCGTGCCGTGGACAAGAAGGTATTGCGAAATCGTATACCAACCTTGTTGTTTGCTTCGGCGGTGCAGGCAGACAGAGAAGACAGGGAGAGCAGAAGCAGCAGAAGAAGAAGACTCCCTGCGCACCTCATGGTCTCCGCTACTTGGCAACAAGAAGCTACCTGCTAGTGCCTCTGAACCGGACGAGCAGAGGGGAAAGGAGAGGTTCAGGTGACAGTGCAGGGGTTTTATACTGAGGAGGCAGTAGGTCAGATCCATCCACACCACAGTGATCAGCTCAGCTCGACCGCACACAGCTAGCGATGCTAGTCAAAGGGAGGCGCTGCATATTCAAACCCAGCACCGTCTGACGCGCCCAATATCAAACTGCGGTGTGTGCGCTTTCCCGTTTCTTAATCCGCGGCCTGTCGCCCCCGCGCGCGCACGCACCGATGCCATGGTCCCGCCTTCAGATCGGTTGGGCCATGGAGGGAGGATGTGCAGTACAGAAAACCTCGGGCGATCGCCGGTGCGCGCACGCACGCACGCACGCACCGGCCATGCAGACGTGCCTCCCCCGCCTCGGCGCGGCCGATGCATGCGGACGGAATTGGAAGGCGGGGGGGCTTGTTCTTTTCTGTCCCTGGGAATGCGCCGCCATGAGCGCGCGCCACGGCGAGGCGTGTTCCTGCAGTGCTGGTGCCCTCAGATCGAAGGACCTTGCGTGCGTTCGTGGGGGTGGGGCGGAGAAAACAATCGTGCGTGGGATCCGGCTCCCCAGGGCGCTGTTTTGGTGCTTGTGGGGAGATCGCTAGCTGGGGTCTCGGATTCCTTCGAATCAGACGTCTGGCGTGCTGCTACTAGGCATTCAGTAGTGAGTTTCAGCCTGGTCGAGCAAATATCAAGTGGGTATAAGCTATGAAACCAATCTGTGGTTACCAGTCTTGCGGTTAGCCCAACCAACCAATCTTCTCATGTTGGTGTCTAAAATGTACAATATGTTCCTGAGCGTTGCTTCACGTACGACTAAAATCATCCGATTCGTGTACGACAGTAGCTAGCCATCGTTTTCTGTTTTTTGACACGAAACATAGGAGTTTATTGCTCTAAGGCTGCTTACAGTGAAGGGTGGACAAGCATTCATCCGACACTCGGATACCGCTGAAGAAATAGCATGTTTAGCACAAAGATCGGCCGTGCCGTTGGCATCCCTACGAATATGTTGCACCGAAAAAGAAGCAAAATTTACCGCTCTCTCCCTAATTTTCTCGAAGATAGGCGTCATAATAGACCTCTGGCCAGGCATCGTTGATTGGTAATCCATGCAACATCATCACCGTCCATCGTGTCATCGTACAAATATCGTAGGGTATTCCGTCGTATGTGAAGTAATTCCGTTCCTGGACTATTGGAAAAAGGTCTTGATTTGGATAAGTAGTGGACAAACTTATAAACATGCCTCTTCATCTACCCCTTCATTTTTCCTGCAAGGCTGCAAGCAGAATCTTGAAAATTGTCTGGTGGAGTATTTTTTCTTCTTTTTTGCTTCAGCGACAATTTGTCGTGTGAAGAGGACTTTCACTATTTGTCGTGTTCGGGTTCCATTGGTTCAGATCATTGCTCGGCCGTCGACATATTTTTTCTTGCTGTGCGATCTGCATCTGCATGTTCTGGTGGTGAGAGTGATTGATTAGAGTATAATACTTGTCTGATTAACTAAAAGTAACGTAAAGTCTTGTAGTTACCTAAGCAAGGGCCATGTTACTTAACAGTCAAGATTCTTGGCCTAGGAAGCAGTAAATTATGCCCTAATGTCCGTTTGTTTTTCTCTCAGCTACTCTAGGTATCCCCCGGTCAAAGATCTGTCCATGCACCATCGTGCTGGCCGAATTAACAATAGGCGCGTTGGATCAAGCGAGGGTTAGCGCATGCTGGCCCGATATTTTTTTTTTGAACAGGAGGCAAAAGCTTTGCCTCATTCATTAAATAAGAGGGAATAGAGTTTGTTTGTTACAAGACACCCCAAAACACGGCATGCGGATCACTCACGCGAAATAAAACACCCTAGTTTTTTTGCACCGGCGATAACCCAAAAGTTGGCCTCAGCGACTATAGAGGCGAGCATGATAGGCGGGGGAGCACTCTTGTGCTTGAACACTCGCGTTGCGCTCGTTTCAAATTGTCCAAGAGACGAGCATGGTTAAGGAAGCCTTGGCTTCTCGGTTTGGCGTATCGTCGGCACAAGTACTTGCCCACCACTCCTCCACCGATTCGAACAAGGGCCAAGCGGAAGTGTTGAGCCCTAGCCAATGGAATTTCTCGATGACCAAGGACCATAGCCGCCTAGTGAAGCGGCAGTCGTAGAAGAGATGAGGTCCGCATTCTTGCACCCTATTGCAAAGAGGGCACAGATCGCAATTCGGCCATCCACGTCTTGCCAATCTATCCGCGGTCCAAATTCTATCTTGGAGGGCCAACCAAGAAAAGAATTTAACTTTTGGAGGCGCCCAAACCTTCCAAACCATCCTATCCATGGGAGAGGAAACTAGCCCAAGAAATTGCGCCTTGTACGCGGAGGCCGCCGAGTAGTGCCCACTAGTCGTATGCTTCCACACTATGTCATCCTCGGCGAGGTCATCAAGGTGTACCTCGTTTAGCAGCATCCAAAGGGTGAAGAATTGCGAGATGTGCTCGGCGGAGATGTTGATTGGAGTTTTGATCCTAAGGATCCACACGTTTTGCTTTAGCGCCTCCCTGACCTTCCAATTCTTTCTCATGGATGCCTCATAGATGAGCAGGGCAATATCCTTTGGCATCCGGCCAAGGAGCCCGGGGGAGTCCCAAAACGGGGTCCGTGCGCCGTTACCCACGGTGATGGTGGTGGAAGCATAGAAAAAGTGAAGGTCGTCCTCATCACACGAGTTTCCCATGCCCACCCACATCTTGGTGGGCTCCTTCCACTCGTACCACGGCCACCGCAGACAGAGGGCCCTGGTGAACTTGTCTGTGTTGAGTACCCCAAGGCCTCCAAACTCAAGAGGCCGGCAAACAACCTCCCAGTTCACCTTGCACTTTGCCCCCGTGGTCCTATCCGCACCGGACCAAAGGAAAGCGCGCTCGACCTTGTTGACATTGTGGAGGATGGTTGTTGGGATGACCAACGGGGTGGCAGGGTAGACCAACTGTGAAGCGATCACAGACTTGACAAGAGCAGTACGCCCAATGGAGGTGATATTTTGGCCATCATAAGTTGATAATTTGCGCGCAACCTTGTCCACGAGAAATTGGAAATCCACCAACTTTAGTTTCCAAATGAAGAGTGGCAGACCCAAATATCGCAACGGGAAAGAGGCCCGTGCAGCTGGCAAACTCTGAGTCAAGCTATTCAAGTCCAGATGGTTGCAACGAATGGGAACGACGGAGCTCTTTTGGAAATTGGTGCAAAGCCCTGTTACTTCTCCGAAACCCCGCAAAATGCGAGCAAAGTTGTCAACATCGTTCTTGATCGGAGCCAAAAAGACGGCCACGTCGTCCGCGTAGAGAGAGGTCCTCATCATGGCTCCCCTACCACGGATTTTGTGGAGTATCCCCCTCCTTGTAGCCACATCCAGGATTTTTTGGAGCGGGTCGATGGCAATGACGAAAAGGAGTGGGGAAATGGGCTCTCCTTGCCGAAGGCCTTGCCCACTTGATTGGGGACCCGGCAATCCCATTTAGGATGATCCTCGAGGAAGATGAGCAAAGGAGGGCTGCGATCCAATCTCTGAATTTACTAGGGAAACCCCTCCGCTGCAGGAGGTCAAGCAAATACTCCCACTTGACGGAGTCGAAAGCCTTGCGAATATCAAGCTTGAAGAGGAGGGATGGGGTCTTCCTCTTGTGAAGGCGTCGGGCAAAATTTCGCACATACAAAAAATTGTCATGGATGGATCTTGTTTTGATGAAGGCACTTTGTGCGTTGGAAACAAGCTTCGACATATGAGGGCCCAACCTCAGGGAGAGCACCTTCGCAATGATCTTCGCGATTGCGTGGATGAGGCTAATGGGTCTATAGTCACCGATCCCCTCAGCCCCGTCCTTCTTCGGCAAGAGCACCACATTCGCAGAGTTAAGCCAATGGAGGTTTGCGGTGTGCAGGGAGTCAAAATGTGTAATGACCCTCATGAGGTCAAACTTGATAATGCCCCAACACCTCTTAAAAAAGAGGCCCGTGAATCCGTCCGGCCCCGACGCCTTGTCGCTTGGCATGTCATTGAGATTATCGTGCACTGGGTGTGGAGACTGCCATGCGTTTCCCTACTTGAAGGTGTCGTGATGGACGTCGATGGAGTTGGCGGTCACTCTTTATAGTTGAGTAGGATGTCCGTAGGAGTGAATTGCAAAAAATCATCACATTTGAAGTTTTCATTCGAAATTGTCATCATATTTCTTGAACGCCCCCCCAAAACTAACTCTTTTCTCACTAATCTTTTCGAACGATCTGGGCAAGATTAATCAGATTTCTGACAGTTGGGCCCGCCTGTAACTGCTGACATGACACAAAATGTCCAACACCGTTTGTTGACCGTCAAATTAGACATGGGGCCCACAAGTTTGTGGCATTTCCTCAAGCACCTTGTGAGCAGGTGCACTGCACCGCCGGAGCAGGAGGCCATGGCACCATGAGCGTGGCCGTGAGGACCTGCTCTTCGTACATGGCGCTCCGGCGGGCTTGACCACCGCCTGCACCACCCTACTAATCCTTGTTCGGCACCACCACATTCGAGGGTGAAGGCGCGGTTCATGGCGACTATGCATAAGGAGGACGGCAACGACGAGCTCGCCACCATGATCTCCAATGACGAGCTGGACCGCCGTTAGCGCCACCACCTCTTCCTCCTCACCGCTCCGGGAGTCGGCCATCTCCGTGGCATCGAAGCTATGGTCGTGCGCTTGGATCGTTCCAGTGGCTAGAGGCGGTGGCGGCCGTGTATCCCTCGTCGCCCTGGATCCCGATGACGGTGGCGGGAGTCGCGTACATGGATGGTGACGAGCACAACACGGGCAACAGTGCGGACCGGACGCTCGGATGGTACCCATGGCATGGAGCAGCTCAGGTGCGTGCGGGCAGGAGAGGTGCGGTATGGGAGAAGAGAAGGTGGACGAGGAGTGAATAAGACCCCGACAGGTGGGCCCTCCTTCAAGTTAACAGTCAATGCTGTTTATGTTTACCATATAGTGCGTGGACCTGACCAGCCGGCCCGATACTTCAGAAATCAAATTAATTTGGTCCACATCGGTCATTAGTATTTATTGAGAAAATTAACAAAAAAAAGAGGTAGATTTTTGAGGCGCTTAAGAAATATGATGACAATTCCGGTCAAATGTGACTTTTTCTACCATGGTTGTTCTCCCTTTGCTGCGCGTGTCAGAGCCTGAGTCCCGCCGGCTACGGTGACTCTCTCGGCCACACGAGCACTGAACTCATTGGCTGCACCGACAGTGAACTCACATGACGTAGATCTGACTGAGAGGCTTGCACCTCGCAGTGTCATATATGGCCTCCAGTTATGTTTTCCACTTGAGAATCAGGGTTCGGCAAAGGCTCCGTCTGTTTCACCATTTCAAGCTTCGTTGTCTGCGGCACATGTATTTTTGCGCTCACGGCTATGACTTACGGCTCAACCCGCAAGTCACAACGTTCGAACAACAAGGCGACTCAGCCCAACATAGCACACTGCCCATTCGTGTATTTTCTTTTCTTCCACAAGCCATGGAAAATGGGAAGCTGTTGGCGCTCGCAGGCGCGTGTAGCGGGCCGGCCTAGTACCTGCTGAAGAAAGCAACGCGAATAAAAAAACTGGAGAAAAATTCGTAAGATGAATGGAAGAACCAGGACTCAAACTGCTCTCGCCCACAACAACAAGCAGGAGCAATAACCACTAGATAGAGCTCGCCTTGACGAGCAATATCAGGAAAGAGCACTATTTAAGCCTTCTTCTAATACAACATTAATATATAATACTCCCTCAGTTTCAAAATAAGTGACTCAACTTTGTACTAAATTTAATGCAAAGTTGAGTCCCTTATTTTGGGACGGAGGGAGTACTAGCTAAGTGTCCGTGCGTTGCCACGGAATAAAAAAGGTATATGAACACAAAAAAAAAACTACTTCAGAGATATGAATTGAGCATGGCAATATGTGATTTCAGTTCTGAACATTTACTTCCGCTCTAGCATTTTGTTTTCCTTGCTGGACTGATTATCACATAAGAAAAGGCTGGCTACAGGGTACTAGTGCAAAACACTTAAACTCAAGGCACCTAATGCGAAGAACATTTTTTATAAATATATTGGTTTTTCTGAGTAACTGAAATAGGTCTAATGAAGATCAACTATGTTCCTCTTCTCATATCATTGGCGTGCTCCTTGCCTAAATTTCTAACTGTAGTTGTATTAAATAAATTTTGTAATGAACCATGTTTGTTCAGTTGTTTTACTGCAGTCCTGAGACCAAAACCAGGAGTCAGATGCTGGATTTCCGATTACCATCTGCTTCATCACACATTAAGCATCCGAAACAGCATAACTTCCAATTCACCAGTTTAAGAGACAACACAAAAAAAATGGACAAATGAGAGGAATAAAAATTTCACGCCACAAATGTAAGGAAATATGGAGTGTAATACATCACAAGTGGTACATCCTACATGGTCAGCCGATTATAACTAATATTAGATTGATGTATTAATGCACGGTTCACTTCCCACCTTTTATGCAATATCTGCAAAGGAAAAAGAATTGAATGAATGAACAAACTGGATGACCTTGTCGCCCCCTTTGAGGCTGGCAGAGAAAGATTTTGTAGCAAAACATAACTTCACCACCATAGGTAATCATTTACAATTGCTAATTTGCTATGCTGGAGAAGACTAAATCACATGCAATGGATTTTGTGATTTCAGGTCATAGAAAGAGAACTACCTTATGGAAGGGACTAAACTGGTGCATTGAAATTTATGACATGGCACTGAAATTACAATTGAATGGTCAATGTAAATGATGCATCTGTCAACATTTTGTGCGACTGGAAGAATGACTCGTCAAAACTGATAACGGAGACATATCTCTGAGATTAAATAAGTCACCTGCTTTCTTTCTGAATGGTCATTGTGAATGATGCATCTGTCAACATTTTGTGCGACTGGAAGAATGACTCCTCAAAACTGATAACGGAGACATATCTCTGAGATTAAATAAGTTACTTGCTTTCTTTCTGAATGGTCATTGTGAATGATGCATCTGTCAACATTTTGTGCGACTGGAAGAATGACTCGTCAAAACTGATAACAGAGACATATCTCCGAGATTAAATAAGTCACTTGCTTTCTTTCTGGCAGGAAAAACTGAAAAAGAAAGGCATGTCAGACATATGAACCTGCTTATGTACAATGCTTTGAGGAATTTTATACATGTTTCTTTCATACAAAAAGTGTGACTTGCGGAAAACAATTTTTTACCACCAAATTTTCATATTAAGTATCAAGACGCTCAATTTGAGATGAACCAGAGAAACAACTTGGCAATCATACGCTAACCGTTGTTAAGAGCTTCCATGTCATACAGATGTGCCTCGTTCTTAAATTATATACTCTCTCCCTCAAAAGGTAAATTAACATACTCTCTTAAATACCTTCTCCCAGGCAAGCTAGTATTCTTGGCTCCTGCCTTGGGTCAAACAATTACAATTTCATATCATAGTCAATATCTGCAGTTTGGAGCGTGGGACAATGGCTTGGAGCGTGGGAGCACATCAAAGCATTAAATGTAGCAATGTGGCGCTTGCTCCCTGTATACATGATGTATCTAAAAGACACAAGAGATGTATACGACTCAAAGAACTGCATGACAAAAATTGAAGTTGCAGGATCTCTCTCACAGCAGTACACAAGTATTTGGACACGAAAGAACAAGCACACGCACACACACGCGCACGCGCAGACAAGTGATTTCCATTGCATAAAAATGTTGCAGCCTTTCCGGGTTTTTTCTCTTATTTATATGGTCAAGTATAGTTTCCTTAAAATACTATTGAAAAGAGAGAGAGAGTAGCTAGCGAGTAAGTATATCGGATGAACCATCCCATGTCCACCCGAACCCAGCCACAACAACGCTGCTCGCACTGGATTCGTGGCATCCCACGAAGCACATGCAGCGGTCAGATCTAACTAACCGAGAATTACTCCAAGACATGGACACGCCCACGTTACTTGGTTGTTGTTGGCAGAAATATAAAATTAATAATGTTGGGGACCTAACAAAACGGGATTGCACGCTTCTGCTCCGGTGCTCCCCTTTGACTAAACGCAGAGGCAAGGAATACATCGACGACTGAGATGGTCCAATACCCGTTCGAAGGGAGGGGCACGATCGTCTTTTCAGCGCATGCGTAGAGCGTGTGTAGAGCCCTGGACGAGCCCGTACGGCCCGGTTGGTTCGTGCGCTGACCGTATAGTCGTATTCGTATATGCAGTCGTTTCGTTTTCGCGTGCGCATACGGCGGTCGTGGGATAGCACGTGTCGACGAAAATTGCCAAAACTGTCCTATCCTATAAGAGGAGGGGAACCACCTCCGGGCGCATCGCCCCCATCATTTCCCCCTAATTCGTCTCCCTCGCCGCGTCGCCTCGCTCTCTCCCACCGCGTCGCCTTGCTCTCCACCACCGCATCGTCTATCTCTCCTCCACCGCATCGTCTCCCTCACCTCCATCTCCTAGTCTAATGAAGGACGCTGGTCGTGCTTCCACCGCCGCCACAGGGGATGTGTTGGAGAAGCAGGGAGCGCCCACCGCGGCAGAAGCAGTGCAGGACGTTGCCAGCGTCCAGGGCGGTGCGGGAGAGGCCGCAACCGCCATCGCTGCTGCGGATCTAGAGAAGGAGGTGCCGGAGCAGGAGGTCACGGCGGCGAGCGGCACTGCGCAGGCTGGCGACGAGGAGGTAGTTCCATTTCCTTGTTAGTTCTAATATTTAGAATGTAGGGTTAGTTGGATTGCTTTGATTGTGATTCCTAGGGTAGTACATATGGTTAGATTAGTTGGTTTTGTAGATGGGATTTTCTAGATGGGGTTTTCTGGATGGGTTTTTTGTATTAGGTTTTGTGCCTTAGGTTTGTTGTATTAAATTCGTGCTAAAATGCTACAGATATCTCAATGAAAGATAGGGATCTCTGTACTTGAATGCTTGACAGATAAATGCTTATTAGATTAGTGGTTGAATGCTACAAAGATCTATGCTTGTTAGATTTGTGCTTCAATTGTACAGAGATAGGGTTTTGTATGTCATATGCCCCAAAGGAATGCATTAATTTCGAAGGAGAGGAGATAGAATATAATTTTAAAGGGATGCATGAATTTTGATGTACCTATCAATTGATTAAGATGCCACTTGATTCATTTATGGTATATCAATTTGTTTTTAGGTGACTACTGCATTTAAAGATGTTACTTGGAGATATATGCATTTATAGTTTACTATCATAGTGCATAATGTATCATATTGATGGAACAAAATTTAAGATATTACTTGGAGATCTCCAGCAAGTGGCTGAAGTTTACTATAATTTGCTGGAGATCTATTGCATTTGTTGTTTACGTAACTACTGGAATTTAATATGTCACTTGGTTATCTATGCATTTATAGTTTAAGGCAGTGTACTACGATATTGCATAATGTATCATATTGCTTCAACAAAGTTTAAGATCTTATCTCCAACAAGTGGCTGAAGTTATCGGTACTTTGTTGGAGATGTACTGCATATGTTGTATGAGCTACTGTAATTTAAGATGTTACTTGAAGATTTATGTATACACTGCAATTTAAGGCAGTGCACTATCACATTGCAGGAGAAGAATCCTGAGGGCAAGAAGAGGAAGCTGGACATGACTGACTTCTATGACCCGTATGATCCAGACTCTGACGACGACAAACCCTATGAGGTATAGCCCTAGTTGAAATTTTGTTTGTTCATTTAGTTCCTTTCACATGTTTTACTATATGAATGCATGATGTATTAATGTAATTTATTTGTGTGTGTAGTATCAGTCTGGAGATGATGTGGACAGGGGGAACATCGAGTCCTTCATAGCGAAGGAAGTTGAGAAGATCAAAGCCAAGGGATCCTCTCTGTACTACAAGAGGAATAAGTATGTGTGCCCCTACTGTACCACAAAGCCAAAGCCCAGGGATGGGCTCTTTGAGCACCTTCTTGCGCATGCACGGGGTGCATCGACGGGTGCCGACGACTACAATGTCCGAGGACAGCATGGTGCCCTCCTGAAGGCTCTGGTTCCGCTCTAGGCCTACATGATCTTTCTCATCTGAAGTTGCAAGTGCTACTCATCATCAATATATCTGATGATGTTTTACTTTTGTTAATATGCATGGGGTTGTGAACTGTTGGAAACTTGGTCTGCTTTTGTGGTATGTTTATATATGACTGTAATGTAGTATGCCTCTGAACTTGGTGCCCTGTTTATATGAAGTGGATGGTATTAATCTAGAATGCTATCTATATTTATGTCTCATTGAATTTATTTGTGGCGTACGCTTCCTTCTGTTTAGATTACACAATGGATCATCATTTTAAAAAAATTGTGTGAATGTTGGAGTGAAATATACAAGTGTAAGATATTAAAAACGGTGTTTGCAAAAAAAAATTGAAATACAAGTAATGGATTTTTGTATGAAATGACTGAAATATAAGACAACATATTATCATACATTTATGAATTTGAAAACTGCAATAAATAATAAAAGGGAAAATTTAAAAAATAAAAAGGAACAAAGAAATATAGTAGTTTAAGAAAATAATTGGTGAGAAAAGGTGGTCGCAAACAAGAACATTTGAATTAGAAGTGATAGATTTTTGTATGAAATGAATGAAATATAAGACAAGATATTATCAAACATATATCAATTTTAAAATTGTAATAACTAATAAAAAGGATAATCTAAAAAATAAAAAGGGAAAAAGAAATATGCATAGAAGATGGCCAGCCCAACCATCTACACGGACGTGCGGTCCAGCACGCGAGTGAGGCTGGCCTGGGGCAGCCCACCAAAATTGGGCCCAACCACTGAGCCGCAACGGGCACAACTGACGGGTGGTGGGAGTTTAGTCCCACCTTGCCGAGCGAGAGGCGCCCGCACCGGCTTATATACCTGGCTGCGAGAGGCTTGGCATGATCCTCTCTCAACCATACAACACATCTTCCCCGCCTACCTCTATGCCCTGTGGGGCCTACTGGCAGGATTAATACATTTCCCTCGGGCCTGCATCCTGACCCATATTGCCTGGGAATCTAGTCGTATGCAAGCCGTGGGTTGTGAAATTTCCTGTTAGTAGGCGGGCTTTTTTTGTGCATATGTCACTTGTTTATTTTTGAACCATCTCCAAATCACCCCAAATTTGTTGTAGATGGTGGCATGCATTTAGTAAACATGATTATGAAAGCAAATTCATCAATAATGAAGTGTACACTGTCCCCCTAAGGTAAAGTATGAGGTGTGTCCCTGAGTTTCACAGAGCCAGTATAAATTATAAAAAAATTCAAAAAATTGCAAAACTTTCATATTCTATCTATGTTTATGAAAGATAAGGGGTGTGCAAAATTTGAGGTGATTTGGAGGAGGTCAAAAAAATCACCTTGTTAGAAAAAATGGCTTAAGTGAGACCAAACAGACCGTCCGTAATGAAGTGATTTTTTCGACCATCTCCAAATCACCCCAAAATTGTTGTAGATGGTGGCATGCATGTATTAAACATGATGATCTAAGCAATTTCAACAATAATTAAGTTTACACTCTCCCCCTAAGGTAACGTATGACGTGTGTCCCTTTGATTCAACGAGCCACTGTAAATTATAAAAAAAATCAAAAAATTGGAAAACTTTCATATTCTATCTATGTTTATGAAACAGAAGGGGTGTGCAAAATTTGAGGTGATTTAGAGGAGGTCAAAAAAATCACCTTGTTAGAAAAAATGGCTTAAGTGAGAGACCAAACGGTCCGTCCGCAATGAAGCGATTTTTTCGACCATCTCCAAATCACACCGAAAATTGTTGTAGATGATGGCATGCATGTAGTAAACATGATGATCTAAGAAATTTTCACAATAATGAAGTTTACACTGTCCCCCTAAGGTAATGTATGACGTGTGTCCCTTTGTTTCAATGAGCCACTGTAAATTATAAAAAATTCAAAAAATGGAAAACTTTCATATTCTATCTATATTCATGAAAGAGAAGGTGTGTGCAAAATTTGAGGTGATTTAGAGGAGGTCAAAAAATCACCCCAAAATTGTTATAGATGGTGGAATGCATGTAATAAACATGATTATGAAAGCAATTTCAACAATAATAAAGTGATGAAGTGTGCACGCCCTTGATCTCTGTCTCCCGAAAAGTTTGTATTTTCACTCCGCAATCTCGCTCCCGCCTCCAGCGTTAGATCGCCTCTGCCTATCCACCCACGTCTCTGCGTTAGATCGTCTTTGCCGCCGCCGTCGTGCACTAGTTGCCGCCGCCAAAACGCCTACATTCTTGCCGACGAGGATGATCGTACCCTCCGGGGGGTGGGGGCGTGTGTGGTGCGCTCCGTGCGACGGATGTGGACCCCATGAAGGAACTGGTCGACAAGGACGTCGCCGCCGCCGATTCGCAACCGGAGCTGGTCCAAGACATCACGAACGACGGTGAATCGGTTAGTGTCAGCAGAGATTAACCCTAGATTTTTCCTTCTAGAGGTTAACCCTACAAATTGCATTCTTGTTATTCCTCGCTGTTCTAAAATACTATCCTACAATTCACTTTTTCGGTTAATCGTACGCTCATTAGTCCTAGGTTTTGGAAAATTAGACAGTTTATTTGCCGGGAAAAGTGGTGAGCCACTAACTTTGCCCACTTACCTTGCTTCTGTAGACCATAAAGAATTAACGGTATTGACTACGGAAGTTTGCTAAGTATATAGATGGTTAGGCAGTCCAATGGGCTATTTATAGACCAGCTGCATCCAGTAGGGTATCGTCATACCGTTCAAGCAGATCCGAGCATTACTTGCCACATATCAAGAGAACTATTGATCACTACTTCGAGGTAAGACATATGCACTACTATTTCATATCCAGTAGGTTATATTACAAGTTGTTCTAAATAATTGCTACATAATCTTGTTAGATATAAATGGTCAACACATGCAACACTTGTGGTACCGGTTTGCCAACATGCTGTCTAGATCATGAACAACAGTTTTGGGGGTTTGTTCCAGAAGAGCATCGTTTTGGCATGGTAAGTACTATCTGGGCATTTCTTATAATGTCGTGTTGGTCTTAGTTGTATTGCATGATGGGGTCATCTTGTTGAGTTAGTCGGAAGGGTTACTTACCGTATCCAACTACGATCTGCAAAATGTACCTTGCAGGGATTTGGCAATTCAGACACTACATAAAACGCTATTTTACCGCCGAAACTTCTCATGGATCTACTTACAGAATGTATGCACGCGATGACGGAGATACAATTGGAATTGGAGGCGGTGGATGGGATTCCTTGTGCTATGATTATGATCTAAAGGCGGGGGACCAGATACATTTTCGTTATGATTGTGTACACTTTGTGATGTACATGTCTCCTATACACCCTAGTGGCGAACCAAAGAATATCATACGCGAGTATTTGATATACCATACTACATTTTGTCTACTTAATTTCCCTACAATTCACTTGTTATTGTGTCTGTTTATTTTGTTGAAGCGGATGTATATGCCGAAGAAGGACAAATTGTGACGTACAACAATGACTGTAATCTTACGCCAATGCAACGTTTAAAAAAGACCAACATAACTGATGTATACCCCCAATATCCAGCACAAATACATTGCTTTACTGGGGCAAACGTGCAGGAAAACATCATGGTAAGTTGTTTATAAACTTTAGTACATAGTACATACTGTCCACTTACCTAACATTTTTGTTTACACAGCTTATTCATAGACCAATAGTTGCTAGACTTGGTCTTCAACAGTTTGGCTCGATACTGTTGGAAATGCACCGGAATACACACCAACCAGTAGAAGTTTCTTATCAGATCAAGCCCGACGGCCGTCTAGAAATTAAAGGAGGGTCATGGCAAATTTTTGTAGATATTCATGATATAGTACCTTATCAATGGGTGGTGATATTGGCAATTCCCTCACCGAATCATTACCATGTAACACTCAGGTTCAAAATTATTGGAGCACTCGCAGTTTAGGATTATAGTTCAGACGAAGATGGTGATGATTCAAACGAAGATGGTGATGATTCGGATGAATAAGAGAATAAAGGTTACCATGGAGAGGAGGACGGATTGATTACGAACTTGTTGATTTCTTTGGAGCTAGATTAACATATGTTGTGATTGCCTAGTTGTATGAATAACATTGTTTTGTTAGCAGTTTTCTTCTTCTTCTGTAATCCAATCATTCATTTATAAGAATAATCAAATTGGTATGGTTGTTATATGATATCGCATTAGTTATTGTAAAATCGTATAAATTGCATAGAGTGTCGTGTCGAAAAGCTACGAAACTTGTCATGCATGCTTGTCATGAAGGTACAAGTCTATAAAAAATAGGGTTATATGTTCGGGAAACCCTAAAATCACCCCAAAATTGTTGTAGATGGTGGCATGCATGTAGTAAACATGATTATCAATGCAATTTCAACAATAATGAAGTTTACACTGCCGTACCCGAACGGACTTAGCGGAACAAGGTCAAATTTTGGTCATCTTCAGAAACTAGCTTAGTTTTCATGATTCTTGAAAAAATATGTGTAAAAAAGTCCTTGATAGTGGACAGATATACCTCACAACACTAGTGCTTGTAATGCTATCTCACTCATCAATTGTGAAGTGCACTCTCAGTGCAAGAGTGCACTTCACAGTTGATGAGTGAGAAAGCTTCACCTGCACCAGAATGGTGAGTTATGACTGCCACTATAAAAGACTTAACATCCTAGACGGATGAGGCTATTTAAATCGGTGATTACGCGCCTCGTAAGCAATGTGGTACTAAAATTAATGGCTGCCAAAATAATTGTGACTAAACTTGCCGCGTGACCTTCACAGTACAGATAAAAAAACATGTTGCTACGTACAATTGAGGAAAGGATTTAAAAAATAATAAAAGTGATGAAGTGTGCACGGCCTTGACCTCTCCCGAAAAAATTGAAATTTCACCCCCAAATCTCGCTCCCGCCTCCAGCGTTAGATCGCCTCTCCCTATCCACCCACGGCTTTGCCAACGCCGCCGTGCAGTACTCGCGGCCGCCCAAACGCCTACATTCTTGCTGTCGAGGATGATCCTACCTGCCGGGGGAGGGGTCATGGATGGTGCGCTCCGTGCGGCAGATGTGGACATCGTCGCCGCCGATTCGCAGCCGCAGCTGGTCCAAGACATCACCAATGACGATGAATCGGTTAGTGTCTGTAGAGATTAACCCTAGAATTTGCCTTCTCGACGTTAACCCTCGAAATTGGTCTCTTGTTATTCCTCGCTGTTCGTAAACACTATCCTACTGCTTGCTTTTTTGATTAATCGTACGCTCATCAGTCCTAGGGTTTGCAAAATTAGATGAATAGATCATTTGTATTCCCGTATATTATGTCTGTCTTTCATATAACCATTTTTTTATGAAACCAGTGCAAAGAAAAAACAACCCATTTTATGGCTGGCTTTGATATAATGTTGAATTCACTGACATGATATTTTTTGTTCTTGTAATAGCTGATTGCAGATTCGGAAGAATGGAAACACTACCTACACCTGAGGGATACTTTCAGGAAGAAAATCTTCAAGTGGCTCATGGCTGCAAAGATTGTGTACCGGTGTAACGAGCGCTATAAATGCCCGTTCTGCAGGAAAGAGAACCAGCATTCAAAAACCACATCAATTGCAGCTTACAGAAAGAGGTGGCATCTTAAGGCAAAACCTGCTGAGTTGGCCAACATATTGAGGAGGGTGAAGACTACCCACAATGGGAAGTAACATAGATAAGTAACATGCATATGTTACTAGTCTAAGTTACTACCTCTATAGTGAGTAGTAACATAGGGGTAGTAACATTGAGCCATTCATTTATTAGCTTATAGACTCATGTTGCCTTGTATTTGTTATGTTACTCATAGTATGAGTAACTAGCTATGTTACTCTATTTCTCTCTCTTCTCACTAATTAGCTGCCACATCATATTGTTTGCTTAGGTGGTATCTATGTTACTACCTATGTTACTCCCATTGTGGGTAGCCTTAACTAGACTATTTGCCTTGAACCTAGCATCACTTTGATGTTCGTTTGGTATATGACGTGGTATCTTAATGTGGCTATTTCTTTGAATCAAAATATAAGTTAATCGAGGATCTTATGTACTGTTTGTCATGCTGTTTCTATGTTTAGTTGGTCATTCAGTTCATCTATCTGGTATCTTAATGTGGCATTTCTATGAATCTCTATGAACCACAAGTTCCAAGCCACTCTCAAATACATAACAAGTGATTGTCATCAAATACATAACTTACATACATAACAAGTTCTGATCATCAAATACATAACTTAATATCGTCAAATAACTAATAATGCATAAAACTGAAGAATCTTCTTATCTTCAGGTCCATCATCTTCAGCAACACATCTATGCTCCCACCTTTAGAATATAAAGAATAGAAAATTTCAGACGCAATACATATAAAGAATGGCATTTGGATAGACAGTTTCATAAATATGATAAAATGCAAGCATCATGTAGCCCACAGAAAACTGATCAAACCTCGTATAATGCACAATGAAAAAAGTAGCGCGCTGAGGATCATTTCCACAAAGTTACAATTTCTTTTTTGAAATGTTTTCTTGCGTGGGTGCACCGTGGGTGCACGGAAGGTGGGTGCAACCACTACTTTCTCTATAAAAAAGAGAATGGCATTTCGATAGACAGTTTCATAAATATGATAAAATGCAGGCATCATGTGATGGGCGCTTGTACGAAGCTCCTCCAATGTTATTTGACCACCAAACTTTGCAACCACTCATAACATGTCCCGGGGATCATTTCCACAAAGTTTCAGAATATTTTGAAATGTTTTCTTTCGCGGGTGCACCGTGGGTGCACGGAAGGTGGGTGCAACCACTACTTTCTCTATAAAAAAGAGAATGGCATTTGGATAGACAGTTTCATAAATATGATAAAATGCAAGCATCATCTAGCCCACAAAATACTAATCAAACTTCATATAATGCTCCTTTTGATATAATGTACAGGTTAAATGATGTGTTCATTTGATAGTGTGCATATGACTGTGTTTGAAAACTCACAATATGGTAATTACTTAATCACATGGCAATCTATGACAAACACACACAAATTCTAATTTGAATACGAAGTTCACATAACTAAATGTTGAATAAATATGAATTTGGCAACATGCACAATTACTGCTGCAATTTAGGAAGTAATTAAAACACGGGTTCAAATGACCAGTACCATTATAATGCTCAATTGAAAGCAATAAAAGAACATGCAAGATGAAGTTAACATGTAACAGAGGGCTAAACCACCCTGGACTTATCAAACACCACTCTATTTCTAAGTTTCAATAAAGTCCAATGGAAAATTTCAGACGCAACACACATAAAAAATGGCATGTCGATACACAATCCACATTTGGATAGTGTGCATATGACTTGTATCACTTTTATTAAATTTTACCAATCCACATAGCAAATATATTTTTGACGTTGCCATGGATAAATTGCTAGGACTGAAACAAAAGGCTAAACTGCACTGAATCAATTGGCTAAATTGCAGTGCAACCTGACTTAGCAAACACCCTGATTGTAAGCATGAGCAGATGTAAAATCAGGTCGACTACGAGCTTACCCTAAACCCCATGGCCGTGGTTCACACGAGGAGAGCGGCAAGGGAACCGTGGAGAACGGCGAGGAAGCGATGTCGCGCCAACCGAATGCCTCCGTTTGCGTTACGAAGACTCTGGTGGCTCCGGCAGGCACTGCACCCTCACAAACGGCACCACGTAATTGACCGAGGCGTCATCCTCTGGATGCTTGACCTTGGATCTGTACGCCCACCACCTCCGCCTGACTATCCTCTCCTCCAAATCCGTCTGCTCTATCACCCAAAGGAGATACTCGATGGACTCGACGGACTCACGCATGACTCCATCCCGGGAGAAGATCGCCGCCCTCTCAAAGTGTGTGAGATACTTGGACATCGCCCTCACCGTCCTTGCCACCTCCCAGTCGTTGTCAAACCCGGAAAGGATCTCCCTCAACCTGGCAAACTTCGCCTGGTCGCCGCCGGCGATGGTCGTGATTATGTCGCGCAGCCCCATCGATCTAGCGGGATGAGGAGAGGAGCGGTGCTAGATTTGGACGAGGAGATGAGACACGGTGGATCTGCAATGGATAAGAGGGAGAGGAGTGAGGGTTTTCTGGAATGGAGAAGAGGGAGAGGCAGGGGTGGTTTTCCAATGGGAAAATGAGAGGAACGTGCGGCGGCGATTTAGGAGTGGACGAGATGGCGACGCTTTCTGATTGGACGACGAAACTGCCTTTGACTGGCGCGATCTTAGGAGTGGATGATACACGGTTTTTTTGTTCTATTTATTTATTCTTTTTTACTACTAGGAGTGGATGATACATGTTGTACTGAAAGCATTGTATGTATTTTTTTTCTGAACCAAAAGATTGACCAATGCAGTGTAAAGTATTTTATAAAAAAATAAAATATTGTAAAAACCTGGCACACTTGCTTTGTTTCACACCTAGTACCCATGAAAAGTTTGAAACTTGGGATACATTAAATGATTCAAACAACTCTTCACAAATTTAAGCTAGTAGGTGGAAGCTTCATGGCTTCGAAGGCAAATGAGGTGGCTCATGACCATAGCCATGGCATACTACATTTGTCAAATCGCCTCAAAATTGGCACATGGGTGATTCATGGCATGCCTATGAATCTTCACATTGGTTCTACACATAGATGTGGAGGAAAACATGGTGATTTTTACTATGTCCCCTCAATACAGGGTCTTTTTTGCAAAGGATGTACCAACAATACACTACTACCATTAGAGAAGCATCTGTGGTGACAAAGTACACCACATGAGCATCCCAAATAAGTTGTTGCCTGAGTGCAAAAGGATTGTACCTAGCACACATGTTAGGCAGACATCTGTGTTGACCAAAGTTTGACCAATGCACTGTAAAATATTTAAAAAAAAAGAAAAAAAATGTAAAAATCAGGCACACTTGCTTTGTTTCACACCTAGTACCCATGAAAAGTTTGAAACTTGGGATACAGTAAATGATTCAAACAGCTCTTCACAAATTTAAGCTAGTAGGTGGAAGCTTCATGGCTTCGAAGGCAAATGAGGTGGCTCATGACCATAGCCATGGCATACTACATTGCTCAAATGGCCTCAAATTGGCACATGGGTGATTCATGGCATGCCTATATGAATCTTCACATTGGTTCTACATATTGATGTGGAGGAAAACATGGTGCTTTTTACTATTTCTCCTCGATACGGGGTCTTTTTGCAAAGGATGTACCAACAATACACTACCACCATTGGAGAAGCATCTGTGGTGACAAAGTACACCACATGAGCATCCCAAATAAGTTGTTGCCTGAGTGCAAAAGGATTGTACCTAGCACACATGTTAGGCAGACATCTGTGTTGACCAAAGTTTGACCAATGCACTGTAAAGTATTTTTTTTTGTAAAAACCTGGCTCACTTGCTTTGTTTCACACCTAGTACCCATGAAAAGTTTGAAACTTGGGATACAGTAAATGATTCAAATAGCTCTTCACAAATTTAAGCTAGTAGGTGGAAGCTTCATGGCTTTGATGGCAAATGAGGTGGCTCATGACCATAGCGATGGCATACTACATTGCTCAAATGGCCTCAAAATTGGCACATGGGTGATTCATGGCATGCCTATATGAATCTTCACGTTGGTTCTACATATTGGTGTGGAGGAAAACATGGTGACTTTTACTATTTCTCCTCAATACAGGGTCTTTTTTTGCAAAGGATGTACCAACAATACACTACCACCATTGGAGAAGCATCTGTGGTGACAAAGTACACCACTTGAGCATCCCAAATAATTTGTTGCCTGAGTGCAAAAGGATTGTACGTAGCACACATGTTAGGCAGACATCTGTGTTGACCAAAGTTTGACCAATGCACTGTAAAGTATTTTAAAAAAAGAAAAAATGTAAAAACCTGGCACACTTGCTTTGTTTCACACCTAGTACCCATGAAAAGTTTGAAACTTGCGATACAGTAAATGATTCAAAAACCCTTCACAAATTTAAGCTAGTAGGTGGAAGCTTCATGGCTTCGAAGGCAAATGAGGTGGTGATGACCCACAAGTATAGGGGATCAATCGTAGTCCTTTTGATAAGTAAGAGTCTCGAACCCGACGAGGAGCAGGAGGAATTGACAAGCGGTTTTCATCAAGGTAATTTCTGCAAGCACTGAAATTATAGGTAACAAATAGTTTGATAGCAAGGTAATTGGTAACTAGCAAGTAACGGTAATGGTAGATAGGTTGCAGCAAGGTAGCCCAATACTTTTGTGGCAAAGGAAAGGCCAGAACAGTCTCTAGTAATAGGCAAAGTGCTCTTGAGGGTACACAGGAATTTTGTCTAGTCACTTTCATCATGTTGGTTTGATTTGTGTTCGCTACTTTGATAATTTGATATGTGGGTGAACCGGTGCTTGGGTGCTGTTCTTACTTGAACAACCTCCCACTTATGATTAACCCCCTCGCAAGCATCCGCAACTACGAGAAAAGTATTAAGATAAAATCTAACCATAGCATTAAATGTTTGGATCCAAATCAGCCCCTTACGAAGTAGCGCATAAACTAGGGTTTAAGCTTCTGTCACTCTAGTAACCCATCATCTAATAACTACTCCACAATGCATTCCCTTAGGCCCATGAATGGTGAAGTGTCATGTAGTCGACGTTCACATGACACCACTAAGGGAATCACAACATACATATCATCAATATATCGAAAACATATCAAATTCACATGATTACTTGCAACGTGACTTCTCTCGTGACCTCAAGAACAAAGGTAACTACTCACAAATAATGAACATGCTCAAGATCAGAGGGGTATTGAATAGCATAATGGATCTGAACATATAATCTTCCACCAAATAAACCATATAGTAATCAACTTCGCAAGGTAATCAACACTACTAGTCACCCACATGTACCAATCTGAGGTTCCGGTACAAAGATTGAACACAAGAGATGAACTAGGGTTTGAGAGGAGATGGTGCTGTTGAAGATGTTGATGGAGATTGGCCTCCCAAAGATGAGAGGGGTGTTGGTGATGACGATGGCTTCGATTTCCCCCTCCGAGAGGGAAGTTCCCCCGGCGGAATCGCTCCGCCAGAGGGCAAAAGTATTCCTGCCCAAGTTCCGCCTCGAGATGGCGGTGCTCCGTCCCGAAAGTCCTCTCTTAATTTTTCTAGGTCAAAAGGGAATATATACCAGAAGATGGGCTCCGGAGGTGGGCCAGGGTGACCACCACCCACCAGGCCGCGCCAAGGGGTGCCTGGGGCGCCCTGGTGGGTGTTCCTCACCAGGTGGCCCCCCTCCGATAGATTTTTGCTCCAGTATTTTTTTATTAAATCCCAAAATAATCTCCGTAAAATTTCAGCTTCATTGGAGTTGTGCAGAATAGGTATCTCTGATGTGCTTCTTTTAGGTCCAGAATTCCAACTGCCGGTATTCGCCCTCTTTGTGTAAACCTTGCATATTATAAGATAAAAGGCATTAAAATCACTCCCTAAAGCATTATTATTCAACAAAACATAATAAATAATAGTAGGAAATCAAGATGCAAAATGGACGTATCAACTCCCCCAAGCTTAGACCTCGCTTGTCCTCAAGCGAAAAGCCGAAATTGCAAAACATGTCCACATGGTTTGAGAGAGAGGTGTCGATAAAAACAAAATACGGACATAGAAGCATCATGATTATTATTATAATAGTAACTAACTTTGTCATAAAACTTATTCATATATTTTCATCATATAGCTTCTCATGAACAAGTAACAATTCATCACAACATCGAAGTATAAAGCATAAACCTTATTGAAAACCAACAAACTATGTTCTCAGTCAACTTTGCAACTACAATTCATCATATTTTCAGGAAGTGTCTCATGTTGGAGCCTTTTGGCAAGTCCACATACTCAACCATCATTTAGTCTTCTATGATTGCTAACACTCACAACATACCCATGAGCAAAAAGTTTCAACCGGACACATAGGAAGATAGAGGCTTATAGTTTTTGCCTCCCAACGTATTCACCTCGAGGGTGATGTCGAAAATAATAACTCATGCCCACCCATATCCAACTGGATATATGTGCCTAGATCTTTCCTCACCACATGATGCTTGCAAAGGAAAAAAAGTAAAAAGGAATAGGGAAGAATACTTTGACTCTTGCATAAAAGTAAATACATAAAAGTAAAAGATAGTACCTTCGCAGAGGGAAGCAGAGGTTTTCATGCGCTTTTTGGTTTGTATGCCCAATCCTTTAATGTAAAAGAACGTCACGCTACATTGCCCCCTATGATAGCAACCTTTATTATGCAGTCCGTCGCTTTTATTACTTTGCCATCATAGGTTTGTATAGCGTTCATTTTTCTCTTACACTAATTGATCAAAACACTTTTAGAAGCAATTTTTATTGCCTTATTGCACTGATGAGAACTTACTTGAAGGATCTTACTCGATCCATAGGTAGGTATGGTGGACACTCAAGGAATGAATTTAGGTTTGGGTTTTTGGATGCACAAGTAGTATCTCTATTTAGTGCGGAATTTTTGGCTAGCAAAGATATTGAGCAAGCACCACATGTTGAAGGATCTATGACAATATAACTTCTATGTGGATATGAACAAACATAAATCTTTACCTTCTCTTCCTTGTCCAACGTCAATAATTTTGACATATAATATTTAATGAGGGCTCACAATCATAAAAGATGTCCAAGGTAGTATATTTGCATGTGAATCTTCTCTTCCCTTATTTATTCTTTCATGAATTGCATCATTGACCAATGCTATTTTTGTCAATCTCCAACAAATTTTACTACTTATACTCTTCCCTATGTGATGTCATTACTCACCATAAGATTAGCATATGATTCTTTTCATTTATTTCTCTTTCCTTTTTATTTTGATTGCAACAAGAAGGTAGAGAGGCAAAAACTCAAACTAAACTTTATTATATAGCTCTCACTCGATTACATGGATAGATAGGCCACGAAACTAACACACGAAAATAGATCATGCTAAACTTTTATTCAACTAAAGCAAAGGGAAACTAAAGATCGAACTAAAATAGATAAAGGTGAATAAAAGTGATGATGATACGATACCGGGGCACCTCCCCCAAGCTTGGCTCAAGCCAAGGGGAGTGCCCATACCCGTGTACTCAAATCTCCTTTGGTGGTGGTGATGAAGAAGAAGGTGGTGGTGATGATGTGTCACACTTTTGCCTCAATAGGTACTCCAATTTACGGATGACGCTCCGAAGAGTGATGATGTGTTCTTCTAGCAAAATATTTTCACGGGTGAGAAATTTATTCTGGACACAAACCACTTCGAAAGCCCTAAAAGCTTCGATTTCAGTGGGGGTGAGATGACTGGAATAAGGTTGAAGGATATCTTCTTCTTCCTCCCCTTCTGTTGGAAGGGAGTGCTCTACTTCTGGGAGCTGATCCATCTTAGACTCCTTGCCCTTGTCTTCCTTGTTGGCTTCTTCTGGCTCCTCCCTCTTCAGCTCCTTCTTCATTAGCCAGGCATCGTCTTATATGTTATTAGAAGTGGGAGAAGACATGATGCTTGGCTTGACAGATCTGACAGGAAAACAGCACGAAACAAGAACAAAGGATTTTTTTGCGATGCGGTCGTCAAAACAGTCGGGGGTATATATAGAGAATTTTTATTCTTGGGAAACAAGCATATGGAAGGAAAACAGAGTTGGGAAGGTGTCCGAGGTGGACACAACCCACCAGGGCGCGCCCAGGGGGGCCTGGCACGCCCTGGTGTATCCTGCTCACCTCGATCGCCTTCCGGTTTATTTCTTTATTTCCAAAATTTTCTAATATTCCAAAACTGACAAAAAATATTTTTGCGGATTTTTCGGAGTCCGTTTACTTACCGTATCACGTACCTCTTATTTTTTAGAATTCTGGAGTATTCCGGAAGGTTTCTTTTATGTGTTCCTCCGGTGTCATGGTTTGAATAACATTGCTTTCAACGTTAATAGGCGTACCTGTGATATAGTGCTTAATTCTTTGTCCATTGACCACCTTCGGGTTAGTACCTTCGGCATTATTAATCTTGATAGCTCTAGAACAATAAACTTCTTCGATGATATAAGGTCCTTCCCATTTGGAGAGAAGCTTACCTGCAAAAAATCATAAACGAGAGTTGAACAACAGAACATAGTCTCCTATTTTGAATTCCCGCTTTTGGATTCTTTTGTCATGCCATCTTTTTACTTTTTCTTTAAATAGTTTGGCATTTTCATAAGCTTGGGTTCTCCATTCATCTAGTGAGCTAATATCAAATAGCCTTGATACGTCTCCATCGTATCTATAATTTTTGATTGTTTCGTGCCAATATTCTCCAACTTTCATATACTTTTGGCAACTTTTTATACTATTTTTGGGACTAACATATTGATCCAGTGCCCAGTGCCAGTTCCTGTTTGTTGCATGTTTTTTGTTTTGCAGAAAATCCATATCAAACAAAGTCCAAACGGGATAAAAACTTACGGAGATTTTTTTTGGAATATATTTGAATTTTGGGAAGTGGAATCAACAGAAGGCGTTGCCCGAGGGCCCACAAGCCATAGGGTTGTGCCCTGGGGGGTAGGGCGCGCCAGGCTGGCTTGTGGCCACCCCGTAAGAAGGTTGGTGCCCTTCTTTCGCCGCAAGAAAGCTAATATCCGGATAAAAATCGTGTTAAAATTTCAGCCCAATCGGAGTTACGGATATCTGGGAATATAAGAAACGGTGAAAGGCCAGAATCTGGGAAGGCAGAAACAGAAGGAAACAGAGAGAGGGATCCAATCTCGGAGGGGCTCTCGCCCCTCCGCCGCCATGGAAGCCAAGGACCAGAGGGGAAACCCTCCTCCCATCTAGGGGGGAGGCCAAGGAAGAAGAAGAAGGAGGGGGGCTCTCTCCCCCTCTCTCCCGGTGGCACTGGAACGCCGCCGGGGCCATCATCGTGACGGCGATCTACACCAACAACTTCGCCGCTGTCATCACCAACTCTCTCCCCCTCTATGCAGCAGTGTAACACCCCTTCTCCCTGCTGTAATCTCTACTTAAACATGGTGCACAACGCTATATATTATTTCCCAATGATGTATGGCTATCCTATGATGTTTGAGTAGATCCGTTTTGTCCTATGGGTTGATTGATGATCATGATTGGTTTGAGTTGCATGTTTTATTATTGGTGCTGTCCTATGGTGCTCTCCGTGTCACGCAAGCATGAGGGATCCTCGCTGTAGGGTGTTGCAATGTGTTCATGATTTGCCTATGGTGGGTTGCTTGAGTGACAGAAGCATAAACCCGAGTAGGTGGGTTGTTGCATATGGGAGTAAAGAGGACTTGATACCTCATAATGCTATGGTTGGGTTTTACCTTAATGATCTTGAGTACTTGCGGATGCTTGCTAGAGTTCCAATCATAAGTGCATATGATCCAAGTAGAGAAAGTATGTTAGCTTATGCCTCTCCCTCATATAAAATTGCAATAATGATTACCGGTCTAGTTATCGATTGCCTAGGGACAAATAACTTTCTTGTGACAAAAAGCTCTCTACTAAGACTAACCTAGTTGTTTCTTTATCTAAACAGCCCCTAGATTTTATTTACGTGCTCTTTATTATCTTGCAAACGTATCCTGTCACACCTACAAAGTACTTCTAGTTTCATACTTGTTCTAGGTAAAGCGAACATTAAGCGTGCGTAGAGTTGTATCGGTGGTCGATAGAACTTGAGGGAATATTTGTTCTACCTTTAGCTCCTCGTTGGGTTCGACACTCTTACTTATCGAGAAAGGCTACAACTGAGCCCCTATACTTGTGGGTTATCAAGACCTTTTTCTGGCGCCGTTGCCGGGGAGCAATAACGTGGGGTGAATATTCTCGTGTGTGCTTGTTTGCTTTATCACTAAGTAATTTTTATTTTTTTGTTATTAACTTGTTTTCTATCTTTAGATATGGGTAGGAAACGCAAAATACCAAAAAAATTAGTTGAACCTACTACACCAATGGTTGAAGAACCACCCAAAATCTATCACACTGTTGAAGCTTTTTACTTGGATCATCTTCGATCCGTTTGTGCTCGTGCTGAAACCCCAACTAGCTTAGTTGAGGGAAAATCATTAAATGAGCATGCTTATTATGTGTGACACCGCTTATCTCAAAAAGGGAAACTTTTATGGCATCATATTAATACTTTGCAATGCTATGCTTGGAATTTATGCGAAATTTATGATTTTACTTGTTGTTCTGAAGACCCTAAAAAACACCTTCCCTATCAATGTGAGTTTAAGGATAATGGAATCGTATCTTCTTATGCCAAGGGTGTTTATAATTACTATGATATTGAGCAAATTGAAGAATTTTTTGCTTTTAAGGGTGCGTATGAAATTGTTTCTTTGATTGAAAAGTATGATCCTACTCTTTACAAATCTGAAAGTTTTGCCATACTTAAATATTGCTATGAAAACTATGGTTCTAATGCTTATGTTAAGCCATATATTGAGGACTCCTCCGCTATCCAAGAGGAGACTAATATTTTGCAGGAAACTATGGAAGAAGAAATTCCTGACACTGTGAGCTCATTAGATGAAAAAGATGACGAGGAGAGCGAAGAACAAAAGGAGGAAGAGCGGATTAGCTACCCGTGCCCACCTTCTAATGAGAGTAACTCTTCAACTCATACATTGTTTAATTTCCCTTCGTGCTTACCGAAGGATGAATGCTATGTTGATTGCTATGATCCCTTGGATTCATTTGAAATATCCATTTTTGATGAAATTGATGCTTGCTATGCTTGTGGCCACGATGCCAATATGAATGATGCTTATGGAGATGAACTTGCTATAGTTCCTTATGTTAAACATGAAATTGTTGCTATTGCACCCACACATGATAGTCCTATTATCTTTTTGAATTCTCCCAACTACACTATATCGGAGAAGTTTGCACTTATTAAGGATTATATAGATGGGTTGCCTTTTACTATTACACATGATGATTTTGATGGATATAATATGCATGTGCTTGCTGCTCCTACTTGCAA
Organism: Elymus sibiricus; assembly: GCA_039707655.1. Classification (NCBI taxonomy): domain Eukaryota; kingdom Viridiplantae; phylum Streptophyta; class Magnoliopsida; order Poales; family Poaceae; genus Elymus; species Elymus sibiricus. The sequence goes on from CM077671.1 coordinate 311,076,451, forward strand.
TTATTATGAGAGAGTAACTACATCTCCACCTCTCTATGTTTCCAATAAGATAAAATTTCAAGAAACTGCTTATGCTATGTATTGGCCTTTACTTGATGTGCATGAATTGTTCTGTTATGACATGCCAATGCATAGGAAGAGAGTTAGACTTCGTTGTTGCATGATATATGTTACTTTGTGCTCACTACTAAATTACAAATCATTGTTAATTAAAATTGGCTTTGATATACCTTGGGATCCGGGTGGATCCATTACTTGAGCACTTTATGCCTAGCTTAATGGCTTTAAAGAAAGCGCTGCCAGGGAGACAACCCGGAAGTTTTAGAGAGTCATTTTATTTTGTTGTGTGCTTTTATATAGTTCAAAAACAAAAAATTAAAGAGGGGAACCTAAAACTTTTTCAAAAATAAAAGTGAAAGTGAGAGGGACGAGCATTGTGAAAGTGGGAGCTAGCCTTGAACTTTGTTCATGCCCATGGAAACCTTGTGAATCTTAATTACAGAAACTTTTCAACAAAAATAATTATCCCCTTGTATAAATCCATTGTATTATAAAAATAATGTGCCAAGATTTGCCTTTAGGATGATAAGATTGCTTGTTTGGTGTGTGCAGTGCAAAAACAGAAACTTTGGCTGTAGTGCGTGAATTTACATTTTTTTACTGGAATGTCAAAAGTTTCTGAAATTTTTACACAGTACTGCTATGCATTTTTTTTATTTTGTCCTAATTTTTCATAATTTTTAGAGTTACAGAAGTATGGTGAATGTTCAGATTGCTACAGACTATCATGTTTAAGATAGATTCTGTTTTTGATGCATTGTTTTGCTAGTTTCGATGAAACTGTCGATTTTATCGGTGGTATAAGCCATAAAGAAGTTATAATACAGTAGCTACAATGCAAAAATAAAATGTGAATGGGTTTGCAATAGTACTTAAAGTGGTAATTTGCTTTATTATACTAACGGATCTCACGAGGGTTTTGTTAAGTTTTGTGTGATTGAAGTTTTCATGTTTTGGGTGAGATAACGATGGATGAAGGAATAAGGAGTGGAAAGAGACTAAGCTTGGGGATGCCCGAGGCACCCAAGGTAATATTCAAGGACTCCCAAGAAACTAAGCTTGGGGATGCCCCGGAAGGCATCCCCTCTTTCTTCTAACAACCATCGGTAATTTTACTTGCAGCTATATTTTTATTCGTCACATGATATGCGTAAATCTTGGAGCGTCGTGTGCTTTTTACTTTTTCTTTTAAATAATGCACCATGCTGGTATGAGAAAGTCCTTGGTTGATTTATAGAAGGCTCCTTGCACCTCACTTATATCTTTTGAGTATGGCTTTATAGAATGCTTCATGTGCTTCACTTATATCATTTGAAGTTTGGATTGCCTGTTTCTCTACACATAGAAAACCGCCATTTGTAGAATGCTCTTTTGCTTCACTTATATTTGTTAGAGCGTGGGAATATCTTTTGTAGAAAGAATTAAACTCTCATGCTTCACTTATATCTATTTAGAGAGTTAACAGGAGTTGGTCATTCACATGGTTAGTCATAAAATCCTACATAAAACTTGTAGATCGCTGAATATGATATGTTTGAATCCTTGCAATAGTTTTGAGATATAAAGATGGTGATATGAGAGTCATGCTAGTGAGTAATTGTGGATTGGTAGAAATACTTGTGTTAAAGTTTGTGATTCCCGTAGCATGCACGTATGGTGAACCGTTATGTAACGAAGTCGGAGCATGATTTGTTTAATGATTGTCATCCTTTGTGTGAGGGTCGGGAGCGCGCAATGGTTAACTCCTACCAACCTCTCCCCTAGGAGCACGTGTCTAATACTTTGCTTCGATAACTAATAGACTTTTGCAATAAGTATGTGAGTTCTTTATGACTAATGTTGAGTCCATGGATTATACGCACTCTCACCCTTCCACCTTTGCTAGCCTCTCTAGTACCGCGCAAATTTCACCGGTGCATTAAACCCACCATATACCCTTCCTCAAAACAGCCACCATACCTACCTATTATGGCATTCCCATAGCCATTCTGAGATATATTGCCATGCAACTCCCACCGTTCCGTTTTTCATGACACGCACCATCATTTTCATATTGCTTTGCATGATCGTAAGATAGCTAGCATGATGTTTTCATGGCTTGTCCGTTTTTGATGTCATTTGCTAGGCTAGATCGTTGCACATCCCGGTACACCACCGGAAGCATTCATATAGAGTCATATTTTGTTCTAGGTATCGAGTTGTAATTCTTGAGTTGTAAGTAAATAAAAGTGTGATGATCTTCATTATTAGAGCATTGTCCCGTGAGAGAAAAGGATGATGGAAGCTATGATTCCTCACAAGTTGGGATGAGTCTCCGGACTTTACAAATAATAAAAGAGGCCAATGAAGCCCAAATAAAAAAAAGAGGCCAAAGATGCCCACCAAAAAAAATGAGAGAAAGAGAGAAGGGACAATGCTACTATCTTTTTCCACACTTGTGCTTCAAAGTAGCACCATGATCTTCATGATAGAGAGTCTCCTATTTTGTCACTTTCATATAACTAGTGGAATTTTTCATCATTATGCACAACCACTTAGTTTCTTTTTGAGCTTTCATACACTTATAGCTCTAGTGCATCCGTTGCATGGCAATCCCTACTCACTCACATTGATATCTAGTAATGGGCATCTCCATAGCCCGTTGATACGCCTAGTGGATGTGAGACTATCTTCTCCTTTTCCTCACAACCTCCACCATATTCTATTCCACCTATAGTGCTATATCCATGGCTCACGCTCATGTATTGCGCAAGAGTTGAAAAGGTTTGAGAACATAAAAGGTGTGAAACAATTGCTTGACTTGTCATCGGGGTTGTGCATGATTTAAATACTTTGTGTGGGGAAGATGGAGCATAGCCAGACCATATGATTTTGTAGGGATAGCTTTCTGAGGCCATGTTATTTCGAAAGGACACAATTGCCTTGTTACTATGCTTGAAGTATTACTGTTTTCATGTCAATATTAAACTATTGCTTTGAATCACTCGTGTCTTAATATTCATGCCATTATTAGATTATATGATCAAGATTATGCTAGGTAGCATTCCACATCAAAAATTATCTTTTTTATCATTTACCTACTCGAGGATGAGCAGGAATTAAGCTTGGGGATGCCGATACGTCTCCGTCGTATCTATAATTTTTGATTGTTTCATGCCAATATTCTACAACTTTCATATACTTTTGGCAACTTTTTATACTATTTTTGGGACTAACATATTGATCCAGTGCCCAGTGCCACTTCCTGTTTGTTGCATGTTTTTTGTTTCACAGAAAATCGATATCAAACAAAGTCCAAACGGGATAAAAACTTACGGAGATTTTTTTTGCAATATATGTGAATTTTGGGAAGTGGAATCAACAGAAGGCGGTGCCCGAGGGGCCCACAAGCCATAGGGGGTATGGCGCGCCAGGCTGGCTTGTGGCCACCCCGTAAGGTGTTTGGTGCCCTTCTTTCGCCGCAAGAAAGCTAATATCCGGATAAAAATCATGTTAAAATTTCAGCCCAATCGGAGTTACGAATCTCCGTGAATATAAGAAAAGGTGAAAGGCCAAAATCTGGGAAGGCAGAAACAGAAGGAAACAGAGAGAGAGATCCAATCTCGGAGGGGCTCTCGCCCCTCCGCCGCCATGGAAGCCAAGTACCAGAGGGGAAACCCTCCTCCCATCTAGGGGGGAGGTCAAGGAAGAATAAGAAGGAGGGGGCTCTCTCCCCCTCTCTCCCGGTGGCACCGGAACGCCGCCGGGGCCATCATCATGACGGCGATCTAAACCAACAACTTCGCCACCGTCATCACCAACTCTCTCCCCCTCTATGCAGCGGTGTAACACCCCTTCTCCCCACTGTAATCTCTACTTAAAAATGGTGCTCAACGCTATATATTATTTCCCAATGATGTATGGCTATCCTATGATGTTTGAGTAGATCCGTTTTGTCCTATGGGTTGTTTGATGATCATGATTGGTTTGAGTTGCATGTTTTATTATTGGTGCTGTCCTATGGTGCTCTCCGTGTCGCGCAAGCGTGAGGGCTCCTCGTTGTAGGGTGTTGCAATGTGTTCATGATTTGCCTATGGTGGGTTGCTTGAGTGACAGAAGCATAAACCCGAGTAGGTGGGTTGTTGCATATGGGAGTAAAGAGGACTTGATACCTCATAATGCTATGGTTGGGTTTTACCTTAATGATCTTTAGTAGTTGCGGATGCTTTCTAGAGTTCCAATCATAAGTGCATATGATCCAAGTAGAGAAAGTATGTTAGCTTATGCCTCTCCCTCATATAAAATTGCAATAATGATTACCGGTCTAGTTATCGATTGCCTAGTGACAAATAACTTTCTTGTGACAAAAAGCTCTCTACTAAGACTAACCTAGTTGTTTCTTTATCTAAACAGCCCCTAGATTTTATTTACGTGCTCTTTATTATCTTGCAAACCTATCCCGTCACACCTACAAAGTACTTCTAGTTTCATACTTGTTCTAGGTAAAGCGAACGTTAAGCGTGCGTAGAGTTGTATCGGTGGTCGATAGAACTTGAGGGAATATTTGTTCTACCTTTAGCTCCTCGTTGGGTTCGACACTCTTACTTATCGAGAAAGGCTACAACTGATCCCCTATACTTGTGGGTTATCAAGACCTTTTTCTGGCGCCGTTGCCGGGGAGCAATAGCGTGGGGTGAATATTCTCGTGTGTGCTTGTTTGCTTTATCACTAAGTAAATTTTATTTTTTTGTTATTAACTTGTTTTCTATCTTTAGATGTGGGTAGGAAACGCAAAATACCAAAAAAATTAGTTGAACCTACTACACCAATGGTTGAAGAACCACCCAAAATCTATCACACTGTTGAAGCTTTTTACTTGGATCATCTTCGATTCGTTTGTGCTCGTGCTGAAACCCCAACTAGCTTAGTTGAGGGTAAATCTTTAAATGAGCATGCTTATTATGTGCGACACCGCTTATCTCAAAAAGGGTAACTTTTATGGCATCTAATGGATCAGTAGGAGGCACGGCAATAGAAGCAAGACCAATTATTTCATCCTTACTAGATAACGTTTTATCACGAGGTTGTCTACTATACTTTGAAAAATTAAACTCATGAGGCACACCACCAAAACTGACACCGACAGTTTGTTTTTCACAATCTATCTTAGCGTTGATGATGCTCAAGAAAGGTCTACCAAAGATAATGGGACAAAAGTCATCTTGTGGGGAACCAAGGACTAGAATATAAGTAGGGTATTTTACTTTCCCACACAAGACTTCAACATCTCTAACAATCCCAAGTGGTGTGATAGTGTCTCTATTAGCAAGTTTAATAGTAACATCAATGTCTTCCATTTCAGCAGGTGCTATTTCATCCATAATTTCTTGGTATAAGGTAAAAGGAATAGCACTCACACTAGCACCCAAATCACATAAACCATGATAGCAATGATCTCCTTTTTTAACTGAGACAACAAGCATGCCTTCTATGGGTCTATGTTTATCTTTTTCATCGGGTTTAGCAATTCTAGCAGCTTCATCACACAAGTAGATAACATGCCCATCAATATTTTCTACCAAGAGATCTTTAACCATAGCAACACTAGGTTCTATTTGTTCAGGGGGTTTAGGTGCTCTTATATTACTCTTACGAACCACAGTTGATACCTTAGCATGTTCCTTTATCCTAACATGGAAAGGGGTTTTTCAATGTAAGCGGTAGGCACAACTGGATCAACATTGTAAATGATGGTTTAATCTTTAGCTATGACCGGTTCTTTAGTTTCTTATTTAATAAGGGGATGATATTTAAACCACTTCTCCTTAGGGAGATCAACGTGAGTAGCAAATGCTTCGTAGAAAGAGGCTACTATCTCAGAGTCAAGTCCATATTTCGTGCTAAACTTGTGAAAAGTATCGGTATTCATAAAAGATTTAACACAATCAAACTCAAGCTTTATACCTAACTCATTACCTTCGTCGAGTTCCCAATCTCCAGAGTTGCGTTTAATTCTTTCTAAGAGATCCCACTTGAATTCAATAGTCTTTTTCATATAAGAACCAGCACAAGAAGTATCGAGCATGGATTGATCATTATGAGAAAGCCGAGCATAAAAATTCTGAATGATAAATTCTCTCGGGATGTCATGATTGGGGCATGAATATAACATTGACTTAAGCCTCCCCCAAGCTAGAGCGATGCTTTCTCCTTCACGAGGCCAAAAATTATATATATAATTCCGATCACGATGAACTAGATGCATGGGATAAAACTTTTGGTGGAATTCCAATTGCAAACGATTCCAGTTCCATGATCCAATATCATCACATAGCCTATACCACATCAATGCTTTTCACTGCAAAGATAAAGGGAAAAGCTTCTTCTTAACTTCATCTCCAGGTAAACCTGCAAGCTTAAATAATCCACAAATTTCGTTCACATATAATAGGTGCATATCAGGATGTTTAGTTCCATCTCCTGCATAAGGTTTAACAAGCAGTCGTTCTACCTTACCCGAAGGAATTTCATAACCAATATTTTCAGTAGGTGCAGCAAGTTTAGGGGCAACTAATTGTGGTTCCGGTCAAGGTGAAGATACCCCGAACAAACCCCTCAAAGGATTGTTTTCCATAGTAGCAAGTAGCAATAAATTTCAGCACGTAGTATAAGTTTTTCCTTACCGATTTCCACTTACCAAGAACGCTTCACTCCCCGACAACGGCGCCAGAAAAGAGTCTTGATGACCCACAAGTATAGGGGGTCAATCGTAGTCCTTTTGATAAGTAAGAGTGTCGAACCCAACGAGGAGCAGAAGGAAATGACAAGCGGTTTTCAGCAAGGTAACTTCTGCAAGCACTGAAATTGTAGGTAACAGATAGTTTGATAGCAAGATAATTGGTAGCAAGCAAGTAATGGTAATGGTAAATAAGTTGCAGCAAGGTAGCCCAATCCTTTTGTGGCAAAGGACAGGCCAGAACAATCTCTAATAATAAGCAAAGTGTTCTTGAGGGTACACGGGAATTTCATCTAGTCACTTTCATCATGTTGTTTGATTTGTGTTCGCTACTTTGATAATTTGATATGTGGGTGGACCGGTGCTTGGGTGTTGTTCTTACTTGAACAACCTTCCACTTATGATTAACCCCCTCGCAAGCATCCGCAACTACGAGAAAAGTATTAAGATAAAATCTAACCATAGCATTAAACGTTTGGATCCAAATCAGCCCCTTACGAAGTAGCGCATAAACTAGGGTTTAAGCTTCTGTCACTCTAGCAACCCATCATCTAATAACTACTCCACAATGCATTCCCTTAGGCCCATGAATGGTGAAGTGTCATGTATTCGACGTTCACATGACACCACTAAGGGAATCACAACATACATATAATCAAAATACCGAACACATATCAAATTCACATGATTACTTGCAACATGACTTCTCCCGTGACCTCAAGAACAAAGGTAACTACTCACAAATAATAAACATGCTATAGATCAGAGAGGTGTTGAATAGCATAATGGATCTGAACATATAATCTTCCACCAAATAAACCATATAGTAATCAACTACACAAGGTAATCAACACTACTAGTCACCCACAAGTACCAATCTGAGGTTCCGATGCAAAGATTGAACACAAGAGATGAACTAGGGTTTGAGAGGAGATGGTGCTGTTGAAGATGTTGATGAAGATTGGCCTCCCAAAGATGAGAGGGGTGTTGGTGATGAAGATGGCTTCAATTTCTCCCTCCGGGAGGGAAGTTCCCCCGGCGGAATCGCTTCGCCGGAGGGCAAAAGTGCTCCTGCCCAAGTCCCGCCTCAAGACGACGGCGTTCCATCCCGAAAGTCCTCCTATGATCTTTTCTAGGTCAAAAGGGATAATATACCAGAAGATGGGCACCGGAGGTGGGCCGAGGAGGGCACAACCCACCAGTGCGCGCCCAGTGGGGCCTGGCGCGCCCTGGTGTCTTGTGCCCACCAGGGTGGCCCCATCCGGTAGTTCTTTGCTCCAGTATTCTTTATTAATTCCAAAAATAATCCCCGTAAAGTTTCAGGTTCATTGGAGTTGTGCAGAATAGGTATCTCTGATGTGCTTTTTCGGGTCCAGAATTCCAGCTGCCGGTATTCTCCCTCTTTGTGCAAACCTTGCATATTATGAGAGAAAAGGCATTATAATCACTCCCTAAAGCATTATTATTCAACAAAACATAATAAATAACAGTAGGAAATCATGATGCAAAATGGACGTATCAGTCAGTTAGATGTCATGTTTACTTTTATTAATGGTGATGCTCATCCTAAGTGAATCTGTTCAGGGCTACCAGTTAACTGAATCTAGAGAGGGCTGCCAGTTAACTGAATGTTACCACTTAACTGAATTTGTTCTGTGCTACAAGTTACCTGAATTTTATAGCCAACTGAATTTGCAAGCTAACTGAATTTGTCCGCATTTGTACAGCTGATAGCATTTCTGCATTTAACTGAATTTGTCTGCATTTGTAAAGTTGATAGCATTCTTTATTTATTTCCCAAAATTTGTATGCAGGACCTAAGTGTAGCTATGTGGAGTGGGTTGACCCTGAGTGGCCTGCCCCTTTGAAGATGAGTCTAGATAGGATCTGGGGCATGTATGATGAGGAGAACAGTATGAGGCTAAGGCAAAATGTTGTTAATGCTGAAGAAGTGATGAAGATCAAGGGAGAGAAGGAACATGTGGAGAAAGATATGAGGTTCTTCAAAGTTGATTTTGCTTAGATGGTTGATGAGATGGAGCGGGCATTGACCCAACTAGGCAATACTCAGCTTGCTCTTCATGACCTAAAAAGGGAGCGTGAGAAGAGGAGCATTTCTGACAAATCTGCCACAAACATCCATCAGGTGGTCAGAGCTAAGCCAGACAAAGAGATAGACCTGATGAAGCAGGAGAGGGAAACATTCATGGAAGAGAGGGATCTGATGAAGCTTCAGAGGGACAAATTCATGCTTGAGAGGGATCAATTAAAGCAGGAGAAAAAGAAGTTGGAGTACATGATTGGCGATCTCTTCAACCATAAGGAGGAGACCAAGGGCAAGATAAGGAAGATCCAGGAATTCCTGGATGAAATTGAGTGATGAAGTATTTGTAGTAGTTTCTGCACTGAGGGATTTGAAGTAATGCTTCCATTTTACTGATGTCATGTGTGTTTGTTAACTGAATTTCTCTAGTTAAGTCAATTACTGAATTTGTTTTACTGCTAAAAGTTTACTGAATTTGTTGCAGCTAAAAAACTTAAGTGAATCTGGTTCATTGCTGCTACTTACTGAATTTTAGACAGTGCCTAAAGTTAATTGAATCTTGTTCAGTGCTTCTAGTGTACTAAGTTTTTGACAGTGAACATAGTTAACTCAATTTTCTTCAGTGCTTCTAGATCACTGAATTTTATACAGTGCTGCTAGTTAACTGAACTTTTGACAGTGCCTAAAGTTAACTGAATTTTTGCACTGTGTTGCAAGTTAACTGAATTTTATTCAGTCCATGTCTACACATTGTTGCAGCAACACACCTAAAGCACACACCTTCACACATGACATGCAGCCGCAGCAAATGTAGTTACTTACACAACAGCAAAGCAATGCAGTACTAGCAACACATCATATCAGCAAAGCAATGCATCTCAACAAAGCATCATATCAGCAAAGCAACATAGGTTGTGCACATCATATGAAATCAAACAAAGCTTGTTCACATCATAATATAAGTTGTTTACTTATAACAACAAACGAAAGGTGGTTCCAGCAGCATACAACTTAACACATAACTTATATGCTAAAATTTGTAGCTAATTCAACATACCTACCTAAGCTTCTTGTCATCTCCCTGCTGCTGTTGCATCTTCAGCTGCATCTTCACTTCTTCAAAAGCATCGGACGCTCAGAGCGGCGCACCTGCCCTGCAATGGGCTTCTTGAGGGCCTTCTTCCTCTTCTTCATGCCAGCTGGATCCGCCTGCGCTTCTAGCTTGATGATGTCAGCCACCTCTGGCAGTAGCTCAGCATCGATTGGGTGGTTCTGATCACCATCCTTGGCTCGATGATGGGTGACGGTGTCCTGGACTAGGGGGTACTCACCACGTCGTCTCCCGACCAGTAGCTCGGGCCGAGGACCCCCAGGGCGATTCACTAATGGGCCAGTTCGGAGAGCCCATGATGCATACAAGGGAGATTCCACAAGACTTGGCGCACAAGACAAGGACTCCTCTAAACCCTAGGCCTACGGTGCATTATATAAACCGAGGCCAGGCTAGTTAATAGACAATCTCAATCTCATATTCATTACAACAATCTCGTGGTAGATACCTGTACTATGTACTATCCCCATATCAATATAATCAAAAGCAGGACGTAGGGTATTATCTCCTTCAGAGAGCCCGAACCTGGGTAAAATCCTGTGTCCATGTTATCATCGCTCCAAGACGCCTAGCTTAGGACCCCTACTACGAGATATGCCGGATTCAAAACCGACATTGGTGCTTTCATTGAGAGCCTGCTGGGTAGTCGCCGCGGTGCGATGGGAATTCAGATCGGCTCCATCGCGATCTACGCGTCGGAACCGAGCTACATCATAAACGTCGGCATCTTCGTCGCCGGCTTGACTAGTCACCTCGGCTAGGCCGAGGACTACGCGCCACGTCAGATCATGTAGATCGGACGGGTGTCTTCATCAACATCAACTCCAATCTCAACCAAGATCATGGAAGAATCCTCCATGGTTCTCTGGGGCTCAACGTCAACATTGCCCTCGCGTGATCATGCAGTTTTTTCTGGACAGCGAATTCGTGTTCGTCGTCCTCGCCTCCTCGAGTGTCGCTTTGACGATTGCTTCAGTGGAATTGTGCGGAATTGAGTCTAGAACAACCCTGCAAAATTTCATCGCGTTCCGGTGGAGGAATCTCCGGCGATCTACAATATACCGGAGCCCTGTCAAATCTGGACGTGAATCTAGACGACTTTAGGATGAGGAGTCCAGCGCCCAGTTCGTTCATCCTTTGGAAGATCCAACCGTTTATCCGCTGCGGAATTCCTACATCGACAACCCTTCAAAATTTCAGATCGATCCGACTGTTCAAACTCCGGGAACGGCCCGATAAGTGCGTCAATTTTCGGATCTGTTTCCTGCGCGAAAACGAATCCGACCCGAATTCATCTTTCCTCATGAACGGGATATTGGACATCATTCTTAAAGGAGTTTTTTTTCTAGGGTATTGTGTTGTTCTCAAACACGTGCCCACAAATTTTAAGTCTTTTTTGAGGCGATTTTCACCGTCGTGCCAATGTCAAACCGGCCCGACAACATTGCTCCACGGCTGCCGACCTGCGCTAGATCGTCGCTTCGTCGAGACGAGGTCAACCTCTTCAAATTCATCACCGCGGCAAGCCAACCAAGAGTTCGGCAACCCGACCAAGAATTCGGCATCGTCGCCCCACGGATTGCACGGGGCTGGCACTCCGGAATCGCCGCGCGGTCACTTCATCAAGCTGGCATCGACCGCGTCACAATTTTTGACCTGCGTTAGCACCGACGTGCCACCTTTTCTTCATGCCAATAACCACCACGCCGACCTGCTTTAACACGCCGGCTGACATGGAGGCTCCAGCATCTCTCTGCCGGCTAGACCAGGGGCTTCTCCATCTCTTCATCAAGCTGCTCTGGGGACTTCGGCGTCACCAGCCGACCACTTTCATCACCTCAGCTGGACCTGGGGCTTCGCGTCATCACATCAACCGTGTTGCATCACCACTTCATCAAGCCAAGCTTTTCGCTCGGGCACCTCGGGACCGGCTTGGGGGCTGGGACCACGACCCGCCGCAAGCTCGGACCACGTCATCAACACCCATCACATTAATCAGCTAAGTCGCTTTCATGCTCAACTTTTTTCAATTGTCAATTTTTGTTCGGTTCGACTAAGCATTATATTTATGTTAAATAAAAAAGTTTGTTTGTTAAAAACACTTCATTTTCCCATGATAACTGGGGGCTTCGCCGTCACGCTGCCGAACTACTCTTTCTCCTCGACTGGACCTGGGGCTTCGCGTCATCACATCGACCGTGTTGCATCGCCACGTCTCAACCGGAGCTCTTCGCTCGATTACCTCAGGCTTGGGGGCTGGGACCTCGGCCAGGCCGAGGACTACGTCTCCATCCCGCCACAACCCCGGACTGCACCGAGGACATTAACAAGCTAAGTCGTTTTCGTGCTCAGCTCTCTTTGAAATTTTATTTTTTGTTCGGTTCAACCAAACATTATATTTTTTGTTAAACAACAAAAATTTGTTTGTTAAAAACTTTGTTTGTTAAAAATTTCTTTACCCGATTTAACCGGGGGCTCTTTAATTTGTATGAGCTGTTTTATAATAAATATGTTTTCTTCTTGGTCGTTGCAAAGTCTTTTTCTACTACTCCTTTTTCCGACACTAGTGTGTGGTCAATAGTCGGATAGCCTGGTTTCTTTCTAAAGCCGCTCGAGTTTAGTTCGCTAAACAGGTCTCGGAGAAATACTCCGCCTTCGGGATATGGGTGTTGAAGCCAAAGGCTGGCCCGCTTGGAGCCCGGAGATCGCATGTATCATGTTAAAGCACGACCGAAGCACATATTAATTTTAAGACCAGTTTCGGATTGGCACAATTTTCTTTTATCTAAAACATAAAGTTTTTTGCATAAATTTTTGTTTTTTCTGAGCATAACTCTCGCAGTACACTTTTAAAGCATCGGCAATATCAACGGGGGGCTGCGACTAGAGCCGAACCCACCAAAAGCCAAGGCACTCCGAGGAGTCCTCGGCAAAACGTTCTCGGATATTGCTTTATATGCACCAGTTTCGAATTGTGTCTTTGGTCAATAGTTGGGTTGCCCGGCTCCTGTGCTTGCCTCCTACGTTCCGCTTTGTTCAGCTAGGAGTGCAAAGGGAGAACCACTGCGATTGTACTTCCGGTTTATCTGGTCAAGTACCTCAGTGGAGAAAGTCGAAAACTGACTGTCACAATGAGCATAAACTGGTCGGCGATCCGATGACCGTATTAAACAACGGGCCTTTCATAAAATTGGCCGGAGTGTTAACGACTTGACCTCGGCTGACGCCGAACACTAACCGGGGGCTAGTAACTGGCCTCCCAAACTTTAAGCTCCCATGACTAAGTGAAAGTTATAAAGCCTAGATATCTGATTGCCTCGTTTCCACTAACACAACCGCCTCCGGGCACCGAGACGTCGGCTATGGGTTGTCTTGTTACCGCGGAAACACCCTGCATAGCATCTACAAAGGGGTAGAAGCCGACGATGGGCCACTCTCAAATGATAAACGGTCACAAAGGAGTCAAAATAGCATATACACTACAGGAATCAGGTTCTTTGCCGTCTGCCATGGCAGACGGCAAAGGCACAACAACGGACGGCAAAATTTTGGGCCGAATAAACTCCGGCAAAGAGGTCCTTTGCCGTCTGTTTTAAATCGGCGGACGGCAAAGACTTTGCCGTCAGCCAAAGTGCGTCTTTGCCATGGGTGAGAGATACACAGACGGCAAAGAGATTGGTAAAATATTAAAAAAAATTGCAGCTATTAGCTACACCGCCGCTGCTTGCACCTCGCTGGAGTAGCTCGCCGGAGCCCCACGGCCGTCGCCATGCCCTGCTGCTATTCAAGGAGGACGTCGTCCCCTGCTGCTAGTGCTGTTGTTCGTGGAGGACGCTGGCTCTTCGAGGATCGACTCAAGTAGGACGACGACGACGTTCATGGCGACCGGCTGTTCGAGGCTCGGGCGAGGTGGACGCCGGTGACGTCCATGGCGACCAACTGTTCGAGGCTTGGGGCGCAGAAGACGCCGGCGACGTCCATGGCGAGCGGCTGTTCGAGGCAGGGGCGAGGAGGATGCTCGAGCTCGGGGAGAGGAGACCGGTGACGGGGTCCATGGAGACCGGCGGCGGCGACGCTCGAACTCGGCTGCTGTTCTTGGAGGACGCCGGCGACGTCCTCAAGCTTGGCAGAGGAACACGCGGAGAGAGGGAAAAAATGGGATAAGAGCACGGGGAGAGAGGTAGAGCACCGGGGAGGGGGGCGGGGGCGGAGCAAAGGCCGGCAGCGAGTGGCGGAGCGGTGGCCGGAGGCGAGTGGCGGCGCGGCTGCTAGGCGGTGTGGTCAGCCGCGACCATGAGGCAGGAGTGCCCTCCTGGCCCGATGCGCTAAGTGGGATGGTGCGTGTACAGGCATCACGTGGGGTGGGGTGGATCGTGCGTGGTGGGGATTGCTCCCTGCCACGTCACTGATCCGTGTGAGGTATGGTTGGACCAATAGGAAATAAGCATAACTTTTGTGTTTGTTTGCCCCATTTATTTGGATGAAATGATTATTTTAAAAGTTAGTAAATTTTCTCAAAAAATTTCCACACATTCTAGGAATCATAAACCAACAACACGTTAAATTTCACATTGTTTAGACCTTGTTTGCATTTTCTAAAAATTAAAAAACGGGCAAATCCAATGTTGATTGAAAACATTCTTTGCCATGAGCCAAATAAAAATGGACGGCAAAGAAAGTATTTGCCGTCTGCCAAACTAAAAGCAGACGGCAAAGCCAGTCTTTGCCATGAGGTAAAAAAAAGCAGACGGCAAAGCCAGTCTTTGCCATGAGGTAAAAAAAAGCAGACGGCAAAGCCAGTCTTTGCCATGAGGTAAAAAAAAGCAGACGGCAAAGCCAATCTTTGCCATGAGGTAAAAAAAAGCAGACGGCAAAGCCACCCTTTGTCGTCTGCCATGCCTTTGTCGTCTGTTTTTGACAAGCTGATGGCAAAGGCCTTCTTTGCCGTCTGCCAGCATACGACAAAGACCTGGCAGACGGCAAATGTTCTGATTCCAGTAGTGATAGCATAAAAGCATTTGTATTCAATATACGAGTGTTGCCTTCCGTAATCATCGTTATGAAGCCATAAATATGCATCAATTGACTTAAGATTTTGGCCAAGCTGGGTTGCCTGGCTCTTGTGCTTATCCCCTACGTTCCCGATTGTTCGGCTAGGGGGTAAAGGGAGCACCTCTGCGATTGTTACTTCTGGGTCATCCGTGTTAGTACCTCAGACTGGGTGAAGCCGAAAGCTAGCCATCTTAAGAATATAATTGGTCGGCAACGACGGAAGTGAAAATTTAGGTTCAATAAGGACCACAGAGTTCGGAAACTTTCCCCAAACTAAATCCTCAATATTTTCCTCCCACATTGATCGGAGTTGAGGTTTCACGATCATGGTCAACATGATAGCCTGGGAAAAGGAACTATTTTTCCCAAAAGATGTTTCTTACGTTAAATAGTAATATAATATATCTCTTCGCGTACCTTTGTTTATAAAACAGTATGGCCGGATTGCCTTGTTTGCCGTAAATCTTTGCCCTCATAAAGGCTTTATAAAGTAGGACAAACACTCCTCGGCTACTGGCCGAGGAGGTTGAAGCCGATGGTCGGTCAACAAAGTCTTGTACAATGCGGATCCGAGCATTAATTATGTAAAGTACTTGGATACATAGAATCATTACACATAAATTGTGTCAAACGTAACAAAGTTTGTGTCACATAAATATCGATCCTTAATTCGACCACCCGTGCCCATATTAAGGCTCGGGGGCTACTGCACTGCCTATTCAATGCAGCAAATTCAAAGTGCAATACTGTTTCCATAGAGAATCGATCCTCGGGTTGGTCAGCCGCACCCGACCTGAGTCTGGGAAACTAGGCGCACCGCATTTCTGTTCCTAAGTATGCTGCCGAGCAAGGACTTGATCCTTAGGCCAATTTTGCAAATCGACCTAAGTCTCAGGGGCTACTGGGATTAGTGGTTTTCTTTTATCCTTCAGGTGCGTCATGGGTTTTAGACCGACACGCACCTTGCGGGCTTCTGGCTATATATCTCGACAGAGAATAAATTGCATCAATCGAAAATATCCACAAAAAATCAGCCTACGGTCGGGGTGGTGCACCACCTCGGAAGTAGTCCGGCATAAAGCTCGGTCACAAGTGGCTGGCTCCATAGAGGGCATTTCCGGCATTAAGCTCGATTGAATTCCTTCATTTTTTAAAAAGACCGAGGTAATTTATGAGACCTCGTACCCTGATCATCGTTGGAGCTCGAATGCAGTCCTGCGTTGGAGCTCGGAAGCAGTCCGACATAAAGCTCGGATGCGAATGGCTGGCTCCATAAAATTCTATTCCAGCATTTAAGCTCGGATTGACTCCTTCAAATTTTCAGAGACCGAGGTAATCTATGACACCTCGGATGCCAACCAGCATTGGAGCTCGGACGCAGACCGGCATTGGAGCTCGGCTGCAAAAAGATACCTCGGATGCAGCTCGGCGTTGGAGCTCGGACGCAAGAGGACACCGCCACACGGGAAGCACTTAAAACCCGAGATGTGGCATAAAAAATAACAAGGCATTGATAATGGCCGAAAACTTAAAGGGGCTCCTCGGATGCCCGTCGTGTGAACTCTTCAGATACACCTCGGCGATCCTCAAGATCGGAGATGGGAAGATTTGTTGAACCAGTTTTCAAGACCGACGGCTGAAGATGAAGAATAGTTCGGAAGAACCGAGGAGCGTCCCCAACTTGAAGACCGGTTCAGGGGGCTACTGACGGTGTCCTGGACTAGGGGGTACTTACCACGTCGTCTCCCGACCAGTAGGTCGGGCCGAGGACCCCTAGGGCGATTCACTAATGGGCCAGTTCGGAGAGCCCATGATGCATACAAGGGAGATTCCACAAGACTTGGCGCACAAGACAAGGACTCCTCTAAACCCTAGGCCTACGGTGCATTATATAAACCGAGGCCAGGCTAGTCAATAGACAATCTCAATCTCATATTCATTACAACAATCTCGTGGTAGATACCTGTACTATGTACTATCCCCATATCAATATAATCAAAAGCAGGACTTAGGGTATTATCTCCTTGAGAGAGCCCGAACCTGGGTAAAATCCTGTGTCCATGTTACCATCGCTCCAAGACGCCTAGCTTAGGACCCCTACTACGAGATATGCCGGATTCAGAACCGACAATGGGGGCCACCATCTGCACCTCGCCCGACTTGTCGTCGTCTGAGATGACAAGTACCTCCTCGACCTGCAAGACCGCATCGTGCCCTCCCGGTTGGAAGACTCGTCGCCGGAGCTCCCGTTGGATAGGAGGACCGCAGGATTAGCGTGGTCTTAGTACATTGTGTTCACTGCAGCTGGGAGGGCAACGTCCACCTCGGCGGCATGCGCCGTCCTTGATTCGACGCGGGTGGGATCCGTCTCCCGAGGCGACAAGGTGGCGGACCGGTACATCCACCATCTGGCTCGCTGCTTCGGGTCGTCGGAGCGCTGCACCTCGCACATCGCCCACAGGAGGACGGCGAACGGAGGGACACCGTACCCATTGGGGAAGGCACGACGCTTCTCATCGTCGGTCATCTGCTTGATGAGGCCCCTAGAGTGATTGCGCATCATCTGCACGCTAGGGAACCGCCCTGCAATCTCCCATAGCTGCGCACGGATCTCCTGCTGATCGCCGGCCAGGTCTTCGATCACCTGCTGCCACCCAAGGCTCTTGTCCATGGCGTTGGGGGTGGCGTTGAGCTCACCGGCGAGGTTTTTTTTACTGTAGATTGCGGGGAACGGGGAGCAGTAGAGCCGAGGTGACGCGACTAGAGAGGGGAGGGGAGTGGACTAGAGAGTGGGCAGGGCAGCGAGCGGTGGGTGGGCACGTTTTATTGCCCTAGAACAACAAACGCCACGTAGCTACCTTTCGGGTCGGAGCAACAGACCGCACCCAACATGTTCGCGAGCCCACCACTGCTACTACTACCAAGCGACCTCGTCAGTTGCCTCTGTTCCGGGCGTCGCTGCAGTTTCCTCCGCCTCCTCTGCCTCTCTCAGTCAAACCACCAGATCCAGATTGAGCTGAGCGATAGCGATGTCGGCCAGGGAGGATCAGATAGCGGCACTGGCGGGTGGCGACGAGGAGAAGCTGGGGCGGCTCCGGGAGATCGATTTCTGGTTCCCACGCAAGGAACATCTCAACAACGCGGCGTTAGTGGTCAAAAATAAGTTGCGCGGCGACGAACTGCTGCGCTGCTTCCCTAGATCCCAGCCGCAGCCGGCCATGGAGGTGATTCTATGGGCGATGATGGAGGCCGAGTCCCCGGATCCGATGAAGAGGACCAAGTGGAAGCTCTTCAAGTTGATGCGATATCCGGTAGATCCGCTCAGACAGGCACCGCCACCGGAGGTGGAAGTGCCAATGGGTCTCCCAACCCAGGGCTCGGTGGGTATGCCTATCGAGATCGTAGACGACGACATCGATGCGACGATGGAGGTGACGCCGGTGAGGAATAAGAAATCGAAGGCGCGGGTCTCCTCCCTTCCAAGGAGGTCCCCGCGTTTCCCAAGGCGTTCCTCGCGGCTGCTGGCCCTCTCCAGCCAGCAGTAGGATTATCTTCGGCTGGCTCCGTCGTCGGTCTACGGTAAATTCTCAAACCCTAACAAATACTTGAATGATACTACTCTGTTTACTGCAGATGCTTGAACAAAATGGAAAATTCAGAGGAAAAAGTTGCTTTGCTGATATGATGTGCTTGCAGTACTGTATTGCTTTGCTTCTGTGTAACTAGCTACATTTGCTATAGTTGCATGTCATGTGTGTATGTGCGTTATTGCAGTTGCATGGCATGTGTGTAGGTCTGTTGCTGCGACAATAAAATTCAGTAAACTTGCAACACAGTGCGAAAATTCAGTTAACTTTACGCACATCAGTAATTCAGTTCACTTTGGGGGTAAACTAGCAGCACCGTATAAAATTTAGTTTAGAAACACACTGAACAAAATTTAGTTAACTATGTTCACTGTAAAAAATTAAGTGAACTAGAAGCATAGTACAAAATTGAGTTATCTATGTTTCTACAACTTGATTGATGCCAATAGACAGATAGAGTCCCCCCTACTGATGTTTTGAGAGATTGAAGGTGGGATTGGAAAAGTATATACTGATTTTAGGGGGAATTTACCCCCAATTCATGCATATACCAAGACAATGTGCTTAGGGATGCATTTAGAATTGGTTTTTTCCCTACCATCCCAAGTGTATATCAGGATGATTATGTTGATTTTAGGGGAATTGAAATCCTTGTCCATCCTGTAGTTGTCACACCAAAAGTGATATATACTAATCAAAATTGTTTGCCATTGCATCTTGGCATTGTCTATCTTGCAGATAAAGGAGCCAGAAAAAATAATGCTGCTGCTGGATGTGGATTGGCTGTTCTTTCCTTGCTCCATGGTCCTGGCTTCCTCTCTGTATCTAGCAGCATCATTTGTTCATATACATCTACTTAAGTATATCTAGTTATTTGTTAGACTTTGCTTTTGCTAGGTGTAGCTGGTTTGCTTGTGGTAGCAGCTGGTTTCCTACTTATCTGTCCATCTGAAAGTTGATGCTGCTGGTACTAGTACATGCTAGTTCTTAGTTGTCAATTTGGTGCTTGTAGTTTCAAAGACACTGTGGTTTCTAGTAATGGAAATCGGGAGGGCGTAAAAGCCCCTCTTTAGCTAAAAAAAAGTAGATACCCAGTTCTTGAATATGCCTAGTCCACAATAACTAATTCCAGTCCAGCGCAGGAGTGATTATAGAACACACACAAGTGTTCTACTCTTCTTCCTGCTCTACATTTCTGCACATGATAGCAGAGAAGGTAACTTAATGAATGATAAGGTTTAAAATAATTTGACAATGCATATAAACACTTACTTCTGATTAAGTTTGCATTTCGTGCTACGTTTTGTGTGTCCTAGCAGTTTGCAAGCGCCGCACCGGGTTTTTACCTCATCGTACGAAAGTGGTCTACCATTTTTTGACACAGGGTGCTTCTCATCTACCTTTGTTGCACCTTTGTTGGATACTTTCATAGGATCTTGAACTGCAATCACGTTGCCTTCACCATCATCTACATATTCAATTGCACACTTACTGAGATCACATGTTTTCTTACTGAAATTTTCCTGTAGCAGATCCTACTCATGGCTCTTAGCTATGACGGCCTTCAAACTATCCTGTAACTGATCCCACAAAGATGGGTGTTTGCATGCCGCATTCATAGTTTCTGACGCTAACACCCTGACCTGGCTATATTTCATTCTTTCCCCTTCCCCAGTCCAACCAAATCCTAACAAATCGCTTGTGCGCCTCGCGGGAAGTCGCAACCTTGCTTCTTTCGCGAACCAAACAAGAACTAAACACTTTGGTATTTCAGATATATTCATGTACTTAACTACATGGAATATGTGCTTGCAAGGTAGACCCTTTCGAATCATTCTTCTACAGCTGCACCTTATAGTTTCTGCGGACTTTACTGGTGTATACCCCACCCAAAAATGGCTCTGCCGGTTATTCTTCCAGCACACGATGAACTGCTGTGAATCGTCTCTGACCATTCTTTCTACAATCTCCAAGCCGCCAACCTTTCTAAGACCATCTTGCAACATATAGAAGTTTGCTGGAGTGAAGACGTGAGAAGCAGCTACCTCAAGTTCCCCGGAGCTAGTAACTGGCACCGGTTGAGTCTGCGAGGCCGTGCAATCATCTCGCGCCTCGTTCTCACGGATACGTATGACAACATTCTCATAGTGCAAAATCATATCCACCAGGGTCATTTCACCGTCTAGGTGGAGGTGAAGGCATGAGTTCAAACTTTCACTCCTCTGGTTGCTTTTCATGCCAAGCCAAAACCCCTCTGTCAGATAAGCTGCGGCCCACAGTCTTCGTTTCTTATACATCCGTCTCAACCAAGTTACTGTTTTTTCCGACTGCCATCTTTTCGCAAACGCGTGCCATCTCTCCTCAAACGTGGTCGTGGACGTGGTGTAGTACAGAAGAGTTCGGAACTGGTTCAAGGACTTGTGACTGAGGTGAATCTTCATATTTTTTTTCTATATGCCATGTACATATACGGTGCCACACATCTGGCAAGACTTCACGAATTGCCCTGATCATCGCAGCATCGGCGTCCGTGATTACACTCTTCGGAAGCTTCTGACACATGGACCTCAAAAAAGTTTGCAGCAACCACACATATGTCTCTTTGGTCTCGTCCGAAACTATGGCACAACCAAAAACAGTAGTCTTCCGGTGATTGTTAAGACCAACAAAAGGTATGAATGGCATACCATAGCGATTCATCTTGTACGTGCTATCAAATACAACCACGTCGTCGAAGTCCTCATAGTCCTGATGAGACTGTGAGTCACACCAGAACATTCTATTCATGTGTCCTTCTTTATCTAGACTGTACTCGAAAAATAAGCTTGGATCCCTCTCTTTCCTACTGGCCATGATGCCTATGGCTGTGGCAACATCTCCTTTTGAAAGCAACTTCCTCTTCTCCCTGGAACAAAGGTTGTATATATCATGCCTCGTAAAACTAACACTGCCATACCATGCATGTTTACTGATGAAGGAATCCATAATAGTGTGAATTCTAATCCCTGCGGCACCCATGGACAATATCTCAGCTTTCTGGTACTCTTTGATTTTTCTGTGGGACCAAAGAAAAGGTACTTCGTCTGGTCTTGCTAATAAATGGCTATGCTTGTCCACAAAACTTCCAACATACCAAACCCCACGCTTTTCGTCGAGCTTCACGGTCAGGTGCGCTTCGCAGTTGCAACGTGACTCGGGTCTGAACCTACGGCTGCGTCCATCCTCGGTTAGCAACCTGTTGCCACGTTACCCTTCTCTGGAACAAATATACCGCCGGTAACGCATATGATGTGACTCTGTTTTTCTATACCTGACCTTATCCTTTCTAATGCTGAAACCATTATCTCTAGCATAGCTGTTGTAGAAAACGAACGCGGCTTCTTCAGACATAAAAGTCATTTCTCTTATCTTCATGAAAATATCCCTCTGATCATCTGCATGCGTACTATCTTGGACATTCTCTTTCCCCTCATCTTCTGTCACCTAAACAATCAAAACATAGCCATGAAAACAATTTTACATGGTTTAACATTACTTCCATACAACATTGATTTCATACATACCTCACTCATGTTGACCGACGACTGCGACTCTCCAGAATCAGGTGCATCTACTGATTCGTCTTCAAGGCCTGTCTCCGCATCGGATTCACCATAGTAGTCGTACGCTTTATGAGATCCTGAAATTAGCTGAAATAATGAACAAAAATACATAATTAGTTATCATATAATATTCCACAAAATATTCAATTTGCATGCCCCAACAAAAAATTCAACTTCCACACCTGACTAATGTAATCTTCATTCGAGACCTCGGAGTTGTTTTCCTCAATATCATCACCCATGTCCATCTATAAATTGTCAATACAAAAATATAATGTTGTTGGATGCCACAAAAAATATTACAACATGATAATGCCACTCACATTAACATCTTCCCCTTCGTTCCCATTCTCTGCCCAATCTCCACGATCTGAATTTTCATCATCTGACCAATCATCTATCCAGTCTTTCAGCAGTTCTCCAAACTCCATATCTACCACGATATCAGTTAAGTCACTGTCCGCCATTTTTTCTACAACAAATAATAAGTATCATCGCATGTTCAAACAATATCAATTATGAAATAGACAAAACATAGCACAGGATTACAAACGTTAAGTAAACTACCCCAACAGAGGGAGTTCAGATCGTGCATAGTACCGATGCCAACGACCTATGACCACCGATGGATACTCCCCCGTCTCCAGAGCGGTCGCCGGCGATAAGGTATTTGAACCCTAGTAAGGAAGATGCCCACGGCACCCGTCTGACCACTTTGGATCGCGAGGAGGAGCACTACCGAAACTAGATTAGTGATAACCTGCGCCGCCGGATACCTAGGTTGGCCGCCGCATCAAATAACGATAGCCGTCATGCACACAACCGACGCTACGTTAACCCTAGACAGAAGAAACCCACTTTAGCCGGCGTCATCACTTTGTAAGACGAGGAGCAGCTCTACCGGAACAAGATTCGCGATCGCATGCGCCTCCCGGTAGCTAGGTTACCCGCTACCACGAAAACGACGACAGTTCGTTCGATGCCGCCACCGCGAGCGAGAGAAATGTGTGTGTGTGGGGGGGGGGGATGTGGTACCTGGGAGCGCTGGAGGTTCACGACGGTGCCGCGCGCGCTGTCTGGCGAGATCGCTGTCGCCGAAGATCTTCATAAAGAACCTCAACTAGGGTACAACGTGAATGATGGAGCTGCATGATTGATGGAGCTGCGTTAATGATGGAGGTGCGTTAATGATTGAGCGGCAGGTCGTACGTGGTCGTGGGGTCGTGGGATCTTTTGTTTCGGGGGAGGGTACTGTACCCATACGGTATGGGTTCTAGGGGTTATACAGGGCTTGGATATGGGTTCTACAGGGCTTGAATTTGGGCTACAGCGGTCCGAACAAAATAAAACTGGCGGGGTCAAGAATACCCCTCCGAAATCGAACGAGGGGGGAGCAGGGAAGCAGGCCTCGGGATTACATGCACATCAAAAACTGCCCGGGCTTGAACCGCGAAGAAATCACTCCGGCCACACCACAATGGGCTTCAGCGTATTGGAGGCATTATCGGCGTAGCGGAGTCTCCCACAACTGATATCAATTTGTATGCTAATATTTTTTGGGTTTAAGCTGCAGAGCATACAGAACCACAACTAAATAGGATCGATGCACCACTGCCAACACTGGTGAACTGATTATTTAGTGCACACTGAGAGGCAACAAGAAGAAAGTACCAAAAAACTGTAAGTATAGAACATACAAGAAAGTAAGTAAACCAATCCAGGCTTTACGTATAACGTCTTTGGTCAAAGTAGCCGTCATATGAATAGAAAATCAAATGAAACTTACGTGCTTCCTCCTCTTGGTTCCAATCATCATCGTCATCAAACTTGATATTCTGCAGTGTGCGGCCTTGTGAGTCATATTTACAATATGAAAGACAAAGAAATGATGCATCACTGGTCTATCATTTCATAATGGGTACCCTTTCATATTTGTCCATGTGAAGGAACACACACATCATACAATTTCGCCAAAATCATGAGCCTTTTAAAACACTTTTTCCTACCACAAAGAATACCTCAATGCATAAAGATTTGAAGTACTAACCTGTTTATAATTGTCATCCAACTTTCTTCCTCATCCACTTCCTGCTTTCCTTATATCACCGACCTTTTCGATCTTATCCTCTCCATACTATTAAGTACCCAATCTCTATAAGCACAGTGGCGTAAGCATAATCTCACTATTACCGTAATGTGTAATGTCAAATAGAGTATAAGACTTCAAACCAGTAATATTGGACGCCCTTATCTTGAACTTGAGAGGAAAAAATATATTAATTGTCTATTGTGCTAAAACCACATAGAAAATAACAGAAAATATATTAATTGTCTTTTTTTCATATAAGGTGTATATATATGCATAGACCAAACATCCGTGCCCTACGATCTAGGTGCTATGGAGCACGTCAGAGTATGGACGTTCATATGCGAGTCCAAATCAATGTTTTAAATAGTCGGCTATAATCTAGCTATATATGTTTGAGCAAGGTGCCGATACATTCTGAAATAGCCGGCTATAGCATCACTATAGCTGATTTGAACGACCGTCGATATTTGGCATAGCCTGTTTTTTTTTTAAACAATGGTCAAAATACCCGAAAAAGCTTGCGCTCCGAACAAGTGTGTCACAATTTTAGCTGACCCTGGTTTGTTTTCTTTTTCATTCTAAGCGTGCACATTCACCATAGTGAACATCATGTAAAATTAAAACCTATGGTTGACATAGATAGAGATAATGTTTTCTTTGCAAAGACTAGCAGATTTCCTAGTGCACCTGTGTCTAGAATTTTGTTAGGGCATGAGCAATATGCCCGTTTTGCTATACTATAAAAAAAACTAGCAACATAATTATTATCATAATAAAAGCAAAGGGAACCATTTAAATCCCATCGCTGCCACGACAATATTATTTACCGAAATTTTACATATCCATAGAGAACCTCTACATGTATCCATTAGTAAAAAATGTTTTTTTAACTTTCAAATAACATTATTGATTTGTTTCTTCCTTTTGCTGAACCTTATTAATTATTTTTTACTTCGTTTTGTCTAGTGCTAGTAAGACAAGCATTTTTTAGCAATTATTCCGTATATGTTTTAGACTTTCATTTAATAACATAGAATATTCCGTATATGTTTTAGACACACATTTTTTAGCAATTTGAATAGATATGTTAGCATATGGTTTTTTGCAGCTTCACATGTTGTCAAATCTTTTTTTTCCCATTTTTTCAAAGCTTTGATCTGCCTCAGTTCATCACAAGTCGCGAAAAAAAATTGCATTCAAGAAAAAACTTCTTTTCGATAGTGCAGACAATGTGCATGAAAGGAGACATGGAGCAAAGATTGACATGGGGCGAAGTTGCTAATGGTGCACCGGCTGAAGGGGAACCGCTCCAGCGCCAGTGACACCGCCACCCCGGCTGCTCCGAGGCAGGGGAGGATTAAGGCCAGTAACTGAACCAACAAGGAGAAAACGTCGACGATGAAGGCCCACACGGCGAGGTGAGCTCTAGATCTCGTTGTTGTCTACGACAGCAGCCATAGTAGCATACAAGTGCATTGCTTGCGTCTTGTTCTCCGGGTGCCATAGTAGCATACAAGTGCATTGCTTGCATCTTGTTCTTCGGGTAAATGCGGTGAAGTGCGTTTGGGGGGGGGGGGGGGGGGGCAAATGCCCCCTGTCCACTTCACAATAGTGTTGACGTTATGCTATACAAAATCATTGTCATTGGCTAGGGCTGGGGATGACATCGTCCATTTTATTTTTACATATGCGTAGAGAACTGCTACATGTATCCATTCTTTAAAAAATGTTTTTTAACTTCCAAATAACATTATTGATTTGTTTCTGCCTTTTGCTGAACCTTATTAATTACTATTTTTTACTTCGTTTTGTCTAATGCTAGTAAGACAATCATTTTTTAGCAAATATTATGTATATGTTTTGGACTTTGTTTTAATAACATAGAACATATAGAAATGCTTTTTTTTACATAAATTCTGGGCTTCCTAGAGCCTGGGAGGCAAAACGGGGTTTTCAAACCTTTTGAGAGATTAACGAACGGAGGAGATTGCGGTACAGCAAAATTAAAACATCCAACGTCGAGCCTTCCATATGTAGGTCCCACTCTCCGTCGGACCCCTCCACCTTTTTCAAACCGAGTCTTCTACGGAAAGACTCTGCCAGTACAGCAGTACACCACTCTATATCCACTTCAGCTTCACACAGGAGTTCTCACCAGACACGCACTCTGGTAAAAAAAAACGAAAACAAAAATTCGCTTACTCTCTTCACCTCAGCCACCCAGCATGTGTGGACTAGAAATATGAAAATGGACTAATCATTAATTTCATTACTTGGCGGTGTGCTTAAAAAATATCTATGGTTCTGTCAGGTGTGCGTTTGGCAGAGAGGGGCATGCTGGCATCACATGCTAGCCGAAGTGTACGTCGGAACACTATCAGGGCTGTTCAGAGTGCTAGATTCCCTACCTAATGTAGCTTCCTTTCTGCCTGAATACACGCTGCAAGGCAGTGACACGGGGGGACAGGACGCTAGAATACGGGGGAAGCTCGGATCCCCATAGTACACCAACGGCCAGGATAAAGGCCTACCTGATGCTCCGCCTCCATTGGCATTTTCCGGGTGACAGGCATACACACCCTCTTCATTACTGCATGGCAACCGAGCTCGACGCACGCACAGGAAATTAGCACCGTCGGCTAACGGCTCTATAATAGCATGTTCATCCTTGTTCATGTCCATTTCGATCTACTCATCTTCTCCGGTTCGCCTCACACCTCTCATGCCCAGATCCAAAGCCTCCCAGCGATGTGTCGTGACAGCTCCTGCTGCCACCGCTGGCTCATGCCTCCCCTAACCTCCTCCTCCTCCTCCTCCTCCTCCTCCTCCTCCTCTTTCTTTAGTCAAGGGACTCGTCGCACCAATATTGGAACTCATTTCCTAATTTCAACAAAAGATAAAGTAAAACAAATATCTACTAGGCTTACGACACAAGGAGGAAAGACCAAAAGGAAAAAAAAAACCCGAAATATTCAGTACAACCATCAACAACAAACAACAACAAAGCCTTTAGTCCCAAACAAGTTGTAATAGGCTAGAGTTGAAACACATAAGATCTCGTAACCGCCTCATAGTTCCAACACATGGATAGCAAGCTTCCACGTACCCTTATCCATGGCTAGTTCTCTTGTGATACTACAGACCTTCAGAACTCTCTTTACAAACTCCTCTCATTTCCTCTCCTAACATTATCAGTACGCTTTAGCCATCCGATATGCACTAGCATTTCTGTAGACCTGCGCAAAATATGCCCGAACCATCTCAGACGATGTTGGACAAGCTTCTCTTCAATCGGTGCTAGCCCAACTCTTTCTCGTATATCATTATTCCAGACTCGTCCTTTCTTGTGTGGCCACACATCCATGTCGTATATTCAGCTCAATCATCAATTCGTAAAATCACTATGACAGTAAAACATAAGTTTTTTTACAGAAACATTTTCATTACTCATGATTGTTACATCATTAATTAAAAAAGCACATTGCTATTTACCTGGATTATCCATCAGCTTTCAAGGGGAGGTAAATTTGGTTTCCCTAGCAAGCTCATGGGCCACAACATTTGCTTCTCAAGGAAAATTTTCAATCTTCAAAAGAAATCTTGAAGAACTCTGTGGGTATATGGTAGCAGTCCTCATGAATCAAGTTAGTATACCTTGCATGAAGTCACTGCCTTCTTCGTCCAAAATGTCAATGTCTTGACTCCTACTATATATGTTGCTAGTACCATCAGCAGTGATTTGAACCTCCATACTTTCATGTGGTTAGCCACAAAATGAAACATAACCACGTTATGTAAATAGACAAGTGTGTGCCAAAACTGAAAAATCAACTAGACCTAGTCGACCAAGATTAATCCACACGATACAATATATGTAACTAATTTAGGTATGGTAGTAAATCAATCACATTGTATTCATTGTTTATTTGCTAATATGAAAGTACCGCAGACCCCTTGTAGACTACAAATTGTTGTATTATTAGTAATATACCCAATAATCTATTTTTCGCACTATTAAGTATATATTGAAGTCTCGTCATCGGAATAATCTATCAATTTTTGTTTCACCTGGATCGGATTGGCTTCAATCAGATCGCATTGTACTGGATAATCCCCATGAAATCAAGTGAACTGCGGACCCTCGCTGACTCTTCGGCCGTCAACGCCGGTAGCTTGGAACATCAGTTACACTTGTTTTAGGTGCAGATCCAACATCAGATACACTTGTTTCTTCATTTGATTATCTAAATAGAGGTAAGAGTTTGATCAGAAAATTCTCAAACCGTCATAGCATAACATCAAACAGGATGTGGGCGGATGCTCATGAACAGGGCTCACGGAATTTGGGAAAATAAATATTGATTGTTAGTGATGAAAATAGTAAATAAAGAAATATTGTTTGTTAGTGATGAAAACACTAAAGAAAGAATCAAGAAAGTACTTTGACCGCCGCAAATCCATGTATGTGAGAGATACAGAGAGAAGGGGGGGAGGGGGGGTTATGGCTGGTAGCTAGCTCAGCCGGCAATGGTAGTTGTCGCTACTTCTTGCTGCTCCTACTCGATGCTAGTCACCGCTCCTGCCTTATACATCTGCACATGCCCCAACTCTCGCGTCGCCCCGAGTGGGCGACTCGAGGGCGACCAAACCTTAGCCTCCCGAGCCCCCTCTCCTTCCCCTCCCCTTCCCTGCCGCCACCTGAGGACGACGGCGGCTGCCATGCGGCCTCCAGTGAAGGTGGTGGCGAGGCATGGCTGCCCTGCATCGTGCTCAAAAAGATATAAGTGAAGCACTAGAGCAATTCCGTAGCTCAAAAAATTTAAGTGAAGCATAAAGAGCAATTCTAACAAATCATAGCATAATTTTGGCTCTCTCAAATAGGTGTGTCCAGCAAGGATACTAGTGAGAAACTAAAAAGCAAAGCAAGCAAAGATTCAAATAATACAAGACGCTCCAAGCAAAAGTCATGATATGTGACGAATAAAAATATAGCTCCAAGTAAAATATCGATGGTCGTTAGAAGAAAGAGGGGATGCCACTCGGGGCATCCCAAGCTTAGTTGCTTGTTTCTCCTTGGATATTATCTTGGGGGTGTTGTAGAATCCCCAAGCTTAGGCTCTTTTCACTCCCTATTCCTTCATCCATCGTGATCTCACCCAAAACTTGAAAACTTCAATCACACAAAACTCAACAAAACCTTCGTGAGACCCGTTAGTATAATAAAGCAAATCACCACTCTAAGTACTGTTGCAAACCCATTCATATTTTATTATTGAATTATATATACTGTATTCTAACTTTACCATGGCTTATACCCTTCAATACAAACCATAGATTCATCAAAACAAGCACACAATGCAACGAAAACAGAATCTGTCTAAAACAGAACAGTCTGTAGTAATCTGTACTCTAACCATACTTCTGTAACTCCAACAATTCTGAAAAATTAGGACAACATAATTAATTTGTATAGAAATACTGTGTTAAAATTTCAGCTCATTATCACGCTCCAGTAAAAAAAATGAAAATTCCTGCACTGGAGTCAAAGTTTCTGTTTCAGATTCAACATTGTTTCTACTCATCTTGTGAATCATCCTAAATGTGTTACTTGGCACAAACACTAATTAAAACATAAAAAATACAATCATAACAGTAGAAAAATTGTGTCAACACTCAAAAACAGAAAGAAAAAGGTAAAAATAAATTTTATTCATTTGGTTGCCTCCCAACAAGCGCTATCGTTTTACGCCCATAGCTAGGCATAATGCATAGATTCAAGTGTTGTCATCTTTAGTTTTCATAGAGGTATTTTTATCAAGAGGTTTTGCAAATATAACTTGAAACACATTATCCATAGAAATCTTAGCACTATCAAGTTCTCCATCTACGTACCCTCTTTGATTCCCGGCCACAATCCAAGAATATTGTTGATTAACATCATTGAAAACTTGTTGGATCATATCCAAAACGGGAATTTCCTTTTTAAGGTTCTCATAAAAAATTTGATTATTCCCAAGCAGATGTCACAACATGTAATCACTGTTGTAAATGATCTCTCCTATTACAGGTTTTTCCTGGCTCATACCAAAAAAATCAAAAATCTCCCTAGCTTCTCGTACTATGTGATCAAATTCATTCATAAGAACAAGGGTGGCTAACTTTTTAGCTTTGGGATCCTTTATAACGGGTAGCTCATAAAACATTCTTTGCAAGGTAGGATGAGTATGAATAAACCTATTTTCGAGTTTCAGACCTAGCGCTGAAATTGCTTCCGCATAAGTTTTAGTTCTTTTAAGTATAGGAGCATCATCAAGAGTCAAATTTCCAACACAATTGAAAAATTCTTGGATAGTTTCTTTTCCTATAACGTTCCCTTGCCCCAAAACAAAAGTTTTAGCATCCATATTACCAGAACGTCCATTAGGAGTCCTGCCGTCATCTGTTTCTGCCATACCAAAATCACTCATGATGACAAGCAAACAAAGATCTAACGTGAAAAAGGCAAACGAAAAAGAGGGCGAATAAAACGGCAAATTTTTGTCAAGTGGGGGAGAGGAAAACGAGAGGCAAATGGCAAATAATGTAAATTGCAAAGAGATGAGATTTGTAATTAGGAACCTGATAGATGTTGATGATGTCTCCCCGGCGCCAGAGATTGGCAAGAGAGACTACTTTCGCACCTCCTCACCGGCAACGGCGCCAGAAATTCCTTTGACGTGGCTTGAGACTGCGTCGATATTATCCCAAAGAGGAAGGGATGATGCATCATATCTACGGTAAGTATTTCCCTCAGTTATCAAACCAAGGTATCAAACCTAGGAGGAGGACCACGCAACGCTATGTAAACGGTACCTGCACAGAAAGAACAAATACTTGCAACCCGACGCCTAAGAGAGGTTTTCAATCTCTCAACGGTAAAAAGATAGATTAGATTGTAGTAGATTGGATACATAGATCGCACAAGAACACAAAATAAAAGAAGCAAATAAAAAGTGCAGCAAGGTATTTTTGGGTTTTTGGAATAATAGATTTGAAAACAAAAGCGGCAAAAGATAGATTGGAAAGCAATATGTTGGAAAAGTAGACCCGGGGGTCGTAGGTTTCGCTAGTGGCTTCTCTCATGAGTATAGCACACGGTGGGTAAACAAATTACTGTGTTGGGCAATTGATAGAAGATCAAATAATCATGACGATATCCAAGGCGATGATCATTATATAGGCATCATGTCCAAGATTAGTAGACCGTAACGATTCTGCATATACTACTATTACTCCACACATCGACCACTATCCATCATGCATCTAGTGTATTAAGTTCATGGAGAAACGGAGTAATGCAATAAGAACGATGCCATGATGTAGACAAGATCTATTCATGTAGGAATAGACCCCATCTTGTTATCCTTAATAGCAACGATACATGCGTGCCTCACTGCCCCTTCTGTCACTGGGAGAGGACACCACAAGATCGAACCCATCACAAAGCACCTCTTCCCATGGCAAGAAAAATCGATCTAGTTGGCCTAACTAAACCAAAGATTTGAAGAACAAATACAAGGCTATAAGTAATCATGCATATAAGAGATCAAACGAAGACTCAAATAATATTCATGGATAGAAACTGATCATGAACTCAAAATTCATCGGATCCCAACAAACACACCGCAAAAAGTCATTACATCAAATAGATCTCCAAGAGACCATTGTATTGAGAATCAAAAGAGAGAGAGAGAAAACCATGTAGCTACTACCTGCGGACCCGTAGGTCTATGGTGGACTACTCACGCATCATCGGAGAGGCACCAATGAGAATGATGAACCCCTCCTTGATGGTGTTAGATTGGATCTCGCGGTTCTGGAACTTGCGGCGGCTGGAAGTATTTTTCGTCGACTCTTCTAGGGTTTCTAGAATATTTGGGTATTTATAGAGCTCAGAGGCGGTGGAGGGGACTCCCGAGGCCACCACAACCCACCAGGGCGCGCTGGGGACCTCTGGCGCGCCCTGGTGTCTTCTGGACCCCATGGGCCTCCTCCCAAGTGCTTCTTTGGCTCATTGGTTGTCTTCTGGTCCAAAAAAATCTCCAAAAAGTTTCATCGCGATTGGACTCTGTTTGGTACTGATATTATGCAAAATAAAAAACAAGCAAAAAACAGCAACTGGCACTTGGCACTATGTCAATAGGTTAGTCCCAAAAAATGATATAAAGTTGGTATAACATGATTGTAAAACATCCAAGAATGATAATATAACAGCATGGAACAATCAAAAATTATAGACACGTTGGAGACGTATGAGCCGCCTGTGGGCCTGCCAAGCTATCAGGGCGCGCCCAAGGGGGTGGGCGCGCCCTGATGGCTTCACACCAACAGGTGGCCCCCCTCTAGTATATTTTTACTCCATAAATTCACATATATTCCAGAAAAATTCCTCATGAAGTTTCAGGTCATTTGGAGTCTAGAGAATTTTTAGCCTTTTTCTTGGTTTTCAAGTCCAGAATTCCTGTTTCCGGCAATTTCTCTCTTTGTGATGTACCTTGTAAATTAAGAGAGAAAAAGGCATAAGAATTGTATCAAAAAGTGGAATAATGACCAACAATACTATAATTATCAATAAGAAATCATGAAGCAAAATGGACGTATTAGTGACGGCTGCGGTGCAGAGCTTTCTCGTGTTTCCGACGGTGATGGAGGTGACGTGTTGTCCTGCTATCCTTCAGTGGTTCCTGCCCCGCCATACTCGTGCTCCGCTGGCCGGTGTACGACATCCCTGTGTTATGGCATGACTTGGATGTAGGGGAGATTGTTCTCCCCTCTGGCATTTGCACGTCCGGGTTGTTGCAAATCCATTGTTTTCCTACCTGCAGGCACAATCCTCCTATACACTGCTTGCTCGGTGCCCCATGAATGTCTCTGCTTTCATTGTTCTGGTCTGCGAAGTAACTCCGGCGACTTGGTCATGTTTTCGTTGTACTGGCGAGTTTGCACTTCGGTCTGTCGAAGTGCGACCTTCTCTTGTAATCTTTCAATTTTTCTCCAAGCTTTGACTCTGCAATAATCAGCACCATGTATTTTAGCCGGTTCATGGCTTCATTAATTTAAAGTCGGGCTTTAAGCCTTTCATCTAAAAAAAGACACCTGCACATGTAGCCAAAGAGGAGTCAGAGAGATAAGATGACAAAGGGCAGAGAGGACGAGGATGAGAGGAGATGTGTTGTTCAGCCACCGCCGCCCCGCCGACGGCCAAGCAGGCCTGGGTCGCAGCAGGGGTGCTGTGTTTTTCGAATCAATTAAGATCGCGGCGATGTACGAACGCGGGCGATGGAGGAGCCGAACGTGGCCGTGGGAGCACGGGCACGGGCATCAGTGGTGCGGCTCCAGCCGTGTGGGAGCACAGATGCGAGCGGCTACGCTGCTCGCCTGCTCCGGCTGTAATCGACAGGCAGTGAGAGCACACCGAGCGCAGCTTCTCCCATGAGAGGGAATGCAAGCCGGCCATCTGCCGCAGCGATCTGGTCGAGCAGGGCAATTAACAATTGAGCTAATCGTCCTATTTATACATTCCTTTGACTTGCAACTTGCGAAAGAGGCGAAGGAGTCCGCACCGGGTACTTCATGGACGTGTGCTGGAGCAGAATTCGTGCCATAGTAGGTGACTAGAAGCACGGGCGCGCATTGCTGCGCCTGTTTTCACAAACGTACAAAACCAGTGCTGATAGACCAACAAACGACACACCAAGACGGCAAGGCCTCCAAGCCAACAAAGCGCATAATATGGTAGACCGCCACCCATGTAAAACAAATACCCAACAATCAATACCAAACAAAAACAATTTTTTCTCTTGTGAAGAGTGCGCATGATGTCCTGAAGTTTGGCCAGGTGATAAGAAATGTTTGACATTTGTGTTTATTGGTTCACGCACACTATATCTCATCATATACCTAAGTGGACGCAAGAAAACAACATAGAGCATGCTATTTGAGATACAAAATAAAAATATGGTTACAGAATGGTGTCAGTTCTGACATAGGCCGCAATTAGGCCATCCTCACTCCAGATGATCGGTCGTCCAGATTCTGTTTCTAGGACAAGCCAAGCGAAAAATTTGCATTTGGGGGGAGCCTAGTTGCCCCACACTGTAAGCACCATGACCGTGTCAATTGTCCCATGGAACTAGGCCTTGTAGGCGGACGTTGCGGAGTATTTGCCATTGGCAGTGAACTTCCAAACAATGTCATTGGCAATACCGTCTTGAAGTTGTACTTGTTCCAAACTAGACCACATAGCACAAAATTGCACGATATGGTTGACTGATAGCCCGCTAGCCATGTTAATGTTCCTGAACCAAAGTAGGTCGTGCATCGCGTCCCTCACAGAGAGGTTCTTACCCTTGGAAATTTCTAAGAGTCAGCGGCGCACATGCTTTTCAAATGCAGGTTTTCCGCTCGCATTTGGAACGACATCAAATCTTGGGTTGGGGCGCCGGAGATTGACACCGTCGCATGGAAGGCATTCCCCTTGGTCTGCGCCTGGTGGGAGGCCACGACGCTTAGGGAAGGCCACAGAAGACGCACTATGACCACGCTACTGATGTTGGTTGTTTGAGAGATCTGGAATGAGAGAAACGCGAGGGTTTTCAGAAACAAATCCACCTTGCCGTCGCCTATCATCGAACGCATCAAACACGAGGCCAGGGATTGGATCTCGGCCGGGGCTCCACTAGCCCCGCCAGGAGAACGCGCCCTTGGGAAGGGTGCTTTTGGAACGTTGCACCTCCAGCCGTGCCCAGTTTACCTTTTCTCTGTAGTCTCCATAGGTTTAATATCTATGCTAGGGTCGCTAGGTTAGTGCTCGATGCTCTGTTCCCCCTATTCCCCATGTATTTCCTTGGTGCCTTCGTTCTCCTGTATGCGGTGTTTCATGTTGTTTTATGAATCAGTCAAATTTCAGCACTCTGTCGTGGAATGTCCGTGGTCTCGGAGATGTGGACAAATGCAGAGACATTCTCTCTGAATTAATCACGCTCAAGCCCTCTATTGCTCTAATTCAAGAATCGAAACTAGAAAACGTTCCTATCACCATGTTAAACTCCTTCATGCCTCGCTCGCTCGACCAAACAGTCTTCCTCCCAGCTGTCGTGTCTGCTGGAGATATACTCTCAGCGGTCAACTCGCATGACCTAACCCTCGTTAGCCACACCCACGGAACTTTCACTACTTCTCTTAACCTTTCTTGTCTCAATTCCAGCACACTCCAAACCATTTCCAATGTTTACGCTCCCTCTCAACGCCCTCTTAAAACTGCTTTCCTCCAAGAGCTCAACTCCATGGCTTCCTATTGGTGATTTCAACCTTATTCGGTTTGCCTACGAAAAAAACAATACTAATTTCCACTCCTCGGAAGCCGCCATGTTCAACTCTACCATTGCGGACCTCCAACTCATCGAGCTACCTCTCCTCGACAGAAGCTTCACTTGGTCCAACAACCGCCTAAATCCCACCCTTTAATGCATCAACAGAGCCTTCTTCAACCCTACCTGGGAAAACAGTTTCCATAACTCAACCCTCTCCACCCTTACCTGATTCTCCTCCGACCACGTTCCGCTCATCGTCAACATTTCCTCTCATATCCCTCGCTCCCGCCTTTTGCATTTTGAATCCTTCTAGGCGCTGCACCCAGCTTGCAACCGCATCGTTCACGACACTTGGATTGCTACCCTGCACTCTACCCCGTCCGACCTCGCTCTTGCCACCACAATCAAGCGGACTAGAGATGGCCTCAAAGCCTGGTCGAAATGCCTTAGGCCTGTCCACCAGTGTGAGATTGACTGTAAGATTGTCATTGACAGGATCAATCACTTGGAGGAAAAAGATATCTATCGCGTCCTAAGGCCTCCCTCAGGCTGGTCGTCATCACATCCCTTCAGCGGGCCATCCGCCAAAAGGTCCTCTTCTGGAAGCAATGTGGGAAGGTCCGTGTAGTGGTCGATGGTGACGAAAACTCAAAATTCTTCCACGTTTCTGCCTCTCAGAGGTTCTGCAGAAACAACATCGCCATCCTCGAGGACAATGGGATTGAATTCTCTTCTCACAACTTCTTCCAAAACCTTCTAGGCCCCCCCTAACGTTACCTCCTGACGTTTCTCGCTCCCCGACCTTTATCCAGAAACCCTTTCGCAGCTCCATGATACGTCTCCAACGTATCTATAATTTTTGCTTGTTCCATGCTGTTATATTATCATTCTTGGATGTTTTACAATCATTTTATTACAACTTTATATCAGTTTTTGGGACTAACCTATTGACATAGTGTCAAAGTGCCAGTTGCTGTTTTTGCTTGTTTTTTTACTTCGCAGAAAATCAGTACCAAACGGAGACAAAACGCTGCGGGGATTTTTGTGGATTTTTTACGGACCAGAAGAAAGAAGATGGGCCAAAGAACACCAGAAGAGGGGGCCCAGGCTGGCCATCACCCACCAGGGCACGCCAGAGGCCCCCTGGCGCGGCCTGGTGGGGGATGGGCACCTCGGGCACCCCCTCAACCGACTATCGTGCCTATAAATTCCCAGAAAATCCAAAAACCCTAGAGGAGTCAACGAGACACAATTCCAGCCGCCGCAAGTTCCAGAACCTCGAGATCCAATCTAAACACCATCACGGAGGGGTTCATCTTCCTCATAGGTGCCTCTCCGATGATGCGTGAGTAGTCCACCATAGATCTTCGGGTCCGTAGGCAGTAGCTAGATGGCTTCTTCTCTCTCTCTTATGATTCTCAATACAATGGTCTCTTGGAGAACTATTTGATGTAAACTTTTGCGGTGTGTTTGTTGGGATCCGATGAATTTTGAGTTCATGATCAGTTTCTATCCATGAATATTATTTGAGTCTTATTTGATCTCTTATATGCATGATTACTTATAGCCTCGTATTTCTTCTTCGAATCTTTGGTTTAGTTAGGCCAACTAGATCGATTTTTCTTGCCATGGGAAGAGGTGCTTTGTGATGGGTTCGATCTTGCGGTGTTCTTTCCCAGTGACAGAAGGGGCAGCAAGACACGCATGTATCGTTGCTATTAAGGATAACAAGATGGGGTCTATTCCTACATGAATAGATCTTATCTACATCATGTCATTGTTCTTATTGCATTACTCCGTTTTTTCATGAACTTAATACACTAGATGCATGTTGTATAGCGGTCGATGTGTGGAGTAATAGAGGTAGATGCAAGCAGGAGTCGGTCTACCTATCTTGGACGTGATGCCTATATAATGATCATCGCCTTGGATATCGTCATGACTATTCGATTTTCTATCAATTGCCCAACAGTAATTTGTTCACCCACCGTGCGCTATACTCATGAGAGAAGCCACTAGTGAACCCTACGGCCCCCGGGTCTACTTTTCTATCATATTGCTTTCCGATCTACGTTTTTTGCAATCTTTGTTTTCAGATCTACAAAACCAAAAACCCAAAAATATATTGCTGCATATTTACTCTTTTTATTTGTGTTCTTGAGAGATCTATCTCTCCTATCTATCACTACCTAATCTATTTATTTACTGTAGAGAGATTGACAACCTCTCTTTCGCGTCGGGTTGCAAGTATTTGTTGTTTGTGTGCAGGTGCTACTTATTGGGTGGTGGTGATCCTCCTACAGGTTCGATAACCTTGGTTTCATAACTGAGGGAAATACTTACCGTCGCTGTGCTGCATCATCCCTTCCTCTTTGGGAAATACCGACGCAGTCCAAGCCACGTCAAAGGAATTTCTGACGCCGTTGCTGGGGAGGAAGCGGTCTCTTCTACGTGCCTATCGTAGGCACCGAGGGGACTCCATCATCATCTACCAGGTTCCTATTCACAAATCTCAGCTCCTTGCAATTACATTATTTGCCATTTGCCTCTCGTTTTCCTCTCCCCCACTTCACCAATTATCCGTTTTATTCGCCCTCTTTTTCGTTTGCCCTTTTTCTTGCCGGATCTCTTCCTTGCTTGCAATATTGTTTGCGTAGTCACGATGACTCAAGAGAATACCAAGTTGTGTGATTTTTCCAATACTAATAACAATGATTTTATTAGTATGCCTATTGCTCCTCCCGCCACTAGTGTGGAGTCCTGTGATATTAATGCCGCTTTGTTGAATCTTGTCATGAAAGATCAATTTGCCGGTAATCCTAATGAGGATGCCGCGTCCCATCTAAGCACGTTCGTTGAATTGTGTGATATGCAAAAGAAAAAAAGATGTGGACAATGATATTGTCAAGTTGAAACTATTTCCTTTTTCCTTGCGGGATCGTGCACATATTTGGTTTTCATCTTTGCCTCCCAATAGTATCGATTCTTGGAATAAGTGCAAGGATGCTTTTATCACTAAGTATTTTCCTCCCGCGAAAATTATTTCCCTTAGGACGCAAATCATGAATTTTAAGCAACTTGAGCATGAACATGTTGCACAATCTTGGGAAACAATGAAGTTGATGATAAGAAATTGTCCTACACATGGTTTGAATCTTTGGATGATCATACAAAAAATTTATGCGGTATTGAATTTTGTCTCTAGAAATCTTTTAGATTCCACCGCGGGTGGTACTTTTATGGAGATTACTTTGGGTGAAGCTACTAAATTGCTAGATAATATCATGGCTAATTATTCTCAATGGCATACCGAAAGAGCACCTACTAGTAAAAAGGTTAATTCGGTAGAGGGAATTAGTACTTTGAGTGATAAAGTTGATGCTTTGATGAAATTAGTTGCTAGTAAAAATGTTCCTATTGATCTTAATGATGTGCCTTTGTCTACTTTGATTGAGCAAAATAGTGAATCCGTAGATGTGAATTTTGTCTCGCATAACAGTTTCAATAACAATGCTTATAGAGGTAATTTTAATCCTAGGCCTTTTCCGGGAAATTCCTCTAATAATTATGGTAATTCCTATGGTAATTCTTCTTACAATAATAATAGAAACACATCTGATCTTGAGAGTAATATTAAAGAATTTATCAATGCGCAAAAGGCTTTCAATACTACGATAGAAGAAAAATTGAATAAGATTGATGATATGTCTAGAAGCATTGATAGAATTTCTCATGATGTTGAAAATCTCAAGTTGAAAGCTTTTGTGCCTAAGGTTGATGCATCTATTAAAGCTTTATATGTCTCTATGGATGAAAGCAAGAAAAGAACCACTATGCTTAGAGCTAAAAGAGAAATCTTAGAAAAATCGTCTTCTAGTGATTGCTGTTACAAGAATGATGTAGATCTTAAAGTGATTGGTGTTTCTTCTATTGATTCCTTGTTTAGTACTATTAAAATTGATAATTAAGGGACTGAAGTAGAGTCAACTTAATCTAGAAGGCGTCCCAATAATTTGGAGGGTGAAAATCTTGATCAAATTTTTGATGAAAGTGGGTTTGAAGAGGTTAAAACTTTAACTAGTGATGTGCCCACTATCTTGGATTGCAAAGATTTTAATTATGATAGCTGCACTTTGATTGAATTTATTTCTTTGTTGCAATCTATGTTAAATTCACCCCATGCTTATGAGCAAAATAAAGCTTTTACTAAACATATCGTTGATGCCATGATGAAATCTTTTGAAGAAAAGTTGGAGTTGTAGATTTCTATTCCTAGAAAATTGCATAATGAGTGGGAACCTACCATTAAGGTCAAGATTAAAAATTATGAATGCTTTGCTTTGTGTGATTTGGGTGCTAGTGTTTCCACGATTCCGAAATCTCTATGTGATGTGCTTGGTCTTACCAACATTGAAGAATGTTCTCTTAATTTGCACTTGGCGGATTCTACTATTAAAAAGCCTTTGGGAAGAATTAATGATGTTCTTATTATTGCAAATAGAAATTATGTGCCCATTGATTTTATTGTGCTTGATATTGATTGCAATCCGTCTTGTCCCATTATACTTGGTAGACCATTTTTAGCACTATAGGTGCCGTGATTGATATGAAAGAAGGCAATATTTGTTTTCAATTTCCCTTGAGAAAGGGTATGGAACACTTCCCTAGAACAAGAATTAATCCACCATATGAATCAATCATGAGGGCATCCTATGGATCCAAAACCAAAGATGACAATACTTGAATCTATCCAATATGCCTAGCTAGGGGTGTAAAACAATAGCGCTTGTTGGGAGG
Source organism: Elymus sibiricus (assembly GCA_039707655.1). Taxonomy (NCBI): domain Eukaryota; kingdom Viridiplantae; phylum Streptophyta; class Magnoliopsida; order Poales; family Poaceae; genus Elymus; species Elymus sibiricus. The sequence continues at coordinate 311,116,859 of CM077671.1, forward strand.
CAACCCAATGAATAATTTTTTTTTTCTTTTTCCTTTCTGTTTTTGAGTGTTGACACAATTATGCCTCTGTTATTATTGTGTTTTTATGGTTTATTTATTGTTTGTGCCAAGTAGAACCGTTAGGATGATTCATAGGATGAGTAGAAGTGATGCTGAATCTGAAACATAAACTTTGCGTCCAGTATATGAATTTTCATTTTTTTTTCTGGAATATAATCTTGAGCTGAAATTTTAACACAATGTTTCTATACAAATTCCTTACGTTTTCCTAATTTTTCAGAATTTTTAGAGTTATAGAAGTATGGGTAGAGTACAGATTACTACAGACTGTTTTGTTTGAGACAGATTCTGTTTTTGTTGCATTGTGTGCTTGTTTTGATGAATCTATGGTTTGTATTGGGGGGTATAAGCCATGGTAAAGTTAAAATACAGTATATATAATGCAATTATAAAATTTGAATGGGTTTACAACAGTACCTAAAGTGGTGATTTGCTTTATTATACTAACGGATCTCACGAAGATTTTGTTGAGTTTTGTGTGATTGAAGTTTTCAAGTTTTGGGTGAGATCACGATGGATGAAGGAATAAGGAGTAGCAAAATCCTAAGCTTGGGGATGCTACCGCACCCCCAAGATATATCCAAAAAGTAACAAGCAACTAAGCTTGGGGATTCCCCGAGTGGCATCCCCTCTTTCTTCTAACGACCATCGGTATTTTACTTGGAGCTATATTTTTATTCGTCACATATCATGTGTTTTGCTTGGAGCATCTTGCATCTTTGCTTGATTTGTTTGTTATTTTTCCTTTGAATCCTTGCTGTACACACCTATTTGAGAAAGCCAAAATCATGCTATGCTTTGTTAGAATTGCTCTATATGCTTCACTTAAACTTTTTGAGCTATAGAATTGCTCTAGTGCTTCACTTATATCTTTTTGAGCACGGTGTGCTTGGAAACTTTTGTAGAAATACTCTCATGCTTCACTTAGATTAATTTGAGAGTAGGTAAAATTTTAAGAAATCCTCTCATGCTTCACTTATACCTTTTTGAGAGATGAAATCTTTATGCTCATGTGCTTCACTTAAATTTGTTTGAGCTTGCCAAAAAGAAATGGCAATATATGAAACTAGTCCCAAAGTAATAGATATCCAAGGAGGATATAATAAAAACTTTCATGAAGATCATTGGACAAATTAAACTTGATTCCTTGTAATAGTTTTGAAACATGATGATAGTAATATGTGAGTCATGTTAGTGAGTAATTATGCTTAGTAGGAATATTGGTGTTAAGGTTTGTGATTCCCTATGCATGCACGAAAGTCAATAGTTATGCAATGAAGTTACATCCTACTTGTGGTGCATGATTCGGTGTTAGTTATGTTCAATGCTCACTTATGTGATTTTTCGTGTCTTGGTTTGGTTGCTTCCCAATCTATTTGCTAGCCTTCATTTGTACTAAGTAGAAATACTACTTGTGCATCCAAAATCCTTAAACCAAGTTTTGCCTTATGAGTCCACCATACCTACCTATATGCGGTATTTCCATGCCGTTCCAAGAAAATTTGTATGTGCCATCTCTAAATTTTCAAAATAAATTTTCTCTTTTGTGTGCCCGTACCGCTCATGAAACGGTGGGGAGTGTCCAATATTTTTCCATGCTAGATGTGTTATTCTTAAGTTGAGTGTTTATTCACTTGTCATTGCACGAGAGTGCGACGGTAATAGGGATGCCCATTCCCGAAATGAAAAAGAAAAAATATTTACTTTATGTTGTCAAATAATAAATTCCTTGGAAAGTGTTGGTATGGAAGGCAACCGTGGATACGGCCCGCCATGGAAAGTGAAAGTTTGGTGGAAAAAGGAATAAACTTTATTTTCTGTTTGGGAACCGCCTATGATATATTTTGAAACACATGGTTGCTTGTTGACATGCTTGAGTATTGAAGTCATTATGTTAAAACTAGACTATTGCTTTAAATCATTTACAAGTCCAAATGTCATGCTATACAAAGAAGAAAAGAATATGATGAACATGTTAGGCAGCATTCCACATCACAAATTCTGTTTTTATCATTTACCTATTCGAGGACGAGTAGGAATTAAGCTTGGGGATGCTGATACGTCTCCAACGTATCTATAATTTTTACTTGTTCCATGCTGTTATATTATCATTATTGGATGTTTTACAATCATTTTATTACTACTTTATATCATTTTTGGGACTAACCTATTGACATAGTGCCAAAGTGCCAGTTGCTATTTTTGCTTGTTTTTTACTTCCCAGAAAATCAGGACCAAACGGAGACAAAACGCTGCGGGGATTTTTGTGGATTTTTTACGGACCAGAAGAAAGAAGATGGGCCAAAGAACACCAGAAGAGGGGGCCCAGGCTGGCCATCACCCACCAGGGCGCGCCAGAGGCCCCCTGGCACGGCCTGGTGGGGGATGGGCACCTCGGGCACCCCCTCAGCCGACTATCGTGCCTATAAATTCCTAGAAAATCCAAAAACCCTAGAGGAGTCGACGAAACACAATTCCAACCGCCGCAAGTTCCAGAACCTCGAGATCCAATCTAAACACCATCACGGAGGGGTTCATCTTCCTCATAGGTGCCTCTCCGATGATGCGTGAGTAGTCCACCATAGACCTTCGGGTCCGTAGGCAGTAGCTAGATGGTTTCTTCTCTCTCTCTCTTATGATTCTCAATACAATGGTCTCTTGGAGATCTATTTGATGTAAACTTTTGCGGTGTGTTTGTTGGGATCCGATGAATTTTGAGTTCATGATCAGTTTCTATCCTTGAATATTATTTGAGTCTTCTTTGATCTCTTATATGCATGATTACTTATAGCCTCATATTTCTTTTTCGAATCTTTGGTTTAGTTAGGCCAACTAGATCGATTTTTCTTGCCATGAGAAGAGGTGCTTTGTGATGGGTTCGATCTTGCGGTGTTCTTTCCCAGTGACAGAAGGGGCAGCAAGACACGCATGTATCGTTTCTATTAAGGATAACAAGATGGGGTCTATTCCTACATGAATAGATCTTGTCTACATCATGTCATTGTTCTTATTGCATTACTCCATTTTTTCATGAAGTTAATACACTAGATGCATGCGGGATAGCGGTCGATGTGTGGAGTAATAGAGGTAGATGCAGGCAGGAGTCGGTCTACCTATCTTGGACGTGATGCCTATATAATGATCATCGCCTTGGGTATCGTCATGACTATTCGATTTTCTATCAATTGCCCAACAGTAATTTGTTCACCCACCGTGTGCTATACTCATGCGAGAAGCCACTAGTGAACCCTATGGCCCCCGGGTCTACTTTTCTATCAAATTGCTTTCCGATCTACGTTTTTTGCAATCTTTGTTTTCAGATCTACAAAACCAAAAACCCAAAAATATATTGCTGCATATTTACTTTTTTTATTTGTGTTCTTGAGAGATCTATCTCTCCTATCTATCACTACCTAATCTATCTATTTACCGTAGAGAGATTGACAACCTCTCTTTCGCGCCGGGTTGCAAGTATTTGTTGTTTGTGTGCAGGTGCTGCTTATTGGGTGGTGGTGATCCTCCTACTGGTTCGATAACCTTGGTTTCATAACTGAGGGAAATACTTACAGTCGCTGTGCTGCATCATCCCTTCCTCTTTGGGGAAATACCGACGCAGTCCAAGCCACGTCACTCCACCACCTAGACGACCCCTTCTCCCCTCAGGACATCCAAGACGCCTTCCTTCAGATGAATGTAAACGCCAGTCCAGGTCCGGATGGCCTCGAACCGGGTTTCTTCCAATTTTTTTGGCATACCATCAAGCATACAATCCTTCCTTTCTTTGACGACTTCGCCAACCACTGTGTCAATGTTGAACGCTTCAATGGGGCACACATGATTCTGCTCCCCCAAAAAGATGCCGCCAGGGCACCGGATGCTTTCAGGCCAATCTCTCTTCAAAATTGTACCCCAAAGGCGCTTGCCAAAGTTATCACAAACAGGATCAAACTGCTCATTCCCCTCCTTGTGCACGGCGACCAAACTAGCTTCATATCTCAGAGAAGCATCGCCGAGAACTTCATTTACGTTGCTATCTTGCTGACCTCCTCAGTGCCTGTCATATCAGGAAAGCTCCAACTATGGTGCTAAAGCTTGACTTTTGCAAAGCTTTCGACTCCATTTGTTGGGACTCTCTCTTCCTTATCCTTCACGCTAGGGGTTTCCCTTCCACCACCATTAAATGGATCAAAACTTTGCTTGTCTCTAGTAAGACGGTCGTCCTCATCAACGGGACACCGGGCCCTTGGATCAACTGTAAGCAAGGCCTCCGCCAGGGCGACCCTGTATCCCCTACCTGTTCATAATCGTTGCAGACTTGCTTCAGCCCTTAATCCTTCATGCCTCCTCCCCAGTCACCTATGCCACCCAATCTTTCTTGATCGCCCACCTACGGTCCTTTAGTACGCGGACGATACCCTTATCATAGCTCATGCCTCCCCTGAGGCCGCAGACACCCTCAAAGATATTCTCGACAACTTTGCCCTAGCTACAAGTCTCGCCATTAACTTCCATAAAACTAACTTTGTACCCATCCACATGGACCCCGCCACTAGCCAAAGCATTGCCTCCACCTTCAGGAGTGGCCTCTCCTCATTCCCCCAAATCTATCTCGGCCTACCCCTCTCACACAACAGCCTTCCCTCCTCCGCATTCGAACCTATTATTCAACGAGTCCTAAAATACCTCTCCGGGTGGGCTGCAAAACTCCTCTCGCGCGGGGCAAGGCTCACTCTCATCTCCTCCACGCTCGATGCTCTAGCCACCCACTTCATGTCTGTCTTGAGGCTCCCCAAGAAAATCATTAAAAGGCACGACATTGTCCGTAGATCCTTCTTCTGGGCTGCCGAGGAAACCTGTTCCGGGGCTAAGTGCCTCATTGAGGGAGTCCAGGATTAAGGGGTCTTCAGGCTGCCGGCCTATCTCTGCGGGCCGGACAGTGGGCCGCCTTGTGATTGTCAATGAAGGTACGGACACCATAACCAAGACGGGATCTCTCAGGACGTGACATGCACTCCAAGTACAAGGCGATGGGTTCGGCATATTCCTTTCCTGATGTAACCGACATTGTGTAACCCTAGATACCCCTGGTGACTATATAAACCACAGAGTTTTAGTCTGTAGGACAAGTTAAGCTCGTTACTCTTAGGGTTTAGACCACATCATACGATCTCGAGGTAGATCAACTCTTTACTCGATACCCCATATTCAATACAATCAAAGCAGGACGTAGGGTTTTACCTCCATTAAGAGGGCCTGAACCTGGGTAAATATCGTCTCCCTTGTCCCCTGTAACCCATCAATCCAAGATCCACAGTTCGGGAACCCCTACCCAAGATCTACTGGTTTTGACACTGACATTGGTGCTTTCATTGAGAGTTCCGCTGTGAGATCGCCAGAAGGATCGATGGCTCGCTTGATCATCAGTAGCGAAATCTATAACATGGACGTTTTCGTCCCCGGACAGATGTTCGCTTTCGGCAGTGTCGTACTGCATGCAGATCCAGTCGGCCGCCTTGGCCAGGTCGGAAATTTCGCCCCCTATCAGGAGTTCAGGTTCGAAGTTTGTCGCCGACTCCCGAGGGGATCTTGTTTTAAACAACGTATTGGATCCTCTTGAAGAGATCACGAGCCCCAATACCATAACTCCAACGGCGGAGGACCGCGTCGTAGAGGTACCCTGCACCCTGGATCTGGCCTTAAAGCCCAATCCCGTTAACACATCCGGTTCCTTACCGACCAAAGAACGCCCGGGCATATCCTTAGAGGCCCCGAGCACAGCAGCATTACGGATTGACCCAGCGTACTCTGGGAGCATGGACCCCACGGATGTCTCGTCTTCGAACGAGTTACTGGGACGGATCCGACGAACAACCCTCAATCTATGGCCAGATCGGGCTTAAACCCGATGATTGGGAAATTCACGTCCCGCATATCAAAAATGTGGTAGCCACCATCAAAAGTTCGGTCGAAGGCTCTCCCTCTCAACTTCCGGAGTTGAGGATGGTCTATGTTTTGACATCCGAGCACCACAACTGCTCACTGAGTTCAGAATCTGGACTCGGTCCCGTGGATAGTTCGGAAGTGGTTCCCGATCTGACCCCCGACCTTGAGTCAGGACCGAAGAGTCTGGTCAACAACCCAGACCATGAACCAGGGACAACCCGGACCATGAACCAGAGAGGACGAGGACGAGAGGATATGTGATGTTCAGCCACCGCCGCCCCGCAGACGGCCAAGCAGGCCTGGGTCGCAGCAGGGGTGCTGTGTTTTCCGAATTGATTAAGATCACGGCGATGTACGAACGTAGGCAATGGAGGAGCCGAACGTGGCCGTGGGAGCATGGGCACGGGCATCAGTGGTGTGGCTCCAGCCGTGTGGGAGCACAAACGCGAACGGCGATGCTACTCCGGCCGTAATCGACAGGCAGCGAGAGGATACCGAGTGCAGCTTCTCCCGTGAGAGGGAATGCAAGCCGGCCATCCGCCACAGCGATCTGGTCAAGAAGGGCAATTCACAATTGAGCTAATCGTCCTGTTTATACATTCGTTCGACTTGCAACTTGCCAAAGGAGTCTGTGCCGGGCACTCCATGGACGTGTGCTGGAGCATAATTTTTTCGTGCCATAGTAGGTGACTAGAAGCACAGGCACGCATTGCTGCGCCGTTTTTCTCACTAACGTACAAAACCAGTGCTGATAGACCAACAAACGACACACCAAGACGGCAAGACCTCCAAGCCAACAAAGCGCATAATATTAGGTAGACCGCCACCCATGTAAAACGAACACCCAACAATCAATGCCAAACAGAAACAATTTTTTTCTTGTGAAGAGTGCGCATGATGTCCTGAAGTTTGACCAGGTGATAAAAAACGTTTGACCTTTGTGTTTATTGGTTCACGCACACTATCTCTCATCATATACCTAAGAGCATCTACAATGGGAACACTTGTACCCGTCTCAAACGCCCGGACAGGCCGTCCGGTCATGAAAAATCGACCCAGACGGGCCTCTCAAACCGGCCTCAAACGTCCGGGCTAATCGGCACCACTCATATCCAGACCAAATATGGGACGGATATGGGGGAGCCCAGGCGCGCCCGGGCACGCCCGTCTGGCCCGCACTGGCCCGCATTGACCCCACATATATTCGTCCTCATCCGTTCGCCGGACCAAACCCTAGCCACTTCACTCCACTCCCATTCGCCACCCTAGCTCACTTCCGACTATCTCCGGCCTTCTCCGGCATGGAGGACAACGGATCTGACTCAGACCAGTCCAGATCCATCCACTAGGGGGTCGTCCCTTGCGGATTGGAGGAGGCAATGACGGTTCACATTGCACTCCGCCGTTCCCACGAGGACAGCGCCTGGCCAATGACAGGATCTGTCCGCCACGACTCCATAGCGTCTGCTCAACGGGCGCTCGGTTCCTCCGAGCGGGATCATCGAGGTCTCGGCGGGCGGATCCATCGACCGATGCGGCGGACTTTGAGTCCCACCGGGAATGGGCTGCCCGCCGTGGGAAGGAGAGGATAAGGGTCGCCGAGGCCTATCTCGCGGAAGAAATGGCGGAGGCGGAGGCGGCTGATACGGCAGCGCGGGCGGCCGCAGAGGAGGAAGCCATCCGCGCCCGCATTTTGAAGAAACGACAGTGGAGGAACACGCGCGCCCTCGCCCGCGAGCAGAATCAGGCGGTTCGTGAAATGGCCGGACTACCACCGAAGGAGTATAAGGAGGTGAGCGACGGGAAGGACAGCTTCGACGACGAGTAGATCCGGCCCGATCCGTACCGCTTCTTCGACTGGTACTTCCACGATAAGAACGACAAGGGCGCTGGGAAGGGCAAGGGCAGCCGTGGATGATCTCCACCGTAGCCAAACATGCCAAATTTTGGTAGTCTGATGACATGTTAGTAGTGATGGAGTAGCCAGACGATGTGTGTAATGCATCGGCGTAGTAGTTGCATGGTTTGTATGGATTCGAGATTTGAGGTTTCTGGACGTAGAATGCATTATTTGAGGCGTGACCGGTCAGTGTCCGCGGACGCGCCTGGGCGCGTCCGCGGACGTTTGAGGGGCCAAATTTGCAAGTTCCGGCTATAGATGCTCTAAACGGACGCAAGCAAAAAACATAGAGCATGCTATTTGAGATACAAAAGAAAAATATGGTTACAGAATAGTGTCTATCGTCGCTTCTCCAGACGATCCGCCGTCCAGATTCTGTTTTTGAGGACAAGCCAAGCGAAAAATTTGCATTTGGGGGGAGCCCAGTTGCCCCACACTGCAGGCACCATGACCGTGTCAATCGTCCCATGGAACCGAGCCTTGTAGGCGGACGCCACGGAGTATTTGCCGTTGGCAGTGAACTTCCAAACAATGTCGTCGGAGAAGGTAACATGGTCTAGGCTAAGATTACATGTATTATTGTCGATAACAAATCATCACCATGCCATAGTTAATACTTAGATGAATAAAAAATAACATGCTTTAATTACCGATATTTCTACTAACCAATAATCATGCACTAATGCCCTTCCATATTACTGCATCAATATAATCAACTCATGTTTCTTCTTTAGTGAGCTACATGAAAGTTTTTATTATATCCCCCTTGAATACATATCTTTTTTGGAGTAGTCTTATAACTCGTTCCCATTATCATTCCTATTTCTTATATACTCTAGAACGATTTAAGTGAAGCATGAGAGTTCAATTATTTCTACAAAATCTGAACGTCGTGTGCTCCAAAAAGATATAAGTGAAGCACTAGATCAACTGCCTAGCTCAAAAGATATAAGTGAAGCATATAGAGTATTTTAACAAATTATGATGACCGCATGTGTGTCTCAAATAAGTGTGTCCGACGCACAATGATTGTGGCAAACTAAAAGAAGAACAAAATATAACATACGACGCTCCAAGCAAAACACATATCATGTGATGAATAAAAATATAGCTCCAAGTGACATACCGATATATTGGAGACGAAAAACAGGATGCCTTCCGAGGAATCCCCAAGCTTAGAAGCTTGGGTATTCCATGAATATTAACTTGGAGTGCCTTGGGCATCCCCAAGATTAGGGTCTTGCCCCTCCTTATTCCTTCATCCATCGTTCTCTCACCCAAAACTTGAAAACTTCAGCACACAAAACTCAACAAAACCTCGTGAGATCCGTTAGTCTAATAAACGTATCAAATACTTTAGGTACTATTATAAATTGATTCATGTTTTATTATTGCATAATACTTACTATATTCCTACTTCTCCATGGCTTATACCCACGATACAATCCATAGCATCATCAAAACAAGCAAATTATGCAAGCAAAAAAGAATTTGTCTAAAACAGAACAATATGTAATGATATGTACGAAAACCATCCTTTTGTAACTCAGAAAACTCTAGAAAATTAGGACAAACTAGTCAATTTGTGTGCCAATACTGTGTAAAAAATTCAGATCAAAAAGATATACCAGTAAACCCAGAGAAATTCTGCACTGGACGCAAAAGTTTCTGTTTTTGCACAGCATCAGTTCTACTATCTTCCAAATCACCTCAAAGGCTTTACTTGGCACAAACACTAATTTATATATAAAAAAATCATTAAAGTGGCAATAATCATGTCAACACACCAAAAGAGAAAGTAAAAAAAATAAAATATAACTATTGGGTTGCCTCCCAACACACGCTATTGTTTTTTGCCCCTAGCTAGGCATAATGCATAGAAAAAAAATGCAGTAATCATAGGAACGACCCATCTTGCTATAATCATATTCCCTTATTTCATCAGCAAGTTTCCTAATAGGTAAGCAAAAAATAATTAAAGGGACTAAATTTCAGAACGCAAGGATCCGTGGGATCCATTTCAGGAGGAGGAGGAGGGTCCTCCTTAGGCTTTTCATAAGTAATAGACAATTATTCATTGTATAAGTTTCGATAAAGATACTAAATTCTCTCTCAAGTATAAGATCCAATCCAAGATTTGGTATGACAAATTGATCATTGTGTTTGGAAATTTTATCAACCAAAACGTTAGGTGGAACCTTTTTTCTAAGATTCTCATCATAATCAGTATAATCTGTTGATCTTAATTTCCTTATTTCTTCCAAGTCATAGAGAATTCCTTCTATTGGTGGACACTCACCATTAACCCCATAATGAGCAAATATTTCTCTAGCTTGTTGCATAATGTGATTGAATTCATGAACGATAAATATTGTAGCTAAGCGTTTAGTAGAAGCATCTTGGATATTATAGAATTCTAGAAACAACCATTGTATACGGGGATGCATGTGCGCGAACTGTCTCTCTAATTCAACTATAAGCAAAGATATAGCATCCGCATAACTATTAGTTCTAGCAAGAATTGACCCCCCTATCAATGGTAACGAGCTAGCACAAGTGAAAAAGTCCTGAATTACAGTTTTTCCAATAATATTACCACGGCTTATGTGAAATTTCTTTGTTTGCATAGTAGAGGGTTCTCTTTTAGAAGGATCATCATCAGTAAGATTATCAAGTTTTTCTTTATCAACTTCATCAAAATTTCTTTTAGTAATCTCATTATGTGGTGAAGTTGGATAATCAAAAGCGTCCGCACTAGCGGTGGAGGCATCACTAATCTCTTCAAACTCAGACATGATAGCAAGTTTGAACAAGTAAGCAAACAAGTAAACTAGCTAACTAAGCATGCAAGCAAATAGAAATATTTTTATATTTTTGATCTTATATAAAGTAAAATATAATAGTAAATAAAAAGTAGAACAAGTGAAAGATAATTTGTGTGTCGGGACCTGACAAGAGTTTGATGATGTCTCCCCGACAACGACGTCAGAAATTCTTCCTACTACTTGTGAGCTACGTTGGGATTTTCCTCAAAGAGGAGAGGAGATGCAACACAGTGGATATAAGTATTTTCTTCAATGACAACCATGGTTATCGAACCAATAGGAGAGCCAAGCAAACTCCCTTCGACAACACCTACACACACAAAACCAAATAACGAGATCAAGGGGATTGACAACCCTCTTGCCCGCGTTGGGTGCAAGTTGTTTGTTCATTTGTGTGTAGCCGCTGAAGACGGTTGAGGATTGATATTCCTATTGGTTCGATAAATCTGGGTTTCGTAACTGAGGGAAATACTTATCCGCTTTGTGCTGCAATTACCCGTTCCTCTTCATGGAAAACCAAACACAGATCACGAGTATCAGGCATTACGTCCATAAACAAGTAGATCGAAACGATTTTGCATCTACTACTATTACTCCACCAATCGACCGACTCCTGCCTACATCTATGGTATTAAGTTCATGACAAACAGAGTAATGTTTGGAGCAAGGTGACATGATGTAGACAGAATAAGACAGGCAATATGTTCAGATCCCATCGTTTTATCCTTAATGGCAACAATACAATACTTTTCTTGTCCCATTTTGTCACTGGGATATATAGCACCTCAAGATTGAACCCATTACAATGCACCACTCCCACTGAAGATAAATCAATCTAGTTGGCCAAACCAAACAGATAGATCGGAGTGAAATACGAAGCTATAACAATCATGAATAATAGAATTCAGAAAAAGGCTCAATTACTTTCAATGAATAATCTAATCATAAACTCAAAATTCATCAGATCCAAACAAACACACTGCAAAAGAAGATTACATCGGATAGACCACCGCAGGAATCACGATGAACATGGTATTGAAGATCAAAGAGAGAGAAGAAGCCATCTAGGTACTAGCCATGGACCCGTAGGTCTGTGGTGGACTACTCACTCATCATTATGGAGGCAGCAAGGTTGACGTAGATGGCCTCCATGGTCCATTCCCCCCCCCCCGACAGAGTACCGGAAAAGGTCTCCAGATGGCCTCCCATCGGAACAGAGGCTTGCAGCGGCGGAAAAGTGTTTCGGGTGGCTCTCTGTTAGTTTCCAGATTTTAGAGAATTTATGGAGGTGGAATTAGGTCAAAGGGAGCCATGAGGGGCTCACAAGGCATCAGGGCGCGCCTACCCCCCTGGGCGTGCCCTGTTGCCTTGCCGTCTCCTTGTCTCGCTTCCTGAATCCTCCCGAATCTTTCCCGGTCTCTTTTGTTCAGAAAAAAATCGTCAAAAAGTTTCACAGCATTTGGACTTCGTTTGGTACAGATTTCCTGAAAAACCAAAAACAGGTAAAAAACAACATCTAGCACTTGGCACTGGGTTAATACGTTAGTCCCAAAAATGATATGAAATATCATATAATTGCATATAAAGTATCCTAGATTGATAATATAATAGCATGGAACAATCAAAAATTATAGATACATTGGAGACGTACCTATACCTTTAGCCCAAAGAAAGCCATCTTGTGAAGGAGCTTAGCAGTGAAAAATTAGCCCAAGGGGTTGGTACTAAAATAAGTGTCTTTTCTTCATTTTTTGGACGGAAAAATTTCCTCCAAGCAATTTCTCCTTCCTTGGACCCAATGATTGAAAGAGCCAACCTTTGAGGAGGAGCCCGATTCTTCTCCAGAATATGTTCCAGACCACATGTGAAATTGCTAGGTTCCTCCGAAGGTTGGGTACTGACAGCATTGCAGGGAAAAGGAGTGAGACCATTCTTCAAATTTTGTTGTGGATCTGTTAGAAATTGAATGTTTACCTTGCCCATCTGCTCCTACTATGGATGCTCCAGGTTGATCTCATCATGTATGAGTATCATCCCCAGCTGAATGTTCTGGACCACCACATTGCCAGCCTGTTGCACTTGCACTTCCACTAACTGAATATCATATTCCATATGTTCTTCTTGTGCCATCTGTGCTACAACCCCTTGAAATGAATCCTCTGAAGAATGTTGACTATTGCTGCTTGAAGTGACAGTAATGTCACTACTCTGTTGGGGCTTATTGAGGTCTATGTTATCCACTTCCTGCTGCAAGGATGGGTGATTCTGGATAACTGGATTAATGAGCTCTTGGAGGTCCTGCATTTCCAAGTCATTAAGCTGATGTGGTGGATTATTAAGGTCTTATAGCTCAATACAGTGCCCTTCTGCCATATGCATGTGATCCTGTGGCAGACCAATTAGCCATCCAAAAATGTGTACGGAACTTGGACCCTGCCAATTAAATTGTGCATCATGAGCATGAATGTGAGGCTGCAGATAATCATGGTTGTCTCGCATAGCATTTCCCATTGGCTACAAGTCTTTAGGGTCCCAAAGGGGCCAGTACAGATTGGGAGGGACCTGCTGAGCTAGGGACTAGGGAGAAAATAGGTCAAATGTCAAGGGGTGTGGATTTTCACCATTAGGGGGGTATGTCCTCATCTGCGGGAAGATCACCCAACATGTTATGGGCTACTTGTGAGCTGCGTTGGTATTTTCCTCGAAGAGGAGATGAGATGCAGCACAATAGAGATAAGTGATACGTCTCCAACGTATCTATAATTTTTGCTTGTTCCATGCTGTTATATTATCAATCTTGGATGTTTTACAATCATTTTTAGCAACTTTATATAATTTTTTGGGACTAACCTATTGACATAATGTCAAAGTGCTAGTTGCTATTTTTGCTTATTTTCTACTTTGCAGAATATCAGTACCAAACGAAGCCCAAACACCGCGAAACTTTTTGGAGATTTTTTTTGGGCCAGGAGACATCCAGTGGGCCAAAGAAGTACCAGAGGGGAGGGTCGAGGAGACCACAACCCACCAGGGCGCGCCAGGGGGCCCTGGCACGGCCTGGTGGGTTGTGCCCTCCTCGGGACGCCTCTCCACCGCCTCTGATGCCTATAAATTCCCAAATATTCCAAAAACCCTAAAGGAGTCGACGAAAAACACATCCAGCCGCCGTAAGTTCCAGAACCGCGAGATCCAATCTAACACCATCACGGAGGGGTTCATCTTCCTCATTGGTGCCTCTCCGATGATGCGTGAGTAGTCCACCATAGACCTACGGGTCCGTAGGCAGTAGCTAGATGGCTTCCTCTTTCTCTCTTTTGATTCTCAATACAATGGTCTCTTGGAGATCTATTTGATGTAAACTTTTGTGGTGTGTTTGTTGGGATCCGATGAATTTTGAGTTCATGATCAGTTTCTATCCATGAATATTATTTGAGTCTTCTTTGATCTCTTATATGCATGATTACTTATAGCCTCGTATTTCTTCTTCGAATCTTTGGTTTAGTCAGGCCAACTAGATCAATTTTTCTTGCCATGGGAAGAGGTGCTTTGTGATGGGTTCGATCTTGCGGTGTCCTCTCCCACTGACAGAAGGGGCAGTGAGGCATGCATGTATCGTTGCTATTAAGGATAACAAGATGGGGTCTATTCCTACATGAATAGATCTTGTCTACATCATGTCACCGTTCTTATTGCATTACTCCGTTTTTCCATGAACTTAATACACTAGATGCATGCTGGATAGCGGTCGATGTGTGGAGTAATAGTAGTAGATGCAAAATCATTTCGGTCTACTAATCTTGGACGTGATGCCTATATAATGATCATGGCCTTGGATATCGTCAAGATTATTTGATCTTCTATCAATTGACCAACAGTAATTTGTTCACCCACCGTGTGCTATACTCATGAGAGAAGCCACTAGTGAAACCTACGGCCCCCGGGTCTACTTTTCCAACATATTGCTTTCCGATCTATCTTTTTGCGGCTTTTGTTTTCAGATCTATTATTCCAAAAAACCCAAAATACCTTGCTGCACTTTTTATTTGCCTCTTTTATTTTGTGTTCTTGAGAGATCTATCTATCCAATCTATCATATCCTAATCTATCTTTTTACCATAGAGAGATTGACAACCTCTCTTTCGCGTTGGGTTGCAAGTATTTATTCTTTGTGTGCAGGTGCTGTTTACGTGGTGTTGGTGATCCTCCTACTGGTTCGATACCTTGGTTTCATAACTGAGAGAAATACTTACCATCGCTGTGCTGCATCATCCCTTCCTCTTTGGGGAAATACCGACGTAGTCTCAAGCCACGTCAATAAGTAGTTTCCTCAGTGAGAACCAAGGTTATCGAACCAATAGGAGAATCAAGCAAACTCCCTTCGACAACACCTACACACACAAAACCAAACATTTGCACCCAACGCGGGCAAGAGGTGTTCAAGCCCCTTGAACTCGTTACTTGCAAGTATTAAATCTTGAGAGAGATAGATGATATAAAGGTAAAATAAAATAACAGTAAATAAATTACAACAAAGTATTTTTAGGGTTTTTGTATTTATGCTTAAGTAGACCCGGGCCCATAGTTTTCTCTAGAGGCTTCTCTCTTGAACATAGCTTACAGTGGGTAGACAAATTACTGTGGGGCAATTGACATAATTGCACATAGTTATGACATGTTAGTCACGACAATGATCATCTATATAGGCATCACGTCCATAAACAAGTAGACTGAAATGATTCTGCATCTACTACTATTACTTCACCAATCTCCCGACTCCTGCCTTCATCTATGGTATTAAGTTCATAACAAACAGAGTAATGCTTTGAGCAAGATGAAATTATGTAGACAAAGTAAGACAAGTGATGAGTTCAGACCCCGTCGCTATATCCTTAGTGTCAACAATACAAATACATGTCTTGTCCCTTTCTGTCACTGAGATATATAGCACCGCAGGATTGAACCCATTACAATGCACCACTCCTGCTGAAGATAAATCAATCTAGTTGGCCAAACCAAACCGATAGATCAGAGAGAAATACGAAGCTATAACAATCATGGATAATAGAATTCAGAAAAGACTCAATTACTTTCAATGAATAATCTGATCATAAACCCACAATTCATCGGATCCCAACAAACACACCGCAAAAGAAGATTACATCGGATATATCACCGCAAGGATCGGGGTGAACATGGTATTGAAGATCAAAGAGAGAGAGAAAGCCATCTAGGTACTACCTTTGGACCCGTAGGTCTATGTAGGACTACTCTAACATCGTCATGGAGGCAATAAGGTTGATGAAGAAGGCCTCCGTGATCGATCCCCCCTCCAGCAAAGTACCAGAAAAGGTCTCTAGATGGGCACCCGTTGGAACAGAGACCTGCGATGGCGGAAAAAGTGTTCCGAGTGGCTCTCTGTTGGTTTCCTGATTTTAGAGAATTTATGGAGGTGGAATTAGGTCAGACGGAGCCATGAGGGGCCCACAAGGTAACATGGCGCGACGACCCCCCTGGGCGCGCCCTGTTTCCTTGTCGTCTCCTCGTCTCGCTTCCTGACTCCTACCAAAGCTTCCAGGGTCTCTTTTGTCCAGAAAAAAATTGTCAAAAAGTTTCGTAGCGTTTGGACTTCGTTTGGTACCGATTTCCTGGAAAACCAAAAACAGGCAAAAACAACAACTGACACTAGGCACTGGTGATAACTTTGATCTGCGTTGGGTTTTCCGTGAAGAGGAACGGGTGATGCAGCACAGTATAGATAAGTATTTCCCTCGGCGAGAACCAAGGTTTATCGAACAAATAGGAGTAGCACGCAACCCCCGTCTTTAGCGACTGCACACAAAGAAGCAAACACTTGCACCCAGCGCGGGCAAGAGGGTGGTCAATCCCCTTGGTCTCGTAATTTGCAAGCAAATGAAGTGTGTAGATGATTGTTGAATAATGTAAATTGCAAGATAAAATAAAAGTAAATAAATGGCAGCAAGGTATTGAAAGCTTTTGGAAATATATAAGTGAATAGACTCGGAGCCATAGTGTTCTCTAGTGGTATCTCTTACGTAGTAGGCATACGGTGGGTAAACAAATTACTGTTGGGCAATTGATAGAAAAACACATAGTTATGTGATATTCATGACAATGATCATGTGTATATAGGCATCACGTCCATAAGAAAATAGGCCGACTCCTGCCTGCACCTATTACTATTACTCCACGTCGAGAGCGCTTCTATGCTTGCCTCTCTAAGTATTAAGTTCATGACAACAAGAGTAATGCTTGGAGAACGATAACATGATGTAGACAAAGAGAATTCAATCAATATGAATTAACCCCATCGTTTTATCCTTAGTGTCAACAATACAAAGACATGTCTTGTCCCCTTCTGTCACTGGGATATAGAGCACCGCCAGATTGAACCCACTACAACGCACCCCTCTCACTGAAGAAATATCAATCTAGTTCGCCAAACTATTTCAATAGATCGGAGATATTTACGAAGCTATAATAATCATGCAAATAAGAATCATAATAGAAATCAGAGAAGACTCAAATCTTTTTCATGAATAATCTAAACATAAACCCACAATTCATCGGATCCCAACAAACGCACCACACAAAGTGATTACATCGAATAGATCACCGCGAAGATACGGTGAGCTTTGTATTGAAGATCAAGAGATATATATATATATATATATATATATATATATATATATATATATATATATAGCTATCTAGGTACTAACTACGGACCCGTAGGTCTATAGGGAACTACTCACACATCACCATGGGAGCAGCAAGGTTGATGTAGAGGCCCTCCGTGATCAATCCCCCCTCCGGCAGGGCACCAGAACAAGGCTCCAGATGGGCACACGATGGAACAGAGACTTGCGGCGGCGGAAAAAGTGTTTCGGGAGGCTCTCTAGGGTTTTGGGGATTTATTAGAATTTATAGGCTAGAGAGGGGCGACGGGAGACGCCCGAGGGGGGCAGCACATAACAGGGCGCGGGCACCCCCCTGGGCGCACCCTGTTGTGTGCTCGCTCCCTCGTGCGGCCTCCGGTCTCCTCCCGAAGCTTCCATGTCTTCTTTTGGTCCAGAAAAAATCATAAAAAGTTTCGGGGCAATTGGACTTCGTTCGGTACTGTAAACCTGAAAAGTCAAAAACATGCAGAAAACAGCAATTGGCACTGGGCACTGGCTTAATAGGTTAGTGCTCAAAACTAATATGAATTGGTAAATAATCACCCAAAAAGCATCCTAGAATGATAATATTATAGCATGGAACAATAAAAAATTATAGATACGTTGGAGACGTATCAACTGGGTTAATGGTTAGTTTCCAAAAATGATATAAAATATAATATAATTGCATATAAAGTATCCTAGTTTGATAATATAATATCATGGAACAATTAAAAAATTATAGATACATTAGAGACGTATCATTATGTCCCAGAATGATAATAGGATTAGACCGGGATTCTACTTGAAGCTTTGAACCAGGAGTGACCACACAACTATAGGGAATATCATAAACATCTGCAACCAGGACCTTAACTATTGCTCTTGAGTAATCACTTGCAACCATGTCCTAGTCAACCAAATTGCCAAAGTCCATGAGAGGTTGAGAGCACCCTGCATGTGCTGAAGTGCCCACAAATCAACAGGGAAGGAGAGCAGAGCAATCCAACACTCTTGGTTGTAGGAGAAGTTCCTATGATTGACCCCTTCACTGTGTTTGCAGAATCTTACTTGATGATTTTGAAAAATATGTGGACTGTTGTCAACTAGTCAATCTCTATTGGCAGATCAATCTACCTGCACATATGCAGAGCCAAGAGGGCACTTCTGCATCATCTCAATATTGAAACCTAGCATTTGCTCAATCAGCTGCCTCAAGAAGATTCGTACCTCCATAAATGGGATCAAAGGACCAGAATTCGGTGTGATCGTGGCAATTGCCACATCTTCATGGCGACGAGGAACAATGTCGGGCACGTGGTAACGCCAGAGCTGAGGGTGTCCCTCCACCTTCAGGGCCTGGTATCTCCCTGGCAGGAATGGAACCGGGTCAATCGGAAAGTTGGCCATCCCGGCCACACCTCAGAGGAAGGAGCAGTCGCTGGGAGATGAGGGGAGGAGCAGAGCGCTGGGGAAGAAGGATGTTCACAGACTAATGCAGAAGCCGAGGGGGGGGGGGTCGTTGTGTAGTACTAGACTACCAGGGCGCTGGGTAGAAGCGGAAGCGGCGTGAATATTTTGAGAGGAATCTTTACCTACCAAAGTCACATCCGAATTAACCGCTGGTACATTCCCCTTTGGGTGATTTACTTCCAAGCACTTTTTAGTGGGCTGTTGAGGGGCAATATTAAGATCAAAATCAACCAATTTTCCGGACGCTTTAATAGGCAAGTTCTTAACTATAGGATTATTGGGTTTCCTGGACATCTGATCATTTAAGCCAAACCTCAACAATCTCTCTAGATATGTCCTAGCTCATTGCAAGCATGACACCTCTGGCGGGAATGACCAATTGTTAGGCACCTCGTGTGTTGGGCCTTAGCAAGGCCAAAACTAAGCGGGCATGCATATTCCTCCCTTGGAGGTTGCCACTCAATTCTCAAGAACACGGATTTGCGAGGAGGGGCTTTTTGAGCATGGGTCGTCTTGGATTGGGTAGAAATTTGGGCCGAACCAGCATGTTTGAGTTTAAACTTGTAATACCCCATAGTTTTGAGAGCGGGGATTTTTTTGAATGAGCTTTGCATTCATGCAACCAAAAACCAGGGCAAATTTAAACTTCCCTTTGAATTTTAAAACAAGTTGGTTCAAATATAAAATTGGGAATGACCTTTGCTCTTTTCTAAACTTTTGGATCACAATTCGAATCATATATAGGTGGAGGACTATATTCCATAAAGTACAATTCAACCAGAAAATACAAATAAGAAAATATGACATTACCTACTAATAAAGGACGAAATGCTTCTACCCGTCCGTCATCCAAATTACCCTAAAGTTGCAAAATATTACCCATCAATACCATCCAT
Source organism: Elymus sibiricus (assembly GCA_039707655.1). Taxonomy (NCBI): domain Eukaryota; kingdom Viridiplantae; phylum Streptophyta; class Magnoliopsida; order Poales; family Poaceae; genus Elymus; species Elymus sibiricus. Next base: position 311,136,633 of record CM077671.1, read on the forward strand.
AAGTGATAAAAAATGTTTCACACATAGGAATCACGGCCTGGGCCGGCCATGCAGTCGAAATCTCCTATACTGCATCCTGCGCGCTATAGCACAAAGCGCGCATGTTTGGACCGGCCCATGTACACGCGACATGTTTTTTAAATTTCGTTTTTTATTTTTTGTTTTTCTTTTCCGTCAGTGTTTTTCTATTTAAATAATTTGGGAATTCAAAAAAGTTTTATAAATTAAAAATAAATAAATTTTTTGAAAATAAGATGCTTAATAGTTCGTAACGTTTGTGAATTCAGAAAATGTTTGTGATTTTTCACAAATGTTCGCATATTCAAAAAATGTTCGTAAAATTTAAAACAAACGTTCGGGAAATAAAAAACGTCCATGATATTTTTAAAATTCCTGTATTAAAAAATGTTAATCAAATTGAGTAAAATTTCGTCAATTCAAAAAATGTTCATGAATTGAAAAATATACTAAAAATTTGAAAATTGTTCATCAATTAAAAATAATTTATTTATTCATAAAAGGTTCGCTGCTACAAAAAAGATCGTGCATCTCAAAAAATGTTCATCAATTTCGAAAATTGTTCTGCCAATTTCCACAAAAATCTTCGTCGATTCTAGAAATGTTCACCGATTCAGGATTTTTTTTTAATGTTCATAAATTTTTTAAAAATGTTTGCAAACAGTATAAAATATTTATGAATTCAAAAATGCTTCTGATTTTAGAAAATGTTTGCCAATTTGAAAAATGTTCACGATTCCAAATATGTTCATGAGTTTAAAAAGATGATCATGATTTTAAAAAATTGTTAATGATTTCACGAAAAAGAGAGTGATAGTGTATCTCGATGATGCAGCAAAATGTGGTCATGGCCATTGGAGATTATGATTTTGTTTATTCTCTCGTTGCAACGCACGAGCCGTGTTGCTAGTATGACATAAAAAATAAGAACTCATTTATAGAATTATTATTATAAAGTCATAATACAAACTATAAACAAAAGGTTTGGTACAAAGTACTACCTCCGTCCCGAAATTCTTGTCGGGCGAGTTGTATAGTGGTATTTTTACAAAAATGCCCTTGTACTTTCAAGTCTACTATGGAAAAAAGGTCCTGTCTCCTTCCTTCCTCCTCCGCCCGTCGCCCGCGCGTCGCCATGGCTGGTCGCACGTCGCCCGCGCGTCGCCACAGCCAACCGTCTCCAGGAGCGGGTCCGGCGCCGCCGTATAGCCTGCTCACGAACAGGACCCCCGCCGCCTGTGAGAAGGACCTCTGCTGCTCGCCCACGAGGAGGTCCTCCGCCGCCCAACCACAAGCGGTACCTCCGCAATGTTTTAAATAGCGGGCTATGGCAAATAGCGGCGGACCTCCAAAAAGGCTACAGCGGAGCTATAGCGGGATATAGCGTGCATTTTGTACATGAGACCATTTAGCGGCACCCTGCTGAAAAGGCTATAGCGGGGCTATAGCGGGCTATTTAAAACTATGTACCTCCGTCGCGCTGGACTGGTCCACTTTGCCACCGATTGCGCCGAGCTGGTCCACTTCGTCTGCCGCGCTGGTCCGCTTCAGCCCCCGCGCTGGTCCACTTCGTCTGCCGCGCTGGTCCGCTTCAGCCGCCACGCTGGTCCACTTCGTCCGCCGTGCTGGTCCTGGTCCCCTTTTGGCTGCCGGCTGTGATGGTGGTGGGCGATGCCTCAAATGCCGCTGCTGCTGGTGGTGGGCGACGCCAACGCCACCGATCCCCGTCCCCTCTCTGATGCTGACGGATGCCACCGCCTCTGTTACTCCCGCCTCTTGATTCTGCAAAATTGTATACTGTTCAGATTGAATACTTAGATTGAATTTGATATTGGACCATCAGGCGCTCACTAGCTGACTACTTATCCATCACAAATGAGATGCACTCATCCATTTTTCATATATCCAGAAAACTCAATGGTATAGCAAATAACTTGGCTCTTCAGGTTCTAAATAGAGCAGTAGAACCTGTTTTCGGATGTAACTCGGCTCATAGGCACTTCCCGTGTCCTTTCATTTCAAAAATCTCTCAAGCACAGCTTAAGGACTTTGTAATTCCCGCTGTACTGTGTATCTGAGCTGAATGAATTTGGCGCCATTCGGCGCCTTTCCCTGTTCAAAAAAAAATGATATAGAGAATTTGACACAGAATGAATGTGTTACAGATTGCAAATATGCCGGAGTATTTCTGTATAAGATTGATACAGAGAATCTAATACAGAGAATATGTTGTTTAATTGAGCAATAAAAATTCGATACATCAAGTAGACCAGATTCTTTGTGTGTTGACCGCAATGACTGACTGAAACTTCACAATTTGATACAGAGAATGTTCAGTGAACTGTCATGCAAATGTTTAGTAAATTCGGCAGCTAAAGTCTGCAAACATTGACTGGGTGGAAGACTTGTGCACGTCGCCTTGATTGTATCTTGTAAAACAGTGCATGTAGGTAAAAGCTGTTCGTGGGAGGATGTTTGTTGCCGTGCGAAACTAGTCATGTCGGGAGTGAAAAAGATATAAAGGTTCACCGTCGCAAGTAATAGAAAACATGGAGGCCCGGCGTACACTGTCACGTCTATGGTCCGCGCTAAAAAATGGATGTACGTAAAGAAGAATTCGAGCCGACAGGAGATTCACTTGAACACGATTGATATTAACACTAATAGTAGGCTATACAAGTTCACTAGCACGCGGCAACCACGTACGGTGCTTATAAGAAGACTAGCAAAAAGGCCCGTGCGCTGCAACGGAAAAAACAACCCCCTCATGTCTCTAGCTCTGTAAATTGATTTCAAAACAATGACTTAATTTTGAATAATATATGCAAAGGCTTTGAATAAAAATTAATCGAAACCTTTGATTTTTGTGAACATGTTTTTGTAATATAGCAAACATGCCAGGGCGTTGCAAGGATAGAGGAGAAAAAAATGTCTTGCAATGTAGCAAGTTTTGCATCATGTGGCTCGTTTATCTGGAAATATGGATGTGCGTTGCAACGGGGGAAATGAATTCTCGCTAACAATCTTTTTTTTTGCTTTCCAGGAACTGAATAATTCCTTACATAAAAAAATGAACATTTTTATTAATTTGGGTCAATTTTTTTAAAATTTTAATTCCCTAGGCATTGGCCAAAAAGTGACACATACATTGGTTGCATGGTTTACTTTCGGTTCTAGAACATGGTTGCATGCCAAAGACCAAAAATTCGGGACATTAATTATGCGGATTAATTGCTAACTTAACTTTTGAATAAAAGATTAATAACAAATTAATTATTGTACTACAATCAAACAATAAAAATGTTATGCATGCAGCACTACCAAAGTAATTTTACCTAGACACAATTGTTATTGTTCCTCCGTAGCATTAATGTTTGGGAAAAAATATGTATAAGGTAGTTGTCAAGTTCTTCTATACCACATCAAACAGGTCCATCTTTAGGGACTTCAGGCATGGCAACCTTTTTATCATCCGGAACAATAGTTTTATTGGGATCAACTAAAGACTCTACTGCATGACATGTAAATGTCTGTGTTTTGGTGCCGATGGTTTATTGTGCACTCATATGAACCAAGATCAATAGCGCTTGGAGGCGATTTATTTTGTTTTTTACTTTACTGGACGCACAAGCATATATGTTTTCGTTAATTGTGCCTTAACCTATGTATATATGTTAGTCCAACACATTGTCTAATCTTTATCCGTCTATGTATGGTGTTTGTTTTCTTCTTGAATTTTGTCAATGTGCGTTTGTGAGGGACATAAAAGAGTAAAATTAAACTTTTTTTCTCTAAGATGAGTCAAATTAAACCTTAAAACAAAAAGTTGTTCGGAGAACAGACATATATATGTGCATGCTAGGGCCTCTTTGATTCGTAGGATTCACAAAACGAAGGAATAAGAAAAAATGCAGGAATAGGATGGCATGTCCTATAGTACCCTACAGGATTTAAAAATATGTTTGATAACGCAGGAAAAGCAAAGGAATTCTACAAAGAGGTTTGAGTGGATGGAATTTTTCCTCCAAAATGTAGTACAAATGGATCCTATGAAAAAATTCCTAAGGATGCCAAATCTACGAATCAAACGACCATCAAAGAAAAAATTCCTAAGGATCCAAATTCTTCAGAAATCCTATGCAATTCCTTTGAATCAAAGAAGCCCTAAAACTCGGAGAATTTTATCGGTCAACATGCGCTAGGTAGCTAGCTAACACACGTTTGTAGCCCTCGAAGAAAAAACTAACACACGTTGGTCTAGAAGAAGCAGACTCCAACCGTCCAACGTCGCATGGACTCCGTCGTCGCCTCGTTTTGCTTTCGCGAGGCTCTCGCCAAGTTATGTCCACATCCCGACCTCCCCACGACCTTTCCCTGGGAAACGCCGCCGCTGCCGGTTGCCGCCCACCGCCTCCGCGCATCCCTCGCACTCCGCCACCCCCTCACGCCGCTGGCTCCAAATGTTCCTTTTCCTGGATTTCATGCTCCTCTGTCCTCCTCTTTGATCGGTCTTATATGCATGTGTGAGTCCTCAGAGATGTTTTTCTATTGGTGATGCATATATGCGGCAGGTCTCGCCTTCTCTTTTGCCTCGACTTGTTTGATTTTTGCAATACAAGAACATATATAAGTTGCTAAGATTTGATCTAAAAGAGCAGGGTGGGACTATTAATTATAAAAAGAGAACAAAATTTTAGCACATGAAGCTAGTTTTAACCGGCCCATATCAGAAATTTAATTTCTGGCCCATGTGACTTATACGAAGCTGGAAACAACACATAGGACGACGACGTACGAAATGAAACTTGACGATGTAGACGGACGACGGACCAAAAACGGATGAAATTACGATGGCAAGAAGCATTAGCCCTTTTATTAGTAGAGATATAGAAAAGACTAGCAAACATGCCCGTGCGTTGCAACGGGAGAAAAAAAACACCCCTTATGTATCCTAGAAAAATAACCTCATACACACCCGACGGCATCGACAAATCCCTTGAAATATTTCACAATGTCAAACGTGAAACAACAATGATAAGTGATATTGTGCGAAGACATAAAGGTTGGATGATTTGTAATTGTATTAAGTGTGTGTGCAATTTATTAGACAACAAAAATATTTACCTAGGTTCATATATCAATTCAAGTCTTTGATTGCGTTATTCCGCGATAATGCGAAAAAATAGTGCATTAGGCTACAAGTAGCAAAGTACATTTTAGTACTCAATGATATCATGCGCATAAGAGTACATATTAGGCGTATCCACCGAAAACAATCAATCTGTAAGGACATGCATAACGAATGTTCAAGGTTGCATATATCATTGATATTCTTAAAAAGAATCTTTATAAACACAATTCCAAATAATATAGAAATCAACATTAAGCCATTGGTCTACATAAATCTTGTATAAGTAGTTTAGTGTACATCATCGTATATGGGTTGTTAATTGTGCACTGGGCAGAATAGAGAGGATGATTATGAGTATTGTAGCCTTTAGCATTTACATCCCCTATGATGCCAAAAATAGATTTTGTGAGAGTATCAAACTATCCTATCTAATCAATTTGAATGGGTAGAAAGCACATATAATTGTCATTTTCAAAATATTAAGAGTGTATGTTAAACATAATTTTACAAATAATTAACATGAGCGGTAATAGCATATTTAGAATCTACCTATTTTTCAGAAGAATTTTTATATATAACATGACTAATTTTGAGTTATAGTTTGAAAGATATGATTTTTTAGGATTTGAACCTGTGAAAAGAAAAGAAAGATTAAAACTATAGTAGGTGGGCCGATATTGCAACATTTGTGCAGCCCATCAGTTGTGCCAGGCAATTTTATCTCACGCCGTCGAAAATTCTAAGAGAAAAGAAGAGGTAGAGGTAGCAAGATTCGAACCTGGGTCTCTGGAGTATAGACGTGAGGCTCAGGCCACTGCGCTACCTTGTTGCCTGCTGTACAGTTGGGCCTCTATTTGTATAAGACAAACCCAACGACGACTTTAGAAGCGAAAAACGAATCGTTTTCTTTACTTATAGGTGGCATAGTGGGTAATTTATGTCAACTTCGGGGGCAATTTTATGACGGACGACCAGAAGCACTATTTGCTTTATTATTACTAGGAAACATGCCCGTGCGTTGCTACGGGGTGGAGGGGTAGTGGTTGGAGAGAGGGTTGTGCATGGAGGACTTCCGCCGAGTGCATTTTTTTCTCGACTTTGAAGCACATTCTTCAAGATTTCAGTTACTAATTCAAAGGATTTTCGAAGTAAGAGCACACATGATGTTTATCGTCTTACTTCAATGTGACGTTGTAGATTAGACCGTCAATATATAGTGACAACACATATCTCACCAGTAAGTTAACCATCGTACTGATGATAAAAAAATCATACACACAACACTTATGTTGAGTTACTGACATCAGATAGTAAAAATGTCTTATACTTCGCCTAGCGTCCAAGCATGTTGTCTGTGTGCTAACCGTGAAGTCCTTGTCGTATGGATGTATAACTTCCTGTGTTGTTGCGATATATGTAGGATTTCTCCATCGCAATTGAATCTTTGCTTCGTGTGTTGCGCCTCAATTCTTGGTTCTTTTGTTTTGGTTGCATATTTGCGTCTTTCTGCCTTTCCCATGCACACTTTTTTATCTTCTGTGTTGGCTTCATGTTTGCATATTTCTTCTTCCCATATGTGTATTTTTTTTGCAACTGGGTCAAATCTTTAGTTCTTTTGTTTAGTTGATAGGCTTCACGTCGCTTTTTCAGTTTTTCCTATTTGTCGTCATTGTTCATCCATACATACCGCTCTCTATCTCTTTTCCTTCTTTCTTCCTTGCCATCCATGACTCGAGATTGCCATCCAAATTGTTTTTCTTCATGAGAGTTTTGTATACTATATGAATTTGTTGTTGATTAAAAATTTGATATAAAATTTGCATCATAAATAGAGCATATGTAGCTACTTATAAATAAATCTAATTACGCGACATAAGCATCAGAATATATGTGTTGTTTGCATGCTAGAGTATCATGTTTTCCCTTGAAGCAATATACACCATATTTTTCGTCTGACTTCACTACGACGTTGTAGATCAGTCCGTCGATGCCTAGTGACAAAACATACCACACTGACAGATTAACCATTACACTGACATCAGACAATCAAAATGTCGTATATGCAACACTTCCAAAGTAATTTTACCTGGATGCAATTGCTCTTGTTTCTCCATAGCATCAATGTTTGGGTCAAAAGGATGTATAAGGTGGTTGCCTCGTTCCTCCGTACCACCTTCAATATGACCATCTTTAGGGACATCAAGCATGACATCTTCTTCCTAATCCGTAACAACAATTTATTGAGAGCAATTAAAGAATATGTGGCCATGACATGTAAAAGCCTATGTTTTGCCGCCGATGATTTATTATGCACTCGTATAAACTGAAATCGGCAGCGCCCGAAGATAATTTATGTATTTACTTCATTGGGCGTCCAGGCATGTATGTTTTCGCCGTGTGTGACCTGACCTATGTAGTCAATATGAGTACGTAAAAAACACAAACAGATGCAAATCCAACTTCAAAAAAAATGTAGAACCAAACTGGGCAATCGTGTGCATGTAGATTCGGAGAAGAAAAAAAATGCATGCACGACCAGAATCAAGTGATTTTTTTAGGGTCAGAATCAAGGGATTCGATGGGTGGAGCGTGTCCCTCGTAGTTAATTCTTCTTTCTTCAGTACCTAGTTATTTATATTACCAAATCTAGCTAATCTAATCCTATTTGGTGAGTGCTGCCGTGTCCAGCGACTCCAGCCCACTCGGGTATCCGGCTGTGTAGACAACAGATTCCACCGGCCGTCTTGCGCGGGTGACGCATCGCTGTCTATCCCTCCTACCTTATCTTCTCAGCCGCCCTTCTCATCTTTCTCCCCCACGCATTCTTCTTCCCACACTCCCGATTCCCTTCCTCTCTTCTCTCTCCCCTTCTCTCTGTCCAGCGAGGAACTACCATGCGCAGTTCTTTATTTTTCCCTTGGCTGAGCAGGAGACGCAGGGAGCCTCGCCGCTGCCGCGACCACGGGCGTTGTCGCGCCGCCGCCGCCGCCCGTCCTCCCCTGCGACCGGCGCCGCCACCCTCTGCCTCGCTCGCGTGGGGCGCACTGCGCGTGGACCGCCGCTCAGGCAAGCCGCCCCTCGTCGACGGGAGCGCCGGTGCCGCGTCCCGGGCCGTCCCTCGCCTCGGCGGATGCTCCGACGGCGACTGGGCCTCCTCTTTGCGTTCGTTCTTATCCCATCTGCATCCCTGCCATCTGAGTCAGATGTAAATCGTCCTCTTTGCGTTCATTCTTATCCCATCTGCATCTCTGCCGTCTGAGTCAGATGTAAATCGTCATGCTGCGTGGGATAACAAGATTTTGCGGATTTGTAACGTCCTTATTCCTTTGCTCCCCTCTTCCCACCTGCGGTGTTAATTCCTTTGTTCCGTTTCCGTACTCTGCTTGTTGACTTCTGATGCAGCAAGCCGGCTGAGGTATAAAAGTTGATGGGATTGGGTGCAAAGTAGCAAGGTGGGACTATTTGTCATGTATTGCACGGGAGGTATCGAGTTCAATTCTCGATCGCTATAGGTGGGCCTGATTCGGTATTGCCAGCTCATGGGCTGCTGGTTCGTTCGCTTGGCCTATCTTGGTGCCGAACCGAACTGACGTACGAACGACAGTGAAAACGGTGGACGGACGAAACGGACGAAAATCAGGGGGTAAGAAGCGATCCGTGCTTTATTATTAAATTTAAATTTAAATTTAAATTATATTATTATATAGAGAGATTTAGATTAGAGAAGATTAGGTAGAGATTACATAGTAGTTGGAAATACTAGTCCGACGCACGCGGACAGATGATGATCCTCGTTCGTTTACTGAAGAATTACAGACATATCGGCTAAATATAAAAACAACATTAATCCTAGGAATTAGTGTAATAAAATTTTGATTTTCCTAGAAAGACATAGTTTTTTGGAATTTGTACCATGAATTTTCACCGAATTAAAAAATTTACAACCATGTAATCCACCATTTACTTCATGGAATGAGATTCTCAGTTTTTATAGAAGACACATAAATTCATGGAACTTTTTCACATTATCTAAATCCTGGAAATGATTTAAATCCATTAAACATATTTTTTAACTTGAAATGATATTTAAAAACTCGGTAAAAACATAAACTTGTGAAAGATATTTTTCTGATTAATTAGTCGCTAGTTAGACAACCTGAATACTAGATGTATTGTAACGTGAGGGTCAACAAAGACTGCATGCATGTGGGGCCGCTGTCAGCTGTCATTCAAGCTGTCCACAGTGAACGCATTTATTATCACTCAGAGATCATTAAGAGTGTGCAGAAGGATACAACCTTATACTCTTAAAGAAAAATATACTACGAAAATTGCTTTTGGAGGCCGAGCTCCATGGAGGCCTCCAAATGCAAACTTCAAATTTCGTGAAAATTCGTATTTTTACATTTCAAAAAATTCTGAAAAAAATACATAGATAGATGAAGGTATAATGCACAAGTGTGTAAATTTTCAGCACTAAATACGTTAAAATGAGGGCTGTGAAAAAAAGACAAATCTGACACTTTTTAACACATGATACTATTCATCTTTTCAGACCATGAATTTGTCTTTTTTGTACAGGCCGCGTTTCAAAGTATTTCATCCTGAAATTTTACACACATATGTCTCACATACTTGTTTAGTTGTACAAATTTTTTCAGATTTTTTTGAAACCAAAATTTTCGAATTTTGATTTTTTTTAAAATTCGGCCTCCATGGAGGCCGAGAGCCAAAACAACATTCTCAATATACTACATCGAACTAAACTACTACCTCCTTTCCAGTTTATAAGGCTTGCGCGTACTCCCAAGGTCTGTAATTTGAATAACATAAAATAATTGGTATAGTTTAAAAATTATATCACTAGAAAGTAGACGATTTGAAGTTTTTAATGATATATTTTTTCTGATATATAACTTGTATTACGTTGGTCTATTTGTCAACCTAGATATACTCGCAAGCCTTATAAACCGGAAAGGAGGTAGTAAGGAATACAACCAGGCTAATATAGTGTTACGGATCCCAATATACTATATCACTAAACTCCCTAGAATTGAAGGCCTCTCATTCAATTGAGGACACCAATCTAGAATTGGGTCACCAATTTTGACTAGGTCAACAATCTTTTACTCAATTATTTTAATTCACTATGCTCTCCTATTTCATTGTTTGACTGGGTCAACAATTTTTCAAATCAATTAAAAGCAACCGGTATATAAAAACTTATCAATCCTAGGCACCCTCCCATCATCAAGAAAAAAATAGCGTCAATATGTGATATTGTAGCACCAATATACTACGTGCAGTCACCGACGTAAAAAAAAATATTCCAACATAAGTATGAGTTGACTAGCAGATCACAAAATCACACCGCGAAAGCCCATGGAACACTGCATTATGTGAATAAAAAAGAAAAGACACTCCATCATCTTCCCCACAAACCAAACCTGATACTCACCCCGTTCTAAAATCTAAGGCGTATTAGTTTATTGAAAAATCAACTTTTTTAAACTTTGACCAAGTTCAGAGGCAAAAATATAAACATCCACAATACTAATAAAATATGAAAATTCATTTCATGATGAATCTAAGAATCTGATTTGATATTATGGGTATTGATATATTTCTACAAAAAAGTGGTCGAATTTAAAGAGGTTTGACTTCTCAAAAACTAATACACCTTATATTTTAAGATAGAATGATTACAAAAATTATGAAAATTCAAAAACATCAACAACGCAGCAAAGCGCGTCCAATCCTTCTAGTGCTTGTTTAATGGTGAGATATCAGAGGGGTATGCCGCGAGTGCTCCTAATGCAATTTCGTACCCTAATAGTACTAATTTGGATGTGGTGAAATGAAACCCTAAAAAGATGTGGGGTGCTGGGTGCGTACAAATACAAGATCGCTGTGTGTTAATTTCTGGATCTGAGAGAATATCTCAAAACTCTTGGAGAATCTAGTGTCTTGGGTTGGTTAAATAAGGATCTGGTGCGCATTTAAATGGTTAATCGGGGTCCTAGCGGATAAAAAGAGAGGTTCTTTGGGGGTGAAAAAATAGCTAACATAATTTATGACCCCAACTGGAAGCATGAAATGGAAATGAACATGAACATTAAGACCCAGCAAAAGTAGTATCAGGCTATCCCGCAAAGGTTCCTAATTCAGTTCCATGTAACCACCATCTTCTCTTAGATTTGTTAGCGAGCTTGTCATCTTTCAATAGTTGTTCAGTTTCTTACTTGGCAACTTTATTCCTAATCCTGCCTTAAGGCCTCTATGCATCAACCTGCCCCCGCTTACATATAGGCTCAGAAGGATACTATCAGTGTGATTAGTTTTGTCTACTTATACATTTCATTTACATATCTTTTTGGCAAACCTGGTGGACAGAGGCACTGACTAAGAAGTATAATGATGCAAAATCAAATGTAAGGAAGTTGAAGAGAATGGGGGCCAAAGTTTTGCATGGTATCTGTGCGAAAAGCATTAAACACCTTTCTTATCTGGAGACAAGACGATTCCAACGGATTGCCTTCAATTTTCTTCATGTTGGGTTCATAGAAGATGTGTCCGAGTTGTGTATGGTAAAGTATGTGCAATCTCTCGATTTTTAATTTTTTTTTGTAGTTAATTTTTGGTCAATTCCTTAATTTTCTTGAGTAAATGTGTTTTTTTTAGTGTGCACGGGTTGCACTATTATTTCTTTTAATGAGAGTTGCGTTTGTTTGAACTTGATATAATATCCCTAGGGACACATATTTGTGTTAGTAGTTACCCCCCACCTCTGAGTGGCGTTGTCAGAAATTATGTGCCTGTGAAAGTGGTATTCGAAAGATTCTATAGGCCTAATGGACTTGTCCTTAGTTTGAGTTTGAGTCTCAATCGCACGTCTATTTTTCCTGAACAATTATAAACATAATTTCAGTACATAAACATAAATCGGTAGCTAAACTTTTATTGAGTTGAGACGAGGTTGCCTCAAAGATTTATGATATAGAATTTATAAGTTGCACAACATTATTCTTGTAAAACTTACAACTGGCTCAAGATGTACATATGCTAATATTATACAATAACAGAAGAAAATACCCTCCATATTACTGCAACTAACAAATACTCCCTCCGTCCCAAAATAAGTGTCGTTGGTCTAGTACAAAATTTGTACTAACTTAGTACTAATTTTGCGACACTTATTTTGGGACATAGGGAGTATGTAGTAACTACACAAGGTTAAAGGGTCAATCTTCATGCCTCAATTTGAAATGACCATTCCTTTTGTTTTTTTGGCATGCCACAAAAAGCGAAGTTGTGATAATCCATCTAACAACCCAGTTACACTACACAAAGAACAACATCATGCCTTCTCTCAACCTGGTTGATAAGAAAATGACACGGAAAAGGATATAAGTTTTAGTAGTCATATGTTCCAAGAACAAACTGAATTGCGTTCACTTGCGATAATTTTGACCTACAAGCCCCTGTTTCGTTGCAACAAATAATTGTGCACCACACAGACAAAGACAAGCATTTCTTAGAGCACTTGGATAAGCACTACAACGATTTGGCACACAATGGTAAACCATAGATGCATTTTTTCTGTAGGGAGAAATAGAGATAGATCCACTCAGCTAGCTCCACGGTTTGTCAATTTGCAGGGAACAAATTAAATATGCAATCAGACGTAGATAAATATATAGTTAGATGAGAAACACTTTATAGAAATCATCTCATTGTACAAGAAAATGTCAATTAATGATTCTATTATAAAGTAGGTGTAGATTGAAGCATATAATTTGTTTACATTTCTTATTTCCCTCATCCAATGGGCATCTAGAAAGTGAGCTAATATTGCAGTACAAAACACAAGATGTTATTCGTCACATCCAAGCATTATTTGGTAGCTGAAGGAAACTGAGAACTCCACAATGCAAGTAGTGATTTGAATGTGCATCTATGTTGACCATTTAAGAGGAGGTAGACATAACAATCATTAGTGTTCTCAAGAATTAGTACATTATTAGTGAATGGCAATGGACACCAACCATACCCATCTAAATTGGATGAGTGAGAATATTTTTATTTGTTTAATCCTACCCAAAAGTGTTAAGGAAAAATGCATCACAAAGCCTCACTAATCAAGTATTCATCATCAGTTGTGAGAAAGAAATAATTCCACATACAATATTACATGAATAGTGTAACACCCCAAAAATCGGGTTATCGACTTTTGTGCTGTTATTCATTCCTAGCTTTTCTCTCCCAATTTTTTCCTCGGGAATCTGGTAAGTAACCAGGTGAATCCAGGCAGTCCCCAACCTCTCAGTGCCTTTCCCATGTTCTTGTGCCAGCCAACCCTCCGTCAGTAAACCCCGAATCTCATTCCAACCCTAGTTCCAAAATAATGGAACTGGAAATCCTGCCTTTGTGTTGACAAAGGAGCTATCATTTCCCTTGCTCTATTAATCCTCCCAAAATTTCCAGAGATCATCCTTCACCCATAAACCCTAGATGTGCATAAATATTGCTAAGTTATATGCAATATTTCTCATCTAGAATTAATTCCTTTTTCTGCCTTTCTCAGGAATTAAATCCAGGAAAATATTTATCCATCTCCAAAGCTCATGAAAACTTGTGGAGATATTCTTTGTGATCATATTGATCTCTCATAAAAATATTGGCCATAATTAAATAGGGGAAATTGCCTTTTCATATTTAAAGCGAACATTCCAATTTGGGGCCTTTCCAAAGGAACTACCATTTTGGTAGCTAGGAAAAATCCCAAATAATTTTTGGAGCTTCTCATACCCATATCTTCTCCAATTTCATCAAAATATTAAGTTTCACAATTCAAAATTTGAGCACCACATCCTTTTGCAAATCCTGTCCAGATTTCCTGTTTGCAAAGGAAGTGCTTGATTCCTTGATCTCCTTGGGCTGAAATTTTTTACGTTGATTCATTATGATAAATTACCCTTGTCCTCTAAAAATCAGCCCATTCCATCTAGCCAATCTTCCTCAGCAAATTATCCAAGTTTCTGTCCAGATTGGAGCACTGTGAAGGAAGTACCATTTTTACTTATGAAAATGGTATGAAACTTTTACAGTGCATTCATATGCCTAAATCATTGGTCTCCACCAAATTTGAGCCATTTTCATCTAGCCAATTCCTCAGAACCATCTGGTTTCTATTTCTGTCCAGTCTGGCACTTTGCAAAGGAGGTACTATCTAGAGTGGTCCAGGGGAGGTGAAACTTTGCCAAGATGATCACCTTAGTAGATTATTGACCCCTGCCCAAGGCCAAGCCAAGAGGAGCACTGTGGTGGCCACACCTCAGCACAAACACTTTGTTGTTGGCTTCTTGTTGAACCAGGAGAAGTCACACCAGAGCTTCAGTATCGTGCTTGAGGGGTCAAGTCAAACCAGGGAAGGATGGAGAAGACCCCAGACATGTTTTGGCTCTAAGTGCGGCGTGTCAACGCCGTGGCCATGCGGTGACCACGTGCAGAGCACGCCAAAACCGCGCCATGTCCATTAGAGTCGTCGGGGGCGCGCCTCCAGCGGGTTCTAGCTCGTCCTCGAGTGCCGGCGAGTTGCCTTCCGTACTCGCGCACCCTCTGGAACTCTTTCCCCCTTGTCCCCTAGCCGTGGCCGCCTCTACCGTCGTCCCGAAGCCTCGCCAAGCTCTGGAAGCTCCGGCCGTCGCCGCGAAGCTTCTTCCCCGAGCCTATTTAAGCGCGCCCCGAGCCCCTCCCCTGAGCAGCAAGCCTCTCCAGTCCCATCGAGCCCAGCCCCTCTCCCCTCGAGTTCCCGGAGCCCTGTCTTCTCCCCATAGCCGAGCTCTGCCGCCTGGTCCCCCCACTAGCCAACCCCGAGCTCAGGCCCTTCCCGTTCCTCTCTCCACCATCGCCGGCCTCCCTGCGCTGCGGCGAGTCCACCCCGCCTATTCCCTCGTCGCCGGAGCACCCATAGGGGAGCATCCACGAGCAGCCGCCGCCCTGCCTGCGGCCATCGCATGGAGCCACCTCTCCACGCCTCCCCGGTGTTCGTACGGTCTCTGGACGGAGGCTGCATCGTCTCCTGAGCGCGCCGGTGGCCTCCCCACGGCCGGAGATGGCCGGAGTTGCCCGCGCCCTTCACCGGAGCCCGCTTCCGCCCGCCGCCGCGGTTGGCGCTTCATCTGTCCCCAACCGCTCTTGAGGCTTCCCCTGGATGCGGCACTCGCTGGCGCAACCGCCGGTACCAGCGCCCTCGCCGGGGGTGGCCGGAGTCGGCCGGGCCAGTGCCGGAGTCGCCGTTGCCTCTCGCCCCGGCTCTGTTCGTGGTCGGGCACGGGGAGGAAGAAAGCAGGGGAGGAGAGAGAAGGGGTCAGCGCGGGACCCGCTTGTCACCCTCACAGGGTTGACCCAACCGGTTTTAAATGAAAACGTATTTTCAAAATACGCTTTCTGTTACTAAAGGCGTATTCTGGAAAACACGTTTCCATTTTCCAGCCGGCGGCCGAAGAAGCTAGTTAGTGAACGTTCACCCGTTAGGGACTATGGTGGACACTGTTTTGCCCATTTTACAGCCTAACGAACGAACGCTCATATCTTCGCGCCCGTAACCCCGATTGAGGTAAAACTAACGCCCACGTTTTTGTCTCGTCGAGCCCGTTCCGTTGACATTATTTTCATAGTGTGTTCACATTGTGAAAATGACCATGTTGCCCTTGCCCTATATCTGGCCCCTCTGTGAGGAAACCCCTTTCCGGCGAATTCTTCCGCGAGGAGATCGCACTTCTTACCGGCGTATCCATCGACCCCCAGGCAAGCCAACCTCTTACCATGAGCTCCGGACTTGCGTGATGACTTTGCTTGCACTCTATGTGTTTGTTATATTACATCCGTACCACCGTTAGTCCGCATTTGCATACACCTGTTGTGCCACCCGTGTTAGATGTTAGCACCATTGTTCATCTAAGGTTATGACTTGTTCACATGCCATATTTTGCCATGCTAGTAATAATATTGCTAATGACGTAGTCTTGTTAGTACTATGGTTGATCCCATGCCGTGACTATCAGTATTATGATCTTGCCATACTACTGTTAAGTGATTGTTGGCAATTATAAATGTCGATGCAATGGTACGATGATGGATATGTTGAGTTGGATTAATAAACTAAACTTAGTTGGTTGATCTTGAGTCACCTGTCCGGGCTTATCCATGCAACCACATTTGCCGGTATGGGACGGCCTTGACTTGGTCTGATAGCGTGCTCTTTCACCGGTACCTGCAAAGAGGGAGGGTTATGCACGCGTGCTACCCTGATCAGGTAGGCAGTGATAACCCTGTGAGCCTAGTTGATTGTTTAGCCCGGGAGTCCCCGTTTGGGACAGTTTAGTTTGGCCACGACGGTGGCAGGTGTCATGAGGACACAGGTGTCATGAGGACACAGGGGCCACCCAGAGCAGGCCTCCGGGGGAGGATGAATGCCGGTGGTACGATGAAAGAGTCATGGGTCAGGCAGGTTTCGTTGAAGCAACGCTGGTGCACCCGAAGGGGATCACGAGGCCGGGTGCTTCATGGTGTGGGTAAAGTGCGCAACCTCTGCAGAGTGTAAAAATCTATTCGAATAGCCGCGTCCACGGTATTGGACAACCCGTCCAGACCTCACTAGGTGGTCAACTGTAATAATGATGATAATCATGGAAGAACTCATCGTGAGTAGACATCAGATGATGTCAGGAATATGATCTGTTAGCCAAGGGATGGCTATATGATGAGTGGCCGGATGACCACATGATTTGGATCGGATTTGGATCAGTTTCAGGTTGAATCATGAGTATTTCGAGGGTTGTGAGACAACCCAGAAGAGAGTAAGTTGGTATTCGGTAACAGTAAGTACTCGCATCACTTAATGTGATCATTGCCAGGCTATGTAGATTATATGCCTGATCCATGCTAGACCATGCTTGATCCATGCATTCCTTGTTAAATTTCATGCCATGCTTAGGAGTAATTCATGCATAGCATAGGGCTTGCTTTGTCATCTGCTTGTTTGGATGCTATGTATTTGGTTGTCTTGCGAGTACATTCAAAGTACTCACCTGGCCTTCCACGTGGCCAGTTGCAGGAGAAGTTTCGTCGTGCTAGATCGTAACCCAGCCAGTCCTGTGAGTTATGGAGCCCAGCCAGAGAAGTCGTTGCCGCTAAACCAAGACCTCTGCCGCCATTTAGTTAGCCTTGGAGTTATGTAATATTGTTGTAAGCAACAGTATTGTAATACTCCATTATATTTAATAAAGCCATTTTTGTGCCTGGAATTGCTGTATCATGTCTGTGACGTGCGCCAGGTCTTATCCTGGGGCTGGCATGCGTCGGCCCTCTATCGGGGTGCCACAAGACTTGGTATCAGAGCCAGGCTGGCTATAGGTTACCCTAGCACCAAACCATCCCTAGTTTCAACCGGTAGTGAGCCCAATAGATTTGACCCGTCTTTGGCATCCGACATGGCCACTGTTGATCAACAGGCGGCGCAGTCGGAATGGACGTGTCCCTGTCCAGCTGTCCGCCCATCCAGCCACCCTAGATTGGACCGTGACCCCACTTAGTTGTCGGCCATACCGGCGTATCTTCTACCCGGCACGAGAAGGATCCACGCCATGCTGGTGTGTTCCAGCCGACTGCCTATTTAACCCCTTCCACCTGCGAGTCGTAGCCCTCTCCATTCAGTAATCCAGATCCCTGTAAGAGAACCCAGGCTAGTATCCTCAAACCAGCAGCCATGGCCAGTTCCTCCAAAACGCCCAACACACCCACTTTCCATAGCCGAACCTTGGCTGATGGTATTCCCGGCTTTCCGCCCATCCTTTCGAGGATGCTCACTCAAGCCTTTGGCTGTAGTACTCCTGCAGTGTATCTGGTGTTCCAATCGGACCCCGTTCCGCTCCTTTGCTGATTTTATGCAAGGGTGTATATCAACTCAGGTCCAACAGCGGATGGGAAGCCCATGAGTTTTCAGGGCAAACCCATGCCTACCCCCGCGTTGGCTGTCCAGATGGCTGCCGCAGGAGCCATCACCCGTCTTCGTTCCCAGTTTCCGCAAGTAGCGGAGATGCAAGAGTTCCGCTATTTTCCCTCTCCGTCTGACATAGGTGGCAAGTTTGCCAGCATAGTTGGAGATGCTGACCCAACAATAGCTCACCTAGTCCAGTATATTGATGCCCAGGGACTTCTGCTCTCCGGCATTCTTAGAGAGTTCCAAGCCATTGACCAAGACACTACACGGGTTGTTACGGGAGCATACCGTGCGGCCCGTGAAATTGCATCTCAGACCACTCGTTCCATGTTACCAAACCTAGTGCCACCTTCGTAGCTAGTACCACCTTCGCAATCTGTAGACCTATATTGCCCAGTCAGCATCCACCCAAACTCCATTCAAGGAGCTATCCGGCGACTTCGTCGTCGGGATGTGTTCTGTCAAATTTCCAGTGCAGCTCCAGCAGTTGAGCCCCAACCCATAGAGGTGTCCGACGATGAAGATGGAAGTTGGCTCAGCCTTCGTCCCCCAGGAGAGCCCTAGCAAGAGTAGGCCCATTTGTGGCTTCAGCAGTGAGCGAAGCCAGGAGATGCCGCGAGTATGTGTGTTGCAAGGACTGTTTCTTCGCCCGCGTCTAGGATTAGCACCCTGTAGTCCAAAGTGAGTTGTTGTTGTTAGCTGCCTAGTAAGGCTGCGTGTTGTGGTATGATTGTACTGCTTGTACTGCTTGTGCTTGTGTGCTATTGTAATGTTATGTATGCCTGTTTGCTCTGTGTGCTTGGTTCATCTGTCACTCTGTTAAGCAGAAGTGTTTAACAGAGCTGGTAGTGGACTCTTAACAAGATTTTAGTCAGTAGAGCACTTACACTTAATAACAACAGACTCGCCTGGAGTCTCTAATAAAATGCGAGCTGGTGTAGGTGTATGTATACCAGGAATACATACACCCACTAGCATTAAAACACCTTAGTATAATCTGCTCGATATGTTTCTTTCCTCTGCCTGCATTTTGCCATCATGTGCATTCTGCGTCTGCCTGCCTATTAGTCTAGATTGCATGTGTATCGTGTGAGCAATGTCTGCATGCCAAGTTTCTTCTCCTGAGTACAGCCGCAGCAGTACTCGGGCAGAATGCAAGTCCCCTATCCATGCCTATCCGTGCTTGCCCCATTTGCCAGTTTTTCCGAACCCAGCGTTCTGGAAAACCAGCCCTATCCAATAATGCCCGGGCCCCAAAATCTTTTCCCAGAACCCGGTTGCAATCTCGGAGAAATTCTGAGAAATTTTATTGCGGCATAAACCGGTACAACCCTTCTAGCCCAAGACCTAAACCCTGATTTTACCCCCAACACCCACTGGTTGTGGATGTCGTTCAGCAAGGAGCAACTAGCAGCGTGGCCTCCACACTGGTAGAAGCTCCGCTGACTGCACCGCACTAACCCTAGACCCAGCGGCGCCTCTGTCACCGTCTTGCGTGATGTTGACAGGCCGCCCCCTTGCCGCCGCAGCCCGCGCTTATTCCGCCGGCCTGAGACGGCGTAGTTGACCCCCAGTCACCCCTCTGGCAGCGGCATCACGGCGATCATCAAGGATCATCGCGCACAGCAGCAGCGCGCCACCAACCAATGCTGCTAGTAGACCAGCCAAGAGGATCGTAATCAGCTCCGAGCCCACGTCCGCCATTGACGCCCTGCCTCGCGCTCCTGCAACCAGAAGGAGAAGGAAAAGAGGAGGAAGAAGTAAGGTAGAGTGCGAGGTGTAAGGAAGAAGAAAACCTGCGGTAGTTTTTATAGCCCCAGCCCGGTGTACGGTGAGCAAGGTCCAGGAGACCGCGCGTCTCTCGATCACCGGCGTCCAGGAGGCGAATCCGTGAGTAGTGCCGACCGACATTGGCCCACGATGGGAGTGCTCTCTACGTTGGCCTCGTGCGCGCCGCGCACTATCGTCGTAGGGTGCTTTGCGCCCTAGGAGCTAGGCGTGCGCAGTGCCCAGTCGCACTCGGGACAGCGCGAGGGCGAGAGAAAGAGCCGTTGGCCGGAGAAAGAAGAAGAAGGCTGCCAGTGGGCCTTGGTCCCACCTGACAGCGAGAGAGGCCACTGCTCATTGCGGTACCCCGAGCATTTTTGGAAAAAGGAAATTCTGCTTTTTCTAAAAATGTCAGGGTTACTCAGCGGCTCCTACCAGTGGAGTAGATCCCGCGATATCCGTATCTCGATCTGGGTGTACCAGCTTTCGGTACTCTTAACTCGGTTGTTTTCAACCACAGGGTTAAGACCAAGCCCAGAGGTTTTTCTAGGAGGCGTAGTATTTTTGTTCTAAGCTAACCCTAGGGATCTCGAGGACGAGATTCTTTTAAGGGGGGAAGGTTTGTAACACCCCAAAAATCGAGTTATCGATTTTTGTGCTGTTATTCCTTCCTAGCTTTTCTCTCCCAAATTTTTCCTCAGGAATCTGGTAAGTAACCAGGTGAATCCAGGCAGTCCCCAACCTCTCAGTGCCTTTCCCATGTTCTTGTGCCAGCCAACCCTCCGTCAGTAAACCCCGAATCTCATTCCAACCCTAGTTCCAAAATATTGGAACTGGAAATCCTGCCTTTGTGTTGACAAAGGAGCTATCATTTCCCTTGCTCTGTTAATCCTCCCAAAATTTCCAGAGATCATCCTTCACTCATAAACCCTAGATGTGCAAAAATATTGCTAAGTTATATGCAATATTTCTCATCTAGAATTAATTCCTTTTTCTGCCTTTCTGAGGAATTAAAACCAGGAAAATATTTATCCATCTCCAAAGCTCATGAAAACTTGTGGAGATATTCTTTGTGATCATATTGATCTCTCATAAAAATATTGGCCATAATTAAATAGGGGAAATTGCCTTTTCCTATTTAAAGCCAATATTCCAATTTGGGGCCTTTCCAAAGGAACTACCATTTTGGTAGCTAGGAAAAATCCCAAATAATTTTTGGAGCTTCTCATACCCATATCTTCTCCAATTCCATCAAAATATTAAGTTCCACAATTCAAAATTTGAGCACCACATCCTTTTGCAAATCCTGTCCAGATTTCCTGTTTGCAAAGGAAGTGCTTGATTCCTTGATCTCCTTGGGCTGAAAAATTGTAGGGTGATTCATTATGATAAATTACCCTTGTACTCCAAAAATCAGACCATTCCATCTAGCCAATCTTCCTCAGCAAATTATCCAAGTTTCTGTCCAGATTGGAGCACTGTGAAGGAAGTACCATTTTTACTTATGCAAATGGTATGAAACTTTTACAGTGCATTCATATGCCTAAATAATTGGTCTCGACCAAATTTGAGCCATTTTCATCTAGCCAATTCCTTAGAACCATCTAGTTTCTATTTCTGTCCAGTCTGGCACTTTGCAAAGGAGGTACTATCTAGAGTGGTCCAGGGGAGGTGAAACTTTGCCAAGATGATCACCTTAGTAGATGATTGACCCCTGCCCAAGGCCAAGCCAAGAGGAGCACTGTGGTGGCCACACCACAGCACAAACACTTTGTTGTTGGCTTCTTGTTGAACCAGGAGAAGTCACACTAGAGCTCCAGTATCGTGCTTGAGGGGTCAAGTCAAACCAGGGAAGGATGGAGAAGACCCCAGACATGTTTTGGCTCTAAGTGCGGCGTGGCAACGCCGTGGCCACGCGGTGACCACGTGCAGAGCACGCCAAAACCGCGCCCTGTGCATTAGAGTCGTCGGGGGCGTGCCTCCAGCGGGTTCTAGCTCGTCCTCGAGTGCCGGCGAGTTGCCCTCCGCACTTGCGCACCCTCTGGAACTCTCTCCCCCTTGTCCCCTAGCCGTGGCCGCCTCTACCGTCGTCCCGAAGCCTCGCCGAGCTCTGGAAGCTCCGGCCGACGCCGCGAAGCTTCTTCCCCGAGCCTATTTAAGCGCGCCCCGAGCCCCTCCCCTGAGCAGCAAGCCTCTCCAGCCCCATCGAGCCTAGCCCCTCTCCCCTCGAGTTCCCGAAGCCCTGTCTCCTCCCCATAGCCGAGCTCTGCCGCCCGGTCCCCCCGCTAGCCTACCCCGAGCTCAGGCCCTTCCCGTCCCTCTCTCCACCACCGCCGGCCTCCCTGCGCTGCGGCGAGTCCACCCCGCCTCTTCCCTCGTCGCCAGAGCACCCATAGGGGAGCATCCACGAGCAGTCGCCGCCCTGCCTGCGGCCATCGCGTGGAGCCACCTCTCCACCCCTCCCCGGCGTTCGTAGGGTCTCTAGACGGAGGCTGCATCATCTCCTGAGCGCGCCGGTGGCCTCCCCACGGCCGGAGATGGCCGGAGTTGCCCGCGCCCTTCACCGGAGCTCGCCCCCGCCCGCCGCCGCGGTCGGCGCTTCATCTGTCCCCAGCCGCTCCTGAGGCTTCCCTTGGATGCGGCACTCGCTGGCGCAACCGCCGGTACCAGCGCCCTCGCCGAGGGTGGCCGGTGTCGGCCGGGCCCGCGCCGGAGTCGCCGTTGCCTCTCGCCCCGGCTCTGTTCGTGGTCGGGCACGGGGAGGAAGAAAGCAGGGGAGGAGAGAGAAGGGGTCAGCGCGGGAGCCGCTTGTCACCCTCACAGCGTTGACCCAGCCGGTTTTAAATGAAAACGCATTTTCAAAATACGCTTTCTATTACTAAAGGCGTATTCTGGAAAACACGTTTCCATTTTCCAGCCGGCGGCCGAAGAAGCTAGTTAGTGAACGTTCACCCGTTAGGGACTGTGGTGGACACTGTTTTGCCCATTTTACAGCCTAACGAACGAACGCTCATATCTTCGCGCCCGTAACCCCGATTGAGGTAAAACTAACGCCCACGTTTTCGTCTCGTCGAGCCCGTTCCGATGACATTATTTTCATAGTGTGTTCACATTGTGAAA
Organism: Elymus sibiricus; assembly: GCA_039707655.1. Taxonomy (NCBI): domain Eukaryota; kingdom Viridiplantae; phylum Streptophyta; class Magnoliopsida; order Poales; family Poaceae; genus Elymus; species Elymus sibiricus. The sequence goes on from CM077671.1 coordinate 311,159,672, forward strand.
ATGACCATGTTGCCCTTGCCCTATATCTGGCCCCTCTGTGAGGAAACCCCTTTCCGGCGAATTCTTCCGCGAGGAGATCGCACTTCTTACCGGCGTATCCATCGACCCCCAGGCAAGCCAACCTCTTACCATGAGCTCCGGACTTGCATGATGACTTTGCTTGCACTCTATGTGTTTGTTATATTACATCCGTACCACCGTTAGTCCGCATTTGCATACACCTGTTGTGCCACCCGTGTTAGATGTTAGCACCACTATTCATCTAAGGTTATGACTTGTTCACATGCCATATTTTGCCATGCTAGTAATAATATTGCTAATGACGTAGTCTTGTTAGCACTATGGTTGATCCCATGCCGTGACTATCAGTATTATGATCTTGCCATACTACTGCTAAGTGATTGTTGGCAATTATAAATGTCGATGCAATGGTACGATGATGGATATGTTGAGTTGGATTAATAAACTAAACTTAGTTGGTTGATCTTGAGTCACCTGTCCGGGCTTATCCGTGCAACCACATTTGCCGGTATGGGACGGCCTTGACTTGGTCTGATAGCGTGCTCTTTCACCGGTACCTCCAAAGAGGGAGGGTTATGCACGCGTGCTACCCTGATCAGGTAGGCGGTGGTAACCCTGTGAGCCCAGTTGATTGTTTAGCCCGGGAGTCCCCGTTTGGGACAGTTTAGTTTGGCCACGACGGTGGCAGGTGTCATGAGGACACAGGTGTCATGAGGACACAGGGGCCACCCAGGGCAGGCCTCCGGGGGAGGATGAATGCCGGTGGTACGATGAAAGAGTCACGGGTCAGGCAGGTTTCGTTGAAGCAACGCTGGTCCACCCGAAGGGGATCATGAGGCCGGGTGCTTCATGGTGTGTGTAAAGTGCACAACCTCTGCAGAGTGTAAAAATCTATTCGAATAGCCGCGTCCACGGTATTGGACAGCCCGTCCAGACCTCACTAGGTGGTCAACTGTTATAATGATGATAATCATGGAAGAACTCATCGTGAGTAGACATCAGATGATGTCAGGAATATGATCTGTTAGCCAAGGGATGGCTATATGATGAGTGGCCGGATGACCACATGATTTGGATCGGATTTGGATCAGTTTCAGGTTGAATCATGAGTATTTCGAGGGTTGTGAGACAACCCAGAAGAGAGTAAGTTGGTATTCGGTAACAGTAAGTACTCGCATCACTTAATGTGATCATTGCCAGGCTATGTAGATTATATGCCTGATCCATGCTAGACCATGCTTGATCCATGCATTCCTTGTTAAATTTCATGCCATGCTTAGGAGTAATTCATGCATAGCATAGGGCTTGCTTTGTCATCTGCTTGTTTGGATGCTATATATTTGGTTGTCTTGCGAGTACATTCAAAGTACTCACCTGGCCTTGCACGTGGCCAGTTGCAGGAGAAGTTCCGTCGTGCTAGATCGTAACCCAGCCAGTCCTGTGAGTTATGGAGCCCAGCCAGAGACGTCGTTGTTGCTAAACCAAGACCTCTGCCGCCATTTAGTTAGCCTTGGAGTTATGTAATATTGTTGTAAGCAACAGTATTGTAATACTCCATTATATTTAATAAAGCCATTTTTGTGCCTGGAATTGCTGTATCATGTCTGTGACGTGCGCCAGGTCTTATCCTGGGGCTGGCGTGCGTCGTCCCTCTATCGGGGTGCCCCAAATAGATATGTCCCAGAGGGGCTTGGCGGTAGGCAGATTGTTCCATAAGCATATAATCTTGTCAATCTCTATTTGCAAACTGCAATATAATTAGATTTTCTTCTAAAAGAAGCTATCCAAATCAAAGATGAGATGATCACAACGAATATGATAGGGAAGTGTAGAGGACATGTCTCAAACCCACCCCATCGTCCTTGAGGCTTTTTGATGTAACAAAAAAGTGACCAGATACCCTCCTTATAGTAGCAACCAAGGGCTGAAAGCATTTCTCTAACATAGCTCCCATGTTTCTCTAAAGTAAACAAGTAGGATTTGAGCCGTGACATTTTTTGAAAAAAAGTTGGGACATCACTCAAAGATAATGAAGTTGCACATCCCTGATGGTATGCTAAAGCCAGAGATTTGCTGCTGCTTCACCTTATAAAAAACATGGAAACTGGTAAACTGGTATTGTTTTCATGGGTTGAATAGTATTTCTTTTCTGAAGTGCACAAATATCTTCCCAAGATGCTATCTCCAAAAGGTGATCTTGAGTACAAAATAAAAATACTCTTATTATACTATCTGGTTTTTCCTAGACATAAAGTTAGATCAAGCAAGGCATGACCAGCTTCGAGTAAAAGCAGTCTGCAGGATTATATGTATAGTTGGATCAACAATCTAAAACTCCCACTGTTCATGATCACAAGCTTGTGATATGCATAATAAAATTAAAATTCTTCTTAAAAATGGCTCCTCTAGGATACGTTAAAGTAAATGTGCATCAGGAGAATCATACCAAATTTCTGGCAAAATAGAGGTGTACCAAGCAGCAAGCAAGAACTACACATGCAACGATTCGAAAATGATCCAAACCACTGAACTTGCTGGGGCACTTCGACTTATTTAAGGCAATCGAAGGGACTCTGCAAACACAATGGAAACAACAAAACATGAAAATTTGTCGAACCTGTAGGCACTCGAACACGGCAACACAAAAGTGAACTGAAGGCACCCCTGGCGGATAGCAGTATGATGCTGAAAGATAAATCGTTCGGTGAGGACGATCCATGGAGCATGACATGGATGGAGCAGATACTCAACAAAAGGCATTTATATAGAACGAACGGAAGTAATCAGTCGACCACAACCAGCATGAACATCACGTGCATGTATTTTTTTTTGAGGAAAAAGGAGTAAGATTACAATACTCCTGAGCCAACTCCACAGTCGGCAGCCAACACTGCATTCAGGTCCTCCGGGACGCTCGCCAGCCACTGCATGTCCCCCATCCTTCTAGCTCAGGCCGCAAGGCTATGTGCCAACTTGTTTTGATTGCGGCTTGCATAGATCACCTGAGATGCTTGGAATTTCTTTAGTTCCTCCTTGATGTCGTGCAGCACTGAGAAACAGGCAGATCGGTTACAGGAGCTGTACTGTAATTCCTTTGAGAGGAAATAACAGTCAGTCTCAATAATGATCGTCCCACGGTACATCGACGCCAGTGTCTGTCGACCGGAGAGTAGTGCATGTGCCTCGGCCTCCTCCACCGAACCGCAGTTCTCAATTCCTTTAGACAACGCGAATAGAACCAAACCCCTATGATCACGGGCCACGGCACCTACATGGGCACTTCCGCTGTCAGATAAGAAGGAAGCATCAGTATTCAGTTTAACAGTTTCTATATGTGGGGGCTGCCACTGCGTAACGGTATCTGGATCAGGACTCTTTTTCTGCAAATTTGCCGCAGCTGCATCAAGAGCAGGCCGTTCTCGATCAGCCAAGGCAGGTGCAGACTGCCCCATGACATGTTTATCATTTGGGCTTGAAAAGAGCACCATACTGTGGTTGATCAACTCCTCTTCATATTGCTGCAAGAAGTGTGCCGATCTGCTAACCAACTCCTTCCCTGTGCTATGGATGCAATCGTCATGCAGGAACCAACACCTCCACAGCAACAGTAAAGTTTTGGTTCTCATATCTGGATTGCAAGTTCCTAGGAGATACTGAAGCCAGTCCACTCCTGTGAACCTAAACTGTGGCTCACTAGGGAGATCCCAAACTTTCTGCATTTCCCATCTTAAAGCCTTACTTTTCGTACAGGAAACCACCGCGTGGTATTCGTCCTCATCTCCTTTGCCACATATACTACAGGTACTGTCAACCTCCAGGGTCCGTTTCCATTTGTTCATTTTGGTCGGGAGGGTTTTCGTAGCTACTCTCCAGCCAAAAATCTCGATTTTTCCGGGGACCTTTGATTTCCAAATTATATCCCAGATATTGCGGTTATCGGCTGCATTGGTAGAGCTTGAAGCTTGCGGTTTTTCCTGGTTCTGGAGGGAAGCCGCCAGTCTGTACGCACTCCGAACAGTGAAGTTGCCCGATTTTTCATAGTGCCATGCCACCGTGTCTTCCGCTTCCCATCTTGGAAGTTTTTTTTTCGAAACGGAGGCAAAAGCTTTGCCACATCCATTAAATAAGAGGAGTAGAGAGTTTGACAGATTACAGAGTACCCTAACAGAAAAACGGCATGGCAATTACTCTCCTACAACAATACGCCCTAGATTCTTAGCACCTGCCGTAACCCACAAATTTGCCTCAAGCTTGATATTTTGAAGAAGAATAGGCGGCGGTGCACTCTTTTGGCGAAACACCCGGGCGTTTCTCTCATTCCAAAGAGTCCACGAGACTAGCATGGTGTGGGAGGCCTTGGCTCATCGATTGGGGTTTCGCCTGTCTGTCCTACGTTCCCACCAGTGTAAAAGGGAGTCCTCAAGGTGCCGAACGGAGGTGTCAATGTGCGCCAGACCAAAAGAATCAATGACTGAACGCCAGAGCCTAATGGAGAAGCGGCACTTGACAAAAAGATGGATGGCCGTTTCTTGTTCCTGTTTGCAAAGTGGGCAAAGCCCACAGTTTTCCCAGCCGCGCCGCTCCAAACGATCTGCCGTCCAAATCCGGTCTTGCAAGACCAGCCAGGTGAAGAATTTAACTTTTGGGGGAGCCCAAGCTTTCCAGACCATGTAGTGAATGGGCGAGCGAGTCAGACCAAGGAATTGTGCCTTGTATGCGGTGGCCGCCGAGTAAATCCCATCAACAGCATGTTTCCAAACAATGTCATCCTCAACCTGGTCGACAAGTTGGAAGTCGTGCAGAAGTGTCCAAAGTGAGAAAAGCTCCCGAACGTGGGCAGCGGAAACCATAGTGCCTCGCTTGATGTGGGTCATCCAAGCGTTCCCCCGCATAGCCTCCCTAAGCTTCCAACTCTTCCTTGTCGAGGCTTCAAAAATAAGCGGGGCAACGTCCTTGGGCTTGCGACCAAGTAGCCATGGGGAGTCCCAAAAAGGTGTTTTTGCACCATTACCGACGATGATTGTGGATGAGGCGTAGAAGAACTCTAGGTCTTCCTTGGTGCAAGGGTTGCCCAGCCCAATCCAAGGTTTGTTAGGCTCTTTCCATTCGTACCATAGCCACCTAAGCCGTAGTGCACGAGAAAACTTGTCGGTGTTGAGGACCCCAAGGCCTTCGTAGCTCGTAGGTCTGCAGACCATGTCCCAATTGACCTTACATTTTGCACCGGTCGTCTTGTCCGAGCCTGCCCAAAGGAAGGCCCTCTCCAACTTGCTGAGGTTATGGAGTGTGCCCTGTGGCACAATCAGGGCGTGATGGAGAAAACCGTTTGTGAGGAGATGACCGATCTGACAAGGGCGGTGCGTCCAATGGCTGTGATGGATTGCCCCTCCCAGGTTACCAGTTTCCTGGCGGCCTTGTCTTCAAGATATTGAAAGTCGGCTTTCCAAAGTTGCCTAACTGAGAGCGGGAGGCCCAAATATTTTATTGGGAACATGGCGCGGGTCGCCGGAATGCTAGTCAGAATATGATCCAATGGAAGATGACTGCAGCGAATGGGCACCACCGAGCTCTTGTGGAAGTTGGTGCATAATCCTATCACCTCACCGAAACCTCTTAGGATGACGGATAGGTTGTCAATGTCCCTCTTGATTGGGGCCAAGAAGATGGCCGCATCATCCGCGTAGAGGGAGGTTCTCATCATGGCGGCGCGCCCTTGTATCTTGTGCAACATGCCCTTGCGAGTTGCGGTGTCGAGGATTTGTTGGAGGGGGTCGATTGCGAGGACGAATAACAGCGGTGATATCGGGTTCCCTTGGCGAAACCCGCGGCCATGCTTGATCGGGTGGCCCGGCAACCCGTTGAGGAGGATGCGCGAAGAGGAAGATGAAAGCAGAGCGGCAATCCAATTCCGGAATTTGCAGGGGAACCCCTTACGTTGCAATAAGTCGAGGAAGTATTCCCACTTGACCGAGTCAAATGCTTTTTTAATGTCTAGCTTGAGAAGGAGGGCGGGGGTCTTGCGTTTGTGCAACCGTCGCGCGTAATTGCGGACATACATGAAGTTGTCATGGATACTTCTCTTCTTAATGAAAGCACTTTGGGCGTTGGAGACGAGAGCGTCCATGTGGGGGGCAAGCCTCGAGGCTAGAATCTTGGCAATGATCTTGGCAACGGCGTGCACAAGGCTAATTGGCCTATAATCGGAGACGCCTTCCGCCCCCTCCTTCTTCGGTAACAAGACCACATTGGCAGAATTGAGCCATTGCAAGTGTGCGGTATGGAGGGAGTCTTAACAGTGGATGACACGCATGAGATCGTGCTTGATGACATCCCAGCATCGTTTGAAGAAGATTCCTGTGAAGCCGTCCGGGCCGGGTGCTTTGTCACCACGCAAGGATTTAATGGCTGCCAAGACCTCCTCCTCAGTGATGGGGTCACCGAGATCATGCAAATCATGGGGTTGGGTGTTCAGTTCATCCCAATTAAAGTCAGAGTTGCTCGTGCCTCCTCTGCCCATGACCTCCGTGAAGTGGTCATAGATTATCTCTTATTTTTGATCATGCTCGGTCACCCAACCATGTGCGAACTTGATCCTATGAATGTGGTTCTTCCTCCTCCTAGCATTGATACGTCGGTGGAAAATTTTTGTGTTAGCATCTCCAGCCTTGAGGTTTGCGATCCTGGCGCATTGGTGTTTTCTTGCCCTCTGTAGGACCGCCAGACTAATGACGCGTCTCTTAAGTCTAGAGCGCAGGTCCAACTCATCCGAGGATAGCAGCCAATCTTCTTGCGCAATGTCTAGCTGAAGTATGATCATGTTTGCCGCATGGAGTTGAACCTTGGCCTTGGAGAAGATGCGCTTACTCCACTTAGTGAGACGCAACGCCGTTTTTTTTAGCTTGTAATGAAGGATCTGGTACGGCTCAGAGTGACTCACCCTCTCAGTCCAGGCATTTTGGACGACCTCATGAAATCCGGGCAAAGATACCCAGAAGTTCTCAAATTAAAAGGAACGCGGGCGCCTTGGGCCCTTGTCGTCGGCGAGCAGCAGCGGGCAGTGGTCAGAGAGTGAAGAGGACAAGGCGTGTAACAAGTGGCTATTGTGGCTGGTGTCCCACTCGGCGTTGCAGAAGAAGGAGTCAAGCTTGCACAAGGTGGGATTGGCGCGTTCGTTGCTCCATGTGAAGCGCCTGTTCTGGAGATGTATTTCCTTGAGCTCGTAGGACTGAAGCGTCGAGCGAAAACGATTAATTCTTCTCGTGTTGACATTCCTTTTATTCTTGTCCCTTGCTCTGTAAATTTGGTTGAAATCCCCGGCAACCAACCACGCCATATTCGCAAGGGGTTTCTGATCGAGCAATTCACTGAACAAGGCGTCTTTGCATGCAGGGTCAGTGGGTCCATAGACAGAAGTAAGCTTGAAGCACTAGCCAGAAACTCGTAGATGAAAAGTAGCCGAAAGGCAGTATGTTGAGGCGACAACGTCCGATGCCTCAATAAGGTTTTCATCCCATAATAGTAGGATACCACCCCTAGTCCCAGCAGCCGGGCGCTGAGCAAAGCCATTCAGTCTGCATCCCCCAAGGGACGTGACGATGAATTTGTCCACAGCACACAACTTGGTCTCCTGGAGGCAGACTAGCTGGCATGAGGACTCAGATAACGTTGCCTTAACTGTAGCTCTTCGATCTGGGCAGTTTAGCCCTAGCACGTTCCCGCTTATTGTGTTTATTGGTTGTGCTGACATTGATCAACAAAATGCCCCTTCAATTCTGGGAGAAACCCAGCAACTGGCCACACACATACACATACATGTACATGCAGGGAGCTTAAATCCTTGAAATAGGGCCAGGTGCCACACTGAATTTGCACGTACAGAACAACACGCACAGGACACACAAAGCACACATGGCTACAGCCACCGAACGGGTTCACATCTTGGAAGTTTGATATTGCAAATCGCTTCAGCATCAAAGCGATAGAACAGTTGGTGGATTAACTCTGAATTCCAACCACTCCCTTCTGCATTCATCAACTGACTGACCCATCTTAATCTGGAGCGCCAAATGAAATTTGCTGGTTTCAGACCTTCTTCACGCGGGATCCATTGGTCCCGTTGAATGTTAACTTTCCTCCCATTACCGATTCTCCAAACAAGGCCCGCCTTAAGAAGCTCAAGGCCATGTTCAATACCACGCCAAACCGGAGAAGCATTCGTTGCAAAAACCGTATCCAATAGCTCCCCACTGGGATAGTATTTTGATTTAAGAACTCTCGTGCACAAACTGTCCGGTCTTTGAATTAACCTCCAGGCTTGTCGTGCGAGCGGTGCTTGGTTGAAAAGCTTCATGTCTTTAAAACCAATACCACCACCTCTTTTCGGCTTGACCATGCGCTCCCAGGACATCCAATGCACTTTCCTATTGCCATTTTCATCTCCCCACCAAAAGTCCCGTATCAGTTTTTCGTATTTCTTGTAGAATCCCTGGGTCATTTTAAAAAACCCCATGCAGTATGTGGGGAGGGCTTGGAGCACTGATTTGACCAGAACCTCCTTTGACGCCTGAGACATATACCTTTCTGACCAATCCGAGCATCTCTTGATAAACCTTTCCATGATTGGTTGGAACATGGATTCTTTCATTCGTCCTTCTGGCATAGGTAGTCCTATCAAGAGCCATCTTGACATCTTGTTGGATCGCATCTGGGAAAATCTCACTAAAGAGTATAGAGCACTTGTTGTAGTTGAGCAACTGCCCCGAGCTCTTTTGGAAATCAACTAGTACTTGTTTCACCCTCTCGGCCTCTTCTTTTGAAGCTTTGAAAAAGAGGAGGCTGTCATCAGCAAATAGAAGGTTTGAAATTCCAGGGCTTCCTCTGGCGATCTTAATAGGTGTTATGTTTCCAGCTCGCATCTCTTTATCCAACAGACTAGTGAGACCCTCCGCGATGAAGAGAAACAGATAAGGGCTCAACGGGTCTCCCTGACGAAGTCCTCTAGAAGGGGCAAAGGAATCAAGGAGCTCACCATTGTACTTAACAACATACCTCACAGATTTCACACAACTCATAACCCATTCCACCCACTTGCGATCAAAACCAAGCTTCACCAGGGCCTTTTCCAAATAAACCCAGTCAACCCTATCGTATGCTTTCGCCAAATCCAACTTGAAAGCATAGTGGGTATTAGCAGCTTGCTTGCTATGCTGGATCTTATGGAAGCACTCGAATGCAATCGTTGCATTGTCCGTAATCAACCGTCCTGGTATGAAGACGCTCTGAGTCTCTGAAATGAGTTCATCCAAGATGGGTCTCAACCGGTTTACCAGGCATTTCGATATAACGATCACATTACCCAAACTTATGGGTCGAAAATCTTTCAACTGCTCCGGATTGTTTTTCTTAGGAATAAGCACTATGACCGTGTCGTTTGTTCCCTCTGGCATGACTCCTTCCCTGAAAAATCTTTGAACCGCACTCACCACGTCCTTCTTAACTGTACTCCAATTCCTTTGGAAGAACCTGGCCGGGAATCCGTCGGGTCCGGGCGCTTTCAGAGGTCCAATTTGAAACAGCGCATCACTAACCTCCTTCTTTGAGAATTCCTTCAGCATCGAAGAGTTCATGTCAGCTGTTACTCTTTCAGTAAGGCAGTCCACTATAACTCCTGGTTCGAGTCCTTCTTCTTTGGTGTTACTCTTTCAGTAAGGCAGTCCACTATATCACCTGCATGTATTTCTTGGAATGAAAGGACATCAGGACAATGTAGTTGCTTCCTGGAAGAATGAACCATTCATAAACTGAGAAAAATATAGACAAACCTAGCAGAGCATCATGGTGAAGGATGTTGTGCCACCGGGTGGAAAGGGTGAGCAAAGAGTTGTAGGGGAGGAAGAATATATACGAAAGAAGTCCACTTAACCCCCTAGGCTTTCACAAACCGGCCAATTAATTTACCCCCTAAGGTTTAAAACCGGGTATCTAACCCCCTGTTCATTCTTAAACCAGGTGAATCACCCCCTAGAACCAATCAGAGTGGTTTCGTAGGCGGTTTTGTTTGTTGACGTAGCAAGGTGCAGCTCGTTTCTGATCTGCACCCGGCCTCATCCATCCTCCTCCGGGCACGAGCGGCGTCATGCCAATCACGACGCTCACCGAGTCCCGTTCTGGTAATTGTGTGCATCTCGACGTCACCCTCCACCTCCACGTCTCCAAGTTTTCATGCACACTCTGAAGTCATCCTGTCGAACCTACCGCTCCAACCCAGCGCATGCCACCGGTGTTCGAGGGATCCTTCTGGACGTCTACACCGTCGCGTCCGTGCTGCGCAGCCGCGGCTGCCGCGCTGAGGTGCACCCACCGGTACAAACCACCAACTGACGCAAGTTCTGGCAAGAGATCGTCCATGCACTACCATTGACCAGTGGCTCTTTACTCAAGCTCTCTGAGGCGGACGGTGGTGGGGCTGTTGAGGTCGTCGCCGATGGTGACATTCGGCGACAAGCAGGACATGGGCGCGGGAAGCAGCGAAGAGCTGGAGCGAGTCGCCGGCGAGGCGCACGTACTTGTGGATGTTGTAACAAGATCTAGATCGCGCCTCGCGCGTGAACGCAGGCTCTGCCGAAGACAAAACATAAGTATATACCTGCTGGATCGATTCCCTCCTGAACAAGCACGCACATACACACAAGTACGTTCCACCAAGTCTGAGACAGACATGATCAGATGATCACACGACTAACCTAGTCGTGTTTAGCTCTAATAACCAATAGTGGATGTCGACAGCTGCCGGCGGCAGCCGCAGGCCGCACGGGCGCCTGCAGCTCGGTAGGCGACACAGTGTTGTCCACAAAGGACGAAACGGATGCTCGCCGGCAATAGGCTGCCGAAGTGCCGAGGCGACTACGGTACGATAGCGCACGAAAAACTCTCGCAAGCCGAGATTGCATGCGAGCCAAACCACAGTCGCAGTGCTTGCTTTCTGGAGCCCGATGCCTAACGAGGCACTGGTGCTTCCCATGGAACCGGGAGCGTTGCCAATTTGCCATCCCATTGACACACCATTTTTTTTTACCAGAGGCGGAGGTCAATGAAAGGCGATTCGTGAACCACGCCGGGCTGAGCTTCCTCGTGGCGGGCTGCTGGCTGGTGCTGCTGCCTATCAGTACCTCAATGACGCGAGTGGTTTGGGTGACCTGAGCAACGCGCGATGGGATAAAGCTGGGCGGAGGAACTGTATCGACAACCTCGCACCCACAACCTTTCCACGCCACCAAAACCGCCTATGAAACCACTCTGATCGGTGCTAGGTGGTGATTCACCTGGTTTAAGAATGAACAGGGGGTTAGATACCCGGTTTTAAACCTAAGGGGGTAAACTGGCCGGTTTGTGAAATCCTAGGGGGTTAAGTGGACTTCTTTCGAATATATACACGTACACATACCGGAGGCAGCCGAAAGGACGGGCACATCACCCGCCATGAATCCGTGCGCAGAAACTGAAGAATAATTGCGTCCTTCAAACTTGAGCGGAGCAGTTTCCGTAAGATGAGGCATCGGCTGGATCCCCTCTTTCCTCCTCGAAGACCGATCGTTCGCCATCACTACCAGAATCGGGCCGATGCCGATGGCTTAATCTACGCCGACGGTGGCCGTCGGCGTATATAACCCTACGCCGACCACCGGCGTCTAGTCGTCGGCGTACGAAACACCGTCGGCATAGACAAACCTATGCCGACGGCCACCGTCGGCGTACAAACACCGTTGGCGTAAGAGAACCTATTCCGACGGCCACCGTCGGCGTACAAACACCGTCGACATATATGTGGGACCGGCCACTCGACGGGTGACGTCCGTTTGACGCCGTCAAAGCTACGCCGACGGTCCTGACGGACACCGTCGGCATAGGCTCACTTGCCACGTCATCGATCCGCGGCGGTGCCGCGTCATCGATCCGAGGGAGCTGCCGACCGGGTCCATATCTATGCCGATGTAGATCCATTCTGACTACGTCGACGGTTACACCGTCGGCGTAGATTTTTTTTTATTTGATGTTTCAAATTGCTTATATCTTTTAGGATATTTGATGTTTTTGAGTGATTCTTTTTGCATTAGATTCAAAATTTTGTCTAGTTTCTGTTTGTGCCATTATTTTTCAAATTTGAATGGTTTAAATATGAATTATTTTCAAATTTGCTTCAAACCCTAGATTGTGAATAACTTGAGTTTAAAAATAGCTTTTAATTTAATTCTTTTTGCTCCTAGTCACATGTTAGATTATTGTCACAATAAGATTTAGTTGGTTATTTTTAGAATAATTTAAATTAGGATTTTAATTAAAACAGTACTGTTTTGCTTATATAGTGAGTAAATGCATGAAAAATAGCAAATGAAGTCAGAAAGGGTTGAAAATTGATGACGTTGCTTCGAATGGTGCATACTGAACACACAAAAAGTCTGGAGTTTGAAATAAGTTTAAAAAATTGAAATGCCTTTGTAATAGACGAGTTTTCGTCTGAAACCCTGATACTTCGAAATAGATTGTCCATTTTGTACATGAAGTGCATCCAGTTTTTGCCGTAACCGTCTCAACTTTTTAGCACATGCTATGTGGGTGAAATGATGAAACCATGCCAACTTTCAACATTTTTAGAGTTCATTTGTAGTGTTTTTCAACTTGAGGGGGGAATCGTGCCCGTCGGGTAGAACCGGAGGGAATCTAGTGGTTGGTTGGGTCCAGACCGTGTTCGGGGTTGTCTTCCTATGGGCTGACCTATCGCAACCAGGTGGAAGAGTCAACTGGTCAAAACCCGTCCGACGAAAGTCAAAGGGCTAGATCTCGTGTTCAACGGGGCTAGGGTTAGTCCGGTCGGTGGGGCTTCCGGGGGTAGCAATGCCACAGAAACACCGCACCGGGCCCTCTTGCATGCGTGAAAGTGACGTGGCATGCGTAGACGCCCGTCTTGGGGCCCCGGGGTGTGCCCCCCTCCACGGACGGAAGTGCCGCCGTCACCTGGAGGGGGGAATCGTGCGCGTCGGGTAGAACTGGAGGGAATCTAGTGGTTGGTTGGGTCCAGACCGTGTTCGGGGTTGTTCCTATGGGCTGACCTATCGCAACCAGGTGGAAGAGTCAACTGGTCAAATCCCGTCCGGCGAAAGTCAAAGGGCTAGATCTCGTGTTCAACGGGGCTAGGGTTAGTCCGGTCGGTGGGGCTTCCAGGGGTAGCAATGCCACAGAAACACCGCACCGGGCCCTCTTGCATGCGTGAAAGTGACGTGGCATGCGTAGACGCCCTACTTGGGGCCCCGGGGTGTGCCCCCCCTCCACGGACGGAAGTGCCGCCGTCACCTGGAGGGGGGAATCGTGCACGTCGGGTAGAACCAGAGGGAATCTAGTGGTTGGTTGGGTCCAGACCGTGTTCGGGGTTGTTCCTATGGGCTGACCTATCGCAACCAGGTGGAAGAGTCAACTGGTCAAAGCCCGTCCGGTGAAAGTCAAAGGGCTAGATCTCGTGTTCAACGGGGCTAGGGTTAGTCCGGTCGGTGGGGCTTCCGGGGGTAGCAATGCCACAGAAACACCGCACCGGGCCCTCTTGCATGCGTGAAAGTGACGTGGCATGCGTAGACGCCCGTCTTGGGGCCCCGGGGTGTGCCCCCCTCCACGGACGGAAGTGCCGCCGTCACCTGGAGGGGGGAATCGTGCACGTCGGGTAGAACCGGAGGGAATCTAGTGGTTGGTTGGGTCCAGACCGTGTTCGGGGTTGTTCCTATGGGCTGACCTATCGCAACCAGGTGGAAGAGTCAACTGGTCAAAGCCCGTCCGGTGAAAGTCAAAGGGCTAGATCTCGTGTTCAATGGGGCTAGGGTTAGTCCGGTCGGTGGGGCTTCCGGGGGTAGCAATGCCAGAGAAACACCGCACCGGGCCCTCTTGCATGCGTGAAAGTGACGTGGCATGCGTAGACGCCCGTCTTGGGGCCCCGGGGTGTGCCCCCCCTCCACGGACGGAAGTGCCCCCCCTCTTGAACTGAGATTCTAGTTTAAAAATGGTTTGAATATTTGTGTTCCTTAAGATAAGAACTTTGAAACAAGATCACTCTTGAATATATTTTGAAAAGTTTATAATTCAAATTCTAAATCGTGGTGAAACTTTATGAAACATGATGATGCACTCTAGAACACGAAAAAAACTAATAAACTTGATAAGAATGAATTTTAATACAAACTCATAATATTATGTTTTAAGCGAATGACACAGAACAAAACATTTAGAAATGCTCTTGAACATGAAGAACCACAATTAACCTTTTTGCCGTAATATGAGAACTTTTCCCCTTTTCACGCAACATGATAAAACACTATGGAACACAATGATGCAATCTAGATAGAAAAGAAAAATATTGAAACATTAGATGAATGCATGTTAAATACAAACTCATGATATATTTTTTTTGCAGGTGAAATAGTATATTACTCAACTCAAAACATCTGAACAATCAGCAATATCTAGCTTCAACTCAAAAAAATGAAAATACCTACACCGTCGGCATAGGCCCGCAAAAAATTTAAAATACCTATGCCGACGGTTACACCGTCGGCATAGGCCCGCCTTATCCACTCGACCAGACGGCACTCCTCCTCTCATTCCTTCTTCCCCACCCCGACCCCGCCCGTTCCTCCTGCGCCGCCGCCCGTCTTCACCCTCGCCGCCACCGTCTCCACCGGTCCCGCCCCGCCCTCGCCGCCCAGATCTCGCCTGCCCCTGCCCCTGCCCCGCCCCGTCCCCCCCCCCGTCCCCGCCGCCGCCCCTCACCCCCGTCCCCGCCCCCGCCCGGGCCGGCCGCTCCGTCCCCGGCCACGCTCGGGGCGCCCCATCCCCGCCCCCGCCCGGGCCGGCCGCTCCGTCCCCGGCCATGCTCGGGGCGCCCCATCCCCGCCCCCGCCCAGGCCGGCCGCTCCGTCCCCGGCCACGCTCGGGGCGCCCCGTTCCCGCCCCAGCCAGGGCCGCCCCCGCCCCCGCCCGGGCCTTCCGCCCCGTCCCCGCCCCGGGCCGCCGCTTCCCACGCCCGGGCCGCCGCCTCCGCCGTCGTGCTGCTGCCCAGGTTGCTGCCGCCTCCCCAGGCCAAGGTTGCTGCCCCCTCCCTCCCTCCCTTGTTGATAATCAGTGGATGTATAATGGTTTTACCCGTGGGAATCGAGTAACATCAGAGTGGATTTCCAAAACCGATGTGTTTTTGAGGGAGACATTCTGTGGTCCAATGAGAATGGTCCCACATTGCCCGTGTGCGAGATGTGGCAGACGTCACTCCAAAGGCAAGGACGAAATGACCTTGCACCTTCGCACGTACGGATATATGAAAAACTTTGACATGCCGATAAACTTTGCGGAGCGGGACCGTGGTAGAGAGGAGGTGATGCGGCAACGCATCGGTGGTTATGTGGACGACGGGGTCAGAGACATGCTAGATGATGTCATTGCTGCAGAGGCTACACATGTGACACCTTCAGAGAATGAACCAATGGAGCAGGAGGAGCCGGAGGCAACCGCAAAGTCCTTCTTGGAGATCTTGGCTTCGTCAAAGAAGCCTCTTTATGCGGGTGCCAAACTCTCTCAGCTGGATGCCATCTCGCAACTGATGGCAGTTAAGGCTGAGTACGGCTGTAGCCAAGCTTGCATCAATGCATTTCTAGGAGTATGGGCTAACAGCCTTCCCGATGGTCATGAACTGCCGGAAAGCATGTACACCATGAAGAAAATCATGAAGACACTCTCTATGGATTATGAGAAAATACATGTCTGTCCGAAGAATTGCCTTTTGTTTAGGCACGAGTATGCGGATGACAAGTACTGTAGGAAGTGCGGTTCCTCTCGGTACCTTGAGGTGGTCGGTAAGGATGGTCAAAAGAGGCAGCTACGCATCCCCACAAAGGTTCTTCGATATCTTCATTTCATAGAAAGACTGCAGCGCCTTTTCATCACGGAGGAGTCTTCCAAAATGATGAAGTGGCACAAGCAAGGGAAAAGGTACCATACAAATAAAATCGTACATCCATCGGGAGGTGAAGCATGGAAGTCATTCGATAAAGAATACCCCGAGGAAGCAGCCGAAGATGGGAATGTCAGAGTTGCAATAACAGGTGATGGGGTCAATCCATATGGTATGTCGTCCAATTCATACAGCTGCTGGCCCGTGTTTGTTATTCCGCTCAATCTCCCTCCCGGTGTCCTAATGCAACGCAACACCATGTTCTTGTCACTAATCATTCCAGGGCCTGAATACCCGGGGAAGAATTTGGGAGTGTTAATGCAGCCGCTGGTGGATGATTTGCACCATTCTTGGTACTTCCCAAGGTTGACATACGACCGACATCTGCAGAAAAATTTCTTGATGATGATGAAAAGTGGGCTGCTAAAAGCATCCAAAACCGGGCTAATCGAGGGACTGACGGAACACATAGTCAGGGAAACCGGAACCACTGGAGCCACAAGAGAGTTCAGGTATATCTATGTACATGAAACATTCTTCTTCTTCTATGTATGACTAACCTCTGTTTGGTGGTGTTTGGTGGTGCAGGAGGAGAAATTGAAGCGGCCGCTCTCAGACATGGAGGCGTGGGAGATGGCCCATGTGCGGAGTAAGCCCAAGGAAGGCAAGGGCAAGTACTACGGCAAGTCCGGCGAGCACCTTGAGACCTACAAGGAGTTGTATCTGGGGTACAATGCTGACACACCTGACCCCATAAAAGAGGCTACGGACGACAGGGCGGTGGTCGGCATAGGGCCAAAGAGTCATGGTCGACATCCAGTTCTCGATGCTGTGGTCACTCCTTCTATCTCCTACACACAGCTTCGACTTACCAACCCGAGCCTGAGCTCGGGTTCGAGCACGCCCCGGGCTCACTCAGAGTCCCTCCTAGCCCAGCAACACTCTGTAAGGATTTTCCCTCTTATCTTCCTTTTTTTCTCACTTTATTTTCCACATCGAGATGTTTTTATGAGTTTCATCATATCATATTGTAGGCCTTCATTGAGTACACACGTCAGGAGACCATGGCGTGGAACGCGAGAGTTGCAGCAGTCTCGGAACACGCCAGTCGCATGATGAAGGTTAGTTTAGCCCCTTTTAATTTGACTTTCACATTTGCACTGTAATTTCTTCTGACCTTCGTGTTTGCTTGCTCAACTTACACACAGCTCATTTTTGACTCCTGGGCGACCGGCACGGTTCCTGTAATGGAACCACCACCACCACCTGCTGGACCACAACCAGTGCTGCCTACTTTTGAAGAATTCCTGGCACAGCGTTGTCCGACTCCGGTTTGTACATCCCCAAACTATTCAACCATTACTTATCGTTTATTCAACACAATCATATATCTCTTTAACATGTCTTTTCAAACATGCAGGGACCCCGATCAACCGGTGGATCATCCGTTGGTGGTGGTGCCAATCATGGCATCACTCCGGAGTCACGGAGCCCGATCACTACTCCGATCCACCGAGGTGGCGGCGGTGGTGAGTCACGGAGCCCGATCACTCCGATCCACCGAGGTGGCGACGGTAGCGGTGCCGGTAGCAGCGATGACCTTGGCTTCGGCGGTCTGGGCGGGGACGAACTTGGTGGTGGACGTCCTGGCGCATAAGCCTCTGGACTTATGTCGTGTTTCTGACTTATGTGGTCGTGTTCTCTGACTTATATATATGTTGTTAGACTTATGTGGTGAACTTGGACATATCTGGTCGTGTGGTGAACTTGAACTTGAACTTATGTGGTCGTGTGGTCGACATATCTGAACTTGAACTTCGACTTATGTGGTCGTGTGGTGAAATATTTTGTCTGTGATTGTGCATATTATGTGAACTTGAAATATTATGTGGACTTGTGCATATTACTGCTGTAATTGTCTGTGAGCTATTTTGTGCATATTAACTGAAAATGAACCCAAAAAAAATTAGCAGTAGCTATGCCGACGGTTTAACCGTCGGCGTAGCCTGTCCCAGGAGTTGCCAGCAGCTGCCACGTGGCGGGCTATGCCGACGGTTAAACCGTCGGCATAGCCACGCCCCCAGGGAGCGCTAGGAGATGCCACGTGGCAGAGCTATGCCGACGGTAAACCGTCGGCGTAGGCCCCGGTAGATGCCGACGGCTACACCGTCGGCGTATCCTCCGCCCGGGAGAGCCAGCAGCTACCACGTGGCGTCTCTATGCCGACGGCTACACCATCGGCGTAGCTATTCCGTCAGACGCCGTCAAGTGGACAGGCGCCGACGGTATATACGTCGACGGTTTAACCGTCGGCATAGGTCCATATGCCGACGGGGTCCCTACGCCGACGAAACCGCCCGGGTACGCCGACGCTCGCGATCCCGACGGCCCTACGCCGACGGTGACCGTCGGTGTAGCCCTACGCCGACGGTTTTCGGGCCTACGCCGACCGATTCGGGCCGTCGGCATAGGCTGCGAATCTGGTAGTGCATCGAGCGATTCCCGCCCCTCCCGTGTTCTCGCGTCGGCTGAATCTGATCCCTCTCACCTTCATCTTTCTATTTTTTTTCTTTGATGAAGGTAGACTCGCACTGGGGTTAGCGGTAGGTCGATCCCCGCGTCGGCCGTCTTCACTGGATGGAACCGGCTGTAGCGGCCGCTCCTCTCTGTGGCTCGAATCGGGACTTTGGGAGTGGATGAATTCGATGGATCCGATGCGGTCCCTCCGTTGTGCCTCGATCGGGATTGGATCAGTGGTTCAGGGTCGCGAGGATAGATTTTTTTTTTGAGACAACGTCACGAAGCTTTATTAATTCGTCACAATGTTTACAGGGACGGATGGTAGATTCCCGGGGTGTCCTAACCAAACATGGCGGCCATCACCAAGAGATAAAGCATGCTTCGCTAAGTTGTGAGCTTCATAATTTGAGCTCCTAAACTCATAACTAAATCTGCAAAAATCAAAAAGCGAGGAATGGTCTATTATTTCATGTACAATTGCGCCGTAGCTTGACGAGTTCTCCTTCTGTAAGTCTTGTACCACCACTTTGCAATCCGACACTACTTCAATCCGCCGCAGATAAAGGTCATCCGCCAGTGCCATTGCTTCTCTAATAGGTAGAGCTTCCAAGGTCGGCGGATCAACAATGTGATTAAAACACAGTGTCGAAGCACCCATAAACATGCCACTGTCATCTCTGCAGATCACACCGACTGCCCCAAAACCACTCCTGGACACAGCGGCATCCACGTTCAGTTTCGCATTGCCTATCACCGGGGCCAGCCATGTCGCTTGTCTCACAACAGCCGGCGCCGTGACCACTGGTCGCGAGGATGGATGGAGCTCATGCTGTCGCTCGTACGCCCCCCAAGCCCAGCGGTGGACCTCCGTTTTACTGTCCTTAATGGGCTGATGGCTCAATGGCCCAATACACGAGAGGTCTTTGTTTCGGCCTGTGGAGCAGCAGCCCACATGACAGCTGGACCAGATTTCATATATTGCGGGACATATCACTTTGGATAGCAAATCTGATGGCTAGGAACGACCGGATCGCGAAAACAGACAGCCAAAAACGCCAATTGCTGAGAGACCTCGGTTTAGGTGCAGTTTTAGGGCATATACAATGGTTCTATCTTATGAATGCCACATAGGATAAATGATGATGTGGAGGAGAAAGAAATCATAAGAAAAGGCTTGTCTTCTCTTATTTAAGAGAAGACAAGAGATGATCTCTTAGCACAATATGTCTCACCACGTTTTTAGGAATAGCTAGTTATTGAAGATAAGACTAAGAGATGACCCATTGTAGACATGTCTTTTTGTCATCTCTAAATTACATGCAAGATTTAAGATAAGACTATCTTATCAACCATTGTACATGCCCTTACTGTCCTTAATATCTATATTTATATTTATATTTATACCTACTAATAAAGGGAAAAGTGTTTCTTACCACCGTAATTTTCGTCCGTCCACCAACACACAATTTTCGTCTGTGTCATTATGATTTTCGTCCGTCAACCGACACACGCAATCTAGAATTTTCGTTCGAATTTTCAACACCAGCCTGAGCTGGCGTCTTGCTCCGGATCTTGCTGCCGTCCGTGACGGCAGTAGTAACAGCATAGCAGTCCCAAGGCGACGCCAACGGCCACACCAATGCCGAGGCCGACCCAGATAGCTTGCGTCTGGTTCTTCTGGAAGGTCGGTGGCGGTGATGCTGCGACGTCGATGGTCCTCCGAGCCGGTGGCGGGGCGGACACGGCGACGACCAGAGGCGGTGGCGGGGCGAAGAACGGAGCTTCATTGGGTCAAAGGGGACCATTGCCCCCCCCCCCCCTACTCTAAATTTTTTCTTAAGTATAGCCCTAATTATTAGGCTTGAATATCAAAGATTTCTCTGAGTTCATGCATACTTATCTTCTTCACGCCCTCAACGCTGATTAACCATCTCAACAATCTTCATTAAGCTCCGCCACTGATGATGATGGTGGTGGTGGAAGAGAGACGGACTGGGCAATGTGCTACTTCCTCAGATTATTGGCTACTCCTATATACAGGTCCTGGTCTCAGGGGTAGGCTGGCAAACGTACGCTGCCATAACTTTTGCTTAAGTTCGGTGTTATGGAAAGCAATTAGCGTGCCCGTGCCCAATCTATATCTATATTGAAACATCGTAATTTTAGTCTGTGTCATTATGATTTTCGTTCGTCCACCGACACACTTAATTTTCGTCTATGATTTTCGTCCGTCCACCGACACACGCAATCCAGATTTTTCGTTCGAATTTTCAACGCCAGCCTGAGCTGTGGCCCATCTCATCCGGCCCATCTACTATGGGAAAGAATGCAATAAAATTTGCCAGTACCTGAGATTGAAGCCACGTCCTCCCGCGAGGATACAAGTCTATGACCAGTCAGAGCTAATGCACGCTGTTTTGACAATAGTTCCACCTCGGTCTCTTATATCTAACCACACCAGTTTATATAGATGGAAAACTTGCATACACCTAGAAGGTGGATGCTGGATGATTACTACCTAGGGTATCAAGAGGTATTTCGGGAATCAATAAGCGAAAGTGAGCAGTGGATCCGAATATTACTAGACTGATACATATATGGTCTCCTAATTAAGAAGATGCTAGTAGAGTGCACGTGCGTTGCTACGGGCTTTTGAAATATTTTACTGGAGTTATGTAAACATAATGCATGTTGAATTTCACATGTAGAGAAAAGATAGTATGGGCACAATCGAATATCAATTTAAGTCCACTTCACTTACATTGTAAATTGATAACGAAAAAGCAATTTGATGATGCATACACATAGAGCGAGTATCCAAATAAAAATCTGTTTCAAATTAAGATCTATTTGATGCGTTTAAGAAATTCTCGCACAATATCAGGAATGTTGTCTTTAGCTTCATTCGATATTCGAGCAAGTATAATAAAAACATCTTCCTCACCGCCTTCGAGTCCATCGGCTTTCATACCAACCACGGTGGCCAACCTCGGCCCAGGCTTCGACTTGTTTGGCTGCGCGATGGCGGACGGCTCGCTCACTCAAAAACACAGTGACGGCCACCGTCCACCCTACCTTGCCTGCCGGCATCACTTTCCTTCCGTCCCGGGCTCGCCGGCCAACTCTCTCCCGGCAAACGGTCCACAACTACACAACAGTCGCATCCAATTTTCCGCCATCACCACGACACCATCCTAAGGCTCGACATGAGGCAACATTAATCGTGTCAAACATACATCATTAGGAGCCTCATGCACATTAAGCAACATTGTTGATTTTTCCTACCTTTAAACCACTATTCTTCTTCATCTTCGTTCTCCCCCCTCCTCTTCACTTACTATCTCTACCTTCCTTATCCAAGCTCACCCCAACCATCAACGGCCCATCCGACTCAAAATTCTCTAACCGTCTACATCCACATTATGAATTTTGAGGGATTCTTTGCCATTTTCTTATCCTTTCAAGTCAGCGAACAATAATATTAATGTATAAGTATTTAGTGTAAACTCCTTTATGCTTGCTCATGGTCACTACGACCACAAACTCTGTCGTCTCGCCTACATGATGTGCGTCCACTCCCACAATTTTCCCCTTACTCTAGCGAGGCCTTCATTACTTCCAAATATTTTGTTCGGATTATTTGCCATCAAGGAGAAATTGACACTACAGAGGTAGAGCGACATAAAAATAAAAGATCATGCTTCTCATGTTCAGACTTCTGTAGTTTAATTTTTTTGATAACCTTACGACATTTTACAGACTCCAGTTCATATTGAAAATGATTCATGCATTAAGGAACACGACACAATGTATGGAATCCACAAAAAAACTAACATCAAGCAACATTGATAACCCACAAGTATAGCGGATCGCAACAGTTTTCGAGGGTAGAGTATCCAACCCAAATTTATAGATTCGACACAAGGGAGCCAAAGAATATTTGAGAGTATTAGCAGTTGAGTTGTCAATTCAACCACACCTGAAGATTAAATATCTGCAGCAGAGTGATCAGTAGCAAAGTAATATGATAGTTTTGATAGCAGTAGCAATAGTAACAGTAGCAGTAACAGTAGTAGCAATAGTTTTGGAGCAGTTGGAACAGCAGCAACAGCAGTAGTAACTTAGCAAGAACAATAAGTGGAAATGTCGTAGGCACTGGATCGGTAACTCGTTGGATGATATTCGTCATGTAACAGTCATAACCTAGGGCGATATAAAACTAGCTCCAGTTCATCAATGTAATGTAGGCATGTATTCCGTAAATAGTCATACGTGCTTATGGAAAAGAACTTGCATGACATCTTTTGTCCTACCCCCCCGTGGCAGCGGGTTCCATAAGGAAACTAAGGGATATTAAGGCCTCCGTTTAATAGAGAACCGGAACAAAGCATTAACACACGGTGAATACTCCTCAAACTACGGTCATCACGGCGAAGTATCCCAAATATTGTCACTATGGGGTTGACGGATCATAACACGTAATAGGTGCATATGACTAGGCAAGATCGGATCAAGAACATTGATATAGAGATGATAACATAAACGGTTCAGATCTGAAATCATGGCACTCGGGCCCTAGTGACAAGCATTAGGCATAGCAAAGTCATAGCAACATCAATCTCAGAACATAATGGATACTAGTGATCAAGCCCTAACAAAACTAACACGATTACATGATGAATCTCATCTAACTCCTCACCGACCAGCAAGCCTAAGAAGGAATTACTCACTCCCGGTGGGGAGCATCATGGAATTGGCGATGGAGAAAGGTTGATGATGACGAAGACCGAAGATTCCCCTCTCCGGAGCCCCAAACGGGCTCCAGATCTGGCCTCCCGATGAAGAACAGGAGGTGGCGGCGGCTCCGTCTCGTGAAACGCGATAATTCTTTTTCTCCTATTTTTTCTCCAAATTTAGGAATTTATAGTGGCGGAGATAGGTCACGTGGGGCCCCGAGGTGCCCACCACCCACCAGGGCGCGTCGGGAGGGGCTGGCGCGCCCTGGTGGGTGCTGCGCACCCTGGGCCCCCTCTCCGGTGGTTTCTGGCTCCAGTATTTTTTATATTTTCCAAAATAAATCTCCCGAAAGTTTCGTTCCATTCCGAGAACTTTTATTTCTGTACAAAAAACAACACCATGGCAATTCTGTTGAAAACAGCGTCAGTCCGGGTTAGTTCCATTCAAATCATGCAGATTAGAGTCCAAAACAAGGGCAAAAGAGTGAGGAAAGTAGATACGTTGGAGACGTATCAACTCTCCCAAGCTTAAACCTTTGCTTGTCCTCAAGCAATTCAGTTGATAAACTGAAAGTGATAAAGAAAAACTTTTATGAACTCTTTTGTTCTTGTTTACATATATATGCTTAAGTAGCACCCAAGTTTTCCGCAAAGATTATGACTAACCATGTCAACAATAACTCTTAGGAATTATATTTACTCATATCAATAACATAAGCAACTAGCGAGCAATAATAAGATATCTCAAGCGCCAACATTTTGTCAAAACAATCGTGATACAATATGACAATAGTGGTATCTCGCTAGCCCTTTCTGAGACCGCAAAACATACATGCAGAGCACCTCCAAAGTTCAAGCAGCGACTAAACATTGTAATTCATGGTAGAAAAGATCCAGTCATGCTGCACCCGACATCA
Organism: Elymus sibiricus; assembly: GCA_039707655.1. Classification (NCBI taxonomy): domain Eukaryota; kingdom Viridiplantae; phylum Streptophyta; class Magnoliopsida; order Poales; family Poaceae; genus Elymus; species Elymus sibiricus. The sequence goes on from CM077671.1 coordinate 311,183,848, forward strand.
ACTATACACAATGCATGAGGATGACAATAGTGCTCTCAGGTCTGACGCTTATTTGAGAAGGTGATGACTCAACATAAAAGTAAATAGATAGTCCCTTCGCAGAGGGAAGCATGGATTTGCAGCGATGCCAGAGCTCAAAGTTTAAAACAGAGATAGATATAATTTTGGGAGGTACACCCTTCCTGTCAATGTCACGACCAAGAGTTATCAATATCTTCCATGCTAAACAAATTAGCGGCGGTTCCCAAGCGGTAAAAGTAAAGGTTTACTCCCCCTCCACTAACAATCACACTCCACGGCGAGCCACATCCACGGGTACTGTCCAAACCAACAACATTCCTGGGGGAGTTTTGTTTAATTATTTTTGATTTTTGATTTCGGGACTGGGAATCCCTATTACCGCCCCTCTCGTGTAAGGACAAGTGAATAAACACTCGTCATGAGAATAACTCGCTTCGCATGGAAGATACTGGCCGCCCCCTGTCGCTCCATGAGCGGTCCAGGCACACAAAACAGAAGTTTATTTGAAATTTTAGAGGTGGCACATGCAAATTTACTTTTGAACGGCAGGGTAATACCGCATATATGTAGGTATGGTGGACTCATCTGGCATAACTTGGTTTAAGGGTTTTGATGCATAAGCAGTATTCCCGCTTAGTATAGGCAAAGGCTAGCAATTAGATTGAGAAGCGGCCAGCTAGAGAGCGAAGACGGTCATGAACATGCATTACATATAATCAACATTGAATACTAGCATGAGTAGGATATGGACACCATGAACATAAATATCATGAAGGCTATGTTGGTTTTCATTCAACTACATGCGTGAACATGTGCCAAGTCAAGCCACTTGAAACATTCAGAGGAGGATACCATATCATCATACCGCATCACAACAATTTTAACGCATGTTGACACCCAAGATAAATCATATCCACTCCTAGCTACTTAAGCATGGCATGAACAACTATAATCTCTAACGGTCATTGCAAACATCTTTGACCATAATGAGCTGAATCAAGGGATACTAGGTTAAACATATTTACAAAAACAAAACAAGTTGAGTTCATACCCGCCTTTCTCTGCCACAGTCAATTCATCAAATGTCGTCATTATTGCCTTTCACTTGCATGACCGAATGATAAGAGAATAATAATAGTGCAAGAATGCCGTGGACTAAGCTGGAATCTGCAAGCATTTATTCAAGAGGAGAAGACAAGGTAATATGGGTTCTTTGTTAGGTGAACGATAATGCAGATGAGAACCACTCAACAATTTCATCGTGGTCTTCTCCTCGGTACGACTCAAGTAAAAAGAAAGGAAATTCAGAGAAACACACTGAAATATTTTTGGAGTTTTTGGTTTTTCAAGAAATAATCAAAACAAAAACGAGAAAAACTATTTACACGGAAAAGCTCCCAACAAGTAAAAGAAGAAGTGAGAAATCTTTTTGGGTTTTCTTTTAATGCTACAATTAAACTAAGCTAGAAAGAAAAACTAAAAAGAAGTGGGAAATGTTTTTGGGTTTTCTCAAAGTTTTTCGAACACACAAGAAGAAAGCGAGAAAACAAATCTAACATGGATAATACAATGAAAAAGTATGAACACCGACAACTGGAATGAAAAGTGCGAACATGAATGTAATGTCGGTGGAAATACGTACTCCCCCAAGCTTAGGCTTTTTGGCCTAGCTTGGTAATCACCATCCGTATGAATAATAATCTGGGCGATGGCTCATTGAGAACCTCGGAGCGGACTCCGCGGCCCTCCTGGCGGCTTCAACCTCCGCGTTGTACTCATAAGCTTCGCTCTCAAGAACATAATATCTCCGCCTAGTGTGAAAATCAAAGAGAGCAGGAGCAGGCAAAACAACGGGCACAACAGGTTTTTTTATTAAATCTCAAGTTATAGGTGTAGTTGGTGGCCGTACCCGTAAGGAACTTATGACGCTTCATAGCATCAAAGTCTAAATACTGAGTGGGTAGGATGGGGTCATTAGGCCAAGGTGAAACATTTAATCTCTCAGCTACACGGGAGTCATAAATTCCTCCATAAAAATTACCATTAGCAGCATTAAGATGCAACCTCCGTGCAACAATTGCACCAAGATTATAATCCTTATTCCCAGTTATGGCAGCTTGTAAGAGACTCAAATCATGAGCACATAAGGTGCTACACTCTTGTTTGCCTACAATACATTTGCCGTTAAAGAGCGCAAAATATTGGAGTGATGGAAAATGGATGCTGTTAATTCTCCCTTGTGCAACCCCTCTATCTTCGCCAAAGCAAAGATTAACTAAAAATGACGCGTACTCAGATTTTGTGGGTTCATCAAAGGAACCCTCAAATGGAAGTTTGCATGCATCGCTAAACATTTCTAATGGCATGGTAAAGGAATGATCGTACAGGTTAAACGAAACTCTAGACTCCCGAGGAAAATATTTGAATTTCTTTGTGAAGGTTTTCGTGAGTTCGAGGTGTTGGGGGCACTTATCTACGATGAAGGAAGCAAGCCATGTGTTGTGGATAAATTGATAAAATTCTTCCTTAATACCTGCACCTTCCATGAACTCGTCGCAAGGACACAAGCATGATTTGGTGGCGGCATCTCGCATCGAGCTTTTGCTTGGTTCAACATAAGACTGTCGAACTGAGCTTCCACTTGACGAGGCTCCCAAGGACTCCTCCTCGAAGAATTGCATTCCCTCCAAACAGTTTCGGAAACGGAGCTTCGAGCAAAGAGATCGAAATCCGCGGGTTTGAGAGCAAGAACACAAAAAATGGTGGCTGTGGTGATTTTTTGCTGGAGGTAGGTGACAATGTGGGCTAAAGAGATAAGTGAGGGGGCCTACGTGGGGGGCACCACCCACCAGAGAGCGCCTGGGGGTGCTGGCGCGCCCTGGTGGGTTCTGAGCACCCTGGGCACTCCCCTCGGGTGTTATTTGCACCAAAAATTCTTAAATATTCAGGAAAAATTCATGTTAAATTTTCAGGGCATTCTGAGAATTTTTATTTTTGGGTCATTTTTTATTGCACGGAGAAAACAGAAAACAGGATAAACATGGCATTTTATTTTATTTGACTAACTAAAACAAAAATAAAAGGTGGGAGAAGAAAGTTGTGCTTACTAGATTCATCGACGTCATACCTCTCAAAAATGATTCATTAATAAGGTTGATCAAGTCTTATTAACAACCACTTCCGATTAGCATGAAACCGAAGAATTTTCGTAAAACGCTACGTTACCTCAATGGGGATGTGCATATCCCCTACAATAAGTATATCATATTTCTTCTTGGCAGTAGGTAGAGGTAATTGAAAACTTCCAATAGTGATGGTCGGAGATTCTTCAATAACATTTATACCATTCACTTGAAAATGTTTCTTCGGAAAGTGCACCGTGTGCTCATTACCATTAATATGAAAGGTGACTTTGCTTTTATTGCAATCAATAACAGCCCCTGCAGTATGCAAAAAGGGTCTACCAAGGATTATCGACATGTTGTCGTCCTCGGACATCTCAATTATAAAAAAGTCCGTTAAGACAGTGACATTTGCAACAACAACGGGCACATCCTCACAAATACCAATAGGTATGGCTGTTGATTTGTCAGCCATTTGCAATGATATCTCAGTAGGTGTGAGTTTATTCAAATCAAGTCTTTTATATAAGGAGAAAGGCATAACACTAACACCGGCTTCCAAATCACACAAAGCGGTTTTAACATAGTTTCTTTTGATGGAGCAAGGTATAGTTGGTATTCCAGGATCTCCAAGTTTTTTAGGTACTCCATCCTTAAAAGAATAATTAGCAAGCATGGTGGAGATTTCAGCTTCAGGTATTTTTCTTTTATTAGTGATGATGTCTTTCATATACTTTGCATAAGGGGCCATCTTCAAAATATCAGTCAAACGGGTATGCAAAAAAGACTGGCCTAATCATTTCAGCAAAGCGCTCAAATTCTTCATCATCCTTTTTCTTAGTTGGCTTAGGTGGAAATGGCATGGGTTTTTGAACCCATAGCTCTCTTTATTTACCATATTTCCTAGCCACAAAGTATTTCTTATCATACCGTTTATTTTTAGGATGTGGGTTATCAAGATCAGGGGCAGGCTCTATTTCAACATCATTATCTGGTTCTCTATCATTATTAGGTTGAGCATCATCGTGAACATCATCATCATCATTATCATTATCATTATCACTAGGTTGATGTTCACTACCAGAATGAGTTTCAGCATCGGAAATAGAGACATCATTATTATCAGGAGGTTTTTGTGTCTCAGGTTCACTAGAGGTATGCAAAGTCCTATCATTTTTCTTTTTCGTTTTCTTCTTAGAAGGACTAGGTGCATCAGGATTAATTCTCTGAGAGTCTTGTTCAATTCTTTTAGGATGACCCTCAGGATAGAGTGGTTCTTTGGTCATTCTACCTCCTCTGGTTACTACTCTAGCAGCAAAGTCATGCATATTACTATTCATTTCATCAAGCAATTCTTTTTGAGACTTAGCAACTTGTTCTAACTGAGTTTGAACCATAGAGGCATGCTTTCCTACACCTCTAACATCATTACTGATTCTAAAGAGCAAGTCACTCAAGCGAGCAATCATATCACAATTGTATTTCAATTGTTTCAGAACATGAGCATTGAAATGATCTTGCTTCATAATATAGTTATCAAACTCATATAAGCATTGACTAGGAGGTTTATTGTGAGGAATGTCAATTTCATTAAACTTTAATAAAGAATTTACCTCTACCACCTGTGGAGGTGGTGGTGTGTCAAGGCCATGTATTTCTTCAATAGGTGGCAAATTCTTAACATCCTCAGCTTTAATACCTTTTTCCTTCATAGATTTCTTTGCCTCTTGCATATCTTCGGGACTGAAAAATAAGATATCCCTCTTCTTCGGAGTAGGTTTAGGCGGTGGTTCAGGAAGAGTCCAATCATCATAATTCTTCAATACATTATTCAATAATTCCTCAGCTTGTTCAACAGTTCGTTCCCTGAAAACACAACCAGCACATCTATCTAGGAAGTCCCTAGAAGCATCGGTTAGTCCATTATAAAAGATATCAAGTATTTCATTTTTCTTGAGAGGATGATCAGGCAAAGCATTAAGCAACTGGAGAAGCCTCCCCCAAGCTTGTGGGAGACTCTCTTCTTCAATTTGCACAAAGTTAAATATTTCCTGTAAGGCAGCTTGTTTCTTATGAGCAGGAAAATATTTTTTAGAGAAGTAGTAAATCATATCCTGGGGACTACGCACACAACCAGGAGCAAGAGTATTGTACCATGTCTTCGCATCACCCTTTAATGAGAATGGAAACAACTTAAGAATGTAATAGTAGCAAATCTTCTCATCATGAGTAAAGAGGGTGGCTATATCATTCAGCTTAGTAAGGTGTGCCACTACAGTTTCAGTTTCATAGCCATGGAAAGGATCAGATTCAACCAAAGTAATTAACTCTGGGTCGACAGAGAACTCACAATCCTTATCGGTAACACAGATAGGTGAAGTAGCAAACTTAGGATCACTTTTCATTCTAGCATTCAAAGTTTTTTCCTTGTACTTGCATAGCAGTTTCTTAAGATCGTCTCTATCCTTGCAAGAAAGAATTTCTCTACTTATCACATCGTCCTAAGCTTAATACGAAAAGCTCGACATAAACCCAAGGACGGGCAACCGCTGCTAAACCAGGATCTCTTAGGCATTTCAAACTTAGGAGAGCTAGGACTAATAGGAGTTTCATAATCATAATCAGTTTCATAAGCTTCATCAATTTCAGCAATTTCATTTTCTTTAGCTCTAGCAATTTGTTCATCAAGAAATTCTCCTAGTGGCACATTATCATCAAGCATGGTACTAGCATCATCATAAGCATCATTCATAGCATAGGCATCATCATCAATAACTTGCGACATATCAGGATTACTAGGATGTGATGGTGTTGCAAGCTTACTCATAACAGAAGGTGAATCAAGTGCAGAGCTAGATGGCAGTTCCTTACCTCCCCTCGTAGTAGAGGGAAAAATCTTGGTCCTTGGATCCTTTAGATTCTTCATAGTAATAAATTGATACAAATCCCAAGTGACTCAACAAATATTGCTATGCTCCCCGGCAACGGCGCCAGAAAAAGGTCTTGATAACCCACAAGTATAGGGGATCGCAACAGTTTTCGAGGGTAGAGTATTCAACCCAAATTTATAGATTCGACACAAGGGGAGCCAAAGAATACTTGAGAGTATTAGCAGTTGAGTTGTCAATTCAACCACACCTGGAGATTAAATATCTGCAGTAGAGTGATCAGTAGCACAGTAATATGATAGTTTTGATAGCAGTAGCAATAGTAACAGTAGCGGTAACAGTAGTAGCAATAGTTTTGTAGCAGTTCGAACAGCAGCAACAGCAGTAGTAACTTAGCAAGAACAATAAGTGGAAAGGTCATAGGCACTGGATCGGTAACTCGTTGGATGATATTCATCATGTAACAGTCATAACCTAGGGCGATACAAAACTAGCTCCAGTTCATCAATGTAATGTAGGCATGTATTCCGTAAATAGTCATACGTGCTTATGGAAAAGAACTTGCATGACATCTTTTGTCCTACCCTCCCGTGGCAGCGGGGTCCATAAGGAAACTAAGGGATATTAAGGCCTCCTTTTAATAGAGAACCGGAACAAAGCATTAACACACGGTGAATACATGTACTCCTCAAACTACGGTCATCACCGCGAAGTATCCCAAATATTGTCACTATGGGGTTGACGGATCATAACACGTAATAGGTGCATATGACTAGGCAAGATCGGATCAAGAACATTGATATAGAGATGATAACATAAACGGTTCAGATCTGAAATCATGGCACTCGGGCCCTAGTGACAAGCATTAGGCATAGCAAAGTCATAGCAACATCAATCTCAGAACATAATGGATACTAGTGATCAAGCCCTAACAAAACTAACTCGATTACATGATGAATCTCATCCAACTCCTCACCGACCAGCAAGCCTACGAAGGAATTACTCACTCCCGGTGGGGAGCATCATGGAATTGGCGATGGAGAAAGGTTGATGATGACGAAGACCGAAGATTCCCCTCTCCGGAGCCCCAAACGGGCTCCAGATCTGGCCTCCCGATGAAGAACAGGAGGTGGTGGCGGCTCCATCTCTTGAAACGCGATATTTCTTTTTCTCCTATTTTTTCTCCAAATTTAGGAATTTATAGTGGCGGAGATAGGTCAAGTGGGGCCCCGAGGTGCCCACCACCCACCAGGGCGCACTGGGAGGGGCTGGCATGCCCTGGTGGGTGCTGCGCACCCTGGGCCCCCTCTCCGGTGGTTTCTGGCTCTAGTATTTTTTATATTTTCCAAAATAAATCTCCTGAAAGTTTCGTTCCATTCCGAGAACTTTTATTTCTGCACAAAAAACAACACCATGGCAATTCTGCTGAAAACAGCGTCAGTCCGGGTTAGTTCCATTCAAATCATGCAAATTAGAGTCCAAAACAAGGGCAAAAGAGTGAGGAAAATTAGATACGTTGGAGACGTATCAAACATCGACATGGATGGCTACCTTATTGCTTTGAAAGTGGATGGCATGATCGTCGCCTGGATGCATGAAACTGTACCGACCATGCACAGCTAGCCGAGAAACATTGGGTCAAAACAAGGGTGTTGGTTCCTTGAGCAACAACGCCATCGCGTTAACAAGTGCCCGACCCAACTGCTCATGGCCATCCTCGGCCGCCGCCTGGACACACTCCTCTAGAACCAAGCGTTCTGAACGACATCCTCCCCACTTCCCCAGCGCGATGGCCGACTACTGTAACTTCTCTAGAGTGACATAGAGGACGCTAACCCTAGCTCGTTGAGGGGTCGGGTCGGGACAGGAGATGCGTGTGTCGTCTGTTGCATGAGGCGAGAGAGAGGAAGGTGGGATGGGATCCTTCCATCCCCTCATCGGTTCGTGAAAAACCTTGGTGCGTGAAATAAACCAGCAGGGAAAGCAGAACATAAAAACGATGGGATTAGCTGTCGTTCGATCGGTTGGTGGAGCCAACGAAACAAAAGGAAACCAAACAACTATGGATTCCCTTTTAGGAAGTAGAGATAATCCATTATTTATTGTCTTAAAATTCGTTATTTGTTTCTTTAAAATCTGTTGTTTGTTTCCTAAGGCAAATTGCATTGATGGTAGGGATCGGTTGATTGCGTAAGTTAGGAAAGTTAGATTTGTAATTTTTCATATGTTAGGAAAGTGCTAGTTTCAAAGGAAAGATTGGAGAGGAAAATAAACCAGTGAATAAGAAAATCAACATGGAAAGCATGGTGGGAGGTGAGACAAAAATAAACCGGTGAGGTAAAAATAAACCACGGTACCGGCCTACCAACTCCCCCTTAGGAATAGAGATATACAAGTGAGACTTTATTAACATATTTTTCATTTGCAACACAAGTCATGTTCATCCATCATCCTAATGTGCATATTACAAAAACATAATAAGAAGTACCTCGAGATCAGGGCATCGGTAGAATAAGGAATCTCAAGCATCAACTACCAATATTAGCCTCATAGAAAAAAAACAATAGTCGGTAATTATGCTCGATAAATGCAAAAAGAAAATAATAGAGAAAAAAGATCAAAATAAGTACAAAATATTAAATCCTACATCATTACATAGCAGATAAACTGCAATCGTTACATTGCAAATACATTTTTCCGGTTGGGAGTGCCTCTGGTGACAGTAACTGCGGACATGGTAGCTTTTGTCGGTCTGTGTCACCAATTTTCAGTCAGAATTGCGGGGATGGAATATATTTTCAAGAAAAATGGGAAACTCATATAATATGTTGCAAAACTATTAACTAAAGCTTTGAAAAGATACGGTGCAAGGGAACGGCAAGATTAGCCCGGATCCTGCACGATGAACTAACATATTTCGATGTTCTTGGTCATCGGAGAGGAGTGTGGTGGAAGTCACCACCCGTCATCGCCGCATCTAGGAAGGATCAAGGGCGTCCGTCGTGATTGGGTTGTGTTCACCGCGACCCCGCTTTGTGGCCGTCTGCATTTGACGATGTCCAACGGCATTGTCACGAGAACGGCTCGTTGGGAACGGTGGTGCTCGTTTGATCCCGTGTGGCGCCTCCAGAGGATGAATGGGAGGAGGGAATATGTGAATAGGGGTGGGCGGTTGTGCCTCTCTCCTTGTCGCATTGGATACTTTTGTGTGAACTAGGCAGTCTGACGGAGAGAGACGAACGAATGAACGAAAGACAGTAGAGTTCGGAGAGGGGACAGGAGGGAATTGAGAAGAAAAGGAAAGTTATAATACTGCTCATAAGTGTTGATTGAATTATATTTGGAGAGGGAAGGTAGAGATACATATATGTCGATTAGTCAATCAGATTTTTGCTTAAAATACTTTATTTGTTTCCTAAAACAAATAAAATTGATGGGAATCATTTGTATGTTAGGAAAGTGTTGGTTTATAAGGAAAGAGTGGAGATATTACTTTTTTGTTTAAAATATGTTATTTGTTTTCTAAATCAATTTGCATTTATGGGAGATCTGTTGTATGTTAGGAAAGTGTTGCCTTTACTAAACATGCTTGAACTTGGATTTTATTATTTGGTAACTTGCTATCACTGTCTGCCCTTTTGTAATGTGTCTCATTAGGAAAGTTTGAAAATGCTAGGAAAGTTTTAATGGGATGTTGGAAAACCCAATGTGAGGAGATGATGATGGGACACGAGGCAAAAATAAACCAGATGGAAATAAACCGGACGAAAATAAACAATGGAGGCGATCCTACCAAGTGAGACTTTAGGAGTAGAGATAATGAGGAAAGAGGAAAGATCTGGGCTGTGATGACCCACAAGTATGGGGGATCAATCATAGTCCTTTCGATAAGTAAGAGTGTCGAACCCAATGAGGAGTAGAAGGAAATGACAAGCGGTTTTCAGCAAGGTAATTTCTGCAAGCACTGAAATTGTAGGTAACAGATAGTTTGATAGCAAGATAATTGGTAACGAGCAAGTAACGGTAACGGTAAATAAGGTGCAGCAAGGTAGCCCAATGCTTTTGTGGCAAAGGACATGCCAGAACAATCTCTAGTAATAGGCAAAGTGTTCTTGTGGGTACACGGGAATTTCATCTAGTCACTTTTATCATGTTTGTTTGATTCGTGTTCGCTACTTTGACGATTTGATATGTGGGTGGACCGGTGCTTGGGTGCTGTTCTTACTTGAACAACCTCCCACTTATGATTAACCCCCTCGCAAGCATCCACAACTACGAGAAAAGTATTAAGATAAAATCTGACCATAGCATTAAATGTTTGGATCCAAATCAGCCCCTTACGAAGTAGCGCATAAACTAGGGTTCATGCTTCTGCCACTCTAGCAACCCATCATCTAATAACTACTCCACAATGCATTCCCTTAGGCCCATGAATGGTGAAGTGTCATGTAGTCGACTGACATGGCTTGAGACTGCGTTGGTATTTCCCCAAAGAGGAAGGGATGATGCAGCACAGCGACGGTAAGTATTTCCCTCAGTATTTCATAGCCATTCCGAGATATATTGCCATGCAAATTCCATCGTCACTTCACATGACTAGTTCGTTCATCATCATATTGCTTTGCATGATCATATAGAGCTGACATGGTATTTGTGGCAAAGCCACCGTTCATCATATTTTTGATACATGTCACGCTAGATCTTTGCACATCCTGGTACACTGCTAGAGGCATTCATATAGAGTCATATCTTTCTATCAGTTCTTCATATCGAGTTGTAAGTAAATAAAAGTGTGATGATAATCATTGTTAGAGCATTGTCCCAGTGAGGAAATAAAAATGGGGGAGGCCAAATGAGCCCACCATTAAATAATTAAAAAATGAAATGAATAAAATGAGAGAAAATGAGAGAAGGGACTTTGCTACTATCCTTTACCACACTTGTGCCTCAAAGTGGCATGGTCTTCATATAGAGAGTCTCATGTTATGTAATTTTCATATGCTAGTGGGAATTACTTTTTAATTATTATAAACTTGGCTTGTATATTCCTATGACGGGCTTCCTCAAATGCTTGAGGTCTTCATGAGCAAGCAAGTTGGATGCACACCCCAATTAGCTTCATTTGAGCTTTCATGCACTTATAGCTCTAGTGCATCATTTGCATGGCAATCCCTACTCCTTACATTGACATCTATTGACGGGCATCTCCATAGCCCGTTGGTACACGTAGTTGATGTGAGACTATCTTCTCCACTTTTTACTCCTTTGATATCTACCACCATATTCTATTCCACCTAAATGTTATGTCCAATGGCTCGCGCTCATGTATTGCATGAAGAATAAAAAGTTGATCCATATTGAAAAGTGCGATCCAATTGCCTGACTTGGACAGCGTGGTGCTTGACATTTGTATTAATGTGATGAAGATGGAGCCATGCCTTGCTAATATAATAAGATGAATGGGGGGTCAACATTCTTTGAGGATCGTATACTTTGAAAGATTGATGATTTTGTTTCTTATACTTATAAGTATTGCTATGTTAATATTTGTTGATTCGTCATTTCTCAATGAGCATACATGCAAAAGATTAAATAATGGGTAGCATGTCACATCAAAAATTCTGTTTGTATCATTTACCTACTCGAGGACGAGCAGGAATTAAGCTTGGGGATGCATGATACGTCTCCAACGTATCTATAATTTTTGATTGTTCTGTGCTGATATATTATCATTCTAGGATACTTTTTGGGTCTTTATTTACCAATTTATAATATTTTTGAGAACTAACCTATTGACCCAGAGCCCATTGCCAGTTGTTGTTTTCTGCATGTTTTTCACTTCTCAAGTTTGCAGTACCAAACGAAGTCCAATTGCCACGAAACTTTTGATGATTTTTTCTGGACTAAAAGAAGACCTGGGAGATTCACATATATCATAAAAACCCTGGAGGCAGTCCCGAAACCCTTGTTACGCCGCCGCAAGTCTCTGTTCCGTCATGAGGCCATCTCGAGCTCCGTTCCGGCACCTTGCCGGAGGGGGGATCGATCACGGAGGGCCTCTTCATCAACCTTGCTGCCCTCATGATGATGTGTGAGTAGTTCACCACAGACCTACGGGTCCATAGCTAGTACCTAGATGGCAATCTCTCTATGTCTTGATCTTCAATACAATGATCATCGCATCTCCGCTCTGATCTATCGGATGTAATCCTATTGTGTGGTGTGTTTGTTGGGATCCGATGAATTGTGGGTTTATGTTCAGATTATTCATGAAAAGTAATTGAGTAACCTCTGAATATTAAGATTCTTATTTGCATGATCATTATAGCTTTGTAATTCTCTCCGATCTATTGATGTGCTTTGGCCAAGTAGATTGATCTATCTTCAGTGAGAGAGGTGCGTTGTGGTAGGTTCAATCTCGTGGTGCTCTATATCCCTGTGAGAGAAATTGACAAGACATGTCTTTGTGTTGTTGCTACTAAGGATAACACGATGGGGTTTAGTCATATTTCTTGAGTTTACTTTGGCTACATCATGTCACCGTTCTCCATGCATTACTCTGTTTTACTTAATACTCTAGATGCATGCTGGATAGCGGTCGATTAGTGGAGTAATAGTAATAGGTGCAGGCAGGAGTCGGCCTATGTGTTTATGGACGTGATGCCTATATACACATGATCATTGCCGTGAAATCGCATAACTATCCGCTTTTCTATTAATTGCCCAGCAGTAATTTGTTACCCACCGTATGTTGCCTACATGAGAGATGCCGCTACGGAAAACTATGGCCCCCGGGTCTATTCACTTATAAATTCATAAATGCTATTATTACCTCGCTGCCTTTATTTACCTTTTATTTTATTTTGCAATTTACAATTATCTACACAACTCATTTGCTTGCAAATAACAAGATCAAGGGGATTCACAATCCTCTTGCCCGCGTTGGGTGCAAATTGTTTGCTCTTTTGTGTGCAGCCGCTGAAGACGGTTGAGGATTGATATTCCTATTGGTTCGATAAACCTTGGTTTCATAATTGAGGGAAATACTTACCTACTATGTGCTGCAATTACCCGTTCCTCTTCACGAAAAACCCAACACAGATCACAAGTATTAGTGTGTGACCGTCATGACGTACTGAACCCATTCCCTCCCTCTCCGGTGATCGCTGTGGCCTCCTCGCTGGAGAACCACTGACGACAGAGCCGCCACACTTTGTTCCCTCTCTCTCTCTCTTTAATCCTGACAGTGGGACCCCACTGTCAGCCTCTCCATCTCTCACCCGAAGTGGTATAAGTGGAAGCGCCCAGCAAAAATACGCCTTCGACATGGCCTTCCCTAGAATTTCCGATTTTCTATTTAAATTCAAATATTTTGACTCAACTTTGACCAGCTCTCTAACTTTTAAACCATAAGTCCAATTGAGTTGATTATTTTTGCATTAGTTTTGTCTTGAGCTAATCTTTCTGCCTATAAAATTTCAGAATTTTCTTTGTTGTCTAGAATTCCTGGTTTAATAAAATGCTTTATGTGAAATTTCCTTTTTGCAATTATATTATTTTTCAGAAGAGCATAATTGCCTTGGAGAGGACCAAGAGTATTGTGACACTTCTATGAACTAAGGCAAGCCACAACATTCATTTACAAGGATGGCATTGCAATGGCAATGGTTTATTTGAATTAAAAGCTCATTTCAAATGCATAATTATTAGATAATCTATTTTTGCTATGCTAGATATATTTCATTCATTTCATGTTACATTGATATGCTAGTCATGTAGTACTCATGATCCATGCAATGGTTACCTTGATGCAATAGTGGTTTATGTTCATACCATCGTAGAACATATGGTTGCGTTTTCACTGTACATCGTGCACCTCACTTCATGCTATGACTCGAATCTCTTTACTTTCAAGTTAAACATGATATTAATTCAACTTGAACAATCTGTTGATCGAGTCATGGTGCCACCGAATTGAGCTCACCGGTGCAACCACCCATGCCTTGATGGGAGGCCCTAATGAGATCTATTGTCATGCCTCTCACCGGTGCCTCCAACTAGGGAAGGTTATGCGCTTGCGCTACCCAGACACCGCCGACCGTCTGGGGATTGACCTCTGATACTTGTGATCTGCGTTGGGTTTTCCATGAAGAGGAATGGGTAATCGCAGCACAAAGTGGGTAAGTATTTCCCTCAGTTATGAAACCAAGGTTTATAGAACCAATAGGAATACCAATCCTCAACCGTCTTCAGCAACTGCACACAAAAGAACAAACAACTTGCACCCAACGCCGGCAAGAGGTTTGTCAATCCCCTTGATCTCATTAGTTGCAAGCAAGTGAGTTCTGTAGATAATTGTAGATAATAGTAAAGTACAAAATAAAATAAAAGGTAATAAATAACAGCAAGGTAACGATAGCGTTTGTGAATTTCTAAGTGAATAGACCCGGGGGGTGTAGAGTTCTCTAGTGGCATCTCTCATAAGCAAGGCATACGGTGGGTAAACAAATTACTGTTGGGCAATTGATAGAAAAGCGAATAATTATGTGATGTTCATGGGAATGATCATGTGTATATAGGCATCATGTCCATAAGCAAATAGGCCGACTCCTGCCTGCACCTACTACTATTACTCCACTTCAAGAGCGCTTCTATGCTTGCCTCTCTATGTATTAAGTTCATGACAAAAGGAGTAATGCTTGGAGAATGATAACATGATGTAGAGAAAGTAAACTCAACTAATATAAATAAACCCCATCATTTTATCCTTAGTAGCAACAACACAAAGATGCAACTTGTCTCCTTCTGTCACTGGGGTATAGAAACTCATCAGGTTGAACCTACTACAACACACCACTCCCACCAAAGAAATATCAATCTAGTTGGCCAAACTATCTCAATAGATCGGAGAGCATTACGAAGCTATGATGATCATGCAAATAAGAATCATAGTAATCAGTTTGACTCAAATACTTTTCATGAATAATCTGAACATAAACTCACAATTCATCGGATCCCAACAAACACACCATACAAAGGGATTACATCGGATAGATCAAGGCAAAGATGCGATGAACATTGTATTGAAGATCAAGAGAGAGAGAGAGAGAGAGAGATTGTCATCTAGGTACTACCTACGGACTCGTAGGTCTGCGGTGAACTACTCTCACATCATGGTGAGGGCAGCAAGGTTGATGAAGAGGCCCTCCGTGATCGATCTCCCCTCCGGCAGGGTGCCGGAACGGAGGTGTAGATGGCCTTCCGTCGGAACAGAGGCTTGCGGCGGCGAAAAAAGTGTTTCGGGAGCGCTTCTGGTGTTTTTAGGGTAGATGTGAATTTATAGGCTAGAGAACGACGTCGGGGGGCGCTCCAGGGGGCCACCACATATCTGGCACCCCCCTGGGGGTGCGGCCAGATGGCTTGTGGGCCCCTGGTGCATCTCCTGGCCCTCCTCCGAAGCTTCTAGGTCTTGTATTGGTCCAAAAAAACACCAAAAAGTTTCGTGGCAATTGGACTCCATTTGGTATTGTAACTCTGAAAAGGCAAAAACACGCAAAAAACAGGAGCTGGCACTGGGCACTGGGTCAATAGGTTAGTGCTCAAAAATATTATAAATTGGTAAATAAATACCCAAAAAGTATCCTAGAATGATAATACATCAGCATGGAACAATAAAAAATTATAGATACGTTGGAGACGTATCAGCATCCCCAAGCTTAATTCATGCTCGTCCTCGAGTAGGTAAATGATAAAAACAGAATTTTTTATTTGACATGCTACCCATTATGTAATCTTTGGTATGTATGCTCATTGAGAAAAGATGAATTAACAAACATCAACATAGTAATATTTATAAGTATAAGAAACAAAATCATTAATTTTTTAAAGTATACGATCCTAAAAGAATGTTTTACCCCTATTCATCTTATTATATTAGCAAGGCATGACTCCGTCTTCACCACATAGATACAAATGTTAGGCACCACGGTGTCCAAGTCAGGCAATTGGATCGTACTTTTTCAATATGCATCAACTTTTTATTCTTCACGCAATACATGAGCGTGAACCATTGGACATAGCAAATAGGTGGAATAGAATATGGTGGTAGGTATCAAAGGGGTAAAAAGTGCAGAAGATAGTCTCGCATCAACTAGGCGTACCAACGAGCTATGGAGATGCTCATCGATAGATATAAATGCGAGGAGTAGGGATTGCCATGCAAATGATGCACTAGAGCTATAACTGTATGAAAGCTCAACTGAAGCTAAGTGGGGTGTGCATCAAACTTGCTTGCTCATGAAGACCTCGGGCATTTGAGGAAGCCCGTCGTAGGAATATACAAGCCAGGTTTATTATATGAAGAGGTAATTCCCACTTGCGTATGGAAGTGTCAAGATAGGAGACTATCTATATGAAGAACATGGTGCCACTCTCAGGCACAAGTGTGGTAAAGGGTAGTAGCAAAGTCCCTTCTCTCTTTTCTCTATTTTTTTATTTTTATGGTGGCTTTTCTCTTTTTTTTGCCTTCCCCATTTTCTCTTTTTTTATATATATGGTGGGCTCATTTGTCCTCCCCCATTTTTATTTCCTTTTTTGTCTGGAGTCTCATTCCGACTTGTGGGGGAATCAGTCTCCATCATCCTTTCCTCACTGGGACAATGCTCTAATAATGATGATCATCACACTTTTATTTACTTACAACTCAACATGAAGAACTGATAGGAAGATATGACTCTGTATAAATGCCTCTGGCAGTGTAGCAGGATGTGCAATGATCTAGCGTGACATGTATCAAAAATATGAAGAACGGTGGCTTTGCCACAAATACTATGTCAGCTCTATACGATCATGCAAAGCACTATGATGATGAATGAACTAGTCATGTGAAGTGATGATGGAATTTGCATGGCAATATATCTCGTAATGGCTATGGAAATGCCATAATAGGTAGGTTTGGTGGCTGTTTTGCAGAAGATATAATGAGGCTTATGTGCAACAGAGCGTATCATGTCACGGGGTTTGGATGCACCGGCGAATATTTGCACCGATCCTCGAGGTGACAATGGCTATGCACGGTACCGAAGAGGCTAGCAAATATGAGAAGGTGAAGATGCGTATGTCCATGGTGTCACATTAGTCATAAAGAACTCACATAGTTATTGCAATGTTTTGTTAGTTTTATCAGAAATCAAAGTACTCCTCGCATGCCCCGAGGGAGGAGGTTGGTAGGAGTTAACCATCGGGCGCCTCCGACTCAAAACAACACTAGGATTTCAACGAGGAATATAAATGCTCACACATCATCACCATGCCTCTTTAATTTTTAGATGAATAACAAGTTAACACCTCTTAATCTCGACACTTCTACGAATCAACAATTTTGGACTCACACCTTTTTCATATTACCACATCAATGTCATTAACCCACAACTTCTCTACATATGCTACACGATGGTTTTGATTATCATTCATTGAATACCTAATATTCTTGGACTAGTCTTATGGTCCATATAAATTACCATCACTATTACTCAGCTCTCAAACAAATATAAGTGAAGAACGAGAGCATATTATTTCTATAAAATCTACATGCCACCGTGCTCAAAAAGATATAAGTGAAGTACTAGAGCAACTGCATAGCTCAAAAGATATAAGTGAAGCACATAGAGTATTCTAGAAAATTATCATGAAGGTGTGTCTCTCTCAAATAGGTGTGTCCAGAAAATGATGATTGTGACAAACTGAAAGTAAAAGCAAACAAAAGCAAACGACACTCCAAGCAAAACACATATCATGTGATGAATAAAAATATAGCTCCAGGTGACATACCGATGGATTGAGACGAAAGAGGGGATGCCTTCCAGAGCATCCCCAAGCTTAGATGCTTGAGTCTCCTTATAATTATACTTGGGGTGCCTTGGGCATCCCCAAGCTTGGTCTCTTTCTACTCCTTATTCCGTAGTCCATTGGGATCACACCCAAAACTTGAAAACTTCAATCACACAAAACTCAACAAAACTTCGTGAGATCCGTTAGTATAAGAAACATATTGCATACTTGAGGTACTGTGATAAATTGATTCAAATTCATTTTTGCATAATAGGTACTGTATTCTAACTTCCCCGTGGCTTACACCCCCTGATATAGTCCATGTCATAATCAAAACAAGCAAACTATGCAAGCAAAACAGAATCTGTGTAAAACAGAACAGTGTGTAGAAATCTGTAAAGAGCCCAGACTTCCTTAACTCCAAAAATTCTGAAAATTAGGACAACGTAAAGAATTTTTATAGCAATACTGTGTTAAAATTTGAGATCATTATAATGCTCCGGTAAAAAATGAAAATTCCTGCATTGGAGTCAAAGTTTCTGTTTCAGATTCAGCATCGTTTCTACTCATCTTGTGAGTCATCCCAAAGGCTTTTCTTGGCACAAACACTAATTAATACATAAAAAAACAATCATTACAGAGGCAACAATCATGTTATCACACAAAAAACAGAAAGTAAAAACAAAAATAAAGATACATATTGGGTTGCCTCCCAACAAGCGCTATTGTTTTATGCCACTAGCTAGGCATAATGCATAGTTTCAAGTGTTGTCATCTTTGACACTCAACCCGTAGGTAGCTCTCATGATTGATTCATAAGGTATTTTAATTCTCTTCCTAGGTAAGTGTTCCATCCCTTTCTTTAATGGGAAGTGGAATCTTATGTTTCCTTCTTTCATATCAATAATTGCACCTATAGTTCGTAAAAATGGCGTTCCAAGTATTATGGGACAAGAAGGATTGCAACTAATATCAAGAAGAATGAAATCTACAGGCACATAATTTTTGTTTGCAATAATAAGCACATCATCAATTCTACCTAAGGGTTTCTTGATGGTAGAATCCGCAAGATGCAAGTTTAGGGAACATTATTCAATATTAGTGAGACCAAGCACATCACATAAGGTTTTGGGTATAGTTGAAACACTAGCACCAAGGTCACACAAAGCATTGCATTCATATTTATTTATCTTTATTTTGATAGTAGGTTCCCACTCATCATGCAATTTTCTAGGAATAGAAATTTCAAGCTCAAGTTTCTCATCATAAGCTTTTATCATAGCTTCTACTATATGTTTGGTAAAAGCTTTGTTTTGTTCATAAGCATTGGGTGAGCTAATAATGGATTGCAGCAAGGAAATACATGCTACTAAAGATAATTTATCATAATTAAAGTCCTTGTAATCCAAGATAGTGGGCACATCACTAGTTAAAGTTTTGACCTCTCCAAACCCACTTTTTCAGTTTTAGCATTAGAATCATCACCCTCCAAGCAAACGGGGCGCTCCTTAACTAAAGTTGACTCATCTCCAGTCCCTTTATCATTTATATTCAGAGATGTAAACAAAGATTCAATAGGAGAAACACCAATCATTTTAAGATCTTCATCATGATTCCAGTAAAAACCGGGTGGAAGAGCTTTTTCTTAGAATTATCGCTTAGCTCTCAACTTAGCGGTCCTCTCCTTACTTTCATTAATATATAATTGTATAGATTTAATAGTCTCATTAAAATCATGCTTGGGTGGCAAAGACTTATTTTTAAGAGTTTCAACATCAAGAGCAATTCTATCCATGTTTTTAGCCAAAGTATCAATCATATGCAACTTTTCTTCTACCGTAGTCTTGAAAACCTTTTGAGAATTAATAAATTCTTTAATTGTGTTCTCAAGATCAGAAGGATCAAATTAGAATTTTTAGAAGCATTGCCATATGAATTACCATAAGAATTTCCATAGTTGTTAGAGGAATTATCGGGATACGGTCTAGCATTGAAATTTCCTCTATAAGCATTGTTGTTGAAATTATTTCGCGAGATGAAGTTCACATCAATAGCATCATTATTTTGCTCAATCAAAGTAGAAAAAGGCATATCATTGGGATCAACATTAGCATTTTTATTAGTAACCATATTCATAAGAGCATCCACTTTTTCACTCAAAGTAGTGATTTCTTCAACATAATTTACCTTCTTACCAGTTGGGGCTCTTTCGGTATGCCATTGAGAATAATTTGTTGTAATGTTGTCCAGAAGTTTTGTGGCCTCTCCTAAGGTCACATCCATGAAGGTACCACCTGCGGCAGAATCTAGAAGATTTCTAGACACAAAGTTTAGTCCAGCATAGAAATTTTGGATAATCATCCACAAGTTTAAGCCATGAGTTGGACAATTTCTTATCATCAATTTCATTCTCTCCCAAGCTTGAGAAACATGTTCTTGATCTTGCTGTTTAAAATTTATTATTTTATTTCCAAGGGAGATA
The DNA here is from genome assembly GCA_039707655.1 of Elymus sibiricus. Taxonomy (NCBI): domain Eukaryota; kingdom Viridiplantae; phylum Streptophyta; class Magnoliopsida; order Poales; family Poaceae; genus Elymus; species Elymus sibiricus. The sequence continues at coordinate 311,204,190 of CM077671.1, forward strand.
ATCTTAGCAGGAGGAAAATACTTGGCAATAAAAGCATCTTTACACTTATCCCACGTTCCAATACTATTACGAGGTAAAGATGAAAACCAAGCTTTAGCTTTGTCTCTTAGTGAAAAAGGAAATAATTTTAATTTCACAATATCCTTATCCATATCCTTTTTTCTTTTGCATATCACATAATTCAACAAAGGTATTAAGATGTGATGTGGGATCCTCATTAGGACTTCCCGAAAATTGATCTTTCATGACAAGATTCAGCAATGCAGCATTAATATCAAATGCCTCCGCACTAGTGGCGAGTGGTATAGGAGTACTAATAAAATCATTATTATTAGTATTTGAGAAATCACACAAGTTAGTAGTATCTTGAGACATGATGACCACACAAGAAAAACAAGCAAGACAAGTAAACTAGCAAGTAAAGCGAACTAGAAGCAAACTAGTAACTAGCAAAGGTAAATATTTTTGTATTTTTGATTTTTATGAGACAAACTAAATATAACAGCAAATAAAAAGAAGAACAAGTGAATGCAATTTTGTGCGAAGTTACTTGATAGTTGGTGATGGTATTCCCCGGCAACGGCGCCAGAAATCCATCCTGATACTAGTGATCTGCGTTGGGTTTTCCGTGAAGAGGAACGGGTAATCGCAGCACAAAGTGGGTAAGTATTTCCCTCAGTTATGAAACCAAGGTTTATAGAACCAATAGGAATACCAATCCTCAACCGTCTTCAGCAGCTGCACACAAAAGAACAAACAACTTGCACCCAACGCCGGCAAGAGGGTTGTCAATCCCCTTGATCTCGTTATTTGCAAGCAAGTGAGTTGTGTAGATAATTGTAGATAATAGTAAAGTACAAAATAAATAAAAGGTAATAAATAAAAGCAAGGTAATGATAGCGTTTGTGAATTTATAAGTTAATAGACCCGGGAGCGTAGAGTTCTCTAGTGGTATCTCTCATAAGCAAGGCATACGGTGGGTAAACAAATTACTGTTGGGCAATTGATAGAAAAGCGAATAATTATGTGATGTTCACGGCAATGATCATGTGTATATAGGCATCATGTCCATAAGCAAATAGGCTGACTCCTGCCTGCACCTACTATTATTACTCCACTTCAAGAGCGCTTCTATGCTTGCCTCTCTACGTATTAAGTTCATGACAAAAGGAGTAATGCTTGGAGAATTATGACATGATGTAGAGAAAGTAAACACAACTAATATAAATAAACCCCATTGTTTTATCCTTAGTAGCAACAACACAAAGACGCAACTTGTCCCGTTCTGTCACTGGGATATAGAAACTCATCAGGTTGAACCTACTACAACGCACCATTCCCACCGAAGAAATATCAATCTAGTTGGCCAAACTATCTCAATAGATCGGAGAGCATTACGAAGCTATGACGATCATGCAAATAAGAATCATAGTAATTAGGTTTGACTCAAATACTTTTCATGAATAATCTGAACATAAACTCACAATTCATCGGATCCCAACAAACACACCATACAAAGAGATTACATCGGATAGATCAAGGCAAAGATGCGATGAACATGGTATTGAAGATCAAGAGAGAGAGAGAGATTGCCATCTAGGTACTACCTACGGACTCGCAGGTCTGCGATGAACTACTCACACATCATGGTGAGGTCAGCAAGGTTGATGAAGAGGCCCTCCGTGATCGATCTCCCCTCCGGCAGGGTGCCGGAACGGAGGTGTAGATGGCCTCCCGTCGGAACAAAGGCTTGCGGGGGCGGAAAACATGTTTCGGGAGCGCTTCTTGTGTTTTCAGGGTAGATGTGAATTTATAGGTCAGAGAGCGACATCGGGGGGCGCTCCAGGGGGCCATCACATATCTGACCGCGCCCCCCTAGGGGCGCGGCCAGATGGCTTGTGGGCCCTTGGTGCATCTCCTTGCCCTCCTTCGAAGCTTCTAGCTCTTGTATTGGTCCAAAAAAATCACCAAAAAGTTTCGTGGCAATTGGACTCCGTTTGGTATTGTAACTCTGAAAAGGCAAAAACACGCAGAAAACAGGAACTGGCACTGGACACTGGGTCAATAGGTTAGTGCTCAAAAATATTATAAATTGGTAAATAAATACCCAAAAAGTATCCTAGAATGATAATATATCAGCATGGAACAATCAAAAATTATAGATACATTGGAGACGTATCAGCATCCCCAAGCTTAATTCCTGATCGTCCTCGAGTAGGTAAATGATAAAAACAGAATTTTTGATTTGACATGCTACCCATTATGTAATCTTTGGTATGTATGCTCATTGAGAAAAGATGAATTAACAAACAGCAACATAGTAATATTTATAAGTATAAGAAACAAAATCATTAATTTTTCAAAGTATACAATCCTAAAAGAATGTTTTACCCCTATTCATCTTATTATATTTGCAAGGCATGACTCCGTCTTCACCACATAGATACAAATGTTAGGCACCACGGTGTCCAAGTCAGGCAATTGGGTTGTACTTTTTCAATATGCATCAACTCTTTATTCTTCACGCAATACATGAGCATGAACCATTGGACATAGCATATAGGTGGAATAGAGTATGGTGGTAGGTATCAGAGGTGTAAAAAGTGGAGAAGATAGTCTCGCATAAACTAGGCGTACCAACAAGCTATGGAGATGCTTATCGATAGATATCAATGCGAGGAGTAGGGGTTGCCATGCAAATGATGCACTAGAGCTACAAGTGTATGAAAGCTCAACTGAAGCTAAGTGGGGTGTGGATCAAACTTGCTTGCTCATGAAGACCTCGGGCATTTGAGGAAGCCTGTCATAGGAATATACAAGCCAAGTTTATTATATGAAGAGGTAATTCCCACTAGCATATGGAAGTGTCAACATAGGAGACTATCTATATGAAGAACATGGTGCCACTCTGAGGCACAATTGTGGTAAAGGATAGTAGCAAAGTCCCTTCTCTCTTTTCTCTCATTTTTATTTTTATTTTTATGGTGGGCTTTTCTCTTTTTTTTTTGCCTCCCTCATTCTCTCTTTTTTTGTGATGCCACTCTGACCGTCTGTGATGTACCGGATAGCACATCACAAACGGTCATGTTATGGAAACCGTGTGTCACGCACATTTCCATCTCACATGATTTGGTTTGGTAAACCGTGTGTTGTATACAATAGAGTGCGATAAGTAGTTCCCCGAGCGTTATCAGATCCCCATAGTTTCCCCGTCTTCCCCCAAATCCCTAAATAGCCTCCAAATCCCTAGCCCCCAAATTCCCTAGCGTGGCATTGACATTGGGGGAATGAGGACGAGTGGTGCTGATGGTTTCAGTGTGGCTGCTCCGGTTCATACAACCGCTCATGGCAGCGCCATTGACGGTGCCACCATGACGGCGGTCACCGTCGACCAGTTGCCAAAGCTCATCAGAAGGCTGGTGTACTATGGATCCGAATCATCTTGTCAGGTCCCAATCATTCCTCATATTTTTAGCATGTCCGAAGCAAGTAGCTCACTCAATCCGTCATGAATTGGAGCCCCCCCCCCCACTCTCTTAGGAAACGATCAAATGCCAGATCCAGAGTATGACTCCAGCAGACTCCCGCAACATGAGTTTGATTCCGAGTTTTGCGCCATCGAGAAGTACCAAAAGCTGAGTTGTGTGCACGGACACACTCCCACTCGACGTGTATGCACGGAGGGATTTGACATTAAAAGACGGTTTCTCGGTTGCCCCTTAGAGGTTAGTGCATGCTAAGTTCATCCTTTAAGTTCAGTTAATGCCCTCACTCGTCCTTTGTTAAATTGTTGGATGATGAATGGCATGGCAGGGCTAGGAGTGTTATCACCAAGTTTGCAGAAGATAACGTAAATGTGAAGAAGAAACTGACTGATCTGGAGTGTACAATCACTACGATGAAGCAAGAAATAATCAATCACGGGCAACAGATGAAAGAAAGAGACAAGAAGGAACTAGCATGTGTAGTTGTAGTTGTCGCATTAGCCATCTTCTATGCGTTGTTTGCAATGATGATTAGGGGTTTTGTTTGATTATCAATGGCTACATCAATAAGCAGAGCTCATCTATTGCTTACCAACTGTCCTATGTTAAATGCTTGTTTCACACCCGTTGTGTTTCATATAAGCGTGTGGGTAGTTAAAGAATGCATCTAGCGAACCATGTGAACTGCTAAAATATACCATGTGAAATAGTTGGCATATTGCACACATTTGGACGCTCCAACCCGTGTGTGTAATTATCACATTGAGAACTGCACAATAGCGGAAATTTAGAGCGACGGGGTTCACACAATTATGGTTGATTGTATCGAAATTCTAACCGCCCGCCAAGGAGCCAATATAATCCGTCAATCCCCCGCTTCAATTGCCATTCCTATTTTCTTCACACCACGCTTCAGTCGCCACCATCTTCATTGTCCCGTCCGGCACACTACACTTACACACACTCTACGATCTCACTTTCTAGTCGGTTGTTTACGTAGCGTAGCCATGTCGAGCGACAGCGAGAACGACAGTTCCGCTAGTCTGATGCCTGATCTGGGGTCAACCTCAGAATCATCACACTCGTCTTCCATGAGTCCGGAATCGAGCCCTGACCTCCATTTTATCTGGATCATGGAAGGGACGCCACCGCCTGAGTCATCGAACAATGACCAGACGGACGTGGAGCCGCCGAAGGACGAAGAAGATGAGGATGATTATGAGGAGGAGGAATGGTCGAACAAGGAGGATGACGAGGACGATGACACGGAGCCACTGAAGGACGAAGAAGACGACGACAATGAGGAGGAGGAATGGTCGAACAAGGATGATGACAACGAGGACAATGACGAGGAGCCGCTGAAGGACGAAGAAGACGACGACGATGAGGAGGAGGAGGAGGAATGGTCGAACAAGGAGGACGACGACGAGGACATCAACAACGACAATGGTGACGATGACGAGGTCATCAACGACGATGGCGATGAAAAGCCAGTGGTTAGCAGCAAGAAGCGTCCATGTCAAGACGATGGTGCGAGGCCATCCAACAACAACAACAAGAAGTAAAACAGATTGTACTCCTTAACCATGTTGTCATCTGCTCATATTTATTCCTTAACTCTATCTACCTTGTCGATCTCATCTCAAACGGTTAAGAATACAGATTCGGCAGTGATCATTCACAATATCGCACACAGTTGGTTTCTTGAATTGTCTGCACTGTCGAGCACACAATTCAGAACAACAAATCATATGTGTTGTCCAGAGTTATAGCACACAATTCTGATTACCAAACTGTTTGCAGTGTATCACACACACCTTGTTACACCAAACCGTTTGTGTTCTTCTGTATCATCGCAGACAGTTCATCTGAGTGACATGTATGCCTTCAACAACACACATCCTGATCTGCGTAACCGTTTGCGTTATATTGTATCTTCGCAAACAGTTCTACACTTTGAATTGTATGCCGTACATCGCACACATCTCTGTTTGCTTAACCGTTTGTGTCATTTTGCCTCATCACAAATAGTTCGTAAAAGTCAATTGTATGCAACGTATCGCACACGCACCTCTTATCTGAATCGTGGTTGATGGATCCGCCATCGCACACAGTTCGTGTTATAGGTGACGGAGCTAGAACTATACCATTTGCGATTCATACATCACACATAGTTTGGTCGAAGGGTCTCTAATACAAGTGTCCTCTTTGGACCTTCCTGCGGTAGTGTATGTGAAAATAATAATAGTACAAGTGTGTTGTGGACAAAGCTGGAATCTACGGAATAATTTATATGAAGGAGAAGACAAGGTAATATTGGCTCTTCGTTAGATAAACAATAATGCATATGAGAGCCACTCGACATTTCCATCGTGGTCTTTTTATTTTAATGACTCAACAAAAATAAAAGAAATTCAGAGAAGCGATTGAAATATTTTTGGATTTTTTGGTTTTATTGGAGAAATCTAATAAACAAAGGAAAAACGAAAAGCAAGAAAAACTATTTACACGGGAAAGCTCCCAACAAGCAAAAGAAATATTTTGGGTTTTATTTTAGCACTGCAAATTAATTGATCAAGAAAGAAAAACCGAAAAGAAATGAGAAATATTTTTGGGTTTTCAAAGTTTTTCAAACACACAAGAAGAAAGCAAAAAAATAAAACTAACATGGATATACAATGAAAGAGGATGAATACCGACGGTCGATATGAAATGTGTGAACATGAATGTAATGTCGGTGAGAAATATGTACTCCCCCAAGCTTAGGCTTTTGGCCTAGCTTGGTGATCACCACCGCTAGTCTAGATAGTAATCGAAGTGGTAGCTCGTAGAGGTGTTCCGTGTCGCCTCCTCAGCCAAGCGAGCATCCTCCACTGTTGTGTTATACTCATGTGCTTCGCTCTCAAGAATGTAATATCTTTGTTTGTTGTGAAAAACAAAAGGAGCAGGCGCAGGCAACATAACAGAGACAGTGCGATATTTATCAAATGTTAAATTGTAATCATAACCCTGAGCCCTGTCTTTAATAAAGTCATGACGCTGCATCGCCTCAAAATCTAAGTATCTACCAGGCAACATAGGATCATTAGGTTGAGGTGAGACCCTCAGCCTCGTGGCTACTCAGGAGGCATACATTCCTCCATACAGGTCACCATTGCCCGCATTAAGATGCAGCCTATGGGCAACAAAATTTCCCGAAGATTAATTCGATTCTCACCAGTTAAAACAATATGAATAATGCTCAAGTCAGGAGGGCACAACACACTACAATCTTGCTTGCCCACAATATATTTCCCATTAAACAATGCAAAGTAGCGAACAGAGGGAAAATGAATACTTTTTATTCCAGCATGTGTAACTCCTCTATCTTCACCACTACATAGGCTCTCAAGGAACAAATTATAATCATTTTTTTGCGGTTTGCTAAGTGAGCCCCAATATGGAAGTTTGCATGCATCACAAAATTCTTCTAGAGTCATACTATAAGAATTATCAGAAAGATGAAACAGAACTCTAGAAGTATGAGAGTCATACTCAAACCTTTATGTGAACAAATGGGTAAGATTATAATGTTGAGTGCACTTATCTACGAGGAAGGCAATGAGGTCGGTGTTATAAATATATTGATCAAATCCTTCCTTAATACCGACACCCAGCATGAACTCGTTGCATGGTTAGCGACATGATTTAGCGTCAGCCATGCCCACTAAGCTTGCCCTTGGTTCAACATAAGCTTGTCGTACCGAACTTCCACTTGACGATTCTCTAGAGGATTTTCTCCTTGAAGATCTCCTAAAGAGGTTCATTTTCCTAAGAACAAATTTCTGAAATTTTTTGACCACAAAATTATGTCAACAAAACTTTGTAAGATTGATAGCAACCACTCATATAGATGCCTAGAGGTCATATCAAGCATTCAAACTACTTGGGACTCAGAGAATTCAACATGCAAGCTCATTTTTAGTAGCACCAAGTCCGGCAAAATGTGCAAATATAAACCACGAAAGCAAAACCTAATTGGAGCAATGGGAGATTCACATACCAAGGAGCAATCCCTCAAAGCAGTTTCGAAAACGGAGTTCCGAGCAAAGAGATCGAAAATCTCAGGTTTGAGAGCAAGAACGTGCGAGAGAGAGAGAGAGAGAGAGAGAGAGCAACCATGATTTTTTTTCTAGAGGAATGAGAATGAGTGGGCTGAAGGAAGAAGTGAGGGGGTCCCTGTGGGGCCCTCGAGCAGGGCGCACCCCAGGGGGTGGCCTTGCCCTGTTGGCATGGCACCCATAGGTGCACCCCCTAGGGTTTTTTCAGCTCTAAATTTTTCTAAATATTCTAGAAAAAATCCTTTAGAAAATTTGTGGCAATCTGAGAACTTTTATTTTTGGGTCATTTTTATTGCATGGGTAATTCAGAAAACAGGATAATCATGGCAATTTTATTTTATTAAACTTAAAATAACAGAGAGTAAACTATAAGTACAGAAGGTTGTGCTTACTAAATTCATCGACCACATGCCTCTCAAAAGGATCCATCAATAAGGTTGATCAAGTCTTATTAACAAACTATTTCCGATTGACATGAAACCGAAGAATCTTCGTATAACACTAGGTTACCTCAATGGGGATTTGCATCTCCCCAACAATAAGAGTATCATATTTCTTCTTGGCGGTAGGAAGAGGAAACTTAAACTCCCCAAAAGTGATTGTGGCAACTTGCTCAATGGCATTAATATTATTCACCGAAGCTTGTTTCTTCGGGAAGTGCATTGTATGTTGTTTGCCATTGAGATTAAAAGTAACCTTGCTTTTGTTGCAATCAATAACAGCCCCTGTAGTATTTAGAAAAGGTCTACCAAGAATAATCGACATGTTGTCGTCCTCGGGCATCTCAAGAATAACAAAGTCTGTTAAGAGAGTAATATTTGCAACCACAACAGGAACATCCTCACAAATTCCAATAGGTATACTAGTAGATTTATCAGCCATTTGCAAAGATATTTCAGTAGGTGTGAGCTTAGTCAAATCAAATCTTTTATATGAGGAGAAAGGCATAACACTAACACCGGATCCTAGATCACATAAGGCAGATTTAACATAACTTCGTTTAATGGAGCAAGGTATTGTGGGTATACCCGGATATCCCAACTTCTTAGGCACTCCACCGTCAAAATAATAATTAGCAAGCATGATGCAAATCTCAGTTTCATGTATCTTTATTTTATCAGTGATAATATCGTTCATGTATTTAGCATACAGAAGCATTTTCAAAATATAAGTCAAGCAAGTGCGCAAAAAGAGAGGTCTAAGCATTTCAGCAAAGCGCTCAAAATCTTCCTCATCCTTACTCTTAGAAGGCTTACGAGGGAAGGGCATGGGTTTCTGGACCCATGGTTCTCTTTCTTTACCATGTTTTCTAGCAACAAAGTCTCTCTTATCATAACGTTTATTCTTAGGAGGTGGGTTATCAAGATCAACAGCAGGTTCTCTTTCTACATCATTATCATTTTCCTTATCATTATCTGGTGGAGCATCATTATGAACATTATCATTATCATTATCATTATCACTAGGTGGATGCTCATCACCAGATTGTGTCTCGGCATCAGAAATAGAAACATCATTATGACTCTCAGTAGGTTTTCTATATCAAGTCCACTAGAAGCATGCAAAGTCCTATCATCTTTCTTTTTCTTTTTCTTTTTAGTTGGACTAAGTGCGTCATCATTAATTCTCTGAGAATCTTATTCAATTCTTTTAGGATGACCTTCAGTATAAACAGGTTCCTTAGTCATTCTACCTCCTCTAGTCATTACTCTAACAACATGATCATTCATGTTATCATTTATTTCAGCAAGCAAATCATTTTGTGACTTAGCAACTTGGTCTACTTGAGTATAAACCATGGAAGCATGTTTACCTAGACCCGTAACATCATTAGCAATTCTAAACATCAAGTCACTCAGGCGATCAATCATCATAGCATTGCGTTGTAATTGATCCTTGACATAATTATTAAAATGTTCTTGCTTAACAATGTAATTATCAAATTCATCCATGCATTGACTAGGAGTCTTAGTATAAGGTATATCACTTTCATCAAATCTGTAGAGAGAATTTACCTCTACTACCTGTGTAGGGATATCGAGTCCATGTATTTCTTCAATAGGTGGTAAATTCTTGACATCTTCAGATTTAATTGTAGGATCCGAAGTATGTCTAGAGGGGGGTGATTAGACTACTTGACCAAATAAAATCTAGCCTTTTCCCAATTTTAGATGTTGGCAAGTTTTAGTGATTATAACAAGTCAAGCACACCCTACACATGCAAGTCTAAGAGTATAGCAGCGGAAAGTAAAGACATGCACACGAAAATAGAGGGTAGGGAAAGGAGGATCAAACGCAATTGTAGACATGAAGCTTTTTCCCGTGGTTCCGATAGGTGGTGCTATTGTACGTCCACGTTGATGGAGACTTCAACCCACGGAGGGTAGCGGTCGCGAGAGTCCACGGAGGGCTCCACCCGTAAGGGTCCACAAAGTAGCAACCTCGTCTATTCCATCGCGGCTTCCATCCACGAAGGACTAGCCTCACTATGGGTAGATCTTCACGAAGTAGGTGATCTCCTTGCCCGTACAAACTTCTTGGTTCAACTCCACAACACGAAGAAGGAGGCTCCCAAGCGACACCTAACCAATCTATTAGACACCACTCTCCAAAAGGTAATAGATGGGGTAACAATGATGAACTCCTTGCTCTTGTGCTTCAAAAGATAGTCTCCTCAACACACAATCACTCTCTCACAGATTTGGCTTGGTAGAAGAGGTTGGTTGGGTGGAAAGCAACTTGGGGAGTCTAGAAATCAAGATTCATATGGCTGGAGTGGAAGATCTTGATCTCAACACATGAGTAGGTGGCTCTCTCTCAGAAAAATTGATGGGGCAAGTGAAGATATGTTCTGAGTGCTTCCTCTACGGGTGAGAGGAGGTGGAGGGGGTATATATAGACATCTCCAAAAATCTAACCGTTACAACATTATTGCCCAACTCGGTGAAACCGGAGTAAAAACTCGGTTGCACCGACTAGTGCAAAATGTGGCAACTATCGGTTTTTCGGTGAGACCAGTATATAAATCACGGTGGTACCGATATGGGTGACCTAGGTAGTTTCCAAATCTCGGTGAGACCGATTTTCAAAACTCGTAAATTCCGATTCTTAAAAATAGGATACCAGAGAGTTGGTGACTGGTTTCGGTTGCACCGATTGGAATGTTGGTGGCACTGAAATCTTAGGGTTTTGGCTAGGATCTGTCTAGGGTTAAAACTCGGTAGGGTCGAATATGAAAAGTTGGTGGCACCGATTTTAGTGGTAGGGTTTAGACAGAGATTTTGTGGGAGAATTTCATGTGTACTTTTGGTGGCTAATCTCTACGCACTTGAGCAACCAGATCATCATAGAAACCTGATACGTCTCCAACGTATCAATAATTTTTGATTGTTCCATGCTGTTATATTATCATTCTTGGATGTTTTATAATCATTTTATAGCAACTTTATATCATTTTTTTGGGACTAACCTATTGACATAGTGCCCAGTGCCAGTTGCTGTTTTTTGCTTGTTTTTTACTTCACAGAATATCAATACCAAATGGAGTCCAATTGCCACGAAACTTTTTGGAGATTTTTTTGGACCAGAAGACAACTTGGGAGCCAAGGAAGCACCTGGGAGGAGGCCCGTGGGGCCCACGATACACCAGGGCGCGCCAAAGGCCCCTGGCGTGCCCTGATGTATCGTGGGGCCCATGGAGGTCTTTTCTACCGCCTCTCGGCTCTATAAATCCTCAGAAATTCCAGAAACCCTAGAGGAGTCAACGAAACACAATTCCAGCCGCCGCAAGTTCCAGAACCACAAGATCCAATCTAACACCATCACGGAGGGGTTCATCATCCTCATAGGTGCCTCTCTGATGATGCGTGAGTAGTCCACCATAGACCTACGGGTCCGTAGGCAATAGCTAGATGGCTTTCTCTCTCTCTTTTGATTCTCAATGCAATGGTCTCTTGGAGATCTATTTGATGTAATGACTTTTTGCGGTGTGTTTGTTGGGGTCCGATGAAGTTTGAGTTCATGATCAGTTTCTATCCATGAATATTATTTGAGTCTTCTTTGATCTCTTATATGCATGATTATTTACAGCCTCGTATTTCTTGTTCGAATCTTTGGTTTAGTTAGGCCAACTAGATTGTTTTTTCTTGCCATGGGAAGAGGCGCTTTGTGATGGGTTCGATCTTGCGGTGTCCTCTCCCAGTGACAGAAGGGGCAGCGAGGCACGCATGTATCGTTGCTATTAAGGATAACAAGATGGGATCTATTCCTACATGAATAGATCTTGTCTACATCATGTCATCGTTCTTATTGCATTAATCCGTTTCTCCATGAACTTAATACACTAGATGCATGCTGGATAGCGGTCGATGTGTGGAGTAATAGTAGTAGATGCAGAATCATTTCGGTCTACTAATCTTGGACGTGATGCTTATATATTGATCATTGTCTTGGATATCGTCATGATTATTTGATCTTCTATCAATTGCCCAACAGTAATTTGTTTACCCACCGTGTGCTATTTTCTTGAGAGAAGCCACTAGTGAAATCTACGACCCCCGGGTCTATTCTTTTAATATATTGCTTTCCGATCTATCTTTTTTCGCATTTGCTTTCAGATTTATTATTCCAAAAACCCAAAAATACCTTGCTGCACTTTTTATTTGCATCTTTTATTTTGTGTTCTTGTGCGATCTATTTATCCAATCTAATAGAATCCAATCTATCTTTTTACCGTGGAGAGATTGGCAACCTCTCTTAAGCGTCGGGTTGCAAGTATTTGTTCTTTGTGTGCAGGTACCGTTTACATAGCGTTGCGTGGTCCTCCTCCTGGTTCGATAACCTTGGTTTCATAACTGAGTGAAATACTTACCGTTGTTGTGCTGCATCATCCCTTCCTCTTTGGGGAAATACCGACGCAATCTCAAGCCACGTCAAAGGAATTTCTGGCGCCATTGCCGGGGAGGAGGTGCCAAAGTAGTCTCCCGTTAACTTGCCAATTTCTGGCGCCGTTGCCAGGGAGGAGGTGCGAAAGTAGTTTCCCGTCAACTTGCCAATTTCTGGCGCCGTTGCCTGGGATACATCATCAACATCTATCAGGTTCCTAATCACAAATCTCATCTCCTTGCAATTTACATTATTTGCCATTTGCCTCTCGTTTTCCTCTTCCTCACTTCACAAAAATTTGCTGTTTTATTCGCCCTCTTTTTCGTTTGCCTTTTTCTCGTCAGATCTCTTGTTTGCTTGCAATCTTGTTTGCGTAGTCATGATGAATTGTGTGATTTTTCCAATACCAATAATAATGATTTTATTAGTACTCCGATTGCCCCTCCGGCCACTAGTGCGGAGTCTTGTGATATTAATGCCGCTTTGTTGAATCTTGTCATGAAAGATCAATTTTTCGGTACTCCTAATGAGGATGTCGCGTCCCATCTAAACACATTCGTAGAATTGTGTGATATGCAAAAGAAAAAAGATGTGGACAATGATATAGTGAAGTTGAAATTATTTCCTTTCTCTTTGCGGGATCGTGCAAAAATTTGGTTTTCTTCTTTGCCTCGCAATAGTATCGATTCTTGGGATAAGTGCAAGGATGCTTTTATTACTAAGTATTTTCCACCCGCGAAAATTATTTCCCTTAGAACTCAAATCATGAATTCTAAGCAACTTAAGCATGAACATGTTGCACAATCTTGGGAAAGAATGAAATTGATGCTAAGAAATTGTCCTACTCATGGTTAAAATCTTTGGGTGATCATACAAAAAATTTATGCGGGATTGAATCTTGTCTCTAGAAATCTTTTAGATTCCACCGCGGGTGGTACTTTTATGGAAATTACTTTGGGTGAAGCTACTAAATTGCTAGGTAATATTATGGCAAATTATTCACAATGGCATACTAAAAGAGCACCTACTAGTAAAAAAGTTAATTCGGTTGAAGAAATTAGTACTTTGAGTGAAAAAGTTGATGCTCTTATGAAGTTGATTGCTAGTAAAAATGCTCCTATTGATCTTAATGATGTCCCTTTGTCTACTTTGATTGAGAAAAATAGTGATTCCGTAGATGTGAATTTCATCTCGCAAAACAATTTAAATAACAATGCTTATAGAGGTAATTTTAATCCTAGGCCTTTTCCTGGAAATAACTCTAATAATTATGGTAATTCTTCTTACAATAATAATAGGAACCCCTCTAATCTTGAGAGTAATATTAAAGAATTAATCAATGCTCAAAAGGTTTTCAATACTACGATAGAAGAAAAGTTGAATAAGGTTGATGATATGTCTAGAAACATTGATAGTATTTCCCATGATGTAGAAAATCTCAAGGTGAAAGCTTTTACACCTAAGATTGATGAATCAATTAAAGCTTTATATGTTTCTATGGATGAAAGTAAGAAAAGAACCGCTATGCTTAGAGCTAAAAGAGAATTTTTAGAAAATGCGCTTTCTAGTGATTGCTTTCATAAAAAGATGAAGATCTTATAGTGATTGGTGTTTCTTCTATTGATTCCTTGTTTAGTAATATTAAAATTGATGATAAAGGGACTGAAGAAGAGTCAACTTTAGCTAGGAGGCTAACGTGGCTTGAGACTGCGTCGGTATTTCTCCAAAGAGGAAGGGATGATGCAGCATAGCAACGGTAAGTATTTCCCTCACTTATGAAACCAAGGTTATCGAACCAGTAGGAGAACCACGCAACACTATGTAAAGGGTACCTGCACACAAAGAACAAATACTTGCAACCCGACACGAAAGAGAGGTTGTCAATCTCTCCACGGTAAAAAGATAGATTAGATTGTAGTAGATTGGATAGATAGATCGCACAAGAACACAAAATAAAAGAGGCAAATAAAAAGTGCAGCAAGGTATTTTGGGGTTTTTGGACTAATAGATCTTAAAACAAAAGCGGCAAAAAATAGATCGGAAAGCAATATGTTGGAAAAGTAGACCCGGGGCCATAGGTTTCACTAGTGGCTTCTCTCGTGAGTATAGCACACGATGGGTGAACAAATTATTGTTGGGCAATTGATAGAAGATCAAATAATCATGACGATATCCAAGGCGATGATCATTATATAGGCATCACGTCCAAGATTAGTAGACCGAAACGATTCTGCATCTACTACTATTACTCCACACATCGAACGCTATCCAGCATGCATCTAGTGTGTTAAGTTCATGGTAAAACGGAGTAATGCAATAAGAACGGTGACATGATGTAGACAAGATCTATTCATGTAGGAATAGACCCCATATTGTTATCCTTAATAGCAACGATACATGCGTGCCTCGCTGCCCCTTCTGTCACTGGGAGAGGACACCACAAGATCGAACCCATCACAAAGCACCTCTTCCCATGGCAAGAAAAATTGATCTAGTTGGCCTAACTAAACCAAAGATTTGAAGAAGAAATATGAGGCTATAAGTAATCATGCCTATAAGAGATCAAAGAAGATTCAAATAATATTCATGGATAGAAACTGATCATGAACTCAAAATTCATCGGATCCCAACAAACACACCGCAAAAAGTCATTACATCAAATAGATCTCCAAGATACCATTGTATTGAGAATCAAAAGAGAGAGAGAGAAAGCCATCTAGCTACTGCCTACGGACCCGTAGGTCTATGGTGGACTACTCACGCATCATCGGAGAGGCACCAATGAGGATGATGAACCCCTCCGTGATGGTGTTAGATTGGATCTTGCGGTTATGGAACTTGCGGCGGCTGGAAGTATTTTTCTATGACTCCTCTAGGGTTTCTAGAATATTTGGATATTTATAGAGCTCAGAGGCGGTGGAGGGGACTCCCGAGGCGGCCACAACCCACCAGGGCGCGTCCGGGGCCTCTGGCGCGCCCTGGTATCTTGTGGGCCGCGAGGGCTCTCCCAGGGTACTTCTTTAGCCCATTGGCTTCCTTCTGGTCCAAAAAAATCTCCAAAATTTTTCGTTGCGATTGGAATCTGTTTGGTACTGATATTCTGCAAAGTAAAAAACAAGCAAAAAACAGCAACTGGCACTTGGGACTATGTCAATAGGTTAGTCCCAAAAAATGATATAAAGTTGCTATAAAATGATTTTAAAACATCCAAGAATGATAATATAATAGCATGGAACAATAAAAAATTATAGATACGTTGGAGACGTATCAGAGGCGTCCCAATGATTTGGAGGGTGAAATTTTGATGAAAAAATTAATGAAAGTGGGTTTGGAGAGGTCAAAACCTTAACTAGTGATGTGCCTACTATTTTGGATTACAAAGACTTTAATTATGATAGTTGCTCTTTGATTGAATGTATTTCTTTGTTGCAATCCATGATAAATTCACCCCATGCTTATGAACAAAATAAAGCTTTTACTAAACATATTGTTGATGCCATGATGAAATATTTTGAAGAAAAGTTGGAGTTATAGATTTCAATTCCTAGAAAATTACATGATGAGTGGGAACCTACCATTAAAGTCAAGATTATAAATTATTAGTGCTTTGCTTTATGTGATTTGGGTGCTAGTGTTTCCACAATTCCGAAATCTCTATGTGATGTGCCTGGTCTTAACAATATTGAAGAATGTTCTCTTAATAAGCACTTGGCGGATTCTACTATTAAAAAGCCTTTGGGAAGAATTAATTATGTTCTTATTCTTGCAAATAGGAATTATGTGCCCATAGATTTTATTGTTCTTGATATTGATTGCAATTCGTCTTGTCCCATTATACTTGGTAGACCGTTTTTATGCACTATAGGTGCCGTGATTGATACGAAAGAAGGCAATATTAAATTTCAATTTTCACTAAGAAAGGGTATGTAACACTTCCCTAGAACAAGAATTAAGCCACCATATGAATCAATCATGAGAGCATCCTATGGAGCAAAAACTAAAGATGACAACACTTGAATCTATGTATTATGCCTAGCTAGGGGCATAAAACGATAGCGCTTGTTGGGAGGCAACCCAATGAATAAATTTTATTTTTACCTTTTTCTTTCTGTTATTGAGTGTTGATACAATTATGCTACTGTTATTATTGTTTTTTTATGTTTTAATTAGTGTTTGTGCCAAGTAAAGCCTTTGGGATCATGTTGGGTGATAGTTGATTTGATCTTGTTGAAAAACAGAAACTTTTGCGTCCAGTAGAAGAATTTTTAGAAATCACAGGTGCGACGAAAAATTCTGAATTTTTTACACAAGATTTATATACAAATTGCTGACGTTGTCCTAATTTTTAGGAATTTTTTGAGTTACATAAATACGGTTAGAGTACAGATTACTACGGACTGTTCTGTTTTTGACAGATTCTGTTTTCGTTGCATTATGTGCTTATTTTGATGAATCTATGGTTTGTATTGGAGGGTATAAGCCATGGTAAAGTTAGAATACAGTAGATATATTTCAATAATAAAATATGAATGGGTTTTAAACAGTACTTAGAGTGGTGATTTGGTTTATTATACTAACGGGTCTCACGAAGGTTTTGTTATGTTTTGTGTGACGGAAGTTTTGAAGTTTTGGGTGAGATCGCGATGAATGACGGAATAAGGAGTGAAAAGAGCCTAAGCTTGGGGAAGCTATGGCACCCCCAAGATAATATCCAAGGAGAAACAAGCAACTAAGCTTGGGGATGCCCCGAGTGGCATCCCCCCTTTCTTCTAACGACCATCGGTATTTTACTTGGAGCTATATTTTTATTCGTCACATATCATGAGTTTTGCTTGGAGCGTCTTGTATTATATGAGTCTTTGCGTGATTAGCTTTTGAGTTTGTCACAAGTATCCTTGCTGGACACACCTATTTGAGAGAGCCAAATTTATGCTATGAATAGTTAGAATTGCTCTATATACTTCACTTAAATTTTTTGAGCTATGGAATTGCTCTAGTGCTTCACTTATATCTTTTTTAGCACGGTGTGCTTTAAATTTTTGAAGAAATACTCTCATGCTTCAATTAGATTAATTTGAGAGTTAGTAAATTTTGAAGAAATACTCTCATGCTTCACTTAGAGTAATTTGAGAGTTAGTAAATTTTGAAGATGAGTGTTTATTCACTTGTCATTGCACGAGAGTACGGCGGTAATAGGGATGCCCAGTCCAAAATGAAAAAAATTACTTTATGTTGTCAAATAATAAATTCTTTGGAAAGTGTTGGTATGGAAGGCAACCGTGGATACGGCTAGACATCGATTGTGAAAGAATGGTGGATAAAGGAATAAACTTTACTTTATGTTTGGGAACCGCCTATGATATATCTAGCATGGAAAGTATTGAGAACTACTTTGTCGTTTTCGTTGACAGGAAAGGCATGCCACCCAAAATATTTTTCTCTCTCAATTTAAACTTTGAGCTCTGGCACCTCTACAAATCCCTACTTCCCTCTGCGAAGGGCCTATGTATTTACTTTATGCAACTTTTATTTTTAATTTGAGTCTCCATCTTCTCTTATAAAGCACCAACTAGGGGGCACTATGATCATACTTGTGCATTGGGTGTAGTTAACATTTGAGTGTGTTTCATGAATGGATCAATTATTGAGCATGATGGGCTAGGGATAACTTTCTTTAGTGTTGATATTTTGAAAGACTTGGTTGCTTGTTAGCATGCTTGAGTAGTAAAGTCTTTATGTCAAAAGTAGACTATTGCTTTGAACCATCTAGAAGTCCAATTGTCCATGCTACAAAAGAAAAGAATATGTGATGAACATGTTAGGCAGCATTCCACATCAAAAATTCTGTTTTTATCATTTACCTACTCGAGGACGAGTAGGAATTAAGCTTGGGGATGCTGATACGTCTCCAACGTATCTATAATTTGTGCTTGTTTCATGCTGTTATATTATCATTCTTGGATGTTTTACAATCATTTTATAGCAACTTTATATCATTTTTTGGGACTAACCTATTGACATAGTGCCAAGTGCCAGTTGTAGTTTTTGCTTGTTTTTTACTTCGCAGAATATCAGTATCAAACGGAGTCCAATCACGACGAAACTTTTTGGAGAACTTTTTTAGACCAGAAGAAGGCCAGTGGGCCAAAGAAGTAACCAGGAGGGAGCCCAGGCCGCCCACAACCCACCAGGGCGCGCCAGGGGCCCCGGGCACGCCCTGATGGGTTGTGGCCGCCTCGGGAACCTTCTCCACCGCCTCTGAGCTCTATAAATACCCAAATATTCCAGAAACCCTAGAGGAGTCGACGAAAAATACATCCAGCCGCCGCAAGTTCCAGAACCACGAGATCCAATCTAACACCATCATGGAGGGGTTCATCATCCTCATTGGTGCCTCTCCGATGATGCGTGAGTAGTCCACCATAGACCTACGGGTCCGTAGGCAGTAGCTAGATGGCTTCCTCTCTCTCTTTTGATTCTCAATACAATGGTCTCTTGGAGATCTATTTGATGTAATGACTTTTTGCGGTGTATTTGTTGGGATCCGATGAATTTTGAGTTCATGATCAGTTTCTATCCATGAATATTATTTGAGTCTTCTTTGATCTCTTATATGCATGATTACTTATAGCCTCGTATTTCTTCTTCAAATATTTGGTTTAGTTAGGCCAACTAGATCTATTTTTCTTGCCATGGGAAGAGGTGCTTTGTGGTGGGTTCGATCTTGCGGTGTCCTCTCCCAGTGACAGAAGGGGCAGCGAGGCACGCATGTATCGTTGCTATTAAGCACAACAAGATGGGGTCTATTCCTACATGAATAGATCTTGTCTACATCATGTCACCGTTCTTATTGCATTACTCCGTTTTTCCATGAACTTAATACACTAGACGCATGCTGGATAGCGGTCGATGTGTGGAGTAATAGTAGTAGATGCAGAATCATTTCGGTTTACTAATCTTGGACGTGATGCTATATAATGATCACCGCCTTGGATATCATCATAATTATTTGATCTTATATCAATTGCCCAACAGTAATTTGTTCACCCATCGTGTGCTATATCATGAGAGAAGCCACTAGTGAAACCTACGGCCCCCGGGTCTACTTTTCCAACATATTGCTTTCAGATCTATCTTTTTGCCGCTCTTATTTTTAGATCTATTATTCCAAAAACCCAAAAACATCTTGCTGCACTTTTTATTTGCCTCTTTTATTTTGTGTTCTTGCGAAATCTATCTATCCAATCTATCACAACCTAATCTATCTTTTTACCGTAGAGAGATTGGCAACCTCTCTTTCGCGTCGGGTTGCAAGTATTTGTTCTTTGTGTGCAGGTGTTGTTTACATAGTGTTGCGTGATCCTCCTACTGGT
Source organism: Elymus sibiricus (assembly GCA_039707655.1). Taxonomy (NCBI): domain Eukaryota; kingdom Viridiplantae; phylum Streptophyta; class Magnoliopsida; order Poales; family Poaceae; genus Elymus; species Elymus sibiricus. The sequence goes on from CM077671.1 coordinate 311,224,032, forward strand.
TCGATACCTTGGTTTCATAACTGAGGTAAATACTTATTGTCGTTGTGCTGCGTCATCCCTTCCTCTGGGGAAATACCGACGCAGTCTCAAGCCACGTCAATGGGGCAAGTGAAGATATGTTCTGAGTGCTTCCTCTACAAGTGAGAGGAGGTGGAGGGGTATATATAGGCATCTCCAAAAATCCAACCGTTACAGCATTATTGCCCAACTCGGTGAAACCGGAGTAGAAACTCGGTTGCACCGACTAGTGCAAAATGTGGCAACTTTCGGCTTTTCGGTGAGACCGATATATAAAACTCGGTGGTACCGATATGGGTGACCTAGGTAGTTTCCAAATCTCGGTGAGACCGATTTTCAAAACTCGGAAATTCCGATTCTTAAAAATAGGATACCAGAGAGTTGGTCACTGGTTTCGGTTGCACCGATTGGAATGTTGGTGGCACCGAAATCTTAGGGCTTTGGCTAGGATCTATCTAGGGTTAAAACTCGGTAGGGCCGAATATGAAAAGTTGGTGGCACCGATTTTAGTGGTAGGGTTTAGACAGAGATTTTGTGGGAGATTTCATGTGTATTTTTGGTGGCTAATCTCTAAGCACTTGAGCAACCATATCATCATAGAAATCTCATCCCCTTTTAATAGTATTGGCTTTCCTATGGACTCAAGAGTGATTTCTCACACAATGTAAAATGTAGAGTCTTCAAGCTTATTGCCAATAAATGTTCCTTGCATCTAGGCGATCTCCACACAATCCTTTTGCCAATCCATTCATTGAACTTTCCTGAAATATACTTGGTGGAAACATTAGTCCAAGGAAATATATGTTGTTATTAATTACCAAAACCACCTAGGGAGAAGTTGTGCTTTCATTAATACCTTTTTCTTTCATAGTTCTCTTGGCTTCTTGCATATCTTCTGTACTAAGGAATAGAATACCTCTCTTCTTTTGAATGTGTTCCAACGGTGGGTCGGGAAGTGTCCAATCATTAGCATTCTTCAAAATATTATTCAATAGGTTCTTCAGCCTATCCAATAGTTCATTCCCTGAAAACACAACCAACACAACTATCTAGGTAGTCCCTAGAAGCATCAGTTAGTACATTATAGAAGATATCAAGTATTTCATTTTTCTTAAGAGGATGATCACGCAAAGCTTTAAGTAGCTGGAGAAGCCTCCCCCAAGCTTGAGGGAGATTCTCTTCTTCAATTTGCACAAAGTTAAATATTTCCTGTAAAGCAGCTTGTTTCTTATGAGCAGGAAAATATTTTTCAGTAAAGTAATATATATCATATCCTGGGGGCTACACACACAACCAGGAGAAAGAGAAAGGAACCAATTCTTAGCATCACCTTTTAGTGAAAAAGGAAAAAGCTTAAGGATGTAAAAGTAGCGAATCTTTTCCTCATGAGAAAATAAGGTGGCAATATCATGCAATTTAGTAAGGTGTGCCACAACAGTTTCAGTTTCATAACCATGGAAAGGATCAGATTCTACTATAGTAGTTTACTCAGGATCAACAGAGAATTCATAATTTTATCAGTAACACATATAGGAGAAGTAGCAAATTTAGGATCGTGTTTCATTTTCACCATCATAGATTTTTCTTTCAGTTTACATAGTAGTTTCTTCAAATCATCTTTATCATTACAAGCAAGAAAGTCCCTAGCTATCTCCCCGTCCATAACATAACCATCAGGTACCTCAGGCATATCATATTTATTAGGAGAGCTAGGCATAATAGGTGAATCAAAGTGTGCATCAGTTTCAGCATTCTCAAGTTCTCTAGCTTTAGCAATATGAGCATCAAGTAATTCATTCAGTGGCACAATTTACGTTTCATCGAGAATAGTAGTAGCATAATAATTAATATCATCCATAGTGGAAGTAGTAGAAGATTGAATAACATGTGGAGGTGTCATAAGTTGATTCAAAACAGTAGGTGAATCAAATGCAGAGCTAGATGGCAGTTCCTTACCTCCCCTCGTCTTAGAGGGTACAATCTTAGTTCTGGAATCTTTCAGATTCTTCATAGTACAATTGAGTATCCTTGGTGAACACAATAAATAGAGCTATGCTCCCTGGCAACGGTGCTAGAAAATAGTCTTGATAACCCACAAGTGTAGGGGATCGCAACAGTCTTCGAGGGAATTATTTTACCAAAATTTGTTGATTCGACACAAGGAGAGTCAAAGAATATTTATCGGTCTTAGCAGTTGAGTTGTCAATTCAACCACACCAGGTTATTCTCTGTCACAAAGATTTAGTAGCACATCAATATAGTAATAGAAACAGTAATAGTAATAACAACAGTTTTGTAGTGATGGTAACAGCAGTAGCAGCAATAGTAACTTAGCAAGATTCAGTATGTAAAAGCGTAGGACATGGATCGGTGATGGATAATGATTTCGATGAAATTCATCATGTAACAGTTACACACTAGAGCGACACGGAAATAGCTCCAGTTCATCAATATAATGTAGGCATGTATTCCGTATATAGTCATACGTGCTTATAATAAGAGCTTGCATGACATCTTTTGTCCTACCCTCCTATGGCAGCGGGGTCCATAAGGGAACTAAGTGATATTTTATACGTCCATTTTGCATCATGATTTCCTACGAATATTTATAGTATTATTGTCCATTATTCAACTTCATACAATTCTTATGCCTTTTCTCTCTGAATTTACAAGGTACATCACAAAGAGGGAAATTGCCGAGATTTGGAATTCTGGACCTGGAAACCAAGAAAAAGGGTGAAAATTCACTGGACACCAAATGACCTGAAACTTCACGGAGAATTTTTGTGGCATATATGAGAATTTATGGGCCAAAAATATACAGGAGCGGGGGCACCTGCTGGCCACAAGCCAACAGGGCGCGCCCACCCCCTGGCGCGCCCTGTTAGCTTGTGGGCCCCTCGCAGGTGCTCCGGCCTCCCTCATCTACTATAAGATGTGTTTTGACCTAGAAAAAAATAAGAAGAAGATTTCAAGACAAAGCGCCGCCGTCTCGAGGCGGAAACCTGAACATAGGCCCTTTTGCACTCCGGCAGAGTGATTCTGCCGGGGAAACCTCTCTCCGGGAGGGGGATATCGAAGCCATCGTTGATACGTCTCCGACGTATCTTATCGTTCCATGCTATAATATTACCATTCAAGGATACTTTTGGGGTACTTACTTAGCAATTTATATTATTTTTGAGCACTAACCTATTGGCCTAGTGCTAAGTGCCAGCTCCTGTTTTCTGCATGTTTTTGGCTTGTCAGGTTTACTGTACGAAACGAAGTCCAATCGACTCGAAACTTTTTTATGATTTTTTCTGGACCAAATAAAGACTTGGAAGCTTTGGAAGAAGACCAGGGGCCACACGAGGGGCCCAGTACCCAACAGGGCGTGGCCAGGCCCTAGGGCGCGCCCTGATGGGTACTGGCCTCCTCGGCCGCCTCCCGACGTCCCTCTCTGGCCTATAAATCCTCATATATTCAAAAAAACAGGAGAGCTCCCGAAACCATTTTTCCTCCGCCGCAAGTCTCTGTTCCGTTGTGATCCCATCTGGAGGCCTTTTCTGGTACTTTGTCAGAGGGGGAATCCATCATGGAGGCCGTGTTCATCAACCACGCTGCCTCCATGGTCATGTGTGAATAGTTCACCATAGACCTACGGGTCTGTAGTTAGTATCTAGATGGCTAACTCTCTCTCTATTGATCTTCAATACAATGATCATCGCATCTTTGCTTTGATCTATCCGATGTAATGCCTTTGTGCGGTGTGTTTGTTGGGATCCGATGAATTGTGGGTTTATGTTCAGATTATTCATGATAAAATATTGGAGTCTTCTCTGAGTTCTTAAATTGATTCGTATTGCATGATCATTAGCTTCCTAAATCTCTCTGACCTATTGAAGTGCTTTGGCCAAGTAGACTGATCTTTCTTCAGTGAGAGGGGTGCGTTGTGGTAGCTTCAACCTGACGGGTTTCTATATCCCGGTGATAGAAGGGGACAAGATACATCTTTGTCTTGTTGCTACTAATGATAAAACGATGGGGTTCATTCATATTGATTGAGTTTACTTTGTCTACATCATGTCATCTTTCTCCAAGCATTACTCTGTTTTACTTAATACTCTAGATGCATGCTGGATAGCGGTCGTTGAGTGGAGTAATAGTAATAGGTGCAGGAAGGAGTTGGCCTATTTGTTTATGGACGTGATTCCTATATACACATGATCATTGCCGTGGATATGAACATAATTATTCGATTTTCTATCAATTGCCCAACAGTAATTTGTTTACCCATCGTATGTTTCCTACATGAGAGATGCCACTAGAGAACACTACATCCCCGGGTTTTCTCACTTATAATTTACAAAAAGCTTTCAATACCTCGCTGCCTTTATTATCTTTTATTTTATTTTGCAATTATCCACTACTATCTACTTGTTTCACTTGCTTGCAAATAACGAGTCCAAGGGGATTGACAACCCTCTTGCATGCTTTGGGTGCAAGTGTTTGCTCTTTGTGTGCAGTCACTAAAGACGGTGGTTGCGTGTTACTCCTATTGGTTCGATAAACATTGGTTCTTAACTAGGGGAAATACTTACTCGTTTGTGGTGCAATAACCCGTTCCTCTTCACGGAAAACCCAACGCAGATCACAGACATCAGGAAGGATTTCTGGCGCTGTTGCCGGGGAGTATCACCAATCTACTATCAAGTAACTTCGCATAAATTATCATTCACTTGTTCTACTTTTTATTTGCTGTTATATTTTGCTTGTTTCAAAAAAATCAAAAATACAAAAATATTTACTTTACTAGTTTGCTTGTTTCATCATTAGTTTGTTTGTTTTGCTTGTTACTTCGCTTGCTTGGTCACCATGTCTCAAGATACTACTAACTTGTGTGACTTTTCTAATGCTAATAAAGATGACTTTATTAGCACTCATATACCATCTGTCACTAGTGCCGAGGGCTTTGATATAAATGTTGCACTATTAAATCTTGTGATGAAAGAACAATTTTCGGGAAGTCCTAATGAGGATCCCGCTGTTCATCTTAATACTTTCGTTGAACTTTGTGATATGTAGAAGAAAAAGGATATGGACAATGATGTTGTGAAATTAAAGTTATTTCCTTTTTCACTAAGAGATAAAGCTAAGGCTTGGTTTTCATCTTTACCACGTAATAGTATTGGAACATGGGATAAGTGTAAAGATGCTTTCATTACCAAGTATTTTCCTCCTGCTAAGATCATCTCCCTTAGGAATCATATAATGAATTTTAAACAACATGATCATGAACATGTTGCACAAGCTTGGCAGAGGATGAAATTGATGATTAGAAATTGTCCTACTCATGGGTTAAACTTGTGGATGATTATCCAAAATTTCTATGCTGGACTGAACATTGTGTCTAGAAATCTTCTAGATTCTGCTGCAGGTGGTACCTTTATGGATGTGACCTTAGGAGAGGCCACAAAACTTCTGGACAACATCATGACAAATTATTCCCAATGGCATACCGAGAGAGCTCCAACAGGTAAGAAGGTAAATTATGTTGAAGAAATCGCTACTTTGAGTGAAAAAGTGGATGCTCTTATGAGTATGGTTGCTAGCAAAAATACTAATGTTGATCCAAATTATATGCCCTTGTCTACTTTGATTGAACAAAATAATGATGCTATTGATGTGAACTTTATCTCGCGAAACAATTTTAACAACAATACTTATAGAGGAAATTTCAATACTAGGTCGTATCCCGGTAACTCCTATAATAATTATGGCAACTCTTATGGTAATTCTTATGGAAATTCTTCTACAAATTCTAATAGGATACCCTCTGATCTTGAGAAAACCATTAAATAATTCATTAGTTCTCAAAAGATTTTTAATACCATGCTAGAAGAAAAGTTGCATACGATTGATACTTTGGCTAAAAACATGGATAGAATTGCTCTTAATGTAGAAACTCTCAAAAGTAAAACTGTGCCGCCTAAGCATGATTTTAATGATACTATTAAATCTATCCAAGTATCTATTAATGAAAGTAAGGAGAGGACCGCTAAGTTGAAACCTAAGTGGGAATTCTTAGAAAAAGCTCTTCCACCCGGTTTTTACCGGAATCATGATGAATATCTTAAAATGATTGGTGCCGCCCCTATTGATTCTTTGTTTACCTCTCTGAATATTAATGATAAAGGGACTGGAGTTAAACCAACTCTAGTTAAGGAGAGTCCCATTTGCTTTGTGAGTGATGATTCTAATGCTAAAACTGAAAAAGGTGGGTTTGGAGAAGTTAAAACTTTGTCTAGCGATGTGCCCACTATCTTTAATTACAAGGATATTAATTATGAGATCTGATCTTTATTAGAATGTATTTCCTTGTTTCAAACCATTTTTATCTCACCTAATGCTTATGAACAAAACAAAGCTTTTATTAATCATATAGTAGAAGCGATGATAAAAGCTTATGATGAGAAACTTGAGCTAGAAGTTTCTATTCCTAGGAAATTGCATGATGAGTGGGAACCTACTATTAAAATAAAGATAAATAAATATGAATGCAATTCTTTATGTGACCTTGGTGCTAGTGTCTAAAATTCCCAAATCTCTTTGTGATGTGCTTGTCTCACCGGCATTCAAGATTGTTCCCTTAATTTGCATCTTGCAAATTCTACCATTAAAAAACCTCTAGGTAAAATAAATGACATTCTTATTATTGCAAATAATAATTATGTTCCTGTATATTTCATTGTGCTTGATATTGAATGCAATCCTACTTGTCCAATTATACTTGGTAGGCCTTTTCTACGGACTATAGGCGCAATTATTGATATGAAAGAGGGAAACATAAGATTCCAGTTCCCACTAAAGAAAGGGATGGAAAACTTCCCTAGGAAAATAATTAAACCACCTTATTAATCTATTATGAGAGCTACTTATGGGTGGAGTGTCAAAGATGACAACACTTGATATCATGCATTATGCCTAGCTAGGGGCATAAAACAATAGCGCTTGTTGGGAGGCAACCCAATAGTTATCTTTATTTTTTCTTTTTATTTTATGTCTTGGTGTGATGGCATGATTATTTCCTCTATAATTTTTTTTTTGTGTTTTAATTAGTGTCTGTGCCAAGTAAAGCCTTTGGGATGACTCACGAGATGAGTAGAATCGATGCTGAAACAAAACAGAAACTTTTGACTCCAGTACAGGAATTTTCATTTTTTACTGGAGCATGATAATGATATGAAATTTTTACAAAGTGTTTCTATACAAATTCTTAAGATTTTACTATTTTTTTAGAATTATTAGAGTTACGAAAGTATACGTGTCTGCAGATCTTTACAGACTATTCTGTTTTAGACAGATTCTGTTTTTGCTTGCATAGTTTGCTTGTTTTGATGAGGCTATGGATTGTATCGGGGGTTATAAGCCATGGACAAGTTATAATAGAGTACCTATTAAGCAATAATTAAATATGAATCAATTTATAACAGTACCTAAAGTATTTTATATGTTGCTTATACTAACGGATCTCACGAAGTTTTGTTAAGTTTTGTGTGATTGAAGTTTTCAATTTTTTGGTGTTATCACGATGACGAAGAATAAGGAGCAGCAAGAGCCTAAGCTTGGGGATTCCCAAGGCACCCCAAGGCAATATTCTAGGAATAATCAAGCATCTAATCTTGAGGATGCCCCGGGAAGGCATCCCCTCTTTTGTTCCAAATCATCGGTATGTCACTTGGAGCTATATTTTTATTCATCACATGATATGAGTTTTGCTTGGAGCGTCGTTTGTTTTTGCTTGTTTTCGTTTTAGTTTGCCACAATCATTGTTTTTTGGACACACCTATTTTAGAGAGACACATTTTTACCATCATTTGTTAGAATACTCTTTGTGCTTCACTTATATCTTTTAAGCTAGGCAGTTGCTCTAGTACTTCACTTATATCTTTTTGAGCACGGCGTGTAGATTTTATAGAAATAATTGCACTATAGTTCTTCACTTACATTTGTTTGAGAGTTCTAAACAGCGATGGTAATTGCATGGGTCGTAGAATTAGTCCAAAAATTAATAGGTATTCAATGAGTGATAATCAAAACCTTCATGTATCACTTAAAAGAGAAGTTTTGAGTTAATGATATTAATGTGGTAATATGAAAAGGGTATGAGTACATGGTTGTAGGTTCGTAGGAGCATCGGTATTAAGAGGTGTTAACTTTCCGTTTGTCTAAGTATTGGTAAAAGGCATGGTGAGGATGTGTGAGCGTTTTTATTCCTCGTTAAAATCCTAGTGTTGTTTCGGGTCGGAGGCGCGTGATACGTCCATTTTGCATCATGATTTCCTACAGTTATTTATAATGTTTTTATGCATAATAATGCTTCATGGAGTAATTCTAATGCCTTTTCTCTCATAATATGCAAGGTTTACACAAAGAGGGAGAATGTCGGCAGCTGGAATTTTGGACCTGAAAAAGCATATCAGAGACACCTATTCTGCACATCTCCAAATAAGCTGAAACTTCACGGAGAATTATTTTGGAATATATAAAAAATACTGGAGCAAATAACTACCGGAGGGGGCCACCTGGTGACCACAAGACACCAGGGCACGCTAGGCCCCCTAGGCGCGCCCTGGTGGGTTGTGGTCAGCCCAGCCCACCTCCGGTGCCCGTCTTCTGGTACTTAAGGTCTTTTGACCTAGAAAAAATAAGGAGAGGACTTTCTGGATGGAATGCCACCGTCTCGAGGCAGAACTTGGGCAGGAGTACTTTTGCCCTCTGGCGAAGCGATTCCGCCGGGGGAACTTCCCTCTCGGAGGGGAAATCGAAGCCATCGTCATCACCAAGAACCCTCTCATCTTTGGGAGGCCGATCTTCATCAACATCTTCAACAGCACCATCTCCTCTCAAACCCTAGTTCAACTCTTGTGTTCAATCTTTGTACCAGAACCTCAGATTGGTACCTGTGGGTGACTAGTAGTGTTCATTACATCTTGTAGTTGATTACTATATGGTTTATTTGGTGGAAGGTTATATGTTCAGATCCATTATGCTATTTAATACCCCTCTGATCTTGAGCATGAATATTATTTGTGAGTAGTTACCTTTGTTCTTGAGGTCACGGGAGAAGTCATGTTGCAAGTAATCATGTGAACTTGATATGTGTTCGATATGTTGATGATATGTATGTTGTGATTCCCTTAGTGGTGTCATGTGAACGTCGACTACTTGAAACTTCACCATCTTTGGGCCTAAGGGAATGCATTGTGGAGTAGTTATTAGACGATGGGTTGCTAGAGTAATAGAAGCTTAAACCCTATTTTATGCGCTATTTCGTAAGGGGCTGATTTGGATCCAAATGTTTAATGCTATGGTTAGATTTTATCTTAATACTTTTCTCATAGTTGCTGATGCTTGCGAGGGGGTTAATCATAAGTGGGAGGTTTGTTCATGTAAGAATAGCACCCAAGCACCGGTCCACCCACATATCAAATTATCAAAGTAGTGAACGCGAATCAAACCAACATGATGAAAGTGACTAGATGAAATTCCCGTGTACCCTCAAGAATGCTTTGCTTATTATAAGAGACCGTTTTGGCATGTCCTTTGCCACAAAAGGATTGGGCTACCTTGCTGCACTTTATTTACCATTACCGTTACTTGCTCGTTACCAATTATCTTGCTATCAAACTACCTGTTACCTACAATTTCAGTGCTTGCAGAAATCACCTTGCTGAAAACCGCTTGTCATTTCCTTCTGTTCCTTGTTGGGTTCTACACTCTTACTTATCGAAAGGACTACGATTGACCCCCTATACTTGTGGGTCATCAAGGCTCTTTTCTGGCGCCGTTGCCGGTGAGTGAAGCGCTCTTGGTAAGTGGAAATCGATAAGGAAAAACTTATGCTACATGCTGAAATTTATTATCACTTGCTACTATGGAAAACAATTCTTTGAGGGGTTTATTTGGGGTATCTTCACCTCGACCGGAACCACAATGAGTTGCCCCTCAACCTACTGCACCTACTGAAAATATTGGTTATGAAATTCCTTCGGGTATGGTTGAACAACTGCTAGCTAATCCTTATGCAGGAGACGGAACTGAACATGCCGATATGCATCTAATACATGTGGATGAAAATTGTGGATTATTTAAGCTTGCAGATTTATCCGGAGATGAAGTTAAGAATAAGGTTTTCCCTTTATCTTTGAAGGGAAAATCATTGACATGGTATAGGATATGTGATGATATTGGATCATGGAACTAGAATCTATTGCACTTAGAATTCCACCAAAAGTTTTATCGTATGCATCTAGTTCATCGTGATCGGAATTATATATATAATTTTTGGCCTCGTGAAGGAGAAAGCATCGCTCTAGCTTGGGGGAGGCTTAAGTCAATGTTATATTTATGCCCCAATCATGATATCCTGAGAGAAATTATTATTCAGAACTTTTATGCTCGCCTTTCTCATAATGATCGATCCATGCTCGATACTTCTTGTACTGGTTCTTTTATGAAGAAGACTATTGAATTCAAGTGGGATCTCTTAGAAAGAATTAAACGCAACTCTGAAGATTGGGAAATCGCTAAGGTAATGAGTCAGGTATTAAGCTTAAGTTTGATTGTGTTAAATCTTTAATGAATACCGATGCTTTTCAAAAGTTTAGCACTAAATATGGACTGACTCTGAGATAGTAGCCTCTTTCTATGAATCATTTGCTACTCATGTTGACCACCCTAAGGAGAAGTGGTTTAAATATCATCCCCCTATTAAAGAATAAATGAAAGAACCGACCATAGCTAAAGATGAAACCATAATTTACAATGTTGATCCAGTTGTGCCTATTGCTTATATTGAAAACCCACCTTTCCCTATTAGGATAAAGGAACATGCTAAGGTATCAACTGTGGTTCGCAAAAGTAATACTAAAGCACCTAAGCCCTCTGAACAAATTAAAGTAGAACCTAGTGTTGCTATGGTTAAAGATCTCTTGGTAGAAAATATTGATGGGCATGTTATTTACTTCTGTGATGAAGCTGCTAGAATTGCCAAACCCGATGAAAAATATAAACATAGAACCGTAGTTGGCATGCCTGTTGTCTCAGGTAAAATAGGAGATCATTGCTATCATGGTTTATGTGATATGGGTGCTAGTGTGAGTGCTATTCCTTTTACCTTATACCAAGAAATTATGAATGATATAGCACCCGCCGAAATAGAAGACGTTGATGTTACTATTAAACTTGCTAATAGAGACACCATCACACCACTTGGGATTGTTAGAGATGTTGAAGTCTTGTGTGGGAAAATAAAATATCCTACTGATTTTCTAGTTCTTGGTTCCCCACAAGATGAATTTTGTCCCATTATCTTCGGTACACCTTTCTTGAACACCGTTAATGCTAAGATAATTTGTCAAAAACAAACTGTCGGTGTTAGTTTTGGTGATGTGTCTCATGAGTTTAACTTTTCCAAGTTTAGTAGACAACCACGTAATAAAGAATTATCTAGTGAGGATGAAATAATTGGTCTTGCTTCTATTGCCGTACCTCCTACCGATCCACTAGAACAATATTTGCTTGACCTTGAAAATGATATGCACTTGCGTGAAAGAAATGAGATAGATAAAATTTTCTTTGAACAACCACCTCTCCTAAAACACAATTTGCCTATTGAAACTCTAGGAGGTCCTCCTCCACCTAAAGGTGATCCTGTGTTTGAATTAAAGCAATTGCCTGACACTTTGAAGTATGCTTATCTTGATGAGAAAAAGATATATCCTATTATTATTAGTGCTAACCTTTCAGAACATGAAGAAGAAAGATTATTAAAAATTCTGAGGAAGCACAGTGCTGCTATTGGATATACTCTGGATGATCTTAAGGGCATTAGTCCCACTCTATGTCAGCACAAGATTAATATGGAACCTGATGCTAAACCCGTTGTTGATCACCAACGACGATTGAATCCTAAGATGAAAGAAGTGGTAAGAAATGAAATATTAAAGCTTATGGAAGCAGGTATTATTTTCCCATAGCTGATAGTAGATTGGTAAGTCACGTTCATTGTGTCCCTAAGAAGGGAGGTATTACAGTTGTTCCTAATGATAAAAATGTACTTATTCCACAGAGAATTGTCACTGGCTATAGAATGATAATTGATTTTAGAAAATTAAACAAAGCTACTAGAAAAGATCATTACCCTCTGCCTTTCATTGATCAAATGCTAGAAATATTATCTAAGCACACACACACTTTTGTTTTTAAATACCCGTATCACAATCTGATCAAGAGAAAACCACTTTCACTTGTCCTTTTGGAACCTATGCTTGTAGACGTATGCCTTTTGGTTTATGCAATGCACCTGCTACCTTTCAAATATGTATGACTCCTATATTCTCTGATTTTTGTGAAAAGATTGTGGAGGTTTTCATGGATGATTTTTCCGTTTACGAAACTTCTTTTGATGATTGCTTAAGCAACCTTGATCAAATTTTGCAGAGATGTGAACAAACTAATCTTCTTCTTGAATTGGGAGAAGTGACACTTTATGGTTAATGAAGGTATTGTCTTGGGGCATAAAATATCTGAACGAGGTATTGAGGTGGATAAAGCTAAAGTTGATGCAATTGAGAGAATGCCATGTCCTAAAGATATTAAAGGTATTCGGAATTTTCTTGGTCATGCCGGTTTCTATAGGAGGTTTATTAAAGACTTCTCTAAAATTTCTAGGCCTCTTACTAATCTTTTACAAAAGGATATTTGATGTCTACTACGCAACTTTATTCTTGTAGACTTTGTTGGGCCTCCAAGCGCAGAGTTTTGTAGGACAGTAGCAATTTTCCCTCAAGTGAATGACCTAAGGTTTATCAATCAGTGGGAGGTGTAGGATGAAGATGGTGTCTCTCAAACAACCCTGCAATCAAATACAAGAAATCTCTTGTGTCCCCAACACACCCAATACAATGGCAAATTGTATAGGTGCACTAGCTCGGCGAAGAGATGGTGATACAAGTGCAATATGGATGGTAGATATAGATTTTTATAATCTGAAAATATAAAAACAGCAAGGTAGCAAGTAACAAAAGTGAGCACAAACGGTATTGCAATGCTTGAAAACCAGGCCTAGGGTCCGTACTTTTGCTAGTGAAATCTCTCAACAATGCTAATATAATTGGATCACAAAACCATCCCTCAACGTGCAACGAAGAATCACTCCAAAGTTCTTATCTAGAAGAGAACATAAAAAGAAATTGTTTGTAGGGTATGAAACCACCTTAAAGTTATTCTTTCCGATCGATCTATCCAAGAGTTCGTACTAAGATAACACCAAGTTATCCTTTCCAATCAATCTATCTAAGAGTTCGTACTAGAATAACACCATATGATACGCATCAACCAACTCTAATGTCACCTAGATACTCCAATGTCACCACAAGTATCCATGACTTAATTATACGATACACATCAAACAATTTCAGATTCATAATACTCAATGCAACACAAAGAACCTCAAAGAGTACCCCAAGATTTCTATCGGAGAAAGTAGGACAAGAACGTGTATCAACCCCTATGCATAGATTACCCCAATGTCACCGCGGGAATCCGCAAGTTGAGTACCAAAACATATATCAAGTGAATCAATAGAACACCCCATTGTCACCACGGGTATCCACATGCAAGACATATATCAGGTGTTCTCAAATCCAATATTCAATCCAACATAACGATATCTCAAAGGGAAAGATTCAATTCATCACAACAAGATAGTAAGGGAAACACACCATATGATCCAACTATATTAACAAAGCCCGTGATACATCAAGATCATGACATCTCAAGAACATAAGAGAGAGAGATTGAACACATAGCTACTGGTACACACCCTTAGCCCCGAAGGTGGACTACTCCCTCCTCGTCATGGCCTCCGCCGGGATGATGAAGATGGCCACCGGAGATGGATTCCCCTCTCCGGCAGGGCATTGGAACGTCTCCAGATTGGTTTTTCGTCGATACAGAGAGTTGCGGGGCTGGTGCGCCCTGGTGGGTTGTGCCCACCTCGTGGCTCGTCTGGCCCTTCCACAAAGCGTCTAGTGCCACTTTTGTTCCAAAAAAATCATCAAAAAGTTTCGGGCGATTCCGAGAACTTTCATTTTCTGCACAAAAACAACACCACGGTAGTTCTGCTGAAAACAGCGTCAGTCCGGGTTAGTTCTAAATAAATCATATAAGGTGCATCAAAACCATATAAAAGTATTGTAAACATAGGTAAATATGGCATGAATACTTCATAAATTATCGATACTTTGGAGACGTATCAGCATCCCCAAGCTTAATTCCTACTCGTCCTCGAGTAGGTAAATGATAAAAGAACTAATTTATGAAGTGTGAATGCTAGCATAATATATAAGTTTAATCATTGATAATTTCAACCACTTTCCTATCATCATAACAGCAACTCTTTCTCATGAAACTCATCATGATAGAGTACCAACCAATTCACATGTTATGGTTCAAACAATTAATTCTCTTAAAACTTAACAACCTATGTTCTTAGTCACCAAACAATTGCAATTCAACTTATTCTCAACAAAGTCTAAGTAAGAGCCCCACATACTCAATCATCATATAGTCTTCTATGATTTCTAGTACTCAAAGCATATTTTTAGAACAAATGGCATCCATCGAACACAAAGAAAGATAGGGGCTTAATGTTTTGCCTCCCAAATCATTTATCATAGAGATAATTGTCAACAATAATAAGTCATGATCAAATATATTTGACTGGCCATATGTGTTTGGATCTTTCCCCACCACATGATGCTTGCCAACTAATAGATTGAGGTTGGAATAAGAAGTTGACTCAACATGAATAGTAAATAACATGAAAGTAAATAGATTGTCCCTTCGCAAAGGGAAGCAGGGATTTGCAAAGGTGCCAGAGCTCATTGTTTAAAAACAGAGATGAATATAGTTTTGGGAGGTGCACCCTTCGTGTCAACGTTACGACCAAGAGTTATCAATATCTTCCATGTTAAACACATTAGCGGCGGTTCCCAAGCGGTAAAAGTAAAGGTTTACTCCCCGGATAAAAGTAAAGGTTCCCAAGCTACTACTAAGCATAAAGCACATTGATAATTTCATATTTATGATATTTCATTGATTCACATTTTACTCTCCGTATATAAGTGCAGGACAAGAGTAAACATCAAACTACTCTCAAAAGATATAAGTGAAGATCAATGAGTAGTCAAATAATTAAGTAGCTATGTGAGGACTCCCTCTCAATAAAGATTTTCAGATCTGGGTATCTTATTCAAACAGCACACTAAATAAAAGTTCATTCCAAGAATAGCACATATCATGTGGACAAATAATTTTTTTGGCTCAACATAGGCTAACCGATAATTGTTGATGAAGAGAGGTGGGATGCGTAGCATCCCAAAGCTTAGATTCTTGAGACTTCTTGAAATATTTACTTGGGGTGCCTTGGTCATCCTCAAGCTTGAGCTTTTGTATCTCGTTCAATCCTCTCATATCATGGTTTCACCTATTCTCAAAAACTTCATCCACACAAAACTCGAAAAGAACTCGCGAGATAGGTTAGTACACATAAGATCAAATCAACACTTCATGTACTGCCAAGACAAGTTGCACAATAATTTTCAAACATCATCTACTGTTTAATATCGTTTCCACAATTTATATCTATCAATATAGGCTATGGAAACTATAGGATAAGTAGATAACAAAACTATGACAACAATCTGTCCAAACAGAACATTCTGTAGCAATTTATGAGAACAGTGTACTTATTTAACTCAAACAATTATCAAAATTTAGTACATGCTAAAGAATTTATATGACAACACTGTGTAAAAATTTCAGAAACTTTCCACGTTCCAGTAAAATATGAAAATTCAAACACTACAGAGAAAGTTTCTGTTTTTACACAGCACACATCAAACATGCAATGCAAGCATCCTAAGGTAATTCTTGGAACTTTTTATTGAAAAACAAGATTATAAATAACACCTAACAGAGAACAACAAAATAAAATGACGCTCCAAGCAAAACTAATATTATGAGACGAATAAAAATATAGCTCTAAGTAAGATATACCGATGGTGTTGAAGACGAAAGAGGGGATGCCTTCTGGGGCATCCCCAAGCTTAGGCGCTTGAGTCTTCCTTGGATATTACCTTGGGGGTGCCTTGGGCATCCCCAAGCTTAGGTTCTTTTCACTCCTTATTCTTCTCATATCGGTGTCTCACCCAAAACTTGAAGACTTCAATCACACAAAACTTAACGGAACTTCGTGAGAAGGGTTAGTATAATAAATAAAGATCATTCACTTAGGTACTGTCAAGACAAGATTCATAATTGTTCTCACATAATAAATACTGTATTCTACCATTCTAATAATTTATATCTTTGAATATAAGTTATGGGAACACTAAAACAAGCAAACTATGCATGCAAATCAGAATCTGTCAAAAACAGAACAGTCTGTGAAGATCTGTAGTGTAACCATACTTCCCTGTCCCTAAAAATTCTGAAAATTTAGGAAAACCTGAATAATTTGTATATGAAGACTGTGTAAAAATTTCAGATCATTATAACGCTCCATTAAAAAATGAAAATTCCTGTACTGGAGTCAAAAGTTTCTGTTTTGGTTCAGCATCAATTCTACTCATCTTGTGAGTCATCCCAAAGGCTTTACTTGGCACTTTATTGAAATAAAAGGCACAAAACATTATTACTACAGTGGATTAATCATGTGAACACATCAAAACAGAAAGTATAAGTGTTGGGTTGTCTCCCAACAAGCGCTTTTCTTTAATGCCTTTTAGCTAGGCATGATGATTTCAATGATGCTCACATAAAAGTAAAGAATTGAAACATAAAGAGAGCATCATGAATCTCATGACAAGAACATTTAAGTATAACCCACTTCATATGCATAGGGATTTTGTGAGAAAACAATTTATGGGAGCAAGAATCAACTAACATGGGAAGGCAAAACAAGCATAACTTCAGAACTTTGAACACATAGAGAGGAAACTTGATATTATTGCAATTCCTACAAGCATATGTTACTCCCTCATAATAATTTTCAGTAGGATAATGAAGGAATTTCACAATATAACTATCACATAAAGCATTATTTTCATGATCTACAAGCATAGAAAATTTATTACTCTCCACATAAGCATATTTCTTCTCATTCATAATAGTGGGAGCAAACTCAACAAAATAACTATCATGAGACCCTTGATTGACATAACCATATTCAATATTAAAATCATGATGACAAGTTTCATGGTTACTATCACTCTTTATATCATACATGTCATCATCATAATCATCATAGATAGGAGGCATGCCATCATCATAATAAATTTGCTCATCAAAACTTGCGGTACTAAATATATCATCTTCATTAAGCATAGCATCCCCAAGCTTGGGACAAACATTAATTGCAGCAAATAAATACTAAAACATGACATTCTCATCAAACATAGCATCTCCAAGCTTGTGGCTTGGCATATCATAAGCATAGTCACTCTCATCATTAATAGTATGAATAGCACCAATAGTATAACAATTATTATCATCATAATCTACCAAGTTGGTGCCAAAAAGAGTATCAAGATTATAAGTAGTATCATTATCTTCCCAATCGTAGTCATCACAACAAGCAATTGGAATAACAAAATCATCATCAAGTGTATCATCTTCCACAATTATTTTTGATTCATCCTCGTGAGGCACAAGAATAATAGGAACAACATCATTTGGAAGAGATGCCTTTTTACCTCTACTCTTTCTTCTTTTCTTCTTATTCTTCACCACATCATATGTGGGTTTAATTAATTTTTTCGAGCTTCTTATTGATGAGATTGGTTGAATAGGGAGCTCCTCCTCATCACCTATTACATCATGAGAGACAATAAGAGGGAAAGTGGAATTCTTTAACCTTTCATTAGTATTCCTTTTATATTCTATTGGTTTCCCCATCTTTCTATAGTTGGCAATATAAGCATTCTCATTAGAATTTACCATGCAAAACATATAGATATTTTTAGATTAGTTTCAATGTCGTCCGTGAGAATGAATACTTCAAACCAACTATTTTTATGTGTCAATTCTTCACTCCCCAAAAATAGAGAAAGCTCATCATAAAGTTCAAGGGTGATCAAGTCATTACAATATTTGGCCATGATTTGATCATGAAAAAGTTTGCATGGAAATTAAGATGACCAACTTTATTGCAAAGTTCACAAGTAATAGGACAAAGAGAACATAATTTTGTAGCAAATTCATCTATCACTTTGAGCAAAAAATTGGTTCTATCATGTTTATGCTTCTTACAAAATCTATCCTCCCTATAAGGCACGTCTTCAACAACTTTATGCACTCCACAAAAATTTACATGCTTATAAGAAACATTTTTATCATGGCTAGTGCAATCATCATTAGTATTTTGGATATTCATAGAATTCATACTAACAACATTGCAATCATGCTCATCATTCAAGGAATTCTCATCAAGTATTTTCATAATTTCTTCCTTTACTAATTGAGCACAATTTTCTGAATCCTTATTTTCACGAAAGACATTATAAAGACGATACAAATGATGCAACCTAAACTCCATTTTTTGTAGTTTTCTTTTATAAAACCAAACTAGTGAAAAACAAGAAACTAAAAGATTTAATTGCAAGATCTAAAGATATACCTTCAAGCACTCACCTCCCCGGCAACGGCGCCAGTAAAGAGCTTGATGTCTACTATGCAACTTTATTCTTGTAGACTTTGTTGGGCCTCCAAGCGCAGAGTTTTGTAGGACAGTAGCAATTTTCCCTCAAGTGGATGACCTAAGTTTTATCAATCCGTGGGAGGTGTAGGATGAAGATGGTATCTCTCAAACAACCCTACAATCAAATACAAGAAATCTATTGTGTCCCCAACACACCCAATACAATGGAAAATTGTATAGGTGCACTAGTTCGGCGAAGAGATGGTGATACAAGTGCAATATGGATGGTAGATATAGGTTTTTATAATCTGAAAATATAAAAACAGCAAGGTAGCAAGTAACAAAAGTGAGCACAAACGGTATTGCAATGCTTGAAAACAAGGCCTAGGGTCCGTACTTTCACTAGTGCAATCTCTCAACAATGCTAATATAATTGGATCACATAACCATCCCTCAACGTGCAACAAAGAATCACTCCAAAGTTCTTATCTAGCGGAGAACATAAGAAGAAATTGTTTGTAGGGTACGAAACCACCTTAAAGTTATTCTTTTCGATCGATCTATCCAAGAGTTCGTACTAAGATAACGCCAAGTTATCCTTTCCGATCAATCTATCTAAACCATATGATACGCATCAACCAACTCTAATGTCACCTAGATACTCCAATGTCACCACAAGTATCCATGAGTTAATTATACGATGCGCATCAAACAATTTCAGATTCATAATACTCAATCCAACACAAAGAACCTCAAAGAGTACCCCAAGATTTCTATCGGAGAAAGTAGGACAAGAACGTGTATCAACCCCTATGCATAGATTACCCCAATGTCACCGCGGGAATCCGCAAGTTGAGTACCAAAACATATATCAAGTGAATCAATAGAACACCCCATTGTCACCACGGGTATCCACATGCAAGACATATATCAAGTGTTCTCAAATCCAATATTCAATCCAACATAACGATAACTCAAAGGGAAAGATTCAATTCATCACAACAAGATAGTAAGGGAAACACACCATATGATCCAACTATATTAACAAAGCCCGTGATACATCAAGATCATGACATCTCAAGAACATGAGAGAGAGAGAGATTGAACACATAGCTACTGGTACATACCCTCAGCCCCGAGGGTGGACTACTCCCTCCTCGTCATGGCCTCTGCCGGGATGATGAAGATGGCCACCGGAGATGGATTCCCCTCTCTAGCAGGGCACTGGAACGTCTCCAGATTGGTTTTTCATCGATACAGAGAGTTGCGGCGGCGGAGCGGAGAGTCTAGGTTTATTTCTGATGGTTTCTATATTTATAGGATTTTTGAGCGTCGGTTTCATGCGAAGATGGGCCACGAGGTGGGCACGATACACCAGGGCGCTCTGGGGGGGCCTGGCGCGCCCTGGTGGATTGTGCCCACCTCGTGGCTTGTCTGGCCCTTCCACGAAGCGTCTAGTGCCACTTTTGTTCCAAAAAAATCGTCAAAAAGTTTCGGGCGATTCCGAGAACTTTCATTTTCTGCACAAAAACAACACCATGGTAGTTGTGTTGAAAACAGCGTCAGTCCGGGTTAGTTCTAAATAAATCATATAAAGTGCATCAAAACCATATAAAAGTATTGTAAACATAGGTAAATATGGCATGAATACTTCATAAATTATCGATACGTTGGAGATGTATCAATATTCCATTTGTTTTTGATGATGATTGCGTAGAAGCCTTTGAAACACTCAAGAAAGCCTGAACTTGTGCACCTATTGTTCAACCACCTGATTGGAACTTGCCTTTCGAAATTATGTGTGATGCTAGTGATTGTGCTGTTGGTGCTGTCCTAGGACAAAGAGTTGATAAGAAATTAAATGTTATCCATTATGCTAGCAAAACTCTAGACAGTGCCCAAAGAAACTATGCTACTACTAAAAAAGAATTTTTAGCAGTTGTGTTCGCTTGTGATAAATTCAGATCTTACATTGTTGATTCCAAAGTTATTGTTCACACTGATCATGCTGCTATAAAATATCTTATGGAAAAGAAAGATGCTAAACCTAGACTCATTAGGTGGGTTCTCTTGCTTCAAGAATTTGATTTACATATCACTGATAGGAAAGGAGCTGAGAACCCCGTAGCTGATAACTTGTCTAGGTTAGAAAATATTCTTGATGACCCACTACCTATTGATGATGGTTTTCCTGATGAACAGTTAGCTGCAATAAATGTTTCTCAAAACACCCCTTGGTATGCTGATTATGCTAACTACATTGTTGCTAAATATAAACCACCTAGTTTCACATACCAACAAAAGAAAAAATTCTTCTATGATTTAAGACATTACTTTTGGGATGACCCACATCTTTATAAAGAAGGGGTAGATGGTATTATTAGACGTTGTGTACCTGAGCACGAACAGGAACAAATCCTATGGAAATGTCATTCTGAAGCCTATGGAGGACATCATGCGGGAGATAGAACTGCTCACAAGGTATTGCAATCTGGTTTTTATTGGCCTACTCTCTTCAAGGATGCCCGTAAGTTTGTCTTGTCTTGTGATGAATGTCAAAGAATTGGTAATATCGGTAAGCGTCAGGAAATGCCTATGAATTATTCACTCGTTGTTGAACCATTTGATGTTTGGGGTTTTGACTATATGGGACCTTTTCCTTCCTCTAATGGGTATACTCATATTTCGGTTGTTGTTGCTTATGTTACTAAGTGGGTAGAAGCTATTCCAACTAGTAGTGTTGATCATAGCACCTCCATTAAATGCTTAAAGAAGTTATTTTCCCGAGGTTTGGAGTCCCTAGATATTTAATGACTGATGGTGGTTCACACTTTATTCATGATGCTTTCCGTAAAATGCTTGCTAAGTATGATGTTAACCATAGAATTGCATCATCCTATCATCCTCAGTCTAGTGGTCAAGTTGAACTCAGCAATAGAGAAATAAAATTAATATTACAAAAAACTATCAATAGGTCCCGAAAGAATTGGTCTAAGAAACTAGATGATGCACTTTGGGCCTATAGAATAGCTTATAAAAATCCTATGGGTATGTCTCCATACAAAATGGTATATGGAAAAGCTTGTCATTTGCCTCTAGAGTTAGAACATAAAGCATTTTGGTCAATTAAAGAACTTAATTATGATTTCAAACTTGCCGATGAAAAGAGGTTATTTGATATTAGCTCACTAGATGAATGGAGAACCCAAGCTTATGAAAATGCCAAACTATTCAAAGAAAAAGTTAAAAGACGGCATGACAAAAGAATCCAAAAGCGGGAATTCAAAGTTGAAGAATATGTTCTTTTGTACAACTCTTGTTTTAGATTTTTTGCAGGAAAACTTCTTTCCAAATGGGAAGGACCATATGTTATCGAATAGGTTTATCGCTCTGGAGCTATCAAGATTAATAAGGCCGAAGGTACTAACCCTAAGGTGGTCAATGGAAAAAGAATTAAACACTATATCTCAGGTACGCCTATTAATGTTGAAAGCAATATTATCGAAACCATGACACCGGAGGAACACATAAAAGAACCTTCCGGAACACTCCAGAATCCTGAAAAAGAGGAGGTATGTGATACGGTAAGTAAACGGACTCCGAAAAATCCACAAAAATATTTTCTGTTAGTTTTGGAATATTATAAAAATCAGGAAAATAAGAAAAAAAAACAGGAAAGCAACCGAGGTGAGCACGATACACCAGGGCACGCCTGAGCTCCCTGGCGCGCCCTGGTGGGTTGTGCCCCCCTCGGGCACCTTCCCGACTCCGTTTTCCTTCCATATTCTTGCTTCCCAAGATAAAAAATCTTTATATATACCCCCGATTGTTTTGACCACCGCATCGCAGAAAAATCCACTATTCCTGTTTCATTTTGTTTTCCTATCAGATCTATCAAGCCAGGCATCATGTCTTCTCCCTCCTCCAATAACATAGAAGAAGATGCTTGGTTGATGAAGATGGAGCTTAAGAGAGAGGAGCTAAAAGAAGCCAACAATGAAGACAAGGGAAAGGAAGCTATGAGGGATCAAGCTCAAGAAGGAGGGCGATCCATGCCAACAGAAGAGGGGGGAGAAGAAGATATCCTTCGACCTTATTACAATCATCTCACCCCCACTGAAATTGAAGCTTTTAGGGCTTTTGAAGAGGTTCATGTTCAGAACAAATTTCTCACTCGTGAAAATATTTTGCTAGAGGAGCACATCATCACCCTTCGGAGCATCATCCGTAAATTGGAGTACCTATTGAGGCTAAAGTGTGACACTTCATCACCACCACCTTCATCATCTTCATCACCAAAGGAGATTTGAGTACACGGTATGGGCACTCCCCTTGGCTGGTGCCAAGCTTGGGGGAGATGCCCCGGTATCGTATCACCATCACTTTTATTACCTTTACCTTTACCTATTTTATTTCGATCCTTAGCTATTTCGTGATCTAGTTGAATAAATGTTTAGTATGATCTATTTTCGAGTGCTAGTTTTGTGGTCTATCTATGTAATCGAGTGAGAGTTATATAATAAAGTTTAGTTTGAGCTTTTGCTTCTTCACTTTCTTGTTTCAATCAAAATAAAAAGGAAATAAATGAAAAAGGATCATATGCTAAATCTTATGATAAGTAATGACATCACATAAGGAAAAGTATAAATAGTAAAATTTATTGGAGATTGACAAACATAGCATTGGTCAATGATGCAATTCATGAAAGAATTAATAAGGGAAGAGAAGATTCACATGCAAATACACTATCTTAGACATCTTTTATGATTGTGAGCCCCCATTAAATATTATATGTCAAAATTGTTGACGTTGGACAAGGAAGACAACGTAATGATTTATGTTTGTTCATATTCACATAGAAGTTATATTGTCATAGATCCTTCAACATGTGGTGCTTGCTCAATATCTTTGCTAGCCAAAAATTCCGCACTAAGTAGAGACACTACTTGTGCATCCAAAAAACCTAAACCCAAACTCATTCTTTGAGAGTCCACCATACCTACCTATGGATTGAGTAAGATCCTCCAAGTAAGTTGTCATCGGTGCAATAAGGCAATAAAAATTGCTTCTAAATGTGTTTGATCAATTAGTGTAAGAGAAAATTGAGCGTTGTACGAACTTGTGATGGCAAAGTAATAAAAGCAACGAACTGCATAATAAAGGTTGCTATCATAAGGGGCAATATAATGTGACATTCTTTTGCATTAAGGGATTTGGCATACAAACCAAAAAGCGCATGACAACCTCTGCTTCCCTCTGCGAAGGGCCTATCCTTTACTTTTATGCAAGAGTCAAAGTATTCTTCCCTATTCCTTTTTACTTTTTCTTTTTGCAAGTATCATGTGGTGAGGAAAGATCTAGGCATATATATCCGGTTGGATATGAGTGAGCATGAGTTATTATTGTTGACATCACCCTTGAGGTGAATACATTGGGAGGCGAAACTATAAGCCCCTATCTTTCTATGTGTCCGGTTGAAACTTTTTACTCATCGGTATGATGTGAGTGTTAGCAATCATAGAAGATTAAATGATGGTTGAGTATGTGGACTTGCCAAAAGGCTCCGACACGAGACCCTTCCTAAAAATATGATGAATTGTAGTTGCAAAGTTCACTGAGAACATAGTTTGTTGGTTCTCAATAAGGTTTATGCTTTATACTTCTATGTTGTGATGAATTGTTACTTGTTCATGAGAAGTTATATGAAAAAGTTCTATGATAAAGTTTGTTGCTGCTATTATAATAAGCATGATGCTACTATGTCCGTATTTTGTTTTTATCGACACCTCTCTCTCAAACCATGTGGACATGTTTTTCGATATCGGTTTTCGCTTGAGAACAAGCGAGGTCTAAGCTTGGGGAGTTGATACATCCATTTTGCATCATGATTTCCTACTATTATTTATAATTTTTTATGCATAATAATGCTTCATGGAGTAATTCTAATGCCTTTTCTCTCATAATATGCAAGGTTTACACAAAGAGGGAGAATGCCGGCAGCTGGAATTCTGGACCTGAAAAAGCATATCAGAGACACCTATTCTGCACATCTCCAAATAAGCTGAAACTTCACGGAGAATTATTTTGGAATATATAAAAAATACTGGAGCAAATAACTACCGGAGGGGGCCGCCTGGTGACCACAAGATACCAGGGCACGCCAGGCCCCCCAGGCGTGCCCTAGTGGGTTGTGGCCAGCCCAGCCCACCTCCGGTGCCCGTCTTGTGGTACTTAAGGTCTTTTGACCTAGAAAAATAAGGAGAGGACTTTCAGGATGGAACGTCGCCGTCTCGAGGCGGAACTTGGGCAGGAGCACTTTTGCCCTCCGGCGGAGCGATTCCGCCAGGGGAACTTCCCTCCCGGAGGGGGAAATTGAAGCCATCGTCATCACCAACAACCCTCTCATCTTTGGGAGGCCAATCTTCATCAACATCTTCAATAGTACCATCTCCTCTCAAACCCTAGTTCATCTCTTGTGTTCAATCTTTGTACCGGAACCTTAGATTGGTACCTGTGGGTGACTAGTAGTGTTGATTACATCTTGTAGTTGATTACTATATGGTTTATTTGGTGGAAGATTATATGTTCAGATCCATTATGCTATTTAATACCCCTCTGATCTTGAGCATGGATATTATTTCTGAGTAGTTACCTTTGTTCTTGAGGTCACGGGAGAAGTCATGTTGCAAGTAATCATGTGAATTTGATATGTGATCGATATATTGATGATATGTATGTTGTGATTCCCTTGGTGGTGTCATGTGAACGTCGACTACATGAAACTTCACCATCTTTGGGCCTAAGGGAATCCATTGTGGAGTAGTTATTAGATGATGGGTTGCTAGAGTGATAGAAGCTTAAACCCTAGTTTTTGCGCTATTTCGTAAGGGGCTGATTTGGATCCAAATGTTTAATGCCATGGCTAGATTTTATCTTAATACTTTTCTCATAGTTGCGGATGCTTGCGAGGGGGTTAATCATAAGTGGGAGGTTTGTTCAAGTAAGAACAGCACCCAAGCACCGGTCCACCCACATATAAAATTATCAAAGTAGCGAACGCGAATCAAACCAACACGATGAAAGTGACTAGATGAAATTCCCGTGTACCGTCAAGAACACTTTGCTTATTATAAGAGACCGTTTTGGCATGTCCTTTGCCACAAAAGGATTGGTCTACCTTGCTGCACTTTATTTACCATTACCGTTACTTGCTAGTTACCAATTATCTTGCTATCAAACTACCTGTTACCTACAATTTCAGTGCTTGCAGAAATCACCTTGCTGAAAACCGCCTGTCATTTCCTTCTGCTCCTCGTTGGGTTCGACACTCTTACTTATTGAAAGGACTACGATTGACCCCCTATACTTGTGGGTCATCAGCGCGCGATGGTTAACTTCTCCCAACCTCCTCCCTAGGGGCATGCGAGTAGTGCTTTGATTCACGATAAGACTAATAAAACTTTGCAATAAGTATGTGAGTTCTTTATGACTAATGCGAATCCTTGGACACACGCAATCTCACCTTCTCATATTTTGCTAGCCTCTTCGATACCGTGCGTCGCCCATTCTCATCTCGAGGATCGGTGCGAACCTAGCCGGTGCATCCAAAACCTGTGATATGATACGCTCTGTCACACATAAACCTCCTATTATCTTCCTCAAAACAGCCACTATACCTACGTATTATGGCATTTCCATAGCCATTCCGAGATATATTGCCATGCAACTTCCATCATCATATCATATGACTAGTTCATTCATCTACATATTGCTTTGCATGATCATATAGAGTTGACATGGTATTTGTGGCAAAGCCACCGTTCATCATATTTTTGATACATGTCATGCTAGATCATTGCACATCCTGGTACACTGCCAGAGGCATTCATATTGAGTCATATTGCTTCATAGTTCTTCATATCAAGTTGAAATACTGAGTTGTAAGTAAATAAAAGTGTGATGATCATTATTAGAGCATTGTCTCAGTGAGGAAATAAATAATGGGGGAGGCCAGATGAGCCCACCATTAAAAAATGAGAGAAGGGACTTTGCTACTATCCTTTACCACACTTGTGACTCAAAGTGGTACCATGTTCTCCATATAAAGAGTCTCATGCTTCTTCACTTTCATATGTTAGTGGGAATTTTTCATTATTAGAAATTGGCTTGTATATTCCGATGACGGGCGTCCTCAAAAGCCCGAGGTCTTCATGAGCAAGCAAGTTGGATGCACACCCACTTAGCTTCAGTTGAGCTTTCATACACTTATAGCTCTAGTGCATCATGTTTGCATGGAAATCCCTACTCCTCTCATTGATATCTATCGATGGGCATCTCCATAGCCCGTTGATACGCCTAGTTGATGCGAGACTTTACTCTCCACTTTTTACCCCTTTGATATCTACCACCATATTCTATTCCACCTTATGCTATGTCCATGGTTCGCACTCATGTATTGCGTGAAGAATAAAAAGTTGATGCGCTTTGAAAAAGTATGATATAATTGCCTGACTTGGACACCGTGGTGCTTAACATTTGTACTAATGTGGTGAGGACGGAGCCATGCCTTTCTAGTATGACAAAATAAATAGGGGTGAACATTCTTTGAGGATCGTATACTCTGAAAGATTAATGATTGTGTTTCTTGTGCTTATAAATATTACTATGTTGATGTTTGATAATTCATCATTTCTCAATGAGCATACATGCAAAAGATTACATATTAGGTAGCATGTCACTTCAAAAATTCTGTTTTTATCATTTACCTACTCGAGGACGAGCAGGAATTAAGCTTGGGGATGCTGATACGTCTCCAACGTATCTATAATTGTTGATTGTTCCATGCTATAATATTATCAGTCTAGGATACTTTTGGGGTACTTATTTACCAATTTACATTATTTTTGAGCACTAACCTATTGACCCAGTGCTAAGTGCCAGTTCCTGTTTTCTGCATGTTTTTGGCTTGTCAGGTTTACTGTACCAAACGAAGTCCAATCGACCCGAAACTTTTTTATGATTTTTTCTGGACCAAATAAAGACATGGAAGCTTCGGAAGATGACCAAGGGCCACATGAGGGGCCCAGTACCCAACAGGGCGCGACCAGGCCCTAGGGCGCGCCCTGATGGGTACTGGCCTCCTCGGCCGCCTCCCGACGTCCCTCTCTGGCCTATAAATCCTCTTATATTCCAAAAATCCCAGGAGAGCTCCCGAAACCCTTTTTCCTCCGCCACAAGTCTCTGTTCCGTCGTGATCCCATCTGGAGGCCTTTTCTGGTACTTTGTTGGAGGGGGAATCCATCACGGAGGCCGTCTTCATCAACCTCGCTGCCTCCATGGTGATGTGTGAGTAGTTCACCACAGACCTACAGGTTCGTAGTTAGTATCTAGATGGCGATCTCTCTCTCTCTCTCTCTCTCTCTTGATCTTCAATACAATGATCATCGCATCTTCGCTTTGATCTATCCGATGTAATGCCTTTGTGCCGTGTGTTTGTTGGGATCCGATGAATTGTGGGTTCATGTTCAGGTTATTCATGATAAAATATTAGAGTCTTCTCTGAGTTCTTAAATTGATTCTTATTGCATGATCATTATAGCTTCATAAATCTCTCCGATCTATTGATTTGCTTTGGCCAAGTAGATTGATCTTTCTTCAGTGCGAGGGGTGCGTTGTGATAGGTTCAACCTAACGGGTTTTTATATCCCAGTGACAGAAGGGGACAAGATACGTATTTGTGTTGTTGCTACTAAGGATAAAACGATGGGGTTCATTCATATTGATTGAGTTTACTTTGTCTACATCATATCATCTTTCTACAAGCATTACTCTGTTTTACTTATTACTCTAGATGCATGTTGGATAGCGGTCGATGAGTGGAGTAATAGTAATAGGTGCAGGCAGGAGTCGGCCTATTTGTTTATGGATGTGATGCCTATATACACATGATCAATGCCATGAATATGAACATAATTATTCACTTTTCTATCAATTGCCCAACAGTAATTTGTTTACCCACGTATGTTTCCTACACGAGAGATGCCACTAGAGAACACTACGGCCCCCGGGTCTTCTCACTTATAATTTACAAAAATCTTTCAATACCTCGCTGCCTTTATTATCTTTTATTTTATTTTGCAATTATCCACTACTATCTACTTGTTTCACTTGCTTGCAAATAATGAGTCCAAGGGGATTGACAACCCTCTTGCCCGCGTTGGGTGCAAGTGTTTGCTCTTTTATGTGCAGTCGCTGAAGACGGTGGTTGCGTGTTACTCCTATTGGTTCGATAAACCTTGGTTCTTAACTAGGGGAAATACTTACTTGTTTGTGCTGCAATAACCTGTTCCTCTTCACGGAAAACCAAACACAGATCACAAAGATCAATCGTCATCACCAACGTTCCCTCCTTCATGGGAGGACCAATCTTCATCAACATCTTCACCAGCACCATCTCATCTCAAACCCCAGTTCATCTCTTATACTTAATCTTTGTCTCAAAACCTCATATTGGTACATGTGGGTTACTAGTAGTTTGATTACATCTCGTAGTTGATGCTTGTTGGTTTACTTGGTTGAAGATATTATGTTCAGATCCTTATTCATCATTATTACACCTCTGATCTTGAACATGGTGATGATTTCTGAGTAGTTACTTTTATTCCGGAGGACATGGGAGAAGTCTTGTTATAAATAATCATGTGAAGTTGGTATTCGTTCGATATTTTGATGATATGTATGTTGTTGCTTCCTTTAAGGGCTTTCTAATCCTGTGCCCCTGGTTCCTTAGTTGTACTCACTCATCCCCACGCTCTTAACTTTTGCTCACTTTTCCCCACTCTCTTGTCCAAAACCCTCAAAAATGGTCACAGCGGAGGATGCCATCGGTCAATGGTTTGACCATTAACTCTGACAAGTGGGGCCGCACTGGACTGTGTCGCCCGTTGGACCTGACAAGTGGGGCCGCGTTGGACGGTGGCGCTGGTTGGACCGTTGGGCCGTGGTTTCGTTGGACTATTGGGCCATTGCATGAAACGCATGCATGCATGTGCTGATGCACGCCACTACGATAAGCCTGCTATGCATGCGCGGCATGATTCAGCTGGCCTACCTGCATGCGCCGATGCGTGCCGCCACGAACGCAGCGACGGTCACTGCCGCTGTTTCCTCTCTTCTCGCACGTGTCTCCACCTTCCAGGTGCCACAGACCGAGGCAAGGGTGCAGTACTACGTGCGGGCTTCACCCACCTTTTTTACCCAACCATGTATCTATGTTAAGCTTGCTTCTTTTATGAGGATGAATGTCACTCCCTCCATCTACAAAAGCATGCAATATTTATTTATTTATTGAAAAAAGGAGTCCCCCGTGCTCCATCTTTTATTATGAAGCATCAGCAAAAACAAAATAGTTCAGGTCGACCTTATTACAATCATCCAGGACACTAGAGAATAGAACCAGCAACCAGAGTTAGCTAAACATAGCTCAGATAGCATAATAGCGAAAGCATGCAATATATATCGTCACTTATATCCATAGTTCCATACAAAAGCATGCAATATATATCCTACACACTACCTAGTGCACTACGCGTCTTCGTCGTCGGAGATGGCCTGATCCGCCTGCGCCGGAGCCTGGTCCACCTGCGCCACTGCCTGCGCCTCCTCATGCGCCGCCTGCACTGACTCCGAGCGGATGGAGTTGAGGATCGCCACCTGGTAGGGCCACAGATGCACGACCGGCGGCGCCTCCTCCTCCGGCTCCTGTGGCTCCTGCGGCGGCGCCTCTTCCTCCGGCTCCTGTGGCTCCTCCTCTGGCTCAGAGTCCCCCATCTCCTCCCCCTCCTCGAAATCCTCCTCCGGTTCGAGAGGTAGCCTCGCTTGCCTCCGGATTTGGACCTGCCGAAGGAGGAAGAGATGGTGTTCGATTGTGTAGTACTGGCGGCGTGGTGGAGGGGCTCAGAGAGAGGAGTGCTCGGGTGCTGGCGAAGAGAGGGAGCAGGCGAATGAGCTAGGGCTGGGGGACGTCGTCCGGCTTAAATAGCCGGCTATGGATAAGGATGGGGAGCCGAAGCGGTGCCTCCTTCCTCGACAGTCAACGCCCAGCGAAGGCCCAACCAGTACTTGGTATTATTTTGCGCGGACGAGTGGGCGAGCAGAACCAACCTCTCGTGGATCGCCCAACGATCCAACGATGCGGAGCCGTCCATGTGATCCAACGGCGCGGAGCCTGCACGCAGCCCCTCGGAAATCCTTCTAGAAGACCATATCCGACGGTTGTCGCTTGGCGCTAGGGTATGATCGGACGGCTGCAATTCGACGTTAGAGTTTGGAGAGATGTTGCGGGGTTTTGAGCAGGTCAACGGGGTTATCTTAGGTTTGACCAACTTTCAAATGGCCTTAACTAATTCAAAAAAATCAAAAAAATATGAGACCTTCCCTGTTCGTCGTTTTATAAGACATAGTTACCCTAAAAATATAAACTTGGTTTAGGGACATTTTTAAGAAAAACCTTTTTTGAGGTGAGCTACCGTTTCCAAGTTCAAATGAGCAGAACTAAATTCAAAAAAAATCAAAAAAATGTAAAACCTGCTCACAATGCCGTTATATGTGACATGGTCACGGCAAAAATTAATAATCTTGATTTATGGACATTTTCATGAAAAATCCTTCACACATACAAGCTATCACGTACGATGTTGTATAGAGTTCGAGAAGAGAGTGGCAGTGAGTTTATGTTTACGAAAAATAAAAAAAATCACCAGAGCTCCATTTCAGTGTGAGTAAGAAGGATCTAAACTTATTCTTCATTTTTTGTAAAATTGAATTGTCTTTATAATAATGGGTTTTGCAATGAAGGGTTAGGGTTAGGGTTTAGGGTTAGGGTTTAGGAGTCTATTTTTGTTTTGTTTGTTGTTAGATCATTTCAACATAGGGTAACATGATCATTACAACTTAGTATCAACTTAGGCCTCTTCCAATGCAAAGGTGCTGAGTGCATTAAATAGCTTAGCAACTCAACTCTCCAATGGATAGGTGCTTAGCTTGTTGTTGCTAAGCTCACTTCATTTATTGATTTAGCACCTACTGTAAGCTCTTTTAGCACGGTGGAGCACTCGGAAGGGCCTTAGGATCAACATGTCGCTTAAAATTCAAATGTTAGTTCAAATTCATTTTGCCTTAATTAAACATCAAATCACATCATATTCAAACATCACATCACATCACCATGCATTAGCTTTAATTAAACATTAATGCCGACCATAGAGGCCGACGATAGTTCTAGGTCACCCTAGTTCATTTGTTCAAAAAAAACCTAATTCATAAGTCTGCCATGCATTAAAAATATACACCAGGCCGCCCGCCGGTGAAGCCGCCCGCCGCCGTCTTCAGGAGCGTCGTCCTACTCCTCGCCATCGCTGGTGAGGTCGACGTAGGGAGGCGGCTGCCAAAGGTGGGCTGGCGGCCCCTGCCAGGCCGGAGGCGCTTGCGGCGCCTGCAACACCTCCTCCCGTGGCTCCCACTCCGGTTCGGGTGACCGCGGCGGCGTGGGTGCCCACAGCTCGACAGCCAGCACGTCGGCCATCTCCGACGCAGTGGCCGACCACCCCCACTTCTGGCCCACCAGCCGGGGGTTCCACGCCGCAAGGGGAGGCTCCTCCGCCACCTCCTCCTTCACCTCCTCCTTGACGACGGCGGCCATCTCCAGCTCAGGGATGGCCACGTCGTCGGCCGCAGAGAGGTCCATTGCCCTCTTCATGTCAGCCCATTGACGCTCATCGTGCGTGCGCGTGGATTCCTCCATCACACGCCTAATGAGCTCGACCTCATCCTCCTCGGTCATCGGAGGTGGTGGTGACGGGGATGGAGATGGTGTCGGGGTGAGGCCGCGGACACGCCTACGACCGCGCACTTGGGGCGGGCTAGCGGCACGTCGTCCGCTTGCGCTAGGTGGACGACCGACAAAAATGACTGTCGCCGCAGGTCGTGCTCGTCGCGGAGCCACGTATCCCACAGTGGTGAGTTGATGCCGTACCTTGGGTCGTGGAGGAGATCCGGAGGCAGGCGCGCGTGACGTCGGTCGATCTCCTCACGGCGGGCGCGGCCGCTCACCAGCACCGGAGGGATTGGCACCCGATCCGTGGACAGGTGCCAGTTGTTGGGGAGGTGGGCATCTCCCCACGGCAATGGCGTCACCATCTCCCAGTACCTCCGGGATATTTCCACGCCGACGTACGGGCGCATGCGCTGCGGGGCGGCCGGCGGACCGAATGCAAATGCGGGCGGAGCGGGTGGAGCGGGCAGAGCAGGTGGTGGTGGTGGTGGGCTCCTAGAGCGACCGGAGCGGCGCCTACCAGAGGATGAGCCGGCCTCATGGCCATACTTCCCCTTCCCGGACCACGGCCAGGTCATGGCGACGGCGGCGGGCTAGGGTTTCTAGAACCTGCCGGGGGTGGAGGGGGCAGGATTGGCTTTGGAAGCGGAAGCTACTGTGTGGAGTGTGGACTGGCCGGTCCACGGGTTTCCACTTATAGAAGGACGACGACCCAAAGGTGGGTGGCTGACGACCGGGCCCCGCCGCGCGTGCGCATTTACTTTGGGCGGTGGGGGTAGGTGGGACGCCACCACGAGTCCCTGAGGCGACGGCCCGTCTGTCCGTTTTGCCCCAAGCGAATTTGGGCGTACGATTTGGAGTTGCCCTTACGACGCGGCCCCACTCGTCAGAGTTAACGGTCAAACCATTGACCCGACGACATCCTCCGTTGTGACCTTTGGTGAGGGTTTCGGGCTAGGGAGTGAGGAAAAGTGAGCAAAAGTTAAGGACGTGGGGATGAATGAGCACAGCTAAGGAACCAGGGGCACAAATGTAAAAAACCCTTCCTTTAATGGTGTCGTGTGAACATCGACTACATGACACTTCACCATCTAATGGGCCTAAGGGAAGGCATTATGGAGTAATAAGTAGATGATGGGTTGCTAGAGTGATAGAAGCTTAAACCCTAGTTTATGCGTTACTTCGTAAGGGGCTGATTTGGATCCATATGTTTCATGATATGGTTAGATTTATCTTAATTCTTCTTTCATAGTTGCGGATGCTTGCGAGATGGGGTAATCATAAGTGGGTTGCTTGTTCAGGTAAGAACAACACCTTAGCACCGGTCCACCCACATATCAAATTATCAGAGTAACGAACGCGAGTCAACTAAACATGATGAACATGACTAGACGGAAATTCCCATGTGTCCTCGGGAGCGCTTTGCTTTATATAAGAGTTCCTTCCGGCCTGTCCTTTGCTATAAAAGGGATTGGGCTATCTTGCTGCACACTTGTTACTAGTGTTACTTGTCACTTGTTACGAATTATCTTGCTACAAAACTATCTATCACTGTTACTCGCAGCACTTGCAGAAAATATCTTGCTGAAAACTGCTTATCATTTCCTTCTGCTCCTCGTTGGGTTCGACACTCTTACTTATCGAAAGGACTACGATTGATCCCCTATAGTTGTGGGTCATCAAGACTCTTTTCTGGCGCTGTTGCTGGGGAGTGAAGCGCCTTTAGTGTGTGGAATTTGGTAAGAAAACATTTTCGATACGTGCTAAAATTTATTGTTGCTTGTCACTATGGATAATCATCCTTTGAGCGGTTTGTTCAGGGAATCTTCGCCTCGAATGGAAGTGGTAAGAGCCGCTCCTCAACCTACTGAACTTTCTTAAAATATTTATTATGAGATACCTTCGGGTATGTTATAGAAATTGCTAGGTAATCCTTATGCAGGAGACGGTACAACTCATCCTGATTACCACTTGATATATTTAGATGAGATTTGTGGAATATTTAAGCTTGCAGGTTTATTCGAGGACAAAGTCAATAAGAAGGTTTTCCCTTTATCTTTGTAGGGAAAAGCATTGATGTGGTACAGGCTATTGGATGATATTGGATCATGGGACTGGAATCGCTTGATGCTGGAATTTCATCAGAAGTTTTATTCTATGCATCTAGTTCATCATGATCGGAATTATATATATAATTTTTGGCCTTGTGAAGGAGAAAGCATCACTTAAGCTTGGGGGGGGGCTTAAATATATGATGCACACTTGCCCCAACCATGAGCTCTCGAGAGAAGTTATTATACAAAACTTTTATGCTCAACTTTCTCATGATGATCAATCACTACTGGATTCTTCTTCTGTTGGCTCATACATGAAGAGAACTATTGAATTCAAATGGGATCTTCTGGAAAGGATTAAATGCAACTCTGAAGATTGGGAACTCGACAAAGGTAAAGAGTCAGATATAACACTTGAGTTTGATTGTGTTAAATCTTTTATGGAAACTGATACTTTTCATAAGTTTAGCAATAAATATGGGCTTGACTCTGGGATAGTAGCGTCTTTCTGTGAATCATTTGCTACTCAAGTTGAACTCCCTAAGGAGAAGTGGTTTAAATTTCATCCACCTATTAAATAATTTCTAGAGGAACCCATTAAGGTTAAGGAAGAAATAATTGTTTGCCATGTTGATCTAGTTGTACCCACTGCTTATATTGAGAAACCACCTTTTCCTGTTAGGATTAAGGAACATGCTAAAGCTACAATTGTGGTTAATAAAAGCAATATTAGAACACCTAAAGCTAATGAACAAATAAAAGTAGAACCTAATATTGATATGGTTAAAGATCACCTAGTTGATAACATTAATGGACATGTTATTTACTTCTGTGATGAAGCTACTAGAATTGCAAAACCTGTTAGAAACAAGTGGCATGAGTTAGACAAAAATAAACCCGTTTCTGGCATGCCCGTTATTTCTGTTAAAATTGGAGATCATTGTTATCATGGCTTGTGTGACATTGGTGCTAGTGCTAGTGCTACCTTTTACCTTATATCAAGAAATTATGAATGACATGGCACCCGCTGAAATTGAAGATATTGATGTCACTATTAAACTTGCAAACAAAGGCACTATTTCACTCCTTGGGATTGTTAGAGATGTTGAGGTCTTGTGTGAAAAAATTAAGTAGCCTACTGATTTCTTCGTACTTGGTTCACAATAAGATAGTTTTGTCCCATTATATTTGGTGGACCTTTCTTGAATACCGTTAATGCTGAAATTAATTGTGTAACACAAAAGGTTAAAGTAAGCTTTGGCGATGTGTCTGATGAATTTTATTTCTCTAAGTTTGGTAGACAACCACATGAGAAAGAATTGTCTAATAAAGATGAAATTATTGGTCTTGCTTCTATTGTTGTGCCTCCTACTGATCCTTTGGAACAATATTTGCTAGACCATGAGAATGATATGCATATGAATGAAAGAAATGAAATAGATGAGATATTCTTTGGACAAATACATATCCTTAAACACAACTTGCCTGTTGAGATCTTAGGGGATCCTCCCCCACCTAAGGGAGATCCCGTGTTTGAGCTAAAGAAATTACCTGATACTTTGAAATATGCTTATCATGATGAAAAGAATATATATTTTGTTATTATTAGTGCTGACCTTTCAGAGCATGAAGAAAATAGGTTACTCAAAACTCTGAAGAAGCACCGAGCTGCTATTGGATATACTCTTCATGATCTTAAGGGCATTAGTCCCACTCTATGTCAGCACAAAATTAACATGGAACCGCATGCTAAACTCGTTGATCATCAACATCGCTTGAATCCTAAAATGAAAGAAGTGGTAAGAGATAAAAATTTAAAGCTTCTCAAGGCAGGTATAATTTGTCACATAGCTGATAATAGATGGGTAAGTCCTATTCGCAGTGTTCCTAAGAAAGGAGGTATAACTGTTGTCCCTAATGATAAAAATGAACTTATACCACAAAGGATAGTAACTGGTTATAGGATGGTAATTGATTTTAGGAAATTGAACAAAGCTACTAGAAAAGATCATTACCCCTTGCCTTTCATTGATCAAATGTTAGAAAGATTATCTAAGCACACACATTTTTTGCTTTCTTGATGGATATTCTGGATTTTCTTAAATACCCGTGTCAAAAGATGACCAAGAGAAAACTACTTTTACTTGCCCATATGGAACCTATGCTTATAGACGTATGCCTTTTGGTTCATGCAATGCACATGCTACCTTTCAAAGATGTATGACTGCTATATTCTCTGACTTTTGTGAAAAGATTGTTGAGGTTTTTATGGATGATTTTTCCGTTTATGGGACTTCTTTTGGTGATTGCTTAAGCAACCTTGATCGAGTTTTGCAGAGATGTGAAGAAGCTAATCTTGTCTTGAATTGGGAGAAGTGCCACTTTATGGTGAATGAAGGTATAATACTTAGGCATAAAATTTCTGATCGAGGTATTGAGGTAGACAAAGCTAAAGTTGATGCAATAGAGAAAATGCCATGTCCTAAAGATATTAAGGGTATAAGAAGTTCCTTGGTCATGCTGGTTTCTATAGACGTTTATTAAAGATTTCTCAAAGATTTCTAGGCCATTAACTAATCTTCTTCAAAAAGACATTCCTTTTGTTTTTGATGATGATTGTGTAGAAGCCTTTGAAATACTTAAGAAAGCCTTGATTTTTGTACCTATTGTCCAACCACCTGATTGGAATTTACCATTTGAAATGACGTGTGATGCTAGTGATTATGTTGTTGGTGTTGTTCTAGGGCAAAGAGTAGACAAGAAATTGAATGTTATTCATTATGCTAGTAAAACTCTAGACAATGCTCAAAGAAATTATGCCACTACTGAGAAGGAATTTTTAGCAGTTGTGTTTGCTTGTGATAAGTTTAGACCTTATATTGTTGATTCCAAAGTTACTATTCACACTCATCATGCTGCAATTAAATACATTATGGAAAAGAAAGATGTTAAGCCTAGACTGGTTAGGTGGGTGCTTTTACTTCAAGAGTTTGATTTGCATATTATTGATAGAAAGGGAGCTGAAAACCTTGTAGCAAATAATTTGTCTAGAATGGAAAATGTTCTTGATGACCCACTGCCTATTGATGATATTTTTCCTGATGAGCAACTAGATGTTATAAATGCTTCCCGTAGTACTCCTTGGTATGCAGATTATGCTAATTACATTGTTGCTAAATAACCTACCAACAAAAGAAAAAGTTCTTCTATGATTTAAGACATTACTTTTGGGATGACCCACATCTTTATAAAGAAGGAGTAGATGGTGTTACTATACGTTGTGTACCTGAGCATGAACAGAAACACATCCTACGGAAGTGTCATTCCGAGGCCTACGGAGGGCACCACGCAGGTGACAGAACTGCACACAAGGTACTACAGTCTGGTTTTTATTGGCCTACTCTTTTTAAGGATGCGCGTAAGTATGTCCTCTCTTGTGATGGATGTCAAAGAATTGGTAACAGTGGTAGATATCAGTAAATGCCTATGAATTATTCACTTGCTATTGAACCATTTGATGTTTGGGGCTTTGATTATATGTGACCTTTTCCTTCCTCTAATGGGTACACTCATATTTTAATTGTTGTTGATTACGTTACTAAGTGAGTAGAAGCTATTCCAACTAGTAGTGCTCATCATAACACTTCTATTAAAATGCTTAAAGATATTATTTTCCCGAGGTTTGGAGTCCCTAGAGACTTGATGACAGATGGTGGTTCACATTTTATTCATGGTGCTTTCCGTAAACTCCTACCTAAATGTGATGTTAACCATAGAATTGCATCACTTATCATCCTCAGTCTAGCGATCAAGTTGAATTGAGCAACCGAGAAATAAAATTAATCTTGCAAAAGACCGTTAATAGATCTAGAAAGAATTGGTATAAGAAACTTGATGATGCCTTATGGGCTTATAGAACTACTTGTAAAAATCCAATGGGAATGTCCCCATATAAAATGGTTTCTAGAAAAGCTTGTCATTTACCTCTTGAGTTAGAACATAAAGCTTATTGGGCAATTAAAGAACTTAACTATGATTTCAAACTTGCCAGTGAAAAGAGGTTATTTGATATTAGCTCATTAGATGAATAGAGGACACAAGCCTATGAAAATGCCAAGTTATTTAAAGAAATAGTTAAAAGATGGCATGGCAAGAGAATTCAAAAAAGGGAATTCAATGTAGGACACCTAGTTCTTTTGTACAATTCTCGTTTTAGATTCTTTGCAGGTAAGCTTCTCTCCAAATGGGAAGGACCTTATATCGTCGAAGAGGTTTATCGCTCCGATGCTATCAAAATCAATAATGCCGAAGGCACACATCCGAGAGTGGTTAATGGGCAAAGGATTAAGCATTATATCTCAGGTATGCCCATTAATGTTGAAACTAATATTATTCAAGTGATGACACCGGAAGAACACATAAGAGAGACCTTCCGGAACACTCCAAAAACCTGAAAAAGGGGTAGGTATGTGATACGGTAAGCAAACCGACTCCAAAAATTTTGTAAAAATATGTTCTGTTGGTTTTGGTATTTTAGAAAAATTACAAAAATAAAAACGAGTCAGGAGGGCCCACGAGGGAGCCACAAGCCAACAGGGCGCGCCCTACCCCCTGGACGCGCCCTGATATCTTGTGGGCACCTCGTGTGCCTCTCCGACCCGGCTTTCTTCCTGGACACGTATTCTGACCTACAAAAAATCATTATATATACTCCCGTGTGTTTTGACCAACGCATCGCAAGTTTCTTCTCTGTTCTTGTTTCGGGCTATTTTTCTGACAGATTTGGAAGCAATATGTCATCACAAGATTCAGAGGGAGAAAGCCATGTTTTAGATCTCA
Organism: Elymus sibiricus; assembly: GCA_039707655.1. NCBI lineage: Eukaryota > Viridiplantae > Streptophyta > Magnoliopsida > Poales > Poaceae > Elymus > Elymus sibiricus. Next base: position 311,263,522 of record CM077671.1, read on the forward strand.
TTGCCAATCCCCGAGTCTATGGGGATGTGGATCCTTATGGGTTGTCAATGGAGGAAGAGGTGGAGGCTGACCTAAAAAGGACCGAGCCCTCAAGTGATGAAAAGAGGAGGAAGTACCTCTACCTCAACTTGGAGATATGCACGTGGAATTCAAAAAGTCGAGCTTACCAAACAAGGTTACACCTTCCAATACTCAATTTACCCCTTATCGACGTGCGCAGGTAGATACCCCCGCTGCCTCAGCCAACAAAACACATCCTTTGATGGAAGGAGCAATGATCGTTACCAACAAACTCCGCAAGGAGAACCTAAACCTTAGGTGAGAGGTTGATAAGCTCAATGAGGAGATCCATACCCTAAGGGGCATCATCGCTAAGAGGATTACATCATCACCACCATCACCCAAGAGGGACACTTGAGTACATGGGTATGGGGACCACCCTTAGCTTGTTCCAAGCTCAGGGGAGGTGCCCCAGTATCGTATCACCATCACTTTTGCCGTTATCATCTATCTTATCTCGATACTTAGTTATTTCATGATTTAGAGGAATAAGAATTTAGTTTTGCTTTGCTTAGAGTGTTTGCCTTGTGATCTACCTATCTTTGTAATCGAGTGTGAGAGTTATATAATAAAGATTAGTTGAGTTTGTTTGCTTTACTCTCATGCATCCATCATCATAGCAATGAAATAAACGAAAGAAAAGGAAAGATCATATGCTAATCCCATGGGGAGTAATGACTTCACATAGAAAAAGTATGATTGATAAAAGTTGTTGGGAGTTGACAAACATAGTGATAGTCATTGAAACAATCCATGAAAAATTATGATAGAGGAGAGGAGATTCACATGCAAATACACTATCTTGGACATCTTCTATGATTGTGAACCCCCATCAAATATTATATAATGATCAAATTGTTGATGTTGGACAAGGAAGGCAACGTAATGAGTTATGTTTGTTTACATTCACATAGAAGTTATATTGTCATGGATCCTTTAACATGTAGTGCTTGCTTTAGATCTTTTGCTAGCCAATTTTTTTTCGCACTAAGTAGAGATACTACTTGTGCATCCATAACCCTTAAACCCAGTCTCTTGCCATGAGAGTCCATCATACCTACCTATGGATTGAATAAGATCCTTCAAGTAAGTTGTCATCGATGCATAAAGCAATAAAAATTGCTCTTAAATATGTATGATCATTTATTGTAAGGGAAAATAAGCTTTGTATGATCTTGTGATGACAAAGAAATAAAAGCGACAGACTGCATAATAAAGTTTGTTATCATAAGGGGCAATATAAAATGTCGTTACTTTACATTAAGAGTTTGCACATCCAAAAATAAAAAGCGCATGACAACCTTTGCTTCCCTCTGCGAAGGGCCTATCTTTTGCTTTTATGAATTTACCTTCCAAGTGCTTACTTTCATGCAAGAGTCAAGTTCATCTCTACTCAAATCTATTAACTCTTTAGTAGCAAGCATCATGTATTGGGGGAAAGATCCAAATATAGATATCCCGTTGGATGTAGATGATCACGAGTTATTATTGTTGACATTATCCTTGAGGTAAATAAGTTGGGTGGCAAAAATAATAAAGCCCCTATCTTCCTTTGTGTCCAATGGAAACATTAGCTCCAAAAATATGCAATGGGTGTCAGCAATCATATAAGACAAAATGATAGTTGAGTATGTGAACTTGCTACATTGAAAGCTCTTACATAGACTCTTCTCTGAAATATGATGAATTGTGATTGTCTCAATGACTAAGAACATAGTTTGTTGATTGTCAATAAGGTTTATGCTTCATACTTCAAGTTGTGGACAGATTGTTACTTGATTATGAGAAGTTATATGATGAAAAACTTGCTACTATGTTAATATTCATGATGCTCTCATATCCGTATTTTGTTTTTATCGACACCTCTCTCTCAAATTATGTGGTCATTATTTTTGAGTTCCACTTTCGCTTGAGGACAAGCGAGGTCTAAGCTTGGGGGGGTTGATATGTCCATTTTGCATCATGATTTCCTATCAATATTTATAGTATTATCGTCCATTATTCAACTTTATGATACAATTCTTATGCCTTTTCTCTCTGAATTTACAAGGTACATCACAAAGAGGGAAATTGTTGGGAACTGGAATTCTCGACTTGAAAACCAAGAAAAAGGGTGAAAATTCACTGGACTCCAAATGACCTGAAACTTCACGGAGAATTTTTGTGGAATATATGAGAATTTATGGGCCAAAAATATACCAGAGGGGGGCCACCTGCTGGCCACAAGCCAACAGGGCGCGCACACCCCCTACGCGCGCCCTGTTAGCTTGTGGGCCCCTCACAGGTGCTCCGGCCTCCCTCTTCTACTATAAGATGTGTTTTGACCTAGAAAAAAATAAGAAGAAGTTTTCGGGACGAAGCCTCGCCATCTCAAGGCGGAAACCTGAACAGAGGCCCTTTTGCACTCCGACATGGTGATTCTGCCGGGGAAACCTCTCTCCAGGAGGGGGAGATCGAAGCCATCGTCATCACCAACGCTCCCTCCTTCGTGGGAGGATCAATCTTCATCAACATCTTCACTAGCACCATCTCATCTTAAACCCTAGTTCATCTCTTGTACTCAATCTTTGTCTCAAAACCTCAGATTGGTACGTGTGGGTTACTAGTAGTGTTGATTACATCTCGTAGTTGATCCTTGTTGGTTTACTTGGTGGAACATAATATGTTCAGATCCTTATTCATCATTATTACACCTCTGATCTTGAACATGGTGATCATTTGTGAGTAGTTACTTTTGTTCCCGAGGACACGGGAGAAGTCTTGTTATAAATAATCATGTGAAGGTTGTATTTGTTCGATATTTTGATGATATGTATGTTGTTGCTTCCTTTAGTGGTGTTGTGTGAACGTTGACTACATGACACTTCACCATCTAATGGTCCTAAGGAAAGGCATTGTGGAGTAATAAGTAGATGATGGGTTGCTAGAGTGACAGAAGCTTAAACCCTAGTTTATGTGTTACTTCGTAAGGGACTGATTTGGATCCATATGTTTCATGCTATGGTTAGATTTATCTTAATTCTTCTTTCGTAGTTGCGGATTCTTGCGAGAGAGGGCAATCATAAGTGGGTTGCTTGTTCAAGTAAGAACAACACCTTAGCACCGGTCCACCCACATATCAGATTATCAAAGTAATGAACGTGAATCACTAAACATGATGAACATGACTAGACGGAAATTCTCATGTGTCCTTGGGAGCGTTTTGCTTTATATAAGAGTTCCTTCCGGCCTGTCCTTTGCTATAAAAAGGATTGGGCTATCTTGTTGCACACTTGTTACTATTGTTACTTATCACTTGTTACAAATAATCTTGCTACAAAACTATGTATCACTATTACTTGCATCACTTGCAGAGAATATCTTGCTGAAAACTGCTTATCATTTCCTTCTGCTCCTCGTTGGGTTTGACACTCTCACTTATTGAAAGAACTACGATTGATCCCCTATACCTGTGGGTCATCAATATTAAGGCCTCCTTTTAATAGAGAACCGGAGCAAAGCATTAACACATGGTGAATACATGAACTCCTCAAACTACGGTAATCACCGGAAAAAATTCCAATTATTGTCACCTTGGGGGATGCGGATCATGACACGTAATAGGCGCATACAACTTGCAAGATTGGATCCAAAACACTCTCATATTCATGAAAACATAATAGGTTCATATCTGAAATCATGGCACTCGGGCCCTAGTGACAAGCATTAAGCATAGCAAAGTCATAGCAACATCAATCTCAGAACATAGTGGATACTACGGATCAAGCCCTATCAAAAATAAATCGATTACATGATCAATCTCATCAAATCCCCCGGCAAGCCTAGAAAGTAATTACTCGCTACCGGTGGTGAGCATCATGGGGGTGTTGATGAAGAAGGGTTGGTGATGACGACGACGACGAATCCCCCTCTCCGGAGCCCCAAGCAGACTCCAGATCAGCCCTCCCGAGGGAGAACAGGAGGTGGCGGCAGCTTCGTCTTGTAAAACGCGATGAAAACTTCTCTCCTATTTTTTTTTCCGGAAATAGGAATTTATAGGACTGGGATTTGGGTATGCGGAGCCACCAGGTGGTCCCAAGCCATCAGGGCGCGCCTGGGGGGTGGTCGCGCCCTGTTGGCTTGGCACCAACAGGTGGCCCCCTTCGTTGGGTCTTTGCTCTAGTATTTTTTATATATTCCAGAAAAATTCTCCAAAAAGTTTCATCCAATTCCGAGAACTTTTATTTCTGCACAAAAACAACACCATGGTAGTTCTGCTGAAAACATCGTCAGTCCGGGTTAGTTTCATTCAAATCATGCAAATTAGAGTCCAAAACAAGAACAAAAGTGTTTGGGAAAGTAGATACGTTGGAGACGTATCAGGTACTACCGCTTATATAGGCAATGCGGGGCTACAAGCGGTAGTACCACAAACATGGGTGGTAGTACTACTGCTCCAACTGCCGCTCTACTACCGCTTGGTGGGGGCAGGCCTAGGCAGTGCGGTAGGGCGACCGGTAGTACCGCACAGGGCGGTACTATCGTTGTTGCAGAAGTGGTACTACCACTTCATGCGGTACTGCCGCTCACCAGGGAGCGGTGCTACCGCTTGAAGCGGAGGACCAGAATTCCACTGTCGTCCTCTACTACCGTGCATGCGAAAGAGTCCGTCCACACCCAGCGAAACAGTCCATGGCACGAGAGAGTTGTAGTACCTCCAAAGCGGTACTATCGCTCCCGCGCGCGGGACTGCCGCTCCAGCGGTACTACTGCTGCGGGCAGCGGTACTACCGCTTAGGAGCCGCCATGAGCCTTTCGCAAATAACAATGAGGATCTCCATGTTGCCGGGAGAGAAGGCGGGTGCAAATGAAATGTGTACGTGTTAATTCCACCCTACTTCTCAGATGCGGACCCCCTCTTAATAGTACGGATGTCCTACGACTCAAATACCACCAAAAAAGAATCGTCAGAACAAATCCGTCTTCACACCATATCACAGAGGGGAAAAAAACCTCTCGTGCCCATATGATGAAATCTCTGAAATACCCAGGGCACAATGTTAGCCTGCCAAACAGCTTGTCATCAATCACCAAAACCATATGAGAAGAAATATGCTCTAACACATCTGTCTTGAGTAAAATCCATAGAGCCATCACTTTACGATTCGCGGCACATTGCACCGCATCATATTTCTGAGAGTGGCAAAAAACACTGAGCAAAATTTTGATCTCGTTTTGACATGGTTGATAATTCGAGAGCGGACAGTGGTGACGGCATGCCATTCGCTCTCATTAACTCTCATTGAGTGCTCGGGACGAAGCGGTTGGGTCGGGCCGGCATGTTCACTTGTTAACTGGGCTCGCTCATTAACTGGCCGACGTGTTCGCTTGATAACTGGGCTCGTTAACTCTCCTTCCCAAACCCAACCAAGTGGGCGTTCGCTCGATACACTGCTGCCCGTTCAGCCCCCCCTCTAGAAAACCTCGCACAAATAGCCATCAGCCTCTCCGTCCAACTTCCATAGAAATCACCACAGAATAAGAAAACCTCCATCACGCCATGGCGTTGGCCTAGGATGGGACTAGGGTCTGCAGGAGATGCTCGCCGGCGACAACAAGAAGCTCTCTTAACAGCACGAGGTCAACACTTGGTACAATAGCATTGCAATCTTGAAGAACCATTCACGCGCGATGAGGGCCTACACCATGGCGGCTGATAGGTCACGCATGCTAGACCTCCATCGCCCACTCATTAAGAACTTGATTTGGACGATGAAGGAGGCGAGGGACTCCCCGGATACCTTCTAGTGGTCATGCTGGTACATATACTAGGATCACGAGCAACTGCGCCCGGTGGACTACAAGGCTGAGAGGTGTGGTACCAGTGTTGCCCATCGCTCTGATGGAGATGGAGCCATCGCAGATGGAGGATCAGCAGCAGCAGATGCATGAGATGAAGACGGACACAAGCACTAGGAAGAAGAATAAGAAGCAACTATGCATCCAGGGGCCAGTTCGTCGATGTCTGCGTCTTGAGAAGCTATACTAGAGAATTTGATGCAACACCGAGGTCTTAAAGATGGTCTAGTTAGTTTCTGCCTGAAGCTCTAAACCAATATATAGGTTTAATTATTTTGTGAAATTAATTGTGTGTCTGTGTCTGAAGAACTATGTGTGCATGCATAATGTGGATGTATGTGTCTGAACTTTATGTAAAAAATGCCTGACCTATCTAGCTAGCTATCGAGCTATCTAGCTATCTGAATACTTCAAGTTAGGTATCGACATGTCTGAACTTTATGTAAAATTGTTTAGCTATCTATCTGAACTATGTGTGCTACCTATCTAGCTATTTATTGAAAGTTATGTACATGCAAATTCCTATTAATATTGCAAAAAGGTAGGTAAATAAATGTCAACATATTGTTTGAAACTCATATTAGTTCAAGGTCAGCAAGTCTTGTAGTGTGGTGTTAAGGAGTTTACTGAATTTATTTTAACTGAATGTTACTAGTGTTAACTAAATTTAATAGTGTTAATTGAAGATAAAATACGTGCTCTAGGTGTCAATGCAAAGAACATGCCTACAGTTTCTTCAACCAGTTTACTACCGAACGTAGAGTTTTTCAAGTGAAGTATAGTTCCTTCATGCCACTCTGTTCCATAGTTTAACAAAAAAGAGTTTGACTTAATTAGCATAAATCTGCATGCAGGCCTAGAATGCTATGCTTGTCCTAATAATGCATAATTACCTGAATGTTGCAAGTTAGGTACACCTATTGTCTTTAAGTTCTTCACTGGATCAACACAAGTTTGAAACAAGTTTGAACATTAAATTGAGCACAACTTCTAACATCTCTCATAAGTCAAATCACTTAAAATCATGTACACCGACTCACTCCATCTGTGGTCAAACTTATCCCTACATCACTCAATCCAAATTTAACTCATCTACCCACTGCACAACACCCTGCAGATTCAATAGTGGCATTTAGTGTCAGTTACATTCAACGGCAAGAATAATTCATATGCAAAACTTCATCTGTCAATCAGTAAACTAACATAGCTAACCCTGGAATAATTCATCATTGGAAGGCACCCACTCAAATAGACTAAAACTCTATTTTCAGAACCCTAAAACTAAGTTAAAAAAGGATAGAAGCATTCAGTTAATTCAAGGTCCTAAAATTCAGTCAAAAAGGACATGAACACTCAATCAAGCTAATTAAGAACCCTAAAATTTAGTCAAACAGGAACATTCAGTTATTTCAGAACCCTAAATTCCGTACCTCAATTAATTCAGTTAAACAATAACATTCAATTTATTCAAGTTCCAAAAATATGAAACCCTAAATCAACGACAACGAACCCTAGTTTCCAAATGTGAAACCCTAAAATTCCACCAGCGAAATGGATATAGATTCGGGCATGTAGCTCACGTAGGGGCACATTTGTAGTGGGTGGTTCAACCACCAACCTACGGGCGACATCTGCCGCCGTCTATAGTGGCAATGATGAACGGAATATGATGTTGCCACAACGATCTTCCTCCTCGCCACGGGTGCTCCTGTCATGCCGGCCAGCCACGCTTCATGCTCCGTCCTCACGCCCTCGCCGATGGATCCGAAGCCGCCTTCGACAGAACTCGTCGCCGCCATGCCCCACGAGAGAGGAGAGGGAGAGTGAGGGAGGGGAGTGGCTGAGGGAGCGCTCGGGTCCAGTCTAGTCGCTTCGGACAGAGGCCGTCAACGCCGCGCCGTCAACTTACGAGGGATCAGCCATGTCAAAACGTGCTCAGGAAACAGCTTAGTGTTTTTTTTGTCATTGTTAGAAATTTGAATCGGTGCAAAATGCCACGAACCGTAAAATTATGGTTTTATGCTAATCGTGACATGAATGTGATGGTTGTGTGCATTGTGCTCCAAATGCGGTGAGACCGCGTCGTACGGTGACGGAGGGCGGAGGCGGAGTAACCAAGAGCCCGAGAGAGACGGAGAAGCTGCTGCCAGCCTCGCGCTCGCGGAGCCGCAAACGATCGACTGGTCGCCACTCGATTTTTTTTCAAAAATGGCACTGTATTTAGAGCAAATTTGAAAACTAGCATTGCTAACACGTATATATCAAAAATAGCACCCCGTCGGTCTGTGGTTGACCGAAGAGGGAATTTTCGGTCTACCAAAAGCCGAAGTGTGTTTCTGCGGGCCGAAGAGATGCCAGCTGGGCCGAAGAGCTGAGCCACCGACAGAAAAGTCCATCTTCGGCCTACCAGAGACCGAAGAGTGGATACTTCGGCCTACCAGAGACCGAAGAGGCTCTTCGGCCTACCAGCGACCGAAGACATGGGGATAAGGCCGACCCTGCCTTCTTCTTCCTCTCTCTCTCGTTCTCATCTTCCTCCCTCCATTCTCTCTGTTTCATCTCGCCACCCCGCGCCGATCTCTTCCGTCTTCCACTCATTTTCGCATCCCAGCCTCGGAAATAGTAGATCGTAGCCATCCCCTCCACCGTACGGTCATATTTTTCACATGGGGTAGTTTTTTTTGCATAGAAGTGAGGAGGAGCAGCCATGGTGAAGTGGTGGTGGTGGTGAGGAGGAGGTGGTGGTGCGGTTGGAGTGGTGGTGGTGGTGAGGAGGAGGTGGTGGTGCGGTTGGGGAGGAGTTGGTGGTGAGGAGGAGGTGCGGCTAGGGGGCTAGCCGGAGTTGCGGTGGTGTTGTCCGGTGGTGCAAGTACCCCGGGAGGTGGCCGGTGCGGCTGAGTTGAAGAGAGGAGCAAGAAGCAGCGGACACACGCGTCGAAGGTATAACAAATTATCTCTTAGTTTGACAGTTTATTAGTTAGTGTAGCTAAGTCATATAATGAGATGATGAAAATGTCTGACAGGTTAAAATGTCTGAATCAGTAAATTTGACTGTTTACTATGGCCCTGGCAATGTTCGATATAATGAGTTCGGGGTTGATCTTAGCGAGTATAAAAAATGTGTCATGACACTTCCAGACCCGGACAGACTGGACATTAGACAGTTGAAGTACTGGTTGACAATTAGTTTTGGGCTGGATCCTGGGGTATGTTCTGTCAGTATTCAAGCTTTGTGGACCAAATCGTGTAAAAATGTGAAGTGGGAGTTGATGCTGATAGATAGGAGCCAGCAGTGGTTGACCCTGTTAAGGCGTTGCAGGGACCGAAAAATCCACCCATATGCCCTAGTGCAACCTGTGGCGAAGGAGGAGAATACCGGACAACCAGAGGGGGGGGGTATGAACCCGGGCAGGGCAGTGAAGTGGCTAACAAGATTTATTTATCCGGGTCACAGCCAATGGATGTGGATGCTAGCCAACCCGAGGAAGAGCCAAATTACGTGCCACACAAATTGTGTGGTAATGATACTGGGCAGAGTAGTCGGTCGCTAATATTAGCCGGTTCTGGTTTTGCTGATGGGGATGAGGAAGGGGAGGAAATGCAGAGGGTGATGGAGGAAGAGGACGAGGATGGACTGGCTGAGGATCTGGATTCTGAAAATTTCGAGGATGAAGTGGAGGAACCGATTCCTGCCGCATGGGATCAGGACCTATCCACCGGTCTCACGGTCAACGATGGCCATGAGACTCCATGGGAGTATCATCTGAACCAAGTCCAGATAAGTTCTATGTATGATACAAAGAAGAAATAGAAATATGCGGTGGTAAAGTGGGCTATGTCCACGCAGAGGGTTTTTCGGACACACGTATCAAATCAAACAAACTATACAGTGAAATGTGTTGAAACAGGTTGTCCTGGGAAGGTGCACGGGCACGTGCCGAAGTATAACATCCACTGGGTTGTCACCGGTGTTGTTCCACATACTTGTGTGAGGAAAAACCTTCTGGTGAATCATCCGAACCTGTCTTCTACTCTCATTGCGCAACTCATGTATACTGAGATAGTGCAGAAGAAAGACATGGAAGCAAAACACATCCAGACAGCAGTGAAGGTCAGATGGAATTATGTCATTCCTTACGGGAAGGCTTGGAGGGCTAAGCAGAAGGCTATGGAGGAAAGGTTTGGGACATTCTTCGACTCATATGATAATGTTGTGCGGCTCCTTCAAGTATTGAAGGAGAGGAATCCCGGCACTTATGTTAACGTACAACACACAAGATTGGCGAGTATACCAGATTTTAAGGTGTTGAAGAGAGTATTCTTTTCTTTTTCTGTTTGCATCGAAGCTTTCCGGCATTGTCCTCCTGTGATGTTTGTGGATGGCACATTCCTGACTGGTCAGTACGGAGGGCAAATCCTTACTGCTATTGGTGTTGACGGGAACAATCAAATCATCCCACTTGCTATGGCATTCGTGGAGGGTGAGAACTTTCCAAGCTGGATATGGTTCTTGAGGCAAGTGAAAATTGCCATCGTGAAGGACCGGCCGAACGTGTGTGTCATTCATGACAGACATGCTGGTATATTGAAGGCCGTGAAGACACCGAGGAATCCAACTGAGAACCAATCAACACCATGGAAGGACCTGCAGAGCCGGTGGTGCATGCGCCATCTTGGGGCAAATTTTTTCTCACAGTTCAAGAACAAGCGGTTGATAAAGTTGTTCAAAAAATTATGCAAGCAGAACCAGGCACGCAAATACAATTTTATTTGGTCAAAACTAGATGAGTTTACTAAGAAGCAGGTTAAGGCCAGACGGACAATGGAAAAAGATCAGGCTAAATTAGCAATAGTCATCGCGCAGCTAGAGCAGCCTGTAGCTCTGTGTGACTTGCCAGCAATTGACCCTCCTGGCACTAAGAGGCCGAACGGCAGGGCAATAAAGGATTTTACTGAGTGGATAGAGAAAGAGCCTCCCGTGAATTGGTCTTTGCTGCATGACACCCATGGAGCTAGGTATGGCCACATGACAACCAACCTTGCTGAGGTGTATAACTTTGTACTTAGAGGGAATAGAGCATTGCCACTCACAGCTATTGTGGAGGGTGTATTGCATGGCACTTTGAGATATTTCAGAGAAAGGCACGAGTTAGCAAAGAAGCATATTGCAGATCATCCGAAGACACCTTATTGTAGCCGTGTCATGGAGTACATGGCAAAGAAGATAGAGAAAGCAAAGAAGCACACTGTCAGGCTCATAGGTAATCAGGAAAGGAGGTATGAGGTTCAGCTACCTACCGATGGTTTTGGTACGTCAAATGAGGTGAAGACGCATGAGGCAAAAATAGGAACGGAATTTTATCCAACGTGTGAGTGTACATGCAACAAACCGCAGTTGTTGCACCTTCCTTGCTCACATGTGTTGGCTGCGTGCGGCCAGATTAAGTTGGATGCCATCTCCTTCGTGTCCCCATACTATTTGAAAGAGTCAGTACGCAACACATGGACCGGTGAGATGACAGGGTTTAGAGTCGTCGGCAATTTCAACAAGGTAAACGATGATGAGAGAGTATACATCCCGGATCCTGATCTTCGGCGAACCAGTAGGGGTAGACGTAAGGTCCGTCGCATCCGTAATGATATGGACCAATCTGAAGCTGGTGGAGCAACCAGACAGTGCTTGCTATGCGCGAATTATGGGCATAGGATGAAATATTGTCCCGACCTTAACAAAGACGGTGCGTCCACATCGACGAGTGCGACAACAGGAGCAAGAGGCGGACGTGGTCGAGGCAGTCGAGGCCGAAGGGGACGACGAGGAAGAAATAACTCAGAAGCTATATAATGAGTCGGACTATGTTTTAATTTGTAATATGTCGGACTATGTTTTAATTTGTAATATGTCGGACTATGTTTTAATTTGTAATATGTCGGACTATGTTTTAATTTGTAATATGTCTGGACTATATTTTAATTTGTAATATGTCGGACTATGTTTTAATTTGTAATATGTCGGACTATGTTTTAATTTGTAATATGTCGGACTATGTTTTAATTTGTAATATGTCTGGACTATATTTTATTTTCTAATATGTCGAACTATGTTTTAATTTCAGATATGTCTTCGTATGCGTTGCTTAAAGATACGATTGAAAAAAACACCGGGCCGCACTTATGCAAACGGGCAAGAACTTAGATGTGTTGACCACTCGCACCCCAAAGTCTAACTGGCTGATACACCCTGCATGGGTTGATAGGTTTGTGTGCTTATAATTTTTTAATTCGTATTTTGTAATATATGATGCCCGCTAACTGTTTGCTGTACATTCTCTTTATTTTGTAGGTTAATGTGGGCTGGACTGCTACCCTTGGCACGGCTGGTTGAGGGTACATTGGATGAGTGGGTTGATCATCCGGAAATGGATGAAACTGGTGAACCATTGCAGCTACGCAAGAGGCCAACGAAACGCTTCTCTTACGACAGGTCACTCCTTACCTGCTTAGTAGATAGATGGAGACCGGAGACACATACGTTTCACTTTCCCTGGGGAGAGATGGCGCCTACTCTACAGGATGTGTCTTACTTGTTGGGATTACCGTTGGCCGGTGCTGCCATAGGTCCTTTACATGCAGAACCTGGCTGGCTAGGTACGATGCAGAACCGTTTTCTAGCTGCGGTGCCAACTGCTAGGGGCTTAGACAACGATCCTCACGGGCCTCGTTTTAAGTGGTTGGGCCAGTTTCAGGTAACCTTCTCGGTCAGCTAAATGAATATTGTTTTTATAGTTGTCCTCAGTAAATAGAATAATACAATCGTTTCTGTTATATGTAGATTCGCTTGTTAGGATACCCCGGAGTTCAGTTGTCAGAGGCACAGGTTGATCGGTCCCTAGAGGCCTATCTTCTTTGGTTGTTCGGCAAGACTATGTTCACGGAGAACCACGTGACCACTGTCGATGCGCGCCTCATCAGCATTGCACGAGAGATAGCTGACGCTCGTTCCCCAGGGGACATTACGCAGAGGAGTTGGGGTTCTGCTGTGTTGGCAGCTACGTACAGAGGCCTGTGCAAAGGTTGCATTTTGAGCTCCCACAGATCAGGTCTGGTTGGATGTCCACTATTGTTGCAGCTCTGGTCATATGAGAGGTTCCCTATTGGACGACCCTATGTCTGCGTTGAAAACCCGTTTGGGTCGGAGGACATAGCAGGGGCTTATGTGCCACTTATCGGCGACTTGCCAACTGTGGGATCTGTTTGGACGCGAAGAGAGGTAATTTTGTATTACCGAGAAGTTCATTAGATTATTTCTTGCCATGCAATACTATTACTAATGTTTATTTGTTGTCATGCACAGAGACAGTTTGCGGGTCATCAGGTGAAGAGCTGCTACCCGTCCTTCAGGGCGCAGTTTGATGCTTTGCACGAGGATGTTGTTATGTGGGAGCCCTACTCGCATCAGGCTATAACATTTAGGTATCCAAGTGGAATATCTCACTTGTGCACTAGAGATCGGCACTACTGGATGACCAAGGCCAGATTGGTGTTCGACGTGACGGTGGAGGAGATGGCCCTTCATAGGGTGATGAGACAGTTCGGTCGATGTCAGGAGGATGAAATTCCAGTTATTCCACACATACCGGACCACGTGCACAAGTAAGTAATTCTAATTTAGTTGTCAGTTTGATACTTTAAGAATTTTGCTTACCACGTTACCCGGATGTCAATGTCAGGTTGAGCCGCGTAGGAGGGAACAAGTCCATGGATTTCTGGCTTAAGAACATTGCCCCTTATGTTCTAGAATGGACTACTGCGCCAACAAATATCTGGGATGAGGTTCGACCCTTTGACTAGCACAAGTTCGGGTTGTATCTGCAGCGTTACAGGCATTCAACGAGGATCTACTTGGTTCCTTCTGCTGCTCCTGATCAGATTGAAGCGCCTCTGACCAGCGATATGTACCCAACTTCCTCTATTATGGGAACCAGACACCACGCGGTACGTAACCAACTTGCTCTATTATGGTTCTAATATGTGTACTCATGTCATAACCTGAACATTTACAATTGGCTAACTATTCAATGTACAGAGTGACTTGATGGTTGAAGCGCAAGATGATGTTTCCGCTTTAATGGGGCGGGTTGAGAGCGGAGAAACTATCCCACAGCCAGAGCACCTCTCGTGGTTGAAGCGTTTTGATGAGAAGCTACGAGGGATTTACGCAGCAATGACATGTAGAAGATCTTCTGATGTTGCGGTTCCTCGTCTAGCACTTCGTCCGCCACGTCCTTCACGGCACATGGCTTCACCGGCGCCACCTCCTTCACAGCCAGGGAGCTCGGCATGGCAAGAGCCATCTCCTTCACAGCCAGGGAGCTCGGCATGGCATCAACAAATGGGGCCAGGTAACTTTACTTTTGGTTTTTCTTTTAAGCAGTGTACGTTCGCAATTCAATTTTACATGTGCTTCACTGCTACAGTCAGCAACCAGCCGCCTCCGTTCACGCATGTCGTGCAGTCGCCGATGCTTAGTGGTTATGATTCGCTCTTAGACGGCTACGGCGATGACGATGACCACGCTGCAAACACGTATGACTTCTCTCAGCCGCTGCATCATACTCCACCACCACCACCGACGCAGGAGACACAGACCGTGACAGGCGAGGTTATGTACGGTCGTGGACACCGTGAGGCTCACCCACCGCGTCAGCGCTTATCGCTTTCCGGTCCTCGTCCGAGGAAGGTCCAGACTCGTCGTCGTAGTACCGAGCAGTGATATGTTTATATATGTATGAGACATCCATGTTAGTTTCAGACTATTCTTATGTGTGAGGACTTATCTATGTATCAGACATCCTTCATGTATGTGTTACTATCTATGTATGAGCCATTATCTATGTATGAGTCATAATTAAGATAGAAGTACATCTGAATTAAACGGTACGACTATTCTTGAAAAATACATCCCACAAACTACATGAAGTCATCGTCGACATCCTCCGTTGATGCAGCACTCTTACCCTTGGACGATGCGGTAGTCTTGGACTTCGACGATGTGGGTCTCTTGGCCTTGGTGCTCGGCATGAAGTCGTCGTCGTCATCCTCCGTTGATGCAGCACTCTTGCCCTTCGACGGTGCGGTACTCTTGGACTTCGACGATGCGGGTATCTTGGGCTTGGTGCTCGGCTTGAAAAGATCGTCTTCGTCCTCACTGTCTTGACTCCATAACCAAGTATCTTCTACTGCAGCCCTTTGAAAAGCTTCAATCTTATATTGTACTTTTTTCCACCTACCATGCAACCTGAGAAGTTCTTTCCGTATCTCCTCAAAGGTCCTTGCAGGCCACCCGCTCCTACTTAACTGGTGAGCCAACTCATTCATGAAGATGTCACTACCGAGGAGTTCGTCCCATGGAACTATCCTGTTGTCTATCTTGAAATTGGCGGCTAAACTAAGAAGAGTTTTGGACATACGAGGGTGAAAACAACTACGATCGAAAGGATAACCGGACATCTTCACGAGACTACACTTGCCTGCTCACCCACCTTAGTGCGGAGGGGGTTTTATAGGTTGAGAAGAGAAGATGGCGGGAGAGAATGGCGGGAAAGAAAATGGCGGGAGAGAATGGCGGGAAAGAGAATGGCGGGAGGGAATGGCGGGAAAGAAGGGTGGGAAAGAAAATGGTGGGAGAGAATGGCGGGAGAGAATGCCGGGAGAGAATGGCGGGAAGGAAAATGGCGGGAAAGAAAATGATGAGATATATTGTCGGGAAATGGTTGCGGGAAAGTACAAAGTTGGCATGTCAAAGAGAGGGAATGGTTGTGCAGCAATTATAATGCATTTTTTTGAAAAAAAATAGTCTTCGGTCAGGTGCAGGCCGAAAAGTGCTCCATGCAACTTCGGTCAACGTTTAACGTAAAGAGTATGCATTCTTCGGCCAACAGGAAGCCGAAAAGGCCTCTTCGGCTTACTGCTGACCGAAGACAGGTCTTCGGCCCAGCAGCGCCCCTCTTCGGCCCACAGGAAGCCGAAATGGTCTCTTCGGTTTTTTCCAGGCCGAAAAGTCACTCTTCGGCCTACGGCAGACCGACGGATGCTATTTTTGATATATACTCCCTCCGTTCCTTTATATAAGGTGTATTTGTTTTTTGATAAAATTTCACAATATAAGGTGCATTTCTTCTAAATCCTCATAATTCCCTTTTTATCCCTGCAAAAAGAGGAAAGTATCTCTCTCTCCTGATTTCCTGTATCTCTCCTTGTATGAAAAGAAGAAAACTATCTCTCTCGATTGCATGTATCTCTTACTTTCCTGGACTCATTGATTTACTTGCCACTAACCAACAAATTTGCCAAGGGTAATTTTGTCCTAACACCTCTATAATTATGCGCCTTGGTCATCGTGCTGAAAATAATACACCTTACATAAAGGAACGGAGGGAGTACATGTTAGCGATGCTAGTTTTCGAATTTGCTCTAAATACAGCGGCAGTTTTGAAAAAAAATCTCGCCTCGCGGGGGCCGCTCCGCACGTCGGACAAACAGCCTCCTACACATCCCACGCCAGCCCCCCATCCACCGTCGGCTCCACCCCATCCGACGGCGCCGCGCACGCCCCACACGCCACCCCCGTGCGCCCTACACCCTTCCAGAACCCTCCCGACGCCCCGCCCCGTTCTCGCCGTCGTCTCCCCCCTCGCCCCTAAACCCACCCTCGCCAGCGCCTTATCCTCTCGTCTCCTCCCCCCAGACACCGCGCCGGAACCAAGCAAGCCCACCCGAGCGACCCACCACCGAGCTGCCGCGATAAGACCCCGCGCCTGCCGTCTGCCTCTCTCATGGCGCCCGCGCTGAGCAGGACCCTGGGCCCGTCGTCGGTGGCGGCGCTGCGGCCGAGCCCGTCGCGGGGGCTGCCGCGGGCCGCGCTCGCGCCGCAGGGGAGGAGGCCTGCCGGCGCCAGAGGGGTCAGGTGGGAGGCCGGGAGGGGTCGGCTGGTCGGGCCGAGGTGCGCCTCCGCCGTCGCCGAGAAGACCGCCGGGGAGGAGGAGGAGGCCGCCGGCGAGAAGTTCGAGTACCAGGCCGAGGTGGGTGGAGGGGGTCCAATCCTTGCGTACCTTCCGGTTTGATTTTGGATCCCGGTGAATCTGGGAGGCGTAACGGCCAGTGGGTTCTGGATTGCTGCGCTCTGTAGCGGCACGACTCGTGGTTCATTTGTTACAGGAGATGAAATTGAGAGTCTGTTGCGAATTCGTAGGTCTTGGCAGTTCCAGGATTGGATGTTTATGCAGTTTCTCTATCTGTCCTGCAGGTTAGCCGGTTGATGGATTTGATTGTTCACAGCCTGTACAGCCACAAGGAAGTGTTCCTTCGGGAGCTTGTAAGGTCAGTCTTCTGCGCAAGATGTATGATAATTGAACTGTTATTAGAATCACTGCTGACTATCTGACCTGGACAAATTTTTGTTTTCACCCAGTAATGCGAGTGATGCCTTGGATAAGCTGAGATTTCTCAGTGTAACTGACCCATCCGTGCTGGCTGATGGTGGTGATATGGAAATAAGGATTAAGCCTGACCCTGATGCTGGCACGATAACTATCACGTATGTTCTTCTCTATCAACCTGGCAGTTCAATCATCAATTCTGATAGAAGTCACAATTCAGTCTCTGACCCATTGTTTTGGATTTTACAGCGATAGTGGCATTGGGATGACAAAGGATGAGCTCAAGGACTGCCTTGGAACTATCGCGCAAAGTGGTACCTCCAAATTTTTGAAGGCTCTGAAGGTGCACCTTCTTCCCCATCTAGCTTCATCAGTTTGTGTTCTATGATGACCTTGTTTCTTTCATCGTTGATGTTCATGTCAGTTTGCTGTCTCTTTTTTCAGGAGAACAAGGAGCTTGGTGCAGATAATGGACTTATTGGTCAATTTGGTGTTGGGTTTTATTCGGCTTTTCTTGTTGCAGAGAAGGTACGGAGTATCTATTGGATGGTGGACCATTATTTATACATGAATGTCTCAAGCGCTGCATGTTTTGAGGAACAATTTCAAATTATTTGTACATCTGTTTTGCAAGCCAAAAGTAGTTTTCAAACTAGTGGTTACTTTGTTGCCTTGCAGGTTGTGGTGTCCACTAAGAGTCCCAAGACAGATAAGCAGTATATATGGGAAGCTGAGGCTAACAGTAGCTCATACGTTATCAGGGAAGAGACTGATCCTGAGAAAATGCTGACACGTGGAACACAGATTACTCTCTTTTTAAGAGTATGAAGCCTATACTGACATGTTATACAACCTTTATCACATAACACAACTCTAACTATACTTTTGTTCCTTTAGGAGGATGATAAGTATGAATTTGCTGACCCTACGAGGATTCAAGGTCTAGTTAAGAACTACTCGCAGTTTGTTTCGTTCCCCATTTTTACATGGCAAGAGAAGTCTAGAACAGTTGAGGTAGGATTTTGAGTATGCTCTGCTTTAAAGTTTAAACCTCCAGTCATACTAAGTTTCGTTGGAATAGATACTTATTTCTTCTCTCCTGTATACTTGTTACATCCTCTAAATAGGTTGAAGAAGAGGAGTCAAAAGAAACCGAAGAGACAGCTGAGGTTAGCTTTCTGTGCATTTGGTTGTCACTGATCAAACCCATCCATATTGTATGTAAAAATAATCCCTCCTCTTTTGCAGGGCGAGAAGGAGAAGAAGAAGAAAACTATCACTGAGAAGTACTGGGATTGGGAGTTGGCAAATGAAACAAAGCCAATATGGGTATGTTGGCACCCAATTTATTTGTTTCCTTAACCTTATCATTGGTACCTGTAGTGCAACTGTCATGTGAAATATGTCTTTACTTTAGTAGTTTGGTTTTCCATTGGCCATATATTGAAGAAACAGAAGCTGAAATAAATTTTCTTGTCATGTAGATGAGAAATCCAAAGGAAGTGGAGGAAACCGAGTACAATGAATTCTACAAGAAGGCATTCAATGAGTTTTTGGATCCTCTAGCTCATGCACACTTCACAACAGAGGTGCGCACACTTACGAAACTAAACATCTGTTATCTCAAAGCACATCAAACATTCTGATAAGACTTTTTTTCCAAACAGGGTGAGGTGGAATTTAGGAGTGTTCTCTACATCCCAGGAATGGCACCACTTAGCAACGAGGAGATAATGAATCCTAAGACCAAAAATATCCGGTTGTATGTCAAGAGGGTTTTCATTTCTGATGACTTTGATGGCGAGCTGGTATGTTGCCACATTTTTTTAAATTCTGATATTAGAGTTAGAAGCTACTCCCTTCGTTCCTAAATATAAGACCTTTTAGAGATTCCACTATTGAATACATACGAAGCAAAATGAGTGAATCTACATTTTAAAATATGTCTATATACATCTGTATGTTGTCCATAGTGAAATCTCTAAAAGGTCTTATATTTAGGAACGGAGGGAGTACTTATTTGGTTACTATGATTACAATGTTGTAATGGGCTGCTGTTTTCTCTCTGCAGTTCCCCAGGTACTTGAGCTTTGTCAAAGGTGTTGTTGACTCGAATGATCTCCCTCTGAATGTTTCTCGTGAGATTCTTCAAGAAAGTCGAATTGTAAGTTGCTGAAAGCATTTGTGACTTAATCTGCAGTTGTTTACTTTAGTATGTGGTTCTAGGAACTAATTATCACCATCCATATTTTTCAGGTCAGGATCATGCGCAAGAGACTTGTCAGGAAGACTTTTGATATGATTCAGGATATTGCTGACAAGGATGATAAGGAGGTAAGAGGTTCTTGTTCCCAAGCTGTTGTTTCATCGGGCTTGTCTTGAAGCTTGGTGTCCTTCGTGCAGGACTACAAGAAATTTTGGGAGAGCTTTGGCAAATTTATGAAACTTGGTTGCATTGAGGACTCAGGAAATCAGAAGCGCCTTGCTCCTTTGCTGCGGTTTTATTCCTCCAAAAATGAAACGGATTTGATAAGTCTCGATCAGTATGTTGAGAATATGCCCGAGACCCAAAAGGCAATCTATTATATTGCTACAGATAGTCTTCAGAGTGCAAAGACTGCTCCTTTCTTGGAGAAGCTGCTTCAGAAAGATATTGAAGTATGTGCTTATCTTGTTGGTCTAGAATTGATTTTCTGTTGTGCTACAGTTTGCTGAAGCTGACACTATATCATTTTTTTTAGGTTCTGTACCTTATCGAACCGATTGATGAGGTAGCTATTCAGAATCTGCAGACGTACAAAGAGAAAAAGTTTGTTGATATCAGCAAGGAAGACCTAGAATTGGGTAAGTGAATTTGAATTTTCATGTGATTGGTTATAAGCAGTTTCTGTATGACAATAACATATATTGGCTGTTGCAGGCGATGAGGATGAGGACAAGGAAGAAAGCAAGCAGGAATACACTCTTCTTTGTGACTGGATAAAGCAGCAGCTGGGTGACAAAGTTGCCAAGGTCCAAATTTCAAAGAGACTCAGCTCTTCACCATGTGTTCTTGTATCTGGCAAGTTTGGTTGGTCGGCTAACATGGAAAGGTAGCTTGATGGTTCATTCACTCACCCAATTTGGTAAACTAAGCGAACAGTTCTTGTCCTAACACTTCTTCAACTTTATAGGCTTATGAAAGCACAAACGCTTGGTGACACATCAAGCTTGGAGTTCATGAGAGGAAGAAGAATTTTTGAAATCAATCCCGACCACCCTATTGTCAAGGACTTGAGTGTAAGATACCTGCAATCTTTTCTTGCAAATCGTACCTATTTGTTGTTGTTCAATCACTAATCTATACTTCGCGAATGGCAATAGGCTGCTTGCAAGAACGAGCCTGAGAGCACCGAAGCCAAGAGGGCTGTTGAGTTGCTGTACGAGACTGCCCTGATCTCCAGTGGATACACTGTAAGTACAAGATACCTATGCTCCCGTTCATGCTGAATGATGATTGATATTGCTCGTGGCCTAATTACTGTTGCTTGGTTTGTCTAGCCTGAGAGTCCAGCGGAGTTGGGGGGCAAGATCTACGAGATGATGACCATCGCTCTCGGCGGGAGATGGGGTAGATCCGGCACTGAGGAGGCTGAGACCAATGTCGACGTCGACTCTTCTGAAGGCGTTGTAACGGAGGTCGTTGAGCCATCCGAAGTCAGGACTGAGAACGAGAATGACCCATGGAGAGATTAGTTAGTTCTGTAGGCATCCATTTTTTTTAAATACCCTGGAGGTGGATGAGCAAAAAATAGAAGTATCACTGGAGCCAGAGTGATGATGACATCGAGCGATGGACTGTCTTAGTAAGAACACTGAGCTCCGAAATCTTGTTTGTTATCGCCCAAGGCTAAATTTTGTAGGTGACATTTTTTACGGCCGTGAAATTAAATTGTCTTCACTATATACAGTATGTTTCATGCATTTTACCTGAATAATCTGTCTGTTTCTGGAAATTTGGATCAATGATCTGTAGTGTAGAGAAAAACCGAGAGAGCATGTTGCCATGCTCTCCATCTTGTGTCAACTGTCATGGCTTCGGCCTTGGTGAACTCCATGTCTTGCCATTGCCACGGGTCTGACTTGTGTACGCTGGGTGTCTTTTTCTCTGAGGAGATTGGGAGCACCAGGGATATTAGTTGTACGTGCGCACTAGTCCTCCAGTGGATTGAACGAGTTGTGTTTGGACCAAGATGAATAGAGCTCGTGTTTGTTTACAATTTTTCTGAACAATTGCCATGAATATGCAGAATTGGATTGAGCCTCGGGGCGCTTTGATCACTTGCAATCCTGAGGATAAGAATGGTGACATGGCCACATGGGGTTCCCTTCGTACGGACGACAAATGGTGGACAATGGAAACCAACCCGTTTGAATGGTTACGAGGACGGTGGTATCTCAGGCTAGAGTTTAAGTACTAAACTTGATGTTGGTGCTCTTATTTTCCTAGATTTATTTTAGGTTTTCGACGATGTTCGTTCAATGGGAGGAGGAGACGTCTCCGCCGACTGCGAGGCGTCTATGATGATTTCGTAAAATTTCAAGATGCTATGCTCGCTTAGTCTTTAAAAGGTGCTCCTAGGTAGGGGGTGTGTGTGTCTGCGTTCCTAGGGATGAGTGTATGCTATGTGAGCAACTTTGACTGTATTGTGTAAAAAAAACAAGAAACAAATTATGGACAACAAACATGATAGAAGTGACACAGTTCATAACAGAAGAACAAAGATGGTGTTAATGCCAAGGTTGAGTAAGACAGCCTCGAGGAAATGCTAGGCCTGGACATAGCTTCCCTCATATCTTATTGACTGTGCAAAGGTGATTGTTCCTTTGTTTTTTCTTATGGCATGAACACTCTCACACACAACCAAAATATTATAGGTGATCAGGCGCTCGGGCACAAAAGCACTCTGCTACTCGTTGATCACCTCATTCATGCAGCATGTGAGCATCTCGAAGACCACTGGACACAAGGATATCGGCCGGTATTGAAAGATGAGTTGAGGGTTACACATCTTGGATATCTATCCTACTTAATTTCGTGGGAGCTTAGTAACTCTACTAGAGATACATCAAACCTGAAGTGCCCTGTAATGTCAATTTGAAAGTTGTGGAGCCTTGCAGTTCCCGTCATGTGGGTGATATTTATTCTAAACTTTTCTGTTTCAAGCCATGCAATAGAACTGCATATTTACATAGTACTCCGTATTGTAGATATGGAAAAAATGTCACCCAGGCTGAGATTTTTACAAGACATGCATGTGTTTTCACCTTTTACTGTTCACCTAGGGTCATCTGTGCTTGTGATCAGCTATGGATTACCAAAAAACAGAGAGGTACTTCTCTGTGGTTGAGACTTTCATAGGACTCAGTCAAGCAGCTTAGTTGTGGGATTATTTAGCCGGCCTCATTACTAGCATTGCATGATGTACATATAAGTGGGCGTAGGTCTTAATAGTTATCAACAACAACAACAAAGCCTTTAGTCCCAAACAAGTTGGGGTAGGCTAGAGGTGAAACCCATAAGATCTCGCGACCAACTCATGGTTCCGGCACATGGATAGCAAGCTTCCACGCACCCCTGTCCATGGCTAGTTCTTTGGTGATGCTCCAATCCTTCAGATCTCTCTTTACGGACTCTTCCCATGTCAAGTTTGGTCTACCCCGGCCTCTTTTGACTTTATCAGCATGCTTTAGCCGTCCGCTATGCAGTGGGGCTTCTGGAGGCCTGCGCTGAATATGCCCAAACCATCTCAGACGATGTTGGACAAGCTTCTCTTCAATTGGCGCTACCCCAACTCTATCTCGTATATCATCATTCCGGATCCGGTCCTTCCTTGTGTGGCCACACATCCATCTCAACATGCGCATCTCCGCCACACCTAATTGTTGCACATGTCGCCTTTTAGTCAGCCAACACTCAGCGCCATACAACATTGCGGGTCGAACCGCCGTCCTATAGAACTTGCCTTTTAGCTTTTGTGGCACCCTCTTATCACAGAAAATGCCAGAAGCTTGGCGCCACTTCATCCATCCGGTTTTAATTTGATGGTTCACATCTTCATCGATATCCCCATCCTTCTGCAACATTGACCCCAAATATCAAAAGGTCTTAATAGTTATCATTATAAAAAAATTATTCACCCGGTCACATGATTGCTACATACTCCCTTCATTCCTAAATATAAGACCTTTTAAAGATTCCACTATGAACTACTGATATATGTAGTCGTATTTTAGAGTCTAGATTCAATCCTTTTGCTTCGTATGTAGTCTATAGTGCAATCTCTACAAGGTCTTATATTTAGGAACGGAGGGAGTATTTGGCTTGTCTAGCCCACGTGCCTAGCGGAGTTTGGGGGCAAGATCGACGAGATGATGAGGTCGACTCTTCTGAAGGTGCTGCAACGGAGGTTGTTTAAGCGTCCGAAGTGAGTACTCAAGAGTGAGAGTGACCCATGCAGAGATTAGTTTTTTTTTGCGTGAACCATGCAGAGATTAGTTAGTGCTGCAGGCATTTTTCTTTAATACCCTGAAGGCGGATGAGCAAAAAAATAGAAGTATCACTGGAGCTTCTTGGCTTATGCGACCGGCTAACCCTAACCGATGTTATGAGCTTGCTCCTTTGTGGTCGTTGCTGCAAGGGGTGACCTTAACCGCTACACCGGATTTGCGATCACTGCCAAATGAGAGCCCCGAAACATTGATTTGACCCTACTTTAAAACTTCGCCTAAATCTGACTTTAGGCGCTATGCTCAACACCATAACGCCGATCACAGGGCGCTATGACCCTGTCAACATGCGCTAGAGCAGCACGGGTCGGCCAAAAAAATATTCTGCAAGTCCAAGAGCATAAAGCCGTGGAGCAGGGCGCTATGATGTGAAACAGAAGCAACGCTAGCAAATCATACCACCCCTGTGCTCGGTGTTACGATGTGGAGCATATCGTCCTCACTGCAGGCGCTATGAAAAAGATCAGATCCGACATTATTTCAAAAATAGGATCAAATCAAGAGAGCCAAAACAACATACAACGCGCTTGCTCCGTCGCACTCCATCCCAAACCTTACAACGAAGAGGGCACCAATCTTCGGACGCCTTCTTCAGCTGGATTGCCTCAATGTAAAGGAAAAATCTTGCAACATCGAACAATGTTGTTCCCGTTTGTCTGCCACAGACACAGGCAACGCACATCGAAGCTATCCCTCACTGTTGCACGACCCTCCCGAATCCCCAATCGAAGCCGCGCAAATGTCACTATGAAAGCAAAGAAACGCTAGAGTCTTAAATTGGCCGAAGCAATTCAAAGGCCCGAGAGAGCTAGCCAGGTGGATCCTTGAAGAGATTCACGATTGGAGGCGAGCAGGTGTGGGTGTAGATGGTCTAGATAGATTTGTGAGATTGTGACTTAGATGTTTCGGTTGGTGTGGGTGTTTCGATGGTTGATGTTTGCAACATCGACCATAAGATTCTTATAAATATTTGCTCTCTTCTATAAAAACATGATACGCCATTGACGTACTCTCGAATAAAAACGCCGCGCACATGTCAACGGGGCCGCCGCACGTGGAAAGGCACGCCCGTTCGTTCCCGGACACCGCGCACCGACGCCCCGTGGACACCACGCAACGGCAGGCCTCTGCCCTGATCTGACGACCACCAGCACCAGCGGGTATCAGCACGTCCAGCAGCAACGCCCGTTTGTTTCCATGGGTTTCTGGCACTGGCAAGCAACGACAGCAGCAGAGCAGAGAAATCAGTGAGCAACAGCGGCCGACTAGACCCCCGAGCCCGACGTGCATGGGCGCCCTGTACCCGCCACAGTCCGCCGGGCGGCGGCCTTCAAATCGACTCGGACGGGTGACGCAGGGGGCAAGGGCGCGTGTGCTCCGCCCACCAACCCGGGCACCAGCACGAGTTACGGACGTGTCCACCCTCTGTTTGCATTTGCATTGCACCACGGCGAGGACGAAAACGATGACACACGTATCTAGTAGTAGTAGTAGCTACTACTGTCTGGTTCAGAGACCTGCAGAGCGGTGGTCGTCGAGTTACTCCAAAGGATTGCTGCTGTTGATCGTCGTCGCTTGCCGCCAACTGCACCGTCGGAGTCGGACCGTCCCCACGTGAAATCTGGCGCAACGTCCTACCCTACGAGACGGTGGAGGGTAATAGGGGTAGGGGCACGGCCGCCCACAGTGCGTGATCGTGCGTGCGTGCGGTGAACCTGAACGGTAGGGTTCTGATAGCCGTACCAGTGACCCGACCAGGTGCACATACGTGCACGTGGAACAGCCACATGATGATGTATGTGCTCGTGACAAACTGGCAATGAAACGCTGACTGAAGCACGGGAAGAAGCAAAACAAGTTCAGATACATGCATGCATTGTACAGTAAGTAGGAGCACCACCGGCCACAGCCTAGCCGGTCGCGTCGATCGATTTCTTGTCGGTGCCACGTACTCGCGCCACACACAGCGTCGACGCACACAGGCCAAGCAAGCATACAGACTTAGTATTATTACAAGATGAAACGCAAGCAAAACTTTTCTCTTTTAGTTAACTGCAGGAGACACCTATTAGGTCGCAGGAAGAAGCTAATTCAGGACATGAAAACAACAAGACCACGAGGTCCGGCCTCTTCATGTCTCCAAGCCTGCCTTTTTCTCCCCGGCGAAAGCTTCAGAAGCAAGCCAGGATCAGGTTGTTCCTTTCTCCAGCTCGGAGGAAAGGATGTCACGTAATCAAGTTTGGTATCCCTTTTACCACTATCATTGTGCTGTGCAGTATCCGCCGAATCTAGCCATATGATAAACAATCGACAAACATATCAAGCACTTCATCATGCTCCAATCAACCACACTTCACCATATCCACCACCGACCGATGCTCTCACTGCATCTCCCTCCGGCCCGGAACAGCAGAGTTCTTACCTGCCGAGACGGCAACGACGATGAAAGCATCAGCACATGAAATCCAGTGGTGGCTTTGGGCTTAACTGCTCATCCATAGTCGACATGCACGTACCAAAGCAAACAAAAGACATGTTCTCCTGGTCCTGCAGATGGTTGAAGTGGAGACATGCCGTGAGCAAGCTAGGCAGTCCGCATGCATGACAGGCAGACACAGCGGCGACAAGAGGCCTTTTGAGCTATGCCAGCCTCATGCTTAAACTTCTAATCTAATGCTAAACCAGCCCAGGCATGCAGGTGCATCTAATCTTCCCAGGCCAGGCCCCCACCATGAGGGCGAGGAGCTACGGCCACATGGACTACAGATGGAAATACCTGTAACACTGCGTTGCAAGCAAAATGCCTCCTCCCTCCTTCCTCCTTGGCTTTGGTGAGATGGTTGGGGAAAGTTATGGGTGACAGTTGGAACTTGCAAGGATAGGCCACCCTTTCCCATTTAAACCACACTGCCATCCTTTCTGCGGTTCCTCCCCCCCCCCCCCCCCCCCCCCACACACACACACACACACACACCATAGCCATACACACCGTCCAGCCCTGGAGAATTCTTGCCCTCCTTCTGAATTCTCTATCCTGTGAAGGTGGCCAGGAAGTGCTGGAGGATCCGGTGCTCTTCCCGGGTTGTGTGCGTGCGTTCGAGAAGCATAGCCAAGAACAATGCCATCTTCAGTGCTGCATTGTTGAGGAGATTCGGATTTCGGAAGGAGCATAAGAGTGGGTTGTTTGCAGAATTCTCCCTCGACCTCGTTCTGCCTTGTTCTCGTTCTGCCTCTTGTCTTTGCCTTTCTTTTCACTCTTTTGGCCTCCCGCTCCCGTCGCCTGTTATGGAATCCTCCCAGATCACAGGGGATGGCGGCGAAGAGTGCAACAGTAATGAATCCGGGTGGACGATATACCTGACCTCCCCCACGAGCAGCTATGAAGCAAAAGAGAATGGCAGTGAAGGGAGCAATGTTGAAGATGGCAGTGGCTACATCACCGAGAGGAGGAAAGGGAAAGAAGAAAACAACGCGGATGATGATGGAGATTACGATTCCCTGGCGTCTGATGCTTCCACAGGGACATCTCAAGTGAAGGTGCTTGAAGGCAAAGAAGAGAAAGATCGTCAGACAAATGATGGTTCAAGCAACGAACATGGTAAGGATGAACAAGCTGAGACACTTACCAAGTTCTCGACCGGCAGCAACAAAAAGGCAGGCAAGATGAAGAAAGGGGAGGAGAAAAGCAGCAAAAGAGGCCACAATAGAAGACGTAGCTCATCAAGAACAAGCTTCTTTTGGTAACCGATGTAAAAAACCTTAATCGTCTATTTCTTTCTTATCAAGCTAGAATCCATGTCAAGAGGCATATGAGGAATTGAAGGCCTTGTGATGGTCCCTGCTATTGCCTTCTATTGTTTTGTCCATTTGTTAACCACCTCATAGGTTAGTTCTTCCTGTGCAAATCTGTCACCCTTTTATTACTATTCATTGCCCTATTCTTAATATCGACATTCAATCACTGCCTGCTCTCCTATGTTTCTATAGGCATTAATGAGCACTTTGTTCAGATACACCTCCCCAATGAAGTGTTGAGGCCACCAACCCAAAAAGAGAATTCGGTTCAATGGCCTTCTGCTTTCCTAATATTTTTATAGGTCAGAATATCTGCATGTGTTATAATTTACTCAGAAAAAACATATATAGAAATCTGCTTTATGGTGTGTCTGTCGGTAATCTTTTCACGTTTGGTGAGTAATCTAATATAGGATTTACACATATCTCCTTAACACATGTTTCTTACCCTTGAGTAAAGCGAACCCTATCATATATATTATATTGTAGATCAATCTTACTACAACTGATGCGGCATTTACACATGAAACCTAGGAATATCCGGCCCTTCCATATAAGAAGCATTGGACAACAGTACATTTATAAACAATAAGATGTACTACCTCTGATCCATAATAAGTGTCGCAGTTTTGAACTAACCACAGTTCAAAACTGTGACACTTATTTTGGATCTGAGGGAGTAGAAGATTTCAAGAAGACGAATCAACAGTTTACTGTACAAACAAGAGTAGTTTACAGAACAGCTTAAGTAGACATGATAAGTAATACAAGGTACAGGAGCCTCCAGCTATCACCTGATATGTGCAATTCCTACTCTTTGCGTCTACAGTAGTTCCCTAAAAGCAGCAGTAGCTTCAGATGGAGCACCTTCTGCTGGGCAAATGATGCAAAAGAAGGTATTACCTCCCAACAGCAATCTCAATCCTGAGATAAAAGAATGAGAAACTTATTAAGGGGAACGGTAATCAGTTAGTACATGATAAAGAGTTCGATTGAACTAGTAAAGACAGGGTAAAGCAAAACTGCAAAAGAGGTAATTGAGTTATTTCAGATGAAAGTGAGCACCGGGCACAATCAATTTCGATAGGTCTTGCAGCAGACACGCATGTTGAAAACCATGGTTTTGGCCGTCAGTCGATGTTTCATTGTGAAAGTTACAGTTATCCAAAGTACGCAGGGATGGTGATTTGTGAAATTTCCAACTTAAGTCGTTTCACTCAGCGGTGGCCAAACAAGATTTAAGACCCTTAGTTGTAGCTTTTTAATGCTATTTTTTCTGACCAAACACATAAAAGCCACTTCATTCAAAAGCATCAGTAGCCAGCTCAAGGTCCCAAAAAGAAAGATACCTAATCAATGCTTAAAAAAAGATCCCTGATCACTTACTATCATGCCTAATCTCACACCCGATATTCTCAGAAACACCGAAACAGCAGGCACAATCTTCAGGGAATCGTACAGAGTGTTCCAGCTTTGAGCCCTCTACCAAGTAATCAATCACAACAAGGCTAGGACAACGAGGGGGGCTAACCTGCTACATTAATTTGTGAGACTAAATCAGAAAATGCATCCTTAGCAAATGACTCCACATGGCACATTTTGCAGGAAAAAAATGTTAGGGCGACAGGGGTCAGGGAAGATGCGCGGGCTCTGATGTAATGTAGCACAAAAAAAAAAGACACAATGCTAGGGGAATCGTGCTGAATGTCAATTCCATGGATTCCCAGTAGGATTCCATGCATCATCCATACCTATCCACATAGCCAGTCAGGAAGCATGAACATGTGGAACGAGCACATTGTTTCTTTGATTCCATCCAAAATTCACGAACTATAGTGCAAACAAATCGATTCCACCGCGATACATTCCAGTATTTCTCATCGTCGACGGCACAACCCTGGAATTGAATTGAAATGAACCGATGAAATTCTTGACATCAGGCTTACGATTAGGATGCGCCGAGGGGGCCGTGGACTTTGGCGGGAGGCGGCTCGCGGCTACGACGCGATGGGCTTGGAGTGGTGGAGGAAGGCGGCGGAGCAGAGCACGGTGGTGACGACGGCGAAGAGGCCGAGCGCGAACATCAGCGAAAGCCCGGCCACCGCCAGATCCAGCATCAGCTGCGCGCCGTGGAACACCGCCCCCAGCGACATCCTCTTCCCTTCCCCGACCCCTCTCGCCTCGCCTGCGACGCGCTCTTCTCGGAGAAAGCCCGTGGCTATATCACGGCAGCGGGGAGGCGGACAGAGCCAGAGGAGGAGGAGGAGGAGGAGAAGCGGCGGGACACGCGGCGCGGCGGGGGCCGAAGGGGAGGCGGCGGGCCGACCACCTGGACGAGCGCTCGTGCCATCTGTGAACCGTGTGACACAGCGATCACATGGAAATCAGGAAATGTGGTGTTTTTTTCGTACTTTTTATTGTCCATAGAAGTTCCGAAAATATAAAAGCAAATCGCTAGGCAAATCCGCTTCCGCGGACAGCGCCCGGACCCGGATGTGCCCGCGGACAATGACCGGGCGTACCTCAAATTTTCCCATTTACAAACACAAACCCTATATTCAAAACAACAAGTACATGTAAGATCATTTTGGATGTTTCAGCCCGTGTTGGGTCACCGGGGTTGTTGTAAACATCAAATAAATTATTTGTACTTAAGATTTTCGGTGTAGAATCATCCGTGTTTGTGGCATGTAGAAACATCCGTGTTAGTCACACCTTGCTGCCGAAGGAGCGACGCGACCAGCTTAAATAGCCGCGTCGGGGCAAAAGCGTTAAGCTATTCTCTCTTAATAGAGGCTACCAATGCTCGTTTTTGTGAAGGATGAGCTCCTTCACAAAGCGAGCATTGATGACCGCTACTAACAGTGAGACAGTTTTTTAATTATGATTTTTTCAATCATTTCATCAAGCTCCTACAAAAAAATATGAAAAACCTAGTTGGACAATGTGTCGAACACGTAGAGAGCAAGGTGCAGTCCAACCGACATAAGTGAAATTGGTAGGTCGAAGGGGGGTCTGGTGCAATTTTTTGGGGGGTCGGGCTGTCAGGTCTGACATGGCGGACGCGCCCGGTCGCGTCGGGGTCCTCCCATATCCGTCCCATATTTGGGCTAGATATGAGGTATGCCGGTCAGCCCAGACGTTTGAGCCTGGTTTGAAGCGCACATCTGAGTCGTCTTTTTTGATCGGTCAGTGACCGGGCCGTCCGTCCGGGCGTTCGGGGGGAGGGGGTTTGAGGCGCATGGTTGTAGATGCTCTAAGAGCAATGTGGACATGAGTTTTGAATGCAAAGTGTTGGTTTTGAGCGCAAGTTCAATGCCAATGTTGTTAGATGAAAGTAGATCAATGTCCCAAGACAAGGTTTGTTCCCCAAAACGAAGTGTATGGTCTGTTACAAAGCTAGCGTCTTGTCGCACGGCTAGTCAGGGTGTGCGTTTGGGTTTACCCGAAATTTTCATGAAGAAAAGAAGCCCAACAATTCAGGTACGGGTTCAAGTAATCCCGAATTACCAGAATTATAATGAAATGGCAACGACGGCCCACGGGATAAAAGGGTGGTGGCGGCAGGTGCAGCGCTGCTCCTTGCATCCTCTCGCACTCGACGGTTGTGGCATGTGGCCTCGACTCACACACGTCTCATCTCATGAGTTGGCGACGGGATCTGGGAGCTCGCCGACCTCTTTGCAAGTAGTCTTCGTCGTCTTTAAGACGATGTGTTTTTTATGCTTTTGGTCATACTGGCCAATCGCTTACGAAAGTGTTCGAGATGAGGTCCCTCAAGGGGCTCATCGAAAACGTCGTATTTCTCGGGCGTGAGGCTCTGGTCCTCATGGGGGTCGAGGCTCCGTCCTCAGGGTCGTTGCCCTCATCCCCGTTAGCTTTGTCATCGCCGTTGTTGTCGCCATTGCCGGCGCCGCCATCAGCTGCTTTGTCGTCATAGGTATTGTTGTTGCTGGTACTATCGTTGCCAGTGTTATCGTTACTGGTGTTGTTATTACGGCGGCCTTTGCGTCACTATTTCGGGTTTCCTCCTCCTCCAGCACCATCGTTGGGGGTGTCCACCATGTACGTAACATAGGTGGAGGTTGCAACCCACTTGCTGGTATGATTGTCAGCTTGTGGTGGGTGTCTGAAGTTTCACCAACATCTTCATCCATGACGGTTACCTCCTCAGAGGCACTGGCCAAGACGTCGGTTAAGTCCTCGACGTTGGCGATTAGATGGGTGGTGGGTGGGCCGAAAATTCCAGCTTTTTCAGGCTTTTTTCAGATCTAATCGCAAACCGAGTTTCGATCATCAGAGATGGCGAGCTTCTTAATTTGATCTAACACTTTGTTCAGAAGCGTCTTTTCACTTTCATCCATGGCACGATCAAAGGGAGATTCCAATGGGAGCTTCCCCAAGGTTCGATCTGACATGATCTCGGGGCCTTGTCCGACCAGGCCAGGTGTGTGGTCCATAGTGCGAGCGCTCGTCTCCAGACGTGAAGTCGGATCCAAGGTTGGTACCATATCGTGGTCCATGTCCGAGATTGATTCTGAGGCTTGGCGGAGTGCGTCAGTTCAGTCTTTGGCTTGGTCTGACACCCAACCCAAAAATGCAAGTTCACCACAGGAATCCATGGTGTATTCCAGGTTTCTGAGTGTGACGATCTGGCTTGGAGAGAATGTCTCGATCTGGCTGAGGTGGCTAGTCGTATCCGCATAGAGAGTGATGTATTCGGAAGACAAAAAGTTGTCCCGGGAAGAAGGTTGAGCCACAACCAATGTTGTAGTCGATCCGAAGGCGAGACATCGAGCCACTTTTACTACGCAGAGGGACCTACATAGGATGCCTATTAGGGCATGTTTCTTCCCCTATGGTTTTGGTGATTGATGACAAGGTGTTTTGTGGGCTAACCCTGTGCCCTGAGTATTTCAGAGATTTGATCAGATGGGCACAAGACGGTTTATTCTCCCTCGGTGATATGGTGTGAAGACGGATTTGTTCTGACGATTCCTTTTTCGATGGTATATGAGTCGTAGGACATCCATACTATTAAGAGGGGGTCCGCATATGAGAAGTAGGGTGGAATCAACATGTACACATTTCATTTGCACCCACCTTCTCTTCCAGCAACATGGAGATCCCCACTGTTATTTTCCAGAGGCTCGTGGCAGCTCCTAAGCGGTAGTACCACTACCCCCCAGCGGTAGTACCGCTCAAGCGGCAGTAGCGCGCGTGGGAGCGGTACTACCGATTTGGCAGTACTACAGCTCCCTTATGCTGTGGACTGCTCCGCTGGGTGTGGGCATACATTTTCGCACGCATGGTAGTGGTGGCGGCAGTAGAAGCCTGGTCCTCTGCTTCAAACGGTAGTACCGTTCCCTAGGGAGTGGTAGTACCGCATGAAGCGGTAATGTCGCTTCTACTACAGCGGTAGTACCGCCCTGTGCGGTACTACCGATCGCCCTACCGCATGCCTAGTCTCGCCCCAACCAAGCGGTACTAGAGCGGCAGTAGGAGCGGTAGTACTTCTTACAAGCGGTCTACCACCCCTCTCCGCGGTACTACCGCTTAAAGTGTAGGACTGAAAGTATGTCTAGAGGGGGGGTGAGTAGACTACTTGACCAAATAAAAGTTTTGCCTTTTCCCAAATTTTAGAGTTGGCAGTTTTAGCATTTCATGGCAAGTCAAGTACACCCTACACATGCATGTCTAAGAGTATAGCAGCGGAAAGTAACAACAAGCATGAGTAGTAAAGGATAGGGTAGGAAGATCAAACGCAATTGTAGACACGATGATTTTTCCCGTGGTTCCAATAGGTGGTGCTATCGTACATCCATGTTTATGGAGTCTTCAACCCACGGAGGGTAACGGTCGCGAGAGTTCACGGAGGGCTCCACCCATAAGGGTCCACGAAGTAGCAACCTTGACTATTCCATAACGGCTTCCGTCCACGAAGGACTAGCCTCACTATGGGTAGATCTTCATGAAGTAGGCGATCTCCTTGCCCTTACAAACTTCTTGGTTCAACTCCACAACACGAAGTAGGAGGCTCCCAAGCGACACCTAACCAATCTAGGAGGCACCACCCTCCAAAAGGTAATAGGCTCGGTAATGTCGATGAACTCCTTGCTCTTGTGCTTCAAGATGATAGACTCCTCAACACACAATCACTCTCTCACAGATTTGGCTTGGTGGAAGAGATGGGATTGGTGGAAAGCAACTTGGGGAGGCTAGAAATCAAGATCCATATGGTTGGAGTGGAAGATCTTGACCTCAACACAAGAAAAGGTGGTTCTCTCTCAGAAAACTGGATTGGGCAAGTATGGAATAGTTCTGAGTGCTTCTCACTCGAGTAAGTGGTGGTGGAGGGGTATATATAGGCATCCCCAAAAATCCAACCGTTACACACAAAATGACCAACTCGGTGACACCGATGTGTAAATCTCGATGGTACCGAAGTGACCAAAAGGTGGCAACTTTTGAATCTCGGTGAGACCGATATAGGAAACTCGGTTGCACCGATAAGGTGACCAACGGTCAGATTGACAATCTCGGTGACGCCGATCCAACAATCTCGGTGGTACCGATATTGTGAATTTGCGTAACAGAAAGTTGGCAACCTAAACTCGGTGGCACCGGGATTGAATCGGTTGCACCGAAGTGGCTAGGGTTTGGCTAAGTCTGTCTAAGGTTGAGAATTGGTGGCACCGGGATGGAAATGTTGGTTGTACCGATTTTGAGTATTTGGCTTTGGACAGACTTTGGTGGGAGAGCTTGTGGGTGTTTTTGGTGACTATCACTTGTGCACGTATGAGCATTTTGTTCACCAACAAAACCTTACCCCCTTTTAATAGTATTGGCTTTCCTATGGACTCAAAGTGATTCCTCACAAATGTAAAATGTAGAGTCCTCTTCCTTGAAGCTTTGCCAACCTATTTCCTTGCATCTTGGGGTATTCCACAATCTCCACAATCCTTTTGCCAATCCTATCATTGAACATTTCCTGAAATATACTTAGTGGAAACATTAGTTCAATGACTTATATGTTGTTATTAATTACCAAAACCACCAAGGGAGCAAATGTGCTTTCATAAAGTCCTGCATTGCCTATAGAAGCGGTAGTATCGCTCTGATGAGCGGTAGTACCGCTTGTGTGTCTATGCATGCGAATAACGGTTGGATTGGGGCTTGGACTATAAAAGGGGGTCTTCTTCCTCAAGAAGACCTCACCTCTTTCCCCCAAGATCCATTGTTGCTCCCGAAGCTTATTTTCGCCCGATCTCTCTCCCTAGTCATCAAAACTTGTTGATTATCTACGGTTTGCTTGAGAGGGTCTTGATCTACACTTCCACAAAGAGAAATTTGATTCCCCCACTATTGCCTTGCGGATCTTGTTACTCTTGGGTGTTTGAGAACCCTAGACGGAAGAGGTCACATCGGAGCCACATTCCGTTGTGGTGAAGCTCCGTGGTGGTGTTGGGAGCCTCCAGTTAAGTTGTGCAGATTGACCCAACCTTGTTTGTAAAGGTTCGGTCGCCGCCTTCAAGGGCACCACTAGTGGAATCACGACATCTTGCATTGTGCGAGGGCATGAGGAGAATATGGTGTCCCTAGTGGCTTCTTGGGGAGCATTGTGCCTCCACACTGCTCCAACGGAGACGTACCTCCCCTTAAAAGGAGGGAACTTCGATAACACATCCTCGTCTCCATCATCTCCACTTGTGGTTACTTCTTACCTTTACCTTGTGCAAACTTTATTGTGTATGCATCTTGTGCTTGCTATTGTTGTTGTTATTGTACTCATCATATAGGTTATCCACCTAGTTGAATATCTAAACAGCCTATTTTATTTTCGAGCCTAAATTGTTAAAGAAGCAAAAAAAATGTTACTCGCCTATTCACCCCCCTCTAGTCGACCATATCGATCCTTTCAATTGTATCAGAGCCATTTCTCTTTTAAGGGCTTAACCGCCTAAAGAGTATGGTCGACGATGGGATTAATGATGGTGAGAACTCCACGGAAGGGTCTGAGACCGTAGTCACCCGCGGTGATTTGAATGAGGCCATGGTCTATGTCAAATTGTCTGTGGTTGACGAGGTCAAGGACACATTAAACAAATTCCTTGAGAGCTTCAAACCTCCTACCAGTCCACCGGAAATGGTTAACCCATTCTCCTCGGAGACGGATGCCAACTCTACTAAGGAGTTGGCTAGTTCTTTGAATCCTAAGTCACCTTAAGGAAAGAATGGGACGGACACACATGTCGCGGTTCCCCCTTGATGTCTACTACACAACTTTATTCTTATAGACTCTGTTGGGCCTCCAAACGCAAAGTTTTGTAGGATAGTAGCAATTTTCCCTCAAGTGGATGACCTAAGGTTTATCAATCCGTGGGAGGTGTAGGATGAAGATGGTCTCTCTCAAACAACCCTGCAATCAAATACAAGAAATCTCTTGTGTAACTAACGCACCCAATACAATGAAAAATTGTATAGGTGCACTAGTTCAACGAAGAGATGGTGATACAAGTGCAATATGGATGGTAGATATAGGTTTTTGTAATCTGAAAATGTAAAAACAGCAAGGTAGCAAGTAACAAAAGTGAGCATAAATGGTATTGCAATGCTTGGAAATAAGGCCTAGGGTTCATACTTTCACTAGTGCAATCTCTCAACAATGCTAACATAATAGAATCATATGATCACCCCTCAACGTGCGACAAAGAATCACTCCAAAGTTCATATCTAGCAGAGAACATAAGATGAAATTGTTGTAGGTAGTAGAACCACCTCAAAGTTATCCTTTCCGATCAATCTATTGAGCTATTCCTATAAGTGTCACAAACAACCCTAGAATTCATACTAAAATAACACCGTATGATATGCATCAATCAACCCTAATGTCACCTAGATACTCCAATGTCACCTCAAGTATCCGTGGGTTAATTATTCGACATGCATCAAACAATTTCAGATTCATCATATTCAATCCAACACAAATAACTTCAAAGAGTACCCCAAGATTTCTATCGAAGAAAGTAGGATGAAAGAAATAGATTGTAATGATTGTAGCAACAACAGTAACGAAAGTAACTTAACAGAGATTAATATGCGAAAAGCGTAGGCCTTGGATCAGTGATGGATAATTGATTTGGATGATATTCATCATGTAACAGTTACACACTAGAACAACACAGAACTAGCTCCAATTCATCAATATAATGTAGGCATGTATTCCGTATATAGTCATACGTGCTTATAGTAAGAACTTGCATGCCATCTTTTGTCCTACCCTCCCGTGGCAGCGGGGTCCATTAGGAAATCTAATGGATATTAAGGCCTCCTTTTAATAGAGAACCTGAACAAAGCATTAACACATGGTGAATACATGAACTCCTCAAACTACGGTCATCACCACAGGTGATCCCAATTATTGTCACCTTGGGGTCTACGGATCATAACACATAATAGGTGCATAGAACTTTCAAGATAGGATCCAAAACACTCTCATATTCATGGAAACATAATAGGTTCAGATCTGAAATCATGGCACTCAGGTCCCTAGTGACAAGCATTAAGCATAGCAAAGTCATAGCAACATCAATCTCAGAATATAGTGGATACTTGGGATCAAGCCCTATCAAAATAACTCGATTACATGACAAATATCATCCAATCCCATCACCGTCCAGCAAGCCTACAAAGGAATTACTCACTCCCGGTGGTGAGCATCATGGAATTGTTATGGAGAAGGGTTGGTTATGACGATGGCGACGAATTCCCCTCTCCGGAGCCCCAAACAAACTCCAGATCAGCCCTCCCGAGGAAGAACATGAGGTGGTGGTAGCTCCGTCTCGTAGAACGCGATGAAAACTTCTCCCTTATTTTTTCTCGAAAATAGGAATTTATAGGGTTGAGATTAGGGTCAGCGAAGCCACGTGGGCCCCACAAGGCATATGGGCGCGCCCAGGGGGTGGGCGCCCCTGTTGCCTTGTGGGCAACTGGTGGGCCCCCACCGGTGGATCTTTGCTCCAGTATTTTTTTATATTCCATAAAAAATCTCCAGAAAGTTTCGTCCAATTCGGAGAACTTTTATTTCTGCACAAAAACAACACCATGGTAGTTCTGCTGAAAACAACGTCAGTCCGGGTTAGTTTCATTCAAATCATGCAAATTAGAGTCCAAAATAAGAGCAAAAGTGTTTGGAAAAGTAGATACATTTGAGACGTATCATGTTGCAGTGCAACTGGAAGACCTTTATGAACAGTTGATATGTCTCCAACGTATCTATAATTTTTGATTGTTTCACGCTGATATATTATCATTCTAGGATACTTTTGGGTCTTTATTTACCAATTTATAATATTTTTGAGCACTAACCTATTGACCCAGTGCCCAGTGCCAGTTGCTGTTTTCTGCGTGTTTTTTACTTTTCAGGTTTACATTACCAAACAAAGTCCAATTGCCACGAAACTTTTTGATGATTTTGTCTGGACCAAAAGAAGACCTGTAAGCTTCAGAAGGAGGTCGGGGGCCGCACGAGCGCCGCACAAGCCTGGGGCGCGCCCTGATGGCTTGTGCCCCCCTCGGCTGCCTCCCGACGCCTCTCTCTGGCCTATAAATTCAATTTCACCCTAAAAATAAGAGAGGCAGTCCCGAAACCCCTTTTCCGCCGCCGCAAGTCTCTGTTCCGCCGTGAGGCCATCCGGAGCTTCGTTCCGGCACCCTGCCGGAGGGGGGATCGATCATGGGGGCCTCTACATCAACCTTGCTTCCCTCATGATGATGTCTGAGTAGTTCACCACAGACCTACGGGTCCATAGCTAGTACCTAGATGGCAATCTCTCTATCTCTTGATCTTCAATACAATGATCATCGCATCTTCGCTTTGATCTATCCGATGTAATCCTATTGTGCGGTGTGTTTGTTGGGATCTGATGAATTGTGGGTTTATGTTCAGATTATTCATGAAAAGTATTTGAGATAACTCTGATATATATTGTCTCTTAATTGCATGATCATTATAGCTTCGTAATGCTCTCCGATTTATTGATGTGCTTTGGCCAAGTAGATTGATATTTCATCAGTGGGAGTGGTGCGTTGTGGTAGGTTCAACCTGACGAGTTTCTATATCCCAGTGACAAAGTAGGGGACAAGATGCGTCTTTGTGTTGTTGCTACTAAGGATAACACGATGGGGTTCATTCATATTGTTTGAGTTTACTTTGTATACATCATGTCATCGTTCTCCATGCATTACTCTGTTTTACTTAATACTCTAGATGTATGCTGGATAGCGGTCGATGAGTGGAGTAATACTAATAGG
Source organism: Elymus sibiricus (assembly GCA_039707655.1). NCBI lineage: Eukaryota > Viridiplantae > Streptophyta > Magnoliopsida > Poales > Poaceae > Elymus > Elymus sibiricus. The sequence goes on from CM077671.1 coordinate 311,302,515, forward strand.
TACAGGCAGGAGTCGGCCTATTTGTTTATGGACGTGATGCCTATATACACATGATCATTGCCGTGAAAATCGCATAACTATCCGCTTTTCTATCAATTGCCCAACAGTAATTTGTTACTCACCGTATGCTGCCTACACGAGCGATGCCGCTAGGGAAAACTATGGCCCCCGGGTCTATTCACTTATATATTTACAAACGCTACTATTACCGCGCTGCCTTTATTTACTTTTTATTTTATTTTGAAATTTACATTTATCAACAATTATCTACACAACTCATTTGCTTGCAAATAACGAGATCAAGGGGATTGACAACCCTCTTGCCCACGTTGGGTGCAAGTTGTTTGTTCATTTGTGTGCAGCCGATGAAGACGGTTGAGGATTGATATTCCTATTGGTTCGATAAACCTTGGTTCATAACTGATGGAAATACTTACCCACTTTGTGCTGGAATAACCCGTTCCTCTTCACGGAAAACCCAACGCAGATCACAAGTAGCAGGAAGGATTTCTGGCGCCGTTGCCGGGGAAGTATCATCATCAACTATCAAGCAACTCCACACAAATTTTCATTCACTTGTTTATCTTTTTATTTGTTGTTATATTTAGTTTATCTCATAATAATCAAAAATACAAAAGTATTTACTTTACTAGTTTGCTAGTTTGCTTGTTTCGTCTCTAGTTTGCTTGCTTGCCTAGCTATGTTATCTTTATCTTTATAAAAAACAAACAGAAAGTTAAAAAGCAAAAATAAAGATAAATGGATCCTCATCCACTTGCTAATCTTTTCAAAAGACCTGATTATGTTGAACCAATTGCTAGTGAGTTGAGTGCACTAGAATTTCCTTATGAGGTCTTTCTTGAAAATCATGAATCTAAAAATTGTGATGAAGTGTTAAAAGAAATTTATAAAGTGATTCATGATAGTTCTTTGAATGAAAAGCATGATTGCCATGCCGCTAGTATAAATTCTATGAATATCAATTGTGCTAATGATAATGATTGGGGTGATATCATGATTTTCCTTGTGATCTTGATAATTCTAGCCTTCATGATGAATCTATTATTGAGTGTGATATTCGCAACACTACTTAAAGTGGGATTGGAAGAGTGGCAACTTTAGGTAATAATGATCCCAATACTTTGGAGAATGATCAATATTATGATAGTTATATTGTTGAGTTTGATTATGATCCTACATATAATGAGAGAGGCAAACACGGTTTTAAGAATTTGCATGTTACTCAATTACCTCTCTTTGTGTTAAAATTGTTAATGCTTCACTCTTCCTACTTGCATATGTTAGACACTTGTTGTCTTGATAATTTGTTTCCTTATAAAATTCCTATGAACAGGAAGTATGTTAGACTTAAATGTGTTTCTCACATGTTTTATCATGCTCTATTTGTGCTTTAACTCTTGTCTTTTATGTGAGCATCATTATTATCCTAAGCCTATCTTGATGGCTATAAAGAAAGAGCTTGTTGGGAGACAACCCAATAGTTATAATTTATTTCTGTTTATTTTTGATAACATGATTATTGCCTATGTAATGATTATGTTTTTGTGTTTAAATTAGTGTTTGTGCCAAGTAAAACCTTTGGGATGACTCACAAGATGAGTAGAATCGATGCTGAAACAAAACAGAAACTTTTAACTCCGGTACAGGAATTTTCATTTTTTTACTGGAGCGTGATAATGATCTGAAATTTTTACACAGTGTTGATATACAAATTTTCGTGGTTTATATATTTTTTCAGAATTTTTAGAGTTACATAACTATGGGTTCTCTACAGATTTCTACATACTGTTCTGTTTTAGACAGATTCTGTTTTTGCTTGCATAGTTGCTTGGTTTTATTATGCTATGGATTGTATCGGGGGGTATAAGCCATGGAGAAGTTAGAATACAGTACCTATTATGCAATTATGAAATAAGAATCAATTTATAACAGTACCTAAAGTATGCAATATGTTTCTTATACTAACGGATCTCACAAAGTTTTGTTGAGTTTTGTGTGATTGAAGTTTTCAAGTTTTGGGTGTTATCGCGATGGACAATGGAATAAGGAGTAGCAAGAGCCTAAGTTTGGGGATGCCCAAGGCACCCCAAGGTAATATTCTAAGGAAGACTCAAGCGTCTAATCTTGGGGATGCCCAGGAAGGCATCCCCTCATTCGTCTCAATCCATCGGTATGTCACTTGAAGCTATATTTTTATTCGTTACATGATATGAGTTTTGCTTGGAGCGTCGTTTGTTTTTGTTTGCTTTTACTTTCAGTTTACCATAATAATTTTTTTCTGGACATACCTATTTAAGAGAGACACACCTTCATCATAATTTGTTAGAATACTTTATGTGCTTCACTTATATCTTTTGAGCTTAGCAGTTGCTCTAGTACTTCACTTATATCTTTTTTAGCACGGTGGCGTGTATATTTTATAGAAATAATTTCACTCTCGTTCTTCACTTATATTTGTTTGAGAGTTAATGAATAGTGACGGTAATTTTCATGGGTCATAATACTAGTTCAAAAATATTAGGTATTCAATGAGTGATAATCAAAACCATCATGTAGCACATATAGAGAAATTGTGGGTTAATGATATTGATGTGGTAATATGAAAAAGGTGTGAGTCCGTAATTATGATCCGTAGAAGTATCGATATTAAGAAAGTTTAACTTTTTGTTCATCTAAAAATGAAAGAGGCGTGGTGATGATGTGTGAGCATTTCTATTCCTCGTTGAAATCCTAGTGTTGCTTCGGGTCGGAAGCGCGGGATGGTTCACTCCTACCAACCTCTTCCCTCGGGCATGCGAGTAGTACTTTGATCTATGATAAAACTAATAAAACTTTGCAATAAGTGTATGAGTTCTTTATGACTAATGTGAAACCATGGACATACGCAATCTCACCTTCTCATATTTGCTAGCCTCTTCGGTACCGAGCATAGCCCATTTTCACCTCGAGGATTGGTGCAACTTTCGTCGGTGCATCCAAACCCCGTGATATGAAACGCTCTGTTGCACATAAGCGTCATTATATCTTCCTCAAAACAGCCACCATACCTACCTATCATGTCATTTCCATAGCCATTCCGAGATATATTGCCATGCAAATTCCATCGTCACTTCACATGACTAGTTCGTTCATCATCATATTGCTTTGCATGATCATATAAAGCTGACATAGTATTTGTGGCAAAGCCACCGTTCATCATATTTTTGATACATGTCACGCTAGATCATTGCACGTCTTGGTACACTGCCAGAGGCATTCATACAGAGTCATATCTTCATACAAGTTCTCCATATCGAGCTGTAAGTAAATAAAAGTGTGATGATCATCATTATTAGAGCATTATCCCAGTGAGGAAAGAATGATGGAGACTATGATTCTCCCACAAGTCGAGATGAGACTCCGGATGAAAAATAAAGATGGGGGAGGCCAAATGAGCCCATCATCCATTCAAAAAAAGAGACAAAATGAGAGAAGGGACTTTGCTACTATATTTTTCCACACTTGTGCCTCAAAGTGGCACCATGCTCTTCATGCAGAGAGTCTCATGATATGTCATTTTCATATGCTGGTGGGAATTACATACTCATTATTATGAACTTGCCTTGTATATTCCTATGACGGGCTTCCTCAAATGCCCAAGGTCTTCATGAGCAAGCAAGTTGGATGCACACCCAATTAGCTTCAGTCGAGCTTTCATACCCTTATAGCTCTAGTGCATCATTTGCATGGCAATCCCTACTCCTCGCATTGATATCTATTGATGGGCATCTACATAGTCCATTGATATGCCGAGATGATGCGAGACTTTCTTCTCCACTTTTTACCCCTTTGATATCTACCACCATACTCTATTCCACCTAAATGCTATGTCCAATGGTTCACGCTCATGTATTGCGTGAAGAATAAAAAGTTGATGCATATTGAAAAATTACGATCCAATTGCCTGACTTGGATACAGTGGTGCTTAACATTTGTATTAATGTGGTGAAGATGGAGCCATGCCTTGCTAATATAATAAAGATGAATGGGGGGTTAACATTCCTTAAGGATCATATATTTTGAAAGATTGATGATTTTGTTTCTTACACTTTGAATATTGCTATGTTAATATTTGTTGATTCATCTATTCTCAATGAACATACATGCATAAGATTACATAATGGATAGCATGTCACATCAAAAATTCTATTTTTATCATTTACCTACTCGAGGACGAGCAGGAATTAAGCTTGGGGATGCTTGATACGTCTCCAACGTATCTATAATTTTTTATTGTTACATATCGATACGTTGGCGACGTATGAGCATCCCCAAGATTAATTCCTACTCGTCCTTGAGTAGGTAAATGATAAAAGAAATAATTTACGAAGTGTGAATGCTAGCATAGTGAATAGTTTTGATCATTGATAATTTCAGTCACTTTTCTAGCATCATAACGAGCAGCTTTTTCTCCTAAAAATTATCATGCTGATATATTATCATTCTAGGATACTTTTTGGGTCTTTATTTACCAATTTATAATATTTTTGAGCACTAACCTATTGACCCAGTGCCTAGTGCCAGTTGCTGTTTTCTGCGTGTTTTTTACTTTTCAGGTTTACATTACCAAACGAAGTCCAATTGCCACGAAACTTTTTGATGATTTTTTCTGGACCAAAAGAAGACCTGGAAGCTTCGGAAGGAGGCCGGGAGCCGCATGAGGGCCGCACAAGCCAACAGGGCGCGCCCCAGGGGGGCGCCCTGATGGCTTGTGCCCCCTCGGCTGCCTCCCGACGCCTCTCTCTGGCCTATAAATTCTATTTCACCCTAAAAATAATAGAGGCAGTCTCGAAACCCTTTTTCCGCCGCCGTAAGTCTCTGTTCCGTCGCGAGGCCATCTGGAGCTCCGTTCCGGCACCCTTCCGGAGGGGGGATCGATCACGGAGGGCCCCTACATCAACCTTGCTGCCCTCATGATGATGTGTGAGTAATTCAATACAGACCTACGGGTCCATAGCTAGTACCTAGATGGCAACCTCTGTATCTCTTGATCTTCAATACAATGATCATCGCATCTTCGCTTTGATCTATCCGATGTAAACCTATTGTGCGGTGTGTTTGTTGGGATCCGATGAATTGTGGGTTTATGTTTAGATTACTCATGAAAAGTATTTGATATACCTCCGATATATATTGTCTCTTAATTGCATGATCATTATAGCTTCGTAATGCTCTCCGATTTATTGATGTGCTTTGGCCAAGTAGATTGATATTTCATCGGTGGGAGTGGTGAGTTGTGGTAGGTTCAACCTGACGAGTTTCTATATCCCAGTGACAAAGTAGGGGACAAGATGTGTCTTTGTGTTGTTGCTACTAAGGATAACACGATGGGGTTCATTCATATTGCTTGAGTTTACTTTGTCTACATCATGTCATCGTTCTCCATGCATTACTCTGTTTTACTTAATACTTGATCACCCACAAGTATAGGGGATCTATCGTAGTCCTTCGATAAGTAAGAGTGTCGAACCCAACGAGGAGCAGAAGGAAATGACAAGCAGTTTTCAGTAAGGTATTCTCTGCAAGCACTGAAATTATCGGTAACAGATAGTTTTGTGATAAGATAATTCGTAACGGGTAGCAAGTAACAAATGTAGCAAAGGTGCAGCAAGGTGGCCCAATCCTTTTTGTAGAAAAGGACAAGCCTGGACAAACTCTTATATAAAGCAAAGCGCTCCCGAGGACACATGGGAATTTCTGTCAAGCTAGTTTTCATCATGCTCATACGATTCGCGTTCGTTACTTTGATAATTTGATATGTGGGTGGACCGGTGCTTGGGTGCTGCCCTTACTTGGACAAGCCTCCCACTTATGATTAACCTCTCTCGCAAGCATCCGCAACTACGGAAGAAGAATTAAGATAAATCTAACCATAGCATGAAACATATGGATCCAAATCAGCCCCTTACGAAGCAACGCATAAACTAGGGTTTAAGCTTCTGTCACTCTAGCAACCCATCATCTACTTATTACTTCCCAATGCCTTCCCCTAGGCCCAAATAATGGTGAAGTGTCATGTAGTCGACGTTCACATAACACCACTAGAGGAAAGACAACATACATCTCATCAAAATATTGAACGAATACCAAATTCACATGATTACTTATAACAAGACTTATCCCATGTCCTCAGGAACAAACGTAACTACTCACAAAGCATATTCATGTTCATAATCAGAGGAGTACTAATTATCATTAAGGATCTGAACATATGATCTTCCACCAAGTAAACCAACTAGCATCAACTACAAGGAGTAATCAACACTACTAGCAACCCACAGGTACCAATCTAAGGTTTTGAGACAAAGATCGGGTACAAGAGATGAACTAGGGTTTGGAGAGGAGATGGTGCTGGTGAAGATGTTGATGGAGATTGACCCCCTCTCGATGAGAGGATCATTGGTGATGACTATGGCTTCGATTTCCCCCTCCGGGAGGGAAGTTTCCCGACAGAACAGCTCCGCCGGAGCCCTAGATTGCTTCTGCCCAGGTTCCGCCTCGAGACGGCGGCGCTTCATCCCGAAAGCTCTCTTATGATTTTTTCCAGGTCAAAACCCTCCATATAGCAGAAGATGGGCACCGGAGGGCTGCCAGGGGGCCCACAAGCCACAGGGGCGCGCCCTACCCCCAGGGCGCGCCCCCCAGGCTTGTGGCCTCCTGGTGGGTCCCCTCTGGTATTTCTTTCGCCCAATATTTTTTATATATTCCAAAATAATTCTCCATAACTTTTCAGGACTTTTGGAGTTGTGCAGAATAGGTCTCTCATATTTGCTCGTTTTCCAGTCCAGAATTCCAGCTGCCGGCATTCTCCCTCTTCATGTAAACCTTGTAAAATAAGAGAGAAAAGGCATAAGTATTGTACCATAATGTGTAATAACAGCCCATAATGCAATAAATATCAATATAAAAGCATGATGCAAAATGGACGTATCAACTCCCCCAAGCTTAGACCTCGCTTGTCCTCAAGCGAAAGCCGAAATTGATAAATATGTCCACATGTTTAGAGATAGAGGTGTCGATAAAATAAAATACGGACATGAGAGCATCATGATCATCTTTAGAACAGCAATACTTATTGATATATAATTTCTTATACTAGAGTAACAATTCATTCACAAGGTAAAGTATGAATCAAGAACTCTATTGAGAACCAACAAACTATGATCTCAGTCATTGAAGCAATTGCAATTTATCATAACATCGGAACGAGTCAATATAAGAGCTTGTAAAGCAAATCCACATACTCAATCATCTTTTAGTCTTCCATAATTGCTAACACTCATGCGGTACTTATGAGGTCAAAGCTTCAATTGGACACAGAGAAATATAGGGGCTTATATTTTTGCCTCCCAACTATTTACCTCAAGGGTAATGTCAACAGAAATAACTCATGATCACCCACATTCGAGTGGATATATGTATCTAGATCATTCCCCAACACATGACGCTTGCCAAGAGAGAAAGGCGAAATATAGGAAGTGGTGAAGATCACCATGACTCTTGCATAAAGGTAAGTACTAGAAAGTAAAAGTAACAGATAAGCCCTTCGCAGAGGGAAGCAGAGGTTGTCATGCGCCTTTATAGTTGGATGCACAATCTCTTAATGCAAAAGAACGTCACTTTATATTGCCGCTTGTGATAAAGAACTTTATTATGCAGTCTGTCGCTTTTATTTCTTCCATATCACAGGTTCGTATAAAGTTTATTTTCCTCACACTAATAGATCATACATATTTAGAGAGCAATTTTTATTGCTTGCACCGATGACAACTTACTTGAAGGATCTTACTCAATCCATAGGTAGGTATGGTGGACTCTCATGGCAAAACTGGGTTGAGGGTGTTTGTATGCACAAGTAGTATCTCTACTTGGTGCGGAAGTTTTGGCTGATATGGGGTGGAACTAAGCGTCACATGTTAAAGGATCTATAACCATATAACTTCTATTCGGAAATAAGCAAACATAACCCATTATGTTGTCTTCCTTGTCCAACATCAACTTCTTAGCATATAATATTTTAATGAGTGCTCACAATCATAAAAGATGTCCAAGATAATATATTTATATGTGAACCTCTCTTTCTTTATTACTTCCTTTTTATTGCAGCAATGACCAATCGCTATGTTTGTCAACTCACAACAAATTTCAATCGACATACTTCTTATATGTGAAGTCATCACTCCCCATAAGATCATCATATATACTCTTTTCTTTTATTCTATTCTTCTTTCTATTTCTTTTTCTCAAGATCATAGCAAGCAAGCAAAGCCCTCAACTCAAAACTACTTTTTATTATATAACTCTCGGACTCGCTTACATAGGAGGAACATAAAGCAAAACTCAAAACTAGATCACACTAAAAACTTTATTCTACTAGATCAAGATATAACCAAAAGGATCGAACTAAGAAAAATGATAAAAGTAAAAGATGTGATGGTTATACGATACCGGGGCACCTCCCCCAAGCTTGGCACAAGCCAAGGGGAGTGCCCATACCCATGTGTTTAGTTGTCTTTTTTCTGAGGTGGTGATGTTGGAGTTGTTGATGAGGTTGGAGGCTTGTCCTCCGTCTTCCAAGGCATAGGCTCACCATCGTAAAAAGATGAACGAGTCTCCGGGATCCTCAAATCTGCAGCCAAACTCATTCTCCTAAATCTGTATTCATACTCACAGTTTTGGTTTTGCAGGTCATAGATCTGGGCTTGGAGATGCTCGATTTTCTCGTAAAGCTTGAAGATGTCCTCCCCGATGTCCTATGCGTCCAACTTGTGCTTATGGGTAAACTCCGCGATCATCATGTGATTGGCATTGAGCCCATGTTCCACCATCCCTTGGCACTTGAAGACTTGCTGCTCCATTGCTTCGAGCCTTGTCTCCACGCTTCCAGTCTTCTTTGGCCCCTCAACATCACGGATGTGCAGCACCCCCTCACGCATCTCAATGGTTTGAGGGTGTCGCAGCACCTCCGCAAGGTAGGGGTTGATGACCTTCTCGAAGAACTTGTCCTTCGAAGCACTTGGGGACGTCATGGCGATCTAAATCTGTCCAAAAAACAACTTGAAACAAAAACATGAGATATTGTTGTGATACGAAGGTCAAAACCTTTGGGAGATTATATAATGAATTTTTACCGACCAACAGGAGTATTCTACAAGAAAACGGAGTCCGGAGGGTACACGGGGTGGCCACAAGCCACAGGGGCGCGCCTAGGGGGGTAGGGCGCGCCCCCCTGACTTGTCGCCTCCTCGTGCACTTTTCGGACTACTTTAAATTTTCCTAATTTATTAAATATTCCAAAATGGGGAAAAATTGCTATTGGAAAAGTTTTGGAGTCGGTTTGCTTACCGTACCACATACCTATTCCTTTTCGGAGTCTGAAACGTTCTGGTAGGTCTCCCTAATGTACTCCTCCGGAGTTATGGTATTGATAATATTGGTTTCAACATTTATGGGAGTACCCGAGATATAATGTTTGATTCTTTGCCCGTTTACCACCTTCGGATTTGTGCCTTCGGCGTTGTTGATCTTGATGGCACCGGAACGATATACTTCCTCGATAATGTAAGGCCCTTCCCATTTAGAGAGAAGTTTTCCTGCAAAAAATCTTAAACGGTAATTGTATAGCAAGACATGGTCACCTACATTGAATTCACGCTTTTGTATCCTTTTATCATGCCATCTCTTAACCTTTTCTTTAAACAACTTGGCATTCTCATAGGCCTGGGTTCTCCATTCATCAAGTGAGCTAATGTCAAATAACCTCTTCTCACCAGCAAGTTTGAAATCATAGTTGAGCTCTTTGATTGCCCAATAAGCTTTATGTTCTAGTTCTAGAGGTAAGTGACATGCTTTACCATAAACCATTTTATACGGAGACATACCCATAGGGTTTTTGTAAGCAGTTCTATAAGCCCATAATGCATCATCAAGTTTCTTAGACCAATTCTTTCTAGATCTATTAACAGTCTTTTGCAAGATCAATTTAATTTCTCTATTGCTTAATTCTACTTGACCACTAGACTGAGGATGATATGGAGATGCAATTCTATGATTAACATCATACTTAGCAAGCAATTTACGGAAAGCACCATGAATAAAGTGTGAACCACCATCAGTCATTAAATATCTAGGGACTCCAAATCTAGGGAAAATAACTTCTTTAAGCATTTTAATAGAAGTGTTATGATCAGCACTACTAGTTGGAATAGCTTCTACACACTTAGTAACATAATCAACGACAACTAGAATATGAGTATACCCATTGGACTTTGGAAAAGGTCCCATATAATCAAAACCCCAAACATCAAATGGTTCAATAACAAGTGAGTAATTCATAGGCATTTCCTGACGTCTACTAATATTACCAATTCTTTGATATTCATCACAAGACAAGACAAACTTACGAGCATCCTTGAAGAGAGTAGGCCAATAAAAACCAGATTGTAATACCTTGTGTGCAGTTCTATCTCCAGCGTGGTGTCCTCCGTAGGCCTCGGAGTGACACTTGTGTAGGATCTGTTCCTGTTCATGCTCAGGTACACAACGTCTAATAACACCATCTAATCCTTCTTTATAAAGGTGTGGATCATCCCAAAAGTAATGTCTTAAATCATAGAAGAACTTTTTTCTTTTGTTGGTAAGTGAAACTAGGCGGTATAAATTTAGCAACAATGTAATTAGCATAATCAGCATACCATGGAGCATTACGTGAAGCATTTATGACAGCTAATTGTTCATCAGGAAAGCTATCATCAATAGGTAGTGGGTCATCAAGAACATTTTCTAACCTAGACAAGTTGTCTGCTACGGGGTTCTTAACTCCCTTTCTATCAATAATATGCAAATCAAATTCTTGTAGAAAAAGAACCCATCTAATAAGTCTAGGTTTAGCATCTTTCTTTTCCATACGATATTTAATAGCAGCATGATCAGTGTGAACAGTTACTTTGGAATCAACAATATAAGGTCTGAACTTATCACATGCAAACACAACAGCTAAAAATTCCTTTTCAGTGGTAGCATAGTTTCTTTGAGCGCTGTCTAGAGTTTTACTAGCATAATGGATAACATTCAATTTCTTATCAACTCTTTGTCCTAGAACAGCACCAACGGCATAATCACTAGCGTCACACATGATTTCAAAGGGTAGGTTCCAATCAGGTGGTTGAACAACAAGTGCAGAAATCAAGGCTTTCTTAAGGATTTCAAATGCTTCTACACAATCATCATCAAAAACAAAAGGAATATCTTTTTGCAAGAGATTAGTGAGAGGCCAAGAAATTTTAGAGAAGTCTTTAATAAATCTCCTATAGAAACCAACATGACCAAGGAAACTTCTTATACCTCTGATATCCGTAGGACACGACATTTTTTCAATAGCATCAACTTTAGCTTTATCAACTTCAATACCTCTTTCGGAGATTTTGTGTCCCAAGACAATACCCTCATTAACCATAAAGTGGCACTTCTCCCAATTCAAGACAAGATTAGTTTCTTCACATCTCTACAAAACCCGATCAAGGTTGCTCAAGCAATCATCAAAAGAAGTTCCGTAAACGGAGAAATCATCCATGAAAACCTCAACAATCTTTTCACAAAAGTCAGAGAATATAGCAGTCATACATCTTTGAAAGGTGGCAGGTGCATTGCATAAACCAAAAGGCATACGTCTATAAGCAAAGGTACCGAAAGGACAAGTAAAAGTGGTCTTCTCTTGGTCCTCTTTTGACACAGGTATTTGAGAGAAACCATTATAACCATCTAGAAAGCAAAAGTGTGTGTGTTTGGATAGTCTTTCTAGCATTTGATCAATAAAAGGTAGAGGGTAATGATCTTTCCTAGTAGCTTTATTTAATTTCCTAAAATCAATTACCATTCTATATCCTGTAACAATTCTTTGCGGGATCAATTCATTTTTATCATTAGGAACAACGGTAATACCTCCCTTCTTAGGGACATAATGAACGGGACTAACCCATCTACTATCAGCAATAGGATAAATTATACCTGCCTCCAGAAGCTTTAATATTTCATTTCTTACCACTTCTTTCATTTTAGGATTTAACCGTCGTTGGTGATCAACAACTGGTTTAGCATCCGGCTCCATATTAATTTTATGCTGACATAGAGTGGGACTAATGCCCTTAAGATCATCAAGAGTATATCCAATAGCAGCACGGTGCTTCTTCAGAGTTTTCAATAATCTCTTTTCTTCATGCTCTAAAAGGTTAGCACTAATAATAACAGGATATATCTTCTTTTCATCAAGATAAGCATATTTCAGAGTATCCGGTAATTGTTTAAGCTCAAACACGGGATCACCCTTGGGTGGAGGAGGATCCCCAAGTATTTCAACAGGCAAGTTGTGTTTCAAAATAGGATGCTGATCAAAGAAAATCTTATCTATTTCATTCCTTTCATTCATATGCATATCGTTTTCATGGTCAAGCAAATATTGTTCTAAGGGATCAGTGGGAGGTACAACAATAGAAGCAAGATCAATAATTTCATCCTTACTAGGCAATTCTTTATCATGGGATTGTCTACGAAATTTAGAGAAATTAAACTCATGGGACACATCCCCAAAACTTACAGTAATAGTTTCTTTCTCACAATCTATCTTAGCATTAACAGTATTCAAGAAAGGCCTACCAAATATAATGGGACAAAAATCATCTTGTGGGGAACCAAGAACAAGAAAATCAGTAGGATATTTTATTTTCCCACACAAGACTTCAACATCTCTAACAATCCCAACTGGTGCTATAGTATCTCTATTAGCAAGCTTAATGGTAACATCAATATCTTCTATTTCAGCAGGTGCAATATCATTCATAATTTCTTGGTATAAAGCAAAGGGAATTGCACTCACACTAGCACCCACATCACATAAGCCATGATAACAATGATCTCCTATTTTAACAGAAACAACAGGCATGCCAACAATAGGTCTATGTTTATCTTTAGTATCAGGTCTAGCAATTCTAGCAGCTTCATCGCAGAAATGAATAACATGCCCATCAATATTATCAACCAAGAGATCTTTAACCATAGCAATACTAGGTTCAACTTTAATTTGTTCAGGGGGTGTAGGTGTTCTAACATAGCTCTTACGAACCACAGTTGAAGCTTTAGCATGTTCCTTTGTTCTAACAGGGAAAGGTGGTTTCTCAATATAAGCAGTAGGAATAACAGGATCAACATTATAAATAATAGTTTCTTCTTCAACTTTAATAGGTTCAACTACTTTCACTTCAATGGGAGGATGATATTTAAACCACTTCTCCTTAGGGAGATCAACATGAGCAGCAAATGATTCACAGAAAGAAGCTACTATCTCAGAGTCAAGTCCATATTTAGTGCTAAATTCACGAAAAGCATCGGTGTCTATAAAGGATTTAACACAATCAAACTTAAGGTTTATACCTGACTCCTTACCCTTGTCGAGTTCCCAATCTTCAGAGTTGCGTTTAATTCTTTCCAATAAATCCCATTTGAGTTCAATATCTTTCTTCATAAAGGAACCAGTACAGGAAGTATCGAGCATGGATTGATCATTACGAGAAAGCCGAGCATAAAAATTCTGAATAATAATTTCTCTTAAGAGCTCAAGATTGGGGCATGAATATAACATTGACTTAAGCCTCCCCCAACTTGAGAGACACTTTCTCCTTTACGAGGCCAAAAATTATAAATATAATTCCGATCACGATGAACCAGATGCATAGGATAAAACTTCTGATGAAATTCCAATTTCAATCGGTTGTAGTTCCATGATCCAATATCATCACATAGCCTATACCATGTCAATGCCTTCTCCTTCAAAGATAAAGGAAAGACCTCCTTCTTGACATCATCCTCGGGCAAACCTGCAAGCTTAAATAATCCACAAACTTCATCCACATAGATCAGGTGCAAATCAGGATGTAGTGTTCCATCTCCTGCATAAGGATTAGCTAGCAGTTTCTCTATCATACCCGAAGGAATTTCATAATAAATATTTTAAGTAGGTTCAGTAGGTTGAGGAGCAACTCTTTGTGCTTCCGGTCGAGGTGAAGATACCCCGAACAAGCCCCTCAAAGGATTATTTTCCATAGTAACAAGTGACAGTAAATTTCAGCACACTATATAAATTTTACCTTACCAAATTCCACTCACCAAAGGCGCTTCACTCCCTGGAAACGACGCCAGAAAAGAGTCTTGATGACCCACAAGTATAGGGGATCTATCGTAGTCCTTTCGATAAGTAAGAGTGTCGAACCCAACGAGGAGCAGAAGGAAATGACAAGCAGTTTTCAGTAAGGTATTCTCTGCAAGCACTGAAATTATCGGTAACAGATAGTTTTGTGATAAGATAATTCATAACGGGTAGCAAGTAATAAATGTAGCAAAGGTGCATCAAGGTGGCCCAATCCTTTTTGTAGCAAAGGACAAGCCTGGACAAACTCTTATATAAAGCAAAGCGCTCCCGAGGACACATGGGAATTTCTGTCAAGCTAGTTTTCATCATGCTCATACGATTCGCGTTCGTTACTTTGATAATTTGATATGTGGGTGGACCGGTGCTTGGGTGCTGCCCTTACTTGGACAAGCCTCCCACTTATGATTAACCTCTCTCGCAAGCATCCGCAACTACGAAAGAAGAATTAAGATAAATCTAACCATAGCATGAAACATATGGATCCAAATCAGCCCCTTACGAAGCAACGCATAAACTAGGGTTTAAGCTTCTGTCACTCTAGCAACCCATCATCTACTTATTACTTCCCAATGCCTTCCCCTAGGCCCAAATAATGGTGAAGTGTCATGTAGTCGACGTTCACATAACACCACTAGAGGAAAGACAACATACATCTCATCAAAATATCAAACGAATACCAAATTCACATGATTACTTATAACAAGACTTATCCCATGTCCTCAGGAACAAACGTAACTACTCACAAAGCATATTCATGTTCATAATCAGAGGAGTACTAATTATCATTAAGGATCTGAACATATGATCTTCCACCAAGTAAACCAACTAGCATCAACTACAAGGAGTAATCAACACTACTAGCAACCCACAGGTACCAATCTGAGGTTTTGAGACAAAGATCGGATACAAGAGATGAACTAGGGTTTGGAGAGGAGATGGTGCTGGTGAAGATGTTGATGGAGATCGACCCCCTCTCGATGAGAGGATCGTTGGTGATGACGATGGCTTCGATTTCCCCCTCCGGGAGGGAAGTTTCCCGGCAGAACAGCTCCGCCGGAGCCCTAGATTGCTTCTGCCCAGGTTCCGCCTCGAGACGGCGGCGCTTCATCCCGAAAGCTCTCTTATGATTTTTTTCAGGTCAAAACCCTCCATATAGCAGAAGATGGGCACCGGAGGGCTGCCAGGGGGCCCACAAGCCACAGGGGCGCGCCCTACCCCCCAGGGCGCGCCCCCCAGGCTTGTGGCCTCCTGGTGGGTCCCCTCTGGTATTTCTTTCGCCCAATATTTTTTATATATTCCAAAATAATTCTCCGTAACTTTTCAGGACTTTTGGAGTTGTGCAGAATAGGTCTCTCATATTTGCTCCTTTTCCAGTCCAGAATTCCAGCTGCCGACATTCTCCCTCTTCATGTAAACCTTGTAAAATAAGAGAGAAAAGGCATAAGTATTGTACCATAATGTGTAATAACAGCCCATTATGCAATAAATATCAATATAAAAGCATGATGCAAAATGGACGTATCAATACTCTAGATGCATGTTGGATAGCGGTCGATGAGTGGAGTAATAGTAATAGGTGCAGGCATGAGTCAACTTATTTGTTTATGGATGTGATGCCTATATACACATGATCATTGCCGTGAAAATCGCATAACTATCCGCTTTTCTATCAATTGCCTAATAGTAATTTGTTACCCATCGTATGCTGCCTAGACAAGAGATGCCGCTAGGGAAAACTATGGCCCCCGGGTCTATTCACTTATATATTTACAATTGCTACTATTACCTCGCTGCCTTTATTTACTTTTATTTTATTTTGTAATTTACATTTATCAACAATTATCTACACAACTCATTTGCTTGCAAATAACGAGATCAAGGGGATTGACAACCCTCTTGCCCGCGTTGGGTGCAAGTTGTTTGTTTATTTGTGTGCAACCGCTAAAGACGGTTGAGGATTGATATTCCTATTGGTTCGATAAACCTTGGTTTCATAACTGAGGCAAATACTTATCCACTTTGTGCCGCAATAACCCGTTCCTCTTCACGGAAAACCCAATGCAGATCACAAGTATCAACAGTCTTGGTTACAATGATGAGGGCCAGGAGACTTGTCTCGGACTTCGCCTTCACATGGCCATCACTGCTACTCACAAGTCCTCTCTCCTCCCATACTCCAGGATCAAGAAGACTGCTAATGGTGAGGTGACTGAGTTGGTTCCCTGTCTGGATATCATGCATCGTATCTTCAAGCACACTCTTTTCCCTCGTGTGGGTAACTTGGATCAGGTTCATTCGTATCTGGTGGATATGCTTCTTATGTGTCAGAAGCAGAAGAACAAGACTTGCACTCTGGATGTATCCAATGTTATGTGGAATGAGCTTCACGCGACCGTGTATGACCGCAAGTGCCCCATCTATGGCCCCTATCTGATGAAGCTCATTGAGGACACTTGGCATCTCAGTACCCAGATGAGCATTTCATTATTGGTGATCTAACGGTCCATGAGTTTGTCAAGATGAGGCAGAAGGAGCAGTGGGGAGCTCCTCCGGAAGCTCTTGAGGTTGAGCTCCCACCGGTGGACTCAGACGACTCTGCTGAGCCAGATTATATGCCACCCACTGAGCAGCCATCTTGGGCTGTCAAGCTCAAGAAGAACGTGAAGAAGTTATTCTATTTCCAGGCTGACACTCACGAGAAGATGTGCAAGGCCTATGTTCAAGAGAAGGTGGCTCGTCAGCGTTAGCTACTCATGATGAGGAAGATGGGTCTCTGTGTGGACAACGGGTCTGAAAAGAAGATCAAAACCAAGGAGGAGTGGATCTTCAAGAACAACACATGGACTGACTCTTATGACTCTGCTGGGGTCACCTCTGCTCGCCGTGCTACTGCTGATGAGGATGAGGAGATCGTTGAGGAGGATCCTTCTGCTGCTGATGATGATGAGCAGGAGTCAAAGCCTCAAAGGAGTCAATGGACGAGGACTCAGAGTGATACTACCACCTCGGGACGTAGTTGTTGCTTTCTACCTTTTTGGCATCTCGATTCCAAAGGTGGAGAGAGTTTAGGACCAGGGATTTTCTTAGGGTTGTTGCCGAGTCACAAGCTCGTTTTTCTCGCCGTCTTTTATTGCTCGTGAACTCTTTCTCCTATTTGCTTTCGTGTGTGAGACTTGAACCTATATGTATGGTGTGAGACATATGTATCCCTTGCTATCTAATTATGTCTTATTGTGTTTATCTTTGTATGCGATGCCATGCTTAATCTTGCTAGTTACTTTTTGCTCACATACGTTACTTGCATCTATTCTCTTTTCTCTTATCTAGTTGACTACAAGTGTTTCCTAGTTTATAAAATATAGGGGGGGGGTGTTGATCCTAGTGTGTGTGTCTTGCATTCCAAAAGCACACTAAAATGATGCACACATCTAGGGGGAGCCCGTCTATATTTTATGAACGATGGGGTTTGCCTATTATTATTTTCCATATTTTGTGCAAATCCCATGTTGTCATCAATCCACCAAAAAGGGGGAGATTGTTAGGGCATGTTTCTTCCCCTGTGGTTTTGGTGATTGATGACAAGGTGTTTGATGCTTGTGATCTTCGTTGGGTTATCCGTGAAGAGGAACAGGTGATGCAGCACAATGCAGGTAAGTATTTCCCTTAGTTAAGAACCAAGGTTTATCGAACCAATAGGAATATCGGTCATCAACCGTCTTCAGCGGCTACACACAAAAGAGCACACACTTGCACCCAACGCGGGAAGAGGGTTGTCAATCCCCTTGATCTCGTTATTTGCAAGTAAGTGAGATGTGTAGATAATTGTAGATAATTGTAAGTTGCAAAATAAAATAAAATAAAATAAAAATAATGGCAGCAAGGTATTGGAAGCGTTTGTAAACTTATAAGTGGATAGACCCGGGGGCCATAGTTTTCTCTAGTGGCATCTCTCATGTAGTAGGCATTCGGTGGGTAAACAAATTACTGTTTGGCAATTGATAGAAGAGCGGATAGTTATGCAATCTTTATTCACGGCAATGATCATGTATATATAGGCATCACGTCCATAAGCAAATAGGCCGACTCCTGCCTGCACCTATTAGTATTACTCCACCCATCGACCGCTATCCAACATGCATCTAGAGTATTAAGTAAAACAGAGTAATGCTTGGAGAATGATGACATGATGTATACAAAGAGAATGCAATTAATATGAACTAACCCCATCGTTTTATCCTTAGTGTCAGCAGTACAAAGACGTGTCTTGTCCCTTTCTGTCACTGGGATATAGAGCACCGCCAGATTGCACCCACTACAACACACCCCTCTCACTGTAGAAATATCAATCTAGTTGGCCAAACTATCTCAATAGATCAGAGAGATTTACGAAGCTATAATGATCATGCAAATAAGAATCATAATATTCAAAGGTGACTCAAATACTTTTCATGAATAATCTGAACATAAACCCACAATTCATCGAATCCCAACAAACACACCGCACAAAAGGATTACATCGAATATATCAAAGTGAAGATGCGATGATCATTGTATTGAAGATCAAGAGAGAGAGAGAGAGCCATCTAGATACTAACTACGGACCCGTAGGTCTGTGGTGAACTACTCACAACTCATCATGGAGGCAGCAAGGATGATGTAGAGCCCCTCCGTGATCGATTCCCCCTTCGACAGATCGCCAGAAAAGGTCGCCAGATGGGTACGTGGTGGAACAGAGACTTGCGGTGGTGGAAAAAGTGTTTCGGGAGCTCTCTTAGGGTTTTTGGAATATTTGAGAATTTATAGGTCAGAGAGGGGCACGAGAGGGCAGCCGAGGGAGCTACGACCCAACAGGGCGCGGCCTGGCCCTCTGGCGCGCCCTGTTGGCTTGTGGTTCCCTCGTGCAGCCTCTCGTCTCCTCTCAAAGCTTCTAGGTCTTCTTTTGGTCCAGAAAAAATCATATTAAAGTTTTGTGGCATTTGGACTTCGTTTGGTATGGTAAACCTGAAAAGCAAAAAACATGCAGAAAACAACAACTGGCACTGGGCACTAGGTCAATAGGTTAGTACTAAAAAATAATATTAATTGGTAAATAAACACCCAAAAAGTATCCTAGAATGATAATATAATAGCATGGAACAATGAAAAATTATAGATACGTTGGAGACGTATCAATGTTTTGCAGACTAACCGTGTGCCCTGAGTATTTCACATATTTGATCAGATGGGCACGAGAGGGTTTATTCTCCCGCGGTGATATGGTGTGAAGACGGATTTGTTCTGATGATTCTTTTTTCCGTGGTATCTGAGTCGTAGGACATCTGTACTATTAAGAGGGGGTCTGCATCTGAGAAGTAGGTTGGAATCAACACATACACATTTAATTTGCCCCACCTTCTCTTCCGGCAACATGGAGATTGATAACCCACAAGTATAGGGGATTACAACAGTCTTCGTGGGTAGTATTACACCCTGATTTATTGATTCGACACAATGGGAGCCAAAGAATATTTATCGGCCTTAGCAATTGAGTTATCAATTCAACCACACTTGGGATATCTCTCCGCAACAAAGATTTAGTAGCATGACAAGTAATAGTTGTAACAGTAATTGTGACAGCAGCAATTTTGTAGCAGTTGTGACAGTAGCAGCAGCAGTAGTAACTTAACAAGATTCAGTATATGTAAAGCGTAGGCACGTGGACTGGTGATGGATAATGATTTAGATGACATCAATCATGTAACAGTTACACACTAGGGCGACACAGAACTAGCTCCAATTCATCAATGTAATGTAGGCATGTATTCCGTATATAATCATACGTGCTTGCGATAAGAACTTTTATGACATCTTTTGTCCTACCCTCCCGTGGCAGCGGGTCCTAATGAAAACTAAGGGATATTAAGGCCTCCTCTTAATAGAGAACCGGAACAGAGCATTAACACATGGTGAATACAGGAACTCCTCAAACTACGGCAATCACCAGAAAGAATCCCAATTATTGTCACCTTGGGGTATGCGGATCATGACACGTAATAAGTGCATAAAACTTGCAAGATAAGATCCAAATCACTCTTATATTCATGAAAACATAATAGGTTCAGATATGAAATCATGGCACTCGGGCCCTAGTGACAAGCATTAAGCATAGCAAAGTCATAGCAACATCAATCTCAGAACATAGTGGATACTAGGGATCAAGCCCTATCAAATTAACTCGATTACATGATCAATTTCATCCAATCCCATCATCGTCTAGCAAGCCTACAAAGGAATTACTCACTCCTGGTGGTGAGCATGATGGCGGTGTTGATGAAGTAGGGTTGGCGATGACGACGGCGACGAATCCTCCTCTCTGGAGCCCCAAACGGACTCCAGATCAGCCCTCCCGAGGAAGAACAGGAGGTGGCGGCGGCTTCATCTCGTAAAACGCGATGAAATCTTCTCTCCATTTTTCTCTCTGAAGATGTGAATTTATAGGACTAGAATTAGGGTCGGGGGAGCCACGTGGCCCCACAAGCTAACAAGGCGCGCTCAGGGGGGTGGGCATGCCCTATTGGCTTGTGGCCCATAGGCAGCCCCCCTCCGGTGGTTATTCACTCCATAATTCATTATATATTCCAGAATTAATTCACAAAAAGTTTCATCCAATTCCGGGAACTTTTATTTCTGCACAAAAATAACACCAAGGTAGTTCTGCTGAAAACAGCGCCAGTCCGGGTTAGTTTCATTCAAATCATGCAAATTAAAGTCCAAAACAAGAGAAAAAGTGTTTGGAAAAGTAGATACGTTTGAGACGTATCAGAGATCCCCACTGTTATTTGCTAGAGGCTCGTGGCGGCTCCTAAGCGGTAGTACCGCTGGAGCGGCAGTACCACGGGTGGGAGCGGTAGTACCACTTTGGCGGCACTACAAACCCCTTATGCCGTGGACTGCTCCGCTGGTTGTGGACGGATTTTTTGCATGCACGATAGTGGAGGCGGTAGTAGAAGGCTGGTCCTCCGCTTCAAGTGGTAGTACCGTTCCCTAGGGAGCGGTAGTGCCGCTTCTACTACAGCAGTAGTACCGCCCAGTGCGGTACTACCGGTCGCCCTACCGCATTGCCTAGTCTCGCCCCCACCAAGCAGTAGTAGAGCGGCAGTAGGAGCGGTAGTACTGCTTATAACCCCTCGCCGCGGTACTACCGCTTAAAGTCCTGCATTGCCTATAGAAGCGGTAGTACCGCTCATCAGAGTGTTAGTACCGCTTGTGTGTTTGTGCATGCGAATAACGGTTGCATTGTTGGAACACGCGATACGCTACGCTAGCGCCAAATAAATGTTTTCTACCACACACCCAAGAACATGCTGCTGGAAATAGATCACGTGATCGGGTTTACCACTAGACGCGCAGTCACCGCAGCGGAAGTAGGGTTGGTGATGCGTGTAGTCGATTAGCCGATTCGTCTCCTCCTCCTGTAGCCGATCTCCCACGAGCAGCGATCTCTCACGAACAGCTCCTCGTGGATCCCTCGAACGGTTCATCATGGATCCCTCGAACGGTTCGTCCAAGCATCGCAGATGCGATGCCTCCAAGGTATCCACACGTACGGGGGCAGAGTCGGGCGGCGGACTGCTAGGTCCGATCGCACGGCATGGTGGCGTGGGGAGTGGCGGTGGCTGTCGACGGGAGGAAAAAGGTCAACCCTGAAAGGTGCTCCCACTCCCCTTTATATAGACCTCCGAGGTGGGCTCAACACTTGAGGCCCACGACGAGTCTAGTTCCATTTTCCATTCGGATCCAATCCGAATGGGCTGCAATCCCTTCAGTGTGCGACCCTATAGGTTCACGTACACATGGACACGACCCGAGTCAATAGTCGGTAGCGGCTCCTAGCAGAACGTGCCAACTCCCATCTTGGGTAACCATGTCTCGCGGCATGTCTCACGACTCACCCGAAAGCTACCTTTATAACTACCCAGTTACGGAGTAGCGTTTGATAGACCCTAAGTAAGTCGATCCTCATCCCGAGAACATGCGATGACCTCAGGTCTAGGACATGGCATATACATTGTACTTGAGACTAACATATGACATTATCTCACTGTGTCTCAAAGTGGGTCTGTCCGACTCGGTGATCTCAATCCCCGAGTCCATACTATCAGTTTAGCATCTCTATGCACATGACTTGTGAAACGTAGTCATCAACCGAATCGTATACTAGTAAAGGATATGTGTCCGCATAACCTTAACAACTAGGGACTATTAGAACAATCATCATACTATATATAGTCTCACAAATAAGTCACATACTTATTGATACATATCGCTGATGATGTTCAAGGAAAATAAAAAATACTCATGAATACATAGGAAATGAAATCATCACATGATTGCCTCTAGGGCATATATCCAACAGTCTCCCACTTGCACTAGAGTCAATCATCTAGGCATCGTATGCCCATGGACCTCATGTGCATCTCATGCTTCGACCGCAGGAGAGGCTTCGTTAATGGATCAACAACATTTGCATCCGTGTGTATCTTGCATATGTTTACATCGCCTCTCTCGACAATGTCGCGAATGAGGTTAAAACGCTTGAGTATGTGTTGGGTTTTATGATGGTTCCATGGTTCCTTGACTTGTGCAATAGCACCACTATTATCACAATAGAGGTTCAACGGATTGGACGAGTCCTGAACCACTCCAAGATCAGAAATAAAATTCTTCAGCCAAACAACTTCTTTTGCGGCTTCAGAAGCCGCAATGTACTCAGCCTCCATTGTAGAATCAACTATCGTATCTTGCTTGGCACTCGTCCAGCTCACTGCTCCTCCGTTCAGAATGAACACAAACCTAGATTGCGATCAACTATCATCCCTATCGGTTTGGAAACTAGCGTCAGTGTAACTCTTTACAATGAGCTCATCCTCACTTCCATAAACCAGGAACATATCCTTTGTCCTTCTAAAGTATTTAAGGATATTGTTTACCGCTGTCCAGTGACTCTCACCTGGATCAGCCTGGTATCTGCCTACTACGCTTAGAGCAAAGCTAACATCGGGATGAGTACATACCATAGCATACATGATGGACCCGACAACCGAAGCATACGGAATCCCATCCATGCGTCTTTGCTCATCAGGAGTCGAAGGACTCTGAGTCTTGCTAAGACTAATGCCATGTGACATGGGCAAGAACCCTTTCTTGGCATCTTGCATGTTGAACCGCTTCAACACCTTGTCTATATATGTATTTTGGCTTAACCCAATAAGTCTTCTCGATCTATCTCTATAGATCTTGATTTCCAGAATATAAGCTGCTTCTCCCAAGTCTTTCATCGAAAAACTATTTTTCAATGAGTCCTTGACAGATTCAAGCATTTGAATATCATTTCCAATCAACAATATGTCATCCACATACAGGATCAGAAATGCAACTGAGCTCCCACTGACCTTCTTGAATACACAATGATCATAGTCGTTCTTGCTGAAGCCAAACTCTTTGACCGCTTCATTAAAATGAATGTTCCAATTCCGAGATGCTTGCCTCAAGCCATAAATGGATCTCTGAAGCTTGCATACCATGCCAGCATTCTTTGGATCTACAAAACCCTCGGGCTGTGTCATATACACGTCTTCAGTTAAATTTCCATTAAGGAAAGCCGTTTTGACATCCATCTGCCATATCTCATAGTCGAAATATGTAGCTATAGCAAGAATGATCCGAATTGATTTAGGCATCGCTACCGGTGAATAAGTCTCACCGTAGTCAACTCCTTGAACTTGTCGATAACCTTTAGCGACAAGTCGAGCCTTATGGACTGTAACATTTCCATCCATATCAGTTTTCTTCTTAAAGATCTATTTGCACTCAATGGCTCGAACGCCATCTGCGGATCAACCAAGTTTCAAACCTGATTGTCATCCATGGACTTTAATTCGGATCTCATGGCCTCAAGCCATAACTCGGAATCAGGGCTCACCATCGCTTCCGCATACATGGTCGGTTTGTTGTTCTCCAAGAACAACACATTGCAGTCGTGCATATTGCGCAACCTTTCTGACCTACGTGGAACCGGCGCCGATTCCACTATGGTTCCCTGACTAACTCTGGCATGATTGAATCACCTGTCGGAACTTCCCCGTGTGGCTCTCGAATTTCTTCGAGTCGGACCGACCTCCCACTAGCCTTCCGATTGAGAAACTCTTTCTCAAGGAAAACTCCATGTCGAGCGACAAACACTTTGCCCTCTTCACGGTTGTAAAAGTAATATCCCAAGGTTTCCCTAGGATATCCCACGAATATGCACTTGTCCGACTTGGGTGTGAGCTTGTCCGACTGGAGTCGCTTGACATATGCTTCACAACCCCAAATCTTTAGAAAAGACAAGCTATGACTCTTTGCAGTCCATATCTCATACGGTGTCTTATCTATGGACTTTGATGGTACCCTGTTTAGTGTGAGAGCTGCGGTTTCTAGAGCGTATCCCCAAAATGACAAGGGTAAATCCGACTGACTCATCATCGATCGGACCATGTCTAACAGAGTCTGATTCCTCCGTTCCGACACACCATTTCTCTGTGGCGTACCTGGAGGAGTAAGTTGTGGAACTATTCCAGGGTTCTTCAGATGATCATCAAACTCCTGGCTCATATACTCACCGCCACGATCAGATCGTAGAAGCTTGATTATCTTGCCGAGTTGATTTTCCACTTCATTCTGAAACTCCTTGAACTTTTTCAAAAGTTTCTGACTTGTGCCTCATCAAGTAGAGATATCCATATCTACTAAAGTCGTCGGTAAAAGTCACGAAGTATTGGAAACCACCTCTAGCTGTCGTGCTCATTGGTCCACATACATTACTATGTATAAGTTCCAATAGCTCAGATGCCCACTCACCACTCTTTGCAAAAGGAGTCTTAGTCATCTTGCTGAGTAGGCAGGACTCACATGTCTCAAATGATTCAAAATCAAATGAAGTTAGAATTCCATCATCATGGAGCTTCTTCATGCGCTTTTGACTAATGTGTCCTAGTCGACAATGACAGATGTAAGTCGGACTTATCTCGTTAGGCTTATGCCTCTTGACATTTATGTTATAGACCGATTCACCTTCAAGATCTAATATAAATAACCCATTCACAACAGGCGCGAAGCCATAAAACATTTCATTCAAGTAAATAGAACAACCATTGTCCTTAATATTGAATTCATAACCTTGCCTCATCAAACATGAGTTCGAAATAATGTTTCGACTTAATGCAGGAACATAATAACAATTATCAAGTTCCATTACAAATCATGAAGGTAAATTAAGTTGCATGGTGCCGACGGCTAATGCAGCAACTCTTGCTTTATTCCCAACGCGTATGTCAACTTCTCCTCTTGCAACATTCCTAGTCCTTCTTAGCCCCTGCATCGAGTTGCATATGTGATATCATATACCCAAGAGCTACTAGAAATATCAGCAAGCAAAATGTCTATAACATATACAACAAGTGTACCTAAAGAAGAAGTCACACTTCCAGTCTTCTTGCCTATCTGGGCAAGCCACTTGGTGCAGTTCCTCTTCCAGTGACCGGTTTCCTTGCAGTGAAAGCAAACGGTCCCCGTGTTTGGTCCGGACTTGGGCGCGGCGGCGACAGTAGGAGTTGCCTCCTTGCCCTTTGCCTTAGTCTTTTTCTTGGACCAGCTCTTCTTGAACTTTGTCGTGCTCTGCACCATCAACACTTGATGCGTGCCTTTCTTAATATCCTGCTCTTCCACTTTTAGCATCCCATGCAATTCATTGAGCTTCTTTTCCATGCCGTGCATATGGAAGTTCGATATGAATACCCCATAGCTAGTCGGAAGAGAGGCCAGAATTGTATCCGTGGACAATTCGTCCCCAAGTGGGAAGCCTAACCGATCCAAAGCTTGCATGTATCCGATCATCTTGATCACATGCGGGCTCAGTGGATCATCCTCTTTTAGCTTACAATCCATCAAGGATCGCCAAACATTGAACCTTTCGGTCCTGCCTGCATCTGAAACATGCTCTTGAGGTTCTCGATCATATCGAAAGCCTCAATGTTTTTGAAATGCTGCTGCAGATCGGGCTCCATAGAAGCCAGCATGAGACAGCTGATCTCGTTTGACTCATCAACGAGTTTCTGGTGTTCATTCCTGGCCGTGGCATTAGCATTCTCGGCAGGTTCCTCTAGAAGGGGTTCGTCTAGAACATGTTCCTTTTTATCATGCCTGAGAACAATTCTCAGATTTCTATACCAGGTGGTAAAGTTTGTTCCATTCAGTTTATCCTTTTCTAGGATTGATTTCAACGAAAAACTGGGTTGAGCAGGTGGTGCCATTGATCTACAACAGAAATATGCAAAACACTAAGACATGTATTCATAAAGAGTAATTCAAATTAAACATTTTAATAAGAACATTACTCCCACTAAAATCAACATCCCTCCGTTGATTCTTAGCGATTCAAGATCCAAGATCCACATGTCAACTAGTGAGCTTTTGCATCACCGCTAGAAGACTAGATCACTCGGTAAGCAACACTTGCTAATCGTATCTCTATACGACTCTTGTTTGTTGGGGACATCTCATGCCACGCCAACTCTTATGCCTCGAGGACCAAAACTGTTTTGATAGCCACGACAAGTTGGCCAATGCTTCGCTCGTAAGTGTCCGACACAAACACACCACGTTAAGGAGAATTAGCAACACCCTAATTTTCTAGGCCCACCACTAAAAATACTTAACATGTGATGGTGCAGCAATTGGGGAGGCAATTTTACTTGACATTCTTTGAGGGGTCACCCTAGTTAAAACATCTATCATGCAAAAGAAGGGCGCATAAAAGGGATAAACTTTCACATGCAGTATATATATGTGTGATATGGTATAGCCCACTAGTGTAGCCGCGCGCTATACAAACGGTTTTTAACCCCTTTCCGTGACGTAGTTTGAAACCGTCGCCTTGCATGTGTGGGCGATGGGGGGGGGCTATCCCACACGACAGACAAAACTCGTCGGCGATGCCTGCACCCGGTCACACACGATGGGCAAAAATATATCGTTTGCGATTCGAAGGGCCATCACAAACAGACATATTGGCGAAGACGTGTGAGATGAGCTTATCGTCCCACACAGGGAATCCCAAGGTTACGTCTCCGTTCGTATTGCAGATCACACACAATTTTCTGCATAACATCGTTTGTCATAGGGTTGGTCACCACACACGATAATTATAATTCTATCGTTTGCGTTATTCAAAACATCACTCACGGTGTCTAGATGAAACTGTTTGGCATTGGGCTACCCATCACACACACATGCTTAAGAAAACGTTTGTGATTGGGTGTCCTAACGCACACAGTTGTCGAGCAGAATTCGTGTGTGATTCCTCACTGATCCAACATGCCAACTTTGTAGAAACCGTGTGGGTTTGTTATGGTCATCGCCCATGGTGTAGTCCTAGAAACCGTCTGGAATGGGAACCCCCATAATAAGCCTGATTGCTCTATTATTTATAATCGATTTAGTAATCAAATTAACATTTCATA
Source organism: Elymus sibiricus (assembly GCA_039707655.1). Classification (NCBI taxonomy): domain Eukaryota; kingdom Viridiplantae; phylum Streptophyta; class Magnoliopsida; order Poales; family Poaceae; genus Elymus; species Elymus sibiricus. Next base: position 311,330,313 of record CM077671.1, read on the forward strand.
TCAAGCACAAAATATATTTCTTATTCGTAGTACGACAACCAGGATTTCATTATGGAATTACATCAGGGTACAACATCATATAGTCATATACTGCCTAGCTACCCAAATGCAACATCTAACACCTTTGGAAATTAAATATCATCATAGACGGTAAATAGACAGATGAGTCTCATCTAGAAAACTGTTAAAGCAGAAGGCAAATATTGAGCCTTCAATGATGTTGAAGGTCCTCGCAACTTTAGGCCAGTGCCTGTGGATGATTGCCCGCCCATCCTTCGTCCTCTTGAGGAAGACTTCAAGATTATACCGTGGGTGCTGTATGAATACCTTCCTCGCGTCTTGATCATACAGGTGGTTGGAGACGTAATCATTGATGAACTTCCTTGAGAAGGATTGAAAACAAACATACGCATAAATATTTTTTCTAAAATTTGAAATGGCGCAAAGGGAAAAGGACAAGGTGAAAGAGAAGGTACCATCCTATAGTTGACTGATGTCTTCTTCATTGTGCAGACAAACATCTTGTTGTTTTTCGTAGCTAGTTTCTTTATCTTAACAATCTTTCCGAGTTTCTTGATTTGACTGATATTGAAGGACACCTCATTTCCCCACATGCAAAAAGGGTCGAACAGTGGATCTAAACCTCTTACAGCAGGACCTACATGTGCAAGAACAAATTATTAAAAACATTAATATTACAATGGTTTCTGCAAATTGCACAATATTGTGCTATTAGCCAAACGACCATGGATGTGCAAACCTCGATGGTAAACTTCAGTGTCCTCCATTGTTTGCCCCTGCAACATATTTAAGACAAATATTGATCAGGTTACAAGTGATATTTGGCATACTATCAGTGAAATATATTAATGGAAAATAAACACATTGCGGATCCAATAGATTAGTTCGAGCCACATGGAAAAGCCAGTTATCTAAACCAAGCGTGCTACGAACTAGGAAATATAGCAATTCTATATGTTTCACATGTATTTAGTACATCTAAATTCGATTTATTCGTCACATGCATAACAATACAAAATTGTACCAACAACAATCGTACATCACATTTCAGAATTGAATTAAATAGTTAAATGATCACCACAACAAATGAACAAAATAGTTAACTAAGCACCACATTGCACAATAGAACATACTAGAAGGCCAGGTTGAAGTAGCATTACATTGGACATTTCACTAGAATTTCTAAATGAAAGGTAGTAGCGGCACACGCAACAGGTAAACGAAACATGCTTAACCGGCGTAGCTAGGTGAACATAGGTCCTTAGTGATAAAGCTAAGAAAAACAAGCTATTCCTCATCATCGGAGATATCGATGATGATAGGCTCCTTCAACTTGGAAGAGGATGAGGCCTCCACACCATGGGTGCACCCCTCGTAGTGGTGAGTGTCCTGATCCTGCCCCGGCACCAACATGCCGGCTCTGGAGTTGAGGTAAGCACGGGCACGCTGAGAAAACACATCGAAGTCTTCGTCGAACGCATCGGTGGTGCCCTCGAGAAAAGACCACGAGCTGTCGTTTATAGCAACCAACCGCGTGGCGGCGTCAACGCGCGAGGCGTCGATGGTGGCCTCGACGGCGAGGTGCTCCTCCAAGATCTGTGGGTCGACACGCATGGAAGCCATAGCTGCCTCATCTGCGCGTGGAGACGCGATTTGCTTCTCCGCAGCCAAATGCTCTTTGAGATCCTGGCTATACTGCGTGCACCATGGCTTTCGGAGGCGATTATTTGGAGGATGGGGCGGTGATTTGGGTGGAAGGTGTCACGCCGGTCGGGCCATGTGGGATGGAGGAGGAGGGGGTGAGGGGGTATTGGGGAGCTGTGGATTACCTGACTAGATGGAGGAGGCCGAGAAGCAGTAAGGAGCATCGCCGGCCAGGAGGCGATGCTGCAAGCAAGCAGTGAAGGTTTGAACTAGGAAAGGTAGAGGAAAAGGGGGAAATGTGGCTTTTGATTCGTATCGGGGGGCGAGGGAGGTAGATATTTCCGCGGCAGCCCAAAATTTTCATTTGGTGCAGAATAGTTCTCGATATCAACACATCACAAACAAAGCCTGTGCTATACCCCATGTGTGATGCACTTGGACGTGAAAATGTTTGTCTCCAAGCTTCCGACGTAAGATTGGGTACTACATTGCACACGGTTCATTTCAAAAAATTGTGTGTGATGAACTTCAATTTCATTTTCAATTGGAAGATGGAATGGGGATATGGCGGTAAATTTTTGGTCCGAATTTCCCTGGTTACAGTGGTCATCCACGTCGTCGCATAATTTAACATCAATTGCTAATTTGGGTACTGCACAAAAGAGCCTACTGTCGGTGTCAAAACCGGCGGACCTCGGGTAGGGGGTCCTGTCGTGGTTTTGTCACGGCAAGATGTCCGGGTTAACGGACTTAGGTGTGAGGCCATCGCAACTATGTGGCGGCTTGAGAGGGGTTGGTCGGAATCGAGAGACGCGAGTTTACCCAGGTTCGGCCCCTCCGATGGAGGTAAAAGCGTACGTCCTGCTTTGTGTGGTATTGATGATGAGGGCGATCTCGATTACAAGGGTGCTGTCTAGCTACCTCTAATCTCGAGAGCCTCTAATCTGTCTATTTCTAATGACTTGAAGAAGTTGTCCCTCTAGGGGCGCCTTACCCCTCCTTATATAGGTGGAAGGGGTAGGTTTACATGTAGAGTCCTACTAGGAGTAGGATTAGGACTAGTCTCTCTTGAATCCTAATCCGGGTCTTGTTTCCTTTGTGGGGGAGTCATCTCTCTCCTTTGGGCCTTCTCTTGTGAGCCGCCCCTCTAGGCCCGTCCATGAGCCGCCTTGCACCGGCTCGCATGCTGGGCCATGGGCCTGGTCGTCCCGTGACCCGGTAATAGAGGTGACGCATGAGCCGCCATACTGATGAGCCGGGTCATACCTCCTGCCAGGTTACCAATGAATCGTCAAGTTCGGCCAGGGCTCCAGTGAGTCGCCAAGTCCTGGCCGGGTCATACTTCCGGCCGGGTTATACCGCGGGGTATATCCCCGACATTAGCCCCCAGGTTAGCTTGAATTTATTCATGCTAAGCTCCTGAAATAAGAATAATAAATATGTTAAGTGACCGGCTCACTCCCCTGGCTGGCTTATTTCACTGAAGTGGATCCTCAAAAATCCGGGTTTCTTCTTCATATGAATGAGCCATCTTCTCAATCATCTTTCTTGTCAGTGTCCTTTGAAGTAATATATTGAGGATACAACACCTATATGCCATTGAGTCGGCCTCCAATACTCTTGGCGGGTAATCTCTGCCGGGTCATAATCATTGATGATGCCGTGTCATGATCGTTGGTTACGCTGGGTCCAAACAAACAGACTCCAGTTGACTTGATAAAAATATTAGGATGAAAAATCCATCTGATGTAGAGCCGGTCTTCCAACGCTTCAGCTCCATGAATAAATGAGACCTAGCTCACTCAAAATTTGATAGCTTAAAAATGTCCTGCTATTTTTATCTCCATATTACCTGTAGCCCCCAAGCTCCAAGTTTATCCATGATGACTTGGCGCTTTGCAATAATATCTTTGATTGTGTAGCCCCCAAGTACCAGGTTGTCTTGCCTGCAGCAGCCTGGGACTTGTAACTGTCTTATACTTTATAAAGCTTCGGCTGGTGTAGCCCCCAAGGACCGGGTTGTTTTGCTTGCAACAACCTGGGACTTTTTGAACTTGGTGTTGAATGTTGAGAAATCTGGGTTGTCATCTGAGTCGCCAGATATATACTGAGTGTCTTGTATTTCACAAGTGTAGCCCCCAAGGTCCGGCTCATCAGCGTGTGATGGGCCGGGTCTTTCAATTTGGACCCTATAATCTGTTTGAACAGCTGAATACTGTAGCCCCCAAGTGCCGGGTCGCACGCCTGCGGCGACTTGGGACTTTAGCAATTTTGATCTGAGTAGTGTAGCCCCCAAGTGCCGGGTCGTCTGCCTGCGGCGACTCGGGACTGTGTGAGAATAATATGACTCATTATAATTTGTTGAATGAATCCTTGACCGTGGTCGCAATATAACCCGGTATGAATATCCCGGAATAATTCCTTTGTCTTTGAAATGAACTCACTGCTCGTGGTTGTGGTGCAACCCGGCAAATATATGTTTGAGAAATCCATGAGTGTTGAAGAAATCCAATAGTCGGTCAATTAAATGACACGGCAGTATATCTGATAGGGCGGCTCTTCAAAAAATAATCAATTTTCCAAGCTGGCTTGAAAAACCCCCATCATTTGATACTGGTTATGATAAACCATGACGAAGATCCAGCCATGTTGGCTATTAAAGATCTATTTGTTCCTGCAGTAGTTTTTTCATCATACTTAACGGCGGCTCATCTTAAGAGACAAGACCTGCCAAAACAAGACAGAATATATTCTGCATTATTGTAAGGGCGGCTTGAAAAAGCACAACCCGGAGATGTTAAAATCTTTTATAGCCTTGCTTCTTCTTTCATAATCTTGCTTTGACCCGGTTTGGAAAACCGGCATGATATGTAAGTATGATGATGTAATGTATGATGGAATGCACGATGCAATGTATGATGCAATGTATGATGTTCTTGCTTTTCTTTTCAAAAAACTCATATGATGGTTCTTTCTGGCTGGACTCGATGCTTGAACTCATACCAGTGCAGGGTCTCTAACGAGAGTGACCGTCAACTCCTTTGAGCGGCTCAGGGTCTCTAGGCGAGATTAACTGATAAGAGCGCAACGAACCAGAAAGAGACACATCTGCCGGTTTTGCTGGGTGGACTCATTGCTCGAACTTATAACAATACTCGCTAGGCGAGGATTGCTGAGCGCAACGTCCCAGAAAGAGACACGGACGCTGGTTCCGCTGGGTGGACTCGCTACTTGAACTCATAACAATACTCGGTTTCCAGGCGAGGATTGATGAGCGCAGCGTCCCAGCAGGAGACACAACAGGGCATGAGTATCCCTAGGGCCCAGAAGCCCCCTCTCACGTGACACAGTTCGCCATTTGAACCTTAACCAGTGCTCAGGGTCTCCTGGTGGGATTAACTGATAAGCGTTCGGCGGGTCACCTTACAGTGGCTGAAGAGCCTGATCGAGAGGGTTGAAGCTTAACCCGGTGGGTTTTAAGCCACCAAACGACCTTGTCGACGACATCAACTTGTGCACCATCTTGTAAGCCGCCGTCTTGTGGACCGCCAACTTGTAAGCCGCCGTATTGTTTACTATTGTGGCTGAAGAGCCGATCAAGAGGGTGAGCGAGCTAAACCCGGCGGGTTGGAAGCCCCCAAATGACCTTGTCGACGACATCAACTTGTGCACCATCTTGTAAGCCGCCGTCTTGTGGACCGCCAACTTGTAAGCCGCCGTATTGTTTACTATTGTGGCTGAAGAGCCGATCAAGAGGGTGAGCGAGCTAAACCCGGCGGGTTGGTAGCCCCCAAATGACCTTGTCGACGACATCAACTTGTGCACCATCTTGTAAGCCGCCGTCTTGTGGACCGCCAACTTGTAAGCCGCCGTATTGTTTACTATTGTGGCTGAAGAGCCGATCAAGAGGGTGAGCGAGCTAAACCCGGCGGGTTGGAAGCCCCCAAATGACCTTTATTGAAGTATCCACCTTTGCACAATCTTGCAATGACCCGGGGCTCTCGTTGAAAACGACCAAGTGTGTCGAGCCATGTCTGTAGCCCCCGAGTCTTAAGTTGACTCGAAGAGGCGGCTTGAGAGTCTCCACTGAAGGTTGAAGTTGACCGTGGCGGGTTATAGACGACCCCGTATGAATTGTTTCAATAATCCGGTCGATGGTTCGTTCCGGCTGGTTGTTGAAGTTAACCAAACTGCAATGGCGGCGACTTGTGCGCCTGTCCGTCGGGCGGCTCGTATAGACGAACACCACCGATATGCTGTAGATCAGACTGCGGGTGGCGTCTTGCGCGCGTCCGTTGGGCGGCTCGTACAGGCGAGCACTGCACCGATATGTTTGATGTAAATCAGACCGCAGGCGCGGCGGCTTGCGCGCGTCCGTTGGGCGGCTCAAGTGAGCAATCACGACACCGACGTGTCAATGTAGACTGGACCGCAGGGTGGCGACTCACGAGCGCAATTAGGGCAGCTCATACTAGTGTATGCGGCCCCTGATGTGTTGATGTAGGCGTAGAAGTCAGCCGCAGTGTTTGAAGATGGCGCGGTTGCGAGACGGCCACGGCGTTATAAGCCGGTGCGGTAGCGAGAGACGGTCGCAGCGTTGTAAGCCGATTTTGTCGCGAGAAACGGCCGCGGCGTTGTAAGCCAGTGCGGTCGGCGCGTCAGCCGTGGCGTTGTTGGTGAAAACCATGCCGCGGCTACGGCGGCTTGCCGCACTCATTGGGCGGCTCATACTGGCGGGTGAGCATGCGTGGTACCGACGTGTTGATGTAAACCGGGCCGCGGCAGTGGCGGCTTGCGCATGTCTATTGAGCAACGCGCCACAGACGAACACCAGTACATAACGATGTTGTCATGCGCTCCATCTCCGCGGTATGATGCCACTTGAGTAATTGTCCTGCATAAAATATTTGTAGGCCAAAGTAACTGTTCGCAGACAGATTACTCTATACAAATGAAATAAATAGGATGGGTATCACCTGATTTGCATGGACGAATGATGAGTCGTATATAGAATCCGTGGATCACCTCCAGTGACTTCAACAGCGATTTAGCCACTCTTTCAAGGCCACAGAGGTGAGGTGGAGCGGTGCGCGAGGCGGCTCAGGTGCGATTGGCTGATGAAAAGGCCCGTGGCGGGGCGCCGATGAAGCAGAGGCGAGGGCGGCTTGGTGAGGCCGCAGTAGGCCGACTCGGAGGTTGCAACGAGGGCACTCCGGCAGGTCGACGAGGTGCATCCGCGGCAGTGGCAGGCTGGAGAGGCGCGGCTGTGGCCGCGGTGATGAGCCAAGGCGGCAAGGCGGGTCGCGGCGACGGTGACGAGCCAGGGCGGCGAGGTGGGTCGCGGCGACGGGTCCGAGTCCGTAGCGACGTGACGGGCCGGCTTGACACGCGACAGCGGCTCAAGAGGTGGCCGGCTTGAGGCGCGGTTGGAGGCGCACTCCGGCAGTGTGGTGGCAGCCCGGCGGAGGTGAGACGGCGTAAGCGAGTCGATAGGGACGGCTCGCTGCGTGCTCCGGTAGTGAAGCGGCAGGCGTAGTTGCTGCTCTCTTTTTGTGTAACTTTGACTTGCCACAAATTTGTTTAACTCTGTCCTAATACATAACAGGCAAGGACCATGGCCACTGGAACAGACAGGCGCAGAGCGAGGGGAGCCACGGCAGAGGCCAACAACGTTGGCTCGGAGGTGGAGTCCAGCGGAAGCGGCAGCAGCGAGCCGGCGCCGGCCAAAACGGGGCGGGCCGCGGCTGAAGAGGTCTGCAGCGAGGTAGAGTGAAGCGAATCGCAAGGGAGGCCAGGCGGCTCACGGTGCGGGGCGGCTCTCCAGCGGCGGTTTGCCGCGGGGCGGCCCGGAGGCGTGGGGCGGCTCCCAGGTGGTGGCTTGGAGGAAGCCTACGGCGGCTCAGGGATGAGATGGCGGAGCCAGCAAACCGGCTTGAGGCGGGCGGAAACGCAGTGACGCGGAGCGACGGCGGAGGCGCGTCGGCCATGGCTGAAACGCAGCAGAGGCGGCGAGGTGGGCCACGGCAGAGGTAGAAAACGGCCCGCGGCGGATCGACGGGGCAGAGGCGAGGCCGCTCGGCCGGCACGAGGCGCAGCTGCTCGCGGGCGACTGGGTCGGCGACGGCTCGGAAACGGCGGCAAGGCCGCTCGGCGGGGGCTTGGACGGCCGCAGGGCCGCGGTAGAGGCAAAGACAGCGGGAGGTTAAGTCACTGGCTCGGTTGGGCGAAGAACAACGGAGGTGCAGCGAGCCGGCGTGCGGGCACGGCAGGGCGGAGCGAGGCGAGGTTGCGGCGGGGGCGATGCCGCGGCGTTGGCGGGCGCCGACGGAGCAAGGCCGCGACGGCAGAGATGGCCCGCGGCGGCGAAGGCGCGTGGGCGAGGCGGCGAAACAAGGCCGCGGTGGCTGAGGCGCGTTGGCGGATCCGTTTCCAGCTCTAGGTTTAGTCCGTGTCGATCTGTCTTTCCAGCTCGTGGCTGCCACGGTTGACCAGATCGCTGCGTTATTTTTTTTTCAAAAGCAGACCACTCGTACATAATGCCTTGGTTTAGATTGCCGGAGTTGCGGAGCAGGTCGTCTCCCTCCAGGTTCAAGACTCGTGGCCGCACGGATGATTTTTCTTTCCTTTTTAATCTATCTTGGCGACTTTGCGAGGTGAAACAGAGAGCAACCTGGTTTCGTATCGACGGATCACTTTGTCGCGTGTGGCGGCGCACAGGATGCAACCCTAAAATATCTTGATTTCAATCTCGTATACACCGCCGCTGAAACCGGTTCTTCTTCACCCGGAAAATTGCAAACTTCTCGATTCCTGCGAGAGATCCCTCCAAGAACTCAACACCACCGAGCGCTAGCCCCACGGTGGGCGCCAACTGTCGTGGTTTTGTCACGGCAAGATGTCCGGGTTAACGGACTTAGGTGTGAGGCCATCGCAACTATGTGGCGGCTTGAGAGGGGTTGGTCGGAATCGAGAGACGCGAGTTTACCCAGGTTCGGCCCCTCCGATGGAGGTAAAAGCCTACGTCCTGCTTTGTGTGATATTGATCATGAGGGCGATCTCGATTACAAGGGTGCTGTCTAGCTACCTCTAATCTCGAGAGCCTCTAATCTGTCTATTTCTAATGACTTGAAGAAGTTGTCCCTCTAGGGGCGCCTTACCCCTCCTTATATAGGTGGAAGGGGTAGGTTTACATGTAGAGTCCTACTAGGAGTAGGATTAGGACTAGTCTCTCTTGAATCCTAATCCGGGTCTTGTTTCCTTTGTGGGGGAGTCATCTCTCTCCTTTGGGCCTTCTCTTGTGAGCCGCCCCTCTAGGCCCGTCCATGAGCCGCCTTGCACCGGCTCGCATGCTGGGCCATGGGCCTGGTCGTCCTGTGACCCGGTAATAGAGGTGACGCATGAGCCGCCATACTGATGAGCCGGGTCATACCTCCTGCCGGGTTACCAATGAATTGTCAAGTTTGGCCAGGGCTCCAGTGAGTCGCCAAGTCCTGGCCGGGTCATACTTCCGGCCGGGTTATACCGCAGGGTATATCCCCGACAGGTCCCGAGCTGTGAGATTAGGATCGATGTGTAACAGGGGACGAAGGAGACGATGTTTACCCAGGTTCGGGCCCTCCTATGGAGGTAAAACCCCATGTCCTGCTTGGTTGTATTGATATGTATGAAGATTACAGAGTCGGTCTACCTCGAGATCAAGTAGCCAAAACCCTAGATGAGCTTGTCCACCCTCTACAATCTAAACCCTCCGGTTTATATAGACACCGGGGGTACCTAGGGTTTACACATGATAAGTCTCCAGCCGGAAGTAAAGGCGCTGATCCTCTCATCTTGACTTGGAGTGCACGCCATGTCTTCGGAGGTTTCCTTCTAGAATACGGGGCCGTCACATATGCTGGCCCTTCCTGCGATAACCAGAGAGCAGCCCACCAAGCCGGCCTATGAGAAATAGACCAGCGGCCCGAGGACCCCTTAGTCCAGGACTCCCTCAGTAGCCCCCGAACTAGCCCCCAACGCCAGGGGTCATGACACTTGCAGCTTCGAGTGATCGGAGTCCTCCGGCTTGCGGGGTGAGTTCTTTTTCCCCCTTCATGATCGGCTGGTTCTAGCCCGGCTGCCGATGATATGTAGTTATCCGAGCATACAGTTATTCGGGCGCCATAAGTTGCTTAACCTTGAAGGCCAAACATCAAAGTGTGAACAGTATTCCCTGACAACCTTTCTGACGAAGGGTCATGGCCCGTCACAACCGCTGAGCCGGTTACAAAAACTCAATTCGCGGTTCGAGGCCGTTTCTCCATTGGCACGCCTTATCAACGTGTAGATCATGTCCCGTTTATTACGGGATATGCTCAATGCCTTGGGTTATCCCACGCGCGCATAATGGCACGATTATTTCGGGAAGTGGCGAGGCATGCAGCGCAGTAAGAGGGAGGCTCTTGGTATTATGGCACCCCATAAAAAGGGAGAAAACCCCCAAGGCATATTCACGCTCCTAATTCGCACCCTTTGCCTCCTCAACCTCCCCAAGCTCCGAGAACCCAGATCCAGTTCTTCTTCAATCTTCCCTCCGAGTTCGGCCATGGCTGGTTCAGGCTCCATGGGCAAGTGGGAAGTTTCCTCCGTCACCGACAACGACATTCGGGAGTTAAAGCGTGCCGGCTACCTCTCCGCCAACATCACCCACCGCGCTCCAGAGGCGAATCAGGTGGTCCCTACACCGAAGCCGGGCGAGAGGGTGGTGTTCGTCCCCCATTTCATCCGGGGACTGGGCTTCCCGCTCCACCCCTTCGTCAGGGGCCTCATGTTCTTTTACGGGTTGGATTTTCATGACCTCCCCCCGAACTCCTTCATGCACATATCGGCGTTCATCATCGTCTGCGAAGCCTTCCTGCGGGTTCAGCCGCACTTTGGCCTATGGCTCAAGGTGTTCAACGTCAAGCCGAAGACAGTCGCGGGCGTGCATGCGGATTGTGGAGGGGAGGTAATCAGCAAGCTCCCCCGTGTCGAGTGGCCGGACGGCACTTTCATCGACACGGTCAAGATCTGGCAAAAGGAGTGGTTCTACATCACCGAGCCAAGGAGCGCGGATTGGGCGGCACCTGCCGAGTTCAGATCCAGACCCCCCATGAGGATAACCTCGTGGCTCAAGAAGGGCCTTGACTGGGGGTTGGCCGCAGAGGTAAAATCGCTGCAGAAGCGCATCTCCTCGATGATTGAGTCGAAGATTGAACTGGTCAACGTGATCCAGGTCATGCTCCACCACCGTCTCCTCCCCTGCCAGCACCGGGTCTCCCCAATGTGGGCTTACAAGCTCGAGGACCCGGCCACCGTGAGTCAATTCTTCCGCACTACCCACGAAAAATTGTGGAAGGCGCTATTCAAGCCCCAGAAGAGTTGGCCGGCCGAGGAGGAGGACACCGGCCTTGACGCCGAAACCCCTCCTACCAAGGTATGACAAATCTTTTAACTCTCCGGCTCTATTTTTTTGACAACGGGCTGAACCCCTTCTCCCTCATCTTCACAGAAATGGCTAAGCAAGGCCATGCAGATTGACTACCCGGCCCCGCAGCCCAAAGACCCTCGGTTCGATCTGTTGACAGAGATGCTCGTCGTGGCGCCGTATTCGGCGCCAGAGAAGAAAGAGAAGAAGAAGAAAGGAGAGAAGAAGGAGGCCCGAGAAGGTCTTCGTCTGAGGGGTCTGCCAGACACTAAGTCCGAGGAGACCCATGCCTCTTCCACTCACGAGGAAGAGCATGAGGACGAAGAGGAGTGCGGCTCCCCCCTCGCAAGGAAGAGGGCGGCATCAGCAGACGCCACGGAGGACCTACCTCCTCCTGCCCCGAAGAGGACATGCCGGACAAAGGCTGTCCTGTCCGACGATAACTCGGACTCCGATATGGAGTCTGAGGATTTTGAGAGGGTTCCCCGAAGGAACCCAAGGGCTAAGCCCCCAGCCCAGAGGTATGGATCCGAAGACCCTCTGGATCGCTTATATAGAGTTTTAATGCTAAAAGGGCGAACGTCTTTCAACTTGCAGCCCACCACGTGATCTCCCCATCGACCAAATCTCAGACGGGGAGTCTCCACCCGCTGACCTAGCGGAAAGTGGGACTGCGTCACACCCTACGCCTCCTGAGGTCTCGAAGGAGGCCGCGGAGGTGCTATCGTGCCGGGCTCCTTCCGAGCCGAACACCGGCTAGGGTGACGATGTTATGGCTGAGGTTAATAACTCGGCCGCCGAAGACCAGGAGAGGGAAACTCTCCCGGCAACCAAAGAGGGGGGACGAAGTCCGGCCCAGTCCCCTCCGAGGACATCCCCGGAGCGCTCTATGCCTTCGGGGCCGCCAGCCCAATCCCCCACTGGAGGGAGGGTTGGCAGGTCACCACCGGTGCCGCCCATGACGAGGTGGTCGGCAGAGATGGAGGAAGCTTTATCCGGCTCCTCCATTGCCGAAGATCACCGCGCCCTTATGGGTGCGGTTTTGAAAGGCATTCAGTCCGTTGATAGCGGACTAAAGGAGGCCTTCAACGGTCTCTTGACGGGCTTCAAGCTGAGCCACATAATACTCTTTTTTCAAGAAAAAGTTAATTTTCCAAGTTTATGCAGTCCTTATAAGTGTAGTAGCCCCCGAGCCCTGGGTGGGTTTGAAAAACCCACCCGGGGGTCCAATGTCCGAATACTAGTAACGATGCTCAAGGCACCGGAGAGTACTTAGCAGAGAGTCTCAATCCGACAGCTCGGGAGTTTTAATGCACGGAAGTTGTTTTGTAGGCCTCGTCATCGGCGGCGGCCGCCAACGCAGTGGAGCTTGCCGAGTTAAACCGGAAGCTCAAGAGCTCCGACGAGGAGCTCGATTGCCTGAACAAGAGGTTTGACGAGACTCAAGGTGAGTCCGAATTGTACCATTCGGTCTACCGTCTATCCTCATTGATTGAGATATCCGGATTGTCATTCCTAAGTGTTATTTTGCTTATTGTTACCACAGCCGTGACCACGGAGGTCGAGAACCTCAAGGCCGAGTTGGCAAAGGCGAGGCAGGAGGCTGCGGATGAGAAGGCGGTGGCCGAACGAGCGGCGGCCGACCTGTCAGTGTTAATAGCCGCGAGCGACAAGCACGAGGCTCGGGTGGTAGAGGTGCAGCTGGAGCTCAAGGATGCCAGCACGAAGTGCGAGGCCCTTGAGCAAAAGAATGAGGACCAGGCCACCGAACTATCCTCGCTGAAATCCGAGCTCAAATCAGAGCAAGTTGATAGGCGGTTCTTTGAGGAAGAGCTCCGCCAAGTCAAGGCGATAGCGGATGGTAAGCCGTACTTAATACAATGTGCCTTTGGTGGTAACAGGTTTGCATTGCTCACCCGGGTGTGGCGTTCCTCAGGCGCCTTTACGGACCTCCCGAGGAGTGCAGCGGACGCGAACAAATACTTCGCCTCTCGGGATGGGGATGTTGAGCCTCGGCTGTTCTAGGCGCAATTTCAAGCCCCCGAGCATCCTCCCCTCCTGAGCAAGCAGATGAAACAATTGATGGAGCTGCACAGGATGGCAGAGCCGGCCATGAGGGACCTCTGCATCCGGCTGTGGCCTACAGAGCCGTTGCCGAGCAGTTACTTCTGCTTGGTTTAGAAATTGTGCGACGCTGCGCCTCGGATTGACGCTCTAAAGCGTTCTACGTGCGTCGAGGGAGCTCGGATGGCCTTTGCGAGGACCATGGTGCACTGGCCGAAGATCAAGCCAACCGAGATGGCCACCACTCCTCCACCCCCTGGGAAGGAGCATAGGCGCCCCGAGAAATACTTTGCCACCGTGATGGATGGTGCTCGGGCGATAGAAGCACAATGCCCCAAAGATGTAATTTATGAATGAGCGTTTTGCCATGTATCTGATGACTATTCCGCTTTATAATGCGGTTGCATGGTTTGTCATGTCTTTAAGCTTTGTATTATTTTGACTCCTGTGTGTCCGTTTTATCTGAAAGTTGCGAGTCGTCGGCTTCAGCCCCCATGTAGATACTACACGAGGTGTTTCAACCGCCGCACTATGACCCTTAGCTGATGTATCGGTGCCCAAAGGCGGTAGTGCGAGGGGAACAAGGCAATCGGACTATGATGCTTTAGTGCTTTCACTTAGCCGTAGGAGCTTGACTACGGGGGCTGATGACGAGCCCCCAGTGTGTTGTGATATTCGGATACACCGAGGTTGAAACCATCATCACATGGTTTGTAATAGTACAAACCCCTCGTATAACACGGAATAACCTCTATCGATTTTTAGTTTGACACTTATGCTCGGATTGCAGACCGGTTCTCGCTCATTATGACAGTCAGTTTTCGGCTTTCTCCACTGAGGTGCTTGACCAGGCGAGCTGGAAGCACAATCGTAGTGGCTCTCCCTTTACCCTTTAGCCGAACGGGCGGAACGTAAGAGGGCAAACACAGGAGCCGGGCAACCCAACCATTAACCCAAGACATAATTCGGAACCGATTCATATAAAGCAACATCCGAGAAGCCGAACACATAGACAATAGTGCCAGGGTGATGCTTGGGGCGATTTTTATAGTCAAGCCCCCGGTCTATTAGCCGGTCGCATCGCAATATGTACCGAACAGCTTTTGCCATCGGCGCCAGTGAGCAGAGAACAGAGTATGTGACATAAAGTACAGCGAGGAGGCCGTAAAGGATGGTCTTTATTTCTGATGAATTCTTACAACTCAAACTGCCGAAGCAACTGTTACAGGTGTTTTGAAATAAAAAAATAAAGTTTACAAAGGAGAGGTTTTACCCGGGGTCTTCGATGGTTTGACGTCCTCAATGTGCCCTGTCGCATGTCTGCTCCTTTGCTCCATAGGGGGTTGCGTTCCTTTAAAGGTGATTGTTAGCGGCAGATGGACCTTGGGAAGAAGATCTTGAGAAGTCGCCGCAGTGTGTATGAGCTTTACGCTTGGAAGGTCCTAGATGGTACCCGCGGTTTGTTCGAAGACATGTGTTGGTAGTAGTTCGGTCCAGCCGAACACTTTCCCTTTGAGAGTGGGTCCCCACAGCTGTCCATGGTATTTTGAGCGCGAAGTTGTGCCTTCTTGGCACATGTTTCACGGGAACTAGGGCTGTGCTGTGGGGGGCGTATCCCTATTTTTGTTGGGCGGAAGATGATTCCGGGAGCTTGGGTTGAGACCGAGCTCGTTTACCATCATGTCGTGCCTTTATGGATGATTTGGGCCTCGGCCTATCATCGCCGTACTGGAATTCGGCTGCCAGGGCCGCTGTGTGTTCCTCAGTTCGGAGAGAGCGCTCTGTGTTGCCGTTGACAGTAATGACCCCCTGGGCCCGGGCATCTTGAGCTTCTGGTACGCGTAGTGGGGGACGGCGTTAAAGCGAGCGAATGTTGTGCGGCCGAGTAGGGCGTGATAACCGCTGCGAAAAGGGACAATGTCGAAGATCAAGTCTTCGCTGCGGAAGTTGTCGGGCGAGCCGAACACTACTTCCAGATTCACGGTGCCCGAGCAGCGGGCTTCGATGCCTGGGATCACTCCTTTAAAGGTAGTGTTGCTAGGTTTGATCCTTGACGGATCTATACCCATCTTTTTCACCATGTCTGAGTAAATCAGATTAAGGCTACTTCCTCCGTCCATTAGGACTCTAGTGAGGTGATACCCATCGATAATGGGGTCTAGGACGAGGGCTGCCGAACCTCCGTGACGGATACTGGTCGGATGGTCCCGTCGGTCGAAGGTGATCGGGCAAGCCGACCATGGGTTATACTTCGGGGCTATGGGCTATACGGCGTAGACCCCCCGAAGGGCGCGCTTCCTCTCCTTTTTTTGGTATGTGAGTGGCATATATCATGTTCACAGTTTTTACCTCTGGAGGGAACTGCTTTTGTCCTCCATTGCTTGGACTGCGGGGCTCGTCATCGTCCTCGCTGCGTGGGCTCTTGCCTTGCTCCTTGACTGTGAGTTTGCCAGCTTGTTTGAATACCCAACAATTACGGTTGGTGTGGTTAGATGGCTTGTTTTGGGTGCCGTGGATCTGGCAGGGCCTATCCATGATTTTGTCCAGCGTGGTAGGTCCGTCTCGATTTCCTTTAGAAGGTTTCTTCCGCTGTCCGGATTTCGGGTTGCGGAAACCGGCATTAACGGCCGTGTCCTCCGCATCGCCGTTCTTGTGCCGGCGTTTGTTTTTGTTACGTCATGGTTTCCCATTTCCATCCTGGACTTCGGAGGTGCCGGGGTCTTCGGGGTTATGGCTTCGTCGAGCTAGCCAGTTATCCTCACCCGCACAAAAGCGGGTCATAAGTGAGGTAAGGGCGGACATGGTCCTCGGCTTGTCCTGGCCGAGCTGACGAGCTAGCCATTCGTCCCGGATGTTATGTCTGAAGGAGGCTATTGCTTCGGCGTCCGGGCAGTCAACGATCTAGTATTTCTTGGTCAAGAATCGATTCCAGAATTGCCGAGCCGATTCACCTGCTTTCTAGACAACATTTCTCAGGTCGGAGGAGTCCGGTGGCCGGACATAAGTGCCCTGGAAGTTAGATCGGAAGGCATCCTCGAGCTCTTCCTAGCTCCCGATAGAATTCTCGGGGAGACTGTTTAACCAGTGTCGAGCTGGCCCCTTAAGTTTTAGGGGCAGATACTTGATGGCGTGGAGATCATCTCCTCGTGCCATATGAATGTGGAGGAAGTCCTCAATCCACACGGCCAGGTCTGTTGTCCCGTCGTATTGCTCTATGTTAACGGGTTTAAGCCCTACAGGGAACTGATGCTGCATCACCTTGTCTGTGAAGCATAGTGGGTGGGCAACGCCTCTGACCCGAGCTATGTCATGCCTGTGATCGGCGGTAGATCGGGCCCGGTTTTGTTCCCGACCTCTATTGTTGCGGTCGAGCCCGGACTGGTACCCGTCCCGTCTAGCGGGGGAGTACCCTCTAGATCCGTAGATATATCTTGTGTGGCCTGCTCTATAATCCAGGTCCTGTCGTAAGTCATAGATGTCCTCAGGCCCTGCTGGCTCTTTCCCTCCCCTGCGGGGCACCGCAGGTCTGTACTCGGCCTCGCCGGCCGTCCTATCCCGTCCTCGGGGAGGGCGGTCCGGCTGGTCGTACGGGGTACGCCTGGGAGGCGATGTTTCAAGGGCCTCATCATCGAACTGCGGCAGCAGCCACCGGCGAGGGTAGCTCTTGGGTTGGTCCGGTAGATCGGTACCATACCCTTCTTCAGCAGCCAAGACCCTCGTTCATCTATCATTGAGGGTATCTTGTTCGGCTTTGAGCTGTTGTTGTTTTGCCTTCAGGCTTCGGGCGGTGGCTAGAAGTTGCCGCCTAAACCGTTCCTGATCCGCAGGGTTTTCGGGGACGGTGAAGTCTTTGGCTTCCAGGATGTCTTCCTCCTCGACAGGGGGAAGGTAGTTGTCGTCCGCGGAATCATCAGGATCATCGGTGTCGCGCCGATCTTCGGGCCTTTCCTGGTCTTCGAGTGGCTATTCGAAGGCTTCAGGGTCGCCGAGGTCTTCCGGGGTGTCGTTTTCCCCGGTGCCTGTAATGGCTTCCCTTCCCTTGTTTGCCTTAGACCGTTTGCGCTGTTTCCGGCGCCTTGACGACGCCTCACCGGATTTATCGCCATTCTTCTTAGGGGTGCGATCGCCCTTATCGTCGGGGGTGTCTACCATGTAGACATCGTAGGTGGAGGTGGCAGTCCATCGCCCAGTGCTGACAAGGGCAGGGGCGCCGTCCTCTTCATCCATGTCGTCTGCCTCCTTGGAGGCGTAGTCCAACATATCGGTTAAGTCTTCGATAGTGGCTACCAAGTGGGTGGTGGGTGGGTCGAAAAATTCCCCATGACCCGCCTTCAGACCGATCTGAGCATGGGTCGAGGTCGGGTCGTCTGTGATTTTTATTGATAGGATCCGATCCAGCGCCTCGTTGAGCGTCGAGAGCTCGACCGGATCGACCTGTCTAGGACTTTCGGAGTTAACCTCCAAAGGGTCCGTACAAGGAGCGTGTTCGGCAGGGGCCGACCCCTGGCCTTCAAGTACTATAACCGGATCCGGACTAAGAGCCAGATCATCGGTCGAGATAGACCCGAGGGCGGAGTCGAGAAGGAGATCCGAAGTTAAGGCTTCGGAGACTTCGGGCTCGTCGGATGAGATCGCGAGCCCAACGAATGAAAGATTGCCCTGGGAGTCTACGGAGAACTATAGGTTCCCGAATCTGATCTCTTGATCGGGGGCGGGACTCCCGATCCGACCAGGATGGCCGGTCGGGTCGGTGTGCAGCACGATGCTGCCAAAAGCGAAAATCTGTCCAGGGACGAAGGAGCCCCCTTTACGGACTTCATCGCTAATGATTAAGCGAGCCATCAATTCCTCTTGCGATCCCACAACGGAACTCTCAATGAAAGCACCAATGTCCGTGTCAAAACCGGCGGATCTCGGGTAGGGGGTCCCGAGCTCTGAGATTAGGATCGATGGGTAACAGGGGACGAAGGAGACGATGTTTACCCAGGTTCGGGCCCTCCTATGGAGGTAAAACCCTACGTCCTGCTTGGTTGTATTGATATGTATGAAGATTACTGAGTCGACCTACCACGAGATCAAATAGCCAAAACCCTAGATGAGCTTGTCCGCCCTCTACAATCTAAACCCTCCGGTTTATATAGACACCGGGGGTACCTAGGGTTTACACATGATAAGTCTCCAGCCGGAAGTAAAGGCGCTGATCCTCTCATCTTGACTTGGAGTGCACGCCGCGTCTTCGGAGGTTTCCTTCTAGAATACGGGGTCGTCACATATGCCGGCCCTTCCTGCGATAACCAGAGAGCATCCCACCAAGCCGTCCTATGAGAAATAGACCAGCGGCCCGAGGACCCCTTAGTCTAGGACTCCCTCACCTACACCGCAGCCCACACTTACTTAATCGAGCAATTAAACAGAGCTAGTTGACCTAAACATTACTCTAACAAAAGACCAGTGCTCGAAACAAAGACTAATGTTCCGCCTGAGCTCTCGGCGATCTCCGCCGCATCCTCCATGACTAGCTTGCGCTCGACGACCTCCAGGGGAAGGGGCTCCATGGCATCCATCGCCACATACTCTGCAAGCATCTCGTTGTCCGCATCCGCCATCTCTTTGGAAAAAGCCGCCACAAGTTGGGCGGCCGCGGTCCAGGCATTGACGACCTCCATCTTGGCAAGGGAGGCTGCCAACGAATGGACGGCTGCCCGAGCGCTCTCAATGATTGCCAACTCTTCGGACGTAGGATGCCGACCGTTGTCGGAGAAGGCCGCTGCTATTTGTGCGGTGACCTACACGAGCTATGCGTGGGCGGATCGGCATAGGCGTGGGTAGCCGCCATCAGGGCTACGACGGCCGCCGAGGAACGGACAGCTGTTGTGCCGTTGTCTCCATTTGCTATCCCGATCGCGGATGTTGCTGCCACCATCTCAGATGCAGCAAATGCCCTTTCGGCGGCCGCAGCTGCCCTGTCGGAGAGTGCGGCCGCGCTCAAGAATGTTGTGAGCGCGTTCATGGCTGATGCAGCCGCGCTCGGGCCGGAGTGGTTCACCGAAGTTGCCCTCATGACGTGGATGCACGTCCCCATCTTTCACCGGCGACGATTGAATAGTACAGTGGTCTTGGGGAACTAGTGTGACAGTGTGGTTGACGCGTCGGCGGTGGACTGAAGCTTCCGGCCTAAGCCATATATGAGGATTGGCCCAAGATATTTTTATACCACATCACACACGTTTCATGATCAAGAACTGTTTGCGATGTATTTGATTTTCATATTGCTTTGAAACGAAAAATGAAGTTACATTGACAATTGAAGGTGTTTGGATGGCAATAACATTTATCTGCAGTGAACTTGCAACTATAGGACTGTGTGTTAAATATGGAATTATTCAAGTTTATTTAGGCCCTTTTAAACATTTAAAGAGTTTTTTAGACATTTCATGTGCATAGTTCAAATTTGAACTGCAGTTAAGCACATACTAGAGTGCACCTGAATGGGTTGAAAGTCATCTATTTGTCACTGGATACATGTTTTGGTCCCATGCAAGAAATGGAAATAAAACAAATTCCAAACCTCTCAGTATTTTGGCTCGGCCGTAGACTTTGAGAAGACGTGTTTTCAAATTCCAGTAAAGCCAAATATCGTGAGAAATTCATAAAACTTGACATGGTGTCATGTCATGGCGCATGGTTTTTGTGGTAAAAACAATGCCTAGTTCTGGACAAGTTTTGGCACAAACCTCTTACAAACTGAAGATTCTCACAAGAAGTCATGTGGTTCCGGTATGGAAAGTTCACATTTTATGTGCGAAACAACATCCGATGTCTCTTCTCGCCTTGAATTTATTTGTAGAGTCTCCATAGAGTAACATGAATGTGTCGTGCGAAACAATGGAATCTTACAGAGTTCGTTTGGCCTTTTAAGTACATTAATTGAGTTTTCTAGGCATTCAATGTGCATAATTCAAATTTGATCTACAATCACATGGTCCAGCTCATGAAAATATGCCGAAAAACCATATACGTTTCCCTGGCTGCATGTTTAGGTCCCACACAAGAAATGGGAATGAATTTCAAACATATCATCGTCTTGGCTCGACCGCAAACATCGGGAAACTTAGTTTTTAAATTCATGTAAATGCAAACCTCGACAGAAATTCATGAAATTTGGGGGTGCCATCAATTGCCCTGGTGTGTGTGTTGTGGTACAAAATTGCCCAATTTTGGACAAGTTTTGGCACAAAGCCTCTTACAAATTAAACCAAAGGTTATCACAAAGAAAGTCGTGTGTGCCGATAGGGAAAGTTCACATTTTATGTGCAAAACAACATCCATTGTATTTTCTCGCCTTGAATTTATTTCTGGAGTCACCATAGAGCAACACATGACAGTCATGATAAACTGTGTATTTTTTCCAGGGATCGTGAGACCTATTTAACACATTAATTGAGTTTTCTAGCCTTTTAATGTGCATATAATTAAAATTTGAACTACAATCACAAGGTCCAACACATGAAAAATAGGTTGACAAAATATATGCCTTTCCCTGGATGCATGTTTAGATCCCACGCAAGAAATGGGAATGGATTTCTAACATCTCATTGACTGTTGGCTCGGCCGCAAACATTGAGATATTGGTTTTCAAATTCCCGTAAATCCAAAACTCGTCAGAAATTCATGAAACTTGGCATGGTGTGGTGACAAGCTTAAGGGCACACATATGCCGTGCTAAAAAAATTGTCCAAATTGGACATGTTCTTGCACAATACCCTTACAAATCGGAGCTCCTCACAAGAAGCTTTGTGGTTTCGACAGGGAACATTATATATGCATGTCACATATGTGGGCGAAAAGACATCTGATGCCTCTTCTCTCCTTGATTTTCTTTATAGAAACAACACATACATGTTGGTGCGAAGTGCAAAAATATGAATAAATTAAGGGATCATCTGGCTTTTAAATACATTAACTAAGTTTTCGATGCATTATTTAATGTGCATAATTCAAATTTGATTTACAATCACAAGGTCCGGGGCGGCAAAATGGGTTGAAAAATCATATATATGTGTCCTTGGATGCATGTGTTAGGTCACATGCAAGAAATGAGAACGAATTTCAAACATCTAAGCATGTTGGCTCAACCACAAACATCGAGAAACTTGGTTTCCAAATTCTCGTAAATCCAAAACTCCGTCAGAAATTCATGAAACTTGGAATGGTGTCATGACAAGGCACACATATGCCGTGGTAAAAAAATACCAACTTGGACAAGTTTTGTCACAAGCCTCTTACAAACCGGAGGTTCTCACACAATAAGCTATGTCCAGTGGTTCCGTAATGTCAAATATGCATGCCACATCTGCGGGTGAAATGACATCCAATGCCTCTTCTCTCCTTCATTTTTTTGCTAGAAACAACATAAAGCAATAGGTGTGTCCAGCAAAAATATGAAATTATTAAGGGTTCGTATGGCTTTTTAATACATTAATTGTGTTTTATGTGCATTTAATGTACATAATTCAAATATGAACTACAGTCACAAGGTCTATGTTGGGCAGGGCCTCATCATATAAAGGACAAATATGTTGTGGTATTTTTAGTGTCCACTTTGAGAGAAAGAGCAAGCATTATTAATAGCCAACAAAGGCATTTTCGAACAAAATTTTGTCACGTTACCATCGCAAACGTGAGTATTATTTATAATTCGTGGACGTTCTACATACCATTTACATGCGGGCCACGTGTCGCTATCTGTATTGGCAAGGAGGTAGCGTGCGGACATGTGTTTGAGTAGACGGGTGGCATGCGAGCAGTGCCCTACGCACGCTCATCGGGGTGACATGTCCTTTGCTAGTCATCAAAGACGTTTCAGAATGAATACCCGTATGCAAACCGAGGGCAATTGTTCCTTCCCTACTAAGCCAAGCGAATATCTGTCACGAAGGAATTTTTTTCATTGCATCATCGCAAACGGTTGTGAATGATGACCCGTGTGCCCTTCCCGATGCTACACCTTGTACTAGTGCTAACTGGTGAGGTTGCCATGCATGAAAAAAATCTGATGTGGGAAGGTAATTAAGGAGAGATATGAGTTTGGTGACCACATGAAGAAACAATGCCAAGCACGTGAACCTTGGCAAAACACTTAAATGAAGGAAACTCACCAATGCATGCAATAGTTTAGTTGCTAAATCATTAAATGAAGGGACCTCGGCAACAATGCTTTGTGGACTTGAGTTGCTAAGACATTTAATACACTAAGCACCCCAAGTAAGCACCGATCAATGCATTGGTAGCAGGAGTCAGGTAAGATTCGAATATGTCATATTGGGTAAATTTTCATTTGTCAAATTGGAAACACTAAGATTTGTCCAATTTTGCAGGAACAAAATCACTATTACGGTGCAATTTTGCAACTGAAATTCAGTAAACATAGATTTCATTCATAGATTAAGCATTGGTCTTTGTACAAAATAGTTCAACTCGACAGCCGAATCGAACAAACTTTTCCCAATTTGTTGCCAACCACGTACTGAAATAGCTAGTTCAACTATATATACTAGCTAATTTAAAGTAGGTGGGACAGTTCAATCATATATATAGTTACATGAACTGAACAAAATAGCCCCTAAATACTACTCCCTCTGTCCCACAATATAAGAGCGTTTTTGACACTAAACTAGTGTAAAAAACGCTCTTATATTATGGGACGGAGGGAGTACTCCGGAGGGGCTTCGTGCTACTGTCAGCAGCCTTCTCCTCTGCCGAGCGCGTTCAGTAAGAGGCAGAGGAGGAGAAGCCTACCGACTAGCAGGAGGTGTCGAATTCGTCGGCTGCCGCTGCTGCCCTCCGCCGCTCCTGACGCGCCTCCTCGAAGTGGCGGGACTCGGCGTAGATCTCCTCATTCCATGCCATAGCTGCGGCATCTGCTGCGGCCACGGCGGCAGTGAGCCTCTTTGTGTCCTCAACCTGGCGCTCCTCCTCCTCATGTAGGAAGTTGATGTAGCGCGCTAGGCCACTGATGCAAAAAAGCCGAGCGTCTGTGCTTCGGCGGCGGCCTCCTCCCGCCTTCGGGCCGCGGTGGTAGAGCGGGTGATGGCCCCGGCGGCTGACCGTGGGGTGGTTGCCAAGGCGGATGCTGGTGTGGTGGCGGCCGAGGAGGCAGCTGGTGGGGTGGCTAAAACGGTGGCCGGGGATGGGGTGGGGGCCACGGCAGTCACCGGCAGTAGCTGCCTTCTGGCAAATGTGGAGGAGCATGTGGTGGGTGCCATGCGCATAGCCAACAAGGACGCCACACTCACTACACGCTTCCGGGTACTACGCGCCGACGTGGTGCAGCCTCCCAGCTGGAGCTGCCCTCTGGCGGAGTGGCGGAGCGACGACGACGGACAGGTGCCACTGGCGATTGGGGGAGAAGCAAACTTGGGAAGCTACGGGCAGGGAGGGGATGAATGCGATGTGGAGGCGCCAACCGCAAGGGTTTATAAAGAAGGAGGCCAAGGCGAGCCGGGCGGGAAGCTTGCGCGCGTTCCTGCGCGGTTGCGCGGGAACAGGAAGCCCAAAAGAAACACTGCGCGCTCCCGAAGCATTGGGTGATTGGGGGATTTCAGCGAGCCGGGCGGGAAGCTTGCGCGGGAACCTGCACGCTCCCGAAGTGTGCAATGAAATCCTCGGGCGGCAACGCGGTGACAAGACGGGACGGGGGTGGGAGAAATGACAAGTACACAAACGGTTAATAAAAAACATTTGTGTTTTACTACAAAGCAAACGGTCGTTCTGTACGCACCGTCGCGAATTAATCTATGCATGAGGCGGTTGATGCGGCCGCGGCACGTTGTGCTCGCGTCCGTGCGCGCTCGCTCTGCAGGCGTCCACGCGCGAACGGTCACGTACGTTCGAGGCGCCATATGCATGTGGACGCGGTTGTGCCGCTCCCGGCGCCACTGTGCAGTTAAGCACTGCAAAAACTGCCATTCGGACGTGCCGAAATTCCAGGCCGTCCGGCACAATTTATTCCCGCGTCCATTTACCTTCGTATCTTCCACCTTCCGATCGCGCCACACAACACAAGAAGCACACCCACGATCTCTTCATCGCTTCAACCTTCCCGTGCGGATCCAATGGCGGCTGCCAGTGCCGAGCGGCAGTTCGCCAAAATTGTCAAAGTGGACACCCACATCAGGAAGACGGACCTCTCGGTGCTATACACCAACGACCCGGTCGTGGTGGTGAACTCCATCAACACGTTGGAGCAGCTGCTTGCTGAGGATGACAAGTACAAAGTGGTCGGCTTCGACCTCGAGTACACCGGCGGTCGTGTCGGCCATGACCAGAAGGTTGCCGTCGCCCAGTTGTGTGTGTGCCATCACGGGCTCATCTACCACTACTACCTGGCCACAAGTCCTTGCGAGTGTTTCGCCAGGTTTGTCAACAGCCCCGACTACAGGTTCGCAACGGTGGACACTACGAACGATCTAAAGGTGCTCAAGACTACAATTTTGTCCTGCCAGAAGCTTGTCAACATCCAAGGTCAGTACAGGTTCTGGGGCGGCTAGAATAAGAAGCAGAAGGACTCCCTGGTTGACCTCGCCGCGGCCATCATGGACCCCTACTACAAAGACATGAAGGCCGAGTGCCACAAGGACAAGTCTGCCTGGCACAAGGCCTGGGTGAACGAACTGGATGAAGAACACATCAAGTACGCGGCAAAGGACGCGTACACAAGCTACGAGATGTACATGAGGATCATTGACATGAGGAAGTGCCTCCTTCCTGCAGACGGCGAGGGATAGCTACAAGTAGAGCAGTGTCGGCAACCGTCGTCAGAAGAACAGTATGATTTGCTGATCGTCTACTTCTTGTAACTTTATATTGAGGAATGTACATGTGTTGTGTAGTCACTTATGTAACTGGATGTTCAAGTTGGTTATGCAACATTAATGTAGGTGTTCTATAGACAGAGCATATAGA
Organism: Elymus sibiricus; assembly: GCA_039707655.1. NCBI lineage: Eukaryota > Viridiplantae > Streptophyta > Magnoliopsida > Poales > Poaceae > Elymus > Elymus sibiricus. The sequence continues at coordinate 311,355,448 of CM077671.1, forward strand.
TGTGCAAACAGATCAAATCACATCTCATACAATTATTAGCAGCAACCGTCTACCCACAACACACACAAGTTGTCAGGATGAATCGTTTGGGTTATTTTTGTTCTTCCCACAAAATTCTGATGAATGAACTATTTGCCGGGTACCCACAACACACATGGTTGTCAGGATGAATCGTTTGGGTTATTATTGGCCTTCCCAAACAATTCTTATGAATGAACTGTTTGCCGGGTATCACACACCCTTCTTAGGCTACCTCGATTGCGTTCTGCTTGATCAGCACAAAAAGTTTGCCCGAGTGAACTATATGCCGCACTACGTACACGTATGTAGTTTGTTTACCGTTTCTGTTATGTTCCACAAATAGTTCATAAGAACAAACTGTTTGCTGTAGATCACACACGAAACTATTTTCTGAATCGTATTTGATGGATCCTCTATCGCGCACATTTTTCGTCATTGGCGGCGGAGCTTGAACTATACCGTTTGCGATTGATGGATCGCACACAGTTTCGTCGAAGGGTCTCTGATTGATGTGTCGTCTTTGGACCATCCTGCAGTAGTGGCCCCTTTCATCAACGCATGGTGATCTCCATCTCCATGTGTGCTGCTGATACGTCTCCAACGTATCTATAATTTTTGCTTGTTCCATGCTGTTATATTATCATTCTTGGATGTTTTACAATCATTTTATAGCAACTTTATATCATTTTTTGGGACTAACCTATTGACATAGTGCCAAAGTGCCAGTTGTTGTTTTTGCTTGTTTTTTACTTCGCGGAATATCAATACCAAACGGAGTCCAATCGCGACGAAACTTTTTGGAGATTTTTTTGGGCCAGAAGACATCCAGTGGGCCAAAGAAGTGCCAGAGGGGAGGGTCGAGCAGACCACAACCCACCAGGGCGCGCCAGAGGCCCCGGGCGTGGACTGATGGGTTGTGCTCTCCTCGGGACCCCTCTCCACCGCCTCTGACGCCTATAAATTCCCAAATATTCCAGAAACCCTAGAGGAGTCGACGAAAAACACATCCAGCCGCCGAAGTTCCAGAACTGCGAGATCCAATCTAACACCATCACGGAGGGGTTCATCATCCTCATTGGTGCCTCTCCGATGATGCGTGAGTAGTCCACCATAGACCTACGGGTCCGTAGGCAGTAGCTAGATGGCTTCCTCTCTCTCTCTTTTGATTCTCAATACAATGGTCTCTTGGAGATCTATTTGATGTAAACTTTTGCGGTGTGTTTGTTGGGATCCGATGAATTTTGAGTTCATGATCACTTTCTATCCATGAATATTATTTGAGTCTTCTATGATCTCTTATATGCATGATTACTTATAGCCTCATATTTCTTCTTCGAATCTTTGGTTTAGTTAGGCCAACTAGATCGATTTTTCTTGCCATGGGAAGAGGTGCTTTGTGATGGGTTCGATCTTGTGGTGTCCTCTCCCAGTGACAGAAGGGGCAGCGAGGCACGCATGTATCGTTGCTATTAAGGATAACAAGATGGGGTCTATTCCTACATGAATAGATCTTGTCTACATCATGTCACCATTCTTATTGCATTAATCTGTTTTCCCATGAACTTAATACACTAGATGTATGCTAGATAGCGGTCAATGTGTGGAGTAATAGTAGTAGATACAGAATCGTTTTGGTCTACTAATCTTGGACGTGATGCCTATATAATGATCATTGCCTTGGATATCGTTATGATTATTTGATCTTCTATCAATTGCCCAACAATAATTTGTTCACCCACCGTGTGCTATACTCATGAGAGAAGCTACTAGTGAAACCTACGGCCCCCGGGTCTACTTTTCCAACATATTGCTTTCCGATCTATCTTTTTGCCGCTTTTGTTTTCAGATCTATTATTCCAAAAACCCAAAAATACCTTGCTGCACTTTTTATTTGCCCTTTTTATTTTGTGTTCTTGAGAGATCTATCTCTCCAATCTATCACTACCTAATCTATCTTTTTACCGTAGAGAGATTGAAAACCTCTCTTTCGCGTTGGGTTGCAAGTTGACGGGGGGATAACCCCGGGGTGGCCTCAGCCTGGCCTTTACTCCAACTTTTCGAAACGACTGCAGGACGAGCCGCCTCCCCCTGCAGTCTGGCTCCGCGCAGCCGGTTGCGCCCACACTACTAGGGAAAACCCTAGCAGTAGCGCGGGTATTTGGTGTATCAGTAGCGCGGGTACCCGCGCTACTGATACGGCGCTACAGCTAAAGTTTAGCAATAGCACGTTTTGACACGCGCTACTGCTATACCTACTTAGCAGTAGCGCTTTCCATACCAGTGCTACTGCTAAGTCCTTTAGCAGCAGTGTTTTCCTGTCCAGCGCTAAAGAGCGCTACTACTATATTTTCTCATATCTTTTTTTTTTGCTACGTATTTGCGATGTTTATGTACAGGTTTCATACAGTATTCTAATCATATCATAAACATGCAATATGCTCATCATATCATACACATAATAGTCTCATCATATCATCCAACACAAATCATGTCGTCACATCATAATCACGATATAGCTATACAAGTTACATGACATGTCTCATCATACATAATGTAGTACTTCTTGAGGCGTCGGTTCGTATCCCTCTCTCGCACTAGCGTGAACCTAAACTAACTACTGGCTATCGCTCGGAAACAGGAAACCGGTACACCTGGGCCTGACACTCCGGCCACTCGTCGTATAGTCCTGGTGTAGCACTTCTTCGCCATCGATGATCTATGCACCTGCATCGTCACATGAGTTGATGATATGCAACATATATAGTTGAGCAACAGAAAGAGACAGACTTGGCAAAAAATAGAAGCAACATATCATAAGCATAAATAACAAAGTTCATCGTACCCAAAATGCCCTAACTAGAGTGATCTTCGCTAGTTGAGGAGGACGGTTTAATTACATCACAAATAAAGTTTCGTCGTGCATAACTCAAAGTTTCGTCATAGACTAAACGGACACATTGTCATATATCGTCAATCACTCCAACATGTCGTGCCATCCATGCAAGTCAGGGAGATAGTCCCCGAGCGCAGTGAAAGGCTTCAGGTCGAGACGCTGAGCGGCTACGCGTGTTCGAACGTCTTCCCGCGACATTTGCCCTTCTTCGTAGAACATCCCTGTTTTTTCGATGACCTCCTTCATGATGATTTGGGCAAGTTCACGCTAGATGTGATAGAACTCAGCTCGGAGTCGATGATCCGGGATATCTCCTAGGTTCTTTGCCCATTGCAGAATATGGGCATCGCCGGATCTAGGTGACATGCGAAGGTTCTGTTGATCCCGTCTGTACTCCTGCATGTGGTGGAGGACATAGAATCCATCACTGATAGTACCACTCGGTTGCGGGATGCAGCAGAAGTCAGTCTTATGGCCGAAGCAGGGCGCGCGGTTCCCTGTCTTCCTGAGCGTGATCTCTCCACCCCGTACGACGTACGTAAAGATAGCACTGTCGAGAACAGACTTGATGTGGGTGTAATCCTTTTTCTTCATGTTCTTCGACGAGTCCAAGTAAAGAGTGTGGGAGACTCGGGGGTAAAGAATGATGAGGACGACGCGCCCGTCGCTGCGCAAAATAAGTACACCTCAAATTAGCCTCCACGCGTGCAAATGAAATGATTGAAATCGAAGGAAGGATATCCGTGTGGATGACTTCCATGGGATGATAAGGCACGAGAATCGTCTCCTTGTCCTTATTGCCGACCATGAAATCGGCGATGTAGTTACTCGCGTATTCATGGTGCTTTTTGCAGACTGCCAAGAAGCTCTCGTGCATGAAGTACGGGTCAGCGACATAGATATAAGGTATCTGCTCAATCCTGATGATATAGTTCATGTAGAAGGCAAAAAGGCAGACAAACGTAAAATCCAGCTTTTTCAAGTGAAACATGTCGAAGATGTAATCGAATCGAAGGAAGAACTTTTCCGCGGGGAATGTGTCGACGTACAACCTTTGCTGCAGCACGTTAACCACGTAGAGCGGGTATCCTGGATTTTGCGAGGCGATCAGGCTTTTCTCTCTTCGCAGCACATCGTCATGAAGTCTCCTGAGATCTCCGTATATGGCCTCTACCGCTGCCTTACGTAGGATTGGTTCACCAGGGATATGGTATTTCGCCGCACCCATGATAGGTATACGGTCTTGAACCCGAGGCTGCGGAGGCGGCTGGATCATAGAAGCAGCTTTGTTGCCTTTCCTCGCTCTCTTCCTATGCTTCTTTGCTACTGGAAGGTCGTCTATAATACGTTCAGCCTCCGGAGGCGGCAATTCAGGCACCGACTCATGACGCTCAAACCCTGAGTACTCATACTGCTGAGCCATCAATCCTCCGTCGTCATAGGCGCCAGTATTGAGATACTGTAGAGTGTCATCGTCATCCTCATCGATGGCATCGATATCATGCATTGCTTCTTCGACGGCGGCGACGTCATCATGGACTAATGGAGCCTCTTCCTCACCCCGTCCGCTCTCACCCGGCACCACAGGCGATGCTAATTGGGTAGGTGGGGTGTTGATGTTCATACCTTGTTGAGGCTGCGTGGTCATGGGTGTGCTCCCGGCCGCCTCCAGACGAAGCAGACTCTTTGGCCACAACAGGACCCACCTCTTGCAATCGCCAAGCCGCCGCGGGGTCTTGTCGTCGTCTCCCCCTAGTACCAGAGGAGCCAAATTCTCATGGCCCGGTTTGACACTGGCCACGGAAACCTTGAAGACGTCAGGGGGGATCGGCCGGCTGTGGAACAATTGTTCCTTCGGCTTCACTATCGTCGCCTTCCCCACGTCTACCTTCTAGCCGCTGATGGTGTACAATATGGTGCACAGGGTTACGTCGGCCTGCAAAGACATGTCTGCGATGTGAGATATCCGAAAGGCAACGGAAACGGGAGATTACACATTTATTGAAGAGGGCCGGTGTGACAGGTACCGTGAGGGCGTCGAGCTCAGCCAAAGACGAAGCACCGCCGAGCACGTCTGAGACGGAGGACGGGCTTCTATGAGCAGGTGTGGGAGCCGGTGCAGGAGCTGGTGCAGGAGCAGGTGCGGGAGCCGGTGCAGGAGCTGGTGCAGGAGCAGGTGCTGGTGCAACGCTAGTCGAGCTGCTCCCGAAGAAGTTGGAAAGGGGAAAGTCCGCTGCCTCTTTATTTGGATTTTGCCTACTCCAACTGACGATATCCGGAACCAAGACACCATATGAAGCTGCAATCTCCTGTTTTGCGGCAGCTACCGCTGCTGCGACCGCAATCGCAACCTTCTTGTCGATGTTTTCCTCATTTAACCTCCGTCTTTCCTTTCTCTCCTCCGTGGTCTCACGGTAGTACTTCTTCCATGTGGCGCCGTCTCCGACGCCGTGCACGCGTCCATACGACGACCGAGTGTCCACCGGGAGTCCTTTCAATATGTTCAAGGCCCGGTTGAATGGGGTGTCCCACTTGGGCCCCGCCAACGCCTCAAACGGCGAGTCGTTTTCGGCCGCGATCCTGTGCTGCTCTCTCTGCAAAAGGAACAAGGATCGTTTACAAATATGACTAAACGTGCAGTCGAATTGATCAGAAGCTAAAATTAGGGGGTAAATTAAAAATTACCAGCAGTCTCATGAACTCCGTCGTGACCGCGTCCGTCTCGAATACCTTCTTGACTGGGTCCCAATGGTACCGGGCCCTGATGACGTCACGCTCCTACGGGACGGTGAACTCCGCCAAGGAGTGTGGGATGCCCAGACTTTCGCGTTCCGCGTCCTCCTTGGCCCATATGGACCTCTTCCCCGCGTAACCACGGCTTCCGAGGTGGTGGCACCCCATGTTCCTCTCTTGAAGCCCCTTCATGTACTCCGACTTTTCTTTGGCAGCTTCGGCAATGCAAGCCGCCTTGAATATTTCAAACTGCTCTTCCGTAATTGTCGAATTATCCTTTACAATCTCGGAGTAGGGTTCCTTTTTGTCGATGATCCTTGCTTTCACCCTTACTTTCCAGGCGGACAACGCGCCGCTAAACTTGCCCATGGCGCGTCTGTTTATCTTCTTCATTGCCGGATCTTTATCTGGATTTTTATATTTGATTTCATCCCGACCCGGGAACAAGAACACCTGGTGCAGCTTCGTTAGGAGGGACTGCTTCATATCTGGTATCTTCCTTAGTTTCGCATCGTTGATGGTGGCGGTTGCCCGTAGGATGCAGCCTATTTGATTGCCGAAGCATGCGCGCGCTTCCGCAGGCTCTTTTGGCTCAAAATTGCCGTCGTCCACCTCCGTGACCACTAGTCTAGTAGTGATGAGCTGGTTTGGGCGCCGTTGCCTCTTTGGTTTCGGTTCTATACCGGCTTCGCCAGTCTTGGTGCCGGTCTTGGCGCCGGTGTCAGTCTCAGCGCCGGTCTCGATGTCGGTCTCAGTCTTGGATGTGACAGGTGGGCCCTGCAACAACCGTTGCTCATCGAGAAGGTTCAAATAGGTGTCTGCCGCCGCGTAGACGTTGCAATCACCAGAACCCTGTCCTTCATCGTTGTTAGCCATGTTTCCTACGATTAAATCTAGTCAATTAATTCTAGACCTAATAAAATGAATAATGACATAAAAAAGGCCAATGTTTTGCAGGAATGTTGATTCATTCCCGTTGCGGCAAATCCCGGGCACTCGATATGTCCTAGTTTGTAGCACAAGTCATGCCGAAATTCACGGAAAATTTCGGCATGACCTTTGCTACAAACTGGACAAATAGAGCGCCTGAAATTTGCCGGAACGGAAATGAATCAACATTCCGGCAAAACATAGGCCACTCGGAATCATTCCCTGCATACAACAAAAGGCCACTTGGGCACAATCGAACCACTTCAATGTTGCATATAACAGGACCACTTAAGAACATGTACATGAGCAACTACAACAGTAGATAAACATGAGCAAACACTATTGAGGAATTTGCATATAACATGACCACTTCAGATTTGCATCTCCTAGTGTTTGACACTTCAAGAAAATCTACACAAATCTCATGCTCTCTCAAACACAATTCAAAAACCAAATATAGATGGATGAATCCTAGAACCCTAGAACCTTTACATATTTTTGTCCTAAAAAAATTATGTCCTAATAAGAATTATGAACCCTAGAACTCAATTTCTGTCCTAATAAAAATTATGAACCCTAGAACATGACAGGAAGAACAGGCAGAGAGAGAGGAGGGGTGGGGGGGCTTACAGAGAGGGGAGAGATGGTGGCGGGGAGGTGCTCGGTGACGGAGGCAGGGGCGGCGAGGGCGCGCGGCTCCGTTGGCGGCGACGGAGGCAGTGGCGGCGAGGGAGGCAGGGGCGGCGAGGAGCGGACGAGGGAAGCTGTGGCGGCGAGGGAGGCAGGGGCGTCGAGGGCGCATGGCTCCGGTGGCGGCGATGGCGCGCGGCTCCGGTGGGGCAGGGCCGGCGAGGGAACGACGGCGGCGAGGGAGAGGCGGCTATGGGGAATTGGGGGAAAGGAGTTAGCAAAATTTTGAGCCCACGTGGGGTTAACTTAGCTATAGCGCTTTCTACCAAAACGCGCTACTGCTATAGGAAGTAGTTATTTATTTTCCTTTTTCTTTTCTTTTTATGTAAGGAATATAGCTATAGCGCGGTCTTACAAAACGCGCTACTGCTATAGTAACTACAGCGCTTTGTGTTAACAAGCGCTGCTGCTATGCCTTTGTCCTTTCTTTTTCTTTTTCTTTTGTTTATCTTTATATTTTCTTTTTTTCATTTCTCCTTTTTCTACTTCTTTCATTTTCATTTACTTTTCTACTTCTTTTCCATTTTATTTTCTTTTTTTAGCAGTAGCGCTCTATACAGAAAACACGCTACTACAAGGCACTTAGCGGTAGCGTTCTTTTTGAAGCCTCGCTACTACAATTCCTAGCCTACCGGCAACAGTGTGGGAATTATAGTAGTAGCGCTTTTACGAGCAGACGCGCTACTGCTACAACAATATCTGTAGCGCGCTTTATTGACACGCGCTACTACTAAGTAGCAGTAGCGCTCTGTTCTAACCAGCGCTACTGCTATACCTCTGTGTATAAGGTTTTCCCTAGTAGTGCCACCAGCCGGCTAGGGGCGGAGACGCCTGGCCCCCTATCCGGCGGTGCTGCAGGTACCGCGGTCAGAGCACGCGTAGCTACAGAGGCCCCCGTCGCGTTGGGGGTCAGCGCCCGCATGGCCACAATGGAGGCGACAGTGCCTCTGACTCCGGCCGACCGCGACCGGGCATACGGCACAGTGCCGGCACGCCCTCAACCACTCCATTACCTGCCCCGGCGTGGCTACAGCGCGGCCGGCTGTACCGCTAACCGCGGCCGGCCGCCGCTAGACGACGCCCCGAAGGACGACCCGTGCCGTGGTGCGACGGGCGCCAGGGCCCACCAGGCGGGACCCCTCTGGCTCCCGGCGGGACCCCGCAGCCGGCGGGCCCTACCAGCGACAAGACCTCTCAGCCGGGGGCCCCAAGGCCGGCTGGGGAGACCGCCAGCTGGGGCCCTCCGGCGCCTCCTACCCATACTGTAATCCGGGGGGTTGGCCTATAAAACCCCCCGGAGCTCCCCCATGCACGGGGGCGAGCACTCTTTCCCAAGCACTCACACACACACACCCACGTAGAGAGGCAGAGAAGGCAAGCTAGCTCCTTCTTCCTCGTCTACCCATACAGCTCAAGGAGCACCATTGTAGCTCCCTTTGGTTCATCAACCAGACTAGCAGGACTAGGGGTATTACCTCCCACGGAGGGCCCCGAACCTGGGTACATCGCGTGTCCCGCACCGTTTGTCCCCGATCCCACTCCCAGAGTCCACCAGCGTCCATCGGCCCCAACCACTCTCGATAACCTCCCCATGGCATCTGTCGTGAGAAAACGACGACAGTTGGCGCCCACTGTGGGGCCGAACGCGGCGCCAGCCGGAGTCATACTCCGGGCGGGAACCCTCACCAACTCCGCCGGGTGTCCCGTGTCCGGGCTGATCAGCATGCCCGTGGGGTCCGCCCTCGCAGAAGCTCCCGCGGCTCCTGGCGGCGGTTCCACCCGCCTCGCGGGCGGAGCCGCCGTCTCCTCCCCCGAGCGGAACTGCGTCGACACCCCGCTCGACATCAGCGGCCTCGGCACGCTCTTTGCCGGGCTGCGTCTCGACGACGCGCCGGCGCAGGACGAGTATCCCAGCGTGGTGCTCGACTGCTGCGACCCGCCCCCGTGCGCGGGCGGAACCACGGCAGACGACGCGCATGATTTCCGCGTCATCGTGGAGGTATTGACCACCGGCTCCTCCACGTCTTCCGGTCGCACCAGGGCGGACGCGCTGGCGTCCGCTGCTGCCGCCGGCGCTGGCGTCTCCGACCTTATCGGCTCCGCCCTTCGGGGCCTGAGCACTCCCATCGCGCCGACAACCAACCCAGCTACGGCCGTGGGCGAACTGGGGGTGGCGCGCCAGCAACTGCTCACGGAGGCTACTTCCCTCGCTACCCCCAAGCGTCGGATGGAGTCCACGCAGCGCGTGTACAACTCCGCCTACGGCCTCAACCCGGTGGGCAACGAGCCCAGCCGGCGGAACGACGTCCGCGGCCGTGGCCCCGTGGTCGCGGAAATCCTCGGTGGCAGGCTGCCCACCTACGATACGCCGGCGGCCAACATGAGGGCCACCCAAGTGGGTTACGCCGACCTGGCCAGCTTGGAGGGCGAGGAGCACGCCCAGCAGGACCAGCACATCCAGGACCTCATCAACACCGCCAACGCACAGCAGGCCCGGCTCGACCACATCAACCTCGGCTCCGAGGTCCCGCCTCCCGGAGGCGACGGCGCGCCGACTGCCGGCCAGCGTCGGCCGGTCCAACAGGCCTCTTCCCCCCGCGGCTCCGCCCGCCGTGGCAGAGGCTCTCGCGGCACGCGCTCTCAGCACGCGAACGAGCCGCCTGCTGTTACTAGCCGGCGCACCAACGGGCCGGAAGAGGACGGCCGACGCCCGCGAGCCCACACCCCGCCGCCGCAGTGGGAGCGCGCGCATTCGCCTGCCCCGACGGTTCTCCCCGAGCTCGCGGCTCGCCTTGGCCCGCGCGTCCCCCGGAGCGAGAACGACGCCCGGACCCGCCTCGACCGGCTAGCGCAGTCGGCCCTCCTCGAGGAGGAGGGCTCGATCGGCCCCTCGTGTTTCGGCCCCCGAATCCGCAACAAGCCATTCCCGTCCGGCTTCACTCTCCCTCGCGACACCCCGAAGTACAATGGCACCGCCAAGCCGGACGACTGGTTGATCGACTACACCACCGCAGTCGGCATCGCCAGGGGAAACAAGTGCGTGGCCGTACGCTACGCCCCCTCATGCTGATCGGCTCGGCCCGGACCTGGCTCAACAGCCTGTCGGCCAGCAGCATCAACACCTGGACGGACTTCGAAGAGGCGTTCGTCCGCAACTTCACCGGCACCTACAAGCGGCCCGGCCGGCCCCGTGAGCTGGCCATGTGTGTCCAGGGGCCGGAAGAGCCCCTCCGCGACTACCTCACCCGGTGGACCGCACTTCGCAACTCCTGCGAGGGGGTGCACGAGGTGGAGGCCATCCAGTACTTCATCGAGGGCTGCTGTGACGGCACCCACCTCAAGCACAAGCTCCTGTGCTCCGAGCCAGCGACCCTGGCGGATCTAATGGCCAAGGCAGACAAGTACGCCACGGCCGACTCCGCAATGCGAGTCAAGGCCACCACGCCCGCCAAACCGACCCCTCCGTCTACTACACCACGGCCGGCTACCGACAGCCGTCAGCCGCAGAACAACAAGCGTAAAACCGACCAGCCGGATCCCCGCTATGGGAGCCGGCAGGTCGCCACCATCGAAGAGGAGCAACCGGCTGCCTAGGCTCCCAGCCAGCGCCAGCGCACCGGCAAGGCCGCCTGGCAGCCCAAGCTTACTTTCGAGCAGATGCTCGACGCACCCTGCAAGATGCACTCCAATGCCAAGCCGGCTACGCACATGCTCCGGCAGTGCAGCTTCTTGCAGCGGTTGGCTCGCGGCGAGGGCCTTCCAGTCCCTCCACCACCGCCGCCCCAAGCACTGGCTCCGGCACCGGCACCGGCCCCGGTCCCGGCTCCGGCCCCGCGCGACGGCCGCCTTCACGACCAGTTCCCTGACCAAGACGGGGCCTACGTCGTCTTTACTAGCGAGGAGACAGACAAGCATGCACAACGCCGGCTCCGGCGCGAGGTGAACGCCACCATGCCCTCGGTTCCCCAGTATATGCACTGGTCCGAGAAGCCGGTCACCTGGAGCGGGGCCGATCATCCGGCTGTGATGCCAAACCCGGGCAGCTATGCCCTCATCCTCGATCCCACCATCGTCTCCAAGAGGCGCACCTGCCGCTTCTCGCGGGTGTTGATCGACGGTGGTAGCAGCATCAACATTCTCTACCACGACACGATGCTCAAACTGGGGCTCAAGGAAATGGACCTACAGCCGAGACGGACGGTCTTCCACGGCATCGTGCCGGGGCGTTCCTGCTCCCCCATCAGCAAGATCCGGCTCGACGTCCTCTTCGGCGACAAGCGACACTTCCGACGCGAGTCAGTGTGGTTCGAGGTGGTGGACCTCAGCAGTCCCTACCACGCGCTGCTGGGGCGATCGGCACTCGTCAAGTTCATGGCGGTCCCTCATTACGCCTACCTCAAGCTCAAGATGCCGGGCCTCAAGGGCATCATCACCATCAACAGCGACTACAAAATGTCGATCGAGTGCACCCGCGATGGCAGCCGACTGGCTGAGGCTCTGGTGATCGCAGAGGAGAGGCGGCAACTCCACCGGCTCGTGGCTCAGGCCGCAGAGCAGCCGGCGATGCTGGCTCCCCCATCCTAGACGGCCGGCGAGGCGTCTTTCCAGCCGTCCAAGGACACCAAGCAAGTGTCGCTCAACCCGGCTAACCCCAAGCAGTGCGTCACCATCGGCGCCAAACTCAGCAGCAAATAGGAAGGCGAGCTCGTCGACTTCCTCCGTGAGAATCAGGACATCTTTGCATGGTCTCCCAAAGACATGCCGGGTGTTCCAAGGAAGTACGCCGAGCACAAACTTCATGTCCGGCCGGATGCGAAGCCGGTCAAGAAACCCCTACGCTGTTTCTCCGAGGAGAAGCGGCGCACTATAGGAGAAGAGATAGCCCGGCTGCTCGCAGCCGGCTTCATCATGGAAGTGTTCCACCCGGACTGGCTGGCCAACCCAGTCCTGGTGCTGAAGAAAAACAAGACTTGGCGCATGTGTATAGACTACACGAGCCTGAACAAGGCATGTCCCAAGGACTCGTTCACCCTGCCATGAATCGATCAAGTCATCGACTCCACGGCCGGCTGTGATCTGCTGTCCTTCCTGGACGCCTACTCCGGCTACCACCAGATCAAACTGGACCCGGCCGATCGGTTGAAGACCTCCTTCATAACCCCTTTCGGGGCCTACTGCTACATCACCATGTCCTTCGGCCTGAAGAATGCAAGCGCTACCTTCCAGCGCTGCATGCAGAAGTGCCTCCTGCCCCAGATCGGCAGGAACGTCCACGTCTACGTTGACGACATCCAAGAAGCATTTCAGCCTCCTTGACGACCTCTGGGAGACCTTCGCCAACCTGCGCGAATACAAGGTCAAGCTCAACCCGGAGAAGTGCGCTTTCGGCGTCCCCGCCGGCTAACTCCTGGGTTTCTTCGTGTCCGCCCGCGGCATCGAAGCTAACCCAGAGAAGATCAGGTCGATCGAGCGTATGCCCCGGCCGACCCGGCTTCGCGACGTCCAGAAGTTCACCGGCTGCCTTGCCTCGCTCAGCCGGTTCGTCAGCCGGCTGGGAGAGAAGGCCCTGCCCCTCTACCAGCTCATGAGGAAGACGACGCTTATCGAGCCGGGCACCGACTCCACCAGGAAGCCGGCCAAGTTCGAGTGGACCGACCAGGCGGACGAGGCATTTCGCGACCTTAAACGAGTCCTCACCAGCGTGCCCATCCTGGCCGCGCCGACTGAGAAGGAGCCCCTGCTCGCATACATCGCGGCGACCATACGCGTCATCAGCGTCGTCCTGGTAGTGGAGTGGTCGGAGGAGGGCAGGGCGCTGCCAGTCCAGCGCCCAGTCTACTACCTCAGCGAGGTCCTCTCCGCCTCCAAGCAAAACTACCCCCACTACCAGAAGATGTGCTACGGCATATACTTCGCCGCCCAGAAGATCAAGCAGTACTTCCAAGAACATACCATCACCGTCGTGAGCACGGCACCGCTGGGCGAGATCATGAGCTGCCGGGACGCCACCGGCCGGATCGCCAAATGGGCAATCGCCCTCGCCGACTACGAGATCCGGTATGAGCCTCACACCGCCATCAAGTCACAGGCGATGGCCGACTTCCTCGTCGACTGGCCCGAGACCCAGTTCGTGCCGCCTCACCCGGACTCTACACATTGGCGCATGCACTTCAACGGCTCGAAGATGCGGACCGGCCTGGGAGCCGGCATCGTCTTGTCGTCTCCGAAGGGAGACCAACTCAAGTACGCGCTCCAAATCCACTTCGCCGCCTCCAACAACGTGGCCGAGTATGAGGCGCTCGTCCACGGCCTCCGGCTCGCAAAGGAGATTGGCATCCGGCGCATCTTGTGTTTCGGCGACTCCGACCTCGTGGTGCAGCAGGTCTCTGGCCAATGGGACGCCAGGGACGCCAACATGGCCAGCTACCGCTTCCTCGTCTAGCAGCTTACCGACTCCTTCGAGGGCTGCGAGTTCCATCACGTCCCCCGAGCGGACAACGAGGCGGCAGACGCCTTGGCGAAAATTGGCTCCACCCGCCAGGCCATCCCGGCTGGCGTCTCCCTCGAGCAGTTGCGCAAGCCGTCGACCAAACCTTCCGCCGAGTCGGAGTCCATCTTCGTGCCCACGGATCCTGCCGGCTCCTCGACGTTCCCAGGGGCTCCACCTGCTCCACCGGCTCCACCTGCTCCACCGGCTACGCCCGCCACGCCGGCTTCGGCCGCTGTCGTTCCAGCAACAGTCGGCTCCGAGCCCGCAGCCGTCATGATGGCTATCGACCGGCCGGACCCAGGGGCTAACGAGTCTGGCCCGGGGGCTCCAGGGACGGACCCGGGGGCTCCGGCTGCCCAGGTTCTCCAGCCCGAGCTGGAGCCATCCCCGGTCACGGCTCCGTCATGGGCCTAGCCAATCTTGGCTTTCACCTGCACGGCGAGCTCCCCCCCGACGAAGACAAATCCCGGCAGATCCAGCGCCGCGCTCCCGCCTACAGCATCATCAACCGTGAACTTGTCCACCGCAGCACAACCGGCGTGTACCAACGCTGCGTTGAGTCCGAGATGGGCCAAGAGATCCTCCGAGATATCCACCAGGGCGAGTGCGGGCATCACGCCGCCTCAAGGAACCTGGTGGCCAAGGCGTTCCGCCACGGCTTTTACTGGCGACTGCCCTTGAGGAAGCGACACAGCTCGTCGACAGGTGTGAGGGGTGCCAGCGTTGCCGCGCGCAAAGCCACCTGCCGGCTGTGGCGCTCAAGACCATCCCACTGTCGTGGCCCTTTGCCGTATGGGGGCTCGACATGGTGGGACCATTCAAGACCGCTCGAGGCGGCATGACGCATCTGCAGGTAGCCGTCGACAAATTTACCAAATGGATCGAGGCCAGACCTATCAAGAAGTTGGACGGCCCCACCGCCGTCTGATTCATCGAAGACATCACAGTCCGCTACGGCGTCCCACACAGCATCATCACCGACAACGGCACCAATTTCGCCAAGGGCGCGCTAGCGCATTTTTGTGCCAAGCAAGGCTGTTGGGGAACGTTGCATGGGAAACAAAAAATTTCCTACGCACACACAAGATCTATCCATGGTGATGAGCATCTACGAGAGGGAGAGTGGATCTACATACCCTTGTAGATCGCTAAGCGGAAGCGTTAAGAAACACGGTTGATGTAGTCGAACGTCTTCGCGATCCAAATCGCCGAGCGTCCCGCGATCCCATCACGATTTGTCTCGCGATCCAATCACGATCCGTCCCGCGATCCCATCATGATCTGTCCCGCGATCAAATCACAAACCGTCTCGCGATCCTGATCACGGTCCTTCCGATCTAGCGCCGCACGGACGGCACCTCCGCATTCAGCACACGTACAGCTCGATGACGATCTCCGTGTTCTTGCTCCAGCAAGAGGGAGCAGAGAGGTAGATGAGTTATCCAGCAGCGCGACGGCACGGCGACGGTGGTGGTGGAACTATTCCGGCAGGGCTTCGCCTAAACACTGCCGAAACTAGACTAGAGGAGAAAACGATCTAGAGGAAGTAGACGGAGCACGTGGCAATTAGGGTTAGCTCTCCCCTCTAAATCCTCTAGTATATATAGGAGGGAGGGAGTGGAGGAGGCAGCCTCAAACCCTCAAGGTCTGGCTGAAATTGGAGGTGGAGGAGTCCTACTCCAATCCTATTAGGAGTAGGATTCCTCCTCTCCACTTGGAAACCCTTTCCCCCTTTCCCCCTTTGGGTTTTTCCCACCACTAGCCGCATGGGCCTTAGTGGCAGGCTCGGCCAGCCCACTAAGTGCTGGCTTGACTCCTCCCACAGCCCATGAGGCCCTTCGGGTCGAGACACCCCTCCCGATGGTCCCCGGTACCCCTCCCGGTACTCCCGGCACACTACCGAAATACCCGAAACTTTTCCGGTGACCAAAACGGGACTTCCTATATATCAATCTTTACCTCCGGACCATTCCAGAGCTCCTCGTGACGTCCAGGATCTCATCCGGGACTCCAAACAACCTTCGGTCACCACCATACATAACTCTACTATACCGAAACGTCATCGAACCTTAAGTGTGCAGACCCTGCGGGTTCGAGAAATATGTAGACATGACCGAGACACCTCTACGGTCAATAACCAATAGCGGGACCTGGATGCCCATATTGGTTCCTACATATTCTACGAAGATCTTTATCGGTTGAACCTCTATGTCAAGGATTCAGTTAATCCCGTATGTTGTTCCCTTTGTTCTTCGGTATGTTACTTGCCCGAGATTCGATCGTCGGTACCTAGTTCAATCTCGTTACCGGCAAGTCTCTTTACTCATTCCATAATACAAGATCCCGTGGCTAACACTTTAGTCACATTGCTTGCAAGGCTTGTTGTGATGTTGTATTACCGAGTGGGCCCTGAGATACCTCTCCGTCACACGGAATAACAAATCCCAGTCTTGATCCATGCCAGCTCAACAGACACCCTCGGAGATACCTGTAGAGCATCTTTATAGTCTCCCAGTTACGTTGCGACGTTTGATACACACAAGGCATTCCTCCGGTGTCAGTGAGTTGCATGATCTCATGGTCATAGGAACAGATACTTGACATGCAGAAAACAATAGCAATAAACTGACACGATCATATGCTACGTTCATAGTTTGGGTCTTGTCCATCACATCATTCTCCTAATGATGTGATCCCGTTATCAAATGACATCTCATGTCTATGGCTAGGAAACCTTGACCATCTTTGACGAACGAGCTAGTCTATTAGAGGCATACTAGGGACACAGTGTTGTCTATGTACCCACACATGTATTTGAGTTTCCAATCAATACAATTATAGCATGGATAATAAACGATTATCATGAACAAGGAAATGTGATAATAACTAAATTATTATTGTCTCTAGGGCATATTTCCAATAGTCTCCCACTTGCACTAGAGTCAATAATCTAGTTCACATCACCATGTGATTTACATTGTTGTGAATCTAACACCCAATGAGTTCTGGGGTTCGATCATGTATTACATGTGAGAGAGGTCTTTAGTCAACGGTCTGCAACATTCAGATCCATGTGTTCTCTTGCAAAGCTATATGTTATACTGTAGGTGCTACCACGCTCCACTTGGAACTATTCCTAATGGCTGCTCCACTATACGTATCCGGATTGCTACTCAGAGTCATCTGGATAGGTGTGAAAGCTTGCATCGACGTAACTCTTTACGACGAACTCTTTATCACCTCCATAATCAAGAAATATTTCCTTAGTCCTCTAGTTACTGAGGATAATCTTGACCGCTGTCCAGTGATCCACTCCTGGATCACTCTTGTACCCCTTGACAGACTCATGGCAAGGCACACACAGGTGCGGTACACAGCATGGCATACTATACAGAGCCTATGGATAAGGCATAGGGGACGACCTTCGTCCTTTCTCTTTCTTCTGCCGTGGTCGAGCTTTGAGTCTCACTCAACTCCACACCTTACAAATCAGGCAAGAACTCTTTCTTTGACTGATCCATTTTGAACTCTTTCAAAATCTTGTCAAGGTATGTACTCATTGAAAGTTTTATCAGACGTCTTGATCTACCTCTATAGATCAAGATGCCCAATATTTAAGTAGCTTCATTCCAGGTTTTCCTTTGAAAAACTCCTTTTTCAAACAACCCTTTATGCTTTCCAGAAATTCTACATAATTTCCGATCAACAATATGTCATCCACATATACTTATCAGAAATTCTATAGTGCTCCCACTCACTTTATTGTAAATACAAGTTTCTCATAAACTTTGTATAGACTCAAACACTTTGATCACCTCATCAAAGCGTATATTCCAACTCCGAGATGCTTGCTCCAGTCCATAGAAGGATCACTGGAGCTTGCATATATTTTAGCATCCTTAGAACTGACAAAACCTTCTGGTTGTATCACATACAACCTTTCCTCATGGATACCGTTAAGGAAACGATGTTTTGATAGCCATCTGCCAGATTTCATAATCAAAAAATGCAGCAACTGCTAACATAATTCCAACAGACTTTAGCATCGCTACGGGTGAGAAAGTCTCATCGTAGTCAACTCCTTGAACTTGTGAAAACCCCTTTGCCACAAGTCGAGCTTTATAGACGGTGACATTACCGTCCGCGTCCGTCTTCCTTTTAAAGATCCATTTGTTCTGAATGGCCTTTCGCCCTACAGGTAATACTTCCAAAGCCCATACTTTGTTTTCTTACATGGATCCCATCTCGGATTGCATGGCCTCTAACCATTTCTCGGAATCCAGGCCCATCATCGCTTCTCCATAGCTCGTAGGTTCATCGTTGTCCAACAACATGACCTCTAAGACAGGGTTGCTGTACCACTCAGGAGCAGTACGCGTCCTTGTCGACCTACGAGGTTCGATAGTAACTAGATCCAAAGCTTCATGATCATCATCATTAACTTCCTCTTCAACTAACGTAGGCTCCATAGAAACAACTTTCTGCGCTGCGCTACTCTCTGGTTGAAACAAAGGTTCAACAACCTCATCAAGTTCTATCTTCCTCCCACTCAATTCTTTCGAGAGAAACTCTTTCTCGAGAAAGGACCCATTTTAGCAACAAACACTTTGTGCTTGGATGTAAGATAGAAGTTTTACCCAAATGTTACATTAGGGTATTCTATGAAGATGCATTTGTCCGCTTTGGGTTCGAGCTCATTAGGTGAAAACCCTTTTTCAAATAAGCGTCGTAGCCCCAAACATTAAGAAATGACAGCTTAGGTTTGTGCCAAACCAAAATTCATACGGTGTCATCTCAACGGATTTAGATGGTGCCCCTTTTAAAGTGAATGTAGTTGTCTCTAATGCGTAACCCCAAAACGATAGTGGCAAATCGATAAGAGACATCATAGTTCGCACCATATTCAATAGAGCACGACTACGACGTTCGGACACACCATCATTCTATGGTGTTCCAGGTGGCGTGAGCTGTGAAACAAATTCCACATTGTCTTAAGTTGTATACCAATACTCGTAACTCAGGTATTTACCTCCACGATCATATTGTAGACATTTTATCTCCTTGTCACGATGATCTCAAACTTCACTCTGATTTTGTTTGAACTTTTCAAACGTTTCAGACTTGTGTTTCATTAAGTAAATATCCCCATATCTACTCAAATCATCAGTGAAGGTAGGAAAATAATGATATCCACTGCACGCTAAAACACTCATTGGACCAAATACATCAACATGTATCATTTCCAATAAGTTACTTGCCCGCTCTACCATACCGGAAAACGGGGTCTTAGTCATCTTGCCCATGAGGCATGGTCCGCATGTCTCAACCGATTCGCAATCGAATGAGTCGATAGATCCATCAGCATGGAGTTTCTTCATGCGTTTTACACCAATATGACATTTAACGGCAGTGCCACAAGTATGTGGTACTATCATTATTAACTTTGTATCTTTTGGCATCAATATTATGAACATGTGTATCACTACGATCAAGATTCAATAAACCATTCTCATTGGGTGCATGACCATTGAAGGTATTATTCATGTAAACAGAATAACCATTATTCTCTATCTTAAATGAATAACCGTATTGCAATAAACATGATCTAATCACGTTCATGCTCAACGCAAACACCAAATAACATTTATTTAGGTTCATCACTAATCCCGAAGGTAGAGAGAGCGTGCGATGGTGATCACATCAACCTTGGAAACACTTCCAACACTCATCGTCACCTCACCCTTAGCTAGCCTCCGTTTATTCCGTAGCTTTTATTTCGAGTTACTAACATTTAGCAACCGAACCGGTATCCAATACCCAGGTGCTACTAGGAGTACTAGCAAGGTACACATCAATAACACGTATATCAAATATACTCATGTCGACGTTGCCAGCCTTCTTATCTACCAAGTATCTAGGGTTGTTCCGCTTCAGCGACCGTTCTCCTCATAATAGAAGCACTTAGTCTCGGGTTTGGGTTCAACCTTGGGTTTCTTCACTGGAGCAGCAACTGACTTGCCATCCACGAAGTTTCCCTCCTAGCCCTTGCCCTTCTCGAAACTAGTGGTTTCACTAACCATCAACACTTGATGCTCCTTCTTGATTTCTACCTTCGCGGTGTCAAACATCGCGAATAGCTCAGGGATCATTATTTCCATCCCTGGCATTTTATAGTTCATCACGAAGCTCTAGTAGCTTAGTGACAGTGACTTGGAGAACTATATCAATCACTATCTTATCTGGAAGATCAACTCCCACTCGATTCAAGCGATTGTAGTACCCAGACAATCTGAGCACATGCTCACCGATTGAGCTATTCTCCTTCATCTTGCAGGCAAAGAATCTTGTTGGAGGTCTCATACCTCTCAACACGGGCACGAGCCTGAGATCCCAATTTCAGCTCTTAGAACATCTCATATGTTCCGTGACGTTCAAAACGTTTTGGAGCCTCAATTCTAAGCCGTAATGCATGACACACTGAACTATCAAGTAGTTATCAGAACGTGCCTGTCAGATGTTCACAACATCTACAGACGACGCTTGAGGGGGTGGCGCACCGAGCGGTGCATTAAGGATAAGCCTTCTTTGCAGCAATGAGGACAATCCTCAGATCACGGACCCAGTCCGCATTATTGCTACCATCATCTTTCAACTCTATTTCTCTAGGAACATATAAAAAATTCAAGGGAGCTACAACGCGAGCTAGTATTCTATAACATAATTTGCAAAGACATTTTGACTATGTTCATGATAATGAGTTTAGTTAATCATATTACTTAAAAACTCCCACTCAAATTGACATCCCTCCGGTCATTCGAGTGTCACATGATCCAAATCCACCAACTCAAGTCCGATCATCACGTGAGTTGAGGTGGTTTCAATGGTGAACATCTTCATGTTGATCATATCTACTATATGACTCATGTTCGACCTTTCGGTCTCTTGTGTTCCGAGGCCATGTCTGTACATGCTAGGCTCGTCAAGTTTAACCCAAGTGTTTCGCACATGCAACACTGGCTTGCACCCGTTGTATGCGAACGTAGAGTCTATCACACCCGATCATCACGTGGTGTCTCGAAACGACGAACTTTCGCAACGGTGCACACTCAGGGAGAACACAATTTTATCTTGAAATTTAAGTGAGGGGTCACCTTATAATGCTACCGTCGTCCTAAGCAAAATAAGATGCATAAAAGGATTAACATCACATGCAAATCATAAGTGACATAATATGGCCATGAACTTGTGCTTTTGATCTCCATCTTCAAAGCACCGACATGATCTCCATCATCACCGGCATAACACCATGATCTCCATCATCTTGATCTCCATCAATGTGTCGCCATGAGGTTGTCGCGCCGACTGTTGCTTCCATGACTATTGCTAACTCATAGCGATAAAGTAAAGCAAAAACGGCGAAAATAATTAAAAACAACCCTATGGCTCCTGCCGGTTGCCGTACTCATCGACATGCAAGTCGTGATATTCTATACAACACATGATCATCTCATACATCACATATATCTCATCATGTAATTGGCCATATCACATCACAACATACCCTGCAAAAACAAGTTAGACGTCCTCTAATTGTTGTGGCAAGTTTTACGTGGCTGCTACGGGTATCTAGCAAGAACAATTCTTACCTATGCAAAAACCACAACGGTGATACAAAAATTGCTATTCAACCTTCTCAAGGACCGCCTTCGTCAAATCTGATCCGACTAAAGTGGGAGAAACAGACACCCGCCAGCCATCTTTATGCAATGAAGTTACATGTCAGTTGATGGAACCGGTCTCTCGTAAGCATACGAGTAATGTTGGTCCGGGCCGCTTCATCCCACAATACCGCCGAAACAAGAAAAGACCAAGGGAGGAAGCAATCCGAATATCAACGCCCACAAACTCCTTTGTGTTCTACTCGAGATCTCATCTACGCATAGACCTAGCTCTGATACCACTGTTGGGGAACATTGCATGGGAAACAAAAAATTTCCTACGCACACACACGATCTATCCATGGTGATGAGCATCTACGAGAGGGAGAGTGGATCTACATACCCTTGTAGATCGCTAAGCGGAAGCGTTAAGAAACGTGGTTGATGTAGTCAAACGTCTTCGCGATCCAAATCGCCGAGCGTCCCGCGATCCCATCATGATCCGTCTCGCGATCCAATCACGATCCATCCCGCAATCCCATCATGATCTGTCCCGCGATCAAATCACGAACCCTCTCGCGATCCTGATCACGGTCCTTCCGATCTAGCGCCGAACAGACGGCACCTCCGCGTTCCGCACACGTACAGCTCGATGACGATCTCCGCGTTCTTGATCCAGCAAGAGGGAGCGGAGAGGTAGATGAGTTATCCGGCAGCGCGACGGCGCGGCGACGGTAGTGGTGGAACTATTCCGGCAGGGCTTCGCCTAAACACTGCCGAAACTAGACTAGAGGAGAAAACGATCTAGAGGAAGTAGAGGGAGCACGTGGTAATTAGGGTTAGCTCTCCCCTCTAAATCCTCTAGTATATATAGGAGGGAGGGAGGGGAGGAGGCAGCCTCAAACCCTCAAGGGCTGGCCGAAATTGGAAGTGGAGGAGTCCTACTCCAATCCTATTAGGAGTAGGATTCCTCCTCTCCACTTGGAAACCCTTTCCACCTTTCCCCCTTCGGGTTTTTCCCACCCCTAGCCGCATGGGCCTTAGTGGGGGGCTTGGCCAGCCCACTAAGTGCTGGCTTGACTCCTCCCACAGCCCATGAGGCCCTTCGGGTCGAGACACCCCTCCCGATGGTCCCCGGTACCCCTCCCGATACTCCCGGTACACTACCGAAATACCCGAAACTTTTCCGGTGACCAAAATGGGACTTCCTATATATCAATCTTTACCTCTGGACCATTCCGGAGCTCCTAGTGATGTCCAGGATCTCATCCGGGACTCCGAACAACCTTCGGTCACCACCATACATAACTCTACTATACTGAAACGTCACCGAACCTTAAGTGTGCAGACCCTGCGGGTTCGAGAACTATGTAGACATGACCGAGACACCTCTACGGTCAATAACCAATAGCGGGACCTGGATGCCCATATTGGTTCCTACATATTCTACGAAGATCTTTATCGGTTGAACCTCTATGTCAAGGATTCAGTTAATCCCGTATGTTGTTCCCTTTGTTCTTCGGTATGTTACTTGCCCGAGATTCGATCGTCGGTATCTCTATACCTAGTTCAATCTCGTTACCGGCAAGTCTCTTTACTCGTTCCATAATACAAGATCCCGTGGCTAACACTTTAGTCACATTGCTTGCAAGGCTTGTTGTGATGTTGTATTACCGAGTGGGCCCTGAGATACCTTTCCGTCACAAGGAATAACAAATCCCAGTCTTGATCCATGCCAGCTCAACAGACACCCTCGGAGATACCTGTAGAGCATCTTTATAGTCACCCAGTTACGTTGCGACGTTTGATACACACAAGGCATTCCTCCGGTGTCAGTGAGTTGCATGATCTCATGGTCATAGGAACAGATACTTGACATGCAGAAAACAATAGCAATAAACTAACCCGATCATATGCTACGTTCATAGTTTGGGTCTTGTCCATCACATCATTCTCCTAATGATGTGATCCCGTTATCAAATGACATCTCATGTCTATGGCTAGGAAACCTTGACCATCTTTGATCAACGAGCTGGTCTATTAGAGGCATACTAGGGACACAGTGTTGTCTATGTACGCACACATGTATTTGAGTTTTCAATCAATACAATTATAGCATGGATAATAAATGATTATCATGAACAAGGAAATATGATAATAACTAAATTATTATTGTCTCTAGGACATATTTCCAACAAAGGCATCCGGCTCGACCTGGCCTCCGTCGCCCACCCGCAGTCGAATGGCCAGGCCGAAAGGGCAAACGGCTTAATCCTGGCCGGCATCAAGCCCCGGCTCGTGGCACCGCTCGTCCGATCAGCCGGTTGCTGGATCGAAGAACTCCCGGCGGTCTTATGGAGCCTCAGAACCACGCCCAACCGATCAACCGGCTTCACACCCTTCTTCCTCGTGTATGGGTCCGAGGCGGTCATCCCCATGGACATCGAGTTCGACTCGCCTCGCGTCACCCTGTACACGGAGACGGACGCAAAGGAGGCAAGGGAAGACGGCGTCGACCTCCTCGAGGAGGCCCGCGAGCTAGCGCTAAGCCGAACGGCCATCAACCAGCAGAAGCTCCGGCATTACCACAGCAAGTGGATACGGCCCCTCTCCTTTCGCGAGGGGGACCTGGTGCTTAGGCGGATCCAGCGAACCGCCGGCCAACACAAGCTATCCTCCCCGTGGGAGGGCCCGTTCATCGTCAGCAAGGCGCTACACAACAACGCGTACTATCTAATAGACGCCCAGAAGCCGTAGAAGCGCAAGAGAGACGCCTCCGGCGAGGAGACGGAGCGCCCGTGGAACGCGGCGCTCCTCCGTCCGTTTTACTGCTAAGAACCAGTGTATGTATGTACCTTCCCTTTTGGGCTTATGAACGCAGCGGGTGCCCCAAGTCAGCTCTTGGGGCATGCCTCTTTCGTTTCCTTCCAAAGCAGTTCGCCTCACTCACAGGCTCTCGGACCCGGTCCCACGGTCTCTGGGGCTCGCCGGCTAGCCTTGACGTCGCTCCCCGAAGCCGGTCAATTAATGTGAACTAAAGAAAAACCCTCCCAACCCGCCCAGCTATAGACCGGCTCCTGGCTGTCCGACTGGCGGGTTCTCGGGACGGTAAACTTAGTGCACACGAAAAACGATCATAAGGGGTCGCCGGCTAGGGCTAGCCGAAGCACTTTCCTTATCCTCTGCCGCTCACCTTAGCCAAAGCCATCCTAGCGGCTCCCAAACTCACGACCGACTCCCCCGAGACGGATGCCCCGTCCCAGCTACAGACCGGCTCCCGGCTGTCCGGCTGGCGGGGCTGACACCGAAGGGGACAAGGCTTTGGGCAGACGGAGCCAAAAGGGGCCAAAATCTAAGGCCGAGCCGGCACGCATAAAAAACTTTGGCAACCAAAAGCATTAAAACTTATATATACAAAAAGCGTGAATGGCCCACGGCCACAAGTTCATTACATTTACACCCCTAGTGGATGGAATTGCAGTCTAACAAAATACAGGAAAGAAAGAAGATCCTAGATAGCGGCGGCACCGTCTTCTCCCCCGGCATTCTCTGCGGCGGCTGAAGTAGATGCCCCGTCCTTGGCCACGGCACGATCCGTGTCGGCCCCCGCATCCAAGTCCTGAGCCGGCTCGGAGTCGGCATAGTCGTCGGTGCTGGACCCAGCATCTGCGTCGACCGTCTCCACGGCACTACCCTCTAGGTCGTCAAGGGCGAGCATGAACGGGTCCTCCGGGATCACCTCGCCATCTGCCGTGCGCTCCGGGACGTACTCGTCCCACGCGGCGAAGGAAGCAAGGTCACTGGCCCGCACGACCAGCGCATCGGCAACCGCCTCCAACTCCACGTCGGTGCCGGCGCGTTGGGCCGTAAGCAACCCCAAGTCCAGCTCGGGGTACCACGACCTTGCGATGCGGACCGCCATGGCCGCTCCGGCGCGCGCGGAGGAGGCCCTCCAGGCATTCACCCGCGCGGTCCCGAACTCCAGCGACCTCGACAGCCAACTCATGGAGTTCGGCTCCACCGCGTCCAACCAGACGGTGTGAACCAGTGCTGTGCCAGCCGCCTGGAGCCGCTTCAGGGCCCGGACCACCTTGGTCAGGCGCACCCTGGCGGCGATACCCACCTCGTCCAGCGTCCAGGCGGCGAGCTGCCCAACAGCGACTCCCTGCGCCCGCTGGTCCTCGCGGTGGGCCTCCACGGCCGCCTCCGCGGCCCCCTGCATGCCTGGGAAAAGCGCTAAGGAAGAAGGGGATGCGGGATGAACAACGAAGGAAGCCAAGTACCCAAAAAGAAGCGCGTGGAGAAAAGCAAGACAACGAAGCTTACCGGCCAGGAGCCGGTCCACTTCGTGCCCTTGCTCCTGCAGCGCGGCGTCCCTGGCCGACCACTCCTGAAGCCGGCGCTCGTGCTCGGTCCTGGCCGTCTGCGCCTCCTCGGTCGCCTTCGCCAGCAAGGCATCCTTGGCCTCCAGCTCCTGTCGGTGGGCCGTCTCCCACTCCTCCGACTCCCGGCGAAGAGCCGCCTCCCGCTCCTCCAGCTCTCGGCGATGGGCCGCCTCACGCTCATCCTTCTCCGCCTGCGCCCGATCCGCCTCCTGGCAGATCCGATCGCATTCCGCGGTCAGGAGGTCCCGCCGTTCGCCAAGCTGCACCACCTGGCGATGGAGGCTGACCGTCTCGGCGTGGGTAGCTGCCTGGGAGGAGGACGCCTCCGTTAGAAAGCAAACAAAGAAAGGGAAGGGATTCAGCCCGCCTCCGGAGTAGCCGGCCTGAATCCCGGGGGCTACACCCAGTGGGTGCGCTCGCGCGCCCCCACTAGAAATTCGCAAGAACCATACGTTGCAGGTCCGCAGACAGGACAGCCAGCCGGATCTCGGCCCCACGATACAAGCTTAGCAGCGTGTTGTACGCGGCCACCCGACGGTCGTGTGCAGCCTGCAAGGAACACAGAAAGCAAAGACGCCGTTAGACTCGACCCGCCTGTGTCCCAACCGACTCGAGTCTCGGGGGCTACACCCAGTGGGTGCGCTGGCGCGCCCCCACTAGAAAAAACCAAAGCAAAACACAAGGCCTCGAGCTCTTACCGCGACGGATTGCTCAAGGTGCACCAGCCGGTTGCTGGCGGCCTGTGCGTCTTGTGCCGTCTGGGCGCGGCAGGCGGCAAATTCCGCGACGACAGCAGCCACCGCTGCCCCAAGGGCGCTCGGCGCGTCGTTGATGGCCGCGCCATCAGCCGCGGCCCAGGTCTCCTGTGGCCGACCCCCGTCGGCAGGCTCGGGCGCACCCTTCGCCGCGGTCACCAGGGGGCCCGCCCCTCCCGGCACCATGGATCCAGGTGCCCCAACTGACGAACGTGGGGCGTCCGCCCCCCCCCCCCCCGGGCGCTGCCGTTTCGATCTCCGGCACCCCGCCACCGGCGGCGTCTTCTCGGCTCGCCTCCGGAGCCGGGACATCCAGAGCCGGGACCTCCGGGCCCAGAACAACGACCTCTGGGGGCTCCTCCGCTCCCGCGGCACATCATCCGCCCCCGATGGGGCCGCGTTGCGGCCCAACTCCGCCCCTTCGGCGGCGTCCGCCGCGCTCGCGGCCGCGCGCGCTTCCTCCTCGGCCTGTGCGTCCGCCTCCGCCCGCCGCGCGGCATCGTGCTTGTCCTTAGATCTCCTCTCCCGACCAAGGGGAAAAGGCTCCCAGGACTGGCTGGCCGCCTCCGCGCTGGCCCGTCCTGACGTCTGCTCCCGCGCCGCCTCCTCCCACGGGCGGCGTTCCTCTTCGCGCAGCTCCCGCTCGGCCGCCTCGAGGTCCCGCCACGCCTCGCGCTCCCTATCTTCGGTGACGGTCGGCGGTGCTGTCCCCGCCGTCTCGACGGTCATGGCCCTCCCGAGGGCGCGCGGCTCCCTGGATGAACAAGATGAGGAAAGGAGGCCAACCGAAAAAACAAGCGAGTACTTAGCAAAGCAACTTACCCGATGGTAACGGGAACAGCCTGCCTGGCGGGACCCATCCGGGCGACATGCAGCTTCTTCCCGCCGCCTCCACGACTGCCACCCGGCTGTCCGGTGGCCTCTCGTTTGGGAGCCGACCTGGAGCTGGCCGGCTGCTTCCCCCTGTCGCCGGCGGCCGCGTCGCCCCGGCTAAGCTCACGGTCGGCGCGGCGAACGCGCCTCCTCGGCGCCGTGGTGTCGTCTCCCGAAACTTTGGGGTCCTCCGGGGCCGCTGCATTGCGCACCTTTTCTGTTTCAGCGTCGTCGTCGGTCCAATCCCGCAAAAGTTATTGGGGAGGTAACTCACCCGCCGACTCGGTTGCCTCTGTCTCCGTCCCGCCGACGCCGGACGCGCCGGCTCGCTCCGATTCGGCCGGCTCCACATCGTCAACGTCCTCGACCTCCTCGGGGTCAGACTCCGCCATGTCAGCAGTCGGCACGCCGTAGTTCTGCAGCTGCGGGAAGACCTGCATGCAAGAGAGGCCCTCCGTCATCAGGCCGGGGAGGGGGGCCAGCTTCAATAAAAGAAGGGGTGGGGGATGGCTCGCCACGTACCCGCGGAGCCGGACGGTCCCGGCTGTACGGGGCCTTCCCCCATCGCCATTCACCCTTGTTCATCTTGGTGGCCGAGATGGCGTTCACCCTCCTCGCCACCTGCACCGCCTTCAGCTCCTTGGTGGAGAGCCGGCAGGGGTCGCGCCGCCCTCCCATCTGGCAGATGAGGTGCGGCCGGCGCTGCAGCGGTTGCACCTGGCACGCCACCATCGTAGCCAGGACGTCCGCGGCCATCAGCCCCTCCGTCCTGGTCATCACCACCAGGCGCTCGCAGAGCCGGTCCGCCGTCTCGGGCGATCCGGGCGGAGGCGTCCTCCAGTTTAGCATCGCAACCGGCGGCTGGTCGACGAAGTCGGGAAGGTTGATGTAGTCTTCCTCCGGCTTCACGTTCTTCACGTAGAAGAACCCTTTCTGCCAGTTCTTCACCGAATCCTGCAAGGGGAGCTGCGGGAACCCGGCTCCGGCGCGGAAGTGGATCAGAGTGGCTCCGCAGGCGGTAATGACCTTCTGACCGGTTGCCGGGCTCTTTACCGTCTGGCGCTTGAGGTAGAAGAGCCGGCACCAGAGGTCGAGCCGCGGCTCCACCCCCAGGAAGCCCTCGCAGAGGGTGACGAACGCCGCCAGCTGCAGGACGGCGTTGGCGGCCAGGTGATGCGGCTGCAGTCCAAAACGCGAGAGGAACCGCCGGAAGAACGTGCTCGCCGGCAGGCCGAGCCCGCGGAGGAAGTGTTCGGCGGAAACCACCACCTCGCCCTCCCACGGGGCCGGCGCGTTCTCCGCCTCGGCGATGCGCGCCTCCAGGTGCTCCGCCGGCGGCAGCTTGCGGCGGTGACGGAGGTGCTCGATGAAAGCCTCGTCAACGTTGATGCCGTCCCAGGCCCCCTTGCTCGCCATTGCCCTCAAGGGCTTTCGTGGCCGCGGCGGCGGGGCGCGAGGGTGCTGGCGCAGTGCGGCTCTCGGCGACGGCGGGCGGCAGTGCGGCGAGCGCACGGCCTTCGCTCTCTCTCTCTCTCTCTCTCTCTCGAAATGGGGAGGGGAGGGGCGACAAAGACGAAGCACTGGGGCGGAGGAAACGAATGCGCCGTTCCGCTCCTCTCCCCCCATTTAAACCCTCGCGCGGAGGTGGTGGGGAGCGGATCCGTCGCACACGATCCCCACTACTTCCGCTACGCGCGGGAAGGGCATTAACGCGTTTCGGGAACGCCAACCGACGGCCCGGGCCGTAGAAGATCCACGCACGCGGGCTGAGGCCACGGCCGAAGTGGGCCCCGCCCCTCGGCCCGGTCTTGTCCTCCGCGTGGCTTGTCAGGTCGCGGCCCGCTGCGCTTCCCGCGTGGCGCGTCTCCTCCGCCCGTCGGGGCTTTCGAGGCATCCCACGAAGCATCAGCCGGCTACGGAGCCGGCCGCCGCGCTCCCGCGTCTTCCGGCTTCTGGATCGCGCATAATACAAGACCACGAGACTCAAGCCGGCGAGGTCCGCCGCAGTTCACTGGCAGGCCTCCCCTGCTTCGGGGACTACTGACGGGGGGATAACCCCAGGGTGGCCTCAGCCTGGGCTTTACTCCAACTTTTCGATACGACTGCAGGACGAGCCGCCTCCCCCTGTAGTCTGGCTCCGCGCAGCCGGTTGCGCCCACCAGCCGGCTAGGGGCGGAGATGCCTGCCCCCCTAGCCGGCGGTGCTGCGGGTACCACGGTCAGAGCACGCGTAGCTACAGAGGCCCCCATCTCATCGAGGGTCAGCGCCCGCATGGCCACAGTGGAGGCGACAGTGCCTCTGACTCCGGCCGACCGCGATCGGGCATACGGCACAGTGCCGGCACGCCCTCAACCACTCCATTACCTGCCCCGGCGTGGCTACAGCGCAGCCGGCCGTACCGCTGACCGTGGCTGGCCGCCGCTAGACGACGCCCCGAAGGACGATGATACGTCTCCAACGTATCTATAATTTTTTATTGTTCCATGCTATTATATTATCCATCTTGGATGTTTTATATGCATTTATATGCTATTTTATATTATTTTTGGGACTAACCTATTAACCTAGAGCCTAGTGCCAGTTTCTATTTTTTTCCTTGTTTTTGAGTTTTACAGAAAAGGAATATCAAACGGAGTCCAAACGGAAGAAAAATTTACGGTGATCATTTATGGACCAGAAGAAGCCCAGGGAGCATTGGAGGTGGGCCAGAAGAGCCACGAGGCGATCACAAGCCTAGGGGGCGCCCCCCCTAGGGCGCGCCCCCTGGTTGTCGCCGCCTCGTGGCCCCCCTTGACTTGATTCCAACGCCAAGTACCCCTATATATCCAGAAACCTCCAGAAAGAAACCTAGATGGGGAGTTCCGCCGCCGCAAGCCTCTATAGCCACGAAAAACCAATCGGGAGCCCATTCCGGCACCCTGCCGGAGGGGGAAACCATCACCGGAGGCCATCTTCATCATCCCGACGGTCTCCATGACGAGGAGGGAGTAGTTCACTCTCGGGGCTGAGGGTATGTACCAGTAGCTATGTGTTTGATCTCTCTCTCTCTCGTGTTCTTGAGATAACACAATCTTGATGTACCGCGAGCTTTATTAATATAGATGAATCATATGGAGTTTTCCCCTCTCAATCTTCTTGTGATGAATTGAGTTTTCCCTTTGAAGTTTTCTTATCGGATTGAGTCTTTAAAGGATTTGAGAACACTTGATGTATGTCTTGCGATGGGATATCCGTGGTGACAATGGGATGTTCTATTGATCCACTTGATGTATGTTTTGGTGATCAACTTGCGGGTTCCGTGACCTTGGGAATCTATGCATAGGGGTTGGCACATGTTTTCGTCTTGACTCTCCGGTAGAAACTTTGGGGCACTCTTTGAAGTTCTTTGTGTTGGATTGAACCTGATGAATCTGAAATTGTGTGATGCATATCGTATAATCAAGCCCATGGGTACTCGTGGTGACATTGGAGTATCTAGGTGACATTAGGGTTTTTGTTGATGTGTATCTTAAGGTGTTATTTTAGTACGAACTCTAGGGCTGTTCGTGACACATATAGGGATAGCTCATACGATTGATCGGAAAAGATAACTTTGAGGTGGTTTTGTACCCTACAATAATTTCTTCGTTTGTTCTCCGCTATTTGTGACTTTGGAGTGAACTCTTTGTCGCACGTGAGGGATTTACATATGATTCAACTATGTCAGTATTGTTGAGAGAACTTGCACTAGTGAAAGTATGAACCCTAGGCCTTGTTTTCAAGCATTGCAATACCGTTTTTGCTCACTTTTGTTACTTGCTACCTTGCTGTTTTTATATTTTCAGATTACAAAAACTTATATCTACCATCCATATTGCACTTGTATCACCTTCTCTTTGCCGAACTAGTGCACCTATACAATTTGCCATTGTATTGGGTGTGTTGGGGACACAAGAGATTTCTTGTATTTGATTGCAGGGTTGTTTGAGAGAGACCATCTTCATCCTACACCTCCCATGGATTGATAAACCTTAGGTCATCCACTTGAGGGAAAATTGCTACTGTCCTACAAAACTCTGCGCTTGGAGGCCCAACAAAGTCTACAAGAATAAAGTTGCGTAGTAGACATCAGACGACCCGTGCCGTGGTGTGACGGGCGCCAGGGCCCACCAGGCGGGCCCCCTCCGGCTCCCGGCGGGACCCCGCAGCCGGCGGGCCCTACCAGCGACCTCTCAGCCGGGGGCCCCAAGGCCAGCTGGGGAGACCGCCAGCTAGGGCCCTCCGGCGCCTCCTACCCATACTGTAATCCGGGGGGTTGGCCTATAAAACCCCCCGGAGCTCCCCCATGCACGGGGGCGAGCACTCTTTCCCTAGCACTCTCACACACACACCCACGTAGAGAGGCAGAGAAGGCAAGCTAGCTCCTTCTTCCTCCTCTATCCATACAGCTCAAGGAGCACCATTGTAGCTCCCTTTGGTTCATCAACCAGACTAGCAGGACTAGGGGTATTACCTCCCACGGAGGGCCCCGAACCTGGGTACATCGCGTGTCCCGAACCGTTTGTCCCCGATCCCGCTCCCGGAGTCCACCGGCGTCCATCGGCCCCAACCACTCTCGATAAGCCTCCCCATGGCATCTTTCGTGAGAAAACGACGACACAAGTATTTGTTCTTTGTGTGCAGGTGTTGTTTACGTAGTGGTGGTGATCCTCCTACTGGTTTGATACCTTGTTTTCATAACTGAGGGAAATACTTACCGTTGTTGTGCTGGATCATCCCTATCTCTTTGGGTAAATACCGACACAGTCTCAAGCCACGTCAAAGGAATTTCTGGCGCCGTTGCCGGGGAGGAAGCGGTCTCTTCTACATGCCAATCTCTGGCGCCGAGGAGACACCATCATCATCTACCAGGTTCCTAATCACAAATCTCATCTCCTTGCAATTACATTATTTGCCATTTGCCTCTCGTTTTCCTCTTCCGCACTTCACCAAATTTGCCGTTTTATTTGCCCTCTTTTTCGTTTGCCCTTTTTCTCGTCAGATCTCTTGTTGGCCTACCTTGTCGTTATGGCTAGTTCTTCCTCTTGCGTGTACCCCCGAGAATGAAGTTCTTAATTTTAAGCAAAGGGGAGGGGAGAACCTAAAAGATGCTTGGTATAGGATTTGCAATGCTCATAATAGATCTATCCATAAGCAATCTACCGTTGTTCTTCTTCGCACTTTTTATGTGGGCATCACCACTTGGTATAGATTCGTCCTTGATACGATTACCGGTGGGAATTTCTTGATGTGTCCATCTTTGGACGCTTTTAATGCTATGGGAAGTTTAGTGGGATCACCATCTCTTACGATCAATGAAACAACTTTAACTCTCGAACATGTTATGGAGGGGCTAGATGCTATTGAAAATAAGATGATTACCAAAGAACATCTTGAAAATTTGGATAAGAAAATGCATAATCTTGCTAATAAAATTGGTTCTAAAGCGGGAGATGCCTTTAAATTGTTAAAGGAAAAAGAAACCATAGTTAACGAAAGGATAGAAGAGAGTCCTTACCGGATTGATAAGTTGGAAGAAATTTTTAGTAACTTGGGTTCGGGTTTTTCTTCTGTTAAAACTATTGAACAAACTCCCGGAAAAATTTGCAAGACCACGCAAGTCACTAAGATCAAAGGTGCTACATCTAGTAGCCACAAGGGAGATCTTAAAATGATTAGTATTCATCCCAATTTTGTTGAAATAGTAAGAGACCCTATTTACAAGAATGCATTTTTTGGTCTTGTTCCTAGAAGTGTTGTCATTGAGAGTATGCATGCTAAATTCTTGAAGAAATCTAGTTGTGTGATTGAAGAGTTGAAAACCAAAGAGGACAATACTTGAATCTATGTGTTATGCCTAGCTAGGGGGCATAAAACGATAGCGCTTGTTGGGAGGCAACCCAATGAATAAATTTATGTTCATCTTTTTATTTCTATTTTTGAGTGTTGACACAATTATGCCTCTCTTATGATTGTGTTTTTATGTTTTATTTAGTGTTTGTGCCAAGTAAAGCCTTTAGGATGATTCATAAGATGAGTAGAAACAATACTGAATCTGAAACAGAAACTTTGCCTCCAGTGTGCGAATTTTCATTTTTTACTGGAATGTGATATTGAGATGAAATTTTAACACAGTGTTTCTACACAAATTCGTTACGTTTTCCTAATTTTTAAGAATTTTTAGAGTTACACAATTATGTTTAGAGTACAGATTACTACAGACTCTTCTGTTTAAGACTGATTCTGTTTTCGTTGCATGGTGTGCTTGTTTTGATGAATCTATGGGTTGTATTGAAGGGTATGAGTCATGGTAAAGTTAAAATACAGTAGGTATAATGCAATAATAAAATATGAATAGGTTTGCAACAGTACTAAAAGTAGTGATTTGCTTTATTATACTAACGGATCTCATGAAGATTTTGTTGAGTTTTGTGTGATTGAAGTTTTCAAGTTTTGGGTGAGAGCACGATGGATGAAGGAATAAGGAGTGAAAAGAGCCTAAGCTAGGGGATGCTACACCACCTCCCAAGATATATCCAAAGAGAAACAAGCAACTAAGCTTGGGGATGCCCGAGTGGCATCCCCTCTTTCTTCGAACGACCATCGGTATTTTACTTGGAGCTATATTTTTATTCGTCACATATCATGAGTTTTGCTTGGAGCGTATTGTATCATTTGAGTCTTTGCTTGCTTTACTTTTTAGTTTGTCATTAGTATCCTTGCTGGACACACCTATTTGAGAGAGCCAAAATTATGCTAAGATTTGTTAGAATTGCTCTTTATGCTTCACTTAAACTTTTTGAGCTATAGAATTGCTCTAGTGCTTCACTTATATCTTTTTGAGCATGGTGTGCTTGGAAACTTTTGAAGAAATCCTCTCATGCTTCACTTAGATTAATTTGAGAGTTAGTAAATTTTGAAGAAATCCTCTCATGATTCACTTATACTATTTTGAGATATGAAATCTCTATGCTCATGTGCTTCACTTAAATTTGTGTGAGCTTGTCAAAAGCAATGGCAATATATGAAACTAGTCCCAAAGTGATAGATATCCAAGGAGGATGTAATAAAAAAAATCATGAATATCATTGGACAAATTAAACTTGATTTATTGTAATAGTTTTGAGACATGATGATAGTAATATGCGAGTCATGTTAGTGAGTAATTATGCTTTAGTAAGAATATTGGTGTTAAGGTTTGTGACTCCCTATGAAAGTACGAAAGTCAATAGTTATGCAATGAAATTACATCCTACTTATGGTGCATTATTCAGCGTTAGTTATGCTAAATGCTCGCTTATGTGAATTTTCATTTCTTGGTTGGTTGCTTCTCAATCTATTTGCTAGCCTTCACTTGTACTAAGTAGAAATACTACTTGTGCATCCAAAATCCTTAAACCCAGTTTTGCCTTATGACTCCACCATACGTACCTATATGCGGTATTTCCATGCCGTTCTAAGAAAATTTGTATGTGCCATCTCTAATTTTCAAAATAAATTTCCTTTTTGTGTGCTCGTACCGCTCATGAAACGGTAGGGGGTGTCCAATATTTTTCCATGCTAGATGTGTTATTCTCAAGATGAGTGTTTATTCACTTGTCATTGCACGAGAGTATGGCGGTAATAGGGATGCCCATTCCCGAAAATAAAAGAAAAAAATTACTTTATGTTGTCAAATAATAAATTCCTTGGAAAGTGTTGGTATGGAAGGCAGCCGTGGATACGGCCAGCCATGGATTGTGAAAGAATGGTGGAAAAAGGAATAAACTTTATTTTTTGTTTGGGAACCGCCTATGATATAT
Organism: Elymus sibiricus; assembly: GCA_039707655.1. NCBI lineage: Eukaryota > Viridiplantae > Streptophyta > Magnoliopsida > Poales > Poaceae > Elymus > Elymus sibiricus. The sequence goes on from CM077671.1 coordinate 311,390,696, forward strand.
CTTGCATGGAAAGTATTGTGAACTACTTTGTCGTTTTCGTTGACAGGAAAGGCATGCCACTCAAAATATTTTTCTCTCTCAATTTAAAACTTTGAACTCTGGCACCTCTACAAATCCCTACTTCCCTCTACCAAGGGCCTATCTATTTACTTGATGCAATTTTTATTTTTACTTTGAGTCTCCATCTTCTCTTATAAAGCACCAACTAGGGGGCACTATGATCGTACTTGAGCATTGGGTGTAGCTAATATTTGAGTGTGTTTCATGAATGGACCAATGATTGAGCATGATGGGCTAGGGATAACTTTCTTTAGTGTTGATATTTTGAAAGACATGGTTTCTTCTTGGCATGCTTGAGTATTGAAGTCATTATGTCAAAACTAGACTATTTCTTTGAACCATTTAAAAGTCCAAATGTCCATGCTACAAAAGAAAAGAGTAATAGTAGTAGATGCAGAATCGTTTCGGTTTACTAATCTTGGACGTGATGCCTATATAATGATCATCGCCTTGGATATCGTCATGATTATTTGATCTTCTATCAATTGCCCAACAGTAATTTGTTCACGCACTGTGTGCTATACTCATGAGAGAAGCCACTAGTGAAACCTACGGCCCCCGGGTCTACTTTTCCAACATATTGCTTTCCGATCTATCTTTTTGCCGCTTTTGTTTTCAGATCTATTGTTCCAAAAACCCAAAAATACCTTGCTGCACTTTTTATTTGCCCTTTTTATTTTGTGTTCTTGAGAGATCTATCTCTCCAATCTATCACTACCTAATCTATCTTTTTACCGTAGAGAGATTAACAACCTCTGTTTCGCGTCGGGTTGCAAGTAGTTGTTCTTTGTGTGCAGGTGTTGTTTATGTAGTGGTGGTGATCCTCCTACTGGTTCGATACCGTGGTTTCATAACTGAGGGAAATACTTACCGTCGCTGTGTTGCATCATCCCTTCCTCTTTGGGGAAATACCGACGCAGTCTCAAGCCACGTCAGCTGCATGCCCATGGCGATCTCCATCTCCATGCATGGTTTCCCTTGTGGTGATCTCCATCTCCACACATGGTGTCAACCGCCAAGTGTTACATAAGATACTATGCTATTACAAACTAATAGCTATGAGAGTAAATTACATTACAAGGCATCTCATGTTGACACGCAGGTCATTAATACAATAATTGGACAACCATATGGCTCCAGCCGGCTGCCGCACTCATGACATGCAGGTCATGATTTAATAATTTACAAGCAACATTCATGGGCTATACCAAATCACAAGCATTCCCTGCAAAAACAAGTTAGACGTTCTACCGCCGAAAATAAAACTGTCCGAAACTCTATTTTCCAAGAGGATTTTGACCTTGAAAATATCACTGAAAACGGCGAAACAGTTGAAGGACAAATACATCTTTTCATGTTGTTCAGTTTGACAGGCCGTCGAGCTAAAATGGAGTTCGTATGCAAAAGTTATGCCCGTTTTACTATGACTCCTCCAACACATTTCAGCACTGCGGAAATCACATTTCCACGGTGTCGATCTTTGCTCCGGTTCGATCAATCTCATTGATCTTCGCGTGCTGCATCTGGATTTACGTTCCACTATCTACCCTGATGGCGGAAACCGACTGGTAGTGGTAATTCGTGTCACGACCTCTGCATCACGATCACAGAAGCAAGATCATGAAACCAACCGTCAACACTGACGTGCACGGCCGATCTCATCGACCCGCACCTGAACTGATCTACATTTCTCATACGAAACTCACCGAATCTATCACCACACAACGGAGGCTCTGATTCCATTGTTGGAAAACGCAGTACGCTACGCTAGCGCCAAATAAAAATTTTCTACCGTGCACCCAAGAACATGCTGCTGGAAATAGATCACGTGATCGGGTTTACCACTAGACGCGCAGTCACCACGGTGGAAGTAGGGTTGGTGATGCATGTAGTCGATCAGCCGATTCGTCTCCTCCTCCTGTAGTCGATCTCCCACGAGCAGTGATCTCCCACGAACAGCTCCTCGCGGATCCCTCGAACGGTTCGTCACGGATCCCTCGAACGATTCGTCCAAGCACCGCAGATGCGATGCCTCCAAGGTATCCACACGTACGGGGGCAGCGTCGGGCGGCGGACTGCTAGGTCTGATCGCATGGCATGGTGGTGTGGGGACTGGCGGTGGCTGTCGACGGGAGGAAAAAGATCAACCCTGCAAGGTGCGCCCACTCCCCTTTATATAGACCTCCGAGGTGGGCTCAACACTTGAGGCCCACGACGAGTCTAGTCCCATTTTCCATTCGGATCCAATCCGAATGGGCTGCAATCCCTTAAGTGTGCAACCCTATAGGTTCACATACACATGGACTCGACCCGAGTCAATAGTCGGTAGCGGCTCCTAGCAGAACGTGCCAACTCCCACGTGTGCGCAAAGTCGTTAGACGAACCTCGACAATGTGTCATATACAACATTCCTTTTGCCTCATGATATAGGTTGTAGAGCTCAAGGCGAGTACTTGTCACCCTTGTGGTAGCTCGACATCTCTTCTCGAAACCGTGATGCAGATTCCCGAACTGGGTTAACACTTAACCCATGTCGCATGGCCATGCTTTCTGAATCTGATCACACGAGAGGGCCTAGAGAATATTTCTCCTCACGGAGGGGCAAATCCCATCTTGGTTAACCATGTCTCGCGGCATGTCTCACGACTCACCCGAAAGCTACCTTTATAACTACCCAGTTACGGAGTAGCATTTGATAGACCCTAAGTAAGTCGATCCTCATCCCTAGAACATGCGATGACCTCAGGTCTAGGACATGGCATATACATTGTACTTGAGACTAACATATGACATTATCTCGCTGTGTCTCAAAGTGGGTCTGTCCGACTCGGTGATCTCAATCCCCGAGTCCATACTATCAGTTTAGCATCTCTATGCACATGACTTGTGAAACGTAGTCATCAATGGAATCATATACTAGTAAAGGATATGTGTCCGCATAACCTTAACAACTAGGGACTATTAGAACAATCATCATACTATATATAGTCTCACAAATAAGTCACATACTTATTGATACATATCGCTGATGATGTTCAAGGACAATACAAAATACTCATGAATACATAGGAAACGAAATCATCACATGATTGCCTCTAGGGCATATCTCCAACATGGATTTGGGCTTGGACTATAAAAGGGGGTCTTCTTCCCCAAGAAGACCTCACCTCTTTCCTCTAAGCTCCATTGTTGCTCCCGAATCTTATTTTCGCCCGATCTCTCTCCCTAGCCATCAAAACTTGTTGATTCTCTAGGGTTTACTTGAGAGGGCCTCGATCTACACTTCCACCAAGAGAAATTTGATTCCCCCACTAATCCCTTGTGAATCTTGTTACTCTTGGGTGTTTGAGCACCCTAGACGGAAGAGGTCACCTCGGCGCCAAATTCCATTTTGGTGAAGCTTCGTGATGGTGTTGAGAGCCTCCAATTAAGTTGTGGAGATTGGCCCAACCATGTTTGTAAAGGTTCAGTTGCCGCCTTCAAGGGCACCACTAGTGGAATCAAGACATCTTGCATTGTGCGAGGGCATTAGGAGAATACGGTGGCCTAATACGTCTCCAACATATCTACTTTTCCAAACACTTTTGCTCTGGTTTTGACCTCTAATTTGCATGATTTGAATGGAACTAACCCGGACTGACGCAGTTTCCAGTAGAACTACATTGGTGTTATTTTTATGCAGAAATAAAAGTTCCCGGAATTGGACGAAACTTTTTGTGGATTTTTTTGGGGATTTATAATGAATTGTGGAGTGAAGACCTGCTGGAGGGAGGCCACATGTGGGCCACAAGCCAACAAGGCGCCCCCCTAGGCCGTGCCCTGATGGCTTGTGGGGCCCACGGGGCTCCTCCGACCCTGATTCCCATCCTATAAAATCACATCTTTGGAGGAAAAAATCAGAGAGAAGTTTTCATCGCGTTTCACGATACGGAGCCGCCGCCACCTCCTGTTCTTCCTTGGGAGGGCTGATCTGGAGTCCGTTTGAGGCTCAGGAGAGGGGAAATCATCGCCGTCATCATCACCACCCCTTGTCCATCAACACCACCATGATGCTCACCACCGGGAGTGAGTAATTCCTTTGTAGGCTTGCTGGATGGTGGTGGGATTTGTCGGGGATATAACTCCACGGTGTAACCCGCCCTACTGGGCCGGGTCAACATGTCAATAGCCATTTGACTCAGTTCAGAGTGGGTCGTGTCCCAAGTGCAAATTAAGAAAAGTGGCGTTTGATCAAGACGTCGGGCGGCCCACGACCCGAAGACGGCGGCTCAAAGCCCATGAAGCTAAGGACGGCGGTTCGAGTTTCCTGAAGGAGCAAGATAAATTAGAGATGTAGTAAGTCACGGGTCATAATATGACCCGGACTCTGTTGTAAAACCTAGGGCTTGACCTGTATATAAAGGCGGCCCCCTAGGACCGAAACTCTCAAGTCATAACCTCTCGATAGCTAGGTTAGCGATTCCGCACCCTTGTAATCGAGATCTACCCAACCAATACACGAAAAGCAGGACGTAGGCTATTACCTCCATAGGAGGGGCTGAACCTGGGTAAACCCGACTCTTTCTCTTGCTTAACCCCTTCGAGTCGCCACCAAGTGGCGATGGCCTCACACCTAAGTCCTGTTACAAGGACATCTATCGGGTTGATAAAACCACGACAGTTGACGCCCACCGTGGGGCTCTCACCCGGTGGAGTTGAGTTTTCGGAGGGGATCCAGCCAGGATTCGGGAAGTTTGCGGTCAACCAGATGATCAAAAGCCGTCAAGACGGGATTTACGGTCCGGTTTGGGGCGTCAATACTGACCCGACTGGACGTAGGTCCCGAGATCCCGCGGGAGAGATTGGATCAGAGACCTCCAAGCCAGACATCTACATCAACATCGACGAGCCAGCTCGGAACGCCCGATCCAATCCACGTCAAGACGGTCTTCGTCACGTGTTCATTGGTTTCACCCAAGGAGTCGGCCTTTCGGATGAGCCGGCCTCCAGCAGAGACATCCTCGTTAATTCGGACGGCACGTCATCTACGGGAGATACAGAGTCAATCTGCCCCCTTTACGATGGTGGACTTGGGGGCTCCTTTAGAATTGAAGCCCCTGAGGAATACAATGAGTCGCCACGACAAGTCGCTATTTACATGGCGGGAGCTACGGCGGTTCCAGATCCAGCCGCGGCTGGAGGTTCTGGCGGGTCAACCAAAACGCCGGCTCAGGCCATGACTGAACTTATGGCCGAGATGGCAAAACTCGTGGATACCCCAGTCACTATGGAAAACCAAGAGGAGCGCAATGTGGAGCTAGCTAAATTGCGTGCTCAAATGATTGAGGTGCAAAAGGAGATAGATGTTGAAAACGCACGGATGGCGGATCTACAGATGCGCATACATCAGGAGACGGAACGCCTTAAGGCTGAGGCCTTGTGGTTAGGGGTCCAGAGAGAAGCATCGGAGGCGGTTTACGAGAGGAGACGCCACCGAGGGCTTCCCCCGAACCTTGAGCCTCAACAACTCTTTAATACCCCACATCAGACACCACGAACTGTTCAGCAACCTGGGAATCGGCAGGAGGAACCGGCTCAACCCCCGCCGACTCAACTTCCCCCTCAGCAATTTCAGACGCCGTGGGGCCACTTTTCAAATCCTGTTGAAAATATGTTGGCTGCAACCCGGAATTTGGAAGCATTGCGCATCAATGGAAACTCACCGCTCGAGGTTGAAGCCAGAAACGCCATCGAGATGCTGAAAACTGCCGTGGTTCAACAAGCACAATATTCATATAGTCGAGATCGGATGCATTCCAACCCCTATGCAAGCAAGGGCCATCATGTGGAATCCCCGGCCGTCTCTAGCAGTGGGCGAAGGCAGCAGCATCAGGTTTCTCCGACTCGTCCCCTGCCATCAGACGCCCAGGCGGTTGTTGACGCGGCGAGAGGTGCGCGACAGGCAGAGGCGGAAGCGGCAGCACGGGCGATCCAACAGCTTCACCCTCAACCGACAAGTTTGGGGGATGGGTCCAACAGTAGAACGATAGGCATACCATGCTTATCCCCGATGCTACGCGCTGAGCGCATGCCCAAGGATTTCAAGGGACCCCGTAAGTTACCAAACTACACAGCAGATCTTGAGCCGGCGTCTTGGATTGACAGTTACGAGTTGGCAATGGACATGCTGGATGTGAGCGATGCTGTGTGTGCTAAATATTTAACCATGATGTTGGAAGGCCCGGCTCGGACGTGGTTGAAAAATTTGCCGCCTAACTCCATCAACACATGGACCGAACTGAAAGAGCGATTCATCAAGAATTTCCAAGGGACCTGCACGAAGCCTATGACGATAGTGGATCTACAACATTGCGTTCAACGAGTGGATGAGTCGGCACACCATTGGACACGCCGGGTCGCATAAATTATTCACTCATCAGATAGCATCACGGCGGCTCAGGCGGTCCTGATACTGGAAAAGAATTGTCACTTTCAGCCTTTGGTCCAGAAGCTCGGGCGGATCAAGCGAAAGGTGCAAGACATGGGCGACTTGATGGACGTCCTGACCAGATATGCAAAGTCAGATAGCACAAAGGATCCCGGATCAGACGAGGACAAAACCTCCAAGGGCAAAAAAGCTGAAGGAGGAAAAGGCCAGCACGGGTAGGGAGGCAACCAGGGGGCTCAGAATAGCAATAAGCGGAAGCAGTCGGATGGTGGGTCCAATTTCATGGCCAACACCAATACAGACTTCAAGAACTAGCGCCGGAATGGTCGACCCGGAGGAGCTTACAATGCGAATAAACCTCGCTATTATGAGGAGGCGCTTAAAGGACCTTGTCCAAAACATAGCACCCCAGATAAGTCGGCTAGCCACTCTTGGGAGAATTGTTATATCATGCAAGAATTCCGTAGCCAGGCTTTCCAGAATAATCCAGGAGGCAATGGTGGAGGACATCTGGGTCAACATGGATCCGGCGGGTCACAAGGTGGCCCAGGAGTTGGGTTTCAACATCAAGGAAATCATGGTAATGGACACCATCCTAGCCAAGGCAATCAGCATAATAACCAAGGGGGGTTTCAAAGTAATCCCAAGCAGCTGAATAACGGTCAGTATAACTAGCCCTCGAAACCCTGGATGAAACTTATAATTCTGGAGAGTAACAGAGAAGAAATATCATGCTCCCAAGGAGGAAAATAAGTCGACCTTGGGACGCTAGTGACCTTATCAAAATCTAGCCCCACCGGCTCCTTTTTTGTAATTTCCTCTCCCCTTGCAGAATTCTGTATATACTTCTTTATGTTTTTAGTTATAAATAAAGCCAGCGTATTTTGTCGTTTCAACTTACAAGATGAGTTTGAGTCTTTATTTTCTGGAACCATGGGCGCTTGGGGGCTACCGACTCATCGAGTCCAGCTTTCTCACCCTTGTGACCCGGCATATCAATGCCACCTAATTAAGGGCATTTGGGGGCTTCCAGCCCATCGGGCTTAGTGCTACTTCTTGAGCTTGCGTTGGTTTTCCCTTGAAGAGGAAAGGGTGATGCAGCAAAGTAGATAAGTATTTCCCTCAGTTGTTGAGAACCAAGGTATCAATCCAGTAGGAGGTACAAGCAAGGCCCCAATCTTTGCACCTACACAGACAATCAAACACTTGCACCCAGCGCTAAAAAGGGGTTGGCAATCCCTTCACGGTTACTTGCAAGGATGAGATCCGATAGAGAAAGATATAAAAGATTACTAAAACGAAAAGTAAAACAAAAGTAAAAAGATTGCAGCAAAGTATTTTTGGTTTATAGATCTGAAAATATAATATGGAAAATAGACCCGGGGGCCATAGGTTTCACTAGAGGCTTCTCTCTTGAAGGAAAATAATACGGTGGGTGAAAAAATTACTGTCGAGCAATTGATAGAAAAGCGCATAGTTATGACGATATCCAAGGCAATGATTATGCATATAGGCATCACGTCCGTGTCAAGTAGACCGAAACGATTCTGCATCTACTACTATTACTCCACACATCGACCGACTCCTGCCTGCATCTAGAGTATTAAGTTCATGAAGAACAGAGTAACGCATTACGTAAGATGACATGATGTAGAGGGATAAACTCAAGCAATATGATGAAACCCCCATATTTTTACCCTTGATGGCAACAATACAAATACGTGCCTCGCTACCCCTACTTTGTCACTGGGTGAGGACACCGCAAGATTGAACCCAAAACTAAGCACTTCTCCCATTGCAATAATTACCAATCTAGTTGGCCAAACCAAACCAATAACTCGAAGAGACTTGCAAAGATATGAAATCATGCATATAAGAATTCAGAGAAGATTCAAATAATATTCATAGATAATCTGATCATAAACCCACAATTCATCGGATCTCGACAAACACACTGCAAAAGAGTATTACATCGGATAGATCTCCATGAAGATCATGAAGAACATGGTATTGAAGAACATAGAGAGAGAAGAAGCCATCTAGCTACTAGCTATGGACCCGAAGGTCTGAGGTGAACTACTCACGCATCATCGGAGGGGCAATGGAGTTGATGTAGATGCCCTCCGTGATCGAATCCCCCTCCGGCAGATTACCGGAAAAGGTTCCAAGATGGGATCTCACGGGAACAGAGGCTTCCGGCGGAGGAAAAGTATTATCATTGCTCTTTTTGGTATTGGGGGAATATTTGGGAATTTATAGGAGGAAGATTAGGGTTAGGAGGCCTGCAGGGGGGCCACAAGCCAGGGGGGCGCCCCCCCCTAGGGCGCGCCGTGCAGGCTTGTCGTCTCCCGGCAGGTCTCCTGCCCCCCCCCCTCTCCAAGTCTGGTAGGTTTCTTCTAGTCCAAGAAAAATCATATCGAAGATTTTATTCCGTTTGGACTCCGTTTAATATTCCTTATCTGCAATACTCAAAAACAAGAAAAAAAACAAAAACTGGCACTAGGCTCTAGGTTAATAGGTTAGTCCCAAAAAATATATAAAATAGCATATTAATGCATATAAAACATCCAAAATAGATAATATAATAGCATGGAACAATCAAAAATTATAGATACGTTGGAGACGTATCAAGCATCCCCAAGCTTAATTCCGGTTCGTCCTCGAGTAGGTAAACGATAAATCAGAATTTTTGATGTGGAATGCTACCTAACATATTTATCCATGTAATATTATTTATTGTGGCATGAATGTTCAGATCCGTAAGATTCAAAACAAAAGCTTAATATTGACATAAAAACAATAATACTTCAAGCATACTAACAAAGCAATTGTGTCCTTTCAAAATAACATGGCCAAGGAAAGTTATCCCTACAAAATCATATGGTCTGGCTATGCTCCATCTTCCCCACACAAAGTATTTAAATCATGCACAACCCCGATGACAAGTCAAGCAATTGTTTCATACCTTTTATGTTCTCAAACCTTTTCAACTTTCACGCAATACATGAGCGTGAGCCATGGATATAGCACTATAGGTGGAATAGAATATGGTGGAGATTGTGAGGAAAAGGAGAAGATAGTCTCACATCAACTAGGCATATCAACGGGCTATGGAGATGCCCATCAATAGATATCAATGTGAGCGAGTAGGGATTGCCATGCAACGGATGCACTAGAGCTATAAGTGTATGAAAGCTCAAAAAGAAACTAAGTGGGTGTGCATCCAACTCGCTTGCTCACGAAGACCTAGGGCAATTTGAGGAAGCCCATCTTTGGAATATACAAGCCAAGTTATATAATGAAAAATTCCCACTAGTATATGAAAGTGACAAATTAGGAGACTCTCTATCATTAAGATCATGGTGCTACTTTGAAGCGCAAGTGTGGAAAAAGGATAGTAGCATTGTCCCTTCTCTCTTTTCTCTCATTTTTTTGGTGGGCATCTTTGGCCTCTTTTTTTTTATTTGGGCTTCATTGGACTCTTTTATTATTTGTAAAGTCCGAAGACTCATCCCAACTTGAGACGGAATCATAGCTTCCATCATCCTTTCCTCTCATGGGACATTGCTCTAATGATGATCATCACACTTTTATTTACTTACAACTCAAGAATTACAAAATATAACTCTATATGAATGCTTCCGGTGGTGTACTGGGAGGTGCAACGATCTAGCATAGCAAATGACATCAAAAAACGGACAAGCCATGAAAACATCATGCTAGCTATCTTACGATCATGCAAAGCAATATGAAAATGATGGTGCGTGTCATAATAAACGGAACGGTGGAAGTTGCATGGAAATATATCTCGGAATGGCTATGGAAATGCCATAATAGGTAGGTATGGTGGCTGTTTTGAGGAAGGTGGGTTTAATGCACCGGCGAAAGTTGCGCGGTACTAGAGAGGCTAGCAATGGTGAAAGGGTGAGAGTGCGTATAATCCATGGACTCACATTAGTCATAAAGAACTCACATACTTATTGCAAAAGTCTATTAGTTATCGAAGCAAAGTATTAGACGCATGCTCCTAGGGGAGAGGTTGGTAGGAGTTAACCATCGCGCGCTCCCGACCCTCACACAAAGGATGACAATCATTAAACAAATCATGCTCCGACTTCGTTACATAACGTTTCACCATACGTGCATGCTACGGGAATCACAAACCTTAACACAAGTATTTCTACCAATCCACAATTACTTACTAGCATGACTCTAATATCACCATCTTTATATCTCAAAACTATATGCAAGGAATCAAACTTCTCATAGTATTCAATGCACTTTATATGAAATTTTTTATTATATCCCTCTTGGATGCCCATTATATTAGGACTAAATTCATAACCTAAACCAATTACCATGCTGTTTAAAGACTCTCAAAATAATATAAGTGAGGTATGAGAGTTCAATTATTTCTATAAAATAAAACGCCACCGTGCTCTAAAAAGATATAAGTGAAGCACTAGAGCAAAATTGCCTAGCTCAAAAGATATAAGTGAAGCACATAGAGTATTCTAATAAATTCACAATTAATGGGTGTCCCTCTCAAAAGATGTGTGCAGCAAGGATGATTGTGGCAAACTAAAAAGCAAAGACTCATATCATACAAGACGCTCCAAGCAAAACACATATCATGTGGTGAATAAAAATATAGCCCCAAGTAAATTTACCGATGGATTGAAGACGAAAGAGGGGATGCCTTCCGGGACATCCCCAAGCTTAGGCTCTTGGGTATACTTGAATATGGCTTGGGGTGCCTAGGGCATCCCCAAGCTTAGGTTCTTGCCACTCCTTATTCCATAGTCCATCAAATCTTTACCCAAAACTTGAAAACTTCACAACACAAAACTCAACAGAAAACTCGTGAGATCCGTTAGTATAAGAAAAATAAATCACCACTTTTGGTACTGTTGTGAACTCTTTCTTTATTTATATTGGTGTAATATCTACTGTATTCCAACTTCTCCATGGTTCATACCCCCCGATACAACCCATAGATACATCAAAATAAGCAAACAACACAAAGAAAACAGAATCTGTCAAAAACAGAACAGTCTGTAGCAATATGTAAACTTAGAATACTTCTGTAACTCCAAAAATTCTGAAAAATTAGGACAATCTGGGAAATTTGTATATAAATCTTGTGTAAAAATTTCAGACTCATTCGACGCTATGGTGAATTTATAAAATTCCTGGACTGAGCGCAAAAGTTTCTGTTTTTCAGCAAAATCAAATCAACAATCACCGTAGACCATCCCAAAGGTCTTACTTGGCTCAAACACTAATTAAAACAATAAAACACAATTACTACAGAGGTAATAATGTGTAAAACACTCAATAACAGAAACAAAAACAAACAAAAATAAAAACATAAAATAAAATTGGGTTGCCTCCCAACAAGCGCTATTGTTTAACGCCCCTAGCTAGGCATAACGCAATAGATCTAGGTATTGTCAAAATAGTAAGGGAGATCATCCATGCTCATCTCATACTCCCTTCTTTCAGCGGCAAGTTTCCTTTGTGGCAAGCAAAAGTAATCAAAAGGGCTAAATTTAATAGGATAAGGATCCTTAAGATCAAGTGCGGGAGGGATAGGTTCCTCCTTCGGCCCCCTATAGTGTATAATCAATTCATCATTGTAAGCTTTCCTTTGGTGGAAAGTCATAAGCCTATCTCTTAATATGAAATCTAGTCCATTGTTTTGTATAGCAAAATTATCATTGAGTTCAGAAATCTTATCAACCAAAACCTCGGTAGGGACCCTTTTTCTCAAATTTTCATTACAGGCAACATAATCCGGAGATTGCAATCTCATTATTTCTTCTTGATTAAAAAGGATCTCCTCTATAGGGGGGCATCCACCATTAATTTTATAATGAGTAAAAATTTTGCTAGCCTCTTTCATGATGAATCTAAACTCGTGGGCTAGAAATATAGTGGCGGCACGCTTAACGTAAGAATGCTGAATATTAGAGAACTCTAGAAAAATCCTTTGTATGCAAGGATGCATATGAACAAATTGCCTCTCAAGTTCAATTATTAACAGTGTTATTGCATCCGCAAGACTATTAGTTTTATTGAGAATAGACCCTCCTAAGGTAGGCAGTGTACCAGCACAAGTAAAGAAATCTTGAATAACACCTTTTCCAATAATATTACCGCTACCTATGCGGAATTTTTTTGTATGTGTGATAGTAGGTTCTTCATGGGGTTCGTTATTAGCAAAGTCATCAAAATTCCCCTCAAGATTATTACTATCCTTTTCAATGAAAACCTCCCTAGATTCAGACATGGTGGCAACGAATCGATCTAGCACACAAGCAAGCAAAAAGCAAACGAAAAGATGAATGGAAAGAGGGCGAATAAAAAGGCAAATCTTTTTGATTTTTTCTGAAAATCGTTTTAGATGTGGGGGAGAGGAAAACAAGAGGCAAATGGCAAATAATGTAAATGCAAGAGATGAGTTTGTGATGGGTACTTGGTAGGCTTGATGTAGATCTCCCCGGCAACGGCGCCAGAAATTGGCAAGTTGACGGGAGAGTTCTTGTCTTGACTTGCTATGTATCCTCCCCGACAACGGCACCAGAAATCCTTCTTGCTACTTCTTGAGCTTGCGTTGGTTTTCCCTTGAAGAGGAAAGGGTGATGCAACAAAGTAGATAAGTATTTCCCTCAGTTGTTGAGAACCAAGGTATCAATCCAGTAGGAGGTACAAGCAAGGCCCCAATCTTTGCACCTACACAAACAATCAAACACTTGAACCCAACGCTAAAAAGGGGTTGTCAATCCCTTCACGGTTACTTGCAAGGATGAGATTCGATAGAGATAGATATAAAAGATTACTAAAACGAAAAGTAAAACAAAAGTAAAAAAGATTGCAGCAAAGTATTTTTGGTATTTTTGGTTTATAGATCTGAAAATATAATATGGAAAATAGACCCGGGGGCCATAGGTTTCACTAGAGGCTTCTCTCTTGAAGGAAAATAATACGGTGGGTGAACAAATTACTGTCGAGCAATTGATAGAAAAGCGCATAGTTATGACGATATCCAAGGCAATGATTATGCATATAGGCATCACGTCCGTGTCAAGTAGACCGAAACGATTCTGCATCTACTACTATTACTCCACACATCGACCGACTCCTGCCTGCATCTAGAGTATTAAGTTCATGAAGAACAGAGTAACGCATTAAGTAAGATGACATGATGTAGAGGGATAAACTCAAGCAATATGATGAAAACACCATCTTTTTACCCTTGATAGCAACAATACAAATACGTGCCTCGCTACCCCTACTTTGTCACTGGGTGAGGACACCGCAAGATCGAACCCAAAACTAAGCACTTCTCCCATTGCAAGAATTACCAATCTAGTTGGCCAAACCAAACCAATAACTCGAAGAGACTTGCAAAGATATGAAATCATGCATATAAGAATTCAAAGAAGATTCAAATAATATTCATAGATAATCTGATCATAAACCCACAATTCATCGGATCTCGACAAACACACCGCAAAAGAGTATTACATCGGATAGATCTCCATGAAGATCATGAAGAACATGGTATTGAAGAACATAGAGAGAGAAGAAGCCATCTAGCTACTAGCTATGGACCCGAAGGTCTGAGGTGAACTACTCACGCATCATCGGAGGGGCAATGGAGTTGCTGTAGATGCCCTCCGTGATCGAATCCCCCTCCGGAATATTACCGGAAAAGGCTCCAAGATGGGATCTCACGGGAACAGACGCTTCTGGCGGCGGAAAAGTATTATCGTTGCTCTTTTTGGTATTGGGGGAATATTTGGGAATTTATAGGAGGAAGATTAGGGTTAGGAGGCCTGCAGGGGGGGGCACAAGCCAGGGGGGCGCCCCCCCTAGGGCGCGCCCTACAGGCTTGTCGTCTCCCGGCAGGTCTCCTGTCCCCCTCTCCAAGTCTGGTAAGTTTCTTCTGGTCCAAGAAAAATCATATCGAAGATTTTCTTCCGTTTGGACTCCGTTTAATATTCCTTATCTGCAATACTCAAAAACAAGAAAAAAACAGAAACTGGCACTTGGCTCTAGGTTAATAGGTTAGTCCCAAAAATAATATAAAATAGCATATTAATGCATATAAAACATCCAAAACAGATAATATAATATCATGGAACAATCAAAAATTATAGATACGTTGGAGACGTATCACTTAGCTTTCTCACCCTCTTGACCCGGCAAAAATAAACGCCATGTATGGTTAAACCTGCATGTATTCTTGATGCGACTCCGATCAGATGACCCCGTGAACTCTTACAAGTCAATCCCTTTACGGACCCTGAACTTCTTAAGGTTAAAACACCGGTTTGAGTCATGTGAGAGCCGGCATACGGAAAGCTAGGATAAACCATGGGTTATCATACCCGCTTCATTGAAGCAAGAACCGAGCCTCGAAAGGCGGTCTTTTTCTGTCGAGCCTCGAAAGCCGGCGTCATAAGTATGAGTTCCCTAAAGGCTAAGGACCACTAAAAGTACCTTCAAGGGGGGCTATCTTATTTTTTCTAAACCTTCGGGAAACAACCTCCAACATGAATAGCTATCTGATGAAAATACTGTCGGCGTAACCCTATATGAAATAACCGGGTTACCGGCTGCATGACAGCAACAATTATGTTATTGCTTGAAGAGGCCAACATAGGACCTCGAGTTTGACATCAATTTTTTAGCCAAGATTCATTGAATCGGCTTACCAACTTTTTATTACAGCAAAGTTTCAGGTACAAAAATTGTTTCCCGCCCCTGTTTCCAAAGACCGGGTTAAAATAATGGAGTTTGCGTGAGCAACCAATTGACGAACTATCCTACGAATTGAACATTGTCGAAGGAGGAAAAAGTTGTTAAATCAAAATCAAAGACCGGGTCATTATGCCCAGGTGCATCTTATCAAAAGGCGCGTCAATGGATAGCAAATAGAGTACCTAGCATCAAAGGTGCAAAACGTGCACGATGGCACGGCAACAGTGTTCAAACTATCCTATTACAGGCTTAAGGAAGCCATAAACTATTTTTTTCTGCCCATACATGGGGGCTCAAGTTGACAAGGCAACAGTTCAGGTAGCTTAAAACATTGTTCATTTTGCCCGGGTCAATGGCAGCTAATCTTGCGCATGAGATGCCTCCGGGTTATCCATCGACTGGTCTTCTGGCTCCTGAACCTGAAGGTTGTCTGCATCCTAGTTACAATAAGTTAAGTCCTAGAACACATCCTCGTCATCAAGGATTGAAGACGGGTCAACTTTAGGGGCAAAAACATGCTCGCGCCGTTGAGGGGCCAGGTCTTTGGTAATCAGGTCAGGCGGTGGAATCCGAGTATGATTGGCACCGTAAGCCGCCTGATAACTCCTCAGTTTCATCTTAGAAACCAACTGAGTCGATAGGATCTGAGCATCCTTGACGCAAGCCGTGTAATCTTCTTGGGAGAATTCTGACCCGTCATTCTTAAATTCGGGAAAGCCCTTTGCCAGCTCTTTTGGATCAAGCTCTTCACCGTAAGCTAAAGCCCGGCTCAATGCATATATTGCGCCCGATCGGGCGGCTGATCTCTTTAGTTCTGGAATATGCTGAGGGATGATGGAGAGATTTTCCAATACATTCTTGATATATTTTAAGGGTTGCTTCTCCCCCAGTGTCGCTTTAATTGCGAGATGACTCCCGGTGTAGAGCTGCTCTATCAATGAGTAGACAGCCTTGAGCATGAGCAGGCTGTTATCGTAAAAGGAGATGAGTAGACAGCCTTGAGCATGGGCAATATGTTGGAAATATGCCCTAGAGGCAATAATAAATTGGTTATTATTATATTTCCTTGTTCATGATAATCGTTTATTATCCATGCTATAATTGTATTGATTGGAAACTCAAATACATGTGTGGGTACATAGACAACACTGTGTCCCTAGTAAGCCTCTAGTTGACTAGCTCGTTGATCAAAGATGGTTAAGGTTTCTAGCCATTGACATGAGATGTCATTTGATAAACGGGATCACATCATTAGGAGAATGATGTGATGGACAAGACCCAAACTACGAACGTAGCATATGATCGTGTCAGTTTATTGCTATTGTTTTCTGCATGTCAAGTATCTGTTCCTATGACCATGAGATCATGCAACTCCCTGACATCGGAAGAGTACCTTGTGTGTATCAAACGTCGCAACGTAACTGGGTGACTATAAAGGTGCTCTACAGGTGTCTCCGAGGGTGTCTGTTGGGTTGGCATGGATCAAGACTGGGATTTGTTACTCCGTATGACGGAGAGGTATCTCAGGGCCCACTCGGTAATACAACATCACAATGAGCCTTGCAAGCAATGTGACTAAAGTGTTAGCCACGAGATCTTGTATTACGGAACGAGTAAAGAGACTTGCCGGTAACGAGATTGAACTAGGTATAGAGATACCGACGATCGAATCTCGGGCAAGTAACATACCGAAGAACAAAGGGAACAGCATACGGGATTAACTGAATCCTTGACATAGAGGTTCGACCGATAAAGATCTTCGTAGAATATGTAGGAGACAATATGGGCATCCAGGTCCCGCTATTGGTTATTGATCATAGAGGTGTCTCGGTCATGTCTACATAGTTCTCGAACCCGCAGGGTCTACACACTTAACGTTTGGTGACGATTAGTATAATTGAGTTATTATGTTGGTGACCGAAAGTTGTTCGGAGTCTCGGATAAGATCCCGGACATGACGAGGATCTCCGGAATAGTCCGGAGGTAAAGATTGATATATGTGATAATGGTGTTTCGATCTCCGGAAGGGTTCCAGAGTTCACCGGAAGGGGTTCCGGATGTTTACCGAAGTGTTCGGGTGCAGCAACACTTTATATGGGCCAAAGGGATAAAGCCCACGAGGTATTGGAAAGTGCAAAAAGTAGTTTTGCTGCCGCGTAAGCGGTACTACCGTTTTGTGAAGCGGTACTACCGCCCAAGCGGTACTACCGCCCAAGCGGTACTACCGCTTGTGTGAAGCGGTACTACCGCTTGTGCGCGGTACTGCAGGGATCCGAGTTGGACTCTTTCCCTGCGGGCCAAACCGACCTTGTGCGGGCAAAACCGACCTGGAGGAGGCTTTTACTCCAAGTTTAGACCCCAAGGCTCAACATATAAATGGAGGGGCAGGGCTAGCACACGGGACACATCAAGATTTCCCCAAGCCGTGTGCAGCAACCCTAACCCTCTAGTTCCTCCATCATAATCTCCGTAGCGCTTGGCGAAGCCCTGCAGAGATTGTTCCTCACCACCATCACCACGCCGTCGTGCTGCTGGAACTCAACCACTACTTCACCATCACTCGCTGGATCGAGGAGGTGAAGGCGTCATCAAGACGTACGTGTGTTGAACGCGGAGGTGCCGTCCGTTCGGCACTAGTTCGTGATCGGATCGAGGGACGACTTGCGATTTGGATCGCGGAGACGTTCGACTACATCAACCGCGTTTCTTAAACGCTTCCGCTTAGCGATCTACAAGGGTATGTAGATTCACTCTCCCTCTCGTAGATGCTCATCACCATGGATAGATCTTGTGTGTGCGTAGGAAATTTTTTGTTTCCCATGCTACGTTCCCCAACAGTGGCATCCGAGCTAGGTCTATGCGTAGATGAGATCTCGAGTAGAACACAAACGAGTTGTGGGCGTGGGTGTATACATATTGCTTGCCGTTACTAGTTGATATTTGATTCGGCGGTATTGTGAGATGAAGCGGCCCGGACCGACATTACGCGTACACTTACGCGAGACAGGTTCCTTCAACTGACATGTAATTTTGTTGCATAAAGATGGCTAGCGGGTGTCTGTCTCTCTCACTTTAGTTGAATCGATTTCAATGAAGAGGGTTCTTTTAGAAGATCAAAAAGCAATCACTACACCACGTTGTGGTTTTGCGTAGGTAAGAACGGTTCTTGCAAACCCGTAGCAGCCACGTAAAATTTGCAACAACAATTAGAGGACGTCTAACTTGTTTTTGCAGGGTATGTTGTGATGTGATATGGCCAATTACATGATGAGATATATGTGATGTATGAGATGATCATGTGTTGTATAGAATATCACGACTTGCATGTCGATGAGTACGGCAACTGGCAGGAGCCATAGAGTTGTCTTTATTGTATGACCTGCGTGTCAATCATTAAGCGCTATGTAATGTTTTACTTTATCGCTAAAACGTTAGCTATAGTCGTGGAAGCAACAGTCGGCGCGACAACCTCATGGAGACACGTTGATGGAGATCAAGATGATGGAGATCATGGTGTCATGCCGGTGACGATGGAGATCATGCCGGTGCTTTGGAGATGGAGATCAAAAGCACAAGTTCATGGCCATATCATGTCACTTATGATTTGCATGTGATGTTAATCTTTTTATGCATCTTATTTTGCTTAGGACGACGGTAGCATTATAAGGTGATCCCTCACTTAAATTTCAAGATAAATTGTGTTCTCCCCAAGTGTGCACCGTTGCGAAAGTTCGTCGTTTCGAGACACGCCGTGATGATCGGGTGTGATAGACTCTACGTTCGCATACAACGGGAGCAAGCCATGTTGCACGTGCGGAACACTCGGGTTAAACTTGACGAGCCTAGCATGTACAGACATGCCCTCGGAACACAAGAGACCGAAAGGTCGAACATGAGTCATATAGTAGATATGATCAACATGAAGATGTTCACCATTGAAACCACCTCAACTCACGTGATGATCGGACTTGAGTTGGTGGATTTGGATCATGTTACACTCGAATGACCGGAGCGATGTCAATTTGAGTGGGAGTTTTTTTAAGTAATATGATTAACTAAACTCATTATCTAGAACAATAGTCTAAGTTGTCTTTGCTATATTTATGTTGTACATCATGGCTCGCGCAGTAGCACCCCTGAATTTTAATGCGTTCCTAGAGAAAGCTAAATTGAAAGATGATGGAAGTAACTTTGTGGACTGGGCCCGTAATCTAAGGATTATCCTTACGGCTTCCCAGAAGGCTCATGTCCTTGATGCACCGCTTGGTGATCCACCCGCTCCAGTTGAGTCTCTAGACGTTGTGAACGCCTGGCAGGCTCGTTCTGATGATTACTCAATAGTTCAATGTGCAATGTTGTATGGCTTAGAACCGGGACTTCGAAGACGTTTTGAACGTCATGGAGCATATGAGATGTTCCAGGAGTTGAAGTTTATCTTTTAGAAGAATGCCCGGATCGAGAGATATGAGATCTCCGATAAGTTCTATGCTTGCAAGATGGAGGAGAACGGGTCTATCAGTGATCACGTGCTCAGAATGTCTGGGTACTCCACCCGTCTGGCTGAATTGGGGATGCCCCTTCCACCAGAGGCTATCACTGACAGAGTTCTTCAATCATTGCCACCTAGCTACAAGAGCTTCGTGTTGAACTATAACATGCACGGGATGAACAAGTCAGTCGCCGAGCTGTTTGCGATGCTGAAAGCCGCTGAGTCTGAAATTCAGAAGGAGCATCAAGTGTTGATGGTCAATAAAACCACTAGTTTCAAGAAAAATGGCAAGGGTAAGAAGGGTAACTCCAAGAAGAGTGGCAAAGCAGTTGCTCCTCTCGTGAAGAAACCCAAGGCTGGACCCAAACCAGAAACTGTGTGCTTTCATTGCAAGGGAACTGGACACTGGAAGCGGAACTGCCCCAAGTATTTGGCTGACAAGAAGGCGGCCAACAACAAACAAGGTATATATGATATACATGTTATTGATGTGTACCTTACCAACTCTCGTTGTAGTGCCTGGGTATTTGATACCGGTGCGGTTGCTCATATTTGCAACTCAAAACAGGAACTGCGGAATAGACGGAGGCTGGCAAAGGACGAAGTGACGATGCGCGTGGGAAATGGTTCCAAGGTTGATGTGATCGCCGTCGGCACGCTCGCTCTTCGATTACCGTCGGGATTAGTGATGAACCTAAATAAGTGTTATTTGGTGCCTGCGTTAAGCATGAACATTATATCTGGATCTTGTTTATTGCGAGACGGTTACTCATTTAAATCAGAGAATAATGGTTGTTCTATTTATATGAGTAATATCTTTTATGGTCATGCACCCAATGTGAGGGGTTTATTCTTATTGAATCTCGATAGTAATGATACACATGTTCATAACATTGATGCCAAAAGATGTAGAATTGATAATGACAATACCACTTTCTTGTGGCACTGCCGTTTAGGTCATATTGGCGTAAAACGCATGAGGAAGCTCCATGCTGATGGACATTTGGAGTCACTTGATTTTGAATCACTTGACACATGTGAGCCATGCCTCATGGGCAAGATGACTAAAACGCCGTTCTCTGGAACAATGGAACGGGCAAGTGACTTATTGGAAATCATACATACTGATGTGTGTGGTCCGATGAGTATTGAGGCGCGCGGTGGTTATCGTTATTTTCTCACCTTCACTGATGACTTAAGTAGATATGGGTATATTTACTTAATGAAACACAAGTCTGAAACATTTGAAAAGTTCAAACAATTTCAGAGTGAAGTTGAGAATCATCGTAACAAGAAGATTAAATTCCTACGATCTGATCGAGGAGGAGAATATCTGAGTTATGAGTTTGGCAGTCACTTAAGACAGTGTGGAATTGTTTCACAATTGACACCGCCTGGAACACCACAGCGTAATGGTGTGTCCGAACGTCGTAATCGAACCTTATTGGATATGGTGCGATCTATGATGTCTCTTGCCGATTTGCCACTATCGTTTTGGGGTTATGCATTAGAGACAGCTGCATTCACTTTAAATAGGGCACCATCGAAATCCGTAGAGACGACGACATATGAACTTTGGTTTGGCAAGAAGCCAAAGCTGTCGTTTCTTAAAGTTTGGGGATGTGATGCTTATGTCAAAAAGCTTCAGCCTGAAAAGCTGGAACCCAAAGCGGAGAAATGCATCTTCATAGGATACCCAAAAGAGACAGTTGGGTATACCTTCTACCTCAGATCCGAAGGCAAAGTGTTTGTCGCTAAAAACGGAACATTTCTTGAGAAAGAGTTTCTCTCGAAAGAATTGAGTGGGAGGAAGATAGAACTTGATGAGGTTGTTGAACCTTTACTTCAACCTGAGAGTAGCGCAGCGCAAAAAGTTGTTTCTGTGGAGCCTACATTAGCTGAAGAGGAAGTTAATGATGATGATCATGAAGCTTTGGATCAAGTTGCTATCGAACCTCGTAGGTCGACAAGGACGCGTACTGCTCCTGAGTGGTACGGCAACCCTGTCTTAGAAGTCATGTTGTTAGACAACGATGAACCTACGAGCTATGGAGAAGCGATGATGGGCCCGGATTCCGAGAAGTGGTTAGAGGCCATGAAATCCGAGATGGGATCCATGTATGAAAACAAAGTATGGACTTTGGAAGTATTACCTGAAGGACGTAAGGCCATTCAGAACAAATGGATCTTTAAGAGGAAGACGGACGCGGACGGCAATGTCACCGTCTATAAAGCTCGACTTGTGGCAAAGGGTTTTTCACAAGTTCAAGGAGTTGACTACGATGAGACCTTCTCACCCGTAGCGATGCTTAAGTCCGTCAGAATCATGTTAGCAATAGCTGCCTTTTTCGATTATGAAATTTGGCAGATGGATGTCAAAACAGCGTTCCTTAACGGTTTCCTTAAGGAAGAGTTGTATATGATGCAACCAGAAGGTTTTGTCGATCCAGAGAATGCTGACAAAGTTTGCAAACTCCAGCGATCCATTTATGGACTGGTGCAAGCATCTCGGAGTTGGAATCTTCGTTTTGATGAGGTGATCAAAGCGTTCGAGTTTATACAAGTTTACGGAGAAGCTTGTATTTACAAGAAAGTGAGTGGGAGCTCTATAGCGTTTCTAATATTATATGTGGATGACATATTGCTGATTGGAAACAATATAGAAATGTTGGAAGGCGTGAAGGAATATTTGAACAAGAGTTTTTCAATGAAGGACCTAGGAGAAGCTGCTTTCATATTAGGCATCAAGATCTATAGAGATAGATCGAGACGCTTAATAGGACTTTCACAAAGCACATACCTTGACAAAATTTTGAAGAAGTTCAAAATGGATCAGTCCAAGAAGGGGTTCTTGCCTGTATTGCAAGGTGTGAAGTTGAGTAAGACTCAATGCCCAGTGACTGCAGAAGATAGAGAAAATATGAGTGTCATCCCCTATGCTTCAGCCATAGGCTCTATCATGTATGCAATGCTGTGCACAAGACCCGATGTCAGCCTTGCCATAAGTATGGTCGGAAGGATTCAAAGTGATCCAGGAATGGAACACTGGACGGCGGTCAAGAATATCCTGAAGTACCTGAAAAGGACTAAGGATATGTTTCTCGTTTATGGAGGTGATCAAGAGCTCATCGTAAAGGGTTACGTCGATGCAAGCTTTGACACTGATCCGGATGACTCTAAGTCGCAAACCGGATACGTATTTATTCTTAATGGAGGTGCGGTTAGCTGGTGCAGTTCCAAGCAAAGCGTGGTAGCTGATTCTACATGCGAAGCGGAGTACATCGCTGCCTCGGAGGCGGCGAAGGAAGGTGTCTGGATGAAGGAGTTCATGACAGATCTTGGAGTAGTGCCTAGTGCACTTAACCCAATGACTCTGTTTTGTGATAATACTGGTGCCATTGCTCTAGCCAAGGAACCAAGATTTCACAAGAGGACCAGACACATAAAGCGACGTTTCAATTCCATCCGCGATTACATCAAGGAGGACGACATAAATATTTGCAAAGTACACACGGATCTAAATGTTGCAGATCCAATGACTAAACCTCTTCCAAGGGCTAAACATGAACAACACCAGAACTGCATGGGTGTTCGATTCATTACAATGTAAATCACATAGTGATGTGAACTAGATTATTGACTCTAGTGCAAGTGGGAGACTGTTGGAAATATGCCCTAGAGGCAATAATAAATTGGTTATTATTATATTTCCTTGTTCATGATAATCGTTTATTATCCATGCTATAATTGTATTGATTGGAAACTCAAATACATGTGTGGGTACATAGACAACACTGTGTCCCTAGTAAGCCTCTAGTTGACTAGCTCGTTGATCAAAGATGGTTAAGGTTTCTAGCCATTGACATGAGATGTCATTTGATAAACGGGATCACATCATTAGGAGAATGATGTGATGGACAAGACCCAAACTACGAACGTAGCATATGATCGTGTCAGTTTATTGCTATTGTTTTCTGCATGTCAAGTATCTGTTCCTATGACCATGAGATCATGCAACTCCCTGACATCGGAAGAGTACCTTGTGTGTATCAAACGTCGCAACGTAACTGGGTGACTATAAAGGTGCTCTACAGGTGTCTCCGAGGGTGTCTGTTGGGTTGGCATGGATCAAGACTGGGATTTGTTACTCCGTATGACAGAGAGGTATCTTAGGGCCCACTCGGTAATACAACATCACAATGAGCCTTGCAAGCAATGTGACTAAAGTGTTAGCCACGAGATCTTGTATTACGGAACGAGTAAAGAGACTTGCCGGTAACGAGATTGAACTAGGTATAGAGATACCGACGATCGAATCTCGGGCAAGTAACATACCGAAGAACAAAGGGAACAGCATACGGGATTAACTGAATCCTTGACATAGATGTTCGACCGATAAAGATCTTCGTAGAATATGTAGGAGCCAATATGGGCATCTAGGTCCCGCTATTGGTTATTGATCGTAGAGGTGTCTCGGTCATGTCTACATAGTTCTCGAACCCGCAGGGTCTACACACTTAACGTTTGGTGACGATTAGTATAATTGAGTTATTATGTTGGTGATCGAAAGTTGTTCGGAGTCTCGGATAAGATCCCGGACATGACGAGGATCTCCGGAATAGTCCGGAGGTAAAGATTGATATATGTGATAATAGTGTTTTGATCTCCGGAAGGGTTCCGGAGTTCACCGGAAGGGGTTCCGGATGTTTACCGAAGTGTTCGGGTGCAACAACACTTTATATGGGCCAAAGGGATAAAGCCCACGAGGTATTGGAAAGTGCAAAAAGTAGTTTTGCTGCCGCGTAAGCGGTACTACCGTTTTGAGAAGCGGTACTACCGCTTGTGTGAAGCGGTACTACCGCCCAAGCGGTACTACCGCTTGTGTGAAGCGGTACTACCGCTTGTGCGCGGTACTGCAGGGATCCGAGTTGGACTCTTTCCCTGCGGGCCAAACCGACCTTGTGCGGGCAAAACCGACCTGGAGGAGGCTTTTACTCCAAGTTTAGACCCCAAGGCTCAACATATAAATAGAGGGGCAGGGCTAGCACACGGGACACATCAAGATTTCCCCAAGCCGTGTGCGGCAACCCTAACCCTCTAGTTCCTCCGTCATAATCTCCGTAGCGCTTGGCGAAGCCCTGCAGAGATTGTTCCTCACCACCATCACCACGCCGTCGTGCTGCTGGAACTCAACCACTACTTCACCATCGCTCGCTGGATCGAGGAGGTGAAGGCGTCATCAAGCCGTACGTGTGTTGAACACGGAGGTGCCGTCCGTTCGGCACTAGTTCGTGATCGGATCGAGGGACGACTTGCGATTTGGATCGCGGAGACGTTCGACTACATCAACCGCGTTTCTTAAACGCTTCCGCTTAGCGATCTACAAGGGTATGTAGATTCACTCTCCCTCTCGTAGATGCTCATCACCATGGATAGATCTTGTGTGTGCGTAGGAAAATTTTTGTTTCCCATGCTACGTTCCCCAACATAATATGTCGTTTTAACCCAGACAACTCCTCTGAGATGGGCTTGAGTCATCCCTCAGCATCCTCCACGCACTTAACCAAAGTTGTCTTCTCATCTTCAAAGGATTTTTTCTCCTTTAGGAAGCTCGCCTTGGTGTTTTCCCAATCAACCAAAGAAAGCCGAAGCATTTCTTCAACTTCGGCTGGGAGGTCTGCCTCTTTTCCAGGTCTTTTTTCAAATTAGCCGCATTGGATTCGGCTGTCTTCAGAGCTTCCTGCACCATGAATGAAATTTACATCAAGTCCCAAACAAATTGCAAAGCAATGTATTTCGCACTTGGGGGCTAATGTATTTCAGTTTTCTAACATAGAAGATAAGACAAAGACCCGACTCATCTCAAGGAAATGAGCCGGCCCTTGGGGGCTACAGGTCCAAAGTTTCTTCAATGTTATTACAAGAAGACCCGACTCATCTCAAGGAGATGAGCCGGCCCTTGGGGGCTACAGGTCCAAAGTTTCCTCAATGTTATTACAAGAAGACCCGACTCATCTCATGGAGATGAGCCGGCCCTTGGGGGCTACAGGTCCAAAGTTTCTTCAATGTTATTCCAAGAAGACCCGACTCATCTCAAGGAGATGAGCCGGCCCTTGGGGGCTACAGGATGAGCCAGAATCATTTGTAAGACCTAGCTTATCTTAAAAAGATGAAGATGGGCCTTGGGGGCTACAAAGGGGTATAGGATGACAGGAAAAGCAGAACATACCTCAAATTTATTTTTCATCATGCTAACAAGGCCGATTTCCATCTCACGGCTTGTCGCCAGACGATCTAAGCAGGCAGCATGAAGATCTTCAACGCTAAAGTTCTCATAATGAGGGAGTTCCAGCTTGGCTTTCCCTTTCTCTTGCAGTACCGCTTCATCCTTAGCAACAATTTTGGTTAATACGCTGGAAGTTTCAGGAGCAGCATAAGCCGTCCCAGTAATGACAACTTTAGGGGCATCTTTGTTTGTTGTTGAAGGATTAGGCAGATCAAGATTAACCACTGACGTAGCCTCAATAGTAACGGCATCAAAATTGATTGGTTCAGATGAAGAAGGTAAATTATCTTGGATATCCCGAGGATCTTCAAGATGATCAACATGAATTTCATGAGCCGCCGGGTGAGGAAGATTCGGCTTAGGAGCATCAGGGTTAACAGAAGACCCTTCAGTCTTCCTCTTCTTGGCTTTGGCCCTGTCAAGTAAAAAAAGCATGATATGAAAAATGAAAAAAAAGCAATAGCTTACTCAAAACGGATAAATTAATGAGGAGGTTACCCTTGATTAATGAGAAAGGGCACCAGCTTGGACGCGGTCGAGTTATCCGACGAAGGTGGCGTCTCCTGATTAGCAAAAGGCATAGAAGTTAAAACATTTGAACATCAAGCCGGAATTTTCTTTGGAAAGTTTAGAATATCAAGTACCTTGGCTGAGCGTTTCTGGGCGACTGATTTGTCACGTAAGCCCTCAACAAGATCGCCACTTCCGCTTCGGGTCTGACGCTTAGACTAGTGCTGGGTTTTCTTCAAAATAAAGTAAGGATCTAGATGAGCATGTGGGTGAGAAAAGCCTACTTTCCAGATGACCTGCCTTGCCTTCAATGGCGGCAAAGGTTCTGAGTCGGAAGAGATAGAAATTACCTCAACGTCACCTGCACGGCTCGTCTCAACGTCACCCAAAGAAGAAAGGGCGTCAGATAGGTTCAATGGAATATAAGCAAAGGTATCCATATTACCTTTGATCGAGTGTCAGCGGCGACTGTTTCATCCATTTGAGACAGACCTTCTGCAGCCAGTTTACTTTTCTTCTAGCTCGGGGCGGCTTTGGACTTATTAGCCGTAGCCTTGAGACGCCTCCGATTCCAAAAGGAAGAGGTAGCCTGCAAAATTAAAACATTTAGACCAAGGAAGCAAAGACTTAAAATTTGTTCAAAAAAGTCAGATGAAGATTTTAAAGGTTTATACCGGAGGAGCCGGGTTAAGGGCATAAAAGGGTTTCAACCCGTCCCTACTGCAGGTCTCCAGGTTTTCACCTAGTAGCTTCTTTGTCATCTGGTTTATTTCATCAGCCTCCAAGGAAAGGTTGCTGTGCCGCTGAACGTCATTTAAATCGCCAGAATAAGTACACATTAAGCCAGCATGCCGACTTAATGGGAGAATTCTCCAAGATACCCAACACCGGGTCAAATCGACCCCGGTCAGCCCATTGGCTAGCAAAGCCCTTAATTTTGGATAAACTTGGGCGTGTTGGGAACGCTCTTCTGAAGGAGCCCAACCCGGAAGCTCAAGATCCATGTGAAGGCGGTTGGGCCTATAACCCGGCAAAGGATTTTCATGAGTAGGAGCGGTGTTTTGACAGTAAAACCAAGTCTTATTCCACCCTTTGGGGTGGCTTGGTAAGGTGGCGGCAGGGAAAAGGACATCCTTTCGCCTTTGAATCGAAACCCCGCCAAGTTCTAAGCCGGGGCCATCTGCGCACTCTGTTTGTCGATTTAAGTAGAAGAATTCCCTAAAGAGGGGGACAGTGGGCTCCGTTTGAAGGTACACCTTGCAGAATACTTGGAACTGGCAGAGGTTCGAGATGGAGTTAGGGCCCAGGTCTTGGGGGTGCAAGTTGAAGAAATGCAAGACGTCCCGGAAGAATTTTGACCCGGGAGGTGAGAACCCCCTCTGCAGGTGATCCAAAAATATCACCACCTCCCCCTCCTTGGGACTTGGGATCTCTTCTCCGAGGACGACTCGCCAGCCAACCATGTTTTGAGGCGGCAAAAACCCATGCTCCTCATATTCTTTAAGGATAGCGTCCGAAACTTGAGTCGCCACCCAGTTGCAGGTTTTCGACTCTGACATAATGAGTCGCTTGGATAAAGTACAAAGGGCGGCTTAAGTAAGTGGGCCAAGCGGAATGATCCACGAATTTGCAATAAAAGGGACATGCCCTATGAAAGATCAGAGTCTTTCCAATATTCTGGACACATGGCAAGTTATATTAAGCTGGCCAAAGCAAGGGCAACTCGTGTGAAGATGATAAGTTCTTGAGAAATTTTGCTAAGTATGAGACGAACAAGTTTCTACCAAGGCAGCAACAATTTTGGATCTAAATACAGTTCAAAAAAGGCAAAATATTTGTTAACCCTAGCAGGAGGGACGGAAGTAATGACAATACGGTTCATCTAAATACAAGGAAAGATTAGGATATATCATAGGCAAAACGGAGTTGACATTTCTACCACTCTTCTTTGATGAATACGTTCATGTAATCCACTCACGGAACTAGCAATGGCGATGAACCGGAGGAAAATTGCCAAGGAACTCGAAGAACTTCAAGGTGCTCTATGGATCTAGTTGGAAGAAAGGTGACTTACCCGAGAGCAATCGACCGGAGACAGGAAAAGCGCGCAACAGATTCACCGACGCAGAAGAAATGCCACGACGAACTTGAGGAAGCTCAGCGAGACGAGGGAGTTGCGGCGGTGGCGCGAGGAGCTCCCGGACTCGAGGAAGAAGAAGTAGGAAAGGGAAGTGGAAAGTGAATCCAAAGCCCTCCGATGAATATTTAAAGGGAAAGAACCCGAAGGGGCAACTGACAGGCGCGATAATCGAGGGAGTACAGTAAATTTCGGGAAACAAAAACGCCTCGGTTTTCGGGATAAATGGATACGGCCAGATTCGCTATGATGTCATTGTTGTTTTTCCAGATTGACGAAAGGTGACGTCATGATGAATGAACGTTGGGAAAATGACAAGTATGGAAGCAGGACAGGCCGGTGTTGTGAAATCTGCTGAAGATACCAGTCCAAGGATGAGTCGCCACAGGAAATGATGCACCGCCACAGGAAAGGAAAATCTATTGATATGAATGAATTCAAATCAATCAGGGGCCTAATGTCGGGGATATAACTCCACGGTGTAACCCGCCCTACTGGGCCGGGTCAACATGTCAATAGCCGTTTGACTCAGTTTAGAGTGGGCCGTGTCCCAAGTGCAAATTAAGTAAAGTGGTGTTTGATCAAGACGCCGGGCGGCCCACAACCCGAAGATGGCGGCTCAAAGCCCATGAAGCTAAGGACGGCGGTTCGAGTTTCCTTAAGGAGCAAAATAAATTAGAGATGTAGTAAGTCACGGGTCATAATATGACGCAGACTCTGTTGTAAAACCTAGGGCTTGACCTGTATATAAAGGCGGGCCCCTAGGACCGAAACTCTCAAGTCATAACCTCTCGATAGCTAGGTTAGCAATTCTGCACCCTTGTAATCGAGATCTACCCAACCAATACACGAAAAGCAGGACGTAGGCTATTACCTCCATAGGAGGGGCTGAACCTGGGTAAACCTGACTCTTTCTCTCGCTTAACCCCTTCGAGTCGCCACCAAGCGGCGATGGCCTCACACCTAAGTCCTGTTACGAGGACATCTGCCGGGTTGATAAAACTACGACAGGATTGGATGAGATTGATCATTTAATCGAGTTAAGTTTGATAGGGCTTGATCCCTAGTATCCACTATGTTCTCAGATTGATGTTGCTATGACTTTGCTATGCTTAATGCTTGTCACTAGGGCCTAAGTGCCATGATTTCAGATCTGAACATATTATATTACATCTGAATATAAGATTGATTTGGATCCTATCTTGCAAGTTGTATGCACCTATTACGTGTCTTGATCCGCATACCCCAAGGTGACAATAATTGGGATTCTTTCCGGTAATTGTCGTAGTTTGAGGAGTTCATGTATTCACCATGTGTTAATGCTTTGTTTCGGTTCTCTATTAAAAGGAGGCCTTAATATCCCTTAGTTTCCAATAGGACCCCGCTGCCACGGGAGGGTAGGACAAAAGATGTCATGCAAGTTCTTATCGCAAGCACGTATGACTATATACGGAATACATGCCTACATTATATTGATGAATTGGAGCTAGTTCTGTGTTGCCCTATTGTGTAAATGTTACATGATTGCTGTCATCTAAATCATTATCCATCACCGATCCACGTGCCTACGCTTTACATATACTAAATCTTGCTAAGTTACTATTGCTACTGCTACTGTCACAACTGCTACAGAATTGCTGCTATCACTATTACTGTTACTTTTGCTACTACTATTTGCCGTGCTACTAAACCTTTGTTGCAGAGAGATATCCCAGGTGCGGTTGAATTGACAACTCAACTGTCAAGGCCAATAAATATTCTTTGGCTTCTCTTGTGTCGAATCAATAAATTAGGGTGAAATACTACCCGTGAAGACTGTCGTGATCCCCTATACTTGTGGGTTATCAAGACCTTTTTCTGGCGCCATTGCCGGGGAGCATAGCTCTATTTATTGTGTTAACTTGAGGATATCCAATTTCCACTATGAATAATCTGAAAGACAATCGAACTAAGATCGTCCCCTCTCGCACGAGAGGAGGTAAGGAACTGCCATCTGACGTGGCTTGAGACTGCGTCGGTATTTTCCCAAAGAGGAAGGGATGATGCAGCACAGCTACGGTAAGTATTTCCCTCAGTTATGAAACCAAGGTTATCGAACCAGTAGGAGAACCACGCAACACTATGTAAACGGTACCTGCACACAAAGAACAAATACTTGCAACCCGACGTGTAAGAGAGGTTGTCAATCTCTACACGGTAAAAAGATAGATTAGATTGGATAGATAGATCGCACAAGAGCACAAAATAAAAGAGGCAAATAAAAAGTGCAGCAAGTTATTTTTGGGTTTTTGGGTTAATAGATCTGAAAACAAAAAGCGGCAAAAGATAGATCGGAAAGCAATATGTTGTAAAAGTAGACCCGGGGGCCGTAGGTTTCACTAGTGGCTTCTCTCATCAGTATAGCACACGGTGGATGAACAAATTACCGTTGGGCAATTGATAGCAGATCAAATAATCATGACGATATCCAAGGCGATGATCATTATATAGGCATCACGTCCAAGATTAGTAGACCGAAACGATTCTGCATCTACTACTGTTACTCCACACATCGACCGCTATCCAGCATGCATCTAGTGTATTAAGTTCATGTAAAAACGGAGTAATGCAATAAGAACGGTGACATAATGTAGACAAGATCTATTCATGTAGGAATAGACCCCATCTTGTTATCCTTAATAGCAACGATACATGCGTGCCACGCTGCCCCTTCTGTCACTGGGAGAGGACACCGCAAGATCGAACCCATCACAAAGCGCCCCTTCCCATGGCAAGAAAAATCGATCTAGTTGGCCTACCTAAACCAAAGATTCGAAGAAGAAATACGAGGCTATAAGTAATCATGCATATAAGAGATCAAATAAGACTCAAACAATATTCATGGATAGAAACTGATCATGAACTCAAAATTCATCGGATCCCAACAAACACACCGCGAAAAGTCATTACATCAAATAGATCTCCAAGAGACCATTGTATTGAGAATCAAAAGAGAGAGAGAGAGAGAGAGAGAGAGAGAGAGAGAGAGAGAGAGAGAAAGCCATCTAGCTACTGCCTACGGACCCGTAGGTCTATGGTGGACTACTCACGCATCATCGGAGAGGCACCAATGAGGATGATGAACCCCTTCGTGATGGTGTTAGATTGGATCTCGCGGTTCTGAAACTTGCGGCGTCTGGAAGTAGTTTTCGTCGACTCCTCTAGGGTTTCTGGAATATTTGGGTATTTATAGAGCTCAGAGGCGGTGGAGGGGGGTCCCGACGCCACCACAAACCAGCAGGGCGCGTCGGGGGCCTCTGGCGCGCCCTGGTGTCTTGTGGACCCCATGGGCTTGCTCCCAGGTACTTCTTTCGCTCCCTGGATGTCTTCTGGTCCAAAAAAAACTCCAAAAAGTTTCATCGCGATTGGACTCCGTTTGGTACTGATATTCTGCGAAGTAAAAAAACAAGCAAAAAACAGCAACTGGCACTTGGCACTATGTCAATAGGTTATTCCCAAAAACTGATATAAATTTGTTATAAAATGATTGAAAAACAGCCAAGAATGATAATATAACAGCATGGAACAATAAAAAATTATAGATACGTTGGAGACGTATCAGCATCCCCCAAGCTTAATTCCTACTCGTCCTCGAGTAGGTAAATGATAAAAACAGAATTTTTATTGTGGAATGCTGCCTAACATGTTCATCACATATTCTTTTCTTTTGTAGCATGGACATTTGGACTTTTCGATGGTTCAAAGCAATAGTCTAGTTTTGTCATGAAGACTTTAATACTCAAGCATGCCAACAAGCAACCATGTCTTTCAAAATATCAACACTAAAGAAAGTTATCCCTAGCCCATCATGCTCAATCATTGATCCATTCATGGAACACACTCAAATATTAACTACACCCAATGCACAAGTATGATCATAGTGCCCCCTAGTTGGTGCTTTATAAGAGAAGATGGAGACTCAAATAAAAGTAAAAATTGCATAAAGTAAATAGATAGGCCCTTTGCAGAGGGAAGTAGGGATTTGTAGAGGTGCCAGAGCTCAAAGCTTAAATTGAGAGAGAAAAATATTTTGGGTGGCATGCCTTTCCTGTCAACAAAAATGACCGAGTAGTTCTCAATACTTTCCATGCTAGATACATCATAGGCGGTTCCCAAACAGAAAATAAAGTTTATTCCTTTTTCCACCATTCTTTCACAATCCATGGCTAGCCATATCCACGGTTGCCTTCCATACCAACACATTCCAAGGAATTTATTATTTGACAACATAAAGTAAATTTCTTTTTCATTTCGGGACTGGGCATCCCTATTACCACCGTACTCTCGTGCAATGACAAGTGAATAAACACTCATCTTGAGAATAACACATCTAGAATGGAAAAATATTGGACACCCCCTACCGTTTCATGAGTGGTATGAGCACACAAAAAAGGAAATTCATTTTGAAAATTAGAGATGACACATACAAATTTGCTTAAAACGGCATGGAAATATCGTATATAGGTAGGTATGGTGGACTCATAAGGAAAAACTGGGTTTAAGGAATTTGGATGCACAAGTAGTATTTCTACTTAGTACAAGTGGAGGCTAGCAAATAGATTGAGAAGCAACCAACCAAGAAACAAAAATTCACATAAACGGGCATTAAGCATAACTAACACCGAATAATGCACCATAAGTAGGATGTAATTTCATTGCATAACTATTGACTTTCGTGCTTGCGTAGGGAATCACAAACCTTAACACCAATATTCTTACTGAAGCATAATTACTCACCAACATGACTCACATATCACTATCATCATGTCTCAAAACTATTACAAGGAATCAAGTTTAATTTGTCCAATGATCTTCATGAAAGTTTTTATTATATCCCTCTTGAATATCTATCACTTTGGGACTAGGTTCATATATT
Source organism: Elymus sibiricus (assembly GCA_039707655.1). NCBI lineage: Eukaryota > Viridiplantae > Streptophyta > Magnoliopsida > Poales > Poaceae > Elymus > Elymus sibiricus. The sequence goes on from CM077671.1 coordinate 311,424,289, forward strand.
GCCATTGCTTTTGACAAGCTCAAATAAATTTAAGTGAAGAACATGAGCATAAAAATTTCATATCTCAAAATAGTATAAGTTAAGCATGAGAGAATTTCTTCAAAGTTTACTAACTCTCAAATTAATCTAAGTGAAGCATGAGAGTGTTTCTTTTAAAATTTACTAACTCTCAAATTAATCTAAGTGAAGCATGAGAGTGTTTCTTTTCAAATTTACTAACTCTCAAATTAACCTAAGTGAAGCATGCGAGTATTTCTTTAAAAATTTAAAGCACACCATGCTCAAAAAGATATAAGTGAAGCACTAGAGCAATTCCATAGCTCAATTTTTTTAAGTGAAGCATATAGAGCAATTCTAACAAATCATAGCATAATTATGACTCTCTCAAATAGGTGTGTCCAGCAAGGATACTTGTGACAAACTAAAAAAGCAAATCAAGCAAAGACTCAAATAATACAACACGCTCCAAGCAAAACTCATGATATGTGACGAATAAAAATATAGCTCCAAGTAAAATACCGATGGTCGTTAGAAGAAAGAGGGGATGCCACTCGGAGCATCCCCAAGCTTAGTTGCTTGTTACTCCTTGTATATTAACTTGGGGGTGTTGTAGCCTCCCCAAGCTTAGGCTATTTTCACTCCTTATTCCTTCATCCATCATGATCTCACCCAAAACTTGAAAAGTTCAATCACACAAAACTCAACAAAACCTTCATGAGATCCGTTAGTATAATAAAGCAAATCACCACTCTAGGTGCTGTTGCAAACCCATTCATATTTTATTATTGCATTATACCTACTGTATTTAAACCTTACCATGGCTTATACCCCTCAATACAAACCATAGATTCATCAAAACAAGCACACAATGCAATGAAAACAGAATTTGTCAAAAACAGAACAGTCTGTAGTAATCTGTACTCTAACCAGACTTTGTAACTCTAAAAATTCTGAAAAATTAGGAAACCGTAAAGAATTTGTATATCAATACTGTTTTAAAATTTCAGCTCATTGTCACGCTCCAGTAAAAAATGAAAATTCTTGCACTGGAGTCAAAGTTCGGTTTCAGATTCTGCATTGTTTCTACTCATCTTGTGAGCCATCCTAAAGGCTTTACTTGGCACAAACACTAATTAAAACATAAAAAACACAATTGTAACAGTAGCATAATTGTGTCAACACTCAAGAACAGAAAGAAAAAGGTGAAAATAAATTTATTCATTGGGTTGCCTCCCAACAAGCGCTATCGTTTTACGCCCCTAGCTAGGCATAATGCATACATTCAAGTATGGTCATCTTTAGTTTTTATAGAGGTATTTTTGTCAAGAGGTTTTGCAAATATAACTTGAAACACATTATCCATGGAAATCTTAGCACTATCAAGTTGTCCATCTACGTACCCTCTTTGATTCCCGGCCACAATCCAATAATATTGTTGATTAACATCATTGAAAACTTGTTGGATCATATCTAAAACGGGGATTTCCTTTTCAAGGTTCTCATCAAAAAATTGATTATTTCCAAGCAAATGTCTCAACATGTAGTCACTATTGTAAAGGATCTCTCCTATTACAGGTTTTTCATGGCTCATACCAAAAAAATCAAAAATCTCCCTAGCTTCTCGTACTATGTGATCAAATTCATTCATAAGAACAAGGGTGGCTAACTTTTTAGCTTTGGGATCCTTTATAACGGGTAGCTCATAAAACAATCTTTGCAAGGTAGGATGGGTACAAATAAACCTATTTTCGAGTTTTAGAACTAGCGCTGAAATAGCTTCCGCATAAGTTTTAGTTCTTTTAAGTATAGGAGCTTCATCGAAAGTCAAATTTCCAACACAATTGAAAAATTCTTGGATAGTTTCTTTTCCTATAACGTTCCCTTGCCCCAAAACAAAAGTTTTAGCATCCAGATTACCAGAACGTCCAATATTAGGAGTCCTGCCATCATCTGTTTTTGCCATACCAAAATCACTCATGATGACAAGCAAACAAAAGATCTGACGAGAAAAAGGCAAACAAAAAAGAGGACGAATAAAACGGTAAATTTGTGATGTGGGGGAGAGAAAAACGAGAGGCAAATGGAAAATAATGTAGTTGCAAGGAGATGAGATTTGTGATTAGGAACCTGATAGATGTTGATGATGTCTCCCCGGCAACGGCGCCAGAAATTCCTTTGACCTGGCTTGAGATTGCGTCGATATTTCCCCAAAGAGGAAGGGATGATGCATCACAGCTATGGTAAGTATTTCCCTCAGTTATGAAACCAAGGTTATCGAACCAGTAGGAGAACAATGCAACACTATGTAAAACGGTACCTGCACACAAAGAACAAATACTTGCAACCCGACACGTAAGAGAGGTTGTCAATCTTTCCACGGTAAAAAGATAGATTAGATTGTAATAGATTGGATAGATAGATCGCACAAGAACACAAAATAAAAGAGGCAAATAAAAAGTGCAGCAAGGTATTTTTGGGTTTTTGGATTAATAGATCTGAAAACAAAAAGCGGCAAAAGATAGATCGGAAAGCAATATGTTGGAAAGTAGACCCGGGGGCCGTAGGTTTCACTAGTGGCTTCTCTCATGAGTATAGCACACGGTGGGTGAACAAATTACTGTTAGGCAATTGATAGAAGATCAAATAATCATGACGATATCCAAGGCGATGATCATTATATAGGCATCACGTCCAAGATTAGTAGACCGAAACGATTCTGCATCTACTACTATTACTCCACACATCGACCGCTATCTAGCATGCATCTAGTGTATTAAGTTCATGGAAAAACGGAGTAATGCAATAAGAACGGTGACATGATGTAGACAAGATCTATTCATGTAGGAATAGACCCAATTTTTTATCCTTAATAGAAATGATACATGCATGCCTCGCTGCCTCTTCTGTCACTGGGAGAGGACACCGCAAGATCGAACCCATCACAAAGCACCTCTTCCCATGGCAAGAAAAATCGATCTAGTTGGCCTAACTAAACCAAAGATTTGAAGAAGAAATACGAGTCTATAAGTAATCATGCATATGAGAGATTAAAGAAGACTCAAATAATATTCATGGATAGAAACTGATCATGAACTGAAAATTCAGCGGATCCCAACAAACACACCGCAAAAAGTCATTACATCAAATAGATCTCCAAGAGACCATTGTATTGAGAATCAAAAGAGAGAGAGAAAGCCATCTAGCTGCTGCCTACGGACCAGTAGGTTTATGGTGGACTACTCACGCATCATCGGAGAGGCACCAATGAGGATGATGAACCCCTCCGTGATGGTGTTAGATTGGATCTCGCCGGTCTGGAACTTGCGGTGGCTGGAAGTATTTTTCGTCGACTCCTCTAGGGTTTCTGGAATATTTGGGTATTTATAGAGCTCAGAGGCGGTGGAGGGGGGTCTCGAGGCCACCACAACCCTTGTGGGCCCCATGGGCTTCCTCCTAGGTACTTCTTTCGCTCCCTGGATGTCTTCTGATCCAAAAAAAACTCCAAAAAGTTTCATCGCGATTGGACTCCGTTTGGTACTGATATTCTACGAAGTAAAAAACAAGCAAAAAACAGCAACTGGCACTTGGCACTATGTCAATAGGTTAGTCCCAAAAAATTATATAAAGTTGCTATAAAATGATTGTAAAACATCCAAGAATGATTATATAACAGCATGGAACAATAAAAAATAATAGATATGTTGGAGACGTATCACCATCTAGCTCTGCTTTTGATTCACATACTGTTTTGAATCAGCTTGTTACACTACCGCCTATTGATCGTCCTGATATGTTACATGAACTTGATGATGCTACCTCTGAAATTAATGATGATACTATTGCTACACATGTTGAAATTGAAACTGTGCCACTGAATGAATTACTTGATGCTCATATTGCTAAAGCTAGAGAACTTGAAAATGTTGAAACTGATGAGGACTTTGAATCACCTGTTACACCTCGCTCTCCTAATAGATATGAATTACCTTATGTACCTGAAGGTTATGTCATGGATAAGGAAACAACTAGTGATTTCTTTGCTTATGAAAATAGAGATGACTTGAAGAAACTGCTATGCAAACTAAAAGAAAAATCTATTTTGGAGAAAATGAAATATGATCCTAAATTTGCTACTTCTCCTATATTTGTTACTGATAAGGATTATGAGTTCTCTGTGGACCCTGAGTTAATTCCTATAGTAGAGTCTGATCCTTTCCATGGTTACGAGAATGGAACTGTTGTCGAACACCTTATGAAATTAAATGATATTGCTGCTTTGTTTACCAATGATGAAAAGATACGCTACTATTATATCCTTAAGCTTTTTTCTTTATCGCTAAAAGGCGAGGCTAAGGAATGGTTCCTTTCTCTTGCACCTGGTTGTATGCGTAGTCCCCAGGATATGCTTCATTACTTTTCTAAAAAAATATTTTCCTGCTCATAAGAAACAAGCTTCCTTACAGGAAATATTTAACTTTGCGCAAATTGAAGAAGAGAATCTCCCTCAAGCTTGTGGGAGGCTTCTCCGGTTACTTAGAGCTTTGCCTGATTGTCCTCTTAAGAAAAATGAAATTCTTGGTATCTTTTATAATGGACTAACCGATGCTTCTAGGGACTTCCTAGATAGTTGTGCTGGTTGTGTTTTCAGGGAAAGGACTGTCAGTCAAGCTGAAGAATTATTGAGCAACATATTACAAAATGCCGATGATTGGGCACTTCCTGAACCACCTCCGGAACCTATTCAAAAGAAAAGAGGTATTCTATTCCTCAACCCTGAAGATATGTAAGAAGCAAAAAGATCTATGAAGGAGAAAGGTATTAAAATCGAGGTTATCAAGAAACTACCACCTATTGAAGAAATACATGGACTTAATACCCCGACACAGATAGTAGAGGCAAACTCTCTCCGTTCCTTTTGTGAAAATGATATACCTTACACAAAGACTCCCGAACAATGCATGGATGAATATGACAATTACATTGTTAAGCAAGAACACTTCAATAACTATGTTAAGGATCAATTAATACGTAATGCCATGATGATAGATCGATTAAGTGACTTGATGTTTAGGATTGCAAATGATGTAAAAGGTCTAGGTAAACATGCTTCTATGGTTCACACTCAACTAGACCAAGTTGCTAAGTCACAAAATGATTTGCTTGCTGAAGTAAATAATAATATGAATGATCATGTTGTTAGAGTGATGACTAGGGGAGGTCGTATGACCCAAGAACCTCTTTATCTGGAAGGTCATCCTAAAAGAATAGAACAGGATTCTCAGAAAATTAATGTTGATGCACCTAGTTCCTCTAATAAGAAAAAGATAAAGAAAAATGATAGGAACTTGCATGCTCCTAGTGAACCTGTTACAAAAATACCTACTGAGAACCGTAATGATGTTTCTATTTCTGATGCTGAGACTCAATCTGGTAGTGAACATACACCTAGTGACAATGAAAAGGAGGATGAAAGTAATACTGTGCATGTAGATGCTCCACCAGATAGTAATAAAGGAAATTATGACGATGTAGAAATAGAACATGCCGAGGATCTTGATAACCCACCTCCTAAAAATAAACGTTATGATAAGAGAGACTTTGTTGCTAGAAAACATGGCAAGGAAAGAGAGCCATAGGTTCAAAAACCCATGCCATTCCCTCGTAAGTCTTCTAAGAGTAGGGATGATGAAGATTTTGAGCGCTTTGCTGAAATGATTAGACATGTCTTTTTGCGTACTCGCTTGACTGATATACTGAAAATGCCCCCGTATGCTAAGTATATGAAAGATATTATTACCAACAAAAGAAGAATACATGAAACTAAAATTGCTACTATGCTTGCCAATTATTCTTTTGATGGAGGAATACCTAAGAAGCTAGGAGATCCTGGCATACCCACAATACCTTGCTCTATTAAAAGAAATTATGTTAAAACTGCTCTATGTGATTTAGGGGCCGGTGTTAGCGTTATGCCTTTCTCCATTTATAAAATACTTGATTTAAGTAAGCTTACGCCTACTGAGATATCTTTGCAAATGGCTAATAAATCCACTGCTTTACCTATCGGAATTTGCGAGGACGTTCCTGTTGTGGATGCAAATGTTACTATCTTGACAAACTTTGTTATTCTTCATATGCTCGAGGACGACAATATGTCGATCATCCTTGGTACCCTTTTTAAATACTGCATGGTATGTTATTGATTGCAATAAAAGCAAGGTTACCTTTCATGTCAATGGCAAGCAACATACCGTGCATTTCCCAAAGAAGCAAACTTTGGTTAATAATATTAATGCCAATGAGCCTACTCCCACGGTTATCATTGGAAGTTTTGCAATTCCTCTACCTACTGTCAAGAAGAAATATTATAATCTTATTGTTGGGGAGATGCAAATCCCCATTGAGGTAACCTGGTGATATACGAAAATTCTTCGATTGCATGTTAATCGGAAACGGTTGTTAATAAGAGTTGATCAACCTTATTAATGGATCCTTTTCGGAAGGCATGTGATTGATGAATTTAGTATTTACAACTCTCTGTATCAAAAGTTTATCCTCTGTCATTTTCAGTTTATATAAAATAAATTAGCTTGATCTTTCGTTTTACTGTTTTTCCCGTGCATAGAAAAATGCCCGAGAATAAAAGGTCTCAGATTGCCACAAGATTTTAACAAGATTTTTTCTGGAATATATAAGAATTTTTGGCATAAAAATTGCAGCAGGGGAGTGCACCTGTGGGCCACAAGCCAACAGGGCGCCCCCTAGGTCGCGCCATGATGGCTTGTGGGACCCACAGGGGCCCCCTGCCTTATCCCTTCAGCCCACTCTTTCTCCTACCTCCAGAAAAAATTCCCTAGCTCTCTCTCTCTCTCCCGTGTTCTTCCTCTAGAGACTGAAATTTTCAATCTCTTTGCTCGGAACTCCATTTCCGAAACTGTTTTGAGGAATTGTTCCTTGGTATGTGACTCCTCCATTCCTCCAATTACTTTTTGTTTTAGTTGTTTATACTTTGCATAATATGCTGCACTTGGTGCTATAGAAAATGAGCTTGCATCTTGAATTCTTTGAGTTCCAAGTAGTATGAATGCTTGATATGGCCTCTAGGCATCCTTATGATTAGTTGCTATCAATATTGCAAAGTTTTATTGACATAAATTTTTTGCTCAAAAATTTCAGAAATTTGTGCTTAGGAAAATGAATTTCTTAAGGAAGGGTTCTTCAAGCCGGAGCCCCAAGGGAGTTGTTAGGAGAACTCAGGACCACGACATTAATATTGTTTGCAACACGGAGGTTAGGCCCTGTGAATGGCCGCACACGCCCTTCATGACGAAGCGGGTTTTTATGAAGAATTCATGCAATTAATTGCAAATGCCGGGCTTACCGACTTCCTCGCAGATGAGTGTGATCAATATTATCTCCTTACTTATTCCTTCGTGCAAAACTTTTACTTCACAAATACGCCCAATGCTCCCACAGTACGTTTTGATCTTTATGCCACCAACTATGAATTGTCTCTACATGAATTTTGTGAAATATGTTTTCTTCCCTCTGACGGGGGAATGCGTGAACCTAAGCCTGAGGAGTTTGAGGGCTTCCTCCAAACCTTAAATTTGGGAGAAACTAGGGGCGTGTCAAACGCTAGAGCCACTAGTTTGCAATTTCCATCTGTGCACTATTTTTCTCTGTTTATAGGAAAATGCATAACTGCCATGGAACAGGGTGGTGGCCTCAGTGCCCCTACCATGGCTATTCTACGCCGTGCACTTTATGGCGATAACACTTACAACATAGGAGCTATTGTTGCGCGTCGATTAAATCTTAACCGAACCAAGGGCAAGGTTCATGGTGGTATTTATGCCACTCGCTTAGCAAAGTGTTTTGAAGTTGCTATACGCCCTACTGATTACTTATTGCCTAAGGTTTATCTTGATCACCAGTCTATGATAGAACACCAATTCATTGAGGAACCACAACCACCACAACATCTCCGTTAGAGCTTAGTATTTAGCGAGAATACTTGCGATATTATTCCTTTGCCTGCGCCCTCTTTGTATAACTACCATGCCAGGAACGGATACGGAATAATGCCAGAAGATATAATTGCTTACCGGAATGAGCTGGCTGCTGCGGAGGCCGAGGTCCAGGCGTGGGATGCTCAAGTGCCCCAGCCGGAACACTTTCCCGGACCTGATGGCTATTATCAGTGGTGATCGTCGAGCTAGGCAAACGCCTAAGCTTGGGGGAGTACGTATTTCTCACCGACATTACATTCATGTTCACACACTTCATATAAATTGTCGGTGTTCATCCTCTTTCATTGTATATCCATGTTAGTTTTGTTTTTCCGCTTTCTTTTTGTGTGTTTGAAAAACTTTGGAAAACCCAAAAATATTTCTCGCTTCTTTTTAGTTTTCTTTCCCAGTTTAATTATCTTCAGCACTAAAAAGGAAAACCCAAAAAGATTTCCTTTGCATGTTGGGAGCTTTCCCGTGTAAATAGTTTTTCTCGTTCTTGTTTTCCCGTAGTTTATTTGCTCGCTTGAAAAAAAAAACTCCAAAAATATTTCAGTGTGTTTCTCTCAATTTATTTTTGTTTTTGTTGAGTCTTTGAAAGGAGAAGACCACGATGAAAATGTTCAGTGGCTCTTATATGCTTTATTGTTGATCTAACAGAGAGCCAATATTACCTTGTCTTCTTCTTTGTCCAAAGCTGCCCTGCAGATTCTAACTTAGTCCACGGTATTCTTGCATTATTATTATCACATCATTCGGTCATGCAAGTGAAAGGCAATAGTGACGATATTTGACGAAGTGATCACGACAAAGGAAGCTGGTATGAACTCTTCTTGTTTTTCGTCTTTGTAAATATGTTTACCCCGTTCGATCTTGATTCAGTATATTATGAGTGAACATGTTCGTGATGACAATTAGAGATTATAGCTTCTCATGCCATGCTTAAATAGCTAGTAGTGAATAATGATTTATCTTATAGGTTAACATGCATTAAAATGGTTATGATGTGGTATGGTAGTATGGTATTTCCCTCTGAGAAATTCAGGCGGCTTGACTTGGCCCATGTGTAGACATGTAGTTGATTCAAAACCAATGCAGCCTTCATGATGTTTAAATTCAGACTGTTCATATCCTACTCATGCTATGGCCAAGGTTAATTATTCACAATGCTACCTATGATTGTTTTCGCTCTCTAGTTGGTCGCTTCCCAACCTATTGCTAGCCTTCACCTGTACTAAGCGGGAATGCTGCTTGTGCATCTAAAACCTTTAAACTAAGTTATTCCACATGATTCCACCATACCTACTGAAAGGACGCGGATGTCGCCTAGAGGGGTGGTGAATAGGCGCTTTAAAATAATTACGGTTTAGGCTTGAACAAATGCAGTATAAAACTAGCGTTTAATATGTCAAGCACAAAACCTAAAACAACTAGGCTCACCGATGTGCACCAACAACTTATGCTAAGCATGATAAACATCCGAGTGATAGCAATATATATAGCATGAAACAATATGGCTATCACAAAGTAAAGTGCATAAGTAAAGGGCTCGGGTAAGAGATAACCGAGGCACGCGGAGACGACAATGTATCCCGAAGTTCACACCCTTGCGGATGCTAATCTCCGTTTGGAGCGGTGTGGAGGCACAATGCTCCCCAAGAAGCCACTAGGGCCACCGTAATCTCTTCACGCCCTCGCACAATGCAAGATGCCGTGATTCCACTAAGGGACCCTTGAGGGCGGTCACCGAACCCGTACAAAAAAGGTTGGGGCAATCTCCACAACTTAATTGGAGGCTCCCAACAACACCATGAAGCTTCACCACAATGGATTATGGCTCCGAGGTGACATCAAATGCTCGGGGCAATCTCCACAACCTAATTGGAGACCCCAACGCTTGCCTGGAGCTTTGCACCACAATGATTGAGCTCTGAGGCACCACCAACCGTCTAGGGCGCCAAAGCACCCAAGAGGCACAAGCTCTAGGGTGCTCAAGCACCCAAGAGTAATAAGCTTCTCAACTTCTCACTTCCACGTATCACCGTGGAGAACTCAAACCTATGCACCAAATGCAATGGCAAGGGCACACGGAGTGCCCAAGTCCTTCTCTCCCAAATCCCACCACAACAACTAACGCTATGGAGGAAAATGAGAGGAAGAACGAAGAAGAACACGAAGAACTCCAAGATCTAGATCCAAGGGGTTCCCCTCACAAAGAGAAGAAAGTGATTGGTGGAAATGTGGATCTAGATCTCCTCTCTCTTTTCCCTCAAGAACTAGCAAGAATCATTGGAGGGATTGAGAGTTAGCAAGCTCGAAGAAGGTCAACAATGGGGGGCAAACTCGAGCTCCAAAAGATGGGAACCATTGGGGAAGAAGACCCCCTTAAATAGGTTCCCCCAAATCCAACCGTTATGCACTCAACCCGTGCATAAGCGGTAGTACCGCTCAGGTGAGCGGTACTTCCGCTGGTACGGAAGTATCAAACCATAGCGTGTAACAGAGGAGCTCAAAGGAGGCGGTAGAGCCGCCGAAGCGGTACTACCACACCGCTTCCTCCAGCGGTACTTCCGCCCGGAGTGGTACTACCGCCCTCTACTACCGAGAGGTACCGCGTAGAGATCAAACCTATCTAGAGAGCAAAATATAAGCGGAACCAGCAATGGTAGTACACAGCGGAAGTACCGCTCAAGCGGTACTACCGCCTGATCAGACAAAAACAGCTCTGGCACTAAAAAAGCCATAACTTTCGCATACGAGCTCCGAATTGAGCAAACTCAAGCTTGTTGGATAGCAGACGACGAGTACTATCCAAACAGTGGCTGGTTATCTTAAGAAGATGCAGTATGAAAATGCCAATGATATAGACATGTGAAACCTCTATGAATGAAGAACCGACAAAAACTCCAACATCGAAAACATCATAGAAGATGCATATGGACTCCGTTTTCGATGAACTTGAGCTTGTCATGAAGCTGACCATAAGCTCAAGAACCCACAAAGAGAAAAGCCAACCAAGAATCAAGAAAGATGATGATGCCAAGAATGCAATGGTTTGAGCTCTCAACGAACGATACGATCAAGCTACTCACTTGAGAGCCCCCCTTGATAGTACGGCTATCGATCCTATAACCCGGTCTCCTAACTACCACCATGAGACCGGTAAAATAGAAAACTCTATCAAGGTCAAACCTTTGCCTTGCGCATAGTCCACTTGAGCTAGATGATGACGATCTTGTCCTCATCAAGATGGACCACCTTTCTTGATTGCGCCGGCTCGATGAAGACTAGTAGATTGCTCCCCCATACTCCACTAAGGGTGAGACACTCTTCAGCACGTCTTCACAAGTCCATTGCCACCACAATGAACGGCAAGCTTCAAGCATGATCTCTTCGTGATGCTCCACTTGAACTTGCACACCGCAAACTTGATGACGATCTTCACTTGATGTCATCCTCCATGGGTTGTATGAGATCTTCCTCTTGACGCAATCCCATGGACACATACCTAACCCCACATAGAACTCTCTCGTAGACCATGGGTTAGTACACAAAGCGTAATGGACAATGCTTACCATACCCTGGGATCACTTGATCCCTCTCGGTACATCTTGTACGCTTTGTATGTTGATCAGCTTGATTCACTCTTTGACTTAGTCTTGATCAACCTTGTATATTATCTTCTCTCTTCATAAAGATGATGTCTTGAAGGTAAACATGGATGCTCACACAATCTTCTTCTTCAAGACATGCTTGCAATAAGCTCAACTCTCACATGACCAATCTTTGGATAAAACCTTGAATACCACCTTGGTCACCATATAAACTCCTTGAAACCAACAGATGGACTTCAAGAAGTGCCCATGGACAAATCCTTCAAATATAACTCAAGGAAACCATTAGTCCATAGGGATTGTCATCAATTACCAAAACCACACATGGAGAAATGTGATCTTACACCTACCTATATGCGGTATTACCCTTCCATTCCAAAGTAAATTTGCATGTGCCACCTCTAAATATTCAAATAAACTTCCATTTTGTGCACGCATCTCGCTCATGGGGCAACGAGGCGGTCAATATCTTTCATGCTAAGTGAGTTATTCTCGAGACGGTCGTTTATTCACCGTCATTGCACGAGAGAGGCTGGTAAAAAGGATGCCCAGTCCTGTATAATCAAAATTTATTAAAACAAAACTCCCTAGGACAGTTGATATGTTGGCAGACATTCATGGATTCGGTCATCCATGGTTTGTGTATGGATGGTGGATAGGAGTAAACTTTACTATTCTGTTTGGGAACCGCCAATAATGAGTTTAGCATGGAAGATATTGAAAACCTTTGTCGTGACATTGACAAGAAAAGTGCACCACTCAAAAACTACATTTCAATCCTGTTTTAAAACTTGAGCTCTGGCACCTCTGCAAATCAATGCTTCCCTCTGCGAAGGGTCTATCTATTTACTTTTATGTTGAGTCATCATCCTCTTACTAAAGGCACCAGACCGGACATCACTATTGTCATTCTTATGCATTGAGTCTAGTTAATGTTGGAAGTGAGCATGACTGGATCTTTTCTACTCTGAATTATAATGTTTAGTCACTGCTTGAACCTCAGAGGTGCTTTGCATTTATGTTTTGCGGTCTCAGAAAGGGCTAGCGAAATACCAAGTCACCATATTATATCCTGATTGTTTTGATAAATTGTTGGCTTGTGAGATATCTTATTATTTGCTTGCTAGTCGGTTATGTATTGCCATGACTTAATATGATGTTTAATTGTTATCATGGATGTGGCTATTTATAATTTATGTTGAAAACTTGGCATCCCCGAGTGGCATCCCCTCGTTCTTCTAATGACCATCGGTATTTTACTTGGAGCTATATTTTTATTCGTCACATATCATGAGTTTTGCTTGGAGCGTCTTGTATCATTTGAGTCTTTAATTGCTTTGCTTGTTAGTTTGTCACTTGTATCCTTGTTGGACACACCTATTTGAGAAAGCCAAAATTATGCTATGATTTGTTAGAATTGCTCTATATGCTTCACTTAAACTTTTTGAGCTATAGAATTGCTCTAGTGCTTCACTTATATCTTTTTGAGCACGGTGTGCTTGGAAATTTTTGTAGAAATACTCTCATGCTTCACTTAGATTAATTTGAGAGTTAGTAATTTTGAAGAAATCCTCTCATGCTTCACTTATACTATTTTGAGAGATGAAACTTTTATGCTCATGTGCTTCACTTAAATTTGTTTGAGCTTGTCAAAAGCAATGGAAACATATGAAACTAGTCCCAAAGTGATAGATATCCAAGGAGGATATAATAAAAACTTTCATGAAGATCATTGGACAAAATAAACTTGATTCCTTGTAATAGTTTTGAAACATGATGATAGTAATATGTGAGTCATGTTAGTGAGTAATTATGCTTTAGTAGGAATATTGGTGTTAAGGTTTGTGATTCCCTATGCATGCACGAAAGTCAATAGTTATGCAATGAAATTACATCCTACTTATGGTGCATTATTCGGTGTTAGTTATGCTCAATGCTCACTTATGTGAATTTTCGTTTCTTGGTTTGGCTGTTTCTCAATCTATTTGCTAGCCTCCACTTGTACTAAGTAGAAATACTACTTGTGCATCCAAAATCCTTAAACCCAGTTTTGCCTTATGGGTCCACCATACCTACCTATATGCGGTATTTCCATGCCGTTCTAAGCAAATTTGTATGTGCCATCTCTAAATTTTCAAAATAAATTTCCTTTTTGTGTGCTCGTACCGCTCATGAAGCGGTAGGGGGTGTCCAATATTTTTCCATGCTAGATGTGTTATTCTCAAGATGAGTGTTTATTCCCTTGTCATTGCACAAGAGTGCGGCGGTAATAGGGATGCCCATTCCCGAAATGAAAAAGATTTTTTTTACTTTATGTTGTCAAATAATAAATTCCTTGGAACGTGTTGGTATGGAAGGCCACCGTGGATACAGCCAGCCATGGAATGTGAAAGAATGGTGGAAAAAGGAATAAACTTTATTTTCTGTTTGGGAACCGCCTACGATATATCTAGCATGGAAAGTATTGTGAACTACTTTGTCGTTTTCGTTGAGAGGAAATGCATGCCACTCAAAATATTTTTCTCTCTCAATTTAAAACATTGAGCTCTGGCACCTCTACAAATCCCTACTTCCCTCTACGAAGGGCCTATCTATTTACTTTATGCAAATTTTTATTTTTACTTTTAGTCTCCATCTTCTCTTATAAAGCACGAACTAGGGGGCACTATGATCGTACTTGAGCATTGGGTATAGCTAATATTTGAGTGTGTTTCATGAATGGATCAATGATTGAGCATGATGGGATAGGGATAACTTTCTTTAGTGTTGATATTTTGAAAGACATGGTTGCTTGTTGGCATGCTTGAGTATTGAAGTCATTATGTTAAAACTAGACTATTGCTTTGAATCATCTAAAGTCCAAATGTCCACGCTACAAAGAAAAGAATATCAGATGAACATGTTAGGCAACATTCCACATCAAAAATTCTGTTTTTATCATTTACCTACTCGAGGACGAGTAGGAATTAAGCTTGGGGATGCTGATACGTCTCCAACGTATCTATAATTTTTGCTTGTTCCATGCTGTTATATTATCATTCTTGAATGTTTTACAATCACTTTATAGTCACTTTATATCATTTTTTGGGACTAACCTATTGACATAGTGCCAAAGTGCCAGGTGCTGTTTTTGCTTGTTTTTTACTTCGCAGAATATCAACACCAAATGGAGTCCAATCGCGACAAAACTTTTTGGAGATTTTTTTGGACCAGAAGACACCAGTGGGCCAAAGAAGTGCCAGAAAGGTGGGCGGTGGAGAGCACAACCCACCAGGGTTGGGTTGTGCCCTCCACGGGGCCCCCCTCCACCGCCTCTGATGCCTATAAATTTCTAAATATTCAGAAAACCCTAGAGGAGTCGACGAAAAACACATCCAGCCGCCGCAAGTTCCAGAGCCTCAAGATCCAATCTAACACCATCACGGAGGGGTTCATCATCCTCATTGGTGCCTCTCCGATGATGCGTGAGTAGTCCACCATAGACCTACGGGTCCGTAGGCAGTAGCTAGATGGCTTCCTGTCTCTCTCTCTCTCTCTCTCTCTCTCTCTTTTGATTTTCAATACGATGGTCTCTTGGAGACCTATTTGATGTAAACTTTTGCGGTGTGTTTGTTGGGATCCGATGAATTTTGAGTTCATGATCAGTTTCTATCCATGAATATTATTTGAGTCTTCTTTGATCTCTTATATGCATGATTACTTATAGCCTCGTATTTCTTCTTCGAATCTTTGGTTTAGTTAGGCCAACTAGATCGATTTTTCTTGCCATGGGAAGAGGTGCTTTGTGATGGGTTCGATCTTGCGGTGTCCTTTCCTAGTGACAGAAGGGGCAGCAAGGCACGCATGTATCGTTGCCATTAAGGATAACAAGATGGGGT
Source organism: Elymus sibiricus (assembly GCA_039707655.1). Lineage (NCBI taxonomy): Eukaryota > Viridiplantae > Streptophyta > Magnoliopsida > Poales > Poaceae > Elymus > Elymus sibiricus. The sequence goes on from CM077671.1 coordinate 311,439,793, forward strand.
CTATTCCTACATGAATAGATCTTGTCTACATCATGTCATCGTTCTTATTGCATTACTCTGTTTTTTCATGAACTTAATACACTAGATGCATGCTGGATAGCGGTCGATGTGTGGAGTAATAGTGGTAGATGCAGGCAGGAGTCGGTCTACTTATCTTGGACGTGATGCCTATATAATGATCATCGCCTTGGATATCGTCATGATTATTTGATCTTCTATCAATTGCCCAACAGTAATTTGTTCACCCACCGTGTGCTATATTCATGAGAGAAGCCACTAGTGAAACCTACGACCCCCGGGTCTACTTTTCCAACATATTGCTTTCCGATCTATCTTTTTTTGGCTCTTTATTTTCAGATCTACTATTCCAAAAACCCAAAAATATATTGATGCACTTTTTATTTGCCCTTTTTATTTTGTGTTCTTGAGAGATCTATCTCTCCAACCTATCATTACTAATCTATCTTTTTACCGTAGAGAGATTGACAACCTCTCTTTCGCGTCGGGTTGCAAGTATTTGTTATTTGTGTGCAGGTGCTGCTTATTAGGTGGTGGTGATCCTCCTACTGGTTCGATACCTTGGTTTCATAACTAGGGGAAATACTTACCGTCGATGTGCTGCATCATCCCTTCCTCTTTGGGGAAATACCGACGCAGTCTCAAGCCACGTCAAACGTATCTACTTTTTCAAACACTTTTGCTCTGGTTTTGACATCTAATTTGCATGATTTGAATGGAACTAACCCGGACTGACGTTGTTTTCAGCAGAACTACCTTGGTGTTATTTTTGTGCAGAAATAAAAGTTCCCGGAATTGGACGAAACTTTTTGTGGATTTTTTCTAGGATTTATAATGAATTACGGAGCGAAGACCTGCCGGAGGGAGGCCACCTGTGGGCCACAAGCCAACAGGGCGCCCCCCTAGGTCGCGCCCTGATGGCTTGTGGGGCCCACGAGGCTCCTCCGACCCTGATTCCAGTCCTATAAAATCACATCTTCGGAGAAAAAATCGGAGAGAAGTTTTCATCGCGTTTCACGAGATGGTGCCGCCGCCACCTCCTGTTCTTCCTCGGGAGGGCTGATCTGGAGTCCGCTTGGGGTTCCGGAGAGGGGAAATCGTCGCCGTCGTCATCACCAACCCTTCTCCATCAACACCACCATGATGCTCACCACCGGGAGTGAGTAATTCCTTTGTAGGCTTGCTATACGGTGGTGGGATTGAATGAGATTGATCATGTAATCAAGTTAAATTTGATAGGGCTTGATCCCTAGTATCCACTATGTTCTGAGATTGGTGTTGCTATGACTTTGCTATGCTTAATGCTTGTCACTAGGGCCCGAGTGCCATGATTTCATATCTGAACATATTATATTACCTCTAAATATAAGATTGATTAGGATCCTATCTTGCAAGTTGTATGCACCTATTACGTGTCTTGATCCGCATACCCCAAGGTGACAATAATTGGGATTCTTTCGAGTAATTGTCGTAGTTTGAGGAGTTCATGTATTCACCATGTGTTAATGCTTTGTTCCGGTTCTCTATTAAAAGGAGGCCTTAATATCCCTTAGTTTCCAATAGGACCCCGCTGCCATGGGAGGGTAGGACAAAAGATGCCATGCAAGTTCTTATCGCAAGCACGTATGACTATATACGGAATACATGCCTACATTATATTGATGAATTGGAGCTAGTTCTGTTTTGCCCTAGTGTGTAAATGTTACATGATTGATGTCATCTAAATCATTATCCATCACCGATCCACGTGCCTACGCTTTACATATACTGAATCTTGCTAAGTTACTATTGCTACTGCTACTGTCACAACTGCTACAGAATTGCTGCTATCACTATTACTGTTACTTTTTCTACTACTATTTGTCGTGCTACTAAACCTTTGCTGCAGAGAGATATCCCAGGTGCGGTTGAATTGACAACTCAACTGTCAAGGCCAATAAATATTCTTTGGCTCCCCTTGTGTCGAATCAATAAATTAGGGTGAAATACTACCCGTCAAGACTGTTGCGATCCCCTATACTTGTGGGTTATCATGGCCCTAGTGGCTTCTTGGGGAGCATTGTGCCTCCACACCGCTCGAACGGAGACGTACCTCCCCTTAAAAGGAGGGAAATTTGGTAACACATCTTCATCTCCATTGTCTCCACTTGTGGTTACTTCTTACCTTTACCTTGTGCAAGCTTTATTGTGTGTGTGCATCTTGTGCTTGCTATTGTTGTTGTTATTGTGCTCATCATATAGGTTGTACACCTAGTTGCATATCTAGACAATCTATTTTATTGTTGAGCCTAAATTGTTAAAAGAAGCAAAAAAAATGTTAGTCGCCTATTCACCCCCTCTAGTCGACCATATCGATCCTTTCAACGCCAATGTCGGAGCTAAATCCAGCGGATTTTTGGTAGGGGGTCCCGATCTGGTAGTCTTGCCTTGATGGTAACAAGGACTACACACGGTTTATCCAGGTTCAGGCCCTCTCGAAGAGGTAAAACCCTATGTCCTAATTTATTTGTATTGATTGTGAATTGGATACAAGGTCTATGTGATCTACCGCGAGATAAGATGTGAATGAATCTACCCTCTACGACCCTGGTACCTCGGTTTATATAGATATCGGTGATACCTAGGGTTTACACATGGTCGGCCATATCTAGGGGGTAAACGCGTCGAGGACTATTTCTACGCCTTGTAGTATACGCAAGTCTTCGGGTTGTTCCTTCTTGAAGCTTCGGGACTAGACGAACGAGGCCCACTAGTGATAGGCTTAGGGGGGGGGGGGTATTCGGCCAACTCAAATGATGGGCTACCGAAGTGTCCAGTACCCCCTAATCCACGACTCCGTCATGCGACGAGGCCCCCAAGAGGAGGGTACTCGAGCATCCTTTATAAGAGTAGTTGGCACACCTGAAGTGTGTGAACTTCATATTACATCATTGTCTCCATCACTTTTGGATGTCTAACCCTACCTTAACTTGTTATTACTTGCTTGTTTGCCTCCTTGTGTAGCTTGCTTGTTTGTTGTAATGCATCATATAGGGTGTATCATCTAGTTGCATATCTAGAGAACTTGTAGTTCCACACTAGCCTCTAAGAGCAACAAAGAAAAGAATTTTATTTGGCAGTCGTCTATTGACCCCCTGTAGTCGACATTTAAGGCATCTTTGATCTTTCATTACAACAAGGCACTCTTATATCCACAAATTCCTGCAGCAACGCCCGAGGCATTTGTGTATATGAATATAAACAAGAGAGAACAAGACATAAATATACAAAAACTAAATAAAAGCTATCTATCCAAGATGGGAACTCAAAACCAAAATTCCTTTAGGCTTTCTTTGCGCGGAAGGATTTTTTGAGTGAAAATGGGGGGGGGGGGGGTGGGTTATGATCAATCCCAAGGAAAAAAACCTACTTCTGCTCTTTGGAGCATAGGATTGCACCAAAGGAGTTATCGAATATTCTTTTTAAGAAAACCAAACATGAGGTCTAATCTCATGGGGAAAAAATCATTCGAAAGTCTCAATGTATCTTTTTGTCTTTTCTCTTTCCAATCAAGCACTGGTACCTTTTTTTGCCCTTCCCCTATGTCATATCCAAATATTTCTCCTCAACAAATAATGGTTTTTTGTTGTTTCTGGTAAAATCTAGCACGTCGATGTTTCAGTGTATCTTTTTATATTCCTATGTTTTCAAATTCTTGGGCACACATGAGTTTCTTTGTCACTCTTTGGTGCTCTAGTCTACTTGTGTTTGCCTGTTTGTGTCTCACACCCAATTTTTTTGAAATGTGTTTGATCAAACTTTTGTTACAAGTTATTCAATTACATTGTTACTCGATTCTTGTAAACATGTTTGGCTAAATTGGACCGTAAATGGGTACCACACAACCTAGCATGGCCCAACTCAAGCCCAACCCCCGCCCCTAGCCCCACCGTAAATAGACCGCTCTACCGGACAAGGGTAAAGGCGAACCCAACGAGTGCTCGAGCAAACCCTCCGCCGCCAACCCCGTCCAGCCTTTGTCCCAATTCTTCTCCGTCGTCCGGGTTCTACTACTCACCGCAACCCCCCCCCCCCCCCACTCAACTTCCTCCATGTCACGACCACCTCGTCACAGGAACACCGGTAGCGGCGGTGCGGGAAAAGCAGCGGCGGCCGACCTTCCCCTTCATAGACAGGTGGTGCTGGCGCTGAATGCCCCCGGAGCTCCGATCTCCCCCTACTCCACACGCAACCCGCCACGGAGGAGCAGGGGCGACGTTGCGCAAGGAGCGGCGGCGGCCGATTCCACGCCATGCTTGAGGTAGCCTTTCTCCCGTGGATCCAAATTCCTGATTTCTATTGCATGAGCGTGGAATGCTTCAAAATCCGGATGTTGAGATTTCTGCTTAACGCTTGTAGTTTTTTCTTTAAATTCCAAATCTAAAGATTGTTTTTATGATTTAAAATTTTAATACAGGTCTATTATACAGCTGTGATGAAAGCTGTAAAAAGAACATTAATGTATTCAAATAATAAATCGCCAATTTAAACAAAATAGAGTAAAGGATACGCGCATACACCCCGCTGTCACTTTACTCTTTACCATTTATTACTACGTCATTTCCTTTTTTTTGACCTTACCATTTACGAGTACGCCGTTGGAAACAGAAAGAAACGCGACCTCACCCCGTTGCTGCCAGTCTGGCCAGAAGGGCCCACCAAAATCGTAGAGGGTCTTTTTTTTTTTGCGAATATAAAATCGTAGAGGGTCAAGCGAGTTCCCAGTTGACTCCGAGACTTTCCATCACTCCCCTTCGGCCTTCCCCACCAGTCCGCCTCCCCTTCCCACCGCGACAGCGCTCCCCTCAGCCCCCCTCCGCCGAAGCTCGCCACCCCAGAGAAATTTCTCCCCGTCAGCCCCGTCGCCTGCTTCTTCTCCCCCGTCGCACTGGACTGGCGTGGAGTCGGAACCCGTCCGGGCTCGATTCGGTAGGTTTGCTGGTGACGAACCCTAACTGGCTCGCGTTCTGTTCGCGGTAATCCGGGTATTCATTTTTTCTCCAACGCGTTCAGTTTCTTGCGGGCTCGCGTGGCGGCTGACCTTCCAAGAGGTTCCGCGGCGTTCGGCTGGGCATCGAGAGGAACCATGCTCAACGTCAAGTCCGAACCTGCAACTGCGATGGATGCAGTGGGGTGAGTCAATTTTGCCTTTGAATGTCTGAAAGCGGCAATGCTCTCTGTGCATAACTGAATGAGCACATCACACCATCAGTTTTATGGGTTTCCTCCAAGTTTGCTTTTCCACTTCAGCATATGGAGTTCTGAGAACACGAAGGATACCATTTTAGACTTCATGCCTATGCCCTTTACGTTTTATTCAGATGTACATAAACAATTGTACTCCCTTCATTCCCTTATACAAGGCCACTTGATATTTTTATGTCTAACTTTGACCATTAATTTAACCAATGAAGTGTGAGTTATATGTCACAAAATGTATGTCACTGGATGCACGTTTCAAATAACTTTTGACATGATACATTTTTATGACATATAATTCATATTTTATTGACCAAAATTATAAGTCAAAGTTTGACACGAAAAACGAAGTGTCCTTGTATAAGGGAATGGAGGGAGTACATAAAACCATGCTGGAGAAGTTAATTTTTACAGTTTTGACTAGGCTAGAATAATAAGGCAAAACAATGACAGAATGAAGGAGGCTTTGGTTCTTATGTTTCCGATAGTCATGTACTTTCTTTATATCCTAATTAACCTGAATATGCCACCTCTATTCCATCTAATATTTTCTTTGCCATAACTATCTGAACCTTTTCTATCGGGAATCTCGCACCATTAAAAGTTTTAGATAAACTAAATACACATTGGCTTCGAGAAAGACAAACTGATACTTCCACGTCACCTCAGGGCCAAATTGATCATGAATTTTGTACATCTAGATCTTAACCCATCCTTGACAGAGCACAGTTACTCATTTGTTACAGACTTTATATTCTGCTTTCTGTTGCTGTAAGAAATCATGAAACATGATAGTGAGTTCTTTGCATACTCATGTGCAGTGAATCGGAAATTGAGGAGCATGAACAGAAGGTAAACAGATACCAAGCTGAACTTGCAGCCCGCATCAAGGCCAAATACTTCTCTAATAAGGCTTCCGACGGAGGTACTTCTGAAGTCTTCAGCTTCATGCATTAAATAGATTCACTTAATAGATGTATATAATCACCTAGTATTCTGTACTTTCTAAAACTTGTTTTGATGTCAGATAGATTGTTCTTTTCGTCTGATATTGTAGCAGTTGTCATTTGTTCAGAATGCATCAAGTTGCTTTCAAAAAAACTGGATGAAATAAGCAAAAGGAATTAAATCTCGTAGTTGTATTGTTTAAGTTTTTCTTCAGTGTGGGTCAGGACAAAAAGCATCCTACATATTAGTTGCTATCTGCTCCACAACTAACTTAAGGGCAGAATTCTATTGCAAATTTTACTCAAGCCTTGTGGAAACAGAGCTCCATACAATTAAGGACACAACCTCTGCATCAGGCATCGTATCTTGATAGTTGATCTCGAAGTATGATGATGTTTCTATTTATGTATTTTCTAATGTACGACTTCCAAGTATGTAGAGGTAGGGTTGGTTTAAGCTCATCTGATTTCGAGTGAGTTACTTGGTCCTATCGTGAATGGAAAAATATAGCCTGTCTTGTTGTTTAGCTGCCTGGTAATAGGGAAATAACTTGCGCATTTTCATTCACAAGTCAGCCAGATATCGGTAACTGAAAATCTGATATATAATTTTGAAATATCTCTACTGAAGGTCACATTTTAATTGTTAAATTAGCTAACTTACTACCAGTAACCCTAAGTATCAAGTTATCAACAAGAACCATGGGTCTGCAGCTATGTTTTTTTTGCCAATGAATGATATGTCCCACATGATATTTTGCATATATGGTATGAACTTTGATTGTAATTGTTTATGCACAAATACATGCTATATTTGATCTTCATGCTTACTTTGTCAATCTATATTGACAATGGTCCATTGTTTCTTAACATGGGGCCATGTGACTTAGTCAGCATTGTAGTCATGGTATATGGTTATTGATTACGCTTTGTGAATTGGCCCTTTTATTTAACAAGTGATTTGATCAACATGTTGAAGCACTATGAATCTACGGTTATGGGAACATACTATTGAAAATTATTAACAATAGTTATGTACTTTATGTGCACATTTTTCTCAGCCATTTCCTTTTTGAATTTACATATACTTTACTAGTGTCCATTAGCAGACTCCTACTTGAATGAATTCTCAGGGGAAAATAGTATAAAAGTGACTTTATTGAATGGGACATCTCACTAGAGGTGGTCTTTTAGGTCAATTTGCATGTTTGCCTTTTCCAGAACTCAGTAGTGATCGCTAGTCTGCAAACTTGTGTAAATGACTGATAATTATGTTCACATTTCCTGGGTATTATTAATTATAACTTATAAGCTGGCCCTTCTTTTTGCTATTAAACCGTGTCAATGTTCAGTTCCTCATCTTTCTTTTGTTAATAGGAAAAATCTTTGAAGAAGAAACTATTGTTGAAGGCGAAACCATCCATTCGAGCAGGTGTGTTTCTTGTGTGCTTTTGTGTAAATATCTCAAATTTGAATATAGCAATCATCCCATTTTTCGTTCTTAGGTGGCCATGCACAAGTTCGTATGCGAACCCGGTGAATTTCCTCCAAGAGAAGAACAACCATGAGAGGAGGGATTCTCCATCTTCAGCAGCAGATTCCTCTGCCAAGAACGATTCTCCATCTGTGGTAGCTGAAATCGCACCAAAGAATAATGCAGTTGTTTCGGCAACAGAAAACAATCTAACACCTGCCAAGAGAGAGGCATCCAAGGAGACCTGATGGGTAACGGCAGGCTAGTGGGTTGTTGTATGTTCTTAAGTCTGAAGACGTGCAACAATCCGAAGTATGCAAGTTATCATGAAATAAAAATCCGTCCAGCAGATGTATGTAGACGATGCTTGATTCATTCCGTTGAACCGGTTTCAGGACTTGTTGGGAACACATTTTTGTCTTAAAGTCTCAAGTATATGCTACCTGAAGCATGCAACTTATCTTTTTTCTTTTAAATAATCTGCCATGCATGTTTGTAGGTGATGGTACATTCATTTCATTGAATCTGTTTCCGTAATATCTGTTGCTAAGAATGTTGTATTCTTGATATTTTATTTGGTTGCAGAGTATTCGTGCTACACCATTAACCTGTTGGTACTCTGAGTATCAATATGCACTTTGAATTAAGTTTTGGGATATCATACAGTGTTATGCCGCGCTCGGGGAGAAACCTGAAAACTGTTTCCCTGGTGGTTGCTTTCTCCTGCTCGTGAGATGCGTATGCGGAAGCTTTGGTGCGGTGGCCTGGGCTGTGGTGCCTGAGGTTGCGAAGTGGAGGTCCAGGCGACAAAACTTGCTGAGAAATTTGAGCTCCTTGTGAAAAGTTCTAAGGCTGTGTTTGGTTGAGCTTTTTTTACCAACTTCTGCTTTGAAAAGCTAAAAGCTAACCAAAGGGGTAAATGTTCAAAGCAGCTTTTGAGAATCTGTAGCTTCTTCCTAGTGTAAATTTCAAAGTTGAGGGTACCTCAACTTTTCAGCTTCCAGCTTTTCCAAAGCACCTTTTCCACAGCAGCTTTTTAAGAATCTGCAGCTCAACCAAACACAGCCTAAGGTTGTCAAAGGTGATTTCATACCTCTCAACGAGTCGTATGCTCAACTAAAAGCTTTCACCCTTAAGTCTATTGCTAAAGCATGATGATGCTTGTACTTCTAAATCCATCCTTGATTGTGTATCCCTTCGAGAGGAGAATGAGAAGTTGAAGGCTAATTTTGCAAAAGGGCTTGTGTCTTGTATCCAAGTGGTAAAGAATCTCACTAAACTCTTAGGGTATCTCCAAGGCGGACCCACAAACCTCCCGCAACCGTCCGGACCGCGGTAGCCATCCAACGTCGATCTGTATCGGTTCACGGAGCGGTCCGGACGCGATTTCTCCTGCAAACCGGAGACACGTGGGGGAGGTTTGCGGGAGTCCGGACCGCTACTTCGCCCTTCTGACCACCCTGGTGCACTAAAAAAAACCCACCGCCTTACTTGCGCCTTCCATCCCACGCGCCTCGCCGTTTTCCGCGCTGCATTGCCGGCCTAGAGCATGCAACTGCCGTTATTGAAACCGCGATTTGACCGGACGGAAAGGTGGCGCAGATGGACGCGACCTCTCGGGCCTCGCCGCTTCAATGCGGACGCCGCGTCTCGAGGAACCAACTCTGGCAGCTGTGCCGCATTGAGGCGGACTGGCCGTCCCACCACCTGCCCTGGCCGCGGATATTTAAGCCGCGCTCCGGCACCATGGAGCAGAGCACCGGACCTTCCTCCTCTCTCCCACCTCGCCACAACTTTCTTTCTCTGCCTCCTCTCCGAGCCAAGCCAGCGGCGATGCCGAAGTCCTGGATCTCTGCGACGGCAGGCGGCCCCGGTGGGAGCTTGTCGTCTGGCGGATCTTGGTGCCGCCGCCCTCGGTCACATGGGCCATCTGCTTCCATGGCGTTGGGCTCCGAAGGCAAGGAGGAGATAGTCATCTCCCCCAGCGACGAGGAGGACCAGCCGCAGCGGCGGCCATGCCTGCTTTCGGAGGCGGCCCTGATGGTCTAAGAATTCGTCCGTCAAATGGAGATCATGACGGAGTGTTCGCTCCGTCAGATGGGACCAACGCGGCCATCACCGGCGCGAGTCAAGGACGAGCCGACGTCCCCGCTCCAGTGGACGAAGGACGAGATGGTGTCTCCACCGCGCAACCGTGGCCTCCACATCAGCGGACGCATGAAGGACGAGTCGGCGTCCCCGCCGCGCAACCGCGACCTCCACATCGGCGACCGCGTGAAGGACGAGCCGCCGTCACCACCGCGCAACCGTGGCCTCCACATCGGCAGCCGTGTCAAGCCTGAGCCATCGTCACCACCGCATAGCCGGTACGCGTGGATCGACGAGCCGTCGCTGCCTCGACGCCAACGCCCCCAGAGGGTGCCGCCCGCGATCGCCATGGCGTGTGGCCGCATCCTCCATTACCTGGGAGGTGGAGGCTTCAGCGGTGCCTCCAGCTCTCGGGCGGTGGTGTCCGAGGCCGAGCGCGCGGCGTGGCAGCAGGTGAGGTACGACCGGCGCAATGTCGCTCGCCGCTCCGCGTTCGCCAAGACGGACGTGGCACCGTAATGGGTCCGCAACGACCCGGACCTCGCCGCGCCGTGGTCGCTCGATCACTCTGTGACCACCGCGGAGATGGCCGCCAGGCGTCGTCGCCGCCTTGACGGCGAGCTCGCCAAGATGGGAGAGGAGTGGTCGCTTAGCGGTTGCTCCGCCAACACCGGTCGCGGCAAGGCCGCTGGCAGGGCTCCGAAGAACACGTCGGCAGTGGTCGCGGCGGCACTCCGCACGACACAGCAGGAGGCGGAGTGGCTCATTCGCGAGCGGCAGGCCATCGCCGGACAAGGCTGTCGCGGCCCTACGGCGTCGTTCCGCCGCTGGAGAGACCATGACGACAATGACGGCACCGACGAAGATGGCGGTGCGGCAGGGCAGGACGGCCACGCGTACGAGGTAGTCGTCCGGTATAGGGTTTAGGTTTTTTCATTGTTTTTTAGTTAAACGGTCGAAATATCGACTTTTTATGTAAATTATATCCGAACTTGAATGAAATCCGCGGTGTTTGCATGAATTTCGTCCGGTTGGTTCGAGTTGTGGTCAAAATGTATGCGGCTACAGTTAGATGTCGTCCTCCCGCATCCGTGTCCGTGGACTGGTCCCACTGTCCGCGGACGGATGCAGAGGAAATTTGCAGGTTGTCGTTGGAGATGCCCTTAAGTGGCCAAAGGGATTTTGTTGCTAAGAAAAAAATTGGGTCCGATCCATCTTCCAAGAGGAAAGATCAAACTCCTCATCCACAACAAAAGACGATCTTTGTGCAACAAGGACACAAGGAGAAGTATAAATAAAAAGAGAAGACTAGGATGCCAATGTCACTATGGACAAGGCCATTCTAATGATTTTACCGGCAAGAACAACCCAACCTATGTCCTCATTTTAGAAAGGGATGCGTACACATATGCTAAATTTGTTGGCACTAACTCTGATGATTATGTATGGACTATTTGGCTTCTTAAAGCATCTACAACTAGACCCCTCATACCCTCTCTCAAACATCCGGGTAGGCCGCCCGGTCACTGAACGGTAACGAAATTCCGACCCAGCCGGGCCTCTCAAACCGGCCTCAAACGCTCGGGCTGACCGACACCCCTTATATACAGCCCAAATATAGGGCGGATATGGGGGCGCCCGGGCGCGCCCGGGTACACCCGCGCTGGCCCGCTTTGACTCCACATATATTTGTCTCCATCCGCTCGCCGGATCAAACCCTAGCCACTTCACTTCACTCCCCTCCACTCCCATCCATCACCCTAGCTCACCTCCAGCGATCTCTGGCCTTCTCCGACATGGAGGGCAGCGGATCTGATTCCGACTAGTCTGGATCCGTCGACTGGGGGGTCGTCCCCTGCGGATTGGAGGAGGCAATGGCGGTCCGCTTTGCACTCCACCACTCCCGCGAGGACAGCGCCTGGCCAACGTCAGGATCTGTTCGGCGTGACTCCATAGCGTCCGCTCAACGGGCGCTCAGTTCCTTTGGGGCGGGATCATCGCGGTCTCGGCGGCCGGAAAATCTATCCTTCCCCATCACCGGTCCAGCAGAATGTGAGTCCCACTGGGAACAGGCTACCTGCTGTGGGAAGGAGAGGATAAGGGTCGCCGAGGCCTGTCTCGCGGAGGAAGTGGCGGCAGCGGAGGCCGCTGATGCGGCGGCGCGGGCGGCCGCAGAGGAGGAAGCCATCCGCACCCGCATTTTGAAGAAAAGGCAGCGGAGGAACACGCGTGTCCTCGCCTGAGAGCAGAGTCGGGCGGTCCATGAAATGGTCGGACTACCACCCAAGGAGGTGATGGAGGTGAGCGATGCACGAGGACAACTCCGGCGATGAGCAGATCCGGCTCGATCCGTACTGCGTCTTCGACCGGTACTTCGGCGAGAAGGACGGCAAGGGCTCCGGGAAGGGCAAGGGCAGCCGTGGATGATTGATACGTCTCCGTCGTATCTATAATTTTTGATTGTTTCATGCCAATATTATACAACTTTCACATACTTTTGGCAACAATTTATATGATTTATTGGACTAACCTATTGATCCAGTGCCCAGTGCTAGTTCCTGTTTTTTGTGTGTTTTTTATTTCGCAGAAATTCCATATCAAACGAAGTCCAAACGCGATAAAATTTTACGGAGATTTGGAATATTTGTGAATTTTGAGAAGTGGAATCAACGCAAATGGGGGCCCACAGCGAGCACGATACATCAGGGCGCGCCCCAGGGCCCAAACGTGTGGTGGTGTCTTGTGCCCACCTCGTAAGTCGGTTGGATCTCTCCTTCGGCCGGAAGGAAGCTAATTTTCAGATAAAAATCCCCTCAAAATTTCAGTCTGATCGGTGTTACGGATCTCCGGGAATATAAGAAATGGTTTTCGGCCAGAAAACAGGAACGCGAAACAGAAGAGAACAGAGAGGGAGATCCAATCTAGGTGGGGCTCCTGCCCCTCCGCCACCATGGCGACCATGGACCAGAGGGGGAACTCTCCTCCCATCTAGGGGGAGGCCAAGGAAGAAGAAGAAGGAGGGGGGCTCTCTCCCCCTCTCTCCCAGTGGCGTCGGAACGCCGCCGGGGCAATCATCGTGACGGCGATCTACTCCAACAACTTCGCCGCTGTCAACACCAACTCTCTCCCCCTCTATGCAGCGGTGTAACACCTCTTTTCCCCGCTGTAATCTCTACTTAAACATGGTGCTCAACTCCATATACTATTTTCCAATGATATGTGGCTATCCTATGATGCTTGAGTAGATCCGCTTTGTCCTATGGGCTAATTGATGATCGTGGTTGGTATGAGTGTATATTTTATTATGGTGTTGTCCTACGGTGCCCCCCATCTCGCGCAAACGTGGGGGATCCCCACTGTAGGGTGTTGCAATGTGTTCATGATTTGCCTATAGTGGGTGGAGTGAGTGACAGAATACACAGACCCGAGTAGGTGGGTTGTTGCATATGGGAGTAAAGAGGACTTGATACTTAATGCTATGGTTGGGTTTTACCTTAATGATCTTTGGTAGTTGCGGATGCTTGCTAGAGTTCCAATCATAAGTGCATATGATCCAAGTACGGAAAGTATGTTAGCTCATGCCTCTCCCTCATATAAAATTGCAAGAATGATTACCGGTCTAGTTATCAATTGCCTAGGGACAAATAACCTTCTTGTTTGACAAAAGCTTTCTACTAAACAACCAACTTTTATTATCTTGCAATTTACTCGTAATTTTATTCCCGCTAAGTACTTCTAGTTTTATTCGTGCAAACTATCCTATCACCTACAAAATAGTTTCATACTTGTTCTAGGTAAAGCAAATGTTAAAGTGTGCATAGAGTTGTATCATTGGTCGATAGAACTTGAGGGAATATTTGTTCTACCTTTAGCTCCTCTTTGGGTTCGACACTCTTACTTATCGAAAAAGGCTACAAACATCCCCTACACTTGTGGGTTATCAGTGATGTTCACCATATCCAAACATGCCAAATTTTGGTAGTCCAATGACATGTTAGTAGTGGTGGAGTAGCCGGACGATGTGTGTATTGCATCCACATAGTAGTTGCATGAGTCTGTATAGATTTGACATATGAGATTTGAAGTGTTCGACTATAGAATGCATTATTTGAGGTGTGACCGGTCAGTGTCCGCGGACGCGCCCGGGTGCGTCCGCGGGCATTTGGGGGCCGGGTTTGCCCAGTCCGGCTGTAGATGCTCTTATGACCCTTGTTACCAACTCTCCAGGACCCACTGAAAAATGTGGATCTAAAATCAAAACTTGATTCATGTCCACTATAGCTCCGGTGGGACTCAATGGATGATCGATAGTGGATGCACAAACCATATGATTGAAGAGAGGGATATGCTCATGGAGTTCTTTGATGCAATCGAGACCTCCTCTAACATCTCATTTGGTTACAATAGCAAGGGCAATGTATTGGGTTTACGTAAGGTGGTAATCTCTAGTGATGCTTCACTTAAGACTGCCATGCTTGTCCAATCCCTTCACTAAAATTTACTTTCAACTATTTTATTGGCACATGCTAGTTATAATTCTCATTTCGGTTAGTTTAATGTGACTGTGTTTAAGAGGAGCAACATCAAAGTGGTCTTTGTTGGGAACGTTGAGGACAACCTTTATGATGCTTCACTTAAGACTGCCATGCTTGTCCAATCCCTTCACTAAAATTTACTTTCAACTATTTTATTGGCACATGCTAGTTATAATTCTCATTTCGGTTAGTTTAATGTGACCGTGTTTAAGAGGAACAACATCAAAGTGGTCTTTGTTGGGAACGTTGAGGACAACCTTTATGTGGTTGATTTCACGAAAGAGAGCACTTATGTTGCAACGTGCCTAATGGCCAAGGCTGACGTGGGGGTAGCGATGGCATCGTGGGCTAGCCCACGTGGGTATGCGGAATTTACTAGCTCTCTTAGGCAGTGGCAGACCCAGGAATTGAAGTTAGCTGGGGCGAACATTTAATGTCTAATTTTTTTTCGGTACAAATGCAACTCTATTCAACCGAAACTCGTAGAATTCAACAACAAAAGAATTAAAAAGCTCTTAAAAACTAGTAAACTGCTAACATGGACTCTTGGCGCTTGAAATGCTCACTTATGACAAAATATGATCCCATAATTCCAATTTCCAAACGAGACCTATAAAATTATGAATGCATTAGCACAAGTGTGATGAGAGTTGTATATTTTGACATGGTCATATGACGGTAATTGGGTGGTAGTATACCTTTAAGATGTAATTGCATAATGAACACGGGCTTGTGGAGGTAGATGACCTCGATGGGTCTTCAAGGCATGAAAATGGATCATAATCTGTTTATCACTAATTTGAGCAAATATCTCGCGCTCAACAAAGCAAACCATCAAATCATTAAGACAATCATCACCCATCTTGTTTCGAAGATCCGTCTTTATAATATTCATGGCTGAGAAAACCCTCTCAACTGATGCAGTTGCCACCAGTAATGTCAATGCAAGTCTGATGAGCCGATAAACCAAAGGAAATACCAGATGTTGTCTACTTTGAACCAACTTGAGAGCAAGAGAACTCAAACTATCGCAAGCCAAGAATTCAGTACTTCTTTTCATCACATCAATATATATGTTGAGTTGATCAGTCAACATAGCGCTCTTGTGAAGAGAAATCAATAGAGTAAATATTTGCAAGCTCAACTAGCTTATCATGATCAAAGTTGCTAAATGAGTCTCTAGGATCAAGGCAAGCAATGCACTTCAACAAGCGTGTAGAAGTTTCACTAAAACGATTATTCATCTCAGCTATGTTTCTATCCAACACCTCATTGAATATAGTTACCTTGTAATGATGGAGACAAGTAACCATTTTGCGTGATCTTCTTGGGTAACCCCTTGCTGAAATGTTATCATCCATATTGGGCACTATTATATTTCTTTCAGCACAAAAGTTAGTAGTAGACATCAAGAGAGGCTCCCATCCATCATCTCTCAACTTTTGTAATAGACTTTTCACTGACACAATCATATTCATAGCACAAACTATATTCTGATCTTTTTGTTGCAATGCTTGTGACAAATCATTGGTTAAACCAAGCACTCGAAGCATCAAATGCAAGATAAGAACAAATTCAAAAGATTCCATGTTTATCATCAAGCCAGAAGCCAAACCTCTATCATCTGCATCTGCTCCATCAAGAGAAATACCATGTAGCACTTCAACAGCTTGAACTCCCTTGACAACAGCAACAACCACCAATTGAAGTGGTAGTGGTAGTCTCATCGTGCCCACGAAAAGCTAGACCTTGAGAGACAAGAAACCTTACCACACCTACAATAGCCCTCAAACGCTCTTCATATTCAATATGTGATTTCTCAACATGACAAGTGATTGCATATGACAAACTTTGTTTTTGGTTTTTGAAATCTTCACACCGTCTTCTAGCATTGTTGTGAGCGCTGTTTGGTCCACCTACATGAGCATTGAATATTTCCAATGCCTTCTTCCAATTTTTGAACCCTTTCTTAGTGAAGACATCATGGCCAAATTTGTCACCGATGCTTGGAGGCTTGAAAAGAAAACAATGGAAACAATAGGCAGATTTTGTCTCTTTACTATACTCTAGCCAGTCATAATCTTTGTACCATGCTTCTTTGAAGTTCCGCCAATCTTTTCCAAAACGAGTACGAGGAAAATCATGACCATACAAACGCCCCACACCTTTCGATAAATATGCCCTTATCATTTCATCTCTAATTTTTGGAGTTGCATACTCTTCAATTTGCTTACGTGTGCCAGGATCAAAATCCACATTAGCTAAATTAAATGACGGAGGTTCTTGCCTACAACATCAAATGGCACCAATTTCTTATTCAACATTCCAAGTTTTTGATTCCAACTAACATATCAAAGGATGCAAAAAGACTAAAAGAGGATACCTGCTCGGAGTCATTTCGTCGCATCCGTTTGGTTGATATGGTACGGCTGCCGTCCCCAACCCCAATCCCAATCCACAGCCCAACCCCAACCCCAATCCACCACCCAAGCCCCCCACAGCCCAACTGCCAGCCGCCCCCAGCCCCCAGCCGGCCGCCCCCAGCCCCCAGCCGGCCAGCCCCGCCGCCGCCGGCCGCCCCCAGGCCCCCGCCGTCGGCCGCCCCAGGCCCCAGCCCCCCACTGCAGCCGGCCACCGCCGGCCGCCCCCAGCCCCTTGCTGCCACCCCCCGCCACTGGGCGCTAGCACGACGGACCAGCAGCTAGCCAGGGGCGTTGGCCCGAAGCCCCGAACTACTGGCGCTTGGCGGCGGCGCTGGATCGATGGCGCTGGAGAGTGGAGACTGGCTGGGTCCCTGGCTCGCTGGATGGATGGACTGGACGGGGAAATGGAGACTGGCTGGATCGATCGATTGTTGGCTCGCTGGATCGATCGTTTGGGCCTGAAAAATAGCCCAGTCCATTGGCGGACCGGCCCAAGAAACGTACCCCTTCGACCTTCGTCTTCGTCCAGCCTCCCTCGCCCGCATGAACAGAACCGCCGCCGCCGCTAGCTTTCAGAGGACAGGCAGAGGGCAGATGCAGTATAGGTGGGGGTCGATCCCTCGCCACCGGCGAGCCGGGGCGGCCGCCCCAGCTCGCCCCAATGGTGGGTCCGCCACTGCTCTTAGGGGGGGTTCACATCCTTGAATTAACCAATGTGTCTTTTTGTCAAATATCGTGTTTGTAATGTCTGCATTACCGAAAAACTACATGAAAAAAAGCACGGATACGACTATCATCATAACTAGATAGGAAGCATGCCTTGGCGCACGTTTCCTATTCCAGCCCTTGGTTCAGTGCCCCAAATCCAGCTCAAGTCATGTAGGCACGTTCAATGAACAGTTGGAAAGTTCAAAAAGACACTACAAAAGACTTGACAAAGTCATCTTCACAAAATGTAGGCATGATTCCTTGGAGTGTGCTTATATTGAAACGTCTTCTAGTTGATATGAATTAAAACAAAATTGTAAAATGTTTGGGGATCTATAAATTTCTACATAAGGTTTTAAACAAACTTGCTTCAAATTTACAAAGGTGACTTTATTCCGAATAATCAAGAGATAACATGGCACTGACAATATAAATAGCAAAGATACGAAACGTCCACGATTCTTAAGTAATTTGAATCAACGAAACAGAAGATCAAAGAAAAAGATCTACGTACATAGAACTGGGCTTTGGAATGCTGTAAAGGATATACATCTCCAACATGCTCCATCTCCGATCCAACAGAGATCTCACTCCCCTAAGTTTGTCCCTTTTCTCACCCTAAGCATGCATGGACACACCTCGCATATAATTTTAGGTTCCGAGTTGACGCCAGACTCCCCGAGTTTTCATCACTCCCCTGGCCTTCTCCACCGCCCACTTCGCCTCCCCTCCCCTCCGCCGAAGCTCGCCACCCCGAAGTAATTTCTCGCCATTAGACCCATCGTCGTCTTCTTCTACCCCGCTGCACTGGACTGGCGTGGATTTGGAACCAACCCGGACTCGATTCGGTAGGTTTGCTGGTGACGAACCCTAACTGGTTCGCGTTCTGTTCGCGGTAATCCAACGCGTTCGGTTTCTTGCGGGCTTGCGTTGCAGCTAATCTTCCAAGAGGGTCGGCGGGGTTCGGCTGGGCATTGAGGAACCATGCTCAACGTCAAGTCCGAGCCTGCAACTGCAATGGATGCAACGGGGTGAGTCGATTTTGCCTTTTAATGTCTGAAAGCTGCAATGTTCTTTGTCCACAACGGAAGGAGCACACCACCATGGTTTTCCTCCAAACATTCTATTCCACTTCCACATACCGGGGCGAAAGCCTATTTCGAGGAGTTCTCTAAAGAACAAGAAGGATACCATTTTTGACTTCATGCCTATGTCATGTTGTCATCTTTTCTATCTCGTGGAGGTTAGGTGCAACCATTAACCACTGTACATAAACCCGTGCTGGAGAAGTTAATTTTTACAATTTGGACTGTAGGTAAGAGTAACATGCTGAACTCGGACATAATACATTGGTGTTGGTTGTAAGGATTGTCTGTCAGCCATTGGTCCCGTGTTCGTCTTGAGTGGCCAGTTGTTTCGGCCTACTCGTAGCCTTGTAATTACTCCCATTTTGCTTCGTATGTAGTCCATAGTGGAATCTCTAAAAGGTCTTATATTTAGGAACGGAGGGAGTATTATTCATTCTGTCAATGCATCTAGTCATCTAGACGCAAGCTTTGCTTTTTCTCGAAAAATAAATAAGAGAGTAACAATGTGAATTGTGTGCCTGACAATAAATTGTTACTGCTGATTACTTTGAACACAAGACCAAAGGCTGCATTTCCATAAATCCAGTACTTCAGAACCAAGTTAGCAATATAGTTGCGAAGTTGAATCTAACTTTTGAAAAATGATAACCTGCATTTTTGCTTGCAGATATCATTCTGTAGGTCGGTGCTGAACTTAGTTTCGAGTCACTTGGGATCTGAAAAATGATTTTGCTCGCAGATATCATTCCGTAGGTCTGTGCTGGACTTATTCGAGTCACTTAGGATGTTACACTTTACGATCTTTTGAAATGGCATATCGCTTCCTTTTTGCAAGTGGAAGTGTCATACTACTTCTTTTTGCGAGAAGAAGTGTCATATAACTTTACTAGACCTAGGGCTAGAATAATAAGGCAAAACAATGATAGACTGAAGGAGGCTTTGGTTCTTATGTTTCCGACAGTCATGTACTTTCTTTATATCCTAATTAACCTGAACATGCCATGCCACCTCTATTCCATCTACTATTTTCTTTGCCATAAGTATTTGAACTTTCTATATCAGGAATCTCGGACCATTTACACATGGGCTTCAAAAAAAGGCAAATTGACACTTGCACATCACCTCAGGGCCAAATTGATCTGAATTTTTAACATCTACATCTTAGCCCATCCTTGACAGAGCACAGTTACTCGTTTGTTACAAACTTTATCTTCTGCTTGTTGTTGCTGTAAGAAATCATGAAACATCATATTAAGTTCTTTGCATTCTCATGTGCAGTGAATCAGAAATTGAGGAGCATGAACAGAAGGTAAACAGATACCAAGCTGAACTTGCAGCCCGCATCAAGGCCAAATACTTCTCTAATAAGGCTTTTGATGGAGGCACTCCTGAAGTCCTCAGCTTCATGCATTAAATAGATTCACCTTTTTAGATGTAATCACCTAGTATTTTGTACTTCTAAAAACGTGTTTTGATGTCAAATATCTGTTCTTTTCGTCTGATATTGTAGCATTGCCATTTGTTCACAATGCATTAAGTTACTTTCAGAAAAAAAAATGGATGAATTAAGCAAAAGGAATTTAACCGTGTAGTTGTATTGTTTAAGTTTTTCTTCTGTGCGGGTCAGGATAAAAGGCATCCTTCATGTTAGTTGGTATCTGCTCCACATAAGTTAAGTGCAGAATTCTGTTGTACATTTTATGCCTTCTAAATCCAGTTATATCGTTATATAAAGATGGCAATGGGACATTGCAAAGTACATGTTGAATTGACAAACATTCAGGATTCATGGTGTCAATAGAAACATGGTCTCTAATCAACCTCTACCAAAATTTTGAATACCGCAAGCCTTGTGGGACCAGAGCTCCATACCAACAAGCACAACCTCTGCGTTACGCATCGTATCTTGGTAGTTGATCTCGAAATATAATGATGTTTCTTTTTCTAATGTACTATGTAGAGGTAGGGTTGATTGGAGCTGATCTGATGTCGAGTGAGTTACTTGGTTCATACTGTAAATGTAAAAAACACAGCCTGTCTTGGTGTTTAGCTGCGTGGTAATAAGGAAATAACTGGCACATTTTCATTCACAAGTCAGCCAGATATCAATAACTGAAAATCTGATACTCCCTCCAATCCAAATTAATTGACGCTCCTCTAGTACAACTTTGTACTAAAGCAGTATTAGAGGAGCATCAATTAATTTGGATCGGAGGGAGTACATGGTTTTGAAATATCTCTACCAAAGGTCACATTTGAATTATTAAATTGGGTAACTTACTACTAGTAACCCTAAATTTCAACAAGAAACCGTGGTTATGTATTTTGCCAATGAATGACATCTTCACATGATTTTTTGCATATATGGTATGAACTTTTGATTGTAATTATGTATGCACAAGTACATGCTATATTTGATCTCCATGCCTAGTTTGTCACTCCATATTAGAATGATCCATTTGTTTCTTCATATGGGGCCATGTGACGTGCTAGTCAGCATTTAGTAGTCATGGTATATGGTTAATTGGTTATTGGTTATGCTTTATGAATTGGCCCTTCTGTTTAACAAGTCATTTGATCAACATGTTGAAGCACTACAAATCTATGGTTATGGGAACATACTACTGAAAATTATTAACAATAACTATGTACTTTATGTTCACATTTTATGATAAGCTGCCATTTCCTTTTTGAATTTCCATATACTTTACTAGTGTCCACTAGAAAACTCCCTACTTAAATGGATTCTCAGGGGAGAAGAGGATTAAAAAGTGACTTTATGCAGTGGGACATCTCATTTCTGAGGTGGTCTTTTAGGGCAATTTGCATATTTGCCTTTTTCAGAACTCAGTAGTGAACACTAGTACAGCAGCTAGTCTGCAAACTTATGTAAATGACTGATAAGTACGTTTGACATTTCCTGATTACTGTTAATTATAAGCTGGCTCTTATTTTTGCTATCAGACCATGTCAATGTTCAGTTCCTAATCTTTGTTCTGTTGATAGGAATTTTTTTTGAAGAAGAAACTATTGTTGAAGGCGAAACCATCCGTTCAAGCAGGTGCTTTTCCCGTGTGCTTTTGTGTAAATATCTCAAATTTGAATATAGCAATCATCTCCATTTTTCGTTCTTAGGTGGCCATGTACAAGTTCTTATGCGAACCCGGTTAATTTTCTCTGGGACAAGAACAGCCATGAGAGGAGGGATTCTCCTTCTTCAGCAGCAGATTCCTCTGCCAAGAACGATTCTCCACTGTGGTAGCTGAAGCTTCACCAAAGAACAATTCAAGTGTTTTGGCAACTGAAAAAAATCTAACACCTGGCAAGAGACAGGCATCCAAGGAGACATGATGGGATAACAGTAGGCTAGTGGGTCGTTATATGTTCTTCGTAAGGCTGAAGACATGCAACAACCCGAAGGATGCAAGTTATCATGAAATAAAAATCCGTCCAGCAGATGTATGTGGTCGATGCTTGATTCATTTCATTGAACCAGTCTCAGCAGCATCCATTGGGAACAATATGTTGTCTTAAGTCTCAAGGTATATGCTACCTGAATCATGTCAGTTATCTTCTAAAAATAATCTGCCACGCATGTTATGCAATGGCTGATTCATCTCATCGAATCTGTTTCAGCAGCATTTTTTGCGAACAATTATATTTCACTCTGAGTATCAGTATGCACTTTGAGTTTAGTTTTGTGATATGGAAGCATGCTGATGGTGGTGATATTCACACTTCACTGTAAAGTTTTCTATTTGTCATCTCGTTTTTTCGTCGAACACTCTTCATCTCTTGTTTATGTCTAAATTCCAACACTCGCCTATTCCTTTCCTTGATTTCCATGTGTACTGTGATAGCAATTGTAGTCATGTTGTTCCCTTCACTTGCTAGCGATTTCTAAAATTATTTCCTTTTGAAGTCATTATTTGTATGGCTATCCCTTCTCTCGTTTCCGCAGTCAGTTATGGGAGCCTATAAATTATTCTTATCCACATAACCATAGACAGAACTGCAGTTAGTCTTGTTTACATGTAACTGGATATACATAGGCAACATCTGAAAGCTGGCTCTGTTTAAACAGCTTTTTGAAGTAATGTAGTTCCTCCCTGTTCTTGTCCTGTTAGATGATAGCTCCATCATCGCCACCGCAAAGACAGTATATTGTGCTTGTCCCCGGCTGTCCACCCAACCCATGTAATTATATTATGTATCAAAGCTCTTGCTTTTTGAAGCAATTCAGGTCACTTTTGCGTGGCCCCTGTGACGTGAGCACCTCGCACTGGTCCATGCCTTTCCGTTTTGTATTCACATGCTCACGCAGGCTTGGCCAGTTGATTTGAGGACAGCTCGCCAACTGCAGATTTGCAAGCACCTGAAGCCTGTTATTTTTGGTATGTTTTTTTTTGGGGGGGGGGGGGGGGGGGGGGGGATTCTATGTTCACCCCATGTTACTGCGTAGTTTTCATATTAAATCTTGGCAACTGCGTACAAATTTGACTTTTCTTTTTTGATTCAAGACTCTGCAATTTTTTTGTTTAGGATTGTGCATCTTCGAGCCTTGCTACTGAAAGGGCGCATGATCATTCAGAGCTGTTTTATGCCCTGATTTGGGATATCTGAATCTTCCACGAGCTCACTGGATTTGGTACGTAAGCCTTATCAGTTTCTTACTAGCGCGTGAGATCATTCAGCGTTGTTTCGTTTTTCTAGGGGAATTTAGCGTTGTTTCAGATATCAGCAATTTCATAATTTAGCTTATAGATTCTTTCGCTGAAGTTAAAACAAGGGTCTGGTTTGTCTCAACTCTCATGTTATTATCTTGAATTTGATGGGAATCAAATTCAAGCATCAAATTCAAGATAATAACATGAATTAATCCAAATAATCTGGTCCCCTGTTTTTCATGGGAATACAGCTTTGCTGCAAGTACAGGCCAGTAGTCCACTGGCCAGTCACCACATCATTATCAGCGAAAAGCGCCTTTTTTTCTGTGGAAGAAACCAATGGTATTGTATGGTTTCTCGTTCCACACTGGTTTGCAGCGGTTTCTTGTTTCATCATACGTATGATCGATCATGTTGCACTATAGATTGTCCACTGATGGCAACTCGTCAGTAACACCCAATCCATGTTCATCTAGCCACTGGGCACTTTGCCAAAAAAGATGACAGTAATGTGCAGTAGTAGTAGTACGTAGCTAATTAAGGGTATGTATTATTACCCCCAGCCTTAGTAAAAATTAAGAAACGATTAAGCCGATCAGACCCCCTCAACGCACACCTTATTTGAGTATACTAATAATAATAATTAACGATCCTCGTAAGTAGTTGAAATGAGAAGATAAGAATGGTTTATTCAGCAGCAGCAGCGGCGGTGTTTTTCTCGCGTGGCTCTGAGGAGGAGGCGTTGCTGCTCTGTTGTGCTTGCTGCATGAGGTGCTCGAGCCTGGCCTCCAGCTCGGCCTTCTCGGCGCTGAGCCGGTCGTTGTCGCGGCGGACGTCGCCGCAGCTCCTCATTGCGCGGTTGAGCTCGTCCAGGAGGCGGCGGTTGGCGCCGCGGAGGTGCGCGACCCGCGCCCACAGCTCGCTGAGCTGCCGCTGCTTGCGCATGCGCGACCGCCTCGCCGACTCCCGGTTGGACACCATCCTCCGCCGCCTCCGCTCCTCCTCCGCTGCCGAAGCCAGTCCCTGGCCATGGACGTCATCAGCCCCGCCAGAGCCGGAGCCGGGCGGGCTGTTATTATTGCCAATGGCAGCCAGCGCTTCCTGCAGGATAGGCTCGTCCTCATACTCATAGGCGGCCGGCGAGAAGTGGAAGGGAGGAGGGGGCGTCATGCCGGCGGCGATCATGCCGGGGTGGTGATAGTGGGTGTGGAACGGCGGGTTCGGAGGCGAGAGGCAGTGCAGGCTGGCCACCTCGCCATGGTGGTAATGGTGCAGCATGGCTGCTTGACCGGCGGCGATCGATGGAGGGTGGAGAGAGCTAGGCTTAGGAGCCAGGAGTAAGTAGACGATCGTGGTTCGGTTGGGTGTGCTGCTTAGCTTAACTAGCTCTGGGTGAGCGGAGGAGGCAATGGCCGGGTTGGTGCGAGGGCCTTCCTTTTATAGCCAAGGCGGCTCCGGCCTAGCTGCTTGCCTCAGTCCAGAGGGAGAAGCCATCTTCTCTCTCTGTCCATTGTATTGTTTTCTTTAGAGTTTCATAACTTTCGCCTTGTCGATTTGGTACATGGCCATGAGGCGCACACACCTTTCTCCTTTCGGGGCCAACTATATCCAAAACAATGCTACGCCCGCTATAAACTAATCCTCCATCAGTGTTAACCTTTGCTTCCCCAAGAGAACATCGGGGTTTAATTTAGTTTCCTTCCTCCTTGCTCGCACATTCCATGACTTGACTTGCCCGAGTAGTCTTGTCTACGGCAATTGTTTTCTCGATTATTATTCCAGTTAATCCATGCCAAACCTTGCTTTAGTTTTTTTTCATCAATCAGTGGCCCAACTAGATGCTCGGTCGGCTTCTACCTTTTCTCGTCACTCGCATTAGTTTAGCCTAGGGACAGAATTAAACTCTTGTGCCCAGTTAGAGTGGCATGAGATCCACCACAGGGACAGGACAGCTGCTTGATGGATGATGATGGACACGCCAGGACGTGTAGCCACTGTGGGAATAAACCAACGGAAATAGTTAGGCCACTAGAGAGCCAGCGAAGTAGATGAGCTCGGGCATTAGATTAGCGGTAGACAATGTTTGGGGCCTTGCAAGTTCGACACCTATGACTATGAGTTTGTTCGGGAATCCCAAGTCCTTTGATTAGTGAACCCAACTTTGGATCACCTGCATGGTGTCGCACCTACGACGGAAGGGGTGCACGCATGGTGGTTTGGTATATTATCTCCTGCATCTGATTTCCCAAAGTAAAAGCAAAGCTAGATCTTGATCGGATGTGTCATATACCTTAGGCATATTCAGGAGGGACACCATAGCACATTAGGGCTTATTTCGACAGGGAAGGGTTAGGCACAATCCCTCTCCCTGTGGACCATAAGGCATGACGTTAGCTGAAATTCCCTGTCTTTATCCGAAGGGATTGAGTTAGGTAGTGCTGAACACTAACACAATTTATTTGTATCATGGTCTTATTAGTATCTGCTCCCTCAGTCCACAAGTGTAAGATATTTTGGATGTTATAATATGGACTACATACGAACTGAAATGAGTGTACAAACACACTCAAATGTGTCTTATATTTATGAACGGAGGGGGTAGTATATATGTGCACACTTTATTCCAGTAACTCTTGAGGTATAGCAAATTCATAGCAAATCAATTATTTAAAGGGATTTTCCAAATCCATTAACAAATACTAGCAACATGGTGGATGAGATGCATATCATACACGCCTTTCAGCACTGCTTGTCTTTAATATTTTGGGAATAAAAGATTGATACAGGGAATGTGGCCCCCACAAACCTTTAGTTGACAACTAAAACACATAGAAAATCAAGTTAAACAGGAGAAGTGCCTCCATCACACCTTTATTTGACAACTAACAGCAATTCCGCGAGAAAAAGGAACGAAATAAAATGAAAAATAACAACGACATGGCAACCAAATCAAGAAAACAGACTCATGGGGTTTTTCAAAAGAGAATTATTATAGCGCTTCAGTCGACTTAGAAATGGTTATTTCTGCGTAGCAGTCTGATCACCGCTGACCCTAACGTCCAGATCAGATGGTTCTCGGGGTAACTCGGAAATACTTATTTCTCGGTAGCCACAGAAAAATAGCAAAATTGTTGTCAAAAACTCAAAATGACTCAACTCTAGGCATGTACTCCCTCTGTTTCATAATTATCGTCTTGGTTTTAGTTTAATTTGAACTAAACCATGACGAGAATTATGGAAACGGGGGGGGGGGGGGGGGGGGGGGGGGTGGTATATATTTCAATGCCAGATAAATTCATTTGAGCGACAACTAATGTGGAACCGATGACGGAGGGAGTACCGTATTTGTCGGTGCAATCAAAATTTGTTTCAACTTTCAAATATGAAAAATCACGAATCTAACAAGCTTACGCACATCTCACACGTGTATATAAGTAGTATATTATATTCGTTGGTACAGCAGGTTTCTATGCAAAAAAGAAAAGAAGCTAAACCCAGCTTTCAGATGTCCATGCCATGCAGCTAGGCATCTACCCAAAGCAAATGGCATGCGTCTTTTCTGCGTTGTCCACAGACCCGGAACACTGTTGCTCTAGATTTGTGGCAGCAGCATCTCATCGACCGGCTTTGGGTTTGGGTGGTCGGAAAGGTGACGCCACGAACGGACGAACGAATGAAACCCCGCTGATCGCTTTGTGGAAAGCAGAGGAGCTTGGATGATTGAGGCGACGCCGATGGAGGAGGCGGACAGTCGTTGGGCTTGGCCCTGGCCGCAGCACTTCGTTCATGGCTCGAGAGGCAGCGAGGGAGGGCCACTAGTGCTGGCGGTACGACACTTAACCGCGCACGCACGATCGATCGATCGCCACGAATAATACGTAAAGCGATCCGTGCACTTGCACCTCGGTACGTGCTTGCCGAATGCGTCGTTTTCGCGCTCCTTTCTTTCTTTTCTTTTATGATTTCCGTGTATCTTCGCCTGCGTGCGCGCGTACGTTTGGTTATGTGGCTCAAAGATCTGGCTTTTTGAAAGAAAAAAAATCAGTAAAATAATGATCTGGCTTTTGCGAGCCCGAACAGTGGCCGGGTTTGTTTCGTGGTGCTAGTTTGTGTAGATAAAGGAGAGGCAGAGCATCGGAGCCTCAAAAATAGGATTGGATTTGGAGCCAGAAGCCATCATATTGGGTCGAAAGGTGGATCATGGTGTGGTTAAATATGAGCATGCCTAGAATGGGAAAGCAGGGACCGTTTCTACACCAGCACGACACAAATGCGATGCAACGACACGTGGCAAAATTTCATGTTTTGATCCTTTTCAAACAGTTAATCGAGACTTGACCCTACTTTGTAAAAATTTCTGGATCTGACCCTTTTCCTATCGCCAAGGTCCATGACGGTAGGGGATAACAGCCTACCGCCAAGGTTTCCGGCGGTAGGAAACTTACCCGCGTCAGCGCGACCCAACCTTACCGTCAAAAATATTGGCGATAGGATGTACAACTCTACCGCCAAAGTGCCTGGCGGTAGGTGCGAACACGATCTGTGTCCGATACTTAGGAAAAATTTACGGTAGGCGTGCAACCCTACCTCCAGGGATCTTGGCGGTAGGCTATTATACCCTACCGCCATGGACCCTGGCGGTAGGAAAAGGGTCAGTTCCCAATTTTTTTACAAAGTAGGGTCAGATCTCGATTAACTATCTGAAAAGGGTCAAAACACGAAATTTAGCCATGACAAGTACTAGGACGTGATTTCGAGGGTAAGAGCATCTACAACCACGGATAGCAAAAATGACCCCTTAAACGCCCGCGGACGCGTCGATGAGTGGCTGGCACGCCTCAAATAAACACTGGTGCAACGGACATCTCATACTAGATTCTCAAATCCATGCAAAAGTATGTAAACTTAAAAACCTACGTACTACGTAGAAACCTAACTACTCCTCGTTGAAGATTTCGACTATCTCCGTGCCTTCCGACGAATAAATGGGCGGCAGCTGCAGCTCCGCCCCCTCCGGCGTCTCCGACTGCTATGATGCGGCTTCCTCCGACGCCATCTTCGCGTCGAGCTCGTCGAAGAGGGCGTCGGCCTCCGCCTGCCTCTGCCGGATGAGCCGGCGGTTGGCCTCCACCTTGGCCTCATCCCGGATGGAATCCGGGATGGCCTGCTGCTCCGCCATCTCCTTGGCTTGGGCGACGGCGAACTCCGCCTCCACCTCAGCCATGTTCAAGCCCAGCGCAGGCTGGTCCGCTTCGTCCTCCTCCATCGCCTCCGGTACCTCCTCCTCCGGCTCCTCCTCCTCCTCCTTCTCCTCCTCCTCCTCATCCGGCTCCGACGAGTCCGGAGGCAGACCCGCAGTGATGCGGGCAGCGTGCCGAGCCTGGATCTCCATTTCGATATGCATCCGCCGCTCACGAGTGTAGGTGGTGATCCTACGGCGGACCATGCTGACGCCGGAGAGCGGAGGAGAGGAGGCGGATGGGCTCGGGTGGCGGCGGAGGGAGGAAGGAAATGGATATGCTAGGGCCGGGGGACGCCGGCCGGCTTAAATAGCCGGCTATGGCCTCGGGCGGCGAGCCGGAGTGGCGCCACAGAACGTTCACACCGCGGCGACGATCGACGCGCCCGTTGGACCGTCGGGTTTCTGGGCGAGTCCGTGTGAGGCCCCATCGCAGGCGGACGTGGCGGGCGTCCCCATATCCGCCTCATATTTGGGTTGGATATGAGGGGTGCCGGTCAGTCCGGGCGTTTGAGGCTCGTTTGAGGCGTCCGGCTAGGTCGCATTTTCATGAACTGTCAGTAACCGGACGGCCAGTTCGAACGTTTGAGACGGGCATGAGGATCCGGTTGTAAATGCTCTAACTGGTAAAAGAACAGAGAGGATTCCAAGCACTTTGGCTCTAGCTGCCTATTCGGAAATCAAAATAAAATAGAGGGGTTACTTCGTCGGTCGTTAAAATGCCTCCGTGCATGCTTCTGAATTTATTTATTTTGCTTTTCGCCTGCTCGCAGCCTTTGTCTGCTCTGGATCGCCGTCCGCTTCTTCTCCTCGATCACCCGTAAGCACGTATGCTAATTCTCAGAACTTCCATGCGGCAACGTCAAGTCTTGACTCAACGAGGCGGTGAGAGAGAATATATGCATGCCGGGGGTGAGTGTGAGGCAGGGGCACCTGATCGCCTGGATCGTAATGTTGTCTTGTTTGCCGGATATAGGTCCCGTCCGGCCTAGCATATCTGGGAAGCCCCGAAGAAACGGGATTCCAATCGAGTAGGCCGAGGACCGGATGCCATGCCGTGCCGTGCCGTGTCCGGGGGTGGATGGATAAACGCTCATGTCATCCGATTGGACCCTGCGGACGAACGGGCCGTGGAATGCAGATAAACTGTGCCTGCACTCGCGAAAGTGGTGAGGAAAGAATTGTGGTTGGTACAATAATGTAGCCTCGCTTTCTGATTGTGGGACAGCCATTAGCTGCTGCCACATTTTTGGGTCTGGCATTTTTGTGCGAGTCAACTCCAGCAAACAAAGACAATCGACCGTGCATCTTCTCCTCTCGCCATGACAGATATCTAACTTAATGGTGAGTTGTTGACCCGCAAGGACACATGTCACCCATTTATTGGCCTTGCATTCCTGATGGGAGCTCTGCATGTGAGCCTCATCCAGAAAAAGGTCCATCTCAGCACGTAAATATGTATAGGAATTTTCATTTATTATATAATAATAAAACACAATGAATCATATGTCAAAGGCAACACGCAGGCGACATCGTCATTACTCCTGCCCTAGCAGGCGTCATCGACATCCCTAAACCCTAAGTAAACGTCTCCGCTCGCATAGACGATCGTCGACCCAACACATAGTGTAGAGGCCGTGTGGATCTATATGAAGATCCATGCCAGAACTCAGTTACCTGCACCAGACAGCGCAGCTCTGACCTCTGACGAAGAACTATGAAGGAGAACTAGGCATCGCTCACGCAGTGAAAGATCATCGAACGACCACCTGTTGTTCGTGAGCCCGTCATCGTAAGTCACTGGGACCCGCCATCGTACTTTTGACTTCACAACAACAAACAAGCCGAGGCAATCCCACGGACACATCGGAGAAGAGCCGACTACCTCAGTTTTAGTCGCGTCTCTGAAATCATTCCCCCAATCATCGTTGCCACATAAACCTTACTACTCCTGTAGGGGTTGTAGTAAATATTTCTCTCGGTTAAGAACCAACGTTTATCGAACCAGTAGGAAGCACCACACTGACAACGTTAGCAGTATCTGCACACAAACACAACAAAGGCAAGGGGGCCGTCACTCCCTTGTTCTTACTAGTTACAAGATTAAAAGCAGATAGTAATAGGCAAAGTGGCAAAAATAGTAAATAGCAAATGAAGAGCAATTGTAGCAGTTTTTGTATTAATAGAGAATAGACCCGGGAGCCATAGGTTCACTAGTGGCATCTCTCTCGAAAGCATGTGGCATGGTAGATAAATTACTGTTAGGCAATTGATAGAATAACGCAAATTATAACGATGAGCATTCATGACATAATCTCACATAGGCATATGTCCATGATAAGTAGTCCATTAATCCAACTGCATCTACTATTATTACTCCATCCTAAGACCGCTATCCAGCATGCATCTCAAAGTACTAAGTTAATGATAAACAGAGTAACGCAATAAGAAAGATGACACAATGTAGACAGGAAGAGATAAATCAATATGACCAAACCTCGTTGTTTTACCCTTAGTGGCAACAATACAATACATGCATTCGTCCCTTTTGTGAGTGGACAAGATCACCGCAAGATTGAACCCACTACTATGCACCACTAGCTCCCTCTGACGAACTACTTATCTATCTTGGTCAAAGAAGACTCATAGATCGGAAAGCATACATAGCTATAAAATTAGACAAGAGTGGGATTTCAAGAGAATAAATATAATCAATGAATAATCTGATCATAAATTTAAAATTCATCTGATCCCAACAGACATGCCACAAGAATTACATGGAATAGATCGTTGTATTGAAGATCGAGATCGAGATCGAGATCGAGAGAGAGAGAACCGTCTAGCTACCACTATCACTATGGACCCGTAGATCCTGAAAGAATTACTCACACATCATCATAGAGGCAACAAGGTTGATGAAGATAGCCTCCTTAATGATTCCCCCTATGGCAGAGTACCAAACCAGGACTCCAGATGAGATCGCGTCGGAACAGAGACTTGCGGCGGGCGACAACATTGTTTTGGGCCTCGTTTCAAGGGTTTTTGAATACCTGGGAGTTTATAGGCCAAGAATTAGTGCAAAGGGAGCAGGGGGCACAAGCCACCCCGGCGCGCCCTAGTTGCTTGTGGGGCCCTATGGGTCTTCTTGCCTCCTCTCGAAACTTACAGGGTCTCTTATGTTTAAAAAAAACAGTAAAAAGTTTTGTCGTGTTTGGACTTTTGTAGGTATCGAATCTATGAAAAACCAGAACCATGCAAAAACAGGAACTGACATTGAGCACTAAATTAATAAGTTAGTCTAGAAAAATAATATAAAATGACATAAAAATCATACAAAAGTGATAACATAATAGCATTTAACTATAAGAAATTGTAGATACGTTCGAGACATATCAAGCCTTGACGCCAACACCGTCGCTTTTCACTTGACCTGCTCGCCGATGCCCAATTCCAAAGACGAAGATCCCAAGGGGAAAGCGATACCAATCGTCGCCATCGTCCGATCACACAAGATCAAAGGGTTCCCCTCAGAGCTGCAGCGATGACCAGATCCTCGCGGTAGGGGTGTGGCAGCAATGCAGCGATGCCTCCAGGAAGGTGAATGACAATCGTAGCCGTAGTCATCGTTATTCACGACACCAAGCCGAGATAGGGTCTTCACACAACTTCCCAACACAACCATGGCCGCACATCAACCTGCACTGGCGCCGACAATCCCACCAACCACATCCACCATCAAACTTGCCCGTCGACGAAGAGGTCATCGCCACCATCTGCACCTCGCGGAAGCCACCAAATGAATAAAAACTGCCATGATGGCTTCCTCTACAAAAACGAATAGAGGAAATTGCACAAATACACAACTATTGCAGATGAGGTAACAAATAACCACAACTCAAGGGATTTCAACAAAAAAAAGCAAGCTCTATCTAACCAGTAAAAAACAAAACTACATATTGCTCTCATAAGTCACTCAATGAGAAATATGAATTATTCAAAGTTTCATAAAATCAGTTTTCGTAGAATTTCCATAAAAAATCTGAAAAGTCCATGTTTGCCGACCAAGCTGGAAATTGTTTAGCCTATTTTTCCTGGCCATTTAAAATTAGAACATTTTTTTATGAACCATACATCTATGAGTTGACTTTCAAACTTTGTCACATTTATAAAATGGTTAAGAAAACTAGGCTGACAATTTCTCAGATTAATCGATGAAGATTGATGAAATTACTGGAATATTTTTCATGTTTTTTTGAATTGTTTTGAAATAATCAGCTTTTAAAAACATCGAAGATTTATATTTCTCATTAAGTGACTAAGAGCATCTACAGCCGGAACTTGCAAATCCGGTCTCTCAAACGCCCGTGGACACGCCCGGGCGCGTCCACGGACACCGACCAGTCACGCCTCAAATAATGGATTCTACATCCGGATACCTCAAATTGGAAACCTCAAATCCATATTATTACATGCAAAGTAAACCTAATACCAAGCGGAGGTCGTCCGGCTCCGCCGTGCCCATGTCCGGTGGCTGGCTGCGCCCCTCGTAGTGTCGGTCCGGTCGCCGGCGAGGTAGAGTAGGACATGGGACACTAGCTGGCTCACATGACTCGATCTCCCGCCGTCTCCCATGCCCTACTCTTCCTCATCAGAGCCCGTAACCGGGACGGTGCCGGTGGACGTGAGGCCGATGATGGATCCTTCCTGAGAGGAGCCGACGTCTATCACGACGCGATTGCGGCGCTCGCACTGGTGCACCCTACGGGGCGTCGGAGAATGACCCCGCCTCTCCAACGTCCACCGCCGCGAGGGCCTCTGCCGCCTCCCATGCTCGCTGCCTCGCCCGGCGGGCACGCCGCGCCATGATATCGTCCAAGGACGGCCATGCTTCGTGTTCGGCGCGCCAATGGAGGGATTGCGCTTCCGCCACGACATTCGAACGCATACGGGCCGCACCGCCTCCGGTGAGGCGGCGACGCCAGATCCAAACACCGGTTGTGCCGACGCAATGGATTCCCGGCGTTGTGAGTCCGAGCACTGCCGTCAGACGACCGCCTCCCTGGAGCGGCGGAGCGCAAGCCGGACGGCCATCTCCTCCTCGGGGCCGCGTGGGATGAGCTCGTGGCCGATGGATCTGGAGGTGAAGGACTCGGATCCGCTGCCCGCCATGGCGAAGAAGGCCGGAGATCGCTAGAGGTGAGCTAGGGTGGCAGATGGGAGTGGAGTGGAGTGGAGTGGAGTGAAGTGGCTACGGTTTGGTCCGGCGAGCGGATGAGGACGAATATATGTGGGGTCGATGCGGGCCAGTATGGGCCAGGCGGGCGTGCCTGGGCTCCCCCATATCCGCCTCATATTTGGGCTGGATATGAGGGGTGCCGGTCAGTCCGGACGTTTGAGGCCGGTTTGAGAGGCCCGTCTAGATCGCATTTTCGTGACCGGACGGCCTGATCGGCCGTTTGAGACGGGTTTGAGGGGTCCGGTTGTATAGATGCTCTAATAAAAACAATTTATGTTTTCATTACTGATTAGTCCTAGACTAGAGTTGTGGGTTTCCGTTTACCTCGGCTTCAAATATTGTACGTTTGTGCAATTTCCTCTTACAAATATACACATATACCGTTCTTGGGGGAGGCCGACAGACGGCACGGTCTACTTCAAGGCAAAGTTGCAAACGCCATGAGTGAAGGGAGGGAAAAGAGAGCTCCCCATCAGGCAGAGACGATATGCCGGGTGAGATGCCGATCGGGTCGCCGTATGCACTCGTGTTGCCACATTTGCGGTTCCATTACCTGCCTTTGCCTGCCACTGTTAAGGCTAGCTAAGGTTGAAAACGCTGCATCATACGGCCGGTCTCCTATGTCTTCTGCTTTCGTTCGTTCCTTTTTCTCCGTTCGTTCTTCCCTTTGATGATCAGAAAAAGGGTATCCTGTTCACGAAACCGATCGATTAGAGGAAACAGTTTTCTGCTCACGAAGTTGATCTCATAAAGTCGAGGCATGATCTAGAGGGTTTCTTAACGTCGCACACACCCGTTGAAAACGCGGCAAAACCCACGATAAAACCTCTTGTGTTCCTGACTAAACAATGTTCTCCGTGCTCTGCACTGATCCGAATTGGGCGCACATGCGCGCTCTTCGGCTGCTCATGGGCACTAGAAACAGTGCCCTGGCGGCTGCGGCTGCATTCTTTTCACTGATTAAGGGTAGAATCAGGCTCGTGCCGGTGTATAATATTCTCCATCCGATGCACAGAGGCTACTCGTTCCCTTGATCCATTTGCTAAATCATACTCCATATGTTCAATCCACATGCATGCATGTGTCACTGTCTGCGGTGCAGATTCAATTACGGTACTGCTTCCTGCACGGACGCAAGACCAGGTAACAGTTGATTACATAGAAAAACGCATCGCCCGCTTGACTGTTACGGTCAGGACGAAAAACTAAACAGTGTGCACAAGGCCGGTCTCTTGTGCTTGCGCTTTCATTCTTTGTAAATAATAAAGTCGGCTTTTGTTTTCTCTCCTTGGTGATATGATATATAAGAAAAAGCTTCCTGTTCACGACATCGATCGTAGGAAAAGAGAAAACCCTGTTCGTGTGATTTATCGCTTGGAAAAAGTTTGTTGTCCATGAAATTTCCGGTCGATCTCTCTGTGCTTTCATTCGCCCTAAAAATGGCCCAACCATGAACCATAACATTACAGGCACCCGTTGAAAACGTGGCAATACACCACTGTGGTAGTGTAGTCCATACTAATCCGATATCCGAATTGGAAGCACACTCGTGTTCTTGGCCACTCATAGTCATAGGCTCAGGAAATAGTGCCCTGGCGGCTGCATCCGCTTCACTATTTTTTTTTTTTTGAACAAGGGAAGGGTCCCGAAGGACCCAGTCATCCATAGATAAGCATGAAAGTACATATTACAGCAGGACCCCACAGAAACAGGAAATAACAACCTAGTCCCTGCATAATGCAAAAAGGACCTTGAACAAGGGAAAAAGATTGCAATCGAGTCCAACCAAACTGCATCACAAAGGATTTAGCTTCGCCGGCGCCGGGGACGACACCACTTGGTCCGACGAAACCTCCATGGCACCATGCCATAGACTCCACCATGAAGCAGAACTGCCTCCCCTTTGGCATCTTGGCCGGGAGGAATGAAGATGGTCGAGTCGTACCGATGCACTACGGCCAAAATTAATCAGTCACATGTCCAGTGCACTTGCATGCATGCGTGCTGACTATTTTTGATGAGGAAGACAAAAACAAATGTGTGCACAAAAACAGTGGCGCGTGATCTAGTATGACCTAAACTGAGCAGTATTAGAGTATATTCGGCCGGTTTAGTTTTTGGTAGTTTGAATTGTAATCTATCTCTTCTATACTTGGACTCCAAGACTTTGTACTTATATAAGCAGCCCATTGAGGCATCAATCAATACACAATTATTATCAAATATCATGGTATCAAACGCCTAGGTTTCCGCCCTCGGCATGGCCTCGCCGCCAACTCCTCCCTCGCTGTCGCCGCGGCGGCTCTACACCACCACCGAGTTCCGCGCCGCCGGCGCGGCTCCTCTACCTTCCTTAACCCCTACCCAAAACCCTACTCCACCCCAACCACCTCAGCTCTTCCTTGCCGATACAATCGCCGATGTTTCACCGTTCATCCCGATAACCCTAGACCTCGCCGCCCACAACTTCTACCATTGGCGCCATCTCTTCCATGTCCACCTCTGCCGCTGCGGTCTCCGTCATCACATCAATCCAGCCGCTCCCCCGCGGCTGACCGACCCTCGCTGGATCAAGGATGATCTCACCGTCATCCAATGGACATATACTCGAATCTCCACCGAGCTCTTCAACCTCGTCTCCAACGACGACGCCACCGCCGCTGAACTATGGGCCTCTCTTCAGCAGCTCTTCCAGGACAACTCTGACGCGCGTGTTAACGCGTTACATATCGAGCTCCGCACCAGCATCCAAGGCGATTCTCCGGTCACCGTCTATTGCCAACACATCAAGGCGATCGGCGACGAACTTCGTGAGCTCGGTGATCACGTTGACGATCGGACTCTCATCAACGCTCTCCTCGTCGGCCTCGGGGAGCAGTTCGAGAAGCAGGTAGCCTTCATCCCTATGCTGCGCCCCTACCCCTCCTTCTCGGAGGTCCGCTCCATCTTGCAGCTCGATGCACAGAACCAGGCGCGCAAGGCGACGCGTCCTCCCCAGCTGTTTCACGTCGCCCGGCCCGCCGCACCATCTGCGCCGCCTCCACCGACACCTTCCTCGGCTCCTCCAGGCTGGCGCCCGAGCCCTAACTATCGGGGCAAAAACCCCGTCTACCGGCCGCCGCAGTCTCGCCCTGCTGCTCCACCACCACCGGCGCCTCCTCCACCACCACCGGATGCACCACTGGCGCCTCCTCCATCGGCCTCTGCCTCCGCTTCTTGGCAGCCTCAGCAAGACCCCTGGACTGATCTTGTTCAGGCGTGGCCCATGCCATGGACTGCGCCGTCTCCCTACGGCGCTCCTCCCGCGTACACCGGCAACCGGAGCCCGGGTCTTCGTCCTGTCACCGGTGCTCCCGGCCTCCTTGGTCCGCGGCCACCGCCTCATGTCTACACTGCCATGACCTCTCCATCGCCAGCCGTCCACGGATCACACCACGGCTACCTGTCGGTACCCTATGCGCCCTACGCCTACGGCCCTGCTTCACCCATGCCGTATGCGCACGCGCCTGCGCCCGCACCGCCAGCTACTCATCAACAACCAGCCTGGGATCAAGCCGCCTTCATCGCCGCCATGAACAACTTTACACTCAATAACCAAGGTATGGATTGGATCTTCGATTCCGGTGCATCTTCGCATATGTCTTCAAATATGGATATTCCGTCAGCTTGTTTTCCTTCCGCTTATTCTTCCATCACCATAGGCGACGACTCTCTTGTTCCCGTTTCTTGCACCGGTCACTCTTCCATACAAACAGATCATGCCAACTTTCAACTACGCAATATTCTTGTTGTTCCCTCTTTAATCAAAAACCTTATTTCTGTTCGCCAATTTACCATAGATAATCTTGTCATTCTAGCTTTTGATCCTTTTGGTTTATCTGTGAAGGATCTGAGAACGGGGACACTTCTCGCTCGCTACAATAGCACGGACGATCTCTATCCACTTCATGGCGAGCCTACGTCCTCTCCTCGCGCCATGCTTGCTTCAGTAGATCTGTGGCATCGTCGGCTCGGTCACCCCAATAAATCAACACTGTCCTCTCTACTACAAGAATTTTCTATTCCTAGCACTAGTGTGTCACATGATTCTTCTCTTTGTAATGCATGCCAATGCGGCAAACATGTTCGGTTACCTTTTGGAACATCATCTACTGTTAGCACTTTTCCTTTTGAGCTTTTACATTGTGATCTCTGGACCTCCCCTATTCCTAGTGTCTTTGGCTATAAGTATTATCTTTTGATTTTAGATGATTATTCTCACTACATATGGACGTTCCCTCTACGTGCTAAATCTGATGTCCATCAACTTTTTCTCACCTTTCGCACCTACGTCCAAACACACTTTGGCCTACCGATTCGCTTTATTCAATGTGACAACGGGCGCGAGTTCGACAACGTCACCAATCGCACCTTTTTCCTCTCCCATGGCATTCTTCTCCGGTTTTCTTGCCCCTATACCTCCTCTCAAAACGGGAAGGCCGAGCGCTCTCTTCGTTCCATCAACGATATCCTATGCACTTTACTCATCCAAGCATCTCTTCCTCCCCGTTTTTGGGTCGAAGCTCTGCGCACTGCAACCCTTCTCCTTAACATCCGCCCCACCAAAACATGTCCTCGCTATACACCCTTTCAATCTCTTCTTCTACCTGATCCCGACTATCTTTCTCTTCGGGTTTTCGGTTGCCTCTGCTTTCCTAACACCACATCCACCACCGCTCACAAACTAGCCCCACGATCTCTACCCTGCATTTATCTTGGCCTCTCCGATGACCACAAAGGACATCGCTGTTTCGATCCATCCTCTGGTCGCGTGCTTGTCTCTCGCCATGTCACATTCGATGAAAACACTTTTCCTTATTCTGTCACTAACACCACATCACCCAATTACCAGCAAACCACCCCCACCTCTGCCGCGACCTCTCCCTCTCCCGCGGCGAGGCCGGCAAGCCTGAGGCAGCCGGCAAGCCCGGCACCGGCACCGGCAAGCCCGACCGGCCCGGCAAGCCCGGCACCGGCAAGCCCGGCAATCCCGGCAAGCCCGGCACCGGCACCGGCAAGCCCGGCAAGCCCGGCACCGGCACCGGCAAGCCCGGCAAGCCCGGCACCGGCAAGTCCGGCAATCCCGGCAAGCCCGGCCAGCCCGGCAAGCCCGGCACCGGTCCAATCACCACTCCCACCCAACGCCGTACCCATTCCACCACCCACTAATGATCATGTCATGTGTACTCGTGGCAAACACGGTTTTCATCTCCCTTCTCGCCGTCTTAATCTCACGGCCACACCGACTATCTCCCCTCTACCCACCTCATACAAACGGGCACTTTTTGATCCCGTTTGGTTTTCTGCTATGCGGGACGAATTTGATGCTCTACAGCAAAACAACACCTGAACTTTGGTTCCCAAGCCTCCTGGTGTTAATATTGTCTCTGGCAAATGGATTTTTCGCCACAAGTTTCATGCCGATGGTTCTCTTGCCCGCTACAAAGCTCGTTGGGTTTGTCGTGGTTTTTCACAGCAGCACGGCATTGATTTTGATGAGACCTTTTCTCCTGTGGTAAAACCTAGCACCATCCGTGTTGTTCTTAGTCTTGCGGTCTCCTCTTCATGGCCCATTCATCAACTGGATGTCAAAAATGCTTTTCTCCATGGAACACTAAATGAAACTGTGTACTGCCAGCAACCCTCTGGTTTTGAAAATCCCTCCTCACCGAATCTCGTTTGTCTTCTTAACAAATCGTTGTATGGTCTCAAACAGGCTCCTCGAGCCTGGTTCCAGCGTTTTGCTAACTTTGTTCAAACCATTGGCTTTGTCCCTTCTAAATCCGACTCCTCTCTCTTCGTTTTTCATTCCTCTAATCACACCGCCTATCTCTTATTATATGTAGATGATATTATTCTAACCGCTTCTTCCGATACTTTCCTACACCAAATAATCTCTTCTCTCAATCATGAATTTTCTATGACTGATCTTGGTCCTCTACATCATTTTCTTGGTATCAATGTTTCTCGTACTCCCTCTACTCTTTTTATCTCCCAACGCCAATATGTTATAGATTTGCTCTCACGTGCCGGCATGTCTGATTGTCAACCCTGTCGAACACCTGCTGACACCGGTGCCAAATTGTCGGTTGATGGTGAACCCGTTCCTGATCCCACTTTGTATCGCAGCATTATCGGTGCCCTTCAATACGCTACTCTCACTCGTCCTGATATTTCCTACTCTGTTCAACAAGCCTGTCTTTTTATGCATGACCCTCGTGCTGCTCATCTTGCTCATATTAGACGCATACTTCGCTATCTCAAAGGCACTCTAGACCACGGCCTCCTTATTAATTCTTCCTCTCCAACAAGCCTGACAGTATATTCTGATGCAGACTGGGCAGGTTGTCCCGACACTCGACGATCCACATCCGGCTATTGTGTTTATTTGGGTGATAATGTTGTTTCTTGGTCTTCGAAAAGGCAGGATACAGTTTCCAGGTCCTCCGCTGAATCTGAGTATCGGGCTGTTGCACATGCTGTAGCCGAGGCCGTCTGGCTTCGGCAACTCCTCGTGGAGCTTCATCGACCAATCGAGCGTGCTACCATTGTTTACTGCGACAACATTTCTGCAGTCTATATGGCATCTAATCCAGTTCAGCATCGTCGCACGAAGCACATTGAGATCGACATCCACTTTGTTCCTGAGAAGGTGGCTCTTGGCGAGGTTCGGGTTCTACATGTTCCAACGAGTGCGTAATTTGCTGATATCTTCACCAAAGGGCTTCCCAATGCATCCTTCACCGACATACGCTCCAGTCTCAACATCGTCACGCCCGACGTTGACACTGCGGGGGGATATTAGAGTATATTCGGCCGGTTTAGTTTTTGGTAGTTTGAATTGTAATTTATCTCTTCTATACTTGGACTCCAAGACTTTGTACTTATATAAGCAGCCCATTGATGCATCAATCAATACACAATTATTATCAAATATCAAGGAGGATATGATGCGAAGCGAATTGAGGGGGGCGTGGGGGTGGTCAAATCACAGGTGCAAGCAATCGTGGTGAGCCGGTCCGTCTTTTTTCGTGTGGTGCTGGTCCGTCTATATATCTCTATAATACCACTTGAACAAGAATAATACTCCTACTCATCTAATCATGTCTAGATAGTGCCGATTTCAGCTCAGAGAGAGCGGAAGAAAAGATGGTGCGTACTTAATTCAGACAGGACATGCGCAACCAGAGTCTCTGTACGGCATCGTGCTTGCGAGCACCGGTGCCGGTGCCGGTGCCGGTGCGTCCGTCATCCAGGTTCGTGCCACGATCGGAGGGAATTTGTCCACGCATGTGTGGCACGCAGGTCCCATCCGGCGCGTCCCGTCCGGTGGTCACCACCCGAGGGCACACGCCTGGCATCGGCGCTAGTGCGAGCGAGGACGCGCGTGAATGAACATCTGAGAGGACGGGACGTCGCGTCCGTCGGATGCCGGGGTCGCGTGACGGAGCCCCGCTGCCGGCCACGGCGAGGAGGAGGACGGAGCACCAGAGACCATGGAGACAACGAGTCCCACGCACCCGGGTCGCGGCGTCGGCCAACCGCAGCGCGTAACGTCGCGGCGCGCGCGCAAATATGTGCGCCTCGCGCGCCCACCCACCCGGCGAGTGGCGAGGCGGCCCGTCACTTCCCTTGGCTCGTTGCCGGCCTTTCCACCGGGCAGAGCCAGCCCGAATAGTAAACGGCCTTTTCCTTTATTTGTTGGTCACATGCGTGCTAAGAGCAATTCCAACAAGTCCTGCAAAAACCTTTATGTAAAAATGGTTTTACGGGATGACCATGTAATTTGCGAAAAGTTGTCAGGCTCCTACTTTTCTCAGTTCCCGTAAAATTTCTTTTGCTTTTCCCCCAATTTCCCATTAAACGTCGTTGGGGCTGCAAGTTAGTGACACAACGCTGTAAGGTGTGGCGACAACCGCCGGAGCAGCCGGAGCGGTGAGGCGGCGCGGCGGCCCCACAACCTTGCTACGGCGGTCGGCGTGGTAAGGCAGGGCATCGGAGACAACCGTCCTAGCGGCAACGGCCGGCACGGGCAAGCGTGGCAACGAAGGGGTGGTGCGACAATACAGGACAACAGAGGGGCCGCGGCAAAGTGGCAGCGCGCAGCGGCGCAGGACGCTCATCATGAACTCTCGGACGATTTTTTTTTACCCGCCAAATTATACGGGAAGGGCTATCTTCCCATAAAGTTGCAGCTTAGTGGGTGTGTTTTTACGGGATCCCGTAAACAAATCTGGCTTTGCAGTAGCTGTTGGAGAGCTTTTCTCGCTCAACTTTTTCTTAAACGGTACCTGTTGGAGTTGCTCTAAGACGGTAAAAATGACGAAGATGACATGAACACCTCACTCTTCACGGGAACATCACTTCACGCCGGTGGGCTGGGATTACAGCTACCACACCAACCGGTACACCGATGGTTCGTTCTCACCCTTTTATCGAATAAACATTGTGTGTGGCTAGAACTCATCGAATAAGACTTAATGAGGTCTATGGCCAACTCTAATCGATCCTCTATCCGATCATAAGGGTAGATAAATTCGGTTTTCCTCCTCTGTGCAGCACCTAGCCGATCCCCTAAACCAAATGAAGGAGGATAATTTATCCTCCCGCGTCTAAATATACTTCGTCTGGAGGCGGCCGAGAATAAATTTCCTTCATGCAGAGGCTTCCATGTGGCCGGCCGGTGATACGTCTCCAACGTATACGTAATTTATGAACTATCATGCTATATTTACATCAATCTTGTATGATTTTGGTGCACTTTTATATTATGTTTACGGACTAACATATTAATCCAGTGCCGAGTGTCAGTTTCCTGTTCTTGCATGTTTATTGTTTCGCAGAAAAACCATACCAAACGAAGTCCAAACGCGATAAAAATTACGGTGATTTTTTATGAAAGTAAAGATACCGAGGAAGCTTCGTGGGGGAGCCGGAAGGTGCCTAGGGGGCCTATAAGCTCAGGGAGCGCCCCCTAGGGGCGCGCCATGCAAGCTTGTGGGGCCCTTGGGACTTCCCTTAGCGTGATTCCAACGCTGAAAAATCCTATATATATTCCAAAAATGTCGAGAAGTTACATAGAACTTTTACTCCGTCGACGCAAACCTCTGTTCCGAAGCGATCTCATTTGGAGCCCTTTTCCGGCATTACCGGAGGGGGGAATCATTCGGCAGGCCATCTTCATCATCCATGTTGCCTCCATGGTGATGCGTGAGTAGTTCATCCTCGGGGCCGAGTGTTTGTACCAGTAGCTATATGTTTGTTTAGATCTTACAATTGAATCTTTTAGTTTCTTGTTTTTCACTAGTTTGGTTTATAAAAAAAAAACTATACGAAAATGGAAAGTTACATCAAATTCTTTATCTTTATGAAGTCTTTCTTGAAAATATGGATTTTGATAATTGCTATGAAGTGTTAGAGGAAGAATTAACACTATGTTTGATGCGAGTTCCTTGAATGATAAGCATGATTGTAATGTTGTTAGTATGCTTTCTTTGAATACCCATGAAGCTAATGATATGCAAAGTCATAAGCTTGGGGATGCTATGTTTGATGAAAATGATCTTTTTAGTCCCCCTACTTTTGATGAATTTTTTTATTATGATGAAAATATTCCTCCAATTTATGATGATTACAATGATGAAAATGGGTTTGGAAGAGTGTAAACTCAATGTAGTAATGATCCCACTATTTTGGAGGGTGTTGAATTTTATAGTAATAATGATAAAAGTGGATTTGGAATGGTCATGACTTTGTTTAATGTTGAATCCACTATTTTGGAAGATGTTTTAATTGATTATGACAACATAGTTGCTATATATGATAATTATGGTGATGAAATTTATGCTATAGAGTGTAATGCTAACCATGAAAATTGTCATCACGATTTTAATGTTAAATTGGGTCATATCAATCAAGTAACACATGATAGTTATTTAATTAAATTTTCTCCCACTATTATTAATGAGAAGAAATTTGCTTATGTGGAGAGTAATAAATTATTTATGCACATGGATCATGAAAAGAACGCTTTATGTGATAGTTATATTGTTGAATTTATTCATGATGCTATCGAAAATTATTATGAAATGGGAAGATATGCTTATATATATTTCAACAACATTAACTTTATTCTCTTTATGTTGAAAGTTTTGAAGTTGCACTTGTTTTGCCTTTCTATGGTAGTTGATTCTTACTTCAATAAATTCTTTACTTATAATATTCATATGCATATGAAATGGGTTAGGCTTAAATGTGTTTTCCATATGCTTCATGATGCTCTCTCTATGTTTGAGTTCTTTCTTTAATGTGAGCATCATTAGAATCAACATGCCTAGCTAAAAGGCATTGAAGAAAAACGCTTGTTGGGAGGCAACCCAATATTTTCCTTTTCTATTTTTGTGTGTTTTATATGATTAGTGCTAATGTAGTAATCATATTTTGTATTTTTTCCTATAAACAAAGTGACAAATTAAACCTTTAAGGTGATATGGATGCTTGTTTATTTGGTTCTGAGCAAAAAAAGGAAATTTTGCGTCTAGTATATGGATTATCATTCTGT
This sequence comes from Elymus sibiricus, assembly GCA_039707655.1. Taxonomy (NCBI): domain Eukaryota; kingdom Viridiplantae; phylum Streptophyta; class Magnoliopsida; order Poales; family Poaceae; genus Elymus; species Elymus sibiricus. The sequence continues at coordinate 311,484,054 of CM077671.1, forward strand.
ACTGGAACATGATCAATTGCTGAAGTTTTTACACAGTACTGCTATGCAAATTGTATATGTTTCCTTATTTTTTTTAGATTTCTTGGAGTTACAGTAGTATGTTCAAAAACTAGATCTTTACAGACTATTCTGTTTTTGACAGATTCTATTTTCTTTTTTGTACTTTGCTTGTTTTGTAGTTTCCGTAACTTATATTGAGTGATATAAATTATGAAAATGATAGAATATAGTAGACTTATTTGAGAATAATTATGAATCTTATCTTGAAAGTACCCAAGTGAATGATTTATTTTTAGTATCCTAACCTATCTAACGAGTTTTGTTAAGTTTTGTATGAATGAATTTTTCAAGTTTTGGGGTGAGAAATCGATACGAGGAGAATAAGGACGGCAAGACCCTAAGCTTGGGGATGCCCAAGGCACCCCAAGATAATATTCAAGGAAAACTCAAGCATCTAAGTTCGGGGATGCACCAGAAGGCATCCACTGTTGGGAAACGTAGTAGAAAACAAAAAAATTGCCCTATGATCAACTAGGAACACTATGAAGATACAATAATGGTTAATATTAAGATCGTTATTGTCACCGAGTTGCAGCGGAAGAAGAGCGTGACGATGTAGATCATACTTGGAGTCCCTCGAACCGTAGATGAACGATCCCGCGAACCGTGATGAGGACATGGATACCTTGGATATGATCACAAATATTGCATATGCGTATTTATTTGAGGTGATTTCTGATAGAAGTTATGCAATAATTTATTTATGCTATACAAACAAAAGTACTTCACCTCTTTTTGTTTCATGCCTAATTGCAGAACTACCGGACACTTGTACAATCCACATATGAAGATAAGGGGAAAAGAGACGTTTAGGTGTTGTTCAAGAAGTTCTCTCACGTCACCTTTATCCGAGGAGAAGATAGAGTCCAAGTCTCTCATGTTCTGGACTCGGATTCGGACTGCACAGACATACATGACTCAAAACGCAAAGAACTTTTGCATCCGGACTCCAAATTGGGATACTCTTTTTTTGGAAAGTTTATTTCGTGCACTTTCCAACCCAATTGGATTGACCTTCAAGTTCGTCCGGAGCATGGAGATATTGACGAAACAATATGACGTTGCAGTAGAATCCGAGTCAAACTACAAGTCCAAAGGTGTTGCATCACCTCCACTTGGATCCATGGGCCTTGTACGACCTAAGGTCAGTTTTATTAGGCTGCCTTGAGACGTCCTTCCACCTCCTTGGCCGCCACCCCTTGTGTCGGGGATATAGCCCCGCGATATAACCCGCCCTATTGGGCCGGGTTAATATGTTGACGGCTCTACAGTCAAGTTTAAGATGGGTCGTGTCATGAAGACAAGACAGACAAGGCGGTGGCTGACTAAGTCGTCGGGTGGCCCAACACCTGAAGACAGCGGCTCAAGGCCCACAAGGCGGAAGGCGCCGGCTGGTTTCCTTGCTTAAGGAGCAAGGCGAGTTAGAGGCATTATAGGTTACGAGTCATGATATGACCCGGACTTTATTGTAAACCCTAGGGTCTTGACCTATATATAAAGGCAAGCCCCTAGGACCGAAAGACTCAAGTTACAATCTCTTGATAGCTAGGTTAGCAATTCCGCACCCTTGTAATCGAGATCTATCCATCAATACACACAAAGCAGGACATAGGCTTTTACCTCCATCGGAGGGGCTGAACCTGGGTAAAGCCGACTCTCTTTCCCGTTTAACCCCTTTGAGTCGCCACCTAGCGGCGATGGCCTCACACCTAAGTCCTTGCACTAGGACATCTGCCGTGACAAAACCACGACAGTTAGCGCCACCGTGGGCTCTTGCCCGGTGGAGTTGAGTTCTCAAAGGGAGCCCTTCCAGGGTTCGGGAGCTATGCGGTTGGTCGTATGACTAAGAGTTGCCGTGGCAAGATCTACATCGACGACTCTGTTTGGGGCCTCGAAGCGGACTCGATCGAGTACGGCTACCGGGTCCCCTTTGGCAAGATCCATGTCTTCATCGGCAAGATCGGCACGTCGGTGCCCGAGCCGGACATTTGCACCAACATCATCGAGCCGGCTCGGCGCGCCCAATCTGGCCGGCGTCAAGCCGACCAAATTCACGACGTTGTCGGGCCCTCTCGGCAGGTCAGTCCCTTGGACGAACCGGCCGTTAAGGGAGCAATCGTCATCAGTTCGGATGCCAAGCTTGGGGGCTCGTTTGGAGCAGAGGCCCCCGAAGAACTTCACGTTTCTCCCCTATAGGCCTCAATCCGCGCTACAGTAAACACGGTGGCGCAAGCATCGCTCGCGTTTGGAGCATCAAGCGGCTTTGAGAGGGCGCACGACGACTCAGGAATGGAGTTTCAACAGCATGATAGTCAAGGTACTTTCCAGAAAAACCTGAAGTAGCTAAACTGTGGTCAATACCATGTGTTCACCACCAATACTTGCAAGCGGGACAACAAGGTCAAGAGTAGGGCCGTCAACATGGCTGAGCCGGTGGTCCCCAGGTACCTCAACTGGTCCGAACACGCAATTACCTGGAGCAGGGAGGATCATCCCCCACGGGTTGACAATCCGGGCGGCTTAGCTTTGGTGCTGGCGCCTCAAGTTGGCGGGTATACCCTGTCCAAGGTCCTTATGAATGGAGGCAGCAACATAAACATATTATATTACGAAACCTTTCGCCGAATGAATCTGTCGGAGAGCAAGTTGCTTCCTTCAACGACAATTTTTCATGGAATCGTCGCTGGAAAGTCTGCTTATCCAATCGGGCGGATTAAGCTCGATGTGGCCTTCGGAGATGAGTTCAACTACAGATGCGAGCCTTTGATGTTCGATGTTTTCAAAATAAAGAGCCCTTATCATGCTCTCTTCGGACGGCCGGCTTACACTCGTTTCATGGCCCGCCCGTGCTACGTCTATCTCAAACTCAAGATGCCGGGACTCAAAGGCACCATAACCGTGGACGGGAGCCGGAAGATAGCTCAGGAATGCGAGGAAGGAGATGCGGCCTATGCCGGGTCAGCTTGTGCGGCAGAGGAATTGAAGTTCTACATAGACAATGTTGATCCGGCCGATATGAGCCCGCTCAAAAAACCCAATACTGAGTCGGAACCTCCGCTCAAATTTAAACCGGCCGAGGATACAAAACAAATCGACTTCAGGCCGGGTGACTCATCCAAGCAGTTCACTATTGGGACTAGCTTAGACCCCAAATAGGAAAGCGCGCTCATCAAGTTCATCCATGAGAATCGGGACATCTTTGTATGGAAGCCATCTGACATGCCTGGAGTCCCAAGGGAACTTGCTGAGCACCACCTTAATGTGGATCCCAAGATGAAACCAGTGCGCCAATACCTCCGTCGTTTTAATGAGGAGAGACGCAAGGCCATTGGAGAAGAAGTGGCCTGGCTCCTAGCTGCCGGGTTTATCGTGGAAGTCTTTCACCCTGAGTGGTTGGCTAACCCGGTGCTTGTTCTGAAAAAGAACGGCACTTGGCGCATGTGTGTCACCTACACAGATCTCAACAAAGCTTGTCATAAGGATCCTTTTGCCCTCCCGCGTATTGATCAGATCATAGATTCTACGGCGGGTTGTGAGCGTTTATGCTTCTTGGATGCGTACTCTGGGTATCATCAGATCAAGATGGCTGTTGAGGACCAAGAGAAGACAGCTTTCATTACTCCCTTTGGGGCTTTCTGCTATGTGTCCATGCCTTTTGGGCTCAATAGCGCCGGGGCGACTTACCAGTGCTGTGTCCAGAACTGCCTTAAGCCATAGATTGGGCGCAACGTTCACGCCTACGTTGATGACATCGTGGTGAAATCTCAGAAGAAAGAGACGCTCTTGGATGACATCAAGGAAACCTTTGACAACCTTTGAGTATACCAGATGAAACTTAACCCGGCAAAGTGTGTCTTTGGCGTCCCTGCAGGCAAGCTACTGGGGTTCCTGGTCTCTGAGCGGGGCATCGAGGCCAACCCGGACAAGATCAAGGCGGTGACTTCACTGTCTGAGCCGGCAAACGTAAACCAATTTCAGCATCTTGCCGGTCGCATTGCGGCCTTAAGCCGGTTTATAAGCCGCCAGGGAGAAAAGGCGATTCCTTTCTACCAGTTGTTGAAGAAGTCGGGCGACTTTAAGTGGACGGATGCTGCTAATAAAGCCGTTGAAGCGCTCAAGCAACAGCTTGTTAATCCGCCCATCTTGGCTGCTCCCCGCGGAGAAAGAGCCTATGCTCCTGTATATTGCTGCCAACTCCAAAGTGGTAAGCGTTGCAGTTGTGGTCGAGCGGAAAGAGGAAGGAAATGAATATTCGGTTCAGCATCCGGTCTATTTTGTCAGCGAAGTTTTAACTCTATCCAAGCAACGGTATCCACATTGGCAGAAGTTGGTCTTCGGGATCTTCATGGCAAGCCAGAAATTGAAACATTATTTTCAGGAACACCCGATCATCGTGGTCAGTTCGGCGCCTCTCGGTGACATCATACAAAACCGGGAGGCCACGGGTAGGATTGCCAAGTGGGCCATTGAGCTTGGCGACCACCATTTGAAATACATGCCCCGAACCGCTATCAAGTCCCAGGCGCTGGTGGATTTCATCAACGATTGGACAGAGATACAGATTCCGGAAGATACGCCAGATAACACGTACTGGATTATACATTTTGACGGGTCTAGACAACTGGAGGGCTCGGGGGCTGGAGTCATATTATCTTCTCCGAAAGGTGACAAACTTTGTTATGTCCTACGGCTTATGTTCCCGTGTACTAAAAACGCAGCTAAGTATGAAGCCCTCTTACATGGGCTTAGAATAGCAAAGGAGATGAATCTTAGCCGGGTCAGATGCCTGGGCGACTCAGATTTAGTGGCTCAGCAAGTTTCAGGGACTTGGGATTCTAAAGACCCCCTTATGGCGGCTTATCGACGGGCAGTCTCTGATGTGGCGGGTCATTTCCAAGGTTATCAAGTCGATCATATAGATCGCCGGCTTAATGAGGCGGCTGATGCCTTGTCTAGACTTGGCTCAAAGAGAAAGCCGGTGCCGCCCAACGTCTTTTTAGACGTTCTTCACAGTCCATCGGTAACAATACCGTCTGAGGACATAGCTGTTCCTGACCCGGAGGCACACTTGGTGGCGGCTCTACACGCTACCCCTGATTGGACTGTGTCGTTTTGTCTTACCTGACTCGAGGGGAACTCCCAGAGGAAGAAGTCGTTGCTCGGCAAATCATCCGGTGGTCAAAGTCAATGACAATCGTCAATGGCGAGTTACATCGTCGAAGAAACACTGGCGTGTTTCAACGGTGTGTTTCCCCTGAGGAAGGCCAGGAAATACTTAATGAGATTCATTCCGGCGATTGCGAACATCATGCCGGCTCGCAATCACTGGTGGCCAAAGCTTTCCGGCATGGTTTTTATTGGCTGACGGCTCATGCTGACGCCGAGGAGATTGTGCGCAAGTGCGAAGGGTGCCAAAAGTTTGGTCGACAGGCTCATGTACCGGCTCAGGAGTTGCACATGATCCCAATTACCTGGCAGTTTGCGGTCTGGGGGCTAGACATGGTTGGTCTGTTTAAGCCGTCTTCTGACAAGAAAACCCACTTATTAGTGGCGGTTGATAAGTTCACTAAGTGGGTCGAAGCAGAGCCGGTCAGCAATTGTGATGCAGAAACTGCGGTCAAAATTTTGAAGTAGTTGATTTTCCGTTTTGGCTACCCTCACAGCATCATTACTGATAATGATACCAATCTGTCCGAGGGAGCCATGGAACAATTCTGCCAACGAGAGCACATCCGGCTCGACTTAGCAGCAGTTGCGCATCCACAGTCCAATGGGCAAGCTGAAAGAGCCAACCAGGAGATCCTGAGAGGAATCAAACCCTGGCTCATGGTTCCCCTTGAACGCACGCCGAGTTGTTGGGTTGAAGAACTCCCTTCAGTACTTTGGATTATTCGAACAACGCCAAATAGATCCACTGGATACACTCCTTTTTTCCTGGTTTACGGAGCCGAGGCGGTTCTGCCAAGTGATATTCATCATGACTCGCCTCGGGTTACTGCCTATGTTGAGGCGGACAATGAGCTAGCACGCCAAGATTCCCTGGACGCCCTGGAAGAAGAGTGTGACTTAGCAGCAGCCAGATCTGCCATATATCAGCAAGACCTATGTCATTATCACAGCCGTAGAGTCCGAAGCCGCACTTTTCAAGAAGGCGACTTAGTGCTCCGTCTGATTCAAGATCAAACAGGGATGCACAAGCTCTCCCCGCCTTGGGAGGGTCCTTTCATCATCAGTCGAAACCTCAATAATGGTTCATATTACCTGGTCGACTTACGAGAAGGATCATACACTTCTGAGGAGGAGATGAACCGGCCCTGGAATATCGCACACCTACGGCCTTATTACACTTAGGGGCCACCGTCTCACTTTTTTGTAATCCTCCCCTCTGCAAAATTTTGTATATACTTCTTTATGTTCAAATATAATAAAGCCGGCACCCCCGAAACTCGGGGTCTCTGTCGTTTCAGCCTATAAATTGAGCATGAGTCTTTATTGTTTGAAACATAGGTCACTTGGGGGCTTCCAACTCATCGAGTTTAGCTTTCTCACCCTCTTGACCCGGCAAAACAAACGCCATTAAATATGGATAAACCTGCTTGTATGCTTGATGCGACTCCGATGACCCATGTACTCTTGAAAAGTTAATCCTTTTGGACCCTGAACTTTTTAAGGTTAAAACATTGGCTTGAGTCATGTGAGAGCCGACATACAGAAATCTAGGATAAACCATGGGTTATCATACCCACTTCATTGAAGCAAGACTGGCGCCTCGAAAGCCAGTCTCCATTTTCCGAGTCTCACTGAGCCGGCCTATTAAAAAATTATTTATTTATACTCATTATTTTCAGGTACAATTTTATCCTTATTACCGGCTTATATTTAAATGACCGGGTTACATAACTAAGTTCATATTATGACCAGTTTCCAGATTATCCATCTTCAATATCATTGAAGGAGAATTCGATAGACTTGAGTCTCGAACACCAAGTTATTTTGCCGGCTTATTCCTGACCTGCCTTATAGATGAGATAAGACTCATTGAGCACGAAGCAAGAAAAGTGCAAGAACAGGTAATAAGAGTAGCATAAAAATATTAACAGAAGCTCAACAGATTGGAGTTCAGCACCAACAAAGGCGCCAACATGCACGATGGCACGACAGAGCAATTCTGGGGTTTTGAAAACACTACCCCTATTACAGGCTCACGATGGAGGCCATACAATTCTTCAAAGTTTTTCCTTACACAAGGGGGCTCGCTCTGTAGGGGCGATTCATCCAGCTTCCGAGATGTCTTCATGCTCTATCATTAGCCGCCTCTGGATCTGACTCCGCTGGCTTATCATCATCAACCTGCTGGCCCCTCTGTTGCCATCGAATTGAGATCAAAGATTCAAAATTTGTTGTTCCTTCAACAAGAGCTGACACATCAACGTCAGGAGCAAAAGTTGTCTTACGTCGAGGAGGCACCAGGTCAGATGACTCGTCCTTGGGCGCGTTAACACGCTCGTTGTCGGTGGTGTATGCAGGATGATATTTTGAGAGATCCATCTCCTCGGCTATTAAAGACGCCAGTGGCCGAGTCTCCGTGATGAACTTTGCATAATCTGAATGAGTGAATGCAGAGCCGTCGAGTTTAAACTCCAGGAAGCCGCCTTTTAGGAGCTCCATGTCCAATTCTGGCAGATATGCTTTTGCTCGAGAAAGTGCCATGTTTGCCCCTGCTCGAGCCGCCGATTTCCGGGTTTCAGTCACCCATTGTGGCATGGTAGAGAGTTGCTTTAACATGTCCTTGATATTCCTTGGCGGGTGTTTCAGATTTTTCACTGCCATGATGGAATAAACAGAGCCTGTGAACAGCTGCTCTACGTATGTGAAAATAGCTTTCAACTTCACAATTGGCAGCTCTACAAGGTTATGATCTTTTCGCCCTGCAAACAAAAAAGAACGAAGGTACAGTAAGCCGCCGCACAGTCATAAGCCGGTACATTGGCAAAAGAGGGATGGAACACATACCAAAGATTGCTGTCAACATCTCGTTGATCTGTTTCACAAGAGTGGCATATCTTTCTTTCAAGGGGTCAAATTTCTTTTCAGCTTTTTCCGCACGATTTGTGAGGATGGTCTTTTCCGCCTCAAACAACTTGATGGCCTATTCAAGACGTTCATTCGCCTGACGTGCAGAATCTACAAAATGAGCCGCCATGGACTCAGCTTCAGACTTCAATTTTCTTTCTTCTTTGAGCCATTTCTGCAGTTTCACAGCAACCGACTCAGCATCCTCAACATATCCCTGATAGATGAACAAGAAGAATCAGCAAATATTTCTACAGATAATTTCATGCCGCCATAGGACGGCTTTCTTCTTTATCAAGTCCCAAGAAGATTGCAAGCAATATCCTTGACACTTGGGGGCTAATGCATATCAGTTCTTTCGAAACTAAGATATGGAGAAGACTCGACTCATCTCAAGAAGATGAGCCGGCCCTTGGGGGCTACATGTCGAATTTCTTCAATCTTCAAGACCCGACTCATCTCAAGAAGATGAGTTGGCCCTTGGGGGGCTACAGGTCGAATTTCTTCAATCTTCAAGACCCGACTCATCTCAAGAAGATGAGCCGGCCCTTGGGGGCTACAGGTCGAATTTCTTCAATTTTTAAGACCCGACTCATCTTAAGAAGATGAGTCGTCCCTTGGGGGCTACACTGTTACATGCCTTAGCTATTTTATGAAACCAGCTTATCATAACAAGCTGGATTTTGGAAGCTAATGATAGTATACAAGATAATGGTAAAATGAGAGGATTACCTCATATTTCTCCTTCATAGCATTTATCATGCTCTCTTCAATTTCCCAGCTCTCAGATAGTCGGGTCAAGTATTGCTGGTACAAATCTTCAATACCAGGCGCAGACAGTTCCAGAAATCCCATCTTGGCTTTCCCTTTGTCCAAATTCACTGGTTCATCCTTGCTCACGATTTTAGCCAAGGAGGTGGAAACAGTTGGGGACTGGAAATTCTCTTTAACAAATACAACATATGAAGTGTTGTGGTCAACTGACGGCATGAATTCATCTGTATGGGACGAATTGGGCGGAAGGATGGATGACTCACTCTCAAGAGGAACATCCATAAAAACCGGCTCATTTGGTTCGGATGTCTCAGTGGCAGCTGCCAGCTCCACCCTCATATCAGGCTCCTTTTCAATAGAAGGGCCAACCATCGAAGCTGTTTTTCCTAATGAAGGGATTGGCGCCTCTTGGCCTGCTGTCCCAGAGGACGACCCGCCAGCCCATTTGGACACAACAGCTTTGGCCCTATGGATTGTCAGTAAAACAAAAAGTTATGACAAGTTGGGATTAAACAATGAAAGACATAAGGCAACACTGCAAAGATAGAAGCTTACCCACGATTAACATTAAAAGGGGGAAGCTGTGACGCACCTGAGTCGCCCGATGACGGAGGAGAGGCCTGATAAAGGGAATTTGAAGGGCTGAGAGGTTGTTTAAACAAACCGGCTCTAGGACGAGTGTCGATTGGACTATGGGGCACCTCGAGGCGTGGTTTACGAGCCGACGGCGCGTGAGACAAACTAGGCTCTACGTCGTCCATATCATCCCGCGTCTTGCGTTTTGATGAGCCGGCAAACTGTGCTTTCTTCAAAAGAAAATCGGGAGCCAAATGAGCTTCTGGGTGTGACAATTTAACTTTCCGGACGGGTTGTCTTGGTTTGCGGGGAACAAACATTTCCGAAGAACTGGGGGAGATTGGAGTTATCTCAGTTTCGCCGGCTTGGCTGAATTCTGAGTCACCCTGATAAGAAGGCGAGTCAGCAAGCTCATTAAACAGGCAACCGAGAGAGTCGAGCTCTACCTCAGATTCCTCCTCTGAGGACGACACAATGGCCGGGGTATTTTTTTCTACCCGTCAAAGGAACAAAAGCTTGAGGTGCAACTTTCCAAAAAATAGAATCTGCCTACAAATACATGAAGTATATGGTAAATAATGGCGAGTCAAAGGTAACATCGACAGAAGACAATGAAAATGATCAATACCTGAGGTGGCGGGTTGAGAAGATAGAATGGACCCAAGCCGGTGATGATGCATTGCTCTTTTGAGTTGGAGAAGAACCTTTTGGTCTCTTTGGTATTAGTGTCGTCAAAAAGATTTTCACGAGAAAAGCACTGAGGATCGTTTGAGGCACCTGAATAATCACACATCGAGCCGTCCCTCAGGCTAACAGGTTGGATTCACCATTTTAACCAGCAACGAACTAGATCTATCCCGGTCAGGCCATGTGCAGTCAGAGCTCTTAGTTTTGCATGAAGAGGTGCTAATGGAGCCCTCTCTTCGTCTGTTGGCCAACCCGGAAATTCCACCTTGCCACTAAGTCTTTCCAATCTAAAACCCGGCAGGGGATTTTCTCCTTCAGGTGCAGTATTTTTTACAATAGAACCAGGTTTTGTTCCACCCCTTCGGGTGACTCGCCAGTTTTGATTCTAGGAAGGCGCTGGTCTTTCTTTTCTGAATAGAAACGCCACCGAGCTCACAAGCAGCCCCATTCTTCACCTCAGTTTGGCGGTTAAGGTAAAAGAATTCCCTAAAAAGGGTTACGGATGGCTTGACCTGAAGGTACACTTCACATAGCACTTGAAACTGACAGATATTGGTCATGGAATTTGGGCCAATATCTTGAGGCCTGAGCTTGAAGAAATGCAAGAGGTCCCTAAAGAACTTTGAGCCAGGATGATGGAAACCTCTGTGCAAATGATCAGTAAAGACCACAACCTACCCTAGCCGTGGTTGTGGGAACATCTCTTCTTCGGGAGCCCGCCATTCTTTGATCTTTCGAGCCGGCAAGAAACCTTGGTCCACAAGGTTATCCAAGGTAAGCCTGGACTCTCTGGTCTTGGCCTTGTTGCAAACTTTGGAGTTGTTTGGAGCCATGGCGGGTTATGCAACGACTACAAGAGTAACAAGGAAAATAAGCCTGGGTGAATTATAAGTCGCCCATATTATGGTGCTACTATGAGTCGGCAAAATCAAAAAGAGCCGAAGGGACATTTCCGCAAACACTTAGCAAAGATGTTGGGTCACAAACAAGTTTCTATGAAAGTATCCCTTACGGACAGATCTGATTAGATGAGGAAAAATAACAAGATATATGTTCTAGCTGACGGAAAGACTGAAACTACGACATTCAAAGGATAACCCCGGCTGCCTCATTTTAGATCTGCTTATGAGGAAAATAAAGCGGATATCATACTAGAACTACACGGCAATGAGTGGATAGCACGTGGATCAACAAAATATGTCTCAGATGAACACGATGAACACGACAAGAACACCGAAAATATTGAACCCTAAATGGAGGGGATTCATACCAGATTGCGTTGAAGCGGAGACGAAGATGATCACGTTCGCTCCGGCGGTCGCAAGAAGGTTCGATGACGTCGGCAATGGAGTCAGGGACCTCAGAGTCACTTTGGGAGCTCTGGCAGTGCTCGGACGGCGGAGGAGCAAGAGGAAGAAGACGATAGGAAAGTTACCATGGAGCTCAGTGGACTTATTTATAAAGAGGGAAAATGAAACGGCACCGAGAAAGACAAAACGGCCGCGGTAAATCTATGGCTAGGAGCGCGCCTCGATTTTCGCGTCTGCCTAGATTTGGCGCAGTCTTCGAAGGGATGCGTTATGATGACTTTGGAGGACAACGGTTAGCAAGGATGACGTCATTAACAGACAGACACCGGAGAAATGATAAGTCTGGAAGCGCTACAAGCCGGTGTTGTGAGATCCCTGAAAGACACAGGTCCAATAATGAGCCGCCAATGAAGAGAAGAAATTGACATGAATGGATTCAAATCAATCTGGGGCCTAATGTCGGGGATATAGCCCCGCGATATAACCCGCCCTATTGGGCCGGGTTAATATGTTGATGGCTCTATAGTCAAGTTTAAGATGGGCCGTGTCATGAAGACAAGACAGACAAGGCGGTGGCTGACTAAGTCGCCAGGCGGCCCAACACCTGAAGACGGCGGCTCAAGGCCCACAAGACGGAAGGCGCCAGCCGGTTTCCTTTCTTAAGGAGCAAGGTGAGTTAGAGGCATTATAGGTTACGAGTCACGATATGACCCGGACTTTATTGTAAACCCTAGGGTCTTGACCTGTATATAAAGGCAAGCCCCTAGGACCAAAAGACTCAAGTTACAATCTCTCGATAGCTAGGTTAGCGATTCCGCACCCTTGTAATTGAGATCTATCCATCAATACACACAAAGCAGGATGTAGGCATTTACCTTCATCGGAGGGGCCGAACCTGGGTAAACTCGACTCTCTTTCCCGTTTAACCCCTTTGAGTCGCCACCTAGCAGCGATGGCCTCACACCTAAGTCCTTGCACTAGGACATCTGCCGTGACAAAACCACGACACCTTGCTACTATATAAGTAGATCAATCTAGTAGTTTTTTTCCTTGGGTTTTGTTTAGTTAAAAGTTAGTCATTGCAACTTCGTGTACTTCGCTTGTGTTCAACGACCAGACCAAAAGCACTTTCGGAACCCCATCTTTATCAATACTTCATCTATATTTGCAATATTCAAATTGCTTTTATCATATTCTTGCTTATTCTTTGATTGAGTGTAGAAATAAACCTTCGTGGTCAGGTTGATCGTGCTCCAGCGTGGTCAAAAACCTCCCGGAGTTGGTTTAGCAATTGCTAAGGCACAACTCGTGCACGTTTGTAGTCGTATCGTCAAAGTCGTCTCCACCAAATCGAGACTTATCATCTCATCGAAAGAGCGGGGCCCTCGCCTCTATCAAGTGGTGTCCATTTTGAGGTTGCTCGGTGAGAATTTCCAGTTATCCCTAGATTAGATTTATTTTTCTTACCTATTGTCCAAGAAAAAGCCACAGAAAAAAGTTAGATCTATTCATTCTTTGTCCAAGCCAGTCTAAGACTTTGTAATTTTCCTTTTAGTACTTGCATAGTTGAATTATCGGTTGCATCGTCGTGTCGAGTTGCTGGTCTTAGTGTCTAGTTCCTTTAGAGTTTTGAGTTCTTTTTCACATTAGTCACTCCACCGCTACATCATCATCCCTTCCGCTATCACCTACCACTATCCGTCAATTTCCACCCCGTGCTTCCCATCATTCATTGCCATTATCATACTTGAGGTCGTTTGCATCAACGTTTGATCCAATCTGCATCTTATCTGGTTTGTTTTGGAAAGAAGATGAAAAATGAGAGAGAAAAAGAGAGAGATAAAAAAGTAAAAAAGCGAGAGAAAAATAGGGAGAAGAAAAAAATTTAAAAAATGTAAGAGAAAAAAAAGAGAAGAGAAGAAAAAAATCGGATCTATCTAGACTCAATCTCGTATCTGAATTCGGATTGGAATCTGTTTTGCGCGGTGTTCGGTAAAATAGGCATATCTTCCTCATACGAAATCCGTTTTGGCTCCACGAGTACTCAAATTCAAACTATCGACGAGGGGCATCTGAATAGTTCATCAAGCTTGTTCATTATCGTCACTTCTAAATCGGCTTCTAAATAGGACTTTTTGCCCTCCGAAGTTTGTGAACACAATTTGTCATTATTTTTCAAGTTCGTTCCCGAATTGTTTGACTCCTCATACTATCTCAGAATTGAGTGATTCTTTTTTGCATTGGAAAGCTTGAGTCAGTAGAATTCTTGAGAAAAAATATCAAAAAAATTACATAATTTTCGAGAGGAAAGTTGTAAAGAGAGTTTGGTATATCCTGCTTGGCGGTTATTTATCATCATTGTCTTTACTACCATTGTGATCTTAACTTATATCTTGTTGTCCAGAGCTAATTCATATCATCCATTGCTGCTATTTGTCCTACGCTGTAACTCCATTAGTGTTCTATTCTCGCGTCTCTAGTACGGTCTAGCCTAGGACCATTACAGTACCGTCGTTGAGCGTTCATTCAACATTGCATCTCTGAATTAATTATTGCTAATATTTTGCTACCATATATTAAAGCCTTCCAAGCTCCACATATGTCTATACCGTGTATACATACGTTCACCTGGTAATCGCTTTACTTAATCTTCGGAGTTATCGACACCGCTGGTTGCCGATCACCACCTGCTGCATGGTAAGAATTTGTAAGACATTGATATTTTCTATACTATGTGCATTCTACCACCACATCCTAGTAGTTCATAGGAACATCATTCTTGGAATTTTTTTCTTGTTTTCTACTAATTATGGCAGGTTCCAGAGTTGTTAGTTCTTTGGCTTCATCGATCATGGGAGACATGCCACCACCTAAGAAAATACCACAAGTGTCACGAGAGGTGCAAAGAGATCCGAATGCACATGATCAATTTAATGTTTCTATACCACCATTTAATGTCTGTTTTAGGCCTGCTTTATATATTGACTGGGATTTGAAATAAATGATATATTTGCATCCCATAATTTTGCTGAGCATAAAAAAGTTAAGGTCGCCGTTAGGTCATTCACTGGTTATATATGCTTCAGTTTAGTGGAGCGAACATTGTCGGCTACACCCTGATTATATACCTACTAGGGATGATTTGAAACTTGCCATGAGTCACACTTTCGTCCCTGCTTATTATACTCATGACATGATTAAAAAGTTACAACATTTAAAAGAAGGTAATGACCCTGTAACGAAATATTATGATGATTTACAAACGACCTTGTTGCACTCCTTTTTAGAAGAAAGTGAAGAAGATTTTATCAATAGATTTTGGGGAGGATTAAATCGTGATATTCAGGAGATACTAATTCATGAAGAGTTTTATCCTATGGACTGTTTGTTTCGTCTTGCTTGCAAAGCTGAACATGAAATAAAGACATGTTGCCCACAACGAGAACAAGCGTAAGGTCCACATTGCAAGAGTTGATATGGTTGTTCCTTCGACTACTAGACGTACTATGACAACCACATCAATTGTTGTGAGGACTACATCACCTCCACCATGTGACACGTCACCATCAAGGGTGCCTACATCAACTAAGTTGATCATAAGAGGCAATGACGAAGGTACTGATCTTCCATCTCCACATGAGTATCATGAATGCCTTGTCAATTTAAATGTACCCCGTGATGAGCTACCCATTACTTTGATCACGCCGCCTATTTTAGAAGACTATGTTGATGACTTGACTTTGCCATATGATCAACCAACTTCAATGTCAACAATTTTGATTGCACCCATTGAATTAATTGTTGATGCGAAGGAACCATGTGAATTAGTGAATAAATCAGATTTGGGTCAAATATGTTTGAAAATAATCGCGCCAATGTTTAATCATTTTGATATGACCTCTAATATTGGTGATGATTCTGTGTCAAATGACTTGTTGCATGTTTGCTTATTTAAGCATGTTGTAGTATGTAAATTTCAAGAAATTAAAGTTTATTTACCAATGTTGTGATGGTTTAATGATGAACATTGTCAATCTTTTGATATGAATAATGGCTTCACTTATATGTGCAAACCGAGTTGCAATATTTTCATGCCTTCTACTTCTTGTGATATTATTTTGACTTTATATTTCATAACATATGAAAGTTACTCATGTATACATGTGTCATATGTGCAAAAACCAATGGAAGTAAAAGATGGATGACATATACATATACAACATGTACATCTTATCTTTTTTTGTTAGCCGCATTTCAGATTAAGCAACGCCGAGGACGGCTTTGTTTTCAAGAAGGGGAGGATGATGAGGACATGGCTACCTTGGATATGATCACAAATATTGCATATGCGTATTTATTTGAGGTGATTTCTGATAAAAGTTAGCAATGATTTATTTATGCTACATAGAACAAAAGCACTTCACCTCTTTTTGTTTCATGCCTAATTGCAGAACTACTGGACACTTGTATAATCCACATATGAAGATAATGGAAAAGGAGACGTTTAGGTGCTATTCAAGAAGTTCTCTCAAGTCACTTTTAGCCCAAGAAAAGATAGAGTCCAAGTCTCTCACGTTCTTGACTCAGATTCGGATTGCACAGACATACCTGACTCAAAACACCAAGAACTTTTTCATTCGGACTCTGAATTGGGTGATTCTTTTTTGTTAGAAAGTTTATTTCGTGCACTTTCCAACCCAATTGGATTCACCTTCAAATTCGTCCGGAGCGTGGAGATATTGATGAAACAATCTGACGTTGCAGCAGAATCCGAGTCAAATGACAAGTCCAAAGGTGTTGCATCACCTCCGCTTGGGCCCATGGGCCTTGTACGACCTAGGTTTAGTTTTAGGCTCCCTTAGGACGTCCTCCCACCTCCTTGGTCGCCACCCCTTGCTCCTATATAAGTAGATCAATCTAGTATCTTTTTCCTTTGGTTTTGTTTAGTTAAAAGTTAGCCATTGCAACTTCGTGTACTTCGTTTGTGTACAACGACGAGATCAAGAGCACTTTTGGAACCCCATCTTTATCAATATTTCAACTATATTTGCAATATTCAAATTGTTTTTATCATATTCTTGAATGTTCTTCGATTGCGTCCAGGAATAGACCTTCTTGGTCAGGGGTATCGTGCTCGGCGTGGTTAATAACCTCTCGGAGTTGGTTTAGTGATTGCTAAGGCACAACGTGGTGCATGTTTGTAGTCGGATCGTCAAAGTCGTCTCCACCAAATCGATAGTTATCATCTCATCGAAAGATCGGGACCCATGTCTATATCAAACCGCCCATGAACGATCCCTTGAACTCAAGACTGAAAACACGACCTCTCTACTTGGTAGCAAGCGTGCAGTCTTCATGATCCGGTAGCGCTTGATGTCTACTACACAACTTTATTCTTGTAGACTCTGTTGGGCCTCCAAGCGCAGAGTTTTGTAGGATAGTATCAATTTTCCCTCAAGTGGATGACCTAAGGTTTATCAATCTGTGGGAGGTGTAGGATGAAGATGATCTCTCTCAAACAACCCTGCAATCAAATACAAGAAATCTCTTGTGTCCCCAACACCCCCAATACAATGGCAAGTTGTATAGGTGCACTAGTTCGGTGAAGAGATGGTGATACAAGTGCAATATGGATAGTAGATAGGTTTTTGTAATCTGAAAATATAAAAAAAGCAAGGTAGCAAGCGGTAAACAACGAGCAAAACGTTGTATAAATGCTTGGAAATAAGGCCTAGGGTTCATACTTTCACTAGTGCAATATCTCAACAATGCTAACATAATAGAATCATATGATCATCCCTGAACGTGCAACAATGAATCACTCCAAAGTTCATATCTAGCGGAGAACATAAGATGAAATTATTGTAGGTAGAAGAACCACCTCAAAGTTACCCTTTCCGATCAATCTATTAAGCTATTCCTATAGGTATCACAAACATCTCTACAGTTCGTACTAAAATCACGCCAATGATACATGTCAATAAACCCTAATGTCACCTAGATACTCCAATGTCACCACAAGTATCCGTGAGTTAATTATTCGACACGCATCAAACAACTTCAGATTCATCATATTCAATCCAACACAAAGAACTTCAAAGAGTACCCCAAGATTTTTATCGGAGAAAGTAGGACAAGAACATGTATCAATCCCTATGCATATATTACCCCATTGTCACCACGGGAATCCGCAAGTTGAGTACCGAGACATACATCAAGTGATCTGAAATCCAATATTCAATCCGACATAACAAAATCTCAAATGGAAATATTCAATTCATCACAACAAGATAGCAAGGGAAGAACACCATATAATCCAACTATATTAACAAAGCCCGTGTTACATCAAGATCGTTCCATCTCAAGAACACGAGAGAGAGAGAGATCAAACACATAGCTATTGGTACATACCCTTGATACGTCTCCAACCTATCTATAATTTTTTATTGTTCCATGCTGATATATTATCATTCTAGGGTACTTTTTGGGTATTTATTTACCAATTTATAATATTTTTGAGCACTAACCTATTAACCCAGTGCCCAGTGCCAGTTCCTGTTTTCTGCGTGTTTTTGCCTTTTCAGAGTTACAATACCAAATGGAGTCCAATTGTCACGAAACTTTTTGGTGATATTTTCTGGACCAATACAGACCTAGAAGCTTCGAAGGAGGGCGAGGAGATGCACCAGGGGCCCACAAGCCATCTGGCCGTGCCCCTAGGGGGCGCGGCCAGATATGTTGTGGCCCTCTGGAGCCCCTCCCGACGTCATTCTCTGGTCTATAAATTCACATCTACCCTAAAAACACCAGGAGCACTCCCGAAACACTTTCTCTGCCGCCGCAAGTCTCTGTTCTGACGGGAGGCCATCTAAACCTCCGTTCCCGCACCCTGTCGGAGGGGAGATCGATCACGGAGGGCCTCTTCATCAACCTTGCTGCCCTCACCATGATGTGTGAGTAGTTCACCACAGACCTACGGGTCCGTAGGTAGTACCTAGATGGCAATCTCTCTCTCTTGATCTTCAATACAATGTTCATCGCATCTTTGCCTTGATCTATCCGATGTAATCCCTTTGTATGGTGTGTTTGTTGGGATCCGATGAATTGTGAGTTTATGTTAAGATTATTCATGAAAACTATTTGAGTCAAACATGATTACTATGATTCTTATTTGCATGATCATCATATCTTTGTAATGCTCTCCGATCTATTGAGATAGTTTGGCCAACTAGACTGATATTTCTTCAGTGGGAGTGGTGCGTTGTAGTAGGTTCAACCTGACGAGTTTCTATATCCGAATGACAGAAGGGGACAAGTTGCGTCTTTGTGTTGTTGCTACTATGGATAAAACAATGGTGTTTATTCATATTAGTTGAGTTTACTTTGTCTACATCATGTCATCGTTCTCCAAGCATTACTCTATTTGTCATGAACTTAATACGTAGAGAAGCAAGCATAGAAGCGCTCTTGAAGTGGAGTAATAATAGTAGGTGCAGGCAGGAGTCGGCCTATTTTCTTATGGTCGTGATGCATAAATACACAGGATCATCACCGTGAACATTGCATAATTATTCGCTTTTCTATCAATTGCCCAACAGTAATTTGTCTACCCATCGTATGCTTTGCTTATGAGAGATGCCACTACAGAACTCTACGGCCCCCAGGTCTATTCACTTATAAATTCACAAACGCTACCATTACCTTGCTGTTATTTATTACCTTTTATTTTATTTTGCACTTTACTATTATCTACAATTATCTACACAACTCACTTGCTTGCAAATAACGAGATCAAGGGGATTGACGACCCTCTTGCCGGCGTTGGGTGCAAGTTGTTTGTTCTTTTGTGTGCAACCGCTGAAGACAATTGAGGATTGGTATTCCTATTGGTTCGATAAACCTTGGTTTCATAACTGGGGGAAATACTTACCCACTTTGTGTCGCGATTACCCGTTCCTCTTCACGGAAAACCCAACGCAGATCACGAGTATCAGGAAGGATTTCTGGCGCCGTTGCCGGGGAATACCATCACCAACTATCAAGTAACTTCACACAAAATTTCATTCACTTGTTCTTCTTTTTATTTGCTGTTATATTTAGTTTGTCTCATAAAAATAAAAAAATACAAAAATATTTATCTTTGCTAGTTACTAATTTGCTTCTAGTTTGCTTTACTTGCTAGTTTACTTGTCTTGCTTGTTGCTTTGCTAGTCCGGTCACCATGTCTGAGGATAGATTCCACAATATCTCTTATTATAAAAGAATGTCGGAAATAGAGGATTCTATGAAAACCTTCATGTCTTCACAGTTTGAGCATAACAAATTCTTTACCTCTGAAATAAAGGAACATTCAATTTTGCTTGATGCTATTAGTATGCAACCTGATGAAATAAATAAAGAGGTATCTAGCCTTCAATCACAATTTGCTCACACTGAAGAATTGTTAGGAAAAATCTCTGATAAGCAAACCACTCTAGTAAATAGGATGGCCGCTAAACCGGAATCTTTCCCGGTTATGAATCATGATGAAGATCTTAAAATGATTGGTGTTTCTCTTGAATCTTTGTTTACATCTATGAATATAAATGATAAAGGGACTGGAGATGAGTCAACTTTAGTTAAGGAGCGTCCCGTTTGCTTGGAGGGTGATAATTCTAATGCTAAAACTGAAAAAAGTGGGTTTGGAGAGGTCAAAACTTTAACTAGTGATGTGCCCACTATCTTGGATTACATGGACTTTAATTATGAAAAATGCTCTTTAGTAGAATGTATTTCCTTGTTGCAATCCATTATTAGCTCACCCAATGCTTATGAACAAAACAAAGCTTTTACCGAACATATAGTAGAACCTATGATAAAAGCTTATGATGAGAAACTTGAGCTTGAAATTTCTATTCCTAGAAAATTGCATGATGAGTGGGAACCTACTATCAAAATAAATATAAATAAATCTGAATGCAATGCTTTGTGTGACCTTGGTGCTAGTGTTTCAACCATACCAAAAACTTTATGTGATGTGTTTGGTCTCACTAATATTGAAGAGTGTTCCCTAAACTTGCATCTTGAGGATTCGACCATCAAGAAACCTTTAGGTTGAATTAATGATGTGCTTATTATTGCAAAAAAAATATGTGCCTGTAGATTTCATTGTGCTTGATATTGATTGCAATCCTTCTTGTCTCATAATACTTGGAAGGCCATTTTTACTAACTATAGGTGCAATTATTGATATGAAAGAGGGAAACACAAGATTCCAATTCCCATTAAAGAAAGGGATGGAACACTTCCCTAGGAATAGAATTAAACCACCTTATGAATAAATCATGAGAGCTACCTATGGGTTGAGTGTCAAAGATGACAACACTTGAAACTATGCGTTATGCCTAGCTAGGGGCATACAACAATAGCGCTTGTTGGGAGGCAACCCAATATGTATCTTTATTTTTGTTTTTACTTTGTGTTTTTGTGTGATAATATGATTGTTGCCTCTGTAATTATTGTGTTTTTATATTTTAATTAGTGTTTGTGCCAAGTAAAGCCTTTGGGATGACTCATAAGATGACTAGAAACGATGCTGAATCTAAAACAGAAACTTTGACTCCAGTGCAGTAATTTTCATTTTTTACTGGAGCATGATAATGACCTTAAATTTTAACACAGTATTTCTACACACATTCTTTACGTTGTCCTAATTTTTCAGAATTTTTAAAGTTACAGAAGTATGGGATCTTTACAGATTGCTACAGACTGTTCTGTTTTAAACAGATTCTTTTTTGCTTGCATAGTTTGCTTGTTTTGATTATGCCATTGATTATATCGGGGGGTGTAAGTCATGGGGAAGTTAGAATAAAGTACCTATTATGAAAAAATGAATTTGAATCAATTTATCACAGTACGTCAAGTATGCAATATGTTTCTTATACTAACGGATCTCACGAAGTTTTGTTGAGTTTTGTGTGATTGGAGAGATCATTAACTAGGAAAAAATCCCCACCCTCCCGCGTCGCCCCCCGCGAGGCGACGGGGAGGTACCCTAGCGCACCGCCGCCAGCTCCCTTCTCCGCCCCCTCCTCCCTCGCCGCTGCCAGAGGTCGCGGCCGGGCGAAGCCTGGCCGGCGGCGGCGGCGGCGAGGCCTCCTCGTCCCCCTCCCAGTGGCCTTGGCGCGGGCCGATGCATCTAGATCGGGGTGCTTCGCTGACCCAGGGCGAGGCGGCGTTCCAGCGCGGTTGCGTGGTGATGGCGCGGTCGCGTGGCGGTGGCGCGGCGGGCTGGGCGTCGGGGGGGGGGGGGGCATGCTGTTACGGTGGCGGACTGCACGCGGAGGCGGGTCGTGCTAGTGGTGGCACCGGCGGTGGTGCAGGCCTGCCCGGATCTGGCGGCCGTTGGCTGTTGGCGGCGAGGGCTGCGGCGGCGTGGGCTGGCTGCTACTGCACTGCCTTGCGGTGGTGGTGGCTTCCGGCGGTGGTGGGCTGGCTCCCATGCTCGAGCTCGGTCGGAGCTGGCCGAGGCGGGCCGGGACTTCGGCGTGGGGGGGGGGCTGCGTGCTCTGCGGGCACTGCTCCTCTCTGGAGCTGGTGCGGGGGGCGGCGCGGATGCCTCGGCGGGTCGGAGCCTCCGTCGGGGGCCATGGGTGGCGAGTCCGGGCTGGCCTGGTGCCTTGGTTTGGGCATGGGGCTGGTGGCCGGCGGCCTATGGATGAACTGCGGACTCACGTCGCGGGCGTGGAGGCGGAGCAGAGGTCGGTGGGTGGTGGCCTGTGCGTGATTGGTGGTGATGTAACTGCGTGCAGGGAGCCGATGGGGGGCGGGTTCGGCGGAGTGGCTGCTAGGTGGTCGGAGTTGCTGATTGCCATGTGCATCCCCCATTTGTGGGCTGGTGTCCACCTCTCCGGTACGGTTGCCGGCAATAGGCCGATGACGTGGGCATGCCGTCGGGAAGGAGTTTGACTTGGTCCTCCGGCCCGGGGCTGCTTGCTCCTTGTGCGAGGTTGGGTCGCCTCCGGCAACGTCAAGGTGGGTGCTTGCGGTTCGGTTGGGGAGGCGTCCTCTCGTTATGGCGTCGGGGTTGGTCTGTGGTGGTGGTGGTGGTCAGGACATCACGTGTCCGTCGGGCAAATCGGAGTCTGTGATCATGGATATGGCGTCGTGCAAGTGTTCGCCAGCGGCCGTCGGTAGTCACGGAGTTGTGCCTCCCCCAGTTCACCGGGACTCGCTGGAGGCACAGGTGTCGACGCCCCTACTGTGGTGGTGTTGGTCCAGACTTCGTGGCTGATGCCGGGCTAGGGGTGAAAGGAGATGCCTTTTACTCCTATTACCGTGGTGAGTGCACCGTGATGCGGGCGGTTGGTGATGGCTTGGACATGGATGCCGGGGTGGTGGCCCCGGGTGGCGGTCCACATGGTTGGCTCTCCGGCGGGCAACCTAGTGGCGGTGGTGACTCTCTGTCCTGGTCGCGTGGGCGACAGGACAGGTAGAGGTGGGTGGCTTGAGCGTCCTCTCTGTCTTCTCAGTGGCGGCGCTCCGATCTGGATCTGGGGACGTGTGCTCACCATGCTACTCCTAGAGACCTCATGGTGACATGGGTGAGTTACCGAGCGAAAGCTCTGTGCTTCGGCGTCGACGACGGCGAAGCTTGCGGGTGCCGCTATCTTCTTAAAGACGTTGCCGTGGTTCTTCTCTCCATGTCAGGGCTCTGGATGAAAACTTTGTTCGTTGCAGACTCGGCAGTGGCGACGCTTTGCGCCGTTCTCCCTCCTGAGGGCGTTGATACATCTCCAACGTATCTATAATTGATGAAGTATTCATGCCATGTTTACAATAATTTTATATGATTTTGGTATGATTTTATTAGAACTAACCCGGACTAACGCTGTTTTCAGCAGAACTACCATGGTGTCGTTTTTTGTGCAGAAATAAAAGTTCTCAGAATGGGCTGAAAATTTACGGTGATTTTTTATGGACCAAAAGAGACCCCCGAAGAATTGGAGTTGGGACAGAAGAGCCACGAGGCCACCACAAGCCTGCAGGGCGCCCCCCCTAGGGCGTGCACTCCTGGCTTGTCGCCGCCTCGTGGCCCCACTTGACTTGTTTCCGACGCCAAAAATTCCTATAAATACAGAAACCTCCAGAAAGAAACCTAGATCAGGAGTTCCGCCGCCGCAAGCCTCTGTAGCCACGAAAAACCAATCGGGAGCCCGTTCCGGCACCCTGCCGGAGGGGGAAACCATCACCGGAGGCCATCTTCATCATCCCGGCGGTCTCCATGACGAGGAGGGAGTAGTTCACCCTCGGGGCTGAGGGTATGTACCAGTAGCTATGTGTTTGATCTCTCTCTCTCGTGTTCTTGAGATGACACGATCTTGATGTATCGCGAGCTTTATTGATATAGATGAATCATATGGAGTTCTCCCCTCTCTATCTTCTTGTGATGAATTGAGTTTTCCCTTTGAATTTTTCTTATCGGATTGAGTCTTTAAGGATTTGAGAACACTTGATGTATGTCTTGCGATGGGATATCCGTGGTGACAATGGGATGTTCTATTGATCCACTTGATGTATGCTTTGGTGATCAACTTGCGGGTTCCGTGACCTTGGGAATCTATGCATAGGGGTTGGCACACGTTTTCGTCTTGACTCTCCGGTAGAAACTTTGGGGCACTCTTTGAAGTTCTTTGTGTTGGATTGAACATGATGAATCTGAAATTGTGTGATGCATATCGTATAATCAAGCCCATGGGTACTTGTGGTGACATTGGAGTATCTAGGTGACATTAGGGTTTTGGTTGATGTGTATCTTAAGGTGTTATTTTAGTACGAACTCTAGGGCTGTTCGTGACACTTATAGGGATAGCTCATACGATTGATCGGAAAAGATAACTTTGAGGTGGTTTCATACCCTACAATAATTTTTTCGTTTGTTCTCCGCTATTTGTGACTTTGGAGTGAACTCTTTGTCGCACGTGAGGGATTTACATATGATTCAACTATGTCAGTATTGTTGAGAGAACTTGCACTAGTGAAAGTATGAACCCTAGGCCTTGTTTCCAATCATTGCAATACCGTTTTTGCTCACTTTTGTTACTTGCTACCTTGCTGTTTTTATATTTTCAGATTACAAAAACCTATATCTACCATCCATATTGCACTTGTATCACCATCTCTTCGCCGAACTAGTGCACCTATACAATTTACCATTGTATTGGGTGTGTTGGGGACACAAGAGACTCTTTGTTATTTGGTTGCAGGGTTGTTCGAGAGAGACCATCTTCATCCTACGCCTCCCACGGATTGATAAACCTTAGGTCATCCACTTGAGGGAAATTTGCTACTGTCCTACAAAACTCTGCGCTTGGAGGCCCAACACGAGTCTACAAGAAGAAGGTTGCGTAGTAGACATCAAGCTCTTTTCTGGCGCCGTTGCCGGGGAGGTGAGTGCTTGAAGGTATATCTTTAGATCTTGCAATTGAATCTTTTAGTTTCATGTTTTATCACTAGTTTAGTCTATAAAAGAAAACTACAAAAAAAATGGAATTGAGGTTGCCTCATATGCTTCATCTTTTTAATGTCTTTCGTGAAAATGATGGAAAGGAAAATTGTGCCAAAGTGTTAGAAGAAGAAGTCATTAAAATGTTTGGCACTAAATCTTTGTATGATGAGCATGATTGAAATGTTGTTAGTATGAATTCCTTGAATATTCATGATGCTAATGATATGCAAAGCCACAAGCTTGGGGATGCTATGTTTGATGAATATGATATTTTTAGTCCCCCAAGTTTTGATGAGCAAAACTATTATGATGATGGCATGCCTCCTATCTATGATGATTATGATGATGACATCTATGCTATAAAGAGTGATAGTAACCATGAAACTTGTCATCATGATTTTAATTTTCAATTGGATTATGCTTCACATGATAGTTATTTTGTTGAGTTTGCTCCCACTACTATTGATGAGAATAAATTTGCTTATGTGGTGAGTAGTAAATTTTCTATGCTTGTGTATCATGAAAAGAATGCTTTATGTGCTGGTTATATTGTGAAATTCCTTCATGCTGCTACTGAAAATTATTATGAGAGAGGATCTTATGCTTCTACATATTGCAATAATATCAAGTTTCCTCTCTATGTGTTCAAAGTTTTGAAGTTATGCTTGTTTTGCCTTCCTATGCTAGTTGATTATTGCTCCCATAAATTGTTTGCTCACAAAATCCCTATGCATAGGAAGTGGGTTAGACTTAAATGTGCTTGTCATGAGATTCATGATGCTCTTTTGCATGTTTCAATTATTATTCCTGTGTGAGCATCATTTAAATAATCATGCCTAGCTAAAAGGCTTTAAAGAAAAGCGCTTGTTGGGAGACAACCCAAAACTTTTCCTTTCTGTTTTTGCGTGTTCACATGATTAAGCTACTGTATAATCATGTTTTATAGCTTTTGTTTCAATAAAGTGCCAAGTAAATCCTTTGGGATAGTGTGGATGATAGTTGACCTGATTTTGTGCAAAAACAGAAAATTTTGCTCTCAGTCCAGGAATTTTGTAAATTCACTGGAATGTGATTTTGATCTGATTTTTTTACACATGATTTATATACAAATTTCCTAGATGTTCCTAAGTTTTCAGAATTTTTAGAGACAGGGAAGTATAGTTACACTACAGATCTTCACAGACTGCTCTGTTTTTGACAGATTCTGTTTTGCATGCATAGTTTGCTTGTTTTAGTGTTCCCATAGCTTATATTCAGTGATATAGATTATGGGAATGATAGAATACAGTAGGTATCATGTGGGAACAATTATGAATCTTGTCTTGACAGTACCTAAGTGAATGATTTATCTTATTTACACTAACCCTTCTCACGAAGTTCCGTTAAGTTTTGTGTGATTGAAGTTTTCAAGTTTTGGGTGAGACACCGATATGAGGAGAATAAGGAGTGACAAGAAACTAAGATTGGGGATGCCCAAGGCACCCCCAAGTTAATATCCATGGAAGACTCAAGCGCCTAAGCTTGGGGATGCCCCGGAAGGCATCCCCTCTTTCGTCTTCAACACTATCGGTATATCTTACTTAGAGCAATATTTTTATTCGTCACATAATATGAGTTTTTCTTGGAGCATCATTTTATTTTATTGTTCTATGTTAGGTGTTATTTATAATCTTGCTTTTCAATAAAAAGTTCCAAGAATTGCTTTAGGATGCTTGCATTGCATGTTTGATGTGTGCGGTGTAAAAAACAGAAACTTTTGCTGTAGTGTTTGAATTTTCATATTTTACTGGAACGTGGAAAGTTTCTGAAATTTTTACACAGTATTTTCATATAAATTTTATAGCATTTCCTAAATTTTCATAATTTTTTGAGTTACAGAAGTACACTGTTTTCATAAATTGCTACAGACTGTTCTGTTTGGACAGATTGCTGTCATAGTTTTGTTATCTACTTATCCTATAGTTTCCATAGCCTATATTGGTAGATATAAATTGTGGAAATGATAGTAAACAGTAGATTATATTTGATAATTATTGTGCAACTTGTCTTGGCAGTACATGAAGTGTTGATTTATTCTTATGTGTACTAACCTATCTCACGAGTTCTTTTCGAGTTTTGTGTGGATGAAGTTTTTGAGAATAGGTGAAGCCATGATATGAGAGGATTGAACGAGATTCAAAAGTTCAAGCTTGGGGATGCCCAAGGCACCCCAAGTAAATATTTCAAGAAGTCTCAAGCATCTAAGCTTGGGGATGCTACGCATCCTACCTCTCTTCATCAACAATTATCGGTTAGCCTATGTTGAGCCTAAATTTTTATTCGTTCACATGATGCGTGCTATTCTTGGAGTGCTATTTTTCTTTTTCTTGCTGTTTAAATAAAATACTCAGATCTTAAAATATTTATTGAGAGAGAGAGAGAGAGAGAGAGAGAGAGAGTCCTCACATAGCTACTTAATTGTTTGACTACTCATTGATCTTCACTTATATCTTTTGAGAGTAGCTTGTCATTTGCTCTAGTGCTTCACTTATATCTTTTTGAGCATGGTGTGGTTGGAAACTTTTGTAGAAATCCTCTCATGCTTCACTTATATCTTTTTGAGATATGAAATCTTTATGCTCTTGTACTTCACTCAAATTTGTTTGAGCTTGCCAAAAAGCAATGGCAACATATGAAACTAGTCCCAAAGTGATAGATATCCAAGGAGGATATAATAAAAACTTTCATGAAGATCATGGGACAAATTAAACTTGATTCTTTGTAATAGTTTTGAAACATGATGATAGTAATATGTGAGTCATGTTAGTAAGTAATTATGATTTAGTACGAATATTGGTGTTAAGGTTTGTGATTCCCTATGCAAGTACGGAAGTCAATAGTTATGCAATGAAGTTATATCCTACTTGTGGTGCATTATTCGGTGTGAGTTATGTTCAATGCTCACTTATGTGAATTTTCGTTTCTTGGTTTGGTTGCTTCCCAATCTATTTGCTAGCCTCCATTTGTACTAAGTAGAAATACTAATTGTGCATCCAAAATCCTTAAACCAAGTTTTGCCTTATGAGTCCACCATACCTACCTATATGCGGTATTTCCATGTCGTTCCAAGCAAATTTGTATGTGCCATCTCTAAATTTTCAAAATAAATTTTCTCTTTTGTGTGCCCGTACTGCTCATGAAACGGTGGGGAGTGTCCAATATTTTCCCATGCTAGATGTGTTATTCTCACGATATGTGTAGATTCACTATCATTCACGAGAAAGTGGCTGGTATTCGGGATGCCCAGTTCCATGCTCAAAAATCAAAACAAAATATAATGAAACAAAACTCCCCCAGGATTGGTGTTTGTATGGACGGTACCCGTGGATTCGGCTCACCGTGGAGTGTGATTGATTGGTGGAGGGGGAGTAAAAACTTTATTTTCTGTTTGGGAACCGCCTATGATACATCTAGCATGGAAAGTATTGTGAGCTACTTTGTCATTTTCGTTGACAGGAAGAGCATTCCACCCAAAAAAAATTCTCTCTCAATTTAAAACTTTGAGCTCTGGCACCCCTACAAATCCCTACTTCCCTCTGCGAAGGGCCTATCTATTTACTTTATGCAATTTTTATTTTTGCTTTGAGTCTCCATCTTCTCTTATAAGCACCAACTAGGGGGCACTATGATCGTACTTGAGCATTGGGCATGGCTAATATTTGAGTGTGTTTCATGAATGGATCAATGATTGAGCATGATGGGCTAGGGATAACTTTCTTTAGTGTTGATATTTTGAAAGACATGGTTGCTTGTTGACATGCTTGAGTATTGAAGTCATTATGTTAAAACTAGACTATCACTTTGAATCATTTACAAGTCCAAATGTCCATGCTATACAAAGAAGAAAAGAATATGATGAATATGTAGCTAGCATTCACACTTCATAAATTATTTCTTTTATCATTTACCTACTCGAGGACGAGCAGGAATTAAGCTTGGGGATGCTGATACGTCTCCAACGTATCTATAATTTATGAAGTATTCATGCCATTGTTTACAATAATTTTATATGATTTTGGTATGATTTTATTAGAACTAACCCGGACTGACGCTGTTTTCAATAGAACTACCATGGTGTCGTTTTTTGTGCAGAAATAAAAGTTCTCGGAATGGGCTGAAAATTTACGGTGATTTTTTATGGACCAAAAGAGATCCCTGAAGCATTGGAGTTGGGCCAGAAGATCCACGAGGCCACCACAAGCCTGCATGGCACCCCCCTAGGGCGCGCCCTCCTGGCTTGTCGCCGCCTCGTGGCCCCCCTTGACTTGTTTCCGACGCCAAAAATTCCTATAAATACAGAAACCTCCAGAAAGAAACCTAGACCGGGAGTTCCGCCGCCAAAAGCCTCTGTAGCCACGAAAAACCAATCGGGAGCCCGTTTCGGCACCCTGTCGGAGGGGGAAACCATCACCGGAGGCCATCTTCATCATCCCGGTGGTCTCCGTGACGAGGAGGGAGTAGTTCACCCACGGGGCTGAGGGTATGTACCAGTAGCTATGTGTTTGATCTCTCTCTCTCTCTCTCTCGTGTTCTTGAGATGACATGATCTTGATGTATCGCGAGCTTTATTGATATAGATGAATCATATGGAGTTCTCCCCTCTCTATCTTCTTGTGATGAATTGAGTTTTCCCTTTGAAGTTTTCTTATCGGATTGAGTCTTTAAGGATTTGAGAACACTTGATGTATGTCTTGCGATGGGATATCCGTGGTGACAATGGGATGTTCTATTGATCCACTTGATGTATGCTTTGGTGATCAACTTGCGGGTTCCGTGACCTTGGGAATCTATGCATAGGGGTTGGCACACGTTTTCGTCTTAACTCTCCGGTAGAAACTTTGGGGCACTCTTTGAAGTTCTTTGTGTTGGATTGAACATGATGAATCTGAAATTGTGTGATGCATATCGTATAATCAAGCCCATGGGTACTTGTGGTGACATTGGAGTATCTAGGTGACATTAGGGTTTTGGTTGATGTGTATCTTAAGGTGTTATTTTAGTACGAACTCTAGGGCTGTTCGTGACACTTATAGGGATAGCTCATACGATTGATCGGAAAAGATAACTTTGAGGTGGTTTCGTACCCTACAATAATTTCTTCGTTTGTTCTCCGCTATTTGTGACTTTGGAGTGAACTCTTTGTCGCACGTGAGGGATTTACATATGATTCAACTATGTCAGTATTGTTGATAGAACTTGCACTAGTGAAAGTATGAACCCTAGGCCTTGTTTCCAAGCATTGCAATACCGTTTTTGCTCACTTTTGTTACTTGCTACCTTGCTGTTTTTATATTTTCAGATTACAAAAACCTATATCTACCATCCATATTGCACTTGTATCACCATCTCTTCGCCAAACTAGTGCACCTATACAATTTACCAATGTTTTGGGTGTGTTGGGGACACAAGAGACTCTTTATTATTTGGTTGCAGGGTTGTTCGAGAGAGACCATCTTCATCCTACGCCTCCCACGGATTGATAAACCTTAGGTCATCCACTTGAGGGAAATTTGCTACTGTCCTACAAGACTCTGCGCTTGGAGGCCCAACACGAGTCTACAAGAAGAAGGTTGCGTAGTAGACATCAGGCGTTGTCGTGGAGCTTAGGTGTGCTAGGGCCTAGTATGGTGTTGTGTTCAGTTCTTCCTGTATTCTCTTTTGGTTGCGAGCCGATTATCCTAGGATCGGCTTTGTAAGAGGACCACCTCATTACCTTGTATCGTTCGGCCATGTACCTGTTTGGTTGTGGCTTTATATATAAAGCGGGGCGAAAGCCTGTTTCGAGAGAGAGTTTTGTGTGATTGAAGTTTTCAAGTTTTGGGTGTGATCATGATGGACTACGGAATAAGGAGTAGAAAGATCCCAAGCTTGGGGATGCCCAAGGCACCCCAAGTATAATTCTAAGGAGACTCAAGCGTCTAAGCTTGGGGATGCCCCGGAAGGCATCCCCTCTTTCGTCTCAATCCATCGGTATGTCACTTGGAGCTCTATTTGTATTCATCACATGATATGTGTTTTGCTTGGAGCATCGTTTGCTTTTGTTTGCTTTTACTTTCAGTTTGTCACAATCATCATTTGCTGGACACACCTATTTGAGAGAGACACACCTTCATGATAATTTGCTAGAATACTCTTTGTGCTTCACTTATATCTTTTGAGCTAGGCAGTTGCTCTAGTACTGCACTTATATCTTTTTGAGCACGGTGGCATGTAGATTTTATAGAAATAATATGCTCTCACTCTACACTTATATTTGTTTGAGAGCTGAGTAATAGTGACGGTAATTTTCATGGATCATAAGACTAGTCCAAGAATATTAGGTATTCAATGAATGATAATCAAAACCATCGTGTAGCACATATAGAGAAGTTGTGGGTTAATGACATTGTTGTAATAATATGAAAAAGGTGTGAGTCCAAAGTTGTTGATTTATAGAAGTGTCGAGATTAAGAGGTGTTAACTTGTTATTCATCTAAAAATTAAAGAGGCATGGTGATGATGTGTGAGCATTTATATTCCTCGTTTAAATCCTAGTGTTGTTTGGAGTCGGGGGCGCGCGATGGTTAACTCCTACCAACCTCCTCCCTCGGGGCATGTGAGGAGTACTTTGATTTGTGATAAAACTAATAAGACTTTGCAATAAGTATGTGAGTTCTTTATGATTAATGTGACACCATGGACATAAGCATCTTCAGCTTCTCATATTTGCGAGCCTCTTCGATACCGTGCATAGCCCATTCTGACCTCGAGCATTGGTGCAAATATTCGCCGGTGCATCCAAACCCCGTGACATGATACGCTATGTTGCACATAAGCCTCATTATATCTTCCTCAAAATAGCCAACATACCTACCTATTATGGCATTTCCATAGCCATTCCGAGATATACTGCCATGCAAATTCCATCGTCACTTCACATGACTAGTTCGTTCATCATCAAAATGCTTTGCATGATCATATAGAGCTGACATAGTATTTGTGGCAAAGCTACCGTTCTTCATATTTTTGATACATGTCACGCTAGATCATTGCACATCCTGGTACACTGCCAGAGGCATTCATTCAGAGTCATATCTTCCTATCAGTTCTTCATGTTGAGTTGTAAGTAAATAAAGGTGTGATGATCATCATTATTAGAGCATTGTCCCCGTGAGGAAAGGATGATGGAGACTATGATTCCCCCACAAGTCGGGATGAGACTTCGGACGAAAAATGAAATAAATATGGGGGAGGCCAAATGAGCCCACCATATAAAAAAAAGAAAATGGGGGAGGCAGAAAAAAGAGAAAAGCCCACCATAAAAATAAAAAAATGAGAGAAAAGAGAGAAGGGACTTTGCTACTATCCTTTACCACACTTGTGCCTCAAAGTTGCACCATGTTCTTCATATAGAGAGTTTCCTATGTTGACACTTCCATATGCTAGTGGGAATTACCTTTTCATATAATAAACTTGGCTTGTATATTCCTATAACGGGCTTCCTCAAATGCCCGAGGTCTTCATGAGCAAGCAAGTTGGATGCACACCCCACTTAGCTTCAGTTGAGCTTTCATACACTTATAGCTCTAGTGCATCATTTGCATGGCAATACCTACTCCTCGCATTAATATCTATCGATGAGCATCTCCATAGCTCGTTGGTACGCCTAGTTGATGCGAGACTATCTTCTCCACTTTTTACCCCTTTGATACCAACCACCATATTCTATTCCACCTATATGCTATGTCCAATGGTTCACGCTCATGTATTGCATGAAGAATAAAAAGTTGAAGCATATTGAAAAAGTACGATCCAATTGCCTGACTTGGACACCGTGGTGCTTAACATTTGTATCTATGTGGTGAAGATGGAGTCATGCCTTGCTAATATAATAAGATGAATAGGGGTACAACATTCTTTTAGGATTGTATACTTTGAAAAAAATAATGATTTTGTTTCTTATACTTATAAATATTACTATGTTGCTGTTTGTTAATTCATCATTTCTCAATGAGCATACATACCAAAGATTACATAATGGGTAGCATGTCACATTAAAAATTCTGTTTTTATCATTTACCTACTCGAGGACGAGCATGAATTAAGCTTGGGGATGTTGATACGTCTCCAACGTATATATAATTTTTGATTGTTCCATGCTAATATATTATCATTCTAGGATACTTTTTGAGTACTTATTCACCAATTTATAATATTTTTGAGCACTAACCTATTGACCTAGTGCCCAGTGCCAGATCCTGTTTTCTGCGTGTTTTCGCCTTTTCAGAGTTACAATACCAAATGGAGTCCAATTGTCATGAAACTTTTTGGTGATTTTTTTTGGACCAATACAAGACCTAGAAGCTTCGGAGGAGGGATAGGCGATGCACCAGGGGCCCACCACATATCCAGCCGCGCCCCCTAGGGGGGGCGTAGCCAGATATGTGGTGGCCCCCTGGAGCGTCTCCCGATGCCGTTCTCTGGCCTATAAACTCACATCTACCCTAAAAACATCAGAAGCGCTCCCAAAACACTTTTTCCGTTGCCGCAAACCTCTGTTCCGACGGGAGGCCATCTACACCTCCGTTCCGGCACCCTGCCGGAGGGGAGATCGATCACGGAGGGCCTCTTCATCAACCTTGCTGCCATCACCGTGATGTGTGAGTAGTTCACCACAGACCTATGGGTTCGTTGGTAGTACCTAGATGGCAATCTCTCTCTCTCTCTCTTGATCTTCAATACAATGTTCATCGCATCTTTGCCTTGATCTATCCGATGTAATCCCTTTGTATGGTGTGTTTGTTGGGATTCGATGTATTGTGAGTTTATGTTCAGATTATTCATGAAAAGTATTTGAGTCAAACCTGATTACTATGATTCTTATTTGCATGATCATCATAGCTTCGTAATGCTCTCTGATCTATTGAGATAGTTTGGCTAATGTGACGCCCCCATTCTTGTCCGTACGCTAATCATGCACACAATGCGTATGACCAAGATTAGGGACTCACTGATTGATACCACAACACAACAAAAGACACAAATATAAAGGTCATACAGCTCCATATTACAAGCCAGGGGCCTCGAGGGCTCGAATACAAAGCTCGACATAAACACGAGTCAGCGGAAGCAAATATATCTGAGTACAGACATAAGTTAGACAAGTTTTGCCTTAAGAAGGCTAGCACAAACATAAGCAAACGGATCGAAAGAGGCGAGGCCTCCTGCCTAGGAACCTCCTAACTACTCCTGAACGTCGGAGAAGTCTACGTCGTAGAAAGCTCCATCCTGCTGGTAGGGGCCTCCGTCGGGGTAGTAGTACTCGACATCTCCAGCGTACTCCATCTCCTAGGCTCCATCGACTGAACGCAGCAACGTATCGAGGGGGAAAAGAGAAAGGCATAGCAGCGTGAGTACTCATCCAAAGTACTCGCAAGACTTACATCAGAACTATGCTAGATATGCATCATTCACGATGCGTACTCGAGGGCCCACTTGCCCTTGCGCTCCTGCACGATGCGTACGCGGCCGGAAGCAGTCCTAGCACCCCTTAGTAACAAGCGCGATGCGTTCCAGACCAATCCGTCGCGCGCTGTTCCATTGCTGACGTCCGAAGAGCTTCGGCTGATACAACGACGCTGAGTGCCCATAACTTTCCCACGTGATGGTTAGTGCGTATTAAGGCCAACGACCCAACTCAGATCAAGTACCCAACCCATTAGCAATTTATTAGTGCGGGGCAAGCGCGAACCATAAAGTGCAGTCCGTCGCCCCGCCAATAACACTCGGGTGCCTTACCGGCGCACCCCACCACATATCACTCTCGCGGGTACCCTTGGGGCCGACCCGTCTTCAACATGTTTCTGTAACCAGGTCATAGTAACTGTGTGTCTATACACCAAGTGGATATCCGAGGAATCACCCTCGATGGATCGCACTCGAGGTATGAGTAAGCCAAGAGTCGCTACCGGTAAATGGGAGGGAGGAATCACCCTCGATACCCATGACCGATAGCTACGCTACAGAATTAACACCGGGAGTGCTAAGTGAGGTATCACCCTCGACACTCGGTAGTAGCTCTGCAGTGCCATACTTAAGGGGTGTGTGGTGATGTGTCGGTAACGGCTTGTCAGTCCTGACGACTGAGTCTTCTGTCTTCAAGTCCTCGGTGTCGTCGATGAAAGAAGGGGCAACTGGGACTAAGGGGGTCTCAGGGGTTCACTGATCAACCTATGCTAAGCAGTTGGTATGATTGCAGGTAAAGTAACAGTTCATCAAAAACAGGCTATGCATCAGAATAGGAGCTAACTAATACAGTAGCAAATTCTAATGCAAGCATAAGAGGGAGAAGAATAGGCGATATCGGAATGCTCAAGGGGGTTTTGCTTGCCTTGCTGCTCTGCGGCAAAAGGCTGAACGTCAACGGCGTAGTCGATCTCGGCAGCACCGTCAGCCTCGGGGTCTACCGGAGAGAAGAGGGGGAAGAAACAATAAATATAAATTACACAGATGCAACATGATGCATGACATAGCAATATGCAGGGCTAGGGGTGTTTACGGCCTATCTAGGTGCGATAGTTAATTTAGAAATTTATTTTAAATTATTTTAATAATGCCATGCACTATTCACCTATCCGAAACAGGCAAAAAGTTGCATGTTCAGATAGCTAGAGGCATGTGACAGATGAATGAATGGCATAATTGGATTCGTGGGATTTTTCTGATCAACTTTCATATATAAACTACTTTCATCTGACTTACGGTTTAAAAGATATGATTTTCTAAAGTTTTATTG
Organism: Elymus sibiricus; assembly: GCA_039707655.1. Lineage (NCBI taxonomy): Eukaryota > Viridiplantae > Streptophyta > Magnoliopsida > Poales > Poaceae > Elymus > Elymus sibiricus. Next base: position 311,519,833 of record CM077671.1, read on the forward strand.
ATTTTCTGGAATTATTTTAATTAATTAAATCCAACATTATCCAGAATAGTGAATGATGACGTCAGCATGAGGTCAGCATTGCGTCAGCAGTCAACAGGGGGCTGACCAGGTCAAACCTGACCAGTGGGCCCCACCGGTCATAGACACAGATCTATTTCAGTTTATTAAATTAAACTAAACAGAGTTAATTAGCAGTGGGGCCCATCTGTCAGTGACTGATTTAGTTTAAATTAACTATTTTAATTAAATTAGTTACTAATTAAGTATCTGATAGGGTGGGGCCCAAATGTCATAGACACTGGGGTAGGGGCCCCACCAGTCAGTGGCACAGGGGGGAGGGGCCCCACATGTCAGTGGCACAGGGGGAGGGGCCCCACATGTCAATGGCAGGGCTGTGCCCAGTCAGCCAGTTGACCAAGTCAACTGGTCAACTGGGTCGCCCCTGGCCCACTGGCAGGGTCACTGGGGGTGGCCCCAGCCCAGCCACGTCGGCGGCAGCCGGCGGCTCAACGCCAACGACGCCAAAACGCGGCGGAGGGCTCGGGCCGGCGTCGGGATTTCGCTACGGTGCACGGAAAAGGGCGCGGCTAGGCGCGTTCGAATGGCCACTCGACGCCGCGTCGAGTGGTGGCGGTGGCACGGCCGGACCTGGCCGGAAACGGCACCGGCGATGACGGCAGGCGACGGCGGCTACGGGTGTGCTACGGGGACGGCGATGCAGCACGCTAGCGAGCGAACGACGCGGCTAGGGGTGATCTACGTGGCACGGCGAGCTCAATGGGCACGTGCCCAGGGCCATTTGGTCGCCGGAGCCTCGCCGGCGACGAGCCGAGGCGGAGGCGCGTTCGAACGCTCGTCGGAATCGACGCTAGGGGGCACGGCTAGCGTTGCGGAGGGGCGAGTTCGAACCGCGGGGAGATGCTGAGTGCGTTCCCGTGCTCGGACGGCCATGACAGGGGCTGTTGCAACGGCGGCGAGCTCCACAGCGCGACGGTTTCGGGCGGCGATGGCAACGGCGCTACGGCGAGCTAGTGGAGCAATGCGAGGGAGAGGAGGGTGCAGGGGAGCTCACTGGCGTTGACGGGAAGGCCCGGTGCAGTGGCGGAGTAGTGCAGACGGCGAATCGACGGCGGCGGCTTCTCGGACCCGAGGAAGAAGACGACACGGCGGAGGCGATCCAGTGGCTCCAGGGCTTGGGCTCGTGGTCCAGGAGGTCGGGGTCGTCGCGGCGGGGCTTGTGGGTGCGTTGGCAGGGCGCGGGAGGGGCTGCGGCCACGGCTAGCCAGCGGCCATGGCGGCGGCTGCGCGGTGGATCTGGAGGGTGAGCGAGTGCAAGGGAGCGAGAGGAGGGGGGAATGGCGAGGGCGACGTCCAGGGGGGAGGGGTCGGGGCGAGCTTATCCCCTCGCCCCAACTGCTCCGGCGCCGTGGCGGCCAGTAGCCGGAGCCGCGCGCGCACAGCCACGGCGGTGACGACACGGAGGAGGGAGCAGGTGAGTTGGGCTGGGCCGGTTGGCCAGTTGGGCCGGCCTGGCTGGGCCACGGCCCAGTAGGGCCGGGGGAGGGGGTGTTTTCTTTTCCTTTTTCTTTATTCTTTTCTGTTTTCTTTTCTTTATTTCTGTTTTATTTATTTTAGGCCATATTCCTTTAAGCAAAAATGTGTCATATGGTCCAACAATTAACTTGCAATATTTTGGAGGGCCACATCCACTTTGAGCATTTTTAGAAACTGATTTCATTTTCCAATGCAATTTAGAGCACTTTTAAAATGCTTTTAGCTACTGTTATTGATGGTGGGGTCCACACCAGAAGCTTGGTGATGTTGTTTTCCCTAACAACATTTATTATATGATTTTCCACAAATATACAACATTTTACTTATGCTGTTTGAGGATTTATTTTATCACCATAAAATCCTACGGCAATTGAATTGAAATTTGAATTGGAATTTGAATCCAAACTTGATCAAGCCCCACTTAGCAAAATGATTAGGCACTGTTTATGGTCATTACTGTAGCTTAATTACAATGATCACTGTAGCTTAAACCCAGGGTGTCACAATTCTCCCCTACTAACAAGAATTCTCGTCCCGAGAATTAAGAAGTAGAAGGAAAAAGCCTGGGGAATTCTGCACGAAGATGATCTTCGCGTTCCCAAGTGGCTTCATCTTCAGAATGATTTGCCCACTGCACTTTGAAGAACTTGGTAACCTTCTGACGAGTCCGACATTCAGTTTCATCGAGAATGCGGACTGGTTGCTCCTTGTAAGAGAGGTCTTGCTGCAGCTCAAGCATATCATGATCCACTACACGGATAGGATCCTTGAAGCAGCGACGAAGTTGCGACACATGGAACACATCGTGAACCTGAGAAAGGTTTGGCGGTAGTTCCAATTGATATGCTACTTTACCACGCCTTTCGAGAACAGTGAAAGGTCCAATATATCGAGGAGCCAGCTTGCCCTTGATTCCAAATCGGTGTGTTCCTCTCATAGGCGTGACTCGAAGATAAGCCTTTTCGCCAGGTTGATAGACCATATCCTGGTGATGACGGTCATACTGACTCTTCTTACGAGACTGAGCAGCCTTCAGATTTGCATGAATGATGCGGACTTGATCCTCGGCATGTTGGATTATATTCGGACCGATAAGTGTACGTTCCCCAGTTTCTGACCAATTCAAAGGAGTCCGACACTTACGTCCGTATAACACTTAAAAAGGAGCCATCTTCAGACTAGCTTGATAGCTATTGTTGTAGGAGAACTCGGCATACGGGAGAGATTCCTCCCATTTCTTGCCGAAAGAAATGACACAAGCTCGAAGCATGTCTTCGAGAATCTGATTGACTCGCTCAACTTGTCCCTGAGACCGAGGGTGAAAAGCGGTGCTGAATGACAAGTGAGTTCCCATAGCTTCCTGGAAACTTGCCCAGAATCTTGAAGTGAATAAACTGCCACGGTCTGAACTGATAACCAGTGGAATACCGTGGAGCGAAACAATTCTGGACATATACAGATCTGCCAGCTGACTAGCAGTAATAGTTTCCTTGACAGCCAGAAAATGTGCGACTTTGGATAACCGGTCGATGACGACCAGAATAGCATCATTACCTTTCTGCGATCTGGGAAAACCAGTAATGAAGTCCATTTCAACATGATCCCATTTCCACTCAGGAATAGAAATAGTTTGCAGAGTTCCAGCAGGCTTTTGATGTTCTGCTTTGATCCGACGGCAAATGTCGCATTCTGAAACATAGCGTGCAATGTCTTGCTTCATGTTTGGCCACCAGAACCTTTGACGTATGTCCTGGTACATCTTGGTACTACCCGGATGAATAGAAAGAGGTGTATCATGAGCTTCTTTCAATATTTTAGCCGTAATATTCAGGTTTTTCTTCTTTGTGGGAACGAATAAGCGACCCTTGAAGTACAAGGCGCCATCATCACCTACAGTGAAGAATGAGGGTCTACCTTCCGACAGATAGCGTTTAATCCTTTCAACTTCACTGCAATAGAGTTGCATAGTTTTGACGCTGCCCACGAGATCTGGTTCAACAACCAGGTTACTCAAAGAACCCTGGTTAACAACACAAAGGTTCATCTTGCGAAACTCCGGTGGAGGGGGAACGAGATAACCCTGAGGAACGATATGGTGGTTCAGCTTGCGAAATTCTTCTTGAAGCAGGGGGTGAACCTTGTGAACCTGGAGGTAGTTGCAGTATGACTTGCGGCTCAAAGCATCAGCCATTACATTAGCTTTGCCTGGGGTATAAGAAATACCCACATTGTAATCTGCTATGCGCTCCATCCATCTTTGTTGACGGAGATTCAGATCTGGCTGAGTAAACATGTACTTCAGACTTTGGTGGTCGGTGTAGATCTCGCAACGATTACCAACAAGGTATTGCCGCCACTCTTTCAGTGCATGAATTACTGCAGCAAGTTCAAGGTCATGAACTGGGTAGTTCTCTTCATGAGGACGCAATTGACGGGATGCATAAGCAACCACTCTGCGCTCTTGCATTAGGACACAACCCATTCCCTGACGAGAAGCGTCACAATAAATGGTAATGTCCTTACGAGTATCCAGAGGAGCAAGCACTGGAGCAGAGGTCAGCTTGTCCTTAAGTGCCTGAAAGCTCTCCTGACATTTTTTCTGTCCACTCATATTTAACACCTTTGTGAAGCAAATTGGTTAAGGGCTTTGCAATCTTGGAGAAGTTCTCGACGAATCGACGGCAATAGCTGGCGAGTCCGAGAAAACTTCTGACTTGCTTGACATTCTTCGGGGGAGTCCAGTCAAGAATAGTCTGAACTCATTCAGGGTTGACCGCAATACCATCCTTGGAAATCACATGACCAAGGTAGGTTACTTCGTCCATCCAAAACTCACACTTTGAGTACTTAGCATAAAGTTGATGTTCTCGAAGCCTCTCCAATATAAGACGAAGATGTTCATCATGCTCTTCTTTATTCTTGGAGAATACCAGAATATAATCCAGATAAACCATGACGAATTTATCGAGGTAGTCCATAAAAATATAATTCATCAACCGAGAGAAGGTTGCTGGAGCATTGGTTAAGCCGAAGGACATGACGGTGTACTCGTATGAACCATAGCGAGTAACAAATGCAGTCTTGGGAATATCCTCTTCACGAACCCGGATCTGATGGTAACCCAACCTCAAGTCGAGTTTTGAAAACACTGCTGAACCAGCAAGCTGATCATACAGATCGTTGATCCGAGGAAGCGGATATTTGTTTTGAATCGTTGCTTGGTTGATGGGACGGTAATCTTGGACCAATCGATTCGTACCATCCTTCTTCTTGACAAAGAGAGAAGGTGCTCCCCAAGCAGAGGAACTTGGACGAATGAAACCCAGACGAAGCGAATTGTCAAGTTCTTGCTTAAGTTCAAGGAGTTCATGTGGAGGCATTTTGTATGGACGCTTGGCTATAGGAGTGGTACCAGGTACCAAGTCGATGACAAACTCGACAGCTCTAGCAGGGGGGATCCCTGGGAGTTCTTCCGGAAAAACATCTTGGAAATCCCAGACAACTGGAATGTTTTCAATTCCTTCAAGAGGTGATTCATTTAATGCATTTATGGCATATAGTCGAGCTTCAGCATTCCGAACAAGATGAGCATGGTAGCTTACAATCTCATTCGAAGGATGCAGGAGGTGGACAGTTTTGGTGTCACAAACAATTGAAGCGGTATGTGCCTTCAACCAATCCATTCCGAGAATGAGATCGATATTGGAAGACTTCAACATTATGGGGGAGGCATGGAATTCCAACCCTTCAATTTCAACGGGGACATTGTGACTAATAATGGAAGTCTGACATTGGCCTGCGGGGGTGTTTACCACTATTGGGACGTTCATCTCTTCACACTTAATGTCATGCATGTATGCAAATTCTTCAGACATGAAAGAATGCGATGCTCCTGTATCAAACAATATAGAAGCTGGTACTGAGTTGACGAGAAGTGTACCCATCACAGTAGCAGGCTGGTCTTGAACTTGATTCAGATCAATATTGTTAGCTTGAACACGACCAGTGTTAGGCCTGGCGTTGTTGTTGCGGGGCTGGTTGGAAGGCAGTGCAAGTTGATTCTGGCCCTGCCTGCAGTCTCTAGCACGGTGTCCTGGGCGACCACACTTGAAGCACAACCCATCCTCAGGACGGGACGGTGGAGGCTGTGGTGCTCTTGGCGGTATAGCTCTTGGTTGCCTTGGTGGTGGAGGGGGTAGACGAGGCGCCACATAGGATGGCCTCGGGGCATATGCAGATGGACGGTAGTTGTTGGGGATCCAGACCCTTTGCTTCTGAGGACGTGGGCCCGAAGATGAACCCACGTCAATTTTGCGCTTAGTGTGATCCTTGTACCTCTGCAGACCTGTCTCAATCTGGATAGCCTTATTCACCAAGGTGGCAAAATCAGGGAAGTCGTGAGCTAGAAGAGCAAGGTGAATATCCGGGTGAAGTCCTTCACGGAATTTCTCCTGCCTGCGAGCATCAGTTGCAATGTCTTCCTCAGCATAGCGAGATAAGTCCAGAAATTCCCGCTGATAAGCATCCACAGTCTTGTTGCCCTGGACTAAGTTGCGGAATTCACGCTTCTTCTTATCCATCATTCCCTGAGGAATGTGGCGAGCACGGAACGCAGCTTGGAACTCTGGCCAGGTGATGATTGTTCCAACAGGCTGAGAGCGCCTGTGGCTGTCCCACCATTGAGCAGCGGGACCCTTCAGAAAGTACGAGGCAAAGGTGACATAGCTAGCCTCTGGGGCGCCTGAAGATTCCAGCTCATAAGTGATGTCACGGAGCCAGTCATCTGCGTCAAGCGGCTGAGTTGAGCTGCGGTATGTCGTAGGGTTGAGGCGCATGAAGTCTTGCAGAGTCATTAGGGCTGGCTGCTGATTCATATTCGGCCTTGGGAAACGGTCCATATGCCCTTGCATAAACTGGCGATTCAGTTCAAACTGTTGCATCATACCAGCCATGTAGTCAGGTGGTGGTGGTGGCTCAGGCGTACCATGACCACGACCAGCTGGCCTAACCATTCTGTCAAATTTAACAGTGGTAGTTTAGCATTTGGTAATTGCAAAATAAAGGAATCATTCATGAAGTAAATTGCACAAAGAAGGAAGTGCAATAATTACGACATAGTAGTTCAAACTTCAACGTACAGATCCATACATAGGTCTATTACAAACCATAAGTTCGTTACAAAATAGACGATAGATCCGGCATGAAATTAACCTAGACAACTAGGCGGCACGCAGGCACGCGATGGAGGGATACAACAACGCATCAGCGTCGGGGACAACGAAAGTAGCCAGGGAACTGCAGGTGACTCCGAAATCTGGGGGAGGAATACTGCATCCCGTGCACACCCTGATGCAGTATCTGCATTTCAACCGGGAGCCTAGGTCCAAGTGCGGGAGCATGACCTCGAGCAGCAGGCCACTCAAGACCTGGAGGAAACTCAGTCGGACACGGGTGAAGAACAAACTCCGTATGCATTCCCGCAACGACTGCTGGCCTCAACTGCTCCAGAGCCCGATAAAGACGAGCACGGGTGGCGTACAACTCAAAGTTAAGAGCCCAGACAGTGCAATCCAGAGCCTCAGTGTACTGAACCAGAACCTATGGGTCGTAACGACGACTCACGTAGGGGGTGCAGATAGTAGCGTAGGATCGGTCGGTACGCTGCGGCACGAAAGGGGTCAAGACCTCAGCGTCGGCCGCAGTATCAACCCCGACAGGGGCATACGGGGTGTACTTGTATGTCGTCTCCTCCAAACAAGGGTTCGCTGCACAGAGACGAACAATAGCAGCATAGGCAGCATCCTGTACTGCCATCTCAACAGTCACTCCAATGCGACGGAAGGTGTGCAGCTCGGTGATGGAACGGTCCTATCGATCCCAGATAACCATCACAGCCTCATACTGTTCCTGGTTGAACTCGCGGTAATCCTCGTAAACAGTGTACTCGGGGTACCAGCGATATCCCAGCTTCTTCAAGAGGTCGACCAGAATGGCCGGGAACCCAGTCGTATCGTGCGCGTAGGTCAGACGAACGATCTGTCTATCGGGACGCATCTGTAACAAGGAGATTCAAGATGTCAAATGACAGTGTGTGCATCATACTTCAAGATAAAACAATTGTCGACGAAACAATTCTCCGGTGGATGTGATCACGAGAACCTAATGTTAGATTTTTGCAAAATCCTTAACCCGAAAGAGAAGAGAGATCAGAACCCAGAGTATAGACGAGGAATAAAAGATCCTAATACCACCCGATTGAGATGTGGGCCCGTAAGCCACAGCATCAGTGTTAGTAAAAGTTTTTCAATGACTAGACTCAACTTCGGCCAAGGAGTTGGAAAGGGGGCTACCTACAGGCAGTCGGCTCTGATACCAACTTGTGACGCCCCCATTCTTGTCCGTACGCTAATCATGCACACAATGCGTACGACCAAGATTAGGGACTCACTGATTGATACCACAACACAACAAAAGACACAAATATAAAGGTCATACAGCTCCATATTACAAGCCAGGGGCCTCGAGGGCTCGAATACAAAGCTCAACATAAACACGAGTCAGCGGAAGCAAATATATCTGAGTACAGACATAAGTTAGACAAGTTTTGCATTAAGAAGGCTAGCACAAACATAAGCAAACGGATCGAAAGAGGCGAGGCCTCCTGCCTGGGAACCTCCTAACTACTCCTGAACGTCGGAGAAGTCTACGTCGTAGAAAGCTCCATCCTGCTGGTAGGGGCCTCCGTCGGGGTAGTAGTACTCGACATCTCCAGCGTACTCCATCTCCTGGGCTCCATCGACTGAACGCAGCAACGTATCGAGGGGGAAAAGAGAAAGGCATAGCAGCGTGACTACTCATCCAAAGTACTCGCAAGACTTACATCAGAACTATGCTAGATATGCATCATTATCAAAAGGGGGGGTTATATCTGGACTGATTGCAGAAAGCAAGAATAGGGGGAAGGTCTAGTCCTATCGAAGACTAGCATCTTCAACATCTTGCAGCATTAGAAGAGAGTAGACCTGCAACTCATATATAGTCATATTGTTGTAGCAATTTTATTAAGTAAACACGCCCAGAGATCCTTCCTCGACTCCCTGCGAGGAAGCAATCCCGGAGCCACAATTCATTTTAATTAAAGTCACAATTATAGTTGTATAAGGTCAAGGTACAATTCCAAGTCGTCCTGTTACCGTGGACACGGCTATTCGAATAGATTAATCATCCCTGCAGGGGTGCACCACATATTCCCCAACACGCCTGAGTCACCTCCGGCCGGACACACTTTCCTGGGTCATGCCCGGCCTCGGGATATCAGCACGTCGTCGCCCCACCTAGACTCAACGAAGAGGCTAGCCCGCCGGTCTAAATCCTAAGCGCGCAGGTTCGTGGGCCCACTTGCCCTTGCGCTCCTGCACGATGCGTACGCGGCCGGAAGCAGTCCTAGCACCCCTTAGTAACAAGCGCGATGCGTTCCAGACCAATCCGTCGCGCGCTGTTCCATTGCTGACGTCCGAAGAGCTTCGGCTGATACAACGACGCTGAGTGCCCATAACTTTCCCACGTGATGGTTAGTGCGTATTAAGGCCAACGACCCAACTCAGATCAAGTACCCAACCCATTAGCAATTTATTAGTGCGGGGCAAGCGCGAACCATAAAGTGCAGTCCGTCGCCCCGCCAATAACACTCGGGTGCCTTACCGGCGCACCCCACCACATATCACTCTCGCGGGTACCCTTGGGGCCGACCCGTCTTCAACATGTTTCTGTAACCAGGTCATAGTAACTGTGTGTCTATACACCAAGTGGATATCCGAGGAATCACCCTCGATGGATCGCACTCGAGGTATGAGTAAGCCAAGAGTCGCTACCGGTAAATGGGAGGGAGGAATCACCCTCGATACCCATGACCGATAGCTACGCTACAGAATTAACACCGGGAGTGCTAAGTGAGGTATCACCCTCGACACTCGGTAGTAGCTCTACAGTGCCATACTTAAGGGGTGTGTGGTGATGTGTCGGTAACGGCTTGTCAGTCCTGACGACTGAGTCTTCTGTCTTCAAGTCCTCGGTGTCGTCGATGAAAGAAGGGGCAACTGGGACTAAGGGGGTCTCAGGGGTTCACTGATCAACCTATGCTAAGCAGTTGGTATGATTGCAGGTAAAGTAACAGTTCATCAAAAACAGGCTATGCATCAGAATAGGAGCTAACTAATACAGTAGCAAATTCTAATGCAAGCATAAGAGGGAGAAGAATAGGCGATATCGGAATGCTCAAGGGGGTTTTGCTTGCCTTGCTGCTCTGCGGCAAAAGGCTGAACGTCAACGGCGTAGTCGATCTCGGCAGCACCGTCAGCCTCGGGGTCTACCGGAGAGAAGAGGGGGAAGAAACAATAAATATAAATTACACAGATGCAACATGATGCATGACATAGCAATATGCAGGGCTAGGGGTGTTTACGGCCTATCTAGGTGCGATAGTTAATTTAGAAATTTATTTTAAATTATTTTAATAATGCCATGCACTATTCACCTATCCGAAACAGGCAAAAAGTTGCATGTTCAGATAGCTAGAGGCATGTGACAGATGAATGAATGGCATAATTGGATTTGTGGGATTTTTCTGATCAACTTTCATATATAAATTATTTTCATCTGACTTACGGTTTAAAAGATATGATTTTCTAAAGTTTTATTGATTTTCTGGAATTATTTTAATTAATTAAATCCAACATTATCCAGAATAGTGAATGATGACGTCAGCATGAGGTCAGCATTGCGTCAGCAGTCAACAGGGGGCTAACCAGGTCAAACCTGACCAGTGGGCCCCACCTGTCATAGACACAAGTCTATTTCAGTTTATTAAATTAAACTAAACATAGTTAATTAGCAGTGGGGCCCATCTGTCAGTGACTGATTTAGTTTAAATTAACTATTTTAATTAAATTAGTTACTAATTAAGTATCTGATAGGGTGGGGCCCAAATGTCATAGACACTGGGGTAGGGGCCCCACCAGTCAGTGGCACAGGGGGGAGGGGCCCCACATGTCAGTGGCACAGGGGGAGGGGGCCCACATGTCAGTGGCAGGGCTGTGCCCAGTCAGCCAGTTGACCAAGTCAACTGGTCAACTGGGTCGCCCCTGGCCCACTGGCAGGGTCACTGGGGGTGGCCCCAGCCCAGCCACGTCGGCAGCGGCCGGCGGCTCAACGCCGGCGACGCCAAAACGCGGCGGAGGGCTCGGGCCGGCGTCGGGATTTTGCTACGATGCACGGAAAAGGGTGCGGCTAGGCGCGTTCGAACGGCCACTCGACGCCGCGTCGAGTGGTGGCGGTGGCACGGCCGGACCTGGCCGGAAACGGCACCGGCGATGACGGCAGGCGGCGGCGGCTACGGGTGTGCTACGGGGACGGCGATGCAGCACGCTAGCGAGCGAACGACGCGGCTAGGGGTGATCTACGTGGCGCGGCGAGCTCAATGGGCACGTGCCCAGGGCCATTTGGTCGCCGGAGCCTCTCCGGCGATGAGCCGAGGCGGAGGCGCGTTCGAACACTCGTCGGAATCGACGCTAGGGGGCACGGCTAGCGTTGCGGAGGGGCGCGTTCGAACCGCGGGGAGATGCTGAGTGCGTTCCCGTGCTCGGACGGCCATGACAGGGGCTGTTGCAATAGCGGCGAGCTCCACGGCGGCGACGGTTTCGGGCGGCGATGGCAACGGCGCTACGGCGAGTTAGTGGAGCAATGCGAGGGAGAGGAGGGTGCGGGGGAGCTCACTGGCGTTGACGGGAAGGCCCGGTGCAGTGGCGGAGCAGTGCAGACGGCGAATCGACGGCGGCGGCTTCTCGGACCCGAGGAAGAAGACGACGCGGCGGAGGCGATCCCCTGGCTCCGGTGCTCGGGCTCGTGGTCCAGGAGGTCGGGGTCGTCGCGGCGGGGCTCGTGGGTGCGTTGGCAGGGCGCGGGAGGGGCTGCGGCCGCGGCTAGCCGGCGGCCATGGCGGCGGCTGCGCGGCGTATCTGGAGGGCGAGTGAGCGCAAGGGAGCGAGAGGAGGGGGGAATGGCGAGGGCGGCGTCCAGGGGGGAGGGGTCGGGGCGAGCTTATCCCCTCGCCCCAACTGCTCCGGCGCCGTGGCGGCCAGTGGCCGGAGCCGCGCGCGCACAGCCACGGCAGTGACGACACGGAGGAGGGAGCAGGTGAGTTGGGCTGGGCCGGTTGGCCAGTTGGGCCGGCCTGGCTGGGCCACGGCCCAGTTGGGCCGGGGGAGGGGGTGTTTTCTTTTCCTTTTTCTTTATTCTTTTCTGTTTTCTTTTCTTTATTTCTGTTTTATTTATTTTAGGCCATATTCCTTTAAGCAAAAATGTGTCATATGGTCCAACAATTAACTTGCAATATTTTGGAGGGCCACATCCACTTTGAGCATTTTTAGAAACTGATTTCATTTTCCAATGCAATTTAGAGCACTTTTAAAATGCTTTTAGCTACTGTTATTGATGGTGGGGTCCACACCAGAAGCTTGGTGATGTTGTTTTCCCTAACAACATTTATTATATGATTTTCCACAAATATGCAACATTTTACTTATGCTGTTTGAGGATTTATTTTATCACCATGAAATCCTATGGCAATTGAATTGAAATTTGAATTGGAATTTGAATCCAAACTTGATCAAGCCCCACTTAGCAAAATGATTAGGCACTGTTCATGGTCATTACTGTAGCTTAATTACAATGATCACTGTAGCTTAAACCCAGGGTGTCACAGTTAACTAGATTGATATTTCTTCAGGGGGAGTGGTGCGTTGTAGTAGGTTCAACCTGACGAGTTTCTATATCCCAGTGACAGAAGGGGACAAGTTGCGTCTTTGTGTTATTTCTACTAAGGATAAAACAATGGGGTTTATTCATATTAGTTGAGTTTACTTTGTCAACATCATGTCATCGTTCTCCAAGCATTACTCTGTTTGTCATGAACCTAATACGTAGAGAGGCAAGCATAGAAGCGCTCTTGAATTGGAGTAATAGTAGTAGGTGCAGGCAAGAGTCGGCCTATTTTCTTATGGACATGATGCCTATATACAGATGTTCATTGCCGTGAACATCGCATAATTATTCGCTTTTCTATCAATTGCCCAACAGTAATTTGTCTACCCACCGTATGCCTTGCTTATGAGAGATGCCACTAGAGAACTCTACGGCCCCCGGGTCTACTCACTTATAAATTCACAAACGCTATCATTACCTTGATGTTATTTATTATCTTTTATTTTATTTTGCACTTTAGTATTTGATACGTCTCCAACGTATCTATAATTTTTGCTTGTTCCATGCTGTTATATTATCATTCTTGGATGTTTTACAATCATTTTATAATAACTTTATATCATTTTTTGGGACTAACCTATTGACATAGTGCCATAGTGCCAGTTGCTGTTTTTGCTTGTTTTTTACTTCGCAGAAAATCAATACGAACGGATTCCAATCGCGACGAAACTTTTTGGAGATTTTTTCTAGACCAGAAGACACCTAGTGGGCCAAACAACTGCCGGAGAGGTGGGCTGTGGAGAGCACAACCCACCAGGGCGCGCCAGGGGGGCGCCGGCACGCCCTGATGGATTGTGCCCTCCTCGGCCCCCTTCCGCACCACCTCTGATGCCTATAAACTCTCAAATATTCCAAAAACCCTAGGGGAGTCGACGAAACACAATTCCAGCCGCCGCAAGTTCCAGAACCGCGAGATCCAATCTAAACACCATCACGAAGGGGTTCATCTTCTTCATAGGTGCCTCTCCGATGATGCGTGAGTAGTCCACCATAGACCTGCGGGTCCGTAGGCAGTAGCTAGATGGCTTCTTCTCTCTCTCTTATGATTCTCAATACGATGGTCTCTTGGAGATCTATTTGATGTAAACTTTTGCGGTGTGTTTGTTGGGATCCGATGAATTTTGAGTTCATGATTAGTTTCCATCCATGAATATTATTTGAGTCTTCTTTGATCTCTTATATGCATGATTACTTATAGCCTCGTATTTCTTCTTCGAATCTTTGGTTTAGTTAGGCCGACTAGATCGATTTTTCTTGCCATGGGAAGAGGTGCTTTGTGATGGGTTCGATCTTGCGGTGTTCTTTCCCAGTGACAGAAGGGGCAACAAGACACGCATGTATCATTGCTATTAAGGATAACAAGATGGGGTCTATTCCTACATGAATAGATCTTGTCTACATCATGTCATCCTTCTTATTGCATTACTCCGTTTTTCCATGAACTTAATACACTAGATGCATGCTGGATAGCGGTCGATGTGTGGAGTAATAGAGGTAGATGCAGGCAGGGGTCGGTCTATCTATCTTGGACGTGATGCCTATATAATGATCATCACCTTGGATATCATCATGACTATTCAATTTTCTATCAATTGCCCAACAGTAATTTGTTCACCCACCGTGCACTATACTCATGAGAGAACACTAGTGAACCCTACGGCCCCCGGGTCTACCTTTCCATCATATTGCTTTCAGATCTATCTTTTTGCACTCTTTGTTTTCAGATCTACAAAACCAAAAACCCAAAAATATATTGCTGCATATTTACTCTTTTTATTTGTGTTCTTGAGAGATCTATCTCTCCTATCTATCACTACCTAATCTATCTTATTACCTGACAACCTCTCTTTCGCGTCGGGTTGCAAGTATTTGTTGTTTGTGTGCAGGTGCTGCTTATTGGGTGGTGGTGATCCTCCTACTGGTTCGATAACCTTGGTTTCATAACTGAGGGAAATACTTACCGTCGCTGTGCTGTATCATCCCTTCCTCTTTGGGGAAATACCGACGCAGTCTCAAGCCACGTCAAAGGAATTTCTGGTGCCGTTGCCGGGGAGGAAGCGGTCTCTTCTACGTGCCTATCTCAGGCGCCGAGGGGACTCCACCATCATCTACCAGGTTCCTAATCACAAACCTCATCTCCTTGCAATTACATTATTTGCCATTTGCCTCTCGTTTTCCTCTCCCCCACTTCACCAATTTGCCGTTTTGTTCGCCCACTTTTTCGTTTGCCTTTTTCTCGCCAGATCTCTTTTTGTTTGCTTGTTTGCTATCTTTGCTTGTGTTGCCATGTGCCTTCTATTTTCTTGCTAAAAATCTATTGATATGGATCCTCATCCACTTGCTAATCTTTTCAAAGCACCAAATTATGATGAACCAATTGCTTGTGAGTTGAGTGCACTTGATTGTCTCTATGAAGTTTTGCTTGAAAATCATGAAACTGGAAATTTTGATGAAGTGTTGAAAGAAGAAATTTATAAGGTGATTCATGATAGCTCCTTGATTGAAAAGCATGATTGCAATGATGTTACTATAAATTCTATTAATCTCAATTATGCTAATGATATGCAAAGCCACAAGCTTGGGGATGCTATGTTTGATGAAGATGATATTTTTAGTCCCCCAAGTTTTGATGAGCAAATTTATTATGATGATTGCATGCCTCCTATTCATGATGATGGTGATGACACGTATGCTATAATGAGTAATGATAACCATGAAACTTATCATCATGGTTTTAATTTGCAATGTGGTAATGTCAATCAAGTGTCTCATGACAGTTATTTTGTTGAGTTTCTCCCACTACCATTGATGAAAAGGAATTTGCTTATGTGGAGAGTAATGAAAATTCTATGCTTGTGCATCATGAAAAGAATGATTTATATATTGTTGAATTCCTTCATGATGCTACTGAAATTTATTATGAGGGAGGAACATATGCTTGTAGGAATTGCAATAATATCAAGTTTCCTCTCTATGTGTTCAAAGTTTTGAAGTTATGCTTGTTTTGCCTTCCTATGCTAGTTGATTCTTGTTCCCATAAATTGTTTGCTCACAAAATACCTATGCATAGGAAGTGGGTTAGACTTAAATGTACTTTTCATGAGATTCATGATGCTCTCTTGCATATTTCAATTACTACTTTTTATGTGAGCATCATTGAAATCATTATGCCTAGCTAGGGGCGTAAAACGATAGCATTTTTTGGGAGGCAACCCAATGAATAAATTTATTTTTGTATTTTCCTTTCTGTTTTTGTGTGTTGACACAATTAAACCTCTGTTATGATTGTGTTTTTATGTTTTATTTAGTGTTTGTGCCAAGTAGAACCTTTAGGATGATTCATAAGATGAGTAGAAACAATGCTGAATCTGAAACAGAAACTTTGCCTCCAGTGTTCGAATTTTAATTGTTTACTGGATCGTGATATTGAGCTGAAATTTTAACACAGTATTTTTATACAAATTATTTATGTTTTCCTAAATTTTAAGTATTTTTAGAGTTACAGAAGTATGGGTAGAGTACAAATTACTACAGACTGTTCTGTTTAAGACAGATTCTGTTTTTATTGCATTGTGTGCTTGTTTTGATGAATCTATGGTTTGTATTGGCGGGTATAAGCCATGCTAAAGTTAAAATAAAGTAGGTATAATGCAATTATGAAATATGAATAGGTTTGCAACAGTGCCTAAAGTAGTGATTTTCTTTCTTATTCTAACGGATCTCACGAAGATTTTGTTGAGTTTTGTGTGATTGAAGTTTTCAAGTTTTGGGTGAGATCACGATGGATGAAGGAATAAGGAGTGATAAAAGCCTAAGCTTGGGTATGCTACCGCACCCCCAAGATATATCCAAAGAGAAACAAGCGACTAAGCTTGGGGATGTCCCCGAGTGGCATCCCCTCTTTCTTCTAACGACCATCGGTATTTTACTTGGAGCTATATTTTTATTCGTCACATATCATGAGTTTTGCTTGGAGCATCTTGTATGTTTGCTTGCTTGGTTTGTTAGTTTTCCCTTTTTATCCTTGCCGTACACACCTATTTGAGAAAGCCACAATCATGCTATGATTTGTTAGAATTGCTCTATGTGCTTCACATAAACTTTTTGAGCTATAGAATTGCTCTAGTGCTTCACTTATATCTTTTGAGCACGGTGTGCTTGGAAATTTTTGTAGAAATACTCTCATGCTTCACTTAGATTAATTTCAGAGTTAGTAAATCTTGAAGAAATCCTCTCATGCTTCACTTATACCTTTTTGAGAGATGAAATCTTTATGCTCATGTGCTTCACTTAAATTTGTTTGAGCTTGCCAAAAAGCAATGGCAATATATGAAACTAGTCCCAAAGTGATAGATATCCAAGGAGGATATAATAAAAACTTTCATGAAGATCATTGGACAAATTAAACTTGATTCCTTGTAATAGTTTTGAAACATGATGATAGTAATATGTGAGTCATGCTAGTGAGTAATTATGCTTAGTAGTAATATTGGTGTTAAGGTTTGTGATTCCCTATGCATGCACGAAAGTCAATAGTTATGCGATGAAGTTACATCCTACTTGTGGTGCATTATTTGGTGTTAGTTATGTTCAATGCTCACTTATGTGAATTTTCGTTTCTTGGTTTTGTTGCTTCCCAATCTATTTGCTAGCCTCCATTTGTAGTAAGTAGAAATACTACTTGTGCATCCAAAATCCTTAAACCAAGTTTTGCCTTATGAGTCCACCATACCTACCTATATGCGGTATTTCCATGCCGTTCCAAGCAAATTTGTATGTGCCATCTCTAAATTTTCAAAATAAATTTTCTCTTTTGTGTGCCCGTACCTCTCATGAAACGGTGGGGAGTGTCCAATATTTTTCCATGTTAGATGTGTTATTCTCAAGATGAGTGTTTATTCACTTGTCATTGCACGAGAGTGCGGCGGTAATAGGGATGCCCATTCCCGAAATGAAAAAAAATAATATTTACTTTATGTTGTCAAATAATAAATTCCTTGGAAAGTGTTGGTATGGAAGGCAACCGTGGATACGGCCCGCCATGGAAAGTGAAAGTTTGGTGGAAAAAGGAATAAACTTTATTTTCTGTTTGGGAACCGCCTATGATATATCTAGCATGGAAAGTATTGTGAGCTACTTTGTCGTTTTCGTTGACAGGTAAAGCATGCCACCCAAAATATTTTTTCTCTCTCAATTTAAACCTTGAGCTCTGGCACCTCTACAAATCCCTACTTCCCTCTGCGAAGGGCCTATCTATTTACTTTATGCAACTTTTATTTTTACTTTGAGTCTCCATCTTCTCTTATAAGCACCAACTAGGGGGCACTATGATCGTACTCGAGCATTGGGCATAGCTAATATTTGAGTGTTTTTCATGAACGGATCAATGATTGAGCATGATGGGCTAGGGATAACTTTCTTTAGTGTTGATATTTTGAAAGACATGGTTGCTTGTTGACATGCTTGAGTATTGAAGTCATTATGTTAAAACTAGACTATTGCTTTGAATCATTATAAGTCCAAATGTCCATGATATACAAAATAAAAGAATGTGATGAACATGCTAGGCAGCATTCCACATCAAAAATTCTGTTTTTATCATTTACCTACTCGAGGACGAGTAGGAATTAAGCTTGGGGATGCTGATACGTCTCCAACGTATCTATAATGTTTGCTTGTTCCATGATGTTATATTATCATTCTTGGATGTTTTACAATCATTTTATAATAACTTTATATCATTTTTTGGGACTAACCTATTGACATAGTGCCAAAGTGTCAGTTGCTGTTTTTGCTTGTTTTTTACTTCACAGAAAATCAATACCAAACGGAGTCCAATCGCGACGAAACTTTTTGGAGATTTTTTCTGGACTAGAAGACACCCAGTGGGCCAAACAACTGCCAGAGAGGTGGGCTGTGGAGAGCACAACCCACCAGGGCGCGCCAGGGGGGCCCCGACGCGCCCTGATGGGTTGTGCCCTCCTCGACCCCTTCCGCACCGCCTCTGATGCCTATAAATTCCCAAATATTCCAAAAACCCTAGGGGAGTCGACGAAACACAATTCCAGCCGCCGCAAGTTCCAGAACCGCGAGATCCAATCTAAACACCATCACGGAGGGGTTCATCTTCTTCATAGGTGCCTCTCCAATGATGCGTGAGTAGTCCACCATAGACCTACGGGTCCGTAGGCAGTAGCTAGATGGCTTCTTCTCTCTCTCTTGTGATTCTCAATACAATGGTCTCTTGGAGATCTATTTGATGTAAACTTTTGCGGTGTGTTTGTTGGGATCCGATGAATTTTGAGTTCATGGTTAGTTTCTATCGATGAATATTATTTGAGTCTTCTTTGATCTCTTATATGCATGATTACTTATAGCCTCGTATTTCTTCTTCGAATCTTTGGTTTAGTTAGGCTGACTAGGTCGATTTTTCTTGCCATGGGAAGAGGTGCTTTGTGATGGGTTCGATCTTGCAGTGTTCTTTCCCAGTGACAGAAGGGGCAGCCAGACACGCATGTATCATTTCTATTAAGGATAACAAGATGGGGTCTATTCCTACATGAATAGATCTTGTCTACATCATGTCATCGTTCTTATTGCATTACTCCGTTTTTTCATGAACTTAATACACTAGATGCATGCTGGATAGCGGTCGATGTGTGGAGTAATAGAGGTAGATGCAGGCAGGAGTCGGTCTATCTATCTTGGATGTGATGCCTATATAATGATCATCGCCTTGGATATCGTCATGACTATTCGATTTTCTATCAATTGCCCAACAGTAATTTGTTCACCCACCGAGCGGTATACTCATGAGAGAAGCCACTAGTGAACCCTACGGCCCCGGGTCTACCTTTCCATCATATTGCTTTCAGATCTATCTTTTTGCACTCTTTGTTTTAAGATCTACAAAACCAAAAACCAAAAAATATATTGCTGCATATTTACTCTTTTTATTTTTGTTCTTGAGAGATCTATCTCTCCTATCTATCACTACCTAATCTATCTTATTACCGTAAAGAGATTGACAACCTCTCTTTCGCGTCAGGTTGCAAGTATTTGTTGTTTGTGTGCAGGTGCTGCTTATTGGGTGTTGGTGATCCTCCTACTAGTTCGATTACCTTGGTTTCATAACTGAGGGAAATACTTACCGTCGTTGTGCTGTATCATCCCTTCCTCTTTGGGGAAATACCGATGCAGTCTCAAGCCATGTCAGTATTATCTACAATTATCTACACAACTCACTTGCTTGCAAATAACGAGATAAAGGGGATTGACGACACTCTTGTCGGCGTTGGGTGCAAGTTGTTTGTTCTTGTGTGCAGCCGCTGAAGACGGTTGATGATTGGTATCCCTATTGGTTCGATAAACCTTGGATTTATAACTAAGGGAAATACTTACCCACTTTGTGCTGCGATTACCCGTTCCTCTTCACGGAAAACCCAACGCAGATCACGAGTATCAACCCTCAGCCCCGAGGGTGAACTACTCCCTCCTTGTCATGGCCTCCTCCGGGATGATGAAGATGGCCACCGGTGATGATTTCGCCCTCCGATAGGGTACTCGAAAGGCTCAAATGGGTTTTTCATCGATACAGAGAGTTGAGGCGGCGGAGCGGAAGTTCTAGGTTAACTTTCGGGGGTTTCTGGATTTGTAGGATTTTTCAACGTTGGAATCACGTCAACCGGAGCCACGTGGGCCCCACAAGCTAATAGGGCGCGCCCTATTGGCTTGTTGCCCATAGGTGGCTCCGGTATTTCTTATTTTCTCCAGGAAAAATATAAAAAGTTTCGGGCGATTTCGAGAACTTTTATTTTCTCCACAAAACAACACCACGGTAATTCTGCTGAAAACGGCGTCAGTCCCGGTTAGTTCTAAATAAATCATATAAAGTGCATCAAAACCATATAAAAGTATTGTAAACATAGGCAAATATGGCATGAATACTTCATAAAATATAGATACGTTGGAGATGTATCAGCGCTTCATCGTACAGAGATAATCGTCGCCGGAGAATTAGAGGGAGGAGATTAGAACCACACTAGTCTTCTAATTATGAGGATTGGAGAAAGTAGACCTAGCTCTAATTAGTCAACTAGGACCAACTAGAACTAGAAGAACAAGAGGAGGCCCCAAAACTTGTGTTCTAGGGGCTAGCCCTGTCCCTCTATTTATATGTTGAGCCCTCGGGTCGTAACTTGGGGACAGGGCCTCCCTAAAGTCGGTTTTGGAATGCAAGTTTCCAATACGAAACACCAAGGTTCCTGGTGTTTCCCGAAATGGTACGGACCTCGGCATCTGGCCCAGGGCCAAAGGCGAAGGACTCTGACGTCTGGTCCCTGTGTTTGCAAAACCCCTTTTGCACTGACCTAAAGACTTGTGGGCCTTACCCATTGGACCAGCTAAAGTGTCCTTCCACCAGAACATTTCTGGAAACATCCGAAACTCTTTCGGTGACACCGGAACGCTTCCGGTTCTTCTCGAAACTATTCTGAATATTAATGAAATAGTTCCACAAATAAATCCTCCGTACTATCATCCTACTAACACTCAACAGATCATGATTACCTTAATCTTGTGAGCCCATAGGTTTCGTAACTCACAGACATGAACAAAACCCCTTCGTTCAATGATTGATAGTGGGACCGTGGACATCCATATCGATCCCAATGAGTACACAAATGATATTCGAGTGAACCTTTGGTTATCATGTCACAATCCATTTTCTTCATGATACTTTACAAAACTCGAGAAGCATCGATATCCACACGCTCACTATACCATTATTCTCGTTACCGATTTTGTTATTCTTTTTCGTTGATCTCTTCACGCATCCCTGTGACATAGTCACCTGTGTTTGGCCAGACGATGACGGACGCGGTCACACTGAGAGGGCCCTAAGAATATCTCTCCATCGTTGGAGGAGCAAATCCCACTCTCGAGCTATCTAGTCCCATGTCAAACTTTCTGATGAACGTATAAGTTGTCGTTATGATCACCTAGTTACAGATGAAGTTTGAGCAACCCCAAAGCTCATCGTACGATAAGAAGTGACTACAATACTCTCATGGTCTAAGGAACATAAAACACACGTTAATACTATGTGTTATAACAATTGATTTCAGACGATATTATCTCAAAGTATAACAAACAAGTTTGGGTCAATTCAATATGATCGTTCTTCTAACGTCACACTCTCAATGTTCTTTTGGGATCATCGTTACCCTTAACGATATCCTAAGATCCAAAAAACGTGATCACCAAAAACACTTGAGCTAGTCTTAGAGACGAGACTAGGAATCTTATTTTATTGTTTATCATTCCACACGTGCATATGAGTTTTCCACTAAATCGCATATTCTAGAATCATAGCAGTTATAACATCGAACATAAACTCTTAATTATGAATATGGAAATATAATAATACAATATCATTGCCTCTAGGGTATAGTTTCAACAGTCTTCCACTTGCACTAGAGTCAATAATCTAGTTAGCACATTTTAGTTTTACACCAATGGCAATCCAGTGCCAGTCCATGCTTTGCTTGTGGTATAGACTTTGTCCTATCGAATCTGACAACTTCAAATCCGTGTGTATCATTTTTATTCCAATGCATCTTTCATGCTTTCACAAAAATTCGTAATTTTGTGAAACAGGCTTTCTATATACTGAATCACCGGTAGAACCATTGATTCTTTACTTAATTATGGAACCACTATTTAAGAATAGTGTTCCATTGGCATAATCACATGTAAACCATACCAAGTTCATAAATGAACTATTGATCCATTATCATCCATTGTTACTTCTAAAGTGACAATATACTCAGCCTTCTCTTATAGAATTCACCGAAGTAACTCTCTTGGACCAATTCCAACTTACCGTGCCACCATAAATCATTTAATTGAAGGGTCTTTTACATTTGTGTCCTTAACTCGAACCCACTACTCAGATTTCCCCCTAATTTTGAAGCTTTCTCAAATTTGTTGGAAATATGCCCTAGAGGCAATAATAATTTAATTATTATCATATTTCCTTGTTCATGATAATCGTTTATTATCCATGCTATAATTGTATTGATTGGAAACTCAAATACATGTGTGGGTACATAGACAACACTGTGTCCCTAGTATGCCTCTAATACACTAGCTCGTTGATCAAAGATGGTCAAGGTTTCCTAGCCATAGACATGAGATGTCATTTGATAACGGGATCACATCATTAGGAGAATGATGTGATGGACAAGACCCAAACTATGAACATAGCATATGATCGTGTCAGTTTATTGCTATTGTTTTCTGCATGTCAAGTATCTGTTCCTATTACCATGAGATCATGCAACTCACTGACACCGGAGGAATACCTTGTGTGTATCAAACGTCGCAACGTAACTGGGTGACTATAAAGATGCTCTACAGGTATCTCCGAGGGTGTCTGTTGAGTTGGCATGGATCAAGACTGGGATTTGTTACTCCGTGTGACGGAGAGGTATCTCAGGGCCCACTCGGTAATACAACATCACAACAAGCCTTGCAAGCAATGTGACTAAAGTGTTAGCCACGGGATCTTGTATTACGGAACGAGTAAAGAGACTTGCCGGTAACGAGATTGAACTAGGTATAGAGATACCGACGATCGAATCTCGGGCAAGTAACATACCGAAGAACAAAGGGAACAACGTACGGGATTAACTGAATCCTTGACATAGAGGTTCAACCGATAAAGATCTTCGTAGAATATGTAGGAACCAATATGGGCATCCAGGTCCCGCTATTGGTTATTGACCGTAGAGGTGTCTTGGACATGTCTACATAGTTCTCGAACCCGCAGGATCTGCACACTTAAGGTTCGGTGACGTTTCGGTATAGTAGAGTTATGTATGGTGGTGACCGAAGGTTGTTCGGAGTCCCGGATGAGATCCTGGACGTCACGAGGAGCTCCGGAATGGTTCGGAGGTAAAGATTGATATATAGGAAGTCCCGTTTTGGTCACCGAAAAAGTTTCGGGTACTTCGGTAGTGTACCGGGAGGGGTACCGGGGACCATCGGGAGGGGTATTTCGACCCAAGGGGCCTCATGGGCTGTGGGAGGAGTCAAGCCAGCCCTTAGTGGGCTGGTCAAGCCCCCCACTAAGGCCCATGTGGCTGGAGGTGGAAAAAACCCAAAGGTGGAAAGGTGGAAAGTGTTTCCAAGTGGAGAGGAGGAATCCTACTCCTAGTAGGATTGGAGTAGGACTCCTCCACCTCCAATTTCGGCCAGCCCTTGAGGGTTTGAGGCTGCCTCCTCCCCTCCCTCCCTCCTATATATACTAGAGGATTTAGAGGAGAAAGATAACCCTAATTGCCACGTGCTCCCTCTACTTCATCTAGATCGGTTTCTCCTCTAGTCTAGTTTCAGCGGTGCTTAGGCGAAGCCCTGCCGGAATTGTTCCACCACCATTGCCGCCGCGCCGTCGTGCCTCCGGAGAACTCTTCTACCTCTCCGCTCCCTCTTGCTGGATCAAGAAGGCGGAGATCGTCATCGAGCTGTACGTGTACTGAACGCGGAGGTGCCGTCCGTTCGGCGCTAGATCGGAAGGACCGTGATCAGGATCGCGAGACGATTCGTGATTTGATCGCGGGACGGATCGTGATGGGATCGCGGCATGGATCGAGATTGGATCGCGAGATGGATCGTGATGGGATCGCGGGACGCTCGGCGATTTGGATCGCGAAGACGTTCGACTACATCAACCGCGTTGTGAGACGCTTCCGCTAACGGTCTACGAGGGTACGTAGACACACTCTCCCCTCTCATAGCGATGCATCTCCATGGATAGATCTTGCATGAGCGTAGGAAAATTTTGAAATTCATGCTCCGTTCCCCAACAGTGGTATCAGAGCCAGGTCTATGCGTAGATGTGATTTGCACGAGTAGAACACAAACGAGTTGTGGGCGTGGGTGTATACATATTGCTTGCCGTTACTAGTTGTTACTTGATTCGGCGGTATTGTGAGATGAAGCGGCCTGGACCGACATTACGCGTACGCTTATGCGAGACAGGTTTCACCGCTACGTGCACTCATTGCATAAAGGTGACTGGCGGGTGTCTGTCTCTCTCACTTTAGTTGAATCGGTTTCAATGAAGAGGGTTCTTTTAGAAGATCAAAAAGCAATCACTACACCACGTTGTGGTTTTGCGTAGGTAAGAACGGTTCTTGCAAACCCATAGCAGCCACGTAAAACTTGCAACAACAAAGTAGAGGACGTCTAACTTGTTTTTGTAGGGTATGCTGGTGATGTGATATGGCCAAGACATGATGTGATATAAGTTGTTGTATGAGATGATCATGTTTTGTAAGTTATCAGGCAACCGGCAGGAGCCTTATGGTTGTCTCTTTATTGTATGCAATGCCAACATTATGTAATTGCTTTACTTTACCGCTATGAGTTAGCAGTAGCAGTAGTAGCAATAGCCGGCGAGACGACCACGACGCTGCGATGGAGATCAAGGTGTCATGACGCTACGATGGAGATCATGGTGTCAATCCGGTGACGATGGAGATCATGACGGTGCTTGGCTGATGGAGATCAAAAGCACAAGACGATGATGGCCATATCATGTCACATATATTGAATTGCATGTGATGTTAATCCTTTTATGCATCTTATTTTGTTTAGGACGACGGTAGCATTATAAGATGATCCCTTCACTAAATTTCAAGATAGGTGTTCTCCCCTAGTATGCACCGTTGCGAAGGTTCGACGCTTCTAGGCACCACGTGATGATCGGGTGTGATGGATTCTTTCGTTCGCATACAACGGGTGTAAGCCAGTTTTACACACGCAGAATACTTGGGTTAAACTTGACGAGCCTAGCATATACAGATATGGCCTCGGAACACAAGAGACCGAAAGGTCGAACATGAGTCATATAGTAGATATGATCAACATGAAAGATGTTCACCATTGATAACTAATCCACCTCACGTGATGATCGGACGTGGTTTAGTTGATGTGGATCATGTTACACTTAGACAACTTGAGGGATGTTAATCTAAGTGGGAGTTCTTATGTAATTTGATTAATTGAACTTCAATTATCATGAACATAGTCTAAATAATCTTTGCAATTTTATGTTGTAGATCAATAGACCGCGCTGTAGTTCCCCTGTTTTTATTATGTTCCTAGAGAAAACGAAGTTGAAAGTTGATGGAATCAACTATGCGGACTAGGTCCGTGATCTGAGGATTGTCCTCACTGCTGCACAGAAGGCTTATGTCCTTAATGCACCGCTCAGTGAAATACCCCTACGGCTTCGTCTGAGGACGTTATGAACGTCTGGCAGACAAGAAAAGATGACTACTCGATAGTTCAGTGCGCCATACTTTACGGCTTAGAACCGGAGCTCCAAATATGTTTTGAGCAACACGGAGCATATGAGATGTTCCAAGAGCTGAAAATTTGTTTTTCAAGCTCACACCCGGGTCGAGAGGTATGACACCTTCGACAAGTTCTATAGCTGCAAGATGGAGGAGAACAGTTCCGTTAGTGAGCATGTACTCAGAATGTCTGAGTACTTCAATCACTTGAATTAAGTGGGAGTTAGACTTCCGAATAAAGTGATGATTGATAGAGTTCTCTAGTCACTGTCACTAAGCTACTAGATCTTCGTGATGAACTATAAACATGCCAGGGATAGATGATCCTTAAGCTATTCGCGATACTACAAGCTGCGGATATAGAAATCAAAAAGGGAGCATCAAGTGTTGATGGTTAATAAGACCACTAGTTTCAAGAAGGGCAAGGGAAAGAAAAGGGAACTTCAAGAAGAACGGTAAAATAGTTGCCGCTCACGCGAAGAAACCCAAGGCTGAACCAAACCCGAGACTTAGTGCTCCCATTGCAAAGGGAAATGTCACAGGGAGCGGAACTTCCCCAAAGTAACTGGCAGATAATAAGACTGGCAATGTCAACAAAGATATTTGATATACATGTTATTGATGTGTACCTTACTAGTACTCGTAGGAGCACCTGAGTATTTGATACTTGTTCAGTTGCTTGCAACTTGAAACATGGAGCTTCGGAATAAACGAGGGCTAGCTAAGAACGAGGTGACGATGTGCATTGGAAGTGTCTCCAAGGTTGATGTGATCACCATCGCCACGCTCTCTCTACCTTCAGGATTAGTGATGAACCTAAATAATTGTTATTTGGTGCTTGCGTTAAGCATGAACATTATATCTGATAGTGTTTATTGCAAGACGGTTATTCAATTTCAGAGAATAATTGTTATTCTATTTATTTGGATAATATCATTGATGATCATGCACTTAAAATGAAAGGTTTATTGAATCTTGATCATAGTAATACACATGTTCATAACACGAATGCTAAAAGATAATGATAGTACCACATATTTGTGGCACTGCCGCTTAGGTCATATCAGTGTTAAACACATGAAGAAACTCCTTACAGATGGGTTTTTGGAATCTCTTGATTATGAATCATTTGAGACATGTGAACCGTGCCTTATTGGCAAGATGACTAAAACTCCGTTCTCCGGAACAATGGAGCGAGCAACCAACTTATTGGAAATAATACATACCGATGTATGCGGTCCGATGAGTGTTGAGGCGCGCGGTGGATATCGTTATGTTCTCACGTTCACAGATGATTTGAGTAGATATGGCTATGTCTACTTGATGAAGCATAAATCTGAAACATTTGAAAAGTTCAAAGAATTTCAGAGTGAAGTAGAGAACCATCGTAACAAGAAAATAAAGTTCTTACGATCTGATCGTGGAGGAGAATATTTGAGTTACGAGTTTGGCAATCACTTAAGACAATGTGGAATTGTTTCACAGCTCACGCCACCTGGAACACCACAGCGTAATGGTGTGTCCGAACGTCGTAATCGTACTCTATTAGATATGGTGCGTTCTATGATGTCTCTTACCGATTTGCCACTATCATTTTGGGGTTATGCATTAATGACAGCTGCATTCACTTTAAATAGGGCACCGTCTAAATCCGTTGAGACGACACCGTATGAACTGTGGTTTGGCAAGAAACCTAAGCTGTCGTTTCTGAAAGTTTGGGGATGCGATGCTTATGTCAAAAGACTTCAGCCAGATAAGCTCGAACCCAAAGCGGATAAGTGCGTCTTCATAGGATACCCAAAGGAGACCGTTGGGTACACCTTCTACCACAGATCCGAAGGTAAAGTATTCGTTGCTAAGAATGGATCCTTTCTAGAGAAGGAGTTTCTCTCGAAAGAAGTGAGTGGGAGGAAAGTAGAACTTGATGAGGTAATTGTACCTCCTCTGGATAGTAGTACGTCACAGGAAGAAATTTGTGTGACACCGACACAGGCCAGAGAGGAAGTAGATGATGATGATCATGAAGCTTCGGATCAAGTTGCTACAGAACCTCGTAGGTCAACCAGGACACGCTCCGCACCAGATTGGTACGGCAATCCTGTCTTGGAGGTCATGTTGTTAGACAACGGTGAACCTACGAACTATGAAGAAGCGATGGCGAGCCCGGATTCCGACAAACGGCTTGAGGCCATGAAATCTGAGATTAGATCCATGTATGAGAACAAAGTGTGGACTTTGGTAGACTTGCCCGATGAACGGCGAGCTATTAAAAATAAATGGATCTTTAAGAAGAAGACGGACGCTGATGGTAATGTCACCGTCTATAAAGCACGACTTGTTGCTAAAGGTTATCGACAAGTTCAAGGAGTTTACTACGATGAGACTTTCTCACCCGTAGCGATGCTAAAGTCTGTCAGAATTATGTTAGCAATTGCCGCATTTTATGATTATGAAATCGGGCAAATGGACGTCAAAACGGCATTCCTTAATGGATTCCTTAAGGAAGAATTGTATATGATGCAACCGGAAGGTTTTGTCGATCCTAAAGGTGCTAACAAAGTATGCAAGCTCCAGCGATCCATCTATGGACTGGTGCAAGCATCTCGGAGCTGGAATACTCGCTTTGATGAAGTGATCAAAGCGTTTGGGTTTATGCAAGTTTATGGAGAAACTTGTATTTACAACAAAGTGAGTGGGAGCTCTATAACATTTCTAATAAGTATATGTGATTGGAAATGATGTAGAATTTCTGAAAAGCATAAAGAATTAATTGAAAGGAGTTTTTCAATAAAAACCTGTTTCTGAGTTATCCACGGTTTGGGCATCGAGATCTATAGAGATAGATCAAGACACCTGATAAAAGATTTTCACACACCTTGATGAGATTTTGAAGAAGTTCAAAATGGATCAAGTCAAAAGAAATAAGTTCTTGGCTGGTGTAAAGTGGAGTAAGACTTGGAGATCTAGGTAAAGGTTGTTTACATGTGAGGCATCAAAATCTATAGAGATACATTGAGATGCCTCATATGACTTTCACAAAACATATACCTTGACAAGATTTTGAAGAAGTTCAAAATGGATCAGTCAAAGAAGGAGTTCTTGACTGTGGTGAAAGGTGTGAAGTTGAGTAAGACTCAAATCTCGACCACGGCAAAATAAATAGAATGGATGAAGGTTATCCCCTATGCCTCGGCCATAGGTTCTATAAAGTATGCCAAGCTGTGTGCCTTGCCATGTGTCTGGCAAAAGAGGTACCAAAGTGATCCAGGAGTAGATCACTGGACATCTGTCAAATTATCCTTAAGATGACTAAGGAAGAATTTCTCGGGAATAGAGATGATAAAGAGTTCGTCGTAAAGGGTTACGTCGATGCAAGCTTTAAACACTGATCCGAAAGACTATGAGTCTCAGACCGGATAAGTATAGTGGGGAAATCTTTTGGAGTAGCTCCAAACAGAGTGTGGTAGCAGCATCTACATATAACATAGAGATTTGCCAAGAACACACGGATCTGAATATTGCAGACCCGTTGACTAAAACCTCTCTCACAAGCAAAACATGATCAGCTTTAGAACTGATTAAGTGTTAATTACATGGAGATGTAATCTAGATTATTGACTCTAGTGCAAGTGGGAGACTGTTGGAAATATGCCCTAGAGGCAATAATAATTTAGTTATTATCATATTTCCTTGTTCATGATAATTGTTTATTATCCATGCTATAATTGTATTGATTGGAAACTCAAATACATGTGTGGGTACATAGACAACACTGTGTCCCTAGTATGCCTCTAATACACTAGCTCGTTGATCAAAGATGGTCAAGGTTTCCTAGCCATAGACATGAGATGTCATTTGATAACGGGATCACATCATTAGGAGAATGATGTGATGGACAAGACCCAAACTATGAACATAGCATATGATCGTGTCAGTTTATTGCTATTGTTTTCTGCATGTCAAGTATCTGTTCCTATTACCATGAGATCATGCAACTCACTGACACCGGAGGAATACCTTGTGTGTATCAAATGTCGCAACGTAACTGGGTGACTATAAAGATGCTCTACAGGTATCTCCGAGGGTGTCTGTTGAGTTGGCATGGATCAAGACTGGGATTTGTTACTCCGTGTGACGGAGAGGTATCTCAGGGCCCACTCGGTAATACAACATCACAACAAGCCTTGCAAGCAATGTGACTAAAGTGTTAGCCACGGGATCTTGTATTACGGAACGAGTAAAGAGACTTGCCGGTAACGAGATTGAACTAGGTATAGAGATACCGACGATCGAATCTCGGGCAAGTAACATACCGAAGAACAAAGGGAACAGCGTACGGGATTAACTGAATCCTTGACATAGAGGTTCAACCGATAAAGATCTTCGTAGAATATGTAGGAACCAATATGGGCATCCAGGTCTCGCTATTGGTTATTGACCGTAGAGGTGTCTTGGTCATGTCTACATAGTTCTCGAACCCGCAGGGTCTGCACACTTAAGGTTCGGTGACGTTTCGGTATAGTAGAGTTATGTATGGTGGTGACCGAAGGTTGTTCGGAGTCCCGGATGAGATCCTGGATGTAACGAGGAGCTCCGGAATGGTCCGGAGGTAAAGATTGATATATAGGAAGTCCCGTTTTGGTCACCGGAAAAGTTTCGGGTACTTCGGTAGTGTACCGGGAGTGCCGGGAGGGGTACCGGGGACCATCGGGAGGGGTATTTCGACCCAAGGGGCCTCATGGGCTGTGGGAGGAGTCAAGCCAGCCCTTAGTGGGCTGGCCAAGCCCCCCACTAAGGCCCATTCGGCTGGAGGTGGAAAAAACCCAAAGGTGGAAAGGTGGAAAGTGTTTCCAAGTGGAGAGGAGGAATCCTACTCCTAGTAGGATTGGAGTAGGACTCCTCCACCTCCAATTTCGGCCAGCCCTTGAGGGTTTGAGGCTGCCTCCTCCCCTCCCTCCCTCCTATATATACTAGAGGATTTAGAGGAGAAAGATAACCCTAATTGCCACGTGCTCCCTCTACTTCATCTAGATCGGTTTCTCCTCTAGTCTAGTTTCAGCGGTGCTTAGGCGAAGCCCTGCCGGAATTGTTCCACCACCATAGCCGCCGCGCCGTCGCGCCGCCGGAGAACTCTTCTACCTCTCCGCTCCCTCTTGCTGGATCAAGAAGGCGGAGATCGTCATCGAGCTGTACGTGTACTGAACGCGGAGGTGCCGTCCGTTCGGCGCTAGATCGGAAAGACCGTGATCAGGATCGCGAGACGATTCGTGATTTGATCGCGGGACGGATCGTGATGGGATCGCGGGACGGATCGAGATTGGATTGCGAGATGGATCGTGATGGGATCGCGGGACGCTCGGCGATTTGGATCGCGAAGACGTTCGACTACATCAACCGCGTTGTGAGACGCTTCCGCTAACGGTCTACGAGGGTACGTAGACACACTCTCCCCTCTCGTAGCGATGCATCTCCATGGATAGATCTTGCGTGAGCGTAGGAAAATTTTGAAATTCATGCTCCGTTCCCCAACAAAATTTGCCCCCTCTGTCGTTAGGTGCCCTTATAAAAATGCCCTTTCGTGTTGTTTCCGTTAGGTCAAAGGGCTTTGACCATTTTCCTCACGTTTGCCAGACATGTTTGCCCATCTATGCACATGCCAATTACACGTGGGACCTACCCAGGAAAAGAAAAAACTCTCTCGCTCATCCCCTCTCTGACTTCAACGTGGATTCCACCAAAATTACACGAGAGATCAAATCCAATATTCAACCGGGCATAACAAAATCTCAAAGGGAAAGATTCGATTCATCACAACAAGATAGCCAGGGAAGAACACCATATGATCCAACTATATTAACAAAGCATGTGATACATCAAGATCATGCCATCTCAAGAACACGAGAGAGAGAGAGAGAGAGATTAAACACATAGCTACTGGTACATACCCTCAGCCTCGAGGGTTAACTACTCCCTCCTCGTCATGGCCTCCATCGGGATGATGAAGATGGCCACCAGTGATGGTTTCCCCCCTCCGTCAGGGTTGTGGAAAGGCTCCAGATGGGTTTTTCATCGATACAGAGAGTTGCGGCGGCGGAGCAGAAGTTCTCTGTTTATTTCTGAGGGTTTCTGTATTTATAGGATTTTTTGGCGTTGGAATCACGCTAAACGGAGCCACGTGGGCCCCACAAGCCATCTGGGCGCGCCTAGGGGGTGGGCGCGCCCTGTTGGCTTGTGGCCCACAGGTGGCTCCCCTCCAGTGGTTCTTCGCTCCGGTATTTCTTATTTCCTCCAGAAAAAATCATAAAAACTTTCGGGCAATTCTGAGAACTTTTATTTTCTGCACAAAAACAACACCACGGTAATTCTGCTGAAAACAGTGTCAGTCCAGGTTAGTTCTAAATAAACCATATAAAGTGCATCAAAACCATATAAAAGTGTTGTAAACATAGGCAAATATGGCATGAATACTTCATAAATTATTGATACGTTGGAGACATATCATCATCCCCAAGCTTAATTCCTACTCGTCCTCGAGTAGGTAAATGATAAAAGAAATAATTTATGAAGTGTGAATGCTAGCATAGTATATAAGTTTGATCAATGATAATTCCAATCACTTTTTCTAGCATCATAACCAGCAACTTTTTCTCATAAAAATCATCATGGTAGAGTAGAAATCAATTCACATGTCATGGTTGAAACAATGCATTCTCTTGAAACTTAACAACCCATATTCTTAGTCACCAAACAACTTCAATTCATCATCAAGTCTAAGTAAGAGCTCCATATACTCAATTATCATATAGTCTTCTATGATTGCTAATACTCAAAGCATATTTTTAGAACAAACAACATCCATCAAACACAGAGAAAGATAGGGGCTTAATGTTTCACCACCCAACGCACTTATCATTAAGATAATTGTCAACAATAATGAATCATGATCAAATATATTTGTCTGGATATATGTGTTTGGATCTTTCCCACCACATGGTGCTTGGCAACTAATAGATTGAGGTTTGAATAAGATGTTGACTCAACATGAAAGGTAAATAACATAAAAGTAAATAGATTGTCCCTTCGCGGAGGGAAGCAGGGATTTGCAGAGGTGCCAGAGCTCATTGTTTAAAACAGAGATGAATATGTAATATTGAGCGGTATACTTTTCCTGTCAACGTCACAACCGAGTTTTCAATATCTTCCATGCTAAACACATTATTGGCGGTTCCCAAACAGAATTGAAATTTTACTCCCCCTCCACCATTCAATTCCATGGCTGGACAAATCCACGGTTGCCCTCCAAACAATCAACTTTCTAGGGGGGGTTTTTGTTTTTATTTTTGTATTATGCAGGACTGGGCATCCTTTTTACCAGCCTCTCTCGTGGAATGACAAGTGAATAAACACTCATCTTGGGAATAACTCGCTTAGCATGGAAGATAATGACCGCCCCGTCGCTCCATGAGCGGTACGAGCACACAAAGCGGATGTGTATTTGAATATTTAGAGGTGGCACGTGCAAATTTACTCGGAATGGCAGTGAAATACCATACATAGGTAGGTATGGTGGACTATCATGGCAAAAACTTGGCTCAAGGATTTGGATGCACAAGTAGTATCTCTACTTAGTACAAAGTTTTGGCTAGCAAAAGGTTCTAAATAAGCACCACATGTTGGAGGATCCATAACAATATAACTTCTATGCAAATATACCCAATCATCACCATTATGTTGTCTTCCTTGTACAACTTCAACTATTTGATCAAGGTTGGAAATAATTAATGGGCATTCACAATCATAAAATATGTCCAAGATAATATATTTGTATGTGAAAGTTCTCTTCCTTATACTAATCATTCATGAATTGCTTGTATGGCCAATATTGTGATTGTCAAACTTCAATAGATTTTAATATCTAAACCAAATGTGAACCCCCTACTAAGAATATAGCACATTGATAATTTCAGATTTATGATATTTCATTCATTCACAATTTACTCTTTGGATAAAAGTGAAGCACAAAAGTAAACGTCAAACTACTCTCAAAAAATATAAGTGAAGATCAACATGTATTCAAACAACCAAGTAGCTATGTGAGGACTCTCTCTCAATAATTATTTTCAGATCTGATTATTTTATTTATAACAACAAACTAAACAAAAATACACTCCAAGAATAGGACATATCATGTGTACGAATAAAAACTTAGCCTCAACATAGGCTATCCGATAGTTGTTGACGAAGAGAGGTGGGATGCATAGCATCCCCAAGCTTAGATGCTTGAGACTTCTTGTAATATTGACTTGGGGAGCCTTGGGCATTCCCAAGCTTGAGATTTTGTATCTCTTTCAATCCTCTCATGTCCTGGTATCACCTAGATCTCAAAAACTTCATCCACACAAAACTGGAAAAGAACTCGTGAGATAGGTTAGTGCACATAAGAATAAATCAACTCTTTATGTACTGCCAAGAAAAGTTGGATAATAATTTTCAAACATTATGTAATGTATACTATCATTTTCTCAATTTATATCTACCAATATAAGTCATCAAAACTATAGGAGAAGTGGATAACAAAACTATGACAGCAATCTGTCTAAACAGAACAGTCTGTAGAAATCTATTTACAAAGTGTACTTATGTATCTCTAAATATTATGAAAATTTAGGACATGATAAATAATTTAAATGACAATACTGTGTAAAAATTTCATAAACTTTCCACGTTCCAGTAAAATATGAAAATTCAAACACGACAGCAAAAGTTTCTGTTTTTACACAGCACATATCAAACATGTAATTCAAGCATCCTAAAAGGAAATTCTTGGAACTTTTTATTCAAAAACTAGATTATAAATAACATATAACAGAGAAAAACAAAGTAAAATGACACTCCAAGTAAAACTCATATTATGTGATGAATAAAAATATAGCTCTAAGTAAGATATACCGATGGTGTTGAAGACGAAAGAGGGCACCCCCAAGCTTAGGGTCTTGCCGCTTCTTATTCTCCTCATATCGGTATCTCACCCAAAACTTGAAAACTTCAATCACACAAAACTTAACGGAATTTTGTGAGATGGGTTAGTGTAATAAAGATAGATCATTCACTTAGGTACTGTCAAGACAAGTTGAATACTAATTTTCACATAATACCTACAGTACTCTATCATTCCCATAATTTATACCACTAAATATAAGCTATGGAAACACTAAAACAAACAAACTATTTATGCAAAACAGAATCTGTCAAAAATAGAACAGTCTGTGAAGATCTGAATGAAATCCATATTTCCCTATCTCTAAAAATTCTGAAAAATTAGGAAAACGCGGATAATTTGCATAGAAAAACTGTGTAAAAATTTCAGAATTTTTTGACTCTCCAGTAAAATCAGAGAAATTCTGCACTGGACGTAAATTTTCTGTTTTTGCACAGAATGAAACTAACAAGTATCCACACTATCCCAAAGGCTTTACTTGGCACCTTATTGAAATAAAAGACACAAAACATGATTACTACAGTAGATTAATCATGTGAACACACAAAAGCAGAAAGTAAAAGAGTTGGGTTGTCTCCCAACAAGCGCTTTTCTTTAAAGCCTTTTAGCTAGGCATGATGATTTCAATGATGCTCACGGTCAGTTCTTTTGACTCGATTCTAAAGAATTATTGCCCGCAAAATTACAATCGCAAAAGAACTCGTTTCTTCCCCAGGAATCATCAGAGAATTACCAGAATCAGTAGTGCATTTCAGAATTGTGGGAACCTGGCAATTCTCGCAATTCTAACCAGCCCCTCAAAAGAAAACCTTTCGTTTTCAACTGCTACCCCTATTGGACAGCGAAATTACATCAAAATTGGCACTCAGGCCACAACGCTACAGAGCAAAATACAGCCAAAACTCGGGCCAGACCACTCCTGTTCATCCCCCGTCCCCCCGTCCCCCCTCCCCCTCGCGAGCTCTCGAGCTGGCTCGAGCTAGGGTTGCAGGCGTCGCCCCAGACCGGCCACTAGCCGTCAGATCCGCCGGCGGGAGGCTCCTGCACCGCCGCCCCAGACCGGCTGCCCCTTCTCCTCCTCTTCTTCCTGCCGGGCCGCCACTTCTCGCCGCCTCCCCGCCCGGCCGCCCGCAGCAGCCCGGCCGCCCGTCCATTCCGTCCGCCCAGCCGCCCCTCCATTCCGTCCGCCCGACAGCAGGAGGCGACCGACCGGCCCTCCCTTCCTGCATCAGGTGGGCTGTTCACCCCTGCCTTTCTTCTACTATATGTGCTATATGTGTTGTATGTATGTGCTGCTATATGTGCTGCTAATTTATATGGATGGCTACTATAAGTGCTGTTAATTTGTATGGATGGGTGCTATATGTGCTCTTAATTTGTATGGATGGTTGCTATATGTGCTCTTAATTTGAATGGATGGTTGTTGATTTGTGTTGATGCTTACTACTAATTTTATAGTGTTATGGACATTGATATGTGAATGTTGTAGATGGAAAAAGTGAAACATCCGAAAGCAATTTGGGATGCTCCGGCACATTCCATTTTTATGGATGTGTGCGTAGAGGAGGTGCGAGCAAATAACCGCGCGCCAGGAGGCACCACCTTGTCTGATTTAGGACAAGCTAATTTGCTTACTAAGTTCAATGAGCGTTCTGGGAGAAACTATTCAAGCCAACAATTAAGAAACAGGTGGGACGCGTGTAGAAGTGATTATGCCATATGGAAGACATTGCTTCAAAAAGCTTCGGGCATCGAAAGGGATCCTTATACAAAGACCATTGCTGCTACAGATGAGTGGTGGGCATTGGAGTTGAATGTACTTTTTTTTAAATAGCGAGTTGTGTTGCTTCCTTCATTTCATTTCATTTAACATGGATAAATGCTATTTCATTTCAGGCACGTCCCCAGGCGAGCAAGTTTCGTCACTCTCCACTTGCGGAGGAGGACAAAATGGAGGTGTTTGATGCTTGTTGTGTCACAAGTGAGCATGCGAGAGTGCCAATTCCCACATATCAAGGTTCTACATCTCGAATCAATTTGTCCGATGACTCTGGTTGTGAAGGAGATAAAACCCAAGTTACACCTCGTGTGAATCGTGCAAAGGGTGGGAAGAAGAGGGCATCTCCTTATTCGCCAAGTCCTAAGAATAATGAAAAGTGGGCAAGTGAACATGCAAAAAATCAGGCATTTGTTCGTACGGTGGACCTATTTGATTCAAGGGACAAGAGAGATGAGACTCAAGTTTCAGCAAGACAAGAGATCCACAAAATGTTGGCCATGGTAGAAGCAGATGGTGGTGCACCTGGGAGTGATGTTCATTTCTATGGTTCACAACTTTTTAGGGATCAGACAAACCGTGATGTTTTCTCTGCTTTCAAGGATCATGAGCCTAGTGTGAGGCTTATATGGATAAACAAAACATGGGAGTTCAACAATAAGTAGAAACTATATTTGCCTTGAACTTGTATCGTATTGACCTATATTATTCGGTTTGAACCCATGTATTTCCTTTGAACTTGTATCGTATTCAACTATGTTATGTTATTTGCTTTGAACCAAAGTATGTGCTATTTATGTGAACTTTGTTTTTGCTATTGTATCTTGTTGTTAATCTCCTATGTGTGTATGTGGTTGTGGCAGATGGATAAAAAATCAAGAAGATGAGGAATTTGAGGCATGAATGCTTGCATTTGCTTTGGAAATGGCGTCATCAATCAAATCGTTGTCGTATGCGTCAAGAAGATTACCCCTTGTTACTGGCCTCCAATGGGTGGAAGAGAAGGAGCAGAATCCAAAAGCTTTCTACGCTATGTTCAGAATGAGGAGGTCAGTGCTTTACCCATTGCATGATCTGTTGGTTGAGAAGTATGGGCTTAAGTCAACTTGCAACATATTATCCAAAGAAGCGTTGGTGCTTTTTCTATGGACTTTGGGGACAACACAGACCACTGACGATGTTGCAGATCGGTTTGCACATAGTCGTTCTGTCACTAACAAAAAATTCCATGAGGTTTTGGAGTGTGTAGATCGCATGACCGGTGACTACATTAGACCAATGAATCCATCTTTCTCTGAAACTCATCCCATACTTAGAAAAACAAGGTTCTGGCCTCATTTCAAAAATGATATTGGAGCCATAGATGTAACGCACATTAAAGTGGTTGTGCCCAAAGAATTGAAGCCCCAACACAGGAATAGGAAAGGGTACATAAGCAAATATGTCATGGCAGTGTGTGATTTCGATATGAGGTTCACTTTGGTTTTTCATAGATGGCCTGGATCTGTTCATGACACACGTGTATGGAGCGATGCTATAGTTCGTTATGATAATTTTCCACAACCACCCACATGTAATACTTTGTATGTACGAACGAATATTATTATATACGTGTATGCATGCATATTCTTATATACATGATGTCTGATTGTAGATAAATACTACCTTGTCGACTCCGGATATCCCAACAGAGTTGGATATCTAGCACCATACAAAGGGCAACGGTATCATGTACCTGATTTCCAACAACATCCTCCCATGGGGAGGTATGAGACATTCAACCATCATCATTCTTCTTTGCAAAATGTTGTCGAAAGATCGTTTGGTGTTCTCAAAATGAAATGGTGTATTCTCCAAGGCATACCACGATATAAACCGGAAACCCAAAAGATGATCATCACTGCATGCATGTGTCTTCACAACTACATTCGTGATAGCAAGTTACGTGATGAGCATTTTGACAAGATTGACAGTGATGCATACGTGCAACCTCCACAACCGTTTACAGGTGCCAATGCTTTACCACCTGAAGATGACGATACCATGGCCGCTGCGCGTGAGGCTATTGCTTCCAGTCTTGTACCTTGAGAACCTCCATCTATTTGTAGTTTGCAACTCGCTTTTAACTTGTAATATCAAGAAATGACATTTCCAACGATGGTTCTAAATTTTAATATTAAACACTTTATGATATTTGCAACTTGCTTTTGTATTCTAGTATTTTATACTTTATTAGATTTGGAGCTCGTTTTGGTTTTCATATTAGACATAAACTGTTAGAAATAATCAAGTATTTGCGATTCATCAATCATTTCAATCTAGGGGCGTTTGAGACATTTCAATGGACAACTCGTACAACAATTACATGCTAGAATCACAGAAAAGAACTAGACAGACAATTCTGTGGCGAGACAATTATGTGGGCAGTTTCCCAGAATTATGATTCTGAAGAATTAGGAGGTGAAAAGAACTGGCCCTCACAAGGGAATAGTATTTGAAACATGCAAAAGAGCATCATGGATCACATGACAAGCACATTTAAGTCTAACCCACTTCCTATGCATAGGGATTTTGCAAGAAAGAAATTTATTGTAGCAATAATCAATTTGCATAGGAAGGCAAAACAAGCATGACTTCAAAATTTTGAACACATAACGAGGAAACTTAATATTATTGCGATACCTAAAAGCATATGTTCCTCCCTCATAATAATTTTCAGTAGCATCATGAAGGAATTCAACAATATAACTATCACATAAAAGCATTCTTTTCATGATCCACAAGCATAGAAATTTATTACTCTCCACATAAGCAATTTTCTTCTCATTCATCGTAGTGGGAGCAAACTCAACAAAATAACTAGCATGAGACACTTGATTGACATAACCACTTTGAATATTAAAATCATGATGAAAAGTTTCATGGTTACTATAACTCTTTAAAGCACACATGTCATCACAATAATCATCATAGATAGGAGGCATGCCATCATCATAATAAATTTGCTCATCAAAACTTGGGGGACTAAAAATATCATCTTCAAACATAGCATCCCCAAGCTTGTGGCTTTGCATATCATTAGCATCATGGATATTCATAGAATTCATGCTAACAATATTGCTATCATGCTCATCATTCAAGGATTTTAATGTCAAACATTTTATCGAACTCTTCTTCTAACACTTTGGCACAATTTTCTGATCCATCATTTTCAAGAAAAACATCATAAAGATAAAGAACTTGATGCAACATCAATTCCATTTTTTGTAGTTTTCTTTTATAAACCAAACTAGTGATAAACAAGAGACTACAAGATTTAATTGCAAGATCTAAAGATATACCTTCAAGCACTCACCTCCCCAGCAATGGCGTCAGAAAATAACTTGATGTCTACCGCACAACTTAATTCTTGTAGACACGTGTTGGGCCTCCAAGCGTGGAGTATTGTAGGACAGTAGCAATTTTCCCTCAAGTGGATGACCTAAGGTTTATCAATTCATGGGAGGTGTAGGATGAAGATGGTCTCTCTCAAACAACCCTCCAATCAAATACAAGAAATCTCTTGTGTCCCCAACCCACTCAATACAGTGGCAAATTGTATAGGTGCACTAGTTCGGCCAAGAGATGGTGATACAAGTGCAATATGGATGATAGATATAGGTTTTTGTAATCTGGAATTATAAAAACAACAAGATAACAAGTAGTAAACAGCGAGCGAAATGGTATATCAATACTTGGAAATAAGGCCTAGGGTTCATACTTTCACTAGTGCAATCTCTCAACAATGCTAATATAAAAGGATCATATGATCATCCCTCAACGTGCAACAAAGAATCACTCCAAAGTTCATATCTAGCGGAGAACATAAGATGAAATTGTTGTAGGTAGTAAAACCACCTCAAAGTTACCCTTTCCAATCAATCTATTGGGCTATTCCTATAGGTGTCACAAACAGCCCTAGAGTTCGTACCAAAATAACACCTATGATACATATCAATCAACCCTAATGTCACCTAGATACTCCAATGTCACCACAAGTATCCATGGGTTAATTATTCGAAATGCATCAAACAATTTCAGATTCATCATATTCAATCAAACACAGAGAACATCAAAGAGTACCCCAAGATTTCTATCGGAGAAGGTAGGACAAGAACGTGCAATCAACCCCTACGCATAGATCCCCAAGGTCACCGGAATCCGCAAGTTGATGACATAACATATATCACGTGAATCAATAGAATACCCCATTGTCACCATGGGTATCCACATGCAAGACATACATCAAGTGATCTCAAATCCAATATTCAATCCGACATAACAAAATCTCAAAGGGAAAGATTCAATTCATCACAACAAGATAGCAAGGGAAGAACACCATATGATCCAACTATATTAACAAAGCCCGTGATACATCAAGACCGTGCCATCTCAAGAACACGAGAGAGAGAGAGAGAGAGAGAGAGAGAGAGAGATTAAACACATAGCTAATGGTACATACCCTCAGCCCCGAGGGTTAACTACTCCCTCCTCGTCATGGCCTCCATCGGGATGATGAAGATGGCCACCGGTGATGGTTTCCCACCTCCGTCAGTGTACTGGAAAGGCTCCAGATGGGTTTTTCATAGATAAAGAGAGTTACGGCGGCGGAACGGAAGTTCTCTGTTTATTTCTGAGGGTTTCTGTATATATAGGATTTTTTGGCACTGGAATCACACTAAACGGAGCCATGTGGGCCCCAGAAGCCATCAGGGCGTGCCCAGAGGGGGTGGGCATGCCCTGTTGGCTTGTGGCCCACAGGTGGCTCCCCTCTAGTGGTTCTTCGCTCCGGTATTTCTTATTTCCTCCAGACAAAATCATAAAAAAGTTTCGGGCAATTATGAGAACTTTTATTTTCTGCACAAAAACAACACCACGGTAATTCTGCTGAGAACAATGTCAGTCCGGGTTAGTTCTAAATAAATCATATAAAGTGCATCAAAACTATTTAAAAGTGTTGTAAACATAGGCAAATATGGCATGAATACTTCATAAATTATTGATACGTTGGAGACGTTGCAGTGAACACCAACTATTTTAAAAATAAACAATGCAAATTACTTAACAAATATGGTTGACAAACTCACTGATACGTCTCCAACGTATCTGCTTTTCCAAACACTTTTGCTCTGGTTTTGTCCTCTAATTTGCATTATTTGAATGAAACTAACCCGGACTGACGATGTTTTCAGCAGAAATACCTTGGTGTTATTTTTGTGCAGAAATAAAAGTTCTCGGAATCGGACAAAACTTTTTGTGAATTGTTTTTGAGATTTATAATGAATTATGGAGCAAAGAACTGTCGGAGGGGGTGTGCAATTTATGGGAGCAAGAATCGACTAGCATAGGAATGCAAAACAAGCATAACTTCAAAACTTTGAACACGTAGAGAGGAAACATGATATTATTGCAATTCCTACAAGCATATGTTCCTCCCTCGTAATAATTTTCAGTAGCATCTTGAAGGAATTTCACAATATAACTATCACATAAAGCATTCTTTTCAGGATCTACAAGCATAGAAAATTTATCACTCTCCACGCAAGCAAACTTCTCATACATAATAGTGGGAGCAAACTCAACAAAATAATCATCATGAGACACTTGATTGACATAACCTCTTTGCAAATCATGATGACAAGTTTCATGGTTAATAGCACTCTTTATAGCACACATGTCATCACAATAATCATCATATATAGGAGGCATGCCATCATCATAAGAAATTTGCACATCAAAACTTGGGGGACTAAAAATATCATCTTCATCAAACATAGCATCCCCAAGCTTGTTGCTTTGCATATCACTAGGATCATGGATATTCAGAGAATTCATACTAGCAACATTGCAATCATGCTCATCATTCAAGGAATTCTCATTAATTATTTTCATAAACTCTTCCTCTACCAATTGAGCACAATTTTTCAAACCATCATTTTCATGAAAGACATTAAAAAGATGAAACAATTGATACAACCTAAACTCCATTTTTTGTAGTTTTCTTTTATAACCCAAACTAGTGATAAAACAAGAAACTAAAAGATTCAATTGCAAGATCTAAAGATATACCTTCAAGCACTCACCTCCCCGGCAACGGCGCCAGAAAAGAGCATGATGTCTACTACGCAACTTTATTCTTGTAGACTTTGTTGGGCTTCCAAGCGCAGAGTTTTGTAGGACAGTAGGAATTTTCCCT
This sequence comes from Elymus sibiricus, assembly GCA_039707655.1. Lineage (NCBI taxonomy): Eukaryota > Viridiplantae > Streptophyta > Magnoliopsida > Poales > Poaceae > Elymus > Elymus sibiricus. Next base: position 311,562,576 of record CM077671.1, read on the forward strand.
CAAGTGGATGGCCTAAGGTTTATCAATCTGTGGGAGGTGTAGGATGAAGATGATCTCTCTCGAACAACCCTACAATCAAATACAAGAAATCTCTTGTGTCCCCAACACACCCAATACAATGGCAAATTGTATAGGTGCACTAGTTCGGCGAAGAGATGGTGATACAAGTGCAATATGGATGGTAGATATAGGTTTTTGTAATCTGAAAATATAAAAACTTGCAACGAAGAAACACTCCAAAGTTCTTATCTAGCGAAGAACATAAGAAGAAATTGTTTGTAGGGTACGAAACCACCTTAAAGTTATCCTTTCCCATCGATCTATCCAAGAGTTCGTACTAAAATAACACCAAGTTATCCTTTCCGATCTATCTCTCTAGAGTTCGTACTAAAATAACATCATGTGATACGCATCAACCAACTCTAATGTCACCTAGATACTCCAATGTCACCACAAGTATCCATGAGTTAATTATATGGTACGCATCAAACAATTTCAGATTCATAATACTTAATCCAACACAAAGAACCTCAAAGAGTGCCCCAAGATTTCTATCGGAGAACGTAGGACAAGAACGTGCATCAACCCCTATGCATAGATTACCCCAATGTCACCTCGGGAATCGGCAAATTGAGTACCAAAACATACATCAAGTCAATCAATAGAACACCCCATTGTCACCACGGGTATCCATATGCAAGACATATATCAAGTGTTCTCAAATCCAATATTCAATCCAACATAATGATATCTCAAAGGGAAAGATTCTATTCATCACAACATGATAGCAAGGGAATAACATCATATGATCCGACTATATTAACAAAGCCCGTGATACATCGAGATCGTGACATCTCAAGAACACGAGAGAGAGAGATTGAACACATAGCTACTGGTACATACCCTCAGCCCCGAGGGTGGACTACTCCCTCCTCGTCATGGCCTCCGCCGGGATGATGAAGATGCCCACCGGAGATGGATTCCCCTCTCCGGCAGGGTACTAGAACGTCTCCAGATTGGTTTTTCGTTGATACAGAGAGTTATGGCGGTGGATCAGAGATTCTACGGTTATTTCTGATGTTTTCTATATTTATAGGATTTTTGGGCGTCGGTTTCACGCCAAGATGGGCCACGAGGAGGGCACGATACACCAGGGCGCGCCTGGGCCCTCTGGCGCGCCCTGGTGGGTTGTGCCCACCTTGTGGCTCTTCTCCCGTGGTTCTTCGATCCAATATTGCTTATTTGGTCCAGAAAAAATCACCAAAAAGTTTCGTGCGATTCCGAGAACTTTCATTTTCTGCACAAAAACAACACCACGGTAATTCTGCTGAAAACAGTGTTAGTCCGGGTTAGTTCTAAATAAATCATATAAAGTGTATCAAAACCATATAAAAGTATTTTAAACATAGGTGAATATGGCATGAATACTTCATAAATTATCGATACGTTGGAGACGTATCAACCGCCATGATGCTCACCACCGGGAGTGAGTAATTCCTTTGTAGGCTTGCTGGACGGTGGTGGCATTGGATGAGATTGATCATGTAATCGAGTTAAGTTTGATAGGGCTTGAACCCTAGTATCCACTATGTTCTGAGATTGATGTTGCTATGACTTTGTTATGCTTAATGCTTGTCACTAGGGCCCGAGTGTCATGATTTCAGATCTGAACATATTATATTTTCTCTGAATTAAGATTGATTTGGATCCTATGTTGGAAGTTGTATGCACCTATTACGTGTCTTGATCCGCATACCCCCAAGGTGACAATAATTGGGATTCTTTCCGGTGATTGCCGTATGCAAGGGCGTATTTATACCCTATTGGTTTTGGTGATTGTTGACAATACGTTTGCTGACTAACTTTGTGCATTAAGCTTTCAGAGGTTATCAGGTTGCACAAGACGGTTATTTTACCCCTCAGGGAGTTAAAGAGAAGACGGTTTCTTTTCGACGATTTAGTGTCCATGGACTTGAGTCATAGGAAAATATGTACTATCAAGAGGGGGTCCGCAGTTGGAAAGGTTGGGTGGAATCATCACGTACACCTTCGCACCCCATCATTTCCCGGAAACTTGGAGCATATGCAATGTGCCTAGGCTGCCTATTATCTCCTAAGCGGTAGTACCGCTCTGGCCAGCGGTAGTACCGCCCTGGCCAGCGGTAGTACCACTGGGGAACATAGGCTGGCTCGGGCGCCTGGCACGGGGCACCAGACACTTGTCTGGTGACCCGCGCCTCTCTGCGCGGTAGAGGGCGGTAGTACTAAGCGGTACTACCGCTGCCCCTACTACTGTTGCTCTGGCCTGCAGATGGCGGTACTACCACCTTGGCCAGCATGGTACTACCGCTGTTAAGCAGTACTACCGCCCTGGCCAGCAGTACTACCGCTCATGTGCGGCTGGCAGAGTGAGTAACGGGCAGATTCCCCTCCCCACTATATAAGGGGGTCTTCTTCCCCAAGAAGACTTACCTCTCTCCTTCCAAAAGCTCCATTGTTGCCCCCAAGCTCATTTTCGCCCGATCTCTCTCCCTAGCCAACAAAACTTGTTGATACTCTAGGGTTTGGTTGAGAGGGCCTCGATCTACACTTCCACTAAGAGAAATTTGATTCCCCCCACTAATCCCTTCCGGATCTTGTTACTCTTGGGTGTTTGAGCACCCTAGACGGAAGAGGTCACCTCGAAGCCATTTCCATTGTGGTGAAGCTTCGTGGTGTTGTTGGGAGCCTCCAATTCAGTTGTGGAGATTGCCCCAACCTTGTTTGTAAAGGCACCACTAGTGGAATCACGGCACCTCGCATTGTGTGAGGGTGTGAGGAGAATACGGTGGCCCTAGTAGCTTCTTGGGGAAAATTGTGCCTCCACACCGCTCCAACGGAGACGTACTTCCCTTCACCGGGAAGGAACTTCGGTAACACATCCTCGTCTCCATCGGTTCCACTTGTGGTTACTTCTTACCTTTACTTTGTGCAAGCTACTTATATTGTTTTCCTTGATTGCTTGTGTTGTTTTTATTGTTAGCATCATATAGGTTGCTCACCTAGTTGCATATATAGTCAACCTATTTGTTGCTAAGCCTAATTTGATTAAGATAAGTTAAAAACTGGTAGTTGCCTATTCAACCCCCCCCCCCTCTAGTCAACCATATCGATCCTTTCACCATAGTTTGAGGAGTTCATGTATTCACCATGTGTTAATGCTTTGTTCCGGTTCTCTATTAAAAGGAGGCCTTAATATCCCTTAGTTTCCAATAGGACCCCACTGCCACGGGAGGGTAGGACAAAAGATGTCATGCAAGTTCTTATCGCAAGCACATATGACTATATACGGAATACATGCCTACATTATATTGATGAATTGGAGCTAGTTCTGTGTCGCCCTAGTGTGTAAATGTTACATGATCAATGTCATCTAAATCATTATCCATCACCGATCCACGTGCCTACGCTTTACTTATACTGAATCTTGCTAAGTTACTATTGCTACTGCTACTGTCACAACTGCTACAAAATTGTTGTCGTCACTACTACTGTTACTTTTCCTACTACTATTTGTCGTGCTACTAAATCTTTGCTGCAGAGAGATATCCTAGGTGCGGTTGAATTGACAACTCAACTGTCAAGGCCAATAAATATTCTTTGGCTCCCCTTGTGTCGAATCGATAAATTAGGGTGAAATACTACCTATGAAGACTGTCGCGATCCCCTATACTTGTGGGTTATCAAGAACTTTTTCTGGCGCCGTTGCCGGGGAGCATAGCTCTATTTATTGTGTTAAATTGAGGATATCCAATTGCCACTATGAAGAATCTGAAAGATAATCGAACTAAGATTGTCCCCTCTCTCACGATAGGAGGTAAGGAACTGCCATCTAGATCTGCTTTTGATTCACCTACTGTTTTGAATCAGCTTGTTACACCACCACCCGTTGATCGTCCTGATATGTCACATGAACTCGGTGATGCTACTTCTGAAATTAATGATGATACTATTGCTACACATGCTGAAACTGAAAATGTGCCACTGAATGAATTACTTGATGCTCATATTGCTAAAGCTAGAGAACTTGAAAATGCTAAAACTGATGAGGACTTTGAATCACATGTTACACCTCGCTCTCCTAATAGATATGAATTGCCTCATGTACCTGAAGGTTATGTCATGGATAAGGAAACAGCTAGTGATTTCTTTGCTTGTGAAAATAGAGATGATTTGAAGAAACTGTTATGCAAACTAAAAGAAAAATCTATGGTGGAGAAAATGAAATATGATCCTAAATTTGCTAATTCTCCTATATTTGTTACTGATAAGGATTATGAGTTCTCTATGGACCCTGAGTTAATTCCTATAGTAGAGTCTGATCCTTTCCATGGTTATCAGAATGAAACTGTTGTCAAACACCTTATGAAATTAAATGATATTGGTGCTTTGTTTACAAATGATGAAAAGACACGCTACTATTATATCCTTAAGCTTTTTTCCATTCTCGCTAAAAGGCGAGGCCAAGGAATGGTTTCTTTCTCTTGCACCTGGTTGTATGCGTAGTCCCCAGGATATGCTTCATTACTTTTCTGCGAAATATTTTCCTGCTCATAAGAAACAAGCTGCCTTACAGGAAATATTTAACTTTGCGCAAATTGAAGAAGAGAATCTCCCTCAAGCTTTGGGGAGGCTTCTCCGGTTACTTAGAGCTTTGCCTGATTGTCCTCTTAAGAAAAATGAAATTCTTGATATCTTTTATAATGGACTAACCGATGCTTGTAGGGACTTCCTAGATAGTTGTGCTGGTTGTGTTTTTAGGGAAAGAACTGTCAGTCAAGCTAAAGAATTATTGAATAACATCTTGCAAAATGCTGATGATTGGACACTTCCAGAACCACCTCCGGAACCTATTCAAAAGAAGAGAGGTATTTTATTCCTCAACCCTGAAGATATGCAAGAAGCAAAAAGATCTATGAAGGAGAAAGGTATTAAAATTGAGGATGTCAAGAAACTACCACCTATTGAAGAAATCCATGGACTTGATACCCAGACACAGGTAGTAGAGGTAAACTCTCTCCGATTATTTAGTGAAAATGATATACCTTACAATAAGACTCCTGAAAAATGCATGGATGAATATGATAACTGCGTCGTTAAGCAAGAACACTTCAATAATTATGTTAAAGATCAATTGAGATGTAATGCCATGATGATAGAATGCTTAACTGACTTGATGTTTAGAATTGCTAATGATGTAGATGGTCTAGGTAAACATGCTTCTATGGTTCACACCCAACTAGACCAAGTTGCTAAGTCACAAAATGATTTGCTTGCTGAAATGAATAATAATATGAATGATCATGTTGTTAGGGTAATGGCTAGGGGAGGTCGTATGACCCAAGAACCTCTCTATCCAGAAGGCCATCCTAAAAGAATAGAACAGGATTCCCAGATAATTAATGTTGATGCACCTAGTTCCTCTAATAAGAAAAATAAAAATAAAAATGATAGGAACTTGCATGCTTCTAGTGAACCTGTTACAAAACACCTACTGAGAACCATAATGATGTTTCTATTTCTGATGCTGAAACCCAGTCTGGTAGTGAACATGCACCTAGTGATAATGAAAAGGAAGATGATAGTAATACCGTGCATGTAGATGCTCCACCAGATAGTAATAAAGAACATGATAATGATGTAGAAATAGAACCTGTTGAGGATCATGATAACCCACCTCCTAAAAATAAACGTTATGATAAGAGAGACTTCGTTGCTAGAAAACATGGGAAAGAGAAAGAGCCATGGGTTCAAAAACCCATTGTCGTGGGAACGTGCCTGACAGTAGATGGTACGGGTATGAAAGGAGAGGGCAGAGTCCTAGCTACGGCGAGGGTGTACACACAGATGTATGAGTTCAGGCCTCACTCGGAAGTGATAACAGCCCTACGTCTCAGTTGCTCCGGGGAGCTTACTCTGTCGAGTGATACGTGCGTTGTGTTTACAAAGGATTGCGAACCCACCCCCGTGCCAGTGGGGAGGGGTGGCTTATATAGAGTGCGCTGCCCCTCATAAACGTCTGGCATTTAGGGGTTTGATTGTAGGTAATAAAAGGGGGGACGTTACTGGTAACGTATACAATAAATGCCAGTTAAGGCGGCGAGCGTAACGTCTGCCCGTTGGCCTCCCTGGGGAGACTCTTGGTCTTCTGCGGTCGAGTGATTGGCGGCCCCTCCGAGTGAGAGCGGACCGTCGAGTGGAGGGGGGGGTCTTCCGAGTGACTCATACGCCATGGCTAGTTCAGTCGGAATCTCTCTCGTAGTCTTGTAGTCCTCCAATGTGGTGTCCTTAGGTGGGGTATGTAGGACGGGCCTAGCACCCTACCCTAAGTACATATCCTCGTCATTAGCCCCCGAATGGATCAGGGCTCGAGTGGAGAAGGTGCAGTGCAGGTTCTGTCGAACTCAGCGTTCTGAATGAGCTTCGAGATCTTTCCGATACCTGTGACGACTGGGCCTTCCAACGTCTGCCTTGATCTATTCAGCTTGTCATTTCTTCCGAGTGAATTTAGATGCAGGTTCGAGTCCGAATGGTCAACAGGATCTTCAGGTGTGACAGGATGCTCTGTCCGGCCTGGATTTCGCGGGATTCGAAATTTTGGGGAACGCGCGCCGAGAAGGGAGGACGCAACCGACGGGGAAGCGGCTCCTCGATCCTCACGCCACCTTTATCGCTACATATCGCGGCTCCTCCGTTAGTGGGATACACAGGGATTTGGCGGGCCCATGAGTCAGTGACTCAGGTCGACGGACATAAAAACAAGAGGGGAGGGGAATTTGCGATAGTGCGCTCATTTTCTCCTCGTCTCCTCCGCTTCTTCTGCTCCGCCGCCGCGCTGCTCAGATCGAATCCGCTCGCCGCTGCGACAATGGCGCCCAAGAAGACGACGAAGGGGAAGAAGCCCTCGAGCGCCCGGGCCGCAGCGCCACCCGGATGGATGCAGGGCGATTTCATGCCGTCAACCGTGACGGCGTTGGACGTGGAGAAGCTTGTCGCTGACGGCCTGGTTGCGGCCGGGTCGTGGAGGTTGCCGGGGACGGAAGCGGAGCCGGAGCCGCGCGAGGGCGAGCGGGTCCTCCTGACCACCCATTTGGAGAGAGGTTTTGCTCTGCCCCCGCATCCCTTCTTCCGCGGTTTTCTGAATTTCTTCGGGGCTCAGTTACATCATTTTCCTCCCAACGCAATTGTGTATCTCGCTGCGTTCGTGACGATGTGTGAGTGTTTCTTGGGTTGTCCCGCCCACTGGGGTCTGTTCAAGCACATCTTTACCATCCCTTCTCAGTCGTTAAAGAAGGCCCACGCTAGTGATAATAGGACCAACGTCATCCAGCTATGCGGGGGTTTGGGTCTTCAGAAGAGGACGGGGAGTGCATTCCCAGCGCTCACCCTTCCGGAGTCGGTGCGGGGCTGGCAGTCGACCTGGTTCTACTGCCACGACGTCGCGTCCCCAAACATGTCGACCGGCCTTCCTCCCTTCATGCTGGATCGACCCACTACGCCCCCATCTCTGACCGTGGCCGAGGAAGAGAAGGCCAATATGGGGATCTTGATGAATAGTGTTGTGAATCTGATTCGTGATGGAGTGACCGGCTTGGATCTGTTGGAGGTGTTCCTGGGTCGACGGATCCAGCCGCTCCAGGCGTGGGACCATCCGATGTGGCATTACTCAGGAGTCGACGATACCACTCGTACCCACCCGGAAGATGTCTCAGAGGAAACCATCACGCTATGGCTGCGCGGCATCACTGGTGCGCGAGACAACCCCCGGGGTTCCAAAAGAGTATCGCCTTTCTCAGCTGCGAACCCGCCGAATGTGGTGAGTCATGTCATTGTCGATTGCTTTTGTATCTTGTCGAGTGAATATGTCTTCAGCTGACTGACTTGAATCTTTGCAGGAGCTCACGAACATGTATTCACCCGTGCCGAATGGCGGTCAGAACCTTGAAGGAGCGGGGAGCGAGAGCGACAGTGACAGCATCAGCTACGCCGAGGACAGCGAAGGCAACGGTGACGACTCGTCGGGGAGCGATGAAGTTGAAGTCGTGTCTCCTCCGCGTACTGAAGGGCGTTCCAAGCAGCGTCACGACCCAACACTCGACCGGGGTCGGGCCGGGGGGTCGACCACCAGAAGCTCCAAGCGCAGTCGGACGTCGACGCCAGAGCCGATTGAAAAGGTTGCCAAGCAGCCCAAGGTCACCACCACCAAGCCCCGGAAGGCTCTCCCCAGAATCAAGGTTGACGTGCCGATTGCTTCAACGTAAGTATCCTTGCTCTTCGCTTAACTTGTTGCTGAACTTCATATTTTTGCTGACCGAGTGGATCTTGATCGTCAGGGCCGCTACCTCGGTGACATCGCCGGGGCGAGGAGAGGAAAGCGCGGAGAAGGACACGCCGGACGCAGCTACTTCTCGCCAAGGTATGGCATATTGTCATTTGACATTTTTCTCAAACCATTCGACAGTCATGTGATATGTCGACTGGTGACATGCAGAGCCAATGGATACCGACCCCGCAGCCCCGTCTCCGACTGAACCGATTACAGCACCGACCCAGATGGCCGTGGAGCTCGCCAGTCCGCCACAAGCGCCTGTCTCCCAAGCGCCAGCCTCGCAAGCGCCAGTCCTTCCGACTACATCGCCGCTCCCTTCACAGACCATCTTCTCTCTGCACCGTGTTCCAGAAGATCAGACTGGAGCTGCTAAGGAGGCGATGATGCAGGCCGAACATATGATGCGGCGTACGAAGGAGGCGTACGAGGCCAGCAAGCTTGCTTACGACGCTAGCTCAGCGCTTCGGGCGAACGTCCAAGTAAGTGCACTTGTAAGTGCGCTTTTTGATTGTGTCGCTTTCCGTCTATCATGACTTGACTTCTGCACCCGCTGGGAGTTTTCTGTCTGTCGACTGGTAATCGCTTGTCACACACTCGGCTAGGGCTGACCTGGTCGAGTGGACAATCTTTTTTTTTGTTCGGCCGTCACTCGGACCGGGCGGACCGTTCCGAGTGGATACCGTTCCGGTGGGGGCACGCTGAGTGCACCCACTGGGTGTAGTCCCCGAGACTGCCGTCGACTGCGGGCAGTCGGCGGGAGTCTTAGAACTTTTGCCTTGTTTTTTTTTATGTTTGGCCGTCACTCGGATCGGGCGGACCGTTCCGAGTGGATACCGTTCCAGTGGGGGCACGCTGAGTGCACCCACTGGGTGTAGTCCTCGAGACTGCCGTCAACTGCGGGCAGTCGGCGGGAGTCTTAGAACTTGGACTCAAAGCCCATATTTCTGTCCACTGAATTGTTTTTGTCGTTGATCTCAGAAGGCCTGCGAGCTCGGTACTCAATACGCTGACTTGGAGAAGGAGAAGACTCAGCTTCAGCTCGACTTGGAACTGGCGAGGAGAGACCTGGAGCGTGCGCAAGCTGATCTGAAGGCATCAGGAGGTAAACTTTGTTGATCGAGTACTTCATTATTTGTTTCTTCTATCTTTGAACCGAGTGACTCCACTCGAGCAGACGTGCGTGCTGAAAACCGTCGACTCCGAGCGCGACTCAACAATGCTATTTCTTTAGATATCATGAAGAAGGCGCTGGAGGACAAACACAGATCACTCGCCGATGCTCAGAAGACGGCGAGGGAGAAGACTGAAGCTGTCGAGAAGAAGCTCGCCGCGGCCAGCAAGCTTGAGGAAGAGAACACGAAGCTGAAGCAGGAGCGAGCTGACTGGAGCAAAAGGCTTGACCATGCAACCAAGAGAGCAAAGGGCTTGGAGACCTATCTGGGGGATTACGCCCAGAAGATGTATGTTTTGCTTGAAGGTAATTTTCTCCAGTCGAGCGAATTCCGTTAATCCCAACTTCATCCAGTCGAGTGAATTTCGTTGATTTTCAGGGAACAGTATCATGACTAATTCTTTCCATCTTCTTCATGTAGAATTCTGCAAGGACTTCGAGAAGGAGACCGAGGCGGTCGAGCCCAATCTGGACCCTTCCATGTCACCTGTCGGAGATGCTGTGGCTATGAACATGTTCCGGCTTGAAGCTCGAGTCGCAGGCGTCCGGGAGTACACCGCTCGACTGCGAGGTGCAATGGAGAAGGTCGACAAGGAGCTGTGGCCGGAAGACTCACTTCAGGCTGACCTCGAGTCAATGATGACTCGGCTTGACGAGCTCCCTGGTCGAGTGCAGGCATGGAAGAAATCTGCTGCACGCTGCGGAGCTGACATAGCGCTCTCACTCGTCAGGGTCCATTGCAAGGAGGTCAAGGAGGACAAACTGAAAGCACTTCAGGTGGCCAACACAAAGAAGCTCCAGTTCCAGGACTTCATGGAGACCTTCATCGAAGCGGCCACTCGGATTGCTGATGGGATCGACCTGGACACCTTCGTCGAGCCTGCAAGTCCCACTGGAGCTTGAAAAAACTTTGCTGGTGATCAAAAACTTTAATTTGCCTCGGTATGCCGAGTGGTGGTGTATCGTTAAAACTTCTTTCCGGTCTTGGGCCCGAGTACTTTCGTCATTTGCATGGGCAACTTTTATCCATGCTGAATACTCTGGATTTATCTGAATTTGCTTTTCAGTCCTTTGCTTGATTTCCTCTCGAGTAGATTAGGTCTTGTCGAGTGGTTTCTGGTCCAGTGGGGGCACGCGGAGTGCACCCACTGGGTGTAGTCCCCGAGACCGCTGTCGAGTGGCGGCGACATCGGCAGGGGTCTTAAATTTGTTTGATTGATTTTGGACTTAGGCGAGGACTGACTCGCAGCTAAGCCCCCCGAGTAAGAGGACCGCTCGTCATTCGGGAGTGAGTATCAAAACTTAGGCGAAGACTGGTTCGCAGATAGCCTCCGAGTGAGAGGATTGCTCGTCACTCGGAGTAGTTTATAACTTAGGTGATGCGGAATCACGGCTAAGCCCCCGAGGGTGAGGATCGCTCATCACTCGGAGTAGCGTTTTAACTTGGGCGAAGCGGATTCGCAACCAAGCCCCCGAGTGAGAGGATCGCTCATCACTCGGAGTAACGTTTTAACTTGGGCGAAGCGGATTCGCAGCCAAGCCCCCGAGTGAGAGGATCGCTCGTCACTCGGAGTATGTTTATAACTTAGGCGAAGCGGATTCGCAGCCAAGCCGCCGAGTGTGAGGATCGTTCATCACTCGGAGTAGAGTTTTAACTTGGGCGAAGCGGATTCGCAGCCAAGCCCCCGAGTGAGAGGATCGCTCATCACTCGGAGTAACGTTTTAACTTGGGCGAAGCGGATTCGCAGCCAAGCCCCCGAGTGAGAGGATCGCTCGTCACTCGGAGTACGATTTAACTTGGGCGAAGCAGATTCGCAGCCAAGCCCCCGAGTGAGAGGATCACTCGTCACTCGGAGTAGCGTTTTAACTTGGGCGAAGCGGATTCGCAGCCAAGCTCTCGAGTGAATGCGATGCTATTCACCCGACGAGGTTCTGAACTTAGGCGACACGGAGTCGCAACTAAGCCCCCGAGTGTGAGGATCGCCCATCACTCGGAGTAGATTTAAACTTAGGCGATGCGGAACCGCGGCTAAGCTTTCGAGTGATGCTATTCACTCGACGAGGTTCTGAACTTAGGCGACACGGAGTCGCAGCTAAGCCCCCGAGTGTGAGGATCGCCCATCACTCGGAGTAGATTTAAACTTAGGCGATGCGGAATCGCGGCTAAGCTTTCGAGTGAATGCGATGTTGTTCACTCGACGAGGTTCTGAACTTAGGCGACACGGAGTCGCAGCTAAGCCCCCGAGTGTGAGGATCGCCCATCACTCGGAGTAGATTTAAACTTAGGCGATGCGGAACCGCGGCTAAGCTTTCGAGTGATGCTATTCACTCGACGAGGTTCTGAACTTAGGCGACACGGAGTCGCAGCTAAGCCCCCGAGTGTGAGGATCGCCCATCACTCGGAGTAGATTTAAACTTAGGCGATGCGGAATCGCGGCTAAGCTTTCGAGTGAATGCGATGTTGTTCACTCGACGAGGTTCTGAACTTAGGCGACACGAAGTCGCAGCTAAGCCCCCGAGTGAGAGGATCGCCCATCACTCGGAGTAGATTTAAACTTAGGCGATGCGGAATCGCGGCTAAGCCTCCTGAGTGGAAAATCGCTCGCACTCGGAGTATTCTTGAACTCAGAATTGTGCGATCGGAATCGACAAAAGACTGCAGGAGTCGTATCCTTGATAATCAAAACAGTTTACTCTTATTACATCAGGCAGATCAACCTTCAGGTGTAGAACCGACGAAGCAGATCCGCGTTCCAGGCCCGTGGCTCGTCAGCGTTCTTCTTGAGATTGAAGAGGTGGTAGGCTCCATTGTTCAGCACCTTGGTGATGACGAAAGGGCCTTCCCACGCGGGGGCTAGCTTGTGAGGCCGCTGCTGATCCACTCGGAGCACGAGGTCACCTTCGTGGAAGGTCCGACTCCTGACGTGCCTTGCATGAAAGCGACGCAGATCTTGCTGGTATGCAGTCGACCGGATCAAAGCCATTTCCTGCTCTTCTTGAAGGAGATCCACAGCATCCTGGCGTGCTTGCTCAGCTTCAACCTCCGAGTAAAGGTCCACCCGAGGAGAATTGTGAAGAACATCACTCGGCAGGACAGCTTCAGCCCCATACACCATGAAGAAAGGAGAGCGATCAGTTGACCGATTTGGAGTTGTCCTCAAGCCCCACAGAACAGACGGTAATTCTGTAACCCAAGCTCCAGCTGCGTGATCGAGTTCGCGCATGAGTCGAGGCTTCAACCCTTGAAGGATAAGGCCATTTGCTCGCTCGGCCTGACCGTTTGACTGGGGGTGCGCAACGGATGCGTAATTCACCCGAGTGCCTTGAGAGGAGCAAAAGGCTCTGAACTCTTCCGAATCAAAATTAGAACCATTGTCCGTGATGATACTATGGGGAACTCCGTATCTGAATATTATTTCCCTCATGAATTTGATGGCTGTGCGAGAATCCAGCTTCCTGATAGGCTTGGCCTCAATCCATTTAGTGAACTTGTCGACTACTACCAGAAGGTGCGTGAAACCACTCTGGCCCGTGCGGAGAGGTCCGATCATATCCAATCCCCATACAGCGAACGGCCAGACGAGTGGGATGGTCTTCAAGGCAGACGCAGGCTTGTGCGACAAGTTTGCATAGAATTGGCATCCTTCACAGTGCTGCACAATATCCTTAGCCATCTCATTGGCGCGCGACCAGAAGAAACCAGCTCGGTAGGCCTTGGCAACAATCGTCCGAGAGGACGCATGATGGCCGCAAGTTCCTGAGTGAATTTCCTCCAGAATCAGTCGACCTTCTTCGGGAGAAATGCATCGCTGAGCCACGCCGGTTACGCTCTCTCTGTAGAGCTGCCCATTCATAACAGTGAAAGCTTTGGATCTGCGGACAATCTGTCGAGCTTCAACTTTGTCTTCTGGAAGTTCTCGCCTGAGGATGTACGCGATGTAGGGCACCGTCCAATCGGGAGTTATCACCAGAATCTCACTGACCAGATCTATGACTGCTGGGACATCAACTCTAGTCGGATTGGAGGCGCTTATAGGCTGCGGGGGCTCTTCGGTGAAGGGGTCCTCTTGTACCGAAGGAGAGTGCAAATGCTCCAGGAACACATTGCTGGGCACAGGCTTCCGAGTGGAACCGATTTTTGCCAGTTCGTCAGCTGCCTGATTCTTCACTCGGGGAACGTGATGGAGTTCCAAACCCTCAAACTTCTTCTCAAGCTTTCTTACTGCATTGCAATATCCGGTCATGGCGAGGTTTCTGACATCCCACTCCTTCATCACTTGATTGACCACCAAATCCGAGTCACCGTATACCATCAGGCGACCGACGCCGAGCGAGATGGCCATACGCAACCCGTAAAGGAGTGCTTCGTACTCAGCTTCATTATTGGAGGAATCAAAGTGAATCTGGAGGACATAGCTGAGTTTATCGCCCTTGGGAGACACCAATACCACACCAGCACCAGAACCGTTCAGCATCTTCGAGCCGTCAAAGAACATGGTCCAGTGTTCCGAGTGGATCTGGACTGGCTGCTGCTGTTCTATCCACTCGGCCATGAAGTCAGCAAGTGCTTGAGATTTAATGGCTTTCTTCGCTTCAAACTTGATATCAAAATAAAGAAGTTCAATGGCCCATTTGGCCACTCGACCAGTCGCGTCTCGATTGTTGAGGATTTCATTCAAAGGCGCATCACTGACGACTGAGACTGAGTGATCTTGAAAATAGTGTGCCACTTTCTTCGCTGATAGATATATACCATAGACAAGCTTCTGGTAATGTGGGTACCTTTGCTTAGAAGGAGTCAACACTTCAGAGATGTAATAAACTAGGCGCTGGACTTTGTAGGCCTTGCTCGACAGTAAGAACTGTACTGACGACCTGATTGGTGGCTGCAATGTACAGGAGCAGGGGTTCTTTGCTGTGTGGAGCGGCAAGCACCGGCTGGGTGGAGAGCAGGGCTTTGAGCTGGACAAATGCTGCTTCTGCCTCTGAATTCCACTCGAACGTATCGGATTTCTTCATCAGTCGGTACAAAGGGAGTGCCTTCTCTCCGAGACGAGAAATGAATCTGCTCAGCGCTGCCAGGCAACCAGTAAGCTTCTGGACATCGTGAATACGCTCGGGGCGTTTCATTCGGACGATGGCACCGATCTTCTCGGGGTTGATGTCAATTCCTCGTTCGGAAACGAGATAACCGAGTAACTTTCCACCCGGAACTCCAAAAGTACACTTGGTTGGATTCAGCTTGAGGTCATATCTTCTTAAGTTGGCGAATGTTTCCGCCAAGTCAGTCAGCAGGTCGGAACCTTTGCGAGACTTGACTACGATATCATCCATGTAGGCCTCGACATTCCGACTGATCTGGTCGAGGAGACACTTCTGAATCATGCACATGAAAGTAGCGCCAGCATTCTTCAGACCAAAAGGCATGGTGATGTAACAGAAACACCCGAAAGGGGTGATGAAGGCCGTTTTTATTTCATCTGGACCAAACAGACGGATCTGATGGTAGCCAGAGTATGCATCGAGAAAAGACAAACGCTCGCACCCCGCAGTCGAGTCCACAATCTGGTCGATGCGGGGGAGCGGGAAATGATCTTTCGGGCAGGCCCGATTGATATGCTTGAAGTCTATACACATTCGGAGCGACTTGTCCTTCTTGGGGACCATGACGACATTCGCAAGCCACTCGGAGTGGTAGACCTCGCGAATGAACTTGGCCTCCAAGAGTCGAGCCACCTCCTCGCCGATTGCCTTCTGCTTCTCTGTTGCCGACCGGCGCAAGTGTTCTTTTACAGGCTTGGCCTTCGGTCAACTCTCAGACGGTGCTCAGCCAGTCCCCTGGGTACACCAGGCATGTCAGCGGGCTTCCATGCAAAGATGTCCCAGTTCTCACGGAGGAACTGGATGAGCTCGGCTTCCTATTTGCTGTCGAGTGTGATTGAGATGTTGGTCGGAGCAGCAGTAGGATCTGTCGGGTGAATGTGCACTTGCTTCAAGTCTCCTGCCGACTGGAAAGCTGACTCGGTGGTGGGCTTCTTGGAACGCAACAGATCAGCGGGATCAGCAGTCTTCTTGTACTCTTCTAACTCGACTACAGCCATCTGCATGTCGGCGATCTTGGAGCCCTGTTGGAGGCACTCCTCAGCCCTCTGTCGATTGCCTGTGACTGTGATCACACCCTTGGGCCCAGGCATCTTCAGCTTGAGATACACGTAACACGGGCGGGCCATGAAACGTGCATCCGCTGGACGGCCAAGGATGGCATGATATGCACTCTTGAAGTCTACAACCTCAAATGTCAGCTTCTCTTTGCGAAAGTTCTTGTCAGTGCCGAACACCACATCCAGCGCAATCTGTCCGAGTGACTTGGCCTTCTTCCCAGGGATGACCCCGTGGAATTGCATATTGCTTTCGCTGAGCCTGGACATCGGAATGCCCATCCCTTTGAGGGTATCAGCGTACAGAATATTCAGGCCACTTCCTCCATCCATGAGAACTTTGCGGAGCCGAGTGCCTCCTACCACCGGATCCACCACCAGCGCCTGTCGACCTGGGGTAGGGACATGAGCGGGATGGTCCGACTGATCGAAGGTGATAGCTGTCTGGGACCACTTGAGGTACTCGGGGGTAGCTGGAGCAGCCATGTTGACCTCCCTGTTGATGACCTTCAATCGACTCTTGCTTTCTACATCGGCAAAAATCACCAATGTGGCATTGATCTCAGGAAAGTCTTCTTTATCTTCGTCCTCTTCTTTCTCAGGATCTTTGTCACTCGACTGCTCTCCCTTGAACCCTTGGATCAGCAATCGGCACTGTCGAGTGGTATGCTTTGGCAGGATCAAGTTGCCTTCTTCATCCTTCTGTGAGTGAATGGGACATGTCATATCCAGGACATCTGTCGACTGGTTCTTGGACTTCTTCTGAACAAACTGCCCCTTTGGCTTCACTTTCCCTTTCGCCGCCAGAGCGGCTACTTCTGCCTGGACAGAGCCGTCAGCTTTACGCTTTTGCTTCCGACTGGAATTTCCGCCGCCGGGATTACTGTCGACTGCTTTACCCTTGCCACTGCGGAGGCGATCCTCCTCCTCGCCGTTGGCGTATCGGGTGGCAATCTCCATCATCTTGCTCAGGGACATATCTCCTGTCTGACCAAACTTCAAATAGAGCTCTCTGTATCTGACTCCGGCCTTGAAGGCGCAAACAGCCTGATGCTCGGAAACACCTTCCACCGTGTGATGAAGAGTGGTCCACCGCTGAATGTAATCCCTCAAGGTCTCATTCGGCTTCTGGACACAGTGCTGCAACTCGAGCAAACCGGCAGGGCGCTTGCAGGTGCCTTCAAAGGTCTTGACAAACACTCGGGCAAGATCCTCCCAGCAATAGATGCTAGAAGGAGCCAACTGATTAAGCCACGCCCGGGCCGGACCATCCAACATCAGGGGCAGATGCTTCATAGCCACGTTGTCGTTGCCTCCGCCGATCTAAACAGCCACTCGGTAATCGTCTAGCCATGTTTCCGGCTTCGACTCGCCAGTGAATTTGCTAATCCCAGCCGCCAACCTGAAGTTGGGGGGATCTCAGCAGATCGGATGGCTCTACTGAAACACTCTGGACCAGAAACAGCCGTACCACTGCCACTCGGAAAATCTCTGTCATAGCCACCTCTGTTGTATCTGCCTCTGTCGACCCGGTTCTGAACGAGAACGGATCTCGCGTCAAACCCAGGGTCCCGCTCATCACCATACGGGCGCCTGTCATCATAGTGCCGGGGCACATATGGACCACTCCGCGGAGGAGTAGGCACCCGACGGTGGTCATCACGGTGATGTCGAGGAGCAAACTGATCTCGCCTCTGATCTCTGTACTGATCGTTGCGGTAATCTCTGCCTCTGCGACGCTGAGGTGACCCTGGACTGTGGGCCGATTGGACTGTGTCTGCTCTAACTGATTTGCTGTGAATCCTGTTGCGCGACTCAGAGACAGCGGAGTTCTGCAGTCGAGCCGCCCCAAGCAGGGTTCGGATCTGCTCGAGTCCTCTGCCGGCCTCTGAACCGGACGGCTGTATAGAATCTGCAAACCTAGCCGCCGCTGCAACATTCTGGATCAGAGTACGGTATACCTGACGATTGTCGTCGACTGGAGGGAACAACTGACGCTCGCGGCGCCGTCGAGTGCGCTCGTCGAGTGACCTTTGCATCTCCTCGAGGCGCGTGTGCTCTGCCAAGGTGGCGAGACGTGCAGCCTCCAGAGCCTGGGCTTCTGCAGTCGTGCCGACGATGGGGGTTTGGAGGACCTCCTCATCCCTGCGCTGCTGATCATTCGACGGGCCGCCACGCTCGCGGCCGCCACGGCCATAGCCGGGTGGGCTCTGATGAGAACCCGCCATGAAAACTTCTGCTGCAGGATCGCAGCTCTCGCACTCGGAAGGGAGCTCGGATGAATCTGATGCCGAGTCGAACGCGCCGTGAAGTGGCTCGGCTGGCTCGATAGCCGCGATCTGCGGAGTCGACGCCTGGCGCGCCGCCGCGTGCCTCACCCATCGCTGGAGCCGCGAACGACCGGATCGCTTGCGGCGACGAACAGCGGGGAGAGTGGACGACGCTGGAGCCGGCATGTACGGGGTCGACGGCTGACGAAGGAGAACGCCGCACGAACTCGCGCTGAAGTGCGTCGCCCCGCGGACGGGGAGAGCCTCAACGTCGAGAGGGGCTTCCTGGAGCCATGCGGAGTCGTCGGCGATGAAGGTGAACGCACCGAGACGGATCTCGCAGCCCAGGATCAAACCGCCGTCGGGAGACATGGTGTGGATGAAAAACTGCAACCCCGCCGGAAGTCGCTTAGACGCCGGCCCCACGGTGGGCGCCAACTGTCGTGGGAACGTGCCTGACAGTAGATGGTAGGGGTACGAAAGGAGAGGGCAGAGTCCTAGCTACGGCGAGGGTGTACACACAGATGTATGAGTTCAGGCCTCACTCGGAAGTGATAACAGCCCTACGTCTCAGGTGCTCCGGGGAGCTTACTCTGTCGAGTGATACGTGCGTTGTGTTTACAAAGGATTGCGAACCCACCCCCGTGCCAGTGGGGAGGGGTGGCTTATATAGAGTGCGCTGCCCCTCATAAACGTCTGGCATTTAGGGGTTTGATTGTAGGTAATAAAAGGGGGGGACGTTACTGGTAACGTATACAATAAATGCCAGTTAAGGCGGCGAGCGTAACGTCTGCCCGTTGGCCTCCCTGGGGAGACTCTTGGTCTTCTGCGGTCGAGTGATTGGCGGCCCCTCCGAGTGAGAGCTGACCGTCGAGTGGAGGGGGGGTCTTCCGAGTGACTCATACGCCATGGCTAGTTCAGTCGGAATCTCTCTCGTGGTCTTGTAGTCCTCCAATGTGGTGTCCTTAGGTGGGGTATGTAGGACGGGCCTAGCACCCTACCCTAAGTACATATCCTCGTCACCCATGCCGTTTCCTCGTAAGGATTCTATGAGTAAGGACGATGAAGATTTTGAGCACTTTGCTGAAATGATTAGACCCGTCCTTTTGCGTACTCGTTTGACTGATATTCTGAAAATGCCTCCATATGCTAAGTATATGAAAGATATTATTACCAACAAAAGGAAAATACCTGAAACTGAAATTGCTACCATGCTTGCTAATTATTCTTTTGATTGAGGAATACCTAAGAAGCTAGGAGATCCTGGCATACCCACAATACCTTGCTCTATTAAAAGAAATTATGTTAAAACTGCTCTATGTGATTTAGGGGACGGTGTTAGTGTTATGCATTTATCCCTTTATAAAAGACTTGATTTGAGTAAGCTTACACCTACTGAGATATCTTTGCTAATGGCCGATAAATCCACTGCTTTACCTATTGGAATTTGCGAGGACGTTCCAGTTGTGGTTGCAAATGTTACTATCTTGACAAACTTTCTTATTCTTGATATGCCCGAGGATGACAATATGTCGATCATCCTTGGTAGACCCTTTCTAAATACTGCAGAGGTTGTTATTGATTGCAATAAAAGCAAGGTTACCTTCCACGTCAATGGCAAACAACATACCATTCATTTTTAGAAGAAACAAACTTTGGTCAATAATATTAATGTCATTGAGCCTACTCCCACGGTTATCATTGGAAGTTTTGCAATTCCTCTACCTACTATCAAGAAGAAATATTATAATCTTATTGTTGGGGAGATGCAAATCCCCATTGAGGTAACCTAGTGATATACGAAAATTCTTCGGTGGCATGTTAACCGGAAACGGTTGTTAATAAGACTTGATTGACCTTATTAATGGATCCTTTTTGGAAGGCATGTGATTGATGAATTTAGTGTTCACAACTCTCTGTATCAAAAGTTTATCCTCTGTTATTTTCAGTTTATACTAAATAAAATTAGCATGATTTTCCGTTTTTCTGTTTTTCCCGTGCGTAGGAAAAATGCCCGAAAATAAAAAGTCTCAAATTGCCACAAAATTTTAACATGAATTTTTCTAGAATAAATAAGAATTTTTGGCACAAAAATTATAGCAGGGGACTGCACCTGTGTGGCACCACACATCAGGATGCGCCCCCCTAGGCCACACCCTGATGGCTTGTGGGGCCCATAGGGGCCCCCTGCCTTATCTATTCGTCCCACTCCTTCTCCTACCTCCAGCAAAAATTTCCTATCCATCTCTCTCCCGTGTTCTTCACCCAGAAAGTGAAATTTTCGATCTCTTTGCTTGGAACCCCGTTTCCAAAACTGTTTTGAGGAATTGTTCCTTGGTATGTGACTCCTCCAATTAGTTTTTGTTTTAGTGGTTTATATTTTACGAAATATGTTGCACTTGGTGCTACAGAAAATGAGCTTGCATGTTTTATTCTTTGAGTTCCAAGTAGTATGAATGCTTGATATGGCCTCTAGGCATCCATGTGAGTATGCTATCAATCTTGCAAAGTTTTATTGACATAAATTTGTGGCTCAAAAATTTCAGAAATTTGTGATTTAGAAGATGAGTTTCTTTAGGAGGAGATCCTCAAGGACACTCGCCTCAGGTGAGTCATCTAGTGGGAACTCAGTACGACAAGCTTACATCGAGCTTCGAGACAACCAGATAGTTATGGCTGACGCCAAATCATGTTGATGGCCAAGTGAAGATTTCATGATAGGTGCAGGCATTAAGGATGAATTTGATCGATTCATTTATAATACCGGCCTCACCGATTTCCTCGCAGATAAGTGTGTCCAACACTATGACCTTACTCGTACATTCACGCAAGGATTTCGCTATCAATCACATGCTTCTAGAGTGTTATTTAAACTTTATGATAAATCCTTTAGCATGACTCTAGAAGATTTCTCTATTGCTTCCAAACTTCCACTTTGGGGTTCGACCGAGAAACCTTCAAAAACTGATTATAATATGTTTCTCGAGAGTCTTTGTGTTGGAGAAGATAGGGGAGTAACACAGGCAAGAATTAAAAGCATACAGTTTCCCTCTATTCCTTACTTTGCACTTTTTAATGGGAAATGCGTAGTAGGGAAACAAGATTGTAGTGCCTTATGTGCCCCTGATTTAAACCTTATTCACACTGCTGTAACTGGGGAACAACACTATAACCTTGGTGCAATTGTTGCCCGAAGGTTGAATTCTAACTCTAGCAATGGTGATTTGTATGGAGGGATTTATGCCTCCCGCGTAGCTGCGAAACTGGGAGTGTCGCCTCAACCTAATGATCCTATCTTGCCTGAAAGATATTTAGACCTTGACGCTATGCGTTATCATGAGTTTATTGTAAACCGCGCTAGGGATTATGAGTATAAGTTAATATTTGGAAAATATACACCTATGCCTGTCACTTTGCCTGCACCTGCCCTCTATGATTTACAGGCTCGACAACATTACTATGTTCTTGAGGAAGAGGTGCGGGAATACAAAGCTGCAGTGGAGGCTACTCGTCTAGCAGAGGAGGCGTCCAGGAACGCCTTCGCAAGCTATCACTTTAACCATTTTCCAGACTACCAGTGGTGATCACCAAGCTAGGCAAATGCCAAAGCTTGGGGGAGTACATATTTCTCATCGACATTACAATCATGTTCACACACTTCATATAAATTGTCGGTGTTCATCCTCTTTCATTTTATATCCATGTTAGTTCTATTTTTCCGCTTTCTTCTTGTGTGTTTGAAAAAAAAACTTTGGAAAATCCAAAAATATTTCTCGCTTCTTTTTAGTTTTCTTTCCTCCTTAATTATCTTAGTACTAAAAATAAAATTCAAAAATATTTCCTTTGCATGTTGGGAGCTTTCCCGTGTAAATAATTTTTTCTCGCCCTTGTTTTCCCTTAGTTTATTTGCTTGCTTGAGAAAAAACAAAAACTTCAAAAATATTTCAGTGTGTTTCTCTGAATTTCTTTTCTTTTTGTCGAGTCTTTGAAAGGAGAAGACCACGATGAAATTGTTGAGTGGCTCTTATATGCTTCATTGTTGATCTAACAGAGAGCCAATATTACCTTGTCTTCTCCTTTGTCTAAAACTGCCTTACAGTTTCCAGCTTAGTCCACGGTATTCTTGCACTATTATTATTATCACATCATTCGGTCATGCAAGTGAAAGGCAATAATGACGATATTTGACGAAGTGATTGTGGCAAAGGAAGCTGGTATGAACTCTTCTTGTTTTCCGTTTTTGTAAATATGTTTAGCTAGTTTGATCTCGATTCAGTATATTATGAGTGAACATGTTCATGATGACACCTAGAGATTATAGCTTCTCATGCCATGCTTAAACAGCTTGTAGTGAAAAATGATTTATCTTATAGGTCAACGTGCATTAAAATGGTTATGATGTGGTATGGTAGTATGGTATTTCCCTCTGAGTAATTCAAGCGGCTTGACTTGGCCCATGTGCAAACATGTAGTTGATTCAAAACCAATGCAGCCTTCATGATGTTTAAATTCAGAGTGTTCATATCCTACTCATGCTATGTCCAATGTTAATTATTCGCAATGCATACCTATGACCGTTTTCGCTCTCTAGCTAGTCACTTCCCAACCTATTGATAGCCTTCACTTGTACTAAGCGGGAATGCTGCTTGTGCATCCAAAACCTTTAAACCGAGTTATTCCACATGAGTCCACCATACCTACCTATATGCGGTATTACCCAACCGTTCCAAGTAAATTTGTATGTGCCATCTCTAAATATTCAAATAAACATCTATTTAGTGCATGCATCTCGTTCATGGAGCGACGAGGCGGTCGGTATTTTCCATGCTAAGTGAGTTATTCTCAAGATGGTCGTTTATTCGTTGTCATTGCACGAGAGAGGCTGGTAAAAGGATGCCCAGTCCTGCATAATCAAAATTAATTAAACAAAACTCCTTGGGATAGTGGACATGTTGGCAGGCATCCGTGGATTCGGTCAGCCATGGGTTGTGTACGAATGGTGGATAGGAGTAAACTTTACTATTCTGTTTGGGAACCGCCAATAATGAGTTTAGCATGGAAGATATTGAAAACCTTTGTTGTAATGTTGACAAGAAAAGTGCACCACTCAAAAAATCACATTCCTATCCCGTTCTAAAACTTGAGATCTGGCACCTCTGTAAATCAATGCTTCCCTCTGCGAAGGGCCTATATATTTATTTTTATGTTGAGTCATCATCCTCTTATTAAAAGCATCAGACCGGAGAGCACTATTGTCATTCTTATGCATTGAGTCCAGTCAATGTTGGATGCGAGCATGACTGGATCTTTTCTATTCTGAATTATAATGTTTAGTCGTTGCTTGAACCTCAGAGGTTCTCTGCATTTATGTTTTGCGGTCTCGGAAAGGGCTAGCGGAATACCATGTCACCATATTATATCATGATTGTTTTGAGGAATTGTTGGCATGTGAGATATCTTATTATTTGCTTGCTAGTTGGTTATGTATTGCCATGAGTTGGTATGATGTTTAATTGTTATCATGGGCTTGGTTATTTATGATTTATGTTGAAAACTTGAGCACTAGCTAAGCATGTGTATAATGACGAGAACAAAAGAGTTTGTAAAAGTTTTCTTTATCACTTTTAGTTTGTCAACTGAATTGCTTGAGGACAAACGATGAGTTAAGCTTGGGGGAGTTGATACGTCTCCAACGTATCTACTTTTCCAAACACTTTTGCTCTAGTTTTGACCTCTAATTTGCATGATTTGAATGAAACTAACCCGGACTGACGCTGTTTTCATCAGAACTGCCTTGGTGTTATTTTTGTGCAGAAATAAAAGTTCTCAGAATCGGACGAAACTTTTTGTGAATTATTTTTGAGATTTATAATGAATTATGGAGCAAAGAACTGCTGTAGGGGATGTGCCAGGGGGTCACCACACATCAGGGCGCCACCTAGGCCGCGCCCTGATGGCTTGTGCGGCCCTCGAGGCTCCTCCCACACTAACTCCAGTCCTATAAAATCACATCTTTGGAGAAAAAAATCAGAGAGAAGTTTTCATCGCGTTTCACGAGACGGAGCCATCGCCGCCTCCTGTTCTTCCTCGAGAGGGCTGATCTGGAGCCCGTTTGGGGCTCCGGAGAGGGGAAATCGTCGCCGTCGTCATCACAACCCTTCTCCATCAACACCGCCATGATGCTCACCACCGGGAGTGAGTAATTCCTTTGTAGGCTTGCTGGACGGTGGTGGGATTGGATGAGATTGATCATGTAATCGAGTTAAGTTTGATAGGGCTTGATCCCTAGTATCCACTATGTTCTGAGATTGATGTTGCTATTACTTTGCTTCGCTTAATGCTTGTCACTAGGGCCCGATTGTCATGATTTCAGATCTGAACATATTATACTTTCTCTGAATATAAGATTGATTTGGATCCTATCTTGCAAGTTGTATGCACCTATTACGTGTCTTGATCCGCATACCCCAAGGTGACAATAATTAGGATTCTTTCCGGTGATTGTCGTAGTTTGAGGAGTTCATGTATTCACCATGTGTTAATGCTTTGTTCCGGTTCTCTATTAAAAGGAGGCCTTAATATCCTTTAGTTTCCAATAGGACCCCGCTGCCACAGGAGGATAGGACAAAAGATGTCATGCAAGTTCTTATCGCAAGCATGTATGACTATATACGGGATACATGCCTACATTATATTGATGAATTGGAGCTAGTTCTGTGTCACCCTAGTGTGTAAATGTTACATGGTCAACGTCATCTAAATCATTATCCATCACCGATCCACATGCCTACGCTTTACTTATACCGAATCTTGCTAAGTTACTATTGCTACTGCTACTGTCACAACTGCTACAAAATTGCTGCTCTAACTACTACTGTTACTTTTGCTACTACTATTTGCCGTGCTACTAAACCTTTGTTGTAGAGAGATATCCCAGGTGCGGTTGAATTGACAACTCAACTGTCAAGGCCAATAAATATTCTTTGGATCCCCTTGTGTCGAATCAATAAATTAGGGTGAATTACTACCCAGGAAGACTGTCGCAATCCCCTATACTTATGGGTTATCACTCACATAGAGGTAAAACTGGAAGCATATCGACATCCACCCAAATGTTGATATTACCTTCAATATCATCTTCAGGACGAATATCGAAGGTTATTTCCATATCCTCCTGAAATCCATATGCCTTGCCTAGAGCTTCCCAATTTGAGCAAACAAAATGCGAGTGATTAACTGAATTGTATAGTTTAACCCGAAATGTGAAACCATGTTTAGTCCTCAGGTGAGCTCTCCTCGTCTCCATATTCTCCACATCTTGGAAACCGAGCTTCTCCAAGACATACCGTCTTGCATGGCAGGGGATGCACTAGTCGAATTGTAAAAAATGGAAATTACACGTTGAAGCAAAGAAACACAAAGTCATGATTAATTACGAAAAAATAGTTGTCATCGTTGCGTACCATAAAAACATCAAAGGTCTCGTCAAGATTGATGGTGAAGAACCTACTGTTTCTCACGTGAGGCCTATCGCACAGACCCTGATCTTCGCCGCATAAATCACACTCAGGGATCCGATCGTCATCAGACAATTCCTATGTTCATGGTTCAAAGATTAAAAATCAACGACAATTATACAAGGAACTATTCAACATGGGTTGAGTTTCAGTCTGTCGAGGCTTCCTTGAAAAACTCTCATATCTCATGGTGTATATGGTGCACACTCTCTCACACTGATATGGTGGTGTATGTTGGTGGACACTCCTCTCGACAGAAATTTCGACCATCGGTGCTGGCCGCTCCTTCATTCGTCCCCGCGTGCATTACCAAAATGTGTAGCACATGGAGAAGAAGGAGGAAGCGACCTCCACGACAACAGTCGGGATTCTTCCTCTGATATTTCGATCGTCGGTGTTGGTCGCTTCCTCTCCCTCTCTCGCGCTTTATACCAAGGTATATATCACGAGAGGAAGAAGAGGAAGTGACCCCCGCAACAACAGTTGGGATTCATCCATCAAGAACTACCCTAATAAGCATAAGTCAATTAACATTGCATTTCTCGAGTAATGGCATAAAAATGGCCTATGTTTTGCTGGAATGTCATCTAATTCCCGTTCTAGCAAATCACGGGCACTCGATATTTCCTACTTTCTAGCACAAGTGATGCCAAAATTTCGGCATGGCCTTTCTAAAAACAGGATATATCGAGCACGTGAAATTTGCCGGAATGGAAATGAATCAACATTCCGGCAAAACAGAGGCCACTCGGAGGTGTTCCCTGCAATAACATACACACATGTCCACCTTCGGCAACACATACAAAACACCTCAAGTGTCTACCCAAAATATAGCCTAAAAATACTAATTAACTATTAACTATCTACCATATGCACCCTGGAAAGTGGGCATCTTTGCTGCCATTATCATCCTACCTATAAACTATCTACCATATGAACCCTAGAAATTAAAACAAAGAAGAAGAGAGGTATAGGATGGAGGCTACCTGCGGCGAAGGGGACTTGGGACGGCGTAGGGGGTCGACGACGGCGAGAGGCAGCGGGGCCTTGCGGCGGTGGTGGACGGCCGGGACGGGGAAGGGCCGGGTTGGGGGAGGGCGACCGCGTGGGGAGGGCCGTCGCCTGGGGAGGGCGCCGCGTTGGGAGGACGGCCGGGATGAGGGAGCGTCGACGCGAGGAAGAGAGTGGAGAGGGAGGGAGTGTGGAGGGAGAGAGTGAGGGGCGCAGGGAAGAAGATAAGTGGATAAACTTAGCAGTAGCGCGGGGTGGCTAACATCGCTACTGGCTCTATAGCAGTAGCGCGTGTTGGTGGCCGGCATTGCTGCTAAGTGGGGTCCACCTGCTGGCACCGTGCAAACATAGCGGTAGCGGTGGGACACAGACACGCGCTACTGCTACGCAAATAGTAGTAGCGCTAGTTTTTGTCGAACGCTACTACTATGGGCAGCCCCGGTGGGTGACGATGGGGCCACTTAGTAGTAGTGCTTGTCCTCCGTCCCACGCTACTACTAGCTCCCTACCTGTAGCGCTTGTTCATGCAACACGCTACTGCTAAGTAGCAGTAGCGATGCTCCGGTTCCCCGTGCTACTGCTATGGTTCTATCTATAAGCTTTCTCCTAGTAGTGAGGTTTATGTTGTCCTTTGGGTTGATTGATGATCTTGATTGGTTTGAGTGTATGTTTTATTTTGGTGTTGTCCTATGGTGCCCTCCGTGCCGCGCACACGTGAGGGATTCTCGCTGTAGGGTGTTGCAATACGTTCATGATTCGCTTATAGTGGGTGGCTAGAGTGACAGAAGCTTACACCCGAGTAAGGGGATTGTTGCGTATGAGAGTAAAGGTGACTTGATGTTTAATGCTATGGTTGGGTTTTCCTTAATGATTTCTAGTAGTTGCGGATGCTTGCTATAGGTCCAATCATAAGTTCATATAATCCAAGTACGGAAAGTATGTTAGCTCATGCCTCTCCCTCATATAAAATTGCAAGAATGATTACCGATCTTTTTATCAATTGCCTAGGACAATTCTGCACACCATACCATCATTATTGTACACTCGCTATTTGTAATATATTGCAATATATTCTAACTTTATTTATGCAGCAACTATTTTCATATTTTAGTTCTCCATTATCATGCAAAGCTATCCTCCATATACCCACACCGCAGTTTTATTTTTCGTTACTAGATAGAAGCAAATGCTTGGTGTACGTAGAGTCTTATCGGTGGCAGATAGGACTTGAGAGAATATTGATCTTACCTTTAGCTCCTTGTGGGTTCGACACTCCATAATTATCACTTCCATCTTTGGAAAGTGCTACGATCTTTCCTTTCACTTGGGGATTATCGGCCGGTGGCCGTCGCCGGCGAGGGACAGTGCGACTGCGAGTGAGGGCCACGGTGGTAGGCTTGGGGTGATTCGGTGGGGGGGTGGAGCCGCCGCCCGCAGCTATCGTCAGAGCAATCGCCTCAGAGTGCCTGAGAGCTTCGGTCGACGAAGTCGTTGTTAGCTACGACGATCGGAGTCCAAATACAGCCGAACGAGCATGTCCATGAGCTCCGTCGGGTGCCTCTCCTCTGCCCTGCGCAGTGAATCGGGCCTTGGGCCACCGTAGACGACGCCCGGGACGTCGAACTCCGACACAACTATTGCTCTTCCCATCCTAAAACCGGCCGCCCTGAGCCATTCTTGATCTATCCGACCTCCGTGGCATCATCAAGGTAAGCTCGCGCCCCTACTCCCATCTCCCCCTGTCCAATTCCGTGCCCAGAGCACCCTACCCGAAGCCGGCCGCCATGACTGACCTCAGAACCCTGTTGTGCCCAATGAGCTTGCGCCTCGCGCAGATCGCATGGCTCGCGCCCTCCTCTGATACGCCTCCATCGTATCTATAATTTTTGATTGTTTCATGCCATTATTATACAACTTTCACATATTTTTGGCAACATTTTATATGATTTATTGGACTAACCTATTGATCCAGTGCCCAGGGCCAGTTCTTGTTTATTGTATGTTTTTTGTTTCGCAGAATATCCATATCAAACGAAGTCCAAACGCGATAAAAATTTACGGAGATTTTTTGTGGAATATTTGTGAATTTTGAGAAGTGGGATCAACGCAAACGGAGGCCCAAAGCCCCCACGAGACACCAGGGTGCGCCCCTAGGGCCCAGGCGCGCCCTGGTGGGTTGTGCCCAGCTCGTAAGTCGGTTGGAGCTCTCCTTCAGGCACAAGGAAGCTAATTTTTGGATAAAAATCCCCTCAAAATTTCAGCACGATCGGAGTTACGGATCTCTGGGAATATAAGAAACGGTGTTTGGCCAGAAAACAGGAACGTGAAACAGAAGAGAATAGAGAGGGAGATCCAATCTAGGAGGGGCTCCTGCCCCTCCGCCGCCATGGAGGCCATGGACCAGAGGGGGAACTCTCCTCCCATCTAGGGGGGAGGCCAAGGAAGAAGAAGAAGGAGGGGTGCTCTCTCCCCCTCTCTCCCGGTGGCGCTGGAACGCCGCCGGGGCAATCATCGTGATGGCGATCTACACCAACAACTTCACCGCCATCAACACCAACTCTCTCCCCCTCTATGCAGCGGTGTAACACCTCTTTTCCCCGCTGTAATCTCTACTTAAACATGGTGCTCAACTCCATATATTATTTCCCAATGATATTTGGCTATCCTATGATGTTTGAGTAGATCCGTTTTGTCCTATGGGCTAATTGATGATCGTGGTTGGTATGAGTGTATATTTTATTATGGTGCTGTCCTACCGTGCCCTCCGTCTCGCGCAAACGTGAGGGATCCCCGCTGTAGGGTGTTGCAATGTGTTCATGATTTGCCTATGGTGGGTGGCGTGAGTGACAGAATACACAGACCCGAGTAGGTGGGTTGTTGCATATGGGAGTAAAGAGGACTTGATACTTAATGCTATGGTTGGGTTTTACCTTAATGATCTTTGGTAGTTGCGGATGCTTGCTAGAGTTCCAATCATAGGTGCATATGATCCAAGTACGGAAAGTGTGTTAGCTCATGCCTCTCCCTCATATAAAATTGCAAGAATGATTACCATTCTAGTTATCAATTGCCTAGGGACAAATAACCTTCTTGTTTGACAAAAGCTTTCTACTAAACAACTAACTTTTATTATCTTGCAATTTACTCGTAGTTTTATTCCCGCTAATTACTTCTAGTTTTATTCGTGCAAACTATCCTATCACCTACAAAGTAGTTTCATACTTGTTCTAGGTAAAGCAATCATTAGCGTGCGTAGAGTTGTATCGGTGGTCGATAGAACTTGAGGGAATATTTGTTCTACCTTTATCTGCTCGTTGGTTCGACACTCTTACTTATCGAAAAAGGCTACAAACGATCCCCTACACTTGTGGGTTATCAAGACCTTTTTCTGGCGCCGCTGTCGGGGAGCAATAGCATGGGGTGAATATTCTCGTGTTTGCTTGTTTGCTTTATCACTAAGTAGTTTTTATTTTGTGCTCTTGTTTTCTATCTTTAGATATGGGTAGGAAACGTAAAATACCAAAAAAAATAGTTGTACTTGCTGCTCCAAAAGTTGAGGAACCACTAGTGTTCTGTACTACCGAAGAATATTATTTGGATCATCTTCGATCCATTTGTGCTCGTGCTGAAAACCCAACTAGCTTAGTTGAGGGAAAATCATTAAATGAGCATGCTTATTATGTGCAACACCGCATATCTCAAAAAGGGAAACTCTTGTGGCATCAAATTAATACTTTGTGTTGCTATGCTTGGAATTTATGTGAATTGCATGATTTTACTTGTTGTTCTGAAGAAACTAAAAAACACCTTCCCTACCATTGTGTGTTTAATCATAATGAAATACTATCTTCTTATGCCAAGGAAGCCTATTGTTATTTTGATGTTGAACAAATTGAAGAATTTGGTGCTTTTAAGGGTGCTTATGAAGTTACTTCTTTGATTGAAAAGTATGATGCTACTCTTAACAAATCTGAAAATTTTGCCATACTTAATTATTGCTATGAAAACTATGCTTCTAATGCTTATGTTAAAGAATTTATTGAAAGAATGTCCGCTGCCTTGGAAGAGACTAATATTTTGCAGGGACCTATGGAAGAAGAAGTTGCTGAAATTGTGAGCTCACTAGATGAAAAAGATGAGGAGGAGAGCAAAGAACAAAAGGAGGAAGAGCGGATTAGCTACCCATGCCCACCTTCTAATGAGAGTAACTCTTCAACTCATACATTGTTTAATTACCCTTCGCACATACCGAAGGATGAATGCTATGATAATTGCTATGATCCCGTGGATCCATTTGAAATATCCCTTTCTGATGAACTTGATGCTTGCTATGCTTGTGGCCATGATGCCAATATGAATTATGCCTATGAATATGAAATTGCTATAGTTCCTTATGTTAAGCATGATATTGTTGCTATTGCACCCACACATGATAGTCCTATTATCTTTTTGAATTCTCCCAACTACACTATATTGGAGAAGTTTGCTCTTGTTAAGGATTATATTGATGGGTTGCGTTTTACCACTACACATGATGATTTTGATGAATATAATATGCATGTGCTTGCTGCTCCTACTTGCAATTATTATGAGAGAGGAACTACATCTCCACCTCTTTATGTTTCCAATACTATGAAATTGCAAGAACTATGCATTGGCCTTTACTTAATGTGCATCAATTGTTCTTGTATGACATGTCGATGCATAGGAAGAGAGTTAGACTTCGTTTTCACATGATATATATCACTTTGTGCTTACTACTAAATTACAAATCATTGTTGATTAAAATTGGCTTTGATATACCTTGGGATCCGGGTGGATCCATTACTTGAGCACTTTATGCCTAGCTTAATGGCTTTAAAGAAAGCGTTGCCAAGGAGACAACCCGGAAGTTTTAAAGAGTCATTTATTTCTGTTGTGTGCTTTTATAAAGTTTAAAAACAAAAAAATATATAGAGGGGAACCTAAAACTTCACAAAAGGAAAGGTGGAAGTGAGAAGAGATGATGAGCATCGTTGAAATGGGGGCTTGCCTTGAACTTTTTTTCATGCCCATGGAAACTTTGTGAATCTTGAATCACGAAAACTTTTCCAACAAAAATAATTATCCCCTTGTACAAATCCATTGTATTATAAAAATAATGTGCCAAGATTTGCCTTTAGGATGTTTGAATTGCTTGTTTGATGTGTGCTGTGCAAAAACGGAAACTTTTGTCATAGTATTTTAATTTTCATATTTTACTGGAGTATGTAAAAATTCTGAAATTTTTACACAGTACTTCTATGCAAATAATTTCTCACGTCCTAATTTTTCAGAATATTTTGAGCTACAGAAGTATACGTGTCTACAAATCTTTACAGACTGTCCTGTTTTTCACAGATTGTTGTTATAGCTGCTTTGCGTGCTTATGTTTGAATGCTTGTTGAGCCCCATTGACTTGGGAGCCATAGAATTGTGATAGCATACAGTGGGTAATGTTAGATTATAATTATGCAATAATGTTATGGCAAGACATGATGGGACTTGGTGTTATGTGTACTAACGGATCTCACTAATTTTCTGTTAAGTTTTGTGTCATTGAAGTTTTCAAGTTTTGGGTGTTATCACGATGAGAAGGATAAGGAGCAGCAAGAGTCTAAGCTTGGGGATGCCCAGGGCATCCCAAGGTAATATTCTAGGAAGAGTCAAGCGTCTAAGCTTGGGGATGCCCCGGGAAGGCATCCCCTCTTTTATTCCAAATCATCGGTATGTCACTTGGAGCTATATTTTTATACATCACATGATATGCATAAAATCTTGGAACGTATTTTGTGTTTAGTTTTCACTTTTCTTTTATGCACCATGCTGGTATGAGATAGTCCATGGTTGATTTATAGAATGCTCATTGTGTTGGTGTCAAAACCGGCGGATCTCGGGTAGGGGGTACCGAGCTGTGAGATTAGGATCGATGGGTAACAGGGGACGAAGGAGACGATGTTTACCCAGGTTTGGGCCCTCCTATGGAGGTAAAACCCTATGTCCTGCTTGATTGTATTGATGTGTATGGAGATTACAGAGTCGATCTACCTCGAGATCAAGTAGCCAAAACCCTAGATGAGCTTGTTTGCCCTCTACAATATAAATCCCCTGGTTTATATAGACACCGGGGGTACCTAGGGTTTACACATGATAAGTCTTCAGCCGGATGTAAAGACGTCGATCCTCTCATCTTGACTTGGAGTGCACGCTGCGTCTTCGGAGGTTTCCTTCTAGAATACGGGGTCACCGCATATCCAGCCATTCCGTGTGACAATCAGAGAGCGGCCCACCAAGCCGGCCTGTGAGAGATAAGCCGGTGGCCCGAGGACCCCTTAGTCCAGGCCTCCCTCAGTAGCCCCCGAACTAGCCTCCAACGCCAGGGGTCATGACGCCAGTAGATTCGCGTGGTCAGAGTCTTCGGCTTGCGGGGCGAGTTCTTTTCCCCCTTTATGATGCACATCAAGGGGGCTCGGATGGCCTTTGCAAGGACCATGGTGCACTGGTCGAAGATCAAGCCGACCGAGATGGCAACCGCGCCTCCGCCCCCTGGGAAGGAGCATAGGCGCCCCGAGAAATACTTTGCCACCGTGATGGATGGTGCTCGGGCGATAGAAGCTCAATGCCCTAAGGATGGAATGTATGAATGAATGTTTTGTCATGTATCAGATGACTGTTCCGCTTTATAATGCGGTTGCATGGTTTATCATGTCTTGAAGCTTTGTATTATTTTGACTCCTATGTGGCCGTTTTATCTAAAAGTTGCGAGTCGTCGGCTTCAGCCCCTGTGCAGATACTACGCGGCGTGTTTCTGCCTCCGCACTGTGATCCTTAGCCGACGTATCGATGCCCGAAGGCGGTAGCGCGAGGGGAACAAGGCAATCGGACTATGATGCTTTAGTGCTTTCACTTAGCCGTAGGAGCTTGACTGCGGGGGCTGATGACCAGCCCCCGGTGTTGTATGATATTCGGATACACCGAGAGTTTGTAATAGTACAAACCCTTCGTATAACACGGAATAACCTCTATCGATTTTTAGTTTGACACTTATGCACGGATTGCAGACCGGTTCTCGCTTATTATGACAGTCAGTTTTCGGCTTTCTCCACTAAGGTGCTTGACCAGGCGAGCTGGAAGCACAATCGCAGTGGTTCTCCCTTTACCCTTTTAGCCGAACGTGCAGAACGTAAGAGGGCAAACACAGGAGCCGGGCAACCCAACCATTGACCCAAGACATAATTCGGAAACGATTCATATAACGCGACATCCGAGACGCCGAACACATAAACAACAGTGCCGGGGTGATGCTTAGGGCAACTTTTATAGTCAAGCCCCCGGTCTATTAGCCGGTCGCATCGTAAAATGTACCGAAAAGCTTTGCTATCGGCGTCGGTGAGTAAAGAACAGAGTATGTGACACAAAAATACAGCGAGGAGGCCGTAAAGGATCGTCTTTATTTCTGATGACTTCTTTATAACTCAAACTGCCGAAGCAACTGTTACAGATATTTTGAAACTAAAAATAAATTTTACAAAGGAGAGGTTTTACCCGGGGTCTTCGATAGGTGGCTTGACGTCCTCTATGTGCCCTGTCGTATGTCCGCTCCTTTGCTCCTGAGGGGGTTGTGTTCCTTTAAAGGTGATTGATATCGGCGAACGGACCTTGGGAAGAAGATCTTGAGAAGTTGTCGAAGTGTGGATGAGCTTGACGCGTGAAACGTCCTAGATGGTACCTGCGGTTTGTTCGAAGACATGTGTTGGCAGCAGTTCGGTCTAGCCGAACACTTTACCTTTCATAGTGAGTCCCCACAGCAGCCATGGTATTTTGAGCGCGAAGCTGTGCCTTCTTGGCACATATTTTACGGGAACTAGGGCTGTGCTGTGGGGTGCCTATCCCTATTTTGGTTCGGCGGAAGATGATTCCGGGAGTTCGGTTTGAGATCGAACTCGCTTGCTATCTTTTCGTGCCTTTATGGCTGTTTTGGGCGCCGGCCTACCCTCGCCGTGATGGAATTCAGCTGCCAGGGCTGCTGTGTGCTCCTCAGTTCGGAGAGAGCGCTCTGTGTTGCCGTTGACAGTAATGACCCCCCTGGGCCCTGGCATCTTGAGCTTCAGGTACGCATAGTGGGAGACGGCGTTAAAGCGAGCGAATGCCGTGCGGCCGAGCAGGGTGTGATAACCGCTGCGAAACGGGACAATGTCGAAGATCAAGTCTTCGCTGCGGAAGTTATCGGGCGAGACGAACACTACTTCCAGATTCACGGTACCCGAGCAGCGGGCTTCGATGCCCGGGATTACTCCTTTAAAGGTAATGTTGCTGGGTTTGATCCTTGACGGATCTATGCCCATCTTTTTCACCGTGTCTGAGTAAATCAGATTAAGGCTACTTCCTCTGTCCATGAGGACTCTAGTGAGGTGATACCCGTCGATAATGGGGTCTAGGACGAGGGCTGCCGAACCTCTGTGACGGATACTGGTCGGACGGTCCCGTCGATCAAAGGTGATCGGGCAAGCCGACCATGGGTTATACTTCGGGGCTACGGGCTCTACGGCGTAGACCTCCCGAAGGGCGCGCTTCCTCTCCTTTTTTGGTATGTGAGTGGCGTATATCATGTTCATAGTTTTTACCTCTGGAGGGAACTGCTTTTGTCCTCCATTGCCTGGACCGCGGGGCTCGTCATCGTCCTCGCTGCATGGGCTCTTGCCTTGCTCCTCGGTTGCGAGTTTGCCAGCTTGTTTGAATACCCAACAATTACGGTTGGTGTGGTTAGCGGGCTTGTCTTGGGTGCCGTGGATCTGGCATGGCCTATCCATGATTTTGTCCAGCGTGGTAGGTCCATCCCTATTACCTTTAGAAGGTTTCTTCCGCTGTCCGGATTTGGGTTGCGGAAACCGGCATTGACGGCCGTGTCCTCCGCATCTCCGTTGTTGTGCCGGCGCTTGTTTTTGTTGCGCCATGGTTTCCCGTTTCCATCCCAGACTTCGGAGGTGCCTGGGTCTTCGGGGTTATGGCTTCGTCGAGCTAGCCAGTTATCCTCGCCTGCGCAAAAGCGGGTCATAAGTGAGGTGAGGGCGGACATTGTCCTCGGCTTGTCCTGGCCGAGCTGACGAGCTAGCCACTCATCCCGGATGTTATGTCTGAAGGAGGCTATTGCCTCGGCGTCCGGGCAGTCAACGATCTGGTTTTTCTTGGTCAAGAACCGATTCCAGAATTGCCAAGCTGATTCTCCTGCTTTCTGGACAACGTTGCTCAAGTCGGAGGAGTCCGGTGGCCGGACATAAGTGCCCTGGAAATTAGATCGGAAGGCATCCTCGAGCTCCTCCCAGCTCCCGATAGAATTCTCGGGGAGACTGTTTAACCAGTGCCGAGCTGGCCCCTTAAGCTTTAGGGGCAGATATTTTATGGCGTGGAGATCATCTCCTCGTGCCATATGAATGTGGAGGAGGAAGTCCTCAATCCACACGGCTGGGTCTGTTGTCCCGTCGTATTGCTCTATGTTAACGGGTTTAAACCCTTCAGGGAACTGATGCTGCATCACCTCGTCTGTGAAGCACAGTGGGAGGGCAGCGCCTCTGACCTGAGCTATGGCATGCCTATGATCGGCGGTAGGTCGGGTTCGGTATTGTTCCCGACCTCTATCATGGCGGTCGAGCCCTGACCGGTGCCCGTCCCGTCTAGCGGGGGGAGTACCCTCTAGATCATAGATGGATCTTGTGCGGCCTGCTCTATAATCCAGGTCCTGTCGTAAGTCATACCTGGCCTCAGGCCCTGTTGGCTCTTTTCCTCTCCTGCGGGGCACCGCAGGTCTGTACTTGGCCTCGCCGGCCGCTCTGTCCTGTCCTCGGGGAGGGCGGTCCGGCCGGTCGTATGGAGTATGCCTGGGAGGCGATGTTTCAAGGGCCTCATCATCGAATTGCGGCAGCAGCCGCCGGCGCGGGTAGCTTTTGGGTTGGTCCGGTAGATCGGTACCGTACCCTTCTTCGGCTGCCAAGACCCTCGTCCATCTATCGTTGATGGTGTCCTGTTCCGCCCTGAGCTGCTGTTCTTTTGCCTTCAGGCTTCGGGCGGTGGCTAAAAGCCGCCGCCTAAACCGTTCCTGATTCGCAGGGTTTTCGGGGACGGTGAGGTCTTCGGCTTCCAGGCTATCTTTCTCCTCGACAGGGGGAAGGTAGTTGTCTTCTTCGGAATCATTAGGATCCTCGGTGTCGCGCTGATCATCGGGCCTTTCCTGGTCCTCCAGTGGCTGTTCGGGGTCTTCGGGGTCGCCGAGGTCTTCCAGGGTGTCGTTCTCCCCGGTGCCTGTAATGGCTTCCCTTCCCTTGTTTGCCTTAGATCGTTTGCGCTGTTTCCGGCGCCTTGACGGCGCCTCACCGGATTTGTCGCCATTCTTCTTAGGGGTGCGATCACCCTTATCATCGGGGGTGTCTACCATGTAGACGTCGTAGGTAGAGGTGGCAGTCCATCGCCCAGTGTTGAAAGGGGCGGGGGCGCCGTCCTCTTCATCCATGTCTTCTGCCTCCTTGGAGGCGTAGTCCAGCATATCGGTTAAGTCTTCGATAGTGGCTACCAAGTGGGTGGTGGGTGGGTCGAAAAATTCCCGGTTACCCGCCCTCAGACCGATTTTAGCATGGGTCGAGGTTGGGCCGTCTGTGATTTTTATTGATAGGATCCGATCTAGCGCCTCGTTGAGCGCCGAGAGCCTGACCGGATCGATCTGCCTAGGATTTTCGAAGTTAACCTCCAAAGTGTCCGCACAAAAAGTGTGTTCGGCAGGGGCCGACCCCTGGCCCTCAGGTACTGTAACCTGTAGGGTAACGCAGCAGAAAACAAAAAATTTCTGACCTACGCACCAGCCCAGGACCACTATGGAGACTGCATACAAGGTTTGATCATTTTCGTTACCGACTCGTAGCGCAGCGGAAGTAGAGTCGATGACGAACGGCGGTGCAGATCCCCACAGCTAGGATTTTACAACCTCCCAACCGCGAGGATGTATACCCTCATCTGCCCCGCGGACAGCCCTCTGGGAGGCGGTCGCACAGTCCCCCGGACGGTGTCGCGGACAGCCCTTCGGGAGGACCTCCGAAACTCGGACTGTCACTCGGACAGCCCTTCGGGAGGACCTCCAAAACTCGGACGGTCACACGGACAGCCCTTCGGGAGGCACTCTCGAACTAAGACCGAAACTACGATCTCTCTACAGAGTTGCACACATACGGTGTCATCTATCCGGCAGGGCTTCGCCGTCCAGAACTAGTTCCTGCCGGAACCCAGACAGCCTTTCGGCTCTACGAAACTATTTCGCTGGGAGGGAGAGAAGAATGCCAGATCATGCATGGCTTTGTATGTGAGAGCAAGAGTGTGAAGATGGCAGCCATCTCCCTTCCTATTTATAGGAAATCCCAAGGGGAATATCCCTTTCTCAAAGGAATATGCCTTTGGAATATCCCTTTCTCAAAAGGAATATGCCTTTCTCAAAAATATCCAAAAAGTGCTTTCACTATTCACGACGACATTTTTCAGCGTCTGATCGAACTGAAAATATTCATGTGGGCTTAGAACAATTCTAGTACCCACCAAAATAATTTTCAACGCGAGCCGGAACAATTCCGGTTTAGTGATTTCATCTGCGAAAAGCATCTGAAGCGGTTTCGGCAGCTCCGGAACATTTCCGGTTTTCATTCCAGAAAATTCCAAAAAGTTTCCAGAATGATTCTGGCACCCTCCAAGAATTATCAGGCATGTGCCAAGACCAATTTGACTTTATGGTATCCCCTGAAACAACTTTTCCAGTTTCACCGAACCTCATCCGGTGACCTCTCTCTGCGGAACTTTTCCGCTGTCCGAAACTTTTCCGGCGTCCGAAACTTTTTCGGTGTTTTTCTCTCAGACTCCCTGTCTAGTATTCAGCAGATAGATGACCCTTAAGCGTGTGACCCTATAGGTTCGGTGAAGCATAGACATGACCCGGAACCCCTTCCGATCAATGATCAACATCGGAGCCGTGGACACCCATATCGATCCCTATACCCACACGAATAAATATTCGAGTGAACCTCCAGTTGCCGTGAGCTATTCATGTTGCTTCGCGATATGTTACAATAACCCGAGGTGAGACATGTTGGCATCCTCGTGGATCAACACTTGTCCACAATGCCAGTTACCTCGTTGCCGGTATTGTTCTATTTTCTCGTTCCCGTGTTCCGGCATCCCTGTGATCAAATCACCCTGTGTCTGGCCAGACGATGATGGATACCGTAACACCGAGAGGGCCCAGAGATATCTCTCCATCGTCGGAGGAGCAAATCCCAATCTTGAGCTATCAAGTCCCTTGACATACTTTTCCATGAACCCGTAAGCCGCCGTAATAGCCACCCATTTACGGATGACGTTTAACAAACCCCAAAGTTCATGAAGCAAGCATGAAGAAACTCGACACTCTCATGGTCTAAGGAATTATGCAAACATTAACTATCTCTGTGTTATAAACCATTAACTAATGACGAATGTATCTCATAGCATAACATCAATTCGGGTCGATTCAACACAAGTGTTCTACCAACAATTATGCCCTCAAAAATTGCCGGCATAGCCATGCCCATGATCAGGAAAACAGGATCATCATGCAATACTTGAGCCAGTCATAGAGGCTTGACTAGGAATACATTTTACCGTTTATTATCCCACACGTGCATATGAGTCTTCCTCCGAGCCTCGTGGTTATTGCAGACTCGAGAACCACAGCAGTTATAGCATGGAACATAAACCTAATTATGAACAGGGAGATAATCAATAACATTTATTATTGCCTCTAGGGCATATCTCCTACAGACTCCCACTTGCACTAGAGTCAATAATCTAGTCAATGCTAATGCACTTTACACCTATGGCATACTGGTGTAAAATATGCTTCGCATGTGGTATAGCCTGATGTCCAACGGATCTGACGACTTCAGCTCCGTGTGTAACTTTGCATATCCTCGCGTTTTCATGCTTTCACAAAATTCATATTTTGTGTGGACTTGGCTTTGCATATGTGTGAATCATTGGTCGAAACCTGATTCCTTAGACTGAGCTATGGAGCAACTATCTGCAATAGTGTCCCATAGACCAAAGCCATCTTGGAACCATACTAAGTTCATGAATGAACTATATGATTCAACAACTTCTTTGTCGCTTCTAAAGCGTCAACATACTTAGCCTTTGTTATAGAATTCGCCACAGTAACCTGTTAAGAACAATTCCAACTTACCGTGCCACCGTATTGTGTATCACACAAAACCCTTAACTTAAATCGAAAATCGCATGGAGCATTGATGAAGACTGTATCGATGTAATTACTTACAACGAGCACTTCATAATCTCTGCTTGCGAGAAAACATGTCATCAGTACTACTCTAGTACCTAATGACATCTTTCACTGTTGTCCCATGATCAGTACTTTTGATCACTTTGGTATCTATACTCGCAACAACTTTGGAGTATTGGACATATCTGGTTGTTTTACATACCATGGAATACATGATTAATCCAAACACAAGAGTGTGTGGAATCACCATCATGTATTTTTGCTCATCTGTGTTTTGAGACACCGAGTCTTGCAAAACTCTTCCCATGTGACTTCGGCAAGAATCACTCCTTGGCGTTTTAAATGCTAAAAGGTTTTAGCACCTTGTCAATATGTATTCATTGCTTAGCCCCATTAGGTAAATCTATCTCCATAGATCATCATGCCTAATATTGAGGCTATTTAGACTAAGCACTTCATCGAAAAACTATTTTCAAATGAAGTCCTAATTCGTGTCAAGAAATTTATTTCCAATTAACAATGTGTCAAGTACACAAGGTTTTTAGAAATATTATTATGCTCCCACTTACTTTCTTGAATCACAAGTATCTTCGATACCCATTTGATGAAGTCAAACCCCTTTGACCATTCCATCAAAAACGAAGATTCCAACTCCACTTTGCTCTCTTCTGTCCATCGCTGGAACTCTGAAGTTTGCATACTTACTAGCATCCTCTGGATCAACAATTTACTTTGGACTGTATCACATATAAGTCCTAGGTTTCATTTCCATCAGATGGAAATCCTTTTGTCATCCATGTTTCATATCTCATGATTGATATATGAATTAATTGCTAGTTCAACCCGAACCGACCTCAAGCATCGCTACGGTGAAACAACCTCATCGTAGTCAACTCCT
Source organism: Elymus sibiricus (assembly GCA_039707655.1). NCBI lineage: Eukaryota > Viridiplantae > Streptophyta > Magnoliopsida > Poales > Poaceae > Elymus > Elymus sibiricus. Next base: position 311,603,293 of record CM077671.1, read on the forward strand.
TGAACTTGTTATTTCAACAAGTCGAGCTTTATGGATAAAACATTTTTATCCGTATCAGTTTTTAGTTCCATAAATATTCGTTAGACTCTAAGTCTTCCGAAAGGTGTATCAAGATTTTAATCTCGAACCACTTATATGGAAACTATCTCGGATTGTATTTGGCATTTAGCCAATTCCGGAGTCAGGGCCCATCAACGCTTCCTTGTGTATCGTAGGTATACTGTTGTCTAACAACAATATCTCGTATGCGCACCTGAGAGGTTTGCACGAGTTTTTCCTACGCGGTTCAGCTGCAAGTTCGACCAAAGTCCATACATCTCATGTAGAGGCTTCCGTATCAGTCGCAGTAGGAAACGCCGGAATCACTTCCAAGGTTCCTTTCCTTTGACCTGATGATGAAGATACTGGTTATCTCGTCGAGTTGCACTGTCCTCCCACTCACCTTTTGTAAGAACTATTCTCTTTAAAAGCATACCGTTTTGCGGCAAAACCCTTTGCCTCGGTATAGTGGTGGGGAAATACCCAATGACTTGGGATAACCTTACAAAGTAGCACTTGTCTGATTTGGAATAGGTTTGTAACCTTTTACACAAGCCCCATATTCCAAATGTTAAGAAAAGATATAACATGGTTGGGCGTACCATACCATGGCGTCATTTCAACAGACCTGATGGAGCTCTTTTCAGTGAAAAAGCCGCAGTCTCTAAAGCATCACTTTAAAAGGGATAATGGCAATTTTATTTATGTCATCTTTGATCTTACCATGTCATAAATGGTTCGATTACATCTTCACGGACTTTCCACTTGCAGTGGTGTTCCAGGAGGTGCAAGTTATGAAACCCCTTCCATAACTCATTAGACATTCGCTAAAGTTGTAACTCAAATATTCCTTTCTGCAATCGAATTGTAGAAACATAATTTTGTTGTTACAATAACTTCTACTTCATTTTTGAAAACCTTATGAATGAATTCAAAAGATCCAGACTTACGTCTCAACAAGTAAATATCCATATATCTACTTGAGTCATTTCTGAAGATAGACAAATCCACTACTTGCAACAACATTTATTGGACTACACACATCATAATGTATGATCACCAATATGTTCTTTGCTCGTTCCTTATGGCCTGTGAACGGTATTTCAGTCACTTCACTTTTCAGAGGAAAGTTGCAAGTGTCAGATGATTCAAAATCAAACGACTTCAAAATCCATCACAATGGAATTTTCCATGCGGGTTTCTTCAATGTGACCAAATGCAGTGCCACACTTGTGTGGTATTCTTTTAGTCTTGCGACATTTAGCGTCAGTGTTATGGATGTATCATATTACCATCAATATTCATAGCATACATCCCATCCTGTATGGAAGCATGGCCCTTCATTTTATTCATAACATCGAACATCAAAAGTTCTCTTATGAACAACCTTCTTGCAAGATACCTTATGCAAAGGGCTAGAGTGTGAAACTCTAAAATGAATTATGAAAGTAAATACAGAGGCAATGTATTAATATCAATATTCATAACATACGTCTCATTCATAATGAAAGTATGGCCCTTATGTTATTCATAACACCGAACATCAAAAGTTCTCTTATGAACAACCTTCTTGCAAGATACCTTATGCAAAGGGCTAGAGTGTGAAACTCTAAAATGAATTATGAAAGTAAATACATAGGGAATATACCGATGGAAGGCATAGTAACATTTACTATGTTCCCTGCGTGTATCTAAACCTCATTCCTGGCTAGTCTCTCAGGCCATAGTAGTTCTTACATCGAGTTGCAACAGAATGCAATCGAGCGGGTATCTTTGTGATTAACTCACAATACCCAAGAATTAGTGATTAACATGTTTAACCATAATTCCCAAGAACTATATCTTTGACCAGCCTTCTATACATCAAAAACTTGTATGACATTCATACATGAGCTGGATATTCCAGTCTTCTTTCTTTCTGCCATTATACTTCTAACAGTTTAACTTTTAGTATTTCTCCTACTCTCAGAAGAAGCACCCAACTTAAGAGTGGCGTTAGCCCCGGACTTCCTAGGCGTGAAAGTTTCACTAACACCCTTCGGACACTTCCTTTCTCTTTAAGTTGTTGTTTTATTCACCATCATCATATGACAGGCGTTCTTCTGGATCCCTCTCTTATCAGTCTAATGCATAGTAAACTCCTTTACTAACAGTTCGCAAACAAACATTGCTTTGGATATCTCATATCTTTTAGCCTTTGTCTGTCTCTGAAAATGATTTTCAGATTCCATGAATATCACATAACTATCCAAACTTTCGAAGTTCGGGTCTCATGGAAGCAAACATATTGCACTTTGACTGAAAAGGAATTCTAGCTTTTGGATCGAAGGACGAGAGTCACATGATCCATAGCATTAGCGGGAGAATACCGAAAGCATGCGATAGGACAAGTCCTTCTCGGCACTCTTGAGGAAAATCCTCCTATTACGTTACCAACCGTAAAGTTTTAACCAGATATTTAACAGCTATTCAATTTTAATAGGGAAGGTGGAAACGCGAGCCATCCTTCTACAACTATTATGCAAATCACACTTAGACAGTGTTCAAAATTAATTGCACTGAGAATTAAACAAGTTAATTCTACAGTGCGCTCCCACTCAAATCAATATCTCTCATAATTGATTGTGAGTGATACAAGATCCACATTTCAATTCAACGCCATTGACGGGTTCATCACTGATGACGTGAATTTCAATCGGTAGGCCAACTTGCCAATCACATCTCTATGTGACTCTTGTTCATCTTTCGATGCGTGTGTTCCGAGCTCATGACTCTCATGCCTGAACGTCAAGACAACCAAGTGATCTCGCTGCGAGGTCTGACCTCACCCGCCTCACACATCCCTAATCGTTCGTACTCATGTGTACATGTCGTACCCCGAAAAGTTAGGTGCCGTGACGGTGCTACACTTGGGAGAACACTAACTACTTGATATTTTTGTGAGAGATCACCCTAATAAAAAGCGACTACCGCGCAATCAAGAAGGGTGCATCATAAGGGATAAACATCTCAGGCAATTCATAATTAGCATGACATGGTGTAGCCCTTTCTGACGGAGAAGTCTCATTTCTTCGTCTTCGGCATTCGCGTCGGTGTTCACCTTTGCGAAGATTGCCACCACCTTGTCGGTGCACCAGATAATATTGCTATCTCTATAGCTAATAAAATAAGTGCATTACATAAGGTTGACACGCAGGTCATTAAAGTGCAATCATATGGCTCCAGCCATCATGCCGAATCATGACACGCAGGTCATGTTAATCAATTTACATCATATAGTCATCTCATACATAATCAAATTATTATGAACACTGCTATACCACATCATATGCACATGCAAACCATCCTGCAAAACCAAGTTAGACGCCTCTAATCGGTTCATGCAAAATTTAATTTTACGTGGCTTCTAAGGTTTCGAAACAAACCGAAGCTACCAACGTCCATCATCAAGCATGATAATCCAAGTCGCTAGATTAACATTCCAGGGTGTATGAAACACGAGATAATAAAATCTCGAGCCCCATACTAAACTTCGTCATACGTGTGACCCCCGTGCAGATCATATCTGCATTGCCCTTTCGTCTGCGAAATTTCATCTTTCTTTTTAACTACAGTGGAATTCAATGAACTGTTAGCACTTCGTTGATCAATCAGGATCGCGGATTGCCAGAACATTGAAACTCCACCATACTGTTATCAAGATCAGAAATATGCAAATTCTAAGGAAGCAACAAGAACATCGGGTAACAGACTTCATCTGCTACCCGCACAAATAATTTTCAGCAATAGATCTCATCTACTACCTAATTATATTGTGCAACACCCATACATCTCTATGTATTCTAGATCGCAACCTGCATCTACGCATAGCCTGGCTCTTGATGCCACTGTAGGGTAACGCAGCAGAAAACAAAAAAATTCCGACCTACGCACCAGCCCAGGACCACTATGGAGACTGCATACAAGGTTTGATCATTTTCGTTACCGACTCGTAGCGCAGCGGAAGTAGAGTCGATGACGAACGGCGGTGCAGATCCCCGCAGCTAGGATTTTACAACCTCCCAACCGCGAGGATGTATACCCTCATCTGCCCCGCGGACAGCCCTCCGGGAGGCGGTCGCACAGTCCCCCGGACGGTGTCGCGGACAGCCCTTCGGGAGGACCTCCGAAACTCGGACTGTCACTCGGACAGCCCTTCGGGAGGACCTCCAAAACTCGGACGGTCACACGGACAGCCCTTCGGGAGGCACTCTCGAACTAAGACCGAAACTACGATCTCTCTACAGAGTTGCACACATACGGTGTCATCTATCCGGCAGGGCTTCGCCGTCCAGAACTAGTTCCTGCCGGAACCCAGACAGCCTTTCGGCTCTACGAAACTATTTCGCTGGGAGGGAGAGAAGAATGCCAGATCATGCATGGCTTTGTATGTGAGAGCAAGAGTGTGAAGATGGCAGCCATCTCCCTTCCTATTTATAGGAAATCCCAAGGGGAATATCCCTTTCTCAAAGGAATATGCCTATGGAATATCCCTTTCTCAAAAGGAATATGCCTTTCTCAAAAATATCCAAAAAGTGCTTTCACTATTCACGACGACATTTTTCAGCGTCTGATCGAACTGAAAATATTCATGTGGGCTTAGAACAATTCTAGTACCCACCAAAATAATTTTCAACGCGAGCCGGAACAATTCCGGTTTAGTGATTTCATCTGCGAAAAGCATCTGAAGCGGTTTCGGCAGCTCCGGAACATTTCCGGTTTTCATTCCAGAAAATTCCAAAAAGTTTCCAGAATGATTCTGGCACCCTCCAAGAATTATCAGGCATGTGCCAAGACCAATTTGACTTTATGGTATCCCCTGAAACAACTTTTCCAGTTTCATCGAAACTCATCCGGTGACCTCTCTCTGCGGAACTTTTCCGCTGTCCGAAACTTTTTCGGCGTCCGAAACTTTTTCGGTGTTTTTCTCTCAGACTCTCTGTCTAGTATTTAGCAGATAGATGACCCTTAAGCGTGTGACCCTATAGGTTCGGTGAAGCATAGACATGACCCGGAACCCCTTCCGATCAATGATCAACATCGGAGCCGTGGACACCCATATCGATCCCTATACCCACACGAATAAATATTCGAGTGAACCTCCAGTTGCCGTGAGCTATTCCTGTTGCTTCGCGATATGTTACAATAACCCGAGGTGAGACATGTTGGCATCCTCGTGGATCAACACTTGTCCACAATGCCAGTTACCTCGTTGCCGGTATTGTTCTCTTTTCTCGTTCCCGTGTTCCGGCATCCCTGTGATCAAATCACCCTGTGTCTGGCCAGACGATGATGGATACCGTAACACCGAGAGGGCCCAGAGATATCTCTCCATCGTCGGAGGAGCAAATCCCAATCTTGAGCTATCAAGTCCCTTGACATACTTTTCCATGAACCCGTAAGCCGCCGTAATAGCCACCCATTTACGGATGACGTTTAACAAACCCCAAAGTTCATGAAGCAAGCATGAAGAAACTCGACACTCTCATGGTCTAAGGAATTATGCAAACATTAACTATCTCTGTGTTATAAACCATTAACTAATGACGAATGTATCTCATAGCATAACATCAATTCGGGTCGATTCAACACAAGTGTTCTACCAACAATTATGCCCTCAAAAATTGCCGGCATAGCCATGCCCATGATCAGGAAAACAGGATCATCATGCAATACTTCAGCCAGTCATAGAGGCTTGACTAGGAATACAGTTTACCGTTTATTATCCCACACGTGCATATGAGTCTTCCTCCGAGCCTCGTGGTTATTGCAGACTCGAGAACCACAGCAGTTATAGCATGGAACATAAACCTAATTATGAACAGGGAGATAATCAATAACATTTATTATTGCCTCTAGGGCATATCTCCTACATAACCGGATCCGGACTAAGGGCCAGATCGTCGGCAGGGATAGACCCGAGGACGGAGTCGAGAGGGGGATCCGAAGTTAAAGCTTCAGAGACTTCGGGCTCGTCAGATGGAATCGCAATCCCTGAGAACGAAAGATCGCCCCGGGAGTCTACGGAGAACTCTAGGTTCCCGAATCTGATCTCCTGATTGGGGCCGAGAACCCCTGTCCGGCCAGGGTGGCCAGTTGGGTCGGCGTGCAGCATGAAGCTGCCGAAAGTGAGAACCTGTCCGGGGGCGAAGGAGCCCCCGTTACGGACTTCATCGCTAATGATTAGGCGAGCCATCAATTCCTCTTGCGATCCCACAGCGGAACTCTCAATCAAAGCACCAATGTCGGTGTCAAAACCGGCGGATCTCGGGTAGGGGGTACCGAACTGTGAGATTAGGATCGATGGGTAACAAGGGACGAAGGAGACAATGTTTACCCAGGTTCGGGCCCTCCTATGGAGGTAAAACCCTACGTCCTGCTTGATTGTATTGATGTGTATGGAGATTACAGAGTCGATCTACCTCGAGATCAAGTAGCCAAAACCCTAGATGAGCTTGTCTGCCCTCTACAATCTAAACCCCTTGGTTTATATTGACACTGGGGGTACCTAGGGTTTACACATGATAAGTCTTCAACCGGATGTAAAGACGCCGATGCTCTCATCTTGACTTGGAGTGCACGCCGCGTCTTCGGAGGTTTCCTTCTAGAATACGGGGTCACCGCATATCCGGCCATTACTGTGACAATCAAAGAGCGGCCCACCAAGCCCGCCTGTGAGAGATAAGTCGGCGGCCCGAGGACCCCTTAGTCCAGGACTCCCTCACATTGCACTTCACTTATATCTTTTGAGTATGACTTTATAGAATGCTTCATGTGCTTCACTTATATCATTTGAAGTTTGGATTGCCTGTTTCTCTTCACATAGAAAACCGTTATTCATAGAATGCTCTTTTGCTCCACTTATATTTATTAGAGCATGGTCTTTTGTAGAAAGAATTAAACTCTCTTGCTTCACTTATATCTATTTAGAGAGTCAACAGGAATAGATCATTCACATGGTTAGTCATAAAATCCTACATAAAACTTATGGATCACAGAATATGTTTGATTCCTTGCAATAGTTTTGCGATATAGAGATGATAATATGTGGGAGGTACTAGCGGATGATCGTGTTTAGTAAGATATTGGTGTTAAGGTTTGTGATTCCCGAAACATGCACGTATAGTCTCCCGTTATGCTAGGAAGTTGGAGCACAATTTATTCTTGATTGTCTATCTTTGTGTGAAGGTCGGGGGCGCGCGATGGTTAACTCCTACCAACCTCCCCCCTAGGAGCATGCGTAGTAATACTTTGCTTCGAGAGAGCTAATAAAACTTTTGCAATAAGTATGTGAGTTCTTTATGACTAATGTGAGTCCATGGATTATACGCACTCTTACCTTTCCACAATTTGCTAGCCTCTAAGGTACCGTGCATTGCCCTTTCTCACCTCGAGAGTTGGTGCAAACTTCGCCGGTGCATCCAAACCCCGTGATATGATACGCTCTATCACACATAAGCCTTATTATATCTTCCTCAAAACAGCCACCATACCTACCTATTATGGCATTTCCATAGCCATTCCGAGATATATTGCCATGCAACTTCCACCGCTTCCGTTTTGATGACTTGAGCATTCATTGTCATATTGCATTACATGATCGTAAGATAGCTAGCATGATGTTTTCATGGCTTGTCCGTTTTTTGATATCTTTGCTACGCTAGATCATTGCATTCATATAGAGTCATACTTTGTTCTACTATCGTTGTAATATTGAGTTGTAAGTAAATAGAAGTGTGATGATCATCATTATTCATTATTAGAGCATGCCCCAGTGATGAAAGGATGATGGAAACTATGATTCCCCCACAAGTCGGGATGAGGCTCCGGACAAAGAAAAAAATGAAAAAAAGAAAAAAAAGAAGAGAAAAAGGGGAAGAAAAGAAGAAAAAAAAATGAAAGAAGTAGAAGGGGCATGCTAATTCCACACTTGTGCGTCAAAGTAGCACCATGTTTTTCATATAGAGAGTCTCCTCTCCTATGTTGTCACTTTTATATACTAGTGGGAATTTTTCATTATAGAGTTAGATGCATACCCACTTAGTTTTCATATTGAGCGTTCATACACTTATAGCTCTTAGTGCATCTGTTGCATGGCAATCCCTACTCCTCGCATTGATATCTATTGATGGGCATCTCCATAGCCCGTTGATACACTGACTTGATGCGAGACTTTCTTCTCCACTTTCACCCCTTTGAAACCTACCACCATATTCTATTCCACCAATAGTGCTATATCCATGGCTTGCGCTCATGTATTGTGTGAGAGTTGAAAATTCTGAAGCGCGTTAAAAAGTATGAACCAAATGCTTGGCTGACACCAGGGTAGTACATGATTTATACTTTGTGTTAAGAAGACAGAGCATGACAAGGCTATATGATTTTGTAGGGATAGCGTTATTTAGCCTTGATATTTTGAAAGACATGATTGTTTGTTGGGATGCCTAAGTATTAATGTCTTTATGTCAAAACTAGACTATTGTTTTGAATCACTTGTGTCTTAATATTCACGCCATGATTAGATATATGATCAAGATTATGCTAGGTAGCATTCCACATCAAAAATTATCTTTTTTTATTATTTACCTACTCGAGGACGAGCAGGAATTATGCTTGGGGATCCTGATATGCCTTCGTCGTATCTATAATTTTTGATTGTTTCATGCCATTATTATACAACTTTCACATATTTTTGGCAACATTTTATATGATTTATTGGACTAACCTATTGATCCAGTGCCCAGTGCCAGTTCCTGTTTGTTGCATGTTTTTTGTTTCGCAGAATATCCATATCAAACGAAGTCCAAACACGATAAAAATTTACGGAGATTTTTTTTGGAATATTTTTGAATTTTGAGAAGTGGAATCAACGCAAACGGACGCCCACAGCCCCCACGAGACACCAGGGCGCGCCTTTGTGCCCAGCTCGTAAGTCAGTTGGATCTCTCCTTCAGGCGCAAGGAAGCTAATTTTTGGATAAAAAACCCCTCAAAATTTCAGCCCGATCGGAGTTACGGATCTCCGGGATATAAGAAACGGTTTTCGGCCAGAAAACAAGAACGCGAAACAGAAGAGAACAGAGAGGGAGATCCAATCTGGGAGGGGCTCCTGCCCCTCCGCCGCCATGGAGGCCATGGACCAGAGGGGGAACTCTCCTCCCATCTAGGGGGAGGCCAAGGAAGAAGAAGAAGGAGGGGGGCTCTCTCCCCCTCTCTCCCGGTGGCGCCAGAACGCCGCCGGGGCAATCATCGTGACGGTGATCTACACCAACAACTTCGCCGCCGTCAACACCAACTCTCTCCCCCTCTATGTAGCGGTGTAACACCTCTTTTCCCCATTGTAATCTCTACTTAAACATGGTGCTCAACTCCATATATTATTTCCCAATGATATTTGGCTATCCTATGATGTTTGAGTAGATCTGTTTTGTCCTATGGGCTAATTGATGATCGTGGTTGGTATGAGTGTATATTTCATTATGGTGCTGTCCTACCGTGCCCTCCGTCTCGCGCAAACGTGAGGGATCCCCGCTGTAGGGTGTTGCAATGTGTTCATGATTTGCCTATGGTGGGTGGCGTGAGTGACAGAATACACAGACCCGAGTAGGTGGGTTGTTGCATATGGGAGTAAAGAGGACTTGATACTTAATGCTATGGTTGGGTTTTACCTTAATGATCTTTGGTAGTTGCGGATGCTTGCTAGAGTTCCAATCATAAGTGCTTATGATCCAAGTACGGCAAGTATGTTAGCTTATGCCTCTCCCTCATATAAAATTGCAAGAATGATTACCGGTCTAGTTATCAATTGCCTAGGGACAAATAACCTTCTTGTTCGACAAAAGCTTTCTACTAAACAACTAACTTTTATTATCTTGCAATTTACTCGTAGTTTTATTCCCGCTAAGTACTTCTAGTTTTATTCGTGCAAACTATCCTATCACCTACAAAGTAGTTTCATACTTATTCTAGGTAAAGCAACCATTAAGTGCGTAGAGTTGTATCGATGGTCGATAGAACTTGAGGGGATATTTGTTCTACCTTTAGATCCTCGTTGGGTTTGACACTCTTACTTATCGAAAAAGGCTACAAACGATCCCCTACACTTGTGGGTTATCATCCTCCCACGATCATCCGCTCCCCTACGGCGAGCATAGCCTCTGACGGTCGGGAACATGTGGACCGGGTGTTGACCATGACAGTGGGTCCAATGGCCCACATGTCAGGGAGATAGAGGGGTTATGAGAGAGGAAAGAATTTTTTATTTTGTAATGTTTGTGGGGTACACCTATAAGTGGCTGACCCATGGGAAGGCTGAGCTGGCCTAGTTTTCCCTTTATTTTTTTCGACTGGGTCCCGCATCTAAGTGTCACATGGAGTAAGGGAAAAATGTCCGACAAACGTGAGGAAAACGGTCAAAGCCCTTTGACGTAATGAAAATGGCACGGAAGGGCATTTCTATAAGGGCACCTAACCGCCGATGGGCAAATTTGAGCAAGCTTCAAAATTAGGGGCAAATCTGAGTTGTGGGTTTGCGTTAGGGACACAAATGTAAAAGACCCTTAATTGAAATTGAAAATCGCTTGGAGACATTTTTACTGTTGTCCTATGATCAATAATTTGACCATTGTCATAACTTTACTCACAACTTACTTGGAGTACTGGACATATCTGGTTATTTACATACCATGGAATATAATTAACACAAGTGTGATTGAAATCATGTATTTCACTCATCAGTATTTCAGGATACTGATTCTTTCTTAAAAAAAAACTCCTTCCATGTGACTTCGACAAGAAACTCTTCTTGGCTTATTTTTCATACTAAACATCTTTAGTATCTTGTCAATATGTATTTTGGCTAAGCCTGATTAGACACTACTATCTCCATTGATTTTGATGTCTAATACCAAGGATATCTTGCCTAAGTACTTTACTAAAAAACTAGTTTCAATAAAGTCTTAATTCGTGTCAAGAAATTTATATCATTTCCAATCATCAATATGTCATGCACACATAGTGTTTAGAAATATTTTACGCTCCCACTTACTTTCTTGTAAATACAAGTATCTTTGCTTTCTTCAATGAAATCAAATTTTTGACCATTTCATGAGAACAAAGATTCCAACTCCATTATGCTTGCTTCAGCCCGTTATCAGATCTCTTGAAGTTTGCATATTTACTAGCATCCTCTAGATTGACAAAATTACTTTGGATTGTATCATGTATACAACCCCGTTCTATTTCCATCTCATGGGAATCCTTTTGACATCCATCTATTATATCTCATAATTGAAATACGTAGTAATTGCTAGTTTAACCTGAACTGTCTTTTAAGTATTGCTATGATGAGACAATCTCATTGTAGTTAATCTTTTGATCTTATCATAAAATATTTGCAACAAGTCAAGCTTTATAAAACCTTTTTATCTTTGCCAGTTTATATATCCATTACAATACATTAGACTCTAAGTCTTCCGGAGGGCTCATCAAGTTCTAAACTTGATTCACGTGTATGGACACTATCTCAGATTGCATATAGCCATTTCCGGAGTCAGGGCCCATCAACGCTTCTCTGTGTATCACACGTTCATTGTTTATTTCAACAATATTTCTTCTGCGTACCACGAAGGTTTGCACGAATTTTCCTTAACCCATATAGTTCAGCCACAAGTTTGACTTAAGTCTCTATATCTCATGTAGATGCTTTTCTATCTGTCGTTGTAGGAAATTCTAGAACCACTTCTAACGTTTCTTTTCTTTGACCTTATGAACCTGTCGTCGTGAGGGACCGACAGTAGACCCATGAGAGGGGCCGCTCGTACTCGTCGGGCTTGCCTGCATCCCACGACGGCGGCGCGCGGACTGCTCCACCGCGTCCATCTCCCGTGCCCACTGCCTCTCGCGGCCGGTGGCGCTCGCCTCTGATTTGGGAGTGCGCGTGTGGGCCGGAGGCGCGGGCACTAGCACCTACCGTTGCGCGCGTGGAGGAGCAGCCGACGGGGGAAGGAGACAGCGCGGGGGCGGTGCAGACTGTGCTGTCTTGGTGGAGCTGCGCGTGGGCCGGGAGGGTCCAGCTCTGGCGTACGCCGTGCGCCGGTGCGGGAGCTGCGACGAGGCTCCAGATCCGGAGCTGCCGTCGGTGTTCACCTTGGACCGCTCCAAGGCAATGCAAAGGGCCAGCTCCTCCTCGTAGTCGAGGTCAGAGCCGTACTGATTGCCGGAGCTGGACATCGGAGTGGATGGGATCGAAATCGAAGAGGGAGAGAAGAGGATAGAGCGAGAGAGAATGAGCTAGCGTTCGGAGCGAGGCGCCCGGATTAGGGTTTTTTGTGGGACAGCGGCGGGCTCGCTAGTGGGTCGGGCTTATCAACTAGGACGTGGCAGACGTGCCCAGGCGTGACCAGGCCGCCCCATATCCGCCCTAGCTTTGGGCTGGATATGAGGGGTGCCGGTCAGCCCGGACATTTGTCTGCGGTTTGAGAGGTCCGGTTGGGTCGCTTTTCTTTTGATCGGCCAGTGACCGGACGACCTAACCGGGCATTTGAGACAAGCGTAAGAGGTCCGGTTGTATATGCTCTCAGTAGTCGACACACAACCAAGGTGGTTTCATTAGAGCATCTACAATCGGACGCCTCACACGACCTCTCATACGCCCACGGACGCGACCGGTCAGTGACCGGATAGGAAAGAGAAGGAAAAAAGTGACCCAACCGGACCCCTCAGATCATCCCTATACGCCCGGTTTGTCCGCGAACCCTCATATCCATTTCAAATATAGGGAGGATATGAGGGCTCGCGGACGCGCCCGGGACCATACCTGGACCACCTTTTCTTTTTCTTTATTCATTCTTTTCTTTCTCTCTCTTCTCTCCACCCATCATGTGCAAGTGACCTAACATATAGGGGAAAAATGAAGAGTGTGTCTGCGGACGGATAAATAAGGGACACGCCCGGTCATTGACCGACGCGTCCGCGAACGTTTAGAGGGTCATATTTGCTAAGTCCGGCTGTAGATGCTCTTACACCCATGAGCCATGTCGGTAGTAACATCTTTAGAGGTACAAAAGTCGAATTTCCCAACTGAATTATAAAAGTTTTAAACCCTACATAAACATTCTTCTTTTTCAGATACGTTGCATCTTGCGGGCGCACAACCACCATTCTTGGTATAAAGCAAACACCAGCTTAATACAGTAATTTATTACCAGTTTAAGATGCGTTCGATGGGGATACATGCATGCATATTTTCCGCAAAAAGAACTCTCTTCCCTGATTGGGCCGATATGGATAAGCCCTAACCAGGCTCTTCCTTAATTATACGCATCTCAGTTAGCAATAATGTCTAATCTCTCTAAGCCAGCAACACAAATTAAAGGTGGGTGCACTAAGCTAAGCTAGTAGATCTCCAAATCTTCGAGAATGTTCGGCTAAATCTGACAGTTAACTTTGACGCACTAGCAAATCGACATTAAAGAATAAGAAATGCCTGTGATGCACGTATAAGAAACAAAGGGGGCGTGCAAGTTGGTCGCCCCATGGTGACGCAAACGAACTTTGGCACGCACGCAAAAGTCGGCGTACGTACCCACTTTGCACTAGTTTACTCCACGAAACCAAACTAAGTTCGTCACCGCACTAGCCTTCGATGAGGATATATGATGGGAGGCGGATAACGAAGGCCATTAGCAGCACTAATCAATGATCAGGGGTGCTACTACTACTACACGCACGTAACATCGCCATTAAATTAAGCTAACACTACCCTCCGTCGCCGTCGAGCTAATCAAAGCAGAACGAGAGATTTATCCGGTGGCGGTACGTGGCGCGAGAATCGACGGCCGGGTCGCCGGCGGGCGGGGCCCGGGCCGGCGAGAGCCAACGCGGCGGCGACACGAGACGAAGCGGGGAACAGCCGTGGGCGGGGGCGGGGGTCTCGCTGTCGAGCTGACGCACGGCCCCGCGTTTCGCCGTCGCGCGTGACGATGGTGCGTGCTTCTCAGGTGTCGCGCAACGAGCCTCGACCCCGAGACGCCTCTTCTTCCGTCGTCGCCCGCAATGCCTTTTTCTCCCTCTCTCTGTGCGGTGGTTCCGGTTATCATATGCGTTTCCCGTTTTGGGTGCGTGGTCTGGATGGGCTTTTGGCGCTGCGGGCTAGACGGCCTGCAGCCCTACGCCGAGTTGTTTTATGCTGGTCTGATCTGTTTGTTGTGTTCGGGGGCATACGAGGGTGTGACAAGAAAGTAAAACAAAGTGCCCCACACTAGCAAGGTGGTGACAGATAATTATACTAGACGAGGGATCAAAGGCGCCTGATGATGGCCCCATGTAAAACACCATGGCTTGATCTCAGCTTCGCCGTTTGCGTGGGGAAGAGGGACATGTGTCGAATTGTGACAAATGCCCATGGCTTTCCTCTTCCTAGCTAGGAGTGCTAGCTTGTTGCCAACCTCACGGTATCTTCCCGTTGGATTTTAAAAAAAATGAGGGCAAAAGATTTGCCTCATCTCATTTAATAAAGAAGGAGTAACATAGTTTAAGGTTTTAGAGAGGACTGCAAAACACCTCTCATAATACAATGGAGATACTACTCTCGCGGCATCAAATAGCTCAAATGTTTTGCCCCTGCGAGGTCCCAACTCCCCGCCCCCGACTTGATGTTTGCAAAGATGATTGTGGGTAGCATCGCTTTGTTACGGAAGACTCGTGGATGCCTCATTCCAAAGCTCCCAAGTTACTAGCATAATGAGTGAGGCGACGACCTTCCTTCTGTTGCCGGGTGCGAGGACCGTGAGCTTCCACCAGTCGTGGATCAAAGCCAAACCTCCCTAGTCAGCAATGGCTAGCACCCGCACATCGAGAAAAGCTCCGACGACTGTCCAAATCCATAGGGACTACCAACATTTGAAGAAGATGTGCGCAGCCAAGTCCGATTCCCTTTTGCAAAGCTGGCAAAGGTCGCGGTTTGGCCATCCCCATCTCTGCAGGCGATCAAAAGTCCAAACCTTATTCTTGATGAGAAGCCATGCGAAGAGCTTGCACTTAGGTGGTGCTCGAATGTCCCAAACAGCTGACACCATGATGGTGTAGCTCGCCCTTTGAAACTCCACTTTGTATGCCGAAGCGGACGAGTAGATGCCGTTGGCATTAAGGTTCCAGATAATGTCATCTTTGACCTCAGCAAGGTGAACATCGTGCAACTGAGCCCAAAGAGTGTAGATTTATTATATATGATAAACACGCAGGCCGATATGTCGATCCGGGAATAGAATAGAGATGGACGACTCGGGCGGCTCGGGCAATCCGCGATGGTGGGTCTCCTTTG
Source organism: Elymus sibiricus (assembly GCA_039707655.1). NCBI lineage: Eukaryota > Viridiplantae > Streptophyta > Magnoliopsida > Poales > Poaceae > Elymus > Elymus sibiricus. The sequence continues at coordinate 311,618,692 of CM077671.1, forward strand.
CCACCGATCTCATGACGAGGTCGCTGTCCTTCGACGACGGCGTGCTTCTTCTACGCCGCGATGCTCTCCGACTGGTGCTCCTGGATGCACGCGGAGTCACGATCAACGCCCGCTTCCTGCGCGCATCGGAGGTTTTCGACATAGGTGACGTAATCGCTTTCCCTTGTCACTTCGCCAAGGTCCGCGATCGGCTGCCGGCGGCGAGTAGCGCTCCGGTGGGAGCAGCGTTGGAACGTGGGCATGACGAGGCGGTACACGAGAGACGTGTGGGGCGCCGGTCAGACGGATCGACTTGGACCGAGACGGGCCCTACCTACACCAACCGGGCGGCAATGGCGGATGCGCGACACGTGGGGGGGCATCCAATCCTCCATTCTCGTGGAAGTGCTGGTATAAAATCCCCTCTCTCCCCACCGGTGCTTGACCTAGACGAATCCTTTGCTCATTTCTGGGTGGCGGCGGAAAAACCTAGATCTAGAACCCCAGACTCCTTTGGGTGGTGGAAGGGCAAGGTGGGCGAAGATCCGCGGTCGTTCGCTGCGGTAGATGCCTCTCCTCACATGGCGGTCGACGGGGGGCGCGGCTACCGTGAGGATCGGCGTGAAGAACCTGGCCGTGGTCGCCAGCCCGGGCGCGGTGGTGGCCGCGTCGGAGATCGCAGCAAGTTCTCTTGGAACAGGGACGAGGGCGGCCGCAACAACTCATCGGCGTCCAACGTCGCCTTGGCCTCCGACGACACCTCTCGTTGGGATGCTGCGGCGGCGGGGAAGCAGCAGCAAGATCAGGATGGAGGGATCTGGGTGCCAAAAGCCCAGGGATCCTCTGAATCAGGTGGTGATGGTGTGGGCCACCCAATCTCTCCTCCTCCTCGTCGTCCTCAAGGAAAGCAGAACATCAGTCAGGTGAATCCTACCAAGAAATATGATCCCTGTCCCATTTGCAAATCGCATGAGCACCCTCCTACTTGCTGTCCGCAAGCTTTCTGTGAGAGATGTAGTAAGATGGGTCACCTTGCATCTGTGTGTCGGGAGTTTCTCCCTTGGGAGTGCATTGCTCCGATGTGTCCGTTTCAATCCAAAGGGCAAGGGTTCTACTACATACATGATTCCTGTACTGCTAACCAATTGAAAGAGAGGTCCAATAACATAGTGGTTACAATTGTTGAGGGGGAGACATCTACTCGTCAAATGGAATTAGATTTAAATGATTACCTGGCTACTGGTTGGCGCTGCTCTGCCCATGCTATTGGTCTTGGGGTCTTTGTTGTTAGATTCCCTAATCCTCGTGCAGTGGCGCAGATCTGCTATGTGGGAAGGGTTGTGCTTAAGACCAGTGGGGCTGTTATCCATGCTACCAAATGGTCATCAGCTGTAGGCTCCAAGGGGGTCATGGAGGTCGCCTGGGTTAAGATCAGTAATGTTCCTCTGGATAAAAGAAGTGAAAGAAACCTTGCTTATGTAGCCTCCTTGGTGGGGGTCCCTCTTGAGATCGATGCAGCCACTCTACATCGCCCAGCCTCTGCTCGGGTTAAGCTTGGTTGTAGAAGTGTGGATGCTTTCCCTGCCATTGCGGAATCTGTTTTAGGGGGACACTTCTATGACTTTTACTATGAGGTGGATCAGGTTCTGGTGAGAGATCCTGACAGAGAGGCAAATGTTGTTCGTACCTCACAGAATCTTGAAAAAAAATCTCCTGGAAAAAATGATACAGTCATGAAAAAACAAGCTGAGCTGGGTGCATCCTCCTCTGGGCTGGGGGGAAAACTCCCTCTATTCCCCAGAATGTGGTGAAGCAAGATCAAATCCACGAATCTCAGGGGAGCATGGACTCGGATGAGTCGCTCCACACCACACTGCTGATTGATACTATGGCTGTGGAGTTTGAGAAGTATGGCAAAACAGTAAGTCAAAAAATAAATGATATGCACAAGAAACCTGATGATGATAGAAAATCCTTCGCTGACATGGTAAGGAAATCTCCTCAGGTGATGGAGCTGGATGCAACCTACGAAACTGGTGGATATGGTTCCAATGATTACAGAGTTGAATCACCTGATTCCTTGATGGACCTTGAGGTGATACCTACCCCCCCTTTGGTTACTGAAGAAAATTTGCGCTTTAGCCTTCGGAATGTGCAGAACAAGGCGGAGAGAATTGAAGACAAGGCCAAGGCTGCTGCAAAGAAAAGGGATATAGAAGGTACCTCTCGCTTCACCAACTCCTTTGATGCACTCTCTAATCCTGAGCTGATTATTACTGCTGTTAAAATGGGGGTACATATCCCAGATACTGATTTTGCTAATATTGATGTTCTTAGAGAACTTGAGGTAGTTAGGAATATAGAACATAATGGTGAACCTGTTGAGCAATTTGGTAATGTGGAAAAAAATATGATGCTCACTAATGCTAAAGGGGACCAGACTCCATTTGACTTAAACTGGGGGGAGGAAAACAATTTAGAGGACGGGGAATTTACCGTGGTTAGATCCAGAAAGAAAAGAGATAGGAAGCAAAATGTAGTTGTTGCCAGACCAGTCACTCGAAGTCAAAAAAACTTAGCCTCCTTAAAGAAAGATGAGGGTAAGCCTACTGTGCCTCCTAGTAGGTTTACCAAGAAAGAGAAAAAAACCTCGGTTATTAAATGAATGGCATCTTATGGAATTGTAGAGGAGCAGGCAAGAGAGGAATGGCTACCTGCTTCTCTGACATCATTAAGGACCATTCCCTTGACTTTATAGGCATTCAGGAGACCAAGAAGAGTAAAATTTCTCCTAAATTCTTACACAGAGTTGACCCCTTGGATAGATTTGCGTGGAACACTGTCCCCTCCGTAGGTAGATCTGGTGGTATCCTTTGTGGGGTTAGGAAAGAGACTCTTGAAATTGTCTCCTGGTCGATTGGGAATTTTCTTATCCAGGCTACAGTTTTTGATATTAATAAAAAATGTGTGTGGGCACTTGTGGTAGTGTATGGGGCGGCCCATGATGACCGCAAGGATGAATTCCTAAATGAGATGACACATACCTGTGCTAATCTGAATATACCTTATATCATAGGTGGGGACTTTAACATCATTAGAGGGTTGGATGTGAAGAATAAAAACCCTGGTCACTCTCAATACATTGACAAGTTCAATGTTGTCATTGACTCTTTGAGTCTGCGGGAGATCCACATGGGAGGTGGCAAGTACACCTGGACTAATAAACAAAGACATCCTACTTTGGAGAAGTTGGATAGAGTGCTTATGAGCTTTGACTGGGAAGATTTGTTCCCTCTAGTTTCTGTCCGAAAACTAGTCACGGACGTTTCGGATCACAACCCCCTTTTGCTTTCGTCTAATCCTGATAAACCTGGGCCGACCCATACTCGGGAATTCAGATTCGAGCTTTGCTGGTTGAAAAATGAGGATTTTTACCCCAAAGCGAAATATATTTGGGAGCAGCATGTGCGTTCAGAGGACCCCATCGATATCCTAAATATTAAGCTTAAACGCATTAAAAATACTTCAAAGGGTGGGGATCCAATGCCTTTGGCCATGATAGGAAAAAAAGGTGAGTATTAAAAGGGAGTTGGAAGAGATAGAAAAAATGGAAGAGGATGGCCCGTTAAATCCTGAGTTGTATGAAAGAAGGACCTTCCTTTATGTAGAGATGGGTGAGATCCCGAGTAACGAGGAGCTTTTCTGGCTGCAACACTCTAACGAACGCTGGTTGCTCAAAGGGGATCAAAATACAGCCTTCTTTCATCGGGTAGCTAACGGAAGGAAACGAAAGAATACGATTCATTCCTTTACTGATGGAGATGTGACCATTGAGGGCACTCCGAACCTTTTGGCCCACGCCACGAATTATTATAAAGAACTTTTTGGCCCGGCTAGGGGGAACATGTTCCATCTATCTCCTGATACTTGGTCTGATGATGAAAAACTAAGTGTGGATGATAACACCCTTCTTACCCGTGAGTTCTCGGAAGAAGAGGTGAAGAAAGCCCTGTTCTCCATGGATAGTAATAGAGCTCCTGGACCTGATAACATCCCGGCTGAGTTTTATAAACACTGCTGGGACTTTGTGAAACCTGATTTGATGCGCCTTTTTGATGCTTTCCACAAGAACACGCTGGATGTGGCGCGTTTAAATTACGGTGTAATTACCCTGATCCCTAAATTGAACGGTGCAAAAAAATCAACAGTATAGGCCCATTTGCCTGCTGCGCTGCCCCTATAAGTTGATTACTAAGGTGTTGAACGATAGAGTGGCTATCTACACTGATATTCTTATCAGTAGACATCAAAATGCATTTATAAAACATAGAAATATTATGGATGGCATCTTAACCCTTCATGAAATTTTGCATCAAACTCAGCGCAAGAGGAAGGTGGGGTTTGTGCTGAAGTTGGACTTTGAGAAAGCTTATGATAAAATAAACTGGGAATTTCTTTCGGAATGCCATCGTAGTCGTGGCTTTGGGGCCACCTGGTGCGGTTGGGTGAAGAAAATCCTTTATAACGGTACTGTGAGCATAAAACTTAACAATGAGAAGGGTCCTTATTTCCAGAGTTACAAAGGAGTGCGTCAGGGGGACCCCTTCTCCCCTTTCCTTTTTAACTTGGCTGTAGAAACACTCTCTAAGATGATTTTGAATGCCCAAAAGGAGCATTTAATCACTGGTCTGACTCCGGATCTTGTTGATAATGGAGTGGCCATCCTCCAATACGCGGATGATACAGTCATTTGTTTTGAGCATGATAAAGAGGCGGCAGTTAACCTTAAACTGCTCTTGTATATGTTTGAACTCATGTCAGTGCTCAAGATCAACTTTGTGAAAAGTGAGATCCTGTGTGTTGGGGGGGATGATGACACTCTGAAATTTTATGCAGAATTATTCAATTGTCAGATTGGACACTTTCCTATGAAGTACTTGGGGGTTCCTGTTAGTTACACCACTCTTCGTAACCTGGATTGGCTTTTTATTGATGAGAGATTTCTTAATTGCTGTGAATCCTGGATAGGTAATGCCGCATCCTCGGGGGGTAGGTTAACTCTTATGAACTCCTCCCTTACCAGTATAGTATTTTACTATATGTCCATGTTCCTATTACCTAAGATGGTGATATACAAATTAGACAAACATCGTAAAAGATTCTTTTGGCAAGAGCATGAAGGGCGCAAAAGATATCATCTGATCAAATGGTCCCGCATTTGCAGATCCAAGAAAAAAGGGGGTTTGTGTTGGAAATATGCCCTAGAGGCAATAATAAATTGGTTATTATTATATTTCCTTGTTAATGATAATTGTTTATTATCCATGCTATAATTGTATTGATTGGAAACTCAAATACATGTGTGGGTACATAGACAACACTGTGTCCCTAGTAAGCCTCTAGTTGACTAGCTCGTTGATCAAAGATGGTTAAGGTTTCCTAGCCATTGACATGAGATGTCATTTGATAACGGGATCACATCATTAGGAGAATGATGTGATGGACAAGACCCAAACTGTAAACGTAGCATTTGATCGTGTCAGTTTATTGCTATTGTTTTCTGCATGTCAAGTATCTGTTCCTTTGACCATGAGATCATGCAACTCACTAACACCGGAGGAATACCTTGTGTGTATCAAACGTCGCAACGTAACTGGGTGACTATAAAGGTGCTCTACAGGTATCTCCGAGGGTGTCTGTTGGGTTGGCATGGATCAAGACTGGGATTTGTTACTCCGTATGACGGAGAGGTATCTCAGGGCCCACTCGGTAATACAACATCACAATGAGCCTTGCAAGCAATGTGACTAAAGTGTTAGCCACGAGATCTTGTATTACGGAACGAGTAAAGAGACTTGCCGGTAACGAGATTGAACTAGGTATAGTGATACCGACGATCGAATCTCGGGCAAGTAACATACCGAAGAACAAAGGGAACAGCATACGGGATTAACTGAATCCTTGACATAGAGGTTCGACCGATAAAGATCTTCGTAGAATATGTAGGAGCCAATATGGGCATCCAGGTCCCGCTATTGGTTATTGGCCGTAGAGGTGTCTCGGTCATGTCTACATAGTTCTCGAACCCGCAGGGTCTACACACTTAACGTTTGGTGACGATTAGTATAATTGAGTTATTATGTTGGTGACCGAAAGTTGTTCGGAGTCCCGGATAAGATCCCGGACATGACGAGGATCTCCGGAATAGTCCGGAGGTAAAGATTGATATATGTGATAATAGTGTTTTGATCTCTGGAAGGGTTCCGGAGTTCACCGGAAGGGATTCCGGATGTTTACCGAAGTGTTCGGGTGCAGCAACACTTTATATGAGCCAAAGGGATAAAGCCCACAAGGTATTGGAAAGTGCAAAAGTAGTTTTGCTGCCGCGTAAGCGGTACTACCGCTTGGTGAAGCGGTACTACCGCCCGAGCGGTACTACCGCTTGTGTTACCGCTTGGTGAAGCGGTACTACCGCCCGAGCGGTACTACCGCTTGTGTGAAGCGGTACTACCGCCCAAGCGGTACTACCGCTTGTGTGAAGCGGTACTACCGCTTGTGCGCGGCTGTGCACGGTTCGGCAGGGATCCGAGTTGGACTCTTTCCCTGCGGGCCAAACCGACCTTGTGCGGGCAAAACCGACCCGGAGGAGGCTTTTACTCCAAGTTTAGACCCCAAGGCTCAACATATAAATAGAGGGGCAGGGCTAGCACACGGGACACATCAGGATTTCCCAAGCCGTGTGCCGGCAACCCTAGCCCTCTAGTTCCTCCGTCATAATCTCCGTAGTGCTTGGCGAAGCCCTGCAGAGATTGTTCCTCACCACCATCACCACGCCGTCGTGCTGCTGGAACTCAACCACTACTTCACCATCGCTCGCTGGATCGAGGAGGTGAAGGCGTCATCAAGCCGTACGTGTGTTGAACGCGGAGGTGCCGTCCGTTCGGCACTAGATCGGAAGGATCGTGATTGGATCGCGGGACGCTCGGCGATTTGGATCGCGAAGACGTTCGACTACATCAACCGCGTTTATTAACGCTTCCGCTTAGCGATCTACAAGGGTATGTAGATTCACTCTCCCTCTCGTAGATGCTCATCACCATGGATAGATCTTGTGTGTGCGTAGGAAAATTTTTGTTTCCCATGCAACGTTCCCCAACAGTGGCATCATGAGCTAGGTCTATGCGTAGATGAGATCTCGAGTAGAACACAAACGAGTTGTGGGCGTGGGTGTATACATATTGCTTGCCGTTACTAGTTGATATTTGATTCGGCGGTACTGTGAGATGAAGCGGCCCGGACCGACATTACGCGTACACTTACGCGAGACAGGTTCCTTCAACTGACATGTAACTTCGTTGCATAAAGATGGCTAGCGGGTGTCTGTCTCTCTCACTTTAGTTGAATCGATTTCAATGAAGAGGGTTCTTTTAGAAGATCAAAAAGCAATCACTACACCACGTTGTGGTTTTGCGTAGGTAAGAACGGTTCTTGCAAACCCGTAGCAACCACGTAAAATTTGCAACAACAATTAGAGGACGTCTAACTTGTTTTTGCAGGGTATGTTGTGATGTGATATGGCCAATTACATGATGAGATATATGTGATGTATGAGATGATCATGTGTTGTATAGAATATCACGACTTGCATGTCGATGAATATGGCAACTGGCAGGAGCCATAGAGTTGTCTTTAATTATTGTATGACCTGCGTGTCAATCATTAAGCGCTATGTAATGCTTTACTTTATCGCTAAACGTTAGCTATAGTCGTGGAAGCAACAGTCGGCGCGACAACCTTATGGCGACACGTTGATGGAGATCAAGATGATGGAGATCATGGTGTCATGCCGGTGACGATGGAGATCATGCCGGTGCTTTGGAGATGGAGATCAAAAGCACAAGTTCATGGCCATATCATGTCACTTATGATTTGCATGTGATGTTAATCCTTTTATGCATCTTATTTTGCTTAGGACGACGGTAGCATTATAAGGTGATCCCTCACTTAAATTTCAAGATAAATTGTGTTCTCCCCAAGTGTGCACCGTTGCGAAAGTTCGTCGTTTCGAGACACGCCGTGATGATCGGGTGTGATAGACTCTACGTTCGCATACAACGGGTGCAAGCCATGTTGCACGTGCGGAACACTCGGGTTAAACTTGACGAGCCTAGCATGTACAGACATGGCCTCGGAACACAAGAGACCGAAAGGTCGAACATGAGTCATATAGTAGATATGATCAACATGAAGATGTTCACCATTGAAACCACCTCAACTCACGTGATGATCGGACTTGAGTTGGTGGATTTGGATCATGTTACACTCGAATGACCGGAGGGATGTCAATTTGAGTGGGAGTTTTTAAGTAATATGATTAACTAAACTCATTATCTGGAACAATAGTCTAAGTTGTCTTTGCTATATTTATGTTGTAGATCATGGCTCGCGCAGTAGCACCCCTGAATTTTAATGCGTTCCTAGAGAAAGCTAAGTTGAAAGATGATGGAAGTAACTTTGTGGACTGGGCCCGTAATCTAAGGATTATCCTTACGGCTTCCCAGAAGGCTTATGTCCTTGATGCACCGCTTGGTGATCCACCCGCTCCAGTTGAGTCTCTAGACGTTGTGAACGCCTGGCAGGCTCGTTCTGATGATTACTCAATAGTTCAATGTGCAATGTTGTATGGCTTAGAACCGGGACTTCAAAGACGTTTTGAACGTCATGGAGCATATGAGATGTTCCAGGAGTTGAAGTTTATCTTTCAGAAGAATGCCCGGATCGAGAGATATGAGATCTCCGATAAGTTCTATGCTTGCAAGATGGAGGAGAACGGGTCTATCAGTGATCACGTGCTCAGAATGTCTGGGTACTCCACCCGTCTGGCTGAGTTAGGGATGCCCCTTCCGCCAGAGGCTATCACTGACAGAGTTCTTCAATCATTGCCGCCTAGCTACAAGAGCTTCGTGTTGAACTATAACATGCACGGGATGAACAAGTCAGTCGCCGAGCTGTTTGCGATGCTGAAAGCCGCTGAGTCTGAAATTCAGAAGGAGCATCAAGTGTTGATGGTCAATAAAACCACTAGTTTCAAGAAAAATGGCAAGGGTAAGAAGGGTAACTCCAAGCAGAGTGGCAAAGCAGTTGCTCCTCTCGTGAAGAAACCCAAGGCTGGACCCAAACCAGAAACTGTGTGTTTTCATTGCAAGGGAACTGGACACTGGAAGCGGAATTGCCCCAAGTATTTGGCTGACAAGAAGGCGGCCAACAACAAACAAGGTATATATGATATACATGTTATTGATGTGTACCTTACCAACTCTCGTTGTAGTGCCTGGGTATTTGATACCGGTGCGGTTGCTCATATTTGCAACTCAAAACAGGAACTGCGGAATAGACGGAGGCTGGCAAAGGACGAAGTGACGATGCGCGTGGGAAATGGTTCCAAGGTTGATGTGATCGCCGTCGGCACGCTCGCTCTTCGATTACCGTCGGGATTAGTGATGAACCTAAATAAGTGTTATTTGGTGCCTGCGTTAAGCATGAACATTATATCTGGATCTTGTTTATTGCGAGACGGTTACTCATTTAAATCAGAGAATAATGGTTGTTCTATTTATATGAGTAATATCTTTTATGGTCATGCACCCAATGTGAGGGGTTTATTCTTATTGAATCTTGATAGTAATGATACACATGTTCATAACATTGATGCCAAAAGATGTAGAATTGATAATGATAATACCACTTTCTTGTGGCACTGCCGTTTAGGTCATATTGGCGTAAAACGCATGAGGAAGCTCCATGCTGATGGACTTTTGGAGTCACTTGATTTTGAATCACTTGACACATGTGAGCCATGCCTCATGGGCAAGATGACTAAAACGCCGTTCTCTGGAATAATGGAACGGGCAAGTGACTTATTGGAAATCATACATACTGATGTGTGCGGTCCAATGAGTATTGAAGCGCGCAGTGGTTATCGTTACTTTCTCACCTTCACTGATGACTTAAGTAGATATGGGTATATTTACTTAATGAAACACAAGTCTGAAACATTTGAAAAGTTCAAACAATTTCAGAGTGAAGTTGAGAATCATCGTAACAAGAAGATTAAATTCCTACGATCTGATCGAGGAGGAGAATATCTGAGTTATGAGTTTGGCAGTCACTTAAGACAGTGTGGAATTGTTTCACAATTGACACCGCCTGGAACACCATAGCGTAATGGTGTGTCCGAACATCGTAATCGAACCTTATTAGATATGGTGCGATCTATGATGTCTCTTGCCGATTTGCCACTGTCGTTTTGGGGTTATGCATTAGAGACAGCTGCATTCACTTTAAATAGGGCACCATCGAAATCCGTTGAGACGACGCCATATAAACTTTGGTTTGGCAAGAAGCCAAAGCTGTCGTTTCTTAAAGTTTGGGGATGTGATGCTTATGTCAAAAAGCTTCAGCCTGAAAAGCTGGAACCCAAAGCGGAGAAATGCGTCTTCATAGGATACCCAAAAGAGACAGTTGGGTATACCTTCTATCTCAGATCCGAAGGCAAAATGTTTGTCGCTAAAAACGGAACATTTCTTGAGAAAGAGTTTCTCTCGAAAGAATTGAGTGGGAGGAAGATAGAACTTGATGAGGTTATTGAACCTTTACTTCAACCTGAGAGTAGCGCAGCGCAGAAAGTTGTTTCTGTGGAGCCTACATTAGCTGAAAAGGAAGTTAATGATGATGATCATAAAGCTTTGGATCAAGTTGCTATCGAACCTCGTAGGTCGACAAGGACGCGTACTACTCCTGAGTGGTACGGCAACCCTGTCTTAGAGGTCATGTTGTTAAACAACGATGAACCTACGAGCTATGGAGAAGCGATGATGGGCCCGGATTCCGAGAAGTGGTTAGAGACCATGAAATCCGAGATGGGATCCATGTATGAAAACAAAGTATGGACTTTGGAAGTATTACCTGAAGGGCGTAAGGCCATTCAGAACAAATGGATCTTTAAGAGGAAGACGGACGCGGACGGTAATGTCACCGTCTATAAAGCTCGACTTGTGGCAAAGGGTTTTTCACAAGTTCAAGGAGTTGACTACGATGAGACCTTCTCACCCGTAGCGATGCTTAAGTCCGTCAGAATCATGTTAGCAATAGCTGCCTTTTTCGATTATGAAATTTGGCAGATGGATGTCAAAACAGCGTTCCTTAACGGTTACCTTAAGGAAGAGTTGTATATGATGCAACCAGAAGGTTTTGTCGATCCAGAGAATGCTGACAAAGTTTGCAAACTCCAGCGATCCATTTATGGACTGGTGCAAGCATCTCGGAGTTGGAATCTTCGTTTTGATGATGTGATCAAAGCGTTCGAGTTTATACAAGTTTACGGAGAAGCTTGTATTTACAAGAAAGTGAGTGGGAGCTCTATAGCGTTTCTAATATTATATGTGGATGACATATTGCTGATTGGAAACAATATAGAAATGCTGGAAAGCGTAAAGGAATATTTGAACAAGAGTTTTTCAATGAAGGACCTAGGAGAAGCTGCTTTCATATTAGGCATCAAGATCTATAGAGATAGATCAAGACGCTTAATAGGACTTTCACAAAGCACATACCTTGATAAGATTTTGAAGAAGTTCAAAATGGATCAGTCCAAGAAGGGGTTCTTGCCTGTTTTGCAAGGTGTGAAGTTGAGTAAGACTCAATGCCCAGTGACTGCAGAAGATAGAGAAAAGATGAGTGTCATCCCCTATGCTTCGGCCATAGGCTCTATCATGTATGCAATGCTGTGCACAAGACCCGATGTCAGCCTTGCCATAAGTATGGTCGGAAGGTTTCAAAGTGATCCAGGAATGGAACACTGGACGGCGGTCAAGAATATCCTGAAGTACCTGAAAAGGACTAAGGACATGTTTCTCGTTTATGGAGGTGATCAAGAGCTCGTCGTAAAGGGTTACGTCGATGCAAGCTTTGACACTGATCCGGATGACTCTAAGTCGCAAACCGGATACGTATTTATTCTTAATGGGGGTGCGGTTAGCTGGTGCAGTTCCAAGCAAAGCGTGGTAGCTGATTCTACATGCGAAGCGGAGTACATCGCAGCCTCGGAGGCGGCGAAGGAAGGTGTCTGGATGAAGGAGTTCATGACAGATCTTGGAGTAGTGCCTAGTGCACTTGACCCAATGACTCTGTTTTGTGATAATACTGGTGCCATTGCTCTAGCCAAGGAACCAAGATTTCACAAGAGGACCAGACACATAAAGCGACGTTTCAATTCCATCCGCGATTACATCAAGGAGGACGACATAAATATTTGCAAAGTACACACGGATCTAAATGTTGCAGATCCGATGACTAAACCTCTTCCAAAGGCTAAACATGAACAACACCAGAACTGCATGGGTGTTCGATTCATTACAATGTAAATCACATAGTGATGTGAACTAGATTATTGACTCTAGTGCAAGTGGGAGACTGTTGGAAATATGCCCTAGAGGCAATAATAAATTGGTTATTATTATATTTCCTTGTTAATGATAATTGTTTATTATCCATGCTATAATTGTATTGATTGGAAACTCAAATACATGTGTGGGTACATAGACAACACTGTGTCCCTAGTAAGCCTCTAGTTGACTAGCTCGTTGATCAAAGATGGTTAAGGTTTCCTAGCCATTGACATGAGATGTCATTTGATAACGGGATCACATCATTAGGAGAATGATGTGATGGACAAGACCCAAACTGTAAACGTAGCATTTGATCGTGTCAGTTTATTGCTATTGTTTTCTGCATGTCAAGTATCTGTTCCTTTGACCATGAGATCATGCAACTCACTAACACCGGAGGAATACCTTGTGTGTATCAAACGTCGCAACGTAACTGGGTGACTATAAAGGTGCTCTACAGGTATCTCCGAGGGTGTCTGTTGGGTTGGCATGGATCAAGACTGGGATTTGTTACTCCGTATGACGGAGAGGTATCTCAGGGCCCACTCGGTAATACAACATCACAATGAGCCTTGCAAGCAATGTGACTAAAGTGTTAGCCACGAGATCTTGTATTACGGAACGAGTAAAGAGACTTGCCGGTAACGAGATTGAACTAGGTATAGTGATACCGACGATCGAATCTCGGGCAAGTAACATACCGAAGAACAAAGGGAACAGCATACGGGATTAACTGAATCCTTGACATAGAGGTTCGACCGATAAAGATCTTCGTAGAATATGTAGGAGCCAATATGGGCATCCAGGTCCCGCTATTGGTTATTGGCCGTAGAGGTGTCTCGGTCATGTCTACATAGTTCTCGAACCCGCAGGGTCTACACACTTAACGTTTGGTGACGATTAGTATAATTGAGTTATTATGTTGGTGACCGAAAGTTGTTCGGAGTCCCGGATAAGATCCCGGACATGACGAGGATCTCCGGAATAGTCCGGAGGTAAAGATTGATATATGTGATAATAGTGTTTTGATCTCTGGAAGGGTTCCGGAGTTCACCGGAAGGGATTCCGGATGTTTACCGAAGTGTTCGGGTGCAGCAACACTTTATATGAGCCAAAGGGATAAAGCCCACAAGGTATTGGAAACTGCAAAAGTAGTTTTGCTGCCGCGTAAGCGGTACTACCGCTTGGTGAAGCGGTACTACCGCCCGAGCGGTACTACCGCTTGTGTTACCGCTTGGTGAAGCGGTACTACCGCCCGAGCGGTACTACCGCTTGTGTGAAGCGGTACTACCGCCCGAGCGGTACTACCGCTTGTGTGAAGCGGTACTACCGCTTGTGCGCGGCTGTGCACGGTTCGGCAGGGATCCGAGTTGGACTCTTTCCCTGCGGGCCAAACCGACCTTGTGCGGGCAAAACCGACCCGGAGGAGGCTTTTACTCCAAGTTTAGACCCCAAGGCTCAACATATAAATAGAGGGGCAGGGCTAGCACATGGGACACATCAGGATTTCCCAAGCCGTGTGCCGGCAACCCTAGCCCTCTAGTTCCTCCGTCATAATCTCCGTAGTGCTTGGCGAAGCCCTGCAGAGATTGTTCCTCACCACCATCACCACGCCGTCGTGCTGCTGGGACTCAACCACTACTTCACCATCGCTCGCTGGATCGAGGAGGTGAAGGCGTCATCAAGCCGTACGTGTGTTGAACGCGGAGGTGCCGTCCGTTCGGCACTAGATCGGAAGGATCGTGATTGGATCGCGGGACGCTCGGCGATTTGGATCGCGAAGACGTTCGACTACATCAACCGCGTTTATTAACGCTTCCGCTTAGCGATCTACAAGGGTATGTAGATTCACTCTCCCTCTCGTAGATGCTCATCACCATGGATAGATCTTGTGTGTGCGTAGGAAAATTTTTGTTTCCCATGCAACGTTCCCCAACAGTTTGGGGGTAAAAAGTCTTCACAGACAGAACATTAGCCTTCTCACCAAGTGGTGGTGGAAGTTAGAAGCGCAACAGGGGTTGTGGCAAGATGTGGTGAGAGCCAAATATTTCAAGAAAGATGATGTTCACTCAGTTAAAAGTAAATTCGGTGACTCACCGATTTGGAAAGCCATTATGAAAGTGAAAGAGTGTTACTTGGCTAGTAAGGGGCTTACCTTGAATTCTGGCAACATTGCCAGACTTTGGCTTGATTCTCTTTATGGCAACCCACCCCTTAAAGATACCTATGCTGACCTGTTTAACATTTGTAATCGTCAAGAGATCACGGTGGCTCAGTTCAGAGCTGGGATTGATGATAATTTCTTCAGGAGACAACTTCATCCTCAGTTGTTGGGCCGATAGGAAAACCTTAAGGAAGAAGTGGGGACCTGGAAGATCTCGAACACCCCTGATCAGATCGTTTGAACCCTGGGTAAAAAGAAAAAATTCTCTACCAAATCCATGTATGAATATTTAGAGAGAAATGTTACAGGCTGTGACTATAGATGGATTTGGAAGTCAAAAATTCCCCTTAAGATTCAGATTTTCATGTGGCAATTATTCCAAGATGCCATTCTAACTAGAGACGTGATGAAAAGAAGAAAGTGGGCAGGTAACCCTAAGTGTTCTTTCTGTAATGAGCAAGAAACCTCACAACACCTCTGCTTTACTTGTCCAGTAGCCAGAGTTATCTGGAGAACGGTCGGATGTGTGCTTGGTACTAGCATAGGTCTGAACAATATCTGGCAGTATTTTTCTTGGTGTTATATGTTCCTTCCTGATGGTGCCAGATTCTACACATTTGGCCTAGCTGCAGTGTGTTGGGCAATCTGGAACTGTCGTAACCGTGCCACCTTTGAAAATAAGAAGCTGAGATCTCCTTTTGACATTGTTTACTCTGCATGTGGCTATCTTACCTATTGGGCAGGTCTGCTAGCTGGAGCTGATCGGGAGGCGATGGAACGTGGGGCAAAGATGCTGAAGATCAACGCTTCGAACATGATGCGGATCTGCGCGGCTCCAGAAGCAGCAACTGATGATTGATGTAAAAAGAAGAAGAGGAGATCTTCGGCCCTCCCCCTCCCCTCCACCTGAAGTCATGGACGTGCGGACGAACTGCTACTATTTTAGCTCCTCTTAACTCTCGGCCCCTGTGCGGGCTTTTGATGGCAGCTCGGCTGTGAGCTTGTTTTGCACTTTCTCTTGTTTTGCTTCTCCTGGTGTGTTCGGATGGTTAGTTTCCCTTAGACTTCTCTGGTTAGGTTAGTTGGTTCTATTTGGTGTTTCTGGGTTTTCGCCCTGCGGTAGGCTGCTCGATGACGAGTGCCTATGGTGGGTTTCCCAGGAATGCTTTGAACCCGCTCCCCTTTCCTGTTTCCTTGGCTGGCCGGCTAAACTATGTATTTTCGTTATGATAAGTAATGGAAAGGGGTTCGCCCAGTTCAAAAAAAAAGATATGTCGATCCGGGAGATCCAATCAAGATCGTGAAGGGCATCATGAATAGAGGAGTTTTTCTTCTTAGAAATGAGAAAGATGGCTGGAGCAATGTCTTTTGGCTTGGAGCCATCGAGTCAAGGGAAGTGCAAATATTTGGCCATTCGGCCATCACCAGTGGTGATGGTGGTGGTCGCATAGAAAAGGTCCTTGTCGATGGTGTCACATAGCGTGCCCAAGCCCACCCACACCCTAGCAGGTTCCTTCAATTCATACCACAACCAACACAACCGAAGGGCCCTAGCAAATCTGCAGAGGTCAAGAACACCCAGGCTCCCAAGTCGTTTTGGCCTGCACATCACCTTCCAGTTAACTTTGCCGCCCCTAGAAACCTTGTCCGAGCCCACCCACTAGAAAGCACGCTCGATCTTCTCAAAAGCTTCACCTCAAAGTAAAAATGGTAGGAGAAGAAAGAATTTCATTTGCCAACTTCGTAGCGAAGCCGGATGGGTCTCGACGCACGAGGATAAGGTTGTGCTTGATCACTTCTCAAACATGCTACACAAGGACTGTCACCATCTGCATGATTTCAACTGGGATAAGCTCCACTTCGATCATTGTGACGTGACTACTCTTGGAGACCCGATCACAGAAAAAGCAGGTCAAAGATGCGATCAAAGAACTGTCTTAGGACAAGGCACCATTGCTGGATGGATTCACTGGTGCCTTCTTCAAATATTGTTGGGAGACTACAAAAACCGATGTCGTGGCGGTTATTCATAATTTCTCCAGCCTGCGTGCCGAGCACATCCAGTGGGTTAATACCGCCAATATTGTGTTGCTCCCTAAGAAGGAAGGGGCTGAAAGCATCTTTGATTTCAGACCCAACAACCTTAACCATTCGATCGCGGAGATCATGACTTCCCGGCTAGCCCCGTCCATGCATATTCTCACCTCCAGATCTCAAAGTGCCTTAATTAAGTCTCAAAGTATCCATGACAATTTCTTGTATGTGCGAAACCTAGCGAGAAAGATGCATCCCATTGGAATTATGCGATAGTAGTTACCACTATACGGTAGAGTCAACAACTTAGCAGGTGAACTTTACAAGTCATCATTTATTCTATTTGTAGACATAATAAAACCTGGGAACCCATGAAAACCGAACTATTTTGTGGTTGTAACATCTTAATACATTACAAAAAACAATAGAAAATAGTTTGTTTATTTTCTCGGGGGTGGGACACCTTGATATTGTCGACGGATCCTAGTGTAGTGGATGCCGAAGGGGCCCTGTCGGTGATGACCTTGATAAAGAAGCTGGTGGAGACATGGTATTAGAATTTAATTTTGAGGGAAGGGCTAGATGCAACAACATTTAACTCTTCAAACATTGAGGAGTTGAGTTCTGAAGGTTGTTTGAGGATTTTAAGTTTAGGAAAAGGGCTAGAGATGCTCGCGAGCGTTTTTTCTTGTTGCGGAAAAGCACGTGAAACCTACCACATATAATTTATTCTATTTATAGATGGAAAAATTGGGACACACCGAAAGCCAAACTCTAGTGTGACTGTAACATCTCATTACCTGACAAAGAATAATTATTTGAACACATTCAAACTAAAACCACAACACTTATTTTTGATCGGGGGTGTATTTTCAAAAGAAAATGATATGTATAGACAAGCTGCACAACCTGCTAGAGTCAGATCCCCATTTTTCTTTATTAGGGAAGATCTCCATGTTTCTTTAGCCAAAATGTATTCCCATGTTTTCTTTTCTTGAGATCCATGTTCCTGTGATAGATGACCAGTAAGACCCTCCTTTTTTTTTGAGAATATCCTGTAAGACCCAGTAAAGGCTAAGCCCAGTACCTCTTTGGGCCTACCCGCTGTACGAATCTGGTAAAAGCTCCGGCGCACGGCGAGGGAGAGATCAAGCTACTGTACGGCCCAATAGAATTCTACAGCCATAAAAGGATTGCACATTTGTACGGGCCGAAAAAAAAAACATTCGCACGGGCCAAATCCCATTTCGACCACCCCTCAAAAAAAAAAAAGATCCCATTTCTACCTCATCCACGACGCGACGCACCCGCCGCACCTCCGGCGCACGGCGTTCGTGTTCACTGTCCTCGCCGGCCGTGACACGCTCGCTGCACGCCGCTTGCTCCTCCTCCACGCTCGCTGCCACACGTGATGCCTCCACCCACAGTCCCCTTCTTCCTCACCTCCACCACGCTCGCCACCGCCGCGAAACCGCAACGGCAGCAGCTACCGGCGCAACCGCAACCGCAACCGCAGTCATGCGGCGCCCTAACCCCAGCCGACTCCCTCGCCGCGTCGTACACCGCGCGCATGCGGCTCAACCCCCACCTCGCGCTCCGCTTATTCGACCACCTGCTCCGCTCCGGTGCCGACCCGGACCCCATAGCCTACGCGCTCGCCCTGGCCCGCTGCGCGCGGGGGCGGGCCTACCCTGCCACCGCACAGCTCCACGGGCACGCCGCCAAACGCGGGGCCGCGTCCCACCGCCGCGTGCGCAATGGCCTCATCCACGCCTACTCCGTATGCGGGATGCTTTATGACGCGCGCAAGGTGTTCGACCACGGGCCCGAGGTCGACATGATCGCCTGGAACTGCCTGCTGCGAGGGTACGCGCAGAGCAGGGACGCAGGAGCACTCCCGGAGTTCTTTGCGCGGATGCCAACCCGAGACTCGGTCTCTTGGAACACGGTCATTGCATGGTGTGTTGCGAAAGGGGAGCATGAGGAGGCAGTTGCGGTGTTCCGGGAGATGCTGGCAAGCAATGAGTGTCAGCCTGATAGGGTGACATTGGTGAGTGTAATCTCGGCAATTGCGTACTTGGGAGCACTTGCGCAGGGGCTTTGGGCACATGCATATGTTTGCAGGAAAGAGATTGAGGTCGATGAGAAGTTGAGCTCAGCTCTAATAAACATGTACTCCAAGTGTGGTTTCGTTGAGGGTGCAGTTTATGTGTTTGAAAATTCGCGTGCACTGAGGAGCGTGGATACTTGGAATGCGATGTTAGCTGGTTTCACAGCAAGTGGCTGGAGTGAAAGAGCTTTGGAGCTTTTTACTAGAATGGAGTCATCTGGGTTCGTGCCTAACAAAATTACATTTAACAGTTTACTGAATGCTTGCAGCCATGGGGGGTTTGTTGAGGAAGGTATTGGTTATTTTGAGAGAATGACAAATTCGTATAGTATTGAGCCCGACATTGCCCACTACGGTTGTATGGTGGATCTGTTCTGCCGAGCGGGGCTGTTTGAGAAGGCAGAGGAGATGATTCAGATGATGCCAATGGAGCCAGATGCTGCTGTATGGAAAGCCCTAGTTGGTGCCTGTAGAACTTACAACAACTTCGAGTTGGGAAAGAAGGCAGGCCACAGGCTTATTGAGGCTGCACCGAATGATCATGCAGGGTATGTGTTACTATCCAACATTTATGCGTTGGATGGCAACTGGAAAGGAGTACATAAGGTGAGGAAGCTGATGTTGGATTGTGGAGTGCAGAAGGTACCTGGGAGCAGCTCAATAGAACTTGATGGTGTTATTCATGAGTTCATATCTGGAGATAAAAGTCACTCAAGGAAGAGGGATGTATATGAGATGCTAAGCGAGATATGCCAGCAATTGAAAGTTGCGGGATATGCTCCAGACACTTCCCAAGTGCTGCTAGATATTCATGATGAAGATGTGAAAGAGAGTTCACTTGCTCTTCACAGCGAGAAGCTTGCACTTGCCTTTGGGCTGATTAGCACTGCACCCGGGACACCTATTAGGATTGTAAAGAACCTCCGGGTCTGTGGAGACTGTCATAATGCGATAAAACTTCTAAGCAAGATTTATGGGAGGTGCATTATGGTCAGGGATGCAAATCGGTTTCATCGTTTCAGAGAAGGATCTTGTTCTTGCGGAGATTACTGGTAACCTCTCAGATGAGCTGTAATTCAGTTATGTTTAGTTTTCTTGTTACACAGAAATATATAGCATGCTAGAAATATTCTGGCAATGATTATACTTGTCCATTTGAGAAAGATTTTTAGATGTGCCATGAAGCTCTTGACTCGATTTCATGTCTCTTAAATGCTAAGCTACCCATAAACCAACACCATGATGACCACCCTCTTGTGTCTCAGTAACTTGAAACCTAATTATTGTCCTTTTCAGTCCCCATGATTCAATACTGAACATGAATCTGAGATGTATGCCCTACGCAAAAGTGCCATTAAACTCTGATAATTATACATCCTTTCAGATGGTAGGGACTAGAAATCATCAATTACCTGATACGTACTTAATGCTGTTTTCTAAATGTCATTACTGTCACCATAGAGGATGACAGCTTCACATAAACTCACATTTGAATGAGAAAAGCTTAAGCCACAGGACCAACCAGGCCTTCTGCTTTTCCTGTGAGTAAGTAGCCTTACTTTTAGTTTTGGCCTGTGAACTGACACCTTGTCCGTACATTTATTTCTCCATCTCACACCATGTATTAGCCTTTATGCTATATTTTTTTTGCACATGATAGATACGTCTATGTTGTAGCCTTGTAGCCTTGTAGGTACATCTGTATTTGCAGATTTTCCATAAGCCATTTGATTACACATTCTTTGGCAAAGGCTGAGGTTGATGGATTTAACTTGCTGTTGTGTTCTTCGGTAACTGCCCTTGAGGGCATCAGAAACTCATGTACTAAAGTTTTTAACTCCTGGGATAGCACTTACCCACTACCACTTTTATGATAGTATTATTATCTCCCTTGCTACATGTTGTTGATTTCGGAAGAGACATAAAGCGTTCTGTACAAGTGATAGTAATTATTAAGTTTATGAACCATCTAAAGAGTGAGATTAGTAACAAGGACAAAGATCAACACTGTTGGATATAAGTAATCACTTCCACCGTGCTCTTGTTATTACTACCTGGTGGTCTGGTGGATGTAGGAGCTATGCTTTTGAACGAAAGGACAGCGGATGATGCAAACGCATGCCTATTTGGCATTATAGCATGGGTGCTGTCTGACGGGATGGCTTCCCAGGTGTAAGTATCACATTCTTGAAGGTGTAGTTGTCTTTGCTAGCGAAACTTTGCATGATTGCATCAAAGCCACTAATCTAAAAGCTTAATTCTTAGATGTCAAAATTGAACGTTTGCTCTTACCTCTGCAATTATATTAATATTTACATCTTTATGTGACAGTTGTCAAGGACATCTTCATGGTAGAGGATGTAGAGCATCATACATCTTCACTCTTCACATCATATGAATTTTACCATTGCTTTATACTCCCTCCGTTTCTAAATATAACCCCGTTTAGAGATTGCAATACAGACTACATACCGATGTATAAAGACGTATTTTAGAGTGTAGATCCACTCATTCCGTATGTAGTCCATATTGAAATCTCTAAAAAGGCTTATATTTAGGAACGGAGGGAGTAGATAGCATCAGACTTAGAGAGACTGGACAACGGTTAATCTAATCAATCCTGTCCCATGTAAAACAGGACGTTCTAACATTTGTAAGCAACTGAGTTCTTAAGAGGAACAGAGCTGGGTAGTTTACATTTTAGTTGATTGATAATCGAACGGGAATTTCCAATAGGGTGACGCCGGTTATCTCAAAGCTTTGCTGCATCTGATTTTGGGTGAGGTGAAGGGGAGAGAACTCCAAAGACAAACAAGCTGTCTTTCATGCAAACGACCACTTTGGCATAAGAACCAACTCAAGAGTCAAGATGGAGTGTTTGAGCCATTATTTTGACAATTTATAGATAACATTTTCTCTACCATTGAGCGGTGTGTTTTGCATTCATCCAAGATTATGTCGAGGGGTGTTAGAAATAACTATTGTTTATACTATTATATGTGCCCTTAGGCACCAGAAAGTTCTACACGGCATTAGCTAGCGACCAGATGTGGTACATTATGATTACAAATTGATTTTCTTCTCTCTCTTCACACAAGGCAACATACACACGCATGCATGCACATATGCACACGCACATAATGTTATATGATAGTGTAGAATGCCCTAGCTCCACGCCAATCATTAACAGGTTGGCCTTAATAAACAGCCTGCTGCCCTTATCAACACTATTAGTTTATTTTTCCTCTTGGGGGAAGTTCTTTAGTGTTCCCCAGATATGCATTTTGTATTTTGCACCCTAAGCCCTAGTTTGCAGCTCTAATCACTACTCTAGCTAGAGTATTATAAGACCATTAGCGTTCGCCATAATGCGTAATTAGGGTTTAGAATAATTGTTAACTTTTACTGCTTTGTATGAATCATAGCCCACAAGGGAGGTTTCACCTAACATCGACCTTTACCAAAAATATACTCACTTGCATCTCGCGTGCAGCTGGCTTTGCCATGGACTGCGCTTTGTTTATGGTTTACAGAAAGGTGTAACATACGCTTTCCTAAGCACAATTAGAGATCTTGTACCCTAGCACATGGGAACAAATGCTGAATTAACACAGAGGTGTACTCACAATGTGGAGATACTATGGGCCAACTTGCCCTGTAATCGAATCATCCATGTTCAACACAAATCATTCATCCTTGGTAATGATCCCATTAAGACTGCTTTTGTGCTCTTTGCTTCTCGATACATCTTTGTAGTAAGTGTTTGCACAAACTTTTGTAGCATGTAGTACAAACTATGATAGGCATGGTGGATTATTTGGTCGTTTTCTTTTTTTATTTTACTTTGAGGAAGCTTAGCATGTTCGAATCAAATCTCTTTATAGCAAGTGTTTGCACAAACTTTTATAGCATGTAGTACAAACTATGATATGCATGGTGGATTGTTTGCTGTTTTTCTTTTGTACTTTGAGGAAGCTTAGCATGTTCAATCAAAACTCTTTATATTTGTTCTGGATCATAGATAATTTCTCTTAATCAAAAACCTATATCATTTGCTGTGTGCTGTTCTGATGATGTTCAAATTTTAAAAGGCAAAGCTGTTCAGAACTCGCTAAGCAGAACAGTCAATACAGGGAGCAGATTCTGAGGGATGAACGAATCCGATGTCCAAGCTCTTACCCCATTCTAGCAGGGGGTGGTGTATTTTAGCTTTAGACTTACCCCCTAAAGAGACGATTGCCAGCTAATCTCACGCAGACATTATTCCATTTGTTTACTTACAGTTGTTTGGCTGCTATTTGTTGGAGCTTCTTTTGTTTGCAGGAATCAATCCTCTGCTCTCACTTACACCGGATGGATGGATGGCCTGCTGCCAACATGTAGGACCTAAACTCATGTATGTAGTCACTCTCATCACATCAGTACTGCTCATTTGCTCTAAATTATTTATATTGACAAAAAAACGCTGCTCTTATTTTCAACTCATCCTTGACAGCAAGCTCTTCCGCGTCGTCCGTCGATACGCTGCTCTCGCGTGCTATCCATCCGTGATGCGATGCAGGCGCATTCGCATTGGCGCGAGAGAGCACGGATGGATGGATGGATGGTACTACAACACACATGAATTTGTGTGGCAATGATTGGAGAAGGGAGACATAGATCTGCGGGAACCTTTCTGGCGAGCATAATTATGCAGAAGAAGATAATCTGGTGGGCGGTCGGGTCCAGTTCCATTCCTCAATGACTGCAGCGCACGACGGGGGTGGCATGGCACGGCGCGGGTAAATGCCTTGTGCCGAGCCCGGCCAGCGCTGCCGTGCACAGGACTGGCAAAGCGCGCGCGGACGGACACCGGGCCGTGGACGGCGAAGGCGACGCCTAGGGGCTACCCTAACAAAACCCAGCCCCCTCTACGGTACGAGGCTGACGGAGTCACGGTCTTCTTCTCCTTCTCGTTCTCAAAGATAAGATGAGGAGGGAAAAAGAAAAGCGGAGGCAGAGGCAGAGCTAAGCTGGGGACTGGTCTAGGAATCTATCTATCTATCGAGGCTTGTTATCTACGTAGCAGCAGCAGCAGCAGCAGCTCGTGGTCCATGTCCTGGGCAGTTTGAAGTCGTTTCCTTTCCAGTCTTCGGCCCGCCCTGCATTTCTCTCTCAAGATTCGCTACGTATACGTACGTACGCCCCTTTGCATTTTTTTTCCCTTCCCCTTCCCGCTTTGGGGCGAACAGTTTACTAATGGCTCCACTAATGGTAGGCAGATGAGGAGGGAAAAAGGCATGGAGATGGAGCGAGGGAGGGACGCTGCTGTGCTGAGTAGAAAGATAAAGAGGAAGCAGGAGGTAAGCTTAGCTGCAGGGGAATAACTTGCAGTTCACTTCTTGCATGCAGTGTTAATCAGCATAGTGGATGGTTTATGACACAGCTTCCTGATGCTTTTCTTAAGCCCGGATTTGAAAGCTTAAGGAGGAGGGGAGGGGGGGGGGGGGGGGGGGGGGGGGGGGGGGGGCAAAAGCGTGTTTGGAGTGAATAAAAGTATTGCATGGGTGGTAGGCTTTAACTAATCTAAAGCTAGATTCGAGCCTTCGCTAACCCCGAGGCTAACGAATTGTTTTTATCCTACTGCAGCCACAGAAAGATTGAGATTAGGAGAATCTCAACTCTGCGAGAAAAAGCATCTCCAGCAGCTGGGGCAGACCGCAACTCCTCTAATCAATCAACCAAACAAAGGTTTCATTTCAGGTCTGAATTTCTCAAGAAAAAGGAAAACAGCACAGCTCCTACTACTCCTATGAGTTTCCCATACGCACGAATGTCCAAATAAATCCCTGCTAATTCCTAAATGAAATGGTACGAAACGAAAGCGGCGTTGCTTTGCCGTGGGGGGCAAAATGGCGAGGCCTCGATCGCAGCCCCTCCTAATGTTGACCACCAATTTCGCTGGAAGAAAACTAATGATGGCGATCATGGAGGGCGTGTAAATAATTGCCCGTGTCGACCGATTAAAGAAGTGCAAACAGTCAAATAATGATGAGCGGGGTGGGTGCACAAGTTTTACAGCCAGGCAGGCACCTTGAGAAAGCGAGCATAAACTAATGCCTGCGAGGGTTGGCAATGTCAGGGATGCCTCTTTACGCCTGCTCCTCCGCTCCGCTCTGCTCTGCTATATGTGCGATGCGGTGCGGTGCCAAGCAAGTAAGTAACCAGGGAAGAGGGAGTTGTAACTAAAGGAAAGCAAAGGTAAACACCATGATTAAAGGGCTGTTAACAAAGGAAAGGTAAAGCGGGGACGATTAAGGTGCCCTAAACATTTTCCATCTTAAACAAAACATGGCGGTGGTGGCCAGTTTGTGACTAGGAGGAGAAGACTAAAGCTCTCTCCCCTCTCTCTCTCTCCTCTGTCTCTCTGGTTAACCATGCACAAAAACTAGTAGGGCCTCCAGTGGTAGTGGTCAAGAAGAACTGGTACTAGTAGGGTAGTCCTACAAATGCCACAACCCTTTGCCTGCACACTCCCTCTAGCTATGTAAGCATGGTCTATGCGTCTCCCTCTTTTCCTAGCTCATCTTCTTCCTACGCCCCTCGCCGGAACCCCTAGCGCCACAATCTGCAGCGGCCGCCTCTCCTTTTCTTGCCGTTTCTGTCCATAGGCTCGCTGCCATAAGACCTTTTGCCCGCCCCGCTTGGCTGGCGCTCACGTCGCATTGCCCATACGGCTCTCTCCGAGCAGAGCACTTCGTCTTCTCCCTCGGGTTCTTTCGGCCAGCGGAGGAGTCCATTTGCTCCCCCTTGTTGTTGGAGTAGGCAGCTAGCTAGCTAGGAGCCATGGACATGAACGAGAGCAGCGAGAAAGGCATGGAGGGCAATGGGTCCTCTGGCCCCGGCAGCGGCATCCCCGTGGAGTGGCAGAGCCAATTCAGCGGCGGTGGCGGCTTCTCAGCGCACCACCATCAGCATCCCCACATGATGGACTCCTTCGCGTCCGGCTTGTGGCCGGCAGCCTCGCAGAACGGCGCGGGCTTCCTGGCGCCGGTGCCCGGCTTCCTCCCGCCGCCTGGCCTCGGGGGCCATTTCCCCGTGGACTCGGGCTTCATCGAGCGCGCCGCGCGATCGTCATGCTTCGTAGGCCCCGGCGCCTGCGGCGGGATGATGGGCGCTGGGGCTTTCGGCGGGGCGGGCGATCAGCACATGGGCAGCGCTTTCGGGGAGGGGTACCTGGATCATCGGAGGAAGGACTGCGGCGACAAGGCCGAGCCGGAGCTCGCCGGGAGCGGCGGGGTGCCGAGCTCGGAGGCAGCCGGCGGAGACTGCTCGTCCAAAGGGTCGGACTCCAAGAAGAGGAGAAGGCCCAGCGAGGTATATACTGCCTGCTGTTCATCGTGTTTCCAGCTTCAGTTCAGTACTTGCGTCAGGTGTTTAGAAAACAAGTCTCGTGTTTCATTCAGGCCATGGGTGGAGGCGATCAGGTTCAGTCTTCCAACGTGGCCGCTGACTCCGCAAACGAGAGCGCCCAGAGCAAAGATAAAGGCGAGGAGAGCAGCCCGGCGACGGGGACGACGACCGGCGGCAAGTCGAAGGGGAAGGGGGCCAAGGAGGGCTCCGAGAAGGAAGACTACATCCATGTCCGAGCCCGTCGTGGGCAGGCAACCAACAGCCACAGCCTCGCTGAAAGGGTATACAGTTTTTGCCCATCACTTCCTCGTTTGATTAGCATGGGTGCAGTATGTATGCATTTGAGTACATGAGTGGTGTTGAAACCATGGATGTTTTTATCCTTTGTGCAGCTGAGAAGGGAGAAGATCAGTGAGAGGATGAAGCTTCTGCAGGACCTTGTTCCCGGCTGCAGCAAGGTATGCGTGTCTCTCTTTCTTTTTCTACAGAAAATAGTTGTGTGTTTCTGATCAGTCCATTTCGTAGCAAATGTAAAGATGTCCTGTGTCTTGAACTGAATTCAGGTCACCGGGAAGGCGGTGATGCTCGACGAGATCATCAACTATGTTCAGTCCCTTCAAAGACAAGTTGAGGTAACAACCAACAATTCTTCCAAGGTGTATGAGAATCTAGGCAACCTGAGCGTACTAGGAGTTTAGCTTTGAACGTAGTTGTCAGGTGTAACGGAAGAAGTACAACCACTGGATACAGATAACTGAATACCGTGTGTTCTAGTAACTAGAATGTCTTTGACACTCCTTTTGCAATTTGCAGTTTTTATCGATGAAGCTCGCGACAGTAAACCCGAGGCTTGACCTCAATATAGAAGGGCTTCTCTCAAAAGATGTAAGAGCACCCTCGCTTATACGAATGACCTTCGGTCCGTCAGTAGCCTTTCGTGGATTGTCTAACTAAACCAATAACACTCCCTTGTCAACAACAGCTTCTTCGCTTCCCTGGGGTGTCTTCATCGTCGATGGGATTCTCCCCAGAGATGATGCACCCGCAGCTGCAGCTGTCGCAGCCGGGGCTGATGCAGGGAGGTGCCGCCGCCATGGCTAACTCGGACGTGTTCAGAAGAATCATGCAAGCTCAACTAGGAGCAAAAGATGGATCCCATTCCCAGGTTAGCATCTCTTCAACAACTGATATATACCAGTATACTGTGTTTGGTTACTCCAACAACGATGAACAAGAGGCCTGGATAAACAATTTAATTTGCTCCCAAAACCTCAGTAGTCAACAGCTCCCAAAGATCGGCTACCTACGTGCTAGATAGACTATAATGTGAATGTGTGACTGAGACCTACGCCTGTAGGATAGCAGCTAGTAGCCTATTAGATTCACTCACCTGGCCAGTAGGAGTATGAAATGAAATGAATAGTTTGAACAAATACGCGCATGCATACATAGCTAACTTGTGCAGCTTCATGCATGCATAAACAACATGTGGATGAATTACTAACATGTTGCCTTCTTCTCCCATAATGTTCACATGCAGTTCTCCTTCACGATTTGATTTTTTTTTTACCAACATGTTGAACCAGTGATGGATTGCTGATGAGGTTTCCATGTATTTGGTTTTGTTGATGGATTGCGCAGATGGCCCACGCATTGAATGGCCCGTTCAGCGATCACGTTGCGCAGATGGCGTACCCGTCCATGGGCTCCTCGCACTCGCAGGACCTCAGCATCAGGCCGTCCCAGGACGCCTACCAAATGTGATGCCATTGCCAGCCAGCTCCTGAGAGCCACCCGGCCCGAGTTTGCTTGTCCAGCTAGCTGGCCTAGCCATCAATCATCTGACCACCAACGGGACGGGCAGCAGAGGCTGGCCACATGCACGAGCAATATGACCGCTGAAGCTGCTGCCGCCCGTGCGTGCGTGCAGTGCAGTGCACAGCTGGAGCCTTTAAGCCTGGCTGCGTGTAAATGGATCGATGGATGGATCGGTCGTGTTCTTGTTGTATTCGGGGCTGGAACTGGAAAAAGGGGTTGAGCCCCACGGGGAGAAATGAAATCCTGTGGCGTGGAATGGATGGGAATTGTGTTCTGTCTGCATTTATGCGTGGTGCACGAGGTAGCGGCAGCGGCAGCGGCTGATGAATTGCCGCTGCTGCTGCAGCTGCAGGAGGATAGTTCTTCTCATGGTGTAATGCAAGGGGTCTGTGCTGGGTAAAATTTGTTGTGTTGCTCCGTTTCGATGCTCATGGATGCAAGGATAAGAGCAACTCCAATGTGCCGACCCATTTCGTCCGCCCGCGTCCGTTTGGGTCGCCGCGGACGAAAACAGGCGCCCAACGCGCCGACCCAGTCCCAAATCGCGTCCGCGTCGACCCATTTCAGGCCCAAATTTGGGCCGGATTTGCGTCGGCGCGGACGCCAAGCGGACGCGCCGCGCGTCCCCTCGTGTCCGCCTCGGCCCCACTTGTCGGCCGGCCAACCGCCCCCAGGTCATATTAAATGCGACCAGCTACCTCCGGGACCCGCCTGGCAGTGGGTGGAAGGTGGGCGCGGGTCGTCTTTTTAATGGAAGCGTACGGCGGGGCCGGCCTCATCCGCTTCTGTCCACATCTGGCCACGCTTGCTCCCACGCCGGCGACCAGCCAAACCCTAGCCAGCCAGCGCGCCATGGGGTTTTTCAGCCGGAAGGGAGGGAAGGGCAGCGCCGCCGCCGCCGCCACGTCGCAGCTCGCCGCCGGAGCGAGACCGGCTGTACATCCCAGTCCACCAGGCGCGGTGGCACTGGCAGTACCGCCGGCTGTTGCAATATCCAGATGTCAACCTGTCACACGGTTGGCATCTGGATCCGCAGCGGATCCCCATTCCGGCGGTGCCGCGCACGCCACGAGCGCACGCCGAGGAGGTTCGCCGGCGGCGTGAGGCCCTCACGCCGGAGCAGCGCGCCATGCGTGCCTACGCGCCGGACTCCCCCAACTGGGAGCGCTGGTTCGCGCTAGAGCACGAGGAGGAGCGGCGCCGGGGCGTGCATGTTGACCACGCCGTCCCTCCGCCGCCACCCGAGGTGCTGCCGGAGGAGGAGGAGGCGGAGTAGACGTACCAGGCCGCCCTCGAGCTAGCCCTCCAGAACGCGCTGGAGGCTAGCCGTATCGAGGAGGACGCTCGCTGGGATGGCCTGGACCAGGCCCTTGCCCTCTTGGCTGCGGGGGACTCCGTCCACAGCCCGATCTTCGTCCCGTCGCCGCCGCCGCCTCCTCCGCAGCCGATGCCGCTGTCGCCCGTGGCCGAGCCAAAGGTCGAGGCGAAGCCGGAGCCCATGCCGACGCGGAAGCGCTCGCTGCCTCCTCCCACTTGGACGGAGGAGTCGTACACATGGACCGGCGTGGTCCGCGAGTGGGTCAGCGCGCCTCCGGTCTGGTACGCCTCGACGCCGGAGGAGGAGCTGGCCCACCTCGAGCGCTGGAAAACGCACTGGCTCGCCCAGGAGGCAGCCGACGGCCAGCGGCAGATCGAGTGGGAGCACGACGAGGAGGCGCTGCGCCTGGAGGCAGAGGAGGAGGCGCGTGCCCGGCTCGCCGCAATGCCGCCGCCGCAGCAGACGCCGGAGGAGGCTGCCCTGGCGGCCTACCAAGCGGCGTTCGGGTGGGCTGGGCCGCCTCCTGTCTTCATCGACCTCACCGGCGGCGATGGCGATGGCGACAGCAAGGGCAAGGGCAAGGTGGACGACTAGGGGGCAGCGGGCGCGTAGTTTTTTTATGTTTAATTATGTTTTAAGTGGACTTTTGGCCGGCAGTTGACCTTAATTAATGTTTTATTATGTTTATTTTATGACATGTGTTATTTTTTTTTCGGTGGCAAATTTGGATCGGCCTCCCGTTGGACGCACGCGCCGACCCATTTCGCAAAGCGGACACGGGCGTCCGCTTCGCCAACCCAAACGGACAAAAAGCGGACAAAAGCCGCGTCCGTTTGGGTCGGCCGGTTGGAGTTGCTCTAACTAGTCCCAGAACTTGGGGGATGGCGGTGTTCAAACATTGAACGGAGATCTTCACCTGTACGAAAGAATGGTAGCGAAACGATTGAACGTCTCCGTTGATTAGTTCAGTGCTCCTGTCCTGGCGAGTAAAAATGTTCACCATCGAGTTATCTCGTCCTCCCGTGCGTGGCGTGGCGTGGCGTGTTTTCATCGATCCACTCGCACGCACGGCCGTACGGCCCTGGTAGGTAGGTAGGTGACGCCGAAGCGGACAACGCTACGCGCACGGGCGCGCACAGGCCACGGCACAGTGCTGAAACACAAGCCGGTCCTTGGGGTGGTACGT
This sequence comes from Elymus sibiricus, assembly GCA_039707655.1. NCBI lineage: Eukaryota > Viridiplantae > Streptophyta > Magnoliopsida > Poales > Poaceae > Elymus > Elymus sibiricus. The sequence continues at coordinate 311,649,139 of CM077671.1, forward strand.
ACAGTACGTCCGTCCTGCTCTGCTCCGCCGGCGTCGTGTCGTCGCTAGGGGGGTTCCAGCCAGGACAACGAGGGGTTTGGCACCATCGCGACCAGATTCCTCCAACGAGAGGGGGCGCCGCCTGCGTGTACTGTGCGTCTGCGTGCGGCATGCCCACGTTGGAAACGCTGGCGCAAGGCCGTTCCGTGAACGCCTTTTCTTAGCCCGGCTGTTGATCGTGCAACGAAAAAAGAATAGGAGAGAGATCGATCCGTTCCCGGTTGGCGGTACGATCGGAGAACCCCCAGCGAAGGCGACGGCGAATGGGACAGTTTTCTCGCCGTGCATGCGCTCTGCTCCTCGCGCATTTCCACCGTCGTCTTGTGTTCTTTTTGGCCCTATAGACACGTAGGTTTTCTGGCCCGGTGTTGCTAAAAATCAGTCGATAGTATAATCCGTTGATCTTGCATCGAGATTTGTGCAAACAATTTTTTTTCAGTTTTTTTTTCTTCTTGCATGCTATATTACTTGACTGAGACTTCGTGAAGTCTTAGTCGACTGAGACCTAGACACACCCTTTCTGGCAGGCTGGTTGGCTGGCTGGCTGGCTGGCTGTCTAGGGTGCGTGCCGCCCGCGGCGATTCCTATCACAGGGTCACCTGCAGGGAGCCTCCTGCTGAGCCGGCCCAGTGACCCTCGCCTGCTGGCGTCACACTGATGTCACCAATGTTTTTTCGTTTTTTCCACATTTTTGTTTTTGTTTTTATTTATTTTTACTATTTTTTATGTTTTATTATATCTATATATGTTTCTGACAAATGTTCATCCTGCATTTAAAAGTGATAAACGTGTATAAACAATGTTAATCATATGTGAGAAAAATGTTTGCGACATTGAAAAAATGCCACGTGCTTCAAACAATGCACATTCTATTTAAAAACATTTATATACAATATATAAAAAATATTCAGCTAATTCAAAATATATATGTTCCATTTATAAAAATGTTCAAGAGTTTCAAAAATGTTTTTTTTTGACATTTAAAAAAATAAATATGAACGATGTAAAAGAAATTGCATGCTTAAGAAATGTTTCATACCATACAAAAAAGTGTACGCAGCATTTTACAGAAACAATTCATCGATTAAAAATATGTTTGTGACTTTAAAAAATTCTTATACGATGTAAAAAAAATGTTCTCGTAGGTTAAAATAACTTTTGTTTTTATTAAAATATACAACGTGTATTTAGAAAAAAAAATGATACTGTGTATTCAAAAAAAAGTTCAAAACATGTACATTATTTATTTGAAAGATGTCCAAAGTGTATCATAAAAATGTTTGGCATGTGCTCTAAAAATGTACTTCCTCCATTCCTAAATATAAGTCTTTTAGAAATTTCAATACGGACTACATACGGATTTACGTAGACATACTTTAAAGTGTAGATTCATTCATTTTGCTTCGTATGTAGTCTGTAGTGCAATCTCTAAAAGGACTTATATTTAGGAACAGAGGGAGTACATTGTGCATTGAGGAAAAACAAGATGTGAGTGTGGGAAATCAACAAAGAAACAAAAGGAAAAGCAGAAAAAAAACGAAGAAAACAAATAAAAACAAGATAGAAACAAAAGAAACCAAAGTATAACAAAAGAAAGAAAAAACAAATGAGAAAACAGAAAAGCCAAAATGAAATAAAGGAAAAACGGTGAAAAAATTTTAAAAAGTAGTAAACCGGACCTACAGCGACCTCTACGAGCCGGAACGAGCAATCCTACCTGCAGTGGCGGAGCCAGCTCAAGATTAGAGCCGGGGCAAGATCTAAGTGCTGCCAAATTAATTACGTTTTGCCCAAACAAATGTCTACTTCACCCAATTTTCTCTACTACAGCTTCATGGACTTGCACCATGGGAGCCCGGGCAACTGCCCCGGCTCGCCGGGTGCTGTCTCCGCCACTGCCTACGCGTGCAGCGAGCACGCGAGCTAAAATAGGCCAGCCTGCTACTGTCGTCCGTAGGCGATTGATATTAGGAATCAATACAGGGGACATATAGCGCTGGCGGGTTGCATACATGGTTTGCGGGGGTGGGCAGGTCGTAGTAGGCCGGGAGACAGGTTGTTTTCCTGCTAGGTTGTGGCCCTTTAGGGCGCTTGTGCGGTCGTTGGCATGCATAATGATCTACTCGACCATAGCAGTCGAAAAAAGATTTTGATCAAATGTATATTTGGGCTTACATGTGTTTAGGAATAAATTGTTAATGTTTGTAAGGGAGGCTGCTGAATGACGCGTTTTCTACCCCCCAATAGGTATGGGATTGAAAGACATCATGAAAAGAGCAATATTAGTTAAACGAGCATGCACTAGGGTCATTCTGTGAGCAATGTTATGTACTATTTAGATATGTAGAAATAGCATTGTATTTGCGAGGAAATTGATTAGTGATCCTATGACAGTTGTATAACTGATTTGTCATTGGATTGCCGATTGGTCCATTTTGCAGATAAAGGTGGAAGATCAAAGGGAGATGTCGCTGGAGGCAAAACTTTTCGAGTGAGTAGCAAATGAGGTGTATCACGCTTTGCAGGGGTTGCGGCCAGGAGTTCTGAGGATCGCTTGCTGATCTCCAACGGCGCTTCTCTCTTAGGGCGCCTCTTGCTGCTTCGAATGGATGATGTCTCTTCATGCTTTACTTTGCTTTATCTTCGATCATACTTGTTTAGTGTAATTCCCTGTGGTTTGGAGTATGGAATCCAGCCTGTGTTGGCTTGAGACTTGGAGTTGTTCATGCTTGGTCCTTTTGCTGCATATAGACCCTCGCATCTAGATGATTGAAATTAGGTTGGGTTTCTTTTTGGTCCCAGGAGTCTGTACTTTGTCACATGAACCATTTCGTTTCATGATATGTAATTGGAGAGGGTGACCTCTCCTTCGCTAAACAAAACTGCCAAAAAAACCTTAGTTATGGGGTACCTTGCAAAGGTTACCTCCGGAGTCACCATAAAAAAGGTTACCCTTAAATTAATCCGATAACAACAAGTGGCGTAACACATCTGCATTGGTTGTCACTATGAGAGAGTTTTGCTGGATTTTCCCACCGTGGGAGGATGGGGAGGGTGTTGTGCACGTTTTTTTTGTGAGATCTGATTTTTTTTAAATGAAATATCTTTTAAACCAAGCTTCCAAATTGTTTGCATAGTTGTGTTCCTCATGTCGAGACCTCCGAAACTAGATCCCATATTGACAGGCTTTGGTGAATCCTTTTCAAGATGTTACATGCTCCCATCGAGAACTAATTTGTGCCTCCATTGTAACGTACTTGTGCTTCATGCTGCAACAAAGTGGTACTCCCCCCATGGGCAATGTAGCCCATGTGCTGCAAGTTATGCTTTTCGAGTAGTGTAACTTGCGCTTCCACGGTAATATGCTTGTGCTTCACGCTACAACAAACTGTACTCCCACGTATTGCAAGTTGTGCTTATGTGACAGTACAACTTGTACTCCACGACACAACATGTACCTCCTGCACAATGTAACATGTACTCTGCCTGCAACTTGAGCTTCATGTGTGGTGCAACTTGTACTTCCTCGTGCACCCGAGGAGTGAAACATGTACCCCCTGTGGAGCACACCGTCTGCATCATGCTACAACTTCTATTCCCACCTTTTTATGGTACACGGGAAAGAAAAAAGTTAATAAAAACAAAAAGGGGGGGAAATACCATTTTGTTGGGGAACATGGTACAACATAAAAACAATACCGTCCGTACAAACACACCCATGAACACTATAAGGAAGCATGGATAGATCAATATCACCAACACAACGCAACAAAGGATTTGCAGATTCCCGCAACTAGATATTACCACTCACTCACGAGAATTTCCCCCATCGCGAATCAAACATACGACCCCTTTGCTATCCAAGCGTAACATATCAGTCATTCGGCAACACTTCGTCATCCAAGACAAAAGGGCTACCAGAGGACCAGAGACGGAGCAACCTTTCAATGTGAGAGAGTGAAAGAGAGATCACACAAAGGGGAGGGACGCATGTTGGACTTGTGTGTCATTGGGGGTTGCCCCTCCCCTTTATTTATACATGCTCATGGGGTGCGACTTGGAGGAGGGGCAGGCCCATTCTAAGGCCGACACACCAAGGGGAGGGGAATCCTCCCACGCCCCGCGCATCAAGAGCTAGTTTGGTTGGTGACTTGGCTTTATGTCTGGAGAAAAACTAGCGCTTGGCCTTGGCCTGAGTTGCCGTTCATTTTTGCCTGGCTAGGCTAGCCTGGGCTTGAAGTGTTTGGATTGATCCTAACCTATGTTGCCTCCTTTGCCTTTACAAAATATTGAATCAGTGGGCCATGCTGCTTTTGTCTCCCGGTTAGGACCCAGGCTGCTGCCCAGGCGTAGAAAAATGGACGCTTGGACCATGCTAAACCCGCTGCCTGGTGCTAAGCACTTTATTATATTATATTATTTTAATAGGCTTATGAAGTTGCTTGGGAGGGCCAGGCGAGGCCGTCATCCCCTTGGACCAGCCAAGGAAGAAGCCCATTTTGACTTTCTAGAACTTGTCAGGAAGTTACATGCCCTTCCAAAATATTTTTGGACCTTCCAGGTCCTTTCGGGACACTCCCAGAACATTTTTGAAAACATTCAAAACACTTCCGGTGCCTTTCTCTCATTCCCGTATGATCTCCAAGTACTCTATCAAACCACTAACATTAAGGTGTGAACTTGCAAGTTTGGTAATATGCAAATATGGCACGGAACACCTTTCAATCAATAATTAACAGCGAGATCTAGACACCCATGTAAATTCCCACACATACATAAAGATCTTTATTGAGCTTTTGTTCTTGTACACAATTACCTTTGCTTCACAATACACTATAAAAACCCGAGGCGGGACTTTAATGGGTATCTTTGTGAAACAACTCTTTGACCACAGTACCAGGTTATCTTCGTTATCGGGTTGTTCCTTTTTTTTGTCGTTTTCGTATTCCAGTAAGCCAGTGATCACTATCCCACTATGTATGGCCAGACGATGACAGATACCGTAATATCGAGTGGGCCTAAAGAGTATCTCTCCATCGCCGGAGAAGCAAATCCCAGTCTTGAACTATCGAGTCCTGTGACATACTTTTCTGATATACTCGAAAGTTACCGTTATGATCAACCATTTACTGACAACGTTTGGCAACCCTAAAGTAACCATTCAGTATGAAGGTCCACGATATTCTCATGGTCTAAGGACGTGAGTATACGTTGACACATAATATGAAAATATCAACAACAAGGTGACGATTGTATCTATTAGAATATCATAAGTTGGGTCTATCTCTGCCAACAATGTGTTCAAATTAATACCAATAAACAAGGCGTCATTGTACATCACCAACCATGCTCACAGACTGACGACTTCGACTTCGCTGCAACTTCACCAGAGAGCACCGCCCTGCCACAAAGGACAAGACCTCCACAATCATGTTCGACGATCTCATCGACACCAGAGAGAGAAGACATAGCCAATAGAAGGCGGACATTGTCGCTACGGTCTTGAGAATGCGGCCAACCTAATTCATTTAGCGTTGCATGCATGTCAAGTGTGCTCCAACTGCACAACACTACAACCAATGGTCGGCCCCAAACAAACTCGCCACCGAAGACACCACCCTCACCAGCTCCCATCAACTGCTTGACCGCAACCCAAGTGTTCCTGCAAAGAGGTCTAATCTCCAAAATGATGCTTCCATCAAAGAAACGACGTCACGGGTGTAGCCACCGCCAATTTGACAAGGCAGATCTAGGTTTTCACCCGAACACTAGAACTCGAGGACGGGAGATGGGCCGAATCTCCTCAGTGACACCTTCAACAAAGAAATACGATAACACCCACAGGTGCACCTTCATTTCGCGACCTCGGGTGTCACAGCCCAAGCCCCCGCACCGAAGCTTCCCCATATGCATCACGCTAGTTGGAGAAAATGACCAACAGGGAAACACCATGCCGTCAGCTTCCCTAGAGTTGGCCCGACGCAAAAGGAAGGTGCCAGCTGTTTTAGGGTTTCTCCCCCGCGCCGCCAAAGGGGAAGAATACAACAAATAGTCAACAACCAAATAAAATATCAAGAATACAACAGTTCTTCGCAACAGCTAATACTGAAACAGATTCAATTAAATGAATGTAGCATCGCCTACAAACAAGCAGGGCAGTTTTTTATTTAAATAAAAAACTTCAGGTAGCATATACCATGAAACTTAAGACAAAAAATTGTTCCCAACAGATGCTGAAACCGGTTCTACGAAATGAACCAAGCATCGCCTACATACATCTGCTGGACGGATTTTTATTGCATGATACTTGCATGATTCGGGTTGTTGCACGTCTTCAGACTTGAGAACATACAACGATCTACCAACCTACTATTATCCCATCAGGTCTCCTTGGATACCTGTCTCTTGGCAGGTGCTAGATTGTTCTCTGTTGCCGGAACACCTGCACTATTTTTTGGCGAGGCTTCAGCTACCACAGATGGAGAATCGTTCTTCGCAGAGGAATCTGCTGCTGAAGATGGAGAATCCCTCCTTTCATGGTTGTTCTTCTCTCGGAGAAAATTTACCGGGTTCGCATACGAACTTGTGCATGGCCACCTAAGAACGAAAAATGGAGATGATTACTATATTCAAATTTGATATATTTACACAAAAGCACACAGGAAACGCACCTGCTTGAATGGATTGTTTCGTCTTCAACAATAGTTTCTTCTTCAAAGAATTTTCCTATTAACAAAACAAAGATGAGGAACTGAACATTGACAAGGTCTAATAGCAAAAAGAAGGGCCAGCTTATAATTAATAATAACCAGGAAATGTGAACATAATTATCAGTCATTTACACAAGTTTGCAGACTAGCGATCACTACTGAGTTCTGAAAAAGGCAAACATGCAAATTGACCTAAAAGACCACCTCAGTAATGAGATGCCCCATTCAATAAAGTCACTTCTTTTATACAATTTTCCTCTGAGGATTCATTTAAGTAGGAGTCTGCTAGTGGACACTAGTAAAGTATATGGAAATTCAAAAAGGAAATGGCTACTTATCAGAAAATGTGAACATAAAGTACATAACTATTGTTAATAATTTTCAATAGTATGTTCCCATAGGTCCATAACCATAGATTTGTAGTGCTTCAACATGTTGGTCAAATCATTTGTTAAAGAGAAGGCCAATTTACAAAGCGCAATCAATAACCATACACCATGACTACTCAATGCTGAGTAAGTCAAATGGCCCCATATTAAGAAACAACGGATCATTGTCAATATAGATTGACAAACTAGGCATGAAGATCAAATATAGCATATATTTGTGCATAAATAATTACAATCAAAGTTCATACCATATATGCAAATGATCACGTGGGAGATATCATTCATTGGCAAAAAAACATAGCCGCAGACCCACGGTTCTTGTTGAAACTTCGGGTTACTGGTAGTAAGTTAGCTAATTTAACTATTAAAATGTGACCTTCAGTAGAGATATTGCAAAATCATGTAGCATTAGATTTTCAGTTATTGATATCTGGCTGACTTGTGAATGAAAATGCGCAAGTTATTTCCCTATTACCAGGCAGCTAAACAGCAAGACATGCTATACTTTTCCATTTACAACCAAGTAACTCACTCCAAATCAGATGGGCTTAAATCAACCCTAGCTCTACACACTTGGAAGTCGTACATTGGAAAATATATAAATAGAAACATCATCATATTTCGAGATAAACTATCAAGATAAGATGCCTGATGCAGAGGTTGTGTGCTTAATTGTATTGAGCTCTGTTTCCACGAGGCTTGAGTAAAATTTGCAATAGAATTGTGCCCTTAACTTAGTTGTGGAGCAGATAGCAACTAATATGTAGGATGCTTTTTGTCCTGACCCAACTGAAGAAAAACTTAAACAATACAACTACGAGGATTAATTCCTTTTGCTTATTTCATCCAGTTTTTTGAAAGCAACTTGATGCATTGTGAACAAATGACAACTGCTACAATATCAGAGGAAAGAACAACCTATCTGACATCAAAACAAGTTTGAGGAAGTACAGAATACTAGGTGATTATATACATCTATTACAGTGAATCTATTTAATGCATGAAGCTGAAGACTTCAGAAGTACCTCCGTCGGAAGCCTTATTAGAGAAGTATTTGGCCTTGATGCGGGCTGCAAGTTCAGCTTGGTATCTGTTTACCTTCTGTTCATGCTCCTCAATTTCTGGCTCACTGCACATGAGTATACAAAGAACTTACTATCATGTTTCATGATTTCTTACAGCAACAACAAGCAGAAGATGAAGTCTGTAACAAATGAGTAACTGTGCTCTGTCAAGGATGGGCTAAGATCTCGTAGATGTTGAAAATTCATGATCAATTTGGCCCTGAGGTGACGTGGAAGTATCAGTTTGTCTTTTTCGAAGCCCATGTTTATTTAGTTTGACTAAAACTTCTAATGGTGCTAGATTCCCGATACAAAAGGTTCAAATATTACGGCAAAGAAAATATTAGATGGAATAGAGGTGGCATGTTCAGGTTAATTACGATATAAAGAAAGAACATGACTGTCGGAAACATAAGAACCAAAGCCTCCTTCATTCTGTCATTGTTTTGCCTTATTATTCTAGCCCTATGTCTAGTAAAGCCATATGGCACTTCTTCTCGCAAAAGAAGTAGTATGGCACTTCCACTCGCAAAAAAAGAAGCGATATGCCATTTCAAATGATAGTAAAGCATAACATCCTGAGTGGCTCGAAACTAAGTCTGTGCAAAGCGTAACATCCTGAGTGGCTCGAAACTAAGTCCAGCACAGACCTATGGAATGGTATCTGTGAGCAAAAATGCAGGCTGTCCTTTTTCAGAACATAGACTAATAACTTGGTTCCAAAGTACTATATTTATGGGACTGCAGCCTTTGGTCTTGTGTTCAAAATAATGCGCGCTTACAATTCATTGTCAGGCAAACAATTCACGCGTTACTCTATTTTTTTTCTCTCGAGAAAAAAGCAAAGCCTGATGCATTGATAGAACGAATATTAATTACAAGCCTAAGAGTAGGCCGAAACAACCGGCCACTCAAGACAAAACTGCGTCAGACACTCGTTACAACCAACATCAATGTATTCTATCCTCATTCACCATGTTACTCCGACCTAGCCAAAATTTTAAAAATTAGCTTCTCCAGCATGGGTTTATGTACCTCTGAATTCTGAAGGATCAAAATTGAACAAAACATAAAGCGCATAGGCATGAAGTCTTAAATGGTGTCCTTCGTGTTCTCTAGAGAACTCCATATGCTGAAGTGGAAAAGCAAACTTGGAGGAAAACCATAAAACTGAATGGTGTGCTCATTCAGTTATGCACAGAGAGCATTGCCGCTTTCAGACATTCAAAGGCAAAATTGACTCACCCCACTGCATCAATCGCAGTTGCAGGTTCGGACTTGACGTTGAGCATGGTTCCTCAATGTCCAGCCGAACGCCGCCGAACCTCTTGGCAGGTTAGCCGCCACGCGAGCCCACAAGAAACTGAACGCGCTGGAGAAAAATAAATACTCGGATTACCGCGAACAGAACGCGAGCCAGTTAGGGTTCGTCACCAGCAAACCTACCGAATCGAGTCCGGATGGGTGCCAACTCCACGCCAGTCCAGTGCGACGGGGGAGAGGAAGCCGGCGACGGGGAGAAATTTCTCTGGGGTGGCGAGCTCCGGCGGAAGGGAGCGCTGTCGCGGAGGCGAAGTCGGGGGTGGGGAAGGCCGAAGGGGAGTGATGAAAAGTCAGGGAGTCAACTGGGAACTCGCTTGACCCTCTACGAATTTGGTGGGCCCTTCTGGCCAGACTGGAGGTCGCGTTTCTTTCTGTTTCCAACGGCGTACTCGTCAATGGTAATGTCAAAACATGAAACGACGTAAAAAAGAGAGGAAACGATGTAGTAAATGGTAAAGAGTAAAGTGACAGCGTAGGGCGCGCCCTGATGTGTGGTGGGGCCCTCGTGTGCCTCCCGATCTCCTTTCGAAGCTTTCAAGTCTTTTTTTGGTCCAGAAAAATTTATAAAAAAGTTTCGTTCCAATTGGACCTCGTTTGTTAATGTAAATCTGAAAAGTAAAAAACATGCAGAAACAACAACTGGCACTGGACACCGGGTCAATAGGTTAGTGCTAAAAAATATTCTAAATTGGTAAATAAAGATCCAAAAAGTATCCTAAAATAATAATATATTAGCATGGAACAATAAAAAAAATTATAGATACGTTGGAGACGTATCAGGCATCCCCTCTTTTGTCTCAATCCATCGGTATGTCACTTGGAGCTATATTTTTATTCATTACATGATATGAGTTTTGCTTAGAGCGTCATTTGCTTTAGTTTGCTTTTTGTTTTGGTTTTTCATAATCATTGTTTGTTGCACACACCCACTTGAGAGAGACACAATATCATCATAATTTATTAGAATATTTTATGTGCTTCACTTATATCTATTGAGCTTGCAGTTGCTCTAATACTTCACTTATATCTTTTAGAGCACGGTGATGTATAGATTCTATAGAAATAATTGCACTCTCGTTCTTCACTTATATTTGTTTGAGAGTTAATAAATAGCGACATTAATTTGCATGGGTCATAAGACTAATCCAAAAATAATAGGTATTCAATGAGTGCATAATCAAAATCATATGTAGCACATAAAAGAGAAATCATGATTAATGATATTAATGTGGTAATAAGAAAAAGCATGAGTGCATGATCATTGGATAATAAAGGTATCGTGAATTAGAGGTTGTTAACTTGTTGTTCATCCAAATATTGTTATAGCATGATGATGATGTGTGAGCATACTTATTCCTCGTTGAAATCCTAGTGCTGTTTAGGTCGGGGGCGCGCGATGGTTAACACCTACCAACCTCCTCCCTAGGGGCATGCCAGTAGTGTTTTGCTTCGAGAGAGCTAATAAAATCTTGCAATAAGTATGTGAGTTCTTCATGACTAACGTGAATCCATGGATATACGCACACTCACCTCCACATGTTTGCTAGCCTCTTCGGTACCGTGCATTGCCCATTCTCACCTTGAGGATCGGTGCAACTTTCGCAGATGCATCCAAACCCCGTGACATGATACGCTCTGTTGCACATAAGCCTCATTATATGTTTCTCAAAATAGCCACCATACCTATCTATCATGGCATTTCCATAGCCATTCCGAGATATATTGTCATGCAACTTCCATCGTCACATCATATGACTTGTACTTCCATTGTCATATTGCTTTGCATGATCATATAAGCTGGCATAGTATTTGTGGTAAAGCCACCATTCATCATTAATATCATACCTGTTACGCTTGATCATTGCACATCCTGGTACACTGCCAGAGGCATTCATATAGAGTCATACAGTTTCTCATGTTGAGTTGTAAGTAAATAAAAGTGTGATTATCATCATTATTAGGGCACTGTCTCAGTGAGGAAAGGATGATGGAGACAATGATTCCCCCACAAGTCGGGATGAGACTCCGGACGAAAAATAAAAGAAAAAGGAAAGGAAAGGAAAAAGGGGAGAAAAAAGAAAAAAATGAGAGAAAAGAAAGAATGGACAGTGCTACTACCTCTTATTCCACACTTGTGCCTCAAAGTGGCACCTTGATCTTCATATAGAGAGTCTCATGTTTATCACTTCCATATGCTAGTGGGAAATTTTCATTATAGAACTTGGCTTGTATATTCCAATGATGGGCTTCCTCAAATGCCCGAGGTCTTCATGAGAAAGCAAGTTGAATGCACACCCACTTAGCTTCCATTTAGTTTTCATACACTTATAGCTCTAGTGCATCAGTTGCATGGCAATCCCTACTCCTCGCATTGATATCCATTGATGGGCATCTCCATAGCCCGTTGATACGCCTAGTTGATGCGAGACTTTCTTCTCCACTTTCACCCCTTTGAAACCTACCACCATATTCTATTCCACCTTTATGTTGTATCCATGGTTCACGCTCATATATTGTGCAAGTAATAAAAAGCTGAAGCGCGTTAAAAAATACGATCGAATTACCTGACTTGACACCATGGTGCTTGACATTTGTATTTATGTGGTGAAGACGGAGCCATGCTATTCTTATATGATAAAATGAATAGGGGGTGAACATTCTTTTCGGATCGTATACTTTGAAACTTGATGATTATGTTTCTTATGTTTATAACATTACTATGTTGATGTTTATTAATTCATCGTTTCTCAATGAACAAACCTGCAATAGATTACATGTTGGGTAGCATGTCACATCAAAAATTCTTGTTTTTATCATTTACCTACTCGAGGATGAGCAGGAATTAAGCTTGGGGATGCTTGATACGTCTCCAACGTATCTATAATTTTTGATTGTTCCATGCTGATATATTATCATTCTAGGATCCTTTTTGGGTGTTTATTTACCAATTGATATTATTTTTGAGCACTAACCTATTGACCCAGTGCCCAGTGCCAGTTGCTGTTTTCTGCATGTTTTTCACTTTTCCGATTTATAGTACCAAACGAAGTCCAATTGCCACGAAACTTTTTGGTGATTTTTTCTGGACCAAAAGAAGACCTGGAAGATTCAGAAGGAAGTCGGGAGCCACACGAGGGCCCCACAAGCCAACAGGGCGCGGCCTGGGGGGCGCCATGATGGCTTGTGGGCCCCTCGTGGATCTCTCGACCCCGTTCTCTGGCCTATAAATTCTCATATATTCGGAAAACCCTAAAGTAGTCCCGAAACACTTTTTACGCTGCCGCAAGTCTCTGTTCCGTCGTGAGGCCATCTGGAGCTCCGTTCCGGCACCCTGCCGAAGGGGGGACCAATCACGGAGGGCCTCTTCATCAACCTTGCTGCCCTCATGATGATGTGTGAGTAGTTCACCACAGACCTACGGGTCCGTAGTTAGTACCTAGATGTCTATCTCTCTCTCTTGATCTTCAATACAATGATCATCGCATCTTCGCTTTGATCTATTCGATGTAATCTTTTTGTGCGGTGCGTTTGTTGGGATCCGATGAATTGCGGGTTTATGTTCAGATTATTCATGAAAAGTATTCGAGTCACCTCTGATTATTATAATTCTTATTTGCATGATCATTATAGCTTCGTAAATCTCTCTGATCTATTGAAATAGTTTGGCCAACTAGATTGATATTTATTCAGTGAGAGGGGTGCGTTGTAGTTGGTTTAATCTGGCGGTGCTCAATATCCCAGTGACAGAAAGGGACAAGACACGTCTTTGTATTGCTGCCACTAAGGATAAAACAATGGGGTTAGTTCATATTAATTCAATTATCTTTGTCTACATCATGTCATCGTTCTCCAAGCATTACTCTGTTTTACTTAATACTCTAGATGCATGTTGGATAGCAGTCGATGGGTGGAGTAATAGTAATAGGTGCAGGCAGGAGTTGGCCTATTTGCTTATGGACGTGATGCCTATATATACATGATCATTGCCGTGAATATCACATAACTACCCGCTTTTCTATCAATTGCCCAACATTAATTTGTTTACCCACCGTATGCTTACTATATGAGAGATGCCACTAGAGAACACTACGGCCCCCGGGTCTATCAACTTATAAATTTACAAATGCTTTCAATACCTTGCTGCCATTATCACTACAAGAAATATGCTAACTTGCGACCATCAATATTGGTCACCGAATGGTCATTGTTTTTCATTTACGACCTTTTTGTGACCAAAAACAGTTGGTCAAAAACTGACCGTCTTTAATGAAACTAAAGGACCTTCTTTGTGATATGGTCGTAGAAGGTTACGACCAAAATAAAAGGTCGTAGACTCTACGGCCAATTGTTTTGGTCTCTGGTTGTCTGTCCAGGCCACATCGGATCCAACGTGGCAAAATTGCGACCAATTGGATTAGTCATTGATAAGAATCAGCTCGGTCCAATTCGGTGTCTATATGGGCCGAGCCCATTAATTCAGCCTTTTTAATATATATTTTTCCTGTTAATTTTTGCTAGCTACATGGGCCTAGCCCAACAATTCGGCCCTTTTATTTTTGGGATGTAGCCTTTGTTTTCCTTTTTTTAATGCACCCCAATTGTCAGGTTTGTAGGTCCCTGTTGTCAAGGTAATGTTCTTCAGATTTCAATAAATATGCCAATCACTAAACAACCAATATTTAAATTGAAATAAACAGAAAACAGACGCAATACTTCAAATAACAGCAAGAAGCAAACTGCTACATCATATAACACACATACAAATGTGATCAGCATCAAGTTTACAATCAAATAACAAACTCTACAAGTGTACAGTCTATCACATGAGCCAAGTTCTGCTACATCATATTACACACATACAAATAGCATCAGCATAAAGGGCTTCATTACTCCTAGAACTAGCTCCAATGAGCTAGAACTATGCTTTCTTCCGACTTCTTTGTCTGATGCTCGCGAAGAAACATGAAAGGCCGGCATCTGCACGTTATAGAACAAAATGGTTAGGAACAAAATAAAAGTAAATCTAACAACATATTTAACAGTAAATAACAGAATAATGCAATAAATTGGTACAGAGAAAGGTACAGAGCACATGCCAGGCCAACAATAAATTGGTACTAAATCCAGAAATAACCATCTGAAATGAAGTTAACGAGACATGTTAGAATCAACTTGACAGTTGACAGTAATGTTTGCATTGGACACATCCAGAACTAAAATTATACATAAATGCCTAAATTTCAATGCCCAATGCCTCAGTTCAGTAAACAGTAAGCATGGTACATAGTAAAGATTTGACACAACCAGAACTGAAATCATTCACTCTATCAAGCATATCTACAATGATGCAGCACACAAGAAAAGAGAGATGCACAACGGAGCAGCATCGTATATCACACAACATGGACACTCTTTGAACAAGCATAGTGTTTCGGTCTAAAACCACCAAGTCAATTTTAGACTTGACGCATGTCAAATAACTAAACATACATACATGTGTATATAGAAGCGAAGCAAATAATACATATATCCTCTTTCTTCCTCTACGACACTAACTAACCTATCTTATTGTTCAGCTAGAGGATCTGCACTTGGTAACTCAATGAAGCTTATGGATAAAATGGCACTTCAGACAATAACAGATGCAGATGAAACCAACTGAGGTTGCAGTATAGACCCAAACGAATTTGGCACAGGGAGGACAAGCTAGCAGATTGATTACCTATGTAGAGTAGACACTACTGGAATCAGCAACTTTGCCGTCTGCCATGGCTGACGGCAAAGGCATGCATTGCGGACGGCAAAGGTCTTTGCCGTCAGCCAGTAGACGGCACCACATCCGGCTGAACAAGCTCCGGTAAAGGCCACTTTGCCGTCTGCTGGCCGACGGCAAAGAGGCAAAGGTCTTTGCCGTCTGCCAGCAGACGGCAAAGGCCATGGACGGCACACGTGGCAGCTTAGGTCCGTTAAGGGGTTAACGGCGTGCTCTGCCGTCTGCTGGCAGACGGCAAAGATGCAAAGGTCTTTGCCGTCTGCCAGCAGACGGCAAAGCTTCCAAATAGGCCAGCCCAGTGCACCCCAGATTGCACAGGTAGCTGCCACGTGGCAGATTTGCCGTCTGCTGGCAAAGAGCTTCTTTGCCGTCAGCTAGTTCTTTGCCGTCTGTTTTCTGGAAACGGATGGCAAAGAGCTTCTTTGCCGTCCGCCAGCTGACGGTAAAGAACTGGCAGACGGCAAATTTGCTGATTCCAGTAGTGAGACCCTCTCGTGGGACTCGTCCAGATTGATGTTGGTGGCCTGATGACCCACAAGTATAGGGGATCAATCGTAGTCCTTTCGATAAGTAAGAGTGTTGAACCCAACGAGGAGCAGAAGGAAATGACAAGCGGTTTTCAGCAAGGTAATCTCTGCAAGCACTGAAATTGTAGGTAACAGATAGTTTGATAGCAAGATAATTGGTAGCAAGCAAGTAACGGTAACGGTAAACAAGGTGTAGCAAGGTAGACCAATCCTTTTGAGGCAAAGGACGGGCCAGAACAATCACTAGTATAGGCAAATTGTTCTTGAGGGTACACGGGAATTTCGTCTAGTCACTTTTGTCATGTTGGTTTGATTCGTGTTCGCTACTTTGATAATTTGATATGTGGGTGGACCGGTGCTTGGGTGCTGTTCTTACTTGAACAACCTCCCACTTATGATTAACCCTCTCGCAAGCATCCGCAACTACGAGAAAAGTATTAAGATAAAATCTAACCATAGCATTAAACGTTTGGATCCAAATCAGCCCCTTACGAAGTAGCGCATAAACTAGGGTTTAAGCTTCTGTCACTCTAGCAACCCATCATCTAATAACTACTCCACAATGCATCCCCTTAGGCCCATGAATGGTGAAGTGTCATGTAGTCGACGTTCACATGACACCACTAAGGGAATCACAACATACATATCATCAAAATATCGAACACATGTCAAATTCACATGATTACTCGCAACATGACTTCTCCCGTGACCTCAAGAACAAAGGTAACTACTCACAAATAATAATCATGCTCAAGATCAGAGGGGTATTGAATAGCATAATGGATCTGAACATATAATCTTCCACCAAATAAACCATATAGTATTCAACTACGCAAGGTAATCAACACTACTAGTCACCCACAGGTACCAATTTGAGGTTCCGGTACAAAGATTGAACACAAGAGATGAACTAGGGTTTGAGAGGAGATGGTGTTGTTGAAGATGTTGATGAAGATTGTCCTCCCAAAGATGATAGGGGTGTTGGTGATGACGATAGCTTTGATTTCCCCCTCCGGGAGGGAAGTTCCACCGGCGGAATCGCTCCGTCGGAGGGCAAAAGTGCTCCTGCCCAAGTTCCACCTCGAGGCGGCGGTGCTTCGTCCCGAAAGTCCTCCTCTGATTTTTTTCTAGGTCAAGAGTGACCATATACCAGAAGATGGGCACCGGAGGTGGGCCGAGGTGGCCACAACCCATCAGGGCGCGCCCAGGGGGGCCTGGCACGCCCTGGTGGGTTGTGCCCACCTGGCAGGCCCCCTCCGGTAGTTTTCTGCTCCGGTATTTTTTATTAAATGCAAAAATAATCTCCATAAAATTTCAGCTTCATTGGAGTTGTGCAGAATAGGTATCTCTGACGTGCTTTTCTTGGGTCCAGAATTCCAGCTGCCGGTATTCTCCCTCTTTGTGTAAACCTTGCATATTATGAGAGAAAAGGCATTAGAATCACTCCCCAAAGCATTATTATTCAACAAAACAAAGTAAATAACAGTAGGAAATCATGATGCAAAATGGATGTATCATGGCCTGGTCGAATCCCCTCAATGTCCCCTGGAAGAAGAAACGAGACAGAGTCAAAGACAAGGGAATTTGGATTGTGACTGAAAGTTTGCGAGCTAAGACGCGAGATACTCACGGTCGAGAAGGGACTCGAGTGTAAGTCGGGCTGACGGACGGCAAGCAGGTGGCAACCTCCTACTCCTCCTGATGATTGGAACTTGCCAACGGTTTCCCTGTGGTTCCTCAGGGAACTTGCTACTAGCTCACCGCTGCCACGACATCCGCAGCCTTCCCCTTGCATGTCACCATATCCCCCGCAACAAGAACACATCCGGTGAACTAGGAGGGTGGAGAGAGAGGCTCTCACCTAGCCTGCCGCCAGCTCCGCACTATCGAAGAAGGCATAGTCGAGGGCTGCAAGCAGTGGGAGCTGACGTGGCTTGAGACTACGTCGTTATTTCCCCAAAGAGGAAGGGATGATGCAGCACAGCGACGGTAAGTATTTCCCTAAGTTATGAAACCAAGGTATCGAACCAGTAGGAGGATCACCAACACTACGTAAACAGCACCTGCACACAAAGAACAAATACTTGCAACCCGACTCGAAAGAGAGGTTGTCAATCTCTCTACGGTAAAAAGATAGGTTAGGATATGATAGATTGGATAGATAGATCTCTCAAGAACACAGAATAGAAAAGGCAAATAAAAAGTGCAGCAAGGTATTTTTGGGTTTTTGGAATAATAGATCTGAAAACAAAAGTGGCAAAAAGATAGATCGGAAAGCAATATGTTGGGAAAGTAGACCCGGGGGCCGTAGGTTTCACTAGTGGCTTCTCTCATGAGTATAGCACACGGTGGGTGAACAAATTACTATTGGGCAATTGATAGAAGATCAAATAATCATGACGATATCCAAGGCGATGATCATTATATAGGCATCACGTCCAAGATTAGTAGACCGAAACGATTCTGCATCTACTACTATTACTCCACACATCGACCGCTATCCAGCATGCATCTAGTGTATTAAGTTGATGGAAAAACGGAGTAATGCAATAAGAACGATGACATGATGTAGACAAGATCTATTCATATAGGAATAGACCCCATCTTGTTATCCTTAATAGCAACGATACATGCGTGCCTCGCTGCCCCTTCTGTCACTGGGAGAGGACACCGCAAGATCGAACCCACCACAAAGCACCTCTTCCCATGGCAAGAAAAATCGATCTAGTTGGTCTAACTAAACCAAAGATTCGAAGAAGAAACATGAGGCTATAAGTAATCATGCATATAAGAGATCAAAGAAGACTCAAATAATATTCATGGATAGAAACTGATCATGAACTCAAAATTCATCGGATCCCAACAAACACACCGCAAAAAGTTTACATCAAATAGATCTCCAAGAGACCATTGTATTGAGAATCAAAAAGAGAGAGAGGAAGCCATATAGCTACTGCCTACGAACCCGTAGGTCTATGGTGGACTACTCACGCATCATCGGAGAGGCACCAATGAGGATGATGAACCCCTCTGTGATGGTGTTAGATTGGATCTCGCGGTTCTGGAACTTGCGGCGGCTGGATGTGTTTTTCGTCGACTGCCTTAGGGTTTCTGGAATATTTGAGAATTTATAGGCATCAAAGGCGGTGGAGAGGCGTCTCGAGGAGGGCACAACCCATCAGGACGCGCCCGGGGCCTCTGGCACGCCCTGGTGGGTTGTGGTCTCCTTGGCCCTCCTCTCTGGTACTTCTTTGGCCCATTGGATGTCTTCTGGCCCAAAAAAATCTTCAAAAAGTTTCATCGCGATTGGACTCCGTTTTGTACGGCACACGTGGCAGCTTAGGTCCGTTAAGGGGTTAACGGCGTGCTTTGCCGTCAACTGGCAGACGGCAAAGATGCAAAGGTCTTTGCCATCTGCCAGCAGACGGCAAAGCTTCCAAATAGGCCAGCCCAGTGCACCCTAGATTGCACAGGTAGCTGCCACGTGGCAGATTTGCCGTCTGCTGGCACAGAGCTTCTTTGCCGTTAGCTAGCTCTTTGCCGTCTGTTTTCTGGAAACGGATGGCAAAGAGCTTCTTTGCCGTCCGCCAGCTGACGACAAAGAACTGGCAGACGGCAAATTTGCTGATTCCAGTAGTGAGACCCTCTCGTGGGACTCGTCCAGATTGATGTTGGTGGCCTGATGACCCACAAGTATAGGGGATCAATCGTAGTCCTTTCGATAAGTAAGAGTGTCGAACCCAACGAGGAGCAGAAGGAAATGACAAGCGGTTTTCAGCAAGGTAATCTCTGCAAGCACTGAAATTGTAGGTAACAGATAGTTTGATAGCAAGATAATTGGTAGCAAGCAAGTAACGGTAACGGTAAACAAGGAGTAGCAAGGTAGACCAATCCTTTTGAGGCAAAGGACGGGCCAGAACAATCACTAGTATAGGCAAATTGTTCTTGAGGGTACACGGGACTTTCGTCTAGTCACTTTTGTCATGTTGGTTTGATTCGTGTTCGCTACTTTGATAATTTGATATGTGGGTGGACCGGTGCTTGGGTGCTGTTCTTACTTGAACAACCTCCCACTTATGATTAACCCCCTCGCAAGCATCCGCAACTACGAGAAAAGTATTAAGATAAAATCTAACCATAGCATTAAACGTTTGGATCCAAATCAGCCCCTTACGAAGTAGCGCATAAACTAGGGTTTAAGCTTCTGTCACTCTAGCAACCCATCATCTAATAACTACTCCACAATGCATCCCCTTAGGCCCATGAATGGTGAAGTGTCATGTAGTCGACGTTCACATGACACCACTAAGGGAATCACAACATACATATCATCAAAATATCGAACACATGTCAAATTCACATGATTACTCGCAACATGACTTCTCCCGTGACCTCAAGAACAAAGGTAACTACTCACAAATAATAATCATGCTCAAGATCAGAGGGGTATTGAATAGCATAATGGATCTGAACATATAATCTTCCACCAAATAAACCATATAGTATTCAACTACGCAAGGTAATCAACACTACTAGTCACCCACAAGTACGAATTTGAGGTTCCGGTACAAAGATTGAACACAAGAGATGAACTAGGGTTTGAGAGGAGATGGTGTTGTTGAAGATGTTGATGAAGATTGGCCTCCCAAAGATGATAGGGGTGTTGGTGATGACGATAGCATTGATTTCCCTCTCCGGGAGGGAAGTTCCACCGGTGGAATCGCTCCGCCGGAGGGCAAAAGTGCTCCTGCCCAAGTTCCACCTCGAGGCGGCGGTGCTTCGTCCCGAAAGTCCTCCTCTGATTTTTTCTAGGTCAAGAGTGACCATATACCAGAAGATGGGCACCGGAGGTGGGCCGAGGTGGCCACAACCCATCAGGGCGCGCCCAGGGGTGCCTGTCACGCCCTGGTGGGTTGTGCCCACCTGGCAGGCCCCCTCCGGTAGTTTTCTGCTCCAGTATTTTTTATTAAATGCAAAAATAATCTCCATAAAATTTCAGCTTCATTGGAGTTGTGCAGAATAGGTATCTCTGACGTGCTTTTCTTGGGTCCAGAGTTCCAGCTGCCGGTATTCTCCCTCTTTGTGTAAACCTTGCATATTATGAGAGAAAAGGCATTAGAATCACTCCCCAAAGCATTATTATTCAATAAAACAAAGTAAATAACAGTAGGAAATCATGATGCAAAATGGACGTATCATGGCCTGGTCGAATCCCCTCGATTTCCCATGGAAGAAGAAACGAGACAGAGTCAAAGACAAGGGAATTTGGATTGTGACTGAAAGTTTGCGAGCTAAGACGCGAGATACTCACGGTCGAGAAGGGACTCGAGTGTAAGTCGGGCTGACGGACGACAAGCAGGTGGCAACCTCCTACTCCTCCTGATGATTGGAACTTGCCAACGGTTTCCCTGTGGTTCCTCAGGGAACTTGCTACTAGCTCACCGCTGCCACGACATCCGCAGCCTTCCCCTTGCATGTCACCATATCCCCCGCAACAAGAACACATCCGGTGAACTAGGAGGGTGGAGAGAGAGGCTCTCACCTAGCCTGCCGCCAGCTCCGCACTATCGAAGAAGGCATAGTCGAGGGCTGCAAGCAGTGCGAGCTGACGTGGCTTGAGACTACGTCGTTATTTCCCCAAAGAGGAAGGGATGATGCAGCACATCGACGGTAAGTATTTCCCTAAGTTATGAAACCAAGGTATCGAACCAGTAGGAGGATTACCAACACTACGTAAACAGCACCTGCACACAAAGAACAAATACTTGCAACCCGACTCGAAAGAGAGGTTGTCAATCTCTCTACGGTAAAAAGATAGGTTAGGATATGATAGATTGGATAGATAGATCTCTCAAGAACACAGAATAGAAAAGGCAAATAAAAAGTGCAGCAAGGTATTTTTGGGTTTTTGGAATAATAGATCTGAAAACAAAAGTGGCAAAAAGATAGATCGGAAAGCAATATGTTGGGAAAGTAGACCCGGGGGCCGTAGGTTTCACTAGTGGCTTCTCTCATGAGTATAGCACACGGTGGGTGAACAAATTACTATTGGGCAATTGATAGAAGATCAAATAATCATGACGATATCCAAGGCGATGATCATTATATAGGCATCACGTCCAAGATTAGTAGACCGAAACGATTCTGCATCTACTACTATTACTCCACACATCGACCGCTATCCAGCATGCATCTAGTGTATTAAGTTGATGGAAAAACGGAGTAATGCAATAAGAACGATGACATGATGTAGACAAGATCTATTCATATAGGAATAGACCCCATCTTGTTATCCTTAATAGCAACGATACATGCGTGCCTCGCTGCCCCTTCTGTCACTGGGAGAGGACACCGCAAGATCGAACCCACCACAAAGCACCTCTTCCCATGGCAAGAAAAATCGATCTAGTTGGTCTAACTAAACCAAAGATTCGAAGAAGAAACATGAGGCTATAAGTAATCATGCATATAAGAGATCAAAGAAGACTCAAATAATATTCATGGATAGAAACTGATCATGAACTCAAAATTCATCGGATCCCAACAAACACACCGCAAAAAGTTTACATCAAATAGATCTCCAAGAGACCATTGTATTGAGAATCAAAAAGAGAGAGAGGAAGCCATCTAGCTACTGCCTATGAACCCGTAGGTCTATGGTGGACTACTCACGCATCATCGGAGAGGCACCAATGAGGATGATGAACCCCTCTGTGATGGTGTTAGATTGGATCTCGCGGTTCTGGAACTTGCGGCGGCTGGATGTGTTTTTCGTCGACTGCCTTAGGGTTTCTGGAATATTTGAGAATTTATAGGCATCGGAGGCAGTGGAGAGGCGTCTCGAGGAGGGCACAACCCATCAAGGCGCGCCCGGGGCCTCTGGCACGCCCTGGTGGGTTGTGGTCTCCTCGGCCCTCCTCTCTGGTACTTCTTTGGCCCATTGGATGTCTTCTGGCCCAAAAAAATCTTCAAAAAGTTTCATCACGATTGGACTCCGTTTTGTACTGATATTCTGCGAAGTAAAAAACAAGCAAAAACAGCAACTTGCACTTTGGCACTATGTCAATAGGTTAGTCCCAAAAAATGATATAAAGTTGCTATAAGATGATGGTAAAACATCCAAGAATGATAATATAACAGCATGGAACAAGCAAAAATTATAGATACGTTGGAGACGTATCAGCATCCCTAAGCATAATTCCTACTCGTCCTCGAGTAGGTAAATGATAAAAACAGAATTTTTGATGTGGAATGCTGCCTAACATGTTCATCACATATTCTTTTCTTTTGTAGCATGGACATTTGGACTTTTAGATGGTTCAAAGCAATAGTCTAGTTTTGACATAATGACTTTAATACTCAAGCATGCCAACAAGTAACCATGTCTTTCAAAATATCAACACTAAAGAAAGTTATCCCTAACCCATCATGCTCAATCATTGATCCATTCATGAAACACACTCAAATATTAACTACACCCAATGCTCAAGTATGATCATAGTGCCCCCCTAGTTGGTGCTTTATAAGAGAAGATGGAGACTCAACTAAAAACAAAAATTGCATAAAGTAAATAGATAGGCCCTTCGCAGAGGGAAGTAGGGATTTGTAGAGGTGCCAGAGCTCAAAGTTTAAATTGAGAGAGAAAAAATATTTTGAGTGGCATGCCTTTCCTGTCAACGAAAACGACAAAGTAGTTCACAATACTTTCCATGCTAGATATATCATAGGCGGTTCCCAAACATAAAGTAAAGTTTATTCCTTTTTCCACCATTCTTTCACAATCCATGGCTGGTCGTATCCACGGTTGCCTTCCATACCAACACTTCCCAAAGAATTTATTGTTTGACAACATAATGTAATTTTTTTCATTTCAGAACTGGGCATCCCTATTACCGTCGTACTCTCGTGCAATGACAAGTGAATAAACACTCATCTTGAGAATAACACATCTAGCATGGAAAAATATTGGATACCCCCTACCGTTTCATGAGCGGTACGAGCACACAAAAAGGAAATTCATTTTGAAAAGTAGAGATGGCACATACAAATTTGCTTAGAACGGCATGGAAATACCGCATATAGGTAGGTATGGTGGACTCAGAAGGCAAAACTGGGTTTAAGGATTTTGGATGCACAAGTAGTATTTCTACTTAGTACAAGTGGAGGCTAGCAAATAGATTGAGAAGCAACCAACCAAGAAACGAAAATTCACATAAGCGAGCATTGAGCATAACTAACACCGAATAATGCACCATAAGTAGGATGTAATTTCATTGCATAACTATTGACTTTCGTACTTGCATAGGGAATCACAAACCTTAATGCCAATATTCTTACTAAAGCATAATTACTCACTAACATGACTCACATATTACTATCATCATGTCTCAAAACTATTACAAGGAATCAAGTTTAATTTTTCCAATGATCTTCATGAAAGTTTTTATTATATTCTCCTTGAATATCTATCACTTTGGGACTAGTTTCATATATTTCCATTGCTTTTGACAAGCTCAAACAAATTTAAGTGAAGAACATGAGCATAGAGATTTTATTCAAAATAATATAAGTTAAGCATGAGAGGATTTATTCAAAAATTTACTAACTCTCAAATTAATATAAGTGAAGCATGAGAGCATTTCTACAATAGTTTCCAAAGCACACCATGCTCAAAAAGATATAAGTGAAGCACTAGAGCAATTTCATAGCTCAAAAAGTTTAAGTGAAGCATATAGAGCAATTCTAACAAATCATAGCATAATTTTGGCTCTCTAAAATAGGTGTCTCCGGCAAGGATACAAGTGACAAACTAAAAAGCAAAGCAAGCAAAGACTCAAATGATACAAGACGCTCCAAGCAAAACTCATGATATGTGACGAATAACAATATAGCTCCAATTAAAATACCGATGGTCGTTAGAAGAAAGAGGGGATACCACTCGGGGCATCCCCAAGCTTAGTTGCTTGTTTCTATTTGGATATATCTTGGGGGTGATGTAGCATCCCCAAGCTTAGGCTCTTTTCACTTCTTATTCCTTCATCCATCGTGATCTCATCCAAAACTTGAAAACTTCAATCACACAAAAATCAACAAAATCTTCGTGAGATCCGTTAGTATAATAAAGCAAATCACCACTTTAAGTACTGTTGCAAACCCATTCAAATTTTATTATTGCATTATACCTACTGTATTTTAACTTTACCATGGCTCATACCCTTCAATACAACCCATATATTCATCAAAACAAGCACACAATGCAACGAAAACAGAATCCGTCTTAAACAGAACAGTCTGGAGTAATCTGTACTCTAACCATACTTCTGAAACTCTAAAAATTCTTAAAAATTAGGACAACGTAAGTAATTTGTATAGTAATACTATGTTAAAATTTCAGCTCAATATCATTCTCCAGTAGAAAATGAAAATTCACACACTGGAGGCAAAGTTTCTGTTTCAGATTCAGCATTGTTTCTACTCATCTTATGAATCATCCTAAAGGCTTTACTTGGCACAAACACTAAATAAAACATAAAAACACAATAATAACAGAGGAATAATTGTGTCAACACTCAAAAACAGAAATAAAAAGATTAAAATAAATTTATTCATTGGGTTGCTTCCCAACAAGCGCTATCGTTTTACGCCCCTAGCTAGGCATAACGCATAGATTCAAGTATTGTCATCTTTGGTTTTTGCTCCATAGGATGATCTCATTATTGATTCATATGGAGGCTTAATTCTTGTTCTGGGGAAGTGTTACATACCCTTTCTTAGTGGAAATTGAAATCTAATATTGCCTTCTTTCGTATCAATCACGGCACCTATAGTGCATAAGAACGGTCTACCAAGTATAATGGGACAAGACGGATTGGAATCAATATCAAGAACAATAAAATCTATGGGCACATAGTTACTATTTGCAAGAATAAGAACAACATTAATTCTTCCCAAGGGCTTTTTAATAGTAGAATCCGGCAAGTGCAAATTAAGAGAACATTCTTCAATATTGGTAAGACCAAGCACATCACATGGAGATTTCGGAATTGTGGAAACACTAGCACCCAAATCACATAAAGCAAAGCACTCATAATTTTTAATCTTGACCTTAATGGCAGGTTCCCACTCATCATGTAATTTTCTAGGAATAGAAATCTCCAACTCCAACTTTTCTTCAAAATATTTCATCATGGCATCAACGATATGTTTAGTAAAAGCTTTATTTTGTTCATAAGCATGGGGTGAATTCAACATATATTGCAGCGAATAAATACATTCAATCAAAGAGCAACTATCATAATTAAAGTCTTTGCAATCCAAAATAGTGAGCACATTACTAGTTAAAGTTTTGACCTCTTCAAACCCACTTTCATCAATTTTTTCAGCAAGATTTTCACCCTCCAAATTATTGGGACGCCTTCTAGCTAAAGTTGACTCTATTTCAATCCCTTTATCATAAATTTTAATATTACTAAACAAGGAATCAATAGAAGAAACGCCAATCACTTTAAGAACTTCATCATTTTTCTGAAAGCAATCACTAGAAAACGCTTTTTCTAAAAATTCTCTTTTAGCTCTAAGCATAGCGGTTCTTTTCTTACTTTCATCCATAGAGACATATAAAGCTTTAATTGATTCATAAATCTTAGGTGAAAAAGCTTTCAACTTGAGATTTTCTACATCATGAGAAATTCTATCAATGCTTCTAGACATATCATCAATCTTATTCAACTTTTCTTCTATCATAGTATTGAAAACCTTTTGCGCATTGATAAATTCTTTAATATTACTCTCAAGATAAGAGGGGTTCCTGTTATTATTGTAAGAATAATTACCTTAGGAATTACCATAATTATTAGAGGAATTTCCAGGAAAAGGCCTAGGATTAAAATTACCTCTATAAGCATTGTTATTGAAATTGTTTCGCGAGACGAAATTCACATCTTCGGAGTCACTATTTTGCTCAATCAAAGTAGACAAAGGCACATCATTAAGATGAATAGGAGCATTTTCACTAGCAACCAACTTCATTAAAGCATCAACTTTGTCACTCAAAGTACTAATTTCTTCAACCGAATTAACCTTTTTACTAGTAGGTGCTCTTTCATTGTGCCATCGTGAATAATTTGCCATTATATTATCTAGAAATTTAGTAGCTTCACCCAAAGTAATTTCCATAAAAGTACCACCCACGGCGGAATCTAAAAGATTTCTAGAGACAAAATTCAATCCCGCATAATTTTTTTGTATGATCATCCAAAGATTTAAACCATGAGTAGGACAATTTCTTAGCATCAATTTCATTCTTTCCCAAGATTGTGCAACATGTTCATGCTCAACTTGCTTAAAATTCATGATTTGAGTCCTAAGGGAAATAATTTTCGCGGGCGGAAAATACTTAGTAATAAAAGCATCCTTGCACTTATTCCAAGAATCGATACTATTGCGAGGCAAAGAAGAAAACCAAATTTTTGCACGATCCCGCAAGGAGAAAGGAAATAATTTCAAGTTCACTATATCATTGTACACATCTTTTTTCTTTTGCATATCACACAATTCTACGAATGTGTTTAGATGGGACGCGGCATCCTCATTAGGAGTACCGGCAAATTGATCTTTCATGACAAGATTCAACAAAGCGGAATTAATATCACAAGACTCCGCACTAGTGGTGGGAGGAGAAATCAGAGTACTAATAAAATCATTATTATTAGTATTGGAAAAATCACACAATTTGGTGTTTTCTTGAGTCATCGTGACTACGCAAACAAGATTGCAAGCAAGCAAGAGATCTGACGAGAAAAAGGCAAACGAAAAAGAAGGCGAATAAAACAGCAAATTTGGTGAAGTGAGGGAGAGGAAAACGAGAGGCAAATGGCAAATAATGTAATTGCAAGGAGATGAGATTTGTGATTAGGAACCTGGTAGATGATGATGGTGTCTCCTCGGCGCCAGAGATTAGCACGTAGAAGAGACCGCTTCCTCCCCGGCAACGGCGCCAGAAATTCCTTTGACGTGGCTTGAGACTGCGTCAGTATTTCCCCAAAGAGGAAGGGATGATGCAGCATAGCGACGGTAAGTATTTCCCTCAGTTATGAAACCAAGGTATCGAACCAGTAGGAGGATCACCAACACTACGTAAACAACACCTGCACACAAAGAACAAATACTTGCAACCCAACGTGAAAGCGAGGTTGTCAATGTCTCTACGGTAAAAAGATAGGTTACGATATGATAGATTGGATAGATAGATCACTCAAGAACACAAAATAAAAAAGGCAAATAAAAAGTGCAGCAAGGTGTTTTTGGGTTTTTGGAATAATAGATTTGAAAACAAAAGTGGCAAAAAGATAGATTGGAAAGCAATATGTTGGAAAAGTAGACCCGGGGGGCGTAGGTTTCACTAGTGGCTTCTCTCATGAGTATAGCACACGGTGGGTGAACAAATTAATGTTGGGCAATTGATAGAAGATCAAATTATCATGATGATATCCAAGGCGATGACCATTATATAGGCATCACGTCCAAGATTAGTAGACCGAAACGATTCTGCATGTACTACTATTACTCCACACATCGACCGCTATCCAGCATGCATCTAGTGTATTAAGTTCATGGAAAAACGGAGTAATGCAATAAGAACGGTGACATGATGTAGACAAGATCTATTCATGTAGGAATAGACCCCATCTTGTTATCCTTAATAGCAACGATACATGCGTGCCTCGCTGCCCCTTCTGTCACTGGGAGAGGACACCGCAAGATCGAACCCATCACAAAGCACCTCTTCCCATGGCAAGAAAAATCGATCTAGTTGGCCTAACTAAACCAAAGATTCGAAGAAGAAATACGAGGCTATAAGTAATCATGCATATAAGAGATCAAAGAAGAATAATATTCATGGCTAGAAACTGATCATGAACTCAAAATTCATCGGATCCCAACAAACACACCGCAAAAAGTTTACATCAAATAGATCTCCAAGAGACCATTGTATTGAGAATCAAAAAGAGAGAGAGGAAGCCATCTAGCTACTGCCTACGGACACGTAGGTCTATGGTGGACTACTCACGCATCATCGGAGAGGCACCAATGAGGATGATGAACCCCTCCGTGATGGTGTTAGATTGGATCTCGCGGTTCTGGAACTTGCGGCGGCTGGATGTGTTTTTTGTCGACTCCCTTAGGGTTTCTGGAATATTTGCGAATTTATAGGCATCAGAGGCGGTGGAGAGGCGTCCCGAGGAGGGCACAACCCATCAGGGCGCGCCCGGGGCCTCTAGCATGCCCTGGTGGGTTGTGGTCTCCTCGGCCCTCCTCTCTGGTAGTTCTTTTGCCCATTGGATGTCTTCTAGCCCAAAACAAATCTCCAAAAAGTTTCGTGGTGATTGGACTCCGTTTGGTACTGATATTACGCGAAGTAAAAAACAAGCAAAAACAACAACTGGCACTTTGGCACTATGTCAATAGGTTAGTCCCAAAAAATGATATAAAGTTGCTATAAGATGATGGTAAAACATCCAAGAATGATAATATAACAGCATGGAACAAGCAAAAAGTATAGATATGTCCAACGTATCACGAGCCTACAAGAAAAAGAATTTGGAGATGAGATCATTGGTAATATAACTGGGAGTAATCATTTAAGGAAGAAACAGACGCATAATCCAGCCATGCATGCCAAACTTTACTATATGGTATACTACTGCTGAGGACATATTTCAGAGAGAATGTACAATGATACAACAAATGGCATGTAGGCGTGTCGCAATAGATACAACCTTTAAGGACATTAGAAATACACAATGTAACAAGCAGTATTTACTTCTCTAGAGGGTAGCAAACTCAAATTTGTTGAAGGTAACTAACAACAATGCTACCAAATATCTAACCATGATATATCAAAACACCCATACAGTAATGAACATTTCTCCTCATTTTTTGTAGACATAAGGATACAAACTAGCTATGGTGCAGATGCATAAACTCTAAACCATAATGTGTGTTTGTTGCTGGTTGCTATATTTAATTTTTTCATCAATTTGATTAACTGAAGGAGTAGCACAAGGTTATCAACTAAAACTAGAAAATGTAAGATGATGGTTCTGGAAAAATAGTAAACTTCCAACCAGATTTAAAGAAAACAAAACAGCAAGGTCATGCGATGACCAAATCCTAACCAGAATGCATTTAATAAAATGGATTGCTTCTGGCTGTTGTAGTAGTATATATATGTATATACTTGCTAACGACATGAAGGTTCCACCAGGCCATGATCAACTAGTCCAAACCATTGCATGCTTTGCCAAAAAAAATACTAGATGAATCTCACTAACAGGAGCACTAGGTGATTAATGGAAGAAGTAATCTACAGATTACACAGTGAACAAGTGAAGGATTTATATCTCTCCCTGTGGAAGAACTAAGTTGATGAAGACATGCAGCAGCAGCAGCAGGAGAAGCCTTGCATCATTGGTTTGGTCGGGTCGACGTCGGAAAGAGCGCCGCTGTACATGATCAGCACCCGAGCAGCTCAACCTTCCTAATGTCCATCTAAGGGAGCATGGTCCAAAAACAGTCTTAAAGCATGAAGTATCATTCTACAACTGGCTACAGAATCTTCAAACAAGTAGCAAACAACCACATTGATGCGTAGTCCAGATTCAAGTGCAAACAATACAGGAGCTTGAAACGGTGTAGACCACCTCAAATTTGAGCAGCTTGCATGGATCAAAGGTGTATGATAGAAGACAACTACTAAATTAAGAATCAAGGTGCACATGGCATTTTCCCAGACTGCATTCGCTAAACAAATCAAAGGTGTATGACAGCAAAAGAGTCCAGTTAACATGTTGATTAAGAGACTAACGAAACCAGTCACTCGAAGCATACTACAGCGTCAAGCCTCAAGCTAAACAGAGCAATACCACTCCTGCTGCTGCGTCATCAGCAGGATCGGCATCGATACAATACTCCCCCAATATGCAAGCGAACGTACTGAACAAATCACGCAACACGACATGAACCACCCTAATCGCAGGCCGCGGCACGGCCAGTAACCACATAGCTCCACGGATTCGCGCTGCCTGACAAAGGCAGCGGCGAGGCACGCCGCTCCACAGGCCAGGGCGAGGACGAAACAAGGGCAAGGAGGAAAAGTAACCGAAGCGTGTGAGCGCGCGCACGTACCAGGTGAAGTAGCCATCCCCGGCGGTGAATCGAGGCGAGGCTCGCCTGGGTGGGGAGGGGCTGAGGGAGGGCGCTCCTGATGGGCGAGCGGAGCAGGACGACCACATTCCCCGCCACCGGATCCATGGAACCCGCGTAACGCCCCATGCTCATCCACTGATGGCGGCAACCGGCCGGAGCCAATCGAGCACGACGGGAGCAGGAGCACGGTGCAGATCTATAGGGCGAGTGAAGCGAGCACTGCAGGAGCACACGGGGAAGCGCGGGGGATGTATGCGGGTGGGGCACGGCGCGGCCACGTCGACGTTGGGACGGTTGGGGCGTCACCTCGTCCGGGATCTCCATCGTCTCCGATGCCAAGATGGTATTCATATTCATCGGTGAGGGGGTGAAGGCCAGGGTGGGGGCAGTGCTCGGAGGGAGGAAGGGGAGGGAGGGGGTGGAGGCCGACTGCGAGCTGGGTGGGTGGTGGCGCGATGGGAGGACGAGGGGAGGGATGGATCGGGGGAGAGGGGGTAGACTACGGTTTTCGGGAGAGGGGAGGGATGGATAAGGATGGATCAGAACGGGGTGAGGGCAGCAGTTGGATCCGGAAGCATCCATCGGTATTTGATGCATGATCCGCGTGAGATGGCTATGGCCCAATTAAAACATAGCACGCGTGTACGACGTTATGACCATCTAAAATTGGTCGTAATCGACTAAAAATAAAATGCAAAGTCATGTCAGTATTTTATTTTTCATTTTTTGAGTCTCCAAAATGTATTTTTTTGTGAAGAAGCTACCAAATATTTGCACAAGGGTGCATCTTGGAATGACGTACAATGTTGCCTAAGAGCAACTCCAATGGAGCGACCCAAATCGTCTGCGTGCGGCCGGCCGTCGTCCTTTTTAATCCAAATGTACGACGGGGCCAGCCTCGTCTTCAAGCTCCGGACAGGCGACTGCGTCCTGCCTCCTCCTCCAGCTCCGTCGGCACCTCCGGCGCTTCACGGGCCCAAGGTCAAGGCGGAGGAGCGCCAGCCGGAGCGCTACGAGTGGACCGGCCAGCTCCGGGAGTGGGTGTCCGCGCCTCCCATCTGGCTTAAGGCCACGCCGGAGCAGGAGACGGCCAGCTCCGGGCATCGGAGCGGGAGGCGAAGGAGCGAGCCCGTCAGCCTAAGGAAAATTTTCATTTTCTTTGCACGAAAAACTCATTTTTCACTTTCCGAGTGCCCAAAATGAGCTTTTTTGGGAAGAACCTACCAAATGTTTGTTGCAAAATTGGACCAAATCAATTTTCTAAAATATTAGGCCATATTTAATGTGCAATTGACCAAATGTTTGGTTGCCAAAAGCTTTCGATCTACCTCTCGTGAAAAAGACAAATTTCCGCCGATTCAGCTCGAAGCGGGTCAAATTTCAATTGTATCTGCCTCATAGTTTGTTCATGATTTTTGCAAAAAACATTTCTAGGTACGAAAGCATCTATTTAATCAGAGAAACATCAAAAAAATTCTAAGATTCAACCACTAGCTAGGAACGGTCATGCCCGCCATTTTGACCGTATTTTGAAATGGGCGTGAAAAATTCAAGAAAAAACAAAAATGGAAAACCTTCGCGTTGTGTCGTTATATGTGACCAAGTTACCAGGAAAAATAATAAACTTGTAATACGACAATTGTTTTAAAAAAAGTGTTCTCAGAAATGAGCTATCATGTGTGAAGATCCATGGCTTTCAAGCCAAATGATCAATCTTATGGCCACATTCACGGCATAGTTTTCTCAAATGATCTCATATTGTGCACAAGGGTGCATATTGGAATGAAAAACAATGTTGCCTAAGGAATTTTTCATTTTCTTTGGACGAAAAATTCATTTTCCATTTTCCGAGTGCCCAAAATGAGTTTTTTTGTGAAGGACCTACCATATATTTGTTGCAAAATTGGACCGAATCAATTTTCTAAAATATTAGGACATATTTAATGTACAACTGACTAAATGGTTGGGTGTCAAAAGCTTTGAGCCACCACTCGTGAAAAAGACAAATTTCTGCCAATTCAATAGGAAGCGGGTCAAATCTGAACTGCAGCTGCCTTATAGTTTGCTCATGATTTTTTCCAAAAATCATTTCTAGGTACATAAGTATCTATTTAATAAGAGAAACACCAATTTTTTTTCAATATTCAACCCCTAGCTAGGAACGGTCATGCCCGCTATTTTGACCACATTTTGAAACGAGCATGAAAAATTCAAAAACAATTCAAAAAATTGTAAAACCTTCGCATTGTGTCATTATATGTGACCAAGTTACGAAGAAAAATAATAAACTTGTAATACGGTAATTATTTTTAAAAAGTGTTCTCAGAAATGAGCTATCATTTGTGAAGATTCATGGCTTTCAAGCCAAATGATCAATCTTATGGCCACATTCATGGCATAGTTTGCTCAAATGATCTCATATTGTGCACAAGGGTGCATATTGGAATGACAAACAATGTTGCCTAAGGAAGTTTTCATTTTCTTTGGACGGAAAATTCATTTTCCATTTTTCGAGTGCCCAAAATGAGTTTTTTTGTGAAGGACCTACCATATATTTGTTGCAAAATTGGACCGAATCAATTTTCTAAAATATTAGGACATATTTAATGTACAATTGACTAAATGGTTGGGTGTCAAAAGCTTTGAGCCACCTCTCGTGAAAAAGACAAATTTCCGCCGATTCAATAGGAAGCGGGTCAAATTTGAACTGCAGCTGCCTTATAGTTTGCTCATGATTTTTTTCAAAAATATTTTCTAGGTACAAAAGTATCTATTTAATCATATATACATGGTTTGGTGGCGAGACATCGAGGTTTGGATGGTGGACGATGGCCCCAACTCTAGAGCGTGCAAACTAGCATGCCAGCCGCGTGGTCGCCGTATGACCTTGGCGTTGCCACGCGTTCTGGGCGGCCTAGGCATCTATGATGGGTTGGGAACTCCCCCGGTAGGTGTTAGGAAGATGAATACAACAAAAGAATCTCACGAGGAGACTGAACTAAGCTCAAACATGAATTAGCAGCCAAGTGTTTGATTAGTGGTGGGGGAAATGAACATGGCCAATGGGTCTGAATTTTGGCTGAGGATGATCATATACTAAGGAGGCTGTCTTGGCAAATTTTCATCTCAAATGGAGGAGCCTAGGTGGCACTTGCTTTGCAAAGTACCACACTGGACAGAAATATGAATGTTGAAACTGGGCTCAAATGAATCAATGGATTGAGCTGCAATTTGGTGGAGTGTAGTCATTTGGGCATAGGAAGGCACTGTAAAATTTTTATACCATTTGGACGTACTAAAGTGGTACTTCCTTCACAATGCTCTTCTCTGGACAGAAAATAGAAATTGATGCTGGGCCCACATAGATGATTGGATTGAGCTGAAATTTGGATTAGGATGATAATCTGAGCATATGAAGGAACTGTACAAATTTCATACCATTTTGATAAATAAAAATGGTACTTCCTTCACAATGCTCTCCGCTGAACAGAAAATTGGGAAAATATTGAGGAAAATTTGCTTCATTAAAATCAGATAAAATTTGGTGTAGGGAGGTTCTATGGGCAGGGTCATGTCCTGGTAAATTTTTAGCAATTATAAAGCAATATAAAATATAGTTTCTTCACAAAATGAAAATATTACCAGAAACAAAGATTGGATGGTGAGATCACATGGATTATTAGACAGGGATCAAATTTTGTGGAGAGCTATGATTTGGGCATATAGAATATGTGACAAAAATTCAGCTCATTAGGAGATGCATAGCTAGTACTTACTTCACAAAGCTTTTAGCTAAACAGAAACTTTGGAAATTTGCTGAGGAAGATTTAATAGGCAAATGGAGCTGAATTTTGTCATGAGGAAATTATTTGGATAGAAAAGAGTGCCCAAAATTTTTGAGGGCAATCCAAAAAATATAAATAGCACTTCCTTCACAAAGTGTTGTTCTGAATAGAATAGGAAGATGAATATTCCCGAATTATTTTTGAACTAGGAAAGGAAGGGTTTTGACATATTTGAGGACTATATGATCCAAAGAATTTATGAGAATTTTTTGGGAATTTGGGGAATGACAAAAATGTAGGCTCCTTCATAACCTAGGGCAAAATTGACACATGAACATGACACATAGGCAAAACTGATAAGGTGGCGCCTAGTCATAGCAATGCACCACAATTTACAAGGCTATGACCATCTATATTGGTCGCGATCAGCTAGAAATAAGGCAACTGACAAGTGTTGTCTGCTTTACGACCATTTCATGTAAGGAAATTACGACCTTTCTGACCAAAATGGTCGTTATGGTTTAGCGTTTGGAGCCCCCCGAACAGCTTACGACCAATTGGTATCAAATGGTCGTAGATTTACGACCATGTCTTCCAGGGTCACTGCTAGAAGGTCACAAGTTGACATATTTCTTGTAGTGTATTTATATTTTATTTTATTTTGCAATTTACAATTATCTACTATCATCTATGTTGGGTAACGTTGCATGGGAAACAAAAAAATTTCCTACGCACACACAAGATCTATCCATGGTGATGAGCATCTACGAGAGGGAGAGTGAATCTACATACCCTTGTAGATCGCTAAGCGGAAGCGTTAAGAATCGCGGTTGATGTAGTCGAACGTCTTCGCGATCCAAATCGCAAGTCGTCCCTCGATCCAAACACGATCTAGCACCGAACGGACGGCACCTCCGCGTTCAACACACGTACGGCTTGATGACGCCTTCACCTCCTCGATCCAGCGAGCGATGATGAAGTAGTGGATGAGTTCCGGCAGCACGACGGCGTGGTGATGGTGGTGAGGAACAATCTCTGCAGGGCTTCGCCAAGCACTACGAAGATTATGACGGGAGGAACTAGAGGGTTAGGGTTGCT
Organism: Elymus sibiricus; assembly: GCA_039707655.1. Taxonomy (NCBI): domain Eukaryota; kingdom Viridiplantae; phylum Streptophyta; class Magnoliopsida; order Poales; family Poaceae; genus Elymus; species Elymus sibiricus. Next base: position 311,685,054 of record CM077671.1, read on the forward strand.
GGCACACGGCTTGGGAAATCTTAATGTATCCCGTGTGTTAGCCCTGCCCCTCTATATATATGTTGAGCCCCGGGGTCTAAACTTGGAGAGAAAGCCTCCACAAGGTCGGTTTTGCCCGCACAAGGTCGGTTTGGCCCGCACGGAAAGAGTCCAACTCGGATTCCAGCAGTATCGCGTACAAGCGGTAGTACCGCTCACGAGCGGTAGTACCGCTTGAGCGGTAGTACCGCTTCACACAAGCGGTAGTACCGCTTACGCGGTAGTACTGCCTTACCAGCGGTAGTACCGCTTAAGGCAGCAGCAAAACTTCCTTTTGCACTTTCCAATACCTCGTGGGCTTTACCCCTTTGGCTCATATAAAGTGTTGCTGCACCCGAACACTTCGGTAAACATCCGGAACCCCTTCCGGTGAATTCCGGAACCCTTCCGGAGATCAAAACACTATTATCACATATATCAATCTTTACCTCCGGACTCTTCCGGAGATCCTTGTCATGTCCGGGATCTCATCCGGGACTCCGAACAACCTTCGGTCACCAACAAAATAACTCAACTATACTAATCGTCACCAAACGTTAAGTGTGTAGACCCTGCGGGTTCGGGAACTATGTAGACATGACAGAGACACCTCTACGGCCAATAACCAATAGCGGGACCTAGATGCCCATATTGGTTCCTACATATTCTACGAAGATCTTCATCGGTTGAACCTCTATGTTAAGGATTCAGTTAATCCTGTATACTGTTCCCTTTGTTCTTCGGTATGTTACTTGCCCGAGATTCGATCGTCGGTATCTCTATACCTAGTTCAATCTCGTTACCGGCAAGTCTCTTTACTCGTTCCGTAATACAAGATCTCGTGGCTAACACTTTAGTCACATTGCTTGCAAGGCTCATTGTGATGTTGTATTACCAAGTGGGCCCTGAGATACCTCTCCGTCACATGGAGTAACAAATCCCAGTCTTGATCCATGCCAATCCAACAGACACCCTCGGAGATACCTGTAGAGCATCTTTATAGTCACACAGTTACGTTGTGATGTTTGATACACACAAGGTACTCCTCCGATGTCAGGGAGTTGCATGATCTCATGGTCATAGGAACAGATACTTGACATGCAGAAAACAATAGCAATAAACTGACACGATCATATGCTATGTTTATAGTTTGGGTCTTGTCCATCACATCATTCTCCTAATGATGTGATCCCGTTATCAAATGACATCTTATGTCCATGGCTAGGAAACCTTCACCATCTTTTGATCAACGAGCTAGTTAACTAGAGGCTTACTAGGGACACAGTGTTGTCTATGTACCCACACATGTATTTGAGTTTCCAATCAATACAATTATAGCATGGATAATAAACGATTATCATGAACAAGGAAATATAATAATAACTAATTTATTATTGCCTCTAGGGCATATTTCCAACAATCTACACATCTCACTTGCTTGCTCAAGTGCTTAGAGTTATGATGATCTGGTATTAAAAGGGGATGAGGTATCTATGATGATCTGGTTGCTCAAGTGCTTCGAGTTAGCCACCAAAAATATACATGAAATTCTCCCACAAATTCTCTGTTAAACCCTACCACTCAAAATCGGTGCAACCAAGTTTTCAGATTCGGCCCTACCGAGTTTTACCCTAGACAAATCCTAAGCCAAACCCTAAGGTCTCGGTGACACCAACTTTCACTTTCGGTGCAACCGAAATCAGTGACCAGCTTTCGGGTAACCCATTTCCAAGAATCAGAATTTTTGAGTTTTGGAAATCGGTCTCACCAAGATTTGGAAACTGCCTAGGTCAGCTAATTCGGTCACACCGAGATTTATATATCGGTCTCACCGAAATGCCAAAAGTTGCCACATTTTGCACTAGTCGGTGCAACCGAGTTTTCACTTTGGTTTCACCGAGTTGGGCAATAATGTTGTAACGGTTGGATTTTTGGAGATGCCTATATATACCCCTCCACCTACCTCTCACTCGTAGAGGAAGCACTCAGAACATACCTACACTTGCCCCATCCATTTTTCTGAGAGAGAGCCACCTACTCATGTGTTGAGATCAAGATCTTCCACTCCAACCATATGAATCTTGATTTCTAGCCTCCCCAAGTTGCTTTCCACCCAATCAACCTCTTCTACCAAGCCAAATCTGTGATAGAGTGACTGTGTGTTGAGGAGACTATCTTTTGAAGTACAAGAGCAAGGAGTTCATCATTGTTACCACATCTATTACCTTTTGGAGAGTGGTGTCTCCTAGATTGGTTAGGTGTCGCTTGGGAGCCTCCGTCTTCGTGTGTGGAGTTGAACCAAGAAGTTTGTACGGGCAAGGAGATCTCCTACTTCGTGAAGATCTACCCATAGTGAGGCTAGTCCTTCGTGGACGTAAGCCGTGATGGAATAGACGAGGTTGGTACTTTGTGGACCCTTATGGGTGGAACCCTCCGTGGACTTTCGCGACTGCTACCCTCCGTGGAATTAAGTCTCCATCAGCATGGACGTACGATAGCACCACCTATCGGAACCACGGGAAAAATCTTCATGTCTCCAATTGCGTTTGATCTTCCTACCTCTACTCTTTCCTACATATGCTTGTCTTTACTTTCCGCTACTATACTCGTTGACTTGCATGTGTAGGGTGCACTAGACTTGTTAGAATTGCTAAAATCTGCCAACCATTAAAATTGGGAAAATGTTAGGTTTTTAATTTGTCAAGTAGTCTATTCACCCCCCCTCTAGATGTCCCTTCTCGATCCCACATTCGGAACCACCATGGGCGGCATGGGAGGCATGGGAGCATCTACGGGAGGCATGAGTGGCTTCGGAGCAACCATGGGCGGCATGGGAGGCATGGGAGCATCTACGGGAGGCATGGGTGGCTTCGGAGCTACCATGGGAGGCTTTGGAGGCATGAGTTTTGGGTCTCTCATGGGAGGCATGGGAGCACCTCCGGGTGACATGGGTGGATGCATGGCTTTCGGTGTGCCTCACATACCTTCACATCATGCCGTTGGAGATGATGACATGGATGGACGCATGGTTCCCGATGACAAAGAAGAGAAAGAATCGTCTTCGGAAGAGGAGGAAGAAGAGGAGGCATGATTGTTGATGTGCCATTTATTTGTGTGAACTTTTATTTGTCATGAACTTGGTGTTGGAAATATGCCCTAGAGGCAATAATAAATTGGTTATTATTATATTTCCTTGTTAATGATAATCGTTTATTATCCATGCTATAATTGTATTGATTGGAAACTCAAATACATGTGTGGGTACATAGACAACACTGTGTCCCTAGTAAGCCTCTAGTTGACTAGCTCGTTGATCAAAGATGGTTAAGGTTTCCTAGCCATTGACATGAGATGTCATTTGATAACGGGATCACATCATTAGGAGAATGATGTGATGGACAAGACCCAAACTGTAAACGTAGCATTTGATCGTGTCAGTTTATTGCTATTGTTTTCTGCATGTCAAGTATCTGTTCCTTTGACCATGAGATCATGCAACTCACTGACACCGGAGGAATACCTTGTGTGTATCAAACGTCGCAACGTAACTGGGTGACTATAAAGGTGCTCTACAGGTATCTCCGAGGGTGTCTGTTGGGTTGGCATGGATCAAGACTGGGATTTGTTACTCCGTATGACGGAGAGGTATCTCAGGGCCCACTCGGTAATACAACATCACAATGAGCCTTGCAAGCAATGTGACTAAAGTGTTAGCCACGAGATCTTGTATTACGGAACGAGTAAAGAGACTTGCCGGTAACGAGATTGAACTAGGTATAGTGATACCGACGATCGAATCTCGGGCAAGTAACATACCGAAGAACAAAGGGAACAGCATACGGGATTAACTGAATCCTTGACATAGAGGTTCGACCGATAAAGATCTTCGTAGAATATGTAGGAGCCAATATGGGCATCCAGGTCCCGCTATTGGTTATTGGCCGTAGAGGTGTCTCGGTCATGTCTACATAGTTCTCGAACCCGCAGGGTCTACACACTTAACGTTTGGTGACGATTAGTATAATTGAGTTATTATGTTGGTGACCGAAAGTTGTTCGGAGTCCCGGATAAGATCCCGGACATGACGAGGATCTCCGGAATAGTCCGGAGGTAAAGATTGATATATGTGATAATAGTGTTTTGATCTCTGGAAGGGTTCCGGAGTTCACCGGAAGGGATTCCGGATGTTTACCGAAGTGTTCGGGTGCAGCAACACTTTATATGAGCCAAAGGGATAAAGCTCACAAGGTATTGGAAAGTGCAAAAGTAGTTTTGCTGCCGCGTAAGCGGTACTACCGCTTGGTGAAGCGGTACTACCGCCCGAGCGGTACTACCGCTTGTGTGAAGCGGTACTACCGCCCGAGCGGTACTACCGCTTGTGTGAAGCGGTACTACCGCTTGTGCGCGGCTGTGCACGGTTCGGCAGGGATCCGAGTTGGACTCTTTCCCTGCGGGCCAAACCGACCTTGTGCGGGCAAAACCGACCCGGAGGAGGCTTTTACTCCAAGTTTAGACCCCAAGGCTCAACATATAAATAGAGGGGCAGGGCTAGCACACGGGACACATTAGGATTTCCCAAGCCGTGTGCCGGCAACCCTAGCCCTCTAGTTCCTCCGTCATAATCTCCGTAGCGCTTGGCGAAGCCCTGCAGAGATTGTTCCTCACCACCATCACCACGCCGTCGTGCTGCTGGAACTCAACCACTACTTCACCATCGCTCGCTGGATCGAGGAGGTGAAGGCGTCATCAAGCCGTACGTGTGTTGAACGCGGAGGTGCCGTCCGTTCGGCACTAGATCGGAAGGATCGTGATTGGATCGCGGGACGCTCGGCGATTTGGATCGCGAAGACGTTCGACTACATCAACCGCGTTTATTAACGCTTCCGCTTAGCGATCTACAAGGGTATGTAGATTCACTCTCCCTCTCGTAGATGCTCATCACCATGGATAGATCTTATGTGTGCGTAGGAAAATTTTTGTTTCCCATGCAACGTTCCCCATCACTTGGTTGGGTGATTTTGAACTATGCGATGTTGCTTCAATGCACGCTTTTTTATGTTTGAAAGATCATCATATTGTCAAATGGATATGCGCTGTTCATATTTGCCAAGCGTCGGCTACTCGCGCGCGCTGCATTTTGCAGCGCCTGGTGGAGCTATAGCACCGCATTGCATTTTGCAGCGCCTGGCTCCACGCAAAAAAAACCTATTTCGGTCTTGTATAAATATTTTAGCGCGTCGCGCGGTTACGCGCCTGTTGGAGATGCTCTAAGGGGTACACCATCCGTAGGGAGTGGATTTCAGCAAGATGTTCGTGCCGGTGGCGTGCCTCAAATCCGTTTCCTGCTCGTCACTCTCGCCATGCACGTAGGGTGGCAAGTCCATCACATGGAAATGAAACACGCCTTCCACAATGGTGACCTGCACGAGCAGGTGTATGTCTTGCAGCTGCCAGACTATGTCAGCAATGGCAAGGAACACCACGTACTTCACCTTGACAAGGCGATGTACGGGTTGAACGGGTTGAGCCCCACACGCTTGGAACGCAAAGCTCGACAGCTGCCAGCTCGGTCTTGGTTTTAGCCAAAACCCATCAGAGCACCCTGTGTATGGACGCGGTGATGGTCGCGCTTGCTCGTTGGAGTGTACGTCGATGACTTGATCATCACTGGGAACGACGACGACAAGATTGGCAGGTTCAAGGAGAAGATGCAGAAACTTCTCCATATGAGCAACCAGGGGCTTCTTAATTTCTACCTCGGCATTGATGTGAAGTAGATCTACGGCAGCATCACCCTCAACCAGGCCACGTACATTGCAAAGATCATCAAGAGAAGCAACATGGTGGGGTGCAACCCTTGCCATGTCCTGATGGAGTCACACTTCAAGCTTGGCAGGACAAGCACGACACCCGCAATAGACGCAACGACATACCAGAGATCCTTGGTGGCCTTCGGTACTTGGAGCACACGTGGCCAGACATCGCATGCGATATGTGAGCCGCTTCATGGAGGCTCCCACCACCGAACATCTCGCCGCCGTCAAGCACATCATCCGGTAAATCGCCAAAACACAACACTATGTGCTACTACGCCAAGAGGGGCTTTGGAGCGGCAATGGTCGGCGATAGTGACAACGACATGGCGTGCGGCATGGACACCCATAATATCATGACTAGCGTCCTCTTCTTCCCCGGTCATAGCGTCGTTAGTTAGCTGTTGCAGAAGAAGAAGGTCGTGGCCCTCTCTTCCTGCAAGGCAGAGCATGTCTAGCTCGCTAGGCTTCTAGGTGGACTATAGAGCACGGAGGCTGACCGTGTCATTCTAAAGATCAGCAACAAGTCAACAATCTCTCCCAGCAAAAATCTCGTATTCCATGACCACATCAAGCATATCAATACTATATTTCACTTACATCACGAGTGCGTTGAAGATGGACTCGTTGAGGTTGAGTTCATCGCCATCGACGCCCAGCTCATGGACATCCTGATGAAGGTGCTCGGGCATGTGAAGTTTCAGAAGATACGAGCAAGAATCAATGTTGTTTAGGTACAGTAGTGGTTCAGGGTTTAGGAAGCGATTTGTCAGATAAACCCTGAACAAAGATTTAGCTAGGACAGGTTTCCCTAGTCTTTTTTCCTTTTGCGCATGGAATAAGGAACACGAGCCATGATCTGTTCATGTCATGGATTGAGTCAAGGCCCTGGCCGACACGCCTCACCTCGTGGACGTGGGATGACACGTTCAACCGAGCGGAGTCGTGGAGCTTAAGAAAAAAGATCGAGCAGGGTCGTGGTGAGCTAGTCCGGCTAGTATGTGTTGCATCGAGTAGAATAAAAGGCGAACCAACCTGTGGTTGGATGGTTAGAGGGACTGTGGTAACCTCAGCCCACCAGGATTCAAATCCTGGTGCTCGCATTTATTCTTGGATTTATTTCAGGATTTTCGGCGATGCACATTCAGTGGGAGAAGATGTTCCCATCGATGACGAGGTACCTACGGTGACTTCATAAATTTCAAGATGATATGCCGGCTCAGTCTCTCGGAGATGCTCATAGGGGTAGGGTATGCGTGTGTGCGTTCATAGGGATGAGTGTATGCGCGTGTATATGAGCGCTTGCATCTGTACTGTGTTCAAAAAAATCAAGCAGAATAAAAGGAACAAAGAGAAAACAGAAAAGATGCAATTTTTATGCTGCGCAAACTCGATCGTGTCTTCATGTTCCTGAGAGTGAGAGCTAGCGCACGAGCTGGGCGAGCCATCGGCAAAGAAACTACTCCTTCAGTCTCAAAATATTATACTAAAATTACTACAAAGTTAAGACACTTAGTTTGAATGGAGGGAGACTTGTTTTGGATTCATTTGATATTTATTAGTTTTAATATGTATGCAATTGTGGAGATGAAAAAAATGGTTGGGCCCTATTTTACATCATTTGCTACATCAGAAATTTTTCCGGTACCCTATTTTACTTCATCTGCTACGAAAGAAAAAATCTTGGTGCTCGAAAACCCACTTTTTCGTGTCCAAAAAGCTGTGCCTTATTTTACATCATTTGTTGAAGATGCTCTTATTGGTGATCACCAAAAAATCATCGAAAATACTAACTGGCGAATGTCCACTCAGAGGGGGGTGGAAAATAAACATTTATTTATTGCATTTTTAGGTGGTAGGAGATGGCAATTTCTGCCCATTTTTACCGCAAACTTCCCTTCCACAAACTGCCATGCGTATCTAAGGCCAACTCTGACACACGACCATATTTGGTCCGTCCTTGTTCATTTGGGTTGAAACAGACAGTAAAAGTAGACCAACGCGTCGACGCAAACGGATGAACAGCCATTTTTGGTCCATCCGCGACCCAATTCCGGCCCAAATTTGAGTCGTCTTTGCATCCAAACGGACTACGCACACACGCGCACGACGCCCGCCCATGCCCTCTCCCTAGCCCGCCTGTCGGGGACACTTCCTCCTCATTCCCCCCTTCCCTCCCGAAACCCTCTCACCCTCCCTCCTCCCACCATGGCCACCGCACCAAACCCTGCCACCGCCGCCATCGTGACCGCCACTGCCGCCCGCCCCCATGTGCCCGAAGAAGAAGCCCAAGAAGTTGCTCACGCCGGAGGAGACGACCTCGAGAATCGAAGAAGGGCTAGCCGAAGGGCCAAGATGAGGTTGATGAAGACTTTGGTGGCCACGACAACCAAGAAGCCACCGATGGCCAAGGGGAGCAATGGCATGATGACATGTGTTGTGACAAGGAACAATATGGTGTAGACATTCCGGAGGAGCCGTTGTTTGTCGATCATCTCACTCAACAAGTCAATGCACAAAAAAGGAGGCGGTAAAGCATTTGGACGGGAGTATACACCAAAGATGAGGACAATTTAATTTGTGAAGGTTGGAAAGAAATAGGGCAAGACCCCAAGACGGGTGCCGAGCTAGGGTCGAGAAGGCCATAATTTTGTATGTCGGCTTGTGTGCCGACATGAACTAGGGCCGCGATGCAAGAACTATGGCTGTTTTTGTGTGCTGGTAAGTGTGCCGGCCGCTGGCAGCGTGCTGATGAGAACTCAAGAAGATTTTTTGTAGGCTGGCATGTATGCCGGCAGCTGACACTCTGGCCGCTTGCCATGTGGTCACGACATAATTTTAGATTTTAATTTTGTTGCAAAAAATTCTACCGCCCGGATGGAATGCGTCAGCCGGTTGGACGCACCGATCATATTTGATCAGACGCGACTGAACAGCGCGCCTCCAGCCGACTCAAACGGACAAAATCTATCTGTTTGGGGTTGTGCGTTGGAGTTGGCCTAAAATATTGTTTCTGAAGAAACTGCCAACAAAAGGCCAGTTCCGTCCCTATTAGCATGACATCTGCCAATCGGGAATTTCGGCAGTAACCAGAACCCTACTCCTAAGTCCTAACTAGTAGAGTGCTCGTGCGTTGCCACGGTCTTATGAAATATATTGCTGGAGTTATATTAATGCATGTTAAATTTCACATGAATAGAATATATAGCACATGCATAATCGGCTAATAATTAAAGTCCACTTCACTTGCAATGTAATTTGATAATAATAAAATCAATCAGATGATGTATACATATAAAGCGATTATCCAACTAAAAATTTGTTACAAATTAAGATCCACTTGCGCTTAAGAAATTCTGGCACAATATCAGGAATATTGTCTTTAACTTCATTTACATGATATTTGAACAAGTATAATGAAAAAAATCTTCCTCAACTCATACTCATCCTACATAAGCAATATATGTAGTTAGCACGCATAATTCGCATCAAACGTCTTAAAATGTGTAACGGAGAATACTCGTCGTGCAAACTGGACGAACTAATTCTTAACCGTTCCACCAAAGCATAAAAAAAATAGCCACACACATCCATGCAATTTCCTAAATTGCTATTATCTTGAATAGAATGGTAAAAATGCTTGTTTTTGAATGTTATGCAATGCAACATATAAATTTATTGCTCGTCTATGTTTGTCGGAATAACAAGCGGATATAACAGAAGAACCGAGCACCAAGACGCCACTCTCGGAAGCGTCCTCAGCAGAGTCTAATGCTTGGAAATGTGCTCCGTCTCGGGCTTGGGCTTGGGCGATGCCTTGGTGCGCCTCATCCGGAGCCACGCGGCCAGCTCATTCGCCACCGCCACCCGGATCTGTCGGGTTAGTGGCTTGGTGCCACTGGCCGCCGCCATTGGCTCCGTTTGCAGCACGCTTCTTGCGCCAACGCATGGGTGCCACGACGACCCTGGCGGGATGATGATGCTTATGGCAGGGGAGGGAGGCATCAAGTTCGATTGGCCGGAGTCTCGGGCTTGGGCTTGGGCGATGCCTTGGTGCGCCTCAGCCGAACCTCGGCGGCGATGAAGGGCTCCGCCATAGCGGCCGGGGCGTCCTTGACGATTGAGGTAGGAAATCGATCGAGGGGGAGCCTCATTGTCTGATTTTTTTTGTTACGTGCAAGGGAGATGGGCGAAAACCCCCAAACGATGAGACAAGAAAAACCCAAACAAATATGGGAGATGAGACAAAAAACGTCGTGGAACAGAGACTACAAAGTCCTCCTTTAGAGTAGAAGATTAATTACATAAATACTGAATGGACTACCTAATTCTCTGCAAGCCTAATTAACTGCCAACCAAATCAATTAATTATCCGCTTAATTAGAAAAACCATTACTGTTAATTATCTATATTGCATTAATGACTCCATTTCCAAATTGATTCGGTGCAAAAAAATCCTATTTAAATGACATAATTGATTTCATACGTGATTAAATGTCTAGTTAATTAATTTCATTGATGGTTTGATTTACTAATTGATTCAACACTCGATTTTCAAAATAATTTTGCATGAATGGCTACTAAGAAAGACGACGACTATCGAGTATCGTAGGACACATTTCCTTAACGTTTTTTTTAACATTTGAATGGACACACTTGATTTGAGAATGTAGCATGTTTGACTCTAAGTATGACTGGCAAGTAGTATAATATGACCACGTCCACGAATGCATGTACGTGGCGGTCCGACGACCTGCCTTCCACCACAGCCATACTCGGCGTCGTGATCCACGCGCTGAGATTCTCGAGCATCGTGTCGACGTCAGCCCCGGCCACAACATCCTCTATGGTGTCACGCACGGCGTCTATACAAATGCACACAGATGCGTACACTCACAACAAAAAAGATATGTTCTTTTTATTTTATTAGAAAACTTATGATTGTTAATTAATAGTAGAAATAATGATAATAATAAATGGCATTGTGTGTGAAATTAGTGATTTGTTAAGAGAATTATCTAATTTTGTTTTGGAAGGTTATCGAGAAAAATATCATGTCTATCTTTTAGAAAGATGATCTCACATATATGATGTGATTTCTGAATTCTTAATTGCTTATTATTTAAGTGATTGAATTAAAGTAACACCTGCCAAAGCAAGCACGAAACAAGATCTCCCCTTTTAACGGGATTTGGTTTTTTGTTGGAGGGATAAAATCGAGTGGAAAGGGATGGTGGGAGGTAGCCAGACGAAAATAAACCGTTGAGGTGAGGCTACCAACTCCTCCTTTAGGAGTAGAGGTAAATGCAGAAAGAAAATAATAGAACAAAGGATTAAAATAAGTACATAATATTAAATGCAACATCATTACATAGCAGATAAACTGTAATCGTTACCTTGCATATACATTTTTCCGGTTGGGAGTGCCTTTGGTGACATCAACTGGACATGGTAGCTTTTATCGGTCTGTGTCACTAATTTTCAGTTAGAATTGTGGGGATCAAATGTATTTTCAAGACAAATGAGAAACTCATATACTATGTTGCAAAATTATTCACTAAATCTTTGAAAAGATACAGTGCAAGGGAACGACAAGATTAGCCTGGATCCTACACGATGAACTAACATAATTTCGATGTTCTTGGTCATCGGAGAGGAGTGTGGTGGGAGTCACCGCCCGTCATCTCCGCATCTGGGAAGGAGCATGGGAGTTTGTCGTGATTGGGTTGTGTTCACCGCGACCCCGCTTTGTGGTCGTCCGCATTTGACGATATTCAGCAGCATTGTCACGAGAACAGCACCCTGGGGACGGTGGTGCTTGACTGATTCCGTGTGGTGCATCCAGAGGCAGAATGGTAGGAGGGAATGTGTGAATAGGGGTTGCGGTTGTGCCCCTCTCCTTGTCGCATTGGATCCTTTTGTGTGAACCAGGCAGACTGGCGGGGAGAGACGAACGAACGAACGAAAGACAATAGAGTTCGGAGAGGGGACGGGAGGGATTGGAGAAGAAAATAAAAGTTATGATTCTGCTCATAAGTGTTGATTGAATTATATTTGGAGAAGGAAGGTTCAGATACATATCTGTCGATTAGTCAAGTAGATTTTTGCTTAAAATATGTTATTTGTTTCCTAAAACAAATAACATTGATGGAGATCATTTGTATGTTAAGAAAGAAGTTGGTTTACAAGGAAAGAGTGGAACGATTTTTTAAAATATGTTATTTGTTTCCTAAACAAATTGCATTTATGGAAGATCTTTGGTATGTTAGGAAAGTGTTAGTTTTAGAAAACATGCGTGAAAATTGATTTTATTATTTGGTAACGTGCTATCACTGCCTCCCCGTTTGTAACATGTCTCGTTAGGAAAGTTTAAAAATGTTAGGAATTTTTTTAATGGGATGTTGGAAAAACTAATGTGAGGAGAAGATGATGGGACGTGAGGCAAAAATAAACCAGACAAAAATAAACCGTGGAGACGATCCTATCAAGTGAGACTTTAGAGCATCTCCAGCCGCACCCCCAACAGCCCCCCCCGGGCGCCTTATTTACCGCCGGCGCCGAAAAAAACCCCAGTCGCCCCCCAGGACGCTGAATTCCGCTGGTTGGGTCCATTTTTTGGGCCAGCGATCCCAGGACGAACCCAGCGCACTTGAGGGCACTTGGGGGCTCCGGTGGAAGGAAAAGTGGCGCGTGGGCCACCACTGTCAGGCGAAAAACGCCTTTCCTTGCCCAGATTCGACCCGCGCGCCACAGGACGCCACTTCCCCTTTCGCCGCCATGCCGACCGCGACGCCGCCCACCTGCCCACAGCCACTGCTCCGCTGCTAGAAAGGCCATTTCCCCGCCGGAAAGAGAGGGTTTCGCCGCGACAGCCTCCATCTCATTCCTGGGCGAGCTTTCCATGGCTCCGACGACCATGCAGGCGGGGATACCAGCGGCTGCCCACCCACCATGCCTGTGACGCCCCCATTCTCGTCCGTACGCTAATCATGCACACAATGCGTACGACCAAGATTAGGGACTCACTGATTGATATCACAACACAACAAAAGACACAAATATAAAGTCATACATCTCCATATTACAAGCCAGGGGCCTCGAGGGCTCGAATACAAAGCTCGACATAAACACGAGACAGTGGAAGCAAATATATCTGAGTACAGACATAAGTTAGACAAGTTTTGCCTTAAGAAGGCTAGCACAAACATAAGCACGGATCGAAAGAGGCGAGGCCTCCTGCCTGGGAACCTCCTAACTACTCCTGAGCGTCGGGGGCAGCCTCCACGTAGTAGTAGGCTCCAGCGGTGGTGTAGTAGTCGTCTCCGGCGTACTCCATCTCCTGGGCTCCATCGTCTGAACGCAGCAACGTATCGAGGGGGAAAAGGAAAGCAAAGCAGCTGTGAGTACTCATCCAAAGTACTCGCAAGACTGACATCAGAACTATACTAGAATGCATCATTCTCAATGAAGGGGTTATATCTGGGCTGACTGCAGAAAGCAAGAATAGGGAGGAGGCCTAGTCCTATCGAAGACTAGCATCTTCAGCATCTTGCAGCATTAGAAGAGAGTAGACCTGTAGCTCATATATAGTCATATTGATGTAGCAATTTTATTAAGTAAACACGCCCAGAGATCCTTCCTCGACTCCCTGCGAGGAAGCAATCGCGGAGCCACAATTCATTTCAAATTTAAATTCAGTTATAGTTGTATAAGGTCAAGGTACAACTCCAAGTCGTCCTGTTACCGTGGACACGGCTATTCGAATAGATTATTCATCCCTGCAGGGGTGCACCGCATCTCCAACACGCCTGATCACCTCCGGCCGGACACACTTTCCTGGGTCATGCCCGGCCTCGGGATAGCAGCACGTCGTCGCCCCACCTAGACTCAACGAAGAGGCCAACCCGCCGGTCTAAATCCTATGCGCGCAGGGGTCATGGACCCAATCACCCTTTGCACACCTGCACGATGCGTGGGCGGCCGGAAGCAGACCTAGTACACTCCAGTCCAAGAGCTGCACCGTCCAGTCCAATCCGGCGCGCGCTGCTCCATTGCTGACGTCCGATGAGCTTCGGCTGATACAACGACGCTGAGTGCCCATAACTTTCCCACGTGATGGTTTGGTGCGCAATAAGGCCAACGACCAACTCAGATCAAATACCCAACCCATTAGCAGTTTATTAATGCGGGGCGATCGCGACCCTCAAAGTGCGGTCCCGTCACCCCGTCTCGAGGACCGTGGCAAGGGCCTCTCTTACCCGTCCACGCCTCAACATAACCCGGATGCCTTACCGGCGCATCCCACCACATCTCACACGGGTACCCTTGGGGCCGACCCGTCTCAGGATTGTCGGGAACTCAGGTCCACCTCAACCAGGGTGGTACCGCCTGCCCCTCCAGTCCCGTCTTTCACATGTAACAAAAGTCAAGTCAAAGTAACTGTGTGTCTAAAACATCAAGGCGGGAACTGAGGAATCACCCTCAATGGTCCCCGCTCGATGAAACCGTCAAGGTGGAACTAGAGGAATCACCCTCGAGGGTCCCACACTTGAGGGGTTGCACGACAGAGTCATCGTCGGGAGTGGTGAAGGAGGAATCACCCTCGAAACCACGACCGACTAGCTACACTACAGAGCTAGCATCATGAGTACTTCACGAGGTGTCACCCTCGGTACTCGATAGTGGCGCTGCAGAGTCGTACAACTAAGGGGAGTGCGGTGATGTGAGGGGCCTGGCTTGTCGGTCGGTTGACCGAGTCTTCGAGTCTTCACGTCGTCGAGTCGTCGATGAAGAAGCAGGGGCAACAGGGACTAAGGGGTCACTGGGGATTCACTGATCAACCTATACTAAATAGTTGATATTGTTGCAGGTATGGTATCAGTTTATCAAAAACAGGCTATGCATCAGAATAGGAGCTAACTAATACAGTAGCAAAATTCTAATGCAAGAATAAGAGGGAAAGGAATGGGTGATATCGGAATGCTCAAGGGGGGGTTGCTTGCCTTGCTGCTCTGCTGTAAAAGGCTGGTCGTCAGTCACGTAGTCGTACCCGGCAGCAGCGTCAGCCTCGGGGTCTACCGGTAAGAAGAGGGGGGAGAAACAATAAATATAAAGCAAACAATGCTACACAAAGTATGACATGACAATAGGCAGTGTCGGGTGTGTCCTAACGCAGTGTTACACGATACCGAGAAAGGGGGAACCCATCCGGGAAAGTTTTCCCGGTTCCGGACAAATGTCGGACAGATGACCGGAGGGGGGGAATGTTCCTGGTTTGCGGTGCTAGAGGCATGTGATAGCTAGGATGCAGTGCAGGGTTGCCTAAAATCATGTCTAAACCGTTTTAGCTATTTTAGGATTAAAGTTGGAATTAATAGTCGGTAGTTATACACTATTCATCTGCCGGAAATAGGCGAAAAGTTGCGGGTTCACCTACGTAGAGGGTCCCGACATGGAAACAGGTAGCACGGTTAGCTTCGTGGTATTTTTCTGATCAACTTTCATGTATAAAGTTTTTCCATCTGAGCTACGGATTATTTTCTATTAATTTTTAAAGTTTTAATCATTTTCTGGAATTAACAGAATTAAATTAATTCGAAAAATGCTATTATGACGTCAGCATGACATCATCCTGATGTCATCAGTCAACAGTGTGGCTGACTGGTCAAACCTGACCAGTGGGCCCCAACTGTCATTGGCTCAGGGTTAACCAGGGTTTAATTTAAACTAATTAGGCTAATTAATAGGGTGGGGGCCCACATGTCAGTGTCACATTAGCTTAACTTAATCATTTTTACTAATCTAACCGAGTTAATTAGTGCTAAACACCTAGGCCCACATGTCATAGACCCAGGGGGGTTCGGGCCCCACATGTCAGTGGCTGGGCTGAGCCCAGTCAGCCAGTTGACCAGTCAACTGGTCAACAGGGGGCTTGGGGCCCATGGGTCAGCGACCCTGGGGGGTGGCCCCGGGGGTGCCAGCTCAGCGGTGGCCGGCGAGTGCCCGAAAGCAAGGCCGGGCTCGGAAACGCAGCTCCGGGGGTCAAATCGATCGCCGTTTCCTCCTACATGCTCCTGGCGATGCGCCGCGTCGATCTGGGCTATCAGCGGCACCAGGGGTGGTCGGTAGGGGTGCCGGCGACGAGCGGAGGCGGCGTCGCGGCTCGGGCTTCGACGGAAACGCAGCTGCGAGGCAAATTCGAGCGCGCGACCTAGCTAGGCAGGGACTACGCGTCGCGGTGCGCATGTTGGGCGGCAGCGCGCGACCATTTGGTCGCCGGAACGACGCCGGCGATGAG
The DNA here is from genome assembly GCA_039707655.1 of Elymus sibiricus. Classification (NCBI taxonomy): domain Eukaryota; kingdom Viridiplantae; phylum Streptophyta; class Magnoliopsida; order Poales; family Poaceae; genus Elymus; species Elymus sibiricus. Next base: position 311,701,182 of record CM077671.1, read on the forward strand.
CTCAGGCTCACATGGAACGGCACCTACGGGATGACCGAGAGGGAGAAAGAAGGAAGGAGAGGTAGCGGTGCTCACAGGGAGCCTGCAGGTGTGCTTAGCGGGCTCGGGGAGGGCTCGGTGTGGCCAAAACGTCGACAAACGGCGGCGGGGATCCGAGGAAGAAGGAGGCTCGGGGAAGGCGTTGCGGCGACTCCGGGCTCCAACGGCGAGGCGTAGGCGACGGAGTCGAGGTCGGCGGTGACGCCGGACACGGCGGAGCGATGAACAGAAGGCGGTGGCCGCGCTAACCGGTGGCCATGGCGACGGTGGTGCTCGGGAAGGGAGGAGGAGAGCGAGGGAGAGAGAGAGCGAGGGAAAGGAGATGGGAGAGTGAGGGCGGCGTCCAGGGGGGATGCCCCGGGGCGAGGCTTATCCTCTCGCCCACCAGCTCCGTCGCCGTGGCAAGCGTGGATGGCGCCGCGCGCGCGTCGGACGCGGGCGAGGCGACACGGCGGGCGGGGGCAGGTAGACGAATAGGAATGGGCCGGCTAGGCTGCAGGTGAGCACCAGGTAGGCTTTCCCTTTCCAGTTTTTTTTGTTTTTCTTTTATTTATTAACAGAAGCGGTATAGAAATAATTAGGGTTGCCAAAACACTTTTGATAAATGTGGGACTAGGCCACATAAATACTTTGTGGATTTTGGCACTGCCACAAAATGTTTCAGGGCATTTGGAAGTGGCTAGGTATTTTTAGAAATTGAATAAGGCAAGATAAATGCTGCTGGACCACCAAAATAAAATCCAGGGGCATTTGTGAATTTTGGTGAGGTTGGTTCCAATTTTATAATTGCCTCTGGATTGTTTGCAAATTAATGAACATTTCAATTTTGAACAACTTTTATCTTCACTTTAAATTGGAAATTCAATTTGAATTGGAATTTGAAAGGAGATATGATCCCAATGATGATTAAGCATTGTTAATCATGGTGACTTGGCATTATCATGTGAGGTTACTGTAGCCTAATTATCCGGGCGTCACAATGCCCGCCAGGTGTTCGGCGATTTTCCTGTTCGGCAATGGACTCTGACGATGAAGAGGCGTCAACGGCTCTGATGGAGGAGGAAGACGAGGTCGACATTGACGACGAAGAGCACCTCATGATCCTCGCCGCTCTGGCCGGCCTGTTCACGAACAATGCAAAGCCGCGGCGAGGTGGCTCGGCGCCGAGCAGCCGTAAGAGCAAGCAGAGGCATCGAATGGAGGGCTATTGCTTGCTCTACGCCGACTACTTCGTCGACGCTCCTCTGCACGGCGAGAAAGTATTTCGGTGCCGTTATCGGATGAGCCGGAAGCTCTTCCTCAGGATTGTGAATGCCATCCGGGAGTTCGACGACTATTTCATTTGCAAGAAGGATTGCACCGGCACAGTTGGATTCTCCTCACTCCAGAAGTGCACGACAGCTATGAGGATGCCTGCATACGGAGCTCCCGGTGATATACAGGAAGACTATGGACGCATGGCCGAGTCCACCACCATTGAGTGTTTGTACAAGTTCTGCAGGGCAATGGTGGCAGTGTTTGGACCACAATACTTGCGATCACCCAATGCTGAAGACACTGCTCGGATCCTAGCACAGAATGCAACAAGAGGATTTCCTGGGATGCTTGGAAGCATCGACTGCATGCATTGGGCATGGGAAAAGTGTCCATTTGCTTGGCAGGGGATGTACAAAGGCGCCAAAGGAGCTTGAAGTGTGCTACTTGAGGCAGTGGCCACACATGACCTCTGGATTTGGCACTCCTTCTTTGGTATGCCAGGAACTCACAACGACATCAACGTACTGCAGTGCTCGAATGTCTTTGCCAAGCTTGTTGAAGGTCATGCTCCTCCGGTGAACTTCGAGGTCAATGGGCGCCACCACAACAAGGGATACTATCTAGCAGATGGCATCTATCCGAGATGGTCCACATTTGTGAAGACTATCTCAAACCCTGTGCCAGGAGGCAAGAAGTCACACTTTGCTAAGTGTCAGGAGGCTTGCAGGAAGGATGTCGAACGGGCATTTGGTGTGCTCCAATCTCGATTTGCTGTTGTCCGGTACCCCGCTCTGACCTGGTCGAAATCTCAGATGTGGGAGGTGATGAATTGCTATGTCATCTTGCATAGCATGATCATTGAGAGCAAGCAGGAAGAGCCAGTGTTTGACACTGGACCATATTTCAGGCAGGGTCCTCTTGCAATTGTTGATCACCAGGTACCGGCAACATGGTCTGCCTTCCTCAATATGCGTCAGGAGATCCGAGACCCACAGGTGCATTAAGAACTGCAGCACGATCTGGTGGAGCACCTATGGAGGCTCAAGGGCAACGCCTAGTTCGATGTGTTTTAATTTGTGTTCGAATTATGAGCTTGCTTCGTTGAACTATTTGATTTGTATTGATTTCTGGATTGAACTATGTGATAAAAATTAGTTTTTGTTGAATTTGCGTCGAAGTGTGCCGAATTTGCGCCGAATTTGGGCCGAACTCGACTGCTGGGGGGCGAACTTGGAGGGTCGGCTGGAAACCCGAGCCCCCCATGCCGAATATATCGCCGGTTAGCCCCAAGCGACGCTATTTGAAGCCCTTAGGCGGAGAACGGCTGGAGATGCTCTCATATCGAAAAAGGCTTTCACCCCGCTTTATATATAAAGCAAAGATCCACAACAAGTCGATACAAACGCACGCCAACACAACACACACACCCAAGGCATGATACATCGGTGCTGATCGCAGCAACATCACTTGAAGCACTCAATCGGGAATGCCACCGCGAAGAGATAGAGCCGCATACGACGAACCGTGAGCTCCAAGACAGTGCCTTCAGGAAGGAAACGACACCGGAGCGCCGTCACCGCCGGATCCGAGGATCAGAGTTTCCCCTGGAGTAGCACGATGGGCGATGAGAGCCGCGACGACGCCTTCAAGAAGGGAGCGAGCTTCGCCGCCGCCGGTCCATTCAGAGATAGAACAGGTTTTCACCCCGGGCAACACTCACCGCCACCGAACGCCACACCCCGGCTACCACGCCGCCCACACGACCGTGGCCACCGGGCAGCACCAAGCCACGGCCTCCGCCCAAGAGCACCGCGCTACCACCTCCAGAGCCGCCGCCCCGGCATCCAAGACCTAGGCACCACCTCACCCGAGACCCGCCGCTACTCCAACCAAAGAGACGGGCGAAAAGGTCCCACCTTTCTCACCCCTGGGAGACCCCAGCGTCGCGACCCGAAAGGCCGGCCAACGCTGGCATCCATCAACCCGTCCTGCAGCCCCGAGCGCGAGACGAGCTTGGTCCTGCAGCACCGAGAGGGGGACGAGGTCGGTCCTGCTGCACCGTGTGCGAGACGAGCTCGGTCCAGCCGCACTATGCGCGAGACGAGCTCGGTCCTGCTGCACGGGGCGCGAGACGAGCGAAGGACCGCAGCTGGGAGAGGGCCAACCCTTCGATGGAAGAAGCGCCCGGGCGACACCGAGATGGAACGAAGGTCGAAACGGTCCGAATGCAGACGGACCGACGCCGGAGAGGCCGGCCGCCGCCGCAGGCAGATCCGTCGAGCCGCCGCGAAGCCGCCACGACACCGGGAGGCACCACCGACGAGCCTCCCCACGCCGCCGCCCACGGCCGGAGCAACGGCCACCCTCGACCGCTGCCCTACCCGCGTCGCCCGATGAACTCCAAGCGCCGGAGCCGCCGAACACGTACCACCACTGCCACGCGCCGCCGGCCGCCCCCTACACCAGATCCGGCCGGATCCAGCAGGAGGCCATCCGCGCGCCACCTCCCGAGACGGGAGCACCGCCGCCAGCCGACCCCCCTCGCCAGATCCGGCCGGCCAGCAGGAAGCCGACGAGGGAGGCCAGCCAGGGCCACCCGAGGCCGCCGGGAGCCAGATCTGGTCGCCGGGCGTCGCCCCGAGACGCAGCCGCCGCGCCTCGGCCCGCTGCCCCACCGCCGCCACGCTGAAGAGCCAGCACGCCGCCGCCGGGAGTAGCCGCCGCCGCGCCGCCGGGCCGCGCGCCCGCCCGGCGTCTCTGCCCAGGCAGGGTGGCCCGCGCGCCCACCGCCACCTACGGGAGAGAGGAGGAGGAGCCCCGCCGCCAACCACCGCGCGGGGCTTTGCCCCGGCGGCTCGGGCCGGCGGCGGCGGCAGGGGGAAGGGTGGAGGGGGGTTGGGGGCCAGGAGCAGGGAAGCGCCGCCGCCCGAGTCGCCCACGGGGGCAAGGGGGAGGGTCGAGATGCTCTCATGAGTAGAGATCCCCTGTTCGATGACATTCTTCTATTTGGCAAGTAGTTTCAAGATCTAGCTTATGACTCGTACAACAGACAAGGCGTCCAATTACAACCAAAACAAATATGAACTAGCTGAGCCCGAACAAACAACATCACAAAGGTCAAATGAAGCAATTTAGTTTCAGCATCGATCTAGCTCTGCCTCTGCCGCAGCATCATTACCCATCAGCATTCAACGATGCTGCGCCGGGGATCCATCTCGGTCATGCACGCGTAGCCCTGCAGCTTCTCGTTGAAGAGCACGAGGGGATCCTTGTCCCTGAGCACGCCGCCGTCGTCGTACGCGTCCCGGAGGAACACGGCCCAGTTCATCTCCGTGCCGGCGAGGTAGAAGGCGCGGGTTTGCTTCCGCAGCGACTGGTACATGTGCCGCGTGAGCCCGAGCTCCTCCTTGAACTCGAACACGTGGTGTATCAGCGCGCGCTTCTCCAGCGTCAGGCTCAGGAACTCGTGCACCACCCCGACGCGGTACTTCTCCGCCTCCGGCGTCCACGGCCGGAGCAGCGCCCCGTTGGTGTACGGCGAGACCAGCGGGAACGTGGTCGCCGCGTCCAGGCGTTCCGCCTCCTCCCCGTCCAGCGGCATCGACCGGCGGTGCGGGACGGAGAAGCGGAACGTGCGCCGGACGCGGCGCTCGTCCACCATGAAGTCGTGCTCCAGGGCGCTGACGGCGAGCGCGGGGTCCCAGTGCGCCAGCTCGAGGACGTGGAGCCCGTCGGGGTCCACGGCGACGCGGAAGTCGTCGGGGAAGTCGCGGACGCGGTCCCGGAAGTCGTCGGGGAGGCCGAGCACCGCGCGGCAGTGGTGGAGCTTCGCGAGGGGCAGGCGGCGGTGGGCGGTGAGCACGAGGAGCTTCCGGACGGCCAGCACCCGCGCGGGGAGGAGCTCCTCGTGGACGCGGCGCTCCTCCTCGAGCAGCGAGCACATGAGCGGTGTGAGCGCGAGGTGCGGGACGGAGCCCACGGTGGTGCGGGTGAAGAGCAAGGGGTGCCGGGCGTCGGCGCGCGAGACGCTGCGGCCGCGGGGGAAGCCGAGCTCGCGGTACAGCTTGCCGGCCTCGGCAAGGGGGATGCGGTGCGGGGGCGGGAGGGAGGCCATGAAGGACCGCGCGCGGGAGAGGAAGCGGAAGGCGGCGTCGCGGTCGAGGACGGCGTCGAGGGCCGGCACACGGCGGTCGGCCTCGGGCTCGATGGGCGCGATGCGCGGGCTGTTGAGTTTCTTCAGCAGCTTCTTGCGCCGCTTGCACGGGAGCAGCGGCAGGAGCGACGCCGCGGCTTCCGCGGCCGCGGAAGAGGACGCGGGCACGGGCTCCGGCGCAGGGGCTGGGACGGGCGGGACGAGGGCTCTCGCGGCGGAGAAGAGGCGGCGCGCCATCGCTAGGCTCGGGCGGCGGCGGCCGCGGAGGACCGAGGAGTGGGGGGCTCAGTGTTTCAATTTGATCAGTGGAGCGCACGAACCTTGATGCGTGGACAGCCGTTCGATCTGGAGCCCACCCACACCTCTCTTCTCTCTATCCTCCGCATAGCCCCATCCCCATATCTTTTTCCGTTTCCTCTGGAACGAAAGGAAACCGAAACCCCAAATTGCCCTTCCGCAGCAACCGCCGCCGCCGCCGCCGCCGCCGTCCGCCATGGGCACGGAGGTGGTGCCCGTGGTCGACCTTGGCGCGCTGTCCCAGTCGGAGCTCGTGGCTCTCGCGGCCGCGTCGCCCTACGCCGTCGACCCCCGCCGCGGGCGCCGCGACGCCGACCTCCTCCCGCCCCCTAAGATCGATCGGGCCGTCTTCAACGAGAGTGCCGGCTCCCGCAAGCAGACCTTCTCCCGCCGCCGCGCCGCCACCAATCTCTCCCACAATCTCACCCCTAGCACCGCCTCCTCCTCCGCCGTCGCCGTCCCCACCGAGGAGGATTCCGAGAACCGCCTCATCGTGTACCACCTCCAGCAACTCTTTGCGCGCGACGACCCCTCCTACCTGCCACCACCACCGCCGATTCCACTCCAACAGCTACCCCCGATATCCGTACCCGCACCCACGATACCGGTGCCCGCACCCCCCGTGGCCTCCGTGCCGATCCAGCAGCTCCCGGACCCAGACCGGGAGTTGACGAACCCGAAGGGGGTGGCTGTTGATTTGGCTAGACTCGCGGAGTTAGTGGATCCGTATGGGGAGGAGATACGGAATCGGACTGCAGGACTGGCTCTGGAATCCGAGCTGCTGGGTTTCATGAATGAGTTGGAGGGGCAGTGGGGGAGTCGGAGGCGTCGGAGGAAGTTTGTGGACGCAGCCATATTCGGTGACCACCTGCCCTGTGGGTGGAAGCTAATCCTTGGGATTAAGCGGAAGGAGCATGCTGCCTGGATCAATTGCCGCCGCTATGTTAGGTTTGTTCTGCTCGATGTGTATAGTTTGTTCTGATTCTAGTGATAGTGGATGATTGTTGATACTTGATAGGTGTTGTAACCTTCTAGGCGCAAATGATTCAGGTTTTTTATGATCCAAATGTGATGCTGTGTGAATGGATACAGTGCTTCTCACAAGGATCATGAGTCCTTCTCATATTTATATTGTAGAGAAATGGGTTTTGTAGTATGAAAATAAATGTATTCTAAGAAGTCAACGATACAGATTTCAGTAACCAGATCAAGCATAACTGCATTAGAATACATATTAGAATCATACGCATCAGGACAATGGGGTTTCTGGCTGTATAAGTCCATCTTATTTTTATTCTAGTTGGAGTAGCATTTGCAGGGTGTCATTTCAAGATGTCTGGCATCTAATTTTTTTTACTGTCTTTTGGTAATACTTGCATACATAGTGCTCCTGTTTGTTTCCTTGTGAGCGCCTCTGATTGTATTGAATGCATACCTAGTACAAATTTGTAATCTAACCATCAGTTTGTTGGTCCTATTTGGTTTCATTCTTTCTGTCTCCTTTTTTGTGTATATAATGCTCAATCCAGGTATTCTTTGTCGTCTGGTAGCGAGTGTTAACTGAAAGTGCATGCCTAACAGCATGTTTGGCTGGCTACCTGATGCCTCTGCCAATTTCCATGACTGGCATATATGTGATACTTCCAAAGTATAAATTGTCCTGATAAGGATTATAGGATTTCCGTTTTCTAAGTAACAGAACAATGTTTTTTTTAATATTTGTTTTAGTTCTAGGGTTCAGGCATTGCTTTTCTTTATTTGATTGATTTATTCATTTAATGTAAAACCAAAGACGCCTCGTACCTACTTTATTTTGGTTTGACATGTACTGTGGTCTGGGTATATGAACCTTGCAAGCCACAAATCCTTTTCCAGTCATGCTTGCGTGCACAGGCTCAACAGTTCCTCAAATTTCTTTTTGGCAATATATTAGCCAGATTAACTTGGTTAGTAGCTGAAAAATAGAACCTCGAAGAGTTAATTGTAGGGGATAGTTTAGTCCTGTGTTAAGAGTGGTAAAAGGCTCTAGCCAGGTTAACATAACCCTCCCTAGTCCAAGAGTGGTTTTTTTTTGTGTGTGTGTGTGGGGTGGGGGTGGGGGTGGGGGTAAGCTCTAACCTAAGTCTTAACCCCAAAACCAGGGTTAGCCTAAGGAGTATGAGGTAATTTGATTCAAGTCTCTTCGTGTTCGAACTATTTATTTGTTTCCAACCTTCTTAGTTCTTACAGTGTCTTGTACATAAGGCTAATCATTGCCGCCTTTGGAGCAAAAAGAATAAACAAATTCTCTAATCCCTCTCTTCTTCAACTAGCCCTCAGAACCTTGATGGCAACATGGCTTGCTGATCAAGGGTGAGTACCCATATTATGCACGTACCATCTTGATACTGAGAAGTAATTTCTGATTATCCCAGTCGTCTTAAGTGATTCCACTTTTTCTTGAATGGTGGTATGGCAGTTCTTTTTTTACACACCCTTCTCCGTGGGTGTTTTTATTAGACATGCACCAATATATGTATACTTCTTTTTTTTTTGTATATCACCAACTCAGATTTATTACCACTGTCATTGTGCTTTGCATAAGTTATGTTTTTGGAGAAAAAGATCCATGTTAAATTTCTACTTGTTAAATGAAGATCCTAACCAAGATGGTACCTCTTTATTAGAACAGTGTAGCACTGTAGCCTGTCTGTTCAGTGTTTATATTCTCTGTGGGGCTTGCTACGTAGTTTGTGATATTTGTTTCATCTAATCAAGTAGCAAATTGTGTTTTTCATGTTGATTTCCCATTATTGCCTTAGCTAATTGTGCATACCATACTTTCCAGCCCCAGGGGACATCAGTTTGCTACTTGCAGAGAAGTTTCTTCCTATTTCATGTCACTTCTTGGATATGTGGAGGCAAAGCCAACTACTGTTCAGACCAACGATGTGGGAGTTCGTGATTTGAGTGCTGTTAATGTGAGTTTTTTCTTAGTATGCACCTTATCTTTGCAGTCTGCACTTTAATTTCCATTGTTTAATTTCATGAAATGTTTAATTAGACTGTAGGTCTTCACCAGCAAAATGATTCAACTGGGGACATGCAAAGTGCAGTGTCAGCCACTTCTGTTACATTATCCATTCACAATGGTGATTCTCAGGGACAGAGAGAAAAACCTTATAAAGATGAAGCTCCGATAGAAGCAGTCAGGAAAGAGTGCAAAAAATGCAAATTGACTTTTGAGGACCAGAGTGCCTATGTGCAGCATCAGTTGTCCTTTCATCAAAGGAAAGCTAAAAGGCGCAAGGTTGATAAATCTATTGGCCCGGGAGTCGGTAAAGATGAAAAGCTCGAGACTCAGGAAAGTCAGAGGACCTCTGAAGATAAACCTGCCTATTTTGGCCATGGTGTAGCTGATGTTAAAAGTCAAGGTCAGAGTCCAGCAGAACTGTTTGGCGGAGCTTCTTCAGGAGATGTAGGTGCTCAACTATCCTTGGCTGCAGCGCCATGTGGGTTGCAAGAGATAACTACCTTACCTGAACAGGAAGAAGAGCCTTCTGCTGGAGAGCCTGTCTCTGGGCATCAGAAGGACCTTCCTCAGGAGACTACTGGTTTGCCTCAACAGGAAAACGAACTTTCTGCTACAGAGCCTTTTGCTGGGCATCAAAAGGAACATGTTGATAATTCTGGTGACCATGAAATCCATGATGGAGCATGTCATATAGCTGAAGAGCCTCTTGCCTTTGATGTTGCAAGCAACCTTAGTACTTGCAAGTCTCCTGAACCAGAAGTTCATGAGCATGACAGCTCAAAAGATTTGGAATTTGCCATCGCAGATTGCTCCCGAAGTTTTGACAGGTCTCATGAAATCTCTAAGATACCTCAGGATGTTCCATGTACTACAGATGCTCCAGGTGAAAGAAAAAGCGCAGATGATCCAATGGACTGTGCTGATATAACACTGCCAAAACAAGTTCCTGAGCACTGTGATATGCTGGATCGCAAATTTGGAGGTTTTCCTGGAGAAACTGGTTTTAATCACCAGGTGGAAAACAATCAACTGTCTGCCAACTTGGATGAGCCTGATCTTAGTTCCAACAGCATGGAGGTAGATGACAGCAAGATAGCTTGCAAGTTTGAGGATGTGCTGAATCCTACTAGCTCTGAATATGATAAACCTGTTGTGGATCAAATTGATCGTGGAGTGACTGCCTTGAAAAATGATGCGATCAACATTGATGATGGGATGAACATTGATGATACAATATCTTCTCCTGTTTCTGGTGCAAACTGTGAAACTTCCAATGCCCTTCATGATGGCAATCGATCGTCCATTCTCGCCCAATGCTTTGGTGCTAGCTCTAATGATGACAATGTTTGTCAGGATGAAAGTTTTGTCAATCGGAACAACGTTTCTAAGGCTGAAATTTTTGTCAACCAGAGCAATGACATGGTGTATCAATCCAATTTGAACATGAATCCTATCTCTCCTCCTCAAATTAGTGTGGATTATTTCACTTCCTGCTCAATGAATTCTGAAATTAAGAACAACGACAACCGACGTGATGATAATGCCAAGGAACAGTTTGTGAACTCACGGAACATATCAAGTAATGAACCAGGTTTTGATACTGAAGCTTACAACAATGACATCTTTACTGGTGCTATGGCAGAAACTAGCTTTGCTCAGCTGAATAATGCTATGAATATGAAGACTGATTTCTCAAGCTGCTATTCAATATCTGATCTAAATACGCTGACTGGTGGTACTGCAGCTGATGGAATTGATTTCCATGGTATGAGGAGTTCTTTTGTAAGTGGCTCCACCAGTTGCAGCGAACCAAATGAACTTGATTTTGATATCAAGGGTTCCATGCTCGAGGCTCTGGAAAGATCTGACAGCGACCTGGAAACTCAGTACAATGGTGGCGATCCTGCCATTGACTCACTCCCTGTGGCGGGTACAGGTGGGAGTGTCGATGATTTTATGTCCATGCACACCAATTTTGGTAGCTTGACCTCTTTGGTTCGTTCTGTTGAAGGTGGTCCAATGAGCAGACTTATTCAAGATCAGGTAAATTTGACTGGGTATCCTCACATGCTGTTTCTGCATATATAATGCAATATCAAGTCAATTGGTATATAATGCTTACTTATAAATCTTCAATGGGTATATATATTCTTTTTGACTCCACACATATCATGCAATAGACAAAAAATGTTTCAGTTGAACTTCAATCAGCAGTCACTAAAATGTGCAACTATTGAAGGAAGAAAGAAATACAGTTTTTTGATTGTTAACTGAAAACATGTAAATGTGAAGTCAGTGTCACACAATGTAGCATGTTGGCGTATCTATTGCAATGGCTGAACGGATGTAATTGCTGCTATAAGCCTATAACCATCGTATGCTTTGTCATGAACATTCTCTTAAATATAGCAGCAGTACACACCATTATCCATTATGTGTTTTACCCATCTGTGTGTTGACTCTGGTAATATATTTTCTACAGTGCGATTTGCAACTTGGATTTGGTGCACAGAAGCAGCAAATATATCCTAGTTTTGAGGAGCACCTTCGGATGGCCTCAGCTGGAGCTCCGCAGTTCGGGAACATGGGCAGACACAATCCCATGCCTGTGCCTGTGCCCGTGCCCGAGCCGACACTGATGCTAGGCTATGAGCCAACGTTGATGCTGGGTTATGCACCGCAGTTCGGAAGCTGCCCTCCGGTCCAGTTAGGTTGGGACCTGTCCAAGATGGTTGGCGTGCTCCAATCCGTATGTGTGTGGTGCAACACAAGGTTCCAGCATTTTGGCACGGCCGAGCAGCAGAACGACTCTGTTGGCTTCATTTGCCCCACGTGCAAGGACAAGACATCCGGTCATCTTAGCATACTCAACAATGGTTCATCGCTTTAGCATTCGATGTCTGCTGCTGTTTTCATCATATGTAGTCCGATCTTTTTTTTCCTTCTCGCCGGGATCATGTAGGGTAGACTGGAATCAGAGCTAGCAAATTATAGTGTGTGTGTGGTGGTTACGTTGACCGGTTTGGCTATGTTTAAAGGACACTGTTTTCGGCCGTCGACTGATTTGGCTATGTAGCAACGTAATTCGCGACATTTTTAAATGCTGATGTCCAGATTGAGCCTGAGAGGCGCATGATTCGTTTCATTGGCCTTGCTCCTCCACTCGCCAAGCTCGGTGTATCGCCTGCTTTGCCAGGGTTGGGTCAGTTTCCCAGGTGCTCCGGAATTCGCTGCTCAGTGCATGTGGAAGTGCTGGTCACCTTTTATGCCCCGTTTGGTTTACCGTTTTTGGATCGTATTCGGCCGATTTAGGATACATGCCTGGACTGGTCGTTTTGTTTTCAGACGGAAAATTAGCTATGACCGGTAATTTACATCTGTAAAATATAAATACAGGTGTAGAAATTTACACCCATTCCAAGCGGGGCCTTAAGTGCAAGATTTTGTACTTGGCTTGCGGTCCAGCGTAGGCTTGCAGTTGCAGGATGAGGTTTGCCATCAAGGGAAGGATTCGGTGGACGATATTCTTGTGCAATGTGTGTGCGCGCACGCACACGCGAGGGAAGTTTGGCACATGCGCTTTTTCCGAGTTAAGGATCAAATGTACCATGCCCAGATGTAACTGATTCCTTTGATGAGAGGTGGCTGGCTGCGAGGAAGAACTTTCAGGGCAAGGATCGCAAAGGATTTGACTCATTTGTCATTCTTACAGTCTTACTAGGTGGCAGCTTCAGAAACAAGGGAATGCGAGAGCATTTGCCATTATTAGGCCGCAGTGCACGCTCAATGAAATGGTGGAATCGATATTTGTAGAATGGCAGGAATGAAACTTGCTGGAGCTGGCGTTTTAGATAGTTTCGTGGGAAATTAGAGTTGAGTAGTGAAGGTAGGTGGGTGTCTAATCTTGCCTGATATGTTCGCATACTGATCGTGCATTGCAGCAAGGATGCCAAAACAAGTTCCTGAGCACCGTGATATGCTGGACCGTAAATTTTGTGGTTTTCCTGGAGAAACTGGTTTTAATCACCAGGTGGAAAACAATCCACTTCTGCCTACTTGGATGAGCCTGATCTCATCAGCAGAGGTAGATGATAGCAAGATAGCTTTCAAGTTTGGCGATGTGCTGAATCCTACTAGCTCTGAATATGATAAACCTGTTGTGGATCAAATTGCTCGTGGAGTGACTGCCTTGAAAAATGATGCGATCAACATTGATGATGGGATGGACATTGATGTCAGAATTAAGGAGGTCAACCTCAATTCATGTTTATATACAATATCTTCTCCTGTTTCTGGTGCAAACCATGAAACTTCTAATGCCCTTCATGATGGCAACCGATCGTCCATTCTTGACCAATGTTTTGGCGCTAGCTCTAATGATGAGAATGTTTGTCAGGATGAAATTTTTGTCAATCAGAACAATGTTACTAAGGCTGAAATTTTTGTCAATCAGAGCAATGACATGGTGTATCAATCCAATTTGAACATGAATCCTATCTCTCCTCCTCAAACTAGTGTGGATTATTGCACCTCATGTTCAATGAAATCTGAAATTAAGAACAACGACAACTGATGTGATTTTTTTTTTCGAAAAGGAGGATTACCCTCCGAAATCTACATCAAGCAATTCACACAGCCATGACGTCAACCGACGTGATGATAATGCCAACGAACAGTTTGTGATAACGACAGCGGCGGCTGGGTAGATGGGCTTTTGGCTTCTCATAACTCGCTTGGCCCATCCTCTATATATATCTGTGCGATGGAGAGAGACTCGTTTCCCCCTTCAGCGTTTCTCTTTCCTTCTGCTTTTGCTTCACAGTCTCTACTCCCTTCGTTTGTCCGGCCGCTCTCTTCCTCCTCTCCACATTGCTGCGCCCTCTCCTCGTCGTCTCGCCTCCTTCGGCTGTACTACGGTCTGTTGAGATGACGATGACCCTCGTTTGCTTGAAGGGTTCTTCTCCTCCGTTTTTTGCTTCGCCTTGCTAATTTTGCTTGCTTGGATTTGGTTCGTTCCTGCGCAGTTTGTTTCGCCTCCGCGTTGTCGCCCGCTTCCAACAGAGGGTCCTTGTGTCCTTGGCATTCAGGTTAGTACATGCCTCCTCTGCTTGTTGTTTGATGAAATGCACGCGTGCTGCTCGATTGAGTGCAGGTGTGCAAATGTTTGGTCTACGGTTCAGATTCTTCTTCTTCTTCTTCTTCTTCTATGATTATAATAGAGGAGAGGAGATTTACATACAAATACATTATCTTGGACATCCTCTATGATTGTGAGCCCCCATCAAATATTATATAATGATCGCACTGTTGATGTTAGACAAGGAAGACAACGTAATGAGTTATGTTTGTTTACATTCACATAGAAGTTATATTGTCATGGATCCTTTAACATGTGATGCTTGCTTAGGATCTTTTGCTAGCCAAAAATTTCACACTAAGTAGAGATACTACTTGTGCATTCATAACCCTTAAACCCAGTTTCTTGCCATGAGAGTCCACCATATCTACCTATGGATTGAATAAGATCCTTCAAGTAAGTTGTCATCGGTGCATAAAGCAATAAAAAATTGCTCAATATGTATGATCTTTTATTGTAAGGGAAAACAAGCTTTGTACGATCTTGTGATGGCAAAGAAATAAAAGCGATAAACTGCATAATAAATGTTGCTATCATAAGGGGCAATATAAAGTGACGTTCCTTTACATTAAGAGTTTGCACATCTAAAAATAAAAAGCGCATGCCAACCTCTGCTTCCCTCTGCGAAGGGCCTATCTCTTACTTTTATGAATTTACTTTTCTGTATTTGCTTTCATGCAAGAGTCAATAAATGTTTATCCCTATTCCAACCTATTCATTCTTTAGTTAGCAAGCATCTTTATTGGGGAAAGATCCAGATATATATATAAATGTTTATCCCATGAGTCATTATAATTGATATTTTCCTTGAGGTAAATAAGTTGGGTGGCGAAAACAATAAATCCCCTATCTTCCTATGTGTCGGATGGAAACATTAGCTCAAAAAATATGCAATGAGTGTCAGCAATCATAGAAGACTAAATGATAGCTGAGTATGTGAACTTGCTAAAATGAAATTTCTTACATAGACCCTTCTCTGAAATATTATGAATTGTGATTGTCTCAATGACTAAGAACATAGTTTGTTGATTGTCAATAAAGTTTATGCTTCATACTTCAATGTTGTGGATAGATTGTTACTCGTTTATGAGAAGTCATATGATGAAAAACTTGCTGCTATATTAATATTCATAATTCTCTCGTGTCCGTATTCTATTTTTATCGACACCTCTCTCTCAAATTATGTGATAATTATTATCGAGTTCGGCTTTCGCTTGAGGACAAACGAGGTCTAAGCTTGGGGGAGTTGATACATCCATTTTGCATCATGATTTCTTATTAATATTTATATCATTCTTGGTCATTATTTCACTTTATGATACAATTCTTATGCCTTTTCTTTTTGAATTTACAAGGTACATCACAAAGAGGGAAATTCCCGGAAACGAGATTTCTGGACCTGAAAACCAAAAAAAAGGTTAAAAATTCACTAGACTCCAAATGACCGAAAACTTTACGAGGATTTTTTATGGAATATATGTGAATTTATGGAGTAAAAATATATCAGAGAGGGGCCATGTGTTGGTGCCAAGCCAACTATCAGGGACGGTTTTCCGGAACATATAATTCCAGCAAATGACCCTTGTGTCATCACCAGCCCAGGATTACTGTTCGCTGGTGGACACTTCCTTGATACAAAATTCCAAGCAATTAAAAAAATTTGAGTACAAGACCATGAAGGTCTACGGAGTACTACAAACATGTCTAGTGGTTGGTGGCGGAAGCGACTCATGGATCTCCAGCGTCTATGGGACTCCATTCCCACAGGAACAACTGACCTGGATAACTCCTATCTCGCGTGGCTGCTATCTTTGATGCATAGGTTGCGGGGTTGTCATCATAATGCTCCTTTCCGAATACACGATCTGGCCAAGACAATAGCCAGGGACAAGCCAGTGAGTACGTTTGAATGTACTCGCAAACATCATGAAAACAGATATAATAAAGCAGGTGTATGCATGCAGTAAAACTTTAATTTAATCCAACATAGTCATGAGGTCAATTTATGAATGCAGTATGCAAATGATTTATTCGCACATAAAATAAAGATTAGATAAGTATAAGTCATCAGATTATTTATAAAATTTAAAGATGGGTTTTCGGAGGTAGAACCTGTTGGAAATATGCCCTAGAGGCAATAATAAATTGGTTATTATTATATTTCCTTGTTCATGATAATCGTTTATTATCCATGCTATAATTGTATTGATTGGAAACTCAAATACATGTGTGGGTACATAGACAACACTGTGTCCCTAGTAAGCCTCTAGTTGACTAGCTCGTTGATCAAAGATGGTTAAGGTTTCCTAGCCATTGACATGAGATGTCATTTGATAACGGGATCACATCATTAGGAGAATGATGTGATGGACAAGACCCAAACTAAGAACGTAGCATTTGATCGTGTTAGTTTATTGCTATTGTTTTCTGCATGTCAAGTATCTGTTCCCATGACCATGAGATCATGCAACTCCCTGACATCGGAGGAGTACCTTGTGTGTATCAAACGTCGCAACGTAACTGGGTGACTATAAAGGTGCTCTACAGGTATCTCCGAGGGTGTTTGTTGGGTTGGCATGGATCAAGACTGGGATTTGTTACTCTGTGTGACGGAGAGGTATCTCAGGGCCCACTCGGTAATACAACATCACAATGAGCCTTGCAAGCAATGTGACTAAAGTGTTAGCCACGAGATCTTGTATTATGGAACGAGTAAAGAGACTTGCCGGTAACGAGATTGAACTAGGTATAGAGATACCGACGATCGAATCTCGGGCAAGTAACATACCGAAGAACAAAGGGAATAGCATACGGGATTAACTGAATCCTTGACATAGAGGTTCGACCGATAAAAGATCTTCGTAGAATATGTAGGAGCCAATATGGGCATCCAGGTCCCGCTATTGGTTATTGGCCGTAGAGGTGTCTCGGTCATGTCTACATAGTTCTCGAACCCGCAGGGTCTACACACTTAAACGTTTGGTGACGATTAGTATAGTTGAGTTATTTTGTTGGTGACCGAAAGTTGTTCGGAGTCCCGGATAAGATCCCGGACATGACGAGGATCTCCGGAATAGTCCGGAGGTAAAGATTGATATATGTGATAATAGTGTTTTGATCTCCGGAAGAGTTCCGGAGTTCACCGGAATGGGTTCCGGATGTTTACCGAAGTGTTCGGGTGCAGCAACACTTTATATGGGCCAAAGGGATAAAACCGACGAGGTATTGGAAAGTGCAAAAAGTAGTTTTGCTGCCGCGTAAGCGGTACTACCGTTTTGTGAAGCGGTACTACCGCCCAAGCGGTACTACCGCTTGTGTGAAGCGGTACTACCGCCCAAGCGGTACTACCGCTTGTGTTAAGCGGTACTACCGCTTGTGCGCGGTACTACAGGGATCCGAGTTGGACTCTTTCCCTGCGGGCCAAACCGACCTTGTGCGGGCAAAACCGACCTGGAGGAGGCTTTTACTCCAAGTTTAGACCCCAAGGCTCAACATATAAATAGAGGGGCAGGGCTAGCACACGGGACACATCAAGATTTCCCCAAGCCGTGTGTGGCAACCCTAACCCTCTAGTTCCTCCGTCATAATCTCCGTAGCGCTTGGCGAAGCCCTGCAGAGATTGTTCCTCACCACCATCACCACGCCGTCGTGCTGCTGGAACTCAACCACTACTTCACCATCGCTCGCTGGATCGAGGAGGTGAAGGCGTCATCAAGCCGTACGTGTGTTGAACGCGGAGGTGCCGTCCGTTCGGCGCTAGTTCGTGATCGGATCAAGGGACGACTTGCGATTTGGATCGCGGAGACGTTCGACTACATCAACCGCGTTTCTTAAACGCTTCCGCTTAGCGATCTACAAGGGTATGTAGATTTACTCTCCCTCTCGTAGATGCTCATCACCATGGATAGATCTTGTGTGTGCGTAGGAAAATTTTTGTTTCCCATGCAACGTTCCCCAACAGTGGTATCAGAGCCAGGTCTATGCGTAGATGAGATCTCGAGTAGAACACAAACGAGTTGTGGGCGTGGGTGTATACATATTGCTTGCCGTTACTAGTTGATATTTGATTCGGCGGTACTGTGAGATGAAGCGGCCCGGACCGACATTACGCGTACACTTACGCGAGACAGGTTCCTTCAACTGACATGTAACTTCGTTGCATAAAGATGGCTAGCGGGTGTCTGTCTCTCTCACTTTAGTTGAATCGATTTCAATGAAGAGGGTTCTTTTAGAAGATCAAAAAGCAATCACTACACCACGTTGTGGTTTTGCGTAGGTAAGAACGGTTCTTGCAAACCCGTAGCAGCCACGTAAAATTTGCAACAACAATTAGAGGACGTCTAACTTGTTTTTGCAGGGTATGATGTGATATGATATGGCCAATTACATGATGAGATATATGTGATGTATGAGATGATCATGTGTTGTATAGAATATCACGACTTGCATGTCGATGAGTACGGCAACTGGCAGGAGCCATAGAGTTGTCTTTAATTATTGTATGACCTGCGTGTCAATCATTAAGCGCTATGTAATGCTTTACTTTATCGCTAAACGTTAGCAATAGTCGTGGAAGCAACAGTCGGCGCGACAACCTTATGGCGACACGTTGATGGAGATCAAGATGATGGAGATCATGGTGTCATGCCGGTGACGATGGAGATCATGCCGGTGCTTTGGAGATGGAGATCAAAAGCACAAGTTCATGGCCATATCATGTCACTCATGATTTGCATGTGATGTTAATCCTTTTATGCATCTTATTTTGCTTAGGACGACGGTAGCATTATAAGGTGATCCCTCACTTAAATTTCAAGATAAATTGTGTTCTCCCCGAGTGTGCACCGTTGCGAAAGTTCGTCGTTTCGAGACACGCCGTGATGATCGGGTGTGATAGACTCCACGTTCACATACAACGGGTGCAAGCCATGTTGCACACGCGGAACACTCGGGTTAAACTTGACGAGCCTAGCATGTACAGACATGGCCTCGGAACACAAGAGACCGAAAGGTCGAACATGAGTCATATAGTAGATATGATCAACATGAAGATGTTCACCATTGAAACCACCTCGACTCACGTGATGATCGGACTTGAGTTGGTGGATTTGGATCATGTTACACTCGAATGACCGGAGGGATGTCAATTTGAGTGGGAGTTTTTAAGTAATATGATTAAGTAAACTCATTATCTTGAACAATAGTCTAAGTTGTCTTTGCTATATTTATGTTGTAGATCATGGCTCGCGCAGTAGCACCCCTGAATTTTAATGCGTTCCTAGAGAAAGCTAAGTTGAAAGATGATGGAAGTAACTTTGTGGACTGGGCCCGTAATCTAAGGATTATCCTTACGGCTTCCCAGAAGGCTTATGTCCTTGATGCACCGCTTGGTGATCCACCCGCTCCAGTTGAGTCTCTAGACGTTGTGAACGCCTGGCAGGCTCGTTCTGATGCTCAATAGTTCAATGTGCAATGTTGTATGGCTTAGAACCGGGACTTCAAAGACGTTTTGAACGTCATGGAGCATATGAGATGTTCCAGGAGTTGAAGTTTATCTTTCAGAAGAATGCCCGGATCGAGAGATATGAGATCTCCGATAAGTTCTATACTTGCAAGATGGAGGAGAACGGGTCTATCAGTGATCACGTGCTCAGAATGTCTGGGTACTCCACCCGTCTGGCTGAATTGGGGATGCCCCTTCCGCCAGAGGCTATCACTTACAGAGTTCTTCAATCATTGCCACCTAGCTACAAGAGCTTCGTGTTGAACTATAACATGCACGGGATGAACAAGTCAGTCGCCGAGCTGTTTGCGATGCTGAAAGCCGCTGAGTCTGAAATTCAGAAGGAGCATCAAGTGTTGATGGTCAATAAAACCACTAGTTTCAAGAAAAATGGCAAGGGTAAGAAGGGTAAATCTAAGAAAGGTGGCAAAGCAGTTGCTGCTCCTGTGAAGAAACCCAAGGCTGGACCCAAACCAGAAACTGAGTGCTTTCATTGCAAGGGAACTGGACACTGGAAGCGGAATTGCCCCAAGTATTTGGCTGACAAGAAGGCGGCCAACAACAAACAAGGTATATATGATATACATGTTATTGATATGTTCCTTACCAACCCTCGTTGTAGTGCCTGGGTATTTGATACCGGTGCGGTTGCTCATATTTGCAACTCTAAACAGGAACTGCGGAATAGACGGAGGCTGGCGAAGGACGAAGTGACTATGCGCGTGGGAAATGGTTCCAAGGTTGATGTGATCGCCGTCGGCACGCTCGCTCTTCGATTACCGTCGGGATTAGTGATGAACCTAAATAAGTGTTATTTGGTGCCTGCGTTAAGCATGAACATTATATCTGGATCTTGTTTATTGCGAGACGGTTACTCATTTAAATCAGAGAATAATGGTTGTTCTATTTATATGGGTAATATCTTTTATGGTCATGCACCCAATGTAAGCGGTTTATTCTTATTGAATCTCGATAGTAATGATACACATGTTCATAACATTGATGCCAAAAGATGTAGGATTGATAATGATAATACCACTTTCTTGTGGCACTGCCGTTTAGGTCATATTGGCGTAAAACGCATGAGGAAGCTCCATGCTGATGGACTTTTGGAGTCACTTGATTTTGAATCACTTGACACATGTGAGCCATGCCTCTTGGGCAAGATGACTAAAACGCCGTTCTCTGGAACAATGGAACGGGCAAGTGACTTATTGGAAATCATACATACTGATGTGTGCGGTCCGATGAGTATTGAAGCGCGCGGTGGTTATCGTTACTTTCTCACCTTCACTGATGACTTAAGTAGATATGGGTATATTTACTTAATGAAACACAAGTCTGAAACATTTGAAAAGTTCAAACAATTTCAGAGTGAAGTTGAGAATCATCGTAACAAGAAGATTAAATTCCTACGATCTGATCGAGGAGGAGAATATCTGAGTTATGAGTTTGGCAGTCACTTAAGACAATGTGGAATTGTTTCACAACTGACACCGCCTGGAACACCACAGCGTAATGGTGTGTCCGAACGTCGTAATCGAACTTTATTGGATATGGTGCGATCTATGATGTCTCTTGCCGATTTGCCACTATCGTTTTGGGGTTATGCATTAGAGACAGCTGCATTCACTTTAAATAGGGCACCATCGAAATCCGTTGAGACAACGCCATATGAACTTTGGTTTGGCAAGAAGCCAAAGCTGTCGTTTCTTAAAATTTGGGGATGTGATGCTTGTGTCAAAAAGCTTCAGCCTGAAAAGCTGGAACCCAAAGCGGAGAAATGCGTCTTCATAGGATACCCAAAAGAGATAGTTGGGTATACCTTCTATCTCAGATCCGAAGGCAAAGTGTTTGTCGCTAAAAACGGAACATTTCTTGAGAAAGAGTTTCTCTCGAAAGAATTGAGTGGGAGGAAGATAGAACTTGATGAGGTTGTTGAACCTTTACTTCAACCTGAGAGTAGCGCAGTGCAGAAAGTTGTTTCTGTGGAGCCTACATTAGCTGAAGAGGAAGTTAATGATGATGATCATGAAGCTTTGGATCAAGTTGCTATCGAACCTCGTAGGTCGACAAGGACGCGTACTGCTCCCGAGTGGTACGGCAACCCTGTCTTAGAGGTCATGTTGTTAGACAACGATGAACCTACGAGCTATGGAGAAGCGATGATGGGCCCGGATTCCGAGAAGTGGTTAGAGGCCATGAAATCTGAGATGGGATCCATGTATGAAAACAAAGTATGGACTTTGGAAGTATTACCTGAAGGGCGTAAGGCCATTCAGAACAAATGGATCTTTAAGAGGAAGACGGACGCGGACGGTAATGTCACCGTCTATAAAGCTCGACTTGTGGCAAAGGGTTTTTCACAAGTTCAAGGAGTTGACTACGATGAGACCTTCTCACCCGTAGCGATGCTTAAGTCCGTCAGAATCATGTTAGCAATAGCTGCCTTTTTCGATTATGAAATTTGGCAGATGGATGTCAAAACAGCGTTCCTTAACGGTTACCTTAAGGAAGAGTTGTATATGATGCAACCAGAAGGTTTTGTCGATCCAGAGAATGCTGGCAAAGTTTGCAAACTCCAGCGATCCATTTATGGACTGGTGCAAGCATCTCGGAGTTGGAATCTTCGTTTTGATGAGGTGATCAAAGCGTTCGAGTTTATACAAGTTTACGGAGAAGCTTGTATTTACAAGAAAGTGAGTGGGAGCTCTATAGCGTTTCTAATATTATATGTGGATGACATATTACTGATTGGAAACAATATAGAAATGCTGGAAAGCATAAAGGAATATTTGAACAAGAGTTTTTCAATGAAGGACCTAGGAGAAGCTGCTTTCATATTAGGCATCAAGATCTATAGAGATAGATCGAGACGTTTAATAGGACTTTCACAAAGCACATACCTTGACAAAGTTTTGAAGAAGTTCAAAATGGATCAGTCCAAGAAGGGGTTCTTGCCTGTTTTGCAAGGTGTAAAGTTGAGTAAGACTCAATGCCCAGTGACTGCAGAAGATAGAGAAAAGATGAGTGTCATCCCCTATGCTTCGGCCATAGGCTCTATCATGTATGCAATGCTGTGCACAAGACCCGATGTCAGCCTTGCCATAAGTATGGTCGGAAGGTTTCAAAGTGATCCAGGAATGGAACACTGGACGGCGGTCAAGAATATCCTGAAGTACCTGAAAAGGACTAAGGACATGTTTCTCGTTTATGGAGGTGATCAAGAGCTCGTCGTAAAGGGTTACGTCGATGCAAGCTTTGACACTGATCCGGATGACTCTAAGTCGCAAACCGGATACGTATTTATTCTTAATGGGGGTGCGGTTAGCTGGTGCAGTTCCAAGCAAAGCGTGGTAGCAGATTCTACATGCGAAGCGGAGTACATCGCTGCCTCGGAGGCGGCGAAGGAAGGTGTCTGGATGAAGGAGTTCATGACAGATCTTGGAGTAGTGCCTAGTGCGCTTAACCCAATGACTCTGTTTTGTGATAATACTGGTGCCATTGCTCTAGCCAAGGAACCAAGATTTCACAAGAGGACCAGACACATAAAGCGACGTTTCAATTCCATCCGCGATTACATCAAGGAGGACGACATAAATATTTGCAAAGTACACACGGATCTAAATGTTGCAGATCCGATGACTAAACCTCTTCCAAGGGCTAAACATGAACAACACCAGAACTGCATGGGTGTTCGATTCATTACAATGTAAATCACATAGTGATGTGAACTAGATTATTGACTCTAGTGCAAGTGGGAGACTGTTGGAAATATGCCCTAGAGGCAATAATAAATTGGTTATTATTATATTTCCTTGTTCATGATAATCGTTTATTATCCATGCTATAATTGTATTGATTGGAAACTCAAATACATGTGTGGGTACATAGACAACACTGTGTCCCTAGTAAGCCTCTAGTTGACTAGCTCGTTGATCAAAGATGGTTAAGGTTTCCTAGCCATTGACATGAGATGTCATTTGATAACGGGATCACATCATTAGGAGAATGATGTGATGGACAAGACCCAAACTAAGAACGTAGCATTTGATCGTGTTAGTTTATTGCTATTATTTTCTGCATGTCAAGTATCTGTTCCTATGACCATGAGATCATGCAACTCCCTGACATCGGAGGAGTACCTTGTGTGTATCAAACGTCGCAACGTAACTGGGTGACTATAAAGGTGCTCTACAGGTATCTCCGAGGGTGTCTGTTGGGTTGGCATGGATCAAGACTGGGATTTGTTACTCTGTGTGACGGAGAGGTATCTCAGGGCCCACTCGGTAATACAACATCACAATGAGCCTTGCAAGCAATGTGACTAAAGTGTTAGCCACGAGATCTTGTATTATGGAACGAGTAAAGAGACTTGCCGGTAACGAGATTGAACTAGGTATAGAGATACCGACGATCGAATCTCGGGCAAGTAACATACCGAAGAACAAAGGGAATAGCATACGGGATTAACTGAATCCTTGACATAGAGGTTCGACCGATAAAAGATCTTCGTAGAATATGTAGGAGCCAATATGGGCATCCAGGTCCCGCTATTGGTTATTGGCCGTAGAGGTGTCTCGGTCATGTCTACATAGTTCTCGAACCCGCAGGGTCTACACACTTAAACGTTTGGTGACGATTAGTATAGTTGAGTTATTTTGTTGGTGACCGAAAGTTGTTCGGAGTCCCGGATAAGATCCCGGACATGACGAGGATCTCCGGAATAGTCCGGAGGTAAAGATTGATATATGTGATAATAGTGTTTTGATCTCCGGAAGAGTTCCGGAGTTCACCGGAATGGGTTCCAGATGTTTACCGAAGTGTTCGGGTGCAGCAACACTTTATATGGGCCAAAGGGATAAAACCGACGAGGTATTGGAAAGTGCAAAAAGTAGTTTTGCTGCCGCGTAAGCGGTACTACCGTTTTGTGAAGCGGTACTACCGCCCAAGCGGTACTACCGCTTGTGTGAAGCGGTACTACCGCCCAAGCGGTACTACCGCTTGTGTTAAGCGGTACTACCGCTTGTGCGCGGTACTGCAGGGATCCGAGTTGGACTCTTTCCCTGCGGGCCAAACCGACCTTGTACGGGCAAAACCGACCTGGAGGAGGCTTTTACTCCAAGTTTAGACCCCAAGGCTCAACATATAAATAGAGGGGCAGGGCTAGCACACGGGACACATCAAGATTTCCCCAAGTCGTGTGCGGCAACCCTAACCCTCTAGTTCCTCCGTCATAATCTCCGTAGCGCTTGGCGAAGCCCTGCAGAGATTGTTCCTCACCACCATCACCACGCCGTCGTGCTGCTGGAACTCAACCACTACTTCACCATCGCTCGCTGGATCGAGGAGGTGAAGGCGTCATCAAGCCGTACGTGTGTTGAACGCGGAGGTGCCGTCCGTTCGGCGCTAGTTCGTGATCGGATCAAGGGACGACTTGCGATTTGGATCGCGGAGACGTTCGACTACATCAACCGCGTTTCTTAAACGCTTCCGCTTAGCGATCTACAAGGGTATGTAGATTTACTCTCCCTCTCGTAGATGCTCATCACCATGGATAGATCTTGTGTGTGCGTAGGAAAATTTTTGTTTCCCATGCAACGTTCCCCAACAGAACCATCCCGAAAGAACCCAACATAAAAATATTAACAATTTGCCACAGTCGGGCGTATGGAGCGACGCCACATAAAGGGCTTATACTGAAAATTAATAACATAAGTTGGCGCAGTCAGGCGTCTGAGGCGACACTGCATAAAGAGCTTATATTAATAATAATAACATGAGTGCCATAGTCGGGCGTCTAATGCGACGCCACATAAAGGGCTTATATTGAAAAATAATAACATGAGTATCCAGGAGGTAGAACCATCCCAGGTGATACTCAACAATTCATATAATAGAAACGGTTAGTCCATAACAATATTAATCATATATATCATCCGTCACAACTCATGATCAATATTCTAATTTAAAAGATTCCTCCGAAGAACGACACTAAGACCAACACTTGACCCTTCCCAGACTGTAGTCATTAACCGCGGACACGACTATTCGAATAGATATTATACGCTGCAGAGGTTGTACTCTTTACCCACGAGTAACAGATTTCTTTAGTCAACCCGAGACATTGACTAATTCTGTTTACGGTCTTTGAGTTGAAAACACACCTAACCCACACACACCAGCTCAACTTTTCGATGCCTGGAATCACCCACGGCAATTGTTAAGTAAAACTCTAAATGAGGAGACTACAATCTAGATTAGCATGGGATCACAATATTTCTAACGCGCGCAAACAGGGGCGCTACCCCCTCGGTCCAACCGGAACACCCATGCCCCAGACCAGGTGGCATGCCTACCAGATGCCTCCGATATCTTCCACCATGGCCTCTCTGTACGATGTGTGTGTGCCATGAAAGGGGTTGACGACCTACTGAACCGTACCCTAGCTGTGGAAGGGACAAGTGGTAGTACGAAAACAAGTATGGGGGTTACCGGAACAAGACTCGATCTACGGTCGACTAAAGAGGTTTAAGTTTTTCCTGCAATGGTTAGCACAATCTATTTTCTGAATGGTATCCAACAAGTCACTACCCATCATGCCCCGACATGCCTGCACTGATCATCCTCGTCACAACGAGATATCAGTCCCACGGTCACGTCTACCCGAGACAAAAACCTTCCTCCGGAATTTATCCGAACCAGCATAGGCATGTGTAGCATGTGGCACCCCGGCTCAGAGCAACCGGTTTACCTTGCATTGCCAGCCCAGAGATCATGTCTTCTAGCAACACACAACAACTTGGTACATAAAAAGCAACCGCTTTATTGATCTCATACAAGAGCATAGGTCTGATGATACATAAGGTAGCGAGGCCCAGCGGCACACACGGTGCGGCTGCACTTATGTACATTATTTAGTAGACATGACAGGGGCCTCGATGGCAACGAGAAGACTACGCAGCAGCGGAACGACGACGTGAAGGGACTCCATCTGACAGAGGGACACTGATGTGGACACAGCCTAGACTGCGATGCATGAAGCAACTTCGACTTCGAGTACAGCTTCTGCTAAAACTGGCATGACACGCCAGGTGAGTACTGTGAATGTACTCGCAAGCTCACGGCAAGCATAACAATTATGACAAACAATAACATGATAATTAATCAAGTTAACAATGCAAGATCATGCTGTAAAAAATATGCACTGAACCATTCGGTCTCTCAGCCCGACTTACCATCTTGGTTACCTCGTAACCAGTTCCATGTCAACACCACGGTGATCACCATCGGATCATGAAGACATACGACTCAATGATCATCACCAGATCATTAGTGAAACCATGTGCCAAGATACTATCATTAGTGTGCAGGTTAATTATTTATGTTGACCCACGGTGTGACCTACTACGAACTTGGCCCTTATCCGCAGGCACGGCTATCGATAGATTATACACTCTGTAGAGGTTAGCACACTGTACCCACACCACAGAACCCATGGCCTCGCACTCCCATTCGGGTGGACCAACGGCATTCCGACAAAACCAGCTTACCGCATGACACTCTCCCGGCCACTCCGACCAACTCCCCTTTGAGCTAAGTCATGGGTGGCCCCGATGTCACTCCGGACATCCAACAACCACCGTCGTGGCAAAACAAAACGGTCCCAAACAGGGACAATGGTACCATACAACTCACGGGCACACAAGGCTATGCCTGCCTATCGGGCCAGGGTAGCGCAAGCGCATAACCTTCCCTCGTTGGAGGCACCGGCGAGAGGCATGACAATAAACCGGACTAGGGTCTTCCCATAAAGACAAATGTGGTTGCACTGGGAAGCTCGATTTGGTGGCACCATGACTCGATCAACAACATGTTTGAGTTGGGTGTTAATCAAGTTTAAATACTTCAATGAAAATAATATGAAGCATATGATGCCATGAAATGCGCATGCAAAATGACCATAATACCGATGCTATCAACATAACCATGATCATATAAGGTAACACTACTGTCTAGGCTACCAATATCAAATGCATATCATTATATCAACTTAACAGAAAGAAAACTACTAGCATCAAATTTAATTATTAATTTAAAAGCATGCAAGAAAATGGATTTAGTTCAAATTAAATCATAGATATTGCAATGCCGTCCTTGCAAATGTTGTTGTGGCTTGCCTTAGTTCAGCGGAGGGTCACAAAACTCCTGGTCCTTCTCAAGGCAGCAAGATCCTTCTAAAAATAATTAAAAGACCATAAAGAAAATGTCACATAACACATTTAAATGCACCAGAAATTCTAAACAGCAAGAAAAATTCTCAAAATTTGCATGCTATTAGAGGAGCTCAAGACAAAACCAATGCAAAAAGAATCATCCCATTTGGACTTATGGTTTAGGAGTTAGAGCTGGTCAAAGTTCAGTCAAAATATTTGAATTAAAACTAAAAACAGAAAATCTCAGAGGGGGCCACGTCGAAGGTGTATTCTGAGAATACGTCTCCACTTATACCGGTTCGGGGAGAGAGAGAAGAGGCTGACTGGTGGGGCCCCTCTGGCAGGGTTATAAGAGAGAGAGAGAGGGAAACAGAGACGGTGGCTTGGCCGGCGATGGTTCTCCGGCGAGGAGACCATGGTGGCCGCCGGAGAGGATTGGGATGGACGCAGCTCGACATGGTGAGCACGTACGTACCAGCAACGTGAGCAGAGGTGGACGGAGGGCGTCGCAGCGTTCTTCTCTAGAGACAGCGGCGGCGGAGCTCGTCGGAGTTTGGGTTTCCGGCGAGCTTGGGCTGGTCTAGCAGCACTGTCACGATCCAGAGAAGCTCACGAGCACGCCTGAAGGAGTGGGAGAGTTCGAGGGTCGCCAGAGCGAGTGGAACACCGAGGGGGATCCGCGGCGAGCTCCGATGAAGAACGGCGACCAGAGGCCCGCCCGGCCTTTCCGCGATGCTACACTATGCAATTTGTGGCTAGGGAAGGTGGTGGTGATGGATAGAAGAGCTTGGGAGGGGTCCTATATATAGGGGAGCGAGGAGGCCGAGCTCGGCTCCGACGGAGAGGTTTTGGAGACGGCGAGAGGGGACGAGAGAGGCTCAGGGGCGAAGGGAGAGGTCACTAGCATTCGTCCAAGAACAGTGGAGGAGTAGAGCCAAGCACAGTGTGCGGGAGAGCGAGATCACGTTCACGCGACGCACTGTTGCCGCTGCGCCGCCGTGTCCACGCCCGTGGCGCAGGCTGCCGGCGTCGGGGAGCGCCAGGGAGAGGTGGGGAGGAAGAGGTCGAGTCAGGAGCTGGTAGAAGACACGCTGGCTTGGCTCGGGGCGGCCGCACGGGCGAGGCAGAGAGGTCACCGACGCGCAGAGCGCGCCGAACGCCTGTCGAGCACCTTGGCAACACGCGGTCACCACGTGCACTGGTGCTACGCGATGCACCCAAGCTGTCAAACCATGTCAGGGCTCAAGTCCTTCCAAGGATAAGCTGATTTGCAGTGCTGGTTCATTGCCAGGTCCAATGGACAAGACTTTAGCTCACCGACAAGTTTTTGGACAGAAAATGTTGTAGATGATTGTGAGAAAAATATGAAGAGTTAGGGGCTGAAACTTGGAGGCTAAGGTTCTGGTTGGAGAGTAGCCATGCCATAAAAATTTGAGCTCAAATGGAGCAAGGAAAAATATTCCTGCTTCACAAAGTGCCCTTGCTTTCCAGAAAATAGTTTATTTTCTAGAGCCAAATTTTTATGCATGACCATGGGATATTTTTGCATGGGAAGGTGAGGCATGACCCAAAGAATATTTGGGAATTTATTTGGAATTTTTGGAGCAATAAAAATTGGGGTTGCTTTGGAGCAGAAGTGAAAAATACTCATTTTCAGAGAGAAAATGAATATTTTTCCATTTAAGAAAAAAATCCAAATGGTATTATATTGGGAGGGATGGAGTCAAAAGGTGGTTTGAGGGTGATAGAATCCATTTGGAAGAAAAGTGAATGCTGAGTTGGAGCAAAGAGGGACATATTCAATTTTAAATGAAACTGAATATGTTGCCATTCAAAAAGTGCTGCCATGGCAGGATTTTGAGATGGCTGAGATCAAAAGAGATTTTGAGAGGGCAAAATAAAACCCAAATTCAAAAGAAAATCAAAAGAAAACCCAAAGTGGTAAGTCCAAAAGAGATGACTGAAATCCCAAATTCAAATCAAACCTCCAAATAGAATCCAGAAAAGAAAAGCTGAAAAACCAGGGTGTCACAAACCTCCCCCCTTAGGATGAATCTCATCCTCGAGATTCGGTTGCTCGGGAAACAAATCAGGGTATGCAGCTTTCAAGAAATCCACTCTTTCCCATGTGGCTTCATCCTCTGTGTGATGCTGCCATTGTACTTTGTAAAACTTTACTGACTTGCTGCGGGTGATTCTTTCCATCTCATCCAATATCCGTAATGGTTTCTCTTCGTAAGTCAAATCCTTGGTTCCTAATTCTGTCAGGTCTGTTCATTTTTCTGGCGGTGATATGCATCTTCGTAACTATGATACATGGATGACGTCATGTACCTCGGATAACTCGGGTGGTAGCTCTAGTTGATATGCCACGGCTCCCACTTTGGCCATTACCGGAAATGGTCCAATGAATCTTGGTGCAAGCTTCCCTCGGGTTTGGAATCGCTTAACACCTTTCATGGGTGTGACCCGAAGATACACATATTCTCCTGGCTCAAAACTGACCGGTCGATGCTTGGAGTCATAACAGCTCTTCTGCCGAGACTTGGCTACCTGAAGTCTGTCCCGAATTTCTTTTACTTGCTTCTCAGCTTCCATCATCAAATCGGTCCCAAATATCTTGCTGTCTCTGGTCCGGGACTAGTTAAGAGGGGTACGTCACTTCCGTCCGTAGAAAGCTTCATACGGCGACATCTTGAGGCTGGTCTGGTAGCTATTGTTGTAGGAAAACTCTGCATAAGGCAAACTGTCTTCCCACTTGGACCCTTGAGCGAGTGCACATGCCCAAAGCATATCTTCCAGAATCTAATTTACCCTTCCAGTCTGCCCATATGTCTGCGGATGATACACGGTGCTATACTTCAATGCGGTCCCCAGGGCTTGGTGAAGTCGAGACCAAAATGCCGAGGTAAAAAGAGATCCTCGGTCAGACGTGATGGTTCTGGGTACGCCATGTAAACTGACAATCTGAGATATGTATAGTTGTGCCAGTTGATCTGCTCGGAATGTGGTCCTTATCGGAATGAAGTGAGCCACTTTGGTCAGCATGTCCACCACGACCCATATGGCATTGTTTCCTCGAGACATGTTGGGTAGTCCTGTGATAAAATCCATGCAGACGTCTGATACGTCTCCAACGTATCTATAATTTATGAAGTATTCATGCCATGTTTACAATAATTCTATATGATTTTGGTATGATTTTATTAGAACTAACCCGGACTGACGCTGTTTTCAGCAGAACTACCATGGTGTCGTTTTTTGTGCAGAAATAAAAGTTCTCAGAATGGGCTGAAAATTTACGGAGAATATTTTTGGAAAATATAAAAAATACTGGAACAAAAAGATACCGGAGAGGAGTCCTGAGGAAGTCACAAGCCTAGGGGGCGCGCCCCCCTAGGGCGCGCCCCCTGGCTTGTGGGTCCCTCGAGCACCCCCCTGACGTGATTCCAACGCCAAGTACTCCTATAAATCGAGAAACCCCCAGAAAGAAACCTAGATCGGGAGTTCCGCCGCCGCAAGCCTCTGTAGCCATGAAAAACCAATTGGGAGCCCGTTCCGGCACCCTGCTGGAGGGGGAAACCATCACCGGAGGCCATCTTCATCATCCCGGCGGTCTCCATGATGAGGAGGGAGTAGTTCACCCTCGGGGCTGAGGGTATGTACCAGTAGATATGTGTTTGATCTCTCTCTCTCTCTCTCTCGTGTTCTTGAGATGGCACGATCTTGATGTATCGCGAGCTTTATTAATATAGATGAATCATATGGAGTTTTCCCCTCTCTATCTTCTTGTGATGAATTGAGTTTTCCCTTTGAAGTTTTCTTATCGGATTGAGTCTTTAAAGGATTTGAGAACACTTGATGTATGTCTTGCGATGGGATATCCGTGGTGACAATGGGATGTTCTATTGATCCACTTGATGTATGTTTTGGTGATCAACTTGCGGGTTCCGTGACCTTGGGAATCTATGCATAGGGGTTGGCACACATTTTCGTCTTGACTCTCCGGTAGAAACTTTGGGGCACTCTTTGAAGTTCTTTGTGTTGGATTGAACATGATGAATCTGAAATTGTGTGATGCATATCGTATAATCAAGCCCATGGGTACTCGTGGTGACATTGGAGTATCTAGGTGACATTAGGGTTTTCGTTGATGTGTATCTTAAGGTGTTATTTTAGTACGAACTCTAGGGCTATTCGTGACACTTATAGGGATAGCTCATATGATTGATCGGAAAAGATAACTTTGAGGTGGTTTCGTACCCTACAATAATTTCTTCGTTTGTTCTCTGCTATTTGTGACTTTGGAGTGAACTCTTTGTCGTACGTGAGGGATTTACATATGATTCAACTATGTTAGTATTGTTGAGAGAACTTGCACTAGTGAAAGTATGAATCCTAGGCCTTGTTTTCAAGCATTGCAATACCGTTTGTGCTCACTTTTATCACTAGTTACCTTGCTGTTTTTATATTTTCAGATTACAAAAACCTATATCTACCATCCATATTACACTTGTATCACCATCTCTTCGCCGAACTAGTGCACATATACAATTTACCATTGTATTGGGTGTGTTGGGGACACAAGAGACTCTTTGTTATTTGGTTGTAGGGTTGTTTGAGAGAGACCATCTTCATCCTACGCCTCCCACGGATTGATAAACCTTAGGTCATCCACTTGAGGGAAATTTGCTACTGTCCTACAAAACTCTGCTCTTGGAGGCCCAACACGAGTCTACAAGAAGAAGGTTGCGTAGTAGACATCAACGTCGTCCCACTTCCATTGCGGAACGGGTAGGGGCTGTAACAGACCGGCGGGCTTCTGGTGTTCCGCCTTGACCTTGTTGCATATATCGCAGCAGGCAATAAAATATGCAATGTCCTTCTTCATTCCGTCCCACCAGAATATCTGCCGGAGGTCTTCATACATTTTGGTACCCCCGAGGTGGATTGAATATGATGATTCATGGGCTTCTTTCAGTATCTGCTGTTTCAGATCTCCAGAGTCGGCTATGCACATCCGTCCTCAGAACCTCAAGGTGCCTTGCTCGTCTATATGAAGTTCTTGAGTTTTGCCGTCTTGTGCTCGAGCGGCATGACTTTGCAGTAGTGGATCTCCAGCTTGAGCCTTGCGGACTTCTTCTTCTAGAGTCGGAGTGACTTCTAGAGTAGCTGCACAGGTGGCGTCAACAACTAGCAGGTTGAGTTGCGCCATTTCTTCTTGCAGCTTGGGAGACAAAGATTCCATCATTGTAGTCAATGTGGCTGGTTTGCAGCTGAGTGCGTCAGCAACCACATTAGCTTTCCCCGGATGATAGTTGATGCTGACATCATAATCTTTGACCAATTCCAGCCATCTTCTTTGCCGAAGGTTCAAGTCTGGTTGTGTGAATATGTACTTGAGACTCTTGTGGTCAGTGTAGATTTGACACCTCTTCCCAATGAGGTAATGCCTCCATATCTTCAAAGCATGCACGACGTCTGCGAATTCCAAATCATGAGTGGGATAATTTTCTTCGTGAGGTCGTAGCTGTCTGGATGCATAAGCCACAACCTTGCCATCTTGCATGAGTACACATCCGATGCCCCTTCTGGATGCGTCACAATATACGTCAAAACTTCGATAGATATCTGGAAGCGTCAACACCGTTGCGGTGGTCAACTGAGTCTTCAATTCGATGAAGCTCTTTTCATAGTCTTCAGACCATTCGAACTTCTGATTCTTCTTGAGCAATTCTGTCATGGCCTTCGCAATCTTGAAAAAACCTTCAATGAATCGGCGGTAATAACCAGCGAGCCCTAAGAAACTCCGAATCCCTGTCACCGTTGTGGGTGCTTGCCAGTCCAGCACTCCTGCGACCTTGCTTGGGTCCACGGCTACTCCTTCTGCTGAGAGGATATGCCCCAAGAATCCAACTTGCTTGAGCCAGAATTCACACTTGCTGAACTTGACATAGAGTTGATGGTCACGAAGCCTTTGCAATACTGCCTGAAGATGTTGCTTGTGTTCTTCTTCTCCCTTGGAGTATATGAGGATATCATCAATGAATACCACCACAAATTTTTTCCAAGAAGTCCATGAATACTTTGTTCATCATATGCATGAAGAAAGCGGGGGCATTTGTCAGGCCAAATGACATGATCGTGTATTCATACAACCCATATCGAGTAGTGAAGGCTGTCTTGGGAATGTCTTCTTTCTTGATCTTGAGTTGGTGGTACCCAGTCCTCAAATCAACCTTGGAGAATATTTGTGCTCCACTCAGTTGATCGAACAAATCATCAATTCTAGGGAGCGGGTATTTGTTCTTGATGGTAACATTATTGACCAAACGGTAGTCCACACACATCCGAAGGCTACCATCCTTCTTGCCCACAAATATGGCCAGAGATCCCCATGGCGAGGAGCTTGGGCGGATGTATCCCTTCTTGAGCATTTCATCCAATTGCGCTTTTAGCTCCACTAACTCGGATGATGGCATCCGGTAATACTTCTTGTAAAGTGGTGCGGTCCTGGGCACAAGATCGATTGAGAATTCAAGCTCACGATCTGGTGGCATCCCTGGCAATTCTTCAGGGAATACATCTGGAAATTTGCTGACCACTGGAATCATCTCCATATCTGAGGCGATAGCTGTATAGATCATATCCTTTCTTGGCATGGTCCGGCGGGCTATAAACTGTGCTGCTTGTCCTGCCGGATTGACCAATGTAACTTCCCGAGTTGCACAGTTGATACAAACTTGATGTCTTGTAAGCCAGTCCATTCCCAGAATGACATCCAGCTTTGCAGATTCAATAGATACCAAGGTGTCGGGAAATATAACTCTGTTGATGTTTATTTCCAAGCCACGGCACACCAAGTTAGTTTTGAGCATGGATCCCGGGGATTGTATCACCATGGATTTCTCAAGAAGAGAGCAAGAAAACTTGTTTTGGGCAACAAAACTCCACGAAATAAAAGAATGGGAAGCCCCAGAGTCGAATAAAATTATTGCAGGTATGTTATTAACAGGAAACATACCAATGACCACTTCTGGGTTTTCTTGGGCTTCTTCGGCGGAGAGATGATGCACTTGCCCTTGAATGAGCTTCCGAGCTGGGAAGGATCCCACATTGTTGACTTGTGGCTTGAGGGTGGTGGTTGGTTTGCCATTCTTGGGACATTGCCTTGCATAAAGTCCAGTCTGACCACAAGTGAAACATGCATTGCTGCGCTGCCAGTCTTCTCGCACTGGGTTCATCACGATGTTCTTGACTTGATTCTCAGTCTTGTTGGCACTCTGCTGCCATGTTGGCTTGAACTCAAACTGAGGTTGCTGCCAGGTACGGGCCTTCTGGAAAATCTGCCCATCTTTCTTAGGTTCAAACTTCCGCTTGCGGTCCTCATAAGAACTCTTGTGATCATGGACGAGCTTGTTCTCCCTTTCTGTGATGAGAGCCTTATTCACCAGGGTCTGGAAATCTGGGAAATCCAACATGCCGAGAGTGCATCTGAGTGCCTGATTGAGTTCTCCAAGGAATCAGTCTATCTTCCTTTCTTCAATAGCCACATCATGAAGAGAATATCGAGCCAGATGATTGAACTTGTTTAAATATTCACTGACTGGCAGATTCCCTTGGGTAAGAGATAGGAATTACCACTTTTTGACCTTCATGATCCCTGCTGGAATATGATACTTGCGAAACTTGTCCTTAAATTTATCCCAAGTAACTTCATCGTCAGCTGGCCACATGGCTTTAGTGTTGTCCCACCATATGGCGACGGGTCCTTCGAGGTAGTGGGTGGCGAATGGAACCTTGTCGACTTCTTCTGTCCGAGTAATTTCCATTTTCTTCTCAATAGTTCTTAGCCAGTCATCGGCTTCCATGGGATCAACAACCTGACTAAAACTGGGAGGCTTGGTCCTCTGAAAATCTGACAGCTTGGAACGATTGCCATTATGAGTAGAATTCTGTCCCACCATATCCTGCATACTCTTCGAAAATTCGAGTAAATCTTGATTTCTCTTTTCTTCAAACATTCGCATGATCTGCTCAGTTGTCGGTGGCTGCGGTGGAGGAGGTGGGGGTTGATAGGGTTCAGGTGAGTGCCTTGCCTGTCTAGCGGACTGACGAACTGGAATATCATCGCCACCATGACTGCTGCTGCCACACCTTGTCATCCCAAATTTGTTTCCCAATACAAAGCATTGAGATGAGCAACATCCATGAGGGAAATAAAAGGCGAATGAAAAAACCAAGAAAAGGCGATGAAAACCAAGGCAAATTAAAAGTTCCAACACAATTATACATAACCTCCACATCATACAGGAAATAAAAGCATCATAGTAGTACGACTACACTCGTACATATAAACATTACAACAAACTCACCTACTCGATGAAGCAATGACCGCACTGGCATGCTGAAGGTCCTGCTGGGGTCTCCTCGGACTCGGACTCTGAGTCGGAACTGACAACGTTAACGGAAACCTCCGGAGCAAAGGAAACACAACGACGCTGCCTAGAGGGATCTCCCTCTGGGGCAGGTGCCGGATGAGTCTGAAGCATAGGGGCTGCAGGACTAGCAAGAAGAAAGGTCCAATCGGCAACAGACTCATGCGGAGTCACTGTTGAGGTGTCTAAGTTACTTTGCGGAGTAACTGGGGTGGGTGGAGGAATGGTTATGGCGGGCACGAGTGGTGTGAAAACAAACGAAGAAGGAGCTATGGCGAATCTAGCAGTAGCTAGAGCTGCCCAGGTACGGGTCAACTCCTGGGCTAGACTGGAAATCAGAAGGTTCCCGGCCATAATGTAGGGAGAGAGGTGGCTGGATGAACGATCGCACGTCGGATCAACGTAAGGGAAACGGAGACGTCCATCATCGAACATGGACGAGTAGAAGTGAAAACCTGGGTGGCTCTGCATCTGAACCTCTTTGTAGCGTAGATCAACGAGAGCCTCAAATGCAGCGAACTAGACTGCCTGGTCAGGGAAGAACGGGTGTATGTGCCAGTCAAAATACTGCTGTGCAGGATGACCTCCACATGGTACTGATACGTCTCCAACGTATCTATAATTTATGAAGTATTCATGCCATGTTTACAATAATTCTATATGATTTTGGTATGATTTGATTAGAACTCACCCGGACTGACGCTGTTTTCAGCAGAGCTACCGTGGTGTTGTTTTTTTTTGTGCAGAAATAAAAGTTCTCAGAATGAGCTGAAAATTTACGGAGAATATTTTTGGAAAATATAAAAAATACTGGAGCAAAAAGCTAGGCCAGGAAGTGACCAAGGAGGCCACAAGCCCGGGGGGCGCCCCCCCTAGGGCGCGCCCCCTGGCTTGTGGGCCCCTCGAGCACTTCCCTGACGTGATTCCAACGCCAAGTCCTCCTATAAATCGAGAAACCTCCAGAAATAAACCTAGATCGGAAGTTCCACCGCCGCAAGTCTCCAGAGCCACGAAAGATCAATCTTGGCCCTCTCCGGCACCCTGCCGGAGGGGGTCACCTTCACCGGAGACCATGGAGGAGGAAGACGGAGGGGCCATCATTGCCATGGAGGCCAAGGACCAGAGGGAGAACCTCTCCCTACTCAGGGGGGAGGCCATGGAGGAGGAAGCATGAGGGGGAGACCCTCTCCCCCTCTCTCCCGGTGGTGCCGGAGTGCCACCGGAGGAACCATCGCCGCGGTGATCGTCTTCATCAACATCACCTTCTTCATCACCATCCTCATCTCCTTTCAGCGGTCCACTCTCCCGCACCCCGCTGTAATCCCCTACTTGAACATGGTGCTTTATGCCACATATTATGATTCAATGATGTGTTGCCATCCTATGATGTTTTGAGTAGATTTCTTTTGTCCTTTGGGTTGATTGATGATCTAGATTGGTTTGAGTTGTATGTTTTACTTTGGTGCTGTCCTATGGTGCCTTCCGTGCCGCGCACACATGAAGGATTCCCGCTGTAGGGTGTTGCAATACGTTCATGATTCGCTTATAGTGGGTTGCTTGAGTGACAGAAGCATAAACCCGAGTAGGTGGGTTGTTGCGTATGGGATAAAGGGGACTTGATGCTTTAATGCTATGGTTGGGTTTTACATTAATGATCTTTAGTAGTTGCGGATGCTTGCTAGAGTTCCAATCATAAGTGCATATGATCCAAGTAGAGAAAGTATGTTAGCTTATGCCTCTCCCTCATATAAAATTGCAATAATGATTACCGATCTTGTTAACAATTGCCTAGGACAATTCCGCACACCGACTCATCATTATTCCACACTCGCTATTTGTAATATATTGTAATATATTCTAACTTTATGATAACAGCACCTATTTTTATATTTTAGTTCTCCGATATCATGCAAAGCTATTCTCTTCATACCCACAACGTAGTTTTATTTCTCGTTTCTAGTTGGAAGCAAACGTTCGGCGTACGTAGAGTCGTATCAGTGGCAGATAGGACTTGAGAGAATATTGATCTTACCTTTAGCTCCTTGTGGGTTCGACACTCCATACTTATCACTTCCACCTTTGGAAATTGCTACGGTGATTCCTTGCACTTGGGGATTATCAAGCTCTTTTCTGGCGCCGTTGCCGGGGAGCAATAGCGTGGGGTTGATATTCTCGTGTGTGCTTGTTTGGTTTCTTCACCAAGTAGATTTTGTTTTCCCTTTTTGCTTTATTTAGTTGTGGGTGAAACAATAAAATAAATAAATAATGAATAGTACAAAAATAATTACTTGCCTCTTGCCTAAGAAGATTTTCAAAAAGAGAAGTGATTGGAAGGTTGTGCATTGGAGAAGTGAGGGTCGACCTTGAACACTTGTGTTCATGCTCATGGAAACAATGTAGAATTTTTCATGGAAGATTCTCAAAAATAATTATCCCCTTGTATATATCCATTGTATTATAAAAATAATGTGTCAAGATTTGCCTTTAGGATGATTAGTTTGCTTGTTTGCTATGTGCGGTGCAAAAACAGAAACTTTGACTGTAGTGCATGAATTTACATTGCTTAATGGAACGTCAAAATTTTCTGAATTTTTTTACACAGTACTGCTATAATTTTTTTTAATTTTTCCTAAATTTTAAGAATTTTTAGAATTACAGAAGTATACAAAGTTTCCAGATTGCTACAGACTGTCCTGTTTTTGACAGATTCTGTTTTCTATGCATTGTGCTCTTATTTTGATGAATCTATGGGTAGAATCGGGGGGTATGAACCATGGTGAAGTTGGAATACAGTTGATATAATGCTAATATGAATTTGTAATGAGTTCATAACAGTACTTAAAGTAGTATTTTGCTTTATTATACTAACGGATCTCATGAGGGTTTTGTTAAGTTTTGTGTGAATGAATTGTTCGAAGATCGAGGATGTATCGATATAAGAAGAATACGGAGAGACAAGAATTCAAGCTTGGGGATGCCTAAAGCACCCCAAGTAAATATTTCAAGGAGACTCAAGCATCTAAGCTTGGGGATGCCCCGGAAGGCATCCCATCTTTATTCTTCAACAATTATCGGTATACCTCGGTCTTTGTTTTGTTCACATGATATGCGTCTTTAGTGTTTTTCTTTTCCTTTTATGTACCCTTCTAGTATGAGATAGTCCTTCATTGATTTTTAGAATGCTTCATGCGCTTCACTTAAATCTTTTGAGTATGGCTTTATAGAAATGCTCTTTGTGCTTCACTTAAATCTTTTGAGTATGGCTTTATAGAATGCTCTTTGTGCTTCACTTAAATCTTTTGAGTATGGCTTTATAGAATGCTTCATGTGCTTCACTTATATATTTTGATCTTGGGTATTGGTTAATCTTCATTAATTGTAGAATGCTCTATGAACTTCACTTATACCTTTTAGAGTATGAATAAAATTTCCATCGGAATTGGGCTTGGAAGTGTATCAATGTCATGCCTAGCTAGAAAGGCATTAAAGAGAAGCGCTTGTTGGGAGACAACCCAATATTTACCCTTTCTGTTTTTGTGTTTTAACATGATTAAGCTACTGTAGTAATCATGTTTTGTGCCTTTTATTTCAATAAAGTGCCAAGTAAAGCCTTTGGGATGACTCACAAGATGAGTAGAATTGATGCTGAACCAAAACAGAAACTTTTGACTCCAGTACAGGAATTTTCATTTTTTACTGGAGCGTGATAATGATCTGAAATTTTTACACAGTATTTATATACAAATTATTCAGGTTGTCCGAATGTTTCAGAATTTTTAGAGACAGAGAAGTATGGCTACACTACAGATCTTCACAGACTGTTCTGTTTTTGACAGATTCTGTTTTGCATGCATAGTTTGCTTGTCTTAGTGTTTCCATAGTTTATATTTAGTGGTATAAATTATGGGAATGATAGAATACAGTAGGTATCATGTGGTAACAATTATGAATCTTGTCTTGACAGTACCTGAGTGAATGATTTATCTTTATTACACTAACCCTTCTCACGAAGTTCCGTTAAGTTTTGTGTGATTGAAGTTTTCAAGTTTTGGGTGAGACACCGATATGAGGAGAATAAGGAGTGCAAAGAACCTAAGCTTGGGGATGCCCAAGGCACCCCAAGGTAATATCCAAGGAATACTCAAGCGCCTAAGCTTGGGGATGCCCCGGAAGGCATCCCCTCTTTCGTCTTCAACATTATCGGTAACCTCACTTGGAGCTATATTTTTATTCGTCACATAATATGTGCTTTGCTTGGATCGTCATTATATTTTGTTACTTTCTGTTAGGTGTTATTCATAATCTTTTTTTTCAATAAAAAGTTCCAAGAATTGCCTTAGGATGCTCGCATTGCATGTTTGATGTGTGCTGTGTAAAAAAAAACAGAAACTTTTTATGTAGTGTTTGAATTTTCATATTTGACTAGAACGTGGAAAGTTTCTGAAATTTTTACACAGTATTGTCATATAAATTTCTTAGAATGTCCTAAATTTTCATAATTTTTTGAGTTATTGAAGTACACTGTTGTTATAAATTGCTACAGACTGTTCTGTTTGGACAGATTGTTGTCATAGTTTTGTTATCTACTTATCCTCTAGTTTCCATAGCCTATATTGGTAGATATCAATTTTGGAAACGATAGTAAACAGTAGATGATGTTTGAAAATTAGTGTGCAACTTGTCTTGGCAGTACATGAAGTGTTGATTTATTCTTATGTGTACTAACCTATCTCAGGAGTTCTTTTCGAGTTTTGTGTGGATGAAATTTTTGAGAATAGGTAAAACCATGATATGAGAGGATTGAACGAGATACAAAAGCTCAAGCTTGGGGATGCCCAAGGCACCCCAAGGAAATATTTCAAGAAGTCTCAAGTATCTAAGCTTGGGGATGCTACGCATCCCACCTCTCTTCATCAACAATTATCGGTTAGCCTATGTTGAGCCTAAATTTTTATTCGTTCACATGATGCGTGCTATTCTTGGAGTGCTATTATGTTTTGCTGTTTGAATAAAATCATTGGATCTGAAATTATTAGATGAGAGAGTCCTCACAAAGTTATTTAATTGTTGGCTACTCATTGCTCTTCACTTATATCTTTTTGGAGTAGTTTGTCATTCACTCTCGTGCTTCACTTATATCCTATGAGTAAATGGTTGAATGAATTGAATATCATAAATCTGAAATTAAATATGCTTCATATACTTATCCCATGGGAGTAATGACTTCACACATAATAAGTATAGGTGGTGAAATTTATTGAAAGTTAGCAAACACCGCATTGGTCACTTGAACAATTCATGAAAGAATATTGAAGGAAGAGAGATTCCACATATAAATATACTATCTTGGACATCTTTTATGATTGTGAATACCCATTAACTATTTTCAAACTTGAGCAAATTAGTTGAAGGTGGACAAGGAAGACAACTTAATGAGTTATGTTTGGGTATATTTGTATAGAAGTTATATTGTTATGGATCCTCCAACATGTGGTGCTTGCTTCCACCTCATACTAGCCAAAACTTCCGCACCAAGTAGAAATACTACTTGTGCATCCAAACACCCTTAAACCAGTTTTTCCATGAGAGTCCATTATACCTACCTATGGATTGAGTAAGATCCTTCAAGTAAGTTGTCATCGGTGCCAAAAGCAATAAAAATTGCTCCTAAATATGTATGATCTTTTATTGTGAGGAAAAATAAGCGTTGCACGAATTTGTGATGGTAAAGAAATAAAAGCGACGGACTGCATAATAAAGGTTGCTATCACAAAGGGCAATACAACGTGATGTTCCTTTGCATTAAGGGTTTGCACATCCAAAAACAAAAAGCGCATGACAACCTCTGCTTCCCTCTGCGAAGGGCCTATCTTTTACTTTCTAGTACTTACCTTTATGCAAGAGTCATGGTGATCTTCACCACTTCCTATATTTCGCCTTTTTCTCTTGGCAAGCGTCATGTGTTGGGGAATGATCTAGACATATATATCCATACAAATATATTTGATCATGAATTATTATTGTTGACAATTATCTATATGATAAATAAGTTGGGAGGCGAAACACTAAGCCCCTATCTTTCTCTGTGTTCGATGGATGCTATTTGTTCTAAAAATATGCTTTGAGTGTCAATAATCATGGAAGACTATATAATAGTTGAGTATGTGGAATTTGCTAAATCAAAGCTCTTACATAGACTCTTCCTGAAAATAAGATGAATTGCAATTGTTTGATGACTAGGAATATGGTTTGTTAGTTTTCAAGAAACTTTCTGGTCTATACTTTAACATGTGAATAGCTTGTTACTTGATCATGAAGAAGTTTTATGAGATGAGCTACTGTTTATGGTTTATATTGATGCTAGAAAAAGTGATTTTAATTATCATTGATCAAACTTGTGCACTTGCTAGCATTCACACTTCATAAATTATTTCTTTTATCATTTACCTACTCGAGGACGAGCAGGAATTAAGCTTGGGGATGCTGCTACGTCTCCAACGTATCTATAATTTATGAAGTATTCATGCCATGTTTACAATAATTCTATATGATTTTGGTATGATTTGATTAGAACTAACCCGGACTGACGCTGTTTTCAGCAGAGCTACCGTGGTGTTGTTTTTTTTTGTGCAGAAATAAAAGTTCTCGGAATGAGCTGAAAATTTACGGAGAATATTTTTGGAAAATATAAAAAATACTGGAGCAAAAAGCTGGGCCAGGAAGTGACCGAGGAGGGCACAAGCCTGGGGGGCGCGCCCCCCCCTAGGGCGCGCCCCCTGGCTTGTGGGCCCCTCGAGCACTTCCCTCACGTGATTCCAACGCCAAGTCCCCCTATAAATCGAGAAACCTCCAGAAATAAACCTAGATCAGAAGTTCCGCCGACGCAAGTCTCCAGAGCCACGAAAGATCAATCTTGGCCCTCTCCGGCACCCTGCCGGAGGGGGTCACCTTCACCAGAGACCATGGAGGAGGAAGACGGAGGGGCCATCATCGCCATGGAGGCCAAGGACCAGAGGGAGAACCTCTCACCACTCAGGGGGGAGGCCATGGAGGAGGAAGCACGAGGGGGAGACCCTCTCCCCCTCTCTCCCGGTGGTGCCGGAGTGCCACCGGGGGAACCATCGCCGCGGTGATCGTCTTCATCAACATCACCTTCTTCATCACCATCCTCATCTCCTTTCAGCGGTCCACTCTCCCGCACCCCGCTGTAATCCCCTACTTGAACATGGTTCTTTATGCCACATATTATGATTAAATGATGTGTTGCCATCC
The DNA here is from genome assembly GCA_039707655.1 of Elymus sibiricus. Lineage (NCBI taxonomy): Eukaryota > Viridiplantae > Streptophyta > Magnoliopsida > Poales > Poaceae > Elymus > Elymus sibiricus. Next base: position 311,744,507 of record CM077671.1, read on the forward strand.
TATGATGTTTTGAGTAGATTTCTTTTGTCCTTTGGGTTGATTTATGATCTAGATTGGTTTGAGTTGTATGATTTACTTTGGTGCTGTCCTATGGTGCCTTCCGTGCCGCGCACACATGAAGGATTCCCGCTGTAGGGTGTTGCAATACGTTCATGATTCGCTTATAGTGGGTTGCTTGAGTGACAGAAGCATAAACCCGAGTAGGTGGGTTGTTGCGTATGGGATAAAGGGGACTTGATGCTTTAATGCTATGGTTGGGTTTTACCTTAATGATCTTTAGTAGTTGCGGATGCTTGCTAGATTTCCAATCATAAGTGCATATGAGCCAAGTAGAGAAAGTATGTTAGCTTATGGCTCTCCCTCATATAAAATTGCAATAATGATTACCGATCTTGTTAACAATTGCCTAGGACAATTCCGCACATCGACTCATCATTATTCCACACTCGCTATTTGTAATATATTGTAATATATTCTAACTTTATGATAACAGCACCTATTTTTATATTTTAGTTCTCCGATATCATGCAAAGCTATTCTCTTCATACCCACAACATAGTTTTATTTCTCGTTTCTAGTTGGAAGCAAACGTTCGGCGTATGTAGAGTCGTATCAGTGGCAGATAGGACTTGAGAGAATATTGATCTTACCTTTAGCTCCTTGTGGGTTCGACACTCCATACTTATCACTTCCACCTTTGGAAATTGCTACGATGATTCCTTGTACTTGGGGATTATCAGGTACTCATACACCCCATCTGCCAGCTGCTCCCAGTACACCTGGTACACCGGATCGTCACCATCTGGATAGAGACGACGCCACACATTACGCAGTAGGTGAGGAAATGTAGTGGGTGCCAGCTCGGGCTGGTACGGGTACGGAACAGGGGCCATATACACTCACAACCATAAGGGAGTTAGCAGCAAAAATAATAACCTAAATGCATGACATGCAACAACCAAGTGCAGATGCATACTCCGGGATGCTATCTATCGTCAGTCTAACGCGTCGGCTGTCTAGGGCATCCTACAGTCAACGCGGCTCTGATACCAAGCGTTGTGGCACCTCGGCTCAGAGCAACCGGTTTACCTTGCATTTCCAGCCCAGAGATCATGTCTTCTGGCAACACACAACAACTTGGTACAGAAAAGCAACCGCTTAATTGATCTCATACATGAGCATAGGTTTGATGATACATAAGGTAGCGAGGCCCAGCGGCACACACGGTGCGGCTGCACTTATGTACATTATTTAGTAGACATGACAGGGGCCTCAATGGCAACGAAAAGACTACGCAGTAGCGGAACGACGATGTGGAGGGATTCCATCTCATAGGGACACTAATGTGGACACGGCCTAGACTACGATGCACGAAGCAACTTCGACTCTGAGTACAGCTTCTCCTGAAACTCGCATGACATGCCAGGTGAGTACTTTGAAAGTACTCGCAAGCTCACAAAAAGCATAGCAATTATGACAAACAATAACATGATAATTAATCAAGTTAACAATGCAAGATCATGCTGTGAAAAATGTGCAATGAACCATTCGGTCTCTCAGCCCGACTTACCATCATGGTTACCTCGTAACCAGTTCTGTGTCAACACCATGGTGATCACCATCGGATCATGAAGACATACGACTCAATGATCATCATCAGATCATTAGTCAAACCATGTGCCAAGATACTATCATTAGTGTGAAGGTTAATTATTTCTGTTGACCCACGGTGTGACCTACTACGAACTTGGCCCTTATCCGCGGGCACGGCTATCGATAGATTATACACTTTGCAGAGGTTAGCACACTGTACCCACACCACAGAACCCATGGCCTCGCACTCCCATTCGGGTGGACCAATGGCATTCCGACAAAACCAGCTTACCGCATGACACTCTCCCGGCCACTCCGACCAACTCCCCTTTGGGCTAAGTCATGGGTGGCTCCGATGTCACTCCGGACATCCAACGACCACCGTCGTGGCAAAACAAAACGGTCCCAAACGGGGACAATGGTACCATACAACTCGCGGGCACACAAGGCTATGCCTGCCTACCGGGCCAGGGTAGCGCAAGCGCATAACCTTCCCTCGTTGGAGGCACAGGCGAGAGGCATGACAATAAACCGGACTAGGGTCTTCCCATAAAGACAAATGTGGTTGCACTAGGAAGCTCGACTTGGTGGCACCATGACTCGATCAACAGCATGTTTGAGTTGGGTGTTAATCAAGTTTAAATACTTCAATGAAAATAATATGAAGCATATGATGCCATGAAATGCACATGCAAAATGACCATAATACCGATGCTATCAAGATAACCATGATCATATAAGGTAACACTACTGTCTAGGCTACCAATATCAAATGCATATCATTTTATCAACTTAACACAAAGAAAACTACTAGCATCAAATTTAATTATTAATTTAAAAGCATGCAAGAAAATGCATTTAGTTCAAATAAAATCATAGATATTGCAATGCCATCCTTGCAAATGTTGTTGTGGCTTGCCTTAGTTCAGAGGAGGGTCACAAAACTTTGGGTCCTCCTCAAGGCAGCAAGATCCTTCTGAAAATAATTAAAAGACCATAAAGAAAATGTCACATAACACATTTAAATGCACCAGAAATTCTAAACAGCAAGCAAAATTCTCAAAATTTGCATGCCGTTAGAGGAGCTCAAGACGAAACCAATGCAAAAAGAATCATGCCATTTGGACTTATGGTTTAGGAGTTAGAGCTGGTCAAAGTTCAGTCAAAATATTTAAATTAAAACTAAAAACAGAAAATCTCAGAGGGGCCACGTCGAAGGCGTATTCTGAGAATATGTCTCCACTTATACCGGTTAGGGGGGAGAGAGAAGAGGCTGACAGGTGGGGCCCCTCTGGAAGGGTTATAAGAGAGAGAGAGGGAACAGAGACGGCGGCTCGGCTGGCGATGGTTCTCCGGCGAGGAGACCACGGCGGCCGCCAGAGAGGATGGGGATGGACGCAGCTCGACATGGAGAGCACGTACGTACTAACAACGTGAGCAGAGGTGGACGGTGGGCGTCGCGGCGTTCTTCTCCAGAGACGGCGGCGACGGAGCTCGTCGGAGTTTGGGTTTCCGGCAAGCTTTGGCTGGTCCAGCTGCACCGTCACGATCCAGAGAAGCTCATGAGCACGCCCGAAGGAGTGGGAGAGGTCGAGGGTCACCGGAGTGAGTGGAACGCCGAGGGGGATCCGCGGCAAGCTCCGGTGAAGAACGGCGGCCAGAGGCTCGCCTGGCCTTGCCGCAATGCTACACTATGCAATTTGTGGCCAGGGAAGGTAGTGGTGATGGCTAGAAGAGCTCGGGAGGGGTCATATATATAGGGGAGCGAGGAGGCCAAGCTCGGCTCTGCCGGAGAGGTTTTGGAGGCGGCGAGAGGCAACGAGAGAGGCTCAAGGGAGAAGGGAGAGGTCACGGGCGTTCGTCCAAGCACAGTGGAGGAGTAGAGCCAAGCACAGTGTGCGGGAGAGCGATATCACGTTCATGCGACGCACTGTTGCCGCTGCGCTGCCGTGTCCGCGCCCGTGGCGCAGGCTGCCGGCGTCGGGGAGTGCCAGGGAGAGGTGGGGATAAAGAGGTCGAGTCAGGAGCTGGTAGAAGACACGCTGGCTTGGCTTGGGGCGGCCGCACGGGCGAGACAGAGAAGTCACCGACGCACAGAGCGCGCCGAACGCCTGTCGAGCACCTTGACAACACGCGGTAATTAATAACAACATATATCTCATTGGACTCATGTTTCCACTAAGTATTTTTCAGGAAAAGTTCAATGCTGGGATGGCTATAGATTGTGAGGAGACCCCAAGATGCAAGGAATGGAATTGGCAAAGCGTCAAGCAAGGAGGTTCTACATTTTAGTTTGTGAGAAATCACTTTGAGTCCATAGGAAAGCCAATACTATTAAAAGTGGGCGAGGTAATGTTGGTGAACAAATTGCTCCACGTGCACAAGTGCTAGCCACCAAAAACACCCACAAGCTCTCCCACAAAATACTCTGTCTAAACTTACAAAATCGGCGCCACCAAGTTTCCCACTCGGCCCTACCGATTTTCCATCTCAGACAGAACCCTAGCCAAACCCTAGCTTCTCGGTACAACCAAGTACTACATCGGTGCAACCGAGTTTCGGTGACCAACATTCGGATGACCAAGTTTATAAAATCAGAATTTCTGAGTTTTATGGATCGGTCTCACCAAGTTTGGAAACTGCCCTCGGCCACTCATATTGGTACTACTGAGAATCATATATCGGTCTCACCGAGATTCCTAAAGTTGCCACATTTTGAACAAATCGGTACGACCGAGTTTTACTTCGGTTTCACCGAGTTGGTCAATAATGGTGTAACGGTTGGATTTTTGGAGATGCCTATATATACCCCTCCACCTCCACTCACTCGCAAGTTTTGCACTCAGAACTATTCCACACTTGCCATATCCAATTTTCCGAGAGAGAACCACCTAACCTTGTGTTGAGGTCAAGATCAGCCACTCCAACCATATGGATCTTGATTTCTAGCCTCCCCAAGTTGCTTTCCACCCAATCAATCTCTTCTACCAAGCCAAATCTGTGAGAGAGTGATTGAGTGTTGAGGAGTCTATCATCTTGAAGCACAAGTGCAAGGAGTTCATCATCACTATCAAGCCTATTACCTTTTGGAGGGTGGTGCCTCCTAGATTGGTTAGGTGTCGCTTGGGAGCCTCCTACTTCGTGTTGTGGAGTTGAACCAAGAAGTTTGTAAGGGCCAGGAGATCGCCTACTTCGTGAAGATCTACCCATAGTGAGGCTAGTCCTTCGTGGACGGAAGCCGTTATGGAATAGTCAAGGTTGCTACTTCGTGGACCCTTCTGGGTGGAGCCGTCCGTGGACTCTCGCGACAGTTACCCTATGTGGGTTGAAGACTCCATAAATGTGGACGTACGATAGGACCACCTATCGGAACCACGGGAAAAATCTTCGTGTCTACAATTGCGTTTGATCTCTCTAACCCTATCCTCTACCACATGTGCTTGTCTTTACTTTCCGCTGCTATACTCTTAGACATGCATGTGTAGGGTGTGCTTGACTTGCTATCATTGCTAAAATTTGCCCACAACTACAAGTGGATGTTGTACCCATTCCTCATACCTCAGATGATGATGATGATGATGACAGTCACCCTCTCCAGCCGAGAACTCAGTTAAATACCCAGGCCAGATCTGCGACAGTGCCTGCTTCAGAGTTGATACCATCTTCATTAGCACCTGCTGCAGCTCCTTCAGTTCCATCAACTCCTTCAGCACCTCCAGTGTCTACTCCAACTCCTTCCATGACATCTGCAGAAGTCTTTGCCGAAGCGGTTCTCTCGACTCCTACATCGACAACCGGAGGTGATCAGCCCCAGAGAGACGATTAGTTCTATACCTTGGAAGTTTTTGGTAACTTGTTGCCAAAGGGGGAGAAGTTTTATAGATCATAGGGCTTCGAGAGAGAGAGAGAGAGTTGCTTTTTAGAGTGTTGTTTTTTATCGCTCTCCAAAACTTTAAAATCTTTTGGTTTACTGTTTGTGTTAAACTTGTTGGTGTTTGATCATACACTCCTTATGTGCTGCTACTATTTCCTATTCTTGAGATGCTCATGAGATGATCATTCACTCTTGCTTGATGTGTTGTGCTATGTTGTTCATTCATATTATTCTTGCACACCACCAAGCTGTATGTGACATGGAAGAGTGCCCCATGAACCTAATCGATTGTGCATTTGCATTCAAACGCAAATTCAAAATAGTGCACAAATTTAGGGGGAGCTCTTGCTTATCACATACTTCTCAAAGCGATGATTTTATTCATTGATTATATCATATGTCGAAGCTTTGATCTATATGTTGTCATCAATTACCAAAAATGGGGAGATTGAAAGCACATTTGCTCCCTTGGTGGTGTTGGTAATTAATAACAACATATATCTCATTGGACTCATGTTTCCACTAAGTATATTTCAGGAAAAGTTCAATGATTGGATGGCTATAGATTGTGAGGAGACCCCAAGATGCAAGGAATGGAATTGGCAAAGCTTCAAGCAAGGAGACTCTACATTTTACTTTGTGAGAAATCACTTTGAGTCCATAGGAAAGCCAATACTATTAAAAGGGAGTGAGGTAATGTTGGTGAACAAATTGCTCCACGTGCACAAGTGCTAGCCACCAAAAATACCCACAAGCTCTCCCACAAAATACTCTGTCTATAACCTACCATACAAAATCGGTGCCACCAAGTTTCCCACTCGACCCTACCAATTTTCCATCTCAGACAGAACCCTAGCCAAACCCTAGCTTCTCGGTACAACCAAGTACTACATCGGTGCAACCGAGTTTCGGTGACCAACATTCGGATGACCAAGTTTATAAAATCAGAATTTCCTAGTTTTATGAATCGGTTTCACCGAGTCTGGAAACTGCCCTCGGCCACTCATATCGGCACTACCGAGAATCATATATCGGTCTCACCAAGATTCCTCAAGTTGCCACATTTTGAACAAATCGGTACGACCGAGTTTTACTTCGGTTTCAGTGAGTTGGTCAATAATGGTGTAACGGTTGGATTTTTGGAGATGCCTATATATACCCCTCCACCTCCACTCACTCGGAAGAGAAGCACTCCGAACTATTCCACACTTTCCATATCCAATTTTCTGAGAGAGAACCACCTACCCTTGTGTTGAGGTCAAGATCATCCACTCCAACCATATGGATCTTGATTTCTAGCCTTCCCAAGTTGCTTTCCATCCAATCAATCTCTTCTATCAAGCCAAATCTATGAGAGAGTGATTGAGTGTTGAGGAGTCTATCATCTTGAAGCACAAGAGCAAGGAGTTCATCATCACTATCAAGCCTATTACCTTTTGGAGGGTGGTGCCTCCTAGATTGGTTAGGTGTCGCTTGGGAGCCTCCTACTTCGTGTTGTGGAGTTGAACCAAGAAGTTTGTAAGGGCAAGGAGATCGCCTACTTGGTGAAGATCTACCCATAGTGAGGCTAGTCCGTCGTGGACGGAAGCCGTTATGGAATAGTCAAGGTTGCTACTTCATGAACCCTTATGGGTGGAGCCCTCCATGGACTCTCGCGACCGTTACCCTCCGTGGGTTGAAGACTCCATAAACGTGGACGTACGATAGCACCACCTATCGAAACCATGGGAAAAATCTTCGTGTCTACAATTGCGTTTGATCTCTCTAACCCTATCCTCTACTACATGTGCTTGTCTTTACTTTCCACTGCTATACTCATAGACATGCATGTGTAGGGTGTGCTTGACTTGCTATCATTGCTAAAATTTGCCCACAACTAAAATTGGGAAAAGGTAGAATTTTTTATTTGGTCAAGTAGTCTAATCACCCCCCTCTAGGCATACTTTCGATCCTACAGCTACACGGTGCACTCGAGCTGTCAAACCATGTCAGGGCTCAAGTCCTTCCAAGGATAAGCTGATTTGCAGTGCTGGTTCATTGCCAAGTCCAATGGACAAGACTTTAGCTCACTGACAAGTTTCTGGACAGAAAATGTTGTAGATGATTGTGAGAAAAATATGAATAGTTAGGGGCTGAAACTTGGAAGTTGAGGTTCTGGTTGGAGAGTAGCCATGCCATCAAAATTTGAGCTCAAATGGAGCAAGGAAAAATATACTTGCTTCACAAAGTGCCATTGCTGTCCAGAAAACAGTTTATTTTCTAGAGCCAAATTTTTATGCATGACCATGGGATATTTTTGCATGGTAAGGTGAGGCATGAGCCAAAGAATATTTGGGAATTTATTTGGAATTTTTGGAGCAATAAAAATAGGGGTTGCTTTGGAGCAGAAGTGAAAAATACTCATTTTCACAGAGAAAATGAATATTTATCCTTTTAAGAAAATATCCAAATGGCATTATATTGGGAGGGATGGAGTCAAAAGGTGGTTTGAGGGTGATAAAATCCATTTGGAAGAAAAGTGAATGCTGAGTTGGAGCAAAGAGGGACATATTCAGTTTTAAATGAAACTGAATATGTTGCCATTCAAAAATTGTTGCCATGGCAGGATTTTGAGATGGCTGAGATCAAAAGAGATTTTGAGAGGGCAAGGATCAATTTGGGTGAAAATCAAAAGAAAACCCAAAGTGGTAAGTCCAAAAGAGATGACTGAAATCCCAAATTCAAATAAAATCTCCAAATAGAATCCAGAAAAGAAAAGCTGAAAAAATAGGGTGTAACGTAGCATGAGGTTGTTACTACTTTCATATGTATTTCATGTTTAAAAGAAATAATTCCTACCAAGGAATTCATGCTTGGATATATTCCATTTGCAAAGTTTTATTTCAATTATCACAGTCATGAATTAATTTACCATCGCATGGAAACAACCAGCTTATATCATATCAGTGTTCAAGATGCTTGCCTTGAGTATGCAGAAAAGTTGGGTGCACTTCAAAAAATTTGAAAGCATTCTTCCCTCCATTTTTCCTATTTTGAAAATATTGGAATCAACATATAATTCTAAAATAGTACAAAAAAGTTGTTTGGAAAACATTAAAATAAATACTAAAATAAACTAGATGAAATTTGGGAAATAATAGAAAAAGAATCAATTCATTTGGAGTAGTTTTTTAAAAACTAGAGCTAGTCAAAGTTGGGTGAATATTCTGTTTTTTCAATAAATAGATAAAAGGAAACGTTTCGGTTGAAACAACACTTTCTTGAGAGGCATACACACTTTGTAGAATACGCCTTCACTCAGGCCACGTGCGGTTACTTCTGATCCACTGACAACGGGTCCCGCCTGGTCCACCGTTTGGTTTGACTAGTCTATCCGCATGCGGCTTCTTCTCCGGCAGAAACAACGGGGCTCCGGCGACCAGCGCCGGCGAACGACGATGCCATTCTAGGTGGTGAGCATAAGGGCGTGTTCCCCTCATCGGAACGAACCCATAGAGGCGTCTCCACCGCTGGTGTGGACAGAGTCGCCGGTGGCGAGCTCACCTGAGAGACTGCGGCGGAAATTAAAAAGGGCTTTCGCCCCTGGTGCATCTCTGGCGCAGTTGGGGTTGGGGATGGAACCGTGGGACTACTAGGAGGATATTGGTGAGGGAATTGGCTGTGGGGATGCACTGGCCACATCGGAATCGACCAAAATCTTAACGGCGACCATACTCGCCGGAGAAGAAAAATATGATGCTCCGGCCGTTCCGCTGCTCGGGGAAAGCTCATGGAGGGAGAGGGGGAGGTTGTGCTTATATCTGAGAGGTCTGGAAGGCCTTTTATAGCCGGGCATCATCGGTTCTGCGGGTTCCCGAACGGGGATGTCGTGGCGATCGCCATTGATGGAGATTCGAGGTTGGTGAGGGGCGTGTCGGAGGTTGGTGGGGTTCTCTTGGGTTGGTGGCCATCCAATTGATGCCAGGGGGTTGTGTGGGCTATCTCGAAGGGCGCCAGGTGGTTTGGACGGCGTCGGCCATGGCAGAGAATGCCACGGCCATTGATGGCTGGCGTGTCGCGCTGGCGAGGCCGGTGAGGTCTGCAGCGAGGCTATATAAGGAGGGGATAACCACGGCTGCCCTGGGGGCTCGGGGATGCGCCACGCGTCTCAGACGCCGCCGTCCACCGGCAGGTTCTGGCGGCGGCACTAATGGCGGCTGCGGACGTGGTGAGTTGGAGCAGTAGGCGGGAGGCGCTTTGTCTAGGCTTCTGGCACGACGCGGCGACGCAGAAGAGGATCAGGACGAGCGGGGAGGGGGCGGTAGGTGGACGAGGCGGCTCTGGCGCCTGCACATGCAATATGCATGCTCTGCTCGTGCTCCGGGCACCCACACCAGGTGCTCGACGAAATGTCAGAGCACGGTAGGCTAACCCAATGAAGTTGAGTTTTGGTAGAATGACCATATGTGATCTGTTAGGAGTCTAGGACATTCTGGTTTGGCCAGTGGAGCAAGTCTTTAGTGCAGTAGAAAAGTTGCACAATTTCCGTCATGCCTACAAGGTGCTCGACATAATGCTAGTGCCATTTAGAAAACTTTTTTGGTTACCAAAATTCCCATTATGAGGTCTCTTTAGATGTTATAGAAGGTGGTGAAGTTGGTTTGGTAAAACAAGAAACTTAATAGTGCAAGTTTTCCAAAAAATCATTTCTGGAAAGAACTACAGTGGGACTTTTGGAGAACTTAGAAGATTTTATTGGGGTTCATCTCCCCGACTTAAGGGTTTGGTAGGGAGGACTACAATTGGTAAAAATCTCGGGTTCATTTGGGAAAGGAAAAATAGGGTTGCACTTCAAAACACCAAACTGGACCAGAAATAAAAACGTGATGGTTTGCTCAAATTTTTCAAAAGACCAAGCTGGGTTTCTGGATAAAACTGATATGTAGGGACAACATGATATCTCCAAATTTTTGTGGAATTTTTAAATAAATATTTAAAATGGTTGTAGTGCAGCAGAGGTCTTTCAAAGAATAAAAATGCCATTAAAAGAAGTTAATTGGGCAAGTTTTATTATGAGAATATTTCCTACTGAATTTTGTAAATAAAATAAAATGGTTTAAGGAAAACATTCAAAACCCATAATATTTTCCAAAAAATTCTACTTAGAGGGAAGAATTTCGAAAACACAGGACATAGAAAGTGCTGAAATTAACAGAGGGCCAAACCAAAATTAAAAATTGTATTCATGGATTTTTTTTTAAATTAATAAACACAGGGTTAAATTTTTGAGGTGTTACACCAACAGGGCACGCCCACCCCTCAGGGCACGCCTGATGGCTTGGGGCCAGCTCCCAGGTGCTTCGGCCTCCCTCTTCTGCTATAATATGGGTTTTGACCTAGAAAAAAAATAAGAAGATACTTTCGGGATGAAGCAACGCCGTCTCGAGGCGGAAACCTGGGCAGAGCCCCTTTTTCTCTCCGGCAGAGAGATTCTGCTGGAGAAACTTCCTTCCAGGAGGGGAAAATCGAAGCCATCGTCATCACCAACGATCCCTCCTTTGTGGGAGGACCAACCTTCATCAACATCTTCACCAGCACCATATCATCTCAAACCCTATTTCATCTCTTGTATCCAGTCTTTGTCCCAAAACCTCAGATTTGTACCTGTGGGTTACTAGTAGTGTTGATTACATCTTGTAGTTGATTCTTGTTGGTTTACTTGGTGGAAGATAATATGTTTAGATCCTTATTCATAATTATTACACCTCTAATCTTGAACATGGCGATGATTTGTGAGTAGTTACTTTAGTTCCTGAGGACATGAGATCAGTCTTGTTATAAGTAATCATGTGAAATTGGTATTCGTTCGATATTTTGATGATATGTATTTTGTTGCTTCCTTTAGTGGTGTTGTGTGAACATCGACAACATGAAACTTCACCATATAATGGGACTAAGGGAAGGCATTGTGGAGTAATAAGTAGATGATGGGTTGCTAGAGTGACAGAAGCTTAAACTCTAGTTTATGCGTTATTTCATAAGGGACTGATTTGGATCCACATGTTTCATGCTATGGTTAGATTTATCTTAATTCTTCTTTCGTAGTTGCGGATGCTTTCGAGAGGGGGTAATCATAAGTGGGTTGCTTGTTCAAGTAAGAACAACACCTTAGCACCGGTCCACCGACATATCAAATTATCAAAGTAATGAACGCGAATCAACTCAACATGATGAACATGACTAGAAGGAAATTCCCATGTGTCCTCGAGAGCGCTTTGCTTTATATAAGAGTACTTTCAGGCATGTCCTTTGCTACACAAAGGATTGGGCTATCTCTTGCTGCACACTTGCTACTTTTGTTACTTGTCACTTGTTACGAATTATCTTTCTACAAAACTATCTTTCACTGTTACTTACAACACTTGCAGAGAATACCTTGTTGAAAATAGCTTATCATTTCCTTCTGCTCCTCGTTGGGTTCGACTCTCTTACTTACTGGAAGGACTATGATTGATACCCTATACTTGTGGGTCATCAGTAGGGACATTGGAAGTATAAAATAATGATACTAAGTTACTTTCTGTAACCTCTAGATTTGGGTATTTTGGTTTGCCATCTGGATATAATCCTAGAATGACTACCACATGATTAAGAAACTTATTCATATAACTGTAGGTATGTTTGACACGCAAAAAACATAACATACGCGGGCGTGCCAGTGTACTAAGTACACAAAGGAAAGACATAGGGAAATATGCATTTTATTAATTTCATGTCGAGAAACCAAATTAAAAAATCCCTATTAAGAATGGGCACCATGGCCTGCTGGCGCAACCTATGACTTTGGTGATGTGAGATTCTAGTTCACGGGGCCTTGAAAAGCTCCCGTTCAATTACGTATGCGAGTCAAGCTCATAGACCACCTTCGATTAAGCTGCTACAATGGTCGTCGTCTTCAAGTCTCGTGTTCTCTATGAGGTTGGTGTGGATAGTGGTGAGGGTGTGATGAAGTGGAAAGGGAGAGAGAACGCCCATCGCCCCGGCTATGCTTAGCCATATCCCTCCGCCTTGTTGATGTCCGATGATGGAGATGTGGCGGCCTTCGCCTCATCGGTGCCTAGCCTGGCGGTGTCCGCCTTGTTAGTGTCGGACTGGATGACTTGACATTGACTTGTCGGCATATCAAGTGGTAGTTTGCTTCATCGGAGAAAGATAGGTCTGTGGATTATAGCTTCTCCTTGCCAGCGATAGGACAATGAAGTGGATGTTCGTCGGTGTGGATGTTGGAGTAGACTTGGGCGATATTGCCCACTCGACAAACGTGTCGATGTAGACAATGGGCTGATCCATCCTAGGGCTAGTGCAGACAACACTCAAGGATGGGTCGTGTTAGCAGAAATGTAGATGGTGCCTCTCCCTAGGTCGAGCCCCGTATCAAGCGACGTAGACGGCCACCCGCCTTGGGTGACCTCCATGTTGGCGGCTGTAGACCACCCCGTCCGAGCCAAGCTCCGTGTTGATGGCGGTGTAGACCAAGCCTGATACGAATCTAAGGTGTTGTGTCTCTCGATCTATTCTCAATCACCAAATTCCTAGGGTGCAATTGCAGTAGCTAGGGTTCTTCAGCAAGAAAGGGGAAAGGGGAATTGAGCCAGGGGTGGGAGAAGAGATAGATCGCCCAACAGCGCTGGTCCGGGTTGATCCAATGATAGTCCTCACCCACACACGCTTGCGCTAAGTAGGGGTCACTGCCTCCAGTCTTGCCCTTGCACTCTTGGATTGGGCCTGCGGGTCCTGGTGGGCCGGCCAGCCTGGACTGGGCTGGGGTCTTCAGCTGTAGTGGAAGTAGTTCCTGTGACATTCTCCCCCCTTGAAACTTGGCTTGTCCCCAAGCCAACGCTCGAGGAACTGTGCTCGAAGAGGTTCTTCATCTTCCCACGTTGCCAAGGATGGAGGAAATCCCGACCAGTGGACTTGGACTTGTGCCACTTGCCGGACGCCTTGCGTCACTTGTTGTCATTGGAGGATCTTGGCCGGAACTTGGAATGGAAGGAGGTCCTCATCCAACACTGGAAGCTCTGGCATGATAGGTGTAGCGAGGGGGGGGCACACCTGCTCGGAGTTGCGAGACATGGATGACCGGAAGGATCTTGGCACGCTCCGGTAGATCCAGTCGGTAGGCCACCACTCCCACGCGTCCAATGACCTAAAACAAAACAAAGTAACATAAAGCAAGCTTATGATTAGCTCGTGCCAGCACCGATGTCTGGGCGTATGGTTGCAACTTGAGGTAAACCCAATCACCAATAGCAAACTCGCGATCTGAGCGGTTGCGGTCAGCTTTGTCCTTTATGATATGCCGCGCCCGATGAAGGTGTTGCTTGAGTAAGGCCATAATCATGGCTCGGTCCTTGGGCCATGATAACCCGAATCATTGATCATATCAGTTAAACAATGGGGCACGATATCCATATTGATGGGACGTGCCAATAGTGGAACTGCCTCGAACCACGAATCGAGTTTTCATAACTGGTCTGTGGTTATGACCAGCCATGAACTTTCGCTGAAAATTGTCAGCCGAAGGCACTGTTCACACTCGAGCGGTTGGCCTTCGAGGCTAAGTAACACATACAGCTAGGAAATCGGGAGGTCATTCGTGGCCGAACAGGTATCAGCCGAACATAGAAGGGGAGAAGAACTCGCCCCGCAAGCCGGAGACTTTGGGCGCATGAGGCTTCTAGGGGTCATATACCCCAGCGTTGGAGGCTAGTTCGGGGGCTACTGAGGGAGTCCGGGACTACGGGGTCGTCGGGTCGCCAGTCTATCTTGTATGGGCCGGATAGGTGGGCCGCTCTGTGACTATAACTGGAAGGCCGAGCTATAAGGCGACTCCGTGTTCAGGAAGGAAACCTCCAGTGCCTTGGTGTGTCCTCCAAGTCAAGATGGTAGATTCGGCATATTCATTCACTGATAGCAACCGACCATGAGTAACCCTAGGTATCCCTGGTGTCTATATAAACTAGAGGGTTTAGTTCGTAGAGAGAGTAACCATCATCATACTCATCTAGGGTTTAGCTCATTTGATCTCGTGGTAGATCGACTCTGTAATTGTCATACTCACATCAATACAATCAAGCAGTACGTATGGTTTTACCTCTTCGAGAGGGACCGAACTGTATGGTAACGCAGCAGAAAACAAAAATTTTCCGACCTACGTACCAGCCCAGGATCACTATGGAGACTGCATACAAGGTTTGATCTGTTTCGTTACCGACTCGTAGCGCAGCGGAAGTAGAGTCGATGACGATCGGCGGTGCAGATCCCCGCAGCTAGGATTTTACAACCAACCAACCGCGAGGATGTACTCCCACATCTGCCCCTCGGACAGCCCTCCGGGAGGCGGTCGGACAGTCGCTCGGACGGTGTCGCGGACAGCCCTTCGGGAGGACCTTCGAAACTCGGACGGTCACTCAGACAGCCCTTCGGGAGGACCCTCGAAACTAAGACGATCACTTGGACAGCCCTTCGGGAGGCACTCTCGAACTAAGACCGAAACTACGATCTCTCTACAGAGTTGCACACATACGGTGTCATCTATCTGGCAGGGCTTCGCCGTCCAGAACTAGTTCCTGTCGGAAACTAGATAGCCTTTCGGCTCTACGAAACTATTTCGCTGGGAGGGAGAGAGAAGCCAGACAAGTCTATGGCATGTGTATGAGAGCAAGCATGATCTGATTTTGGAGAGCAATCTCCACCTCTATTTATAGGAGGAGCAAGGGGTAGAGGAAAGACCAAAAGGACCTTCCTAGGATCTTTCCACCACATGCCACATAAGGGTGTGTAGAAGATATCCACCATGAGGTGGAAGGACACCTCAAGGAGGGCCCCCCCAAGCCATGGTCGAAATTTGCAGCCCCCTTGGGGAGCTCCACCTCCCTTTCACACACCAAAAGTGGTTTTCTTCTAGAAGAAAAACCCCATTTGCAAATCAGCCCAAAAAGTGCTTTTCACTATTCACGAACACATTTTTCAGCGTCCGGTCGAACTGAAAATATTTATGTGGGCGTAGAACATTTCCAGTACCCACTAAAATAATTTTCAATGCGATCCGGAACAATTCCGGTTTAGTGATTTTCATCTGCGAAAAGCATCTGAAGCGGTTTCGGCAGCTCCGGAACATTTCCGGTTTTCATCCCGGAAAATTCCAGAAAGTTTCCAGAATGATTCTGGCACCCTCCAAGAATTATCAGGCATGTGCTAAAACCAATTTGACTTTATGGTATCCCCTGAAACAACTTTTCAGTTTTACCGAAACTGTTCCGGTGTTCTCTCTGCGGAACTTTTCCGCTGTCCGAAACTTTTCCGGTGTCCGAAAACTTTTTCGGTGATTTTCTCTTAGACTCCCCGTCTAGTATTCAGCAGATAGATGACCCTTAAGCGTGTGACCCTATAGGTTCGGTGAAGTATAGACATGACCCGGAACCCCTTCCGATCAATGATCAACATTGGAGCCGTGGACACCCATATTGACCCCTATACCCACACGAATGAATATTCGAGTGAACCTCCAGTTGCCGTGTGCTATTCCTGTTGCTTCGCGATATGTTACAAATACCCGAGGTGAGACATGTTGGCATCCCCGCGGATCAACAACTTGTCCACTATGCCAGTTACCTCGTTACCGGTATTGTTCTCTTTTCTCGTTCCCGTGTTCCGGCATCCCCGTGATCAAATCACAAAGTGTCTGGCCAGACGATGATGGATACCGTAACACCGAGAGGGCCCAGAGATATCTCTCCATCGTCGGAGGAGAAAATCCCAATCTTGAGCTATCAAGTTACTTGACATACTTTTCCATGAACCCGTAAGCCGCCGTAATAGCCACCCATTTACGGATGACGTTTAACAAACCCCAAAGTTCATGAAGCAAGCATGAAGTAACTCGATACTCTCATGGTCTAAGGAATTATGCAAACGTTAACCATCTCTGTGTTATTAACCATTAACTTATGACGAATGAATCTCATAGCATAACATCAATTCGGGTCGATTAAACACAAATGTTCTTCTAACATTGTGCCCTCAAAATTGCCGGCATAGCCATGCCCATGATCAGGAAAACAGGATCATCATGCAATACTTGAGCCAGTCTTAGAGGCCAGACTAGGAATACATTTTACCGTTTATTATTCCACACTTGCATATGAGTCTTCCTCCGAGCCTCGTGGTTATTGTAGACTCGAGAACCATAGCAGTTATAGCATGGAACATAAACCTAATTATGAACAGGGAGATAATCAATAACATATATTATTGCCTCTAGGGCATATCTCCTACACGAACCTGGGTAAACACTATCCCTCTGTCATCCTGTTCCCCATTTATCCAAGATCCACAGCTCGAGACCCCCTACCCGAGATCCGCAGGTTTTGACGCCGACATTGGTGCTTTCATTGAGAGTTCCACCATGGGATCATCGAAGGATGGATGGCTCGCTTAGTCATCAGTGATAGCATCCACTCCAGGGATGTCTTCGTCCCCGGCCAGCTCTCCGCGTTCGGTAGTATCATTCAACACACTGATTCGGCCAATAACTTCGACCAGATCGACGGCTTCGCCCCAGAGCAGAAGATTATGTTCGGCAACCTAGAGTACGTCACCGACGCCCGGTGTGATCTGGTCCTTACAGGGCTCTCGGCTTCACCCGATGAGCCTGGAAATCCCGAAGCTTTAACTTCGGGCCTCCTGCCCGACCCTGTTCCTGGGTCAATTCTTACCTTGGATCTGGCTTTGAGCTCGGATTCGGTTATGGCGTCCGAAGACCAGGGGTCAGCCCTGGACGAACAAGGTCCCTGTGCCGACGCGCCGGAGGTCAACTCCGTAGGACTCCGAAAGACTAATCCAGCCAATCCCTTGCTATTAAATGAGACGCTGGCCCGGATCCAGACAATGAACATTACGTATGACCCATCCTCGAACCATGCTTGGATCGGTCTCGAGGAAGGCCACGGGGAATTTTACGTCCCAGCCACCACCCACTTGGTAGCCACTATCGAAGATTTAACCGATATGTTGGACTACGCCTCCGAGGAGGCCGAGGACAGAGATGAAGATGTCGACGCCATGGCCCCTCCCACCACCGGACGGGGGACATGCACCTCCACCTACGATGTATACATGGTAGATACCCTTGGTGATAAGGGCGACAACTCCCCCAAAGAAAATAGCGATAAGCCCGACGAGGAGCCGCCCAAGCGCCGACGTTAACGCAAATGATCCAAGGAGGCATGCAAGGGTAAGGAAAGCAACAGGGCACCAGAGAAAATGATACCCCAGACAATATAGAAGACCTCGGCGATCCCCTTTGCCCCGAACAACAACTCAATTACTCGGAGGATACGACAATGAACTGCCGGATCAAAGCAAAAGCTACCCGCACCGGCATTTGCTGCCGCAATTCGACGATGATGCCTTTGAGCCCGCACCCCCAGATGCACTCAGGGCAACCAGCTAGACCGCCCCCCTCAAGGACGGGACAGGATGACTTGAGAGGCCGAAGATCCACCTGCACTCCCATGCAGGAGAGGAAAGGAGACAACATAGCCAGAAGACTCATATGACCTACGACACGACCTGGACGCTAGAGCAGGTCATACAAGATCCATCTATGGATCTAGAGGGTATACTCCTGCTAGACGGGACGTATACCAAGCTTGGCTCGACCGAAACGATAGATCTCGGGAACAACACCGAGTCCGGATGAGAGACGATCTCTGGCACGACGTAGCCTGGGTCAGGGGCACCGCTCACCCAATGTGCTTTACAGATGAGGTGATGCAGCATCAGTTCCCCGAAAGGTTTAAATCCATAAACATGGAACAATACGACACGACAATAGACTCGTCTGTGTGGATTGAAGACTTCCTTCTCCACATTCATATGGCCCGAGAGACGATCTCCACGCCATAAACTACTTGCCATTGAACCTTAAAGGACCAACACGACACTGGCTAAACAGCCTCCCCGAAAACTCCATTGGGAGCTGGGAAGAGCTCGAAGATGCTTTCTGAGCTAACTTCCAAGGCACCTATGTCCGACCCCCGGACGCCGATGACTTGAGCCAAGTTGTTCAACAGCCCGGTGAGTCAGCCCGGCAATTTTGAATCAGTTCTTGACTAAGAAGAACCAAATCGTAGACTGTCCGGATGCTGAGGTGATAGCCGCTTTCAGACATAGCATCCAGGACGAATGGCTAGCTCGTCAGCTTGGCCAAGACAAGCCGAAAACAATGTCGGCCCTTACCTCACTAATGACCCGCTTTTACGTGGGCGAGGACAGTTGGTTAGCTCGTCGCAGCAACAATCCCGAAGACCCCGGAACCTCTGAAGTTCAGGATGGGAACAGGAAACCACGGCGCAACAATAACATGCGCCGATACAATGAAGGTGATGCCGAGGATACGACAGTAAATGCCGGATTTAGCAACTCAAAATAAGGACTGCAGAAGAAGCCCTGCAAAGGGAATCGGGATGGACCCACTGCGCTAGACAAAATCCTGGATAGGCCCTGCCAAATCCACGGCACCCAAGACAAGCCCGCCACCCACACCAACCGTAACTGTTGGGTGATCAAATAGGCCGGAAAATTCACAACCGAGGAGCAGGGCAAGGCCCCCCGCAGCAAGGATGATGACGAGCCTCGCAGGCCGAACAATGGAGGCCAGAAGCAATTCCCTCCTAAGGTAAAAACTGTGAACATGATTTACGTCACGCATACCAAAAAAAGGAAAGGAAGCGTGCCCTTTGGGACGTTTACGCCATAGAGCCCGTACCCCCGAAATTCAACCCATGGTCGGCGTACCCGATCACCTTTGACCGTAGGGACCATCCGAACAGTATCTGTCACAGAGGATCGGCGGCCCTAGAACTTGACCCCATTATCGATGGCTACGACCTAACTAGAGTCCTCATGGATGGAGGCAGCAACCTCAGTCTGATCTACTCAGATACAGTGAGAAAAATGGGTATCGATCCGTCAAGGATGAAACCTAGCAACACCACCTTTAAAGGAGTAATCCCAGGCGTTGAAGCTTGCAACTCGGACACCGTGACTTTGGAAGTAGTGTTCGTCTCGCCCGACAACTTCCACAGCGAAGACTTGATCTTCAACATCGCCCCTTTCCGTAGCGGCTATCACGCACTTCTCAGCCGTACATCGTTCGCTCACTTCAATGTCGTTCCTCATTACGCATATCTGAAGCTTAAGATGCCCGGACCCAAGGGTGTCATCACTGTCAGAGGCAACACAGAGCGCTCACTCCCACCTGAGGAACACACAGTGGCTCTAGCAGCCGAAGTCTAGGTTGGCAATGAGGCGCCAAAGTCCCACTCCGCCGTCAAGGCACGAGAGGCGAGCAAACGAGCCCGAGCCCTACCACAACTCTCGGAATCTGTCGGATTTCTGGCTCCACAAAACCCTCAAGGTTCGAACACAGGGGCGTGTGCGAAGTTTCCCTGCGGCCTCGCCCTACTTAGCCCGCTACACGATGGTGACTACGGCAAACTTGCACGATGACGAGGAAGAAGATGAACACGGTGGTTTACCCAGGTTCGGGCCGCTGCGAAGCGTAATACCCTACTCCTGCTTTGGTGGATTGCCTCTCGGGGAGGTGTGGTGGATGAACTAGTATAGTGGTTTTGAGCCTCGCGAGGGTGCTCGAGCGGTGTTCTTGGCTCTCTGCCTTGTCTTGTGTCGGTGTGTTCGTCCCCCCTCTATGGTGTGGCCTAGCCTCTATATATATAGAAGTGGCCCGGGTCCTCTTCCCTTATCACAATGGCGGGTAGGGATCCCACAACGGTCAAATTTGAAGGGGGACAGGAGTACATCCCCGCCCTGTCCAAAGGTGGTCTTCGCCTGCAAAGTAGCTGTTGATGATGCAGAGGTGGGCTCGGCGATGACATCCATCATGCGGGGCTCGTGGTCGTGGTCTTGTTGCACCAGAATGGAAACCTTTGGGGGATGCTTTGGGAACCCGCGTACGTCCTTGCTCCCTTTGCACCAATGGGGAAACTGCTTTGCCTGGCGCGCTGGCGCCCGCATGTCCTTCCTTGCGTCATCTTTGATTCCTGAGGCCAGGTTCTGCATAGAGATCTCCGCCGCTCCGGAGGGGGCCTGAGGAGGCCCATTCCTTGCTAGTCTTGGTGCCGCTCTCCCTCGCGAGCCTGGGGTCCTCGCGAGGGCCTTGTCTTGAGTGGAATCTCGACAGGCCGTGTTTGGCTGACGAGGTGGGCCATGCCCTGGGCCGCAGGCAGGCAGGTCTGGGTACCCCCGTTCCCAGAACGCCGACAGAATCTTCCCACGCTCCACATAAATAGGAACACACTCCCCACAGCATGGCCCCGATAGCCGCAAGGTACGTACCTCGGAGGCACAACTTCGCACTCAAAATACCACGGGCAGCTATGGGGACCTACTATCCAAGGACCAGACGTTCGGCTTGACCGAGCTATGGTCAAACACGTCTTCGGACAATAATAGGTGCCATCTAGGACCTACCCAACATCAAGCTAACATATTACGACGGCCTCTCAAGATTCTCTCTCAAAGGTCCGTCCACCGGTCACTATCTCCTCCAAAGGAGCACACCCTTCGAGAGCAAAGGCGCAGACGTGCAGCAGGGCACAGTAGGGATGTCAAACCACTCATAAAAGGCCCTGTGTAAACCTTTCCTCTGTAAAGTTTATTTTTAAAGTATCTGTAACAGTTGCTTCGGCAGTTCGGATTGTACGGCTGGACGTCACGAGTTCATCGGAAATAAAGGCCATCCTTCACGGTCCCATTGCAGTCATTTATGTTGCATAACCTTTTTTCGCTCTCCGACGCCGAAACAAACTAGTTTGGTACATATTTTCCTTAGATGCGGCCGGCTAATAGACCGGGGACTCGACTATAAAACTCGCCCTAAGCATCATGCCGGCACTATTTTATCCTATGTGCTTGACATCTCGAATATTGCATTATATGAATTGGTTCTGAATTATGTCTTGGGTCAATAATTGGGTTGCCCGGCTCCTGTGTTTACCCTCTTACGTTCCGCATGTTTTGCTATGTGGGTAAAGGGGGAACCACTGCGATTGTACTTCCAGCTAGCCTGGTTAAGTACCTCAGTGGAGAAATCCAAAAACTAACTGTCATAATAAGCGAGAACCGGTCGACGATTTGATGACAAGTGTTAAACTAAAAATATACGAAGGGTCTTTATTCACACAGACCAAGTGATAATGGTTCCAACCTCGGCATACCCAAACATTAATAAACACTGGGGGCTAGTCACTAGCCCCCGCAGTCAAGCTCCTACGGCTAAGTGAAAGAACTAAAACCACATAGTCTGATTGCCTGGTTTCCCTTACACACTACCGCCTACGGGCACCTAGACATTGGCTAAGGGTCACAGTATGGAGGTCGAAACACCCCTTGTAGTATCTACAAGGGGGCTGAAGCCGACGACTGGTAACTTTCAGATTAAAACGGCCACACATGAGTCAAAATAAACAAAACAAAGTATGATATACCATGCAAAGAAACGGCATCATAAAGCACAAGATTTTAACTATCATATGATATATGATAGCATGTGACGTGGCTTGAGACTGCGTCGGTATTTCCCCAAAGAGGAAGGGATGATGCAGCACAGTGACGGTAAGTATTTCCCTCAGTTATGAAACCAAGGTTATCGAACCAGTAGGAGGATCACCACCACCCAATAAGCAGCACCTGCACACAAACAACAAATACTTGCAACCCGACCCGAAAGAGAGGTTGTCAATCTCTCTACGGTAATAAGATAGATTAGGTAGTGATAGATAGGAGAGATAGATCTCTCAAGAACACAATTAAAAAGAGTAAATATGCAGCAATATATTTTTGGGTTTTTGGTTTTGTAGATCTGAAAACAAAGATTGCAAAAACATTGATCGGAAAGCAATATGATGGAAAAGTAGACCCAGGGGCCGTAGGGTTCACTAGTGGCTTCTCTCATAAGTATAGCGCACGATGGGTGAACAAATTACTGTTGGGCAATTGATAGAAAATCGAATAGTCATGATGATATCCAAGGCGAAGATCATTATATAGGCATCATGTCCAAGATAGATAGACCGACTCCTGCCTGCATCCACCTTTATTACTCCACACATCGACCGCTATCCAGCATGCATCTAGTGTATTAAGTTCATGGAAAAACGGATTAATGCAATAAGAATGATGACATGATGTAGACAAGATCTATTCATGTAGGAATAGACCCCATCTTGTTATCCTTAATAGCAACTATACATGCGTGTCTTGCTGCCCCTTCTGTCACTGGGAAAGAACACCGCAAGATCGAACCCATCACAAAGCACCTCTTCCCATGGCAAGAAAAATCGATCTAGTTGGCCTAACTAAACCAAACATTCGAAGAAGAAATACGAGGCTATAAGTAATCATGCATATAAGAGATCAAAGAAGACTCAAATAATATTCATGGATAGAAACTGATCATGAACTCAAAATTCATCGGATCCCAACAAACACACAGCAAAAGTTTACATCAAATAGATCTCCAAGAGACTATTGTATTGAGAATCATAAGAGTGAGAGAGGAGGCACCTATGGACCTACGGAACTATGGACCCGTAGGTCTATGGTGGACTACTCACGCATCATCGGAGAGGCACCTATGAAGAAGATGAACCCCTCCGTGATGGTGTTTAGATTGGATCTCGAGGTTTTAGAACTTGCGGCGGCTGGAATTGTGTTTCGTCGACTCCCCTAGGGTTTTTGGAATATTTGGGAATTTATAGGCATCAGAGGCGGTGCGGAAGGGGGCCGAGGAGGGCACAACCCATCAGGGCGCGCCGGCCCCCCTGGCGCGCCCTAGTGGGTTGTGGCCTCCACGGCCCACCTCTCCGGCAGTTCTTTGGCCCACTGGGTGTCTTCTGGTCCAGAAAATATCTCCAAAAAGTTTCGTCGCGATTGGACTCCGTTTGGTATTGATTTCTGTGAATTAAAAAACAAGCAAAAACAACAACTGGCACTTTGGCACTATGTCAATAGGTTAGTCCCAAAAAATGATATAAAGTTGTTATACTATGATTGTAAAACATCCAAGAATGGTAATATAACAGTATGGAACAAAGAAAAATTATAGATACGTTGGAGACGTATCAACATCCCCAAGCTTAATTCCTACTCGTCCTCGAGTAGGTAAATGATAAAAAACAGAATTTTTGATGTGGAATGCTGCCTAACATGTTCATCACATTCTTTTCTTTTGTATAGCATGGACATTTGGACTTGTAAATGATTCAAAGCAATAGTCTAGTTTTGACATAATGACTTCAATACTCAAGCATGTCAACAAACAACCATGTCTTTCAAAATATCAACACTAAAGAAAGTTATACCTAGCCCATCATGCTCAATCATTGATCCATTCATGAAACACATTCAAATATTAACTTTGCCCAATGCTCAAGTACGATCATAGTGCCCCCTAGTTGGTACTTTATAAGAGAAGATGGAGACTCCAAGCAAAAATAAAAATTGCATAAAGTAAATAGATAGGCCCTTCGTAGAGGGAAGTAGGGATTTGTAGAGGTGCCAGAGCTCAAGGTTTAAATTGAGAGAGAAAAATATTTTGGGTGGCATGCTTTTCCTGTCAACGAAAACGACAAAATAGTTCACAATTTCCATGCTAGATATATCATAGGCGGTTCCCAAACAGAAAATAAAGTTTATTCCTTTTCCACCAAACTTTCACTTTCCATGGCGGGCTGTATCCACGGTTTCCTTCCATACCAACACTTTCCAAGGAATTTATTATTTGACAACATAAAGTAATTTTTTTTCTTTTTCATTTCGGGAATGGGCATCCCTATTACCGCCGCACTCTCGTGCAATGACAAGTGAATAAACACTCATCTTGAGAATAACACATCTAGCATGGAAAAATATTGGACACTCCCCACCGTTTCATGAACGGTATGGGCACACAAAAGAGAAAATTTATTTTGAAAATTTAGAGATGGCACATACAAATTTGCTTGGAATGGCATGGAAATACCGCATATAGGTATGTATGGTGGACTCATAAGTCAAAAATTGGTTTAAGGATTTTGGATGCACAAGTAGTATTTCTACTTAGTACAAATGAAGGCTAGCAAATAGATTGGGAAGCAACCAAACCAAGAAATGAAAATTCACATAAGTGAGCATTGAACATAACTAACACTGAATAATGCACCACAAGTAGGATGTAACTTCATTGCATAACTATTGACTTTCGTGCATGCATAGGGAATCACAAACCTTAACACCAATATTCCTACTAAGCATAATTACTCACTAACATGACTCACATATTACTATCATCTTGTTTCAAAACTATTACAAGGAATCAAGTTTAATTTGTCCAATGATCTTCATGAAAGTTTTTATTATATCCTCCTTGGATATCTATCACTTTGGGACTAGTTTCATATATTGCCATTGCTTTTTGGCAAGCTCAAACAAATTTAAGTGAAGCACATGAGCATAAAGATTTCATCTCTCAAAAAGGTATAAGTGAAGCATGAGAGGATTTATTCAAAATTTACTAGCTCTCAAATTCATCTAAGTGAAGCGTGAGAGTATTTCTACAAAAAATTCCAAGCACACCGTGCTCAAAAAGATATAAGTGAAGCACTAGAGCAATTCTATAGCTCAAAAAATTTAAGTGAAGCACATAGAGCAATTCTAACAAATCATAGCATGATTTTGGCTTTCTCAAATAGGTGTGTTCAGCAAGGATACAAAGGAAAAACTAACAAACAAAGCAAGCAAAGATACAAGACGCTCCAAGCAAAACTCATGATATGTGACGAATAAAAATATAGCTCCAAGTAAAATACCGATGGTCGTTAGAAGAAAGAGGGGATGCCACTAGGGGGCATCCCCAAGCTTAGTTGCTTGTTTCTCTTTTGGATATATCTTGGGGGTGCGGTAGCATCCCCAAGCTTAGGCTTTTATCACTCCTTATTCCTTCATCCATTGTGATCTCACCCAAAACTTGAAAACTTCAATCACACAAAACTCAACAAAATCTTCGTGAGATCCGTTAGTATAAGAAAGCAAATCACTACTTTAGGTACTGTTGCAAACCCATTCATATTTTATTATTGCATTATACCTACTGTATTTTAACTTTACCATGGCTCATACCCTTCAATATAACCCATAGATTCATCAAAACAAGCACACAATGCAACGAAAACAGAATCTGTCTTAAATAGAACAGTCTGTAGTAATATGTACTCTACCCATACTTATGTAACTCTAAAAATTATGAAAAATTAGTAAAACGTAAGAAATTTGTATAGAAATATTGTGTTAAAATTGCAGCTCAATATCACGTTCCAGCAAAAAATGAAAATTCATATACTGGACGCAAAGTTTCTGTTTCAGATTCAGCATCACTTCTACTCATCCTATGAATCATCCTAAAGGCTTTACTTGGCACAAACACTAAATAAAACATAAAAACACAATCATAACAGAGGCATAATTGTGTCAACACTCAAAAACAGAAAGGAAAAAGCAAAAATTTATTTATTCATTGGGTTGCCTCCCAACAAGCGCTATCGTTTTACGCCCCTAGCTAGGCATAACGCATAGATTCAAGTATTGTCATCTTTGGTTTTCAATTCTTCAATCACACAACTAGATTTCTTAAAGGATTTAGCATGCATATTATCAATGACAACACTCCTAGGAAGGAAACCAAAAAATTCATTCTTGTAAATAGGATCCCTTATGATTTCAACAAAGTCGGGATGAATACTAATCATTTGAAGATCCCCCTTGGGACTACTAGGCGCAGCAACTTTGTTCTTAGTGACATCCGTGGTCTTGCCAATCTTTACGAGAGTTTTTTTAATAGATTTGATAGAAGAAAAAGCTGAACCCAAATTACTAAAAATCTCTTCCAACTTATCAATCCGGTATGGGCTCTCTTCTACCCTTTCACAAACTACGGGTTCTTTTTTCCTTGAGCAATTTAAGAGCATCTCCCGCCTTAGACCCAATTTTATTAGCAAGATTATGCATCTTTTTATCTAGATCATCAAGATGTCCTTTAGTAATCATCTTCTTTTCAATAGCATTTAATCTTTCCATAACATGTTCGAGAGTTAAAGTTGTTTCATTGATCATGATAGGTGGTGATCCCACTAAACTTCCCATAGCATTAAAAGCATCCAGAGATGGACACATCAAGAAATTCCCACCGGTAATCGTATCAAGGACGAATCTATACCAAGTGGTGATGCCCACATAAAAACTGCGAAGAAGAACAATGGTAGATTGCTTATGGGTAGATCTATTATGAGCATTGCAAATCCTATACCAAGCATCTTTTAGGTTCTCCCCTCCCCTTTGCTTAAAATTAAGAACCTCACTATCAGGAGTACACACAACAAAGGAAGAACTAGCCATAATGACTAGGCAAGAGATCTGACGAGAAAAAGGGCAAACGAAAAAGAGGGCGAATAAAGCGACAAATTGGTGAAGTGGGGGAGACAAAAACGAGAGGCAAATGGAAAATAATGTAATTGCAAGGAGATGAGATTTGTGATTAGGAACCTGGTAGATGATGATGGAGTCCCCTCGGCGCCTACGATAGGCACGTAGAAGAGACCGCTTCCTCCCCGGCAACGGCGCCAGAAATTCCTTTGACGTGGCTTGAGACTGCGTTGTTATTTCCCCAAAGAGGAAGGGATGATGCAGCACAACGACGGTAAGTATTTCCCTCAGTTATGAAACCAAGGTTATCGAACCAGTAGGAGCATCACCACCACCCAATAAGCAGCACCTGCACACAAACAACAAATACTTGCAACCCGACCCGAAAGAGAGGTTGTCAATCTCTCTACGGTAATAAGATAGATTCGGTAGTGATAGATAGGAGAGATAGATCTCTCAAGAACACAAATAAAAAGAGTAAATATGCAACAATATATTTTTGGGTTTTTTGGTTTTGTAGATCTGAAAACAAAGATTTAAAAAACGTAGATCGGAAAGCAATATGATGGAAAAGTAGACCCGGGGGCCGTAGGGTTCACTAGTGGCTTCTCTCATAAGTATAGCGCGCGGTGGGTGAACAAATTACTGTTGGGCAATTGATAGAAAATCGAATAGTCATGAAGATATCCAAGGCGATGATCATTATATAGGCATCACGTCCAAGATAGATAGACCGACTCTTGCCTGCATCTACCTCTATTACTCCACACATCGACCGCTATCCAGCATGCATCTAGTGTATTAAGTTCATGGAAAAATGGAGTAATGCAATAAGAACGATGACATGATGTAGACAAGATCTATTCATGTAGGAATAGACCCCATCTTGTTATCCTTAATAGCAACTATACATGCGTGTCTTGCTGCCCCTTCTGTCACTGGGAAAGAACACCGCAAGATCGAACCCATCACAAAGCACCTCTTCCCATGGCAAGAAAAATCGATCTAGTCGGCCTAAGTAAACCAAAAATTCGAAGAAGAAATACGAGGCTATAAGTAATCATGCATATAAGAGATCAAATAAGACTTAAATAATATTCATGGATAGAAACTGATTATGAACTCAAAATTCATCAGATCCCAACAAACACA
Source organism: Elymus sibiricus (assembly GCA_039707655.1). Taxonomy (NCBI): domain Eukaryota; kingdom Viridiplantae; phylum Streptophyta; class Magnoliopsida; order Poales; family Poaceae; genus Elymus; species Elymus sibiricus. The sequence continues at coordinate 311,772,645 of CM077671.1, forward strand.
CCGCAAAAGTTTACATCAAATAGATCTCCAAGAGACCATTGTATTGAGAATCATAAGAGAGAGAGAGAGAGAGAGGAGGCCATCTAGCTACAACCTACGGACCCGTAGGTCTATGGTGGACTACTCACGCATCATCGGAGAGGCACCTATGAAGAAGATGAACCCCTCCGTGACGGTGTTTAGATTGGATCTCGAGGTTCTGGAACTTGCGGCAGCTGGAATTGTGTTTCGTCGACTCCCCTAGGGTTTTTGGAATATTTGGAAATTTATAGGCATCAGAGGCGGTGCGGAAGGGGGCCGAGGAGGGCACAACCCATCAGGGCGCGCCGGCCCCCTGGCATGCTCTTGTGGGTTGTGGCCTCCACGACCCACCTCTCCGGCAGTTCTTTGGCCCACTGGGTGTCTTCTGGTCCAGAAAATATCTCCAAAAAGTTTCGTCGCGATTGGACTCCGTTTGGTATTGATTTTCTACGAAGTAAAAAACAAGCAAAAACAGCAACTGGCACTTTGGCACTATGTCAATAGGTTAGTCCCAAAAAATGATATAAAGTTGTTATAATATAATTGTAAAACATCCAAGAATGATAATAGAACAACATGGAACACGCAAAAATTATAGATACGTTGGAGACGTATCAGCATGCTCATTCATAAATTACATCTTTCGGGCACTGAGCCTCTATCGCCCGAGCACCATCCATCATGATGGGAAAGTACTGCTCGGGGTGCCTATGCTCCTTGCCAGGAGGCGGAGGTCCAGCAGCCATCTCGGCCGGTTTGACCTTTGGCCGGTTCACCATGGTCCTCGCAAAGGCCATCCGAGCTCCCTCGATGCATACTGAGAGCTTCAGGATGTCAATCCGGGGCGCGGCATCGCACAACTTTTGCACTAAGCCGAAGTAGCTGCTCGGCAGCGGCTCCGAAGGCCATATCCTGACGCAGAGGTCCTTCATGGCCGGCTCCGCCATCCGATTCAACTCCATCAGTTGCTTCAGCTGATCAATGAGGAGGAGAGGGTGCCCGGGGGCTTGAAAATGCGCCCAAAACAGCTTCTGCTCAACATTCCCCTCTTGGGACGCGAAGTACCTTGCCGCATCCGCCGCACTCTTCGAAAGATCCGCAAAAGCGCCTGAGGAACGCCACACTCGTGAGAGCAGCGCAAACCTGTTACCACTGAAGGTACATTGCAGTAAATATGGCTTACCATTCGCAATAAGCTTGACTTGACGAAGCTCCTCTTGGTAGCCTCGCGTCTCCACCCGCACTTCCTGGATCGCCGACTTCAACGAGGTCAGCTCGGAGGCCCGATCCTTACTATTTTTGTCAAGGGCATCATATTTAGTGACGGCATCATTGAGGTCCTGCTGCACCTCGGCCACCCTGGCCTCGTGCTTATCACTGACGGTCTTTGCCGACGACAATTTGGCGGCTGCTTGTTCGGCCGCCACCTTCTGTTCTGCGGCCTCTCGCCTCGCCTTCTTCAGATCGGCCTTGAGGTTCTCGACCTCCGCGATGACAGCTGCAGTTATGATGAGCACCCCACGCTTAAGGATAAAACCCGAATACCTCACTTAATGAGGAAAACCATGACATTAAACAGTCCAGTCTGGACTTACCTTGCGCTTCGTCAAAACCGCTTGTTGAGAAGGTCGAGCTCTTCATCGGAGCTCTTGAGCTTCTGATTCACCTCGGCCAGTTCCACGGCGTTGGCGGCTGCCGCCGAAGATGAAGCCTGCACAACAGCTCATGCATGTCAGACTCCCGAATTATTGATTTTTAGATCCCCTGCTAGGTTTTCTTCAATCCTGACAGAGTCTCGGTGGCTATAGTTCACTTTTAATATTGTTAGTGTTCTTTGAGCTATTTGACCCCCGCTTGTGTTTTTCAAACTCAACCAGGGCTCGGGGGCTACTATATACAAGGATTGCATAACCCTATAAAACAAATTCTCTTTGTAAAAGGTGTATTACATGATTTACCTTGAAGCCCGTCAAGAGGCCACCGAAAGCCTCCTTCAGTCCGCTGTTAACGGATCGAAAGCTTTGTAAAACCGCACCCATGAGGGTGCGGTGTTCTTCGGTGATGGAAGGGATATTCAAAGCTTCCTTCATCACTACCGGACACCTAGTTTCGGCCCGCTCTGCTACGGGTGGCACCGGTGGCGGCACCCCAGCTCCCCCTTGGGTGGAGGCCGGAATGGACAACTCCGGAGGCCTGGGGACTCCGGGGCCATCTTCGGAGAGAGCTCAGACCGACCGGGCTCCCCCTCTTTGTTCGCTAGATTGGATCCCCCTTCCTGGTCTTCGGCGACCGAGGCATTAACCTCAGCCATGATGTCATCACCCCCGCCCCCCGTGTTCGCCCTAGAAGGGGCCTTCCGGGAAAGCACCTCCTCGGTCTCCCCGACAGCCTGAGGAGGTGTAGTGCGCGATGTGGTCCCGCTCTTCGCTAGCTCGGCCGGTGGAGAGTTCCCCTCCGAGACTCGATCGGTGGGGAGGTCACACGGCGGGCTACAACATGAAAGGCATGCACACAGTTAGTAACGAACCTCAACACGGGTGTCTGAAAGGGACTTCGGATTCACAGCTTTGGGACGGGGGCTTGACCCTGGGGGCCCTTCGGGGGACCTCCTCGGAAGCCTTAGACTCCCCGGCGGAGTCCGAGCTATCATCAGACAGGGCCAGCTTGGCCCTGTCTTGCCTTTTCAGGGCAGGAGGAGGCAGATCCTCCTCGACGTCATCGGACGCCGCCCTCTTCCTTGTTCAGGAGGAGTTGCTCTCCTCCCCATCCTCTCCCCGCTCTCCCTCTTGAGAGAAAGGGGATTTGGTTTCCCCAGACTTAGTGTACGTAGGTCCTCTTGGGCGGAGGCCTTCTTGGGCCTCCCTCTTCTTGCCCTTCTTCTTCTTCTTTTTCTTCTCCGATGCCTTGTACGGCACCACGACCAGCATTTCCATCAGCAGAGCCATCCTGGGGCCCTCGGGCAGCAGGGCCGGGCCTTCGATCCACACAGCCTTCTCCAGCCAACTCTGCAAACGCAGGGAAGAAAGGGCCAGGTTCCTTGTTAAAAGGCAGTATCCGAACATCAGAGTAAAACTTTATTGTACCTCCTTAGGAGGATTTGCAGCGTCAAGGCCGATGTCCTCTTCCTTGTCCGATCAGTCCTTTTGGGGCTTGAACAACACCTTCCACAGCTTTTCATGGGTGGTGCGGTAAAAGCGGAGCACGGTGGCAGGGTCATCGGGCTTGTATGACACATTGGGGTGGCCCGATGTTGGCAAGGTAGGAGGTGGCGGCGAAGCATAATCTTAACCATGTTGGCTAGTTTGACCTTCTTCTTTATCATTTGGTAGATGCGCTTCTGCAGCGACTCCACCTCCTTGTTGACCCCCAGTCGAGACCATTCTTGATCCACGACACCAACCTTGTGTGTGTGTGGGGGGGGGGGGTCCAGATTTGAATTCGGGGGGTGCCGCCCAGTCCGTGCCACGTGGTTCAATGATATAAAACCACTCTTTTTGCCAGATTTTGATGGTATCTATAAAGGTACCTTCCGACCATCCAACCCGGGGGAGCTTGCTGATCACCGCCCCCCATAATCCACCTACTAGCTATCAACTATCTTCGGCTTCACATTGAAAATCTTTAGCCACAATCCGAAGTGTGGCTGGACCCGCAGAAAGGCCTCGCAAGTTAGGATGAAGGCCGAGATATGCAAAAAGGAGTTCGGGGCAAGATCATGGAAATTCAACTCGTAGAAGAACATCAAACCCCTAACAAAGGAGTGGAACAGAAAGCCAAGTCCTCGGATGAAGTGGGGGATGAACACCACTCTCCTGCCTTGCCTCGACGCGGGGATGACCTGACCCTCCTCTAGAGCGTGATGGACGACGTCAACCGGAAGATAGCCGACGCGCTTCAGCCGCTTCATGTCGTCGTCGGTGACGCTCGAGGCCTCCCACTTGCCCCTGGAACCGGAGCTGGCCATGGCCGAACTGGGGGAGTGGCCTGAGGAGATTTGAGGAAGGAATGGACCTGGGCGCTTAGACCTCAAGAGATTGGGAAGCCGATAGCAGTGGGGGGGTCTGAGAAGCGTATGGAGACTTTGGTGGCCGTTTCCCTTTATAAAGCTACCAAAATACCAAGAGTCCCCTTACTGTGTCGTGATACGTCTCCAACGTATCGATAATTTATGAAGTGTTCATGCCATATTTGCCTATGTTTAAAATACTTTTATATGGTTTTGATGCACTTTATGTGATTTATTTAGAACAAACCCGGACTGACGCTATTTTTAGCAGAATTATCGTGGTGTTCTTTTTTTGTGCAGAAAATGAAAGTTCTCGGAATCTCCCGAAACTTTTTTATGATTTTTTCTGGAGAAAATAAGAAATACTGGAGCGAAGAACCACTAGAGGGGAGCCACCTGTGGGCCACAAGCCATCAGGGCGCGCCCCCCCTTGGCTGTGCCCTAATGTGTGTTGGGGCTCATGTGGCTCCGTTGCGGGTGATTCCAACCCTGAAAAATCCTATAAATCTCAGAAACCCCAGAAATAAAAGAGAATCTCTGCTCCGCTACCGCAACTCTCTGTATCGACGAAAAACCAACCTGGAGATGTCCCAGTACCCTGTCGGAGAGGGGAAACCATCACCGGTGGCCATCTTCATCCTCCCAGCGGAGGCCATGATGAGGAGGGAGTAGTTCACCCTTGTGGTTGTGGGTATGTACCAGTAGCTATGTGTTCAATCTCTCTCTCTCTCTCTCTCTCTCTCTCGTGTTCTTGAGGTGGCACCATCTTGATGTATCACGGGCTTTGTTAATATAGTTGCATCATATGGTGTGTTTCCCTTACTATCTTGTTGTGATGAATTGAATCTTTCCCTTTGATATTTTGTTATGTCGGATTGAATATTTGGTTTGAGATAACTTGATGTACGTCTTGCATGTGGATACCTGTAGTGACAATGGGGTATTCTATTGATTCACTTGATATATGTTATGGTATCAACTTGCGGTTTCCGGTGACCTTGGGGATCTATTCATAGGAGTTGATTGCACGTTTTCATACCACGTTCTCCGAATGAAATCTTGGGGTACTCTTTGAAGTTCTTTGTGTTGGATTGAATATGATGAATCTGAAATTCTTTGATGCATGTCGAATAATTAACCCACGGATACTTGAGGTGACAATGGAGTATCTAGGTGACATTAGGGTTGATTGATGTGTATCATAGGTGTTATTCTAGTACAAACTCTAGGGCTGTTCGTGACACTTATAGGAATAGCCCAAAAGATTGATCGGAAAGAATAACTTTGAGGTGGTTCTACTACCTACACTAATTTCATCTTATGTTCTCCGCTAGATAGGAACTTTGGAGTGATTCTTTGTTGCACGTTGAGGGATGATTATGTGATTCAACTATGTTTGCATTGTTGGGAGATTGCACTAGTGAAAGTATGAACCCTAGGCCTTGTTTCCAAGGATTAACATATCGTTTTCCTCGCTGTTTACTATTTATTACCTTGCTGTTTTTATTTATTCAGATTATAAAAAACTATTTCTACTATCCATATTGCACTTGTATCACCATCTCTTCGCTGAACTAGTGCATCTAAACAATTTTCCATTGTATTGGGTGTGTTGGGGACACAATAGATTTCTTGTTTTTGATTGCAAGATTGTTTGAGAGAGACCATCATCATCCTACACCTCCCACGGATTGATAAACCTTAGGTTGTACACTTGAGGGAAAATTACTACCGTCCTACAAAACTCTTTGCTTGGAGGCCCAACATAGTCTACAAGAATAAAGTTGCGTAGTAGACATCATGCCACATGCCTCGCCTCTTCCCTATATAATCATGCCGTTATGCACACGTGGGATAACCCGAATCATTGATCATATCCCCTAAATAACAAGGCACGATCTCCATATTTTTGGGACGTGCCAATAGAGGAACTACCTCAAACCACGAATCAAGTTTTCATAACTGGTCTGTGGTTATGACCAGCCATGTCATTTCGCCGAAAATTGTCAGGCGAAGGCACTGTTCACACTCGAGCGGTTGGCCTTCGAGGCTAAGTAACACATACAACTCAAAAACCGGAAGGTCATCAGTGGCCGAACTAATATCGACCGAACATAGAAGGGGAGAAGAACTCGCCTAGCAAGCCGGCGTGTGAGGTTTCTAGGGGTCGTATTCCCCAATGTTGGAGGCTAGTTCGGGGGCTACCGAGGGAGTCCGGGACTACGGGGTCCTCGGGACGCCGGTCTATCTCTTATGGGCCGGATAGGTGGGCCGCTCTGTGACTATAACTGGAAGGCCGAGCTATAAGGCCACTCTGTGTTTAGGAAGGAAACCTCCAGTGCCTTAGTGTGTCCTCCAAGTCAAGATGGTAGATTTGGCATATTCATTCCCTGATGGCAACTGACCATATGTAATCCTAGGTACCCATGGTGTCTATATAAACCAGAGGGTTTAGTTCGTAGAGAGAGGAACCATCATCATACTCATCTAGAGTTTAGCTCATTTGATCTTGTGGTAGATATACTCTGTAATTGTCATACACACATCAATACAATCAAGAAGGACGTAGGGTTTTACCTCTTCGAGAGGGCCCAAACTTGGCTAAACACTGTCCTTCTGTCATCCTATTCCCCATTGATCCAAGATTCATAGCTCGGGACCCCCTACCCGAGATCCGCCGGTTTTGACACTGACACATGCTGCCAGGTCAGTCACTGTGTCCTCTGCCATGTTCATGATCCCAAAGAATCGTGGCTTGTGTCCATAGAGTACCTCGAAAGGAGAGGATTTGAGCGTTGAATGGTAGGACATGTTGTACCAAAATTCTGCCAGTGCCAGCCTTTCGACCCACTTGCTTGGACAATTGTGTACAAAACATCGGAGGTAAAGTTCCTTGCACTGGTTCACTCTCTCCGTGATGTCGTCAGTCTGAGAATGGCACGCTGACGAGATGTTGAGGGTGGTGTGTGTCAGTCTGCACAACTCCGTCCACACTTTAGTAGTGAATATCCGGTCGCAATCCAAGACCATTCTGTCCAGGGGCCATGGAGCTTGAACATATTATCCATGTAAGCTTTTGCAACTTCCAAGGCTAAGAAGGGATGGCGAAGGGCGATGAAATGTGCATACTGCGTCAGTTTGTCCACAACCACCAAGATGGAGTTATACCCTTTTGATGACGGCAACCGTTCCACAAAATCAAGTGTCACCATCTCCCATGCTTGCTCTGGAATGGGAAGAGGTTGAAGAAGTCCAGGGTACTTGACACGATCGAGCTTTGCTTGTTTGCACACTTAGCATGCAACACTAAACTTCTGCACTGTGGATTTCAACTTGGACGAATGATTCTACTGTAGGTCGCCTGGATGCCTGAGTGCCCCCCAACTGCTCCTGCGTGCAGTTCTTGCAACACCTTGAGTTGGGCTGCCTTGTTGGTGCGCAGCCAGACGCGTCCTCCCTTGTATCCAAGCAACCCGTTAGTCAGCTGAAACAGTGCTGGAAAAGAGGCTCCACTATCTGCAGATGCTAGCATCTCAGAACTGTTGGCGGCTTGCTAGTAACCTTGTGTGAACTCATTCAGCCAGGTGGGCACACACACTGAGACAACCACTATCTGAGTTGCAGGCTGGCGACATAAGGCATCCGCCACCAAATTGATTGGTCCTTTGTGATACTCAATCTGGTACCGCAGTCCCAACAATTTGGATAAGGCCTTGTGCTGCTATGGGGTGGTCAGGCGCTGTTCATTAAGGCATGAGATACTCCGATGATCCGTGCGAATTGTAAATTCTGACAAGAGTAAGTAGGAGTGCCACTTGTCAACTGCCAGAAAGATGGCTAGACATTCCTTCTCATAGGTTGAGAGTGCACGGTGGCAAGGACCGAGGGCCTGACTCAAGAACGCAATGGGATGATGATTTTACATAAGCATGACACCGATTCGAACCTCTGATGCATCGGCTTCCACCATGAACGGTTGAGAGAAATCTGGTAATGCTAGCACCGGGGCTGTTGTGAGTGCTTGCTTCAGTGCTTGGAACAATTGCTCATGAGTTGTTGTCCACACAAAAGGAACCCCTTTCTTGAGAAAATACGTCAGAGAACGGCTAATCACCTCGTAATGGTTGGTGAAGTGAAGATAGTAGCCTGCAAGCCATAAGAATTATCAGAGCTCCTTAACTTACTTGGGTGGCTGCCATGCCTGAACCTTGTCGATGTTTTTGGGGTCGGTACTGACACCACCCGTGCTGACTACGTGACACAAGAAACATAACCGTGGTTGCCCAAAAGCACATTTCTTCTTCTTCTTCAGTTTCATAGAGTGTTTTGCCAGCACTTTGAACACCTCTCGGAGTAGCAGTACATGAGCCTCAATGGTGGCGCTGTAGACGAGAATGTCGTCAATGAAAACGAGCAACCCTTCTGAAATGTGAATGCGCCCCCCCCCCCCCCCCCGTGTTGGGGAATGTTGCATGGGAAACAAAAAAATTCCTATGCACACACAAGATCTATCCATGGTGATGAGCATCTATGAGAGGGAGAGTGGATCTACATACCCTTGTAGATCGCTAAGCGAAAAGTGTTAAGAAACGCGGTTGATGTAGTCGAACGTCTTCACGATCCAAATCGCCGAGTGTCCCGCGATCCCATCACGATCCATCTCGCGATCCAATCATGATCCGTCCCGCGATCCCATCACGATTCGTCCCGCGATCAAATCACGAATCATCTCGCGATCCTGATCACAGTCCTTCCGATCTAGCGCCGAACGAGCGGCACCTCCGCGTTCAGCACACGTACAGCTCGATGACGATCTCCACCTTCTTGATCCAGCAAGAGGGGGCGGAGAGGTAGATGAGTTCTCCGGCAGCGCGACGGCATGGCGGCGATGGTGGTGGAACTATTCCGGCAGGGCTTCGCCTAAGCACCGCCGAAACTAGACTAAAGGAGAAAACGATCTAGAGGAAGCAGAGGGAGCACGTGGCAATTAGGGTTCGCTCTCCCCTCTAAATCCTCTAGTATATATAGGAGGGAGGGAGGGGAGGAGGAAGCCTCAAACCCTCAAGGGTTGGCCGAAATTGGAGGTGGAGGAGTCCTACTCCAATCCTACTAGGAGTAGGATTCCTCCTCTCCACTTGGAAACCCTTTCCACCTTTCCACCTTTGGGTTTTTCCCACCCCTAGACGCATGGGCCTTAGTGAGGGGTTCGGCCAGCCCACTAGGGCCTGGTTTGACTCCTCCCACAGCCCATGAGGTCCTTTGGGTCGAGACACCCCTCCCGATGGCCCCCGGTACCCTCCCGGCACTCCCGGTACACTACCGAAGTACCGAAACTTTTCCGGTGACCAAAACAGGACTTCTTATATATCAATCTTTACCTCCGGACCATTCCGGAGCTCCTCGTAACGTCCAGGATCTCATCCGGGACTCCGAACAACCTTTGGTCACCACCATACATAACTCTACTATACCGAAACGTCACTGAACCTTAAGTGTGCAGACCCTGCGGGTTTGAGAACTATGTAGACATGACCGAGACACCTCTGTGGTCAATAACCTATAGCGGGACCTGGATGGCCATATTGGTTCCTACATATTCTACGAAGATCTTTATCAGTTGAACCTCTATGTCAAGGATTCAGTTAATCCCGTACGATGTTCCCTTTGTTCTTCGGTATGTTACTTGCCCGAGATTTGATCGTCGGTATCTCTATACCTAGTTCAATCTCGTTACCGGCAAGTCTCTTTACTCGTTCCGTAATACAAGATCCCGTGGCTAACACTTAGTCACATTGCTTGCAAGGCTTATTGTGATGTTGTATTACCGAGTGGGCCCTGAGATACCTCTCCGTCACACGGAGTAACAAATCCCAGTCTTGATCCATGCCCACTCAACAGACACCCTCGGAGATACCTGTAGAGCATCTTTATAGTCACCCAGTTACGTTGTGACATTTGATACACACAAGGTATTCCTCCGGTGTCAGTGAGTTGCATGATCTCATGGTCATAGGAACAGATACTTGACATAGCAATAAACTGACACGATCATATGCTATGTTTATAGTTTGGGTCTTGTCCATCACATCATTCTCCTAATGATGTGATCTCATTATCAAATGACATCTCATGTCTATGGCCAGGAAACCTTGACCATCTTTGATCAACGAACTAGTTAACTAGAGGCATACTAGGGACACAGTGTTGTCTATGTACCCACACATGTATTTGAGTTTCCAATCAATACAATTATAGCATGGATAATAAACGATTATCACGAACAAGGAAATATAATAATAACCAATTTATTATTGCCTCTAGGGCATATTTCCAACAGTCTCCCACTTGCACTAGAGTCAATAATCTAGTTCACATCACCATGTGATTTACATTGTTATGAATCTAACACCCAATGAGTTCTGGGGTTCGATCATACTTTGCATGTGAGAGAGGTCTTTAGTCAACGGGTTTGTGACATTCAGATCCGTGTGTACTTTGCAAATCTCTATGTCATACTGTAGACACTGCTACCACACTCCACTTGGAGCTATTCCAAATGGCTGCTCCACTATACGTATCCTGACTGCTACTCAGAGTCGTCCGGATAGGTGTCAAAGCTTGCATCGACGTAACCCTTTACGGCGAACTCTTTATCACCTCCATAATCGAGAACTATTTCCTTAGTCCTCTAGTTACTAAGGATAATCTTGGCCGTTGTCCAGTGATCCACTCCTGGACCACTCTTGTACCCCTTGACAGATTCATGGCAAGGCACACACAGGTGCGGTACACAGCATGGCATACTATACAGAGCCTATGGATAAGGCATAGGGGACGACCTTCGTCCTTTCTCTTTCTTCTGCCATGGTCGAGCTTTGAATCTCACTCTACTCCACACCTTACAAATCAGGCAAGAACTCTTTCTTTGACTGATCCATTTTGAACTCTATCAAAATCTTGTCAAGGTATGTACTCACTGAAAGTTTTATCAGACGTCTTGATCTACCTCTATAGATCAAGATGCCCAATATTTAAGTAGCTTCATTCCAGGTTTTCCTTTGAAAAACTCCTTTTCAAACAACCCTTTATGCTTTGCAGAAATTCTACATCATTTCCGATCAACAATATGTCATCCACATATACTTATCAGAAATTCTATAGTGCTCCCACTCACTTTATTGTAAATACAAGTTTCTCATAAACTTTGTATAGACTCAAAAACTTTGATCACCTCATCAAAGCATATATTCCAACTCCGAGATGCTTGCTCCAGTCCATAGAAGAATCGCTAGAGCTTGCATATATTTTAGCATCCTTAGAACTGACAAAACCTTTCGGTTGTATCACATACAACCTTTCCTCGCGGATACCGTTAAGGAAACGATGTTTTGACATCCATCTGCCAGATTTCATAATCGAAAAATGCAGCAACTGCTAACATAATTCCAATAGACTTTAGCATCGCTATGGGTGAGAAAGTCTCATCGTAGTCAACTCCTTGAACTTGTGAAAAACCCTTTGCCACAAGTCGAGTTTTATAGACGGTGACATTACCGTCCGCGTCCGTCTTCCTTTTAAAGATCCATTCGTTCTGAATGGCCTTTCGCCCTTCAGGTAATACTTCCAAAGCCCATACTTTGTTTTCTTACATGGATCCCATCTCGGATTGCATGGCCTCTAACCATTTCTCAGAATCCGGGCCCATCATCGCTTCTCCATAGCTCGTAGGTTCATCGTTGTCCAACAACATGACCTCTAAGACAGGGTTGCCGTACCACTCAGGAGCAGTACGCGTCCTTGTCGACCTACGAGGTTCGATAGTAACTTGATCCAAAGCTTCATGACCATCATCATTAACTTCCTCTTCAACTAACGTAGGCTCCATAGAAACAACTTTCTGTACTGCGCTACTCTCTGGTTGAAACAAAGGTTCAACAACCTCATCAAGTTCTATCTTCCTCCCACTCAATTCTTTCGAGAGAAACTCTTTCTCGAGAAAGGACCCGTTTTAGCAACAAACACTTTGTGCTTGGATCTAAGATACAAGGTTTACCCAACTGTTACGTTAGGGTATTCTATGAAGATGCATTTGTCCGCTTTGGGTTCGACCTCATTAGGTGAAAACCCTTTTTCACATAAGCGTCACAGCCCCAAACATTAAGAAATGACAGCTTAGGTTTCCGCCAAACCTATATTCATACGGTGTCATCTCAAGGGATTTAGATGGTGCCCCTTTTAAAGTGAATGTAGTTGTCTCTAATGCGTAACCCCAAAACGATAGTGGCAAATCGATAAGAGACATCATAGTTCGCACCATATCCAATAGAGCACGACTACGACGTTCGGACACACCATCATACTATGGTGTTCCAGGTGGCGTGAGCTGTGAAACAAATTACACATTGTCTTAAGTTGTATACCAATACTCGTAACTCAGGTATTTACCTCCATGATCATATCGTAGACATTTTATCTCCTTGTCACGATGATCTCAAACTTCACTCTGATTTTGTTTGAACTTTTCAAACGTTTCAGACTTGTGTTTCATTAAGTAAATATCCCCATATCTACTCAAATCATCAGTGAAGGTAGGAAAATAACGATATCCACTGCACGCTACAACACTCATTGGATCGAATACATCAACATGTATCATTTCCAATAAGTTACTTGCCCGCTCTACCATACCGGAAAACGGGGTCTTAGTCATCTTGCCCATGAGGCATGGGCCGCATGTCTCAACCGATTCGCAATCGAATGAGTCCATAGATCCATCAGCATGGAGTTTCTTCATGCGTTTTACACCAATATGACATTTAGCGGCAGTGCCGCAAGTATGTGGTACTATCATTATTAATTTTGTATCTTTTGGCATCAATAATATGAACATGTGTATCACTACGATCAAGATTCAATAAACCATTCTCATTGGGTGCATGACCATTGAAGGTTTTATTCATGTAAACAGAATAACCATTATTCTCTAACTTAAATGAATAACCGTATTGCAATAAACATGATCTAATCACGTTCATGCTCAATGCAAACACCAAATAACATTTATTTAGGTTCATCACTAATCCCGAAGGTAGAGAGAGCGTGCGATGGTGATCACATCAGCCTTGGAAACACTTCCAACACTCATCGTCACCTCTCCCTTAGCTAGCCTCCGTTTATTCCGTAGCTTTTATTTCGAGTTACTAACATTTAGCAACCGAACTGGTATCCAATACCCAGGTGCTACTAGGAGTACTAGCAAGGTACACATCAATAACACGTATATCAAATATACTTCTGTCGATGTTGCCAGCCTTCTTATCTACCAAGTATCTAGGGTTGTTCCACTTCAGCGACCGTTCTCCTCATAATAGAAGCACTTAGTCTCGGGTTTGACCTTGGGTTTCTTCACTGGAGTAGCAACTGACTTGCCATCCATGAAGTTTCCCTCCTAACCCTTGCCCTTCTTGAAACTAGTGGTTTCACTAACCATCAACACTTGATGCTCCTTCTTGATTTCTACCTTCGCGGTGTTAAACATCGCGAATAGCTCAGGGATCATTATTTCCATCCCTGGCATTTTATAGTTCATCACAAAGCTCTAGTAGCTTAGTGACAGTGACTTGGAGAACTATATCAATCACTATCTTATCTGGAAGATCAACTCCCACTCGATTCAAGCGATTGTAGTACCCAGAAAATCTGAGCACATGCTCACTGATTGAGCTATTCTCCTTCATCTTGCAGGCAAAGAATCTTGTTGGAGGTCTCATACCTCTCAACATGGGCACGAGCCTGAGATCCCAATTTCAGCTCTTAGAACATCTCATATGTTCCATGACGTTCAAAACATTTTGGAGCCTCAATTCTAAGCCGTAATGCATGACGCACTAAACTATCAAGTAGTCATCAGAACGTGCCTGTCAGATGTTCACAACATCTACAGACGACGCTTTAGGGGGTGGCGCACCGAGCAGTGCATTAAGGACATAAGCCTTCTGTGCAGCAATGAGGACAATCCTCAGATCACGGACCCAGTCCGCATTATTTCTACCATCATCTTTCAACTCTATTTCTCTAGGAACATATAAAAAATTCAACGGAGCTACATCGCGAGCTAGTAATCTACAACATAATTTGCAAAGACATTTTGACTATGTTCATGATAATGAGTTTAGTTAATCAGATTACTTAAAAACTCCCACTCAAATTGACATCCCTCCGGTCATTCGAGTGTCACATGATCCAAATCCACCAACTCAAGTCCGATCATCACGTGAGTTGAGGTGGTTTCAATGGTGAACATCTTCAAGTTGATCATATCTACTATATGACTCATGTTCGACCTTTCGGTCTCTTGTGTTCCGAGGCCATGTATGTACATGCTAGGCTCATCAAGTTTAACCCGAGTGTTCCGCACGTGCAACACTGGCTTGTACCCGTTGTATGCGAACGTAGAGTCTATCACACCCGATCATCACGTGGTGTCTCGAAACGACGAACTTTCGCAACGGTGTACACTCGGGGAGAACACAACCTTATAATGCTACCGTCGTCCTAAGCAAAATAAGATGCATAAAAGGATTAACATCACATGCAAATCATAAGTGACATGATATGGCCATGAACTTGTGCTTTTGATCTCCATCTCCAAAGCACCGGCATGATCTCCATCGTCACCGGCATGACACCATGATCTCCATCATCTTGATCTCCATCAACGTGTCGCCATGAGGTTGTCGCACCGACTGTTGCTTCCACGACTATTGCTAACTCATAGCGATAAAGTAAAGCAAAACGGCGAAAATAATTAAAGACAACCCTATGGCTCCTGCCGGTTTCCGTACTCATCGACATGCAAGTCATGATATTCTATACAATACATGATCATCTCATACATCACATATATCTCATCATGTAATTGGCCATATCACATCACAACATACCCTGCAAAAACAAGTTAGACGTCCTCTAATTGTTGTTGCAAGTTTTACGTGGCTGCTACGGGTATCTAGCAAGAACAATTCTTACCTACGCAAAAACCACAACAGTGATACAAAAATTGCTATTCAACCTTCTCAAGGACCGCCTTTGTCAAATCCGATCCGACTAAAGTGCGAGAAACAGACACCCACCAACCATCTTTATGCAACGAAGTTACATGTCAGTTGATGGAACCGGTCTCTCGTAAGCGTACGAGTAATGCTGGTCTGGGCCGCTTCATCCCACAAGACCGCCGAAACAAGAAAAGACCAAGGGAGGAAGCAATCCGAATATCAACGCCCACAAACTCCTTTGTGTTCTACTCGAGATCTCATCTACACATAGACCTAGCTCAGATGCCACTGTTGGGGAACGTTGCATGGGAAACAAAAAAATTCCTACGCACACGCAATATCTGTCCATGGTGATGAGCATCTACGAGAGGGAGAGTGGATCTACATACCCTTGTAGATCGCTAAGCGGGAAGCGTTAAGAAACACGGTTGATGTAGTCGAACGTCTTCGCGATCCAAATCGCCGAGCGTCCCGCGATCCCATCACGATCCATCTCACGATCCAATCACGATCCATCCCGCGATCCCATCACGATTCGTCCCGCGATCAAATCACGAATCGTCTCGCGATCCTGATCACGGTCCTTCAGATCTAGCGCCGAACGAACGGCACCTCCGCGTTCAGCACACGTACAGCTCGATGACGATCTCCGCCTTCTTGATCTAGCAAGAGGGGGTGAAGAGGTAGATGAGTTCTCCGGCAGCGCGATGGCGTGGCGGCGATGGTGGTGGAACTATTCCGGCAGGGCTTCGCCTAAGCACCGCCGAAACTAGACTAAAGGAGAAAACGATCTAGAGGAAGCAGAGGGAGCACGTGGCAATTAGGGTTCGCTCTCCCCTCTAAATCCTCTAGTATATGTAGGAGGGAGGGAGGGGAGCAGGCAGCCTCAAACCCTCAAGGGTTGACCGAAATTGGAGGTGGAGGAGTCCTACTCCAATCCTACTAGGAGTAGGATTCCTCCTCTCCACTTGGAAACCCTTTCCACCTTTCCACCTTTGGGTTTTTCCCACCCCTAGCCGCATGGGCCTTAGTGAGGGGTTCGGCCAGCCCACTAGGGCCTGGTTTGACTCCTCCCACAGCCCATGAGGTCCTTTGGGTCGAGACACCCCTCCCGATGGCCCCCGGTACCCTCCCGGCACTCCCGGTACACTACCGAAGTACCGAAACTTTTCCGGTGACCAAAACAGGACTTCTTATATATCAATCTTTACCTCCGGACCATTCCGGAGCTCCTCGTAACGTCCAGGATCTCATCCGGGACTCCGAACAACCTTTGGTCACCACCATACATAACTCTACTATACCGAAACGTCACTGAACCTTAAGTGTGCAGACCCTGCGGGTTTGAGAACTATGTAGACATGACCGAGACACCTCTGTGGTCAATAACCTATAGCGGGACCTGGATGGCCATATTGGTTCCTACATATTCTACGAAGATCTTTATCAGTTGAACCTCTATGTCAAGGATTCAGTTAATCCCGTACGCTGTTCCCTTTGTTCTTCGGTATGTTACTTGCCCGAGATTCGATCGTCGGTATCTCTATACCTAGTTCAATCTCATTACCGGCAAGTCTCTTTACTCGTTCGGTAATACAAGATCCTGTGGCTAACTCTTTAGTCAATTTGCTTGCAAGGCTTATTGTGATGTTGTATTACCGAGTGGGCCCTGAGATCCCTCTCCGTCACACGGAGTAACAAATCCCAGTCTTGATCCATGCCAATTCAACAGACACCTTTGGAGATACCTGTAGAGCATCTTTATAGTCACCCAGTTACGTTGCGACGTTTGATACACACAAGGTATTCCTCCGGTGTCAGTGAGTTGCATGATCTCATGGTCATAGGAACAGATACTTGACATGCAGAAAACAATAGCAATAAACTGACACGATCATATGCTACGTTCATAGTTTGGGTCTTGTCCATCACATCATTCTCCTAATGATGTGATCCCGTTATCAAATGACATCTCTGTCTATGGCCAGGAAAACTTGACCATCTTTGATCAACGAACTAGTTAACTAGATGCATACTAGGGACACAGTGTTGTCTATGTACCCACACATGTATTTGAGTTTCCAATCAATACAATTATAGCATGGATAATAAACGATTATCACGAACAAGGAAATATAATAATAACCAATTTATTATTGTCTCTTGGGCATATTTCCAACACCCCGGTCACACCATATGGCATCACCTTGAACTCGAAGTGACCGTGATGTGTATGGAATGCCGTGTTGGCTTCATCCTCTGGCCTCATCCGTATCTAGTGGTACACCGCTTGCAAATCGAAACCGGTGAAAATTGTTGCCCTGTGTAATTCATTCAAAAGCTCTTCAATGATCTGATCGGGTATTTGTTTTTGAGAGTGATAACATTGAGTGCCGACAGTCAATGAAAAATCTCCATTCACCATCCTTCTTCTGCACCAATAGAGCTAGAGATGAGAAGGGGATTTGAAGATCTGAATGATGCCTTGTCGGAGAATTTCTAGCACTTGGGCTTCAATCTCATCCTTCTAAGATGGATTGTAACGGTACGGACACACGTTGACCGACTGCGCCCCTGGTATCAACTCAATGACATGATCTTACTCTCACTGGGGTGGCAGCCCGTGGGGTTTGTCATATAGTTCCTGGAATTCTATCAAGAGGTCTTGGATGGGCTGTGGAATTGGCACTCCTTCTAGATCTGACTTGGTCTCAGCAAGCAACCAAAGATGTGAGATCGCTGTTTGAGCCTGCAGGAGGTGGATTTGCGTTGCTGAAACAGGCCGACACTCTGACGCTGGTGGTCCAAGACCATGTAACTGGATCACCTACCCTTGGTGGTTGAAAGTCATTGACTTATGTGTCCAATTCACTAATCAGCCTGCGAGATTCCAGCCAGTCCATGCCGAGAATGATATCATATCACCCGAGAGGGAAAAAGCTTGGAGATTTATCTAAAATGAAAACCTTGTATCAGGTACTCACATACTCGCAACTCCTTCTCACAAATAGTAACCACACCATCAGCAGCTTTCACCTTCAGTGCACATTGCATTGGTTGCCCTCCTGCACATTCTGCGGCCACTTCCGCGTTCACAAAACTGTGAGAGCTACCTGATTCGGCAAGCATTAGCAATGTCGTTTTGTCCACCTTGCCATTGAGGCAGAACGACCTGGGGGCTTTCGTGCCATTGACGGCAGCCAGTGATAACAAGTGGAGATCATCCTCTGAGCTTTCCAAATTTGTGGCAGCTTGCTCCTGTGAAGTTGGTGGGGATAAGATGCCCACCAGCTCTTCCACGACATGTAATTCGATAGTTGTCACACCCTGTGTTTTTCCTCACATCACTATGTTAATAAATCTTAAAAATAAGGACCAACAAAAACTTTTTGTGTGCTTGTGATGCTTGACTTGATTCCTCTTTGCTTGATTACTTGCTTGTGCTTTAATTCATAAAATTCCTCCTACTCTCAAAACTCATCTCCTTTATCCAATTCCTTTCCAAATGATCATGACATGTGTATAGGACCTAATACTATTTTTATAAAATATTATTTTGGCCAAAAAACATTTATTCAATTTAGGTTTTCGAAACCCCCCTAAATTGAGGTTTGCACTACAAGCCCTCAAATTAGGGTGAATGTTTTGCCCCAAAGACTTTATTTGGAACCTATCATATATAAGACTTCCCAAAGCCACCAAATATTATTTTTAATATTATTTTCATATTTGATTTAAAGGCTTTTTCTTAAGGCCAGAAATGGTATTTTATAGGGAAAAATTATTTTAATGCTTTCAAAATATTTGAGAAAATTTAGGGGAACTCAGTGGACATATATTTTTCCATATATAAGAGTTTCAACACATGGCCATGTTCAAAATATTGGACAAAACCCTCCAAAACCCTTTCTATTCATTTCAAGCTTTTGAAATATTTCTAACAGAAATATTGTCAAATAAATCCAGTAAATTCTAGCAAGTCACATATGCCTAATGTGATGATCTTGCAAAGTTCAATTCCAATCCAAATTGTTTTGGTTCACAAAAGTGCCCCAAAACCACTCCTGACCAGATCCAAATTTGAGCAACTCTACATTGCTAACTATCTCCTTTTGATCTCAAATTTTGTGGGAATGCTCTAATCCCTAAATGGTGACACTAAACCAAGTGGTGCATCAAGGAGAATAGGTTAGCATGGCTAGATCTATAAAAATCTGTTTTTGTTGATTTCTATGGTTTGCCAAAGTTACATTGGCAACTTCTTTCAAATGAGCTAGAAATTTCTGATCAGGACCCATTGGTATTACCATTTACCCATGGTAAATCTCAGGGCCATTGGATACCCCTAGTTGCCCTAGGACAACATCAAACACCTTCTGCCATAGACTTGAGGACAAGCAAAGTTGACCCAAAAAGATTCCTCTTGCCTTCAAATCTTTACCACAACATGTTATATCCCCCTTCTACCTCTTGTAACTTTATTATGGCCTCTGCTCAATTATTTGGGTGGTAACTTTCTCACTTTCCCTCTCTTTTCACCATGGCAGCACCTCTTCTTTCCCCTCTCCTTACATTCTGTGCTTGTTCTTGCCCCCAAATTATTTCACAACACCTTTTGCAATCCAATGCATCAAACCAAACACAAAGATGGCATGCTCATGTGGAAAATTTGTGCAAATCATGTAAAACTAGATTTTTGCAGTAAATGTGGCTTTGAACTACAAGTGCCTTATCTACTTATCTCTAGAAACTGAAATTTGGTGGACACAAACTCCTTTCATACCTAATACCACTGGACAAGGCTTTGTCCCTAATGCCCTCCAGTAAAATGCCCTTAGATGAGCCCCAAAGTTGCTGCTGCAAACTTACCCTCAGTTTAAACCCCATCAGCATAGCTCCATTTCCTGTGAAACTTCACTAGAGCCCTCCTGCATGCGTGCCTCACACGGTAGACAACTTTTCCCGACCAAAAAGTTGCATTGGACATGTCGTGGTGTGGTGACCATGCCATTGACCTGCAGAAACGGCGCTTGCCGTCGAACCTCGTGGGTTAGCTCATGTCTGACCTTGACAGAGTGCCCCGCACGCAAGGCGTCACCCCTCGACCTTCCACGCCTCTCCTAGACACCAACAATGATCCAAGGAGGCTCTGATACGCGTGCTCTCCGCGCCCGGGAGCATCCAAGGCGCACCCGAGCCCCCCTCGTCGCCCTCCTGCATACCCCCCCCCCCCCCGAGCGCCCCAGACGCTCCTAGTCCACTCCTCTCCCTCCTGCACAACTCCAGGACGACCCACGCCTCCTCCTCGCTCTCCCCCTCCTCCTAACGGCCGGCATTGCCATCGTTCGACCTCGCTCGAATTCGAGCGAGCCCTCCCGCGCCTCAACCATCACCTCCATGAAGCCACCCTCGGTGTGTTTAACTTCTCCGACACCCCAGCAATCCGTCCCCGCAGCCAGGCCGTGCTCCCCGGTGATGTCCACTGCCACCGTTCGCTCCTCCCGATGAGCCACTCGCTCCTGGCGGCCCCCGCGACCAATGTGGCTACCCCCGAGCGCGGCAGCCGGATTAGCGTATGGTGTGGCAGAGCAGCCAGGACCGCGACGACCGACGCCCCCTCTTCCTCCTGTCGGAAGGTAGGAGAAGAAGGCAGGAGAGAGAGAGGGTCCAGCGGGGCCCGCTTGTAAGCGACCCACCGGTTGGCCCCAGGAGGTAAGTGGAGGCTGCTTCCATTAGAGTCGCTTTCTTCCAGCGGAGGTGTACTCCCGGAAGGCGCCTTCGACGTCGCCCTAGCCTCCCACGTGGCTGAAGCTGCTGGGCCTGCCCATTCGATATCTTGCGCGCAGTGCACAACTTAGCCCAATGATATAACCCCCTTCCCCTTTTTCTTTTTTCCAGAAATATTGCAAAATCCACAGAAAAATCATTCTAAGTCCAAATTTAATGATTCAAATTTTTACAGTCTCCTAAAAATGCCACCTACTATACGATGCAACTTGCATATTTTATACCATAAGTTTGTGCACTGCTTCAATTCAAATTCAAATTTGAACCTTCCAAAGGTGACTTTGAAAATCCCTAGATCACTCATTTTTTACCCAAATAAGATGATCCAAATTTCCACAGTCCAAAAATCTTCCTCCAATTATCTAGCAATGGTTAACATTTTTCCGATACTATGTTTTTGTTGGATCTAATAAATGGCCCCACTTTCTATCTGTTTCATCTTATTAAACCCCTAGGAAATTCATCCCAACTCCAAATCCAGTGAAACCACTTTCTAAATTCTTCTAAAATCATGCCCTATTTAATGGGTGCATTCATTCATTTTTATAAAAATATTTTCTGTAGTCTTCTTATAGGATCATCATTTCCTCCATTTCCACCATTAAAAAAGCTTCATTGATCCAACTCCAGTAGAGCCACTTTAGGTATTTTTCTTATGACCAGAGATGTCAAAGAAAAATAAATTTACTATTTCTAGCACTTTTATTTCTCTGCTTGTTGTGTTGCTTATTATGGTTGTTTCTGGCTGTAGTTGAGGAAGTAGACGGAGTGCTCGTGTCGGCCTCCTGGGACTTGGGGTACCCAGGCCCGTCTGCCTGAGGCCCAAGACACGACATGCAGTCTAGGCCCAGTACGGCCCGCCGCGAGGATTCATGAGGCGGGCCCTCATGAGGGCCCCGACCTCGCGAGGCATTCGGCGAGAGACGTCTACGTAAGCTCCATGAGGACGTCGTCACGAGGTCGCCTCTCGGGGCTGCCCCTTGGGGGGGCTTCGGGGGCAGGTAGGTCAAAGGTGGTTCGGCGGGGCCATGAAGCCCTGCCCTGTCACGAGGGCAATGCGTGCCATGCCAGGCGACGTCCGGAACCGTGCCATCAATCTTTGTTTGGAAGACTTTCCTCTTCCATGCTAAGGAAGCAGGGCCAGATTGGCTGCTCCCAAATCAACCCCCAAAGGTTTCCCGTTTGGTGCAAGAAGGCTAAAGCTGGGGGCTCGCCAGGACGGAGGTCACCCCCGAGCCCACCAACGCATCACGAAGGGAAAATTTTGCAGGCGAAGACTACTTTTGTCAGGATAAGTTGTAGTCCTGTCCCCGTTCAAACCGGTGCTTGTGGCAACCCTTCCCGCAGGATATTTTCAGGGGAAGAGGTCCAAAGCCTGTATAAAGGAGTAGGGTAGCCACCGTAGACACGGCGGCCCCTTCTGGATTCACTCTTGCCTCCAAGTAATCCAGACAAGCAGGAGTAGGGTTTTACACCGTGAGGTGGCCCGAACGTGGGTAACCGCGTATTCGTTGTTCTTTCCCCAAGCTCAAGCACGCTGGAGCATCGCCGTAGGTTCGCAAGGTAGAGAAGGGCTTGACAGAGAGCGCACCCCAGGTTCGAACATCTTTGGGTCCCCGGAGCCCCGATTCCGACATTTTGACACGCTAGGTAGGGCTGCATATTTGTTCTCCATCTCCGTTTCGGCCCCATCCTTGCCAACCCCAAGATTGAAGCTCGCCATGCGCGCGCCGGGCGCTGGGCGGCAGGCGGCCGTCACTGCCCTACCGGCCCCGCGGCCGCCACCGTCATCGCCCTTGCTGATCACGAGCAGCAAGAGTCCTCATGCCCTCCCATGCGGCAAGGTGGCCGTGCCGCTGCGACTCCTTTCCCTCATGCCCGCTTTGGGGATTTGAACGCACAGGATGCGCTTCTCATGGAGGGCGAACTGCTTCGCCACCACGCAATGGACGGGGGCCATGATGCCTGGCTGGACCACATCGCCGAGCTCGTTGCCGTCGGAGGGGTCCTAGCCCGTCCAGTCCAGCTTCACCCTTCGCCGCCTCATGTTGGGAACGTGGAGTGCGGGAGCAATCCGGACGAGCCCAGGCGCGGCGCGTTCCCACGCGACCTACCCCGCGCCCTCCTCCTCCTCCTCCTCCAGGTCCCCGAGGCAAAGCCCGAGCAGGGGCGCGGCCACGACCCGTTCTGTGCTTACCATAACGTGCGCACCCACGATAGGGTGCTTAAGCCCCCGTGCGACGAATGCGCCGGCCGGTGCCCAGGCCGCAGCGGGCGTGACACCCGCCACGGAAGCAGCCAGAGCCATGGCACGGGGCACCAGGGCAAGCGTGAGCAACCCCGTGGGGATGATGGGCCCGATGGGCCTCGTGAGAGCGCCAGGCGCGAGCAGCCTCGCGAGGCGCGTCACCAGGGCAATGTTGTTCTTCTGTGCCAAGCACTGCTGCCCGAGAGGAATGATGGAGGCCGGCCTAGCGAAGAGGCCGAGGACCGCCAGGAGACTCGCGCGGTGGCGTGCATCCTCGGCGGTGCCTATGCACCTTTGCCGGGTCATGATGCCTTCCCGAGGCCGGAGGCCGCGCGGCCCCTCAAGTTGTCGCAATGCGCCATTTCCTTTGACTCTAGGAATAGCGGCAAGTCTATGGCAGCTGCGAGCGTGCTCTCCTGCTATGCACCCCTATCATTAGCAACATCTCGGTCACCAAGACCCCCATCGAGACCTACGAGACGCTCCCGGGGCTCTACGACCAGCTAACGCCCACCAGGCCGTTCTCTGAGGTGACGGGAGGCCCCACCATCCCCTTGGGGCAGGTCCGCCTCCCTGTCACCTTCAGCACGTGCAACAACTAACGCACTGAGCTCATCGACTTCGATGTGGCCCACATCCGCCTCCCGTACAATGCAATCCCGAGATACCCGGCGCTGGCCAAATTCATGGCGGTAGTCCACTACGGATACACCGTCCTCAAGATGCCTGGCCACAGCGGTGTCATCACTATCACCTGCGATGAGGAGGATGCGGCCTGTTCCCTCGAGCGCGCTAACCAAGTTGTCGCAATTTGGTACTCAGACGACGAGGAACGTGCCCGTCATCTCGAAGCCTCACCCCCAAGGAAAAAGCAGTCATTGCCCATGCAAGGCTCCACCAGGCAAGAGTCTCCAAGGAAAAATCATCCAGGATACATCGGCGGTCGAGCGCCAGTGCAAGGCTGGCCCCACATGTGGCGTCCCCTCGGGCGGTGTGAGCTGCCAGGCCTTCTCTCACGAGCTGCGCCAGGTGGTTTGGCCCAACAAGTTCGAGCCCGAGCAGCCCCCGCGCTACGATGGCGTCCCCGACCCCTCCGAGTTTCTTCAGCTCTATGAGCGGGGCATCGAGGCGACGAACGGCGATGACAAGGTCAAGGCGAACTGGTTCCCCATGGCCCTCAAGGATGGCGCGCACTCGTGGCTCATGAAGCTGCCCGAGGAAGCAGTCTCTTCGTGGAGCGAGCTCTGCGAGCTGTTCGTCGCCAACTTCAAAGGCACGCGCGGTCGCTCCCCCCCGCAGTGCCCCCCTCTCCTACCACAGCCTGCGGCGGGTAAGATACCTTCCCGAAGAGACCCTGTGTGAGTACATCATGCGCCTCAGGAAGAGGTGCGACTAGACCCCGTGAGGCCCCTGACGCTCCTAAAGAACCTCCGCGGCACGCCCCGCCAAGCAGTCCCGCACCCCCACAGGAGCACGAGTGCCAGGTGACTTTTTGGTTCGGTTCAAACTAAGCGCGCCCCCTTTTTTTTGCCGCATTACCCTCAACCTGGTACTTCTTCGTTATGTAATGAACCTGGTTAATCTTCATCTAGTTTATGTTGCTTGCTTAAACCCTGAGTTTCAATGCCTCCGTGCACGTCACCTCACAAGGGTCCTTGGTGTCTCGCCCTCTCATGGAATCGCCGGGAGAAAACAGGTGGGGGTGCGGCTCGGCTCGTGCCGCAGCTGGTTAGGTGCTTCGCTGCCTCGAGCACCACACCTCGGTGGCCTCCTGACGCGCGTTGCACTTGCATTGCGGGGTACGAGAATGCGCAACCGCGTCAAAGGCCAGGCGCGAACCACCTGGAGCATGAAGAAGGCCCCCCTGGGGCCCTGCGCTTGGAACTTCTGACCCCTCCTTATATCACCGCCCGTTACCCTCTCACGTAAGAATGAGGTTGGGGCTGTACACTCCCTAGTGCCTCCCGAAGTGCCGCCCCTTGGCCTCAGGAGGACTCCCGCCCATGGCCAAGTGGAAGCCCCATGCTCAGTGCTGGCGAAACTTTCGAACCGCGACTATGCCCATGACCAAGTGGAAGCCCCATGCTCCATGCTAGAGGAATTGTCGAACCGCGACTATGCCCACGCCCCAGTGGAAGCCCCATGCTCCGCGCTGATGGACAGTCAACTAAGAGCGTCACCTTTTCCCGCGATGCACACTAACCAGTTTCCCCTTGAGCCTCACGCGAGCGGGGGCTGCGCACGGTGCCTGTGCTCGGGTTAGTCCCAGCTGTGCTGAAAAACCAAAGGGACAGGGCTCTGACTCGCGGGCCTGCCCCCGTGCACGTCACCCCACGCACCAAGGCCCTTGGTGCCAAGCTTCCTCACATGACACCCAAGTAAAAGTTGGCGAGCACACGTTTCTCGAAAGAAAGCTTTTTTGCGTGCAGGATAACTCTTCGGGACGGATTGCTCGAGGGATCTTGCAGAACGCACCTGGCTAAATACAACTTATGGGCGTCATGAGGTGCTAGGTATGAGAATTCCCCCGGGATAACCCCGCCGTTGCTGGCGTCTTCCCTCACGCGGGCCGCTTGTACGTCAAAGGGGGGCTCTTGAGCATCACGCCTCAGGAGCCTGTACTAGCTCCCGAAGCCCCTCACCTCCTGGCCTTGTCTAGGCACCGCAACTTGCCAACCCAGTGACGACTGAGGTATGCGCGGGGCTGCGCCCTGCCGACGCAGAGCACTAAGGCAAGCTAAGGGAAAACCAAGCACGAAAAGGAAGCCCGTGGGGCAGATTCATTCTTGCAGGTTGATAAAAGAAGTGTCGACGCCGCCATCGCCGCCCCAATGATCGGCTCCCACGGCGCGCCGGGCGGGGCCGCCACGTTAGCCTCGTTGGCCCCAGAAGTAGGCGCGGCTTGAGGTGGCCCCTGGAGGCCTCCCATGTCATGCCCTGCGGTCAGAGTGAGAATAGTTGGAGGCGGCTAAGGCGCCGGCTCCTTCTCCGTGGGTTGGGGCACCACGGCCGGAGCAGGCAGTGCTGGAGGCTGGGCCTCTACAACCTCGGCAATTGGCCCCCTCGCCGTGGAGGGGAGGAGCCGGGCGTTGCCGCGACACCTGTGCGCCTGGATGTAGCGACTCCCGTGCACCCAGGCGTGGCGCCGGCCCGGCGCGAGGGCCCCTCGCACCCGCCGAGGCTATGGCCAAGCGTCTATGTCGCCTTTGGAGCAGGGGTCACCTTCGCCCCGGCGAACATCTTCTTCTTCTCCCCCTCGCTATCGCCCCGGCTCCTGCGAGAATGAGGGGTTAGGATGAACAAGCAAGTCACAGGTGCAAAGCATGAGCACGAACTCAAGCGCTTACTTGTCCCCGGCGGCCCACTTCCTTTTCTTCTTGGCGGCGGATGGCGCGCCCCCGTCACCCCCAGGAGCCTCCATGGCGCCGTTTGAGGAGCGCCCGGCGCGATCCTTGGTGGACCCGGTCGGGTCTCCCTCCTTCCCGGGGGCCTGGAGAGCTCCTGGAGGAGGTGCGGCTGCTTCAGGAGGCTCCGCTATCTCGCCGGCGAGGCCCCCGACGGTTGGTGCCTGGGGGGGCTGAGGGATTAGCTCCCGTTCCCCCCACCGGGTCAGAGGGCCGAGGAGGCATCGCCCGGGGCGGCCCATCAGTGTCGTCGTTGTCGTCCCCGAAGCTGCGCAGGGACTGACGGTGGCCGGGCGGCGGCCCCCGGCAGGCGTCCTCCTCCCCCTCCGTCGCCTCAGAGTCCGCACCATTGTCATCTTCGCCGGAGGAAGACACCACGATGGAGGAACTCCCCAGCGGTCCCGCACTACTGCACGACACGAGTCCCCATTTATTGAAAAGGGGCATGTGAGCAACCAGCCCCATTTGGTCGTCCTAGCTGTACAGCGGGGATGCGGCCTCAGGAGAATCGTCAGGAATGAAGCCAATCAGAGTCGTCAGAACTCCTTCCATCTTGGCGAGCGTCAGGCCTGCGGGAAGCAGCCTCATCACGTCCCTCATGCCGGTGTACTCCCACATGGGCCGCGAGTGCGCCTGGGGCGACATGATGCGCAGGCCCAGAAATTCCTTGGCAATTATCACCCCTGATAGTTGGGCGCTCCCGTGTGGGGTGATCCTCTCCAGGACAGGCTCTGCCCTCGGGTCGGTAAGGTTCGCGTGGCTCCACCCAGAGTGCTGCACAGGAGGGGCCGTTGGGACCCTCAGGAGAGGGTTGACTTGCAGGGCGTCCATATAGACCCAGCGCTACCGATAGCCCCCCACCTTCTTCCCGGCCTTCAGGCAGATGCTATCGCCCTTGACATCAACAAAGAAGACGCACACTGAGCACTGGTCTTGAGCAGTGAACCGCAAGCTGAAGAAATGGTAGAAGAGCGCCATAGAGGGCTTCACGCCCACAAATGCCTCGCAGTAGAAGGCAAAGATGGACAGGAGGAGGATGGAGTTGGGCTGGAGGTGCAGAGCGTGTATCTGATAATGGGATAGGATGGCGTAGAAGAATTCGGAGAACGGCGGGATCAACCCCGCGTAAAAGCTGTGGAGGAAGAAGGCGTAGGCGGACGCTCCCAGGTCACCCCGCTCCACCGTGCCAGGCCAGATCATGGTCTTCTTCTGCTCATCTCCATCGTCCTTGGCGATGGTGGAGCGCAGGAGGGCTGGCCCGACAGCCAGAGATCTTGCGGCTAGTGCCGCGACCTTCGCCTTCTTGCCGGCCGGCGCCATCTACACGTCAAGCTTGCGAGCGAAGCAAGGGGGAGCACCTTGCTTGAGATTGGATCGGGAAGAGCTTCCAGCAGAGAAAGAAGGCACAACAAAATGGATGCAAGATAAGGGAGAATAATGATGGCCCTGCGCCACGAGCAGGCTTTATTCCAGCCTGGGCAGTTGCCGAGGCGTCGTGGGGAAGTGGGGGCACCCCGCGCCCCATCGTGCGCCACACGTCGCGCCTGGCCCGCAGGTGGTTGGAGCCCTCACTGCTTTGCCCCTCCTACTGGGACTAGGGGTACCCAGGCCTGTCTACCTGAGGCCCAGGACACGACACGCAGTCTAGGCCCAGTACGGCCTGCGGCGAGGCTTCACGAGGCAGGCCCTCGTGAGGGCCCTGGCCTCATGAGGCATTCGATGAGAGACGTCTGCGTAAGCTTCATGAGGACGCCCTCGCGAGGTCGCCTCCCGGGGCTGCCCCCTGGTGGGGGCTTCACGGGGCGGGTAGGTCAAAGGGGGTTCGGCGGGGCCTTGCAGCCCTGCCCCGTCACGAGGGCAATGCGCACCATGCTAGGCGACGTTCGGAGCCGTGCCAGCAAGCTTCGTTGGGAAGACTTTCCTCTTCTGTGCTAAGGAAGCTGGGCCAGCTCACCCGCTCCCAAAGCAACCCTCCAAAGGTTTCCCGTTTGGTGCAAGAAGGCCAAAGCTAGGGGCTTGCCAGGACAGAGGTCATCCCCGAGCCCACCAGCGCGTCATGAAGGGAAGCTTTTGTGGGTGAAGACTACTTTTGTCAGGATAAGCTGTAGTCCTGTCCCCCTTCAAACCGGCGCTTGTGGCAACCCTTCCCGCTAGATATTTTCAGGGGAAGAGGACCAAAGTTGGTATAAAGGAGCAGGGCAGCTATCGTAGACATGGCGACCCCTTCTGGATTCACTCTTGCCTCCAAGAAATCCAGACAAGCAGGAGTAGGGTTTTACACCGCAAGGTGGCCCGAACCTGGGTAACCACCGTGTTCGTTGTTATTTCCCCAAACTCAAGCACGCCGGAGCATCGCCGTCGGTTAGCAAGGCAGAGCAGGGCTTGAGAGCGAGCGCACCCCAGAGTTCAAACCTCTTTGGGTCCTCGGAGCCCTGATTCCGACAACTCGGAGTTGGACCAGAAGCGTGTGAAGACCTCGAAGACTTTGCTGAGCCAGACAAGCAGCCCTTTGACCATATTGATGAAACTATTTCTTGCATGGCATTATAGTACTTTGATTGTTGCATGAAAGGGCATGTCAATGATGTGGTGACAACCTTGCTGGGTTGGTCTCCGATGCATTTCTCGTTTATACTTGCATTGTGCATGACCCTACCTTCCTATGAGGGTTATGCGGGTGGGAATTAGTTAGGTTGCTAAGTAGTTGCTACGCAAGTGGGACGGGGATACGGATGCGATGGAAAACAAATGTTTACCAAAGACCTTGAAAACCCCATCGGGTGCCACTAATGCCCGAGGGAGATGATGTGAGCTAGGTAACCACTTGATAAAGAAGTGGTGTACCGAGGTAAGTCTGTGTGTGTGTTATTTTCAAAAAGGGATTGGTTTAAGTTGAGACCGTTACTCCAACCTTGCATGTACAACCACTCTACCCCTATATGGGAAGGGGCTTTGTTGATTACTTTGGTCAATGCTAGGAGAGAGCCCGCATTACTAGTTGCGGGAGTGACGTGGTCTCTAACGATACGGGGTCTTGCCAGGTAGGACGACCATGGGCTGTTTTTACAGACACCGGGCACACCGTTGTGTCCCTTCATGGATGGTACTATGTTGAGCAAGGCTCATGTTTGTACAACATGAAGACGTGGGCCAACGAGTGGACTCTTTGTTTAGTGTCGTCAAGGGAAAGGCATTGTTCGGGTGCTTACCTCGGGTATGTAATATACCGCGAGTCATGGATGACACGAAAGTTCCCCGAGTCTTGTGGGTAAAGTGTGCAACCTCTGCAGAATGTAAAACTATTCAAATAGCCGTGTCCATGGTCAAGGACAGTTGGATGACCGCTCTTGGGCTACGTCCATTGTTTTCACAAAACTTGGTGTGTGTGTGTGTGTGTGTGTGTGTGTGTGTTACAAAGAGATACTTGAGCTAAGTCAGGTGACTTGATCAGATGATGGAACATGGGATGTTCAAACCCTGTTTATATTGATATATGTAACCTGTTCATATGGATGTCTACAACTTCTTGACGCATGCTTTAAAAAATGTAGGGACATGAGACTGCACTCAAAACTAGCTTTCCTCAGAACTACCTACTTAGTGCTATACCATGCATTATTTCACCTTGTCCAAACATGGGTTGCTTGTGAGTACATTCAAAGTACTCATTGGCTTGCCACTGGTTATTTTATTGGCCAGGCATGAAATAACAAGATATAATAAAGAGTACCTTGATGATGAACATGCGAGCTAGGACGCTTCCCAGTCAGAATGCCTGTAGGGTTAAGGCAGATGGCATGGGTCCATGCTATTGTTGAAGATTTCTACTGCGAGTTTATGACGACTTGGCTAAAAAGGTCATATTTGAATAAAACTGTATGTATTGGATGTAAGACTCTAGTTATACAGATTCTGTGTGTTCAATGAGTATTGATCTCTGGGATCACTGTACACGTGCATTCGGTGATCATGACTTATGAGTCGGGGTCCCCACAACAGTCGAGGCAGACACATGCCTAGGGCCCCAACGCTCGCCGCAAGTAAAGCATAGGCCACATGCGTTCTGAAAGGCTCGCAACACCTTGAGTTTGTCATCGACTCATGGTGAAGAGCTTGATGTAGGCTTGGCGATGTCCAATCCTCTACCCGTTTCCGGTGGCGTGGGAGAAGGCAAGGTTCCTCTAGCCCTACCAGAGCTGGAAGTTCCTGGGTTAGGTGGAGTGATCGCCAGAGGTGGCCTTGTCGCAGCACGTCCCCTGCATCCTCCGAATGAAAACCCCGTGAGGCAGCAGATGCCTCCTGCTCTTGGCGCTGCATTTCGATCACCTCCTCCTGCAATTCAGCAAAGACACAACAGTCTCCAAATCATGGGGCGATGTAACATAACCACTACTTTGATATCATGCGCTAGACCTTCGAGGAACTGGGTAATGAAAAATAGTGGATGCCACGACCCGTGATGAGCTAACATACTATGCATAACAAATGTTGAACTGTTCACCGACCCATTCTGTTTTAGCTTAGAAAATTTGCGCAACAAGTGCTGAAATTGAGACCATCGAAACTTCTCTAGGACAGAAGAACAAAACTCGTCCCAACCAGTGCAGCGAAGATGAACCTTAGACCATTCCAGCCACAAGGCCGCGGTCCCAGTGAAGTAAACCATGAAGGTATCCACCCAGACCTGCGGGTCGATGCCGCAAATGCGAAAATACGCTTCACAGCGAATTCGCCACCCCATGGGGTTTCCCCATCAAACCTGGGATGGCCGACATTCTTGTTAATGCCACGGGTACTGTTACTACTCAAATCATAAGACCCCCACCGACCAGTGCCCGTGAAGGAAGAGTCCTGCGGTGGCCATCCGGCCTATGGCCGTCGCCACCTTGCTCCATCTCGGGTCTCGACGCGTCCGCCTTTTTTGATGTCGAGAGGGTGGCCGTCTGGCCACTTCGGGGCACCTGGCATGCGATCCGCTCCAATTAAGCGTGGATGTCGTCGAGATCTGTCTGTAGCTGGTCCACCGCGGCATCCACACCGGGATGCCAGGCGGCGAGGTCGTGGACGACTGACTCGAGTGACGCCAGTGATGGCTGCATCTCCGCCATGTCAGGCACGATCTGATCAAGTGTCTTCTAGAGGTCAAGCAACCCCTTTACGATGCTGCTTTGCTCCGTTGCTGCCTCCTCCATCTCCTTGTGCAGATTGAGCTTCGCCTATCGGAATCGGGGCTCCGCGGACCCAAGAAGGTTCGAACTCTGGGGCGTGTGCGAAGATCTCAACCAGCTCTAGCCTCAAGCTCGCCACCCCACGGCCAAGCCTCGCCGAGTACGTGCGAGCGAACAAGAAGATGGACACAGGGATTTACCCAGGTTCGGGCCACCTTGCGGTGTAAAACCCTACTCCTGATTTTGGTGCATTGGCCTCGGGAGGAGGTTTGGGGATGAACTAGTACAGTGGTTGAGCGACCTCGCGAGGGCTTTGAGGTGAGGATCGGTCGGTCCCTTCTATGGTGGAGGCTCGTCCCTATTTATAGTGGCCTTGGTCCTCTTCCCTTATCGCACAGGCGGGAAGGGATCCCACAACGACCAATTTTGAAAGGGGACAAGAGGTACATCTATCCTGACGGAAAGTGGTCTTCGCCTGCAAAGTTTCTGGGCGTGACGCAGAGGTGGGCTCGGCGATGACATCTGTCCTGCCGAGCTCGTGGTCTTGGTCTTGTTGCACCGGAACGGAAACCTTTGGGGGATTCCTTGGGAACCCGTGTACGTCCTTGCCTCCTTAGCACAAAAGAGGAAACTGTCCCCTCTGCGCCCGCTGGCGCCCGCCTAGCCTTGGTCGTCATGGCTCACCTCATCGCAACCTCCTGAGGCAGGGTACCTGCATAGAAATCCCCGCTCCTCGGGAGGCAGCCTGGGGACGCCACTCCTCTGGAGGTCTTAGCGTTGTTCGCCTCGCGAGTCCGGGGCCCTCGCGAGGGTCTTGTCTTGGGGGGTTTGCTGCCAGGCCGTAGTGGGCCGTCGAGGTGGGCCATGCGCTGCGCCGCAGGCAAGCAAGTCTGAGTACCCCCGATCCCAGAACGCCGACAGTAGCCCCCGGGCCCGAGGCGTGCATGTCCTGGCTTCGAGGCGAGGGCAAGGAAGGAAGGGCAAAAACGTCGCTGGCCCCCAATCGCCTGCGGGTAGGACGCGGACGCCTCCACTCCCACGTCGCCTCGGCAACTGCCCAGGCTGACAAAAGCCTGGCGCCTGCTGTCGAGCCATCACTCCTCTTCTTCCTTGCGATTTTGCTCCCCTGCTCTGATCTCCTTTGCTTCGCGAGAACCTCCTCCAGATCTTGGCACAATGCCGTTCTTCCTCTTGCTCCTCCATCCTCAAGGATTCCTCAGATGGCGCCCACCGGGAAGTCGAAGTCTGAGGCTCAGACCTCGGCCTCCTCTTCCCCCTTGCCGGTGTTTAGGACATCCACCATTGCCAAGGAGGGGGACCTCGCCCCAGCATTTCTGTTGACGGTGGGCGACTCCAATGAGTGGGG
This sequence comes from Elymus sibiricus, assembly GCA_039707655.1. NCBI lineage: Eukaryota > Viridiplantae > Streptophyta > Magnoliopsida > Poales > Poaceae > Elymus > Elymus sibiricus. Next base: position 311,805,699 of record CM077671.1, read on the forward strand.
GCAGACCTTGATCTGGTGCAGATCTACGAAGCAACGCACCTTGGCAAAAACAGTCTACCCCTTATTCCTCCATAGCATCTTCTCCGGGCTCATCCCGCCCTTCTCGCGGTTCTTCACCGCCATCCTTGATCATTACGGGATCCATTCCCTCCATCTTCAGCCCAATTCCATCATGCTCCTATCTATCTTTGCCTTCTACTGTGAGGCCTTCGTAGGTGTGAGGCCCTCAGTGGCCCTCTTCCGTCACTACTTCAGCCTGCGGTTCCACGACGGCGCGCACCGGTCGGCGTGCGCCTCCTTCGTCACGGTCCACAGCGGGAATATGCTCCTGAAGGCCGGGAAGGTGGAAGGCTTCAAGCACCGCTGGGTCTTCTTGGATGCCCAGGGCCTTGATCCGCGCCTGGAGCTCCCGGCGGAGCTGCCCGAGAAGACCCTCGCATGGGGCTCCGCGAAGCTCACCGATCCCCGGGCGAAGCCCGTCTTGGAGCAGATCTCCCTAGACATGGAGGCCAAGAAGCTGACCGGGGCGATGATAGTGAAGGAGTTCCTGACGCAGCGCCTGACGCCGCTCCAGTCGCACTCGAGGCCCATGTGGGAGTACCAGGGTGCGGAGGACAATATCAGCCTTCGATCCGCCAGCCTAACAGGCGAGGAGCTGGACAGGGCCGTGGCTACCCTACTCCATAGCGATCCTGGGGGCCTCCCCGAGGCATATGCCCCGCTATACCGCCGTGACGACAGGGAGGAGCTGGTCGCCGCCATGCCCGCCTTCGACGAGCTGGGGCTCACGCCGCCCGTGCGCCCCAATTCCCCCGTGCCGGTGTCCTCCGGTGACACCAGCGGCGAGGAAGACTTGGAGGAGACTGAGGACGATGACCTGGAAGAGGTGTCCCCCCCGTCGCAGAGCAAGCTCCTCTGCGACCTTGAAGACGACGACGATACTAACGAGCCTCGGGCCGCAGACTCCCCGCGCTTCGCCAGGGTCCTTAGAAGGTCAGGGCCTACCCCCCAGACTACACGGGCATTTGGTTGGGCAATCCCGAGGAAACGCGCGGCCGCGCCTCCTCTGGGGGACTCCCCATGCTCCAGCAAGGCAATTGAGTCACCGGTCTCGTCCCCGTCTGAGATGCAGCCGAAAGGCGGGGCAACCGCTGCTGGGGCAAACGTGGCCTCTCCGGCCGTGGCCCCTCACGGTGATCCCACCACCTCTCCGGGCGGCAAGGCCGTGCCGAAGAAGGGCGGGAGCGTCCCGACCATCGCCGAGGTGGAGAGGAAGAGGAAGTGGATTGCGCCCAAGGAGTAAGTAACCTGCCTCGCCTTTGGTCGATTATAGATTGCGCGCATACTCATGACCCCTTCTCCTCTGGATGGCCAGGGACGTCGACGTGGTGAAGAAGAGGAAGGCTGAAAGGGAGTGGATGTCGCCTAGAGGGGGGGGGGGTGAATAGGCGCTTTAAAATAATTACGGTTTAGGCTTGAACAAATGCGGAATAAAACTAACGTTTAATATGTCAAGCACAAAACCTAAAACAACTAGGCTCACCTATGTGCACCAACAACTTATGCTACGCAAGATAAACAACTAAGTGATAGCAAGATATAAAGCATGAAACAATATGGCTATCACAAAGTAAAGTGCATAAGTAAAGGGCTCGGATAAGAGATAACCGAGGCACGCGGAGACGACGATGTATCCCGAAGTTCACACCCTCGTGGATGCTAATCTCCGTTCGGAGCGGTGTGGAGGCACAATGCTCCCCAAGATGCCACTAAGGCCACTGTAATGTCCTCACGCCCTCGCACAATGCAAGATGCCGTTATTCCACTAAGGGACCCTTGAGGGCGGTCACCGAACCCGTACAAACAAGGTTGGGGCAAACTCCACAACTTAATTGGAGGCTCCCAACAACACCACGGAGCTTCACCACAATGGATTATGGCTCCGAGGTGACCTCAAATGCTCGGGGCAATCTCCACAACTTAATTGGAGACCCCGACGCTTGCCCGGAGCTTTGCACCACAATGGTTGAGCTTCGAGGCACCACCAACCGTCTAGGGCGCCAAAGCACCCAAGAGGAACAAGCTCTAGGGTGCTCAAACACCCAAGAGTAATAAGCTTCTCAACTTCTCACTTCCACGTATCACCGTGGAGAACTCAAACCTATGCACCAAATGCAATAGCAAGGGCACACGGAGTGCCCAAGTCCTTCTCTCCCAAATCCCACCACAACAACAAATGTTATGGAGGAAATGAGAGGAAGAACGAAGAGGAACACGAAGAACTCCAAGATCTAGATCCAAGGGGTTCCCCTCACTTAGAGGAGAAAGTGATTGGTGGAAATGTGGATCTAGATCTCCTCTCCCTTTTCCCTGAAGAACTAGCAAGAATCATTGGAGGGATTGAGAGTTAGCAAGCTCGAAGAAGGTCAACAATGGGGGGGGGGGGGGGAAACTCGAGCTCAAGAGATCAGATCCATTGGGGAAGAAGACCCCCTTAAATAGGTGGGGGAAAATCCAACCGTTACCCCCACAGCCCGCACACAAGCGGTAGTACCGCCCCTGGGAGCGGTACTACCGCCCGCACGCATATTTCAGCAGCAGTAGGGGGCAACGGTAGTACCGCTTGTTACTACCGCCCTACTACCGCTCTGGTGGCGCGGGGTACCAGACACCAGACAAGGTAGTGTCTGGTGTCCCGCGTAAGGAGTCGGAACCCCCCAGCGGTACTACCGATGTGGCCAGCGGTACTACCGCATAAGGAGTCAGAACCCCCCAGCGGTACTACCGCTGTGGCCAGCGGTACTACCGCCCACGGGAGAGTAACAAAGAACCCAAGCAGCCAGATGGAAGCAGTAAAACCAGAACTGCCATAACCTTCGCATGTGAGCTCCGAATTGAGCAAACTCAAGCTTGTTGGACTCAGGACGACAAGAGCTATCCAACAGCGACTTGTTATCTTAAGAAGAGGCAGTATGAAAATGCCAATGATATAGAGATGTGAAACCTCTATGAATGAAGAACCGGCAAAAACTCCAACATCGAAAACATCATAGAAGATGCATATGGACTCCGTTTTCGATGAACTTGAGCTTGTCATGAAGCTGACCATAAGCTCAAGAACCCACATAGAGAAAAGCCAACCAAGAACCAAGAAAGATGATGATGCCAAGAATGCAATGGTTTGAGCTCTCAACGAACGATATGATCATGCTACTCACTTGAGAGCCCCCCTTGATAGTACGGTTATCGATCCTATAACCCGGTCTCCCAGCTACCACCATGAGACAGGTAAAATAGAAAACCCTATCAAGGTCAAACCTTTGCCTTGCGCATAGTCCTCTTGAGCTAGATGATGACGATCTTGTCCTTCTCAAGATGGACCACCTTTCTTGATTGCGTCGGCTCGATGAAGACTAGTAGATTGCTCCCCCATACTCCACTATGGGAGATCCACTCTTCGGCACATCTTCACAAGTCCATTGTCACCACAATGGACTGCAAGCTTCAAGCATGATCTCTTCATGATGCTTCACATGAACTTGCACACTGCAACCTTGATGACGATCACCACTTGATGTCATCCTCCATGGGTTGTATGAGATCTTCCTCTTGACGCAAGCTCATGGAAATATACCTAACCCCACAACGAACTCTCACGTAGACCATGGGTTAGTACACAAAGCGTAATGGACAATGCTTATCATACCATGGGATCACTTGATCCCACTTGGTACATCTTCTACGCTTTGTGTGTTGATCAACTTGAATCATTCTTTGCCTTAATCTTGATCAACCTTATGTCTTCTATTCTCTCTTCACAAAGATGATGTCTTGAAGGTAAACATGAATGTTCACACAATCTTCTTCTTCAAGACATGCTTGCAATGAGATCAACTCTCACTTGACCAATCTTTGGATAAAACCTTGAATACCACCTTGGTCACCATATAAACTCCTTGAAACCAACAGATGGACTTCAAGAAGTACCTACGGACAAATCCTTCGAATATAACTTAGGGCAACCATTAGTCCATAGGGATTGTCATCAATTACCAAAACCACACATGGATAAATGTGCTCTTACAAAGGCGATCCCCGAGCCGAAGGAGCCTCCTGTCCAGAGGGCGCCGTCAGCCTCTGGCCGCGGACGCGGCGGGGGCGGAAGCGCATCACGCCAACCCACCGCAACCCTTGGGCGCCCCGGCAACACCGCACCCGGGCACACGGGTGTGACGCCTACTCCTGGTGCCTTGCCAGCACCGCTTGGGAGGCCGGGCGCCGGGAGTGTAGAGGCTCACGAGGCGGCACTCCTTGCCACGGCCATGGTGACCCCAACGCCGGTGGAGGGGGCAATTTCCCGCCCCCCTTTTGGCAGAATCTACCCCTGAAGACGCAGCGACGCAGCTTCAGGAGGAGCCAGCTCCCGTGGGCCAGCAGGTTGTGAGATCGTCCACCCTCGTCGTGCCCGAGGAGAAACTGGAGCCTCCGGCGGCCCTAGTCTGCCACGCCACTGCCACCTTGGACACAGCACCTGCCGACGTGCTGGTGCCGCCTCCTGGTCAGGCTCCGGCGCTCGCGAACCGCGGCCCTCTGATCAGGTCCGGCGCCTTGGATGACACCTATATCGCGCTCGGCCGGATCCGGGCTGACCTCCAAGACGCCGACAGGTGCCTCGCGAGGGAGCGCCTGGGGCTTATTTTTGGGTGGCTCCAAGCCGACACAACCACCAAGGCGGCCTGGGGTCGGGCTGAGGCTGCCACCGCGGAGAGCAGGAAGGAGGCCGCCGAAGCCAAGGCGGCTCGCGACGCGGCGCTGGCCGAAGTAGCATCTGCCGTGGAGCGCTGCGGTGAGGCAGAGGCCAACCGGAAGGCCCTTCAGGAGGATCAAGCCGCGCACGCACAGTGGCTCCACCAGCAGGAGGAGGACCTCAAGGCCCGCGAGGCGAAGCTCGCCGATCGCGACTCCATGCTGTCCCACGTGACTATTGACCAAGCCACGGAGCGTGACCGTCTGGCCAAGCTGAAGCAGGAGGTAGTTGAAGCCCAGTCGTCCCATGCCCGGCACGTTTCCGACGCGACGGCCCAGCTGGATGCCAGGGAGAAGACCCTTGCCGCTGCTGAGAAGAAGGCGGCCGCGGAGCGCGATGTCTTCCCCTCCATCGAGCTCAGGCTTCGCCAGGCGCCGCACTCCATCTGCAGGGGAGGATTCAAGGAGCCACTGGCGGCTCCTGAGGGCGGCTACGCAGGGCTCTCCTCCAAGCTCATTGAGGTGCTCGAAGGTGTTGTCGCCAAGGTGGACGCCATCTTGGAGGATGAGTGTCGCGACCTTTTCTCCATGGCCGCGACGCGTGTCTTCAGCCACCTCTACCTCCGCGAGCCCAACTTTGATTTCGACGCGGTGATCGTCCCGGTTGCCCCTGAGTCTCGTGTCGCTGCGGCGACGGCCGTGAAAGATTCCGTGGACGCGCTGGTGAAGAAGTTCGCCTGCGTCCCCGACGCCGGGCCTCCTGCGGTGGAGGCGAGCGGTGGCGACGACGGCAGTGGTAGCGATGTTGACGACGAGCTCACCACAACTGGGACAAGCGGCGACGGCGGCCATGGCGATGACGGCTCCTCCTCCTAGATTTCAACCTGCGACAATTATCATGCCTCGTGGAGGGGTAAGACTTGTTTGGGTTCGCAAAACATTCAGTGCTTGTAATAACTGTTTGAACTCTGTGGTTTCCTTTCATGCGTTGTTTCCTTCCTGCTTGCCTTACTGCTCTGCCTCGGCAGGGCCCAATCCCGCGCATACCTTGACCGCCGTTGGGGCGTCCGGATCGCCAGGACGAGACCAAGGGGCGAGGGGCTACGTGACTAGTGAGGCCCCTGAGTCGCGATGCTCAGGGGTCCCCCTTGACTTGCGAGCAACCCTCATGGAGGAAACATGGCGACGACGAGGTTGATTTGGATCGCCTTTGTGCTCTGCGTTGGCAGGGCCCACTCCCGCGCATACCTCGACCACCGTTGGGGCGTCCGGATCGCGAGGAAGAGACCAAGGGGTGAGGGGCTACGTGACTAGTGAGGCCCCTGAGTCGCGGTGCTCAGGGGTCCCCCTTGACGTGCGAGCGGCTCCCATACCTTTCCTCGCCAACTTTTGCCTGGAAGGGACGCGAGAAGACCAGGTACCAGGGACCTGGTGAGGTGGCGCGCACCAGGCCTGGCCTGAGCGTAGCCCCTGTCCAGCCCCCTCGCGCGTGCATCTTAGGGGAACACTGCGTGACTGGGCCATGTGAAGAGCCGAGAGGCCATCCTGAGGTTGGTGCAGCCGCTAGGGTGCCCTCAGTTGTTTATCCACCAGCGCGGAGCATGGGGCTTCCACTTGGGCGTGGGCATAGCCGCTGAGCGACCGTGTCGTCCGCCAGCGCGGAGCATGGGGCTTCCACTTGGGCGTGGGAAGGGAGCTCTGTGTTAGAGTCTCCGGGCGTGTACAACCCAATTTCGTTCGTACGCATGACTGGCATGGCAGAACTGGAGGAGGTGTATCTGGGCACCCGTGAGCCAGCGCGGGACTCACGAGGCCCTACCTCAAGGCGGGTTGCACCTGAATTTTCTGGCGTGGGGCGCGCTTACAAAACATGTGTGATGGGGGTAACCTGCACCGAATGAATCTCCGGAGGCCATCGCATGAGAAGGCCAAACACCAAGGACCCCAGGAGGTGACGTGAATGGGGCCGGCCCGCCAGACAGAGCTCAGTCGTTGGGTTTATCGACGCTGCAGGGATGGACCCGAGCACAGACGTCATGCCCAGTCTTCTCATGCGACAAACCCGAGGAAAAGCACCCGACGCGCGGCTCCCGCGACGGCGAAGCGCCGAACTGCGGTTATACGAACCGGCCGCGCACCCCGACTCACCCACTCTCGATTAGCTCACGCGAGGACGAAGCACCAAGGACCCCGGGAGGTGACGTGCACGGGACTGGCCCGTGAGACAGAGCTCGGTCGGTTGGATTTATCAACGTTGTAGGGATGGACCCGAGCACAGATGCCGTGCCAGCCCTTAATCATGAGGCGATCGAGGGCGGGGTTGTTAGGGCGCGGCAACATTCATGGTGACGAAGCACCGGGCATGCAAGTTGGAATACTTAGAAAATTCATCAAATGCAGAACCAGTTCTGATACATGCGCAGAACGATACAGCTGCAGGGGCGGGCCCTGACAGCTGGAGGATGATGCATCCCGATGGGCGCCCTCAATTGAACAAACCAAAAGGTCACCTAGTAATGATGCTGCTGAAGAGTTGAGGTGGTTGTTGAAGCTTGATCCTCATGAGCCTGAGGGCTCCGGAGGCTCGGGGGGGGGGGGGGGGGGGGGGGGGCGAGGGTCCGGGGGCTCTCGAGCGTCTGGGGCCTCCTGAAGGACCGCGCGGCGCCGAGCCTCATGAGACGCGTGCACGGCCTGCGCGAGGTGCTGGTACGCGGCGCCTACGTTCACGAGGCCAAAGGGCATGCGAACGTAGCTGCAGGGGTAGCCCCCACTACGGCTGACACGCGACGGCTAGAAGAGGCCCTGGGATGCAGCCCTGTTGAGGCCCGGGATGTCGACTCAGATGCGCAGTCTGCCGCTCACGTCGGGGGCGGCAGCTGCGCTGGGTGGCGCAGGGTGACACTTGCCACGCATGGCCGGCGCCTCCTGAAGCTCCTCGATCGCGTTGGTGATGAACTCCCGTGAGCCTGGCGCCTCGCGCCGTGCTCCTTGCTTGTGGGGGTGCGCGTCGAAGCACGCCTCCAAGTGGTGCTCGAGCACCTCCCTCGTCGCACTAGTCAGGTCGGAGGCTCTCCAGGTGGAAGCCCACGAGCCCGCCCTAAGGGAGGCGACGGGTGCGCCTTCCTATGCGGGAGGGAGAGGCGCCCCAGCAATGGACATGGGGCCTAAGGCGCCGTCCTTGGGGATCTCTGTCCCCTGACGGCTCTTGGGGAGGAGCTGCTTCTTCTTCTTGGGGGTGTCCTCAGGAGGCAGGATGCCGCCCTTGTCGTCAGAGTTTTCAGCCGCCGCGGCCTGGTAGGCGCGTTCGAGGGAGCAGACTGCATCCTTCTCATCGCAGGCGACCGTGATGATGCCGCTGCACCCTCGCATCTTGAGGACGTTGTAGCCATGGTGAGTCGCCACCATGAACTTGGCAAGGGCAGGGTACCCGAGGATGGCGTTGTACGGGAGGTGGATGTGGGCGACGTCGAAGTCGATGCGCTCGGTGTGGTAGTTATCACAATTGCCGAAGGTGACTAGGAGGCGCACCTGCTCCAGGAGAATGGTGTAGCCATCGGTCACTCCTGAGAAGGGCTTGGTCGGCATGAGCTGGTCATAGGGCACCTGAAGCGTCTCGAACGTCTCGACGGAGAGGACATTGAGCCCAACACCACCGTCAATGAGGGTCTTGGTGACGAGGACGTTGCTGATGGTGGGCGTGCAGAGCATGAGGAGCACGCCTGCGGCGGCCGAGCACTTGAGGTGATCCTTGGAGTCGAAGGTAATGGCGTACTGCGACCACTTGAGGGGACGCGCGGCCTCGAGCTTCGGGAGGGCTGCGTTCACCTCACGAGAGAACTGCTTGAAGATGCGGTTCAAGGCAGGGGCCTGAGCACCGCCCAGGATGCAGGCGATTGCACGGGGTTCCTGGAAGCCCCCAGCCCCATAATCCTACCGGTTATCGTCATTTCTCCTTGGCGGCGGCGATAGCGGAGGGAGGCCAGCATTGCCCTAAGGATGGGCCTCGCGAGGCTGATCACGTCGGGGTCCGTCGCGAGGCTCGTCACGCCAGCGGTCCTCGTGAGGTTGGTCGTGCCAGTCCTGACGTGGGTCGCTGTTGTCCCAGCTGCCTCCGCCGCGGCCCCTCCAAGGCCGTAGCCACGGTCGCCGCGCTCGAGGCGGCGGCCGAAGCGCTCGTCGCGGAGCATCCTGAGCACCTGGCAGTCGTTGGTGTTGTGGCTGTGAGTGTAGTTAAAGATGCAGAATGGGTGGTTTCCCTTGGGGGGCTCATCATGGTCACAACCGCGCTTCATCTCGGGCTCTGCTGCCAGCATAGCGGGGCCCTTGCACCTCGCCTCCTTAGCCTTGGCCTTCTTGTCTTCAGGGTCTGCCTCCAGGAGCACCAGGAGGGAGAGGCAGCCCTCTTCGGCCCTTGCGCACTTGTTCGCCAGGTTGAACATCTCCAGGGCTGAGCACAGATCGTCATGGATGGCGAGCTCCTCTTTCATCTTGACATCCCTGACGCCATCGGTAAACGCCGAGATGACGGCCTCATCCGACACCTTCGGGACTTTGAGGTGAACGCTCGTGAAGCGATGTATGTACTTGTGCAGGGTCTCGCCCGGCTGCTGTTTCACACGCCGCAGGTCGTTCACCGCAAGGGCGCGGTCACAGGTGCCCTGGAAGTTGGCGATGAAGCGCTCGCGAAGTTCATCCCAGGAGGAGATCGATCCCTCCGGGAGGTTAAGGAGCCAGGAGCGCGCGCCATCCTTGAGAGCCATGGGGAACCTGTTCGCCATGACTTTGTCGTCACCGCTTGCTGCCTCGATGCTCAGCGAGTAGAGCTGGAGGAACTCCGCGGGGTCGGGGGTGCCGTCGTAGCGTGGAGGCATGTCCGGTTTGAACTTGCCAGGCCAGGTGACATGGCGCAACTTCGGGGTGAAGGCGCGACAGCCTGCCGCACTCACAGGCGAAGCGTGCGGGGGGAGCTCGGTCTTGGCGTCCATGCGCCGCAGCCTCCGGCGGCACAAGGTCTTGATGCTGGCGCGGCGGTGCGGGGAGCGCGCGTGCGTCACCTCTTGGCCGCAGCACCACCTGGCAGCTTGCTTCATCCCTTGCCTGCGTCGGCGCCCCACGTGGCGGGTCGCGTGGGCGCGCTTCACGTCTGGGCTTGAGGTCGGCTTGTGCAGAGAAGGAGGAGGAGGCGCGCCGTGAGCCACGTCGCCCGCCTGGGAGGACGGGGGACGGAGCGAGTGGGAGGGCGCCGCGGCCTCGCCGGCGGCGTTAACGAGCTCGGCGATGCGACCAAGCCAGTCGTCGTAGCGGTCGTTGACGTGAGCCATGAGAAGTGCAGCCTGCGAGTTCGCCGGCCCGTGGCGAGCGTGGGAGGATGACACCGTGGAGGGAACGAGGGACGGAGTAGCGGTGCGGCAAACACGCCGCGCGGTGGGTGGCTGCGACGAGTCCTGCTGCTCGTGAGCGGCTGGGTCAGTGGCAGCGTTAACTGCAGGAGAGGCAGATAGGCACGGGACGCCACGGCCCACGGGCGCCGTCTGGGCGACGCGAGCAGCCCGACGCTCGGCGCGGACTCGGCGGGCATCGGCCATGGGAGCGACGAAGCGGAGACGAAGCGAAACTTAAGGGAGGATTCCGACACGCCCCTACCTGGCGCGCCAAATGTCGGAATCGGGGCTCCGCGGACACAAGAAGGTTCGAACTGTGGGGCTTGTGCGAAGATCTCAACCAGCTCTAGCCTCAAGCTCGCCACCCCGCAGCCAAGCCTCGCCGAGTACATGCGAGCGAACAAGAAGATGGACACAGGGATTTACCCAGGTCCGGGCCACCTTGCGGTGTAAAACCCTACTCCTGCTTTTGGTGGATTGGCCTCGCGAGGAGGTTTGGGGATGAACTAGTACAGTGGTTGAGCGACCTCGCAAGGGCTCTGAGGTGAGGATCGGACTGTCCCTTCTTTGGTGGAGGCTCGTCCCTATTTATAGTGGCATTGGTCCTCTTCCCTTATTGCACAGGCGGGAAGGGATCCCACAACGGCCAATTTTGAAAGGGGACAAGAGGTACATCTTATCCTGACGGAAAGTGGTCTTCGCCTGCAAAGCTTCTGGGCGTGACGCAGAGGTGGGCTCGGCGATAACATCCGTCCTGCGGAGCTCGTGGTCTTGGTCTTGTTGCACCAGAACGAAAACCTTTGGGGGATTCCTAGGGAACCCGCGTACGTCCTTGCCTCCTTAGCACAAAAGAGGAAACTGTCCCCTCTGCGCCCGCTGGCCCCCGCCTTGCCTTGGTCGTCATGGCTCATGTCATCGCAGCCTCCTGAGGCCGGGTACCTGCATAGAAATCTCCGCTCCTCGGGAGGCAGCCTGGGGAGGCCACTCCTCTGGAGGTCTTGGCGTTGTTCGCCTCGCGAGTTCGGGGCCCTCGCGAGGGTCTTGTCTTGGGGGGTTTGCTGCCAGGCCGTACTGGGCTATCGAGGTGGGCCACATGCTGGGCCGCAGGTAGGCAAGTCTGGGTACCCCGATCCCAGAACGCCGACATTGCCCATGATCTGTTGAAGACTAAGGGTGTGTGGCCACTCCAGGATCCAAATTGGGAAGAAAAAATTGGGACACCTTGGCTCTAAATACCAGATGATACGAATCTAAGGTGTTGTGTCTCTCGATCTATTCTCAACCACTAAATTCTCGGGGTACAATTGCAGTAGCTAGGGTTCTTCAACAAGAAAGGTGAAAGGGGAATAGAGCCAGGGGGTGGGAGAAGAGATACATCGCCCAACGGCGCCGGTTCAGCTCGATCCAATGATAGTCCTCACCCACACACACTTGCGCTAAGTAGGGGGTCACTACCTCTAGTCTTTTCCTTGCACTCTTGGATTGGGCCTGCGGGTCCTTGTGGGCCGGCTTGCCTGGACGGGGCCGGGGTCTTTAGCTATAGTGGAATTAGTTCCCGTGACAAAGCCCTGCCTGGGCCAAGCTCCGTATCGATGGCGGTGTACCGAGCCCCACTTGAGGCAAGCTTCATGTTGATGGTGATGTAGACGATGCCCCGACATCGATGGGCTCCGTGTAGATGGCAGTGTAGGTGTCCCACCTTGGATGAGTTCCTTGTCGTCGGTGGTTGCCGGTGCCTTGCCTAGGGAGAGCTTCGAGGTGGTGTAGAAGACGCTCGCCTCCAGGCGAGCACCGTATCGACGATGATGCGAAAAATCACGCCGGCCTCGGGTGGGGTATGAGGCCATGTGGACGACACTCGTCTTTATGCGAGTCCCGCGACAGTGGTGGTGATGTATTGCAGCCGAGTTTGGCACTGTCGGCACTGCAGACGACAACGTCGAAGAGGCCATTGTCCGTGTCAATGCCAACCTAGGCACGAGCAGCATCGAAGAGGTCATTGGCCACCCAACACCAACCTATGCACGGGTAGCACCGAAGTGGCCATTGTCTGTGTCAACCTAGGCACGGCGTGGCTAGGGAGAGTCTAAGCAGACCCTACGCCAGGAACTGCTTGTTTTGAGCATGTCCGTGCATGTGGTACGCAACACATGTACGGGCTGAGTCCCAAAATTCTAGCATCACAGACTCCTTCCGCGGGTTATCAGTGAACTAATCACGAAGAAGGAGAGGCTCTGCCATGACCGATTTTGCCGCCATCAACTTCAATGGCAAATCGTTGTCACGACTAAGCCTAACGCCATGGACCCCGGCATCGAGTGTGAAGAACAAGGGTGCTCCGTCGTAGCATAGCCTGCCGACATTGTCTCCGACACAAGGCATGGAGAGGTCGTTGGACTCATGGGAGTCTCCGATGGAGAATGCATCGGGGCCCCCGACTTGTGTCATGAGTCGCCGGTGGAGAGTGCACCGAGGGCTGCAGCTGAATGGCAGCCTGATACGTCTCCAACGTATCAATAATTTTTGATTGTTCCATGCTATTATATTATCAATCTTGGATACTTTATATGCAATTATATGTTGTTTTATATCATTTTTGGGAACTAACCTATTAACCCAGTGCCTAGTGCCAGTTGCAGTTTTCTGCTTTTTAGGTTTTCCAGGAAATCAGTACCAAAGAAAGTCCAAACGCAATGAAACTTTTTGATCAAAAAATTCTGGACAAAAGAGACCCTGGAAGCTTCGGGAGGAGACCATACGCGAAGCAAGGAGAGGGCAAGGCAACAGGGCGCGCCGATGGGGTAGGCGCACCGTCATGTCTTGTAGGCCCCTTGTGGCTCCGTCTGGCCTAATTCCACGTCCATAAATTCTCTAAAATCGGGAAACCAATAGAGAGCGAGCCGAAACACTTTTTTTTGCTGCCGCAAGTTTCTATTCCGCCGCAATCCCATTTGGAGACCTTTTATAGCGCTTTACCGGAGGGGGAATTGATCACGGAGGCCATCTACATCAACCTTGCTGCCTCCATGATAATGTGTGAGTAGTCCACCACAGACCTACGGGTCCATATCTAGTACCTATATGGCTTTCTCTCTCTCTCTCTCTCTTTGATCTTCAATACCATGTTCACCGCGATTCTCGCAGTGATCTATCTGATGTAATCCTCTTTTGTGGTGTGTTTGTTGGGATCCGATGAATTGTGGGCTTATGATCAGATTATTCATTGAAAGTAATTGAGTCTTCTCTGAATTCTATTATGCATGATTGTTATAGCTTCATATTTCTCTCCGATCTGTCGGTTTGATTTGGCCAAATAGATTGATTATCTTTTGTGGGAGTGGTGCGTTGTAATGGGTTCAATCTTGTGGTGCTCTATATCCCGGTGATAGAAAGGGACATGACACATATCTTATAGTTGCCATTAAGGATAAAACGACAGTATATGAATTTTGCGCCTAGTATATGAATTTATTATCTTAGCTGGAACATGATAAATTGCAGAAATGTTTACATAGTATTTTATACAAATTATTCATGTTGTCCTACTTTTTCAGAATTTTCGAAGTTACAGAAGTATAACTTTAATTCATATTATTACACACTATTCTGTTTTAGATAAATTCCATTTTTGCTTGCATAGTTTGCTTGTTTTGATGAAGCTATGGATTGTATCGGGGGTATAAGCCATGGGAATGTTGGAATACAGTACCTATTATGCAATAATAAAATATGAATCAATTTACAACATCACCTAAAGTATTTTATATGTCTATTATACTAATGGATCTCACGAGGTTTTGGTGAGTTTTGTGTGCTGAAGTTTTCAAGTTTTGGGTGAGACAACAATGGATGAATTAATAAGGAGCGGCAAGAACCTAAGCTTGGGGATGCCCAAGGCACCCCAAGGTAATATTCAAGGAAGACCCAAGCGACTAAGCTTGGGATGCCCCGGAAGGCATCCCCTCTTTCATCTCCAATCTACAGTCCCTACTCCTCGCATTGATATCGATTGACGGGCATCTCCATAGCCCGTTGATCTGCCTAGTTGATGTGAGACTTTCTTTCCACTTTGACTCCTTTTTATATCTACCACCATACTCTATTCCACCCATATGCTATATCCATGGTTCGCGCTCATGTATTGAGTGAAGTTGAAAATGCTGAAGCACGTTAGAAGTACGGTTGCCTGGTTTGACACCGGGCTACTCATGATTTATACTTATGCGGTGAAGACGGAGTCATGCCAAGCTTGATATGATAAAATGAGTAGGGAATAACATTCTTTAAGGATCTTATATTTTAAAAAGTAATGATTATGCTGTTTATGTTCATGGATATTATTATGTTGATATCAATTAGTTCATTGTTTCACAAGATCATACCTAGAAGAGATTACATGTTGGGTAGCATGTCGCATCAAAAATTCTGTTTTTATCATTTACCTACTCGGGGACGAGCAGGAATTAAGCTTGGGGATGCTAATACCTCTCCAACGCATCGATACTTTTTGATTTTTCCATGCTATTATATTATCAATCTTGGATACTTTATATGCAATTATATGCTATTTTATATCATTTTTGGGAACTAACCTATTAACCCAGTGCCTAGTGGAACTTGCTGTTTTCTGCTTGTTCTTGGTTTTCCAGGAAATCGGTACCAAACAAAGTCTAAACGCTATGAAACTTTTTGATGATTTTTTCTGGACAAAAGAGACCCTGGAAGCCTCGGGAGGTGACCAAACGCTAAGCGAGGAGATGGCAAGGCAACAGGCTGCGCTGATACGTCTCCAACGTATCGATAATTTATGAAGCATTCATGCCATATTTACCTGTGTTTACAATGTTTTTATATGGTTTTGATGCACTTTATATGATTTAATTTGAACTAACCTGAGCTGATGCTGTTTTGAGCAGAATTACCGTGGTGTAGTTTTTGTTGAAAATGAAAATTCTCGGAATCGCCCGAAACTTTTTGATGATTTTTTCTGGAACATATGAGAAATATGGGAGTGTAGAGCCATCGGAGGGGGTCCACGAGGTTCCCCCAAGGCAAGAGGGATGGGGGGGTCATGACCTGCTACCTTGGGACCACCCTGTGGCTCCGTTCCGCGTGATTCCAACGCTGAAAAATCCTATAAATAGAGAAACCCTCGGAAATAAACCAAGAACTTTTGCTCCTCCGCCGCAACTCCCTGTATCGAAGAAATCTCATCTGGAGCCCTTTTCGGTACCTTGCCGGAGGGGAAAATCATCACCGGAGGCCATCTTCATTATCCCGGCGGTCTCCATGTCGAAGAAGGAGTAGTCCACCCTCGGGGCTGAGGGTGTGTACCAGTAGCTATGTGTTCAATATCTCTCTCTCTCTCTCTCTCTCGTGTTCTTGACATGGCACGATCTTGATGTATCACGGGCTTTGTTAATATAGTTGGATCATATGGTGTTCTTCCCTCTCTATCTTGATGTGATGAATTGAGTCTTTCCCTTTGAGATCTTTATGTTGGATTGAATACTTTGGATTTGAGAACACGTGATATATGTCTTGCATGTGGATACCCGTGGTGACTTTGATTCACTTGATATATGTTTTGGTAATTAACTTGCGGATTCTCACGGTGACATTGAGGTAATCTATGCAAATGGGTTGATACACGTTCTTGTCCTACTTTCTCCGATAGAAATCTTGGGGTACTCTTTGAAGTTCTTTATGTTGGATTGAATATGCTGAATCTGAAATTGTTCAATGCATGTCAAATAATTAACCCACAGATACTTGAGGTGACATTGTAGTATCTAGGTGACATTAGGGTTGATTGATGCGTATCATAGGTGTTATTCTAGTACGGACTCTAGGGCTGCTTGTGACACTTATAGTGACGTCTCAATAGATTGATCGGAAAGGATAACTTTGAGGTGGTTTTTCTACCTACAACAATTTCATCTTATGTTCTCCGCTAGATAGGAACTTTGGAGTGATTCTTTGTTGCACGTTGAGGGATGGTTATATGATTCAATTATGTTAGCACTATTGAGATATTTGATACGTCTCCAACGTATCTATAATTTTTGATTGTTCCATGCTATTATATTATCGGTTTTGGATGTTTTATATGCATTAATATGCTATTTTATACTATTTTTTGGGACTAACCTATTAACCTAGAGCCCAGTGCCAGTTTCTGTTTTTCCTTGTTTTTGAGTTTTACAGAAAAGGAATATCAAACGGAGTCCAAACGGAATAAAAAATTACGGTGATTTTTTATAGGCCAGAAGAGACCCACGGGGCATCGGAGTTGGGCCAGAAAATCCACGAGGCAGCCACAAGCCTAGGGGGCGCCCCCCTAGGGCGCGCTCCCCAGGCTTGTCGTCGCTTCGTGGCCCCCTTAACGTGAGACCGACGCCAAAAATTCTTATAAATACCCAAACCTCCGAAAAGAAACCTAGATCGGGAGTTCCACCGCCGCAAGCCTCTGTAGCCATGAAAAACCAATCGGGAGCCCGTTCCGGCACCCTGCCGGAGGGGGAAATCATCACCGGAGGCCATCTTCATCATCCCGGCGGTCTCCATGACGAGGAGGGAGTAGTTCACCCTCGGGGCTGAGGGTATGTACCAGTAGCTATGTGTTTGATCTATCTCTCTCGTGTTCTTGAGATGACACGATCTTGATGTACCGCGAGCTTTATTAATATAGATGAATCATATGGAGTTTTCCCCTCTCTATCTTCTTGTGATGAATTGAGTTTTCCCTTTGAAGTTTTCTTATCGGATTGAGTCTTTAAGGATTTGAGAACACTTGATGTATGTCTTGCGATGGGATATCCGTGGTGACAATGGGATGTTCTATTGATCCACTTGATGTATGTTTTGGTGATCAACTTGCGGGTTCCGTAACCTTGGGAATCTATGCATAGGGGTTGGCACATGTTTTCGTCTTGACTCCCCGGTAGAAACTTTGGGGCACTCTTTGAAGTTCTTTGTGTTGGATTGAACATGATGAATCTGAAATTGTGTGATGCGTATCGTATAATCAAGCCCATGGGTACTCGTGGTGACATTGGAGTATCTAGGTGACATTAGGGTTTTGGTTGATGTGTATCTTAAGGTGTTATTTTAGTACGAACTCTAGGGCTGTTCGTGACACTTATAGGGATAGCTCACAAGATTGATCGGGAAAGATAACTTTGAGGTGGTTTCGTACCCTACAATAATTTCTTCGTTTGTTTTCCGCTATTTGTGACTTTGGAGTGAACTCTTTGTCGCACGTGAGGGATTTACATATGATTCAACTATGTCGGTATTGTTGAGAGAACTTGCACTAGTGAAAGTATGAACCCTAGGCCTTGTTTCTAAGCATTGCAATACCGTTTGTGCTCACTTTTCTCATTAGTTACCTTGCTGTTTTTATATTTTCAGATTACAAAAACCTATATCTACCATCCATATTACACTTGTATCACCATCTCTTCGCCGAACTAGTGCACCTATACAATTTACCATTGTATTCGGTGTGTTGGGGACACAAGAGACTCTTTGTTATTTGGTTGCAGGGTTGTTTGAGAGAGACCATCTTCATCCTACGCCTCCCACGGATAGATAAACCTTAGGTCATCCACTTGAGGGAAATTTGCTACTATCCTACAAAACTCTGTGCTTGGAGGCCCAACACGAGTCTACAAGAAGAAGGTTGCGTAGTAGACATCAAGCTCTTTTCTGGCGTTGTTGCCGGGGAGGTGAGTGCTTGAAGGTATATCTTTAGATCTTGCAATTGAATCTTTTAGTTTCTTGTTTTATCACTAGTTTAGTCTATAAAAGAAAACTACAAAAAATGGAATTGAGGTTGCCTCATATACTTCATCTTTATAATGTCTTTCGTGAAAATGATGGAAAGGAAAATTGTGCCAAAGTGTTAGAAGAAGAAGTCAATAAAATGTTTGGCACTAAATCTTTGAATGATGAGCATGATTGCAATGTTGTTAGTATAAATTCTTTGAATATCCATAATACTATGATGATTGCACTAGTCATGATAATGATGTCTCCTATAAGGATGTCAATTTTTGTGGAGTGAATTGGGAGTGCTAATACTCACCGAAGAAAAGGGAAAATAGATTTTGTAAGAGGCATAAATATTTAGAAACCAAACGGTTACTTAAGATGTTAGATATTTGTGCTAAAAAGTTATATCCTCTTCTTCTTCGCATTACTTGTGAACTTTGCAATGAAAGTGGTCATTTTAATTTCCAATGTGAGTTATTTCATGATCGAATTATGTCCAAAAATTGTGATAACCTCATTATCCTTGAGCATTATAATTAACTTAGTCTATTTTTGGGTTATGAAGAAATGAAACATAAAACTAACGAGGTTCCAGATTGGGTTCTCATAAAAATGATTGATTTTGATCTAAATGAAATCTATATGTATTGCGCGGTAAATTGCATTGAGAATCCTTATATTGCCAATTATTTAAAGATAAGAAAACAAATAGAAGATGAAGAGAATACTAATGAAGGGGAAGAGACTTCCCAATACCTTCCTATTTTTTCTTATGATGAATCAGGTGACGAGGGGGAGCCTCCTATTCTACCAATCTCATCAATAAGAAGCTCGGGAAAATTGATTAAATCCACACATGATGTGGTGAAGAAGAAGAAAAGAAGAAAAAGTAGAGGTAAAGAGGTATATCTCCCAAATAATGATACCCCTTATAATCTTGAAAATCTTTTTGGCACCAACTTAGAAAATTGTGATGATGATAATTGTTATACTATTGGTGCTATTCATACTATTAATAATGAGAGTGATTATGCTTATGTTATGCAAAGCCACAAGCTTGGGGATGCTATGTTTAATGAAGATGATATTTTTAGTCCCCCAAGTTTTGATGAGAAAATTTATTATGATGATAGCATGCCTCCTATTTATGATGATTATGTTGATGAAAGTGGATTTGGAGAGGTCATGACTTTATTTAGTGATGAATCCACTATTTTGGAAGAGGTTCCAATTGATTATGAGAACAAAGTTGCTATATATGATGATTATTGTGATGACATGTATGCTATAAAGAATAATGATAATCATGAAACTTGTTATCATGATTTTAATTTTCAATTGGATTATGCCTCACATGATAGTTATTTTGTTGAGTTTGCTCCCGCTACTATTGATAAGAATAAATTTGTTTATGTGGAGAGTAGTAAAATTTCTATGCTTATGAATCATGAAAATAATACTTTATCTGATAGTTATATTGTTGAATTCATTCATGATGCTACTGAAAATTATTATGAGGGAGGAATATATGCTTGTAGGAATTGCAAAAATATCAAGTTTCCTCTCTATGTGTTGAAAGTTTTGAAGTTATGCTTGTTTTACCTTCCTATGCTAGTTGATTCTTGCTCCCATAAATTGTTTGCTCACAAAATCCCTATGCATAGGAAGTGGGTTAGACTTAAATGTGCTTGTCATGAGATTCATGATGCTCTCTTGCATGTTTCAATTACTATTCTTATGTGAGCATCTTTGAAATCATCATGCCTAGCTAAAAGGCATTAAAGAAAAGCGCTTGTTGGGAGATGACCCAACACTTTTCCTTTCTATTTTTGTGTGTTCACATGATTAAGATACTGTAGTAATCATGTTTTGTGTCTTTTATTTCAATAAAGTGCCAAGTAAAGCCTTTGGGATGACTCACAAGATGAGTAGAATTGATGCTGAACCAAAACAGAAACTTTTGACTCCAGTACAGGAATTTTCAATTTTCACTGGAGTGTGATAATGATCTGAAATTTTTACACAGTATTCATACACATATTATTCAGGTTTTCCTAATTTTTCAGAAGTTTTAGAGACAGGGAAGTATGGATATACTACAGATCTTCACAGACTGTTCTGTTTTTGACAGATTCTGTTTTGCATGCATAGTTTGCTTGTTTTAGTGTTTCCATAGCTTATATTTAGTGGTATAAATTATGGGAATAGTAGAATACAGTAGGTATCATGTGGGAACAATTATGAATCTTGTCTTGACAGTACCTAAGTGAATGATCTATCTTTATTATACTAACCCATCTCACGAAGTTCCGTTAAGTTTTGTGTGATTGAAGTTTTCAAGTTTTGGGTGAGACACCGATATGAGGAGAATAAGGAGTGACAAGAATCTAAGCTTGGGGATGCCCAAGGCACACCCAAGGTAATATCCAAGGAATACTCAAGCGCCTAAGCTTGGGGATGCCCCGGAAGGCATCCCCTCTTTCGTCTTCAACACTATCGGTATATCTTACTTGGAGCTATATTTTTATTTGTCACATAATATGAGTTTTGCTTGGAGCGTCATTTTATTTTGTTGTTCTCTGTTACGTGTTATTTATAATCTTGTTTTTCAATAAAAAGTTCCAAGAATTGGCTTTAGGATGCTTGCATTGCATGTTTGATGTGTGCTGTGTAAAAACAAAAACTTTTGCTGTAGTGTTTGAATTTTCATATTTTACTGGAACGTCGAAAGTTTCTGAATTTTTTACACAGAATTGTCATATAAATTATTTAGCATGTCCTAAATTTTCATAATGTTTTGAGTTACAGAAGTACACTGGTTTCATAAATTGCTACAGACTGTTCTGTTTCGACAGATTGCTGTCATGGTTTTGTTATCTACTTATCCTATAGTTTACATAGCCTATATTGGTAGATATAAATTGTGGAAACGATAGTAAACAGTAGATGATATTTGAAAATTATTATGCAACTTGTCTTGGCAGTACATAAAGAGTTGATTTATTATTATGTGCACTAACCTATCTCACGAGTTCTTTTGAAGTTTTGTGTGGATGAAGTTTTTGAGAATAGGTGAAACCGGGATATGAGAGGATTGAACGAGATACAAAAGCTCAAGCTTGGGGATGCCCAAGGCATCCCTAATTAATATTTCAAGAAGTCTCAAGCATCTAAGCTTGGGGATGCCCCGGTTGGCATCCCACCTTTCTTCTTCAACAATTATCGGTTAGTATCGGTTGAACCTAAGTTTTTGCTTCTTCACATGATATGTGCTATCCTTGGAATGTCATTTTATTTTGTTTTGCTGTTTGAATAAAGTACTTAAGATCTGAAATTCTTAGATGAGAGAGTCTTCACATAGTTATTTAAATTTTTGACTACTCATTGATCTTCAATTATATCTTTTTGGAGTAGTTTGTCAATTTGCTCTAGTACTTCACTTATATCTTTTTAGAGCATGGCGGTGGTTTTATTTTATAGAAATTGTTGAACTCTCATGCTTCACTTATATTATTTTGAGAGTCTCTAAACAGCATGGTAATTTTCTTAGGTTATGAATTTAGTCCTAATATGATGGGCATCCAAGAGGGATATAATAAAAACTTTCATATAAAGTGCATTGAATACTATGAGAAGTTTGATTCCTTATGATTGTTTTGAGATATAAAGATGGTAATATTAGAGACATGCTAGTGAGTAATTGTGGATTGGTAGAAATACTTGTGTTAAAGTTTGTGATTCCCGTAGCATGCACGTATGGTGAACCGTTATGTGACGAAGTCGGAGCATGATTTATTTATTGATTGCCTTCCTTTGTGTGGAGGTCAGGATCGCGCGATAGTTAACTCCTACCAACCCTTACCCTAGGAGCATGCGTGTAGTACTTTTTTTTGATGACTAATAGACTTTTGCAATAAGTATGTGAGTTCGTTATGACTAATGTTGAGTCCATGGATTATACGCACTCTCACCCTTCCACCTTTGCTAGCCTCTCTAGTACCACGCAACTTTCACCGGTGCATTAAACCCACCATATACCTTCCTCAAAACAGCCACCATACCTACCTATTATGGCATTTCTATAGCCATTCCGAGATATATTGCCAGGCAACTTCCACCGTTCCGTTTATCATGACACACACCATCATTGTCATATTGCTTAGCATGATCGTAAGATAGCTAGCATGATGTTTTCATGGCTACGCTAGATCATTGCACATCCCGGTACACCGCCGGAGGCATTCGTATAGAGTCATATTTTGTTCTAAGTATCGAGTTGTAATTCTTGAGTCGTAAGTAAATAAAAGTGTGATGATCATCATTATTAGAGCATTGTCCCATGTGAGGAAAGGATGATGGAAGTTATGCTTCCCTCACAAGTTGGGATGAGTGTCTGGACTTTACAAAAAAAAAAGAGGGCAAAGATGCCCACCAAAAGAAAAAAAAATGAAAAAAAGAGAAAAAAAATGAGAGAAGAGAGAGAAGGGGCAATGCTACTATCCTTTTTCCACACTTGTGCTTCAAAGTAGCACCATGATCTTCATGATAGAGAGTCTCCTATATTGTCACTTTCATATACTAGTGGGAATTTTTCATTATAGAACTTGGCTTGTATATTCCAATGATGGGCTTCCTCAAATTGCCCTAGGTCTTCGTGAGCAAGCGAGTTGGATGCACACCCACTTAGTTTCTTTTTGAGCTTTCATACACTTATAGCTCTAGTGCATCCGTTGCATGGCAATACCTACTCACTCACATTGATATATATTGATGGGCATCTCCATAGCCCGTTGATATGCCTAGTTGATGTGAGACTATCTTCTCATTTTCCTCACAACCTCCACCATATTCTATTCCACCTATAGTGCTATGTCCATGGCTCACGCTCATGTATTGTGTGAAAGTTGAAAAAGTTTGAGAACACTAAAGTATGAAACAATTGCTTGGCTAAAACCGGGGTTGTGCATGATTTAATACTTTGTGTAATGAAGATGGAGCATAGCCAGACTATATGATTTTGTAGGGATAACTTTCTTTGGCCATGTTATTTTGAGAAGACATGATTGCTTTATTAGTATGCTTGAAGTATTATTGTTTTTATGTCAACATTAAACTTTTGTTTTGAATCTTATGGATCTGAATATTCATGCCACAATAAAGAAAATTACATGGATGAGTATGTTAGGTAGCATTCCACATCAAAAATTCTGTTTTTATCATTTACCTACTCGAGGACGAGCAGGAATTAAGCTTGGGGATGCTTGATACGTCTCCAACGTATCTATAATTTTTGATTGTTCCATGCTATTATATTATCGGTTTTGGATGTTTTATATGCATTAATATGCTATTTTATACTATTTTTTGGGACTAACCTATTAACCTAGAGCCCAGTGCCAGTTTCTGTTTTTCCTTGTTTTTGAGTTTTACAGAAAAGGAATATCAAACGGAGTCCAAACGGAATAAAAATTTACGGTGATTTTTTATGGGCCAGAAGAGACCCACGGGGCATCGGAGTTGGGCCAGAAGATCCACGAGGCAGCCACAAGCCTAGGGGGCGCCTCCCCCTAGGGCGCGCCACCCTGGCTTGTCGTCGCCTCGTGGTCCCCCTTAACGTGAGACCGACGCCAAAAATTCTTATAAATACCCAAACCTCCGAAAAGAAACCTAGATCGGGAGTTCCGCCTCCGCAAGCCTCTGTAGCCACGAAAAACCAATCGGGAGCCCCTTCCGGCACCCTGCCGGAGGGGGAAACCATCACCGGAGGCCATCTTCATCATCCCGGCGGTCTCCATGACGAGGAGGGAGTAGTTCTCCCTCGGGGCTGAGGGTATGTACCAGTAGCTATGTGTTTGATCTATCTCTCTCGTGTTCTTGAGATGACACAATCTTGATGTACTGCGAGCTTTATTAATATAGATGAATCATATGGAGTTTTCCCCTCTCTATCTTCTTGTGATGAATTGAGTTTTCCCTTTGAAGTTTTCTTATCGGATTGAGTCTTTAAGGATTTGAGAACACTTGATGTATGTCTTGCGATGGGATATCCGTGGTGACAATGGGATGTTCTATTGATCCACTTGATGTATGTTTTGGTGATCAACTTGCGGGTTCCGTAACCTTGGGAATCTATGCATAGGGGTTGGCACATGTTTTCGTCTTGACTCCCCGGTAGAAACTTTGGGGCACTTTTTGAAGTTCTTTGTGTTGGATTGAACATGATGAATCTGAAATTGTGTGATGCATATCATATAATCAAGCCCATGGGTACTCGTGGTGACATTGGAGTATCTAGGTGACATTAGGGTTTTGGTTGATGTGTATCTTAAGGTGTTATTTTTGTACGAACTCTAGGGCTGTTCGTGACACTTATAGGGATAGCTCACAAGATTGATCAGAAAAGATAAATTTGAGGTGGTTTCATACCCTACAATAATTTCTTCGTTTGTTCTCCGCTATTTGTGACTTTGGAGTGAACTCTTTGTCACACGTGAGGGATTTACATATGATTCAACTATGTCAGTATTGTTGAGAGAACTTGCACTAGTGAAAGTATGAACCCTAGGCCTTGTTTCTAAGCATTGCAATACCGTTTGTCCTCACTTTTATCATTAGTTACCTATCTGTTTTTATATTTTCAGATTACAAAAACCTATATCTACCATCCATATTACACTTGTATCACCATCTCTTCGCCGAACTAGTGCACCTATACAATTTACCATTGTATTGGGTGTGTTGGGGACACAAGAGACTCTTTGTTATTTGGTTGCAGGGTTGTTTGAGAGAGACCATCTTCATCGTACGCCTCCCATGGATTGATTAACCTTAGGTCATCCACTTGAGGGAAATTTGCTACTGTCCTACAAAACTCTGCGCTTGGAGGCCCAACACGTGTCTACAAGAAGAAGGTTGCGTAGTAGACATCAATATTGCACTAGTGGAAGTATGAACACTAGGCCTTATTTCCAAGCAGTAATATATCGTTTTCCTTGTTGTTTACTACTTGCTACCTTGATGTTTTATTTATTCAGATTATAGAAACCTATTTCTACTATCCATACTACACTTGTATCACCATATCTTCGCTGAATTAGTGCACATATACAATTTCCATTATATTGGGTGTGTTGGGGGAAATTTGATCGAGACCATCTTCATCCTACACCTCCCACAGATTGATAAACCTTAGGTCATCCACTTGAGGGAAAATTGCTACTGTCCTACAAAACTCTATGCTTGTAGCCCAACACGAGTCTATAAGAATAAAGTTGTGTAGTAGACATCAAGCTCTTTTCTGGCGCCGTTGGCGGGGAGGTCAGTGCTTGAAGGTATATCTTTAAATATTGCAATTGAATCTTTTAGTTTCTTGTTTATCACTAGTTTTGGTTATAAAAGAAAAATTTGAAAAAATGTACTTTAGGTTGCCTCATATGCTTCGTCTTTATAATGTCTTTCATGAAAATGATGGATCGGAAAATTGTGCTCAATTGTTAGAGGAAGAATTTATCAAAATGTTGAATTCCTTGAATGATGAGCATTATAGCAATGTTATTAGTATGAATTCCTTGAATATCCATGATGCTAATGATATGCAAAGCCACAAGCTTGGGGATGCTATGTTTGATGAAGATGATATTTTTTGTCCCCCAAGTTTTGATGGGAAAATTTATTATGATGATTGCATGCCTCCTATTTATGATGATTATGGCGAGGACCTGTATACTATAACGAATAATGATAACCATGCAAATTGTCATCATGATGATTATGGTTATGACAATCAAGTGTCCCATGATAATTAATCATCCTCATCACTATTGAAGTCAATGTATTCGGAGTGTGATACCTTGGGGCCTTTAGCCATGAAGAAACTTCCACTTCCTTCATTTTGTGAATGAAATATGTCGTAGGACTTGGAGGTTACGAGTGCTAATCCGGCAACACATTCATCTTGACTATAATCGGAGTTGGAGTGGTAGCTTCTCTCGGATTGGTTGTCAGAATCGGAGCCGGAAACCCATTCACCAACATGAGCTTGATGTCTTCTTCTTGTGTAGCTCTTGATGTACTTGTCCTTCTTCTCCGAGTCCTTGCTTCTCCGAGAGGGTCTTCGTTCATAGCGATCTTCTCTACTCCTTCTCTCTCTATGAGGTGATTCATCTCTTGAGCTTCTTCTTCTAGGTGTCTCTTCTCTTCTTTTGTGGGGTGCCGTGCACTCATTGGAGTAGTGCCCGGGCCTTCCACAATTGTAAAAATTCTGGTCACGACTAAAGGAACGCTTCTCTTCATATCTTGAGTTGTAGCTTCTCTCTTTGCATCTACTCTTGTAGAACTTGTTGAATTTCTTGACCATGAGGCTTATCTCCTCATTGGTAACAAGGTTGTCACTTCAAGTAGCGGGAGTGTCACTTGTAGCTTTGTATGCACCGCTTCACTTTGGTGTGAAGTTCTTCTTTGTCTTTGAGTGACATTTCATGATCAACAATCCTTCCAATGACTTCCGTAGGCTTGAGATCTTTGTAGTTTGGCATCATTTGGATCAATGTGCACAAAGTGTCGTACATTCCATCCAAGGCTCAAAGATCTTCTTGATGATGAATTTATCGGTCATCTCTTCACTTCCTAAGCCGGCAATCTCATTTGTGATGAGAGCAAGCCTAGAGTACATTTCCACGACTCCTTCACCATCCTTCATCTTGAACTTGTCAAGTTGACTTTGTAGCACATCCAACTTAGATTCCCTGACGGATCCGGTACCTTCGTGCATATCAACCAAAGTATCCCAAATTTCCTTTGCATTCTCAAGATGGCTTATCTTGTTGAACTCTTCGGGGCACAAGCAGTTGAATAGAATGTCGCATGCTTGAGCGTTGTATTGCAACATCTTCAATTCTTCTGTGGTCGCTTCACGATCCTGTTCCTTTCCATCACCAAAGAATTGACCTTGCAATCCAACACGAACAACATCTCATACAACGGGGCTATGACCAAGAATATGCATTTTCATTTTATGCTTCCAACTAGCAAAGTTTGTACAATCAAAATAGGGACCTCTACGATGATAATTTCCCTCACTAGACGCCATACTCTCCTAGGTTGTGAAACCAATGCAATGGAGACCAAAGCTCGGATACCACTTGTAGGATCCGAAGTATGTCTAGAGGGGGGGGGGTGATTAGACTACTTGACCAAATTAAAATTCTAGCCTTTTCCCAATTTTAGATGTTGGCAAGTTTTAGCAATTGCAGCAAGTCAAGCACACCCTACACATGCAAGTCTAAGAGTATATCAGCAGAAAGTAAAGACATTTACATGAAAGTACAGGCAAGGATAGGACGATCAAACGCAATTGATGACACGAAGATTTTTCTCGTGGTTCTAATAGGTGGTGCTATCGTACATCCACGCTGATGGAGACTTCAACCCACGGAGGGTAGCGGTCGCGAGAGTCAACGGAGGGCTCCGCCCGTAAGGGTCCGCAAAGTAGCAACCTCGTCTATTCCATCACGGCTTCCGTCCACGAAGGACTATCCTCACTATGGGTAGATCTTCACGAAGTAGGCGATCTCCTTGGCCGTACAAACTTCTTGGTTCAAATCCACACACGAATAAGGGGGCTCCCAAGCGACACCTAACCAATCTAGGAGACACCACTCTCCAAAAGGTAATAGATGTGGTAACAATGATGAACTCCTTGCTCTTGTGCTTTAAAAGATAGTCTCCTCAACACACAATCACTCTCTCACAGATTTCGCTTGGTAGAAGAGGTTGATTGGGTGGAAAGCAACTTGGGGAGGCTGGAAATCAAGATTCATATGGTTGGAGTGGAAGATCTTGATCTCAACACATGAGTAGGTGGCTCTCTCTCAGAAAAATGGACAGAGCAAGTGTAGGTATGTTCTGAGTGCTTCCTCTTCGAGTGATAGGAGGTGGAGGGGTATATATAGGCATCTCCGAAAATCCAACCGTTACAACATTATTGCCCAACTCGGTGAAAACGATCAAAAAACTCGGTTGCACCGACTAGTGCAAAATGTGGCAACTTTCGGCTTCTCGGTGAGACCGATATATAAATCTCGGTGGTACCAATATGGGTGACCTAAGCAGTTTCGAAATCTCAGTGAGACCGATTTGCAAAACTTGGAAATTCCGATTCTTGCAAATGGCTAACCAGAAAGTTGGTCACTGGTTTCGGTTGCACCGAATGGAAAGTTGGTGTCACCGATTTTAGTGGTAGGGTTTAGACAGAGAGTTTGCGGGAGAACTTTATGTGTATTTTTGGTGGCTAATCTCTAAGCACTTGAGCAACCAGATCATCATAGAAACCTCATCCCCTTTTAATAGTATTGGCCTTCCTATGGACTCAAAAGTGATTTCTCACAAAATGTAAAATGTAGAGTCTTCAAGCTTGTTGCCAATAGATGTACCTTGTATCTAGGTGATCTCCTCACAATCCTTTTGCCAATCCATTCATTGAACTTTCCTGAAATATACTTGGTGGAAACATTAGTCCAATGAAATATATGTTGTTATTAATTACCAAAACCACCTAGGGAGAAGTTGTGCTTTCAGCGTCGCCATCTTCGCCTTGTCGAGCCACCGGCAACGGCGCCCCGCTTCATGGCAGCCTCGCCGTCCTTGATACGTCTCCAACGTATCAATAATTTATGAAGTATTCATGCCATATTCACCTAAGTTTACAATACTTTTATATGGTTTTGATGCACTTTATATGATTTATTTAGAACTAACCCAGACTGACACTGTTTTTAGCAGAACTACCGTGGTGTTATTTTTGTGTAGAAAATGAAAGTTCTCGGAATCGCCCGAAACTTTTTGACGTTTTTTTGGAACAAAAGAGGCACTAGAAGCTTCGTGGGAGGGCCAGAAGAGCCACGAGGTGGGCACCACCCACCAGGCCGCGCCAGACCCCCTACCTGTGGTCTGGTGGGTGCTCCTCACCTTGTGGCCCACCTTCACGTGAAACCAACGCCAAAAATTCCTATAAATATAGAAACCTTCAGAAATAACCCTAGACGAGAAGTTCCGACACCGCAAGGCTCCCGTATCGACGAAAAAACAATCTGGAGAGAAAACAATACCCTGCCGAAGAGGGGAAATCATCTCCGGTGGCCATCTTCATCATCCCGGAGGAGGCCATGATGAGGAGGGAGTAGTCCACCCTCGGGGCTGAGGGTATGTACCAGTAGCTATGTGTTAAATCTCTCTCTCTCTCTCTCTCTCTCTCTCTCTCTCGTGTTCTTGAGATGTCACGATCTTGATGTATCACGGGCTTTGTTAATATAGTCGGATCACATGATGTTATTCCCTCTCTATCTTGTTGTGATGAATTGAGTTTTCCCTTTGACATCTCGTTATGTTGGATTGAATATTGGATTTGAGAACAATTGATATATGTCTTGCATGTGGATACCCGTGGTGACAATGGGGTGTTCTATTGATTCACTTGATATATGTTTTGGTACTCAACTTGTGGATTCCCGTGGTGACATTGGGGTAATCTATGCATAGGGGTGGATACACGTTCTTGTCCTACTTTCTCTGATAGAAATCTTGGGGCACTCTTTGAGGTTCTTTGTGTGGATTGAGTATTATGAATCTGAAATTGTTTGATGCGTATCATATAATTAACTCATGGATACTTGTGGTGACATTGGAGTATCTAGGTGACATTAGAGTTGGTTGATGCGTATCATATGGTGTTATTCTAGTACGAACTCTTAGATAGATCGAACGGAAAGGATAACTTGATGTTATCTTAGTACGAACTCTTGAATAGATCGATCGGAAAGGATAACTTTAAGGTGGTTTCGTACCATACAAATAATTTCTTCTTATGTTCTCCGCTAGATAAGAACTTTGGAGTGATTCTTCGTTGCACGTTGAGGGATGGTTATGTGATCCAATTATATTAGCATTGTTGAGAGATTGCACTAGCGAAAGTCCGGACCCTAGGCCTTGTTTTCAAGCATTGCAATACCGTTTGTGCTCACTTTTGTCACTTGCTACCTTGCTGTTTTTATATTTTCAGATTACAAAAACCTATATCTAGCATCCATATTGCACTTGTATCACCATCTCTTCGCCGAACTAGTGCACCTATACAATTTGCCATTGTATTGGGTGTGTTGGGGACACAAGAGATTTCTTGTATTTGATTGCAGGGTTGTTTGAGAGAGACCATCTTCATCCTACACCTCCCACGGATTGATAAACCTTAGGTCATCCACTTGAGGGAAAATTGCTACTGTCCTACAAAACTCTGCGCTTGGAGGCCCAACAAAGTCTACAAGAATAAAGTTGCGTAGTAGACATCAAGCTCTTTTCTGGCGCCGTTGCCGGGGAGGTGAGGCTTGAAGGTATATATTTAGATCTTGCAATTGAATCTTTTAGTTTCTTGTTTTTCACTAGTTTGGTTTTATAAAAGAAAACTACAAAAAAATGGAGTTTAGGTTGCATCATTTGTATCGTCTTTATAATATCTTTCGTGAAAGTAAGGATTCAGAAAATTGTGCTCAATTGGTAGAGGAAGAAATTATGAAAATATTTAATGAGAATTCCTTAAATGATGAGGATGACTACAATGTTTCTAGTATGAATTCTCTGAATATCCATGATGCTAATGATACGCAAAGCCACAAGCTTGGGGATGCTATGTTTGATGAAGATGATATTTTTTGTCCCCCAAGTTTTGATGAGCAAATTTATTATGATGATGGCATGCCTCCTATCTATGATGATTATGATGATGACATGTATGCTATAAAGAGTGATAGTAACCATGAAACTTGTCATCATGATTTTAGTTTTTAATTGGATTATGCCACTCAAATATCTCATGATAGTTATTTTGTTGAGTTTGCTCCCACTACTTTGAATGAGAAGAATTTTGCTTATGTGGAGAGCAATAAATTTTCTATGCTTGTAGATCATGAAAAGGATGCTTTATGTGATATTTATATTGTGAAATTCCTTCATGATGCTACTGAAAATTATTATGAGGGAGGAACATATGCTTGTACGAATTGCAATAATATCAAGTTTCCTCCCCGTGTGTTCAAAGTTTTGAAGTTGCACTTGTTTTGCCTTCCTATGCTAGATGATTCTTGCTCCCATAAATTGTTTGCTCACAAAACCCTATGCATAGGAAGTGGGTTAGACTTAAATGTTCTTTTGCATGTTTCAAATACTATTACTATGTGAGCATCATTGAAATCATCATGCCTAGCTAAAAGGCATTAAAGAAAAGCGCTTGTTGGGAGACAACCCAACGCTTTTAATTTCTGTTTTTGAGTGTTCACATGATTAATATACTGTATTAATCATGTTTTGTGTCTTTTATTTCAATAAAGTGCCAAGTAAAGCCTTTGGGATAACTCACAAGATGAGTAGAATTGATGCTGAACCAAAACAGAAACTTTTGACTCCAGTATAGGAATTTTCATTTTTTACTGGAGCGTGATAATGATCTGAAATTTTTACACAGTATTAATATACAAATTATTCAGGTTTCCCTAATTTTTCAGAATTTGTAGATACAGGGAAGTATGGGTATACTACAGATATTCACAGACTGTTCTGTTTTTAACAGATTCTGTTTTGCATCCATAGTTTACTTGTTTTAGCGTTCCCATAGCTTACATTCAGTGATATAAATTATGGGAATGATATAATACAGTAGGTATCATGTGGGAACAATTATGAATCTTGTCTTGACATTACCTAAGTGAATGATCTTTATTTATTATACTAACCCATCTCACAAAGTTCCGTTAAGCTTTGTGTGATTGAAGTTTTCAAGTTTTGGGTGAGACACTGATATGAGGAGAATAAGGAGTGACAAGAACCTAAGCTTGGGGATGCCCAAGGCACCCCAGGGTAATATACATGTAAGACTCAAGCGCCTAAGCTTGGGGATGCCCCGGAAGGCATCCCCTCTTTCGTCTTCAACACTATCGGTATATCTTACTTGGAGCAATATTTTTATTCGTCACATAATATGAGTTTTGCTTGGATCATCATTTTATTTTGTTATTCTATGTTAGATGTTATTTATAATCTTGTTTTTCAATAAAAGGTTCCAAGAATTGCCTTTAGGATGCTTGAATTGCATGTTTGATGTGTGCTGTGTAAAAACAGAAACTTTTGCTGTAGTGTTTGAATTTTCATATTTTACTGGAACGTGGAAAGTTTCTGATTTTTTTACACAGTGTTGTCATATAAATTATTTAGCATGTGCTAAATTTTCATAATTGTTTGATTTACATAAGTATACCGTTTTCATAAATTGCTACAGACTGTTCTGTTTGGACGGATTGCTGACATAGTTTTGTTATCTACTTATCCTATAGTTTCCATAGCCTATATTGGTAGATATAAATTGTGGAAACGATAGTAAACAGTAGATGATGTTTCAAAATTATTGTGCAACTTGTCTTGGCAGTACATGAAGTGTTGATTTATTCTTATGTGTACTAACCTATCTCACGAGTTCTTTTCGAGTTTTGTGTGGATGAAGTTTTTGAGAATAGGTGAAACCATGATATGAGAGGATTGAACGAGATATAAAAGCTCAAGCTTGGGGATGCCCAAGGCACCCCAAGTAAACATTTCAAGAAGTCTCAAGCATCTAAGCTTGGAGATGCTACGCATCCCACCTCTCTTCATCAACAATTATCGGTTAGCCTATGTTGAGCCTAAATTTTTATTTGTCCACGTGATATGTGCTATTTTTCTTTTGCTTGCTGTTTAATAAAATACTAAGATCTGAAAATATTTATTGAGAGAGAGCCCTTACATAGCTACTTGATTGTTTACCTACTCATTGATCTTCACTTATATCTTTTGAGAGTAGTTTGTCATTTACTCTGGTGCTTCACTTATATCTTATGAGTAAATCGTGAATGAATGAATATCATAAATCTGAAATTGTCATTGTGATTTATGCTTAAGTAGTAGCTGCACATTTGGTTTATAAAGTAAAATCTATTGAAGTTTGACAATCGCAATATTGGTCATACAAGCAATTCGTGAATGATTACTATAAGGAAGAGAACTTTCACATACAAATATATTATCTTGGACATCTTCTATGATTGTGAATACCCATTAATTATTTTCAAACTTGAGCAAATTAGTTGAAGTTGGACAAGGAAGACAACGTAATGAGTTATGGTTGGGTATATTTGCATAGAAGTTATATTGTTATGGATCCTCTAACATGTGGTGCTTGTTTAGAACCTTTTGCTAGCCAAAACTTCGTACTAAGTAGAGATACTACTTGTGCATCCAAACCCTTGAGCCAAGTTTCTTCCATGAGAGTCCACCATACCTACCTAGATATGGTATTTCACTGCCATTCCAAGTAAATTTGCATGTGCCACCTCTAAAATTTCAAATGAGCATCTGTTTTGTGTGCCTGGACCGCTCATGGAGCGACGAGGGGCGGTCGGTATCTTCCATGTTAAGCGGGTTATTTTCATGATGAGTGTTTATTCACTCGTCCTTGCATGAGAGGGGCGGTAGTAGGGATTCCCAGGCCCGAAAAAAATAAAAAAAATGCAAATAATTAAACAAAACTCCCCCGGGAATGTTGTTGGTATGGATGGTACCCGTGGATTCGGCTAGCCGTGGAGTGTGATTGTTGGTGGAGGGGGAGTAAACCTTTACTTTTACCGCTTGGGAACCGCCGCTAATGTGTTTAGCATGGAAGATATTGATAACTCTTGGTCGTAACGTTGACAGGATGGGTGCACCTCCCAAAATTATATTTATATCTATTTTAAACAATGAGCTCTGGCGCATATGCAAATCTCTGCTTCCCTCTGCGAAAGGCCAATCTATTTACTTTCATGTTATTTACTATTCATGTCGAGTCAACTTCTTATTCCAACCTCAATCTATTAGTTGGCAAGCATCATGTGGTGAGGAAAGATCCAAACACATATATCCAGTCAAATATATTTGATCATGATTCATTATTGTTGACAATTATCTTTATGATAAGTATGTTGGGAGGCGAAACTTTAAGCCCCTATCTTTCTCTGTGTTCGATGGATGTTGTTTGTTCTAAAAATATGCTTTGAGTACTAGCAATCATAGAATACTATATGATGATTGAGTATGTGGAGCTCTTACTTAGACTTTGTTGAGAATAAGTTGAATTGCAATTTTTTGGTGACTAAGAACATAGATTGTTAAGTTTCAAGTGAATGAATTGTTTGAACCATGACATGTGAATTGATTGCTACTCTATCATGATGAGTTTTATGAGAAAGAGTTGCTGTTATGATGCTAGGAAAAGTGGTTGAAATTATCATTGATCAAACTTATATACTATGCTAGCATTCACACTTCATAAATTATTTCTTTTATCATTTACCTACTCGAGGACGAGTAGGAATTAAGCTTGGGGATGCTGATACGTCTCCAATGTATCGATAATTTATGAAGTATTCATGCCATATTCACCTAAGTTTACAATACTTTTATATGGTTTTGATGCACTTTATATGATTTATTTAGAACTAACCCGGACTAACGTTGTTTTCAGCAGAACTACCGTGGTGTTGTTTTTGTGCAGAAAATGAAAGTTCTCGGAATCGCCCGAAACTTTTTGAAGATTTTTTTGGAACAAAAGAGGTACTAGACGCTTCGTGGGAGGGCCAGAAGAGCCACGAGGTGGGCACCACCCACCAGGCCGCGCCAGACCCCCTACCCGTGGTCTGGTGGGTGCTCCTCACCTCGTGGCCCACCTTCGCGTGAAACCAACGCCAAAAATTCCTATAAATATAGAAACCATCAGAAATAACGCTAGACGAGAAGTTCCGCCGTCGCAAGGCTCCCGTATCGACGAAAAAACAATCTGGAGAGAAAACAATACCCTGCCGGAGAGGGGAAATCATCTCCGGTGGCCATCTTCATCATCCCGGAGGAGGCCATGATGAGGAGGGAGTAGTCCACCCCTCGGGGCTGAGGGTATGTACTAGTAGCTATTTGTTCAATCTCTCTCTCTCGTGTTCTTGAGATGTCACGATCTTGATGTATCACGGGCTTTGTTAATATAGTCGGATCACATGATGTTATTCCCTCTCTATCTTGTTGTGATGAATTGAGTTTTCCCTTTGAGATCTCGTTATGTTGGATTGAATATTGGATTTGAGAACACTTGATATATGTCTTGCATGTGGATACCCGTGGTGACAATGGGGTGTTCTATTGATTCACTTGATATATGTTTTGGTACTCAACTTGCGGATTCCCGTGGTGACATTGGGGTAATCTATGCATAGGGGTGGATACACGTTCTTGTCCTACTTTTCTCTGATAGAAATCTTGGGGCACTCTTTGAGGTTCTTTGTGTGGATTGAGTATTATGAATCTGAAATTGTTTGATGCGTATCGTATAATTAACTCATGGATACTTGTGGTGATATTGGAGTATCTAGGTGACATTAAAGTTGGTTGATGCGTATCATATGGTGTTATTCTAGTACGAACTCTTAGATAGATCGAACGGAAAGGATAACTTGATGTTATCTTAGTACGATATCTTGAATAGATCGATCGGAAAGGATAACTTTAAGGTGGTTTCGTACCCTACAAACAATTTCTTCTTATGTTCTCCGCTAGATAAGAACTTTGGAGTGATTCTTCGTTGCACGTTGAGGGATGGTTATGTGATCCAATTATATTAGCATTGTTGAGAGATTGCACTAGCGAAAGTCCGGACCCTAGGCCTTGTTTTCAAGCATTGCAATACCGTTTGTGCTCACTTTTGTCACTTGCTACCTTGCTGTTTTTATATTTTCAGATTACAAAAACCTATATCTAGCATCCATATTACACTTGTATCACCATCTCTTCGCCGAACTAGTGCACCTATACAATTTGTCATTGTATTGGGTGTGTTGGGGACACAAGAGATTTCTTGTATTTGATTGCAAGGTTGTTTGAGAGAGACCATCTTCATCCTACACCTCCCACGGATTGATAAACCTTAGGTCATCCACTTGAGGGAAAATTGCTACTGTCCTACAAAACTCTGTGCTTGGAGGCTCAACAAAGTCTACAAGAATAAAGTTGTGTAGTAGACATCAGTCCTCGCCTTGTTGCGTCGCCGGCAACGTCACCCCGCTTCATTGCAGAGTCGGCGGCAGCAGGGCAAGCTTAATGGCAACGTCACCATCCTTGCCTTGTCGCGCCGTCAGCAACGGTGCCCTCGCTTCATTGCAGCGTCGCCCGCGACAACATACGCATAATGGTAGCGTTGCCAACGGCAGCAACAAGGAGAACGAGACGCTCCCATGCCACCGGATACGATGCATCGTTGAGCTCGGCCAAACACCAGGCGCTCCATCGCAGCACCGCCAACGCTACACCGCCGCGCTCACAAACACCGGCGGCAGCGAGGCCAGCACAGCGAGGTGCAGATCGACGGCACAGGGAGCTACATGTCGGTGCGGCCGTGCTACAGATTGTCGACCGCCGAGTCTTGCAACGCTGCCTAGTCGTGCAAGCCGTCCTACCGGCTGCTCCGATGAGGGCCAAATAGCAAAATGGAAGCTGGTGGTTGCGTGATCTCGCTGGTAGAAGAAAGGAACGAGCGGTTCACCTTGATGCTAGAGAAAAGGCAGCGATGTGGTGGGCCACGAGGACGCGCAGGCGAGATGTCTTATTTTCCATAGAAATCATTAGGTATGTTTTAAATGTTTTCCTTTCTTACGGTTACTACAAATCATCCGACTGATTTCGTGAAGAAATCAGTCGAGCCACAAGCCGTCTGATCCGTCCCTCGTAGCCGCTTGATGGGTCAACGCTAATATGCACCGATCTCCTCTGATCACGTCAATCTGCTCCTCTGCTTCGTTCTCCTATGGCCACCAGGCCACCAAGGGCAACAACCCAACATAGCTTTTCGTTGTCGTCCAACTATTGTCGTTCCACCACACAACATCGCCGGAAGACATTGCAGCGATGTCGCCTGCCACAACATCGGTGCCCAGCTTCATTGCAGCGTCGACGTCCTCAACTTGTCGTGTCGCCGGTGGCAGCACCTGCTTCATGGCAACATCGCCGACAACAAAGGGCCGCTTCATGGCAGTGTCGTCATCCTCGACTTGTCGCGCCTTGGCAGCAGCATCCGCTTCATTACAGCATCACCGGAAGCAGCACATGCTTCATGGCAGCATCGCCATCAGTGGCGGAGCTTAGTGTAGACCAACAGGGGCCATGGCCCCCCCTTAATTTGTGCATTCATCGAAGAAAATGCTAGACTTTAGGAGTAACTAGTGTTTCAACTAGAGATTAGCCCCTCCTTTCCTACTAATTTGTGCCCCTTCAAGTCTTGGCCCCCTCTTACGTTTTGCTCAAGCTCCGCCACTGATCGCCATCTTCGCCTTGTCGCGCCGCCGGCAACGGCTACCCGCTTCATTGCAGCGTCGCCGTCCTTGCCTTGTTGCGTCGCCGGCAACGGCGCCCCGTTTCATTGCAGAGTCGGCGATAGCAGGGCAAGTTTAATGACAACGTTGCCATCCTTGCCTTGTCGCGCTGCCAGGAACGGTGCCCCCGCTTCATTCCAGCGTCGCCCGTGGCAACATACCTTAATGGCAACGTTGCCGACGGCAGCAGCAAGGAGAACGAGACGCTCCCGCGCCACCGGATACGCTGCATTGGTGAGCTCTGCCAAACACCGGGCGCTCCATCGCAGCATCGCCGACGCTGCACCGCCGCGCTCACAAACACCGGCGGCAGCGAGGCCGGCGCGGGAGGTGCAGATCGACAGCACAGGGAGCTGCAGGTCGGTGCGGCCGTGCTACAGATTGTCGACCACCGAGTGTTGCCTCGCCTCCTGGTCGTGCAAGCCGTCCTACCGGCTGCTCCGATAAGGGCCAAATAGCAAAATGGAAGATGGTGGTTGTGTGGTCTCACTGGTAGAAGAAAGGAACGAGCTGTTCACCTTGATGCTAGGGATAAGGCAGCGATGTGGTGGGCCACGAGGGCGCACGGGCGAGACGGCTTATTCTGCGTAGAAATTATGCGGTAGGTTTTAAACGTTTTCCTTTCTCTATTTATAAGCTATAGAGAGGGAGTAGGGCGTTTTGGAGCTCAGGCTCCATGGAGCCCTTTATTTTTGAAAAAAATCAAAATTCAAACTTTCCGGTTTCAAAAAAATCTGAAAAAAATATGCAAGTACACAAGGATGAATTGTATATGTGTGCAAAAATTCAGGATGAAATACCTTGAGATGCGATCTGTGCAAAAAGAACAAATTCATGTACTTTTGGGATGAATAGTATCATGTGTTAAAAAGCCACAAATTTGTCTTTTTTACAGACCTCGTTTCAATGTATTTCATCCTAAAAATTTACACACGTGTGTATTATGCCTCCATGTATATCTGTATTTTTTTCAAATTTTTTTAAAAAGTAAAAAATATGAATTTTGATGAATTTTGGGTTTTTCAAAAACCGGCCTCCATGGAGGCCGAGCTTCAAAAGGCATTTTCGATAGAGAGGTGGCTAGGGCGGTACGAGAGCAGTCGTTTGCTCGTTCCCATTTTCTTGGAAGGATACAGATGCAATCATGCCAAACTTAACCGTGTTGATTCATGTCTATCCTGTTAGCTTGTTGCACCCGTACGGCACGTCATCGATCGGGTATATATGTATGCATACACCAACGTGCGGATATATTCTGGTTTGTAGGCGTCCCTGCCGGCCGGTATGCGAGTATCAGGTACATAGACATACGTCTTCCGAGTTCCCTGCCCTAGCCGCCGCCACGAGCCAGGCAACTAGGGAGGCGATCTTCTTCCATCGATCTCCACCAGCGAGGGCGCTGGCCCCCTCTCCCTCCGGCCGCTGCTCCGGCGGCAGGAGGGAGGGGGGACCCGTTCCTCCGCTTTGTAGTTAGGATTTGGATTTGTAGGTCGTGGTGCGCCGTTGGGGTGGTGGGAGCGGCGCCCGGACGAATAAATCTTCCTCAACTCCACTCCCACACCGGCGGTGTCCTTCATGACGGCGTCTCGGAGTTGTCGGCATCGTGTGTTTGCTGATCCTTTGGATCGACGGCATTAGGGTTCATGGATGGTGTCGGCGAGGCGGCGGCGGCGACTCCATCAGGTGTGTCTCTCCTTCTGCTCTGTCCCCTTTGCTGCGGCGTTGTCTCCGACGTCATGGTGGAGCAAGGAGGTTTTGTCGTCTAGGACGCGCAGACGCTTGT
Source organism: Elymus sibiricus (assembly GCA_039707655.1). Lineage (NCBI taxonomy): Eukaryota > Viridiplantae > Streptophyta > Magnoliopsida > Poales > Poaceae > Elymus > Elymus sibiricus. Next base: position 311,844,848 of record CM077671.1, read on the forward strand.
CTACGCAAGTGACAGCTGAAAGATGATGCATCTTGTGCTGGGTTTGTGGTTGGAGGCTGACAGTTCTCGTTTCCTTCTCCGACGTCGTAGTCGTGGAGGGGTGTCAGTTTTGGAGTTCAATGGCGTGTCCGGGGACACGTTGTTCTGGTCTGATTCTTTCAACGGCAATGGTTTTGCTTCAGTCAAACTACTTTGGAGGTCCGTAAAGCTGCTGATCAGCGATGGAGCCGCGTCGAGCTCGGGTGAAGAGGTGTCTCGTTTTCCTTAGTGGAGAGGGACAGGCGCTGGTTTCTTGCATAGGATTATCCTATCTTTTCAGTCCTGTAAGGTCGATGTTTACATGGCTTGTAACTGAATCTTTATGTTATTAATGAGACATGTATTACTATGCAAAAAAAGGTACATAGACATGCGTACATGTATTTCATCTATGGGTCTGTCTATTTCACATCTAGATGTGAGATAATATCTCACATCTAACGTGACATCATCTTTTTTTGAACGAAACGTGACATCATCTTTTTTTGAACGAAACGTGACATCATCCAAGTTGATTTTTTTAGCACTTGTTTGTTCCTTTTTCTTTCTTTCTTTGTTTGTTTTGTCCAACCCAACGTAACTATTGTTTATTGAGAATCACCCAGTATGACTAAAAAGAGGGCCACCCAGAGCATGCTCGCATGGGCCAGACTTACCGCACCTTTGAGCTCGCTAATGTATGACTATGGGATCCCTACCTCCTATAGCCTAACGTATGCAGTAGTACTCCCTCAAAAAAAAAAGTACTGCATTCAAAAATAATATATGCAGTAGTACATTTTGTATTTTTTTCACTTTTGTATTTTTCACTCTTATATTTTTTTTCTGTTTATATTTTTTCCTTTTTCTCTTTGAGCTTTAGTTTTTTTTTTTGGTTTTCTTCCCGTTGTTTTTAGTTTTTGTAGTTTTCTGTATTATAAATATTATTCCAATATATGTTCAACATTTTTCAAATACACATAATTTAATATATTTTTCATATACGACGAATGTTTAACTTTAAATACACACTGAACTCTTTCAAAAAATAGGTTGAAGATTTGTCTGAATACACACTGAACAAAAAACTTAGTATGTTGAAATTTTATTTAATTACATTGAACTTTTTCGAATGTATGGTGAACCTTTTTTAAATGTACGGTAAACCTTTTACCAATCCATACTAAAAATTTAAATGTACACTAAACATTTCTAAAAATAAATAAATAATTATATATATATATTGAAATTTTATTTATTTATTTGTTTGCACCGGGCCTGGTGCATTCAACGTGTGTACTTGTCCTCGTCTTGGGCTGCCTAGGCGCTCGTCATGCTATCTGAATGATTTTGGGAGCTGATTTTGGCCAATGCTTCTGAACCGCAGTCCCCTGCTGCTGTTGCTCTCTTACTAATTCTGCTAGTCGTCGTGCTAGCACAAACAACAACTCGCGTCCCTTCATGTTTTTGCTGCTATAGTTGTACTACTATACTGCACTACACAACAACTCGCTTCGCTTCCTGTTTTGTTGCTAGTCATACTACAACGCTACACTACACGACAACTCGCGTCCTTCTCTTCTTACGAGGGAGATAATCTCGCTAGTATATTAGTTTTTTTCAATAAACATGTGGGAGATGAACATATTTTGATTTTTTTTAAAATTTATAAGCATGGACAATTTTGAAAAAATGAACAAATTTATGAATTTTGGAACATTTATTGAATCATGTGAATTTATGAAGAAAGGAAAATTGATGAGAAAAAATGAGATCAAGTTATGAAAATAGAAAAATTAAAAGGTGAGGAAAACCAATTAAGAAAAAAAGATAAAAAATAGAAAACATGAATAAAACAAAACAAAACAAATCGTCTCCTAGCTACTTGGGTCGGCTCATCTGCGCTTTGTTCGATGTCAAGGGTGGACTTGAAACTAGTACAAAAAATGAAGAAAAAAAAACGAAATGGATCCTAGCTACCCGAGCTGACCCACATCTACAATTGCTCGCTTCTCCACGTGTGGGAAACAACGGTATTTGCCATAGCGAGTGGCGTATAGGAGATTCGAGGGGCAGGCTTGCAAATGAGACGACAACAACATCTATGGGCCCACTTCCGAGTCGATGGTCTTGCAACGGAGTATGAAAACAGCACATGCCAAGTTGCGAGTCAAGGGGTGGGCTTGCAACAATGAAGACAACAACATATGTGGGCCCAGTTGCGAGTCGAGGGATGAACTTGCAAGCAGGACATCACTTACTACAGGCCAAGTTGCGAGTCGAGGGGGGGGGGGGACTTGCAACTCTGGCAAGGACAAGCACGTGCTTAGTTGCGAGTCGAGGGGGAACTTGCAACCAGTGCAAGAATAAAAAGGACATGCCCGATTGCGAGTCGATAGTGGACTTGCAACTGGGTTGAAAACAACTAGCAGACAAGTTGCGAGTCAGAGGGATTGGCTTGCAACTAGGAAGACAACAACACTTATGGGCCTAATTGCTAGTTGAGCGGGCCTAGCAGCTGGGACAAAAAAGAAGGTAGGGCTTGGTTGTGAGTGGAGGGTGGATTTAAAAGTCGGTTGGAAACAAGTGTGGGCCTGAATTGCGAGTTGAGTGGTGGGCTTGCAACTGGGACAAAAACTACACTCCTAGTTGCGAGTCGAGGAGGGACTTGCAACTAGGAGCGGAGAACAAAAAAGGGTCGATGCTAGTTGTATGTCAAGGGTAGACTTGCAAACTAAGGCGACAAAAAAACCTTCAAGCCCATTTGCGAGTAGAGCATGGAATTGCAACTAGGATGAAAAATGAAACACTTTCCAGTTGCTAGTTGAGTGTGGATTTGCATCTGGGACAACTACACAAAATTACGAGACCAGTTGCTATTTGAGAGCGGACTTGCAACTGAGACAACTACGAGTCGAGAGTGAACTTGCAACTGAGATGGAAAACAAATTACAATCATAGTTGCAAGTCAGGGGTATGCTTGCTACTAGGATGAAAAACAAACTATGGGTTTAGTTGTGAGTCGAGCGTGGACTTGCAACTAGGAGAACCACATAAAACTACGATACTAGTTGCGAGTCAAGGGTAGACTTGCAACTAAGATGAAAGCAGATGATCCAGTTACAAGTCGGAGGGTGGACTTGCAACTAGACAACAATAAAACTATGCGCCGAGTTATGAGTCAAGGTGGACTTGCAACTGGGACAAGTAAAAAACCACAAGCCTAGTTGCGAGTCAAGTTTAGACTTGCAACTCCGATGAAACAAACTACTAGCCTAATTGCGAGTCAAGGGCGGACTTGCAACTAGGACAACTGCAAAAGATTACGATGAAATTTGCGAGTCGAGGTTTAACTTGCAACTGGGACAACAACAAACTATAAGACCAGTTGCGAGTCGATTGTGGACTTGCAACTGGGGTAAAAAAACAAAGAGCTTGCCCTTTTGCGAGTCGAGGGTGGACTTGCAACTGGGACAACTACGAGCCCATTTGCAAATCGAGGATGGACATGCAACTAAGACAACTCTGAAACTACGAGGCTAGTTGCGACTCAAGGGTCGACTTGCAGTTGGAATGAACCAAACTATGGGCCTAGTTGCGAGTCGACACTAAACTTGCAACTGTGATGACAAACAAAAACACATGCTCCAATTGCGAGTTGACAGTGGGCTTCCAAGTAGGACAACTAGGAAACTATGAACCCAGTTGCAAGTGAAGGGTTAACTTGCAACTGGAATGATACAAATTACAGATCCAGTTGCGAGTCAAGGGTGGACGTGCAATGGGGATAAAAACATAGGCCAAGATGTGAGTCATGGGTGGGCTTGGAACTAGGATGAAACAAACTAATGGCCTAGTTGTGAGTCGAGGGTTGACTTGCAACCGAAACAATTACAAAACTATGATACGAGTTGCGAGTCAAGAGTGGACTTGCAACTAGAACAACAACCAAACTTTGGGTCCAGTTGTGAATCGATAATGGACTTGCAATTGCGAAAACTACGAAACGACAAGCCCAATTGCGAGTCAAGGATTATCTTGCAACTGGGATGAAACAAATTCGAGCCTAGTTACGAGTCAACAACAGACTTGCAACTGGGACGATTACATAAATATACGATACCCTTCACGAGTCTGGGGTGGACTTGCAGCTGGACAAACACAAACTACGAGCCTAGTTGTGAGTCGAGCGTGTACTTGCAACTGGGATAAGATACAAAAAACATGCCCATTTACAAGTCGATGCTGGACTTAAAATTGGGACAACTACGAATCCATTTACGAGTCAAGGGTGGACTCTACAAATTCTCCACCAGGTCACAAAAGACACACAACGAAAACAAACAAAAAAATGGACCGCGCCCCCCAAACGACGACATATATGAGTTCATGTGGAAAGAAACGCGAGAATAGGCCAACACAAAGAAAAGGGACAAGAGGATGCGCGATAAAAAAGAACGAGTTGACACGAGCACGCATAATCAAATTTATGCAAACATTAAACAAACTAATCAAATAGTAATAGGCTTAGATAAAACATCACTAAATATCATCTAGATAAGATTCAACAAATCCAAAAAAAAATCTAGTTACACTCTCTTCTAACTATACAGTCGAACCAAAATAAATAAAAAAGGGGAATAAAAAGACACGTGGTCCTTCACAAAAAAGTTACAACCCACAAAATAAACCCAATACACAAAAAATAAAATCAACTCACTAAAAAAAGTCATATCAGGGATTACTGCTACAGGAGGGACCAACAAAAAATTATTGGCTCTTATCTAGATGAGAATTAGCAAAACTAATCCGAAATGATACCCAAGATCGGGCCGCCAAAACGGCCCACAAAAGACACACGTGAAGACATTAGACGCACGACACGACACGAGGCGCGCGACAAAACAGCCCGCAGTCAAGAATTGCACGAATTTAAAACGAATAGATGACAAAATAAGAAAAGTTAATAAATTTAAAACAAAAACATAAATTATAAAAAGAAAAAACAGAAAGGAAAAAGGAAATAAAAAAAGAGAAAGTATAAAGTATAGTTAAGATAAAAAACATGAATTTAAAACACTCCGTAATTTAAAACACTTAATAAAAATAGAAAGGAAAAAACAATAAAGAAAAAAGAAATGCAGCAGCCAATATAAAAATGCAGCAGCGAATAAAGACAGTTTAACAATAGACCAAAAAAAAAGGCAAAGCCAACCCACGATGGCACACACATGGGCCAGCCCACACTTGGCTGGCAGGCTGCACGAAGACCCGATATAAATCGTGTATGGTTGAACGAACACAAACTGGAACAATGGACAAATCGCTAATCCTATACGCAAAGATAAAACAAATCCAATGATAAAAGACTTAAATGTGAGATGGTTATTTCACATCTAGATGTTAAATAGTAAATATGTTCATCTATATAGTGGCCGGCCATGACGCGTGCACACATTAGCTGCACCAGGGCAACCGCAAACTTATGCACTTGATAGTGCTAGTACGTAGTTGCATCAAGTAAGTCCTGATGCATGCATGCATGCTAGTAGTACATAGCTGCACCAAATCTTGATGCAGTTTGCAATGCTAAGCTAATCAATATAATTAACTAGCACGTACAATCATGGGCGTGTGGAACTGCTCCATGCACGTACACTCTTCACAAGCTTACATGAGATTTTTTTCGTTTGCTTAACTTGGACTAGTTAATTACCCAACTAAATGACCAGTCGGTCATTAACCCATCTTTTGAACTGGCACCATATATGCACATGCATACGCTGCACTCTGAACGTGAACATGTCCCATTGCATTTAGAATAAAGTGGTGCAAAAATTATCGTCAAACAAGGTACTAATCGTTAATCCTTATTGATCTCAAATTAATTATCCAAAAGGTCACATTACCATTGATACCGTGTTCTCTGTTCTTTATATACACTTGGCGTATCCTTGATCAATTCAGTGTATTCAGCCGGAGAGGGCCTCCCTTTTGTACGTTCTGCTTTAAGTTTTCTTTTCCCTCTTGTATATATACTTTGGACAGTCTCCAAAGGTTTCGAAAGCAGTGCCAATTTGCATGATTAGCTCGACTGAATTGCTATTGTATACTTTGGGCAGTCTCCAAGGGTTTTGAAAGAGGTGCTAATTTGCATGATTAACTCCGGATTTTTTTTGCCTGAATTTTTCAAATGGATTTTGAATTCAAAAACAGTTAATGTCAAATACATTGAGTTTAACCCTGTATGCACACGAAGTACTTGTTTTAGTGGTTAGGTCCCACAGTGTCTTAGCGGAGGTCGAGATTTCGACTTCAAGCTTACCTACCCCATAGCGAAAAGTTTATTTACTTAAGAGAAAAATTCATAGGTCACCGAAACCAGTATTTCAGACAGAAAAAAAACCATGATTCATATACTATTGTTATTTATTTACTTACTAACAAACCATTTATTTGTTGGAATTCTTTTTTGTAGGCATCATGACATGGGTTTTTGACACCGTCTCTGGTCCCTCTGCCCAGCCGTCGGGAGGACCGTCAACGGGTGACATTCTCTGGGCAGTGAGAGGGATAGTTTTAGCAATCGTCCTCGCCCTCATCTTCTTCTAAGTATGTTGGAGCGCGCGAAAGCAGGTTGAGCACCCACCGCCAGTGCAGGGTGATGCTAAAGGGAAGATCGTAGCGCCGAGGACCATGAACTACACATCGCCGAACCTGGAGAAGGGGCAGCCCAACAAGCGCGAGTGCGAGGTTTGTCTGGAGGATTTTGTCAAGGGCGAGACCCCGACTGTCCTCGAGTGCGAGCACTACTACCACCCTCACTGCATCCAGAAGTGCCAGCGGTTAGTAGCGGAGCTATGTTGGGGCCAGGGGGGGGGGGGGGGGGGGGGGGGCGCTGCCCCCCAGCCTTTTATCAATTCCTGAAGAATTTTTTTCAGGGATGCTTAGATTAGAACCTTTTTAGCATTTGGCCCCCAAACAATGATGAATTTTATTTTGCCCCCCTGTGGTTTTTGGCTAGCTCCGTCGCTGGCTGTGATTGAAGAACACATACCCAATTTGTGGAGGCGAGGAGGTAGCGTAGATTATACATACATACATACATACATACATACATACATATAATAGTAATAGTAATTATAATATATATATGTGTGTGTGTTTATAGTAATGAAATAATAAAATTCTGTTGCTCTCGGCCCATATAGGAGCCAATCGCGATTTCCCATCGGACAGCCCAACAAACACAAACCGGTGTGCACAGCCCTAAAAAAACATCCACCTCCACCACCCGAACTCCTTGCCCCTCCCCTCGACCACATGACCACCGTCTGCGCATCGACGCGCTGTCGGAACCTCCTCCTACTTCCATGTGCCGTCGTCGTCCCTCTCGCTTCCTCGGTTGCCGACCCGCCTCCCCGCTACTTCCACCGCGCCGCTCTGGTTCCCACCTAACTCCGCCAGTTGCCTAGGACTCTTGTGCGTGAAGCCATTTTGATGCGGAGCATCCCATGGTCACCCCCATGGACTCTACACCAACACATCAAGCTCCAAGTGGTCCTATGACAACAGCTCGGGCACGTACCATTGAATCCAAGGTCACATCTCTCCTTAATGAACTACCATTCGAACCACCTAAGACATGGCTACTACCTCAAGCGGAAACACAATGTGTGATCAGGTACCTGGAGGAAGAGGACGAAGCCGACAAGCACACGATGCTCAAGAAGGAGTTGTCGCCAAGCTACAACCATCGGACATCCGGCAACCTGGAGACCAGCCAGCCGACCACTCCAGCGGTCGGACGACCAGCAAGTACAGGACGTCCGACACCTCCCGGCGACCGGACGACCGCTCGACTCCGGAAATCCGACGCGCCCAGTCTAGTACCAAAATGTCAGAAATCCAAAGCTCTACGAACGGCCGTTCCACCGGACGTCCGGCGTCCTCACACCCAAGCCGAATCTTCGGAATCCAGGCTCTTCAGCCACCGGACGACCGGTAACTTCCGGACGTTTGGAACCAGTCTACGCACAGCCACTCGGGCCTTGGCCCAGTGTGACGCCCCCAAATTCGACCGTACGCTAATCATACACATAATGCGTATGACCAAGATTAGGGACTCACTGATTGATATCATAACACAATTACAAGCCAGGGGCCTCGAGGGCTCGAATACAAAGCTCGACAAGCACGAGTCAGCGGAAGCAAATAATATCTGAGTACAGACATAAGTTAAACAAGTTTTGCCTTAAGAAGGCTAGCACAAACATAACAACGGATCGAAAGAGGCGAGGCCTCCTGTCTGGGAACCTCCTATCCTACTGCTGGGCGTCGGCACTCTCCACGTAGTAGTAGGCTCCAGCGGTGGTGTAGTAGTCGTCTCCGGCGTACTCCATCTTCTGGGCTCCATCACCTGAACGCAGAAATCGTATCGAGGGGGAAAGAGAATGCAAAGCAGCGGTGAGTACTCATCCAAAGTACACGCAAGACTGACATCAGAACTATGCTAAGTATGCATCAGTATCAAGGGGAGGGGTTATATCTGGACTGACTGCAGAAAGCAAGAATAGGGAGAAGGCCTAGTCCTATCGAAGACTAGCATCTTCAACATCTTGCAGCATTAGAAGAGAGTAGACTGGTATCTCATATATAGTCATATTATTGTAGCAATTTTATTAAGTAACCACGCCCAGAGATTCTTCCTCGACTCCCTGCGAGGAAGCAATCTCGGAGCCAACATTCATTTCAATTTAAAGTCACAATTATAGTTGTATAAGGTCAAGGTACAACTCCAAGTCGTCCTGTTACCGTGGACACGGCTATTCGAATAGATAATTCATCCCTGCAGGGGTGCACCGCATTTCCAACACGCCTGATCACCTCCGGCCGGACACACTTTCCTGGGTCATGCCCGGCCTCGGGATATCAGCACGTCGTCGCCCCACCGAGGCTCAACGAAGAGGCCAGCCCGCCGGTCTAAATCCTAAGCACAAAGGGGTCATGGGCCCACTTGCCCTCTGCGCTCCTGCACGATGCGTGGGCGGCCGAGGTCAGCCCTAGTACATTCTAGTGCAAGAGCTGCACCGTCCAGGCCACTGGGGCGCGCGCCGCTCCATTGCTGACGTTCGAAGAGCTTCGGCTGATACATCGATGCTGAGTACCCATAACTTCTCCCACGCGATGGTTTGGTGCGTAAAAAGGCCAACGACCCAACTCAGATCAAATACCCAACCCATTAGCATTTTATTAATGCGGGGAAAGCGCGACCCATGAAGTGCGGTCCCGTCGCCCCGTCTCGAGGATGTGTGGCAAGGGCCTCTCCTACCCGTCCACGCCTCATCATCATCAAACCGTGGGTACCCCTCAGGGCCGACCCATCACCAACATGTTTCTGTAACCAGATCATAGTAACTGTGTGTATAAAACATCAAGACGGAACCTGAGGAATCACCCTCAAAGGGCCCCGCTCGATGAAACCGTCAAGGTGGACTTTAGAGGAATCACCCTCGAGGGTCCCACACTTGAGGGGTTGCACGACAGAGTCATCGTCGGGAGTGGTGACGAAGGAATCACCCTCGATAACCACGACCGACTAGCTGCACCACAGAGTTAGCATCATGAGTACTTCACGAGGTGTCACCCTCGGTACTCGATAGTAACTCTGCAGAGTCGTACAACTAAGGGGTGTGCGGTGATGTGAGGGGCCTGGCTTGTCGGTCCGTTGACCGAGTCTTCGAGTCGTCGAGTCGTCGATGAAAAAGCAGGGGCAACTGGGACTAAGGGGTCACTGGGGATTCATTGATCAACCTATACTAAGCAGTTGATATGATTGCAGGTATAGTAGCAGTTTATCAAAAGCAGGCTATGCATCAGAATAGGAGCTAACTAATACAGTAGCAAAATCTAATGCAAGAATAAGAGGGAAAGGAATGGGCGATATCGAAATGCTCAAGGGGGGTTGCTTGCCTTGCTGCTCTGCGGCAAATGCCTGAACGTCGGCGGTGTAGTCGTACCCGGCAGAACCGTCAGTCTCGGGGTCTACCGGTAAGAAGAGGGGGGAGAAACAATAAATATAAAGTAGACAAATGCATCACGATGCATGACATGGCAATATGCAGGGCTAGGCATGCACTAACGCAGTATTACACGTCGCAGATGGGGCGGAAGAATATCTGACGATATTTTCTGGATCTCGGGCTACTACCGGACAGATGATCCTAATGCTAAATGTCCATGTTCATCATGCTAGGAGCATGTGACAGATGAACGGACAACGTATTCGGATTCGTCTCGTCGTTCTGAGCAACTTTCATATATAAAGTTTTTCGATCTGAGCTACAGTTTAAAAGATATGATTTTCTAAAGTTTTAAACATTTTCTGAAATTTATTCTATTTATTTAAATCAACATTATCCAGAACAGTGAATAGGTGACATCAGCAGAACGTCATGATGATGTCAGCAGGTCAACTCCCACTGGGCCAGGTCAAACCTGACCAGTGGGTCCCACTGGTCAGTGAGACAGTAGTTAATTAGGATTTATTTAATCTAATTTCAGATTAATTAGTGGGTGGGGCCTACTGTCAGTGACTGATTAGTGTTTTAATTAACTAATTAATTAATTAACAGATATTCTATTTATTTATAATCATTTTGAACGGCGGGACCCACATGTTAGTGACATGGGGCCAGCCCGGTCAGCGTTGACCGGGTCAACTGGGCCCAGTGGGACCCAGTGGCAGTGACACAAGGCGGGGCCCAGAGGCGCCAGGTGGCAGCCACGTAGGACGCCGGCCACCGGAGCTCTCCGGCGAGGCCGAGCGCGGCAGCAACTCCGGCGAGCTCGGGTTCTCTCTGTGGGGAGCCAAATTGGACGCGGCCGGTGCGGTTCGAACGGGCGTCGAGCGCCGCATCCAACGGTGGCGGTCTCGCAGGCGAGGGTGGCCGGAATGGCGCGCGACGACGACGGCGGGCGGCGGCGTTCTCGGGCGGAGCTCGGGCGTGTGGCTGCTGTGGGCTAGCGAGAAATGGAGCGGCTGGGGAGCCTCTACGCGACGCGGCGAGCGCGATGGTGGCACACACGGGACCCAGTGGTTGCCGTGGCTACGCCGGCGACGAGCTCGCGCGGTGGCGGGATCAGGCATGACGGGGACGGCGGCTAAGGACGACCGAGAGGGAGAGAGTAGAGGGAAGAGGTAGTGGTGCTCACGGGGAGCCTGCAGGTGTGCCTAATGGGCTCGGGGGAGGCGCGAGGTGGCCGAATTCGACGCCGGTGTTCGTCGGAGCAGAGGAGGAAGAAGAGGTCGCCGCGCTCGCTGTGGGGGCTCCCGGCTCCCCTGGTTTGCACCGAACGGCGTAGCGGACGACGGCGATCCGATCGGGCACGGCGGCAAGGCGACGCGGTGGCGGTGGCCGCGGGATCGATCGGTGCCCGATGACGGCGGCGCTCGGTGAGCTCGCGGACGAGCGAGGGAGAGGGGGTGAGGCGGCTAGGGTTTCGGGGGAAGGGAGAGGCGCTTGGGGGTGGTCTTATCCGCGAGGGGAGCCGTTGGATGCATGCCAACGAGCGCATCCCTGCGCGAACGGCTCTGGCGCCATGGCCTCCCCCGCCTCTGTCGAGAGGTGGGAGAAAGGCCGCCCTTACTGGGCCGGGCCAGCCTGTAGCAGCTGGGCCTGAGTGCCCAGTGGGTCTCTTCTTCTTTTTTTTCTTTTTCTTTTTTGTTTTCTATTTTAATTCTTTTTGCATTAATCCTCTATAGTAAAAATATGTGACAAGGTCCAATTAATATCTTGCAATATTTTTCAATGGCCACACCAAGTTTGGGCATTTTTGGAATCTGTTCTAATTATCCATGGAATTAAAAGGGGATTTTAAATGCCTTTTGGCTCTATTTTGGATGGTGGGGTCCACACCAACATCAAGGTGATGTTGTTTTCCTTAACAACATTAGTTTTGAGATTTTTAACAAGTGTGCAACATTTTTCTTGTTCTGTTTGGGGATTTATTTTATCACAATAAAATCCTAGGGCATTTAGTAGTGGAATTTGAAATGAGATATGAAATCCATATTGATCATGCACTGTTTAGCAAAATTGGATCAGCTTAACATTGTGATCACTGTAGCCTGATCACCTAGGTTACTGTAGTTGAAATCCAGGGGTGTTACAACTCTCCCCTACTAAAATAAATTCTCGTCCCGAGAATTAAGAGGTAGAAGGGAGTATTTCAGGTTACGAAATTCTAACGAGTCTTCTCGTTCTTGGTTAATCTCCTAGAAGAAATTGATCCCTTTCATTGATGTCTTCAATCCTCCGTTTCAGGTCATCTTGAATAAGTCGTCATCCTCCCTCCGGGATCTTCATCGCCCTACGTATGCGATAAGAGGGGCAACCCTGGAAGAACGAATCTAAACAAGTTGGGCATCTGATGGTGAACTCAGGCAGGGAATTCATTTAGAGCAAAAGCTATGGTACAAAAGTTTCAAATGGGTTGGCAACCATTCGATGCCTGATCAGATGAAGAAAAAAAAAGGAGGGGAAGTTCAGAGCAATGAGAATAGATATCACGTCTGATATTAGAATAGATCATCCCTTGGACGGTGGCTCGGGAATTACAAACGAAGCAAAGTGCAAAGGATACTTTGGAATCAAAGATGTACACGAGAGTCAGGTTTCGATCCTGTGGAACTAAGGGTTATGGGCCGATCATGTGGTTAAGAGCAGGAAGAGCGGTGACATCTTACACGGTCATGGTAGCATGACAATTCAGAGGATAGCTTGTCAGTTATGCTGGCAACAACGTCAGTACCAAGGGCGGGGGACGAATAGAACCATTTTCCTGCTCGTTGAAACGAGGCGGACCAATAGGCAAGGTTCCCATCCACCGGCGGTTACCGGAATGTTATCAACAATAGTAACAAGGCCTTACTGACAGAATTGATCACCGAGGTGCTTACCTAAGCAGGGAATCACCACTGTTCAGATAAGCTAGATTACAAGAAAGGCTAAACAGACCAATGGAAAGGAAAATGTGTTCCCCTCTAAGTGTGAAAAGATCATCACTCACGGGTTGGCCCTGTATCATCTTGGTATCAAGATCTACGTTGATTCACACTTTGGAGTGTCATCCCCCAATTTCTAGCCAATTTTTGTTTTGATTTGACCTAATTTCAAAAATTCTCACAAAAAATAGTCATACCAAATTTCTTGAATTCGTTGGATTTGAGGAGACTTTGTTGATTTTGATCCGTGAATTTCATTGTGGACGAGTGGATCTAGCTTTCCCCCATCACCCCCATCAATTTCATCCACAAAATCGCCCCAATTTTGCCAAAAAATCATTTTCATCCCAATTTGGCGCGAGTTGATCTCCTTGCCGAGGTCAACCATCGCAATCCGTAGGCACCGGACGACCGAACGTTACCGGACGTCCGAACACTCGTGAACCATCGGACGTCCGACCTTGTCTGGACATCCGGTCAAACCTGACAAAACTGAATTTTTCCCTTTGCGAAATTATGTTCTCCACCATTTTACTTCCGCATTTTCCACCACCAATTCTTCCGCAACATTTTACACTTGATACTTTGAGTCATGAGCTTGCCACTTCCTACGGTGTTTTGGCTAATTATGAGTGGTTCTACACTGACATCGCCGCTCATCATCGCCCCAAATCGTCGCCGACCAACTCATCATTGACAACTCACCATAAGCAAGGATGGTAACTGATACGTCTCCAACGTATCTATAATTTTTTTTTGTTCCATGCTATTATATTATCTGTTTTGGATGTTTTATATGCATTAATATGCTATTTTATATTATTTTTGGGACTAACCTATTAATCTAGAGCCTAGTGCCAGTTTCTGTTTTTTCCTTGTTTTTGAGTATTGCAGATAAGGAATATTAAACGGAGTCCAAACGGAATAAAATCTTCGGAATGATTTTTCTTGGACCGGAAGAAACCTGCCAGACTTGGAGATGAAGGCAGAAGACCTGCCATGTGGCGACAAGCCACAGGGGCGCGCCCTAGGGGGGGGCGCCCCCTGGCTTGTGGCCCCACGGCAGCCCTCCTAACCCTATTCTTCGGCCTATAAATTCCCAAATATTCCCCCAATACCAAAAAGAGCCACGAAAATACTTTTCCGCCGCCGGAAGCCTTTGTTCCCGCGAGATCCAATCTTGGAGCCTTTTCCGGTAATCTGCTGGAGGGGGATTCGATCACGGAGGGCATCTACATCAACTCCATTGCCCCTCCGATGATGCGTGAGTAGTTTACCACAGACCTTCGGGTCCATAGCTAGTAGCTAGATGGCTTCTTCTCTCTCTTTGTTCTTCAATACCATGTTCTTCATGATCTTCATGGAGATCTATCCGATGTAATACTCTTTTGCGGTGTGTTTGTCGAGATCCGATGAATTGTGGGTTTATGTTCAGATTGTCTATGAATATTATTTGAATATTCTCTGAATTCTTATATGCATGATTTCATATCTTTGCAAGCCTCTTCGAGTTATTGGTTTGGTTTGGCCAACTAGATTGGTAATTCCTGCAATGGGAGAAGTGCTTAGTTTTGGGTTCAATCTTGCGGTGTCCTCACCCAGTGACAAAGTTGGGGTAGCGAGGCACGTATTTGTATTGTTGCCATCAAAGGTAAAAATATGGGGTTTTCATCATATTGCTTGAGTTTATCCCTCTACATCATGTCATCTTACTTAATGCGTTACTCTGTTCTTCATGAACTTAATACTCTAGATGCAGGCAGGAGTCGGTCGATGTGTGGAGTAATAGTAGTAGATGCAGAATCGTTTCGGTCTACTTGACACGGACGTGATGCCTATATGCATAATCATTGCCTTGGATATCGTCATAACTATGCGCTTTTCTATCAATTGCTCGACAGTAATTTGTTCACCCATCGTATTATTTTCCTTCAAGAGAGAAGCCTCTAGTGAAACCTATGGCCCCCGGGTCTATTTTCCATATTATATTTTCAGATCTATAAACCAAAAATACCAAAAATACTTCGCTGCAATCTTTTTTACATTTGTTTTACTTTTCGTTTTAGCAATCCTATCTACTATCTCTATCAGATCTCATCCTTGCAAGTAACCGTGAAGGGATTGACAACCCCTTTATAGCGTTGGGTGCAAGTGTTTGATTATTTGTGTAGGTACATCTATTGGGGACTTGCTTGTATCTCCTACTGGATTGATACCTTGGTTCTCAACAACTGAGGGAAATACTTATTTACTTTGCTGCATCACCCTTTCCTCTTCAAGGGAAAACCAACGCATGCTCAAGAAGTAGCAAGGAGGATTTCTGGCGCCGTTGCCGGGGAGATCTACATCAAGCCTACCAAGTACCCATCACAAACTCATCTCTTGCATTTACATTATTTGCCATTTGCCTCTCATTTTCCTCTCCCCCACTTCTAAAACAATTTTTAGAAAATACCAAAAAGATTTGCCTTTTTATTCGCCCTTCTTCCGTTCGTCTTTTCGTTTGCTTCTCGTTTGCTTGTGTGCTAGATCTATTCGTTGCCACTATGTCTGAATCGGGGAAGGTTATCATTGAAAATCTTGAGGGTATTGCTAGTACTAATCTTGAGGAAAAATTTGAATCTTGCTCTCTAGATCATGAAACTGAACCTCCTCCTAATTATAAAGCTAAAACTTTTCAAGTGGGAGATGGGAATATTATTGGGAAAAGTGTTATCCAAGAGTTCTTTGATTGCACGGGAGTGATGCCTATGAATAAGAGCTCTATTCTTCTTAGCAAAAATTGTTATGCGGACGCTATTGTCATGCTCATTGAAAAATTGAAGAAAAAATTTGTGCACGTTCATCCTGCTTTGCAAAAGGTGTTTTATGAACTTCCCAATATTAATCATCCTAAAGCTAAAAAGATTGCTACTATCATCCTTATGCATGAATTTGATTTTATCATACAAGAAGCTAGGGAGATTTTTGCTTTCTATAATAAAGACATTGAACACCCTCCAATTGAAGAAATTCTCCATGATAAAGAAACCTTGCGTAGTCTAGAATCTAGAGACTATCAATCTTATAGTGAAAATCTTAGGAGGAGAGTCCCCTACGCGGAAGTCACTCAAACCTTGTATCTTGAGACTTATGATGAATTTGATTGGTTAACAAGGGGAGTTTTCGTAGGGTATAAGGATGATTTGTTGGAAAAGATGGCTAGGGAACCCGTTAGAAATAGGATACGTGTTTTATACGATGATATCTATGGTGATGATCCAGATTACGGGTTTATGAATGTCAAAATTACTAGTCAAAGTTATTTTCATGAATTAAGTTCCCCTACTAGGAGGGAAATAAAGGAAAGGATAGATCTATTTAGGAAAGCTTTGGATGGTTTGAACAAGTATGAGTTGCATACCAAAGATGACAATACCTAGATCTATTGCGTTATGCCTAGCTAGGGGCGTTAAACAATAGCGCTTGTTGGGAGGCAACCCAATTTTATTTTTATGCTTTTGTTTTTGCTTCTGTTTTTGATTTTTCCACACTTTATTACCTCTGTAGTAATTGTGTTTTCTTTTTTAATTTAGTGTTTGAGCCAAGTAAGACCTTTGGGATGGTCTACGGTGTTTGTGATTTGATTTTGCTGAAAAACAGAAACTTTTTCTCTCAGTCCAGGAATTTTGTAAATTCACTGGAACGTGCTTTTGATCTGAAATTTTTACACAAGATTTATATACAAATTACCCTGATTTTCCTAATTTTTCAGAAGTTTTGGAGTTACAGAAGTATTCGAAGTCTATAGATTGCTACAGACTGTTCTGTTTTAGACAGATTCTGTTTCCTTTGTGTTGTTTGCTTATTTTGATGTATCTATGGGTTGTATCGGGGGGTATGAACCATGGAGAAGTTGGAATACAGTATATATTACACCAATATAAATAAAGAATGAGTTCACAACAGTACCTAAAGTGGTGATTTATTTTTCTTATACTAACGGATCTCATGAGTTTTCTGTGGAGTTTTGTGTTGTGAAGTTTTCAAGTTTTGGGTAAAGATTTGATGGACTATGGAATAAGGAGTGGCAAGAGCCTAAGCTTGGGGATGCCCAAGGCACCCCAAGCCATATTCAAGGATACCAAAAAGCCTAAGCTTGGGGATGCCCCGAAAGGCATCCCCTCTTTCGTCTTCAATCCATCGGTAAATTTACTTGAGGCTATATTTTTATTCACCACATGATATGTGTTTTGCTTGGAGCGTCTTGTATGATATGAGTCTTTGATTTTTAGTTTTCCACAATCATCCTTGCTGTACACATCTTTTGAGAGAGACACGCTTTAATCGTGAATTTATTAGAATACTCTATGTGCTTCACTCATATCTTTTGAGCTAGGCAATATTGCTCTAGTGCTTCACTTATATCTTTTTAGAGCACGGTGGTGTTTTATTTTATAGAAATTATTGAACTCCCGTACCTCACTTATATTATTTTGAGAGTCTTTAAACAGCATGGTAATTGGTTTAGGTTATGAATTTAGTCCTAATATAATGGGCATCCAAGAGGGATATAATAAAAAAATTCATATAAAGTGCATTGAATAGTATGAGAAGTTTGATTCCGTGCATATAGTTTTGAGATATAGAGATGGTAATATGAGAGTCATGCTAGTGAGTAGTTGTGAATTGGAAGAAATACTTGTGTTAAAGTTTGTGATTCCCGTAGCATGCACGTATGGTGAACCGTTATGTAACGAAGTCGGAGCATGATTTGTTTAATGATTGTCAACCTTTGTGTGAGGGTCGGGAGCGCGCGATGGTTAACTCCTACCAACCTCTCCCCTAGGAGCATGCGTCTAATACTTTGCTTCGATAACTAATAGACTTTTGCAATAAGTATGTGAGTTCTTTATGACTAATGTTGAGTCCATGGATTATACGCACTCTCACCCTTCCACCTTTGCTAGCCTCTCGAGTACCGCGCAACTTTCGCCGGTGCATCAAACCCACCTTCCTCAAAACAGCCACCATACCTACCTATTATGACATTTCCATATCCATTCCGAGATATATTGCCATGCAACTTTCACCGTTCCGTTTTTCATGACACGCACCATCATTTTCATATTGCCTTGCATTCGTAAGCATTCATATAGAGTCATATTTTGTTCTAGGTATCGATTTGTAAGTAAATAAAAGTGTGATGATTTTCATTATTAGAGAATTTGTCCCGTGAGAGAAAAGGATGATGGAAACTATGGATCCCTCACAAGTTGGGATGAGTATCCGGACTTTACAAATAATAAAAGAGGCCAATGAAGCCCAAAAAAAAGAGGCCAAAGATGCCCACCAAAATAAAAAAAATATTTTTTTTTAAAAAAAGAAGAGAAAAAGAACAAAAAATGAGAGAAAGAGAGAAGGGACAATGCTACTATCTTTTTCCACACTTGTGCTTCAAAGTAGCACCATGATCTTCATGATAGAGAGTCTCCTATTTTGTCACTTTCATATAACTAGTGGAATTTTTCATCATATGCACAACCACTTAGTTTCTTTTTGAGCTTTCATACACTTATAGCTCTAGTGCATCCGTTGCATGGCAATCCCTACTCACTCACATTGATATCTATTGATGGGCATCTCCATAGCCCGTTGATACGCCTAGTTGATGTGAGACTATCTTCTCCTTTTTCCTCACAACCTCCACCATATTCTATTCCACCTATAGTGCTATATCCATGGCTCACGCTCATGTATTGCGTGAGAGTTGAAAAGATTTGAGAACATAAAAGGTGTGAAACAATTGCTTGACTTGTCATCGGGGTTGTGCATGATTTAGATACTTTGTGTGGGGAAGATGGAGCATAGCCAGACCATATGATTTTGTAGGGATAACTTTCTAAGGCCATGTTATTTCGAAAGGACACAATTTCCTTGTTGGTATGCTTGAAGTATTACTGTTTTTATGTCAATATTAGACTTTTGTTTTGAATCTTATGGATCTGAATATTTATGCCACAATAAAGAATATACATGGATAAATATGTTAGGTAGCATTCCACATCAAAAATTCTGTTTTTATCATTTACCTACTCGAGGACGAGTAGGAATTAAGCTTGGGGATGCTGGATACGTCTCCAACGTATCTATAATTTTTTATTGTTCCATGCTATTATATTATCTGTTTTGGATGTTTTATATGCATTAATATGCTATTTTATATTATTTTTGGGACTAACCTATTAATCTAGAGACTAGTGTCAGTTTCTGTTTTTTCCTTGTTTTTGAGTATTGCAGATAAGGAATATTAAACGGAGTCCAAATGGAATAAAATCTTCGGAATGATTTTTCTTGGACCAGAAGAAACCTACCAGACTTGGAGATGAAGGCAGAAGACCTGCCGTGTGGCGACAAGCCACAGGGGCGCGCCCTAGGGGGGGGGGGGGCCCTGGCTTGTGGCCCCACGGCAGCCCTCCTAACCCTATTCTTCGGCCTATAAATTCCCAAATATTCCCCCAATACCAAAAAGAGCCACGAAAATAATTTTCCGCCGCCGGAAGCCTCTGTTCCCGTGAGATCCAATCTTGGAGCCTTTTCCGGTAATCTGCCGGAGGGGGATTCGATCACGGAGGGCATCTACATCAACTCCATTGCCCCTCCGATGATGCGTGAGTAGTTTACCACAGACCTTCGGGTCCATAGCTAGTAGCTAGATGGCTTCTTCTCTCTCTTTGTTCTTCAATACCATGATCTTCATGGAGATCTATCCGATGTAATACTCTTTTGCGGTGTGTTTGTCGAGATCCGATGAATTGTGGGTTTATGTTCAGCTTATCTATGAATATTATTTGAATCTTCTCTGAATTCTTATATGCATTATTTCATATCTTTGCAAGTCTCTTCGAGTTATTGGTTTGGTTTGGCCAACTAGATTGGTAATTCTTGCAATGGGAGAAGTGCTTAGTTTTGGGTTCAATCTTGCGGTGTCCTCACCCAGTGACAAAGTAGGGGTAGCGAGGCACATATTTGTATTGTTGCCATCAAGGGTAAAAAGATGGGGTTTTCATCATATTGCTTGAGTTTATCCCTCTACATCATGTCATCTTACTTAATGCGTTACTCTGTTCTTCATGAACTTAATACTCTAGATGCAGGCAGGAGTCGGTCGATGTGTGGAGTAATAGTAGTAGATGCAGAATCATTTCGGTCTACTTGACACGGACGTGATACCTATATGCATAATCATTGCCTTGGATATCGTCATAACTATGCGCTTTTCATCAATTGCTCGACAGTAATTTGTTCACCCACCGTATTATTTTCCTTCAAGAGAGAAGCCTCTAGTGAAACCTATGGCCCCCGGGTCTATTTTCCATATTATATTTTCAGATCTATAAACAAAAAATACCAAAAATACTTCGTTGCAATCTTTTTACCTTTGTTTTACTTTTCGTTTTAGCAATCCTATCTATCTATCTCTATCAGATCTCATCCTTGCAAGTAACCGTGAAGGGATTGACAACCCCTTTATAGCGTTGGGTGCAAGTGTTTGATTAGTTGTGTAGGTACATCTATTGGGGACTTGCTTGTATCTCCTACTGGATTGATACCTTGGTTCTCAACAACTGAGGGAAATACTTATCTACTTTGCTGCATCACCCTTTCCTCTTTAAGGGAAAACCAACGCATGATCAAGAAGTAGCAGTAACCGTGACGACACTCTTGATTATACCCTTGCCATTGCATTTGTACCTCGAGCCTATTTGCGTTACTTGCATATCGGGACTAGCCATTGAGACTTGCCAGGCTACGCTACTTGTGCACATTAGTGATACATACTCCACATAGCTTCAAATTGCATGCATCTATCATAGTATCAACTCTTGTGTTACAATAGTACCCGCATACATAATTGCTATCTTGGTGTGCACGTCCCGCATTGTGACCATACATAATATCACCGCCCAAAGAAAGAGAACCAAAGCTTTTAAGCAAAGAGAAAAAACAATAGCATCACCAATTGCATATCACATATGATCATCTTGGATCACTTGAGCGAGTGACATCATGCCTCATACACATAGCAAAGTCGGGAATAGAAAGTGGACACATTTTCCTCTTTTAGGTTGGTGCACAAGCGCGTATCTAGCGCATTTAAGCAATCATGCTAGCGTCTCTCTAGAGTTGTGCAACGCGAGCGTTTTTTGTGGATTCCACATTTTGTGCTCACTCATTGGTTACTAAACCCCACTTTTCTATATCTGGGTGTGTTTCCGCGTAAACTACTTGATATCGATCCATATTGTCTTACTTGCGAATTTGTGAATCTCTTTCAATATTTTTAAAACTTGTCTTTGGATTGCTTGAATTTTGTGCCACCATCCTAACCAAGCTATTCCATAAGCCTTATTTGTGTAGGTGTGAGAAGGAAGGTCTCTGGTACCAATTGTCCTATTTCCATATTTGCACATTGAGTGATTGATCCATTTTAAACTTACGAAACGATAATTGGTATTGTCTTCTCATTCTTCCACTTGTATCTGTCTGAGTGCTATGGATAGATCAAGCATACCCAACCCGACATTTGAGGAGCACAAGGACGTCGCAACCACCTACGTCACCAAGCTTCACTTCTTCGGCGCACAAAAGGCAATGCGCCCATCGCAAGATGTCCTGAATGACCGCATCGAGCAACTCGCCACCGACTTGCGTGAATCCGAGGTGCGCACGAGGGACTACCTCGACACCAAGCTCTCAATCCAAACGGACGAGTTTCAGGCCTTGATGGTCAACAACCTCGCTCCTTCAACATCTACATCGTCAAGGCGGCGTCACTCAAGTCGCCACTTCTCTGAGTACTCTTCCGACGCAAGTCCTCCCGAGCTCGGCATCAACATCATGACGACCATCGCGACCATCATGATTCGGACAATCCCTTCCATGGCAATGGATTGCAAGATCGACTTCACGAGCATGAACGATGTCACTGCCAAGAACAAGAAGCTTTGGAACAAAAATACCTATATTAACGCCATGAAGAAGATCGTCGCCGTGAAGAACAAGCGCTTGAAGCACAACGTGCACTCCGTGATGCGAATCGCGCCTTGGAAGAGTGCAACCGCCAAGTGTGTGAAGAACAAGAAGCACTTCGGCATGAATGCCAAGAGGAAGCCAATCGGCAAGAGGAGCGCCAAGAAAGAAGAAACCGAGTGGGTCTTCCTCGCCAATGCCCTCAAGTTCATCACGACGAGCCTGATGAAGAAGAAGCTCCAAGGCAAGAACATCGTCCATAAATCAACGACATTGATGCGCCACCTCCAATACAAGGATTTCCTCATCACTAACAAAAAGATGAGCAACGCGTCGGCAAGCTCAAGTTTACTATGCCTAAATTCTCCAGAAGCAATGACCCTGAAGACTATCTCTCATGGGCACTTAAGGTTGACAAGATTTTCCGTCTCCACAACTATGACAAAGAGAAGAAGATAGCCTTGACTTCACTTGAGTTCCACGACTATGTTCTTATTTGGTGGGACCAAGTCATTGAGCAAAGAAGAGAGAAAGGAGAACCTCCCATCACAACTTGGAATCAAATGAAGGACCTCATGAGAGCTCGTTTTGTCCCGACACACTACAATCGAGACCTACTCAATAAACTTCAACTTCTCAAGCAAGGCACCAAGTTCGTTGAAGAATACTATTAAGAGATGGAAATATCTATGATCTGAGCCAATGTCAAGGAGTATGAAGAGCAAACAATGGTGCGCTTCTTGAACGGCCTCAACTACCAAGTCAAGAAAATCATCGACTTTCAACCTTATGCTAACCTTCTCGAGCTAGTGCATAAAGCTTCCAAGGCGGAATGCTAAGTGCAAGATGACTACAAGTACTCAAAGTTCTATCCCAAGACCTACGGCTCAAGTACTCAAGCTTCTCCAACATCGACGCCTTCGACTGCAAGAACTCCAACAATTACCGGTGACAAGTCAACTTACAAGGACAAGACGACTTCGTCAAGCCTCCCTGTTGGAAATATGCCCTAGAGGCAATAATAAATTGGTTATTATTATATTTCCTTGTTCATGATAATCGTTTATTATCCATGCTATAATTGTATTGATTGGAAACTCAAATACATGTGTGGGTACATAGACAACACTGTGTCCCTAGTAAGCCTCTAGTTGACTAGCTCGTTGATCAAAGATGGTTAAGGTTTCCTAGCCATTGATATGAGATGTCATTTGATAACGGGATCACATCATTAGGAGAATGATGTGATGGACAAGACCCAAACTAAGAACGTAGCATTTGATCGTGTCAGTTTATTGCTATTGTTTTCTGCATGTCAAGTATCTGTTCCTTTGACCATGAGATCATGCAACTCACTGACACCGGAGGAATACCTTGTGTGTATCAAACGTCGCAACGTAACTGGGTGACTATAAAGGTGCTCTACAGGTATCTCCGAGGGTGTCTGTTGAGTTGGCATGGATCAAGACTGGGATTTGTTACTCCGTGTGACGGAGAGGTATCTCAGGGCCCACTCGGTAATACAACATCACATTGAGCCTTGCAAGCAAAGTGACTAAAGAGTTAGCCACATGATCTTGTATTACGGAACGAGTAAAGAGACTTGCCGGTAACGAGATTGAACTAGGTATAGAGATACCGACGATCGAATCTCGGGCAAGTAACATACCGAAGAACAAAGGGAACAGCATACGGGATTAACTGAATCCTTGACATAGAGGTTCGACCGATAAAAGATCTTCGTAGAATATGTAGGAGCCAATATGGGCATCCAGGTCCCACTATTGGTTATTGGCCGTAGAGGTGTCTCGGTCATGTCTACATAGTTCTCGAACCCGCAGGGTCTACACACTTAACGTTTGGTGACAATTAGTATAGTTGAGTTATTATGTTGGTGACCGAAGGTTGTTCGGAGTCCCGGATAAGATCCCGGACATGACGAGGATCTCCGGAATAGTCCGGAGGTAAAGATTGATATATGTGATAATAGTGTTTTGATCTCCGGAAGAGTTCCGGAGTTCACCGGAAGGGGTTCCGGATGTTTACCGAAGTGTTCGGGTGCAGCAACACTTTATATGGGCCAAGGGATAAAAGCCCACGAGGTATTGGAAAGTGCAAAAGTAGTTTTGCTGCCGCGTAAGCGGTACTACCGCTTGGTGAAGCGGTACTACCGCCCGCGCGGTACTACCGCTTGTGTGAAGCGGTACTACCGCCCAAGCGGTACTACCACTTGTGTGAAGCGGTACTACCGCTTGTGTGCGGCTGTGCACGGTTCGGCAGGGATCCGAGTTGGACTCTTTCCCTGCGGGCCAAACCGACCTTGTGCGGGCAAAACCGACCTGGAGGAGGCTTTTACTCCAAGTTTAGACCCCAAGGCTCAACATATAAATAGAGGGGCAGGGCTAGCACACGAGATACATCAAGATTTCCCCAAGCCGTGTGCGGCAACCCTAACCCTCTAGTTCCTCCGTCATAATCTCCGTAGCGCTTGGCGAAGCCCTGCAGAGATTGTTCCTCACCACCATCACCACGCCGTCGTGCTGCTGGAACTCAACCACTACTTCACCATCGCTCGCTGGATCGAGGAGGTGAAGGCGTCATCAAGCCGTACGTGTGTTGAACGCGGAGGTGCCGTCCGTTCGGCGCTAGTTCGTGATCGGATCGAGGGACGACTTGCGATTTGGATCGCGGAGACGTTCGACTACATCAACCGCGTTTCTTAAACGCTTCCGCTTAGCGATCTACAAGGGTATGTAGATTCACTCTCCCTCTCGTAGATGCTCATCACCATGGATAGATCTTGTGTGTGCGTAGGAAATTTTTCGTTTCCCATGCAACGTTCCCCAACAGTGGCATCATGAGCCAGGTCTATGCGTAGATGAGATCTCGAGTAGAACACAAACGAGTTGTGGGCGTGGGTGTATACATATTGCTTGCCGTTACTAGTTGATATTTGATTCGGCGGTACTGTGAGATGAATCGGCCCGGACCGACATTACGCGTACACTTACGCGAGACAGGTTCCTTCAACTGACATGTAACTTCGTTGCATAAAGATGGCTAGCGGGTGTCTGTCTCTCTCACTTTAGTTGAATCGATTTCAATGAAGAGGGTTCTTTTAGAATATCAAAAAGCAATCACTACACCACGTTGTGGTTTTGCGTAGGTAAGAACGGTTCTTGCAAACCCGTAGCAGCCACGTAAAATTTGCAACAACAATTAGAGGACGTCTAACTTGTTTTTGCAGGGTATGTTGTGATGTGATATGGCCAATTACATGATGAGATATATGTGATGTATGAGATGATCATGTTTTGTATAGAATATCACGACTTGCATGTCGATGAGTACGGCAACTGGCAGGAGCCATAGAGTTGTCTTTAATTATTGTATGACCTGCGTGTCAATCATTAAGCGCTATGTAATGCTTTACTTTATCGCTAAACGTTAGCAATAGTCGTGGAAGCAACAGTCGGCGCGACAACCTTATGGCGACACGTTGATGGAGATCAAGATGATGGAGATCATGGTGTCATGCCGGTGACAATGGAGATCATGCCGGTGCTTTGGAGATGGAGATCAAAAGCACAAGTTCATGGCCATATCATGTCACTTATGATTTGCATGTGATGTTAATCCTTTTATGCATCTTATTTTTCTTAGGACGACGGTAGCATTATAAGGTGATCCCTCACTTAAATTTCAAGATAAATTGTGTTCTCCCCAAGTGTGCACCGTTGCGAAAGTTCGTCGTTTCGAGACACGCCGTGATGATCGGGTGTGATAGACTCTACGTTCACATACAACGGGTGTAAGCCATGTTGCACGTGCGGAACACTCGGGTTAAACTTGACGAGCCTAGCATGTACAGACATGGCCTCGGAACACAAGAGACCGAAAGGTCGAACATGAGTCATATAGTAGATATGATCAACATGAAGATGTTCACCATTCAAACCACCTCAACTCACGTGATGATCGGACTTGAGTTGGTGGATTTGGATCATGTCACACTCGAATGACCGGAGGGATGTCAATTTGAGTGGGAGTTTTTAAGTAATATGATTAACTAAAACTCATTATCTAGAACAATAGTCTAAGTTGTCTTTGCTATATTTATGTTGTAGATCATGGCTCGCGCAGTAGCACCCCTGAATTTTAATGCGTTCCTAGAGAAAGCTAAGTTGAAAGATGATGGAACTTTGTGGACTGGGCCCGTAATCTAAGGATTATCCTTACGGCTTCCCAGAAAGCTTATGTCCTTGATGCACCGCTTGGTGATCCACCCGCTCCAGTTGAGTCTCTAGACGTTGTGAACGCCTGGTAGGCTCGTTCTGATGATTACTCAATAGTTCAATGTGCAATGTTGTATGGCTTAGAACCGGGACTTCAAAGACGTTTTGAACGTCATGGAGCATATGAGATGTTCCAGGAGTTGAAGTTTATCTTTCAGAAGAATGCCCGGATCGAGAGATATGAGATCTCCGATAAGTTCTATGCTTGCAAGATGGAGGAGAACGGGTCTATCAGTGATCACGTGCTCAGAATGTCTGGGTACTCCACCCGTCTGGCTGAGTTAGGGATGCCCCTTCCGCCAGAGGCTATCACTGACAGAGTTCTTCAATCATTGCCACCTAGCTACAAGAGCTTCGTGTTGAACTATAACATGCACGGGATGAACAAGTCAGTCGCCGAGCTGTTTGCGATGCTAAAAGCCGCTGAGTCTGAAATTCAGAAGGAGCATCAAGTGTTGATGGTCAATAAAACCACTAGTTTCAAGAAAAATGGCAAGGGTAAGAAGGGTAACTCCAAGCAGAGTGGCAAAGCAGTTGCTCCTCTCGTGAAGAAACCCAAGGCTGGACCCAAACCAGAAACTGTGTGTTTTCATTGCAAGGGAACTGGACACTGGAAGCGGAATTGCCCCAAGTATTTGGCTGACAAGAAGGCGGCCAACAACAAACAAGGTATATATGATATACATGTTATTGATGTGTACCTTACCAACTCTCGTTGTAGTGCCTGGGTATTTGATACCGGTGCGGTTGCTCATATTTGCAACTCAAAACAGGAACTGCGGAATAGACGGAGGCTGGCAAAGGACGAAGTGACGATGCGCGTGGGAAATGGTTCCAAGGTTGATGTGATCGCCGTCGGCACGCTCGCTCTTCGATTATCGTCGGGATTAGTGATGAACCTAAATAAGTGTTATTTGGTGCCTGCGTTAAGCATGAACATTATATCTGGATCTTGTTTATTGCGAGACGGTTACTCATTTAAATCAGAGAATAATGGTTGTTCTATTTATATGAGTAATATCTTTTATGGTCATGCACCCAATGTGAGGGGTTTATTCTTATTGAATCTCGATAGTAATAATACACATGTTCATAACATTGATGCCAAAAGATGTAGAATTGATAATGATAATACCACTTTATTGTGGCACTGCCGTTTAGGTCATATTGGCGTTAAACGCATGAGGAAGCTCCATGCTGATGGACTTTTGGAGTCACTTGATTTTGAATCACTTGACACATGTGAGCCATGCCTCATGGGCAAGATGACTAAAACGCCGTTCTCTGGAACAATGGAACGGGCAAGTGACTTATTGGAAATCATACATACTGATGTGTGTGGTCCGATGAGTATTGAAGCGCGCGGTGGTTATCGTTACTTTCTCACCTTCACTGATGACTTAAGTAGATATGGGTATATTTACTTAATGAAACATAAGTCTGAAACATTTGAAAAGTTCAAACAATTTCAGAGTGAAGATGAGAATCATCGTAACAAGAAGATTAAATTCCTACGATCTGATCGAGGAGGAGAATATCTGAGTTATGAGTTTGGCAGTCACTTAAGACAATGTGGAATTGTTTCACAACTGACACCGCCTGGAACACCACAGCGTAATGGTGTGTCCGAACGTCGTAATCGAACTTTATTGGATATGGTGCGATCTATGATGTCTCTTGCCGATTTGCCACTATCGTTTTGGGGTTATGCATTAGAGACAGCTGCATTCACTTTAAATAGGGCACCATCGAAATCCGTTGAGACGACGCCATATGAACTTTGGTTTGGCAAGAAGCCAAAACTGTCGTTTCTTAGAGTTTGGGGATGTGATGCTTCTGTCAAAAAGCTTCAGCCTGAAAAGCTGGAACCCAAAGCGGAGAAATGCGTCTTCATAGGATACCCAAAAGAGACAGTTGGGTATACCTTCTATCTCAGATCCGAAGGCAAAGTGTTTGTCGCTAAAAACGGAACATTTCTTGAGAAAGAGTTTCTCTCGAAAGAATTGAGTGGGAGGAAGATAGAGCTTGATGAGGTTGTTGAACCTTTACTTCAACCTAAGAGTAGCGCAACGCAGAAAGTTGTTTCTGTGGAGCCTACATTAGCTGAAGAGGAAGTTAATGATGATGATCATGAAGCTTTGGATCAAGTTGCTATCGAACCTCGTAGGTCGACAAGGACGCGTACTGCTCCTAAGTGGTACGGCAACCCTGTCTTAGAGGTCATGTTGTTAGACAACGATGAACCTACGAGCTATGGAGAAGCGATGATGGGCCCGGATTCCGAGAAGTGGTTAGAGGCCATGAAATCCGAGATGGGATCCATGTATGAAACCAAAGTATGGACTTTGGAAGTATTACCTGAAGGGCGTAAGGCCATTCAGAACAAATGGATCTTTAAGAGGAAGACGGACGCGGACGGTAATGTCACCGTTTATAAAGCTCGACTTGTGGCAAAGGGTTTTTCACAAGTTCAAGGAGTTGACTACGATGAGACCTTCTCACCCGTAGCGATGCTTAAGTCCGTCAGAATCATGTTAGCAATAGCTGCTTTTTTCGATTATGAAATTTGGCAGATGGATGTCAAAACAGCGTTCCTTAACGGTTTCCTTAAGGAAGAGTTGTATATGATGCAACCAGAAGGTTTTGTCGATCCAGAGAATGCTGACAAAGTTTGCAAACTCCAGCGATCCATTTATGGACTGGTGCAAGCATCTCGGAGTTGGAATCTTCGTTTTGATGAGGTGATCAAAGCGTTCGAGTTTATACAAGTTTACGGAGAAGCTTGTATTTACAAGAAAGTGAGTGGGAGCTCTATAGCGTTTCTAATATTATATGTGGATGACATATTACTGATTGGAAACAATATAGAAATGCTGGAAAGCGTAAAGGAATATTTGAACAAGAGTTTTTCAATGAAGTACCTAGGAGAAGCTGCTTTCATATTAGGCATCAGGATCTATAGAGATAGATCGAGACGCTTAATAGGACTTTCACAAAGCACATACCTTGACAAAGTTTTGAAGAAGTTCAAAATGGATCAGTCCAAGAAGGGGTTCTTGCCTGTATTGCAAGGTGTGAAGTTGAGTAAGACTCAATGCCCAGTGACTGCAGAAGATAGAGAAAAGATGAGTGTCATCCCCTATGCTTCGGCCATAGGCTCTATCATGTATGCAATGCTGTGCACAAGACCCGATGTCAGCCTTGCCATAAGTATGGTCGGAAGGTTTCAAGGTGATCCAGGAATGGAACACTGGACGGCGGTCAAGAATATCCTGAAGTACCTGAAAGGGACTAAGGACATGTTTCTCGTTTATGGAGGTGATCAAGAGCTCGTCGTAAAGGGTTACGTCGATGCAAGCTTTGACACTGATCCGGATGACTCTAAGTCGCAAACCGGATACGTATTTATTCTTAATGGGGGTGCGGTTAGCTGGTGCAGTTCCAAGCAAAGCATGGTAGCAGATTCTACATGCGAAGCGGAGTACATCGCTGCCTCAGAGGCGGCGAAGGAAGGTGTCTGGATGAAGGAGTTCATGACAGATCTTGGAGTAGTGCCTAGTGCGCTTAACCCAATGACTCTGTTTTGTGATAATACTGGTGCCATTGCTCTAGCCAAGGAACCAAGATTTCACAAGAGGACCAGACACATAAAGCGACGTTTCAATTCTATCCGCGATTACATCAAGGAGGACGACATAAATATTTGCAAAGTACACACGGATCTGAATGTTGCAGATCCGATGACTAAACCTCTTCCAAGGGCTAAACATGAACAACACCAGAACTGCATGGGTGTTCGATTCATTACAATGTAAATCACATAGTGATGTGAACTAGATTATTGACTCTAGTGCAAGTGGGAGACTGTTGGAAATATGCCCTAGAGGCAATAATAAATTGGTTATTATTATATTTCCTTGTTCATGATAATCGTTTATTATCCATGCTATAATTGTATTGATTGGAAACTCAAATACATGTGTGGGTACATAGACAACACTGTGTCCCTAGTAAGCCTCTAGTTGACTAGCTCGTTGATCAAAGATGGTTAAGGTTCCTAGCCATTGACATGAGATGTCATTTGATAACGGGATCACATCATTAGGAGAATGATGTGATGGACAAGACCCAAACTAAGAACGTAGCATTTGATCGTGTCAGTTTATTGCTATTGTTTTCTGCATGTCAAGTATCTGTTCCTTTGACCATGAGATCATGCAACTCACTGACACCGGAGGAATACCTTGTGTGTATCAAACGTCGCAACGTAACTGGGTGACTATAAAGGTGCTCTACAGGTATCTCCGAGGGTGTCTGTTGAGTTGGCATGGATCAAGACTGGGATTTGTTACTCCGTGTGACGGAGAGGTATCTCAGGGCCCACTCGGTAATACAACATCACATTGAGCCTTGCAAGCAAAGTGACTAAAGAGTTAGCCACAGGATCTTGTATTACGGAACGAGTAAAGAGACTTGCCGGTAACGAGATTGAACTAGGTATAGAGATACCGACGATCGAATCTCGGGCAAGTAACATACCGAAGAACAAAGGGAACATCATACGGGATTAACTGAATCCTTGACATAGAGGTTCGACCGATAAAAGATCTTCGTAGAATATGTAGGAGCCAATATGGGCATCCAGGTCCCGCTATTGGTTATTGGCCGTAGAGGTGTCTCGGTCATGTCTACATAGTTCTCGAACCCGCAGGGTCTACACACTTAACGTTTGGTGACAATTAGTATAGTTGAGTTATTATGTTGGTGACCGAAGGTTGTTCGGAGTCCCGGATAAGATCCCGGACATGACGAGGATCTCCGGAATAGTCCGGAGGTAAAGATTGATATATGTGATAATAGTGTTTTGATCTACGGAAGAGTTCCGGAGTTCACCGGAAGGGGTTCCGGATGTTTACCGAAGTGTTCGGGTGCAGCAACACTTTATATGGGCCAAGGGATAAAAGCCCACGAGGTATTGGAAAGTGCAAAAGTAGTTTTGCTGCCGCATAAGCGGTACTACCGCTTGGTGAAGCGGTACTACCGCCCGCGCGGTACTACCGCTTGTGTGAAGCGGTACTACCGCCCAAGCGGTACTACCGCTTGTGTGAAGCGGTACTACCGCTTGTGTGCGGCTGTGCACGGTTCGGCAGGGATCCGAGTTGGACTCTTTCCCTGCGGGCCAAACCGACCTTGTGCGGGCAAAACCGACCTGGAGGAGGCTTTTACTCCAAGTTTAGACCCCAAGGCTCAACATATAAATAGAGGGGCAGGGCTAGCACACGAGATACATCAAGATTTCCCCAAGCCGTGTGCGGCAACCCTAACCCTCTAGTTCCTCCGTCATAATCTCCGTAGCGCTTGGCGAAGCCCTGCAGAGATTGTTCCTCACCACCATCACCACGCCGTCGTGCTGCTGGAACTCAACCACTACTTCACCATCGCTCGCTGGATCGAGGAGGTGAAGGCGTCATCAAGCCGTACGTGTGTTGAACGCAGAGGTGCCGTCCGTTCGGCGCTAGTTCGTGATCGGATCGAGGGACGACTTGCGATTTGGATCGCGGAGACGTTCGACTACATCAACCGCGTTTCTTAAACGCTTCCGCTTAGCGATCTACAAGGGTATGTAGATTCACTCTCCCTCTCGTAGATGCTCATCACCATGGATAGATCTTGTGTGTGCGTAGGAAAATTTTTGTTTCCCATGCAACGTTCCCAAACACTCCCTCCTGCAAGCAACTATAAGCCAAGAGATTCATACTCTACATCGCCAAGGGATGAACCCGCCAATTCAAGTTCGATTCAATGCTTCACTTGCAAGGGCCACGACCACAAGACCTTCGAATTTCCAACAAGACACACTATGATACTTCATGATGATGGTACCTATGATTCCATGAGTGACGATGAGATGGAAGCACTCAAGCACGTGTCCATGCACCGACAAATGAATGAAGATGAAGATGCGCAAATATTTTGCCACAATGATCTGAGCCCCGCTCTCTTTGTCTCCAAGGTTTTGACACTTCAACAAACGCAAGACGAAGACCAACGTTGGCACGTTTCCACACAAAATCGGGCATCCAAGGGAAATCCATCAAGGTCATCATAGACGGAGGAAGTTGCCACATCTTGGCAAGTGAATACCTTTGTTCCAAGTTACATTTGGTCAAGAAGAAGCACCCATGCTCCTGCAAGGTCCAATGGCTTAGTGACTCCAGCACCATACAAGTTCACCACACCATCCAAGTCTCCTTCTAGATTGGCGCCTATGAATAAACTTTGGAGTGTGACGTGGTGAACATGTCCGTGTGCCACCTACTTCTTGGTAGACCTTGGCAATTTGACCGCGGAGTCATCCGCAACGGTCAGACCAATCAATATATCTTCAAAGATGAAGGGCAAGGAATACGTGCTTCGACCAATGTCTCCAAGTCAAGTGAGTGCCGACAAGCAATCTTCAACCCATCGTGGAGATAAAAGTGAGCGAGCGATCCACCTAAAAGATAGTGATAGCCATAAGCCAAAATTGAGCGACTCCACGATGAGGGACAAGAAAGATCTAGTTCTTTTAGCCACCAGAAGAGACTTGAGGGATGTGAGTGAGAACCCATCAAGTGTACTTCACTTTGTACTTGTATGCAAAGATGAGGTCATGAGGACAAATACTTCACAACATCTAACTCTTGTTTTGTCTCGTTTATTGCAGGAATTCCAAGATGCCTTTCCCGATGAGCTAGCTCCGAGCATGTGTTCGGATTGTCGCCCTATCAATGCTATAACCGTTAGATATCATCATCCTATTTATCCCTTGACAATATGCTTGATGAACTTAGTGCTGCCACTATATTTTCCAAAATTGATCTTAAAAGTGACTACTACCAAATACGCATGCAAGAAGGTGATGAATGGAAAACCGCTTTCAAAACTAAATTTGGCCTCTATGAATACTTAGTTATGCCTATGGGTCTATCACAAGCACTGTGTACATTTATGCGTGTCATGCATTATGTCTTACATCATCTCATTGGCTATTGTGTTGTGGTATACTTTGATGACATTCATGTTTTCAACGAATCTCTAGAGGAGCATGCTAAACATGTTAGCGAAGTATTGCAAGTTTTTAGGAAAAAACCCGTTATGCTAATATGGAAAAGTGCATTTTCGGTGTTGAAAAGGTTGTTTTCCTTGGATTTGTAGATTCCTCTAAGGGTATTCAAGTCGATGAGTCTAAACTTTATGCAATTAAACCTTGGCCGATACCGACGAATTTGCAACAAGTGCGTAGCTTTCTCAGCTTAGCCGGCTTTTATCGTCGATTAGTTAAGGATTTTAGCACCATTGCATCTCCGTTACATGCCTTGAGCAAGAAGAACACGCCCTTTCTGTGGGGACCATCCCAAGACACCGCATTTCATGAGCTTAAAAATTTGCTTACGCATGCACATTTTCTAGCATACCCAACTTTGACAAAACTTTTGAAGTGCATTGTGACGCTAGTGGTAATGTCATAGGAGGTGTGTTAATGCAAGAGAAATGCCGAATTGCGTATTTTAGTGAAAAACTTTCCGGTGCACAAACTTAACTACCCCATATATGATAAGGAATTGTATGCTTTGGTGAGAGTTTTGCATGTTTGGAGCATTATCTTCGACCTCATGAGTTTGTTATTCATATCGATCATGAAACGCTTAAGTACCTTAAAGGTCAAACTAAATTGAACAAGCGGCATGCAAAATTGAGCGAATTCATTGAGTCTTTTCCTTATGTCATCAAATACATTAAGGGTAAATAAAATGTTGTGGCGGATGCTCTTTCCCGCAAATGCATGCTAGTTACTCAACTTGAGTTGAATGTCATTGGTTTTGAGCATATCAAAGATTTGTATGAGCATGATGTTTCTTTTGCTACTCCATATGCTAAGTGCCAAGGTAAAATTTGTTGGGAGAACTATTACATGAAAGTTAGCTATCTTATGCATGCAAACAAATTGTGCATACCCGAGTCTTCTCTTAGTTTGTTGCTTTTGCAAGAGGCGCACGGTGCAGGACTCATGGGTCACTTTAGACGCGACAACAAGACTTATGACACACTCTCCGACAAGTATTTTTGGCCAAAGATGTTTTGTGATGTTGGACGCTTCACCAACCGATGCTCTATATGTCGCAAAGCTAAGTCCAAAGCTCAATCCAATGGTTTATACATGCCACTTCCCATACCATTCCAACCTTGGGAAGATATTAGCATGGATTTTGTGCTTGGTTTGCCCCGGACTAAAAAATGGCCATGATTTCGTTTTTGTTGTTGTGGACCACTTTTCCATAATGGCTCATTTCATCCCATGTCACAAGGTAGACGATGCTTCGCATGTTACAAATCTCTTTTGTAGGGACATCTTGCGACTACATGGAATTCCCAAGACCATAGTGTCGAACTGCGATGTCAAGTTCCTTAGCTACTTTTGGAAGATACTATGCGCCAAGCTCGGAATCAAGCTACTTTTCTCTTCGGCCTACCACCCACAAACCATCGGCCAAACGTGGGTCACCAACCGGACGCTATCGACGCTCCTACATGTGTTGATCAAGAAGAACATCAAGGAATGAGAAGAATGTCTCCCCATCGCCGAGTACGCCTACAATCGCGCGCGTCACTTCACCATTGGCAAGTCTCCATTCGAGGTGGTCTATGGCTTCAACCCTTTGTCTCCATTGGACATACTTCCACTAACACTCCAAGAGCATGTTAACATGGACGCAAGCAGAAGGGCAAGCTACATCAATAAGGTGCATGAAGATACAAGGCGCACAATCGAACGTCAAGTGGAACGAGTCACCGCCAAGCGCAACATCAACAAGCACCCCATGGTGTTCAAGACCAGTGATATTGTGTGGCTACACCTTCACAAGGATCGTTTTCCCGCCAAGCGCAAGTCCAAGCTACTTCCTCGAGCCGATGGAGCATACAAGGTGTTGACACGCTACAACGACAATGCCTATAAGATCGACATTCCACGTGACAAGTACAATGTGAGCGACATCTTCAACGTCAAGGACCTATCCCCTTTCCATGATGATGAGGATCTCGATCCGAGGAGGGATCTTTCCCAAGGGGGGGATGACGTGGAGTATCCCATGGTCATCCCCATGGACTCTACACCAACACATCAAGCTCCAAGTGGTCCTATGACAAGAGCTCGGGCATGTACCATTGAATCAAAGGCCACATCTCTCCTTAACGAACTACCATCTGAACCACTTGAGACATGGTTACTACCTCAAGCCAAAACACTATGTGTGATCAGGTACCTGGAGGAAGAGGACGAGTCCGACAAGCACGTGAAGCTCAAGAAGGAGTTGTCCCCAAGCTACAACCACCGGCCGACCAGTCCCCACCGGACGTTCGGCAACCTGAAGACCAGCCAGCCAAGAGGCCCAGCCGACGACCACTCAAGCGGCCGGATGACCGGCAAGTACCAGACGTCCAACACCTCCCAGCGACCGGACGACTGCTCGACTTCGGAAATCTGACTCGCCCAGTCCAGTACGAAAATGGCAGAAATCCGAAGCTCTACGGACGACCATTCTACCGGACGTCCGGCGCCCTTCGGAAATCCGGTGTCCACACACCCGAGATGAATCTTCGGATATCGGGGCCGTTCCGGACATCCGACCCTCCGTCAGCCACCGGACGACCGGTAACTTCCGGACGCCCGAAACATGTCTGCGCACAGCCACTCGGGCCTTGGCCCCTGTATCCCTCTCATTCGCCCTAGACTATAAGTACCATACCCCTTAGACGTTTTAGGATTAGCTTATGTTTAGCATTGAGAGTTTTTGAGCATAGCTCCTTCCACTGACCTCCTCCCATGGAGATGACCTCGATGTGAGAAGATCCAAGTGGATGCCAAGGCCCCTCTTGTAGGGATGATCCTCCAGGATATCAAGGCCCCTCCTACGGAGTGGGAAGACTACCATTACTTGTATCCTCTCGTTGAACTTGGTTCGTTGTATCTTTTGTGTTTCTATGGATCTAGTGGATGTGTGATTTGGAGATCGTTCTTGAGTGTTCTTGATTTTATCTTGATTTCCTCCCTTTTCCCCTCCAAGTGTGAAAAGATCGTCACTCATGAGTGGCCCCGTATCACATATTATACCCGGACGCACACACTCACCTAGCTAGCTAC
Organism: Elymus sibiricus; assembly: GCA_039707655.1. NCBI lineage: Eukaryota > Viridiplantae > Streptophyta > Magnoliopsida > Poales > Poaceae > Elymus > Elymus sibiricus. The sequence continues at coordinate 311,881,362 of CM077671.1, forward strand.
CACGTCGCGGCCACCATGCACGTGTGCACGCACACCCGACCACTAACCAGCTAACCACACGCAACTGACTCCTACATACATGCCCACGTACTAACAGCTCCTTAAATCTCTCCATGGCAACAAGACACGCCGAAGAAACCAACTCATGCATGCATCTAATAGCCTGATGTATACTAACCTACGTGCATAATGCACACACACGCTAATCACGACCATGGACACGGCCACGGACCGACATCTGGCTTGACCAACATGCACACGTGTCCACGCCTGCCACATACTCGACCTAGGGGCGCTCACGCCGGTCGCCATCGCCTGTGGGCATGGCTTATTGCCAACACTCACCCCCTAAGCCATAACCTCGCTGCATGACGGGCTCGTCATTGATGGAGTTGCTGCAACTCTCATCGTCGTCGTCGTCACGGCCATCGACTCGACCTGGCGCGCGGACGCCGGTCGCCACCGCCATGGACTCGACCTGGCGCGCTGACGCCGGCCGCCACCGCCATGGACTCACCATGGGTCGTTGTTGCCACGCGCTCGCCGCACACGTCCATGTTTGCCGTGCTCCTCGCGGACTCACTGCGTGCCGGCTCCGCGTCCACCTTGACAGCCATAGCGCCGCACACCTCCTTAGGACGACACACGGCCCGGGCTTCGCACAGCTGCCGATAAACGCTACCATCGCCGGGACGCCTCCGGCACGACAAACCACGCTCAAGACAACAAAGCCCTGATGCCAAGTGTTGGGACAAACCCGGATAACTCTCTCTCTCTCTCTCTCTCACTCACTCGTTTGGACGAAGGTGGAAGAAGAGGAGCACATGATTTTTTTTCCCGGCGCACGAACGCCTGTATCTTAGCTTTATTTCTCACAATGACTCGAACACATAAATAAAAGAATGCACGCGCACACATAGTACTACCCAGAGGAGCTCTCTTTCATGCCGACCGGGCGCACTGTCGGATTTCGGGCTCCGCAAAACCCAAGAAGGTTTGAATCACCAGCTTCGGCCTCAAGCTCACCACTCTGCAGCCTAGCCGAATCAAACCAACGCGAGTAGGGAAGAAGATGGACACAGAGATTTACCCAGGTTCGGGCCACTGCGAAGCGTAAACCCTACTCCTGCCTTTGGTGGATTGGCCTCACGAGGAGGTTCTTGGATGAACTAGTACAGTGGTGAGCAACCTCGCGGGGGTGCTTGGGTGAGGATTGATCTCTCCCCGCCTACGGTGGAAGCTAGTCCCTGTTTATAGTGGCCCTAGTCCTCTTCCCTTATCGCACACGCGGGAAGGGATCCCACAGTGGCCAAATTTGAAAGGGGACAAGAAGTACATCTTATCCTGACGAAAGGTGGTCTTCGCCTGCAAAGTCCCTGGTCGTGACGCAGAGGTGGGCTCGGCGGGGACATCCGTCCTGCCAAGCTCGTGGTCTTGGTCTTGTTGCACCGGAATGGCAACCTTTGGGGGGGATCCCTTAGGAACCTGTCGTGGAATTGTCATGGCAAGATGTCCTCGTAAGAGAACTTAGGTGTGAGGCCATCGCAACTATGTGGCGGCTTGAGAGGGGTTGGTCGGAATCGAGAGACGCAAGTTTACCCAGGTTCGGCCCCTCCTGACGGAGGTAAAAGCCTACGTCCTGCTTTGTGTCTATATTGATGATGATGACGATCTCGGTTACAAGGGTGCGGAATCGCCACCTCTAATCTCGAGTGTCTCTAATTTGTCTATCTCTCCTGACTTGTCTATCTAAGACCTTTCTATTGAGACCTCTAAAAACCTGACCCTCTTGGGGTGACCCGCCCCTCCTTATATAAGCTGAAGGGGCGGTTTACATGTAGAGTCTAAGTCGGATTGAGGCTTAACTTATCATGACTTCCCATCACGGGCTTCTCCTCATGGGCTTCTGAGTCCCGGGCTTCTTATCTCCGACGGGCGGCTTACAACCGGGCGGCTTACAACCGGGCGGCTTACAACCGGGCTTATCTTCAAGACTCATCTTCAAGGACTCGTCTCCGGGACTTAACTGTCTGCCGAGTCATAACTGTCTGACGGGTCATAACTGTCTGCCGGGTCATAACTGTCTGCCGGCTTACTAGTGTCTGCCGGCTTATAACTGTCTCCGGGTCATACCGCGGGGTATATCCCCGACATTAGCCCCCAGGTTAGCTTGAATTTATTCATGGTAACCTCCTGAAATAAGAATATGTAAAGGGACCGGTTCACTCAAAAATACCAGTTGACCAGCTCCTGAAAATTCTGAAACTCTGTCATATCAATACACTGATGCTGACTCCTTGTAGAAAAAATAACCCTTATTATCAACTGCCTTGGTTTGATAAATTCGTCTGGTTCCCTCATAACTGAGAATTTGAAGACATATCTTCCTCATATCCATATTACCTGTAGCCCCTAAGTCTTAAGAAGGGAAACGTAGTGATAGCCTTAAGACTTGCTTCAACATAGTGCAAACCTAGAGAAATCCAGATTGTTTATCTGAGTCACCAGTCATAAGTTGAATGTTCCACATATGTAGCCCCCAAGTACCGGGTTGTCTTGCCTGCAGCAACCTGGGACATGTAAATGTCTTATGCTCATAAAACTTTAGCCAGTGTAGCCCCCAAGGGCCGGGTCATTATGCAATAATGAGCAGGAACTTGTTGTAGATCTGATCATATAGACTTGAGGAGCAATGTGTAGCCCCCAAGGGCCGGCTCAGTAAGACAATACTGGGCTGGGACTTAGAAAAAGATAAAAAGGCCGGCTCATCTCCTTGAGATAACGGGGTCTGTTGACAACATAATGACTTGAAAAACAGCTTGCATTAGCCCCCAAGTGTTGTGGTGCATGCTTGCAGTGACATGGGACTTGCATACTTGATATAAACAGGACTTGAATAATGTAGCCCCCAAGTGCCGGTCGTATGCCTGCAACGATTCGGGACTATTCCTTCCATTGTAGAATAAAATTTTATCCACTGTCCAGATGATGTTTGCTGAAAACCTTGCATATCAATGTTGAACCATGGTCCTTGCTGTAAGCTGGTATTTTTGGGATGAAGGAATAATAGCCATTACTCTGAAGGGGCTTTGAAAACCTCAATCATCCAATGGTGGTTATGACAACCATAATGAAAAATCCAGCCATGTTGGCTATTTGAGATTTGAATAATATAACCCGGTTTGAAAAAACCGGTTCCTGCAATGTAGACCAGGATATTCATGCATATATGATGCATGGTAATATGATGCAATGATGATGCAATGTATGATGTTCTTGCTTTGAAGGTACAACCAGAAGAGATCAACTCTTGTATATGTTCTTGCTTTTTCTTTTTCGAAAACTCATATGCCGGCTCTCCTGGCATGAACTCGTTGTTTGAACTCTTAACAGTACAGGGTCTGTAGTGAGAGTGACCGTCAACTCCTTTGAGCGGCTCAGGGTCTCTAGGCGAGATTAACTGGTAAGAGCACAACAAACCATAGAGAGGCGCAGCAGGGCATGAGTACCCCCCGGGCCCATAAGCTACTTCTCACGTGACATAAATTCGTCGTTTGAACCTTAAACAGTGCAGGGTCTTTAAAAGAGTAACTGTTTAAGAGTACGAATGGGCCACATAGCGGAGAGTATGCAGCAGATGGGTGAGTTTATCCTCGCTTTCCGTAAGCCGGCCCTCACGTGACAAGAGCCGCCAGTTTAACCTTGACCAGTACAGAGTCTCTAGTGAGAGTGACTGTCAAATACTTTGAACAGCTCAGGGTCTCTAATCGAGATTAACTGGCAAGAGTTCGGCGGGTCACCTAGCGGAGCAGCAGCAGCATATAGGCAGGTTTAACTCGAACTTGAGGTGGCTGAAGAGCCGATCAAGAGGGTGTGTAAGCTAAACCCGGTGGGTTGGAAGCCCCCAAATGACCTTGTTGACGGAGTCAACTTTTTGGGTATACAACCCGGCCTTACGGTGGGTGAAGAGCCGATCAAGAGGTGTGTAAGCTAAACCCGGTGGGTTGGAAGCCCCCAAATGACCTTGTCGACGGAGTCAACTTTTTGCACCATCTTGTAAGCCGCCATCTTGTATGAAGAAACGGCAGAAACTCCAAGTGACTTTATAATGATCCAATGAATCAGGGTACCCATGTCTGAACGGTACATCATGGCGGCTCGTCCTCTTGGGCGACTTTTAATTGTTCCGCCAATAATGTAATAGCCCCTGGGATCGGGTTAACTTCCTTGCAATGACCCGAGGTTCTTGTTGAAAACTGACCAAATGTGTGGAGTCATGTCTGTAGCCCCCGAGTCTTAAGTCGACTCGAAGAGGCGGCTTGAGAGTCTCCACTGAAGGTTGAGGTTGACCGTGGCGGGTTATAGATGATCCCGTATGAATTGTTTCAATAATCCGGTCGATGGTTTGTCCCGGCTGGTAGTTGAAGTTAACCAAACCGCAGTTGGGGCGACTTGTGCGCCTGTCCGTTTGGGCGACTCGTACAGGCGAGCACCGCACCGATACGTTCATGTAGATCAGACTGTGGGCGGCGTCTTGCGCGCGTCCGTTGGGCGGCTCGTACAGGCGAGCACCGCACCGATATGTTGATGTAGACATTGAAGACAGCCGCGGCGTTTGAAGACGGCGCGGTCGCGAGAGACAGCCGCGACGTTGGAAGCCGGTGCGGTCACCAGAGACGGCCGCGGCGTTGTAAGCCGGTGGGGCCGCGAGAGACGGCCGCGGCATTGTAAGCCGGTGCGGTCACGAGAGGCGTCCGCGGCGTTGTAAGCCGGTGCGGCCGCGAGACGGACAAACGTTGGTCCAGACTGATGTTGGCGCGCCTCTGTCTCCGTGGTATAAAGCCACTTGAATAATTGTCCTGCGTAAAAATATATGGCAGGCCGAGTAATTGTCCTTGAATAATATATACTGAAAAATATATAGGATAAATATCACCTGGTATTTTTTGTCAGATGAATGCGGACAGCCTACGAGCGTCCGATAGGTGACCCAATGTGTCGATGTAGACTGGTGATCGTAGGAAAATACAAAAAATAACCTGGGTGCCAGCGCACCCTGGGAGCATCGAGTTCTCGTCCGGTGATTGTAGGAACTTAACCTGCACGTCTTTGCCGCGAACCATTGTCTGGATAATTTCTTCATATGCATGTAGCAACGGCAAACACAAACTGATCTTGTAAACGGTTTGCCGTGGGTTGTAGCAGTATACTGCAGTATTACTACTAGTTGATTTTGCTTCCATGTATCTGTCTGAGAACCATCTTTTTCTTGAGCTATGGGCCCCACATTTTGTTCTATCCATCCACACGAGAAACATCCTGCCTCATCGTTTCCTGCCCCGGACTCCCACGCTTCCAAACCGGCCCCTTCTTATCTTTTTTCTGTCATCCAACCGGCTGTCCATGTCTTTCTTCGAAAGCCGGCCTGAGGAGCCACAGAGGCGGAGCGCGGTAGCTGGAGCGGGGAAAACGCGGAGTAGACCCGACGCGCAGGTCAAGCAGAGACAGGGACGGCTCGATGCGAAGGCGCGCGGAGGCAGGTGCTGCAGGGCACGCGGAGGCGGGAGCCGCCCGGGCAACGCCACGCGAAGACGGGGCATGCGCAGCCGGCCACATAGCAGCGCGAGCGCGGTGGGCCGGCGCGCGGAGGCGGTGCCGCCCAGAGGAACGGCACGTGGAGGCGGCTCGAAGCGCGGCGAGCCGGCGGGCGGAGCAAAACGCGGCGTAGCTACCGGTGCGGCGAAGGGCGCGGCTAGGCGGCCGGTGCTGCGAGGTGAAGTGAGGCGCGGCGGCGGCCGGCGGGTAGACCACGACGGTCTGGTGGAGGCGAGGTGCGGCGGCGGGAGCGGCCGAGGCATGAGGTGACGCGGCGAGCCGGCGGGCGCGGCAGTCAAGGCCATGGCGGCAGGCCGGCTCAACGGCGGCTCCAGGCACGGCGCGGCAGAACAGCGGACGGGGCGGCGTAGATGGCAGCCTGCCAGAGGCGGGCGAGCAGGACAAGGTCGGCTTGGAGGCGCAATGGCGTTGGTAGTTGGCCCGGCAAAAAGGCGAGGCGAGAGCTGACCCGGCCATGGCGAGGCGGCTTGCGCGCAGTGGAGGCAAGCTGCAGCGGCGGATGGGTGGAGCCGGCAGGAGGCAAGGCGGAGCGAAGCATAACGGCGGCAGCAACCGGCGGCCGGCTCAAATCGGGCTACGCAGGCGAGGCAGCGAGCCGGCGGGCCGGCGCATGGCAGCGAAGCGGTGATTCAATCGTGCGGCAGCGCGACGGAGGCAGAGCCAGGGCGGCTCGGCCGCGGGTCGATACGGCAGAAGCGGAACAAGGGGCAGCTCGGCCGCAGGACGATGCGGCGGAAGCGGAGGCTGCGGGCGGGTTGCGCGGAGGAGGTGCTGCCAAACGAGGCAGAGCCGTTCATGGCGCAGCGGGCCGGCAAGATGCGGATGCGGCGAAGACCCGCTCGGGGCGAGGCGAAGCAGGCACAGTATGGCCGCGGCGGAGACCCGGCTCGGGGCGAGGTGGCTCAGAGGCGCGGGAGCAGCGGAAAACCGCGGCGGCGGCTCAGCCACGGCAGAGGGCGAGCGCGACCAGGCGTGGGAGAGCCGGCGTCATCGGCCGTGTTGACCGAGTCCGTGCCTGTTGCTAGATCGGGGCCGGCTGGGCGAGTCCATGTCCGTGTCCACTTCCTGGTCGTGGACTCCTTTTCTTTTCTGTCCGTTGACGTGTTTAGCTTTTTGGATGACTAGATGTGGCTGGAGGTCCCATCAATTGATTTGGAAGGACTGTCTTCATGGATCGTCGTCGCAGCGTACCTCGGCTGTGGCAGAAAACGACAGTGGACGGCATCTCACAAAAATACTCTTTCCGAATTGTCGGCTAGGAAAAATACTTCTGTGCAACGCCGGATTGAGTGTAACGCCGGATTCTTCTTCTGGTATTGATCTTAAATTAAATCAAAGTGGTCGTTGATGAAGATACTTCTATGTCCGCTCTTTCTCATCTGGTTGATCGCGAACTTCTTGATCCCTGCGAGAGATCCCTCCAAGAACACAAATCCACCGTGCTCGAGGCCCCACGGTTGGCGCCAACTGTCGTGGAATTGTCACGGCAAGATGTCCTCGTAAGAGAACTTAGGTGTGAGGCCATCGCAACTATGTGGCGGCTTGAGAGGGGTTGGTCGGAATCGAGACACGCGAGTTTACCCAGGTTCGGCCCCCTCCTGACGGAGGTAAAAGCCTACGTCCTGCTTTGTTTCTATATTGATGATGATGACGATCTCGGTTACAAGGGTGCGGAATCGCCACCTCTAATCTCGAGTGTCTCTAATTTGTCTATCTCTCCTGACTTGTCTATCTAAGACCTGTCTATTGAGACCTCTAAAAACCTGACCCTCTTGGGGTGACCCGCCCCTCCTTATATAAGCTGAAGGGGCGGTTTACATGTAGAGTCTAAGTCGGATTGAGGCTTAACTTATCATGACTTCCCATCGCGGGCTTCTCCTCATGGGCTTCTGAGTCCCGGGCTTCTTATCTCCGACGGGCGGCTTACAACCGGGCGGCTTACAACCGGGCTTATCTTCAAGACTCATCTTCAGGGACTCATCTCCGGGACTTAACTGTCTGCTGGGTCATAACTGTCTGACGGGTCATAACTGTCTGCCGGGTTATAACTGTCTGCCGGGTCATAACTGTCTGCCGGCTTACAAGTGTCTGCCGGCTTATAACTGTCTCCGGGTCATACCGCGGGGTATATCCCCGACAGAACCCGCGTACGTCCTTGTCTCCTTAGCACCAAAGAGGAAACTGCCCCCTCTGCGCCCGTTGGCGCCCGCCTGGCCTTGCTTTTGTCACGTCAGTCTCCCGAGGCCGGGCACCGCATAGAGATCTCCGCCCCTCGGGAGGCAGCCTGGGAAGGCCGCCTCTTTGGAGGTCCTGGTGTTGCTCTCCTCGCGAGGCTGGGGCTCTCGCGAGGGCCTTGTCTTGGATGGTTTGCCGTCAGGCCGCACTTGGATGTCTAAGTGGGCCACGCGGTGGGCACTAGGCAAGCAAGTCTGGGTACCCCAGTTCCCAGAACGCCGACAGTAACCCTCGGGCCCAAGGCGCGCTCGGGTTAGCTTCGGAGCGAAGCCGAAGGAGCCGGGCCAGGGCGTCGCGGGCCCCAATCGCCCGCGGGCCAGGCCAGGCGTGTGGCACGTGGTTGGACACGGACGCCTCCGCTCCCATGTTTCCTAGGCAACCGCCCGAGCCGACAAAAGCATGACGCCCGCTGCCGAGCCGTCATTGCTCTCCTTCCTTGCGCTCTTGCTCCCTTGCTCAGATCCCCCTTGCCTTCGCGAGATCTCCTCCAGATCTTAGCGCAGTACCATCCTTCCCCTTGCTCCTCCGCTCTCAAGGGTCCTCCTGATGGCGCCCGACGGGAAGTCGAAGCCCGAAGCTCAGGCCTCAGCTTTCGCTTCCCCCTCGCAGGCGCTCTCGGCGTCTGCCATAACCAAGGATGGGGACCTCGCCCCGGTGCTTCCGTCGACGGCGGACGGCTTCAACAAGTGGGGGCGGACCTTGATCTGGTGTGGCTCCGCGGAGCAGCACAGCTTGGCTAAGTCAGTCTATCCTTTCTTCCTCCACAATGTCTTCTCCGGGCTCGTTCCGCCCATTTCAGGGTTCTTCGCCGCCATCCTTGAGCACTACGGGATCCAAGCCCTCCATCTCCAGCCCAACTCCATCCTGCTCTTGTCCGTCTTCGCCTTCTACTGCGAGGCCTTCGTAGGCGTGAGGCCTTCAGTAGCCCTTTTCCATCATTACTTCAGCCTGCGGCTCCACGACGGCGCGCAGCGGTTGGCGTGTGTCTCCTTCGTCGTGGTCTAGAGCGGGAACATGCTCCTGAAGGCCGGGAAGAAGGTGGAGAACTTCAGGCACCGCTGGGTCTTATTGGATGTCCAGGGCCTCAATTCTCATCTGGAGCTCCCGACGGGGCTGCCTGAGAAGACCCCCGCGTGGGGCTCCGCAAAGCTCACCGACCCCCGGGCTAAGCCCGTCCTGGAGCGGATCTCCCGGGACATCAGTGCCAGGAAGCTGATCGGGGGGATGATTGTGAAGGAGTTTCTGACGCAACGCCGGACGCCGCTCCAGTCTCACTCAAAGCCCAATGGGACTACCAGGGTGCAGGGGACAACATCAGGCTCCGATCCGCCCGCCTGACTAGTGAGGAGCTGAACAGGGCCGTGGCGACCCTGCTCAACGGCGATCCTGGGGACCTCCCTGAGGCCTACGCCCCGCTGTACTAGCGCGATGACAAGGCGGATCTGGTCGCCGCCATGCCCACCTTCGACGAGCTGGGGCTCTCACCGGCCGAGTGCCCCAATTCCCCGGTGACGGTGTCTTCCGGTAACACCAGCGACAAGGGAGACTCGAAGGGGACCGAGGACGACGATCTGTAAGAGGTGTCCCCGCCATCGCGGGGCGCGCTCCTCCGCAGCTTCGAAGATGACGACGATGCCGGCGAGCCCGTGAATCCCTTGCGCTTCGCCAGGGTCCTCAGGGGGTCAGGGCCTACCCCTCAGGCCGCGCGGACCTCCGGCCGGGTGACCCCGAACAAACGCGCGGCCGCGCCCCTCTGGAGGACTCCCCTCGCGCCAGCAAGACGGCCGGGATGTCGGCCTCGCCCCTGCCCGAGCCGCGGCCTGCGGGCAAGGTGGTCGTTACCGGGGAGGATGCGTCTTCTCCGGCCACGGCCTCCGCGGGCGACATCACCGCCTCTCCGTGCGGCGGTGCCTCACCGAAGAAGGGCGAGGACGCCTCCACCATCGCCGTAGTGGACAGGAAGAGGAAGTGGGTCGCGCTCAAGGAGTAAGTAGGCCTGCCTTGCCTTTGATTGATTGTAGGTTGCGCGTGTACTCATGGCCCCTTCTCCGTTTGATGACCAGGAGCGTCGATGTGTTGAAGAAGAAGAATAAGAAGAAGGCAGGCGTCAAGCCGAAGGAGCCTTCTACCTGGGATGCGCCGTCAGCGTCCAGCCGCGGTCGCGACGAAGACGGAAGCGCACCGCACCAACCTGGCACGACGCCTATTTCTGGCGCCTTGCCGACGCAGGATGAGAGGTCGGATGCCGGAAGTGAGGAGGCTCACGAGGCGGCACTCCTTGCCGCGGCCGTGGAGCCCTCGATGCCCGTGGAGGAGACTGCTTCTGCCCCAGGGAATGCAGCGGCGCAGCTGCCAGAGAGGCCAACCCCCGAGGGCCAGCAGGCCGAGGGATCGTCCGCCCTTGTCTTGCCCAAGGAGAGGCTGGAGCCCCCGGCGCCTCCAGTCTGCCATGCTTCTGCTCCCCTGGGGGCAGCGCCTGCTGCCGTGCCAGTGCCGCCTCCGGGTCAGGCCCTGGCGCCTGCGGATTGCGGCCTTCTGATCGGGCCCGACACCTTGGAGGGGGCCTACGCCGCGCTCGATCGAGTCCGGGACGATCTCCAAAACACCGACAGGTGCCTCGCGAGGGAGCGCTTGCTGGATGTCTCCAGGCCGACACTGCCGCCAAAGCGGCCTGGAGTCAAGCTGAGGCTGCCGCCGCGGAGAGTAGGAAGGAAACCGCGACAGCCGAGGCAGCCCACGACACGGCGTTGGCCGATGCAACGTCTACCGCGAAGCGTTGCGGCGAGGCGGAGGCCAGCCTAAAGGCCCTTCAGGAGGAGAAAGGCGCGCTTGCGCAGCAGCTCCGCAAGCGGGAGGAGGACCTCATGCAAGGCTCGCCGATCGCGATTCCGAGCTGTCCCGGGCGGCGACCGACCAAGCTGCGGAGCGCGAGCGCCTGGACAAGATGAAGGAGGAGGTAGCAGCGGGGAAGGCTGGGCTGGACGTCAGGGAGAAGACCCTTGCCGCGGCTGAGAAGAAGGCAGCCACGGAGCATGACGCCTTCCCCTCCATCGAGCTCAGGCTCCGCCAGGCGCTGCACTCCATCTGCCGGGGAGGATTTGTGGAGCCCCTGGCGGCTCCTGAGAGCGGCTTCGCAGGGCTCTCCTCCAAGCTCGCCGAGGTGCTTGAGAGTGATGTCGCCAGAGTGGACGCCATCTTGGAGGGAGAGTGTCGCGACCTTTTCTTCATGGCCGCGACGCGCGTCTTCAGCCACCTCCACATCCGCGAGCCTGGTTTTGACTTCAGCACGGTGATTCACCCGGTTGACCCTGAGGTTCGCGCCGCTGCGGTGATGGCCGTGGAGGGCGCCGTGGATGCACTGATGAAGAAGTTCGCCTGCGTTACCGTCCCCGAGCCCGCTGCGATGGAGGCGAGCAGTGGTGATGACGACGGTGGCAGCGATGTTGATGACGAGCTCCCCGCGGTCGGGACAAGCGGCGGCGTCGTCTCTTCCTCCTAGGTTTCTACCTGCGACATTTACCGTGCCTCGCGGAGGCGTCATACTTGTTTTGGTTCGTGGGAACATTTAGTACTTGTAATAACTGTTTAAATTATGTGGTTTCCTTTCGCACCTTGTTTCCCTCTTGTTTGCTCTAGTGCTCTGCATCGGCAGGGCCGGATCCCGCGCATACCTCAACAGTCCTTGGGGCGTCCGGATCACCAGGACGAGACCAAGGGGTGAGGGACTACGTGACCAGTAAGGCCCCTCAGTCGTGATGCTCTGGGGTCCCTCTTGACGTGCGAGCATCCCTCATGAAGGGAACATGGCGACGACGGGGCTGATTTGGAGCGCCTTGTGCTCTGCGTCGGTAGGGCCCGGTCCCGCGCATACCACAACCGCCGTTGGGGCGTCCGGATCACCAGGACGAGACCAAGGGGTGAGGGGCTACATGACCAGTGAGGCCCCTGAGTCGCGATGCTCAGGGGTCCCCCTTGACGTACGAGTGGTGTCGTGGAATTTTCACACGGCCAGATGTCCTCGTGAGAGAACTTAGGTGTGAGGCCAACGCATCTAAGAGGTAGCTTGAGAGGGGTTGAGTGAGATGAGAGACGCAAGGTTTTACCCAGGTTCGGCCCCTCATGGTGGAGGTAAAAGCCTACATCCTGCTTGATTGATATTGATCATGAAGGTCTCGGTTACAAAGGAGGTGTTACGAAGCCTCTAATCTCGAGAGCCTCTAATCTGTCTGTCTAGACCTAACTTGTGATTGCTCGTCTCAAACTCGTCCCTCTTGGGGTGCCCTGCCCCTCCTTATATAAGTTGGAGGGGAGGCTTACATGAAGAGTCCTAGTCGGACTTGGATCTAAGATATTCTGTCTTCTTATCACGGCCTTCTCATCTTGGGCCTCTCATCTTGGGCTTCTCTTCTTCCGGGCGACTTAAGCCCAGAGATCTCGTCAGGGCGGCTCTCAGCATAAGCCTCAGGGCGGATCTCAGCATAAACCTCAGGGCTGCTCTCAGCATAAGCCTCAGGGCGGCTCTCAGCATAAGCCTCAGGGCTGCTCTCAGCATAAGCCTCAGGGCGGCTCTCAGCATAAGCCTCAGGGCTGCTCTCAGCATAAGCCTCAGGGCTGCTCTCAGCATAAGCCTCAGGGCTGCTCTCAGCATAAATCTTCAGGGCTTATCTTCAGGGACTCATAACCGCGGGGTATATCCCCGACATTAGCCCCCAGTTTAATTTGGATTTATCCATGTTAAACTTATCCTGTAAAACAAACAAAAATGATAAATTTGATAAGGTTGTACGCTGGATCAAAGGTTCTTCTGAGCCGGCATCTGTTCCTCCTTGCTGAGTTATAACGCCGGGTCATGATTATTGCTGACACCCGGTCATGTAATAGAATGTCTTCGTAGGATATGTCCTTCCAAGCCGGGTCTTCTCAGCCCGGGTCAATTTGAATTTTTCTTTCAATTTCAACATATATATGTCCACTGTAGCCCCCAAGTCTTAAGAAGGGAACGTAGTGATAGCTTAAGACTTGCTTCAATATAAGCGTTGCAACCTTGGAGAAATCTGGATTGTGCATCTGAATCTTCAGTCATGAACTAAAAATCCTTGTACCTCCCATGTGTAATCCCCAAGAGCCGGCTGTCTTCTTGAAACAGTCGGGTCTTAGATAGAGCAAAGAACCACTTGTAGTCCCCAAGAGCCGGCAGTCTTCTTGAAACTGCCGGGTCTCAAATAGAATGAAGAACCACTTGTAGTCCCCAAGAGCCGGCAGTCTTCTTGAAACTGCCGGGTCTCAAATAGAATGAAGAACCACTTGTAGTCCCCAAGAGCCGGCAGTCTTCTTGAAACGGCCGGGTCTCAGATAGAATGAAGAACCACTTGTAGTCCCCAAGAGCCGGTTATTGATAAACCATGATGAAGATCCAACTATTTAGGCTATTAAAAAATTTGCCAGTTCCTGAACATCTTCTATGGTTTGAATGGAACCTTGTGATGACAACAGGGCGGCTCTGATAAAAGCTGCATATCCCTGCAAGAAAGGTGTATGAACCATATTCGACAAGTGCTTCGATCAATGACCGAATAGATCATGGCAACTTTAAAGAAATCTTTGTAAATGTTAAGATGTAACCAGTGTAACAAGAACTGGCGGCTCCTGGCCAATCATAAACATTGAAGAAACCATGCAAAGAAAATCATAAAACTTGCAAACGCAGCAAATCTCAAGAAATTCGGCAAACTTGTAAAAACATCAAAAAGGCTGCGAAAGCCCCCAGTATGATGGCGACTGTCGGTTTACCACAACCGGCTCACACAGGTTATTTTCCTCCCAATATGGTGGCGACTTCCAGGAAGTTTGGCCCATAAGGTTATTTTCTTCCCAATATGGTGGCGACTTCCAGGAAGTTCGGCCCATAAGGTTATTTTCTTCCCAATATGGTGGCGACTTCCAGGAAGTTCGGCCCATAAGGTTATTTTCTTACCAATATGGTGGCGACTTCCAGGAAGTTCGGCCCATAAGGTTATTTTCTTGCCAATATGGTGGCGACTTCCAGGAAGTTCGGCCCATAAGGTTATTTTCTTGCCAATATGGTGGCGACTTCCAGGAAGTTCGGCCCATAAGGTTTTTCTTGCCAATATGGTGGCGACTTCCAGGAAGTTCGGCCCATAAGGTTATTTTCTTACCAATATGGTGGCGACTTCCAGGAAGTTCGGCCCATAAGGTTATTTTCTTCCCAATATGGTGGTGACTTCCAAGAAGTTCGGCCCATAAGGGTTGATGGTTTCAAGATGGTGAAGGCTTCTGGATTACCAATAAGCATCATCCCATATGAATCGTTTGTGCCCGTACACGGATGAAGGTTCTGGATTACCAGTAACACTACCCGCTTATTGGGTGCCTGTACACGGATGAAGGTTCTGGATTACCAGTAACACGACCCGCTTATTAGGACTTTAACCCAATATGGCGACTTCTGGATTACCAGTAAGTTCAGCTTCATAAGGGTTGTTGGTCCCAAGATGGTGAAGGCTTCTGGATTACCAGTAAGCTCAACCCATATGAGTCTTTTTTGCCCGTACACGGATGAAGGTTCTGGATTACCAGTAACACGACCCGCTTATAGGGTGCCTGTACACGGATGAAGGTTCTGGATTACCAGTAACACGACCCGCTTATTAGGACTTTTAACCCAATATGGTGGCGACTTCTGGATTACCAGTAAGTTCGGCCCATAAGGGTTGGTGGTCCCAAGATGGTGAAGGCTTCTGGATTACCAGTAAGCACAGCCCGTATGGGTCTTTATTTTTATTTATTTTTTGACTAAGTGCAGGGTCCCTGTTAGGATTGACTTTACAAAGCTCAGGGTCCTGGAAGCGGGATTAACTTAGCAAACATGGTTGTAGCTACTAACACAGGTGGATCTGCCAATTATTTCTTCAAAACTTCAAAAGCTTTCGCTGGCGGCTTTGCCCTTCTTGAAGTCATCTGTTTTCTTCAGTTTCTGATACAGAGGGATAGCCTTTTCTGAGAACTTGATCCTTGCAAGTGATGGACTCCTCTTAAACCAGACGTTGAACCGGGTATTGGAAACTCAGAATTTTGTGAGAGATAGATTTCTCCTGAACCGGATGTTGAACCAGAAGTTTTTCACCAATGTGGTAATAGTCCCTCAGTACGAGGATCTTGAATTTGTAATAGCGGCCGATTCTACCGAGTCATACCGGTGTAGCCCCCAAGTCTTAAGTCGACTCGAGGAGTTGGCTTGAGATTTTCCATACTTGGCCGTAGCATGAACCAGCATATAGTTGATAACTGTACATTGGAATGTGTTGAAGCTGGAGGTGAGGTGGCGAGTTGCTGAACTTCGCGATACTCATGTATATCTCTGGCGTTTGATAATGCCATGTGAATCCTCCGAAGGTTGAAGCTACTCGTGGCGGGTTGTAAACAATCCCGTATGAGTTGAATCAGTAACCCGGTTGATGTTTCATCCTGGCTGGTTGTTGAAGTTTACCAAATTGCTGTCGGTGACTTGTGTGTGACGGTATTGGAAGATAACAGCGGGCGAGTCAGGCTTCGGCACTGTAAGTCGGCCACGGGCGTTGGTGCAGAAAGATGCCAGCTGCATGACCTCCATATTTGTGGCACGATAATTGCTTCTTTGTAGTGAGTAATTCTCCTGATATGTTTTATCAGAAGGTGTCCACCGCGGTGTTGGAAGACAACGGCGGGCGAGTCATGCTTCAGTGGCACATCCGTCGGGCGAAACCTTTCGATGAGCCGGACGAAACTTTCCGATGGCTACTTCTGGAACTTTCAATGAGCCGGACGAAATTTTCCGATGGCTACTCTTGGAACTTTCAAGAGCCGGACGAAACTTTCTGATGGCTGGGAAAACACCCTCCAAGAACTCAACACCACCATGCGCAGGCCCCACGGTGGGCGCCAACTGTCGTGGAATTTTCACACGGCCAGATGTCCTCGTGAGAGAACTTAGGTGTGAGGCCAACGCATCTAAGAGGTAGCTTGAGAGGGGTTGAGTGAGATGAGAGACGCAAGGTTTTACCCAGGTTCGGCCCCTCATGGTGGAGGTAAAAGCCTACATCCCATACCTTTCCTCGCCAGCTTTTGCCTGGGAGGGACGCGGGAAGACTAGGTACCGGGGACCTGGTGAGGTGGAGCACGCCAGGCCCGGCCTGAGCGTAGCCCCCGTGCAGCCCCCTAGCGCGTGCATCCAAGGGGAATGCTGCGAGGCGGGGCCGGGAGGGGCTATCCTGAGGTTGGTGCAGCCTCTAGGGCGCCCTCAGTTGTTTATCCACCAGCACGGAGCATGGGGCTTCCACATTGCGTGGGCATAGCTGCTGAGCGACCGTGTTGTCCGCCAGCGCGGAGCATGGGGCTTCCACTTGGGCATAGGAAGGGAGCTCTGTGTTAGAGTCTCCGGGCGTGTACAGCCCATTAAGTTCGTTCGCGTGGCTGGCACGGCAGAACTTGAGGTGTATTTGGGCACCCGTGAGCTAGCACGGGTCTCACGAGGCCCTACCTCAAAGGCGGGTTGTGCCTGAATCTTCTGGCAGGAGGCGCTCTTGCAAGACCTGTATAATTGGAGTAACCTATGCCGAATGAATTTCCAAAGGCCATCACATGAGAAGGCCAAACACCCAGGACCCCAGGAGGTGACGTGAGTGTGGCCGGCCCGCCAGACAGAGCCCAGTCATTGGATTTATCGACGCTGCAGGGACGGACCCGAGCACAGACGCCGTGCCCAGTCTTCTCATGCGACAAACCCAAGGAGAAAACACCCGGCGCGCGGCTCCCGCGGCAGCGAAGCGCCGAACCGCGGTTGTATGAACCATGCCACACGCCTTGACTCACCCACTCCCGATTAGCTCATGCGAGGACGTAGCACCAACGACCCCGGGAGGTGACGTGCACGGGACTGGCCCGCGAGACAGAGCTCGACCGCTTGGATTTCTCAACGCTGCAGGGACGGACCCGAGCACAGACGCCGTGCCAGCCCTTAATCACGAGGCGGTCGAGGGCGGGATCGTTAGGGCGCGGCGACATTCATGGTGACGAAGCACCGAGCATGCAGGTTCGAATACTTAGGAAATTCATCAAATGCAAAAAAAGTTCTGGTACATGCGCAAAATGACGCGGCTGCAGGGACGGGCCCTAACCGCGTGAGGATAATGCAGCCCGATGGGCGCCCTCATTCTGAACGAACCAAAAAGTCACCTGGAACGAACCAAAAAGTCACCTGGCAGCGATACCGCTGAAGCGTCGGGGTAGTTGTTGAGGCTTGGTCTTCACGAGTCCGAGGCCTCCGGAGGCTCAGGGGGCGTACGAGGCCCGGGGGGTTCGCAAGGGCCCGGGGCCTCCTCCAGGACCGCGCGGCGCCGGGCCTCTTAGGGCGCGAGCATGGCCTAAGCGAGGTGCTGGTACGTGGCACCCGCGTTCACCAGGACAAATGGCATGCGGATGTAGTTGCAGGGATAGCCCCCACTGCGGCCGCGCGCAACGGCCAGAAGAGGTCCTGAGACGCGGCCCTGTTGATGCCCGATATGTCGATGTAGAAACGCAGCATGCCACCCGAGACGGGAGTGGTAGCTGCGCTGGGTGGTGCGGGGCGACGCCTGCCACGCATGGCCTGCGCCTCCTGAAATTCCTCAATCGCTTTGGTGATGAACTCCTGCGAACCTGGCGCCTCACGCCATGCTCCTTGCTTGTGGGGGCGCGCGTCGAAGCACGCCTCCAAGTGGTGCCCGAGCACCTCCCTCGTCTCACTGGTCAGGTCGGAGGCCCTCCAGATGGAAGCCCCCGAGCCCGGCCTGAGGGAAGCGTCGGGCGCGCCTTCCTATGCGAGAGGGAGAGGCGCCCCAGCACTGGACGCGGGGCCTGAGGCGCCATCCTTGGAGGCCCCTGTCCCCTGATGCCCCTTGGAGAGGAGTTGCTTCTTCTTCCTGGGGGTGTCCTCAGGAGGCAGGATGCCACCTTCGTCGTCGGAGTCTTCAGCCGCCGCGGCCTGGTAGGCGTGCTCGAGGGAGCAAACGGCGTCCTTCTCGTCGCAGGCAACGGTGATGACGCCGCCGCTCCTCGACATCTTGTGGACGTTGTTGCCATGGTGAGTCACCGGCATGAACTTGGCGAGGGCGGGGTACCCGAGGATGGCGTTGTACGGGAGGTGGATGTGGGCGACATCAAAGTCGATGAGCTTGGTGTGGTCGTTATTGCGCTCGCCGAAAGTGACCGGGAGGCGCACCTGCCCGATGGGAACGGTGGAACCATCGGTCACTCATGAGAAGGGCTTGGTCAGCATGAGCTGGTCATAGGGCACCTGGAGCGTCTCGAACGTCTCGATGGAGAGGACATTGAGCCCAGCGCCACCGTCGATGAGGGTCTTGGTGACGAGGACGTTGCTGATGGTTGGCGTGCAAAGCATGGGGAGCGCGCCTGCGGCGGCCGAGCACCTGAGGTGGTCCTTGGAGTCGAAGGTGATGGCGCACTGCGACCACTTGAGGGGGCGCACGGCCTCGAGCTTCGGGAGAGCCGCGTTCACCTCTCGTGAGAACTGCTTGAAGATGCGGTTCGAGGCGGGGGCCTGAGCGCCGCCCAGGATGCAGGCGATTGCTCTGGGTTCCTGGAAGCCCCCCAGCCCCTTCATCCTGCCGGTCATCGTCCTTCCTCCTGGGCGGTGGCGGCAGCAGGGGGAGGCCGGCGTTGCCCTGAGGACAGGCCTCACAAGGCTGGTCGCGGCGGGGTCCATCACGAGGCTCGTCGCGCCAGCGGTCCTCGCGAGGCTGATCGCGCCAGTCCTGACGTGGGTCACGAGTGTCCTAGCGGCCTCCACCACGGCCTCCCCCATGACCGTAGCAACGATCGCTACGCCCGGGGCGGCGGCCGAAATGCTCGTCGCGGAGTGTCCTGAGCTCCTGGCAGTCGTTTGTGTTGTGGCTGTTGGTGTAGTGAAAAATGCAGAACGGGCGACCGCCCTTGGGGGGCTCCTCGTGGTCACGACTGCGCTTCGCCTCCGGTTCCACCGCCAGCACAACGGGGGCCTTGCGCTTCGCCTCCTTGGCCTTGGTCTTCTTGTCTTTGGGGTCCGCCTCCGGAAGCTCGAGGAGGGAGAGGCGACCCTCTTCAGCCTTTGCACACTTGTTGGCCAGGTTGAACATCTCTAGGGCTGTGCACAAGTCATCATGGATGGCAAGCTCCTCTTTCATCTTGACGTCCCTGACACCGTCGGTAAACGCCGAGATGATGGCCTCGTCCGACGCCTTTGGGATCTTGAGGCAAACGTTCAATACTTGTGCAGGGTCTCGCCCGGCTACTGGTTCACGTGTCGCAGGTCAGTCACTGCGAGGGCGCGGTCGCGGGTGCCTTGGAAGTTGGTGACGAAGCGCTCGCGAAGTTCGTCCCAGGAGGAGATCGACCCCTCCGGGAGGTTAAGGAGCCAGGAGAGCGTGCCACCCTTGAGGGCCATGGGGAACCAGTTCGCCATGACCTTGTCGTCCTCGCTTGCCGCCTCAATGCTCAGCGAGTAGAGCTGGAGGAATTCCGTGGGGTCGGGGGTGTCGTCGTAGCGTGGAGGCAGGTCTGGCTTGAACTTGCCAGGCCAGGCGACCCGTCGCAGCTCTGGGGTGAGAGCGCAGCACCCCGCTGCACTCACGGGCGCAGCGCGTACGTGGGGATCTCGGTCTTGGCGTTCCTGCGTCACGGGCTCTAGCAGCGCACGGTCTTGATCCCGGCGCAGCAGTGCGGGGAGCGCACGCGCGTCAGCTCGTGGCCGCAGCACCACCTGCCAGCTTGCTTCATCCCTCGCCTGCGCTGGTGGCCCACGTGAAGGGTCACGCGGGCGCACTTCGCGTCTGGGCTCGGGGTCGGCGCCGCGCAGGGAAGGAGTGGGTGGCGCACTGTGGGCCACGTCACCCGCCTGAGAGGGCTGGAGACGGAGCGAGTGGGAAGGCGCCGGGGCCTCGCCGGCTGCGCTGACGAGCTCAGCGATGCGGCCAAGCCAGTCGTGGGCGGGGCGGTAACGCAGCAGCTCGCGCGCCATGAGCAGTGCGGCTTGCCCGTTCGCCGGCCCGGGGCGAGCGTGGGAGGATGACCCTGTGGCAGGAACGAGGGACGGGGTAGCGGTGCGGCCATCGCGCCGCGCGGTGATCGGCTCCGACGAGTCCTGCTACTTGTGGGCGTCTGGGACCGTGGCAGCGTTGGCTGCAGGAGAAGCGGAACGGCGTGGGGCGGCGCGGCCCACTGGCGCCGTCTAGGCGACGCGAGCAGCTTGGCGCTCGGCGCGGGCTCGGCGGGCGTCAGCCATGGGAGCGACGAAGCGGAGGCGAAGCGAAGCTTGAAGATGGATCCCGACACGCCCCTACCTGGCGCGCCAAAAGTCGGATTTCAGGCTCCGCAAAACCCAAGAAGGTTCGAACTTTGGGGCGTGTGCGAAGATTCCAACCAGCTTCGGCCTCAAGCTCACCACTCCGTAGCCTAGCCAAATCAAACCCACGCGAGTAGAGAAGAAGATGGACACAGAGATTTACCCAGGTTCGGGCCGCTGCGAAGCGTAAAACCCTACTCCTGCCTTTGGTGGATTGGCCTCACGAGGAGGTTCTTGGATGAACTAGTACAGTGGTGAGCAACCTCGTGGGGGTGCTTGGGTGAGGATCGATCTCTCCCCGCCTACGGTGGAAGCTAGTCCCTGTTTATAGTGGCCCTGGTCCTCTTCCCTTATCGCACAGGCGGGAAGGGATCCCACAACGGCCAAATTTGAAAGGGGACAAGAAGTACATCTTATCCTGACGAAAGGTGGTCTTCGCCTGCAAAGTCCCTGGTCGTGACGCAGAGGTGGGCTCGGCGGTGACATCCGTCCTGCCGAGTTCTTGGTCTTGGTCTTGTTGCACCGGAATGACAACCTTTGGGGGGATCCCTTGGGAACCCGCGTACGTCCTTGCCTCCTTAGCACCAAAGAGGAAACTGCCCCCTCTGCGCCCGCTGGCGCCCGCCTGGCTTTGGTTTTTTCACGTCAGTCTCTCGAGGCCGGGCACCGCATAGAGATCTCCGCCCCTCGGGAGGCAGCCTGGGGAGGCCGCCTCTTTGGAGGTCCTGGTGTCACTCTCCTCGCGAGGCTAGGGCTCTTGCGAGGGCCTTGTCTTGGACGGTTTGCCGCCAGGCCGCACCGGGCCGTCTAAGTGGGCCACGCGCTGGGCCGCAGGCAGGCAAGTCTGGGTACCCTCGTTCCTAGAACGCCGACACGCACACCACGGTCCCGATGGAGACTACATCTTCCTCATCTCTGGCCTCCGCACCACACCGTCGATCAGTATAAGTGGATTTTATACCCATGCCAACACAGGCGCACACACACCATTAGCATCGGGGCACTAACCAACCATGAACTACATGCAACTAATTCCTACATGCATGTCCAGCCCTTATCCACTCAACAGATCACTACATGCATGCTACTCTACCACACATCTGACAGCTAACTAGCTAGATGCACCACGTCCACCGGTCGTGCTGGTTCTCCACAACAGCACACGACCTGGCCAACTAACAACACTCGCACTAAGTCACAGCGCACCCCTGGTGCTCAGCGTCGGCACAAGCCCCGTGTCTCCCTTCGCCTCATGGGCTCCGATGACCACCACGTCCGAGATCCGATGGATCCCGACGGAGACTAGCGCGCGGAAGATGCAGGTGTTCCTCAACGCCCTCTGGTGTCTGGTCTACTCCGGGGCCGTTCACAACCGGCACCCTGGTCCGTTCTGCACCGCCAACTTAGAGCATCTCCAGCCGTTCGGCCCCCCAAGGGCCTGAAATAGCACCGCTTGGAGGCCAACCGACGCTAATTTCGGCTCGGGGGGCTCGGGTTCCCAGCCGCCGCTCCAAGGTCGCCCCCAGCCGGCGATTTCAGCCCTATTAGGCGCAAATTCGGTCCAAGTTCGGCCCAAATTCGGCGCACTTTTGGCACAAATTCAACAAAAACTAAATTTTTATGACAAAGTTCATCACAGAAATCAATACAAATCAAATAGTTCAACGAAGCAAGATCTAATTCCAACAAAAATTAAAACAAATAGAACTAGGCGTTGCCCTTGAGCCTCCATAGGTTCTCCACCAGATCGTCCTGCAGTTCTTGATGCACTTGTGGGTCTCGGATCTCCTGGCGCATATTGAGGAAGGCATCCCATGTTGCCGGTACCTGGTGATCAATAACTGCAAGAGGACCCTGCCTGAAATATGGTTCAGTGTCAAACACTAGCTCTTCTTGCTCGCTCTCAATGATCATGTTGGACAAGATGACACAACAATTCATCACCTCCCACATTTGCGATTTCGACCAGGTCAGAGCGGGGTACCGAACAACAACAAATCGAGATTGGAGCACACCAAATTCTCGCTCGACATCCTTCCTACAAGCCTCCTGACACTTAGCAAAGTGTGACTTCTTGTCTCCTGGCATAGGGGTTGAGATAGTCTTCACAAATGTGGACCATCTCAAATAGATACCATCTGCTAGATAGTATCCCTTGTTGTAGTGGCGCCCATTGACCTTGAAGTTCACCGGAGGAGCATGACCTTCAACAAGCTTGGCAAAGACATTCGAGCACTGCAGTACATTGATGTCCTTGTGAGTTCCTGGCATACCAAAGAAGGAGTGCGAAATCCATAGGTCATGTGTGGCCATTGCCTCAAGTACCACACTGCAACCTCCTTTGGCGCCTTGGTACATCCCCTACCAAGCAAATGGGCAGTTTTTCCATGCCCAATGCATGCAGTCGATGCTTCCAAGCATCCCAGGAAATCCTCTTGCTGCATTCTGTGCTAGGATCCGAGCAGTGTCTTCAGCATTGGGTGATCGCAAATATTGTGGTCCAAACACTACCACCACTGCCCTGCAGAATTTGTAGAAACACTCAATGGTGGTGGACTCGTCCATGCGTCCATAGTCTTCATCTATATCACCGGGAGCTCCGTATGCAAGCATCCTCATAGCTGTGGTGCACTTCTGGAGTGAGGAGAATCCAACCGTGCTGGTGCAATCCTTCTTGCAATTGAAATAGCTGTCGAATTCCCGGATGGCATTCAGAATCTTGAGGAAGAGCTTCCGGCCCATCCGATAATGGCGCCAAAATACTTTCTCGCCGCGCAGAGGAGCATCGGCGAAGTATTCGGCATAGAGCATGCAATAGCCCTCCATTCGATGTCTCTGTTTGCTCTTGCGGCGGCCTGGCGCCGAGCCACCTTGCCGCGACTTGGCATCGTTCGCGAACAGGTCGACCAGCGCGGCAAGGATCATGAGGTGCTCATCGTCGGAGGTGTCGGCCTCGGCTTCCTCCTCCATCATAGCGGCGAACGTGTCCTTGTCGTCTAAGTCCATGGCCGAATAGGAAAATCGCCGAACACCTGGCGGGTGTGGTGGATGGGCAGCCGCCGGTATCCCCGCCTGCGCGGCCTCGAGGAGGAGATGGAAAGCTCACCCAGGAGAGCGGGATGGAGGCGCGCGAATCCGCCGGGACATGGCCTTTTCTTGCAGCGGGGCAGCGGTTGTGGGCAGGTGGGTGGCGCCGAGATCGACATGGCGGCGAGGCATCCTGTGACGCGCGAGGGCGAATCTGGCGGGGAAAAGGCGTTTCTCGCCTGACAGTGGTGTCCGACGTGCCGCTTTTCCTTCCGCCGGAGCCCCTAAGTGCCCCCCAACGCGCTGGGTTCGGCCTGTGATCGCTGGACCAAAAAATGGGCCCAACCGGCGGAATTCGGCGTCCTGGGGGTGGGGGGCTGGGAGGATTTTTTGGCGCCGGCGATACAAAATGCGCCTTGGGGGCCTGTTGGGGACGCGACTGGAGATGCTCTTAGGTCGTATCTCGCCACCTAGAGCCATCATGCACGGGATCCGTTAGGTCCCTCCCACTCCTCGTCGATTCCTAGCCGGGAGCTCGCTGCCAGAAAAAGGCGAGGTCCAAAGGGTCGACCCGCGTGCCGTCGGCTGCATGGCGCTGATCACATGCATCACCCCCCTCCCGCGGGCCTGCTGGCGCATGCGAATTCAAGGTTTGCCCCATGTTTCGTCTGTTTTTCTTAATTCGAGTGTGATTAAGTTGTGTTGTTCGTTCACCTTTGTTTACCTGAATCTAAAGAATTCATCTAGTTTCAGGTGGATGTTATGGTTATGAGTGATTGTGAATTGCCATGAATGTGTAGCATGATATAGGAAATGCTTATATGCTATTGTTGTGCAGATTGTTGAATACCCAGCAAAAACATTTTGTATTCCCTGGATGAGAACATTTTGTTCCCTGGGTTGAAGAATTATTTTGTTCCCGTGTAACTATAGTTGGTAAATGAGTGGATAACCTTTTGTTATTCTGCGAAGGAAATTTTGATCACATAGCCAGTAATTCAAGAAAGTTCAGTTTGTTATCTTAGTTAAGTTCAATTTCTAATTTTAGTTCACTTCAATTAAGCTCAATTCTTATTTTTGGTTGAGTTTAATAAAACAAAAAAGTGGAGGTTCAGAGATGGCACCGAGAGAAGTTGGAAAAAATGGTTTCAACATAGTAAAATAACCGCAAACTGTTTCTATAGTTGGATTATGAAATATTTTCATTGTGAGGGCACTTTTATATGTGATCGATGAATTTGGTTGTCCATTGATGAACTAAAGCTCGTTCCGATGTCACAGACAAGGAATAATGCAGATGTTGTCCGGCAATGAAATTGAACAGAGCACTCAGTGCCTGAAGTTTGAGACAATAATAGACGGTAAGATCTGTATCTGAATGTGTGCATATCATTTCGTGAGTAGTTCATGGTCGCTGATTGCATGCCAAATCCAATTTGTATTTACTAGGGCTGGTATATGTGGGGTCGTCGCCACCACAAGGTTTTAGGAGCACTTCACAAGAGGGGGTCATTGCGTCTGATCCAATTAGGTCTGGTGAACCAGAAGGTGCTGCTATTACCTAATTGTGTACGGTCATTCTATACAATCTAGATGATGTCATGCTAACTCAAATTTATTGGTGGCCTACAATGCAGCTAAGGCGGATGTCATGCTACCACTGAACACGTCGGCAGCAGCAGGCATTTGGAGGCGGCAGAAGAGGTGTGCAAACAGGGGCAGCAGGCAGCATCTCTAGAGAGGCTTAACGCCATCAAGCAGGCACTCGTAATCCTCGGAAAGCTCTGATGAAGATGAAGATAAGCTTGCCAGCCGCAATCAAGCTACAGATATTGCCATATTGGCAGAGTGAATGCTTCAGGCAATGTTGCTCCTTTTAGCTCAGCAAACCATTCGGCAAGCATGCTGCAATACGCATCGCCGTCGATGGGTACAGCCGTGCTTCGTAGCAGCGTGGTGTATGTCTTTCCAGGGATTACAAGTGAGTAAGCCAAACCTAATGAGAATTAACACATAATCTGCATGCATCTCCTGTCGCGTCTGATGCCCTGTTGTTGTGGAACTAAAGTTGCAGCTAGAGGGGAGAGCTCCGCTGCAGCAATGGGCCGCATTGGGCATACTTCAGGAGATAATTGCTTTGGGAAATTAACACACTACAAACTTGCTTTGGACATGAATATGGAAATTGATAAATTGGTTGTGGTTTGCCGCAGGAGATGCTGGCAACCGTAGTCTTGCTTCCATTGTGCCAGAAGGTAGCCTGAATGTCACCCAGGATATGCCAGATGATCAAAAATTGTGTAACCTCAGCAAGCAAATTTAGTTAAACAGAAAAGAGTTCTGACCCTTGTATATTTGCGTGATGGAAAAATAGCATTCCCTTGGTGTTACAGGCATTGCTGCCTGTTGGTGACTGACATCCACCGACGGTCCAGAATCTTAGGCCAGACGGCCCACATCATCCATCTCCATCTGATCCATGGATAAAGATAACTGACGGGATGACATCAGTGGCTCTGAGTTGTAGGCCATGGCCTATAAAAGAAATAGAAAACAAAAGTTATACCTGTACCTATACCTCATGCTGCACAGATCACTGAGATATATTGGTGGTCCAGATACCGAGAGCAGTGCAGCTCAGGGATCGCTGCGTCCTACAATATTCTTCCCTTTCCCGCCTATATTATGCAAAGAAGAACCAGCAGGCTTTTTATGTTTTAGTACTATTAAAATATTAGTTTAGTTTAGGGTTTTTTACATCTGTGCCCCTAGTTCCTTAGCTGTGCTCATTCATCCCCACGTCCTTAACTTTTGCTCACTTTTCCCTACTCCCTAGCCCGAAACTCTCACGAAAGGTCACAACGGAGGATGCCGTCGGGTCAATGGTTTGACCGTTAACTCTGACGAGTGGGGCCGCGCTGGACTGCGTCGCCCGTTGGACCTGACGAGTGATCCGTCCCGCCCCATTTCCGGCCACACGGACGCCGAACGGACGTGCACGCGCTTTCTCCTCGTCCGCCTCGGGGACGCGTGGCGACCTTCCAACTACCCCCACAGCCAAAAGTAAATGCACACGCGCGGTGGGTCCCGGTCGTCAGCCACCCATGTTCGGGTCGTCGTCCTTCTTTAAATGGAAACCGGCCAGTCCATAGTAGCTTCCATCCTTCCAGAGTCGTGCCTGCCCCCTCCACCCCCGGAAGGATCTACAAACCCTAGCCCGCCAGCGACAAAACCCTAGCCAGTAGCCACCATGGGCATCTTCTCAGGGGCCGGCTCGAGCTCTGGAAAGAAGAAGGGCAAGGCCCCCGCCATCCCTTGGCGCGCGCTACCCCCGCCGTCCTCTTCCCATCCGCCTCGGCAGCGGATTAGCGTCCCAGTGCACCAGGCGAGGTGGCACTTGGAGCACAGCATCCCTCTCCCCTACCCCGACGTGATCCTGCCACACTACTGGCACTTGGATCCAGAGAGGATCCCAGTGCCGGCGGTGCCACGGTCGGCGCGGGCGCATGCGGAGGAGGTGAGGCGCCGGCGGCAGCAGCTCACGCCCGAGCAGTGGCTCAATCCGGCCTATGCTGCAGACTCTCCCAATTGGGAGGTCTGGTTTGCGTTTGAGCACAAGGAGCAGCGTCGGCGTGGCGTCCGCGACGTGCGGGCTGGCACCCTGCCGCCCCTCATCGTGCGCGATGAGGACCAGGAGGCGGAGGCCGCATACCAGGAGGCGCTGGCGCTGGCAGCTGTCCTCCGTGAACGCGAGGAGGAAGAGGGGCGCAAGGAGGAGGAGGAGGAGGTGGCTTACCAGGCGCGGATGGCGGAAGCCATTGCGCTCTCCGCTGCTGGCGACTGCGTCGGGCCCCCGTTGGCCCCGCCGTCCCCCGCCAGGCTCGAGCAGGCGCCGACCGCCCTCATGCCCCACGAGTACGTCTGGGAGGGGGTGGTGCGCGAGTGGGTGAGCGCGCCACCCGTATGGATGCTAGCGATGCCGAAGCAGGAGCGGCACTACCTGGAGTTTTGGCGATAGCGGCACCTGCGGGCGGAGCGTCGTGAGGGTAAGCGGCTCGAGGATTTGGAGAAGGACGCCGAGGCAGAGGAGGAGGAGTGCCGTGCCGAAGTGCAGGCAGCGGCAGTGCATCCACCGGCGGACGACGTCGCCACCTCCTGGGAGACGTCGTTCCCCTGGGCTGGCCCGGCGCCGACCCTCGTCGACCTCACCGGCCCAACGACGACGACGAGGACGCCTAGGGGGCAGCGCACCTCCTTGTTTTTATTTTTAATTTTAATGTTTGTAGTTAATGCCTGGCAGACTTGTGAACTCTTGCCGGCCTTTGTGGCCAGCATTAATGTATAATTAAAGTTAACGCAGGTTGATGTGATTTGATATGATGTTTTGACTGTGATGTGATGTTTGAATTTGAATTTGGACTGAGCTTTGAATTATAAGCAACATTTGAAATCCATTGCTCTGTGATGTTGCAATGATCATGTTAGCCTAGGTTGCAATGAGCTAACAACAAATAAAACAAAAATACAAACAAATGATCATGTTAGCCTATGTTGGTGAGCTCCGAAAGTTAGGGTAATCAAACCATTTCCAATATAAATCATTATAAAAGCAGTTTAAAATTTCAATAATAAAAAAATAAGTTTAGATCCTTCTTATTCACACTAAAATGATTCTATGGTGATTTTTTTAATTTTTTTAATTTTTCATAAACCCAAACCCACTATAACTCTCTTCTTGGACTCTATACAATCTCGTACGTGATAGCTCATTTGTGTGAAAGAGTTTTCATGGAAATGTCCATAAACCAAGATTTTTTTTGTCATAACCATGTCACATACAACGGCATTATGCGCAGGTCTTCCATTTTTTTGATTTTTTTTGAATTTGTTCTTCTCATTTGAACTTGGAGCTGGTAGCTTACCTCAAAAAAATATTTCCCATAAAAATGTCCCTAAACCAAGTTTATATTTTTTTATGGTAACTATGTCTTATGAAATGACGAACCGCGAAGGTTTGCTAATTTTTTGATTTTTTTGAATTAGTTAACATCATTTGAAAGTTGGTCAAACCTAAGATAACCCCGCTGATCGGCTCAAAACCCCGCAGCATCTCTCCAAACCCTAGCGTCGAACTGCAGCCGTCCGATCATACCCTAGCGCCAAGCGACAGCCCTCAGATCTGGTCTTCTAGAAGGAATTCACAGGGCGGGCCACGTGCAGGCTTCGCGCCGTTGGATCACATGGACGGCTCCGCACCGTAGGATCGTTGGGCGATCCGCGAGAGGTTGGTTCTGCTCGCCCACTCGTCTGTCCCAAAATGCAAACAAGTCCTTGTTGGGCCTTCGCAAGGCGTTGACCTGTCGAAGGCCCACAAGGATAAAAGAGGCCTATAAAATGGTGCACGCGCTGGTTCGGTTTTTTTATTGATTTGATTGCACCGTCACCCTTTTCTTTATTGATTTGATTGCACCGTTTGTTTCTTTTTTTGATTTGATTGCACCAAATTAGTTTCATCATGCAAAAAATAGTTTCTTTTCCTTCTTCTTTTTCAACATCACCATGGTTCATATTAGATTGAAAACATCATTACACAACTGGACATCTCATATTTAGAAAGGATAAAATTCATACAAAAGCATGCAAGATGTAAAACCTACGTACTACATAGTAAAACCTATCTACTCTTCGTCGAAGATGTCGATGATCTCTGTGCCCTCCGTTGGATAAATGGCCGCCTGTTGCGGCTCAGCCCCCACCGGCGCCAGCGGCTGCTCCGCTGCCGGCTCCTCTGCCTCTATCTCCGCCTCCAGTTCGTCGAACAGGGCATCGGCCTCCGCCTACCTCTGCCGGATGAGCCGGCGGTTGGCCTCCACCTTGGCCTCATCCCGGATGGAATCCAGGATGGCCTGCTGCTCCGCCATCTCCTCCGGCTGGTCGACGGCGACCTCCGCCTCTGCCTCCGGGTCATCCTCCTCCCTGGACGCCGAATGATGCTCCTCCTCCTGCTCCTCCTCCTCCTCCGTCTCCGACGAATCCGGAGGGAGACCCGCAGCGATGCAGGCGGCGCGGCGAGCCTGCATTTCTGCCTCGATTTACAGGCGCCGCTCCAGAGTGAGCTGCGCGTACGTGCTGATGAGGCGCCGGACCATCCTGACGGTGATAGAAGTGCGAGAGGAGGCGGATGGGCTCGGGCGGCGGTGGGGTGGAGGGAGGGGGAGGATGTGCAAGGACTGGGGGACGACGGCCGGCTTAAATAGCCGGCTAATATCCTCGGGCGGCGATTCGAAGCGGCACCATGCGGCATTCACACCGCACCGACGGTCGAGGCGCCCGTCAGACCATCGGGTTTCCCGACGAGTCCGCGTGAGGCCATGCCGTCAGCCCGACGTGGCGGACGCCTGTGAAGAGACGCCTGCGAAACGGGATGGAGGGAGTGGCGCGTTTCGGCCCAACAGTCCACCAAAACCAGGGCCCCACTCGTTAGTAGTTAATGGTCAAACCATTGACCCGACGGCATCCCCCCGTGTGACCATTTATGAGGGTTTCGGACTAAGGAGTGGGGAAAAGTGAGCAAATGTTAAGAGCGTGGGAATGAATGAGTAGAGGTAAGGAACGAGGGGCACTGGAATAGAAATCCCTTTAGTTTAATATTGTGAGAATTAGTACTGCTTTTACTTTCCAGAAGTTTATGTATCCAGATTTGACAAAAGTTTTACCATCATATATTTCATAGCTTTGTACTGATGTGTTACATGTTCTATGGACTGTCCAGGTGTCCTTGAGCCGGAGGTTCCTGATCTGGTGGCTCCTGAAATTCATGTTGATCAATCTGACGATCATCAGGAGGTCCAAACCGACTTGCCTCCTCCGTCCGAGCCGGCCAATACTGACGCCGTGAATGTTGAGGCGGCTCAGGTGGCCAATCTTAAGCCGCCCAGCCCTCCGACAGCACCTAAAGATGCCCCTGAGGAGGTTGTTGTTACTAGGGCAAGTTACACTGCCCCTGAGATCTCCAGGGTGTTAGCAAAAATTATTGCTAAGGATGAAACAGTGCTGCCGGAAAAAGGGAAGGCCAAGCCGGGTCTCCCAAATTATGAGAATTTCAGCGCTGAAGAACTTCATGCCGGCTATCTGGATCGCCTAGCTACGAGCGGAGAGATGGAAATCGGCCTTGTGAGCATGATGGAGAATAAATACGAGGTATGTTCCTCCTTGTTTACCATATATCCCTATGTAGCCCCCAAGGCCCAGCTTATTTTTCTAAAATAAGCCGGGTCTTGTGAAAATTGTGGTTGACTCAACCTCTAGCCCCCAAGGGCCGGCTCATATTCTTGAGATGAGTCGGGTCTTGATAAGTTTAAGGAACTTTGACCTGTAGCCCCCAAGGGCCGGCTCATCTTCTTGAGATGAGTCGGGTCTTGATAATTTTGAGGAACTTGACCTGTAGCCCCCACGGGCCAGCTCATCTTCTTGAGATGAGTCGGGTCTTGTCCGTGTCTTAATGTGAAAAAATTGATATACATTAGCCCCCAAGTGCCAAATCTATTGCTTGCAATTTGCTTGGGACTTGTTTTAAATTTTGATTACTCCACAGGAAACTTTGAGAACAGCCGAATCAAGCATAGCCGGCTTGAAGAAAGACCTGGAGAAGGGGCAAACCGCCCAAGAAAATGTTGAAGAAAAACTTTGACTCTCACTGATTGAGTTGGAAAACGCCAAAGCAGGCTTTCTGAAGGAGAAAGAGTCCTTTGATGCTGAAAAGGCGGCTCTAACGAAGCGCGCAGAGGACGCTGAGGGTCAGCTCAAACCCATCACTGAGGAACTGTCTCAGTTGAAACGGCACATCGCCCAGATGACCCAAGCTGTTTTTGGTAAGTATTCATGGCTTCTTCCTTTTTTGATGTATGAGTAATAAACGTCTGGCGACTCATGTATTGATGCTATTTTGCAGGCCCCCGGATGAGCAATCTTAAAGATAATAGCCTCCTGGTGCTTAAGGCCGTGTACTCATTGACAAAGCAACTCTATGCCGGAAGTCATCTTGCACTCAAGGCAGTGATGGGGGCCAAGCAGCCTTTGAAGCTTATCAAGAACGTGTTGGAATGCTTTTCAACCATTCCACAGCAAATTCGAGAGCTAAAAAGGTCATCCGCCCGAGCCGGTGCAGCATATTCGTTGAGCCGGGCTCTAGCTTACGCACCGGAGCTTGACCCGGCTGAATTAGCGAAGGGCTTGCCTGAATTTAAGGACGACGGGTCAGAATTTTCTCAGAAGGATTATACTGCTTGTCTCAAGGCCGCTCAAGTATTGTCCACTCAATTGGTGTCTGAAATGAAGCTGAAAAACTATCAGGTGGCTTATGATGCCAACCACTCAAAGATTCCACCGCCCAATTTTACACCAGTGAGTCTGGTTCCTCAACGGCGTAAGCACATCTTTGCCCCTAAAGTTGACCCGTCCCCTGTTTTTGATGACGAGACCGTGTTCCAAGCTTTATCCCACTATAACTGGGACGTGGATAATCTCTAGATTCAAGAACTAGAAGACCTAGCGGCGGATAACCCAGAGGCGTCTCACACGCAAGATTAAACTGCAACTGACCCGGATTGAATGGCCGGTGAGTCCTTTAAAATAGCGACGTGAGGTCTTACTTGGCACAAACACTAATTCAAACAATAAAACACAATTACTACAGAGGTAATAATGTGCAAAACACTCAAGAACATAAGCAAAAAACAGAAACACAAAATAAAATTGGGTTGCCTCCCAACAAGCGCTATTGTTTAACGCCCTTAGCTAGGCATAACGCAATAGATCTAGGTGTTGTTATCTTTGGTATGCAATCCATAAGTAGCTCTCATAATAGATTCATAAGGTAATTTAATTTTCTTTCTAGGAAAGTGTTCCATGCCTTTCCTTAACAGAAATTGGAATCTAATGTTTCCTTCTTTCATATCAATAATTGCACCGATCGTTCTAAGGAAAGGTCTACCAAGAATAATAGGGCATGTAGGATTGCAATCTATATCAAGAACAATGAAATCTACGGGCACATAATTCCTATTTGCAACAATAAGAACATCATTAATCCTTCCCATAGGTTTCTTAATAGTGGAATCCGCTAGATGCAAATTTAAAGAGCAATCATCAAGATCATGGAAACCTAGCACATCACATAAAGTTTTCGGAATCGTGGAAACGCTAGCACCCAAATCACACAAAGCATGGCACTCATAATCTTTAATTTGAATCTTAATAGTAGGTTCCAACTCATCATAAAGCTTTCTAGGTATGGAAACTTCCAACTCAAGTTTTTCTTCAAAAGATTTCATCATAGCATCAATGATATGTTTAGTAAAAGCTTTATTTTGATTATAAGCATGCGGAGAATTCAACATGGATTGCAACAAGGAAATACAATCAATCAAAGAACAACTATCATAATTAAAGTCCTTGAAATCCAAAAGAGTGGGTTCATTGCTATTTAAAGTTTTGACCTCTTCAATCCCACTTTTATCAATCTTAGCATTAAGATCTATAAACTCCGAATCATTGGGACAACTTTTAACTAAAGTTGACTTATCTCCAGTCCCATCAAGATTTGTATTAGAAAACAAATATTCAATAGGAGTCACATCAATCACTTTAAGATCTTCATCATTATTATCACGAGAACACACATTTTCAAGCCATTCACGCTTAGCACGCATTCTAGCGGTTCTTTCCTTGCACTCATCAATAGAAGTTCTCATAGCTTTTAAAGACTCATTAATATCACGCTTAGGTGGAGTAGATCTAATTTTCAAAGAATCAATCTCAATAGAAATTCTATCAACGTTCCTAGCCAAATCATCAATCTTGAGCAATTTTTCTTCAATCGTAGCATTGAAAACCTTTTGCGAGATAATAAATTCTTTAATATTATTCTCAAGATCAGAGGGCATCTTATTATTATTTCCATAAGAATTGTTGTAGGAATTACCATAATTATTAGAGGAATTACTAGGAAATGGCCTAGGGTTGAAATTACCTCTATACGCATTATTACCAAAATTGTTCCTACCAACAAAATTGACATCATAGATTCATTATTATTTCCAATCAAAAAAGACAAAGGCATATCACTAGGATCAATAGGAGCACTCTTACTAGCAAACAATTTCATTAATTCATCCATCTTTTCACTCAAAGTGTTTATTTCTTCAATAGCATGCACCTTTTTACTAGTAGGAGATGTTTCGGTATGCCATTGAGAGTAATTTGCCATAATATTATCTAGGAGTTTAGTAGCTTCTCCTAATGTGATTTCCATAAAAGTACCACCCGCGGCGGAATCTAAAAGATTTCTAGAAGCAAAATTCAATCCCGCATAAAAAAATTGTATAATCATCCATAAACTCAAACCATGTGCGGGGCAATTTCTAATCATTAGTTTCGTCCTCTCCCAAGATTGTGCAACATGCTCATGATCAAGTTGCTTAAAATTCATTATATCATTCCTAAGGGAGATGATCTTAGCGGGCGGAAAGTACTTGGAAATAAAAGCATCTTTACACTTATTGCATGAATCAATACTATTTTTAGGCAAATAAAAACCAAGTTTTAGCACGATCTCGTAGTGAGAAAGGAAATAGCTTCAATTTAACAATATAATTATCCACATCTTTCTTATTTTGCATATCACACAACTCAACAAAAGTATTTTGATGGGATGCGGCATCTTCGTTAGGAAGGCCGGAAAATTGTTCTTTCATAACAAGATTAAGCAAAGCAGCATTAATTTCATAAGATTCCGCACTAGTGGCGGGAGCAATCGGAGTACTAATAAAATCATTATTATTAGTATTGGAAAAGTCACACAACTTGGTATTCTCTTGAGTCATCGTGACAAAGCAAGTAATCTTGCACACAAGCAAACAAAAGGCAAACGAAAAGACGAACAGAAGAAGGGCGAATAAAAAGGCAAATCTTTTTGGTATTTTTCTGAAAATTGTTTTAGAAGTGGGGGAGAGGAAAACGAGAGGCAAATGGCAAATAATATAAATGCAAGAGATGAGTTTGTGATGGGTACTTGGTAGGCTTGATGTAGATCTCCCCGGCAACGGCGCCAGAAATCCTTCTTGCTACTTCTTGAGCTTGCGTTGGTTTTCCCTTGAAGAGGAAAGGGTGATGCAGGAAAGTAGATAAGTATTTCCCTCAGTTGTTGAGAACCAAGGTATCAATCCAGTAGGAGATACAAGCAAGTCCCCAATCTTTGCACCTACACAAACAATCAAACACTTGCACCCAACGCTATAAAGGGGTTGTCAATCCCTTCACGGTTACTTGCAAGGATGAGATCTGATAGAGATAGATATAGAAGATTACTAGAACGAAAAGTAAAACAAAAGTAAAAAGATTGCAGCAAAGTATTTTTGGTATTTTTGGTTTATAGATGTGAAAATATAATATGGAAAATAGACCCGGGGGCCATATGTTTCACTAGAGGCTTCTCTCTTGAAGGAAAATAATACGGTGGGTCAACAAATTACTGTCGAGCAATTGATAGAAAAGCACATAGTTATGACGATATCCAAGGCAATGATTATGCATATAGGCATCACGTCCGTGTCAAGTAGACCGAAATGATTCTGCATCTACTACTATTACTCCACACATCGACCGACTCCTGCCTGCATCTAGAGTATTAAGTTCATGAAGAAGAGAGTAACGCATTAGGTAAGATGACATGATGTAGAGGGATAAACTCAAGCAATATGATGAAAACCCCATCTTTTTATCCTTGATGGCAACAATACAAATACGTGCCTCGCTACCCCTACTTTGTCACTGGGTGAGGACACCGCAAGATTGAACCCAAAACCAAGCACTTCTCCCATTGCAAGAATTACCAATCTAGTTGGCCAAACCAAACCAATAACTCGAAGAGACTTGCATAGATATGAAATCATGCATATACGAATTCAGAGAAGATTCAAATAATATTCATAGATAATCTGATCATAAACCCACAATTCATCGGATCTCGACAAACACACCGCAAAAGAGTATTACATCGGATAGATCTCCATGAAGATCATGAAGAACATGGTATTGAAGAACATAGAGAGAGAAGAAGCCATCTAGCTACTAGCTATGGACCCGAAGGTCTGAGGTGAACTACTCACGCATCATCGGAGGGGCAATGGAGTTGATGTAGATGCCCTCCGTGATCGAATCCCCCTCCGGCAGATTACCGGAAAAGGCTCCAAGATGGGATCTCACGGGAACAGAGGCTTCCGGCGGCGGAAAAGTATTTTCGTGGCTCTTTTTGGTATTGGGGGAATATTTGGGAATTTATAGGCCAAAGATTAGGGTTGGAGGGCCTGCTGGGGGGCCACAAGCCAGGGGGGCGCCCCCCCCGGGGCGCGCCCTGGTGGCTTGTCGCCTCCCGGCAGGTCTCCTGACCTCATCTCCAAGTCTGGTAGGTTTCTTCTGGTCCAAGAAAAATCATCGCGAAGATTTTATTCCGTTTGGACTCCGTTTAATATTCCTTATCTGCAATACTCAAAAACAAGGAAAAAACAGAAACTGGCACTAGGCACTAGGTTAATAGGTTAGTCCCAAAAATAATATAAAATAGCATATTAATGCATATAAAACATCCAAAACAGATAATATAATAGCATGGAACAATCAAAAATTATAGATACGTTGGAGACGTATCAACTCCCGGCTTAACACCATTTGTTGTTCTGTTGCTTGCATATTCCTTTTATCAATGAATATTGTTGGTGAGAAAAAACTAAGCAAAATAAGCTGGTAGAAAGTCTTGATCTTCTTAGACTCAACAGTCAATTTCTCCTCCAACAATGTTGAAGTCATATGATTTGTCAACTGGCCACTATGTGGACTCAATTCGCTCAACCCGGTTTCTCACACATGAGCCGGTAATAACTTTGAACCTGAAACTTACTGTGGAAAATGAAGCAAGTAAGGTAATTTTTATAAGCCGGCTCGATGAGACTCAGTTAGAAGATATTTGTTTTTGAGATCCCAAGTCCTCTTGGTTTTCCTTGATAATATAATTTCGCGCTGGTCATGCAGCTGATAACCCGGGCCTTTTCATGTATGAGCCGGTAATGAGAACATGGCGTGCCTGAAAAACTTTATGTGGTGATATCATAATGTTTATAACAGCACATAGTACCATTAGAAATTGGTTTCCAAGGCTTAGAAATATAGAGTGGCTCTTTGACGCCGACTTTGAACGTCTTAATAATGCTGGTATGATGACATGATGCGGATAATGTAATGATGTAATGATGCAAATAACTTATGTATGCAATATCAAAAATATTTGTTGGCTTTCGAGGCTCAACAGAAAAAGACCGGCTTTCGAGGCTCGAGTCTTGCTTCAATGAAGCGGGTATGATAACCCATGGTTTATCCTAGCTCTCTGTATGCCAGCCCTCTCATGACTCAAGCCGGTGTTTTAACCTTGGTAAGTTCAGGGTCCAAGAAGGATTGACTTGTCAAGAGTACACGGGGTCATCTGATCGGAGTCGCATCAAGCGTACAAGCAGGTTTAACCATATGTGGCGTTTATTTTGCCGGGTCAAGATGGTGAGAAAGCTAAAATCGATGAGTTGGAAGCCCCCAAATGCCCAAAGTATTGTGGCATTACTTTGTCGGGTCACAAGGGTGAGAAAGCTAAACTCAATGAGTTTGAAGCCCCCAAGTGCCCATTGTTTCGAAAAATAAAGACTCAAGCTCAATTTGTAGGCTGAGACGGCTAAAAACCCCGTAATTCGGGAGTGCCGGCCTTATTATATTCGAAACATAAAGAAGTATACACAGATTTTGCAAGGGGGGAAGAGAAATTACAAAAGAGGGAGCTGGTGGCTCTAAGTATGATAAGGCCGCTGGTGTTCCAGGGCCGGATTGTTTTCTTCTCGGAGGTATAGAATTCTTGTTATAAAACCTTCCAAGGCATGAATTGAATTTTATTCAAGGATTCAGGCACTAGTGGTACTGACCGTTGTTCAGCTGCTTGGGATTACTTTGAAATCCTCCTTGGTTATTATGCTGATTGCCCTGGCCAGGATGCTGCCCACCGCCATGATTTCCCTGATGCTGAAAATCAGCCCCCGAGCCACCTTGTGACCCACCAGGGCCGTGCTGACCCGGATGTCCTCCACCATTGCCTCCAGGATTATTTGGAAAGCCTGGTTGCGGAACTCTTGCATAATGTAATAGTTCTCCCATGAGTGGACAGCCGGTTTATCCGGGGTACTGTGTTTGGGACATGGCGACTTAAGTGCTTCCTCGTAGTTACGAGGCTTATTTCCATTGTAGGCTCCTCTAGGGCGACCGTTGTGATGCTGATTTTTGAAACCAGTGTTTGTGTTGGCAACGAAATCTGACCCGCCATCGGACTGCTTCCGCTTGTTGTTAGTTTGAGCCCCCTGGTTTCCACGGTGACCATGCTAGCCTTTTCCTCCTTCAGTCTTCTTGCCTTTAATGGTCTTGTCCTCATCCGAGCCAGGATCTTTTGTGCTATCTGACTCGGCATATCTGGTTAGGACGTCCATTAAGTCGCCCATATCCTGTACCTTTTGCTTGAGCCGCCCGAGCTTCTGAACCAAAGGCTGGAAGTGACAGTTCTTTTCCAAGATTAGGACCGCTTGAGCCGCCGTGATGCTGTCTGATGAATGGATAATTTCCGCAACCCGGCGAGTCCAGTGGTGGGATGACTTGTCCACTCGCTGGACACAATGCTGTAGATCTACTATTGTCATATGCTTCTTGCAGGTTCCCTGGAAATTCTTGCTGAACCGCTCCTTCAGCTCTACCCAAGTGTTGATGGAGTTTGGCGGCAAATTTTTCAGCCACGTCCGAGCTGGTCCCTCCAATATCATGGTTAAATACTTGGCGCATACAGCATCTCTGACATCCAACATATCCATTGCGAACTCGTAGCTTTCAATCCAAGCCGCCGGCTCAAGATCCGCCATGTAGTTCGGCACTTTGCGAGGCCCCTTGAAATCCTTGGGCATACGCTCAATGCGGAGAGCCGGAGATAAACATGGTATCCCAATTGTCCTGCTACTGGTCCAATCCCCCAAACTCGCCGGTTGAGGGTGAAGTTGTTGAATCGCCCGTGCTGCCGCTTCCACCTCTTCCTGTCGTGCGCCTCTGGCTGTCATACGTCTCCAACGCATCTATAATTTATGAAGTATTCATGCCATGTTTACAATAATTTTATATGATTTTGGTATGATTTGATTAGAACTAACCCGGACTGACGCTGTTTTCAGCAGAGCTACCGTGGTGTTGTTTTTGTGCAGAAATAAAAGTTCTCGGAATGGGCTGAAAATTTACGGAGAATATTTTTGGAAATTTTAAAAAATATTGGAGCAAAAAGATACCGGAGAGGAGTCCCGAGGCAGCCACAAGCCTAGGGGGCGCCTCCCCAGGGCGCGCCCCCCTAGCTTGTGGGCCCCTCGAGCACTCCCCTGACTTGATTCCAACGCCAAGTACTCCTATAAATCGAGAAACCTCCAGAAAGAAACCTAGATCGGAAGTTCTGCCGCCGCAAGTCTCTGTAGCCACGAAAGATCAATCTTGGCCCTCTCCGGCACCCTGTCGGAGGGGGTCACCATCACCGGAGACCATGGAGGAGGAAGACGGAGGGGCCATCGTCACCATGGAGGTCAAGGACCAGAGGGAGAACCTCTCCGCACCTAGGGGGGAGGCCATGGAGGAGGAAGCACAAGGGGGAGACCCTCTCCCCCTCTCTCTCGGTGGCGCCGGAGTGCCATCGGGGGAACCATCGCCGCGGTGATCGTCTTCATCAACATCACCTTCTTCATCACCATCCTCATCTCCTTTCAGCGGTCCACTCTCCCGCATCCCGCTGTAATCCCCTACATGAACATGGTGCTTTATGCCACATATTATGATCCAATGATGTGTTGCCATCCTATGATGTTTTGAGTAGATTTCTTTTGTCCTTTGGGTTGATTGATGATCTAGATTGGTTTGAGTTGTATATTTGACTTTGGTGTTGTCGTATGGTGCCTTCCGTGCCGCGCACACGTGAAGGATTCCCATTGTAGGGTGTTGCAATATGTTCATGATTCGCTTATAGTGGGTTGCTTGAGTGACAGAAGCATAAACCCGAGTAGGTGGGTTGTTGCGTATGGGATAAAGGGGACTTGATGCTTTAATGCTATGGTTGGGTTTGTGACGCCCCCATTCTTGTCCGTACGCTAATCATGCACACAATGCGTACGACCAAGATTAGGGACTCACTGATTGATACCACAACACAACATAGACACAAATAAAAGGTCATACAGCTTCATATTACAAGCCAGGGGCCTCGAGGGCTCGAATACAAAGCTCGACATAAACACGAGTCAGCGGAAGCAAATATATCTGAGTACAGACATAAGTTAGACAAGTTTTGCCTTAAGAAGGCTAGCACAAACATAAGCAACGGATCGAAAGAGGCGAGGCCTCCTGCCTGGGAACCTCCTAACTACTCCTGAGCATCGGGGGCAGCCTCCACGTAGTAGTAAGCTCCATCGGTGGTGTAGTAGTCGCCTCCGGCGAACTCCATCTCCTGGGCTCCATCGTCTGAACGCGGCAATTGAATCGAGGGGGAAAATAGAATGCAAAGCAGCGGTGAGTACTCATCCCAAGTACTCGCAAGACTGACATCAGAACTATGCTAAATTTGCATCATTATCAATGAAGGGGTTATATCTGGGCTGACTACAGAAAGCAAGAATAGGGAGAAGGCCTAGTCCTATCGAAGACTAGCATCTTCAGCATCTTCAACGTCTTGCAGCATTAGAAGAGAATAGACCTGTATCTCATATATAGTCATATTGTTGTAGCAATTTTAATTAAGTAACCACGCCCAGAGATCCTTCCTCAACTCCCTGCGAGGAAACAATCCCGGAGCCACAATTCATTTCAAATTAAATTACAGTTATAGTTGTATAGGGTCAAAGTACAACTCCAAATCGTCCTGTTACCGTGGACACGACTATTCGAATAGTTTGTTCTTCTCTGCAGGGATGCACCGCATCTCCAACACGCCTGATCACCTCCGGCCGGACACACTTTCCTGGGTCATGCCCGGCCTCGGGATAGCAGCACGTCGTCGCCCCACCTAGACTCAACGAAGAGGCCAGCCCGCCGGTCTAAATCCTATGCGCTCAGGGGTCATGGGCCCAATCACCCTTTGCACACCTGCACAATGCGTGGGCGGCCGAAAACAGACCTAGTACACTCCAGTCCAAGAGCTGCACCGTCCAGTCCAATCCGGCGCGCGCCGCTCCATTGCTGACGTCCGAAGAGCTTCGGCTGATAGAACAACGCTGAGTGCCCATAACTTTCCCACGCGATGGTTTGGTGCGTAAAAGGTCTAAACCGACCAAGTGGATCAAATACTCAACCCATTAGCATTTTATTAATTGTGGGGCAAGCGCGACCCATAAAGTGCGGTCCCATCACCCCGTCAACAACACTCGGGTGCCTTATCGGCGCACCCCACCACATATCACTCTCGCGGGTACCCTTGGGGCCGACCCGTCTTCAACATGTTTCAGTAACCCGGTCATAGTAACTGTGTGTCTATACACCAAGTGGATATCCGAGGAATCACCCTCGATGGATCCCACTGGAGGTATGAGTAAAGCAAGAGTCGCTACCGGTAAATGGGAAGGAGGAATCACCCTCGATACCCATGACCGATAGCTACGCTACAGAATTAACACCGGGAGTGCTAATTGAGGTATCACCCTCGGCACTCGGTAGTAGCTCTGCAGTGCCATACTTAAGGGGGTGTGTGGTGATGTGTCGGTAACGGCTTGTCAGTCATGACGACTGAGTCTTCTGTCTTCAAGTCCTCGGTGTCGTCGATGAAAGCAGGGGCAACTGGGACTAAGGGGGCCTCAGGGGTTCACTGAGCACCCTATGCTAAACAGCTGACATGATAACAGATGTAGTAGCAGTTCACCAAAAACAGGCTATGCATCAGAATAGGAGCTAGCTAATACAGTAGCAAAAATCTAATGCAAGCATAAGAGGGAGAGAGATGGGTGATATCGGAATGCTCAAGGGGGTTTTGCTTGCCTTGCTGCTCTGCGGCAAAAGGCTGGTCATCGGCGGTGTAGTCGATCACGGCAACAACGTCAGCCTCGGGGTCTACCGGAGAGAAGAGGGGGAAGAAACAATAAATATAAAGCACACATATGCAACATGATGCATGACATGGCAATACGCAGGGCTAGGGGTGTTTACGGCCTATCTAGGCGCGGTAGTTAATTTAGAAATTTATTTGAAATTATTTTAATACCGTCATGCACTATTCACCTATCCGAAACAGGCAAAAAGTTGCATGTTCAGATAGCTAGAGGCATGTGACAGACGAATGGACGGCATATTTGGATTCGTGGGATTTTTCTAATCAACTTTCATGTATAAATTATTTTCATCTGACTTACGGTTTAAAAGATATGATTTTCTAAAGTTTTAATTAATTTCTGGAGTTAATTCTATTTATTAAATCCAACATTATCCAGAATAGTGCATGATGACGTCAACATGAGGTCAGCATTGCGTCAGCAGTCAACAGGGGGCTGACCAGGTCAAACCTGGCCAGTGGGTCCCACATGTCATAGACTCAGTGTTATTTCAGGTTTTTAATTAAATTAAACAGGTTTACTGAGGGGAGGGCCCCACATGTCAGTGAGACATTAGTCTAAATTAATCATTTTAATTAGATTAGTTGCTAATTAAGTACCTGACAGGGTGGGGCCCAAATGTCATAGATACTGGGGGTGTGGGGCCCCACAGTCAGTGACTGGGCTGAGCCCAGTCAGCCAGTTGACCAGTCAACTGGTCAACCAGGGTCAGCCTGGCCCACTAGCAGTGGCACTGGGGGTGGCCCCAGGCCAGCCAGGTCAGCGGCGGCCGTCGTTTAGCCGCCGGCGATGCTCCGGCGAGCTCCCGAATCGAGCCAGGGCTCGGGTTTCTCCTCGGGTGGACCAAATCGAGCGCCGACTCGTGCTATCGCGAGCTGAGGTCGTCGCCGACCCATTCCAGCCGTCGGGAGGAGCTACGGTAGACGGAGGCGAGCGGCAGGTCGACGGCGGCGGAGCAGAGCTTCGGGCTCCGATGGCAAACGGCGAACGGTGGCGCTTTCGAGCTAACTACGGGCACTACTCGAGCCTACGCAACGAGCGGAGTCGAACGGCGGCGGTGGGTGGACCAAATGGTCACCAGAGAGGCGCCGGCGACGAGGTCAGGCGGCGGCACGTTCGGGCTCCGGTGGAAACTAGCGCCAGGAGAATCGGCTCGTCGCGAGGAGGAGAGGGGGAGGCAGCAGGAGCTCACCGCGGGGTGTTGCCGTTCAAAATGGGCTCGGGGAGGGTGTGACGGCGACGGAATCGACGACGGCGAGCGGCGGCGATCCGAGGAGGAAGGAGCTCGTGGCCGTTGTTGCAGGGGCTCCGAGGCTCAGGCGTGTGGTCGAGGAGGACGGGGAGGTCGCGGCGGAGCTCGTGGACGCCTCGGCGAGGCACGGGAGGGCCGGTGGTCGCGGCTAGGCCGGAGCCATGGCGGCGGCGGCGCTCGGACGCGGCGGATCTGGAGGCGAGCGAGCGGGGGAGAGCGAGAGGAGGGGGGGGGGGGGGGGAATGGCGAGGGCGGCGTCCAGGGGCCCGAGGGAGGGGCGCCCTTATCCCCTCGCCCCACCTGCCCCGGTGCCGTGGCGGCCAGCGGCCGGCCGGCGGGCGCTCGGCCACAGGGACGACGACACGAGAAGGGGAGCAGGTGGGAGTGGGCTGGGCCGCACTGTGGCCACTTGGGCCCAGTGGCACGGGCCTTTTCCTTTTTCTTTTCTCTTTTTTTTTTGTTTTTGTTTTCCTTTTCCATTTTCTGTTTTATTTAACTTAGGCCATTTCCATCACAGCAAAAATGTGCAGTGGGGGCCATCAAATAAGTTACAATATTAGGGAGGGCCACATCCATTTTGAACATTTTTGGAATCTGGTTGTAATTTCAA
Organism: Elymus sibiricus; assembly: GCA_039707655.1. Taxonomy (NCBI): domain Eukaryota; kingdom Viridiplantae; phylum Streptophyta; class Magnoliopsida; order Poales; family Poaceae; genus Elymus; species Elymus sibiricus. The sequence goes on from CM077671.1 coordinate 311,924,675, forward strand.
TTTGAATTTAAATGCACTTTAAAATACTTTTAGCTCCTGTTATTTATGGTGGGGTCCACATCAGAAGCTTGGTGGTGTTATTTTCCTCAACAATATTTGTTTTGAAATATTCCACAACCTTGGAACACTTTATCTTTGATGTTTGAAGATTTTAATTCATCACATAAATTCCTAGGGCATTTGAATTGAAATTTGAACTGGAATTTGAATCCAAACTTGATCAAGCCCTACTTAGCAAAATGATTAGGCACTGTTCATGATCATTACTGTAGCTTAATTACAATGATCACTGTAGCTTAAACCCAGGGTGTCACAGGGTTTTACCTTAATGATCTTTAGTAGTTGCGGATGCTTGCTAGAGTTCCAATCATAAGTGCATATGATCCAAGTAGAGAAAGCATGTTAGCTTATGCCTCTCCCTCATATAAAATTACAATAATGATTACCAATCTTGTTAACAATTGCCTAGGTCAATTTCGCACACTGACCCATCATTATTCCACACTCGCTATTTGTAATATATTGTAATATATTCTAACTTTGTGATATCAGCACCTATTTTTATATTTTAGTTCTCCGATATCATTCAAAGCTATTCTCTTCATACCCACAATGTAGTTTTATTTCTCGTTTCTAGTTGGAAGCAAACGTTCGGCGTACGTAGAGTCGTATCAGTGGCAGATAGGACTTGAGAGAATATTTATCTTACCATTAGCTCCTTGTGGGTTCGACACTCCATACTTATCACTTCCACCTTTGGAAATTGCTACGATGATTCCTTGCACTTGGCGATTATCAAGCTCTTTTCTGGCGCCGTTGCCGGGGAGCAATAGCGTGGGGTTGATATTCTCGTGTGTGCTTGTTTGCTTTCTTAACTAAGTAGATTCTGTTTTCCCTTTTTGCTTTCTTTAGTTGTGGGTGAAACAAACAAAAAAATTAAATAATGAAAAATACAAAAAGAATTACTTGCCTCTTATGCCTAAGAAGTTTTTCAAAAAGAGAAGTGATTGGAAGGTTGTGCATTGGAGAAGTGAGGGTCGACCTTGAACACTTGTGTTCATGCTCATGAAAACAATGTAGAATTTTTCATGGAAGTTTCTCAAAAATAATTATCCCCTTGTATATATCCATTGTATTATAAAAATAATGTGCCAAGATTTGGTTTTAGGATGATTAGATTGCTTGTTTGCTTTGTGTGGTGCAAAAAACAGAAACTTTGACTGTAGTGCATGAATTTACATTTCTTACGGGAACGTCAAAAGTTTGTAAAAAATTTACACAGTACTTATATACAAATTGTTTAATTTTTCCTAAATTTTCAGAATTGTTTGAGTTACAGCAGTATACAAAGTTTCCAGATTACGACAGACTGTCCTGTTTTTGACAGATTCTGTTTTCTATGCATTGTTCTCTTATTTTGATGAATCTATGGGTAGTATCGGGGGGTATGAACCATAGTGAAGTTGGACTATAGTAGATATAATGCTAATATGAATTTGGAATGAGTTCAAAACAGTACTTAAAGTAGTTTTTTTGCTTTATTATACTAACGGATCTCACGAGGGTTTTGTTATTTTTGTGTGAATGAAGTGTTCGAAGATCGAGGGGGTATCGATATAAGAAGAATACGGAGAGACAAGAGTTCAAGCTTGGGGATGCCCAAGGCACCCCAAGTAAATATTTCAAGGAGACTCAAGCATCTAAGCTTGGGGATGCCCCGGAAGGCATCCCATCTTTATTCTTCAACAATTATCGGTATACCTCGGTTTTTGTTTTGTTCACATGATATGCGTATTTAGTGTTTTTCTTTTCCTTTTATGCACCCTTCTAGTATGAGATAGTCCTTCATTGATTTGTAGAATTCTTCATGCACTTCACTTAAATCTTTTGAGTATGGCTTTGTAGAATGCTTCATGCGCTTCACTTAAATCTTTTGAGTATGGCTTTGTAGAATGCTCTTTGTGCTTCACTTAAATCTTTTGAGTATGGCTTTATAGAGTGCTTCGTGTGCTTCACTTATATATTTTGAGCTTGGATATTGGTTAATCTATATTAATTGTAGAATGCTCTATGAACCTCACTTATATCTTTTAGAGTATGAATAAAATTACCATCGGAATTAGGCTTGGAAGTGTATCATTAAAATGTCATGCCTAGCTAGAAAGGCATTAAAGAAAACCGCTTGTTGGGAGACAACCCAATATTTACCCTTTATGTTTTTGTGTTTTAATATGATTAATCTACAGTAGTAATCATGTTTTGTGCCTTTTATTTCAATAAAGTGCCAAGTAATGCCTTTGGGATGATGTGGTTGATAGTTGACTTGATTCTGTGCAAAAACAGAAACTTTGGTGCCCAGTCCAGAATTTTATAAATTCACCAGGGAGTCAAAAGCTTCTGAATTTTTTACACATGATTTATATACAAATTTCATAGGTTGTCCTAATTTTTCAGAATTTTTGGGGCTGCAGAAGTATGGTCATTGTTCAGATCATTACAGACTGTTCTGTTTTTGACAGAATCTGCCTTGTTTGCGTAGTTTGCTTGTTTTAGCATTTCCATGGCTTATATTAAGTGATATAAACTGTGGAAATGATAATTTACTGTAGACATTATGCGAGAACAATTATTGATCTTGTATTTAACAGTACCTAAGTGGATGGTTTGCTCTTTATCATACTAACCCATCTCACGAAGTTCCGTTAAGTTTTGTGTGATTGAAGTTTTCAAGTTTTTGGTGAGATATCGATATGAGGAGAATAAGGAATGGCAATACCCTAAGCTTGGGGATGCCCAAGGCACCCCAAGGTAATATTCAAGGAAGATCCAAGCAACTAAGCTTGGGGATGCCCCGGAAGGCATCCCCTCTTTCGTCTTCAACATTATCGGTAACCTCACTTGGAGCTATATTTTTATTCGTCGCATAATATGAGTTTTGCTTGGAGAGTCATTATATTTTGTTTTTTTCTGTTAGGTGTTATTTATAATCTTGTTTTTCAATAAAAAGTTCCAAGAATTGCCTTAGGATGCTTGCATTGCATGTTTGATGTGTGCTGTGTAAAACCAGAAACTTTTGCTGTAGTGCTTGAATTTTCATATTTTACTGGAACGTGGAAAGTTTCTGAAATTTTTACACAGTATTTTCATATAAATTATTTAGAATATCCTAAATTTTCATAATTGTTTGAGTTACGGAAGTACACTTTTTTCATAAATTTCTACAGACTGTTCTGTTTGGACAGATTGCTATCATACTTTTGTTATCTACTTATCCTCTAGTTTCCATAGCCTATATTGGTAGATATAAATTGTGGAAATGATAGTAAACAGTAGATGATGTTTGAAAATTATTGTGCAACTTGTCTTGGCAGTACATGAAGTGTTGATTTATTATTATGTGTACTAACCTATCTCACGAGTTCTTTTCGAGTTTTGTGTGGATGAAGTTTTTGAGAATAGGTGAAACCATGATATGAGAGGATTGAACGAGATACAAAAGCTCAAGCTAGGGGATGCTCAAGGCACCCCAAGTAAATATTTCAAGAAGTCTCAAGCATCTAAGCTTGGGGATGCTACGCATCCCACCTCTCTTCATCAACAATTATCGGTTAGCCTATGTTGAGCCTAAATTTTTATTCGTTCACATGATGCGTGCTATTCTTGGAGTGCTATTTTTCTTTTGCCTTCTGTTTAATAAAATACTTAAGATCTGAAATTATTAGATGAGAGAGTCCTCACATATTTATTTAATTGTTGGCTACGCATTGATCTTCACTTATATCTTTTTGGAGTAGTTTGTCATTCACTCTCGTGCTTCACTTATATCCTATGAGTAAATGGTTGAATGAATTGAATATCATAAATCTGAAATTAAATATCCTTCATATACTTATCCCATGGGGAGTAATGACTTCACACATAATAAGTATAGGTGGTAAAATTTATTGAAAGTTAGCAAACACCGCATTGGTCACTTGAACAATTCATGAAAGAATATTGAAGGAAGAGAGATTCCACATATAAATATACTATCTTGGATATCTTCTATGATTGTGAGCTCATTAATTATTTTCAAACTCGAGCAAATTAGTTGAAATTGGACAAGGAAGACAACTTAATGAGTTATGTTTGGCTATATTTGCATAGAAGTTATATTCTTATGGATGCTCTAACATGTGGTGCTTCTTTAGAACCTTTTGCTAGCCAAACCTTCGTACTAAGTAGAGATAATACTTGTGCATCCAAACCCTTGAGCAAAGTTTCTTCCATGAGAGTCCACCATACCTACCTATATGCGGTATTTACCTGCCGTTCCAAGTAAATTTGCATGTGCCAAACTCTAAACCTTCAAATAATATTCTGTTTTGTATGCCCGAATCGCTCATGTAGCGACTGGGAGCGGCCAGTATCTTCCATGCTTGGTGGGTTATTCTCACGATATGTGTTGATTCACTATCATTCATGAGAAAGTGGCTGGTATTCGGGATGCCCAGTTCCATGCTCAAAAATCAAAATATAATGAAACAAAACTCCCCCAGGATTGTTGTTTGTATGGACGGTACCCGTGGATTCGGCTCGCCGTGGAGTGTGTTTGATTGGTGGAGGGGGAGTAAAACCTTTATCATTCTGTTTGGGAACCGCCTATAATGTATCTAGCGTGGAAGATGGTGAAATCTCTTGGTTGTTATGTTGACAATGAAAGCATACCTCCCAAAATTATATTCATCTCTGTTTTAAAACAATGAGCTCTGGCACATATGCAAATCCCTGCTTCCCTCTGCGAAGGGCCAATCTATTTACTTTCATGTTATTTACTATTCATGTTGAGTCAACCTCTTATTCCAACCTCAATCTATTAGTTGGCAAGCATCATGTGGTGGGGAAAGATCCAAACATATATATCCAGTCAAATATATTTGATCACGAATTATTAGTGTTGACAATTATCTATATGATAAATAAGTTGGGAGGCGAAACATTAAGCCCCTATCTTTCTCTGTGTTCGATGGATGCTATTTGTTCTAAAAATATGCTTTGAGTGTCAATAATCATGGAAGACTATATGATAGTTGAGTATGTGGAATTTGCTAAATCAAAGCTCTTACATAGACCCTTCCTGAAAATAAGATGAATTGCAATTGTTCGATGACTAGGAATATGGTTTGTTAGTTTTCAAGAAACTTTCTGGTCTATACTTCAACATGTGAATAGGTTGTTACTTGATCATGAGAAGTTTTATGAGATGAGCTACTGTTTATGGTTTATATTGATGCTAGAAAAAGTGATTGGAATTATCATTGATCAAACTTGTGCACTTGCTAGCATTCACACTTCATAAATTATTTCTTTTATCATTTACCTACTCGAGGACGAGCAGGAATTAAGCTTGGGGATGCTGATACGTCTCCAACGTATCTATAATTTATGAAGTATTCATGCCATGTTTACAATAATTTTATATGATTTTGGTATGATTTGATTAGAACTAACCCGGACTGACGCTGTTTTCAGCAGAGCTACCGTGGTGTTGTTTTTGTGCAGAAATAAAAGTTCTCGGAATGGGCTGAAAATTTACGAAGAATATTTTTGGAAAATATAAAAAATATTGGAGCAAAAAGATACCGGAGAGGAGTCCCGAGGCAGCCACAAGCCTAGGGGGCGCGCCCCCTGGCTTGTGGGCCCCTCGAGCACCCCCCCTGACTTGATTCCAACACCAAGTACTCCTATAAATCGAGAAACCTCCAGAAAGAAACCTAGATCGGAAGTTCCGCCGCCGCAAGTCTCTGTAGCCACGAAAGATCAATTTTGGCCCTCTCCGGCACCCTGTCGGAGGGGGTCACCATCACCGGAGACCATGGAGGAGGAAGACGGAGGGGCCATCATCATCATGGAGGCCAAGGACCAGAGGGAGAACCTCTCCCCACCTAGGGGGGAGGCCATGGAGGAGGAAGCACAAGAGGGAGACCCTCTCCCCCTCTCTCTCGGTGGCGCCGGACTGCCATCGGGGGAACCATCGCCGCGGTGATCGTCTTCATCAACATCACCTTCTTCATCACCATCCTCATCTCCTTTCAGCGGTCCACTCTCCCGCATCCCGCTGTAATCCCCTACTTGAACATGGTACTTTATGCCACATATTATGATCCAATGATGTGTTGCCATCCTATGATGTTTTGAGTAGATTTCTTTTGTCCTTTGGGTTGATTGATGATCTAGATTGGTTTGAGTTGTATGTTTTACTTTGGTGCTGTCCTATGGTGCCTTCCGTGCCGCGCACACGTGAAGGATTCCCGTTGTAGGGTGTTGCAATAAGTTCATGATTCGCTTATAGTGGGTTGCTTGAGTGACAGAAGCATAAACCCGAGTAGGTGGGTTGTTGCATATGGGATAAAGGGGACTTGATGCTTTAATGCTATGGTTGGGGTTTACCTTAATGATCTTTAGTAGTTACAGATGCTTGCTAGAGTTCCAATCATAAGTGCATATGATCCAAGTAGAGAAAGTATGTTAGCTTATGCCTCTCCCTCATATAAAATTGCAATAATGATTACCGATCTTGTTAACAATTGCCTAGGACAATTCCGCACACCGACCCATCATTATTCCACACTCGCTATTTGTAATATATTGTAATATATTCTAACTTTATGATATCAGCACCTATTTTTATATTTTAGTTCTCCGATATCATGCAAAGCTATTCTCTTCATACCCACAACGTAGTTTTATTTCTCGTTTCTAGTTGGAAGCAAACGTTCGGCGTACGTAGAGTCGTATCAGTGGCAGATTGGACTTGAGAGAATATTGATCTTACCTTTAGCTCCTTGTGGGCTCGACACTCCATACTTATCACTTCCACCTTTGGAAATTGCTACGATGATTCCTTGCACTTGGGGATTATCAGGCTGCGTTGACAACTGCTTGGGCGTCTGACAGCATAGGCCGGGTTGGGGAGACCTGAGGAAGTTGCCTACGCCCGCTGCTGGAAACAGCCGAAGACTCCACATGGCGGCCTTTGCTAGCATAGGGAGTGGAGTGCATCTGATCTCGGCTATATGAGTACTACGCCTATTGCACAACGGCTATTTTCAGCATCTCAATGGCGTTCCTAGCTTCAACCTCAATGGGGGTGTTTCCGGTAATAGGCAGCGCCTCCAAATTCCGGGTTGCTGCTAGCATGCTATCAACAGGGTTCGAAAAATGACCCCGTGGAGTCTGGAATCGTTGAGGCGGGGAGTGAGACGGCGGTGGCTGAACCTGTTTCTCTTGTCAATTCCCACGCAATTGAACACTTCCTGGTGTCTGTTGCGGGGTGGCAAAAAGCTGTTGTGGCTCAAGTTTCAGTGGGAGCCCGCGGTGACGTCTTCTCTCGTAAACCGCCTCTGATGCCTCCCTCTGAACTCCTAACCGCCAAGCCTCGGCTTTAAGGCACTCTGTCTCCTGATGTATACGAGCCTGTAACTCCGCCATCCGCGTGCTTTCAGCGTCAATCTCCTTCTGCACCTCAACTATCTGGCTACGCAGTTTGGTTAACTCCACATTGCACTCTTCCTGATTCTCTGCCGTAACTGGGGTTTCTACTAATTTCGCCATCTCAGCCATGAGATCGGTCATAGCTTGAGCCGGCGTTTTGGTTTACTCACCAGAACCTCCAGGTATAGTAGGATTGGGAATCGCTGTAGCTCCTGCCATGTAGACATCGACTTGACGGGGTGAATCATGGTATTCCTCGGGAGTCTCACTATCCAACGAGCCCCCAAGCCTGCCATCATAGAGAGGACAGATTGACTCAGTATCTCCTATGGACGACTTGCCATCTGAATTGACGAGGGCGTTCCCGCTGCAAACCGACACATCCGAAAGACTGATTCCTTGTGTGAAGCCGACGAAGACGTGACGGCGACCGTCTTGACCTTGGCCGGGTTGGGGGCGCCGAGCCGGCTCGTCGAGCTTGGTGTAGATGTCCTACTCTGGGCCCGCTAAACCGATCTCGCTGACAGGAACTCGAGGCCCGTGCTTGATCGAGTCAGCCTCCGCGCTCCAATCCGGCTTATCCACGCAGATCTTGTCGCGGCGGTTCTTGATCATCTGATCAACCGCAAACTTCCCGAACCTTGGAAGGGTTCCCTTTGAAAAATCAACTCCACCGGGCGAGATCCCCATGGTGGGCGCCAACTGTCGTGGTTTTGTCACGGCAGATGTCCTCGTGCAAGGACTTAGGTGTGAGGCCATCGCCGCTAGGTGGCGACTCAAAGGGGTTGAATGGGAAAGAGAGTCGGTTTTACCCATGTTCGGCCCGCCCGACGGAGGTAATAGACTACGTCCTGCATTGTGTGTACTGATGGATAAATCTCGATTACAAGGGTGCGGAATCGCTAACCTAGCTATCGAGAGGTTGTAACGTGAGCCTTCCCATCCTAGGGACTTGCCTTTATATACAGGTCAAGACCCTAGGGTTTACAATAGAGTTCGGGTCATACCGTGACTCGTATCCTATAATGTCTGTAACTTGCCTTATTCCCTACGCAAGGAAACTGGTCGGCGTCTTCTTCCCTGTGGGCCTTGAGCCGCCGTCTTCAGGTGTTGGGCCGCCCAGCGGCTTAATCAGCCACCGTCTTGCTTGTCTTGTCTTCATGACACGGTCCAGCTTTAACTTTAACTAGAGCCATCAACACATTAACCCGGCCCAATAGGGCGGGTTATGTCGTGGGGCTATATCCCCGACAGTATGAGTTGTATGTTTTATTTTGGTGCTGTCCTATGGTTCCCTCCGTGTCGCGCAAACGTGAGGGATCCCCGCTTTAGGGTGTTGCAATATGTTCATGATTTGCTTACGGTGGTTTGCGTGAGTGACAGAAGCACAGAACCGAGTAGGTGGGTTGTTGCGTATGGGAGTAAAGAGGACTTGATACATAATGTTATGGTTGGGTTTTACCTTAATGATCTTTGGTAGTTGCGGATGTTTGCTAGAGTTCCAATCATAAGTGCATATGATCCAAGTACGGAAAGTATGTTAGCTCATGCCTCTCCCTCATATAAAATTGCAATAATGATTACTGGTCTAGTTATCAATTGCCTAGGGACAAATAACCTTCTTGTTTGACAAAAGCTTTCTACTAAACAACCAACTTTTATTATCTTGCAATTTACACGTAGTTTTATTCCTGCAAAGTACTTCTAGTTTTATTCGTGCAAACTATCCTATCACCTACAAAATAGTTTCATACTTGTTCTAGGTAAAGCAAACGTTAAAGTGTGTATAGAGTTGTATCGGTGGTCGATAGAACTTGAGGGAATATTTGTTCTACCTTTAGCTCCTCATTGGGTTCGACAAACTTATTTATCGAAAAAGGCTACAAATGATCCCCCTACACTTGTGGGTTATCAGCATGGGCCTCGTTCTCCGCCGCGGCCAACTTGTTCAGGTAAGCGATTATGTCCGATGGCATGATGACATAACCGTGCTTGGAATGATGGTAAAACAAAGAAGGTGCAGGCAACAAAATAATATGACGAGTCTTCTCACTTTATACCAAGTTATAGCGAATGTGCTGAGGAGGCTCAGGTTCATCGATAAAATGGTGTTCTATCATATCTTGGTGATCCAGATAAACCTTAGGCAGCAAGTAATCATTGTCGTTTATGAGGGTGAGCACTAATGAAACACCGTATGAAACATTCCACTTGTTGATTAACGAGTTCTGTTTGACCATTAGTTTCAGGGTGGTTTGGTGTACTCATCTTATGTTCACTGCTAGTGGCTTTCATAACCAACTTCTATAAAGTGCTGGTAAAAATTGGGTCCCTACCAGATATAATATACTTGGGCATGGTGTGCAGATTGTAGACATTGTCAATGAATAAGTCAGCTACAATCTGTGCAGTGAATGGATGTTGGAGGGAGATAAAAGGCCCGTACTCGGTATACTTATCAATAACCACTAATATACAGTTAAATCTACCAGAAGTTGGTAAGTCACTGATGAAATCCATGCTAATCATTTTCAAGCTTGTGTGGGCACAGGTAATAGGCAAAGCAACCCAGGGTACTGGACCTTTTCTGGCTTGGCCTGCTGGCAAATCATGCAATACTAGACATAATCTTTGATGAACTTCACATGCCTACCCAGCAAAAGAGAACATGAATTCTCATATAAGTGAAAGGAAAACTAGAATGCCCCCCTAAAGGACTGTCATGAAATGCTTTGACTATTGAAGTCTGCAGTGTAGGAGAATGACCGACCTAAATTCTGGTTTTGTACTTGGTCAACTGATACGTCTCCATCATATCTACTTTTCCCAACTCTTTTGCCCTTGTTTTGGACTCTAATTTGCATGATTTGAATGGAACTAACCCGGACTGACGCTGTTTTCAGCAGAATTGCCTTGGTGTTATTTTTGTGCAGAAATAAAAGTTCTCCGATTGACTTGAAAATTTACGGAGAATAGTTTTGGAATTAATAAAAAATACTAGCGAAAGAATCAACCGGAGGGGTTTACCATGTAATCGAGTTAGTTTTGTTAGGGTTTGATCCCTAGTATCCACTATGTTCTGAGATTGATGTTGCTATGACTTTGCTATGCTTAATGATTGTCACTAGGGCCCGAGTGCCATGATTTCAGATCTGAACCTATTATGTTTTCATGAATATATATGTGTTCTTGATCCTATCTTGCAAGTTGTAGACACCTATGTGACGCCCCCATTCTCGTCCGCACGCTAATCATACACGCAATGCGTACGACCAAGATTAGGGACTCACTGATTGATATCACAACACAACACTAGACACAAATTTAAAGACATACAGCTTCATATTACAAGCCAGGGGCCTCGAGGGCTCGAATACAAAGCTCGACAAACACGAGTCAGCGGAAGCAAATAATATCTGAGTACAGACATAAGTTAGACAAGTTTTGCCTTAAGAAGGCTAGCACAAACATAAGCAGCGGATCGAAAGAGGCGAGGCCTCCTGCCTGGGAACCTCCTAACTACTCCTGAGCGTCAGAATTCTCCACGTAGTAGTAGGCTCCAGCGGTGGTGTAGTAGTCGTCTCCGGCGTACTCCATCTCCTGGGCTCCGTCGTCTGAACGCGGCAACGTATCGAGGGGAAAAGGGAAAGCAAAGCAGCGGTGAGTACTCATCCAAAGTACTCGCAAGACTGACATCATAACTATGCTAAGTATGCATCAGTATCAATGAAGGGGTTATATCTGGGCTGACTGTAGAAAGCAAGAATAGGGGGAAGGCCTAGTCCTATCGAAGACTAGCATCTTCAGCATCTTGCAGCATTAGAAGAGAGTAGACCTGTATCTCATATATAGTCATATTATTGTAGCAATTTTATTAAGTAACCACGCCCAGAGATTCTTCCTCGACTCCCTGCGAGGAAGCAATCTCGCAACCACATTTCACTTCAAATTAAATCACAGTTATAGTTGTATAAGGTCAAGGTACAACTCCAAGTCGTCATGTTACCGTGGACACGGCTATTCGAATAGTTTGTTCTTCCCTGCAGGGGTGCACCGCATTTCCAACACGCCTGATCACCTCCGGCCGGACACACTTTCCTGGGTCATGCCCGGCCTGGGGATAGCAGCACGTCGTCGCCCCACCTAGGCTCAACGAAGAGGCCAGCCCGCCGGTCTAAATCCTAAGCGCGCAGGTTCGTGGGCCCACTTGCCCTTGCGCTCCTGCACGATGCGTGGGCGGCCGGAAACAGACCTAGTACACTCCAGTCCAAGAGCTGCACCGTCCAGTCCAATCCGGCGCGCGCCGCTCCATTCCTGACGTCCGAAGAGCTTCGGCTGATACAACGACGCTGAGTGCTCATAACTTTCCCACGCGATGGTTTGGTGCGTAAAAAGGCCAACGACCCAACTCACATCAAATACCCAACCCATTAGCATTTTATTAATGCGGGGCAAGCGCGACCCAAAAAGTGCGATCCGTCACCCCGTCTCGAGGATGTGTGGCAAAGGCCTCTCTCGCCAGTCCACGCCTCATCATCATCAACACGTGGGTACCCCTCAGGGCCGACCCATCTCCAACATGTTTCAGTAACCCGGTCATAGTAACTGTGTGTATAAAACATCAAGGCGAAACCCGAGGAATCACCCTCAAGGGGCCCCGCTCGATGAAACCGTCAAGGTGGACTTAGAGGAATCACCCTCGAGAGTTCCACACTTGAGGGGTTGCACGACAGAGTCATCGTCGGGAATGGCGAAGGAGGAATCACCCTCGATAACCACGACCGACTAGCTACACTACAGAGCTAGCATCATGAGTACTTCACGAGGTGTCACCCTCGGTACTCGATAGTAGCGCTGCAGAGTCGTACAACTAAGGGGAGTGCGGTGATGTGAGGGCCTGGCTTGTCGGTCGGTTGACCGAGTCTTCGAGTCTTCGGGTCGTCGGGTCGTCGATGAAGAAGCAGGGGCAACTAGGACTAAGGGGTCGCTGGGGGTTCACTGATCAACCTATACTAAGCAGTTGGTACGATTGCAGGTAAAGTAACAGTTTATCAAAAACAGGCTATGCATCAGATTAGGAGCTAGCTAATACAGTAGAAAAATCTAATGCAAGAATAAGAGGGAAGGAATAGGCGATATCGGAATGCTCAAGGGGGGTTTGCTTGCCTTGCTGCTCTGCTGCAAAGGGCTGATCGTCAGTCACGTAGTCGTACCCGGCAGCACCGTCAGTCTCGGAGTCTACCGGAGAGAAGAGGGGGGAAGAAACAATAAATATAAAGCAGACAAATGCATCACGATGCATGACATGGCAATATTCAGAGCTAGGCATGCACTAACGCAGTACTACACGTTGCAGACGGAGTGGGAGAATACCTGACGATATTTCCCGGGTCTTTGGATTTATCGGACAGGCGATCCGGAGGGGAAAAGTTCCATGTTCATCATGCTAGGAGCATGTGACAGATGAATGGATGGCATATGTGGATTCGTGGGATTTTTCTGATCGACTTTCATGTATAAAGTTTTTCCATCTGAGCTACGGATTATTTTCTATTAATTTTTAAAGTTTTAATCAATTTCTGGAATTATTCTATTTATTTAAATCAACATTATCCAGAACAGTGCAGGTGATGTCAGCATGAGGTCAGCATTGCATCAGCAGTCAACAGTGGGGCTGACCAGGTCAAACCTGACCAGTGGGTCCCACATGTCATAGACTCAGCTCTATTTCAGATTTTTAGTTAAACTAAACAGAGTTAATTAGTGAGTGGGGCCCATCTGTCAGTGAGTGATTAGGGTTATTATTAATTATCTCTTAATCTAATTACTAATTAGCTATCTGACAGGGGTGGCTCACCTGTCATACACACAGGGGTGTTGGGCCCCACCTGTCATAGACTGGCAGTGCCCAGTCGGCACGGTTGACCTGGTCAACAGGTCAACCAGGACCGCGGGGCCCGCGGGTCAGTGACCCTGGCAGTGGCCCCGGTCCAGCCAGGTCAACGGCGGCCGGCGTTCATCGCCGGAGCAACTCCGGCGAGCACCCGAAACGGCAGCGGGGCTCGGGTTTCGCGTGTGGTGGGACATTTCGGGCGTTCTTGGGCGCGTTCGAAAGCTGGCGCAGCCGCCGTTCCATTCCGACCATCGGGAGGAGCAACGGTGGACGGTGGCGAGCGGTAGGTCGACGGCGGCGGAGCCGAGCTTTGGGCGCCGGTGGCAATCATTGCAGCAGTGCGTTCTCGAGCGAACTAACGCTACTACGAGGGCCTACGCGATGCGTGGAGTCGAATGGTATCGACGGCAGGACCAAATGGTCACTGGACGGTCGCCGGCGACGAGCTCTTGCGGCGGTGGGTTCGGGCTCCGGTGAAAACCGACGCTACGAGCTCGGGTTCGTCGAGGGGAAGGAGGGGAAAGAAGCAGGAGCTCACTGGGGTCCTGTAGGGGAGCTTAGCAGGCTCGGGGGAGGCTTGGTGTAGCCGAAACGACCGCCGGAGCGCGGCGGCGATCCAAAGAGGAAGGAGCTCGTGGTCGTCGCTGCGGTGCCGATGGGCTCCAATGGGCGGGTGCAGTCGAGGGAGAAGGAGCTGGCGGATCTGGAGGAGGGAGAGAGGGAGGAGAGCGAGCGAGGCGAGGGAGGAATGGCGAGGGCGACCAGGGGGGACGGCTCGAGGCGAGGCTTATCCCCTCGCCCACCTGCTCCCGTCGGCGTGGCGAACGGCGACGGCGCGGTGCGGCGCTGTCCACGGCGGGAGCGACATGGAGGGGAGAAGGACGATGGGCAGGTGGGAGTGGGCTGGGCCAAGCGCGGCCCAGTCGCCAGGTAAGTGGGCTTCTGCCCTTTTTCTTTTGTTTCTTTTCTGTTTTCTTTTTAAATCTTTTCTGTTTTGAAATAGTTTTAGGACTAAATGATTTTTGAAAAATATGGGATAGGGCCCAATATTTGCCATGCAATATTTGGTACTGCCACAAAAAGTTTGGGGCCCTTTTGAAAAGTTTGGAAAATTTTATAATTCAAAAGTCAATTAAATAAATGTTTTGGCCTCTGTTATAAAAGCTTTAGTGGCACCAAACCAATTGATAAAATGGTGGCAACAATTTTGGAATAGCTTAGGGAATATTTGCAACCCAAGCATGATTTTTAATTTGAAGTTTGCAAAACTTCCAAAACCACCTTTCAAATGAATTTTTAATTGGATAAGAATTTGAATCAGGGTTGATTCCAACAGTGATCATCATTGGATTAGCAAAAATAATTAAGCTTGATCAGGGTCATTACTGTAGCTTAATTACAATGATTACTGTAGCTTAAACCCAGGGTGTCACAATTCTCCCCTACTAAAAAGAATTCTCGTCCCGAGAATTAAGAAGTAGAAGGAAAGAGCCCGGGGTATTCTGCACGAAGATGATCTTCGCGTTCCCAGGTGGCTTCATCTTCAGAATGATTTGCCCACTGCACTTTGAAGAACTTGGTAACCTTCTGACGAGTCCGACGTTCAGTTTCATCGAGAATGCGGACTGGTTGCTCTTTGTAAGAAAGGTCTTGTTGCAGCTCAAGCATATCATGATCCACTGCTCGGATAGGATCCTTGAAGCAGCGACGAAGCTCTGACACATGGAACACATCGTGAACCTGGGAGAGGTTTGGCGGTAGTTCCAGTTGATATGCCACCTTACCACGCCTTTCGAGAACAGTGAAGGGACCAATATATTGCGGAGCCAGCTTGCCCTTGATTCCAAATCGGTGTGTACCTTTCATTGGCGTGACTCGAAGATAAGCCTTTTTGCCAGGTTGATAGACCATATCTTTGTGATGACGGTCATACTGACTCTTCTGACGAGACTGAGCAGCCTTCAGATTTGCATGAATAATGCGGACTTGATCTACGGCATGATGGATAATATCTGGACCGATAAGTGTACGTTCCCCAGTTTCTGACCAATTCAGAGGAGTCCGACACTTACGTCCATATAATACTTCAAAGGGAGCCATCTTCAGACTAGCTTGATAGCTATTGTTATAGGAGAACTCAGCATACGGGAGAGATTCCTCCCATTTCTTGCCGAAAGAAATGACACAAGCTCGAAGCATGTCTTCGAGAATCTGGTTGACTCTTTCAACTTGTCCCTGGGATTGAGGGTGAAAAGCGGTGCTGAAGGACAAACGGGTCCCCATAGCTTCCTGGAAACTTGTCCAGAATCTTGAAGTGAATAAACTACCACGGTCTGAACTAATCACCAATGGAATACTGTGGAGTGAAACAACTCTGGACATGTATAGATCTGCCAGCTGACTAGCAGTAATAGTTTCCTTGACAGCCAGAAAATGTGCAACTTTGGACAACCGGTCAATGACGACAAGAGTAGCATCATTACCTTTCTGCGATCTGGGAAAACCAGTAATGAAGTCCATTTCAACATGATCCCATTTCCATTCAGGAATAGAAATAGGTTGTAGAGTTCCAGCAGGCCTTTGATGTTCTGCTTTGATCCGACGGCAAATGTCACATTCTGAAACATAGCGTGCAATGTCTTGCTTCATGTTAGACCACCAGAATCTTCGACGAATGTCTTGGTACATCTTGGTACTACCAGGATGAATTGACAGCGGAGTGTCATGTGCTTCCTTCATGACCTCCTGAGTCATATCGTGGTTTTTCTCCTTACTTGGTACCACTAGGCGGTCTTTGAAGTACAAAGCGCCATCCTCAGCAATAGTGAAGGGTGAGGGCTTTCCTTCTGCGAGATCGCGTTTAATCCTCTCGACTTCACTGTCACACTTCTGGATCCACTTGATGACGTCCACAAGATCTGGTTTAGCAACCAGGGTATTGAGAGAACCTTGGGAAACAACGTGGAGGTTCATTTTGTAGGATCCTTCAGGAGGGGGAGTGAGATAACCCTGAGGAACAATATGGAGGTTCAGCGTGCGAAATTCTTCTTGAAGACGGGGATGAACCTTATGAACCTGAAGGTGATTGCAGTACGACTTGCGGCTCAGAGCATCAGCCATTACATTAGCCTTGCCTGGGGTATAAGAAATACCCACATTGTAGTCTGCTATGCGCTCCATCCATCTCTGTTGACGGAGGTTCAGATCTGGCTGAGTAAACAGGTACTTCAGACTTTGGTGGTCAGTGTAGATCTTGCAACGGTTACCAACAAGGTATTGACGCCACTCTTTCAGTGCATGAATTACCGCGGCAAGTTCCAGGTCATGAACTGGGTAGTTCTCTTCATGAGGACGCAGTTGACGAGATGCATAAGCAACCACTCTGCGCTCTTGCATTAGGACGCAACCCATTCCCTGACGAGAAGCGTCACAATAAATGGTAAAGTCCTTACGAGTATCCGGAGGAGCAAGCACTGGAGCAGAGGTCAGCTTTTCCTTAAGTGCCTGAAAGCTCTCCTGACATTTTTCTGTCCACTCATATTTAACACCTTTGTGAAGCAGATTGGTTAAGGGCTTTGCAATCTTGGAGAAGTTCTCGACGAATCGACGGCAATAGCTGGCGAGACCGAGAAAACTTCTGAATTGCTTGACATTCTTCGGGGGAGCCCAATCAAGAATAGCCTGAACTCGTTTAGGGTTGACCGCAATACCATCCTTGGAGATCACATGACCAAGGTAGGTTACTTCGTCCATCCAGAACTCAAACTTTGAGTACTTTGCATAAAGTTGATGTTCTCGAAGCCTCTCAAGTATAAGACGAAGATGTTCAGCATGCTCTTCTTTGTTCTTGGAGAATACCAGAATATCATCCAGGTAAACCACGACGAATTTATCGAGGTAGTCCATAAAAATATAATTCATCAAGCGAGAGAAGGTTGCTGGAGCATTGGTTAAGCCGAAGGACATGACGGTGTACTCGTATGAACCATAGCGAGTAACAAATGCAGTCTTGGGAATATCTTCTTCACGAACTCGGATTTGATGGTAACCCAACCTCAAGTCGAGTTTAGAAAATACTGCTGATCCAGCAAGTTGATCATACAGATCGTTGATCCGAGGAAGCGGATATTTATTTTGAATCGTTGCTTGGTTGATGGGACGGTAATCTTGGACCAATCGATTCGTACCATCTTTCTTCTTGAAAAAGAGAGAAGGCGCTCCCCAAGCAGAGGAACTTGGACGAATGAAACCCAGACGAAGCGAATTGTCAATTTCTTGCTTAAGTTCTAGGAGTTCATGTGGTGGCATCTTATACGGACGCTTGGCAATAGGAGTGGTACCAGGTACCAAGTCGATGACAAACTCGACAGCTCTAGCAGGGGGAATCCCTGGAAGTTCTTCTGGAAAGACATCTTGAAAATCACGGACCATTGGAATGTTTTCAATCCCCTAGTGAGGTGACTCATTTAATTCATTCAAGGCATATAACCGGGCTTCAGCATTTAACAGCTTGGAATGACATGATCGAGTACAACTCATAACCAAAGAAGATTACCAAGAGTTGTTGAATCGCAATGCATACTCGATTTAGATATCAGTATCCTTGATTGTCCAACAACTCAGAACACGAGGAAAACTGGAATCACTGAAATTTCATAGTTGATGAGGAGCTCATAAGAAGTTATAATAGCTCTGTGATATTCTCGAGATACCAATGATAAAACTCAGAGGTAGATCAGAATAAAGGTTAGACTAGTGTATTGATCTGTGGAAGACAAACACTTTAACTTGTCAGGGAATGAAACCAAAGTAGAACAACATGGTCGGAACCACGATTGCAAAGGACAAGATCACAGATACCGGATCAAATCATACATTGAATGATTATTGAAAGGAGAAGCTTCTATGATAAGATCAACATCGTTTCCATGGGCATGAACACAAGGTTCAAGGTCGACTCCCACTTCATCAATGCATCACCTTCCATTTACACCTCGCCTTTGATGAAGTTGTAGTTTTGAAAGTTTAACTGGCAAAACACCAGGAGAGTATGACTCGTGAAAACTGTCGGGTTCACACGAATTAAGGAAGGCATAGGTTCAACCCATCGGGGCGTCTTAGGAACATATACCTCAAGCTTCAAGAGTAATTAACACATGCTTGCAAACAGAGCATGGCTGACGAAAGCATAGGATAGAACTTATCAGAGGGAGAAGACACAATTTACCAATGGCATCATGTAACTGGGAAAGAATTCACAAGAATTTTGAATGTGAGGGATGCTTTCGCATAATAACCCAACAATGGGTCTGGCGGTCCACAAAGTACCTGATGTGAGTATCGATACTCAACCAGAGGGAGAAAGAATGCAAGGCATCAGATTATAGAACATCCAATAATTCGATGCTTAAATAACCAAAGGAATTAGGATTCCCAATTTGGTGTATCGGAATCAGATGCTTCGATCAATACAGATAAGTTGAAGGGACTTAGATGGACAATCAACCAAGGTTGATTTAACGAGAACCAGCTCCTTATTGGAAAGACGTCTGGGCCGGACGGATAATTTATGAGAAACAACTGATGACTGCATGCATCCACACACAGGTTGAATCAATAAAATCAAATGAAAACCACAAAGGATTTACTTAATATTGCTAGACATATGGAATTAACCATAATGCAAGCAGGTGAGAAAGGTCAAGAGCAAAAGGCTACTGAGGGTTACGGAAGATCGAATAGCGTTTCAAAGAATTCTGTGAAACATATGATCCACCGAGGAAGAACAAATCTCCGGTAAGATAATTCGATATACCTTGTAATAACAAGAGCAACTAGATATGAAAGTATGAGCGACAACTGCATGTAGTCATCCATAGGGGTTGACGGCGGAAGGGAATCGCAAAAGCGATGAGCACAAGTTCTCGGGAGAACATTGGAGAGTATCTTCGAAGTCTTCTGATGAATCGAGCCATCGTCTGAAGTGAGGGGCTCTCCGGGAGGAGTAATTACGAGAACCTAGAGTTAGAGTTAATAAAATCTTTAACCCGAAGGAGAAGAGAGATCAGAACCCAGAGTATAGACGAGGAATAAAAGATCCTAATACCACCCGATTGAGACGTGGGCCCGTAAGCCACACAACAATGTTAGTAAAAGTTTTTCAAGTACTAGACTCAACTTCGGCCAAGGAGTTGGAAAGGGGGCTACCTACAGGCAGTCGGCTCTGATACCAACTTGTGACGCCCCCATTCTCGTCCGTACGCTAATCATACACGCAATGCGTACGACCAAGATTAGGGACTCACTGATTGATATCACAACACAACACCAGACACAAATTTAAAGTCATACAGCTTCATATTACAATCCAGGGGCCTCGAGGGCTCGAATACAAAGCTCAACAAGCACGAGTCAGCGGAAGCAAATAATATCTGAGTACAGACATAAGTTAGACAAGTTTTGCCTTAAGAAGGCTAGCACAAACATAAGCGGCGGATCGAAAGAGGCGAGGCCACCTGCCTGGGAACCTCCTAACTACTCCTGAGCGTCGGCATTCTCCACGTAGTAGTAGGCTCCAGCAGTGGTGTAGTAGTCGTCTCCGGCGTACTCCATCTCCTGGGCTCCGTCGTCTGAACGCGGCAACGTATCGAGGGGAAAAGGGAAAGCAAAGCAGCGGTGAGTACTCATCCAAAGTACTCGCAAGACTGACATCATAACTATGCTAAGTATGCATCAGTATCAATGAAGGGGTTATATCTGGGCTGACTGCAGAAAGCAAGAATAGGGGGAAGGCCTAGTCCTATCGAAGACTAGCATCTTCAGCATCTTGCAGCATTAGAAGAGAGTAGACCTGTATCTCATATATAGTCATATCATTGTAGCAATTTTATTAAGTAACCACACCCAGAGATTCTTCCTCGACTCCCTGCGAGGAAGCAATCTCGGAGCCACATTTCATTTCAAATTAAATCACAGTTATAGTTGTATAAGGTCAAGGTACAACTCCAAGTCGTCCTGTTACCGTGGACACGGCTATTCGAATAGTTTGTTCTTCCCTGCAGGGGTGCACCGCATTTCCAACACGCCTGATCACCTCCGGCCGGACACACTTTCCTGGGTCATGCCCGGCCTCGGGATAGCAGCATGTCGTCGCCCCACCTAGGCTCAACGAAGAGGCCAGCCCACCGGTCTAAATCCTAAGCACGCAGGTTCGTGGGCCCACTTGCCCTTGCGCTCCTGCACGATGCGTGGGCGGCCGGAAACAGACCTAGTACACTCCTGTCCAAGAGCTGCACCGTCCAGTCCAATCCGGCGCGCGCCGCTCCATTGCTGACGTCCGAAGAGCTTCGGCTGATACAACGACGCTGAGTGCCCATAACTTTCCCACGCGATGGTTTGGTGCGTAAAAAGGCCAACGACCCAACTCAAATCAAATACCCAACCCATTAGCATTTTATTAATGCGGGGCAAGCGCGGCCCATAAAGTGCGATCCGTCGCCCCGTCTCGAGGATGTGTGGCAAAGGCCTCTCTCGCCAGTCCACGCCTCATCATCATCAACACGTGGGTACCCCTCAGGGCCGACCCATCTCCAACATGTTTCAGTAACCCGGTCATAGTAACTGTGTGTATAAAACATCAAGGCGGAACCCGAGGAATCACCCTCAAGGGGCCCCGCTCGATGAAACCGTCAAGGTGGACTTAGAGGAATCACCCTCGAGAGTTCCACAGTTGAGGGGTTGCACGACAGAGTCATCGTCGGGAATGGCGAAGGAGGAATCACCCTCGATAACCACGACCGACTAGCTACACTACAGAGCTAGCATCATGAGTACTTCACGAGGTGTCACCCTCGGTACTCGATAGTAGCGCTGCAGAGTCGTACAACTAAGGGGAGTGCGGTGATGTGAGGGGCCTGGCTTGTCGGTCGGTTGACCGAGTCTTCGAGTCTTCGGGTCGTCGGGTCGTCGATGAAGAAGCAGGGGCAACTGGGACTAAGGGGTCGCTGGGGGTTCACTAATCAACCTATACTAAGCAGTTGGTACGATTGCAGGTAAAGTAACAGTTTATTAAAAACAGGCTATGCATCAGATTAGGAGCTAGCTAATACAGTAGCAAAATCTAATGCAAGAATAAGAGGGAAGGAATAGGCGATATCGGAATGCTCAAGGGGGGTTTGCTTGCCTTGCTGCTCTGCTGCAAAGGGCTGATCGTCAGTCACGTAGTCGTACCCGGCAGCACCGTCAGTCTCGGAGTCTACTGGAGAGAAGAGGAGGGAAGAAACAATAAATATAAAGCAGACAAATGCATCACGATGCATGACATGGCAATATTCAGAGCTAGGCATGCACTAATGCAGTACTACACGTTGCAGACGGAGCGGGAGAATACCTGACGATATTTCCCGGGTCTTTGGATTTATCGGACAGGCGATACGGAGGGGAAAAGTTCCATGTTCATCATGCTAGGAGCATGTGACAGATGAATGGATGGCATATTTGGATTCGTGGGATTTTTCTGATCGACTTTCATGTATAAAGTTTTTCCATCTGAGCTACGGATTATTTTCTATTAATTTTTAAAGTTTTAATCAATTTCTGGAATTATTCTATTTATTTAAATCAACATTATCCAGAACAGTGCAGGTGACGTCAGCATGAGGTCAGCATTGCATCAGCAGTTAACAGTGGGGCTGACCAGGTCAAACCTGACCAGTGGGTCCCACATGTCATAGACTCAGCTCTATTTCAGATTTTTAATTAAACTAAACAGAGTTAATTAGTGAGTGGGGCCCATCTGTCAGTGAGTGATTAGGGTTATTATTAATTATCTCTTAATCTAATTACTAATTAGCTATCTGACAGGGGTGGCTCACCTGTCATACACACAGGGGTGTTGGGCCCCACCTGTCATAGACTGGGAGTGCCCAGTCAGCACGGTTGACCTGGTCAACAGGTCAACCAGGACCGCTGGGCCCACGGGTTAGTGACCCTGGCAGTGGCTCCGGTCCAGCCAGGTCAACGGCGGCCGGCGTTCATCGCCGGAGCAACTCCGGCGAGCACCCGAAACGGCAGCGGGGCTCGGGTTTCGCGTGTGGTGGGACATTTCGCGCGTTCTTGGGCGCGTTCGAAAGCTGGCACAGCCGCCGTTCCATTCCGACCATAGGGAGGAGCAACGGTGGACGGTGGCGAGCGGCAGGTCGACGGCGGCGGAGGCGAGCTTCGGGCGCCGGTGGCAATCATCGCAGCAGTGCGTTCTCGAGCAAACTAACGGTACTACGAGGGCCTACGCGATGCGTGGAGTCGAATGGCATCGACGGCAGGACCAAATGGTCACTGGACGGTCGCCGGCGACGAGCTCTTGCGGCGGTGGGTTCGGGCTCCGGTGAAAACCGACGCTACGAGCTCGGGTTCGTCAAGGGGAAGGAGGGGAAAGAAGCAGGAGCTCACTGGGGTCCTGTAGGGTTGCTTAGCGGGCTCGGGGGAAGCTCGGTGTAGCCGGAACGATCGCCGGAGCGCGGCGGCGATCCGAAGAGGAAGGAGCTCGTGGTCGTCGCTGCGGTGCCGATGGGCTCCAATGGGCGGGCGTAGTCGAGGGAGTAGGAGCTGGCGGAGCTTCCTGGCGAGGTGGGCGCGACTAGCCGTCGGCCATGGCGACGGTTGCGCTCTGGCGCGGCGGATCTGGAGGAGGGAGAGAGGGAGGAGAGCGAGCGAGGCGAGGGAGGAATGGCAAGGGAGACCAGGGGGGACGGCTCGGGGCGAGGTTTATCCCCTCGCCCACCTGCTCCCGTCGGCGTTGCGAATGGCGACGGCGCGGCGCGGCGCTGTCCACGGCGGGAGCGACACGGCGGGGAGAAGGACGATGGGCAGGTGGGAGTGGGCTGGGCCAAGCGCGGCCCAGTCGCTAGGTAAGTGGGCGTCTACCCTTTTTCTTTTGTTTCTTTTCTATTTTCTTTTTAAATCTTTTCTGTTTTGAAATAGTTTTAGGACTAAATGATTTTTGAAAAATATGGTATAGGGCCCAATATTTGCCAGGAAATATTTGGTACTGCCACAAAAAGTTTGGGGCCCTTTTGAAAAGTTTGGAAAATGTTATAATTCAAAAGTCAATTAAATAATTGTTTTTGCCTCTGTTATAAAAGCTTTAGAGGCACCAAACCAATTGATAAAATGGTGGCAACAATTTTGGAATAGCTTAGGGAATATTTACAACCCAAGCATGATTTTTAATTTGAAGTTTGCAAAACTTCCAAAACCACCTTTCAAATGAATTTTTAATTGGATAAGAATTTGAATCAGGGTTGATTCCAACAGTGATCATCATTGGATTAGCAAAAATAATTAAGCTTGATCAGGGTCATTACTGTAGCTTAATTACAATGATTACTGTAGCTAAAACCCAGGGTGTCACAACCTATTACGAGTTATGATCCGCATACCCCAAGGTGACAATAATTGGGATTCTTTCCGGTGATTACCGTAGTTTGAGGAGTTCATGTATTCACTATGTGCTAATGCTTTGGTCCGGTTCCCTATTAAAAGGAGGCCTTAATATCCCTTAGTTTCCATTAGGACCCCGCTGCCACGGGAGGGTAGGACAAAAGATGTCATGCAAGTTCTTTTCCATTAGCACGTATGACTATATATGGAATACATGCCTACATTACATTGATGAATTGGAGCTAGTTCTGTGTCACCCAATGTTATAACCGTTGCATGATGAATGCCATCCGACATAATTATCCATCACTGATCCATTGCCTACGATCTTTTCACATATTGATCTTCGCTAAGTTACTTTTCCGTTGCTACTGTTACAATCACTACAAAACTGCTACTGTCACGTTTGCCACCGTTACCGTTACTTCCATACTACTTTGCTACTAAATACTTTGCTGCAGATATTAAGTCTTTCAGGTGTGGTTGAATTGACAACTCAACTGCTAATACTCGAGAATATTCTTTGGCTCCCCTTGAGTCGAATCAATAAATTTGGGTTGAATACTCTTGCCTCGAAAACTGTTGCGATCCCCTATACTTGTGGGTTATCAAGACCTTTTTCTGGCGCCGTTGCCGGGGAGCATAGCTCTATTCTCTGAGTCACTTGGGATTTATATCTGTTGATCACTATGAAGAATCTAAAAGACCCAAAAACCAAGATTTATCCCTCTACTACGAGGGGAGGTAAGGAACTGCCATCTAGCTCTGCACTTGATTCACCTTGTGTTATGAGTTAATTTGCGACACCACCACCTGCTATTGATTCTGATATGTCGCAAGTAATTGATGATGCCACTTCTGCTATGCATGATGCTTATGATGATACTCTACTTGATAATACTGTGCCACTGGGTGAATTTCTTGATGAACAAATTGCTAGAGTCAATGCTGAAACTGATGATATTTCTGAAACTGATGAAATTATTGAAACTGAACACTATGAGACACCTGCTAGACCTAGCTCTCTTAGATATGAATTGCCTAATATACCTAAGGGTTATGTTATGGAGGGAGAGGTAGCTAGGGACTTTCTTGCTTGTATGGATAGAGATGATCTTAAGAAATTGCTATGCAAGTGGGAGGAAAAATCTTTGAATGCTGGAATGCAATACGATCCTAAGTTTGCTACTTCACCTATCTTTGTTACTAATAAGGATTATGAATTCTCTGTCGATCCTGAGTTAATTTCTTTGGTTGAATCTGATCCTTTCCATGGTTATGAATTTGAAACTGTTGTGGCACATCTTACTAAATTGAATGATATAGCCACCCTATTTACTCATGAGGAAAAAATTCGTTATTACTATATTCTTAAGTTGTTTCCTTTCTCATTAAAGGGTGATGCTAAGATATGGTTTAATTCTCTTGCTCCTGGTTGTGTGCATAGTCCCCAGGATATGATATAGTACTTCTCTGAAAAATATTTTCCTGCCCATAAGAAACAAGCTGCCCTGCAGGAAATATTTAACTTTGTGCAAATTGAAGAAGAGAGTCTCCCACAAGCTTGGGGGAGACTTCTCCAATTACTTAATTCTTTGCCTGATCATCCTCTCAAAAAAACGAAATACTTGATATCTTTTATAATGGACTAACCTATGCTTCTAGGGACCACCTAGATAGTTGTGCTGGTTGTGTTTTCAGGGAACGAACTGTTGAACAACCTGAACTACTATTGAATAATATATTGAGCAATGATAATGATTGGACTATTCCCGAACCACCTCCAAAGCCAACTCCGAAGAAAAGAGGTATTCTATTTCTCAGTCCTGAAGATATGCAAGAGGCAAAGAAATCTATGAAAGAAAAAGGTATTAAAGCTGAAGATGCTAAGAATCTACCACCTATTGAAGAAATACATGGTCTTGATAACCCGACATAGTTAGTAGAGGTAAATTCTCTCCGTAGATTTGATGAAGGTGATATTCCTTATAATAAGTCTGCTAGCCAATGCTTGGATGAGTTTGATAACTTTATTGTTAAGCAAGAAAATTTCAATGCTTATGTTAGTAGACAATTGAAACATAATGCTTACATGCTTGATCGCTTAGGTGATTATATGAGTAGAACTATTAATGATCTTAAGCTTATTAGTAAACATGCTTCCATGGTAACTACTCAACTAGAACAAGTACTTAAGGCACAAAATGATTTGCTTAATGAGATGAATGGTAAGAACAATGATCATTCTGTTAGAGTTGTGACTAGAGGTGGTAAAATGACACAGGAACCTTTGTATCCTGAGGGCCATCCTAAGAGAATTGAGCAAGATTCTCAGAGAATTAATACTGATGCACCTAGTCATCCCAGTAATAAAAGGAAAAAGAATGATGATAGGACTTTGCATGCTGCTAGTGAACCTGTTATAGATACACATGAAAACCCAAATGATATTTCTATTTCTGATGCTGAGACACAATCTGGTAATGAACATGAGCCTAGTGATAATATTAATGATGATGTTCATGTTGATGCCCAACCTAGTAATGATAATGATGTGGAGATTGAACCTGATGTTGATCTTCATAACCCACAACCTAAGAATAAAAGATATGACAAAAGAGACTTTGTTGCTAGGAAGCATGGTAAAGAAAGAGAACCTTGGGTTCAGAAACCCATGCCCTTTCCTCCTAAACCATCCAAGAAAAAGGATGATGAGGATTTTGAGCGCTTTGTTGAAATGCTTAGACCTGTCTTTTTGCGTATGCCCTTGACTGATATTCTGAAAATGTCTCCTTATGCTAAGTATATGAAAGATATTGTGACAAATAAAAGAAAGATACCGGAAGCTGAGATTTCCACCATGCTTGCTAATTATACCTTTAAGGGTGGAGTACCAATCAAATTAGGAGATCCCGGAGTACCTACTATACCATGCCCCATTAAAAGAAATTATGTTAAAACTGCTTTATGTGACCTTGGAGCTGGTGTTAGTGTTATGCCTTTCTCTTTGTATCGTAGACTTGATTTGAATAAGTTGACACCTACTGAAATCTCTTTGCAAATGGCTGATAAATCAACTGCTTTACCCATCGGTATTTGTGAGGATGTGCCTGTCGTAGTTGCAAATGTTACTATCCTAACGGACTTTGTTATTCTCTATATTCCCGAGGACGACAGTATGTCGATCATCCTTGGTAGACCTTTTTTGAATATTGCAGGGGCTGTCATTGATTGCAACAAGGGCAATGTCACTTTTCATGTTAATGGTAATGAGCATACGGTACACTTTCCGAAGAAACAACCTCAAGTTCATAGTATAAACTCCATTGGAAAAATTTCAACGATTATTCTTGGAAATTTTGAATTCCCTCTCCCTACTGCCAAAAAGAAATATGATATACTTATTGTTGGGGACATGCATATCCCCATTGAGATAACCTAGTGTTATTCGAAAATTCTCCGGTTCTGTGTTGTTCGAAAAAAGTTTGTCAATAAGACTTGATCAACCTTATTGATGGATTCTTTTTGACGGACATGAGATGGATGAATTTAGAAAGCACAACCTTCTGTACCCAACTTTTAATTTCTGTTTTTTTAGATTAAATAAAGCAAAAATACTATTATACTTCTGTTTTCTGAATTATCCGTGAATAAAAAATGACCTTAAAATAAAAGTTCTCCAAATGCCTTGAAAATGTAGTATGATTTTTTCTGGAATATTTAAGAATTTCTGGCACTGAGAATACATCAGGGGCTGCACCAGTGGGCCACAAGGCTACAGGGCGCGCCCACCCCCCTGGGCGCGCCCCCCTGGCTTGTGGGTCCAACGTAGGCCCCCCTCACTTATTCCAGCCACCATCCACTTCGCCTTCCTCCAGAAAAAATCCCACCATTGCTCAAACCCGTGTTCTAGCTTATTTTGCTGCCATTTTCGATCTCCTTGTGCAAAGCTCCATTTGCAAAACTGTTTTGGGGGATTGATCCTCGGTATGTGACTCCTCCAATGGTCCAATTAGTTTTTGTTCTAGTGCTTTATATATTGCAAATTTTTGCTGCTCTGGTGACCTTGTTCTTGAGCTTGCATGTTAAATTTGTATTGTCCCAAGTAGTTTTGATGCATGATATAGCCTCTAGGCACTTGTGGGAGTAGTTGCTATAAGTTTTGTTGAGTTTTGTTCACCTTTATTTTGAGTCACTAAAAATTTTAGAAATTTTTCAGAGAAAGAAAGATGTTGAGGAGAATATACCAAGGTGGTTCCTCGAGCAAGAAGACCCCGAGACTCGCGATACGTGAGCCCGACTTTGAACCACCGAGGGAAGCTCAAGTACGGCCTTGTGAATGGCCGTTGGATCAATTCATGATTCATGCCGGTTTCAAGGAAGAATTTTACGCGTACATACGAAATGCTGGCCTTGAAGATTTCGTTTCAGACCAATGCAAGCAATATTATCAACTCACTGACTCCTTCGTGCGGAGGTTTGAATTTTCATCCAGGCGTAATACGCATTCGGTTCTATTCAATCTTTATGATGAATCTTACACTATGGACCTAGAAGATTTTAATTGTGCATGCAAAATTCCACAATGGGGCAGCCATAGTGATCCTCACAAAACTGAATATAATGATTTCCTTGCTAGCATGACCGTGGGAGAAACTAGAAACATTATACAGGCCACCTTGGGGAGCATTCACTTTCCTGCTATACACTATTTTGCCCTTTTCATAGGTAGATGTATTAACGGTAAACATGAACATAGCCACCTTTGCGTACCTGATCTCAGTATTCTTAAGAGTGCGGTAATGGGAGATAGACGATATAACTTGGGGGCTATTATCGCTAGGAGGCAAACGAGTATGAGAGAGAGGCGGAAGCCGCTCGCCTCTGCGCTGCAGCCGTTCAGGCGGTAGCCGCCGCATCCCGGTACAACCCCAACTATGACTTTGGATATTATCCGGGCCAGCCATGGCCCTAGACCAACTTAGGCCAAAAGCCTAAGCTTGGGGAGTACGTATTTCTCACCGACATTACATTCATGTTCACACACTCATCTTAGTAGTCGGTGCTTATACTTTTTCATTGTATCATCCATGGTAGCTTATTTCTTTTTCTCGCTTTCTTCTTGAGTGTTTAATTAACCTTGAGAAAAACCAAAAAAAATAGTTCTAGCTTTACCTTTTAGTTTGTTTAGTTGTATCATTAAAAGAAAACCCAAAAAGATTTCTCGTTCTTCTTTTGCTTGTTGGGAGCTTTCCCGTGTAAATAGTTTTTCTCGTTCTTGTTTTTAAATAGTTTTCTTTTCTTTGGGTCGTAAGGAGAAGACCACAATGAAAATGTTGAGTGGCTCTCATATGCATTATTGTTTATCTTACAGAGAGCCCATATTACCTTGCCTTCTCCTTTGAGTTATTGCTTGCAGATTCCAGCCTAGTCCAATGCACGTGCACTCTTATTATTATTCACACCATTCGGTCGTGCAAGTGAAAGGCAATAATGACGATATATGATGAAGTGATTGAGATGGAGAAAAGCTGGTATGAACTCGACCTATTTTGTTTATAAATATGATTAGCTCATCGTTCTGAATTCAGCTCATTATGGATGAAACATGTTTACAATGACAATTAGAGATTATAGTTACTCATGCCATGCTTAATTAGCTAAGAGTGTATAATGGTTTGTCTTGAGTGCCAACATGCATTTTAAAGTGGTTGTGATGTAGTATGATAGAATGGTATCCTCCTCTGAATGATTCAAGTGGCTTGACTTGGCACATGTTCACGCATGTAGTTGAAACAAAATCAACATAGCCTCCACGATATTTGTGTTCATGGTGATTTATATCCTACTCATGCTTGCATTCAATGTTGGTTAATCTCAATGCATGTTTATGACTGTTGTCGCTCTCTAGTTGGTCGCTTCCCAGTCTCTTGCTAGCCTTCACCTGTACTAAGCGGGAATACTGCTTGTGCATCCATTTCCATAAACCCAAAGTTGTTCCATATGAGTCCAACATACCTACCTATATGCGGTATTTCCCAGCCGTTCCAAGTAAATTTCCATGTGCCAAACTCTAAACCTTCAAATAATATTCTGTTTTGTATGCCCGAATCGCTCATGTAGTGACTAGGGGCTGTCAGTATCTTCCATGCTAGGTGGGTTATTCTCACGATATGTGTTGATTCACTATCATTCACAAGAAAGTGGCTGGTATTCGGGATGCCCAGTTCCATGCTCAAAAATAAAATCAAAATATAATGAAACAAAACTCCCCCAGGATTGTTGTTTGTATGGACGGTACACATGGATTCGGCTCGCCGTGGAGTGTGATTGATTGGTGGAGGGGGAGTAAAAACCTTACTATTTTGTTTGGGAACCGCCTATAATGTATCTAACATGGAAGATACCGAGATCTCTTGGTTGCTATGTTGACAATGAAAGCATACCGCTCAAAAATTATTATTCATCCCTGTTTTAAAAGCTCGAGATCTGGCACCTTTGCAAATCAATGCTTCCCTCTGCGAAGGGCCTATCTATTTTACTATTACTGTTGAGTCATCCTCCTCTTATAAAAAGCACTAGTTAGAGAGCACCACCGTCATTTGTATGCTTTGCTATTAATTGATATTGAGTATGATTGTGACTGGATCTCTTTTACCATGAATTACAATGTCTAGTCAGTCCTTGTTCTTCAGAAGTGCTCTGCATTTATGTTTTGCGGTCTCAGAAAGGGCTAGCGAGATACCATTATATCATATTGTATCATGATTGTTTTGATAAAATTGTTGTCATCCGAGATTTATTATTATTGCTCGCTAGTTGATTATGCCATTGATATGAGTAAATGTGAGACCTAAATGATATTGTGAATGTGGTTAGTCTATAATCTTTGCTGAAAATCTGAACATCAGTTAGACATATTTACAACAACAAGATCAAACAGAGTTTGTAAAAGTTTTTCTTTGTCACTTTCAGTTTGTCAACTGAATTGCTTGAGGACAAGCAATGGGTTAAGCTTGGGGGGAGTTGATACGTCTCCATCGTATCTACTTTTCCAAACTCTTTTGCCCTTGTTTTGGACTCTAATTTGCATGATTTGAATGGAACTAACCCGGACTGACGCTGTTTTCAGCAGAATTGCCTTGGTGTTATTCTTGTGCAGAAATAAAAGTTCTCACATTGACCTGAAAATTTACGGAGAATATTTTTGGAATTAATAAAAAATACTGGCGAAAGAATCAACCGGAGGGGCCCCACCCGTTGGCCACAAGCCAAGGGGGCGCCCCCCCTAGGGCGCGCCCTGCAGGCTTGTGGGCCCCCTGGAGCTCCTCCGACCTCAATTCCAACTCTATATATTCCTATTCGGGGAGAAAAAATATCAAAGAGAAGAGTTCATCGCGTTTTACGATATGGAGCCGCCGCCACCTCCTGTTCTTCCTCGGGGGGGGGCAGATCCGGAGTCTGTTTTGGGCTCCGGAGAGGGGAAATCGACGCCGTCGTCATCACCAACCATCCTTCATCACCAATTTCATGATGCTCTCCGCCGTTCGTGAGTAATTCCATCGTAGGCTTGCTGGACGGTGATGGGTTGGATGAGATTTACCATGTAATCTAGTTAGTTTTGTTAGGGTTTGATCCCTAGTATCCACTATGTTCTGAGATTGATGTTGCTATGACTTTGCTATGCTTAATGCTTGTCACTAGGGCCCGAGTGCCATGATTTCAGATCTGAACCTATTATGTTTTCATGAATATATATGTGTTCTTGATCCTATCTTGCAAGTTGTAGACACCTATTACTAGTTATGATCCGCATACCCCAAGGTGACAATAATTGGGATTCTTTCCGGTGATTACCGTAGTTTGAGGAGTTCATGTATTCACTAAGTGCTAATGCTTTGGTCCGGTTCTCTATTAAAAGGAGGCCTTAATATCCCTTAGTTTCCATTAGGACCCCGCTGCCACGGGAGGGTAGGACAAAAGATGTCATGCAAGTTCTTTTCCATAAGCACGTATGACTATATATGGAATACGTGCCTACATTACATGGATGAATTGGAGCTAGTTCTCTGTCACCCTATGTTATAACCGTTGCATGATGAATGCCATCTGACATAATTATCCATCACTGATCCATTGCCTACAATCTATTCACATATTGATCTTCGCAAAGTTACTTTTCCGTTGCTACTGTTACAATCACTACAAAACTGCTACTATCACGTTTGCCACCGTTACCGTTACTTCCATACTACTTTGCTACTAAATACTTTGTTGCAGATATTAAGTCTTTCAGGTGTGGTTGAATTGACAACTCAGTTGCTAATACTCGAGAATATTCTTTGGCTCCCCTTGTGTCGAATCAATAAATTTGGGTTGAATACTCTACCCTCGAAAACTGTTGCGATCCCCTATACTTGTGGGTTATCATCAACCCATTAGAAAGTGTGAAATGCTTATGTGAATTAGGAGAGATACTTAGCTGTTGCAAGAGTTTTTGTGCCTTCTTGTCACTATTGTATCTATCAACAATATCCTGGAACCAGTTTGGTGTAGCGGAAGTAAGAGAGAAAACTTCAGAATCATCATGAGGTCTTCGGGACAATGAATCAACAGCTGAGTTAGTTGTGCCCTTCGTGTAAACGATTTTATACTGGAGGCCCAAGATTCTTGTGAGCACTGTTTGTTGACATGGTGTGGGCGGTCGTTGGGTTTCCAACTGAGCTAAACTCTTTTTGTCTATCTTGGTAGTAAACTCCTGGACTTGCAAATAAGATCGCCAATGTGCCACTGCTAATAAAATTGCCAAGTATTCTTTTTCATAAATAGATAAGAATTGATTTCTGGGCCCCAGATCCTTACTTACATAAGCATGTAGATTGCCATTTTGCATCAAAACTGCCCCACTCCTATGTCACATGTATCTGTTTCAATAACAAAAGGTTTAGTAAAATCTGGTAGGGCTAAAACAAGAGTAGTCATAAGGGCTTCTTTTAGATTGTGAAAAGCCTCTTGAGTAACAGAAGTCCAGAGAAAAATAGCTCCCTTCTTTAGTAACTGTGTCAAGGGCTTGCTAATGAGACCATAGTTCCTAATAAACTTCCTATAATAACCAATGAGGCCCAAGAAACCTCTCACTTGCTTGACATTGGTTGGAACAGACCATGTGGAAATAGTTGATATCTTCTTAGGATCAGTACTAACTCCTTGTCCACTAATAACATGTCCCAAATAAGTAATAGATCTATGGCCAAAAGCACATTTACTAAGGTTAACCTTCCACTGACCAGCCTTGAGCAATTTAAATGTTGTTTCCACATGAACTAGCTAGGTGATATGCAAGTGTCTTGCTGAAAATAAAATATCATCAAAGAATACCAAGACACAATACCTCATAACATGAGACAATGTGATATTCATAGCTCCTTGGAAAGTACAAGGTCCTCCTGTCAATCCAAAAGAGAGAAATGTGAACTCATATTGGCCATTGTTTGTTTGAAATGAAGTCTTATACTCCTCTCCAAGTGCTAATCTGATCTGATGATAGCCTGCTTTTAGATCCAATTTAATAAACCAACTTGCCCCAGCTAATTCATCTAAGAGCTCATAATTAACTGGCACTAGATATTTGCTTTTAACAGTTAAAGCCTTTAAGGCTCTGTAATCAATGACCATTCTCCAAGTGGAATCTTTCTTTTTAACCAATATAACTAGTGAAAAAACAACACTAGAACTCCTAATTATACCAGGTTTCAACATTTCTTCCACTTGTG
Source organism: Elymus sibiricus (assembly GCA_039707655.1). Classification (NCBI taxonomy): domain Eukaryota; kingdom Viridiplantae; phylum Streptophyta; class Magnoliopsida; order Poales; family Poaceae; genus Elymus; species Elymus sibiricus. The sequence goes on from CM077671.1 coordinate 311,958,251, forward strand.
CCTATAAATCATCTTTCAGATGTGGTGCTACTCAATATGGGCTAATAGACACTGGCCTAGAACCTGGAATAAGAGGAATCTTATGATCACACTCTCTTCTAGGAGGGAGTCTTTCAGGAGTCTCAAATATTTCAGGATACCGATCCAATAACTGTTGTAGTTCATGAGGAATTGGGGTTTCTTTAGTTTCAATTAAGGATCTGACAGACACCAATGTAAACAGAGAGGTAGTCGTTTCAGGGCTTTGCAAAGTAACCAACTAGCCCATTGTATAAAATGAGGGCCACTTCTCTAACCAGTGGATCTGCATCGGACTATGAACAGTTAACCAATCTAGTCCTAAAATGCCATCGTAAGTTCCCAATGATAAGAACTTCATATCAGAAGAAAAATCAAAGCCCTAGCAGCTCCAAGAACATTTAGGCAACTGATACTGATACTACAAACTAGAACCCCCTGCAAACTTTACTGGAATAGGGGCAACTGAATAACACCTTACAATTCTGACACCAATCTCTCTTTCCAGAAGTGTTTTAGTGTTGCCAGAATCCACTAAAAATATCAGAGAATGACCTTGAATTTGAAGTACTAGTTGCATTGTAGTAGGTGAGGCAGGACCACCAAGTGCAACTCATCGAGTCGACTTCGTGTGAAGTATCACTGTTAGAGAGATATTCAAAATTCTCACTAACTTGGAGTTGATCAATCATTTCATGAACAAAATGCATCTGAACTATTTGTTTACATTGATGATCCCTGGACCAACGTTCTCCACACACAAAACACAATCCCTTATCTTTCCTAAAGTTTCTAAGGGTTGACCACTTATCATGCACTGAAGGTGGTTTATCAACTGTGCGCTTCTCCTCAATTGATGTTGACTTGTTGGGTAATGCTGGCAGAGTAGACTGAGGAAGACGTTTGTGTTTATCCGTGTGATTGTTCAAAGATATAGTACACTCCAACTTCTCATGCAAGAGGGCCAAATCAATAGCAATATCTAGATCAAACGGTTTCTGTAGTGCCACAGATAATCGCACAGATGAGTGCAAGCCATCCAAAAAACGAGTCACATAATGCAAATCATGAGGAGCACTCTCATAGGGAGATAATTGATCATATAGGCCTGAGAAAAGCTCTACATAGTCTTCCACAGAAGTAGTTTGAACAATGTGAAATAATCTGCAAATGAGGTTTTGATGTTGATTTCGAGCAAATCGGCTATGCAATAAGTGACAAAACTCAGACCAAGTGGATTTAGGAGCTCTGCGTTGAACTAACTCGAACCATCGTGCTGCTTGTCCTTCAAACTGTGAAGAAGCTTGAGCAATCCATTGCCCTTGAGGAACGTGCCACAACTAAAAGTAATCCTTAGAGCGATTCTACCATAGTCGTGGATGTGCTCCATCGAAACGGGGTAATTCCGAACGCGGAGCAGGCGGAACAGATTCAACAGTTTCAAAACACGAACCCGGTGGAGAAACTTCAATTACTGCCTGACGCAAATCCGCGTGCTGAGAATTTTTTTGGGCACTTTCTTCTCCCGTGCGCCTCTGGCTAGAGATGGAACATAAGCATAGACTCTCCCCCTCGGCTCCTTATCACACCCACTAGATTGAGCGATCACCTCCCCTTCAGCGGCTCCCGGAGAAACATGAAGGGACTTTCTATTAGCTCTGCTTGGTGGTCGCTCCCGTACCTCAGCATCACCATCCAACCGGATCTCACCAATATCCATACTAAGATCATCGCAGACTCCATCTAACTTGGTGAACAATCCATCGAGCTTGGCTGTATTTTCGTCGAACATCTTACGTACCTCCCTGATGGTGGCTGTCCGCCGATCCTCAAGCTTGCGGTCGATGTCGTCATCGATACTTTTCGCAGCAGATCAAAGATCCGCCGCCCTTCCCTCGACAACTCTTCCATGGTTTCCCGCCGCCGGCTGAGTCAGTGGTGCGTGTGATGGCTACGACTCGACAGCGCCAGGATTTGACTCTGATTAATATATTGTCAGCCGATTGTGGCTGAATAGAAGAATTTGGTGGCAATTGACATAGAATTCATGAACTAGGGTTCATATAACAGAGGATCCACCCTGCCACCCACACCTCTATTCCGTATCGAGCTACAACCGGCCAACAGACCATTCTGTCCTTCCCATCCTCTCTAGCTACCAGACAACGATAGTATATAGTGACGTTGTTACAAGGCTTACGAAGCCCACTCTTGGACTACAAGCCGGGACGGTAGTTGTCATGCGCGCTTGGGCTGGCTTGCCAGCCCAACACTTGAGTTATCACCTTCTTCGCTGACAATCTCCCCTCCTTGAGAACCGGCTTGCCCCCAAGCCGCTGATCGAGGGAACTGTTGACGCAACGAATCCAAATCTTCCCATGTGGCAGCTGAAATATCCATACCACTCCAATGGATCAGGACCTGAGATATGGTACGATGGCCACAATGGCGCACCCGGCGGTCCAGCACACGAACAAGTACCTGCAGCAGAGCATCAGGAACAGAAAGAGTTGCTTGAACCTGACCTGGAGGAAAAACACATTGTTTTAGCTGAGAAACATGGAAAACCGCATGTATATGACTGCTTGCTGGAAGATCCAAATGCTAAGCCAGATTGCCAATATTTTCTTTTATGAGATAGGGGCCATAGTACTTGATGGACAATTTGTGATTGGCTCGTCTGACAACCACAATTGTACATACGGCTGCAGTTTCATAAAAACTTGATCTCCAACACCAAAATTGCGCTCAATTTGGTTCTTATTAGCTTGATATTTCATGCGTTGTTGAGCACGAATCAGATGATGTTGAACTGTATCCAAAACAATAGCTCTATGCTCAAGCCATTCACGAATGTCAATAGGAATAACTGTATCAGTGGCAGAAATTCCAAAATGCCTAGAAGCATGGCCATACAGAATTTCAAAAGAACTATTACCCAAGGAGGAGTGTCAGCTGGTGTTATACCAAAATCCACAAAAAGAAAGCCACTTGGACCATTTATGAGGGTGAGCACTAATGAAACACCGCATGAAACATTCCACTTGCTGATTAACTAGTTCCGCCATTTGACCATCAGTTTCAGGGTGGGTTGCCGTACTCATCTTAAGTTCACTGCTAGTGGCTTTCATAACCAACTTCTAGAAAGTGCTGGTAAAAAATGGGTCCCTAAAAAGAAATAATGTACTTGGGCATGATGTGCAGCTTGTAGACATTGTCAATGAATAAGTCAACTACAATATGTGTAGTGAATGGATGTTGAGGGGAAATAAAAAGCCCGCACTCGATAAACTTGTCAATAACCACTAATATGCAGTTATATCTACCATAAGTTGGTAAGCCACTGATGAAATCCATGCTAATCATTTTCCAAGCTTGTGTTGGCACATGTAATGGGCAAAGCAACCCAAGGTACTGGACCTTTTCTGGCTTGGCCTGCTGGCAAATCATGCAAGACTAGACATAATCTTAGATGAACTTCCACATGCCTACCCAGATAAAGAGAACATGAATTCTCTTATAAGTGACAGGAAAACCAGAACGCCCCCATAAAGGACTGACATGAAATGCTTTGACTATTGAAGTCTGCAGTGCAGGAGAATGACCGACCTAAATTCTGGTTTTGTACTTGATCAACCCATTAGAAAGTGTGAAATGCTTATGTGAATTAGAAGAGATACTTAGCTGCTGCAAGAGTTCTTGTGCCTTCTTATCACCATTGTAGTTGTCAACAATATCCTGGAACCAGTTTGGTGTAACAGAAATAAGAGAGAAAACTTCACAATCATCATGAGGTCTTTGGGACAATGAATCAACAGTCAAGGGCTTGCTAATGAGACCATATTTCATAATAAACTTCCTATAATAACCAGTGAGACCCAAGAAACCTCTCACTTGCTTGACATTAGTTGGAACAGGCAATGTGGAAATAGTTGATATCTTCTCAGGATCAGTACTAACTCCTTCTCCACTAATAACATGTCCCAAATAAGTAATAGATCTCTGGCGAAAAGGACATTTACTAAGGTTAACCTTCCATTGACCAACCTTGAGCAATTTAAATGTTGTTTCCACATGAACTAGCCGATCTGCAAGTGTCTTGCTGAAAATAAAAATGTCATCAAAGAATACCAAGACACAATACCTCATAATAGGAGACAATGTGATATTCCATGGAAAGTACAAGGTCCTCCTGTCAATCCAAAAGAGAAAACTGTGAACTCATAATGGCCATTGTGTGTTTGAAATGCAATCTTATACTCCTCTCCAAGTACTAATCTGATCTTATAATAGCCTGCTCTTAGATCCAATTTAGTAAACCAACTTGCCCTGGCTAATCCATTTGAGAGCTCATCAATAACTGGCACTGGATATTTGCTTTTAACATTTAAAGCACTGGATATTTGCTTCTAACCTTCCAAGTGGAGTCTTTCTTTTTAACCAATATAACTGGTGAAGAAACAACACTAGAACTCCTAATTATACCAGATTTCAACATTTCTGCCACTTGTGCCTCTAACTCATCTTTCAGATGTGGTGCTACTCGATATGGTCTAACTGATACTGGCCTAGCACCTGGAATAAGAGCAATCTTATGATCACACTCTCTTCTAGGAGGGAGTCCTTTAGGGGTCTCAAATATGTCAGGATATTGATCCAATAACTATTGTAGTTCATGAGGAATTGGGGTTTCTTTAGTTTCAATTAAGAATTTGACAGACACCAATGTAAACAGAGAGGTAGCCATTTCAGGGCTTTGCAAAGTAACCAACTGGTCGTTTCTACAAAATGAGAGCCACTTCTCTTCCCAGTGGATCTGCATTGGACTAAGAAAAATTAACCAATCAAGTCCTACAATACCATCATAAGTTCCCAATGATAAGAACTTCATATCAGGAGAAAAATCAAAGCCCTGGTAGCTCCAAGAACATTTAGGCAACTGATACTGACACTACAAACTAGAACCACCTGCAACCTTTACTGCAATAGGGGCAATTGAATAACACCTTGCAATGTCTCACACCAATCTCTCCTCCAAAAATGTCTTTGTGATGCCAGATCCACTGAAAATATCAGAGAGTGACATTGAATTTGAAGTACTAGTTGCATTGTAGTAGGTGAGGCAGGACCACCAAGTGCAGCTGTGGAAATTTTCATAGAATTGACTTCAGGTGAAGTATCACTATCAGAGAGAGATTCAAAATTCTCACTAGCCCGGAGTTGATCAATCATTTCCGGAACAAAATGCATCTGAACTGTTTCTTTACATTGATTGTCCCTGGACCAGCGTTCTCCACACACAAAAACCAATCCCTTAGCTTTCCTCAAGTTTGTGAGGGATGACCACTTATCATCCACTAAAGGTGGTTTATCAACTGTGCGCTTCTCCTCAATTGACGTTGACTTGTTGTGTAATGCTGGCAGAGTAGACTGAGGAAGACGTTTGTGTTTATCGGTGTGATTGTTCGAAGATACAGTACACCCCCAACTCCTCATGCAAGAGAGCCAAATCAACGGCTATATCAAGATCGGATGGTTTCTGTAGTGCCACAGATAATTGCACAGATGGGTGCAAGCCATCCAAAAAACGAGTATCATAATGCAAATCATCAGGAGCACTCTCATAGGTAGATAATTGATCATATAGGTACGAGAAACGCTCTACATAGTCTCCCACAGAAGTAGTTTGAGCAATGTGAAATAATCTGCGAATGAGGATTTTATGTTGATTTCAAGCAAATCGGCTATGCAATAAGTGACAAAACTCAGACCAAGTCGATTTAGGAGCTCTGCGTTGAACTGACTCCAACCGTCATGTTGTTTGTCCTTCAAACTGCGAAGAAGCTTGAGCAATCCATTGCCCTTGAGGAACGTGCCACAACTGAAAGTAATCCTCACAGCGATTCTGCCACAGTCGTGGATGTGCTCCATCGAAACGGGGTAATTCCAAACCTGGAGCAGGCGGAACAGATTCAACAGTTTCAAAACGCGAACCCGGTGGAGAACCTTCAATTACTTCCCAACGCAAATCGACATGCTGAGAATTTTTTTGGGCAAATTCTGCTCCCGTGCGCCTCTGGCTGGAGGTGGAACATAAGCATAGAATCTCCCCCTCGGCTCCTTATCGAACCCACTGAACTGAGCGATTGCCTCCCCTGCAGCGGCTACCGGAGAAACATGAAGGGACTTGCTATTACCTCTGCTTGGTGGTTGCTCTCGTACCTCAGCATCACCATCCAACCGGATCTGACCGATATCCACACTGAGATCATCGCGGACTCCATCTAACTTGATGAACAATCCATCAAGCTTGGCTGTATTTTCATCAAACATCTTATGTACCTCCCTGATGGTGGCTGTCCGTCGATCCTCAAGCTTGCGGTCGATGTCGTCATCGATACCCGCTTGCAGCAGATCGAAGATGTGCCGCCCTTCCGTCGACAACTCTTCCATGGTTTCCAGCCGCTGGCGGAGTTGATGGCGCGTGTGATGGCTATGACTCGGCAGCTTCATGATTCGACTCTGATTACCATATTGTCACCACATCGCAGCTGAATAGAAGAATTTGGTGGCAATTGACATGGAATTCATGAACTAGGGTTCATACAACAGAGGATCCACCCAACCAACCACACCTCTGTTCCGTATCGAGCTACTAGCTGGCCAACAGACCATTCCGTCCTTCCTATCCTCTCTAGCTACCAGACGACGATAGTATATAGTGATGTTGTTACAAGGCTTACGAAGCCCACTCTTGGCCTGCAAGCCGGGCCGGTAGTTGTCGTGCGCGCTTGGGCCAACCTACCGGCCCAACACTTGAATTATCACCTGCTTTGCTGACAGACAGAAAGATAGCTTGTAAGTTTGAGAATGTGTTGAATCCTACTAGCTATGAATATGATAAACCTGTTGAGGATCAAATTGATCGTGGAGTGACTGTCTTGAAAAATAAAGGATGAGATCAACATTGATGATGGGGTGATAGAAATTAAAGTAGCTTTTGCCTAACTGAACAATGCGATGAATATGAAGGTTGTTTCTCAATTTCTTGCTAGCTTCTTAAATTTGCTAGGTTGGCAGAAGCATGCGTATGTGTGACTGACGGAGAAACCAATTTCTCTGAGGAACGGCATAGGTGGGTCAGGATAAACCAATAATAAATCCACAACGGTGCTCCACTAATAAATTTTCAGAGTTTTGCACGGAACGGTCTCTCATCATCTTTCTATTCCAGGTATTACCTTTTTTCTATCAGTCGGGTACATTTCTATTCCACAGTCGACATGGTTTCAGCTCGGGCGTGTAGGACCTTCCTTTCTATTCCATGATTGACATGGTTTCAGCTCGGGCGTGCAGGACCTTCCCACGTCATGGAAGAAGACATACTCTAGTCTCACAATCTGCATTGCATATGCAAATGCGGGGGGTTCTCCATGGGCTAGAAATTGAAATTGGTTTCTCTATCACATGCATGCTTCTACCAACCTAAGGCGTTAGCATGAGAATAAATGGCGACAAAATCTTACAAGATATGGCAGGCAACGATGTGAAGGCCGCGTCACCCTCATGGCTGAAGCCGTCAAGCGAATGGTATCGGCGATGGCAACTATCATGAAGCAAACAGAGGAGATGGTGGCTTGTTAGGGGCATAGACGGCGCGGAATAGACGAATTAGACCTAGCGGAGTACGAGAGTACGATCAGCCTCATCGATAGACGACCGCAGTGATCGAATTTGGCCGGAAAATTAGTTGTGGTTGCGGGGCAAGTGGGTGTAGCGGAGAAATTGGCCCTTGGGACTCCACAAGAGGAAGATAAAAGGTCATAAAGACCGTGCGGATTAAGCTGGAGAATCACGACTTATGTGTACATGGTGAGTGATTTTCTTTATTGCTAACTTAATAGGGGAAATTGACAATAGAGCAAGTTTGGAGCTAAATTAAGGGGAAAGTCAGAGATAAAGTTAACAACAGAGCAACTTCAACGCTAAATTAGCAGGGAGAATTCAGAGAGAAAATTAACAACACAACAACCAGAGAGCTAAATTAGAAGGATGAATTCAGAGATTAAAGTAATAATAGAGCTACTTTAGAGATAATTTATCACGGGCATTCAGACATAAACTTAACAACAGAGTAAATTCAGAGCTGAAATTAGTAGGGTGAATTTAGATAAAATTAACAACAAAGCCACTTTATAACATCCCATATGTAACACTTTTCCCATATGTAACAAAGCCACTTTGTGACATTATTGCCAGTGACTGTTTTGTTTGATATTTAGTTTTGGAACTTCATGCATTCATTTGTGTCATTAACCTGTTAAATAATATGATACATTTTTTTCTTTCCAGAATGTAAGTTTTTTTCAAAGCCTCTATCGTTTTCAAACTTCGGTTTCCATTCAAATCCAATTAGAAGGGGAACTGAATATTTTCAAATTAAAACATCTCCAAACAATCTGAAACTTTGCACATGTCCATCTTTTTAGTTCCCTGGCCTTGCAAAAATTGTCATATTTTTAGGCCACTTAAATCTTGCACCTCTAGTCTAAATCTATTTGAACTAAATTCAAATAAGTTTGAACTCAGACAATTTCAAAATTATTGCAAACACTTCTGATGGCTTGGAAATATTCCATTAAGTCCAACAAAATTGTTGCACCATTTTTATGAACCTGTATGATTTTATTTTACATTTCCTTCCCCATTAATTTTTCTGTAAACCGAAAAATAGAATTGCAGAGAAGGAGACGCAACTTACTTCAGTTTTAGCCCAAGACTACCAACCCTTCACCACTCTCTGTCTTCTACCTCTCGTAAACAAAGAGCTCGGTCAGAATGCACGCATGAACTATAGGAGGGCATGTCCCCCGTTTCCCCGCCTCCTTGCCCATATAAGACCTCTCCCTCGGCGTCTACAACCCTATTTTCCCTCCGCTTCTTCTTCTTCTTCCTAAAGAAGCCGAGCACCCAAGAACCGCCAAGGCCACGCCACCACAACCATCACGGATTGTGGGCGGGTGCCGCTGCATCAATCCTCCGCTCGGTCGAGCAACAGTGGCAGAGCTAGAAATAAATGTTCGGGAAGGGACGTAAATGAAAAAGATCCGGGGGGCAAAAGACTAATTTTTTCCACATCTAGACCCTTCAAATATTTTTTTCTCCAGAGTTTTATCTAAAGCTGGGGGGGGCAGCGCCCCCCTGGGCTCAAATTACCGACCAGGGTGAAGATTTGGATGGAGGACGCCTCGATCCCACAATGAGACACCGCACCTCCTTGCGTCCTTCCCCTTTCCCTTCGTTTATTGTTTTCAGAGGGTAGGCACCATCCCGTGCAAGCCGAGGTCACGACCACGATGGTTTCCACGAGCTCGGCTTGCACTCAAGGTGCACACACGTCACTCAACACTCGGAGCACCCCCGCACGCTCTACACGCTCCCTAGTTCACGTGCCTGCACGCACGCATCACCGACTCATTATAGCATCTACAGCCGGACTGGGCAAATCAGCCCCCCTATACGTCCGCGGATATGCCCTGGCACTCCCGCGGGTACATCCGGACGGCCCCTCATATTTTGATCCCTGCATCCACATATCTCAAATACGAACTCTTAAATCCATGCTAAACCATGCACGTTGATCACACAAGCCATTGTCGCACGTAAGTTAGAAAGGTAGTGTGGCACCCCGGCTCAGAGGAGACCGGAACGTCTCGTATTCCAGCCCAGGGACAAGTCTCCTGGAATACAGCACTGTTGGCATAGAACAAATCAGCTCTTTATTACTATAGAAAAGGGTTACAAGGATACATGGATTACATCGGCACGGCAATACTACGCCTGACTAGGGTAGCTCTATGCTAACAACGGAACAGCCCGAGGAAGCGGAGTAACTCTCGGCAGCGGAACGACGACTGCGGTGATGGACTCCACTCCGCAGGGACTCTGGCTGGAACGCGTATCCTAGCTCGTGAACTTGACATCGTCGACAAGCAAGCAAACCTGGCAGGACCTGCAAACTGGCATGATACGCCAGGTGAGTACTTTGAATGTACTCGCAAGCTCACGACAACCAAACAATGCAGCAAACAATAGCATGGCAATTATATTAAATGCATAAGTAGTTTACTTACTGTTACCGATCATTCACTTACTCTCTTCTGGGTTATCCCACAACCCTCGGAATACTCACTGAGTACTTCCGATCACAAGACGAGTTCATCCATCATTATTAACACTGTTACGGTTGACCACCCACTGAGGTCTGGACGGGCTGTCCAATTCCGTGGACGCGGCTATTCGAATAGATTTTTCACTCTGCAGAGGTTGCACACTTTACCCACACCATGAAGCACCTGGCCTCATGATCCCACTCGGATGGACCAGCATTGCTTCAACGAAACCTGTCTGACCCGTGACTCTCCCACCGTACCACTGGCATTCATACTCCCCCGGAGTCCTGCCCTGGGTGGCCCCTGTGTCCTTGTGAAACCTGCCACCGTCGTGGCCAAACTAAACTGTCCCAAACGGGGACTTGAGCTCAATAACCAAACTGGGCTCACAAGGTTATCACCGCCTACCGGGCCAGGGTAGCGCGCACACATAACCTTCCCTCTTTGGTGGTACCGATAAAAGAGCACGAAGCCAGACCAAGTCAAGGCCGTCCCATACCGGCAAATGTGATTGCACGGGTAAGCCCGGATAGGTGACTCAAGATCAACCACTAAGCTCATTTACCCAGCATAGTAGTTTATCACCATACTTAGGATGGCAGCAACTAGGCATTTAAATTAAATTGCTATGAATTATTAGATAGCAAATAAATGGAAGTAATTCATTTATAAATGCAAGTAATTCAATTAAATATGTAATGCCATTGAAATACTTCATGGAATGGATGTCCTGACTTGCCTGGGGTGAGGGATCCACCGGGGAGAAGTGCGGAAGGGTCGCGGAAGGGTCACGGGCGCGACTGCCGCACCGTGTAGGAGGGGACGAGAGAGGGGGAGAGGGGTCCAGGGAGAAGAGGACGACGAGGGGGAGCTGTTGGACACGACAAGGCGCGCGGAAACGACGAGCAGAGGAGGGGCCCGAGCAAACGACATCCAGCTCGCGTCCATGGCGTGCCAGGGCGGTAGTCACCGCGTGAACCATGGCATCCAGTGCTCCCTGACCGGCCAAATCATGTCCAGAGTGTTGTCCTTCCAAGTAATAGTCCCAGAGAGGTGATGGCTCGAAGAAACGCACTGTGGTTAGATGGGAATGATCACCTGAAGTTTGTTGTAGCAAACTTGTCTGCACATCTGTGATCAACAGGAAGGTGATAAGAGCCAAATGAGATGTCTGGGAGGTTTAGGTTAAGAAGGACTATAATCCTGGGAAGTTTGAGAAGAAGAGGACCAAGATTTAATGGGGTTGCTTTGCAACTGACCAATCTGGTCCAGAATACAAATCTTGATGTGGCACTCACTTAGCAAATGAGATGGAGCTGAAATTTGGAGGAGATGAGTTATTTAGGCATATGAAGATAAGTTTCAAGCCATTTGAATAAACCAAAATGGTACTTCCTTCACACAGCATCCTACTGGGCAGAATCTTAGAAAAATAACTGAGGAGAAATGGCTTGATGAAATGATGCCAAATCTTGTGGAGATAGGTTATATTGGTAGGAGAATGCTCTGGTAAATTTCCAGCAATTATGAAGTAATATAAAATATAGTTGCTTCACAACAGGAAAATATGACCAGAAGCTAAGATTTGAAGGGGTGCTCACATAGAAGATGAGATGATGCTCCAATCTTGTGGATAGTGTTAATTTGAGCATATGAAGATTCTTGCAAAATTTCAACTCATTTGCATACTCTTAGCTAGCACTTGCTTCACAAAGCTTCCTCTGGATCAGAAACTTTGGAAATTTTCCAAGAAATATTTACCAGCCAAATTGAGTTGAATTTTGGCATGTGGTAATGATATGGATAGGAAAGAGTGCCCAAAAAGTTTGAGAGCAATCAAGCAAATATAAATGGCACTTGCTTCACAAAATGCCACCTGGGGAAGAATAGGAAAAGGAGTATTGGTGAAATGTTTTTGAACATGGCAAGGATAGGTTTTGACATATTTGAGGAATATATGACCCCAGCAATTTATGAGAATTATTTGGGAATTTTTGGAATGATAGAAATGTGGGTTGCTTCACAGCCCAAGGCACACAGGGTTATTCCTTTAATAGAAAAAGGAATATTCCCAAGAAAAAGAATATTGGGATTGGGTTCAAGATGGAAATGACAAGGTCTTGGAATGGTTTAGAGGTTGGCAAGCCACTAGGGAAGAGAAATGAAGGGTGATCCTTCCAGGTTCCAAGACTATCAAACCACGGAAAAGCAAAACCAGACCAAAATCAAAAGAAAAGGAAATGGGCAAAAAATCTAGGGTGTTACAAACCTACCCCCCTTAAAGAAATCTCATCCTCGAGATTTGGTTGCTCAGGGATTAAACATAAATACCCCTGCTTGAGGAAACCGTTTCCAACTCGGGTTTCCTTTTTGCCTTTGCAAAGTGCCCCCGCTGGATCTTATCTGACTCACTGCCTCGCTTTGGTGTGGTTTGTTTCACTGGATTCTCATTCTGACAGATCTTACCTCGTATATTTTATCCTGACTTTAATCCTTTTATGTCTGCTGACTTATCTGGATGCAATGGCTTATCCTGTCTAAAATACCTATCCTTCTCGCGAGTCCGGGAGTTGTTCCTCATGGACGTGTTGTGTTGAAGTCCAATACGGACGACCACCCATTGAGTTGTGATTAGATTCTCTCGGTGGACACGAAATCTTTTACTCTTTGCATTGGGTGGCTTCAAATGGCTGTGTGCCCTCCAGACTCAACTGGTGTTGTGAATCATATCGTTCTCCTGGCGGAATCGGACTCCTTGCAGGGGTTACGGAAACATCTTGGTTAGGTTCACTGCCCTTAGCATCACATCTGTACCAACGACTTGGCTGTAGCCTATTGTGACCAGTGTAAAGGGTACGACCTTGTAACGTCATCATCTGCAGACTTGACTGGCGGGGGTCCTAACAGGAAGATCTTGTCCCCAGCATGTTATCTTTTGACTAATTTCCCTAGATGGGGACACATGCTTCGAGGCAGTTATCATCCCTCTGATCGTTCCATCTGACAGGCTTGAATATCCCCTTCTGACGATTCTGAGAATGTATAGCTGGCTGAGCGGTTGACTCGATATGGGGTCCTTGCAAATGGAATAGACCCCGTGGATGTGTACCCATGGTGATCGGTACCGAACCATACTGTCCGGAGTATCGGTACCGTGCAACCATTATCATACCTGTATGGCCAATCTTGCTCCTTCATTACGGTTCTCTTTGCCTGGATCCTTAGTTGAAAGAACTTGGCCTGATGTGTTCTTGATTCTTCGGATGACCATGGGTGCTGCCAGGTTCAGTATTCCAACAGACATATTACTTAACAAGTTGTAGCTGTAGGGCAACGACCGTCTGAACCCTTGGATGAGATCGGTAAATAAACCAGTAGCCACCAGAATGGTCTTTACAACTCAGATCTGGGACATTACTGGAGTAACTCAACCCCGACTCAAGACGGCTGAAAAGCAGCTCAGAGCATGAGACGGTGTCGATAAGAAGAAAGTAGCAGTTCCCTAAGACGGCCGAGAAACAGCTCAGAGCATAGGGTCACTGCTACGGAAAGAAATTCAACAGCTGCCCGAGACGGCTGAAAAACAGCTCAGAACACGGGCCAGTTGCTGACAGGAGAAATAAAAGTCGGCATCCACCCCGGACGGCTGAAAATAGCTCAGAACACAGGCGTGGTGCCGTCACCAAAGAAAGACGGGCAAGGGTTCATCCGTGTCCCATACAGCTTATCCATAGGTTGTTGGTCATCTCACTAAAGTATATAACTGGCGTTCTTCTTCTTCTTACCTAGCTCATGCAATAGTCGGATTCTCACCGGGCTGGCATCATTGTATGATTGACTCATATGGCCTTGGTAGCATGTCCACCATATCTATTGAGTATATGCGGCTGAGCGTTCGATTCCTGAAGTAGGCTTGTGTCCTGACTGACTTTTGCCTTCTGACCAAACGACTAAGGTTACTTAGCTTGCGTTGTAAGCCGTCAAGAGTGTCGTGTCAAGGAAGACTGGATAGCTTGTGCTCGAAGCTTCTGCCGGGGTAGCTTCCTGAAGAAGATTGGGTACCGTGCCTCAGACGCTTCCCCCCTTAAAGGCTTGTTGGGGAAGACTCGGTACCTTATGCCAAAAGCTTGCTGTGATAGCTTACTGGAGAAGCATGGGTGTCTTGTATGGGCAAATATCCGTGTGTCGTATCGGGGAAGACACAGGAACCTTGCATCGTAAGCTTCTCGGGTAGCTTGCGGAGAAAGATTGGGTTGCTTACACCTGAGGCTTTCTTTTTGCCATATGTGGCCCAAGTGCATACATATATGTATCCCTTAATGCTTCTGATGTCGGTTACTTGTTGTATGCAACAGGGTATTCGGCTATCCTTCTTGCTGAACACTAAGTTCATAGCACATTCTGACTTGCTTCCGGAATATAGCAGGTTTCAAATTGTACCCATAGCAGACTCAACCGCGTATATAACTCATACCTTTGACTCGAAATGTGCTATTGATTATGCACACGCTTTGCCTGCTTGCTGATTCGATGATTACTGCTGTGAAGGTTGCACTGATGTATACTTGATGCTGACAATCAATCCTGAACACCATTTATATTCAGGCCCGATATTCCCAATGTAATGCAGTCTGCTGAAAATTCCATTTTGTTGAGCTGAGCTTCCAAATGACTGTCTCTTCACTGATTCTTTGAGTCCAGTGTCGGTGAGCAACTTCCATAAGGGGAAATAAGGTAACACCACGGGCCCAAAGAAAGAAGCAAAAGAAACGACCAAAACAAAAGCATACAAGCAAGATCACACACAAGCAATATCATACTCTACAGCTATTCACAGCAATAATATGCATGCCTACTTAAGCACACAAATCTCGCAAGAACTCTGGTACTACGGTCTAACATGCTGTGGCGGTGTGCACGAAAGTGGATCAATGTGTGGAAGGAAGTTGGTGTAGCCAAGGCTACACCAAACACGGACTTAACACCGGTTCCATCTGGACGGACACGGTGGCGAGGACGAACTTGGTGATCGTGGGTCGGAACACGGAGGTCACGACCACATCATCATCAAGCGGACGGAAGAAAACCGTACTCGTCCAGAGGATGGATGGCAGGGAAGGATGGCGATGGAAAGAAGGCTTGCGGGCATTGCCCTTTTCTGATAAGCAAGATCAGTAAGGGTTGCCAATGCGGCTGGAGGGATGGGCAAGATCCGGGATAGAAACATGTCTATCACCGAAACTATAGGGGTGGCTGAAGGAAATATATTGGTGTGGTACCTGTGCATCAATCCTGCAAGGGATCGACACACCAAGCACCTTGGCATCACTCCGCTAGGACGGAGATGACACCACACCAAAGAGCCAGAATGCAACTGGAGGGTGCAGGTAGTGAATCGAAACCGAAGCCACCTACACTCACCAGATCAACCGTTAGTGATAAGATATCTAGTCTATATGCATGCTATGCACAGGCAAGTGCAACAAACAAGTGTAGCACACCAATGGGATCCTATACTACCGGTTACTAACGCTCGCGCGGTCTAGGGCGTCCTACAGCCAGACCTGCTCTGATACCAACGCTTGTGGCACCCCAGCTCAGAGGAGACTGGAACGCCCCGTATTCCAGCCCAGGGACAAGTCTCCTGGAATACATCGCTGTTGGCATAGAACAAATCAGCTCTTTATTACTATAGAAAAGGGTTACAAGGATACATGGATTACATCGGCACGGCAATACTACGCCTGACTAGGGTAGCTCTATGCTAACAGCGGAACAGCCCGAGGAAGCAGAGTAACTCTCGGCAGCGGAACGACGACTGCGGTGATGGACTCCACTCCGCAGGGACTCTGGCTGGAACGCGTATCCTAGCTCTTGAACTTGACATCCTCGACAAGCAAGCAAACCTGGCAGGACCTGCAAACTGGCATGATATGCCAGGTGAGTACTTTGAATGTACTCGCAAGCTCACGACAACCAAACAATGCAGCAAACAATAGCATGGCAATTATATTAAATGCATACGTAGTTTACTTACTGTTACCGATCATTCACTTACTCTCTTCTGGGTTATCCCACAACCCTCGGAATACTCGCTGAGTACTTCCGATCACAAGACGAGTTCATCCATCATTATTAACACTGTTACGGTTGACCACCTACTGAGGTCTGGACGGGCTGTCCAATTCCGTGGATGCGGCTATTCAAATAGATTTTTCACTCTGCAGAGGTTGCGCACTTTACCCACACCATGAAGCACCTGGCCTCGTGATCCCACTCGGGTGGACCAGCATTGCTTCAACGAAACCTGTCTGACCCGTGACTCTCCCACCGTACCACCGGCATTCATACTCCCCCGGAGTCCTGCCCTGGGTGGCCCCTGTGTCCTCGTGACATCTGCCACCGTCGTGGCCAAACTAAACTGTCCCAAACGGGGACTTGAGCTCAATAACCAAACTGGGCTCACAAGGTTATCGCCGCCTACCGAGCCAGGGTAGCGCGCACGCATAACCTTCCCTCTTTGGTGGTACCGATAAAAGAGCACGAAGCCAGACCAAGTCAAGGCCGTCCCATACCGGCAAATGTGGTTGCACGGGTAAGCCTGGACAGGTGACTCAAGATCAACCACTAAGCTCATTTACCCAGCATAGTTGTTTATCACCATACTTAGGATGGCAGCAACTAGGCATTTAAATTAAATTGCTATGAATTATTATATAGCAAATAAATGGAAGTAATTCATTTATAAATGCAAGTAATTCAATTAAATATGTAATGCCATTGAAATACTTCATGGAATGGATGTCCTGGCTTGCCTGGGGTGAGGGATCCACCGGGGAGAAGTGCGGAAGGGTCGCGGAAGGAGTTGCCGGAAACAGATCTCTCTCGGAGGGGGTTGTTTACGGGCAAGGGCAAAGTGGTCATTTTCACTATGGGAACACATAATGAAAATGATACCAACACGACGGGCTCGACGAGACGAAGACGTGGGCTTTGGAATCACCTCAATCAGGGTCCCGGAGGAGAAGATATGAGGCGTTGAAGTTGAAGGACCTTTCTGTAAATAAATTATTTACTTCTGGGTCCCTGGGTAAAAACTGGTGGCGCCTTTGCTGGGAATACGCTTTCGGCGAAGTGAAAGCGTATTTTACCCTGAGGTTGCGGCCGGTTACGCTTTGACAAAAGAGAGAGCGCATTTCGATGAGGGGTGCCTCCACTTATCCAGCCTGGCAACGGTTGCTGTCACCGACACGCGGGGCCCGCGTTGACTCCCTCTCTCTCCCCTGCCTCCTTCTTCCTTCACACGACGGGGCAGAGGGAGGGCGAGGCCAGGTGCTCGGCCGGCGACGGCCCGGCCGGCGACGGCCACCTCCCGCCGTGGCGAAACCGCCGGCGGGACCGGGACGAAGCGCCGCACCCGCCTGGACCGGCTAATGGTGCCGGGGAGCAGCAGGGCGACTACACCGCGCGGTGGCCGCGAGCAGAGGTGGCGGTCGAGCAGTGGAGCCGCGACCACGCATACTCCGGCGACGAGCAAAGAGGACGGGGAGGCGCGCCAGTGGGAAGGGGTTCTACTGCAAGAAAAATGGGGAGGGGAGGAGTGCTGCCTTGGCCTAATTTTGGAAGAGGAGGCCGGCGACCATGGTGGCAATGGAGGACGAGGAGGACTCCGGGAGCTCGTTTGGCTGGTCGGGGAGGATGCTGGGGTGGAGGAGAGGAGCTTGAGAGGCTCGGAGATGCCGGCCGGCCGGGGCGAGCGGACGAGCACGGCCGCGGCGACGTGTGCGCCGTGCGCCGGAGCTTCGGGAGCACGCCTGGAAGAGGGGAGAGGCGTCCTGAGAGGTCACGGAGGGGCGGAGAGGGCTTAGGCGAGGTCAGGAAGGATCGGGAGGGCTCGGGCAACCGGACACGACAGCGTCCGCGGCTGCGGGTCACGGGCGTGACTGCCGCACCGCGTAGGAGGGGACGAGAGAGGGGGAGAGGGGTCCAGGGAGAAGAGGACGACGAGGGGGAGCTGTTGGACACGACGAGGCGCGCGGAAACGACGAGCAGAGGAGGGGCCCCAGCAAACGACATCCAACTCTCGTCCATGGCGTGCCAGGGCGGTGGTCACCGCGTGAACCGTGGCATCCAGTGCTCCCTGACCGGCCAAATCATGTCCAGAGTGTTGTCCTTCCAAGTAATAGTCCTAGAGAGGCGATGGATCGAAGAAACGCACTGTGGTTAGATTGGAATGATCACCTGAAGTTTGCTGTAGCAAACTTGTCTGCACATCTGTGATCAACAGGAAGGTGATAAGAGCCAAATGAGATGTCTGGGAGGCTTAGGTTAAGAAGGACTATAATCCTGGGAAGTTTGAGAAGAAGAGGACCAAGATTTAATGGGGTTGCTTTGCAACTGACCAATCTGGTCCAGAATACAAATCTTGGTGTGGCACTCACTTAGCAAATGATATGGAGCTGAAATTTGGAGGAGATGAGTTATTTAGGCATATGAAGATTCTGTATAAGTTTCATGCCATTTGAATAAACCAAAATGGTACTTCCTTCACACAGCATCCTACTGGGCAGAATCTTGGAAAAATAACTGAGGAGAAATGGCTATATTAAATGATCCCAAATCTTGTGGAGATAGGTTATATTGGTAGGAGAATGCTCTGGTAAATTTCCAGCAATTATGAAGCAATATAAAATATAGTTGCTTCACAACAGGAAAATATGACCAGAAGCTAAGATTTGAAGGGGTGCTCACATGGAAAATGAGATGATGCTCAAATCTTGTGGATAGTGTTAATTTGAGCATATGAAGATGCTTGCAAAATTTCAACTCATTTGCATACTCTTAGCTAGCACTTTCTTCACAAAGCTTCCTCTGGATCAGAAACTTTGGAAATTTTCCAAGAAATATTTACAAGCCAAATTGAGTTGAATTTTGTCATGTGGCAATAATATGGATAGGAAAGAGTGCCCAAAAAGTTTGAGAGCAAGCAAGCAAATATAAATGGCACTTGCTTCACAAAATGCCACCTGGGGCAAAATAGGAAAAGGAATATTGGTGAAATATTTTTGAACATGGCAAGGATAGGTTTTGACATATTTGAGGAAGATATGACCCCAGCAGTTTATGAGAATTATTTGGGAATTTTTGTAATGATAGAAATGTGGGTTGCTTCACAACCCAAGGCAGACAGGGTTATTCCTTTAATAGAAAAAGGAATATTCCCAAGAAAAAGAATATTGGGATTGGGTTCAAGATGGAAATGACAAGGTCTTGGAATGGTTTATAGGTTGGCAAGCCACTAGGGAAGAGAAATCAAGGGTGATCCTTCCAGGTTCCAAGACTATCAAACCACGGAAAAGCAAAACCAGACCAAAATCAAAAGAAAAGGAAATGGGCAAAAAATCCAGGGTGTTACAGGTAGGTACCAAACATAATAGTGTTTACATAAAATTTATTTTAAGTGCACAATCAAACATCATCACTTTGGTTTCCATTGTGGGTCCACATATTCTCCACAAGATCATTGAGTAGCTGTGTGTGCATGATACGTCTCCAACGTGTGTGTGTGTGTGTATGCCGTATGTAGACATATTCGATTCAACTAATTTGGGACAGGGGTTGTATTAGTTAACATACAAGTACACATGAAATTTGCATGATGAAACAAGAGTCGTTGTTGAGAGGTTTTATCACAATTGTTAGTTGTTGATAGGAAATGTATAGAGTAATTGTTGATAGAAAGAGGTATCGGCGTAGTATTGAAGAGCCTCCAAATCCGAAGATGGATGTGGAATAACAACAATGTGATTACATAATAGGAAAATAGGACACAAAAAAATCCCACAGTAGAAATGTTGTAATACTTGACAAAAATCCATCATATTTTCATGTTTTGGAAGAGCTGGTTGTCAAAATAAATACTACACGTAAGATAGAATCACCACAAAAGCTTGTCAAATTATCTGTAAGATCAAAAAGGCTCGAATTTTAGAGCTGCCTAAGGATCGGATGGAGTCCCTTGATGAATCATCTCACCCTAATTGCAGAGGTCATACGTTCCCCAAGTCAGATCCATGGCCATGCCTGGTATCATAGATGAAGTGATAGGATAATGGTTGCTTCAAACTGCTGATGAGGGAACTCATAGCCATCTGTCCCTAATAGCATCATCAAGTGAAGCTTCTTTATATTTTAAGGGGAGCACTATTGTAGCTAACAGAAAATTATTAAAATACATAGATTTAGAAAGTACAATATGTTTATACTGGTTTAATAAGCAGAGGTGTGTTAACCGGGCATGGCCGCAAAGAGGTCATGCAATTAGGGACACAGTCATGGAGTGTAAAAAATATAAAATGGAGAAGTAACTAATCACATTTTTTTCAGAGCCTCAACACTTGTGTATGATATGTCCTAGGCACCATAGTGTACAGATAAAATAAAGATGATAGCTGGTAACCATATATTATGGGATCAGAGAAACAACACATACCTTGCTATCCGGTTGAGCTAATTGAACGCACATTATTCAAGGAAATGCAGAAAGGAAGAGAATGAACCTCAATATCATAATATACTTTTCTGTATCAATTCCTTAGGATCACCAAAAGTGCTTCATGTAAAAGCTTGCCATTTACAGTGTACCACAGTAGTGAACTCCACATTGCTGAGTTAAATATGTATTTCTAGACCAATGCACAATCTGGAAACATGAAGAGATGCAGTCAGTGAAGAGATGATGTATCCACACCCATGGGAACTAATTAATTTACTTGGCCGGTAGCTTTGCAAGTGAAAATTTACTCAAACCAAAAATGAGAGCAAAACTTCAAAATTTGCCTGAAGAATAAGGCTGAAAACCAACTGTACAAATTTGAGATTGGAAAGAAATTAGCACAACGGAATTTTTGGGTCAAAGAATGGATCATACTGGAAAATAAAAATGAAGATAGAGGGGCCACCTAGCCGAGAACCATAGCTGCTTGAGATTCTGCTGTCGGAGTAAGAACGGGACATGAGAGCATCAAAGAAACATATACATGTGCATGTACTGAAAAAGCTGTAGGTTGCGGAAACAATAACTTACTTCATTAATCACCGCCGGACGTCGGCGAGTGGCACAGATCAGTGCTTCCCTAAATCAGGTGAGCAGCCTACACCAGCAACCATGGATGCCGTACAGTCGGCAAAGATGAACCTCCACCCCTCCGCCGCATCGCTCAGAGACCTTATTTCTCTCTTTTCAAGCAGAGCGACTGTCCATTTCTTGTTTCGATCAGACGGGGCATCGGTCGCTGAAGAAGATATAGATGCTTGAGTAGGGTCTGCATACACAGCCAGAGAGGGAAGCATTATATAGTACCACTGGGCATAAGAAAGGTTTGTGACTTTACCAGCCATGAAGAATAATACGCCATGATTGCGAGCTTCAAGGAGAGCAGAGCAGTTTCCAGTAGAGGAGGGCCATGATTGCGAGCTTGAAGGAGAGCAGAAAAGTTTCAAGCAGATGAGGCGTCTACCATTATCTCCCTCGCTCACACCTTTCATCACACACATCGTGATTCTGTCACGCGCTGGATTGGTTGCCTCCACCCGGATCACGCTCCTCCGGTCGCTGGGGTCGACCGGATGGACTCGATCCCATCCCTCACCTCGTCTTCAATGGATGTAACCGGCCGCATCGGCTGCTCCTCTCCTCCGGTCGCCGGGAAAGACCGGATGGACTCGGTCCCATCCCGGCGGCACTGGCTGCTCCTCTCTTTGGCTTGGTTGCGGGGTGGAGTCGATGCGGTATTGTTCCCCTCAACCTCTATCGGGATTGGGGACCAGAGTGGAGTCGACGCGGTCGCTCGTAGGCCTCCCTCATTCGAATGGGATGTCGGCTCGCCGAGGCCCAATGCACCAGAGGCGTCCGTTTCGGTCCGTGGAGCAGCATCCCATAGGACAGCTGGGCCAGTTTACACTGTTTACAGAACAGACTGACTTAGACACGAAATCCGACGACCAGGAATTCCCAGATCAATAAAACGGACGGCCAAAAACCCAAATCGTTCTGAGGGCAGGGATTAGGTGTGGTTATACTGTCCTTAATTTATAAAGTACTCATGACATGTTTACAACAATTTTGTATGGTTTTGATGCACTTTTATATGATTTAAATGGAATTAACCCGGAGTGACACTGTTTTCAGCAGAATTATCGTGGTGCAGAAAATAAAAGTTCTCGAAATTGACCGAAACTTTTTGGCCCCCCAGGAGCACCGGAGTAGTGCAAGGGGGGCGTGCCCCCTAGGCTTGTGGGCCCCTCAGGCACCTCCCTAGCATGAAACCAATGCTAAAAAATCATATATATTCCAAATACCGTAGAATAAAAAAAGAACTTCTGATTCGTCGCCGCAAGCCTCTATTCCGAAGCGATCTCATCTGGAGCCCTTTTCCGGCACCCTACCGGAGTGGGAAACCATCACAGGAGGCCATCTTTACCATCCCGGCGGTCTCCATGATGAGGAGGGAGTAGTTCACCCTCAGGACTGAGGTTATGTACCAGTAGCTATGTGTTTGATCTCTCTCTTTCTCTCTCTCTCTCTCTCGTGTTGTTGATGTGGCACGATCTTGATGTACCACGAGCTTTGTTAATATAGTTGAATCATATGGTGTTCTTCCCTCTCTCTATCTTGTGATGAATTGAATCTATCCCTTTGAGGTTTCTTTTATGTCAGATTGAATACTTTGGACTTGAGAACACTTGATATATGTCTTGCATGTGGATATCCGTGGTGGCAATGGGATATTTTATTGAGTCACTTGATGTATGCTTTGGTAATCCACTTGCAGATTCTCGTGAGATGGGGTGATCTAGGCACATAGGCTGATGCACATTTTCGTCCTACTTTCTCCGATAGAAACTTTGGGGATACTCTTTGAAGGTTTTTATGTTGGTTTGAATATGATGAATCTAAAATTGTTTGATGCATGTCGAATAATCAACTCATGGATACTTATGGTGACATTAGAGTTGGTTGATGCGTATCATAGGTGTTATTCTAGTACGAACTCTAGGGTTGTTTGTGACACTTATATGGATGGTTAAATAGATTGATCGGAAAGGATAACTTTGATGTGGTTTTACTACCTACAACAATTTCATCTTATGTTCTCCGCTAGATAGGAACTTTGTGCTGATTCTTTGTCACACGTTAAGGGATTGTTATATGATTCAATTATGTCAGCACGGTTGAGAGATTGCACTAGTGAAATTATGAACCCTAGGCCTTGTTTCTAAGCATTGCGATACCGTTTGTGACCACTTTTGTCACTTGTTACCTTGCTGTTTTTATTATTTCAGATTACAAAAATCTTTATCTACTATCCATACTACACTTGTATCAGCATCTCTTCACCGAACTAGTGTGCCTCTACAATTTACCATTGTATTGGGTTTGAGGACACAATGGATTGCTTGTATTTTATTGCAGGGTTATTGGGAGAGACTATATTCATCCTACACCTCCCACGGATTGATAACCTTAGGTAATCCACTTGAGTGAACTTTGCTACATAATAGAAGGCCTGGGATTTTCGTAGCGTTTTTTTAGAGGGATTTCTCGGGGTCGATCGTGGAGGGGAGGTCGAATGAAAATGACGTCCGATTCTGCTTTAATAGTAGAGATATGCTAGGACCAGTTCAAAAGGATTGAACTTTTAAGTAAATATGGGTTATAAAAACTCCGTATAGAATTATATATGGTGTTCTTGTGGTTGATATTCAAATATAGCATACTCCATAAAGAAACTTGTTAAAAAGGAGGTGGACTAGTAGTGAGAAGTGTATATGTTGTAGTGCAAATGAAACGATCAATCATCTCTTTTTACATTGCTCTTTGGCTAGGTATGGTTGGGTGTTATAAAATATGCTTTTATTATAGATATGAATGTTAATTGGGTACAAGATTTGTGTGGCTGGATTGTTGAATTCCCGAGGAAATTTGGGGGATTGGTAGCAGTAGGGGTGGCTATTGTTATATGGGCTTTCTGGAAATCTAGACATAGAACTTGCTCTAAAAACATATATACATATATGTGATCTATCGAGTATTATTAAACAATCTCCTCATTGGCTAGAGTTTTGAAAACTGTTACAAAGATAAGAACTACAAGATGCATAAGTCATGGGGCAAGACTAATGTTGTGGGTGGCCGTTGATGTCTTCAGCAAAGGAGAGGTTGGCGGCCTGTAATGCTCGTGATTGCTTGATGATGATCCTGGAGATATGTTGTAGTGATTTTAGAATGGTTGTAGTTTGTATTAGTTTAATTTTAAAAACTTCGGTGCATGGTCGTGTGGTCCTGTAATAAGGTTTAGATTTTGCCGGTTGGATCAATCCCGTTGTTAAGACGGTGCTTGTGAACCTGTCACGCGATGCCGAGGTTGACGCCTTAATATACACTTTGTGGATGCTTGTGGTAACAATATTCAAAAATAAAAATTGCAGGGTGGGCCTTATTTCAATAATAATAATACTCTAATATGGACAAACCACTTATAGCCAGCCTATGAAGTAGTTACATTTCTTAAATGCCCTTTGTCAACGCGAATTTGACAAGATTTGCCCAATTTTTTGTGGGCTTTACATAGACTGCCCACCACTGCAACACTACATTACTCATAAGCAACACACCTCCACCAAAAAAACTGTTATGTTGATTTCTCCTGCCTCACTTTGCTTCATTTGTTTTGGAACCCAGGTCGGTGTCGTGCACCGACAGCTGGGTGCTCCTGAACCTGAGCCCCTCCACCATGGGCTTCACCTTCTCGGTAAGCTTCATGATGACCAAAAAGAGCACCCTGTACAATATGACCATCCCGAACAGAACCGCGAGGTCGACCCACTTGTTGTATCCCATCTCCACCTGCCAGTAGTCCCTAAGGATCTCATCTCCGGTGATGGTGGTAGCGCCGCCAACCTGGTTGTTTGGGAAGGTGAGGCCCAGGAACTCATTCTTGTAGAACCCCTGGTTGGCGTACTTGTGGAAGGCGACGTAGTACATGGGGTACCTCCACACCGGCTTGGGCAAGTCGTGGGGCAGGCGGAAGAAGCCTCCATTGAGCATCATGACGCCCTGGATGCCAGCACCGGTGATGATGCCCATGAGGAAGTCTGGCACGACACTGGCCACGATCATCATCAGGCCCTCCACCAGCATCATTGTCATGAAGAGCACTAGCGCGAAGTAGGCAAAGTGATCAAAGCTCTTTTGCAGGCCGACAAGATAGTAGGCCATCGCGCCCGGCACCAGGGAGATGAGCAGCAAGTACGGTGTCGCCGACACCGTGTTGGCGATCACGAATGACGACACGCCGTAGTGCCCGTTTAACCTCTCCCTCCCAAATATCTGCATTGTGCATACACAAAACACATCAGATCAACGTATCTCGGGAGTCGTTAGATGAGATCAACCAACTATTTCTTGTGACCGAGCTTGATCCGAAACTTCACCTTCATATCCTCAACAAAAGATGGGAAGCCTCCGATGGCCATGAAGGTGAGGAAGGCGCCGACGAACATAAGCATTGAGCCACGAGCCTGGAGAGTTTTCAGTCACACGATGAGCACACCAAGCAGTATTAACGGTGGTGGTAACAACAATGAGGGACTCCTGCTGGTGACCTGGATGGATCCGTAGCTGTGGCCGATGTCATAGAAGATGGTGCCACAGCAGAGGCAAAGGGCAATGTAGATGGCAAAGCGGAGCCAGTAGTAGCCGAGGTCTCTATACATGTTGATGAAGGATCTCTTGGTCAGCACGAAGGACTGCGTGAGGAAGCTTGGTTGTTGCCCTTCCATTTTCACCACCTCCCCTCCCTAGAACCACACAAACAAACCACATACATACACCACACGCTTAAAATTGCTAAAATTCAGCACTCCAGCTGAAAGTTTCGGAATGTATGTAGAGGCCGGGCTACTCACGATGCCATGTATGTCGACGATCTGCCGCATGACCTTGTCCATGTGCACGGAGGATTTGTAGGATGCCGCCAGAGCATCGATGTTCTCGGCGGTGGTCGTCTTCTTCCCGTTGAGGCCTTCCTCAATGTCCTGAGGATTCAATACATTGGGCGCATGGTAAGGAATAATTATGGGATTCTATTCACCAAGAAGGTTTCAGATATAGATAATTAAGGTTCATGTTGATTGGACGGTGGTGATGTGCTCACATTGTCGAAGTCCTTGTTGATGGTCCTTAGGAAGTGGTCGGAAGGGTTCATCAACGACGGGCAAGGAAAACCGCTCAAAGCGAAGAACTGCAAGCAACAAACAAAATAGTTAACAAAATTCAGTACTCTAATTACTGAATTCAAAAGTGTCTTCGATACTAGGACGAATGTTGTAGTCCAAGTCCAGCAAGTCAGGAAGATAAGATTGACAAACGAGTATCTTTTCTTTAATTATCTACTACAGACCGACCAAAATACAATTTTCTCCTCCGTACCTAGACCGTGACCGGCACACCGCCAGCTAGGAAAGCACGCGTGTTTGTCGAACCGTGTAGTCAATTTAATCACCCCATAAACTTACTTTCTTACCTGATAGTATTTCCCGCCTTAGAAAAACAATTCCTACCCAATTTCACCGATTAATTTGTTGTGTAGTATCAGGAAACTTGCTTCGCACAGTGGTTTACCTAATACGGGTACTATGCGATCTCTCTACAGTCGTCTACAGCTAGACCGAGCTTTCAGCCTCAGCTGTCAACACTAAAAACTGTCCAGCAAGCGCATTTTCGCGGTTTCGCCACTGTGCCATGAACGCGATGCCGCAGGCTGCCACGGCCAAAACTAGTTAGGCGGCACTGATCGATCGACGCTTGCAGCCAGCGAGACGTATTTACTCCTCCACGAGAAGTGCTCCGAAGTTAAACCACAATCAAGCATGTGTGATCCTGTTCCCCTTGCATGGTGCACTTCCGGTGTGTGCAGTGGTCTCCAGTGACTCGACTACAGTTCCACCGCGACGTAATTATGGACTTCAAGGTGCGACTGTGTATGTGTATAGTGACAATCGGATATTATAAACTTAAAAAGGACGTTCAATAATTATAAATATTTGCTTCTCTACAAGAAAAAAGATGTGACTTCGCCAACCTGTCTATGCGGGGGCAACTTGGGTACGATCTAATTAAGAGATCATTGTTTATTCGAAAAATGGAAACCATGTTTAAAAAATCTCACAAACATTTTGACAACATATATCCATGTATACATACAACCCAAATAAATTGCAGTTCAAGAGTCGACCTACACTTAGGGAAAGAAAAGAGAAAAATAAGATCCGCAAAAAAAAGAGAAAAATATGTTTTGAATGGTGTATATCGAATATTATCTGGCGAGAGCTGAATTTATCCTTTTTTATTTCTCTAACTATAGACCAATTTTTCTATTTGCACATACCCACGGGTATGGGTGAAAACATATCATAATTTTTATTGTACAAATTGACCATACGATTCTCACCTAAAGATCCAATCTTAAAGGTCAACTTTCTTGTACCAATGTCGTGTGTGAAATTGTGAATACGCCTACTAGGGTCCCTACCATGTCCAAATCCAAACACGTCGAACATGACGCGACTCTCGATTGATAGTTCCGATACTCGATAGCAACAGCAGCAGGCAACAATCAAAGAGCACTGTGCACGTATACGTGCCCACGTACGCATGTACATACTACTCCCTCCATTCCATAAAATGCGTCTTCGGTTTTCGAGCTTTAAATTTTACTGTAAATTTAACCAACGTGAACAATTGTGACGGAATCAAAAACTATACCATTGAAAACTTCATTCGAATACGAATTGAGTGGTATAATTTTTGCTTCCACCGTAATCGATCTTATTGGTTAAATGTATGTTCAAACTTGGATTTTAGAAAACACGGGCATACTACGCTGGTGGAATGGAGGGAGTACAATACAACCCACGTATATATTGTACTAGAGCAGATGTATATACCTGATTGGTCTCGGCGGCGGGGCCGAAGAAGACGGTCTTGCCGTAGGCGAGGAGGCAGAGCCCGTGGAAGAGGCCGAAGACCTCGGTGCTGGGCTGGTGCACGGCGGCGACGACGGTCATGCCCTCCCGGCGGGCGAGCCTGGCGATCCGGCTGACGACGTGGAAGGAGGCGGCACTGTCAAGGCCGCTGGTGGGCTCGTCCAGGAACAGCAGCGCCGGCCGGGTAAGGATCTCCATGCAGATGCTGACCCGGCGCCGCTGGCCGCCGCTGATCCCCTTGTGCATCCACCCGCCGATGCGCGTGTCCGCTGCGCCCTCCAGCCCCATCTCCCGCAGCGTCTCCTCCGCCCGCTCCCGCTTCGCCGCCGCCGACATGCCGCTCGGCAACTGCAACGACGCCGAGTACCGCACCGCCTCCCGCACCGTCAGCGTCGTCATCAGCACGTCGTCCTGCGTCACGTACGCCTGCAACACGCAAAGGATGCGTTGGTTAATAACTAAAATAATTGATAGTACTACGTTCGTTCACGATCAACCAGAATGAAAATGAGATACATCCATGCATGCACCAGGCTTACCGATGTTCCGTAGGATAGCTTCTGCCTCCGGCCATTGATCAGGATGTCTCCCTTCTGGCTGACACCAGAGCCTAGCCTTCCTGTATTGTTTGTTCGTTCCACAGAAATTCATAGGAATTAGAATGAATTCTTCATCTTCGGACCACAAAAATAAAATATCGTGATACTAATCGTGTGTCTATACGCTAGCCTGTGAAACAAATCTTTCGAGTAGTTTATCACGTAGGCTGACTAGCGAAGGCCAGCTCGGACACGATATCGTATAAGAAAATATTTTTCACTTGCATGTATACGGAGTACCAACCTGCTAAAGCGTCTAGAAGGGTGGATTTGCCGCAGCCGGAGGGCCCCATGATGGCGAGGACCTCGCCGGGGCGCGCGTAGCCGTTGAGGCCGCGCAGGATGGGGACACGGCCGGCCTTGCCGCCGGCCGCGGACACCCACAGGTCCTCCCAGGAGAGCACGACGCCCTGGTCGACCCGGCGCAATGACGTCTCGCGGACCACGGCGGGCACGGCGCTGGCGCCGTTCTCCACGCTGATCTCGAGCGAAGAGGTCGGAGACCGCGGCAGGGTCACCGGCATCGCCGCGAACGGCGGCGGCGGGAACGAGCTCCCGCTACCGAACGGGAAGCCGTCGGTGCTGCGCAGGGAGCCGCCGAGGACGTCGGAGGCCGTTTCGGACGGACCCTCGTCCTCCGCGGCGTGGCCCGGGCTGCTATGCTGCCGCGGCGGGCTCGGCTTCCACCTCGGCACGGCGGGAAGCAGCTGCTCGGACGCCATGTGTGGATGCTTAGCCGGGTGCGTGACGTGCGTCAAAGCTAGCAATCAGCTGGGTGCCTGGGTGGTGGTATGGGTTCCTTCTCTTTTCCTTGTGATGTCGCAATGACTGTGCAGAATGGTGGTATGGGCCGAGACTGCTTAAATAGAGGGAAAATGAGGTAGTTGCGTACATGATTTACTTAATCCTAATTCAAATCACAACTTGGTTTAGATTAAGTTTTCTTGAATGCCTTTTTGAACACAGGAGCGGGTCAAGAGGGGAACGGGGGGAAAATACGAAGGAGAACCTGGGTACCAGCGCACCCTATATGTAAAAAGAATTTAATAATTCAAAAAAAGTTCAAAAAATTTCAGATCTTTTTTGGTATCAAACATGATCAAGTATTGTAGTCGTATAAAAAGATTCGCTAGAGAATAACTTTCGTTGCATCCTGGGTCGAAGATTCGGCAAAAAATGCTATATACAAGTACTATAAACGCTATATTGTCGTCATAAACTTGTCATTTTTGCCCTGAAGTCAATATAAATCATTTCTTGTCCAAACTTTTTATACTAGTACAATACATGATCATGTTTGATTCCAAACAAGATTTGGAATTTTTTGAACTTGTTTTGAATTACTAATTTTTTTGACGCATATAGGGTGCGCGCGTACCCGAGAGCACCAAGTTCCTGTCGGAACGGGGGTTCCTTCTGCCTTTATACCGTGCGTGTGGCTTCCAACTTCCGTTTTCTATGACAAGGTGTGCAATTTTTTTGCAGACAAGTAAATTTTTTTTTTGCAGACAAGTAATATTGTTGTGACAGGTACGAGACTGACACCATTAGGCAATTCTACTGCTGAAGCAGCGGTTCTGCTGTTCAAATGCTTACATATGTGTGCTATTAATGCTTGGTACGAGGTTCGCCAGAGCACATTAGAGCATCTACAGCGGGGCAAATCCGCCCCCCATACGCCCGCGGACCGCGGACGCGTCCGGACGGCCCCTCATATTTCGTTCCGTACAATCACATACCTCATATCCGGATTCTCCAATCCATACAAAACCATGCACGTCGATCATCCGATACAAATTATCCGAATTCAACAATTTTAAACAAAAGCAAATGATATCATAGTTCAACAAACCGGACATACCAAAATAAAATTAATGTCTGACCGACAAGTGCTGCTTGTCGGATCACTGGTCGGACGAGTTCGTCCATGCGTCCTGCTCCGCCTGGGCATCCATCTCCGCCTCCATCCGGGCTGCCTCCTCCGCCTGCATCCGGGCAACGATCGCCGCCTGCATCCGGGCTGCCTCCTCCGCCTGCATCCTGTCCGCCTACTCCACTGCCGCATCCCTTCTTCTTCTTCTTGGTGGTAGGATTGGGATCGATGTTGCCCCAATTACAAATGCGGTCGTCTCCTCCATTTCATATTCCACATGGGCCGGATCTTCATTCTCATTGATCATTCTTGCCAAGTATGTCTCTTACACGATCATGGTTTGCAAGCAATCATCATGTGCGAACTAGTGATCTATACAAAACATTGAATAATTGATCGTACAGAAGCAAACGTACCCGGTCTTGTTCAGACATTCCGTCGAACATGTCGAGTGCAGCCCGGGCGATGGGGGTGTCTGTGCTCACCCGCTCCCGAACTAGCTACTGTGACTCACACTCGTCCACCGACGACTTCTGCGTCGTCGGAAAGCTGTCCGGAATGGCCCACCCAGCCGTCGCATCCTCCTCTGCCCCAACGGTGCCGGACGGCACAATCCGTGTCGGTGCTTGGATGGATGGGGTGCAGGGAGCCCGACATCCCGGGGGAGACATATCATCTACGCTGGTCGGACCTACCTGCGCCGCCAACTCCGCCTCCCTCCCTCGCCGCCGCCGATGGTGCATCTTACGGGCGACGTTCTCCGGCTTGCAAGACAAAGCAGATGAAGGGACGCCGACGGACGAGGCGGACTACGTCTCCGTCGCGGCGGCGGTGATCGGGGTCGGGCTGGAAGACATCGCGGCGGCGGATCGGGACAGGTGGTGAGGTTGGAGAGCAAGGGTGCCGGACGGCGAGGTGTCGGGCACGGGAAATCTTGGAGGGGGCGGGAGGAGGAGGAAGGGTTTGGAGAAATTGGGGGCAATTTGAGGTGGGGTCGGGTTGTCGGGTCTGACGTGGCGGGCGCGCCCGGGCTCCCCCATATCCTCCTCATATTTGGGCTGGAAATGGGGGGTGCCGGTCAGCCCGGGCGTTTGAGGCCCGTTTGAGAGGCCCATCTAGGGCGCATTTTTGTGACCGGGCAGTGACCGGTCGACATGCCCAGATGTTTGAGACGGGTTTGAGGGTCCGATTGTAGAAGCTCTTGCTCTTCTTCCTTTGGGGTTATGGTACACTCGAAATGCACATTTAAAGAAATTTCGTACCAATAGCATATGTCATCATAGTTTTTTTTCTTGAAACAAGACAAAAGATTTGTCATTTCATTAATTAAGAAGATATGTCATCATAGTTGCTGATGTTCTCATCCAATAGATGACTCAGGCTCCTCATGGTACGAATCGCTGAGGACACCCTAATCCTAAATAGGGCACCACAAACCGCGCCAACTCTGTGAAAAATTCATCATGACTTTGCGAACCCCACTGGACTCCACATTGTTTTTCAAGAAACTGCTACCATGTATCTCCATCAGTAGATTACCCTCCCCTTTGCATCCCGCTATGATGGCTGGTGACAGGGAGGGGAACACCCGTGGCTCGGCTCCCTCTAGTACTCCCTCCGTTTCTTTTTAGTCTGCATATAAGATTTGATCAAAGTCAAGCGATGCAAAGTTTGACCAAATATATATTAAAAGATATCAACATCTACAATACTAAACCTATATGCTATGAAAATTAATATCATGATGCATCTAGTAATATTGATTTCATATTATGAATGTTAATATTTTGTTCTATAAAGTTAGTCAAAGTTTACAA
Source organism: Elymus sibiricus (assembly GCA_039707655.1). Lineage (NCBI taxonomy): Eukaryota > Viridiplantae > Streptophyta > Magnoliopsida > Poales > Poaceae > Elymus > Elymus sibiricus. The sequence goes on from CM077671.1 coordinate 311,990,778, forward strand.
AGTTTGACTTTAACCAAATCTTATATGCGGACTAAAAAGAAACGGAGGGAGTATTTAATTAGGCTAGGCCTTTTTAGTCCTCCGGGCGTGGCTCTTCATCTTTAAGTTGTCTTTAGACTTCGATCGTCCTTCCTTGGGATTTGTCCCTCAGGACAAAGTCGATGAAATTTCAATGTAGATTCCTGCCATTAGCATTTTTCATCATGGGTCTGTGACCGCGATATCTGGTGTCAGGGGCTTTGGGTTGAATCAGGTTTTAACGACGACAAGTGTGAATCCAGGGCACTGGTGCTTAGGGACACGTGGACATGGACTTTTATCCCTATCAACGTCTCACAAGAACTAGCATCTATGCTAGACACTAACCATGGCACTGTCATTGCCTCCTTCCACAAACATACCTAAGCCTACACCTATCCCCAACTAACTTGCCTTAGGGCATCTCCAACGCCGACCTGCAAATGTCTTTGGTATATGTCCGTTTTATGTCTGGACGTGGTCCACGGACATGATGCCGGTGAAAGCCGTCCAATGCTAGTTACAAAATATCCGGTTGGGAGGAGAAAAACTAGATGAGGACCATGCATGTGGTGGGATATTTGTGGTTTATTGTCCAGTTGGGAGAAGAGGAAGAAAAGGGGGACCATGCATGTGCGGTTGGGAGGAGACAAACAAGAGGGAAACATGCATGTGCTTGCTCAAGTGCATGCCCGGACTCCGGCAAAGCTCCCCCAAGTTTGTCTCTTGAATACCGGAATCCGTACATCTGAACTGCTAAACGGACATATAAAGTCCTTTGGATGGCAAGAGTGGTCCGGACAGCATTGTCTGGACGTATGCGGGCGGTTTGAGGGTCGGGGCTGGAGATGCCCTTAGCCTTTGAACCTCTCATCAGCAGTTTCCTCTCCGACTAGAGAGCTCTCCTTCTCACCATAGGGGGTAGGCTTGTCCTTCTCTCTGCGGTTTTGGATAGTCCTTTACTTATTTTATGGGCTCCTTTGTTCTGGAAAAATTTATCATAGAACGAATTGATCAACATAGAAGATGTTTCTTTTTCCCAAAAAAGGTTTGGTTGCTTCGTACAAGGTTTGAACTCTTAAAATTGTTGGGGGCTCAGGGTTAAAAGCATCCAAGAACAACAATTTTTTCTTATGTTGAAATTTGCTTACCAATCATGCATTCAAACAACCTACCTGGGAAACACTAGATTCTCCATAAATTCCCACATCCCATCTCCCATGAGACCAATGCATCCTACCTTACGAAAGATTGTACTCAGACATTTAGCCACACCGCAAGATATCACAAAAATGCATATTTAGATATAACAAATCAACTCCTCTGGCCAGGAAAATGGCTACACCCAGAAAACCTAGCAACCGCTTTCCCAACCATCTACATGAGTCATCTGATTAATTCATAGGACTATAATACATATGATTTTTCCTAATGATTTTAAACATCTTGCTATATTTTCTTCTTTGGGCGTCTGGGGGGGGGGGGGGGGGGGTCATGTGAAGTGAACCACCATTGATCAAAATTCTTATTGTTTTCTAATCCAGCGAGATCTAATAGTATATCCTACTCCAAACCCATGGCTTTTCATATTTGTATGTCCTGAAAATCCTTTAAGGCATGTAAATAAAAACTAAGGAAACTAGTTAACATGCACAACATCCGGTGGTCTGATCAAGAAGGCAACTTTACTTTTGTGTTGCACATCATCTAGATATATAACAATAAAGCATTTCAGACAATTTATCAGTGTCATCTACAATAATTAACTACTATACACCAAAAAAAATATTGCCTAAAATTTAACTAAAAACAGGTGACATTTGGTCCAATGAAAACAGATTCTTCTCTTGAGTTAAGAGATTATCTCTTAGTCAAAGATAGAAAATTTGATTGGTGGCGTCTTCTGATCTATATTGACCAATTTCTTAGTTGTTGCTTCTAGAAGATTTTTAGATTCAAATTTTTTGTTCCGGTAAGACGAAGGCCTCAAGTCGGCAACAAGATTAGCTCACGTTGTGCCGCCAGTGAATGTAGGAGGAAGAATACTTCGGAGCACCAAAATATTCGAATTTATTTTTCTATTTCTATAACGGTGCTTTTATAATATATTGTTACTTAGTATATGCTCTATGGCCTTTGGGCAAAAAAAAAGGTGTTTTCTTTCCATTTGTCGGTACATGACCTAAATTGCTAGCTTGACAACAACCAACATGACATGTCAGCTCACTTTAACTAATGGAATTAGCTGGCGTCGTTCTAAGAGCATCTCCAGCTGATCCCCTTTTCCACGAAAAAGTTCTGGTATAAGGGGAGTTGAACCAAAAAAAACTTTCTCCTGCAAACCCCTCACCCCCCCCCCCCCACCACCACAAAAAAAGAAAATTAGCGATCTAAAAACCCAACTAAATCCCCTTTGGAGGGGCTGATCTATAATCATATCCACATTGGCAGACACCAACTGACAGGGACTTCCACAACCGTCCGACAGATGCCACCCCTCCACCATCGATGACCCACAGTGTCGACGTCGCGAACTCTCGCTGGGCCTTATGCACCTCCCAGGCCATGTCTGCCCGCACAACTTCGGCATGCCTCTGAATGTAGCTCATGCCTCCCCACAGTCCAATGTTTCCCGTGCCTCCTCATCCGCTAGAGCTCACCTGGTAGCTAATGTCGACACACCGTATGCACATTCGTGCCTCCCCAACTCCCTGTTTGAATGTGCCTCGCCGGTGCATGACATCGCTTTTGCCCGCGCCTCAACGGGTCCCCATTCACCTCCCCCATTACGTCGTGCCTCCCCGGCTCTCCATTGATACGCTGCCGCCACTGCCTTGTTGGAGATATATGTAGGGGGAATGCACACATGTGTGTGTGTGTGTGTGTGTGTGAGAGAGAGAGAGAGAGAGAGAGAGAGAGAGAGAGAGAGAGAGGAAAAAGTAAAAGTGGCCACCAACAAGTGTAGGCCATTTGTTAGGTTTGGGTGTTAGGGATGGATTTATTTCCAATCTCTAAAATTAGCACAAATGAAAATCTCAATAAATTCATTGGTAGAACATAATTGCTATTACAGCTCGAGCTCCATGGAGCCCAAAATTTGGAAATTTCAGAAATCAAAATTTTAGGTTTCAAATTTTTAGGAAAACAATACATACATACATATGGATGCATACTACTTGTATGTAAAGTTTGATGCTGAAATACTTTTTTATGCAGGCTACACAAAAATAACAAATTTATGTATCTCTAGCACATGTACCATTCAATATAAAGTACATGCTTTTGTTATTTTGTACAAATCAGATCAAAGCGTATTTCATAATGAAATTCTACACACATCTAGTATACATCTGTAAGTACTTGTACATTTTTTCAAAAAAAAAAATCAAAACATTAAAAAATTATCTTTTTGAATTTTTGAAAATGTCAGGCTCCAAGGCAAAAAGCCGCACCCTTGGTAGAACCCAAATAACAATCTATATGGGAAAAAGAAACCTCTACATACATGTGCCGTCATATTTGTAGTGTTAAAAATCTAAAGCCCTCGGGTGTCGGATCCTGATCGAATGCATTGCATTTAGTTGCTGCAGCGTGGTAATTTTCTGACCAATTTTTACACTACATGACAATTTTCCTTTTAGAACATGCTAAATCTTACACGGCGGCATGGAAAATTGTAACATCGTATCTTTCTTGTAACATTTATCAAATATTTTTTATCTGTTGGAGATGTTCTAGTAACTTTCTTTTGGGCTGGAGATGGTCGGCCGTTTAGTGCCAACTTTACATGGTTCCATGATTTAAATGTGCCTCAATCAATTGAATATTCAAGTTCAACATATAAATGATTTAGCTTCCCTGGTTGAGAAGGCTAAGATAGACGGACAAGTTAGTGGTGTCATCCCTCATTTGGTAGAAGGTGGCCTATCTATTCTACAATATGCATATGATACCATTTTGTTCTTAGATCATGATTTAGAGAAAGCCAAAACCTTAAATTGCTGCTATGTGCTTTTGAGGAACTCTCTGGTCTCAAAATTAATTTCCATAAGAGTGAACTCTTCTGTTTTGGCGCGGCCGCAGAAGTCGCATCTGAATATGCTGAAATCTTTGGCTGTCAAATCGGGCAGTTCCCGATTCGTTACCTGGGCATACCCATCCATTATCGGCGCTTGACTATAGCTGAATGGAAGCATGTAGAAGAGAGACTGGAGAAACGTCTGGCTAGTTGGAAGGCTAAACTCTTGTCCTATGGGGGTCGATTAATTATGATCAACTCGGTCCTCACGAACATGGTTCTATACATGTTATCATTCTTCCATCTCCCAAAAGGAGTGCTTCGGCGCCTTGACTATTTTAGATCACGATTTTTTTGGCAGAGTGATAATGAAACCAAGAAATATCGCCTGGCTAGGTGGAACGTATTATGTCGACCCAAAAGCCAAGGGGGCCTTGGAATCCAAGACCTTGAGATTAAAAACATTGCGCTTCTCAGCAAATGGGTGTACAAACTACTCACTGAGAATGGCATTTGGCAGGAAATCATTCGTAATAAGTACGTGGGTTCCAAAGCTATATCTCAAGTTTACTGGAAACCTGGTGATTCACATTTTTGGAGTGGGGTGATGAAAGCTAAAGAATTCTTCTTTCAATTTGGCACGTTCTCCGTCAGGGACGGGTCCCAAGTCCGATTCTGGGAAGATACCTGGCTAGGGACCAACCCTCTTAGCGTGCAATACCCAAGTTTGTACCGGATTGTTAGACATAAATTTGTCACGATCAAACAGGCTTTGGGTCAGGCAAACCCTGATATTTCTTTTCGTAGGGACCTTATAGGACCTCGCCTGGCAGCCTGGAATGAATTGCTCAGCCGTTTGGAGGTCATTCAGCTGTCAGATGAACCGGATATCTTTAGATGGAAATTGCACCAGAATGACAAGTTCTCAGTTAAGTCCATGTATGATGCAATGGTTCATAACGAGGTTCCGATTGATAACAGAAAATTGTGGAAGCTCAAAATCCCACTAAGAGTGAAGATATTCCTCTGGTTTATGAATAAAGGGGTGATCTTAACTAGGGATAATTTGGCACGACGCAATTGGCAAGGGTGCAAAAAATGTGTCTTCTGCCATCAAGACGAGTCTATTAAACACTTATTTTTTGAGTGCAAGTTTGCTCGGTCTGTGTGGGCTATCGTCCAAATAGCTTCAAATCTTTATCCCCCACGTAGTGCACGGAGCATGTTCGGCAATTGGTTGAGGGGAATAGATAAACAATTCTCTGTGCACATTCTAGCGGGGGCGGCTGCCTTATGTTGGGCATTGTGGCTCACCAGGAATGATATAGTTTTTAACAACAAATGTGTTTCGTCTCCTATGCAGGTTATTCATGTATGTTCGCGATGGCTCCGTATGTGGTCTATCCTGCAGAGGCCGGAGGACAGAGACCTTTTTATGATGGCGTCTACTCGGCTGGAGCGTACGGTCCGGGAGGTTTTCTACCCCCATGGATGGCGGTGTGATCTTCGGATAGGATCCGCCACGTCTTAGGCTGGCTTTTCATTATTTTGTCATACTGGCTGTTCGAGCCTTGCTATTTCTTTTTCGGTTTCTGGACTTATTGGCTGTGTGCATCTAGCTATGCAGAGGCCGGGCGTTCTATGATGCGATTGTATCGACTCGATATTTCAATTCAATGAAATGCTCTTTATCGAAAAAAATGATTTAGCTTCCCTCCCGAATCTAAGGACCGGGGAGTTCTAATCTCGGGAAATGTCCCAGTTCGACGAGAGGATGTCGTGCGCGGATCAAAACATCAATCATAGGATTCGTGACTAGGCCAGCTGTCGAAACGGAAAGGAAGGTTCGTGCCCTAGCTAGCGCCTAGTGGTGTGGTTACCCACCGGCCGGCAAGCTTCCCTTGACCTTCGTTGTGGTTGGATAGGGCGCTGCTGGGGTTTACAAGCAAGATGGTGGTCTCTACCAAAAGAAAAAAGAAATTAAGCTGATAGTCCTTGACCACTACATGAGCACCCTTGCGTGTTTCTGTGCATTCAAGTGGCGTGAAGTATTTTTATTCTTTCTTTTGTGACTTTGAGAATGATGACTTGTCAAAACATGAATGTAAAGCTCAACCCGTACGTGCCCCTGGAGGATTAAGTTTGGTTACATCAAAATAAATGTAAGAGTAATTAACTTAATCTGTACACCGTCAGTGGAATATTAATTTTGTTAACATATCTTGCACAAACACCTCAATTACTTCATGTGCTCCTGCAAGAAAAAAAACCTAATCTAAGTATCATAAAATTACTCGTATTAGTTTTGCATCTAAGTATACACGACACTTATTAATTTTGGATTTCATACCCCAATTTTGAAGTATGCCCCCCTCACCACCACCCCCCCCCCCCCCCCCCACTCTCCTCTCTCGTCTCTTTTTCCACCACCCCACTGTCCATCCTATCCTATAGCCTCCTCGACACCGACACCTATGTTTCGGCACCGCCAATCACTCTTTCTTCTATCATCTGCCGCTATGATTTGATAATCCATCATTGATGGCGGTTGCTGGCGTTACAATGGAGTGTCGACTCGCGGATAAGCTACAAATTTCAACTAGGACTACTGAGTCCTCGGTACATGCCTGATACCGCTAGCTATGCCCATTGAATTTATCATGCTTTCTTCACCTCACTAACATCGGTGTCCCCCTCCTCACTCTCATCTCGTGGCCGTCTCGGATAAACTGGGTATCAAGCATCGGCCTTGAGTCAGGCTCCCCTAAACCGAGGGGCACCAATACCTATTATATACCTTGCATCGATTAGTCCCCATAAGTACCATTCCCCGGTGCCATCATGCTTGGAGTCGCTTTGCCACTCGTCATCACCTCGTCGATACCTTTGCCCTTTGGATCGCCGACACAGCTGTAGCCGTCCGCGGAGCCGGGGGAGGAGATGCCACTGCCGCTGTGCTCGGAGTCGTCGTCAGAGAGGATGATGAGGCCCTTCATCCTCCGGACCGCCCTGTTCTGCTCCGGCTTCAACCGCACCAGTCGGGCCTTCTCCTTCGCTGCCTCCTTTGCCTCGCACTCCGATTGCTCAATAGCAAGCTTGAGCGCCTTCGCATTCTTCCATCAGAGGCGCCGAGCATCCGTCTCCGTCGTCGTGAGGGACCGACGGTACACCCATGCAAGGAGGCGTTCGTCCTCGTCGGGCTCTGCCGGCATCCTGCGGCGGTGATGCGCGGACTGCTCCGCTTCCCCCAAAATTGCCCATCGCCTCTCACGTTGGGAGGCCCGCGCCTTCGATTTCGGAGTGGGCGTGCGGGCGTGGACCGGCGGCGCGGGCACTAGGACCCAACGCTGCCCGCGTGCAGCAGTGGCCGGCAGGGGGAGGACGCCGCGCGGGGCCGGTACGGACTGTGTAGCCCTTTCGGAGTTGTGCACGGGCCGGGAGAGTCCAGCTCCGGTATCCGCGCTCCGTCGGCGCGAGAGTGGCAGCATAGCTTCAGATCTGGAGCTGCCGCCGGTCTCCACCTTGGACCGCTCCAAGGCGATGCGAAGGGCCAGCTCGTCGGAGTCGACGCAGCGGCTGCTAGCGCTTGACATTCTACTCGATGGGATCGGGCTCGGAGAGGGAGAGGAGGAGACGGAGGGAGAGGAGGAGACGGAGGAAGAGAGAGTGCGCTAGGGTTCGGAGCGAGGCCTCCGGAGTGGGGTTTTTGTGGGACAGTGGTGGGCCGGGCCTGTCAGGCGGGCGTGACCGGGCCGCCCCATATCCGCCCTATATTTAGGCTGGATATGAGGGGTGCTGGTCAGCCCGGGCGTATGAGGCGGGTTTGAGAGGTCCGGTTGGATCGTGTTTTTTTGACCAGTCACTGACCGAACGGTCTATTCGGGCGTTTGAGGGGGTATAAGGGGTCCGGCTGTAGATGCTCTAAGGAACGTTAGTCAAATATATATTTTTCGGTTCATGCCCCATATGTGTCCAAATGTACATATATAGCTCAAAGTACCCCAATTTTGAAGTATGCCCCCCTCACCACCACCCCCACTCTCCTCTCTCATCTCTTTTTCCACCACCCCACTGTCCATCCTCTCCTATAGCCTCCTCGTCACCGACACCTATGTTTCCGCACCACCAATCACTCTTTTTTCTACCATCTTCCGCTATAATTTGATAATCCATCATTGATGGCGGTTGCTAGCGTAACGATGGAGTGCCGACTCGCGGATAAGCTACAAGTTTCAATACTTACTTCACATCTAGCTATGCCCATTGCATTTATTATGCTTTCTTCACCTCACTAACATCGGTGTCCCCCTCCTCACTCTCATCTCGTGGTCGTCTTGGATAAACTGGGTATCAGCCATCGGCCTTGAGTCAGGCTCCCCTAAACCTAGGGGGCACTAATACCTATTATATACGTACCTTGCATCGATTAGTCCCCATCGGTACCATTCCCCGGTGCCATCATGCTTGGAGTCGCTTTGCCACTCGTCATCACCTCGTCGATACCTTTGCCCTTTGGATCGTCGGTGCAGCTGTAGCCGTCCGCGGAGCCGGGGGAGGAGCTACCGCTGTCGTTGTGCTCGGAGTCGTCGTCGGAGCGGATGATGAGGCCCTTCATCCTTCGGACCGCCCTGTTCTGCTCCCGCTTCAACCGTGCCAGTCAGGCCTTCTCCTTCGCTGCCTCCTTCGCCTCGCGCTCCGAGTGCTCAATAGCAAGCCGGAGCGCCTTCACATTCTTCCGTCGGAGGCGCCGAGCGTCCGTCTCCGCCGTCGTGAGGGACCGGCAGTACACCCATGCGAAGAGGCGTTCGTCCTCGTCGGGCTCCGCCGGCATCCTGCGGCAGCAATGCGCGGACTACTCCGCTTCCCCCAAACTTGCCCATTGCCTCTCACGGTGGGCGGCCCGCGCGCCTCCGATTCCAGAGTGCGCGTGCGGGCGTGGACCGACTGCGCGGGCACTAGGACCCAACACTGCCAGCGTGGAGCAGCGGCCGGCGGGGGGAGGACGCCACGCTGGGCCGGTACGAACTATGCAGCCCTGACGGAGCTGCACGCGAGCCGGGAGGGTCCAGCTCCGGCATCCGTGCTCTGCCGGCGCGGGAGTGGCGGTGTAGCTCCAGATCGGGAGCTGCCGCAGGTCTCCACCTTGGACCGCTCCAAGACGATGCGGAGGTTCAGCTCATCGGAGTCGGCGGAGCGGCTGCCGGCGCTTGACATTTTACTCGATGGGATCGGGCTCGGAGAGGGAGAGGAGGAGTCGGAGGAAGAGAGAGTGTGCTAGGGTTCGGAGCGAGGCCCCCGGAGTGGGGTTTTTGTGGGACAGTGGTGGGCCGGGCCTGTCAGGCGGGCATGACCGGGCGTGACCGGGCCGTCCCATATCCGCCCTATATTTAGGCTGGATATGAGGGGTGCCGGTCAGCCCGGACGTATGAGACGGGTTTGAGAGGTCCGATTGGGTCGTGTTTTTTTGACCGGTCACTGATCGGACGGTCTGTTTGGGCGTTTGGGTCCGGCTTAGATGCTCTAAGGAACGTTAGTCAAATATATATTTTTCGTTTCATGCCCCATATGTGTCCAAATGTACATATATAGCTCAACGAAAACGTGAATCTCCGAAGTCCCTGTAGTTTGAACACGTTATGCATGTACCATACCGATGTACGTACACACGCATCAACTCCGAAACAACGAGAGGTCGATCAAGTTTAAGGATGGATAGCTGCGTCCATCTGTACGCCCATCCGTACTACACGCATATGCGTGCACCTTTCGAGCTCTACAGGCAAGTGCCATGCCGCCATGCATTGCATCGATACATTTCTCGGCCGCCCAACTTGCCCCTAATAATTCTCCGCAAAAAAAAAAAAAAATCGCCCGTAATAATAATATCGGATATGCTTGTCAGCACGATGAGTTTGCTCATATATAGCGAGGACTGGCCGTTAGTGTGTTCCGTTGGAGTAGTAGTTAATCCAGCGAGGTTCACGGATCGATGATCTCGCGGTCACGTCAAACAAAAACCTGCGACTACGTATGTACTAACTCCGTACCTGGTCTGATCTTCCGCCCAACTAGTTCGTCGGACTGACCTCCTAATTGATCAGGTTATTTTAACTAACACCTCTGATTGGTCCCAGATTATATTACTGCGACTTGAGCAAGTAGCCGTCGCTTAAGCAAATGGTATATTGTGTATTCACGCGTTTTGCCCGGCTGCATTTGCTCCATGATTCTTTGTATGGATATAAAAGCTCTGGATTTATATTCAAAGACTATCAATGAAATCAGACTCCTTAAAAGACATGGAAATTACAACCAGGTTTTCAGAGTTTATGAATCAAGCGGTCACGTCAAACTAAAACTTGCGACTATGTATGTAACTCCGTACCTGGTCTTCTCTTGTATTGAAGTAATTCATCGGATTCACTTCTTCATTGATTCTTTGGTCTGAACATCGAACAATCGTTCCAAAGTTAATATATTAAATAATAAATTGTTATACAAGTACAGAAGGAAGAAAAGGGCAAAAGGTAAAATTTATGTTTCACAGATGGGTTTTAGTCCAGTCGGTGAGCAGTGTCGAACTAATTCATCGGATCTACTTCTAAAGTTATTAACCTGATTAGTTTACTTCTCTAATTGATTTGAATTATAGTATTACTGCAACTTGAGCAAGTAGGGTTTATGTTGTATATATGCACGCGTCTGACATTTTGGCTCTTGCCCGGGTGAATCTCCGACACATTCTTTTCATGCCTTGCTACATTTCAGGCTACCAAAAATCGAGCTTCCAGGTTTGGAAATATTTTACACTTGGTCGCACTAATGTTCGTTCAAGGCAACAAAAGCCCGTGTCAAAATCTTGTCATTTTGGTGTTGTTCTCCATCCACACATAGGTACATGGCGCAAAAGGAGGGCTTGTCAACTGCAAAAAAAGGGGGGCTTATCTATTGCAAAGAAAACGAAGGTTCGACCACAAGGAACCAAACCAACCCAGTTCGTAAAATCAGGTTTATCTAACAGCCACTAGTAGAAAACAGGGCATCAGTTCCGGTTTCAGAGGGCCTTTAGTCCCGGTTCTGCAACCGGGACAAAACGATCGGGACTAATGCCCATCACTTTTAGTCCCGGTTGGCTTACGAACCCGGACTAAAGGAGCTCCACGTGGCCGCCGTGGGGCGCCCAGGCAGGAGGAGCTTTAGTCCCGGTTGGTAGCACCAACCGGGACTAAAAGGCAGCCACGCGTCAGCAGCTGCCAGGCGCTGAGTTTTTTTTTTCTTTTGAAAGGAGGGGTTTAGGGGTTTTGAAGGGTTTAGGGGTTTTCATATTGCGTTTCCTCCTTTTATTTTTGTGTTTACCATTTTTATTTTATGCTTTTCATTCAACTCGACGCTAGCTACTACATATAGCAATGAAAGAACCATTACACAACATCGTCATGATCAATATAGAGAGAAGTGACTTCTCTTTTTCCGTGCTTGGTCGAACAATGCAACAAGTTTTCGTAAATCTATTCGACGTTATTACATATAGTACACGTTCATGCGTATATACAATAGAATATCTATTACGATCCTAATATCTAATTACCAAAATCGCATTGCATATCCCGATGGTATTCTCCGTCTTTAGGTATGACATGCTCAACAAAGAATCCCGCCAATTCCTCTTGAATTGCTCGTATGCGATGAGTTGGTAGGAGTTCGTCCCGCATCCGACAGATCAAATTTAAAGAAGAGGGTCAACAATGAAACTCAACACAATTGATGGTAATAAAATTAAAATGTGAATGTTGTTTACGTACTTCAAATTGTTCTGGAGATATGCCCTCCTCAGAGGTCAAGTGGCAAATGAACTCGCAAACGTAGTATCCACATAAATTAGTCCCGGGTGCCTGCAACAAGCATTTTATGAGAATAGAGTTCAATCAAAATGATAATCAAGCATGATAATGGTATTGAAACTAGAATCAATGAGAGATGCGCGGTACTAGCTAGTAGTACTTACTTTGGGGTGTGAAAATCGCAGCTCCTTTTTTGAGACACCCCTAACCTGCCTGGTGAACTTTTTCCAAACCCTGCCCGGCAAAGAAAATGATTACTTGATATCAGGAAATGAACGAAAGTTGCCGATATGGTGCGATAATGATTTAACTTACTTCTGAAGCATTTCACTCATGTTCGTCCACTCCTTAGGATCTTTACGTCTCGAGTCCAAGACACATACTACTCCCTCGTCAGGCCGAATGGCTAGCAGAATAAAGTGGAACCTGCGCACGCATAACTCATCAATTACACTTAACCTCGAGTAAGCGAAACAGAATGTGCAAGACAGTAACACTCACTGGAAGTTGTAAGGAAATAGTATTTCCCTTCTGTTTTGTTGTCCAAGTAACACATCTAGCAAGTTTTTCTCTACATCATCGGGGAATTCTTTTAACGTATGTTCATTTACGGTATCTGGGTTAATGAACCCAATGTCATAGATTTGTTGTTTTTTGCATTCGAGGATCTTCAATCTGCATAATATAGTGTGAGGATAATTATACATGCAATGAACGAGCTGAGCTAGAGACTTAATTACAGAAAAAAAATACTTACAGACAATAGGAACTGACGATAGTTTTGTCGATGGCGGCTTGATTGTAGAACTGGAAAATTTCTTCAAATTCAACGAACAATGCCTGGACTCCATTGAAGTAGTGTTCATCTTTAATTCCCACGAAGATATTAGCGGTCCCATCCTTGCAGACTTTCAAGTACCATTCATGCAATTGTCGCATCATAGTTGGTAGATGTGGGAGCTCCTCACGTCTGACGAGAGGCTTCCCGTGCTCGTATCTTAAGGTTGGTACTACCTCAGCCGTATCGAACTGTACCTCATCGCTTACGTAATCACCAAGAGTGATATTAAGACCACCGGCCGCTATCTCCGGATCATTAGCGATATCGGTAGACACCTTGCGCGGGGGGCACGATTGCTTTTCTTGTTCGCCTAGCTGGGGAATTGTTTTCCCACTTCTTGCACCACTGCTATTTAAGCTTCCTAACCGCTTCGGTTGACCAAATGTCTTTTCAATACAACGGTCATAGTGGGATTGCGGCGGAGGCGGTGGTGGTCGCCTAAGGGCATCCAGAGTTCGCTTTCTTCGCTTTCACCGGATCTATTGTCTCCTTTGGAGGTGGACGTTTCGGTGCCAGCTGACGTTTCACATCGGCAGCCACGATCACGGCAGTTTCCTCCTCACTCAAGTCATATGGTAACTTGGGAGGAACCTTAAGGCTTGGGCCTGCTCTGAATCTCCTCGTTGATGTACTGCTGGTAGCCGCCGGAGCGGCGACGGCTCTCTTCCGCTGTTGCTGACGCGGCGGAGGAGGCTGAGTCCGCTGACGCGGCGGAGACAGCTGAGGTGGGGGAGGATTCTGCTGAGGGGCCTCCTCCGTCGGAGTCCGCTGAGGCGGCGGAGACGGCTGACGCGCCGGAGACGACTCAGGCACCGGAGATAGCTGAGGTGGACTGTGAGGAGTCTGCTGAGGGGCCTCCTCCGGCTGAGTCTGCTGAGGCGGCGTCCAGTTTGGAAGCATGATGTTTTCCTTTCTTCATAGACAGGTAGTCCTTAAGGCATTTTTAAGAAGAATCTCCCCTTCACCTGTATGGTACTCAAGCTCCAGCCCCCTAAAATCCGTCCATTATTTCATCCACCCCGACAATAGCAAAGCCAGCTGGAACCAGAGCGAAATGGAAACTTGCATCAGGTCGAGGAGTTATAACCCACAAGTATAGGGGATCGCAACAGTTTTCGAGGGTAGAGTATTCAACCCAAATTTATTGATTCGACACAAGGGGAGCCAAAGAATGTTCTCGAGTATTAGCAGCTGAGTTGTCAATTCAACCACACCTGAAAGACTTAATATCTGCAGCAAAGTATTCAGTAGCAAAGTAGTATGGAAGTAACGGGTTTGTAGCAATCGTAACAGTGGCAACGGGAAAGTAACTTAACAAAGATCAATATATGAAAAGCTCGTAGGCAACGGATCAGTGATGGATAATTATGTCGGATGGCATTCATCATGCAACGGTTATAACATAGGGTGACACAGAACTAGCTCCAATTCATCAATATAATGTAGGCATGTATTCCATATATAGTCATACGTGCTTATGGAAAAGAACATGCATGACATCTTTTGTCCTACCCTCCCGTGGCAGCGGGGTCCTAATGGAAACTAAGAGATATTAAGGCCTCTTTTTAATAGAGAACCGGACCAAAGAATTAGCACTTAGTGAATACATGAACTCCTCAAACTACGGTAATCACCGGAAAGAATCCCAGTTATTGTCATCCTAGGGGATGCGGATCATAACTCATAATAGGTGTGTACAACTTGCAAGATAGGATCAAGAACACATATATATTCATGAAAACATAATAGGTTCAGATCTGAAATCATGGCACTCGGGCCCTAGTGACAAGCATTAAGCATAGCAAAGTCATAGCAACATTAATCTCAGAACATAGTGGATACTAGGGATCAAACCCTAACAAAACTAACCTGATTACATGGTAAATCTCATCCAACCCATCACCGTTCAGCAAGCCTACGATGGGATTACTCATGAACGGCGGAGAGCATCATGAAATTGGTGATGAAGGATGGTTGGTGATGACGATGGTGTCGATTTCCCCTCTCCGGAGCCCAAAACGGACCCCAGATCTGCCCTCCCGAGGAAGAACAGGAGGTGGCGACGGCTCCGTATCGTGAAACGTGATGAACTCTTCTCTCTGATTTTTTTCTCCCCGAATAGGGTTATATGGAGTTGGAGTTGAGGTCGGAGGAGTTGCAGGGGGCCCACAAGCCACCTGGGCGCGCCCTAGGGGGGCGCCCCCTTTCTTGTGGCCAATGGGTGGACCCCCTCTGGTTGATTCTTTCGCCAGTATTTTTTATTAATTTTAAAAATATTCTTCGTAAATTTTCAGGTCAATCCGAGAACTTTTATTTCTGCACAAAAATAACACCAAGGCAATTCTGCTGAAAACAGCGTCAGTCCGGGTTAGTTCCATTCAAATCATGCAGATTAGAGTCCAAAACAAGGGCAAAAGAGTTTGGAAAAGTAGATACGATGGAGACGTATCAACTCCCCCAAGCTTAACCCATTGCTTGTCCTCAAGCAATTCAGTTGACAAACTGAAAGTGACAAAGAAAAACTTTTACAAACTCTGTTTGATCTTGTTGTCGTAAATATGTCTAACTGATGTTCAGGTTTTCAGCAAATATTATAGACTAACCACATTCACAATAACATTTAGGTCTCACATTTACTCATATCAATGGCATAATCAACTAGCGAGCAATAATAATAAATCTCGGATGACAACAATTTTATCAAAACAATCATGATACAATATGATATAATGGTATCTCGCTAGCCCTTTCTGAGACCGCAAAACATAAATGCAGAGCACCTCTGAAGAACAAGGGTTGACTGGAAATTGTAATTCATGGTAAAAGAGATCCAGTCACAGTCATACTCAATATCAATTAATAACAAAGCATACTTATGACGGTGGTGCTCTCTAACTGGTGCTTTTTATAAGAGGAGGATGACTCAACAGTAAAGTAAAATAGATAGGCCCTTCGCAGAGGGAAGCATTGATTTGCAGAGGTGCCAGAGCTCGAGCTTTTAAAGCAGGGATGAATAATAATTTTGAGCGGTATGCTTTCATTGTCAACATAACAACCAAGAGATTTCACCATCTTCCATGCTAGATACATTATAGGCGGTTCCCAAATAGAATGATAAAGTTTTTACTCCCCCTCCACCAATCAAATACATTCCACGGCTGGTCGAATCCACGGGTACCGTCCATACAAACAACAATCCTGGGGGAGTTTTGTTTCATTATATTTTGATTTGATTTTTGAGCATGGAACTGGGCATCCCGAATACCAGCCACTTTCTCGTGAATGATAGTGAATCAACACATATCATGAGAATAACCCACCTAGCATGGAAGATACTGACCGCCCCCAGTCGCTACATGAGCGATTCGGGCATACAAAACAGAATATTATTTGAAGGTTTAGAGTTTGGCACATGCAAATTTACTTGGAACGGCAGGTAAATACCGCATATAGGTAGGTATGGTGGACTCATATGGAACAACCTTGGGTTTATGGAAGTGGATGCACAAGCAGTATTCCTGCTTAGTACAGGTGAAGGCTAGCAAGAGACTGGGAAGCGACCAACTAGAGAGCGACAATAGTCATAAACATGCATTGAGATTAACCAACATTGAATGCGAGCATGAGTAGGATATAAATCACCATGAACATAAATATCGTGGAGGCTATGTTGATTTGGTTTCAAGTACATGCGTGAACATGTGCCAAGTCAAGCCACTTGAATCATTCAGAGGAGGATACCATCCTATCATACTACATCACAACCATTTTAAAATGCATGTTGGTACTCAAGACAAACCATTATACACTCTTAGCTAATTACGCATGGCATGAGTAACTATGATCTCTAATTGTCATTGCAAACATGTTTCATCCATAATGAGCTGAATCCAGAACGATGAGCTAATCATATTTACAAAAACAAAGTAGGTCGAGTTCGTACCAGCTTTTCTCCATCTCAATCACTTCATCATATATCGTCATTATTGCCTTTCACTTGCACGACTGAACGGTGTGAATAATAATAAGAGTGCACATGCATTGGACTAAGCTGGAATCTGCAAACAATAACTCAAAGGAGAAGGCAAGGTAATATGGGCTCTCTGATAGATAAACAATAATGCATATGAGAGCCACTCAACATTTTCATTGTGCTCTTCTCCTTATGACCCAAAGAAAGAAATTTCAAAACAAGAACGAGAAAAACTATTTACACGGGAAAGCTCCCAACAAGCAAAAGGAGAACGAGAAATCTTTTTGGGTTTTCTTTTAATGCTACAACTAAACAGACTAGAAGGTAAAGCTAGAACTATTTTTTTTTGCATTTTCTCAAGGTTAATTAAGCACACAAGAAGAAAGCGGAAAGGAGAAATAAACTACCATGGATGATACAATGAAAAAGTATAAGCACCAACTACTAAGATGAGTGTGTGAACATGAATGTAATGTCGGTGAGAAATACGTACCCCCCCAAGCTTAGGCTTTTGGCCTAAGTTGGTCTAGGGCCATGGCTGGCCCGGATAATATCCAAAGTCATAGTTGGGGTTGTACTGGGCTGCGGCGGCTACCGCCTGAACGGCTGCAGCGCGGAGGCGAGCGGCTTCCGCCTCTCTCTCGTACTCGTTTGCCTCCTCTCTGGTTATAAAGTGTCTCCGTTTTTCCTGAAAGTTAAAGAAGGCAGGAGCAGGAAGGGTAATATGGACAGCATGCTGTCTATCAAAAATTAGTCGGTACAGGAAGGACTGTTCGTTCCTCTCAAGAAACTAGTAGCACACCATAGCCTCATAATCAAGAAAAGCAGGTGGTAACTCAATATCATTCCCTCTTATGGGTACCCCAAGATAATTAGCTACACGAGTGGCATATAAATTCCGCCAAAGAAATCTCCTTCCTTAGCATTTTTATGTAGCCTCCTAGCAATAATAGCCCCCAAGTTATATCGTCTATCACCCATTACCGCACTCTTAAGAATACTAAGATCAGGTACACAAAGGTGGCTATGATCATGTTTACCGTTAATACATCTACCTATGAAGAGAGCAAAATAATGTATAGCAGGAAAGTGAATGCTCCCCAAGGTAGCCTGTGTAATGTTTCTAGTTTCTCCCACAGTGATGCTAGCAAGAAAATCATTATATTCAGTTTTTGTGAGGATCACTATGGCTTCCCCATTGTGGTATTTTGCATGCACGATTAAAATCTTCTAGGTCCATAGTATAAGATTCATCATAAAGATTTAATAGAACAGAATGCGTATTACGCCTGGATGAAAATTCAAACCTCCGCACGAAAGAATCAGTGAGTTGATAATATTGCTTGCATTGGTCTGAAACGAAATCTTCAAGGCCAGCATTTCGTGTGTACGCGTAAAATTCTTCCTTGAAACCGGCATGAACCATGAATTGATCCGACGGCCATTCCCAAGGCCGCACTTGAGCTTCCCTCGGTGGTTCAAAGTCGGGCTCACGTATCGCGAATCTCGGGGCCTTCTTGCTCGAGGAACCCCCTTGGTATATTCTCCTCAACATCTTTCTTTCTCTGAAAAATTTCTGAAATTTTTAGTGACTCAAAACAAAGGTGAACAAAACTCACCAAAACTTACAGCAACTACTTCCACAAGTGCCTAGAGGCTATATCATGCATCAAAACTACTTGGGACCATACAAATTTGACATGCAAGCTCAAGAACAAGGTCACCACAGCAGCAAAAAAATTCAATATATAAAGCACTAAAACAAAAACTAATTGGACCATTGGAGGAGTCCCATACCGAAGATCAGTCCCCCAAAACAGTTTTGCAAATGGAGCTTTGCACAAGGAGATCGAAAATGGCAGCAAAATGAGCTAGAACACGGGCTTGAGCAATGGTGGGATTTTTTCTGAAGGAAGACGAAGTGGATGGGTGCTGGAATAAGTGAGGGGGGCCTACGTGGGACCCACAAGCCAGGGGGGCGCGTCCAGGGGGGTGGGTGCGCCCTGTGGGCTTGTGCCCACTGGTGCAGCCCCCTGATATGTTCTCAGTTCCAAAAATTCTCAAATATTCCATAAAAAATCATACTACATTTTCAGGGCATTTGGAGAACTTTTATTTTCAGGTCATTTTTTATTGCACGGATAATTCAGAAAACAGAAAAATAATAGCATTTTTACTTTATTTAATCGAAATAACAGAAAGTAAAAGTTGGGTACAGAAGGTTGTGCCTCCTAAATTCATCCATCTCATGCTCATCAAAAAGAATCCATCAATAAGGTTGATCAAGTCTTATTGACAAACTTTTTTCGAATGACACGGAACCGGAGAATTTTCGAATAACACTAGGTTACCTCAACGGGGATATGCATGTCCCCAACAATAAGTATATCATATTTCTTTTTGGCAGTAGGGAGAGGGAATTCAAAATCTCCAATAATAATCGTTGAAATTTTTCCAATGAAGTTGATACTATGAACTTGAGGTTGTTTCTTCGGAAAGTGCACCGTATGCTCATTACCGTTAACATGAAAAGTGACATTGCCTTTGTTGCAATCAATAACAACCCCTGTAGTGTTCAAAAAGGGTCTACCAAGGATGATCGACATGCTGTCGTCCTCGGGAATATCAAGAATAACAAAGTCTGTTAAGATAGTAACGTTTGCAACCACAACAGGCACATCCTCGCAAATACCGATGGATAAAGCGGTTGATTTATCAGCCATTTGCAAAGAGATTTTAGTAGGTGTCAACTTATTCAAATCAAGTCTACGATATAAAGAGAAAGGCATAACACTAACACCGGCTCCCAAATCACATAAAGCAGTTTTAACATAGTTTCTTTTAATGGAGCATGGTATAGTTGGTATTCCTGGATCTCCTAATTTCTTTGGTACTCCACCCTTAAAAGTATAATTAGCAAGCATGGTGGAAATTTCAGCTTTCGATATCTTTCTTTTATTAGTCACAATATCTTTCATATACTTAGCATAAGGAGACATTTTCAGAATAGCAGTCAAACGCATACGCAAAAAGACAGGTCTAAGCATTTCAACAAAACGCTCAAAGTCCTCATCATCCTTTTTCTTGGATGTTTTAGGAGGAAAGGGCATGGGTTTCTGAACCCATGGTTCTCTATCTTTACCATGCTTCCTAGCAACAAAGTCTCTTTTGTCATATCTTTTATTCTTAGGTTGTGGGTTATCAAGATCGACAGCAGGTTCAATCTCCACATCATTATCATTACTAGGTTGAGCATCAACATGAACATCATCATTAATATTATCACTAGGCTCATGTTCATTACCAGATTGTGTCTCAGCATCAGAAATAGAAATATCATTTGGGTTTTCAGGTGTATCTATAACAGGTTGACTAGCAGCATGCAAAGTCCTATCATCATTCTTTTTTCCTTTTATTACTGGGACGACTAGGTGCATCAGTATTAATTCTCTGAGAATCTTGCTCAATTCTCTTAGGATGGCCCTCAGGATACAAAGGTTCCTGAGTCATTTTACCACCTCTAGTCACAACTCTAACAGAATGATCATTGTTCTTACCATTCATCTCATTAAGCAAATCGTTTCGTGCCTTAAGTACTTGTTCTACTTGAGTAGTTACCATGGAAGCATGTTTACTAATAAGCTTGAGATCATTAATAGTTCTACTCATATAATCACCTAAGCGATCAAGCATGTAAGCATTATGTTTCAATTGTCTACTAACATAAGCATTGAAATTTTCTTGCTTAACAATAAAGTTATCAAACTCATCCAAGCATTGGCTAGCAGACTTATTATAAGGAATATCACTGTCATCAACTCTACGGAGAGAATTTACCTCTACTACCTATGTCGGGTTATCAAGACCATGTATCTCTTCAATAGGTGGTAAATTCTTAACATCTTCAGCTTTAATACCTTTTTCTTTCATAGATTTCTTTGCCTCTTGCATATCTTCAGGACTGAGAAATAGAATACCTCTTTTCTTCGGAGTTTGCTTTGGAGGTGGTTCGGGGATGGTCCAATCATTATCATTGCTCAATATATTATTCAATAGTAGTTCAGCTTGTTCAACAGTTCATTCCCTGAAAACACAACCAGCACAACTATCTAGGTGGTCCCTAGAGGCATCGGTTAGTCCATTATAAAAGATATCAAGTATTTCGTTTTTCTTGAGAGGATGATCAGGCAAAGCATTAAGTAATTGGAGAAGCCTCCCCCAAGCTTGTGGGAGACTCTCTTCTTCAATTTGCACAAAGTTAAATATTTCCTGCAAGGCAGCTTGTTTCTTATGGGCAGGAAAATATTTCTCAGAGAAGTAATATATCATATCCCGGGGACTACGCACACAACCAGGAGCAAGAGAATTAAACCATATCTTAGCATCACCCTTTAATGAGAAAGGAAACAACTTAAGAATATAGTAATAACGAATTTTTTCCTCATGAGTAAATAGGGTGGCTATATCATTCAATTTAGTAAGATGTGCCACAACAGTTTCAGATTCATAACCATGGAAAGGATCAGATTCAACCAAAGTAATTAACTCAGGATCGACAGAGAATTCATAATCCTTATCAGTAACAAAGATAGGTTAAGTAGCAAACTTAGGATCATATTGCATTCTAGCATTCAAAGATTTTTCCTTCCACTTGCATAGCAATTTCTTAAGATCATCTCTATCCTTACAAGCAAGAAAGTCCCTAGCTACCTCTCCCTCCATAACATAACCCTTAGGTATATTAGGTAATTCATATCTAGGAGAGCTAGGTCTAACAGGTGTCTCATAGTGTTCAGTTTCTATAATTTCATCAGTTTCTGAAATATCATCAGTTTCAGCATTGACTCTAGCAATGTGTTCATCAAGAAATTCACCCAGTGGCACAGTATTATCAAGCAAAGTATCATCATAAGCATCATGCATAGCATAAGTGGCATCATCAATTACTTGCAACATATCAGAATCAATAGCAGGTGGTGGTGTCGCAAATTTACTCATAACAGAAGGTGAATCAATTGCAGAGCTAGATGGCAGTTCCTTACCTCCCCTCGTAGTAGAGGGATAGATCTTGGTTTTTGGGTCCTTCGGATTCTTCATAGTGATCAACAGATATAAATACCAAGTGACACAGAGAATAGAGCTATGCTCCCCGGCAACGGCGCCAGAAAAGAGTCTTGATAACCCACAAGTATAGGGGATCGCAACAGTTTTCGAGGGTAGAGTATTCAACCCAAATTTATTGATTCGACACAAGGGGAGCCAAAGAATATTCTCGAGTATTAGCAGCTGAGTTCTCAATTCAACCACACCTGAAAGACTTAATATCTGCAGCAAAGTATTTAGTAGCAAAGTAGTATGGAAGTAACGGTTTTGTAGCAATCGTAACAGTGGCGACCGGAAAGTAACTTAGCAAAGATCAATATATGAAAAGCTCGTAGGCAACGGATCAGCGATGGATAATTATGTCAGATGGCATTCATCATGCAACGGTTATAACATAGGGTGACACAGAACTAGCTCCAATTCATCAATATAATGTAGGCATGTATTCCATATATAGTCACACGTGCTTATGGAAAAGAACTTGCATGACATCTTTTGTCCTACCCTCCCGTGGTAGCGGGGTCCTAATGGAAACTAAGGGATATTAAGGCCTCCTTTTAATAAAGAACCGGACCAAAGCATTAGCACTTAGTGAATACATGAACTCCTCAAACTACGGTAATCACCGGAATGAATCCCAGTTATTGTCACCCTCGGGGATGCGGATCATAACTCGTAATAGGTGTCTACAACTTGCAAGATAGGATCAAGAACACATATATATTCATGAAAACATAATAGGTTCAGATCTGAAATCATGGCACTCGGTCCCTAGTGACAAGCATTAAGCATAGCAAAGTCATAGCAACATCAATCTCAGAACATAGTGGATACTAGGGATCAAACCCTAACAAAACTAACTCGATTACATGGTAAATCTCATCCAACCCATCACCGTCCAGCAAGCCTACGATGGGATTACTCACGAACGGCGGAGAGCATTATGAAATTGGTGATGAAGGATGGTTGGTGATGATGATGGCGTCGATTTCCCCTCTCCGGAGCCCAAAACGGACCCCAGATCTGCCCTCCCGAGGAAGAACAGGAGGTGGCGGCGGCTCCGTATCGTGAAACGTGATGAACTCTTCTCTCTGATTTTTTTCTCCCCGAATAGGGTTATATAGAGTTGGATTTGAGGTCGGAGGAGTTGCAGGGGGCCCACAAGCCACCTGGGCATGCCCTAGGGGGGGCGCGCCCCCCTGGCTTGTGGCCAATGGGTGGACCCCCTCTGGTTGATTCTTTCGCCAGTATTTTTTATTAATTCCAAAAATATTCTCCGTAAATTTTCAGGTCAATCCGAGAACTTTTATTTCTGCACAAAAATAACACCAAGGCAATTCTGCTGAAAACAACGTCAGTCCAGGTTAGTTCCATTCAAATCATGCAGATTAGAGTCCAAAACAAGGGCAAAAGAGTTTGGAAAAGTAGATACGATGGAGACGTATCAAGGAGGTAAGACATAGCCGACCGCCACCTTCAAGGTCAGGTTATGGCATTTCGCCATTAGCACACAATGTTCATTATTCGTGATACTATCCACGGGGTAGCGAGGAGCCGTGCTATCAGGCTGAACGAGCTCCGTGGAAGGCACACTGCTTCTCTGCTGAGATGGTGGGGTAGCATCGTGGGTAGTATCCAATGAAAGATCTTCGTGCCGCTGAGATGGTGGGCCGGTAGCTCGCTGGCTCTCAAGTGCCTCTAGTTTCGGTAATCTTTCATTGATCTTCTGCAATTCGCTTGCTTCCTCTTTCTTCTTTCTCTTTCGGCTTCTATAACCAGTCCTGTCGGGAAACCCATGCACCCACGGAACGGAGCCTGATGTGCCTCGTGTTCGTCCAGGGTGTTCAGGATTCCCGAGGGCCATTGACAACTCGTCCTTCTCTCTGTCGGGATGGAACCTCCCTTCATGCGCTTTCTTGATTGCTTCCTCAAGCTTTTTGATGGGTGTTTCAAGTTGAGCTTTCGTCCAAACACACTTCCCTGTTACTGGGTCCAAAGTTCCCCCAACCCCGAAGAACCAAGTCCTTGCCCGATCTGGCCAGTGCAATGTCGCTGGTTGGACATCTTTAGCAAGCAGGTCTTGCTCAACTTTGTCCCACGTAGACCGGGCTTTACTGTAGCCACCTAACCCTGTAACATGGTGATAGTGCTTCTTTACATCATTTTGCTTATTTATATGTGACCTTTTCTTAGCCTTCTCCGATTTCATGTAGGCCACAAATGCGGGCTAGTGATCTTTTATCTTCAAGTATTGACCGGTGAATTCTGGAGTCTCGTCTTTCTCGACAAACTTTGTGTTCAATAGTTTTTTCCAGTTCTTGAATAGTTCTGCCATCTTCTTAAGAGCAAACGCCTTGACCTTTTGCTCTATAACTGGGTTATTCGGATCCTCCTCTGGCGGTAGGCCGAAATTTCTCATCAGCGAGGTCCAAAGATCATCTTTATGTCTATCGTGGACATAAGGAACTTCAGGGTCCTTCTTCTTATTCCATTCTTGGATGCTGATCGGGACGCTGTCCCTAACAATAACTGCGCACTGATGTTTACATTTGTCCTTGGTCCGCTTGGGAGCAATCGGTTGGCCTTCTGGAGAGACTTCTTCGATCATGAACCTTTCATCCCAGCCCAACCTTTTCTTCGGGCCTCGTTTCCTTACCGAAGTTTGGCTAGATCCGGAGGGCTAAAATAAGAAAGAAGCGTTAATATATGTACATACAAAACAATTAATGCATCTAGTCAGCAGAGACTTAATATATATATATATACCTCACCGTACTTTGAAACAGTTAAGGCTCCCTTCTTCATTCGATCACCGGAGACGTCATGATCTCCTTCCTCCTCCATTCGTTCACCAGAGCCGTCAATCTCCTTCCTCCTCACCGGAGCCATCATCCTCTCTTTCCTCACCATCGGTGTACTTGAGAAACGACAAGGCGATATCACCTCCGTCGCGGATTATATCCCCCAACAACTCTTCTTTTTATAAGTCTCTGTCGTCCATAGTTTCTGCACATAAAGCATTGACACTTCAAACTAGCTATCACATAAAGCAAAAAAGAAGTATATTTGTCACCAAAATACAACACTTGACAGAGTTTCCTCTATTTAAAAAATAGTTCTCTGTTTTCAAAAATCATTCCCTTCATATAGAAACTTGCGGACCCCCCCTTCATGTCGAAGTTATTAGGGATATGTTGAATTCCCGAGAGAGTTAGGGGTGTTCTAACGCGGCACTACACGATATAGGTGAAGGGGGATAACATCCGGGAATGTTTTCCCGAAGTCTGCATTTTCGGACAGATGAAACGGAGGGGGACGGTTCCAGGTTCGCTATGCTAGCTGCTTGTGACAGACGAACGGAGGGCATATTCGGATTCGTCATATTTTTCTAATTGATTTTCATATATAAAGAGCTTCACGGATTGAGATCCAGTGACTTGCCTCTAGCAAGTCACGTTGTAACTGGCTCCCCCTCATCTACCGTTGAAACAACATCTTTGTTACCGACTGCTCGTGAAATACAACATGATAAAGACGGCGACACTCGGTAAAGACAGATTTTTAAGCACTGTTCTCACTAAGCCTCTATCCGATCCTAATTTCATTGTGGTTACGTCCCTCTCCAACCAACAAGTTACGGACTCATCTTGTAATTTGAAATCCTTGCGGTTAATCTGTATATGTTAGCACTCCACACCAAAAAACATATATACACAAAACTCTTATTTTATTATTAGTACCGAAAACGACTCCTTCCATTTTTGTTAAATTAAATGTTATTTAATCAGTTTATCTCTAGTTTTATGGTACTTTTCTTAAAAAGAAGAAGGTTGAAACCCCTGGTCTCTGCATCCAAACGATGCACACAACTATCTTTATTAAATAATTCAATAAACGTCTAGGAGGGGCTCACTGGGGCAGGGGCATCAATCCATCCATCTATACATACATACATAAATGGACAAAAAAAGTCATATATACATATGAACATATGAACATTTTCTATATACATATGAACATTTTCTATATACATCAATCCATCCATCCATAAGCAGGAGGGGCTCACTGGGGCAGGGGCCGGCGCGGCGACGGCGACGACGACGTCGAGGCCGGCAGGGGCGCGGCGACGGCGACGGGGCAGGGGCGCGGTGACGGCGAAGGCGGGGCAGGGCGAGGCGACATAGGGGCAGGGGCACGGCGACGGCGACGGTCAGCGAGCTCGGGGACGACAAGGCGTCGACGAGGGCGTCGGCAAGGGGCGTCGGCGAGGGCAAAATCCGGCAGCCTGGCGGCGTCGTGGTGGTCGTCTGGCCGTCGGGGGAGAGGAGGAGAAGAAACTGATGGATGGAGGACAAGAAACTACCAAGTCCCGCTTATATAGCCCCCCCTTTAGTCCCGGTTGGTGGCTCCAACCGGGACTAAAGGGGGGCCTTTAATCCCGGTTGGAGCCACCAACCGGGACTAAAGGCCTGTTCCTGGCACAGCCGGGGGGCGGTGGATGTTTGGTCCCACCTCGCCAAGCGAGGGACGCTTGCACCTGTTTATAAGCCCCGCTGCGGCTTCCCTCTCGAGCTCCTCTCTATTGCAGGCAGTACATGCCTAACCTTTGACCCTGCCATGTTGGGCCTGCTGGGCCCGCGGGCCTGCATCCTGGTCCATGTACAAATGGGTTTCTAGTCGTATGCAGGCCGTGGTGGCCTAGTAGGCGGCATTTTTTTTATTTTTTTATGTTATTTTAGTTGATTCTTTTTGCTATTGAAGAATATTATAGTTTTGTTTTAGTTGATCATAACAAAATATTTTAATTGATTCTTTTTAGTTCATTCTTTTTGCTATTAGAGTTTTATAAAAGCTTTTTAATTCATTCTTTTTGCTATTAGTTCATTCTTTGAGCTAAATGACCGTGCAATTTAAAAGCACTACAAATGAACTTTGAAAAGGTTGAAACTTGGCATGGTGTCATAATTTCACCCACATAGCATGTGCTAAAAAGTTGAGAGGGTTACGGGAAAAACTGGATGCACTTCGTGTACAAACTGGACAATCTCTTTCGAAGTATCAGGGTTTCGGACGAAAACTCATCTACTACAAAGGGATTTTATTTTTTTAACTTATTTTAACTCCATACTTTTGGCGTGTTCAAAAAGCACCATTCAAAGCCACATCATCAATTTTCAACCTTTTTGTGACTTCATTTGCTATTTTTCATGCAGTTAATGATTTATTTTGAGCTAAATGACCCTAAAATTTAAAAGCACTACAAATGAACTCTGAAAAGGTTGAAACTTGGCATGGTGTCATAATTTCCCCACATAGCATGTGCTAAAAAGTTGACAGGGTTACGGAAAAAATGGATGCACTTCGTGTACAAACTGGACAATCTCTTTCGAAGTATCAGGGTTTCGGACGAAAACTCATCTATTACAAAAGGGATTTCATTTCTTGACATGTAACTGAAGTGATATTCTAGATCAAAGCCATCATGAGAATAGTTGTGGAGAGAAAGTCTTCGCTTTTTCTTCGCGTGTGTCCCTTGCTTATTGCGCCGTAACCATGGATAATCTTCATCGTTTAACACGATGCTTGGGTCAGCCTTCACTTTGAAGGGAGGAATTTCATGAAACTTTTCATAATCTTCAGACATGTCTATCTCGTCCTCCACTCCCATGATGTTTCTTTTCCCTGAAAGAACTATGTGGCGCTTTGGCTCATCATTTGATGTATTCGCTTCCTTGTCTTTTTTTCTTGGTTTGGTAGACATGTCCTTCACATAGAAAACCTGCGCCACATCATTGGTTAGGACGAATGGTTCATCTGTGTACCCAAGATTGTTGAGATCCACTGTTGTCATTCCGTACTTCTAGTCTAACTATACCCCGCCTCCTGACAGATTGACCCATTTGCACCGAAACAAAGGGACCTGAAATTCATGTCCATAGTCAAGTTCCCATATCTCCTGTATGTAACCATAATATGTGTCCTTTGCCCTATTGGTGATTGCTACATCAAAGCGGACACCACTGTTTTCGTTGGTGCTCTTATTATCTTGGGCGATCGTGTAAAATGTATTCCCATTTATCTCGTACCCTTGGTAAGTCCATACAGTCGAAGATGGTGTCCTGGCCAACAAGTACAACTCATCTCCAACGGTGTTGTTATGCATGAGATGCATTTGCAACCAACCACTGAAAGTCCCGATGTGTTCACGTGTAATCCAGTCGTCAGACTGCTCCGGGTGTTTGTAGCGTAGAATATTCTTGTGTTCATTGATATACGGGGCCACCAAGGTAGAATTCTGTAGAACTGTGTAGTGTGCTTGCGCCCAAGAATGCCCGTCCCTACATATTATTGAATCCGCTCCTAGCGTGCCTTTTCCACTCAGTCTCCCCTCATACCGCGATTGAGGGACACCAATCGGCTTAAGGTTAGGAATAAAGTCAACACAAAACCCAATGACCTCCTCTGTTTGATGTCCCTTGGAGATGCTTCCTTCTGGCCTAGCACGATTACGAACATGTTTCTTCAAGACTCCCATGAACCTCTCAAAGGGGAACATCTTGTGTAGAAATACAGGACCCAGAATGGCAATCTCGTCGACTAGGTGAACTAGGACGTGCGTCATAATATTGAAGAAGGATGGTGGGAACACCAACTCGAAGCTGACAGGACATTGGACCAAATCATTCTGTAACCTTGGTAGGATTTCTGGATCGATTACCTTCTGAGAAATTGCATTGAGGAATGCACATAGCTTCACAATGGCTAATCGAACATTTTTTGGTAGAAGCCCCCTCAATGCAACCGGAAGCAGTTGCGTCATAATCACGTGGCAGTCATGAGACTTTAGGTTCTGGAATTTTTTCTCTACCATGTTTATTATCCCCTTTATATTCGACGAGAAGCCAGAAGGGACCTTCATACTGAGCAAGCATTCAAAGAAGATTTCCTTCATACTGAGCAGGACCCTGATACTGCTTTGGATGCATGCCGTCTTTTTCGTTCACACATTGCTGGTCCTCCCATGCCTCCGGTGTATCTTTTGTCTTCCCATACACGCCCAAGAAGCCTAGCACGTTCACGCAAACATTCTTCGTCACGTGCATCACGTTGATTGCAGAGCGGACCTCTAGGTCTTTCCAATAGGGTAGGTCCCAAAATATAGATTTCTTCTTCCACATGGGTGCGTGTCCCTCAGCGTCATTCGGAACAGATTGTCCGTCAGGACCCTTTCCAAAGATTACTTGTAAATCCTTGACCGTATCAAGTATATCATCACCAGTACGGAGGACGGGCTTCTTCTGGTGATCTGCCTCACCTTTGAATTGCTTGCCTTTCTTTCTTAAGGCATGCTTGGTCGGAAGAAATCGACGATGTCCCAGGTACACATTCTTCTTGCATTTGTCCAAATATATACTTTGGGTATCATCTAAATAGTGCGTGCATGCGTTGTATCCCTTGTTTGTCTGTCCTGAAAGGTTACTAAGAGCAGGCCAATCATTGATGGTTACAAACAGCAACGCTCGTAGGTCAAATTCCTCTTGTTCATTCTCGTCCCACACACGTACACCTTTTCCATTCCATAGCAGTAAAAGCTCTTCAAATAATGGCCTTAGGTACACATCAATGTCGTTGCCGGGTTGCTTAGGGCCTTGGATGAGCACTGGCATCATAATGAACTTCCGCTTCATGCACAACCAAGGAGGAAGGTTATAGATACATAGAGTCACGGGCCAGGTGCTATGATTGCTTCTCTGCTCCCCAAAAGGATTAATGCCATCTGCACTTAAACCAAACCATACGTTCCTTGCGTCACTTGCAAAGTCCCCCCACTTTCTCTCGATTTTTCTCCACGGCGACCCGTCAGCGGGTGCTCTCAACTTCCCGTCTTTCTTACGGTCTTCTTTGTGACATTGCAACAACTCGGCATGCTCTTTATTTCTGAACAGACGTTTCAACCATGGTATTATAGGAGCATACCACATCACCTTGGCAGGAACCCTCTTCCTGGGACGCTCGCCCTCAACATCACCAAGGTCATCTCGTCTGATCTTATACCGCAATGCACCGCATACCGGGCATGCGTTCAATTCCTCGTACTCACCGCGGTAGAGGATGCAGTCCTTAGTGCATGCATGTATCTTCTGCACCTCCAATCCTAGAGGGCAGAGAACCTTCTTTGCTTCGTACGTACTGTCGGGCAATTCGTTATCCTTTGGAAGCTTCTTCTTCATTATTTTCAGTAGCGAACCAAATCCCTTGTCAGATACACCATTGTCTGCCTTCCATTGCAGCAATTCCAGTGTGGTACCGAGCTTTGTGTTGTCATCTTCGCAGTTTGGGTACAACCCTTTTTTGTGATCCTCTAACATGCGATCGAACTTCAAGTTCTCCCTTTCACTTTCGCATCTCTCTGTGCATCAACAATGACCCAGCGAAGATCACCATCGGGCACATTGTCTGGTGCCTCTTGATCTTCAGCTTCCCCCGTTGCAGTATCACCGTATTCAGGAAACATAGGATAGCTGTCATCATCCTCTTCTTCTTCGTTGTCTTCCATCATAACCCCTCTTTCTTCGTGCTTGGTCCAAACATTATAGTGTGGCATGAAACCCTTCTCAAGCAGGTGGGAGTGAAGGGTTTTTGAGTTAGAGTAATCGATTGTATTCTCACAGACAGTACATGGATAATACATAAAACCATTCTGCTTGTTTGCCTCAGCCACTTCGAGAAATTTATGCAGGCCCTCAATGTACTCGGAGGTGCGTCGGTCACCGTACATCCATTGCCGGTTCATCTGCGTGCATTATATAATTAAGTGTATCAAAAACCATTACAGAACATCATGAATAGAGAAGTGACCAAATTAATACAAGTTCGTCATCACATTAAAACCAAAGTACATAAAGTTCATACATAGTTCTCATAGAACAACATACAACTCTCTAGAGCATCTAATTAAAACATAAATTGAAACTAACATACAACTATGTAAAACATTTAAATGCAACAACAAATGCGATCATAATCGCAACTAAGGTAACAATTGATCCAACATCATAATGATACCAAGCCTCATTATCAATGGCATATTTTCTTATCTTTCTAATCTTCAAGCGCATTGCATCCATCTTGATCTTGTGATCATCGACGACATCGGCAACATGCAACTCCAATTTCATCTTCTCCTCCTCAATTCTTTTCATTTTTTCTTTCAAATACTCGTTTTCTTTTTCAAATAAATTTAACCTCTCGACAAGAGGGTCGGTTGGAATTTCCGGTTCACATACCTCCTAGATAAAAACATCTATGTCACGTTGGTCGGCATAATTGTCATAAACACTAAATGAAACAAATAGTTATAAAAGATAATATACCACATTCGAACCATAGACCGGACGAGGGCCGACGGGGGCGGATACCAAAACCATGGCACTATATAATAACAAACAATAATAAAAGTAAGAAATTTATACAAGTATTTATGTAAATCATACAAGTAATAACTTTTTTCTTTTAAAAAGAAGATAAGAACAAGAGGCTCACCACGGTGGTGCCGGCTACGAGATCGGCGTGGGCGATCGACGACGGTGAGGGCGGGGACGGGACGGGACGGACCGCCAAACCTAGACAAATCTTAGGGAAAATGAAGCTTGGAGAGGAGAAAGCTTAAGCGTGGCTCGGGCATATCATCGAACACCTCGTGTGCATAAGAGGTGAGAGCAGAGCAGCACACACCTCCCACACGCTGGCCGGCCAAAAAACAGAGAAGTGAGCGGGCAGGGGAAGCATATATATATAGGCATATCTTTTGTCTCGGTTGGTGGCTAGAACCGGGACAGAAGACTGCCCTTTAGTCCCGGTTCCAGCCACCAACCGGGACTAAAGGGGCTGCGCCAGGAGCGAGTACATTTAGTCCCGGTTCGTGTCTGGAACCGGGACTAAAGGGGTCAGACGAACTGGGACTGGTGCCTGCCGAGGCCCGGCCGGCGTCCTGGCCTCACGAACCGGGACTGATGCACCCACCGGGACTAATGCATTTATCTGGCCTGGACCAAAGCCCTGTTTTCTACTAGTGAGCATGGAAACACCGTACATATATCATATATCATGTCAAAGATTAAAATCCCAATTATAAGCCCAACTCAAGGGACAGAAACAACAAATTCAGTTGTGATGGTGTTAATGAGCTTTTTCATGGTCCAATTGGCATGAATTACTACCATTGCCATGCTTTTTTTTTCTCCATGCATGCACGGGATATTTTGGTTTAGAATGTGTGATATGGTAGATATGTGTTGCATCTATCTCCTCATTTACTTTTAGATTATTTTTAATGACTTATAGCAAGATTTTTTACGTCAGGTGCACCGCGAGAATGGGTGCACCATGTACGTTCTCAACCTAACAGGATTTTTGGGGATAGCTATGACTTATCCTAGTCATCATCTACGTCATACATTATTAAAGTCAAATGCAAAGCAGTTGGTCAAGGTCAGTAAGTCAAAGAGGAAGCGGAAGGGGTAAAAATACAATACCAAGAAAAAATCTCAAGAAGAAGAAGCCCTCAAGTATGGAGAGATAATGGGCCTAGTCCAATATGGATACATGAGAAGGAATATATGAATACTGTCCATTCTGATTTTGTCTTCTTCTGGCACTATTCATATAAATTTATCCTTTTTTCTCTACGTATATTTTCGATGTGGATTTTAAAGTTTAGGGATCGTAGACACATAAGTCGCGTGAGAATTAAAAAAATATGTATTTTTTGAAATGTTTAAATTGGCTTATTTTAAAATTGGAACATATGACCATGCAATTGCATATGACCATGTAAGTGTTGGGAGCAACTGATACTTCCCCATCAAAAAAGAGATAACTACATTGCACGTACTACTCATATTGCTAATGATGTAACGGTGATATTTACACAGTGAGAGCCTGGTGGTGCAAATAAAATGAAAATAGGCCTAAAAAGTCCGAAACAACAAAAATTAGAAGTATGACTGAATTTGACTGGCATAGGAAATTAGACGTGTTTGACCTTAAAGTTTTGTGCCTAAAAATAAACACATGTTGTACATTCAACTCTGGATACATGTAAGTACAAATAAAGAGGATAGTTCATCTAAGTTGAACTGCCATGATTCAAATCATTGGCGAGAGAAGTTTCCTAATTCATAATCCACTCATATGGTGAACGTTAGGTTAATGTGTTTGTGAAAATTTATATAGAGGAAAATTAATTTGTATAAACTTTATTGGTGAAATTCTTGTAAAGTGCTGAATTGCTTTTGATTTTATGTGTTCTATAATCCATATTGCATGTGTTCAACTCTTCATCATAATTTTTTGTTTATATTCTTAGAACAGAAATTCTTTCGTTTCTAGGAATCTTAACGCGGGTTGCGATGTCATGTTTATGCTGGAAAGTGTAATGATTATCATTTGGAAAACTATTTGGGAGGAAATTTGTCGAAATGTTGAAGTACTTGTGTTTTTGAAAAGAAAGTTTAAATGGTGCAGATTGTACTAAACCAGGTTCCTCTACTTGCTCTTTTTATTCTTGTAAGTTGGTGATCTTGAAGGTTACTTAATTCTTAACACAACAGAAATTAGTGTGTTTTCTTCTAAAAAGGATTGTACCGGAGCACCAGGAACAGTTGGTACATATATATCCCCATGACGTACGTGGAGCTCCCTCTTTCGTACGGGGAGGCGACTTATTGCGTGGCCAAACGATTAACATTCGACTTGCTACGAACGGTCTATCTTGCTCGAGTACATTCTACGGTTACTTGACATGTGAAACATGAGGGTCAAATCATGCATCGTACACACCCAAATCAAGAGAGGAACGCGCCTTCAATTCTTGTATCCTTGAAGAATCCTTATCTGAAAGAGAGAGAAAAAAATTTGAAATGGACCCAGCTGAAGAATGGGACAATTTAGTAGTAGAAGGGCAACTCAAGTGGACAGATTCCTCTGGTCGTTGTCGCCCAGTTGTGACAATAAATCAATTTCCAAAGGTTCCGTGAGAACCTGCAAACCATACGTAGCCAGATAAATTCGTAGTTGTACAATTCCCAGTTCGCTCCAAACTTCGGCCACATCATACATACATGCATCGCCAATGAAAAGTACGCGAAATTGAGGTAAGGAGCTAAGGGTCGTGACGAAAATACAGACGTCGAACGAGAGATTTTCCTTCTGCTCACACGGTCGCTCTTTTTGGATCTATTCCTCTAGCCATTTCTAAGGTTACGTTTTTTCGAAAAGGATTTCTAAGGTTAGGTGAGATCGATAAGACAAACTTGACCGGATAAATTCCTTGTACCGTTTCCAATGACTAGCAGGGTATCTCAACACCCACCCGCATACATTCACACTGTGTTTTCCGGACCATGAAAGCCATCCAAAGCGGTCATCTAATCGGTCCACGGTGTGGTGCGGACGTGTTTTCTTCGGCAAACCGAAGACAAACATGAAGGGCTTTGCGAGAGTCCAGACCGCTCCCAAGCCCGTTCCTCACCGTCCCGGCCCACCCAAACCCACTCATTCGTCCCGCGCTCGCTTCCCGCCAGAAACGGTCAACGCCGCTCCAGAGCGTCAGTGTCCGCATTTATGCCCGGACAGAACGGATGCGATCGCTCACTCGTGTCGGCATTGAAGAGGCGTGTCGACCCTGCTGCTTCCCGGTGCAGGCGACTGCTGCGCTTTCAAACGACATGATGGCCGCACGTCCGTCCATCTGCCGCCCACATTGATGGCACGCAGTTGCGGAGGCGCCACCCATCAGTCCCTCTGTCGCCCGTGTAAGATTCAAAGTATGTCTAGAGGGAGGGAGGTGATTAGACTACCTGACAAAATAAAAATTCTACCTTTTTCCCAAATTTAGTGTTGGCAGATTTTAGCAATTGTAGCAAGTGAAGTACACCCTACACATGCATGTCTAAGAGTATTGCAGCGGAAATAAACACATGCACGTATAAGTAGAGGGAAGGAAAGTAAGATCAAACGCAGTTGGAAACACGAAGATTTTTCCCATGGTTCCGATAGGAGGTGTTATCGTACATCCACGTTAATGGAGACTTCAACCCACGGAGGGTAACGGCTGCGCGAGTCCACGGATGGCTTCACCCACGAAAGATCCACGAAGAATCAACCTTGTCTATTCCATCATGGCCTACGTCCACGGTGGACTAGCCTTACTCGGGGTAGATATTCACGAAGTAGGCGATCTCCTTGCCCTTACAAACTTTCTTGGTTCAACTCCACACACGAAGACGGAGGCTCCCAAGCGAAACCTAACCAATTTAGGAGGCACCACCCTCCAAAAGATAATAGATGTGGCAGATGATGAACTCCTTGCTTTTTTGTACTTCAAATGATAGTCTCTTCAACACTCAATCACTCTCTCACAGATTTCGCTTTGGTAGAAAGATTGATTGGGTCGAAAGCAACTTGGGGAGGCTAGAAATCAAGATTCATATGGTTGGAGTGGAAGATCTTGATCTCAACACATGAGTCGATGGCTCTCTCTCAGAAAAATGAATATGACAAGTGTAGGTCTGTTCTGAGTGCTTCCTCTACGAGTGAGAGGTGGTGGATGGGTATATATAGGAATCTCCAAAAATCCAACCGTTACAAGATTATTGCCCAACTCGGTGGAAACGATGCAAAACTCGGTTGAACCGACTAGTGCAAAATGTGGCAACTTTAGGAATCTCGGTGAGACCGATATATAGAAACTCGGTGAGTCCGATTTGGGTTTTCCTAGTCAGTTCCTCAACTCGGTGGCACCAATTATCAAAACTCGGAGATTCTGATTTTAAGAATTAGGATACCCAAGCCGGGGGCACTGATTTCGGTAGCACCGAAACCAAACTTGGTTGCACCGACTTTCTAGGGTTTGGCTTAGGCTTTGTCTGGTTTGAAACTCGGTAGGGTCGAAATGGATAAAGTTAGTGGCACCGAATTTGTGTATATGGCTTTGAGACAGAATATTTGTGAGAAAAATGATGGGTGCTTTTGGTGGGTAACATTGAGCATTTTGAGCAATTCATTCACCATGATTATCGCATTCCCTTTTAATAGTATTGGCTTTCCTATGGACTCAGTTGTGATTTCTCACATAAATTAAAATGTAGAGTCTTCAAGCTTGTAGCCAACTTGATGTCCTTTGCATCTAGGGAATCTCCTCACAATCCTTTGCCAATGTATCTCTTTGAACTTTTCCTGAAATATGCTTGATAGAAACATTAGTACAATGAGATATATGTTGTTATTGATTACCAAAACCACCAAGGGAGAAGTTGTGCTTTCAATCTCCCCCTTTTTGGTAATTGATGACAACATATAGATCAAAGCTTCGACAAAAATATAATCAATGAATAGCATTGTCGCTTTGAGAAGTGTGTGATAAGCAAGAGCCCCCCCCCCTAAATTTGTGCACTATTTTGAATTTTCGTTTGAATGCAAATGCACAATCGATTAGGATTATGAGTCACTCTTCCATGTCACATACAACTTGGTGGTGCGCATAAATGATATGAATGGAATATAATTGCACATAACACCAAAACATTGTGAATGATCATCACATAGATGTCTCACAAGGATAGGAAATAGTAGCAACAACCGTAAAGCGTATCATCAAACACAACAAGTTTTATGAACACCAAAAGATAAACAAGTGTTTTAAAATGAGAAGAAGCAACACTCTCGCTCTCTTGAAGCCCTATGATCTATAATACTTCTCCCCCTTTGGCAACAGATTACCAAAAAGTTCAAAGCATATAGAGCTAAATGTCACTCTGGGTTGGATCTCCTCCATGAGACGATGAAGCAGCTCCTGTAGCTGTGGAAGGAGTCAATAGAAGAGCGTCGGCGAGTGCTTCAGATGATGTCCTCTGAGGTGGTGGAGTAGAAACTGGAGGTGCTGGAGGGGCTGATGGAGCTGATGGACCTCTTGCAGGTGCAGACACTGAGGGTCTCTCTGAAGTGGGCACCGCAACTGATCTGGACTGTTTCCTGAACCGCATATGAGCTAGAAGAATTGGGCTATCCTCACCCCCCCTGATCATCATCATCACTGGAGCTGGGTTTGGGCACAGAGTTGTAGGGATCGAAAGTAGGTCTAGAGGGGGGGGGGGGTGATTAGACTACTTGACCAATTAAAAACCTAACCTTGTCCCAAATTAATTGGTTGGCAGATTTTAGCAATTCTAGCATATCAAGTACACCCTACACATGCATGTCTACGAGTATTGCAGCGGAAAGTAAAGACAAGCACATGTAAGAGGATAAGGGTTGGAAGATCAAACGCAATTTGTAGACACGAAGATTTTTCCCGTGGTTCCGATAAGTGGTGCTATCATACGTCCACGTTTATGGAGTCTTCAACTCACGGAGGGTAACAGTCGCGAGAGTCCACAGAGGGCTCCAACCATAAGGGTCCACGAAGTAGCAACCTCGACTATTCCATATGGCTTCCGTCCACGAAGGACTAGCCTCACTATGGGTAGCTCTTCACGAAGTAGGCGATCTCCTTGCCCTTACAAACTTCTTTGTTCAACTCCGAAACACGAAGTAGGAGGCTCCCAAGCGACACCTAACCAATCTAGGAGGCACCACCCTCCAAAAGGTAATAGGCTCGATAGTAACGATGAACTCCTTGCTCTTGTGTTTCAAATGATAGTCTCCTCAACACACAATCACTCTCTCACAGATTTGGCTTGGGTGGAAGAGATTGATTGGACGGAAAGCAACTTGGGGAGGCTAGAAATCAAGATCCATATGGTTGGAGTGGATGATCTTGACCTCAACACAATGGTAGGTGGTTCTCTCTCAAAAAGCTGGATGGGGCAAGTGTGGAATAATTTTGAGTGCTTCTCCTACGAGTGGGATGTGGTGGAGGGGTATATATAGGCATCTCCAAAAATCCAACCGTTACACCATTATTGAGCAACTCGGTGAAACCGAAGTTAAAACTCGGTCGTACCGATTTGTTCAAAATGTGGCAACTTTAGGAATCTCGGTGAGACCGATATATGATTCTCGGTGGTACCGATATGAGTGGCCGAGGGCAGTTTCCAAACTCGGTGAGACCGATTCATAATTCTTGGAAATTCTGATTCTTGTGAAACAGCTAACAGCAAGTTGGTCACTGGAACTCGGTGGCACCGATGCAAAACTTGGTAGTACCGAGAAGGGTTTGTGGCTAGGGTTTCTGTCTAGGGTTGGAACTCGGTGTAGCCGATATGGAAGTTGGTGGCATCGATTTTCAGTGGAAGGGTTTTAGACAAAATCTTTGTGGGAGAGCTTGTGAGTGTATTTGGTGACTAACACTTGATCACTTTGAGGATTTCATTCACCATTATTACCTCACCCCCTTTTGATTGTATTGGCATTCTTATGGACTCAAAGTGATTTCTCACAAAGTAAAATGTAGAGTCTTCATGCTTGTTGCTTTGCCAATCCTATTCCTTGTATCTTGGGGTCTCCTCACAATCCTTTTGCCATGCAATCATTGGACTTTTTCCTGAGATATACTTAGTGGAAAACATTAGTCCAATGAAGTATATGTTGTTATTAATTACCAAAACCACCTAGGAAGAAGTTGTGCTTTCAATCTCCCCCTTTTTGTTATTGATGACAACATATAGATCAAAGCTTCGATGAGAGATATAAACAATAAATAGCATCGTCGCTTTGAGAGGTATGTGATAAGCAAGAGCTCCCCCTAAATTTATGCATTATTTTAAATTTGCGTTTGAATGCAAATGCACAATCGGTTAGGATTCTGGGTCACTCTTCCATGTCACATACAACTTGGTGGTGCGCTAGAATTAGTAAGAGTGAATAACAAGCACAACACACCAAACAAGAGTAAATGATCATCACACAAGACTATAAGACCAAATACCAACAAAAGTTTGCGACACACAAACGATAAAGCAAATGTTTTTAAAGTGCAGAGAGGGATCAAAAAGGCAACACTCTCTCTCTCTCTCGAAGCCCTATGATCTACAACTTCTCCCCCTTTGGCAACAAGTTACCAAAAAGTTCAAAGCTATAGAGCTAAACGTCGCTCTGGGCTGGATCTCCTCCATGAGATGATGAAGCTGCGCCTGTAGCTATCGATGGAGTCGAGAGAAGAGCATCCGCGAAGGCTTCAGCTGAATTCCTCTAAGGTGGTGGAGTAGACATGGGAGCTGATGGAACCGAGGGAGCTGTAGCAGGTGCTGAAGAAGACGACCTCAAATCTGGAGCTGGCACTGTAGGAGTCCTCGGTTGAGTCCTGAACTGGGTGCAAGGCCTGAGAGGTGAAGTGTCATCCTCATCTGAATTTGAAGAGCGATGAATAGGAGCTTCATCCACTTCCTTCTTGAGCTCATTCACTGTCTTGGTCAGCCCATCCACTTTGTCATTGAGCGTCTTGATCCTGTTCTCCATGATCCTCACAAGACTATGCTGATTTGCCAAGATATCCTTGATATCCTTCTGCATGCCCTGAACTATACTGATCAGAAGATCCATCTGCTCGTTCTTGGATCTAGGGGCTTGAGCACTAGTGGTTGTAGCTGCCTCAGCTGCTGCCTGTGCTGTGGTTGAGGTGGGATGGCTGGGGTCCATCACCACAACATTGTCTTCAAACTCTGGCTGAAGGGGCAAATGTAGACGATCAAGTGCATACATATTCTTCTCTAGCTTAGAATTGATAAGCATCTGGATGTATGGTGCATATCCACAAGATCTCTTCTGGTCAGCAGCTTTCCTCCTTACTGTCTAAACTATCAGATCCATCACCCTAATCCTGGTGTGGGAGTCAACATGTTGCAGCATATTGATGGAGTAGCCTCGGATCATCTTGTCATCTCCTGACTTAGGCATCAAGGTATGCCTTAGAATGGTGTTGGTGGTAGGCAATCCTGCTTGTAGATAGTAAACTGATCCAAGCTTATGTGAATGCACATAATCAGCAGGGATTTCCTTGTACATCTGAGCCATGGAGTTGTGATTTGCTTTGGCCTCGGAGTTCACATCCAAATCACCATCTTTGAGTGGTGGGGGCTCCGAAGATGGTAGCCCACTCATCGACTGTGGATTCATACCTCGTCCCTTCTGTCATCCATACAATTCGGCCATCTGGATAGAAGTGAGCAGTGGAGTAGAATTGCATAATCATCTCATCGTTCCAGGCAGAAAACTCGCTTCCAACAAATTAGCAATGTCAATGCACTGGAAGTTGTCTTGCACACTTGGGAAGAAATCTTCATTTTTCTTGATGTAGTCCCAGTCTACATATCTCATATCGCTGACAGCTGGGCTCTTGTCCAAAAGGACAGTCTCATAGAAATCTTGTTGTTCCTTGGTGTGAAACCTTGGATCAACAGATGTCTTCTTCCTGGAGGCATAGGGGTCATTTTCTCTCCATAATCTCAGTCATGAATCCTTCCTTTTCTTCATGTCTTCAGCAATGGGATGAGCATCATTGTGCAAAGGCATGTGTGGCCTCAGCTTCCTCAAAACTGGCATGTTCTCTTCCTCATCTCTGGAAGTAGAACCTTTGTTTGGAGGGGGCCTGCTTGGGCATTGCATTTGCAAGTAGCTTTTTCTTCTTGAAGGGAGGAGCTTGGGCAGCTTGTTCCTCCTCCACTTCCTCCTCTGCTGCATCCTCTGGATCCTCATACGTAGAGGTGGGTCTGCCAATGACCTTAACTATTCTCTTCCTGATTCTGTTCTTATCACCTGCCTTCTTAGGCATAGAGCTCATAGGGGCATCAATGGTCATGCTTGCCCTGGCACTCTCAGGTGCCCTGATAGAATCAGCTTTGGCATATACTTTCTTTACTACCTTCTTCTTGGATGAGGTAGGAGCAGCAGCTGTGCTCTTGGCAGTATTGTCTTTCTTGGGTGGCTCCTCAGGCACAAAATCAACATCTTCTTCATCTGAGTTTAACCTCCTCCTTGCCCTGGTGGTAGCCTTGGGCAAGTCAAGTGAGCTGGGCACATCATCATAGGAAGATGAGCTACCCTCAGGACTAGTGCATGAGCTCATGTCCAAACTGCCTTCCCTGAAGTTGTTCTGACTATCATCTGAGCCTGACATACTGACCTTGTGAATATAGCATAGAAGAGTAGAAAGATTGAGCATCACAAAATGCAGAGATTTTTCAAAGGTTGAACAAAGAAAAACTTAGCTTTAGCTTTCTGCAAAATGAATTTCGATACCACCGAGTCAAAATTTTCGATCCACCGAGACATATGGTCTGCTTCACAGAAACTTGGCAGTCACTTCGGTGTCACCGAAAATGACTGCCCGGTTTCACCGAGACCATTCTCAGGAATCCTAGACCCAAAATCGATAGAACCGATTTTTGTGACCCGGTGTCAGTGAGATGTGTTTTACGGACGGCTAAACCTAAAGTTTTCTCGTTTGCTATTCTAATGGAATTTCTCGTGGGATAGGAAGATTGCAAACTGTGGCTTATCGATAAATCTACCCTAATGTGCAAGAATTAGATTGAGGAGCGCACGAGGGGGTCGGATTCTCACCCTAACTCGGTGAAGATCCGCTATGGCGAAGACGGTGGTGAAGATTCCGTCCACGGCAGCGAGTCCCAACGGTGGAGGTGCACGGGGACGCAAAGGCGACGACCAGGGGGTCAGGAATGGCAGATTAGGGTTGTGGAGGCCGAACGTTTGAAGAAGAATTTTCAAAGGTCGGGTCCGCCAGATTAAATACCCTTCACTGTCTGTGAAAACGATTCTAAGTTATCGGTGTCACCGAGTTACTCAACTGTCAGGTGACAGGGAAACTCGATGTAACCGAGAAGATGGAATCGGTGTTACTGAGGGAAAAACCTAGATCAACTCAGTGATTCGGTGGAACCAAGTTTTTTGGGATTGGTTTCACCGAGATGCACATGAGAGATTTTGGAATGCAGCCCTTGTCGACACAGTACTCCGAGTGCTCCTAACACAGAGGGTTCGAGAAGTGCTTGTTCAAGTTTTGTGATGTAGCATGAATATAATATGAGATGAGAAAGCATATATAGCTATAGAGGGGACCTAGGCATTCTTGTCCATCCAATTGGCAAAAGAAAGTCAAAGTCCAAATAGCAACAATTGGATGTCCTCGAATGAAAAAAGATATGCAAACCAGCATGCTCACACAATAAGATGTCCAATGAAATCATGGCAAACATGCAAACCCACTCTAGTATCTACCAAGCACTTGGGCGATGACGGAGTCATCTATATATGAGTATATTGACTTAGGAGCCAAGTAAGAATACTTGATCATAGATCATACTCATCGTTTAAGCAAAAGTGGGGTTACCACTTTTACATAAAGCATTTAATGTTGTCACATTCTTAAGAGATGCTTTAACTCAAGTCTTAGAGTAAAGCTCCCCCTTAATGTGACATCCCCCCATAAGAGGGATAAACTAACCTTGGGTTTGTCGTAGAAGACTTCATGTGGGTGATGTAGTGGTGGATGCTCAAAGTTGATGAAGATCATCTTGAGTTGGGAGCATCCTTGTTGTTTTCTTACTCTTCTTACGTACATGGGTTAGTCCGAAGCACAAGAGACAAATACAAGGATATCTATGGACATGGAGTGCAAAGCATATAAGATGATGTCCATGGATTCATTAATTACCTTGTCCCTTGCTTACCTATGAGAGAATGTGTGACTCCTTGAACTATTGCATAATGTTGGAGTTGATTGCAAATAGTCCTTTGCCAATAATGAATGTGAGTGAATTTCATTGGCGGAGTCACCCCTCAAGAACTTCTCTAGTTCTTCTTCTTGGGGACCCACATCAAGTTGATGGGAATCCTTGGAGTTGAAGTAGCACTAGTTGAAGTAGAACTGGGAGTAGCCTTGGGAACCCACTTCACCATGGCTAGGGATTCATCTTCAAATGTGTCGATGTCATCATGAAGCTTGCCCTTGCCCTTGTGGTCTTGTGGAGGAAGGTCATCTTGAGATCTTGTTCCCTTGGGAGGACTAGGTTCATACTTCTCCCTTTGAGGAACAAACTTGGGCTTGGGGTATTGACCTTCTTCCCATTCGACTCCATTGGCGTTGAAGTAGCCAATCCCTTGGTTTTTTCGGTATCCTCCATGCTTGCGTACAATCTCCTCGAATTGCTTACATACGGCAAGACTTTTGTAGACACCTTTGTCTATAATTCCTTTCAATAAATTCTTTTCTTGCTCAAGTGTAACTTGGCTAAGAGAATCATTAGTGGTTTCAATAGAGCTACTAGAGACAACATCATTTGATTTAGCATTAGCTTTGTTGTTACTAGATGAAGAACCTTTCTTGCCTTTGTTACTAGTATGTTTAGATTTAACTTGTGGAATGAATGTAGACTAGAGTAATCATTTGGCAAGATAAGAAGAACTCTTGTTTCGAAGATCGTCATTGATAGCTTTAAGAAATTCATGCTCTTGCTCTAAGTTGAGCTTCTCGAAGCGTAGCTTCTCATGAGTTCTTACAAGCTCTCTATGATCTTCTAGAGTAGATTCATGAGCTAACTTAAGAGTGTTTAGTTCTTTAGTTAGACGCTCAATCTCCTTCTTATCATCATCATTCGATTTATCTTGGTTAGCATGGAAATCATCAAGTTCATTTTGGCTAACATCACTAGTTTTATCAAAGAGCAAGTCATCATCTCCTAGTAAACCACCCTCATCACTATTAAAATCAAGGTACTCGGGATGTGATACCTTTGTGCCTTTAGCCATGAAGCAACTTCCACTCCCTTCATTTGGTGAATCAAATATGTCGTAGGAGTTGGAGCTCACAAGTGCAAGTCCGGCAACACCTTCATCTTGATTACAGTCGGAGTCGGAGTGATAGCTTCTCTCAGATTAGTTGTCGGATTCGGAGCCGGAAACCCATTCACCAACATGAGCTTGATGCCTTCTTCTTGTGTAGCTCTTGGTGTACTTGTCCTTCTTCTCCGAGTCCTTACTTCTCCAGGAGGGTCTTCGTTCATAACGATCTTCTCTACTCCTTCTCTCTCTTCGAGGTGATTCATCTCTTGAGCTTCTTCTTCTAGGTGACTCTTCTCTTCTTTTGTGGGGGGCCGTGCACTCATTAGAATAGTGTCCGGGCCTTCCACAATTGTAGCAGTTTTGATCATGACTAGATGAGCGGTTTTCTTTGTATCTTGAGTTGGAGTTTCTCTCTTTGCCTCTACTCTTGTAGAACTTGTTGAATTTCTTGACCATGAGGCTTATCTCTTCATTGGTTACAAGATTGTCACTTGAAGTAGCGGGAGTGTCACTTGTAGCTTTGTAAGCACCGCTAGACTTTGTGTGAAGTTCTTCTTTGTCTTTGAGTGACATCTCATGAGCAACAATCCTTCCAATCACTTCCGTAGGCTTGAGATCCTTGTAGTTTGGCATCATTTGGATCAACGTGCACACAGTGTCATACTTTCCATCCAAGGCTCTAAGAATCTTCTTGATGATGAATTTGTCGGTCATTTCTTCGCTTCCTAGCAATCTCATTTGTGATGAGAGCAAGCCTAGTACATTTCCGCAACTCCTTCACCATCCTTCATCGATCTTGAACTTTTCAAGTTGACTTTGAAGCACATCCAACTTAGAT
Organism: Elymus sibiricus; assembly: GCA_039707655.1. NCBI lineage: Eukaryota > Viridiplantae > Streptophyta > Magnoliopsida > Poales > Poaceae > Elymus > Elymus sibiricus. The sequence continues at coordinate 312,035,208 of CM077671.1, forward strand.
TCCCTGACGGACTCGGTACCTTCGTGCATGTCAACCAAAGTATCCCAAATCTCTATTGCATTCTCAAGACAGCTGATTTTGTTGAACTCTTCGGAGCATAGGCAGTTGAAAAGAATGTCACATGCTTGAGCATTGTATTGCAACATCTTCAATTCTTCCGTAGTCGCTTCATGATCCGGTTCCTTTCCATTACCAAAGAATTCACCTTACAAGCTGATGTCTACTACGCAACCTTCTTCTTGTAGACTCGTGTTGGGCCTCCAAGCGCAGAGTTTTGTAGGATAGTAGCAAATTTCCTTCAAGTGGATGACCTAAGGTTTATCAATCCATGGGAGGCGTAGGATGAAGATGGTCTCTCTCAAACAACCCTGCAATCAAATACAAGAAATCTCTTGTGTCCCCAACACACCCAATACAATGGCAAATTGTATAGGTGCACTAGTTCGGCGAAGAGATGGTGATACAAGTGCAATATGGATGGTAGATATAGGTTTTTGTAATCTGAAAATATAAAAACAGCAAGGTAACTAATGATAAAAGTGGCAAAAACAGTATTGCAATGCTTGAAAACAAGGCCTAGGGTTGATACTTTCACTAGTGCAAGTTCTCTCAACAATACTGACATAGTTGAATCATATGTAAATCCCTCACGTGCGACAAAGAGTTCACTCCAAAGTCACAAATAGCGGAGAACAAACGTAGAAATTATTGTAGGGTACGAAACCACCTCAAAGTTATCTTTTCCGATCAATCGTATGAGCTATCCCTATAAGTGTCACGAACAGCCCTAGAGTTCGTACTAAAATAACACCTTAAGATACACATCAACCAAAACCCTAATGTCACCTAGATACCCCAATATCACCACGAGTACCCATGGGCTTGATTATACGATATGCATCACACAATTTCAGATTCATCATGTTCAATCCAACACAAAGAACTTCAAGGAGTGCCCCAAAGTTTCTACCGGAGAGTCAAGACAAAAACGTGTGCCAACCCCTATGCATAGATTCCCAAGGTCACGGAACCCGCAAGTTGATCACCAAAACATACATCAAGTGGATCAATAGAACATCCCATTGTCACCACAGATATCCCATCGCAAGACATACATCAAGTGTTCTCGAATCCTTAAAGACTCAATCCGATAAGAAAACTTCAAAGGGAAAACTCAATTCATCATAAGAAGATAAAGAGGGGAAAACTCCATATGATTCATCTATATTAACAAAGCTCGCGGTACATCAAGATCGTGTCATCTCAAGAACACGAGAGAGAGAGATCAAACACATAGCTACTGGTACATACCCTCAGCCCCAAGGGTGAACTACTCCTTCCTCGTCATGGAGACCGCCGGGATGATGAAGATGGCCTCCGGTGATGGTTTCCCCCTCCGGCAGGGTGCCGAAACGGGCTCCCGATTGGTTTTTCGTGGCTACAGAGGCTTGCGGCGGCGGAACTCCCGATCTAGGTTTCTTTCTGGGGGTTTTGGTATTTATAGGATTTTTTGGCGTCGGTCTCACGTCAAGGGGACTCTCGAGGGACCCACAGGCCAAGGGGGCGCGCCCCTAGGCTTGTGGACGCCTCGGGACTCCTCTCCGGTATCTTTTTGCTCCAGTATTTTTTATATTTTCCAAAAATATTCTCCCTAAATTTTTAGCCCATTCCGAGAACTTTTATTTCTGCACAAAAAAACGACACCATGGTAGTTCTGCTGAAAACAGCGTCAGTCTGGGTTAGTTCTAATAAAATCATACCAAAATCATATAAAATTATTGTAAACATGGCATGAACACTTCATAAATTATAGATACGTTGGAGACGTATCACAAGCCAACACGAACAACAGCCCATACGGCGGGGTTATGACCAAGAATATGCATTTTCATTTTATGTTTTCAACTAGCAAAGTTTGTTCCATCAAAATATGGACCTTTACGGTGATAGTTTCCCTCACTAGACGCCATACTCTCCTTAGTTGTAAGACAAATGCAATGGTGACCAAAGCTCTGATACCACTTGTAGGGATCGAAAGTACGTCTAGAGGGGGGGTGATTAGACTACTTGACCAATTAAAAACCTAAACTTTTCCCAAATTAAATGGTTGGCATATTTTCGCAATTCTAGCATATCAAGTACACCCTACACATGCATGTCTACGAGTATTGCAGCGAAAAGTAAAGACAAGCACATGTAAGAGGATAAGGGTTGGAAGATCAAACGCAATTTGTAGACACGAAGATTTTTCCCGTGGTTCCGATAGGTGGTGCTATCGTACGTCCACGTTTATGGAGTCTTCAACCCACGGAGGGTAACGGTCGCGAGAGTCCACGGAGGGATCCACCCATAAGGGTCCACGAAGTAGCAACCTCGACTATTCCATATGGCTTCCATCCACGAAAGACTAGCCTCACTATGGGTAGGTCTTCACGAAGTATGTGATCTCCTTGCCCTTACAAACTTCTTGGTTCAACTCCACAACACGAAGTAGGAGGCTTCCAAGCGACACCTAACCAATCTAGGAGGCACCACCCTCCAAAAGGTAATAGGCTCGATAGTAACGATGAACTCCTTGCTCTTGTTTTTCAAATGATAGTCTCCTCAACACACAATCACTCTCTCACAGATTTGGCTTGGGTGGAAGAGATTTATTGGATGGAAAGAAACTTGGGGAGGGTAGAAATCAAGATCCATATGGTTGGAGTGGATGATCTTGACCTCAACACAAGGGTAGGTGGTTCTCTATCACAAAACTGGATGGGGCAAGTGTGGAATAGTTCTGAGTGCTTCTCTTGCGAGTGGGATGTGGTGGAGGGGTATATATAGGCATCTCCAAAAATCCAACCGTTACACCATTATTGAGCAACTCGGTGAAACCGAAGTGAAAACTCGGTCGTACCGATTTCTTCAAAATGTGGCAACTTTAGGAATCTCGGTGAGACCGATATATGATTCTCGGTGGTACCGATATGAGTGGCTGAGGGTAGTTTCCAAACTCGGTGAGACCGATTCACAATTCTCGGAAACTCCGATTCTTGTGAAACAGCTAACAGAAAGTTGGTCACTGGAACGCAGTGGCACCAATGCAAAACTTGGTATTACCGAGAAGGGTTTGTGGCTAGGGTTTCTGTCTAGGGTTAGAACTCGGTGTAGCCGATATGGAAGTTGGTGGCACCGATTTTGAGTGGAAGGGTTTTAGACAGAATCTTTGTGGGAGAGCTTGTGAGTGTATTTGGTGACTAACACTTGATCACTTTGAGAATTTCATTCACCATTATTATCTCACCGCCTTTTGATAGTATTGGCTTTCCTATGGACTTAAAGTGATTTCTCACAAAGTAAAATGTAGAGTCTTCATGCTTGTAGCTTTGCCAATCCTATTCCTTGTATCTTGGGGTCTCCTCACAATCCTTTTGCCAAGCAATCATTGAACTTTTTCCTGAGATATACTTAGTGGAAAACATTAATCCAATGAAGTATATGTTGTTATTAATTACCAAAACCACCTAGGGAGAAGTTGTGCTTTCAAGAGTCAACTTCCTGCTTGAGCTCTTTGACTATCTTAGTAAGCTCAGCCACCTTGACATCCATGTCATGGAATTTGAACTCCACAATCCTCACAACACTTTTCTGATTTTTCATAAGCTCATTCATGTTCTTCTCCAGACCTTGCATAGCATTGACAAGGTATGTCACCTGGTCAGTCTTGGTTTTCAGGACTAGAGCACTAGGGGCTCTGGCTGCCTGTGCCCTTGCATCTGCTTCAATCTCAGTTTGTGCAGTAGATGAAGTGGGATGACTTAGGTCCATCTCCATAATGTTATCCTCAAAGTCTGACTGTAGGGGAAGGTGTGGTTTGTCTAGTAGGTATTTGCTCTTTTCAGTCTTGGAATTGATCAGTATATGGATATATGGAGCAAATCCACATGACCTCTTCTGGTCAGCAGCTGTCCTTCTGATTGTCTCAACAATCAAGTCCATCACCCTAATCCTGGTGTGGGAGTCTATATGATGTAGCATATTAATGGAGTGCTCCCTGATCATCTTATCATCCCATGACTTGGGCATCAAGGTGTGCCTCGTAATGGTGTTGGTGGTGGGGTAGTCCTGCCTGCAGAAAATAGACTAATCCAAGCTTCTGGGTCTTGACATATGCTCTCGGAATTGGTTTGTACATGTTGACCATTGAATTAGGATTAATCTTGGCCTCAGAACATACATCTAGGTCACCATCTTGTACCTGTGGGGCTCCTAAGATGGTAGCCCACTCATCAATAGTGGATTGGTACTTAGTGTATTCAGTCATCCAGACAATCTTTCCATCTGGTTACAAGTTAGCTGTGGAATAGAATTGCATAATCATATCATCATTCCAAGCTGTCATCTCTCTGCCAACAAAGTCTTCAATGTCTATGGCCTTAAAATTTTCATGTACATGAGGGAAGTAGTCTGCATTGTTCTCAATGTACTTCCAGTCAACATATCTCATGTCACTGACAGCTGGACTCTTGTCTAGCAACACAGTCTCATAAAAGTCCTGTTGTTCCTTGGTATGGAATATGGGGTCCATAGCAGTCCTTCTCCTTGCAGCATAAGGATCTGTAGCTCTCCATCTTCTAAGCCCTTGATCCTTTCTCTCCTTCATATTTTCTGTAATAGGGTGATCATCATTGTGGATAGGCAGATGGGGTCTCAACTTCCTCACCTGGCTTTGGAGCTGTATGCTTAGTCTTTGGACCTGAAGCCTTTGTCTTGGGAGGTGGCCTGCTTGGCATAGCATCATCCATAAGTTTTCTCTGCTTAGGTGGAGGTGGATTGGCAGCTGGTTCCTCCTCTTCCTCATGCTGGTCAGGTGTTATCATCATGGAAGTTTGTCTGGCCTCAACATGAACTATCCTCTTCCTTGCCCTCTTCTGGCCTGGCTTCTTGGGCATGGAATTTGAAGTCCTTGGAGACTCAAGAGTGAGAGTCATTCCTGCCCTGGAACTCTCTGGTGCTTTCATAGCTTCTAAGCTGGCATACTCCTTTCTCACAGGCCTTCTGGCAGAAGTGGCCTCTTCAGCAGCTTTCTTGGCAGCTTTCTCGTTCTTCTCCTACTGTTATTTGGCTAGGACCTCCTCAGGCACAAAATTTGAGTCCTCCTCATCTGTATTTAACTTTCTCCTGGTCCTGGTGGCTGCCTTGGGCAAGCCATGGGAACCGGGGGTGCCTGGATCCTCTCAAGAACTTGATTCTGGACTAGTGCCAGCACTGAGATCAACACTGGGCTCTCTGAAATCATTGTCACTGTCCTCTGAGCCTGGCATACTGACTAACTGACTTTGTGAATAGATATAGAGGAGTGGAATGGATGAGAATCACAAAACATAGCTATTTTTGCAAATTTAGAACTCAAAATCATAGACTTAGAATTCTGCAAAGAGGGTTTTGGTTCCACCGAGATTTAATTTTTGGAGCTACCGAGATTGACTATCTCTTTAATAGAGACTTGGACACCTTTTCGGTTTCACCGAGAAAGGAAACTCGGTCTCACCGAGACAGTTCTCAGAGCCCCAAAACCCAAATCGGTAGGACCGGTTTGTTTGCACTCGGTGATGCCGAGACACACTTGGCGGAACCCTAAACCTAGATTTCTTTGTTCGGCTAATCTAAAAGAGTTATTTCGTGGATGGATGAGTTGCAAATATTGGCAAGATGGTAAACAAAACCTAATGCGCAAGATTTGGAGCTGGGAGCGTGCTACTTCTTGAGCATGCATTGGTTTCCCTTGAAGAGGAAAGGGTGATGCGGCAAAGTAGATAAGTATTTCCCTCAGTTGTTGAGAACTAAGGTATCAATCTAGTAGGAGATACAAGCAAGTCCCCAATAGATGTACCTACACAAAGAATCAAACACTTGGACCCAACGATATAAAGGGGTTGTCAATCCCTTCACGGTTACTTGGAAGGATGAGATCTGATAGAGATAGATATATAGTATTGCTAATATGGAAAGTAAACTAAAAGTAAAAAGATTGCAGCAAGATATTTTTGGTATTTTTGGTTTATAGATCTGAAAATATAATATGGAAAATAGACCCGGGGGCCATAGGTTTCACTAGAGGCTTCTCTCAGGATTGCAAATAATACGGTGGGTGAACAAATTACTGTCGAGCAATTGATAGAAAAGCGAATAATTATGAAGATATCCAAGGCAATGATTATGCATATAGGCATCACGTCCGTGTCAAGTAGACCGAAACGATTCTACATCTACTACTATTACTCCACACATCGACCGACTCCTGCCTGCATCTAGAGTATTAAGTTCATGAAGAACAGAGTAACGCATTAGGTAAGATGACATGATGTAGAGGGATAAACTCAAGCAATATGATGAAAACCCCATCTTTTTATCCTCGATGGCAACAATACAATACGTGCCTCGCTACCCCTACTTTGTCACTGGGTGAGGACACCGCAAGATTGAACCCAAAACTAAGCACTTCTCCCATTGCAAGAATTACCAATCTAGTTGGCCAAACCAAACCAATAACTCGAAGAGACTTGCAAAGATATGAAATCATGCATATAAGAATTCAGAGAAGATTCAAATAATATTCATAGATAATCTGAACATAAACCCACAATTCATCGGATCTCGACAAACACACCACAAAAGAGTATCACATCGGATAGATCTCCATGAAGATCATGAAGAACATGGTATTGAAGAACAAAGAGAGAGAAGAAGCCATCTAGCTACTAGCTATGGACCCGAAGGTCTGTGGTAAACTACTCACGCATCATCGGAGGGGCAATGGAGTTGATGTAGATGCCCTCCGTGATCGAATCCCCCTCCGGCAGATTATCAGAAAAGGCTCCAAGATTGGATCTCACGGGAACAGAGGCTTCCGGCGTCGGAAAAGTATTTTCGTGGCTCTTTTTAGTATCCAGGGTATATTTGGGAATTTATAGGCCGAAGAATAGGGTTAGGAGGGCTGCCGTGGGGCCACAAGCCAGGAGGGCGCGCCCCCCCTAGGGCGCGCCCTGGTGGCTTGTGACGCCACGGCAGGTCTTCTGCCTTCATCTCCAAGTCTGGCAGGTTTCTTCTGGTCCAAGAAAAATCATTCCGAAGATTTTATTCCGTTTGAACTCCGTTTAATATTCCTTATCTGCAATACTCAAAAACAAGGAAAAAACAAAAACTGGCACTAGGCTCTAGATTAATAGGTTAGTCCCAAAAATAATATAAAATAGCATATTAATGCATATAAAACATCCAAAACAGATAATATAATAGCATGGAACAATCAAAAATTATAGATACGTTGGAGACGTATCAAGCATCCCCAAGCTTAATTCCTGCTCGTCCTCTGGTAGGTAAATTGATAAAAACAGAATTTTTGATGTGGAATGCTACCTAACATATTTATCCATGTAATATTCTTTATTGTGGCATGAATATTCAGATCCATAAGATTCAAAACAAAAGTCTAATATTGACATAAAAACAGTAATACTTCGAGCACACCAACAAGGCAATTGTGTCCTTTTGAAATAACATGGCCTTAGAAAGTTATCCCTACAAAATCATATGGTCTGGCTATGCTCCATCTTCCCCACACAAAGTATCTAAATCATGCACAACCCCGATGACAAGTCAAGCAATTGTTTCACACTTTTTATGTTCTCAAACCTTTTCAACTCTCACGCAATACATGAGCGTGAGCCATGGATATAGCACTATAGGTGGAATAGAATATGGTGGAGGTTGCAAGGAAAAAGGAGAAGATAGTCTCACATCAACTAGGCGTATCAACGGGCTATGGAGATGCCCATCAATAGATATCAATGTGAGTGAGTAGGGATTGCCATGCAACGGATGCACTAGAGCTATAAGTGTATGAAAGACTCAAAAGGGAACTAAGTGGTCGTGCATATGATGAAAAATTCCACTAGCTATATGAAAGTGACAAAATAGGAGACTCTCTATCATGAAGAACATGGTGCTACTTTGAAGCACAAGTGTGGAAAAAGATAGTAGCATTGTCCCTTCTCTCTTTCTCTCATTTTTTTTTCTTTTTTTTCTTTTTTTTTCTCCCTTTTTTTTGGTGGGCATCTTTGGCCTCTTTTTTTTATTTGGGCTTCGCTGGCCTCTTTTATTATTTATAAATCCGGAGACTCATCCCAACTTGTGAGGGATTCATAGCTTCCATCATCCTTTTCTCCCACAGGACAAATGCTCTAATAATGAAAATCATCACACTTTTATTTACTTACAACTCGATACCTAGAACAAAACATGACTCTATATGAATGCTTACAAATGCAAGGCAATATGAAAATGATGGTGCATGTCTTGAAAAACGGAACGGTGGAAGTTGCATGGCAATATATCTCGGAATGGCTATGGAAATGCCATAATAGGTAGGTATGGTGGCTGTTTTGAGGAAAGTATATGGTGGCTGTTTTGAGGAAGGTGGGTTTGATGCACCGGCGAAAGTTGCGCGGTACTAGAGAGGCTAGCAAAGGTGGAAGGGTGAGAGTGCGTATAATCCATGGACTCAACATTAGTCATAAAGAACTCACATACTTATTGCAAAAGTCTATTAGTTATCGAAGCAAAGTATTAGACGCATGCTCCTAGGGGAGAGGTTGGTAGGAGTTAACCATCGCGCGCTCCCGACCCTCACACAAAGGTTGACAATCATTAAACAAATCATGCTCCGACTTCGTTACATAACGGTTCACCATACGTGCATGCTACGGGAATCACAAACTTCAACACAAGTATTTCGCCAATTCACAACTACTCACTAGCATGACTCTCATATTACCATCTCTATATCTCAAAACTATATGCAAGGAATCAAACTTCTCATAGTATTCAATGCACTTTATATGAAAGTTTTTATTATATGCCTCTTGGATGCCCATTATATTAGGACTAAATTCATAACCTAAACCAATTACCATGCTGTTTTAAAGACTCTCAAAATAATATAAGTGAGGTACGAGAGTTCAATAATTTCTATAAAATATAACACCACCGTGCTCTAAAAAGATATAAGTGAAGCACTAGAGCAACATTGCCTAGCTCAAAAGATATAAGTGAAGCACATAGAGTATTCTAATAAATTCATGATTCAGCGTGTCCCTCCAAAAAAGATGTGTGCCGCAAGGATGATTGTGGTAAACTAAAAATGAAAGACTCATATCATACAAGACGCTCCAAGCAAAACACATATCATGTGGTGAATAAAAATATAGCCTCTAGTAAATTTACCGATGGATTGAAGACGAAAGAGGGGATGCCTTCCGGGGCATCCCCAAGCTTAGGCATTTTGGTATCCTTGAATATGGCTTGGGGTACCTTGGGCATCCCCAAGCTTAGGCTCTTGCCACTCCTTATTCCATAGTCCATCAAATCTTTATCCAAAACTTGAAAACTTCACAACACAAAACTCAATAGAAAACTCATGAGATCCGTTAGTATAAGAAAAATAAATCACCACTTTAGGTACTGTTGTCAACTCATTATTTATTTATATTGATTTAATATTTACTGTATTCTAACTTCTCCATGGTTCATACCCCCCGATACAACCCATAGATACATCAAAATAAGCAAACAACACAAAGAAAACAGAATCTGTCTAAAACAGAAAAGTCTGTAGCAATCTATAGACTTCGAATACTTCTGTAACTCCAAAAATTCTGAAAAATTAGGAAAATCAGGGAAATTTTTATATAAATCGTTTGTAAAAATTTCAGATCAAAAGCACGTTCCAGTGAATTTAAAAAATTCCTGGACTGAGAGCAAAAGTTTTTGTTTTTCAGCAAAATCAAATCAACAATCACCGTAGACCATCCCAAAGGTCTTACTTGGCTCAAACACTAATTTAAACAAGAAAACACAATTATTACATAGGTAATAATGTGTGGAAAACTCAAAAACAGAAGCAAAAACAAAAGCATAAAAATAAAATTGGGTTGCCTCCCAACAAGCGCTATTGTTTAACGCCCCTAGCTAGGCATAATGCAATAGATCTAGGTATTGTCATCTTTGGTATGCAATCCATAAGTAGCTCTCATCATAGATTCATAAGGTAATTATATTTTCTTTCTAGGAAAGTGTTCCATGCCTTTCCTTAATGGGAATTGGAATCTAATATTCCCTTCCTTCATATCAATAATTGCACCAATCGTTCTAAGGAAAGGTCTACCAAGAATAATAGGACATGTAGGATTGCAATCTATATCAAGAACAATGAAATCTACGGGCACATATTTCCTATTTGCAACAATAAGAACATCATTAATCCTTCCCATAGGTTTCTTTATAGTGGAATCCGCTAGATGTAAATTTAAAGAGCAATCATCAAATTCACGGAAACCTAGCACATCACATAAAGTTTTCGGAATCGTGGAAACGCTAGCACCCAAATCACACAAAGCATGGCACTCATAATATTTAATCTTAATCTTAATAGTAGGTTCCCACTCATCATAAAGCTTCCTACGTATAGAAACTTCCAACTCAAGTTTTTCTTCAAAAGATTTCATCATAGCATCAACGATATGTTTAGTAAAAGCTTTGTTTTGATTATAAGCATGAGGAGAATTCAACATGGATTGCAACAAGGAAATACAATCAATCAAAGAACAATGCTCATAATTAAAGTCCTTGAAATCCAAAAGAGTGGGTTTATTGCTATCTAAAGTTTTGACCTCTTCAATCCCACTTTTATCAATCTTAGCATTAAGATCTATAAACTCCGAATCATTGGGATGCCTTTTAACTAAAGTTGACTCATCTCCAGTCCCATCTTTATCAAGATTTATATTAGAAAACAAATATTCAATAGGATTCACATCAATCACTTTAATATCTTCATCATTATTGTCACGAGAACAGACTTTTTCAAGCCATTCACGCTTAGCACGTATTCTAGCGGTTCTTTCCTTACACTCATCAATAGAAATTCTCATAGCTTTTAAGGACTCATTAATATCATTCTTGGGTGGAATAGATATAATTTTCAAAGAATCAATCTCAAGAGAAATTCTATCAACGTTCCTAGCCAAATCATCAATCTTGAGCAATTTTTCTTCAATCATAGCATTGAAACCCTATTGCGAACTAATAAATTCTTTAATATTATTCTCAAGATCAGAGGGCATCTTATTATTATTTCCATAAGAATTGTTGTAGGAATTACCATAATTATTAGAGGAATTACAAGGAAACGGCCTAGGATTGAAATTACCTCTATACGCGTTATTACCAAAATTGTTCCTACCAACAAAGTTCACATCCATAGATTCATTATTATTTCCAATCAAAGAAGACAAAGGCATATCATTAGGATCAATAGGAGCGCTCTTACTAGCAAACAATTTCATCAATTCATCCATCTTTTCACTCAAAGTATTTATTTCTTCAATAGCATGCACTTTTTTACTAGTAGGAGATCTTTCGGTATGCCATTGAGAGTAATTTGCCATAATATTATCTAGGAGTTTAGTAGCTTCTCCTAATGTGATTTCCATAAAAGTACCACCCGTGGCGGAATCTAATAGATTCCTAGATGCAAAATTCAATCCCGCCTAGAAAATTTGTATAATCATCCATAAACTCAAACCATGTGCGGGGCAATTTCTAATCATTAGTTTCATCCTCTCCCAAGATTGTGCAACATGCTCATGATCAAGTTGCTTAAAATTCATTATATCGTTCCTAAGGGAGATGATCTTAGCGGGCGGAAAGTACTTGGAAATAAAAGCATCTTTACACTTATTCCATGAATCAATACTATTTTTAGGCAAAGATGAAAACCAAGTTTTAGCACGATCTCGTAGTGAGAACGGAAATAGCTTCAATTTAACAATATCATTATCCACATCTTTCTTCTTTTGCATATCACACAACTCAACGAAAGTATTTAGATGGGATGCGGCATCTTCATTGAAAAGGCCGGAAAATTGTTCTTTCATAACAAGATTAAGCAAAGCAGCATTGATTTCATAAGATTCCGCACTAGTGGCGGGAGCAATCGGAGTACTAATAAAATCATTATTATTAGTATTGGAAAAGTCACACAACTTAGTATTCTCTTGAGTCATCGTGACAAAACAAGCAATCTAGCAAACAGGCAAACAGAAGGCAAACGAAAAGACGAACGGAAGAAGGGCGAATAAAAAGGCAAATCTTTTCGAAAATCGTTTTAGAAGTGGGGGAGAGGAAAACGAGAGGCAAATGGCAACTAATGTAAATGCAAGAGATGAGTTTGTGATGGGTACTTGGTAGGCTTGATGTAGATCTCCCCGGCAACGGCGCCAGAAATCCTTCTTGCTACTTCTTGAGCATGCGTTGGTTTCCCTTGAAGAGGAAAGGGTGATGCGGCAAAGTAGAGAAGTATTTCCCTCAGTTGTTGAGAACCAAGGTATCAATCCAGTAGGAGATACAAGCAAGTCCCCAATGGATGTACCTACACAAAGAATCAAACACTTGCAAGCAACGCTATAAAGGGGTTGTCAATCCCTTCATGGTTACTTGCAAGGATGAGATCTGATAGAGATAGATAGATAGTATTGCTAAAACGGAAAGTAAACTAAAAGTAAAAAGATTGCAGCAAGATATTTTTGGTATTTTTGGTTTATAGATATGAAAATATAATATGGAAAATAGACCCAGGGGCCATAGGTTTCACTAGAGGCTTCTCTCATGATTGCAAATAATACGGTGGGTGAACAAATTACTGTAGAGCAACTGATAGAAAAGCGAATAATTATGAAGATATCCAAGGCAATGATTATGCATATAGGCATCACGTCCGTGTCAAGTAGACCGAAACGATTCTGCATCTACTACTATTACTCCACACATCGACCGACTCCTGCCTGCATCTAGAGTATTAAGTTCATGAAGAACAGAGTAACGCATTAGGTAAGATGACATGATGTAGAGGGATAAACTCAAGCAATATGATGAAAACCCCATCTTTTTATCCTCGATGGCAACAATACAATACGTGCCTCGCTACCCCTACTTTGTCACTGGGTGAGGACACCGCAAGATTGAACCCAAAACTAAGCACTTCTCCCATTGCAAGAATTACCAATCTAGTTGGCCAAACCAAACCAATAACTCGAAGAGACTTGCAAAGATATGAAATCATGCATATAAAAAGTCAGAGAAGATTCAAATAATATTCATAGATAATCTGAACATAAACCCACAATTCATCGGATCTCGACAAACACACCACAAAAGAGTATCACTGTTGGAAATATGCCCTAGAGGCAATAATAAATTGGTTATTATTATATTTCCTTGTTCATGATAATCGTTTATTATCCATGCTATAATTGTATTGATTGGAAACTCAAATACATGTGTGGGTACATAGACAACACTGTGTCCCTAGTAAGCCTCTAGTTGACTAGCTTGTTGATCAAAGATGGTTAAGGTTTCCTAGCCATGGACATGAGATGTCATTTGATAACGGGATCACATCATTAGGAGAATGATGTGATGGACAAGACCCAAACTGTAAACGTAGCATTTGATCGTGTCAGTTTATTGCTATTGTTTTCTGCATGTCAAGTATCTGTTCCTTTGACCATGAGATCATGCAACTCACTAACACCGGAGGAATACCTTGTGTGTATCAAACGTCGCAACGTAACTGGGTGACTATAAAGGTGCTCTACAGGTATCTCCGAGGGTGTCTGTTGGGTTGGCATGGATCAAGACTGGGATTTGTTACTCCGTATGACGGAGAGGTATCTCAGGGCCCACTCGGTAATACAACATCACAATGAGCCTTGCAAGCAATGTGACTAAAGTGTTAGCCACGAGATCTTGTATTACGGAACGAGTAAAGAGACTTGCTGGTAACGAGATTGAACTAGGTATAGTGATACCGACGATCGAATCTCGGGCAAGTAACATACCGAAGAACAAAGGGAACAGCATACGGGATTAACTGAATCCTTGACATAGAGGTTCGACCGATAAAGATCTTCGTAGAATATGTAGGAGCCAATATGGGCATCCAGGTCCCGCTATTGGTTATTGGCCGTAGAGGTGTCTCGGTCATGTCTACATAGTTCTCGAACCCGCAGGGTCTACACACTTAACGTTTGGTGACGATTAGTATAATTGAGTTATTATGTTGGTGACCGAAAGTTGTTCGGAGTCCCGGATAAGATCCCGGACATGACGAGGATCTCCGGAATAGTCCGGAGGTAAAGATTGATATATGTGATAATAGTGTTTTGATCTCCGGAAGAGTTCCGAAGTTCACCGGAAGGGGTTCCGGATGTTTACCGAAGTGTTTGGGTGCAGCAACACTTTATATGAGCCAAAGGGATAAAGCCCACAAGGTATTGGAAAGTGCAAAAGTAGTTTTGCTGCCGCGTAAGCGGTACTACCGCTTGGTGAAGCGGTACTACCGCCGGAGCGGTACTACCGCTTGTGTGAAGCGGTACTACCGCCCAAGCGGTACTACCGCTTGTGTGAAGCGGTACTACCGCTTGTGCGCGGCTGTGCACGGTTCGGCAGGGATCCGAGTTGGACTCTTTCCCTGCGGGCCAAACCGACCTTGTGCGGGCAAAACCGACCCGGAGGAGGCTTTTACTCCAAGTTTAGACCCCAAGGCTCAACATATAAATAGAGGGGCAGGGCTAGCACACGGGACACATCAGGATTTCCCAAGCCGTGTGCCGGCAACCCTAGCCCTCTAGTTCCTCCGTCATAATCTCCGTAGCGCTTGGCGAAGCCCTGCAGAGATTGTTCCTCACCACCATCACCACGCCGTCGTGCTGCTGGAACTCAACCACTACTTCACCATCGCTCGCTGGATCGAGGAGGTGAAGGCGTCATCAAGCCGTACGTGTGTTGAACGCGGAGGTGCCGTCCGTTCGGCACTAGATCGGAAGGATCGTGATTGGATCGCGGGACGCTCGGCGATTTGGATCGCGAAGACGTTCGACTACATCAACCGCGTTTATTAACGCTTCCGCTTAGCGATCTACAAGGGTATGTAGATTCACTCTCCCTCTCGTAGATGCTCATCACCATGGATAGATCTTATGTGTGCGTAGGAAATTTTTTGTTTCCCATGCAACGTTCCCCAACAGTGGCATCATGAGCTAGGTCTATGCGTAGATGAGATCTCGAGTAGAACACAAACGAGTTGTGGGCGTGGGTGTATACATATTGCTTGCCGTTACTAGTTGATACTTGATTCAGCGGTATTGTGAGATGAAGCGGCCCGGACCGACATTACGCGTACGCTTACGCGAGACTGGTTTTACCGCTGCGTGCACTTGTTGCATAAAGGTGACTGGCGGGTGTCTGTCTCTCTCACTTTAGTTGAATCGGTTCAATGAAGAGGGTTCTTTTAGAAGATCAAAAAGCAATCACTACACCACGTTGTGGTTTTGCGTAGGTAAGAACGGTTCTTGCAAACCCGTAGCAGCCACGTAAAATTTGCAACAACAATTAGAGGACGTCTAACTTGTTTTTGCAGGGTATGTTGTGATGTGATATGGCCAATTACATGATGAGATATATGTGATGTATGAGATGATCATGTGATGTATAGAATATCACGACTTGCATGTCGATGAGTACGGCAACTGGCAGGAGCCATAGAGTTGTCTTTAATTATTGTATGACCTGCGTGTCAATCATTAAGCGCTATGTAATGCTTTACTTTATCGCTAAACGTTAGCAATAGTCGTGGAAGCAACAGTCGGCGCGACAACCTTATGGCGACACGTTGATGGAGATCAAGATGATGGAGATCATGGTGTCATGCCGGTGACGATGAAGATCATGCCGGTGCTTTGGAGATGGAGATCAAAAGCACAAGTTCATGGCCATATCATGTCACTTATGATTTGCATGTGATGTTAATCCTTTTATGCATCTTATTTTGCTTAGGACGACGGTAGCATTATAAGGTGATCCCTCACTTAAATTTCAAGATAAATTGTGTTCTCCCCAAGTGTGCACCGTTGCGAAAGTTCGTCGTTTCGAGACACGCCGTGATGATCGGGTGTGATAGACTCTACGTTCGCATACAACGGGTGCAAGCCATGTTGCACGTGCGGAACACTCGGGTTAAACTTGACGAGCCTAGCATGTACAGACATGGCCTCGGAACACAAGAGACCGAAAGGTCGAACATGAGTCATATAGTAGATATGATCAACATGAAGATGTTCACCATTGAAACCACCTCAACTCACGTGATGATCGGACTTGAGTTGGTGGATTTGGATCATGTTACACTCGAATGATCGGAGGGATGTCAATTTGAGTGGGAGTTTTTAAGTAATATGATTAACTAAACTCATTATCTAGAACAATAGTCTAAGTTGTCTTTGCTATATTTATGTTGTAGATCATGGCTCGCGCAGTAGCACCCCTGAATTTTAATGCGTTCCTAGAGAAAGCTAAGTTGAAAGATGATGGAAGTAACTTTGTGGACTGGGCCCGTAATCTAAGGATTATCCTTACGGCTTCCCAGAAGGCTTATGTCCTTGATGCACCGCTTGGTGATCCACCCGCTCCAGTTGAGTCTCTAGACGTTGTGAACGCCTGGCAGGCTCGTTCTGATGATTACTCAATAGTTCAATGTGCAATGTTGTATGGCTTAGAACCGGGACTTCAAAGACGTTTTGAACGTCATGGAGCATATGAGATGTTCCAGGAGTTGAAGTTTATCTTTCAGAAGAATGCCCGGATCGAGAGATATGAGATCTCCGATAAGTTCTATGCTTGCAAGATGGAGGAGAACGGGTCTATCAGTGATCACGTGCTCAGAATGTCTGGGTACTCCACCCGTCTGGCTGAGTTAGGGATGCCCCTTCCGCCAGAGGCTATCACTGACAGAGTTCTTCAATCATTGCCACCTAGCTACAAGAGCTTCGTGTTGAACTATAACATGCACGGGATGAACAAGTCAGTCGCCGAGCTGTTTGCGATGCTGAAAGCCGCTGAGTCTGAAATTCAGAAGGAGCATCAAGTGTTGATGGTCAATAAAACCACTAGTTTCAAGAAAAATGGCAAGGGTAAGAAGGGTAACTCCAAGAAGAGTGGCAAAGCAGTTGCTCCTCTCGTGAAGAAACCCAAGGCTGGACCCAAACCAGAAACTGTGTGTTTTCATTGCAAGGGAACTGGACACTGGAAGCGGAATTGCCCCAAGTATTTGGCTGACAAGAAGGCGGCCAACAACAAACAAGGTATATATGATATACATGTTATTGATGTGTACCTTACCAACTCTCGTTGTAGTGCCTGGGTATTTGATACCGGTGCGGTTGCTCATATTTGCAACTCAAAACAGGAACTGCGGAATAGACGGAGGCTGGCAAAGGACGAAGTGACGATGCGCGTGGGAAATGGTTCCAAGGTTGATGTGATCGCCGTCGGCACGCTCGCTCTTCGATTACCGTCGGGATTAGTGATGAACCTAAATAAGTGTTATTTGGTGCCTGCGTTAAGCATGAACATTATATCTGGATCTTGTTTATTGCGAGACGGTTACTCATTTAAATCAGAGAATAATGGTTGTTCTATTTATATGAGTAATATCTTTTATGGTCATGCACCCGATGTGAGGGGTTTATTCTTATTGAATCTCGATAGTAATGATAGACATGTTCATAACATTGATGCCAAAAGATGTAGAATTGATAATGATAATACCACTTTCTTGTGGCACTGCCGTTTAGGTCATATTGGCGTAAAACGCATGAGGAAGCTCCATACTGATGGACTTTTGGAGTCACTTGATTTTGAATCACTTGACACATGTGAGCCATGCCTCATGGGCAAGATGACTAAAACGCCGTTCTCTGGAACAATGGAACGGGCAACTGACTTATTGGAAATCATACATACTGATGTGTGCGGTCCGATGAGTATTGAGGCGCGCGGTGGTTATCGTTACTTTCTCACCTTCACTGATGACTTAAGTAGATATGGGTATATTTACTTAATGAAACACAAGTCTGAAACATTTGAAAAGTTCAAACAATTTCAGAGTGAAGTTGAGAATCATCGTAACAAGAAGATTAAATTCCTACGATCTGATCGAGGAGGAGAATATCTGAGTTATGAGTTTGGCAGTCACTTAAGACAGTGTGGAATTGTTTCACAATTGACACCGCCTGGAACACCACAGCGTAATGGTGTGTCCGAACGTCGTAATCGAACCTTATTGGATATGGTGCGATCTATGATGTCTCTTGCCGATTTGCCACTATCGTTTTGGGGTTATGCATTAGAGACAGCTGCATTCACTTTAAATAGGGCACCATCGAAATCCGTTGAGACGACGCCATATGAACTTTGGTTTGGCAAGAAGCCAAAGATGTCGTTTCTTAAAGTTTGGGGATGTGATGCTTATGTCAAAAAGCTTCAGCCTGAAAAGCTGGAACCCAAAGCGGAGAAATGCGTCTTCATAGGATACCCAAAAGAGACAATTGGGTATACCTTCTACCTCAGATCCGAGGGCAAAGTGTTTGTCGCTAAAAACGGAACATTTCTTGAGAAAGAGTTTCTCTCGAAAGAATTGAGTGGGAGGAAGATAGAACTTGATGAGGTTGTTGAACCTTTACTTCAACCTGAGAGTAGCGCAGCGCAGAAAGTTGTTTCTGTGGAGCCTACATTAGCTGAAGAGGAAGTTAATGATGATGATCATGAAGCTTTGGATCAAGTTGCTATCGAACCTCGTAGGTCGACAAGGACGCGTACTGCTCCTGAGTGGTACGGCAACCCTGTCTTAGAGGTCATGTTGTTAAACAACGATGAACCTACGAGCTATGGAGAAGCGATGATGGGCCCGGATTCCGAGAAGTGGTTAGAGGCCATGAAATCCGAGATGGGATCCATGTATGAAAACAAAGTATGGACTTTGGAAGTATTACCTGAAGGGCGTAAGGCCATTCAGAACAAATGGATCTTTAAGAGGAAGACGGACGCGGACGGTAATGTCACCGTCTATAAAGCTCGACTTGTGGCAAAGGGTTTTTCACAAGTTCAAGGAGTTGACTACGATGAGACCTTCTCACCCGTAGCGATGCTTAAGTCCGTCAGAATCATGTTAGCAATAGCTGCCTTTTTCGATTATGAAATTTGGCAGATGGATGTCAAAACAGCGTTCCTTAACGGTTACCTTAAGGAAGAGTTGTATATGATGCAACCAGAAGGTTTTGTCGATCCAGAGAATGCTGACAAAGTTTGCAAACTCCAGCGATCCATTTATGGACTGGTGCAAGCATCTCGGAGTTGGAATCTTCGTTTTGATGAGGTGATCAAAGCGTTCGAGTTTATACAAGTTTACGGAGAAGCTTGTATTTACAAGAAAGTGAGTGGGAGCTCTATAGCGTTTCTAATATTATATGTGGATGACATATTGCTGATTGGAAACAATATAGAAATGCTGGAAAGTGTAAAGGAATATTTGAACAAGAGTTTTTCAATGAAGGACCTAGGAGAAGCTGCTTTCATATTAGGCATCAAGATCTATAGAGATAGATCAAGACGTTTAATAGGACTTTCACAAAGCACATACCTTGATAAGATTTTGAAGAAGTTCAAAATGGATCAGTCCAAGAAGGGGTTCTTGCCTGTTTTGCAAGGTGTGAAGTTGAGTAAGACTCAATGCCCAGTGACTGCAGAAGATAGAGAAAAGATGAGTGTCATCCCCTATGCTTCGGCCATAGGCTCTATCATGTATGCAATGCTGTGCACAAGACCCGATGTCAGCCTTGCCATAAGTATGGTCGGAAGGTTTCAAAGTGATCCAGGAATGGAACACTGGACGGCGGTCAAGAATATCCTGAAGTACCTGAAAAGGACTAAGGACATGTTTCTCGTTTATGGAGGTGATCAAGAGCTCGTCGTAAAGGGTTACGTCGATGCAAGCTTTGACACTGATCCGGATGACTCTAAGTCGCAAACCGGATACGTATTTATTCTTAATGGGGGTGCGGTTAGCTGGTGCAGTTCCAAGCAAAGCGTGGTAGCAGATTCTACATGCGAAGCGGAGTACATCGCTGCCTCGGAGGCGGCGAAGGAAGGTGTCTGGATGAAGGAGTTCATGACAGATCTTGGAGTAGTGCCTAGTGCGCTTAACCCAATGACTCTGTTTTGTGATAATACTGGTGCCATTGCTCTAGCCAAGGAACCAAGATTTCACAAGAGGACCAGACACATAAAGCGACGTTTCAATTCCATCCGCGATTACATCAAGGAGGACGACATAAATATTTGCAAAGTACACACGGATCTAAATGTTGCAGATCCGTTGACTAAACCTCTTCCAAGGGCTAAACATGAACAACACCAGAACTGCATGGGTGTTCGATTCATTACAATGTAAATCACATAGTGATGTGAACTAGATTATTGACTCTAGTGCAAGTGGGAGACTGTTGGAAATATGCCCTAGAGGCAATAATAAATCGGTTATTATTATATTTCCTTGTTCATGATAATCGTTTATTATCCATGCTATAATTGTATTGATTGGAAACTCAAATACATGTGTGGGTACATAGACAACACTGTGTCCCTAGTAAGCCTCTAGTTGACTAGCTTGTTGATCAAAGATGGTTAAGGTTTCCTAGCCATGGACATGAGATGTCATTTGATAACGGGATCACATCATTAGGAGAATGATGTGATGGACAAGACCCAAACTGTAAACGTAGCATTTGATCGTGTCAGTTTATTGCTATTGTTTTCTGCATGTCAAGTATTTGTTCCTTTGACCATGAGATCATGCAACTCACTAACACCGGAGGAATACCTTGTGTGTATCAAACGTCGCAACGTAACTGGGTGACTATAAAGGTGCTCTACAGGTATCTCCGAGGGTGTCTGTTGGGTTGGCATGGATCAAGACTGGGATTTGTTACTCCGTATGACGGAGAGGTATCTCAGGGCCCACTCGGTAATACAACATCACAATGAGCCTTGCAAGCAATGTGACTAAAGTGTTAGCCACGAGATCTTGTATTACGGAACGAGTAAAGAGACTTGCCGGTAACGAGATTGAACTAGGTATAGTGATACCGACGATCGAATCTCGGGCAAGTAACATACCGAAGAACAAAGGGAACAGCATACGGGATTAACTGAATCCTTGACATAGAGGTTCGACCGATAAAGATCTTCGTAGAATATGTAGGAGCCAATATGGGCATCCAGGTCCCGCTATTGGTTATTGGCCGTAGAGGTGTCTCGGTCATGTCTACATAGTTCTCGAACCCGCAGGGTCTACACACTTAACGTTTGGTGACGATTAGTATAATTGAGTTATTATGTTGGTGACCGAAAGTTGTTCGGAGTCCCGGATAAGATCCCGGACATGACGAGGATCTCCGGAATAGTCCGGAGGTAAAGATTGATATATGTGATAATAGTGTTTTGATCTCCGGAAGAGTTCCGAAGTTCACCGGAAGGGGTTCCGGATGTTTACCGAAGTGTTCGGGTGCAGCAACACTTTATATGAGCCAAAGGGATAAAGCCCACAAGGTATTGGAAAGTGCAAAAGTAGTTTTGCTGCCGCGTAAGCGGTACTACCGCTTGGTGAAGCGGTACTACCGCCGGAGCAGTACTACCGCTTGTGTGAAGCGGTACTACCGCCCAAGCGGTACTACCGCTTGTGTGAAGCGGTACTACCGCTTGTGCGCGGCTGTGCACGGTTCGGCAGGGATCCGAGTTGGACTCTTTCCCTGCGGGCCAAACCGACCTTGTGCGGGCAAAACCGACCCGGAGGAGGCTTTTACTCCAAGTTTAGACCCCAAGGCTCAACATATAAATAGAGGGGCAGGGCTAGCACACGGGACACATCAGGATTTCCCAAGCCGTGTGCCGGCAACCCTAGCCCTCTAGTTCCTCCGTCATAATCTCCGTAGCGCTTGGCGAAGCCCTGCAGAGATTGTTCCTCACCACCATCACCACGCCGTCGTGCTGCTGGAACTCAACCACTACTTCACCATCGCTCGCTGGATCGAGGAGGTGAAGGCGTCATCAAGCCGTACGTGTGTTGAACGCGGAGGTGCCGTCCGTTCGGCACTAGATCGGAAGGATCGTGATTGGATCGCGGGACGCTCGGCGATTTGGATCGCGAAGACGTTCGACTACATCAACCGCGTTTATTAACGCTTCCGCTTAGCGATCTACAAGGGTATGTAGATTCACTCTCCCTCTCGTAGATGCTCATCACCATGGATAGATCTTATGTGTGCGTAGGAAATTTTTTGTTTCCCATGCAACGTTCCCCAACAATCACATCGGATAGATCTCCATGAAGATCATGAAGAACATGGTATTGAAGAACAAAGAGAGAGAAGAAGCCATCTAGCTACTAGCTATGGACCCGAAGGTCTGTGGTAAACTACTCACGCATCATCGGAGGGGCAATGGAGTTGATGTAGATGCCCTCTGTGATCGAATCCCCCTCCGGCAGATTATCGGAAAAGGCTCCAAGATTGGATCTCACGGGAACAGAGGCTTCCGCGGCGGAAAAGTATTTTCGTGGCTCTTTTTAGTATCCAGGGAATATTTGGGAATTTATAGGCCGAAGAATAGGGTTAGGAGGGCTGCCGTGGGGCCACAAGCCAGGAGGGCGCGGCCCCCTAGGGCGCGCCCTGGTGGCTTGTGACGCCACGGCAGGTCTCCTGCCTTCATCTCCAAGTCTTGCAGGTTTCTTCTGGTCCAAGAAAAATCATTCCGAAGATTTTATTCCGTTTGGACTCCAATTTAATATTCCTTATTTGCAATACTCAAAAACAAGGAAAAAACAAAAACTGGCACTAGGCTCTAGATTAATAGGTTAGTCCCAAAAATAATATAAAATAGCATATTAATGCATATAAAACATCCAAAACAGATAATATAATAGCATGGAACAATCAAAAATTATAGATACGTTGGAGACGTATCAGAGCGCACAAGGGGTCGAGTTCTCACCCTAGTTCGGTGAAGACTCACTACGGCGGCGACGGCGGGGCCGATTGTCGTCGACGCCGGCGGACTCCGGCGGCGAATGCTCACAGGAGGCGAGGTAGACGTCCGTAGACTCGAGCGGCAGCAACAGAGGGTTGCGGGGGACCGAGTGTTTGAAGAAATTTTCAATCTCAGGTCCATGGGTATATATACCCTACTGCTGTCGGTGACACCGATTCAAAAATTTCGATGCCACCGGGTTTCTTAACTATGAGGGGACAGAGAAACTCGATGAAGCTGAGATTGTAAAATCGGTGGTAGCGAGGTCAAAAACTAAATCAACCCTTGTACTTCGGTGGAACCGAGATTTTGATGTTGGTTACATCGAGTGGCACATGGGAGGTTTTGGAAGTCAGCTCTTGTCGAAACGGAACTCCGAGTGCTCCTCACACAGAGGGTCCGCAATTTGGTTGCTCAAATTTTGTGATGAAGCATGAATAGAATTTCAGACGAGAAAGCATAGATAGTTAGAGGGAGTACCTAGGCATTCTTGTACATCCAATTGGCCAGAAAAATTAAAAGCCAAAATAACAACAATTGGATGTCCTCGAATGAGTAAAACATGCATACCAACATGCTCACACAATAAGAATGTCAAATGAAAACATGGCAAACATGCAATACTACTCTAGTATCTACCAAGCACTTTGACGATCATGGAGTCATCTATATATGCGTATATTGACTTAGGACCCAAGCAAGAATACTTGATCATAGGTCATACTCATCGTTTAAGCACATGTGGGGTTGCCAATTTTAACATAAAGCTTTTAATGTGGTCAAGTCTTATGAGATGCTTTAACTCAAGTCTGAGGGTAAAGCTCCCCCTTGATGTGACATCCCCCTAAGAGGGACAAACTAACCTTGGGTTTTGTCGTTGAAGATTTCATGTAGGTGATGTAGTGGTAGATGCTCATTGTTGATGAAGATCATCTTGAGTTGGGAGCAATCCTTGTTGTTTTGTACTCTTCTCACCTATATGGGTTAGTCCCACACAAAGAAGAAATACAAGGATATCTATGGACATGGAGTGCAATTCAAATATGATGATGTCCATTGATACATTAATTACCTTGTTCCTTGCTTACTTTTGAGCGAATTTGTGACTCCTTGAACTATTGCATAAGGTTGGAGTTGATTGCAAATAGTCCTTGCCAAAAATGAATGTGAGTGAATTTTTGTTGGCGGAGTCACCCCTCAAAAACTTCTCTAGTTCTTCTTCTCGAGGACCCACATCAACTTGATGGGGATCCTTGGAGTTGAAATAGTGATACGTCTCCAACGTATCGATAATTTATGAAGTATTCTTGCCATGATTACCTATGTTTACAATACTTTTCTATGGTGTTGATGCACTTTATATGATTTATTTAGAACTAACCTAGACTGACGTTGTTTTCAGCAGAATTATCGTGGTGTTGTTTTTGTGCAGAAAATAAAAGTTTTCGAAATCGCCCGAAACTTTTTGGTGATTTGTTTGGGACCAACTGAGCAATACTGGAGTGAAGAACCACCGTAGGGGAGCAACCCATGGGCCACAAGCCATCAGGGCACGGCCTAGGGGGGCCTTGGCGTGTTGGCTTGTGGAGCCCTCGTAGCTCCGTTGCGCGTGATTCCAACGCTGAAAAATCCTATAAATACCATAAACCCCAAAAATAAACATCAAACTTCCGCTCCGCCACCGCAACTCTCTGTATCGACAAAAACCAATCTGGAGGCGTTCCAATACCCTGCCGGAGAGGGGAAACCATCACCGATGGCCATCTTCGTCATCCCAGCAGAGGCCATGATGAGGAGGGAGTAGTTCACCCTCAGGGCTGAGGGTATGTACCAGTAGCTATGTGGTCAATCTCTCTCTCTCTCTCTCTCTCTCTCTCTCTCTCTCTCGTTTTCTTGAGATGTCACGATCTTGATGTATCATGGACTTTGTTAATATAGTCGGATCATATGATGTTATTCCCTTGCTATCATATTGTGATGAATTGAATCTTTCCCTTTGAGATATCATTATGTTGGATTGAATATTGGATTTGAGAACACTTGATATATGTCTTGCATGTGGATACCCGTGGTGACAATGGGGTGTTCTATTGATTCACTTGATGTATGTTTTGCTACTCAACTTGCGGATTCCCGAGGTGACATTGGGGTAATCTATGCATAGGGGTTGATACACGTTCTTGTCCTACGTTCTCCAATAGAAATCTTGGGGTGCTCCTTGAAGTTCTTTGTGTTGGATTGAATATATGATAGATCTGACATTGTTTGATGCATGTCGCATAATTTACCCACGGATACTTGAGGTGACATTGGAGTATCTAGGTGACATTAGGGTGGATTGATATGTATCATTGGTGTTATTTTAGTACGAACTCTAGGGTTGTTTGTGACACTTACAGGAATAGCTCAAAAGATTGATCGGAAAGAATAACTTTGAGGTGGTTCTACTACCTACACCAATTTCATCTTACTATTCTCCGCTAGATAGGAACTTTGGAGTGATTCTTTGTTGCACGTTGAGGGATGATCATATGATTCAACTATGTTAGCATTGTTGGGAGGTTGCACTAGTGAAAGTATGAACCCTAGGCCTTATTACCAAGCATTTATACAACGTTTTGCTCGCTGTTTTACACTTGTTACCTTGCTGTTTTTATATTTTCAGATTACAAAAACCTATATCTACCATCCATATTGCACTTGTATCACCATCTCTTCGCCGAACTAGTGCACCTATACAATTTGCCATTGTATTGGGTGTGTTGGGGACACAAGAGGTTTCTTGTATTTGACTGCAGGGTTGTTCGAGAGAGACCATATTCATCTTACACCTCCCACGGATTGATAAACCTTAGGTCATCCACTTGAGGGAAAACTGCTACTGTCCTACAAAACTCTGCGCTTGGAGGCCCAACACGAGTCTACAAGAATAAAGTTGTGTAGTAGACATCAAGTAGCACTTGATGAAGTAGAGCTAGTGGTGGCCTTGGGAACCCACTTGACCATGGCTTGAGATTTTTCTTCGAAAGAGTTAATCTCCTTGTCGCTTGTCCTTGCCCTTGAGCTTGTGGTTGTGTGGTGGTAGATCATCTTGAGTTTTTGTTCCCTTGGAGAGAGTAGGGTCATACTTCCCTCTTTGGGGAACAAACTTCGTCTTGGTGTATTGACCTCCTTCCATTCAACTCCACTGGCATTGATGTAGCTAATTCCTTGGTTCTTGCGGTGTCCTCCTTGCTTGCGTACAATCTCTTCTAATTGCTTGATCCCGGCAAGACTTTTATAGACACCCTTTTCTATAATTCCTTTCAATAAATCGTTTTCTTGCTCAAGTGTAACTTGGCTAAGAGAATCATTAGTGGAATCAATAGAACTACTAGAAACAACATCATTGGATTTAGCATTAGCATTGTTGTAACTAGATGAAGAACTTTTCTTACTCTTGTTACTAGCATGCTTAGATTTAACTTGAGGTACAAAATTAGACAAGAGCAATCATTTGGCTAGATAAAAAGAACTCTTCTTTCGAAGATCGTCATTGATAGCTTTAAGAAACTCATGTTTTTGCTCTAAATTTAGCTTCTCGAAGCGTAGCTTCTCATGAGTTCTTAAGATCTCTCTATGATCTTCTTGAGTAGATTCACGAGCTAACTTGAGAGTGTTTAGTTCTCTAGTTAGACATTCAATCTCCTTCTTATCATCATCAATTGATTTTTCTTGACTAGCATGATTATTATCAAGTTCATTCTGGCTATCATTACTAGTCTTATCAAAGAGTAACTCATCTTCTCCTAACAAGTCATCGTCATCACTATCAAAGTCAAAGTATTTAGGGTGTGATACCTTTGGACCTTTGGCCATGAAGCAATTTCCACTTCCTTCATTTGGTGAATCTAATATGTCATAGGAATTGGAGGATACGAGTGCTAGTCCGGCAACACCCTCATCTTGAATATAGTCGGAGTTAGAGTGGTAGCTTATCTCGGAGTGGTTGTCAGAGTCGTAGCCGGAAACCCATTCACCTACATGAGCTTGATGTCTTCTTCATGAGTGGCTCTTTATGTATTTCTCCTTCTTCTCTGAATCCTTGCTTCTTCGGGAGGGTCTTCGTTCATTATGATCTTCTCTACTCCTTCACTCTCTTCGAGGTGACTCGTCTCTTGAGCTTCTCCTCCTGGGCGATTCTTCTCTTCTCTTGTAGGGAGTCATACATTCATTGGAAAAGTGTCTGGGTCTTCCGCAATTTTAGCAATTTCGATCACGACTAGAGGAACGCTTTTCTTCATATCTTGAGCTTGAGCTTCTCTTTTTGCTTCTATTCTTGTAGAATTTGTTGAACTTCTTGACCATGAGGCTTATCTCTTCATTGGTGACAATATTGTCATTTGAGGTAGCGGGGGGGGGGGGGGGGGGGAGGGGGGTCACTTGTAGCTTTGTATGCACTGCTCGACTTGGTGTGAAGCTCTTCTTTATCTTTGAGTGACATCTCATGAGCAACAATCCTTCCAATGACTTCCGTGGGATTGTGATCTTCGTAATTGGGCATCATTTGGATCAATGTGCACACGGTGTCGTACTTTCCATCCAAGGCTCTAAGGATCTTCTTGATGATGAATTTGTTGGTCATCTCTTCACTTCCTAAGCCGACAATCTCATTGGTGATGAGAACAAGCCTAGAGTACATTTCCGCGACTCCTTAACCATCCTTCGTCTTGAACTTGTCAAGTTGACTTTGTAACATATCCAACTTAGATTCCCTGACGGACTCTGATCGTTCGTGCATATCAACCAAAGTATTCCAAATCTCTTTTGCATTCTCAAGACGGCTTATCTTGTTGAATTCTACGGGGCATAGGAAGTTGAATATGATGTCGCATGCTTGAGCGTTGTATTGCAACATCTTCAATTCTTCCGAGGTTGTTTCACGATCCGGTTCCTTTCCATCACCAAAGAACTCACCTTGCAAGCCAACAAGAACAACAACCCAAACGGCTGCGTTATGACCAAGAATATGCATTTTCATTTTATGCTTCCAGCTATCAAAGTTTGTACCATCAAAATATGGACCTGTATGGTGATAATTTCCCTCACTAGATGCCATACTCTCTTAGATTGTGAAACCAATGCAATGGAGACCAAAGCTCCGATACCACTTGTAGGATCCAAAGTATGTCTAGAGGGGGGTGAGTAGACTACTTGACTAAATACAAATTCTAACTTTTTCCCAATTTTAGTGTTGGCAGATTTTAGCAATTGTAGCAAGTCAAGTACACCCTACACATGCATGTCTAAGAGTATTGCAGCGGAAATAAATACATGCACGTATAAGTAGAGGGAAGGGAAGGCAGATCAAACGCAATTGAAAACATGAAGATTTTTCCTGTGGTTCCGATAGGTGGTGCTATCGTACGTCCACGTTAATGGAGACTTCAACCCACGGAGGGTCAGCTGCGTGAGTCCACGAAGGGCTCCACCCACGAAGGGTCCACGAAGAAGCAATCTTGTCTATTCCATCATGGCCTACGTCCAAGGAGGACTAGCCTTACTCGGGTTAGATCTTCACTAAGTAGGCGATCTCCTTGCCCTTACAAATTTTCTTGGTTCAACTCCACACACGAAGGCGGAGGCTCCCAAGCGACACCTAACCAATCTAGGAGGCACCACCCTCCAAAAGGTAACAGATGTGGTAGATGGTGGACTCCTTGCTCTTGTGCTTCAAATGATAGTCTCCTCAACACTCAATCACTCTCTCACAGATTTGGCTTTGGTAGGAAAGATTGATTGGGTCAAAAGAAACTTGGGGAGGCTAGAAATAAAGATACATATGGTTGGACTGGAAGATCTTGATCTCAACACATGAGTAGGTGGCTCTCTCTCAGAAAAATGAATATGACAAGTGTAGGTCTGTTCTGAGTGCTTCCTCTATGAGTGAGAGGTGGTGGATGGGTATATATAGGCATCTCCAAAAATCCAACCGATACGAAACTTGGTTGCACCGACTAGTGCAAAATGTGGCAACGTTAGGAATCTCAGTGAGACCAATATATAGAAACTCGGTGAGTTCAATTTGGTTTTCCCTAGTGAGTTCCTCAACTCGGTGGCACCGATTCTCAAAACTCAAAGATTCCGATTTTAGGAATTAGGATACTAGAGCCGGGGGCACTGATTTCAGTAGCACCAAAACCAAACTTGGTTGCACCGACTTTCTAAGGTTTGGCTTAGGCTCTGTCTGGTTTGAAACTCGGTAGGGCCGAAATGGATAAAGTTGGTGGCACCGAGTTTTTGTATATGGCTTTGAGACAAAATATTTGTGGGAGAAATGATGGGTGCTTTTGGTGGCTAACATTGAGCATTTTGAGCAATTCATTCACCATGATTACCTCATCCCCTTTTAACAGTATTGGCTTTCCTATGGACTCAATTGTGATTTCTCACATAAAGTAAAATGTAGAGTCTTCAAGCTTGTGGCTAACTTGATGTCATTTGCATCTAGGGAATCTCCTCACAATCCTTTGCCAATGTATCTCTTTGAATTTTTCCTGAAATATGCTTGATAGAAACATTAGTCCAATGAGATATATGTTGTTACTGATTACAAAAACCACCAAGGGAGAAGTTGTGATTTCAGCCCGCCATTGCTATATCAACCGCTGCCCAGGCCATAGCCATACTCATCTGCCACTGATCCATCTCCGTAGCAGTTCCACCATCGATTCCTCCCTCGCCAAATCCCTTTGGGACGGGCTGACGCCGGACCAGAAGAAGGAGGTGGCCGCCATTGCTCTCGGCTGCCTGGCCCTCATACAGCCGAAGGACAACGATGATCCAATGTAGGACACGGCCAACGACGAGATGATGCCATCGTCCTCCTCCTCTACGTGACACTCCTCCTCCTCCGCGCTACCCTCACCGATGCATTGCACCATGACCACCGGGGAGCACCGTGCCCATTACATGGACACGATATGGGAGGAGTAGTTCCGGGAGGCGCAAGGCGACACCACCTACAACCACCACCTCGTCAAGGAGCACCTGCACGCGGAGGAGCAACTCGTCGCCGATAGGGCGATCGCGGACGGAGGCGGACCTTCTAGAGCAAGAGGCACTTAGGGAGTCCTACCGCTCCGCCCGCGAGATCGGCCATGCCTGGTGGCGGTACCGCCAGCGGGTGGCACAGGTGGCGGCCTCCTACAAGGAGTGTGACGATGGGTTGGGCGAGGTGGTGTTCGGCGAGACCGACCATGAGGAGGAGGATAACGCCGAGGCTGCGCCCCGCCGCCATGACCACGATGCCGACACATTCGCGGGCGCCGCCGACAGCGAGGAAGAGTTGTGCGTGGTAGGTCCTAAGAAGGACACCACTTCTTCCCTCCTATCGATGCCATTCTTGGTGGGCTCAACATCGGCGATCAATTAGCCGCTTAGTGGCGACGTGGAGGTATACAACTTCACTTCGTGGGTCTCCGGAGGCGGAGGTTACGGAGAAGGAGCTGGAGAGCGCCGAGTCGAGGCTGGAGAAGGAGAATATTCTGTTCTCGGGGCTCGTGGCTGGACACGGGGAACGGGCGCCTGCGAGCATTTAGATTAGGTATTAATTATACCTCCAGCGCCAGACTAGCACCGCTTAGTTGATGTAAATGTAGTGAACTCCGTCATGTTTATATGAAATGAGTCATGTTCATATGAAATGAGTCATGTTTATATGAAATCTACCCGTGTTTGATCGAATTTCGTCGGTTAGTTCGAATTGTTGGCAGGATGTATGCGGCTAGCATTGGATGATGGCCCTCTCGTATTCGGTCCGCGCTCTGGCCCCCCTATCCGCAGACGGATGCAAGAGGAAATTGTGGGTCGCTGTTGGAGATGCCCTTAACTTCAGCCAGCCATGTGTCGCCAAGGAAAAGTATATATGCGAAATCGAGGTAAGGGCATCTCCGACGCCCTCAAACCACCCGTAACAGCTCGGACCACGGTCCGGACGTGGTTTGCCAAGCAACGCGGTCCTGCATCGGTCCACACGGTGGTCCAGATGCACTTTCTCCCGCAAGTCGGAGACAAATGTGGGGAGCTTTGCGGGGGTTCGAACAACATCCACGCCCGCTTCAGACCACCCTAGCCCACCAAAACCTTCCTTCCTCGCTCGCGTGCGTTCTCGCCCTGTGCCAGCTGCCCGCATTCATGCCGTTGTAGAGAGGCCGCTCTGCAATGAAGCCGACACAGAGCGGCCACGACCTTTCACTCGTGCTGGCAATTAACCGGTGCGCCGGCCGAGAGAGCGCCGGCCGCTGCACATCCGGCTGAACATGCCTCCTTGCCATATTCAAATACCTTTGTTAAACCCACGCATGTGCCAATAAACCTCCTCTGGCCACATGTCCGTTCATGAGGTGACCTGCATTAAACACAACATCGGGCAAGCTCCTCGCGCCCGCCCACCATTTAAAGGAGGCCAACCGCCGGGAAAGAATCGCGCCACTCCTCCGCTCCCTATCTCCTCCTTCCAACATTTTGTCCACCCTTTCCATGGCATCCGACGAGCTGGAAGAGTAGTTGTCCGGTATAAAATCCGACTGTTGGCCCGCCGAGTCCATCGGATATGAGCCAGGTAACACGCCGCTCCACTTTCCTCGCCGAGCCAAATGGAGGAAGTGGCCGCTCCAAGCCGGTGCCTTGTTTAGCAACTCGTAGCTCTAAGCCAGCTCACGAAGGAGTGGTGAGTTGCTCCAGCCCTGCACGCCGTAACAGGCGTCATAGATATTGTGGACGAGGACATATGCCAAGCCATCTTATGTCAACTTACGCGGAACCGCGCCCTGCCGGCGGAAAAAGAAGTCGGCTTGGATATCGACGAGGGCCATGACGTCCGCGGCCGCCGCCAACATTGAGTAAAACTAGAACAAGGGAGGCCGCCACCGCTTGGGTCCCAGGAAGGCCATCGCCGACACGTCGCCGGCGTACACAGCCGATGTCTCACCATCTCTGCGGGCCTCTGTCGTTACCAGCACCAAAATCAAACCCCGATCCACGCTTCATGAAAGTATATGCCCTCTTCTCCTCTGGTTGAAGCACCCTCTTTGTCACTCCGATCGGCGCAACTGGACATATGAAACATAACGGGGATGAATATACCACCGGGGCTCCCGGCTATCAGATGAGCATGCCGCCGGATGTGGGGAAGACAAATGGATCCGCCGTAACTGGCCGTAGACTACTGTAGTGTATCCATGTCGTGGGAATGTAGCTCCGTGTGGCTAGACATGCACATAGTTTTTGTTCGATTTTTGTTTGAAATCCGCTGCGTTTGCATGAACTTCATCTAGACAGTTAAAACGTGTTATGTATGCGGATAGCGTTGGATGACTGACTTCAACATCCATGTCCGCGGACTGACCCCCTCTTTGTACGAACAGATATCTGAGCAAATTTACGGGCCAGCATCCAAAGATGCGGTAAGAGCATCTCTAGCAGACCCCCTAAACTGTGAAACTGTAAACGCAGTTTACAATTCGCGCGGGGGGGGGGGGGGCGCTTTACGGGCTGAAATTCGTTGCGGCAGAGCAGAACTTGTATATTGAACCGCAAAATTTGAAAAATGGTTTCGCGCGAGAAATTAAACGGAAACGTTGGCCGGAGCATCGATCGTTCATACATAGCATTGATGTTTCATTACATATATACATACTTGCATAATAGAGGTCGCTGGAGCTACACCGGCGGTAAAGTACAACACATAATAGAGGTTGCCGGAGCTAAAGCTACCCTACCGCACTACCCAAAATAGAGCTCACCGGAGCTCGTGCGGTATTTGTCCACCGGCAGCGCCCAGTTGTCGCGAAGGAGGAGGTGAGGTCGTCGTAGATGCGGTCCTGCTCAGCGGCTTCGCGGCGCCACTCCTCCAACTTGTCGTCGAAGGCGTGGGCCGACGCAACACCCTGCTCGTAGAGCACGGTGTCGATCGCCTCGTCCCTCCGGCGGCGCTACCGGTCCTCTTTCGCCTCCTGCGCACTGCGAGCTAGCAGCGCGGGCAAAAGTGCTTCCGCCTCCGCTGGGGGGAGGAAGTCCTCCTGCCCGACGACGCCCCCGGCACGTCGCTCCGGCCCCGCCACGTCCTCCGGCTCCCTCTTCACCGGGGTGAGGGAGGAGCGCGAGCTCGATGCCCCGGAGGTGAGGGAGGAGCTGTCGGTGCCGGAGAAGAGGCGGCCATGCGCGCGGTCGTACCCCTCTATCTCGCGGCGTAGGAGCGACGGCGGCGGCGACCGTCCCCAGCGCGTGAACCGCAGGGCGGCGCGCTTCCGTGCCGCGTCAGATCTGATGCAACGCGCCCTCTTGGGTTTGTCGTTGCCACGGCGGCCGGAATTGACCATCTCTAGCGGTGGATTGGAGGGCGGGGGCGACGGAGGGGATGAGAGCGCGGCGGATCTGAGGCGCCGACGGTGAGGGCACTGGTGCAGCGACGTGCTATAGAACCAGTTTTTAACCCCTTTCCGTGACGTAGTTCCAAACCGTCGCCTTGCATGTGTGGGCGATAGGGGGGTCCATCCCACACGAAACCGCAAACCCGTCGGCGATGGTGGCCAACGAACACAAACGATCTACAAATATAATCGTGTGCGGTGCAGGAACAGATCGCACACATAATCTTTTCGCCCTACGTGTGGCATTTGGGATCAATCACACACGTCCAAGACGAGTGAAACGCGTCTAATTGCTCATGGAAAAGAAACGGAGTTTGACATTTGACCGTTTGCAAAACGTTACCTAATCCACACGGGCCATTGTAGACACTGTGTGTGATATCTTCATCATCACACACGAGATTTCTCTGGGAACCATGTACCACGTATAACATCATCGGACATGTTTCCTGAAAAATATACGCGTGGGATCGTCTTTGCATTGGGCATGGTTTCCTATTGGCTCACGTGTGAGATACGGTGCTAACGCAAACGATTGAGTAGCTCCTACGCACACGTACAAGTGTTGCTAACCGTTTGCGATTTCTTATGTATCACCGACGTTTTAGATTATATCTCGTGTGCTTTTCCTGTGGATCACAGGCGGTTGCGCTATGAGTTGCGTGTGCTTTCCGTTCTGGACCACGCACGCTTAGTTGCCTGAACCGTGTGCGCTGAAATTGCCAGGTTATTGTAAATAGCAAATTCACCTTGCAAATAACAAATTCGCCACAATATGCAATCGACAAATAGTGTCCACATGAAGAACATTCATCATAATTCGCCACAATATGCAATTGAACGAATAGTATCCACAAGCAGAGGATTCATCATAATTCACGACAATATGCAATTGAGAAAATTCTAGCTAAATTCCACGGCTGTTAAACCGACATATCCAGTACATAATCATAGTGTACGAAATACGAAGGCATGATCACATGGAAAATAATGCATCCATGTGTATATGTTTAGCTGATAACACTATATGAATGCGTACTTATTTTTATGAGATTTGAATCTGGAAATCTTCGACGTCTTTAGAGGGCTTGATATAGTGTTTGACAAAGAAGGTGCTGATAAATTTCCTAACAGACAACAATTCATCGGCGGCGAGCGGTTCAGAAGTCATTGGTGCCAAGATCAGCTGCATGACTTTTAGATCAGAATGTGACATACGCGTGGAGTAGAAGATAGTAATTAAGAAGCAAACTTACTGGTTTTATCCTGTCAGCATCGACACCACATCCAGCATGTCTGCATAGGTTCATCATGTGTGCACAAACGTAGTATCCACATAGGCTGGTACCTTGTTGTTGCTGAGGACACTGAAATTTTTTGTATAGTATTAGTCATGTATTTGCCCTATTTGGAACAACCTAACCGGTGTAAGTTGTTTCTTCTTTTTTCTATGAAGAGAAATAGTAAGAGGTTTACTTAGAAACCTGAACATCTGACTAGCATTTTCTGAAAATAACGGATTTCGTTGTCTTACCGGAGAAACGATCATGTGCTGCAGAGGTAGTTGGCGGCCGAACCGATTCCCGCCTAAAGTTATGTTCTTTGACAATACACTGGAAATGAAGATGAATTTTCACACACTCAATTCTGGAACCAGATATGAACGCAACGTATTAACATCGAAGAATTCAATACCTATCCATGAAATCCTGAAGATGACTCAGATCCTGAGGTGCATTTGACTCTCTGAGAGAATCCATGTAGTAAACTGTGTTGCGTTTTGGAACAATGACCACCAAGATCCAATGACCTCTATAGTTTAAGAAAACCATGAATGTATGAACTATGTCTAAAACTAAAAGACGATCAATGTATGCGTGGTTGTATATTTATACTTACTCTTCATGGTATGGCCACATGAAGAATTCTCCTATCTGTAAGTCGAACAAGATCTTGGCGACAAAATCAATGGAAGCCGTGCGTGAGTCATTATCTTGTAACAAAATGTTGTTCGCTAAATCAGGATCTATGAAATACGCATGCACCCTTGTTGTTCTCTGCGTCATCAATCCCCTGAGAGGAATACAATTGTACAGTTAGCTTTTTTGTCATTTATAGCCTTGTATGGAGAAGTTGATCAGAGTTTGTGAAGTACTTACAACATCAAGCATTTGACAAGAGTGGCAGCAAGCTCATCGAAGTTGAAAAAGAGATGAAAGTCCTCGAATTCCACACTGATGGTACCTGGAGCGTGAAAGAAATGCCAGTTGTCGTACTGCAATTCCACAATGTTATGATCTTCTCCTTTTGACATTATGTCCATGCAATATTTATGTAACTTGTGACAACTGGAACTGCACTCATCAAAGTATTCGCCAACAAGAAATGGCTGGCCATGCTTGTACTTGCGTGCTTCAAATGGGTCTTCATCAGAACCGGGATTACATGGGTCTTCATCGGCCATGCCATGGTTCTGCTCGAAGAGTCTTTTCTGCTCGAAGAGTCTTCGTAATAGGATGCTCTGCTACTCGACCCTCCTCTGTTTCTGTCATGTGTAATAACAAAATGCCAATTTTACCAGGAAGCTAAACATAAATGCAACAGTCTTTGTAGTACAGGACGCACATCGGCAGTGTTTGAATGAAAACAAATTAATAGTGACAACTATGTACATTCTGCTGTCAAGCATTCCAATCTGTTAAAAACGACTATCTTGCACCATGTTTTTTTCACTAAGTCTGAGAATCTATTTATTTCAGATTACCATGTGGTGTTGATGCTGGCCATGTTTCTGTGCATAATTATACCTTGCTCGTGCTAAATGAAATGAAGTGCTTCATGTCTACTATCTTGCAGTAAATTTTCATGCAATGATAACTCATGTCGCATATAGTTTTCTTGCTATCAATATGCCTTCAAGTTAAAACTATGACAGTGTCTTAATCACATCCAGAATCAAATAGCACATGGGATGTCTGAATCACACCTAATATAACAAATGATTTCTAACAACGAGATTTAGGCTTACCTTCTTTGCACGTCGCAGAAACTTCCTCCCACTGTACCCAAATTCAAAACCTCGCAACTTTACGGATTGAAATTGATGTTGACCATGAACACACAGGTCTTCAGCTACCCCTCTCCATTCGTTGGAAGTGATTGTCCTAGGGAGCTACAAGAGAAAGAAATGGCGCAAATGGACCTGCCGCTTTAAAATCCCCAATTCCAAAACAAAACCCTAAGCGTAGTTGAGCCAGAGAGAAGAGAGACGAATACCTGGCTGGTGAGAGATTCGTCATCGTCGGAGATACCGCTTGAGGGGTCACTCGAGGAGACCATGGCATGTCCGCGGCGGTCGAATGCTAGAGGGAGAGATGTGGGCGGCTGCGCGGGAGAGGGGGTGCAGGGGAAATGTGGCCCTTTGGCGGGGGGGAGGGGGAGGCAGATATTTCGGCGGTCGGCGAAATTTTTCGCTCGTTGCAGGGAATCTTGGCGCGCAAAGATTCATCAGACACGGTCTTTCAGCTTTTATCGTGCGCGATGATACAGAACATACAAAATTTCGCCCCTCCCCACGTATTCCCTGGTTATAGTGCACATCCACGTCATTGCATAATGTAACATCGACTGCTAACTTGGGTATAGAAAATAGCGGACACACATAGCTCACAGTTACTAAACCGAGCAAGCTCACTAAATAATCAAGCTGCTTGAACTAGACATAACTTTTACAAAAGACCGGCTCTCTGAACAAAGGCTATTAGTACTACGCATAATTTTAACAAAGACGCCGACGAGCAGCCGCCCTATGCCCCGCCGCTGTTCGATGAGATGTCGACGACTTGTCCGGGCGACATTCCGCCGGTGCTGGACTCCGCGTCCCCCAGGCTGACTTCGACCGCGGCGAAGTGCTCATCCTCGGTGTTGTCCTCGTCATCGGCATCGCCCTCATCTTCATAGTACTCGTAGTAGTGGCGCCGCCATAGCTCGCGTTGGTACTCCATCGCCGATTCCTCGATGGACAGGCGCTTCTCGACCTCCTCCTCAGCCCCGCGCAACTCCTCGCAGCAGTCGGCGCTCTCGGACGGCTCCAGCATCTCCAGCTCTCGCTCGGAGATCTCGTGCGGAAGGGGCTCCATGGCCTCCGCCACCGCATCGTCGGCATTCATCTCGGCATCCGCAGCAGCCGCCTCTTCGGACGTGTGGTGCATGCTGGATTCCGGCGAATCTTGGAGTATCTTGGCGTGGGCGTTCTCGATGATATAGCCTGGATGGCCTCGACCCAGGCCAGGGTGGCCTCCGCGGCACGGCATGCTGCTCGAGCGTTCTTGGCGTTTGCAGCCGCCATCGTAGCGGCTGCAGTTGCCGTCTCCGCAGCTACAGACACCCTTTCGGCCGCCGCAGAAGCCCTGTCGGCCGTCGCAGAGGCCCTTTTGGCCAATGCGGCCGCACTTAAGGCGGATGCGGCTGCGCTCTCGGCCGAGGCGGCCGCATTCTGGGCAGAGGCGGGAGCGCTCAGGGCTGAGGGGGCGGTCATACGCACCCTTACGAAGCGTTCCCACGTCGTCATTCTTTGCACAGAGGGTTTGTTGGGGAATGGGGGTCGAGGGTGAACGGAATCCGAGCTAGACGAAGTCGACGAAGCTTCCCTCGTAACACATAAATAGATCCATGAATTTTCATCGCAAACGGTTTCCGTATGGAACCGTGTGTACGCGGTTCACTTTTTGTATCGAATTGTAAAAGTATTTTTGGGTACAGCGGTAACGGATATTGTTTTATTTGTAAGAAAAAGATCCCTACCGTCAAAATCCACTAACGACATCCTAAAATTAGGAAATATTTCGGGGTACAATTGGCATATTTATACATTAAGTTAGTTTGTACAAATTTTATGGCCATAATTCAAAATTGTAACACACGAACATGCAAGATGAAGCAAAAACTGCTGGAAAATCATATTTATGCACTACTTGCTTCCCAATATATGCCGCTTGCAATAAATTTTAACGAGTTCCAAACATCTTGGGTAACGGTTTGGGCACACGTGCACGCATTGGGAATCTAGGTTTTAAAATTCAAAAAATGAAAAAAATGCTCTGAAGTACATGATAATAATCTGCATGATTTCCCGACATGAGGCCAAGATATCGTGGTCAAAGTAACGGCTTGTTCGAAATAAGCTTTGAGACATGCCTATCACAAAACATAGCATCACACGAAGGGTCGCGGTTCCGAGAGGGGACATGAGCCTTGTTTGATGACGAGCCGCTAGTCGTTGTCTCATTTGGCCTACCTTTTTTGAAATCGTTACAATGCACGAATACGTCCGACAACCTGAAATTTGGACATTTTCGGGGTTCAATGAGCATTTTTGTACATGAAGTTAGTTTCTACATATCTAGTGGCCATAATTCAAAACTAAAACACATGGACATGTTCAAGATGAAGCAAAAACTACAAGAAAAAATCATTTTTATATATGTACTAGTGCTTCCGTCTATATGCCACGTGCAATAAATTTGAAGAAGTTCCAGACATCTTGAGTAACGGTTTGGACACAAGCATTGAGAATAATATAGGTTTTGAAATTCAAAAAATAAATAAAAATGCCATGAAGTACATGAAAATCAGCATGATTTCCCGACATGGGGCCAAGATGTCGTGGTCAAAGTGACGGCTTGTTAGAGATAAGCTTTGACACATGCCTCTCACAAACCAGAGCACCACGCGCAGGCTCGTATATATAGTTCCGAGAGGGGACGTGGGGTGTTGTGTGATGACGAAACGGATTGCTGCCTCATTCGGCCTAGTTTTTTTTTCATCAATGCAATGTACGAATACGATCGTCATCCTAAAATCTGAAAAAATACGCATTCAATTGGCATTTTTTATACATGAAGTTAGTTTCTAGAAATTTAATGGCCATAGTTCAAAACTTAAACAGATGAACAAGCAAGATAAAGCAAGAACGGCTGGAAAATCGTATTTATGTACTACTTGCTTCCGTATATATACCACATGCAATAAATTTGAAGGAGTTCCAAACCTCTTGAGTGACGGTTTTGACACAAAAGCATTGGGAATCTAGGTTTTTAAAGTCAAAAGTAGAAAAATGCGCCGAAGTACATGAAAATATGCATGATTTCCCGACATGGGACCAAGATGTCGTGATCAAAGGAACGGCTTGTTCGAGATAAGCTTTGACACATGTCAAAGCTGGCAATGCATGCATGGTTAACTGTTACCCGCGTCCCCATGGATAATTACTCTATTAGGGCACGGCTGCGAGCTTGAATGCCCATCTGAAAGTTGGTGGGTCAAATACCTTACGTACCGAGCGTCCAGGACGGGGATGAGGATGAGATATCATTACCCGCCTTACACATGAATTGAAGTACTTAAATGTGGTCTCTCAAATTAGTAGACCCCACGTAAATTGGGGGCTCGGTCACCCAAATTTACACACATCCCACCCATTTGGCCCAAAATTCCCTAAGAAATCCCAAACCTAGCCACAACATATTGTTTATTGCGTTGAAATACTATTTTCTGTACTGAAATACTCGAAGGTTGTTCTTAAATGAATGTGTGAGTTTCCCCACGGTGATAAAGAACTCGGTGGGGACATGGATGGGAAACTTTTTATCACCGCGCACGGGTACATAGACATGGATGGGGATGGGAAGGCGGTGATTGGGACGGAGATGGGACTCCAATACTCGCCTAAGAAATCCCCAGCTTTAGACACAAGCCTCTCACAAAACGGAGCATCACACCAAGGCGCGTGATTCCGAGGGGGAACGTGGGGGCATGTGTGATGACAAACCGCCAGTCACTGTCTCATTCGACCTAGTTTTTTTTCATCGATACAATGCACGAATACGACCGACATCCTATTTTTTTTTAAAATGGCGTTCTATTGGCAATTTTATACATTAAGTTAGTTTATAGAAATTTAATGGCCATATTTCAAAACTGAAACACATGAACAAGCTAGATGAAGCCAAAACCGATCGAAAATCATATTTATGTACTACTACCTCCGTCCCAAAATAAGTGTCTCGAGCTTAGTACAACTTTGTACTAAAGTTAGTACAAAGTTAAGACACTTATTTTGCGACGGAGGGAGTACTTGCTTACATATATATGCCACGTGCAATAAATTTGAAGGAGTTCCAAACAACTTGAGTGACGGTTTAGACACGAAAGCATTAAGAATCTAGGTTCTAAATTCAAAAATAATGATAAAAAAATCTCTGAATTCTGAAGTACATGAAAATATGCATGATTTCCCGCCATGGGGCCAAGATGTCGTGGTTACTGCTCTCAGACTTGCTTCCGTAACACAAATGGCAGGCATGCATTACATTTGGATAGAAAATGTAAATATTTGGCAAAACAAACGGGTCCCACATGATTGGCGCCCTGTTTCGCGTTTCGAGTTTTGGAAACCAATTTTCGCGGTCTATTAATAACACGCGGTCATGCATTGGGAACCGTCGGTATGTTAATTCACACACGGTTGTTGAGTAGGAAAGCGTGTGCAATCACTGCTGGCGTCGATCAAGATTCCAGCCGCCTATAAATGCTGCCCCTCGAGACGTCATCCCGCCTGCATTCTCTCGTCTCTCTATCCCACCCCTCGCACAAAACTCTGCCATGGCGCGGCCGGTCTGTGCACAAGCAAAGGAGGAGGCGCCACCCCGCGAGGACATGGCGAAATGCAGCGACGAGGAGGACCCCTTCGTGCCCCCAGACG
This sequence comes from Elymus sibiricus, assembly GCA_039707655.1. NCBI lineage: Eukaryota > Viridiplantae > Streptophyta > Magnoliopsida > Poales > Poaceae > Elymus > Elymus sibiricus. The sequence continues at coordinate 312,076,404 of CM077671.1, forward strand.
AGGTCGCGCCAGGCCCCCAACTGAAGATTGGTTTTGGGGCCAGTACGATCTGGCTTTGTGGAAGGCGTTGCCGCCGGCTGAGAGAGCCAGGCAGGTGGCGTTCAAGAAGGAGCGGGCTGAGGAGCGCGCCATGAACCTCGCGGCCTGGAATGCCCTTAGTGCCGCAAGGGAAAAGGAGGAGCTGGAGCTTTGGCGGCGGGCGAGTCGACGAGCGGTGAAGGTGTACGAAGACGGATGGTACCACGCAAGGAAAGCCAGAGGTGCTAGGCGCCTCACCGCCGCGTGGGCGTGGGCCGATAAGCTCGAGTGTGCCACCGCCAAAGAGCTCCAGTGGGCGCCCACTGAACTGTCCTACATGGTCGCGCGCCTCCGCCAGGAAGAGGCTGATCGACACGTCGAGCGCTGCGAGGCGGAGGAGGCGATGAACTCCCTCCGCGTTGGGAAGCCACCGCGCACCAGGGAGCTGCTGGCGAGAGGCTGCCATTTTACTGCTCCCCGCTCCAGGAGGGTTTATTATTAGTTTAGTTTTTATTCATTGTACGTATTAGTTAAGTATTATTATCACGTATATGTGATGATATATGCTGTATATGTATTATGTCTTCAATGAGCTATTCAACAATTAATATATATTATTAGTTTCACATTTCTATCTGTTTTCATACTGATTTTCTGACTCTAACTGTTAGCCTTTTACACATATTGAAACATAACAATAGAACGTAAATCATTCATACATCGAAACATATCAATATTGTGATTGTTATCCAGACATTGGGATCGACATCTAAAGGATTCGACAAAATAAAACGCGTCCATGACTACACCCTAACCTACGGAAGCTCTTGGTTGTGCCTGAACTCGGTCAGGCGTTCGTCCATGCAGTTTACACGCTCGCGGTACAGCTGTAGCGCGATCTCGAGCTCCAAGCTGGCTATTTCGTCGGAGATTATCATCTTGAGGATGCGGCGGCCATTTTCTTCTACTGCTCCCCGCTGGACACCTAGGCCAAGGAGGTGCGGTCGGGCTCTGGTGCAAGTACGGCGCAGACGGCCGCTGCCCATTCCTGGCGAGAAATAGGGCTACTCACGTGCCTTGGACACCGCTGCAACGTCATGTCGGGTGGGATAGCAGGCAAGCGGGGATGGAACCGCTCTTGCTCTGCCGCGCGCCACGCCACTCGCTCTGCGGCCCTCCATCGGTCTTGCTGTGCGGCGCGCCTTGCCATCTCGGCGCGGACGCGCATGTTTTGCTCTACGGAGCACCACCGATGATCTTCTTGTGCGGCGTGCTGTAGCCTCTCAGCGGTGAGGCGGCTATGTTGCTCGGCGGCACTGCCACGCCCTGCGCCAAGGGTCTGCTCAACCCTTGCGATGACGCGCAGCACAGCGTTGTGCAGCGCCTCTCCGGACACGCCATCGGCCTCGACAGGCCGTTGCGCCTGCACCGGATCATTTTCGTTGTCGAGGAGGTTGATGGCATAGGCGGCGCTCGGTCGGGTTGGCATGCTTCATAGATGGGCTCGGCTGCACTAGGTGTGCATCCGCGTATGACGCGCGCATGCTCTTATGCTCATTCGCTTCTGGCGGGAAACCGATGGGGAAGATTGCGCGGGAACATGCGCGGTTCCGTGCGGGAACGTGGTCTAAAGAAACGCCGGTGCGGTGCCGAAGCGTGCACTGGAATCTTCGGGCGAAAACGCAGTGACAAGACGTGAGAGAGGAAGAAGAGGTGATGCGCAGTCAGACTGGTAATAATAATAAAACGTCTGCGATATTAATACGGGCAAACGACACTTTCGTACGTACCGTCGGTAATGTTTTCATCAATTGCTGACAATTTTTTGGCAACAACCGTCTGCCCACAACACACACAACTTGTCCGGATGAATCGTTTCGGTTACCCACACAATTCTGATGAATGAACCGATTGCTGCGTATCACACACACCTTCTTACGCTAACCCGTTTGTATTCTGCTGGATCATCACAAACAGTTTATCCGAGTGAACTGTGTGCCGTACTTCACACACGTACGAAGTTTTGTTAACTGTTTCTGTTACCTTAGCTAATCCCAAACAGTTCATAAAAATAAACTGTCTGCCGTGGATCACACACGTAACTATTTTCTGAATCGTATTTGATGGATCCACCATCGCACACAGTTCGTGCCATTTACGACGAAGATTGAACAATACCGTTTGCAATTGATGGATCGCACACAGTTTCGTCGAAGGGTCTCTAATTGATGTGTCGTCTTTGGACCATCCTGCAGTAGTGGGGAGGGGGTTTTTCGCGGCGGCGGAAGGATAGGGTTCGGACCCGTATCCAGCGGCCGAACCCGCACATATACTGGTCGCGGCGTCTCATTTCCGGGCCACCGAAAAACTTTCACGGGCCGGGCTGGATCTGCTAGAGATGCTTTAAGGGTCGTGACGAAAACACGCAGAGCGTTTCTATGTGCTCACATGGTCGCACTACTCTTGGATGTATTCGGACCATGTGTTGCTGGAAATTGCCGTGTGTGCGTGTGCAAATATACGTCGACGAGGCTACTTTTTCACGTAGAGATACGTAACCGCGACTAGACGAGAAAATATTTTGTTTGACACCGTGTTTAGTTAGCATGATGACACATGACATGCACGTACCAGTTGATCTAACAATGGACAGGGAGATGAGTAGACTAATAGCAGTCCGGTTTGTCCTTGCATGTATGCATAAATGCTAATGAAGACAACGATCTCACAAGTAATTGCAGTGTCGTACAGTACTACAATGATTAACACGAAAGATCGTGTAACATATGTCATAATATAGTAGTGTATCATCTCGACTCGACTCAAATATTGTTCAACCAAAACGCATATGGACCACACATCCACTGGAAATCAGTCAAAACTACTAGTTGGTACAGTAGGATTACTTGGTTAGAATTGGACTGACGCGTTCCAGCTAGTTCGTACATAATACGCCTTCTCTCTTTCTTTTTTTCTGGTGCCAAGTACATAATACACATCGTCAATTCTTGTATAACTACATATACGAACCTAGATACCCGGGCAAGATGTGTACCTTCAAACAGGCTTTCGTCTCGTTTTATATATAAAGCAACAACCCAACATAGTATACGGCCGAACCCTCATCCAATGCTAATCTCAGGATAGATGGATGACGCAAGACGCACACACGACTACACTACCAAAAGAGAACACGAAAAGATCGTAATACAACGCCACGCAAGATATGTACCTTCTTCAGTCAAACTGCCATAATGAAAGATATGAGGCTTTCTTTTCTCCCTACTCTACTGAGAGGCGATCATGGCGGTGGCGATCTACCCCACCTCTCCGGTGTTGATTATGCCCCCCCTCTCCCTCCGTCTACCGCCTAGGCGATGGGAGGGGGCAAGAACCCCAGTGCTTCCATCGGGTAGGGTTACAGGTAGGGTACAAATAGTTTAGGACTTGTCTCTGATCGGCGCCGACGAGACATTGATGGTGGCGTCAACATTGAATAAATTATCCCCACCTCGCCCTCCTTTTGGTGGTACTTCGTTCCATCCGGGGGCGTGTGGAGGATGGTGTGGTCCTCGCAGAGGCAGGGCTCGACGGATGGCAACGATTCATCGTCGAGATGATCTTCTAGGCTTTGATCCACGTCGAATTTGTTCGGCGGGATAGAATCAATGGAGCTCCTGTGCAGATTCCTAATGTCTCCTATGGGAGGTAGCTTTCGATTATCGTCATGTGTGCACCCGGCGAGGTCTGGTCAGGTGCTTCAGATCAATTCAGAAGTTCAACGACGGCGACTGCAGCTCCGAGGCTCTAGTCTCTAGGGGCACGTGTACGAAGACTTCTCGGTTATCAATGACTAGGTCAGGCCGGCTCCAGTAGGAAAGTGGCGACATCAACGCGTCATCGGCTTGTTTTAACAGCAGTGGTGGTCATTCCTTGGTTCAGGAATCTCGATGTAATTTTTATTTTTTGAGATGTTTCGTGCTTCTGATGAACATTTATAATATCCAGGTCCTTTTCCACAAATGGAAAAAAATGTGTGCCTTCTTTGGTTATTTAACACGTGCACCATTACCTCAACATTTAAGGATCTAAACTTTAAGAAGCAAATAAATTTCGTCGATGACCAATGGTGACTTTACATGGGCTGAGAGAACAAAGTGAAAATTGAGAGAACGAGAGTGAGAACAGATATATAAAAATAATTTAATAAGGAATCAAGTAAAACATTTATAAAAACTGAAACCTTATTGAAGATTCAGGAAAAACAACGAGTCAACAGTTTGAATTGGATTTAGGGAAAAATCATTGCATACCACCTTTACATGTTCAATTTTACGGTCGGCCAGAAGATTCTGTATTTATATCTGGGATTAAATTAAAGACCAGTGCATACCTTTGTCGCTGTAATTTACATTTTGGTACTACGTACACAGCAGATAAAAATAGAGGCGTAGTGGCTGGCGCAAAACCAATATATACCGTGGCCAAGCGTTCAATATGCCTTAGATCTTACATTTCGATATCGTTCTCATTCCAAGGACTATCACGTGCATGCAGCATGGCCCTCGTCGACGTTTTCTGACGCGACCGAGCACACATGTCCATGGGCGGATTTGGGCCCCAGGCAGCCCAGCCCACTGCCTGGGCGTGCAAAAAATTCCTAGGCCTATATGTAAAAAAAAAACGGCCTGGGGCGCAGCCCAGCCCAACTTACCCCCGCAGGCCACAACCCAAAGCTGCCGCTGGCCTCTGGCCGCTCGCGACCGGGCAGACGAGTGTCTGCCTTATCGCGCGAGCCCCCGCCCGTCCGCCCCCTCGTCCCGCTCCTGCTCCCGCTCGGCCGCTCAAACCCTAAGAGCTCCGCGCCGCTGCGCCGCTGCCTGCCGCCAGCCGTCGTCGGTCGCCATCCGCCGCCCAGCCCCCGCCGTTCAGTGCCAGCGCCCAGCCCCCGCCCGTCCGCCCCCTCTCGACTCTCGGCTCGCCCGGTCCGCTGCTCAGTGCGCCGGCGCGGGCCCCTGACCGCCGGTGGCCAGCTTCGTGCCGGCGAGGGCGCGAGGCGGCGACCCCACCGTCGCCACCCTCTGGCCTCTCCACCGCGGCTGCCGGCTGCCGCCTTCTTGCTGGCTGCTGCGCCCCGCCCGGTCGCCCCCCCTCTGGCATCTCCAGACTCCAGCCCAAGCTCCCCCTTCGATTGGTGCCCCATTGGCCCCTTCGGCCCTTCCTTCCACTGCAGCGAGGAGGTAGTTTGATCATTTAATGCCACTGTTTTTGTTCATAATCATAGATGCCACTGTTTGTTGCAATATGTTCCTGTAACAATGTTCCTGCACATGTCCACTGTGTGTCTTGCCCTGTCCACAACGGCACTAAGGGCCAGTTCTTTTAGTAGCTTTTTTGGCTTCTAGAATAAGTTGCGCCCTACCCAGCTTATTCTAGAAGCCCAACTAAAAATATTTTTTTAGAAGCCTACTAGTGAGGTCTTAATTAGTAGGCTTTCAAAAAAAAATTGGTTGGGCTTCTAGAATAAGCTAGGTAGGGGACAGCTTATCTCACCTTATTCTAAAAGCTAGCAAAAGAACTGGCCCTAAGCGCTGATCTGCATTAAAAAAGTGTTATCCCTTCAACATTTTCAGAGCGGATATGGGTCACGAGTTTATAAAAACTAGACTATGCCTCGCACATTGTTACATGAACATATTGCAACATTTTTCAATGAGATTCCTGATAATATATACTTTTGTGTTTGAGTATTGTGTAGTTGTAAAGTATTTATTAAATATAAATAACATAATAAAATGAAGATTATCATGCATGCTTGCATGCTGAGGTGAGTCTTTTTTTCATACATGTTGGATGTTGTGGCATCCGTGCATGTTGAAAGAAATAGCTTAGTGGGAAAGAAATAGGTTAGTGGGAGTGGGCCTTTTCCATGCATGTTCTGTGATGAGGTGGTATGCTTGCATGCTGAAAGAAATAATTTAGTGGAGGCTAGCTTCAACCTCCTCCTATTGATCAATACTTTCTCCCACCCACATCCTTCCATGCCATCGCCTTGCCTCTGCGAGCGGTACTTCTCTGGACAAAATCTCTACTATTAAAAAAGGATCAACCGTCATTGTCATGGTTTGAACTCCTCATATCGATCAATACTTCCTCCCACCCACGTCCTTCCATGCCATCCCTTCCCCTCTGCGGTCGCTATTTCTCTGGACAAAAATCCATCGAAAACAAACCAGGCAGTGCTATCCGAAAAACACGGCCTCTTGCGATCGTTACTTCTCTCGTAAAAATAGTCCACGGTATACAAACTAGGAAAACAACTGCCCACTAAGAGCATCTACAGCCGGACTCCTCAAATCCACTTCAAACATTCGCGAACATGACCGGTCAGTGACCGGATAGGAGAGAGAAGGAAAAAAAATGACCCAAGCGAAACCCTCATATCATCCCTAATCGTCTGGGCTGTCCGCGAATCCTCATATCCATCTCAAACGCAGGGAGGATATGAGGGCTCGCAGACATGCCCGGTCAGTCTGCCACGTAGGACGCAGCCCCACCCGTATCACCTTTTCTCTTTCTTTATTCATTATTTCTTTCTCTTTCTTCATCTCCATCAATCACGTGCAAGTGACCGGATATATGAGGAAGAAAATGAGGATTGTGGCTACGCGGGCGGACATATAGGGGCTCAAAACGGACATGACCGGGCGCGTCCGCAGACATTTAAGGAGTTGAATTAGAGGTATGTGGTTGTGTATGCTCTAACGCATGTCGCATGCCTAGTCAGTGGTCACCCCTCACTCTCGTCTCTATCGTGTTAGACTACCCAGAGTGAAAGTAACATAAGTAGTAACATAGATGCCATCTAAGTGAAAAAATGATGTGGCAGCAAATTACGACCATGGACTAGTCACTACAGGAATCACTGAATTTGCCATCTGTCCATTCTTTGACGTCTGCTAGCGGACGGTACAGATGGTATTTGCCGTCAGCTTCCCAAAAGCAGACGGCAAAGAAGGGACTCATGGCAAAGATATTATTTGCCGTCAATACCTTCTTTGCCGTCCGCTCGCAGATGACAAAGAGCCTAAAAGCAGACGACAAAGAGCCCAGCTGGGATCCACTGGACCGTGGAGCTGTTTAGGTCAAATGGACGGCCTGGATGCCGTCTGTACATTCTTTGCCGTCTGCTTTGATGCAGATGACAAAGAGCCTAAAAGTAGTTATATATAGAGATATTTTTTATCGGGATTGAATATTCGTGTTGATCGGGTGGATTTAAATGTGTAGTTGTTTTGTCACTGCGAGGGTCTGGTGTTCGAAGACCTCCCCGTGCGTTCGATGAGCTCCCCTGCATTCATGGCTGAGCACAAATGACATCTCCTCCTCCCCCATTCATTTTCTCTGTTCCGGTCTTCGTGCCGATGATACTTGCTAGCTATAGGTAGATTCAATCATCAGTATGCGTGACCAGTATGCGTCTCCCATTCGAAAGGGTTACATTTATAAATATGCATGTATTTGCATATTTATAACTGTGATTCTTTCGAATTGTCCAACGTTATCCATGGACAGCCCGAGTATGTGTAGATTGAGTTTGTTTTTCCATGCTCTACTCCAGATCCGATGCCGAATTTCGTCAGTGCCTCCCTGTTATTCTCCGGGTACACATCCTCTCTGTTTAATGACGAGACGTGTATTAGGAGAACAGCGGGGAGGTGCTGCCGAAATTATGCGTTGGATCCGGAGAAGAGCATGGGAAAACGAACCCAATCTACACATACTCGGGTGGGATTAGGATCCTATCTTTACCTATTAGCGTGTAGGTTGCATGGATGTAATAAAATTCACAAACTTGATTAACTGATGAATATATATGTTGAATTATATATATATATATATATATATATATATATATATATATATATATATATATATATATATATATATATATCTTGTGTTTTTAGTAGCTAGGCAAGATGAGTGATCGTGTGTGGATGTACACCGGTCACACTAGTCAGAAAGACATGACCAATGAATGGTTAACAAAAGCCAAGAGGTTTGTGAAAGCCGCATTTGCAAATGGACAGAGAAAAACCTGGTGCCCCTGTATTATGTGCGACAACTTTTCACAGAGGACAGAGGGTGAAATGGGTAAACACCTGCAGAAGTGGAGTTTTACTCCTGATTATACGGTGTGGACATTTCATGGTGAGTCTGCCCAACGTACCAGAGCTGAGGTGGTTCGTCGTCGCACCGACGAGCATGGTACCGGGATCGAAGACAAGGTGCAAGACTTTGATGATGCTCGGGATTCGGACGATGAGATGGAGGAATCTGCAAAGGCCTTCAATGAAATGTTGGAGTTTTCAAAACGTCCTCCCCACGAGCACACTGAGCTTTGTCAGCTGGATGCCATCGCACAAGTAATGGCTCTAAAGGCTCAATTCAACTTGGGCAGAGAATGCTATGACGGGATGATGACACTATTTGGACGCTTTCTACCCAAAGGCCATGTCATGCCTGCAAATCTGTACCAGTCGGACAAAATGCTCCGTGTACTTAAGATGCCCTATGAGAAGATAGATGCCTATGAGAAAGGATGTGCCTTATTTAGGCTTGAGTATGCGGGCTTGAACTATTGTCCCATTTGCAAGTTTTCCAGGTATGTTGTGGTAGACAACGGAATGGGTGAGAAGAGGCAGACCAAAATCCCAGTTAATGTTCTTCGGTACATGCCAATCATACCAAGACTTTAACGTCTTTTCATGGTCGAGGAGATGGCCAGATAGATGACATGCCACAAATTGGGCAAAAGAACCGAACTAGATGCGGATGGGAATCAGATGTTGGTACACACATCTGATGCTTTTGCGTGGAAGCACTTCGACGCATTACATGAGGATAAAGCGGCAGATCCAAGGCATCCTTGAGTCGGCGTCGCCACGGATGGGTTCAATCCATTTGGTATGACGGCAACCCAATACAGTTGTTGGCCTGTATTTTTCATTCCACTCAATCTCACCCCCGAACAGATTATGCAAAGAAAGAACATTTTCCTAGCGTTGATAATTCTAGGGCCCAACTATCTGGGGAATAATATGAATGTGTACATGCAGCCTCTTAAGGATGAATTGCAAGAAGCTTGGGATAATGGGTTCAAGACATACGACACCGCTAGAAAACAAAATTTCAAAATGCATGCCTGGTACATGTACTGGATGCATGACTTGTCGGCGTATGCGCTATTCGCCGGCTGGTGTGTGCATGGAAGGTTCCCGTGTCCCACATGCAAGGCAGCTCTTCGGTTTCATTGGCTGCAGGCGAGTCGGAAGTATTCTTGCTTCGACTTGCATAGACAGTTACTTGATCCTCGTCATGAGCTCAGAAAAGACAAGAATAACTTCATCAAATTAAGGTACAGTTGTCAAAAACTTTGCACCACCTGCGTTGACAGGCCAACAGATCCTAGATCAGTTAAACGCTCTCGTGCCTGATCTAGAGCGTCCAGGGTATTTTAAGGGGTATAATTCGGAACACACCTGGACTCACAAGACATGCTTGTGGGATTTGCCTTACTTCAAAAACCTCCTTCTTCCACACAACATCGACGCGATGCACACTGAAAAGAATATCGGAGAGGCCCTTTTGGTACATTGTTCGGCATAGAGGGGAAGTCAAAGGATAATCCTAAGGCTAGAGTCGATCAGTAGACTCTATGTGATAGACCGTTATAAAACATGCGACAACCGAAAGGAAAGCAGAACTGGATGAAGCCAAAGGCCTGGTTCAATCTTGCAAGGGGGGCTATGAGGGAAATTATCTTGTGGGTGAAAATGCACTTGATGTTCCCTAATGGGTATGCAACGAATCTAAAGAGGGGAGCGAGTCTTAAAAAATTGAAAATATTTGGTCTCAAGAGTCATGATTGGCATATATGGCTTGAGCGGGTAATGTCGGTGATGTTGCGTGGCTTTATCCCTAAGTATGAATGGCTAGTACTGGCAGAGCTAACCTATTTCTTCCGTGTTCTTTGTGCGAAAGAAATATCGCCTGGCATGCTAGATGACATGGAAAAGTTTGCGCCGGAGTTGCTCTGCAAGTTAGATAAGATCTTTCCACCCGGCTTCTTTAATCCAATGCAGCATTTGATTTTACATCTCCCTACCGAGGCAAGATTGGGGGGCCCATGCAAAATCGTTGGTGCTATGCAACTGAGACGATGCAGAAGACGCTTCGAGCAAAATGTAAAAATAAACGTAGAATTGGAGCATCGATGGCCTAGGCATTCATTACTGAGGAGGCGGCAAACTTCACGACAGCACACTACGAAGCCGAAAATCATCATTTGCATAATACGAAGCCTCGGTACAATGCTGGCGACCCTAAAAAGGTGGATCCAACCTCAGCCTATTCAAAGGAAGCTCGCACCAGTCGGTGCTTCGAAACCAATAGCGTTGGATGTTGAAGAATGGCGGACCATTTCGTTGTATATCTTCAACAACCTAACAGAAGTGCGGCCGTACATCGAGTAAGTTCTATGTACATTGTTTCGCAACTTCTAATTCCTTTGAACTGCTCTTACTCCCGGATATTTGATACAGTCGATATGTCGCCAAATTCTCGGATGGAGCGGTGATCCAAAAGGATTCCATCGAAGAGTATGAGCTTCCGGCAAAGCATGGAGGCAGCTATCCCGGTTTCATCTCTTGGTTCAAATAAACGGTAATTACCATTAATAGACCATTTCATTTCTTCGTCTAATTTGCGGCTAATGTGATAATCCTTTCGTATTAAACTTGTAGGCAATTCAGAGTTCATGGACGCCGAATTGAGAAAAGTCTCTAATGGTTTTGACTATAAGGTCCGTTCATTTGAGAAATACAACATCAACGTGTATCGCTTTCGTACCTTTGGCAAAGAGATATCTATGGCCGACCGAAAATCTCGAAATTGTAGTGTCTCTGCTATCGGCGAAGGAGGTACCGAGTATTGTGGAAGAGTTGAAGCAATTTATGAACTTCTATTCTATGGTGAAAACCCACCGAACGTCGTAGTCTTCAAATGTTTTGGTTCTATCCGAAGGAGACTAGAAGGACTTATGAATATATAGGGCTAGTCGAAATCAAACAAAGCACCCATTTAGACATTTACGGCTCAACAGGAGACCCAAGTTTTCTATCTACCGTGGGCCTGCCAAACTAATACAAATCTGAATGGTTGGGATATCGTTTATGAAGGGCCGCCACGTAACAGATCCCCCCCCCCCCCCCACGTGGCAGCAACCTATGCAACCTGAGAGCACCAGGTCTGACCCATTTGGTCATTTTGCCGTCAACTGGCAGACGGCAAACGGCAAAGACATACCTGGCAGACGGCAAAGATGGAGTAGGAGTGACGTGCAGCCACATGACTGTTGACGTCAACGGGCAGACGGCAAAGGCAAGTGTTTGTTTGCCGTCAGCAGGCAGACGACAAAGTTTGTCGTTAGCCACCTAATGGGGCTAACAGCTATACTTTGTCGTCCATGACCTTTGGCGTCAGCTAGGTCAGGAAGGCAGACGGCAAACGTCTTTGCCGTCCGCTCTTGTTTTGCACACGGCAAAGTAGCTGATTGTGGGGCCGTCAGCCCGCAGACGGCAAAGGTGTTTGCCGTCCGTGGTCTTGTCCTTTGCCGTCTGCTATGGCGGACGGCAAAGAAGCTGATTCCTGTAGTGAGTATACCGTTTCTTTCTGTGAGGTGGCATTACTGATCTAGTCCAGCCGAACGACACTTTTATCATCAATGATAATAACCTGAGTAATTAACAAACTCCACGTCATGTTTTAGTTTTCTACCCTATCGACCCAACGAGGTGGTAATTATCCACCTAACGGTAACCCGTAAATTTTCTCCCGCATCCGTCCACAGACGGGGAACCAGTCCGCGGACACGGATGCGGGAGTACGCCATCCAACGGTAGCCGCATACATTTCAATCCGCATTTTAACAAACCGGACGAAATTTATGCAAACTGAACGAAATTCATGCAAATCGAACGATATTCATTAAGGTTCGAATAGAAAATAGCACAAATCATTCATACATACCATGCAAATTAAGTCTAGTACAACAAGGTCTCAAATTCGACTACATAAACAGATGTCCAACAAGTTTTCGATCAATGGATCATGTCATCCCACACATACTGCCCCTTCGACTTCATCCAACAGTGTGTGTGCGTAAATACCCGTCCCTCTGTCCTGTGGAATTCCATGGCAGCACATGTGAGCTACATATAATTCCTAGATCAACATTGAGTGAATGAAGCAATCGATAAGTTGAGCATGAGGAAGTAAAACTTACGATCTCGTCCTCTGCCGCGTGCAATGGCCACCTTGCCTCCAGCTGATGAGCCACGTCGCAAAACTTGGTGACGCTTGTGTGGATAGTGTGCTAGTGATACAACAACGACTTCATGTTGCATGGTTCAATGATGGACATGTCTTAGGGCACAGTGCGCATTTGTGCGTGAAACGTTGCATGCAGTTGCTCCTAGAAGGGCTCCCCTCTGGTCCTGCCTACGAAATCAACAGATACGGCCAGCCACGCATCACACAACAACTCATCCTCCATGGTCGAGTAGCTCACCATCCTTCAAACTCTAAAAAACGACATTGCATTTGAAAATAAGCTCAATGGCATTTGATCGAATACCTGTCGGCGTGGTGACCGACATGGAGGTCGTCGACAGGGGGCAGAGTGTACCTAGATAAAAACGGCTCCAGGGTGGAAAGCTCCGTCGTAACGGTGAGCGGGTGTGTTTGTGCTGGTCCGTCGTAACGGTGAGCGGGTGCGTTTGTGTTCGTTGTGGATGTTCGGCTATACCTTTATGACGGTCGGAGACGTACAAGGAGCGGCGGTGGAGGTGAAGGGTGCAGATGCAAAGCAAGGGGGAGAAGGGGTGGAGTGGAAGGAAATGGACCGGAAGGGGGATTGAGTGGGCCATGGGGTAGATATCGACGTTTCTCATGTACGTACTCCCTCAAAGTCACCCCCCACGTTTGTCTCCAATTTATGAGAAAAATCGTGTCTGGACCGCTCCGCGAATCATTACAGAACCGTGTTAGATGGTTTCGTGATCCGGACAGCGCAGTCCGAACAGTTGTGGACGGTTTACGAGTTGGTGTAGGAGAAGCCCTAGTATCCCTCCGTCCTTTAATGTAAGAACGTTTTCTAAGTTACGTTAAGTAGTACATAGTCTAGTCTACGGCCGTACACATGCATCATGCATCATGCTTTGCAATGTGAGCAAAGTTGCGCAAACAGGCTAATCAAGGACTTTGAGCAACCCAGGCGATGAAAAAAGTTCGAAGTATCATGGAAGAAATAAGAAGCTGAATTCGAGTCTAGAAAAACATGAACAGACGCCACGTGTGGGTTTTACATCCAGTTTCCCACGCCATCAGGCAAAGTCAACTTCTCCGGAGGTTCGGCCGAATTTTATATTTTGACAACCGGAACTGCACCGACCGAATAGCACAGGCAACCAGTATACTCCACTAGACCACTTGCTCGCCGTTGGCACCACGGAGCTGGCGGTGATCGACGGAAATTCTCGCAGCGCGTGTGCAAACAGGTTGATGCCGGACGTGAAACTACCGTAGCCAATCAAAGTTTTTTCTTCTCCCGTCGTGTCGCGGACCGATCGGGTCGTCACGTACGGTGTCTCGTCGTCTCTCGTCTCTCTACCCACGCAACGGATAACTTTTGAGCTTAGTCGGCGGTGGCGCGGCAGTGCGCTGGGTCGTGCGCACGCTGGTGGAAAGTGACCAGGTGGCCGGGTCGTCGACGTTTCTTGCCTCTCGGGCTTAAATCCTCGTGTTCGGATTATTTTTGGATATACTTTAGAATTTTCGACGACGTACGTTCAACGAAAGGAAACGTTTTCGTCGACTATTCGTCACCCTGGGTGAGGAATAATTATTCTTCATCCCCTCTATTTTAACATCAATGCACCGTAATTTTACATTCTGTACATTTTGTCTTATTCCATACGCAAAAAGAGAATGTAATAATATATATAATCACCGTAAAATATATTTTATACGACATAAAATTACAAATGTAAAAATATAGTGTAAAGTATACATAAAATACAATTTTTCTGGTCTTATGACCTATATTTTTGTTTTCTTATGCCAAATTTTTCCGTAGCGAATCAATACGAATGTAATTATTTATATTTCAAATGTAATTTATTTACGAAATGATCATAAAATTATCTCGGGTGAAGAATAACTTATTATGTACCCTGGATGATGAATAGTCAATCTGTTCTAAAAAAACATCTCATGCAAAGGCTAAACTATTGAGCAAAGATTGCAAGATTCAGCTTCAGCAGGGACACAGGAGTAGAGGAGACCTTGGATAGACCTACTACAAAAGCTCCAACGGGGCCAAAGCATGACGTCCGCCTGCGTCGTTTTTTATAAGCGCAGACAAAAATCAAGACCCAACACGGCAATGGCGGAGCTATGTGCCGCCCCCCCCCCCCCCCCCCCCCCCTGATTAGAGAAAAGAAATTTTTTCTAGGAGCCAAGATTAAAGGAAAAATTAGTCATTAGCCCCCCACCCCAAACAATCATATTTTATGCTCTGCCCCTGCCATTTTTTGCTAGCTCGGTCACTGCAACACGGTAACACAAACGGAGTGACGTTTGCTTTGACCCATTTCCATCTTGTCCATCTTGACTTCGCCTTGTTCTCCCTTGGCTCGCTTGTCGATGGCACACAAATTAGTACTTCACCACCCCGTATTCCGAGCTCCCCGGTCTCTTCGCCCTCGTTGCCGCCACTCAGCTTTCGTCCCCTTTGCCACCCCGGCGCCCCCACACAACCACCACCGACGTCCTGGCGCTCGTGTTATTTCCACTTCTTGCCACCGACAGTGTAGCTCATGGCTCGCACCCTACACCCCCTTCGACCAGGGTCGTCGCAACCCTCCGGATACCACCGTCACCGCCACCGCCACTGTTAGAGGACGTTGAGTTCGGCGACCCTGCTCCCTGAACCGGCCAGGACATCACTAGTAGAAAACAGGCCATTAGTCCCGGTTGGGAAGGGCCTTTAGTCCCGGTTCCCCAACCGGGACTAAAGTATAGAGACTAAAGGGTCCAAGCCTTTAGTCCCGGTTGGTTACGAACCGGGACTAAACCCTGGCCACGTGGTCGGCAGCGCGCGCCAGGGCATGGGGACCTTTGGTCCCGGTTGGTAACACCAACCGGGACTAAAGGTTTAGGGGTTTAGGGGTTTAGGTGTTTAGGGGTTTAGTGTTTATTGTTTATTTTTCCTTTTCATTTTGTGTTTTCCATTTAATTCTTTTTCATTTCAAACATATTTTACGCTACTACATACTGTACACGTTATGCATATATAATAGAATTTCTTGTAGAACCGATCATATATCATAAAATTTCTCGTACAAGCAATCATATATCATAGAATTTCTCGTACGACCACATGCATACACATATATATATACACAATTTGGTATATACAATTTCTCGTACAATTTGCAGATCATTTGCGGATCGGGTAATGGTATTCTCCGTCGGGAGATATGACCTGCTGAAGCAAAAATCCCACAATTTTCTCTTGAATTGCTCGTATGCGGTCCGTTGGTAGGAGTTTATCCCGCATCTCGTGCATCTTTAAAGAAGCAGATCAATATGAACATGTTAGTTGTGTGTATATGTATTAGATCATGATAAAAAATATGAATGGTGTTTACGTACCCAAAGATCTCTTGCACTCTTGCTGCTTTCGGTCATAAAGCGAATGTTCTCGCAAACGTAATATGCACATAGATTAGTCCCATGTGCCTGCCTCATGCACTTTAGGAGAATAGAATTCAATCAGATAATAATGAAGCATGACAATGGTATTGAAACTAGAATTAAAGAGATGCGCGGACGTAGCTAGTACTACTTAATTACCCTGGGCTTTCACCATCTCAACTCTGGTTTCCATTCACCGGTGACCTCTTTGATGAAACATTTCCAAACCCTGCCCGGCAAACAAAATGAATAAAGGAGTTATTAATTACTTGATATCAGGAAATGAACTAATAAAGAAGCCGACATAGTGCGTCAATGATTGAAATTACCTTTCAAGCAACGAATGCAAGCTTATGTAATCTTCAGGGTCTTTACTTAGCGAGTCCAGTACTTCAACAGCTCCATCGTCAACTCTAATGATTAGAAGGATCCAGTGGTAGCTCTGCACACGATTTGTATAAGCGGGCATGCATAACTCATCAACTACACTTAACATCGAGTATATATATAAGCATAAATAGAATTTGTAGTACAAGACAGTAACACTCACTGGAAGTTCCAAGGTAAAAGTATTTCTGGTTTGTACTTTAGGGCCTTCAAAAACCTTAGAAGCATTTTCTCTGTGTCTTTAGGGTTCCTTCTCAACACTTCTTCATTAACGGTATTTGGGTCAATGAACCCAATGCCATAGACTCCAGCTCTTTTCAATTCAAAATCTTCATTCTGCATAATACCACACATAAGAATATAGTGAGTATAATAACAGGCAATGAACGAGCTGAGCTAGAGACTTAAATTACAGAAAGAAATCACTTACAGACAATAGCAACTGACGATAGATTTGTCGAGTGCTTTTTGATTGAATAACTGAAAAAATTCTTCATTTTCAATCCACAAATCTTTTTCATGGATGTAATGCTCTTTCTCGACTTTCACCATGAGGCTCTCTCGCCCGTCCTTTACTTCTCTCATGTACCAGTCATGCAATTTGTACATTTGCGTTGTTAGAAGCTTCTCGTCGTCAGGACTGACCAGAGGTTTCCCGGGGACATATTGTCATGCTATTTCCTTCGGATCCAACGGTGGAAATTCCTCGATCTCTAGGAGTTGTTCAACGGTGATACCGAGCAATCTAGCATTCTCTCTATCAGCGTCGGTTATTACCACGTTATTGGCACTCACCTTGAGCGGGCTGATCGATTGGACTGCCTATTCTCCGAACTGGGGAACAGTTTTCCCACATTTACTGTTACCGCTCGACTTCTGTCTTTTGTGGGATTCATAGGACTTGGTAATACAGCGTTCATAGTCTGATACCGGCCTTTTCTTCGCCGGTTTAGCTGCATCAATAAAGTGTTGTACGACCTCGTCGGGTACTTTCTCCTTTGGCGCCGGGGGCGGTTTCGGTCCAAAATGGGCCCGCAAAGCGAGATTCACTGATTCATCGAGTTCCTCGTCAGTCATATCGTAAGCTAACTTCTTTTTGGCAGGAGGCTCGGGTTTCTTCTTTTGTGTTCTCTTCCGCTTTGGAGACGGCGGATATCGATATCGCGGACAATTCGCGCTAGGCTCCGTCTCGAGGTGGGATGGACTATGCTGACGTGGCGGAGCTTGATATCACGGACTCGCCATGCGCTCCGTCTCGGGGTGGGATGGATTCGGCTGGCGCGGCGGAGATGGATATGGCGGACTCACCCTGCGCTCCGTCTCGGGGAGGGTTGGAGTCTGCTGACACGACGGACTTGGAGGAGGAGTCGGTGGCCTTGGCACCGAGTTTGGAAACCCGATGCATTCCTTTTTCCACACAATGATACCACGTATGGCTTCTCCTAGTGTCAGCTCCCCTTGACCTCCAGTGTGATCAAGCTCTAGTGTATCATATCCCGACAGAACTTGATCCACCCCGACACGAGCATATCCAGGTGGAATCGGATTGCCGTGGAGGAGTGCTTCAGGTGCATTCGGTAAAGCAAAGCCGTGTGCCACCTTCATGGATATGTTCTTGAGTTTGATGTGTAGCTCACAAGGTGTCGACTCTAGGATATCATCCACGGGGTAGCGAGCCAGCAGTGCATCATCGGCCGGGACCCCCGTGGAACCCACGCTTCTTTTCGGCATAGATGATGGAATGGTACCATCCAATGCTGGATCTGGTTGCTGCTGCTGCTGAGACGCGCCTTGCTGGCTAAGTTTGTTGATTTGCTCTTGCTGCATGTTATATTTGCGTTCCAAGTCCTGAATCCGATCTACTTCATGCTTCTTCTTTCTGTCACGACTTTTGTAGCTGTCATTCCAATCCGCAAACCCCAGAAGCCACGGAACCATGCCTTTGCCTCGTGTTCGTCCCGGGTGTTCAGGATTCTTGAGGGCGCGCGAAAGCTCGTCCTTCTCTCTCTCGGGCTCGTACACACCCGCTCGAGCTTCTGCTATTGCTTTAAGTAACTCGTCCGTGGCTTCTTTAAGACTTGCATGTTCAAGAACCTCCCCTGTCTTTGGGTCCAACTTTCCCCCATGTGCATAAAACCAAGTCCTGCACCTCTCGGGCCAAGTCTCTGTTACTGGAGTGACCCCTGCAGCCTTCATGTTTCTCTCAGATTCATCCCACTTAGGCAACCCATACTTGTAGCCGCCTGGCCCCAGACGATGGTGCCACGTTTTTTTGTCGGCATTTATCTTGTTTATTCTCGATCGTTCCTTGGATACTTGAGATTCCTTGAACTTCACAAATTCTTCCTAGTCATCTGCTAACTTCACATATTCTCCTTTGAATTCTGGAGTCTTCCTTCCGTTTTCCACGTAACTTTTCCATAATCTTTTTTTCCAAGACTGGAATTGTGTGGCCATCTTCTTAAGAGCACACTTCTTGACTTTCTCCCGTTGAAGATCTGTGAGACCCTCTGGTAGGGTGAAATGTTTCATGAGCTCCTCCCAAAGCAGATCTTTTGCTCTTTGGCTGAAAAAAGAAACTGCTTGGGTATCTTTTGGCTGATTCCATTCTTGAACGGTGATCGGGATTTGGTCCCTAATGATAACTCCGCATTGACGTATAAATTTGTCTGCATTCTCTTTAGGAGCAATTGGTTCGCCATCTGCTCTGATTTGATCGATGTTAAACTTTACGCCTTGTTTCAACTTTTTTGTCGGGCCACGTTTAACCCTTGTAGAAGATTTGCTCAATCCGGAGGGCTAAAAGGAAGAAAGATTCGTTAATATATACAAATCAATCAATACATCTGATGATCACCAGAGGGCAAATTAATACATCGTCGGACTCTGTTAAATGGACAAAAATTTCTTCGCCATCATCATTGTCAGCTGGTTCGCCTTCGTCTCTTGGATGTTCTTCCTCAATTCCCTCACCGGATGGGTTAAGGTATTGTGAGCCGTCATCTACTTCATTCTCTTCATTTCCGGAGCGTATCAGGCCGTACATGGCATTCTCTTGATCATGGTCTTTGTCTCTACCGTCCATAGCTTAACTAATCCAGAACAAATATAAAACAATTAGAATGCATTCAATAAGCAGAACCGGAGATATGCAAATCAATACAAGGCAATGCAACAATACGATCATATAATATCACTAATACATCATCGAATAGAATCACTAATACATCATCGAATATAATATCACTAATACAGATCTAGTTGACGTCTCGCGGCGCAGGCGGTGGACACCCAAAGATAAGGAACTATGACAGGATCATAGCTCGGGTGTGATCCCTGAAGAACCTGCCAGGTATTGGAGAACCTGGCGTCCAACGCAGCCATGTAGCGTCGGACGTGCTCGTCCTCCTCCCTGACACGGTGACGTACCACCTCCGCGGGGGCCGGCTCCCTCTACACCGAGAGTGGTCCACGCGACCGCCACCAAATAACCTCCGGGTCGACAATGGGACCCTCATTCCTCACCAACCTCCGTGCCCCGGAAGGCAGCACCTCCCAGTGCCAGCCCGGCGGAGCCCAGTCCCGGACATGGCGCCTCTCAAGCAGGCTGTTGCCACCGAGTCGACGACGAGGATGCTGGCCGGGCATCGTCGACTCAACGGCTACGCTATGCAACTAAACATTTAAACATGTAAACATCATATATCTGCCTAATATAAAATCGTCGATATCGTCGGGGACGCTCCCTCACCGACGATCGTCAGGGGATACTCTCCCTCACCGACGATCATCGGGAACTCATCGATATCGCGTCACCGACGACCGACGATACTACATTAAAAATAACTAAACAATAAAAACAACTAAAACAACTAAATTAACTAAATTAACTACCACTTAATCCTAAAGTCAAATTCTAAGCATCTACATCTACATACTAAGCATCTACATACATAGTACATATATACATACATTCATTAAGCATCTAATACATAGTACATATATATACATACATTCATTAAGCATCTAAAAATGAAAAAAAAATGAACACAAAAATTATAAGGAAGAGGAGGAGAGCTCACCGGTCGGGAATCGTCGGGGCGGAGGGAGGCGAGGAGGATGCCGGAGACGGAGGAGCGGCGCCAGAGTTGGAGGAGGATGCCGGAGACAGAGGAGCGGCGCCAGAGATGGAGGAGGACGCCGGATGAGGGGAGGAGCGGCGCCGGCGTGGGCTCGGGAGGCCGCGGCAGCGCGTGGAGGAGCGGCGGCGGCGCGTGGAGGAGCGGCGGCGACGCTTGGAGGAGGAGAGCGGCGGCCGCGCGTGGGCGGAGCACGACCGGACGGCGATGTCGATTGAGGGTGCGGGCGGGGCAGCCTGGCGGCGTCGTCGAAGCGGGTGAAGACGGAGTGATTTGGGGGAGGAAGAAGATGTTGTTATGTAGAAAGGACCTTTAGTCCCGGTTGGTGGCTCCAACCGGGACTAAAGCCCCTTTAGTCCCGGTTGGTGATACCAACCGGGCCTAAAGAGGCCTTTTCGGCGGCCCAAATTCATGCGGGAAGGGACCTTTAGTCCCGGTTGGTGATACCAACCGGTACTAAAGGTCTATTTTTTGTTTTTTTGTTTTTTTGTTTTTATATTTAGTCCCGGCTGTGGTGGGAGTTTAGTCCCACCTCGCTAGTTGAGGAGCACGACGACCAGCTTATAAGCCCCGCTGTGACAGAGGCAGCACGAGCCTCTCTCAAACCGAACATGTGCCTACTATGTCGTTGTTACTAAAGTGAAAATAGATGCTCTTATAGAGAAAATTCAACCTAAATTCAAAGTGCTAGTAAATTCAAAGTGCTAGTTAACTAGCACTTTGAATTTAGGTTGAATTTTCTCCATAAGCGCATCTATTTTCATTTTTGCTATTTTTTTATGTTATTTTTTTGCATATTAAAAGTTCTTACCAGAAAATACTTTATGAATATTCTTTTTGCTATTAAAGTTTTTAACAAAAATAACTTTGATAATTTTAGTTGCATAAATTTTATATAATATTAAGTTAAATAACTTTGATCGGACGAAAACACGTCTATTACAAAGGGATTTCAATTTTTTAAACATATTTTAACTCAAGACTTTTTCTGCATTCAATATGCACCATTCAAAGCCACATCATAACTTTTCAACCCTTTTTTGACTTCATTTGCTATTTTTCATGCATTTCATGATTTATTTTGAGCTAAAATGACCCTGAATTGAAAAGCACTGCAAATGAACTCTGAAATGGTTGAAAGTTGGCATGGTATCATAATTTCACCCACATAGCATGTGCTAAAAAGTTGAGAGGGTTACAGGAAAAACTGGATGCACTTCGTGTACAAACTGGACAATCTCTTTCGAAGTATCAGGGTTTCGGACGAAAACTCGTCTATTACAATGGGATTTCAATTTTTTAAACATATTTTAACTCAAGACTTTTTCTGCATTCAATATGCACCATTCAAAGACACATCGTCACTTTTCAACCCTTTTCTGACTTCATTTGCTATTTTTCATGCATTTCATGATTTATTTTGAGCTAAAATGACCCTGAATTGAAAAGCACTGCAAATGAACTCTGAAATGGTTGAAAGTTGGCATGGTATCATAATTTCACCCACATAGCATGTGCTAAAAAGTTGAGAGGGTTACAGGAAAAACTGGATGCACTTCGTGTACAAACTGGACCATCTCCTACGAAGTATGAAGGTTTCGGACGAAAACTCATCTATTACAAAGGCATTTCATTTTTTTTAACTTATTTCAACTCCAGACTTTTTGTGCATTCAATATGAACCATTCTAAGGCACATCCTCAAATTTCAACCCTTTCTAACTTCATTTGCTATTTTTCATCCATTTAATGAATTTTTTTGAGCTAAATGACCCTGAAATTAAAAAGCACCACAAATGAACTCTGAAAAGGTTGAAACTTGGCATGGTATCATCATTTCACCCACATAACATGTGCTAAAAAGTTGAGAGGGTTACAACAAAAACTGGATGCACTTCGTGTACAAAACTGGACCATCCGACTACTCACTAGAGAAGAAAAGTGATAACGGTGCAGCCAATCACATCCTAGAGTGGGATCTTGGGGTATAAAACTTTTTCTTCGCGTGTGTCCCTTGATTATTGCGCTGTAACCATGGACAATCTTCATCATTTAACAGGACGCTTGGGTCAGTCTTCACTGCGAAGGGAGGAATTTCATCAAACTTTTCATAATCTTTTGACATGTCTGTCTTGTCCTCCACTCCCACGATGTTTCTTTTCCTAGAAAGAACTATGTGGCGCTTTGGCTCATCATATGATGTATCCGCTTTCTTATTTTTCCTTTTTCTCGGTTTGGTAGACATGTCCTTCACATAGAAAACTTGCGCCACATCATTGGCTAGAACGAATGGTTCGTCTGTGTGCCCAAGATTGTTGAGATCCACTGTTGTCATTCCGTACTACGGGTCTACCATTACCCCTCCTCCAGTCAGATTGGCCCATTTGCACCGGAACAAAGGGACCTTCAAATCACCTCCATAGTCAAGTTCCCATATCTCCTTGATACGTCTCCAACGTATCTATAATTTTTAATTGTCCCATGCTATTATATTATCTATTTTGGATGTTTTATATGCATTTATATGCTATTTTATATTATTTTTGGGACTAACCTATTAACCTAGAACCCAGTGCCAGTTTCTGTTTTCCCCTTGTTTTTCAGTTTTGTAGAAAAGGAATATCAAACGGAGTCCGAACGGAATAAAAACTTACGATGATTTTTTATGGACTAGAAGAAGCCCACAGGGCATTGGAGTTGGGCCAGAAGAGCCACGAGGCCACCACAAGCCTAGGGGGCGCGCCCCCTGGCTTGTCGCTGCCTCGTGGATCCCCCTGACGTGATTCCAACGCCAAATATTCTTATAAATACAGAAACCCCTAGAAAGAAACCTAGATCGGGAGTTCCGCCGCTGCAAGCCTCTGTAGCCACGAAAAACCAATCGGGAGCCCATTCCAGCACCCTGCCGGGGGGGGGGGAAACCATCACCGGAGGCCATCTTCATCATCCCGGCGGTATCCATGACGAGGAGGGAGTAGTTCACCCTCGGGGCTGAGGGTATGTACCAGTAGCTATGTGTTTGATCTCTCTCTCTCGTGTTCTTGAGATGGCACGATCTTGATGTACCGCGAGCTTTATTAATATAGATGAATCATATGGAGTTTTCCCCTCTCTATCTTCTTGTGATGAATTGAGTTTTCCCTTTGAAGTTTTCTTATCGGATTGAGTCTTTAAAGTATTTGAGAACACTTGATGTATGTCTTGCGATGGGATATCCGTGGTGACAATGGGATGTTCTATTGATCCACTTGATGTATGTTTTGGTGATCAACTTGCGGGTTCCGTGACCTTGGGAATCTATGCATAGGGGTTGGCACACGTTTTTGTCTTGACTCTCCGGTAGAAACTTTGGGGCACTCTTTGAAGTTCTTTGTGTTGGATTGAACATGATGAATCTGAAATTGTGTGATGCATATCGTATAATCAAGCCCATGGGTACTCGTGGTGACATTGGAGTATCTAGGTGACATTAGGGTTTTGCTTGATGTGTATCTTAAGGTGTTATTTTAGTACGAACTCTAGGGCTGTTCGTGACACTTATAGGGATAGCTCATAAGATTGATCGAAAAAGATAACTTTGAGGTGGTTTCGTACCCTACAATAATTTCTTCGTTTGTTCTCCGCTATTTGTGACTTTGGAGTGAACTCTTTGTCGCACGTGAGGGATTTACATATGATTCAACTATGTCAGTATTGTTGAGAGAACTTGCACTAGTGAAAGTATGAACCCTAGGCCTTGTTTCTAAGCATTGCAATACCGTTTGTGCTCACTTTTATCATTATTTGCCTTGCTGTTTTTATATTTTCAGATTACGAAAACCTATATCTACCATCCATATTACACTTGTATCACCATCTCTTCGCCGAACTAGTGCAGCTATACAATTTACCATTGTATTGGGTGTGTTGGGGACACAAGAGACTCTTTGTTATTTGGTTGCAGGGTTGTTTGAGAGAGACCATCTTCATCCTACGCCTCCCACGGATTGATAAACCTTAGGTCATCCACTTGAGGGAAATTTGCTACTGTCCTACAAAACTCTGCGCTTGGAGGCCCAACACGAGTCTACAAGAAGAAGGTTGCGTAGTAGACATCAAGCTCTTTTCTGGCGCCGTTGCCGGGGAGGTGAGGGCTTGAAGGTATATCTTTAGATCTTGCAATTGAATCTTTTAGTTTCTTGTTTTATTACTAGTTTGGTTTTATAAAAGAAAACTACAAAAAATGGAGTTTAGGTTGCATCAATTGGTTCGTCTTTTTAATATCTTTCGTGAAAATGATGGTTTGGAAAATTGTGCTCAATTGGTAGAGGAAGAATTTATGAAATACTTAATGAGAATTCCTTGAATGATGAGCATGATTGCAATATTGCTAGTATGAATTCTCTGAATATCCATGATGCTAATCATATGCAAAGCCACAAGCTTGGGGATGCTATGTTTGATGAAGATGATATTTTTAGTCCCCCAAGTTTTGATGAGCAAATTTGTTATGATAATGACATGCCTCCTATTTATGATGATTATTGTGATGACATGTAGACTATAAAGAATAATGATAACCATGAAACTTGTCATCATGATTTTAATATTCAAAGTGGTTATGTCAATCAAGTATCTCATGATAGTTATTTTGTTGAGTTTGCTCCCACTATTATGAATGAGAAGAAAATTGCTTATGTGGAGAGTGACAAATTTTCTATGCTTGTAGGTCATGAAAAGAATGCTTTATGTGCTGGTTATATTGTGAAATTCCTTCATGATGCTACTGAAAATTATTATGAGAGAGGATCTTTTGCTTCTACATATTGCAATAATATCAAGTTTCCCCTCTATGTGTTCAAAGTTTTGAAGTTATGCTTGTTTTGCCTTCCTATGCTAGTTGATTCTTGCTCCCATAAATTGTTTGCTCACAAAATCCCTATGCATAGGAAGTGGGCTAGACTTAAATGTGCTTGTCATGAGATTCAAGATGCTCTTTTGCATGTTTCAATTATTATTCCTATGTGAGCATCATTGAAATCATCATGCCTAGCTAAAAGGCATTCAAGAAAAGCGCTTGTTGGGAGACAACCCAACACTTATACCTAGTGTTTTTGTGTGTCCACATGATTAAGCTACTGTATAATCATGTTTTATAGCTTTTGTTTCAATAAAGTGCCAAGTAAAGCCTTTGGGATAGTGTGGATGATAGTTGACTTGATTCTGTGCAAAAACAGAAACTTTTGCATAAATTCACTGGACGTGCTTTTGATCTGAATTTTTTACACGTGATTGATATACAAATTTCCTAGATTTTCCTAATTTTTCAGAATTTTTAGAGACAGGGAAGTATTGTTACGCTACAGATCTTCACAGACTGTTCTGTTTTTGACAGATTCTGTTTTGCATGCATAGTTTACTTGTTTTAGTGTTTCTATAGCTTATATTGAGTGATATAAATTATGGGAATGATAGAATACATTAGGTATGACGTGGGAATAATTATGAATCTTGTTTTGACAGTACCTAAGTGAATGATTTATCTTTATTATACTAACCCATCTCACGAAGTTCCGTTAAGTTTTGTGTGATTGAAGTATTCAAGTTTTGGGTGAGACACCGATATGAGGAGCATAAGGAGTGACAAGAATCTAAGCTTTGGGATGCCCAAGGTAACCCCAAGGTAATATCCATGGAAGACTCAAGCGCCTAAGCTTGGGGATGCCCCGGAAGGCATCCCCTCTTTCATCTTCAACACTATCGGTATATCTTAGTTGGAGCTATATTTTTATTCGTCACATAATATGAGTTTTGCTTGGAGTGTCATTTTATTTTCTTGTTTTCCATTAGGTGTTATTTATAATCTTGTTTTTCAATAAAAAGTTCCAAGAATTGCCTTTTAGGATGCTTGAATTGCATGTTTGATGTGTGCTGTGTATAAACAGAAACTTTTGCTGTAGTGTTTGAATTTTCGTATTTTACTGGAACGTGAAAAGTTTCTGAAATTTTTACACAGTATTTTCATAGAAATTTTATAGCATGTCCTAAATTTTCATAATTTTTCGAGTTACATAAGTACACTGGTTTAATAGATTGCTACAGACTGTTCTGTTTGGACAGATTGCTGTCATAGTTTTGTTATCTTCTTATCCTATGGTTTTCATAGCCTATATTGTTAGATATAAATTGTGGAGATGATAGTAAACAGTAGATCATGTTTGAAAATTATTGTGCAACTTGTCTTTGCAGTATATAAAGGGTTGATTTATTATTATGTGTACTAACCTATCTCACGAGTTCTTTTCGAGTTTTGTGTGGATGAAGTTTTTGAGAATAGGTGAAACCATGATATGAGAGGATTGAACGAGATACAAAACCTCAAGCTTGGAGATGCCCAAGGCACCCCAAGTAAATATTTCAAGAAGTCTCAAGCATCTAAGCTTGGGGATGCTACGCATCCCACCTCTCTTCATCAACAATTATCGGTTAGCCTATGTTGAGCCTAAATTTTTATTCGTTCACATGATGTGTGCTATTCTTGGAGTGCTATTTTTTTCTTTTGCTTGCTGTTTAATAAAATACTTAAGATCTGAAATTCTTAGATGAGAGAGTCTTCACATAGTTATTTAAATTTTTGACTACTCATTGATCTTCACTTATATCTTTTTGGAGTAGTTTGTCAATTTGCTCTAGTACTTCACTCATATCTTTTTAGAGCACGGCGGTGGTTTTATTTTATAGAAATTGTTGAACTCTCATGCCTCACTTATATTATTTTGAAAGTCTCTAAACAGCATGGTAATTTGCTTAGGTTATGAATTTAGTCTTAATATAATGGGCATCCAAGAGGGATATAATAAAAACTTTCATATAAAGTGCATTGAATACTATGAGAAGTTTGATTCCTTATGATTGTTTTGAGATATAAAGATTGTAATATTAGAGACATGCTAGTGAGTAATTATGGATTGGTAGAAATACTTGTGTTAAAGTTTGTGATTCCCGTAGCATGCACGTATGGTGAACCGTTATGTGACGAAGTTGGAGCATGATTTATTTATTGAATATCTTCCTTTGTGTGGAGGTCGGGATCGCGCGATGGTTAACTCCTACCAACCCTTCCCCTAGGGGCATGCGTCTAGTACTTTGTTTTGATAACTAATAGACTTTTTTAATAAGTATGTGAGTTCTTTATGACTAATGTTGAGTCCATGGATTATACGCACTCTCACCCTTCCACCTTTGCTAGCCTCTCTAGTACCGCGCAACTTTCGCCGGTGCATTAAGCCCACCTTACTCAAAACAGCCACCATACCTACCTATTATGGCATTTCCATAGCCATTCCGAGATATATTGCCATGCAACTTCCACCATTCTATTTATCATGGCACGCACCATCATTGTCATATTGCTTTGCATGATCATGTAGTTGACATCGTATTTCTGGCAAAGCCACCGTTCATATTTTTTTATACATGTCACTCTTGAGTCATTGCACATCCCGGTACACCGCCGGAGGCATTCATATAGAGTCATATTTTGTTCTAAGTATCGAGTTGTAATTCTTGAGTTGTAAGTAAATAAAAGTGTGATGATCATCATTATTAGAGCATTGTCCCATGTGAGGAAAGGATGATGGAAGCTATGATTCCCTCACAAGTTGGGATGAGTCTCCGGACTTTACAAAAAATAAAAGAGGCCAGAGAAGCCCAAATAAAAAAAGAGGCCAAAGAGGCCCACACAAAAAAAAGAGAAAAAAATGAGAGAAAAGAGAGAAGGGGCAATGCTACTATCCTTTTTCCACACTTGTGCTTCAAAGTAGCACCATGATCTTCATGATAGAGAGTCTCCTATATTGTCACTTTCATATACTAGTGGGAATTTTTCATTATAGAACTTGGCTTGTATATTCCAATGATGGGCTTCCTCAAATTGCCCTAGGTCTTCATGAGCAAGCGAGTTGGATGCACACCCACTTAGTTTCTTTTTGAGCTTTCATACACTTATAGCTCTAGTGCATCTGTTGCATGGCAATCCCTACTCACTCACATTGATATCTATTTATGGGCATCTCCATAGCCCGTTGATACGCCTGGTTGGTGTGAGATTATCTCCTTCTTTTTTGTCTTCTCCACAACCACCATATTCTATTCCACCTATAGTGCTATATCCATGGCTCACGCTCATGCATTGCGTGAGAGTTGAAAAAGTTTGAGAATACTAAAGTATGAAACAATTGCTTGGCTAAAACCGGGGTTGTGCATGATTTAATACTTTGTGTGATGAAGATGGAGCATAGCCAGACTATATGATTTTGTAGGGATAACTTTCTTTGGCCATGTTATTTTGAGAAGACATGATTGCTTTATTAGTATGCTTGAAGTATTATTGTTTTTATGTCAACATTAAACTTTTGTTTTGAATCTTATGGATCTGAATATTCATGCCACAATAAAGAAAATTACATGGATGAATATGTTAGGTAGCATTCCACATCAAAAATTCTGTTTTTATCATTTACCTACTTGAGGACGAGCAGGAATTAAGCTTGGGGATGCTTGATACGTCTCCAACGTATCTATAATTTTTGATTGTTCCATGCTATTATATTATCTGTTTTGGATGTTTTATATGCATTTATATGCTATTTTATATTATTTTTGGGACTAACCTATTAACCTAGAGCCCAGTGCCAGTTTCTGTTTTTTCCTTGTTTTTTGAGTTTTACAGAAAAGGAATATCAAACGGAGTCCAAACGGAGTAAAAACTTATGATGATTTTTTATGGACCAGAAGAAGCCCACAGGGCATTGGAGTTGGGCCAGAAGAGCCATGAGGCCACCACAAGCCTAGGGGGCGCCCCCCTAGGGCACGCCCCCTGGCTTGTCGCCGCCTCGTGGATCCCCCTGACGTGATTCCAATACCAAATATTCTTATAAATATAGAAACCCCCAGAAAGAAACCTAGATCAGGAGTTCCGCCGCCGCAGGCCTCTGTAGCCACGAAAAACCAATTGGGAGCCCGTTCCGGCACCCTGCCGGAGGGGGAAACCATCACCGGAGGCCATCTTCATCATCCCGGCGGTCTCCATGACGAGGAGGGAGTAGTTCACCCTTGGGGCCGAGGGTATGTACCAGTAGCTATGTGTTTGATCTCTCTCTCTCGTGTTCTTGAGATGACACGATCTTGATGTACCGCGAGTTTTATTAATATAGATGAATCATATGGAGTTTTCCCCTCTCTATCTTCTTGTGATGAATTGAGTTTTCCCCTTGAAGTTTTCTTATCGGATTGAGTCTTTAAAGTATTTGAGAACACTTGATGTATGGCTTGCGATGGGATATCCGTGGTGACAATGGGATGTTCTATTGATCCACTTGATGTATGTTTTGGTGATCAACTTGCGGGTTTCGTGACCTAGGGAATCTATGCATAGGGGTTGGCACACGTTTTCGTCTTGACTCTCTGGTAGAAACTTTGGGGCACTCTTTGAAGTTCTTTGTGTTGGATTGAACATGATGAATCTGAAATTGTGTGATGCATATCGTATAATCAAGCCCATGGGTACTCGTGGTGACATTGGAGTATCTAGGTGACATTAGGGTTTTGGTTGATGTGTATATTAAGGTGTTATTTTAGTACGAACTCTAGGGTTGTTCGTGAGACTTGTAGGGATAGCTCATAAGATTGATCGAAAAAGATAACTTTGAGGTGGTTTAGTACCCTACAATAATTTCTTCATTTGTTCTCCGCTATTTGTGACTTTGGAGTGAACTCTTTGTCGCACGTGAGGGATTTACATATGATTCAACTATGTCAGTATTGTTGAGAGAACTTGCACTAGTGAAAGTATGAACCCTAGGCCTTGTTTCTAAGCATTGCAATACCGTTTGTGCTCACTTTTATCATTAGTTACCTTGCTGTTTTTATATTTTCAGATTACAAAAATCTATATCTACCATCCATATTACACTTGTATCACCATCTCTTCGCCGAACTAGTGCACCTATACAATTTACCATTGTATGGTGTGTTGGGGACACAAGAGACTCTTTGGTATTTGGTTGCAGGGTTGTTTGAGAGAGACCATCTTCATCCTACGCCTCCCATGGATTGATAAACCTTAGGTCATCCACTTGAGGGAAATTTGCTACTGTCCTACAAAACTCTGCGCTTGGAGGCCCAACACGAGTCTACAAGAAGAAGGTTGCGTAGTAGACATCACTCTTCTATGTAACCATAATATGTGTCCTTTTCCTTGGTGTTTGCCGCATCGTCAAAGCGGACACCACTGTTTTGGTTGGTGCTCTTTTTATCTTGGGCGATCGTGTAAAATGTATTCCCATTTATCTCGTACCCTTGGAAAGTCAATATAGTCGAAGATGGTCTCTTGGCCAACAAGTACAAGTCATCTTCAACATTGCCGTCATTCATGAGATGTGTTCGCAACCAACCGCCGAAAGCCTCAATGTGTGTACGTTGAATCCAGGGGTCAGACTTCTCTGGGTTCTTCGAGCGTATAATATCCATGTGTTTCTCGATATACGGGGTGACCAAGGTAGAATTCTGTAGAACTGTGTAGTGTGCTTGCGCCCAAGAATGCCCCTCCCTACATATTATTGATTTTGGTCCAAGCATGCCTTTTCCACGCAGTCTTCCCTCATGCCGCGATTGAGGAACACCAATCGGCTTAATGTCAGGAATAAAGTCAACACAAAACTCTATAACCTCCTCTGTTTCATGGCCCTTGGAGATGCTTCCTTCTGGCCTAGCACGGTTACTAACATATTTCTTTAAGACTCCCATGAACCTCTCAAAGGGGAACATATTGTGTAGAAATACAGGACCCAGAATGGCAATCTCTTCGACTAGGTGAACTAGGACGTGCGTCATAATATTCAAGAAGGATGGTGGGAACACCAACTCGAAACTTACAAGACATTGGACCAAATCATTATGTAAGCTTGGTAGGATTTTCGGATCGATTACCTTCTAAGAAATTGCATTGAGGAATGAACATAGCTTCACAATGGCTAATCGAACATTTTCTGGTAGAAGCCCCCTCAACGCAACCGGAAGCAATTGCGTCATGATCACGTGGCAGTCATGAGACTTTAGGTTCTGGAATTTTTGCTCTGCCATATTTATTATTCCCTTTATATTCGACGAGAAGCTAGACGGGACCTTCATACTGAGCAGGCATTCAAAGAAGATTTCTTTCTCTGCTTTGGTAAGAGCGTAGCTGGCAGGACCTTGATACTGCTTTGGATGCATGCCGTCATTTTCGTGCACACGTTGCTGGTCCTCCCATGCCTCCGGTGTATCTTTTGTCTTCCCATACACGCCCAGGAAGCCTAGCAGGTTCACGCAAAGATTCTTCATCACGTGCATCACATCGATTGCAGAGCGGACCTCTAGGACTTTCCAATATTCTAGCTCCCAAAATATAGAATTCTTCTTCCACATGGGTGCGCGTCCCTCAGCGTCAGTCAGAAAAGAATGTCCGCCAGGACCCTTTCCAAATATTACTTGTAAATCCTTGACCATATCAAGTATGTCATCACCAGTACGGAGGACGGGCTTCTTCCGGTGATCTGCCTCACCTTTGAAATGCTTGCCT
Organism: Elymus sibiricus; assembly: GCA_039707655.1. NCBI lineage: Eukaryota > Viridiplantae > Streptophyta > Magnoliopsida > Poales > Poaceae > Elymus > Elymus sibiricus. The sequence goes on from CM077671.1 coordinate 312,108,365, forward strand.
TTCTTTCTTAAGGCATGCTTGGTCGGAAGAAATCGACGATGTCCCGGGTACATATTCTTCTTGCATTTGTCTAAATATATACTTTCAGTCTCATCTAAACAGTGCGTACATGCATGGTATCCCTTGTTTGTCTGTCCTGAAAGGTTACTAAGAGCAGGCCAATCATTGATGGTTACAAATAGCAACGCTCGCAGGTCAAATTCCTGCTGTTTGTGCTCATCCCACACACGTACACCTTTTTTATTCCACAGCTGTAAAAGTTCATCAACTAATGGCCTTAGGTACACATCAATGTCGTTGCTGGGTTGCTTAGAGCCTTGGATGAGCACTGGCATCATAATGAACTTCCGCTTCATGCACAACCAAGGAGGAAGGTTATAGATACATAGAGTCACAGGCCATGTGCTATGCTTGCTGCTCTGCTCCCCAAATGGATTAATGCCATCTGCACTTAAACCAAACCATAAGTTCCTTGGGTCATCTGCAAAGTCCGGCCACTCTCTCTCGATTTTTTCCACTGCGACCCATCAGCGGGTACTCTCAACTTCCCGTCTTTCTTACGGTCTTCTTTGTGCCATCGCAACGACTTGGCATGCTCTTTGTTTTGGAACAAACGTTTCAACCGTGGTATTATAGAGCATACCACATCACCTTGGCAGGAATCCTCTTCCTGGGGCGCTCGCCCTGAACATCATCACCAGGGTCATCGCGACCAATCTTATATCGCAATGCATTGCATACCGGGAATTCATTCAAATTCTCGTACTCACCGCGGTAGAGGATGCAGTCATTAGGGCATGCATGTCTCTTCTGCACCTCCAATCCTAGAGGGCAGACAACCTTGTTTGCTTCATATGTACTGTCGGGCAATTCGTTGTCCTTTGGAAGCTTATTCTTCATTATTTTCAGCAACTTTTCAAATCCCTTGTCAGATACACCATTCTCTGCCTTCCATTGTAGCAATTCCAGTGTGGTACCGAGCTTTGTGTTGTCATCTTCGCAATTTGGGTACAACCCTTTTTGTGATCCTCTAACATGCGCTGCAACTTCAACTTCTCCTTTTCACTTTCGCAGATTCTCTTTGCATCAGCAATGGCCCGACCAAGATCATCAGCAGGCTCATCTGATGCCTCAGTTCTTCTTATTCATTCTCTTCCCCCATTGTAGTACCATCATATTCAGGACACCCAGGATAGTTGTCGTCATCCTCTTCTTCTTCATTCTCTTCCATTAGAACCCCTCTTTCTCCGTGCTTGGTCCAACAATTATAGCCGGACATGAAACCAGACGTAAACAGGTAGACGTGAATCTGTTTTGAGCTAGAGTAAGTCTTATCATTCTTACACACACCACATGGACAACACATAAAACCATCCCGCTTGTTTGCCTCAGCCGCACGCAAAAAACTCTGCATGCCATTAATGAACTGGGGAGAGCGTCGGTCATCGTACATCCATTGCCGGTTCATCTTCATTACACAACACCGAAAAGACCAAATTAATACAAGTTCATACACACTTATTTTCTCATAAAACAACATACAACTATCTAGATAAAACATTTAAATACAACAACAAATGCGATCAAAATCGCAACTAAGGTAGCAATTGATCCAACAACATAATGATACCAAGCCTCTTTATTAATAGCATATTTTCTAATCTTTCTAATCTTCAAGCGCATTGCATCCATCTTGATCTTGTGATCATCGACGACATCGACAACGTACAACTCCAATTTCATCTTCTCTTCTTCAACTCTTTTCAATTTTCCTTTCAAATCCTCGTTTTCTTTTTCAACTAAATTTAACTTCTCGACAATAGGGTCGGTTGGCATTTCCAGTTCAACTACCTCCTAGATAAAAATATCTATGTCAACTTGATGGGCATAATTGTCATTAACACGAAATGCAACAAATAGTTATAAAAGAGAATATACCACATCCGAATCGTAAACCGGACGAGGGCCGACGGGCACGGATATCATAACCATGGCACTATATATCAACAATCATACAAGTAAGAAAATTATGCAAGTAACTATCTAAATCATACAAATACGATTTTTTTAATAAAAATGATAAGAACACAAGAAGAGGCTCGCCAAGGTGGTGCCGGCGACGGGACGGTGCGGGCGATCGATGGTGGTTAGGACGTGGACTGTAAGGCACACTAAGTAAACCACACCTACACATATGCAAACTAAGGAGTTAATTTGAGCTCAAATTGCATATAAATCAAAAAAAAAACTACCACATAATTACACCCAAACTAAAATCCACAAATCACTATACTTATAAAGCATTGCACAAGCTGATCTAGCAATAAGAGATGTAAGGACAAAGTTGCTAACCTTTGTGGACACTTGGATGGATTGGGGTGCCTCAAATCTTGACAAATCTTGGCAAAAATGGAGGGAGGAGCTCGAGCTAGGGAAAAAACAGAGAGGGGAATTCGAATGGAGAAAACAGAGAAATGGATTCGGGCTGGACGAAGGGTTTATATAGGGAAGGCTTTAGTCCCGGTTGGTTATACAACCCGGGACTAAAGGTCCACCTATAGTACCGGGACTAAAAGGGCTCGTGGGGGCCCCAGGCTGACACAAGCCTGCCACCACCCCTTTAGTCCCGGTTTGTGATACAAACCGGGACTATAGGTCTCGAATGAACCGGGACTAATAGGGCCCGTACACCCCGACCGCTCCTAGCCGTTGGAACCGGGACTAATGGACACAATAGTCCCGGTCCAAAGCCAAACCGGGACTAAAGGTTGAAACGGAAGGCCTGTTTTCTACTAGTGCATGGATCTTCAGAGGGGCAAGACTAATGTTGTGGGTGACTGGTGTCTTCGACAAAGGGAGAGACTCGCCTGTGATGCTCAGGATTGCTGGACGATGACCCTAGAGATATGTTGTTGCGGTTTCAGATAATGGTTGTAGTTTCTATTCAACTTTACTTCCAAAAGCTTCGGTGCTTGGTCATGTGGTTCTGTAATATTGTTTAGATTTTGCTCGGTACACATTTCCTGTTGTTAGGAGGCTGCTCGTAAACCCGTCGTGTGACGCTAAGGCTGATGCCTTAACAGGCACTTGACGAATGCTTGTGATATCAATTTTCAGGAAAATGAAAATTAGGGGGTGACCCTTATTTAAAAAATAATAATACTCGTGTATATCAACAACCTTCTTACATGCGCATGTGAACTAATTACATTTTCCAAAAGTGCCCTTTGTCAATGCGAATTTGACAAGATTTGGGCACTTCATTTTTTGGGGACTTCTGCACAACAATGCAACACTCATCTACTAACAAAACCGTTGTGTACGCCTCACTTTGCTTCATTTGTTTCGGAGCCCTAGTCGGCGACGTGCATCGACGACTGGGTGCTCCTGAACCTGAGCCCCTTCACCACGGGCTTCACCTTCTCGGTAAGCTTCATGATGGCCAAGAAGAGCACCATGTACAATATGACCATTCCGAATAGGACCGCGAGGTCGACCCACTTGTTGTATCCCATCTCCACCTGCCAATAGTCCCTCAGGATCTTGTCGCCGGTGATGGTGGTGACGCTGCCGGCCTGGTTGTTTGGGAAGGTTAGGCCCAAGAACTCGTTCTTGTAGAACCGCTGGTTGGCGTACTTGTGGAAGGCGACGTAGTACATGGGGTACCTCCACACTGGCTTGGGCAGGTCACGGGGGAGGCGGAAGAAGCCGCCGTTGAGCATCATGACACCCTGGATGCCGGCACCGGTGATAATGCCCATGAGGAAGTCCCGCACGGCACTGGCCACGGTCATCATTAGGCCCTCCACCAGCATCATGGTCATGAAGAGCACCAATGCGAAGTAGGCAAAGTGGCGGAGCTCCTCTGCAGACGAACCAGGTAGTAGGCCATCGCGCCCGGCACTAGGAAGATGAGCAGCAGGTACGGCATCGCTGACACTATGTTGGCGATCACGAACGACAACACACCGTAGTGCCCATTCAGCCTCTCTCTCCCAAATATCTGCATTGAGCATACAAAAAACCCATCAGATCAAATTAAATTGTGAGTCGTGAGATAAGATCGGCCAACTATTTCGTGCGATCGAGCTTGATCGAAACGTTCACCTTGATGTCCTCGATGAAAGACGAGAAACCTCTGATGGCCATGAAGGTGAGGAAGGCGCCGACAAGCATGAGCATGGAGCCACGAGCCTGCATGCAGAGTTTTCAGAAACACGATCAACAAAATTGTGATCAATGGTGGTGGCAACGACAACGAGAGACTTCTTGCTAGTAACCTAGATGGATCCGTAGCTATGACCGATATCGTAGAAGATGGTGCCGCAGCAGAGACAGAGGGCAATATAGATGGCGAAGCGGAGCCAGTAGTAGCCAAGGTCCCTGTACATGTTGATGAAGGACCTCTTGGTGAGTACGATGGACTGCGTCAGGAAGCTCGGCTGCTGCCCTTCCATCTTCACCACCTCCGCTCCCTGAAACCACACGACAAACCACATACACGCTTAAAATTAGCAAAATTCCGTACTCCAACTCAAAGTTTTAGAATGTACGTGGAGGCCGGACTACTCACAGTGGCACGTATGTTGGCGATCTGCCGCGTCACCTTGTCCAGGTGCACGGAGGATTTGTAGGAGGCTACCAGCGCATCGATGTTCTCGGCGGTGGTCGTCTTCTTCCCGCCGAGGCCTTCTTCGATGTCTTGAGGAATCAATTAATGGAGCGCATGGTTAGGAATACTATTCGTCAAGAATATTTGTGATATAGATAGTTAAGGTGCTTGTTGATTGAACGGTGGCGATGTGCTCACATTGTCGAAGTCCTTATTGATTGTCCTCAGGAAGTGGTCGGAGGGGTTCATCAGCGACGGGCAAGGAAACCCGCTTACACCGAAGAACTGCAACAAACAAACAAGCAAACAAATAGGTAACACGATTCAGTGGCTTCAAGAGTTTTTTCTGTACTTGGACTGTAGTAATCCAAGTCCAGCAAAGTGAGGAAGATAGGATCAGATGGCGTAACTGAAATTTCACTTGTAAGCATTAGCTATCGGATCCATCTTCTTCAGTTATCTACCTACGGACCGAACGACCGACCAAGACACATTTTTCTCCTCCCTGACCGGCACACCGTCAGCTATAGCCTATAGGAAAACACGCATGTTTGTCAAACCGTGTGGTCAATTTAGTCACCCACAAAATTACTCTCACCAAATACTTCATTGATACACCAATTAATTTGTTGTATCAGGAGACTTGCTTCGCACAGTGGGTTACCTAATACGAGTACTATACGATCGCTCCATAGTCGTCTACAGTCAAACTGAGCTTTCAGCCTCAGCGGTCACCACTGAAAAAAACTGTCCAGAATACAAGCACATCTTCGCCACTGTGCTATGAACGCGATGCCGCAGTTGAGTTAGGCGGCATGATCGATCAATGCATGCTGCCCTGCCAAAACGAATGTTCCCAGTGCGTGGCGTAGTCCATATGTGCCCCGGCGGTTTGGATCTATCGTGTGCAGTGGTCTCCACTTTCCAGTCGGCGTAGCAGTGCTCCTGGTCCCTACCAATGACTCGAGCACAGTTCCACCGTCGGAGAAGTGCAACTCTAAGAGCATCTCCAGCCGTTGGCCCCCCCAGGGGGCCGAAATAGCGCAGCCTGGGGCCGAGCCAGCGCTAAAATCGGCCTGGGGGGGATCGTTTTCCCAGTCGAACCCCCGGGGTCGCTCCCCAACCGCCGCTTTCGGCCCATTATCGGCGTAGAATCGGCCCAAATTCGGCCCCATTTCGGCGCTATTTCGGCTTTACAATCAACAAAATCGGCGCTTTTTCGGCATAAATTCACCAAAATCGGCGCTCTTTCGACATAAATTCAACAAAAAACTGAATGTTTAGTACCAAAGTTCATCATAGAAATTAATACAAAATCAAATAGTTCAATGAAGCAAGTTCCAACATAAATTAAAACAAATCGAGCTAGGCGTTGCCCTTCAGCCTCCATAGGTGCTCCACCAGATCGTCTTGCAGTTCTTGATGCACTTGTGGGTCTCGGATCTCCTGGCGCATATTGAGGTAGGCAGTCCATGTTGCTGGTACCTGGTGATCAACAACTGCAAGAGGTCCCATCCTGTGATATGGTTCAGGATCAAACACTGGCTCTTCCTGCTCGCTCTTAATGATCATGTTGTGCAAGCAGACACAGCAATTCATGATCTCCCACATCTGCCTTTTGGACTAGGTCATAGCGGGGTACCGGACAACAGCAAATCGCGATTGGAGCACACCAAATGTTCGCTCGACATCTTTCCTACAAGGCTCTTGACACTTAGCAAAGTGTGCCTTCTTTGGCGCCACAGGTTTTGAGATAGTCTTCACAAATGTGGACCATCTCGGATAGATACCATCTGCTAGATAGTATCCCTTGTTGTATTGGCGTCCATTGACCTCAAAGTTCACCGGAGGAGCATGACCTTCAACAAGCTTGGCGAAGACATTCGAGCACTGCAAGACGTTGATATCATTGTGAGTTACTGGCATACCAAAGAAGGAGTGCCAAATCCATAGGTCATGTGTGGCTTCTGCCTCAAGTACCACACTGCAACCACCTTTGGCGCCTTTGTACATCCCCTGCCAAGCAAATGGGCAGTTTTTCCATGACCAATGCATGCAGTCGATGCTTCCAAGCATCCCTGGAAATCCTCTTGTTGCATTCTGTGCTAGGATTCGAACAGTGTCTTCGGCATTGGGTGATCGCAAATATTGTGGTCCAAACACTGCCACCACTGCTTTGCAGAACTTGTATAGACACTCAATGGTGGTGGACTCGGCCATTCGCCAATAGTCTTCTTGTATGTCCGCGGGAGCTCCGTATGCAAGCATCCTCATAGCTTGGGTGCATTTCTGAAGTGAGGAGAATCCAACTGTGCCGGTGCAATACTTCTTGTAAACGAAATAGCTGTCGAACTTCCGGACGGAATTAACAATCCTGAGGAAGAGCTTCCGGCTCATCCGGTAGCGACGCCGAAATACTTTCTCACCATGCAATGGAGAGTCGGTGAAGTAGTCGGCGTAGAGCATGCAATACCCCTCCATCCGATGCCTCTGCTTGCTCTTGCGCTGGCCCGGCGCCGAGCCACCTCGCCGGGGCTTGTCATTGTTGACGAACAGGCCGGCCAGCGAGGAGAGTATCATGAGGTGCTCCTCGTCGGCGGTGTCGGCCTCGGCTTCTTCCTCCAACAGGGCCGCGAACGCCTCCTCGTCGTCCGAGTCCATGGTCGAGCAGGCAAAACGTCGAACACCTTGTCGGCGTGACGGGCGAGCAGGCGCCGACGCCCCTACTGGCGTGGCTTGGGCAGGAGGACGACGATGGGCGAGGGATGGGCGAGGGTCGGGGGAAGCAAAATCCGGCGAGGGAGGGCGAAGTGGGGCCTTCTAGCGGCGGCGCAGTGGCCGTGAACAGGCGAGGGTCGCCGGGGTCGGCATTGGGGAGAACGCGGGGGGAGTGGCTCGGCGCTAGGAAAAAGGACGAGATTCGCCTGACAGTGGTGTCCCACACGTCGGTTTGTTACCGCCGGAGCCCCCAAGAGGCCCCCAGCGCCCTGGGTTCGGCCTGGGTTCGCCGGCCCAAAAAAGGGCTCTAACCGGCGAAAAACGGGGTCCTCGGGGCGCGACTAGGCCGATTTTTCGGCGCCGGCGACGAAAAAGGGGCCTGGGGGTCCTTTGGGGCCGCGGCTGGAGATGCTCTAAATGTATAGTAAAAGTTCCTCCATGTACGGAGGGAGTTCTTCTTTGGCAATTGTGATCTCTTTGAAAGTTAATAAATTAGGTTTTTCTGAATTCTTTTAGAGCAATTCTATTGTTGATGAATAACTAGGTTTATTGCCGTGTGCCCATATATCTTTCGGCTTATCTATAAGCCGTGTACCATGTGTACCGCTGCAACTCCGTGTGCCCACCACGGCTTTGTCCGGCAAGGCGAGGACCCCTCATACACTGCCGTCTCATGTAAGCCAAGTGCTGCCTGGGCGCATTCGTTTTAAAATAAGTGTCTCAACTTTGTACTAGCTCTTGTACAAAATTTTAGTACAAAGTTGGTTGCAGTAAGCTTAAGACACTTATTTTGGGACGAAGGAAGAACATGCCTACATAAGCACTCATACAATACAACCCACGTACGTACTGACTACAATATGTACAGACGTACCTGATCGGTCTCGGTGGCGGGGCCGAAGAAGACGGTTTTGCCGTAGGCGAGGAGGCAGAGCCCATGGAAGAGGCCGAACACCTCGATGCTGGGCTGGTGCACGGCGGCTGATACGTCTCCAACGTATCTATACTTTTTGATTGTTCCATTCTATAGTATTATCATTCTAGTATACTTTTTGGGTATTTATTTACCAATTTATATTATTTTTGAGCACTAACTTATTGACCAAGAGTCAAGTGTCAGTTCCTGTTTTTTGCATGTTTTTGAATTTTCAGGTTTACTGTAACAAACGAAGTCCAATCGACCTGAAACTTTTTTATGATATTTTCTCGACCAAGTAAAGACCTGGAAGCTTCGGGAGAAGACCGGAGGCCGCACGAGGGGCCCAGGACCCATCAGGGCACGGCCAAGGGGTAGGGCGGGCCCTGATAGCTCCTGGCCCCCTCAGCCGCCTCCCGACGCCCCTCTCTGGCCTATAAATTCACATATATTCCAAAAACCCGAGGAGAGCTCTCGAAACCCTTTTTCCGCCGTCGCAAGTCTCTGTTCGGCCGTGATCCCATCTGGAGGCCTTTTCCGGTACTCTGTCGGAGGGGGAATCCACCATGGATGCCTTCTTCATCATCCTTGTTGCCTCCATGGTGATGGGTGAGTAGTTCACTACAGACCTACGGGTTCGTAGTTAGTATCTAGATGGCTATCTCTCTCTCTCTTGATCTTCAATACAATGATCATTGCATCTTTGCTTTGATCTATCCAATGTAATGCTTTTGTGCAGTGTGTTTGTTGGGATCGATGAATTGTGGATTTATGTTCAGATTATTCATGATAAAATATTGGAGTCTTCTTTAAGTTCTTTTATTGATTCTTATTACATGATCATTATAGCTTCGTAAATCTCTCCGATCTATTGATTTGCTTTGGCCAAGTAGATTGATCTTTCTTGAGTGAGAGGGGTGTGTTGTAGTGGGTTCAACCTGACGGGTTTCTATATCCCAGTCACAGAAGGGGACAAGATACGTTTTTGTGTTGTTGCTACTAAGGATAAAATGATGGGGTTTATTCATATTGATTGAGTTTACTTTGTCTACATCATGTCATCTTTATTCAAGCATTACTCTGTTTTACTTAATACTCTAGATGCATACTGGATAGCGGTCGATGAGTCGAGTAATAGTAATAGGTGCAGGCAGGAGTCAGCCTATTTGTTTATGGACGTGATGCCTATATACACATGATCATTGTCGTGAATATGAACATGATTATTCGCTTTTCTATCAATTGCCCAACAGTAATTTGTTTACCCACCTTATGTTTCCTACATGAGAGATTCCACTAGAGAACACTACGGCCCCCGGGTCTCCTCACTTATAAATTACAAAAAGCTTTCAATACCTCGCTGCCTTTATTATCTTTTATTTTATTTTGCAACTATCCATTACTATCTACTTGTTTCACTTGCTTGCAAATAACGAGTCCAGGTGGATTGACAACACTCTTGCCCGCGTTGGGTGCAAGTGTTTGCTCTTTTGTTTGCAGTCGCTGAAGACGGTGATTGCGTGCTACTCCTATTGGTTCGATAAACCTTGATTCTTAACTAGCAGAAATACTTATCCATTCCTCTTCACAGAAAACCCAACGCAGATCACAGACATCAGCGGCGACGACGGTAATCCCCTCCCGTCGCGCGAGCTTAGCAATCCGGCTGACAACGTGAAAGGAGGCGGCGCTATCGAGGCCGCTGATGGGCTCGTCCAGGAATAGCAGCTCCGGCCGGGTGAGGATCTCCATGTAGATGCTGACCCGGCGTCGCTGGCCGCCGCTGATCCCCTGGTGCATCCACCCGCCGATGCGCGTGTCCGCCGCGCCCTCCAGCCCCATCTCCCACAACGTCTCCTCCGCCTGCTCCCGCTTCGCCACCGCCGACATGCCGCTCGGCAGCGGCAGCGACGATGAGTACCACACCGCCTCCAGCACCGTCAGCGTCGTCATCAGCACGTCATCCTACGTCACGTACGCCTGCGAGATCGCGTGAACACAAAAAGTAGAGGATGCATTAATTCAAATAATTCATTCGTTCACGATCAACCAGAAAGAGAATGAGATTCATCCATATGCACAAGGCTTACGGATGTTCCGTAAGATAGTCAAGAATATTTGTGATATAGATAGTTAAGGTGCTTGTTGATTGAACGGTGGCGATGTGCTCACATTGTCGAAGTCCTTATTGATTGTCCTCAGGAAGTGGTCGGAGGGGTTCATCAGCGACGGGCAAGGAAACCCGCTTACACCGAAGAACTGCAACAAACAAACAAGCAAACAAATAGGTAACACGATTCAGTGGCTTCAAGAGTTTTTTCTGTACTTGGACTGTAGTAATCCAAGTCCAGCAAAGTGAGGAAGATAGGATCAGATGGCGTAACTGAAATTTCACTTGTAAGCATTAGCTATCGGATCCATCTTCTTCAGTTATCTACCTACGGACCGAACGACCGACCAAGACACATTTTTCTCCTCCCTGACCGGCACACCGTCAGCTATAGCCTATAGGAAAACACGCATGTTTGTCAAACCGTGTGGTCAATTTAGTCACCCACAAAATTACTCTCACCAAATACTTCATTGATACACCAATTAATTTGTTGTATCAGGAGACTTGCTTCGCACAGTGGGTTACCTAATACGAGTACTATACGATCGCTCCATAGTCGTCTACAGTCAAACTGAGCTTTCAGCCTCAGCGGTCACCACTGAAAAAAACTGTCCAGAATACAAGCACATCTTCGCCACTGTGCTATGAACGCGATGCCGCAGTTGAGTTAGGCGGCATGATCGATCAATGCATGCTGCCCTGCCAAAACGAATGTTCCCAGTGCGTGGCGTAGTCCATATGTGCCCCGGCGGTTTGGATCTATCGTGTGCAGTGGTCTCCACTTTCCAGTCGGCGTAGCAGTGCTCCTGGTCCCTACCAATGACTCGAGCACAGTTCCACCGTCGGAGAAGTGCAACTCTAAGAGCATCTCCAGCCGTTGGCCCCCCCAGGGGGCCGAAGTAGCGCAGCCTGGGGCCGAGCCAGCGCTAAAATCGGCCTGGGGGGGATCGTTTTCCCAGTCGAACCCCCGGGGTCGCTCCCCAACCGCCGCTTTCGGCCCATTATCGGCGTAGAATCGGCCCAAATTCGGCCCCATTTCGGCGCTATTTCGGCTTTACAATCAACAAAATCGGCGCTTTTTCGGCATAAATTCACCAAAATCGGCGCTCTTTCGACATAAATTCAACAAAAAACTGAATGTTTAGTACCAAAGTTCATCATAGAAATTAATACAAAATCAAATAGTTCAATGAAGCAAGTTCCAACATAAATTAAAACAAATCGAGCTAGGCGTTGCCCTTCAGCCTCCATAGGTGCTCCACCAGATCGTCTTGCAGTTCTTGATGCACTTGTGGGTCTCGGATCTCCTGGCGCATATTGAGGTAGGCAGTCCATGTTGCTGGTACCTGGTGATCAACAACTGCAAGAGGTCCCATCCTGTGATATGGTTCAGGATCAAACACTGGCTCTTCCTGCTCGCTCTTAATGATCATGTTGTGCAAGCAGACACAGCAATTCATGATCTCCCACATCTGCCTTTTGGACTAGGTCATAGCGGGGTACCGGACAACAGCAAATCACGATTGGAGCACACCAAATGTTCGCTCGACATCTTTCCTACAAGGCTCTTGACACTTAGCAAAGTGTGCCTTCTTTGGCGCCACAGGTTTTGAGATAGTCTTCACAAATGTGGACCATCTCGGATAGATACCATCTGCTAGATAGTATCCCTTGTTGTATTGGCGTCCATTGACCTCAAAGTTCACCGGAGGAGCATGACCTTCAACAAGCTTGGCGAAGACATTCGAGCACTGCAAGACGTTGATATCATTGTGAGTTACTGGCATACCAAAGAAGGAGTGCCAAATCCATAGGTCATGTGTGGCTTCTGCCTCAAGTACCACACTGCAACCACCTTTGGCGCCTTTGTACATCCCCTGCCAAGCAAATGGGCAGTTTTTCCATGACCAATGCATGCAGTCGATGCTTCCAAGCATCCCTGGAAATCCTCTTGTTGCATTCTGTGCTAGGATTCGAACAGTGTCTTCGGCATTGGGTGATCGCAAATATTGTGGTCCAAACACTGCCACCACTGCTTTGCAGAACTTGTATAGACACTCAATGGTGGTGGACTCGGCCATTCGCCAATAGTCTTCTTGTATGTCCGCGGGAGCTCCGTATGCAAGCATCCTCATAGCTTGGGTGCATTTCTGAAGTGAGGAGAATCCAACTGTGCCGGTGCAATACTTCTTGTAAACGAAATAGCTGTCGAACTTCCGGACGGAATTAACAATCCTGAGGAAGAGCTTCCGGCTCATCCGGTAGCGACGCCGAAATACTTTCTCACCATGCAATGGAGAGTCGGTGAAGTAGTCGGCGTAGAGCATGCAATACCCCTCCATCCGATGCCTCTGCTTGCTCTTGCGCTGGCCCGGCGCCGAGCCACCTCGCCGGGGCTTGTCATTGTTGACGAACAGGCCGGCCAGCGAGGAGAGTATCATGAGGTGCTCCTCGTCGGCGGTGTCGGCCTCGGCTTCTTCCTCCAACAGGGCCGCGAACGCCTCCTCGTCGTCCGAGTCCATGGTCGAGCAGGCAAAACGTCGAACACCTTGTCGGCGTGACGGGCGAGCAGGCGCCGACGCCCCTACTGGCGTGGCTTGGGCAGGAGGACGACGATGGGCGAGGGATGGGCGAGGGTCGGGGGAAGCAAAATCCGGCGAGGGAGGGCGAAGTGGGGCCTTCTAGCGGCGGCGCAGTGGCCGTGAACAGGCGAGGGTCGCCGGGGTCGGCATTGGGGAGAACGCGGGGGGAGTGGCTCGGCGCTAGGAAAAAGGACGAGATTCGCCTGACAGTGGTGTCCCACACGTCGGTTTGTTACCGCCGGAGCCCCCAAGAGGCCCCCAGCGCCCTGGGTTCGGCCTGGGTTCGCCGGCCCAAAAAAGGGCTCTAACCGGCGAAAAACGGGGTCCTCGGGGCGCGACTAGGCCGATTTTTCGGCGCCGGCGACGAAAAAGGGGCCTGGGGGTCCTTTGGGGCCGCGGCTGGAGATGCTCTAAATGTATAGTAAAAGTTCCTCCATGTACGGAGGGAGTTCTTCTTTGGCAATTGTGATCTCTTTGAAAGTTAATAAATTAGGTTTTTCTGAATTCTTTTAGAGCAATTCTATTGTTGATGAATAACTAGGTTTATTGCCGTGTGCCCATATATCTTTCGGCTTATCTATAAGCCGTGTACCATGTGTACCGCTGCAACTCCGTGTGCCCACCACGGCTTTGTCCGGCAAGGCGAGGACCCCTCATACACTGCCGTCTCATGTAAGCCAAGTGTTGCCTGGGCGCATTCGTTTTAAAATAAGTGTCTCAACTTTGTACTAGCTCTTGTACAAAATTTTAGTACAAAGTTGGTTGCAGTAAGCTTAAGACACTTATTTTGGGACGAAGGAAGAACATGCCTACATAAGCACTCATACAATACAACCCACGTACGTACTGACTACAATATGTACAGACGTACCTGATCGGTCTCGGTGGCGGGGCCGAAGAAGACGGTTTTGCCGTAGGCGAGGAGGCAGAGCCCATGGAAGAGGCCGAACACCTCGATGCTGGGCTGGTGCACGGCGGCTGATACGTCTCCAACGTATCTATACTTTTTGATTGTTCCATTCTATAGTATTATCATTCTAGTATACTTTTTGGGTATTTATTTACCAATTTATATTATTTTTGAGCACTAACTTATTGACCAAGAGTCAAGTGTCAGTTCCTGTTTTTTGCATGTTTTTGAATTTTCAGGTTTACTGTAACAAACGAAGTCCAATCGACCTGAAACTTTTTTATGATATTTTCTCGACCAAGTAAAGACCTGGAAGCTTCGGGAGAAGACCGGAGGCCGCACGAGGGGCCCAGGACCCATCAGGGCACGGCCAAGGGGTAGGGCGGGCCCTGATAGCTCCTGGCCCCCTCAGCCGCCTCCCGACGCCCCTCTCTGGCCTATAAATTCACATATATTCCAAAAACCCGAGGAGAGCTCTCGAAACCCTTTTTCCGCCGTCGCAAGTCTCTGTTCGGCCGTGATCCCATCTGGAGGCCTTTTCCGGTACTCTGTCGGAGGGGGAATCCACCATGGATGCCTTCTTCATCATCCTTGTTGCCTCCATGGTGATGGGTGAGTAGTTCACTACAGACCTACGGGTTCGTAGTTAGTATCTAGATGGCTATCTCTCTCTCTCTTGATCTTCAATACAATGATCATTGCATCTTTGCTTTGATCTATCCAATGTAATGCTTTTGTGCAGTGTGTTTGTTGGGATCGATGAATTGTGGATTTATGTTCAGATTATTCATGATAAAATATTGGAGTCTTCTTTAAGTTCTTTTATTGATTCTTATTACATGATCATTATAGCTTCGTAAATCTCTCCGATCTATTGATTTGCTTTGGCCAAGTAGATTGATCTTTCTTGAGTGAGAGGGGTGTGTTGTAGTGGGTTCAACCTGACGGGTTTCTATATCCCAGTCACAGAAGGGGACAAGATACGTTTTTGTGTTGTTGCTACTAAGGATAAAATGATGGGGTTTATTCATATTGATTGAGTTTACTTTGTCTACATCATGTCATCTTTATTCAAGCATTACTCTGTTTTACTTAATACTCTAGATGCATACTGGATAGCGGTCGATGAGTCGAGTAATAGTAATAGGTGCAGGCAGGAGTCAGCCTATTTGTTTATGGACGTGATGCCTATATACACATGATCATTGTCGTGAATATGAACATGATTATTCGCTTTTCTATCAATTGCCCAACAGTAATTTGTTTACCCACCTTATGTTTCCTACATGAGAGATTCCACTAGAGAACACTACGGCCCCCGGGTCTCCTCACTTATAAATTACAAAAAGCTTTCAATACCTCGCTGCCTTTATTATCTTTTATTTTATTTTGCAACTATCCATTACTATCTACTTGTTTCACTTGCTTGCAAATAACGAGTCCAGGTGGATTGACAACACTCTTGCCCGCGTTGGGTGCAAGTGTTTGCTCTTTTGTTTGCAGTCGCTGAAGACGGTGATTGCGTGCTACTCCTATTGGTTCGATAAACCTTGATTCTTAACTAGCAGAAATACTTATCCATTCCTCTTCACAGAAAACCCAACGCAGATCACAGACATCAGCGGCGACGACGGTAATCCCCTCCCGTCGCGCGAGCTTAGCAATCCGGCTGACAACGTGAAAGGAGGCGGCGCTATCGAGGCCGCTGATGGGCTCGTCCAGGAATAGCAGCTCCGGCCGGGTGAGGATCTCCATGTAGATGCTGATCCGGCGTCGCTGGCCGCCGCTGATCCCCTGGTGCATCCACCCGCCGATGCGCGTGTCCGCCGCGCCCTCCAGCCCCATCTCCCACAACGTCTCCTCCGCCTGCTCCCGCTTCGCCACCGCCGACATGCCGCTCGGCAGCGGCAGCGACGATGAGTACCACACCGCCTCCAGCACCGTCAGCGTCGTCATCAGCACGTCATCCTACGTCACGTACGCCTGCGAGATCGCGTGAACACAAAAAGTAGAGGATGCATTAATTCAAATAATTCATTCGTTCACGATCAACCAGAAAGAGAATGAGATTCATCCATATGCACAAGGCTTACGGATGTTCCGTAAGATAGCTTCTGCCTCTGGCCATTGATCAAGATGTCTCCCTTCTGGCTGACACCAGAGTCTAGCTTTCCAGCAATTTTGTAAGATGGAAGCTGGATGGAATTAGTTCTTCCGTCATCATCTGTAATTTTGTACGACTGTTTGGTTTAGCTACTTGTGTTTATTCGCTCATGAATTCTTTTATAATTTGCTTTGCTTTGGTTTGTGTTTGTGAGACTTTTAAGACCAAGTCATATGGTGTGAGACATATGCTACCCTACTATTATCCTTTTATGTCTTGATATGTGAGTTATACTTATCTTGTGCCCTTTACTTATACTCACATATCTATCTTGCATTCATACTTCACTCTTTCTATTGATGCTAGTAGTTGTCGGTCTATAAAATATAGGGGGAGTATTGATCCTAGTGTGTGCACTTTGCATTCCAAAAGCATGTCTAAGAAAAGTGCACACATCTATGGGGAGCCCGTCTATATTTCTAGATTTTGGGGTTTGCTTTTACTTATTATGATATCCTGTGTGCAAATCCCGTGTTGTCATCAATCCACCAAAAAGGGGAGATTGTAAGGGCATATTTCTACCCTAGTGGTTTAGGTGATTGATGACAATGCATTTGCGGACTAACCGTGTGCATTAAGCTTTCAGAGATTATCAGGTGGCACGAGACGGTTAATTTCCCCTCTGGTGGGTAAAAGAGAAGATGGTTGTTTTCCGACGATTTAGTGCTGGTGGAATTGAGTCGTAGGAAAATCCGTCTGGATCCGCGCGGTAGTACCACTTCTGGCTGGTACTACCGCCCCACGGTAGTACCGCTGTGGTGGCTCGGTCACCAGTCGCGGGGCACCAGACGCCTTCGCTTCTGGTGTTTGATGACCCACGCCACTAGAGCGGTAGTAGGAGCGGTAGTAATAAGCGGTAGTACCGCTGCCCCCCTACTACTGTTGTTGTGGTGGCTCGGGCACCCGTCGAGGGGCACCTGATGCCCTCGCGTCTGGTGTCTGGTGACCCACACCACTGGAGTGGTAGTAGGGGCGATAGTAAGAAGCGGTAGTACCGCTGCCCCCTACTACTGCTAGGATCTGCTCCTCCTACAACGCCAGCGGTAGTAGCACTGGCAGGAGCGGTAGTTCCGCTCCGGCGGCACTACCGCCTCCCTGACTGAGTCAGTTGTGGCCAGCTAGTAGATATTCCGTACGGGCGGTAGTACCGTGCCTCGGAGCGGTACTACCGCTTGTGTGCGGGTGGTGGGCTGGTAACGGGCACATTCCCCCCTCCCCACCCACACACTATATAAGTGGGTCTTCTTCCCCAAAGAGGCTCACCTCTTATCCTCCGAAAAGCTCCATTGTTGCTCCTAAGCTCATTTTCACCCGATATCTCTCCCTAGCAAAAAAAACTTGTGGAGATTCTAGGGTTTGGTTGAGAGGGCCCAGATCTACACTTCCACCAAGAGAAATTTGACCCCCCCACTAATCCCTTGCGGATCTTGTTACTCTTGGGTGTTTGACCCCCCCACTAATCCATTGCGGTGAAGCTTCGTGGTGGTGTTGGGAGCCTCCAATTAAGTTGTGGAGATTGCCCCAACCGTGTTTGTAAAGGTCCGGTCGCCGCGTTCAAGAGCACCACTAGTGGAATCACGACATCTCGCATTGTGTGAGGGCGTGAGGAGAATACGGTGGCCTTAGTAGCATCTTGGGGAGCATTGTACCTCCACACCGCTCTAACGGAGACGTACTTCCCCTCAAAGGGAAGGAACTTCGGTAACACATCCTCGTCTCCATCAGCTCAACTTGTGGTTACTTCTTACGTTTACTTTGTGCAAGCTTTACTTATATTGTATCCTTTGCTTGCTTGTGTTGTTATTGTTGTTAGCGAGCTCTCCTTCTCATCAAAGGGGTAGACATGCCCTCCTCTCCACGGTTGGATAGCATGTACATATTTTATGGGATCCTTCATCCTTCAAAAAATATCATAGAACAACTTGATCAACATTGAAGGTGTTCCATTTGGTCGAACAAGGATGCCGGTTCAAGAGCATAATGTTTGGTTGCTTAGGACAAGGTTTGAACTTCTAGAATTGTTGGAGGCTCAGGGTTAGAATAATTCAAGCATACCAATTTCGGGTTGTCTTCCAGGCAGTGCTTTCTTTAAAGTCATTAAGCTAGGCATAAGAGGCAAGTATTTTTTTTGTATTTTGCATTTTTTTTGTTTCACCCACAACTAAAGAAAGAAAACAAGAAAGCAAAAAACAAAAGAAAAAACAAAATCTACTTAGTGAAGAAACCAAACAAGCATACACGAAAATATTAACTCCACGCTATTGCTCCCGAGCAACAGCGCCAGAAAAGAGCTTGATAATCCCCAAGTGCAAGGGATCATCTTAGAACTTTCCAAAGATGGAAGTGGTAAATATGGAATGTCGAACCCGCAAGGAGCTAAAGGTAAGATCAATATCCTCTCAAGTCCAATCTTCCACTTATACGACTCTACGTACACCGAGCGTTCGCTTTTATCTAGATACGCGAAATAAAAATATGTTGTGGGTATAAAGAGGATAGCTTTGCATGATATCAGAGAACTAAAACATAAAAATAGTAGCTTCCTAAATAAATTTATAAGATATTACAATATATTATAAATAGCGAGTGTGGAATAATGATGGTATGGTGTGCGAAATTGTCCTAGGCAATTGATAATAAGATCGGTAATCATTATTGCAATTTTATATGAGGGAGAGACATGAGATAACATACTTTTCGTACTTGGATCATATGAACTTATGATTGGACCTCTAGCAAACATCCACAACTACTAGAAATCATTAAGGTAAACCCAATCGTAGCATTAAGTATCAATCCCCTTTACTCTCTGATACGTCTCCAACGTATCTACTTTTCCAAACACTTTTGCTCTGGTTTTGTTCTCTAATTTGCATGATTTCAATGCAACTAACCCGGACTGACGATGTTTTCAGCAGAACTACCTTGGTGTTATTTTTTATGCAGAAATAAAAGTTCTCAGAATTGGACGAAACTTTTTGTGGATTTTTTCTGGAAATAATAATGAATTATGGAGCGAAGACCTGTCGGAGGGAGGCCACCTATGGGCCACAAGCCAACAGGGTGCGGCCCCCCTAGGGGCGCGCCCTGATGGCTTGTGGAGCCCACATGGCTCTCCCGACCCTAATTCCAGTCCTATAAATTCCTATTCGCGGAAAAAAAAATAGGAGAGAAGTTTTTATCGCGTTTCACGAGATGGAGCCGCCGCCACCTCCAGTTCTTCCTCGGGAGGGCTGATCTGGAGTCCGTTTCGGGCTTCGGTGAAGGGAAATCGTCGCCGTCGTCATCACCAAGCCTTCTCCATCAACACCGCTATGATGCTCACCACCGGGAGTGAGTAATTCCTTTGTAGGTTGGTCGGTGGTGGGATTGGATGGAATTGGTCATGTAATCGAGTTAAGTTTGATAGGGCTTGATCCCTAGTATCCACTATGTTTTGAGATTGATGTTGGTATGACTTTTCTATGCTTAATTCTTGTCACTAGGGCCCGAGTGCCATGATTTCAGATCTGAACATATTATATTATCTCTGAATATAATATTGCTTATTTGGATCCTATCTTGCAAGTTGTATGCACCTATTACGTGTCTTGATCCGCATAACCCAAGGTGACAATAATTGGTATTCTTTCCGATGATTGCCGTAGTTTGAGGTGTTCATGTATTCACCATGTGTTAATGCTTTGTTTCGTTTCTCTATTAAAAGGAGGCCTTAATATCCCTTAGTTTCCAATAGGACACCGCTGCCATGGGAGGGTAGGATAAAAGATGTCATGCAAGTTCTTATCGCAAGCACGTATGACTATATACGGAATACATGCCTACATTATATTGATGAACTGGAGCTAGTTGTGTGTCACCCTAGTGTGTAACTGTTACATGATCAATGTCATCCAAATATCTCCATCGCTGTACCATGTGCCTACACTTTACATATACTGAATCTTGCCAAGTTACTATTGTTACTGCTATTGTTACAACTGCTACAAAATTGCTGTTGTCACTACTACTGTTACTTTTGCTACTACTATTTGTCGTGCTACTAATCCTTTGCTGTAGAGAGATATCCCAGGGGCGGTTGAATTGACAACTCAATAGCTGTGTATTAACCATAGAAGCATGTTTACCTAGACCTTTACATCATTAGCAATTCTAAACATCAAGTCACTTAAGCGGTCTATCATCATAGCATTACGTCTCAGTTAATCATTAAGATAGTGATTAAACTGCTCCTGCTTAACAACATAATTGTCAAATTCATCCATGCATTGTTCAGGAGTCTTAGTATAAGGTATATCATTTTCATTAAAGGAACGGAGAGAGTTTACCTCTACTACATGTGTCGGGTTATCAAGACCATGTATTTCTTCAATGGGAGGAAGCTTCTTGACATCTTCAATTTTAATACCTTTCTCTTTCATAGATCATTTTACTTCTTGCATATCTTCAGGGTTGAGGAATAGAATACCTCTCTTCTTTTGAATAGGTTCCGGAGGTGGTTCGGGAAGTGTCCAATCATCGGCATTTTGCAATATGTTATTCAATAATTCTTTAGCTTGATCGACAGTTCTTTCCCTAAAACACAACTAGCACAACTATCTAGGAAGTCCCTAGAAACATCGGTTAGTCCATTATAAAAGATATCAAGGATTTCATTTTTCTTCAGAGGACAATCAGGCAAAGCTCCAAGTAACCGGAGAAGCCTCCCCCAAGCTTGAGGGAGATTTTGTACTTCAATTTGAGCAAAGTTAAATATTTCCTGTAAGGCAGCTTGTTTCTTATGAGCAGGAAAATATTTTTCAAAAAAGTAATGAAGCATATCTTGGGGCTACTCATACAACCAGGTGCAAGAGAAAGAAACCAATCCTTCGCCTCGCCTTTCAGCGAGAAAGGAAAAAGTTTAAGTATATAGTAGTAGCGTATCTTTTCATCATTGGTAAATAGAGCAGCAATATCATTTTGTTTCATAAGGTGTTCGACAACAGTTTCATTTTCATATCCATGGAAAGGATCAGATTCAACTATAGGAATAAGCTCAGGATCCACAAACAATTCATAATCTTTATCAGTAACAAATATAGGAGATGTAGAAAATTTAGGATCATATTTCATTTTCTCCCTCATAGATTTTTCTTTAAGTTTGAATAGCAGTTTCTTCAAGTCATCTCTATTTTCACAAGCAAAAAAAATCCTTAGCTATTTCCTTATCCATGACATAACCATCAGGTACATGACGCAATTCATATCTATTAGGAGAGTGCGGTGTAATAGGTGATTCAAAGTCCTCATCAGTTTCAGCATTTTCAAGTTCTCTAGCTTTAGCAATATGAGCATCAAGTAATTCATTCAGTTGCATAGTTTTAGTTCCAACATGAGTAGCAATAGTATAATCATTAATTTGAGAGGTAGCATCATCAAGTTCATGTGACCTATCAAAACGAGTAACAGATGCTGGTGTAGCAAGCTGATTCAAAACAGTAGGTGAATCTAAAGCAGAGCTAGATGGCAGTTCCTTACCTCCTCTCGTGCGAGAGGGGACGATCTTAGTTCGATTATCTTTCAGATTCTTCATAGTGGCAATTGGATATCCTCAAGCTAACAGAATAAATAGAGTTATGCTCCCCGGCAACGGCGCCAGAAAAAGGTCTTAATAACCCACAAGTATAGGGGATCGCGCAGTCTTCACGGGTAGTATTTCACCCTAATTTATTGATTCGATACAAGGGGAGCCAAAGAATATTTATTGGCTTTGACAGACCAAGTTGCTACGTCACAACATGATTTGCTAGTTGAAATAAATAATAATTCAAAAGATCATGCTGTCAGAGTAATGACTAGGGGAGGTCGTATGACCCAAGAACCTCTCTACCCAGAAGGTCATCCTAAAAGGGTAGAAGAAGATTCTTAGAGAATTAATGTTGATGCACCTAGTTCCTCTAATAAAAAAAGAAGAAGAAAAATGATAGGAACTTGCATGCCTCTAGTGAACCTGTTAAAGAAACACCTACTGACAAACATAATGATATTTCTATTTCTGATGCTGAGACACAATCTGGTAGTGAACATTCACCCAGTGATAATGATAATGATAATAGTGAAGTTCATGTAGATGCTCCACCTGGTAATAATAAGGAAACTGATAATGATGTGAAAATAGAACCTGCTGAAAATCTTGATAACCCACATCCTAAAAACAAACATTATGATAAGAGAGATTTCGTTGCTAGGAAACATGGAAGGGAAAGAGAGCCATGGGTTCAAAACCCCATGACATTCCCTCATAAGCCTTCTAAAAATAAAGATGATGAGGATTTTGAGCGCTTTGCTGAAATGATCAGACCTGTCTTTTTGCGCACTCGCTTGACTGATATTTTGAAAATGCCTCCATATGCTAAGTATATGAAAGATATTATCTCCAACAAAAGAAAAATACCTGAAACTGAAGTTGCAACTATGCTTGCTAATTATTCTTTTGATGGTGGGATGCCTCAGAAACTAGGAGACCCTGGCATACCCACCATACCTTGCTCCATTAAAAGTAACTATGTTAAAACTGCTTTATGTGACTTAGGGGCTGGTGTTAGTGGTATGCATTTCTCTTTATATAAAAGACTTGATTTGAGTAAGCTTACACCTACTGAGATATCTTTGCAAATGGCTGATAAATCCACTGCTTTAGCTATTGGAATTTGTGAGGATGTTCCTATTGTGGCTGCAAATGTTACTATCTTAACCGACTTTGTTATTCTTGACATGCCCAACGACGACAATATGTCAATCATCCTTGGTAGACCTTTCTTAAATACTGCAGGGGCTGTTATTGGTTGCAACAAAAGCAAGGTCAAATTCCAGGTCAATGGCAAACAACATACCGTGCACTTTCCAAAGAAGCAAATTCTGGTTAATAGTATTAATGCCATTGAACTTAGTGATACGGTTATTATCGGAAGCTTTCAAATACCTCCACCTAATACCAAGAAGAAATACTATTATCTTATGGTTGGGGAGATGCAAATCCCCATTGAGGTAACCTAGTGATATACAAAAATTCTTCGATTGCATGTTAATCGGAAACGGTTGTTAATAAGACTTGATCAACCTTATTAATGGATCCTTTTCGAAAGACATGTGATTGATGAATTCAGTAATCACAACTCTCTGTATCAAAAGTTTATCTTCTGTTATTTTTAGTTTAGATAAAATAAATTAGTTTGATTTTACTGTTTTTCTGTTTTCCCGTGCGTAGAGAAAATTCAAAAAATAAAAAGTCCCAGATTGCCACCAAATTTTAACATGAATTTTTCTGGATTATTTCAAAATATTTGGAGTAAAAATAACAGCAGGGAGCTGCACCTGTGGCACACAAGCAAACAGGGCGCGCCCCCCTGGGGGCGCGCCCTGATAACTTGTGGGGCCCATAGGGCCCCCTGCCTTATCCCTTCATCCCACACTGCCTCCTACCTCCAGAAAAATTTTCCTACATCCCTCTCTCTCTCTCTCTCTCTCTCTCTCTCTCTCTCTCTCTCTCGGGTTCTAGCTCTCAAACCTGAGATTTTCGATCTCTTTGCTCGGAACTTCGTTTCCGAAACTGTTTTGAGGAATCATTCCTTGGTATGTGACTCCCCCATTCCTCCAATTAGTTTTTTGCTTTAGTGGTTTATATTTTTCATATTTTGCTGCACTTGGTGCTACATAAAATGAGCTTGCATGTTGAATTCTTTGAGTCCCAAGTAGTATGAATGCTTGATACGGCCTCTAGGCATCCATATGAGTAGTTGCTATCAATATTGCGAAGTTTTATTGATATAAATTTGTGGCTCAAAATTCAGAAATTTGTGCTTTGCAGAAAATGAATTTCTTAAGGAGAGGGTCTTCGAGCCGGAGCCCCAAGGGAGTTGTTCGGAGAACTCAGGACCAAGATATCAACCTTGTTCGCAACACGGAGGTTAGGCCGTGTGAATGGCAACATACGCCCTTCATGAACGAAGCGGGTTTCTATGAAGAGTTCGTGCAATTCATTGCAAATGCCAGGCTGACCAACTTCCTCGCAGATGAGTGTGACCAATATTATCTCCTGACCAATTCCTTCGTGCAATACATTTTCTTCATAAACACGCCTGGTGCTCCCATAGTACGCTTTGCTTTATATGAAACAAATTATGAATTGCCTCTACATGATTTTAGTGAGATATGTCTGCTCCCCTCTGGCGGGGGAATGCGTGAACCTAAGCCTGAGGAGTTTGAGGACTTCCTTCTTACCTTAACTGTGGGAGAAACTAGAGGCATATCCGCTGCTAGGGCCACTAGTTTGCATTTTCCGTGTGTGCACTATTTCTCTCTGTTTATAGGAAAATGCATAATTGCTATGGAGTAGGGTGGTGGCCTCAGCACCCCTATGCTTGCTATTTTATGTCGTGCACTTTACGGTGATAACACTTACAACTTAGGATCTATTGTTGTGCGCTGCCTAAACCTTAACCGAACTAAAGGCAAGGTTCATGGTGGTATTTATGCCACGCGCTTGGCAAAGCATTTTAATGTAGCCATACGCCCCACTGATTATTTATTGCCTAAAGTTTATCTTGATATTCAATCCATGATAGAACACCAGTTCCTTGATAAAACCAGGCCAATGCAGACCTAATGCTATAACTTAGTATACAGTGAGATCACTCGCGATATCATTATGTTGCCTGCACCCTATTTGTTTAATTATAATGCCAGGAATGGATACAGAAAAATGCCAGAGGATATAATTGCCTACTGGAACAAGTTGGCCGAGGCGGAGGCCGCGGCTCGGGAGTGGGATGCTCAAGTACCTCAGCCCAACTACGCCCCTCCAGGACCGGATGGATTCTTCGGATG
Organism: Elymus sibiricus; assembly: GCA_039707655.1. Lineage (NCBI taxonomy): Eukaryota > Viridiplantae > Streptophyta > Magnoliopsida > Poales > Poaceae > Elymus > Elymus sibiricus. The sequence continues at coordinate 312,133,245 of CM077671.1, forward strand.
GTGATCACCAAGCTAGGCAATCGCCTAAGCTTGGGGGAGTACGTATTTCTCATCGACATTACATTCATGTTCACACACTTCATATAGATTGTTGGTGTTCATCCTCTTTCTTTGTATATCCATGTTAGTCTTATTTTTCTGTTTTCTTCTTGTGTGTTTGAAAAACATAAAAAACCCAAAAATATGCTTCTTTTTAGTTTTCTTTCTCGCATTATTATGAAGAAAACCCAAAAAGATTTCCTTTACTTGTTGGGAGCTTTCCCGTGTGAATAGTTTTTCTCGTTCTTGTTTTCCCTTATTTTATTTGCTTGCTTGAGAAAAAACAAAAACTCCAAAAATATTTTAGTGTGTTTATCGGAACTTCTTTTTCCTTTTTGTTCAGTCTTTAAAAGGAGAAGACTACGATGAAAATGTTGAATGGCTCCCATATGTCTTATTGTTTATCTAACACAGAGCCAATATTACCTTGTCTTCTCCTTTGTCTTAAACTGCGCCGCAGATTCCAGCTTAGTCCACGGCATTCTTGCACTATTATTATCACATCATTCGGTCGTGCAAGTGAAAGGCAATAATGACGATATTTGATGAAGTGATCGTGGCAAGGGATGCTGGTATGAACTCTTCTTGTTTTCCGTTTTTGTAAATATGTTTAGCTCGATTGATCTTGATTCAGTATATCATGGGTAAACATGTTTATGATGACAATTAGAGATTATAGTTTCTCATGCCATGCTTAAATAGCTAGGAGTGGATAATGATTTATCTTGTGCGTCAACATGCATTAAAATGATTATGATGTGGTATGGTAGTATGGTATTTCCCTTTGAGTAATTCGAGCGGCTTGACTTCACCCATGTGCAAACATGTAGTTGATTCAAAACCATTGCAACCTTCATGATGTTTAAATTTAGAGTGTTCATATCCTACTCATGCTACTATTCAATGTTAATTATTCACAATGCATCCTTATGACTGTTTTCACTCTCTAGCTGGTCGCTTCTCAATCTATTGCTAGCCTTCACTTGTACTAAGCGGAAATACTGCTTGTGCATCCAAAATCCTAAAACCAAGTTATCCCATATAAGTCCACCATACCTACCTATATGCGGTATTATCCTGCCGTTCCAAGTAAATTTGCATGTGCCATCTCTAAATATTCAAACAAACATCCTTTTTTGTGTACTCATACCGCTCATGGAGCGATAGAGCGGTCGATATCTCCCATGTCAAGCGAGTTACTCTCAAGATGAGTGTTTATTCACTCGTCATTGCATGAGAGAGGTTGGTAATTGCGGTGCCCAGCCATGCATAACACAAAAATAAATAAATAAACCCCCCCTGGAAAGTTGATTGTTTGGAGAGCAACTGTGGATTCGGCCAGCTCTGGAGTGTGTTTGTATGGTGGAGGGGAGTAAAATTTCAATTCCGTTTGGGAACCGCCAACAATTTGTTTAACATGGAAGATATCGAAAACTTTATCGTGACGTTGACAGTAGAAGCACACCGCTCAAAACTATATCTTCAATCTTATTTTTAAACCTTGAGCTCTCACCCCTCTGTAAATCAATGCTTCCCTCTGCGAAGGGCCTTTCATGTTATTTATTTTTCAGTCGCCGTCCTCTTACTAAAAGCACCAGACTGAAGAGCACTATTATCATTCTTATGCATTGAGTATAATTAATGTTAGATGTGAGCATGACTGGATCTTTTCTACCCTGAATTATAATATTTAGTCGTTTCTTGAACCTCGGAGGTGCTCTGCATTTATGTTTTGCGGTCTCAGAAAGGGCTAGCGAAATACCATGTTACCATGTTATATCATGATTGTTTTGATAAATTGTCGACATGCGAGATACTTTATTATTGCTCACTAGCTGGTTATGTATTGCCATGAGTTATTGTGATTGCTATATTATTATCATGGCTGTGTTTATTTATGATTTATGCTAAAAACTTGAGTACTAGCTAAGCATGTGTATAATGACGAGAACAAAAGAGTTTGTAAAAGTTTTCTTTATCACTTTCAGTTTGTCAACTGAATTGCTTGAGGACAAGCAATGAGTTAAGCTTGGGGGAGTTGGTACATCTCCAACGTATCTACTTTTCCAAACACTTTTGCTCTGGTTTTGTCCTCTAATTTGCATGATTTGAATGAAACTAACCTGGACTGACGCTGTTTTCAGCAGAACTACCTTGGTGTTACTTTTGGTGCAGAAATAAAAGTTCTCGGAATTTGACGAAACTTTTTGTGGATTTTTTCTAGAAATAATAATGAATTATGGAGCGAAGACCTGCCGGAGGGAGGCCACCTGTGGGCCACAAGCCAACAGGGCGCGACCCCCCTAGGGGCGTGCCCTGATGGCTTGTGTAGCCCACGTGGCTCTCCCGACCCTAATTCCAGTCCTATAAATTCCTATTCGCGGAGAAAGAAATAGGAGAGAAGTTTTTATCTCGTTTCACGAGACGGAGCCGCCGCCACCAACATTTCTTCCTCGGGAGGGTTGATCTGTAGTCCGTTTGGGGCTCCGGAGAGGGGAAATCGTCGCCGTCGTCATCACCAACCCTTCTCCATCAACACCGCTATGATGCTCACCATCGAGAGTGAGTAATTCTTTGTAGGCTTGCTGGTCGGTGGTAGGATTGGATGGAATTGATCATGTAATTGAGTTAAGTTTGATAGGGCTTGATCCCTAGTATCCACTATGTTTTGAGATTGATGTTGCTATGACTTTGCTATGCTTAATGCTTGTCACTAGGGCCCGAGTGCCATGATTTCAGATCTAAACATATTATATTATCTCTGAATATAAGATTTCTGATTTGGATCATATCTTGCAAGTTGTATGCACCTATTACGTGTCTTGATGCGCATACCCCAAGGTGACAATAATTGGGATTCTTTCCGGTGATTGCTGTAGTTTAAGGAGTTCATGTATTCACCATGTTATAAGGCTTTGTTCCTGTTCTCTATTTAAAGGAGGCCTTAATATCCCTTAGTTTCCAATAGGACCCCGCTGCCATGGGAGGGTAGAAAAAAAAGATGTCATGCAAGTTCTTATCGCAAGCACGTATGACTATATACTGAATACATGCCTACATTATATTGTTGAACTGGAGCTAGTTCTATGTCGCCCTAGTGTGTAACTGTTACATGATCAAAGTCATCCAAATATCTCCATCGCTGTACCATGTGCTTACACTTTACATATACTAAATCTTGCCAAGTTACTATTGTTACTCCTACTGTTACAACTGCTACAAAATTGCTGCTGCCACTACTACTGTTACTTTTGCTACTACTATTTGCCGTGGTACTAAACCTTTGCTACACAAAGATATCCCAGGTGCGGTTGAATTGACAACTCAACTGTCAAGGCCAATAAATATTCTTTGGCTCCCCTTGCATCGAATCAATAAATTAGGGTGAAATACTACCTGTGAAGACTGTCGCGATCCCCTATACTTGTGGGTTATCACTCTCATACACAACAACACCCTTACTCGATTTTGTGTTTTCGTCACTCACGTAACTGATACTTGTGATCTGCGTTGGGTTTTCCGTGTAGAGGGACGGGTTATTGCAGCACAAAGTGGGTAAGTATTTCCCTCAGTTATGAAACCAAGGTTTATCAAACCAATAGGAATATCAATCCTCAACCGTCTTCAGCGGCTGCACACAAAAGAGCAAACAACTTGCACCCAACGCGGGCAAGTGGGTTGTCAATCCCCTTGATCTCGTTATTTGCAAGCAAATGAGTTGTGTAGATAATTGTAAAATGCAAAATAAAATAAAAAGTAAATAAAGGTAGCAAGGTAGTAATAGCGTTTATAAATATATAAGTGAGTAGACCCGGAGGCCACAGTTTTCCCTGGTGGCATCTCTCATGTAAGCAACATACGATGGGTAACAAATTACTGTTGGACAATTGATAGAAAGGCGGATAGTGATGCAATTTTCACGGCAATGATCATGTGTATATAGGCATCACATCCATAAGCAAATAGGCCGACTCCTGTCTGCACCTATTACTATTACTCCACCCATCAACCGCTATCCAGCATGCATCTAGAGTATTAAGTAAAACAGAGTAATGCTTGGAGAACAATGACATGATGTAGACAAAGAGTACTCAATCAATATGAATAAACCCCATCGTTTTATCCTTAGTAGAAGCAACACAAAGACGTATCTTCTCCCTTTCAGTCACTGGGATATAGAAACTCGCCAGGTTGAACCTACCACAACGCACTCCTCTCACTGAAGAAATATCAATCTAGTTGGCCAAACTATTTCAATAGATCGGAGAGACTTACGAAGCTATTATGATCATGCAAATAAGAATCTTAATATTTAGAGGTGACTCAAATACTTTTCATGAATAATCTGAACATAAACCCACAATTCATCGGATCCCAACAAAAACACCGCACAATAGGATTACATCCGATAGATCAAAGTGAAGATGCGATGAACATTGTATTGAAGATCATAAGAGAGAAAGATATTGCCATCTAGGTACTAGCTATGGACCCGTAGGTCTATGGTGAACTACTCCCACATCATCATGAGGGCAGCAAAGTTGATGTAGAGGCCCTCCGTGATCGATCCCCCCTCCAGCAGGGTGCTGGAACGGAGCTCCAGATGGCCTCGCGGCGGAACAGAGACTTGCGGCGGCGGAAAAAGGGTTTCTGGACTGCTTCTGGAGTTTTTGCGATATTAGAGAATTTATAGGCCAGAGAACGAGGTTGGGAGAGCCACTAAGGGGCCACAAGCCATCGCCCCCCCAGGGGCGTGCCCTGGTGCGGCTCCCGTCCATCTTTCGAAGCTTCTGGGTCTTGTTTTTATCCAGAAAAAACTGTCAAAAAGTTTTGTGGCAATTGGACTTCATTTGGTACGGTAAACCTGCAAAGTAAAAAACACGCAAAAAACAACAACTGGCACTGGACACTGGGTCAATAGGTTAGTCTCAAAAATATTATAAATTGGTAAAAAAAGACCCAAAAAGTATCCTAGAATGCTAATGTATCAGCATGGAACAATCAAAAATTATAGATACGTTGGAGACGTATCAGCAACCCAATATAAGAAAATCATGAATGCATTGCAACACCCTACAGCGGGAACCCCCCACGTGTGCATGGCACAGAAGGCACCAGAGGACATCACCAAAATAAAACATAAAACTCAAACCAATCAAGATCATCAATCAACCCAAAGGACAAAAGAAATCTACTCAAACATCATAGGATGGCAACACATCATTGGATAATAATATGTGGCTTAAAGCACCATGTTCAAGTAGGGGATTACAGCACGGTGCGGGAGAGTGGACCACTGAAAAGAGATGAGGGAGGTGAGGAAGACGGTGATGTTGATGAAGCGATCACCACGTCGATGGTTCCCCCGGCGACACTCCGGCACCACCGAGAAAGAGGGGGACTCCCCCTCAGGCTTCCTCCTCCATGGCCTCCCCCTAGATGGGGAGAGGTTCTCCCCTCTGGTCCTTGGCCTCTGTCTTGGGAGTAATACTGACAGTAGTACGGGGGGTACGTATGAGTAAGGGCGAAGACTAGCTACGGTGCAAGTGTCACACTCGGATTTTACGAGTTTGGACCCCACTCGGAAGTGGTAACAGTCCTACATCTCGAGCCCTGGGGCTTAGTATTCTCTTTGTATATGGTTCTGATTACACAAAGTTCATAACCCTCGTTCTGGCGCCGGGGGTGGCTTATATAGAGTGCGCCACCACCTACTGAGTGCCATTACGAGGGCCATTAATGCTAGTATCTGTCAGGGTTACTGGAAACTGTCGTGTTAACTACGAGCATTACACGTAACGTGTTGTTCATGGTACTTTATGCGAGTTAAGTCCCCCGAACGTTAGAGCTCCCACGTTGCCCCCACTTCCTCGTGCCCGAGTGCTGAAGCGTGGCCGACTGGCTGGTCGATGTCCGAGTGACTCCAAGCATCCGAGTGCATCTTGTACGTTCGTACGAATGCTGAAGTAGACCTGGGACATCTGTAAACTTGTAGGACCCCAGGAGTGCCCTAGATGGGAGGTCTATGACCCTACCTAGGGTAGGTGACCTCGTTAGTAGCCCCCAAATCGGTTGAGGGTTCGGGGTTTGAGTTACTGACGTATCGGGACATCAGCGGCGTCTCGGAAGCGCTTGAAAACAGGCTGAGCTGTTTCTCACTCGGTTTCGAAAACACAACCGGTTCAGGTTTAAATAACTTTCGTGTGCTTCAAATAGTCGGGCTGTTTGAATCACTCATCCTGATATAGATCGGCTCTCGGGAGAGTCAATTCGAGGGTTTTGGAGATGATATTATTGGAACTTTTGTCCGGCCTCCATTCGGATACTTCAGGAGTAGCTGGAGGTTCGTCCAAGTGTTCGACGGATCTTTTTGGCTCACTCGGTGAGTTTTGGTGCGCTAGAACGCATCAGTGAATGCGGAGTTCACTCGGATTGCCGCGTTGCGAAATCCTTGGCAATTTAGAAATCGTGGGGAAGCATGCGCGCGACGTGACGGTTATGTCAGTCAAGTGGGGGACGTGGCCGCGACGCCTCGATTCTTGCGCCACGAATTTTGCCACGCGTCCCCGCAACTCTGTCCTAGAGATATTGTGGATCTGAGTGTGTTCGTTGATTGCGCGATTGCAGGGGATCTGACGGCTGCGATTTCGCCGAGTCTGTGTATAAAAAGGAAAACGGGGGACCGAGAAGGAAAAACACCTTCATTCTCCCTCTTCTCGAACTCCTCCACTGTTCCGATGGGAACATCGCCCGAGCCACCAAATCGTCGATTTGCCGTCGCGCCCCATTGAAGATGACGAAGAGCTCCACCGCGAGGGCCGAGAAGGCAAAGAAGGCCTCGCGCGAGTCCTCCTTGTGCACGGGGCCCCCGGCTGGCTTCATCCAGGGCGACTGGCTGGCACCTCGGACCACCGCCAGCCGGCTGAGGGACCTGGAGGGCAAGGGCCTCCTGGTCGCCGGGAGCTGGCGGCTGCCGAAGAAGGGAGAAGTCGAGCCCACGAAGCGTGGGAACGAGCGGGTACTCCTCACCACTCACCTCGATCGAGGTTTTTCTCTGCCTCCGCATCCTTTCTTCCGAGCTTTCTTATATTTCTTCGGGGCTCAACTCCACCATCTTCCTCCCAATTCCATCACATATCTAGCCGCATCCGTTTCTGTTTGCGAAAACTTCCTCGGATGCCACCCTCACTAGGGTTTATTCAAGATTTTGTTCACATGCCGAGTGATGACGGTGAAGAAACCGCTTTAACTCAGGAGAAGACGAACGTAGTTCAACTGTGTGGAAGTTTAGGAATCCAGCTGAGGGGTAAAGGTAGCTTCCCTGCGATAACCTTCCTAGACACGGTCAAGGGCTGGCAGTCTACTTGGTTTTACTGTGAGGACATCCCAGTCGGGGAGGGTCAGTCGGGCCTCCAACCGTACTCGGCCGAGCGTGTTCAGCGTCTCCCCAAATTGATCGTGACCAAGGAGGAGAGGGTAGAAGTAGATATTCTTGTGATTGCGCTAGTATCCCTAGTATCTACCAGAGAAGAATTCAGCCATTGCTGGCCAGGGCCCATCCTATGTGGCGGTACTCGGGTCCGAGTGAACCCACGCGTACGCACCCGGAGGAGCTCAGCGCGGAAGCCATGGCCAACAAGCTCAAGGCCATAATCCTCGCTCAAGACAACACCAGGGACTCGAGATAGGTGCCGCCGTACTCGGTTGAGAACCCAGCGAATGAGGTAATTCCGAGTGCCAAGCTCAAGGCTATTATTTCCAAGTGATGCAGATTTCATTTGGCTAATGTTGATTGATGTAACTCTCATTTGACAGGCCTTCTCGAACATGGTGAGCTTGATCCCTGCGGGCAACCACGCTCCCGCTGACTTGGCGAGCGACAACGAGCATCGCGATGACTCAGACGATGCGGAGGGGTACGTGGAGGATAGTGAAGACGGAGAGGACGAGAGGGAGTCGGAGCCAGGAGATGAGGAGGAGTCTTCTCCTTCGGAGGAGATTCTTCCCGTGCCCCGTGATGCGGCTGAGATGAGTTGGTGTTTCCCCAAAGAGGAAGGCATGATGCAGCACAGCTACGGTAGGTATTTCCCTCAGTGATGAGACCAAGGTTATCGAACCAGTAGGATAACCACGCAACACTATGTAAACAGTACCTGCACACAAAGTACAAATACTTGCAACCCGACGCGTAAGAGAGGTTGTCAAACTCTCCACGGTAAAAAGATAGATTAGGTTGTAATAGATTGGATTGATATATCGCTCATGAACACAAAATAAAAGAGGCAAAGAAAAAGTGCAGCAAGGTATTTTTGGGTTTTTGGATTAATAGATCTGAAAACAAAAGCGGCAAAAAGATAGATCGGAAAGCAATATGTTGGAAAAGTAGACCCGGGGGCCGTAGGTTTCACTAGTGGCTTCTCTCATGAGTATAGCACACGATGGGTAAACAAATTACTGTTGGGCAATTGATAGAAGATCAAATAATCATGACGATATCCAAGGCAATGATCATTATATAGGCATCACGTCCAAGATTAGTAGACCGACTTCTGCCTGCATCTACTACTATTACTCCACACATCGACCGCTATCCAGCATGCATCTAGTGTATTAAGTTCCATGAAGAAACGGAGTAATGCAATAAGAACGATGACATGATGTAGACAAGATCTATTCATGTAGGAATAGACCCCATCTTGTTATCCTTAATAGCAATGATACATGCATGCCTCGCTGCCCGTTCTGTCACCGGGAGAGGACACCGCAAGATCGAACCCATCACAAAGCACCTCTTCCCATGGCAAGAAAAATCGATCTAGTTAGCCTAACTAAACCAAAGATTCGAAGAAGAAATACGAGGCTATAAGTAATCATGCATATAAGAGATCAAAATAAGACTCAAATAATATTCATGGATAGAAACTGATCATGAACTCAAAATTCATCGGATCCCAACAAACACACCGCAAAAGTCATTACATCAAATAGATCTCCAAGAGACCATTGTATTGAGAATCAAAAAGAGAGAAGAAGCCATCTAGCTACTGCCTACGGACCCGTAGGTCTATGGTGGACTACTCACGCATCATCGGAGAGGCACCAATGAGGATGATGAACCCCTCCGTGATGGTGCTAGATTGGATCTCGAGGTTCTGGAGCTTGCGGCGGCTGGATGTGTTTTTCGTTGACTCCTCTAGGGTTTTTGGAATACAGGGGTATTTATAGAGCTGAGAGGCGGTGGAGAGGCGTCCCGAGGAGGGCACAACCCACCAGTCCGCGCCAGGGGCCTCTGGCGCGCCCTGGTGTATCGTGGCCTCCTCGGCCCTCCTTCCAGATGCTTCTTTAGTCCCCTAGGTGTCTTCTCGCCCAAAAAAAATCTCCAAAAAGTTTTGCGATGTTTGGGCTTCGTTTGGTACTGAAATTCTACGAAGTAAAAAACAAGCAAAAACAACAACTGGCACTTGGCACTATGTCAATAGGTTAGTCCCAAAAAATGATATAAAGTTTCTATAAAATTATTGTAAAACATCCAAGATTGATAATATAACAGCATGGAACAAGCAAAACTTATAGATACATTGAAGACGTATCAGCATCCCCAAGCTTAATTCCTACTCGTCCTCGAGTAGGTTAATGATAAAAACAGAATTTTTGATGTGGAATGCTGCCTAACATGTTCATCACATATATTTTTTGTTTATAGCATGGACATTTGGACTTATAGATCGTTCAAAGCAATAGTCTAGTTTTGACATGAAGACTTCAATACTCAAGTATACTAACAAGCAACCATGTCTTTCAAAATATCAATACTAAAGAAAGTTATCCCTAGCCCATCATGCTCAATCATTGATCCATTCATGAAACACACTCAAATATTAACTACACCCAATGCTCAAGTATGATCATAGTGCCCCCTAGTTGGTGCTTTATAAGAGATTATGGAGACTCAAATTGAAAAATAAAAATTGCATACAGTAAATAGATAGGCCCTTCGCAGAGGGAAGTAGGCATTTGTAGAGGTGCCAGAGCTCAAAGTTTAAATTGAGAGAGAAAAATATTTTGGGTGGCATGCCTTTCCTGTCAACGAAAACGACAAAGAATTTCACAATACTTTCCATGCTAGATACATCATAGGCGCTTCCCAAACATAAAATAAAGTTTATTCCTTTTTCCACCATTCTTTCACAATCCATGGCTAGCCGTATCGATGGTTGCCTTCCATACCAACACTTTCCAAGGAATTTATTATTTGACAACATAAAGAAAAAAAATATTTTTCATTTTCATTTCGGGACTGGGCATCCCTATGATCGCCGTACTCTCGTGCAATCAAAAATGAATAAACACTCATCTTGAGAATAACACATCTAGCATGGAAAAATATTGGATACCCCCTACCGTTTCATGAGCGGTACGAGCACACAAAAAGGAAATTTATTTTGAAAATTAGAGATGGCACATACAAATTTGCTTAGAACGGCAAGGAAATACCGCATATAGGTAGGTATGGTGGACTCATATGACAAAACTGGGTTTAAGGATTTTGGATGCACAAGTAGTATTTCTACTTAGTACAAGTGGAGGCTAGCAAATAGATTGAGAACCAACCAACCAAGAAACGAAAATTCACATAAGCAAGCATTGAGCATAACTAAGACCGAATAATGCACCATAAGTAGGATGTAATTTCATTGCATAACTATTGACTTTCGTACTTGCATAGGGAATCACAAACCTTAACACCAATATTCTTACTAAAGCATAATTACTCACTAACATAACTCACATATTACTATCAACATGTCTCAAAACTATTACAAAGAATCAAGTTGAATTTGTCCAATGATCTTTATGAAAGTATTTATTATATCCCTCTTGAATATCTATCACTTTGGGAATAGTTTCAAATATTGTCATTGCTTTTGACAAGCTCAAATAAATTTAAGTGAAGGACATGAGCATAAAGATTTCATCTCTCAAAATAATATAAGTGAAGCAAGAGAGAATTTCTTCAAAAATTTACTAACTCTCAAGTTAATCTAATTGAAGCATGAGAGTATTTCTTCAAAAATTTAAAGCACACCGTGCTAAAAAAGATATAAGTGAAGCACTAGAGCAATTCCATGGCTCAAAAAGTTTAACTGAAGCACATAGAGCAATTCTAACAAATCGTAGCATAATTTGGCTCTCTCAAAATAGGTGTGTTCAGCAAGGATACTTGCAACAAACTAAAAAGCAAAACAAGCAAAGACTCAAATAATACAAGAGCTCCAAGCAAAACTCATGATATGTGACGAATAAAAATATAGTTCCAAGTAAAATACCGATGGTTGTTAGAAGAAAGAGGGGATGCCACTCGGGGCATCCCCAAGTTTAGTTTCTTGTTTCTCTTTGGATATTATCTTGGGGTGCCATGGGATCCCCAAGCTTAGGCTCTTTTCACTTATTCCTTCATCCATCGTGATCTCACCCAAAACTTGAAAACTTCAATCACACAAAACTCAACAAAACCTTCATGAGATCCGTTAGTAAAATAAAGAAAACCACTACTCTAAGTAATGTTGCAAACCCATTCATATTTTATTGTTGCGTTATATCTACTGTATTCTAACTTTACCATAGCTTATACCCCCCAATGCAAGCCATAGATTCATCAAAACAAGCACACAATGCAACGAAAACAGAATTTGAAGAACAGAACAGTCTGTAGTAATCTATACTCTAACCGTACCTCTAGAACTCTAAAAATTCTAAAAAATTAGGAAAACGTAAATGATTTGTATATAAATACTGTGTTAAAATTTCAGCTCATTATCACGCTCCAGTAAAAAATGAAAATTCACGCACTGGAGTCAAAGTTTCTGTTTCAGATTCAGCATTGTTTCTACTCATCTTATGAATCATCCTAAAGGCTTTACTTGGCACAAACACTAATTAAAACATAAAAACACAATCATAACAGAGGCATAATTGTGCCAACACTCAAAAACAGACTGGAAAAAGTAAAATAAATTTTATTCATTGGGTTGCCTCCCAACAAGCGCTATCGTTTTACGCCCCTAGCTAGGCATAAAGCAAAGATTCAAGTATTGTCATCTTTAGATTCCAACTCCATAATCACACAATTAGATTTTTTCAAGAATTTAGCATGCGCACTTTCAATGACAATACTTCTAGGAATAAGATCGAAAAATTCATTCTTGCAAGTAGGAACTTTTGCTATCTCAACAAAATTAGGATAAACACTAATCATTTTAAGATCTTCCTTCTGGATATTTGATGTGGCACCTTTGTTCTTAGTGACTTGGGTAGACTTGCAAATTTTTACGGGAGTCTTTTCAATGGTTTTAATGGAAGAAAAGGCTGAGCTCAAGTTACTAAAGATTTCTTCCAACTAAATCCGGTGGGGACTTTCTTCTATTCTCTTATTAACTGTGGTTTCCTTTTCTTTCAATAATTTAAAGACATCCCCTGCTTTTGACCCAAATTTATTAGCACAATCATGCATTTTCTTATCCAGATTTTTAAGATGTTCTTTGGTAACCATCTTTTTTCAATAGCATCTAGCCTCTCCATAACATGTTTGAGAGTTAAAGTTGTTTCATTAATCATGATAGATGGTGAACCCACAAGACTTCCCATAGCATTAAAAGCGTCCAAAGATGGACACATCAAGAAATTCCCACCGATAATCGTATCTAGGACGAATATATACCAAGTGGGGATGCCCACATAAAAACTGCGAAGAAGAACAACGGTAGATTGCTTATGAATAGATCTATTGTGAGCATTGCAAATCCTATACCAAGCATCTTTTAGATTCTCCCCTCCCCTTTGCTTAAAATTAAGAACCTCATTATCAGGATTACACGCAATAGAGGAAGAACTAGCCATAGCAACAAGGTAGGCAAACAAGAGATCTAGCGAGAAAAAGGCAAACGAAAAAGAGGGGGAATAAAACGGCAAATTTGTGAAGTGGGGGAGAGGAAAACGAGAGGCAAATGGCAAATAATGTAATTGCAAGGAGATGAGATTTGTGATTAGGAAACTCATAGATGTTGATGATGTCTCCCCGGCAACGGCGCCAAAAATTCCTTTTGATGCGGCTGAGATGCGTCGATGTTTCCCCAAAGAGGAAGGGATGATGCAGCACAGCTACGGTAGGTATTTCCCTCGGTGATGAGACCAAGGTTATCGAACCAGTAGGAGAACCACGCAACACTACGTAAACGGTACCTGCACACAAAGAACAAATACTTGCAACCCGGCGCGTAAGAGAGGTTGTCAATCTCTCCACGGTAAAAAGATAGATTAGGTTGTAATAGATTGGGTTGATAGATCGCTCACGAACACAAAATAAAAGAGGCAAATAAAAAGTGCAGCAAGGTATTTTTGGGTTTTTGGATCAATAGATCTGAAAACAAAAGCGGCAAAAAGATTGATCGGAAAGCAATATGTTGGAAAAGTAGACCCGGGGGCCGTAGGTTTCACTAGTGGCTTCTCTCATGAGTAGAGCACACGGTGGGTAAACAAATTACTGTTGGGCAATTGATAGAAGATCAAATAATCATGACGATATCCAAGGAAATGATCATTATATAGGCATCACGTCTAAGATTAGTAGACCGACTCCTGCCTGCATCTACTACTATTACTCCACACATCGACCGCTATCCAGCATGCATCTAGTGTATTAAGTTCCATGAAGAAATAGAGTAATGCAATAAGAACGATGACATGATGTAGACAAGATCTATTCATGTAGGAATAGACCCCATCTTGTTATCCTTAATAGCAACGATACATGCATGCCTCGCTGCCCCTTCTGTCACTGGGAGAGGACACCGCAAGATCGAACCCATCACAAAGCACCTCTTCCCATGGCAAGAAAAATCGACCTAGTTGGCCTAACTAAACCAAAGATTCGAAGAAGAAATACGAGGCCATAAGTAATCATGCATATAAGAGATCAAAAGAAGACTCAAATAATATTCATGGATAGAAACTGATCATGAACTCAAAATTCATCGGATCCCAACAAACACACCGCAAAAGTCATTACATCAAATAGATCTCCAAGAGACCATTGTATTGAGAATCAAAAAGAGAGAAGAAGCCATCTAGCTACTGCCTACGGACCCGTAGGTCTATGGTGGACTACTCACACATCATCGGAGAGGCACCGATGAGGATGATGAACCCCTCCGTGATGGTGTTAGATTGGATCTCGATAATCTGGAACTTGCGGCGACAGGATGTGTTTTTCGTAGACTCCTCTAGGGTTTTTGGAATATTGGGGTATTTATAGAGCTGAGAGGCGGTGGAGAGGCGTCCCGAGGAGGGCGCAACCCACCAGGCCGCGCCAGGGGCCTCTGGCGCACCCTGGTGTATCGTGGCCTCCTCGGCCCTCCTTCCAGATGCTTCTTTAGTCCCCCGGGTGTCTTCTCGCCCAAAAAAATCTCCAAAAAGTTTTGCGATGTTTGGGCTTCATTCGGTACTGAAATTCTGCGAAGTAAAAAACAAGCAAAAGGCAGCAACTGGCACTTGGCACTATGTCAATAGGTTAGTCCCAAAAAATGATAAGTTGCTTTAAAATTATTGTAAAACATCCAAGATTGATAATATAACAACATGGAACAAGAAAAAATTATAGATACATTGGAGACGTATCACCCCGCACGAAGACGTGCGAGGACCCTTGGGCCCGTGGAGGTAACGCAGGAGGGCCGGTCACCACCAAGTCTTCTGCTGCTAACCCCTCCACTCGGACTTGTAAACACGGATGCGCCGAGCCTGCTCCATCTCCAGAGAAGATTCCCAAGCAGCCGAAGACCGCCGCCAGCAAACCTCGCAAGGCGGTGTTGCCTAAGACCAAGATCAGCGTGCCAGTGGATTCTGTGTAAGTGTTCTTGTTCCGAGTGTCACCTCAAAGGACTGGCCGAATGAGATAACATCCCTAGTGATTCTTCTTCAGGGCTGATACGTCGGCTGCCTCGCTGGGAAAGGACAACGCCGAGGTCGATGTCGCATCTTCAAAAGGTAACACTCGGTTTTGCCCATACGCGATCTTTGAATTCTTCATTTCCGCCTTAGACTTATTCCCGAATGCTCTCCAAATGTTTGCAGGCCCACCGGAAGTGATCGAGATCGATGAGGATAGGGCTGAACCACCGCATCCTGCCGCGGGCAAAGATGTCATGATGCCGGAAGCCTCTCCTGTCAATGCGCCAACGCCAGCTCACTAGACTCCTCCGGGGACCGGAGCCGCACCCGGATCCTCTCTGACTGCTCCTCCTGCGACCGGTGCCTTTGAACTCTACCGCGTCCCAGAGGACCAGGTGGGGGCAGGCAAAGAGGCTCTGATCCAGGCAAAACTGGTGAGCAACAAGCTGAAAGACCTCCGCGATGCCAGCGAAGCTCTGGAGAAGAACGCCCGTGTAAGTGCCCTTGTAAGTTCTGTCCTCATTTGGAAATGTTCATTTTTTATATTTTGTTTCCTGGAGTCTTGAGTGGGTTAGTGTCGGCGGCACACCCACTGGGTGTTTTCTGATTCCAGTGGGAGTGCGCTTAGCGCACCCACTGGGTGTAGTCCCCGAGACTGCTGTCGACCGAGTCGGTCCGCTGGAGTCGGAGAATCCGTGATATGTTTGTTGTAGATATACTTGTTGAGTAGAATGTGATAATGAATCTTCCCGAATGGTTAGATACTCGTCGAAGAGGATGCGGTGATGGTCCATGGACCATGGCCTCTCGACGTTGACCGTCGGGGTGTAGAACCAGTAGTTCTCCAGTGGGGGGGCGCTGAGCGCACCCAATGGGTGTAGTCCCCGAGACTACCATCGACTGAAGCAGTCAGTGGGAGTCTGAGAGTCCAAATGATACCGATGTTGATAATTCTTTCCGAATGATGAGATACTTGTCGAAGAGGATGCGGTGATGGTCCATGGACCAGAGCCTCTCGACGTTGACCGTCGGGGAGTAGAACCTGTAGTTCTCCAGTGGGAGCGCACTGAGCGCACCCACTGGGTGTAGTCCTCAAGGCTACCATCGGCGATAGTCTCAAAATCCGAATGATGTCGATGGTGATAACTTTTTCCGAATGATGAGATACTTGTCGAAGAGGATGCGGTGATGGTCCATGGACCATAGCCTCTCAACGTTGACCATCGGGGTGTAGAACCAGTAGTTCTCCAGTGGGGGCGCGCTGAGTGCACCCACTGGGTGTAGTCCCCGAGGCTACCGTCGGCTGAAGCAGTCGGCGGTAGTCTCAAAATCCAAATGATGTTGAACTTTAGTCTTATATACGACTGTCATTTCTGATATTTCATTCTTTCCTGTTTGCAGAGTGTGTGCAAGCTCGGGACTCGTTACAACACCCTTGAGAAGGAGGTACAAGACTTGTGTCGGAGCCTTCAGGCTGAGAAGACTAAGAATGCCTGTCTGTGTAGGACCGAAAGTATGTCTAGAGGGGGGGTGATTAGACTACTTGACCAAATAAAAGTTTTGCCTTTTCCCAAATTTTAGAGTTGGCAGTTTTAGCATTTCATGGCAAGTCAAGTACACCCTACACATGCATGTCTAAGAGTATAGCAGCGGAAAGTAATAACAAGCATGTATAGAAGGGATAGGGTAGAAGGATCAAACGCAGTTGTAGACACGATGATTTTTCCCGTGGTTCCGATAGGTGGTGCTATCGTACATCCACGTTTATGGAGTCTTCAACCCACGGAGGGTAATGGTCACGAGAGTCCACGGAGGGCTCCACCCATAAGGGTCCACGAAGTAGCAACCTTGACTATTCCATAACGGCTTCCGTCCACGAAGGACTAGCCTCACTATGGGTAGATCTTCACGAAGTAGGCGATCTCCTTGCCCTTACAAACTTCTTGGTTCACTCCACAACACGAAGTAGGAGGCTCCCAAGCGACACCTAACCAATCTAGGAGGCACCACCCTCCAAAAGGTAATAGGCTCGGTAATGACGATGAACTCCTTGCTCTTGTGCTTCAAGATGATAGACTCCTCAACACACAATCACTCTCTCACAGATTTGGCTTGGTAGAAGAGATGGGATTGGTGGAAAGCAACTTGGGGAGGCTAGAAATCAAGATCCATATGGTTGGAGTGGAAGATCTTGACCTCAACACAAGACTAGGTGGTTCTCTCTCAGAAAACTGGATGGGGCAAGTATGGAATAGTTCTAAGTGCTTCTCTTTCGAGTAGGTGGTGGTGAAGGGGTATATATAGGCATCCCCAAAAATCCAACCGTTACACACAAAATGACCAACTCGGTGACACCGATGTGTTAATCTCGGTGGTACCGAAGTGACCAAAAGGTGGCAACTTTTGAATCTCGGTGAGACCGATATAGGAAACTCGGTTGCACCGATAAGGTGACCAACGGTCAGATTCCCAATCTCGGTGGCACCGATCCAACATTCTCGGTGGTACCGAAAATGTGAATTTGCGTAACAGAAAGTTGGCAACCTAAAGTCAGTGGCACCGGTATGGAATCGGTTGCACCGAAGTGGCTAGGGTTTGGCTGAGTCTGTCTGAGGTGAGAATCGGTGGCACCGAAGTGGAAATGTTGGTTGCACCGATTTTGAGTATTTGGCTATGACAGACTTTGGTGGGAGAGCTTGTGGGTGTTTTTGGTGACTATCACTTGTGCACGTTTGAGCATATTGTTCACCAGCAAAACCTTACCCCCTTTTAATAGTATTGGCTTTCCTATAGACTCAAAGTGATTTCTCACAAATATCAAATGTAGAGTCCTCTTGCTTGAATCTTGGCCAACCTATTTCCTTGCATCTTGGGGTATCTCCACAATCTCCTTTTGCCAATCCTATCATTGAACATTTCCTGAAATATACTTGGTAGAAACATTAGTTCAATGACTTATATGTTGTTATGAATTACCAAAACCACCAAGGGAGCAAATGTGCTTTCAATCTCCCCCTTTTTGGTAATTGATGACAACATATAGATCAAAGCTTCGACATATGATATAATCAATGAATATAATCGTCGCTTTGAGAGGTATGTGATAAGCAAGAGCTCTCCCTAAATTTGTGCATTATTTTGAATTTGTGTTTGAATGCAAATGCACAATCGATTAGGTACAATGGGCACTTCTTCCATGTCACATACAACTTGGTGGTGTGCGATAATAATAAGAGTGAACATCATAGCACAACACAATCAAGCAATGGTGAAAGATCATCTCATAAGCATTAAGATGATAGGAAATAGTAGCATCACACATAAAGCGTATGATCAAACACAAAGCATAGCACAAAGATGTTTGTTGGTGTTTGAAAAAGCAATAAAAACCAAACGCTTTGAAAAAGCAATAAAAACCAAACGCTCTCTCACTCGAAGCCTAAAGATCTATATACACTTCTCCCCCTTTGGAAACAAGTTACCAAAAAGTTCAAAGGCATATATCTAAGCGTTCTTGGGCTGATCTCCTCCGGTAGTTGATGAAGGAGTCGAGAGAACAGCGTCGGCGAAGATCTCTGCAGATGTCGTGGATGGAGTTTGTGTGGCAGCTGGAGGAACGGGAGCTGATGGAGCAGGAGCTGAGGTGACAGCAGCAGGAGCTGATGAAGAGGGCCTCAAGTCTGGAGCTGGCACAGTGGCTGATCTGGCCTGAGTGGTGAACTGTGTGCCTGGCCTGAGAGGTGATCCATCCTCATCATCATCATCATCATCTGAAGAAGTCTGAGGAAGAGGCACTGAGTCAACTTCCTTCTTGAGCTCATTAACTGTCTTAGTCAGCCCATCCACCTTATCATTAAGGGTCTTGATCCTGTTCTCAAAGATCCTCACAAGACTGTTCTGGTTGTCCAGAATCCCCTTAATGTCCTTCTTCATGTCCTGAACTGATGAGATCAGAAGATCCATTTGCTCATTAATGGATCTAGGGACTTGAGCACTAGTGGCTCTAGCTGCCTCTGCTTCTGCCTGAGCTGCAGCTGATGTGGGATGTCCTGGGTCCATCACCACAACGTTGTCCTCGAGATCTGGCTGTAGGGGTAAGTGGGGTCGATCTAGAGAAAATATGTGCTTCTCCAACTTTGAATTGATAAGCATCTGGATATAGGGTGCATAACATTAAGAGCGCTTCTGATCAGCGGCAACCCTCTTGACTGTCTCAACAATCAAGTCCATGACTCTGATCCTGGTGTGTCTGTCAAGGTGGATCAACATATTGATGGAGTAGCCTCGGATCATCTTGTCATCTCCTGACCTGGGCATCAAAGTATGCCTCAGAATGGTGTTCATGGTGCGGAGGCCAGCCTGAAGAAAGTAGATGGATCCTAGCCTGTGAGACTTCATGTTAGCAGCAGGGATCTCCTTATACATATTGGCCATAGCATTGTGGCTCTCCTTGGATTCTGAGTAGACATCCAAATCACCAGCCTGTGCTTCTGGGACTCCTAAGATGGTAGCCCACTCCTCAATAGTAGATTCATACCTTGCACCTTCAGTCATCCATACAATTCTACCATCTCCATAGAAGTGTGCAGTGGAGTAGAATTGCATGATCATCTCATCGTTCCAAGCGGTGGACTCTCTGCCAACGAACTCATCTAAACCAATGCAGTGGAAGTTGTCTTGGACACTTGGAAAGTATTCCTCATTCTCCTTGATGAATTTCCAATCAACATACCGCATATCACTCACAGCTGGACTCTTGTCAAAGAGCACAGTCTCATAGAAATCCTGTTGCTCCTTGGTGTAGAATCTATAGTCCAAAGTTGTCTTCTTTCTCTGGGCATATGTTTCAGCAGCTCTCCATGCCCTCAAGCCAGAGTCCTTCCTCTTCTTCATATCCTCAGCGAGTGGATAACTGGCATTGTGTACTGGAAGGTGTGGCCTAAGCTTCATTAAAGCAGACATAGCATCCTCATCCTCAACTCTGGAGGTGGTTCCTTTGTTCTTCTCAGAAGCTGGAATTTGCCTAGACAATCTCTTGGCCTTCTCAGCAGCAGGCTTCTTTGCAGCAGACTTAGTACTCTTGGAAGTACCAGTCTTTGGCATAGCATCAGACATAAGCTTCTTCTGCTTCTTCTTTGGAGGGGCTTTCTCAACATGTTCTTCCTCCTCCTCAGCAGCAACAGCAGCCTCAGGGTCCTCAAACATGGAGGTCTGCCTGCTAACAGTATAAACAATCCTCTTCCTGGTACCCTTCTTTTCACCTGCCTTCTTAGGCAATGACTTCTTTGGAGGTGACTCAAGGTGAAGAGCCATCCTAGTCCTAGCACTTTCAGGAGCTCTTCCAGCTGCAGAACTAGCATAGACTTTGCCAACAACTTTCCTGGAAGAAGTAGCTTCATTTGCAGACTTCTTGGCAGCCTTCTGTTGCTTCTTAGCAAGAATCTCTTCTGGAACGAAGTCTGAATCTTCCTCATCTAAATTTAGCGTCTTCCTAGCCCTAGTAGCAGCTTTGGGCAATCCATGGGAACTGGGAGTGCCTGGATCTGAAGATGAACTAGACTCAGGACTAGTGCCTGAATCCATCTCAACACTTTGCTCTCTGAAGCTGTTCTCACTGTCCTCAGCTCCTGACATATCTGACCCTGTGAATAGAGTATAGAGGAGCAGAATAGAATGAGTCATCACAAAATAAGGCTGGTTTTTTTTGAAAGTTTTGAACAAAAGATTTTCAAAGTTTTACATTCTGTCAGATACAAATCGGTAAGGCCGAAGCAAAATTTTCGGTGACACCGAGACTGACTGTCCCATTAACAGAAACTTGGCACCCTTTTCGGTGAGACCGGAAAGGAGTGCTCGGTTTCACCGAGACAGTTCTCAGCAACGCAGAAAGAAAAATCGGTGGTACCGATTTTCTTGATTCGGTTCTACCGAGTTGCATCGGGCGGAAGGCAAACCCTAGAAAATCAGTCATTCGCTAGTCTATAGGATTTTCTTGTGGATAGGAGGACGTGCAACAGGTGGCATATGGAGAAAAGCAGATCCAATGCGCAAGAATCAGAAGGGGAGCGCAAAGGAGAATGAATCCGTACCCTAACTCGGTGGCGGATTCACTACGGCGGCGACGATGGAGAAGATTTCGTCGACGGCGGCGATTCCCAGCGGCGGAGGAGCGCAGGGAGACAAGGGCGATGACCAGGGGTCTCGAAGTGGCAGCTTAGGGTTCTGAGGTGCGACGGTTTGAAGATGAATTTCAAAGCGTCGGGGTCCACAGTATATATACCCACCACTGTCGGTGACGCCGATTCGAGATTTTCGGTGTCACCGAGTTTCTCAACTGTCAGTTGACAGGGAAACTCGGTGTAACCGAGAATATGGAATCGGTAGTACCGAGATAGAAAACCAGATCAACCCTAGGCATTCGGTGAGACCGAGAATGTGGGGTTGGTTCCACCGAGATGCACTTGGGAGGTTTTAACGGTCAGTCCTTGTCGATACGGAACTCCGAGTGCTCCACACACAGAGGGATCGAAAGGTACTTGTTCAAATTTTGTGATGCAGCATGAATAGAGTATGAGGTGAGAAAGCATAGATAGCTAAAGAGTGGTCCTAGGCCTCCTTGTCCATCCAATTGGCAAAAGATAAAATGAAAGCCAAATAGCAACAATTGGATGTCCTTGAATGAGAAAACAAATGCAGACCAACATGCTCACACAATAAAGGATGTCAAATGAAATCATGACAAGCATGCACATACACACTAGCATCTAACAAGCACTTGGGCGATGATGAAGTCATCTATATATGAGTATTTGACTTAGGAGCCAAGTAACAATACTTGATCATAGGTCATACTCATCGTTTAAGCACAAGTGGGGTTACCACTTTTACATAAAGCATTTAATGTTGTCACATACTAAGAGATACTTTAGCTCAAGTCTTAGAGTAAAGCTCCCCCTAGATGTGACATCCCCCCATAAGAGGGACAAACTAACCTTGGGTTTTGTCGGTGAAGACTTCATGTTGGTGAGATAGTTGTGGATGCTCAAGGTTGATGAAGATCACCAAGAGTTGGGAGCATCCTTGTTATTTCCTTACTCTTCTCACCTACATGGGTTAGTCCCAACACACAAGAGACGAATACAAGGATATCTATGGACATGGAGTGCAAAGCATATGTTATGATGTCCATGATTTGTTGATTACCTTGTCCCTTGCTTACCTTTGAGGGAATGTGTGACTCATTGAATTATTGCATAGAGTTGATGTTGATTGCAAATAATTCTTGCCAATAATGAATGTGAGTGAATTTCATTGGCGGAGTCACCCCTCAAAAACTTACTAGTTCTTCTTCTTGGGGACCCACATCAAGTTGATGGGGATCCTTGGTGTTGTAGTAGTCTTTGTAGAAGTTGAGCTTGACGTAGCCTTGGGAACCCACTCCACCATAGCTAGGGATTCTTCTTCATATGAGTCAATGTCCTCTTGAAGCTTGTTCTTGCCCTTGAGCTTGTGGTCTTGTGGTGGAAGGTCATCTTGAGTGCTTGTCCCCTTGGGAAGAGTATTTTCATACTTCTCCTTTTGAGGAACAAACTTGGGCTCGGGATATTGACCTTCTTCCCATTCAACTCCATTTGCGTTGAAGTAGCCAACACCACGATTCTTCCGGTATCCTCCGTGCTTGCGTACAATTTCCTCAAATTTCTTACACCCGGCAAGACTCTTGTAGATACCTTTTTCTATAATTCCTTTCAATAAAGCATTTTCTTGCTCAAGTGTAACTTGGCTAAGAGAATCATCATTAGTGGAATCAATAGAACTACTAGAAGCAACATCATTGGGTTTAGCATTTTTATTGTTGCTACTAGATGAAGAACCTTTCTTGCCTTTGTTACTAGTTTGTTTAGACTTAACTTGTGGCATGAAAGTAGACAAGAGTAGTCGTTTGGCTAGATAAGATGAAGTCTTCTTTCGGAGATCATCATTGATAGCTTTGAGAAACTCATGCTCTTGCTCCAAGTTGAGCTTCTCGAAGCGTAGCTTCTCATGAGTTCTCACAAGCTCTCTATGATCTTCGAGAGTAGATTCATGAGCTAACTTAAGAGTGTTTAGTTCTTTAGTCAGTTCTTCTATTTTCACCTTATCATCATCAATTGACTTATCTTGACTAGCATGAGAATTATCAAGTTCATTTTGATCAACATCACTAGTTTTATCACAAAGCAAGTCATCATCATCACTATCAAAATCAAGATACTCGGGGTGTGATACCTTGGGGCCTTTAGCCATGAAGCAACTTCCACTCCCTTCATTTGGTGAGTCAAATAGATCATGGGAGTTGGTAGTCACTAGAGCAATTCCAGCAACACCATCATCTTGACTATAGTCGGAGTCGGAGTGATAGCTTCTCTCGGAGTTGTTGTCGGAGTCAGAGCCGGAAACCCATTCACCAACATGAGCTTGATGTTTCCTTCTTGTGTAGCTCTTGGTGTACTTGTCCTTCTTCTCCGAATCTCTACTTCTCCTTGAGTGTCTTCGTTCATAACGATCATCTCTACTCCTTCTCTCTCTTTGAGGTGATTCATTCCTTGAGCTTCGTCTTCGAGGTGACTCTTCTCTTCGTTTGTAGGGAGCCGTGCACTCATTGGAGTAGTGTCCGGGCTTCCCACAATTGTAGCAATTGCGATCACGACTTGACGAACGCTTCTCATCATATCTTGAGTTGGAGCTTCTTTCTTTGCCTCTATTCTTGTAGAATTTGTTGAATTTCTTGACCATGAGGCTTATCTCTTCATTGGTGACAAGGTTGTCGCTTGAAGTTGCGGGAGCATCACTTGTGGCTTTGTAAGCACCGCTAGACTTGTGGTGAAGCTCTTCCTTGTCTTTGAGTGTCATCTCATGAGCAACAATCCTTCCAATGACTTCCGTAGGCTTGAGATCTTTGTAGTTGGGCATCATTTGGATCAATGTGCACACGGTGTCGTATCTCTCATCCAAAGCTCTAAGTATCTTCTTGATGATGAATTTGTCGGTCATTTATTCGCTTCCTAAGCCGGCAATCTCATTTGTGTTGAGAGCTAGCCTAGAGTACATCTCCGCGACTCCTTCACCATCCTTCATCTTGAACTTGTCAAGCTGACCTTGAAGAACATCTAACTTGGATTCTCTCACGGATTCGGTTCCTTCGTGCATATCAACCAAAGTATCCCAAATCTCTTTTGCATTCTCAAGACGGCTGATTTTGTTGAATTCTTCGGGGCATAAGCAGTTGAAGAGAATGTCACATGCTTGAGCATTGTATTGCAACATCTTCAACTCATCTGCGGTCGCTTCACGATCCGGTTCCTTTCCATCCGAAAAGAATTCACCTTGCAAGCCAACACGAACAACAGCCCAAACGGCAGGGTTATGACCAAGAATATGCATTTTCATTTTGTGCTTCCAACTAGCAAAATTAGTGCCATCAAAGTACGGACCTCTACGGTGATAACTTTCCTCACTAGACGCCATACTCTCCTAGGTTGTTAGACCAATGCAATGGAGACTAATGCTCTGATACCACTTGTAGGACCGAAAGTATGTCTAGAGGGGGGTGATTAGACTACTTGACCAAATAAAAGTTTTGCCTTTTCCCAAATTTTAGAGTTGGCAGTTTTAGCATTTCATGGCAAGTCAAGTACACCCTACACATGCATGTCTAAGAGTATAGCAGCGGAAAGTAATAACAAGCATGTATAGAAGGGATAGGGTAGAAGGATCAAACGCAGTTGTAGACACGATGATTTTTCCCGTGGTTCCGATAGGTGGTGCTATCGTCCATCCACGTTTATGGAGTCTTCAACCCACGGAGGGTAACGGTCGCGAGAGTCCACGGAAGGCTCCACCCATAAGGGTCCACGAAGTAGCAACCTTGACTATTCCATAACGGCTTCCGTCCACGAAGGACTAGCCTCACTATGGGTAGATCTTCACGAAGTAGGCGATCTCCTTGCCCTTACAAACTTCTTGGTTCACTCCACAACACGAAGTAGGAGGCTCCCAAGCGACACCTAACCAATCTAGGAGGCACCACCCTCCAAAAGGTAATAGGCTCGGTAATGACGATGAACTCCTTGCTCTTGTGCTTCAAGATGATAGACTCCTCAACACACAATCACTCTCTCACAGATTTGGCTTGGTAGAAGAGATGGGATTGGTGGAAAGCAACTTGGGGAGGCTAGAAATCAAGATCCATATGGTTGGAGTGGAAGATCTTGACCTCAACACAAGACTAGGTGGTTCTCTCTCAGAAAACTGGATGGGGCAAGTATGGAATAGTTCTAAGTGCTTCTCTTTCGAGTAGGTGGTGGTGAAGGGGTATATATAGGCATCCCCAAAAATCCAACCGTTACACACAAAATGACCAACTCGGTGACACCGATGTGTTAATCTCGGTGGTACCGAAGTGACCAAAAGGTGGCAACTTTTGAATCTCGGTGAGACCGATATAGGAAACTCGGTTGCACCGATAAGGTGACCAACGGTCAGATTCCCAATCTCGGTGGCGCCGATCCAACATTCTCGGTGGTACCGAAAATGTGAATTTGCGTAACAGAAAGTTGGCAACCTAAAGTCGGTGGCACCGGTATGGAATCGGTTGCACCGAAGTGGCTAGGGTTTGGCTGAGTCTGTCTGAGGTGAGAATCGGTGGCACCGAAGTGGAAATGTTGGTTGCACCGATTTTGAGTATTTGGCTATGACAGACTTTGGTGGGAGAGCTTGTGGGTGTTTTTGGTGACTATCACTTGTGCACGTTTGAGCATATTGTTCACCAGCAAAACCTTACCCCCTTTTAATAGTATTGGCTTTCCTATGGACTCAAAGTGATTTCTCACAAATATAAAATGTAGAGTCCTCTTGCTTGAATCTTGGCCAACCTATTTCCTTCCATCTTGGGGTATCTCCACAATCTCCTTTTGCCAATCCTATCATTGAACATTTCCTGAAATATACTTGGTAGAAACATTAGTTCAATGACTTATATGTTGTTATGAATTACCAAAACCACCAAGGGAGCAAATGTGCTTTCAGTCTGGAACAAGAAAAGCGAACACTCGGAGGTAATTGAATCTTGACCGACTACTTCAAACTCGGCCCTTTTCTCTGTCCGACTGAACATACTTCATCAGATGTACATAGTGAAAATCTTTGGCTTACTGAGCGACTCCGGGCTTCCATTTCTTTAGAGACCATGAAGGATTCCCTGGAGAAGAGAGACCAAGAACTAGCAGCTGCTCAGAAGGAAGCCAGTCGGAAGATGGAGGAAGCCCAGGACAAGCCGAAGTATCTCGCGAAGTGGGACGAGGAGAACAAAGCATTGGAGGATGTCGCCAGGAGGTCCACAGCACAAGCGGTCGAAGCCGAGGCGAGGTTGAAGCAACTCGCCTCCAAGAAGATGGAGCTAGAGAAGTTCATCGAGGACTATGGCAACGACCAGAATGAGAAGCTCAAAGGTGTGCCATTAATCCGAATGTACTTAAAATTGCTCCATTTCTTCAATCGTCTTCTTCTCATACTCCTTCCCTTTCGCATATTCATCAGAGTTTTGTGCGGACGTCGAGGAAGAAACCTCCAAGATTGAGAAGTGCATCCTCCCAGACCGTCCGACTCTTGCATTGCTCCGACTGGAGAAGCGTGTCGAAGAGGTGACCGTCTTCCTCAAGCGACTGAAGAATGCAGTGAAGGATATCGACAAGGAGGTCGCCCCCGGAGAGGAGTCCCCGAATGACCTTGACAATCTCCTCATTCGACTGCAAGGTGTCCCCCATCGAGTTAAAACATGGAAGAAGTTTGCGGCTCGTGCTGGTGCAGACATCGCGCTCTCTCTCGTCTGAGTTCATTGCAAGGGCGTGGACTAGGAGAAGATGACGTCGCTGAAGGTCGCCAACAGAAAGAGTGCCAATATCGATGACTTCATGGAGACCTTCCTGCCGGTGGCCACTCAGATTACAGAGGTTATCGACCTCAACACCTTCACGGACGCAGCGTCCCCAACATCAGCCGAGTGATTCTCGGGTAAAAAACTCTAAGTACCATTTGCCTCGGTATGCCGCGTGTTTATGTAACCGTACATTCGCCGTGACTTTGCAGCCACAACTATCTGCACTTTTGCTTGGATTGCTTGATATTCGAATGTCTTTGTTTGATCATTTGAGCGCTCGGCGCAATTTTCCCCGAATGTGGACGGTGTCCCCACTCGGAAGGATTTTAAACTTAGGCGATTACTAGATCGCAGCTAAGCCCCCGAGTGTGGATGTTGTCCTCACTCGGAGTAGTTGTCAACTTAGGCGATTACTGGATCGCAGCTAAGCCCCCGAGTGTGGATGATGTCCTCACTCGGAGTAGCTTTCAACTTAGGCGATTACTGGATCGCGACTAAGCCCCCGAGTGTGGATGATGTCCTCACTCGGAGTAGTTTTCAACTTAGGCGATTACTGGATCGCAGCTAAGTCCCCGAGTGTGGATGATGTCCTCACTCGGAGTAGCTTTTAACTTAGGCGATTACTGGATCGCAGCTAAGTCCCCGAGTGTGGATGATGTCCTCACTCGGAGTAGTTTTTAACTTAGGCGATTACTGGATCGCAGCTAAGTCCCCGAGTGTGGACGATGTCCTCACTCGGAGTAGTTTTTAACTTAGGCGATTACTGGATCGCAGCTAAGCCCTCGAGTGTGGATGATGTCCTCACTCGGAGTAGTTTTTAACTTAGGCGATTAATGGATCATAGCTAAGCCCCCGAGTGTGGATGTTGTCCTCACTCGGAGTAGTTTTTAACTTAGGCGATTACTGGATCGCACCTAAGCCCCCGAGTGTGGATGATGTCCTCACTCGGAGTAGTTTTTAACTTAGCCGATTACTGGATCGCAGCTAACCCCCGAGTGTGGATGATGTCCTCACTCGTAGTAGTTTTTAGCTTAGGCGATTACTAGATCGTAGCTAAGCCCCCGAGTGTGGATGATGTCCTCACTTGGAGTTTTTTGTAACTTAGGTGAAATCGGGTTCGCAACTAAGTTTATCCACGCAAAAAGTATGGAAAATAAAGATTTTATTCATCAAATGCACTCGGAAGTTCATTACAAGAATGAGAGAGTGTTTCCTATGTTAGGTATAGAATTTGTGGAGTAGATCCGCATTCCACGCTCGTGGCTCTTCCGCATTGGTGTTGAAGTTATAAAACCGGTAGGCTCCAATGTTCAGGACTTTGGATATTGTGAAAGGCCCTTGCCACGGAGGCGCTAGCTTATGTGGCTTCTGTTGATCCCGTCGGAGGACAAGATCGCCTTCTTGGAAAGCACGCCCTCTAACTTGTCTATCGTAGAGGTGTCTCAGGTCTTGCTGATAGAGCGTCGACCTGATCAGAGTTAGCTCTCTCTCTTCCTCCAGGAGGTCCAGACCGTCTTGCCGTGCGACTTCTGCTTCGTCTTCGTTGTAGAGATCCACTCGGGGAGCATTATGGCGTATGTCACTCGGTAAGACAGCTTCGGATCTGTATACCATGAAGAAAGGAGTACGCTTGGTTGAGCGATTGGGTGTCGTCCGAATGCCCCATAATACAGACGGCAGCTCTTCGACCCAAGCACCGGCAGCAATCTCCAAATCCCTCATCAATCGGGGTTTCAATCCTTGTAGAATCACCCCGCTTGCTGGTTCCGCCTGCCCATTCGACTGCGGATGCGCCACGGAGGCATAGTTCACCCGAGTGCCTTGGGAATAACAGAACTCACGGAATTCATCTGAATAGAAATTCTTCCCGTTATCTATGATGATGTCATGCGGTACACCGAACCTGAAGATGATCTGCCAAATGAAACTGACAGCGATAGCCGAATCCAAGCTCTTGATGGGCTTCGCTTCGACCCACTTGGTGAACTTGTCCACTGCCACCAGCAGATGGGTAAACCCACTCGTCCCGGTACGCAGGGGGGCGACCATGTCAATACCCCACACGGCGAATGGCCAGGTGAGTGGTATGGTCTTCAGTGCTTATGCAGGCTTGTGTGTCTGATTCTTGTAAAATTGACATCCAACGCACAGATCAACCATGTCTTTTGCCGCTTCATTGGCTCGGGGCCAATAGAAACCTGCATGAAACGCCTTTGCAACCAACGTCTAAGAAGACGCATGATGGCCACAGGTTCCCGAATGAATCTCGTGCAAGATCTACAGCCCTTCCTCTGGGGAAATGCATTTCCGCGCTACGCCCGTAGTGCTCTTCTTGTATAGCTGCTCTCCCATCACTTCAAAGGACTTGGATCGTCGGACGATCCATCGGGCCTTCTCTTCATCCTCAGGGAGCTCTTGCCGGAGCAAGTATCCTAAATAAGGTTGGGTCCACTCGGGAGTGATCACCAACATCTCTTGAACGAGATCCACTATGGCTAGAATGTCGACTTCAATCGGATTAGAGGATCCGATTTCTTGCGGGGGCTCTTCAGTAAAAGGATCTTCTTTAACCGAAGGAGAGCGCAGGTGCTCAAGGAAAACTCCTTTTGGAACGATTCGCCGAGTGGAACCTATTTTGCCCAGGTCGTCAGCAGCCCGATTCTTCACTCGGGGAATGTGATGCAGCTCCAAACCTTCAAAGTTCTTCTCCAATTTCTGGACAGCATTACAGTACCCGGTCATGGACGGACTCCGTAAATCCCATTCCTTCATCACCTGATTAACCACGATGTCTGAGTCCCCGAATATCATCACTCGTCAGATATCGAGCGAGATGGCCATTCGGAGCCCGTACAGGAGAGCTTCGTACTCGGCCTCATTATTCGATGATTCAAAATAGATTTGAAGGACGTAGCTCAGTCGGTCTCCTATGGGGGAGACGAGAACTACTCCGGCTCCGGACCCTTGAAGCATCTTGGATCCATCAAAGAACATGGTCAAGTGTTCGGGGATACTAGGTGCTGGATGTTCCTATTCTATCCACTCGGCCAGAAAGTCCACAACTGCTTGAGACTTGATCGCCTTCTTGGCTTCGAACTTGATCTCCAACGGGAGGAGTTCAATGGCCCATTTTGCCACTCGGCCCGTGGCGTCTTGGTTATGCAGGATTCCAAAAGAGGGGCATCGCTGATAACCGTGACCGAGTGCTCTTGAAAGTAATGAGCTACCTTCTTAACAGTGAGGTAAATGCCATAAACCAACTTTTGGTAGTGTGGATACCTCTGCTTGGAAGGAGTCAATACTTCGGAAATGTAATAAACGGGTCTTTGCACTTTGAATGCTTTTCCCGATTCCTCGCGCTCCATAGTGAGGATAGTACTAACCACTTGGCTAGTAGCCGCGATGTACAAGAGCAAAGGCTCTCGACTGCTCGGAGCAGCTAATACCGTCTGGGTGGAAAGCAAGGTCTTGAGCTGATCGAATGCGGCTTGCGCTTCAGGAGTCCACTCAAATGTGTCTGACTTCTTCATCAATCGGTAAAGAGGCAAGGCCTTCTCACCGAGACGAGATATAAACCTACTCAGGGCTGCAAGGCAACCCGTGAGCTTCTGAACGTCATGCAGACGGACAGGTTTCTTCATTCGGACGATGGCACCGATCTTGTCGGGATTAGCATCGATCCCTCATTCAAAAACAAGGAAACCAAGTAGCTTACCCGAAGGCACTCCGAATGTGCATTTTGCGGGATTGAGCTTTATCTTAAAACGACGAAGATTCGCAAAGGTTTCAGGGAGGTCGGCCAGTAGGTCGGAACCTTTCCTGGATGCTACCACGATGTCATCCATGTACGCCTCGACGTTCCGACTGATTTGCTCGTGCAAACATTTATGAATCATGCGCATAAAGGTTGCCCCAGCATTCTTGAGGCCGAATGGCATAGTGATATAGCAGAAACACCCGAATGGGGTGATGAAGGCTGTTTTTATTTCATCTGGCCCATACATTCGGATTTGATGGTGCCCGGAGTATGCATCTAAGAACGACAGGCGTTCACATCCGGCGGTGGAATCTACTATCTGATCTATGCGGGGAAATGGAAAATGATCTTTCGGGCAGGCCCGATTGAGGTGCTTGAAGTCGATGCACATCCGGAGGGACTTATCCTTCTTGGGCACCAACACAGGGTTGGACAGCCACTTGGAATGGAAGACTTCACGAATAAATTCGGCAACTAGGAGCCGAGCGATCTCTTCACCAATCCCTTTGCGCTTCTCAACGGATGATCAACGCAAATGCTCCTTGACTAGCTTGATCTTCGGATCCACTCGGAGGCGGTGCTCAGCCAGTCCCCTGGGAACTCCCGGCATGTCAGACAGCTTCCATGTGAAGATATACCAGTTCTCACGAAGGAACTGGATGACCTCGTCTTCCTATTTTTCACCGACTATCGTTGAGATGTTGGTAGGAGCGGCACTCGGATCGGTGGGATGAACGTTAACTTGCTTTGTTTCGCCGGCCGACTGGAAGGCTGATTCCGTTGCCGGTCGCTTGGACTTAAGCAAGTTTGCAGCGTCCACCGCTTTCTTGTACCCGTCAAGTTCGACCGCGAGTACCTGCTCGTTGGCTATCTTGGAGCCTTGCTTGAGACACTCCTCAGCGACTATTCGGTCACCAGTCACTGTGATCACGTCGTTCGGCCCTGGCATCTTAAGTTTCAGATACACGTAACACGGACGGGCCATGAAACATGCATAGGCGGGCCTACCCAGGATGGCGTGATAGGCACTCCGAAAGTCTACCACTTCGAACGTCAGGCATTCCTTGCGGAAATTTTTCTCTCCTCCGAACACGACATCCATAGCGATTTGGCAAAGTGACTGGGCTTTCTTCCCGGGGATGACCCCGTGGAAATGCATGTTACTCTTACTCAGGCGAGACATCGGAATGCCCATTGAGCTGAGTGTATCCGCATATATGATGTTGAGCCCACTGCCGCCATCCATCAAGACTTTGCGCAATCAGACTCCATTCACGGCCGGATCAACAACCAGCGCCTGCCTCCCAGGGGTGGTGATGTGGGCTGGGTGGTCAGACTGATCGAAAGTGACCGGTGTCTTCGACCAATTGAGGCATTTAGTGGCAGTCGGAGTTACCATGTTCACCTCCCGATTGATAACTTTCAATCGGCACTTGCTTTTGACATCTGCAAAGATCATGTTTATGACCTTGTCGATGTGAGGGTACTCGGGGTCGCCCTCGCCTTCCTCATCATCGTCCTTCTCTGCAGAGCCTTCTTTACCCATCTCGTGCTTCAGCATTCGGCACTCCCGAGTGGTGTACTTGGGGTAAATGATGTTGCCCTCTTCGTCTTTTTTAGTGTGGAAAACACTGGGCTGATCCAACATTTCAGACTTGTACTCGGGCTTCTTCTTGCTAGGCCAGTCTTTTTTCTTATTTTTCTTGGGCTTCGGCTTCCCCTGCCCAGGAACCGCGGCCACTTCTGCCTTTCCCGGAGGATCGGCTTTCCGCTTCTGCTTTTTGCGCGCGTTTCCGGCCGATTGAGTGGCATCGCCCACTCGTCCTTTGCCGCTTCGGAGGCGGTCTTCTTCTTCGCCGTTGACTGAGAGACAGGTCTCCCAATCGGCCGAACTTCAGGATAAGCTCCCGATACCGAGTGCCCGGCGCAGACAGCTTGATGCTTAGTAACATTCTCCACCGTGTTGTGCAGCGTTATCCAGCGATGAATATACTCGCGGAGAGTTTCATTGCTCTTTTGAATGCAGTGCTGCAAGTCGGTCAGCCCACCCGGACGCTTATAGGAGCCTTCAAATGTATTGATGAACACCTGAGCTAGATCCTCCCAGCAGTAGATACTGCTAGAAGGCAACTGGTTCAGCTAGGCCCGAGCGGATCCCTCTAACATGAGAGGAAGATGTTTCATTGCAACGAAGTCGTCACCGCCGCCGATTTGGACCGCAACTCAGTAATCTTCGAGCCATGTTTCTGGCTTTGATTCGCCGTTAAACTTTCTGATTCCCGTCCTCAACCTGTAGTTGGGAGGGATTTCGGCTTCCCGAATGTATCTGCTGAAACACTAGAGTCTTGACGTCCCCCATCCGCTCACTCGATCTCTGAACAGTCGGTTCTTATCCACCACGTGTTGCGTGATGACCGATCTGGCGTTGAACAGAGGGGGTCGCCGACCACCTTCCCCGTATCCTCTGGGGCAAGCAGGGGTCTGAATGCGGTCTTCTCTATGAGACCGCCCGTCGTCCAAAGGTCGCTTGCCATACGAACCGCCCCTCGGAGGGGGAGTCCAACTGACGTCGCGGTCATCGCGCCAACGCCCTCCGTACGGCCCTCTTGGAGGAGGAGGAGAGTATCGGCGCTTCCCATACGCATGTAGGCTGTGCGCTGACTGGACGGTTTCTGCCCGAGCAGACTTGCTATGAATCCGCAGGTGTGATTGGGACACCTCGGAATTTTGCTTTAGGGTTGTCTTCAACACAACTTGTATCTGCCGAATGCCCTCTCCAGCCGCAAAACCAGATGGCTGAATCGATTCAGCTATCCGAGTGGTTGTGGCCAGATTTTCCATTGGCATGCGCATCACCGGGATCTTCGGTGGTTTGTCCTCTGGGAACAGCCACCGCCGATTGTGACTGGAGCTAGGTTGCTCCCTGGCTGCACGATCGTCGAGTACTTGCTGGAGTCGCTCCAGACGTTCGCGCTCGACCAACGTGCCAGGCGTGTAGTCTCCAGAGCTATCTCCTCCGGGGACGTCCCCATGATTGGAGTGAGCAGGACCTCGTCATCCCTCCTCCTCCTCTCCTCCCGCTGCTCCCGAGAGAGAGGCTGGGGGAAGTAGGCATCGTCACGACCGTCATTGTTGCGGCCACCCTCTCGGCCACGAGAGCCGCCCACGGTGTACCCAGGGGCCCCGTGATCAGTGGTGTGTGCCATCAACACCTCTGCAGCATTGTCACTGCTTTCGTATTCGGACCCGTCAGACAACTCATCACCCGACGAGGAGGACAAGTCGACGGTGGGTTCACCGGAGTCGAGCATGGCGACCTGCTCGAAAGTAGGCTACCGTGCCGTGATGTGCTTGAGCCACTGCTGCAGCCGCGAACGCCCAGAGCGCTTGCGGTGGCTTGACGTCGTACGGGCCGGTGCCGAGCTATATGGCTCCGACGGCTGTCGCAGGAGGACCCCTTGCGCCCCCGCACTAAAGTGTGAGGCCTCGGTGGCGGGGAACGCGTCTAGGTCCAGCGGCGCATCGTGCAGCCACGCCGAGCCATCGGCGATGAAGCAAAGACTGCCGAAGAGGATCTCGCCGCCGAGTGCCAACATGTTGACTGGAAAAAATAAATCTCCACTTACGCCGGAGTTTGCTAGAACTACCGCCCCACGGTGGGCATCAACTATCATGGGAGTAATATTGACAGTGGTACGGGGGGTACGTATGAGTAAGGGCGAAGCCTAGCTACGACGCAAGTGTCACACGCGGATTTTACGAGTTCGGACCCCACTCGGAAGTGGTAACAGTCCTACGTCTCGAGCCGTGGGGCTTAGTGTTAGCTTTGTATATGGTTCTGATTACAGAGAGTTCGTAACCCTCGTTCTGGTGCCGGGGGGTGGCTTGTATAGAGTGCATCACCACCTACCGAGTGCCATTACGAGGGCCATTAATGCTAGTAACTGTCGGGTTACTGGAAACTGTCGTATTAACTACGAGCATTACAGGTAACGTGTTGTTCATGGTACTTTATGCGAGTTAAGTCCCCCAAACGTTAGAGCTCCCACGTTGTCCCCGCTTCCTCGTGCCCGAGTGCTGAAGCGTGGCCGACTGGCTGGTCGATGTCCGAGTGACTCCAAGCATCCGAGTGCATCTTGTACGTTTGTCCAAATGCTGAAGTAGACCAGGGACTTCTATAAACTTGTAGGACCCTAGGAATGCCCTAGATGAGAGTTCTATGAACCTACCGAGGGTAGGTGACCTCGTCAGCCTCCATGGTGCCCGTAGGGACGGGAGCCCCTCTGAGATTAGATCTCTCTCTATGTTTCCTTGTGTTTCTGCGCCCTTGTTTCTGGCCGAAAACCATTTCCCCGTAGATCCGTAACTCCGATTGGCTTGAAACTTTGAGGGGATTTTTAACTGGAAATTATCTTTATAGCAGCGAATGAAGGAATCCAACCGCCTTACGAGGTGCCCACAAGGTAACCCCGCGCGCCCACGGGGTGGGCACCCCCTGTTGCCTTGTGGGGACCTCGAGCATCGCCTTGCGTTGATTCTTCTTCCTAAAAATCACATATATTCCAAAATGATTCGTCGCAAAAATTTATCGCGTTTGGGCTTCGTTTGATATGGTTTTTCTGTGAAACAAAAAACATGCAAAAAACAAGAACTGACACTGGGCACTACATTAATAAGTTAGTCCATAAAAATAATATAAAAGTGCACCAAAACCATATAAAACTATTGTAAACATGGCATTAATGCATTATAAATTCTAGATACGTTGGGGACGTGTCACTCTGGTTGTTTTTGGGTTTTAGAGACTATATAGAAGTGGAATTAGGTCAGCCGGAACCACGAGGGGCCCACAAGCTGGGGCATGCCACGTGAGCTTGTGGCTCCGTCGAACGTCTTATGGGCCACACCAAGGCTTCTAGGGTCTTTTCTGTTCCAGAAAAAATCACCGTAAAATTTCATTGTGTTTGGACTTCGTTTGGTGTGCGAAACATACAAATAAGCAAAAAAGCAAAAACTGGTACTGGACACTAAGTTAATAGGTTAGTCCATAAAAACAATATATAATAGCATATAAATCATATAAGATTCGTAATATAAT
This sequence comes from Elymus sibiricus, assembly GCA_039707655.1. Classification (NCBI taxonomy): domain Eukaryota; kingdom Viridiplantae; phylum Streptophyta; class Magnoliopsida; order Poales; family Poaceae; genus Elymus; species Elymus sibiricus. The sequence goes on from CM077671.1 coordinate 312,169,002, forward strand.
AGCATGGAATAATAATAAAATATAGATATGTTGGAACTGTATCAACCGCCATCGCCACCGTCGGAGGACGTTGAGTTTGATGGCCCTGCTCCCGGAATAGGCCAGGATAGGTGGCTTTAGAGGGGCAAGACTAATGTTGTGGGTGGTGATAGATGTCATCGGCAAATGGAGAGACTGGGCGCGCATGTGATGCTCGCTATTGCGAGATGATAACCCTAGAGATATTTTGTTGTGGTTTTAGATAATCTTTGTAGTTTGTATTAAACTTTACTTCAAAAAGCTTCGGTAACTGGTCGTGTGGTTCTGTAGTAGGGTCTAGATTTAGCTCGGTAGACATTTCATGTTGTTTGGAAGGTGCTCATAAATCCGTCATGTGACACTAAGGCTGATCCCTTAACATGCAGTTGATGGATGCTTGTCTTATCCTTTTTTATAAATGAGAATTAGGGGGTGACCCCTTATTTCAAAAATAATAATGCTCGTGTATATCGACAAATCGCTTACAGCTGACCCATGAACTAATTACATTTTGCAAGAATGCCCTTTGTCAACGTGAATTCGACAAGATTTGTGCACTTCTTTTTTGAGGACTTTACATACACTTCACAACACTGTAACGCTATAGTACTCATAAGCAACACTCCTCTACTAACAAACCCTTGTGATGATCTCTGCCACCTCACATTGCTTCATTTGCTTCGATGCCCTGGTCCGTGACGTGCACTGTTGGCTGGATGCCCCTGAATCTAAGCCCCTTCACCATGGGCTTCACCTTCTCGGTAAGCTTCATGATGGCCAAGAACAGCACCCTGTACAATATGACCATCCCAAATAGGACCGCAAGGTCGACCCACTTGTTGTACCCCATCTCCACCTGCCAGTAGTCCCTAAGGATCTCGCTGCCGGTGATGGTGGCGGCGCCACCGACCTGGTTGATTGGGAAAGTGAGGCCCAGGAACTCGTTCTTGTAGAACCCCTGGTTGGCGTACTTGTGGAAGGCGACATAGTACATGGGGTACCTCCACACCGGTTTGGGCAGGTCGTGAGGCAGTCTGAAGAAGCCGCCGTTGAGCATCATGACGCCCTGGATGCCGGCTCCGGTGATGATGCCCATGAGGAAGTCTGGCACGGCGCTGGCCACAATCATCATCAGGCCCTCCACCAGCATCATGGTCATGAAGAGCACCAGTGCGAAGTAGGCAAAGTGGTCGAAGCTCTTCTGCAGGCCGACAAGATAGTAGGCCATCGCGCCCGGCACCAGGGAGATGAGCAACAGGTATGGCGTCGCCGACACCGTGTTGGCTATCACGAATGATGACACACCATAGTGCCCGTTTAGCCTCTCCCTTCCAAATATCTACATTGCGCATACGTAAAACACATCATCTCAACGTATCATGAGTCGTGAGATGAGATCGACTAGCTATTCATATGATTGAGCTCGATCGAAACTTCACCTTCATGTCCTCGACGAAAGACGGGAAACCTCCGATGGCCATGAAGGTGAGGAAGGCGCCGACGAAACTGAGCATGGAGCCACGAGCCTGCATGTAGAGTTTTCAGTCACACAATTAGCACAACAGTGATCGATGGCGGTGGCAACGATGACGAGAGACTTCTTGCTAGTAACCTGGATGGATCCGTAGTTGTGACCGATGTCGTAGAAGATGGTGCCGCAGCAGAGGCAGAGGGCAATGTATATGGCAAAGCGGAGCCAGTAGTAGCCGAGGTTCCTGTACATGTTGATGAAGGATCTCTTGGTCAGGATGAAGGACTGCGTCAGGAAGCTCGGTTGTTGTCCTTCCATTTTCACCACCTCCCCTCCCTGAAACCACACAAACAAACCACATACACACAACACACTTAAAATTGGAAATTCAACAGTCCAAGTGAGAGTTTCAGAATGTACGTTGAGGCCAGGCTACTCACGACGCCGCGTATGTCGACGATCTGCCGCGTCACCTTCTCCATGTGCACGGAAGATTTATACGAGGCCACCAGCGAGTCGATATTCTCGGCGATGGTCGTCTTCTTCCCACCGAGGCCTTCCTCAATGTCCTGAGGAATCAACTAATGGTAAGGACTAAGGAGTTCTATTCACAAAAAATATTTCAGATATAGATAGTTAAAGTCCATGCATGTTGATTGAACGGTGACGATGTGCTCACATTGTCGAAGTCCTTATTCACAGTTCTCAGGAAGTGGTCGGAAGGGTTCATCAGCGACGGGCAAGGAAAACCGCTCAAAGCGAAGAACTGCAACACACACAAACAGACAAAATAGGTAATAAAATTCAGTAATCTTATTACTGTCTTCAAAAGTTTCTTCTATACTACGACTGTTTTGTCAACGCATTAGCTATACCATTTTACTATCTTTCTTCAGTTATCTACGGACTGACCAAGACACATTTTTCTCCTCCATACGTAGTCCATGACCGGCACACCGTCAGCATTGAAAACTACGCGTGTTTGTCAAACCGTGCGGTCGATCACCCCATAAACTTTACTTCCTACCCAATTTCCTGTCTAACACACCAATTAATTAAGTACTCCCTCTCTCAAAATAAGTGTCTTAATTTTAGTATACTCCCTCCGTTTCGGTGTATAAGTCATCTTACGAAAATCAGATTTTCCCAAAACACTTAGACGCGGTGCATTAATTCTCACCTCGTTTCTTGTTTCTTAACAATCAACCAATAAAATGTGGGGCGTGTATGTTTTTAATGACTTGAGACTACCTAGCACCACATGTATTGGTCAGTTTATTGCATGCAGTGATATTAATTACCTAATAAATATTAAGTTCTCTCGTTTTCTCCTTCACCTTGGTCGTAGTGCACAACGTAAGATGACTTAGGCTGGTTCCAATGCATCGGTGCTAAGGATGCCACATAGGCAAAAAGATGATGTGGCAAAACAATTAAAGAGGAGAGAGAACATTATGATGACCCCAGGAAGAATCGGTTCTAAGCACGTGAACATATGTAAAATGACTAGCAACCAATGCATGAAGAAGTTTAACTATTAAACAATTCCACGAGGAAAGCTTAGCAACAAAAGCTAAGCACATATGCATTGGGGAGACTAGTTGCTAAGGTTTTTAATACACTTAGCACCCCCTCTAAGCACCAGTCCATTGGAACCAGCGTTATACACCGAGACGGAGGGAGTAACTTTATACTAGAATTAATACAAAGTTAAGACATTTATTTAAGGACGGAGAGAGTATACTACTAATTTGTTGTATCAGGAGACTTGCTTCGCCCAGTCGTCAGCCAAACTAAGCTTTCAGCCTCAGCTGTCACCACTGAAAAAACTGTCCAGCAAGTGCATCTTCACCAAGTGTGAACACGATGCTGCAGGCTGGCAGAGGCAAGTCATTATCTATATTTTTTTTTCCATTATGGTGTATCTTGTGGTACTCGGGTATTTGTTATATACCCCCACATCACGATATCAGGTTTAACTGATAATTAGCGCCACCTGTCTAACCCCTAGACGGGGCCATATATATTTTGCCTAGGAGAAATCCATATATTAAATTCGGGTCACAAAAGTAATTTTTATTTGCAAGGAAAAATAAGTTTAATAGATTTTGTAATGCAAAATAGTCTTAGCTTCTCTTAGGAAAATTAGGATTCAATATATTTCGGACTTAGAAAGGATGGTTGGTACTTATATAAATAAACATGATGCAAGTTCGCATCCCCACAAGAAATATGTGGTTTCGCCAACCCGTGTGTGGGGGGGTAACTTTCGGTAGGATCTCTCCTTAGATGCGATCGGTGAGATCAATATATATTCAAAAATACTCCCTCCGGTCCTTTTTACTCCGCGTATTAGATTTCTGTCAAGTCAAACTTTGCAAACTTTGACCAAATATATATTAAAAAGTATCAGCATCTACAATACCAAATATATATATACTATGAAACTACATTTCATAATGAATCCAACAATATTGATTTGGTATTGTGAACATTGATACTTTTTCCTGTAAGTTTGGTCAAAGTAGAAGTGTTTTGACTTCGGACAGAACTTATATGCAAACTAAAAAGGACCGGAGGGAGTATAATACATGTTTAAGAAAATCAAAAAATAGTTGTGACAATACATATCCATGTTATTTACACAACCACAATAAAATTGCAGCTAAAGAGTCTACCTAGACTTTATACATAAGCAAGAAGAAAAAATTAACAGCTGTGAATGCATGGTCTACACAACCAAAGGTGACATTAGTTACAGTAGAGTTTATATTCTTTTATTTCTCTGTAAATATTCCATCCGTCTCAAAATAAGTATCTCAAAGATTGGAGGGAGTAGTATCAAAATAAGTGTCAGAATAAATACTCCCCGTCTCAAATAAGTGTCATAATTTTAAACTGTGATTAATTCAATACTACGACTTATTATGAATCGGAGATAGTATCAATTTTCGGCTGTAATATTTCGGTCTTGCAGATATAACCCGTATGTAGGTGGTCAAACAATTCACAGTTTTGCTTCGTATAATTTTATTAAAATTGATTATACTATCATTTTTTACCACCGTCGAGTGTGAAACTCTACGCCTAGTAGGGTCGCTATCATGTCCATAGTCCAACTCATCGACAGTTTGCATAGTTTCGATACTCGATAGCGACAGCAACCGGTTTCAAAAAAAGAGATAGAGACATCAACAGGCAACAATCCACAGCACTGTGTACGTATACGTACGTACATGCCTACGTACGCACGCATACAACCCACGTACGTACTGTATGCAACAGACGTACCTGATTGGTCTCGGCGGCGGGGCCGAAGAAGACGGTCTTCCCGTAGGCGAGGAGGCAGAGCCCGTGGAAGAGGTCGAACACCTCGTTGCTGGGCTGGTGCACGGCGGCGACGACGGTCATGCCCTCACGGCGCGCGAGCCTGGCGATCCGGCTAACGACGTGGAAGGAGGCGGCGCTGTCGAGGCCGCTGGTGGGCTCGTCCAGGAACAGCAGCGCCGGCCGGGTGAGGATCTCCATGCAGATGCTGACCCGGCGCCGCTGCCCCCCACTGATCCCCTTGTGCATCCACCCGCCGATGCGCGTGTCCGCCGCGCCCTCCAGCCCCATCTCCCGCAGCGTCTCCTCCGCCCGCTCCCGCTTCGCCGCCGCCGACATGCCGCTCGGCAGCTGCAGCGACGCCGAGTACCGCACCGCCTCCCGCACCGTCAGCGTCGTCATCAGCACGTCGTCCTGCGTTACGTACGCCTGCGAGATCGCGAGCACGCAACAAAGCAGAGGATGCGTTAATTCAAATAATTCATTCGTTCACGATCAACCAGAAAGAGAATGAGATTCATCCATTTATGCACCAGGCTTACCGATGTTCCGTAAGATAGCTTCTGCCTCCGGCCATTGATCAAGATGTCTCCCTTCTGGCTGACACCAGAGCCTAGCCTTCCTGCAATTTTGTAAGACGGAAGCTCGTCGGAATTAGTTCTTCCATCTTCTCACCACAAAAAATTAAAATATGTAGATACTAATCGTATACATTAGTTTATCACGAAGGCTGGCTGGCGAACAAAATCTTTCAAGTAGTTTATCACGAAGGCTGGCGGTCTGACTAGCGAAGGCCAGCCGGACACGATATCGTATAAGAAAAGATTTTTCACGTGCATGTATACGGCAGTACCAACCTGCTAAAGCGTCAAGAAGGGTGGATTTGCCGCAGCCGGAGGGCCCCATGATGGTGAGGACCTCGCCGGGGCGCGCGTAGCCGTTGAGGCCGCGCAGGATGGGGACGCGGCCGGCCTTGCCGCCGGCCGCCGACACCCACAGGTCCTCCCACGAGAGCACGACTCCTTGGTCAACCCGGCGCAACGACGTCTCGCGAACCACGGCGGGCACGGCGCCGTCGCCGTTCTCCACGCTGATCTCGAGCGACGAGGAGGTCCGCGACCGCGGCAGGGTCACGGGCAACGGCGCGAATGGTGGCGGCGGGAACGAGCTCCCGCTGCCAAACGGGAAGCCGTCGGTGCTGCGCAGGGAGCCGCCGAGGACGTCGGAGGCCGTGTCGGACGGCCCCTCGTCGTCTGCGGCGTGGCCCGGACGGCTCTGCTGCCGCGGCGGGCTCGGCCTCCACCTCGGCACGGCCGGCAGCAGCTGTTCGGACGCCATGTGTGGATGGTTAGCCTGCTGATCGTCGGAAGCGTGCGTGGAAGCTAGGAATCAGCTGGGTGGTGGTATGAGTTCCTTCTTTTGCTCGTGACGCAATGACTCTGCAGAATGGTGGTATGGGCTGAGACTGCTTAAATAGAGGGAAGATGAGGTCGTTGAGTGCAGGATTTATACTTAATCCTAATTCAAATCACAACTTGGTTTAGATTAAGTTTTCTTGAATGCCTTTTTTGATAGTTTGGAGAATAATAACTTGTATTGATTGGGGCCTCAAAGGGCTGTTTATATAGATTACAAGACTTGGGCTCCAAGACTAATAAAGATAGATTACAATTCCAAACCTTGCCGGATATGGTAACGTAACCGACCTATACTCTAATATCCCCCCGCAGTCTCAGCGTCAGGAGTAACGATGTTGAGACTGGAGCGTATGTCGGTGAAAGATGCAGTCGGAAGTCCTTTGGTGAAAATGTCAGCAAATTGAGCACTGGTAGGTACATGAAGAACGCGAACCTCGCCAAGAGCCACCTTCTCACGAACGAAGTGTATGTCAATTTCAATATGCTTGGTGCGACGATGCTGAACTGGATTGGAAGCCATGTATACTGCGGAGATGTTATCACAATAAACGATGGTGGCACGATCCAGTGGGCGATGAAGTTCCACGAGAAGCTGACGCAGCCACACCGCTTCAGCCACAGCATGAGCAACCGACCTATACTCAGCCTCAGCAGAAGACCTGGAAACTATTGCCTGCCTTTGAGAACACCAAGAAACAAGATTATCACCCAAATAAACACAAAATCCGGATGTGGACCGTCGAGTATCTGGACAACCTGCCCAGTCTGCATCAGAATAAACTGTCAAGCTTGTCGGGGAAGAAGAATTAATGAGAAGACCATGATCAAGAGTTCCTTTTAAATAGCGAAGAATGCGGTGGACGTGAGCAAGGTGAGGAGCACGAGGATCATGCATAAAAAGACAGGCTTGCTGAACGGAGTAGGAAATGTCGGGCCTAGTGAGAGTGGCATATTGGAGAGCACCAGTGATGCTACGATACAAAGTGGGATCAGAAACTGGAGCACCATCAGCCGACAACTTGGCACCAACGTCGGCCGGTGTACGAGTGGGTTGACAATCAGACATACCAGCACGAGAAAGCAAGTCTAAAAGATAGGATCGTTGAGAGAAAAAAAGAGAAGATTTTGTACGAGAAACGATAACGCCAAGAAAATGATGAAGAGGACCAAGATCAGTCATGGAAAATTCATGATTAAGAGAAGAGATTATATGTTGAAGAAAAGAGTCAGAGCTAGCCGTGAGAACTATATCATCAACATAAAGCAAGAGATAGGCAATGTGGGAAGATGAGCGAAAAATAAATAAGGAAGAATCAGATTTGGAGGGAATGAAGCCTACTGTTTGAATAAAGGTAGCAAAACGTTAAAACCATGCACGAGGACCTTGTTTAAGACCATAAAGAGATTTGTGAAGAAGGCAAACAGAATTGGGAGAAGAGGGATCCTCAAAACCAGATGGTTGCTGACAATAAACAGTTTCATTAAGAGTGCCGTGAAGAAAAGCATTTTTAACGTCTAGCTGATGAATGGGCCAAGAGGAGGAAACAGCAAGACTAAGAACAACTCGAATAGTACTGGGTTTAACAACAAGAGAAAAAGTTTCATCAAAATCAATGCCCTGTTGCTGAGAGAAACCACGACACACCCATCTGGCTTTGTAACGAGCAAGAGTGCCATCAGAATGAAATTTATGACGAAAAACCCATTTTCCAGAAACAACATTAACGCCAGGAGGTGTGGGAACAAGAGTCCATGTATTATTTTGCTGAAGAGCGTTAAATTCATCGCGCATAGCTGAGAGCCAAAGAGGATCAAGAAGAGCTCGTTTGTAAGAAGAGGGAATAGGAGAAAGGGCCGAGGTTGCCGGGGTTGGGGTGGCTGTGAGGTTGAGGCGTTTGGTGGGTAGAAGAAATCCGCGTTTTCCGCGGGTGCACATGACGTGATCGTTAGTGGGTGGTTTGATGGGGACGGCGTTGGGTGGTAGTGGTGGCGGGGAGGTTGGCGGTGCCGAGGTTGCCGGAGTTGCCGGACTTGTCTGGCGTGCCGGGCTTGCCGGAACCGGGCTTGCCGGGACCGTGCTTGCCGGGTCTGCTGGTGGCGTGGTTGCCAGGCTTGCCGGACTTGCAGGGTCCGGACTTGCCGGGACCGGGCTTGCCGGGACCGTGCTTGCCGGGTTTGTCGGTACTGTGTTTGTCGAGCGGGCCAGACTTGCCGGGTTTGGGCTTGCCGGTCGGGCCGGTGCCAGACTTGCCGGGATGCCCAGGCTTGCCGGCCTTGCCGCGGGAGAGGGAGTGGTGGTAGGGATTGATGCGGTGTGGGTGACAAAAAAAGGAAACGTGTTTTCATCAAATGTGACGTGGCGAGAGACAAACACGCGACCAGAAGATGGATCAAAACAGCGATATCCTTTGTGATCATCAGAAAGACCAAGATGAATGCAAGGAAGTGAACGGGGTTCGAGTTTGTTGGAGGCGGTAGAGGCAGTGTTCGGGAAACAAAGACAGCCAAAAACACGTAAAAAAGAATAATCGGGATGAGAGAGAAAAAGAGATTGAAAAGGCGAATAAAGAGGACAAGTCTTAGTGGGACGAATATTTAGAAGTAGAGTGGCAGTGCGGAGGGCTTCGGCCCGAAAACGAGAGGGTAGAGAAGCTTGTAGGAGCAAGGTGCGAAGAATATCATTAATGGAGCGAAGAGAACGTTCAGCTTTACCGTTTTGAGGGGAGGTATAAGGACAAGAAAAACGAAGAAGAATGCCTTGAGAGAGAAAGAAGGTGCGGTTTTGAGTGTTGTCAAATTCTCGACCATTATCACATTGAATAAATCTAAGGGGCAAGCCAAAGTGGGTAAGAACATATTGTCGAAAATTGAGAAAGATGGCATGAACTTCAGATTTAGCACGGAGAGGAAAAGTCCAAATATAATGAGAATAGTCATCCAAAATCACAAGATAATATTTGTAACCAGAGACACTAGGAACGGGAGAAGTCCATAAATCACAGTGAATTAACTCAAAAGGAAAAGTGCTAATGGTAGTAGAGGTTCCAAAAGGTAATCTAACATGTTTGCCGCATTGACAGGCAGTACAAAGAGAGGGATTATGAGGAACACTAGAACTAGGGATACAAAATTCTTGCAGCAAAGATGACAAGGTTGATTGATTGGGGTGTCCTAGACGACGATGCCACAAGTCCACTGAAGCAAGCATGGCGCGGGGAGTGGACGTAGGTGTGCCATGAAGCGGATAAAGATCGCCCGTGCTATTGTACCGAGCGAGTACCTCCCCCGTTGCCAGATCCTTCACAGACAAACCAAAAGGGTCAAAAGCCAAAATCACTCGATTGTCAATACAAAATTGGCGAACAGAAATAAGATTTTTGATGAGGGAAGGAGAAACAAGAATATTGCGAAGAAGAAAATTGCCGAAAGAGGAAGGGATGTAAGAGTGACCGGTGCCGGAAACAGGTATGGTGAAACCATCACCAATGGTGATCGTAGAAAAAATAGAAGGAGAGCAAGCTGACAGCAAATTCATATTTGAAGACATATGCGAGGATGCACCAGAATCGAAAATCCAATCCGTACCTTCGTTATTGAGTGTAAAGTTGTTCATGGCGTTGAGGAAGGCGGCTTGATCCCAGGCCGGCTGCTGGGGAGGAGCAGAGGAGCCAGGAGCGTGCATGGGAGCGTAGGGCAGGGTCGGCGACTGGAAGTATGCCGTCGGGGCCGGCAAGCCCGGCAAGGTGCCGTAAGAGGCCGGCAAGCCCGGCAAAGTACCGTAAGAAGCCGGCAAGGTATAGTAGGGTGGCGGTAGTCCTGGCGCGCTGGGAGGTGGCGTAGGAGTGGCGGTGTAGACATGCGCCGGCGGCTTGGGCCCAAGGAGTCCAGGAGAGCCGGTTGCCGGGCGAAGGCCAGGGCTCCACGTGCCCGTGTAAGCAGGCGGGGCACCGTACGGCGAAGGAGCTGACCAGGGCATCGGCCAAGCTTGAACAAGGCCAGTCCAGGGATCGTGCGGAGGCTGCCACGTGGAGAGGGCCGGTGGCGATGGAGAGGCCGATGGCGGAGCTTGGGCAGTGCCGGCAGAGCGAGATGCAGGGGGCCGGTAGATCGGATTCTTGCCCCGGTAGTTCGGGCTCGTGCGCCAGCCTGGAGGCGGTGGAGTAGCTGTTGCCGCCGTGGTAGGAGGGGAGGGTGCGGCAGATTGGTGCGGCACGCCAGGCGCGGCCCCGGCAAGCCTGGCCGCGGCAGAAGCGGCAGCGTGAAACACCTGCGGCGGCCGTTGCGCCTTGCGAGCTTGATTCTTCTCTTCTTGCTGGAGGAGGGAGCAAACCTCCTTGAAGGTGGGGTAGGGCTTGAGCATGGGGATGAAGGACTGCTGCTTCTCAAACTGCTCGCCGAGGCCGACGAGGAGAGCGTTGATGAGGGCGCGATCGTCGACGTGATCGCTGAGTTCACGAAGTTCGTCGCCGATCGCCTTGATTCGCTGGCAGAAAACGGTGACCGGGGCGTCTCCTTGGACGATCGTACGGAGCTCGGTGTTGAGGGCGTTGATGCGCGCGTCGGAGTTGTCCTGGAACAGCTGCTGAAGGGACGCCCAAAGCTCGGCGGCGGTGGCGTCGTCGGAGGAGACCAGATTGAAGAGCTCCGTGGAGATGCGTGTGTAAATCCACTGGATGATGGTGAGATCATCTTTCACCCAGCGAGGATCGGCGTGCTGCGGAGGGTGGGATGGATCTATGTGGTGGCGGAGGCCGCAGCGGCCGAGATGGATGATGAAGAGGTGGCGCCAATGGTAGTAGTTGTGGGTGCCAAGATCTAACGAGATCGGGATGAAGGGGGAGACGTCGGCAATGGTGTTGGCGAGGGAGATAATTGGGAATTGAGGGGGAGGTATTTGGGTAGTTGTGGAGGAGGAAGAAGAAGTGGGGGCGCCGACGGCGCGGAACTCGGCCATGGAGAAGAGGGGCCGAGTCGGCCGGGGCGGCGGCACGGGTGGCGGTGCCATGCCAGGTGCGGAAAACCTAGGCGTCTGATACCATGATAGTTTGGAGAATAATAACTTGTATTGATTGGGGCCTCAAAGGGCTGTTTATATAGATTACAAGACTTGGGCTCCAAGACTAATAGAGATAGATTACAATTCCAAACCTTGCCGGATATGGTAACGTAACCGACCTATACTCTAATATTTTTGAACACAGGAGCGGGTCAAGAGTCAAGAGGGGAACGCGGGAGGAAGCGAGCAGCCGGATGAAAGGAAGCGTTTTCCATAATACTAATACGTACGAGCATGTGGCCTTCAATTTCCTTTTTCTATGACAAGGTGTCCGTCCGTTTTTTTTTCTTTCGAGATTGGTGTCCGTCCGTTTTGCAGACAAATATTTCTTTTGGCAGACAAAAATAATTTTGTTGCAGTGATTGTGCTGTTAAAATGATTACATCATGTGCTTTCATTGCTTCGTACGAGGTTCTCCAGAGCAAATTACTCTGCTTCCATAACTTTTCCAACAGCGATTTAAAGAATTTTCGTACCAACAGCAAATTTCATAATACTCCAATGCGTGATTGCACAAGCACCCACTCTCCAGCTCCTCCCACATCGGATAGAGGGCTCGTGCTACTGTATGTGTGGTCGACATCCTAATTTTAGATAGGACAACATAAAAAATCACCATAACTTTATTTAGTTAGAAAATCGATGACTTTGCAAATGTCGGTATACCCCATATGAACTTTCAAAAAATAACTTTCACTCCCCCCTCCCCCCTCTCTCTCCATCAACGTCTCACAAGAACTGACATTCACACTAGGCATTGACCATCAGGACAAAATTTGTTCTGTTTTGTGACGTTTCATTTATGTCACGTATAAATGTTTTTCGTCACAAAAAAATACTCTCGTGCCGTTTTTCTTCTGCTTGCGCCGGTTTCAGCTCCTTCTCAAGTTGGTCGATGGTCTCCGCTTCTAATAAATAGTACGGGATTAAACACTTAAATATCATTTCCAAACATTTCAAGTGCAACCTTACCATATGCCTCGCGGGTGAATTTCTTCACATCCTCAACCTCTTGTCGGGAGTCGACAAGCTGGGCCTTGATATGTGCCAGATCCTTGGTCAATTGTTGAGCCTTTAGCCGAGATGCCTGCATACAACAACTGACATGGTCAGACTAACAGATTGACCGTCAGTTCGATAACTTGTGTACGACCTAAGGCTCGGGGGCTACTGGATTTTGCTTTTTTTCATTAATGTAAAACTAAAATCCAGGATTATATCAATCCCCTCGTCGAGCATAGCTGTTCAGCCAGTAGCTGGGGGAGCTACCGCACTCTCCATTTTCTTACAATAGTTCCTTGGCCACGGAAAAGGCCTCAGAGATTTCCCAAGGAGTTGCTTTTACCTTGGTGAACACTGAAATTAATTTAGCATACACCTTGAGGGCTAGTGAGTCGATCAAGAACTCAATATTGTTGGGAAAACTCAGTTTACGTATAGATCATGCACCAAAATATCGACGGCTTCCTTGAGTCCCATCTGCGTTGTGCCAAGATGCGCATCCACTTTTCGAAGCGCATTGAACTGTTGGTTCGTAAAAACAGGGTTAACCAGCGATCCTTCACCTCTCAATGCGCATCATAATCTCGACCTCCGAATGGGTTGCAGAATGTATTGCCGAGGTTTTCGGCTGAGGAACCCCTTGAGGCTCCTCGAGAGGTGATGGTTGTGCGAGAGCTGCATCAGATGTCAGGGCATCGGCAGAAGCAGGAGGCCCACAAGGTAAACCAATACAGAACTCGCTAAGCAGACAAGAGGAAGAATGAATCCTTTTAAGGACCACATGAAAGCCGCACTTACGGAGTAGAGGCAGGTGGCTCTTGCGGCATGGGCTCCTCAGCGGTAGCCTGGCCGATGACTCGCCCAGGGTTCCTCCTCGTCCCATCCTCTGCTTGGGGAGGAATGATCTTGGTATGCTCAGACCGACGACCCCTGGTGGAAGGGGCATAAGTACTTGCGGCTAGAGCAGAACCGGTGATGGTTCATTTCCGTTTGGTCGGACGCGTGACAGTAGCCGCGTCAACGGAAGGATGAGGCACGTCCACGCGGTAGAAGATGATGGCCACCTTGATGCCATTGATACCCTCTTGATAAAAGGTCACATCTTCAAAGATGAGGTCGATATGAGGGTCCTCGGCCCAGCCGAGGTCGTCATCGCTAAGATGGTTGAGGAACGGGGCAACTCACCATCTCGATCCACCGTTTACAGTTCTGCTCGAATATATTATACATCTGATCAGGAATATAAATAACACGTTCAATAAATGAATTGCTAGCAAATAAAACTTACCGCTTCAACTGGCTTGTAGCTGGCAAAGACCTCAAACATCGGCCCCTTGACCAAATCATCCATCTTACCCTTGAACATTGCTTTCAGTGCGGCCCCGAGCACTTGTTGATTCACGAACCCTTCCTTGTTGGCGCAGGTTGAGTCACTGGTTCCGTTGTACTTCCACAAGGGGTAGACGTGTTGCCGGAGAGGCTGGACTCCTCACGCAAGAACCATCACCATCAGTTTGACAATGGTAAGCGTTTGATGGCCGAGGAGGGAAACCTGAGCGGCCAATCTTGCCACCTCGGAGCCCTCATCTTGCGACTGGGGCCTCAGATGCCGGTTGAATCATTTCTTCGGAGGGCTAGAAGTGAAGGGAGGAAGACCTTGCCACGGAGGATCCTCAAGAGGCACGTCAGAAATATAGAACCATTCGCTTCTCCATATTTCGTATCCTCCTTATGGGTGCCAGGAAGATATCCGGCCCCAGCGATCCTACACACCTCGGCACCTCCAACCTCGAAAATATTGTCATCCCGAACACATGGCACCAGGCAAAAATATTTGCACCACAGGCCGAAGTGGGCTTCATAATCGAGGAAGGCTTCACACAAAGTGACATAGCCAGTTATGTGAAGAATCGACTTGCGTGTGAGGTGGTGGAGTTAGATCCCATAAAACTTCAGGAGTCCTCGGAGGAAGGGGTGGATAGTGAAGCCTAACCCTCGAAGAAGGAAGGGGACGAATAAGACCCTCTCGTCACCCTGCGGCGTTCAGAAATTATCGCTAAGCACACCGCCGTCCAAAGAAACAAACTCCGGGCAAATTTGCACGAAATCTGGATCGGGAAGATACCCATGCATAGCAAGACGATTCAGTTGCCCTTGAGCAACTGAACACCTTTGCTACTCTCCTTCAAGGGGACCGGCAGAGCGAGTGGATGAGATTGGGATATTCTCCATTGCATTTACCTTTTGAAGTAACAGTGGAGAGAAGGACGAGATCTGATTGCAAGCAAGAGCAGAGGCAGAAATGTTGTAAAATCTTTTACGTATCTCCTTTACTTTATATGGAAAAACTCAGCCATGGTACAGTGGGGCGCTTGAGTCCCGCAATGATAAATTCACGTGTTTCCCGGGCGTCGTGCATTACAAGCGCATGAGAATTGAGGACGGTCATTAATAGTACCGCTAAAATAGAGCCCACGGCCCACCACAACTCTCTTGATTGGACATGTCAGTTGTGCATCCCAAGAGGCAGGGTACCTCGAAAGACTGCATATGGGACATGTCACTGGTCCTCGGGAGAAGCTTGCTTAGCTCTTAAGGAATCTGATCAATATCCTTGACTTGAAGACTAGTTTAGGGGCTACTGGCGGTGTTTCGGACTAGGGGGTGCTAGCCACATCGGCCTGCAGTCATGGGTTGGGTCAAGGACCCCTAGACCACCAAAGAATAGGACATCTCTATCATGGTCCCCGGCATACTCAAGGTTGAATCCTCCGAAGGCTTGGCACACACTTCAACACATGTTCAATTCATCGGCAAGGTTATCCCTAGATGTAACCAACGTACATGTAACCCTACGTACCCCTGGTCCCTATATAAGCCGAGGGGGTAAGTTCGTAGGTTTAGGTTAAGTTAGATTCATACACACGATCTCGAGATAGATCATCATGTACTTTGTACTCCAACACAATCAATACAACAAAAGCAGGACGTGGGGTTTTACCTCTTCGAGAGAGTTCGAACCCGGATAAACATCGTGTCATTCGTTCATCATGTTAACATCAAGCTCTAAATCACCAATCCGGGACCCCTACCCGAGATCCGTCGAATTAAGCTCTGTCATGGCTCCAAACCATCATTCCTAATCTCGGTCCAAGACCAGGACATTCGATGTCGACAAACCTAGGGGAGCATCGAACTCCGACTCTAACTTCGCAACCACTCCGGATGACCGCGTGACGTCTGGAGAGGGACAAGGTCAGCGTTGGAAATGCCCTTAGTGAGATAGATTTTCGGTTTCATGTGTACATATGTACATAGCTCAACGGAAACATGGCCCGTCTTTCTCTCCATAGTACATGTAGTTTGAACACGTTGTGCATTAATAATGGATGCATCATACTGATGTACGTACACACATCATCAACTCAGAAACAACGAGAGGTCGATCAAGTTTTTCGGGATGGATAGCTGCGTCCATCTGCACGCCCGTCCGTACCACACGCATATGCGTGCACCTTTCCAGCTCACAGGCCAGAGCCATGCCGCCATGTATTGCATCATTGCAGTTTTCGGACGCCAGCTTCGTGTGCTCCAGGAGGCCGAAGAGCCCCTGGAAAAGCAATAAAGAGAAGAGAAACGCCGACGTCCTGCGTTTTGTGTGTTGCTTCCGCCGTGGTTGATCGATCTAATCGATCAGGTCGCTAGCTAGCTTCGGCTAGCACGTACGTGCCTTGTCAACGAATTGACCAAGGTCAGCTTGGTACCAGCTTTGTACGCAGGTGTTGGAAGCCAGCTTCGTGTGCTACGGTCCGTCTCGGCGTAAGAGAACCTCGTCGGGATGGAGTCAGCGTTGCTTCGTCGCCGTCGCCGTCGCCGAAAAGTACTCGGCGTCAGGACTTGGCCAACACTGGGCACGTTCGACAGCCCGGAGGCAACGGCGCTCCTGTACGACCAGGCCACCTTCGCCATGCGGGCGGCGCCGCCGTGCTCAACTTCCTCGCCGACCAGCTCAGGCGCTCGGTCGATTTCGCAAACTGTTTCTCAATGCTAACCAAGCTACTGTACACTTGACCGCGGTTAAGTGCATTCTTCGCTATCTGCAAGGGACTATGCCTCATGGACTGCCTATTAGCAACTCAGACTCTATCTTGGTTAGTGCGTTTCTGATGCAAATTGGGCAGGCTATCCTGGTGACAGGAAATCCACAGGTGGTTTTGCAGTGTTTCTGGGGAGTAACTTGGTGTCTTGGACTGCTCGCAAACAAGCCACTGTGTCTCGTTCTAGTACAGAAGCTGAGTATAAAGCACTTGCCAATGCCATTGCTGAAATTATTTGGGTTCAGAGTCTGCTGACAGAGTTGGGTGTTGCTCACCCAAAAGCAGCCTCTCTTTGGTATGACAATCTTGATGCTACATATTTGTCTGCTAATCTAATTTTTCATGCTCGCACCGAGCACAATGAAATTGATTATCACTTTGTTCGTCAATGGGTCGCCAATAAATTGTTGCACATCCAGTTTATTTCTACTGGTGATCAAGTGGCAGATGAGTTTACAAAACCATTGACTGCCAGGCAGTTGGAGGCTTTTCGGCGCAATCTCAACTTGGATAGTTGTGATTGAGGAGGAGTGTTAAACAAATGTAACTACCGGTATTGTATAAACCGTGTTTACCAAGGGTAGGAGAGGCGTGTGTGTTGAGTTTTCTGTTGTATTCGTGTTTGGCTGTTAGGATATATGGCTAGGTTGTTAGTAGATGGTTTATCCCAGCAGAACCAACCTCTTGTAAATCTATCTCTATATAAACATGCACATATCCCTGCCAATGGCATATGCTTCCAGCCTTTTCTACAATTTGCACCTGAGATTCATGGCCCAGGCAGCGGCTGTCCAGGCGTTGGAGCACTCTTCCAGCAAGGCGGCAACTGTCTAGGTGTGACGCCCCACACGGTGCAGATGCCGATGTGACTGTGGATCATATCGTCCTTACTGCCGATGAAGTACTTCCGTGCCCGGGTGCTCGCATGGTTACGCCATGGTCATCGATGACCCTCCGTTTGGTGGCCTCGATTGATATTTCTTAAGTGGATTTAGTTTTCCAGAAAGCAGCATGGCTGCACACCACTCTCTATCTGGTTTTTTAGATCGGGCTCGATTGAAACAAGTTGTGCATATTTCCGTTGTAGGGCTTGATTTTTTTTGGGTCAATGTTGTTAGCCGCTGGATTTTGAATAATAAATAATATATGGATGTGTGCATCACTCTATGCAGGGCGGGGGGTTATCTTGCTTTAAACAATACAATGCCATTTCGTTTTTCGTGTCAAATTTTGACTTCTAAGTTTGGCCAACAAAATATAGGTTATATGTCAGCAAAAAGATACCAATGGAAATTTATTTGGAATGTGCCTGCGATGACATACTTTTTGAGGCATATAACTCACATTTATTTGTAAAATTAATGATGAAAGTTAGACATAAAAATATGAAATGGTCTTTTATACAAAAATAGAGGAAGTACTAATTTACTCCGACTTTTTAGTGTCGTCGTCACTCCTTTTTATTTATTTTTGCAATCATGTTGCTTACAAAATATTCATCTGGTTTCGAGAAAAGGAAAAGGAGGACATGAGCAGATCAATTAACTACCATTAATCTTTGACACTACTATCGATGTGTTTACATAAAATTCACCAAGATGTCGTTTCTCATGATTATTGAAAACTTGGAGCTTAGTTAGCATAGCATTTATTTTCCGATGTGCTCTGTAACTTCTATATCTGATCTAGAACATGAAGTAGATACTCACATACACTAGGGAAACACCATCTTTTATAAATTGCTCCCAGGGCCGGTCATAATAAACAACAAAAAGTTTCCCTAGTGAACTATGTTGGATAGCAATACTCCAACATATTTTTGGATAGCAGAGTGGTGTGCAGCCATGCTGCTTTCTGGAATTGATATTCTTGTTAACATATAACTCCTCTGCTTCCGGGAACACCATCTTTTACGAAGCGTGATGCTCACATACACTTCGTTCAGAGAGCGGAGATTGATGGTATTTCCAGAGTTTCTTTACACTGTTTACTGACCCATCCGACGCGGTTGTGCTCATTGTCATATATCACAAGCAAATCCTGCATTGTAACATCTGCAAGCCAGAAGATCCAACTGGAAATCATTACTAAAAACGTGCATGGTGTACTAGTTGTAGAAACTGGAAAGTATTTGTGACTTCACAAACCTCCAATTATGATCACTAGTCATCAACCCGTTCGCCTTCCTGCCCGCCGGGGCTTTCCGGATTGCTCCGCATGGAGTGCCGCCGCTTGAGCATGAGCACGGGCGACACGCCGTGGGAGCGAGCGCCTGAGCTGGTCGGCGAGGAAGTTGAGCACGGCGGCGCCGCCCGCATGGCGAAGGTGGCCTGGTCGTACGCGAGCGCCGCTGCCTCCGGGCTGTCGAACGTGCCCAGTGTTGGCCCAGTCCTGACGCCGAGTACTTTTCGGCGACGGCGACGGCGACGAAGCAACGCTGACTCCATCCCGACGAGGCTCTCTTACGCCGAGACGGACCGTAGCACACGAAGCTGGCTTCCAACACCTGCGTACAAAGCTGGTACCAAGCTGACCTTGGTCAATTCGTTGACAAGGCACGTACGTGCTAGCCGAAGCTAGCTAGCGACCTGATCGATTAGATCGATCAACCACGGCGGAAGCAACACACAAAACGCAGGACGTCGGCGTTTCTCTTCTCTTTATTGCTTTTCCAGGGGCTCTTCGGTCGCCCCCAGGCCGACGGGCCCTCTTCGGCCCACCGCAGGCCGACGGGGTCATATTTTTGAATTTTTTGCGTTCGGCCCTATAGTTTTCAAATTTGCTATAAATTACGTCATAGTTTTGAAAAAAAATCCAACTTGTCCCTAAATAAATAACTTCGGATTATTCATGTCGGCATGATGAGTTTGATAACATACCGCGACGACTGACCGACCGCTGGCTGCTTTCTGTCTGCTGTTAGTGCGTTGGAGTAGTAGTTAATCTCGCGAGGTTCACTGATGATCGAGCGGTCACGTCAAACATAGACCTGCGACTACGTATGTAACTCGGTACCTGGTCTGATGTTCCGTCGAACTAGTTCATCGGGTTGATTTCCTAATTGACCACGTTAATTAACTAACAGGTTGGTCCTAGATTATACTTCCCCCATTTCATAATGTAAGTGATTTTCTGAAAATTAAACTTTACAATTTTTGTCCAAATTTATGGATAAAATTATTTATATTCATAATGTGAAATATATATAATAGAAAACACGTATTAAAGCATCTAAAGGCAGACTTGGCAAATACAACCCTTTAAAACCCACAGACGATAATATACAGCGACGACGACTGACCGGCCGCTGCTTTCTAGCTGTTGTTAGGGCGTTGGAGTAGTAGTTAATCTCGCTGGGTTCACGGATAATAGAGCGGTCACGTCAAACATAGACCTGTGACTATGTATGTAACTCGGTACCTAGTCTTCATGGACACAAACCGCGGCCCAATGCGGTGGGAGCAAACGGACGAATGTCCATTTTCGGTCCGCTTTCGACCCATTTCTGGTCTAAGTTTGGGTCGCATTTGCGATCAAACGGACACGCGCGGACGGGCGCGTCGCATGCCCTTGTCCTTCCCTGGTCTGCTCATCGGTGGCACAACCCCGTTCTTCCTCCCCTGTCCTCGCTCTGCCCTCCGTCCCTCGCCATCGCCGACGCCATCCACGCCGTCCACCTTGATTTGCCCGTCGGTGGCACATCCCCTTTTCTTCCTCCCCATGTCCTCGCTCCGCCCTCTGCCCGCGGTCGTCCACCTTGCTCTGCTGCCTGCGAAGGGGCTCGACGTGCCCTTTTCGGCCGCGTCTCCACCACCACCGCAAGGCGTTCGGCGCTTTGCTCGCAAGGTACCATGGATAGTGGGGATGAGTATTTCTTTCACAACTTCATTTGTTCATCGGGTGATTCGTCCTCGGACGATGAGGACATAGTGGTGGCAGCATTGGTTGTCCATGGCCACATCAGTAGGATGCGGCCTTGGTTCAGGGGATCAATCCCCGGCCATACTCCGGCCTTGAACCGCAATAGGGAGAAAGGGCACGCCCTCCTCTATTCCGATTACTTTGGGAATACCGCACTCTACAAACTACATCAATTTTGTCGCCGCTTCCGAATGAGGAGGCATGTCTTCCATCGTATTCGGGAGGGAATGGTAGCATATGACCCATACTTTGACTGCAAAGTGGATGCCCTTGGCAAGCTTGGCTTCTCTTCTTACCAGAAATGCACTACGGCTATTCGCATGCTTGCATATGGAATTCCTGGTGATCTTGTGGATGAGTATGTTCGTATGAGTGAGTCCACATGTCTCCAATCAATGTACAATTTTTGAAAGGCCGTGGTGGATGTGTTTGGCCCTGAATACCTCAGAGAGCCAAATGCCGCTGATACAGAGAGGTTGTTGACGATCAGATCAGTGCTGGGAGGGGCTTTCCGGGCATGCTTGGTAGTATCGATTGTATGCACTAGAAGTGGAAGAACCGTCCATTTTCTTGGCAGGGGCAGTACAAGGGGCATGTGATAGGTGCCATTGTCATACTTGAAGCGGTGGCTTCACAAGATATGTGGATATGGCATTCTTTCTTCGGCATGGCTGGTTCTCATAATGATATTAGTGTTCTTCAGCGTTCTCCAGTGTTTTCAAGGCTTGCAGAAGGCCACTCCCCGAAGGTCAACTTTGAGATCAATGGCCACCATTAAAACAAGGGATATTGCGTAGCTGATGATATCTATCCCTAGTGGTCCACTCTTGTGAAGACCATACCCAGTCCGCAAGGAGAGAAGAGACAGAGGTTTTCCCAAATGCAGGTGTGTTAGGAAAGATGTGGGGTGTGCTTTTGGTGTGCTTCAGTCTTTATGGGTATCCTTCGAAACCCTGCATTAAGATGGAGCACTCAGAAGCTTTGGGAGGTGATTACTGTTTGTATGATCATGCACAACATGATCGTTGAGGATGAGCGTGATGGCAGCATCTACGACCAAGGGTTTGATTTCCAGGCTGAGAATGTTGAGCCTAAGCACCCACCTCCTGCAACCTTTCAATAGTTCGTCCAATTTCATCGTGAGATGAGTGATCGGCACACTCATACGCAGCTGCAAGATGACTTGGTTGAGCACATGTGGGATCACATTGGTAATCAGTAGATCTATCGGTTTAATCTCTTTTCGTGCGCACAAACTTTGATTGGTTTTGTAAGACTATATGATATTTTTTTTAAATTGATTGGGTTGTAATAAAGGACTATTTCGGACATGAAACTATTTGTTATGTTTGATTTGAACTATTTTTTGCTATGCTTGATCTTATTGTACTTGGTCTCCGGCGGACGAGATGAGGCCGAAGATGCGGTCGCGCGTTCGGCGCAAACACAAATCCGGTTGGACACGGTCCCATTGCCATCCCCAAATGGACGAAATCCGGACAAAACTGACGTCCGTTTGGGGTCGTGCGTTGGAGTTGCCCTAATTGATCACGTTAATTAACTAACAGTTCTCGTCGTTCCTAGATTATTCTCCCTCCATTTCATAATGTAAATAATTTTCTGGAAATTAAACTTTACAAATTTTGTTCAAGTTTATAGATTTATAGATATATATATCTAACAGAAAACACGTCTTCGAACATCTATAGCCGGACTTGGCAAATCCAACCCCTCAAATGCGCGTCCGCAGACAGTGACCGGTCAACCCTTAAATAATGCATTCTACAACGGATACATCAAATTAGAAACTTCTAATTCATATATTACATGCAACAGAAACCTAACCTAACAGTAGGCGGAGCTCGTCCGGTTCCGTCATGCCCATGTCCGGCGGCCGGCTACGCCCATCGTAGTGTTGGTCCGATCATCGGCGAGGTAGAGTAAGACATGAGACACTAGCCGACTCACAGGAGTCAAGCTCCCGCCTTCCCTCGTGCCCTACTCTTCCTATCGGAGCCCGCAACCCGGAAGGGGCTGATGGACGTGAGATCGATGATGGATCCCTCCTAGAAGGAGCCAACGTCCACCACGATGTGGTTGCGCCGCCTGCACTGGTTCGCCATTCGGGGCGCCGGAGAATGTGACTCCACGTCACCAACGTCCACCACCACGAGGGTCATCGTCGCCTCCCGTGCCCGCTGCCTCACACGATGGGTACGCTGCGCCATGTTTGCATTGAAGGACGCCCATGGTGCACCCTCCAGCTCGGCGCGCCAAGGGAGGGATTGCGCGTCCCACACCTCGTTTGGACGCCACACGGACCTCACCGCCTCCGGTGAGGCAGCGACGTCACCCCTACCAGCGGATCCATGCGATGTTTGGGTGGACGCAATGGATTCCCGACGAAAGGAGTCCAAGCGTTGACGTCGGGCGGCCTCCTGATACGTCTCCAACGTATCTATAATTTTTGATTGTTCCATGTTATTATATTATCATTCTAGGATAATTTTTGAGTAATTATTTACCAATTTATATTATTTTTTAGCACTAACCTATTGACCGAGTGCCCAGTGCCAGTTGCTGTTTTCTACGTGTTTTTTACTTTTCAGGTTTACAGTACCAAACGAAGTCCAATTGCCCCGAAACTTTTTTATGATTTTTTCAGGGCCAAAAGAAGACCTGGAAGCTTTGGGAGGAGACCGGAGGCCACACGAGGGCACACGCACGCAACAGGGCGCGCCCAGGGGAGTGGTCGCGCCCTGATGTGTGTTGGCCCCCTCGGGCGTCTCCCGACACTCCTCTCTGGCCTATAAATTCTTATTAATCCCAAAAAACTTAAAGGGCATCCCAAAACACTTTTTCCGCCACTGCAAGTCTCTGTTCCGCCGCGAGCCCATCTGGAGCTCCGTTCCGGCACCCTGCCGGAGGAGGGATCGATCACGGAGGGCCTCTTCATCAACCTTGCTGCCCCCATGATGATGTGTGAGTAGTTCACCACAGACCTACAGGTCCATAGTTAGTATCTATATGGCTATCTCTCTCTCTCTCTTTGATCTTCAATACAATGATCATCGCATCTTCGCTTTGATCCATCCGATGTAATTCTTTTGTATGGTGAGATTGTTGGGATCCGATGAATTGTGGGTTTATGTTTCAGATTATTCATGAAAAGTATTTGAGTCCAACCTGAATATTAAGATTCTTATTTGCATGATTATTATAGCTTCGTAATTCTCTCCGATCTATTGAAATAGTTTGGCCAACTAGATTGATAGTTCTTTAGTGGGAGAGGTGCATTGTAGTGGGTTCAACTTGATGGATTTCTATATCCCAGTGAGAGAAGGGGACAAGTTACATCTTTATGTTGTTGCCACTAAGGATAAAACGATGGGGTTTATTCATATTGCTTGATTTTAGTTTGTCTACATCATGTCATCGTTCTCCATGCATTACTCTGTTTGTCATGAACTTAATACGTAGAGAGGCAAGCATAGAAGCGCTCTTGAAGTGGAGTAATAGTAATAGGTGTAGGCAGGAGTCGGCCTATTTGTCTTGGACATGATGCCTATATACACATGATCATTGCCGTGAATATCGCATAACTATCCGCTTTTCTGTCAATTGCCCAACGGTAATTTGGTTACCCACCGTATGCCTACTTTCATGAGAGATGCCATTAGGGATCACTATGGCCCCGGGGTCTATTCACTTATATTGTTACAAACGCTACAATTACCATGCTGCAATTATTTACCTTTTATTTTATTTTGTAATTTACAATTATCAACTATTATCTACACACTTCACTTGCTTGCAAATAACGAGATCAAGGGGATTGACAACCCTCTTACCCGCGCTGGGTGCAAGTTATTTTCTTTTTTGTGTGCAGCCGCTGAAGACGGTTGAGGATTGATATTCCTATTGGTTCGATAAACCTTGGTTTCATAACTGAGGGAAATACTTACCCGTATTGTGCTGCAATTACCCGTTCCTCTTCACGGAAAACCCAACGCAGATCACAAGTATCAGGAAGGATTTCTGGTGCCGTTGCCGGGGAATATCATCACCAACTATCAAGTAACTTCACACAAATTATCATTCACTTGTTCTTCTTTTTATTTGCTGTTATATTTAGTTTTCTTCATAAAAATCAAAAATACAAAAAAGTGGAGCTTAGGTTGCCTCATGTGCTTCATCTTTATAATGTCTTTCGTGAAAATAAGGATTCAGAAAACTGTGCTCAATTGTTAGAGGAAGAATTTATAAAAATGCTTAATGTGAGTTCCTTCAATGATGAGCATGATAGAAATGTTGTTAGTATGAATTTTTTAATATCCATGATGCTAATGATATGCAAAACCACAAGCTTGGGGATGCTATGTTTGATGAAGATGATATTTTTTGTCCCCCAAATTTTGATGAGCAAATTTATTATGATCATTGCATGCCTCCTTTTTATGATGATTGTGGTGATGTCACGTATGCTATAATTAGTAATGATAACCATGAAACTTGTTATCATTATTTTAATTTTCAATTTGGTTATGACAATCAAGTGTCACATGATAGTTATTTTGTTGAGTTTGCTCCCACTACCATGAATGAAAAGGAATTTGCTTATGTGAAGGGTAATAAATTTTATATGCTTGTGGAACATTGAAAAGAATGCTTTATGTGATAGTTATAATGTAGAATTCCTTCATGATGCTACTGAAAATTATTATGATGGGGGAACATATGCGTGTAGGAATTGCAACAATATCAAGTTTCGTCCCTATGTGTTCAAAGTTTCGAAGTTATGCTTGTTTTACCTTCCTATGCTAGTTGATTCTTGCTCCCACAAATTGTTTGCTCACAAAATTTCTATGCATAGGAAGTGGGTTAGGATTAAATGTGCTTGACATATGCTTCATTATGCTCCCATTGTATTTTAATTCTTTACTGTTATGTGAGCATGATTGAAATCATTATGCCTAGCTAGGGGCGTAAAACAATAACGCTTGTTGGGAGGCAACCCAATAGTTATCTTTATTTTTGTTTTTACTTTCTGTTAATGTGTGATAACATGATTATTGCCTCTGTAATGATTG
The DNA here is from genome assembly GCA_039707655.1 of Elymus sibiricus. Lineage (NCBI taxonomy): Eukaryota > Viridiplantae > Streptophyta > Magnoliopsida > Poales > Poaceae > Elymus > Elymus sibiricus. Next base: position 312,194,402 of record CM077671.1, read on the forward strand.
TGTTTTTATGTTTTAATTAGTGTATGTGCCAAGTAAAGCCTTTGGGATGACTCATAAGATGAGTAGAATTGATACGGTGCAAAAGCAGAAACTTTAGCGTCCAGTGCTAAATTTCTCTGATTTTACTGGAACGTCATTTTGATCTGAGTTTTTTACACAGTATTTATATAAAAATTCTTTAGGTTTTCCTAATTTTTAAGAATTGTTAGAGTTACAGAAGTATAGGTTCTCTACAGATCATTACAGACTGTTCTGTTTTAGATAGATTCTGTTTTTGCTTGCATAATTTGCTTGTTTTGATGATGCTATGGATTTTATCGGGGAGTATAAGCCATGGAGAAGTTAGAATACAGTAACTATTATGAAATAATTAAATATGAATCAATTTATAACAGTACCTAAAGTACTTGATAGGTTGCTTATACTAACGGATCTCACGAAGTTTTGTTGAGTTTTGTGTGATTGAAGTTTTCAAGTTTTGGGTGTTATCACGATGGACAATGGAATAAGGAGAGGCAAGAGCCTAAGCTTGGGGATGCCCAAGGCACCCCAAGGTAATATTCTAGGAAGACTCAAGCGTCTAAGCTTGGGGATGCCCCGGAAGGCATCCCCTCTTTCGTCTCAACACATCGGTATGTCACTTGGAGCTATATTTTTATTCGTCACATGATATGAGTTTTGCTTGGAGCGTCGTTTGCTTTTGTTTGCTTTTACTCTTAGTTTGCCACAATCATCGTTTGCTGGACACATCTATTTGAGAGAGACACACCTTCATCATAATTTGTTAGAATACTCTATGTGCTTCACTTATATCTTTTGAGCTTAGCAGTTGCTCTAGTACTTCACTTATATCTTTTTGAGCATGATGGCGTATAGATTTTATAGAAATAATTGCACTCTCGTAATTGATAACCCACAAGTGTAGGGGATCATTTGTAGCCTTTTTTGATAAGTAAGAGTGTCGAACCCAACGAGGAGCTAAAGGTAGAATTAATATTCTCTCAAGTTCTATCGGCCACCGGTACAAGTCTACGCACGCTAACACTTACTTTACCTAGAACAAGTATGAAACTACTTTGCGGGAAAGAAACTAGAAGTACTTAGTAGATGTAAAAGATAGTTTTGCCAGGAAATAAAGGACAAGTAAATAAAAGTTAGGGGCTGTTTAGATAAATATTAATTAAGTTAATTGTTTAGTAGAGAGCTTTGTGTAGCACGAGAGAAAGATTTGTCCCTAGGCAATCGATAACTAGACCGGTATCATTGTTGCAGTTTTATATGAGGGAGAGGCATACGCTAACATACTTTCCGTACTTGGATCATATGCACTTATGATTGGAACTCTAGCAAGCATCCACAACTACTAGAAATTCATTAAGGTAGACCCAACCATAGCATTAACACATCAAGTCCCCTTTATCCCATACGTAAACAATCTCCTTACTCGGGTGTAAGCTTCTGTCACTCTAGCCACCCACTATACGCGAATCATAAACATATTGCAAACCCTCCAGCGGGATTCCTTCACGTGTGCGCCTCACGAAAGGCACCTTAGGACAGCACCAAAATAGAACATACAACTCAAACCAATCATGATCATCAATCAACCAATAGGACAAAAGAAATCTACTCAAACATCATAGGATAGACACACATCATTGGATAATAATATATAGCATTAAGCACCATATTTAAGTAGAGATTACAGCGGGGATAAGAGGTTATACACCGCTGCATAGAGGGGGAGAGAGTTGGTGGTGACGGCGGCGAAGTTGTTGGTTTAGATCGCCGTCACGATGGATGCCCCGACGGCGCTCCGGTGCCACCGGGAGAGAGGGGGAGAGAGCCCCCCTCCTTCTTAGGTCCATGGCCGCCAAGGCTCCCGGAGGGCAGGAGCCCCTCCGATATTGGATCTATCTCTCTGTCTCTCTTCTATTTTCGTGACTGGTTTCTGACCCCTTGACCGTTTCTTAAATATCCGGATATCCGTAACTCCGATCGGGCTGAAATTTTGAGGGGATTTTTATCGCAAAAATATCTTTCTTGCGGCAGAAGGAGAGCCTCAACCGACTTAAGGGCTGGCCACGAGCCATCAGGGCACGGCCCCACCCCCAGGCTGCGCCCTATTGGCTTGTGGGGACCTCGGGCATCGTCTTGCGTTGATTCCGACTCCCAAAATTCACATATGTTCCAAAAAATATCTCCGTAAATTTTTATCGCGTTTGGACTTCGTTTGATATGGAATTTCTGCGAAACAAAAATACACAAAAAACAGGAACTGGGTCAATAGGTTAGTGCTCAAAAATAATATAAATTGGTAAATAATTACTCAAAAAGTATCCTAGAATGATAATATAATAGCATGGAACAATCAAAAATTATAGATACGATGGAGACATATCAAGCATCCCCAAGATTAATTCATGCTTGTCCTCGAGTAGGTAAATGATAAAAATAGAATTTTTGATGTGACATGCTACCCAATATGTAATATTTTGCATGTATGCTCATTGAGAAACGATGAATTAACAAACATTAACATAGTAATACTTATAAGCACAAGCAACAAAATCATCAATCTTTCAAAGTATACGATCCTCAAAGAATGTTTACCCCCATTCCTCTTATTATATTAGCAAGGCATGGCTCCGTCTTCACCACATTAATACAAATGTCAAGCACCACGGTGCCCAAGTCAGGCAATTGAATCGTACTTTTTCAATATGCATTAACTTTTTATTCTTCACGGAATACATGAGCGTGAACCATGGACATAGCATATAGGTGGAATAGAGTGTGGTGGTAGGTTTCAAAGGGGTAAAAGTGGAGAAGAAAGTCTCGCATCAACTCGGCGTATCAACGGGCTACGGAGATGCCCATCAATAGATATCAATGCGAGGAGTAGGGATTGCCATGCAACGGATGCACTAGAGCTATAAGTGTATGAAAGCTCGGCTGAAGCTAAGTGGGTGTGCATCCAACTCGCTTGCTCATGAAGACCTCGGGCATTTTGAGGACGCCCATCATCGGAATATACAAGCCAAGTTCTATAATGAAAAATTCCCACTAGCATATGAAAATGACATAACATGAGACTCTCTATATGAGGAACAAGGTGCCACTTTGAGGCACAAGTGTGGTAATGGATAGTAGCAAAGTCCCTTCTCTCTTTTTCTTTCATTTTTTTGTTTTTTTCATGATGGGCTTTTTCTTTTTTCGCCTCCCCCAATTTTTTTATGGTGGGCTCATTTGGCCTCCTCCATTTTTATTTCCTCACTGGGACAATGCTCTAATAATGATAATCATCATACTTTTATTCACTTACAACTCAATATAAAAAACTGATAGGATGACATGACTCTATATGAATGCCTCTGGTAGTGTACTAGGATGTGCAATGATCTAGCATAGCAAAAGTTATTAAAAAACGGAGAAGCCATGTAATATCATGCTAACTATCTTACGATCATGCAAAGCAATATGACAATGGAAATACAAGTCATATGAAGTGACGGTGGAAGTTGCATCTCAGAATGGCTATGGAAATGCCATGATAGGTAGGTATGGTGGCTGTTTTGAGGAAAATATAATGAGGCTCATGTGCAACAGAGTGTATCATGTCACGTGGTTTGGATGCACCGGCGAAAGCTGCACCAATCCTCGAGGTGAGAATGGGCAATGCACGGTACCGAAGAGGCTAGCAAAATATGAATAGGTGAGATTGCGTATGTCCATGGTTTCACATTAGTCATAAAGAACTCATATACTTATTGCAAAGTTTTATTAGTTTTATCACAAATCAAAGTACTACTCGCCTCCCCCAAGGGAGGAGGTTGGGAGGAGTTAACCATCTCGTGCCTTTGACCCGGAACAACACTAGTATTACAACAAGGAATAAAAATGCTCACACATCCTCACCATGCCTTTTTAATTTTTAGACAAACAAGAAGTTAACACCTCTTAATACCGACACTTATACGAATCAACAATGATGCACTCACACCCTTTCACATTACCACATCAATATCATTAACCCACAATTTCTCTTTAATGTGCTACCTGAAGGTTTTGATTATCACTCCTTGAATACCTATTATTTTTGGACTAGTCTTATAACCCATGCAAATTACCGTCACTATTTATTAACTCTCAAACAAATATAAGTGAAGAACGAGAGTTTAATTCTTTCTACAAAAGACCTGGACATGCTCTAATAAATATAAGTGAAGCAAAAGAGCATTCTACAAATAATGGTTTTCTTTATGTAGAGAAACAGGCATCCAACTTCAAATGATATAATTGAAGCACATGAAGCATTCTATAAAGCCATACTCAAAATATATAAGTGAAGTGCAAAGAGCATTCTATAAATCAACCGTGGACTTTCCCAAACCAGCATGGTGCATTGCTAAAAGGAAAATAAAAGGCACACAACGCTCCAAGAATTTACGCATATCATGTGAACAAAACAAAAATCGAGACATACCGATAATTGTTGAAGAAGAAAGATGGGATGCCTTCCAGGGCATCCCCAAGCTTAGACGCTTGAGTCTCCTTGAACATTTACCTTGGGTGCCTTGGGCATCCCCAAGCTTGAGCTCTTGTCTCTCCTTATTCTTCTCACATCGACACCTCCTCGATCTTCGAACAATTCATCCACACAAAACTTTAACAAAACTTTTATTAGAAACGTTAGTACACATAACACCAAATCCCATCATGTTTTGCCATAACATTATTGCATAATTATAATCTAACATTACCCACTGTATACTATCACAATTCGATGGCTCCCAAGTCATTGGGGCTCAACAAGAATTCAAACATAAGCACGCAAAGCAACTATAACAGCAATCTGTGAAAAACAGGACAGTCTATAATGATCTATAGAGAAACTATACTTCTGTAACTCAAAAAATTCTGAAAATTTTGGAAGTAATAAACAATTTGCATAGAAGTACTGTGTAAAAAGTTCAGAATTTTGCATGCTCCATTAAAATATGAAAATTTAAACACTACAGCAAAAGTTTCTGTTTTTACACAGCACATATCAAACAAACAATTCAAACGTCCTAAAGGTAATTCTTGGCACATTATTTCTATAATACAATTGATTTGTCCAAGGGGATAATTATTTTTTTTGAAAAGTTGCTGTAATCAAGATTCACAAAATTTCCATGGGCATGAACAAAAGTTCAAGGACGTCCCCCACTTTAACGGTGCTCATCTTTCTCACTTTCACTTCTCTTTTTGAAAAGGTTTTAAGTTCCCCACTTTATTTTTTTGTTTTTAATTATTCTAAAAGCACACAACAGAAATAAATGACTCTCTAAAACTTCCGGGTTGTCTCCCTGGCAGCGCTTTCTTTAAAGCCGTTAAGCTAGGCATATAGTGCTCAAGTAATTGATCCACCCGGATCCCAAGGTATATCAAAGCCAATTTTAATCAACAATGATTTGTAATTAAGTAATGAGAACAAAGTGATATATATCATGTGACAACGAAGTCTAACTCTCTTACTATGTATTGGCATGTCATAAAAGAACAATTCATTCACACAAAGTAAAGGCCAATAGATAGCATAAGTGGTTTCTTGCAATTTTATCGTATTGGAAACATAGAGAGGTGAAGATTTGGTTCCTCTCTCATAATAATTGCAAGTAGGAGCAGCAAGCACATGCATATTATATTCATCAAAATCATCATGTGTAATATTAAAACGCAACCCATCAACAGTCATTAATAAGTGCAAACTTCTCCGATATAGTGTAGTTGGGAGAATTAAAAAAGATAATAGGACTATCATGTGTGGGTGCAATAGCAAAAATTTCATGCTTATCATAAGGAACTATAGCAAGTTCATATCCATAAGCATAATTCATATTAGCATCATGGCCACAAGCATAGCAAGAATCAAGTTCATCAAAAAGGGATATTTCAAACGAATCCAAGGGATCATAGCATTCATCCTTCGGTATGTGCGAAGGGAAATTAAACAATGTATCAGTTTAAGAGTTACTCTCATTAGAAGGTGGGCACAGGTAGCTAATCTGATCTTCCTCCTTTTGTTCTTCGCTCTCCTCCTCATCTTGTTCATCTAATGAGCTCACAGTTTCAGCAATTTCTTCTTCCATAGATTCCTGCAAAATATTAGTCTCTTCCAAGGCAGCGGTCATTCTTTCAATAAATTCAATGATATCAGCATTGTACTCATAATTCTCATAGCAATATTTAAGTATGGCAAAATTTTCAGGTCTGTAAACAGCATCATCATAGTCATCATACTTTTCAAAGAACGATTCAATTTCATAACCACCCTTAAAAGCAACAAATTATTCTATTTGTTCCACATCATAGTAATCATATATACCATTAGCATAATAAGCTAAGGTTTTATTATCATTAAATTCACATTGAAAGGGAAGGTGTGGAGCCTCCCTCTTAGAACAACAAGTATAATCGCATCTCAAGCATAAATCCCAAGCATACCGACGCAACATTTTAATTTGATCCCATAAGTGTTTCCCTTTTGAGACAAGCGATAATCCCTAAAGTACTCACGTTGATCCAACGTGTCTCCCATTATCAATTTGAGTGGGGATTTCTTAGGATTATCAAAGTAGTATTTAATGTTTTTCACATAACCAACATCGAGGGTTTTAGGAGGTTCCCCATCTCCATGAGTAGCAAGTACAACTAATTTTTTTGGTGTTTCGTGTTCCATATCCATAACTCAAGATATAAAACAAATAATAACAGAAAATAAAACAGCTAATAATAGAAAATAAAAATTACTTAGTGATAAAGCAAACAAGCACACACGAGAATATGAACCACTACGCTATTGCTTCCTGGCAACGGCGCCAGAAAAAGGTCTTGATAACCCACAAGTGTAGGGGATCCTTTGTAGCCTTTTTCAATAAGTAAGAGTGTCGAACCCAACGAGGAGCTAAAGGTAGAATTAATATTCTCTCAAGTTCTATCGGCCACCGATACAACTCTACGCACGCTAACGCTTACTTTACCTAGAACAAGTATGAAACTACTTTGCGGGAAAGAAACTAGAAGTACTTAGTAGATGTAAACGATAGTTTTGCAAGGTAATAAAGGACAAGTAAATAAAATTTAGGGGATGTTTAGATAAATATTAATTAAGTTAATTGTTTAGTAGAGAGCTTTTTGTAGCACAGGAGAAAGAGTTGTCCCTAGGCAATCGATAACTAGACCAGTATCATTGTTGCAGTTTTATATGAGGGAGAGGCATGCGCTAACATACTTTCCGTACTTGGATCATATGCACTTATGATTGGAACTCTAGCAAGCATCCGCAACTACTATAAATTCATTAAGTAAAACCCAACCATAGCATTAACACATCAAGTCCCCTTTATCCCATACGTAAACAATCCCCTTACTCGAGTGTAAGCTTCTGTCACTCTAGCCACCCACTATAAGCAAATCATAAACATATTGCACCCTTCAACGGGATTCCTTCACGTGTGCGCCTCACGGAAGACACCTTAGGACAGCACCAAAATAGAACATACAACTCAAACCAATCACGATCATCAATCAACCCATAGGACAAAAGAAATCTACTCAAACATCATAGGATAGCCACACATCACTGGATAATAATATATAGCATTAAGCACCATGTTTAAGTAGAGATTACAGTGGGATGAAGAGGTTATTCACCGCTGCATAGAGGGGGAGAGACTTGGAGGTGACGGCGGCGAAGTTGTTGGTGTAGATCGTCGTCACGATGGATGCCCCGGCAGCGCTCCGGCGCCACCGGGAGAGAGGGGGAGAGAGCCCCCTCCTTCTGCTTCTTCCTTGGCCTCCTCCCTAGGTGGGAGGAGAGTTTCCCCTCTGGTCCATGGCCGCCATGGCTCCCGGAGGGCAGGAGCCCCTCCGAGATTGGATCTATCTCTCTGTCTCTCTTCTGTTTTCGCGACCGGTTTCTGACCCTTCACCGTTTCTTTTAAATATCTAGAGATCCGTAACTCCGATCGGGATGAAATTTTGAGGGGATTTCTATCGCAAAAATATCTTTTTTGCGGCAGAAGGAGAGCCTCAACCGACTTAAGGGATGGCCACAAGCCATCAGGGTGCGGCCCCACCCCTAGGTCGCACCCTGTTGGCTTGTGGGGCCCTCGGGCATCGTCTTGCGTTGATTCCGACTCCCAAAATTCACATATATTCCAAAAAAATCTCCGTAAATTTTATTGCATTTGTACTTCATTTTATATGGAATTTTTGTGAAACAAAAAACACACAAAAAAACAGGAACTGGCACTGGGCACTGGGTCAATAGGTTAGTGCTCAAAAATAATATAAATTGGTAAATAATTACTCAAAAAGTATCCTAGAATGATAATATAATAGCATGGAACAATCAAAAATTATAGATACGTTGGAGACGTATCAGTTCTTCACTTATATTTGTTTGAGAGTTAATAAATAGTGACAGTAATTTGCATGAGTCATAAGACTAGTCCAAAAATAATAGGTATTCAATGAGTGATAATCAAAACCATCATGTAGTGCATAAAAGAGAAATTGTGGGTTAATGATATTGATGTGGTAATGTGAAAAGGGTGTGAGTGTATCATTGTTGATTTGCAGAAGTGTCGGTATTAAGAGGTGTTAACTTCTTGTTTGTCTAAAAATTAAGAAGGCATGGTGAGGAGGTGAGAGCATTTCTTTTCCTCGTTAAAATCCTAGTGTTGTTTCGGGTCGGAGGCACGCGATGGTTAACTCCTCCCAACCTCCTCCCTTGGGGCATGTGAGTAGTACTTTGATTTGTGATAAGACTAATAAACTTTGCAATAAGTATATGAGTTCTTTATGACTAATGTGAAACCATGGACATGCGCAACCTCACCTCCTCATATTTTGCTAGCCTCTTCGGTACCGTGCTTTGCCCATTCTCACCTCGAGGATCGGTGCAACCAATGCCGGTGCATCCGAACCCCGTGACATGAGATGCTCTGTCACACATAAGCCTCATTATATCTTCCTCAAAACAGCCACCATACCTACCTATTATGGCATTTCCATAGCCATTCCAAGATATATTGCCATGCAAATTTCATCGTCACATCATATGACTAGTTCATTCGTCATCATATTGCTTTGCATGATCATATAGATATGACACAGTATTTGTGGCAAAGCCACCGTTCATCATATTTCTATATGTCATGCTAGATCATTGCACATCCTGGTACACTGCCAGAGGCATTCATATTGAGTCATATTGTTCCACAGTTCTTCATATTGAGTTGTAAGTAAATAAAAGTGTGATGATCATCATTATTACAACATTGTCCCAGTGAGGAAATAAAAATGGGGGAGGCCAAATGAGCCAACCTTATATTAAAAAATGAAAATGAGAGAAAAAGAGAGAAGGGACTTTGCTACTATCGTTTACCACACTTGAGCCTCAAAGTGGCACCTTGTTTTTCATATAGAGACTCTCATGTTATGACATTTTCATATGCTAGTGGGAATTACTTTTTCATTATTATAAACTTGGCTTGTATATTCCGATGACGGGCTTCCTCAAATGCCCGAGGTCTTCATGAGCAAGCAAGTTGGATGCACACCCCACTTAGCTTCAGTTGAGCTTTCATACACTTATAGCTCTAGTGCATCATTTGCATGGCAATCCCTACTCCTTGCATTGACATCTATCGATAGGCATCTTCATAGCCTGTTGGTATGCCTAGTTGATGTGAGATTATCTTCTACACTTTTTAACCCCTTTGATATCTACCACCATATTCTACTCCACCCATATGCTATGTCCATGGCTCACGCTCATGTATTGTGTGAAGAATAAAAAGTTGATGCACATTGAAAAAGTACGATCCAATTGCATGACTTGGACACCGTGGTGCTTGACATTTGTATTAATGTGGTGAAGACAGAGCCACACCCTTCTAATATAATAAGATGAATGGGGGTAAACATTCTTTGAGGATCGTATACTTTGAAAGATTGATGATTTTGTTGCTTATGCTTATAAGTATTATTATGTTAATGTTTGTTAATTCATCGTTTCTCAATGAGCATACATGCCAAAGATTACATATTGGGTAGCATGTCACATCAAAAATTCTGTTTTTGTCATTTACCTACTCGAGGACGAGCAGGAATTAAGCTTGGGGATGCTTGATACGTCTCCAACGTATCTATAATTTTTTATTGTTCCATGCTATTATATTATAATTTTAGGATACTTTTTGAGTAATTATTTACCAATTTATATTATTTTTTAGCACCACCTATTGACCCAGTGCCAGTTGTTGTTTTCTGCGTGTTTTTTTACTTTTCAGGTTTACAGTACCAAATGAAGTCCAATTGCCCCCGAAACTTTTTATGATTTTTACTGGACAAAAAGAAGACCTGGAAGCTTCGGGAGGAGACCGGAGGCCGCACGAGGGCACCAGCACGCAACAGGACGCGCCCAGGGGGGTCGCACCCTGATGTGTGCTGGCCCCCTTGGGCGTCTCCCAACGCCCCTCTCTGGCCTATAAATTATTATTAATATAAAAAACCCTAAAGGGCATCCCGAAACACTTTTTCCGCCGCCGCAAGTCTCTGTTCCGCCGCGAGCCCATCTCGAGCTCCGTTCCGGCACCCTGCCGGAGGGAGGATCGATCACGAAGGGCCTCTTTATCAATCTTGCTGCCCCCACGATGATGTGTGAGTAGTTCACCATAGACCTACGGGTCCGTAGTTAGTTCCTAGATGGCTATCTCTCTCTCTCTCTCTCTCTTTGATCTTCAATACAACGATCATCGCATCTTCGCTTTGATCCATCCGATGTAATTCTTTTGTATGATGAGATTGTTGGGATCCGATGAATTGTGGGTTTATGTTTCAGATTATTCATGAAAATTATTTGAGTCAAACCTGAATATTAAGATTCTTATTTGCATGATTATTATAGCTTCGTAATTCTCTCCGATCTATTGAAATAGTTTGGCCAACTAGATTGATAGTTCTTTAGTGGGAGAGGTGCGTTGTAGTGGGTTCAACCTGACGAGTTTCTATATCCCAGTGAGAGAAGGGGACAAGTTGCATCTTTGTGTTGTTCCCACTAAGGATAAAACGATGGGGTTATATTCATGTTGCTTGAGTTTACTTTGTCTACATCATGTCATCATTCTCCATGCACTACTCTGTTTGTCATGAACTTAATACGTAGAGAGGCAAGCATAGAAGTGCTCTTGAAGTGGAGTAATAGTAATAGGTGCAGGCAGGAGTCGGCCTATTTGTCTGGGACGTGATGCCTATATACACATGATCATTGCCGTGAATATCGCATAACTATCCGCTTTTCTGTCAATTGCCCAACAGTAATTTGTTTACCCACCGCATGCCTACTTTCATGAGAGATGCCATTAGGAAACACTATGGCCCCCTGGTCTATTCACTTATATTGTTACAAACGCTGTAATTACCTTGCTGCAATTGTTACCTTTTATTTTATTTTGTAACTTACGATTATCAACTATTATCTACACACTTCACTTGCTTGCAAATAACGAGATCAAGGGGATTGACAACCCTCTTGCCCGCGTTGGGTGCAAGTTGTTTGCTCTTTTGTGTGCAGCCGCTGAAGACGGTTGAGGATTGATATTCCGATTGGTTCGATAAACCTTGGTTTCATAATTGAGGGAAATACTTACCCGTATTATGCTGTAATTACCCGTTCCTCTTCACGGAAAACCCAACGCAGATCACAAGTATCACCTCCTCCCGGAAGCGGCAAAGCACAGGCCGGACGGTCATCTCCTCCTCGGGTCGCGTGGGATGAGCTCATGGTCGACGGATCTGGAGGTCTAGGACTCGGATCTGCTGCCTGTCATGCCGAAGAAGGCCGAAGATCGCCGGAAGGGAGCTTGGATGGCGGAGTGGAGAGGAGGGGAGTGGAGTGGCTAGGGTTTGGTCCGAAGAGGGGATTGCAACGAATATATGTGGGGTCGGGCGGGCCAACATGGGTTGGGTTTGACGTGACGGATGCGGCCGGTCACGCCCGGGCCTCCCCATATTTCGGCTGGATATTAGGGGTGTCGGTCAGCCCGGACGTTTCAGGCCGGTTTGAGACGTCCGTCTGGGTTGTGTTTCTGTGACCGGTCACTATCCGAGCCGTCCGCCCGGACGTTTTTGGTCAGGCTTGCTCTTCTATATACTCCCTCCGTCCCATAATGTAAGACCTTTTTGTATGATATGTTAGCTTGTAAAAATGTCTTATATTATGGGATGAAGGGAGTATCTAATAATATGTATTTGGTATTCTAGACTCTTCAAATTTGATTAAAGTTTATAAAGTTTGACTTCTTAAGAAATCTGTATGCATTACATTATAAAAAGGAGAGAATGTTTGTGCATCTTGAGCAAGCAGGTTGGATTGAGAAAATTGTATGTTCACTTGAAAATACTCTAAAATGGAGCAAATGGTATATTGTGTATTCACGCGCCTGACTTTTTGGCTACCGGCCCGGCTGCATTTGCACCATGACTTTTTGTATGAATAAAAGATCTGGATTTATATTCAAATACTTTTAATGAAATCAGATGCCCTAGAAAATAAGAAAACTTGCTCTCCCCAAGACCGCTAACTGGACTCCGGTGTGGAGGTTGCGAGGGGAATGAGCATCCCACCAACAAGACCGATGATGTACGATCGACTCTTCCCTACGCAGAAGATGGACAAGAATCCACTGTTAGGAAAGCGAGATGAGTCCAACGCCATGAAAATAGAATAGGACTCATGCAAAGGTCCCAAACCAACCCTCTTGAAACTCTAGGGGAACACAAAATATGAGAAGCCAAAGGGATACTGGTGATACAGGAAACATATCACAATGCTAGGCGAGCAACCATCAGCAAAACGCAAGGGGGAGCCAAGAACAAAACGAAGGAGGGGAATCTAGATCTAAAGACCAATAGAAACCTCCAGCGAAAATGCCTCCACCACCATGGTGGCTAGCGCACAGGGAATGATTCATAGCCAAAGATCCAGAGTGGTGCCAAACAGAGCCTGAAGAAGGGCCTCCGATCCTCTCACATGCGCACCTCCCATGTCAAAGATTTAAATCCCAATGTAAGCACAACTCGAGGAATAGAAACAACAAATTCAATTGTGATGGTTTTAATGAGCCTAGTTCAGAGTTGTATGACTCCTTCTCCCCCACGTGCTAAGGCCACTTCATTGATATACCCTACCTTGCAAGTTGTTGTTTGCCTCTCTAGGCAAGCCCATTGATGTTGTTGTGGCTCTGGTGCTGCAGATCATACCTGAGCTACACAAGATGTGTGAGGGGTTTGCATTACCTCCTTTGGTCGATATTTATGTTGCCCTGTGGACGATAGAGATCTGGTCCTCTACGACTGCTTCTTGTCGTGTTCTATGACCATTTTGCTGGTGCTTCCTGCCTTGCTCGATGTGTCAGATTCCTTTGTGGGTGAGGCTGCTACCGTGGTTGGGGATCCGGTGCTGCATATCATGCCTGAGCTACATACGATACATTAACGGACAATTTCACCAATCTAAACTGGGCATCTCAAGGTGGACTTGCTTGTGCCCTCATTCATGGCTTAGGTGCCCACGCCTCTTCCTCTGTAGTCTAGCCAGGTGATTGATGATGAAGAGAGCGCTTCTCTAGATGTTGATACCGCGCAATCACATGATTCCATCGGCATGATGATGTTGTTGTGATCGGAGCGCCGGTGCCTAACCTTGGGGACATGTTCCCCGTCAAGCTTGTCGAATACCTATCTAACTTCGATGCTAATCTAGAAATTGATTCGATGTCTCTTGAAGTAGGCATCGAGGGACAAATGGAAGAAGGATGGCTCCACCCTCAATCTGGCATCCGCAAGAAGAAATCTAGCAAGTGCATTGGTAAGAGTGGTAGGGGAGGCGTGGGTGCTTCCATGATACGTTGTTTAGGCTGCAAACGTGGGCTCGGAGGTGTCTGTTGTCTCTGTCGTTATATCCTTCTAAAGTTATTGTGGGTCGATGGGATTCAATTGGGTGTGCCCCGAGTGTTTGGGTTGTAGTGGTTTTGTGTTGGGTTTGTTTGTTAGGGGATCATGCGACCCCATAATTCGATAGTAGTTCGCATGAATGGGCAAGTTTGTGACGGTTGTCGCCTGGTTTCCCGTCAATTAACTGACCTACTCTTCTTAGTTAATGAATGAGGCAAAACTTTTGCCTCTGTTTCAAAACAATAGCATTGTCATGTGTACAATATTTTTTTGAAATGTGTGATATGGTAGATATATGTTATATTTATGTCACCAAAAATTAAAGCAGTTGGTCATGGTCAACAAGTCAGAGAAGAAGGGGGTGGGGTAAAAAAATACAATGCCAAGGAAAAACTCAACAAGAAGAAGCGCTCAAGTGTGGAGGGATAATGGCCTAGTCCAATATGATAACTGAAAAGGGATATGTGAATAGTTCCCTTTTTGCGTTTGTATTTTTATGGCATTATTCATATAAATTTGTCTTTTTTTATTTTCTATGTGTATTTCGGATGTGGACTGGAATTTTTCAGGGTTGTAGTGGATATTCACAAACAAAAAAATGATACTTCGTAATTGCATATGACCAACGTAAGTGCTGGGAGCACCAGATACTTCCCCATCAAAATCAAAAAGGAGATAGCTACATTGCACGTACTCACATTGCTAATGATGTAGCAATGATTTTCGCATAGTGAAAGCCTAGTGGTGCAAATAAAACCAAAATAGGCCTAAAAAGCCCGAAACAACAAAAAATATAAGTATGACTAAATTTGACTGGTATTGAAAATTAGGCTTCGAATGCGTTGACTTCAAAGTTTAGCACCTAACAATAAACTCATGTTGTTTAAAACTGGGGCATGCAAGTTGAAACAAAGAGGACAATTCGACTAAGCTGAATTGACATGATTGAAATCATTCTATAGAAAATTGCATCTAGTTTGGAAGTATCTTCTTAATAATCCACTCATAAAGTGAACGTTATGTCAATGAATTTATGAAAATGTATATAGTAGACAATTAATTTGTATAAACTTTGTTCAATGAAAATCTTGATAAAAGTTGAATGTCTTTTGAATTTATGTGTTCTAATCCATATTGTACGTGTTCAAATCTTTATGCTAATTTTCTATTCATATTGTTAGACTAGAAATTAGTTCGTTTCTTGGAATCTGAATGCATCGCGCTGTCATGTTTATGTTTTTTTAGACTAACTAGGCATGTGCCCGTGTGTTTCCTGGGTGAGGGGGGGTAAATATAATTTAACACGATAAGATACAGGACAAACATTGATGCAAAAACAAATAGACATGATTAAATTATATTTTGGTTGTAAAGCATATATTTTTCTACCATTGCTTAAAATGAAGAAATTGCTATGTGCCCGTGATTGATATGTTTTATCGTGTTAGCAAGATAAAAGATTGGTCGATATTTGTTTGTTTACAGACCGTGCATTTATTTACAGGCCGTGAATTTATTGGTATTTATTGGGTTACCAAAGTTGTCTGAGGGTAACAGGTTTTACCATAAGTAAGAATTTTCTTCATGGACCATGAATTTATTGTTATACCTTAGATTGATTTATTTTATTGGGTTACCAAAGCTTGGTTCGATGAAAATCAAAAGGTGATGAAAACCCAAAAAACGGTGCGGGGTTGGGAGGACAGATGGAGGGGCATCTTGATGTAAGATGAAACCTTACACTCTTTTTAGTAACGTAGTAGAGATATAGATGTTTACGTCACTTTTTTGTGATGGATGCCGTGCTCATGCGGTGGAAATGATTGTCATTAGAAAAACTATTTCAGATAAAATCTGCCCAAGTGTTGAAGCATTTGTGTTTTTTGAAAGGAAGTTTAAATGCCGCAGATTGTACTAAACTAGCAAGGTTACTGTATTTGCTCTTTTAGTGTTCTAAGTTGGTGATCTTTTATCGATAAGGAGGATAGTACCCCTGGCCTCGGCATCTGTGGATGCACATAATCATATATTATTAATTATTAAGCAAGAGAGGCGAATCCAAGCATCAATGGCAAATTAATTAGCTTACAGGAAAAAAGAAAAGAAAATTGAGGCCAGATGGTCTGGCAGATTGAGCTCCCTCTTTTCAGACTTAATTCGTGGCAGATGATTAACATTTGACTTGCTACGAATGGTGTATCTTGCTCCAGTACGTTACTTGACATGCCAAACATGAGGGCCAATTCATGCATCATACACACCCAAATTCAGAGAGGAACGCGCCTTCAATTCTTGAATCTTTGAAGAATCCTTATCTAGAAGAAAAATGAATATTTAAAATGGACCTAGCTGAAGAACGGGACAATTTAGTAGAAGGGCAACTGAAGTGGGCAGATTCCTCTGGTCATTTCCACCCCTCTCGTGCCAATAAAAATAATTTTTCTAAGGTTACGTGAGAACCTGCAAACCATACATAGTCAGTTAAATTCGTACTAGTTTTACCGTTCCCAGTTACTAGCAGTTAACTTTCTCTCTCAAAAAAGAAAAGGTTACCAGCAGTTAACTTCAGCCATATTATATATGCATACATCGCCAAGGAAAAGTACACGAAATTGAGGTAAGGAACTAAGGATCGTGACAAAAATACAGACGTCAATCGTGAGCGTCTCCCTTCTGCTTACACTCTTGGATGGATTCGTACCATATGTTGCTGGAAATTGTTGTCTGTGCGTGTGCAAATAGGCAACCTTTTCGCCTAAAGATACCTAGCCACGACTTGACGCGGAAATCTTTGATTTCACGCCTGTGTTAGTTATTATTACTCCCTCCGTATGAAAATATCGTTCGCTTTTTAGTTTAAATTACCTATAAAAACGTCTTATATTTTGATAGAAAGGTATTCCCTCCGTTAAAAAATATAGGGTCTCGATATTCACCACACGTGTGGCATATTAGACATGCGCCCACACACCGGTGTGTGGCATACGTAGGAGACAGCCCACACGGGTCGTGTGTGGACGAACAATAGAACTGGCCACACGTGTGGGCGCGGCTACTTCGTGCCACACGCCCAAAAAGTACTAGTCATCCTCACACGCCCACACGTCCTCGCGCAGCTACGTTAGTTACCCGCAGGATGGCAACTCTATTTATTTCGGATGGCAACTGTTGTTGTAAAAGCATGGCAACTCTCTCTGTTTTGGTTAACTATAGTTACCCGCGGGATAACACTTTAGTTATCCGGGGATAGTTGCCATGTGTGTTTACCTAGTTGCCGCGTGTGGTTCAACCATAGTTGCCATGTATGGTTAATCGTAGTTGCCATGTGTGTTTACCTGGTTGCCACGTGCGCGCAACTGCAGTTGCCATCTAGCAACGAATCGTAGTTGCCATGTGTGTTTACGTAGTTGCCACGTACGCGCACTGCAGTTGCCATCTAGCAACGTACGAATGATGTGTGGGCGAAGAGCAGTTCGCCCACAAGCGGTGGACTAGGTGATGACTATGTGGGCAGAAACCGGTTCGCCCAGCTGGCAACCGCGCGTTGTGGGTCGTGTGGGCGAACTCTCCAACGCGCACACACACGATGATGCCTACGTGGCACAAGAATTTCAACAGATTCTTTTAAGATTCGTGCAAAATAGAATCAACGTGGATAGACGCGTGTCGGCGAAGTGCAAACTGCCACACGTGTGGGCGTTATCTTTTTCCAAAATATAAGAGCGTCTAAATCATTATTACAGAGTGTAGTTGCTAACACATGACATGCACATACACCGTGTGCACCTAACAATGGACAGGGAGATGAGTAGACTAATAGCAGTCCATTTTGTCCTTGCATGCAGCATAAATGCTAATAAAGACAACGATCTCACAACGAACTGCAGCGTGGTACAATGATTAACTGGAATTAAGAGCATGGAACATATGTCATACATATATAGTAGCGTATCATTTCCACACAAATATTGGTCAACCAAAACGTATATGGACCGCACATGCACTGGAAACTAGCAGAAACCACTGTTTGGTACAGTAGAATTACACTTGGTTAGAATTGGACTCACGCGTTCCAGCTCGTTCGTACATAATACATCTGAATATCCAATTCTAAGTCCGGACTTGTCTACATCCGATGAACGGTAAATTTCAAAAACAAATACTAAAAAATCAAAAACTTCAACGAAAACTTTACATGTAAGATATTTGAATGCGTGAGGTGCATGCCAAATTTAAAGCATTTGGACATCTGAGTAGCTCACAGCAAAAGAAACAAAATCGGATCCGAACAATGCACAAATAGTACACTTTTTCACATACCCAAAATTTGTCTTTTTTGCTCAGAGCTACTCAAACATACAAATATTCTGAAATTTGGCACATACATCACGCACTCATGCATCTTTCTCCACACACAAAATCGGATTTTTTTTTATTTAATTAGTATTTTTTAAGATTTTTTTGTTCACTCCCGGGCTCATCTGAGCCTAGCCGGGCTCATATGAGCCTGGGAGCCAGAACGCCTCATTCTGATCTAGTACATCATCTTTCTTCCTCTCTTTTTTTGCGTGAAAGTTCATAATACACCGTCAATTCTTGTATAACTACATATACAATTCTTCTATCAAATTACCATAAATTGAAGTTACAAGAATGTATTTCCTCCCTGCTCTCTCAAGAGGCGAACAGGGCAGCGGGGATCTACCCACCTCTTCAATGTTGATTGCGGGCCCCCTCTCCCTTCATCTATCGCTCTAGCAACGGGAGGGGGAGGGACCCTAGGGCTTCGATCTGGTAGGGATAGGGTAGGAATAGTTTCGGGTTTATCTTCGATCGACGATAGTGCGGTCATGGCGGTGGCATCGGCATAGAATAAATTATTCCCCCATCACCCTCTTTTTGATGGTATGAAGGCGGGTGGAGGATGGTGCGCTCCAGCAAGGTCTGGTGTCTCGTGTTTTAGATCAGTTCAGAGGTTCAACGGCATTGACTGTGTAAGGGCATTTTCTTGCCTTGGTGTTTTGGCGATGATGACAACTCACTATGATCTAACCGTGTGTCAAGTTATACAGGGATTGTATGTGGAACACAAGACGGTTAGGTGGACCCTCCAAACGGAAAAGATCGAAGACGGGATTCTCTACGTGTTTATTCTCTTTGGTCGTAGGGATCCCGTACTATTAAGAGGGAATCCACATTGGAAAGTATTGGGTGAATCAGTTCTTTCGCACATCCATCTTCACCCAACTCACTTCTCCACATCATAGAGAGAGAGGCCCCTCTTTCCTTAGTTGCTTGCCAGGTAATCCGTTGTCTCGACCTTATGCACAGCTCGCTCTAAGCTTCCGATTCGACCACCACTCTAGGGGTGATACCCTGGGTGTGCTGCCACTAAGTGGTCCCCAGCGGTTGTACCGCTGCCCCCGGGCGGTAGTACCGCCAAAGGCTGGGTGACCCAGGATGGCAGCTCTGGGCGGTTAAACCGTCCCAGCACCGGGGTACAACCGGACTTGGTTCTGTTGTGTACCGGGTGTTGGGCGGACCTGGACCGGTTGTACCGCTATATTCATATAGCCCGGTACAACCGGGGTCCCGAGCGGTTGTACCGCTTAGGACTTTGCCTGGTCCGGGGCTCAGGCCTGGCTGCTGCATCCGGGCCACCATTCTGTTGTGGTCCGGTGGTTGGGCGGTGGTTGGCCAGTTGTACCGCCCACCACTCCGGTTGTACCGCCCCCATGCATATCTGGCTGTAACGGTTGGAAAAGGGGGGGCCTATATAAGGAGGTGCTTCTTCCACCTCTCCCTTATCTCTTATCTCTCTCTCTCCACCATTGATGCCCCTTGAGCTTTCTTGCCCGATCTCTCTCTCTAGCCACCCAAACTTGTTGTCTTGCTAGGGATTGAAGGAGGAGATCTAGATCTACACTTCCACCAAAGGAAAATTGATTCCCCCATAGTTTATTGTGTGGATTTTGTTACTCTTGGGTGTTTGAGCACCCTAGACGGAAGAGGTCACCTCGAAGCCATATTCCATTGTGGTGAAGCTTCGTGGTTTCGTTGGGAGCCTCAAATTAAGTTGTGGAGAGAGCCCCAACCTTGTTTGTAAAGGTCCGGTTGCCGCCTTCAAGGGCACCACTAGTGGAATCACGGCATCTCGCATTGTGTGAGGGCGTGAGGAGAATACGGTGGCCCTAGTGACTTCTTGGGGAGCATTGTGCCTCCACACCGCTCCAACGGAGACGTACTTCCCCTTACCAGGAAGGAACTTCGGTAACACATCCTCGTCTCCATTGGTTCCATTTGTGGTTACTCCTTACCCTTACTTTGTGCAAGCTATTTATATTGTTTATCTTCTTGCTTGTATGGTTATTTTGTTAGCATCATATAGGTTGCTCATCTAGTTGCATATCTAGCCAACCTATTTGTTGCTAAGCCTAAATTGTTAAAGAAAAGTTAAAAAGTGGTAGTTGCCTATTCACCCCCCCCCTCTAGTCAACCATATCGATCCTTTCAATTGGTATCAGAGCAACGTCTCTTTATTAAGGGTTTCACCACCCGAAGAGTATGGCTGGCGAAGAGGAGCGGTTGGGAGAACTTCCCGAGGCCGTGGGACTGAACACGGTCTCTCGCGAGGATTTGAATGAAGCTATGTCCTTGCTTAAATCCTCCATGACGACCGAGGTCAAATCCATGTTTAAAGATTTCCTTGATACTCTTAAACTTTCCACCGATGCGGTGCAAGTGGCTTATCCCACTAACTCGACATCGGATGTCAACTCCGGTAAGGAGGGGGCTAGTGCTGATAAGGATAATCGTGTTCAAGGAATTAATGGGTCGGGGACTTTTGCCTCAGTTCCCCCTCCCTTGGTCTATGGAGGACCGGTGCACCCACCTCATATAGTTAATCACGGTCCTCCTCCTAAACTTGTTAAAAATGATTTTGCTAATTGGGTTTTCTGTATCAAGTCTCATTTGGATCACAACTCAATTCAACTCATGCGAGTCATTGAAGAAGGATACTACCCTCGTGATCCACGCAACCTCACTCCAAGAGAAGAAGCGGATAAACAGCTAAATTCCTCCGCCTTGTTCATACTCCAAGCTGTTGTTCCTACTGAAGACCTACCTCACCTGCGTCCCTTCACTGTTGCTAAAGAGTGTTGGGAACACATTGTCTCCATGTACAAGGGCAGCTCAAGCATTCAACGGTCAAACTATGAAGTTGTCCTTGATCAGTCAGATGAGTTTGTAATGGTAGAGAATGAGGAACCGCGTGAGCTCTATAGAAGGGTGACTGCTCTCGCCGTTGCCCTCAAAGATCATGGCAGCAAGGATGTGGATGATACTTGGATCAAGCGTAAGTTTCTGAAGGCCATCATGCCCTACAACAAGGCCATGTCTGATGTCATCCGTCAAAGACCGGACTTTCACACCTTGTCTTCTGGTGATGTGTTGGATGAATTTATTGCAATGAACATCTTGAACACGACAGCTGACAATGCTCTTGCTCGCGTGCAACGGTCAAAGAAATCATCCCCCAACCTTGCTTTGAAGGCCAAGGTCAGTCAAGAGGAAGAAGAAGAAGAAGAAGAAGAAGAGGGTTGCCCTGAGGACACCAAATATGCTTATCATGAGCATATGGCTCTTGCGTCCAGGCAATTTTGGGGCAACAAGAGAAACTCAAGGCCCAACTTCTCCAAGAACAACTCAAACGGGTCAAAGGGCAAGCAACGTGTGAGGACCTGCTACAACTGTGGAAATGTGAGTCACTTTGTGGTGGATTGTCCATACGAGAAGAGGAAAGACAATGGTGGCAAGCTCATCCGCAAAGATAAGGCCAAGTCTTTCCCCAACAAGACCAACTTCACCAAGAAGTCTTCTCACAAAGTGTTGGTGGCTCAAGAAGAGTATGCATCGGATGATGATGGTGATGACGAAGACACAAGTGGTGAAGGAATGGCAATGGCATCTGTGGCAATTGCATCCTCTACCCCAACAAAGGTGTCACTCTTCGACGCCCACAATGAGAACCACATCGCTAGGTGCCTCATGGCAAAAGGTATCACCAAGGTAACCTCCAACGCCAAAACCTCAAACATTAAGACTTCTGTTTCTTCCCCTCCGTCTTTGTTAGATTGTGTGGATGAACTTGAGGAGGCAATAGAGGGTGAGAATGAGTTTGACAAGTTCTTGTGTAAACTCAAGGGAGAGTCCAAGAAGCACTTCGTTGCTCTCTTGGAACAACTTGGTGAGGCCAATGACACGATTGCGTCTCAAGAAGAATTTCTTGAGGAGACGAGAGTCCATAGTCATGATTATGTCGACGAGATAGCAGATCTTTCTATTGCTCTAGAGGAAGAGCGAGGTCTTTATTTGACTCTTAAGGAGTCACAAAATGACGACTTTGCTAAATTACGTAAAGATTATGATCATGCTATTGTTCTTAACCGTCTTCTTAAATCTGAAAAGGTTGCACTTGGGGTTGACCATGCTCGACTCAAGGATGAGTTTGTCTCTCTTGACAATGCTCCCAAGGCATTGAAGAGCGTTTATGCTTCTCTTAAAGAGTCGCATGATCAACTCCAAGTAAAACTCACTAAAGAAATTGCCACGTGTCCTCCCTTTGTCTTAATTGATAATGCTTCTGCTTCTAACCCGTGTTGTGAGCATGCACATCTTGTGGAGGAAAATGCTAAGCTAAAAGAGCAGCTTGAGAAAGGCCTTGTGACATGTATTCAAGGTGAGAAGAATCTCAATGACCTTTTGAGCAATCAAAAGGAAGTGATTGCAAAGGAAGGAGTTGGGTTTGCACCCAAATCCAAAAAGAAGAAGAAGAAGAAGACCACGCAGGTTCCTCCGCTCAAGGAAACATTTGTTAAAGCGGGGAACATTACTCATGAGAAGAAGAAAGACAAGGTTGTGAGTGATAGTGCCAAGAAGGGCAAGATCACTCCCTCCAACAGGGCCGGCGATTTTAACGCCTCCTATGTTTTGTGCCGTGCTAGTGATGGGCATGTTTATGCCAAATTTGTTGGTTCTTCTTATGAGTATATTGAGCGGTCTATTTGGGTTCCTAAGACCCTTGTCACTAACATGAAAGGACCCATTTAAGAATGGGTACCTAAATCCAAGCATTGATCTATTGTAGGACTTTGCTTCCGAGGGAGTCTCATGGTTGCTCGATAGTGGAGCAACAAATCATATGACCGGAAGCAAGGACTTGGTGGTGGATGTTCGACCCGGTGCATCCGTGGCCACCCAAGTCTCATTTGGCAATGATGCAATCTCAAAGGTATTGGGTCTTGGCAAGGTGGTTATCTCTCCGACCTTAACCATTGAGAGAGTCATGCTTGTTGAGACCCTTGCATACAATTTACTTTCCGTTCGTCAACTTGCACTCATGGGATTTAGTACCTTCTTTGGCATTGATACCGTGACCCTTTTGTGGAGCAAGACTCTTAAAGTAGCATTTGTTGGGCATGTCGAAGACGGTCTCTATGTGATTAACTTCTCAGAGCGACCCACTAAGACCGCGACATGTCTAATGGCTAAAGTTGATGTGGGATGGCTTTGGCATCGCCGACTAGCCCATGTCAATATGAGATCTTTGCAAAGTCTTCTCAAAGGGGATCACATTCTTGGACTAACAAATGTGAGTTTTGCCAAAGATCGTGCTTGGAGTGCCTGTATCGAAGGAAAGCTACATGAAAAAGCTCATCGTCCAACTACTACAATCTACTCAAAGAGGACCTTAGAGCTCCTTCACATGGATCTCTTCGGGCCTCCATCTTATGACAGCCTTGGAGGAAGAAGATATTGCTTGGTGATTGTGGATGATTACTCGAGATACACATGGGTATATTTCTTCAAAAGGAAGAGTGAGACCCAACAGACCGTCATCAACTTTGAAAATGAAGTCCAACGTTAACATGAAGCAAAGATTTTGATGATTAGAAGTGACAACGGCACTGAGTTGAAGAACTACACCTTAGATGAGTTTCTCAGTGATGAGGGGATAAAGCACCAATATTCCACACCTTACACCCCTCAACAAAACGGTGTTGCGGAGAGGAAGAACCGGACGTTGATGGATGCGGCAAGAACCATGATGGCAGAGTTTAAATCTCCGTACAACTTTTGGGCCGAAGCCATCAACACAGCATGTCATGCATCAAATTGGCTCTATCTCCGCAAAGGCTTGAACAAGACTCCTTATGAGATTCTTACCGGGAACAAGCCCAACCTCAAATACTTCCGGATGTTCGGTTGTAAGTGTTTCATTCTCAAGAAAGGTGTTCGTTTGTCTAAATTTGATTCTAGAGCCCATGAGGGCATATTTGTTGGTTATGCTGCAAACTCTCATGCTTACCGTGTCCTCAACAAGTCCACCGGACTCATTGAGGAGACGAGTAACGTAGAGTTTGATGAGAATAATGGCTCCCAAGTGGAGCAAAGTGGTCTTTGTGATATAGGTGATGAAATTCCTCCCCAAGCCATAAGAAGAATGGGTGTGGGATACTTCCTACCCGTTGAGGAACCCCTTGTGGCTGAAGGAGAAGGACAATGTTCCACTCAAGTGGAACCATCACCGACGCACGACCCACACGCTTCCGAAGAACAAAGTGAAGGCCCTCAACCCCGTGATCAAGATCAAGGGCAAGATCAACTTGCTAGTGATGTCTCTACTTCACATGATGCTCAAGATCTTGTTCACACCCCCGCGCAAGCTCAAGATCAAGATGAAGCTCAGGACCAAGATCAACTTCAAGATCAAGGTCAAGCTGAAGATCAAGATCATGCTCAAGATCATGAGCAAGCCGGTACTAGTACCGAAGCTCGTCAAGTTACCAAACCTCAACTTTCCATGGAGGAAATTCTTGAAAGACGAGCT
Source organism: Elymus sibiricus (assembly GCA_039707655.1). NCBI lineage: Eukaryota > Viridiplantae > Streptophyta > Magnoliopsida > Poales > Poaceae > Elymus > Elymus sibiricus. Next base: position 312,219,300 of record CM077671.1, read on the forward strand.
GCCAAGATTGCTTCCAAGCTTCACAAGAGGAAACACCTCCTAGAGAACGTCTACGGAAGCTTGAAAAGAGGGGTAACTACTCGTCGTCAATTAATAAACTTTTGTGCACATCACGCGTTTGTTTCTTACTTTGAACCCCTCAAGGTACAAGATGCACTCGAAGACGAGGATTGGCTTGAAGCCATGCATGATGAAATCAACAACTTCGAGCGGAACAAAGTGTGGCGATTGGTGCCAAGACCAAAAGAGAATCACAATGTCATTGAAACCAAATGGATTTTTAAGAACAAACAAGATGCACATGGTATCATTATTCGCAACAAGGCAAGACTGGTGGCTCAAGGCTACTCCCAAGTCGAGGGTGTCGACTACGGTGAAACCTTTGCCCCTGTTGCTCGCCTTGAATCTATTCGCATGTTTCTTGCTTATGCTTCTCATCATAATTTCATATTATATCAAATGGATGTGAAGAGTGCTTTTCTTAATGGTCCACTTAAGGAGTTGGTATATGTCAAGCAACCCCCGGGGTTTGAGGATCCCAAGTTCCCCAATCATGTATACGTTCTCGATAAGGCACTCTATGGCCTTAAACAAGCCCCACGTGCGTGGTATGAGCACCTTACCGAGATGTTGCAAGATCATGGGTTTGAAATTGGGAAAATCGACCCCACTCTTTTTACTAAGAGGGTTAACGGGAACTTGTGCATATGCCAACTGTATGTAGATGATATTATCTTTGGTTCTTCTAACAAAGCTTTTAATGATGAGTTCGCCGCACTAATGACCAAAGAGTTTGAGATGTCTATGATGGGAGAGTTGAAGTTCTTCCTCGGATTCGAAGTCAAGCAACGAAGCCAAGGAACCTTCATCAACCAAGCCAAATACACTCAAGACATGCTCAAGAGGTTCAAGATGGATGAGCTAAATCCTCCGAAGGCCAACACTCCGATGCCACTCAAATGCCAACTTGACAGTGATCCCAATGGTAAAACTGTGGATCAAAAGGTATATCGCTCCATGATTGGATCTCTGCTTTACCTTTGTGCATCTAGGCCGGATATCATGTTGAGTGTGGGAATTTATGCACGATTTCAATCCGCACCTAAGGAGAGTCACTATGTGGCTGTCAAGCGAATCTTTCGATATTTGGCTCATACCCCAAACTTTGGCTTATGGTACCCCAAAGGTGCTTCATTTGATCTCATTGGATATACTGACTCGGATTGGGCGGGAGACCGTGTGGAAAGGAAGTCCACTTCCGGAGGTTGCCAATTTCTTGGCCGCTCTCTGGTAAGTTGGTCTTCCAAGACACAAAATTGTGTCTCTCTCTCGTCCAGCGAGGCCGAGTATGTAGCCGCCGCAAGCTGTTGTGCTCAGATTCTTTGGATGAGGCAAACTTTAAAGGATTATGGGGTCAACTGTGACAAAGTGCCTCTTTACTGCGACAATGAAAGCACAATCAAGATCTCCAACAACCCGGTTCAACACTGCAAGACAAAGCATGTTGAGATTCGTCATCACTTCATACGGGATCACATCAAGCGTGGAGACATAGATCTTATTCATCTATATACTAAGGAACAGCTTGCAGATATTTTCACGAAGCCACTGGATGAAGCAAGATTTTGCGAGTTAAGGCATGAGCTAAATATCATTGATTCAAGCAACGTGGCTTGACTTAGTGCACACCCCACCACACTCATCATCATGTCTTGTAGGTGTAGGCATGGACATAGGGGGAGTCTAGTTCTCTCAATGAACTATCCCTCCTCCTATTATGCATAAATTGATCAAGTCTTTCACATTCGTCATTTTTGATGACTCCTGTGCTTCAAAGACGAGTTTTGGTCATGGGCCCAAGGTTCAAATCTTCGCGGTGCCATACCAATTGACTCATACATAGGTGGCCTCGGCCACCGCCCCCTTTTGCTCTTATTTGAGTCTTAAGTTTGTGCTTGTGGTGCTTTGAGTCCTAGGTGTGGGCATTCTTCATGGTATATTTTTGGCATTTTGTTTTCTTCCGACCATGGAATTTTCCCCACCATACTCCCCTGCCTTTTGTTTTCTATCCCAAGCTTTTCTCATCCCGAAACCTTTATTTTCCAAAATTGTACGCTTTGATATCCTGGTGGTGGTGCATGTGGCCAGGCGGTACAACCGGTGTGAAAAGCGGTTCTACCGCTATTCCACCGGTTGTCCCGTCCCAGCGGTACAACCGGGGGTGCCTGCGGTTCTACCGCTAATACCCTGGCCCTATACTTGGACCGGTACAACCGCTCCTCTGGAGCGGTACAACCGGTCGCGACCCGGTACTTAGATCGGGAGGGCCGGGCCGAAGGGGTATTCAGTTATCCCCTTCGTGCCCGACTCCTCCCTGGTGCCCCTGTCGCCGGCCGCCGCCACCACCGCCCCGGAGTGCCTCCGGTGCCCCGGATTCGTGGCCTCCTCCCGGATCTGCTCCATGGAGGCCCTTCCTCTCCCCGATCTTCTCCCATGGATGCCGGTAATGCCTAGTTCCTCCCCGTTCTTGGATTTTCTTTGAATCCACCATTGTTAGGGCATTGCTCGGTTCCCGCGTTTTTTAGTCAAAACTATTGACGGGATAAGATCATACATTATGATTAGAGACCTCAAAGAGGGGTGCATTTCTCTGAATCCGGATCTACCGGTTTCCCAGCAGCGGTACAACCGCTCTAGCTAGCGGTACAACCGCTGTAGCGGTACAACCGTGAGGGCAACCGGTTCAACCGGCCTCCCTGATTCCTGCTCCCTGTTTCTTGTCTCTTATCTTCGCACCTAATTTATTCCTTCTTTTGCGTACAATCCTCTCATCTTTTCTGGGTTTCCACTCTGTGTTTCTCGTGTGCTTGTCTACAGGTAGTTCCAACTCTCGTTCTGCTCCTCGGAAGAAGACCAAGAAACGTGCTCGCAGGTGCAGGATTGTCGAAGAGTCTGAGAATGAGGAAGTTGTGATCCCCACCAATCCCACTCGCCGTGAGAAGTCCCTGGCCGCCAAGCAGAAAACTGCCAAGCCCGTGCATTCCTGGAAGCAAGTTGATTGGGAGAGGGTCCGTCTTCAAAATCTGTATGAGGTTCCAGTTGCTCCCAGGTGGACCACCCCTCAGTTTCGGAATGAGTTGCAATTTTGGATCGTGCATGAGCTCCATGACCATCACAAGAACAAGTATGCCAAGCAATGGACAATTGACATCGAGCACTGGAGGAACAACATGGATTACTTTGGCGAGGCTTTGGCATTGTGCGAAGAATTTGACCTGATCAAGCTCATGACTTTCAACTGTGCCTTTGATGTGCAGCTCATTCACCAGTTCTACGCCACGGTCCACTTTGGCACTGATGCAGAGCGTCATCTTTCCTTCATGTGTCGTGATGAATTCTTCCATGTTCCGTGGCGCGCCTTCTGCAATGTCCTTGGCTATGATGATACTGGGCTCACTGGGAATGGTGGCATCCGTCCTCATGATCGGGCTACATCTATGGATAAGAACAAGTTAGCCCCCATGTACATTCCCGGGAGGGGGATTATGGGAGCCTCTAAGGACCTGCAGCAGGTCTATGATATTATTCACCGTGTGTTCCAAAATGTTCTTCTGCCCAAGGTTGGAAATCAAGATGAGATTCATGGGTACTTTGTTGATCTATCCGTTGCCATGAAGACTAAAGCTGGCTCTGGAGCTACCTTTGATGTTTCCAAATGGATGTGGGAGGAGATGTACTCCACGGTCGTCTACCGGAAGGTTCCCACCTATGCTCCTTATATTATGAGTTTCCTCAACTCTATGTGGGCAATTCATCGGCCGGGCGAGCTTCTCACCTCTCCAGACAACCTTATTGTGCATGAGGTCAAGCAACTCCGGAAGAAGAAACATCCTGCACCTCGCTACCCTGATGCCAACCCTGAGGATGTCTTTGCTACTTCCAGTGACAGTGATTTTGAGCTTCCTGCCGGTGCCAAACCATCTTGGGCCTCCCAGCTCTCTAACAAGATTAAGAAGACCTTCTGCCTCCAGACTCATGTTCAGAAGAAGCTCTATGAATCCCATGTCAACGAGAAGCTTGCCCGACGCAGACAGATTCAGATTATGCGGGCTCTCCATCTTGAGGCCGCCAGTGGTTCAGAGAAGACCATCACTCCTGAGGCACAATGGATCTATGAACATAGCACTTGGACTGATGATGAGATCCCGAACCAACCCGCTGCCTCGTCCTCTGTTGCTGCAGCTGTTGATACTGCTGATGATGCTACTGATGATGATGATGGGGATGGCTCTGAAGATGGTGATTCCGAGGAGTATGATACCAACGAGGAGATCTACTGAGTTCCGGGGCGCTAGCATCACTCTTTTCCTTTTTGGTGTCTTGATGCCAAAGGGGGAGAAAGTACATTATAACGGGATTTGCATGGGTGTTGCGTGGTCGTTTATTGGTCTCTTTGTTGCGTCTTCCAGTTGAACTCTTATTTGCGTTTTAACGGTTTGTGTGGAGACTATGTGTGTTTAAGTAGAGTCTGAGACTCATCATACCCTTACTATTAAAGCTCTACTTATTATCTCGTTCATATTGCACCTTAATGTTTTCATCTTATATTTGTCCCCATTGTTTGGTCTATAAAATCAAGGGGGAGCTTCAATTCTTGCGCAGGTCTCATCTGTTGCACACATTGAGGGGGAGCTCCACTTTTATTTTATAGATCATCAATGCAAATCGTGTTGTTGTCATCATCCACCAAAAAGGGGGAGATTGTAAGGGCATTTTCTTGCCTTGGTGTTTTGGCGATGATGACAACTCACTATGATCTAACCGTGTGCCAAGTTATACAGGGATTGTATGTGGAACACAAGACGGTTAGGTGTACCCTCCAAACGGAAAAGATCGAAGACGGGGTTCTCTACATGTTTATTCTCTTTGGTCGTAGGGATCCCGTACTATTAAGAGGGAATCCACATTGGAATGTCTTGGGTGAATCAGTTCTTTCGCACATCCATCTTCACCCAACTCACTTCTCCGCATCATAGAGAGAGAGGCCCCTCTTTCCTTAGTTGCTTGCCAGGTAATCCGCTGTCTCGACCTTATGCACAGCTCGCTCTAAGCTTCCGATTCGACCACCACTCTAGGGGTGATACCCTGGGTGTGCTGCCACTAAGTGGTCCCCAGCGGTTGTACCGCTGCCCCCGGGCGGTAGTTGTTGGAAATATGCCCTAGAGGCAATAATAAATTGGTTATTATTATATTTCCTTGTTCATGATAATCGTTTATTATCCATGCTATAATTGTATTGATTGGAAACTCAAATACATGTGTGGGTACATAGACAACACTGTGTCCCTAGTAAGCCTCTAGTTGACTAGCTCGTTGATCAAAAGATGGTGAAGGTTTCCTAGCCATGGACATGAGATGTCATTTGATAACGGGATCACATCATTAGGAGAATGATGTGATGGACAAGACCCAAACTATAAACGTAGCATATGATCGTGTCAGTTTATTGCTATTGTTTTCTGCGTGTCAAGTATCTGTTCCTATGACCATGAGATCATGCAACTCCCTGACATCGGAGGAGTACCTTGTGTGTATCAAACGTCGCAACGTAACTGGGTGACTATAAAGGTGCTCTACAGGTATCTCCGAGGATGTCTGTTGGGTTGGCATGGATCAAGACTGGGATTTGTTACTCCATGTGACGGAGAGGTATCTCAGGGCCCACTCGGTAATACAACATCACAATGAGCCTTGCAAGCAATGTGACTAAAGTGTTAGCCACGAGATCTTGTATTACAGAACGAGTAAAGAGACTTGCCGGTAACGAGATTGAACTAGGTATAGAGATACCGACGATCGAATCTCGCGCAAGTAACATACCGAAGAACAAAGGGAACAGCATACGGGATTAACTGAATCCTTGACATAGAGGTTCGACCGATAAAGATCTTCGTAGAATATGTAGGAGCCAATATGGGCATCCAGGTCCCGCTATTGGTTATTGATCGTAGAGGTGTCTCGGTCATGTCTACATAGTTCTCGAACCCGCAGGGTCTACACACTTAACGTTTGGTGACGATTAGTATAGTTGAGTTATTTTGTTGGTGACCGAAGGTTGTTCGGAGTCCCGGATAAGATCCCGGACATGACGAGGGTCTCCGGAAGAGTCCGGAGGTAAAGATTAATATATGTGATAATAGTGTTGTGATCTTCGGAAGGGTTCCGGAATTCACCGGAAGAGGTTCCGGATGTTTACCGAAGTGTTCGGGTGCAACAACACTTTATATAGGCCAAAGGGGTAAAACCCACGAGGTATTGGAAAGTGCAAAAGGAAGTTTTGCTGCTGCCTTAAGCGGTACTACCGCTGGTAAGGCAGTACTACCGCGTAAGCGGTACTACCGCTTGTGTGAAGCGGTACTACCGCTCGTGCGCGGTACTGCAGGGATCCGAGTTGGACTCTTTCCCTGCGGGCCAAACCGACCTTGTGCGGGCAAAACCGACCTGGAGGAGGCTTTTACTCCAAGTTTAGACCCCAAGGCTCAACATATAAATAGAGGGGCAGGGCTAGCACACGGGACACATTAAGATTTCCCAAGCCGTGTGTCGGCAACCCTAACCCTCTAGTTCTCCCGTCATAATCTCCGTAGTGCTTGGCGAAGCCCTGCAGAGATTGTTCCTCACCACCATCACCACGCCGTCGTGCTGCCGGAACTCATCTACTACTTCATCATCGCTCGCTGGATCGAGGAGGTGAAGGCGTCATCAAGCCGTACGTGTGTTGAACGCGGAGGTGCCGTCCGTTCGGCACTAGTTCGTGATCGGATCGAGGGACGACTTGCGATTTGGATCGCGGAGACGTTCGACTACATCAACCGCGTTTCTTAACGCTTCCGCTTAGCGATCTACAAGGGTATGTAGATTCACTCTCCCTCTCGTAGATGCTCATCACCATGGATAGATCTTGTGTGTGCGTAGGAAAATTTTTGTTTCCCATGCAAAGTTCCCCAACAGTAGTACCACCAAAGGCTGGGTGACCCAGGGTGGCAGCTCTGGGCGGTTAAACCGGCCCAGCACCGGGGTACAACCGGACTTGGTTCTGTTGTGTACCGGTTGTTGGGCGGACCTGGACCAGTTGTACCGCTATATTCATATAGCCCGGTACAACCGGGGTCTCGAGCGGTTGTACCGCTTAGGACTTTGCCTGGTCCGGAGCTCAGGCCTGGCTGCTGCATCCGGGCCACCATTCTGTTGTGGTCCGGTGGTTGGGCGGTGGTTGGCCGGTTGTACCGGTTATACCGGTTGTACCGCCCACCACTCCGGTTGTACCGCCCCCATGCATATCTCGCTATAACGGTTGGAAAAGGGGGGGTCTATATAAGGAGGTGCTTCTTCCACCTCTCCCTTATCTCTTACCTCTCTCTCTCCAACATTGATGCCCCTTGAGCTTTCTTGCCCGATCTCTCTCTCTAGCCACCCAAACTTGTTGTCTTGCTAGGGATTGAAGGAGGAGATCTAGATCTACACTTCCACCAAAGAAAAATTGATTCCCCCATAGTTTCTTGTGTGGATTTTGTTACTCTTGTGTGTTTGAGCACCCTAGACGGAAGAGGTCACCTCGAAGCCATATTTCATTGTGGTGAAGCTTCGTGGTTTCGTTGGGAGCCTCCAATTAAGTTGTGGAGAGAGCCCCAACCTTGTTTGTAAAGGTCCGGTTGCCGCCTTCAAGGGCACCACTAGTGGAATCACGGCATCTCGCATTGTGTGAGGGCGTGAGGAGAATACGGTGGCCCTAGTGGCTTCTTGGGGAGCATTGTGCCTCCACACCGCTCCAACGGAGACGTACTTCCCCTTACCGGGAAGGAACTTCGGTAACACATCCTCGTCTCCATTGGTTCCATTTGTGGTTACTCCTTACCCTTACTTTGTGCAAGCTATTTATATTGTTTATCTTCTTGCTTGTACGGTTATTTTGTTAGCATCATATAGGTTGCTCATCTAGTTGCATATCTAGCCAACCTATTTGTTGCTAAGCCTAAATTGTTAAAGAAAAGTTAAAAAGTGGTAGTTGCCTATTCACCCCCCCCCCCTCTAGTCAACCATATCGATCCTTTCAGACTGCGGCTCCACGGTGTTAGTCTTTAAGGGGCATGTGCATGAAGACTTCACGGCTATCATCGACAAGGTGAGGCCTACTCCAGTAGGGGAGCAGTGATAAGGGACGTGTCATTGGATGGTTTTGACGGCAGTAGTGGTCGTTCGTTGGTTCAAAGATCTCGATGTAATTTTTATTATGTTTGGGACAGTGGTAGCGGCTTTGATTCTCAAGAGACATGAAGGTAGTGTAACCCTTGCAGCTTATCGCTTCTTATTCCGCTGCAATGATGTTCTTGAAACGGAGATTCACGCTCTATTGCAACACATGGTGTTGGCTAAGCAGTTTTCGGAAGGGCCCGCCATTGTCCAATCAGACTCTTCAGATGCTTTGGCAACATTATCTTGTAGTGGCTTAGCTCGCTCAGCATATGGTCATCTTGTAGCTCTGATTAAATCGTTGATGGTGGAGTGGGAGTTTATTCTACATAAGCTTAGAGCAGAACAAAATAGGGTAGCAAATCGACTGATGTTGTATAGTGAAACCGAGTGTAGCACTGATGTATAGTTATAGAGAGGACCACCTTGCATGAAGAACTACTACATCTTGACTATAATTCAATAATTTTGGAATAAAACTCATTTTTACTCCAAAAAAATGTCGTGGTCAAGCATTCAATATATCTTTTCCAAGCAAAAAAAAAAGAATTCAATATACCTTAGATCTCATGATATCATTCTCATTGGCAAGCACTCGTCATTGATTTGCAGCGTGTTGTCTGTCATGGACGGCAGTCGGCAGCTGCAGGGACAAAGGGCACCTGGATGGTGGACGAACGAGGTGAGGGAATGGGAGGACGTCGGCATTGGCAAACCGGGCCTGGTGGAGTGGTGAAGGTCACGCGAGCCTGTTCGGGCAGTTAGGGTTGTCAGAGTCCTATGTGACGGAGGTTCAAACTACAACCCCCTTTAACTTTACATCCGGTTTATGAAAATTCGGACACGTAGACGTGTCCCCATACATATGTGACACCATGCAAAATGGCAAAAAGGTTCGTACGTTTGCTGATGTTTCACGGCACGACGGCGTTCGAGATGCCCTTAGAGCAACTCCAACCGGGCGACCCATTTCGTATGCGCCTGTCCGTTTGGGTCGTCGCGGACAAAAAACTCAGCCCAACACGCCGACCCAAACGGACGCACGTCCGTTTTTTGTCTGCCCACGACCATACCATGCTCAAATTTGGGTCGGATTTGCGTTCGCGCGGACACAGGACGGACGCGCGCGACGCCCGCCCTTGTCCTCCCCCTGGCCCGCCCGTCGATGGCACACCGCCACCATTTCCCCCCCAAATTTCCAAAAAACCTCCCGCCCACCCCCCGCGCATGCCATGGACGACGACGTGCCGACCCTCGACGCCGCCGCCGGTCTCGCCTCCCTCACCTCCGCCAGTCCTCGTGGCGCGCGAAAAGGATAGCGACGACCAAGAAGAAGAAGGTGCTGACGCCCGCGGAGCTCGCCGACCAATCCTTGAGGAGGAAGAACCGTCGGTGTCAGGAAGAAGCCAGGAACGAGGCCGCGGCCGCGTCCACCCTCGCCGCCGCCTTAGAGCAAGAGGCCAACACTGCGAAAACCAGCCAGCTCATCCGCGAGGCCACGAGGCATACCCTGCTGATGCTCGGATTAAACCCTGGCCAACACGGGCTCATCTCTTCCGCTGTGGCCGCGGCCAGCACCGGCTCATCGTCCCTTCGTCACCCACTTCTGGACTCGCCACGCATGTCCACCACACTGGCGGCGCACGGCTTCCAGCGGCACCACCCACAAACCTCCCTTTTGTCCTACTCTACGGGCACCGGTTCACCGGAGGTGAGCGTGGTCGTGCATGTCACGCCAGCGCCCGTGGGCATCGATCTCAACGAGGTGCCTGTGGGCGGTGGATCGTCCTTCGGGGGTGCGCGCAAACGGCATCGCGAGCTCCCGCCGACGCCATGGGGAACGCCCGCAACCTGTTCGACAAAATGTCGGTTGTGGAAGACGAGGCCAACCGCCTCTTCATGGAGAGCCTCATCTACGAAGGTGGTGTCGGTGGCGCTTCCTTCGATCCCGACGAGACGCAAAGCCAAGATGGGCGCACCCCCTTCATGGTCGGGCACGATGTCATGGGTACTCGTTTGGTGATGACATGGCCGACCCCCACATGGAGGACCAACTCGGCTTGGGCGGCTCATTTCCGCTGGACCACGAGTCCTCGGAAGACTATGGCCTAGACGAAGAGGATGATGAAGTGGACATCGAGGGAGAGCCATTGTTCGAGGAACCGCTCCTCGCCCAAGCCAATGCAAAGAAGAAGCGAAAGAGCAAACGGACCAAATCATACACACAAGATGAGAACAAACTCCTTTGTGAATGTTGGAGAGACGTTGGCCAAGACCACAAGATAGGCTCCGACCAAAAAGCTTTGGCATTTTGGCAAAGAGTGCATCGCGAGTTTCACGAGCACAAGAAGTTTAAACCATACCAAATGGAGAACAAGCGTGGGTGGGTCTCGCTCGGCAAGCGTTGGAGGGTGATACAAAAGAGTGCAACAAGTTTTGTTTCACTCTTGAGAGCACCGAGGCCCGTCCCGTGAGCAGCATCGGCATGAAGGACATGGTATGCCGACATGCTTGCTTATTTTGATTGTCCCGTAGCTTGCTTGTCCATAATGTTGCTTCTTCATTTGTAGGTCTTCCAAGCTTTGGAAGCATTCAAGATCCACTATGAGGGCAAGTTTTTTAACCTCACTCATTGTTGGATGATCATCAACCAAGAAGAAAAGTTCAAAGCGCAATACGATGCCATCAAGGTGCGTGGGGGGAAGCAGTCGTTGAAGAGCATGGTGAGGGGGAGACGCGTTAGACGCACATACTCACGAACCGACGAAAAGGACAAAAGGCGGAACCCATAATCACAATCACATGCATGCAGCATGGCCGTCGTCCTCGACGATTTCTGACGCGACTGAGCACGTCTACCGTACTACGTCTCGCCGTTTCCATAACAGTGCTAAGCATTCTGTGTCTAAAAAAAGGGTTATCTCCACAACATTTTCAGAGCGGATGGGTCACGAGCTCATAGAAAATCATGCTAGGTTAGTTTCAAAATGAAAATCATGCTAAGTGCCAACAAAAGATCCAACAGACGAGTCGTACTACCACGCGCAGCAATATTTTTCTTCCCAGTTCGTCTTGCGACCATAGACTTGTGTACCGTTTCTTTCCGTGACGTGACATCACTGATCTAGCTAGTCTAGCAGACGAAAACACTTTTGTCATCGATGATAATAACCTAACTAATTAACAAACTCCACATCATGTTCCAGTTTTCTGCCCTATCGACCCAATGAGATGCTAATTATCCACCTAATTAGTACGTATTCTAGAAGTACATATATCATGCACAAACCGGCTAATCCAGGACTTCGAGCAACCTAGCTAGGCAATATATAAAAGCATCCAAACCCATAAACCATCCGTAACCGTCCCGGCCGCGGATGTGTTTTGTCGTTCAACATGATCCTGCATCAGTTTGTAAGTCGGTCCAGACGCGTTTTTTCCCGCAAACCATAGACAAATTAGAGGGCTTTGCGAGCGTCCGGACCGCTGCCACGCTCGCTCCTGACTAAACTGGTCCACCAAAAACTCTTCACCCGTGCCTGTGGACGTTTTCGCCCGAGCGTTCCCGCCCGACGTCAGCTGCCCGCATTTATGTCACTGTAGAGCGGCCGCTCCACATTGACGCCAGCCTAGAGCGGGCGCGAACCTCTCACTAGCGACGGCATTGAAGCGGTGCTGGTTGAGAGAGCCGCCCGCGATTCGTCTCCGGTGTCTGCGCCTATTCAATGTCAATGTCAGAGAGAAGTTTACTGGGCGAGACGGAACTGATATCTATCATGCCCATTCAATGCCCGTTCGTCTGCATGCCACTATTAAGCAGAATCGCCGGCTGAGGAACCAACTATGGCGCCGCACATTGACGTAGTCGGATGCTTATCCTCAACGGAATCCGCTATTTAAAGGTGGCCACACCCGGCTAACTCCACATCATCTCCACATTCTCCTCCCTTGCACCATATCCGCCATAACTGCAAGCTCTGGCGCTTTGTGGGAGAGTCTATCATTGGAGCATAAGCACGATATGGCCGACCTTGCAGCGGCCTGGCAGACCCGTAGCGCCTGGCGGATCGAACATGGCATGTCAACTAGCTCGCCCAAGGTATCTGACGACGACCCCGCGATGGAGACGGGCTCGGACGACGACACCGCGCCGGACCCCGCGCATGTGCTTGCCGACTTGACCATGGAGCAGGCACAGGCGCACTTCGACGCTGCCATGGCGGAGGAGGAGCAGCCTGCCCCGGCTCCTATGTTAGCGTTCCTGCAAGCGCAGACGGAGCAGCGGTACAACTTGTTCGTCCTCGAGAAGCACCTCCAGCGGAGGGCCAAATCTACAGCGAGCGCGCAAGCAAGGAGACCCTGGTCGCCATGGTCGCGGCGAATCCAAACTTCATTGCGGAAGCAGGGGCGCTCTACGAGGCCGCGGGTGCTAAACGCGTCGCTCGCAATGCAGAAACGGTGCAGCCGGAGGTGGACGCGGCAACACACGCGCTGGCGGCATAGACGGTAGAGGACGAGAACGCTGCGAGCTGCGCGTCCTACGCGATGCCGTACAACTTTCGAGGGGCGGATGTGGCAGGTGGAGTCGTCCACATTCATCATTGACCTCACGCTACCGGTACCGGCGAGATGAGTATGGCATGGTAGGCGGCAGCGCATTGTGTCCCAAGTGAGTCGATCCGTCTCCCATCTGCTACTCTTCCTCATCGGAGACCGCATCTTCACTCCACGGGTCTTAAACCCTGCCGACGCAACGGAGACGGTAGTTGAAGGACGTGGCCGTCGATGCGGAATACAAAGGAAGTGGACGATGGGCGCTACCGTAGGATAGGTTTAGGTTCGAGTCCAACTGCTCTTTTTTAATGAAAAATGTCCAAATTGTAACGAATGTGCTCCGATTTATATGAAAACCAGCCAGTTTGCATGAGTCTAGTATGGTTAAATTCACTTTGAATTGTATGCGGGTAACGTTGGATGACCGGTTTTCACAACCCTGTCTACACACAGGTTCCCTATCCGCAAACGGATGCGGGAGAAAATTTAGTGGTCAGTGTTGGAGATACCCTAACTAGAAAAAGTTTGAAGCACGAGAGAAGAAATAAGAAGCTGAATTCGAGCATACCATAATTTGAACGCATGCCACGATTGGTTTTACATCTAGTTTCCCACACCGAAGTAACCGAGGGAGCCAGCTGGCCAGGCGGCCAGCTAGGCACCGTCTTCAGGCAGTCTTACTTCTCAGGAGCACCGACCGGTTTTTTTCTTCTCTTTTGACAACGGGATCTGCACCGACCGAATAGCACTGCCAGCCAGTGCTCCATCAGACCACTAGCCAGCAGTTGGCATCACGGAGCTGGCGGTGCGCGGACTGTTATCGACGGGAATTCTCGCAGCGCGTGCGCAAACAGGTCGATCCGTGTCCACCGGCACGCCGGACATCGACCGCCTCGCCTCCAAAAAGCTACCGTGGCGTAAACCTGTCATTCTTCGGGCCGGGCCGGGCTTGGCAAAACCCGAAGGAAAAATCCCAAGCCCGAGCCCGGCCCGGCCCGGCCCAAAACACATGAACAGTGGTATTTTTTATTTAAATTGATCATATTTGGGATATTATATCAGTTTATTATACCTATATTTTTAGTAATATATATATATGTGGCTATTTCGGGCTTTTTTCGGGCTTTCGGGCCGGGCTTTGGGCGAAAAACTGAAGCCCGAACCCGGCCCGAATGTCGGGCTTCGGGTTCGGGCCGCCAGGCCGGGTTGTCCATGAACAGGTTTACCGTGGCGTACCGGACGGGAATTCTCAACTAAGAGCATCTACAGCCGGACTTGGCAAATCCGGCCCCTCAAACGCCCGCGGACGCGTCCGGACACGCCCGCGGGCACTGACTGGACACCCCTCAAATGTTGCGCCGCACATCCACATATAGCAAAATCGGAACCTCAAATCCATGCAATCCATGCACGTCGATCATACGAAACAAACTGTCCGAATGCCAAAGTTCGAAAGAAAGCAAAGCAAAGCAAATCATAGTTCAACAAACCGGACATGCCAAAATCAAATCAATGTCCGAGCGTGACCGATGGCCTCCGATCACTCGTTGTGCGGCTGCTGCGAGAAGAGGAGTGTGTCCTGCTCCTCCTGAATCCGGCCTGCCAGCTCCGTCTGCATCCGGGCATGCTGCTCCGTCTGAATCCTTGCTGCCTCCTCCGCTTGCATCCGGGCTGCCTCCTCCGTCGTAGCCGCCCTTCAGGCGTTGATCTCCTTCTTCTTGTCCGCAAGCCACTTCTTTGCATGGTCATCCAAGCCGGTCTTGTCCGCCAACATGATCTTCGCATCTTCCGCGTCCCGTGCGAGTTGCAACTTCTCCTTCTCGAAATCCATGTCGGCAAATGTCTTGGCCTTCTCGAGCTCCCATTTGATCACCGCTTCGCGCTTCTCCAACTCGATCTTCTCCCTCTCAATTGCAAGCTTCTTCTCCACCCTAGTTTTGTCCCACTCCATCCTTTCCTTTTGCGCTTCCATGAGGAGCTTGTACCTCTCCTCCTTCTTGCTCTCCCTAGCCGAAAAAATGCCCGTCCATGTTGACGACATTTTGGTAGCCGCGGCATCACGGGCGAGCCGTGCCTTCTCTCACTTGTTTCCCATGACTTGGCGATTCTCCTTTGGCACGGTGGCTTTTTCGTTCTTGTCCACGACAACATCGTCCTCTTCATCGTCCAACCCAATTGATTGGTTGGAGCTTGAGCCATCATTCCTCCTCTTGCCGGACTTGATGTCGGCCACAAGTTGGGTCCACTTCGGCTTGCCATTCAACATGAGCCAACAATGGCTAAAAGCAAATGGCTTCTTCTCCACCTCGTGATACAAAGTGGCCGCCACCGCCGTCTAGCGAACAACATTTGTATGAGCACGAGAATGCAAACACAAGAAGCATATGCAATGGACGAGAAGATGAGGCAATCGAGCTTACGTAAGTTGCGATTCCGAACCCACTTTGAGGGCGTTTGGTCACTTGTGCGTAGTAGCCGACGTACTTGTTCACTTCCCCTTGAATGATCCCCAACAATGTTGGAGAGATGCCACATTGCGAGTGCTCACGATAGGATGCGGCTCCACATACTCCTTTACCTCGTGATACTCCTTCCAAATCTTCGTCCAATAGGTGTTCCCCTTTTGCTCCGTGCCGCATATTGGATCCATCGTTGTGGCCAACCAAGCTCTGACCAACAAGATGTCCTCGTGTCTTGAGAATGTCGGACCTCTTGCCTTCGCCGTCTTGGCCTTCTTCTTCTTGCTCGGATTGGGATCGAATGTGTTCCCAACTTCAAAAGCGGTGGTGGCCTCCAATTCATACTCCAATTGGGTCGGATCTTCATTCTCATTGATCATCGTCGACATGAACGCCGCCTATATGATTAAGATTTAAAGGTATTCATCATGAGCGAAAGAAACTAGAGGGCTATGCTTAAATATGATCGGACAAGAGCAAAGAAAACGCATCGACTCTTGTTCGGTCATTCCGTCGAACAGGTTGAGGTCAGCCCGGGCAGTGTCGGAGCCCGTGCTCGTCCGCGCCCGAACGAGCTCCGGCGAGTCACACACGTCCACCGCCGGCATCTGCGTGGGCGGAAAGCTGTCCGGAATGGCCCAGCCGGCGCTCGGATCGTCGTTTGTCCTAATGGGGTCGGTGACCGTAATCCTCGCTGGCGCTCGGAGAGAAGGGGTGCGGGGATCCGGCCGCGGCGGAGGAGACATCTGCTCCTGCGCGTCCGAACCTCCCTGCGAACGAGATCCGGCCGCCGCCGCCTCCCTCTCTCGCTGTCGGCGTCGCCGCAACTTGCGGACGACATTCTTCGCCTTGCAAGTCGCCGCGGACGAATTCACGCCGCCGACGGACGAGGCGGACTGCGTCTCCGTCGCGGCGGTCTGGGTCGGGCTGGACGACATCTCCGGCGGTGGATCGGGACCGGAGGTGAGGATTGGGAGCAAGGGTGGAGGCGGGCGAGGGTCCGGGCGTGGGAATTGTTCTAGAGCGGCGGGAGGAGAAGGAAGGGTTTGGAGGGATTTGGTGCAATTTGGGATGGGGATGGGCTGTCGGGTCCGACGTAGCGGGCGCCACCATACCCGCCTCATATTTGGGCTGGATATGGGGGGTGCCGGTCAGCCCGGGCGTTTGAGGGCCGTTTGAGAGGCCCGTCTGGATCGAAATTTTGTGACCGGACACTGACCGGACGGCCTGCCCGAACGTTTGAGGCGGGTTTGAGAGGTCCGGTTATAGATGCTCTAAGATTTTCTGTGCTCCCGTTCGTCTTGCGGACCGGTCTGGTCGTCACGTACGGTGTCCCGTCGTCTCTCTACTCTAGCCTACCTACGCAGTGGATGACTTTTGAGCTTAGCCGGTGGTGGCGCAGCAGTGCGCACGCCCGTGGAAAGTGACCAGGTGGCCGGGTCGACGCCGTTTCCTGCCTCCGGGTCCGGGATACCGTTCCTGAAGACCACCAACTCGTCCATGCATCCAAAATGTCGTGGAAAGACTGGAAGATTTTTTAGCTTCAGCAGGGACACAGGACCAGAGGAGACCTTGGGTGGACCTTCTACGAATACCACAGCTCTGTTAAGACTTCAAAGCATTGGACTCTAGTAGGTCTAGCCGTACTGTGTTACATGGTAGTGGTACTGAATCCACCCCTTTGATGATCAGTCATTCCTTGGCGCGTCCAAGTTGTGCACGTGGTGTTCCTTCCATTTGTCAATGTCTTCTCTAACTTTCTACTGTATGTCAACGTTCCTCGTGCAAAACGGTTTCTAAGCACGAGTTCCTCTCATTGACAACGGAGAGACTAGACCACTGAGATTATTAGACATTCCAGATACGGCACGGTTTCTTCTACCATGACCGGAATGACTACCCCAAGCACCCAAAAAGCATGCACATACACATAAGATCAATCAAAATATCCCAAAACAAATTAGAATTGTCCGCATTCATGTTCCGAGTTCCGTTTGACAGTCGTGTGCCGACATCACACCAAAAACAAACCGATACGTTACAGGGGAGCAGCAGCTAGCAGTCTAGCACCATGTATGCGATGTGGTTTTCATGGCAAAGCAATAGGATAGAATCCCTACAGGAAGAACCAAGGAATGCCAACAACACTCCCACTAGAGTAATCATCAACTCGTATGCCAAGTAGCGGGCTCTGCTGCATCATCGTAACCTGACATGACATGCCTCCCCGCATGGTGTCAAACCGAGCTACTCGGCGTCCTTGACGTCTGAGATATCCATGTCTTCTGATGCTTTGCTCTCAGGAACGCATTCTGGATCAACTGTCTCGGCGCCGCCATCAGCCTGCTCGTCTGATCCATCATCACTCTTCAGGTCGGGCTTCCCATCATCAACTTTTGGGATTTTGAGCCCGAAACGAAATGAGATCCTTTCAAGCAGCTCCCTCCCGTCCATGGGAGTGACCATGACGCACAGATTGGTCTTTCCTTTCCAACAAACAACGGCGATTGCAGAGGGATCCATGCCTATGGACTCTAGATCCTCATGCCCTGGAATATTCATAAACATGTTCAGTTGCCATCAAACTGTGACAATTCACTTTTAATTTAAGGCTCCAAATGGAAAAGGAATGTAATGTACCTTCACGTAATATTACGACACAGCAACCTTGTAACAAAGCTGAAGCTTGCTCACCGAATTTTGCATCCACAAAATCAGGGAATTTAATGATTCTGTACTGTAAGAGGTGCTGAAAGTCTATTGCAGATGCATACAGAATCTGTTTGGTGATGTAAGGAAGCAGCAAAGGCAATCCCTCGGATGACAGCCTAAATGTGCATGGTGAACCCTCCTTTGACGACTGCCTTTCCTGAAAGATAAGGGATGGATAGAAGAGAGTAGCAGTCTTAGTATAATGTTTGCTCTTCTGAGAAAAGCTTGAGAATAAAGAAACAACAGACATTAGTGAGACACTTACAAATATCTTTAAGCCAAGTGAGGTGATTTTCAGCCGCTCGCCAACTTTCACATTGAGGTCCAAAACTTCTTTAACTGATTTTGAGACATAATATATTCTTTTAACATGATTAGTATCAGGGTTCCTAGTCACAAGATGGCCTTCAAGGGTAAATGAATCCTTGATGCCGTAGAAAGATACTATGCTTCTGATTATCGCTTCGTCTTTGAAAAATATCACAGGATCAACCCCTCTCCATCTGCCTTGGTTCTGGGTCTTTCTCTTATCTCTCCTTGTCGCTTGATCATTTTGCACCTCACCAGCAATCACCTTAGCTTCCTCAGAGCTTTTGTCTTTTGAAATTTCAGTATCCATGTCTCTGTTTTGTTGCTCAACGAGAACATGGCTGTCATCAACCCCTGGCTGCTGAACTGAAATTTCTTCAGCCGGCACCTTATCTGATCCCTGACCATTAGAACATTTTAAAGCCTTGTCTTTCGAGGTACTGTGCACTTCTACCACCTGACTCTCTGAAATTATGTTCATTGCATAGGGTACTTGAGTACTACGAACCAGTATCTACTATGAGATTTGATGCAATAATAATTTAAACATATGGAATAGATGGATGAAAGAAATACCATTCAGCGGAGAGAGTTTCTGAAGGACTGCTATAAAAAATGCTCCACTGTTTTGGTCATGTGGAATAATTCTCATGCAACGATGTAGCGGTAAATTTGAATGCTCTGTAACAATGGAGGCTGTATCTGTTTTTTCATCTGAGCCCCTTGAAACTTTAATAGACTCAGATTCACCTTGTTTTATCTCTTCAGTATTGGCATTGTCACCGTTATTGCTGTCATCAGTTGCTATCTTCATTTCTTGTTTTCCCTCTACCATATCCCCTGACTCATTCATATCTGCATCAACTGCATCTACGTTGACCTCAACACTGCCACCCGCCGTACAGCTGTCCGGGGTACCTTTACCCGAGGGGAACATACTTGGCAATATCGCATTCTTCCTGTAGTGAAGTACATCTTTATGACTGCCCAACCAAGACGCTCTATCCCGTACCTGCAATAATTAGAAAGAATCACGGAAGGGAGCAGAGTGCCAGGAATTATGCAATGTATAGAGGCCAATAGGGGTAGAATGATTTTTTTAGAGAACACAAAGAACAAAAGAATAAAATGCAAAGTAGTTTCCGAAAACAACAGCAACTGGCAAATCAAAACATCACTTTCTACAGGGTGTCCTTGCACAGTGTGGCAAACTTTCATTTTTTTAAGAAGTATGGAAAGGACCTATCTCCACTTTATCCAGTGCACACAATGTTTTGATTATTGTTAGTAAATAATGTGCTTAATTAGACCATGAAATAGAAGATGACCAACATCTTACGTTGTCTGGTTGTACTAACCTCCACAAAGGATGACAAGCTACAGATTCACAAGAAATCAAGACTAATTTAGGAAAACAAACACCTGATGGACAAAATGAGGTACTATAAACAAGAAGGTATGCATGATATAGAGATATGCACACTAACCTTCCAGGTGCTAAGTCCAGGACGGCGGATCAATTCAGGTAGCTCATTAGAAACATCAAGGAGTTCAACAGAATCCCCACATCTCCGCAGAATCTATATGGTTGAAAAATGTGATCAATGTTACAACAAGACATACAAAACAACTATATAAAGAACTTACAAAAAGCAATATGCTGAAAAATGAGCATGATTTGTGGTCAAATCTCAATGCATTTCTCTGACAATTAATTTGCTGTGCACTGAACACCATTTTATGATTTAATCAAACTATTCAAATATATAAAAATAAAAGGCCTCACCAAATCAAACACGAAACATTAAATATCAGAGAAGTCAAGCAACAAATTTACCTCACCAACAACAGCTTCATTTTCAACAGGATTCATTGAGCATGTTGAGTAGACCATCCTTCCGCCCACTTTAAGCAACGCAATGCCTGACAACAAAAATACAATCTTAACTTCTTGAAGTAGCAAATTATTAACAGGGCTCCTAGTGTATCATCTATCCATTATGTCAGAACTATTAAGCTGAGAGCAAAATTATACATCACGTGATTAATTGCAAAAAGAAAATCGAAACCAGCATACATATCTTCATAATGTATGCATTTGACAAGAATTTATAAGATAGCTTAACAGGATCCTGGATCCTAAGCAGTATGCTATCTCTCATTCATCATGTGATCAAATACTCAGATTCATGAAACATTTGACGGCATGAACATTATCGATGACAATAGTGAATTGTGCCAGGGAACCACAAAGGTGACATGGAATGCTTAAATACATTTCAAAAATCAAAATCTTACTATAATAGAACCAACTTAACAATTCAGCGAAACGCATATTTGATAATGGTGTAAATATCTTTTAACCCTTACCACGCATAGCTATTTCCACTTGGAGACGATGAAGTCCATTACCCATGCCAATATTCCTGGGTAGCCAATTCAGTAAATAAGGAACCAAGGGGAAAATGAAAGCAGCAAACAGGCTAAATGGTACAGTATTTACCATGTTCTCCACATATCAGGAGCCTTACGGACAGTTCCATCACCACTACAGGGCACATCACACAGTATACGATCAAATTCCAACCTCTGCAGCTTGGACTCGTCTACGCATGCTTCTGGACAGAACTTTGCAACACTACAGCCAGGAAAATTTTGTGCTTCATGATTTGTCACTACCAGGTTGGCTGTGCACATTCTCTTCGTCTGATGAATAAGAAGGTTACATCTTTGCACATCGACATCATTAGCTACCACCTGAGTACATAGTACAAAGTGCAAAGTATTAATAACAGATGATAAAATCAATGTTTTCTTTTGAAAATTGATAGAAATTGTAAATAACTATAGCTGTATCTGCTATATGTAATAGATGGCGAAATCCACCATGGCAGTTGGAAGCACTCCAGGCTTTGTTGACTGGTGGATCATCTCAAGTAACTGGAAAGTTTTAGACCCTGGAGCGGCACACACTGCACAAGGTCAAAAAATTCACGAGATATATTACTGTATTACAGAAATCTTTCCTCTCACAAAAAATAAAACAGAACACTGTATTCGAGTACCGTGTGATAAGTTTAAGCCAAAAGCCTATAACAACCTCACGTCAAAAAAAAAAACTGAAAAGAGTGGGCTTAAATGAAAAGATTCAGCTACCTCATGGACAAATTGTGTAGCTATAAGTGCTGGATGTTATGTTTTTCTTTTCTTTTTTGACTTGTTTGCACTTCTACCAAAAGAACTCATTCTACAACTCTAAACCCTTTTTGGCGACTGTTTTATTGGGCATGGACGTTATGAACCAGATTAGCCAAAGTTAGATTAATTAGGCAGTTCAAAAGACAAAGTTTGGTATGTAAATTGCACCACCAACATGTGTAATGATGGATAAAACATACTGTCAAGAATATGATGGTCAGGTTGCACATTCAGAAACAAAGGTGGGACCTGAAAAAGCAATATACATCGTTTAGACAAGAACTGCCCCAATATATGTAAGGCATCACAGATAAACAATATAGGGCATCTTCAAAGTAAAGATAAAGCACCCACCATGCTAACAGCCTCTTGCCTGGTAATATTACCAACTTCATTCTCTTGCTTCAAGAATTCATGGAAGCTGGAGTGGATAAAATAGATGTTAAATTAACAATGATATGTCATTAGAATATTAAGTATAAGAGCTTCCAGTGTTACAATTTCTAATGTCAGCATATTGTTAAGCATGCCAATGGTTACACAATTTTATTCTCCAAAGAAATTTGGGGGTGCGTGACAAACAAGCTCGTCCTTGGCGTTTGCAATATGGCTTCATGCATCAGCTTATCTAAGGCACTAAAGGTCGACAGCTACTCTACCAATTCAATTAGCACTCTATCTTATGAGAAACTTCAACAAGAAAATATAGCATAAAATGCAATACACAATATGACATTACAATTTTCAAAACAGGTAACTGACAAGTTTCGGTGAACCGTTAATTGTAGAATAAAGAACTCGAGGCAAATCACATTTGTAACCAATTCATGATGGATTTCACTTAATTCGGTCAATCAGACATAAAACAATTTGGATTTCACAACATTTAAGGGACAAGCATGATCTCAATAGAGCATGATACATCACTTTATGCAAAAGAAAGTTGTGAACTTCAAATATATTAATTTGTATGAAACACCAGTTTAACAAGTAGTCAAGTACTCACACCCTATACTGCACACTATTGGCAAGGTTCATTCAAAATAAACAGCATGCACTACAAGGTCGGTTTACCTCTCAAGTGCCTGGTTTCTCCTCAGTTGCATCCGAGAAAAGTTCAAATGCCATGCAAGATTGCCAGGGTACCAAGGCAAAGGCCGAATAGCCTCTTTTTCATGGTCATCACTGACCTGTACATGACAAAAGTATTATGAAATAGAAAATATCAAGGTCATACCTCAAATGCATGCATAAGTTTTTTAGAAATTACCTCAGTCTCTAACGACTTCCTGAAGTCATTTTCCAATTGTGAACAAATGTCTTGAAAAAACTGACAGCTGGGAAGCAAATAAAAATCCTTTAGCATGATACAATAGAAGAATCAAACCTTAAACAAAAGTAAAAAGGGGCCCTAATACAAAGAGTGTCTTTTTGCTCTAACTATTTGGTGGGTTGTTTATATTCTTTAAAAATAAACACACATGAGAAGGTGACAGATGTGTTCATAATTAAGTGTCTGATGAACAAAAGCAAGTAACCAGCAGGCAAACCAGAACAGAAATCATATCATCCTTTGCTGTCAACAAAACGAGTGTACACCTCCATGGATTCAAGTCCAAAATTTTGCCCACAAAACACAACAGCTATCGATTGGAAAACAGTGAGAGCTTCAGCCAGAATGCAAGATATGCTTACAAACTAAATAACACCAATTTATTGAAAATATTCATGAAAAATCCTCTTGAAAAGAGTAGTGTAGCTTTCCCATATTAAGTGCTTGTTCGGATGAGGAGGCAGATCAACATGTGATTCTCGAGAAGTTAGCTGATCTTTCACCTAGTCGATCACAGTTAACAGCCAGTAGCTGGACTTTCATCTAGAACATAAACGTGCCTGGAAGTTTCCATTTCAGTAAAAGTAATAAGGACTGACGAAATGGCTCACGTTCAAATACAGTATTACTGGTACTGTCGCAACTATCAAGAATCTGGCATGTTGGTCCATCTTGATACACACTAACTGTTACGTGGGGGGAACTAATATGCAAGGAGGATGCGGCTGCCAGCTGCTGCATCCGTCTCAGAGTTGGACAAGGCAGAGGGCAGTGCATAGCTGCTCTCCACTGGAGAGAATAAATTAGGAAAGTCTTAGTTGAGAAAGTTTAGTAGGTTTAATTATTGAGTCAGTATCCAATTGCGTTGAGTCCAGGCCATGCATACATATATAAGCATACTTGCATTTCAGAGAAAGCAACTATACCTCGCATTAATTCTAAAAGCAGCTGGCAATGGCTTCCGGAGCATGCTCATGAAGGCATCCCACTCTTCCTCAGGAACAATTTGCTGCCCCTGCAATGCATACACAAATTTACATTCAATAGGAATCTAACACAAGCCACATCAGCAGTTTCTAAGTAATTCTACATTCAATTGAAAGGCTGCAACTACAAGCACCCACGACAGAAGCAAAGACAGCGAAGGTCAGATATGATGCTATTAGCGCAAGGCAATCTAGATAACAACACTGAATACTGCAATCATCAATCCATAAAAGCTGAGCCTTACAACACATCCGCCACTACAACAAATCATCGCGCTCTAGAACGAAAGATGCATGGTAATCACAGGGCTGGCACAGCTCCATGTTAATGCCATCGAGCCAAAAATGTCAAAAAGGGAAGCTACGCGTGATCTGAACCAGGCGTCTGCACCTTGTAGTAAGCCTCGAAGGCCAGGTTCTCCGTGGCGAACGGCTGCCAGCCGTTCCCCTCGCCTCCTTCGCCGGCGGAGGCGGGAGGGCGCCTGGGGTTGTCCTTCCAGACGTTCTCGCGCTCCTGCTTGAAGTGACGACGCTGCGAGCGCCCGCGCTTCCTGCCGCCCCCCATCTCCACCTCTAGCGCGCGCTCCGCGGCGGCGGCGACCTGTCAGCGGCGGCGCGAGGGAGGTGGCGGCGGTGGCGGTGGCCAGGTAGGAGTTTGAGCGCCTGCGGTTTGGTGGTGAGGTTTAGGGAGTGGCGGCGATGGAGGTGGGAAGAAAGGCGAGGAGGTCGCGAGGGGTGGGGAATGAAAGGCGGGCTCTGGTGGGCTCATTACGAATAAGAAAGAAGCGCTAAGTAATATGTGGGCTGAAGTTCACATTAGAAGCTTAATGGGCCTAAAGTATAAGACTCATGGGCCGACACCCTTGGGCCCACTTCCGCGACTGTAGTGTATAGTATTACCCCTAAAGCCTAAAAAAATAGTATTGCCCCTAAAAAAACTCAAACCTCGTTACCCACGAGTGATGTTCTTCAGCACACAGGAACATGGCCACATATGTGTTTGCCCTATGCAAAGCTCTTTTTATCGCTTATGGTGGCTACCGATAAACCATCCGTCGTTCGCCGTGATGTGTGCGCTTTGGTGGCCCACATCTCACGTATAGCATTGTATTCCCATGTAGCCTTTCGTATTCACCATTTCGTCTCATCAGGTGTAGAGCCTACACATGTGCCCTCTCTCTCTATCTCTCTCGTCCATATGAATGCATGGCAGAATAAAAAAATCACTTTCTATCCTCTCTCACCCAACAAATTCAACCTTTTATTCAATATATACTAATTTAAATCAATCATATTTTCTAAACCATAATTTTGTTTTCAATTTTTTTTTATACATTTGAACTCTTGGCGCCAAGATCTTTAGAAGAGATACATCTTGAATACATTTCAAACACGTTTGAATTTTAATATTTAAAAATGAGTGAAATATTTTTTTAAATAAGCGAAATATTTTTTGAATTAAGTGAAAACAATTTTTTGAAATGGGTAAAATTTATTTTGTATGAAACAAATTTTCTGTGTGAAATATGTGAAACTTATTATTTAAAAAATCTGAAACTAATTATTTAAAAAATGTGAAGCAGATTGTTTCAAATCATTTTAAAAAATTAGTGAAACCTATCTTTTGAAACAAGTGAAACTATTTTTTTCAATTGAGTGTGTGTAATGCGTTTTTTTCTGAAACTAGTGAAATGAGTGAAATCTATCTTTCGTAATGAGTGTAATTAGTTTTTTGAAACAAGTGAAATATAGTATTTTAATTGAATGAGTGTAATGTATTCTCTGAAATGAGTGAAATAAGTTATTTGAAAAAAGTAAAATATATCTTTTTTGTGAAACGGCTTATTTCAATGTTTGAAGCTGATATTTTCTGAGTGAAATATGTTTCAATATATTTTTGTAAATACAAAGTGAAAGTAGTTTTTGAGATATATTTTGTAATGAGTGAAATCAGTTTTCCAAATCAGTGAAATGTGCCTTTTCAAATTAGTGAAATACTGATTTTGGAACGAGTGAAATTATATTCTTTTGAAATGGGTGAAAATTAAAATTAGTTTTTGAGATATAATTTGTAGTGAGTGAAAACATTTTTCCAAAATCAGTGAATCCGCCTCTTCAAATTAGGTAAATACTGATTTTGGAATGAGCGAAATTATATTATTTGAAATGAGTGAAACATTAAATTTAGTTTCTGAGATATATTTTGTAATAAGTGAAAACAATTTCCCAAATCAGTTAAATGTGCATTTTCAAATTAGGAAATACTTATTTGGAACGGGTGAAATTATATTATTTGAAATGAGTGAAACAGTAAAATTAAACTAATTCAAATGTATCCTTGATTGATCTAGTTGTTAAGGTCTTCTCGCTACGAACTATAATATATATAAAAAAAATCAAAACCAGAGTTCTGGTTCAAAAGATATCTATCATCCAAATTTGTACATGAAATAAATAGAAGTCTTTTGCATGGGGGAGAGATACAATACTTTAGAATGCATGTAGCGCTCCACACCCACTCCCCCGTGCAAAAAGCTGCACACTAGTGGGCTCCGCATCCGTGTTTGAGTGGGTATAAGAATTTACATGTTTATACTGTGTTAGACAGCACGATTCTTGATGAAATTGATGGACAATGGATTTCCAACCGGTAGCTACCAGTTCCGGTAAATTTACTTATTCAGTTTGCCCTCTCTGTGGAGCTGCTGATAGTTGGCGCCATTCACTGATTGAATGCAGTGCATGTCAGAGTGTATGGACCTGTCTAACGAGGAGATGGTCGAACATATGATTATGATGAATGAGATGCCAAGCTTTGGTTGTTCGCTATGAACGAGTCTCTTTCGGCTGATCAATTTCACATTGATGATAGTCACCCTGTGGGCTATTTGGAGTTCTCGACGCAAAGTTATTCATGAGGATGTTTTTCAAACTCCTGTTGCTACTGATAGGTTCGATGCTTCGTACCTTGAGGACATCAACTTCATGCATAATAGAGCAGCTAGAGCACATGCAATACCGGGCCCACAACCGAACCACTTGTCACCACCTGTGTCGGACCATGTAAAAATTAATGTCGATGCTGCTGTCGCTAGGGTTGGAACTTTTGGAGTTGTTGCTGCAATTTGCAGGGACAAAGCAGGAGTATTTCATGGTGCTTCCGTAGTGGTGTTCAGAAGCCTAAGTGATCCTCAAATCCTGGAAACACTGACCATCAGGGAGGCTCTAGCAATAGCAAACGATCTTTATATGCAAAAATAATAATATGTTGCTTCTAATTGGCAAGTTGGTTGTTGATATAATTAAGGAAGGGAGTGGAGCAAGTTTCAGTGCCATTATTCAAGAGATTAGAGATAGGGCTATTATTTTTACTTCATGATGTTTTCGTCATGAGTTTAGAACATCGAATGTCGAGGCTCATAATCTCGCAAAGTATGTGTGACGCCCCCGATTTTGACCGTACGCTAATCAAACACGCAATGTGTACGACCAAGATTAGGGACTCACTGATCGATATCACAACACAACACTAGACACAAATTAAAGTCATACAGCTTCATATTACAAGCCAGGGGCCTCGAGGGCTCGAATACAAAGCTCGACAAGCACGAGTCAGCGAAAGCAAATAATATCTGAGTACAGACATAAGTTAAACAAGTTTTGCCTTAAAAAGGCTATCACAAACATAAGCAGCGGATCGAAAGAGGCGAGGCCTCCTGCCTGGGAACCTCCTAACTACTCCTGAGCGTCGGCACTCTCCACGTAGTAGTAGGCTCCAGCGGTGGTGTAGTAGTCGTCTCCGGCGTACTCCATCTCCTGGGCTCCATCGTCTGAACGCGGTAATTGTATCGAGGGGGAAAGAGAAAGCAAAGCAGCGGTGAATACTCATCCAAAGTACTCGCAAGACTGACATCAGAACTATGCTAAGTATGCATCATTATCAAGGAAAGGGGTGATATCTGGGCTGACTGCAGAAAGCAAGAATAGGGGGAAGGCCTAGTCCTATCGAAGACTAGCATCTTCAGCATCTTGCAGCATTAGAAGAGAGTAGACTGGTAACTCACATATAGTCATATTATTGTAGCAATTTTATTAAGTAACCACGCCCAGAGATCCTCCCTCGACTCCCTGCGAGGAAGCAAACCCGGAGCCAACATTTATTTCAATTAAAGTCACAATTATAGTTGTAGAAGGTCTAGGTACAACTCCAAGTCGTCTTGTTACCGTGGACACGGCTATTCGAATAGATTATTCATCCCTGCAGGGGTGCACCACATATTCCCCAACACGCCTGAGTCACCTCCGGCCGGACACACTTTCCTGGGTCATGCCCGGCCTCGGGATATCAGCACGTCGTCGCCCCACCTAGGCTCAACGAAGAGGCCAGCCCGCCGGTCTAAATTCTAAGCGCGCAGGTTCGTGGGCCCACTTGCCCTTGCACTCATGCACGATGCGTGGGCGGCCGGAAGCAGACCTAGTACACTCCAGTCCAAGAGCTGCACCGTCCAGTCCAATCCGGCGCGCGCCGCTCCATTGCTGATGTCCGAAGAGTTTCGGCTGATACAACGACGCTGAGTACCCATAACTTCCCCACGTGAAGGTTAGTGCGTATTAAGGCCAACGACCTAACTCAGATCAAGTACCCAACCCATTAGCATTTTATTAATGCGGGGAAAGCGTGACCCATGAAGTGCGGTCCGTCGCCCCGCCTCGAGGACCGGGGCAAGGGCCTCTCCTGCCCGTCCACGCCTCATCAACATCAAACCGTGGGTACCCCTCAGGGCCGACCCATCACCAACATGTTTCTGTAACCCGGTCATAGTAACTGTGTGTATAAAACATCAAGACGGAACCTGAGGAATCACCCTCAAAGGGTCCCGCTCGATGAAACCGTCAAGGTGGACTTAGAGGAATCACCCTCGAGGGTCCCACACTTGAGGGGTTGCACGACAAAGTCATCGTCGGGAGTGGTGAAGGAGGAATCACCCTCGATAACCACGACTGACTAGCTGCGCCACAGAGTTAGCATCATGAGTACTTCACGAGGTGTCACCCTCGGTACTCGATAGTAGCTCTGCAGAGTCGTACAACTAAGGGGTGTGCGGTGATGTGAGGGGCCTGGCTTGTCGGTCGGTTGACCGAGTCTTCGAGTCGTCGGGTCGTCGAGTCTTCGATGAAGAAGCAGGGGCAACTGGAACTAAGGGGGTCACTGGGGATTCATTGATCAACCTATACTAAGCAGTTGATATTATTGCAGGTATAGTAGCAGTGTATCAAAAACAGGCTATGCATCAGAATAGGAGCTAACTAATATAGTAGCAAAATCTAATGCAAGGATAAGAGGGAAGAATGGGCGATATCGGAATGCTCAAGGGGGGGTTGCTTGCCTTGCTGCTCTGCGGCAAAGGCCTGATCGTCAACGGCGTAGTCGTACCCGGCAGCAGCGTCAGTCTCGGGGTCTACCGGTAAGAAGAGGGGGGAGAACAATAAATATAAAGCAGACAAATGCATCACGATGCATGACATGGCAATATGCAGAGCTAGGCATGCACTAACGCAGTATTATACGTCGCAGACGGGTCGGAAGAATATCTGACGATATTTCCCGGGTCTCTGGCTTTTACCGGACAGATGAAAACGATGGAAAAGTTCCACGTTTGCTATGCTAGAGGCATGCGACAGACTAACGGACTGCGTATTCGGATTCGTGGGATTTTTCTGATCAACTTTCATGTATAAAACTTTTTCATCCGAGCTACGGATTATTTTATATTAATTTTCAAAGTTTTATTAATATTATGTAATTAAAATAGATTTATTTTAATTTAATATTGAATTATGACATCAGCATGATGTCATGCTGACATCAGCAGTCAACAATCCTGTTTGACTAGTCAACCTGACCAGTGGGTCCCACATGTCACTGACACAAAATTAATTAATGTTTAATTAACATTAAGCAGATTAATTAAGGGGGTGGGACCCACCTGTCATCCTCTGTTTAATTTAATTAATTATCAGATTAATTAACAGTTTAACTAATTAATCTATTTGGTCTTAATTATCTAACTAATTAATTAATTCACAAATTAATTAATTAATTAAATTAACTAATTATTTATATATCTATTTAATTTTATCAATTTTTATTTTTATTTTATATAACGTTCTGGGGGGGTGGGCCCCCTCTGTCATTGAGGGGGGGTGTGTGGGCCCCCACTGTCAGCCACACACACACACACACAACACACACACGCCCGCACGGTCGCGGCCGTGGCCATGGCCGGAAGCGGGGCGACGGCGGTGGGGCAGCTGCAGGCCGTCGGCGGTGCGCGGCCGCAGCAGCCGGTGACAGCAGCGCGCGGCAGCGGCAGGAGGGAGCGGCGGACGCAGGCGGCGAGCGGAGGCGGGGGCGCGCGCGCAACGCGGCGACGAGGCCGGGGCGCGGCCGGGGGGGCTAGCAGCGACGGGGCAGGCGGCCGTGGGCGTGGTGGCGCGACCGCGGGCCGCGCCGGCGGGCGGCTAGCGGCGACGGGGCGGAAGCCGGCCGGGGAGGAGGGGAGGGAGGAGCCCGGGAGGGCTCACCGACGGAGCAGGGGGAAGGCAGCGGGCTCGGGGCGGTGCGGCGAGGCGACGCGACGGCGATGCGGCGGCGGGGCGGCGCCGGTAGGGGGAGCGGGGCGAACCGGGCGCGGGGGCGCCGGATCCGGCCGTCGGGGGGGGGGAGCGACCGGGCGGGGCGGCAAAGGAGAGGCGGCGGCGAGGCAGGGATGCGCCGGGGCGACGCGGTGGCGTCGGGCGGCGGCGGAGGAGGGCCGGCGGAGGCGGGCGCAACCTCCCCGATCCCGATCTGGATCGGGAGAGGGAGGGGAGAGGGGAGAGCGAGGGGGGGCGAGTGGCGACAGGGCGGCCTAGGGTTTGGCTGGGGGGTTATGGGGGCGCCGGGCTGGGCCGGTTTCGGCCCAGGGAGGGAAGGTTTAGGTGGGCCGGTTGGGGCCGGCCCAATGGGGAGTTTTTTTTTCTTTTCTGATTTGATTCTCCCTTTATCTATTTAATCTTAGGGCTAGGTCACTTTAGTAAAATATGACACATGGCCTAATAATTGCAATGCAATATTAGGCAATGCCACAAAAAGTTTGGGGCTGATTTGAAAAGTTTGGGCATTTTTATAGTTCAAAAGAGCAATTTAATTATTGTTTTGGCCTCTGTTATAAATGCTTTAGAGGCATCAAAATATTTTATAAAATGCTGGTTCTAATTTTATAAATACCAGGTGAATATCTGTAACCCAAACATGATTTTTGTTTTCAGGTTTGCAAATTTTATTTATCCCACTTTTGAATGAATTTTGAAAATCATTAAGAAATTTAGATGAGATATGATTCCATTGTGATCATGCACTGTTTAGCAAATTGGATTAGCTTAAACTTGGCCATTACTGTAGCTTAATTACAATCATCACTGTAGCGTGGATCCAGGGTGTCACAGTATGCTTTACCGTTAGGGTTTGGCCGCCATGTTTGGTTAGGACGACCCGATGATCTTGTCTTCTTCCATGTAAACATTGTGATGACGTAATAAAGTTTTGTGAGATTATAAAAAAAGGAGATGGATGGGCTCTGGATGCCGATGTACGTACATAGAGCCATTCCTCTTCTGTTGTCCCTCGCCGATCTGCAACTTCTCTTCCCCAAACCCCTCATAAGAGCTCAACATCCTCACCGTTGTGGCCTTCCACAGAGATGAGGCGCTGATACGTCTCAAATATATCTACTTTTCCAAACACTTTTGCTCTTAATTTGGACTCTAATTTGCATGGTTTGAATGAAACTAACCCGGACTGACGTTATTTTCAGCGGAACTGTTAGGGTGTTGTTTTTGTGGAGAAATAAAAGTTCTTGTAATTGGACGAAACTTTTTGTGAATTTTTTCTAAAAATATGAAGATTTATGGAGTGAAGACTCACCAGAGGGGGGCCACCTATTGGTGCCAAGCCAAGAGGGTGAGCCCACCCCCTTGGGCGCGCCCTGATGGCTTGGGGCCACCTCGTGGCTCCTCCGACCCTAGTTCCAATCCTATAAATTCACAATTATGGAGAAAAAATAGGAGAGGAGTTTTCATCGCATTACACGAGACAGAGCCACCGCCACCTCCTGTTCTTCCTCGGGAGGGCTGATCTGGAGTCTGTTTGGGGCTCAGGAGAGGGGAATTCGTCGCCATCGTCATCACCAACCCTTCTTCATCAACACCCCTATGATGTTCACCATCGAGAGTGAGTGATTCCTTTGTAGGCATGTTGGACGGTGATGGGATTGGATGAGATTGATCATGTAATCGAGTTATTTTGATAGGGCTTGATCCCTGGTATCCACTATGTTCTAAGATTGATGTTGCTATGACTTTGCTATGCTTGATGCTTGTAACTAGGGCCCGAGTGCCATGATTTCAGATCTGAACCTATTATGGTTTCATGAATATGAGAGTGTTTTAGATCCTATCTTGCAAGTTGTATGCACCTATTACGTGTCATGATCCGCATACCCCAAGGTGACAATAATTGGGATTCTTTCTGGTGATTGTCGTAGTTTGAGGAGTTCATGTATTCACCGTGTGTTAATGCTTTGGTTCGGTTCTCTATTAAAAGGATGCCTTAATATCCCTTAGATTTCCTTATGGACCCGCTACCACGGGAGGGTAGGACAAAAGATGTCACGCAAGTTCTTATTATAAACACGTATGACTATATACGGAATACATGCCTACATTACATTGATGAATTGGAGCTAGTTCTGTGTCGTTGTAGTTTGTAACTGTTACATGATTGATGTCATCTAAATCATTATCCATCACCGATCCATGGCCTATGCTTTTGATAAACTGAATCTTGTTAAGTTACTATTGATGCTGCTACTGTTACAATCACTATAAAACTGTTGTTGTTACTGTTACCGTCACTACTACTATTTTGCCTTGCTACTAAAACTTCTGCTACAGAGAGATATCACATGTGTGGTTGAATTGACAACTCAACTGCTAAGACCAATAAATATTCTTTGGCTCCCCTTGTGTCAAAAAAAACAAATTTGGGTAAAATATTTCCCTCGAAGACTGTTACGATCCCCTATACTTGTGGATTATCAAGATTGTTTTCTGGCGCCGTTGCCGGTGAGCATTGCTCTATTTATTGTGTTCACCAATGATATCCAATTGTCACTATGAAGAATCTGAAAGATACCAGAACCAAGATCATACCCTCTAAGACGAGGGGAGGTAAGGAACTGCCATATAGCTCTGCTTTTGATTCACATACTGTTATGAACCAGCCTATGACACCACCAAAAGCTACTCGTTCTGATGTCTCAAGTACTTGATGGTGCTACTTCTGAAATTAATGATGATACTACTGCTATGCATGATGAAACTGAAACTGTGCCACTAAATGAATTACTTGATTCTCATATTGCTAAAGCTAGAGAACTTGAGAGTGTTGAAATTGATGAACACTTTGATTCACCTATTACGCCTAGCTCTCCTAATAGATATGAAATGCTTGATGTACCTGAGGGTTATGTTATGGATGGGGAAGTAGCTAGAGACTTTCTTGCTTGTAATGATAGAGATGATTTGAAGAAACTACTATGCAAACTGAAAGAAAAATCTATGATGGAGAAAATGAAACGTGATCCTGAATTTGCTACTTCTCCTATTTGTGTTACCGATAAGGATTATGAATTCTCTGTTGATCCTGAGTTAATCACTATAGTAGAATCTGATCCTTTCCATGGTTATGAAACTGAAACTATTGTGGCACACCTGAGTAAACTGAATGATATTGCCACTTTGTTTGCTCATGAGGAAAAGATACGCTATTATTATATCCTTAAGCTTTTTTCCTTTCTCGCTAAAATGTGATGCTAAGAAATGGTTCCTCACTCTTGCACCTGGTTGTGTGCGTAGCCCCTAGGATATGATTTATTACTTTACTGAAAAATATTTTTCTGCTCATAAGAAACAAGCTGCTTTACAGGAAATATTTAACTTTGTACAAATTGAAGAAGAGAATCTCCCTCAAGCTTGGGGGAGGCTTCTCTAGCTACTAAGACCTTTTCCTGATCATCCTCTTAAGAAAAATGAAATACTTTATATCTTTTATAATGGACTAACCGATGCTTCTAGGGACTACCTAGATAGTTGTGCTGGTTGTGTTTTCAGGGAAAGAACTATTGGGCAGGCTGAAGAATTATTGGATAATATTTTGAAGAATGCTAATGATTGGACACTTCCTGAACCACCGCCAAAACCTATTCAAAAGAAGAGAGGTATTCTATTCCTCTATCCAGAAGATATGCAAGAGGCCAAGAGAACTATGAAAGAAAAAGGTATTAAATCTAAAGATGTCAAGAATTTATTGCCTGTTGAAGAAATACATGGACTCGATATCCCTACACAGGTAGTAGAGGTAAATTCTCTTCGTAGATTTAATGAAAGTGATATACCTTATACTAAGACTCCTAGTCAATGCATGGATGAATTTCATAATTATATTGTGAAGCAAGAACATTTTAATAATTATGTCAAAGATCAATTACAACATAATGCTATGATGATAGATTGCTTGAGTGACTTGATGTTTAGAATTGCTAATGATGTTAAAGGTCCAGGTAAACATGCTTCCATAGTTCACATTCAATTAGACCAAGTTGCTAAGTCACAAAATGATTTGCTTGCTGAAATGAATGATAACATGGATGATCATGCTGTTAGAGTAATGACTAGAGGAGGTAGAATGACTATGGAACCTCTTTATCCTAAAGGTCACCCTAAAAGAATTGAACAAGATTCCTGGAGAACTAATGAAGATGAACCTAGTCCAGCTAAAAACAAAAAAGAAAAAGAAAAATGACAGGACTATGCATGCTTCTAGTGAACCTGTTATAGAAAAACCTGCTGAGAATCATAACAATGTTTCTATTTCTAATGCTGAAACACAATCTGGTGATGAACATCCACCTAGTGATAATGATAATGTTCATGATGATGCTCTACCAGATAACGATAAAGAAAATGATAATTAGGTAGAAATGGAACCCGCTGAAGATCTGGGTAACCCACCTCCTAAGAATAAATGTTATGATAAGAAAGACTTTGTTGCTAGGAAACATGGTAAAGAAAGAGAACCATGGGCCATGCCATTACCTCGTAAGCCTTCTAAAAGTAAGGACGAGGAGGAGTTTGAGCGCTTTGCTGAAATGATTAGACCTGTCTTTTTACACACTCGCTTGAGTGATATTTTGAAAATGCCTCTGTATGCTAAATACAAGAAAGATATTATCATTAATAAAAGAAAGATACCTGAAACTGAGATCTCCACCATGTTTGCTAATTTTTCTTTTGACAGTGGAGTGCCTAAGAAGCTGGGAGATCCGGGTATACCCACAATACCTTGCTCCATTAAATGAAGTTATGTTAAAACTACTTTATGTGATATAGGAGCTGGTGTGAGTGTTATGCCTTTCTCCCTATATAAAAGACTT
Organism: Elymus sibiricus; assembly: GCA_039707655.1. Lineage (NCBI taxonomy): Eukaryota > Viridiplantae > Streptophyta > Magnoliopsida > Poales > Poaceae > Elymus > Elymus sibiricus. The sequence continues at coordinate 312,254,635 of CM077671.1, forward strand.
GATTTGAATAAGCTCACACCTACTGAAATATCTTTGCAAATGGCTGATAAATCTACTCCTATACCTATTGGAATTTATGAGATGTACCTGTTGTGGTTGCAAATGTTACTATCTTAATAGACTTTGTTATTCTTGAGATGCCCGAGGACGAGAACATGCCGATTATCCTTGGTAGACCCTTTTTAAATACTGCGGGGCTGTTATTGGTTGCAACAAAAGCAAGGTTACTTTTCATGTCAATGGCAAACAACATACATTGCACTTTTCGAAGAAACAAGATTCGGTGAATAATATCAATGCTATTGAGCAAGTGGCTACAATCACCATTGGAGGGTTTAAATTTCCTCTTCCTACTACCAAGAAGAAATATGATAGTCTTATTGTTGGGGATATGCAAATCCCCATTGAGGTAACTTAGTGCTATACGAAAATTCTTCGGTTTCATGTCAATCGGAAATGGTTATTAATAAGACTTGATCAACCTTATTAATGGATCCTTTTTGAGAGGCATGTGATCGATGAATCTAGTAAGCACAACCTTCTGTACCCTTAGTTTATTCTCTGTTACTTTTAGTTTAATAAAATAGAATGACATTATTATCCTGTTTTCTGAATTACCCGTGCAATAAAAATGACACAAAAAGAAAAGGTCTCAGAATGCCACAAAATTTTTACAGGAATTTTTCTAGAGTATTTTAAAAAAATTGGAGCAAAAAACACCTCAGGAGTGCACCTGTTGGTGCCAAGCCAACAGGGCGTGCCCACCCTCCCTCGGCGTGCCCTGATGGCTTGAGGGGCCCACAGGCACCCCCTCACTTATCCCTTAAGCCCACTCCTTCTTCCTCTATAAACAATTTCTGGTCACACTCTCTCTCGTGTTCGAGCTCCCAAAACTGAGATTTTCGATCTCTTTGCGCGGAACTCCGTTTTCGAAACTGTTTTGAGGGATTGCTCCTTGGTATGTGACTCTCCCATTCACCCAATTAGTTTTTGATTTAGTGGTTTATATTTTGCAAATTTTGATGTACTTGGTGCTACTGAAAATGAACTTGCATGTTGAATTCTTTGAGTTCTAAGTAGTTTGAATGCTTGATATGGCCTCTAGGCATTGATACGTCCATTCTGCATCATGATTTCTTATTGATATTCATGTTATTCTTGTCCATTATTCCTCATTATCATACAATTCTTATGCCTTTTCTCTTTGAATATGCAAGGTACATCACAAAGAGGGAAATCTCTGGAAACTGGAATTCTCGACCGGGAAACCAAGAAAAAGACAAAAAAACCAGACTCCAAATGACTTGAAACTTCACAGAGAATTTTTATCTAATATTTTAGAATTATTGGGCCAAAAATATACCCGAGGGGGGCCACCTGCTGGCCACAAGCCAACAGGGCGTGCCCACCCCCTGGGCGCGCCCTAATGACTTGTGGGGCCCCAGCAGGTCTCCCGACCCCCCCTCTTCTCCTATATGGTGTGTTTTACCCTAAAAAATCATAAGAAATATTTCGGGATGAAGCGCCGCCATATCGAGGCGGAAACCTGGACAGAGGCCCTTTTGCACTCCGGCAGGCTGATTCTGTCGGGGAAACTTCCCTCCTGGAGGGGGAGATCGAAGCCATCGTCATCACCAACGCTTCCTCCTTTGTGGGAGGACCAATCTTCACCAACATATTCACCAACACCATCTCATCTCAAACCCTAGTTCGTCTCTTGTATTCAATCTTTGTCTCAAACCTCAGATTGGTACCTATGGGTTACTAGTAGTGTTGATTACATCTTGTAGTTGATGCTTGTTGGTTTACTTGGTGAAAGATATTATGTTCAGATCCTTAATCTTCATTATTATACCTCTGATCTTGAGCATGTTGATGAGGTGTGAGTAGTTACTATTGTACCTGAGGACATGGGAGAAGTCTCGTTATAAATAATCATGTGAAGTTGGTATTCGTTCGATATTTTGATGATGTGTAGGTTGTTACTTCTCTTAGTGGTGTCATGTGAAAAAGTAGAGTAACAAGGGAAATCATTGTGGAGTAACAATTAGATGATGGGCTGCTAGAGTGACAGAAGCTTAAACCCTAGTTTATGCGTTGCTTCATGAGGGGCTGAGTTGGATCCACACGTTTCATGCTATGGTTAGATTTATCTTAATTCCCCTTTTGTAGTTGCGGATGCTTGCGAGAGGGGGTAATCATAAGTGGGTTGCTTGTTCAAGTAAGAAAAAGACCTTAGCACCGATCCACCCACATATCAAATTATCTAAGTAGCGAACGCGAATTAACTCAACATGATGAACATGACTAGTAAGAAATTCCCATGTGTCCTCGGGAGCGCTTGCTTCATATAAGAATACTTTTCGGCCTCTCCTTTGCTATAAGAAGGATTGGGATACCTTGCTCCACCTTGGTTACCATTGTTACTTGTCACTCATTACAAATTATCTTGCTGCAAAACTATCTACTACTGTTACTTACAGCACTTGCACAGAATACCTTGTTGAAAAATGCTTATCATTTCCTTCTGCTCCACGTTGGGTTCGACACTCTTACTTATCGAAAGGACTACGATTGATCCCCTATACTTGTGGGTCATCAAGACTCTTTTCTGGCACCGTTGCCTGGGAGTGAAGTGCCTTTGGTAAGTGGAAATTGGTAAGGAAACATTTTTGGTACGTGCTGAAATTTACCGTTGCTTGTTACTATTAACGGCCACCCTTTGAGTGGCTTGTTCGAGGCATCTTCGCCTCGAATGGAAGTTGAAAAGGTTGCTCCTCAACCTACTGAACCTACTAAAAATATTTATTATGATATTTCTTCGGGTATGTTAGAGAAACTGCTAGCTAATCCTTATGATGGTACGACTCATCCTGATTACCATTTGATATTTGTCGATGAGGTTTGTGGATTATTTAAGATTGTAGGTTTGTCTGGAGACAAAGTTAAGAAGAAGGTTTTCCCTTTATATTTGGAGGGAAAGGCATTGATGTGGTACAGGCTATTGGATGATATTGGATCATGGGACTGGAATCGCTTGAAGCTGGAATTTCATGAGACGTTTTATCCTATGCAGCTAGTCCATCGTGATCGGAACTTTATTTATAATTGTCGGCCTCGTGAAGGAGAAAGTATCGCGCAATCTTGGGGAGGCTTAAATCTATGATGCACACTTGCCCCAACCATGAGCTCTCAAGAGGAATGATTATACAATTTTTTTATGCTCGGCTTTCTCATGATGATCAAGTATTACTCGATTCTTGTTCTATTGGTTCCTATATGAAGAGGACTATTGAATTCAAATGGGATCTTCTGGAAAGAATTAAATGCAACTCTGAAGATTGGGAACTCGACAAAGGTAAAGATTCAGGTATAAAGCTTAAGTTTGATTGTGTTAAATCTTTTATGGAAACTAATGCTTTCCATGAGTTTAGCAATAAATATGGTCTTGACTCTGAGATAGTAGCTACTTTCTGTGAATCATTTGCTACTCATGTTGATCTCCCCAAGGAGAAGTGGTTTAAATATCATCCACCCATTGAAAAAACATTAGAGGAACCTGTTAAAATTAAGAAGGAAGAAATAATTGTTAGCCATGTTGATCCAATTGTTCCTACTGCTTACATTGAGAAACCACCTTCCCCTGTTAGAATTAGGGAACATGCTAAAGCCACAACTGTGGTTAATAAAAGTCATGTTAGAACACCTAAACCTTCTGAACAAATAAATATTGAGCCTAATGTTGCTATGGTTAAGATCTCCTAGTTGATAATATTGATGGTCATGTTATTTACTTCTGTGATGAAGCTGCTAGAATTGCAAAACATGTTAGAAACAAGCAGGATGAGCTAGATAAAAACAAACCAGTTGTTGGCATGCCTGTTGTTTCAGTTAAAATTGGAGATCATTGTTATCATGGCTTGTGTGATATTGGTGCTAGTGTTAGTGCTATACCTTTTTCCTTAGATCAAGAAATTATGAATGACATAGCACCCTCTGAGATTGAAGACATTGATGTCACTATTAAACTTCCAAATAGAGATACTATTACACCACTTGGGATTGTTAGGGATGTTGAAGTCTTGTGTGGAAAAAATAAGTACCCACTGATTTCTTAGTACTTGGTTCAGAATAAGATAACTTTTGTCCCATTATATTTTGTAGACCTTTCTTGACTATTGTTAATGCTGAAATTAATTGTGTTACTGAGAAGGTCAAGGTAAGCTTTGGTGATGTGTCTCGTGAATTTAATTTCTCTAAGTTTGGTAGACAACCACACGAGAAAGAATTACCTAGTAAGGATGAAATAATTGGTCTTGCTTCTATTGTCGTACCTCCTACTGATCCGTTAGAACAATATTTGCTAGACCATGAAAATGATATGCATATGAATGAAAGAAATGAAATAGATGATATATTTCTTAGACAAACACCTATTCTTAAACACAACTTACCAGTTGATATTTTAGGGGATCCTCCTCCACCCAAGGAAGATCTCCTGTTTGAGCTAAAGATATTACCTGATACTCTGAAATATGCTTATCTTGATGAAAAGAAGATATATCATGTTATTATTAGTGCTAACCTTTCAGAGCATGAAGAAAAGAGATTACTTAAAACTCTAAAGAAGCAGAGGGATGCTATCGGATATACTCTTGATGATCTTAAGGGCATAAGCCCCACTCTATGTCAACACAAGATTAATATGGAACCTGATGCTAAACCTGTCATTGATCATCAACGTTGTTTAAATCCAAAGATGAAGGAGGTGGTGAAAGCACATATGCTCCCTTGGTGGTTTTGATAATTCATGACAACATACATTGTCTCTTGGACTAATATTTTTACCTAGTGTATTTCAGATAAAGTCCATAGAGGAAGATGGGCTGGTTAAATGGATTGTGTGGAGTATCCCCAAGGAAATGAAGAGAAGAAGAAGCAATATGATTGGCCAAGCTTCAAGCATCAAGACTCTACATTTTACATTTTGTGAGAAATCACTTTGAGTCCATAGGAAAGCCAATACTACTAAAAGGGGGTGAGGAAATATGATGATCTGGTTGCTCAAGTGCTTAGAGATTAGCCACCAAAAATACTCACTCATTTTCCACACAAAATCTTCTGTCCAAAGCCAAACTTGCAAAATCGGTGCCACCAACTATTTCCACTCGGCCCTACCGATTTTCAACTCAGACAGAACCCTGCCAAACCCTAGCTTCTCGGTGTAACCAAGTCTTCATTTTCGGTCTCACCGAAGTTGTGACCAACTCTCTGTTAGGTTGATTTTTCAGAATCGGTCCCACTGAGTTCTGCAAATCGGTCTCACCGAGTTGATGGCCATGCCTCTGGTTAGCCGTTACCCATTGTCGGTACCACCAAGATTTATATATCGGTCTCACCGAAAACGACAAAGTTGCCACATTTTGCACTAGTCGGTGCAACCGAGTTTTTGCTTCGGTTCCACCGAGTTGGGCAATAATGTTGTAATGGTTGGATTTTTGCAGATGCCTATATATACCCCTCCACCACCTATCACTTGAAAGAGAAGCACTCAGAACCATTCCACACTTGCCATATCCAATTTTCTAAGAGAGAGCCACCTACCCTTGTGTTGAGGTCAAGATCATCCACTCCAACCATATGGACCTTGATTTCTAGCCTCCCCAAGTTGCTTTCCATCCAATCAATCTCTTCTACCCATGCCAAGTGAGAGAGTGATTGAGTGTTGAGGTGACTATCTTTTGAAGCACAAGAGCAAGGAGTTCATCATACTACCACATCTATTACCTTTTGGAGGGTGGTGCCTCCTAGATTGGTTAGGTGTTACTTGGGAGCCTCCTTCTTCGTGATTGTGGAGTTGAACCAAGGAGTTTGTACGGGCAAGGAGATCGCCTACTTCGTGAAGATCTACCCATAGTGAGGCTAGTCCTTCGTGGACGGAAGCCGTTATGGAATAGTCAAGGTTGCTATTTAGTGAACCCTTATGGGTGGAGCCCTCCGTGGACTCTCGCGACCGCTACCCTTCGTGGGTTGAAGACTCCATAAACGTGGACGTACGATAGCACCACCTATCGGAACCACGGAAAAAATCTTTGTGTCATCTATTGCGTTTGATCTTCCTATCTCAACTCTCTTACATATGCTTGTCTTTACTTTCCGCTGCTATACTTGTTGACTAGCATGTGTAGGGTGCATTAGACTTGTTAGAATTGCTAAAATCTGCCAACAAATTAACTTGGGAAAATGTTAGGTTTTAATTTATGCAAGTAGTCTATTCACCCTCCTCTAGACATACACTTCTAGTGATCCCTCAATTGGTATTAGAGCATTGGTCTCCAAAGCTTCGGTTTCATCAGAGTTGGAGGAAGATGGATGTGTCTAGTTTGGGGAGTCTTAGTTGTAGAGTGCCCATTCTCGATGGGGAGTACTATAGTCAATGGAAATATGAGATGCTTGAGCTATTCAATGAATTCCATTTGAGCAAGTATGTTAAGAACCTCTATGTACCTCCCATTGACCCTTTACATCCCACAAACGAATAGGAAATTGACATGCTATGCAATCTAAGAACCGTTAATCTTATCATTAGAGGATTGCCTAGAATTGTGTTTGATCAAATGAAGAATTTTGAATGTGCTTATACTTTGTGGAGTGATTTGGAGAAACGATATCCAAATTATTCATTGAGTAATCTTGATGAAATTCCTCATAAATCTATTGCTTTTCACAAAATGATGCCTAGTGATCCTAAGTTTAATGACTATCTATTTGAGCTTAGAGACCTCATGCGTGCTAAAGGAGATGTCATAACTATCAACAACATCATTGTAGAAGCCATTCACATTCAACATTGTCATAATCATAAATCTAACGAATCTCTTGTTTCTTATGACGAGGATTTCCCACTTGATGATGACAATGTGGAACGTGGCTACTATGATGAAGATGATTTGTTCGACATCGAGTATGAGAAGACTATGAAGAATCTAAGTCTCATGGAAAACTTCAAGGATTACATGTCCGGAGGAAAAGAGTGGATTCTCGACAGTGGATGCACCGATCATATGACCGGAGATAGAGACATGTTTGAAGAGATCACACCAAACCATGGTCCGCGAAGGTATGTGACTTTTGGAGACAACTCCAAGGGTAAGGTACTCGGTCTTGGTAAGGTGGCCATATCTCATGATAGCTCTATTCAAAATGTCATGCTTGTGGAATCCCTTGGCTACAATCTTATTTCCGTATCTAGACTTGCCGACTTCGGTTTTAATGTGCTATTTACCAAAGTAGATTGCCAAGTGTTTCGTCAAGACAATCATAGCATGGTGTTTACCGGTTTCCGTAGAGGTGATCTATACATTGTCGATTTCACTAAGAGATCCAAACCTCGCACTTGTCTTATTGCAAAATCTTCTAAAGGTTGGCTTTGGCATAAAACACTAGGACATGTTGGTATGCGTAATCTAGACAAGCTCATCAAAGGTGATCACATACTTGGTGTTAAAGATGTTATCTTTGACAAAGATATACTTGTAGTGCCTGTCAAGGTAGAAAGCAAGTAGGTGGAAGTCATCTCGTAAACAATATCATGACTACTAGGAGACCACTCGAGTTGCTTCATATCGATCTTTTTGGTCCCAATGCTTGACGTGGCTTGAGACTGTGTCGGTATTTCCCCAAAGAGGAAGGGATGATGCAGCACAACGACGGTAAGTATTCCCTCAGTTATGAAACCAAGGTATCGAACCAGTAGAAGGATCACCACCACTACGTAAACAGCACCTGCACACAAAGAACAAATACTTGCAACCCGACGCGAAAGAGAGGTTGTCAATCTCTCTACGGTAAAAAGATAGATTAGGTAGTGATAGATTGGAGAGATAGATCTCTCAAGAACACAAAATAAAAAGAGAAAATAAAAAGTGCTGCAAGGTATTTTTGCGTTTTTGGAATAATAGATCTGAAAACAAAAATGGCAAAAAGATAGATCGGAAAACAATATGTTGGAAAAGTAGACCCGGGGGCCGTAGGTTTCAGTAGTGGCTTCTCTCATGAGTATAGCACACTGTGGGTGAACAAATTACTGTTGGGCAATTGATAGAAGATCAAATAATCATGACGATATCGAAGGCGATGATCATTATATAGGCATCACCTCCAAGATTAGTAGACCGAAACGATTCTGCATCTACTACTATTACTCCACACATCGACCGCTATCCAACATGCATCTAGTGTATTAAGTTCATGGAAAAATGGAGTAATCCAATAAGAACGGTGACATGATGTAGACAAGATCTATTCATGTAGGAATATACCCCATCTTGTTATCCTTAATAACAACGATACATGCATGCTTCGCTGCCCCTTCTGTCACTGGGAGAGGACACCGCAAGATCGAACCCATCACAAAGCACCTCTTCCCATGGCAAGAAAAACCGATCTAGTTGGCCTAACTAAACCAAAGATTCGAAGAAGAAATATGAGGGTATAAGTAATCATGCATATAAGAGATCAAAGAAGACTCAAATAATATTCACGGATAGAAACTGATCATGAACTCAAAATTCATCGGATCCCAACAAACACACCGCAAAAGTTTACATCAAATAGATCTCCAAGAGACCATTGTATTGAGAATCAAAAGAGAGAGAGAGAGGAAGCCATCTAGCTACTGCCTACGGACCCGTAGGTTTATGGTGGACTACTCACGCATCATCGGAGAGGCACCAATAAGGATGATGAACCCCTCCGTGATGGTGTTAGATTGGATCTCGAGGTTCTGGAACTTGCGGCGGCTGGATGTGTTTTTCGTCGACTCCTCTATGGTTTCTGGAATATTTGGGAATTTATAGGCGTGAGAGGCGGTGGAGAGGGGTCCCGAGGAGGGCACAACCCATCAGGGCGCGCCCGGGGCCTCTGGCGCGCCCTGGTGGGTTGTGGTCTCCTCGACCCTCCCCTTTGGCACTTGTTTGGCCCACTGGATGTCTTCTGGCCCAAAAAAAATCTCCAAAAAGTTTCGTCGCGATTGGAATCCGTTTGGTACTGATATTCCGCGAAGTAAAAAACAAGCAAAAATAGCAACCGACACTTTGGCACTATGTCAATAGGTTAGTCCCAAAAAATGATATAAAGTTGCTATAAAATGATTGTAAAACATCCAAGAATGATAATATAACGGCATGGAACAAGCAAAAATTATAGATACGTTGGAGACGTATCAGCATCCCCAAGCTTAATTCCTACTCGTCCTCGAGTAGGTGAATGATAAAAACAGAATTTTTGATGTGGAATGCTGCCTAACATGTTCATCACATAATCTTTTCTTTTATAGCATGGACATTTGGACTTTTAGATGGTTCAAAGCAATAGTCTAGTTTTAACATAATGACTTCAATACTCAAGCATGCCAACAAGCAACCATGTCTTTCAAAATATCAACACTAAATAAAGTTACCCCTAGCCCATCATGCTCAATCATTGATCCATTCATGAAACACACTCAAATATTAACTACGCCCAATGCTCAAGTACGATCATAGTGCCCCTAGTTGGTGCTTTATAAGAGAAGATGGAGACTCAAAGTAAAAATAAAAATTGCATAAAGTAAATAGATAGGCCCTTCGCAGAGGGAAGTAGGGATTTGTAGAGGTGCCAGAGCTCAAAGTTTAACTTAAGAGAGAAAAATATTTTGAGTGGCATGCCTTTCCTGTCAACGAAAACGACAAAGTAGTTCACAATACTTTCCATGCTAGATATATCATAGGCGGTTCCCAAACAGAAAATAAAGTTTATTCCTTTTTCCACCATTCTTTCACAATCCATGGCTGGCCGTATCCACGGTTGCCTTCCATACCAACACTTTCCAAAGAATTTATTATTTGACAACATAAAGTATTTTTTTTCATTTCATTTCGGGACTAGGCATCACTATTACCGCCGTACTCTCGTGCAATGACAAGTTAATAAACACTCATCTTGAGAATAACACATCTAGCATGGAAAAATATTGGACACCCCCTACCGTTTCATGAGCGGTACGAGCACACAAAAAGGAAATTTATTTTTAATAGTAGAGATGGCACATACAAATTTGCTTAGAACAACATGGAAATACCGCATATAGGTAGGTATGGTGAAATCATAAGGCAAAACCGGGTTTAAGGATTTTGGATGCACAAGTAGTATTTCTACTTAGTACAAGTGGAGGCTAGCAAATAGATTGAGAAGCATCCAACCAAGAAACGAAAATTCACATAAGCGAGCATTGAGCATAACTAACACCGAATGATGCACTATAAGTAGGATGTAATTTCATTGCATAACCATTGACTTTCGTGCATGCATAGGGAATCACAAACCTTAACACCAATATTCTTACTAAAGCATAATTACTCACTAATATGACTCACATATTACTATCACTATGTCTCGAAACTATTACAAGGAATCAAGTTTAATTTGTCCAATGATCTTCATGAAAGTTTTTATTATATCCTCCTTGGATATCTATCACTTTTTGACTAGTTTCATAAATTGCCATTGCTTTTGACAAGCTCACACAAATTTAAGTGAAGCACATGAGCATAGAGATTTCATCTCTCAAAATAGTATAAGTGAAGCATGAGAGGATTTCTTCAAAATTTACTAACTCTCAAATTAATCCAAGTGAAGCATGAGAGTGTTTCTTCAAAATTTACTAACTCTCAAAATAATCTAAGTGAAGCATGAGAGTATTTCTTCAAAATTTACTAACTCTCAAATTAATCTAAGTGAAGCATGATAGGATTTCTTCAAAAGTTTCCAAGCACACCGTGCTCAAAAAGATATAAGTGAAGCACTTGAGCAATTCTATAGCTCAAAAAAGTTTAAGTGAAGCATATAGCGCAATTCTAACAAATCATAGCATAATTTTGGCTCTCTCAAAATAGGTGTATCCAGCAAGGATACAAGTGACAAACTAAAAATCAAAGCAAGAAAAGACTCAATTGATACAAGACGCTCCAAGCAAAACTCATGATATGTGACGAATAAAAATATAGCTCCAAGTAAAATACCGATGGTCGTTAGAAGAAAGAGGGGATGCCACTCGGGGCATACCCAAGCTTAGTTGCTTGTTTCTCTTTGGATATATCTTGGGGGTGTTGTAGCATCCCCAAGCTTAGGCTCTTTTCACTCCTTATTCCTTCATCCATCGTGATCTCACCCAAAACTTGAAAACTTCAATCACACAAAACTCAACAAAATCTTCGTGAGATCCGTTAGTATAAAAAAGCAAATCACTACTTTAAGTACTGTTGCAAACCCATTCAAATTTTATTATTGCATTATACCTACTGTATTTTAACTTTAGCATGGCTCATACCCTTCAATACAACCCATAGATTCACCAAAACAAGCACACAATGCAACGAAAACAGAATCTGTCTTAAACAGAACAGTCTGTAGTAATCTGTACTCTAACCATACTTCTGTAACTCTAAAAATTCTGAAAAATTAGGACAGCGTAAAGAATTTGTATAGGAACACTGTGTTAAAATTTCAGCTCAATATCACGTTCCAGTAAAAAAATGAAAATTCGAACACTAGAGGCAAAGTTTCTGTTTCAGATTCAGCATTGTTTCTACTCATCTTATGAATCATCCTAAAGGCTTTACTTGGCACAAACACTAAATAAAACATAAAAACACAATCATAACAGAGGCATAATTGTGTCAACACTCAAAAACAGAAAGGAAAAGACTAAAATAAATTTATTCATTGGGTTGCCTCCCAACAAGCGCTATCGTTTTACGCCCCTAGCTAGGCATAACGCATAGATTGAAGTATTGTCATCTTTGGTTTTTGCTCCATAGGATTCTCTCATGATTGATTCATATGGTGTCTTAATTCTTGTTCTAGGAAAGTGTTCCATACCCTTTCTTAGTGGAAACTGAAATCTAATATTGCCTTCTTTCATATCAATCACGGCACCTATAGTTCGTAAGAATGGTCTACCAAGTATAATGGGACAAGACGGATTGCAATCAATATCAAGAACAATAAAATCTATGGGCACATAGTTCCTATTTGCAAGAATAAGAACATCATTAATTCTTTCCAAAGGCTTTTTAATAGTAGAATCCGCCAAGTGCAAATTAAGAGAACATTCTTCAATACTGGTGAGACCAAGCTCATCACATAAAGATTTCGGAATCGTGGAAACACTAGCACCCAAATCACATAAAGCAAAGCACTCATAATTTTTAATCTTGACTTTAATGGTAGGTTCCTACTCATCATGTAATTTCCTAGGAATAGAAATCTCCAACTCCAACTTTTCTTCAAAAGATTTCATCATGGCATCAACAATATGTTTAGTGAAAGCTTTATTTTGTTCATAAGCATGGGGTGAATATAACATGGATTGCAGCAAAGAAATACATTCAATCAAAGAGCAACTATCATAATTAAAGTCTTTGCAATCCAAAATAGTGGGCACATCACTAGTTAAAGTTTGGACCTCTTCAAACCCACTTTCATCAAATTTTTCATCAAGATTTTCACCCTCCAAATTATTGGACGCCTTATAGATAAAGTTGACTCTACTTGAGTCCCTTTATCATCAATCTTAATATTACTAAACAAGGAATCAATAGAAGAAACACCAATCACTTTAAGATCTTCATCATTTTTCTGAAGGTAATCACTAGAAAACGATTTTTCTAAGAATTCTCTTCTAGCTCTAAGCATAGCGGTTATTTTCTTACTTTCATCCATAGAGACATATAAAGCTTTAATTGATTCGTCAATCTTAGGTGCAAAAGCTTTCAACTTGAGATTTTCTACATCATGAGAAATTCTATCAATGCTTCTAGACATATCATCAATCTTATTCAACTTTTCTTCTATCGTGGTATTGAAAACCTTTTGCGCATTGATAAATTCTTTAATATTACTCTCAAGATCAGAGGTGTTCCTATTATTATTGTAAGAAGAATTACCATAGGAATTACCATAATTGTTAGAGGAATTTCCATGAAAAGGCCTAGGATTAAAATTACCTCTATAAGCATTGTTATTGAAATTGTTTCGCGAGACGAAATTTACATCTACGGAATCACTATTTTGCTCAATCAAGGTAGAAAAAGGCACATCATTAAGATCAATAGGAGCATTTTTACTAGCAACCAACTTCATCAAAGCATCAACCTTATCGCTCAAAGTACTAATTTCTTCAACCGAATTAACATTTTTACTAGTAGGTGCTGTTTCGGTATGCCATTGTGAATAATTTGACATAATATTATCTAGCAATTTAGTAGCTTCACCCAAAGTAATTTCCATAAAAGTACCACCTGCGGCGGAATCTAAAAGATTTCTAGAGACAAAATTTAATCCCGCATAAAAAAATTGAATGATCATCCAAAGATTTAAACCATGAGTAGGACAATTTCTTAGCATCAATTTCATTCTTTCCCAAGATTGTGCAACATGTTCATGCTCAAGTTGCTTAAAATTCATGATTTGTGTCCTAAGGTAAATAATTTTTGCGGGCGGAAAACACTTAGTAATAAAAGCATCCTTGCACTTATTCCAAGAATCGATACTATTGCGAGGCAAAGAAGGAAAACAAATTTTTGCACGATCCCGCAAGGAGAAACGAAATAATTTCAACTTCACTCTATCATTGTCCACATCTTTTTTCTTTTGCATATCACACAATTCTACGAATGTGTTTAGATGGGATGCGGCATCGTCATTAGGAGTACCGGCAAATTGATCTTTCATGACAAGATTCAACAAAGCGGCATTAATATCACAAGACTCCGCACTAGTGGCGAGAGGAGCAATAGGAGTACTAATAAAATAATTATTATTAGTATTGAAGAAATCACACAACTTGGTGTTTTCTTGAGTCATCGTGACAATGCAAAAAAGATTGCAAGCAAGCAAGAGATCTGACGAGAAAAAGGCAAACGAAAAAGAGGGCGAATACAACGGCAAATTTGGTGAAGTGGGGGAGAGGAAAACGAGAGGCAAATGGCAAATAATGTAATTGCAAGGAGATGAGATTTGTGATTAGGAACCTGGTAGATGATGATGGTGTCTCCTCGGCGCCAGATATTGGCAAGTAGAAGAGATCGCTTCCTCCCCGGCAACGGCGCGAGAAATTCCTTTGACGTGGCTTGAGACTGCGTCGGTATTTCCCCAAAGAGGAAGGGATGATGCAGCACAGTGACGGTAAGTATTTCTCTCAGTTATGAAACCAAGGTATCGAACCAGTAGGAGGATCACCACCACTACGTAAACAACACCTGCACACAAAGAACAAATACTTGCAACCCGACGTGAAAGAGAGGTTGTCAATCTCTCTACGGCAAAAAGATAGATTAGGTAGTGATAGATTGGAGAGATAGATCTCTCAAGAACACAAAATAAAAAGAGCAAATAAAAAGTGCTGCAAGGTATTTTTGGGTTTTTGGAATAATAGATCTGAAAACAAAAGCGACAAAAAGAAAGATCGGAAAGCAATATGTTGGAAAAGTAGACCCGGGGGGCGTAGGTTTCACTAGTGGCTTCTCTCATGAGTATAGCACACGGTGGGTGAACAAATTACTGTTGGGAAATTGATAGAAGATCAAATAATCATGACAATATCCAAGGCAATGATCATTAGATAGGCATCACGTCCAAGATTACTAGACCGAAACGATTATGCATCTACTACTATTACTCCACACATCGATCGCTATCCAGCATGCATCTAGTGTATTAAGTTCATGGAAAAACGGAGTAATGCAATAAGAATGGTGACATGATGTAGACAAGATCTATTCATGTAGGAATAGACCACATCTTGTTATCTTTAATAGCTACGATACATGCGTGCCTCGCTGCCCCTTCTGTCACTAGGAGAGGACACCACAAGATCAAACCCATCACAAAGCACCTCTTCCCATGGCAAGAAAAATCGATCTAGTTGGCCTAACTAAACCAAAGATTCAAAGAAGAAATACAAGGCTATAAGTAATCATGCATATAAGAGATCAAACAAGACTCAAATAATATTCATGGATAGAAACTGATCATGAACTCAAAATTCATCGGATCCCAACAAACACACCACAAAAGTTTACATCAAATAGATCTCCAAGAGACCATTGTATTGAGAATCAAAAGAGAGAGAGGAAGCCATCTAGCTACTGCCTACGGACCCGTAGGTTTATGGTGGACTACTCACGCATCATCGGAGAGGCACCAATGAGGATGATGAACCCCTCCGTGATGGTGTTAGATTGGATCTTGAGGTTCTGGAACTTGCGGCGGCTGGATGTGTTTTTCGTCGACTACTCTAGGGTTTCTGGAATATTTGGGAATTTATAGGCATCAGAGGCGGTGGAGAGGGGTCCCGAGGAGGGCACAACCCATCAGGGCGTGCCCGGGGCCTCTAGCGTGCCCTGGTGGGTTGTGGTTACCTAGACCCTCCCCTCTGGCACTTCTTTGGCCCACTGGATGTCTTCTGGCCCAAAAAAAATCTCCAAAAAGTTTCGTCGCAATTGGACTCCGTTTGGTACTGATATTCTGCGAAGTAAAAAACTAGCAAAAACAGCAACCGACAGTTTGGCACTATGTCAATAGGTTAGTCCCAAAAATGATATAAAGTTGCTATAAAATGATTGTAAAACATCCAATAATGATAATATAACAGCATGGAACAAGCAAAAATTATAGATACGTTGGAGACGTATCAGCATCCCCAAGCTTAATTCATGTTCGTCCTCGAGTAGGTAAATGATAAAAACAAATTTTTTGATGTGGAATGTTGCCTAACATGTTCATCACATAATCTTTTCTTTTGTAGCATGGACATTTGGACTTTTATATCTATGTGCCTCATGTCCTGATATTATGCTTAGTGTATGCATGTGCGCTAGATATCAAGCCGCTCCTAAAGAGTGTCATATTAAGGTCGTGAAAAGAATTGTGAGATACTTGATACAAACACCAAACTTTGGCATATGGTATCCCAAGGGATCTTCTTTTTACCTTGTTGGATATTCTGACTCGGACTATGCCGGAGATAAGGTTGATAGAAAATCCACCTCGGGTACATGTCAATTTCTTGGTAGATCTCTTGTGTCTTGGTCATCCAAGAAACAAAACTCGGTATCTCTATCTACTGTCGAAGCGGAATACATTGCCGCCGGATCATGTTGTGCTCAATTGCTATGGATGACTCACACTCTTAAGGATTATGGAAGCCATGTGAGACATGTTCCATTGTTGTGTGACAATGAGAGTGCTATTAAGATTGCTTATAATCCCGTGCAACATTCTCAAACTAAACATATTCAAGTTCGTCATCATTTCATTCGTGATCATGTTGCTAAAGGGGACATTAATCTCAAACATGTTCGTACCAACAAGCAATTGGCCGATATCTTTACTAAGCCACTTGATGAGAAAGTGTTTTGTCACTTGAGGAGTAAGTTGAACATCATTGATGCTTCAAACTTGATCTAGACTCACTCGGGTGCATGCAAGGGCATGAGCTTACATGACTATTCCATGTTATACTTGATATGACACTATCTTATACCTTGGAAATCTATGCTCCCTTGTATTGCAACTAACCACTTGTAGGTACTTGGAAGAACTACACTCCACAAGATTGTCATAAACTCATATTACATGCAATCTTTTCATGGCCAAGTATCCACAACTCTTCTTTGATGATGGAAGGAAGAAGACAACACAAACTATATCCTTGACTTACATATGATGAAAATTTCACTCTTGTCATTTCGATATATCTCGTTCTTCCTTGCATGACTAACCCATGTAGGTGAAAAGAGAACCAAAACGATTAAGGATTTCTCTCAACTCAAGATGATTTTCATCAACTTCGAGCATCCACAAGAAGTTCTCCTACGTGCCACGTCATCAACATCACTCAAAGGTATGTGATCATATCCTTGAAATAGCTTTACTCCAAGTCATGATATAAAGCAACTCAAGTGATATGAAAGCATTAAAATGCTTAATCGAAAAATGGCAACCCTATTTTGAGCTTAACGTAGAGTATGACCTATGATCAAGTATTCTTGCTTGGCTCCTTAAGTCAATATACTCTAATATAGGTGACCTAGTCACCGCCCATCATCTAGATGATGTATCTTGTTGGTTCAACTTTTAGTTGCATGCCTTCTTGGAACCACTCAACTTACATCTAGATGAAAGTTTCTTGTAAATTCTTTTTCAAATTCTCTACAATAAATTTCTTCTATTCGAGACTTTTTGAAAAATTTACCCTTGTCAAACGTTGCCAAGTTTCTGTTTAGTACTTCGGAGCCTCCGACTCAAGATTCTCGGTGTCACTGATAGTGCTGATAGGCTGCACAACCACTTCTCGGTTCCACCAATGTATTTTCTTCGGAGTCACCGATTTTGCTATCCTCTGTGTAAATTTTAGCAAATCTCCATTTCTTCAAGGATCCCTTTGTAAAAAAAAACTTTTACTCAAAGGTTGAGAAATACTTATTCAAGGAACCCTATGAAACAGGGGGAGAAATCTTTAACTCTTTGAGATAAGTGAAAGGGGGGAAATTCTACTCGGTGATCCCTCAAAACTCAAATGTTCTCAATGATCCATTCCCTCTCAATGATCCCTTTATCTGACCCTTTGGGTCACCCTTTCTGGAAATTAATGCCAAAGGGGGAGAAATATCAAAGCTTATGCTTGCATAAAGGGGGAGAATATACCAAAGGGGGAGATACATATTAAGGGGGAGAATATCAAAGCTTATGATTGTGTAAGGTGGAGAACATCAAGGGGGAGAATATCTAAGTACATCTAAGTTTATGCTTACCCAAAGGGGGAGAAAATTTTGATTTGATTGCCTATTTATGCTAGACTTGTCTCACCCTACCTACTCCCAATATCTACATGCTAAGATTCAGGGGGAGAGGAAGATTTACAAATCCATGCTTAGGGGAGAAAGCTCTATATATTCTATTGAGGGAGACATATCTATCTTAAGAAATTCTATTTTTCATATGTCTTCCATATCTTGGTACACTTGAATCTTTTTGCATTTGGATTAGTAGAATACTCTTGTGTTTCCTAACATTGTTTTCTCAAGTGTGTTCCTACTGTTAAAATGCTCAAGATCCTCAAGGTAAGTATATGCATCATATCCTTGGTCAAGATGATCCCTTGCTTCTTGCACATATTGTTTGCAAGGGTGAAGTCTTGTACATGAAAACACCTCATTCACATATATTTGATGCATATAGCCAAGATATACATGACTTCTCATGTCCTTTCTACTATGTGTGTGTTCATGCATTCCAAAGCAGCTATGCTTTAAAATGGACTGCACACATTTAGGGGGAGCTTGTATTGGTCATGTATCCTTCAAAGCTATCACATATTCCTACATATCTTAATTTGAATCTTTGATTGTATGTTGTCATCAATTACCAAAAAGGGGGAGATTGAATGCACATATGCTCCCTTGGTGGTTTTGATAATTCATGACAACATACATTGTCTCTTGGACTAATATCTTTACCTAGTCTATTTCAGATAAAGTCCATAGAGGAAGATGGGTTGGTTAAATGGATTGTGTGGAGTATCCCCAAGGAAATGAAGAGAAGAAGAAGCAATAGGATTGTCCAAGCTTCAAGCATCAGGACTCTACATTTTACATTTTGTGAGAAATCACTTTGAGTCCATAGGAAAGCTAATACTATTAAAAGGGGGTGAGGAAATATGATGATCTGGTTGCTCAAGTGCTTAGAGATTAGCCACCAAAAATACTCACTCATTTTCCACACAAAATCTTCTGTCCAAAGCCAAACTTGCAAAATCGGTGCCACCAACTATTTCCACTCGGCCCTACCGATTTTCAACTCAGACAGAACCCTGCCAAACCCTAGCTTCTCGGTGTAACCAAGTCTTCATTTTCGGTTTTCACCAAAGTCGTGAACAATTCTCTGTTAGGTTGATTTTCAAAATTGGTCCCACCGAGTTCTGCAAATCGGTCTCACCGTATTGATGGCCATGTCTCTGGTTAGCCGTTACCCCATTGTCGGTACCACCAAGATTTATATATCGGTCTCACCGAAAACGCCAAAGTTGCCACATTTTGCACTAGTCGGTGCAACCGAGTTTTTGCTTTAGTTCCACCGAGTTGGGCAATAATGTTGTAACGGTTGGATTTTTGGAGATGCCTATATATACCCCTCCACCACCTATCACTCGAAAGAGAAGCACTCAGAACCATTCCACACTTTCCATATCCAATTTTCTAAGAGAGAGCCACCTACCCTTGTGTTTTTTTGACAGGTAAAACAGTAAGGGGAGATCCCTTACTGCATATGTATTAACTATATATCAAACTGTGCTTACAAGTTACATGTGTTACAACATTGTGCCCCCACACAAAAAAGTTCTAAACAAAAAGCTAATGTGGGTTATGTTGGGGGAGAGAGGCTAGGAAAGCAGTAATAAACTTCTGTTTTCTATCAGAAGCTCTATAGGAAATATTAGCAAAGTCCTTAGTAAATCTCTGTTTCCAAGAGTCAAAAGTGGGGGTAATATTCCTGAAGTAATTATTGTTGTGTTCCTTCCAAAGGCTCCACGCTGCCACTAAGAATATATCGAGGAACATATGCCCTCTCCAGGTTGATCTTGCATTTTCAATCAATTGGAGTCGATGTTGGTAGTCCCCCCATGTCACTCCCAGGTGTCTCCAGCATGGTGCACTGAACTGATAGTGGAAAAAGAGATGTTCCACCGTTTCTTCGATGTGCAGTCCACAGAGCAGGCAATCTAGCTCAGTAACTACATTGTAGTGCCCGCGTTTCAGCATGTCCCTGGTGTTGAGTCTGTCAGACAAAAGCAACCAACCAAAAACTTTGATCCTTGGGGTGCACTTCGTTTTCCATAACCACCTGAAGGCGTCATGAAGTTTCACTTCCCTGTGGTAGAACGCATGGTAGTCTTGAGCTTTAAATTCCTTTGCGCCCCAAACACAGGTCCATTTGTCAGGCACCTCAGCGTCAATCACAGTGCTTGCCATAGCGTTTTGCATGTCTTCTACTTCCGCGCGCGCCTGGGTCGAGAGTGGGAGGTGGAACACATCTCGCAGATTCTCTATGAGTAGAACGTCTTTAACCGACGCATCCTCATTCAGCGCATATGAGTACGCCCTCGGGTACGCTTCACTAACGATCTCCTCATTCCATTGATCTTTCCAGAACAGGGACGTGCTGCCGCTCCCGATCTCCACTTTGGTGATCCCTCTGTAGGTTGGGCTCAAGTTCATGACGTGTCGCCACCAGTGAGAGCCACAACTGTCTGTCGCGTGTGGTACCGAGCTCTCATAATATGTTTCCCACATTAGAGTAACCCATGGAATGTCCTTCTTATTATAGAATTTATGCAAAAACTTGAGCAGCAGTGCTTCATTTTGGATCCGGAGATTCAAAACTCCCAGGCCACCATGTTTCTTTGGTCGACATACCATCTCCCAGGCCGCTAGTGAGTTGCTTTTCTCCCCATTTTAAGTTTTCTTGTTCCACAAGCTATGCCTTTGGAATTTGTCTATCTGCTCCAGAATTTTCGGATTGATCTTGATAGCACACATAGCATAGATCATCAGGGAAGTGACAATTGAGTTCAAGAGGGAGAGTTTTCCAGCATACGACATAGTGGACATGATGGCTGTGATGCTCCGTTCTGTCTTGCATACAAGTGGCATTAGATCTTGTATCGATGGTCTAGTGCTTCCAAGAGGCAGGCCTAGGTATGTAAAAGGCATGCTGGCCACTGCGGATCCGAAGATATTAGCTATTTCCCGACAGAGCCCCTCAGGTGTGTTGATTGGGAAGAGTGTGGACTTTTGGAAGTTAAGTTTCAATCCGATCGAGGTCGCATACTCCTCCAATATGTTCTTCATGGCTCTTGCCTGAGCGGGACAGGCCGGCATGACAATGATTGTGTCGTCAGCGTATTGGATCACCGGGTAATCAGTATTGGACCGCGGAGGTATTGGGTGGCTGATTACTCCACGGGCACATGCGTCATTGATGACTAGCTGCAAGAGTTCGGCTGCAAGCACAAAGATTAGGGGTGAGAGGGGGTCTCCCTGTCTTACCCCACTTCGATAATGGAATTGTCTTCCAGGCACCCCGTTTAGAAGCACCGATGATTTCCCTGAGCTAAAGATAGATTTAATCCACCCCAGCCATTTATCATTGAAACCCATATGTTTCATAATCTGGATCATCGCCTCGTGCTCAACTGTGTCAAACGCCTTGGCGAAATCTAGTTTGAGTAAGACAATTTCTCGCTTGGAGTTCTGGCATTGGTGGATAAATTCAAACGACCAAGCGATGCAGTCTTGTATGGATCGATTCTTGAGGAAACCGTACTGATTATGATGGACAATGTTTAGGATCACTTTCTGAAGCCTGTTTGCGAGCAGCTTAGTGATTAGCTTCAGACAGCAGTTGAGGAGGGTGATCGGCCTGTAGTCGTTTATTGACTCTGGAGAATTGGTCTTGGGGATGAGGGTTACATATCCATAATTCAGGCTTTCCAAACTGATCTTGCCATCATGGAATGCATGACAAAGCTGATAGAAATCTTCTTTAATAATCGGCCAGCATGCTTTGAGAAAAGCTCCATTGAAACCGTCAGGCCCTGGTGCTCTATCGGAGGGCATTTCCTTGATTACATCATCTATCTCTTGAGTGGTGAACGGTATTGTGAGGATGTCCAGTTGTGAGTTTGGTTGTATTAGTTGGGCCAGATTGAAACGCATGTCATATTTGTTTGAGCTGCCCATCCTTTGCTTGAAGGTGTTGAATATGATGGATTCTTTGCCCACATGATCATCTATTATAGTGCCTTCCTCAGTTTTGATAGAGGCAATGTTGTTTTTCCTGTATCGTTCAGTTGCAATTGACTGGAAGAACTTTGAGTTCTCATCACCAAATCGTATCCATCGAATTGTGCACCTCTCTTTCCAGTATTGTTTCTGGTATTCGAGTAAACGGAGTAGGTGCTTCTTGAGGATTTTCCTGTAGCTTGACTCCGGTCTAGTTAGGCATCTCCGCTCTTCAATGGTGTCTAGCTTCAAAATCGCCTGGTTTGTGTTTTGTCTAGCAATTTTCAGCCTAGAGATGTTTTTACTCCATCTGGAAAGGGCTTGTCTGACATTTCAGTTTCTGGCAGAGTATTGAGGCTGCATTATTGTCTTTGCCATATCTAATCGGACCTTCCCAAGCTTATTTAACCACGTCCATGAAGCCTGGGTGGGCAATCCAATATGATTCAAATCTGAACAACTTGCTTTTAGGGATTTTAGTCTCGATGATCAAATTGCAGGGAGTGTGGTCAGAGGTCGGCTTGCCCATGCGCATAACGGTGGTGTTAGGGAATTGAGTGGTCCAATTCATGGTTGTAAAAAACCAGTCTAATTGTTCCAGGAGAGGGTCTTGTTGCATGCCTAGACTGTAAGGTGATACCTGGAGAGAGTGTTGTCCCTCAGCATAAGCTTGTGGTTGCTGACCTCCGCTTTCGGATTCGTGTCCAGCGGGACAAGCGTGCCAAAGTCGCTAGAACGAAGTGGTGGAAGCTCAAGGGGGAGGTAGCTCAGGCGTTCAAGGAGAGGGTCATTAAGGAGGGCCCTTGGGAGGAAGGAGGTGATGTAGACAACATGTGGATGAAGATGGCGACTTGCATTCGTAAGGTGGCCTCAGAGGAGTTTGGAGTGTCCAGGGGAAGTAGAAGAGAAGCTAAAGATACCTGGTGGTGGAACGATGATGTCCAAAAGGCAATTAAGGAGAAGAAAGAGTGTTTCAGACGCCTATATCTGGATAGGAGTGCAAACAACATAGAGAAGTACAAGATGGCAAAGAAGGCCGCAAAGCGAGCTGTGAGTGAAGCAAGGGGCCGGGCGTATGAGGACCTCTACCAACGGTTAGACACGAAGGAAGGCGAAAGGGACATCTATAAGATGGCCAAGATCCGAGAGAGGAAGACGAGGGATGTTGACCAAATCAAGTGCATCAAGGACGGAGCAGATCAACTCCTGGTGAAGAACGAGGAGATTAAGCATAGATGGTGGGAGTACTTTGACAAGCTGTTCAATGGGGAGAGTGATAGCTCTACCATTGATCTGGACGACTCCTTTGCTGATACTAGCAGGCTTTTTGTGCGGCGAATCCAGGAGTCGGAGGTCAAGGAGGCTTTGAAGAGGATGAAAGGAGGCAAGGCGATGGGCCCTGATTGTATCCCCATTGAGGTGTGGAGAGGCCTCGGGGACATAGCGATAGTATGGCTAACCAAACTTTTCAACCTCATTTTTTGGGCAAACAAGATGCCAGAAGAATGGAGACGGAGTATATTAGTACCAATCTTCAAGAACAAGGGGGATGTTCAGAGTTGTACTAATTACCGTGGAATTAAACTGATGAGCCATACAATGAAGCTATGGGAGAGAGTCATTGAGCACCGCTTAAGAAGAATGACAAGCGTGACCAAAAATCAGTTTGGTTTCATGCCTGGGAGGTCGACCATGGAAGCCATTTTCTTGGTACGACAACTTATGGAGAGATATAGGGAGCAAAAGAAGGACCTGCATATGGTGTTCATTGACTTGGAGAAGGCCTATGATAAGATACCGCGGAATGCTATGTGGTGGGCCTTGGAGAAACACAAAGTCCCAGCAAAGTACATTACCCTCATCAAGGACATGTACGATAATGTTGTGACAAGTGTTCGAACAAGTGATGGCGACACTGATGACTTCCCGATTAAGATAGGACTGCATCAAGGGTCAGCTTTGAGCCCTTATCTTTTTGCCTTGGTGATGGATGAGGTCACAAGGGATATACAAGGAGATATCCCATGGTGTATGCTCTTTGCGGACGATGTGGTGCTAGTCGATGAGAGTCGGACGGGGGTCAACAGGAAGTTGGAGTTATGGAGGCAAACTTTGGAATCGAAAGGTTTTAGACTTAGTAGGACTAAAACCGAGTACATGAGGTGCGCTTTCGGTACTACTAGGCACGAGGAGGAGGAGGATGTTAGCCTTGATGGGCAGGTGGTGCCGCAGAAGGACACCTTTCGATATTTGGGGTCAATGTTGCAGAAGGATGGGGATATCGATGAAGATGTGAACCATCGAATTAAAGCCGGATGGATGAAGTGGCGCCAAGCTTCTAGCATTCTCTGTGACAAGAGGGTGCCACAAAAGCTAAAAGGCAAGTTCTATAGGACGGCGGTTCAACCCGCAATGTTGTATGGCGCTGAGTGTTGGCCGACTAAAAGGCGACATGTGCAACAGTTAGGTGTGGCGGAGATGCGCATGTTGAGATGGATGTGTGGCCACACAAGGAAGGACCGAATCCGGAATGATGATATACGAGATAGAGTTGGGGTAGCGCCAATTGAAGAGAAACTTGTCCAACATCGTCTGAGATGGTTTGGACATATTCAGCGCAGGCCTCCAGAAGCCCCAGTACATAGCGGACGGCTAAAGCGTGCTGATAATGTCAAAAGAGGCCGGGGTAGACCGAACTTGACATGGGAAGAGTCCGTAAAGAGAGACCTGAAGGATTGGAGCATCACCAAAGAACTAGCCATGGACAGGGGTGCGTGGAAGCTTGCTATCCATGTGCCAGAACCATGAGTTGGTCGCGAGATCTTATGGGTTTCACCTCTAGCCTACCCCAACTTGTTTGGGACTAAAGGCTTTGTTGTTGTTGTTGAGGGTCTTGTTGCATGTTGCTCCAAGTAAAGCGTCTACCTTTGAGAGGTATCTCAACCAGTTGTTTTTCTCTGATGAAGTTGTTAAAGGTGATCATGTCAGAGGTGTCTCCACTCGGTTTGTTGCGATTGTCAGGCGCTCTGATAAAGTTGAAATCGCCCAGCAGTACCCAATCTTGGGAGTTGGGCACATTGAGATAAATAACCAGGAAACAAATC
Source organism: Elymus sibiricus (assembly GCA_039707655.1). Taxonomy (NCBI): domain Eukaryota; kingdom Viridiplantae; phylum Streptophyta; class Magnoliopsida; order Poales; family Poaceae; genus Elymus; species Elymus sibiricus. The sequence goes on from CM077671.1 coordinate 312,279,623, forward strand.
GTTGTCGATCATCGCCTCTACACGGACCGTAGACATTAAGTAGTGTCCAGGTATGGGCAGAGGTTTTAGAGGTGAAGGTGATACCGAGCGCAAAAGTTTCAGAAATCAAGACCACCCCGTCAAAGATTGTACTATTCCATATCGTAAGGATCCCCCCTGAGGCCCCATTAGAGGGGATGAAAGCAAATTTGTCAAATTGTTTCGGGCAGAACGCTTTAATCTTACCCATGTCAACTATAGGCATTTTAGTTTCCTGGAGACATAGAATTGCACAGCCACTCTCTTTAATAGCATTCGTGATCGCAAGGTGTTTCTTATCAGAGTTTAGACCGCGTACATTCCAACATAAGACGTTCCAGGTTCGCAAAAGTACCATAAAGCAGAAATAAAAGAAAGATAGGTAGTCGGGCGCTAAGCAGACGCCTAAGATTCAGACTCTTCCGCGAGCAGTGCGTCAGTTGTGATTTCTTCTGCTGGCACTACATAGAGATGGATACCTTCATACTGCATCATGTGGATAGGAGTGGGAGGAATAGGATCCTCCTGGGCAGGCAGAACATTCTGGGTTGGAGCAGAGCTCGTGCTTGGGGCAGAAGGACAAATACGAGCTTTCACCTTGGATGTGTATGGGCGAGTATCAGTAGGTTGAGACACACAGAACCCATCGTACCTGTTGGATCTAGTACTGCGACGGAGTGAAGTTGTGTCCACCGGAATTGTCAGCTTCCCCCTACGCCGCTGACTGACCACTGAGCGCGGAGCTATAATGACAGAGGAAGGCTCCGTCAGTGGAGCCTCAGATGCTGGGGAGATACCTTCAGGCATAGGGAGCTCTGTGGAAGCAGCAGTATCAATGTTTATTTGCTCCTGAATTTCTTCAATTAGCACAATTGAAGCAGTTTGTGTTGGCCAGCCCGAGTTATTGTTGGAGTAGAAGTGGAGGCCGTTTGCAGCAGATTCAATCTGAACAGTGACTTGCAAGTTGTCTTGGCGAGGTCCAAATCCTCCATTCCATGGGCCAACGGAAGCTAGCATTGGACGCAATGCGGCAAACAACAAATGATTCAGGTGCTGGCGAGGGATGGCATCGGCCAGCAGAAGTGCTAAAACCTCATCACCCGGAGCAGAGAGACCGAATTGCAGGCCGTGCGGGCGAAGTGTAACTGTGACAGTAAGCCCATTTGAGACCGCTGGTGGATCCACATTGAGCAGAGCCAAGTCGGAGTCAGTTGAATTAGAATCATCAGAGGAGGTGATTGAATCGTTCCAAGCTTGAGTGGCGCTGTCGGTGATATTGTTGTCAGGAACTAGCCCATCTTGGACCGTTAATCCTTGTGCCTGAATCCATGCTTGGAAATTGACCAAATAAGGCGGCATCGAAGGTGCAGGCCATTCACCCCATGCAACATTGTTCTGATGGCCCTCAATTTCAACATCACCCGCACCATCCATATTGTTCCCAATCTGTTCACTGTTCTGTGGAGCGCCGTTCTGCACTAACCAATCATGTACCTGTTGTTGATAGAGCTGCTCAGCAGTGAGATCAGGACCGAATTGGGGGTGAGGGTTACCGTCCGGAGGTGGGTTTTCCTCCCTAGCTGGCGGTACTTCAGGTAGTAATGCATTCCATTCGTTGCTGCGCAAGATAGTGATTTGCACTGTCTAGCATTCCCTTGCTCCACCAAGCTGGCGCACGACGGAACTCTTAGGGATCAGGTGCGTATGGATGACCCTAGCCCTGAGCAGAACAAAGCGGCGATCTTGCCTAGGATTGTACCAAGAAACAAGTGAACCAAAACCATCCAGAGATTTGTTGATATAGTAGTCAGTCTGGTAGTCATAAGGGAAACCAAAATACATGATCCAGAGTTCTGGCCCAAAAGTTGTGGCCCGCATGTTGAGAGCAGCATTGTGTGGGACAAAGGTAATAAGCAGATCCTCATCCTCAAGTTCTATGGGGGTGTTAACCGCAGAATCTTTGATGAATGAATCAACAAATCCGAACACCCCAATGCCAAACGGATGGTCACTAACTTCTGTTGTAAAGAGTTGGATTTCATGCAGCAAACCTTCCACTGTATCTCTGATGGCAGCCCGTCGATGAAGAGGCACGAAGTGGCTTGCTTCTGCAATCGCCAGGAAGTCGTGGTTGAGGGGAGGGATCGGGTTGACCACCATGCCACTGCGGACGACACGATCCGCCGGTCCGGGTTCCACTGCAAATCCTAGTGGGAGGAAGGGGACGGGGTTGAGGGGGTAGTTCGCCATGGCTGAGTGCTCTGCTGGTGGAGTTGGCGAAACTAGTGTTGCAAGGGTGGTCAGAGCTAGTTGCAGGGGAGTTTGGGAAGTCGAGGAGGAATGCCGAGCGTCCGGGGTAGAATAGGAAGCTTTGGATTTTTTAGGGACCCACTGCCATCTTTTTTCTCGTTTGAGTTTAAAGCAGGATTGGGGGACGTGTCCATAGAAACCACGCGCAGTGCATCTGATCACCCTCGAAGATTTGGAATTATGGGCAGCAGAGGAAATATCCGGCCGACCCAGGCATTTGTTACCATTCCGAGGTGCTTGGGACTTGACTGGTTTGGAAGGACAATTAATGGCTTTGTGACCCGGTTTTGAGCACCTAAGACAAATAATTTGGCATTGGCAAGAAATCTTCGGGTGGCCCCATTGCAGGCATTTTGAGCAAAGCACTACCCAATTAGCGGCAAGAAAATCTATTTCCTCAGCATCATAGTGGGCTTGGGCCAAATCGGCTTTGTGACGGGCTCCGAGAAACGGTGGGCACTCCACATGAGATGGTGCATATTTGCATGTAGAGGTAAGGAAACATTGTGGAGGTGAAGGATAAGGCACGTCAAGCAGGCATTTAAAATCACCCAATTTAATATGATTGGCCGCAATTGATTCTTCAAGGGCTTCTTTCCTTAAAAATTCCTCCAATAAGGCAGATTCTGTGTGACCCTTAATTGAGGAAATATTCTCCTTATAAGACTCCGAAATTCCCTCCACTAGGGACCCAGGATTACGGGCGGGCAATGAATATCTCTTTAAACATTGAGACCCCTGAGGACGAACAGAGGAGCTGTTCGTCTGATCATCTGTAAACAGGCTGGAAGTAGATGCTTCAAAATCATTTTTATTTGAGAAGGATCCAAACTTCAAAGGTGTAATTGCAAATTTGCTGAGAACCTTGCTCGAAGAATCATCATGTTTAGGCAATTCTTTCTTCAAATAACCTAAAGATGATCTAATTGCTTTCGGGTGGCGAGGTATTAGATCAGATAGAACTTCATCCGCAAACCAACGGGACGTGCTGATTGGGGCATTAGCATAGCGTCCATTATAGAGGTGGAAATGGCAAATAAAATCAGGCCAAATTCTGTCTTTGAGCCTATATATGAAATGTCCCACCTTGCTATTGGCCACAGAAAAACGAAAGGAGCGTTGGTTGATCTGATGAACTTGAAAACCAGAGCTGATGCCACCAATGCAGCATTGTAAAGCCACACCAACCGATTCCTTTGAGAGTGGAAAAGAGGCAGACGAAAAAGAAACCACCAGCCAGAATACCTGGTGACCTTGAGAGGGTGAGAAATGAACCGTAGTTCCAAACCTTCGCCTCACCTGCTCAGCCAAGGCAAAGCCCTGGGGCAAAATCCCAATGGAGTAGTCCTTCCATGGGGATCAAGCTTGATAATCGCATGGGGATCAGTGGAGAGGAGGGTGGGGAGGGCTGAGAGGGTGGAGGTGGAGGAGAGAGCCATGGCCGTGGTCAACATCCACCTACCCTTGTGTTGAGGTCAAGATCATCCACTCCAACCATATGGATCTTGATTTCTAGCCTCCCCAAGTTGCTTTCCATCCAACCAACCTCTTCTACCCATGCCAAATCTGTGAGAGAGTGATTGAGTGTTGAGAAGACTATCTTTTGAAGCACAAGAGCAAGGAGTTCATCATACTACCACATCTATTACCTTTTGGAGGGTGGTCCCTCCTAGATTGGTTAGGTGTTACTTGGGAGTCTCCTTCTTCGTGATTGTGGAGTTGAACCAAGGAGTTTGTACGGGCAAGGAGATCGCCTACTTCATGTAGATCTACCCATAGTGAGGCTAGTCCTTCATGGACGGAAGCCGTTATGGAATAGTCAAGGTTGCTACTTTGTGGACCCTTATGGGTGGAGCCCTCCGTGGACTCTCACGACCGCTACCTTTCGTGGGTTGAAGACTCCATAAACGTGGACGTACGATAGCACCACCTATCGGAACCACGCGAAAAATCTTCGTGTCATCTATTGCGTTTGATCTTCCTATCTCAACTCTCTTACATATGCTTGTCTTTACTTTCCACTGCCATACTTGTTGACTAGCATGTGTAGGGTGCATTAGACTTGTTAGAATTGCTAAAATCTACCAACAAATTAACTTGGGAAAAGGTTAGGTTTTAATTTATGCAAGTAGTCTATTCACCCCCCCCTCTAGACATACAGTTCTAGTGATCCCTCAGGTGGTAAGATCTGAAATACTAAAGCTTCTGGAGGCACGTATAATTTATCCCATAGCTGATAGTAGATGGGTAAGTCCTGTTCACTGTGTTCCTAAGAAAGGAGGTATAACTGTTGTCTCTAATGATAAAAATGAAATTATTCCACGAAGAATTGTAGCTGGTTATAGGATGGTAATTGATTTCAGGAAATTAAATAAAGATACTAGGAAAGATCATTACCCCTTGCCTTTTATTGATCAAATGTTAGAAAGACTATCTAAGCACACACACTTTTGCTTTCTTGATGGATATTCTGGTTTCTCTCAAATACCTGTGTCAAAAGAGGACCAAGAGAAAACTACCTTTACATGCCCTTTTGGAACTTATGCTTATAGGCGTATACCTTTTGGTTTATGTAATGCACTTGCTACCTTTTAAAGATGTATGACTACTATATTCTCTGATTTTTTGTGAAAAGATTGTTGAGGTTTTCATGGATGACTTTTCCGTTTACGGGACTTGTTTTGATGATTGCTTGAGCAACCTTGATCGAGTTTGGCAGAGATGTGAAGAAACAAATCTTGTCTTGAATTTGGAGAAGTGCCACTTTATGGTGAATGAAGGTACAATACTCGGGCATAAAATTTCTGAACGAGGCATTGAGGTAGACAAAGCTAACGTTGATGCAATAGAGAAAATGCCATGTCCAAAAGATATCAAAGGTATAAGAAGTTTCCTTGGTCATGCTGGTTTTTATTGGCGTTTCATTAAAGATTTCTCAAGATTTCTAGGCCACTAACCAATCTTCTCCAAAAAGATATCGCTTTTTTTATGATGATGGTGTAGAAGCCTTTGAAATACTTAAGAAAGCGTTGATTTCTGCACCTATTGTCCAACCACCTGATTGGAATCAACCATTTGAAATTATGTGTGATGCTAGTGATTATGTTGTTGGTGTTGTTCTAGGGCAAAGAGTAGACAAGAAATTGAATGTTATTCATTATGCTAGTAAGATCCTAGACAATGCTCAAAGAAATTATGCTACCACTGAGAAGGAATTTTTAGCAGTTGTGTTTGCATGTGATAAGTTTAGACCTTACATTATTGATTCCAAAGTTACTATTCACACCGATCATGATGCTATTAAATACCTTATGGAAAAGAAAGATACTAAGCCTAGACTTATTAGGTGGGTGCTTCTACTTAAAGAATTTGACTTGCATATCGTTGATAGCAAGGGAGCTGAAAACCCTATAGCAGATAACTTGTCTAGGATGGAAAATGGTCTTGATGACCCACGGCCTATTGATGATAATTTTCCTGATGAGCAACTTTTTGTTATGAATACTTCACATAGTACTCCTTGGTATGCAGATTATGCTAATTACATTGTTGCTAAATATATATGCAACCTAGCTTCACCTATCAACAAAAGAAAAATTCTTTTATGATTTACGACATTACTTTAGGGATGACCCACATCTTTATAAAGAAGGAGTAGATGGTGTTATTAGACGTTGTGTACCTGAGCATGAACAGGGACAGATCCTACGGAAGTGTCACTCCGAGGCCTATGGAAGACACCATGGTGGTGACAGAACTACACACAAGGTATCACAATCCGGTTTTTATTGGCCTACTCTTTTTAAAGATGCTCGTAAGTATGTTCTCTCTTGTGATGAATGTCAAAGAATTGGTAAGATTGGTAGACGCCAGGAAATGCCTATGAATTATTCACTTGTTATTGAACCATTTGATGTTTGGGGATTTGATTATATGGGTCCTTTTCCTTCCTCTAATGGGTATACTCATATTCTAGTTGTTGTTGATTACGTTACTAAGTGGGTAGAAGCTATTCCCACTAGTAGTGCTGATCATAACACCTCTATTAAAATGCTTAAAGATATCATTTTCTCGAGGTTTGGAGTCCCTAGATATTTAATGACTGATGGTGGTTCACATTTTATTCATGGTGCTTTCCGTAAACTTCTAGCTAAATATGACGTTAACCATAGAATTGCTTCACCTTATCATCCTCAGTCTAGTGACCAAGTTGAATTGAGCAATCGAGAAATAAAATTAATTTTGCAAAAGGCTGTTAATATATCTAGAAAGAATTGGTCTAAGAAACTTGATAATGCTTTATGGGCTTACAAAACTGCTTACAAAAATCACATGGAGATGTCCCCTTATAAGATGGTCTATGGAAAAGCATGTTATTTACCTCTTGAGTTAGAACATAAATCTTATTGGGCAATTAAATAACTTAATTATGACTTTAAACTTGCGGGTGAAAAGAGGTTATTTGATATTAGTTCATTAGATGAATGGAGGACACAAGCTTATGAAAATGCCAAGCTGTTTACAGAAAAAGTCAAAAGATGGCATGATAAGAGAATCCAAAAATGGGAATTCAATGTAGGAGACCTAGTACTTTTGTACAATTCTCGTTTCAGATTTTTTGCAGGTAAGCTCCTCTCCAAATGGGAAATCCCTTATGTTGAGGAGGTCTATCACTCCGGTGCTATAAAGATTAATAACTTCGAAGGCAAAAATCCAAGAGTGTTAAATGGTCAAAGAATTAAGCATTATATCTCAGGTACGCCCATTAATGTTGAAACTAATATTATTCAAGTGATAACACCGGAGGAGAACATAAGAGAGATCTTTCGGGACACTCCGGAAACCTGAAAAAGGAGTAGGTACGTGATATGGTAAGTAAACCGACTCCAAAAATTCCAAAAAATATGTTCAGTTGGTTTTGGTATTTTAGAAAAAATCCAAAAATAAAAAGGAGTCAGGGGGACGCACGAGGGAGGCACAAGCCAACAGGGCGCGCCCTGATGGCTTGTGGGGCCCTCATGTGCCACCCGGACTCGATTTTTCTTCCTAGAGACGTATTCTGACCTAGAAAAATCATTATATATACTCCCGTATGTTTTGACCAGCGCAAGTTTCTCCTCTATTCTTGTTTCAGGCTGTTTTTTGACAGATTTAGATCGCCATGACGTCGGCAAGCTCCTCCAAAGACAAGTTCTTCGAGAAGGTCATCAACCCCTACCCGTCGGAGGTGATGAAGCACCTCAAGACATTGAGATGCGTGATGGGGTGCTCCACATCCGGGATGTTCAAGGCCCCAAGAAGGAGGGGGGTGAGAAGGCTAGGCTTGCAACAGTGGAGCAGGAGATCTTCAAGTGCCAAGGGATGGTTGAACGTGGCCTCAGTGCTAACCACTCTATGATCACGGACTTCATCCGAGAAAACAAGATGGACACAAGGAACGTGGGAGAGGCTCTCTTCAAGCTTCAAGAGCGGATCGGGCATCTCCAAGCTCAATCCATGACCTGCAAAACCAAAACTGTGAGTATGAATCTAGGTTTAAAAGGATGAGCATCGCTGCCTATTTCAAGATTCCGGAGACGAGATCTTCTTTCTATGATGGAGAGCCTATGCCTTGGAAGATGGAGGACAAGCCTACTTCATCATCACCACTGTTACCCAAGAGGGACGCTTGAGTACATGGATATGGGCACCACCCTTAGCTTGTTCCAAGCTTGGGGGAGGTGCCATGTATCATATCACCATCACCTTTTTACCATTACCATTTATCTTAGTTCGATCTTTAGCTATTTCGTGATTTAGGGAAATAAATTTTCAGATTTGCTTTGCTTAGAATATTTGCTTTGAGATCTTTCTATCCTTGTAATCGAGTGTCAGAGTTATATAATAAAGATTAGTTGAGTTTGTGTGCTTTACTCTCATGCACCTATCATCATAGCATGGAAATAAAGAGAAATAGAAAGATTATATGCTTATCTCATGAGGAGTAATGACTTCACATAGAAAAGGTATAAGTGATAAAAATGTTGAGAATAAACAAACATAGCTTTAGTAATTGATATAATATATGCAAGATTATGATAAAGAAGAGGCGATTCACATATAAATACACTATCTTGTACACCTTCTAGGATTGTGAGCCCCCACCAAATATTATATAATGATCGAGTGTTGATGTTGGACATGAAAGACAACATAATGATCATGATGGTTTACATTTGCATAGAAGTTATATTGTCATGGATCCTTTAACACGTGGTGCTTGCTTTAGATCTTTTGCTAGCCAAAAATTTTCTGTACCAAGTAGAGATACTACTTGTGCATCAAATAATCCCTTGAACCCAGTTTCTTTCCATGAGAGTCCACCATACATACATATGTATTGAATAAGATCCTTCAAGTTGTCATCGGCGCACACAACAATAGAAATTGCCCCTAAATATGTATGATCTTTTATTGTAAGGGAAAATAAGCTTTGTACGATCTTGTGATGGCGAAGAAATAAAAGCGACAAAGTGCATAATAAAGTTCGCTATCACAAGGGGCAATATAAAGTGACGTTCCTTTGCATTAAGAGTTCGCACATCCTAACAAGTAAAAGTGCATGACAACCTCTGCTTCCCTCTGCGAAGGGCCTATCTTTTATCTTCTTAAAGCATTTAGTTTCGTGCTTGAGTCAATAATATTTATCCTTGTTTTGACCTATCAAATCATAAGCAATCTTTCAAGAACGAAGCGCCGCCATCTCGAGGCGGAAACCTGGGTAGAGGCCCTTTTGCACTCCGGCATGCTGATTCTGCCTATGAAACTTCCCTCCGGGAGGGGGAGATCAAAGCCATCGTCATCACCAATGCTTCCTCCTTCATGTTAGGACCAATCTTCATCAACATCTTCACCAGCACCATCTCATCTCAAACCTTATTTCATCTCTTGTATTCAATCTTTGTCTCAAAACCTCAGATTGGTGCCTGTGGGTTACTAGTAGTGTTGATTACATTTTGTAGTTGATGCTTGTTGGTTTACTTGGTGAAAGATATTATGTTAAGATCCTTAATCTTCATTATTATACCTCTGATCTTGAACATGTTGATGAGGTGTGAGTAGTTACTATTGTTCCTGAGGACATGGGAGAAGTCTCCTTATAAGTAATCATGTGAAGTTGGTATTCGTTCGATATTTTGATGATGTGTATGTTGTTACTTCTCTTAGTGGTGTCGTGTGAACGTCGACTACACGACACTTCACCATGATATGGGCCTAAGGGAAGTCATTGTGGAGTAACAAGTAGATGATGGGTTGCTAGAGTGATAGAAGCTTAAACCCCCAGTTTATGCGTTGCTTCATGAGGGGTTGATTTGGATCTACACATTTCATGCTATGGTTAGATTTATCTTAATTCCTCTTTCGTAGTTGCGGATGCTTGCGAGAGGGGGTAATCATAAGTGGGTTGCTTTTTCAAGTAAGAACAACACCTTAACACCGGTCCACCCACATATCAAATTATCAAAGTAGTGAATGCGAATCAACTCAACATGATGAACATGACTAGACAGAAATTCCCATGTGTCCTCGGGAGCGCTTGCTTCATATAATAATACTTTCCGGCCTATCCTTTGTTATAAAAAGGATTGGGCTACCTTGCTGCACCTTCTATTGTTACTTGTCACTCGTTACAAATTATCTTGCTGCAAAACTATCTACTACTGTTACTTACATCACTTGCAGAGAATACCTTGGTGAAAACTGCTTATCATTTCCTTCTGCTCCTCGTTAGGTTTGACAGCTTTACTTATCGAAAGGACTACGATTGATCCCCTATACTTGTGGGTCATCAGGCATCTATATGAGTAGTTGCTACCAATCTTACATAGTGGTATTGACATAATTTTGTGATCCAAAAATTTCAGAAATTTGTTCATAAGAAAATGAACCTCTTTAGGAGGAGTTCTTCAAGCCGAAGTCCCAAGGGAGTTATTGGGAATGCCCAGGACCAAGACATCCACCTCCCTCGCAACACAAAGGTTAGGTCGTGCGAATGTCCACATACACTTTTCATGACTAAAGCAGGCTTCTACCAAGAGTTCATGCAATTCATTGTAAATGCCGGGCTAACTAACTTCCTCGCAGATGAGTGCGATCAATACTATCTCCTCACAAATTCCTTTGTGCAAAATTTCTACTTTCTTCATAGGCTTGATGTCCCCATGGTGCGCTTTGATTTATACGCGGAACATTTTGAAATATCGTTCACAAGGTTCTGCGAAATATGCTTGATTCCTTCTGACGGGGGAATACGTGAACCTAAACTGGAGGAGTTCGAGGACTTCCTCCTTACTTTAACCGTGGGGGAAACTAGGGGCGTATCGAACGCCCGAGCCACTAGCTTGCATTTTCCTGTTGTGCATTACTTTGCTTTATTTATAGGGAAGTGTTTAATTGCTATGGAGCAGGGTGGCGGTCTCAGTGCCCCCACCCTTGCTATTTTGTGCCATGCATTATATGGTGATAATACTTATAGCTTAGGAGCTATTGTTGCGTGTCTCTTGCATGGTAATCGGACTACGGGAAAGGTCCACGGTGGTATTTATGTCACTCGCTTAGCAAAGCACTTTAATATCAACATACGCCCAACTAATTACTTGTTGCCTAAAGTTTATCTTGATCACGAGTCTATGTTAGAACACTAGTTTATTGATGAACCTGAGCCTCCGCACCACATCCATTATAACGTAGTATACAACGAGAGGACTCGCGATGTTATTGTAATGCCTGCACCTTCTTTGTTTAACTATCATGCCAGGCACGGATATGTCGTCATGCCATCAGATATAATCGCCTACCGGAACGAGTTGGCTGAGGCGGAGGCTGCTGCCCAGGCTTGGGACGCCCAGGTGCCTTAGCCTAATTATTTCCCTGGACTCGATGGCTACTTCGTATGGTGATCACCAAGCTAGGCCAAAAGCCTAAGTTTGGGGGAGTACGCATTTCTCACCGACATTACATTCATGTTCACACAGTTCATTTCAATTGTCGGTGTTCATCCTCTTTCATTGTATATCCATGTTAGTTTTATTTTTCCGCTTTCTTCTTGTGTGTTTGAAAAACTTTGAAAACGCAAAAATATTTCTCGGTTCTTTTTGGTTTTTCTTTCTTGTTTAATTAGTTCGTAGTATTAAAAGAAAACCCCAAAAGATTTCCTTTGCATGTTGGGAGCTTTCGCATGTAAATAGTATTTATCGTTCTTGTTTTCCCTTTGTTTATTTGCTTTCTTCAAGAAAACCCAAAACTCCAAAAACATTTTAGTGTGTTTCTCTGAATTTATTTTCTTTTATTGAGTCAGTGAAAGGAGAAGACCATGATGAAAATGTTGAGTGGCTCTCATAGGCATTAAATGTTGATCTCACAAAGAGCCAATATTACCTTGTCTTCTCCTTTTTGTAATTTCTTTCGCAGATTCCATCTTAGTCCACGGCACACTTGCACTATTATTATTATTATTATTATTATTATTATTATTATCACATTGTTCGGTCCTACAAGTAAAAGGCAATAATGACGATATTTGATGAAGTGATCGTGGTAAAGGAAGCTGGTACGAACTCTTCTTGTTTTTCGTTTTTGTAAATATGTTTAGCTCGTTTGATCTTGATTCAGCATATTATGAGTAAACATGTTTATGATGAAAATTAGAGATTATAGTTGCTCATGCCATGCTTAAATAGCTACGAGTGAATAATGATTTATCTTATGTGTCAACATGCATTAAAATGGTTGTGATGTGGTATGGTAGTATGGTATCCTCCTCTGAGTAATTCGAATGACTTGACTTGGCACATGTGCAAATATGTAGTTGATTCAAATCCAATGTAGCCTTCATGATATTTATGTGAGTGTTTATATCCTACTCATGCTAATGTTCAATGTTAACTATTTGCAATGCATGACTATGACCGTTTTCGCTCTCTAGCTGGTCGCTTCTCAATCTATTGCTAGCCTTCATGTGTACTAAGTGAGAATGTTGCTTGTGCATCCAAAATCCTTAAACGCAAGTTGTTCCACATGAGTCCACCATATCTACCTATATACGATATTACCCTGCCATTCCAAGTAAATTTGCATGTGCCGCCTCTAAACATTCAAATAAACATCTATTTCGTGTGCTTGTACCGCTCATGGAGCAACGGGGCGGTCAGTATCTTCCATGCTAAGCGGGTTATTCTCAAGATGGGCGTTTATTCGCCTGTCATTGCATGAGAGAGGCTAGTAAAAAGGATGCCCAGTCCTGCATAATCAAAATAAATTAAACAAAACTCCTGGGACAGTTGATATGTTGGCAGGCACCTGTGGATTCGGTTAGCCATGGTTTCTGTATGTATGCTGGATGGGAGTAAACTTTACAATTCCGTTTGGGAACCGCCAATAATGTTTTTAGCATGAAAGATGTTGAAAACACAGTCGTGACGTTGACAGGAAAATCACACCACTCAAAATTATAATTTCATCTGAGTTTTAAACCATGAGCTCTAGCACCTCTGCAAGTCAATGCTTCCCTCTCTTAAGGACCCTTCTATTTACTTTTATGTTATTTTACTTTTATTCTTGAGTCATCACCTTCTTGCTAAAGCACCAGACCGGAGAGCACTATTGTCATTTTTATGCATTGCGTCTAGTTAATGTTGGATGTGAGCATGACTGGATCTCTTCTACCCTGAATTACAGTGTTTAGTCGTTGCTTGGAGCTCAGAGGTGCTCTGCATTTATGTTTTGCGGTCCCAAAAGGGCTAGCGAGATACCATATCATCATATTATACCATGATTGTTTTGACAAATTGTTGGCATATGATATATCTTATTATTGCTCGTTAGTTGGTTATGTTATTGCCATGAGTAAATATAATAGCTAAGTGTTATCATCGATGTGGTTATTTATGATTTATGCTGAAAACTTGAAGACTAGCTAAGCATATATATAGCAACGAGAACAAAAGATTTTGTAAAAGTTTTCTTTATCACTTTTAGTTTATCAACTGAATTGCTTGAGGACAAGCAATGAGTTAAGCTTCGGGAGTTGATACGTCTGAAACGTATCTACTTTTCCAAAAACTTTTGCTCTTGTTTTGGACTCTAATTTGCATGATTTGAATGAAAATAATTTGCATGATTTGAATGAAACTAACCCAGACCGACGCTGTTTTCAGCAGAACTGTTATGGTGTTGTTTTTGTGCAGAAATAAAAGTTTTCGGAATTGCACGAAACTTTTTGTGGAATTTTTCTGGAAAATATGAAGATATATGGAGCGAAGACCCACCAGAGGGGGCCACCTGTTGGTGCCAAGCCAACAGGGCGCACCCACCCCCCGCGCGTGTCCTGATGGCTTGGGGCCACCTCGTGGCTCCTCCGACCCTAGTTCTAGTCCTATAAATTCACAATTACGAAGAAAAAAATAGGAGAGAAGTTTTCATCGCGTTTCACGAGACAGAGCCGCCGCCACCTCCTGTTCTTCCTCGGGATGGCTGATCTGGAGTCCGTTTGGGGCTCCGGAGAGGGGGATTCGTCACCATCGTCATCACCAACCCTTCTTCATCAACACCCCCATGATGCTCACCACCGGTAGTGAGTAATTCCTTTGTAGGCCTGCTGGACGGTTATTGGATTGGATGAGATTGATCATGTAATCGTGTTATTTTGATAGGGCTTGATCCCTAGTATCCACTATGTAATGAGATTGATCTTGCTATGACTTTGCTATGCTTAATGCTTGTCACTAGGGCCCAAGTGCCATGATTTCAAATCTAAACCTATTATGTTTTCATGAATATGAGAGTGTTTTAGATCCTATCTTGCAAGTTGTATGCACCTATTACGTGCCATGATCCGCATACCCCAAGGTGACAATAATTGTGATTCTTGTCGGTGATTGCCGTAGTTTGAGGAGTTCATGTATTCACCATGTGTTAATGCTTTGTTCCGGTTCTCTATTAAAAGGAGGCCTTAATATCCCTTAGTTTCCAATTAGACCCCGCTGCCATGGGAGGGTAGGACAAAAGATGTCATCCAAGTTCTTATTATAAGCACGTATGACTATATACGGAATACTTGCCTACATTACATTGATGAATTGGAGCTAGTTCTGTGTCGCTCTAGTATGTAACTCTTACATGATTGATGTCATCTAAATCATTATCCATCACCGATCCATGGCTTATGCTTTTCATATAATGAATCTTGTTAAGTTACTATTGCTGTTGCTACTGTTACAATCACTATAACACTGCTGATGTTATCGTTACCGTTACTACTACTATTTTTTCTTGCTACTAAAACTTCTGCTACAGAGAGATATCCTAGGTGTGGTTGAATTGACAACTCAACTGCTAAGACCAATAAATATTATTTGGCTCCCCTTGTGTTGAATCAACAAATTGGGGTAAAATACTTCCCTTGAAGACTGTTACGATCCGCTATACTTGTGGGTTATCAGGCGCCTTTCTCAATCTCCCGACCAATATCATCCCGCCACCGACGACAGTGGGGCCACCGTGACATAAGAATTGTGTGTGTGGGGGGGGGGGGTTCGAGCATCGGCATGTCTCCGTCGATCCCAACGTCGGGGACTCCTGCAGCAGTGAAGGGAAGTGGGGGCTATGCGCCCCAAAGAGGGAGGGGGCATCGACCAACATGCCCTATTGAAGGTAACACCGAAGCGATTGCATCCTTTTTAGTCCCATGTTGCCGATTTACAATGTTAAGACAGATTCATAAGTGTTTTCCTCAGCAAGGCTATCATCAACTAGAAGTAGAGTGGAGTTAGAGTACACGGTCTAGTATAGGGTATAGGATACGCTTTCTAGGGCTACGAGGGCGCTGGCAGATGTCGGAGCTATGCCCGGGGGCACAGGTAAAGGGGGGAGCTATGCCCGGGTAGACAGTGAGGGCCGGTATGGGGTAGGGGAGGGAGGTATGGTCGGACAAGCGGTGAGGGTAGGGTGCTTGGTGTGCCCGGCGGGACGGTTGGGAGGAGCTATTATGCATCTCAGCAAAGATACCAAAAAGGGGTAAGAGGTGTTCAAATTCTTCTAAGATAAAAAAGGGGGTGTAAAGAAATTGTACTTAAAATACCACAAATCAGCACTTTTTAGTAAGATTTTTTACAGTTCTTGAGCAGGCAACATGTTTTTGAACCGACAATTGTCTCAAGGAGTAGAGTCCACATGTTGATTGCTGACCTGACTAAACTAGGATACAACAATTTTATCAAGAATGAATATCAGACCACCCAATATGCATCATATTGCTATGCTAGTTTGCTTTGGTTGTGCTTATATGGTTGATAAATTTATGAGCTAGTTGAAATATTTGTGACGTACCTCCCGCCTGTCTCAATCTGTGTTTATTTTTTGTATCTATAGTTGTCGAAATGCAGAGCTTCTGTGGACAGAATCAACTACAACCGGGAAGAGGAAAGCTTGAGGTATGTGAGGAGGATTCTCGCGCGAATTCAAGGGAAATTGAGAGCTTCAGGTCTCGGCTGTATGAGAAGTTAAAATAACTAAAGCACTGCAAGATGAAGTTGAAAGTTAAGCTGACTATCGAGTCTAAGGAGATGCAATGCTTGAGCACACAAACCCATGAGCTCAAATTCTGGAACAAGGGTTGGAAAAGAATATATTCTTCCATGTTTCCAATACAATAATGAACATAAATTCATTTGTGTATGCCCGCAAACTCATTTAAATTATATGTACTCGTTTTTGAGAGACTAAACTGCAGAGTATAGAGTCATATATTTATGTTCATTCAATTTTTCTACCCTCTAAAAATAAGCATAGTTAGTAGCAGGTCGTAGAAGTTAGCAGATGGTGAAGGGATATAAAAGATTTTTGTGGTTTAAAACTGAATGGTCATTTTTTCCCTTTTTTTCTATCATGCCATGTTTTTTATGTGCATATGTGATACGTTTAAACCATGATGCCATTTTGTCCAAGTCGTAGATGCCACAGAGTTGATATGCCCTCTTATGATTTACACTTTAGGATTTGTTACATTCTCTTACCGGTGACATTTTCTGTTTGACAAAGGGAATATATTAATATCGCGGAGATGACTATTACACCCAGCCTCTACACCATCCAAATGTCAAAATACATCATGGATGCATACAACCAAAAAACAAAAAGAAGAAGAAAAAAGAAAGGTTCCGCCATAGTGAACAGTTCCTTGCAGCTGCAGCACAAAGCACTACCAAAGACAACACCTAGAGTTCAGATTCTTGAAAACTGACGCCTCCAAGAAAAAAAATAGTGCAACAGTGTGTCGTCGTCCGATCAAAGATCCTAGGTTTTCACCCTAGAGGAAGTCCGTGCTCTAAAAACAATGCCTTCAACAAAGCAATTTCCATGTACAACCAATTAAGGTCAGACCTTGGGTTTTCACCCTGAAAGATAAGATTCTGTACTCCTCCAGGGCTACCGCCACCACAAGCCAAGGCCACTACTGCAAGTCATGAAACACCAAGCAAGGTCTTCATCACCTCGAAGACTCAGTCCGTCATTATCAGTCCTCTAATCTCAGCCACCATACCATTCTCCGCCATTTGTCAACCCCATGAAAATCGAAACACCGACATGTCCCATGATGTCTACTGATAACATGCTATCTATTCACTATTAATCAAATGTCGGCCAGTCATAAAGTTCCATACATTAGTTTACACCCAAGTTTAGCTCATATATGCATCTGCTGCTTTTGATGATGAGGTCAGTTGCAGGACTTAGTAAAAGCATGGTCTCAAGCATCAAAGCAGAAGAGAAATATGTTAGGAAGGAGGGGAATCACATTAACTACCAAGAAAAAAGACATTTCAGGTTTTCATCAACCTTCTGATTATTAAAGGTGTGTTTTTGTTCATCGTAGTGACCTTACTCCTGAAAGGACGTGGATGTCGCCTAGAGGGGGGGGGTGAATAGGCGCTTTAAAATAATTATGGTTTAGGCTTGAACAAATGCGGAATAAAACTATCATTTAATTAGTCAAGCACAAAACCTAAAACAACTAGGCTCACCTATGTGCACCAACAACTTATGCTAAGCAAGATAGACAACTAAGTGATAGCAAGATATATAACAAGAAACAATATGGCTATCACAAAGTAAAGTGCATAAGTAAAGGGCTCGGGTAAGAGATAACCGAGGCACGCGGAGACAACGATGTATCCCGAAGTTCACACCCTTGCGGATGCTAATCTCCGTTCGGAGCGGTGTGGAGGCACAATGCTCCCCAAGAAGCCACTAGGGCCACCGTAATCTCCTCACGCCCTCGCACAATGCAAGATGCCGTGATTCCACTAAGGGACCCTTGAGGGCGGTCACCGAACCCGTACAAACAAGGTTGGGGCAAACTCCACAACTTAATTGGAGGCTCCCAACAACACCACGAAGCTTCACCACAATGGATTGTGGCTCCGAGGTGACCTCAAATGCTCGGGGCAATCTCCACAACCTAATTGGAGACCCCAAAGCTTGCCCGGAGCTTTGCACCACAATGATTGAGCTCCGAGGCAACACCAACCGTCTAGGGCGCCAAAGCACCCAAGAGGAACAAGCTCAAGGGTGCTCAAACACCCAAGAGTAATAAGCTTCTCAACTTCTCACTTCCACGTATCACCGTGGAGAACTCAAACCTATGCACCAAATGCAATGGCAAGGGCACACGGAGTGCCCAAGTCCTTCTCTCCCAAATCCCACCAAAGCAACTAATGCTAGGGAGGAAAATGAGAGGAAGAACGAAGAAGAACACGAAGAACTCCAAGATCTAGATCCAAGGGGTTCCCCTCACTTAGAGGAGAAAGTGATTGGTGGAAATGTGGATCTAGATCTCCTCTCTCTTTTCCCTCAAGAACTAGCAAGAATCATTGGAGGGATTGAGAGTTAGCAAGCTCGAAGAAGGTCAACAATGGGGGAAGAACACGAGCTCAAAGGATAAGGTTCAATGGGGAAGAAGACCCCCTTTTATAGGGGGGGGGGGGAAGAATCCAACCGTTATCCCCACGCTCAGCCCGCGCATTGCGGTACTACCGCATAAATGCCACGGTACTACCGCAAGAGGCTGCGGTACTACCGTAGTGGGGTGCGGTACTACCGCTCGCACGGTAGTGGCCAGATGAAGACCTATTGCACTGGGCAACGAGCGGTAGAACCGCCGGAGCGGTACTACCGCGCGCCAATACGGTACTACCGCAAGGTCGGTATCAACTGGCACAGGAGATGCACGGAAGTAAAAAATTACTTCCGTGCCTACCTCTGCTGAGGGTGGAGTTGTGCAAAAGTCCGGCGTGGTAGTACCGGACAAAATTACGGTACTACCGCTCGAGGGCGGATGTAAAAAATTACATCCGCGCCTACTACCGCAAGCGCACGCACCAGGGCTGAGGACAGTGGTACTACCGCTCCTTGGAGCGGTACTACCGCGGGCACCTGCGGTACTACCGCTCCCTTGAGCGGTACTACCGCTAGCCACTGAACACGAGCACCTTGCTGCCTTCAATTTGCACAGCTAGGAAAACGGAAGGAAACAGAAAAACCAGAACTGCCATAACTTCTGCAAATGAGCTCCGAATTGAGCAAACTCAAGCTTGTTGGATTCGACTTGTTTTCTTAAGAAGGGGCAGGGGAGGTATGCCTAAGATATAGAGATTTGAAACCTCTATGAATGAAGAACCGGCAAAACCTCCAACATCGAAAACATCATAGAAGAAGCAGGTGAACTCCGTTTTCGATGAACTCGAGCTTGTCATGAAGATGACCATAAGCTCTAAAACTCACAGAGAGAAACACCAAACAAGAACCAATAAAGATGATGCAAGGATGCAATGGTTTGAGCTCTCTACGAACGATACGATCAAGCTACTCACTTGAGAGCCCCCCTTGATAGTACGGCTATCGATCCTATAACCCGGTCTCTAAACTATCACCATGAGACCGGTAAAATAGAAAACCTATCAAGGGCAAACCTTTGCCTTGCACGAAGTCCACTTGAGCTAGATGATGACGATCTTGACTCCCTCAAGATGGACCACCTTTCTTGATTGCGTTGGCTCGATGAAGGCTAGTAGGTTGCTCCCCCATACTCCACTATGGGTGAGTCACTCTTCGGCACACCTTCACAAGTCCATTGTCACCACAAAGGATGGCAAGCTTCAAGCATGATTTCTTCGTGATGCTCCTCTTGAACTTGCACAACACAACCTTGAGTTGATGTCATCCTCCATGGGTTGTATGTGATCTTCCTCTTGACGCAAGCCCATGGAAGCAAACCTAACCCCACATAGAACTCTCACACAGACCATGGGTTAGTACACAAAGCGCAATGGACAATGCTTACCAAACCGTGAGATCACTTGATCCCACTCGGTGTATCTTCTACGCTTTGTGTGAAATCTTCTCTCTTCATAAAGATGATGTCTTGAAGATACACATGAATGTTCACACAATCTTCTTCTTCAAGACATGCTAGCAATTAGCTCAACACTCACTAGACCAATCTTTGGATAGATCCTTGGATACCACCTTGGTCAACACATATACTCCTTGAAACCAACAAATGGACTTCAAGAAAAGCCTATGGACAAATCCTAAGAATATAACTCAACGCAACCATTAGTCCATAGAGATTGTCATCAATTACCAAAACCAAACATGGGGGCACCGCATGTTCTTTCAATCTCCCCCATTTTGGTAATTGATGACAATCACTTTCAAGAGAGTTTATATAAGGAATTGACCACAACCATGCAAAGCAACAACACATAATGCATGAGCATGATATGCAAATGCTTAGGAACAAAACCAAAGCATGAAACCAAAGAGCCACAAAGATTCTCTAAACTTCTCCAAACAATTCGCTCTAAACTCTCTCGAAACTTCTCCCCCATTGGCATCGATTGCCGAAATGGGCGAAATGCTTAGAAAGCCAATATAATATGTGTTCCTCCATAAAGTGTGTATTTCTCAAAATATGAGTGCAATGAAATACACATATCCAATGATAAGTAGTTGGAGGAAAACAAACTATATTGAGGATCCAAAGATTACAAAAAGGATCGTATGGCACAAAGACATACAAAAGAGAAGCAAGCAATCAAAAGATACCAATTGGACCAAATAATCACATGATCCAACGAGCCACATTAATAAAAGATATTATGATATGGGCAAAAGAGTGTCCTAAAGAAACTAGAGAAGCTCCCCATGATTTGTGCACAAATAAGAATTTTTGTATTTGAATACAAGTGCACAAAATAGGATCATGACTCCCCCAAAATCAATAGAAACACACAACAAGTGTAAGCGGATAGATAATACAATAAGCATAGCACTTGCACCAAGCATATGGTTGAGCAACATGTATAAGAGGCAATCTTAAGAATAGGCTCAACCAAAATGATGTGTGTGAGTCATGGCAAAGCACTTGAGAAGACTAATAGAAGAATGAGCATTAAGCATCAACATAGTCTTGATGAAATGAGACACAAAGTGCAAGACATATCCTTCCCACACACAAACCACTAGCAAATGGGTTCACAAGCTTACTAATAATAAAATTAAAAACCAAAGCTTGTGACAACCCATGGTGAAGATAGGAAATAATAGCCTTGTCAATAGGAGGGTTACCAATCGAAATGGCAAAACCCTCATGAAGACAAGCATGAGGAAAATAATCTTCACCACCAAAGAGTGCATCAAGATGCAAGGATATAAGATCCGCACTCAAGACAAATTCTTTCACGAAACCACCAAGGAAATAAAAGGAAATGCAACGGTGGACGTGAAACAAAAAAGGATATCAACTAGAGATGTAACTTCTCTCATGTGTATAAGATTCTAGGTAGAGGACAATCATGATGATATATCCACAAAGAATGATGTACATACGAAATAGTTACAAGAAGGAAGGAACAAGATATCCAAAAGGAAGTCATAAATATACCAATAAGATCTTTGCTTGAAAGCATAGCACATGGCCTAAAATTTTCTTATTGTACATAAATGAACTCCCATCATACGAACATCAAAGACATCACAACTAGCAACAAGAGATCATCGTTGGATGCTTTGAGAAAGGAAACAAGTACCACAAGAATGAATCAAGAGCTTCATGCCATGATGCAACCTACAAAGGTTGAATGACATTAATGTAAGCATGAAGTAGATACTTGTTACCGAGATAGCATTGGATTGATGTAGTAGATAATGTTTCATCGATCATCCTAGCAAGGCTCCAATAAGCACATGGTGTCAACACCTTCCTTGTAAGTGAGCCGAGCATCCAATGCATCTCCAATTGTTCCTAGAACAACAACACAAACAAAGTGGTACCCAAACTCATTGGGACCAAAGAGTTAGTGGACCATCAATACATAGGACAAAACTCCACATAAATATCTGCATATAGATATGAACTTGAATTTCATGCACACTTTAGCCAATTTATGTCATAGTGGAGTTTCCCCTATATATTGGGTCAAAGAAAGAGAACATGCCAACGAAAGTACATGTAGTAAATATGCATGCTCAAGGCTTTCAAGAATCACATCAACACACAGTTGATAAGATACCGAAAGAAAAGGTATCAAGTGAAAATAAGATACCAAACGAAAAATTATCACTTGACTGATACCAACTAAAAGATACATCAAGGAATGAGATATCCATTGACACATGCCAAATAGAAGGAAACAAGATACCAATTGAAGGAAAACAAGAGGTATCAAGTTCCCAAAAGAGAGCTAGGTTCCAAACAAACCAAACCCTCCGCGAATTTTCATGATGGCACAAAGCACCATAGAGAAAAGGCTTGCCTCCCACCAACACGCACTTGATGAAGATCAAAAGATTTTATGATAAACACATAAAGGGAGTGTTCTAAAGAAAATAGGATAGCTCCCCCTAGAGATGTGCGTTATATAGAATTTGCATTTGAATACAAAATGCACACGATGGGATCATCACTTTCCCTATATCTATAGAAACACTAGACATGTTCAAAAAGATCCACAAGAGGCAAGGAAGACAAACGATAAACAAAAACCTATGTAAAGATGATTAGCAAATTCTACCACTTAAGAGGAATACCAATTGTCAAAGGACAAGAAGTATTTGGAAATAATTCCCATTGGTAGATTGCAAATGGAACCAACAACATCTTTACTCCTAAATCACAAGCAAATGACACTTGTAGAGCTAGCATGCCACCTAGGAACAAGATAATTTACAATATCAATTCTAAGTGGCAATACCTCAAATGTACACATTTTCTAGGCTTGTAATATGCACATAGCATATTACTCCCCCATAATGTGATAACCCACAAATTTAACAAGTGGCAAACGAAATCTAACAAGAGATAATTAATGGACTGTTTAGAATTTAAATTTCTCATGAGAAGACATACCACATAGAAGCTAGATAATCTTGTAATATCAATACTAAGTGGTATTCCTCATGTACACACATTTTTAGGGTCGTGAAGTGCACAAAGCACATCACTCCCCCAAAATGGGATAATCCATTAATCTCTCAAAAGAGCCAACTAAGATTCAAACTAGATGCAAAAGGCTCAACACAAGTCTCACACATACATGATGTGCAACCCACCATACATACTTGATTACTCAAGAAAAATAAGTAGGAAGCACAACATATATAAATACATGCAAGGTACAAAACCACAACATGCAAAGGGGCAAGTAACTAACAAAGTAAACAATTTAAGTACAAGTTACCGTAAGGAGGCACATTGGATATAAGATAGAAACTTGATAATCCAAATGACTTGGCTTGAGATAATATGAATGATGAAGATCCCTTAATTCTTCATGATGTAGCCAAGTCACCAATGCCCTCCAACATCACCTATTGATCAAGATTGAGCTTGTTGGTCCCCAACCAAGTTGGGTCCTAAGAGGTTAGTCACAATAGGTTTGGCTACCCAAATGGTTCTTTTCTTGACACCACATTGAGTACCAACAAACTTGGCAAACACATTGCCAACCTTATCCTTCCCAAGAGAATATATATCATCAATAATAATTGGGTTGGATAAGATACCATTCGTGCATGAAGAAGCAAAGTGACCCTTCTCACGACATAAGTAGCAACATTTACCCTTTACTTTCTTCTCAATTGATTTCTCAACTTGAGGAGCGTTGACTTGGGTCTTCTTGGGAAGTGGCCTTTCTTCAACTTGACGTTGAGCAAGAGATTGAACTTGTGGCTGCTTCCCTTGTTGCTTGTCACTATGGGGCTTCTTCTTCAATGGGCAAGATCTAACATGGTGCCCTTCTATCTTGCACTTGAAGCAAATGATCTTGGCCGAATTCTTGACTTGTTCTTGGCCCTTCTTTTTGTTGCTCTTGGACTTCTTCTTCTTATTGGAGTTAAATCCAAGTCCACCCTTATCATTTGGGGATTTTTGCACACTCAAGATATTCTTGAGTGTGGACTTCCCTTCATGACTCTTTTCCAAGTCTTTCTTCAAAGAAGTGACTTGGGCCTTGAGCTCTTTGATTTCCTCTACATGGTTAGTGTCAACACAAGTACTAGAGGAAGTATAAGCATCATTGTTAGAGCAACAAGGAAGTGAAAGCAATTCATCACAAGATGTACCAATGTTATGCATAGATGAATTACGAGGACTAGCACATGTCAATAAACCATTTCTACTACATTTAGTGCTAATGTCCACATGAGGCTCACTAGATGTTACCTTAGTATTACTAGCATCATGAGCTATCTTTAGCACATTATGGGATACTAGAAGATCACCATGAGAGCTCGAGAGTTTTTCATGACTTTCTTCCAATTTCCCATAATTGCTAGATAGCAACTCAAGTTGAGCCCTTAGCTCAACATTCTCATTATAAATGGATGCTTCACAAGAAATAGAGTCAGTAGCACAAGCATCATCATTAAAAACAAAAGGAGAAGGCAACTTGGCAAGCTTATCATTTTTAGTTCTAAAATCATTAGCCACCTCGAGAGCTCTATCATGGGATTCCTTTAATCTAGATAATTCTAGAGCAAAGGTCTCCTCAAGAGATTCCTTGGTGGTTTGTTCATTTTTAAGAGCTCGAGATAGCTCCG
The DNA here is from genome assembly GCA_039707655.1 of Elymus sibiricus. NCBI lineage: Eukaryota > Viridiplantae > Streptophyta > Magnoliopsida > Poales > Poaceae > Elymus > Elymus sibiricus. Next base: position 312,304,088 of record CM077671.1, read on the forward strand.
CGATCTCATTAGCATAATCACGCTCATGACCTTCCATTTTATCAATGGTGGCCTCATGCTCCTCGAGATGAGCTTCCAACTCCTCAATATATTTCTTGCCCTCAATTGCAATAGACATGATTTCCATGAAGTTGGAACAAGCAATTTTATTCTTATGAAGAGCTTTAAAAACCATTTCTCCCTTAATTTTTAAGGAAGCAATATCATCACTCTCTTCATCATCATCAACATCATCATCATGGGATATATTGGGATTCAAAGTAGGAGATACCTTTGAAGCCTTAGCCATAAGGCAAAAGTGAGATATAATAGATGATGATGTAGGATCCCTTGACACACCATTCAAGACCACATCTTGTTCCATGGAGTGTTAGGTTTCCTCTACATTGTTAGCACAACAACTCGAGGAAATAGATACATTTTTATCATGGCAACAAGATACAGCAAGCATATCATCATGAGATTTAGTCGAGCAATTTCTACATGATATGCAAGGACTATCAACACAAGCATGTGAAACATTTAGAGTGCTCGAAGTGTTAAAGTCCAAAGATGAAGCATTGCAATAAGATAGTGATGAAGTATCATCAACAATAAGCCCACTATCATCATTACAATGATCACCACTACTCACCATATCGTTACCTTATGGCAATCCACATGTAGGTGAAGTAGATGAAGTTGAGAAGACAACACAACCGGAGGTGGAGGGAGAACAATCATCCCTACAAATCTTGGACACACCATATTTATCTTGAAGCTTTGTCCAGAACTCATGAGCATCCCGGAATGGCATGAGTTGAAATATAACTACATTGCTCAAAGCATCAAAAAGCACATTAGAAGCTTGAGCATTGAGATAAGAGTTTTTCTCATCCTCTAAAGATATGTGTTGAGAATCCTTTGGAGGAGAAAAACCCATATCTACAATTCGCTCCAAATTTGGGTCCATGACCCTAAAGAGATTAAGCATGCGAATTACCCAAACATCAAAATTTGTGCCATCGAAACTAAGAGTGCCAGAGAATCCTAATCCCCTAGTCGACATCCTTACTCTCTAGGTGGTTAAACCTAATAATGAGAGACCTAGCTCTGATACCAATTGAAAGGACGTGGATGTCGCCTAGAGGGGGGGGGGGGGTGAATAGGCGCTTTAAAATAATTACGGTTTAGGCTTGAACAAATGCGGAATAAAACTATCGTTTAATTAGTCAAGCACAAAACCTAAAACAACTAGGCTCACCTATGTGCACCAACAACTTATGCTAAGCAAGATAGACAACTAAGTGATAGCAAGATATATAACAAGAAACAATATGGCTATCACAAAGTAAAGTGCATAAGTAAAGGGCTCGGGTAAGAGATAACCGAGGCACGCGGAGACAACGATGTATCCCGAAGTTCACACCCTTGCGGATGCTAATCTCCGTTCGGAGCGGTGTGGAGGCACAATGCTCCCCAAGAAGCCACTAGGGCCACCGTAATCTCCTCACGCCCTCGCACAATGCAAGATGCCGTGATTCCACTAAGGGACCCTTGAGGGCGGTCACCGAACCCGTACAAACAAGGTTGGGGCAAACTCCACAACTTAATTGGAGGCTCCCAACAACACCGAGAAGCTTCACCGCAATGGATTGTGGCTCCGAGGTGACCTCAAATGCTCGGGGCAATCTCCACAACCTAATTGGAGACCCCAAAGCTTGCCCGGAGCTTTGCACCACAATGATTGAGCTCCGAGGCAACACCAACCGTCTAGGGCGCCAAAGCACCCAAGAGGAACAAGCTCAAGGGTGCTCAAACACCCAAGAGTAATAAGCTTCTCAACTTCTCACTTCCACGTATCACCGTGGAGAACTCAAACCTATGCACCAAATGCAATGGCAAGGGCACACGGAGTGCCCAAGTCCTTCTCTCCCAAATCCCACCAAAGCAACTAATGCTAGGGAGGAAAATGAGAGGAAGAACGAAGAAGAACACGAAGAACTCCAAGATCTAGATCCAAGGGGTTCCCCTCACTTAGAGGAGAAAGTGATTGGTGGAAATGTGGATCTAGATCTCCTCTCTCTTTTCCCTCAAGAACTAGCAAGAATCATTGGAGGGATTGAGAGTTAGCAAGCTCGAAGAAGGTCAACAATGGGGGAAGAACACGAGCTCAAAGGATAAGGTTCAATGGGGAAGAAGACCCCCTTTTATAGGGGGGGGGGGAAGAATCCAACCGTTATCCCCATGCTCAGCCCGCGCATTGCGGTACTACCGCATAAATGCCACGGTACTACCGCAAGAGGCTGCGGTACTACCGCAGTGGGGTGCGGTACTACCGCTCGCACGGTAGTGGCCAGATGAAGACCTATTGCACTGGGCAACGAGCGGTAGAACCGCCGGAGCGGTACTACCGCGCGCCAATACGGTACTACCGCAAGGTCGGTATCAACTGGCACAGGAGATGCACGGAAGTAAAAAATTACTTCCGTGCCTACCTCTGCTGAGGGTGGAGTTGTGCAAAAGTCCGATGCGGTAGTACCGGACAAAATTACGGTACTACCGCTCGAGGGCGGATGTAAAAAATTACATCCGCGCCTACTACCGCAAGCGCACGCACCAGGGCTGAGGACAGTGGTACTACCGCTCCTTGGAGAGGTACTACCGCGGGCACCTGCGGTACTACCGCTCCCTTGAGCGGTACTACCGCTAGCCACTGAACACGAGCACCTTGCTGCCTTCAATTTGCACAGCTAGGAAAACGGAAGGAAACAGAAAAACCAGAACTGCCATAACTTCTGCAAATGAGCTCCGAATTGAGCAAACTCAAGCTTGTTGGATTCAGGACGACAAGAGCTATCCAACAGCGACTTGTTTTCTTAAGAAGAGGCAGGGGAGGTATGCCTAAGATATAGAGATGTGAAACCTCTATGAATGAAGAACCGGCAAAACCCCCAACATCGAAAACATCATAGAAGAAGCAGGTGAACTCCGTTTTCGATGAACTCGAGCTTGTCATGAAGATGACCATAAGCTCTAAAACTCACAGAGAGAAACACCAAACAAGAACCAATAAAGATGATGCAAGGATGCAATGGTTTGAGCTCTCTACGAACGATACGATCAAGCTACTCACTTGAGAGCCCCCCTTGATAGTACAGCTATCGATCCTATAACCCGGTCTCTAAACTATCACCATGAGACCGGTAAAATAGAAAACCTATCAAGGGCAAACCTTTGCCTTGCACGAAGTCCACTTGAGCTAGATGATGACGATCTTGACTCCCTCAAGATGGACCACCTTTCTTGATTGCGTTGGCTCGATGAAGGCTAGTTGGTTGCTCCCCCATACTCCACTATGGGTGAGTCACTCTTCGGCACACCTTCACAAGTCCATTGTCACCACAAAGGACGGCAAGCTTCAAGCATGATTTCTTCGTGATGCTCCTCTTGAACTTGCACAACACAACCTTGAGTTGATGTCATCCTCCATGGGTTGTATGTGATCTTCCTCTTGACGCAAGCCCATGGAAGCAAACCTAACCCCACATAGAACTCTCACACAGACCATGGGTTAGTACACAAAGCGCAATGGACAATGCTTACCAAACCGTGAGATCACTTGATCCACTCGGTGTATCTTCTACGCTTTGTGTGAAATCTTCTCTCTTCATAAAGATGATGTCTTGAAGATACACATGAATGTTCACACAATCTTCTTCTTCAAGACATGCTAGCAATTAGCTCAACACTCACTAGACCAATCTTTGGATAGATCCTTGGATACCACCTTGGTCAACACATATACTCCTTGAAACCAACAAATGGACTTCAAGAAAAGCCTATGGACAAATCCTAAGAATATAACTCAACGCAACAATTAGTCCATAGAGATTGTCATCAATTACCAAAACCAAACATGGGGGCACCGCATGTTCTTTCAACTCCGCCGGTCAAAGATGCAAGTAACTAACTGATAATCAAACAAATGGCTTGGATTTATTGGAAATGATGATTAATTCTACTAGAACACAAATTACAAGTGAAGTTGTTGAATTATGAATGGCATAAATTCAGATTTTGGTCTTCATTTTGTTTATGTTGAATAGTGCACATCGGCTACACTGACATAGCTACGTAGCCTATAAATTCTGATTTGTTAAACAAGGATGGCAAATACTAATTTGTGCTAGAAATATTTCGTGAGTCTACTGTATTTTTTGTTCATTGCCTCTCTTGGCTTTCTCCTGCAGAAGCGCTAGAAAGTTACAACCTAAAAATTCTCTTTGGGAGGGTGAGAGTTTGCATCATTGTTTGGTCATGTCAATTCTAATCTCATGTACTCCCTGCCTTATGAATGCATGGCAGTTATGAATGGAATAACTTCAGATGTGATATAATGGTTAAACTGCTAAAAATATATTTAAGTTTCTATGGATTTTCTCTCCAACATATAAGCATACTTGCATGATTATTTACTTGCTTACTTACAGGAAGCTCTGATGCTTACAAATTCGCTTGTTTCAAGCTACATATGACTTCAACGAGAGTTGTATTTCCTGTTTCAGGTGGATAAGTTGTAGAAGCAGAAGCATACCTGCATGGTTCTGAATCTACATTTCTAAAATTGTCCAGACTAAAGAAGATTGGCTATGAATAAATGCATTATGGTGTTAACTATAAGAACCCTTAGTTCTTTTTTTGAACGGTCACCGGGGGGGGGGGGGGGGAGTTTCCCCACCTGAATATATTACCACTCAAATGGCCATAATGCCAAGATACTGATCTAGTTTATGAGGGTAACTAGATCGAAAACCTGAACAAGTTGGCCACGTTTATGAGGAAAACAGGGCCTAAAAACCGTACAAATAATAAGGGTAAAAGAAGATGAGAGAGAAAAGACACCTAAGACATGTCACGACCTAGCTAGTAGACCGTAGGACCATCACCACGAAAGACACAAGTAGATGTGGGGTGCCCTTGAGGGATCACAATACCAAGAAATTGCAAACAGCCCAACGCACTGCACCGGCGTGCGTATCAAACCCCCACGACGCAACACATGAGCATCCACAATCAACGAGTGCCACGGCTGAACAAGAACCTTTAATGGGGGCTCCGCCGCAGGAATTTGAAACGAAGCAAGTTAGGGAGGCATCTTGCGTCATCATTGAGAAAATATGAACCGAAAGAACACCAAGAGCACGAAGCCCGCCGCAACACAACGACAGCCATGGGAGGGTCTTGAGCATGCATAGCAACAAGGACGACACACCATACGATGGGCAGGGGCGGATGGATGGTGGCGAAGGGCTCGACGAAGAGGCGATGTCGACGGGATGGATGGCCAGCGATGAGTGGAATGAAGCAAACTAGAGAGATCACATATAGTGCAGAGAAGTTCACCATACGAACATGAAGGGGATGCAGACCGCGCCATCAACATGGAGGAGCGGCGTGAGGTGCCGCCGCAGTCGGGGTCGGACGAACCAGCAAAGATTTCTCCCCATCCCCAAGTCCAGAAGGAGGATGAGGCAGTATAGCGCCACCATGGTGGGACACAACGCCCGCAGGCGTCGCCACTGCCAGCCGGCGGCCGCCGGCACAGATTTCTCCAGGCCTTCACACACATTCCAACACCTCCACACCCAAACCCCGACTAGCCGGACATAAAGGAGTAAATCTGGCAGCCCGGGGAAAGGGGCACCACCAGACGAGCAGATCCGTGACGAAGAGTTGCAGATAGGAGCGCTGCGCACACACCCACCAGACGCTCGCCCAGCCCGCGTGAGCACGGGACCAAGGAGAGCGACGTTGAGTACCCGTCGAAGCAGAGAACTTCGAGCCGGCGCAGCAGGCATCGACGGGACCGGAGCTAGCCGCGCGAAGACGCAACAAACCTGGAGAGAGCCGAGTCGTGGCGGGATCTGGAAAGCAACACGGGAGCCACTCCCAACGACGACGGCGAGCAGCATGGAGCGGCGGCCATCGACGAAGGGCCAGCACGCGCCGGCCGGCGGGCAGCTGGCGGCTCCGTACAGGAAGGTGCGGGAGGCATCCGCTTTGGATCCCGGGAGGAGGCTAAGGTTGCGTGGAGAGCAGAGTGTGGCCTGGCCGCCGCCGTCCGCCGAGGGGCTTAGCCCGGAGGCCTCCTCCGGCGACGGCGAGGGGTAGGGGGCGTAGAGGAGGTGGACTAGGAGGGTGGCCGCGGGGGTGCTCCGGAGTCGCCCGAGAGCGACCCGGGAGGAAAGCGTCTATCAGAACCCTTAGTTCTGTTATATATAAAACTTGTACATGCTTGCAAAATCAAGAACCTTCGGTTTTTGTTGAATATTTGTATGAGTTACTGTTATATTAATCATAATAAGAACCGCTGTAATGTGTTTACAAGGTTATGCGTTTCTCCTGCTGCCCCAGAACGAGGCCTAGACGATTTTTGCATGCGTCCATATAAACCTGTTGTTATGTACTCATGTGTCCATATGCTTAGTACTTATATGTGTGGTGCAGCCCAAATTATACAGATTGTTGACAGGTACGAAGCACCTACATATGTGCCAGCAAAAATCATTGAAATTTTCTGGACGAAAGAAGTGAAATCAACGATTTTCGATAAAGGGAGAAAAATAATCTCGTCCAAAAAATCCGGTCAAATTTATAAAAAGAGAATCAATTGATTCCAAAGGACACCATTTAATATTCTAAAGGAATTTAAGCACTAGATTTTTGAATTTGGTGACCTTTTGAAACTTTCCTTCTTACCCGCAAAAAAAAAACTTTCCTTCTAAATTTCATAAATTTGGCAAAATGTTTGGATCGGTGATTTGCACAGGAAAAATTCTCGAAACAAATATTTAACCTTGGTCATGGCAGCAAACATGAACAACCTCAACCAGAAATGTAAGAAACCATTGGCCTCATTCAAAAGATGTAGTTTCACATAAAATTCCCCAATTGAAATCAGAGCAGATCTCGGCCAAGCTTATGCTCAACCCAAAAGAATCCCACTTGGACAACCTCCAAAAGGTAGGCAATGCCGCACAAAATCTCGAATTTTTGTCTAAAAGGACCACATGTCCAATGCAATTGACAGAAAAGACCATCTCCGAATCAGATTGTCAGAAAAGACCACCTAAACTGTGGCGGTAGGCACGCCAGCTGACACGTGCCGCCTGCCGCTACAGGACCAGGCGGCAGGCGCTGCGTTACAGGCCAGGGAACGGGATCAGCCGATGGGCCCTGCCGCCATGCATCTAGGCGGCAGGTAGGGCCGCCGCCATGCAGCCAGACGGCATGCACACACATGCAGCAACGCTACCTATATACCTACCTTGTAATCTAGTAGTAATACTATGTGACTAGCTAGCAAAGTACCCTGTCACTGTTGGTTGTTTCATTCGGTGTCATCCACTGCTTTCTTTGCTTTTACATGAGATTGTCCCGGCCGGGGCTGTTGGAAATCTTGGACTTGAGCGTTGACCGTCATGTTTAATCACATGTAGATTATGCAGTAATTCAGTGAGTAGCAACGTGTGTTGCCTGTCCTGTACCATCGATTCCGTGCGCCATATATAGAAGATTAACGCAAGTAAACGGAACACTAGACTTCCTCCGCCACCTATGCATAAAAACAACAGTGGCACGGTACCTGGTTAGCTAGCTACACAGTACTATTACTAAATCATGCATGCATGTGCATGCCGCCTGACCGCATGGCGGCAGGGCCCACCCACCCACTGCCTGCCGCCTGGCTGTGTGGCGGCAGGGCCCACCAGCCGATCCCGTTCCGTCACAGTTTGCCTGGGCTGTAGTGCAGCGTCTGCCGCCTGGCCCTGTGGCGGCAGGTGCCACGTGTCAGCTAGCGCGGCTGCCATCACGGTACAGGTGGTCTTTTCTGACAATCTGATTCGAAGATGGTCTTTTTTATCAATTGCACTGGGTAGGTGATCTTTTTGGACAAAAATTCCAAAATCTTAGGCGCATGGATGGTCCAAACCAGAATTTGTGAAGCCATTTACACAGATCTTCAAAATAGCTTCCTGTAGAAAAATTAGGAACTCGATACTCACTCAGCGGCATCCTAGATGCCCGGAGCGATGCAGTAGCACGGCCGCACCGGTGTCGAGAAGTCGACACGGCCTAGCGTCAGGTTCAAACGTCTGATGTGTTGACCTGATGATATTCCCGGCCAGAGACGTGGAATCCTCGTGCCCTCTGAATCAGCTACTCTGTTCCAAGATGCGCGGAGGCACGCACGCACGGAGTGTCACTGTGAGACGGGCAGTACGTAGTACGTCTTCTGAGAAGCTCTCGCTGTGCTACGACTACGAACGAGGTTTCCACTCGTCTGGTCCGCCGTGATTGCAGCTCGCCGGAAAAACCCGGCGGGATGGACCGATTCGCAGTACCGTGGGTTCTCCGTAACACGTTCTGTCCACACAGTACACCTGTGTTAGTACTCGCAGAGACCTGGGATGCTGTCGCATGCGAGCCGGAAGCACCACCGCACGAAGAGTCGCTAGACATCCTCTGTATTTTCCAAACCGTAAAAACGTACTCCCTCCGTGCCATAGCTTTCAAAACCGTGTTACATTATGGGACTGGGGGAGTATTTTCGTTGCAACTATGGACAGACGCGTTGAGTCAAGGTCACCCCAGTTCACTGGATTGGACATGCATGTCGGGGCAGTCCTTTTCATCGGCTTCTACTTGTAGGATGGAAATTTCTCAGAAATAATCTTCTCCATGGAGAAAAGCGACAAGGGATCTTAGAAGTAACGACCGAAACAACGCACCAGGTCTTCACGGCTACAGGATCGTGACGGATGGCTGAGTTACGAAAGATACTCCTGGAGTATAACCAGAATGCCCTGGTAACTAATTCAATTATTCCATATGCTCTCGCTCACACAAATACGGAGTAGGAAATAATGTCTCTCGAAATGGGCTTTCATCCCGCTATATTAATATAGCAATCAAACGATACAATTGCTGGAGCCTCGTCACAAACACGTCCAAACGAAACAAAAGAGAAACAACAGAGAAAATAATACCAACAACTTCGGATCGACGAAAACGATGATGACCCGCAACCGCTGCGCCCACCGGAGAATTCCCACCACGCTCCTAGCACTCCGGAACGCCGCATACCAAGCAACACCTAAAAGAAGGACCGCGACGATGTCGACGTTGCTGGCCAGACTCGTTCTAGGGTTTCCCCGGTATGCGGAGGGACGTGGGGGAAGGGGTATACCCGACGCCCTTCAATAAGGCACGGCGGCGCCCACGGGCGTCACCGCATCGGTGCCGGTCAAGCCGACAAGGATTTCTCCCGACCACCAACCAACCACAAACCCGAACGATCCATAGCGCTCCACCATACTTGCCTCCCACCAACACGCGCCACCACGATCTTGCAGTCACAGTCGCCGTCTCACCGTGGCAAGCGTAGCAAGACCAAGAGGAAGCAGACGGGAACGAGGAGCGGCAGAGTCAGCAGCCACGCGGGAGGGGGACAACCTCCACCGCCCTCGACGGTAACTGACCGAGCGCAACATCAGGAGCAAATCAGACACTCTAGGCCCAGCCGAGCTCGAAACGGGCTCGTGAAGCTCCTGTCGTCGCGCTGCAGTCAGTGAGCAGCTGCCTCCGCCACCCCCAGCACGAGCCGCACCTCCGTCCGTCAAAGACGACACATGCAAGCCCGGCCTGGCCCGTTCAGACCCAGATGGGGCCCCAAAGGGCCTAGATCTGCGCTAGGAGGGCGTCGCCGCCAGCCACCGCGTTGCCCCGCAGCCAAGAAGCCGCGTCACCACCACCTCACCACTCGACGTTGCGCCACCCGAGATGGTACGCCGCCGCCGGATCCGTCAATGGCCAAAGGGCACCGCCTCCACCCGAGCCGAAGCACCGCACGGGGGAGGGGGGGGGGTCGTGGCCACCGCCACCGGCTCTACGCGGGCAAGGCCCGGCGACGCACGCCATGACGCCGGCGGCTACGGGAGGGGGTTAAGGGGAAGGGGTGCTGAAAGGAGGGAGGGGAGCCCCTGATCACCTCGCTCGGGGAGACGACGCGTGGGAGGGAGAGGTCTCGAACCCAGGAAATAATGTCGAGGGCATCATCATTTGACAAGTACTATGTGCGACGCAAAAGCATGATTCGTGAGAGATACCGCCAAGTTTGAACTGTTAAACTTGATAAAACGAAGAAAAATCATCAAGTTTAGTTACTAAAACTTAAACACCAAATCCTAAACCCTAAACAGAAAGTTAATATTATAAATTGAGCTGATTGGTATGAAACTTGGTAAAACTTGGCAAAAACTTAATATTACGAATAGTAAGGTTTCTTGGGAGAAAACTTTTTATCTATTTATAAACCATCAAGGTAGTATAAAAGAACACGAGAAGTAAAATTACATTCAGATATGTAGACCACCTAGAAATGACTACACACATTGGAACGAGAAGATGCGCAACCATCATCACCCCTCCTCATCAGAATCGGGCAACTCTTGTTGTCGTAGACAATTGGGAAGTCGTTGTGCTAAAGTCTCATAGGATTAGTGCACCAGAATAACAAACATCGCTGATGAAGAGAAGCGTATATCGAAGGATCTAACCCGCAGATATACACATGGACGCAGACTGGATCCAAGTGGATCTACCGATCTACCGAATCCCACGAGATTCACCAGAGACACACCACCACACGCCCTCTGACGAAGCTAAAAGCATCGCCGACATGGGGGCTAGGCGAAAAGAACCTTAATTCATCTTCAGAAAGCCGCCACCACCTCATCTTCTTGAGCATGGCAAAAAAATAATAATAAACAAAACTAAAACAACACCTAAAAGTGTTGCCCTCCTGCTGGCAAGGGTCGGGACCCAGCTTGCCTCCATGGTCCTAGGACCACGGGAGACAAGGCGGATCTACGTTGGCGCCGGCGAGAGACAGGGGACACCCTAGTTGAGCGACCTTGGGTCGCGCGGATGAGGGGTTTCAGGACGAAGCTTGTTTGACACGAATATTAAGTTTCAATATATGAAACTTGAACAAAAAAATAAAACTTCTTAAAACATACTCTCAAGAGTGATCTTGTTTAAAAGCCTTTGTCTCAAGAAACACTAATCTGCAAACGGAACAAAAATTGAACTTTTGGTTTGAAAGATATAATAAGTCCAAATTTAGAAGTCAAAAGAACAAACACCAGCGATCTCGTGGGTGGAGTATGCAGTAATCTGCATGCACGGACCCTCGCACAATAATTATGCCTAAACACATCTATGAAACCAATCGAATTTGCGAATTGCGAAGCAATGCTGCAGCTGCCCAGTTGCGTGCCCCTGAACCTAGGTGCCCATCGAATTTCCGCAGTCTATCTATATGGTTAGTGTTACATAAATATGTCATGTATATTTTTTTCCATGCATTAGTCCTTGGAATTTTTAAAAAATAATATTATGATTACTTAATGTAGGTGCAATAACTATCCTTGTTTTATGATTTTTATTAGTTATGATAACTAGAAGGCTATATTGGCTCTAGCGTTGTGTGCAACACATATGTAAAGGCTAGGAGCTAAAAACCTTAAAATTTATCGGCGTATAAGCTCGATAGTTTCCATTTCTTCAAGAAAAAAGGCGGTTGCACAACCTAGGGTAACTGACAGCTAGAACAAAATTGGATATCCTAATGATGGTTGTCTTTTTTTTTTGGAAAGGAGGATATACCCTCGGCCTCTGCATCTGGACGATGCATGCAGCCATTTTATTAATTATTCACAATGACCTTACAAAGTAATACATCAGTAAGTCTGAAACCACCATCTTGGCAACAGTTGTCGCTACTCCTATCCCTTGATGAAGGGGTGCCGAATGTCCGAGCCAAATACCAAACAGACATCGCACCAAAGCCTAACATCTAAAGCTGGATGCCCTAGCCCAGCCACATACCGGGACTAGGTCACACCGGTCTGACGCACTCTCAGAGGCCGCCGCCGCCGTCTTCCACCGATCCATCTCCAGAGCAGGTACTGACGCACCAACCTTGCCAGGCCTGCCGTCGACGCCACCACGGCGCCAGACAACTCCACCATCCTGCACGTATCCATCCACACGCGCACGTCGCTGAAACTTCGCAGCGCCATGCCGCCGGGATCCATCGTCGGCCTTGCGGTAGATGTAACACCGCTCCTCCTCTTGTCCCCTCCAGCCAGCTCCGGCTCCAAAACAATGCCCCCAGGAGGGAGAACGGCATCGAAGGCGCCGTCATCGTCCGATCCGGTAGATCCAGATCTAGGGTTTCCCCCGAAACATCACGATCATGTTGACGCAACTTGCAACGACGATGCCTCAACAGGGGAATGACGTCGGAGACGTCGTCACCGTCCGCAATGACCGAAGTCTGCGCGATTTTCACCGGAAGGAGCGCCACCATGATCTCGCCGCTGACTGGATCCGATCTCACCCTCGCCATGTAGACGTACGGTGTCATTGGAAAGCCGGTTGAGGACCACCGGCCGGCAAAAGCCGAACCATGACGGATCTGGCCAGGAAGCCAGATCCACGACCACCGCCGCCGTCCATCGCATAGCGGAGGATCCCACCGGAGCACCTCGCCAGCCATAGGTTCGCCGGCTGCCGCCGCACAGCCAGGACGCCGCCATGGCTGCCGTGCACGGACATCCTACCCGAGGCACCCCAGCCGCCTCATGGGAGATCCGGCGCAACCCTCCTGCCCTAGCCCTTCCGGCGTCGGGCGCCGCCACCACCGCGGCTAGTGCCGGCGGCAGCGGCGGCAGGGATCTGCCTCGCGGGTGGACCGGCGGCGTGAAGGAGCTGGTCCCCCTGGCATCGCCCTGGGTGGCGGCGCGAGGGGGTCGGGCGCGAGAAAAGGCATAGGTGCTTAAATGAGGTGTTAAGTGCATGAAAAGGCATAGCAACTAAGAGCAAGTACAACAATGAGTTTATAGTCCGCTCACATAGCATTTTTGTCTATGTGCAGAGAGACATGAAGAATTGAAAAGAATGGGCTCCCGTACAAGAGCCTAGCTATATGCTAACTGCTAGGAAAATACAATAAATACAAAGAAATAGAAAGAGGGATGCTTAGAAAAGGTACTAATCTTATAGCCAACTTTATAGCCCACCTTACTATATGAGTCTCCTTCCTTGTTGATTTATGCATGTAATTGGTTTACATGTAGCTAGGTTCTTGTTCGAGATCCCGCTCTTCTCAATGCATTTAACTACTTTACACAATAGCCCGAGCCTGCCTCCGGAAAACGAGGACCGCGAGTGAAACCAACAAGGACTCCAATGCATTTGCTCTGAACTCCGCAATACATAGATGCTTAGCTTCTTGTTCCTAAGCTTTATGCATTTAATTCGTTGTATACTGTGAATTGTGTTTTCGTCTAGGTATACATGCCTAGCATGTTTCTTCCTGGGCCACCGGTCTCCTCTCTTTCCTCTTAATTACATTGTCGTATCAGATTTTTGAGTACTTAGCAATCTTAGCACATGTACAAATTGGAGCGCTCGGGAAGAGTCTTAGAGCAACTCTAACAAAGTCGCTATATGGCCTCGATCGGCATAATAACCGACATTATGGTGATTTTGACCGAAAAGGCCACTCCAGCAGAGTCATCATCTTGCCCTCGGTCGACACAAATTATGGAACATGCGTTGTATCCAACCCGTGAGACTCCATATTTGGCATTGCGCGCGGGGGGGGGGGGGGGGGGGGTATTTGGAGCGCACTCCATCCAGAAAATATTTTGGTGCAAAAGACATTTCCCTTCCCACCACTCTTCCAACACGTGTCGTTGCTTCCCTCTCTCGCCAGGGAGTTACATTTCATCACTTCCCACCAGCCACAGTCCCTGTCGACGAAGCCATGGTTGTGCCCTGGACCCTTGCATATGATCCTGCCATTTTTTTGAGTCGGATCTGGCAACTTCAACGGCCGTGGCTCTTGCGCCTCCGACGACCGAGTTCGATGCCGTCGTCGAAGAGTCCCGGGTGGAGGTGAGTATGCCTACATGTGCAGGCAGCGACCTCCCCCCACCGGCGCCGCAGTGGTCCTCATCGAAGAAATCAAACAAGAAGAATGGGAAGGTCGCCGCCGGTGCCTTTAGCCCTCCTCGCTTCCTCCCAACGGATGGCGAAACAAGGGCGGCTTCCCAATCATGCATCGGATTAGGAATGGCGACGAGGTAAAAAGGTATCCTTTGACTTGTACTTAGGTTTTTGTTTGATTGAATGCGAGGTGACCGAGCAAAATTGTTGGCAAATGTGCATTGCTTTTGATGTAGCGATGCTATGTTGTATTTGGGGAAATCAACCCTCAAAACAATGATACTTGGTAGTATGATTGGTGAATCCGGGACAAACGATGTTCATCTGGGCACATCGTTGTCGTTTTTTGATCATGATTTCATCCAAGCTATGGAATTTGATCATTTCGATGACACTGGCTCGTCGAAGAAGAAGGCAATTCGGGGAAGTAACTTTAATCCCGATGAAGATATTGCGCTTGTCCGAATATGGCAAGATATATCTCCTGATGCAATTACCGGTTAGGATCAATCGGTAGAAAAGTATTAGACGTGCATCGAGGAGTGTTTCATATTTCACGGAGAACGAAACTTACCCTCTGATCTCTCACAAACCGATGCGGTATGATTTAAGAGATGTGCAACCATTGGGCGGGTTGTAAGGATCAAGGGAAGCACGGTCCTACTAGCGTCTAACCATTGCTCAATAATCTTCTTGTTTTATTATTGCTACATTTATGTTACTTTGGGCATTCTCATCAACTTATGCATTTGTATGTTTTAGGATGTCATATCCAAGACAGGTCAAACAAATGGCCAAGTCAAAGGACATACCTTTTTTTCCTTCAGTGTTGTTGGAACTTGCTGGAAGAGCATGAGAAGTGGAAGACGGCGGTAGTCCAAAATGTGTGAAGGACGCCAATTCTTCTTAGTAGATGGACGACAGCAGAGATGGTGTTAAGGGAAAGTAAACTACAAAAGTGCCTAGAAGTACCATTCTAGTGGCTAGCACTGGTCGCCCTGAAGGGAGGAAGAGAGAAAGTGAGAAGCTCAATACAGAAGGAGAGGTGGATGCATAAAAAAAGATCGATGATTTGATGGGCGAAAGAAACGAGTACGCCGAGAAGTGGAAACAAGACATGCTTGAGATGGAGGAGAAGAAGAATGACGAGAAGAAGATGGAAGGCTATGAAAGAGAGCAAACGAAGTCAACTTGACATTGAGGAGAAGAGGCTCAAACTCAAGTCGGAGATGGAGTGGTGTATGCTCCAAATTAAGACGAAACGGGTGAGAGATGCCCCCCTACACGGTCATAATTAGTAACTTGTGATGGCTCCAGAGGCTCGAGAATTTTGGTAGCAGGCGCTGGATATAATCATATGGTCGACGGACCTCGAAGAAGAGAGCAATTCACACGCCGGAGGAGGAGGCACCGGTGCACACACCGGCGAAGGGGCCGGTGTACACAACTGTGTTGTGTGATTTGGGCAATGTCGCCCATTAATGTTTTTGTTCATGCACCTTGTCAAAAACTGTTTGATGTGCCAAACATTTATTGTGAAGGGAAAGTCAAGTGTTTGAATGAAAAAAACGGAAAACAAATATGAAGGCTGAGATATGGTGACTCTATGTTTGCAGATCGCCTCGGCAGCCTCCGTATCCATATGAAGAGCATTCCATACATATGACTGATGGTGATCGGGATTATGGCGATTCTGCTAGAGCTGCTCTTAGATACGGCACAACTATTAAGCTTTGTCAATTACTACATCCGTTTTGATTTATTAGGCCTCCTTGTATTTTGGATTAAACTCAACTCTAGATTTCATTTGTAAAATATAAGTGATATGTCACAAAAAATATTATTGGATTTGTATTTGAATATAAAAAATTCAATGATGCTATTTTTTCTACATATAACTTACATTTACTATCTCCGTCGGGGTTTTTATTGGCCACACCATATTTTGGATCAAATTTTGACCACATATTTAACTAAAAAAATGTTAATGCATGTCGTAAAAAATTATATTGTTAGATTCCTATTTGTATGTAGTTTCAAATTATATTTGTGTCATGTATAAGTTATATTTTATTAGTTTAAATCATGATTAAAATATGACTAAAATACGAGAGGGCTAGTAAATCAGGACGGAGGTAGTATTACATATAAATATATGGTCAAATTTTGGCTCAAAACATGAGAGTCTAATAAACCCAGATGGGGAGAGTGTCCCATTAAATCTAATAACTACTTATTCGCACACACAGAAGAAACTAATAACTACAGGTCAAGTAGTAGTCAACCTTCAGTTTGGCGAGAACTATTACTACTCCCCATCTGGGTTTATTAGACTCTCATGTTTATGTCCAATTTTGGCTCAGCACTGGATGACCCACGCGTGAGGATTTTTTTAAAATAAAACCCCCTCATATTTCATTTAATCACGTAGGAAAATCCCACAAATTAGATTTTTTTTGGCATGATGTACAATCGAACTTCGAGACATCGTAGCCGCGGATTGCACTGCACGCACGGGTTGTCCACTATGCCATAATCTGCTCAGTAGATATTGCCGAGGTTGAACTCTATATATTGCATTGCTATGCAAAAAGTAACTTTGGTGCACAGACGTGTTGTGTCCTTTTTTTTTGAAGTTCAAAGAAATGGATTTTACAGCTAAAAAAATGCTGACTTTTTTGTATGTGCACACATATATAGAAGTATAATATATCCGTGGCCAGATTTTTGTACGTGAAGATAAAAAAAGAAAAATACATGCAAAACTCAGCTTGTTTTTTTGCCCAGATTTTTGTCCTTTTTTGCAGGTATAATATAACATAATTTCGTATGAAATTTGAAAACCACATAGAGCACATGTATACGTTTTTATGTGAAAACAATCAACACTTTTTATGTTTGCATGTTCTTTATCTTTAGTTTACATATTATTTTTACCATTCAAAAAAAGAAATGTAAGAAAAAAAATCACAACTGCCATATACTGAAAAAAAGTGTTAGTGCATTTGAAAAATGTTGAACATATTTTGGAAAACGTTTCACCTGTATTAAAAATTATAACATGTTTTCGAAGAAAAGTCTGTTTTGCATTAAAAAATGGGCAATGTGTATTTTTAAAAAAGTTCAACGTGTATCAAGAAATAATTCTGTAACATTTTGAATAATTGTATTAAAAAGTTCATCACAATATTTTTTAATACAATTTGAATAGTTTACAAAATACAACTTTGTGTTAATAAATGGGTATTTTAGAAATACAATGAAGATAAACAATAACAGTGTGTGCTTGTTGTCCAGAATGAACACACATATATTGAGACAATAATTTTTAATATAGGTTGAACTATTTCAATCTGGACAAAGGCAATGTCCACTCGGCCGAAGATGTTCTTGACTACCTCTTCAAAGTACGCAATAACCAAAATAGAAAAAATATTTAAAATATGAAATAATTTCATAATTATTTTTTGATATGGGAAAATGTGCATGCCATGAAACTAAAAAGAAACTTGAAAATAAAATAAAAAAACCGATAGATAACGCATTAGAAAAATTGCAGAGCTGTATGTGGAAATCGTCTACATAGCTTTCTAGCTAATAGGTGAATGCATGTCATATTTCGGTCCAGTGGACAACCGTACTTTACCAGGAGCTGCCAGGTTCGATTATTTTCCATGTTATGTCTCAGTACAAAAAAATCCTCACACGAGGAGCACTAGCACTTTTCCGCTCCCAGCCACTGACAGGTGGGTCACCGTCATGCTGGCATCCCACGTGGGCTGGACATATGTTTGAATACGGATGGAGGCACCGTATTTGCATGGACGAACAAGTTCGAGCACCCGTTTTGTGTATTTTACAACTTTAGGCACTAAACTGACCGCACATGACAAGTTGAGGTACCTCTAGTGTATTTAACTCCTTTTGTAAGTACATGGTTGGGTGATATGATCGAGGTGACTAAGATCTCCTTGCCTGACGGGAAGGCCTGGATGAACGCCACGACGATCTCATCGCAGTGCTATGAAAGTGCTATGAAAGTCAGTGGCAATATGACCATACAGAATGGAGAGGTAGACTTCTCCTACACACCTTTCTGGATATCAGAAGTGGACAACGGAATTGTCGTCATCGGGTGCGATACTCTCGGTTATACGAGGAGCTCTTCTGTGAGTACTTTGACTTTTCTGTTATACTTGCCTTGAGCTTTAGTTTCAACTAGCGCCCGTGCAAGGTTGTGTGCCTCGTGGCCATGTTGACTTTCTTGATTGGAAACGTGGCAAGTCCAATTGATGTGGGTGTTGTATGGTTTGCTGCAGTACATGTGTTATTTTTTTAGGTAGTGTATGGCAAAGTTGAAATCTGTGCTTGTGAAGACAAATTAGTTCTATTTTTTGCAGTTCTATTTCTTTTGCATCGTGTTGGATTTGGTGAATTAAACCGGCAAAAGTAAGTTAAAGTAGTGCGATTCATAAAGCCTAAGTGGCTGTCATGTTGGCATTACAGATCTAGTGGCAGTAGTCTGATTGTACAGAGGGAACGTAGTGGTAGACTAATAGTACAGAAGGCATAGTGGGACGTACTGAGTTTTTATTACATTACAACCAAGGAGACGATAGCAAAAGGCAGAAGAGACAGAAGTTTGATGGAGTGGCGGATGGTGTGCTTGTTCACTCGGTAGAGAAGGATATGACGACGTAGTTGGTTACTTAGATGCTTCGGCCTTAGATGCGTGGTAGTTGTCGTGTGTAGCGTCAGTGTCTCCGGTAGGAAACAGTTGCTTCATGGTACTGCTGAAATAAAAGGGAAAATAGCGTGAAGTTAATGAGCATAAAGATTTCATTTTGTGATTGTTTGAAAGGTAAATGCGCTTACCTTTTTTTGCTTTTGTTTGCAGATGGCGATTCATCATTCCGGAACCTTTTTTTGTTCTCTGGGTTCTCGTCAGTAGACGAGACCTGAGGATATTCAACAAAATGAAAATTCGCAAGTTGGACTTTTCATTGATTCTATCATTTAATAGAATGCTAGTGTTTGTACCTCATGTTCCTCTGATAAGGCCTTCTCGTTTCCTCTGTGAGCAAGTTGTGAAGATGGCGGTGTCGCAAGTGTCTGATAAATTTGAATCAGGAAGTAAAATAAGAGGTGGATATGTTATTAAGTTGTAGGAGTAAACTCTGACACTTTATACCTCATGTTCTCTTGGAGTTGGCTCTGTTGGTGGTTTTGTTGCAGTTGGGTCGATATGCTTAGCATTGTTCAGTGGCAAGAGAGCTAATAGTCCTGCGTCGGTCATGTATTCAGTGAATTTCACTTGGAAACAGTAATGTTTTTTTTTTCATTGTGTTGTCATCTAAGATCACTGTGACGATGAATTTCTTGTCCACAAGATTTAGTAATTCTCTTGGTGTGTCTTCATTTCGTAGTCTTGTCTCTTCTAAGAGATAATCTGCTTCCTTCCCAGTAAGGATGTTGCCTTGTTGTCCGAAGAAGATAAATTCTGCGAATGTGGCATCTTCTTTTGTGGATGGATTTGCATCTATGCCATATAGACAAATCTTGTACCTGTTGTTAATTTATAGAGTTGTGTAATTGTTGATTGAGTAATGAAAAAATTATGGATGAATTGTGTAAAATACCTTGGAGCGGGTTTTGGTTGAGTGCAATTGCACCTGTTGTTTTTAAGCCCCCTCCAGCATTGCTTGCATGCCATGTACCACCAATTATCATTTTTTGTGACTACTTCAGTTATCTTTATTTCTAGTTTGTAGTACTGGCCCTGCAAGTTACATAAAGTCAATGTGTTTTAGAAAGGAGCTAAATATTGTTGTTCAAGGAATAAAAATGGTAGGCATAATGTTAAAATACTGTGATTTTATCAGGATGAATGGCTGATAGTTCTGCGATTGTTGCGGACGTTGCTTGGCTATGACTTTGTGAGCCTGTGCGTATCTCAATTTGATGGTATCTTGTAGTAGATCTGAAATATTGTGAAATTTATTACCAGCTATAATACATGCAGGACTACCAACAGTTAGTTATCTAAATGGATTGTTTCTATTGTGGTTACCTTTCTAAAATAGCTTCTGCTTCAGCAATACTTGGATTTATGTACCATCGCGTTGCCTGAGTTGACTTAAATGCCAAGTTTCCTGTAAAAAAAATATGCCAGGTAATTTTAGTTTTCTATTTAGATTGTATATGATGGACATAAGTGAAGGATAACTGTTTACGATTCAATTAATAATTTTTGTTTTCTATTTAGATTGTATATGATAGACATAAGTGAAGGATAAGTATTTACCATTGAATTCATCTACTGACATGCCAACAAAGAGAATTATAATAGGTTCTTGAGCAGACCACTGATGTAGCCTATCTGCATCAAGATCGTCTGCTAGTTTTCCCCAAAGTGTTACAGTTGCAGGTGTTCTGGAAAGAAATAGCATTATTTCAGAGAAGGAATGACAACACAGAATGAGAATCGATGGAAGTTAGCACATACTGTCCGTCTGTGATATGGATTTGTCGTCTATGGTCTGTTGATCCACCGCTTGGCATAAGTATTCCTGTGATGCTAGTGACTAATCCAACCACATCTGCATCCACAAGTCGGATAAAATTGTAAATTAGTTGCAAGAAATGGACAATGGTAGGCTGAAAATAAAACTTAAAATTGACTGACCTGATAATAAATCGATTTGTTTAATACGGCTTTGATACTGTGATATGGGGTAGGAGGTGTATTCATATTTGGGAAAGTTTATCGGCTGAGGCACAATTGGCTCGACAACAGTTCTTTGGGCAAATAGTATTCTCCATGGATGATCTACTGTTTTGTATTTCTGCCTAGGATATGTTACTTGATAAGCGCTAAGCTTATAAATTGTTCCTTCAGAGATCTTATTTTCGAACATCTGTATTTTATCTTTTGGAATTGTACCTTCCATTGTTCCGCCCTGAAAAAGAAATAAGTATGTTATATCTTGTTAGGTGTGACAAACGCGTGATAAAAAGAGTTAATGATAGATTGATTTCAACCTGAGAATCTATCATAATGAAGTTTCTGCCGAACAGCTCACTGTGGTCAGGCTTCCAATGGTCCCATATCCTTGTAATGCGGACAGTAAGGATGCCTCGATGGGAATATTTTGTAAGTTCTCTGAGCAGCATTTCTTTCATCTATGGAATTTGAAAATAATTATGTGCATAAGAAAATTTAGTTAGCAGATAAATAAAATTGCAGTACTTGAGAAACTATCAAAATAGTTGTAAAGATTGTGTAAGTGTAAACGAACGCATCTTCAATGTATGTATTTCTTTCAAAACAGAGTGTTGAAACTAAAAAAATAGTTCTTTTTTTGGTCGTCCGCTGCAATGGCTTCGTTACAGTAGAGGAACAGATGTGTACGCTGGGTACATTTTTGACAGGCACAATAAGTTCTAATTAATCAAGACTAATATAGGTTCAAGTGGGAGTAAGAAATAATTAGCATGTGAGCCACTTGTGTCAAAGTAAATGAATTCGTCGACCTCTATCGATGGGTGCCTTGACGGATTGCGTGACCATCAACGGCGCAGATGGTGAATGCTTAGCAGGTTGACGGCAAGGCTTTGATGGCCATGGGTACAATTTATTCGCTAGGAGAGAAACAAAGGAGGGGAAAGGGGCCAGCGGCGGCGACAGAGCAAGAAGGGGCCAGCGGCGGCGACAGAGCAAAAAGGAGGAAACATGTGATGGGGATTTTCTTACAGCGGCAGAGAAGAAAAACTTAAAGAGTTGGCTGACCTCCATGGATGAATGCAAGAGCGCTTGATGAGCAGATTAGTCTCAGCCCCGGAGCAAATCGCTTGGCGGAGGTAAGCAGGGAAGAGGAATTTAGGCAATGGAAGAGGAACATATAAGCAGGGAGTACAGAGGAAGTCACCAGACGGTGGTAGAGATAAACTGCAGAACGCAAGGGGACGTGTGTACCAACTGTGCAAGACACGTGTGTAGGTGTAAAAGAGGGTTGTAATTCCATTGTTAAGCGGTGGGGAGTGACTGTCTTGTGGCCCTGCTTTCTCGTAGGTCCAGGCGACAGTGAAAGAAGGTAAAAATTATTTCGCGTACGTATCGTGGAACACAAAAGTCGAGACGTTCGTACAGGTTTTGGGCTTATAATCTTTTTTTTTTACTTTTTATGTTAAACAGTCCAATAGGCAGTATATGATAGCAGGCTTTTTTTGTACTGACGGCCTATATTAAACCCATCTTTGTGCAAGAAGACAGCTCAGTGACTTAGAGACGTACTGCATTTTTTTTCTTCAGAGAAGAAAATCCCCATTGCGTGAACAGTGGCTGTTCTTCTAGCTCGCTGCAGTTGCGGAGCAATCTCGCCGGCGTTTCTCCTCTTTCTTTTTCTCGTATCTAGTCCTTGTCCAGGCTGCTATACCCTGCACGGTGCTGGCGGTCTCGCGTATTCATCTAAATTTGTCGGCGTTGGGATTGCATCTGGCGGCTGCGTTTTCAGGTTTGCGCTGGTCGATGTTTTTGGCCGCTGGGCGAGGCGATGGTTGCAAATCAGCAATCAGTCGGTCTAATTCATTCAGATTTGTAAGGAGCTTAGCCTGTAGTTGTCCGATTTACATATATCATTACATCATGTATTTTGGAGTGGTCAAATTTACCTGTTGTATATACACTTTTCTGTAAGCTAGTTAAAATGTTCAGTCTTTGTTGGTATTGGTGACAGAGTTTTTTTTTTCTTTAATTAAATAATTAATAATTAGCTTTTGGTGGACCGCAGGAGTTTCTCTATTGAGAACGTGTAAACGAATGATGAATTTGTAGTAATATACTGAATTTGTTTATTGCTGCAGAGACACTTGCCAATGGAGCTAACTTCCGATGCTAGTCTGATTTCCATCTTCGATCTGGTATGTGTTACTCTTTTTGTTGGTCCAAATTCATTGAAATTGTGCTTCTATAATAAAGTTCGTAGGATAAGCTACTTATAAGCATCTCGCACTTTTTATATAATTTTTTGACAATAGAGCCCATGACATAGAATAGATTTTATGCTTAACAGAAGTTCTTTGTCTTGCTAGCTAATTAGCATGCATAAACAGATACATTGAGTGAAGCATGTGGGTATTACCCTTCTGTTTAGTGCTCGTCACAGACACCAAAATACATTATCTTAAGTCTAGTTTTCTACAAAAGCCCTATCTGATGAAGCAAGCATAACTTCCAAGGGAAGTGTTGGCGGGAACTGTCACACTAATAACCTGGGAAAAAGAAAGTGAAAAAAGGTTATTAAAATTCAGAAGCAACCAATTAAGTAAAGAAGAAGGTTTCTTTAACCACATATTGGTTTCTTAATTACGTACGCAGTATTAATGGAGCAGAAGTTCTCTCTAATTAGATATTTCTTTTCTGATTACTTACAGAGAATTAATTATCTCCTTGTTAGCATAAACTGGTGAAGCGAGTATAACTTCAAAAAGCTAGTCTTCGGCACATCTTCTGTACTGCTAACCTGGAAAAAGAAAAAGGGATTTTTTTTTACTGAGAAATAGGACAATAACAGTTTAGAACTAAGACCTTACTTAAAAAATAGAACAATAACAATTTAGAAGTAAACAATTAAGTAAAGGAAAAACTTTCTCTAACCAGATAATTCTTTTGTAACTGTTTACATAGCATTAATTATTTCCTTGTAAACGATATTTGTAGTAACATTTGTGGGAACACCATTTGGATCTTCAATTAAGACCTTTAACCCTTGGCGTGATGCTACTCTTGAGACAGCCACATACAATTGACCATGAGAGAAAACTGGATTTGGAAGATAAATGCACAGCTTTGCAAGTGTCTGTCCTTGACTTTTATTAATAGTCATTGCATAACACAATCGAACTGGAAACTGACAACGTCGTAGAGTGAATGGCCACTTAGTACTCGGTGCATTCAATACAATTCTAGGGATGCAGACACGTTGTCCTTTGTTGGATCCAGTAATAACTTCTCCTTCAAATACTCTCTCACCAAGCTTAGTTATCAATAGTCGTGTTCCATTGCACAGGCCAAGAGATTGATTCATGTTTCTCAATAGCATGACAGGGATACCAATTTTTAAACCAATTTCATGCTCTGGAAAATTATTGATAGATATAGAATGAAGCAATTCTGGTGGAAATAAAATATCTGCATCTCCGACATGGTCGGTACTCTTTGAAATAGAATCACAGCTTAAGTAAACTTTAGAACAACCAGGCACTCGTTTGTAAACAGAGTCATTAATGTCATCAACTACTGAATTAGTGGGGCACACAATGGCACGCTGTGCAAGATAAGATGCATCAGAGTAGTTGAAGAAAAAGGAATCGTATACATAGTCAATAGCAGCAGACATGTTTTCTGATGATGGTAAAAGGAGCATGTCATCAGGAATGCATACAGAATGGCTAGAAACCTGTCTTAATCTTGATGATCCGGCTGTAGAAGATTCACCAGGCACAATACCATTACCAATATCCTGTACCCACTGAGCAAATTCTACTAACTCTTTACGCAACGGTCCAGACAAATTGGGCGAAGAAAGGCGCATATTAGTGTGTAATTTTAATACTTTCACATGTGTCCACAGAGGTGACATAACCAAAGAAGACCCAATAATGTCATTTTTACTACCACCTTCAACAACAGGCAAGATTTGTTTGAAATCACCACCTAGTACAACAACTTTGCCTCCAAAAGGAAGAGCAGATTTACTGCTATCATTTGCTGATAATATATCTCTAAATGTCCTATCGAGAGCTTCAAAACAGTATCGATGAATCATTGGAGCCTCATCCCACAAAATCAAACAGGCTGCTTCAATTAGATTTGCATGGTCAGAACCTCGAGAGATAGGACAATGGCTATCATTATGTATATCAACAGGTATTTTAAAGCGGGAATGTCCAGTCCGTCCACCCGGCAGTAACAATGATGCAACTCCTGACGAAGCAACAGCAAGCACAATACGTCTATCTGATCTTAGAGTTGTGATAATTGTGTTCCATAAGAATGTTTTGCCTGTTCCACCGTGGCCTGAAACAAAGTATACCCTTCCAACAGGTTGATCAATGGCTTGCATTATCTCATTATATATCTTTTTCTGATCATCATTTAACTTCTGGCGTAGAGCTTGAGATTCTAATAATAGGGCATTTTTATCATAACTGAGTTCTTCAGCAATTAGCTTGTTAATATGTTCTTTTCTTCTGTTTATACACCGTGAGGTAATATTGAAAGATGACAGGGAGGCTCCATTTTTTGCAAACATTGAAGATAATTCTTCTAGTAGATGATCTTGCAACTGCTCCGGTGGCACGTCGTGCCCACTGTTTCCAATTGCTGAAGTTAGTCTATATGATATATCTTCTGCCATATTGGGCCAATACTTATCGAACAAAACACGACCACCAGTGACTTCACAATGTAGAAGAACTGTCATGAAAAGGTACCTTAACTGAAAAGGAGTAGCCCACACAATGGCTTCATCAAAAAGTTTAAACCATTCATTGTCATCTCCGACTAAGCCCCGAGCTTGGCAAGCTTCTTTATAAGAAATATAGAGAACACCATTGTACCATCTGAGATCCTCAAAGCAAGTAGCACCAGTGACGACCATCAATAACATCCGTAGGAAAAATAGTTCTCCAGTTGCAGGATGCACATGATAGATCCGGCCAATTCTGCTACCTAATTTTTGATGTCGTTGCCTCTTCGTCCACATCTTTTCAGAACTATCCCAAACCCATTCCGATGGAAAGTTCAAATAAGTTAAAGTCCGAGCATCTTCATGATTTTGATTGGTAACGAACCATTCTGTTAGCATTGTTTTATGTACATTAGGATTCTGAAGTACTCTATCCAAATCAGAATCTTGATGGAAAATCACCCTATTCATGCCTGGAAGATGAACAACTAATCTCTCAACAGAAGGTTGTCGTCCATGTATGTCAAAAGCAAACATACGGGAGAATGCTTCGCAAGCACAAAGATATCTGCCATTAAAAGAGAATCAAAGAAGAAGTTAGTAAGGAATTATGGACTAAAACCTAAGTAAAGAACCGTAGAATGGGGAAAACAGAAAAAACCTAAGGACCTGCTTTTAATATACTCTAAAATTTCATTTCTTCCAGACGGCTTTTCTATATCAACAAACGGTGGTGTTTGAAACATTGGTTGAAATCTAATGCGAGCAACATCGTAACCCTTATGTAGATATTTGAACAAATACTTCATTAGGTTGGTTTTATTACACCATTCAACATTTATATGAGCCTGGAATATTTTAAGTAGCTCAAGATTATGAGGTACAACCCATCGATTATCCAGTTTAACTTTTCCTTTATCTCTCAGAACAAAATGGCCCGTATCGCGTCTACGATATACAGGGAAACCTTTCTCATCAACCAATGTTTCTTCATTAAATTCTTTTGGGAAATGTTTAGAACAAACACCATTTTTCATACAGGCACAATTCACGTTGAGTTCTCCACAGGGACCGTGTATCATAAATTCGTCCACAAGTGCATAACCCAATGGATCAATTAGGGGATCTGGGATCTCGGCAGAAATAAAACTGTCAATTAGAGATGCAGAAGCCTCACGGACACCACATGTCAACCAAATTAAGGTGTGAGTATGAGGAAGACCCCTTTTTTGAAATTCCTCAACATATAAATCTGTAAAGTATGAAACATAACAATTAATAAAGAAGTAGACAAAACGTGGGAAAAAAATAAAAGAAAAGGGGCCAAAATAAAAAGGTCGTATACACTTACATGCTCTGATCGGGCCAAAAGTTTTGCCACTTTTGACATTCTCAAGGAAATCATTGTATTTCATATTGAAGACACGTGTAACAATATCAGGCCGATCACTGCTAGTTTGTCCAGGCTCACATGCAAGAGCATCAGTAATTTCTTCCCATTTAGGATTACATGTGAATGTAACAAAAAGATCTGGAGCCCCATATTCACGACAAATTGCCATTCCATCATGATAGTTCTGTGCCATATAGCGAGGGCCTCCAGTAAAGCTTGAATGTAACATATATTGAACACCTATATTTTTTCCGGTAGTATTCCCCTCACCCATAGCATCCGTAATTCCCTGATAAGTTTCCGAACGTAATTCTTTTTGATGAAGGAAATGATAAGACAACCGATCTACTTCTACACATGAGTAAGCATTAACAGCAGCCTGATGGCTAAGTCGACCGCAACATGTATAAGGATTAGGTTCATTCGCACGATAATAGAAATAATATGAATAGTATTCTAACATAGAAACTTTCTTTCGTTTGGAAGGAGCAGAAGAAGATTGCCGGTAAGCTTGATGACGGGCAGGTCGAACATCCTCATAAGGTATGCCGACATGAAATCCTTTATCACCATAAGGAAAAAGAAGGGGATACTGAAGTGGCATAAGCGACGGATTAAGATGAGAAATGTGCTCCAAATCACCAGATACTGCTTCAACAACAACATCAAACTTATGACACTTGGGAGTAAAATCCCCAACAATAAGAGCAGCAACCTCAGAAGCAGTTGGACCAGAATAT
Source organism: Elymus sibiricus (assembly GCA_039707655.1). Lineage (NCBI taxonomy): Eukaryota > Viridiplantae > Streptophyta > Magnoliopsida > Poales > Poaceae > Elymus > Elymus sibiricus. The sequence continues at coordinate 312,331,750 of CM077671.1, forward strand.
CGATTACCATGAGAACCACCCTCATCTCCATAAAATTGTATTCTCATGTTGGGAACATTTTGATCATGCAATCTTATACGGGCCATCCTATACATTTTTGTATAAGGGTTGTGCAAATCAAGCATTTCCGTGAGAGACTGCACAATAAATGGATCTGGTTCAGAAGGTCGATGATACTGATTCTGCCTACTCAATTCAGCACTTTCTTGACCAAAAACGTCCATTCTACGGACCAATTCATCAGCTGAATCAACAATATACAACTGGGCATATTTTGGTGCTCCATCAGGTGGTGGCAAAAGTGAACCAATACGATGATATACAACACCACACATTTTGAACACGTACGGGGCATTTCCTGTGTTAATACTGTTATCAATATCTGCACCAAGAGAAGTAAAGCAAAACATAGGGTTGTACTGCCTGATCATTCGCATAAATTCTTCAGACGTAGCATCACCGTTGAAGCACATCAATTCATTGAGAGGATATGGCCAATCAGGAAATATAGGCAAAGACACTTTTCCACTATGGCAACAGACATTACACACAGGTAAATCATACCGGCTGGCAGCACTGTCTTTACAGCGTTCATGATACCAAAATAGAGCACTACATTTGCCACATACATATATAGGACCTCCATAGTACGAACGTTTCCGATATATTTTCTTTAAGAAGTCAATAGTATCTTTAGAGAAAGGAGGTTTTAAACAGGGCACTATAACCAAGAAATAAATAAATCAGACAGTACGTAGACAAAAAAAGGGAAAATAAGAAAGAAATCTGTTGGACAACAGAAGTTGATAAGTGAAAAAATTGAACTGATAAGTAGGAAAATTAAAAAAAGAGCTGAACAAACCTTCAGTTTTGCCAGAATAATAACCGGACAGAATTTTGCGCTTGCGTCTATTTACAACAGCCTCAGCACGGCCAACAATCGGCAACGGAGCAACTACAATATAGTAATGAAAAACTAACATTTAGATGAAGAAAGAAGAAGTAAGTAAATTAAATAAAGATGTATATAACAATACCTAAAGGAGTAAACTGGTTTGGCAGATTGGGACGACACCCAGATATGTAAGATGAAGCAAAATTTGGCGTATTCGGAACTCGACGCCGACGAACAGGCGATCCAGGAGTCTCCAACGGAACAGAAGTATGACCATGATGATCAATCAACCCAAAAGAAAACAAAGATTCTGCATGTGAAGCAGCAGTAGCAGCAGCTACACAGCCTGGGCAAAAAAGGCACTAAAATAAGACCAAGAAACAAAGATCAATGGAGGTAGGCGGTAAATAAGAATAAAAAAGAGAGGACCACCATCCAAAGAAACAACTGGTTGTTTTCCCTCACGTATTTCTTGACGTTGTCGCTGCAAAGAAGATGATCCTGCAAGAAGGACAACAGCAACAGTAATTAAGAAATCAATAAAATAGCAGCAATGAAATATAATGAAAAGAGAAAAAGGAGAGAAACCACACAAACCTGCATCAAAAGCAGCAGCCGTAGAAGAAACCGAAGACAGCCCAGGGGAACCAATCTGATTAGCAGAGAAACGGTGGGCTTCCGCAGACAGAACAGGAGACAGGCCACGCGATCTTCCACGCACTGATCGACCAGTGTAAGACTCTCTTCCACGGGAAGCATACTCAATCCTTTCATTTAATCCCCTAGATTCAGAAATCCAATCAGCAGCAACCAAGATGAGTCAGCAGGAAACCAGGCAAAAAAAAAAAAAAAAGGGGGGAAAACTCACCGGCAAGCATCAGCATCGCGGACAGAGCAGTCACGCCCATGGCTGGAACCTTCTGAACGACCGTGGCGGCCGCCACGGCTGGTGGCAATAGAGAGGCGAGCCATAAGGACGAAAGAAACGAAGAGAAAGAGGAGAAAAGGGAGACGGACACTCTAGATATTGGCAAGAACTCCCTAGAAAATCTCAGCGCACTACCTCAGGAGCATAGGATATATACGTGTAACACAACCAAGCAAACACGTGCAAAAGGTAAAAGAGCTAAACGTGGCCGTAAAACTCATGGAAGGAGGAGCCGACATATCACGTAGTGTACACCTGCCACGTAACGCCCCAAACCCAGCCACGTAATTGTGAACAGGACGTTGGTAAAAAAAACTCAAAAAAAGGAGGAAACTACCAAAAACGTCCATTCTACGGACCAATTCATCAGCTGAATCAACAATATACAACTGGGCATATTTTGGTGCTCCATCAGGTGGTGGCAAAAGTGAACCAATACGATGATATACAACACCACACATTTTGAACACGTACGGGGCATTTCCTGTGTTAATACTGTTATCAATATCTGCACCAAGAGAAGTAAAGCAAAACATAGAGTTGTACTGCCTGATCATTCGCATAAATTCTTCAGACGTAGCATCACCGTTGAAGCACATCAATTCATTGAGAGGATATGGCCAATCAGGAAATATAGGCAAAGACACTTTTCCACTATGGCAACAGACATTACACACAGGTAAATCATACCGGCTGGCAGCACTGTCTTTACAGCGTTCATGATACCAAAATAGAGCACTACATTTGCCACATACATATATAGGACCTCCATAGTACGAACGTTTCCGATATATTTTCTTTAAGAAGTCAATAGTATCTTTAGAGAAAGGAGGTTTTAAACAGGGCACTATAACCAAGAAATAAATAAATCAGACAGTACGTAGACAAAAAAAGGGAAAATAAGAAAGAAATCTGTTGGACAACAGAAGTTGATAAGTGAAAAAATTGAACTGATAAGTAGGAAAATTAAAAAAAGAGCTGAACAAACCTTCAGTTTTGCCAGAATAATAACCGGACAGAATTTTGCGCTTGCGTCTATTTACAACAGCCTCAGCACGGCCAACAATCGGCAACGGAGCAACTACAATATAGTAATGAAAAACTAACATTTAGATGAAGAAAGAAGAAGTAAGTAAATTAAATAAAGATGTATATAACAATACCTAAAGGAGTAAACTGGTTTGGCAGATTGGGACGACACCCAGATATGTAAGATGAAGCAAAATTTGGCGTATTCGGAACTCGACGCCGGCGAACAGGCGATCCAGGAGTCTCCAACGGAACAGAAGTATGACCATGATGATCAATCAACCCAAAAGAAAACAAAGATTCTGCATGTGAAGCAGCAGTAGCAGCAGCTACACAGCCTGGGCAAAAAAGGCACTAAAATAAGACCAAGAAACAAAGATCAATGGAGGTAGGCGGTAAATAAGAATAAAAAAGAGAGGACCACCATCCAAAGAAACAACTGGTTGTTTTCCCTCACGTATTTCTTGACGTTGTCGCTGCAAAGAAGATGATCCTGCAAGAAGGACAACAGCAACAGTAATTAAGAAATCAATAAAATAGCAGCAATGAAATATAATGAAAAGAGAAAAAGGAGAGAAACCACACAAACCTGCATCAAAAGCAGCAGCCGTAGAAGAAACCGAAGACAGCCCAGGGGAACCAATCTGATTAGCAGAGAAACGGTGGGCTTCCGCAGACAGAACAGGAGACAGGCCACGCGATCTTCCACGCACTGATCGACCAGTGTAAGACTCTCTTCCACGGGAAGCATACTCAATCCTTTCATTTAATCCCCTAGATTCAGAAATCCAATCAGCAGCAACCAAGATGAGTCAGCAGGAAACCAGGCAAAAAAAAAAAGGGGGGGGAAAACTCACCGGCAAGCATCAGCATCGCGGACAGAGCAGCCACGCCCATGGCTGGAACCTTCTGAACGACCGTGGCGGCCGCCACGGCTGGTGGCAATAGAGAGGCGAGCCATAAGGACGAAAGAAACGAAGAGAAAGAGGAGAAAAGGGAGACGGACACTCTAGATATTGGCAAGAACTCCCTAGAAAATCTCAGCGCACTACCTCAGGAGCATAGGATATATACGTGTAACACAACCAAGCAAACACGTGCAAAAGGTAAAAGAGCTAAACGTGGCCGTAAAACTCATGGAAGGAGGAGCCGACATATCACGTAGTGTACACCTGCCACGTAACGCCCCAAACCCAGCCACGTAATTGTGAACAGGACGTTGGTAAAAAAAACTCAAAAAAAGGAGGAAACTACCAAAAACGTCCATTCTACGGACCAATTCATCAGCTGAATCAACAATATACAACTGGGCATATTTTGGTGCTCCATCAGGTGGTGGCAAAAGTGAACCAATACGATGATATACAACACCACACATTTTGAACACGTACGGGGCATTTCCTGTGTTAATACTGTTATCAATATCTGCACCAAGAGAAGTAAAGCAAAACATAGAGTTGTACTGCCTGATCATTCGCATAAATTCTTCAGACGTAGCATCACCGTTGAAGCACATCAATTCATTGAGAGGATATGGCCAATCAGGAAATATAGGCAAAGACACTTTTCCACTATGGCAACAGACATTACACACAGGTAAATCATACCGGCTGGCAGCACTGTCTTTACAGCGTTCATGATACCAAAATAGAGCACTACATTTGCCACATACATATATAGGACCTCCATAGTACGAACGTTTCCGATATATTTTCTTTAAGAAGTCAATAGTATCTTTAGAGAAAGGAGGTTTTAAACAGGGCACTATAACCAAGAAATAAATAAATCAGACAGTACGTAGACAAAAAAAGGGAAAATAAGAAAGAAATCTGTTGGACAACAGAAGTTGATAAGTGAAAAAATTGAACTGATAAGTAGGAAAATTAAAAAAAGAGCTGAACAAACCTTCAGTTTTGCCAGAATAATAACCGGACAGAATTTTGCGCTTGCGTCTATTTACAACAGCCTCAGCACGGCCAACAATCGGCAACGGAGCAACTACAATATAGTAATGAAAAACTAACATTTAGATGAAGAAAGAAGAAGTAAGTAAATTAAATAAAGATGTATATAACAATACCTAAAGGAGTAAACTGGTTTGGCAGATTGGGACGACACCCAGATATGTAAGATGAAGCAAAATTTGGCGTATTCGGAACTCGACGCCGACGAACAGGCGATCCAGGAGTCTCCAACGGAACAGAAGTATGACCATGATGATCAATCAACCCAAAAGAAAACAAAGATTCTGCATGTGAAGCAGCAGTAGCAGCAGCTACACAGCCTGGGCAAAAAAGGCACTAAAATAAGACCAAGAAACAAAGATCAATGGAGGTAGGCGGTAAATAAGAATAAAAAAGAGAGGACCACCATCCAAAGAAACAACTGGTTGTTTTCCCTCACGTATTTCTTGACGTTGTCGCTGCAAAGAAGATGATCCTGCAAGAAGGACAACAGCAACAGTAATTAAGAAATCAATAAAATAGCAGCAATGAAATATAATGAAAAGAGAAAAAGGAGAGAAACCACACAAACCTGCATCAAAAGCAGCAGCCGTAGAAGAAACCGAAGACAGCCCAGGGGAACCAATCTGATTAGCAGAGAAACGGTGGGCTTCCGCAGACAGAACAGGAGACAGGCCACGCGATCTTCCACGCACTGATCGACCAGTGTAAGACTCTCTTCCACGGGAAGCATACTCAATCCTTTCATTTAATCCCCTAGATTCAGAAATCCAATCAGCAGCAACCAAGATGAGTCAGCAGGAAACCAGGCAAAAAAAAAAAAGGGGGGGGAAAACTCACCGGCAAGCATCAGCATCGCGGACAGAGCAGCCACGCCCATGGCTGGAACCTTCTGAACGACCGTGGCGGCCGCCACGGCTGGTGGCAATAGAGAGGCGAGCCATAAGGACGAAAGAAACGAAGAGAAAGAGGAGAAAAGGGAGACGGACACTCTAGATATTGGCAAGAACTCCCTAGAAAATCTCAGCGCACTACCTCAGGAGCATAGGATATATACGTGTAACACAACCAAGCAAACACGTGCAAAAGGTAAAAGAGCTAAACGTGGCCGTAAAACTCATGGAAGGAGGAGCCGACATATCACGTAGTGTACACCTGCCACGTAACGCCCCAAACCCAGCCACGTAATTGTGAACAGGACGTTGGTAAAAAAAACTCAAAAAAAGGAGGAAACTCAAACCTCTCGCGGTTTAGTAATGTTACTTACTAGAAGGGATGTACCAAGTGGTCAGCTTGGTAAGCTATCAACAAAATTTGCAATCAACTAGAAGGGATGTGCGTGCTTTGATGCGCCGTTGAATTTGTTGGAATTCTTAAAAAAAATACTTACTCTATTTCAAAATATATGGTGTATTACTTTTTTGAAAAGTCAAATCTCTTTAAGTTTGATAAAATTTATATAAAAATATATCAAATTCATAATATCAAATTGATGTTATTAGATTCATCATGAAATGAATTTTCATATTTTTTGTTTAATATTGTGGATGTCGATATTTTTGGCTCTGAACTTGGTCAAAATTAAAGAAAATTGACTTTCTAAAAAACTAATAACCCTTATATTTTGAAACTGTTGGAGTATTTAGTTTGGCCGGTGGGGGAGACGATGGAGTGTGTTTTACGTTTATTTATAATGCGGTTATTTGGTGGGTCTTTCGCGGTGTGATTCTGTGTTATCCACTAATCAATCCATATTTATGTGGGGATATTTTTTCATTGTTGGTTGCAGGTACTATATTCGTGTTATAGTATCACATGGTGACGCTTTTTTATGGGTGATAGGAGTCTGCGAGGGGTTGGTATGTTTTTATAGCCCAGTTGTTGTTGATTGATTTGAAAAATCGTTGACCCGATCAAAATCGTAAACCAAATCCAAAATTGAATACCTCAATCGAATGAAAAAACTTTAAAATTAGGGAGCATAGAAAATTAAAATAATTAAATAGGAGAGCTCCTTGAGAAATTGTTGATCCGGTCAAAATCGGGTGACCAAAGTCTAAATTGAACCCTCAGTTAATTGTGAAGATTTAAAAATTAAGAAGCATAGTGTATTGTATAAAAAATTAAATGAGAGGGTTTGAGAAATTGTTTACCCGGTAAAAATCGGATGACAAAATTCCAATTGAAGACCTCAATTGATTGTCAGGCCTTAAATCCTAGAAAGATTAGTAATATAGTATATTAACTTCCGGGGAGTAAAACCTAACCTGCCCGGAACAACTATATGTTACATATCCATTGTTTCATATACTACAACCAAGCAAACAACATGGTAACATAACCAAACACTGAACTTTTTATGCGATGTTATTAGATAGTTTATCCCTATCTCACCCATCTGTATACACTGTTTGTACCGCTTTGGACGGTCATAAGAGCATATCTATAGTCGGACCCCACAAACGTCCTCTCAAGAAACACCACCCAATCGAACCCTTTAAAGTCAGCTCAAACGTTCGGACTGACCGGAGTATCTCAAATCCAGCCCATATATAGGGTGAATATAAGTAGTCCGGACGTGCAAATCCAGCCCATATACAGGGTGAATATAAGTAGTCCGGGCGTGCCCGGGCAATCACTCCACGATGGATCAAGCCCACCCACGACCCCACCAGCGGCCTCTCTATATACCCGTCGAGTCGTCCCCTTCCTTTCGTCCCGAAGGGCAGTGTGCCGGTGTGTGCTTGCAAGCCAACCTCGCCGCATGTCTGTCGCCTCGTCGTGCGGCCGTTCCCCGAGTCCCCGCGTCCAGACGCCGTGCGCCCGCCCAGCCCAGCCTCTCGGAGCTAGGCCACCTTCACTTCGACGAGCTTGAGACCAAGTGGAGCCCCCTAGAGACCCGCTCCATGAGCTTCACCGTGCGCTCCGCGACGCCGCAGGCTACGTCCAGCAGTGCCTCGACCCATGCTCCTTTCGTTGGCGCCGCCTCCTCACAGCGTCGTTTTTCTTCTTCTTCTTGACACCTCTCACTTATGGTTTCTTTCAAGAACACACACCATCAAAAGAACTCAGAGAAAAAAACACACGTATACCAAGGAAGAACACACAACTTTGCCAAGAAATACTTCCTTTGTAACAACCGTGACTACATTGTTTTTTTCTGCCCTCACAACCTCTTTTCTCATTAACTCAAGTGACACTTATATACAGGAGGCTAGCCTCACGCACACAATCCAATGGCCATGCCCGACCACTAACCCAACTAACCCACTACATGCATGCACACACACATACGCTCCTGCATGCAACTCACCCGGTCAAGCGAGACATTGGCTGAACCGATTATCACTCAACTGGCTAGCTATACACACGCTGGAATAACAAGCAAATCTATAGATCCTTTGGATGGACACGTATGATGCCAACGGACTAACATATCCATTGACTACTAACAAACTCAACGTGATGGGCCATGCAACAAAATAAACATGATATAATCCTACACACTTAATACTAATAACAAGATTGGTTTCAACAATCACCTGCCTAATCTTGTTATCATTGGTTCCACTCTTGAAGCCCATGGTCGTCGATGTCGTCGGTGCAACACGTAGACGGTCGCCAATGCCATCTTATCATGCCGATTGTCGTCATCGACGTTGACCTCGATAAGAGGGACACCTTTCATGCCTTCGCCGCGAGTGTGCCGCCGCGACACACTCGCTGTCTTATCTTCGTCATCGGTGCCGCAACTCACCGATGACTCACCTTCATGTTGTCGACGATGATGCACCTTGTCACGACTCGGACATGAAACTCCTTATGGCAATGGCCTCCGCTTCATAGCCATCACTTCCTTGCCGCCTGTAACGCAACTTGCCGAGCATCATACCTTTATCCATCGCTCGTGACGTAGCTTCACCTTGCGCCATCGACCTCCACCTCACATGGAATTTGCCCTGCCGTCACCATTGTCTCGGATCGACAAGGCTCTGATGCCAATTGCCGGTGGGCGTCGCACACATCCACACGTCCACCCCGTGCTCCTTTTTGTGTGCTGGCAGGTTAGCTGGTCGCAGCCACGCGCTGGCTGGCTGGCCAGCCGCAGCCTCGCATGCGCAGATGCGTCAGAGACGAGCTCGCCTGTGGCCGAACAGGAGCTCGCGCGCGTGCCAGACGCCCGCACAGAATCTCGCGCGCTCGCGTCCGCGTCCTGGCCGCTGATCTGTGAGCCGCTGGACGCACGCACGCAGCAGCCGTGCTAGCTAGTTGGCCGCCACCCGCGTGCGTGCTCATTTGCTCGCTACTTGACCACCATGTGCATGCTTGCTAGCCAAGTAGCTAGCCGCCACCGCTGCGTGGGCAGCCGTGCGCTGATCGCTGTGTATGTGTTTGTCCTAGCCGCCGCTCCGGCGAAGCCACCCGAGCTCTGGAGAGCGCCCACAAGCTGTTTGTGGGAATGTCTGAGGAAAAGTAGTGAGGAAAAGTGGGGATCCTGGTTATTTTGCGGTAAAAGTGTGGGTGTGTGTGGGCGGGTGGGAGGGGGAGCGTCAAAGACGGACGTCCCCGGACATGCCCGCGGGCATAAGCTCTCTTGAATTCCGGGTACCCGACCCTTACACGTAGGGTTTGGCCACGTCTTTTTGTCAATGGCAGAGTCTGAACTGTACACGATAAGCGATGGGCATGACATGGGTACAACTTTGTGCGCATAAGCTTATCCAAACCCAACCAAATAGGTTGTGTGTGTTGTTGACGACCTGTTACTGATATCGTGTTCTTAAAATATTCAAGTTGTAAACTTTATCTTTAGGGCACATCTAGATGTGTCCTAATTATTGCACATCTAAGTGACTCAATCAAACTAGGAAGAAAAAAAAACTATAATTTTTATATGAATCTCCACGTAAAATCAAAATATATGACATAGGACTTAGAGCATCTCTAGCAGACCCCGTAAAACGCCGACCCGCATAAGGCTTTTGCAGTTCGCGAAAAAGGGTATATGCGGGCCGGCGCGGGCGAGGTCAGACTCAGACCCCGCAAAACGGACCCGTAAAAAAGGATATTCGGTGAATATGCTCTTTTATGGGTCGGCTAAGCGGGGTCTGCTCGGGCGCCGCCGCGTCGACCCGCAAACCGAAGACGCCCAATAATTGAATTTGACATCGATTCCGACAAATGAGTTCAAATTCAAACAATAGAACACAGTTCACACGCAAATAAAAGCTTAGTTTTGTAGGACAAACGCAAAAGGGGGTCTTGCAAAAGTGACGACCACGCCCGGCATCATCTTGGTCGATCTTCACTCCGCGCCACCGAGTCCATCGAGGTCATCGCAACCACCGAGTCCACCTCCGGCACTTGCTCCAACTCCGGCACAGAAATATCGGCTGGTGCACTGAACGCATCGGCGACATTGGTTCCAAACCCCGTTGAGAAAACATCTCCGGCACTGTAACACGCACTAGCCGACGCAAGCATTCTCCTCTTCAAGATATCTCTTCTTGCCATATCATGCCATTCTTTGGTGAGGTCGTCCATGTCATTGCGGTTCAAGGTCATGATCTTGTTCTCTTCGGCAAGCAACTTGGACATGGCTTTGTTTTCAGCGGCACGTGTTCTTCTCTCCTCAATGGCCACTTTGCGCAGCCCCTCGTCCTTGAGCAATTGCCATTTTTCTTGCTTCTCCCGTGCCTTCTTCTCGGCCAACTCTTTCTTTATCTCCAACGTCTTCGCTAACATCAACTCATTTGATTGCACCATGGAATCAATCTTGTCCCGCAAGCTCGATGCTTCGTGCTCTCTCTTCATCTTCTCCTTAGTCTTCTTGTCACCATCGGGTTTGTTCAAGTTTCTTGGGCCATCATCATCTTCATCTTCATCCATGTTTGTAAGTGAACCTCTCTTCGGTGGGGATTCTTTGTCAATCAACTTCCACTTCTCGCTCTTTTTGAGCAAGTCCCAACAATGCTCTAGTTTGAAGAATTTGCCTTCCGAAGCTTCCATGTCTTTGTATCTATGTTGGGCAATTTTGTCCTACACAATTTAAACAAAGTCAAATGATGCAATATAATGTGCACAACTTGGGACGTGAAAACGAACTCACATAGTCGGATTCCACGGTTCCACTTGGAGGTGCATTGCGTACTTGTTCCAAGCAAGCTGCCCAACGGCTGCAAATCGGCTTGATCACGTCCCAACGCCCCTGGAGTGACCGAAAGGTGCGTGGAGTCCTATTGGGATACTTTGCCATCATGCGAAAGTATTGATCTTCGATCCTTTACCAATACCTCTTGGCGGTTTGAGACATACCCGTGCAAGCATCAAGAGAAACCGCACTACAAGCATTGATCAAGATTTGATCTTCCAAGATCGTGTAGTTCTTCGATCTCTGGCTTTTTTTTGCTTGCGCTTGCTCATACGCCTCCTCGTTTATCTCCTCCAATTCTTCTTCACCACCGTGATCATCCACGCCGCCCTCCGTTTCATTGTAATCGAATGCAGCGAACGGGACTTGATCGATGTCAACGGCGTTGGTGTCCAACAAGTTCACGAACTCGGCAGTGGCATTGTTCGAACCACCGCTATAGTGAGCCACAACAAGTCACGAGCTACCGCAATGGCGAAAAGCAAAGAAAATTGAAGGGACCGAAGAGGCATACCTTCTGGCCATTTCGTCAAACACCTCGCTAGCGGTGGAAGCAGCGCCGGGGAACCTCTTGCCGGGGCGGAGGGAGTGGATGAAGGAGCCGGCCTCTTTGTAGCCGGAATCCTCTTCCGCTTTACGCTCGAGACCTTGCCGGCCTTCTCCGCCGCCGGCCGGGATCGCGCAGCGGCGTTGGCGCCCGGAGCGCGGGCCTTCCCGGCGGGGCCAGCCGGATTCCCACCCTGCACGACCACGTTGCCCTGCCGCTTGCGGACAGGCGCAGTGGTGCCTTGGGCGACGGCGGGGCCAACATGGCCGGCGATGAGATCCGCCGGAGGGGATTGAGTGTGCGCGACCTCGACGGTGATGGGGGACGGCAGGGAGTCATCCATGGCGGCGAAGGACTGCCGGGGAAGATGCACCGGAGCGGGCGGTGGCGGGGGCAATGGCGGCGGAGGGGTGGGGGAGCGGGAACGGCCGCGCGGAAATGTCCCTCGCGCCAAATCTCGCTGCGGATAGGGGCCGAGCTCGGGTCGGCCTCCCACCCAGTGAATCTAAAGGTTGGGGGAGATCTTTTGCCGCGCCCCGCAAAAAAAATTACGGGTCGGATGCATTTGCGGTGTCTGGTCGGGCAGGATTTTCCACGCCGACCCGTATTTTGGCGGTTATTTTCCGGGTCGCGGCTATATACGGGGTCTGCTAGAGATGCTCTTAGATGTGCAATACTTACGACACATCTAGATGTGTTTTAGCAAAACTGGAACTTTATTTATGTGATATGTGCCTGCATGTGAAGTTCAAATGTGTAATGAAACTGGTTTCATCTTCATAAATTTCTTCAAATTTACTATTGAATGACATATATTTCGGTGTGTTTGTTGAGCTATCTATTAATTACCCATCAGGCATGCACCTATCGGGTATGGGCACGGGTAAAATCATGTTTCCATCTTCATGCATGAGTATTGGTATATACTTAAGGCACATCGTGGGGGTGTCAGCCACGACCGTTAACCACACAAGACTTTAGTCCAGATTTATCGCCTATCTGTGGCTAAACTCACAAGGGAAGTCTGGCCGATGTTTTCATAACATCACCAAACGATGTGTACAGGGTTTTCAAGCCCACCATCTGGGTGGTCCACACTTGGTACACCGTGCCACGTGCCTAGCCGTCCCAAGCCCACCTCGTAGGGTAGTGTCCGCCTGGTAGGACCAACAACACATCCTCTGTCCCAACAGAGTCAGAGGCGCAACCCCTGTTGACGGCCGGATGGACGGGGTTGGGAGGGGCACACGTGGTGGGAGGGGGTTGCTCCTCGAGATTTACATCCGCTCCTTGATGCTGCATCTCTCTGCCATTGCCTTCATCCTGGTCCCTTCGGGCGATGCTCTCCAGCTTGCATGACGGAACAAAGGACGGGAGACCCACAGATGATGTTGATTAGTCCCTTTAGTGATCCGGTAAAGGAGCAGAAAGAATTATTGCCTTTTACCCCAGAGGTGGCCCTGTGTTATTGAAGGCACCCTTAAAGTCAAGGGTTTATACCAAGCTTTTGCAAGATTATTAATTGAGCTTTTGACCGGATCGGAGTAAAGTTGAAACTGAAAACACTTACAATAAAAGCAGGCATGGGTATGAGGACTTGTTCTTACAACCATATATTTGCAAATGGGATCATCATGATATCAATTTGTGCTCTAGAAGTCATCCATCAATATGTGCTTGTATAGAAGTGGGGGTGTGTCCAAATTACGTCTTGACCGAAGTGCTTCCTGCATCAAGAGTCAGTTGTCCAGCCGAAATGCCCTATTCGTCCCACGGGGTTGCCTCGGTAATTAAGATAAAACCAGACAAAAGTATTGGGCGTTTAATGACTACACCTCTTGTATCCCAAAGATAGGATCTGTGTTACTGTAGTAAATCTTTCTGTCACTGGTGTTCAGAATAACACTTCACGGTCTCCTTGCCTTTTGCCTCTCCATGCCTCGCTCTCCATGATCCTGGGTACCTAGAGGGATGAAGAACGCGGACGAGACAAGAGACAACTACGAAGCAATTTTATGTTACACATACGGGACGTTAATTCAAAGTACTTCCATCGACCCCTCCAACAAATACATAGGGTTGTAGGGTTATGCCTCAACACATAACCTTATCAAGCTACTCGCACATGGAGATCATATCGCAAGGAGAAACCATTGAAGAACACACCGGGAAGATTGATTGATTGACAGTATGTCTTACAATAGTCGCCAGATGCGATACACGATTACAAAGTATGGCTAGTTGGATGAGCGCTACGGTGATGGTGATTGTGGAGGCTATGGATATGGAGATGGAAAATGACGGCGTGTGGATGATGGAGATGGAGGTCTCGGTGATGTTTCTGTAGCTCTTCTGGCGTGGGGCCTTTCATAAAGTTCGTTTGGTTGGATCAAGGATCGTCGTTGGCAGTCCATATGACCGCTCATACGAGTGCGCGCGGTCATATAGAACGTCGTCTTGCGTTCGGTTCCTTCTGGTGCGCCTCCCACTTGATCTCTGTTGTCTCCTCTTTACTCCTTTTCATATATTGGCTTGATTACATCCATATTTAGCCCATTTCATGTGAGAACAAAAATAAAGAAAGGATATTTGGAATCCTTTACATTCATTATTCATTAGTAGCAATATCGGGGCGAATATCTCAATTTTTATGAAATAATTTGGTTTAAACTCAAGTTTGATGAGCATGAAAGTAACACTCATCAGACGCGGACACAACCTCCATCACGATGGTGGGTATGGGTTGGATGGCATCTAGGGTAGCATATGGGGGCCGGTGGCGATGACGGGGGAGAAAGGGTGTCCGACGGCGAGGGATCGTAGGTAGGAATTGTTGGAGGGAGGCGACGGGAGGGCGGTGGCTACGTGGGGGCATGGTGGCTGCAACCGGTTAGTTGCGGTGACCACTTTGACGACCCAACTACACTGAATAATGGATGACACACCTTATCAATCACTAAACCAACTATGGTATGGTTATTGACGGTGTTACAAACACAACCAAGCTAATCACGAAGATTAATCCCTGCATCCAATCGAAGAACAAACAAGAATTTGAGATAATGCAATCTGAATTGCAGATATAAACTAAAGTACTTGTTTAACAAAGTGATGTTCCACATAGTACATGAGGTCTCAGCAACTCTCGTGCCTATGGCAAAGAGTAGCAAACACTAAAATTAAATCAAACAAAATCCAAACCCTTAAACGACGACCTAAGGGAGTATTTAAGGAGGGGGGTGGGGGTTCAGCCAGATCATGGGGGGTTGAATTCAACCTGGTCTCCTCTTTAAAAATTGCACATAGTCTTTTATTTCAAAAACACATGAGCCTGACCCAAGATTAAGGTGGTGCAACACCTATAGGTTACCATGGAAGAAATTATAAAGTGACAATTTGTATATTTCATCCATATCCCTCACATGTCATCACGGTGGCTTCGAAGTCCTCAGATCATCACTTGAAGCTCCGCCTTCACTTCTTGTACGCGTGTTGCCATCTTGATGCTTAAGCATACTCTAGTGTATCCTCGTTGGTCCATGCTAGGTCCTTCATTCCTAAGGAATGCATTTGATTTAGGCAACATCATATTATCATGAACAATAGTGGAAATCCTAGAAACGAAAGAACCTGATAATGAAGTTGCCGTGTGTGACCTCTAGTCATTGGTCCTTGTATCTCCAGAACTTGAGTTGGTGTAGCGGCTGTGAGTGTAGTTGTAGTAGGGATCTCCTTATCAGACCCGATCACTCTAGACTTGTTGCAAGGCCGAAGGCAAGTCATGGCTTGTCCTTTGTCCCCTATGACCCTACCGTGACGGGGTCGGTCTGGGTTGGAAATGGCTGCCTTTGCTCCTCCATTGGTGGACGAAGACCATGGACACCAGCGGTGGCGGGTGTGGATGCTTGGATCCCGGGGCGAAGACCCTGGATGGAGTGCCCCACAATTGTCTCTCCTGTAAGCAGTGTGGCGACAATGTTGGCGCTTGGTCATGTTGATGGCGAGACACGTCGTGGTAGGTGGCCGTGGAGGGGAAGTTGTCTTCGGTGGTGGAAAAACTCTTGTCTTGATATGGAGTTCTTGGTCCCATCGTGGTAGGTTTGGTGACTTGAGCCACTCAGCAAGGTGCGTGGGAGTTGTCGACCGAAAGCTCCGCGTCTTGGCACGAGCGGTGACGATGACTGTGTGTCGTGTTCCTCTTGGGGACACCGCCTTGGTTCTCCCCCTTTCTCGCCCTCTGGGTGAAAACCAATGCCCACACCAGTGGAATGAGTGGCGGTGGCGATGTACGTCATGGTCCTATTGGGGGTGTCTCCGGCAGTGCGTTGTCGGGCTGGTTTGGAGTATCACTCAATCCTGCTGTTATAGATGGCTTTTCTTCCTTTCTACACAAGGCAGAGTCAACGCTCCTCGGTACAGAGCGAGAGGGTCCTCTCGAGCGGCGGTTTAGTGGAGTTGTTGTCGCAAAGTATGGTGGTTTCTTCCAGGTTGCGCGTCTTCGTGTGTCGCCGGTGGCCTTGGTGGTGTCTCATGGCGTTCTGCCCTCTCCTATGCTATTACTCGGCAGCTTGTTGGCGGCGTCCAGTAGTACACTTCTGGTGTTTGTTAGCGGTGTTCAGCTAATTTTTGTCATGGTATCTTTGATTTAATTTCTACAAGAATTTCCTCAACACCTTGCATCCTTTATTCTATAAAGCGGGGCAAAAACCTATTTCGACAGAGTGTTTCCTCAAAAGAGCAAATATTGTCGGTATTTACATATAGTTATTATGAGATTTATCGATTATGATTTCTTGATTAAATAAGGTCCGTTGTTGAATATTTCACGTTTTGTGATATTTTGTAGCATGACTTTCGGTTAACCTATGGTACTTATATATTTTATGTTCGACAAAAGATGAATTTATTGTCTCAAAATAAAGCATCAAAAGGACACAAACACAGTGAACACACATCTGGCCTGTGCATAGCTAGAATACATACATCCAACACTAACACACACACAACAATAGCAAAGACAAAATATATGTGTAGGTGAGGAAAAAAGAAAGACCCAAAGCGATCTGATCTGCAATTGGCAGACTATAACAGTGGCCATATCCACATCAATCATCTTATGACATCACATAGACGACAAGCAACGCCTTCAGAAAGGGAGTGACGCTCAAGCGCCGCCGTCACCGGATCCAACCACCCACTCCTAGAATCTAGGTTTTCACCCTGAAAAATAGTCCGAGCATATTCGAGCAATGCTTTTTTACTTTTTTATACATTCTTGGCCGTCGGGATATTAAAGTTATATATGTGGTATTTCGTGCTTCCAGATAACTTATTGGCAATCTCTGAAGCTAACTATAGCATAGAGAAACAAGTTTCCGTATAGTATAATTTTAGGAAAGATTATTTTGATTTTTGAAGCGACACTCCGCTTTAAATAGTGTGAATTGACATGCAACACATATAGTATTAAAAACCAGGATTCCTTATATGAAAGAATGGTAGTGTAAGTTTGGTCCAAGGCATCTCATATACACTTTCTTCGCGCAGTACGTAATAGGCTGCTTGTCCTGGTGCGAGTACTATGACACGCCCCTGAAGAATGGCACATGCGATGGTTTCGGCTGCTGTCAAGCAGATGTCCCGAAAGACGTACTCCCTCCGTAAACTAATATAAGAGCGTTTAGATTACTATACTTTAGTAATCTAAACGCTCTTATATTAGCTTAAGAGCGTTTAGATTACTATACTTTAGTAATCTAAACGCTCTTATATTAGCTTACGGAGGGAGTACTGAATTATTATGGTTATTTCAACAAAAACTATAACACCTCACAAACATGGAAATACGGCAGTCCTTGCAGCTACGTGGCACTGATAGAAAAGGCGGCTTTCAGTTTCAAAACCAGCTATGTCAACTCTACAGTATTCAATGATACATACAAGGATGGAGTTCCTATTGTTGTGAACTGGCAAATAGAATCGTCGAGTTGCGAGCAAGCTAAGAAGAACACGAGTTCCTACGCCTGTGTTAGCAGCAACAGCGTGTGCGTGAATTCCACCACCGACGCGCCAGGTTACCGCTGCAATTGCTCCGATGGATACAAAGGCAACCCATACATCACGAACGGCTGCCAAGGTGACTTCACTTTTGCTGCCTTGTACATTTGACATGAACTCTCTTGTACCATATTAATTCACGAGTCACCTATACGCACAGCTTGGCAACTTGAACTGAAGACAATTGTTTGTTTCCAGATATTGATGAGTGCCTTGAAAATGCTAGTCTGTGTGGCTCTGGAATCTGCGAGAACACGTTAGGGCATTTCAGTTGTTCATGCCACCCAGGAAATTATATGACGAATGGCGGTTGTGTGCAAAAGCATTTCCGTTTTCCAGCGATTCCTGTTGTAGGTAAGTTACATCTCATGTAGACAGTTGATTGGACACGCATGAAAACAATATGAAGTTTGTACTAACATGATAATCCGGTATATATTTTCTGGATTTAAGCAATTCCTATTTGGCCAAGTTTCTACTCCTGGTAGCAAATGTGGTCATTTTTTTACTAGTACATCAAACCGTTAAAAGTTTGACCATCAATTTCCAAAATTGTACAAACATTGATAACATAAAATTCATGCTAGATTCATTATAAATATATATTTATAAGGGTATGATTTCTTTTAAGATAATATATTTTTGTAGAAACTGATGGTCAAATATTTGCATTGGATGATCCCCAAAAAAATATTGCATTGGAGATTGTGTCTATTTTCAAAACTCAAAAGGATATACATGTGTCATTGGCGGGCGAAGTTGGTATTTTTTCTCTTTTTCTTCAACACAACACTTTTAAGTGGTCATTACTCATATGGAAACTAATTTGTTATGAACAAATACCTGATGCAGGTGCAAGTGTGGGACTTGTCGTCTTTGTGGTTGTTGTATCATGTGTCTGCTTGATCCAAGAGAGAAAACTACAAAACATGAAAAAGGAATACTTCCGACGGCACGGTGGTCTGATATTATTTGATGAGATGAGGTCAAGGCAAGGTATTACATTCAAAATATTCACGGAAGAAGAATTGCAGCAAGCTACAAACAGGTTCACTGAACAACAAGTACTGGGTCAAGGGGGCTATGGGACCGTGTACAAGGGGTTTCTTAAGGGCAACGTGGAAGTAGCGGTGAAGAGATGCAAGACCATCGACGAGCAACAAAAGAAAGAATTCGGTAAAGAGATGCTAACCATAGAAACATTGTGAAGCTCCTCGGGTGTTGCCTCGAAGTGGAAGTCCCTATGCTGGTATATGAGTTCGTCCCAAACGGCACCCTCTTCCAGCTCATACACGGTGACCATGGCATGTGTATCTCCTTGGCTACTCGCTTGGGGATCGCCCATGAGTCGGCCGACGCTCTCGCCTACCTTCACTCCTCAACTTCGACGCTGATCCTCCACGGTGATGTCAAGTCCTCCAACATTCTTCTTGACATGGACTACCAAGCTAAAGTTTCTGACTTTGGCGCCTCCATCCTGGCACCAGCTGATAAGTCACAATTCATCACACTAGTACATGGAACATGCGGGTACCTCGATCCGGAGTACATGCAAAGCAACCTACTGACGGACAAGAGTGACGTGTACAGCTTTGGTGTTGTTTTGTTGGAGCTACTCACGGCCAAATTGCCATTTAATTTCAATCCGGATGTCCCTGCCCATGAGAAGAGCCTGTCGATAATGTTTATGCATGCCATGAAGGAGAATAAGCTCGACCAGATCTTGGATGTTGAGATCAAGGATGGGGATAACACAGAGATTATTGAAGAGATCGCGGAGCTAGCGATGCGATGCTTAGAGATGTGTGGTGACAATAGGCCATCGATGAAGGAAGTTGCGGAGAAGCTTGATAGTCTGAGGAAGGTGATGCAACATCCATGGGTGCAGCGGAACACTGAAGAGATGGAATGCCTACTTGGGGAGCCCTCATCGATGGTCAGCTCGACAATAACTAGTGTTGAATTTTTCAGCGTTGAGAAGAAAGTCATTAACGATCTGCAGTCTGGTCGTTAAGTAAGCACACTACAGCTTTGCTTTCCTTATTTTGTATTCGACGGTAAGAAATCAGTTACATCAAAAAATAGAATAAATAGTCATTTGTTATAGCTACCTTTATGTTACTGTTTGTTTTGCCAATTATACATGTACAACTTTCGGTGTTTATTTGGTTGTACATCTTCAGGAAATATGCAGATGTATGGGAGCTATTGTTTCATCAATTTTGCACACGTTAAAAAAAATGCACAGTAAGCCATCCATTTTGATTCAGCGTGGTAAATGCTTGACACGTCCTTATATATATATATATATATATATATATATATATATATATATATATATATATATATATATATATTTTCCTATATATATATATATATATTTTCCTATATATATATATATACACACACACACATCCTACTACCGGGTGTAGTTACTCCCATGTCTCATATACTACCATGTGGTAGTATATATACTACTTTATTATTTTTAATATATTCATATACTATATCTAAGATACTCCAAAGTGAGTTATATGAATTTTTTGCAAATAGACTCGTGTTTTTATTATATTTATGAAATACGTACATATTTGTACTAAAAAAGTGTATGCTCAAAATATGAGACATACTACCTAAAAAGTACTGTATATATACTACATAAACCTTCTTATATACTACATACTACGCATACATACACTTCGGAATGATAGATACTATCTATAACATACGAAATAAAAGTGGGAGTAACTACACATTCTCTCTTTTTGCCGGGGAAGACATAGTAAGCCTAGACTGTGTTCAAATTTAACATATTAAGCTCATCGGAGCAAACCCTGTTGCAATTTCAAAAAAATGTTCGTGAATAAAAAAAACTGTTAACGCAATAGAAAGTATGTTTGTGAATTCAAAAACTGTTTACGAATTCAAAAAAAATAATGAATTCAAAATTTGTTTGTGGATTTGGAAAAATATCCGTGAATTCAAAAAATGTTCGCAGATTTGGAAAAATGTTTCCGAATCCAAAAAGTTTTCATGAATTCAAAAAATAATCGCAAGTTTAAAAATTTTCAGTGAATTGAAAACATCTTGAAAATTCAAAAACAGACAACTTCTGAAAAAGTGAACAGTTTTTTCAAAAAATACGAACATTTTTCAAATCTATGAACGTCCACTTGAAATTGTGAACAATTTTTGAATTTTCAAAACAAAATGAAAAGCATATAAAAAATTGAAAACATGGATTTTTTTTTGCAAAATGTCAAATTTTTTTTAAGATTTTGAAAATTATTTGAAATTTGTGGGAAGAAATAAAATAAAATGAACACAGATAAAAAAAACCAAAAGAAAACCAATAAAACAAGGAAAAGAAAAAAAATCCGGGCATCATGCTCGCTTCGCTGTGCTTCAGAACTGCTTAATGGGCCGACCCAGTAGCTCGCTAGCTAGCGATCACCATCTTATAAAGCTTGCAATGAGCGATCTATATCATTTGTGGTGTCGTCCATGCATTGGCGTGTAGCGCTGGATTTTTTTTTCGAAACGGAGGCAAAAGCTTTGCCTCATCTCATTAATAAAGAAGAAGGGTAACAAGATGCCCGGTTAATTAGCGGGAACCCGGGCAAAAACCGCTACAACACGCCCACAAGAAAGGGCACCCCTGTCGACCTGGCCCCAACAAGACCACACACACACCGCTGAGAAGAGGGCACCGTCGAGGTTGCTTGCAATGTCATCGTCATCACCTCTCCCTGAGCAGGCGACTCCGACTTCATCGCTGACGACCCGTCAAGACCCCTTCGACGAGCGACACACGAGGACCTCGCCGGCCAAGGGCAACACCGGCCGACCTGGCCACCCACACGAAGATACACACGTTGCCGAGAAGAACACAAAGCTGAGATTGTCACCAGGTGTCATCGTCATCACTCCTCCACGAGCCAGCGACTCCGACTTCACCATCGAACTTCCACAGACGAAGTCCTCGTCGCAGCAGACGCCGGTACCCATGTCGGCACATGCCAAACAGTCGACCACCTGAACAAACCACATCGCCAGCCGGGCACGTGCCGACCGCGATGCCGCGCACGGCCAGCCCCGAGAATGCACGAGGGGGCAAGAGCTTCAAGACAACGCCCCAAAGGGGGTAGCGCCGCGGAAGACGACGCCGTCGTCCGACCCTGCTGCCAGAGTCTGGGCTTTCGCCCGAAGAACTTGCCCCGAGGGCGGGGCCAGAGATCTCCACGGCGACCCTCCAAGGAGGTAACGACGCCCACAGGCGCCGCGTCGTCGGCCGGCCAAGCCAGCAGGCTTTCGCCCAGAGCAGGGGCCCCACATCCCCACGCAGCCGCCACCGGCTCGCACACCCACTGGCCCGTGCACACCTGACGCCGCAGAGGCGCCGCGCCAAGACCACCACCATCATCGCCAGCAACGCCAGCGAGCCAAACCCAGCCGCAGATCGACCGGATCTGGCATCTCCACGCAGCTGCACCGTCGCATCCTTCTTGGTCCAGCAAGCCGCCACCGGCCCGCGAGGAGACGAACCACGGCCGGCAGCCGCCCGTGGCAGCCTCGCTGCACCGCCGCTGGGCGAACCCCCTCGCGCCAGATCCGCATCATCCGCCCCACCGCACGTCGTCGCGCCGCCCGGCCGCCTGCCCTTCGCCCGCCAGCGCGCATCCATGCGCAGCCGCACCTTCCGTTGTTGAAGAAGCCCCCCTCCCGCCGCCGGCACCAGATCCCGCTTGGCACGAGCCCGCCAGGAGCCCACCGATGCGCCACCCCTCCCCTCGCCGGCACCAGATCCCGCGCCAGCCGCGCCGACCGCCGGAGCCGCGCCTACCAAGCCCGTGGCGCGGACGCGCCAGATGCGCCCAAACGCCCCGCAGAGAGATGCCCCGCCGCCACCCTCACCGGAGCCTGACCAGGCTTCGCCGGCGGCCTCCTCAGGCGGCGGCAAGGCGAGGGGGCGGGAGGGGGAGGGAAGGTGGCGGCGCCGGAGGGGTTCCCCCGTGCCGCCAGGGAGAGGCGACGCGGGGGTCGGGTATTCCTGACGCGGCCTTAGCGCCGGATATTACTACCCGGTCTCCGTCAGGGCGTCAGCCTCGGTGCCCTTTTGACTCATGTTGTGGCGGGTCGAGCTGGCAACAAAATTACCTTCGTACGTTCGATGAAGTCCATTACCCATGCCAATATTTCTGGGTAGCCTATTCAGTAGATAAGGAACCAAGGGAAAAATGAAAGCAGCAAACAGGCTAAATGATACAGTATTTACCATGTTCTCCACATATCAGGAGCCTTACGGACAGTTCCATCACCACTACATGGCACATCACACAGCATACAATCAAATTCCAACCTCTGCAGTTTGGACTCGTCTACGCATGCTTCTGGACAGAACTTTGCAAGACTACAGCCAGGAAAATTTTGTGCTTCATGATTTGTCACTACCAGGTTAGCTGTGCACATTCTCTTCATCTGAAGAATAAGAAGGTTACATCTTTGCACATCGACATCATTAGCTACCACCTGAGTACAGAGTAGAAAGTGTAAAGTATTAATAACATTGATAAAATCAATGTTTTCTTTTGAGAATTGATAGAAATCGTAAATAACTATAACTGTATCTGCTATATGTAATAGATGGTGAAATCCACCATGGCAGTTGGAAGCACTCCAGGCTTGGTGTCAAGCCAAGAAACCGCGCTCATGCCCACTCCTGCGATTCCCCCGCCCCACCCACCCCAGCCCCCACCACCGCCCACCGCCTACGCGACCGCCGCTGACGAGCCCCACCTACCTTTCGCCTCACCGCATCGTCTTCCTCATGTGGAGCTCCTCCAGATCCACCAGAGTGAAGGAGAGGGGAGAGGAGGGATACCGGATGCCGCTCCCATACGTCTACCAGGCGTTTTCGGAGATCTTGCAGCCGCTCCACTCTCTCTAGCCGTCGGCCTTGAGGGAGACAAGGGGGAGGCGCTGGAGGGAGCGCGCGATGCGGATCCGAGACGACGCCCTCTCATGATGAAGGGAAGCAGTGGCGGATGTGGAGGAGGGGCCAGATCCGCTCTCCCCCGCCCGAAAATTTGCTCAGGTATGCAAGGATCAAGCGGACAGAGAGCTGCTGAATCTGGCCAGGAGGATCTATTTCGAGGGGAATTTAGAGGAGAAACGCAGGATGTCCCACCCATCCGAGAAGCCGATAGCATTTTTCAATTGGGGGAAGCAGGAAGGGAAATCAGAGGACCCGAATCGCATAGCGAGATGAGAATGTATCGTGGGTCTGATGCCCACCAGAGTGCCACCGGAGCCAGAGCCGGTGGATCCACTGTCATTCCTGTCTTCGCTGCCAACCTCGGATTGATTGATGGAAAGCTTGTGGATTCAGGTATTTCCTCTGGGAAACATCTCAATTCCAGGAAGCGCCCTAGTGTCAGCCTGATGTTGTCTGAATTAGAAGAAGAATTCGCAAATTTAGCCACCAGCATTTGGATTCATGGACACCGGGTCGCTGTCGCAGCAAAACCAAGCTTCTCTACCTACCATAAACATCACAATTGTGTGCATGGAGGCGTGCAGTCGGGCCATGGCTCTGACAATGGAACTGATCCTGCGATTCATGCAGATCGGGGTGTTGGGGAGGTTGTCTGTACTCAAGACAGCTTCGAGGAACCATTCTGTTACGCCCTTCCTCTGGATGATTGGGAGATGAGGCTGGATCAGACCGAGGCTCTCGAGGTAACTGAAGACATTTTTGTTGTTGTTAGGGACATAGTAGCCTGGTCCGCTGGTCGATGGTGCGATCCACGTCCCGGGGTCGATCCACCCCGATCGAGGGTCGGGGACGACGGTGGATCGAGCTGGATCGATTGCCAGATCATGACCCCGATGGATGGACGTTGAGCCAGATTGATATGCAGAATTGCAAGATACATGTATTGAGTTCATGGGAAATTGATTCTTACCAATCACACTAGAAAGTACCGAACTCCGCTGGCCTTCCGGAGACCAACCTTCTGGGATCCGCTGCTCCCTTGCCGGAATTCGAGTTGTCCACTGCTGTATGAGTGCTACTTCTCGAGCATGCGTTGGTTTTCCCTTGAAGAGGAAAGGGTGATGCAGCAAAGTAGATAAGTATTTCCCTCGGTTGTTGAGAACCAAGGTATCAATCCAGTAGGAGATACAAGCAAGTCCCCAATAGGTGTACCTACATAAATAATCAAACATTTACACCCAACGCTATAAAGGGGTTGTCAATCCCTTCACGGTTACTTGCAAGGATGAGATCTGATAGAGATAGATAGATAGATTGCTAGAAAGTATAGTAAAACAAAAGTAAAAATATGGCAGCGAGATATTTTTGGTATTTTTGGTTTTAGATCTGAAAATATAAGATGGAAAATAGACCCGGGGGCCATAGGTTTCACTAGAGGCTTCTCTCATGAAGGAAAATAATACGGTGGGTGAACAAATTACTGTCGAGCAATTGATAGAAAAGCGAAAAATTATGAAGATATCCAAGGCAATGATTATGCATATAGGCATCACGTCCGTGTCAAGTAGACCGAAATGATTCTGCATCTACTACTATTACTCCACACATCGACAGACTCCTGCCTGCATCTAGAGTATTAAGTTCATGAAGAACAGAGTAACGCATTAGGTAAGATGACATGATGTAGAGGGATAAACTCAAGCAATATGATGAAAACCCCATCTTTTTATCCTCGATGGCAACAATACAATACGTGCCTCGCTACCCCTACTTTGTCACTGGGTGAGGACACCGCAAGATTGAACCCAAAACTAAGCACTTCTTCCATTGCAAGAATTACCAATCTAGTTGGCCAAACCAAACCAATAACTCGAAGAGACTTGCAAAGATATGAAATCATGCATATAAGAATTCAGAGAAGATTCAAATAATATTCATAGATAATCTGAACATAAACCCACAATTCATCGGATCTCGACAAACACACCGCAAAAGAGTATTACATCGGATAGATCTCCATGCAGATCATGAAGAACATGGTATTGAAGAACAAAGAGAGAGAAGAAGCCATCTAGCTACTAGCTATGGACCCGAAGGTCTGTGGTAAACTACTCACGCATCATCGGAGGGGCAATGGAGTTGATGTAGATGCCCTCTGTGATCGAATCCCCCTCCGGCAGATTACCGGAAAAGGCTCCAAGATTGGATCTCACGGGAACAGAGGCTTTCGGCGGCGGAAAAGTATTTTCGTGGCTCTTTTTGGTATCCAGGGAATATTTGGGAATTTATAGGCCGAAGAATAGGGTTAGGAGGGCTGCCGTGGGGCCACAAGCCAGGGGGCCCCCCCCCCCTAGGGCGCGCCCCTGTGGCTTGTCGCCACACGGCGGCTCTCCTGCCTTCATCTCCAAGTCTTCTGGGTTGCTTTTGGTCCAAGAAAAATTATTTCGAAGATTTTATTCCGTTTGAACTCCGTTTAATATTCCTTATCTGCAATACTCAAAAACAAGGAAAAAAACAGAAACTGGCACTAGGCTCTAGATTAATAGGTTAGTCCCAAAAATAATATAAAATAGCATATTTATGCATATAAAACATCCAAAACAGATAATATAATAGCATGGAACAATCAAAAATTATAGATACGTTGGAGACGTATCAAGCATCCCCAAGCTTAATTCCTGCTCGTCCTCGAGTAGGTAAATGATAAAAACAGAATTTTTGATGTGGAATGCTACCTAACATATTTATCCATGTAATATTCTTTATTGTGGCATGAATATTCAGATCCATAAGATTCAAAACAAAAGTCTAATATTGACATAAAAACAGTAATACTTCGAGCACACCAACAAGGCAATTGTGTCCTTTCGAATTAACATGGCCTTAGAAAGTTATCCCTACAAAATCATATGGTCTGGCTATGCTCCATCTTCCCCACACAAAGTATCTAAATCATGCACAACCCCGATGACATGTCAAGCAATTGTTTCACACTTTTAATGTTCTCAAACCTTTTCAACTCTCACGCAATACATGAGCGTGAGCCATGGATATAGCACTATAGGTGGAATAGAATATGGTGGAGGTTGCAAGGAAAAAGGAGAAGATAGTCCCACATCAACTAGGCGTATCAACGGCCTATGGAGAAGCCCATCAATAGATATAAATGTGAGTGAGTAGGGATTGCCATGCAACAAATGCACTAGAGCTATAAGTGTATGAAAGCTCAAAAAGAAAACTAAGTGGTTGTGCAAAAGATGAAAAATTCCACTAGCTATATGAAAGTGACAAAATAGGAGACTCTCTATCATGAAGATCATGGTGCTACTTTGAAGCACAAGTGTGGAAAAAGATAGTAGCAATTGTCCCTTCTCTCTTTCTCTCATTTTTTTGGGTGGGCATCTTTGGCCTTTTTTTTTATTTGGGCTTCACTGGCCTCTTTTATTATTTGTAAAGTCCGGAGACTCATCCCAACTTGTGAGGGATTCATAGCTTCCATCATCCTTTTCTCTCACGGGAACAATGCTCTAATAATGAAAATCATCACACTTTTATTTACTTACAACTCAAAAGGAAAATTACAACTCGATACCTAGAACAAAACATGACTCTATATGCAATATGAAAGTGATGGTGCATGTCATGAAAAACGGAATGGTGAAAGTTGCATGGCAATATATCTCGGAATGGATATGGAAATGCCATAATAGGTAGGTATGGTGGCTGTTTTGTGGAAAATATATGGTGGCTGTTTTGAGGAAGGTGGGTTTGATGCACCGGCGAAAGTTGCGCGGTACTAGAGAGGCTAGCAAAGGTGGAAGGGTGAGAGTGCGTATAATCCATGGACTCAACATTAGTCATAAAGAACTCACATACTTATTGCAAAAGTCTATTAGTTATCAAACAAAGCATTAGACACATGCTCCTAGGGGAGAGGTTGGTAGGAGTTAACCATCGCGCGCTCCCGACCCTCACACAAAGGTTGACAATCATTAAACAAATCATGCTCCGACTTCGTTACATAACGGTTCACCATACGTGCATGCTACGGGAATCACAAACTTTAACACAAGTATCTCTTCCAATTCACAACTACTCACTAGCATGACTCTCATATTACCATCTTCATATCTCAAAACTATATGCAAGGAATCAAACTTCTCATAGTATTCAATGCACTTAATATGAAAGTTTTTATTATATCCCTGTTGTATGCCCATTATATTAGGACTAAATTCATAACCTAAACGAATTACCATGCTGTTTTAAGAAACTCTCAAAATAATATAAGTGAGGTACGAGAGTTCAATAATTTCTATAAAATAAAACACCACCGTGCTCTAAAAAGATATAAGTGAAGTACTAGAGCAACATTGCCTAGCTCAAAAGATATAAGTGAAGCACATAGAGTATTCTAATAAATTCACGATTCAGCGTGTCTCTCTCAAAAAGATGTGTGCATCAAGGATGATTGTAGCAAACTAAAAAGCAAAGACTCATATCATACAAGACGCTCCAAGCAAAACACATATCATGTGGTGAATAAAAATATAGCCTCAAGTAAATTTACCGATGGATTGAAGACGAAAGAGGGGATGCCTTCCGGGGCATCCCCAAGCTTAGGCTCTTTGGTATCCTTGAATATGGCTTGGGGTACCTTGGGCATCCCCAAGCTTAGGCTCTTGCCACTCCTTATTCCATAGTCCATCAAATCTTTACCCAAAACTTGAAAACTTCACAACACAAAACTCAACAGAAAACTCATGAGATCCGTTAGTATAAGAAAAATAAATCACCACTTTAGGTACTGTTGTGAACTCATTCTTTATTTATATTGGTGTAATAT
Organism: Elymus sibiricus; assembly: GCA_039707655.1. Taxonomy (NCBI): domain Eukaryota; kingdom Viridiplantae; phylum Streptophyta; class Magnoliopsida; order Poales; family Poaceae; genus Elymus; species Elymus sibiricus. The sequence continues at coordinate 312,360,162 of CM077671.1, forward strand.
CTACTGTATTCTAACTTCTCCATGGTTCATACCCCCCGATACAACCCATAGATACATCAAAATAAGCAAACAACACAAAGAAAACAGAATCTGTCTAAAACAGAACAGTCTGTAGCAATCTATAGACTTCGAATACTTCTGTAACTCCAAAAATTATGAAAAATTATGAAAATCAGGGAAATTTGTATATCAATCTTGTGTAAAAATTTCAGATCAAAAGTACGTTCCAGTGAATTTACAAAATTTCTGTACTGAGAGCAAAAGTTTCTGTTTTTCAGCAAAATCAAATTGCAAACACCGTAGACCATCCCAAAAGTCTTACTTGGCTCAAACACTAATTTAAACAAGAAAACACAATTACTACAGAGGTAATAATGTGTGAAACACTCAAAAACAGAAGCAAAAACAAAATCATAAAAATAAAATTGGGTTGCCTCCCAACAAGCGCTATTGTTTAACACCCCTAGCTAGGCGTAACGCAATAGATCTAGGTATTGTCATCTTTGGTATGCAATCCATAAGTAGCTCTCATAATAGATTCATAAGGCAATTTTATTTTCTTTCTAGGAAAGTGCTCCATGTCTTTCCTTAATGGAAATTGGAATCTAATATTTCCTTCCTTCATATCAATAATTGCACCAATCGTTCTAAGGAAAGGTCTACCAAGAATAATAGGACATGTAGGATTGCAATCTATATCAAGAACAATGAAATCTACGGGCACATAATTCCTATTTGCAACAATAAGAACATCATTAATTCTTCCCATAGGCTTCTTAATAGTGGAATCCGCAAGATGCAAATTTAAAGAGCAATCATCAAATTCACGGAAACCTAGCACATCACATAAAGTTTTTAGAATCGTGGAAACGCTAGCACCCAAATCACACAAAGCATGGCACTCATAATCTTTAATTTTAATCTTAATAGTAGGTTCCCACTCACCATAAAGTTTTCTAGGTATAGAAACTTCCAACTCAAGTTTTTCTTCAAAAGATTTCATCATAGCATCCACGATATGTTTAGTAAAAGCTTTATTTTGATCATAAGCATGCGGAGAATTCAACATGGATTGCAACAAGGAAACACAATCAATCAAAGAACAACTATCATAATTAAAGTCCTTGAAATCCAAAAGAGTGGGTTCATTGCTATTTAAAGTTTTGACCTCTTCAATCCCACTTTTATCAATCTTAGCATTAAGATCTATAAGCTCCGAATCATTGGGACGCCTTTTAACTAAACTTGACTTATCTCCAGCCCATCTTTATCAAGATTTACATTAGAAAACAAAGATTCAATAGGAGTCACATCAACCACTTTAAGATCTTCATCATTATTGAAAGATTCTGGTTTCGCGGCCATTTTATTGACTAAGGTAGCTTGTTTATCAGAAATTTGGCCTACTAAATTTTCAAGATGAGCAAACTGAGATTTCAAACCATAAAACTCTTTAGACATATCATCAAGTTCTTTATTCATGTATTCCCACATAGCCTTTTGTTCTTTAAGCTCGTTTCTAAGGAAACTATTGTGGTTATATTGGAGCGACATGAAACTTTTAACATTATCCTCAATATCTTCCAACTTCCTAAGATAAGGATCAAAGCTTTTGGGTTGAGCCATAAAGACGAACAAACGGTTTATCACGCAAGCAAACGAAAAGCAAACGAAAAGACGAACGGAAGAAGGGCGAATAAAAAGGCAAATCTTTTTGGAAAATCATTTTAGAAGTGGGGAGAGGAAAACGAGAGGCAAATGGCAACTAAAGTAAATGCAAGAGATGAGTTTGTGATGGGTAATTGGATGGCTTGATGTAGATCTCCCCGGCAACGGCGCCAGAAATCCTTCTTGCTACTTCTCGAGCATGCGTTGGTTTTCCCTTGAAGAGGAAAGGGTGATGCAGCAAAGTAAATAAGTATTTCCCTCAGTTGTTGAGAACCAAGGTATCAATCCAGTAGGAGATACAAGGAAGTCCCCAATAGGTGTACCTACACAAATAATCAAACACTTGCACCCAACGCTATAAAGGGGTTGTCAATCCCTTCACGGTTACTTGCAAGGATGAGATCTGATAGAGATAGATAGATAGATTGCTAGAAAGTATAGTAAAACAAAAGTAAAAATAAGGCAGCGAGATATTTTTGGTATTTTTGGTTTTAGATCTGAAATTATAAGATGGAAAATAGACCCGGGGGCCATAGGTTTCACTAGAGGCTTCTCTCATGAAGGAAAATAATACGGTGGGTGAACAAATTACTGTCGAGCAATTGATAGAAAAGCGAAAAATTATGAAGATATCCAAGGCAATGATTATGCATATAGGCATCACGTCCGTGTCAAGTAGACCGAAATGATTCTGCATCTACTACTATTACTCCACACATCGACAGACTCCTGCCTGCATCTAGAGTATTAAGTTCATGAAGAACAGAGTAACGCATTAGGTAAGATGACATGATGTAGAGGGATAAACTCAAGCAATATGATGAAAACCCCATCTTTTTATCCTCGATGGCAACAATACAATACGTGCCTCGCTACCCCAACTTTGTCACTGGATGAGGACACCGCAAGATTGAACCCAAAACTAAGCACTTCTTCCATTGCTAGAATTACCAATCTAGTTGGCCAAACCAAACCAATAACTCGAAGAGACTTGCAAAGATATGAAATCATGCATATAAGAATTCAGAGAAGATTCAACTAATATTCATAGATAATCTGAACATAAACCCACAATTCATCGGATCTCGACAAACACACCGCAAAAGAGTATTACATCGGATAGATCTCCATGAAGATCATGAAGAACATGGTATTGAAGAACAAAGAGAGAGAAGAAGCCATCTAGCTACTAGCTATGGACCCGAAGGTCTGTGGTAAACTACTCACGCATCATCGGAGGGGCAATGGAGTTGATGTAGATGCCCTCCGTGATCGAATCCCCCTCCGACAGATTACCGGAAAAGGCTCCAAGATTGGATCTCACGGGAACAGAGGCTTCCGGCGGCGGAAAAGTATTTTCGTGACTCTTTTTGGTATCCAGGGAATATTTGGGAATTTATAGGCCGAAGAATAGGGTTAGGAGGGCTGTCATGGGGCCATAAGCCAGGGGGCGCGCCCCCCCTAGGGCGCGCCCCTGTGGCTTGTCACCACACGGCGGCTCTCCTGCCTTCATCTCCAAGTCTTCTGGGTTGCTTCTGGTCCAAGAAAAATTATTTCGAAGATTTTATTCCGTTTGGACTCCGTTTAATATTCCTTATCTGCAATACTCAAAAACAAGGAAAAAAACAGAAACTGGCACTAGGCTCTAGATTAATAGGTTAGTCCCAAAAATAATATAAAATAGCATATTAATGCATATAAAACATCCAAAACGGATAATATAATAGCATGGAACAATCAAAAATTATAGATACGTTGGAGACGTATCAATGAGGCATCTCCGTCCCGCACTCCCGCTACTGACTTGGTATGACCTTGCCGGACTGGTGGAAGAGTGGTGGGAGGCAAACAAGATAGCATGGAGCCGTGGAGGCTGACGGGGGGAGGCTTGGAGCTAGATCCATGCCAGACTGGTTTTTTGAAGATGAACCGATAAAGAGGGGATTTGGGGATAGTTGTGCGACGCTTCGTGGGAAAGTAATAATGACAGATAAGAAAATCATGCCATGAGGGCTGATGTGTGGCCCCATTTTATATTCATTTTTATTTTGTGAAGCATCAGGCGGGATGTTTGTCCTCCTTGCAATATTGGGAAATAAATCATTGCAGATCGTAAAGATCTTCCGTTCCCTCCATCGTACCGAGGTCATCGACCCAAAACCCTTGGGATCGCGATCCACGTTCCCCATTATCATTCTGAAGATGTATACCCCTCTTCGAACCTCGTTCCGGAGGGTTGTTGACTAGCGACCCTCAACTCCGTTCCTCGACCCGAACAACCCAGATTCCTGGCAGCAAACGAAACACATGTCTGAATTTGCTGATAAGGAGTCCACTTACATGACGCGGAATGAAGGAGCTGCTAGTGAATTTGCTACAGTTGATAACGCTGTGAAGATCCGGTCGCCTGGTGTGATTAATCAGAGCAAATACTATGCCAATGTGCACCCTGGTGTTAGTTCCACGTTGTTAGTGTTGCAATAGGTTGGCGGTTTTCGCTTTCTTCAGAAACAAAGCCGCGCCAAAAAAACAGAAGCTAGACAAAGCTAATATCATTGCCTACATGTATCAACTGTTGCCTTGCTGCCATGGTGACTCAGCGGAGGGCTTCCACAGCCAGCTCTGGGCCCCTATAAGTAAGGCATCAAGCAGAAACCCTAGAGACGAGCAAAGCCCTTCCCCTCTCCCTGTTGCCACCGCCGCCAATACCCAAGAGGTGCTGATGATGGTTGATGGCGGAAGGGGGCGAGGAAGAGGGAAGAACAAAGGAGGACGGGAGAAAATCTAGCCATCTGGCAACTGGAGCAAGCCCAGATGCAGCAGCCACCCCAGTAGTTCTTTGGGTATGGATTTCCAGGAGCACCGTCGCCGTGGGGATTCCCAGGGAAATTCCCAAACTCGTACCCTCAGTAGCCATAAGGGGACGCTACAGCAGCCATGGTTTGGCCCCTCTCCTCCTCAACCGGGACAAAGTGGTCAGGGAGGCCTAGTAGATCCCAACTCTACTTCGACTAGAAACCAATTTAGCAACAAGAGCCCCTCCAAGAATTCGTAGAGGAAGAAGCAAGATCAGGTTCCAAAACCCTCCTCTTCTGATAATCATGGGTTGATGTGATATGCCACCGTTGTATGCTACAGCTGCGGTGATCTAGGACACCATGTTGATAAGTGTGGGAAACCAAAAAGTTGTTTCATTTGCAAGATGGTGACTGGTATGTCTCCAACGTATCTATAATTTTTAATTGTTCCATGTTATAATATTACCATTCTAGGATAATTTTTGGGCATTTATTTGTTGATTCATATTATTTTTTAGCACTAACCTATTAACCCAGTGCCAACTGGCAGTTCTTGTTTTCTGCATGTTTTTGGCTTTTGAGGCATACCATACCAAACGAAGTCCAAATACCATGAAACTTTTTGACAATTTTTTCTGGACAAAAATAAGACCTGGAAGCTTCGGAGGGAGACCTGAGGGCACACGAGGTGCCCCCAAGCCAACAGGGCGCACCCAGGGGGTGGCCACGCCCTGATGGCTTGGGGCCACCTCCCCGGCCCTCTGGTGTTGTTATCTGGCCTATAAATTCTTATTAATCCCAAAAACCCTATGTCGGTGTCAAAACCGGTGGATCTCGGGTAGGGGGTCCCGAACTATGAATCTAGGATCGATGGTAATAGGGGACGAAGGAGATGGTGTTTACCCAAGTTCGGGCCCTCGTGAGGAGGTAAAACCCTACGTCCTGCTTGATTGTATTGATGAATGTGATGGTTACAGAGTTGATCTACCTCGAGATCAAAATAACTAAATCCTAGATTAGTTGACTTGTCCCTCTACGAACTAAGCCCCCTGGTTTATATAGACACCAGGGGTACCTAGGGTTACACATGGTCGGTTTTCGTCCGGGCATACATACGCCCATTGTTACTTGGAGGACACACCAAGTCTTCGGAACATTCCCCCCCTAAGCCTGGGGTCATTCTATAGTCCGGCCTTCCCGAAGATGCCACAAGGCGGCCCACCGGGCTGGTCCATAGGAGGTAGGTCAACAGCCCGAGGACCCCTTAATCCCGGACTCCCTCAGTAGCCCCCGAACTAGCCTCCAACGCCGGTCTTCAGGACATCCAGCTGCTCTGCATATCCAGAGTGTTCGGCTTGCGGGGCGAGTTCCCTTCTTCCCTTCATGCTTCGGCTACCCTTAGCTCGGCCACCGATGACACCCTGCTTTCCGAACATACCTTGCTTAGCCTTGAAGGCCAAACGCCTGAGTGTGAATAGTGCCCTTCCTAACAACTCTCCTAACGAAAGGCTCAGAAAGGTCGCGGCCACTTAGCCAGTTATAAAAACTCGATTTGCGGTTCGAGGCCGCCTCTTCATTGGCACGTCCAATCGACATGAAGATCGTGCTCCATTTTTTACGGGATATGATCTATGATTTGGGCTATCCCACGTGCGCATAACGGAACGGTCGCTTCCGGAACTGGCGCAGCTCGTGGCGCAGTAAGGGGACGCTTGGTATTACAGCCTTCCATGAAAGGAAGGAAAACATCTTCATAGCCTATACACGCTCCCCAGATTCGCTCTCTCAGGCCTTTCTTGCTCCGAGCGCACATATCTAGCCTTCCTCCAGCCCCTCCCAAGATACTCATCCCTCCTCCCCGAGCACGGCCATGGCTGGTTCCGGCTCACAAGGCAAGTGGGAGGCGTCGTGCATCACCGAGGACGACATCCAGGAACTGAAGCGCACCGGTTACCTCCCGGTCGATGTCGCCCACCGCGTCCCCGAGGAGGATCAAGTAGTCCCTACGCCAAATCTCGGGGAGCGGGTGGTGTTCATTCCCCATTTCATCTGGGGACTGAGCTTCCCGCTGCACCCCTTTGTAAGGGGTTTGATGTTCTTTTACGGGTTGGACTTCCACGATCTTCCCCCAAACTCCATCATGCATATTTCGGCCTTCATCATCGTCCGTGAGGCCTTTCTACGGGTCCAGCCGCATTTCGGCTTATGGCTGAAGGTCTTCAACGTCAAGCCAAAGATCATAAGCAGCCAGCACGCAGACTGTGTGTGTGTGTGGGGGGGGGGTCATCAGCAAGCTCCCCCGGGTCCAGTGGCCGGAGGGCACCCTCATCGACACCATCAAAACCTGGCAAAAGGAGTGGTTCTACATCACTGAACCACGTGCCACAGATTGGGCGGCCCCTCCCGAATTCAGATCTAGGCCTCCCGCGAGGCTGACCTCATGGATCAGGAAAGGCCTAGACTGGGGGTCGGCCATAGAAGTGAAAGCTCTGCAGGATCGCATCGGGTAGATGCTGGTAGCGAACGTCGGCTTGACCAACGTGATCCAGGTCATGCTTTGTCGTCGCCTCCTCCCTTGCCAGCTCCAGGCTATACCTATATGGGCATATAAGTCCGACGACCCTCCCACCGTGCACAAGCTTTACCGCACTACTCGGGAGAAGCTGTGGAAGGCACTATTCAAGCCCAGGAGGAATGGCCGGCCAAGGAGGAAGACACCGGCCTGGACGCCAAACACCCTCCGCTCAAGGTAAAGTTTCAATTTTTATCTTCAGGTTCAATCTTTTAGCAAGGATTTTAACCTCTCCTTCCTTGGTTTCCATAGGGCTGGCTGGCTAAGGCCATGCGGATCAATGGCCCTGCCCCGCTGCCTGAAGCCCCCAGGTCGGCCCTGTTGACGGCGATGCTAGTCGAGGCGCCGTATTCGGCGCCAGAGAAGAAGGACAAGAAGAAGAAGGGCGAGAAGAAGGAGACCCGAGATGGTCTTCGCCCAAGAGGCCCTCCGGATGCTAGGTCCGGGGAGACCCAGGCCTCCTTTGCTCACTTGGAGGAGTAGACGGAGGAAGGGGGAAATCGATTCCCCCCAGCCAAGGAAGAGGGCGGCATCTGTGGATGCCGAGGAGGACCCAGCTCCTCCCTCCCCGAAGAGACCCTGCAGGGCGAAGATGACCCTGCCCGACGTCAGCCCGGATTCCGATCAGGAATCCGAGGCGTTCGAGAGGATCCCCCGAAGGACCCCCAGGGCCAAGCCCGCGGCCCAGAGGTACCGAGTCTGAAATCTTTGCTTATACAAAGTTTCTGTTGCTGACCGGACAAACGCTTTCCATATTGTAGCCCGGCCCGCGATCTCCCGACCGAACAGGTCTTAGAGGGAGATCCCCCACCAGCCGAGCTGGCGGAAAGCAGAACCGCGTCCCGCACTTCTCCTCCCCAGGCCGCTGAAGAGGCCATGGAGGTGATATCCTGGCGGACCCCTCCTTGGCCGAATACTGGGGGTGAGGAGGTCATGACCAAGGCCCGTACCTCGGTGACCGAAGACCAAGAGGTCGAGCCCCTCCTGGTAAACCAAGAGGGAGGTCGCGAGTCATCGGAGCTCCCACTGAAGACGGCTCCAGAGACCACCAAGCCTCCGATATCGACGACTCTACCTTCTCAAGAAGGGGGAGCCGCGGTGCTGTCACCGGTGCCGCCCGTAACGGGGCAGGCCACAACCGGGTGGCCAGCTATGATGGAGGAGGCCTTGCGTAGCTCCTCCATCGCCGAAGACCACCGCATCCTTATGGGTGCGGTTCTGCAAGGCATTCAGTCCGTTGATAGCAGACTGAAGGAGGCCTTTGGCGGTCTTTTGGCGGGTTTCAAGGTAATCCATGTAATGCTCTAAGCAAAATTTATTTGTAAGGTTTATATATTCCGTATAGGTATAGTAGCCCCCGAGCCATGGGTGAGTTTAAGAAACTTACCCGGGGATCAGAGAACTTTAGGTTCCAAGCAAAAATGATCCGAGTTCCTGGGAAATTGTTTGGTTCTGGAGATGATCTGGTGAAAAAAAGGGTCTAGGACCAACAGCTCGGAGGTGTGTCTCACACAAGTTTGCTTTGAAGGCCTCGTCATCGGTGGCGGCTGTCCATGACGTGGCACTGGCCGAGCTAAACCGGAAGCTCAAGAGCTCCGACGAGGAGCTTGACCGTCTGAACAAACGGTTTGATGAAATGCAAAGTAAGTTGGAATTTTATCGCGGAGACCGTTTATTATCCTGATTGATTGAGGTTCTCGAGTTTTCATTTCCTGAAATTTGGCCTTCCATTGTATTTGCAGCCATTACTTCCGAGGTCGAGAACCTCAAGGCTGAGCTGGAGAAGGCCAAGCAAGAGGCCGCCGATCATAGGATGGCGGCCGAGCAAGCGGCTGCCGAACTGAGCTCCCTGAAGGTTGCCAGTGATAAGCACGAAGCTCGGGTGGCCGAGGTGCAGCAAGAGCTCCAAGATGCAAGCACTAAGTGCGAGGCTCTTGAGCAGAAGACCAAGGACCAAGCGGCCGAGCTATCCATGCTGTCTTCCGAGCTTAAATCGGAGCGTGTAGATAGGCGGTCTTTTGAGGAAGAACTCCGCCAAGTCATGATAATCACGGATGGTAAGCCGTACTTACTACAATGTGCCTTTGGTGGTAACAGGTTTGCTCGTCTTACACGGCTATGGCGTTCCTCAGGCGTCTTTACGGATCTTCCGAGGAGTGCGGCGGACGCGGCCGAGCACTTTGCGGCTCGGGACGGGGATGCGGAACAGAGGCTGTTCTGGGCGCAATTTCAGACCCCCGAGCCCCGTCCCGTTCTCAGCTATCAGATGAAGCAGCTAATGGAGCTGCATCGAATGGCGGAGCCGGCCTTGAAGGACCTCTGCATTCGGTTGTGGCCTTCAGAGCCACTGTCGAGCAGTTATTTCGGCCTGGTGCAGAATCTTTGCGACGCCTCCTCTCGCATTGAGGTCGTGAAGCACTCTGTATGTTCATGCTGTTATATTATCATTCTTGGATGTTTTACAAACATTTTATAACAACTTTATGTCATTTTAGGGGACTAACCTATTGACATAGTGCCAAAGTGCCAGTTGCTGTTTTTGCTTGTTTTTTACTTCGCAGAAAATCAATAACAAACGGAGTCCAATCGCGACAAAACTTTTTGGAGATTTTTTCTGGACCAGAAGACACCCAGTGGGCCAAACAAGAGCCAGGAAGGTGGGCTGTGGAGAGCAAAACCCACCAGGGCGCGCCAGGGGGCCCCCAGCGCGCCCTGATGGGTTGTGCCCTCCACGGAGCCCCTATGCACCGCCTCTGATGCCTATAAATTCCCAAATATTCGGAAAACCCTAGAGGAGTCGACGAAACACAATTCCAGCCGCTGCAAGTTCCAGAACCGCAAGATCCAATCTAAACACCATCACGAAGGGGTTCATCTTCCTCATAGGTGCCTCTCCGATGATGCGTGAGTAGTCCACCATAGACCTACGGGTCCGTAGGTAGTAGCTAGATGGCTTCTTCTCTCTCTCTTATGATTCTCAATACAATGGTCTCTTGGAGATCTATTTGATGTAAACTTTTGCGGTGTGTTTGTTGGGATCCGATGAATTTTGAGTTCATGATCAGTTTCTATCCATGAATATTATTTGAGTCTTCTTTGATCTCTTATATGCATGATTACTTATAGCCTCGTATTTGTTCTTCGAATCTTTGGTTTAGTTAGGCCAACTAGATCGATTTTTCTTACCATGGGAAGAGGTGCTTTGTGATGGGTTCGATATTGCGGTGTTCTTTCCCAGTGACAGAAGGGGTAGTAAGACACGCATGTATCGTTGCTATTAAGGATAACAAGATGGGGTATATTCCTACATGAATAGATCTTGTCTACATCATGCCATCGTTCTTATTGCATTACTCCGTTTTTCCATGAACTTAATACACTAGATGCATGCTGGATAGCGGTCGATGTGTGGAGTAATAGAGGTAGATGCAAGCAGGAGTCGGTCTATCTATCTTGGACGTGATGCCTATATAATGATCATCGCATTGGATATCGTCATTACTATTCGATTTTCTATCAATTGCCCAACAGTAATTTGTTCACCCACCGTGCGCTATACTCATGAGAGAAGCCACTAGTGAACCCTACGACCCCCGGGTCTACTTTTCCAACATATTGCTTTCCGATCTATCTTTTTGCAATCTTTGTTTTCAGATCTACAAAACCTAAAACCCAAAAACATATTGGTGCATATTTACTCTTTTTATTTGTGTTCTTGAGAGATCTATCTCTCCTATCTATCACTACCTAATCTATCTTATTACCGTAGAGAGATTGACAACCTCTCTTTCGCGTTGGGTTGCAAGTATTTGTTGTTTGTGTGCAGGTGCTGCTTATTGGGTGGTGGTAATCCTCCTACTGGTTCGATAACCTTGGTTTCATAACTGAGGGAAATACTTACCATTGCTGTGCTGCATCATCCCTTCCTCTTTGCGGAAATACCGACGCAGTCTCAAGCCACGTCAAAGGAATTTCTGGCGCCGTTGCCGGGGAGGAAGAGGTCTCTTCTACGTGCCTATCGTAGGCGCCGAGGGGACTCCATCATCATCTACCAGGTTCCTAATCACAAATCTCATCTCCTTGCAATTACATTATTTTCCATTTGCCTCTCGTTTTCCTCTCCCCCACTTCACCAATTTGCCGTTTTATTCACCTTTTTTTCTTCGTTTGCCCATTTTCTTGCCGGATCTCTTCCTTGCTTGCAATCTTGTTTGCGTAGTCACGATGACTCAAGAGAACACCAAGTTGTGTGATTTTTCCAATACTAATAACAATGATTTTATTAGTACGCCTATTGCTCCTCCCACCACTAGTGCGGAGTCTTATGATATTAATGCTGCTTTGTTGAATCTTGTCATGAAAGATCAATTTGCCGGTAATCCTAATGAGGATGCCGCGTCCCATCTAAACACGTTCGTTGAATTGTGTGATATGCAAAAGAAAAAAGATGTGGACAATGATATTGTCAAGTTGAAATTATTTCCTTTTTCCTTGCGGGATCGTGCAAAAATTTGGTTTTCCTCTTTGCCTCGCAATAGTATCGATTCTTGGAATAAGTGCAAGGATGCTTTTATCACTAAGTATTTTCCGCCCGCGAAAATTATTTCCCTTAGGACGCAAATCATGAATTTTAAGCAACTTGAGCATGAACATGCTGCACAATCTTGGGAAAGAATGAAGTTGATGATAAGAAATTGTCCTACACATGGATTGAATCTTTGGATGATCATACAAATTTTTTATGCGGGATTGAATTTTGTCTCTAGAAATCTTTTAGATTCCGCCGCGGGTGGTACTTTTATGGAGATTACTTTGGGTGAAGCTACTAAATTGCTAGATAATATCATGGCTAATTATTCTCAATGGCATACCGAAAGAGCACCTACTAGTAAAAAAGTTAATTCGGTAGAGGAAATTAATACTTTGAGTGAGAAAGTTGATGCTTTGATGAAATTTGTTGCTAGTAAAAATGCTCCTATTGATCTTAATGATGTGCCTTTGTCTACCTTGATTGAGCAAAATAGTGAATCCGTAGATGTGAATTTTGTCTCGCGCAACAATTTCAATAACAATGCTTATAGATGTAATTTTAATCCTAGGCCTTTTCCTGGAAATTCCTCTAATAATTATGGTAATTCCTATGGTAATTCTTCTTACAATAATAATAGGAACACCTCTGATCTTGAGAGTAATATTAAAGAATTTATCAATGCGCAAAAGGCTTTCAATATTACGATAGAAGAAAAGTTGAATAAGATTGATGATATGTCTAGAAGCATTGATAGAATTTCTCATGATGGTGAAAATCTCAAGTTGAAAGCTTTTGTGCCTAAGATTGATGAATTTATTAAAGCTTTATATGTCTCTATGGATGAAAGTAAGAAAAGAACCGCTATGCTTAGAGCTAAAAGAGAAATCTTAGAAAAATCGTTTTCTAGTGATTGCCTTTATAAAAAAGATGAAGATCTTAAAGTGATTGGTGTTTCTTCTATTGATTCCTTGTTTAGTAATATTAAAATTGATAATGAGGGGACTTAAGTAGAGTCAACTTTAGCTAGAAGGCGTCCCAATAATTTGGAGGGTGAAAATCTTGATGAAATTTTTGATAAAAGTGGGTTTGAAGAGGTTAAAACTTTAACTAGTGATGTGCCCACTATCTTGGATTGCAAGGATTTTAACTATGATAGTTGCTCTTTGATTTAATGTATTTATTTGTTGCAATCTATGTTGAATTCACCCCATGCTTATGAGCAAAATAAAGCTTTTACTAAACATATGGTTGATGCCATGATGAAATCTTTTGAAGAAAAGTTGGAGTTGGAGATTTCTATTCCTAGAAAATTACATGATGAGTGGGAACCTACCATTAAGGTCAAGATTAAAAATTATGAATGCTTTTCTTTGTGTGATTTGGGTGCTAGTGTTTCCACGATTCCGAAATCTCTATGTGACGTGCTTGGTCTCACCAATATTGAAGAATGCTCTCTTAATTTGCACTTGGCGGATTCTACTATTAAAAAGCCTTTGGGAAGAATTAATGATGTTCTTATTCTTGAAAATAGGAACTATGTTCCTATTGATTTTATTGTGCTTGATATTGATTGCAATCCGTCTTGTCCCATTATACTTGGTAGACCGTTTTTACGCACTATAGGTGCCGTGATTGATATGAAAGAAGGCAATATTTGTTTTCAATTTCCCTTGAGAAAGGGTATGGAACAATTCCCTAGAACAATAATTAAGCCACCATATGAATCGATCATGAAGGCATCCTATGGATCCAAAACCAAAGATGACAATACTTGAATCTATCCATTATGCCAAGCAAGGGGCGTAAAACGATAGCGCTTGTTGGGAGGCAACCCAATGAATAAATAAATTTTTGCTTTTTCCTTTCTGTTTTTGAGTGTTGACACAATTATGCCTCTGTTATGAATGTGTTTTTATGGTTTATTTAGTGTTTGTTCCAAGTAAAGCCTTTAGGATGATTCATAGGATGAGTAGAAGTGATGCTGAATCTGAAACAGAAACTTTGCGTCCAGTATATGAATTTTCATTTTTTGCTGGAACGTGATCTTGAGCTGAAATTTTAACACAGTGTTGCTATACAAATTCCTTACGTTGTCCTAATATTTCAGAATTTTTAGAGTTACAGAAATATGGTTAGAGTACAGATTACTACAGACTGTTCTGTTTAAGACAGATTCTGTTTTCGTTGCATTGTGTGCCTGTTTTGATGAATCTATGGGTTATATTGAAGGGTATGAGCCATGGTAAAGTTAAAATACAGTAGGTATAATGTCATTATAAAATATGAATGGGTTTGCAACAGCACCTAAAGTAGTGATTTGCTTTATTATACTAACGGATCTCACAAAGATTTTGTTGAGTTTTGTGTGATTGAAGTTTTCAAGTTTTGGGTGAGATCACGATGGATGAAGGAATAAGGAGTAGTAAAAGCCTAAGCTTGGGGATGCTACCACACCACCAAGATATATCCAAATAAAAACAAGCAACTAAGCTTGGGGATGCCCCCGAGTGGCATCCCCTCTTTCTTCTAACGACCATCGGTATTTTACTTGGAGCTATATTTTTATTCGTCACATATCATGAGTTTTGCTTGGAGCGTCTTGTATCTTTGCTTGCTTTGTTTGTTAGTTTTGCCTTTGTATCCTTGTTGTACACACCTATTTCAGAAAGCCAAAATCATGCTATGATTTGTTAGAATTGCTCTATGTGCTTCACTTAAACTTTTTGAGCTATAGAAATTGGTCTAGTGCTTCACTTATATCTTTTTGAGCACGGTGTGCTTGGAATTTTTTATAGAAATACTCTCATGCTTCACTTAGATTAATTTGAGAGTTAGTAAATTTTGAAGAAATCCTCTCATGCTTCGCTTATACCTTTTTGAGAGATGAAATATTTATGCTCATGTGCTTCACTTAAATTTGTTTGAGCTTGCCAAAAAGCAATGGCAATATATGAAACTAGTCCCAAAGTGATAGATATCCAAGGAGGATATAATGAAAACTTTCATGAAGATCATTGGACAAATTAAACTTGATTCCTTGTAATAGTTTTGAAACATGATGATAGTAATATGTGATTCATGTTAGTGAGTAATTATGCTTAGTAGGAATATTGGTGTTAAGGTTTGTGATTCCCTATGCATGCAAGAAAGTCAATAGTTATGCAATGAAGTTACATCCTACTTGTGGTGCATTATTCGGTGTTAGTTATGTTCAATGCTCACTTATGTGATTTTTCATTTCTTGGTTTGGTTGCTTCCCAATCTATTTGCTAGCCTCCATTTGTACTAAGTAGAAATACTACTTGTGCATCCAAAATCCTTAAACCAAGTTTTGCCTTATGAGTCCACCATACCTACCTATATGTGGTATTTCCATGCCGTTCCAAGCAAATTTGTATGTGCCATCTCTAAATTTTCAAAATAAATTTTCTCTTTTGTGTGCCCGTACTACTCATGAAACAGTGGGGAGTGTCCAATATTTTTCCATGCTAGATGTGTTATTCTCAAGATGAGTGTTTATTCACTTGTCATTGCACGAGAGTGTGGCGGTAATAGGGATGCCATTCCCAAAATGAAAAAGAAAATAATATTTACTTTATGATTGTCAAATAATAAATTCCTTGGAAAGTGTTGGTATGGAAGGCAACCGTGGATACGGCCCGCCATGGAAAGTGAAAGTTTGGTGGAAAAAGGAAAAAACTTTATTTTCTGTTTGGGAACCGCCTATGATATATCTAGCATGGAAAGTATTGTGAACCACTTTGTCGTTTTCGTTGACAGGAAAAGCATGCCACCCAAAATAATTTTCTCTCTCAATTTAAAACTTTGAGCTCTGGCACCTCTACAAATCCCTACTTCCCTCTGCGAAGGGCCTATCTATTTACTTTATGCAATTTTTATTTTTGCTTCGAGTCTCCATCTTCTCTTACAAGCACCAACTAGGGGGCACTATGATCGTACTTGAGCATTGGGCTAGGTAATATTTGAGTGTGTTTCATGAATGGATCAATGATTGAGCATGATGGGCTAGGGATAACTTTCTTTAGTGTTGATATTTTGAAAGTCATGGTTGCTTGTTGACATGCTTGAGTATTGAAGTCATATTGTTAAGACTAGACTATTGCTTTGAATCATTATAAGTCCAAATGTCCATGCTATACAAAAGAAGAAAAGAATATGATGAACATGTTAGGCAACATTCCACATCAAAAATTCTGTTTTTATCATTTACCTACTCGAGGACGAGTAGGAATTAAGCTTGGGGATGCTGATACGTCTCCAACGTATCTATAAATTTTGCTTGTTCCATGCTGCTATATTATCATTCTTGGATGTTTTACAATCATTTTATAACAACTTTATATCATTTTTTGGGACTAACCTATTGACATAGTGCCAAAATGCCAGTTGCTGTTTTTGCTTGTTTTTTACTTCGTAGAAAATCAATACCAAACGGAGTCCAATCGCGACGAAACTTTTTGAAGATTTTTTCTGGACCAGAAGACACCCAGTGGGCCAAACAAGAGCCAGGAAGGTGGGCTGTGGAGAGCACAACCCACCACGGCGCGCCAGGGGGCCCCCAGCGCGCCCTGATGGGTTGTGCCCTCCATGGAGCCCCTCTGCACCGCCTCTGATGCTTATAAATTCGCAAATATTCGGAAAACCCTAGAGGAGTCTACGAAACACAATTCCAGCCGCCGCAAGTTCCAGAACCGCGAGATCCAATCTAAACACCATCACGAAGGGGTTCATCTTCCTCATAGGTGCCTCTCCGATGATGCGTGAGTAGTCCACCATAGACCTACGGGTCCGTAGGCAGTAGCTAGATGGCTTCTTCTCTCTCTCTTATGATTCTCAATACAATGATCTCTTGGAGATCTATTTGATGTAAACTTTTGCGTTGTGTTTGTTGGGATCCGATGAATTTTGAGTTCATGATCAGTTTCTATCCATGAATATTATTTGAGTCTTCTTTGATCTCTTATATGCATGATTACTTATAGCCTCGTATTTCTTCTTCGAATCTTTGGTTGAGTTAGGCCAACTAGATCGATTTTTCTTGCCATGGGAAGAGGTGCTTTGTGATGGGTTCGATCTTGCGGTGTTCTTTCCCAGTGACAGAAGGGCCAGCAAGACACGCATGTATCGTTGCTATTAAGGATAACAAGATGGGGTCTATTCCTGCATGAATAGATCTTGTCTACATCATGTCATCGTTCTTATTGCATTACTCCGTTTTTCCATGAACTTAATACACTAGATGCATGCTGGATAGCGGTCGATGTGTGGAGTAATAGAGGTAGATGCAGGCAGGAGTCGGTCTATCTATCTTGGACGTGATGCCTATATAATGATCATCGCCTTGGATATCGTCATGACTATTCGATTTTCTATCAATTGCCCAACAGGAATTTGTTCACCCACCGTGCGCTATACTCATGAGAGAAGCCACTAGTGAACCCTACGGCCCCCGGGTCTACTTTTCCAACATATTGCTTTCCGATCTATCTTTTTCTAATCTTTATTTTTAGATCTACAAAACCAAAAACCCAAAAACATATTGTTGCATATTTACTCTTTTTATTTGTGTTCTTGAGAGATCTATCTCTCCTATCTATCACTACCTAATCTATCTTATTACCGTAGAGAGACTGACAACCTCTATTTCGCGTCGGGTTGCAAGTATTTGTTGTTTGTGTGTAGGTGCTGCTTATTGGGTGGTGGTGATCCTCCTACTGGTTTGATAACCTTGGTTTCATTACTGAGGGAAATACTTACCGTCGCTGTGCTGCATCATCCCTTCCTTTTTGGGGAAATACCGACGCAATCTCAAGCCACGTCAGGCTCTACGGTGTAGACCTCCCGAAGGGCGCGTTTCCTCTCCTTTTTTGGTATATGTGTGACATATATCATGTTCACAGTTTTTACCTCGGGAGGGAATTGCTTCTGCCCACCATTGTTCAGCCCGCGAGGTTCTTCGTCGTCCTCTATGCGCGGGCCCTTGCACTGCTCCTCGGCTGCGAGCTTGCCGGCTTGTTTGAATACCCAACAGTTTCTGTTTGTGTAGGTGGCCGGCTTGTCTTGTGTGCCATGGATCTGGCAGGGCCTATCCATGATTTTATCCAGAGCGGTAGGTCCATCCCTGTTCCCTTTAGAGGGCTTCTTCCGCTGTCCGGGTTTGGAATTGCGGAAACCGGCGTTTACGGCCGTGTCTTCCGAGTCACCATTGCTATGGCGGCGTTTATTTTTGTTGCGCCTTGGCTTTCCGTTACCGTACCGCACTTCAGAGGTGCTGGGGTCCTTAGGATTGTGGCTTCGGCGAGCTAGCCAATTTTCTTCACCCGCGCAAAAGCGGGTCATAAGTGAGGTGAGGGCAGACATTGTTCTCGGCTTATCCTGGCCGAGCTGGCGAGCTAGCCATTCGTCCTGGATGTTGTGTCTGAACGAGGCTATCGCCTCGGCATCCGGGTAGTCGACGATCTGGTTCTTCTTAGTCAGGAACCGATTCCAGAATTGCCTAGCTGATTCGCCAGCTTTCTGGACGACGTTGCTTAAGTCGGAAGAGTCCGGGGGCCAGACGTAAGTGCCTTGGAAGTTAGACCGGAAGGCGTCCTCGAGCTCCTGCCAACTCCCAATGGAGTTTTCGGGGAGACTGTTTAACCAGTGTCGAGCTGGTCCCTTCAGATTGAGTGGTAGGTATTTGATAGCATGGAGGTCGTCTCCTCTGGCCATATGGATGTGAAGGAGGAAGTCCTCGATCCACACAGCCGGTTCCATCATTCCGTCATATGGTTCTATGTTTATGAGTTTAAACCCTTTGGGGAACTGGTGCTGCATGACCTCGTCTGTGAAACACAGTGGGTGTGCGGTGCCTCTGATCCGGGCTACGTCACGCCGGAAGTCAGCTGTTGTCTGGGCCCGGTATTGTTCCCGGCTTCTGTGATTGCGGTCGAGCCACAATTGATAGCCATCCCGTCTAGCGGGGGAGCGTCCCCTAGATCCATAAATGGATCTAGTGTGACCTGCCCTATAGTCCAGGTCATGTTGTAGATCGTATCGATCCTCAGGCTGTGCTGGCACCTTTCCCCTCCTGCGAGGTGACGTGGACCAGTATTCGGCGTCTCCAGCCACCCTGTCCCGTCCTCGAGGGGGGCGGTCCGGCTGGTCATACTGGGCACGCCTGGGAGATTCGGGCTCAAAGGCCTCGTCATTGAATTGTGGCAGCAGGCGTCAGCACGGGTAACTCTTGTTTTGGTCTGGCCGCTCAATGCCGAACCCTTCTTCGGCTGCCAGGACTTTCGTCCATCTGTTGTTGATGGTGTCTTGTTCGACTTTGAGTTGTTGCTGCTTTGCCTTTAGGCTCCGAGCGGTGGCTATGAGCTGTGATACGTCTCTGTCGTATCTACTTTTCCTCACACTTTTGCCCTTGTTTTGGACTCTAATTTGCATGATTTGAATGAAACTAACCCGGACTAACGTTGTTTTCAGCGGAACTACCATGGTGTTGTTTTTGTGCAGAAATAAAAGTTCTCGAAACTGGACGAAACTTTTTGGAGATTTATTTTAAAATAAATAAAAAATATTGGAGCCAAGAACCACCAAAGGGGGGGCCCTGGCTGGGCACGATACACCAGGGCGCGCCAGCCCCCCCAGACGTGCCCTGGTGGGTTGTGCCCACCTCGTGGCCCCACTGACCCTAATTCCAACGCTATAAAATCCTATTTTTGGAGAAAAAAATCAGGGAGAAAGTTTTAACGCGTTTTACGATACGGAGCCGCCGCCACCTCCTGTTCTTCATCGGGAGGCCAGATCTGGAGCCCGTTTGGGGCTCCGGAGAGGCCTTAGTTTCCTTATGGACCCCACTGCCACGGGAGGGTAGTACAAAAGATGTCATGCAAGTTATTTTCCATAAGCACGTATGACTATTTACGAAATGCATGCCTACATTACATTTATGAACTAGAGCTAGTTCTGTGTCGCCCTAGGTTATGACTGTTATATGATGAATATCATCCAACGAGTTCACCGATCCAGTGCCTAAGAGTTTTCTACTTATTGTTCTTGCTAAGTTACTATTGCTGCTGCTACTGTTCCAACTGCTACAAAACTATTGCTATCACTGTTACCGTTACTATTGTTGCTACCACTGCTATCAAAACTATCATACTACTGTGCTATTGATCACTCTGTTGCAGATATTCAATCTCCAGGTGTGGTTGAATTGACAACTCAGCTGCTAATACTCGCAAATATTCTTTGGCTCCCCTTGTGTCGAATCTATAAATTTGGGTTGAATACTCTACCCTCGAAAACTGTTGCGATCCCCTATACTTGTGGGTTATCAAGACCTTTTCTGGCGCTGTTGCCGGGGAGCATAGCTATATTTGTTGAGTCACTTGGGATTTATATCAATTGATCACTATGAAGAATCTGAAGGATCCAAAGACCAAGATTTTTGCCTCTAAGACGAGGGGAGGTAAGGAACTGCCATCTAGCTCTGCACTTGATTCACCTTCTGTTATGAGTAAGCTTGCAACACCACCACATGCTAGTAATCCTGATATGTCGCAAGTTATTGATGATGCTACTTCTGCTATGAATGATGCTTATGATGATGCTAGTACCATGCTTGATGATAATGTGCCACTAGGTGAATTTCTTGATGAACAAATTGCTAGAGCTAAAGAGAAAGAAATTACTGAAACTGATGAGATTGCTAAAACTGATGAAGCCTTTGAAACTGATGACTATGAAACACCTATTAGTCCTAGCTCTCCCAGATTTGAAATGCCTAAGATACCTGAAGGTTATGTTATGGATGAGGAGGTAACTAGAGAAATTCTTTCTTGCAAGGATATAAACGATCTTAAGAAATTGCTACGCAAGTATAAGGAAAAGACTTTGAATGCTAGAATGAAATGTGATCCTAAGTTTGCTACTTCACCTATCTTTGTTACCGATAAGGATTATGAATTCTCTGTCGACCCAGAGTTAATTACTTTGGTTGAATCTGATCCTTTCCATGGCTATGAAACTGAAACTGTAGTGGCACACCTTACTAAGTTGAATGATATAGCCACCCTCTTTGCTCATGATGAGAAGATCCGCTACCATTATATTCTCAAGTTATTTCCGTTCTCATTAAAGGGTGATGCTAAGACATGGTACACTACTCTTACTCCTGGTTGTGTGAGTAGTCCCCAGGATATGATTTACTATTTCTCTGAAAAATATTTTCCTGCTCATAAGAAGCAAGCTGCCTTACAGGAAATATTTAACTTTGTGCAAATTGAAGAAGAGAGTCTCCTACAAGCTTGGGGGAGGCTTCTCCAATTGCTTAATGCTTTGCCTGATCACCCTCTCAAGAAAAATGAAATACTTGATATCTTCTATAATGGACTAACTCATGCTTCTAAGGACTTCCTAGATAGTTGTGCTGGTTGTGTTTTCAGGGAACGAACTGTTGAACAAGCTGAGGAATTATTAAATAACATATTGAAGAATTATGATGATTGGACTCTTCCTGAATCACCGCTCAAATCCACTCCGAAGAAGAGGGGTATCTTATTTCTCAGTCCTGAAGATATGCAAGAGGCAAAGAAATCTATAAAGGAAAAAGGTATTAAAGCTGAGGATGTTAAGAATTTACCACCTATTGAAGAAATACATGGCCTTAACACACCACCACACCCACAGGTGGTAAAGGTAAATTCTTTATTAAAGTTTGATGAAGGTGATATCCCTTACAATAAACATCCTAGTCAATGGTTATATGAGCTCGACAACTATATTATGAAGCAAGATCATTTCAATGCTCATGTCCTGAAACAATTGAAATATAACTCTGATATGATTGCTCGCTTGAGTGACTTGCTATTTAGAATCAGTAATGATGTTAGAGGTGTAGGAAAGCATGCCTCTATGTTCAAACTCAGTTAGAAAAAGTTGCTAAGTCCCAAAAAGAATTGCTTGATGAAATGAATAATAATATGAATGATTTTGTTGCTAGAGTAGTAACTAGAGGAGATAGAATGACCCAAGACCCACTTTATCCTGAAGGTCATCCTAAAAGAATTGAACAAGACTTTCAGAGAAATAATACTGATGCACCTAGTCCTTCTAAAAAGAAAAAGAAAAAGAAAAATGATAGGACTTTGCATACCTCTAGTGAACCTGAGATACAAAAACCTCCTGATAATAATGATGTCTCTGTTTCCGATGCTGAAACTCACAAAATGCCGCTAACTGACTTTTGCAACATATGCTTGATTCCCTCTGATGGGGAATTGAGAGAACCTAGACCAGCGGAGTTTGAGGATTTTCTCCTCACTTTAACAGTGGGTGAAGATAGAGGCGTGTCGAACGCTACTGCTACTAGTCTGTAGTTTCCTTCAGTGCATTACTTTGCTTTGTTCATCGCAAAGTGTTTAACCGCTATGGAGAAGGTTGGTGCACTCAGTGCCCCCGACCTTGCTATTTTACGCCGTGCACTATATAATGATCACACCTTTAGTATGGGGGCTATTATTGCACGTCGCTTACACCTTAACAGGACTAAGGGAAAGATACATGGTGCTATTTATGCTACTCGCTTAGCGAGATACTTTAATGTTCAGATTCGCCCACGTGATTATCTCTTGTCCCAAGTTTATCTAGGTCACAAAGCGTTGCAGGATCACCAATTTATTGAGGCAACTAATTCTTTCCATGACATTCGTTACAACTTAGTGTTCAACGTCGAAACCTGTGATGTTATTCCATTGTCTGCACCTGCTCTGTTTGATTCTATTGCTAGGAACGGATACAGGATGATGCCAGATGACATTACAGCCTACCGGAACAACCTAGCAGCTGCTGAGGAGGAGCCCCAGGGGTGGGACGCTCAGGTGCCGCCTCCACCTCACTTCAACTTGGGACCGGATGGCTACTACGGATGGTGATTACCAAGCTAGGCCAAAAGCCTAAGCTTAGAGGAGTACGTATTTCCACCGACATTACATTCATGTTCACACATTTCATTCCAGTTGTCGGTGTTCATACTTTTTCATTATAATATCCATGCTAGATTTGTTTTCTCGCTTTCTTCTTGTGTGTTTGAAAAACTATGAGAAAATCCAAAAATATTTCCTACTTCTTTTCGGTTTTTCTTTCTAGCCTAGTTTAATTGTAGTATCAAAAGAAAACCCAAAAATATTTTTCGTTTCTTCTTTTACTTGTTGGGAGCTTTCCCGTGTAAATAGTTTTTCTCGTTTTTGTTTTTCCTCTTTAATTTGCTTTCTTCAAGAAAAAACCAAAAACTAAAAATATATTTCAGTGTGTTTCTCTAAAATTCTTTTCTTTTTGTTTATGTCGCACCAAGGAGAAGACCACGATGAAAATGTTGAGTGGCTCTTATATGCACTATTGTTGATCTAACAAAGAGCCTATGTTACCTTGTCTTCTCCTCTTGAGTAAAATGTTGCAGATTCCAGCTTAGTCCACGGCACTCTTGCACTATTATTATTTTCTTATCATTCGGTTGTGCAAAGTGAAAGGCAATAATGACGATATTTGATGAATTGACTGTGGCAGAGAAAAGTGGGTATGAACTCAACTTGTTTTTCTTTTTGTAAATATGTTTAACCTAGTATCCTTGATTCGGCATATTATGATCAAACATGTTTGCAATGACCATTAGAGATTGTAGTTGTTCATGCCATGCTTAAGTAGCTAGGAGTGGATAATGATTTATCTTGGATGTCAACATGCATTAAAATGGTTGTGATGTGGTATGATGATATGGTATCCTCCTCTGAATGTTTCCAGTGGCTTGACTTGGCACATGTTCACGCATGTAGTTGAATCAAAACCAACATAGCCTTCATGATATTTATGTTCATGGTGTCCATAACCTACTCATGCTAGTAGTTAATGTTTATTATATGTAATGCATGTTCATGACCGTTTTCGCTCTCTAGCTGGCCGCTTCTCAATCTATTTGCTAGCCTTCGCCTGTACTAAGCGGGAATACTGCTTGTGCATCAAAATCCTTAAACCAAAGTTATTCCAGATGAGTCCACTATATCTACCTATATGCGGTATTACCCTGCCGTTCCAAAGTAAATTTGCATGTGCCATCTCTAAAAATTCAAATGAACATCTATTTTGTGTGCTTGGACTGCTCATGGAGCGACAGGGGGCGGTCAGTATCTTCCATGCTAAGCGGGTTATTCTCATGATGAGTGTTTATTCACTCGTCCTTACACGAGAGGGGCGGTAATAGGGATTCCCAGTCCCAAAATAAAAAAAATACAAATAATTAAACAAAACTCCCCCAGGGATGTTGTTGGTTTGGACGGTACCCGTGGATGCGGCTAGCCGTGGAGTGTGATTGTTGGTGGAGGGGGAGTAAACCTTTACTTTTACCGCTTGGAAACCGCCGCTAATTTGTTTAGCATGGAAGATATTGATAACTCTTGGTCGTAACGTTGACGGGAAGGGTGTACCTCTGAAAAATTATATCTATCTCTGTTTTAAAACATGAGCTCTGGCACCTCTGCAAATCCCTGCTTCCCTCTGCGAAGGGACTATCTATTTACTTTTATTTTGAGTCATCACCTTCTCAAATGAGCGCCACACCTGAGAGCACTATTGTCATCCTCATGCATTGTGTATAGTTGATGTTGGGTGCAGCATGACTGGATCTTTTCTACAATGAATTACAATGTTTAGTCGCTGCTTGAACTTTGGAGGTGCTCTGCATTTATGTTTTGCGATCTTAGAAAGGGCTAGCGAGATACCACTATTGTCATATGGTATCATGATTGTTTTGACAAAGTGTTGGCGCTTGAGATATCTTATTATTGCTCGCTAGTTGCTTATGCCATTGATATGAGTTAATATAATTTCTAAGAGTTATTGCTGGCATGGTTAGTCATAATCTTTGCTGAAAACCTGGGTGCTACTTAAGCATATATATGTAAACAAGAACAAAAGAGTTCGTAAAAGTTTTTCTTTATCACTTTCCGTTTGTCAACTGAATTGCTTGAGGACAAGCAATGGGTTAAGCTTAGGGGAGTTGATACGTCTCTGTCGTATCTACTTTTCATCACACTTTTGCCCTTGTTTTGGACTCTAATTTGCATGATTTGAATGAAACTAACCCGGACTGACGCTGTTTTCAGCAGAACTACCATGGTGTTGTTTTTGTGCAGAAATAAAAGTTCTCGGAACCGGACGAAACATTTTGGAGATTTATTTTAGAATAAATAAAAAATACTGGAGCCAAGAACCACCGGAGGGGGGCCCCCGGCTGGGCACGATACACCAGGGCGCGCCAGCCGCCCCCCCCCCAAGCGCGCCATGGTGGGTTGTGCCCACCTCGTGGCCCCACTGACCCTAATTCCGACGCTATAAAATCCTATTTTTGGAGAAAAAAATCAGGGAGAAAGTTTCATCACGTTTTACGATACGGAGCCGCCGCCACCTCCTGTTCTTCATCGGGAGGCCAGATCTGGAGCCCGTTTGGGGCTCTAGAGAGGGGAATCTTCGGTCTTCGTCATCGTCAACCCTTCTCCATCGCCAATTCTAGGATCCCTAGTATCCACTATGTTCTGAGATTGATGTTGCTATGACTTTGTCATTCTTAATGCTTGTAACTAGGGCCCGAGTGCCATGATTTCAGATCTGAACCGTTTATGTTATTACCGTTATAGCTATGTTCTTGATCCGATCTTGCTAGTCATATGCACCTATTACGTGTCCTGATCCACAAACCCCGGAGTGACAATAGTCGGGATACATTCCGGTGATGACCGTAGTTTGAGGAGTTCATGTATTCACCGTGTGTTAATGCTTTTTTCCGGTTCTCTATTAAAAGGTATCCCTTAGTTTCCTTATGGACCCCGCTGCCACGGGAGGGTAGGACAAAACATGTCATGCAAGTTCTTTTCCATAAGCATGCATGACTATTTACGGAATGCATGCCTACATTACATTTATGAACTGGAGCTAGTTCTGTGTCGCCCTAGGTTATGACTGCTATATGATGAATATCATCCAACGAGTTCACCGATCCAGTGCCTACGAGTTTTCTACTTATTGTTCTTGCTAAGTTACTATTGCTGCTGCTACTGTTCCAACTGCTACAAAACTATTGCTATCATTGTTACCGTTACTATTGCTGCTACTACTACTAACAAAACTATCATACTACTGTGCTACTGATCACTCTGTTGCAGATATTCAATCTCCAGGTGTGGTTGAATTCACAACTCAGCTGCTAATACTCGCAAATATTCTTTGGCTCCCCTTGTGTCGAATCTATAAATTTGGGTTGAATACTCTACCCTCGAAAACTGTTGTGATCCCCTATACTTGTGGGTTATCAAGCTGTTGCCTGAATCGTTCTTGGTCCTCTGGGTTTTCGGGGACAGTGAAGTCTTCGGTTTCGAGGCTTTCCTCCTCCTCAGTGGGTGGGAGGTAGTTGTCATCCTTGGAATCATTGAGGTCCTCGGCGTCCTGTTGATCTGTTAGCCTTTCCGGGTCCTCTAGCGGCTCCACGGGGGCTTCAAGGTCGCCGAGGTCCTCCGGGGTGTCAATTTCCCCAGTGCCTGCGATGGCTTCCTTGCCCTTGTTGGTCTTGGATCGTTTACGTTGTTTCCGGCGTTTTGACGCTTCGCCGGATTTTTCACCGTTCTTCCTTGGGGTGTGGTTGTCCCTATCGTTAGGGGTGTCCACCATATAGACATCATAGGTCGAGGTGGCTGTCCACCGCCCGGTGGTCACGGAGGTGGGGTCGCCGAACTCTTCATCCATGTGCTCTGCATCCTCACAGGCGTAGTCCAACATGTCGGTTAGGTCTTCGACAGTGGCTACTAAATGGGCGGCGGGTGGGCCGTAAAATTCCCCGTAACCAGCCTCTAGGTCGACCGGAACGTGGGTCGAGGTAAGATCATCCTCGATTGCCGTTGACTGGATCCAGTCTAGAGCCCCGTTCAACCATGAGAGGACGACCAGATAGGTTTCCTGGGGGCCTTTGGAGTTAAGCTCCCAGGCGTCTTCGGGATGGGCGTGTTTGACAAGGGCCGAACTCTGGCACTCAGGTACTATCAACGAGTCCGCGCTCAAGGCCGGTCCTCTAGTTGAGATAGATCTGAGGGTCGAGCCGGATAGAGGGCCCGAAGTTAAAGCTCCGGGACTTTCGGGTCCGTCGGATGAAACCGAGGGCTCCGCAAGGAACATATCACCACGGGAGTCGACGGTGAACTCTAGGTTCCCGAACCTGATCTCCTGACCGTGGGCGAAATTTTCGATCTGGCCTAGATGGCCGGTCGAGTCGGCATGCAGTACGACGCTGCCGAATGCGAAGACCTGTCTGGGGACGAAGATGTCCTCGTTACGGGCCTGTTCGCTAATGATTAGGCGAGCCATCAATCCACAAGTGATCTCACAGCGGGACTCTCAATGAAAGCACCAATGTCGGTGTCAAAACCGGCGGATCTCGGGTAGGGGGTCCCGAACTAGGAATCTAGGATCGATGGTAACAGGGGACGAAGGAGACGGTGTTTACCCAAGTTCGGGCCCTCGTGAGGAGGTAAAACCCTACGTCCTGCTTGATTGTATTGATGAATGTGATGGTTACAGAGTTGATTTACCTCGAGATCAAAAGAACTAAAGCCTAGTTTAGTTGACTTGTCCCTCTAGGAACTAAGCCCCCTGGTTTATATAGACACCAGGGGTACCTAGGGTTACACATGGTCGGTTTTCATCCGGGCATAGATACGCCCATTCTTACTTGGAGGACACACCAAGTCTTCGGAACATTCCCCCCTAAGCCTGGGGTCATTCTGTAGTCCGGCCTTCCCGAAGATGCCACAAGGCGGCCCACCGGGATGGTCCATAGGAGGTAGGTCAACAGCCCGAGGACCCCTTAATCCCGGACTCCCTCACCCTAGAGAGCCTCCGAAAACACTTTTTACACCGCCGCAGGTCTCTGTTCCGCCGTATGCCCATCTGGAGCCTTGTTCCGGTGCCCAGCCGGAGGGGGATCAATCACGGAGGGCCTCTACATCAACTTTGCTGCTCCCATGGTGATGTGTGAGTAGTTCGCCATAGACCTACGGGTCCGTAGTTAGTACCTAGATGGCTATCTCTCTTTCTATGTTCTTTGTTGCCATGATCACCGCGATTTCCGCGGTGATCTATCTAATGTAATCACTCTTTGTGGTGTGTTTGTTGGTATACGATTAATTGTGGGTTTATGTTCAGATTATTCATGAAAAAGATTTGAGTCTCCTCTGAATTCTTATTTGCATGATTATTATAGCTTCGTAATTCTCTCCGATCCATCGGTTTAGTTTGACTAACTAGATTGGTTTATCTTCAGTGGGAGAGGTGAGTTGTACTGGGTTCAATCTTGCGGTGCTCTATATCCTAGTGACAAAGTAGGGGACAAGACACATATTTGTATTGCTGCCACTAAGGGTAAAATGATGGGGTTTATTCATATTAATTGGATTTACTTTGTCTACATCATGTCATCATTCTCCAAGCATTACTCTGTTTCACTTAATACTCTAGATGCATGCTGGATAGCGGTCGATGGGTGGAGTAATAGTAGTAGATGTAGGCAGGAGTCGGTCTACTTGTTTATGGACGTGATGCTTATATGCATGATCATTGCCGTGAATAAATATTGCATAACTATGCGTTTTTCTATCAATTGCCCAACAGTAATTTGTTTACCCACCGTATGCTTTCTACGAGAGAGAAGCCTCTAGCGAACACTATGGCCCCCGGGTCTATTCACAAATATATTTACAAATGCTCTTATTTCCTCGCTGATTTTTAATTGTTTTCTTTTTATTTTACAATTTACAATTATCAACTATCATCTACACTACTTATCGCTTGCAAGTAACGAGTTCAACGGGATTGACAACCCTCTTGCCCGCGTTGGGTGCAAGTGTGTGCTCTTTTGTGTGTAGGCGCTGAAGACGGGAAGTTGTGTGATCCTCCTATTGGTTCGATAACCTTGGTTCTCACCGAGGAAAATATTTATTTATACTGTGATGCATCATCTCCTCCTCTTAGAAGGAAAACCCAACGCAAATCACAAGTACCAGTGACATATAAGGTTGAGAGATGCCCTGTCAGGAAGAAGCCAGATATGTGGGTAGTGTTGCCCCTGGACTAGGTTTTTATCATGTAGATGCTCCACATGTTAACTCCCAACACCAAGGGAATCTGAAGAATGTTGGAATTCTCTTAATTGAGACTGGAGAGGTGACTAAGCAGGAATTAGTTGAGGAGCTTGCTGATATCTACAAGACCAATTGGCCATGGCCCATTAATGCTCTGGATGAATGGACTTTCCTGGTCAAGTTCCCTCCTGAAATTGATGTGGTCCAAGTAGCTGGCTACCCCTGTTTTGGGCTGAAGAAGGAAAATGTCACAGTCAATGTGGAAGTGTGGGAGGGTAATGTAGAGGTTGAAGATGATCTTCAAGAAGTCTGGATTAAAATTTGGAAATTTAATCCCAAGTGGTGTGATTGGTCCATGCTGGACCAGATCACATCCACACTTGGGGTACTTGTTGATGTGGACTGGCAACACAACTTCAAGACCTTCTATGAAACTGATAGGGTCAAAATCTCCTGTAAGGACCACTCCAAAATCCTAGGAGAAAAACCATTTGGTATTCATGGCAAGATTTATAGACTGTTGAGTAAAGTAGAACCACCTAAAGAAGAAGTGGGTCGACTCTTTCGCACGGTGGAGCTCGCCGCCCTCGAGTACGACCAGTGACAGGTCCGGTTCTACTGTGTGGCGCGCGCCTCAACTTCTCGTGGGGGACGACACCCGTCGACCTCGAGCCGTCATATCCGGGGTGGTGAGTGCGGTGATGGCTAGGGAGGACCGGGAGGCAAGGGAGTGCATTGAGGCGGAGGATGTCAACAAGGAGTACATGGTTGACCTTCGCCGCTATTACCCCGAGCTGGTGGAGGCGGAGCGGTCGATCTTCGCGGGGACGGAGCGCGAGGTCTACGACGGCGTCATCGTCCTCTTGGCTGATGAGGAGCATGGCGGCGACAACAGCGGCGACAACGAGGAGGACTTCGACGTTGAAGAATGGCAGTGGTTCTACCCTGACTGCGACGATGACGGCACAGGGCCGGACCCCATGACTGGTAGGATGTCGCGGGCGGATTGGCTCGCCCTCCACAAGAGTGATTAGTTAGTTTAAGTTTAATTTCATGTTTAGTTAAGTGCAAGTTCATGATTAGGTTTAACTAGACTATTTCGTCGGATGATTATGTGCATTATGTGTCGAATTTCGGTCGTTTAAATTGAATCTATGTTGAACTTATGAAAATTTAGTTTATACCCCGTTAAGTTTAGAAGTTCTGCTAGTCCGACCAAAATTTAGTGGAGTAAAAATACTCCACTAAGTTTACTCGACCGATTTGATCCTTTATTTTTAGGGATTTTTATTTCTGTGCCCCTGGTTCCTTAGTTGTACTCATTCATCCCCACTCTCTTAACTTTTCCTCACTTTTCCCCACTCCCTTGCCCGAAACCCTCAGAACAGGTCAGAACGGACGTTGCCGTCGGGTCAATGGCTTGACCGTTAACTCTGACGACTGGGGCCGCGCTGGACTGTGTCGCCCGTTGGTCCTGATAAGTGGGGCCGCGTTGGGCGGTGTCGCTGTCTGACCGTTGGGCCGTGGTTTCGTTGGGCCATCCCTTGCATTAAACGCCTACGCGCGCCGCCACGACAGAAGCCTGCTATGCATGCACCCAGCAAGCCTGCCTGCATGGGTCGATGCGCGCCGCCACGATGCGCCGACCGAGCCTGCATGCGTCGATGCGTGCCGCCACGATGCACTGACCGACCGCTTTCGTGCACGCCAGCCGCCACGGATGCAGCGACGGTCGTTGCCGCTGGTTCCTCTCTTCTCGCACGCTTGTCTCCTCGATTTAGAGCATCATTTTTTTACGATCAGTTTCAGCCTTTTCGATCCACTCGCATCTGCACCCATTTTCCTACGACAAATAAATTGAACAATATGTTTTATATTTTTGTGGCTGCGTGCACTAGCTAGGTGGCTACATATTTGTGGCTTGTGTAAAAAAAAGAGAAGGGTTCGTTGTGGCTGCATGCACTAGGTGGTTACTAACAAAGCGAGCTCTCTAAGAAAACAATCAACAAATATGTAGATAGGGCCAACAAGCCCATAGCACGATCACATAGTTCAAACTAGCAAGAACTTAATAATAGAATAGATAGAAAACTTAATAATAGAACTTAATAAAAGGGCCAACAAGCCCATAGCATCTCCAACATAGTTCAATTACAACTTAATTAACATAACATAGATTCAACAAAAAAGAAAAATAGATAGAGGGTTTAGAACCCTAGCCGCCGCCTTCTCCACCTCGCTCCTCCTCCGGGCGCCCTTCACTGCTCCTCCGGGGCGTTGTCGATGGGGTACGGAAGAGTGTGCATGCGCGACACGGTGGGGAAGATGTTGGTGTACTTCGTATACCTGTTGTGGGTGGTGAAAGCGATGAACTCGCAGCCACACCAAAACACCCAGCCGAGGAGGTAGAAGGCGTCGAATGTGTTGGTGAAGTGGGAAAGGAGAGCAACCACCACCCCGTTTCGGATGACCTCCTTGACGCAGAACATCGTTGGAGATCCCCGTGGGAGGTGGCGATAGCCGGCCGTGAGGAAGAACTCGGTGAAGTTCCTTGCGGTCCTCCACCTTGATATCGCCCACACACGTAGTGCGCACAACATACATGCCGGTAGGGTGGAGCCTTGTTGGGGAATGTTGCATGGGAAACAAAAATTTTCCTACACACACGCAAGATCTATCCATGGTGATGAGCATCTACGAGAGGGAGAGTGGATCTACATACCCTTGTAGATCGCTAAGCGGGAAGCGTTAAGAAACGCGGTTGATGTAGTCGAACGTCTTCGCGATCCAAATCACCGAGCGTCCCGCGATCCCATCACGATCCATCTCGCGATCCAATCTCGATCCGTCCCGCGATCCCATCATGATCCGTCCCGCGATCAAATCACGAATCGTCTCGCGATCCTGATCACGGTCCTTCCGATCTAGCGCCGAACGGACGGCACCTCCGCGTTCAGCACACGTACAACTCGATGACGATCTCCGCCTTCTTGATCCAGCAAGAGGGAGTGGAGAGGTAGAAGAGTTCTCCGGCGGCGCGACAACGCGGCGGCGCGACGGCGCGGCGGCGATGGCGGTGGAACAATTCCGGCAGGGCTTCGCCTAAGCACCGCTGAAACTAGACTAGAGGAGAAACCGATCTAGATGAAGTAGAGGGAGCACGTGGCAATTAGGGTTAGCTCTCCCCTCTAAATCCTCTAGTATATATAGGAGGGAGGGAGGGGAGGAGGCAGCCTCAAACCCTCAAGGGCTGGCCGAAATTGGAGGTGGAGGAGTCCTACTCCAATCCTATTAGGAGTAGGATTCCTCCTCTCCACTTGGAAACTCTTTCCACCTTTCCCCCTTTGGGTTTTTCCCACCCCTAGCCGCATGGGCCTTAGTGGGGGGCTTGGCCAGCCCACTAAGGGCTGGCTTGACTCCTCCCACAGCCCATGAGGCCCCTTGGGTCGAAATACCCCTCCCGATGGTCCCCGGTACCCCTCCCGGCACTCCCGGTACACTACCGAAATATCCGAAACTTTTCCGGTGACCAAAACGGGACTTCCTATATATCAATCTTTACCTCCGGACCATTCCGGAGCTCCTCGTGACGTCCAGGATCTCATCCGGGACTCCAAACAACCTTCGGTCACCACCATACATAACTCTACTATACCGAAACGTCACTGAACCTTAAGTGTGCAGACCCTGCGGGTTCGAGAACTATGTAGTCATGACCGAGACACCTCTACGGCCAATAACCAATAGCGGGACCTGGATGCCCATATTGGTTCCCACATATTCTACGAAGATCTTTATCAGTTGAACCTCTATGTCAAGGATTCAGTAAATCCCGTATGTTGTTCCCTTTGTTCTTCGGTATGTTACTTGCCCGAGATTCGATCGTCGGTATCTCTATACCTAGTTCAATCTCGTTACCGGCAAGTCTCTTTACTCGTTCCGTAATACAAGATCCCGTGGCTAACACTTATTCACATTGCTTGCAAGGCTTATTGTGATGTTGTATTACCGAGTGGGCCCTGAGATACCTCTCCGTCACACGGAGTAACAAATCCCAGTCTTGATCCATGCCCACTCAACAGACACCCTCAGAGATACCTGTAGAGCATTTTTATAGTCACCCAGTTAGGTTGTGACGTTTGATACACACAAGGTATTCCTCTGGTGTCAGTGAGTTGCATGATCTCATGGTCATAGGAACAGATACTTGACATGTAGAAAACTATAGCAATAAACTGACACGATCATATGCTATGTTTATAGTTTGGGTCTTTTCCATCACATCATTCTCCTAATGATGTGATCCCGTTATCAAATGACATCTCATGTCTATGGCCAGGAAACCTTGACCATCTTTGATCAACGAGCTAGTTAACTAGAGGCATACTAGGGACACAGTGTTGTCTATGTACCCACACATGTATTTGAGTTTCCAATCAATAAAATTATAGCATGGATAATAAATGATTATCACGAACAAGGAAATATGATAATAACTAAATTATTATTGCCTCTAGGGCATATTTCCAACAGTCTCCCACTTGCACTAGAGTCAATAATCTAGTTCACATCACCATGTGATTTACATTGTTATGAATCTAACACCCAATGAGTTCTGGGGTTCGATCATGCTTTGCATGTGAGAGAGGTCTTTAGTCAACGGTCTGCAACATTTAGATCCGTGTGTTCTTTGCAAATCTATATGTCATACTGTAGACACTGCTACCACACTCTACTTGGAGCTATTCCAAATGGCTGCTCCACTATACGTATCCGGATTGCTACTCAGAGTCATCCGGATTGGTGTTAAAGCTTGCATCGACGTAACCCTTTACGACGAACACTTTATCACCTCCATAATCGAGAAATATTTCCTTAGTCCTCTAGTTACTAAGGATAATCTTGACCGCTGTCCAGTGGTCCACTCCTGGATCACTCTTGTACCCCTTGACAGACTCATGGCAAGGCACACACAGGTGCGGTACATAGCATGGCATACTATACAAAGCCTATGGATAAGGCATAGGGGACGACCTTTGTCCTTTCTCTTTCTTCTGCCGTGGTCGAGCTTTGTGTCTCACTCAACTCCACACCTTACAAATCAGGCAAGAACTCTTTCTTTGACTGATCCATTTTGAACTCTTTCAAAATCTTGTCAAGGTATGTACTCATTGAAAGTTTTATCAGACGTCTTGATCTACCTCTATAGATCAAGATGCCCAATATTTAAGTAGCTTCATTCCAGGTTTTCCTTTGAAAAACTCCTTTTCAAACAACCCTTTATGCTTTCCAGAAATTCTACATCATTTCCGATCAACAATATGTCATCCACATATACTTATCAGAAATTCTATAGTGCTCCCACTCACTTTATTGTAAATACAAGTTTCTCATAAACTTTGTATAGACTCAAAAACTTTGATCACCTCATCAAAGCGTATATTCCAACTCCGAGATGCTTGCTCCAGTCCATAGAAGGATCGCTGGAGCTTGCATATATTTTAGCATCCTTAGAACTGACAAAACCTTCCGGTTGTATCACATACAACCTTTCCTCACGGATACCGTTAAGGAAATGATGTTTTGACATCCATCTGCCAGATTTCATAATCGAAAAATGCAGCAACTGCTAACATAATTCCAACAGACTTTAGCATCGCTACGGGTGAGAAAGTCTCATCGTAGTCAACTCCTTGAACTTGTGAAAAACCCTTTGCCACTAGTCGAGCTTTATAGACGGTGACATTACCGTCCGCGTCCGTCTTCCTTTTAAAGATCCATTTGTTCTGAATGGCCTTTCACCCTTCAGGTAATACTTCCAAAGCCCATACTTTGTTTTCTTACATGGATCCCATCTCGGATTGCATGGCCTCTAACCATTTCTCGGAATCCGGGCCCATCATCGCTTCTCCATAGCTCGTAGGTTCATCGTTGTCCAACAACATGACCTCTAAGACAGGGTTGTCGTACCACTCAGGAGCAGTACGCGTCCTTGTCGACCTACGAGGTTCGATAGTAACTTGATCCGAAGCTTTATGATCATCATCATTAACTTCCTCTTCAACTAATGTAGGCTCCACAGAAACAACTTTCTGCGCTGCGCTACTCTCTGGTTGAAACAAAGGTTCAACAACCTCATCAAGTTCTATCTTCCTCCCACTCAATTCTTTCGAGAGAAACTCTTTCTCGAGAAAGGACCCGTTTTAGCAACAAACACTTTGTGCTTGGATCTGAGATAGAAGGTTTACCCAACTGTTACGTTAGGGTATTCTATGAAGATGCATTTGTCCGCTTTGGGTTCGAGCTCATCAGGTTGAAAACCTTTTCCACATAAGCGTCGCAGCCCCAAACATTAAGAAATGACAGCTTAGGTTTCTGCCAAACCAAAATTCATACGGTGTCATCTCAACGGACTTAGATGGTGCCCCCTTTTAAAGTGAATGTAGTTGTCTCTAATGCATAACCCCAAAACGATAGTGGCAAATCGATAAGAGACATCATAGTTCGCACCATATCCAATAGAGCACGACTACGACGTTCGGACACACCATCACACTATGGTGTTCCGGGTGGCGTGAGTTGTGAAACAACTTCCACATTGTCTTAAGTTGTATACCAAACTCGTAACTCAGATATTTACCTCCACGATCATATCGTAGACATTTTATCTTCTTGTCACGATGATTTTAAACTTCACTCTGAATTTGTTTGAACTTTTCAAACATTTCAGACTTGTGTTTCATTAAGTAAATATCCCCATATCTACTCAAATTATCAGTGAAGGTAGGAAAATAACGATATCCACCGCACACTACAACACTCATTGGTCCGAATACATCAACATGTATCATTTCCAATAAGTCACTTCCCCGCTTCATCATACTGGAAAACGGGGTCTTGGTCATCTTGCCCATGAGGCATGGTCCGCATGTCTCAACCGATTCGAAATCGAATGAGTCCAAAGATCCATCAGCATGGAGTTTCTTCATGCGCTTTACACCAATATGACATTTAGCGGCAGTGCCACAAGTATGTGGTACTATCATTATTAACTTTGTATCTTTTGGCATCAATATTATGAACATGTGTATCTCTACGATCAAGATTCAATAAACCATTCTCATTGGGTGCATGACCATTGAAGGTATTATTCATGTAAACAGAATAACCATTATTCTCTAACTTAAATGAATAACCGTATTGCAATAAACATGATCTAATCACGTTCATGCTTAACGCAAACACCAAATAACATTTATTTAGGTTCATCACTAATCCCGAAGGTAGAGAGAGCGTGCGATGGTGATCACATCAACCTTTGAAACACTTCCAACACTCATCGTCACCTCACCCTTATCTAGTCTCCTTTTATTCCGTAGCTTTTATTTCAAGTTACTAACATTTAGCAACCGAACCGGTATCCAATACCCAGGTGCTACTAGGAGCACTAGTAAGGTACACATCAATAACACGTATATCAAATATACTTCTGTCGACGTTGCCAACCTTCTTATCTACCAAGTATCCAGGGGTGTTCCGCTTCAGCGACCGTTCTCCTCATAATAGAAGCACTTAGTCTCGGGTTTGGGTTCAACTTTGGGTTTCTTTACTGGAGCAGCAACTGGCTTGCCATCCATGAAGTATCCCTCCTTGCCCTTGCCCTTCTCGAAACTAGTGGTTTTACTAACCATCAACACTTGATGCTCCTTCTTGATTTCTACCTTCGCGGTGTCAAACATCGCGAATAGATCAGGGATCATTATTTCCATCCCTGGCATTTTATAGTTCATCACGAAGCTCTAGTAGCTTAGTGACAGTGACTTGGAGAACTATATCAATCACTATCTTATCTGGAAGATCAACTCCCACTCGATTCAAGCGATTGTAGCACCCAGACAATCTGAGCACATGCTCACCGATTGAGCTATTCTCCTTCATCTTGCAGGCAAAGAATCTTGTTGGAGGTCTCATACCTCTCAACACGGGCACGAGCCTGAGATCCCAATTTCAGCTCTTAGAACATCTCATATGTTCCGTGACGTTCAAAATGTTTTGGAGCCTCAATTCTAAGCCGTAATGCATGACGCACTGAACTATCAAGTAGTCATCAGAACGTGCCTGTCAGATGTTCACAACATCTACAGACGACGCTTGAGGGGGTGGCGCACCGAGCGGTGCATTAAGGTCATAAGCCTTCTGTGCAGCAATGAGGACAATCCTCAGATCACGGACCCAGTCCGCATTATTGCTACCATCATCTTTCAACTCTATTTCTCTAGGAACATATAAAAATTCAAGGGAGCTACAGCGCGAGCTAGTAATCTACAACATAATTTGCAAAGACATTTTGACTATGTTCATGATAATGAGTTTAGTTAATCATATTACTTAAAAACTCCCACTCAAATTGACATCCCTCCGGTCATTCGAGTGTCACATGATCCAAATCCACCAACTCAAGTCCGATCATCACGTGAGTTGAGGTGGTTTCAATGGTGAACATCTCCATGTTGATCATATCTACTATATGACTCATGTTCGACCTTTCGGTCTCTTGTGTTCCGAGGCCATGTCTGTACATGCTAGGCTCGTCAAGTTTAACCCGAGTGTTCCGCACGTGCAACACTGGCTTGCACCCGTTGTATGTGAACGTAGAGTCTATCACACCCGATCATCACGTGGTGTCTCAAAACGACGAACTTTCGCAACGGTGCACACTCGGGGAGAACACAATTTTATCTTGAAATTTTAGTGAGGGATCACCTTATAATGCTACCGTCGTCCTAAGCAAAATAAGATGAATAAAAGGATTAACATCACATGCAAATAATAAGTGACATGATATGGCCATGAACTTGTGCTTTTGATCTCCATCGTCATCGGCATAACACCATGATCTCCATCGTCTTGATCTCCATCAATGTGTCGCCATGAGGTTGTCGCGCCGACTGTTGCTTCCACGACTATTGCTAACTCATAGCGATAAAGTAAAGCAAAAACGGCGAAAATAATTAAAGACAACCCTATGGCTCCTGCCGGTTGCCGTACTCATCGACATGCAAGTCGTGATATTCTATACAATACATGATCATCTCATACATCACATATATCTCATCATGTAATTGGCCATATCACATCACAACATACCCTGCAAAAACAAGTTAGACGTCCTCTAATTGTTGTTGCAAGTTTTACGTGGCTGCTACGGGTATCTAGCAAGAACAATTCTTACCTACGCAAAAACCACAACGGTGATACAAAAATTGCTATTCAACCTTCTCAAGGACCGCCTTTGTCAAATCCGATCCGACTAAAGTGGGAGAAACAGACACCCGCCAGCCATCTTTATGCAACGAAGTTACATGTCAGTTGATGGAACCAGTCTCTTGTAAGTGTACGAGTAATGTTGGTCCGGGCCGCTTCATCCCACAATACCGCCGAATCAAGAAAAGACCAAGGGAGGAAGCAATCCGAATATCAACGCCCACAAACTCCTTTGTGTTCTACTTGAGATCTCATCTACACATAGACCTAGCTCAGATGCCACTGTTGGGGAACATTGCATGGGAAACAAAAAATTTCCTATGCACACGCAAGATCTATCCATGGTGATGAGCATCTACGAGAGGGAGAGTGGATCTACATACCCTTGTAGATCGCTAAGCGGGAAGCGTTAAGAAACGCGGTTGATGTAGTCGAACGTCTTCGCGATCCAAATCGCCGAGCGTCCCGCGATCCCATCACGATCCATCTCGCGATCCAATCTCGATCCGTCCCGCGATCAAATCATGAATCGTCTCGCGATCCTGATCACGGTCCTTCCGATCTAGCGCCGAACGGACGGCACCTCCGCGTTCAGCACACGTACAGCTCGATGACGATCTCCGCCTTCTTGATCCAGCAAAAGGGAGCGGAGAGGTAGAAGAGTTCTCCGGCGGCGCGACGGCGCGGCGGCGATGGCGGTGGAACAATTCCGGCAGGGCTTCGCCTAAGCACCGCTGAAACTAGACTAGAGGAGAAACCGATCTAGATGAAGTAGAGGGAGCACGTGGCAATTAGGGTTAGCTCTCCCCTCTAAATCCTCTAGTATATATAGGAGGGAGGGAGGGGAGGAGGCAGCCTCAAACCCTCAAGGGCTGGCCGAAATTGGAGGTGGAGGAGTCCTACTCCAATCCTATTAGGAGTAGGATTCCTCCTCTCCACTTGGAAACTCTTTCCACCTTTCCCCCTTTGGGTTTTTCCTACCCCTAGCCGCATGGGCCTTAGTGGGGGGCTTGGCCAGCCCACTAAGGGCTGGCTTGACTCCTCCCACAGCCCATGAGGCCCCTTGGGTCGAAATACCCCTCCCGATGGTCCCCGGTACCCCTCCCGGCACTCCCGGTACACTACCGAAATATCCGAAACTTTTCCGGTGACCAAAACGGGACTTCCTATATATCAATCTTTACCTCCGGACCATTCCATAGCTCCTCGTGACGTCCAGGATCTCATCCGGGACTCCAAAAAACCTTCGGTCACCACCATACATAACTCTACTATACCGAAACGTCACTGAATCTTAAGTGTGCAGACCCTGCGGGTTCGAGAACTATGTAGTCACGACCGAGACACCTCTACGGCCAATAACCAATAGCGGGACCTGGATGCCCATATTGGTTCCCACATATTTTACGAAGATCTTTATCGGTTGAACCTCTATGTCAAGGATTCAGTAAATCCCGTATGTTGTTCCCTTTGTTCTTCGGTATGTTACTTGCCCGAGATTCGATCGTCGGTATCTCTATACCTAGTTCAATCTCGTTACCGGCAAGTCTCTTTACTCGTTCCGTAATACAAGATCCCATGGCTAACACTTATTCACATTGCTTGCAAGGCTTATTGTGATGTTGTATTACCGAGTGGGCCCTGAGATACCTCTCCGTCACACGGAGTAACAAATCCCAGTCTTGATCCATGCCCACTCAACAGACACCCTCAGAGATACCTGTAGAGCATCTTTATAGTCACCCAGTTACGTTGTGACGTTTGATACACACAAGGTATTCCTCCGGTGTCAGTGAGTTGCATGATATCATGGTCATAGGAACAGATACTTGACATGTAGAAAACTATAGCAATAAACTGATACGATCATATGCTATGTTTATAGTTTGGGTCTTGTCCATCACATCATTCTCCTAATGATGTGATCCCGTTATCAAATGACATCTCATGTCTATGGCCAGGAAACCTTGACCATCTTTGATCAACGAGCTAGTTAACTAGAGGCATACTAGGGACACAGTGTTGTCTACGTACCCACACATGTATTTGAGTTTCCAATCAATTCAATTATAGCATGGATAATAAACGATTATCACGAACAAGGAAATATGATAATAACTAAATTATTATTGCCTCTAGGGCATATTTCCAACAAGCCTCTCCGGCACGGTGGGAGGGAAGCGGTAGGTTGGTCCGGTGTACTGCATGGCTGAGGGATGTGCAGAAGAAGGAGAAGGGGTCGAAGAGCAAGAAGGGCAGATGGCAGAGGATGGGAGATGGATGAGGGATGGCAGAGGTAGAGGGTGGCTTAAATAGCCGTAGTGCTACGTGTTATTTCTCCGTGGCAATAACGGGGTCAAATGTGAAGTGGCCCGTTTTCACACCCACCGCACCGTCGGGAGTGTACACGCGTGGGAAACTGTGGTTTGAAAAGAAGAAGAAAAAGAAGCTAATTACACGCGTGGGAATCCGTGGTCATATATATTATATGAACAAAAAGAGACAATTTTTGAATAGTTTGTGGCCATTTTGCATGATAAAAATAACTTTGGCCATTATAAATTTGGTCATTTTGCATTTGTATTGAACAAAAAGAACTAGATTTTCTAGGGAATGTCAATTGTTGTGTAATTTCAAACGATGCAAAAAAACAGAGCCAACACGTTCACTAAAAACAGAGCAAACAATGCAAAAAAACGACGCAATTCGACGGCCCAATAACTACGTTTTTTTTCGCGGAGTCAATGGTGGGCGAGCAGCCGAGCACAACCAATAGGATCGCCTCTCGCGGATCGCCCCACGATCCAACGATGCGGAGCCGTCCATATGATCGGACGGCTGACGTTCGGAGCTAGGGTTAGGAGGGGTTTTGAGGGGTTTTGAGCTGGTCAATGGGGTTTCCAAGGCTTTGACTGAGCATAACTAATTTTAAAAAAATCGAAAAAATATGAAACCTTCGCCGTTCATCGTTTTAGAAGACACACTAACTAGGAAAAATACTAAACTTGGTATACGGACATTTTCAAAAAAAAACTAGCTGGCACGATCAAGGTCAAATGAGCACCATTAATTTAAAAAAATCAAAAAAATATAAAACCTGCGCACAATGTTGTCTTATCTGACATGTTACCAACCAAAAATCATAAACTTGGTCTAGGTTCATTTTCATGAAAAAACCTTCACACATATGAACTATCACGTACAACATTTCATAGAGTTCAAGGAGAGGAGATAGGGTTACCTTCTGTTTTTGAAAAATTTAAAAAAATCAAAAAAATCACCAAAGCCTTATTTCAAAGTGAATATGAAGGATCTGAACTTAGTTTTCCATTTTCATATTTTAAACGTGTTTTTAATAGTTTTTATATTAAAGCATATTTTTTCAAAAGAAATGTAAAAATATGAAGATTAATTCAAAAAATAGTGAGACTTCGAATCTACACTATATAGATTGAATATGTGTTAATAAAAAACATTTGGCTCATTTAGAGTAGGTCCAAAAAAACTTGATTACAAATGGGCCTGTTTACCCTAGCCTGGGAGCTCATTTGGAGCACATTTCTCAAATTCAAATTTCTTTGACCTCCTCTAAATCACCTCAATTTTTTTTTGCATTTTTTTGAATTTATACTGTCCTGTCGAATGTTGTTTTTTGCTCTGTTATTGGAATATTTGATAAAATGATGGACTATATAGATAGCCATACCATCATAGCATGTGTGATCATTGCAGCACCTAAACTCAGAAAATAAACACTGAAACAAATCATAGCAGACAAATTTAAAAACACACAAATACCCAATATAGATAGCCATACCATCATAGTACCATACCATCCATAGATAGTTCACACACAAAGTTCACCAAACAACCAAAAGTAAGTAAAACACATCATCACATCATCACATCACTTGGGAAGGGGAGTCAGGACTTTCGCGAGGGCACCATGCTGCCCCCTGATCTTGTAGTCCTCGCCGTGGATGGCTACATCTTCTGCATGAGCTAGAAGGTGAGCGAAGCGGCCGGACTTTGGCTTTGGCTTGGTGGTGCAGTAGGGGCAGCGCCAAGTGTTGGTCTTGCTTTTGTAGTAGTAACCATCTCCCTTGGCCCTGATCTTCTCCTCTTCCTTCGCTTTGAAGGACGCGAAGTTGCCGTCGTCCACATCCACATCTTCTCCAGATACATACTGCACACACGAATGAATTACATTAATACATTATGGATTCATATACACCATGTCAAAGGAACTAAATGAACAATCTAAATTTCAAGTAGGCTTACCTCATACTCTTCGTCGTCACTATACCCTGGATCGTACGGGTCCTTGAACCCAGTAAGGTCCAGCTTCCTCTTTTCCCCCCAACCATCATCCTCCTGAATATACAATTACATCCATCACTAGTAAATACAGAAGCCAATTGAAAATTTAGATATGCACACATGACACATTGATCATAGGGCTAATATACTATGATCCTATTTGCATTTTCCATTGTCATGCACACACATTGAACAACAGAGCAAATATAACTACATATTGTGGACAAATTTATATACTAATGAATCAAATAACTTCTTAATCAATGGATTCCATTTGGGCATATGACATTCAAAACCCCAATCTGCGTAGCATTCAAAAACAAATCTAATAGGGACCCAATCTAATAAGCATACATGTCTGTAGCATTAAAAACCCCAATCTATGTAGCATTAAAAACAAAATCTAATAATCATACATCCGTGTAGCATTGAAGCACAGAGATCCCTATCTCTCATACAGATATACCTAGCATTTTTGCAAAGAATGTAATCCAAAAAACCCTAGTAAAAAAACCCCAACCCCCCCCCCCCCCATACAAAAAACCCCGGCCCATCCGTCAAACCAACTACTCTAACCATCTGTACTACCGTACGAATCACAATCTAACCAATGCAACTAACTCTACAAGCTAAATATTAGAACTAACAAGCAAGTGCAAATACCTCCTGCTCCTCGCTAGGCTGCACATCGGGATGGACTGCGCCGCTCGACGCCGTCACCTTCAGCTCCGGCAGCGCTGAGGCGGAGCCCGCCACCTCCTTCTCCACATCCGCAGGGGTTGCGAGTTTCCCCGCACCGCCGTGGACGCCGCCAACGTCCTTCACTTCATCCGCGGTCACTGCGCCCTGCAGCTCCACTACTAGATCTCCGGCCGCTGCTCCGGCGTCGCCACGAGTGTCCGCCATCGGACAGATGGAGGCGATGAAGGTGAGGAAGAGGTTGCGGTGGGGGAGAGCAAGACGGTGCGGTGGAGGCAGTGGAGGAAAGCGAGACGACGCGGTAGGAGAGAGGAAGACGATGCGGCAGGGAGGGGATTTGGGGGAAATGGTAGGGGCGATGCGCCGGGAGGTGGTTCCCCCTCTTTATACGATGGGACGTTTCGGGCATGTCCCATGGACACGTGCTACCCCACGACCGCGGTGAGTTGCAT
Source organism: Elymus sibiricus (assembly GCA_039707655.1). Classification (NCBI taxonomy): domain Eukaryota; kingdom Viridiplantae; phylum Streptophyta; class Magnoliopsida; order Poales; family Poaceae; genus Elymus; species Elymus sibiricus. The sequence continues at coordinate 312,403,649 of CM077671.1, forward strand.
GCGCGGGAGCGGCCCCACTTGTCAGAGTTAACGGTCAGAGGCATTGACCCGACGGCAACGTCCGTTGTAACCTGTTCTGAGGGTTTCGGGCAAGGGAGTGGGGAAAAGTGAGCAAAAGTTAAGAGCGTGGGGATGAATGAGTACAACTAAGGAACCAGGGGCACGGAAATAAAAATCCCTTATTTTTAGGGGATCTGTTAGAGTTGGCCTAATTCCACTAGAACACAAGTGATCTAGTGAAGTTGTTGAACTCGAGATGGTACACATTCAGACTCTCAGTGATAATCGTGTTCTTGTTGAATAGTGCACATGTGCTATACTGAAACAAATTTTTAGCCTATAAATTCTTACTCCCTCCGTAAAGAAATATAAGGTTGTTTAGATAACTAAAATAGTGATCTAAACAGTCTTATATCTTCTATATCTAAATAGCTAGCCCCCACTAACCTATTTCTCTCAACATGCAAGCATGACACATCATCAAGCAACATGCATTAGAGAAGGCCCACCTCAACACTCAATGAGTCATAGGAAAAGGTTTAGCTCTCATATCATTTCTCTGAATTTTTTTATTTCCATAAAATCAATATTATATCTGCAAAATATTCCCGCAACAACGTGCGGGGCATCATCTAGTTTGTTTCAATGTTGTCCGACGAGGAAGAATTTTTATCAACATGCAAGCATGACACATCATCAAGCAACATGCATTAGAGAAGGCCCTCCTCAACACTCAATAAGTCATAGAAAAAGGTTTACCTCAACATGCAAGCATGCATGATATATTTAATAAATATATTTTACAAAAATACATTAATCAAACACAATAAACCATATGTATTTTTAGTTTTAGCTCTCATATCATTTCTCTGAATTTTTTTATTTCCATAAAATCAATAATATATCTGCAAAATATTCCCGCAACAACGTGCGGGGCATCATCTAGTTTCTTCACAAAGGCAGTATTTATTAAAGGATGGCAGAGACTAATCTTACTGCTGGAAATATTTGGTCGAAGTGCTAGGAAGTCACAGCCTGAAACTTTGGGAGGATCAAAGGAGTTTCTATTATTATCTGGTCATGTCAATTATTGATCTCGTCTACTGCCGGTCGTATGCATGCGTGACTAGTAAGATGTCAGTACAAAACCTCGGGCACATATATGGTCCAAATCGGGATTTCTGAAGCCAACTTTGCTGACTTCCAAAATAAGCCTGAATTCTGAGATAGTGCTCTGAGCCTCTTCTATAAATGGATATATCTAGTGTAAGCCAATGCAGGATCTCTACTATTTCGGTACATGTTTCAACATCGGGAACTTCCTTTTGTTTTATTTGTTTTGATTGATGTTTTCATATGACCTGCCCACCGGTGTTTTGCTTCGATGATCTAGCCATAGTTTGTTCTACATCATCAAGGGATTGTTCAAGCTCCATCTCTTCTGTATTATTACCACACAAATCATTTAACAAAGGCTTATGCAATTGTTATTTTTGACCTTAAATGGCAGGTGCTCTGCCCATTTCATATAGAAGAGAAAAGAGAATACGAAGTACTGTACAAGAGTTATTTACATGCTAGAAGACTTGCCAGATGAAATACATTCCCACGGGGTCCACTACCTGACCGACGCCCACGCCAATTTCAGTTGGGTCAGATCTTCCATGACCATATAGGCCACATCAATCACAGTACGCGAAGCATTGTTAAAAATTCGTCTATTCCGCTCCTTTCAAACGTTCCAAAGCATGTAGGTGGCGGCTTGACCGAATCTCAAACGAGTAGCCGCATCACGCCCCATAATATTCGCATTCCACCAGTCCTCAAGAGAGGAGAAGATAGATGCCGCCCCGGTGGAGATGTGAAGTCAAGTGGAGATAATGCCCCAAACACCACATGAGAAAAAACACTCCCGGGTGAGGTGCTCATTTGTTTAATATCCAATTAGGCAGTGCGAGCAGACTTCGTCATGAGGCCAACCTCTTATAGACAAACGATCCGCAGTAAGGGCCTTCCGATGCAGTAGGAGCCACATGAATAACTTGCATTTTGGCTCGGCTTTGATGTCCCAAATTTTCTTGGCCAAGAAAGGGGATGTGGCCCCAGCAAATTGCAGCTGGTATGCGGATGAGGCCGAATAAGAACCTGATAGAGAAGCCGTCCATATAATGTTATCCTCCATAGTCGGGTCCAGATGGATGTCCAACAACAAGGACCATAGAACAATGTACTCACGAATTTGCATCGTGGTGGTGAGATTCCTGAGTGAGCGAATCCAGCGGTTGTCTCAAAGTTCATTAGCAACCAAACCACGCTTGCGCCTTGCAAGCAGAAGAAGTGACGGTGCAATATCCTTGGGGGCCCTGCCATCCAACCATCTATCAAACCAGAAACTTGTCCTGGCCCCGTTTCCCACCGTTATGATCGTAGCGGCCCTGAAGAGAGCCATGTCTTTTTCATTACAGGGGAGCTCGGACCCCGCCCAAGGCCTATTTGGGGTAATCCAGTTGATCCAAGGCCAACAGAGACGAAGGGCCCGCCCAAATTTATCTAAGTCAAGCACACCAAGCCCCTCAAACTCCTTGGGCCTGCAAACCATGTCCCAGTTGACCAATGAGTGCCCACCGCTCGCATGCTCTCCATCATCGCCCTTCCAGATGAAGGCTCTCCTTATTTTGTCAATCTTCTTCCGAACCCACTTGGGAAGGTGAAAGACAGACATGTGAAAAATGCCAACCGCAGTAAGGGCGGACTTGGCAAGGACAACGCGCCCTGCGCGGGCAAAATTTCTGCCCATCCATGGTTGGAGCTTGGCACCAATCTTGTCAATCAGGGGTTGCCACTCAATTTTCCCGAGTTTCCTAAAGTGCAGTGGGAGGCCAAGGTAGGTGCATGGAAAAGTCCCCACCTTTGCAGGGAAAAGTAGAAGGCACTGTTGCAGGTCATCCGTGTTGCGCCTGATCGGAAAGATTCCAGTTTTGTCCATGTTGACAAGTAGTCCACTCGCAGCCCCGAAGACCCTCAGAATCCTGACGGTGCGCATCTCGTCAGTGTCCGGGTTTGCAAAGATTGCAGCATCATCTGCATACAAGGACATTCTGTATAAGCCATTCTTGGCTTTGATAGGCTTGAGGAGGCCCGCCTCCGCCGCTCGCATTAAAATCTTCTGCAATGGGTCGATTGCTAGGATGAAAAGCATAGGCGAGAGGGGGTCCCCTTGGCGCATTCCTCGGCAGTGGCGAAATGACTTCCCCGGTCTCCCGTTGAGGAGCACCTTTGAACTTGTCGTGGCGAAGAGAGCACAAAGCCAATTCCTATATCTCTGGCCAAACCCCAAAGCAGTGAGCACCTCCAATAAAAACGGTCAGCTAACTGTGTCGAATGCTTTAGAAATGTCGAGCTTGATGAACAGACCCGGAACTTTTTTACGATGGAGATCATGGAGGACATTTCTGACATGTAATTTTTTTTCATGGATGCAACGCCGTTTGATGAAAGCACTCTGACTCACAGAGACAAGGTCTTCAAAAAAGGGTGCCGTTCGCATCGCCAGGAGTTTTGCAAAAATCTTTGCAAAACTATGGACCAAGCTAATGGGCCGAAAATGGTCCACCCTAACAGCCCCGTTCTTCTTAGGAAGCAAGACGATGTTCGCAGAATTGAGCAACCCCAAACAAGAGCCGCCCAGGTTTGCAACTTGATCAATGGCAGCACGGATATCGCCCTTTATGACATCCCAACAAACAGGGAAGAACATCCCAATAAATCCGTCAGGGCCCGGCGCCTTTTCTATTGGCATAGAAAAAATTGCAGCCTTAATCTCCTCCTCAGTGAAATTTTCTTCTAGACCCAACATATCCTTAGGAACATAGCCAAGCGCCTCAAAATTCAGACTTGTATTGCGGGGGGACGGGGTGCCCAAATGGCTTTGAAAGTGATCCATAATCACGCGTTCCTTATCCTCCCTGGCTACCGCCACACCATCATCAGTCTGTAGCACGTCAATGAAATTTTTACGACGTCGACCATTAGCGCGAACGTGGAAAAGACGCGTATTTGCATCACCAACTCTGATCCCGGTCAGCAGAGCGTTGGCGGCACTGAGTTTTGAGGATTACGGCCAACCCCGCAAAAAGATTCTTGAGCTCTAGCCTTAACTCAAACTCATCATTGGTGAGGGGCCTCCTTTCCATGGCAATGTCCAGACAATAATCTCATATGCAACAGCCATTTGCAAGTCAATATTCCCAAAGTTTTGCCGGTGCCATTTCTTTAGTGCCTTCGCCGTGCGCGAGAGTTTAATATGTAGCCTACGCAAAACATCTGTCGTACACATTTTTCCACCAAACAGAAGTAACCACATCCATGAATCCTAGCATAGAAAGCCATAACGATTCGAAACGGAAAGCTCGCGAGTTGTGGTGGTCGAAATGAACAACAAAACCCCACCATGACCAAAATCGATCGATTTCCTCACACGAAACGGAAAGCTCGCGAGTTGCGAGATGTGGGGTTTTGTTGTTCATTTGTCATCGTCTTCCTCACACGAATCACCGGTCCATCATCGCAAGTAATACTTCCGCGGCCAGTTGGGTGCTTAGCAACTCGCTCATTCACTAGGAGGCATCCTAATGCGTGGAGGTGGTGGAGCCACTCTAAAGCTAGCAGTATATAGGTACCGGTGTCAAAATGTCGATACGGCCCAGCATCATGTTCAGACGATTTTGATGTGCTGCCTCTTTTTTTGAGAAACTTTTGATGTGTTGCCTTGATATATTCCAGCTAGAGACGTTTGAGATTATTTTTTCTAGACGGAGAGACGTGTGCCTTTTTTTTTCGTGTTCCCAGAATCAGTCGCTCTGCTCGCGGGGCCCAGAAGGAAGCTCTCTCTGGTCCGCCATGATTGCGACTGGCCAGAAAAGAAAGCCTGCCAGCATGTGGACCAATTCAAAGTCCGTAACACGTTCTGTCCTCACGCTGCGCCTGTTAGTATTCGTAGAGACTTGGATGCAGTGACGCAGGCCGAAAGCACCACATGTAAATTAAGACGTAAACATAAAAAGAAACCCGTATTTTCGTTGCAGCTACGCACAACCTGTCGAGTTGTCACCTTGGACGTGCAAGTTGGGACTTCAAAATATACTACTATATCACTAAGCTCCCTAAAATTGGAGTCGAGGTCTTCAATTGAAATTTGGTCACCCAATTCTAACCGGGTCAACAATTTTTTAAAATTCTCTTGTTTAATTTTTTATATAATACACTATGCTTCCTAATTTTTTAAATCTTTACAGTTAATTGAGGCTTCAATTTAGAATTAGACCATCCGATTTTGACCAGCTCAACAATTTCTCAAGGAACTCTTCCATTTAATAATTTTAAGTCTCTATGTTCCCTAATTTTAAAAGCTCTCTCATTCGATTGAGGTATTCAATTTTAGATTTGGTTTATGATTTTGATCGGGCCAACGATTTTTTAAATCAATCAACAGCAACCGGCCAAACTAAACATAAAACACACTCCATCGTCTCCCCCACCGGCCAAACTAAATATTCCAGCAACTTCAAAATATAAGGGTCATTAGTTTTTTGGAAAGTCAAATTTCTTTAGTTTTGACCAAGTTCAGAGTCAAAAATATCGACATCCACAATACTAAACAAAAAAAATAAAAATTCATTTCCTGATGAATCTAATAACACCGATTCGATATTACAAATTTCATATATTTCTCTACAAATTTTATCGGACTTCAAGAGGTTTAACTTTTTAAAAAAGTAATACATCATATATTTTAAAATAGAGTGAGTAAGGAAATTTAAGAATCTCAACAAATTCAACAGCGCATCAAAGCACGTCCAACCTTTCTAGTAACAACCAAAACAACGCATCAAGTCTAGACGTTCAGCTGTTGACGAGAACCACGCCTTCCACCGAAAGAATATTCCGTCTTACCAGAGATCAAAACATCAAGTCCGAGGTTCGGACTCTTATGGCAAGGGATATCACTGTTTTTTTTACCATCCAACAATAGAGAAGGGCAACTGAGGTTCAAAGATATAACCAGAATGCCTTGGTAACTTGTCTAATTAGGGCATCTTCAATGCTGACCCGCAAATTTGCTCTGACATTCGTCCATGGACCCTGATGTCGAAGACCGCCATTCAAAATTGTCTGCATACATTTCAACCACTGTTCAAACTAAACGGACGAAATTCGTGCAAACAAGGCGGATTTTCATATAAACAGAAAGAGATTCATGCAAACACGACGAATTTCATATAAATCGAACGAAATTCATTACATTTTGGATATACTTCAACTAAAAGCGGAGCTCCTCTGACCTGAAGGTATAATTTCGGACATACTTTAACTAATCACCTAAACTAAATGATCGCCGGTGCTCGTTCCCCATGTCTGGCAATGGGCCCCGAGAACTGAAGCTTCGCCTTCTCTAGTTCCGTGTCGGCGCTCTTCAGCTCCGCCTTCGGAGCCCCAGGAAGTGAAATTGTCCGCCTCCACGTTGCTGCCAAGCGGCTAATCGGCCGATGATATTCAGGCCACCAAGCTTGGCTTCAACGGGAGGGGATGAGCGGTAGTCTTCTTGGGACCCGAGCGGCGGCGACCCGCCATGCACTACTATTTTTCGTTGCCGGTTGCGCCCGCGGACTTGCCGGCTTCGTGACCGTGGCGGCGTGGCGCGGCCCGAGTGGAGCTGACGATGTCCTTCTCGTCGCCGCTCTTGCCCCACACCTCATCCGCCACCTTGTCGAACTCCATGTAGGTGGCTTGTAACTCCACCTGACGTTTGCGGTATCACCAGCGGTCGAAGCAGATCTCGCGGGTGGAGCGGTACGACTCGAGCAACGCCTCCTACTAGGGCACGTCCATGTCCGGCAAGATGGCGGCGCCCGCGGGCGTGCCGGTGGTGAGCAGCTCCTCCGCGCACCGGTGCTCCTCGAGGAGGCTGAGGTTGTAGGCCTGGTCGTCATGTGCCTGTCAGAAGTTGGCCTCCTGCTCCTCCCACGACATGTCCGTGTAGTGCGCACGGGCCTCGCCGATGATGAGGCCGACATGCATCGGCGAGGAGGGTAGCCGACTCTTCCTCGACCGCGTCATCCATTGGGACGTTGTTGGCCTCTGTTTGCCTGCCGGCCTGCCCGCCGGCAGCAGTGGCCACCATTTCCCTCTTCTTTTCGGACGAGGTTGTCCAAGAGAGCTTTGGAGTGCGAGGAAGCCATGACAGGCATGGTGTGGTGAGGAGAAAGGAACCGGAGGAGGATGACCGCGGTTGTGGCCAGGGATGGAGTTTATACGGGCGGATGTCAATGGGCACTTGCGGTGTGGTTCATCGTGGGTGGCAGACAGACGGACGGGTGGCGCCGGAGTAGGTTCCTCGGCAAACGCATATCATTACTGGAGGGCGACGGAACAATGGGGTGTCGTTTGAACGCGGAGCAGTCGCCTGCACTGGGAAGCGGCGTGGGCGCTCTCGGTTGGCACGCCGCTTCAATGCCGGCAACATTGAGAGGTCGCGTCCGCTCTGACGCATGAATGCAGTACTGACGCTCTGAAGCAATGCCGACTGTTTCAGATGGAAAGTGCGCGCGGACAAGGAGTGGCAGTGATCCGGACACCCGTAAAACCCACTTTGTCACCGATTTAGAAGAAAAACACGTCCAAACCGTCAGTGTACCGATACAAAGACGCGTTGGATAGTTTTCAAGGTCCGGACCAAACGATTCAAACGGTTTGTGGACGGCTTGAGGTTCGGCATTGGCGAATGCCGATATGCTTTGGCAAGTAGTCCTGCGAACAATCAACAAAGACAGTAGACTTTGTTTCGAGAAAGAATGGCAATTAATCGAGTTGAAAGGTCTCCCAAGGACTGGCCAAGTCTAAGTCTTCTTGCCCCTCCAAATAATCAGCGTGCCAAAGTCCGTGATTGTGAGAGGACTGGTGTGACATATTTGAATGACCGAGCAATGTCTCTGTGTACCAAGTAGTTGGAATGACATTACGCGGATCATAAATGATACTCCCTACATTTAAAATATAAAATGTTTGCATTTTTTTTACGAATCAGATGTATATAAACACGCTTTAGTGTATTTGTTCATTTATTTTAGTGCTTGAAAGGGTCGATGAGCGGCGGCTGAAGATCATCTATCGGCATTCCTGCGGCTGCGTGCGTTTTCATGGTGCGGCTCCGTGCAGATACGGTCAGCTGGGGAGTCGGGTGCGCGAATGCCGGTGAAAACTGTGTTGACGTCTATCATGGCGGACGATGGCAGCGTCTTTGATGTCCACATTGCCGTTGCAGTCCGCATCACCTCACTCGGGCTACTCCGGAGGAAACCTGGATCAGGGTCTCCCCGATCGGATGATGTCAGCGTCTTTGATGTTGTTTTCTCTCCTAGGTGGTCGTTTTGGAGCAGATGTTGGTTGGAGAGACCAAGAGATGTTGCGGTGTTGCATCTACCGCATCGACGATCGCGGGTCTCGGCGGCATGGCCCAATTGAGTCTCGGCGATGAACGCGTGTGGATGAACGTTTGCAGGGTGGTGGCGATGTCTTTCATCGTGGTGGCATTGACGAGCAGTTGTGCCCGACAAGGTCAATGTGTTGATCCTTTCTGAAGATGGGACGGCGAAAGATGAAGGCGGCGAATTCTAGAGCATATACATGTTGTGTATGTTGAGGGTTTGCTTGATCAATAGTTGCTCTTGGCTCGCCGTGTGGAGGCTTGGCGAGGCCATCAGGTTAGATGGTGTGTGTTGGTGTAAGGTTAGCGCACATCATCCATGTATTTATTTTGTCATGCTCTGTTGAGTAATTTAATGAAGATGGTTATGTCCATCCTTGGATGAAGAGCTGGGGTTTAACCTCTTTTTTTAAAGGAAAAACATTATGATCGCCTAAAGAAAATGCACATTATGATAAACAAATGTCAAGTGGGAGTCAACCAGTCGGCCATTGACGGAAACACCTGGCTAGCTTATTCATTATTCTACTTATAGCCCCGTAGTAGCTAGGAGCTCAGGAGCACGCAGCCACACCTACCCGTTCGGCAAAGATGAAGCTGGGGTGTTCTCGGTTTCTTCTTTCTTGCCATGTTCTTCTCTGCCTTTCGGCGATTTGGGTGCTGGCCACGGCCGATGTACCGGCAGCCCACCTTCCCGGCTGCCAGGCCAAGTGCGGCGACGTCGACATCCCATTCCCGTTCGGCATCGGCGAGCAGTGCGCGTTGCACAGCGGCTTTAACATCGACTGCAAGACCGTGAATGGCATCCTCAAGCCTATTGCGAGAGATGTCGAGGTGACCAAAATCTCCGTGCCAGACGGCAAGGCCTGGATAAACGCCACAACCATGTCGTGGCGGTGCTATGATCTGGCCACTGACACTATGAACTACCAAAATGGAGGCCTGAACCTCACTTTTACACCTTTCTGGGTATCGGAGGTGGATAATACAATTATCGTCATCGGGTGCAATACTCTCGCTTATATGAGGAGCTTTCCTGTAAGTACTTTAGCTTCTGTTTTATATATTATACTAAATAGTCATCAACTATTTTCAGTTAAGTACATATCCATTATTACATGCAACCAGGTAAATAACACGCCACTACGATCTGTCTGAATTTATTAGACTCCCTTATATTTTGAATCTAATTTTAACCATCCATATAACTAACAATATTAATTATATGCTATGAAACATACCATTAAATTTGTATTCGAAAGATGATTATCATCATATTTTTTTTATCACATATAGTTTATATTTTAGTAGTTAATTTTTTAGTCAAAGTTTAACATTAAATATGAGTGGACCAATAAACCATGACAGAAGGCGTGTACCATTCTGTCTTACGATTGGAATTGGAAGACCATTCCAACCTCTCGTCAGTCGCTTCCTCGCACGACCCAATCCTAAGGAAACATCCAATCCTAGGGAAGCAACCCATACCTTAGAGCATTTACCGTCGGACATAGCAAATTCAGGCACACAAACGTCCGCATTTCTCATATCCGAACCTTTAAAACCATACAAACTCATGCAACACTATGTAAAACTAGGCCAACAACAGTTCATCAGATCACATTGCATCGCTGGGCAAAAGAAGCATAATTCATCTGAGTTCAACGGTAAATCCATACTACAAACTATTTAAAAGATACTTAAAATATAAACAGAACAAGGAAGGGCGGAGGAAATCACCATTTCCTCACCGGCCCCTTCCCCTTCCAGTCGTCGACGCGGCTGTACCCCTCCACTGTGTAGGCGGCAGCTTGTGGAGGTGCGTTGTTGTCCGAGCTGGTGGTGAAGCCGTCCATTAGGTCGGAGTCGGAGCTGCACCTAATGCCCGACAGCCCACGGAGCAGGCGCTTCTGCTCCTTCGCATGGTGGGTCGCCTTCGCCTTCTTGTTTGCCTCGTGCTCCGACGCTTCGATGGCGAGTCGGAGCGCCTTGGCATTCTTGCGGTGGAGCCGTCGCGCATCCATCTACGTCGTCGTGAGAGAGCGGCGGAGAACCAACGTGAGGAGCGCGTCCTCGGGAATGACCGGCTCGCTCACGTGTGAACGGCGCGCGGACATCGCCTCCCCCCTCTCCCTCGCCCGCTGCCGCTCGCATCGGGCTGCAAGTGCCTCGGACTCGGGCGTCCTCGGGCGCCTCGGCCGACGCGGGCACGAGGACCCAACGGTGGCCGGGCACCACTTCCGAACCAAAGGGTGGTGGAGGTGGGCGGCGTAACTGAAGGAGGTGAGCGGACCTTCCGGAGCTGCGCGCCGGGCGGGAAGGGCCGACGATGTCGTTAACACTTCGTCAACGGGCGTCGGACGCTGAGGAAGATCCATCGGGACCGTCTTGCTCGAGCAACGACCTCCTAATGGCGATGGGGAGGGCGAGCTCCTCCACATCGATGGTCGAGGCATCGGACTCTCCGCCGGAGCCACTGTTGCTTTCGTCGTCGGCCAGAGTACTAAAGGGGAAGGGATCGGAAGTGGAGTGGACGGAGAAGGAAGTGGAGTAGAGTTCGGATTGACCGATGCCTAGGGTTTGCCGGACGGGGATATTTGTGGGGACAGGGTGGGTCAGGCTGGGCCAGGCCGACGTGGGCCAGACCGACCTCATATCCGCCACATTTTTTGGGCTGGATATGAGGGGCGCCGGTCATCCTGGGCGTTTGAGGGCCGTATGAGGCGTCCGTTTGGGTCAAATTTTCTTGACCGGTCAGTGACCGGACGGGCCGCCCGTGACGTTTGAGGCCGGTTTGGGGCGCCCGGATATAGATGCTCTTAGGGCATATACAACCGGACTTTGTAAATATGACCCCTTAAACGCCCTTAATTTTTTGTCCGCGCAACTGCACTTCTCATTTTTTTCTCATATGTCCGGTCACTTGCACGTGATTGGCGGAGAAGAAGAGAGAGAAAGAAAAAAGTATGAATAAAGAAAGAGAAAAGGTAGTCCGGGATGAGATCGCGTCCTACGTAGCGGACTGACCGGGCGCGTCCGTGAGCCCTCATATCCTCTTTACATTTGAGATAGATATAAGGGGTACCAGTCAGTTCGAGCGTTAAGAAAGAAAGTGAGGGTCCGATTGGATTAACTTTTTTCAAACGAACACTGACTGAAAGGACATTTTAGACGTTTGAGAAAGATATAAAAGGTCCGGCTATACATGATCGTAGCATCGGTTGCATGCTGCCTTGCCACAGGCGACCCTGCCGGCCACCGTGCCACTCCCCCTCAGGCCCTCACCATGCTATGTTGTCAGCTCTGGACACCGTACAAGCTGCTCACACAACCGCTAGCTAAGGGCATCTCTAAAAGAGAACGAGCGGACACTTTTTTCACTTTTGCAATTCAACGCAGTCCTGTATTTATTCGTGAAGTGATTTGGATGTCCGTTTTTCGATAAAGTGAAGACAAAATTAGGGATCTATCAGAGTCCACACATCCACTTGACCAACAAAAGGCTCCGCATAGCCCTCCTCTCTTCTCTCTATCCTTACATGCAGGGTTCCCTCTTCTCTCTCCTCCTAACCAGACACCACACCACAATAACCTACCATATGCATGGTCCCCGCATAATTTTTCTCCTTCTAATCAGATACTTTGTAATTAGCGTTGAATTGCTTCCTCCCAAATTATGTCCGCGAATCGCATTCAGACATAAAAACAAACATATACATGAGACTTTTATGGGTCGGCGTTGGAGATGCCATAAGAGCATCTACAGCCGGAACTTACAAATCCGGTCCCTCAAACGCCAGCGGACGCGCCCGGGCGCGTCCGCTGACACTGACCGGTCACGCCTCAAATAATGCATTCTACATCCGGATACTTCAAATTAGAAACCACAAATCCTTATTAATACATGCAACGTAAACCTAATACTAAGCTGAGGTCGTCCGGCTCCACCGTGCCCATGTCCGGCGGCTGGTTGTGCCCCTCGTAGTGGCGATCCGGTTACTGGCGAGGTAGAGTAGGATATGGGACACTAGCCGGGTCACGGGACTCGATCTCCCGCCATCTCCCATGCCCTACTCTTCCTCGTCGGAGATCGTAACCCGGCCGGTGCCGGTGGACATGAGGTCGATGACGGATCCTTCCTGGGAGGAGCCGACGTCCACCATGACACGGTTGCGGCGCCCGCACTGGTGTACCCTACGGGGCGCCGGAGAGTGTGACTCCGCCTCTCCAACGTCCACCGCCGCGAGGGCCTCCGCCGCCTCCCACGCCCGCTGCCTCGTCCGGCGGGCATGCCACGCCATGACGTCGTCCGAGGACGGCCATGCTTCGTGCTCGACGTGCCAACGGAGGGGTTGCGCTTCCGCCACGGCGTTCAGACGCCAGACGGATTGCACCGCCTCCAGTGAGGCAGCGGCGCTAGATCCAAGCACCGGCTGTGCCGACGCAATGGATAGTCATGGATGATCTCCTCCATCATAGCCAAACATGTCAAATTTTGGTAGTCTGATGGCATGTTTTATGCAGTAGTCGGACGATGTGTATGCAGCTTGTACGTAGTTGCATGAGATTGTATGAATTTGGGGGTATGCTAATTGAGGTGTCTGGTTGTGAAAAAGAAAATTTGAGGCGTGCTCGGTCAGTGCCCGCAGACGTGCCCGGGCACGTCCGTAGGCGTTTGAGGGGCCGAATTAGCTCTCACAGTTGTAGATGCTCTTTCACATATTGTCCTACAGTTCATGGATTCTTTCTAGACAATACGCCTGTTTAGTACTAAAGGTTTAAAATGGCTGCATAATATATACACACATGGTAGTAAGATGTATTTTAAAATTCATATGTCTTGATTTTATTTTATATTGTGAGCTATAAAAATGCATAATGCTATGTGGTGTTTTTTGTTTTCAAATAATACTCATTGAATACCTCTGAAGTTAATTACACGGTTGAGAGAACCCTTTTTTTATTGTATTTTTTTAGAAAGCATATTTTGAGAAATTGGATTTTGAAAAGACACTTTGCACTAAATAGTGTGAATTGGCATGAAACACTTGATGTACAGAGAGCATTGAAAAAAAAAACACAATTCCTTTACTAGTGTATAAGTTTGGTTCAAGACATCACATTTACATATACATTTTCCTTGTGCAGTATGTAATAGGTTGTTCCTCCACATGCCAAAACGTCACCCCCGAGAACGGCAAGTGTTATGGAGCCGGCTGCTGCCAAGCCGATGTCCCGAAAGGCATACGGTATTATGATGGCTATTTCAACACAAACTACAACACCACCAAAAGTTGCAGCTTCATGGCAGTGATGGAAAAGGCAGCTTTCAGGTTCGACACCAACTATACCGAATCCACGGTGTTTTGGAGTACATACAATGGGAGAGTTCCACTTGTCCTGAACTGGCGGGCAAGGCCGTCGACTTGCGACGTAGCTCAGAACAACATGAGCTCATACGCATGTGTCAGCAACCAAAGTGTGTGTTTAAATGTAAATTCCACCACCGAAAAGCCAGGTTATCGATGCACGTGCTGATGGATACGAAGGCAACCCTTATATCAAGAACGGATGCCAAGGTTCTTTCCCTTTGTTGCCTTTTACATTCCATATGAACGCTCATGTACCTTAGTTCATGAGTCACATATATACACAGCTTGGCAAGTCGAACTGAACAATTGTTCTGTTCCAGATATTAATGAGTGCCTTAGAAATGATACTCTTTGTGGTTCCGGAATCTGCGAGAACAGAGCAGGGCACTACACCTGCTCATGTACCCGAGGGAAAGATTGGACGAATGGCATTTGTCAATCCCGTTTTCCGGTGATTCCTGTTGTAGGTAAGTTCTTCTCTTTGTGAGCACTATATATGCATACTTCTTATGAACGACTAATTGTACATATGTAGGGAACTTACGCACTTTATACCATAATAGTACATCGATATTATGTTGTTTAACAACAACCCGGACGTGTCTGGCAAACTTTATCTTGGCCCACCATATTCATTAGCCAGTATTTTTCTTTCTCCTCAAACAGAGTACTTCAAGTTGTCACTACTCAATGATATTACATTAATATTGAACAAATGTATTATAGCTCTATGTGGATGCATAATGCAGGTACAACTGTCGGACTAGTAATCTTAGTGATTGCTTTAGCCTGTGCGTGCATGATCAAAGAGAGAAGAAAGCTACAGAAGATGAAACAGGACTATTTTCGGCAGCACGGTGGTCTAATATTATTTGACGAGATGAGGTCAAAGCAAGGTATTACATTCAAAATCTTCACAGAGGAAGAACTGCATCAAGCCACGAAGAAGTTTAGTGAGCAACAAGTACTGGGTCAAGGGGGCTATGGGACTGTGTACAAGGGGGTTCTTGAGGGCAACGTGGAAGTAGCGGTGAAGAGATGCAAGACCGTCGACGAGCAACAAAAGAAAGAATTCGCTAAAGAGATGCTAATCTTGTCTGAGGTCAACCATAAAAACATTGTGAAGCTCCTCGGGTGTTGCCTCGAAGTGGAAGTCCCTATGTTGGTATACGAGTTTGTCCCAAACGGCACCCTCTTCCAGCTCATACACGGTAACCATGGCCTACGTATCTCCTTGGCTACTCGCTTGGGGATCGCCCATGAGTCCGCTGACGCGCTCGCCTACCTTCACTCATCGGCTTCGACACCAATCCTCCATGGTGATGTCAAGTCCTCCAATATTCTTCTGATAGGGACAACAAAGCCAAAGTAGCTGACTTCGGCGCCTCCATCCTGGCACCAACTGATAAGTCACAGTTCATCACACTTGTACATGGGACGTGTGGGTACCTCGACCCAGAGTACATGCAAACCAACCTTCTGACGGACAAGAGTGACGTGTACAGCTTTGGGGTTGTTCTTTTGGAGCTGCTCACGGGCAAGTTGCCGTTTAATTTCAGTCAAGACGCCGCAGCCCGCGAGAAGAGCCTATCGATGATGTTTATGTATGCGATGAAGGAGAATAAGCTCGAGGAAATCTTGGATGATGAGATCAAGGACAAGGAGAGCACAGAAATTCTTGAAGAGACCGCGGAGCTAGCGATGCAGTGCTTAGAGATGTGTGGTGACAATAGGCCATCTATGAAGGAAGTTGCAGAGAAGCTTGATAGTCTGAGGAAGGTGATGCAACATCCATGGGTGCAGCGGAACCCTGAAGAGATGGAATGCCTACTTGGGGAGCCTTCATCGATGGCCAGCTCGACAATAACCAGTGCCGAATATTTCAGCATCGAGAAGAAAGCTGTTAATGGTCTGCAGTCAGGTCGTTAAGTAATCACACCACCGCTTTGCTTTGTTTATTTTGTATTCGAAAGCAAGGAATCAGTTGCATCAAAAATAGAATAAACAGTCATTTGTTATAGCTACCTTTATGCTACTGTTCATTTTACCAATTATACATATACAAATTTCGGTGTTTATATGGTTATGTATCTTCTGAAAAAGTAGTTATACAAATTTCAGTTTATATGGTTAAGTAATCCCACCATCGCTTTGCTTTGTTTATTTTGTATTCGAAAGCAAGAAATCAGTTGCATCAAAAATAGAATAAACAGTCAATTGTTATAGCTACCTTTATGTTACTGTTCATTTTACCAATTATACACATACAAATTTCGGTGTTTATATGGTTATGTATCTTCTGAAAAACTGCAGATATATGTGAGTTATTATTTCTTCAATTATGCATAGTTTGCTTTTCAAATTTGATTTAGTGGGGTAAATGCTTGACAAGTCCTCTAAATCTTTGCATTTTATTACCAGTCTTTCGCAAAAAGAAAAAGAAAAAGGAAAAAAAAACGATGATCAGTCAAGAGTATGGTATCATGCATAACCCGATTCAGGCTACAGGACTTCTACACGAGCCTTTTTTTTTTCCTTTTAACGGGGAAAACACAGCCGCGGCTATGTCTCGCTTCTAGCAAGATAAACCGTCCCCTTGCCTGAAACGGCGTGGTAATGGGTAGGCCCAGTGGCGCTGTTTGATCGATCCTTTTCTCCATTTATTCGATTTCGTTTTTTTTCTTTTTCATATTTTCGTATTTTCTAAAAGAAACTAAAACACACGTATATTAAGAAAATACTTAAGTATGGAAAAAATTGTGTAATATTAAAAAATGTTGGTGCAACTATAAGAAAATGTTCATATCGTTTAAAAACATATTTCAACACTTAATAGAAAAAACAAGTCTAACACATATTCGAGCAAAAATGAAAAAACAAACATGGGTTTTCAAAAACATTAATCATTGTTGACACCTGATTTTGGCACGGAAGAAAAGGTTATTAAGATGGATTCAAATGAAGAAGTGATCTACATGAAAAAGTTTCCTAGTGTTGGCACAAACATCTTTGAAGTTTGGACAATCGCTGTCCGGTCTCATCTCGAAGGCTGAAACTATGCTCAAAGTACTGAGATTTCATATTCAGAGTACTGTTCGGCCGATTAATCCCCCAAGATGACCTCGTATGAGAAAAATGTTCAACACGGATTGTCTTCGCCTCGTCGAAACGATTGATTTTGATATAAGATTGTCTCAATCGGAGGTCGTATGCAACCTGTGGAGCCAAAACAAGATCAGCAACAGAAGCTGCAGAGTCATTTTGGTTCCACCGAGTTTTTTGTCTCGGTGACACCGAGTTTACTCGGTAATTCCAGGAAAAATCACTAGGAAATTCCGAGTGAGATGCAGAAGATTACAGAAAGTTGTCAACGTTGACTCGGTGAGACCGAAAAAAACCACTTGGTGGCTCCGAGTTGGTCCGGAAAATTGCCAAAGTTTCCTGTCCGAGTTAGGTTAGGGTTTTTGACGTTTTGGATGGAATCTTTAGTCCTTTTCTTGTACAGGAAGTCCAGCCGCCTCATATATATGTTAGAGGTGACAGCCGATTGAACAACACACAATCGAACAAACACATCTACTACTTTTTCGTGTTCATCTATCCCCTACCCTTGTATCTTTCTTCTCGTTCTTCGTTCGTTCTTCTCTTGAAGGCCAGCGATCCACGAGGCCCTAGGGGCGATCAGGTCGACCTAGGGCAGCCCATAGCCGCCGCGCGCCCTGACGGGGTCCCTCCCGGGCGTGTGGGGTTTCGGGTCTACAAAAGCGCCCGCCGGATTGATTGCGTACCGCGCTTCCAGACGGGTCTCCTTCGACGTGAGCTGCGGTGCATCACCCTCGACGTTGGAGGTACACGGCGACGTGTTCGTGTGCGAACACACTTTTTGGCGACTCCGCTGGGGACGAAGCTTTGAACGGTCTCCAGACTGTTCTTGCTACGAAGAGATCGTCATCTAGGGTTTGCAATCTACAAAGGTAATATGAATACCCAATACACTTATGTAGATGCAAATAATGCATATGTTGTTGCTAAATCGTTTAATGAGCATAATGTATCGGCTAGCCCTAGCTTTATCAATCATGCATCTAATTATGTGCAAGAGCCGATGCATAAAAATCTCCATGCTTCTACCTCATATAATTTTAGCAACATGCAACATATGTATTCCAACTCCCATGCATCGGCAACCCCACAAATCCATATGCCGATGAACAACATGATGAGTTCGGTTAATCAAGTTGAAACACCCCATGTAAAAACTTCCAATAGCATGCAACAAAGTGTTTCACCTTTTTATTCATCGGCAACTGATTTTCAATATGTTGATCCAAACATGCCGATGGACGGGAGAATTGGCCATGCTACTAGCTATTCGGCCAATTACCCTCAGCCTTCATATGCTACACCTCGTGTTAGTAATTTTTTGGCACCATACACAACTGTGGATGTTCATAATTCGGCTCCGCACCTTCATGGTCATAGCCGAATAAGTGAAAATTCCGCAAGGGTGCATACGCCATCACCTAATGTTGTAGCATATAATGCACCCTCTATACAATTACAGAATTTCGGCGACATCTCGTTACCGAAAGAGTGTAAAAGTGTCAGGGGGCAATTCTATCCAGATTGGGTCGTTAAGAAAAATCTTGCGTCTTTTTGGGACGAATGCAATGCTGTTCTACATGAATTAATAAAAGAGGGAACGCCTATTAATTCTGCTACAATACAAGCTAGATTATGTCAAAAAGAGAAAGCATTGGGTGTGGATAGAATTATCAAAAAGAGTGGTGATTCGGATAACAAAGTTAATTCGGCTATTGAAAAGACCGAATCAAATATTATGTATGCCGAATCTATTCTAGGAAAAGAGGATGACAAGGTGTTGGGGAGCTATTCGAAAGAGGAACAAGATGTCGTTCAAGTAACACAACCATCATGCTTTCCCAACGTATTCGAAGAGGTATGTCTAACAAGTGATTTACCTATCTTCCGATTTGGTCGCAACTTTATTGTTGATGCTTCTATGAGGAAAATTCTCATAAGTAATTTTGAAAGACCAATGAAGAAGGGTAATTTACTTGTTAGCAATAAAATTGTTATAGAACATATCGGTCAACCTATTTTGCAATTTATAAAGACCGATAGTGACTTTTTATTGCAGCCAAAGTTTTCCCCATTGCTTTATCAAAAGTTCATATCTAATTGGGTAGCTTTGCTTGTTTCATACTTGGCTTGCACTTGGTCTCAATTGAGACATGTGTGTTCTAACTATTTTCGTTTCAGAAATTTAAAGCCAAAGTTAAATTCTTTTGAGAAAGTTGATGCTAGTATAATATCTTACCCAATGTCATCGGAAAAAGAATACGAGAGAAAATTCATAGCCGAATGGAAAGATGCCAAATCTGAACCATTCACGTGCTTAGTTTCGAAGCCGTTCCCACATCAAGATCGGCTAGAAAACAAGAAGTTTACCTTCAATTCGAACATGTGTGATCAAATTTTTGATTTGTTGTTGAGAAATAATTATATTAGAATTCTTGATCACCATGTCAAGCCAATAATTCAAGGACGAATGTATTGTAAGTTGCATGATTCGTTCAAGCATAATTTTGAGGATTGCAATATGTTTCGTCAAATAGTTAAATCGGCCATAGACAAAGGACGATTGAAATTTGTTGAAACACCAAGAGATGGCCAGTCTATTCTGATTGGTCCTGATGGCAAACAGTTTTTGCATCGACTGCTTCAAGCCGATCCATTCAAACATGAGAAGGTAAAAACAACGGATAATGGAATCAAGCTTTCAAGTAAAGAAGTTGTTCAAGAACGCAATGAAAATATTATTGAAGGCAGGAGTTCAATTGAAGTTGCAACGAAGACGCTAAGTATTGGGGGGCAACAAGAAAATCCAAAGATCGATGCGAGCACAACCAAAGAAAGCAAAGGCCGAGGTAAGCACAAAGGTAAAAAGCCGAAAGTCACTTTCGCGCAGCTATTGGAAAAATACCAGAAGATGAGTGAAGAGAAAAGTGCTTATCGGCCAACTAATGCAAAAGCATCAAGATCACCCCCTAGGCGCAAATCCAAGGATTGGTATTGTCAAGAAGAGAATTTGAATGCAACATATTCATATCCTTATTTTGGGCCGCCAATACCAATGTCGTGGATGCCTCCCTATGCTCACATAAATTCATATCCATCATATGGCAGGTATGATACAAGGGCACATTCTCCATATTATTATAAACCATCTCACCAGTATTATGCAGCTCCAAGAAGACCAATGTTCAGTGAGCAGTCATATGTTCAAGACCGTTTCAATAAAAAAGAATCGGTCCGGAGCACAAGGAAGAATAAGGAGGTGGTTGAGCAAGTCTACCGCGTCAAAAGTGATGGTCGTAAGAGTGCCACTTCAGACGAGATCTCAAATAAAAAAGAGCCAATTAAAGTGTTGACATTGGCTACAAAAGGCACCAAGTCAAGTCAATCAAGTGCCAAGTCTGAAGGGAAGAAGTTGAAAGTGCACAAGGTAAAACAAGAATTGTCATTAGTTCGAACAAAATCACAGCGGGGACGCCCACTCGGCTTATCGTATTGGCAAAAGAAGAAATTACAAAAACTTGGTGCACAAGAGCTTGAAAAGAGAAACATGGCATGGGTTCCCAAAGGAAGTACTGAAAACAAGAATGATGTGCAAGCTTCCATTGCAAGAAGTGCGACAAAGGTAAAGAAGGAAAATAGTGAAAATTATGAACAACCAAGCCGAAGGTTTCAACGTCTTTGGTGCACACATTATCCACATTCTCCGACTATGCCATTCATGCTGATGACATGGAATTCATCTTCAGGTATGACTGGTAACCCTCCATGGACTTATTTTGATCCATGGAGGCAATATAACTTCTTACATCATGCATGGGTTTTACCGCATCACCATACATTCTATTAGCTGTATTTTGTTGCTAATCAAAGTGGCCGATATATAACTATCGCCCGAAGCAAAGACGTGGCCGATATGAAATTATCGCCCTAAGCACATATAAATGGCCGATGGAGTGTTGACATCGTCCTTAGACCAACGTATTGCAAGTTGTTTTTCGGCACACAAGCTTTGCCGAAAAACAGGGGGGCATGTGTTGACACCTGATTTTGGCACGGAAGAAAAGGTTATTAAGATGGATTCAAATGAAGAAGTGATCTACATGAAAAAGTTTCCTAGTGTTGGCACAAACATCTTTGAAGTTTGGACTATCGCTGTCCGGTCTCATCTCGAAGGCTGAAACTATGCTCAAATTACTGAGATTTCATATTCAGAGTACTGTTCGGCCGATTAATCCCCCAAGATGACCTCGTATGAGAAAATGTTCAACACGGATTGTCTTCGCCTCGTCGAAACGATCGATTTTGATATAAATATTGTCTCAATCGGAGGTCGTATGAAACTTGTGGAGCCAAAACAAGATCAGCAACAGAAGCTGCACAGTCATTTCGGTTCCACCGAGTTTTTTGTCTCGGTGACACCGAGTTTACTCGGTAATTCCGGGAAAAATCACTCGGAAATTCCGAGTGAGATGCAAAAGATTACAGAAAGTTGTCAACGTTGACTCGGTGAGACCGAAAAAAATCACTTGGTGGCTCCGAGTTGGTCCGGAAAATTGCCAAAGTTTCCTGTCCGAGTTAGGTTAGGGTTTTTGACGTTTTGGATGGAATCTTTAGTCCTTTTCTTGTACGGGAAGTCCAGCCGCCTCATATATATGTTAGAGGTGACGGCCGATTGAACAACACACAATCGAACAAACACATCTACTACTTTTTTGTGTTCATCTATCTCCTACCCTTGTATCTTTCTTCTCGTTCTTCGTTCGTTCTTCTCTTGAAGGCCAGTGATCCACGAGGCCCTAGGGGCCATCAGGTCGACCTAGGGCAGCCCATAGCCGCCGCGCGCCCTGACGGGGTCCCTCCCGGGAGTGTGGGGTTTCGGGTCTACAAAAGCGCCCGCCGGATTGCTTGCGTACCGCGCTTCCAGACGGGTCTCCTTCGACGTGAGCTGCGGTGCATCACCCTTGACGTTGGAGGTACACGGTGACGTGTTCGTGTGCGAACAATCATATATCTGAAAAATGTAAACGTATACAAGATAAATGTTTCAGTTGTGTATGCAAATGTACAAATGTGCATGGCACAAAGTAGATATCGAAACATATATTCGGAAAAACTGTTGATCATTGTTTTTGAAAAATGTTAATAATATATTAAAAATTTGTGAAATGTGTATAAGAATGTTATTGATGTATATAAAAAATATAAACATCAAAACATACATTTAAAAATGTTAATCATGTATTTGTAAAATGTTGAACATGTATAAAATTAATTTTTCATATGTATATGAAAAATGTACAAGGTGTGTAAAAAAGTAGGCATCAGAACATATATAATAAGATAATAGACATAAAAAACATATGTTTTCAAATATGTAAACCATGTATCGGGAAAATGTTAAATGTGTATATATAAAATGTTCCTGGTGTATATGAAAAATGTTGAATGTGTACTGGAAAAAACATGTATATGAACAAAAAAGAAGCCGATGAAAATACAACCCAAAGAAAATCAATGCAAAAATGTTAAATGCATATAGGAAAAATGTTAACCATGTATCAGAATGTGACGCCCCCATTTTGATCGTATGTTAATCATGGACGCAAATGCGTACGACCAACATTAGGGACTCACGGGAAGATATCACAACACAACACTAAACACAAATTAAAATAATTCAAGCTTCATATTACAGTCAGGGGCCTCGAGGGCTCGAATATCATAGCTTGAGTACAAAGTCACTGGAAGCAACAACATCTGAGTACAGACATAAAAGGTACACAAGTTTTGCCTTAAGAAGGCTAGCACAAACATAAGCAGCGGATCGAAAGAGGCGAGGCCTCCTGCCTGGGAACCTCCTAACTACTCCTGGACGTCAGACAAGTCTACGTCGTAGTAGGCTCCATCCTGGTAGTAGTGGCCTCCGTCGGGGTAGTAGTAGTCGTCGAAGGGGTGAACTGGATCCTGGGTCTCCTGGGCTCCATCATCTGGTCGCGGCATCGTATCAAGGGAAAAAGGGGAGCAAAGCAACGGTGAGTACTCATCCAAAGTACTCGCAAGACTTACATCAGAACTATGCTAGATATGCACCAGTATCAAAGGAATGAGGCTATATCTTTGGACTAAACTGCAGAATTGCTAGAAGAGGGAAGAAGGCCTAGTCCTATAGAAGACTAGCATCTTCAGCATCTTGCAGCATAAGATGAGAGTTCAGAGCAGCATATTTTAATTAACAGGGTAATGCAACAAGGCCCAGAGATTCTTCCTCGACTCCCTGCGAGAAAGCAATCTCGGAGCCAAATAATTCAAGTAACAACATAAGTATCCAGTTCTAGTTATCATAGACCCGGATACAACTCTAAGCGTCCATTTCCGTGGACACGGCTAATTGATTAGTTTAACTTCCCTGCAGGGGTGCACAAACTTACCCAACACGCTCGATAAACTCTGGCCGGATACAATTTTTGGGTCATACCCGGCCTCATCCATCGACACGACGTAGTCCTACCTAGGCTCAACAGAGAGGCCAGCACGCCGGTCTACATCCTAATAGCTCGGGGTCTTGGGCCATGCGTTATCTCGGGCCACCCGGACGTGAGTCGCTCCATGTGACATCTGATGAGCTTTCGGAAGAATGTACGCCGTAGAGTGCCCACTTTTATTCCCGCGTGGTGGTTAGTGCGAAGGTGGCCAGAGGCCTTCTCAGATCACATATCCAAACCCGTTAGTGACTTTATAGTTTGCGGTGACGATCGGTCCCACCATCCCGTCGCCCCGTCTCGATGCTTGTGGCAAGGACATTACTGTCCGGCCACGCCTCGTAATAACCCTTTGGATGCCTTACCGGCGCATCCCACCACATCTTATTCACACGGGTACCCTTGGGGCCGACCCGTCTCAAGACTGTCGGGAACTCAGGTCCACCCCAACAGAGTGGTACCGCCTGTCCCTTCAGTCCCGCCACATGAAATATAGTGTCAAGTCAAAGTGGCTGTGCGTCGGTACTCCATGTAGATATCCGAGGAATCACTCTCGAAGTATCATACTCGGGGTATGTGTGGTGATGTGTCGGTAACGGCTTGTCAGTCATGTTGTCTGAGTCTTCTGTCTTCAAGTCCTCGATGACGACGGTGATGAAAGCAGGGGCATCGACCATAGTAAAATGGGAGTCACAGAGGGACACTATCCATACCTATACTATAACAGTATATGAAAGCAGGTATGAAAGTAGTACTCAAAAACAGGCTATGCATCAGAATGGGTGCTTGTTAAATACAGTAGCAAAATCTAATGCAAGCATGAGGGAGAAGGAATAGGTGATATCGGAATGATCAAGGGGGTTTTGCTTGCCTTGTTGCTCTGCTGAAAAAGGCTGGTCGTCAGGGGCGTAGTCGCACTCGGCAGCAGCGTCAGTCTCGGAGGCTCTACCAGATAGAAGAGGGGGAAGAAACAATAAATACAAGCAAACAGATGCAACACGATGCATGACATGGCAATACGCAGCGCTAGGGGTAGTCTAACGCAGTACTACCCGTATCAGACGGAACGGGAGAATATCTGACGATATTTCCCGGGTCTTTGGATTTATCGGACAGACGATTCGGAGGGGAAAAGTTCCATGTTTGCTATGCTAGGAGCATGTGACAGGCGAACGGATAGCGTATTCGGATTTGTGGGATTTTTCTGATCAAATTTCATGTATAAAACTTTTTCATCTGAGCTACAGATTAATTTCTATGATTTTTGGAAGTTTTAATGATTTTCTGAAATTATTTAAATTACCAGAATTGCTAAAATAGGAATATGATGTCATGCTGATGTCATCACTGCATCAGCAGTCGGCTGACCAACTGACTGGTCAAACAGACAGGTGGGACCCACCTGTCAGCCTCTGTGGGTTTGACAGTGGGTTAAACTAAACTGACAGACTAATTAGAGGGGTGGGCCCCAGGTGTCAGTGACTAACCAATTACTAATTAATTAACAGATTTTAATTATCAGTTTTATTTAGTTATAAAAACGTTTTAAACTAGTGGGGCCCCGTATGTCAGTGGGCCAGAGTGCCCAGTCAGCAGTTGACTGGGTTGACCCAGTCAACTGGGCCTAGGGGCCCCACTGGCAGTGACCCAGGGGAGGGCCCAGGGGTGCCACGTCGATGGCCGGCGCCGGAGCAACGCCGGCGAGGCGAAACGCGGCGACGCGACCACGGGGTTCGTCGAAAAATGCCTACAGGCGGCCGTTTGGCGCGCGGCTAGACGCGTTCGAACGGCCACTCGACCGCGCGTCGAACGGTGGTGGTCGGAGCGGTAGGGGTGGCCGGAGCTAGGAGCTATGGCGTCGCCGGCGGCGAGGCGCTCGGGCGCTCATCGAGCTAGTGGCTAGAGGGCACGGGGAGGAGCGCGCGTGGGCGCGCTGTGTTGCTGGGAGCGCCAGGAGCACGGTGCCGGGCTCAGGCGATCGTGGCAATGGCTATGGTCCCGGCGGCGAAGTGCTCAGCGACGGCGAGTACGGCCATTGCGGAGCTGCTGGCTAGCGAGCTCGCGCGGGCGAATGGGGAGTAGAGGATGGGAGAGGAGCTCATCGTGAAGGCACAAGTAGGCCCGGTGACAGATTACTAGCCGTAGCTCGCCGGAATCGAAGAAGAACGGCGACGACAGAGGCGGAAGGGGGCGGAGGAGATCGGGCGGTGCAGTGGCTCCCGGCTCGAACGGCTTGCACCGGTCAACGTGGAGGACGACGACGAACACCTACGGCATCGCGGCGAGGCGTGGCGTCGACGGTGGCTGCGAGAACGACGGCGGCGCGGCGGCGGCGGCGCTCGGATGCGGGTGCGGGAGGAGAGCGGCGGCGCGAGGAGAGAGCAAGGGGGAGAGTGGCGATCTAGGGTTCGGGGGGGCAGGTGAGGTGCCCCGGTGGCGGCCTTATCCTCCCAGGCAACGGGGTTGGTCGGCGACGGCCGGTCGGCGCCCTGTAGCGACCGCTCTGGTCGCTACAGTAGGAAGAAGGGGGGGTGCGGGCTGGGCCGCACTTTAGCCTCTTAGGCCCAGTCCACTATATTAGCCTAGGGCCCTTGTTCATTTTCTGTTTTCTGTTTTAATTCACAGCAACAGTTTTGCATTATTTTGGGCTGCCAAATTACTTTGTAAAAATGTGAAACTTGGTCACTTAAATACAAGGGAATATTCTGCTCTGCCACAAAAGTTTGGGCAATTTTGAAATCTATTTGGAGTTTTTCCAAAAATGAATTGAGGCATTTATTGTGCTGTTTTGGCACTGTTTAAAATGCTGAGGCCCATTTCAAGTTGATGGTGATGTTGTTTTCCTTAACAACATTTGTTTTGAATTATTTGCTAGAAGATGAACATGTTTCCATTAGCTTTGGAGCAACTTCATTTTGCATTTGAGTTTGAATTGATTTCAGAGAGGAATTTGAATTGAGATATGTAATTCAACTTGATCATAACCCACTTAGCAAAATGATTAGGCACTGATCATGGTCATCACTATGCTTAATTACAATGATCACTGTAGCACTGATCCAGGGGTGTTACAACTCTCCTCGTCTAACAAGAATTCTCGTCCCGAGAATTAAGAGGTAGAGTAAGGGAAAAAGTTCTGGTTACGAATTTCTAACGGATCTTCTCGTTCTTGTTGCTCTCATCGAAGAGGTTGATCCATGGCATTGAGGTCTTTAACTTGCTGTATCAGGGCATCATGATGAAGGCATCATCTTTTCTTCGGGATCTTCATCGTCCTACGAATGCGATATGAGGGAAAACTCTGGAAGAACGTAGTCTCTACAAGGTTGGGCCTCTGACGGTACGCTCAAGGAAGAAGACATGAATTATTTCTCGAGTCGTAACTCAAGGAATTCATTGAGAGCAAAATGCGATGGTACAAAAGTTTCAAACGGGTAGGCAATCATTCGATGCCTAATCAAAGATGGAAGGGTTCAGAGCAACGAATTAAATATTGCGTCTGATACTAGATTAGATCTTCCATTGGACGGTGGCTCGGGAATTACATACGAAGCCAAGTGCAAAAGATACCTTGGAATCAAAGTGGTACAGGAGAGTCAGGTTTCGATCCTGTGGAACTATGGGTTATGGGCCCATCATGTGGATTAAGAGTAGGAAGAGCGGTGACTTCTTGCACGATCATGGTAGCAAGACACGTCAGAGGAAAGTCTGTCAACTATGTCGGCAACAACATCGGTACCAAGGGCGGGGAACGAAGAGAACGATCTTCCTGCTCGTTGAAACGAGGCGGACCAATAGGCAAAGTTCTCGCCCACCGGCGGTTGCCAAAATGTTAACAACAATAGTAACAGGGTCTTACTGACAGAGTAGTACACCGAGGTATTTACCTAAGCAGGGAATTATCACTGCTCACATCAAATAAATCTCAAGAAAGGTTAAACAGACCAATGGAAAGGAAAATGTGATTATCACATTAAACAGACCAATGGAAAGGAAAATGTGTATACACGAGCATTAGGTGTATATCCTTTCCAAGAGCAAGCAGAGCGAGACAATCATGACAAGGCTCCAGGTAGGTAACCATTAAGACTAAGGGGCAAGGAATTTATGATGTTTACCCATACAACGATGTTTGGATAATTGATCAAGAAACATTTAGCATTATGCCTCTAATGTTCTTGTTTTGAGGATCGGTGTACCATAGACATGCTTCGAGATAGCAATGACATGGTCACCAGGTAAGGTCAGACTTTGGTTACACAAGGATCCAGTAGGAACAACTTATAAAATAAGTCTTACAATTTCCTCATGAAAGAATGGCTAATCTTGCTGAACAAGATACTATAACCATAGGCCCTCCTGCAAGGCATGCTAGCCATGACATCACCTTACAGAGTATATAGGGACCAAAATTATAATTCTTGGGAAAGGTCCTAACCATCATATCTGACTGAGATTCAGATCTGGTTGATGTCTCGATACCCCAGACTTAGCAGGCCTGAGAAGGAAAAGGGATGCAACACAAATCGACAAGATCACATTGCAAGAATCTCAGAACATGGAATACGGAAGCAAGCTCCAAAACAGGAGTCCATCATTAACCATGGAGAAGATGAGAACGTGGCCGACGGGCTCAACAACGATTTATCGAGATTTCCATAAACGTGATTTTCCACAATTACGTGAACAAGGTGATAGAACATCCACAATTAAACATTGATCAAAAAGTGCACCCGGAATTATAGACCAAGCGGCACAATCAATGTTAGAATGGTGATTCAACAACCAACACACTAAGAATGAAATTACCACTCATCAACTTGAAGTAATAGGAATGCTTGAAGTATTGAATCCACAATTCACAGTTCACTTGTCGGTACTCCGGTTAGAAACAATCACGGGGACCAAGAAATGAATGGTGATGGCAAGGAGTATCACTATATCAAGAATTCTTAAGAGATGGTGAAATTCTCATGACACCATTGACATAGGATATGGCATTACGCCAAGGTAGAACAGAACATAAGTTGGATATCAAGGAACTCAAGTGCAACACAGAACATTAATAAGTTTGCGTTGGAGGGAAGGCAAGAATGTTGTCGATGATATCAGAAATCATCGAGGGGTAAGGATGGTATTTCTCATCATGAATTCGATTGATACTTGGAAGAGCTCAAAATGTTGATGATGATCACGACACATTTGTCGAGAAGTTTCATGAAGATGTAATCGATCAGCGACGACATCAAGCAAAGGAATGGTGAAGCGAAAGGTTATCGGAACCACATATAAGATTGCTAGCTCAAAATCGATATTGTCCTTCAAGACAACTAATCATGATGTTGAAAACTCGAAGTAAGCTTAGCGCACTGTTGGAATTGTGTTCCGGGGATGAAGGACTTAGGTAGCATGGTCAAGCTTTAGCATAATGATGATGATGCAGCCTAACAGCTTGGAATGGCATGATCACGTACAAACTCATAAGCAAAGAAGTTTACTACGAGTTGCTGATTTGCAGTGCGGACTCGATTCATTATTCGATGTTCTCGGTTGATGACAACCTAGAACCCGTGGAGTGACTAAGACAGGGAAGGGTATTACTTCATCTTAAATTCCTAAGATGTAGCGCAGAGACACGATATCCTCGAGATACCAGGGGGTAATACTCGAAGGTAGATCAAAAATAGAGGCTGGGCAGGTGCATTGATCTGCCGAAGACAAGTGCTTGAACTTGTCCAAGAAATGGGATCAAAGAAGAACAATCATGGTCGAAACCACGGTTGCAAAGTACCAAAATATAGATACAAGATCAATCCATACAAAGAGAAAGATTATTGTTACAAGAAGCTCCATGATAAGTCATACACCGGGTCCATGGGCATGAACACAAAGTTCAAGGTCGACTCCCACTTCTTCAAGGCATAACCTCTCATTCACTTCTCGCTTTCGATGAAGTTGCAGTGTTGAAATTATATCGGGCTGAACAACAGAGAATATGACTCGTGAAAACTCTCGGGTTCACACAGATTAGGGAAAGCATAGGTTCAACCCATAGGGGCATCTTAGGAACATATACCACAAACTTCAAGGGTGAATAACACAAGCTCGAAAGTAGAGCATGGTTGACAAAAGTAGAGGATACTATCTACTAAAGACATTATGTATCAGGGGAAGGATTCACAAGAATTTTGAATATGTATGCCACTGTCGGATAATAATCCACCAAAAGATCTAGCGGACTACAATTGATCCGATGTGAGTAACGATACTCAACCAAAAGAAGAAAGAATGCAAAGGCATCAAATCATTGAATTATCTGAATAAGTCGAGTCTTGAATACAAAGGAATAACCAATCAAGGTTTGATTTACCTAGAACCAGCTCATGTTTTGGAAAGACGTCTGGGCCGAAAAGATAATTTATAAGGTTCAACTAAGGACTGCATGCATTCACACACACAGGTTGAATCCATTAAATCAGATGACAATCACAAAGGATTTTAATAATTATTGCTAGACATCTGGAATTATCCATAATGCAAGCAGGTAAGGAAGGTCAAGAGTCAAAGGCTATTAAGGATTTGGAAGATCGAATAGCAATTCAAAGGATTTTGCGAAACACATGATCAATTAGGGACGAACGAATTCCCTTGTATGTATGACAGTTGTATGCAGCTATCCATAGGGGTTGACGGTGGAAGGAAATCGCAAAAGTGATGGGCACAAGTTCTCGGAAGAACATCGGAGAGTATCTTCGGAGTCTTCTGATGAATCAAGCCATCATCTGGAATCAGGGGCTCTCCGGGAGGAATTAGTTACGAGAACCAAGAGTTAGAGTTAGTAAAATCTTTAACCAGAATAGATGAGAGATCAGAACCCAGAGTAAGGATAAGGAATAAAAGATCCTAATACCACACTATTGAGATGTGGGCCCGTAAGCCACAGCATCAGTGTTAGTAAAAGTTTTTCAATGACTAGACTCAACTTCGGCCAAGGATGTGGAAAGGGGGCTACCTACAGGCAATCGGCTCTGATACCAACTTGTGACGCCCCCATTTTGATCGTACGCTAATCATGCACGCAAATGCGTACGACCAACATTAGGGACTCACGGGAAGATATCACAACACAACACTAAACAGAAATTAAAATAATTCAAGCTTCATATTACAGCCAGGGGCCTCGAGGGCTCGAATATCATAGCTTGAGTACAAAGTCAGCGGAAGCAACAATATCTGAGTACAGACATAAAAGGTACACAAGTTTTGCCTTAAGAAGGCTAGCATAAACATAAGCAGCGGATCAAAAGAGGCGAGGCCTCCTGCCTGGGAACCTCCTAACTACTCCTGGACGTCAGAGAAGTCTACGTCGTAGTAGGCTCCATCCTGGTAGTAGTGGCCTCCGTCGGGGTAGTAGTAGTCGTCGAAGGGGTGAACTGGATCCTGGGTCTCCTGGGCTCCGTCATCTGGTCGCGGCATCGTATCAAGGGAAAAAGGGGAGCAAAGCAATTGTGAGTACTCATCCAAAGTACTCGCAAGACTTACATCAGAACTATGCTAGATATGCACCAGTATTAAAGGAATGGGGCTATATCTTTGGACTAAACTACAGAATTGCGAGAAGAGGGAAGAAGGCCTAGTCCTATCGAAGACTAGCATCTTCAGCGTCTTGCAGCATAAGACGAGAGTTCAGAGCAGCATATTTTAATTAACAGGTAATGCAACAAGGCCCAAAGATTCTTCCTCGACTCCCTGCGAGAAAGCAATCCCGGAGCCAAATAATTCAAGTAACAACATAAGTATCCAGTTCTAGTTATCATAGACCCGGATACAACTCTGAGCGTCCATTTCCGTGGACACGGCTAATCGATTAGTTTAACTTCCCTGCAGGGGTGCACAAACTTACCCAACACGCTCGATAAACTCTGGTCGGATACAATTTTAAGGTCATACCCGGCCTGATCCAACGACACGACGTAGTCCTACCTAGGCTCAACAAAGAGGCCAGCATGCCGGTCTACATCCTAATAGCTCGGGGTCTTGGGCCATCGCCCTTGCTATCCTGCACGTTACGCCATCGGCCGGGGTCAGTCCTAGCATGCCTTAGTAACAAGCGCCATGCGTTATCTCGGGCCACCCGGACGCGAGTCGCTCCATGTGACATCTGATGAGCTTTCGGAAGAATGTACGCCGTAGAGTGCCCACTTTTATTCCCGCGTGGTGGTTAGTGCGAAGGTGACCAGAGGCCTTCTCAGATCACATATCCAAACCCGTTAGTGACATTATAGTTTGCGGTGACGATCGGTCCCACCATCCCGTCGCCCCGTCTCGATGCTTGTGGCAAGGACATTACTGTCCGGTCACGCCTCGTAATAACCCTTTGGATGCCTTACCGGCGCATCCCACCACATCTTATTCACACGGGTACCCTTGGGGCCGACCCGTCTCAAGACTGTCGGGAACTCAGGTCCACCCCAACAGAGTGGTACCGCCTGTCCCTTCAGTCCTACCACATGAAATATAGTGTCAAGTCAAAGTGGCTGTGCGTCGGTACTCCATGTAGATATCCGAGGAATCACTCTCGAAGTATCATACTCGGGGTATGTGTGGTGATGTGTCGGTAACGGCTTGTCAGTCATGTTGTCTGAGTCTTCTGTCTTCAAGTCCTCGATGACGACGGTGATGAAAGCAGGGGCATCGACCATAGTAAAATGGGAGTCACAGAGGGACACTATCCATACCTATACTATAACAGTATATGAAAGCAGGTATGAAAGTAGTACTCAAAAACAGGCTATGCATCAGAATGGGTGCTTGTTAAATACAGTAGCAAAATCTAATGCAAGCATGAGGGAGAAGGAATAGGTGATATCGGAATGATCAAGGGGGTTTTGCTTGCCTTGTTGCTCTGCTGAAAAAGGCTGGTCGTCAGGGGCGTAGTCGCACTCGGCAGCAGCGTCAGTCTCGGAGGCTGCCGGAGAGAAGAGGGGGAAGAAACAATAAATACAAGCAAACAGATGCAACACGATGCATGACATGGCAATACGCAGCGCTAGGGGTAGTCTAACGCAGTACTACACGTATCAGACGGAACGGGAGAATATCTGACGATATTTCCCGGGTCTTTGGATTTATCGGACAGACGATCTGGAGGGGAAAATTTCCATGTTTGCTATGCTAGGAGCATGTGACAGGCGAACGGATAGCGTATTCGGATTCGTGGGATTTTTCCGATCAACTTTCATGTATAAAACTTTTTCATCTGAGCTACAGATTAATTTCTATGATTTTTGGAAGTTTTAATGATTTTATGAAATTATTTAAATTACCAGAATTGCTAAAATAGGAATATGACGTCATGCTGATGTCATCACTGCATCAGCAGTCGACTGACCAGCTGACTGGTCAAACAGACAGGTGGGACCCACCCGTCAGCCTCAGTGGGTTTAAAAGTGGGTTAAACTAAACTGACAGACTAATTAGAGGGGTGGGCCCCAGGTGCCAGTGACTAACCAATTACTAATTAATTAACAGATTTTAATTATCAGTTTTATTTAGTTATAAAAACGTTTTAAAATAGTGGGGCCCGTATGTCAGTGGGCCAGAGTGCCCAGTCAGCAGTTGACTGGGGGGCCCCACTGGCAGTGACCCAGGGGAGGGCCCCAGGGGTGCCACGTCGATGGCCGGCGCCGGAGCAACGCCGGCGAGGCGAAACGCGGTGACGCGACCACGGGGTTCGTCGGAAAACGCCTACAGGCGGCCGTTTGGCGCGCGGCTAGACGCGTTCGAACGGCCACTCGACCGCGCGTCGAACGGTGGTGGCCGGAGCGGTAGGGGTGGCCGGAGCTAGGAGCTATGGCGTCGCCGGCGGCGAGGCGCTCGGGCGCTCATCGAGCTAGGGGCTAGAGGGCACGGGGAGGAGCGCGCGTGGGCGCGCTGTGTTGCTGGGAGCGCCAGGAGCACGGTGCCGAGCTCAGGCGATCGTGGCAACGGCTATGGTCACAGCGGCGAAGTGCTCAACGACGGCGAGTACGGCCATTGCGGAGCTGCTGGCTAGCGAGCTCGCGCGGGCGAACGGGGAGTAGAGGATGGGAGAGGAGCTCACCGTGAAGGCACAAATAGGCCCGGTGACAAATTAGTAGCCGCAGCTCGTCGGAATCGAAGAAGAACGGCGACGGCAGAGGCGGAAGGGGGCGGAGGAGATCGGGCGGTGCAGTGGCTCCCGGCTCGAACGGCTTGCACCGGTCAACGTGGAGGACGACGACGAACACCTACGGCATCGCGACGAGGCGTGGTGTCGACGGTGGCTGCGAGAACGACGGCGGCGCGGCGGCGGTGGCGCTCGGATGCGGGTGCGGGAGGAGAGCGGCGGCGCGAGGAGAGAGCAAGGGGGGAGAGTGGCGATCTAGGGTTCGGGGGGGGGGCGCAAGTGAGGTGCCCCGGTGGCGGCCTTATCCTCCCAGGCGACGGGGTTGGTCGGCGACGGCCGGTCGGCGCCCTGTAGCGACCGCTCTGGTCGCTACAGGAGGAAGAAGGGGGGGTGCGGGCTAGGCCGCACTGTAGCCTCTTAGGCCCAGTCCACTGTATTAGCCTAGGGCCCTTTTTCTTTTTATGTTTTCTGTTTTAATTCACAGCAACAATTTTGCATTATTTTGGGCTGCCAAATTACTTTGTCAAAATGTGAAACTTGGTCACTTAAATACAAGGGAATATTCTGCTCTGCCACAAAAGTTTGGGCAATTTTGAAATCTATTTGGAGTTTTTCCAAAAAATGAATTGAGGCATTTATTGTGCTGTTTTGGCACTGTTTAAAATGCTGAGGCCCATTTCAAGTTGATGGTGATGTTGTTTTCCTTAACAACATTTGTTTTGAATTATTTGCTAGAAGATGAACATTTTTCCAACAGCTTTGGAGCAACTTCATTTTGCATTTGAGTTTGAATTGATTTCAGAGAGGAATTTGAAATGAGATATGTAATTCAACTTGATCATAAGCCACTTAGCAAAATGATTAGGCACTGATCATGGTCATCACTATGTTTAATTGCAATGATCACTGTAGCACTGATCCAGGGGTGTTACACAGAAAAATGCTAATCTTTTAGTTGAATTTTTTGAATAAAACATTTGAAAATGTTAATGTGTATAGATAAAAATGCTAACCATGTATTCAAAACATGTTAATCTTCTATTTAGAAATGTTAATTCAGTATTTGAAAATTGTTTTTTTTAAAGGAGGCAAAAGATTTGCCTCATTCATTAATTAAGAGGGAAAGTAGTATAAGTTTTGTGTTACAACGCTCATCGTGTTACAACACCAATACAAAAGGTGTACTCTCGTGGCATGATGGATCCCAATTTCTTTGCACCCGCGGTGACCCAGGTTTGGGCCTCAATCTTGATGTTAGCAAGTAGAACCGTCGGCGGGGCACTCTTGAGACGGAAGATGCGAGCGTTTCTTTCATTCCAGATTGTCCAAGAGATGAGCATGGAGAGCGTCGCCATGGTCTTCCTATTTGGAATGGTAGAGGCGGAAAGCCCTATCCACCACTCCTCGGTCGAACGTGCCAAGTGCCAAGTAGAAGTGTTGATGTTCTCGAGTAGTTGCCAATCTTTGATCATTCCCCAAAGTCTAGTAGTGTACCGGCATTGGAAGAGGAGGTGGTCGATGGATTCTTGCACGCGCTTACACAGTGGGCAGAGCCCACAATTAGGCCATCCCCGCTTGGCCAAGCGGTCAGCAGTCCAAACTCTGTTTTGCATTGCCAGCCAAGCAAAAAATTTGACCTTTGGCGGAGCCCAAGCCCTCCACACCGCAAGCTCCATGGGAGAGCGGAAGGAGCCGAAGAATTGGGCAAGATAAGAGGACTTAGCAGTGTATATCCCGCTCTCTGTGTGCTTCCACAGGATGTCATCTTCAGCGTTCACCTCAAGAGGGAAGTCGCGGATGGTGGACCAAAGCTCGATGAATTGACAGAGGTGTTCAAAGGTGAAGCTGGAAGTGACCTTGATCTTGCCAACCCAAGCGTCATCCTTGAGGGCTTCGCGAAGCATCCAACTCTTCCGCGAGGAGGCATCATAGATAAGTGGAGCGATGTCTCTTGGTTTGCGGTCCCGCACCCAAGGGGAGTCCCAAAGTATTTGAAAATTGTTTAAAGTGTGTATAGAAAAAAAGTTGACCGTGTATTCAAAAACATGTTAAACATGTTTTTCAAAATTGTTAAATTTGTATTAGAGAAATGTTCTGGTTGTATGTGAAAAATGTATATTGGAAACCAAAAGAAACAAAGAAAAACGAGAAAACCAAAAAAGAAACAAAGGAAACCAAATAAGTGCAAAAATGGGAGAAGAATGAATATCAATAAAGAAACAAAGAAAAACAAAAGAAGACATTGAAAATCAAAAAATAAATAAATAAACAAAGAAAAAAGGGAAATTAGTATGCAAAGGAAAACCAAGGAAAACCCTGAAAGAAACAAAGAAAATGTTAACCATGTATTGAAAAAATGTTAAAAGTGTATTTGAAAAATGTTCCTAGTAGATAACAAAAATGTTGAATTTATACAGTAAAGAGACATGTGTTGAACAAAAAATAGACTGATGAAAATCGACAAAAGGCACAGGAAAGAGAGGAAAGCCATTAAAACCAAAAAATAGAACCAAAAAGAAAATAAAATCAGAAAATAACAATGCAAAAGAATGAACACGGGAAGGAAACAAATAAAAATGATGAAAACCATGATAAGAAAGAAAACAATGAGGGAAAACAAGGAAAGAAAGAAAACAAATAGAAAATCTGCAAAAATCATGAAAGAAATGAAGAAAATAAGTAAAACAAAAAAGGAAAACCAAGTAAAACCAGTAAATAAACAAAAGTAAATAGAAAGAAAATAAAAAATAAAAAACAGACGAACCATTACATCACTTACCGAGTGAGTTGGAGCTAGCGGAAGCGAGCAAGCAACCTTAGATAATGCGTCGGCTCGATATACGTGCGTTTCAAATGAGAGGAGTGACATACTCACTGTAAGTGGGGAGCAACTAACTGAGGGGTACCCCTTGCGGGAGCTCCTCAAGGGTTACTTTCGGTGAGCTGAGAGCGCGCCACTTGGTTTGCTCTCAACCGTAGCGACGTGTCGTATGTTGGCTGATCCCTTGGAATTTTTTTTATATTTTTCTACACGTGTTTTTGGGTTTTAGATGGGTTTGACGGGTTTTTTGGGTTTTTGGTTTTTGACCGGTTTTACCTAGGTTTTGGACAAAAACAATTTTGAAAAAATGTGGGAGGTAACGTACTATTTTCTTCCACGAGAGAAACCGATTTGCTTCTCATGACGACACATGTTTGCTTTTGTGAGTTGTGCCTCTCGGAAAAGGGGGAAACTCACTTTTTTTTCTTTTGCGAGAGGTACATATTTGCTTCTCATGGAGGCACATGCTTTCGGCTCAGTTTCTTCCAATTTTTTGAAGACAAAAAAGTTCATGAAAACTATTAACATGAGATCTGGTTTCTAAGATCTCGCTGCAATAAATCCAACGGTAAAAAACAGTTCGCGGCTTAGACGCACGGTTTAACAGATAAAACATTTTGAATAAATAAATCAACGAAAAAAAGGAAATCAATGCATCACGTGTCACAACCTCGGACTGTGAGAATGACCTTTGCAAAGGATACTCCTTAATTAGTGATTTCGGCAAGGTATAGCTATCATTCGCTGGAAGACATTGTGTTCAAATTCAACATATTAAGCCATCAGAGGTAGCCCAACAACGTTTTGAAGGTCTGGTAGGCCCTAGCCCATCATAATCATTTTGCAGGTCCATGATATAGCCCAGTCTATGTTGCATCGAGCAACACCATGCATTAGGGCTTTTCCTATTTAGCGCTGCAGGCATCGGTTTCTTTGATTTTCTGCTAAACGGCGCCTACAGCGCGTTAGCTGGGCTCGGCCCATCTTCTCTTTTTTTCTTCTGTTGTACAGACAAAAAAAAGACGGCCGCTCTTGCTGGGTTCGATCCTGCGACCTCACGGTCGGTCCTGTGACACGGTAGCCACTCCACCCACCCACGTTTGCTGCTCATTTGCTGCTTCTTCCACTCTTTCTTCTGACATATTTTCCTTTTTTCTATTTCGTTTTTCACTTATACTTGTTTTATTTTTTCGTCTTTCTTTTTATTCGGAACGGTTTTGTTCTGTTTCTTTAGTCTTTGATCTCTCGACGTTTTTCCAAAATAGATGAACTTTTCTTAAATTTGATGAACTTTTATCAAATTCGATGAACTATTTTTGAAATTTGTGAACATTCTCTTTAGATTGATGAACTTTTTTCAAATTCGCTGATCAATTTTTAAAATTTGTGAACTTTTACGACATTTGATGAAATACCTTTTCAAATCCAATGAACTTTTTTTCAAATTTGATGAACTTTTTTATAAATTGATGTTTTTTTTCTTCTTCAAATTTCTGAAATTTTTACAAGTCGGTGAACTATTTTTCAAACTCGATGAAACTTTTTCAATATTTATGATTTTTTCCTCAAAATTGATGAACCTTTTTCACTTTTTATAATCTTTTTACATAATCGATGAACATTTTTAAGTTAGATTAACTTTTTGCAAATCCGATGAACTTTTTTCAAATCGATGAACTTTTTTAAAAAAATAATGAATTTTTTATTCAAATCGATGATCTTTTTTTCGAAATCGATGAACTTTTTTCAGAATCGGTGAACTTTTTCCAAATTCGGTGAACTTTTGTCAAATTCGATGAACGCTTTTTTCTAAATTCGGTGAACTTGTTTCCACATTGATGAACTTTTTTCAAATTTGTAGTTTTTTTGTAAATCCATGATAAGTTTTACAATTTCGATGAACTTTTTTCAAAATTGATGAACTTGTTTAAATATACAAACTTTTGTTCAAATTTGATGAGCACTTTTTGAAAATTGATGAACTTTTGTCAAGTTTGTCACGGTTTTTATCCAAAAAATTATCACGATTATTTTCCTAATTTTTTTAATCATTACAGTACATGGTACATGGTTATGTATCAACAAATAGCACTTTTTCATTAATATTACGTGTTTCAGGCTGTAACAAATCACTTAAGTGCGGTAGGTCAAGTGGTTATCGAGTTCGGATGTGGAACGGACGTCTCGAGTTCGAATCCAGTAGCACCTAATTTTTTTGGGATTTTTCCGCACGAGTTTGCTGGTCGAAGCATTTCGTGGGCCGGCCCAACTTGCGGGGTGCGTGGGCGCCGGATCTCCTAGCCGGCGCTTAAGGCGCCGACTAGGAGCTCCCATGCATTAGAGCTGTCGCGTACACATAAGCTACCATCGAATTCATCATTCGCTTCGCTCCCCTTGCCACGGGGATGCACGGCGGACTGCCATCATGCGTCGCGATCCGAGAGAGTTGTTTGGCACAAGACGTCCGTCATGTTCTCGCGTTAGGTGTCATCAACTATTTAGGGTGTATGCATAGAGCCCAATCAGACCCACGCGGGGTAAATTTGGATTGTTTCGTTGTTAGTTTGCATGTGCTTCTCGGGCCGCACAAAACGTAAAACACCCTTGGTCTTGTCCCGGGGAATGACCGAATCTTTGGTGTTTTGTGATCTAGATTCGCTGGAGCCACGCGTGGCCCCTCGCTACATGCCTTGGGAAGCGCAGGAGATAGATGGGACGTCTTATAGCTCCCTTCCCTCTATCATGTCATTGCCACATCCCCGTTCACATCTCTCTCTCTCTCTCTCTCTCTCTCACTTTCCTCACCGCCCCTTTGTGCTCTCCTCAGATGTCTCTCCCGTCGCCACGCCGCTTGCTACTTGTGATGGCGTTGGGATTTTCCCCGAAGAGGAAGGGTGACGTAGTAAAGTAGCGAAAAGTATTTTCCTCAATTAAGAACCAAGGTTTATCAAACTAAAATAGAAAACCACACAAACAAACGGTCGACAGTACCTGCACACACAAAAGCAAATACTTGCACCCAACGCGGGCAAGAGGGTTGTCATTACCCTTGTGCTCATTTATTTCAAGGATTAATTATGATAGTGTATGATAGATAATTATAATAAAATGATAGTAAATAATAGAAAGTATTTTTATATGTTTTTGATAAATATAATAGGAAGATGGACCCGGAGGCCATAGCATTCCCTAGATGCATCTCTCTCATGATCATAATAGCGGTGGGTGCATAAATTACTGTTAGGCAATTGATAGAAAAGCGAATAATTATGTTGTTATTCATGGCTTGAACAATACGTAGACATTACGTCTGTGATAAGTATATCATTAAACTTACTGACGCGTACTAGTATTACTTCATCAATCGACCGCTATCCAACATGCATAATGGTACTAAGTTCATAATAAATAAAGTAATGCTTGGAGTAAGATGACATAATGTATACAAAGTAAGACCAATTAATATGTTTAGACCCCGTCATTTTATCCTTAGTAGCAACAATACAAATACGTTTATTGCTACTCCTTCTGTCACAGAGTGGAGACACCGCAAGATTGAACCTACTACTATGCACCACTCCCTATAAAAATCTACTCGTTTACTTGGCCAAAGAAAACCTATAGAATTGAAAGCATACATAGCTAAATGAATTCACAGATAATAAACCTAAGATTGGATCAATTACTTTAAATGAATAATCTGAACATAAACTCACAATTCATCGGACCCCAACAAACACACCGCAAAAATTACATCGAATAGGTCTCCTAAAAAAATCATTGTATTGAATATCAAACGATATATATATCAGTGTGGATTTTTTAACACCCGGTGACTATGCCACCCCTCTGGGTGGTAGTGCCACCCCATATTATCTCCGTTCAAGTCATGCCTCGTGATCCGTGCAAACACTATGCTATCATCATTTTTTCGTCAGGATTTAGTTAATGAAGCATACTAATGATCCCACTAGTATGATTCCAGCAGAGTATGTGTCAAACTAGGGGTATCAAAATGTCAGGTCATGAATACTTAACCAAGAAGATTCCTTAAGAGCATAAAAAATAGTATAAGTTGCTAACTTTCTGTAATAGTACCAAAAATTGGCTTGTGATTAAGACTTATATTTCTAAAAGAAGTTCCCCGTGAACTCAAAAAAGATTCCGCAAACAAATATCCTCGCGTATACACAGTATCAACATTCAACCTTGTTACTGCTTAGTGCTAAGGATTCATCTCAATGCAATTAGACAAATGAAAGACTAATCAATGTCAGGCCTAAAAGATACTACACGGATCTCAAAGACAAATCAAACGGAAGCGAGAGGGGTGGCAATGCCCCCGGGTGGCAAAGACTTAATAATCATATATATATATATATATATAGCCACTAGCTACAACTATGGACACGTAGGTCCTGTAGGAACTACTCACACATCATTAGGGCGGCAACAAGGTTGATGAAGATGGCCTCCGAGATGGATTCCCCCTCCGGCAGAGTACCGGAAAAGGCCTTCGGATGGGATCATGGAAAAATGGAGGCTTGCGGCAGTGGATAATTGTTTCGGGTGATCCTTAGGTTTTTTTTATATATGTGAATTTATAGGCTAGCGAGACGGTCGAGCGGAGCCACAGGGGGGCAGAAGGAGCAGGGTGCCCCCCTAGCTTGTCGTCTCCTCGTGCGGCATCTCGACTCCCTCCAAAGCTTCCAGGGTCTCTTTTGGTCCAGAAAAATCATCAAAAAGTTTTGTCGCGTTTGGACTCTGTTTGGTACAGATTTTCTGAAAAGCGAAAACAAGCTGAAAACATCACCTCGCACTTGGCAATGGGTTAATAGTTTAGTTCCCAATATAAAACGGTGTATAAAACACACAAGATTGATAAAATAATAGCATGAAACAATCAAAAATATAGATATGTTGAGATGTATCAGCATCCCCAAGCTTAATTCCAGCTCGTCATCAAGTAGGTGTCTCATAAAAATAGTTTGATGTTGAACGCTACCTAAAATGCGTATCATGTACTCCCTCCGTCCAAAAATAAGTGACTCAACTTTGTATTAACTTTGTACTAAAGTTAGTACAAAGTTGAGTCACTTATTGTGGGACGGAGGGAGTAATATTTTATGTATAAATGTTGAGAAACGATGACTTAGTAAATATTGAAACGATAATATAGATGAATACCAGCAAATAATCATTGTCTTTCAAAAAAACAACAAAAAAACGTTATCCCTACTCATTTAATCATGTAAGCAATGTCATAACTCGACCTTCCTGATGTAAAGCATACTTCATGACCCCGGTGACTAACCAAGAATTTGACTCATACTTTTTTACGCGCTTCAACATTTTCAAATTGATTCAATACCTGAGTGTGAGCCATGGACTTTCAACACTTTGGGTGTAATAAAATGATGGTAGGGATTGATAAGGGAAGCCAAAAAGAGAGAAAGTGTCGCATCAACTCAGCGGATCGTTAGGCCATGGAGATGCCTTTCAATCAATATCGATGCGAGGAGTAGGGATTGAGATGCAAGTTTTGATGCACTAGAGCTACAAGTGTATGAAAGCTCTCTACTGAAACAAAGTGGGTGTGCATCTAACTTACTTTCTCATGAAGAACTCGGGCATTTTATGAAGCCTGCGAATGGAATGTACAAGATAAGTTGTGTAGTGATTCGCACTAGTATATGAAAGTGATAAAACGTGAGGACTCTCTATATGAAGAACATGGTGCTACTTTAAAGCACAAGTGTGGTTTAGGATAATAATGTTGCCCCCCCCCCTCTCTTTTTCTCTCATATTTTTTGGGCACTCTTTTTTGACCTCTTTTTTTCCTTTTTTATATCCTCACAGATAGAGGCAACACTCTAATAATGATGATCATTACACTTCTATTTACTTACAACTTGATAAAACTAAAAAACAATATGACTACATATGAATGCCTCTGGCAGTGTACCAGGATGTGTAATGATACTAGCATAGCATGTATACAATGATGAACGGTGGCTTTGCCACATATATCATGTCAGCTCTATGATCATGCAAAGCAAAAATGACAATAAATGCTCAAGTCGTATGGACGGTAACGGTGGAAGTTGCATGGCAATATATCTCGGAATGGCTATGGTAATGCCATGATAGGCAGGTATGGTGCCTGTTTTGAGGAAGATATAATGAGGCTTATGTGTGATAGAGCATATCATATCACGGGGTTTGGATGCACCGGCGAAGTATGCGCCAAATCTTGAGGTGAGAACAAGTAATGAACGGTACCAAAGAGGCTACCAAAATACGGAAAATATGGCAGTGATTATGGTCCACAAACTCACATTACTCACAAGAAACTCAGATACTTATTGCATCCTCTATTAGCTCTCTCGAAACAAAGTACTACTCGCATGCCCCTAGGGAGGACGTTGAGAGGAGTTAACCACCGCGTGCCCCCGGCCAAAAAATGTACAAGGATATCAATCAAGGATATAGAACACTCCAACTTCCTTGTCATGAGACGACCGACATTTTAGTGAATAGTGCGTCACAAACCTTAATATCATTATTCTTACTAATCAATTCTCAGCAAATAATAAGCCTCCATATTATAACCTCAATATCGTTGATCATATGTTTCGCATTTAGTGATCTACATGAAAGCTTTTATTATATCCCTCTTGTATACCTATCATTTTCCGACTAAACATTTAACTCATGCAAATAACCACTTGCTATTTAGACAGTCAAGAAGATATAAGTGAAGTATGAGAGTGCATATGATTTTTATAAAATATAGTTACCGTCGTGCTCTAAAGATATAAGTGAAGCACATGAGCATAAACTATTGTAACTCAAAATATATAAGCGAAGCATAATCATAATTCTAGTAAATTCTAATGAATGTGTGTGTCTCATAATAGGCACATCCTGGTACACTTCCAAAGGCATTCATATAGAGTCATATTGTTCTAGGGTTATCAAGTTGTAAGTAAATAAAAGTGTGATAATCATTGTTATTCATTATCATTATAGCGTTGCCCTAGTGAGATAACAGAATGATGGAGACTAATGAGTCCTCCAAATAATGAGGATGACATTCCAGACTTTGATTCAAAAAAAAGAGAAAAGGAGAGAAGGGGCAGTGTTACTATCCTTTTACCACACTTGTGCTGCAAAGTAGCACCATATTCTTCATAGAAAGAGTCTCCTGATTTGTCACGTACATATACTAGTCGGAATTTTTCATTCTAGAACTTGGCTTGTATATTCCGATGACGGGCTTCCTCAAATGCCCGAGGTCTTCATGAGCAAGCAAGTTGGATGCACACCCAATTAGTTTTAGTTTTGAGCTTTCATGTACTTATAGCTCTAGTACATATGTTGCTTGGCAATGCCTACCCCTCGGATTGATATCGATTGATGGGCCTCTCCATTGCCCATTGATCCGCCTAGTTGATGAGAGGCTTTGTTCATTTTTATCTTCCCTTATGAATCCCTATCACCACATTCTATTCTGCCCTTCGTGCTATGTCAATGGATCATGCTCATGTATTGAGTGAAGTTGAAAATCCTGAAGCGATTGAAAAAGTATGATCCAGTTGCCTGACTTGACACCAGGGTGCTCATGATTTATACTTATGTGAGGAAGACGGAGTCATGCCATGCTTACATAATTCAATGAGTAGGGTTAACATTTGTTGAGCATCGTATATTTTGAATAGTAATGATTGTGTTCTTATATTCATGGATATAACTATGTTGATATCAATTACTTCATCGTTTCTCAATATTCATTCCATAAAAAAAAATATTACATGATAAACATACTAGGTAGCATTCAACATCAAAAAATCTGTTTTTATCATTTACCTACTCGAGGACAAGCAAGAATTAAGCTTGGGGATGTTGATACGTCTCCAACGTATCTACAATATTTTATTGTTTCATTCTATTATATTATCAATCTTAGATACTTTTTATGCAATTTTATATCATTTTTGGGAACTAACCAATTAACCCAGTGCCTAGAGTCAGTTGTTGTTTTCTGCCTGTTCTTGGTCTTATAGAAAATCAATATCAAACGAAGTCCAAACATTAGGAAACTTTTTGACAATTTTTTCTAGACCACATCCTAGAAGCTTTGGGGGAGGACCAGAAGACCTACGTGGATACGACAAGGCAACGGGACATGCCCTGGGGGTAGGGGCACGCCCTGATGTCTTGTGGGCCCCTGTGGCTCCGTCTGACCTAATTTCAACTCTATAGATTCTCAAATATCCCGAAACCCCCAGAGCGAGACCCGAAACAATTTTTACGCTGCCGCAAGTCTGTGTTCTTCCGCGATCCCATCTGAAGGCCTTTTCGGGCACCCTGTCAGAGAGGGAACCAATTATGGAGGGCTTGTTTGTCAACCTTGCTGCCCTTTTGATGATGTGTGCGTGGTTCACGTCAGACCTACATGTCCATTGTGATTAGCTAGGTGGCTTCTTCTCTCTCTTTGATCCTCAATACCATGTTCTCTTCGAAGATCTATTT
The DNA here is from genome assembly GCA_039707655.1 of Elymus sibiricus. Taxonomy (NCBI): domain Eukaryota; kingdom Viridiplantae; phylum Streptophyta; class Magnoliopsida; order Poales; family Poaceae; genus Elymus; species Elymus sibiricus. The sequence continues at coordinate 312,448,587 of CM077671.1, forward strand.
GATGTAATTCTTTTGTGCAGTGTGTTTGTTGAGATCCGATGAATTGTGGGTTTATGATTAGATTATTCACTGAAAGTAATTGAGTCTTTTCTGAATTCTATTATGTGTGATTTCTATAGTTGTGTAATGATTTCTGATCTATGGGTTTTCTTTGACCAAGTTGATATACCGATCTTTAGTGGAAGTGGTGCATAGTAGTAGGTTCAATCTTGCGGTGTCATCACCCAGTGAAAGAAGGGGTAGAGAGGCACATATTTGTATTGTAGCTACTAAGGATAAAATGATGGGGTTTAATCATATTGATTGGCTTTACTTTGTCTACATTATGTCATCTTGCTTAAAGCGTTACTCTATTTGTGTGAACTTAATTACCATAGATGCAGGCTTGAGTCGGTCGATTGGTGGAGTAATAGTAGTAGATATAGGCAGGAGTCGGTCTACTTGTCACGGACGTAATGCCTATATGAATGATCATGTCATGAATAACGTCATAACTATACGCTTTTTTATCAATTGCACAACAGTAATTTGTTTACCCACCGTATGCCATGCTTATAAGAGAGAAGCCTCTAGTGAAAACTATGGCCTCCGGGTCTATCTTAATCATATTACAAAAACCAAGACTATATTGCTGCAATTTATTTACTTTTATGTTACATGCAATTTATCAATCTACCACTATCATATTTAATCCTTGTTGTCAACAAGCACAAGGGGATTGACAACCCTCTTGCCCGCGTTGGGTGCAAGTATTTTCTCTTTTGTGTGTAGGTGGTGCTGACGTTTTCTTGTTAATTCTCCTATTGGTTCGATAAACCTTGGTTCTTAATTGAGTGAACTACTTTTCGCTACTCTACTACATCACCCTTCCTCTTTGGGGAAATCCTAATGCAATCACAAGTAGCAGACCCCTGAGGAAGGGGTGGATTGGGAAACCAGGACCCTGAAGGAGAAAACGGACGAAACAAACTCGCTCCTCTCCATGCGGCATCGGGTAATTATCCGCATGTACCTTGTTTTATATAGATACTAACCCTGGACGGGTTGGCGCAAAATGTGGATATGGCAAGTATCCTTGAAGTGTGAGCCGATTTAGTTGCAAATGGGTGACCGAGCAACTCGTCTAGTTGACTTCGAGAGGGCCGTGTTGGCGCTTTGACGAACTAGGTGTGGCCGCCATTGCTGAAGCTCACGAATAGAGACACGTGAAAGATTTGTGTTGAGATAAGATGGGAAAAGGTACTCGATGAACAGATAAGTTTATTACTCATGTTGCCAGTTATATACCATTGTAAAATGGGGACGTTTGAGTGACCAACCATTAATCCGCTTGTTTACCAAGCGCTTATGCAACGTGGATCGAGAAGCCTTAAAGTTACGACCAGAAGTGGTCGGGTGGGTCCCAACTCTCGTTCCTTGACGTGCCCCCCCCCCAAGGACTATGGAAATACTATTTATAAAACATCAGGCTGTCCGAGGAATATGGATGCTCAGACCCTTACAAAAGTCAAAGATAACCAAGGAGACCTCAGAGTCGAATACAAGCTGACGAAGAGGGAACCCGCTACCTAGTCAAAGACCATGGATTTTTAAATTCAGGATTTTTTGCTTTTTTTCCTTGAAATAATTCAGGATTTTAAAAAAGTTCAATTTTTAAAAAAATTGTGATTTTTGGAAAAAAAAATCCTGAATTTATAAAATGTTCGTGGATTACAATTTTTTTCAAGACTTTGAAAAAATGTCCTCGTGTTGTAATAGTTTGTGAGTTTGAAAAAAATTTGTGAATTCAAAAAATTCACGATTGTTTAGTAAAATGTTCAAAAATAATGATCGTGAATTTAAAAAACATTTACATTTTTCCCCCTAACTTTGGCCCGACCTCATCTTTACCCCTAAATAAAAACAATGCTCAACTTTACCCCTCTTCCGTTAGGTGCCATTATGGAAATACCCTTCCGTGCCGTTTCCGTCTGGTCAAAGGGGTTTGACCATGTTCGAGATGTTTCCTGGACTATTTTGCCCCTGTTTGGTTATCTCACTTACAGGTGGGACCCACCTCCATGTAAATAAAAATAAAATAAAACTCTCTCTCACCACTCTTTCTCTCCACTCACCCTTCACTCCCTCTCCCTCTAGTTTGAAACAGAGCGCCGCCGCCAGGGCACCACGCCCGATCCATGGCGCCCGTCGGCCACCGCCGGCGCCAACAACAAGCTCCGCCGGTCGCCGGGGACTGTGGTCGCCTCCCTGACGTGCCTTCAGCAGCCGCTGCTATTGCCCCTCATCTCTCTCAACTCCGGTGGATCCGTCACCCTGCAACCCTGCCTCGAGACCGCCGGTGGCTACTCGCAGCTTCCCTGCCACCGGAGTGACCAAATCCGACGGATTCCGGCCGCTCCCGCTCCGATTTGGTAGCCCCGCACCCGTCCCGAACATCTCCCGCATCTGCTCATCACCACAAAGGGCAGAATGCCCGCACCATTGCGTGCGCCTCCGGCTTCGGACCACCGTCCTCGATTTGACCTCTACTTTGCCCCTTCTTCTTCAACCCCGGTCCTCTCTCATGCTCGCACATCCATGCTCCCGCCGCGAGGAGATCGAGACTGCGCCGACGGCCTCCATGGACCTCTGTCTCCCCTACCGACCACCGCGAGGAGCTCGAGAGCGCGCCACCGGCCTCCATGGACCTTTGTCTCTCTTGCTTCGGACCGACAGCAGGGCAGGGGCGCAACCACGGCGGAGCTCCGTCGATGCGCGTGCTCAATCCATCGTCGGCATGCCCAAGCTCAGGATTTTAATTGCTTATTAGGTTAATTTCCTATTAGCTAGGTGGGACCCCTGCATGACCTAATTAACTTAGATTTGCCTATTAGCTAACACTGTCCCAATCAGCCTCTATCAGGTGGACAATGCACACAGGGGCAACTATGTCTAGAAAACGTCTAGATGATGGTCAAACCCCTTTGACCGGACGGAAACGGTGGGGAGGGGTATTTCCATAATGCCATCTAACGGAAGAGGGGCATAGTTGAGCACTGATTTTTTTAGGGGTAAAGATGAGCTCGGGACAAAGTTAGGGGGAAAAATGGAATTGGCCCTTTAAAAAAATGTTCATCATTTGCAAGTTTGTTATTTTCCTAAAAACTAGTGACGTATAATGATAAAAAATGACTACTTGTTGGATCTCTCGTAAAATTTTGTTCTAGGGGTGGAATATCCTAAAACTATTGTTCGATCTCTGAAGAAATAACTACTTGTGCACCTGAAGCTATAGTTCAAATTTAACTCGGTTCCTACTCAATATGGTTCCCTTATTCCAAGTTTGTTATTTTCCCAATAAAGTAGGTCATGTATAATGACACAATGCAAAGGTTTTATTTTTTGAATTTTGTATATGTCGGTTCCAAAATACGGTCCAAATGCCGGACATGGTCGTTCCTAGCTAGGGGTTGAATCTTCCAAAAAAATTGGATCTCTCACTAAATGACTATAGATGTATCTCGAAATTAGTTTTGGAAAATTTAGTTTTGGTAGCATTTTGACATTCCAAGATGCACACATGTGCACAATATGAGATGATTTGCACAAACTATGCCATGAATGTGGCCATGACATTGGTCATTTGGCTTGAAACCATGAATCTTCATACATGATAGCTCATTTCTGAGAACATTTTTTAAAATAATTTCTGTATTTCAAGTTTGGCATTTTTCCTAGAAACTAGGTCAATATGATGGCACAATTAGAAAGGTTTCCATTTTTATTCTTTTTTTGAATTTCTTATGCCCATTTCAAAATACGTTCAAAACGATGGGCAAGACTATTTGTAGCTAGGGGTGGAATCTTGTAAATATTTTTTTGGATCTATATATAAATAACTGATTTTGTACCTATATATTATTTTTAGAAAAAATAACGAGCAAACTATAAGGCACCTGTAGTTCAATTTGACCCGGTTCCTACTGAATCAGCAGAAATTTGTCTTTTCGAAGAGAGGTGGATCGAAAACATTTAACAGAAAACCATTTGGTTAATTGACCATAAATTTTGTATAATAGTTTTCAAAAATGGAGTGGTGCAATTTTGCAACAATTATTTTGTAGTTTCTTCACAAAAAACTCCTTTTTCGCATTTGGAAAATAAAAAATGAACTTTTTGTGCAAGGAAAATGAAACTCTATTTGGGAACATTGCTTGGAATTCAAAGATGCACACATGTGCACAATATGAGATGATTTGAACAAACTATGCCATTAATGTGTCCATGACATTGGTCATTTGGCTAGAAAGCCATGGATCTTCATACATGATAGCTCACTTCCAAGAACACTTTTTAAAAATAGTTTCCGTATTTCAAGTTTGTTATTTTTCTTGGAAACTAGGTCACATATAGTGACACAATGAGAAAGGATTCCATTTTTATGATTTTTTTTTAATTTCTTATGCCCATTTGAAAATGGGTTCAAAACGGTGGGCAAGATTGTTCGTAGCTAGGGGTGGAATCTTGCAAATATTTTGTTGGATCTCTATTCAAATGAATACTTTTGTACCTATAAATTATTTTTAGAAAAAATAACTGGCAAACTATGAGGCACATGTAGTTCAATTTGACTCGGTTCCTCTTGAATCGATGGGAATTTGTCTTTTTCAAGAGAGGTCGATCGAAAACTTTTAACACAAAACCATTTGGTTAATTGACCATAAAATGTCTTATAATATTTTTCAAAAATGTGTTGGTGCCATTTTGCAACAAATATTTTGTAGTTTCTTCACAAAAAACTCTATTTTTCGCACTTGAATAATGAAAAATGAATTTTGTGTGCAAGGAAAATGAAAACTTTATTTGGGAACATTGCTTGAAATTCCAATATGCACACATGTTGACAATATGAGATAGTTTGAACAAACTATGCCATGAATGTGGCCATGACATTGGTCAATTGGCTAAAAAGCCATGGATCTTCATACATGATAGCTCTTTTCTGAGAACACTTTTTAAAAATAATTTCCGTATTTCAAGTTAGGTATTTTTCTTGGAAACTAGGTCACATATAGTGACACAATGAGAAGGGTTTCCATTTTTATGTTTTTTTTGAATTTCTTATGCCCATTTCAAAATGCGTTCAAAACGGTGGGCAGGACTGTTTGTACCTAGAGGTGGAATCTTGCAAATATTTTAGTGGATCTCTATTGAAATGACTACTTTTGTACCCATAAATTGTTTTTAGAAAAAATAACGAGCAAACTATGAGGCACTTGTAGTTCAATTTGACCCGGTTCCTACTGAATCAGCGGAAATTTATCTTTTTGATGAGAGGTAGATCAAAAACTTTTAACAAAAAACCATTTGGTTAATTGAACATAAAATGTGGTATAATATTTGTCAAAAATTGAGTGGTGCCATTTTGTAACAAATATTTTGTAATTTCTTCACAAAAACTCCGTTTTTCGCACTCGGAAAATGAAAAATGATTTTTTTGTGCAAGGAAAAATAAAAAATTTATTTGGGAATATTACTTGACATTCGAAGATGCACGCATGTGCAAAATATGAGATGATTTGAACAAACTATGCCATGAATGTGGCCATGACATTGGTCATTTGGCTTGAAAGTCCTTGATTTTCATACATGATAGCTCATTTCTGAGAACACTTTTTTAATATAAGTTCCATATTTCAAGTTTGTTATTTTTCCTAGAAACTAGGTCACATACAATGATACAATGAGAAGGGCTTTTATTTTTATGTTTTTTTATTTCTTCTGCCAATTTCAAAATGCACTCAAAAAGGCAGGCATGACCCTTCCTTTCATGGGGTGGAATCATACATAATTCTTCATGGTTCTCGTATGAAACGAGTACTTGTGCACATTAAAATGATTTTTGAAAATAATAATGAGCAAACTATGAAGAAGCTATAGTTCAAATTTGACCTAGGTTTCTATTGATTTGACAGAAATTTGCCATTTTGGTGAGAGGTGTATGAAAAGCTTTTAGCATTCAACCAGTTGGTAATTATACACAAAATTTGTTCTAATATTTTTGAAAATTGGTGCGGTCCAATTTTGAAACAAATATTGTGTAGGTTCTTCACAAAATAGAGGCAAAAATTCAGCCGATTGAAAAGAAGAAGAAGAAGAAGAAGAAGAAGAAGAAGAAGAGGGAGAGAGAGAGAGAGAGAGAGAGAGAGAGAGAGAGAGGTGTTGGATGAGGGGAGGGTTTTGGAGCATTGGATGTAGGAGGAGTAGATAGCTAGGATTTTATCTAGGGTAGGGATCCGTGGACTCGCATGTTATTGGCCAGCTAGCTGGCTTTCCATCTCTTGCCAGAGAAATGAAAGAAAGAAAAGAAAGACAGAAACCCTCTGACCCCCCTCTGTTCCCGTGAGCCTCATCTCTCCCTCTCTGCCCCATGACTCCTCGCCGCTGCCACCTATGATGGCCGATCCCTGTGAATTCCGGTGGCAATCTGCGGCTCCCAGCGCACCACCGTGACCACCTCCCTGTGCCCAATCCCCCACTCAGACCAGATGCGGCGCACGCGTCCCCATCAATCAGATCTGCTGCCCCCTCCGTCGAGCATATCCGGATGGCTCGCTGAAGTGTCTGTACTTCAATGTGCGCCGCTTCGTCGAGCTGGCCAGACCGCAACGACGTGTGACCTAGGCTACTCCAACGCGCAGACCGACTGCGTCCCCGAGGTATCCATCACCCCTAACTCGTCGAATCTCGCGTCCCACTCTCCACCTATCTGTTATGAGCTTTGCGTCATGTTTCCATCAGATCCTCCATGGGCCGGTGCAGTCGCCGGTGTGTGGCAGCAAGAAGGAAACCACGACATCAACAAGCTCTGCTTCAAGGACGCCGCCTACAAGTACCTCTTCCAGGGTGAGTCCCTCCCCCCTTCAAGCATCACTATCGCTTGTTTGTGTGTAGGTCATATTGTGATTTGCATGCAATCCCCATAGTGTTCAAAATCCGATGTGCCCGATTCTATTGTAGTTTATTGGTTAACACTCATGGTTGTTAATAATTTATCTGTGCTATGTGTCTCATTCCACTATTTGGTTCCTCCCTAGAATGATGTCTAGTTAAAACACTACATGGTATATTTATCAGTAGTCTGATATCCAACAATTTGATGATATCCATATAACAACTTGATACTTGTGATTTGCGTTGGGTTTTCCGTGAAGAGGAGCGGGCGATGCAGCACAATATAGATAAGTATTTCCCTCAGTGAGAACCAAGGTTATCAAACCAATAGGAGTAGCACGCAATCCCCGTCTTCAGTGATTGCACACAAAGAAGCAAACACTTGCACCCAACACGGGCAAGAGGGCTGTCAATCCCCTTGGACTCGTTATTTGCAAGCAAATGAAGTGTGCAGATGATAGTTGACAGTTTTAAATTGCAAAATAAATAAAAGATAAATAATGGAAGCAAGGTAATGAAAGATTTTGTAAATATATAAGTGAATAGACCCCGGGGGCATAGTTTTTCCTAGTGGCATCTCTCATGTAGTAGGCATACGGTGGGTAAACAAATTACTGTTGGGCAATTGATAGAAAAGCACATAGTTATGCAATATTTATTCACGACAATGATCATATGTATATAGGCATCATGTCCATAAGCAAATAGGCTTACTCCTGCCTGCACCTAGTACTATTACTCCACGTCGAGAGTGCTTCTATGCTTGCATCTCTAAGTATTAAGTTCATGGCAAATAGAGTAATGCTTGGAGAACGATGACATGATGTAGACAAAGAGAATCCAATCAATATGAATTAACTCCATCGTTTTATCCTTAGTGGCAACAATACAAAGATGTGGCTTGTCCCTTTCTGTCACTGGGATATAGAGCACCGCCAGATTGAACCCACTACAACGCACCCCTCTCACTGAAGAAATATCAATCTAGTTGTCCAAACTATTTAAATAGATCGGAGAGATTTACAAAGATATAATAATCATGCAAATAAGAATCATAACAGAATTCAGAGAAGACTCAAATCTTTTTCATGAATAATCTGACTATAAACCCACAATTCATCGGATTCCAACAAACGCACCGCACAAAGTGATTACATCAAATAGATCACCGCGAAGATGCGATGAACTTTGTATTGAAGATCAAGAGAGAGAGAGAGAGAGAGAGAGAGATAGCCATCTAGATACTAACTACGGACCCGTAGGTCTTAGGGAACTACTCACACATCACCATGGGAGCAGCAAGGTTGATGTAGAGGCCCTCTGTGATCGACCCCCCCTCTGGCAGGGCACCAGAACAGGGCTCTAGATGGGCACACAGCGGAACAAAGACTTGCGGCGACGGAAAAAGTGTTTTGGGAGGCTCTCTAGGGTTTTTGGGAAATTTTAGAATTTATAGGCCAGAGAGGGGCATCGGGAGACGCCAGGGGGAGCCACCACACAACAGGGCGCGACCACCCCCTGGGCCCGCCTTGATGTGTGGTCCCCTCCCTCATGCAGCCTCCAGTCTCCTCCGGAAGCTTCCAATTCTTCTTTTGGTCTAGAAAAAATCATAAAAAAGTTTCATGGCAATTGAACTTCATTTGGTACTCTAAACCTGAAAAGCCAAAAACATGCAAAAATCAGCAACTTGCACTAGGCACTGGGTTAATAGGTTTGTGCTAAAAATAATATGAATTAATAAATAAATACCCAAAAAGCATCCTAGAATGATAATATTATAGCATGGAACAATCAAAGATTATTGATACGTTGGAGACGTATCAGAATCCCCAACCTTAATTCTTGCTCGTCCTCGAGTAGGTAAATTATAAAAATAGAATTTTTGATGTGACATGCTACCCAACATGTAATCTATTGCAGGTATGATCATTGAGAAACGATGAATTAACAAACATCAACATAACAATATTCATAAACATAAGTAAAAGAATCATCAAGTTTCAAAATATACGTTCCTTAAAGAATGTTCACCCCCTATTCATTCTATCATATTAGCATGGCATGGCTCCGTATTCACCACATAAATACAAATGTCAAGCACCACGGTGTCAAGTCAGGCAATTGGATCGTACTTTTTAACGCGCTTCAGTTTTTTATTACTCACGCAATATATGAGCGTGAACCATGATATAGCATAAAGGTGGAATAGAATATGGTGGTAGGTTTAAAAGGGCTAAAAGTGGAGAAGAAAGCCTCGCATCAACTAGGCATATCAATGGGCTATGGAAATGCCCATAAATAGACACCAATGCGAGGAGTAGGGATTGCCATGCAACAGATGCACTAGAGCTATAAGTGTTTGAAAGCAAAAGTGAAGCTAAGTGGGTGTGCATCCAACTTGCTTGCTCATGAAGACCTCATGCATTTGAGGAAGGCCGTCATCGGAATATACAAGCCAAGTTCTATATGAAACACATGGTGCCATTTTGAGGCAAAGTGTGGAAAAAGAAGTAGTAGCACTGTCCCTTCCCTATTTTCTCTCATTTATTTTTTTTCTTTTTCTTTTTCTTTTTTTTTCTTTTTTTCTTTTTTTCTTTTCTTTTATTTTTTGTCCGGAGTCTCATCCTGACTTGTGGGGGAATCATTGTCTCCATCCTCCTTTCCTCACTGAGACAATGCCCTAATAATGATGATCATCACACTTTCATTTACTTACAACTCAACATGAAAAACTATAGTATGACTCTATATGAATGCCTCTGGCAGTGTACCAGGATGTGCAATGATCAAGCGTAACATGTATAAAAAATGATAAACGGTGGCTTTAGCACAAATACTATGTCAGCTTATATGATCATGCAAAGCAATATGACAATGAAAGTACTAGTCAAATGATGTAACGGTGGAAGTTGCATGGCAATATATCTCGGAATGGCTATGGAAATGACATAATAGGTATGTGTGGTGGCTGTTTTGAGGAAGATATAATGAGGCTTATGTGCAACAGAGCATATCATGTCACGGTGTTCTCTCGAAGCAAAGTACTACTCGCATGCCCCTAGGGAGGAGGTTGGGAGGAGTTAACCATTGCTCGCCACCTACTTAAACAACAATAGGATTTCAACGAGGAATAAGAATGCTCACACATCATCACCATGCCATAAAAATATTTAGATGAACAGCAAGTTAACACCCTCCAATTTACGATATTCTTAGTAACCAATGATCATGCACTCATGCCGTTTCACATTACCACATTAATATCACCAACTCAAAATTTCTCTTTCATGTGCTACATGAAGGTTTTGATTACGCACTCCTTGAATACCTATTATTTTTGGACTAGTCTTATAATCCATGAAAATTACTGTCACTATTTATCAACTCTCAAATGAATATAATTGAAGAATGAGAGTGCGGTTATTTCCTTAAAATATATACGCTACCGTGCTCTAAAAGATATAAGTGAAGTACTAGAGCAACTACTTAGCTGAAAAGATATAAGTGAAGCACAAAGAGTATTCTAATAAATCATGGTGATCTTGTGTCTCTCTGAAGTGGGTGTGTCCAGCAAACAATGATTGTGGAGAACTAAAACAAATGCAAATGATGCTCCAAGCAAAACTCATATCATGTGATGAATAAAAATATAGCTCCAAGTGACATACCGATGGATTGAGATGAAAGAGGGGATGCCTTCCGGTGCATCCCCAAGCCTAGACGCTTGAGTCTTCCTAGAATATTACCTTGGGGTGCCTAGGTCATCCCCAAGCTTTGTCTCTTGCTGCTCCTTATTCCTTCATCCATCGTGATAGCACCCAAAACTTGAAAACTTCAGCACACAAAACTCAATAGAAACCTTCGTGAGATTCGTTAGTATAGTAAACATATCAAATACTTTAGGTAATGTTATAAATTGTTTCTTATTTTATTATTGCATAAGGTACTGTATTCTAACTTCTTCATGGCTTATACCCCCCCTCCCCGATAATATCCATATCATCATCAAAACAAGCAAACTATGCAAGCAAAAACAGAAACTGTCTAAAACTGAACAGTCTGGAATGATATATATAGAACCTATACTTTTGTAACTCCAAAAATTCTGAAAAACTAGGACAACCTGAGAAATTTGTATAGCAATAATGTGTAAAAATTCAGATAAAAAAGACGTTCCAGTAAAATCAAAGAAATTATACACTGGACGCTAAATTTTTGTTTATGCACCGTATCAATTCAACTTATCATGCAAGTCATCCCAAAGGCTTTACTTCGCACAAACACTAATTTAAACATAAAAACACAATCATTATAGAGGTAATAATCATTTTATCAAAAACAAATAGAAAGTAAAAGCAATAAAATAATATAACTATTAGGTTGCCTCCCAACTAGCGCTATTGTTTTACGCCCCTAGCTAGGCATCATGCATAGTTTCAAGTGTTGTCATACTTCTCATTTTCTTGGGGAGGAGGTTTCTCAAAGACAATAGGAAACACATCATCAAGTAATATCTAAGCGTTCTCAATGGTACTTCCCTTAAAACCTTCCGTATTCTCTCTTACTATCCAAGAATATTTATTATTGATGCTATAGAAAACTTGTTGGATAATATGAATAGGAGGAACTTCTTTAATTATGTTTTAATCAAAAGTGTGGTTATCTCGAAACACATATCTCATCATATAGTCCTCATTATATAAAATTTTATCTATCACAGGATGTTCACAACTCATATTATAGTGATCAAAGATATTCCGAGCCTCTTGTACTCTATAGTGAAATTCATGCATGAGGATGAGAGTGGCCATCTTCTTGGCTCTAGGGTCTTTTATGACCGGTAAATCATAGAAAATCCTTTGGAAAGTGGGGTAAGTATGCATAAATGTTCTTTCAAGCTTAAGTACAAGAGCAGAAATAGCATCGGCGTAACTTTTGGTTCTTTTAAGGATTGGCGTATCCTTGCAAGCTAAAGTACCCGTACAGTAAAAGAATTATTGGATGATGCTTTTCCCTATGACATTCCCCTTCCCCGCAACAAAAACTTTTACATCTTGCTATGGGGGAGTTTTCTCTTTGGGGATTTTACTTCCACCATCCTTTTCAATGATAAAATCAGACATGATAGTAACTTCAAGCAAGCGAAACAAGCAAACAAGTAAACTAGCAAAGATAAATATTTTTGTATTTTTTATTTTTATGAAGCAAGAAAAATATAACAGTAAATTAAAAGTAGAACAAATGAATGATAATTTGTGCGAAGGTACTTGATAGTAGGTTGGTGATACGCCTCCAACGTATCTATAATTTTTGATTGTTCCATGATATCGTATTATCATTCTAGGATGCTTTTTGAGTGATTATTTACAAATTCATATTATTTTTGAGCACTAACCTATTAACCCAGTGCCCAGTGCCAATTGTTGTTTTCTACATTTTTTTGACTTTTCAGGTTTACAGTACCCCGAGACTTTTTTATGATTTTTTCTAGACCAAAATAAGACCTGGAAGCTTCGGGAGGAGTCCAGAGGCTCCATGAGGGAGCCACCACACAACAGGGCGTGCCCAGGGGCGTGGTCACGCCCCGTTATGTGGTGGCCCCCTCGGGCGTCTCCTAGCGGCCCTCTCTGGCCTATAAATTCCATTAAATCCCAAAAACCGTAGAGAGCCTCCCGAAACACTTTTTCCGCTGCCACAAGTCTGTGTTCTGCCGTGTGCCCATCTGGAGCGCTGTTCTGATGCCCTACTGGAGGGGGGATTGATCACGGAGGTCGTCTTCATCAACCTTGCTGCTCCCATTGTGATGTGTGAGTAGTTCCCTACAGACCTACTGGTCCGTAGTTAGTACCTAGATGGCTCTCTCTCTCTCTCTCTCTCTCTCTCTCTCTTGATCTTCAATACAAAGTTCACCGCATCTTCGTGGTGATCTATTTGATGTAATCACTTTGTACGGTGCGTTTGTTGGGATCTGATGAATTGTGGGTTTATGTTCAGATTATTCATGAAAAAGGTTTGAGTCTTCTTTGATTTATATTATGATTCTTATTTGCATGATTATTATAGCTTCGTAAATCTCTCTGATTTATTGAAATAGTTTGGCCAACTTGATCGATATTTCTTCAGTGAGAAGGGTGCGTTGTAGTGGGTTCAATCTGACGAGTTTCTATATCTCAATGACAGAAGGGGACAAGATACGTCTTTGTATTATTGCCACTAAGGATAAAACGATGGGGTTTATTCATATCGATTGAATTTTCTTTGTCTACATCATGTCATCGTTCTCCAAGCATTACTCTGTTTGTCATGAACTTAATACTTAGAGAGGCAAGCATAGAAGCGATCTCGACATGGAGTAATAGTAATAGATACAGGGAGGACTCGGCCTATTTGTTTATGGATGTGATGCCTATATACACATGATCATTGCCGTGAATAAAGATTGCATAACTATACGCTTTTCTATCAATTGTGCAACAGTAATTTGTTTACCCACCGTATGCCTACTACATGAGAGATGGCACTAGAGAACACTACGGCCCCCGGGTCTATTCACTTATATATTTACAAAAGCTTTCATTACCTTGCTGCCATTTATTTGCTCTTATTTTATTTTGCAATTTATGTTGGGCAACGTTGCATGGGAAACAAAAAATCCTACGCACACGCAAGATCTATCCATGGAGATGCATAGCTACGAGAGGGGGGTGTATTTACATACCCTTGTAGATCGCTAAGTGGAAGCGTTTAGAAACGCGGTTGATCTAGTCGTGCGTCTTCATGATCTAATCGCGATCCGTCCCGATCAAGCACCGAACGGACGGCACCTCCACGTTCTACACACGTGCAACTCGTTAACGTCTCCGCCTCCTCAATCCAGCGAGTGAGGGCGGAGTAGTATATGAGATCTCAGCCAACACGACGGCGTGGTCGAGATGGTGGTGTCGCAGTGCCGGCAGGCCTTCGGCAAGCGCCTCCGGAACGACGTACGAGGAAGAAACGGGAGAGACGGGAGGAGGGTCACGGCCGTGGGAGGGTGTGCTGCCCTCTTGTGCCTCCCCACCTTTATATAGGCGTGGGAGGAAGGAAATCCCTGCTTTCCTTCCCCATCAATCACTATCCCCCTTTTTAGGGATCTTGATCTTATCCTTTCGGGATATAATCCTATTCCTTTTAAGGGGGATCTTGCTGCGCCTAGACCAGGGGTGTGGGGACTTTCCCCACTACCCACGTCCATGTGGGTCCCCATGCATGTGGGCATGATACATCTCCAACATATCTACTTTTCCAAACACTCTTGCTCTAGTTTTGACCTCTAATCTGCATGATTTGAATGAAACTAACCCGACTAACGCCGTTTTCAGCAGAACTACCTTGGTGTTGTTTTTGTGCAGAAATAAAAAAAATTGGAATCGTACGAAACTTTTTGTGAATTATTTTTGAGAATTATAATGAATTATGGAGCGAAACGTGTCGGAGGGGGTGTGCCAGGGGACCACCACACATCAGGGCGCGCCCCCTAGGCCGTGCCCTGATGGCTTGTGGGGCCCTCGTGGCTCCTCCGACCCTAATTCCAATCCTATAAAATCACATCTGCGTAGAAAAAAATCAGAGAGAAGTTTTCATCACGTTTCACGAGACGGAGCCGCCGCCACCTCCTGTTCTTCCTCGGGAGGGATGATCTGGAGCCTGTTTTGGGTTCCGGAGAGGGGAAATCATCGCCGTCATCATCACCAACCCTTCTCCATCAACACCGCCATGATTCTCACCATCGGGAGTGAGTAATTCCTTTGTAGGCTTGCTGGACAGTGGTGAGATTGGATGAGATTGATCATGTAATCGAGTTAAGTTTGATAGAGCTTGATCCCTAGTATCCACTATGTTGTGAGATTGATGTTGCTATGACTTTGCTATGCTTAATGCTTGTCACTAGGGCCCGAGTGCCATGATTTCAGATCTGAACCTATTATGTTTACATGAATATAAGAGTTATTTGGATCCTATCTTGCAAGTTGTATGCACCTATTACGTGTCTTGACCCGCATACCCCAAGGTGACAATAATTGGGATTCTTTCCGGTGATTGCCGTAGTTTGAGGACTTCATGTATTCACCATGTGTTAATGCTTTGTTCCGGTTCTCTATTAAAAGGAGGCCTTAATATCCCTTAGTTTCCAGTAGGACCCCGCTGCCACGGGAGGGTAGGACAAAATTTGTCATACAAGTTCTTATCGCAAGCACGTATGACTATATACGGAATACATGCCTACATTACATTGATGAATTGGAGCTAGTTCTGTGTCGCCCTAGTGTGTAACTGTTATATGATCAATGTCATCTAAATCATTATCCATCACCGATCCACGTTCCTACGCTTTACATATACTGAATCTTGCTAAGTTACTATTGCTACTGCTACTGTCACAACTGCTACAAAATTGCTGTTGTCACTACTACTGTTACTTTTGCTACTACTATTTTCTGTGCTACCAAACCTTTGCTGCAGAAAGATATCCCAGGTGCGGTTGAATTGACAACTCAACTGTCAAGGCCAATAAATATTCTTTGGGTCCCCTTGTGTCGAACCAATAAATTAGGGGGAAATACTACCCGTGAAGACTGTCGCGATCCCCTATACTTGTGGGCTATCAAGACCTTTTTCAGGTGTCGTTGCCGGGGAGCATAGCTTTATTTATTGTGTTAACTTGAGGATATCCAATTGCTACTATGAAAAATCAGAAAGATACTCGAACTAATATCGTCCCCTCTTGCATGAGAGGAGGTAAGGAACTGCCATCTAGCTCTGCTTTTGATTCACCTACTGTTTTGAATCAGCTTGTTACACCACCATCTGTTGATCGTCCTGATATGTCACATGAACTTGATGATGCTACCTCTGAAATTAATGATGATACTATTGCTACACATGTTGAAACGGAAAATGTGCCACTGAATGAATTACTTGATGCTCATCTTGCTAAAGCTAGAGAACTTGAAAATACTGAAACTGATGAGGACTTTGAATCACCTGTTACACCTCGCTCTCCTATTAGATTTGAATTGCCTCATGTGCGTGAAGGTTATGCCATGGATAAGGAAACATCGATTTCTTTGCTTGTGAAAATAGAGATGATTTGAGAAAACTACTATGCAAACTGAAAGAAAAATCTATGATGCAGAAAACGAAATATGATCCTAAATTTGCTACTTCTCCTATATTTGTTACCGATAAGGATTATGAATTCTCTGTTGACCCTGAGTTAATTCCTATAGTAAAATCTGATCCTTTCCATGGTTATGAAAATGAAACTGTCGGCAAACACCTTATGAAACTAAATGATATTGCTGCTCAGTTTACCAATGATGAAAAGATGCACTACTATTATATCCTTAAGCTTTTTTTCCTTTCTCTCTAAAAGGCGAGGCTATGGAATGGTTTCTTTATCTTGCTCCTGGTTGTATGCGTTGTCCCCAGGATATGTTTCACTATTTTTCTGCAAAATATTTTCCTGCTCATAAGAAACAAGCTGCCTGATTGTCCTCTTAAGAAAAATGAAATTCTCTATATCTTTTATAATGGGCTAACCGATGCTTCTAGGGACTTTCTAGATAGTTGTGCTGGTTGTGTTTTCAGGGAAAGAACTGTCGGTCAAGCTGAAGAATTGTTGAATAACATATTGCAAAATGCCGATGATTGGACACTTCCTGATCCACCTCCGGAACATATTCAAAAGAAGAGAGGTATACTATTCCTCAACCCTGAAGATATGCAAGAAACAAAAGATCTATGAAGGAGAAAGGTATTAAAATTGAGGATATCAAGAAATTACCACCTATTGAAAAAATACATGGACTTGATAACCCGACACAGGTAGTAGAGGTAAACTCTCTCCGCTCCTTTACACAAAATGATATACCTTACAATAAGACTCCTGAACAATGCATGGATGAATATGATAATTATGTTGTCAAGCAAGAACACTTCAACAATTATGTTAAGGATCAATTGTGATGTAATGCTATGATGATAGACCATTTAAGTGACTTGATGTTTAGAATTGCTAATGATGTAAAAGGTTTAGGTAAACATGCTTCTATGGTTCACACTCAACTAGACCAACTTGCTAAGTCACAAAATGATTTGCTCGCTGAAATAAATAATAACATGAATGATCATGTTGTTAGAGTAATGACTAGGGGAGTGTTGGTGAACGTTGCATGGGAAACAAAAAATTTCCTACGCACACGAAAGATCTATCCATGGTGATGAGCATCTATGAGAGGGAGAGTGGATCTACATACCCTTGTAGATCGCTAAGCGGGAAGCGTTAAGAAACGCGGTTGATGTAGTCGAACGTCTTCGCGATCCAAATCGCAAGCCGTCCCGCGATCCAATCACGATCCTTCCTGCGATCCAATCACGATCCGTCCCGTGATCCAATCATGGTCCTTCCGATCTAGCGCCGAACGGACGGCACCTCCGCGTTCAGCACACGTACAACTCGATGAAGATCTCCGCCTTATTGATCCAGCAAGAGGGGGCGGAGAGGTAGATGAGTTCTCCGGCAGCGTGACAGCGCGGCGGCGGCGGTGGTGGAACTATTCCAGCAGGGCTTCGCCTAAACACTGTTGAAAAACTAGAGGAACTAATCTATCGGGAGAGAGGGCTGCACCGTGGCCTATTGGGTTGAAGTGCTATGGCCCTCTCTCCCTCTAGTATATATAGGAGGGAGGGGAGGGGCCGGCGCCCTAGGGATCCTCCCCTAGGGTCGGCCGAAGTGGGGAGGTGGAGGAGTCCAACTCCAATCCTACTAGGAGTAGGATTCCTCCCCCCACTTGGTTTTCCTTTCCTCCACTTGGACTTTCCCACCCCTAGCCGCATGGGCCTTGTTGGGGTGGTTCGGCCAGCCCACTAGGGGCTGGTTTACCTCCTCCCACAGCCCATGAGGTCCTTTGGGGCGAGAGGACCCTCCCGATGGTCCCCCGGTACCCTCCCGGCACTCCCGGTACACTACCGAAGTATCCGAAACTTTTCCGGTGACCAAAACGGGACTTCCTATATATCAATCTTTACCTCCGGACCATTCCGGAGATCCTCGTGACGTCCGGGATCTCATCCGGGACTCCAAACAACCTTCGGTCACCAACAAACATAACTCAACTATACCAAAATGTCACCTAACCTTAAGTGTGCAGACCCTGCGGGTTCGAGAACTATGTAGACATGACCGAGACACCTCTATGGTCAATAACCAATAGAGGGACCTGGATGCCCATATTGGTTCCTACATATTCTACGAAGATCTTTATCGGTTGAACCTCTATGTCAAGGATTCAGTTAATCCCGTACGCTGCTCCCTTTGTTCTTCGGTATGTTACTTGCCCGATATTCGATCGTCGGTATCTCTATACCTAGTTCAATCTCGTTACCGGAAAGTCTCTTTACTAATTCTGTAATACAAGATCCTGTGGCTAACACTTTAGTCACATTGCTTGCAAGGCTTGTTGTGATGTTGTATTACCGAGTGGGCCCCGAGATACCTCTCCGTCATACGGAGTAACAAATCCCAGTCTTGATCCATGCCAACTCAACAGACACCCTCGGAGATACCTGTAGAGCATCTTTATAGTCACCCAGTTACGTTGCGATGTTTGATACACACAAGGTATTTCTCCGGTGTCAGTGATTTGCATGATCCCATGGTCATAGGAACATATACTTGACATGCAGAAAACAATAGCAATAAACTGACACGATCATATGCTATGTTCATAGTTTGGGTCTTGTCCATCACATCATTCTCCTAATGATGTGATTCTGTTATCAAATGACATCTCATGTCTATGGCCAGGAAACCTTGACCATCGTTGATCAACGAGCTAGTTTACTAGAGGCATACTAGGGACACAGTGTTGTTTGTGTACCCACACATGTATTTGAGTTTCCAATCAATACAATTATAGCATGGATAATAAACGATTATCATGAACAAGGAAATATAATAATAAGCATTTTATTATTGCCTCTAGGGCATATTTCCAACAGTCTCCCACTTGCACTAGAGTCAATAATCTAGCTCACATCACCATGTGATTAACATTGTACTGAATCTAACACCCAATGAGTTCTGGGGTTCGATCATGCTTTGCATGTGAGAGAGGTCTTTAGTCAACGGTCTGCAACATTCAGATCCGTGTGTTCTTTGCAAATCTATATGTCATACTGCAGATGCTACCACGCTCCACTTGGAACTATTCCAAATGGCTGCTCCACTATACGTATCCGGATTGCTACTCAGAGTCATCCGGATAGGGGTCAAAGCTTGCATCGACGTAACTCTTTATGACGAACTATTTATCGCCTCCATAGTCGAGAAACATTTCCTTAGTCCTCTAGTTACTAAGGATAATTTTGACCGCTATCCAGTGGTCCACTCCTGGATCACTCTTGTACCCCTTGACAGAATCATGGCAAGGCACACACCAGGTGCGGTACACAACATGGCATACTATACAGAGCCTATGGATAAGGCATAGGGGACGACCTTCGTCCTTTCTCTTTCTTCTGCCGTGGTCGAGCTTTGAGTCTCACTCAACTCCACACCTTACAAATCAGGCAAGAACTCTTTCTTTGACTGATCCATTTGAACTCTTTCAAAATCTTGTCAAGGTATGTACTCATTGAAAGTTTTATCAGACGTCTTGATCTATCTATATAGATCCTGATGCCCAATATTTAAGTAGCTTCTTTCCAGGTTTTCCTTTGAAAAACTCCTTTTCAAACAACCCTTTATGCTTTCCAGAAATTCTACATCATTTCCGATCAACAATATGTCATCCACATATACTTATCAGAAATTCCATCGTGCTCCCACTCACTTTATTGTAAATACAAGTTTCTCATAAACATTATATAGACCCAAAAACTTTGATCACCTCATCAAAGCGTATATTCCAACTCCGAGATGCTTGCTCCAGTCCATAGAAGGATCACTGGAGCTCGCATACATTTTAGCATCCTTAGGACTGACAAAACCTTCCGGTTGCATCACATACAACCTTTCCTCAAGGAAACTGTTAAGGAAACGATGTTTTGACATCCATCTGCCAGATTTCATAATCAAAAAATGCAGCAACTGCTAACATAATTCCAACAGACTTTAGCATCGCTATGGGTGAGAAAGTCTCATCGTAGTCAACTCCTTGAACTTGTGAAAAAACCCTTTACCACAAGTCGAGCTTTATAGACGGTGACATTTCCGTCCGCGTCCGTCTTCCTTTTAAAGATCCATTTGTTCTTAATGTCCTTTTGCCCTTCAGGTAATACTTCCAAAGCCCATACTTTGTTTTCATACATGGATCCCATCTCGGATTTCATGGCCTCTAACCATTTCTCGGAATCCGGTCCCATGATCGCTTCTCCATAGCTCGTAGGTTCATCGTTGTCCAACAACATGACCTCTAAGACAGGGTTGCCGTACCACTCAGGAGCAGTACGCGTCCTTGTCGACCTACGAGGTTCGATAGTAACTTGATCCGAAGCTTCATGATCATCATCATTAACTTCC
The DNA here is from genome assembly GCA_039707655.1 of Elymus sibiricus. Taxonomy (NCBI): domain Eukaryota; kingdom Viridiplantae; phylum Streptophyta; class Magnoliopsida; order Poales; family Poaceae; genus Elymus; species Elymus sibiricus. The sequence goes on from CM077671.1 coordinate 312,469,084, forward strand.
TCTTCAACTAACGTAGGCTTCATAGAAACAACTTTCTGTGCTGCGCTACTCTCTGGTTGAAACAAAGGTTCAACAACCTCATCAAGTTCTATCTTCCTCCCACTCAATTCTTTCGAGAGAAACTCTTTCTCGAGAAAGGACCTGTTTTTAGCAACAAACACTTTGCCCTTGGATCTGAGATAGAAGGTATATCCAACTGTTTCCTTAGGGTATTCTATGAAGATGCACCTTTCCGCTTTGGGATCGAGCTTATCAGACATAAGCGTCGTATTCCCAAACTCTGAGAAATGACAGCTTAGGTTTCTGCCAAACCAAAATTCATACGGTGTCATCTCAACGGACTTAGATGGTGCCCTATTTAAAGTGAATGTAGTTGTCTCTAATTCATAACCCCAAAATGATAGTGGCAAATCGATAAGAGACATCATAGTTCGCACCATATCCAATAGAGCACGACTACGACGTTCGGACACACCATCACACTATGGTGTTCCAGGTGGTGTGAGTTGTGAAACAACTTCCACATTGTCTTAAGTTGTATACCAAACTCGTAACTCAGATATTCACCTCCACGATCATATCGTAGACATTTTATCTTCTTGTCACGATGATCTCAAACTTCACTCTGATTTTGTTTGAACTTTTCAAACGTTTCAGATTTGTGTTTCATTAAGTAAATATCCCCATATCTACTCAAATCATCAGTGAAGGTAGGAAAGTAACGATATCCACCGCACGCTACAACACTCATTGGACCGAATACATCAACATGTATCATTTCCAATAAGTTACTTGCCCGCTCCATCATACCGGAAAACGGGGTTTTAGTCATCTTGCCCATGAGGCATGGTCCGCATGTCTCAACCGATTCAAAATCGAATGAGTCCAAAGATCCATCAGCATGGAGTTTCTTCATGCGTTTTACACCAATATGACATTTAGCGGCAGTGCCACAAGTATGTGGTACTAACATTATTAACTTTGTATCTTTTGGCATCAATATTATGAACATGTGTATCACTACGATCAAGATTCAATAAACCATTCTCATTGGGTGCATGACCAATGAAGGTATTATTCATGTAAACAGAATAACCATTATTCTCTAACTTAAATAAATAACCGTATTGCAATAAACATGATCTAATCACGTTCATGCTCAACGCAAACACCAAATACCATTTATTTAGGTTCATCACTAATCCCAAAGGTAGAGAGAGCGTGCTATGGTGATCACATCAACCTTGGAAACACTTCCAACACTCATCGTCACCTCACCCTTAGCTAGCCTCCGTTTATTCCGTAGCTTTTATTTCGAGTTTCTTACATTTAGCAACCGAACCGGTATCCAATACCCAAGTGCTACTAAGAGTACTAGTAAGGTACACATCAATAACACGTATATCAAATATACTTCTGTCGATGTTGCCACCTTTCTTATCTACCAAGTATCTAGGGTTGTTCCGCTTCAGCGACCGTTCTCCTCATAATAGAAGCACTTAGTCTCGGGTTTGGGTTCAACCTTGGGTTTCTTTACTGGAGCAGCAACTAACTTGCCATCTATGAAGTTTCCCTCCTAGCCCTTGCCCTTCTCGAAACTAGTGGTTTCACTAACCATCAACACTTGATGCTCCTTCTTGATTTCTACCATCGCGGTGTCAAACATCGCGAATAGCTCAGCGATCATTATTTCCATCCCTGGCATTTTATTGTTCATCACGAAGCTCTAGTAGCTTAGTGACAGTGACTTGGAGAACTATATCAATCACTATCTTATCTGGAAGATCAACTCCCACTCGATTCAAGCGATTGTAGCACCCAGACAATCTGAGCACATGCTCACCGATTGAGCTATTCTCCTTCATCTTGCAGGCAAAGAATCTTGTTGGAGGTCTCATTCCTCTCAACACGGGCACGAGTCTGAGATCCCAATTTCAGCTCTTAGAACATCTCATATGTTCCGTGACATTCAAAATGTTTTGGAGCCTCAATTCTAAGCCGTAATGCATGACGCACTGAACTATCAAGTAGTCATCGGAACGTGCCTGTCAGATGTTCACAACATCTACAGACGACGCTTGAGGGGGTGGCTCACCGAGCGGTGCATTAAGGACATAAGCCTTCTGTGCAGCAATGAGGACAATCCTCAGATCATGGACCGAGTCCGCATTATTGCTACCATCATCTTTCAACTCTATTTATCTAGGAACATATAAAATTCAAGGGAGCTACAGCGTGAGCTAGTAATCTACAACATAATTTGCAAAGACATTTTGACTATGTTCATGATATTGAGTTTAGTTAATCATATTACTTAAAAACTCCCACTCAAATTGACATCCCTCAGGTCATTCGAGTGTCACATGATCCAAATTCACCAACCCAAGTCCGATCATCTTGTGAGATGAGGTGGTTTCAATGGTGAACATCTCTATGTTGATCATATCTACTATATGACTCATGTTCGACCTTTCGGTCTCTTGTGTTCCGAGGCCATGTCTGTACATGCTAGGCTCGTCAAGTTTAACCCGAGTGTTCCGCAAGTGCAACACTGGCTTGCACCCGTTGTATGCGAACGTAGAGTCTATCACACCCGATCATCACGTGGTGTCTCGCAACGACGAACTTTCGCAACAGTGCACACTCGGGGAGAACACAATTTTATCTTGAAATTTTAGTCAGGGATTACCTTATAATGCTACCGTCGTCCTAAGCAAAATAAGATGCATAAAAAGATTAACATCACATGCAAATCATAAGTGACATGATATGGCCATGAACTTGTGCTTTTGATCTCCATCTCCAAAGCACTGGCATGATCTCCATCGTCACCGGCATGACACCATGATCTCCATCATCTTGATCTCCATCAACGTGTCGCCATGAGGTTGTCGCGCCAACTGTTGCTTCCACGACTATTGCTAACTCATAGCGATAAAGTAAAGCAAAACAGCAAAAATAGATTAAAGACAACCCTATGGCTCCTGCCGGTTGCCGTACTCATCGACATGCAAGTCATGATATTCTATACTATACATGATCATCTCATACATCACATATATCTCATCATGTAATTGGCCATATCACATCACAACATACCCTGCAAAAACAAGTTAGACGTCCTCTAATTGTTGTTGCATGTTTTACGTGGCTGCTACGGGTATCTAGCAAGAACGATTCTTACCTACACATAAACCACAATGGTGATACACAAATTGCTATTCAACCTTCTCAAGGACCGCATTTGTCGAATCCGATCCAACTAAAGTAGGAGAGACAGACACCCGCCAGCCATCTTTATGCAACGAAGTTACATGTCAGTTGATGGAACCAGTCTCTCGTAAGCGTACGAGTAAGGTTGGTCCGGGCCGCTTCATCCCACAATACCGCTGAATCAACAAAAGACCAAGGGAGGAAGAAATCAGAGCATCAACGCCCACAAACTCCTTTGTGTTCTACTCGTGATCTCATGTACACATAGACCTTGCTCATGATGCCACTATTGGGGAATGTTGCATGGGAAACAAAAAATTTCCTACGCACACGCAAGATCTATCCATGGTGATGATCATCTACGAGAGGGAGAGTGGATCTACGTACCCTTGTAGATCGCTAAGCAGGAAGCGTTAAGAAATGCGGTTGATGTAGTCGAACGTCTTTGTGATCCAAATCGCAAGCCGTCCCGCGATCCAATCACGATCCGTCCCGCGATCCAATCACGGTCCTTCCGATCTAGCGCCGAACGGACGGCACCTCCGCGTTCAGCACACGTACAGCTCGATGACGATCTCCGCCTTCTTGATCTAGCAAGAGGGGGCGGAGAGGTAGATGAGTTCTCCGGCAGTGCGATGGCGCGGCGGCGGTGGTGGTGGAACTATTCCAGCAGGGCTTCCCCTAAACACTGCTGAAAAACTAGAGGAACTAATCTATCGGGAGAGAGGGCTGCACCGTGGCCTATTGGGTAGAAGTGCTATGGCCCTCTCTCCCTCTAGTATATATAGGAGGGAGGGGAGGGGCCGGCGCCCTAGGGATCCTCCCCTAGGGTCGGCCGAAGTGGGGAGGTGGAGGAGTCCAACTCCAATCCTACTAGGAGTAGGATTCCTCCCCCACTTGGTTTTCCTTTCCTACACTTGGATTTTCCCACCCCTAGCCGCATGGGCCTTGTTGGGGGGGGGGGGTTCGGCCAGCCCACTAGGGGCTGGTTTACCTCCTCCCACAGCCCATGAGGCCCTTTGGGGCGAGAGGCCCCTCCCGATGGTCCCCCGGTACCCTCCCGACACTCCCGGTACACTACCGAAGTACCCGAAACTTTTCCGGTGACCAAAACGGGACTTCCTATATATCAATCTTTACCTTCGGACCATTCTGGAGCTCCTCATGACGTCCGGGATCTCATCCGGGACTCTGAACAACCTTCGGTCACCAACATACATAACTCAACTATACCGAAACGTCACCTAACCTTAAGTGTGCAGACCCTGCGGGTTCGAGAACTATGTAGACATGACCGAGACACCTCTGCGGTCGATAACCAGTAGCGGGATCTGGATGCCCATATTGGTTCCTACATATTCTAAGAAGATCTTTATCGGTTGAACCTCTATGTCAAGGATTCAGTTAATCCCGTACGCTGTTCCCTTTGTTCTTCGGTATGTTACTTGCCCGAGATTCGATTGTCGGTATCTCTATACCTAGTTCAATCTCGTTACCGGCAAGTCTCTTTACTCGTTTCGTAATACAAGATCCCGTGGCAAACACTTTAGTCACATTGCTTGCAAGGCTTGTTGTGATGTTGTATTACCGAGTGGGCCCCGAGATACCTCTCCATCATACGGAGTAACAAATCCCAGTCTTGATCCCTGCCAACTCAACAGACACCCTCGGAGATACCTGTAGAGCATCTTTATAGTCACCCAGTTACGTTGCGATGTTTGATACACACAAGGTATTCCTCCGGTGTCAGTGAGTTGCATGATCTCATGGTCATAGGAACAGATACTTGACATGCAGAAAACAATAGCAATAAACTGACACGATCATATGCTTTGTTCATAGTTTGGGTCTTGTCCATCACATCATTCTCCTAATGATGTGATCCCGTTATCAAATGACATCTCATGTCTATGGCCAGGAAACCTTGACCATCTTTGATCAACGAGCTAGTTTACTAGAGGCATACTAGGGACACAGTGTTGTCCACATGTATTTGAGTTTCCCATCAATACAATTATAGCATGGATAATAAACGATTATCATGAACAAGGAAATATAATAATAACCATTTTATTATTGCCTCTAGGTCATATTTCCAATAGGGAGGTCGTATGACCCAAGAACCTCTCTACCCAGATGGTCATCCTAAAAGAATAGAACAGGATTCCCAGAGAATTAATGATGATGCACCTAGTTCCTCTAATAACAAAAAGAAGAAGAAAAAGGATAGGAACTTGCTTGCTTCTAGTGAACCTGTTATAGAAACACCTGCTGAGAAACAAAATGACGTTTCTATTTCTGATGCTGAGTAACAATCTGGTAGTGAACATGCACCTAGTGATAATGAAAAGGAAGATGAAAATGATGATGTGCATGTAGATGTGCCCCCAGATATTAATAAAGAAAATGATGATGATGTAGACATAGAACCTACTGAGGATCTTGATAACCCACCTCCTAAAAACAAACACTATGATAAGAGAGACTTTGTTGCTAGAAAACAGGGAAGGGAAAAGAGAGCCATGGGTCCAAAACCCATGCCATTCCCTTGTTCGCCTTCTAAGAATAAGGATGATAAATTTTTTGAATGCTTTGCTCGAATGATTAGACCCGTCTTTTTGCGTACTCATTTGACAAATATATTGAAAATGCCTCTGTATCCTAAGTATATGAAGGATATTATTACCAACAAAAGAAAGATACCTGAAACTGAAATTGCTACTATGCTTGCTAATTATTCTTTTGATGGAGGAATACCTAAGAAACTAGGAGATCCTGGCATACCCACAATACCTTGCTCTATTAAAAAAAGGAATTTCTATTCTTGTGCCCCTGGTTCCTTAGTTGTACTCATTCATCCCCATGTCCTTAACTTTTGCTCACTTTTCCCCACTCCCTAGTCCGAAACCCTCACTATTGGTCACAGCGGAGGATGTCGTCGGGTCAATGGTTTGACTATTAACTGCAGACGAGTGGGACCGCTCTGGACTGTGTCGCCCGTTGGACCTGCCAAGTGGGGCCGTGTTGAAGGGTGGCGCTGGTTGGACCGTTGGGCCATGGTTTCGTTGGACTATTGGGCCGTTGCATGAAACTCCCGCATGCATGCGCTAATGCACGCCGCCACGATAAGCCTGCTATGCATGCGCGGCATGATCCAGCTGGCCTACCTGCATGCGCCGATGCGCGCCGCCACGATGCCCCCCTGACGCAGCCTTCCTGTGAGCCGCCACGGGCGCAGAGACGGTCGCTGCCGCTGGTTCGTCTCTTCTCCCACACGTCTCCTCGATCGATTCATACTAGTTCACATCATTTCAGCCTTTAACATCTACAACATCAATTTAGCATAGTAATTAAAGTCTAGGGCATACGGATCGCCGCGCGGCGTTTGAACGTAGCAACATCCAGCCGATGCCTCCCTTATTTAAACCACCCACCCCTCCAACTATTCTCCACACATCCATTTGCGCCGCTCCCCTTCTCTTCTTCCCCCAGATACAGAGCACTCTCTAAGCCAGGCGAAGATGTAGTACTACGGCCCCACCTTCCAGATGCCACCAGTCAGGCCGAAGACGCGGTACCCCCTGACATCGTCGTGGAGAAAACGCTCCGCGTGTGGACGATCTCACGCTGGAGGACTGGCTGGGATTTAGCCGAGTGGTTCCTCTGTGCGGGCTTCGCCCACCTCCCAGCGGACTCGCCGGTGATGTTCCGACTGGAGGAACTGCATCCAAACTCCAGCACTCCGCCGTCAGGGCTCATCGTCAACTTCCTCAATATGTTCGATGCGTTCCACCTGCTCGGCAAGGTGTTTTGGTGTGGGTGCGAGCTCATCGCATTCAGAACCTACAACATCTTCACGGATGTCGATAGGATCTTCTCCAACCGCAACGTCATCCACAGCCTCCCCTACCACCTCGGCGGGAACAGCAGGGAGGCGGAGCAGTGAAGAGGAGGCGCGGAGAAGCTTGTCGTGCCCTAGGGTGTTAGACCCTAGGGCTTTTTTATATATTTCTATGTTATGTCGTTCGGTGTAACATGAACTATTTACCTATGTCGTGTTATATAGTATTTTATGTAAGAATTATGTTATGCTTTCTACGTACCTTACCCTATATATTTATATTATTCTTGCTACTTTTATTTGTTATTTTGTAGCCCATTCGGTGATATTTGTGTTTTGGTCCTATATTTTATGCGTTCCAAAGTTTTGGCACGCGCGGCTAATGGGATATTTGAAGTGTCAAAAAGGAAAGGGTACCCAAAAGGAAACTAAAGCTAGAAAAATGAGCCATGTTGATGTTGAAAAGAAGAAGAAGAAAAAAAGCTATTTTTTTGAATTGTCGCCGGTAGGCTAGGGTTTGTCGTCGGCGGTCTAGTGTTCGTAGACCCTGCCGGGGTTGGAAGGGACATGCTAGGCTTTTGGAAGGGTGGAAGCCACTGTCCACAGGTTTCCACTTAAAGAAGGACAACGACCCTGATAGAGGTGGCTGACGACCGGGGCCCACCGCGCGTGCGCATTTACTTTGGGCTGTGTGGGTAGTTGGAAGGCCTCCACGCGTCCCCGAGGCGGACGAGGAGAAAGCGCGTGCACGTCCATTCGGTTGGTGGCCATATAAAAATTCCAGATTTCTATAATATTAGGCTCATTTTGAGTTAAAATGCTTTGACTCTCACGCCATATTTAATTCATGCTTTTAGTCTAACTGCGAAGGAGGGTGGTACATTTATTGCTTTGGAAATTGAATATGAGACAATTATTTCATTGGCAAGTTAATACTAGTGCCATCCACTTAGAATTCACCTTGGTTGATGAGATTTCAGATTTGAGCCCTGTAAACCGAAAAGGAGGCAGTATATCCCTATATATTATGAACAGAAAGAAGCTTTTTTGAATAGTTTGTGGCCATTTTGCACGCTGTAAACTATTTTTGGTGGCCATATTTCAAATCAATCAGCAAAAAGGAAAACAGAATCAACGTGCACTCATTCTGTGTAGGTGCAATCAAATCAATAAGCAAAAAAAAGAACCAGCGCGTGCACCATTTCGTAGGCCTCTTTTATCTTTGGGCCTTCGACAGTCAACGCCATGCGACGGCCCAACCAGAGCTGGAGAACCAACAGGAACATAGTTTAAGCAACTCAGGGAGCACATGATCCACAAATTAAGCTCACACCGCAGTAATAACATCTCTAACGAGTGATTACCAACAAGTAAGCAAATCCTAGGGCAACTATACAAAAATAGAATCCTAAAGCTATCAGATTCGCCTGCTTGTTCAATTGAATCATCTGCCTCAAGTTCTTCTTCATCTTCTTTAATTCTCCCTTCAGATCTGCATCCCCAACTGTCGGAGCAGCACTTTCAGACACCAAATTCGGCACGGTTGACGACAGCTTCAGCTCCTGGGTTACGGCACCATTGAATTGAATCAAGCCCTTCCCTTGAAGCCTTAGAACGTAGTCATCTAGCCATTCAAAATGTGTGCACTTCTTCACGATCTGAAACGAAATCATGAGCCCTAAATCCGAGATCCAGCAAAAAGGAATTAAAAGCTAAGAGGAAAATCATGAGATCTAACCTGCCCCTCTCGCTTGCTCTCGTATTTCACGAACTCGCGCCCAAAGTTGTCGTTCCTGTCCTCCTTCGAAGTCAACCGTTTCAGTGGCGCGGTGTGTGGGCAGTCAGGACATGGCAGCATGGGCAGTTGACCATACTGGGTCCACACGGGGCAGGAGGCTGAGGTGGAGCTCAACATATCTCATCGCCGGGGAAGACGAAGCAGACGAGGGGCTCCTGCCGTCGCCACAGAAGAAGAAGCAGAGGAAAGGGGAGGCAATGCCATAGTGGTGTGCGAGCAGAACCAAGCCCTCGCCGTCTCGCGGATCGCCCCAACGATCCAACGGTGCGGAGCAGTCCATGTGATTCAATGGCGCGCAGCCTGCCCTCAGAATTCCTTCTAGAATACCATATCTGAGGGCCGTCGCTTGGCGCTAGGGTATGATCGAACGGCTACAGTTCGACGCTAGGGTTTGGAAAGATGCTGCGGGGTTTTTAGCCGGTCAACGCGGTTATCTTAGGCTTGACCGACTTTCAAATGACCTTAACTAATTAAAAAAATCAAAAAAATATGAAACCTTCGCTATTCATCGTTTCATAAGACATAGTTAACATAAAAATATAAACTTGGTTTAGGGACATTTTTATGAAAAAACTTTTTTTTGATGTGACCTCCCATTTTCCAACTTCAAATGAGCAGAACTAATTAAAAAAATCAAAAAAAATGGAAGACATGTGCACAATGCCGTTGTATGTGACATGGTTATGACAAAAAATAATAATCTTGGTTTATGGACATTTTCATGAAAACTCCGTTCACAAAAATGAGCTATCACGTACGAGGTTGTTTAGAGTTCGAGAAGAGAGTGATAGTGGGTATAGGTTTACTGATTTTTTTAAAAAAATCAAGAAAATTACCAGAGCTTCATTTTAGTGTCAATAAGAAGGATCGAGACTTATTTTTTCATTATCAAATTTTGCCACGTGTAATAATCCAAATTATCACCAACACCACCAACAACAAAGACTTTAGTCCCAAACAATAATTCAAAGGGTCCCTGATTCAAATTATGCAATCATCACATCACAGAGAAATGGACTTCAAATGTTGCCTCCAATTTCGAATTATTACAAATCCTTAAAATTCAAAGGTTAGTTCAAATTCCAATTTCGCCTCCAGTTTTGGATTATTACAAATCCTTAAAGTTCAAAGTTTACAACTTGCATCGACCTTCAAAGTTCACATCTTTGCCTTGCTCCTTGTGTTCCTAGATGGTGTAACAGACTTGCTCCTGGTTTTCCTAGCTGGGATATCCAACTTTTTCTTCTTCCTTTTGATCTTCGCTTCGGTTGGTGGCTGTCGAGGCGCTGACGGAGAACTTCCACTGGCCAGTTGATGGGGTTCAATAGCTTCAAAACCTTCATAAGCCATGGCTTCAAATTCTGCATCGGATGATGTCGTGGTTTTGTCACGGCAAGATATCCGTGTTAACGGACTTAGGTGTGAGGCCATCGCAACTATGTGGCGGCTTGAGAGGGGTTGATCGGAATCGAGAGACGCGAGTTTACCCAGGTTCGGCCCCTCCGATGGAGGTAAAAGCCTACGTCCTGCTTTTGGTCTATATTGATGATGAGGAAGATCTCTCGGTTACAAGGGTGCTAATCGCTACCTCTAATCTCGAGAGCCTCTAATCTGTCTATCTCTAATCACTTGTGTATGTCTTAACTTGTCCCTCTAGGGGTGCTCTACCCCTCCTTATATAAGTGGAAGGGGTAGGTTTACATGTAGAGTCCCACTGGGAGTAGGATTAGGACTAGTCTCTCTTGAATCCTAATCCGGGTCTTGTTTCCTTTGTGAGGGAATCCTTTCTCTCCTTTGGGCCTTCTCTTGTGAGCCGCCTGGCGCCGGCTTACACGCTGGGCCTTGGGCCTTGTCGCTCGTCTGACCCGCCTGCCGGGTCACCAGTAAATGGCCAAGTCTCGACCGGGTCACCAGTGAGTCGCCAAGTCCTGGCCGGGTCATACTTCCAGCCGGGTTACACCGCGGGGTATATCCCCAACATTAGCCCCCAGGTTAGCTTGAATTTATTCATGCTAAGCTCCTGAAACAAGAATAAATATGTTAAGTGACCGGCTCGCTCCACTGGCCGGCTTAATGAAGTAGCTCCTTGAAAATCCGGGTTTCTTCTTCATATGAATGAGCGGTCTTCTCAATCATCTTGCTTGTCAGTGTCCTTTGAAGTAAAATATTGGGAATACAACACCCATATGCCATTGAGTCGGCCTCCAATACTCTTCAACTTGTAAAGCCGGGTTGCTTATATAAACTCTGCCGAGTTATGATGTTTTGATAATGTCGGGTCATGATTGTTGGTGACGCCGGGTTAAACAACTAGACTCCAGCTGACTTGATAAAAATATTGGGATGAAAATCCATCTGATGTAGATCCGGTCTTCCAACGCTTCAGCTCCATGAAGAAATGAGACCTAGCTCACTCAAAATTTGATAGCTGAAAAATGTCCTGCTATTTTTATCTCCATATTACCTGTAGCCCCCAAGCTCCAAGTTTATCCATGATGACTTGGCGCTTTGCAATAATATCTTTGATTGTGTAGCCCCCAAATACCAGGTTGTGTTACCTGCAGCAGCCTGGGACTTGTAACTATCTTATACTTTATAAAGCTTCGGCTGGTGTAGCCCCCAAGGACCGGGTTGTTTTGCTTGCAACAACCTGGGACTTTTGAACTTGGTGTTGAATGTTGAGAAATCTGGGTTGTCATCTGAGTCGCCAGATATATACTGAGTGTCTTGTATTTCACAAGTGCAGCCCCCAAGGGCCGGCTCATCAGCGTGTGATGGGCCGGGTCTTTCAATTTGGACCTTATAATCTGCTTGAACAGCTGAATACTGTAGCCCCCAAGTGTCGGGTCGCACGCCTGTGGCGACTTGGGACTTTAGCAATTTTGATCTGAGTAGTGTAGCCCCCAAGTGCGGGGTCTGTAAGAAGTACTGGGCTGGGACTTGCATTAGCCCCCAAGTGCCGTGATCTGAGTAGTGTAGCCCCCAAGTGCGGGGTCTGAAATATAGAAAGGCTGGCTCATCTCCTTGAGACAACAGGTTCTGTTTGACAATGTAATGACTTGAAAAACAGCTTGCATTAGCCCCCAAGTGCCGTGGTGCATGCTTGAAGTGACATGGGACTTGCATAGTTGATATAAACTGGACTTGAATAATGTAGCCCCCAAGTGCCGGGTTGCATGCCTGCGGCGACTCGGGACTATTCCTTCCATTGCAGAATAAAATCTTATCCACTCTCCAGATAATGTTGCTGAAAGCCTTGCATATCAATGTTGAACCATGCTCCTTGTTGTAAGCTGGTATTTCTTGGATGAAGGAACTATAGCCATTACTCTGAAGGGCTTTGAAAACCTCAATCATCCAATGCTGGTTATGACAACCATAATGAAAAATCCAGCCTTGTTGGCTATTTAAGATTTGAATAATATAACCCGGTTTGAAAAAACCGGTTCCTTGCCTTTCCTTATATCCTTATGTACTTATCTGTCTTATATTCTGCTCGTGACATCTTTCGTCACCCTTAATGGCGGCTCAGATTAGGAGATAAGACCTGCAAAAACAAACAAGACAGAGTATGTTCTGCATTGTTGTGAGGGCGGCTTGAAAAAGCACAACCCGGAGATGTTAAAATCTTTTATAGCCTTGCTTCTTCTTTCATACTCTTGCTCTGACCCGGTTTGGCAAACCGGCATGATATGTAAGTATGATGAAATGCATGATGTAATGTATGATGGAATGCACGATGCAATGTATGATGCAATGTATGATGTTCTTGCTTTTCTTTTAAAAAAATCATTTGATGGTTCTTCCTGGCTGGACTCGATGCTTGAACTCATACCAGTGTAGGGTCTCTAACGAGAGTGACCGTCAACTCCTTTGAGCGGCTCAGGGTCTCTAGGCGAGATTAACTGATAAGAGCGCAACGAACCAGAAAGAGACACATCTGCCGGTTCTGCTGGGTGGACTCATTGCTTGAACTCATAACAATACTCGGTTTCCAGGCGAGGATTGTTGAGCGCAACGTCCCAGAAAGAGACACGGACGCTGATTCCGCTGGGTGGACTCGCTACTTGAACCCATAACAATACTCGGTTTCCGGGCGAGGACTGATGAGCGCAGCGTCCCAGCAAGAGACACAGCAGGGCATGAGTATCCCTAGGGCCTAGAAGCCCCCTCTCACGTGACACAGTCCGCCGTTTGAACCTTAACCAGTGCTCAGGGTCTCCTGGCAAGATTAACTGATAAGCGTTCGGCGGGTCACAGTGGCTGAAAAGCCTGATCGAGAGGGTTGAAGCTTAACCCGGTGGGTTGAAAGCCCCCTAACGACCTTGTCGATGATATCAACTTGTGCACCGTCTTGTAAGCCGCCGTCTTGTGGACCACCAACTTGTAAGCCGCCGTATTGTTTACTATTGTGGCTGAAGAGCCGATCAAGAGGGTGAGTGAGCTAAACCCGGCGGGTTGGAAGCCCCCAAATGACCTTTGTTGAAGTATCAACATTGTTGCACCATCTTGTAAGCCGCCATCTTGTATGAAGAAATGGCAGAAGCTCCCAAGTGACCTTATGATGATCCAATAAACCCGGGCACCCATGTTTGAATGGTGCGTCACGGCGGCTCGAGGCGGAGGCGATTCTTCCGCCAAATAATGTAGTAGCCCCCAGGATTGGGTTAACTTTCCTTGTAATGACACGGGGTTCTCGTTGAAAATGACCAAATGTGTCGAGCCATGTCTGTAGCCCCCGAGTCTTAAGTTGACTCGAAGAGGCAGCTTGAGAGTCTCCACTGAAGGTTGACCGTGGCGGGTTATAGATGATCCCATATGAATTGTTTCGATAACCCGGTCTATGGTTCGTCTCGGCAGGTTGTTGAAGTTAACCAAACTGCAGTGGTGGCGGCTTGTGCGTCTGTCCGTCGGGCGGCTTGTGCAGGCGAACACCACACCGATATACTGATGTAGATCAGACTGTGGGCGGCGTCTTGCGCGCGTCCGTTGGGCGGCTCGTACAGGCGAGCACCGCATTGATATGTTGATGTAGATCAGACCGCGGGCGGCGTCTTGCGCTCGTCCGTTGGGCGGCTCGTATAGGCGAGCCCGGCACCAGCATGCCGATATAGATTGGACCGCAGGGGCGGCGACTTGCGCGCGCCCGCTGAGCAGTTTGTATGGATAGCTTCTGATGTGTTGATGTAGACGTAGAAGTCAGTCGCAGCGTTGTAAGCCGGTGCGGTCGCGAGAGACTGCCGCGGCGTTGTAAGCCGGTGCGGTCGCGAGAGGCGGCCACGGCGTTGTAAGCCGGTGCAGTCACGAGAGACGGCTGCGGCGTTGTTGGTGAAAACCATACCGCGGATGTGGCGGCTGGCCACGTCCATTGGGCGGCTCATACTGGCGGGTGAGCGCACGCGGTACTGGCGAGTTGATGTAGACCGTCCGCGGGGGCGGCGACTCACGCATGTCAGTTCGCCGAGTAATGCTTGCAGGCAAACGCCAAACCGCCGGATGGCAGCCTGTGTGCCTGCCCATCGGGCACTGCGGCTTGGGCGGATGCTGGTGCATGATGATGATGACACATGCTCCGTGTCCGTGACACGGCACCATGTTTATAATGAATAATTGTCCTGCATAAAAGACATCATAGGCGAGAGTAACTATTCTCGAAAGAATAAAAAGAGATCAATAAAGATCGATTGGATGGATTTCACCTGATTCGTTCAGCCGACAGATGATCCGTATGCAGCATCCGTAGATCACCTTATGGTAATGTTGCTGAATTCTTTTTGATCTTTTTATGTATACAAAGGATATTTTTGTTGTCCCCCTCGAAGACCCTGCCAGATGCTACTACAGTTTTTTTTTCAACCGGCTCCCCACTTCTCTTTTTTCTTATCCTCCCACTACCCGTACATCGCGGGGCTAGAGGCGAAAGCCAAGGCGAGGTGGAGCCGGCGGACGTAGGCGTGCGTGGGCGGCCACGGCGAGCCGGAGCAAGAGCTCAGCCGGCCAGAGGCGGGTGAGCAGGTGCGGAGCAGGCCGGCTCCCAGGCGCGGCGGTGCTGCGCGGAGGCGGCGGCTGAGTCGGCCGAGGCGCGGCGCGGCGAGTGCGGCGGCTCAGCGGCGGCAGGGGCGAAGCCATGGCGAAAAGGTGCGCCACGGTGGCAGGCGCAGAGAGGGCCGGCTCAAGGTGATTCAGACGTGGCAAAGGCGAGTCGGTGGAGCCGTGGCCGGCTCAAGGACGAGGGGAAGCAGACGGCAGAGCGGAGGCGGGGAGTACGGCAGCGGCGGGCCAGCTCGGGTCAGGTCGCGGCGGAGCTGGCGGCCGCGGGCAGGCGAGGTCGCGGCGGAGGTGCGGCGGCGCCGGCGGCCGCGGGCGGACAAGGCATGGCGGCTGGCGGGCGTGTTGAGACGCGGCGAGGCGGGCGCAGGGGAGCGGCTCGCATCGAGGCTGGGGGCAAGGCGGCGTTGGGGTGTCCCTGCAGTGGCGAGGCGAGAGCCGGCGAGAGCGTACTGGCGGCTGTACAGCGAGGTGAGGACGGCACGAGGCGAAGCGTGAGGAACAGCGAGGTGAGCCGTCGGCGGAGAGCCGGCTCAGGGCGTGGCGATGGTGGACAGCGCGGCGGGTAGGGCGAGGCAAAAACCGCGGTGGTGAAGACCCGCGGCGGCTGAAGTGGAGCCGCGGGGGCAGAGCTAGCGCAACAGGGGGGAGGCCATGGCGGAGGGCCTGCTCGAGGCGAGGGTAGAAGCCGACGGTCTTCGCTGTCTCCGGGTCGGGATTGACCTTGACAAATCCGTGTCCTTTCCAGGGTGTGGCTCTCTCTCTTTTTCTTATTCCCTTTGAACTCTCCCTGGACCTGCTTTGACTTTGATTTTTCTTTGTTTTGATTGAAGCTGAGTACGGACGTGGTCGTCTCGCAAGGAAAATTTGATCTGTACGACAGCCACTTGAGTTCTCCTTGCGATTGATGCCCTTGACTTGCTGCACTTCGAGTCGGACACATATTGATACTAAAACAGAAATTCTTAACAGCCTTTGCTCGGCGACTTGCGGCGATGCCTGGATACGCAACCCTAATTCTTTTTTTTCTCAGAAACAACCTGGCTCTGTTTGTACGCGTAGAACAGTGCTGATGATCAACCCCACATCTGTATTGGTGAAAAATTATAGGTGTCCATGTAACCTGTGCTAATGCGGCTGACACTGAAATCTGAATCCTTAGCTCTTCGTCATCCAGCCGACCGCGTGTCTTTCGATCTCGACTGATGAATTTAGGGTTGATGAAGATTCTTCCATGCCGGGTTTTGTAGATCCGGCGAGTCGTAAGCTTCTCAATCCCTAGGAGAGATCCCTTCAAGAACACAACACCACCGTGCGATCCGCCCCACGGTGGGTGCCAACTGTCGTGGTTTTGTCACGGCAAGATATCCGGGTTAACGGACTTAGGTGTGAGGCCATCGCAACTATGTGGCGGCTTGAGAGGGGTTGATCGGAATCGAGAGATGCGAGTTTACCCAGGTTCGGCCCCTCCGATGGAGGTAAAAGCCTACGTCCTGCTTTGGGTCTATATTGATGATGAGGAAGATCTCTCGGTTACAAGGGTGCTAATCGCTACCTCTAATCTCGAGAGCCTCTAATCTTTCTATCTCTAATGACTTGTGTCTGTCTTAACTTGTCCCTCTAGGGGTGCTCTACCCCTCCTTATATAAGTAGAAGGGGTAGGTTTACATGTAGAGTCCCACTGGGAGTAGGATTAGGACTAGTCTCTCTTGAATCCTAATCCGGGTCTTGTTTCCTTTGTGAGGGAATCCTTTCTCTCCTTTGGGCCTTCTCTTGTGAGCCGCCTGGCGCCGGCTTACACGCTGGGCCTTGGGCCTTGTCGCTCGTCTGACCCGCCTGCCGGGTCACCAGTAAATGGCCAAGTCTCGACTGGGTCACCAGTGAGTCGCCAAGTCATGGCCGGGTCATACTTCCGGCCGGGTTACACCGCGGGGTATATCCCCGACAGATGATGACTGAACCGAAGTTTCATTCTCTCTTGGAATTTTCTCTCCTTTTCCTTTAATTCCCCTAGAGCGATCAAACAGAAAAAGAGCATAAGCCATCGATAAAAAAAGAAATGCATAAAAAGGAAAGGTTGTTGCACAGATACCAAGCTGCCGGCAGTGCTAATTCAGTTGCTTCATGCTCCTCTGCATTAGCTACAATCTGCTCTAATGCTTCATCCTCCTCTGCATTAGCTGCAATCTGCTCTAACGGTTCATTCTCCACCGCAATAGCTGCAATCTGCTCTAATCCTGCATTGTCCTCTGCATTTGTTGCTGCCCATTGTTCCTCTTCTCCAAATGAAGCATCCACTGGATTGGTACATTTCCTAGCAATGTGGCCTAAGGTTCCACATTTTTTGCACTTACGCTGTCTTTTTACACGACCTTCTTCACCTCTTCTGTACCTGTTCTTCCTTGGTCTTCCTGGTGGTCTAGTCAGTACAGGAGAATGTAGTTTGAACCCTGGATCTACTATGTTCCATTGATCTTTCCCAAGAGTGCAGACACATTGGAAGCATAAGCAGCCCTGAATTTGGCAACAGAAAAATATTCAGAGATGTATTGATCAACTTCACCATCTTCACCACCGATAACCGTCATCAAATGTAGGGCATGTATTCATGGCTTCCCACGGAGCTGCCATTGCCTACAACTGCATTCCCTAGTTGCTAGGTTAACTGGATATCTCCATTCCCGGTTTTTACTATCAGTATATGTTACCTCAGCCTCGTGTGTCGCCGCTCGAATGCATTTCATTCTGCTCAGTCCTCTTGCCTTGGCATGCAATGCCTTAATAAATGATGGGAGCATAAGATGGCCAACATATTCTTATTCTGCAATTCTTTTACGAAGAGCCATCTTTATCATGATCATCTGCCGAATCTTATCAAATATTTGCCATATAAGAAGCCCTTTCAATGACTTGATCTTTGAATTGAAACACTCTGCCAGGTTACTGGTCACATGGTCTACTTTGCATATAGCGTTGAATTTGCTTCTTGACCACAACTTTCCATGGTGTGCATCTAGGTACTCCTTCACCAGAGGATTGTGATCATACAACACTCTCAAATGATGCTCATGCTTCCTCTCACTGCATGTGTATGATGCTGGCCATAAGTTCTCATCATAAACTTTACCTTTGAACTTGCTTCTAAAATTTTGCGCTAGGTGTCGCTTACATTCCCTATGCTCCACTCTAGGGAATACAATTTCCACTGCACTCTCCAAACCCTTGCAAGCATCTGTGTGTATAGCTAAACCTTGGGGTGTACCTATAAGGTTGTGCAACAGTTGCAGAAACAAGACCCAACTTTCCTCGGACTCTGCCTCCACCACACCAAATGCAACAGGGAATAGCCAGTTGTGTCCATCAACTGCACAAGCTGCCACCAGTTGTCCTCTCCACCTTCCATTCAAAGCAGTTGCATCAACAGCCAAATAGGGCGTGCAACCATCCAGAAACCCCTGCCAACAAGCCTTGAAACAAACAAAAGCCCTCCTGAAGCACTCCTTCTCAAATGACTTCCGTTTTATTTTGTATGGAACTGTATGCTTCTAAATCTCTACAACACTCCCTCGACTAGCAGCTTCCACTTCAGCTATAAGTGTGTAGAGCAACTGAAAGCTCTCATTCCAAGGGCCATTAATCTTGTCAAGAGCTATTTCCTTACCATAACAAACCTTCATGTAAGGCACACCAATCTTGTACGTTTCAAATAGGTTCCCTTGGAGTTCTGTTGGACCAAGTGTTGGTTTTTCTCTCAACCAATCCAAAATTGCATCTGCCACCCATCTACTCTTTGCTAGCTTTGTTTTAGCCTTCCCCCCTCCCCCTCCAGGTGGACAAGTGTGCTGGTGTGGGTTCCTTTTTATCTGAAACAAATATGATCTGAAAACATTACACAATGATCTAAAAATAGAATCAGTATATACTGAAATACACAAACCTGAATGAACTTGCTCCTCAACATACGTGATGCATGCAACCTCCAACTACACCTATCATATGGGCAACAAACAGTGAACCTTGATGGCTCACTCCTTTCAATCACATATGTATTTTGTGTGAGAATGCAGTATATAGTCACTGCATTACGACGGTCCACCATCAACTGGAATACGGTGCCGACACCAAGCAGAGGATCTTCCCTGTTCAACTCAATTGTTGGCATGTCCTCACCATCATATTCATCTAAAACTAAGCTGTCGATGTTCTCCTCCCTCTCTTCATCGTCAGTGTCATCAAATCTAGCACGACTGATAGGTTGCTCTTGAAATTCATCTTCCATTGCTTGTTTACTAGCAATATCTACAAGGTCAGGGAACATATTCTGATCCTCATCATCATGTAGAGGCACCTCTTCGTCTGGCTCTCCATCCTGTACTACATCGGCTGCGGCAGCGACAGGAGAAGCGGCACAAGAAACGGCAGCAGATATATTGTGACTTTTAGAACCACTAGCTCTGCTTGGTTTTGACCTACAAGGAGTGTCGGGGCGCTCTTCGTTAGCAGAGGCAGAAGATTCCTGAACACCCTTCCCCTTCTCACTTTCATTGCGTGGCTGAAGCACTTAGATATGGATTTTACCGAAGCGGCTTTCAGCATTCAAAGTAAAGAGCAATCCCAGATGCTCATCGCAAGTTAGTGGTATAATTTTTTGCTCGGTACTGCTGAAAATTTTCAGTTCAACAACATCGGCAGTGCTCCATCCATATGGAGAATTTCGGAGCGCCGCGAGCAAATCTTTGAACGACATACTGGTTTTTACCACCTTCAGATAGAAAAATCCAATAAGCATATGCGGTTTTCTACCGCGTAGCACACTAACTTCCATCCTAACCGACATCCTGAAAGCAAGCGCAGGATCAATCCTATTCGATTCAAATAAGGGGTGTTGTTAGGCCGGGAACAATTCAGAAAAATTTGAACGATTCAAGCGACTAGCGGTCAAAAAGGGCTGAATTTATGAATTAGCAAATCAGTTAGAGGGGAAAAGGACACTTACCCAGGTGTAATCCATGAATTATCTGCCGCCGATTCCACCCAATCCTCTCCATGGTCGATGGGCTTGAGAGCCTGCTCCCCCGACATCGCTGCTTAATCTAGATGGGGGTGTGGGGGTATATCTGGTGGAGGGCACGACGGCGGCGGAGGCGGAATGGGGTTAGAGGTTGGAGGGCACGACGGCGGTGGAGGGGGCGGAGCACGGCGGCAGAGGGGGCGGAGCGGCGCGGTGTTGTAGGGCTCGAACTCGAGGTTCAGACAAGCCCATCTGACGTGTCTCAATGCGGCCCCACATGTCAGAATGGGCAAAGGAGGAGCCGTTCCAACACAGACCCACTCGTCAGAGTTAACGGTCAAACCATTGACCCGACGGCATCCTCCGCTGTGACCATTTGTGAGGGTTTCGGACAAGGGAGTGTGGAAAAGTGAGCAAAAGTTAAGAGCGTGGGGATGAGTGAGTACAACTAAGGAACCAGGGCACAAATGTAAAAACCCCTAAAAGAAATTATGTTAAAACTGCTTTATGTGATTTAGGAGCCGGTGTTAGTGTTATACCTTTCTCCCTTTATAAAAGACTTGATTTGAATAAGCTTACACCTACTGAGATATCTTTGCAAATGGCTGATAAGTCCACTGCTTTACCTATTGGAATTTGTGAGGACATTCCCGTTGTGGTTGCAAATGTTACTATCTTGACAGACTTTGTTATTCTTGATATGCCCGAGGACGAAAATATGTCGATCATCCTTGGTAGACCATTCTTAAATACTGCAGGGGCTGTTATTGATTGCAATAAAAGCAAGGTTACTTTTCACGTCAATGGCAAGCAACATACCATTCATTTTCTGAAGAAGCAAACTTTGGTTAATAATATTAATGTCATTGAGCCTACTCCCACGGTTATCATTGGAAGCTTTGCAATTCCGTTACCTACTGTCAAGAAGAAATATTATAATCTTATTGTTGGGGATATGCAAATCCCCATTGAGGTAACCTAGTGATATACGAGAATTCTTCGGTTTCATGTTAACTGGGAGTGGTTGTTAATAAGACTTGATCAACCTTATTAATGGATCCTTTCCGGAAGGCATGTAATTGATGAATTTAGTATTCACAACTCTCTATATCAAAAGTTTATCCTCTATTATTTTCAGTTTGAATAAAATAAATTAGCTTGGTTTTCCGTTTTTCTGTTTTCCCCGTGCGTAGAAAAATGCCCAAAAATAAAAAGTCTCAGAATGCCACAAAATTTTAACATGATTTTTTCTAGAATTAATAAAAAATACTGGCATAAAAATAACAGCAGGGGGTTGTACCTGTGTGCCACCACACATCAGAGCGCGGTCCCCCTAGGCCGCGCCCTGTTGGCTTGTGGGGCCCACGGGGACCCCCTGCCTTATCCCTTCATCCCACACTCTCTCCTACCTCCAGCAAAAAAAATCTCGCCATCTCTCTCCCATGTTCTTCACCCCGAAAGTGAAATTTTCGATCTCTTTGCTCGGAACTCCATTTTCAAAACTGTTTTGAGGAATTGCTCCTTGGCATGTGACTCCTCCATTCCTCCAATTAGTTTTTGTTTTAGTAGTTTATATTTTGCATAATGTGATGTACTTGGTGCTACAGAAAATGAACTTGCATGTTGAATTCTTTGAGTTCCAAGTAGTATGAGTGCTTGATATGGCCTCTAGGCATCCATATAAGTAGTTGCTATCAATCTTGGAAAGTTTTATTGACATAAATTTGTGGCTCAAAAATTTCAAAAATTTGTGCTTAGGGAAATGAATTTCTTGAAGAAATGTTCCTCACGCCGGAGCCCCAAGGGAGTTGCTAGGAGAACTCCGGACCAAGATATCAACCTTATTTGCAACGCGGAGGTTAGGCCATGCGAATGGCCACATACACCCTTCATGAGCGAAGCGGGGTTTTATGAAGAGTTCACGGAATTCATTGCAAATGCCGAGCTGACTGATACATCTCCATCGTATCTATAATGTTTGCTTGTTCCATGCTGTTATATTATCATTTTTGGATGTTTTACAATAATTTTATAGCAACTTTATATAATTTTTTGGGACTAACCTATTGACATAGTGTCAAAGTGCCACTTGCTGTTTTTGCTTGTTTTTTTACTTTGCAGAATATCAGTACCAAACGGAGTCCAATCGCGAAGAAACTTTTTGGAGATATTTTTTGGACCAGAAGAAGGCCAGTGGGCCAAACAAGTTACCAGGAGGGAGCCCAGGCCGCCCACAACCCACCAGGGCGCTCCAGGGGCCCCTAGCGCGCCCTGATGGGTTGTGGCCGCCTAGGGAGTCCCCTCCACCGCCTCTGATGCCTATAAATTCCTAAATATTCTAGAAACCCTAAGGGAGTCGACGAAAAACACATCCAGCCGCCGCAAGTTCCAGAACCGCGAGATCCAATCTAACACCATCACGGAGGGGTTCGTCATCCTCATTAGTGCCTCTCCGATGATGTGTGAGTAGTCCACCATAGACCTACGGGTCCGTAGGCAGTAGCTAGATGGCTTCCTCTCTCTCTTTTGATTATCAATACAATGGTCTCTTGGAGATCTATTTGATGTAAACTTTTGCGGTGTGTTTGTTGGGATCCGATGAATTTTGAGTTCATGATCGGTTTCTATCCATGAATATTATTTGAGTCTTCTTTGGTCTCTTATATGCATGATTACTTATAGCCTCGTATTTATTCTTCGAATCTTTGGTTTAGTTAGGCCAACTAGATCGATTTTTCTTACCTTGGGAAGAGGTGCTTTGTGATGGGTTCGATCTTGCGGTGTCCTCTCCCAGTGACAGAAGGGGCAGCGAGGCACGCATGTATCGTTTCTATTAAGGATAACAAGATGGGGTCTATTCCTACATGAATAGATCTTGTCTACATCATGTCACCCTTCTTATTGCATTACTCCATTTTTCCATGAACTTAATATACTAGATGCATGCTGGATAGCGGTCGATGTGTGGAGTAATAGTGGTAGATGTAGAATCGTTTCGGTCTACTAATCTTGGACGTGATGCCTATATAATGATCATCGCCTTGGATATCGTCATGATTATTTGATCTTCTATCAATTGCCCAACAGTAATTTGTTCACCCACAGTGTGCTATACTCATGAGAGAAGCCACTAGTGGAACCTACGGCCCCCGGGTCTACTTTTTCTACATATTGCTTTCCGATCTATCTTTTTGCCGCTTTTGTTTTTAGCTCTATTATTCCAAAAACCCAAAAATACCTTGCTGCACTTTTTATTTGCCCTTTTTTACTTTATGTTCTTGAGAGATCTATCTACCCAATCTATCATATCCTAATCTATCTTTTTAGGGTAGGGAGATTGACAACCTCTCTTTCGTGTCGGTTTGCAAGTATTTGTTCTTTGTGTGGAGGTGATGTTTACGTAGTGTTGGTGATCCTCCTACTGGTTTGATACCTTGGTTTCATAACTGAGGGAAATACTTACCGTCGATGTGTTGCATCATACCTTCCTCTTTGGGGAAATACCAACGCAGTCTCAAGCAACGTCACTGACCAACTTCCTTGAAGATGAGTGTGACCAATACTATCTCCTTACGAATTCCTTCGTGCAACACTTTTTCTTTGAAAATACGCCCGGTGCTCCCATAGTGCGCTTTAATCTTTACGCCACCAGTTATGAATTGCCTTTACATGAATTTTGTGAAATATGTTTGCTTCCTTCTGACGGGGGAATGTGTGAACCTAAACCTGAGGAGTTTGAGGATTTCCTCCAAACCTTAACTGTGGGAGAAACTAGGGGCGTATCGTGTGCTAGAGCTACTAGTTTGCATTTTCCTGTCGTGCACTATTTTTCTCTATTTATAGGAAATGCATAGCTGCCATGGAACAGGGTGGTGGCCTCAGTGCCCCCACCATGGCTATTCTATGTCGTGCACTTTATGGTGATAATTCTTACAACATAGGAGCTATTTGTACATGTCGATTAAACACTAACCGAACCAAAGGCAAGATTCACGGTGGTATTTACGCCACACGCTTGGCAACTCGTTTTGAAGTGGCTATACGCCCTACTGATTATTTATTGCCTAAGGTTTATCTTGACCACCAATCCATGGAGGAACACCAATTTCTTGAGAAACCACAAACACCTCATCATATTCGTTATAGCTTAGTATTTAGCGAGAAGACTTGCGATATTATTTCTTTGCTTGCACCTTGTTTGTTTAACTATCATGCCAGGCACTGATACAAATAATGCCAGAAGATATAATAGCTTACCGGAATGAGTTGGCTGCTGCGGAGGCCAAGGCCGAGGCATAGGATGCTCAGGTACCCTAGCGGAAACATTTTCCCGGACCTGACGGCTATTATCAGTGGTGATTACCAAGTTAGGCAACCGCCTAAGCTTGGGGGAGTACGTATTTCTCACCGACATTACATTCATGTTCACGCACTTCATATAAATTGTCGGTGTTCATCCTCTTTCATTGTTTATCCATGTTAGTTTTATTTTCCCGCTTTCTTCTTGTGTGTTTAAAAAACTTTGGAAAACCCAAAAATATTTCTTGCTTCTTTTTAGTTTTATTTTCCCGTTTTAATCATCTTAGTACTAAAAAGAAAACCCAAAAAGATTTCCTTTCCATGTTGGGAGCTTTCCCGTGTAAATAGTTTTTCTCGTTCTTGTTTTCCCGTAGTTTATTTGCTTGCTTGAGAAAAACAAAAACTCGAAAAATATTTCAGTGTGTTTCTCTGAATTTCTTTTATTTTTATTGAGTTCTTGAAAGGAGAGGACCACGATGAAAATGTTGAGTGGCTCTTATATGCTTTATTGTTTACCTAACATTGAGCCAATATTACCTTGTCTTCTCCTTTGTTCAAACTGCCTTGCAAATTTCAGCTTAGTCCACAGTATTCTTGCACTATTATTATTATGACATCATTCAGTCATGCAAGTGAAAGGAAATAATGACGATATTTGACGAAGTGATCGTGGCAAGGGAAGCTGGTATGAACTCTTCTTGTTTTCCATTTTTGTAAATATGTTTAGCTCGTTCGATCTCGATTCAGTATATTATGAGTGAACATGTTCATGATGACAATTAGAGATTATAGCTTCTCATGCCATGCTTAAACAACTAGTAGTGAATAATGATTTATCTTACAGAATAACATGCATTAAAATGGTTATGATGTGGTATGGTAGTATGGTATTTCCCTCTGAGAAATTCAAGCGGCTTGACTTAGCCCATGTGCAAACATGTAGTTGATTCAAAACCAATGCAACCTACATGATGTTTAAATTCAGAGTGTTCACATCCTACTCATGCTATGTCCAATGTTAATTATTCACAATGCATGCTCATGACCGTTTTCGCTCTCTAGCTGGTCGCTTCCCAACCTATTGCTAGCCTTCACCGGTACTAAGCGGAAATGCTGCTTGTGCATGCAAAACCTTTAAACCAAGTTATTCCACATGAGTCCACCACACCTACATATATGCGGTATTACCCTGACGTTCCAAGTAAATTTGCATGTGCCATCTCTAAACATTCAAATGAACATCTATTTTGTGCACGCATCTTGCTCATGGAGCGACGAGATGGTCAGTATTTTCCATGCTAAATGAGTTATTCTCAAGATGGTCTTTTATTCGCCGTCATTGCACGAGAGAGGCTGGTAAAAGGATGCCCAGTCCTGCATAATCAAAATTAATTTAATAAAACTCCTTGGGATAGTTGAGATGTTGTCAGGCATCCGTGGATTCGGTGAGCCATGGTTTGTGTATGGATGGTGGATAGGAGTAAACTTTACTATTCTGTTTGGGAACCGCCAATAATGAGTTTAGCATGGAAGATATTGAAAACCTTTGTCGTAACGTTGACAAGATAAGTGCACCACTCAAAATCATATTCCCACTATGTCTTAAAACTTGAGCTCTCGCACCTCTGCAAATCAATGCTTCCCTCTGTGAAGGGCCTATCTATTTATTTTTATGTTGAGTCATCATCCTCTTACTAAAAGCACCAGACCGGAGAGCATTATTGTCATTTTTATGCATTGAGTCTAGCTAATGTTGGATACGAGCATGACTGGATCTTTTCTATTCTGAATTATAATGTTTAGTCGATGCTTGAACCTTAGAGGTGCTCTGCATTTATGTTTTGCGGTCTCAGAAAGGGCTAGCGAAATACCATGACATCATATTATATCGTGATCATTTGGATACGTGTTGGCATGTGAGATATCTTATTATTTGCTTGCTAGTTGGTTATGTATTGCCATGAATTGATATGATGCCTAATTGTTATCATGGATGTGGTCATTTATGATTTATGCTGAAAACTTGAACACTAGCTAAGCATGTGTATAACAACGAGAACAAAAGAGTTTGTAAAGGTTTTATTTATCACTTTCAGTTTGTCAACTGAATTGCTTGAGGACAAGCAATGCGTTAAGCTTGGGGGAGTTGATACGTCTCCAACGTATCTACTTTTCCAAACACTTTTGCTCTGGTTTTGACCTCTAATTTGCATGATTTGAATGAAACTAACCCGGACTGATGTTGTTTTCACCAGAACTACCTTGGTGTTATTTTTGTGCTGAAATAAAAGTTCTCGGAATCGGACGAAACTTTTTGTGAATTAGTTTTGAGAATTATAATGAATTATGGAGTGAAGACCTGTCGGAGGGGGTGTATCAGGGGGCCACCACACATCAGGGCGTGCCCCCCTAGGTCGCGCCCTGATGGCTTGTGGGGCCCTTGTGGCTCCTCCGAACCTAATTCCAGTCCTATAAAATCACATCTACAGAGAAAAAAATCAGAGAGAAGTTTTTGTCACGTTTCATGAGACGGAGCAGCCGCCACCTCCTGTTCTTCCTCGGGAGGGCTGATCTGGAGCCTGTTTTGGGCTCCGGAGAGGGGAAATCATCGTCGTCATCACCAACCCTTCTCCATCAACACCGCCATGATGCTCACCACCGGGAGTGAGTAATTCCTTTGTAGGCTTGCTGGACGGTGGTGGGATTGGATGAGATTGATCATGTAATCGAGTTAAGTTTGATAGGGCTTGATCCCTAGTATCCACTATGTTCTGATACTTATGTTGCTATGACTTTGCTATGCTTAATGCTTGTCACTAGGGCCCGAGTGCCATGATTTTAGATCTGAACCTATTATGTTTTCATGAATATAAGAGTGATTTGGATCTTATCTTGGAAGTTGTATGCACCTATTACGTGACTTGATCCGCATACCCCAAGGTGACAATAATTGGGAT
The DNA here is from genome assembly GCA_039707655.1 of Elymus sibiricus. Taxonomy (NCBI): domain Eukaryota; kingdom Viridiplantae; phylum Streptophyta; class Magnoliopsida; order Poales; family Poaceae; genus Elymus; species Elymus sibiricus. The sequence continues at coordinate 312,496,251 of CM077671.1, forward strand.
TCTTTCCGGTGATTGCTGTAGTTTGAGGAGTTCATGTATTCACCATGTGTTAATGCTTTGTTCCGGTTCTCTATTAAAAGGAGGCCTTAATATCTCTTAGTTTCCAATAGGACCCCACTGCCATGGGAGGGTAGGACAAAATATGTCATACAAGTTCTTATTGCAAGCACGTATGACTATATACAGAATACATGCCAACATTACATTGATGAATTGGAGCTAGTTCTGTGCCGCCCTAGTGTGTAACTGTTATATGATCAATGTCATCTAAATCATTATCCATCACCGATCCACGTGCCTACGCTTTACATATACTGAATCTTGCTAAGTTACTATTGCTACTGCTACTGTCACAACTGCTACAAAATTGTTGCTGTCACTACTACAGTTACTTTTGCTACTACTATTTGCTGTGCTACTAAACCTTTGCTGCAGAAAGATATCCCAGGTGTGGTTAAATTGACAACTCAACTGTCAAGGCCAATAAATATTCTTTGGCTCCCCTTGTGTCGAACCAATAACTTAGGGTGAAATACTACTCGTGAAGGCTGTCGCGATCCCCAATACTTGTGGGTTATCAGGGGCCCACTCCGAAACCTTCTAGAACCTTCCCGGTACAACACCGAAAAATCCCGAACATTTTCCGGAACCTTGAATATGACTTCCCATATATAAATCTTTACCTTTGGACCATTCCAGAGCTCCTCGTGACATCCGAGATCTCATCCGGGACTCCGAACAACATTCAGTCACCAACATACATCTCCCAATACTACTCTAGCATCACCGAACGTTAAGTGTGCGGACCCTACGGGTTCGAGAATCATGTAGACATGACCGAGACACATCTCCGGATAATAACCAATAGCGGGACCTGGATGCCCATATTGGTTCCTACATATTCCACAAAGATCTTTATCGGCCGAACCATGATGTCAAGGATTCAGTCAATCCCGTATGCAGTTCCCTTTGTCCAGCGGTATGTTACTTGCCCGAGATTCGGTCATCGGTATCTCCATACCTAGTTCAATCTCGTTACCTGCAAGTCTCTTTACTCGTTCCATAATACAAGATCCCGTGACTAACTCCTTAGTCACATTGCTTGCAAGATTCTTGTGATGTTGTATTATCGAGAGGGCCCAGAGATACCTCTCTGTCAAACGGAGTGACAAATCCCAGTCTCGATCCATGCCAACCCAACAGACACCCTCGGAGATACCTGTAGAGCATCTTTATGATCACCTAGTTACGAAGTGATGTTTGATAGACACAAGGCATTTCTCTTGTGTCACGGAGTTGCATGATCTCATGGTCTTAGGAGCAGATACTTCACATGAAGAAAGTAGTAGCAAGAAATGAAGTGATGCAATTAAATGCTATGCTTACGGTTGGGTCATGTCCATCACATCATTCTCCTAATGATGTGATCCCATTATCAAATGACAACTCATGTCCATGGTTAGGAAACCTTAACCATCTTTGATCATCGAGCTAGTCTAGTAGAGGCTCACTATGGACACGGTGTTGTTTATATATCCACACATGTATTTAAGTAATACAATTCTAGCATGGATAATAAACGATTATCATGAACAAGGAAATATGATAATAACCAATTTATTATTGCCTCTAGGGCATATTTCCAACAGTCTCCCACTTGCACTAGAGTCAATAATCTAGTTCACATCGCCATGTGATTACCACCCAATGAGTTCCGGGGTTTGATCATGTTTTGCTTGTGAGAGAGGTTTTAGATAACGGGTTTGCAACATTCAGGTCCGTGTGAACTTTGCAAATTTGTATGTCATACTATAGATGCTGCTATCACGCTCCACTTGGAGATATTCCAAATGACTGCTCCACTATACGTATCCGGTTTGCTACTCAGAGTCATCCGGATCGGTGTCAAAGGTTGCATCGACATAACCCCTTACGACGAATTCTTTATCACCTCCATAATCGAGAAATATTTCCTTAGTCCTCTAAGGATAATTTTGACTGTTGTCTAGAGATCCACTCCTGGATCACCCTTGTAACCCTTGCCAGACTCATGGCAAGGCACAAATCAGGTGTGGTACACAACATGGCATACAGTACAAAGTTTATGGCTGAGGCATAGGGACGAACTTCGTCCATTCTCTTTCTTCTGCCGTGGTCGAGCTTTGAGTCTTACTCAACGTCACACCTTACAATATAGGCAAGAACTCCTTCTTTGACTGATCCATTTTGAACTCTTTCAAAGTCTTGGCAAGGTGTGTGATCTGTGAAAGTCTTACCACGCGTCTTGATCTATCTCTATAGATCTCGATGCCCCATATGTAAGTAGCTTTACCCAGGTCTTCCTTTGAAAAACTCCTTTCAAATGACCCTTTATGATTTCCATAAATTCTACATCATTTCCAATCAGCAATATGTCATCCACATATAATTATCAAAAATGTTACAATGCTCCCACTCACTTTCTTGTAAATACAAGTTTCTTCATAAACTTTGTATAAACCCAAAAGCTTTGATCACCTCATCAAAGCGTATATTCCAGCTCCGAGACGCTTGCACCAGTCCATAGAAGGATTGCTGGAGCTTGCATACCGTTTAACATCCTTAGGATTGACAAAACCTTCCGGTTGTATCACATACAACCTTTCCTCACGGAAACCGTTAAGGAAACACTGTTTTGACATCCATCTGCCAGATCTTGTATCCAAAAAATGAAGCAACTGCTAACATAATCCCAACAGACTTCAATATCACTATGAGTGAGAAAGTCTCATCGTAGTCAACTCCTTGAACTTGTCGGAAACCTCTTTGCGACAAGTTGAGCTTCATAAATGGTGACATTGCCATTGATACTTGTGATCTGCGTTGGGTTTTCCATGAAGAGGAACGGGTAATTGCAGCACAAAGCGGATAAGTATTTCCCTCAGTTATGAAACCAAGCTTAATTGAACCAATAGGAATATCAATCCTCAACCGTCTTCAGCGGCTGCACACAAATGAACAAACAACTTGCACCCAACGCGGGCAAAAGGGTTGTCAATCCCCTTGATCTCGTTATTTGCAAGCAAATGAGTTGTGTAGATAACTGTTGATAAATATAAATTGCAAAATAAATAAAAAGTAAATAAAGGTAGAAAGTTAATTGTAGCATTTGTAAATATATAAGTGAATAGACCCGGGGGCCAAAGGTTTCACTAGTGACATCTCTCATGTAGGCAGCATACGGTGGGTAACAAATTACTATTGGGCAATTGATAGAAAAGTAGATAGTTGTGCGATGTTCACGGCAATGATCATGTACATATAGGCATCACGTCCATAAGCAAATAGGCCGACTCCTGCCTGCACCTATTACTATTACTCCACTCATCGACCGCTATCCAGCATGCATCTAGAGTATTGAGTAAAACAGAGTAATGCTTGGAGAACGATGGCATGATGTAGACAAAGTAAACTCAAACAATATGAATGAACCCCATAATTTTATCCTTAGTAGCAACAACACAAAGACGCATCTTGTCCCCTACTTTGTCACTGGGATATATAAACTCGCCAAGTTGAACCTACCACAACGCACTACTCCCACCGATGAAATATCAATCTACTTGGCCAAAGCATATCAATAGATCGAAGAGCATTACGAAGCTATAATGATCATGCACTTAAGAGATAATATAATTCATAGGCATCTCAAATACTTTTCATGAATAATATGAACATAAACCCACAATTCATCGGATCCCAACAAACACACCGCACAATAGGATTACATTAGATAGATCAAAGCAATGATGCGATGATCATTGTATTGAAGATCATAAGAGAGAGAGAGAGATTGCCATCTAGGTACTAGCTATGGACCTGTAGGTCTGTGGTGAACTACTCACACATCATCATGAGGGCAGCAAGGTTGATGAAGAGGCCCTCCGTGATCGATCCCCCCTCCAGCAGGGTGCCGGAACGGAGCTCCAGATGGCCTCACGACTGAACAAAGACTTGCGACGGCATAAAAAGGGTTTCGGGACTGCCTCCAGGGTTTTTAGGATATTAGAGAATTTATAGGACGAAGAGGGACGTCGGGAGACGCCCGAGGAGGCCACCACATATCAGGGCGCCCCCCAGGGCGCGCCCTGATGTGTGGTGGGGCCCTCGTGCACCTCCTGGCTTCCTTCTGAAGCTTCGAGGTCTTCATATAGTCCAAAAAAATCATCAAAAAGTTTCGTGGCAATTGGACTTCGTTTGGTACAGTAAACCTGAAAAGGCAAAAACACACAGAAAACAACAACTGGCACTGGGCACTGGGTCAATACGTTAGTTCTCAAAAATATTGTAAATTGGTAAATAAAGACCCAAAAAGTATCCTAGAATGATAACATATCAGCATGGAACAATAAAAAATTATAGATACATTGGAGACATATCAAGCATCCCCAAGCTTAATTCCTGCTCGTCCTCGAGTAGGTAAATGATAAAAATAGAATTTTTGATGTGACATGCTATCCACTATGTAATCTTGTGCATGTATGCTCATTGAGAAAAGATGAATCAACAAATATTAACATAGCAATAATTGAAATGTAAGAAACATAATTGTTAATTCTTAAAAGTATACGATCCTTAAGAAATGTTTACCCCCCCCCCATTCATCTTATTGTATTAGCAAGGCATGGCTCCATCTTCACCACATTAATACAAATGTTAAGCACCACGGTGTCCAAGTCAGGCAATTGGTTCGTACTTTTTCAATATGCATCAACTTTTTATTCTTCACGCAATACATGAGCGTGAGCCATTGGACATAGCATTTGAGTGGAATAGAGTATGGTGGTAGATATCAAAGGGGTAGGAAGTGGAGAAGATAGTCTCACATCAACTAGGCGTACCAACGGGCTATGGAGATGCCCATCGATAGATGTCAATGCAAGGAGTAGGGATTGCCATGCAAATGATGCACTGGAGCTATAAGTGTATGAAAGCTCAAATGAAGCTAAGTGGGGTGTGCATCCAACTTGCTTGCTCATGAAGACCTCGGGCATTTAAGGAAGCCCGTAATAGGAATATACAAGCCAAGTTTGTAATAATGAATAGGTAATTCCCACTGGCATATGAAAGTGATATATCACGAGACTCTCTACATGAGGAACATGGTGCCACTTTGAGCACAAGTGTGGTAAAGGATAGTAGCAAAGTCCCTTCTCTCATTTTCTCTCATTTTTTTGAATGGATGGTGGGCTCATTTGGCCTCCCCCATCTTCATTTTCGTCCAGAGTCTCATCTAAACTTATGGGAGAATCATCGTCTCCATCATTCTTTCCTCACTGGGACAATGCTCTAATAATGATGATCATCACACTTTTATTTACTTACAACTCAACATGGAGAACTGATATGAAGATATGACTCTGTATGAATGCCTCTAGCAGTGTACCAGGATGTGCAACGATCTAGCATGACATGTATCAAAAGCATGATGAAAGGTGGCTTTGCCACAAATAGTATGTCAGCTCTATATGATCATGCAAAGCAATATGACGGTGAACGAACTAGTGATGTGAAGTGACGATGGAATTTGCATGGCAACATATCTCGGAATGGCTATGGAAATGTCATGATAGGTAGGTATGGTGGCTGTTTTGAGGAAGATATAATAAGGCTTATGTGCAACAGAGCGTGTCATGTCACGGGGTTAGGATGCACCGGCGAAAGTTGCACCGATCCTCGAGGTGAGAAGGGCTATGCACGGTACCGAAGAGGCTAGCAAATTATGAAAGAGGTGAGATTGCGTATGTCCATGGTTTCACATTAGTCATAAAGAACTCACATACTTATTGCTAAGTTTTATTAGTTTATCATAAATCAATGTACTAATCGCATGCCCCGAGGGAAGAGGTTGGTAGGAGTTAACCGTCGCGCGCTTCCGACCCGAAACAACACTAGGATTTCAACGAGGAATAGAAATGCTCACACATCATCACCATGTCTCTTTAATTGATATATGAACAAAAAGGTCAACCTTTATTAATATCAACACCCCTATGGTTTAACAATTATGAACTCACACCTATCTCATATTACTACATCAATATCATTGACCCACAATTTCTTTATATGTGCTACATGATGGTTTTGATTATCACTCTTTGAATACCTAATATTCTTGGACTACTCTTATGGCCCATGAAAATTACCATCACTATTTATTAACTCTCAAACAAATATAAGTGAAGAACGAGGGTGAAATCATTTCTATAAAATCTACACGCCACCGTGCTCAAAAATATATAAGTGAAGTACCAGAGCAACTGCTAAGCTCAAGAGATATAAGTGAAGCACATAGAGTATTCTAACAAATTGTGATGAAGGTGTGTCTCTGTTAAATAGGTGTGTCCAGCAAACAATGATTGTGGCAAACTGAAAGTAAAATCAAACAAAACAAAACGACGCTCCAAGCAAAATTCATATCATGTGACGAATAAAAATATAGCTCCAAGTGACATACCGATGGATTTGAGACGAAAGAGGGGATGCCTTCCGGGATATCCCCAAGCTTAGACGCTTGTGTCTCCTTTAAAATATTACCTTGGGATGCCTTGGGCATCCCCAAGCTTAGGCTCTTGCTACTCCTTATTCCTTTGTCCATCAAGATAACACCCAAAATTTGAAAACTTAAATCACACAATACTAAACAAAACCTCGTGAGATCCGTTGGTATAAGAAACATATTGCATACTTTAAGTACTGTTCTAAATTGAAAAAAAATTCATACATTCATAATAGGTACTATATTATAACTTCTCCATGACTTATAGCCCCCGATACAATCAATAGCATAATCAAAACAAGCAACTATGCAAGCAAAAACAGAATCTGTCTAAAACAGAACAGTCTGTAGCAATCTGTAGAGAGACTATACTTATGTAACTCTAAAAATTCTGAAACATTAGGAAAGCCTCGAATTTTTTTATACAAACACTGTGTAAAAATTTCAGATTATTATCACGCTCCAGTAAAAACTGAAAATTCCTCTAATGGAGTCAAAAGTTTCTGTATTGTTTCAGCATCGATTCTACTCATCTTGTGAGTCATCCCAAGCGCTTTACTTGGCACAAACACTAATTTAAACACAAAAAATATAATAATTACAGAGTAAATAATCATTCTATTAAAAATAAACAGAAATTTTAAAGCAAAAATTTAAGATAACTATTGGGTTGCCTCCCAACAAGCGCTATTGTTTTATGCCCCTAGCTAGGCATAATGCATAGTTTCAAGTATTTTCATCTTTGACACTCCACCCATAAGTGGCTCTAATTATTGATTCATAAGGTGGCTTAATTATTTTCCTAGGTAAGTGTTCCATCCCTTTCTTTAATGGGAATTGGAATCTTATGTTTCCCTCTTTCATTTCAATGATTGCACCTATAGTTCGTAAAGAAAGACATTCTAAGTATTATGGGACAAGAAGGATTGCAATCAATATCAAGCACAATGAAATCTGCAGGAACATAATTTTTATTTGTAATAATAAGCACATCATTAATTCTACCTAAAGGTTTCTTGATGGTAGAATCCGCAAGATGCAAGTTGAGGGAACAATCTTCAATATTAGTGAGACCAAGCACATCACAAAGAGTTTTAGGAATAGTTGAAACACTAGCACCAAGGCCACACAAAGCATTGCATTCATATTTATTGATATTTATTTTGATAGTACGTTCCCACTCATCATGCAATTTTCTAGGAATAGAAACTTCAAGCTCAAGTTTCTCATCATAAGCTTTTATCATAGCTTCTACTATATGTTTGGTAAAAGCTTTGTTTTGTTCATAAGCATTGGGTGAGCTAATAACGGATTGCAACAAGGAAATACATTATACTAAAGAGAAATTATCATAATTAAAGTCCTTGTAATCCAAGATAGTGGGTGCATCATTAGTTAAAGTTTTGACCTCTCCAAACCCACATTTTTCAGTTTTAGCATCAAAATCATCACCCTCCAAGCAAACGGGACGCTTCTCTACTAAAGTTGACTCATCTCAAGTTCGTTTATCATTTATATTCAGAGAAGTAAATAAAGATTCGATAGGAGAAATACCAATCATTTTAAGATCTTCATCATGATTCCGGTAAAAACTGGGTGGAAGAGCTTTTTCTAAGAACTCCCGCTTAGCTCTCAACTTAGCGGCCCTGTCCTTACTTTCATTAATAGATATTTCGATAGATTTAATAGCATCATTGAAATCATACTTGGGTGGCAACGCTTTATTTTTAAGAGTTTCCACATCAAGAGCAATTCTATCCATGTTTTTAGCCAAAGTGTCAACTACATGCAATTTTTCTTCTACCATAGTGTTGAAAACCTTTTGAGAATTAATTAATTATTTAATTGTGTTCTCAAGATTAGAGGTCATCCTATTACAATTTGTAGAAGAATTGCCATAAGAATTACCATAAGAATTTCCATAATTGTTAGAGGAATTACCGGGATACGGTCTAGAATTGAAATTTCCTCTATAAGCATTGTTATTGAAATTATTTCGCGAGACAAAGTTCACGTCAATAGCATCATTATTTTTCTCAATCAAAGTATATAAGGGAACATCATTGGGATCAACATGAGAATTTTTACTAGCAACCATATTCATAAGAGCATCCACTTTCTCTCTCAAAGTAGCGATTTCTTCAACGGAATTTACCTTCTTACCGGTTGGAGCCCTTTCGGTATGCCATTGAGAATAATTAGTCATAATGTTGTCCATGAGTTTTGTGGCCTCTTATAAGGTCACATCCATAAAGGTACCACCTATAGCAGAATTTGGTAGTTGGTGATGATATTCCCCGGCAATGGCGCCAGAAATCCTTCCTGATACTTGTGATCTGCGTTGGGTTTTCCGTGAAGAGGAACGGGTAATTGCAGCACAAAGCGGATAAGTATTTCCCTTAGTTATGAAACCAAGGTTTATCAAACCAATAGGAATATCAATCCTCAACCATCTTTAGCAGCTGCACACAAATGAACAAACAACTTGCACCCAACACGGTCAAGAGGGTTGTCAATCGCCTTGATCTCGTTATTTGCAAGCAAATGAGTTGTGTAGATAATTGTTGATAAATATAAATTCCAAAATAAATAAAAGATAAATAAAGGCATCAAGGTAATTGTAGTGTTTATAAATATATAAGTGAATAGACCCGGGGGCCATAGTTTTCCCTACCGGCATCTTTCATGTAGGCAACATACGGTGGGTAACAAATTACTGTTGGGCAATTGATAGAAAAGCGGATAGTTATGCGATGTTCACGGAAATGATCATGTATATATAGGCATCATGTCCATAAGCAAATAGGCCGACTCCTACCTGCACCTATTACTATTACTCCACACATCGACCGCTATCCAGCATGCATCTAGAGTATTAAGTAAAACAGAGTAATGCTTGGAGAACGATGACATGATGTAGACAAAGTAAACTCAAACAGTATGAATGAATCGCATCATTTTATCCTTAGTAGCAACAACACAAAGACGCATCTTGTCCCCTACTTTGTCACTGGGATATAGAAACTCGACAGGTTGAACCTACCACAACACACCACTCCCACTGATGAAATATCAATCTACTTGGCCAAAGCATATCAATAGATCGGAGAGCATTACGACGCTATAATGATCATGCACTTAAGAGATAATAAAATTCAGAGGCATCTCAAATACTTTTCATGAATAATCTGAACATAAACCCACAATTCATCGAATCCCAACAAACACACCACACAATAGGATTGCATTGGATAGATCAAAGCGAAGATGCGATGATCATTGTATTGAAGATCATAAGAGAGAGAGAGAGAGATTGCCATCTAGGTACTAGCTATGGACCCGTAGGTCTGTGGTGAACTACTCACACATCATCATGAGGGCAGCAAGGTTGATGAAGAGGCCCTCTGTGGTCGATCCCCCCTCCGGCAGGGTACCGGAACAGAGCTCCAGATGGCCTCGCGAGGGTTTCGGGACTGCCTCCCGGGTTTTTAGGATATTAAAGAATTTATAGGCCGAAGAGGGACGTCGAGAGGCGCCCGAGGAGGCCACCACATATCAGGGCGCCCCCCTAGGGCGCGCCCTGATGTGTGGTGAGGCCCTCGTGCACCTCCTGGCTTCCTTCTAAAGCTTCTAGGTCTTCATATAGTCCAGAAAAAATCATCAAAAAGTTTCGTGGCAATTGGACTTCGTTTGGTACAGTAAACCTAAAAAGGCAAAAACACGCAGAAAACAGCAATTGGCACTGGGCACTGGGTCAATAGGTTAGTGCTCAAAAATATTATAAATTGGTAAATAAAGACCCAAAAGTATCCTAGAATGATAATATATCAACATGGAACAATCAAAAATTATAGATACGTTGGAGACATATCAATGATCACCCAGTTATGAAGTGACGTTTGATACACAGAAGGCATTCCTCTGGTGTCAGGGAGTTGCATGATCTCATGGTCTTACGAACAGATACTTGACATGAAGAAAGCAGTAGCAACAAACTAAGTGATACGATCAAATGCTATGCTTATGGTTGGGTCTTGTCCATCACATCATTCTCCTAATGATGTGATCCTGTTATAAAATGACAACTCATGTCTATGATTAGGAAACCTTAACCATCTTTGATCAACGAGCTAGTCTAGTAGAGGCTCAATAGGGACACGGTGTTGTTTATATATCCACACATGTATTTAAGTTTCCGGTCAATACAATTTTAGCATGGATAATAAACGATTATCATGAACAAGGAAATATGATAATAACCAATTTATTATTGCCTCTAGGGCATATTTCCAACAATTTACAATTTTCAACTTTCATCTGCATACTTCACTAGCTTGAAAATAATGAGTCCAAGGGGATTGACAACCCTCTTGCCCACGTTGGGTGCAAGTGTTTGCTTCCTTGTGTGAAGTCGCTGAAGACGGGGGTGGCGTGCTACTCCTATTGGTTTGATATAACTTGGTTCTCAACTGAGGGAAATACTTATCTACACTGTGCTGCATCACCCGTTCCTCTTCACGGAAAACCCAACGCAAATCACAAGTATGAGGAAGTATTTCTGGCACCGTTGCCGGGGAGTATCACCAACCTACTATCAAGTAACTTCACACAAATTATCATTCACTTTGTTCTACTTTTTATTTGATGTTATATTTTGTTTGTTTCATAAAAAACAAAAAATACAATAATATTTATCTTTGCTAGTTACTAGTTTACTTCTTTGCTTGCTAGTTTACTTGTCCTGCTTGTTACTTTGCTTGCTCGGTCACCATGTCTCAAGATACTACTAAGTTGTGTGACTTCTCAAATACTAATAACAATGATTTTATTAGTACTCCTATACCATCCGCCACTAGTGCGGAGATTTATGATATTACTGCTGCATTGATGAATCTTGTGATGAAAGAACAATTTTGGGGAAGTCCTAATGAGGATCCCACTGCTCATCTCAATACCTTTTTTGAATTGTGTGATATGCAAAATAAAAAGGATATGGATAATGATGTGGTCAAATTAAAATTATATCATTTTTCACTACGAGATAAAGCTAAGGCTTGGTTTTCATCTTTACCACGTAATAGTATTGGAACATGGGATAAGTGTAAAGATGCTTTTATTGCCAAGTATTTTCCTCTTGCTAAGATCATCTCCCTTAGAAATCGAATTATGAATTTTAAACAACATGATCGAGAACATGTTGCACAAGCTTGGGAGAGGATGAAATTAATGATTAGAAAGTGCCCTACTCATGGTTTAAATTTGTGGATGATTATCCAAAGTATCTATGCTGGACTAAACTTTGTGCCTAGAAATGTTCTAGATTCTGCTGCAGGTGGTACCTTCATGGAGGTGACATTAGGAGAGGCCACCAAACTTCTGGACAACATCATGACAAACTACTCTCAATGGCATACCGAAAGAGCTCCAACTGGTAAGAAGGTAAATTCTGTCAAAGAAATCACTACTTTGAGTGAAAAAGTGGATGCTCTTATGAAAATGGTTGCTAGTAATAATGCCATGTTGATCCCAATGATGTGCCTTTTTCTACCTTTATTGAGCAAAATTATGATGCTATCGATGTGAACTTTATCTCGCGAAACAATTTCAACAACAATTCCTATAGAGTGAATTTCAATGCTAGACCGTATCCCGGTAATTCCTTTAATAATTATGGCAATTATTATGTAAATTATTATTCAAATAATAATAGGATATCCTCTGATCTTGATAAAAGCATTGAAGAATTTATTAGTTCTCAAAAGATTTTTAATACTATGGTAGAAGAAAAGTTGCATAAAGTTGATGATTTGGCTAAAAACGTGGATAGGATTGCTCTTGATGTGGAAACTCTTAAAAATAAAACTTTGCCACCCAACCATGATTTTAATGAGACTATTAAATCTATCCAAATATATATTAATGAAAGTAAGGAGAGGACCGCTAAGTTAAAAGCTAAGCGGGAATTCTTAGAAAAAGCTCTTCCACCGGTTTTTACCGGAATCATGATGAAGATCTTAAAATGATTGGTACCTCTCCTATTAAATCTTTATTTATTAATCTGAAAGTAAATGATAAAGGGACTGAAGATGAGTCAACTCTAGCTAGAGAGCGTCCCATTTGCTTGAAGGGTGATGATTCTAATGATAAAATTGAAAAAAAAATGGGTTTGGAGAGGTTAAAACTTTAACTAGTGATGTTCCCACTATATTGGATTACAAGGACTTTAATTATGAAATTTGCACTTTATTATAATTTATTTCCTTGTTGCAATACATTATTAGCTCACCCAATGCTTATGAACAAAATAAATCTTTTACTCAACATATAGTAGAAGCGATGATAAAAGCTTATGATGAGATACTTTAACTTGAAATTTATATTCCGAGAAAATTGCCTGATGAATGGGAACCTACTATCAAAATAAAACTGAAATAATATGAATGCAATGCCTTGTGTGACCTTGGTTCTAGTGTTTCAACAATACCTAAGTCTCTTTGTGATGTCCTTGGTCTCACCAATATTCAAGATGGTTCCCTAAACTTGCATCTTGCGGATTATACCATCAAGAAACCTTTAGGTAGAATAAATGATGTGCTTATCCTTGCAAATAGAAATTATGTACCTATAGATTTCATTGTGCTTGATATTTAATGCAATCCTACTTGTCCAATAATACTTAGAAGACCTTTTCTGCGAACTATAGGTGCAATTATTGATATGAAAGAGGGAAACATAAGGTTCCAATTCCCACTAAAGAAAGGGATGGAACACTACCATAGGAAGATAATTAAATCACCTTATGAATCTATCATGAGGGCTACTTATGGGTGGAGTGTCAAAGATGACAACACTTGAAACTATGCATTATGCCTAGCTAGGGGCATACTACAATATCGCTAGTTCGGAGGCAACCCAATAGTTATCTTTAATTTTGCTTTTTACTTTCTATTTGTGTGTGATAACATGATTATTGCCTCTGTAATGATTGTGTTTTTATATTTAAATTAGTGTTTGTGCCTTTTTGATCTGAAATTTTTACACAGTATTATTGTACAAATTATTCAGGTTTTCCTATTTTTCCAGATTTTTGGAGTTACAGAAGTATAGGTTCTCTATAGATCTTTACATATTATTCTATTTTAGACAGATTCTATTTTTACTTGCATAGTTTGCTTGTTTTGATGATGCTATGGATTGTATCGGGGGGGTATAAGCCATGGAGAAGTTAGAATACAGTACCTTATGCAATAATAAAATAAGAATCAATTTATAATAGTACCTAAAATGTTTGATATGTTTACTATACTAACAGATCTCATGAAGGTTTTGTTGACTTTTGTGTGCTGAAGTTTTCAAGTTTTGGGTGCTATCACGAAGGATGAAAGAATAAGGAGTGACAATAGCCTAAGCTTGGGGATGCCCAAGGCACCCCAAGGTAATATTCATGGAAGACTCAAGCATCTAAGCTTGGGGATGCCCTGGAAGGCATCCCCTCTTTCGTCTCAATCAATCGGTATGTCACTTGGAGCTATATTTTTATTCATCACATGATATGAGTTTTGCTTGGAGCGTCGTTTGCTTTAGTTTGTTTTTGTTTTAGTTTTCCTCAATCATTGTTTGCTGGACACACCCACTTGAGAGAGACACAAGATCACCATGATTTGTTAGAATACTCTTTGTGCTTCACTTATATCTTTTGAGCTTAGCACTTGCTCTAGTACTTCACTTATATCTTTTAGAGCACGATGGCATATAGATTTTATAGAAATAATTGCACTCTCATTCCTCACTTATATTTGTTTGAGAGTTAATAAATAGTGACCGTAATTTGCATGGTTTATAAGACTAGTCCAAAAATAATAGGAATCCAAAGAGTGCATAATCAAAACCACGTGCAGCACATAAAGGAGAAAGTGTGGGTTAATGATATTAATGTGGTAATATGAAAGGGCATAAGTGCATGATCGTTGGTTAGTAAAAGTATCGTGAATTAGAGGGTGTTAACTTGTTGTTCATCTAAATATTTTTTATAGCATGGTGATGATGTGTGAGCATACTTAATCCTCGTTGAAATCCTAATGTTGTTTAAGTCAAAGGCGCACGATGGTTAACTCCTCCCAACCTCCTCCCTAAAGGCATGCGAGTAGTACTTTGCTTTGAAAGAGCTAATAAAATCTTGCAATAAGTATGTGAGTTCTTTATGACTAATGTGAATCCATGGATGTACGCACTCTCACCACCTCATATTTGCTAGCCTCTTCGTTACCGTGCATTGCCCATTCTCACCTCGAGGATCGGTGCAACCTTTGCCGGTGCATCCAAACCCCATGACATGATACGCCTTGTTGCACATAAGCCTCATTATATCTTCCTCCAAACAGCCACCATACCTACCTATCATGGCATTTCCATAGCCATTCCGAGAAATATTGCCATGCAACTTACACCGTTACATCATATGACTAGTACTTTCATTGTCATATTGCTTTGCATGATCATATATGCTGACATAGTATTTGTGGCAAAGCCACCGTTCATCATTTTTTTATACATGTTACGCTTGATCATTGCACATCCTGGTACACCGCTAGAGGCATTCATATAGAGTCATACTATATTTTTCATGTTGAATTGTAAGTAAATAAAAGTGTGATGATCATCATTATTAGGACACTGTCTTAGTGAGGAAAGAATGATGGACACAATGATTCCCCCACAAGTCGGGATGAGACTCTGGACGAAAAATCAAAGAAAGAAAGAAAGAAAAAAAGGAAAAATAAATAAAGAAAAAGAAAAAAAAGTGAAAAAAAAATGAGAGAAAAGAGAGAAGGGACAGTGCCACTACCTCTTTTTCCACACTTGTGCCTCAAAGTGACACCATGTTCTTCATATAGAGAGTCTATTGTTTTATCACTTTCATATGCTACTGGGAATTTTTCATTATATAATTTGGCTTGTATATTCCGATGACGGGCTTCCTCAAATGCCCGAGGTCTTCATGAGCAAGCAAGTTGGATGCACACCCACTTAGCTTCATTTGAGCTTTCATACACTTATAGCTCTAGTGCATCCGTTGCATGGCAATCCCTACTCCTCGCATTGATATCTATTGATGGGCATCTCCATAGCCCGTTGATACGCCTAGTTGATGTGAGACCTTCTTCTCCACTTTTACCCCTTTGAAACCTACGCATTGATATCTATTGATGCTATATCCATGGTTCACGCTCATATATTGCGTAAGTAATAAAAAGCTGAAGCGCGTTAAGAAGTACGATCCAATTACCTGACTTGACACTGTGGTGCTTGACATTTGTATTTATGTGGTGAAGACGGAACCATGCTATTCTAATATGATAAAATGAATAGGTCGTGAACATTCTTTAAGGATCGTATATTTTGAAACTTGATGATTATGTTCCTTATGTTTATAAGTATTACTATGTTGATGTTTATTAATTCATCATTTCTCAATGATCATACCTGCAATAGATTACATGTTGGGTAGCATGTCACATCAAAAATTCTGTTTTTATCATTTACCTACTAGAGGACGAGCAAGAATTAAGCTTGGGGATGTTGATACGTTTCCAACGTATCTATAATTTTTGATTGTTCCATGCTATAATATTATCATTCTAGGATGTCTTTTGGGTGATTATTTACCAATTCATATTATTTTTGAGCACTAACCTATTAACCCAATGCCCAGTGCCAGTTGCTATTTTCTGCATGTTTTTGAGTTTTTAGGTTTACAGTACCAAACGAAGTCCAATTGCCCCGAAACTATTTTTATGTTTTTTCGGGACCAAAAGAAGACCTAGAAGCTTCGGGAGGAGGCCGGAGGCTCCATGAGGGAGCCACCACACAACAGGGCGCGCCCGGGGGTGTGGTCGCGCCCTGTTATGTGGTGGCCCCCTCGGGCATCTCCCGTCGCCCCTCTTTGGCCTACAAATTCCAATAAATCACAAAAACCCTAGAGAACCTCCCGAAACACTTTTTCCGCCGCCGCAAGTGTTTGTTCCGCCGTGTGCCCATCTGGAGCCCTGTTCCGGTGCCTTGCCGGAGGGGGGTCGATCACGGAGGGCCTCTTCATCAACCTTGCTGCTCCCATGGTGATGTGTGAGTAGTTCCCTACAAGACCTATGGGTCCGTAGTTAGTACCTAGATGGCTATCTCTCTCTCTCTCTTGATCTTCAATACAAAGTTCACCGCATCTTCGCGGTGATCTATTCGATGTAATCACTTTGTGCGGTGCGTTTGTTGGGATCCGATGAATTGTGGGTTTATGTTCAGATTATTCCTGAAAAAGATTTGAGTCTTCTCTGATTTCTATTATGATTCTTATTTGCATGATTATTATAGTTCGTAAATCTCTCTGATCTATTCAAATAGTTTGGCCAACTAGATTGATATTTCTTCAGTGAGAAGGGTGTGTTGTAGTGGGTTCAATCTGACGGGTTTCTATATCCCAGTGACAGAAGGGGACAAGATACGTCTTAGTATTGTTGTCACTAAGGATAAAACGATGGGGTTAATTCATATTGATTGAATTCTCTTTGTCTACATCATGTCATCGTTCTCCAAGCATTACTCTGTTTGTCATGAACTTAATACTTAGAGAGGGAAGCATAGAAGCGCTCTCGACGTGGAGTAATAGTAATAGGTGCAGGAAAGAGTCGGCCTATTTGTTTATGGACGTGAATAAATATTGCATAACTATGCGCTTTTCTATAAATTACCCAACAGTTTACCTTACTATTGGGCCGTAGTACGTGCACAGGAAGCGGATCGAACGAGAAATTATTGTGCGGCTGGCGCGCATGAGGAATACAGATTGAACGACAATCAGATCACTCAGATGTGTTCCCAAATTCCAAAAGTTGGGAAGTTACATGTTTTGTTTGGTAAATTGCTCATATTTCCAACACTTAGCAGCCAACACGGCTCCTTAAGAGCATGGATAATAGTATAGCCAACTGCATGTTGATTATTTGTATTTTTCATGTCATCTAAAGTCATTATGTATAATCACTCATACATTAAGGTTGGCTACTAGAATAGTATGCTTTCTTATCTTTATTGTTTCCCTTTCATCTTTCTTTTGCCTAGGAGCACGCGTGTAGCTAGGCTATCATAGTAGTACCTTTTCTTATCTTCTCTCTTCCTTTGTTCATCTTGCTTTCACCTAGGAGCACGCATGTAGCTAGACTCTTGCATAAGAGCCCGGTTCCACCATGTTCTCATGTCTCTCTCCTCCACATACATGAAATGTCATGTAGGCAGGCTATAAGCTCATTATTGTACTTGCTTTAAACTGAAAACATAATTGATGGTTAATCACAATTGGGGTTGTGAATTGTGACTCATTTTTCCACTCAATCCAATTCATATTTGGAGTGATATGGAAAAAGGCACAAGCAAAAAAAACCACAAGAGATATAATCTGAAAAGAAAAGGCAAACAATGGACTCACCCAAACTTTTTCATGAATACGCTAGGTGCGTATCATTCCATTGATAGGTAGGGAGAAAGTTCGTGGTTGAAAGCCATGACACACTTACACTAGGGGAGGAGACCATGGCCGCTAGGGAGCAGAAGAGAAGAGGATGCTCAACCCCAAAGTACAAGAGGGGGGCTACATCGGGATAACCATACTAAGCCCTTTAGCTCCAGCTGCCGCCCATGCACGAGCTTCGTCCTTGATCGTGCTAACTAGTGATGAGACAGAGGGTTGTGCGCCGTCAAATATACAGGAGTTTATGTCCTTCCAGATGAGTCACGCAATAAGGGTTAGTAGTGATCCGACTCCTTTACATAGGCATGCGGGGGTATCCTGTAATGTGCTACTACACCAGATGAAGATAGCCAAATCGTCCATGGGAAGCGAGCAGGGAAGCCGACACCAGCATAAAACTTCATGCCATACAGAGTGCGAGAAGACACACCCGACCAAGAGATGGTGGATCGTCTCAACCTCTTGGTCGCAGAGAATGCAGGCCGCGTCGGGAGGAAGGCCATGACGAGCGAGCCTGGCTACCTTCAAGCACCGATCCCAGTCTGTTGGAGATATGCCCTAGAGGGAATTATGTATGATGATATTTCCTATGTGTTTATGAATAAAGATAGTCCTTGGACATTATCAAGTATGTGTATTCACAAGTACGTGACTTGTTTGTGAGACTATGCATTGTATGATGACTGTCCTAAATGGTCCCTAGTCGAAAGGGTTGTGTGGACGCGCAGCCAGTTAGACTAGCATTTGGCATGGTGGATGGTCTGGTCTAACTGACCATGTAGCATTAGATGTTAGCCGGATAATATGGACTAAGAAAGATCTGGTCGGATATGACGAGTCAGATCCGAGTCCAAATAAGGTCCGAATCGGACAGACCCCGCTATGAGACGCAGCGAGATGAGGTCATCTGTGAGTCTCTAGTATGACATAAGTTCTGTGTCCTAAAACCTGAGCTGACTCATGCACTCGGGATGGTGATTGTCGGAATCGGGGCTTCGCAAACCCTAACAAGGTTCGAACACTGGGGCGTGTGCGAAGATCTCAACCGGCTCAAAGTCCCAACTTGTCACCCTACAGCCTAGCTACGTCAAGTATGTTCTTGCGAGGAAGAAGATGGACACAGAGATTTACCCAGGTTCGGGCCACCTTGCGGTGTAAAACCCTACTCCTGCTTTGTGGTGGATTGGCCTCTTGAGGAGGCTGTGGATGAACTAGTACAGTGGTTGGGTGGCCTCACGAGGGCTCTTGGTGGTGATGAACTCGGCCTTGTTCGACCTGATCCGACCCCCCTTCTACGATGGGAGCTCGTCCCTATTTATAGGGGCCACGGTCCTCTTCCCCCGTCGAACGGGCGGGAAGGGATCCCACAACAGCCAAATTCGAAAGGGCACAAGAGGTACATCCTATCCTGACGAAAGGTGGTCTTCGCCTGCAAAGCTTCTGGGTGTGACGCAGCGGTGGGCTCGGCGATGACATCCGTCCTACCGAGCTCGTGGTCTTGGTCCTCTTGCACCGGGAAGGAAAACTTTGGGGGGTTCCTTGGGAACCCGCGTACGTCCTTGTCTCCTTTGCACCAAAGAGGAAACTATCCTCCCACTACGCCCACTGGTGCCCGCCTGGCTTAGTCGTCAGAACCCATGTCACCCCGGCCTCATGAGGCTGGGGGCTTGCATAGGAATCTCCGCTCCTCAGGAGGCAGCCTGGAGGGGTGCCACTCCTCCGGAGGTCTTGATGCTGTCCTCCTCGCGAGACGGGGGCTCTCACGAGGGCCTTGACTTGGGGGGCTCGCTGCAGGGCCTTACCGGGCCTTCGTGGTGGGCCACGCGCTGGGCCGCAGGCAGGCAGGTCTGGGTACCCCCGTTCCTAGAACGCCGACAGTAGCCCCCGGGCCCAAGGTGTGCCGGTCTTAGCTTCTGAACGAAAGCAAGGAGCGATGGGCGAAGCGCCGCAGACCCCAAATTGCCTGTGGGACCGGCGCGTGGCACCTCGCTGGCCGCTTGACTCCCCCTCCTCAGCTGGGCCTCGGGAACAGCCCCGAGTCGCGTCGATTCATAGCATGCGCACTGTGTTGATCATCATTGCTCTTCCTCGACTGACGCCCCCTTCCTGCTCTCCTGTCACCTCGGGCCCACGCCGAGGTTACCCACCAGGGAACTGAGGCGACGCGAGGCAGAGCCGCCCACGAGCCGTGTACAGCACGTGGCGCCCGAGGAGCTCACGTCGCCTCCGCTCCCCACGACGCCTCGGGGATTGCGGTTGCGCCTATAAACCTGCATCACCCGAGGGGCAGTTCCATCCTTGCTTGCCTTCCAGTTCGCCTCTTTCCATTGCTGCCCGCTCTCCTTCGCCGGAAAACCTCCTTATTCGTCCTTCCTCCTTCCGATGGCGTCCAAGGGGGGTGCTGCCGGCACCGGAGCGCGAGCGAGGCCCGCAGCGCCGCCATCGTCTCAGTGGAGCGGCGGGGGCCAGCCCCCGAGGCCGGCCCAGGCGCGCCGATGCTGGGCTGCCACCGACAAGTGTGTCATTGAATCTGTTTTTCTTGTTCGTCGTGTTCGTCTTGCCGGGCCTGACTGCCGACCTTCCTTAGGGCGCCCGCGTCCAAGAGGCGCATGCTCGGCGCGCTCCAGGGCGAGGCGGACACCCTCAGGGCCCATCTCCTGAGCGCCGAGGCCACCCTTCAAGCCACGCTGCAGGGCGAGGAGGATGCCAAGGCGGAGCTGGCATCCCTCCAGGCCCAAGTCGAGGAGGCCGCCAACGCCGTCCAGGCGGCCAAGGACGACGCGGCGCATGCGCTGATGATGGAGGCGTAGCGCGCCAAGCTGTACCTGGACATCGCCCACCACGCAGACGACGTAGTCCGCCCACGCATTGCCGTGTGCGCACGGCGACGGGGGCTACCTCACCTTCTTGCAAAAGGTGGTGGAGGTGCTTGAGTCCGGCGTCTCCCGGGTGGATGAGGATGTCGAATCCAGCGCGCGTGACCTCCTGGACAACGCGCTGACGAGCGTCTTCTCCAACTTGCGTCGCCACGTCCCCGCGTTCGACCTCTCCCGCGCGATGGAGCCAGTGCCCGCGGAGCTCCGGAGGCCCCTCGGGGATGAGGTGCGCGAGCACGTGGAGTCCCTGATCGAGCGGTTTGCCCCGGCGGCGTCGTCCGAGGGGGACGACAGCTCCGACGGCGAATCCTCCATGGGCCGCGACGGGGGCAGCGCCTCCTCCGCCTGAGCTCCTTTTCTTTTATCCCTGTTGCATCATGAACTATTTGGCCCCCATGGGGCATTATGCATTGTGTGATACCTTTGCTTTTGGGTAGTTGTTGCTTGTAGTGCTTTGAGCTTCCTTGTTTCCTTCGCATGGTTTCTTGTTTTCCTCGCGCATCTCCTATGCCCCCGCTGACAGAGGTCTGTGATGATGGCTCCGGAGGTCCTCGCTTCTAGCACGTGGTGGAGGCCACGGGGCGGCAGCCCCGTGCTCCTCCCGACGCCTGTACTCGCCCCGCGGTGCTGATGCCTCCGTGACGGCCTTGCTCGTGAAGCCTAGGCGGCGCCCGCGTCGGGCTCTCTGGGGCGGCGTCGTGAGAGCTCGATTCTGCCCCATCTGCGTTATCTTCCAGTAGCATCCGTGCCGGCCCGTGAGTGCAGCGAGAGGGGTTGTGTCTTTCATGCTCGAGCGCTGGTGTCGCGAGGGCTCCCGAGGTGTGGCACTTGGGGGCCTGTCTCGGGTACTTGGGTGACTCGCTCCGAGAAGAGCGCTGCCAGCGAGGCCTGGTCCGCTAGGCCTGCAAATGAGGGTCTTGCAAGGAAGTTTATCCTGTCCCAAGTGTTAGGCGCACGCCCGCCTGCATTTGGGCGTCCCCGCCTGCATTTGGGCATTACGCGAGAAAGGTAGGCCTCAAGACCCTGGTGGGGTATTTTGCGCGCGATACGCTCACGAGCCTGGGCTCGGTCTCTGAATCTTCCTGTTTTGTCGGGACGGACCCAGGCACGGACACTATATTAGACCGGGGGAGCGACCCCCGTACGCGTTTTGTCTTCTCCCCAGCACGGAGCATGGGGTCCTCCAATTGGGCGTGGGCGGGAGCCCTTCCCTCTGCGTCCACGACGCGGCTCGTCGTGGGCTTCCACTTTGGGGGGTTCAGAGTGTGTATAGCCCCTAACTCATTATTACGTGAGAGTGTCACGGCGGCGATAATTGGGTGGATACCCCAGGCACCAGGCTCAGGAGCTCTTAACACAGTCTTCATACGCTCCCGCACATTTCGGTGTGGGAGCGCGTAAGTCAGTGTTGCGCCCCTGAGGCATGTGTACGAGCGCCGTCGTACACAGTGCGGACACAGGGATGCGGTTGTGTGCCCCTAAGGCCCGGACGTGAGCGTCGTGGCACGCCCCGCGTGTCCGCAAGGGTGCGTCTACTGGTGAGGCGATGATCACCGATTGCGTGCCCCTACGGCCCAAACATGAGCGCCGTGGCACGCCCCGCGTGTCCGTAAGGGCACGTCTACATGAGAGGCGTTATCCGCCAATTACATGCCCCTACGGACCAAACATGAGCGCCGTGGCATGTCTCGCGTGTCCGTAAGGGCACGTCTGCATGAGAGGCGTTATCCGCCAATTACATGCCCCTACGGACCAAACATGAGCGCCGCGTTGTTGCCTGCTCCACGGCATCGCGAGCCATGCCATCTTCCGTTCCTCCGCCCGCGATGGTTCACCGAGGGGGTGCGGCACTAAGGTAGATGATCCGCACGGGTGGCCAGCCCGTGGGTCAGAGCCCGGGTGCTTAGATTTTTCAACGATTCACTGCACGGACAAGTCCTACGCAGACGTCGTGCCCAGCCCCCATGTGGAACCACCGCGGGGCCGTCGTGTGGGCACGCCAGTCCCCGGTAGTGACGACGCGCTAGAGCCTGAGGCTTAGACAAATGATACCATCTCGAGCAGGGGGTTAGCCGGATTCGTTATGTATTCAAAAAACTCTTGTTCGGGATGATACAAAATACAGAGGATTGTCTAGCAGGAACGACCCTTGGAATCACCTGACGGTCGTGCGGGGGGGGGGGGGGGGGGGGTTGATCGGCTCCCTTATGCCTCGAGGACCCGTGGTGCCCCGGCGCCTCGCGAGGCGCATGCATCTTGTGTCCTCCACCACTCGTCGCCCTGGTGAGCACCGGTCCCTCGTGCTCCTGGCGCCTCGCGCCTTGCTACCTGCTTGCGGGGTCGCGCACCGAAGCATGCCCCCGAGTGGTGCCCGGGCTCCTCCTCCATTGCGTCGGTCTGATCAGGAGCCCTCCAGGCGGGAGCCCCCGAGCCCGTCCTGAGGGAGGTGCCGGACGCTACCTCTTACGCGGAGAGGGAAAGCGCTCCAGCAGCAGGCACGGGGCCTGCAGCGCCAGCGGCGTGGGCTCCAGCCCCCAGGCGGCTCTCTAGCAGGAGCTGCGAGAAGGCGCGGTTGGGGGCCGGGGCCTGCGCGCCGCTCAGGACGCAAGCGATCGCGCGGGGCTCTGATACGTCTCCAACGTATCTATAATTTTTGCTTGTTCCATGCTGTTATATTATCATTCTTGGATGTTTTACAATCATTTTATAGCAACTTTATATCATTTTTTGGGACTAACCTATTGACATAGTGCCAAAGTGTCAGTTGCTGTTTTTGCTTGTTTTTTACTTCATAGAAAATCAATACCAAACGGAGTCCAATCGCGACGAAACTTTTTGGAGATTTTTTCTGGACCAGAAGACACCCAGTGGGCCAAAGAACTGCCGGAGAGGTGGGCCGTGGAGACCACAACCCACCAGGGCATGCCAGGGGGGCCTCGGTGCGCCCTGATGGGTTGTGCCCTGCTCGGCCCCCTTCTGCACCGCCTCTGATGCCTATAAATTCCCAAATATTCCAAAAACCCTAGGGGAGTCGACGAAACACAATTCCAGCCGCCGCAAGTTCCAGAACCGCGAGATCCAATCTAAACACCATCACGGAGGGGTTCATCTTCCTCATAGGTGCCTCTCCGATGATGCGTGAGTAGTCCACCATAGACCTACGGGTCCGTAGGCAGTAGTTCCTCATAGGTGCTTCTTCTCTCTCTCTCTTATGATTCTCAATACAATGGTCTCTTGGAGATCTATTTGATGTAAACTTTTGCGGTGTGTTTGTTGGGATCCGATGAATTTTGAGTTCATGATCAGTTTCTATCCATGAATATTATTTGAGTCTTCTTTGATCTCTTATGTGCATGATCACTTATAGCCTCGTATTTCTTCTCCGAATCTTTGGTTTAGTTAGGCCGACTAGATCGATTTTTCTTGCCATGGGAAGAGGTGCTTTGTTATGGGTTCGATCTTGCGGTGTTCTTTCCCAGTGACAGAAGGGGCAACAAGACACGCATGTATCGTTGCTATTAAGGATAACAAGATGGGGTCTATTCCTACATGAATAGATCTTGTCTACATCATGTCATCATTCTTATTGCATTACTCCGTTTTTCCATGAACTTAATACACTAGATGCATGCTGGATAGCGATCGATGTGTGGAGTAATAGAGGTAGATGCAGGCAGGAGTCGATCTATCTATCTTGGACGTGATGCCTATATAATGATCATCGCCTTGGATATCGTCATGACTATTCGATTTTCTATCAATTGCCCAACAGTAATTTGTTCACCCACCGTGCGCTATACTCATGAGAAAAGCCACTAGTGAACCCTACGGCCCCGGGTCTACTTTTCCATCATATTGCTTTCCGATCTACGTTTTTGCAATCTTTGTTTTCAGATCTACAAAACCAAAACCCCAAAAATATATTGCTGCATATTTACTCTTTTTATTTGTGTTCTTGAGAGATCTATCTCTCCTATCTATCACTACCTAATCTATCTTATTACCGTAGAGAGATTGACAACCTCTCTTTCGCGTCGTGTTGCAAGTATTTGTTTTTGTGTGCAGGTGCTGCTTATTGGGTGGTGGTGATCCTCCTACTGGTTTGATAACCTTGGTTTCATAACTGAGGGAAATACTTACCGTCGCTGTGCTGCATCATCCCTTCCTCTTTGGGGAAATACCGACGCAGTCTCAAGCCACGTCAAAGGAATTTCTGGCGCCGTTGCCGGGGAGGAAGCGGTCTCTTCTTCGTGCCTATCATAGGCGCCGAGGGGCCTCCACCATCATCTACCAGGTTCCTAATCACAAATATCATCTCCTTGCAATTACATTATTTGCCATTTGCCTCTCGTTTTTCTCTCCCCCACTTCACCAATTTGTCGTTTTATTCGTCCTCTTTTTCGTTTACCTTTCTTTCGTCAGATCTCTTACTTGTTGCTATGACTAGCGTTACTACTCCCCCTCTGTCACCGGATTTTGAAGTTTTATACTCCAAACAAAAACAAGGGGAAATTTTGAAAGATGCCTGGTATAGGCTAATGGAATCCTATCGTATATCCAATCTAAAAGGAGACGCAAAAGTTTTGATTAGAAATTTTTATATTGGATTGGCTTTGCATCGTAGAGAGCTTTTGGATTTCGCCTCAAAGGGCAATTTTATTGAACTTGGTGCAAACGCCGCTTATGAAGTTTTGGAACAGATTTTGGGGGTTCCTCCACCAAAAATGGGGCTTGCCTTTTCACAAGAGGGAGTTCAAATTCTCGACAAATTGGGTGACTTACATAAGCACTTAGTCGGGTTACAAAAATATCACGAACCCCTCAAACATATTAGTGGGAACCTTAATCGCTTGAACACTTTGATTACCCTTTGTAATAAGCGTTTGGATATTTTGGATCTTAAGATGGTTTCTTCTCCTGAAAATTTGGGGAAGCGGAAAGAGCCCCCCGGATACGAGAAGGCCCTCACAAAGGTGGCCAAAACCAAAGATGACAATACTTGAATCTATCCATTATGCCTAGCTAGGGGCGTAAAACGATAGCGCTTGTTGGGAGGCAACCCAATGAATAAATAATTTTTTGCTTTTTCCTTTCTGTTTTTCAGTGTTGACACAATTATGCCTCTGTTATGATTGTGTTTTTATGGTTTATTTAGTGTTTTTGCCAAGTAAAGCCTTTAGGATGATTCATAGGATGAGTAGAAGTGATGCTGAATCTGAAACAGAAACTTAGCGTCCAGTATATGAATTTTCATTTTTTTGCTGGACGTGATATTGAGCTGAAATTTTAACACAGTTTTTCTATACAAATTCCTTACGTTGTCCTAATTTTTCAGAAATTTTAGAGTTACAGAAGTATGGGTAGAGTACAGATTACTACAGACTGTTCTGTTTAAGACAGATTCTGTTTTCGTTGCATTGTGTGCTTGTTTTGATGAATCTATGGTTTGTATTGGGGGGTATAAGCCATGTTAAAGTTCAAATACAGTAGGTATAATGCAATGATAAAATATGAATGGGTTTGCAACAGTACCTAAAGTGGTGATTTGCTTTATTATACTAACGGATCTCACGAAGATTTTGTTGAGTTTTGTGTGACTGAAGTTTTCAAGTTTTGGGTGAGATCACGATGGATGAAGAAATAAGGAGTGATAAAAGCCTAAGCTTGGGGATGCTACCGCACCCCCAAGATATATCCAAAGAGCAACAAGCAACTAAGCTTGGGGATGCCCCCGAGTGGCATCCCCTCTTTCTTCTAACGACCATCGGTATTTTACTTGGAGCTATATTTTTATTCGCCACATATCATGAGTTTTGCTTGGAGCGTCCTGTATCTTTGCTTGCTTTGTTTGTTAGTTTTTCACTTGTATCCTTGCTGGACACACCTATTTGAGAAAGCCAAAATCATGCTATGGTTTTTTAGAATTGCTCTATGTGCTTCACTTCAACTTTTTGAGCTATAGAATTGCTCTAGTGCACTTATATCTTTTTGAGCACGGTGTGCTTGGAAATTTTTGTAGAAATACTCTCATGCTTCACTTAGATTAATTTGAGAGTTAGTAATCTTTGAATAAATCCTCTCATGCTTCACTTATACCTTTTTGAGAGATGAAATCTTTATGCTCATGTGCTTCACTTAAATTTGTTTGAGCTTGCCAAAAAGCAATGGCAATATATGAAACTAGTCCCAAAGTGATAGATATCCAAGGAGGATATAATAAAAACTTTCATGAAGATCATTGGACAAATTAAACTTGATTCCTTGTAATAGTTTTGAAACAAGATGATAGTAATATGTGAGTCATGTTAGTGAGTAATTATACTTAGTAGGAATATTGGTGTTAAGGTTTGTGATTCCCTATGCATGCACGAAAGTCAATAGTTATGCAATGAAATTACATCCTACTTATGGTGCATTATTCGGTGTTAGTTATGCTCAATGCCCGTTTATGTGAATTTTCATTTCTTGGTTGGTTGCTTCTCAATCTATTTGCTAGCCTCCACTTGTACTAAGTAGAAATACTACTTGTGCATCCAAAATCCTTAAACCAAGTTTTGCCTTATGAATCCACCATACCTACCTATATGCGGTATTTCCATGCCGTTCCAAGCAAATTTGTATGTGCCATCCCTAAATTTTCAAAATAAATTTTCTCCTTTGTGTGCCCGTACCGCTCATGAAACGGTGGGGAGTGTCCAATATTTTTCCATGCTAGATGTGTTATTCTCAAGATGAGTGTTTATTTACTTGTCATTCCACGAGAGTGCGGGGTAATAGGGATGCCCATTCCCGAAATGAAAAAGAAAAAATATTTAATTTTCGTTGTCAAATAATAAATTCCTTGGAAAGTGTTGGTATGGAAGGCAACCGTGGATACGGCCCGCCATGGAAAGTGAAAGTTTGGTGGAAAACGGAATAAACTTTATTTTCTATTTGGGAACCGCCTATGATATATCTAGCATGGAAAGTATTGTGAGCTACTTTGTGTGGGATCACGAGAAGAGTGTCTAGAGGGGGGTGAATAGACTACTAGCAGGAATTTAAAACCTAACATTTTCCCAAGTTAATTGGTTGGCAGATTTTAACAATTTTAGCAAGATAGCAAGTCTAGCACACCCTACACATGCATGTCTACGAGTATAGCAGCAGAAAGTAAAGACATTGCACATGAAGTAAAGAGATGAGATAGGAAGATCAAACGCAATAGGAGACGCGAAGATTTTTCCCGTGGTTCCGATAGGTGGTGCTATCGTACGTCCACGTTTATGGAGTCTTCAACCCACGGAGGGTAACGGCCGCGAGAGTCCACGGAGGGCTCCACCCACGAAGGGTCCATGAAGTAGCAACCTTGACTATTCCATAACGGCTTCCGTCCACGAAGGACTAGCCTCACTATGAGTAGATCTTCACGAAGTAGGCGATCTCCTTGCCCATACAAACTTCTTGGTTCACTCCACAACATGAAGTAGGAGGCTCCCAAGCGACACCTAACCAATCTAGGAGGCACCACCCTCCAAAAGGTAATAGGCTCGGTATTGACGATGAACTCCTTGCTCTTGTGCTTCAAGATGATAGACTCCTCAACACACAATCACTCTCTCACAGATTTGGCTTGGTGGAAGAGATGTGATTGGCGGAAATCAACTTGGGGAGGCTAGAGATCAAGATTCATATGGTTGGAATGGAATGGCATGATCTCAACACACGAGTAGGTGGCTCTCTCTCAGAAAACTGGATGGGGCAAGTATGGAATAGTTATGAGTGCTTCTCTCTCGAGTAGGTGGTGGTGAAGGGGTATATATAGGCATCTCCAAAAATCCAACCGTTACACCTAAAGTGACCAACTCAGTGACACCGATGTGTGAATCTCGGTGGTACCGAAGTGACCAAAAGGCAGTAACTTTTGAATCTCGGTGAGACCGTTATATAAAACTCGGTTGCACCGATAAGGTGACCAACGGTCAGATTGCCCAATCTCGGTGACGCCGATTCAACAAACTCGGTCGGACCGATTTTGTGAATTTGCGTAACAGAAAGTTGGCAACCTAAACTCGGTGGCACCGAAGCAGAATCGGTTGCACCGAAAGGCTAGGGTTTGGCTTAGGTTTGTCTGAGTATGGGAATCGGTGGCACCGAGTGGAAAGTGTTGGTTGCACCGATTTTGGATATTTGACTTTGGACAGACTTTTGTGGAAGAGCTTGTGGGTGTTTTTGGTGACTATCACTTGTGCACGTATGAGCATTTTGTTCACCAACAAAACCTTACCCCCTTTTAATAGTATTGGCTTTCCTATGGACTCAAAGTGATTTCTCACAAAGTAAAGTGTAGAGTCCTCTTGCTTGAAGCTTTGCCAATCCATTTCCTTACATCTTGGGGTATCTCCACAATCTACAGACTCCTTTTGCCAACCCTTCTCTCCATGGACTTTTATCTGAAATACACTAGGTAAAAGTATTAGTCCAAGAGACAATGTATGTTGTCATGAATTATCAAAACCACCAAGGGAGCATGTTGTGCTTTCACTTTGTCGTTTTCGTTGATAGGAAAAGCATGCCACCCAAAATATTTTTTCTCTCTCAATTTAAACCTTGAGCTCTGGCACCTCTACAAATCCCTACTTCCCTCTGCGAAGGGCCTATTTATTTACTTTATGCAATTTTTATTTTTGCTTTGAGTCTCCACCTTCTCTTATAAGCACCAACTAGGGGGCACTATGATCGTACTTGAGCATTGGGCATAGCTAATATTTGAGTGTGTTTCATGAATGGATCAATGATTGAGCATGATGGGCTAGGGATAACTTTCTTTAGTGTTGATATTTTGAAAGACATGGTTACTTGTTGACATGCTTGAGTATTGAAGTCATTATGTTAAAACTAGACTATTGCTTTGAATCATTATAAGTCCAAATGTCCATGCTATACAAAAGAAAAGAATGTGATGAACATGTTAGGCAGCATTCCACATCAAAAATTCTGTTTTTATCATTTACCTACTCGAGGACGAGTAGGAATTAAGCTTGGTGATGCTGACACGCCTCCAACGTATCTATAATTTTTGCTTGTTCCATGCTGTTATATTATCATTCTTGGATGTTTTACAATCATTTTATAGCAACTTTATATCATTTTTCGGACTAACCTATTGACATAGTGCCAAAGTGCCAGTTGCTTTTTTTGTTTGTTTTTTACATCACAAAAAATCAATACCAAACGGAGTTCAATCACGACGAAACTTTTTGGGATTTTTTCTGGACCAGAAGACACCCAGTGGGCCAAAGAACTGCCGGAGAGGTGGGCCGTGGATACCACAACCCACCAGGCCACGCCCGGGGGCCCCGGCGCGCCCTGATGGGTTGTGCCCTCCTCGGCCCCCTTCCGCACCGCCTCTGATGCCTATAAATTCGCAAATATTCCAAAAACCCTAGGGGAGTCGACGAAACACCATTCCAACCGCCGCAAGTTCCAGAACCGCGAGATCCAATCCAAACACCATCACGGAGGGGTTCATCTTCCTCATAGGTGCTCTCCGATGATGCGTGAGTAGTCCACCATAGACCTACGGGTCCGTAGGCAGTAGCTAGATGGCTTCTTCTCTCTCTCTTATGATTCTCAATACAATGGTCTCTTGGAGATCTATTTGATGTAAACTTTTGCGGTGTGTTTGTTGGGATCCGATGAATTTTGAGTTCATGATCAGTTTCTATCCATGAGTATTATTTGAGTCTTCTTTGATCTCTTATATGCATGATTACTTATAGCCTCGTATTTCTTCTCCGAATCTTTGGTTTAGTTAGGCCGACTAGATCAATTTTTCTTGCCATGGGAAGAGGTGCTTTGTGATGGGTTCGATCTTGCGGTGTTTTTTCCCAGTGACAGAAGGGGCAGCAAGACACGCATGTATCATTGCTATTAAGGATAACAAGATGGGGTCTATTCCTACATGAATAGATCTTTTCTACATCATGTCATCGTTCTTATTGCATTACTCCGTTTTTCCATGAACTTAATACACTAGATGCATGCTGGATAGCGATCGATGTGTGGAGTAATAGAGGTAGATGCAGGCAGGAGTCGATCTATCTATCTTGGACGTGATGCCTATATAATGATCATCGCCTTGGATATCGTCATGACTATTCGATTTTCTATCAATTGCCCAACAGTAATTTGTTCACCCACCGTGCGCTATACTCATGAGAGAAGCCACTAGTGAACCCTACGGCC
Organism: Elymus sibiricus; assembly: GCA_039707655.1. NCBI lineage: Eukaryota > Viridiplantae > Streptophyta > Magnoliopsida > Poales > Poaceae > Elymus > Elymus sibiricus. Next base: position 312,527,410 of record CM077671.1, read on the forward strand.
CCCGGGTCTACTTTTCCATCATATTGCTTTCCGATCTACGTTTTTGCAATCTTTGTTTTCAGATCTGCAAAACCAAAACCCCAAAAATATATTGCTGCATATTTACTCTTTTTATTTGTGTTCTTGAGAGATCTATCTCTCCTATCTATCACTACCTAATCTATCTTATTACCGTAGAGAGATTGACAACCTCTCTTTCGCGTCGCGTTGCAAGTATTTGTTTTTGTGTGCAGGTGCTGCTTATTGGGTGGTGGTGATCCTCCTACTGGTTTGATAACCTTGGTTTCATAACTGAGGGAAATACTTACCGTCGCTGTGCTGCATCATCCCTTCCTCTTTGGGGAAATACCGACGCAGTCTCAAGCCATGTCAGGCTCTTTAAAGCCCCCGGCCCAATCGTCCTGTAGGCTGTCATTCTTCCTTGGTGGCGGTGGCAGTGGAGGGAGGCCGGACCTGTCCCGAGGACGGGCCTCCTGAGAATGACCACACCGTGGTTCGTCGTGAGGCTCGCCGCGCCGGCAATCCTCGCGAGGTTGGTCTCGCCAGTCCCGCCGTGAGTCGCGGTTGTCCCAGTGGTTCCCGCTGCGGCCCTCCCCACGGCGGCTGCCGTGATTGCCGCACTCGGGGCGGCGGCCGAAGCGCTCGTCGCGGAGTTCCCTGAGCTCTAGGCGGTTGCTGGTGTCGTGGGTGTTGGTGTAGTGGAAGACGCAGAATGGGCGGCGGCTCTTGAGGGGTTCCTCCGGGCTGCGACCGCGCTTCGCCTTGGGCGTAGCTACCAGCACGGCGGGGCCCTTGCGTTTTGCCCCCTTGGCCTCGGCCTTCTTGTCCTCGCGGTCCACCCCCGAGGGAATGCGGAGGGAGGTGCGGCCTACTTCGGCCTTAGAGCACCCGTTCGCCGGGTTGAACTTCGGGGGAAGCGCGCGCGCCCCGCCCTGCGGCTGTGGTATCACCTGGCAGCTCGTCTCGTCCTGCGCGCGCGCCGGCGCCCCACGTGGTGGTTCATGGCGTCATGCTTCGCACATGGGCTTGCGGTCGGCCATTTGCGCGGAAGGAGGAGGTGGCGCGCCGCGAGCCACGTCTCCCGCCTAGAAGGGCGGGGGCGGAGCGAGCGGGTAGGCGTCGGGGCTTCACTTGCAGCGTCGGCGGGCTCGGCGACGCGCCTAAGCCAGTCTCCGGAGTTGTCATCGCCGGGGTCGTAGCACAGCAGTCCGCGTGCCATGGGCGGCGCAGCCGACGCCCCTGCTGGTCCGCGGCGCGTGCGGGAGGTCGACGCCGTGGTGGGGTCGGGGGACGGCACTGCAATGTTGCCGCCTTGCCGCTCGGAGGGTGGCAGCGGTGGGTCCTGCCCACCGCAAGCAGCCCACCTGGTTACAGCGACGGCGGCGGAAGTGGCGGAGCGGCGTGGAACACCACAGCTCATAGGCGCCACATGGGCGACGCGGGCTGCCCGGCGCTCGGCGCGGGCTCGACGGGCGTCGGCCATGGGAGTGGCGGAGCTGAGACGGAGTGGAACCGGAAAAGACTTCGACACGCCCCTACCTGGCGCGCCAAATGTCGGAATCGGGGCTTCGCAAAACCCAACAAGGTTCGAACACTGGGGCGTGTGCGAAGATCTCAACCGGCTCAAAGTCCCAACTTGTCACCCTACGGCTTAGCTACGCCGAGTACGTTCTTGCAAGGAAGAAGATGGACACAGAGATTTACCCAGGTTCGGGCCACCTTGCGGTGTAAAACCCTACTCCTGCTTTGTGGTGGATTGGCCTCTCGAGGAGGCTGTGGATGAACTAGTACAATGGTTAGGTGGCCTCACGAGGGCTCTTGGTGGTGATGAACTCGACCTTGTTCGACCTGATCCGACCCCCCTTCTACGATGGGATCTCATCCCTATTTATAGGGGCCACGGTCCTCTTCCCCCGTCGAACGGGCAGGAAGGGATCACACAACGGCCAAATTCTAAAGGGGACAACAGGTACATCCTATCCTGACGAAAGGTGGTCTTCGCCTGCAAAGCTTCTGGGTATGATGCAGCGGTGGGCTCGGCGATGACATTCGTCCTGCCGAGCTCGTGGTCTTGGTCCTCTTGCACCGAGAAGGAAAACTTTGGGGGGTTCCTTGGGAACCCGCGTACATCCTTGTCTCCTTTGCACCAAAGAGGAAACTGTCCTCCCACTGTGCCCGCTGGCGCCCGCCTGGCTTAGTCGTCAGAACCCATGTCACCCCGGCCTCATGAGGCTGGGGGCTTGCATAGGAATCTCCACTCCTCAGGAGGTGGCCTGGAGGGGTGCCACTCCTCTGGAGGTCTTGACGCTGTCCTCCTCGCGAGATGGGGGCTCTCACGAGGGCCTTGACTTGGGGAGCTCGCTGCAGGGCCGTACCGGGCCTTCGTGGCGGGCCACGCGCTAGGCCGCAGGCAGGCAGGTCTGGGTACCCCCGTTCCTAGAACGCCGACAGTGATAGACTTACTTTGGGCTGACCAAATGCTACATCGTAACTGGATAGTTATAAAGGTAGGTTTCGGGCTTGTCCAGACCCATGCTGCAAGACATGGTCGAGCAAGATGGGATTTGCCCCTCCAGTCCGGAGAGATATACTCTGGGCCCCTCGGGTGATCCGACCTGAAGAAACATGGCCATGCAATGAGGATTATGAGATAATCCGAAGTGTTGGTCGGATTCATCGGAATGAGAAAGAGGTCATGCTGCAACAAGGATGGCCATGTCGCCTTGAGCATGACAACATATATCGTGTGTCAAAGGGAACAAAAGTGTGAAGTACAGGTTTGCCTAACCAGCTTCATCAGACACTTGGAGTCGGCACGCTTTGCTAGGGGCCGCTACCGGCTAGCCAAGTCGGATGTAAGGGTCGCGAGCTTAAGGGAAGGAACCTACGAGGTCGGATCCGAGCACACTGGTCTGAGGAGATCCAAGTTGGACTTGGATCGTGACCAAGTAGACTTGTGGGCTTTAGGTTCCGTGCGAGGCCCAATAATTGAGCCCGCGACGGATACCTATATGTAGTGGAGGTGTGGCACACTTATTGAGTTGATTGCTTCGGTGCCGTCACTAGGGCTTTGCATGTGTTGCAACTAGCCACCTCCACTCGCCGCCGGTTGTGTGATCGGACCTAGCAGTCCACCGCATGACATTCCTCCTGCACGCGCGGATACCGTTAGAGGCGGTGCGCTTGCGCCGCTCGGGTGAACCAGTTTGTGGGATCCGTTTGGCTACGTGGGAGATCGACGAGGAGGAGACGACCCCGGAGACGCGTTGCCCCAACTCTACTTCTGCTGCACGGCACTGCGCGTCCAGTGGTAACAATCCGTGATCCACCTCCCTTAGCATGTTCCGGGATGTTCTGCGAGTAGGAAATTTTAATTTGCAGTCGACACACCCTACCGTAGCACTCAACAAAGTCGGCCAACCAAAGGAAAATCTTGACGCTGGGTGGCGCCCTAGGCTTCCAGATGAGCTGCCAGTGGGGTGCAGTGGTGGACCCTTCGAAGAGTTTCAGGTAGCAGGATTTGGCCATAAACACCATTCCCGGTCCAACGCCATCGGATGTTGTCAGGATGGGCAGAAAGGGTACAGAACCGGAGACGGTGCCAAAGGTCGACGTGCTGAAGTGTTGCAAGTGGGCCAAGAGAGCCGCCCAAATCTAGGATCCAGGCTTGTAGGGGAATAGCTTTGGATACTAGGTGTCGTTTCCGGATGCGACGGGGGATGAGGGAAACAAGCTCCAAAGCAAGATCGGCGATGGAGGACCTGTCTAGCCATAGATCGGTCCAAAACTTGCATGTACTACCATCGCCCAGAGTTCAAGAAGTAGAGGGCCGAAAGACTTGTCAGACCTCGAGGCAGAGAATGGAGGGAGGTAAATCCACGATCATTCGCTAGGAACGGCCGAATCGGTAGTTTCCAGCGAACCAGGCTGGGGCGATACAGGGGAGGGGAACGCCGCGCGATGGCGGGAGCGATGGCGCGTCTCTGAAAAAGCGACGAGACAAATTCGCGTCACCGCCCCCTGATTCGCGATCGCCCTATATAGCCAGGGTGATGGCGCGCCAAAACTCCCGCCATCATTTCCCTCCTCTCGAGCTTTCACTATGGCCCGGATCCACCTCGACGACGAGGTAAGCGGCGCAACTACTCCGGCAATCGGTTAGCTACGACGGCGGATCCGCTCCTCCTCTTCTCCTTCGTGTCGTACCTCCACTGCGGCTCCTCTGACGGCGTCTGTAAGTTCGATGACCCCTCCCCTCTACTAGTTCTAGCTAGATCTGGCGATGGGGTGGGGTTAGATTGTCTGATATGTTCGACTATGATGTTGCAGTAGCTAGTTGGGATGGATTTGAAGCATGCTAGTGGGTGTTTCCATGATTGCATGCTTGGATGTTCATGGATGGATTGGTAGTATGCTTGGATGTTTATGGATGGATTGGTAGTATGCTTGGATGTTCATGGATGTATTGGTAGTATGCTTAGATGTTCATGGATGGATTGGTAGTATGCTTAGATGTATGGTATGGTAGTGTGCACGTGTTGAACAAGATCATCCATATGTGTCCATGATTAGTGTTGTCTTGAACTAGATCATCCATGTGTGCATGTTTTACTGTTAGTTCATACCATCGATGTGTAGTGTGTTGTCCATGTTTACAGTTAGTATGTATTGTCGATGTGTAGTCTGTTGTGTTGTTGATGACGCTTACGTTTGTAGGACATGAGCATGCAAGAGTTTAGTATGGCCATCATGCCATCCGAGAGCCAGTTCCTGGCATCCTACACCGAGGACTCCCAGGCTAACATCAACCAGATGCCTCTTGATTGAGGTGCCGCCTACCGGTCCTCCATTTGTGCTGGTTTAGCCCAATGTTATATCTCATGTGGCTGCTCGAAAGGCAGTCGCAAAGGAGAAGAAGGATGGCAGGGGATGCAGCATGAAAAGGCAGACGTTCCTCTCCACTTTTGTGCTTAACAAGATGTGTGAGATCATATCTAGTGAAGTCAGGACTGGCATGGGGTTCAAGGAGGTGCACTTGACCTCTGTGGCAAAGCAAGTCTTAGAGTTTTGTGGATAGGAGGTCACCTCGACCTAGTTCTACAACCACCTGAGGAAGTGGAGAGCGAGGTGGATCATCTCTTCCAAGTTGAGAGACCTGACCGGTGCTTCATGGGATGAGGAGACCTACACGATCATGTTGGAGGCAGAGCACTACCAAGGCCACATCGCGGTTAGCTCACAAACCATGTCATTCTAACTAATCATCTCCTATGAACCATTGCCATAAGAACTAACCACCACTCCACCCTGTTTCTTTCTTAGGATCACCCCAAGGACGCAGAGTTGCTCAACACACCTATCCAGAACTACCACCAGATGCAGTAGATCTTCTCCTTCGGGCTCGCAACCGGCAAGCATGCCATGGGCTCTGATCAGCCGCTGATGCCGGCGATGCCCGACTATCCAGGAACCCAGGAGTCAGACACCATCAACATTGATGCTCCTGAGAAGGATGGTCAGCACGTACCTATGCTTGATAGGAAGAGGAAGCGGGCAGGCTTCATGGAGGAGGAGCTGACCGTCTTCAGCAGCATGACGCAAGCAGTGAAGGATGTGGCCAACGCCATCAGGGAAAGAAAGATGGTCGACGTCCACCCTGAGCTCTACGGTGCCATCATGAGGCAAATTGACTTCAGCCCAGAGGCTCTCATGGTGGCTCTCAGCCACCTGCTTGACAACAAAGCACAGGGTGTTGGGTTTGTTACCATAGGAGAGGCTCACAGGGTGCTCTGGCTGAGGACCTAGCTGGGCAAGCACTACTACTAGTGTTACTTCTGCTGGTGGCGACGGCGTGCATGATCCTCCACGATGACGATGACGACATATATTTTGTGTAGTTAGGTCTTGAAAACAATCTTATGGTCTGTATATTTTGATGAGGTGGTATATACTAACCCCTCACGGTGATCTGCACGGTGATCAAGAACTTGCGGTAGTAGGATTACACCCTCTTTTGGATGTGGTGGTAGGATGACACCAACGTAGTGGTAGGTTGAACTTACTATGCAGTATGATCATGCATGCTTACTAATGCTTTTATGCTCCATTGCTTATGTGCTTCATTGTTTGCTTACTAGTGCTCTTATGCTCCATTGCTTGCTAGGGCAAATGATATGCCGTGTTCGAAGGGAGGGTTCCAGGGGTTTACAGTTCATGGGAAGCTTGTAGCAAACAAGTTTTAGGGTACATCGATGGCAACCACAGAGGGTTTAAGACTAGACAGGTGACACTCCAAGTATGTGCGAGAGCAGGGATGCAGCAAGTTTGAGGTTGCCAAGGTGGATCATCCGTTCGGGCTGAAGAACTTCATCATCTTTGTCCAGTTCATTGCCATTGCAATGATGTGGTGCCGGTGTGCTCGGTGTGATCGTGTGTAAGGTGTAGTAATAGTGGGTAAGCTCACCAAGTAGGATACAAGGTGAGCACAACGTGCACTCGTGTGACCACATATAATGCAAGCAACCAAACACGGAGTGAAGAGGCGTCGCTACGATGCAGGAAGAGTATATGCACGCAACCAATCAACATGCAGATGATAATTTTTTGCATGTATATGCTCAGCCAGGCCCTGGTGGGTCAAGTATGCAAAGTGCCTACGGTGCGACCAACCGCCCTGGAGGTCCTCGTAAACGCTCCTTGACCGGGAGACCGAAAAAATGCCCTTAGAGCATCTACAACCACACATAGCAAAAATGACCCCCCAAACGCCCGTCCGCTGGGAGTGACCGGGCACGTCTCAAATAAACACTGGTGCAACCAGACATCTCATACTAGATTCTCAAATCCATACAAAAGCATGCAAACTTAAAAACCTACGTACTACATAGAAACCTAACTACTCCTCGTCGGAGATTTCGACGATCTCCGTGCCCTCCAGCGGATAAATGGGCGGCAGCTGCAACTTCACCCCCTCTAGTGCCTCCGCTGCGGCCCCCTCCGTCACCTCCGGCTGCTCCACTACGGCTTCCTCCGCCACCATCTCCGCGTCGAGCTTGTCAAAGAGGCCGTCGGCCTCCGCCTGCCTCTGTCGGATGAGCCGCCAGTTGGCCTCCACCTCGGCCTCATCCCGAAAGGAAGCCAGGATAGCCCGCTGCTCTGCCATCTCCTCGGCTTGGGCGACGGCGAACTCCGCCTCCGCCTCCGCCATGTTCAAGCCCGGCGCAGGCTGGTCCGCCTCGTCCTCCTCCGTCGCCTCTGGCAGCTCCTCGTCCGGCTGCTCCTCCTCCTCCGGCTCCGGCGAGTCCGGAGGCAGACCCGCAGCGATGCGTGCGGCGCGCCGAGCCTGGATCTCCATTTCGATCTGGATCCGCCGCTCTGGCGTGAGCATAGCGTAGGTGGTGATCCTACGGCGGACCATGCTGACGCCGGAGAGCGTGGAAGAGCGAGGGAGAGAAGGCGGACGGGCTCGGGTGGCGGCGGAGGGAGGGAGGAGGTGGATGTGCTAGGGTTGGGGGTACACCGGCCGGCTTAAAAAGCCGGCTATGTCCTCGGGCGGCGAGCCGGAGCGGCGCCACGCGGCGTTCACACCGCGGCGACGGTTGACGCACCCGTCGGACCGTCGGGTTTTCGGACGAGTCCGCGTGGGGCCCATCGTCAGGCGGACGTGGCAGACGTTCCATATCCGCCTCATATTTGGGCTGGATATGAGAGGTGTCGGTCAGTCCGGACGTTTGAGGTCCGTTTGAGGCGTCCAGTTAGGTCGCATTTTCGTGACTGGTCAATGATCGAACGGTCTGCCCGAACGTTTAAGGGGTACCAGGGGTCCGGCTGTAGGCCTGTAGATCCTCTTATTCGGGATGGTTCGTCCCAAACCCAGCACGTCGTTTTTCGAATTTTCTTCACTGAACACTGACGTGTACTATATGCTCAGTTTTCTTCCTCCTTGACTTCCTCCTGCAACGTGAATGGATGCGCCGGTGCTTCCGATGAGTGAGCTAGCGCAAAACAATGAGGATAAACATCGTATATCGTATGACTACGAGCAGAAGGATCGCCCCAGCCTCAACGCGTGGCACCAAACCACAGCGCGCATCGGGAGATGCAGAGGCGCACGACGAAAAGTCCAGGTCAATGCTCCCCTTTCCCCCACAGCCAACAAACAAACGGCCGGCCGTGCCATCCTATCACCGAGCCCCAACCCCGCCCCGCCGGATATTTTTGACGGCTCAGAGCCAGCCCACGAGCCGCCCGCCCGCCCGCCCCGCCCCGCCCACACCGCCGCGCCGCACCTCACCTACCTGCACTGCACCCAGCGAGCGGCCGCCTCGCCTTTCTAGTTTCTATATAACGACCGGCCGGGGGCCTCGCGAGCTGTCTCCTGCTCTACTACTACTAGTAGTACGCTGCCACGCAGGGGCGGATCAGAGCAGCGCAGCGCAGCGCATAATCTCGCTCGTAGCCAGATCGAACGCCCCAACCCGCCTCCTCTCTCTCTCTCTCTCCCTCCCCCTTCGCGTGCGCGTGCGCGTCCGAGCCCGTCGCCATGGCGCCGCTCCGCGTCGGCCTGCTCCTCGCCCTCGCCGCGTGCCTCGCGTTCGCGCGCGCCGACGCGGCCGTGAAGGAGCTCAGGGTCGGGTACTACGCGCAGACGTGCCCCCGCGCGGAGGAGATCGTGCGGCGCGTCATGGCCCGCGCGCTCGCGCGCGAGGCCCGCAGCGTCGCCTCCGTCATGCGCCTCCAGTTCCACGACTGCTTCGTCAACGTGAGTCGTTTCTCCCTCCCTGCGCGCTGCCTAGTACGCGATCGATCCCCGTCGCGCCGCGTGCTCTGCTTGCTGCTACCGCGTGGTGGTCTGAGCTTGTCTCTGATCGGTTTCGGCTGCGATTCTCCTAATTGTGTCAGGGATGCGACGGGTCGGTGCTGATGGACGCGACGCCGACGATGGCGGGGGAGAAGGAGGCGCTCTCCAACATCAACTCCCTCCGCTCCTTCGAGGTCGTGGACGAGGTCAAGAGCGCCCTGGAGGAGCAGTGCCCCGGCGTCGTCTCCTGCGCCGACATCATCATCATGGCCGCCCGCGACGCCGTCGTGCTGGTACGTGCGCCGCCTCCTTCCCCCACACCGGGCTGTTCGGGTAACCCGTGCCGTGCCCCGCAGCCGCAGCCGCGGCGCAGATTTCCCCTGTTTTCCTTCGTGCACGAGACGAGACGCGACGGGGACGATGCCGATGCGCATGGGGTTCCATCATTCCATTCCACTGCCTGGCGTTTCCTGTGCAATTAATTGCTCCCCCGGCCGACCTGCCGGCGGTTTCGGTTCCAGAATCCCGGTCTTTCAAAATGGAAAAGGGGGAAGAAACTGAGCCAAACCTGTGGTCAAATTTGCCGTAATTAATTCCTCTTTTGTCCACTAGTAGTGCTCAGTGCACTGCGTATCAGCAATTTTATTTCGTGCTCGGCTGGCATTGGCAGTCGTCCGCGAGGCGCCTGTCTGTGGTCAGCGTCTCTCGCACGCACCGTCTTCTCCTTTGCCTTCTTTTATTTGCCTGCACATCCACTTCGTTCGAAGCTCCTAGTACACTGTTGACGGCACAACGAGCGATCGAGAATCGCTTATCTTCGCACTGACTTTTATTCCCGTAACAACTTGCAGTATTTGGCATTAGTTTTTGCCAGAAATGTTCATAGGCAGCGTGTTAGTGTCCTCTTTTTAATGTTTTCTGATGAAAATGGTGAGTCGTAAATGTTTCCAAAGAAAACCGGATGCGGCCTGCTTTGACAGGGACGGGCGCATGGGCACCCCTTGCTCCCCGTAACCAAACCACCACACTGAACCAGAATCGGGCAGGAATGGCGTCAGCCTCATCCCCGCGTCCATCCTGCCGTGCCTCGGCAGCGGCGCGCCTGTACATGACTCCTCGTAGGCAGGCAGATGCATTTAACGGGGCCGGAAACGGCCAGGCGAGGTGGCCTCGCCTACGAAAGGCCCGACGGCCCCAGCTACAGGTATAGTAACCCTGGACGTCTCGTGCCGACAGGCGTACCCCGTCCGGTGCTGTCAAACCGGTCCCTCCCTCCCTTCGCCAGGAGCGTAGCATGGGGCTGGGCCTCGTGCGCCCTTGGTCCACGAGAGATCCTTTGCCTCCTCTGTCTCTCGCACACGTTCTGTCGGATCAGAATCAGATGATTAATGCTGCCGCTGCTGCAATGGGGATCGTTCTAGTACTTCGCCTGCTCCCTTGTTGTTTTGCGCGCGTGTCGTGTCGCTATGCCAGCCATGCGTTCGTCTCCTCACTGAGATTCATCCGGGTGTTTGATTGGTTCAGGCCATGGAGCTATTGTTTTCAGCGTATTTTGGCTCTGTTTCCAGTTTGTCATGGTTATAATGTTACGCTCACGGTAGCATGGAATTGATGGTGCCTTTTGAGACAAAGAAGAGGTGCATTAGAGGGATCGATTCATCAAGTACAGTAAGCAGCTAAATTGCTTGAATATAAAACAACACTGCAAGATTACTATTGGAGTAATGGCTCTTGATTTCATTATTTTAGCACGAATTAAGCAAATTAAACTTGCTCTGATTTGCAAATAAAAACTTCTAAAAATCAAGAAATTGAAAATTTACAGGAGTTAACAGTTTAACTTGGCGAAAATAATAATTGAACTGGAACTTGGCAACTTTTGATTAATGATTACTACTACTACTCGATAGAGTCAATATTTTGACTTGGTTTCCCTCGCAATTTTTTTTTATTTTGACCTGGTTTCCCTCGCAATTTTTTTTATTTTGACTTGGTTTGACTCTTGACTTTTGATTTCCTCTTACCACAGACTGGTGGACCCAATTGGGACGTGAGGCTTGGGCGCGAGGACAGTCTGACGGCGAGCCAGGAGGACTCGGACAACATCATGCCGAGCCCGCGCGCCAACGCGAGCACGCTCATCCGCCTCTTCGCCGGGTACAAGCTCACCGTCACCGACCTCGTCGCGCTCTCCGGCTCGCACTCCGTCGGCGAGGCCCGCTGCTTCTCCATCGTCTTCCGCCTCTACAACCAGTCAGGCTCCGGCCGCCCCGACCCCCACATGGACCCGGCCTACCGCCAAGCGCTCGACGCGCTCTGCCCCCTGACGGGCGACCAGAACGTCACCGGCGGCATGGACGCCACCCCGGTCGTCTTCGACAACCAGTACTTCAAGGACCTGGTCCACCTCCGCGGGTTCCTGAACTCCGACCAGACGCTCTTCTCCGACAACGACGGCACCCGGCGGCTGGTGACGCAGTTCAGCGAGAACCAGGACGCCTTCTTCAGGGCCTTCATCGAGGGGATGGTCAAGATGGGCGAGCTCCAGAACCCCAGGAAGGGGGAGATCCGGCGCAACTGCCGCGTCGCCAACGGCGGGCGACCTCCGCTGGAGAAGCAGGTCGCGCCGTTCCGGGTGCTGGACTTCTGAATCTGATTCTACGGTAGGCCTGTAGGCGTCTCACGGGAGCTCTCGTGTGGGGGCGATCGATATGTTTGACATAGGTTTGGGGGGTCGTGTCGCAGTTCTGTGCCTACCCAAGAATGGTTTCAGGTCTGGCTACTGCTTATTGCTAATTGTTGAGGAATAATAGAGAAATCGATGCCTCTGGTACTTTGATAGCCAAAGGCTGCATTAAGGTTTGCTTCTTGCTTGATTCTCCAAAAATTAACTAGCGATAATGAAAGGTGCTTACAGAGATGGTTACGAAAACGAGTAAACATTTTAAGCACTGAATAAAGCTTGCATGGATGCTTACTTAAACATCTCTCCTGTAGATAGATGCTCAGTTTTTTTGATGGAAACAAGTACCTCTACTTCTAAAGCTCGTTTCACTTCCACCAACCCATAGGCAAGCACTATATTATGCCCGCAAACGTCTTACATGTAACATTTTGCTTAAGCAAAGCCAATTTGGACCGGTCCATTTGATGTGTGCATTAACTTAATTAAATCAGCACTTTTAAAATATCGTCTTGCATTAACTCACTCAAATCAAATCTTCACAAAATCTCAATTAAATCAAAACTTTTCTCGCCTTTCACAATCCATACCAAATCAAATCAAATCGTACCAAATCAACTATAATCAAAGTTGACCGACCCATTTGACGCATGCGAACATTTTTATTTTTCGTTTTTCGTTTTTTGTTTTCCTTTTTTCCGTTTCATTTTTTTCTATGACCTATATATTACTTTGTGCTCGACATCTTTATTACTAAAGGGTACGTCACTATGTTGTTTGTTGGTTTGTTCGTTCATCCCCGTCCGTCTGTCCGAAGATCATCTCTACTCCTAAATGGAGAGTTGGTAGTCTCGCCTCACTCTCACCAACCCCTAGGCAAACACTCTATTACGTCTGCGAGCGTCTTACATGTGACATTTCGCTTAAGCATAACAAGTTGGACCGGCCCATTTGACATGTGCATTAACTCAATCAAATCGGCACTTTTCCAAAACAACGTCTTGCATTAACTCACTCAAATCAAATCTTCACAAAATCTCAATTAAATCCAAACTTTCCTTGCATTTCACTACCCATACCAAATCAAATCAAATATTACCAAAACAACTATAATCAAAGTTGGCCGACCCATTTGACGCAGGTGCACATTTTTTTTAGTTTTTTGACTTTCCTTTTTCTATTTCATTTTTTCTATGACCTATCTATTACTTTATGCCCGACATCTTTACTAGTAAGGGTACGTCACTACATCGTTCGTATGTTAGTTCGTCCATCCCCGCCGTCTGCCTGGAGATTGATACGTCCCAAACGTATCTACTTTTCCAAACACTTTTGCTCTTATTTTGGACTCTAATTTGCATGATTTGAATGAAACTAACCCGGACTGGCGTTGTTTTCTATGGAACTACCATGGTGTTATTTTTGTGCAGAAATAAAAGTTCTCGGGTTGGACTGAAAATTTACGGAGGTTATTTTCAGAATATATAAAAAATACAGGCGAAGTGACCTACTGGAGGGGGCCACCCAGGAGCCACGAGCTCAGGGGCGCGCACACCCCCCAGGGCGTGCCCTGTGAGCTCGTGGGTCCCACGGCCCTCTGTTTGCCCTAACTCCAACTCCATAAGTACCTTCTCATGGAGAAAAAAATCAAGGAGAAACTTTCATCACGTTGTGCGAGATGGAGCCATCGCCACCTCCTGTTCTTCACCGGGAGGGCTGGTCTGGAGTCTATTTAGGGCTCCGAAGAGAGGGACTCGGCGCCATCGTCATCACCATCCCTTCTCCATCAACAACTCCATGATGCTAACCACCAGGAGTGAGTAATTCCTTCGTAGGCTTGCTGGACGGTAATGGAGTTGGATGAGATTTGTCATGCAATTGAGTTAATTTGTTAGGACTTGATCCCTAGTATCCACTATATTTTGAGATTGATGTTGCTTTGACCTTGCTATGCTTAATGCTTGTCACTAGGGTCCGAGTGCCATGATTTCAGATCTGAACCTATTATGTTTTCATGAATATGAGAGTGCTTTGGATCCTATCTTGCAAGTTGTATGCACCTATTATGTGTTATGATCGGTAGACCCCAAAGTGACAATAGTTGGGATCATCTTCGATGATGACCGTAGTATGGGGAGTTCATGTATTCACTATGTATTAATGCTTTGTTCGGGATCTCTATTGAAAGGAGGCCTTAATATCTCTTAGTTTCCCTTTGGACCCCGCTGCCACGGGAGGGTAGGACAAAAGATGTCATGCAAGTTCTTATTATAAGCATGTATGACTATATACCGAATACATGCCTATATTATATTAATGAATTGGAGCTAGTTTCGTGTCGTTTTAGGTTGTGCCTCTTACATGATGATTGTCATCCAACACAAATATCCATTGCTGATCCAGTGCCTTTGCTTTTCGCATATTGATCTTTGCTAAGTTACTATTCTTGCTGCTGTTACAATCACTACAAACTGCTATTGTTAATGTTTCTGTTACTATTACTACTATGCTACTAAACACTTTGCTGCAGAAAAATATTTTCAGGTGTGGTTGAATTGACAACTCAACTGCTAAGGCTCATAAATATTCTTTGGCTCCCCTTGTGTCGAATCAACAAATTTGGGTGAAATGCTACCCTCAAAGACTGTCGCGATCACCTATACTTGTGGGTTATCCAGACCTTTTTTTGGCGCCGTTGTCAGGGATCATAGCTCTATTTAGTGACTTCACTTGGGATATAAATTGATCACTATGAAGAATCTGAAAGACGCTAAGACTAAGATCGTATCCTCTAAAACGAGGGCAGGTAAGGAACTGCCATCTAGCTCCGCACTTGATTCACTTTCTGTTCTGAGTAGGCTTGCGACACCTCCACCGCTATTCACTCTAATATGTCGCAAGTAATTGATGATGCTACTTCTGTTATAAATGAAACTCGTGATGATGCTAGTACTTTGCTTGATAAATCTATGCCACTAGGTGAATTTCTTGATGAACAAATTGCTAAATCTAGAAAATTTGAGAATGCTGAAATTAATGAAAATTAGGATTCACCTATTATGCCTAGCTCTCCTACTAGAATTGAAATGCCTGATGTACCTGATGGTTATGTTATGGATGGGGAGACAACTAGAGACTTTGTTGCTTGTAATGATAGAGATGGTCTTATGAAATTACTGAGTAAGTTGAAAGAAAAAAATCGATGATAGAGAGAATGAAATATGATCCTAAGTTCGCTACTTCTCCTATCTGTGTTATTGATAAGGATTATGAATTCTCTGTTGATCCTGAGTTAATTACTTTGGTAGAATCTGATCCTTTTCATTGTTATGAAACTGAAACTATTGTGGCACACCTTACCTAACTACATGATATTGCCACCCTATTTGCTCATGAGGGAAAAAAATCTCTACTACTATATTCTTAAGCTTTTTCATTTCTCATCAAAAGGGAGATTCTAAGAAGTGGTTCAATACTCTTCCTCCTGGTTGTGTGCGTAGTCCTCAGGATATGATATATTACTTCTCTAAAAAATATTTTCCTGCTCATAAGAAACAAGCTGCTTTACAAGAAAATTTAACTTTTTGCAACCCGAAGAAGAGAATCTCCCTCAAGCTTGGGGAGTGACGTGGCTTGAGACTGTGTCGGTATTTCCCCAAAGAGGAAGGGATGATGCAGCACAGCGACGGTAAGTATTTCCCTCAGTTATGAAACCAAGGTATCGAACCGGTAGGAGGATCACGCAAGACTATGTAAACAGCACCTGCACACAAAGAAAAAATACTTGCAACCCGACGCGAAAGAGAGGTTGTCAATCTCTCTACGGAAAAAGATAGATTAGGTAATGATAGATTGGATAGATAGATCTCGCAAGAACACAAAATAAAAGAGGCAAATAAAAAGCACAACAAGGTATTTTTGGTTTTTTTGGAATAATAGATCTGAAAACAAAAGCGGCAAATAGATAGAACGGAAAGCAATATGTTGAAAAAGTAGACCCGGGGGGCGTAGGTTTCACTAGTGGCTTCTCTCATGAGTATAACACACGGTGGGTGAACAAATTACTGTTGGGCAATTGATAGAAGATCAAATAATCATGACGGTATCCAAGGCGATGATCATTATATAGGCATCACGTCCAAGATTAGTAGACCGAAACGATTCTGCATCTACTACTATTACTCCACACATCGATCGCTATCCAGCATGCATCTAGTGTATTAAGTTCATGGAAAAATGGAGTAATGCAATAAGAACGGCGAAATGATGTAGACAAGATCTATTCATGTAGGAATAGACCCCATCTTGTTATCCTTAATAGCAACGATACATGTGTGCCTCGCTGCCCCTTCTGTCACTGGGAAAGGACGCCGCAAGATCGAACCCATCACAAAGCACCTCTTCCCATGGCAAGAAAAATCGATCTAGTTGGCCTTACTAAACTAAAGATTCAAAGAAGAAATACAAGGCTATAAGTAATCATGCATATAAGAGATCAAAGAAGACTCAAATAATATTCATGGATAGAAACTGATCATGAACTCAAAATTCATTGGATCCCAACAAACACACCGCAAAAAGTTTACATCAAATAGATCTCCAAGAGACCATTGTATTGAGAATCAAAAGATAGAGAGGAAGCCATCTAGCTACTACCTACGGACCCGTAGGTCTATGGTGGACTACTCACGCATCATCAGAGAGGCACCAATGAGGATGATGAACCCATCCGTGATGGTGTTAGATTGGATCTCGCGGTTCTGGAACTTGCGGCGGCTGGATGTATTTTTCATTGACTCCTCTAGGGTTTCTGGAATATTTGGGTATTTATAGAGCTCAGAGGCGGTGGAGGGGACTCCTGAGTCGGCCACAACCCATCAGGGCGCGCCCGGGGCCCCTGGCGTGCCCTGGTGGGTTGTGGACGGCCTGGGCTCCCTCCTGGTTACTTCTTTGGCCCACTGGCCTTCTTCTGGTCCAAAAAAATTCTCCAAAAAGTTTCGTCGCGATTGGACTCCGTTTGGTACTGATATTCTGCGAAGTAAAAAACAAGCAAAAACAGCAACTGGCACTTTGGCACTATGTCAATAGGTTAGTCCCAAAAAATAATATAAAGTTGTTATAAAATGATTGTAAAACATGCAAGAATGATAATATAACAGCATGGAACAAGCAAAAATTATAGATACGTTGGAGACGTATCAGCATCCCCAAGCTTAATTCCTACTCGTCCTCGAGTAGGTAAATGATAAAAACAGAATTTTTGATGTGGAATGCTGCCTAACATGTTCATCACATATTCTTTTCTTTTGTAGCATGGACATTTGGACTTCTAGATGGTTCAAAGCAATAGTCTAGTTTTGACATAAAGACTTTAATACTCAAGCATGCCAACAAGCAACCATGTCTTTCAAAATATCAACACTAAAGAAAGTTATCCCTAGCCCATCATGCTCAATCATTGATCCATTCATGAAACACACTCAAATATTAGCTACATCCAATGCACAAGTATGATCATAGTGCCCCCTAGTTGGTGCTTTATAAGACAAGACGGAGACTCAAATAAAAATAAAAATTGCATAAAGTAAATAGATAGGCCCTTCGCATAGGAAAGTAGGGATTTGTAGAGGTGCCAGAGTTCAATGTTTAAATTGAGAGAGAAAAATATTTTGAGTTACATGCCTTTCCTGTCAACAAAAACGACAAAGTAGTTCGCAATACTTTCCATGCTAGATATATCATAGGCGGTTCCCAAACATAAAGTAAAGTTTATTCCTTTTCCCACCATTCTTTCACAATCCATGGCTGGCCGTATCCACGGTTGCCTTCCATACCAACACTTTCCAAGGAATTTATTATTTGACAACATAAAGTAAATTTCTTTTTTCATTTCGGGACTGGGCATCCCTATTACCGCCGTACTCTCGTGCAATGACAAGTTAATAAACACTCGTCTTGATAATAACACATCTAGCATGGAAAAATATTGGATACCCCCTACCGTTTGATGAGCGGTACGAGCACACCAAAAGGAAATTTATTTTGAAAATTAGAGATGGCACATACAAATTTGCTTAGAACGGCATGGAAATACCGCATATAGGTAGGTATGGTGGACTCATAAGGCAAAACTGGGTTTAAGGATTTTGGATGCACAAGTAGTATTTCTACTTAGTACAAGTAGAGGCTAGCAAAATGTGGGGACCCCGAATCATAAGTCATGATCACCAAATGCATGTGTACAGTGATCCCAGAGATCAATGCTCGCTGAACACACAGAAGCCGAATAACAAGAGTCTTAGATCCATACTTAGCATCTTACACAAATAAAGACCATGAAGGTCAAGTCTTACATAGATAGGGCCATGTAGGCCAAATAACAAACACAACTAGCAGCGGAAGTCTTGAACGAAAGCGTGAACCCATGCCATCTGCCTTCACCCTACAGGCATTCTGACTGGGAAGCGTCCTAGTTCGCATGTTCATCACCAACGAACTCTTCACCATATTCCCGCTCTTCCATGCCTGGCCAATTAAATAACCAGTGGCAAGCCAATGAGTACTTTGAATGTACTCGCAAGCAACCCATGTTTTGGAACAAGGTATAACAATGCATGGTATAGCACTAAGTAGGTAAGTTTTGCGGAAAGCTAATTTTTGAGTGCAATGTCATGTTAAAAATAAATTGTGATAGCATGCATCAACAAATAACAGGTATCTGTATGAACAGGTTACAAATATCAATATGAATCAAGTTTTGAACATCTCATGTTTGACCAACATGTCAAGTCACCTGAATTAACTTTCGTATCATCTATGTGTCATCCCCTCACACACACACACACGCCAAGTTTAGTGAACAATGGACGTAGCACAAGAGCGGTCATCCAACTATCCTTGACCATGGACACGGCTATTCGAATAGTTTTACACTCTGCAGAGGTTGCACACTTTACCCACAAGACTCGGAAAACTTCCGTGTCAAGCCACGACTCGCGATATTGTTCATACCCGAGGTAAGTTCCTAAACATTGCCTTTCCCCTAGCGATACTAAACAAAGAGTCCACTCGTTGGTGCCATCGCTCATGATATACCTCACACGTATCATCCATGAGGGCACACAACGGTGTGCCCGGTGCCTGTGAAGACAGCGCATGGTCGCCCTACCAGACACGACCCCGTATCGAGAGTGACCACATCTCTCCCGCCACTAGTAATGCAGGCTCTATGCTAGTACCCACCAAGGTAGTCAACAAAGCCCCGTCCCATAAGGGGTATCGTGGTTGTACATGTAAGGTTGGAATAACGGTCGCAACTTACACCAATCCGTTTTTGAAAACCACACACACACTTGCTCCGGCACACCACTTATTTATCAAGTGGTTACCTAGCTCAACATCATCTCCCTCGGGCATTAGTGGCACCCGACGGGGTTTTCGGAAAGTCTTTGAAAGCATTTGTTTCCAACACCATGCATATTCCCGTCCCACTTTGCGTAGCATCTACTAAGCATCATATCTACTTCCCACCCGCACAACCCTCATAGGAAGGTAGGGTCATGCACGATGCAAGTATCAATGGAAAAGTAACAGAGGCATCCACCAAAGTGGTCACCACATCATCATGATCAACATAACAAAATGAAGTGCTATATGCCATGCAATAAAATGGTTTCTTAAACATGGTCAAAGGGCTTCTTGCCTGGCTCAACAAAGTCTTCTGGATCTTCAAAGTCTTCTGGTCCAACTCCCTCGTCAACAACGCATTCTATCGTGGCAATATTAATGGGCAAAAATAAGAACACAACAAAAACAGAGCACAAAATCTACTTCTAAAATGTTACCCTACTCTGTAAAATACTACAATAGAAACTAAAAATGTTTGTATCTGGTTTTGAAGTAAAAAGGATTTTGAAAACTATTTTAACAGAGGCTAAAAATATTTAAAACTAGGTTTTAAATAAATCCAGTACATAAAATGTTTTCCAAGATTTGTACAAGTGGCACTATTAAATTCTACAGAATATTACAAGATTTATGGTGGAACAATTATTGTATTTGGAGGGATATTAAATTCTACAGAAAATTTGGAATCCTACTGGAAAACGAAAAAGATAAATGACACTGTGCCACCGGGCCAAAAGTGGCTGGCCGAGCCAGCCCAGCCGGCTAACACAGCCCGGGCGAGCCTGGTGCGCGCGCCCGCTGGGTTTTAAACCCGACAGGCGGGGCCCAGCCGCCAGTGACAGAAGGGGAGGAAAGGGAGAAGTGAGGATGATAGGCGGGCCCCCGCCTATCATCCCTATCCTCGGGACAGAGAGGGGGCGGTGCTCACCGGCGGCGACTGGGGGCACGACGACGGCTAGCAAGCACAGGAACGGGATCGGAGTGTTGTCGCCGTTCGGGAGGAGGTGGAGAGAGGCGCCGTTGTGCAGGGAGTCGCCGGCGACGAGGTCCCGCGGTGGAGGCGCTTCGGGAGGCGATCGCCGGGGCTGTCCTGTGCTGCAAAACGAACGGGGGAGAGGGGAAATCGCATGAGGGAAGCAAGGGAGATCCAGAGGAAGGAAAAGGAGGACCGGAGCGGCGCCCTACCGTGAGATCGACGGCGGCCCGAGGCGGCGACGCCGAGCTCGATCCCAAGCACATAGAGAGAGAAAGGAGCTAGGGCTTTGCCGGGGGTCGATTGGGATGGAGAGAGAGAAATTAGAGGGGGAAGAAGGGCTCGGGGAGTCCTTATATAGGCGAGCCGCGGTCCACCGAATCGCTGGTGCGCCGGCGAGCTCGGGGTCGAGGCCAGAAGGCACGGGAGGAGACGGGGGTGCGTCTGGGGAGTTTGTGGGGCTGGTCTACGCCCACAGGAGAGAAGAAAGAGAGAGGGGAGCACGCGCGTGTGAAGCCACCGGTTGGCCGAGCGGCGGCGGGCACGCGCTGGGGAGGCCGTTGTAGGGAGAGAGAGGAGGGGGCCGGCAGTCCAGCGTCTTGCGGGTGCCAAGGTGCCTCGACTGGCACGAGGGGAAGGCTCGAGGCGGTCAAGTATGGGCAGGAGAGGGAGGTCAACCCTCTGGAGCGTGGCTGCGCGCTCCAGAGCGCGACTTTGGCCGGCATGATGAGGCCTTGGTGCGCTCCGACGCGCCCACGGGTGTCCAGCAGCTGCAGGAGGGATTAAACAACCCTGAAAGGGGCATGGGATGCTCTGGAGTGGCCAGGAGTGAGAGGGGAAAGTGAGAAGAGAGAGAAATGGGCTGTCCAGAGAGGGAAATGGGGTTTCTACCCCATGCAATCATGCTCTCTGGCGCCAGGAACTTCACTGGAGGTGGGGAGGGATTGCATGGTGCTGTGATAAAAATTTGGGGTGAAGGAGAGTGGTGGAGGGGGCTCAATAATTGATTCTTGGATTCTACCCGAAGGTGTTTGGTCAGTGTTTGGGCTACCTCTGGTGCTCCACTCGAAATGAAACTTAACAGGATCAAATGGGTGGTAAATATAAGAGTGTTCACAAGTTTTGAGCTCAATTGAAGGAAATTCCCAATGTAAACTTGGTAAACCCTAGAAATCAACAAAATCAGATTTCTGTAGATCCAGGCATGCAATCCTATTCTCCCAAATCCACCACTTGGTGTGGTTTCATTATTTGGGGGTTAGAACATGCCCACAAAGTTTGGGGTCAATACGAGATACTTCACAATGTAAAGTTGCTCAAACTTGGCTCTGGACAGGAATGGTTTTGGATTATTTTGGTGGATCAAATAAATTGGGATTGAGATGAAATTTTGCAAGATCATCACATATAGCATGTGTGACTTGCTGGAATTTTCCTGGATTTTATTGAAAATATTTCTTATAGAAATATTTCAAAAGCTTGATTTAAGCAGAAAGGGTTTTGAGGGGTTTTGCCCATTATGATGAACATGACCATTTGTTGAAACTCGTATATATGGAAAATATATGTCCACTGAGTTTCCCTAAATTTTCTCAAATATTTATAAAGCATTTAAATAATTTTTCCCTATGAAAAACTATTTCTGGCCTTTAAGAAAAAGCCTTTAAACAAAATAGTAAAATAATCTTTAAAAATAATATTCGGTGGTTTTGGGGAGTCTTATATATAGTAGGTTCCAAATGGAGTCTTTGGGGAAAAAGTATCCACCCAATTTGAGGACTTGTAGTGCAAACCTCAATTCAGGGGTTTTTGAAAACCTAATTTGAATAAGTCCTTTTTAGCCAAAACAAATTTATAAAAATAGTTTTAGGTACTATACACATGGTATGATCATTGGGCAAGATGTTTGGATCAAGGAAGATGAGTATGGAGAGGTGTAGAATCTATGAGTGCCATACACAATCAACCAAGCAAGCAAGCATCAAACAAATCAAACAAGCTCATGCACTCAAAAGTTTTAATTGGTTCCAAATTTTGTAAATCCATAGCATAGCAAAGTGATACAAACACAGGGTGTGACACAAATAGATTGAGAAGCAACCAAACAAGAAACGAAAATTCACATAAACGGGCATTGAGCGTAACTAACACCGAATAATGCACCATAAGTAGGATGTAATTTCATTGCATAACTATTGACTTTCGTGCTTGCATAGGGAATCACAAACCTTAACAGCAATATTCTTACTAAAGCATAATTACTTACCAACATGACTCACATATTACTATCATCATGTCTCAAAACTATTACAAGGAATCAAGTTTAATTTGTTCAATGATCTTCATGAAAGTTTTTATTATATCCTCCTTGAATATCTATCACTTTGGGACTAGTTTCATATATTGTCATTGCTTTTGACAAGCTCAAACAAATTTAAGTGAAGAACATGAGCATAAAGGTTTCATCTCTCAAAATAATATAAGCGAAGCATGAG
This sequence comes from Elymus sibiricus, assembly GCA_039707655.1. NCBI lineage: Eukaryota > Viridiplantae > Streptophyta > Magnoliopsida > Poales > Poaceae > Elymus > Elymus sibiricus. The sequence continues at coordinate 312,549,768 of CM077671.1, forward strand.
AGGATTTCTTCAAAATTTACTAACTCTCAAATTAATCTAAGTGAAGCATGAGAGTATTTCTACAAAAATTTCCAAGCACACTGTTCTCAAAAAGATATAAGTGAAGCACTAGAGCAATTCCATAGCTCAAAAAATTTAAGTGAAGCATATAGAGCAATTCTAACAAATCATAGCATAATTTTGGCTCTCTCAAATAGGTGTGTCCATTAAGGATACTAGTGGCAAACTAAAAAGCAAAGCAAGCAAAGGCTCAAATGTTACAAGACGCTCCAAGCAAAACTCATGATATGTGACGAATAAAAATATAGCTCCAAGTAAAATATCGATGGTCGTTAGAAGAAAGAGGGGATGCCACTCGGGGCATCCCCAAGCTTAGTTGCTTGTTTCTCTTTGGATATATCTTGGGGGTGCTGTAGCATCCCCAAGCTTAGGCTCTTTTCACTCCTTATTCCTTCATCCATCATGATCTCACCCAAAACTTGAAAACTTCAATCACACAAAACTCAACAAAATATTCGTGAGATCCGTTAGTATAATAAAGCAAATCACCACTTTAAGTACTGTTGAAAACCCATTCAAATTTTATTATTGCATTATACCTACTGTATTTTAACTTTACCATGACTTATACCCTTCAATACAAACCATAGATTCATCAAAAAAAGCACACAATGCAACGAAAACAAAATCTGTCTTAAACAGAACAGTCTGTAGTAATCTGTACTCTAACCATACTTATGTAACTCTAAAAATTCTGAAAAATTAGTACAACGTAAAGAATTTGTATAGCAATACTGTTTTAAACTTTCAGCTCATTATCACGCTCCAGTAAAAAATGAAAATTCACGCATTGGAGGCAAAGTTTCTATTTCAGATTCAGCATTGTTTCTACTCATCTTATGAATCATCCTAAAGGCTTTACTTGGCACAAACACTAAATAAAACATAAAAACACAATCTTAACAGAGGCATAATTGTGTCAACAATAAAAAACAGAAAGAAAAAGGTAGAAATAAATTTTATTCATTGGGTTGCCTCCCAACAAGCTCTTTCTTCATAGCCATTAAGATAGACTTGAGATTTCAATGATGCCCTCATGAAAGATAATAATAGAAACACAAAGAGAGCATCATGAAGCATACGGAAAACACACTTAAGTCTAACATACTTCCTATGCATAGGCATTTTATAAGCAAACAAATTATCAAGGCAAGCAAAAACTAGCATATGGAAGGAAGAAGAAAGAGACAATAGCAATCTCAACATGAAGAGAGGTAATTTAGTATCATGAAAATTTCTATAACCATAAATTCCTTTCACATAATAATTACATGTAGGATCATAATCAAATTCAACAATATATCTGTCATAAACAATACTCTCTTTATGATCAACATGCATAAAGTTTTTATCATCTTCCAAAATAGTGGGATTATCATCAACTAAAGTTATGACCTCTCCAAACCCACTTTTATCAAAAAATTCATAAGATTGAACACTCTCCAAATATGTGGGATTCTTTTTACCTAAAGTTGACGCTCTTCCAAACCCACTTTCGATACTATTGCAAACATTATTATCAATAACATATTCAACATGAGGCTTAAATAAATTTTCAAGATCATAAGCAGCATTATCACCCCCAATCATGATCATTGCAATAAGAAGTGGACATGACAAAATTATCACCCCCCTCGCAAGCATCCACAACTACGAGAAAAGTATTAAGATAAAATCTAACCATAGCATTAAACGTTTGGATCCAAATCAGCCCCTTACGAAGTAGCGCATAAACTAGGGTTTAAGCTTCTGTCACTCTAGCAACCCATCATCTAATGACCACTCCACAATGCATTTCCTTAGGCCCATGAATGGTGAAGTGTCATGTAGTCGACGTTCACATGACAACACTAAGGGAATCACAACATACATACCATCAAAATATCAAACACATATCAAATTCACATGATTACTTGCAACATGACTTCTCCCGTGACCTCAAGAACAAAGGTAACTACTCACAAATAATAATCATGCTCAAGATCATAGGGGTATTGAATAGCATAATGGATCTGAACATATAATCTTCCACCAAATAAACCATATAGTAATCAACTACGCAAGGTAATCAACACTACTAGTCACCCAGAGGTACCAATCTGAGGTTCCAGTACAAAGATTGAACACAAGAGATAAACTAGGGTTTGAGAGGAGATGGTGTTGTTGAAGATGTTGATGAAGATTGGCCTCCCAAAGATGAGAGGGGTGTTGGTGATGACGATGGCTTCGATTTCCACCTCCGGGAGGGAAGTTCCCCCAGCGGAATCGCTCCGCCGGAGGGCAAAAGTGCTCCTGCCCAAGGTCCGGCTCGAGGCGGCGGTGCTTCATCCCGAAAGTCTTCCTATGATTTTTTCTAGGTCAAATGTGACTATATACCAGAAGATGGGCACCGGAGGTGGGCCGAGGAGGCCACAACCCATCAGGGCGCGCCCAGTGGGGCCTGGCGCGCCCTGGTGTGTTGTGCCCACCAGGTTTGCCCCCTCCGGTAGTTTTCTGCTCCAGTATTTTTTATTTAATCCAAAAATAATCTCTGTAAAATTTCAGCTTCATTGGAGTTGTGCAGAATAGGTATCTCTGATGTGCTTTTTTCAGGTCCAGAATTCCAGCTGTCGGTATTCTCCCTCTTTGTGTAAACCTTGCATATTATGAGAGAAAAGGCATTAGAATCACTCCTTAAAGCATTATTATTCGACAAAACATAATAAATAACAGTAGGAAATCATGATGCAAAATGGACGTATCAACTCCCCCAAGCTTAGACCTCGCTTGTCCTCAAGCTAAAGCCGATATTGAAAAGCATGTCCACATGGTTTGAGAGAGAGGTGTCGATAAAAATAAAATACGGACATAGAAGCATCATGCTTATTATCATAACAGCAACAAACTCTAACATAAAACTTATTCAATATATTTTCATCATATAACTTCTCATGCACAAGTAACAATTCATCACAACATAGAAGTATGAAGCATAAACCTTATTGAAAACCAACAAACTATGTTCTCAGTCAACTTTGCAACTACAATTCATCATATTTTCAGGAAGGGTCTCATGTCGGAGCCTTTTGGCAAGTTCGCATACTCAACCATCATTTAGTCTTCCATGATTGCTAACACTCACGGCATACCCATGAACAAAAAGTTTCAACCAGACACATAGGAAGATAGGGGCTTATAGTTTCGCCTCCCAACGTATTCACCTCAAGGGTGATGTCAACAATAATAACTCATGCCCACTCATATCCAACTGGATATATGTGCCTAGATCTTTCCTCACCACATGATGCTTGCAAAAAGAAAAAGTAAAAAGGAATAGGGAAGAATACTTTGACTCTTGCATAAAAGTAAATACATAAAAGTAAAAGATAGTCCCTTCGCAGAGGGAAGCAGAGGTTGTCATGCGCTTATTGGTTTGTATGCCCAATCCCTTAATGTAAAAGAACGTCACGCTATATTGCCCCCTATGATAGTAACCTTTATTATGCAGTCCGTCACTTTTATTACTTTGCCATCATAAGTTCGTATAGCGCTCAATTTTCTCTTACACTAATTGATCAAAACACTTTTAGAAGCAATTTTTATTGCCTTATTGCACCGATGACAACTTACTTGAAGGATCTTTCTCGATCCATAGGTAGGTATGGTGGACACTCAAAGAATGAATTTGGGTTTGGGTTTTTGGATGCACAAGTAGTATCTCTACTTAGTGCGAAATTTTTGGCTAGCAAAGATATTGAGCAAGCACCACATGTTGAAGGATCTATGACAATATAACTTCTATGTGGATATGAACAAGCATAAATCATTACGTTGTCTTCCTTGTCCAACGTCAACAATTTTGACATATAATATTTGATGGGGGCTCACAATCATAAAAGATGTCCAAGATAGTGTATTTGCATGTGAATCTTCTCTTCCCTTATTAATTCTTTCATGAATTGCATCATTGACCAATGCTATGTTTGTCAATCTCCAATAAATTTTACTACTTATACTTTTCCTTATGTGATGTCATTACTCACCATAAGATTAGCATATGATTATTTTCATTTATTTCTCTTTCCTTTATTTTGATTGCAACAAGAAATTAGAGAGGCAAAAACTCAAACTAAACTTTATTATATAACTTTCACTCGATTACATGGATAGATAGGCCACGAAACTAACACATGAAAATAGATCATGCTAAACTTTTATTCAACTAAAGCAAAGGGAAACTAAAGATCGAACTAAAATAGGTAAAGGTGAATAAAAGTGGTGGTGATACGATACCGGGGCACCTCCCCCAAGCTTGGCTCAAGCCAAGGGGAGTGCCCATACCCGTGTATTCAAGTCTCCTTTGGTGGTGGTGATGAAGATGGTGGTGGTGATGATGCAGCCTTCTTCTTCAACTTATATTTAAGCATAAAATTTTCCTCCCTTAGATTATCATTCTCCAACTCAAGCTTTAATGTCTTTTTGCATAATGCCACCTTTCTCTCCTGCAAAAAACAAGATGGGATAAATTGGACCTCGGGTTTATATCTTCTAGGGAGGCTTGACTTCTTGAATTCCACATGCATGTCTCCGGGTTGAGGTAATGGATCATCCTCTTCCTCAAAGCTATCATCTTTTGTTTCCTTCATGGTAGCGTCTTCCTCCTCCTCTGAGGTCCAGAGATAGGGGTAAATTTCCCTAAAGATCTTTGGGTCTGCAACATAATGATCAACATGGCTCTCCCCCTCCGAATCTTGAGACGACATATTTTTAGATCTGTCAGGAAAACAGCACGAAACAAGAACAAAGGATTTTTCTACGATGCGGTCATCAAAACAGTCGGGGGTATATATAGAGAATTTTTATTCTTGGAAAACAAGCATATGGAAGGAAAACGGAGTCGGGAAGGTGTCCGAGGTGGGCACAACCCACCAGGGCGCGCACAGGGGTGCCTGGCGCGCCTTGGTGTATCGTGCTCACCTCGATCACCTTCCGGTTTATTTCTTTATTTTCAAAATTTTCTAATATTCAAAACTGACAAAAAATATTTTTGCGAATTTTTCGGAGTCCGTTTACTTACCGTATCACGAACCTCCTATTTTTTTCAGAATTCTGGAGTGTTCCGGAAGGTTTCCTTTATGTGTTCCTCCGGTGTCATGGTTTGGATAACATTGCTTTCAACGTTAATAGGCGTATCTGAGATATAATGCTTAATTCTTTGTCCATTGACCACCTTCGGGTTAGTACCTTCGGCGTTATTAATCTTGATAGCTCCAGAATGATAGACCTCTTCGATAATATAAGAACCTTCCCATTTGGAGAGAAGCTTACGTGCAAAAAATCTTAAACGAGAGTTGATTAAAAGAACATAGTATCCTATTTTGAATTCCCACTTTTGGATTCTTTTGTCATGCCATCTTTTTACTTTTTCTTTGAATAATTTGGCATTTTCATAGGCTTGGGTTCTCCATTCATCTAGTGATCTAATATCAAATAGCCTCTTCTCACCGGCAAGTTTGAAATCATAGTTAAGTTCTTTAATTGCCCAAAATGCTTTGTGTTCTAATTCTAGAGGCAAATGATAAGCTTTTCCATACACCATTTTGTATGGAGACATACCCATAGGATTATTATAAGCTGTTCTATAGGCCCAAAGTGCATCATCTAATTTCTTAGACCAGTTCTTACGAGACCTATTGACAGTTTTTTGTAATATTAATTTTATTTCTCTATTGCTAAGTTCAACTTGACCACTAGATTGAGGATGATGGGGTGACACAATTCTATGGTTAACATCATATTTAGCAAGCATCTTACGGAAAGCACCAGGAATAAAGTGTGAACCACCATCAGTCATTAAATATCTAGAGACTCCAAACCTCAGGAAGATAACCTCTTTAAGCATTTTAATGGAGGCGTGGTCATCAGTACTACTAGTTGGAATAGCTTCTACCCACTTAGTGACATAATCAACAGCAACCAAAATATGAGTGTACCCGTTAGAGGAAGGAAAAGGCCCCATATAATCAAAACCCCAAATATCAAATGGCTCAACAACAAGTAAATAATTCATAGGCATTTCCTGACGCTTACCAATATTACCTATTCTTTGACATTCATTACAAGACAAGACAAACTTACGGGCATCCTTGAAGAGAGTAGGCCAATAAAAACCAGATTGTAATACCTTATGAGCAGTTCTATCTCCCGCATGATGTCCTCCATAAGCTTCGGAATGACATTTCCGTAGGATCTGTTCCTGTTCATGCTCAGGTACAGAACGTCTAATAATACCATCTACTCCTTCTTTATAAAGATGTGGGTCATCCCAAAAGTAATGTCTCAAGTCATAGAATTTTTTTTCTCTTTTGTTGGTATGTGAAGCTAGGTGGTATATATTTAGCGACAATGCAGTTAGCATAATCAGCATACCAAGGGGTGTTTTGTGAAACACTTATTGTAGCTAACTATTCGTCATGGAAACAATCATCAATAGGTAGTGGGTCATCAAGAATATTTTCTAACCTAGACAAGTTATCAGCTGCGGGGTTCTCAGCTCCCTTCCTATCAACGATGTGTAAGTCAAATTTTTGAAGCAAGAGAACCCACCTAACGAGTCTAGGTTTAGCATCTTTCTTTTCCATTAGGTAGTTTATAGCAACATGATCGGTGTGAACAATAACTTTGGAATCAACAATATAGGATCTAAATTTATCACAGGCAAACACAACTACTAAGAATTCTTTTTCAGTAGTAGCATAATTTCGTTGGGCACTGTCTAGAGTTTTACTAGCATAATGGATAACATTCAATTTCTTATCAACTCTTTGTCCTAGAACAGCACCAACTGCATAATCACTAACATCACACATAATTTCAAAAGGCAAGTTCCAATCAGGTGGTTGAATGATAGGTGCAGAGATTAAGGCTTTCTTGAGTGTTTCAAAGGCTTCCGCACAATCATCATAAAAAATAAAAGGAATATCCTTTTGCAAAAGATTAGTAAGAGTCCTAGAAATTTTAGAGAAGTCTTTAATGAACCTCCTATAAAAACCATCATGACCAAGGAAACTTCGAATACCTTTAATATCTTTAGGACATGGCATTTTCTCAATTGCATCAACTTTAGCTTTATCCACCTCAATACCTCGTTCAGATATTTTATGCCCCAAGACAATGCCTTCATTAACCATAAAGTGGCACTTCTCCCAATTCAAGACGAGGTTAGTTTGTTCACATCTTTGCAAAACTCGATCAAGGTTGCTTAAGCAATCATCAAAAGAAGTTCCGTAAATGGAAAAATCATCCATGAAAACCTCCACAATCTTTTCACAAAAATCAGAGAATATAGCGGTCATACATCTTTGAAAGGTAGCAGGTGCATTGCATAGACCAAAAGGCATACGTCTATAAGCATAGGTTCCAAAAGGGCAAGTAAAGGTGGTTTTCTCTTGATCGGATTGTGACACAGGTATTTGAGAGAAACCAGAATACCCATCTAGGAAGCAAAAGTGTGTGTGCTTAGATAATCTTTCTAGCATTTGATCAATGAAAGGCAGAGGGTAGTGATCTTTTCTGGTAGCTTTATTTAATTTTCTAAAATCAATTACCATTCTATAACCAGTAACAATTCTTTGTGGGATGAGTTCATTCTTATCATTGGGAACAATGGTAATACCTCCTTTCTTAGGGACATAGTGAACGGGACTTACCCATCTACTATCAGCTATGGGATAGATTATACCTGCTTCGAGAAGCTTTAATATTTCAGTTCTTACAACTTCCTTCATCTTAGGATTCAATCGCCGTTGATGATCAACAACGGGTTTAGCATCAAGTTCCATATTAATCTTGTGCTGACATAGAGTGGGACTAATGCCCTTAAGATCATCAAGAGTATATCCAATAGCAGCCTTGTGCTTCCTTAGAACTTTTAATAATCTTTCTTCTTCATGTTTTGAAAGGTTAGCACTAATAATAACAAGATATATCTTTTTCTCGTCAAGATAAGCATACTTCAAAGTGTCAGGCAATTTCTTTAATTCAAACACATGATCACCTTTAGGTGGAGGAGGACCTCCAAGAGTTTCAATAGGTAAATTGTGTTTCAGGAGAGGTTGTTGTTCAAAGAAAATTTGATCTATTTCGTTTCTTTCACGCAAGTGCATATCATTTTCATGATCAAGCAAATATTGTTCTAATGGATCGGTGGGAGGCACAGCAATAGAAGCAAGACCAATTATTTCATCCTTACTAGATAATGCTTTATCACGAGGTTGTCTACTAAACTTGGAAAAAATAAACTCATGAGACACACTACCAAAACTGACACCGACAGTTTGTTTTTCACAATCTATCTTAGCATTGACGGTGCTCAAGAAAGGTCTACGAAAGATAATGGGACAAAAGTCGTCTTGTGGGGAACCAAGGACTAGAAAATCAGTAGGGTATTTTACTTTCCCACACAAGACTTCAACATCTCTAACAATCCCAAGTGGTGTGATAGTGTCTCTGTTAGCAAGTTTAATAGTAACATCAATGTCTTCTATTTCAGCAGGTGCTATTTCATCCATAATTTCTTGGTATAAGGTAAAAGGGATAACACTCACACTAGCACCCAAATCACATAAACCATGATAGCAATGATCTCCTATTTTGACTGTGACAACAGGCATGCCTTCTATGGGTCTATGTTTATCTTTTTCATCGGGTTTAGCAATTCTAGCAGCTTCATCACAGAAGTAGATAACATGCCCATCAATATTTTCTACCAAGAGATCTTTAACCATAGCAACACTAGGTTCTAATTTAATTTGCTCATGGGGCTTAGGTGCTCTTATATTACTCTTACGAACCACAGTTGATACCTTAGCATGTTCCTTTATCCTAACAGGGAAAGGTGGTTTTTCAATATAAGCGGTAGGCACAACTGGATCAACATTGTAAAAGATGGTTTCTTCTTTAGCTATGACCGGTTCTTTAATTTGTTCTTTAATAGGGGGATGATATTTAAACCACTTCTTCTTAGGGAGATCAACGTGAGTAGCAAATGCTTCACAGAAAGAGGCTACTATCTCAGAGTCAAGTCCATATTTAGTGCTAAACTTGTGAAAAGTATCGGTATTCATAAAAGATTTAACACAATCAAACTCAAGCTTTATACCTGACTCATTACCTTCGTTGAGTTCCCAATCTTCAGAGTTGCATTTAATTCTTTCTAAGAGATCTCACTTGAATTCAATAGTCTTCTTCATATAAGAACCAGCACAAGAAGTATCGAGCATGGATTGATCATTATCAGAAAGTCGATCATAAAAATTCTGAATGATAACTTCTCTTGGAATGTCATGATTTGGGCATGAATATAGCATTGACTTAAGCCTCCCCCAAGCTAGAGCGATGCTTTCTCCTTCACGAGGCCAAAAGTTATATATATAATTCCGATCACGATGAACTAGATGCATGGGATAAAAAATTTGGTGGAATTCCAATTGCAAATGATTAGCCTATACCATGTCAATGCTTTTCCCTTCAATGATAAAGGGAAAACCTTCTTTTTAACTTCATCTCCGGGTAGACCTGCAAGCTTAAATAATCCACAAATTTCGTTCACATATAATAGGTGCATATCAGGATGTTCAGTTCCATCCCCTGCATAAGGTTTAGCAAGCAGTTGTTCTACCATACCCAAAGGAATTTCATAACCAATATTTTCAGTAGGTGCAGTAGGTTGAGGGGCAACTAATTGTGGTTCTGGTCGAGGTGAAGATACCCCGAACAAACCCCTCAAAGGATTGTTTTCCATAGTAGCAAGTAGCAATAAATTTCAGCACGTAGTATAAGTTTTTCCTTACCGATTTCCACTTACCAAGAGCGCTTCACTCCCCGGCAACGGCGTCCGAAAAGAGTCTTGATGATCCACCAGCATAGGGGATCAATCGTAGTCCTTTCGATAAGTAAGAGTGTCGAACCCAACAAGGAGCAGAAGGAAATGACAAGCGGTTTTCAGTAAGGTAATTTCTGCAAGCACTGAAATTGTAGGTAACATATAGTTTGATAGCAAGATAATTGGTAATGAGCAAGTAACGGTAACGGTAAATAAGGTGCAGCAAGGTAGCCCAACCCTTTTGTGGCAAAAGACAGGCCAAAACAATCTCTAGTAATAGGCAAAGTGTTCTTGAGGGTACAAGGGAATTTCGTCTAGTCACTTTTATCATGTTGGTTTGATTCGTGTTCGCTACTTTGATAATTTGATATGTGGGTGGACCGGTGCTTGGGTGCTGTTATTACTTGAACAACCTCCCACTTATGATTAACCCCCTCGCAAGCATCCGCAACTATGAGAAAAGTATTAAGATAAAATCTAACCATAGCATTAAACGTTTGGATCCAAATCAGCCCCTTACGAAGTAGCGCATAAACTAGGGTTTAAGCTTCTGTCACTCTAGCAACCCATCATCTAATGACCACTCCACAATGCATTCCCTTAGGCCCATGAATGGTGAAGTGTTATGTAGTCGACGTTCACATGATACCACTAAGGGAATCACAACATACATACCATCAAAATATCAAACACATATCAAATTCACATGATTACTTGCAACATGACTTCTCCCGTGACCTCAAGAACAAAGGTAACTACTCACAAATAATAATCATGCTCAAGATCATAGGGGTATTGAATAGCATAATGGATCTGAACATATAATCTTCCACCAAATAAACCATATAGTAATCAACTACGCAAGGTAATCAACACTACTAGTCACCCATAGGTACCAATCTGAGGTTCCGGTACAAAGATTGAACACAAGATTTGAACTAGGGTTTCAGCGGAGATGGTGTTGAAGATGTTGATGAAGATTGGCCTCCCAAAGATGAGAGGGGTGTTGGTGATGACGATGGCTTCGATTTCCCCCTCCGGGAGGGAAGGTCCCCCGGCGGAATCGCTCCACCGGAGGGCAAAAGTGCTCCTGCCCAAGTTCCGCCTCGAGGCGGCGGCGCTTCATCCCGGAAGTCCTCCTCTGATATATTTTTCTAGGTCAAATGTGACTATATACCAGAAGATGGGCACCGGAGGTGGGCCGAGGAGGCCACAACTCATCAGGGCGCGCCTAGGGGGGCCTGGCGCGCCCTGGTGGGTTGTGCCCACCAGGTTTGGCCCCTCCGGTAGTTTTCTGCTCCAGTATTTTTTATTTAATCCAAAAATAATCTCCGTAAAATTTCAGCTTCATTGGAGTTGTGCGGAATAGGTATCTCTGATGTGCTTTTTTCAGGTCCAGAATTCCAGCTGTCGGTATTCTCCCTCTTTGTGTAAACCTTGCATATTATGAGAGAAAAGGCATTAGAATCACTCCTTAAAGCATTATTATTCGACAAAACATAATAAATAACAGTAGTAAATCATGATGCAAAATGGACGTATCAACTCCCCCAAGCTTAGACGTCGCTTGTCCTCAAGCGAAAGCTGATATTGAAAAGCATGTCCACATGGTTTGAGAGAGAGGTGTCGATAAAAACAAAATACGGACATAGAAGCATCATGCTTATTATCATAACAGCAACAAACTCTAACATAAAACTTATTCAATATATTAGTTAACTTATATTAGTTAAGTTATGCAAGAAGATATGCAAGAAGCTAAGAAATGTAACATCCCAAAATTCTAAATTTTGGAATGTTATATTAATTAAGTTATATTGGTTGCATGTGTGATTGTTATTTGAAATTGAGTGAAATTTGAAACTTTCTGAAAGTTAAATGAGAGGGAATAAAAGGACTTTCCCAAATATTCATTCTTGCAAAAACAAATGCCTTTCTTCCGTGAATTCAAATTCATTTCAACACAAAACCCTAGAGTGGAGATAATGACTTCTTCCATTAAAGAAATGAAAGGGGGGTTGAGAAGATTTGAATTCCATTTGAGAATATTTTAAATCAGAAACTTTATGCCACTCAAGGGTTTTCATGAGGGAAGATAATGTGACTTCTTCAAAATATATGAAATAGACTTGGAGGAAGGAGGACCACTTTCAAAATTTATTTGAATCACTTTTGGAGAGTTTTTCAATTTGAGTTTCAAATTCATTTCCAATTCTTTAAATAAATGAAATATTGAGAGAAGGAACATGACCATTCAAAATCAGAGGCAAACTTGGGAAACATTTGAAAAAGGGAAACACAAAAATATTTTGAAAATCAAATTCCTATTCTTTTTTGGAATTTTGAAAATATTTTTTTAATTATTTTATTTGACTATGAAAATAGTTCTTATTTGTCTACGAAAAATTCTAAGTTTACTAAATTTCCATATTTATTTTTATTTTTTTATTTTTCTTCTCTGACTTTATTTAAAATGGAAAATAAAGACACACTACTCGAGCGGCCCAGTTCTATCCTTCACACACGGGCGCAGTATAGCCAGCAGGTCGGCCCATATATAATTTTTGGGAAAAATAGACTTTTTATTTTTTGAAAAATAATCATTTTTCTTCTTTAAAGGAAAAACTGCACAGTGCGCGTGCGTGTGCGACCGGCTGAAGGCCTTAATATGGCGGTGCACTTTTCTCCCTCTTTATTAATTTCGTTCTACGTTTTGTCCCACCTTCCTTAGACTTTTAAGTCTTCCTTCCCCTATAAATATAGACCTAATAAACACCCAAAAATCATCCATTTCAGATTAAATCAATCTTTTAATTTGACTAGCTTCACAAAAAGAAAATCTTCTCTCCGCTAGGAATTCTGGAAGTCGTCTCCTCTCTGAAGTTTTTCTTCTGTACATTCTGAAGGTACTCTCTTCGTATTTTTTATACTCTCGTAGTTTATTATTTCTAGACTAGTATCTGGTAGGCTAATTAGATTATCAAGCCCTAGAATTCTTTTAACCATAGCTCTTTTTCTTCCGTAAAACAACTTGGCCCTGATTTTCACATAGCCATAATTTTGTACTCGTTTATCTAAATTAGATGAAACCAACGTCAAGATTTTCGTCTTGATCTCATATATCCAGTGTACATATCAAATCAACTTTTTAGAACTTTCAAATTTCGAAATATGTTCAGATTCATATTCAAACTTCTTTTGATCATATCCTTTTTAACCGTAGCTCCGTTTTCGATGAATCCAATTGCGTCGGATTCATATCAAAGTAATCTTTCCGTTCGTATCATTTGTGTTATCTTTTCGACATATAATTTTGATCATAGTCAGATTACTCTACTAGCCTACAAAAGTGTTGCCACACAGCGTTCTAAGCAGATTCAATGCCATGTTGAGTTGTATCTTTTGATCCGTTATTCCAAATCTAGTAATTGTTTTTCCTACACATTCATATTGACCTCCTATATCCAGTAGCATCATTAGTTTCAACTTTTGAATCTTTCAAATTTGAGCAATTCAAATTTGTATTCGAACATTCATTTGGTCGTATCTTGCAAAGTGTAGCACCTTTTCAATTGATTTCTTTTGCACCTAAACACTTGTGTCATATACTTTATGTTCATAATCACCACACTCCGATTCACACAGTTTTGACTTCCTGATTCAAATTCAATTCATACTTCAGTTCACTATAACTTATGTTGTAGTGCTCCGTTTCAATTGGTTCTTTCTACAAATGAGTTCTTATGTCTTATGCTATCTCTCAAACAACATTCATGTTGTTCTCCCTATACTTTGGATCATATTCCATGGTATCTCTGACCTAAGCTTATATAGTAATAGTTCATCATACATTAACTCTTTTGAGTTGATTCTTTCACCTTTCACCGTACGACACGATAAGAACTTGTTTTATCTATTAAACCTTTGTATGATGTTGCTATTTGCACTAAGACATATTATTGTTCTTATGTTCTTTTGGTTCTTCTTTTTGGCATGGATGTTTATTGGATTTTATTCGTTTATGATAGATTTCTCGGAGTGTGACGAGAAGAATTATCAGGATTTGTGCGTGCGACGATCTTCAACCCTCATCAAAAAGGCAAGTTCACTTTGATCATGTTAAGATTATACCCATGTTTATTGCATTTAGTATTTTCCTTTTCCACCATGCATGCAAAGTAGGTAATTTGGAAACTTGCCCTTGAGTAGTGTCATGAGGTAGGAACCCATGTCCTTTGTTACTGAGCCCCGGGAACGTTATTATTTTTGCATTTGCTATGCTTAGTAGATGGGGATTGGTATGAGTGTTCATGAAAGTTGTGAGAGTGATGAATTATAATTGATGACAACAACTTCAAGACCGATGACGACAACTCCAATACCTAAGACTCAAGACATGATTTTCAAAGTACCTCTAGGTGAAAATTGGATGAACGGAGACCTCGAGGACCCAGTGGTTAGCCTATGTGTTGATGGAGAAGTGCCAGTCAATCACGCAGAAAGCTCCACCGAGGCTCAAAGAGATGGACAAATCAAGACCGAAAGCTTACCTGTGCAGCCAGAAGTCAGTATGTGCTATGGCTTGGTTGATCTTAGTTGTGAATCTGGTTGGAAAGTGCTACAAGATGTAGACGAACGGTAGGATTGGATGTGCACTGTAAGTGGTCAGGGAAACTCTCTGAAAGACCATGCTTCGTTCATCATGTTCTCAAACACCAGGTACTGCGAGGATGTAAAAGAAGGGATCGTATCTTGTGGGTAAAGTGCACAAGACACTGCAGAGTATTAATCTAATCGATTAGCCATGTCCCAGGTAAAGGACAGCTTGAGCCTCTGGAATTGGATCTATCTCGGAACTCTCAACACCGCACTATAAATGGATTACTCGATGAATTGATTGATTCGGTTTAATAATGACTTTGGGTATGAAATTTTGGTTGCCGGAACCATCTCATCAATGACATTAATTTTGTAGTAATTAATCTGGTTCCTTTGATGTAGGAAAAAATCAGCTTTTATGCAAAAACTTAAACATAGAGCCTCCACAGCCATATTGCATATAGAGATAGACTTATTTCATTGCATTCTCATGTGATCTTGCCAATACATTCAATGTACTGACCTACACGGCTGCAACTTATCATGATGCAGGAATTGCTATGACGAGTAAGAGTTACGTTGTAGGGTTACGGTCTACAATCAACTTGCCGTTGGCGTTGATGGGACTCCACCTTATGATTATTTTTCGTTGTGTTATTCGAGGTATAAACTGGATCTACATTATCTTTTTAACATGTTGATAAGACCATGTTTGTGTCCAGTACTAGTACCAATTATGTTGTTCTTGGTAATGTTGTCGCGCACAAAAAGACAAAAAAAGGCAAACTAGAGCATGGCATGGTGCAATATGAAAAAGGACAAGAAAGTGTCCTGATCGCATGCAACAATAATTTCTTGGCTAATTGGTTTTCAAGAATTGAAAGATCAATTAATTTTTCAGTTGATTATGAAACGACAAAGAAAAAGGAGCAACGTATTACTTCCATGGATGTCATCATCCGACCGATGTATATCCAAGTCAAAAAGGTGTACGTCTAGATGAGTCTACCTGGAAGTATGATTGGAGAGATAGATCTGATGGCCGCTGGTTTAAAAGGAAACATGTGCAATCAAGATTCTTATTTTTGTTACTGCCATGTAAGGAGAAGATCGGTCATGCACCATCCAGAAATTTTGCAGGGAACTTCTTTTCCTTAAAAGATGCCGGCAGGGGTCCACCTGCAAATCACACGGGACAGCCTGCCACCGACCAAAATAAAGAGTCCTATGCTATTTTATTTTCTTAGATCAAGTCGTCTAGCAGTTAGACTTCCTTTGTAATTTATGTGGCTAGCGTGTTGATCAAATCTGATTAGGTCCGGCTATACTAATATAAATAGCCACAGTACAATATTTGTAAGGGTTAGGTTATGTTATGATGAATTAGACACCGCGTGTGTTTCGGTCGTCGGCCAGTATCGAGTTTAGAGAAACCTTGTGAAAAATCTCTACTGGCGTGTGAGTTCCTGCGACGCGTAGGAGATTACAAGCTGAGCCTATACGGTTCGTCCACGTTATTCCTTCGGATCGAGGGGTTGGCATGTTGTTTTTGTGAGGTTTGTGAACATCTTTGTAAACCCGCATCTAGTTCTTGTTGCGATGGATTTTTTTGCCGTGAAAGATCGGGCCAACAATGAATTGACCCTCGCCTTGAGGTTCGGTTCTCATCAAGTGGTATCAGATACCGGCGTTGCTCACGGCACTTCGGAGCACACGACCGGTGTGTCGTCATCAAGTAGGAGCTACTGGAAATTCTCTGGGGATTTTTTGCTGGAGGAGAAAGGCTACGATGCTGAACTTTTTCACACCTACTGTAAAGTGCGAGAGAAAGTTTGCGCCACGACGATCGACCATGACAGTTCGATCAACGGTCGACATCGACATGGTGGAGAAGTTGCAGCTAGCAATGACACCACATCCACGACCGTATTCATTGAGGAGGTGTTACGACAAGCTCGACATCACGCATCAAACTACGGTATTGTTTTCGGTCGGCAAGTTTTCTTGCGACGTTTTGTGCGACGTTATTGCAATACCTATGATTTCATGTCACATACTGCTGGGAGAGCCATGGTACAAGGAAAATAATGCTACGCACAATTATCTCACCAACACGTACATTGTTGTGCGGGATACAAAATATGTTCTCATGGCCATGAAGAATAAGTTTTTAAAGACTTGGAGGAAAGAACGACTGCGGAAAAAGAAGGAGAAAGAAAAAGCAAAGGAGACAGAAGTTGCTGATATTTTTGGGGCACACTTTCAACCCGCAGACAAAGTTGTTGTTGAAGAGACCGACTCGAAACTGAGGACGGTTTTGCCTGAAGGGGAAGAGGATGATATGACCATGTTTGTGTCCAGTACTAGTACCAATTATGTTGTTCTTGGTAATGTTGTCTCGCACAAAAAGACAAGAGAAGGCAAACTAGAGCATGACATGGTGCAATATGAAAAAGGACGAGAAAGTGTCCTGATCGCATGCAACAATAATTTCTTGGCTAATTGGTTTTCAAGAATTGAAAGAACAATTAATTTTTCAGTTGATTATGAAACGATAAAGAAAAAGGAGCAACGTGAGTATTACTTCCATGGATGTCATCATCCGACCGATGTATATCCAAGTCAAAATGGTGTACGTCGAGATGAGTCTACCTGGGAGTATGATTGGAGAGATAGATCTGGTGGCCGCTGGTTTAAAAGGAAACATGTGCAATCAAGATTCTTATTTTTGTTACTGCCATGTAAGGAGAAGATCGGTCATGCACCATCCAGAAATTTTGCAGGGAACTTCTTTTCCTTGAAAGATGCCGACTCGGGTCCACCTGCAAATCACACGGAACAGCCTACCACCGACCAAAATAAAGAGTCCTATTCTATTTTATTTCCTTAGATCAAGTCGTCTAGTCACGTGGCTTGAGACCGTGTCGGTATTTCCCTAAAGAGGAAGGGATGATGCAGCACAGCGACGGTAAGTATTTCCCTCAGTTATGAAACCAAGGTATTGAACCAGTAGGAGGATCACCACCACTACGTAAACAGCACATGCACACAAAGAACAAATACTTGCAACCCGACGTGAAAGAGAGGTTGTCAATCTCTCTACGGTAAAAAGATAGATTAGGTAGTGATATATTGGAGAGATAGATCTCTCAAGAACACAAAATAAAAAGAGTAAATAAAAAGTGCAGCAAGGTATTTTTGGGTTTTTGGAGTAATAGATGTGAAAAACAAAAGCGGCAAAAAGATAGATCGGAAAGCAATATGTTGGAAAAGTAGACCAGGGGGCGTAGGTTTCACTAGTGGCTTCTCTCATGAGTATAGCACACGGTGGATGAACAAATTACTGTTGGGCAATTGATAGAAAATCAAATAATCATGACGATATCCAAGGCGATGATCATTATATAGGCATCACGTCCAAGATTAGTAGACCGAAACGATTCTGCATCTACTACTATAACTCCATACATCGACCACTATCCAGCATGCATCTAGTGTATTAAATTCATGGAAAAACATAGTAATGCAATAAGAACGGTGACATGATGTAGACAAGATCTATTCATGTAGGAATAGACCCCATCTTGTTATCCTTAATAGCAACGATACATGCGCGCCTCGCTGCCCCTTCTATCACTGGGAGAGGACACCGCAAGATCGAAACCATCACAAAGCCCCTCTTCCCATGGCAAGAAAAATCGATCTAGTTGGCCTAACTAAACCAAAGATTCGAAGAAGAAATACGAGGCTATAAGTAATCATGCATATAAGAGATCAAAGAAGACTCAAATAATATTCATGTATAGAAACTGATCATGAACTCAAAATTCATCGGATCCCAACAAACACACCGCAAAAGTTTACACCAAATAGATCTCCAAGAGACCATTGTATTGAGAATCAAAAGAGAGATAGGAAGCCATCTAGCTACTGCCTACGGACCCGTAGGTCTATGGTGGACTACTCACGCATCATCGGAGAGGCACCAATGAGGATGATGAACCCCTCTGTGATGGTGTTAGATTGGATCTTGAGGTTCTGGAACTTGCGGCAGCTGGATGTGTTTTTCGTCGACTCCTCTAGGGTTTCTGGAATATTTGGGAATTTATAGGCATCAGAGGCGGTGGAGAGGGGCCCCGAGGAGGGTACAACCCATCAGGGCGCGCCCGGGGCCTCTAGCACGCCCTGGTAGGTTGTGGTCTCCTCGACCCTCCCCTCTGGCACTTATTTGGCTCACCGGATGTCTTCTGGCCCGAAAAAAATCTCCAAAAAGTTTTGTCGCGATTGGACTCAGTTTGGTACTGATATTCTGCGAAGTAAAAAACAAGCAAAACAGCAACTGGCACTTTGGCACTATGTCAATAGGTTAGTCCCAAAAAATGATATAAATTTGCTTAAAATGATTATAAAACATCCAAGAATGATAATATAACAGCATGCAACAAGCAAAAATTATAGATACGTTGGAGACGTATCTGCATCCCCAAGCTTAATTCCTACTCGTCCTCGAGTAGGTAAATGATAAAAACAGAATTTTTGATGTGGAATTCTGCCTAACATGCTCATCTCATATTCTTTTCTTTTGTAGCATGGACATTTGGACTTTTAGATGGTTCAAAGCAATAGTCTAGTTTTAACATAATGACTTCAATGCTCAAGCATGCCAACAAGCAACCATGTCTTTCAAAATATCAACACTAAAGAAAGTTATCCCTAGCCCATCATGCTCAATCATTGATCCATTCATGAAACACATTCAATATTAGATACACCCATTGCTCAAGTACGATCATAGTGCCCCCTAGTTGGTGCTTTGTAAGAGAAGATGGAGACTCAAATAAAAAATAAAAATTGCATAAAGTAAATAGATAGGCCCTTCGCAGAGGGAAGTAGGGATTTGTAGAGGTGCCAGAGCTCAAAGTTTAAATTGAGAGAGAAATATAGTTTGAGTGGCATGCCTTTCCTGTCAACGAAAACGACAAAGTAGTTCACAATACTTTCCATGCAAGATATATCATAGGCGGTTCCCAAACAAAAAATAAAGTTTATTCCTTTTTCCACCATTCTTTCACAATCCATGGCTGGCCGTATCCACGGTTGCCTTCCATACCAACACTTTCCAAGGAATTTATTATTTCACAACATAAAGTAATTTTTTCTTTTTTTCATTTTGGGACTGGGCATCCCTATTACCGCCGTACTCTCGTGCAATGACAAGTGAATAAACACTCATCTTGAGAATAACACATCTAGCATGGAAAAATATTGGACACCCCCTACCGTTTCATGAGCGGTACGAGTACATAAAAAGGAAATTTATTTTGAAAAGTAGAGATGGCACATACAAATTTGCTTAGAACGGCATGGAAATACCGCATATAGGTAGGTATGGTAGACTCATAAGGCAAAACTGGGTTTAAGGATTTTGGATGCACAAGTAGTATTTCTACTTAGTAGAAGTGGAGGCTAGCAAATAGATTGAGAAGCAACCAACCAAGAAACGAAAATTCACATAAGGGAGCATTGAGCATAACTAACACCGAATAATGCACCATAAGTAGGATGTAATTTCATTGCATAACTATTGACTTTCGTGCATGCATAGGGAATCACAAACCTTAACACCAATATTCTTACTAAAGCATAATTACTCACTAACATGACTCACATATTACTATCATCATGTCTCAAAACTATTACAAGGAATCAAGTTTAATTTGTCCAATGATCTTCATGAAAGTTGTTATTATATCCTCCTTGGATATCTATCACTTTGGGACTAGTTTCATATATTGCCATTGCATTTGGCAAGCTCAAACAAATTTAAGTGAAGCACATGAGCATAGAGATTTCATCTCTCAAAATAGTATAAGTGAAGCATGAGAAGATTTCTTAAAAAATTACTAACTCTCAAATTAAACTAAGTGAAGCATGAGAGTATTTCTTCAAAAGTTTCCAAGCACACCGTGCTGAAAAAGATATAAGTGAAGCACTAGAGCATTCTATAGCTCAAAAAGTTTAAGTGAAGCATATAGAGCAATTCTAACAAATCATAGCATAATTTTGGCTCTCTCAAATAGGTGTGTCCAGCAAGGATACAAGTGACAAACTAAAAAGCAAAGCAAGCAAAGACTCAAATGATACAAGACGCTCCAAGCAAAACTCATGATATGTGACGAATAAAAATATAGCTCCAAGTAAAATACCGATGGTCGTTAGAAGAAAGAGCGGATGCCACTCGGGGCATCCCCAAGCTAAGTTGCTTGTTTCTCTTTGGATATATCTTTGGGGTGCTTTAGCATCCCCAAGCTTAGGCTCTTTTCACTCCTTATTCCTTCATCCATCGTGATGTCACCCACAACTTGAAAACTTCAATCACACAAAACTCAACAAAATCTTCATGAGATCCATTAGTATAATAAAGCAAATCACTACTTTAAGTGTTGTTGCAAACTCATTAAATTTTTATTATTGCATTATACCTACTGTATTTTAACTTTACCATGGCTCATACCCTTCAATATAACCCATAGATTCATCAAAACAAGCACACAATGCAACGAAAACAGAATCTGTCTTAAACAGAACAGTCTGTAGTAATCTGTACTCTAACCATACTTCTATAAGTCTAAAATTCTGAACATTTATGAAAACGTAAATAATTTGTATAGCAATAGTGTGTTAAAATTTCAGCTCAATATAAAGTTCCAGCAAAAAATGAAAATTCGAACAGTGGAAGCAAAGTTTCTTTTTCAGATTCAGCATTGTTTCTACTCATCTTATGAATCATCCTAAAGGCTTTACTTGGCACAAACACTAAATAAAACATAAAACCACAATAATAACATAGGCATAATTGTGTCAAAACTCAAAAACATAAAGGAAAAGATGAAAATAAATTTATTCATTGGGTTGCCTCCCAACAAGCGCTATCGTTTTACGCCCCTACCTACGCATAACGCATAGATTCAAGTATTGTCATCTTTAGTTTTTGCTCCATAGGATGCTCTCATAATTGATTCATATGGTGGATTAATTCTTGTTCTAGGGAAGTGTTCCATACCCTTTCTTAGTGGAAACTGAAATCTAATATTGCCTTCTTTCATATCAATCACGGCACCTATAGTTCATAAGAACGGTCTACCAAGTATGATGGGACAAGACAGATTGCAATCAATATCAAGAACAAGAAAATATATGGGCACATAGTTCCTATTTGTAAGAATAAGAACATCGTTAATTCTTCCCAAAGGCTTTTTAATAGTAGAATCCACCAAGTGCAAATTAAGAGAACATTCTTCAATATTGGTGAGACCAAGCACATCACATAAAGATTTCGGAATCGTGGAAACACTAGCACCCAAATCACATAAAGCAAAGCACTCATAATTTTTAATATTGACCTTAAAGGTAGGTTCCCACTCATCATGTAATTTTCTAGGAATAGAAATTTCCAACTACAACTTTTCTTCAAAGGATTTCATCATGGCATCAACGATATGTTTAGTAAAAGCTTTATTTTGTTCATAAGCATGGGATGAATTCAACATAGATTGCAGCAAAGAAATACATTCAATCAAAGAGCAGCTATCATAATTAAAATCTTTGCAATCCAAAATAGTGGGCACATCACTAGTTAAAGTTTTGACCTCTGCAAACCCACTTTCATCAAAATTTTCGTCAAGATTTTCACCCTCCAAATTATTGGGACGCCTTCTAGCTAAAGTTGACTCTACTTCAGTCCCTTTATCATCAATCTTAGTATTACTAAACAAGGAATCAATAGAAGAAACACCAATCACTTTAAGATCTTCATCATTTTTCTGAAAGCAATCACTAGAAAACGATTTTTCTAAGAATTCTCTTCTAGCTCTAAGCATAGCGGTTCTTTTCTTACTTTCATCCATAGAGACATATAAATCTTTAATTGATTCATAAATCTTAGGTGCAAAAGCTTTCAACTTGAGATTTTCCTCATCATGAGAAATTCTATCAATGCTTCTAGACATATCATCAATCCTATTCAACTTTTCTTCTATCGTAGTATTGAAAACCTTTTGCGCATTGATAAATTATTTAATATTACTCTCAAGATCATAGGTGTTACTATTGTTATTGTAAGAAGAATTGACGTAGGAATTACCATAATTGTTAGAGGAATTTCCAGGAATAGGCCTAGGATTAAAATTACCTCTATAAGCATTGTTATTGAAATTGTTTCGTGAGACGAAGCTCACATCTACGGAATCACTATTTTGCTCAATCAAGGTAGACAAAGGCACATCATTAAGGTCAATAGGAGCATTTTTACTAACAACCAACTTCATCAAAGCATCAACCTTATCACTCAACGTACTAATTTCTTCAACCGAATTAACCTTTTTACTAGTAGGTGCTCTTTCAGTATGCCATTGTGAATAATTTGCCATAATATTATCTAGCAATTTAGTAGCTTCACCCAAATTAATTTCCATAAAAGTGTCACCCGCGGCAGAATCTAAAAGATTTCTAGAAACAAAATTCAATCCCGCATAAAAAATTTGTATGATCATCCAAAGATTTAAACCATCAGTAGGACAATTTCTTAGCATCAATTTCATTCTTTCCCGATTGTGCAACATGTTCATGCTCAAGTTGCTTAAAATTCATGATTTGCGTCCTAAGGGAAATAATTTTAGCGGGCGGAAAATACTTAGTGATAAAAGCATCCTTGCACTTATTCCAAGAATCGATACTATTGCGAGGCAAAGAAGAATACCAAATTTTTGCACGATCCCGCAAAGAGAAAGGAAATGTGACGCCCCCATTCTCGTCCGTACGCTAATGATGCACACAATGCGTATGACCAAGATTAGGGACTCACTGATTGATATCACAACACAACAAAGGACACAAATATAAAGTCATACAGCTTCATATTACAAGCCAGGGGCCTCTAGGGCTCGAATACAAAGCTCGACAAAGCATGAGTCAGCGGAAGCAAATATATCTGAGTACAGACATAAGTTAGACAAGTTTTGCCTTAAGAAGGCTAGCACAAACATAAGCAGCGGATCGAAAGAGGCGAGGCCTCCTGCCTGGGAACCTCCTAACAACTCCTGAGCGTCAGCGTTCTCCACGTAGTTGTAGGCTCCAGCGGTGGTGTAGTAGTCGCCTCCGGCGTACTTCATCTCCTGGGCTCCAACGACTGAACGCAGAAACGTATCGAGGGGGAAAAAGGAAGCAAAGCAGAAGTGAGTACTCATCCAAAGTACTCGCAAGACTGACATCAGAACTATGCTAATTATGCATCATTATCAATGAAGGGATTATATCTTGGCTGACTGCAGAAAGCAAGAATAGGGAGAAGGCCTAGTCCTATCGAAGACTAGCATCTTCAGCATCTTGCAGCATTAGAAGAGAGTAGACCTGCAGATCATATATAGTCATATTGTTGTAGCAATTTTATTAAGTAAACACGCCCAGAGATCCTTCCTCGACTCCCTGCGAGGAAGCAATCCCGGAGCCACAATTCATTTCAAATTAAATCACAGTTTTAGTTGTAGTAGGTCAAAGTACAAATCCAAATCGTCCTGTTACCGTGGACACGGCTATTCGAATAGTTTGTTCTTCCCTACAGGGGTGCACCTCATTTCCAACACGCCTGATCACCTCTGGCCGGACACACTTTCCTGGGTCATGCCCGGCCTCGGGATAGCAGCACGTCGTCGCCCCACCTAGACTCAACGAAGAGGCCAGCCCGCCGGTCTAAATCCTATGCGCGCAGGGGTCATGGGCCCAATCACCCTTTGCACACCTGCACGATGCGAGGGCGGCCGGAAGCAGTCCTAGCACCCCTTAGTAACAAGCGCGATGCGTTCCAGACCAATCCGGCGCGCGCCGCTCCATTGCTGACGTCCGAAGAGCTTCGGCTGATACAACGATGCTGAGTGCCCATAACTTTCCCACGCGATGGTTTGGTGCGTAAAAGGTCTAAACCGACCAAGTGGATCAAATACTCAACCCATTAGCATTTTATTAATTGTGAGGCAAGCGCGACCCATAAAGTGCGGTCCCGTCACCCCGCCTCGAGGATGTGTGGCAAAGGCTTCTCTCGCCAGTCCACGCCTCAACATAACCGGATGCCTTACCGGCGCATCCCACCACATCTCACACGGGTACCCTTGGGGCCGACCCGTCTCAGGACTGTCGGGAACTCAGGTCCACCTCAACCAGGGTGGTACCGCCTGTCCCTCCAGTCCCGTCTTTCCCATGTAGACCAAGTCAAGTAGAAGTAACTGTGTGTTTATTCACCAAGTGGGGATCCGAGGAATCACCCTTGATGGATCCCACTCGAGGTATGTGTATGGCAAGAGTCGCTATTGATAAATGGGAAGGAGGAATCACCCTCGATACCCACGATCGATTAGCTACGGTACAGAATTAACATCGGAAGTGCTAAGTGAGGTATCACCCTCGGCACTCGATAGTAGCTCTGCAGTGCCATACTTAAGGGGTGTGCGGTGATGTGAGGGGTCTGGCTCGTCGGTCGGTTGACCGAGTCTTCGGGTCTTCGAGTCGTCGATGAAGAAGCAGGGGCAACTGGGACTAAGGGGGTCTCAGGGGTTCACTGATCAACCTATGCTAAGCAGTTGATATGATAACAGGTGTAGTAGCAGTTCATCAAAAACAGGCTATGCATCGGAATAGGAGCTAACTAATACAGTAGCAAAATCTAATGCAAGCATAAGAGGGAGAGAGATGGGTGATATCGGAATGCTCAAGGGGGTTTTGCTTGCCTTGCTGCTCTGCGGCAAAGGCTGAACGTCAACGGCGTAGTCGTACACAGCAGTATCATCGGTAGTCTCAGCATCTATCGAGAGAGAGGGAGGGGGAAGAAACAGTAAATACAAAGCAAACAATGTAACACAAAGCATAGCATGGCAATAAGTTGTGCCGTGTGTGACCTAACGCAGTGTTACTCGATACCGATGAAGGGGGAACCCATCCGGGAAAGTTTTCCCGGTTCCGGACAAATGTCGGACAGATGACCGGAGGGGAGGAATGTTCCAGGTTTGCGGTGTTAGAGGCACGTGACAGCTAGGATGCAGTGCAGGGTTGCCTAAAATCATGTCTAAACCATTTTAGCCATTTTATGATTAAAGTTGGAATTAATAGTCGGTAGTTATACACTATTCATCTGCCGGAAACAGGCGAAAAGTTGCGGGTTCGCCTACGTAGAGGGTACCGACATGGAAACAGGTAGCACGGTTAGATTCGTGGGATTTTTCTGAGCAACTTTCATGTATAAAGTTTTTCGATCTGAGCTACGGTTTATTTTCTATTAATTTTTAAAGTTTTTAAAGAATTTCTGGAATTTAATTATTTATTTAAATTCGGATTATCCAGAATAGTAAATGATGACATCATCATGACATCACCATGACGTCCGCAGGTCAACTCTGGCTGACTAGAGTCAAACCTGACCTGCGGGACCCACCTGTCATAGACAGTGGGTTAAACAGAGTTATCTTTAACCTAAACAGAGTTAGTTAGCTAGTGGGCCCGGCCTGTCAGTGGCTAAATAACTAATCTAATTATGTTTTAATTAAAAGTGGTTAATTAACCTAATCTAAATGGGTGGGACCCACTGGTCAGCGACTGGACCAGCCCAGTCAGCACGTTGACCCGAGTCAACAGGGTCAACAGAGTTGCGGGGCCCATTGGCCAGTGACCCAGGCGGGTCCACGTGGCGGCCAGGTCAACGGGCGGCGCCGGAGTTACTTCGGCGACCGTTCCCGCGGCGGTTTCTCGCCGGAGTCGGGCGGGATTCTGCTGTGGTGCGCCATTCGCAGTGCGCGGGGCGGCGTTCGAAAGCTGGGAGAGTGCCGCGTCGATTGGAGCTACTGGGCGGAGCTGGGGCTGCCGGAAAAAGCACCGGCGACAAGCGAGGCGGGCGCCGGTGTTCGGGTGAAGTCGAGTAGGGGCTAGGGGGCTCGGGAGGACGTGCGGCTGGGCTCGCTGGGCTCCTGGAGATGTGCTGAGCACGTTCGTGTGCTCAGACGCGAGCTTACACAGCAGTAGCCGCGACGGCGACATGGACGGCGGCGAAGAGCTCTCGGCTCCGTCGGCTGGCACGGCTAGAAGAAGAAGAAGAGTGCGGGGAGAGAGAGAAGCGAAGCAGGAGCTCACCGTGTGGACACAAGTGGGTCCGGCGTTAGTTTAGGAGTGTAGACGGGCTCGAATCGAGGCGGCGGAGCTCGCCGGTGCCGAAGGGGAAGAAGAAGTCGGGGCGGCGTTGCGGCAGCCTCCGGCTTGCTCTGCTGCTCGCAACCGAAGGAGTCGAGCACTGCGGTCCTCCTGGACATCGCCGTGCGGCGCGAGGTGCTCGGTGACCGCGGTGGTGGCGAGCGACGGCGACGACTCCGATCCAGATCGAAAAAGAGACGAGCGGGGGAGAAAGAAAGAGAGGGGGGAGGTTACTCTGGCGTGCTAGGGTTCACCACGGAGCGGAGGGGATCCTTATCCTCGCAAGAAAACGACGGATGGGCAACGCGTGCGGCGTCGGCGATCACCGCGGCTCCGGCCGTGACACGGCGCGGGAGCAGGTGGGAGGAGGGAGAAGGGCCCCGGTGGGCTGGGCTCCGTACTGTAGCACTGGGCCTTAGTGCCCAGTGGCTCTTCTTCTTTTTCTTATCTTCTTTTCTGTTTTATTTTTGCAGTTTCTGTTTCGTCTTTCTTTTGTCAATATACTATATATATATAATGTACAACTTGTTCAGAAAATCATTATGCGGTATTCCTTACTTCCTCCAAAGGTTTGGGAGTATTTTGAATTCATTTGAATTTTATTTGAATGGAGTTGGATTTAAATAACCGATTTGGGTACTGTTGTTGGAGGTTAGGGTTATTTTAGGGGTTCAATTAATGTTGATTATATTTTTATAATTGCTTTGAGAATATTTGAAACATTATGAACATTTTTGTTTTATTGTTTGAATAAATATTAATTTGACTTTGATTAGATTTTGAATTTGATATGGATTTTAAACGAAGTGAGATTTAACAACAGTAACAGTGATGACATGGCACCATTAGCGTGGGATTACTGTAGCTTAATTATCCGGGCGTCACAGGAAATAATTTCAGCTTCACTATATCATTGTCCACATCTTTTTCCTTTTGCATATCACACAATTCTACGAACGTGTTTAGATAGGACGCGGCATCCTCATTAGGATTACCGGCAAATTTATCTTTCATGACAAGATTCAATAAAGCGGCATTAATATCACAAGACTCCGCACTAGTGGCGGGAGGAGCAATCGGAGTACTAATAAAATCATTATTATTAGTATTGGAAAAATCACATAACTTGGTGTTTTCTTGAGTCATCGTGACTACACAAACAAGATTGCAAGCAAGCAAGAGATCTGACAAGAAAAAGGCAAACGAAAAAAAGGGCGAATAAAATGGGAAATTTGTGAAGTGGGGGAGAGGAAAACGAGAGGCAAATGGCAAATAATGTAATTGCAAGGAGATGAGATTTGTCATTAGGAACCTGGTAGATGATGATGGTGTCTCCTCGGCGTCAGAGATTGGCACGTCGAAGAGACCGCTTCCTCCCCGGCAACGGCGCCAGAAATTCCTTTGACGTGGCTTGAGACTGCGTCGGTATTTCCTCAAAGAGGAAGGGATGATGTAGCACAGCGACGGTAAGTATTTCCCTCAGTTATGAAACCAAGGTATCGAACCAGTAGGAGGATCACCACCACTACGTAAACAGCACCTGCACACAAAGAACAAATACTTGCAACCAGACGCGAAAGAGAGGTTGTCAATCTCTCTACGGTAAAAAGATAGATTAGGTAGTGATAGATTGGAGAGATAGATCTCTCAAGAACACAAAATAAAAAGAGTAAATAAAAAGTGCAGCAAGGTATTTTATGGGTTTTTGGAGTAATAGATCTGAAAACAAAAGCGGCAAAAAGATAGATCGGAAAGCAATATGTTGGGAAAGTAGACCCGGGGGCCGTAGGTTTCATTAGCGGCTTCTCTCATGAGTATAGTGGGTGAACAAATTACTGTTGGGCAATTGATAGAAGATCAAATAATCATGATGATATCCAAGGCGATGATCATAATATAGGCATCACGTCCAAGATTAGTAGACCGAAACGATTCTGCATCTACTACTATTACTCCACACATCAACCGCTATCCAGCATGCATCTAGTGTATTAAGTTCATGGAAAAATGGAGTAATGCAATAAGAACGGTGACATGATGTAGACAAGATCTATTCATGTAGGAATAGACCCCATCTTGTTATCCTTAATAGCAACGATACATGTGTGCCTCGTTGCCCCTTCTGTCACTGGGAGAGGACACCGCAAGATCGAACCCATCATAAAGCACCTCTTCCCATGGCAAGAAAAATCGATCTAGTTGGCCTAACTAAACCAAAGATTCAAAGAGAAATACGAGGCTATAAGTAATCATGCATATAACAGATTAAAGAAGACTCAAATAATATTCATGGATAGAAACTGATCATGAACTCAAAATTCATCCGATCCCAACAAACACACCGCAAAAGTTTACGTCAAATAGATCTCCTAGAGACGATTGTATTGAGAATCAAAAGAGAGAGAGGAAGCCATCTAGCTACTGCCTACGGACCCGTAGGTCTATGGTGGACTACTCACGCATCATCAGAGAGGCACCAATGAGGATGATGAACCCCTCCGTGATGGTGTTATATTGTATCTCGAGGTTCTGGAACTTGCGGCGGCTGGATGTGTTTTTCGTCGACTCCTCTAGGGTTTCTGGAATATTTGGGAATTTATAGGCTTCAGAGGCGGTGGAGAGGGGCCCCGAGGAGGGCACAACCCATCAGGATGTGCCCGGGGCCTCTGGCGCGCCCTGGTGGGTTGTGGTCTCCTCGACCCTCCCCTCTGGCACTTCTTTGGCCCACTGGATGTCTTCTGGCCCAAAAAATCTCCAAAAAGTTTCGTCGCGATTGGACTCCGTTTGCTACTGATATTTTGCGAAGTAAAAAAACAAGCAAAAAACAGCAACTGGCACTTTGGCACTATGTCAATAGGTTAGTCCCAAAAAATGATATAAAGTTGCTATAAAATGATTATAAAACATCCAAGAATGATAATATAACAACATGGAACAAGCAAAAATTATAGATACGTTGGAGACGTATCATCTAGAAGTTAGACTTCCTTTGTAATTTTTGCGGCTAGCGTATTGATCAAATATGATTAGGTCCGGCTATACTAATATAAATAGCCACAGTACAATATTTGTAAGGGTTAGATTATGTTATGATGAATTAGACACCGCGTGTGTTTCGGCCGTCGGCCAGTATCGAGTTTAGAGAAACCTTGTGAAAAATCTCTACTAGCGTGTGAGTTCCTGCGACGCGTAAGAGATTACAAGTTGAGCCTATACGGTTCGTCCACGTTATTCCTTTGGATCGAGGGGTTGGCGTGTTGTTTTTGCGAGGTTTGTGAACATCTTTGTAAACCCGCATCTAGTTCTTGCTGCGATGGATTTTTGTGTCGTGAAAGATCGGGCCAACAATGAATCGGCCCTCGCCTTGAGGTTCGGTAATCATCACATGTGATGTTATGATATTTCATCGATGTACTGTGTGTGCTAGCATATTGATCCAAGGATAGCACAAAAAGCATAGAGCCACCGATTCATTTGGGTCAGGTCGCTACAGAGATGGTATCAGAGCACATGTTGAATGTAGGACGTGACCCTAGAAAATGGAAAGCCCTAGGAAAGGATCTCTCTAAAACTTCATTTTCAAAAAGATCCTTTACCTCTCATCTTTTTAAGCTTTATCAAATATTCCCTCTTACCTCCGATAGTTAGACAATACCCCTTTTCCCTTTTGACCCCATGGAGGATCAACTGATGTCACTTCAAGAAGGACAAGATATCAGACAACTGATGATCAACTCAGAGTAAAGAGTATTTCACCATGCGTTAGAAGAATTGAAGCTACAAGCATTGAAGGCTCTGAGGACTCGAAGAATTTGAAGACCCTGAAGAATTCCAAGACTTATGACCTTTAGAGGACCAAACCCCCTGTTCTATACAATTGTTAGATGTGGTGATTTGTGAGGTGACATTTTTATGGTTTTTGTGACAGCAACAAATAAAACTATTTTCAAAATATATTGTTTTTATGGGTATCTATAACTCTCTCTAAATTATATCTCCCCTACACCCCAAGAGCTAAAGTGGATGAGTTACAACATTGGTTTCTAATGTCGAGAATGGAATGAAGATGAATGCAACCCGGTGATGAATTCAAGCTTAACCACAAACGCCCGGATCCAGCAAGGAGCAAGCAAATTATAGTTGAAGGAAGAAACATGGAAGAAGTTGTGACTTCATCAACAGACGATGTTATGAGAGTTTACGCAAACCCAAGAGTTGTGAAGTAAACGATAGATGTTTTGTTTGGCTTGCAGAATCAAGGATTTATCTGAACTTAGTTCGTCGACAAGAGAAATTTTGCAATGCTTGTGAGGATGCTCGAGTGTTAGAAAGCGAGATTCGCTAAACCTTATACAGGGTAATGATTTGGGTGCGGAATGGATTGGCCACCATGACGACTTACTCTTATCATTTCTCTTGTTATTTGGAATGGTAAATCTAGAGTAACTTACCTATAGTCGAGAGACGATGATGTCAAAACCTGTTTAAACCTTAGAATGGTATGACGAGAAACCCTTGTACACGTCAGCTGTTGCCAATCGTACGTTATATGGTGAGAATAAATCCAAGGCTTATTTTCTGTAGGAACCCTTATTGGTTGACCACCATGAGATTTCGATAGTTGTTTAGTACTTGCGCAAGACCTGTCAGCCAAGAAGATCAAGTCTCGGAAGAAGTTCATTTGACGAAAGGACTCAAGATTTTGAAGAAAACGTTATGCCTATACCAGCAAAATGCTAACAAGGGAGTTATCGCGAGATATGTGAGAAGACCGATGTCGCCAACCCTAACGAGGAAGTACAAGAGTTGTGATGGAACCGTGCCTCTGATTCTAAGTGTGGTAGTTGATATGTCTCCAACGTATCTACTTTTCCAAACACTTTTGCTCTTGTTTTGGACTCTAATTTGCATGATTTGAATGAAACTAACCCGGACTGATGCTATTTTCAGCAGAACTACCATGCTGTTGTTTTTTGGGTAGAAATCAAAGTTCTCGAATTTGGACGAAACTTTCTGGAGATTTTTTATTGTATATATAAAAAATAGTGGAGCGAAGATTCACCGGAGGGGGGCCACCAGTTGCCCACAAGGCAACAGGGCGCACCCACCCCTTGGGCGCGCCCAATTACCTTGTGGGGCCCACGTGGCTCCGCTGACCCTAATTCCAAGCCTATATATTCCTATTCTCCGGGAAATACTTTTTGTTGTTGACCTGTTGTGTTATATCACCCTTTCTCTTCAGGAAAATCCCACAACTTCTACGGGAGTAGCAGTATGCCCAGCTCAGGTGAGGGATGGGTGATGACGGCGACACGCCTTCAACTCGCTCAAGTGCTTGTAGTCATCGTTATGTTGTCCTCGAACCTGAATATATTTTTTATTACTTCTCATCTTCTCTGTAGTGCCATCGTAGATGATGAATAGATTTGGAAGTCTCTTCAAAAAAAGTTACCTTTGCCATAACCAACTTTCTACCGTTTACATGTTTTCCAAATCCACCAATACATCACTATGAAAATTCAATACATATTTATCGGTTTATTGATATATAAAATTGGAATCTATACTCCTACATTCGAAAAAAATGGCAAATTCTATATGAAGCAAACTGCGTCAAATTGTTGGTATTTCGCACATATCGAGCAACCGAGGAATCGAATCTAGGCCGGCCCATTTTATTATTTAGCGTGTATAGGGATTCTAGTTTTGGGAAGGTTCCTACTCGGTTCTCTTGGTTTTCCTGGCCGATTTTTTGTTCTCCTTTACAATTTTATTTCTTTTTTTTCTTTTCCTTTTTTCTAAAGATTTCGACAAAGGTAGAAAAAAAATTCAATTTTTTTAAAAAAATTGTGCTTTAAAAAAATATGTTTTAACAAAAATGATCGTCCTTTAAAATGTTAGCAAATTTCAAATTATGTTTGTCTTTTCAGAGAATGTTCAAAAAAATCCAAATTTTAAAAAATGCTCTTGTGTTTCACAAAATGCTTGTGAAATTGATTTTTCTTAGAACACGTTAATTAGTCAGAAAAATGTATATTTTTTTAGAAAAATCTAATTTTTAAAACAATCTTTGATTCTTTACAAATCTTGGCATTTTTAAACAATCTTCACAAAACTATTTTCATGTTATCCAAAAATAGTTTAGAATGCTACAGTCGACGCCGCCTCGTACATTGGCCGTCCCAATCAGGAGGCGTCATGTGCGAACTGGGGCCAATTTGACGCAAAAGAGTTGGGAGCTCAGAAACATATTACAGCGCCTCACCCATCCCGGATGTTAACGAACGCGAGAGCTATTTCTTGCATGTACCAAGACATAACTCGGTTTGCTCAAAAAAAAAAAAACAAGACATAACTCGGTCTCGCCTTTTGACCGGCTAAGTACTTTAGCGGCTCTAGCTGTTTTTTTTTCTTTCTTTGTCTTTTTTGTATGAGTTTTCACTGGTTGCATCGTATTTCATTGGTTTTTATTTTATTTATTTTTCTAGTTTTTTGGGTTTGATTTGCCTTTTTTCCCTATTTTCCTTTTATTTTCATACACCTGATACATTGTTTATACATGTTAATATTTTTCCAATACATGATTATATTTTTTGAATATATGTTTTTATTTCTAATTTTTTTCATACACATTGTACATTTTTGGGACACATCTAGAACATTTTTTATACGACATGTTTAACATTTTATAAATACATTATTAATGTTTTTAACATTTTTTTGAGTTCTTGGAAATTTATCAAATATACGTTGAAACCTGTTTTAAAATGATCGGAAGATTTTTTGAACTACGCAAACATTGTTTTATATTGTATGTAGTCTTTTTTAAAATTGTCACAATCTTGTTTGAAATGCATGAACATTTTTTGAAATGTATCATATAATTTTTTGAATGGTACGAAACAGTTTCTAAAACTACGCAACATATTTTATATTGTATACTTAAATGCCACGAACTTGTTTTGAAGCACCTGATTTTCTAAAGAAAATTATTACATACACTTTTTGAATGGTACATCCATTTTTGTAAAACTCCACAAACATTTTTTATATAATGTATAATATTTTTTTAATTGTGCAATAAACGAGCCAACCTACTACGTAAAGAGCCACCATGCAACTCGCGACTGTATGCAACTGTACAACAATGGGCTGGCCCATCCACGCAAGCTCACGGAGCACTGGGAAACCGATTGGTGAGCCCAACACAGTGCCTCTCGCATAGCCCACTAACGGCCAGACAGAGGCACAAGTGTCATAATCAGACAAGGCAGTTGAACAGCAGATGTGGCAATTGGTATGCAGCAGCACCTGCTCAAGATGCAGCAATTTATCTGTTTACTTGAGTTTTCCAAAATTTATATGCCCCAATGTAGTCCAATGTTACCCAATACAAAGACAATAGACAAACTGGACAGGTACGCGGAACCCCTCAAGGAAGGCAAACACCAACTGCAAACGATTAGGAGCACAAGGCAAGCAGAAAACAATGCAAAACATGGAGCTAAAATACTTTCAACATATTAAGCTAAACCTAAAAAAACAATCTGCCTTCTAGAGCACTAAAAAAATGCCTCTTCCAGCTTACAAACTGCCCTCTCTTGACACAAGTCGAAAGAGAAGGAAGGAGAAACCCTACACTGCCTAGAGCAAAGCAAAGCAAACACCTAAACAAACTTTTACAGATGCGCAACGGAGATGAAGCAGCACACAAAACCATCCTATTATCATCATTCACCTCACAGGCTGCAGATGGCTATAGCTCGCTGACACCGACTCATCCTTCACTGGCTGTATAAATGCTAAACAATCAACAAATAGCTGGACCATATTTACCAAGGAGGTATCTACAGAAAGCCTGTGTTATTGCACTTGATCATTATGTCCTGTTGCCGAAATGAAACCGATTGCTGACAACAAGGTTTTCTGCGAGCAGAAGGATGGGAGCCTTGATGGCTTTAGCTTTTGGAGAGACCGACTCGGGAAGACTGGGTAAGCAGGTTGGTAGATGTTCACTGTGCTCCTCAGGATGAAAATAGAAGAAGACTGCTCGACAGAAAATAAACCTGACGACAGATAAGGAAGAATATTAACATTTCACATATAGAATCAACAGTGTCTAGTGTGCAGGACAAATAAATGTCCTCTAAGATACAATGGAATCTTTTTTTGAGAAACAAAAAATAAGTAAAACATTAGATATGCGATACAATATATCTAACGAGCCAACCATATTACCAGGATTGAACTTAGCTGGTACTACACGGTAACTGTTCCCTGATCCCTACACAAACCTAAACAAAATGCAGTGCTGATAGTCACTGCATTTTTGAAGCCCAAATAACTTGCATGTTGAGATGCGCAGAGAGTAGCGTGAATGCAGCTGATGTGATTTAAAGAAAAGACTACAAATAGACAAGCCACTTCCTATCAGGTCATGTTAAATTACTGATTTCATACTTACGGTGCAGTCAGCACCATTTAACTCTTTATTAATACAGAAAATAGTAGTAGTGTGATGAATTTCAAATGCAAACTTGTTCTTCTCTACCGTGAAAAGAGGGTGCATGCAAACAATATGGATAACCAGCTCATGCGTCAAGATACGTTTACATGTCATACTGTCTAGTGTACCTGAGAATCAGGCGCCTGAGAAATGGATCAGGTAAAATTTGACCCCAGACAATGTTCAATCCAACAGACGTGCTGAGGATTTCTTCATACTGTTCCAAAGCAGAGAAAAGTATGTTCTCCGCATTAGCATATGTATCCTGAAAACAAGCCCAAAGAGATCAGACGGTCGAACAAATACCTCAGGAATACTCAACTCAAAAAATAGAAGAACATACGCTGTCAATGTCGGAAGTTATTCCAGCTAATTGGCAGAACGCTTGCATCGGAGCAGTTAGGAAATATGTAAATTGGCCTCCATTGCCCATAGATTCCACACCAGGCATGGCCGATGCAATCCTAGGAGAAAGAAGTAAGGCAGCTGGTTCTCCCTTCTCTGCATTATGTATGGCCTGGCGATTATACAAGCAAATGATAATTTGTTCAAAAAATTTCTTTCTGCATTATTACCACAAAAAGAATGGCGAAAGAACCACTTCAAGAAATTAAGATAAGAATTCCTCATCAATTGTAATGACTTCATGAGATAAAATAAGCTGTTATAGAGAACCTATTCCAGAAACTTTACCAATCAAATGCAATATAACTATGTGCAAGGAAAACAAGTAGGCCAAAAAGATAAAGAATCAACAGGTTGGCTTTACATACAGGCTACTAACAAGGGCAAGTTTGGATGTCTTCTGTATGAAAGCAGGTATGGTTATAATACTATAGAACTGAGTTCACTACAACTAGAGCCCAACCTTCTCAGTTCTCACGATATGTTATATACATGATCCCTTATCATCAGTGATGACCAATTAACAGGCTGATAAGCAGCTTAATCTTTTTTTAGTGGTTTAAAGATCAAGGAGACATTGAATCTGTGGACCCCACTGGACGATACTAACAACTAAAGAGATGCTTCCACTTAAGAAGCAAATGAGAATGTCTGACCATTCAGATTCAATAAATACAATTCATGATAATGTGAACTAAAAAAAGAAAAAGATGCATACATATAATCTGGTAGCTAAGAAACAACTAAAGGCCCACGCGTCATGGTAACAATTTTTCTACCAAGCCAAGAATAAGTTCTGACAAACCTGCCTTGAATGCATGGCTATTTTCACTGTCAATTACAAGGAAAAGTGGGTATCTTGTGAATGGTATCAGATCTTCTGGATATAGATTGTTTGGACCTGGAAAAATGAGAATCCGACGATGTGAGAAAATGCAGGCTATCCATCCTCATAAAAATAAGATATTATTTCATAATCTAGTTGCCCACCAAACTAACAAACCATAAATAGTGGACTTAATTGATAAGTAACATTGTAATGCGACATACGCCTATAGTTCCATCAGTGATATGAGAAAGTGGAGCATACCACCATTTCCACGAGGACCAAGCCATACATGATCATCTGAACCGGTATGCGAATTTGGCTTATCGATTGAGAAAGCAGAAGCAGGCCTTGAGCGTGATGAGGAGCTAGATGCATACTTTTGATATGCATTCTGATCAGCAAAGCCTGGAAGGATAATGTTGGAAGTTAGAAGGGAAACCTAATCAAAACAAGAGTGCAACATAAATTGCAATGCCAAATACAAAAGGAACCTGATGCTGATATATAAATGAGCAAAATGCTATCTTGAGAGAGCTCCTCACAGATTGTGGCAAGAACCTGCAATTACCATTCATGAACTGGATTTAACACCGAGGAATCTGGTGGCACAAATAGAGAAGAGAGAACAATGTGGATTGACATTATATGCTGCATCTGTCCATGTGACTCGAGGGGTCTCTGAAGTCTGAAGATCTAGTAATATATTACCCACATAAATTATTAGTAACTTATTATTACCAATTTGTAGGAAGCTCTGAACATCTTAATGTGCAATTTGCCAATTTGGCAGTACCTGTGCTCAAAATTTGATGTTCAGTTCTGCTAACAACCATAACATCACTATGCCTATTTATAAGGAGATGTCTTCTACAGACAATATTATTGGTGGGCGTGCTATGGGGCAAATAAGCATGCCTTTTTCGAATGCATGTACTCAAAACTCGAATATTCAATTCAACTTTCATCCTACTCTTGTAAAAGGGAGAAAAGGTATACACGCCTATGCACACTAGCAAATCCGGTGAATTTTAAACTTAGAATTCATTTAAATATATCTCCATGGTTATTTGGGTTGCAACAAATAACCACGTTGGTAAGCAGAACCGCAACATCAGAGAGCTGAAAAATCTTATAATGACTACTCGGCCAGTAATACAACATAGTGAGCATACCACAAAATGCATGTATCCCAGCGTTGAAAATGTGCAAAGGCAGCCTAAGAAAGTATGACCACATCAAGCTCATAGCGAGGCTGGCCTGGCAACCATGTTGCAGCAAGAATGCAGGAAATCCTTTAAACGATTCTACCTAACTGATCCTCAGTTTAATAGAATTTAGCGTAACTTTATTTCATATCAATAATATGATACTATATCGCTTCTGTTGTTGATTCACCCACTGATGCATGATATTTGTGGACCATAGAAACAAGTCTACACAGCATTATTTCACTAACCAAATCACAAACATCAACCATATTATCAGCATCCAGTCTGTCAAATGGTCAGCATGCAGCATTGTTTAATGCTGTTTTCAAGACAGGAATTTCCCACGAAAATCATACGCGATTATGCAAAACTTTAACTTTAAAGGGGGACGAAGCAATTTTGAGAAGGGACCTACCGCCATAAGATGAGAGACTGTAGGGTGATATATGATTGCTCTTTGAGGATTTGAAGGAAGATTTCCATCAGAGATCTCTGTAGAAAGGTGAATATCGATCAGACCAGAGGGTCCACTCTGATCACTCATAGTGCCATTTTCTGTAAGTTCTTTAACAGCTATCTGATAAGACCCCGTGGGCTCCCATTCTAAAGACTGTAGCATTCTGAAAGCGTCCAAAGTTAGCTCTGTGAACTTGACCTGCAGTACATACAACGACATTATGTGAGGGAGCTGATCAGCATAGTATCAAAACAAGTGATAACTACAGGAATAGAAACATTATTTATGAAGGGGTAATATTAGTAACCTCATTTCGGCGGTAACTTGTCAATACAGCTTCCTTCAGTTTCAGTACTCTTTTCGAATGGAATCTTGCTATTGATGCAAGGTTTGATGCATAAGAATCAAACAAGTTGTCATATCTAAGTGATCTAGATCCCTTGTATGCTCCATCAGCTTTCAAGAATCTCTCAAGCTCTTGAAGCACTTGTTTCCATTCCTTGAAGTTGGTTTTCTAAGAAGAGGTCACGTTGTAAGGAAGAACAAAATTATAAGCAAAACAGGCTTAAAATGTCCTGGTGTACTGAAATGATAAAGAAATAAGTGGGTGAAACACACACACAAAAGTACATCACGATAAGTTGCACAATCCAAAGCTTTCATGTAGCATTGCAATAAAATATTCATTGCTCGCTACTTATGGATAGGTTCATTGATGTGTTGCTCGGTTCTAATATGTACCCCTAATAGGTTCATTGGTTGATGTCTTGAATTTAGCAGGTGGTGAAATCCAACCATCATCCGCACACAATAAAAAAAATTACAAATCCTAAGGGTAAGAACATATTGCTTGAGAAGCTCAGATCACCACCGACTCAAACACGCGACAAGAAAGGAAGAATCCGCTCGAACCCTCTCTTTCCATGAACAGCAACCCTCCACAATACTCAAATCTACTAGTACATGAATACAGAGGGAAACTTATGCTCTTCTGTAACTAAACAACAGAGGGGCGTGAAGCAACAAAAAAAGAGGAGCAGCATAAGTGACACGCAACCAAAGAGGATTGACGTAGTAACTCAAACTGAATTCCACAAAATTAACACTCTGGTTGAATAGCAAAAACTTCTGGCAAAACAAGTGATGAACACCAAGTTGTTAAGAAGAAGAAAACATGGTACATTCGTTCAATAATGAAGAGGACAACCATGTCGTGCTTCCCAAAGTTATAACCCGAGAAAAGAAGACCTAAACGCGTCATTTAACTGGGGCTCCCCCAATCCAAAGCACACGCAGGAGAAAAGCTTCTTACGGGATAGGCCGACTTGGATTCCTGGACGAGCGAGCGGAGGCGGGCGACGAGGTGGTCGACCGCCTCGGCTCGGCGCATGAGCATGGCGACGACGAGGAAGCGGGCGATGAAGCGCAGCTCCTTGTAGCGGATCAGGAGGCCCTGGTGCTTGGCGCCGCCCGCGGAGGCGTTGGCGTTGGCGGGGGCGGGGGCCGCGAAGTAGCCGCGGCTGTAGATGGCCTCGTAGAAGACGTATGCGCCGACGAGCGAGCGCGGCTCGGCGGTGCGGAGGTAGCGCGCGTAGTAGAGCTGGCCGATCCGCGAGGCGACCTCGCCGATCTCCCAGCGGCGGAGGCCCGCGGCGACGAGGTCCCGGCGGCGGTCCTGCTGCAGGCGCCAGAGGCGCGTGTAGGCCTTGAAGGCCTTCCGGCTGTGGTGGTCCCCGCCGCCGTAGAGCGGCAGGTCGCGCGCGCGCGCGAACTTGCGGTCCGCCGCCTCCACCAGTGCCTTGAACTCCCTGTACGCGCCGGAGGGCTCGCCGTCGGCCATCTCCGGCGGCGGGGCGGGGCGGGGCGGGGAGGCGAGGGCGCTCGCCCCCTCCCTGTCTGGCCTGTACCTCCCCGCTGTCCTTTGGATTCGGGCGGCGAACGGGCGGACGAGGCGGTGAGATGGCGACGGTGGGGGAGAGAGAATGTGAGAGAGAGTGATAAAAGGGGGGAGTTCGTTCCAGAAGAGAAGGGAAGAGATAAAAAAAAACAGTGGAGGAGTACACGGTGGTGAGCTGTTATTACTGCGGAAACGCTGTCATCTGCCGCAGTTATTGCTAATTGGGCTCTGATGGGTCAATCTTCTGAGCTCTTTGTTTATTGATGATGCCTTACCTTCTGTCACTCCACAGTAGTACAGTGTACTACCGACTCTAGGCCCATTTCGTCGAGTTCTGCGTGGAGTACAAGCCAGTGTGGCAGTGTGTGTGTGTGGAATCCATGTCACGGTTGAGAAAGTCCCGGCGGTTGACCGGAGTGAAAGCGAAAAGGATGCGCAGTGACGGGCAGAAAATGCAGAAGATTTGGACCGGAGAATTGACCCTGCGACTCGTTCTGTCAGATGCATGTTTAGTCCCTTCGAGTCGATTCGGTATGGATCTCCATCCGAGGGCTAGCGACAACGACGATCCATGGAATGGCCTGAAATTCAGTTGTGAACCCACCGAGGATGCCTCCTGGCTCGGTCTCGGTTATTGATCAACGTACGCGCTAGTTTGACGTTGGCAGTTTCGTAATTTTATCAAGATCTCTGCACTGCTATTCGCTTGCATTGCAGTGCTGGTGGAGGTGGCTGGGCAGGTATTTCTTGTTTGTTCTTTATTTATGTCTCGTCAGAGTTTGGTGAAGGAAGGCACTTCTTCCTTTTTCTCTTTATTCCTAACTCTCGCAGTCAGCGACGCATATTCCAAGTTCTTCTAAGTTCTAACCACCACAACTGCCTCACACTCGTCCACATTTTATTATTACTAATTAATAACATAAAGGAGAGAATCGGAGAATATGCACCTGCTCTGAAGCCCGTGAGCTGCTGCCTGACTAATCCGCTTCTTTAACTTTAAGAAATCCAAAGAAACTCTCTGTGGTCGATTAAAGTAGGAACCATCATTCTGCCCGAGCGAGGATTTTCAGCAGTAAAACCGAGGGTTTTCAGC
Source organism: Elymus sibiricus (assembly GCA_039707655.1). Lineage (NCBI taxonomy): Eukaryota > Viridiplantae > Streptophyta > Magnoliopsida > Poales > Poaceae > Elymus > Elymus sibiricus. The sequence continues at coordinate 312,590,912 of CM077671.1, forward strand.
ATCCCTCTGCCTCTCTGGTCAGTGGGTGCAGCCTTGCAGGTGGCTGGCTGCCCGTGCAATCATTCGGCACCCAGCCCAGCTGCGCCCAAATCTTTGGCTCGCTCGCTTGGAACAGGCTGGCGTGGCGCCGCGGTGCTGGACGCCGGGGTCATTAACAAATCGGGTTAGGCTGGGAATCTCTGATGAGAGGGCCTTTAAAAGGCTGCTGCGACGTGGAGATCAGGCCAGGATTAGCTGAGCTGAGCTGACCGGCGGTCGCTTTACGGCAACGATTCCCTCAACTCCCGGTTAACTTTACTGCCTGGGTTTGGTGCTGGTCCCGTGCGGCGCGACCGGTAATTAGTGCGTGAGTCGGTTTGCTCGTGGTTATTCTGTAGGTTCTGCAGTACTCGGGTGTCCTTTTGTTTTCTAAATACGTACAAGAATTACAAACGATGGCTAGTACTACATCCAGCACTCGACTCCACACTCAAACAGAATACTCGTCTGAAGAGCATCTACAGCCGAGCGCTTCAAACCCATCTCAAATGTCCCACCGGTTGGTCCGATCGGTCAAAAGACGTCTCAAACGGGTCACAAATGGCCAGGCTGACCGGCATCTCTCATATCTATATCTATACCTAATATTAAAAGAAGGATTGTTTCTCCACTTTTTTCGTCATAATAGGCTTTTTTGTACGTACGTTGTCCTGTTTGCTTCGTCCGTTCGAGCCTAACAGCAGGAAAAAAAAAGTCCGTTCGAGGCTAAACCAGGGAAAAAAATAATACCTGCCAAGACTTGAACCATGGCCTACCATGCAAACGGCTGCAACACAAGCCAGTTGATCTAGCACACGGTTCTTGTTTTGATGAAGGAACGTATTCTATTTGATTGGTAGACAGACATGGAAGTTTTGGGAGTCTTCAAGCTTTGTACGTTAATTTTCCATCCGAGCAGATAAACATCAGAATGATCAAGCACTGAAAAAACTTAGAAAAAATCAATCGTTTAATAGTGTTGTCACATCGCTTTTTTACATTAAATAACACTAATTTATAAACTCGTGGCTTGCAATAATCAACAAGCCAAGGCATCAACAGAAAGAGGATGAGCTATGGATCATGTTGACCTTAAAAGATTTGTTGAAAAAACTAAACGGAAGAAATGCATGTAGCAAAGAACAATCAAAGATTAACCGGAGGAAAATCACTTATAAGCCAAAATATTCTCATTGTTTTTCTATCAGTTACTCCCACTGTTTGTTACAATTACTCCATTCGGTCAGTGCGCATTCGATTTTTTTTTGTTAAAAATTCTACGTCGAAAAGTAGTACTTTGATCTAGCACACGGTTCTTGTTTTCATGAAGGAACGTATTCTATTTGATTGGTAGACAGACATGGATGTTTTGGGAGTCTTCAGGCTTTGTACGTTAATTTTCCATCCGAGCAGGTAAACATCAGAATGATCAAACGTACTTATGGGCCAAACTGGGCTAAAGCACTGAAAAAACTTAGAAAAAATCAATCATTTAATAGTGTTGTCACATCGCTTTTTTACATTAAATAACACTAATTTATAAACTCGTGGCTTGCAATAATCAACAAGCCAAGGCATCAACAGAAAGAGGATGAGCTATGGATCATGTTGACCTTAAAAGATTTGTTGAAAAAACTAAACGGAGGAAATGCATGTAGCAAAGAACAATCAAAGATTAACCGGAGGAAAATCACTTATAAGCCAAAATATTCTCATTGTTTTTCTATCAGTTACTCCCACTGTTTGTTACAATTACTCCATTCGGTCAGTACGCATTCGATTTTTTTTGTTAAAAATTCTACGTCGAAAAGTAGTACTTTGATCTTCCCCAACTCTAAAATAAACCCATAAAGGACCTAAAAGGACAAGCCGACAAATGCACTGATACTCTCCTTCCTCCTTAATCAAACCCTAATGACTCGGTTGATCGCGCATACAGAGCCTGAACACCCCGATGTCACCGCCACTGTGATTGTGTGTCGATATGGCAGCGCCGGACCGGATGCACGTCGGCCGACGACTCGGATGATTACAAACACGAAGTGGAGGAATACAAGGAAACTCCGAGGATTTTCTCGATGAGGAGGTGAGAGACGTGCCGCCCAAAGAGGTCACCGTCGGCTAGAGAAAGGAGTGCGAGGAGGATGGGAAGAAGGGAATGGAGGCAGAGGCTGAAGGCGAAGAGACGAAGGAGCAGTTGTCGTCCGCCACGCCCATGCCTGGCGCCTACCTGCAGGATGGCCTCTCCCTGTAGGACGACCGGAGCCGACACAAGTGTGGCTTTCTAAGAACTAAACCTTCCCTCTGTAGTGCATAGCTTTTGTAGAACTTCCAGGTGTTCTTAAGTGTTATTTCAGGGCAAAATAGAGATGCGACAGCTGGCAGATTGATGAAGAGCCAGCAAGTCAACTTCCCAAATCATCGTAGCAGGCTACTAGAGAAGGCGTTCGTACTAACCCGCACGTTCTATTCTTCTTCTTCTTGATGTCTTCGCTTCGAGATCGAAATGTTTATCAAGATATATTTTTTCCCGTTGCAACGCACGGGCACGTTTGCTAGTCCAACCCAAATATGGGGTGGATATGGGATGCCCAGGCACGTCCGTCATCTCGGACCAGACATGTCTACCCATCACAAATTGCATCAAATACATCTCCTCGACCTACCAGATCAATTTGTTCTCTCCTTTTTTTTCTCCTTTGCGTCGGACGTCTCGCAGGTCCGCCGCCAGTCTTGCTCCGTAACCGTTCGGAGTCTCGGCGCCGCCAAGACTGACACAACCATGAGCGGATTTGCGCCCCAGGCAGCCCAGGCCATTGTTTGGGGCGTGGAAAAAAAATTCACGGCCTATATTTTAAAAAAGAAACTTCGACCTGGGGTGTAGCCCAATTCGAAGCCCACGCAGCCCAGGCAGACTCACTCGCACGAACACTTCTCACAACCCTCACCAGTTCGCGGCACGAACCAGACGCAACCGCCCGTTCTGGCCTTTTACCCCGACCTAACGAACCCTAAGTTGTGCGGCGTCACCGGTCGTCGCCCGCCGCCACCGCCTGCCGTCACCGGTTAGGTCCATCTGACAGCGCCCCCCCCCTCTCAGTCTTTGTTCCAGCAGGGGGGGCCCTTTTGTGCCGCTGCGGCTGCTGCTCTGTTCGTCGTGTCCGGCGAGGGCGCGAAGCTACAGCCTGCAGGCTGCACGGTGTCCGACTGGGCGAGGTAGTCCTCAGCCCTCGCTCCCATGAATGCTCACTCCTCTCCTTACTTCCTTAGTACAGTATTGTTTGTCTGTTTGTTAGATGTACAAACAGATTTTGACAGTAAGATGTTTGTAGATGCCACATTGTTAATATTTGATGATGATTTTAGTTGCTAGATGGCACAGTTAGTCTGCTTGTTAGATGTAGAAACATATTTTGACATTGATAAATTTTGTTCTCTAAATTTTTATAGGAACTCAAGATGAGTAAAAGAAACAAGACATTGAATTCTTTTTTCCAAGTTCGAACCATCAAAACCGCAGAAACGGGTCCTTTGATGAGTGATATTTTACACTCATTTCAACCTAGTTTAAACCGAGATATTTCATTAAAAGAGAGATATTCGCTCCGATATTACCACTAATGCTAATGAATGCAAAGGATTCCATAAATCCTCTCTTTAATGTTTTTCCACAGGAAATGGGCAAAAAAGGGAAGAAATCACCTGGGAGAATGGAAAGGAAGGACAATGGAGGAAGAATCAATCGCCAGGAGGCGCCAGAGGGCATCCAGAGCGAAAGACAACGTTCCATGCGACCGCACGCGCTTGCATGAGCGTTCGTTTGGTGTGGAAATCAAGGCAGACCGTCCACCTGAACAACTTTTATAAAGGGGACCCCGTCAAAATGTCAACAGAACAGCGTCGAGCACAGCCAGAACCTCTTCATCATCTTCATCATCCACAAAACCTAGTTGCTGCCATTTTCATCTCCATAGTCATCTCCACCACCATAGTGCTCTCTCATCTAGTTCATACTTGTAATCGTGCATCACACAAGGCATCCACTGTAAGACATATTGCAATCAATCAATCCCAAGATATGGTCTTCAATGTTTTCTTCTCGCGATCTGGTCTCCATGTGTGAATAGTTCGGTAAGGTATGGGGTGAGGCGTGAGCCTTGCAATCCCAGGTATTTGTCGAGGGGATCAATGGAAGTCTTTGACACGACGTCTTGTATGTGTGAAATAAAACTGTTTTGTGGAGTGTCTCTTGTCTTGTCTATGATCTTCATCCATGCAGTTACCCAGGATCATGGAGATTGAGCACCGGTGAGTCTAGGAGCAAGGAGACCGTGAAGTGTTATACCGAACACCGGTAACAGTAAGGTTTAGTGGGGTAACATGGATCATATCCTTGGGGATTCATGAGGTGTAGTCATTAAACACCCAATGTTTTTGTCTGGTATTATTATCTTAATTATTGGGGCAACCCCGCGAGACGGATAGGGCCTTTGATAGGACAACTGATTCTTGATGCAGGACTCGTGTCGGTCAAGATGTTATTTGGACACATCCCCCACTCCGATATGAAGCAAGCATCTCTTGATGGGTGACTTCCCGAGAACAAACTAATATCATTTTTTATCCCAACACAAATGCATGGTTGCAAGCATTAAGACATCATCCCCGTGCATTCTTTTTATTATAAGTGTTTGAATCACAATTTGCTTGTTGATCCGGTCAAAATTTGGATTTGACACTTTGGCAAAAGCTTGCTAGAGACCATTACTTCAAGGGAATCTTCCTCTCGTGGGTTTGATACCCATGGTCACCTCTGGAGAAATAGATGCAGAATACCCTTTCTTGTTCCAATACTAGATCAATAAAAATGAGATATCAAGCCCTTTTTCTGGCACCGTTGCCGGGGAGGAGTTTAGTATTCCTAGTCTTTGTGTTTAGAGTTTTTGTTAAAGTTAATTTTCAGTTTTTATTTTTTACTTTTCTGTTTTTAGTTTAAGTTTTATTTTGTTGGAAGTATTTTCAGTTGAAAAAACAAAAAGTTACTATGGCTCGTAATCTTGGGAGTTTTGCTACTCCTAACAACAATTTCGTGCGTGAACCAATAGCACGACCTGATGTTGCAGCTGCAGAATATGAGATCAAACCGAACCTAATTTCCATGGTTCAACATGACCAATTTGGAGGCTCTACTTCAGAAGATGCACGTATGCATTTACATAATTTTACTGAATTGTGCAACATGACACGCATAAAGGATTATGACCCAGATGCTCTGAAACTTTGTTTATTTCCTTTCTATTTGAGAGGAAAATCAAAGTAATGGCTTTTAGTTTTGGCTAAAGGCAATACTACTTCTTGGGCTACTCGTTGCAGTGAATTTTTATCTAAGTTTTGTCCACCTGCAAAAATTATGCAATTATGTTCTCAGATTACTGGTTTCAAGCAAGAGGAACGTGAGCCACTAGCGCTTGCGTGGGATAGAATGAAAGAAGCTATAAGAAACTGCTCCAATCATGGAATGGAGGGGTGGTTAATCCTTCATATGTTTTATAATGGCTCGAATCACATGTCCAAAATGATGCTTGATACAACTGCAGGAGGAACAATCATGGGAACACCCATAGAAGATGTCAAAAAGATACTAGATGATATGCAAGAGAACCATGCCACAATGGCATGTAGAGAGAACCACCACCAAGAAGGCGAATGTTATAGAAGAAAATATCTCAGAGTTGACAACCAAGCTCGAAGAACCTATCTCTCTGATGAAAGGTGTGGGATCGAGAAGGGACGTCTAGAGAGGGGTGAATAGACTACTTGACAAATTCAAAACCTAACATTTTCCCAATTTTAATGGTTGACAGATTTTATCAATTCTAACAAGTCTAGCACAACCTACACATGCAAGTCAACAAGTATAATAGTGGAAAGTAAAGACAAGCACATGTAAGTAAGAGTAGGGAAGAGGAGATCAAACGCAATTGGAGACACGAAGATTTTTACCGTGGTTCGGATAGGTGGTGCTATCGTACATCCACGTTGATGGAGACTTCAACCCACTGAGGGTAGCGGTCATGAGAGTCCACAGAGGGCTCCACCCATAAGGGTCCACGAAGTAGCAACCTCGTCTATTCCATCACGGCCTACGTCCAAGAAGGACTAGCCTCACTCAGGGTGGATCTTCACGAAGTAGGCGATCTCCTTGCCCGTACAAACTTCTTGGTTCAACTCCACACACAATGACCGAGGCTCCCAAGCGACACCTAACCAATCTAGGAGACACCGCTCTCCAAAAGGTAATAGATGTGGTAACAATGATGAACTCCTTGCTCTTGTGCTTTAAAAGATAGTCTCCTCAACACACAATCACTCTCTCACAGATTTGGCTTGGTAGAAGAGATTGATTGGGTGGAAAGCAACTTGGGGAGGCTAGAAATCAAGATTCATATGGTTGGAGTGGAAGATCTTGATCTCAACACATGAGTAGGTGGTTCTCTCTCAGAAAATTGGATGGCGCAAGGGGCAAGTGTTGGTCTGATATGAGTGCTTCCTCTATGAGTGAGGGGTAGGTGGAGGGGTATATATAGGCATCTCCAAAAATCCAACTGTTACAACATTATTGCCCAACTCAGTGAAACCGAAGCAAAACTCGGTTGCACCGACTAGTGCAAAATGTGGCAACTTTCGACGTTTCGGTGAGACCGATATATAAATCTCGGTGGGTCCGATTTGGCTAACCTAGGCAGTTAGCAATACGCGGTGAGACCGATTTATAAAACTGTGAAATTATGATTCTTAGAGATAGGTTAACCGAAAGTTGGTCACTGATTTCGGTTTCACCGAAATGAAAACTTGGTGTCACCGAGACCTTAGGGTGTGGCTTAGGATCTGTCTAGGGTAAAACTCGGTAGGGCCGATTTGGAAATATTGGTGGCACCGAATTTGAGTGGTAGGGTTTAGACAGAGTATTTTGTGGGAGAATTTCATGGGTATTTTTGGTGGCTAACTCTAAGCACTTGAGCAACCAGATCATCATGGATACCTCATCCCCTTTTAATAATATTGGCTTTCCTATGGACTCAAAAGTGATTTCTCACAAAAAGAAAAATGTAGAGTCTTGAAGCTTGATGACTTGCCAATCCTATTTCTTTCTTTCTTCTTCTTTCCTTGGGGATCTCCACACATTCCAACCGATTCTCTCTGTGGACTTTTTCTGAAATAAACCAGGTAAAACTATTAGTCCAAGAGACAATGTATGTTGTCATGAATTATCAAAACCTATAAGGGAGCATATGCAATCTCCCCCTTTTTGGTAATTGATCACAACATGAAATCAAAGCTTCAAATTAAGATATGCAAATATATATGAAAGCTTTGAGAGACACATGACTAAGACAAGCTCCCCCTAAATGTGTGCAATCCCTTTTTGAGGATAGTTGCTTTGGAATGCATGAACACACACATTATAGAAGGGATATGATACGTCATGTGAACCTTGGCTATATGCATCAAACAAATGTGAATGAGGTGTTTCCATGTTCAAGACTCTCTCTTGCAAATAATATGTGCAAGAAACAAGAGATCATCTTGACCAAGGCTATGATGCATATACTTACCTTGAAGTTCTTGAGCATTTTAATAGCAGGGACACACTTGAGAAAACAATGTTAGAAAACACAAGAGTATTCTACTTATCCAAATGCAAGATAATTCAAATTTACCAAGATATGGAAGACACATAGGAAATGGTATTTCTCAAAATTGATATGTCTCCAAGAACATTTAGAACTTTCTCCCCTAAGTATGGATTTGTAATTCTTCCACTCCCCCTGAATCTTAGCATGTAGATACTGGGAGTAGGTAGGGTGAGACAAGTCTAACACAAGATCATATATTCTCTCTCCTTAAATAATAGTATGAATTTGGTCTTCTCTCTCCCCATTAATAGATATTTCTCCCTTTTGGGTGATCTTGAATACCCCCCCCTTCATATTACTCCCCCTTTAATACCTTTAATAAGCATAGGCCTTGAATAAGCATAAGCTTTGATATTTCTCCCCCTTTGGCATTAATTTCTGAAAAGGGTCAGAGGGTAAGGGATCCTAGAGAGTAAGGGTCATTGAGGTCATTGACTAAAGATGTCAAGAAAATGGCAATGAACACAAGTGATGACAAAAAGTCAGTGACTCTGAAGCAAAGTGAATTGGTAGAACCAATAAGGAAATATTAGGACTCTGGGTAAAATAGGTACAACCGAAGAGTTTCATATCGGTGGTACCGAAGAAGCTCTTGGCAGTATATCTGCATTATTGGTGGAACCTATTTGTCTAGCTCGGACGGACCGAAATTACAAACAAAAACTTGGCAAAGTTATTCTTGACCATATTTGTTGATGAAAATGTTTTTCAGAAAGTCTCAATAGATTCTAAAATGATTTGCAAAGCATCTTCAGGAAGATTTGTAATGAATTTTCAAAAGAATTTGCAATGAATTTTCAACTAGAATTTGCAATGAATTTTCAACTAGAATTTGCAATGAATTTTCAACTAGATGAAGATTGAGTGGTTCCAAGAAAGCATGCAACTGAAAAATGATCCAAACAAGAAGCTTCATCTAGATGATGGTCGGTGACTAGGTCACCTATATTAGAGTATATTGACTTAGGAGCCAAGTAAGAATACTTGATCATAGTTCATACTCATCGTTAAGCTCAAAATGGGGTTACCATTTTTCGTTTAAGCATTTTGATGTTTTCATATCACTTTGAATTGCTTTGGCTCACGACTTGGAGTAAAGCTTCTTCAAGGATATGAGCACATACCTTTGAGTGATGTAGATGACATGGTGTGTAGTGGACTTGTTGTGGATGCTCAAAGTTGATGGAGATCATTTTGAGTTGGGAGCAATCCTTCTTTTCTTTGTAGATATGCCCTCCTACCATGGTTAGTCATGCAAGGAAGAAAAGATATATCCAAATGACAAGAGTGAGTTCCATCATATGTATGTCAAGGATATGGTTTGTGTTGTCTTCTTCCTCCATCACAACGTAGGATTGTGTGAAAGCACATTTGCTCCCTTGATGGTTTTGGTAATTAATAACAACATATATATCATTGAACTAATGTTTCCACTAAGTATATTTCAGGAAAAGTTCAATGATAGGTTGGCAAAAGGATTGTGGAGAGACCCCTAGATGCAAGGAATGGATTGGCAAAGCTTCAAGCAAGAGGACTCCACATTTTTCTTTGTGAGAAATCACTTTTGAGTCCATAGGAAAGCCAATACTATTAAAAGGGGGTAAGGTACTGTTGGTGAACAAGATGCTCCACGTGCACAAGTGATAGTCACCAAAAACACCCACAAGCTCTTCCACAAATACTCTGTCTAGAACCCTTCCATTCAAATCGGTAAGACCAACAATTCCTATTCGGTCTCACCGAGATTCAAACCCTAGACAGATCCTTAGCCAAACCCATCTCGGTACTACCAACATTCTGCATCGGTGCCACCGAGTTCAGTTGCCAACTTTCTGGTTAGCTATTTTCAAGCATCGGTACCACCGAGTTTTGTCAATCGGTCTCACCGAGATTTGGACCAACTTTCTGGTTAGCTATTCACAAGAATCGGTACCACCGAGTTTTGTGAATCGGTCTCACCGAGTTTTTGGACCAACTCTCTGGTTAGCTGTTGTCAATAATTGGTACCACCGAAAATTGAGAATCGGTCTCACCGAGTTGTGCATTCTGATCGTTGGTCATCTTTTCGGTACCGCCGAGAGTTATGTATCGGTCTCACCAAGATTCAAAAGTTACTGCCTTTTGGTCACTTCGGTACCACCGAGTTGGTCACTTTAGGTGTAACGGTTGGATTTTTGGGGATGCCTATATATACCCCTTCACCACCACCCACTCGAAAGAGAAGCACTCAGAACTATTCCATACTTGCCCCATCCAATTTTCTGAGAGAGAGCCACCTACTCATGTGTTGAGATCAAGCTATTCCATTCCTACCATATGAATCTTGATCTCTAGCCTCCCCAAGTTGCTTTCCACCAAATCAATCTCTTCCACCAAAGCCAAATATGTGAGAGAGTGATTGTGTGTTGAGGAGTCTATCATCTTGAAGCACAAGAGCAAGGAGTTCATCGACATTGCCAAGCCTATTACCTTTTGGAGGGTGGTGCCTCCTAGATTGGTTAGGTGTCGCTTGGGAGCCTCCTACTTCGTGTTGTGGAGTTGAACCAAGAAGTTTGTACGGGCAAGGAGATCGCCTACTTCGTGAAGATCTACCCATAGTGAGGCTAGTCCTTCGTGGACGGAAGCCGTTATGGAATAGTCAAGGTTGCTACTTCGTGGACCCTTATGGGTGGAGCCCTCCGTGGACTCTCGCGATCGTTACCCTCCGTGGGTTGAAGACTCCATAAACGTGGACGTACGATAGCACCACCTATCGGAACCACGGGAAAAATCTTCGTGTCTTCAAATTGCGTTTGATATTCCTTCCTACCCTCTACTATACATGCTTGTTGTTAGTTTCCGCTGCTATACTCTTAGACATGCATGTGTAGGGTGTACTTGACTTGCTATCATTGCTAAAATCTGCCAACACTTAAAATTGGGAAAAGGTAGAATTTTTATTTGGTCAAGTAGTCTAATCACCCCCCCTCTAAACATACTTTCGATCCTACAAGTGGTATCAGAGCTTTGGTCTCCATTGCATTGGTCTCACAACCTAGGAGAGTATGGCGTCTAGTGAGGGAAATTATCACCGTAGAGGTCCGTACTTTGATGGCACAAATTTTGCTAGTTGGAAGCACAAAATGAAAATGCATATTCTTGGTCATAACCCCGCCATTTGGGCTGTTGTTCGTGTTGGCTTGCAAGGTGAATTCTTTGGTGATGGAAAGGAACCGGATCGTGAAGCGACCGCAGATGAATTGAAGATATTGCAATACAACGCTCAAGCATGTGACATTCTTTTCAACTGCCTATGCCCCGAAGAATTCAACAAAATCAGCCGTCTTGAGAATGCAAAAGAGATTTGGGATACTTTGGTTGATATGCATGAAGGTACCGAATCCGTGAGAGAATCCAAGTTGGATGTTCTTCAAAGTCAGCTTGACAAGTTCAAGATGAAGGATGGTGAAGGAGTCGCAGAGATGTACTCTAGGCTAGCTCTCATCACAAATGAGATTGCCGGCTTAGGAAGCGAAGAAATGACCGACAAATTCATCATTAAGAAGATACTTCATGCTTTGGATGAGAGATACGACACCGTGTGCACATTGATCCAAATGATGCCCAACTACAAAGATCTCAAGCCTACGGAAGTCATTGGAAGGATTGTTGCTCATGAGATGACACTCAAGGACAAAGAAGAGCTTCACAACAAGTCTAGCGGTGCTTACAAAGCCACAAGTGATGCTCCCGCAACTTCAAGCGACAACCTTGTCACCAATGAAGAGATAAGCCTCATGGTCAAGAAATTCAACAAGTTCTACAAGAATAGAGGCAAAGAACGAAGCTCCAACTCAATATATGAAGAGAAGCGTTCGTCAAGTCGTGACCGAAACTGCTACAATTGTGGGAAGCCCGGACACTACTCAAATGAGTGCACGGCTCCCTACAAATGAAGAGAAGAGTCACCTAGAAGACGAAGCTCAAGGAATGAATCACCTCAAAGAGAGAGAAGGAGTAGAGATGATCGTTATAAACGAAGACCCTCAAGGAGAAGTAGGGACTCGGAGAAGAAGGACAAGTACACCAAGAGCTACTCAAGAAGAAGACATCAAGCTCATGTTGGTGAATGGGTTTCCGGCTCCAAATCCGACAACAACTCCAAGAGAAGCTATCACTCCAACTCCGACTATAGTCAAGATGAAGGTGTTGCCGGACTTGCACTAGTAACTACCAACTCCTATGATCTATTTGATTCACCAAATGAAGGGAGTGGAAGTTGCTTCATGGCTAAAGGCCCCAAGGTATCACACCCCGAGTATCTTGATTTCAATAGTGATGAAGATGATTTACTTGGTGATGATGACTTGCTCTTTGATAGAACTAGTGATATTAGTCAAAATGAACTTGATAATTTTCATGCTAGTCAAGATAAGTCGGTTGATGATGATAAGATGAAAATAGAACAATTAACTAAAGAATTAAACACTCTTAAGTTAGCCCATGAATCTACTCTCGAAGATCATAGAGAGCTTGTAAGGACTCATGAGAAGCTACGCTTCGAGAAGCTCACCTTGGAGCAAGAACATGAGTTTCTTAAAGCTATCAATGACGATCTCCGAAAGAAGACTTCATCTTATCTAGCCAAACGATTACTCTTGTCTACATTCATGCCACAAGTTAAACCTAGACAAACTAGTAACAAAGGCAAGAAAGGTTCTTCATCTAGTAGCAACAATAAAAATGCTAAATCTAATGATGTTGCTTCTAGTAGTTCTATTGATTCCACTAATGATGATTCTCTTAGCCAAGTTACACTTGAGCAAGAAAACGATTTATTGAAAGGAATTATAGAGAAAGGTATCTACAAGAGTCTTGCCGGATGTAAGCAATTTGAGGAGATTGTACGCAAGCACGGAGGATACCGGAAGAACCATGGCATTGGCTACTTCAACGCTAATGGAGTTGAATGGGAAGAAGGTCAATACCCCAAGCCCAAGTTTGTTCCTCAAAGGGAGAAGTATGAACATACTCTTCCCAAGGGGACAAACACTCAAGATGACCTTCCACCACAAGACCACAAGCTCAAGGGCAAGGACAAGCTTCAAGAGGACATTGACTCATATGAAAATGAATCCCAAGCTTTGTTGGAGTGGGTTCCCAAGGCTACTTCAAGCTCAACTTCTACAAGTGCCACTTCTACACCAAGGATCCCCATCAAGTTGATGTGGGTCCCTAAGAAGAAGAACTATAGAAGTTCTTGAGGGGTGAATCCGCCAATGAAATTCATTCACATTCATAATTGGCAAGAACTAGTTGCAATCAACGTCAACATCATGCAATAGTTCAAGGAGTCACACATTCCCTCAAAGGTAAGCAAGGGACAAGGTAATCAACAAATCCATGGACATCATCATGTATGCTTTGCACTCCATGTCCATAGATATCCTTGTATTTGTCTCTTGTGTGTTGGGACTAACCCATGTAGGTGAGAAGAGTAAGGAAACAACAAGGATGCTCCCAACTCTTGGTGATCTTCATCAACCTTGAGCATCCACCACTACATCACCCACATGAAGTCTTCTATGACAAACCCAAGGTTAGTTTATCCCTCCTATGGGGGGATGTCACATCAAGGGGGAGCTTTACTCTAAGACTTGAGTCAAAGCATCTCTTAGAATGTGACAACATTAAATGCTTTATGTAAAAGTGGTAACCCCACTTGTGCTTAAACGATGAGTATGACCTATGATCATGTATTCTTACTTGGCTCCTAAGTCAACATACTCATATATAGATGACTCCGTCATCGCCAAAATGCTTGATAGATGCTAGTATGTATCTGCATGTTTGCCATGATTTCATTTGACATCTTATTGCGTGAGCATGTTGGTCTGCATTTCTTTAACCATTCGAGGACATCCAATTGTTGCTATTTGGCTTTTGATTTTTCTTTTGCCAATTGGATGGACAAGAATGCCTAGGACCACTCTCTAGTTATCTATGCTTTCTCATCTCATATTCCATTATTGCTGCATCACAAAATTTGAACAAGTACTTTTCGATCCCTCTGTGTGAGGAGCACTCGGAGTTCCGTATCGACTAAGGACAGACCATTAAAACCTCCCAAGTGCATCTTGGTGGAACCAATACCAAAATCTCGGTCTCACCGAATGCCTACGGTTGATCTGGTTTTCCATCTCGGTAACACCGATTCCTTATTCTCGGTTACACCGAGTTTCCCTATCAACTGACAGTTGAGAAACTCGGTGGCACCGACAATTTCGAACCGGTGTCACCGACAGCAAAGGGTATATTACCTGGCGGACCCGACTTTTGAAATTCAACCGCAAAAGTCTGTTTTCCCCCAACCCTAAGCTGCCTCTCCGGACCCCTTGGTCGTCGCCCTTGCCTCCCCGTGCACCTCCGCCGTTGGGAATCGCCGCCGCCGACGGAATCTTCACCGCCGTCGTCGCCTTAGCGGATCCTTCACCGAGTTAGGGTATGGATCCGGCCCTCTTTGCTCTCCCCTTCCGATTCACGCGCATTAGAGTAACTTTTATCGATAATCCACTTATTGCAATCCTCTCAATCCTCTAGAAACCTCATTAGCTTAGTGAACGAAAGATTTTTAGGTCTAGCCGTCCGCAAAACCGAATCTCGGTGATACCGAGTTAGAAAAATCGGCTCTACCGATTTTGTTTTGTTTTGGACTACTGAGGACAGTCTTGGTGAAACCGAGTGGCAATTTTCGGTACGACCGAAATTGCTGCCAAGTTTCTATAAAGAGTTATGTGCGTCTCGGTGGTACCAAAACTTGTGACTCGGTGACACCGAAATCCCTTTTTGCCGAAAGCTATATCTAAGAATTTCTTTGTTCAAACCTTTGAAAAATCTTCTACAATTTTGTGATGACTCAACCTATCCACTCTTCTATACTCTATTTCACAGGGTCAGAGATGTCAGGCTCAGATGATAGTGAGAACAATTTCAGAGAGCAAAGTGTTGACATGAGCTCAGGCACTAGTCCTGAAGGGAGCTATGATGATGTTCCTAGCTCACCAGATTTGCCCAAGGTTGCATCTAGGGCAAGAAGGAAGCTCAACTCAGATGAGGAAGATGAGGACTTTATTCCTGAGGAGCTGTCCAAGAAGGATGATGCTGCCAAGAACATTGTTGTTGCCTCTTCATCCAAGAAGAAGAAGGCTATAAGGAAAGAGTATGCTAGCTCAGGGACATCAAGAGCACCAGAGAGTGCTAGGGCAACAATGACTGTTAAGCCCTCCAAGAAATCTATGCCTAAGAAGGCAGGTGAGAAGAAGAAGAGCAGAAAAAGGATCATTCATGTCATGGGCAGGCCTACCTCAATGTATGAGGACCCAGCAGAGGCTGCTGCTGAGGCAGAAGAGGAAGAGCCAGCTGCTAAGTCTCCTCCTAAGAAGAAGAAGAAGCTCATGGCTGATGCTATGCCTAAGGCTACCTCATCCAAAGGCACCAAGACTTCCCCCAAGAAGGCTGCTGCAGACAAACCCAAGAGGTTCTCCAGAGAAATACCAGCTTCTTCCAAGAACAAGACTTCTACCTTTAGGGAAGCTGGGGATGATGCTATGTCAGCTTTGATGAAGCTAAGACCACACCTTCCAGAGCACAATGACAGCCACTTGCTTGCTGAGGATATGAAGAAAAGGAAGGACTCTGGTTTGAGAGAATGGAGAGCTGTTGATCCATATTCACAGAGGAGGAAGACTGATGTGGACTACAAGTTCAATACAAAGGAGCAACAAGATTTCTATGAAACTATTTTGCTTGATAAGAGCCCTGCTATGAGTGACATGAGATTTGTGGACTGGAAATACATCAAGGAGAATGAGGACTACTTCCCAAGTGTGCAAGACAACTTCCATTGCATTGGACTTGATGAGTTTGTTGGTAAGGAGTTTACTGCTTGGAATGATGAAATGATCATGCAATTCTACTCCACTGCTCATTTCTATGGAGATGGTAGAATTGTATGGATGACTGAAGGAGCAAGATATGAATCCACTGTTGAGGAATGGGCTACCATCTTAGGAGTCCCAGAGGTGGAAGATGGTGACATCAATGTCTACAATGAGCCCAAGGCAAGCCACAATGCCATGAAGAACATGTATAATGAGATCCCTGCTGCACATGTGAAGTCTCACAAGCTAGGATCTATCTATTTCATCCA
This sequence comes from Elymus sibiricus, assembly GCA_039707655.1. NCBI lineage: Eukaryota > Viridiplantae > Streptophyta > Magnoliopsida > Poales > Poaceae > Elymus > Elymus sibiricus. The sequence continues at coordinate 312,606,815 of CM077671.1, forward strand.
GGCTGGTCTACGCACTATCAACACCATCTTGAGGCATACCTTGATGCCTAAGTATGGAGATGATAAGATGATAAGAGGATACTCCATCAACATGCTGCTCCATCTAGATCAACATACGAGATTCAGAGTGATGGATTTGATAGTGGAGACTGTGAAGAGAGTTGCTGCTGATCAGAAGCGTTCATGTTGCTATGCACCCTATATCCAGATGCTTATCAACTCCAAGTTGGAGAAGCACATTTTTGCTCTTGACCGACCACATTTGCCACTATTGCCAGATCTAGAAGACAACGTTGTGGTGATGGACCCAGACCATCCCACCTCAGCTACAACACAGGCACATGAAGAGGCTGCCAGAGACTCCAGTTCTCAGGTGCCAAGGTCTAGGAGTGAGCAGATGGATCTCCTACTCGGCTCTGTGCTCAGCATGCGGAAGGACATCATCGAGATATTAAAGAACCAGGCGAGCCTCTCGAGGATTGTTGACAATAAATTTCATATTCTCAACAACAAGGTGGATGAGCTCACAGTGACTGTGACTGAGCTCAAGAAGGAAGTTGACGCAGTGCCTAGTCCTCACTCTACAGATGATGATGATGATGATGATGAGGATCGTGCACCTCTCAGGCCAAGCACTCAATTCACTACTCAGGCTAGATCAGCTATAGTGCCAGCTCCAGAGTTGCGACCTTCTTCATCAGCACCTGCTACAGCTTCTTCATCTCCATCAGCTCCTCCAGTTGCTACACCGACTCCGTCCATGACGTCTGCTGACATCTTCACTGATGCCGTTCTCTCGACTCCTTCATCGGCCACCGGAGGAGATCAGCCCCAGAAGAACGATTAGCTATATACCTTTGAACTTTTTGGTAACTTGTTGCCAAAGGGGGAGAAGATATATATAGATCTTTAGGCTTCGAGAGAGAGAGAGCGTTGGTTTTTATTGCTTTTTCAAAAACATTTGATATCTTTTGGTTTGGTTGTGTTAAACTTTGTTGGTGTTTGATCATACACTTGATGTGTATTGCTACTATTTCCTATCCTTGAGATGCTTATGAGATGATCATTCACCTTTACTTGATTGTGTTGTGCTATGATATTCATTCTTATTACTCTCGCACACCACCAAGTTGTATGTGACATGAAAGAGTGCCCCATGTACCTAATCGATTGTGCATTTGCATTCAAACGCAAATTTAAAATAATGCACAAATTTAGGGGGAGCTCTTGCTTATCACATACTTCTCAAAGCGACGATTATATTCATTGATTATATCATATGTCGAAGCTTTGATCTATATGTTGTTATCAATTACCAAAACGGGGGAGATTGAAAGCACATTTGCTCCCTTGGTGGTTTTGGTAATTAATAACAACATATATATCATTGAACTAATGTTTCCACTAAGTATATTTCAGGAAAAGTTCAATGATAGGTTGGCAAAAGGATTGTGGAGAGACCCCTAGATGCAAGGAATGGATTGGCAAAGCTTCAAGCAAGAGGACTCTACATTTTTCTTTGTGAGAAATCACTTTTGAGTCCATAGGAAAGCCAATACTATTAAAAGGGGGTAAGGTACTGTTGGTGAACAAGATGCTCCACGTGCACAAGTGATAGTCACCAAAAACACCCACAAGCTCTTCCACAAATACTCTGTCTAGAACCCTTCCATTCAAATCGATAAGACCAACAATTCCTATTCGGTCTCACCGAGATTCAAACCCTAGACAGATCCTTAGCCAAACCCATCTCGGTACTACCAACATTCTGCATCGGTGCCACCGAGTTCAGTTGCCAACTTTCTGGTTAGCTATTTTCAAGCATCGGTACCACCGAGTTTTGTCAATCGGTCTCACCGAGATTTGGACCAACTTCCTGGTTAGCTATTCACAAGAATCGGTACCACCGAGTTTCGTGAATCGGTCTCACCGAGTTTTTGGACCAACTCTCTGGTTAGCCGTTGTCAAGAATTGGTACCACCGAAAATTGAGAATCGGTCTCACCGAGTTGTGCAGTCTGACCGTTGGTCATCTTTTCGGTACCGCCGAGAGTTATGTATCGGTCTCACCGAGATTCAAAAGTTACTGCCTTTTGGTCACTTCGGTACCACCGAGTTTTATACTTCGGTGTCACCGAGTTGGTCACTTTAGGTGTAACGGTTGGATTTTTGGGGATGCCTATATATACCCCTTCACCACCACCCACTCAAAAGAGAAGCACTCAAAACTATTCCATACTTGCCCCATCCAATTTTCTTAGAGAGAGCCACCTACTCATGTGTTGAGATCAAGCTATTCCATTCCTACCATATGAATCTTGATCTCTAGCCTCCCCAAGTTGCTTTCCACCAAATCAATCTCTTCCACCAAAGCCAAATCTGTGAGAGAGTGATTGTGTGTTGAGGAGTCTATCATCTTGAAGCACAAGAGCAAGGAGTTCATCGACATTGCCGAGCCTATTACCTTTTGGAGGGTGGTGCCTCCTAGATTGGTTAGGTGTCGCTTGGGAGCCTCCTACTTCGTGTTGTGGAGTTGAACCAAGAAGTTTGTACGGGCAAGGAGATCGCCTACTTCGTGAAGATCTACCCATAGTGAGGCTAGTCCTTCGTGGACGGAAGCTGTTATGGAATAGTCAAGGTTGCTACTTCGTGGACCCTTATGGGTGGAGCCCTCCGTGGACTCTCGCGACCGTTACCCTCCGTGGGTTGAAGACTCCATAAACGTGGACGTACGATAGCACCACCTATCGGAACCACGGGAAAAATCTTCGTGTCTTCAAATTGCGTTTGATCTTCCTTCCTATCCTCTACTATACATGCTTGTTGTTACTTTCCGCTGCTATACTCTTAGACATGCATGTGTAGGGTGTACTTGACTTGCTATCATTGCTAAAATCTGCCAACACTTAAAATTGGGAAAAGGTAGAATTTTTATTTGGTCAAGTAGTCTAATCACCCCCCCTCTAGACATACTTTCGATCCTATATTGTGGATACTTGGCCAAGACAAGATTGCTTTTGATTATAGTTGTTGGCAATCTTGTGGAATTTAGTCCATCCAAGTACCTACAAAAGATTAGATGCAATACAAGGGAGCATAGTTTTCCAAGGGTATAAGATAGAGTCAAATCAATAGTAACAAGGAATAGTCATGTAAGCTCATGCCCTTGCATGCATCTGAGTGAGTTTAGCTAAAGTTTGAAGCATCGATGATGTCCAACTCACTCCTCAAGTGACAAAACACTTTCTCATCAAGAGACTTAGTAAAGATATCAGCCAATTGCTTGTTTGTGCGAACATGTTTGAGATTAATGTCCCCTTTAGCAACATGATCACAAATGAAATGATGAAGAACTTGAATATGTTTATTTCGAGAATGTTGCACGGTATTATGAGCAATTTAATATCACTCTCATTGTCACACAACAATGGAACATGTCTCACATGTATTCCATAATCCTTAAGAGTTTGAGTCATCCATAGTAATTGCGCACAACATGATCCGGCGGCAATGTATTCCGCTTCGGCGGTAGAGAGAGATACCGAGTTTTGTTTCTTGGATGACCAAGACACAAGAGATCTCCCAAGAAATTGGCAAGTACCCGAGGTGGATTTTCTATCAACCTTATCTCCGGCATAGTCCGAGTCGAAATAGCCAACAAGGTTAAAAGAAGATCCCTTGGGATACCAAATACCAAAGTTTGGTGTATGTATCAAGTATCTCACAATTCTTTTCACGGCCTTAAGATGACACTCTTTAGGAGCGGCTTGATATCGGGCGCACATGCACACACTAAGCATGATATCGGGTCGGGAGGCACATAGATATAGCAATGAACGATCATTGATCGGTAAACCTTTTTATCAACCGGTTTGTCCTACTTGGTGAGATCAACATGTCCACTAGTAGGCATAGGAGTTTTCATACCTTTACACTCTTGCATATCGAACTTCTTGATCAAGTCCTTGGTATACTTGGTTTGAGAGATGAAAGTTCCGTCTCTCGTTTGCTTAATTTGCAAACCAAGGAATTTTTTTAGCTCACACATCATAGACATCTCATATTTCTCGGACATCAACCTTTCAAATTTCTCACTAAAATGTGGGTTGGTAGATCCAAAGATAATATCATCCACATAAATTTGACACACAAATAATTCACCGTTAACCCTTTTTGTGAACAATGTTGCGTCAATTTTACAGATCTCAAAACCATTTCAATAAGAAACTTCGTTAAGCATTTGTACCAAGCTCGTGGGGCTTGCTTAAGACCATAGAGAGCTTTACGAAGTTTATAAACATGATTAGGTTTCTTAGGGTTCACAAAGCCGGGAGGTTGTTTTACAAAAACTTCCTCCTCAATTTCACCATTTAGAAAAGCACTTTTGATATCCATTTGGTAAAGAGTAATATCATGGTGATTGGCATAAGCAAGAAGTATACGAATGGCTTCAAGTCTAGCAACGGGGGCATAAGTCTGACCGTAGTCCATACCTTCGACTTGAGTGTAACCTTGAGCTCCGAGACGTGCCTTGTTGCGTACCACTTGACCATCTTCATCTTGCTTGTTCCGAAACACCCATTTTGTTCCAATGATGTTTTGCTCGTCCTTGGGCTTCTCCACTAGTGTCCACACTTCATTCCTCTCGAAGTTGTGTAGCTCTTCGTGCATAGCATTCACCCAATCCGGGTCTTCAAGTGCTTCTTCCACCTTCTTAGGCTCAATACTAGATATAAATGAGTAATGCTCACAAAATTTAGCTAAATGAGTTTTAGAGCGAGTGATTCTCCCGGTTTGTATGTCACCGAATATTTGCTCTAAGGGATGATTCTTGTTCACTCTTGCTCGAACTTGTGGTAGCTTTTGCTTGTTGGATGGTGGAGCTTCCTCATCACCATCATCTTCTTCTTCGTTGTTGTTGAAGGTATCGTTTCCTTGAGGTGGTGGTGAAGGAGGTTGTGGTGGATCATCACGATGTACTTCTTCCTCCTCTTCATCTTGTCATGTACCGCCTGTGGATGCTTCCATGTTGTTTTGTGGTTCGCATTGACGCGAGGTAGGAGCTTCCACTTGTGTTGATAAAGTTCTTTCCTTCACTTCCATGGGATGAATCTTGTTGATGGAAAAGTCTTGAATGGCTTCTGAAGGTTCCTTATCTCCTACATCATTTGGCAATTGTTCGACTTGCGAACCATTAGATTCATCAAACTTCACATCTACCGTCCCTTCAACTTTTTGAGTGAAGTTGTTGTAGACACGGTAAGTGTAGGGTAACGCAGCAGAAAACAAAAAATTTCCGACCTACGTACCAGCCCAGGATCACTATGGATACTGCATACAAGGTTTGATCTGTTTCGTTACCGACTCGTAGCGAAGCGGAAGTAGAGTCGATGACGATCGGCGGTGCAGATCCCCGCAGCTAGGATTTTACAACCTCCCAACCGCGAGGATGTACTCCCTCGTCAGCTCACCGGACGGATCTCCGGGCAGCCCTTCGAGAGGCCTCGGGACAGTCCCTCGGATAGTCCCACCGGACGGATCCTCGGACAGCCCTCCGGGAGGCCTCTGGACAGTCTTTCGGATAGTCCCACCGGACGAATCCTCGGACAGCCCTCCGGGAGGCCTCTGGACAGTCTTTCGGATAGTCCCACCGGACGGATCCTCGGACAGCCCTCCGGGAGGCCTCACGGACAGCCCTTCGGGAGGACCCCCGAAACTCGGACAGAAACTCGGACAGCCCTTCGGGAGGACCCTCGAACAGCCCCTCGGGCAAAAAGATCGAACCTACGACCTCTCTACGGGGTTGCACACATACGGTGTCATCTATCCGGCAGGGCTTCGCCGTCCAGAACTAGTCCCCACCGGAACCCAGACAGCCTTTCGGCTCTACGAAACTATTTCGCTGGGAGGGAGAGAGAAGCCAGAAATGTCATGGCACTTGTATGTGAGAAGGAGTGAGTGTGGAGGCAGCCCCTCCACCTCTATTTATAGGAAATCCAAGGGGTAGGGTTTCTTGGCCCCCAAGCCTTCTAGAAACCTTTTGGGAAAATATCCCAAAAGGTGACTTTTCCATAAATATCCCAAAAAGCACTTTCACTATTCACGACGACATTTTTCAGCGTCTGATCGAACTGAAAATATTCATGTGGGCTTAGAACATTTCCAGTACCCACCAAAATAATTTTCAACGCGAGCCGGAACAATTCCGGTTTAGTGATTTTCATCTGCGAAAAGCATCTTAAGCGGTTTCGGCAGCTCCGGAACATTTCCGGTTTTCATCCCGGAAAATTCCAGAAAGTTTCCAGAACGATTCTGGCACCCTCCAAGAATTATCAGGCATGTGCCGAAACCATTTTGACTTTATGGTGTACTCCGAAACAACTTTTCGGTTTCACCGGAACTATTCCGATATCCTCTCCGGAACGTTTCCGTTCCGTCCGAAACTTTTTCGGTGATTTTCTCTCAGACTCCCCGTCTAGTATTCAGCAGATAGATGACCCTTAAGTGTGTGACCCTATAGGTTCGGTGAAGCATAGACATGACCCGGAACCCCTTCCGATCAATGATCAACATCGGAGCCGTGGACACCCATATTGACCCCTATACCCACACGAATGAATATTCGAGTGAACCTCCAGTTGCCGTGTGCTATTCCTGTTGCTTCGCGATATGTTACAAATACCCGAGGTGAGACATGTAGGCATCCCCGTGGATCAACAACTTGTCCACTATGCCAGTTACCTCGTTACCGGTATTGTTCTCTTTTCTCGTTCCCGTGTTCCGGCATCCCCGTGATCAAATCACAAAGTGTCTGGCCAGACGATGATGGATACCGTAACACCGAGAGGGCCCAGAGATATCTCTCCATCGTCGGAGGAGCAAATCCCAATCTTGAGCTATCAAGTTACTTGACATACTTTTCCATGAACCCGTAAGCCGCCGTAATAGCCACCCATTTACGGATGACGTTTAACAAACCCCAAAGTTCATGAAGCAAGCATGAAGAAACTCGATACTCTCATGGTCTAAGGAATCATGCAAACATTAACCATCTCTGTGTTATTAACCATTAACTAATGACGAATGTATCTCATAGCATAACATCAATTCGGGTCGATTCAACACAAGTGTTCTACCAACAATTGTGCCCTCAAAATTGCCGGCATAGTCATGCCCATGATCAGGAAAACAGGATCATCATGCAATACTTGAGCCAGTCATAGAGGCTTGACTAGGAATACTTTTTACCGTTTATTATCCCACACGTGCACATGAGTTTCCCTCCAAGCCTCGTTTTATTTGCAGACTCGAGAATCATTGCAGTTATAGCATGGAACATAAACATAATTATGAACAGGGAGATAATCAATAACATTTATTATTGCCTCTAGGGCATATCTCCTACAGACTCCCACTTGCACTAGAGTCAATAATCTAGTCAATGCTAATGCACTTTACACCTATGGCATACTGGTGTAAAATATGCTTCGCATGTGGTATAGCCTGATGTCCAACGGATCTGACGACTTCAGCTCCGTGTGTAACTTTGCATATCCCTGCGTTTTCACGCTTTCACAAAATTCATATTTTGTGTGGACTTGGCTTTGCATATGTGTGAATCATTGGTCAAAACCTGATTCCTCAGACTGAGCTATGGAGCAGCTATCTGCAATAGTGTCCCATACACCAAAGCCATCTTGGAACCATACTAAGTTCATGAATGAACTATATGATTCAACAACTTCTTTGTCACTTCTTAAGTGTCAACATACTTAGCCTTTGTTATAGAATTCGCCACAGTATCTTGTTTGGAACAATTTCCAACTACCGTGCCACCATGATGTGTATCACAAAACCCTCAACTTAAATCGAAAATCGCATGGAGCATCGATGAAGACTGTATCGATGTAACCTTTTACAACGAACTCTTCATGATCTCCACTTGCGAGAAACCATGTCATCGGTACTGCTCTAGTACTTAATGACATCTTTCACTGTTGTCCCATGATCAGTACTTTGATCACTATGGTATCTATACTCGCAACAACTTTGGAGTATTGGACATATCTGGTTGTTTTTACATACCATGGAATACATGATTAATCCAAACACAAGAGTGTGTGGAATCACCATCATGTATTTTGCTCATCAGTGTTTTGAGACACCGAGTCTTCCAAAACCCTTTCCATGTGACTTCGGCAAGAATCACTCCTTGGCGTTTTAAATGCTAAAAGGTTTTAGCACCTTGTCAATATGTATTCATAGCTTAGCCCCATTAGGTAAATCTATCTCCATAGATCATCATGCCTAATATTAAGGCTATTTAGCCTAAGCACTTCATCGAAAAACTATTTTCAAATGAAGTCCTAATTCGTGTCAAGAAATTTATTTCCAATTAACAATGTGTTAAGTACACAAGGTTTTAGAAATATTATTATGCTCCCACTTACTTTCTTGAATCACAAGCATCTTCGATACCCATTTGATGAAGTCAAAAACCCTTTTGACCATTCCATCAAAAACGAAGATTCCAACTCCACTTTGCTCTCTTCTGTCCATCGCTGGAACTCTGAAGTTTGCATACTTACTAGCATCCTCTGGATCGACAAATTACTTTGGACTGTATCACATACAAGTCCTAGGTTTCATTCCCATCAGATGAAAATCCTTTTGTCATCCATGTTTCATATCTCATGATTGAAATATGTATTAATTGCTAGTTCAACCCGAACCGACTTCAAGCATCGCTACGGTGAGACAATCTCATCGTAGTCAACTCTTTGAACTTGTTTTTGCAACAAGTCGAGCTTTATGGATAAAACATTTTTATCCGTATCAGTTTTTAGTTCCATAAATATCCGTTAGACTCTAAGCCTTCCGAAAGGTGTATCAAGATTTTAATCTTGAAACATTGATATGGAAACTATCTCAGATTGTATTGGCATTTAGCCAATTCCGGAGTCAGGGCCCATCATCGCTTCCTTATGTATCGTAGGTATACTGTTGTCCAACAACAATATCTCGTTTGCGCACCTGAGAGGTTTGCACGAGCCTTGCTTACGTGGTTCAGCTGCAAGTTCGACTGAAGTCCATACATTTTATTGTAGAGACTTCCGTATCAGTCGCAGTAGGAAACTCCGGAATCACTTCCAAGGTTTCTTTCCTTTGATCTGATGACGAAGATACTGGTTATCTCGTCGAGTTGCACTGTCCTCCCACTCGCCTTTTGTAAGAACTATTCTCTTTAAAAGCATACCGTTTTGCGGCAAAATCCTTTGCCTCGGTATAGTGGTGGGGAATACCCAATGACTTGGGATAACCTTACAAAGTAGCACTTGCCTGATTTGAAATAGGTTTGTAACCTTTTACACAAGCCCCATATTCCAAATGTTAAGAAAAGATATAACATGGTTGGGCGTACCATACCATGGCATCATTTCAACAGACCCGATGGAGCTCTTTTCAGTGTAAAAGCCGCAGTCTCTAAAGCATCACTCTTTTAAAAGGGGTAATGGCAAATTTATTTATGTCATCTTTGATCTTACCATGTCATGAATGGTTCGATTACATCTACACAGACTCTCCACTTGCAGTGGTGTTCCGGGAGGTGCAAGTTATGAAACCCCTTTCACAACTCATCAGACATTCGCTAAACTTGTAACTCAAATATTCCTTTCTGCAATCGAATTGTAGAAACATAATTTTCTTGTTACAATAACTTCTACTTCATTTTTGAAAACCTTATGAATGAATTCAAAAGATCCAGACTTACGTCTCAACAAGTAAATATCCATATATCTACTTGAGTCATTTCTGAAGATAGATAACTCCACTACTTGCAACAACATTTATTGGACTACACACATCATAATGTATAATCACCAATATGTTCTTTGCTCGTTCCTTATGGTCTGTGAACGGTATTTCAGTCACTTCACTTTTCAGAGGAAAGTTTCAAGTGTCAGATGATTCAAAATCAAACGACTTCAAAATCCATCACAATGGAATTTTCCATGCGGGTTTCTCCAATGTGACCAAATGCAGTGCCACACTTGTGTGGTATTCTTTTAGTCTTGCGACATTTAGCGTCAGTGTTATGGATGTATCATATTTCCATCAATATTCATAACATACATCCCATCTTGTATGGAAGCATGGCCCTTCATGTTATTCATAACACCGAACATCAAAAGTTCTCTTATGAATAACCTTCTTGCAAAATACCTTATGCAAAGGGCTAGAGTGTGTAAAACTCTAAAATGATTTATGAAAGTAAATACAGAGGTAATGTATTATTATCAATATTCATAACATACTTCTCATTCATAATGAAAGTATGGCCCTTTTGTTATTCATAACTCCGAACATTAAAAGTTCTCTTATGAACAACCTTCTTGCAAGATACTTTATGCAATGGGCTAGAGTGTGTAAAACTCTAAAATGATTTATGAAAGTAAATACAGAGGTAATGTATTATTATCAATATTCATAACATACTTCTCATTCATAATGAAAGTATGGCCCTTTTGTTATTCATAACTCCGAACATTAAAAGTTCTCTTATGAACAACCTTCTTGCAAGATACTTTATGCAATGGGCTAGAGTGTGTAAAACTCTAAAATGATTTATGAAAGTAAATACATCGGGAATACACCTATGGAAGGCATAGTAACATTTACTATGTTCCCTGCGTGTATCTAAACCTCATTCCTGGCTAGTCTTTCAGGCCATAGTAGTTCTTACATCAAGTTGCAACAGAATGCAATCGAGCGGGTATCTTTGTGATTAACTCACAATACCCAAGAATTAGTGATTAACATGTTTAACCATAATTCCCAAGAACTATATCTTTGACCAGCCTTCTATACATCAAAAACCTATATGACATTCATACATGAGCTGGATATTCCAGTCTCCTTTCCTTTTGCCTTTATACTTCTAATAGTTTTAACTTTCAGTATTTCTTCTACTCTCAGAAGAAGCACCCAACTTAAGAGTGGCGTTAGCCCCGGACTTCCTAGGCGTGAAAGTTTCACTAACACCCTTCGGACACTTCCTTTCTCTTTAAGTTGTCGTTTTATTCACCATCATCATATGACAGGCGTTCTTCTGGATCCCCTCTTATCAGTCAAATGCCTAGTAAACACTTTTACTAATAGTTTGCAAACAAACATGGCTTTAGATATCTCATATCTTTCAGCCTTTGTTTGTATCCGAAAATTAATTTTCAGTTCCATGAATATCACATAACTATCCCACAACTTTCGAAGTTCGGGTCTCATGGAAGCAAACATATTTCACTTGACCGTAACGGAATTTTAGCTTTTGGATCGAAGGACTAGAGTCATATCATCCATAGCATTAGCGGGAGAATACCGAAAGTATGCGATAGGACAAAGTCCTTCTCGGCACTCTTGAGGACAATCCTCACATTACGTTACCAACCGTAAAGTTTTAACCAGATATTTAACAGCTATTCAATTTTAATAGGGAAGGTGGAAACGCGAGCCATTATTCTACTTATTATGCAAATCACACTTAGACAGTGTTCAAGATTAATTGCACTGAGAATTAAACAAGGTAATTCTACAGTGCGCTCCCACTCAAATCAATATCTCTCATAATTGATTGTGAGTGATTCAAGATCCAAATTTCAATTCAACGCCAAGGATGCATCCATCTCAAGTGACGAGAATTTCATTTGGTAGGCCAACTTGCCAATCACATCTCTATGTGATTCTTGTTCATCTTTCGATGCGTGTGTTCCGAGCTCATGACTTTCATGCCTGAACGTCAAGACAACCAAGTGATCTTGCTCTGAGGTCTCAACTCACCCGCCTCACACATGTCTAATCGTTCGTACCCATGCATCCATGTGATACCCCGAAAAGAAAAGTGCCGTGACGGTGCTACACTTGGGAGAACACTAACTACTTGATATTTTTGTGAGAGATCACCCTAATAAAAGCGACTACCGCGCAATCAAAAGGGTGCATCATAAGGGATAAACATCTCAGGCAATTCATAATAGCATGATATGGTATAGCCCTTTCTGACGGAGAAGTCTTGTATTTCTTCGTCTCCGGCATTCGCGTCGGTGTTCACCTTTGCGAATATTGCCACCACCTTGTCGATGCACCAGATAATATTGCTATCTCTATAGCTAATAAAATAAGTGCATTACTGAAGGTTGACACGCAGGTCATTAAAGTGACAATCATATGGCTCCAGCCATCATGCCGAATCATGACACGCAGGTCATGTTAATCAATTTACATTATATAGTCATCTCATACATAATCAAATTATAATGAGCACTGCTATACCACATCACATGCACATGCAAACCATCCTGCAAAACCAAGTTAGACGCCTCTAATCGGTTCATGCAAAATTTTATTTTTCGTGGCTTCTAAGGTTTCGAAACAAACCGAAGCTACCAACGTCCATCATCAAGCATGATAATCCAAGTCGCTTGATTAACATTGCGGGGTGTATGAAACACGAGATAATAAAATCTCGAGCCCCATACTAAACTTCGTCATACGCGTGACCCCCGTGCAGATCATATCTGCATTGCCCTTTCGTCTGCGAAATTTCATCTTTCTTTTTAACTACGGTGGAATTCAATGAACTGTTAGCACTTCGTTGATCAATCAGGATCGCGGATTGCCAGAACATTGAAACTCCACCATACTGTTATCAAGATCAGAAATATGCAAATTCCAGGGAAGCAACAAGAACATCGGGTAACAGATTTCATCTGCTACCCGCACAAATAATTTTCAGTAATAGAACTCATCTACTACCTAATTATATTGTGCAACACCCATACATCTCTATGTATTCTAGATCGCAACCTGCATCTACGCATAGCACGGCTCTTGATGCCACTGTAGGGTAACGCGGCATAAAACAAAAAATTTCCGACCTACGTACCAGCCCAGGATCACTATGGAGACTGCATACAAGGTTTGATCTGTTTCGTTACCGACTCGTAGCGAAGCGGAAGTAGAGTCGATGACGATCGGCGGTGCAGATCCCCGCAGCTAGGATTTTACAACCTCCCAACCGCGAGGATGTACTCCCTCGTCAGCTCACCGGACGGATCTCCGGGCAGCCCTTCGAGAGGCCTCGGGACAGTCCCTCGGATAGTCCCACCGGACGGATCCTCGGACAGCCCTCCGGGAGGCCTCTGGACAGTCTTTCGGATAGTCCCACCGGACGAATCCTCGGACAGCCCTCCGGGAGGCCTCTGGACAGTCTTTCGGATAGTCCCACCGGACGGATCCTCGGACAGCCCTCCGGGAGGCCTCACGGACAGCCCTTCGGGAGGACCCCCGAAACTCGGACAGAAACTCGGACAGCCCTTCGGGAGGACCCTCGAACAGCCCCTCGGGCAAAAAGATCGAACCTACGACCTCTCTACGGGGTTGCACACATACGGTGTCATCTATCCGGCAGGGCTTCGCCGTCCAGAACTAGTCCCCACCGGAACCCAGACAGCCTTTCGGCTCTACGAAACTATTTCGCTGGGAGGGAGAGAGAAGCCAGAAATGTCATGGCACTTGTATGTGAGAAGGAGTGAGTGTGGAGGCAGCCCCTCCACCTCTATTTATAGGAAATCCAAGGGGTAGGGTTTCTTGGCCCCCAAGCCTTCTAGAAACCTTTTGGGAAAATATCCCAAAAGGTGACTTTTCCATAAATATCCCAAAAAGCACTTTCACTATTCACGACGACATTTTTCAGCGTCTGATCGAACTGAAAATATTCATGTGGGCTTAGAACATTTCCAGTACCCACCAAAATAATTTTCAACGCGAGCCGGAACAATTCCGGTTTAGTGATTTTCATCTGCGAAAAGCATCTGAAGCGGTTTCGGCAGCTCCGGAACATTTCCGGTTTTCATCCCGGAAAATTCCAGAAAGTTTCCAGAACGATTCTGGCACCCTCCAAGAATTATCAGGCATGTGCCGAAACCATTTTGACTTTATGGTGTACTCCGAAACAACTTTTCGGTTTCACCGGAACTATTCCGATATCCTCTCCGGAACGTTTCCGTTCCGTCCGAAACTTTTTCGGTGATTTTCTCTCAGACTCCCCGTCTAGTATTCAGCAGATAGATGACCCTTAAGTGTGTGACCCTATAGGTTCGGTGAAGCATAGACATGACCCGGAACCCCTTCCGATCAATGATCAACATCGGAGCCGTGGACACCCATATTGACCCCTATACCCACACGAATGAATATTCGAGTGAACCTCCAGTTGCCGTGTGCTATTCCTGTTGCTTCGCGATATGTTACAAATACCCGAGGTGAGACATGTAGGCATCCCCGTGGATCAACAACTTGTCCACTATGCCAGTTACCTCGTTACCGGTATTGTTCTCTTTTCTCGTTCCCGTGTTCCGGCATCCCCGTGATCAAATCACAAAGTGTCTGGCCAGACGATGATGGATACCGTAACACCGAGAGGGCCCAGAGATATCTCTCCATCGTCGGAGGAGCAAATCCCAATCTTGAGCTATCAAGTTACTTGACATACTTTTCCATGAACCCGTAAGCCGCCGTAATAGCCACCCATTTACGGATGACGTTTAACAAACCCCAAAGTTCATGAAGCAAGCATGAAGAAACTCGATACTCTCATGGTCTAAGGAATCATGCAAACATTAACCATCTCTGTGTTATTAACCATTAACTAATGACGAATGTATCTCATAGCATAACATCAATTCGGGTCGATTCAACACAAGTGTTCTACCAACAATTGTGCCCTCAAAATTGCCGGCATAGTCATGCCCATGATCAGGAAAACAGGATCATCATGCAATACTTGAGCCAGTCATAGAGGCTTGACTAGGAATACTTTTTACCGTTTATTATCCCACACGTGCACATGAGTTTCCCTCCAAGCCTCGTTTTATTTGCAGACTCGAGAATCATTGCAGTTATAGCATGGAACATAAACATAATTATGAACAGGGAGATAATCAATAACATTTATTATTGCCTCTAGGGCATATCTCCTACAGTAAGTGTGAGAGTTTGATCCGTAACCGAGTAGGAAACCTTCATGAGATTTAGTAGCAAATTTAGAATGACGATGCTTATCGAGAATGTGGCACTTTGTAGGATCAAAACTATGTCTAGAGGGGGGTGATTAGACTACTTGACCAAATAAAATCTAACCTTTTCCCAATTTTAGTTGTGGGCAGATTTTAGCAATTATAGAAATTCAAGTTCACCCTACACATGCAAGTCTAAGAGTATATAAGCGGAAAGTAAAGACATGCAAATGTAAGAGGTTAGGGATTGGAAGATCAAACGCAATTTGGAGACGCGGAGAATTTTTCCCGTGGTTCTGATAGGTGGTGCTATCGTACGTCCACGTTTATGGAGACTTCAACCCACGGAGGGCAACGGTTGCGAGAGTCCATGGAGGGCTCCATCCACGAAGGGTCCATGAAGTAGTAACCTCGTCTATTCCATAATGGCCTACGTCCACGGAGGACTAGCCTTACTCGGGGTAGAACTTCACGAAGTAGGCGATCTCCTTGCCCTTACAAACTCTTGGTTCAACTCCACAATCATGAAGAAGGAGGCTCCCAAGCAACACCTAACCAATATAGGAGGCACCACCCTCCAAAAGGTAATAGATGTGGTAGTATGATGAACTCCTTGCTCTTGTGCTTCAAAAGATAGTCTCCTCAACACTCAATCACTCTCTCACAGATTTGGCATGGATAGAAGAGATTGATTGGATGGAAAGCAACTTGGGGAGGCTAGAAATCAAGATCCATATGGTTGGAGTGGGTGATCTTGACCTCAACACAAGGGTAGGTGGCTCTCTCTCAAAAAATTGGATATGGCAAGTGGGTGGGTGTTCTGAGTGCTTCTCTTGCGAGTGAATGGTGGTGGAGGGTATATATAGGCTTCTCTAAAAATCCAACCGTTACAACATTATTGACCAACTCGGTGAAACCGAAGTAGAAACTCGGTGGCACCGACTAGTTCAAAATGTGGCAACCTTGGCGTTTTCGGTGAGACTGATATATGAATCTCGGTGGTACCGATATGGGTGACCTAGGCAGTTACCAAATCTCGGTGAGACCGATTCCTCAAACTCGGTGGGACCGATTTAGAGAAATGGGCTAACAAAAATTTGGTCCAACTTCTCGGTGGTACCGATTCTCAGAACTCGCTGGGACCGAATCTAGAAAATGGCTCACCAGGAAGTTGGTCACTGTTTTCGGTGGCACCGAATGGAATGTTGATAGTACCGAGATGCTAGGGTTTGGTTTGGCTTCTGTCTTGGATAAACTCGGTGGATCCGAATGGGAATATTGGTGGCACCGAATTTTGACTTTAGGCTTAGGACAGAGGATATGTGTGGGAAGGTGGGTGAGTATTTTTGGTGGCTACCTCTAAGCACTTGAGCAACCAGATCATCATATTTACCTCATCCCCTTTTAATAGTATTGGCTTTCCTATGGACTTAAAGTGATTTCTCACAAAATATAAAATGTAGAGTCCTTGATCTTGAAGCATGGCTAATCCTATTCCTTCCTTTCCTTGGCGAGGTTCTCCACACAATCTTTTAGCCTATCCATCATTGAACTTTTTCCTGAGATATACTTAGTGTAAACATTAGTCCAATAAAATATATGTTGTTATTAATTACCAAAGCCACCTAGGGAGAAGTTGTGCTTTCAATCCCCCCCTTTTTGTTAATTGATGACAACATATAGATCAAAGCTTCGATGAGAGATATAATCAATGAATAGCATCGTCGCTTTGAGAAGTATGTGATTAGCAAGAGCTCCCCCTAAATTTGTGCATTATTTTAAATTTAAATTTGAATACAATTGCACAATCGATTAGGATCATGGGTCACTCTTCCATGTCACATACAACTTGGTGGTGCGCAAAATTTTATATGAATGAATTGCATAAGCACATCACACCAAACAAGTGAATGATCATCACATAAATATCTCAAAGATAGGAAATAGTAGCATCACACAATAGTATATGATCAATCACCAACAAAGTTTTAACCAAACGATAAACAAGTGTTTTTTTAAAAGTGCAGAGAGGAATAAAAATGCAACCCACTCTCTCTCTCTCGAAGCCCTATGATCTATAACCTCTCCCCCTTTGGCAACAAGTTACCAAAAAGTTCAAAGCTATAGAGCTACTCATCGCTCTGGGCATGATCTCCTCCATGAGACGATGAAGCTGCTCCGGTGGCTGTCGAAGGAGTCAAGAGAAGAGCATCCGCGAAGAGTTCAGCTGAAGTCCTCTGAGGCGGTGGTGTAGACACTGGAGGTGCTGGAGGAGCTGATTGAGCTGCGGCAGGTGCTGATGAGGTAGGCCTCGTCTCTGGAACTAGCACGGTAGGAATTCTGGCTTGGGTCTTGAACTGGGTGCTGGTCCTGAGAGGTGGACTATCGTCATCATCAGAGGAATGAGGTCTAGGCACTGCATCCACTTCCATCTTAAGCTCATCCACAGTCTTCGTCGGCCCATCTACCTTGTTGTTCATCGTGGTGAACTTGTCTTCCACAATCCTCTCAAGGCTCTGCTGATTCAGCAAGATGGTCTTGATATCCTTCTGCATGCTCCGGATGGTGCTAAAGAGTAGATCCATTTGCTCGCTCTTGGACCTGGGAACCTAAGCACTAGTGGCTCTAGCTGCCTCTGCCTCTGCCTGTGCAGAAGATGAAGTGGGATGACTGGGATCCATCACGACAACATTGTCCTCGAAGTCTGGCTGTAGTGGCATATGAGGACGATCAAGTGCATATACATTCTTCTCCAACTTGGAGTTGATGAGCATCTAAATGTATGGTGCATATCCACAAGATCATTTTTGGTCTGTAGTTGTCCTCTTGATTGTTTCAACAATCAGGTCCATCACCCTTATCCTGGTGTGGGTGTCTACATGGTGCAGCATATTGATTGAGTACCCTCTAATCATCTTGTCAGGTCCAGACTTGGGCATCAAAGTGTACCTCAAGATAGTGTGTGTAGTGGGTAGTCCTTCTTGCAGATGATAGACAGAGCCAAACTTATGTGAATGCACATGAGCAGCTGGGATCTCCTTGTACATATTTGCCATAGAGTTATGACTCATCTTGGCTTCAGCATACACATCCAGATCTCCTTCTTCTACCTGTGGGGCTCCTAAAATGGTAGCCTACTCATCAACTGTGGATTGGTACCCGACTCCCTCAGTCATCCATATGATCATGCCATCTGGGTAGAAGTGAGCAGTAGAGTAGAACTGCATGATCATTTCATCGTTCCAAGCAGTGAACTCTCTCCCAACAAAGTTTGCAATATCAATGCATTTGAAGTTGTCTTGCACACTTGGAAAGTAATCTTCATTCGCCTTGATATATGCCTAGTAAACATACCTCATGTCACTGACTGCTGGGCTCTTGTCCAATAGGACATTCTCATAGAAATCTTGTTGTTCTTTGGTGTAGAATCTGTCATCTACAGCAGTCTTCCTCCTGGAGGCATAAGGATCATTTGCCCTCCACAATCTCAGTCCTGCATCCTTCCTTTTCTTCATGTCTTTAGCTACTGGGTGTGCATCATTATGCAATGGCAAATGTGGTCTTAGCTTCCTCAGCGCTGACAAATCAGCTTCTTCTTCCATGGTGGAAGATCTCTTGTTCTTAGCAGCAAGAGGGATGTCCCTAGTGGTCTTCTTGGATTTTGGAGGAACTGGCTTCTTGGACTCAGTCTTCTTGCTCTTTGAAGGAGCTTGCTTGGGCATGGCATCAGCAAGTAACTTCTTCTTCTTGGATGGAGGAGCCTTGGCAGCTGGCTCTTCCTCCTCAGCCTCTTCCTTAGCTTCTGCTGGGTCTTCATACATGGAAGTAGGTCTGCCAATGACATGAACAATCCTCTTCCTGGCTCTTTTCTTTTCTCCTGCCTTCTTAGGCACAGATTTCCTTGGATGCTCAGCTGATAAAGATGTGTTTGCTCTCGCACTCTTAGGTGCTCTCATAGTTTCAGAGGTGCCATACTCCTTCCTAATAGTACTCTTTGCTGATGTGGCCTCAGAAGCAGCCTTCTTTGCAACTTTGTCCTTATTTTCTTGCAACTTCTTTGCAAGATCCTCCTCTGGCACAAAATCAGAATCCTTCTCATCAGAATTCAGCTTCTTCCTTGCCTTGGTCGTAGCTTTGGGCAGCCCATGTGAACTTGAAGTGCCTGGATCCTCTTAAGAAGATGAACTGGCATTGGGGCTTGTGCCTGGACTCAAGTCCACTTCCCTCTCTCTGAAGCCATTCTAGCTGTCATCAGAACTTGACATGCTGACCCTGTGAATAGAGTATAGAAGAGCAGAGGGGTTGAGCATCACAAAACATAGAAGTTTTTCTCAAGTTTGAACTCAAATTCTTAGTTTTGGATTTCTGCAAAATGGGTTTCGGTACCACCGAGTTAGAGAATTCGGAGCCACCGATACTGACACTCTCATATTACAGAAGCCTGACAACTCTTTTCGGTGAGACCGAAAAGAGAAACTTGGTTTCACCGAGAGTGTTCTCGGTTGCCCTAAATCACATATCGGTACGACCGATATTTCCAACTTGGTGTCACCGAGACACACCTGGAGGACGTCCAACCCTAAAAAATGTCGATCTTCTATTCTAATGGAAGTTTTTCGTGGATAGATCAATTTCAAACCGTGGCTTATAGATGGAGAAACCCTAATGCGCAAGAAATTTTAAAGGGAGCACAAGAGGGGATCGGAATCTCACCCTAACTCGGTGAGGAGTCCGCTACGGCAACGACGGCGATGAAGATTCCGTCAACGGCAAGGATCCCAGAGGCGAGGGTGCACGGGGAGTCGAGGGTGAAGTCCGAAGATGAGAGCAGCGGCTAGGGTTTGCGGGGACCACGGCTTTGAAGAAGTGAAATTCAAAAACCGGTTCCGCGAAGTATAAGTACCCGTAGCTGTCGGTGACACCAGTTCTAAAATATCGGTGCCACCGAGTTCCTCTAGTGTCTGTTGACAGGGAAACTCGATGAAGCCGAGATTGTGGAATCGGTGCTACCGAGATTCTAAATCCAAATCAACCCTAGGCATCGGTGAAACCAAGATTTTGGAGTTGGTTACACCAAGATTGCACTTGGGAGGTTTTGGAAGTCAGCTCTTAACGAAACGGAACTCCGAGTGCTCCTCACACAGAGGGTTCGAGAAGTGCTTGCTCAAATTTTGTGATGTAGCATGAATAGAGTTTGAGACGAGAAAGCATAGATAGCTAGAGGGAGGTACTTAGGCATTCTTGTATATCCAATTGTCCAAAGAGAAAATGAAAGCCAAATAACAACAACTGGATATCCCTGAATGAGTGAAGATATGCATACCAACATGCTCACACAATAAATTGTCAAATGAAATATGGCAAACATGCAAAACCACTCTAGTATCTACCAAGCACTTTGGCGATGACGGAGTCATCTATATATGCGTATATTGACTTAGGAGCCAAGTCAAAATACTTGATCATAGGTCATACTCATCGTTTAAGCACAAGTGGGGTTACCACTTTTACATAAAGCATTTAATGTGTTCACATCTTTAAGAGATGCTTTAACTCAAATCTTAGAGTAAAGCCCCCCCTTGATGTGACATCCCCCCTAAGAGGGATAAACTAACCTTGGGTTTGTCGTAGAAGACTTCATGTGGGTGAGGTAGTAGTGGATGCTCATTGTTGATGAAGATCATCTTGAGTTTGGAGCAATCCTCGTTGTTTTCTTACTCTTCTCACCTACATGGGTTAGTCCCACACAAGAGACAAATACAAGAATATCTATGGACATGGAGTGTAATGCATACATGATGATGTCCATGGATTCTTTCATTACCTTCTCCCTTGCTTACCTTTTTATGGAATGTGTGACTCCTTGAACTATTGCATAAGGTTGGAGTTGATTGCAAATAGTCCATGCCAATAATGAATGTGAGTGAATTTCATTGGCGGAGTCACCCCTAAAGAACTCTCTAGTTCTTCTTTTTGGGGAGCCACATCAAGTTGATGGGGATCCTTGGAGTTGAAGTAGCACTTGTTGAGGTAGAATTTTTTTTTTTGAGAAAATGTTGAGGTAGAACTTGTAGTAGCCTTGGGAACCCACTTGACCAAAGCTTGAGACTCATCTTCAAATGTGTCAATCTCCTATTGAAGCTTGTCCTTGCCCTTGAGCTTGTGGTCTTGTGGTGGAAGGTCATCTTTAGCTTTTGTTCCCTTGGGAAGAGTATGTTCATACTTCTCCTTTTGGGGAACAAACTTCAGCTTGGGGTATTGACCTTCTTCCCATTCAAGTCCATTGGTGTTGAAGTAGCCAATGCCTTGGTTCTTCCGGTATCCTCCATGCTTGCGTACAATCTCCTCGAATTGTTTACATCCAGCAAGACTTTTGTAGATACCCTTTTCTATAATCCCTTTCAATAGATAATTTTCTTGCTCAAGTGTAACTTGGCTAAGAGAATCATTAGTGGAATCAATAGAACTACTAGAAGCAATATCATTAGATTTATCATTTTTATTGCTTAGTCTTAACTTGTGGAATAAATGTAGACAAGAGTAGTCGTTTGGCTAGATAAGAGGAAGTCTTATTTCGGAGATCATCATTGATTGCTTTAAGAAACTCATGTTCTTTCTCCAAATTGAGCTTCTCGAAGCATAGCTTCTCATGAGTTCTTACAAGCTCTCTATGATCTTCTAAAGTAGATTCATGGGCTAACTTAAGAGTGTTTAATTCTTTAAATAGTCATTCTATTTCCTTCTTATCATCATCACACGACTTATCTTGACTAGCATGATCATTATCTAGCTCATTTTGACTAATATCACTAGTTTTGTCAAATAGCAAGTCATCATCTCCAAGTAAGTCATCCTCATCACTATTGAAGTCAATGTATTCGGGGTGTGATACCTTGGGGCCTTTAGCCATGAAGCAACTTCCACTCCCTTCATTTGGTGAATCAAATATGTCGTAGGAGTTGGAGGAAACGAGTGCAAGTCCGGCAACACCTTCATCTTGACTATAGTCGGAGTCAGAGTGATAGCTTCTCTCGGAGTGATTGTTGGATTCGGAGTCGGAGACCCATTCACCAACATGAGCTTGATGTCTTCTTCTTGTGTATCTCTTGGTGTACTTGTCCTTCTTCTCCGAGTCCCTACTTCTCCTTGAGGGTCTTCGTTCATAACGATCATCTCTACTCCTTCTATCTCTTCGAGGTGACTCATCTCTTGAGATCTTTCTTCTAGGTGACACTTCTCTTATTTTGTGGGGGGTTGTGCACTCATTGGAGTAGTGTCCGGGCCTTCCACAATTGTAACAATTCTGGTCACGACTAGATGAACGCTTCTCTTCATATCTTGAATTGGAGCTTCTTTCTTTGCCTCTACTCTTGTTGAATTTCTTGACCATGAGGCTTATCTCTTCATTGGTTACGAGATTGTCACTTGATGTAGCGGGAGTGTCACTCGTAGCTTTGTAAGCACCGCTTGACTTGGTGTGAAGTTCTTCTTTGTCCTTGAGTGACATCTTGATGTGGCTTGAGACTGTGTCGGTATTTCCCCAAAGAGGAAGGGATGATGCAGCACATCGACGGTGAGTATTTCCCTCAGTTATGAAACCAAGGTATCGAACCAGTAGGAGAATCATCAACACTATGTAAACATCACCTGCACACAAAGAACAAATATTTGCAACCCGACGCGAAAGAGAGGTTGTCAATCTCTCCACGGTAAAAATATAGATTAGGTAGTGATAGATTGGATAGATAGATCTCACAAGAACATAAAATAAAAGAGGCAAATAAAAAGTGCAGCAAGGTATTTTTGGGTTTTTGGAATAATAGATCTGAAAACAAAAGCGGCAAAAAGATAGATCGGAAAGCAATATGTTGGAAAAGTAGACCCGGGGGTCGTAGGATTCACTAGTGGCTTCTCTCATGAGTATAGCACACAGTGGGTGAACAAATTACTGTTGGGCAATTGATAGAAGATCAAATAATCATGATGATATCCAAGGCGACGATCATTATATAGGCATCATGTCCAAGATTAGTAGACCGAAACGATTCTGCATCTACTACTATTATTCCACACATCGACCGCTGTCCAGCATGCATCTAGTGTATTAAGTTCATGGAAAAATGGAGTAATGCAATAAGAACGGTGACATGATGTAGATAAGATCTATTCATGTAGGAATAGACCCCATCTTGTTATCCTTAATAGCAACGATACGTGCGTGCCTCGCTGCCCCTTCTGTCACTGGGAGAGGACACCGCAAGATCGAACCCATCACAAAGCACCTCTTCCCATGGCAAGAAAAATAGATCTAGTTGGCCTAACTAAACCAAAGATTCGAAGAAGAAATACGAGGCTATAAGTAATCATGCATATAAGAGATCAAAGAAGGCTCAAATAATATTCATGGATAGAAACTGATCATGAACTCAAAATTCATCGGATCCCAACAAACACACCGCAAAAGTTTACATCAAATAGATCTCCAAGAGACCATTGTATTGAGAATCAAAAGAGAGAGAGGAAGCCATCTAGCTACTGCCTACGGACCCGTAGGTCTATGGTGGACTACTCACGCATCATCGGAGAGGCACCAATGAGGATGATGAACCCCTCCGTGATGGTGTTAGATTGGATCTCGCAGTTCTGGAACTTGCGGCGCCTGGATGTATTTTTCGTCGACTCCTCTAGGGTTTCTGGAATATTTGGGTATTTATAGAGCTCAGAGGTGGTGGAAGGGGTTCCCGAGGCGGCCACAACCCATCAGGTCGCGCCCGGGGCCCCTAGCGCGCCCTAGTGGGTTGTGGGCGGCCTGGGCTCCCTCCTGGTTACTTCTTTGGCCCACTGGCCTTCTTCTGGTCCAAAAAAATTCTCCAAAAAGTTTCAATGCGATTGGACTCCATTTGGTACTGATATTCCGCGAAGTAAAAAAACAAGCAAAAACAGCAACCGACACTTTGGCACTATGTCAATAGGTTAGTCCCAAAAAATGATATAAAGTTGCTATAAAATGATTGTAAAACATCCAAGATTGATAATATAATAGCAAGGAACAAGCAAAAATTATAGATACGTTGGAAACGTATCAGCATCCCCAAGCTTAATTCCTACTTGTCCTCGAGTAGGTAAATGATAAAAACAGAATTTTTGATGTGGAATGCTGCCTAACATGTTCATCACATATTCTTTTCTTTTGTAGCATGGACATTTGGACTTTTAGATGGTTCAAAGCAATAGTCTAGTTTTGACAAAAAGACTTTAATACTCAAGCATGCCAACAAGCAACCATGTCTTTCAAAATATCAACACTAAAGAAAGTTATCCCTAGCCCATCATGCTCAATCATTGATCCATTCATGAAACACACTCAAATATTAACTACACCCAATGCACAAGTATGATCATAGTGCCCCCTAGTTGGTGCATTATAAGAGAAGATGGAGACTCAAAGTAAAAATAAAAATTGCATAAAGTAAATAGATAGGACCTTCACAGAGGGAAGTAAGGATTTGTAGAGGTGCCAGAGCTCAAGGTTTAAATTGAGAGAGAGAAATATTTTGGGTGGCATGCCTTTCCTGTCAACGAAAACGACAAAGTAGTTCACAATACTTTCCATGCTAGATACATCATAGGCGGTTCCCAAACATAAAGTATAGTTTATTCCTTTTTCCACCATTCTTTCACAATCCATGGCAGGCTGTATCCATGGTTGCCTTCCATATCAACACTTTCCAAGGAATTTATTATTTGACAACATAAAGTAAATTTCTTTTTCATTTCGGGATTGGGCATCCCTATTACCGCCGTACTCTCGTGCAATGACAAGTGAATAAACACTCATCTTGAGAATAACACATCTAGTATGGAAAATTATTGGATACCCCCTACCGTTTCATGAGCGGTACGGGCACACAAAAAGGAAATTCATTTTGAAAATTAGAGATGGCACATACAAATTTGCTTAGAACGGCATGGAAATACCGCATATAGGTAGGTATGGTGGACTCATAAGGCAAAACTGGGTTTAAGGATTTTGGATGCACAAGTAGTATTTCTACTTAGTACAAGTGGATGCTAGCAAATAGATTGAGAAGCAACCACTCAAGAAATGAAAATTCACATAAACGGGCATTGAGCATAACTAACACTAAATAATGCACCATAAGTAGGATGTAATTTCATTGCATAACTATTGACTTTCATACTTGCATAGGGAATCACAAACCTTAACACCAATATTCTTACTAAAGCATAATTACTCACTAACATGACTCACATATTACTATCATCATGTCTCAAAACTATTACAAGGAATCAAGTTTAATTTGTCCAATGGTCTTCATGAAAGTTTTTATTATATCCTCCTTGAATATCTATCACTTTGGGACTAGTTTCATATATTGCCATTGCTTTTACCAAGCTCAAACAAATTTAAGTGAAGAACGAGAGCATAAAGATTTCATCTCTCAAAATAATATAAGTGAAGCATGAGATGATTTATACAAAATTTACTAACTCTCAAATAAATATAAGTGAAGCATGAGATGATTTATACAAAATTTACTAACTCTCAAATAAATATAAGTGAAGCATGAGAGTATTTCTTCAAAATTTCAAAGCACACCGTGCTAAAAAAGATATAAGTGAAGCACTAGAGCAATTCCATAGCTCAAAAATTTTTAAGTGAAGCATATAGAGCAATTCTAACAAATCATAGCATAATTTTGGCTCTCTCAAATAGGTGTGTCCAGCAAGGATACAAGTGACAAACTAAAAAGCAAAGCAATCAAAGACTCAAATGATACAAGACGCTCCAAGCAAAACTCATGATATGTGACGAATAAAAATATAGCTCCAAGTAAAATACCGATGGTCGTTAGAAGAAAGAGAGGATGCCACTCGGGGCATCCCCAAGCTTAGTTGCTTGTTTTGTAGAAGATATGCCCTAGTGGCAATAATACATGTTATTATTTATCCCCATGTTCCTAATTAAGTTTATATTCCATGCTATAACTGCTATGGTTCTCGAGTCTACAATAACCACGAGGCTCGGAGGAAGACTCATATGCACGTGTGGAATAATAAACGGTAAAATGTATTCCTAGTCTGGCCTCTAAGACTAGCTCAAGTGTTGCATGATGGTTCTGTTTTCCTGATCATAGGCATGGCTATGCCGGCAATTTTGAGGGCACAATATTAGAAAAATATTTCTGTTAAATTGACCCGAATTGATGTTATGCTATGAGATACATTCGTCACAAGTTAATGGTTAATAACACAGAGGAAGTTAATGTTTGCATAATTCCTTATACCATGAGAGTATCGAGTTCCTTCGTACTTGCTTCGTGAACTTTGGGGTTTGTTAAACGTCATCTATAACAGGGTGGCTATTACGGCGGCTTACGGGTTCACGAAAAAGTATGACAAGTAACTTGGTAGCTCAAGATTGGGATTTGCTCCTCCGATGATGGAGAGATATTCTCGGGCCCTCTCGGTGTTATGGTATCCATCATCGTCTGGCCAGACACAGTGTGATTTGATCACGGGGATGCCAAAACGCGGAAACGAGTAAAGATAACAAAACCGGCAATGAGGTAACTCGCATTGTGGACAAGTGTTGATCCACGGGGATGCCGATAAATCTCACCTCGGGTTTTGTAATGTATCGCGAAGTAAAAGGAATAGCACACAACAACTGGAGGTTCACTCGAATATTCATTCGTGTGGGTATAGGGGTCAATATGGGTGTCCACGGCTCCGATGTTGATCATTGATCGGAAGGTGTTCCGGGTCATGTCTATACTTCACCGAACCTATAGGGTCACACACTTAAGGGTCATCTATCTGCTGAATACTAGACAGGGAGTCTCAGAGAAATTTACCGAAAAAGTTTCGGAGTCAACGGAAAAGTTCCGGAGAGAGAACACCGGAATAGTTTTGGTAAAACTGAAAAGTTGTTTTGGGGTATACCATTAAGTCAAAATGGTTTCGGAACATGCCTGATAATTCTTGGAGGGTGCCAGTTGTATTCTGGAATCTTCTGGGAATTTTCCAGGATAAAAACCGGAAATGTTCCGGAGCAGCCGGAACCGCTGTAGTAGCTTTTCGCTGAAGAAAAACATTGTTCCAAAATTGTTTCGGAATGCGTTCAAAATTGTTTTAGTGGGTACTGGAATTGTTCTAGGCACACAGAAATAATTCGGGATTTATCGGACGCAGAAAAATGTCTTCGTGAATAGTGAAAAGCACTTTTTGGGCTGGTTTTGGTGGGGTTTCCTTCTAGAAGGCATTCCCTATTTTTGGAGAGAAGATAAGGTGGATGGAAAGGTGCCCCCCCCCCAAGGGGGTAGCCAATTTCGTCCATGGCATGGGGGGGGGGGGCCATGGGGCTTCCTTCCACCATTAGGTGGATAAGATCAACCCATCCTTATGTGGCATGGTGAAATATCCAAGCCCCTTTTGGACTTTTTTCACCCATGGCCTCTACCCCTTGCTCCTCCTATAAATAGAGGTGGAAAGGGCTCTCCAAGATAATCCCTTGCTCTCATACACATGCCATAGACTTGTCTGGCTTCTCTCTCCCTCCCAGCGAAATAGTTTCGTAGAGCCGAAAGGCTGTCTGGGTTCCGGTGGGAACTAGTTCTGGACGGCGAAGCCCTGCTGGATAGTTGACACCATATGTGTGCAACTCTGTAGAGAGATCGTAGTTTCGGTCTTGGTTCGAGAGTGCCTCCCGATGGGCTGTCTGAATGACCGTCCGAGTTTCGAGGGTCCTCCCGAAGGGCTATCCGAGTGACCATCCGAGGGACTGTCTGACCGCCTCCCGGAGGGCTGTCCGGGGGGCAGACGAGGGGGTACATCCTCGCGGTTGGGAGGTTGTAAAAT
The DNA here is from genome assembly GCA_039707655.1 of Elymus sibiricus. NCBI lineage: Eukaryota > Viridiplantae > Streptophyta > Magnoliopsida > Poales > Poaceae > Elymus > Elymus sibiricus. The sequence goes on from CM077671.1 coordinate 312,634,767, forward strand.
CCTAGCTGCGGGGATCTGCACCGCTGATCGTCGTCGACTCTACTTCCGCTGCGCTATGAGTCGGTAACGAAAAGATCGAAACCTTGTATGCATCTCCATATATAGTGATCCTAGGCGTGCTCGCTGTATCGATTTTTTTTGTTTTCTGTCGCGTTCCCATCAGTGGCTTCATGAGCCAGGCTATGCGTAGATGCAGGTTACGATCTAGAATACATGAGATGTATGGGTATTGCATAGTATAATTTTTTAGTAGATGAGATCTATTGCTAAAAATTATTTGTGCGGGTAGTAGATGAAATCTATTACCCGATATTCTTGTTGCTTCCCGTGAATTTGCGTAGTCCTGATCTTGACGGCATGGTGGAATCTGACAAAGTTCTGGCAATCCGCGATCCTTTCATGCTGCTCCTGAGTATACTGATTGACAGATCAACGAAGTGCTTCAGTGTCTTTGGGTTCCACCATAGTTGAGAAAGATGGATGTTTCGCAGACGAAAGGGCAATGCAGATGTGATCTGCACGGGGGTCATGCGTATGACGAAGTTTAGTATGGGGCTCGAGATTTTATTATCTCCTGTTTCATACACCCTGGAAAGTTAATCTAGCAAATTGAATAATCATACTTGATGATGAACGTTGGTAGCTGCGGTTTAAGTCAAAACCTTAGAAGCCACGTAAAATAAATTTTTGCATAAACTGATTAGAGGCGTCTAACTTGGTTTTGCAGGATGTGCATGAGATGTGGTATAGCAATGCTCATATTCAATTTGATTATGTATGAGATGACTATATAATGTAAATTAACATGACCTGCGTGTCATGATTCGGCATGATGGCTGGAGCCGTATGATTGTCACTTTAATGACCTGCGTGTCAACCTTGAGTAATGCATTTATTTTATCCGCTATGGAGATAGCAATATTATCTGATGCATCGACAAGGTGGTGGCAATCTTCGCAAAGGTGAACACCGACGCGAATGCCGAAGATGAAGAAATACTTGACTTCTCCGTCAGAAGGGGCTATACCATATCAAGCTATTATGAATTGCCTGAGATGTTTATCCCTTATGGTGCACCCTTTTGATTGCGCAGTAGTCGCCTTTTATTAGGGTGATCTCTCACAAAAATATCAAGTAGTTAGTGTTCTCCCAAGTGTAGCACCGTCACGGCACCTATCTCTTCGGGGCATCACATGATCTCCATGGGTGCGAACGATTAGAGAAGTGTGAGGCGGGTGAGTTGAGACCTCGCAGCGAGATCACTTGGTTGACTCGACGTTCAGGCAGGACAGTCCTGAGCTCGAAACACATGCATCAAAAGATGAACAAGAATCACATAGAAATGTGATCGGCAAGTTTGCCTACCGATGGAAGTTCACGCCATTTGAGTTCATCTCGAACCGTGACGTTGAATTGAAATATGGGTCTTGAATCACTCACAATCAATTATGAGAGATATTGATTTGAGTGGGAGCGCACTGTAGAATTAACTTGTTTAATTCTCGGTGCAATTAATTATGGACATTGTCTAAGTGAAATTTGCATAATAGTTGTAGAATAATGGCTCGCGTTTCCACCTTCCCTATTAAAATTGAATAAGCTATTATTTATCTGATTAAAACTTTACGATTGGTAACGTAATGTGAGGATTGTCCTCAAGAGTGCCGAGAAGGACTTTGTCCTATCGCATGCTTTCAGTATTCTCCCGCTGATGCTATGGATGATGGGACTCTCATCCTTCGGTCCAAAAGCTAGAATTCCGTTACGGTCAAGTGCAATATGTTTGCTTCCATAAAACCCGAACTTCAAAAGTTTGGGATAGTTATGTGATACTCATGGAACTGAAAATTATTTTCAGATACAAACAAAGGCTAAAAGATATGAGATATCCAAAGCAATGTTTGTTTGCAAGGTATTAGTAAAGTGTTTACTGGTCATTTGACTGATAAGAGAGGGATCTAGGAGAATGCCTGTCATGTAAATGAAGGTGAATAAAACAAACAACTTAAAGAGAAATTTCTTCAAGGGATGCGTAGATGCTCAATTTCTTCAAGCCTTTTGGTCATTTGATGACAAAGTGAAAGAAGAATTTGAGTTAATAGTCTTCAAGTGGGCTTATAGGCAGGGTGCTATCTGTCGTTAAGTTTACAACTCTTGTTCTCCATGTTGATTTATTGTAATTGGCTTGTAAAACTTAAGTCGTGATGGACGTGTGCATTTCTGCTACTGCTATTGCTTCACACTTTATTTGCTTCTTAATCTTATGCGCACGAAGACATTCCGCAAACGCACATTTCTCATTGTGCATTTCATATTTTTCATATTATCTGTTAAAATGCACTATGATTGGATTCCAGTATATAAGGGGAGTTCTCCACAATCAAAACAAGCCATGTGCATTTGCATTCAAAGCAAATTATTTATATGTACATCTTCAGAGGGAGTTCTTTCTATATCCTGGAATCAAATTCTCCAAGTCTTACTTCAATTATTATTATTCCTGTTGAGAACTTTAACCAACATGTATCATTCACCAAAAATGGGAAGATTGTAGGTGCATCTAGTGCCACCCCTTGTTTGTTTGGAGCATTGACGACAAATTTGGTTAAGGACTAATGTATTTGTGAGTGCACACAGGATAACACAGATAGAAGTCCCTGTAGATTTGGTTTAACTATCGTAGATGCCCCCTAAAAATGTCTGAACACATTGATGACTTTGGTGTCCTGTGAAGACATAGCTTGCGGACTTTGGAACGCAAAAATTTGTCTTTTGGCAGTTTCATTTTGGTATTTATTGAGTCGTAAGAACCACCGTACTACTACTTTTTGGGGTTGAGGCAAACAAAGGCGATGTTTGAGGCAACCCAAACCTAAGTCTTCGAGCAAAGACATTGGAAATCTCATCCGGGTAGTTGAGTCATCTTTCCTTGTAGCCCAAGTAAAGTTGTCACTTGTCTTTGAAATCTGACCGTTTGGACACGTGCAGTTGGCCTTTGACCTAGGGTCATTTCAGTCATATCATATCGGGTTGCTACCCCGGTTATAAATAGCCACCCCTCCACCATAAGTTAGGTTATTACATGGTTGTTGTGGTTTGAGAGCAACCCATCTTTGAAGCATTTGAGAGTATTACTGCGAGGAAAAACCCCAAACACCCAGAGCCCAAAGTGACCAAGCATCACTGAAGACATTATGTTCTGAGTGAACTGAAGACTTATTACACTTGAAGATTGTGATCTTCCAGACGGTCGGCGTCATGTTCTGAGCATCCAAGGGCCATTGTGAATTGCCGATGGACGAGTTTGTGAAGGTTTCGTAAGTCTACCTTGAAGACTAACTACGAGTGATTGGGCGAGTTCTAAGTGACCTTAGCTCGAGGTGAATAAGGAGTTCAATCTCAACCTCTCCAACCAAACACACGGTTGCCACAACAACTGAAATTGGTCCAATAAATCTTGATTTTTCTCCGAGCAACTGGTTTTATCTACTCACTACTTTACTTTTGTTGTATATTGTGAAGACTTTGCTTGCTTCTATGTGTGAAAACTTTCCCTCAAGACATTCTACCCTATGTTGCTCTCTTTTTTATTTCAGCCTTGTACATTTACTACTATCGTGTTTGCATGCTTAGCTTAGTGTTACTTCTCACTAGTATGGTTTTGCACTGCTTTTGCTTCCGCATCTTCGAAGACTTAGCCAGTTTTGAAGTCTTTCATAAAAGTCTCCCATTCACACACACCCTGTGGTCGATAACTAGCATTTTCATACGTGGCATTTTTTCAATGTTATATAATGTAATACAAATAATCATGTAATTCAACAAATTATTTTGTACCATTAAAAAGTGTATGTTACATTTTGAAAACAAAAAAGTCAATTTTACTACCCTAAAAAAGTTGGTGATTCACATAACCCCCTGATCTATATCTCTACTCCCTTTACCCCTTAAACAAACCCAAACCAGTCAAAATTAGTCCCTCGTGGTTTGCCGCTACTGGCTGTTGATGTGTCACTGGTCATCGGCAGTTTGGACTTGCGGGTGGGCCTCCCTTGTCGTTGAGATTCGTCGGACCAGGACACCTCCCTCTACGTGTTGCGCTCCTTGCTTCCCGTCTCTTTTTCTCTCCTTTCTCTAACTGCCACGGCCGCGGCCCCGTTTTGCAAATCGGCGCCGCCGAGAGTCACCGTGGCAACCCGAGACCACCATCATCGTCGGCCTCAAGCACCCTCCACCTGGATCCCTAGCGCCCGTCCCCGTCGGCCGCCTGCTTCAGATCCAGCGAGGACCATGCAATCACCGCCGTGCAAGCTCCCCTGCCTCGCGAGCGCTTACCTCATGTAGATCGAGCGCATGCATGGGCCACAACCGCCTCGGTCCAGCTCCTCTGCATATGCTCTGCCGCGCCGGCCCAGTCCGCCACATCTGCTTCGCTCCAGTGATGGCGACCCTCGTCGGGGTTGAAGATGAATACGATTGTGGCGATGAAATCGAGCGGCCTTCTGGCAATTGATTCGTTTAAGTGGTAGACGGAGACCTCGAGACAACTTGGGGAAGCCTTATCCCCTCCTCGCCTAGCCGTCGGCATGCACGAGGCAGGGGATGCGTGCGCACGTGCGGTGACTACGCACGCATCCTTCTGTCCAAAGCTAGAAACGAGAGGGGCTCTAGGTTGTGCTAACTATTGGGCCCCACTAGTCAAGTACCGCTTTGACCTCGTCCACATCAGCAAACCACCGAGGAAACCCATCTAAGACGATTTCTGCCCGGTATGGGATATTGAGGGGGGTAAGGGAACCAAAAAAAATTAGGGGGTAAAGCGGACCACCAAGTTTCTTTAGGGTAGTAAAATGGACTTTTTTCTTTTAAAAATGTTTCGGCATTTCAAAATTTGTTTGTGAGTTTTTTAAAGTTGTCCATACAATGAAAAAAATGCCGCATAGTTTCTAAAGAAGAACATATAATTCAAAAGTGTATTTCAACTTATATTTGAGAATGGTCTAAGTATTCAAATTTTGTTCAAAAACAATATTGTTGCATTTTAAAAACGTTCCCTCATTTCAAAATTTGTTTGTGAGACTTTTAAAAAATGTTCATATAGTGTTTATAATTTTTTAGGCCATTATGCAATGTTTATATATTCGTGCGAGGATGATGTGGGTTGTGCTGGCGTAGTGCATCGATCAGATCCAGAGGGGCTGCTCGTGGTTCTGCGATTCACATCAAACAATAGACAGATTGTTTCCAATTTTAAAGGCGTTCGACAGATACATTCCCCCCTTAAAATGTTTATGTGTTGTAAAAATATGTTTGCTCAACTTTTAGAAAATGCTTGTACTATTAAAAAAATGTATGTGACACTTAAAAATGTCCCCGCGGTCGTTTCGAAACATGCACATGATATATTTTGAAATGTTATATAATGTAAAAATAAATTTCTGTGTAATTCATAAAAATGTTTGGTACTCCCTCGATCCACATTACTTATCTTAGATTTGTCTAGATACGAACGTTTCTAGACACGTTTTAGTGTTAGATACATCCGTATTTAGAAAAATCTAAGATAAGTAATGTCGATCGGAGGAAGTACAATTAAAAAAATGTATGTTGAATTTTAAAATTGTTCCTGCATTTCAATATTTGTGTGATATTTTGAAAAAATATACATACAATGTAAAAATGTCACATAGTTTCTACAAAAACTACATCAGTCAAAAATACATTTGAACGTGTATTCGAGATAGGTTTAAGTAGTATTCAAAATCATGTATTTGGAAAAATGTTAATCAAGTAATTGCAACATTTTAAACTAGTTTAGAAAATATTTTAGTTGTATACAAAAAATGTACAATTTGTATACACAAACTAGACATCAAAATATATACCTAGAAAACATATTAATCATGTATTAAAAACACGTATAATAAATATTCCTGTTGTATACAAAAATTATATAATGTGTATGAAAAATTAGACAAGTGTTAAAAATAGCTGAAGAAAAACCGTTGAAACTGAAGAAAGAAACAGAGAAAATAATTGAAAAACAAAAATAAAAAAAGAAAAGCCAAAGAAAACTTGGTAAAAACCTGACGAAAAGTGATGCAAATAGCAGAGAAAATGTTAACAGAATCCGCTCGAAAGGCATGCAAATGAAAAAAAAAACGACTGGTAGCTACAGTACCGTGTCGGCCCAGTAGTGCCGCAACAGGCAAGACTTACGCATGTGACGAAGAAGGTGGTAAATAGCCGCGAGAGCTATTTTCGCATATACGACGCACGGGAGCAACTAATTAAGGAGCATTCCTTCGGGAGCCTCCGAAGGGTCACTCTCAGACGCCGTCATTTGGCGCGTTTTTAACCGATACTTTGGGCATTTCTTTTGGTGTGTGTTTTTTTAAAATTTTCCCCACACGTTTTCGGAATTTTAGATGGTTTTTTCCGGGTTTTTTTTTCAACATTTTGGTTTTCCACTGATTTTTTTCGCGGCTTTTTTCAAGAGGCACGGTTTTGCTTTCGCAAGAGGCACATATTTTCTTCCAAGAGAGGCACGGCCGTGCCTCTCGGAAACGAAAAAAAACGTTTTTTTCCCTTCCTCGAGAGGCACAGTTTTTCTTCCGGGAGAGGCACGACCGTGCCAAAACGCGTTTTGTTTCTTTCCTTCCTCGAGAGGCACTGTTTTAGTTCCGCGAGTGGCACGGCCGTGCCTCTCAGAAACGGAAAAAATAGCGCAATTTCTTTTTTTCCCTTCCTTGAGAGGCACGTTTTGTTTCCGCGACAGGCACGGATATGCTTCCACGAGAGGTACGGCCATACCTCTTGGAAATAGAAAAAATACATGTTTTATTTTTTTCTTTCCGCGAGAGGCACGGTTTTTTCGTTCGGTTTTTTTCTGGAGAAAAAAAGTTCGTCTAGACCTATCAACATGGGATCTAGTTTTGAAGATCTCAACAGTAAAAATGGTTCGAGATTTAGACGGACGGTTTAAGAGATAAGACGTTTTGAAATAACGGATTTATGAAAAAGGGGAAAATTTCCACGTTGCAACAAGTGGCACACATGCAGTGCGCCACTTGTTGCAACATGAGAAGGTGGGAGTGACCTTTGAAAGTAGTACTCTTCAATTAGTGATTTCGATGGAGCGCGGTGCTCGTATTGGACAAGTGAGGCTGCTGACCAACATGCTAGCACGCACCCCTCCCTTCAGCGCGCCCCTAGTGGTCTGGCCCATGAGCGGGCAGGATGCCCCGTTTTTTTCTTCTTTTTTTCATGTTTCATTTTTCTTGCTCTTTAAAATAATTCATAATTTAAAAAAGCTGTAAAGGTTTTTTAAAATTTTAATTTCGGGAGAAAAATCCAGAAATCATAAAAATTAATGATTTTGAAAAACATATCCGTGTATTGAGGAAATGCTTGTGAATTCAAAAAATCTTCATGAATTTTAAAAAATGTTTATAGATTAAAAAAATGTTTGCTGTTTAAAACAATGTTCGTGATTTCAAAAGAGTGAACATTTTATGAATTTTAACAAACATTTTATAATTTGATGTACAATTTATATGAGCATTTTTCAATAATGAAGAAAAAAAATTGTACTTGATGAACAACTTTTGAATTTGTTGAGCATTTTGTTTGAACTTGATGAACAAAATTATTATTGAAGAACATTTTTATTGAAAAAAGGATGAACAAGTTTTGAATTCAACGAACGAACTTTAAATTTTATATTTGGTGAACAAATTTCGAATTTAATGAACAGTTTCAAAATCTGATGGAAAAAAAGTGAATTCGATTTTTTTATCGATGAATTTTTTTGAATTCAGTGAACAAGGATATATTCACAAATTCAAAAATAAAATTTGCAAATGAAAGTAAAAAAGTAAGTAAGAAGAAAGAGAAAAACAGACAAAGGAAAAAAGAAGAATGGAAAAAAAGGAAACCACGAAAGGAAAGAAAACGGAAATGGGCCGGCCCATACGTACACCCGCGTGCGCGGTGGGGTATGTGCTACGTCGGCTTGCGAGCACCCTACGCGCGAGGAGCCACCACGGAAGACTGTAGCTTCTCTCGCGCCCGCAATGCGAGCAAGCCGACTCATTAGCGTAGGATTCGCTTGCTGTAGGTTCGCGTTGCTCCAGTTTACTATGGTTTTTTGGTTCTTTTAGTTTTTTCACTGGTTTCCTTTGGGTTTTTCTTTTGCTTCGTACTAACATTTGTTGTTTTTGTTTTTCACTGGTTTCATTTGTGTTTTCACATGTTTTGTTTGTTTTTCTCTGCTTTCACTGTTTTTTTCTTCGGTTTTATTTTTTCTTTCTTTGGTTTTCATTTATTTTAGTTGGTTTTCTTCATTTCTCTTTCTTTTTCTCTGGTTTTAGTTGGTTTCTTCCTTCTTTTTATTTGTTTTCTTTGGTATCTTTTCTGTTTTAGAACCTTTTTGATTGACTTTTTTTTAATGTCTTAATTGTATCGTTTTCCTTGTTTTCTATTTATATTTTTCATGTAATGTACATGTGGAACATTATTTTCTACTACATGTTAAAAAATAACAAAATTAACATTTCTGGGAGTGATGCCGCTCCCTGGGCTATCTCTCAATTCGTTGCTTCCTAGTCTGGCCCCTCGCCGAGCGGTTCCTTGTGGCAGTGGGCTTGCCGCTGGTTTATAGGACTGAGGCCGGTCTATTTTCCGAGTAAGATAGTGGATCAAAATTTCATCGTTTACACGGCCTGACTGAAGTGGCCACTGGCCCATCTGGCCCGATCCACCACACTTCTCTCTCACAGTCACACAGGATGTATTTGCCGTGACCCAGAGCCCAGAAGGTGCAGTATGAGCAAAATGCTTTATTTTTTCCCTTATTACAGTTGGAACAGAATAGTTGACGAGCAGGGTGCTGTTAATTTTCATTATGTTCCTTCCAGGCTCAGTTTCCAGCCAGAGAGTCTGTAGTGCAGATATCTTCAACTATCATACTCAGCGGGGGCATCGCTGTCGTGAGCTCTTACCCACAAAATCGTAGGGATGAAACGGTTGACGAATTTTGATATGATAGGCGACGAATATTAGACAAGGGGCTAAATCAACTTTGAGTGATGTGGATATAAGAGCAACTACATGCATGTCATGTAGTGGTAGGACAATTTCTCTTCTAAATATATCACAAGGCCATCAACATCAGCCCCAACGTTTCCTTCCAAGTTACAGACGCTCCCAAGAACCACCTCCAGTTTATAGTATATCTCATAATCTCATGTGTCACATATGCCATACTCAACGTAATTGCTGGGAATTTTGGTCTTGTAGGTTGCTGTCGTTTCCTTTTGCACCCGTAGGTGTTTGCATTGATCACCAGCAGGTACAGCGGTACATGCACACTGACCCGGTCATCGGCCACCGTTGATTGCAAGCTGTCGCCCGCCGATTACCTCTGGACCATAGGTTTGCGTTTGTCTGGATCCATGGATTCACGGTTTCACCACCTGCACGACACCTCAGTCTCGATCCATTTGTCTCGTTCACGTATCAAATCCATGTCCCCGTAGATAAAGGCAAAAACGAAACGGCATGGATTCTCATCGGAATCGTCCAGCAGTGCGTGACAGCGAGTCAGATGCGTCAAGAGCACCTGAAGCTGCCCATCCTCTCACCACACGTAAACATCGTTACGAAAAAACATATAGAATTTCGACAGTTGAGCAGCGAGGAATCATCTGCTTCGAGGTTCAGGTGTTTTAAGCGTTCCAAGTGAAGGGGGCAGCAGCTCCGTTACAAGTGGGTAAGCACAGCACAGAACAGCACGCCGCGGGTCTTATTTAACCCGGTGCCGGTAATCATTCCGACAGAATATTCCGCACGGGCGCGGCGGCCACGGCTCCGACGATCTTTCCTCCGTCCCCCAGGCCAGGGTCTACCACCACTGGATCGAGCACCAGATTGCCCATCATCACGGTCATCAGATCCTCCAAAACGCACTCGATTGGCACGGCGACGCACCCGCCCACAGAATCTCCCGGCGCAAGGGGGCTATTCTATAGCCTCCAAAAGGCTCGGCATCATGAGGGAGGCTGCGCTTCGATCTCCACATGATTTCTTTCATTCATTCTTGTACTACCACCACTGCATACGCTGCATCTGGTTCGACGGCGGTACAACAACTACTACGAGAATAGCAAGGAAAGCGCGACCGCCACAGAGCTCCTCGATTCGAGCCGGCGACGACGGGGGAGCGCGCGTGCGCACGGGTCGCCGTCGACGGTCGCTCTCGCGGGGGAGGCCCGCCGTGGACGAAGGGGGCGCGGGCTGGGCCAGGCACGTTGGCGTCGCGGGGCGGATGGCTGTCGGTTACGACTCTGCGTGCTGCTGCGCGCTGCCATCAAGCTAGCCAGGCCGGTCAATGGGAGGCCCAATGCCTGCGCTTCACGTGGCCTGCGGGGCCCACCCAACAGCGACGCTGTTCCGTGGCCGCCCGTTGCTGGTTGCTTGCTGCTCCCTCCCTTCCTCTTCACTGCTCGCTCCACACTGTCCTTTTCCCCTTGTCCCCATCTCGTGGGGGGCTGCCTTTTACACTTGAGTCCAGCTTAACCAATTTTTAGCTAAAAGCAAGGGTTTATGGGAAGAAAAACGAAATAGTTGAAAGAGCAGGGGCGGAAATGGCACTAGTAGTAGTAGTAGTACTATTGCTGATGGCTGCCTAGCGACGGCGAGGGTTTGACAGAAAAGGACTGGATAAAAACGAGATTTACAAAAAATTCAGAAAAGCCCCTGCTTTCTTCACTAATCTTTTATTCCCCGCGCAAGGTGTCGTCTCCCACCGAGCCTCTGCCGCGCCTCATTTCCACGGATCCGCGGGCTCGGTCCACCACGCCAGCGGCGGCTCGTCGGCGAAGAAGCCCCCGCACGGCTCCTCGTCGTCCAGGAACCCCGTCTCGTCCTCCTCCACCTTCAGGAAATTCCCCGGCAAGAACATCTGCCCGTGCCCCGCCACCGTCGCGCCGGCGCCGAGCAGCGCCCCCATCTCCGGAGCCGGGGCCTCCTCTGCAGGCGTGGCGCCGGTCGCGTCCGTGTCGTTCAGCACCCCGCTGGAGTCGCTGTCGGATGACCCCATGCCCGCGGGCGGCGGGCCGTCGGACGCCGCCGGCTCCTCCTTCACCGACGTGAAGCTGGCCGCGGCCTCCTCGTCCCCCAGCTTCCCCTTCAGATCCTTGATCTGAATCACACGAGGCGCGCCAGCAACGAGTGTCAGCCATTGCGCGCGTACAGTAGTAAACAGCAGCGAAATTTTAAGCGGGCACGAACCTCGGCGAGGAGGGCTTCCTTGTCGCGGCGCAGCGCGTCGTGGTCGATGCGGAGCGCGTCGTACGAGTGACGCAGCGCGTTGTAGTCGCGCTCGAGCTGCTTGGTCTTCCAGCGCGCCCGGCGGTTCTGGAACCAGACGGCGACCTGGCGCGGCTGCAGGCCGAGGTCGCGCGCCAGCCTTGCCTTGCGCTCCGGCTCCAGCTTGTTCTCCACCTCGAAGCTCCGCTCCAGGGCGCGCACCTGCTCCGCGCTCAGCCGCCGCTTCTTCTCCCCTCCCCCGCAGCCGCCACCGCCTCCGCCGCACGCCATCATCTCCTCCTCCGCGTCCCCATCCGCGTCCATCCCGACCACGCCGTAATCCATATCTAATCAAACACGCACACACAGACTCAGATTTCCACCTCAACAGAACAGACCACAAGATAGAAAGAAAGAAAGAAAGAAAGAGCGCTTGCAATTTACCATTGGGACTGGCCATCTGGTGGAGGGAGGAGGGGTTTCCGCCGCCGGGCCGCTTCATGGCGAGTTCCACAGAAATTCAGAGGGCACCGGCACCACCGCCACCACCTTCCCCGGTTACTGCGAGAAGAGGAGCAAAGAGCGGGCGGAAGGGCTCGGTCGCCTCCACTGCTGGTCCCTCCCCGTCCTCCCGTCCACGCATCGATCCATGACGACCACCATGTACCCTCGTCTCCGCCTTGGGAAACCAACGCCGATCAAAATGTCCCCTCCACGATCGCCGCGGATGGATTTCTTCCGCGGTTCGGTTCCTTACGATCCAAGAAAGAGAGAGGGAGGGAGGGAGGGGGGAGAGTGGAGTGTGGAGTGGAGTCCTGCTCTGTTTTCTTTTCCGGGTTTCCTTTCTGTTTCCCCAACACTGCGTGCTGCATTTCCGTGTGCGTTTAATAAAGGGGAGAGGGGGGCAGAGAGAGACAGGCGGGGCCCAGTTCCGGCTCGGCCCTCGGGTTGGGTTTGGTGGAGGGGGGTGGTGCGGTCAGGAGCTGACCATGGTTAAGACCCGCAGCAGCACGCGTCGCACGGCAATTTGCGAGCCCAAGCGCGATCTTTTTTACTGATCGGATCAGAGCACATAGGATCGTGGACTGATAAGACGACCTGCACTGGGGAAAGCCTCTCGTAGTACAAGCCCAGTTCACGCTTCACAATTTGGCAATTAGCATCTTACTATTCTTTGTGCACTGGAATTTCCACCACCAAAATACCCCCAAAAAAAAGACAGAAGACACGACCATCAACATAAGAGATGCAGTTGAAAGGGTGCAGTTGAAAATATGGTCGGAAAATGCCGTTCTGTTGAAACATGTGATGGAACATGAAGTTGAAACACAACACGGTTGGAAGAAGATAAAAATGCAACGGTAAATACTGCTGAAACAGTCTCACGAAAAAAAAAACAGTTGAAACACATAGAATCACTTGCTGCATTTACTACTCCCTCTGTTTCTAAATATAAGTCTTTTTAGAGATTCCAATAAAGAAGTACATACGGATGTATGTAGACATATTTTAAGTGTAAATTTACTCATTTTGCTCTATATATAGTCCCCTATTGGAATTTTTAAAAAGACTTATATTTAGAAACGGAGGGAGTAGATTATTGTGTAGCAAAGGTGCAGTGGTTGGCATTTCACGAAAATAATCTTGAATTGTTAATTATCAAGCCCCTCTTGTTTTAGTGCAGAAAATGATACCCACTGAAGAATGATATAGTGGTTTGCTTAATTTAGTACAGATTATATCAACGGATACATATAGAGTTGTTGCACATAATTGAGATACAAGACATGGGGAGAAATCGTGTGTCGATCGTGGGGAAGAGGTGCCAATGGTGGGCTCAACGACATTGAGACAGTGTCGATCAAAGCGGACGGCGGGAGTCCTTTTGTGAAGATGTGAGGAAACTCTATAATACTAGTAACATGCATTACACGTACCTCACCTAGAGCTACCTTTTCCCTAGCGAAATGAATATCTATCTCCGTGTGCTTAGTTCTACAATGTTGTACAAGGTTACATGACATGTTATCACAATAGACAAATGGTAGCTTGATGAAGGGTACAACCCGCTTACCAGTTGATGAAGCCACACCATTTTAGCGATGGCATGAGCGACGGAGCGATACTCAGGTTCCGCAAAGGACCTGGAAAGTGTTAAATGCCTCTTAGAATAACATGAAATCAAATTATCACCCAAGTAAACACAATAACCCGAAGTGGATCGACGAGTATCCAGACATCCTGCCAAGTTCGCATCTGAATACGTTGTGAGTGAGGTGGGAGAAGATGGTGTGATGGAGATACCATGATCGAGGGTGCCTTTGATATAGCGGAGAATGTGTCTAAGATGGTACAGATGATGAAGGCGAGGGTCTTGCATGTATAGGCAACCTTGCTGGACAGAGTATGCATGTTCACGTATGGTGAGCATCATATATTGAAGGGCGCAATAAGAATACAATAAAACGTAGTGTCAGGGACAGGAGCACCATGAGAAGAAAAATTGGAACCATTTTCAATGGGGGTGCGGGAGGGATGATAGTAAGCATGCCGGCTTGGGAAAGCAGGTCGTTGTGTCTTGCCATTGGGAGAGAAACATGCCTGATCAAGAGCGAGTGACGGCTATGCCAGGAAAGCGACGAAGAGGACCAAGGTTTGTCATTGAGAATTCCTTGTGCAAGGAGGTGATGATGTGGCGAAGAAAAGAGTGAGAGGATGCGGTCAAGACAATGTCATCAACATAAAGGGGTAAGGACACAACATGATTTGTTGATTTCAAAACAATTAGGAAGAGTCAATGTGTGATGGAAAAAATGATCGTGTGAAGAAAAGAGGAGAAGTGTTGGAACCAAGTTTGAGGCTGGTGATAGGGAAAGAAGGGTCGGAGAAACCCTGTGCCTGGTGGCAGCACAGAGTCTCGTTGAGTAACCATGAAGAGAGGCATTTTTGACATCTAGTTAGTGGATAGGCTAGGAGAAAGAGACTCCTAAACTAAGAACGATGTGAACGGCGCTTGGTTTAACTACGTTGGAGAAGGTTTCGTCAAAATCAACGCATGGTTGTAGGAATCGCCAAAACACACCCAACAAGCCTCGTGGAGAGGAGATAGAGAGACGTAATAGTTAAACTTATGACGAAAAATCCCACTTGCCAGAAACAACATTTTCATCGGGCAGTGGTGGGATGTCATTTTCTTCTTACATAGCCTAGAACCAACGAGGACCGAGAAGAGCAGACTTGTTGGAATTTGTGATGGGAGAAACATGGCGACCGAGGTGTAGAGGCTAAGGTGTTTTAATGAGAGAGTGAAACGTGATTTGTCGTGTGCTTGCATGGTGTGATCGTTTGTGATGTTTGTAACAGCAGCAGCAGAAGTAGTAACTTAGCGAAGATCAATATGCGAAAAGCGTAGGCATTGGATGAGCGATGGATATTTGTGTTGGATGACATTCACTATGTAACAGTCACAACCTAGAGCGACACGGAACTAGCTCCAATTCATCAATGTAATGTAGGCATGTATTCAGTATATAGTCATACGTGCTTATAATAATAACTTGCATGACATCTTTTGTCCTACTCTCCCGTAGAAGCGGGGTCCAAAGGGAAACTAAGATATATTAAGGCATCCTTTTAATAGAGAACCAAAACAAAGCATTAACACATGGCAAATACATGAAGTTCTCATACTACGGTCATCACTGGAGATGATCCCAACTATTGTCAATTGGGGTATACGGATCATAACACATAATAGGTGCATACTACTTGCAAGATAGTATCCAAAACACTCTCATATTGGTGAAAACATAATAGGTCCAGATCCGAAATCATTGCACTCGGGCCCAAGTGACAAGCATTAAGCATAGCAAAGTCATAGCAACACCAATCTGAGAACATAGTGGATACTAGGGATCAAGCCCTAACAAATTAACTCGACTACATGACAAATCTCATCCAACTCCATCATCGTATGATACGTCTCTGAAAGCACAACTTCTCCCTAGGTGGTTTTGGTAATTAATAACAACATATATTTCATTGGACTAATGTTTCCACCAAGTGTATCTGAGGAAAAAGTTCAATGATGGGTTGGCTAAAGGATTGTGTGGAGAACCTCACCAAGGAAATGAAGGAATAGAATTGGCCATGCTTCAAGAATGAGGGCTCTACATTTTACATTTTGTGAGAAATCACCTTTGAGTCCATAGGAAAGCCAATACTATTAAAAGGGGATGAGGTAAATATGATGATCTGGTTGCTCAAGTGCTTAGAGATTAGCCACTAAAAATACTCATCCACTTTCCCACACAAATCTTCTGTCCAAAGCCAAAAGTCAAAATTCGGTGACACCAACATTTCCCATTCGGATCCACCGAGTTTTACCCTAGACAGAAGCCAAACCAAACCCTAGCATCTCGGTACTACCAACATTCCATTCGGTGCAACCGAAACCAGTGACCAACATTCTGTTAACCAATTTCTTAAAATCGGTCCCACCGAGTTTGAGGAATCGGTCTCACCAAGTTTTGGTAACTGCCTAGGTCACCCATATCGGTACCACCGAGATTCATATATCGGTCTCACCGAAAACGCCAAAGTTGTCACATTTTGCACTAGTTGGTGCAACCGAGTTTTCACTCCGGTTTCACCGATTGGGGAATAATGTTGTAACAGTTGGATTTTTGGAGAAGCCTATATATACCCCTTCACCACCTCTTACTTGCAAGAGAAGCACTCAGAACATACACCCACTTGCCATATCCAATTTTCTGAGAGAGAGACACCTACTCATGTGTTGAGGTCAAGATCATCCACTCCAACCATATGGATCTTGATTTCTAGCCTCCCCAAGTTGCTTTCCACCCAATCAACCTCTTCTACCAAGCCAAATCTGTGAGAGAGTGATTGTGTGTTGAGGAGACTATCTTTTGAAGCACAAGAGCAAAGGGTTCATCATTGTTACCACATCTATTACCTTTTGGAGAGTGCTGTCTCCTAGATTGGTTAGGTGTCGCTTGGGAGTCTCCGTCTTCGTGTGTAGAGTTGAACCAAGAAGTATGTACGGGCAAGGAGATCGCCTACTTCGTGAAGATCTACCCCGAGTGAGGCTAGTACTTCGTGGACGTAGGCCTTGATGGAATAGACGAGGTTCCTGCTACTTCTTGAGCTTGCGTTGGTTTTCCCTTGAAGAGGAAAGGGTGATGCAGCAAAGTAGATAAGTATTTCCCTCAGTTGTTGAGAACCAAGGTATCAATCAAGTAGGAGATACAAGCAAGTCCCCAATCTTCGCACCTACACAAACAATCAAACTCTTGCACCCAACGCTATAAAGGGGTTGTCAACCCCTTCACGGTTATTTGCAAGGATGAGATCTGATAGAGATAGATATAAAAGATTGCTAAAACGAAAAGTAAAACAAAAGTAAAAAGATTGTAGCAAAGTATTTTTGGTATTTTTGGTTTATAGATCTGAAAATATAATATGGAAAATAGACCCGGGGGCCATAGGTTTCACTAGAGGCTTCTCTCATGAAGGAAAATAATACGGTGGGTGAACAAATTACTGTCGAGCAATTGATAGAAAAGCGCATAGTTATGACGATATCCAAGGCAATGATTATGCATATAGGCATCACGTCCGTGTCAAGTAGACCGAAATGATTCTGCATCTACTACTATTACTCCACGCATCGACCGACTCCTGCCTGCATCTAGAGTATTAAGTTCATGAAGAACAGAGTAACGCATTAGGTAAGATGACATGATGTAGAGGGATAAACTCAAGCAATATGATGAAAACCCCATATTTTTATCCTCGATGGCAACAATAAAAATACGTGCCTCGCTACCCCTACTTTGTCACTGGGTGAGGACACCGCAAGATTGAACCCAAAACTAAGCACTTCTCCCATTGCAAGAATTACCAATCTAGTTGGCCAAACCAAACCAATAACTCGAAGAGACTTGCAAAGATACGAAATCATGCATATAATAATTCAGAAAAGATTCAAATAATATTCATAGATAAGCTGATCATAAATCCACAATTCATCGGATCTCGACAAACACACCGTAAAAGAGTATTACATCGGATAGATCTCCATGAAGATCATGAAGAACATGGTATTGAAGAACAAAGAGAGAGAAGAAGCCATCTAGCTACTAGCTATGGACCCGGAGGTCTGTGGTGAACTACTCACACATCATCGGAGGGGCAATGGAGTTGATGTAGATGCCCTCCGTGATCGAATCCCCCTCCGGTAGATTATCGGAAAAGGCTCCAAGATTGGATCTCACGGGAACAGAGGCTTTTGGCGGCGGAAAAGTATTTTCGTGGCTCTTTTTTGTATTGGGGGAATATTTGGGAATTTATAGGCCGAAGAATAGGGTTAGGAGACCTGCTGGGGGGGCCACAAGCCAGGAGGGCGCCCCCCCTAGGGCGCGCCCTGGTGGCTTGTCGCCTCCCGGCAAGTCTCCTGCCTTCATCCCCAAGTCTGGAAGGTTTCTTCTGGTCCAAGAAAAATCATTCCGAAGATTTTATTCCGTTTGGACTCCGTTTAATATTCCTTATCTGCAATACTCAAAAACAAGGAAAAAACAAAAACTGGCACTAGGCTCTAGATTAATAGGTTAGTCCCAAAAATAATATAAAATAGCATATTAATGCATATAAAACATCCAAAACAGATAATATAATAGCATGGAACAATAAAAAATTATAGATAAGTTGGAGACGTATCAAGCATCCCCAAGCTTAATTCCTGCTCATCCTCGAGTAGGTAAATGATAAAAACATAATTTTTGATGTGGAATGCTACCTAACATATCTATCCATGTAATATTCTTTATTGTGGCATGAATATTCAGATCCGCAAGATTCAAAACAAAAGTCTAATATTGACATAAAAACAATAATACTTCAAGCATACTAACAAGGCAATTGCGTCCTTTCGAAATAACATGGCCTCAGAAAGTTATCCCTACAAAATCATATGGTCTGGCTATGCTCCATCTTCCCACACAAAGTATTTAAATCATGCACAACCCCGATGACAAGTCAAGCAATTGTTTCACACCTTTTATGTTCTCAAACCTTTTCAACTCTTACGCAATACATGAGCGTGAGCCATGGATATAGCACTATAGGTGGAATAGAATATGGTGGAGGTTGTGAGGAAAAAGGAGACGATAGTCTCACATCAACTAGGCGTATCAACAGGCTATGGAGATGCCCATCAATAGATATCAATGTGAGTGAGTAGGGATTGCCATGCAACGGATGCACTAGAGCTATAAGTGTATGAAAGCTCAAAAAGAAACTAAGTGGTTGTGCATATGAAAAATTCCACTAGTTATATGAAAGTGACAAAATAGGAGACTCTCTATCATGAAGATCATGGTGCTACTTTGAAGCACAAGTGTGGAAAAAGATAGTAGCATTGTCCCTTCTCTCTTTCTCTCATTTTTTGGTGGGCATCTTTGGCCTTTTTTTTATTTGGGCTTCATTGGCCTCTTTTATTATTTGTAAAGTCCGGAGACTCATCCCAACTTGTGAGGGAATCATAGCTTCCATCATCCTTTTCTCTCACGGGACAATGCTCTAATAATGAAGATCATCACACTTTTATTTACTTACAACTCAAGAATTACAACTCGATACCTAGAACAAAATATGACTCTATATGAATGCTTCCGGTGGTGTACCGGGATGTGAACCGATCTAGCCTAGCAAATGACATCAAAAAATGGACAAGCCATGAAAACATCATGCTAGCTATCTTACGATCATGCAAAGCAATATGAAAATGATGGTGCGTGTCATGAAAAATGGAACGGTGGGAGTTGCATGGCAATATATCTCGGAATGGCTATGGAAATGCCATAATAGGTAGGTATGGTGGCTGTTTTGAGGAAAGTATATGGTGGTTGTTTTGAGGAAGGTGGGTTTAATGTACCGGCGAAAGTTGCGCGGTACTAGAGAGGCTAGCAAAGGTGGAAGGGTGAGAGTGCGTATAATCCATGGACTCAACATTAGTCATAAAGAACTCACATACTTATTACAAAAGTCTATTATTTATCGAAGCAAAGTATTAGACGCATGCTCCTAGGGGAGAGGTTGGTAGGAGTTAACCATCGCGCGCTCCCGACCCTCACACAAAGGATGACAATCATTAAACAAGTCATGCTCCGACTTCGTTACATAACGGTTCACCATACGTGCATGCTACGGGAATCACAAACTTTAACACAAGTATTTCTACCAATTCACAATTACTCACTAGCATGAATCTCATATCACCATCTTTATATCTCAAAACTATATGCAAGGAATCAAACTTCTCATAGTATTCAATGCACTTTATATGAAAGTTTTTATTATATCCCTCTTGGATGCCCATTATATTCGGACTAAATTCATAACCTAAACCAATTACCATGCTGTTTAAATACTCTCAAAATAATATAAGTGAGGTAAGAGAGTTCAATTATTTCTATAAAATAAAACACCACCATGCTCTAAAAAGATATAATTGAAGCACTAGAGCAACATTGCCTAGCTCAAAAGATATAAGTGAAGCACATAGAGTATTCTAATAAATTCACGATTAATGCGTGTCCCCCTCAAAAGATGTGTGCAGCAAGGATGATTGTGGCAAACTAAAAATCAAAGACTCATATCATACAAGACGGTCCAAGCAAAACACATATCATGTGGTGAATAAAAATATAGCATCAAGTAAATTTACCGATGGATTGAAGACAAAAGAGGGGATGCCTTCCGGGGCATCCCCAAGCTTAGGCTCTTTGGTATCCTTGAATATGGCTTGGGGTGCCTTGGGCATCCCCAATCTTAGGTCTTGCCACTCCTTATTCCATAGTCCATCAAATCTTTACCCAAAACTTGAAAACTTCACAACACAAAACTCAACAGAAAACTCGTGAGATCCGTTAGTATAAGAAAAATAAATCACCACTTTAGGTACTGTTGTGAACTCATTATTTATTTATATTTGTGTAATATCTACTGTATTCCAACTTCTCCATGGTTCATACCCCCCGATACAACCCATAAATACATCAAAATAAGCAAACAACACAAAGAAAACAGAATCTGTCTAAAACAGAACAGTCTGTAGCAATCTATAGACTTCGAATACTTCTGTAACTCCAAAAATTCTGAAAAATTATGAAAATCAGGGAAATTTGTATATAAATCTTGTGTAAAAATTTCAGATCAAAATCACGTTCCAGTGAATTTACAAAATTCCTGGACTGAGAGCAAAAGTTTCTGTTTTTCAGCAAAATCAAATCACAAACACCGTAGACCATCCCAAAGGTATTACTTGGCTCAAACACTAATTAAAACAAGAAAACACAATTACTACAGAGGTAATAATGTGTAAATCACTCAAAAACATAAGCAAAAACAAAATCATAAAAATAAAATTGGGTTGCCTCCCAACAAGCGCTATTGTTTAACGCCCCTAGCTAGGCATAACGCAATAGATCTAGGTATTGTCATCTTTGGTATGCAATCCAAAAGTAGCTCTCATAATAGATTCATAAGGCAATTTTATTTTATTTCTAGGAAAGTGTTCCATGCCTTTCCTTAATGGAAATTGGAATCTAATATTTCCTTCTTTCATATCAATAATTGCACCGATTGTTCTAAGGAAAGGTCTACCAAGAATAATAGGACATGTAGGATTGCAATCTATATCAAGAACGATGAAATCTATGGGCACATAATTCCTATTTGCAACAATAAGAACATCATTAATCCTTCCCATAGGTTTCTTAATGGTGGAATCAGCTAGATGCAATTTTAAAGAGCAATCATCAAATTCATGGAAACCTAGCACATCACATAAAGTTTTCGGAATCGTGGAAACGCTAGCACCCAAATCACACAAAGCATGGCACTCATAATCTTTAATTTTAATCTTAATAGTAGGTTCCCACTCATCATAAAGCTTCCTAGGTATAGAAACTTCCAACTCAAGTTTTTCTTCAAAAGATTTCATCATAGCATCCACGATATGTTTAGTAAAAGCTTTATTTTGATTATAAGCATGCGGAGAATTCAACATGGATTGCAACAAGGAAATACAATCAATAAAATAACAACTATCATAATTAAAGTCCTTGAAATCCAAAAGAGTGGGTTCATTGCTATTTAGAGTTTTGACCTCTTCAATCCCACTTTTATCAATCTTAGCATTAAGATCTATAGACTCCGAATCATTGGGACGCCTTTTAACTAAAGTTGACTTATCTCCAGTCCCATATTTATCAAGATTTATAATAGAAAACAAAGATTCAATAGGAGTCACATCAATCACTTTAAGATCTTCATCAATATTATCACGAGAACACATTTTTTCAAGCCATTCACGCTTAGCACGCATTCTAGCGGTTCTTTCCTTACACTCATCAATAGAAATTCTCATAGCTTTTAAAGACTCATTAATATCATGCTTGGGTGGAATAGATCTAATTTTCAAAGAATCAATCTCAAGAGAAATTCTATCAGCGTTCCTAGCCAAATCATCAATCTTGAGCAATTTTTCTTCAATCATAGCATTGAAACCCTTTTGCGAACTAATTAATTCTTTAATATTATTCTCAAGATCAGAGGGAATCTTATTATAATTTCCATAAGAATTGTTGTAGGAATTACCATAATTATTAGAGGAATTACTAGGAAACGGCCTAGGATTGAAATTACCTCTATACGCGTTATTAAAATTGTTCCTACCAACAAAATTCACATCCATAGATTCATTATTATTCCCAATCAAAGAAGACAAAGGCATATCATTAGGATCAATAGGAGCACTCTTACTAGCAAACAATTTCATTAATTCATCCATCTTTTCACTCAAAGTATTTATTTCTTCAATAGCATGCACTTTTTTACTAGTAGGAGATCTTTCGGTATGCCATTGAGAGTAATTTGCCATAATATTATCTAGGAGTTTAGTAGCTTCTCCTAATGTGATTTCCATAAAAGTAACACCCGCGGCGGAATCTAAAAGATTTCTAGAAGCAAAATTCAATCCCGCATAAAAAAATTGTATAATCATCCATAAACTCAAACCATGCGCGGGGCAATTTCTAATCATTAGTTTCATCCTCTCCCAAGATTGTGCAACATGCTCATGATCAAGTTGCTTAAAATTCATTATATCGTTCCTAAGGGAGATGATCTTAGCGGGCGGAAAGTACATGGAAATAAAAGCATCTTTACACTTATTCCATGAATCAATACTATTTTTAGGCAAAGGTGAAAACCAAGTTTTAGCACTATCTCGTAGTGAGAACGGAAATAGCTTCAATTTAACAATATCATTATCCACATCTTTCTTCTTTTGCATATCACACAACTCAACGAAAGTATTTAGATGGGATGCGACATCTTCACTAGGAAGGCCGGAAAATTGTTCTTTCATAACAAGATTAAGCAAAGCGGCATTAATTTCATAAGATTCCGCACTAGTGGCGGGAGCAATCGGAGTACTAATAAAATCATTATTATTAGTATTGGAGAAGTCACACAACTTAGTATTCTCTTGAGTCATCGTGACAAAGCAGGCAATCTAGCACACAAGCAAACAAAAATCAAATGAAAGGACGAACGGAAGAAGGGCAAATAAAGAGGCAAATCTTTTTGGTTTTTTCTGAAAATCGTTTTAGAAGTGGGGGAGAGGAAAACAAGAGGCAAATGGCAAATAATATAAATGCAAGAGATCAGTTTGTGATGGGTACTTGGTAGGCTTGATGTAGATCTCCCCGGCAACGGCGCCAGAAATCCTTCTTGCTACTTCTTGAGCTTGCGTTGGTTTTCCCTTGAAGAGGAAAGGGTGATGCAGCAAAGTAGATAAGTATTTCCCTCAGTTGTTGAGAACCAAGGTATCAATCCAGTAGGAGATACAAGCAAGTCCCCAATCTTCGCACCTACACAAACAATCAAACTCTTGCATCCAACGCTATAAAGGGGTTGTCAATCCCTTCACGGTTATTTGCAAGGATGAGATCTGATAGAGATCGATATAAAAGATTGCTAAAACAAAAAGTAAAACAAAAGTAAAAATATTGTAGCAAAGTATTTTTGGTTTATAGATCTGAAAATATAATATGGAAAATAGACCCGGGGGCCATAGGTTTCACTAGAGGCTTCTCTCATGAAGGAAAATAATACGGTGGGTGAACAAATTACCGTCGAGCAATTGATAGAAAAGCGCATAGTTATGACGATATCCAAGGCAATGATTATGCATATAGGCATCACGTCCATGTCAAGTAGACCGAAACGATTCTGCATCTACTACTTGCAAAGATACGAAATCATGCATATAAGAATTCAGAAAAGATTCAAATAATATTCATAGATAAGCTGATCATAAACCCACAATTCATCGGATCTCGACAAACACACCGCAAAAGAGTATTACATCGGATAGATCTCCATGAAGATCATGAAGAACATGGTATTGAAGAACAAAGAGAGAGAATAAACCATCTAGCTACTAGCTATGGACCCGAAGGTCTATGGTGAACTACTCGCGCATCATCGGAGGGGCAATGGAGTTGATGTAGATGCCCTCCGTGATCGAATCCCCCTCCGGCAGATTACCGGAAAAGGCTCCAAGATTGGATCTCACGGGAACAGAGGCTTCCGGCGGCGGAAAAGTATTTTCGTGGCTCTTTTTTTCTATTGGGGGAATATTTGGGAATTTATAGGCCGAAGAATAGGGTTAGGAGACCTGCTGGGGGGGCACAAGCCAGGAGGACGCCCCCCCTAGGGCACGCCCTGGTGGCTTGTCGCCTCCTGGCAAGTCTCCTGCCTTCATCTCCAAGTCTGGCAGGTTTCTTATGGTCCAAGAAAAATCATTCCGAAGATTTTATTCCGTTTGGACTCCGTTTAATATTCCTTATCTGCAATACTCAAAAACAAGGAAAAAACAGAAACTGGCACTAGGCTCTAGATTAATAGGTTAGTCCCAAAAATAATATAAAATAGCATATTAATGCATATAAAACATCCAAAACAGATAATATAATAGCATGGAACAGTCAAAAATTATAGATACGTTGGAGACGTATCAGTTCCTACTTCGCGAACCCTTATGGGTGGAGCCCTCCGTGGACTCTCGCGACCGCTACCCTCCATGGGTTGAAGTCTCCATCAACGTGGACGTACGATAGCACTACCTATTGGAACCACGGGAAAAATCTTCGTGTCTCCAATTGCGTTTGATCTCCTCTTTCCTACTCTTACTTACATGTGCTTGTCTTTACTTTCCGCTGCTATACTCATTGACTTGCATGTGTAGGGTGTGTTACACTTGTTACTATTGCTAAAATCTGCCAACCATTAAAATTGGGAAATGGTTAGGTTTTTAATTTGTCAAGTAGTCTATTCACCCCCTCTAGACGTCCCTTCTCGATCCCACAATTGGTATCAAAGCATTGGTCTCATCAAAACGCCAAAAGTCGCCACATTTTGCACTAGTCGGTGCAACTGAGTTTTGCTTTGGTTTCACCTAGTTGGGCAATAATGTTGTAACAGTTGGATTTTTGGAGATGCCAATATATACCCCTCCACCTGCCTCTCACTCATAGAGGAAGCACTCATAACAGACCAACACTTGCCCCTTGCCCCATGCAATTTTCTAAGAGAGAACCACCTACGCATGTGTTGAGATCAAGATCTTCCACTCCAACCATATGAATCTTGATTTCTGGCCTCCCCAAGTTGCTTTCCACCCAATCAACCTCTTCTACCCATGCCAAATCTATGAGAGAGTGATTGAGTATTGAGGAGACTATCTTTTGAAGCACAAGAGCAAGGAGTTCATCATACTACCACATTTTTTACCTTTTGGAGGGTGGTGCCTCCTAGATTGGTTAGTTGTTGCTTGGGAGCCTCCTTCTTCGTGATTGTGGAGTTGAATCAAGAAGTTTGTAAGGTCAAGGAGATCGCCTACTTCGTGAAGATCTACCCCGAGTAAGGCTAGTACTCCGTGGACATAGGGGCCATCATGGAATAGACAAGGTTGCTACTTCGTGGACCCTTCGTGGGTGGAGCCCTCCGTGGACTCTCACGACCGTTACCCTCCGTGGGTTGAAGTCTCCATAAACGTGGACGTACGATAGCACCACCTATCGGAACCACAGGAAAAATCTTCGTGTCTCCAAATTGCGTTCGATCTTCTTATCCCTACCCACTTACATATGCATGTCTTTACTTTCCGCTGCAATACTCGTAGACATGCATGTGTAGGGTGAACTTGACTTGTTACAATTGCTAAAATCTGCCAACAACTAAAATTGGGAAAAGGTTAGATTTTTAATTGGTCAAGTAGTGAAAGTGCGTTATATCGACTAGAGGGGGGTGAATAGGCGATTTTTACAAATTCGTCACTGAGGAATTACTAGATGAGGAATTTGCTAAGTGACGAAATACTAGCAGCGGAATAAGTACTCAAGTGCATGCGAAACATAGCAGTAGCATAGTCATCATGATGAAATTAAGCATACACAGAGCATAAGTAGCGTGAACAGGATAAGCAGGCAGAAGATAAAGTGACTGAAGAATTTGAGATGAGGAAATTGAGAAAGTCTTTAGTCAAATTCTTCAAACAGTAACGATCAGATTCATCAACAAATACTTCGAAGAAATGAAGGGGTTGAGGAAATAGAACCAGGTGCTCGATGAAGACAGTAATTTGATGACCCAGTTCCAACTGCCGTGACAGTCGTACGTCTGGTTCGGAGCGGTTTGGTATTTAAACCAAAGGACACACAGTCCCAGGACACACAGTCCTTACCGTATTCTCCTTGACCTAAGGTCACACAGACCTCGCCCAACACTCGTGGTAAGTCTTCAGGGTAGACTTCCAAACCCTCACAAACCCGGTCACCCGGCGATCCACAATTGACTGCTGGATGCTCTAGACCATGACGCCTAACCGTCTGGAAGATACACGGTCTTCAAAGGTAAAAAGCATCGGTTCCACACAGGAACAATCTCTTCAGTGATGCTCAATCACTTTGGGTTTTGGTGGTTTGGGTTTTGGGTTTTTCCTCATTGATAATTCTCTCTCAAAGTCCTCAAGGAATGGGTTGCTCTCAAATGACAAGTGTCAATCTCTCTCTGAGCAGCCAACCAACTATTGGTTGTGAGGGGCGGCTATTTATAGCCAGGGTACAACCCGACATGATAAGACATAAATGCCCCCCAATGATATGACCGTTAGGTGGATAAAATATCTGGACAGCTGGCGCAAAGCACATCAACGGTCAGAATTTGAACTGTCAAATTCCTCAGGGCTTATCATATTCCTCACGGTAGGCAATTCGCACTGGCGAAATCCTAACTCCTTAGTCAGACCAATTTCCTCAGAGACCAGAAGAACATCGTCTCTGTCACTGAAGAACTTGACTGACCTGTAAGAGATTTCCAAAGGCTTCACTCGAAGGATTGGTTAAGTTGAGGCTTTTGAGTTGAGCATCAGTTGGAATTTTTCCTTAGTATTACCTCGGCCCCCTTTAACAGTGCGGTGTTTCCTATGACTCAAGGAAGGGAAATGTAACTACGAAAACAAAAGTCTTCACGCTTCATAGTCCTCGTTAATATCTGCAAGGTCACACCGAATTCTTCAGCTTCAAAGTCTTCAGGGAAATACCAAGGTCTTCACCAAAGTCTTCAGCTGAAGACATTCATTTTTAGGGGTCGACATTCTTCGTATATATCAAACTCCTCAGCGACTTATAGAGCCTGTGTACACTTACACACACATTAGTCCTTAACCTATAAGTCTTCAATACACCAAAATCACTAAGGGGCACTAGATGCACTTACAATCTCCCCCTTTTTGGTGATTGATGACAAATAGGTTAAGTTTTCAATGGGGATAAACATATGAAGTGTAAGTACTGAGTTTGAGGAATTTGATTGCAAGATATAGAGGAACTCCCCCTGTAGATGTGCATATTTGAAGAATTTGCTTTGGACTGCAAATGCACATGGCAGGATAAAATCTTGGAGATCTCCCACTATATCTTGTAATCCATACACGCATTTAACATATATCATGAGGAAATTGAAATGCATGATGGAAAATGGTGTCTGATGAAATTCAGCATGCGTGCATTAAGATACTTGAGGAAATAAGCATGCAGAAAGTAGTTCAAAAGTATCAGACCACCATCGGACTTAAGTTTACAACTCAATCAACAAACACTTCAGAAGAGCGAGAGTTGTAACTTAAACAAAAATAGCCCATATAAAGAGACCCGCTTGAAGACTATCTCGTGAGTTGTAACTTAAACAAAAATAGCCCATATAAAGAGACCCGCTTGAGACTATCTCAAATTTCTCCCCCTTTGTCATCAAGTGACCAAAAGGGACAAAATTGAGGACTAACGCCCCTAAAGAATTTCATCTTGAAGGTGGTGGAGGAGCGCCTGTGTTGTCGGGGTCGTTTGTCGATATAGGGCCCGCAGCAGTGTCGTCGATATCCTCATTGGAGTCAGTTCCGCGCGATGAAGAAAACAAACTTGTAACGAGCTGAGGAACTAGAAGCTTCTTGTATTTCTTCTTGGGAGGATAAGACCAATCAAAATCCCTCTGAAATTCCTTCTCTACAAGTTCTTTAGGGGTATATAGATGCTCAAGAATGGCCCATGTGCGATCGAAGACTTCATGCAGATAGTAGTGGTTCTTCCTCACAGCGTTATGCGTGACAGTCATATCTCGAAGAATTGCACCAAACTGCCTCTTGACCCACTTGTGATTGCGATCAACCTTTTGATGAAGACTGAGGAGTAACTCACGATCAGTCATCACTCTTGGAGCTGTTTCAAGGGGCTTTTGAGCAGTGGCTCTGGCTGCTGAGTCTTGTGATGCAGTGTCATCATTGGTTGAATAAGAAGCAGCAGGACGAAATTAACCATTCAGAGGACGAGATCCTTCATCAATAACAGATTTGCCCTTCCCATCAACTGAGGAAAATGTGTTCTTGAGGACCTCAATTGGGGGTAGTTAACTGAAATGATTCTGAAGATCAGCTTCATAAGGAATTGAGGATCTAGCTCTAATGAATTTCATGATCCAAGGTGCATAAGGATTCAGTTCAAACGGAGACAGAGGAATGTTGGCCAATTTCCTCATGAAGAAATCATGAAGATTTATAGGAATGCCGTGAAAAATGTTGAACAATAGGTTCTTCATCACACCTACCACATCTTCCTCTTCATTGTTGTGACCTTTGATAGGGCAGAGGGTTTTGGTCATGATGCGGTACACAGTGCGAGGCACATAGAGAAAATCCTTCACCAGAAAGGTGGTTCTGGGAGCTCGACCTAGAGCCAAGGGTTTCATCAGTACTTGCATGCAATGATTTGGAAGTTCAGATTCTTCATAGAGGCATCTGGCATCAGCTGAGGGAATACTGACTGGAACTACTCGAAGTAACTCAGTTGCTGGAGCAGTGTAATGGGTGTTCTCAGTCATCCAGTCAAGTACCCATGTGTTGATATCTTGCGCATCACCTGAGATGTGAAGTGTAGCATAGAACTGAAGGATAATTTCTTCATTCCAATCATAGATGTCAATGCAGAATGGCAGCAAACCAGCATCATGAAGAACATTGAGCACTGGGGTGAAGCAAGGAATGGTTTCCATGTCAGCATGAGGAATTTGATAGTGCTGAAAAACCTTGTCCTTCTGAACCAGCACGGCACTGTAGAAATTGGCTTGAGTGGCAGTCCAGAAACACTTTTGTTGAATCCTCGAAGAATCATAAGGATTTACACCAGTGAAGAAATGGTGTTCATCATAGAAATTCTCCTTGAGGAATTTGGGTCGCCTTTTGAAAGGCAGTGCAGGCTTGGGCTGAAGATTTGGTTTGGAACGTCTCCCAACCTCCCTTGTCACAATTGTAGTTTCATTATTCTGAGGAATTTGCACTTCATGATCCTCAGGTGCACTTGGGACAGCATTTTCAATAGCTGATGCGGCTGGAATTTCTTCATTGAGCGGTTGGAGAGGAGTATGTTGTTCTTCAGTCTCTGTTTGAATTTCTTCAGTTTGAACCGAGGACTGAGGAACCTGCGCAAGAGGGGTGGCCATAGGTGAATTTGGGTGAGCTGCTTCCCAAAATTCATCATGTATAATAGGAGTGGCGGATCCAATGTCCACATCCTCTTCCAATTCTTCAACTCTAGCCTCTTCAGCAGTTAACTGAGGCTGGGGGGATGATGTCAAAGGTGTTGAAGCATTTTCATCAATCTGTATTTCTTCATCAACTGGTTCTGAAGCGGCAGATTGATTTTCATCAGCATTATCAACTGGAATGTGATACTCTTCACCAAACGGGACAATCTCATAGGCTGGGACAGATGACAAAGGTGTAGCATCAATGGGTTCTGTTGAAGAACTGGGCAGTGTCTTCAATTTCTTCATAGCCGAGGAATCTACAGATGGTGAGGCTTTCCTTTTCTGAGCAGCTACCTTTTCCGCAGCCTTGGTTTTCTTCGCTTCTGATGCAGAAGGAAGTATGATTTTCTTTACCCTTGAAGAATTTGCTGGGGGGCATGGGGTGAAGATGGTGCAATTTCTTCAGGCACGACTGATGCAGTCGTCCTGGCAATTTCTTCAGGCACAACAGTTTCTTTAGCTGGCCTGTCAATTTCTTCAGGCACAACATTGGGAGTTGCCATGGGAATTTCTTCAGCAGCAGGAGTCTCTCCAGCTGCACTGGCAGTTTCTTCAGGAGGCTGGGCAGAAGAGCTTGCCTGAGGATTTTGTGGTTGCGTGCGAGCAGCAACCCTTGTGTTGTGGTCCTTGATGACTTGGTCAGCCATCTTGATGAATCTGCCCTTGGCACCTTGCCAATCTGAGTAGTGACTATTGTATTTTTCATTGAGGCCTTTAATATCCCTTTGAACAGAGACAAGTTGATTTGGTGTCAGGTTGAGGACATTGTCCTTCATGAAGCGTTCCTTCTTCAGTTAAGCCTTCTTTGCCCTCTTGGCCTGCTCAAACTTCCATTTTTCCTCACCAATGAAGGCAGCGAGGACATGACTTGGGCCAGGAGGAAGCTTCAAGTCATCAATGGGAGTGTTTGGATCCTGATGCCATAAGTCAATGAAATCCAGCACAATCTTCGGGTCTAGCATGAGAGGAATTCGAGTCCCCTTTGCTTGAGCCACTCTCTCTTGCTTGTTTCTCACTATAACAGCCAGTTCTTCATCATCAGCATCATCATCCTCAGATCCTGAGGGAACTTGAAATACCACTTTCTTATCGTGAGGACTTGGCTTTCTGCCTCGTCCCGCAGTAGATTTTATCTTCAGCAAAGTGGGATTGGTTGATGAATGTGCCTGGGCTGATGAAGTTGCAGATGCCCCTGAAGCAATTGAAAAACCAGCAGTCCTCTCACATGTTGCTAGGTGTACTGCAGTTGAGGACGTTGCAGCAGCAGCTGAAGACTGTGCAGCCACAGAGGGCATAGCAGGAGCCCTTGATGATTTTGCCTGAGGCATTTGAAGGATCACTAGAAGTGTGTCTAGAGGGGGGGGGGGGTGAATAGACTACTAGCAGGAATTTAAAACCTAACATTTTCCCAAGTTAATTGGTTGGCAGATTTTAACAATTATAGCAAGTCTAGCACACCCTACACATGCATGTCAACAAGTATGGCAGCGGAAAGTAAACACATTGCACATGGAAGTAAGGAGTTGAGATAGGGAGATCAAACGCATAAGGGACACGAAGATTTTTCCTGTGGTTCCGATAGGTGGTGCTATCGTATGTCCACGTTTATGGAGTCTTCAACCCACGGAGGGTAACGGTCGCGAGAGTCCACGGAGGGCTCCACCCATAAGGGTCCACGAAGTAGCAACCTTGACTATTCCATAACGGCTTCCGTCCACGAAGGACTAGCCTCACTATGGGTAGATCTTCACGAAGTAGGCGATCTCCTTGCCCGTACAAACTTCTTGGTTCAACTCCACAACACGAAGTAGGAGGCTCCCAAGCGACACCTAACCAATCTAGGAGGCACCACCCTCCAAAAGGTAATAGGCTCGGTAATGTCGATGAACTCCTTGCTCTTGTGCTTCAAGATGATAGACTCCTCAACACACAATCACTCTCTCACAGATTTGGCTTGGTAGAAGAGATTGAATTGGTGGAAAGCAACTTGGGGAGGCTAGAGATCAAGATTCATATGGATGGAGTGGAATAGCTTGATCCCAACACATGAGTAGGTGGCTCTCTCTCAGAAAATAGGATGGGGCAAGTATGGAATAGTTCTGAGTGCTTCTCTTTCGAGTGGGTGGTGGTGAAGGGATATATATAGGCATCCCCAAAAATCCAACCATTACACCTAAAGTGACCAACTCGGTGACACCGATGTGTGAATCTCGGTGGTACCAAAGTGATCAAAAGGCAGTAACTTTTGAATCTCGGTGAGACCGATATATAACTCTCGGTGGTACCGATTGGGTGACCAACGGTCAGATTGCACAACTCGGTGACGCCGATTCCCACATCTTGGTGGTACCGATTCTTGACCATGGCTTACCAGAGAGTTGGTCCAGGAACTCGGTGGTACCGATTGACAATTCTCGGTGGTACCGATTCTTGTGAATGGCTATCCAGAGAGTTGGTCCAAAAACTCGGTGAGACCGGCTGGCAAAACTCGGTGGTACCGAAGACTGAAAATGGCTAAATAGAAAGTTGGCAACCAAACTCGGTGGCACCGATGCAGAATCGGTTGCACCGACTGGCTAGGGTTTGGCATGGGTCTGTGTGAGTTTGGGAATCGGTGGGACCGAGTGGGAATTGTTGGTTGCACCGATTTTGGATATTTGGCTTTGGACAGACTTTTGTGGAAGAGCTTGTGGGTGTTTTTGGTGACTATCTCTTGTGCACGTGGAGCATCTTGTTCACCAACAGTACCTTACCCCCTTTTAATAGTATTTGCTTTCCTATGGATTCAAAGTGATTTCTCACAATGTAAAATGTAGAGTCCTCTTGCTTGAAGCTTTGCCAATCCATTTCCTTGCATCTTGGGGTTTTCTCCTCACAATCCTTTTCGCCAACCCATCTCTCTCTATGGACTTTTATCTGAAATACACTAGGTAAAAGTGTTAGTCCAAGAGACAATGTATGTTGTCATGAATTATCAAAACCACCAAGGGAGCACATTGTGCTTTCAATCTCCCCCTTTTTGGTAATTGATGACAACATACAATCAAAGCTTCAAATAGAGATATGCATGGATATAATGAAGACTTTGAGAGACACATGACTTAGACTTGCTCCCCCTAAATGTGTGCAATCCCTTTAAAGGATAGTTGCTTTGAAATGCATGGACACACATATAGTAGAAGGGATATAAGTAGTCATATGTATCTTGGCTATATGCATCAAATATATATGAATGAGATGTATCCTTGTTCAAGACTTCACTCTTGCAAGCAATATGTGAAAGAAGCAAGAGATCATCTTGATCAAAGATATGATGCATATACTTACCTTGAGTTCTTGAGCATTCTTGTAGTAGAAATACACTTGAGAAAACAATGTTAGGAAACACAAGAGTATTCTACCAATCAAAAGCAATAGAGATCAATAGTACCAAGATGTGGAGAACATATGGAAGATAGCATTCCTTAAGATTGATATGTCTCCAAGAGCATTTAGAACTTTCTCCCCTTAGATATGAAAATAGTAGGTCATCCTTTCCCTCTGAATCTTAGCATGTAGATATTGGGATTGGATAGGGTGAGAAAAGTCTAACTTGAGTAGTCAAATGAAATAAACACATTTTCCTCCCAAACATATTTTTCTCCCCCTACTTTGGTATTCTCCCCTTGACTGTATAAGTATGAACTTTGATATTCTCCCCCTTGATTATATCTCCCCCTTTGCATAAGCATGTATCTCCCACTTTAGCATTGAAGCTTTGGTATTTCTCCCCCTTTGGCATTGTTTTCCAAAAAGGTCATACACAGGGTTAGATACATGGATCATTGATTAAGAAGGGATCCTTGAGTACAAGGGTCATAGAGTGTAGGGTTCACAGAAATGAAAATTATAGAGATCATAAAAGTTAGGGAATCATGGAAAATGATTTCTCTCCCTTTGGCTGATTTGAGAGCTTGTAAGACTTCTCCTCCTCTGAGTTAGGGATCCTTGAATAGATTTCTCCCCTCCTTTTTTTTGAAAATGAGGGATCATCGAAGAAATGTAAATATCACTATAGGATCACTAAGAAAACAAAGATTTACTGACATGAACACAGACTGGA
Source organism: Elymus sibiricus (assembly GCA_039707655.1). Lineage (NCBI taxonomy): Eukaryota > Viridiplantae > Streptophyta > Magnoliopsida > Poales > Poaceae > Elymus > Elymus sibiricus. The sequence continues at coordinate 312,668,407 of CM077671.1, forward strand.
GAAGATGTCAAATCGGTGGCTCCGAGACAAACAAGTCGGTGGAACCGATATGTTGTTATGCAGCTCATCTGCTAATTTGGTAGAACCGAGTTATTTGTATCGGAGGCTCCGAGGCTTAAACAGAAACTTGGCAATGTTTGAGAAACTTGCAAATTAATTTTGAAAATTTTGTAACAAGGTGTCAGAAAGATTTTTTAAAGGAAATGCAAAAGACTTTACAAAGAGATATAAACTAGAGAAGATTTGAGCGGTTCCATGAAATTTTGCAAATAGAGAATGAACCAAACAAGATTCTTAATCTAGATGATGGGCGGTGACTAGGTCACCTATATTAGAGTATATTGACTTAGGAGCCAAGCAAGAATACTTGATCATAGGTCATACTCATCTTTAAGCTCAAAATGGGGTTACCATTTTTCGATTAAACATTTTAATGTTTTCATATCACTTGAGTTGCTTTATCTCATGTCTTGGAGTAAAGCTTTTTCAAGGATATGAGTACATACCTTTGAGTGATGTTGATGATGTAGCTTGTAGGTGAACTTGTTGAGGATGCTCGAGGTTGATGAAGTTCATATTGAGTTGAGAGCAGTCCTTCTTGTCTTGGTACTCTTATCACCTACATAGGTTAGTCAAGCAAGGAAGAACATGATGTGACACGATACCAATTGTGAAGTACAAATATGTGTCAAGGATATGTTTTTGTTGTTTTCTTCCTTCCATCATCAAGAGAGCTTGTGGATACTTGGTCATGACAAGATTGCTTATGATTGGAGTTGATGGCAATCTTGTGGAATGAAGTTCTTCCAAGTACCTACAAAAGGTTAGATGCAATACAAGGGAGCATGGAATTCCATGGTATAAGACAACATGTTAAGAGTATCATGGAAGTATCAAGTAAGCTCATGCCCTTGCATGCATCCGAGTGAGTCTATCTCAAGTTTGAAGCATCAATGATGTTCAACTCACTCCTCAAGTGACAAAACAATTTCTCATCAAGTGGCTTAGTAAAGATTTAGTAAAGATATCGGCCAATTGCTTGTTGGTACGAACATGTTTAAGATTAATATCTCCTTTGGCAACATGATCACGAATGAAATGATGTCGAACTTGAATATGCTTAGTTCGAGAATGTTGCATAGGATTATGACCAATCTTAATAGCACTTTCATTGTCACAAAGTAATGGAGCATTTTTCACATGGATTCCATAATCCTTAAGCGTTTGTGTCATCCATAGTAATTGTGCACAACATGATCCGGCAGCAATATACTCAGCTTCGGCGGTAGATAGAGATACCGAGTTTTGTTTCTTGGAGGACCAAGACACAAGAGATCTACCAAGAAATTGACACGTACCCGAGGTGGATTTTCTATCAACCTTGTCACCGGCATAGTCCGAATCGGAATAGCCAACAAGGTTAAAGGAAGATCCCTTGGGATACCAAATGCCAAAGTTTGGTGTTTGTATCAAATATCTCACAATACGTTTTACGGCCAAAAGATGACACTTTTTAGGTGCAGCTTGATATCTAGCACACATGCAAACACTAAGCATAATATCGGGATGGGAGGCACATAGATATAGCAATGAACCAATCATAGATCGATAAACCTTTTGATCAACCGATTCATCCTCCTTGGTAAGATCAACATGTCCACTAGTAGGCATAGGAGTTTTCATACCTTTGCATTCCTGCATGTTGAACTTCTTGATCAAGTCCTTGGTATACTTAGTTTGAGAGATGAAAGTTCCTTCTCTCGTTTGCTTGATTTGCAAACCAAGAAAGAATTTCAGCTCACACATCATGGACATCTCATACTTCTCGGACATCAACCTTCCAAATCTTTCACTAAATTGTGGGTTAGTAGATCCAAAGATAATATCATCCACATAGATTTGGCAAACAAATAGTTCACCATTAACTCTCTTAGTGAATAAGGTTGCGTCAATTTTACCAATTTCAAAACCCTTTTCAATGAGAAACTTCGTTAAGCATTTATACCAAGCGCGTGGGGCTTGCTTAAGACCATAAAGAGATTTACGAAGCTTGTAAACATGATTAGGTTTCTTGGGATTCACAAAACCAGGGGGTGTTTAACATAGACCTCTTCTTCAATCTCACCATTTAAAAAGGCACTTTTAATGTCCATTTGATAAAGCGTGATATCATGGTGATTAGCATAAGCAAGAAGAATGCGAATAGCTTCAAGTCTAGCAACGGGTGCATAGGTCTCACCGTAGTCCATACCTTCGACTTGCGTATATCCTTGGGCTACGAGACATGCCTTGTTGCGTACGACTTGACCGTCTTCATCTTTCTTGTTCCGAAACACCCATTTGGTTCCGATGATGTTATGCTCGTCCTTGGGCTTCTCCACGAGTGTCCACACTTCGTTCCTCTCAAAGTTGTGAAGCTCTTCATGCATTGCGTTCACCCAATCTGGGTCTTCAAGAGCTTGTTCTACCTTCAATGGTTCAATGCTAGAGATGAAAGAATAATGCTCACAAAAATTAGCTAAGCGAGTTTTAGAGCGAGTGATTCTCCCGGTTTGTATGTCACCAAGGATTTGGTTTAGAGGATGGTTCTTGGTCACTCTTGCTCGAACTCGGGGTAGCTTTTGCTTGTTGGATGGTGGAGCTTCTTCTTCATCATCATTTCCTTCATCTTCGTTGTTGTTGAAGGTGTCGTTCCCTTGAGGTGGTGGTGAAGGAGGTTGTGGTGGATCTTCATGATGTACTTCTCCTCTTCATCTTGTCGTGTACCGCTTGTGGATGCCTCCATGTCGTGTTGAGGTTCACCTTGACGTGAAGTAGGGGCTTCCACTTGAGTTGACGAAGTACTTTCCTTCACCTCCATGGGACGAATCTTGCCGATGGACAAGTCTTGAATAGCTTCCGAAGGGTCCTTATCACCTACATCATTTGGCAATTGTTCGACTTGCGAACCATTAGATTCATCAAACTTCACATCTACCGTCTCTTCAACTTTTTGAGTGAAGTTGTTGTAGACACGGTAAGTGTGAGAGTTCGATTCGTAACCAAGTAGGAAACCTTCATGAGATTTAGGAGCAAATTTAGTATGATGATGCTTATCAAGAATGTAGCACTTTGAGCCGAATACCCGAAAGTATCCAACTTGGGGTTTGTTACCGGTGAGTAGCTCGTATGCCATTTTACTGAGAAGCTTGTGCAAGTAGAGTCGGTTTATGGCATGACATGCTATTTCGACGGCTTCTGCCCAAAAGTGTCTTGGCGTCTTGTATTCGTCAAGCATCGTTCTTGCCATCTCAATAAGAGTTCGGTTCTTCCTCTCAACAACTCCATTTTGTTGAGGCGTGTACGTAGCCGAGAACTCATGTGAAACACCTTCTTCGTCAAGAAAGGTATCAACATGGGTGTTATTGAACTCCGATATCGCTCCGAACCTTCTAGATCTTCACTTCAAACTGATTTTGCACTTTGCGAACGAAGTTCTTGAAGATCTTTTGTACTTGCGACTTATCATCAAGAAAGAATACCCACGTTAATATGGAAAAATCATGAACTATAACTAGACCATAGGAATTTCCACCGAGACTCTTGTAAGCATTGGGACCAAAAAGATCCATGTGAAGTAACTCGAGTGGTCTCCTAGTAGTCATAATATTCTTAACGGGATGACTTCCACCTACTTGCTTTCCAGCTTGACAAGCACTACAAAGTCTTTCTTTGTCAAAGATAACATCTTTAACACCAAGAATATGATCACCTTTGATAAGCTTGTGTAGATTACGCATGCCAACATGTCCTAGTCTTCTATGCCAAAGCCAACCTTTAGAAGATTTTGCAATAAGACATGTACGAGGTTTGGATCTCTTAGTGAAATCGACAATGTATAGATCACCTCTACGGAAACAGGTAAAGACCATGTTATGATTATCTTGACGAAACACTTGGCAATCTACTTTCGTGAATAGCACATTAAAACCAAAGTCGGGAAGTCTAGATACGGAAAGAAGATTGTAACCAAGGGATTCAACAAGCATGACATTTTGAATAGAGCTATCATGGGAAATGGCCACCTTACCAAGACCAAGTACCTTACCCTTGGAGTTGTCTCCAAACGTTACGTACCTTCGCGGTCCATGGTTTGGTGTGATCTCTTCAAACATTTCACTATCTCCGGTCATATGATCGGTGCATCCGCTATAGAGAATCCACTCTTTTCCTCCGGACATGTAATCCTTGAAGTTTGCCATGAGACTTAGATTCTTCATGATCTTCTCATGCTCGATGTCGAACAACTCATCTTCATCATAGTAGCCGTGTTCCACATTGTCATCATCAAGTGGGAAATCCTCGTCCAAAAGAACAAGAGATTCATTAAGGTTGTGATCATGACAATGTTCAAATTTATGAATTCGAATGGCTTCTACAATGATGTTGTTGATAGTTATGACATCTCCTTTAGTACGCATGAGGTCCCTAAGCTCAAATAGATAGTCATCAAACTTGGGATCTCTAGGCGTCATTTTGTGAAAGGCAATAGTTTTATGAAGAATTTCATCAAGATTACTCAATGAATAACTTGGATATCGTTTCTCCAAGTCATTCCACAAAGTATAAGAACCTTCAAAATTCTTCATTTGATTGAGCACAATTCTAGGCAATCCTCTAACGATAAGATTAACAGTTCTAAGATTGCATAGCATATCAATTTCCTCTTCGTGTATGGGATGTAAAGGATCAATGGGAGGTACATAGGGGCTTTTAACATACTTGCTCAATTGAAATTCATTAAATAGCTCAAGCATCATATGTTTCCATTGACTATAGTACTCCCCATCAAGAATAGGCACTCTACAACTCAAACTTCCTATACTAGACACATCCATCTTCCTCCACGGTGATGAAACCGAAGCAATGGAGACCAATGCTCTGATACCAATTGAAGGATCACTAGAAGTGTGTCTAGAGGGGGGGGGGGGGTGAATAGACTACTAGCAGGAATTTAAAACCTAACCTTCTCCCAAGTTAATTGGTTGGCAGATTTTAACAATTATAGCAAGTCTAGCACACCCTACACATGCATGTCAACAAGTATGGCAGCGGAAAGTAAAGACATTGCACATGGAAGTAAGGAGTTGAGATAGGGAGATCAAACGCATGAGGGACACGAAGATTTTTCCCGTGGTTCCGATAGGTGGTGCTATCGTACGTCCACGTTTATGGAGTCTTCAACCCACGGAGGGTAACGGTCGCGAGAGTCCACGGAGGGCTCCACCCATAAGGGTCCACGAAGTAGCAACCTTGACTATTCCATAACGGCTTCCGTCCACGAAGGACTAGCCTCACTATGGGTAGATCTTCACGAAGTAGGCGATCTCCTTGCCCATACAAACTTCTTGGTTCAACTCCACAACACGAAGTAGGAGGCTCCCAAGCGACACCTAACCAATCTAGGAGGCACCACCCTCCAAAAGGTAATAGGCTCGGTAATGTCGATGAACTCCTTGCTCTTGTGCTTCAAGATGATAGACTCCTCAACACACAATCACTCTCTCATAGATTTGGCTTGGTAGAAGAGATTGAATTGGTGGAAAGCAACTTGGGGAGGCTAGAGATCAAGATTCATATGGATGGAGTGGAATAGCTTGATCTCAACACATGAGTAGGTGGCTCTCTCTCAGAAAATAGGATGGGGCAAGTATGGAATAGTTCTGAGTGCTTCTCTTTCGAGTGGGTGGTGGTGAAGGGGTATATATAGGCATCCCCAAAAATCCAACCATTACACCTAAAGTGACCAACTCGGTGACACCGATGTGTGAATCTCGATGGTACCAAAGTGATCAAAAGACAGTAACTTTTAAATCTTGGTGAGACCGATATATAACTCTCGGTGGTACCGATTGGGTGACCAACGGTCAGATTGCACAACTCGGTGACGCCGATTCCCACATCTTGGTGGTACCGATTCTTGACCATGGCTTACCAGAGAGTTGGTCCAGGAACTCGGTGGTACCGATTGACAATTCTCGGTGGTACCGATTCTTGTGAATGGCTATCCAGAGAGTTGGTCCAAAAACTCGGTGAGACCGACTGGCAAAACTCGGTGGTACCGAAGACTGAAAATGGCTAAAGAGAAAGTTGGCAACCGAACTCGGTGGCACCGATGCAGAATCAGTTGCACCGACTGGCTAGGGTTTGGCATGGGTCTGTGTGAGTTTGGGAATCGGTGGGACCGAGTGAGAATTGTTGGTTGCACCGATTTTGGATATTTGGCTTTGGACAGACTTTTGTGGAAGAGCTTGTGGGTGTTTTTGGTGACTATCTCTTGTGCACGTGGAGCATCTTGTTCACCAACAGTACCTTACCCCCTTTTAATAGTATTGCCTTTCCTATGGACTCAAAGTGATTTCTCACAAAGTAAAATGTAGAGTCCTCTTGCTTGAAGCTTTGCCAATCCATTTCCTTGCATCTTGGGGTTTTCTCCTCACAATCCTTTTCGCCAACCCATCTCTCTCTATGGACTTTTATCTGAAATACACTAGGTAAAAGTGTTAGTCCAAGGGACAATGTATGTTGTCATGAATTATCAAAACCACCAAGGGAGCACATTGTGCTTTCAGCATTTTCTATGAAGAACTTGGAGCTGAAGATTTTGGTGCTGAGGACTTTGGTTTCACAGCTGATTTCTTCACCACAGCTTTCTTTGAGGCAGTGGTGCTAGCAGAGGCACCGATAGTGACAGCAGCAGCAGAGTCCTCATTGAGTCTCTTCACTCCTTCTTTTGCCTTTCTTGCCAGCTTGGGTTGATGCTTTTCCCATTCATGAGGAAAATCTTCACCAGATTTGAGACTGGTGGGATCAACACGTTGGCCTTGAGCCAAAGGTGGCCTGTTGCACGGAGGTTTGATAGCAAATTTCTTCATATATTTTGGAGTGACATATCGATATTCTCTCCATTCTCGTGCCCATCTCCTTTAAATCCTCTCGATACGGATCTTGCGCTGCTTTTGATTTTCTTTGCCATGATATTTTATCATCATGTGTGCAATATTCATCATACAAATCATCAGGAATCTCAAAGGCAGTTTGTACTTCAGATCGCTTTCCTCCTTTCTGCGGTCTTTTGCCCTCAGTCATTTTCTTCGGCTGAGGATTTTGTACTTTTGAGGATTCTGGTGAGGTGTGCATATTTTCTTCAAGAAACACTGCAAATGAGTTAAGTTGATGAGTGACGGTGTCCTGGACTAGGGGGTACTCACCACGTCGTCACCCGACTAGTGGGTCGGGCCGAGGACCCCCAGGGTAATTCACTAATGGGCCACTTCGGGCAGCCCATGATGCATACAAGGGAGATTCCACAAGACTTGGCGCACAAGACAAGGACTCCTCTAAACCCTAGGCCTACGGTGTATTATATAAACCGAGGCCAGGCTAGTCAATAGACAATCTGATATTCAATACAACAATCTCATGGTAGATACTTGTACTATGTACCCCATATCAATACAATCAAAAGCAGGACGTAGGGTATTATCTCTTTGAGAGAGCCCGAACCTGGGTAAAATCCTGTGTCCATGTTACCATCGCTCCAAGACGCCTAGCTTAGGACCCCTACTACGAGATATGCCGGATTTGACACCGACATTGGTGCTTTCATTGAGAGCCTGCTGGGCGATCACCACGGATCCATGGGAATCTTCAACCGATGTTAAATCAGGTGTTATACTTTCAGTTTACTTCGTTCTACATGGATGAATTTGTTTGCAAATTATCTACGTCGCCGTGTGCAATTCTTTTTACAGATCGGTTTTTGCTCTCGCGTGGACGGCGGGATCAAAAGATAGTATTCTTGTTTCACACAACGCCGCATAACCCGATCTGTACTGCACAATCCGTGTGTGAGCGAGCTGTAGCCGCGTCCCGTCTTTTCAGCCCGCTTCTCTGATTAGTAAACAAAAGTAGCATGTGTTGCTGGTCTTCGGAGAAATCGAGTTATGTTTGGCAGCCGGCGAAGGAAATCAAATCTGACGCATGTCTCTAGCTTCACGTGGGCAGATCATTCAAAGCTACCTTTTCTCTCCAGAATTGCTACGTGCACTAGGAGATCATCAGGATGGATTGCCATGCAGTCTTTCGTTGAAGCGTCGTTCATCATTAAGGAAGCTACTCCACGCTGCCCCGACTTGGCCGTGTTTTCGTCAGTTTGGTTTTCTGTGCTCCTACCAACGGACACCTCGTGCATGACAGGGTGTGCATTATGAATTTGGACTTCGTAAAGCCATCGGCACGTCGCCAGCATTGTGATTCGACTTCGGCGCCCAGGCCGTATTTTCTTGAATTATTTATTTTGGATAAATAAATTACAAAGAAACCTTTTATTTTTCTGCCTTGCGTTACTTTATGTATGCAGGTAAATTAACAATGGCCACGCTATGTCGCTAATCCTACGGCATCGTCCCAAACCGGCATCAATCAGGTTGCGCCATCACCTTGTCTGTCCAATGGCCATGCTTACTTGCTTTGTCACATCAGTCGACTCGGGGGCTTCGACGTCGCCAAGCCGACCTGCCCACAGAGAACTCTACCTCATCGGATCTTCGGGCGCAGGGCCATATTTCTTTTCATTCGCTTTGCATACATTAATTATGCAAATACTTTTTAAAGTATTGTTATTATTATTGGCTTGCACTATATTATGTGCGCAGGTAATTGGCTTCCATCGGGTAATGCAGTCACCTCGGCGTGCTGACGTCATTGTCTCGCCTACGACGATGGATTTGTGTCGTCACCTTGGTGCGCTGCCCTGTCTCGGCATCCTCGCATCATCACTTATTCAAGCCGACGTATATTACACCAACCTATTTTATCCCATCGGCGACGCCTCGTCGAGCTACTTCCTCACCTCGGCTGGGCCGGGGGCTTCGCCTCGCTACGCCGACGGTGTCAGGTCGCCACTGCGTCGAGCCGAGCTCCTCGCTCGATCACCTCGGAACCGGCTTGGGGGCTGGGACCTCGACCTGCCTCAGGCTCAGCCCATGTCATGAACACCGAGGACATTAACCAGCTAAGTCGCTTTCATGCTCAACTTTTTTCAATTTGCAATTTTTGTTCGGTTCGACCAAACATTATATTTGTGTTAAATAAAAAAGCTTGTTTGTTAAAAACACTTCCTTTTCCCATGATAACTGGGGGCTACGTCGTCACGCTACCGAACTACTCTGTCTCCTCGGCTGGACCGGGGGCTTCGCCTCGCTGCAGCAACTGTGTTGCGTTGCCACTCCTCGACCCGAGCTCTTCGCTCAACTACCTCGGGTTTGGGGGCTGGGACCTCGTCCAGGCCGAGGACTACGTCTCCATCGTGCCACAACCCCGGACCGCACCGAGCGCATTAACCAGCTAAGTCATTTTCGTGTTCAGTTCTCTTTGAAATTTTACTTTCTATTCGGTTCAACCAAACATTATATTTCTTGTTAAACAAAAAAATTGTTTGTTAAAAACTTTGTTTGTTAAAAATATCTTTATCCGATTTAACCGGGGGCTCTTTAATTTGTATGAGCCATTTTATAATAAATGTGTTTTCTTCTTGGTCATTGCAAAGTCTTTTTCTACCACTCATTTTTCTGACACTAGTGTGTGGTCAATAGCCGGACAGACTGGTTTTTTTCTAAAGCCGCTCAAGTTTAGTTTGCTAAACAGGCCTCGGAGAAACACTCCGCCTTCGGGATATAGAGGTTGAAGCCAAAGGCTGACCCGCTTGGAGTCTGGAGATCAAATGTATCATGTTAAAGCACGACCGAAGCACATATTAATTTTAAGACCAATTTTGGATTGGCACCAAAAAACTTGATTTAGTTCGGACGTCGAAGTTTTTACATAAGTTTTTTGGCTTTTCGAGCTTATGGCACTTTTAAGCTATTTGTATGTTTTTCTTTTAGGAGGCGGGACATCCTCATGACCGAGGTGGCCTGCATAATAATTTAGCTCGGGAAATATTTTCCGACTCACAACACGGTCTCATTCCTGCCGACTTACACCTCGGCGTTGGCGAAACGCACATGACATCTGGACTAGTTCCCGAGGAGATTCAATCCTCAGGTTGGTCGGCCGCACCCAACCTGAGTCTCGGGGGATACTGTGTGTCTCCAGCATAGCTCTCGTAGTACAACGTCGGATGTCTTTAAAGTATCGACAATATCAACGGGGGACTCCGACTAGAGCAGAACCCACCAAAAGCCAAGGTACTCCGAGCAGTCCTCGGCAAAACGTTCTCGGATATTGCTTTATATGCATCAGTTTTGAATTGTGTCTTCGGTCAATAGTTGGGTTGCCCTGCTCCTATGATTGCCTGCTACATTCCGCTTTGTTTGGCTAGGTGTGCAAAGGGAGAACCACTGCGATTGCACTTCTGATTTAACTGGTCAAGTACCTTAGTGGTGAAAGACGAAAACTGACTGTCACAATGAGCGCATACTGGTCAGCGATTCGATGACTCTGTCAAACTATAGACCGATAGAGGTTACCCCGTGGGCCTTTCATAAATTTGGCCGGAGTGTTGATGGTTTGACCTCGACTGACACCGAATACTAACCGGGGGCTAGTAACTGGCCTCCCAAACTTTAAGCTCCTATGACTAAGTGAAAGTGATAAAGCCTAGATATCTGATTGCCTCGTTTCCGCTAACACGACCGCCTCCGGGCACCGAGACGTCAGATAAGGGTTGTCTTGTTACTGCAGAAACACCCTGCGTAGCATCTACGAAGGGGTAGAAGCCGACGATGGGCCACTCTCAAATAATAAACGGTCACAAAGGAGTCAAAATAGCATATAGCATAAAAGCATTTGTATTAAATATGCGAGTGTTGCCTTTTGTAATCATCGTTATAAAGCCATAAATATGCATCAATTTGACTTAATATTTTGGCCAAGCTGGGTTGCCTGGCTCCTGTGCTTACCCCCTACGTTCCCGATTGTTTGGCTAGGGGGTAAAGGGAGCACCTCTGTGATTGTTACTTCTAGGTCATTCGGGTTAGTACCTCAGACTGGGTGAAGCCAAAAGCTAGCCATCTTTAGAATATAATTGGTCGGCAATGACGGAAGTGAAAATTTTGGTTCATTAAAGACCACAAAGTTTGGGAACATTCGCCGAACTAAATCCTTAATATTTTCCTCCCACATTGATCGGAGTTGAGGTTTCACGATCATGGTCAACATGATATCCTGGGAAAAGGAACTTATAAATGAACTATTTTTCCCAGAAGATGTTTCTTACGTTAAGTAGTAATATAACATATCTCTCCACGTACCTTTGTTTATAAAACCGTATGGCCGGATTGCCTTGTTTGCCATAAATCTTTGCCCTTATAAAGGCTTTATAAAGTAGGACAAACACTCCTCGGCTATTGGCCGAGGAGGTTGTAGCCGATGGTCGGTCAACAAAGCCTTGTACAATGCGGATCCGAGCATTAATGATGTAAAGTACTTGGATACATAGAATCATTATACATAAATTGTGTCGAACGTAACAAAGTTTGTGTCAAAGAAATACCGATCCTTAATTCAACCACCCATGCCCAAATTAAGGCTCGGGGGCTACTGCATTACCTATTCAATGCAACAAAATCAAAGTGCAATACGGTTTCCAAGGAGATTCGATCCTCAGGTTGGTCGGCCGCACCCAACCTGGGTCTCGGAAACTATGGCACACCACGTTTCTGTTCCTAAGAATGCTGCCGAGCAAGGACTTGATCCTCAGGTCTCAGGGGCTACTGGGATCTGTGGTTTTATTATTTCCTTCGGGTGCATCTCGGGTTTTAGACCAACACACACCTTGAGGGCTACTGGCTATACATCTCGGTAGTAAATAAATTGCGGCGATCGTAAATAAATACCCCAAAAAATAGCCCGAGACCAAGGTGGTGCACCACCTTGGAAGCAGTCCGGCATAAAGCTTGGATGCAAGTGGATGGCTCCATAAAGGGAATTTTCGGCATTAAGCTCGGTTGAAATCCTTCAACCTTTTCAAGACCGAGGTAATCTATGACACCTCGGATGCATACCGGCATTGGAGCTCGGCTGCAAAAAGATACCTCGGATACAATCCGGCGTTGGAGCTCGGATGCAAAAAAGACACCTCGGATGTAGTCCGGCGTTGGAGCTTGGATGCAAGAGGACACCGCCGCACGGGAGACACTTCAGACCCAAAGTGTGGCGTAAAAAAATAACAAGGCATCGATAAAGACCAAAAACTTAAAGGGCTCCTCGGATACCCGACGTGTGAACTCTTCGGATTCAGCTCGGCGATCCTCAAGATCGGACATGGGAAGATTTGTTGAACCAGTTTTCAAGACCGACGAGCGAAGACAAAGAACTATTTTGAAGAACCGAGGAGCGTCCCCAACTTGAAGACCGGTTCAGGGGGCTACTGACGGTGTTCTAGACTAGGGGGTACTCACCATGTCGTCTCCCGACCAGTGGGTCGGGCCGAGGACCCCCAGGGTAATTCACTAATGGGCCACTTCGGGCAGCCCATGATGCATACAAGGGAGATTCCACAAGACTTGGCGCACAAGACATGGACTCCTCTAAACCCTAGGCCTATGGTGCATTATATAAACCGAGGCCAGGCTAGTCAATAGACAATCTGATATTCATTACAACAATCTCATGGTAGATACTTGTACTATGTACTATCCCCATATCAATACAATCAAAAGCAGGACGTAGGGTATTATCTCTTTGAGAGAGCCCGAACCTGGGTAAAATCATGTGTCCATGTTACCATCGCTCCAAGACGCCTAGCTTAGGACCCCTACTACGAGATATGCCGGATTTGACACCGACAATGAGAACCTAGAGATTCATCAGCTGACATTTGTACCTGTGAATAGAGTATAGGTGCAAAGAATTTGAAGAGGTCATATGTGTTCTCAGAAATTTTGCAAAAGTATCAAGTTTGAGGAATTTGACCATCGATGATTTGACGGATTTCAATAAGTGTTCTTGACTTAGGTTCCAGAGTTGTATAGATTTGAAGATCCACACAATTGAGGAATCATGAAGAAAAGTATCACTTAAAGAAACATTCAAGAGAAGTAGGATGGTTCGGTGTTTAAGGAGTGGATTGATGAAGAATAAACGCTTTTTGAGGATTTTGAGAAATTTATATGAATCAAACACGGTAATAAAATTGAATTTTAATTACCACAAATGAAGAACACGACGAACAAAGAAGCGAAGTGGAGGAGTTCGTCAGTCCGGATCTCCCACGCCCTAGCTTGGCAGAGGGAGACAGCTACAGCGGCGGCAGAGTGAAGACTTCCTCGGCCGATGCGAGTACGATGACGGCAAGGTCGAGGCAGCAAAGCTCTTCCTCTCCGGCGACGATGAGGTTAGCGGCGTCGCTAGGTCTGGAGCTCGGAGGGGATGGGAGTGAGGAGTAACCCGAGCAGGTGGAAGGGAGGGGGTATTTATAGTGGCAGTAAAAACTAACTGGTCCGAAGATTTTGGACCAGTATACCCCTGACCCTTGCTATCCATGCGACATGTGTCACCCACGTACTGTTTAATGGAGATAGTGGAGGATCGTGGGTTATCCATTCGTGGGAATCGGAACGTTTTGAGCGGCAACCGCCAAAAATTGAAATTGAAAATTTTAAAGTTTCGTTCACAAATTCTTCAGCTGACAAGGACACCGTGAAGACTTTGAACGGGTTTCAAGGTAGAACGCATATGAAGAATTTGTGAACCGACTGGGCTGAGTTTAGCATAGAGGGGGAACGGGTCCGATCACATTCACTTAGAAGAAAATTGATTTGAAGAATTAGCAATAAGTGAATGCTGTTGAGGACATTGAAAAACTCATATATATATATATATATATATATATATATATATATATATATATATATATATATATATAGTCAATGAAGAACTCAAGTTGAAAGTTTGAAGGATTTGAAGATTTTGAGGATTTTTGCAAACTTGAAGAATTTGAAAATTTGAAGAATTTGCAAAATGAGGAAAAACTCAAACATGAAGAATTTCAACTATGGTTGGTGGCATGACCCACCGTATAATAATGATGATTTCAGACACCGCGTATAATTGTCGTAGGGTTCTGAGAATCAAATTCTTCACACTTAGAGAGTTAGTCTTCATTGATTGAAGAAAAATGTTATTTCGTGTGTTGCGCATCAAAGTCATCAATTTTGCATAAGTGTTAGGATGTGTGTCCTTTCAAAGAACATTCGAAGATTCTAAGATATTTAGCTCACACTGTAACTGACAAAATCTCTTTTCATCCAAGGGCTTTGTGAAGATATCAGCGAGTTGTTCTTCAGTCTTCACGTGGTCGAGGAAGATATCGCCCTTCATCACATGCTCACGAAGAAAATGATGACGAATCTGGATGTGCTTGGTCTTTGAGTGCTGAACTGGGTTGTAAGCAATCTTGATGGCACTCTCGTTGTCGCAGTAGAGAGGGACATTCTTCATGTTGATGCCGTAGTCCTTGAGGGTTTGCTTCATCCATAGCAATTGAGCACAGCAAGAACCAACAACAATGTACTCAGCTTCAGCAGTAGATAGTGACACGCAGTTCTGCTTCTTCGAGGACCAAGAGACTAAGGATCGTCCGAGAAAATGACATGTGCCTGATGTTGACTTGCGGTCCACACGATCACCAGCATAATCAGAATCAGAATATCCAATGAGGTCAAGATCTGAGCCCTCGGGGTACCATAATCCTAGTGTTGGTGTGTGAGCTAGATATCGAAGAATATGTTTCACAGCCTTGTGGTGTGATTCCTTCGGTGTTGCTTGAAAACAGGCACACATGCAAACACTAAGCATAATATCTGGCCTAGATGCACATAGATACAATAAAGAGCCAATCATGGAGCGATATACCTTCTGATCGAAATCTTTACCATTTTCGTCAGTGCAGAGTTGAGCCGATGTGGGCATAGGAATCTTGACGCCTTTGCAATCCTGCATGCCGAATTTCTTCAGGACATCCTTGAGGTATTTCTCTTGAGAGATGAAGATGCCATTGCGTTGTTGACGAATTTGAAGCCCTAGGAAGAATTTGAGCTCTCCCATCATAGACATTTGATATTCTTCACTCGTCATATAGGCGAATTCATCACTGTAACGTTTGTCAGTACGTCCAAAGATGATATCGTCCACATATATTTGGCACACAACTAATTCATCATCATATGATTTAGTGAAAAGAGTTGGGTCAAGTGAACCGGGTTTGAAGCCTTTATTCATGAGGAATTCCTTCAGTGTGTCATACCACGCCCGAGGGGATTGCTTGAGGCCATAGAGAGCCTTGTTGAGTCTGAAGACTTTGTCCGGATACTTAGGATCTTCAAACCCTGGGGGTTGAGCAACATATACTTCTTCCTCAAGCTTACCATTGAGGAATGCACTTTTCACATCCATTTGATATAAGAAGATATTTTGATGGTTAGCATAAGCAAGCAAAATGCGAATAGCTTCAAGTCTAGCAACAGGTGCAAAGGTTTCATCAAAGTCAATTCCCTCAACCTGTGTGTAGCCCTGTGCTACAAGACGGGCCTTATTCCTCACTACCTGACCAAGTTCGTCTTGTTTGTTGCGGTAGATCCACTTGGTACCTATGACATTGAGCTTGCGAGGATCTAGGCGCTTGACAAGTTCCCACACATTGTTGAGCTTGAATTGATGCAATTCCTCTTGCATGGCTTGAATCCACTTAGGCTCCAAGAATGCTTCATCAACTTTGGTGGGCTCTGTGATAGAGACAAAAGCAAAGTGTCCACAAAAGTTAGACAAATGTGAAGCTCTTGAGCGAGTGAGAGGACCTGGTGCATTGATGTCGTCGAGGATTTTCTCAATATGCACTTCATTTGCAAGTCGTGGATGAGTAGGTTGATGACTTTGCTGAGGATGAGCAATTTCTTCAGCGCAATTTTCTTCAGGTGTGTCAGCATGAATATCTTCAACGGTTGGTACAACTTCATCAGAGAGTGGTTGTTCTTCAGTAGGGATCACGTCTTCGGTGGCCTTGAACCTAATGGATTCCTCAAGAGGCATTTCATCTAGCACATGAGGTAGGTGCTCTCTTTGCGAGCCGTTAGTTTCATCAAACCGCATATCTACAGTTTCAACAACCTTGTTGTGATAGGTGTTGAAGACTCTGTAGGTGTGCGAGTCCTTTCCATAACCAAGCATAACACCTTCATGTGCTTTCGGTGCAAATTTAGAGCTGTGGTGAGGATCTCTAACCCAGCATTTAGTACCGAAGACTTGTCAGTGAGGAGTTCATATGAAGTCTTCTTGACGAATTTGTGAAGATATACCCTGTTGATGATGTGGCAAGCAGTATTGATTGCCTCAGGCCAAAAGCGATGAGGGGTCTTGTATTCATCAAGCATGGTGCAAGCCATCTCAACAAGAGTCCTATTCTTGCGCTCCACAACGCCATTCTGCTGAGGAGTTTAAGGGGTAGATAGCTCATGAGTAATACCAAGTTCATCAAGATAATCATCAAGACCAGTGTTCTTGAACTCAGTCCCATTATCACTCCTGATATATCTTGATCTTGACGCCGAAATTCGTCGAGGCCCTTGAAAAAAATCGTTTGAAGACATTCCGCACCTCAGATTTGTACAGGATAATGTGCACCCAAGTATAGCGAGAGAAATCATCAACAATAACAAAGCCATATAAGCATGGAGTATTTGTTAGTGTGGCATAGTGAGTGGGACCAAAGAGATCCATATGAAGCAATTCAAAAGGACGAGTGGTAGTCATGATGGTCTTGGATGGATGCTTGGATCTAGTCATCTTTCCAGATTCACAAGCCCACACAAGTGATCCTTGAGGAATTTGACACCCTCAATACCAATGACGTGCTTTTTCTTCGCGAGCCTGTGCAAGTTCCTCATGCCAGCGTGGCCAAGTCGTCGATGCCATAACCAACCTTCTGAAGCTTTTGCAAGTAGACATGTGGCCGGCTGTGGACCTGTAGAGAAATCAACAATATACAAGTCTCCTCTCCTAAAGCCTTCGAAGACTTTGGATTTGTCAGATTCCATGATTACAACACAACGATATTTGCCAAAGACGACAACCATATCAAGATCACAAAGCATTGAGACAAACATGAGGTTGAATCCAAGGGATTCGACAAGCATCACTTTATCCAGGTGTCGATCCTTCGAGATTGCAACCTTACCTAGACCCAATACCTTGCCTTTTCCTTTATCAGCGTAGGTGATATGATTCAGGTGAGAAGGGGCCAGTGGAATGTTCATCAATAGGTTCTTGTCAACAGTCATGTGGTTAGTGCATCCACTGTCGAGGACCCACTCAGTTGCTTTGGGAGTTTCATCCTGCAGATGAATTAGTACAACTTATGAACGCATATGCTTCAGAGTGAAGAATATGACATCAAATTCATCAGATTGAATTTCATCACATAGTATGGTAAGCAAAGTAATATGAATCTCATATGACGTGAGAAATGAATGATTCATTTCTTCATGATTAGCTTGCGTCCTTTCAAGCATTTCCTCAGGTCTCCAGCAAATTCATTAGACATTTAAGTTCGTCTGGAGACCTGATCCTGCATAAGAGATTAGCTCAATTTCTTCATGACCCACATCTAGAGGGGTGGCAAAGAGTTCATCATTCTGCGAGCTCCATATGAGAAGGGTGGCATAGAGGCAAGTGCACTTCGTTTCATAGGACGGGGTTTAGAGTACTCATATGAATATGCAGAGAAATTCTTCGAGGACTTATGAACATGATGATTTGAAGATTAATGAACATATTCATGACCCTTAGATTTCCCCTCTGAAATAGAAGCATTAGCATGCGAATGATATGATTTTTGACCATATGAGGAATTTGGTCCATGTGAGGACTTTGGTCCTTGTGAAGACTTTGGTCCAAATGAAGAATTTGATCTGGGGATCCTGTTCTTCACTGGTGGTGTCATAATGACATTCACTTGAAGACTGTCAAGGTACCTTTTGGGGACCCAGATTTTCTTCATTGGAGGACCGTTCCTGCAGTTAGTACCAACATATCTGGCAAATAGTTCACCATTCTGATTTTTGAACAGTTTATAGTTGGAGACAATTGACTCATCATAGGAATATGAAGATTTACAAGTAAAACCAGATAATGTAGATGGATCTATAGGAGGTCCTTTTGCAGCAACCCATGAGGTTTTGGGATACTGCTCAGGTTTCCAGTAGGATCTATCAGCATTGAGTTTCCTCTCAAATGCAATACCCTCTTTCCTAGGGTTCCTGTTCAGAATCTGCTTTTTGAGCACATCTCAAAGGGTTTGATGTCCTTTGAGACTTTTGTATATGCCTGTCACATACAATTCCTTTAACCCTGCATTTTCATTAGTGACACTTCTGGTATCCTCAGCTGGGGAATTTGTGACCACAGAGATAGTTGAAGAATTTGCAGCAATAGAAGCATTTGAACTTTTAGGTGAGGAATGAGCAGTTTCATGTTCGATGCATTTCAAGCAAGGTAGAACAAAATCTTCCTGAGCGGTACTGATCTGTTGAGCAAGCAAAGAATCATTATCCCTTTGAAGATCTTCATGAGACACCCTTAGTTTCTCAAGATCTTGCTTTCTTTGAGGAAATTCATAAGAAAGCTTCTCATGATCGACTAAGAGAGCATCGTGACGACTTTGAAGGTTATCAAACTTAGACTGAAGACTTTGAAGTCCCTTAGTCAGAGTTTAAGTTCGATCCATTTCCTCATTCAACAGGTCATCGCTTTTGTCTAGCAGTTTCTGAACCCTTTCCAAAGCAGTTTGTTGTTTGGTGGCAATGTTAGCAAGTTTGGAATAGCTAGGTTTGAAGTTTTCATCAGATTCACATTCACTAGATTCAAATGAGGAATGATGTTTGAGTACCTTTGAACCTTTTGCCATGAGGCACATAGATGAGGAAGATGAAGTTGGATCTGTCTCCTGAGTTTTGAGGAAGTTCTTGTATTCGATGAACACGGGATCTTGACGAGTGCGATAACCTTCATGAACATCAGAGAGCCTGTCCCAGATGAGCTTTGCATTCTGAAGATGGTAGATGCTTTTGAACATGACCTTTGACAAGCTAGAGCAGATGATATTCTTTGCCTGAGCGTCCAGCTGTGTGTACTTATGAATGTCATCAACGTTTGCCATCATGCAGAGATCTGTCAGTCCAAGCTCAGTAACAGTCCATAACTCGCTGTTCTTCGATATGAGGTGCTTCCGCATGAGGACTTTCCATTTGGGATAGTCAGATTCATCAAAGACAGGGCACAATGTGGTTGCCTAGGCACTTCTTGCCATGAAGCAATAGGTGGGAGCATAGTCATCGCTGCCAAGGTTGGAGTCATCATCACTTTCCTGAGTGTTGAAGATTGACTTGCTGACGAAGGTAGTAGCGAGAGCTAGGCTAGCCACACCGGAGTCAAACTCCTCTTCAGATTCCTCATCTTCTTCATATTCTTCAGATTCTTCTTTAGAATCCATTTCCTTGCCAATAAGTGCCCGAGCCTTCCTTAAGTTATTCTTCCTGTGCGATGAGGACTTTGAAGATGAGAACTTTGAGGACTTTGAAGATTTCTTCTTTTTCTTCGAGTCATCAGAACTACCATCCTTGTATTTCTTCTTCTTTGATTTTTTTCCCAGAGAGGACAGTCAGCAATATAGTGGCCAGATTTCTTGCATTTGTGGCAAGTTCTCTTCTTGTAATCGCTTGATGAAGATTCTGAGTTCTTCATGCCACTTCTTGATGATTTTCCAAACCGAACTCTCCTTGAGAACTTCTGGAATTTCCTCACGAGCATTGCAAGCTCCTGACTCAGTTCTTCAGGATCACCAAGGCTACTGTCAGATTCTTCGCCTTCGGATGAGGAAATTGCCTTAGCCTTCAAAGCACGAGATCTTCCACAGCTTGGCCCGTAGAGGTCTCTTTTCTCAGCTTGTTGGAATTCATGAATATTGAGTCTCTCAAGAATATCAGCAGGATCTAGTGACTTGTAGTCTCCACATTCTTGAATCATCAAAGCAAGTGTATCGAATGAGGAATAAAGAGATATCAGCAGTTTCTTCACCACCTCATGGTCGGTGATGTCAGTGGCACCAAGAGCTTGGAACTCATTGGAGATATCAGTGAGACGATCAAAGGTTTGCTGAACATTTTCGTTGTCGAGTCCTTTGAAGCGGTTGAAGAGATTGCGAAGAACATCAACTCGAGAGTCATGTTGAGTTGAAACACCTTCATTGACTTTGGACAGCCTATCCGAGATAAGCTTAGCAGTCTCCAAAGCACTCACTCTGCCATACTGACCTTTGCTCAGATGGCCACATATGACATTTTTTGCTTGAGAATCGAGTTGCTTGAATCTCTTCGCATCAGCAGCAGTGACAGTGGGAGTGACGCGGGGAACACCATTTTCCACAACATACCAGAGATCGTTGTCAATTGCCTCAAGATGCATGCGCATCTTGTTCTTCCAGTAGGGGTAGTCCGTCCCATCGAAGGTAGGACACCCAGCCGAGACCTTGATCATGCCTGCAGTCGACATAACTAAAACTCCAGGTCGTTAAACCAAAATCACATAGAACAAGGGAGTATCTTGCTCTGATACCAATTGAAAGTGCGTTATATCGACTAGAGGGGGGTGAATAGGCGATTTTTACAAATTCATCACAGAGGAATTACTAGATGAGGAATTTGCTAAGTGACGAAATACTAGCAGCGGAATAAGTACTCAAGTGCATGCGAAATATAGCAGTAGCATAATCATCATGATGAAGTGAAGCATACATAGAGCATAAGTAGCGTGAACAGGATAAGCAGACAGAAGATAAAGTGACTGAAGAATTTGAGATGAGGAAATTGAGAAAGTCTTCAGTCAAATTCTTCAAACAGTAACGATCAGATTCATCAAAAAATACTTCAAAGAAATGAAGGGGTTGAGGAAATAGAACCAGGTGCTCGATGAAGATAGTGATTTGATGACCCAGTTCCAACTGTTGTGACAGTCGTACGTCTGGTTCGGAGCGGCTTGGTATTTAAACCAAAGGACACACAGTCCCAGGACACACAGTCCTTACCATATTCTCCTTGAGCTAAGGTCACACAGACCTCGCCCAACACTCGTGGTAAGTCTTCATGGTAGACTTCCAAACCCTCACAAACTCGATCACCCAGCAATCTACAATTGACTGCTGGATGCTCTAGACCATGACGCCTAACCGTCTGGAAGATACAGTCTTCAAAGGTAAAAAGCGTCGGTTCCACACAGGAACAATCTCTTCAGTGATGCTCAATCACTTTGGGTTTTGGTGGTTTGGGTTTTGGGTTTTTCCTCACTGATGATTTTCTCTCAAAGTCCTCGAGGAATGGGTTTCTCTCAAATGACAAGTGTCAATCTCTCTCTGAGCAGCCAACCAACTATTTGTTGTGGGGGGCGGCTATTTATAGCCAGGGTGCAACCTGACATGATAAGACATAAATGCCCCCAATGATATGACTGTTAGGTGGATAAAATATCTGGACAACTGGCGCAAAGCACAACAACAGTCAGCATTTGAACTGTCAAATTCCTCAGGGCTTATCATATTCCTCACGGTAGGCAATTCACACTGGTGAAATCCTAACTCCTCAGTCAGACCAATTTCCTGACAGACCAGAAGAACATCATCTCTGTCAATGAAGAGCTTGACTGAGCTGTAAGAGATTTCCAAAGGCTTCACTCGAAGGATTGGTTAAGTTGAGGCTTTTGAGTTGACCATCTGTTGGAATTTTTTTCTTTGTATTACCTCGCCCCCCTTTAACAGTACGGTGTTTCCTATGACTCAAGGAAGGGAAATGAAACTACGAAAACAAAAGTCTTCACGCTTCATAGTCCTCGTTAATATCTTCAAGGTCACATGAATTCTTTAGCTTCAAAGTCTTCAGGGAAATACCAAGGTCTTCACCAAAGTCTTCAGGTGAAGACATTCATTTTTAGGGGTCGACATTCTTCGTATATATCAAACTCCTCAGTGACTTATAGAGCCTGTGTACACTTACACACACATTAGTCCTTAACCTATAAGTCTTCAATACACCAAAATAACTAAGGGGCACTAGATGCACTTACAAGTAGTCTAATCACCCCCTCTAGACATACTTTCGATCCTACAGTCTCCGACATATCTATATTTTTTATTATTTCATGCTATTATATAATCAATCTTAAATACTTTATATGCAATTATATGCTATTTTATATCATTTTTTGGGACTAACATATTAACTCAGTGTCTAGTGCCAGTTTCTGTTTTTTTTTTGCCTATTTTTGGACTTTTCAGAAAATCAATACCTAACGAATTCCAAATTGGATAAAAATTTATGGGAGTTATTTTTGGACAAGAAGTGACCCACGAAGCTTCGGGAGGAGGCCAGAAGACCCACGAGGTGGCCACAAGCCAGCAGGCCGTGCCCTGGGGGCTAGCGCGCGCCCCCATGGCTCGTGGGCTCCTCGTGGCACCTCCTGACCTAATTCCACTTCTATATATTCCCAATTACTCCAAAAACATCAGAGATCCACCCGAAACAATTTTTCCGCCTCCGCAAGTCTCTGTTCTTCTGCGATCCCATCCGGAGGCCTTTTTCAGTACTCTGCTGATAACCCACAAGTATAAGGGATCGTAATAGTCTTCGAGGGGAGTATTTTACCCAAATTTGTTGATTCGACACAAGGGAAGCCAAAGAATATTTATTGGTCTTAGCAGTTGAGTTGTGAATTCAACCACACCAGGTTATCTCTTTGTAAAAAAAGTTTTAGTAGCACATGAAAATGGTAGTAGTAACAGTAACGCTAACAACAGCGGTTTTATAGTGATTATAACAGTAGTAAAAGCAATAGTAACTTAGCAAGATTCAGTATATGAAAAGCGTAGGCCATGGATCGGTGATGGATAACGATTTAGATGACATCAATCATGTAACAGTTACATACTAGAGCGGCACAGAACTAGCTCCAATTCATCAATGTAATGTAGGCATGTATTCCGTATATAGTCATACATGCTTATAATAAGAACTTGCATGACATCTTTTGTCCTACCCTCCCGTGGCAGCGGGGTCCATAAGGAAATCTAAGGGATATTAAGGCCTCCTTTTAATAGAGAACTGGAACAAAGCATCAACACATGGTGAATACATGAACTCCTCAAACTACGGCAATCACTCGAAAGAATCCCAATTATTGTCACCTTGGGGTATGCGGATCATGACATGTAATAGGTGCATACAACTTGCAAGATAGGATCTAATCTCATATTCATGAAAACATAATGGGTTCAGATCTAAAATCATGACACTCGGGCCGTAGTAACAAGTATTAAGCATATCAAATTCATAGCAACATCAATTTCAGAACATAGTGGATACTAGGGATCAAGTCCTATCAAAATAACTCGATTACATGATCATTCTCATCCAATCCCATTACCGTCCACTGGGCCTACAAAGGAATTACTCACTCCCGATGGTGAACATCATGGCAGTGTTGATGAAGAAGGGTTGGTGATGACGATGACGACGAATCCCCCTCTCCGGAGCCCCAAACGGACTCCAGACCAGCCCTCCCGAGGAAGAACACGAGGTGGTGGCGGCTCCGTCTCGTGAAACGCGATGAAAACTTCTCTCTTATTTTTTTCTCAGGAATTAGGAATTTATAGGACTGGAATTAAGGTCGAAGGAGCCACGAGGTGGCCCCAAGCCATCAGGGCGCCCCAGGAGGGGTGAGCGCACCCCGTTTGCTTGGCACCAACGGGTGGCCCCCTCTGGTGGGTTTTCGCAGCATTATTGTTTATATATTCCAGAAAAAATCCACAAAAAGTTTTGTCCGATTCGGAGAACTTTTAGTTTTGCACAAAAACAACACCATAACAGTTCTGCCGAAAACAGCGTCAGTCCGGGTTAGTTTCATTTAAATCATGCAAATTAGAGTCCAAAACAAGAGTAAAAGTGTTTGGAAAAGTAGATACATTTGAGACATATCAACTCCCCCAAGCTTAACTCATTGCTTGTCCTTAAGCAATTTAGTTGATAAACTGAAAGTGATAAAGAAAACTTTTACAAACTCTTTTGTTCTCATTGCCATATATATGCTTAGCTGGTGTTCAGGTTTTCAGCATAGATCATAAATAACCACATCGATGATAACACTTAACTATTATATTTACTCATGGCAATAACATAACCAACTAGGGAGCAATAATAAGATATCTCACATGCCAACAATTTGTCAAAACAATCATGATATAATATGATGATATGATATCTCGCTAGCCCTTTCTGAGACCGCAAAACATAAATGCAAAGCACCTCTGAGGTTCAAGCAGCGACTAAACATTGTAATTCAGGGTAGAAGAGATCCAGTCATGCTCACATCCAACATTAACTAGACTCAATGCATAAAGATGAAAAGAGTGCTCTCCGATCTCGTGCTTTAGCAAGAAGATGATGACTCAAGAATAAAAGTAAAATAACATAAAAGTAAATAGAAAGACCCTTCGCGGAGGGAAGCATTGATTTGCACAGGTGCCAGAGCTCATGGTTTAAAGCTTAGATGAATTTGTAATTTTGGGTGGTGTGCTTTTCCTGTCAACGTCATGACTGAGTTTTCAATATCTTCAATGCTAAACACATTATCGGCGGTTCCCAAGCGGAATTGTAAAGTTTACTCCCATCCATCATACATACACAAGCCACACCTGACCAAATCCACGGATGCCCTCCAACATATCAATTGTCCCAGGAGTTTAGTTTAATTTATATTATATTTTGCAAGATTGGGCATCCTTTTTACCAGCCTCTCTCGTGCAGTGACAGGCGAATAAACGCCCATCTTGAGAATAACCCTCTTAGCATGGAAGATACTGACCGCCCCGTCGCTCTATGAGCGGTACGAGCACACAAAATGGATGTTTATTTGAATATTTAGAGGTGGCACATGCAAATTTACTTGGAACAGCAGGGTAATACCGTATATAGGTAAATATGGTGGACTCATGTGGAACAACTTGGGTTTAGGGATTTTTGATGCACAAGCAGCATTACCGCTTAGTACAGGTGAAGGCTAGCAATAGATTGAGAAGCGACCAGCTAGAGCGCGAAAACAGTCATAATCATGCATTGCGAATAGTTAACATTGAACATTAGCATGAGTAGGATATAAACACTGTGAACATAAATATCATGAAGGCTACATTGGATTTGAATCAACTACATGTTTGTACAAGTGCCAAGTCCAGCCGCTCGAATTACTCAGAGGAGGATACCATACTACCATACCACATCATAACCGTTTTAATGCATGTTGACACACAAGATAAATCATTATTCACTCCTAGCTATTTAAGCATGGCATGAGCAACGATAATCTCTAATTGTCATCATAAACATGTTTACTCATAATATGCTAAATCAAGATCGAACGAGCTAAACATATTTACAAAAAACGGAAAACAAGAAGAGTTCATACCAGCTTCCTTTACCACGATGACTTCATCAAATATCATCATTATTGCCTTTCACTTGCACGACCGAACGACGTGATAATAATAATAGTGAAAGTGTGTCATGGACTAAGATGGAATCTGCGAAACAATTTATACAAAAGGAGAGGACAAGGTAATATTGACTCTTTGTTAGATCAACATTAGTGCATATGAGAGCCACTCAACATTTTCATCGTGGTCTTCTCCTTTCACTGACTCAACAAAAAGAAAAGAAATTCAGAGAAACACATTAAAATGGTTTTGGAGTTTTTGTTTTGTCAAAGAAAGCAAATAAACAAAGGGAAAACAAGAATGAGAAAAACTATTTACACGGGAAAGCTCCCAACATGCAAGGGAAATCTTTTTGGGTTTGAAAGTTTTTCAGACACACAAGAAGAAAGCGGAAAAAAATTAACATGGATATACAGTGAAAGAGGATGAACACCGACAATTGAAATGAAGTGTGTGAACATGAATGTAATGTCAGTGAGAAATACGTACTCCCCCAAGCTTAGGCTTTTGGCCTAGCTTGGTGATCACCACTGCTCGTCTGGATAATAATCAAAGTGATAGCTCATGGAGACGTTTCGTGCCGCCTCCTCAGCCAAGGGAGCGGCCTCCACCACTGAGTTGTGGTCATGCGCTTCATTCTTGAGAATGTAATATCTTTATTTGTTCTGGAAATCAAAGAGAGAAGGTGCATGCAACATAACATAGACGGTATGGTATTTATTAAATATTAAGTTGTTATCATAACCCTGAGCCTTGCCTATACTAAAATCATGACGCTGCATGGCTTCAATGTCTAAGTGTCTCTCAGGAAACATAGGATCGTTAGGTTAGGGTGAGACTCTCAGTCCTGCAGCTACGCGGGAGGCATAAATTCCTCCATACAAATCACCATTACCCGCGTTAAGGTGCAGCCTACGTGCAACAATTGCCCCAAGGTTATATTGTTTATCACCAGTCACCACAGTGTGAATGATGCTCAAGTTAGGAGCGCACAACACACTACAATCTTGCTTGCCCACAATACATTTCCCATTAAACAGTGCAAAGTAGCTGATAGAGGAAAATTGAATATTTTTTATTCTAGCCTGTGTAACTCCTCTATCCTCTCCCACGCAAAGACTTTCAAGGAACATATTATAATCAGATTTTTGTGGTTTGTCGAGTGAGCCCCAATATGGAAGTTTGCATGCATCACAAAATTCTTCTAGAGTCATACTATAAGAATTATCATAGAGACTAAACAACACTCTAGAAGTGCGGGGGTGATATTGAAACCTTTGTGTGAATGAACGGGAAAGGTTGAAGTGTTGAGCGCACTTATCTGCGAGGAAATCGGTGAGGTCGGTATTGTAAATGTACCGATCAAATTCTTCCTTAATGTCTGCACCCCTCATGAACTCATCACATGGCCAGCGACGTGACTTAGCGTCGGCCATTCCCACGAAACTTGTCCTTGGTGCAGCATAAGCTTGTTGTACCGAACTGTCGCTCGATGAATCACCAGAAGACCGTCTCCTTGAAGAATTCCTTCTAAAGATATTCATTTTCCTAGAAACAAATTTCTGAAATTTTTGGACCACAAAATTATGTCAATAGAACTTTGTAAGATTGGTAGCAACTACTCATATAGATGCCTAGAGGCCATATCAAGCATTCAAACTACTTGGAACTCAAAAAATTCAACATGCAAGCTCATTTTCAGTAGCACCAAGTGCAACAAAGTATGCAAAATATAAACCACTAAAGCAAAAACTAATTGGAGGAATGGGAGAGTCACATACCAAGGAGCAATCCCTCAAAACAGTTTCGGAAACGGAGTTCCAGGCAAAGAGATTGAAAATCTCAGGTTTGGGAGCTAGAACACGAGAGAGAGGGAGAGAGAGAGAGAGAGAGAAACCAAAAAATTTTGCTAGAGGAAGAAGAAGGAGTTGGCTGAAGGGATAAGTGAGGGGGTGCCTGTTAGCCCCCCCAAGCTATCAAGGCGCGCCCAGGGGGCTGGGCGCCTCCTGTTGGCTTGGCACCAATAGGTGCACCCTCGTGAGGTATTTTCTACTCCAATTTTATTTAAATATTCTAGAAAAATTCCTGTAAAACTTTTGTGGCATTCTGAGACTTTTTATTTTTGGGTCATTTTTCATTGCACGGATAATTCAAAAAACGGGATAATCATGGCACTTTTATTTTATTAAACTAAAAATAACAGAGAATAAACTAAGGATACAAAAGGTTGTGCTTACTAGATTCATCGATCACATGCCTTTCAAAAAGGATCCATTAATAAGGTTGATCAAGTCTTATTAATAACCGTTTCCGGTTGACATGAAACTGGAGAATTTTCACATAGCACTAAGTTACCTCAATGGGGATTTGCATATCCTCAACAATAAGAATATCATATTTCTCCTTGGCAGTAGGAAGAGAAAATTTAAACCCTCCAAGAGTGATTGTGGCCACTTGCTCAATAGCATTGATATTATTTACCAAAGCTTGTTTCTTCGAAAATTGCATTGTATGTGTTTTGCCATTGACATGAAAAATAACCTTAATTTTGTTGCAATCAATAACAGCCCCTGCAGTATTTAAAAAGGGTCGACCAAGGATAATCCACATGTTGTCGTCCTCGGACATCTCAAGAATAACAAAGTCCGTTAAGATAGTAACATTTGCAACCAAAACATGTACATCCTCACAAATTCCAATAGGTATAGCAGTGGATTTATCAACCATTTGCAAAGATATTTCAGTAGGTGTGACTTTATTCAAATAAAGTTTTTTATACAGGGAGAAAGGCATAACACTAACACCGGCTCCTAGATCACATAAAGCAGTTTTAACATAACTTCGTTTAATGGAGCAAGGTATTGTGGGTATACCCGGATCTCCCAACTTCTTAGGCACTCCACCATCAAAAGAATAATTAGCAAGCATGGTGGAAATCTCGGTTTTAGGCATCTTTATTTTATTAGTGATAATATCTTTCATGTATTTATCATAAGGAGGCATTTTCAAAATATCGGTCAAGCGAGTGCGCAAAAAGACATGTCTAATCATTTCAGCAAAGCGCTCAAAATCCTCCTCATCCTTACTCTTAGAGGGCTTACGAAGAAAATGCATGGGTTTCTGGACCAATGGTTCTCTTTCTTTACCATGTTTTCTAGCAACAAAGTCTTTTTTATCATAACGTTTATTCTTAGGAGGTGGGTTATCAAGATCTTCAGCAGGTTCTATTTCTACCTCATTATTATTTTCCTTATCATTATCTGGTGAGGCATCTTCATGAACATTATCATTATTACTAGGTGGATGTTCATCACCAGATTATGTTTCAGCATCAGAAATAGAAACTTCATTATGACTCTCAGTAGGTTTTTCTATAACAGGTTCACTAGAAGCATGCATAGTCCTATCATTTTTCTATAATTGTTCTGTTTTAGACACATTCTGTTTTTGCTTGCATAGTTGCTTATTTTGATTAAACTATGGATTGTATCTGGGGGTATAAGCCATGGAGAAGTTAGAATACATTACCTATTGACTCTCAGTAGGTTTTTCTATAACAGGTTCACTAGAAACATGCATAGTCCTATCATTTTTCTATAACTGTTTTGTTTTAGACAGATTCTGTTTTTGCTTGCATAGTTGCTTATTTTGATTAAACTATGGATTGTATCGGGGGGTATAAGCCATGGAGAAGTTAGAATACAATACCTATTGTGCATTTATGAAATTTGAGTCAATTTACAACAGTACTTAAAGTATGCAATATGTTTCTTATACTAACGGATCTCACGAGGTTTTGTTGAGTTTTGTGTGATTGAAGTTTTCAAGTTTTGGGTGTTATCTTGATGGACAAAGGAATAAGGAGTAGCAAGAGCCTAAGCTTGGGGATGCCCAAGGCACCCCAAGGTAATATTTTAAAGGAGACTCAAGCGTCTAAGCTTGGGGATGCCCCGGAAGGCATCCTCTCTTTTGTCTCAAATCCATCGGTATGTCACTTGGAGCTATATTTTTATTTGTCACATGATATGAGTTTTGCTTGGAGCGTCGTTTGCTTTTGTTTGCTTTTACTTTCAGTTTGTCACAATCATTGTTTTCTGGACATACCTATTTAAGACAGACAAACCTTCATCATAATTTGTTAGAATACTCTATGTGCTTCACTTTTATATTTTGAGCTTAGCAGTTGCTCTAGTACTTCACTTATATCTTTTTGAGCACGGTGGCGTGTAGATTTTAAAGAAATGATTTCACTCTCGTTCTTCACTTATATTTGTTTGAGATTTAATAAATTGTGACGGTAATTTGCATGGGTCATACAGACTAGTCCAAAAATATTAGGTATTCAGAGAGTGATAATCAAAACCATCATGTAGCACATATAAAGAAATTGTGGGTCAATGATATTGATGTAGTAATATGAAATAGGTGTGAGTTCCTAATTGTCAAACCATAGAAGTGTTGATATTAAGAGGGGTTAACCATTTTGTTCATCTAAAAATTAAAGAGGCATGGTGATGATGTGTGAGCATTTCTATTCCTCGTTGAAATCCTAGTGTTGTTTCGGGTCGGAAGCGCGCGATGGTTAACTCCTACCAACATCTTCCCTCGGGGCATGCGATTAGTACTTTGATTTATGATAAATTAATAAAACTTTGCAATAAGTATATGAGTTCTTTATGACTAATGTGAAACCATGGACATACGCAATCTCACCTTTTCATAATTTGCTAGCCTCTTCGGTACCATGCATAGCCCGTTCTCACCTCGAGGATCGGTGCAACTTTCGCCGGTGCATCCAAACCCCGTGACATGATACGCTTTGTTGCACATAAGCCTTATTATATCTTCCTCAAAACAGCCACCATACCTACCTATCATGGCATTTCCATAGCCACTCCGAGATATATTGCCATGCAAATTCCATCGAAATTCACATGACTAGTTCGTTCATCGTCATATTGCTTTGCATGATCATATGGAGCTGACATAGTATTTGTGGCAAAGCCACCTTCATAATGTTTTTGATACATGTCACGCTAGATCATTGCACATCCTGGTACACTGCTAGAGGCATTCATTCAGAGTCATATCTTCATATCAGTTCTCCATGTTGAGTAGTAAGTAAATAAAAGTGTGATGATCATCATTATTAAAGCATTGTCCCAGTGAGGAAAGAATGATGGAGACGATGATTCTCCCATAAGTCGAGATGAGACTCCGGACGAAAATAAAGATGGGGGAGGCCAAATGAGCCCACCATCCATTCAAAAAAAGAGAAAATGAGAGAAGGGACTGTGCCACTATCCTTACCACACTTGTGCCTCAAAGTGGCACCATGTTCCTCATGTAGAGAGTCTCATGATATATAAATTTCATATGCTAGTGGGAATTACCTATTCATTATTACAAACTTGGCTTGTATATTCCTATGACGGGCTTCCTCAAATGCCCAAGGTCTTCATGAGCAAGCAAGTTGGATGCACACCCCACTTAGCTTCATTTGGGCTTTCATACACTTATTGCTCTAGTGCATCATTTGCATGGCAATCCCTACTCCTCGCACTGACATCTATCGATGGGCATTTCCGTAGCCCGTTGGTACGCCTAGTTGATGTGAGACTATCTTCTCCACTTCCTACCCATTTGATATCTACCACCATATTCTATTCCACTAAATGCTATGTCCGATGGCCCACACTCATGTATTGCGTGAAGAATAAAAAGTTGATGCATATTGAAAAAGTACGAACCAATTGCCTGACTTGGACACCATGGTGCTTAACATTTGTATTAATGTGGTGAAGATGGAGCAATGCCTTGTGAAAGCACATATGCTCCCTTGGTGGTTTTGTTAATTCATGACAACATACATTGTCTCTTGGACTAATATTTCTACCTAGTTCATTTCAGGCTTAGTCCACAGAGAGTGTTGACAAAAGGGATTGTGAGGAGATACCCCAAGATGCAAGGAATGGATTGGCAAAGCTTCAAGCTACAAGACTCTACATTTTACTTTGTGAGAAATCACCTTGAGTCCATAGGAAAGCCAATACTATCAAAAGGGGGTGAGGTATGAATGGTGAATGAAATGCTCAAGTGATCAAGTGTTCGCCACCAAATACACTCACAAGCTCTCCCACAAATATTGTGTCATTAAGCCATCCACTCAAAATCGGTGTCACCAACTTTCATATCGGCCACACCGAGTTCCAAGCCAAGACAGAAACCCTAGCCACTTCCCATTCTCGGTACAACCAAGATTCTCATCGGTGCAACCGAGTTTCGGTGACCAACATTCTGTTGCCTCGACTTATAAAGTCAGAATCTCCGAGTTTTGTAAATCGGTGCCACCGAGTTTGGAAACTGGCCTCGGCCACTCACTTCGGTACCACCGAGAATGATATATCGGTCTCACCGAAATTCCTAAAGTTGCCACATTTTGGAAAAATCGGTACAACCGATTTTCATATCGGTTTCACCGAGTTGCTCAATGATGTTGTAACGGTTGGATTTTTGGAGATGCCTATATATACCCCTCCACCACATCCCACTCGAAATAGAAGCACTCAGAACTATTCCACACTTGCCCCATCCAATTTTCTGAGAGAGAACCACCCACCCTTGTGTTGAGGTCAAGATCATCCACTCCAACCAAATGGATCTTGATTTATAGCCTCCCCAAGTTGCTTTCCATCCAATCAATCTCTTCCACCCAAGCCAAATCTGTGAGAGAGTGATTGTGTGTTGAGGAGACTATCATTTGAAACACAAGAGCAAGGAGTTCACAGTTACTATCGAGCCTATTAACTTTTGGAGGGTGGTGCCTCCTAGATTTGTTAGGTGTTGCTTGGGAGCCTCCTACTTCGTGTTGTGGAGTTGAACCAAGAAGTTTGTACGGGCAAGGAGATCGCCTACTTAGTGAAGATCTACCCATAGTGACGCTAGTCCTTCGTGGACAGAAGCCGTTATGGAATAGTCAAGGTTGCTACTTCGTGGACCCTTATGGGTGGAGCCCTCCGTGGACTCTCGCGACCATTACCCTCCGTGGGTTGAAGACTCCATAAACGTGGATGTACGATAGCGCCACCTATCGGAACCACAGGAAAAATACTTGCGTCTCCAAATTGCGTTTGATCTTCCTATCTCTACTCTCTTTTACATGTGCTTTTTTTACTTTCCGCTGCCATACTTGTTGACTAGCATGTGTAGGGTGTATTAGACTTGTTATAATTGCTAAAACCGCCCACCAATTAACTTGGGAAATGGTTAGGTTTCAATTCTTGCAAGTAGTCTATTCACCCTCCCCTCTAGACGTCTCTTCTATCGATCCCTTCAATTGGTATCAAAGATTTGGTCTCCATAGCTTCGGTTTCATCACCGTGGAGGAAGATGGATGTGTCTAGTTTGGGGAGTATTAGTTGTAGAGTGCCCGTTCTCGATGGGGAGTACTATAGTACATGGAAATATGAGATGCTTGAGTTATTCAATGAATTCCATTTGAGCAAGTATGTTAAGAACCCCTATGTACCTCCCATTGATCCTTTACATCCCACACACGAAGAGGAAATTGATATGCTATGCAATCTTAGAACTGTTAATCTTATTATTAGAGGATTGCCTAGAATTGTGCTTAATCAAATGAAGAATTTTGAATGTGCTTATACTTTGTGGAGTGATTTGGAAAAACGATATCTAAATTATTCATTAAGTAATCTTAATGAAATTCTTCATAAAAATATTGTCTTTCACAAGATGATGCCTAGTGATCCTAAGGTTGATGATTATCTATTTGAGCTTAGAGACCTCATGCGTGCTAAAGGCAATGTCATAACTATCAACAACATCATTGTAGAAGCCATTCGCATTCATAATCTTGAACATTGTCATGATCACAACCCTAACGAATCTCTTGTTTCTTATGAAGAGGATTTCCCACCTGATGATGACAATGTGGAACATGGCTACTATGATGAAGATGAGTTGTTCGACATCGAGCATGAGAAGATCATGAAGAATCTGAGTCTCTTGGCAAATTTCAAGGATTACATATCCGGAGGAAAAGAGTGGATTCTCGATAGTGGATGCATCGATCATATGACCGGAGATAGAGACATGTTTGAAGAGATCACACCAAACCATGGACCGCGAAGGTATGTAACTTTTGGAGACAACTCCAAGAGTAAGGTACTTGGTCTTGGTAAGGTGGCCATATCCCATGATAGCTCTATTAAAAACGTCATGCTTGTTGAATCCCTTGGCTACAATCTTCTTTCCGTATCTAGACTTGCCGACTTCGGTTTTAATGTGCTATTTACCAAAGTAGATTGCCAAGTTTTTCGTCAAGATAATCATAACATGGTCTTTACCGGTTTCCATTGAGGCGATCTATATATTGTCGATTTGACTAAGAGATCCAAACCTCGTACTTGTCTTATTGCAAAATCTTCTAAATGTTGGCTTTGGCATAGAAGACTAGGACATGTTGGTATGCGTAATCTAGACAAGCTTATCAAAGGTGATCATATACTTGGTGTTAAAGATGTTATCTTTGACAAAGATAGACTTTGTAGCGCTTGTCAAGCCGGAAAACAAGTAGGTGGAAGTCATCCCGTAAAGAATATCATGACTACTAGGAGACCACTCGAGTTGCTTCATATGGATCTTTTTGGTCCCAATGCTTACAAGAGCCTCAGTGGAAATTCCTTTGGTCTAGTCATAGTTGATGATTTTTCCTGATTTACGTGGGTATTCTTTCTTGATGATAAGTCGTGGGTACAAAAGATCTTCAAGAACTTCGCTCGCAAAGTCCAAAATCAGTTTGAAGTGAAGATCTAGAAAGTTCAGAGCGACAACGGATTGGAGTTCAAGAACACAAATGTAGACACCTTTCTTGATGAAGAAGGGATTCTACATGAGTTCTCGGCTACGTACACACCTCACAAAATGGAGTTGTTGAGAGGAAGAACTGAACTCTTATTGAGATGGCAAGAACGATGCTCGACGAATACAAGACGCCAAGACACTTTTGGGCGGAAGCCGTGGAAATAGCTTGTCATGCCACAAACCGACTCTATCTTCACAAGCTTCTCGGTAAAACGGCATATGAGCTACTCACCGGTAACAAGCCCCAAGTTGGATACTTTCGAGTATTCGGCTCCAAGTGTTATATTCTTGATACGCATTGTCGTTCAAAATTTGCTCCTAAATCTCATGAAGGTTTCCTACTTGGTTACGGATCAAACTCTCACACTTACCGTGTCTACAACAACTTCACTCGAAAAGTTGAAGAGACGATAGATGTGAAGTTTGATGAATCTAATGGTTCGCAAGTCGAACAATTGCCAAATGATGTAGAAGATAAGGAACCTTTGGAAGCTATCCAAGACTTGTCCATTGGCAAGATTCGTCCCATGGAGGTGAAGGAAAGTACTTCGTCAACTCAAGTGGAAGCCCCCACTTCACGTCAAGGTGAACCTCAACACGACATGGAGGCATCCACAAGCGGTACATGACAAGATGAAGAGGAGGAAGAAGTTCATCATGATGATCCACCGCAACCACCTTCACCACCACCTCAAGGCAACGACACCTTCCACAACGATGAAGAAGAAGATGATGAAGAAGCTCCACCATCCAACAAGCAAAAGCTACCGCGAGTTCGAGCAAGAGTGGACAAAACCCATCCTCTGAATCAAATCTTCGGTGACATAGAAACCGGGAGGATAACTCGCTCTAAAACTCGACTAGCTAACTTTTGTGAGCACTATTCATTCATATCTAGTATTGAGCCCTTGAAGGTAGAAGAAGCTCTTCAGGACCCGGATTGGGTGAATGCCATGCACAAGGAGCTACACAACTTCGAGAGGAACGAAGTGTGGACATTTGTAGAGAAGCCCAAGGACGAGCAAAACGTCACCGGAACCAAATGGGTGTTTCGGAACAAACAAGATGAAGACGGTCAAGTCGTACGCAACAAGGCGCGTCTTGTGGCTCAAGGCTACACCCAAGTCGAAGGTATGGACTACGGTGAGACCTATGAACCCGTTGCTAGACTTGAAGCTTTCCGCATTCTTCTTGCTTATGCTAATCACCATGATATCACGCTTTATCAAATGGACATTAAAAGTGCATTTTTAAATGGTGAGATTGAAGAAGAGGTCTATGTTAAACAACCCCCTGGTTTTGTGAATCCTAAGAAATCTAATCATGTCTACAAGCTTCGTAAAGCTCTTTATGGTCTTAAACAAGCCCCACGTGCTTGGTACAAATGCTTAACGAAGTTTCTCATTGGAAAGGGTTTTGAAATTGGTAAAATTGACGCAACCTTATTCACTAAGAGAGTTAATGTTGAATTATTTGTGTGCCAAATCTTTGTGGATGATATTATCTTTGGATCTACTAACCCACAATTTAGTGAAAGATTTGGAAGGTTGATGTCTGAGAAGTATGAGATGTCCATGATGTGTGAGCTGAATTTTTTCCTAGGTTTGCAAATCAAGCAAACGAGAGAAGGAACTTTCATCTCTCAAACCAAGTATACCAAGGACTTGATCAAGAAGTTCAACATGCAAGAGTGTAAAGGTATGAAAACTCCTATGCGTACTAGTGGACATGTTGATCTTACCAAGGAGGACGAACCGGTTGATCAAAAGGTTTATCGATCTATGATTGGTTCATTGTTATATCTATGTGCCTCCTGTCCCGAAATTATGCTTAGTGTATGCAAGTGCGCTATATATCAAGCTGCTCCTAAAGAGTGTCATCTTAAGGCCGTGAAAAGAATTGTGAGATATCTGATACATACACCAAACTTTGGCATATGGTATCCCAAGGGATCTTCTTTTAACCTTGTTGGCTATTCCGACTCGGACTATGCCGGAGACAAGGTTGATAGGAAATCCACCTCGGGTACTTGTCAATTTCTTGGTAGATCTCTCGTGTCTTGGTCCTCCAAGAAACAAAACTCGGTATCTCTATCTACTGCCGAAGCGGAATACATTGCCGCCGGATCATGTTGTGCTCAATTGTTATGGATGACTCAAACTCTTAAGGACTATGGCATACATGTGAGACATGTACCATTGTTATGTGACAATGAGAGTGTAATCAAAATTGCTCATAATCCCGTGCAATATTCTCGAACTAAGCATATTCAAGTTCGACATCATTTCATTCGTGATCATGTTGCCAAAAGAGATATCAACCTCAAGCATGTTCGTACTAACAAGCAATTGACCGATATCTTTACTAAGCCACTTGATGAGAAAGTGTTTTGTCACTCGAGGAGTGAGTTGAACATCCTTGATGCTTCAAACTTTAGCTAGACTCACTCGGTTGCATGCAAGGGCATGAGCTTACACGTTACTTCCATGATTCACTTGACATGTTGTATTATACCATGGAAATATATGCTCCCTTGTATTGCAACTAATCTTTTGTAGGTACTTGGAAGAACTTCATTCCACAAGATTGCCAACAACTCAATTCATAAGCAATCTTGTCATGACCAAGTATCCACAACCTTTCTTGTTGATGAAATGAAGGAGACAACTCAACCATATCCTTGACATACATTTGATATAAGCGAAATTGCGAACTTCAATTGGTATTATGTCAAATGGATGTATCTTGTTCTTCCTTGCATGACTAACCCATGTAGGTGAAAAGAGAACCAAAACAAACAAGGATTGCTCCCAACTCAAGATGATCTTCATCAACATCGAGCATCCACAACAAGTTCTTCTACATGCTACGTCATCAGCATCACCCAAAGGTATGTACTCATATCCTTGAAAAAGTTTTACTCCAAGTCATGAGATAAAGCAACTCAAGTGATATGAAAACATTAAAATGCTTAATCAAAAAATGGTAACCCCATTTTGAGCTTAACGATGAGTATGACCTATGATCAAGTATTCTTGCTTGGCTCCTAAGTCAATATACTCTAATAGAGGTGACCTAGTCACCGACCATCATCTAGATTAAGTATCTTGTTTGGTTCATTGATTATTTACAAAATTTCTTGGAACCACTCAAATCTTCTCTAGTTGATATTTCTTTGTAAAAAGTCTTTTGTATTTGCTTTGCAGATTTTTTTGACATTTTATTACAAGTTTTCAAAAGCTCATTTGCAAGTTTCTAAAACATTGCCAAGTTTCTGTTTACTCTTCGGAGCCTCCGATTCAAGTAACTCGGTTCTACCGAATTCGCAGAATAACCTGCATGACCACGTCTCGGTTCCACCAACTTATTTGCCTCGGAGCCACCGACTTTGCTATCTTTTCTATTATTTGTTAAACTTAGCAATTCTCCATTTTCTTCGATGATCCCTTATTAAAAAAATGTTTGGGGGAGAAACTTTATTCTAGGATCCCTAACTCAAAGGAGGAGAAGTCTTACAAGCTCTCAGATCAATGAAAGAGGGAGAAATTATTCTCTATGGTCCCTCAGTTTTTTATGCTCTCAATGATCTTCATTCTTTTCTGTGAACCCTACATTCTATGACCCTTGTTCTCAAGGATTCCTTCTGACTCCATGATCCCTGTGTCTGACCCTATGTATGGACCTTTTTGGCAATTAATGCCAAATGGGGAGAAATACCAAAGCTTCAATGATAAAGGGGAGATACATGCTTCAATGCAAAGGGGGAGATATAATCAAGCGGGAGAATATCAAAGCTTATGCTTACACACACAAGGGAAGAATACCAAAGTAGGGGGAGAAGTTTTGTTGTTTCCCAAAGGAGAGAGAGATTCTCATGTTAGACTTGTCTCACCCTATCCAATCCCAATATCTACATATTAAGATTCAGGGGTAGAGGATGACCTACTATTTCATATCTAGGGGAGAAAGTTCTAAAAGTTCTTGGAGACATATCAATTTCTAAAAAGTTCTTGGAGACATATCAATCTTAAGGAATACTATCTTCTATAGGTTCTCCACATCTTGGTACTGTTGAGTTCTATTGCTTTTTGGATTGGTAGAATACTCTTGTGTTCCCTAACATTGTTTTCTCAAGTGTGTTCCTACTACTAGAATGCTCAAGAACTCAAGGTAAGTATATGCATCATACCCTTGATCAAGATGACCTCTTGCTTCTTGCACATATTGTTTGCAAGAGTGAAGTCTTGAACAACGATACACCTCATTCCCATATATTTGATGCACATAGCCAAGATACACATGACTCATGTTATCCCTTGTACTATATGTGTATACATGCATTCCAAAGCAACTATCATCAAAAGGATTGCTCACATTTAGGGGGAGCAAGTTTTAGTCATGTGTCTCTCAAAGTCTTCATTATATCTTTGCATATCTTTATTTGAAGCTTTGATTGTATGTTGTCATCAATTACCTAAAGGGGGAGATTGAAAGCACATATGCTCCCTTGGTGGTTTTGATAATTCATGACAACATACATTGTCTCTTGGACTAATATTTCTACCTAGTTCATTTCAGGCTTAGTCCACAGAGAGTGTTGGCAAAAGGGATTGTGAGGAGATACCCCAAGATGCAAAGAATGGATTGGCAAAGCTTCAAGCTACAAGACTCTACATTTTACTTTGTGAGAAATCACCTTGAGTCCATAGGAAAGCCAATACTATCAAAAGGGGGTGAGGTATTAATGGTGAATGAAATGCTCAAGTGATCAAGTGTTAGCC
Organism: Elymus sibiricus; assembly: GCA_039707655.1. Lineage (NCBI taxonomy): Eukaryota > Viridiplantae > Streptophyta > Magnoliopsida > Poales > Poaceae > Elymus > Elymus sibiricus. The sequence continues at coordinate 312,707,641 of CM077671.1, forward strand.
ACCAAATACACTCACAAGCTCTCCCACAAATATTGTGTCATTAAGCCATCCACTCAAAATCGGTGTCACCAACTTTCATATCGGCCACACCGAGTTCCAAGCCAAGACAGAAACCCTAGCCACTTCCCATTCTCGGTACAACCAAGATTCTCATCGGTGCAACCGAGTTTCGGTGACCAACATTCTGTTGCCTCGATTTATAAAATCGGAATCTCCGAGTTTTGTAAATCGGTGCCACCGAGTTTGGAAACTCGCCTCGGCCACTCACTTCGGTACCACTGAGAATGATATATCGGTCTCACTGAGATTCCTAAAGTTGCCACATTTTGAACAAATCTGTACGACCGAGTTTCATATCGGTATCACCGAGTTGCTCAATAATGTTGTAACGGTTGGATTTTTGGAGATGCCTATATATACCCCTCCACCACATCCCACTCGAAAGAGAAGCACTCAGAACTATTCCACACTTGCCCCATCCAATTTTCTGAGAGAGAACCACCTACCCTTGCGTTGAGGTCAAGATCATTCACTCCAACCATATGGATCTTGATTTCTAGCCTCCCCAAGTTGCTTTCCATCCAATCAATCTGTTCCACCCAAGCCAAATCTGTGAGAGAGTGATTGTGTGTTGAGGAGACTATCATTTGAAACACAAGAGCAAGGAGTTCATCGTTACTATCGAGCCTATTACCTTTTGGAGGGTGGTGCCTCCTAGATTGGTTAGGTGTCGCTTGGGAGCCTCCTACTTCGTGTTGTGGAGTTGAACCAAGAAGTTTGTACGTGCAAGGAGATTGCCTACTTCGTGAAGATCTACCCATAGTGAGGCTAGTCCTTCGTGGACGGAAGCCGTTATGGAATAGTCAAGGTTGCTACTTCGTGGACCCTTATGGGTGGAGCCCTGTCGGTGTCAAATCCAGCATATCTCGTAGTAGGGGTCCTAAGCTAGGCGTCTTGGAACGATGGTAACATGGACACAGGATTTTACCCAGGTTCGGGCTCTCTCGAGGAGATAATACCCTACGTCCTGCTTTTGATTGTATTCATATGGGGCATAGTACATAGTACAGATATCTACCACGAGATTGTTGTAATGAATATGAGATTGAGATTGTCTATTGACTTGCCTGGCCTCGGTTTATATAATGCACCGTAGGCCTAGGGTTTAGAGGAGTCCATGTCTTATGCGCCAAGTCTTGTGGAATCTCCCTTGTATGCATCATGGGCTCTCCGAACTGGCCCATTAGTGAATCGCCCTGGGGGTCCTCGGCCCGACCCACTGGTCGGGAGACGACATGGTGAGTACCCCCTAATCCAGGACACCGTCAGTAGCCCCCTGAACCGGTTTTCAAGTTAGGGACGCTCCTCGGTTCTTCCGAACTGTTCTTCATATTCAGCCGTCGGTCTTGAAAACTGGTTCAACAAATCTTCCCATCTTCGATCTTGAGGATCGCCGAGGTGTATCTGAAGAGTTCACACGTCGGGCATCCGAGGAGCCCCTTTAAGTTCTCGGCCATTATCAATGCCTTATTATTTTTATGCCACATCTCGGGTTTTAGGTGCTTCCCGTGTGGCGGTGTCCTCTTGCATCCGAGCTCCAACGCCGAACTGCATCCGAGGGGACCTCTTGCGTCCGAGCTCCAACGCCGAACTGTATCCGAGGTATCTTTTTGCAGCCGAGCTCCAACGCTGGTCTGCGTCCGAGCTCCAACGCTGGTCGGCATCCGAGGTGTCATAGATTACCTCGGTCTTTGAAAATTTGGAGGAATCAATCCGAGCTTAAATGCTGGTATAGAATTTTATGGAGCCAGCCATTCGCATCCGAGCTTTATGTCGGACTGCTTCCGAGCTCCAATGCCGGACTGCATTTGAGCTCTAACGATGATCAGCGTCCGAGGTCTCATAAATTACCTCGGTCTTTTAAAAAATGAAGGAATTCAGCCGAGCTTAATGCCGGAAATGCCCTCTATGGAGCCAGCCACTTGCGCCCGAGCTTTATGCCGGACTGCTTCCTAGGTGGTGCACCACCCCGATCGTAGGCTGATTTTTTGTGGATATTTTCGATTGGTGCAATTTATTCTCTGCCGAGATATATAGCCAGAAGCCCGCAAGGTGCGTGTCGGTCTAAAACCCATGATGCATCTGAAGGATAAAAGAAAACCACTAATCCCAGTAGCCCCTGAGACTTAGGTCGAATTGCAAAATTGGCCTAAGGATCAAGTCCTTGCTCGGTAGCATACTTAGGAACAGAAACGCGGTGCGCCTAGTTTCCCAGACTCAGGTTGGGTGCGGCCGACCAACCCGAGGATTGATTCTCTATGGAAACAATATTGCACTTTGAATTGGCTGCATTGAATAGGCAGTGCAGTAGCCCCCGAGCATTAATTTGGGCACGGGTGGTCGAATTAAGGATCGATATTTATGTGACACAAACTTTGTTACATTCGACACAATTTATGTATAATGATTCTATGTATCCAAGTACTTTACATCATTAATGCTTGGATCCGCAGTGTACAAGACTTTGTTGACCGACCATCGGCTTCAACCTCCTCGGCCAGTAGCCGACGAGTGTTTGTCCTACTTTATAAAGCATGTATGAGGGCAAAGATTTACGGCAAACAAGGCAATCCGGCCATATGGTTTTATAAACAAAGGTACGCGGAGAGATATGTTATATTACTATTTAACGTAAGAAACATCTTCTGGGAAAAATAGTTCCATTATAAGTTCCTTTTCCCAGGCAATCATGTTGACCATGATCGTGAAACCTCAACTCCGATCAATGTGGGAGGAAAATATGGAGGATTTAGTTCGGGGAAAGTTTCCGAACTCTGTGGTCCTTAGTGAAACTAAATTTTCACTTCCATCGTTGCCGACCAATTATATTCTTAAGATGGCTAGCTTTCGGCTTCACCCAGTCTAAGGTACTAACACGGATGACCCGGAAGTAACAATCGCAGAGGTGCTCCCTTTACCCCTTAGCCGAACAATTGGGAACGTAGGGGATAAGCACAGGAGCCAGGCAACCCAGCTTGGCCAAAATCTTAAGTCAAATTGCTGCATATTTATGGCTTTATAACGATGATTACGGAAGGCAGCACTCGTATATTGAATACAAATGCTTTTATGCTATATGCTATTTTGACTCCTTTGTGACCGTTTATCATTTGAGAGTGGCCCATCGTCGGCTTCTACCCCTTTGTAGATGCTACACAGGGTGTTTTCACAGTAACAAGACAACCCTTAGCAGACCTCTCGGTGCCCGGAGGCGGTTGTGTTAGCGGAAACGAGGCAATCAGATATCTAGGCTTTATAACTTTCACTTGGTCATGGGAGCTTAAAGTTTGGGAAGCCAGTTACTATCCCCCGGTTAGTGTTCGGCATCAGCCGAGGTCAAGCCGTTAACACTCCGGCCAGTTTTATGAAAGGCCTGTTGTTTAATACGGTCATCGGATCGCCGACCAGTTTATGCTTATTGTGACAGTCAGTTTTCGGCTTTCTCCACTGAGGTACTTGACCAGTTAAACCGGAAGTACAATCGCAGTGGTTCTCCCTTTGCACTCCTAGCCGACCAAAGCGGAACGTTGGAGGCAAGCACAGGAGCCGGGCAACCCAACTATTGACCGAAGACACAATTCGAAACTGGTGCATATAAAGCAATATCCGAGAACGTTTTGCCGTGGTCTCCTCGGAGTGCCTTGGCTTTCGGTGGGTTCAGCTCTAGTCGTAGTCCCCCGTTGATATTGTCGATACTTTGAAGGCATCCGATGTTGTACTACGAGAGCTACGCTGGAGACACACAGTATCCCCCGAGACTCAGGTTGGGTGCGGCCGACCAACCTGAGGATCGAATCTCCTCGGGAACTACTCCAGATGTCAAGTGCATTTCGCCAACGCCGAGGTGTAAGTCGGCAGGAAAGATACCGAGCTGTGGGTCGAAAAAGATCTCCCGAGCTGAATTATTACGCAGGGCACCTCGGTCATGAGGATGTCCCGCCTCCTAAAAAAACATACATATAGCTTAAAAGTGCTATAAGCTCGAAAAGCCAAAAAACTTATGTAAAAACTTTGATGTCCGAACTAAATCAAATTTCTTGGTGCCAATCCGACAATTGGTCTTAAAATTAATATGTTCTTCGGTCGTGCTTTAACATGATACATCCGATCTCCAGACTTCAAGCGGGTCAGCCTTCGGCTTCAACCTCCTATCCCGAAGGCGGAGTGCTTCTCAGGCCAGTTTAGCGAACTAAACTCGAACGGCTTTAGAGAGAAACGAGGCTACCCAACTATTGACCAAACACTCGCGTCGGAAAAAGGAGTAGTAGAAAAAGACTTTGCAACAACCAAGAAGAAAACAACATTTATTATAAAACGGCTCATATAAATTTAAGAGCCCCCAGTTATCATGGGAAAAATAAGTATTTTTAACAAACAACGCTATTAACAAGCTAAGTTTTTAACAAACAACATATTTGTTTAACACAAGTAAAATGCTAGGTAGAACCGCACATGAATTAAAGATTGAAAAAAAGGTGGAGCATGAAAGCGACTTAGCTGGTTAATGTGCTCGGTGTCACGTGTGCCGAGCTTGTAGCGGGTCAAGGTCCCAGCCCCCAAGCCGGTCATGAGGTAGCCGACGAAGAGCTCGGTTTGATGAAGTGACAACACAACACTTCCGAAGGGCCGTGGAGAAACCCCCGGTCCAGCCGAGGAGACGGAGTAGTTCGGTAGGGTGACGGTGAAGCCCCCACGTCAGTCAACCAAGTCGACGACACAATTTGGTTGATGGAGGCGGGACGACTATGTAGGCACGCCAAGGTGACCGCGTGACACACCCGAAGTTGATTACCTGTGCACACAACATAGTGCAAGCCAAGAGTAATAACAACTAAAGGTAATAATATATTAAAAAAATTCTTCTACTTAGTTAATTTATAAGTGAAGCAAATAATTAAAGGAATATGGCCTGGGCGCCGAGGTGCCTGAGCAAAGAGCTCCGTTTTGACAAAGTGGCGACGCTGCATGGTCGATGTGGCGAGGCAAAGTCCCCGGTCCAGCTAACATGACGAAGTTGGTCGGCTGGTGACGCCGAAATCCCTAGAGCAGGTTGATGAAGAGACGACAAAGCCCCCGGTCTAGCCGAGGTGACGGAGCAGGTCGGCTGGTGACGCCGAAGTCGCATGCCAGCCGAGGTGTCGGAGCAGGTCGGCGTGGTGGATGTCGGCTTGAAGAAGCGACGGCGCGGCGATGCCGACGTAGGTCGGAATTTGTGACGCGGTCAATGCTGGCTTTAGAAGAGACCGTGCGACGATGCTGGCGCGCCCGAACCGTGCAATCCGTGGGGCGACAATCTTGTCTTGATAATTATTTGTCCCTCATGATGCCGAACTCTTGGTTGGCTCACCGAGGTGATGATCCGAGGTGGTTGTCGTCGGCTCGATGGAGCGATGGCGCAGTCGATGTTGGCGTAGGTCGGTAGCCGTGGAGCAACGTGGTCGGGCCGGTTTGACATCGGCGCGACGGTGAAGATCGCCTCGGAAAAGATTCAAAATTTGTGGGCACGTGTTTGAAAACAACACACAATACCCTAGGAGAAAAAAAATCCTCAAAAAGGATGTCCAATATCCCGTTCATGAAGAAAGATGAATTCGTGTCGGATTCGTTTTCGCGCAGAAAACAGATCGGAAAATTGATGCACTCATCGGACATTTCCCGGAGTTTGAACGGTCGGATCGAGCTGAAATTTTGAGGGGTGATCGCTATGGGAATTCCGCAGCGGGTGAACGGTGGGATCTTCCAAACAATGTCCAAGCTGGAATCTGGACACCTCACCCTAAACTCGGCCAGATTCCCGTCCAGATTCGACAGGGCTCCGGTAGATCGAAGATCGCCGGAGATTCCTTCATCGGAATATGACGAAATTTTATAGGGTTGTTTTAGGCTGAATTCCGCACAATTCCACTGAAGCAATCGTCAAGGGGACGCTCGAGGAAGCGGGGACGACGAACACGAGTCGCTGTCCAGAAAAACTGTATGGTTGCTCGAGGACGATGTCAACATCGAGCCCCCGAGCTCCATGGATGATTTCTCGTGACCTTGATAGAGATCGGAGATGATGACGATGAAAGTATCCGTCCGATCTTGACGATCCGGCACGGAGCGCAGTCCTCGGTCCAGCCGAGGTGACCAGTTGAGCCGGCGACGAAGATGCCGACATCGACAACAAAGTTCGGTTCCAACGCGTAGATCGCGCCGGAGACGATCTGAATTCCCATCGCACCGCGGCGACTGCCAGCAGGCTCTCTATGAAAGTACCAATGTCGGCATATCTCGTAGTAGGGGTCCTAAGCTAGGCGTCTTGGAACGATGGTAACATGGACACATGATTTTACCCAGGTTCGGGCTCTCTCGAGGAGATAATACCCTACGTCGTGCTTTTGATTGTATTCATATGGGGGATAGTACATAGTACATGTATCTACCACGAGATTGTTATAATGAATATGAGATTGAGATTGTCTATTGACTAGCCTGGCCTCGGTTTATATAATGCACCGTAGGCCTAGGGTTTAGAGGAGTCCTTGTCTTATGCGCCCAAGTCTTGTGGAATCTCCCTTGTATGCATCATGGGCTCTCCGAACTGGCCCATTAGTGAATCGCCCTGGGGGTCCTCGGCCCGACCCACTGGTCGGGAGATGACGTGGTGAGTACCCCCTAGTCCAGGACACAGTCAACGATCTGGTTTTTCTTGGTCAGGAACCGATTCCAGAATTGGCGAGCCGATTCTCCTGCTTTCTGGACAACATTGCTCAGGTCGGAGGAGTCCGGTGGCCGGACATAAGTGCCCTGGAAGTTAGATCGGAAAGCATCCTCGAGCTCTTCCCAGCTCCCAATGGAGTTCTCGAGGAGACTGTTTAACCAGTGTCGAGCTGGCCCCTTAAGTTTTAGGGGCAGATACTTGATGGCGTGGAGGTCATCTCCTTGTGCCATATGGATGTGGAGGAGGAAGTCCTCAATCCACACGGCTGGGTCTGTTGTCTCATCGTATTGCTCTATGTTAACGGGTTTAAACCCTTCAGGGAACCGATGCTGCATCACCTCGTCTGTGAAATACAGTGGGTGGGCAGCGCCTCTGACCTGAGCTATATCACGCCTATGATCGGTGGTAGGCCAGGCTCGGTATTGTTCCCGACCTCTATTGTTGCGGTCGAGCCAAGACTGGTACCCGTCCCGTCTAGCGGGGGAGTACCCTCTAGATCCGTAGATGGATCTTGTGTGACCTGCTTTGTAATCCAGGTCCTGTCGTAAGTCGTACATGTCCTCAGGCCCTGCTGGCTCCTTTCCTCTTCTGCGGGGTACCGCGGGTCTGTACTTGGCCTCACCGGCCGTCCTGTCCCGTCCTCGGGGGGGGGGGGGGGGGTCCGGCTGGTCGTATGGAGTACGCCTGGGAGACGATGGTTCAAAGGCCTCGTCATCAAACTGCGACAGCAGCCGCCGGCGTGGGTTGCTTGGGTTGGTCCGGTAGATCGGTACCGTACCCATCTTCGGCTGCCAAGACCTTCGTCCATCTGTCATTGAGGGTGTCATGCTCAGCTTTGAACTGTTGTTGTTTTGCCTTCAGGCTTCGGGCGGTGGCTAAAAGCTGCCGCCTGAACCGTTCCTGATCCGCAGGGTTATCGGGGACGGTGAAGTGTTCGGCTTCCAGGTCGTCCTCCTCCTCGACAGGGGGGAGGTAGTTGTCGTCCTCGGAATCATTAGGATCCTCGGTGTCGCGCCGATCTTCGGGCTTTTCCTGGTCCTCCAGTGGCTGTTCGGGGACTTCGGGGTCGCCGAGGTCTTCCGGGGTGTCGTTTTCCCCGGTGCCTGCAATGGCTTCCCTTCCCTTGTTTGCCTTAGATCGCTTTCGCTGTTTCCGGCGCCTTGACGGCGCCTCACCGGATTTATCGGCATTATTCTGAGGGGTGCGATCGCCCTTATCATCGGGGGTGTCTACCATGTAGACGTCGTAAGTGGAGGTGGCAGTCCATTGCCCAGTGCTGGCAGGGGCGGGGGCGCCGTCGTCCTCATCCATGTCTTCTGCCTCCTCTGAGGCGTAGTCCAGCATATCGGTTAAGTCCTCGATAGTGGCTACCAAGTGGGTGGTGGGTGGGTCAAAAAATTCCCAATGACCCACCTCCAGACCAATCTGAGCATGGGTCGAGGTCGGGTCGTCTGTGGTTTTTATTGATAGGATTCGATCCAGTGCCTCGTTGAGCGCTAAGAGCTCGACCGGATCGATCTGCCTAGGACTTCCGGAGTTAACCTCCGACGTGTCCGTACAAAGAGTTTGTTCGACAGGGGCCGACCCCTGGCCCTCAGGTACTATAACCGGATCTGGACTAGGAGCCAGATCATCGGCCGGGATAGACCCGAGGGAGGAGTCAAGAAGGAGACCCGAAGTTAAGGCTTCGAAGACTTCGGGCTCGTCAGATGAAATTGCGAGCCCAGCGAATAGAGGATCGCCCTGGGAGTCTATGGAGAACTCTAGGTTTCCGAATCTGATCTCTTGATCAGGGGCGACAGTCCCGATCCGACCAAGGTGGCCGGTCGGGTCGGCGTGCAGCACGATGCTGCCGAGAGCGAGAAACTGTCCGGGGCAAAGGAGTCCCCGTTACGGACTTCATCGCTAAGGATTAGGCGAGCCATCAATTCCTCTTGTGAGATTAGGATCGATGGGTAACAGGAGACGAAGGAGACGGTGTTTACCCAGGTTCGGGCCCTCCTATGGAGGTAAAACCCTACGTCCTGCTTGATTGTATTGATGTGTATGAATATTATAGAGTCGATCTACCTCGAGATCAAGTAGCCAAAACCCTAGATGAGCTTGTCTGCCCTCTACAATCTAAACCCTCCAGTTTATATAGACATCGGGGGTACCTAGGGTTTACACATTGTAAGTCTCCAGCCGGAAATAAAGACGCCGATCCTCTCATCTTGACTTGGAGTGCACACCCCGTCTTCGAAGGGTTCCTTCTAGAATATGGGGTCACCGCATATCCGGCCATTCCTGTGACAATCAGAGAGCGACCGACCAAGCCGGCCTGTGAGAGATAGGCCAGCGGCCCGAGGACCCCTTAGTCCAGGACTCCCTCATCCGGACACTACTCCAATGAGTGTACGACTCCCTACAAACGAAGAGAAGAGTCACCTCGAAGACAAAGCTCAAGAGATGAATCACCTCGAAGAGAGAGAAGGAGTAGAGATGACTGTTATGAATGAAGACCCTCAAGGAGAAGTAGGGACTCGGAGAAGAAGGACAAGTACACCAAGAGCTACTCAAGAAGAAGACATCAAGCTCATGTTGGTGAATGGGTTTCCGGCTCCGAACCAACAACCACTCCGAGAGAAGCTATCACTCCAACTCCGACTATAGTCAAGATGAAGGTGTTGCCGGACTTGCACTAGTGACTACCAACTCCTATGATCTATTTGATTCACCAAATGAAGGGAGTGGAAGTTGCTTCATGGCTAAAGGCCCCAAGGTATCACACCCCGAGTATCTTGATTTCAATAGTGATGAGGATGATTTACTTGGAGATGATGACTTGCGCTTTGATAAAGCTAGGGATGTTAGTCAAAATGAACTTGATAATTTTCATGTTAGTCAAGATAAGTCGGTTGATGATGATAAGATGGAAATAGAACGACTAACTAAAGAATTAAACACTCTTAAGTTAGCCCATGAATCTACTCTAGAAGATCATAGAGAGCTTGTAAGGACTCGTGAGAAGCTACGCTTCGAGAAGCTCACCTTGGAGCAAGAACATGACTTTCTTAAAGCTATCAATGACGATCTCCAAAAGAAGACTTCATCTTATCTAGCCAAACGACTACTCTTGTCTACTTTCATGCCATAAGTTAAACCTAGACAAACTAGTAACAATGGCAAGAAAGGTTCTTCATCTAGTAGCAACAATAAAAATGCTAAACCTAATGAAGTTGCTTCTAGTAGTTCTATTGATTCCACTAATGATGATTCTCTTAGGTAAGTTACACTTGAGCAAGAAAATGAACTTTTGAAAGGGATTATAGAGAAAGGTATCTACAAGAGTCTTGTCGGGTGTAAGCAATTTGAGGAGATTGTACGCAAGCATGGAGGATACCGGAAGAACCATGGCATTGGCTACTTCAACGCAAATGGAGTTGAATGGGAAGAAGGTCAATACCCTAAGCCCAAGTTTTTTCCTCAAAGGGAGAAGTATGAACATACTCTTCCCAAGGGAACGAAAGCTCAAGATGACCTTCCACCACAAGACCACAAGCTCAAGGGCAAGGGCAAGCTTCAAGAGGACATTGACTCATATGAAGATGAATCCCAAGCTTTGGTGAAGTGGGTTCCCAAGGCTACTTCAAGCTCAACTTCTACAAGTGCCACTTCAACACCAAGGATCCCCATCAAGTTGATGTGGGTCCCCAAGAAGAAGAACTAGAGAAGTTCTTGAGGGGTGACTCCGCCAATGAAATTCACTCACATTCATTATTGGCAAGAACTAGTTGCAATCAACGTCAACACCATGCAATAGTTCAAGGAGTCACATATTCCCTCAAAGGTAAGCAAGGGACAAGGTAATCAACAAATCCATGGACATCATCATGTATGCTTTGCACTCCATGTCCATAGATATCCTTGTATTTGTCTCTTGTGTATTGGGACTAATACATGTAGGTGAGAAGAGTAAGAAACAACAAGGATGCTCCCAACTCATGGTGATCTTCATCAACTTTGAGCATCCATCACTACTTCACCTACATGAAGTCTTCATCGACAAAACCCAAGGTTAGTTTATCCCTCTCAAGGGGGGATGTCACATCAAGGGGGAGCTTTACTCTAAGACTTGAATCAAAGCATCTCATAGCATGTGACAACATTAAATGCTTTATGTAAAAGTGGTAACCCCACTTGTGCTTAAACGATGAGTATGACCTATGATCAAGTATTCTTACTTGGCTCCTAAGTCAATATACTCATATATAGATGACTCCGTCATCGCCAAAATGCTTGATAGATGCTAGTATGTATGTGCATGTTTGCCATGATTTCTTTTGACATCTTATTGTGTGAGCATGTTGGTCTGCATTTCTTTATTCATTCGAGGACATCCAATTGTTGCTATTTGGACTTTGATTTTCTTTTGCCAATTGGATGGCCAAGAATGCCTAGGACCCCTCTCTAGCTATCTATGCTTTCTCGTCTCATATTCCATTCTTGCTGCATCACAAAATTTGAACAAGGACTTTTCGATCTCTCTGTGTGAGGAGCACTCGGAGTTCCGTATCGACAAGGTCTGACCATTAAAACCTCCCAAGTACATCTCGGTGGAACCAACACAAAAATCTCGGTCTCACTGATGCCTAGGGTTGATCTGGTTTTCAATCTCGGTAACACTGATTCCTTATTCTCGGTTACACCGAGTTTCCCTGTCAACTGACAGTTGAGAAACTCGGTGGCACCGATAATTTCGAACAGGTGTCACCGACAACAAAGGGTATATTACCTGGCGGACCCGACTTTTGAAATTCAACCGCAAAAGTCTGTTTCCTCCAACCCTAAGCTGCCACTCCGGACCCCTTGGTCTTCGCCCTTGCCTCTCCATGCGCCTCCGCCATTGGGAATCGTTGCCGCCGACGGAATCATCACTGCCGTCGTCGCCTTCGCGGATCCTTCACCGAGTTAGGGTATGGATCCGACCCTCTTTTGCGCTCCCCTTCAGATTCATGCGCATTAGAGTAATTCTTATCGATAATCCACTGATTGCAATCCTCTAGAAACCTCATTAGCTTAGCGAACGAAAGACTTTTAGATCTAGCCGTCCGCAAAACCGAATCTCAGTGACACCAAGTCAGAAAAATCGGCTCTACCGATTTTTGTTTTGGACTACTGAGGACAGTCTCGGTGAAACCGAGTGGTGATTTTCAGTGCAACCGAAATTGCTGCCAAGTTTCTGTAAAGAGGACTGTGCGTCTCGGTGGTACCGAAACTTTTGACTCAGTGACACCGAAATCCCTTTTTGCTGAAAGCTATATCTAAGAATTTCTTTGTTCAACCTTTGAAAAATCTCTGCTTTTTGTGATGACTCAACCCTTCTGCTCCTCTATGCTCTATTCACAGGGTCAGTATGTCTGGAACAGATGATAGCCAGAATGATTTCAGAGAGGAGAATGTTGACATGAGCTCAGGCACTAGTCCTGAATGGAGCTATGATGATGTACCTAGCTCACCAGATCTACCCAAAGCTGCAACCAGGGCAAGAAGAAAGCTCATCTTAGATGAGGAGAATGAAGATTTTGTGCCTGAGGAGCTACCCAAGAAAGATACAACTGCCAAGAGCACTGCTGCTGCTACCTCATCCAAGAAGAAGGCAATAAGGAAGGAGTATGCCAGCTCAGGGACAGTGAGAGCACCAGAGAGTGCTAGGGAAACAATGACTAATGAGCCCCCAAGGAAGTCTATGCCTAAGAAGGCAGGAGAAAAGAAGAAGTCCAGGAAGAGGATTATACATGTTATGGGCAGACCTACCTCCATGTATGAGGATCCCGAAGCTGCTGCTGAAGCTAAGGAGGAGGAAGAGCCAGCTTCCAAGGCTCCTCCTAAGAAGAAGAAGAAGAAGCTGCTTGCTGATGCTAGGACAAGCCAAGCTCCATCCAAGAGCAAGCCAGCCACTTCCAAGAAATCTAGTGCTCCAAAACCCAAGAGGTTTTCCAGAGATATCCCAGCTGCTACCAAGAACAAGACTTCTACTTTCACAGAAGCTGAGGATGATACACAATCTATTTTGATGAAGCTAAGACCACACCTTCCAGAGCATAATGCCAGCCATCTAGTTGCTGAAGACATGAAGAAGAGGAAGGACTCAGAACTGACAGAGTGGAGAGCAATTGATCCTTACTCTCAGAGGAGAAGGACAGCTGTAGACTACAGGTTCTACACAAAAGAACAGCAAGACTTCTATGAAACAGTTCTGCTTGACAAGAGCCCTGCAGTGAGTGACATGAGATATGTGGACTGGAAGCACATCAAGGACAACGAAGATTACTTTCCAAGTGTGCAAGATAACTTCCACTGCATTGGTATTGATGAGTTTGTTGGAAAGGAGTTCACTGCTTGGAACGACGAGATGATCATGCAATTCTACTCCACTGCACATTTCTATGGGGATGGTAGGATTGTATGGATGACAGAAGGCACCAGGTATGAATCCACAGTTGAGGAGTGGGCTGCCATCTTAGGAGCTCCACAGGTGGAAGACGGTGACCTAGATGTGTACTCTGAGTCCAAGGCTAATCACAATGCCATGAAGAACATGTACAATGAGATCCCTGCTACAAACTTGCAATCTCACAAGCTTGGATCCATTTACTTCCTCCAGGCTGGTCTACGCACGATCAACACCATCTTGAGGCATACCTTGATGCCTAAGTCTGGAGATGAGAAGATGATAAGAGGCTATTCTATCAACATGCTGCTCCATCTTGATCAACACACCAGATTCAGAGTGATGGACTTGATAGTTGAGACAGTGAAGAGGACTGCTGCAGATCAGAAGAGATCATGTGGATATGCTCCGTATATTCAGATGCTTATCAACTCCAAGCTGGAGAAGCACACATATGCACTTGATCGACCACATTTGCCACTCTTGCTAGAGCTAGAAGACAATGTTGTGGTGATGGACCTAGATCATCCCACCTCAGCTAGAGCACAGGCACAGGCAGAGGCAGCCAAAGACTCTAGTGCTCAGGTGCCAAAGACTAGGAGTGAGCAGATGGATCTTCTCCTTAGCTCCGTGCTTAGTATGCAGAAGGACATCGGGAACATCTTGAAGAACCAGGAGAGCCTCTCGAGGATTGTTGATACCAAGTTTCATATTATCAACAACAAGGTGGATGAGCTCACAGTGACTGTGAATGAGCTCAAGAAGGAAGTTGATGGCGTGCCCAGTCCCCACACTACACATGATGATGAGTATAGTCCACCTCTCAGGACAGCCACTCAGTTCAGGACTCAGGCCAGATCTGCTACAGTGCTAGTTCCAGAGTCTAGACCTTCTTCATCAGCACCTGCTTCAGCTTCTCCAGCACCTCCAGTTGCTACTCCAACTCCGTCCATGACGTCTGGTGAAGTCTTCGCTGATGCTGTTATCTCGACTCCTTCATCAGCTATCCGAGGAGATCAGCCCCAGAGATACGCTTAGTTCTATATACCTTTGAACTTTTTGGTAACTTGTTGCCAAAGGGGGAGAAGTTGTATATATCATTAGGGCTTCGAGAGAGAGCGTTGCTTTTTATCGCTTTTCCAAACATTGATATCTTTTGGTTTGTTTGCTTGTGTTAAACTTTGTTGGTGTTTGATCACACACTTGATGTGTATTGCTACTATTTCCTATCCTTGTGATGCTTATGAAATGATCATTCACCTTTTCTTGATTGTGTTGTGCTATGATATTCATTCATATTATTCTCGCACACCACCAAGTTGTTTGTGACATGAAAGAGTGCCCCATGTACCTAATCGATTGTGCATTTGCATTCAAACGCAAATTCAAAATAATGCAAAAATTTAGGGGGAACTCTTGCTTATCACATACTTCTCAAACGACGATTATATTCATTGATTATATCATATGTCGAAGCTTTGATCTATATGTCGTCATCAATTACCAAAAAGGGGGAGATTGAAAGCACATTTGCTCCCTTGGTGGTTTTGGTAATTAATAACAACATATATGTCATTGAACTAATGTTTTCACTAAGTATATTTCAGGAAAAGTTCAATGATGGGTTAGCAAAAGGATTGTGGAGAGACCCCTAGATGCAAGGAATTGGATTTGCAAAGCTTCATGCAAGAGGACTCTACATTTTACTTTGTGAGAAATCACCTTGAATCCATAGGAAAGCCAATACTATTAAAAGGGGGTAAGGTACTGTTGGTGAACAATATGCTCCACGTGCACAAGTGATAGTCACCAAAAACACCCACAAGCTCTTCCACAAAAGTCTGTCCAAGCCTATCATGCAAATCGGTGCAACCAATTTTTCCCACTCAGTCCCACCGATTCCCACCTCAGACAGACCCACGCCAAACCCTAGATCTTCGGTGCAACCGATTCTGCTTCGGTGCCACCGAGTTCAGCTTGCCAACTTTCTGTTACCTCGATTCTTAAAATCGGAATTTCCGAGATTTTGGGTCAGCGTCACCGATTTGTGAAAACTGACCGTTGGTCACCTTATCGGTACTGCCGAGATCTTTGTATCGGTCTCACCGAGATTCAAAAGTTGCTACCTTTGGAGCAACTCGGTACCACCGAGTTTTATACTTCGGTGTCACCGAGTTGGTCACTTTAGGTGTAACGGTTGGATTTTTGGGAATGCCTATATATACCCCTTCATCACCACCCACTCGAAAGAGAAGCACTCAGAACTATTCCATACTTGCCCCATCCAATTTTCTGAGAGAGAGCCACCTACTCATGTGTTGAGATCAAGCCATTCCACTCCATCCATATGAATCTTGATCTCTAGCCTCCCCAAGTTGCTTTCCACCAAATCAATCTCTTCCACCAAAGCCAAATCTGTGAGAGAGTGATTGTGTGTTGAGGAGTCTATCATCTTGAAGCACAAGAGCAAGGAGTTCATCGACATTATCGAGCCTATTACCTTTTGGAGGGTGGTGCCTCCTAGATTGGTTAGGTGTCGCTTGGGAGCCTCCTACTTCGTGTTGTGGAGTTGAACCAAGAAGTTCGTACGGGCACGGAGATCGCCTACTTCGTGAATATCTACCCATAGTGAGGCTAGTCCTTCGTGGACGGAAGCCGTTATGGAATAGTCAAGGTTGCTACTTCGTGCACCCTTATGGGTGGAGCCCTCCGTGGACTCTCGCGACCGTTACCCTCCGTGGGTTGAAGACTCCATAAACGTGGACGTACGATAGCACCACCTATCGGAACCACGGGAAAAGTCTTCATGTATTCAAATTGCCTTTGATCTTCCTCCCTATCCTTTACTACCTATGCTTGTCTTTACTTTCCGCTGCTATACTCTTAGACATGCATGTGTAGGGTGTACTTGAATTGCTATCATTTCTAAAATCTGCCAACACTTAAAATTGGGAAAAGGTAGAACTTTTATTTTCTCAAGTAGTCTAATCACCCCCCCTTCTAGACATACTTTCGATCCTAGAGTTGTTTCTGGTCGGAAGCGTGCGATGGTTAACTCCTACCAACCTCTTCCCTCGAGGCATGCGATTAGTACTTTGATTTATGATAAACTAATAAAACTTTGCAATAAGTATATGAGTTCTTTATGACTAATGTGAAACCATGGACATACCCAGTCTCACCTTTTCATAATTTGCTAGCCTCTTTGGTACCGTGCATAGCCCGTTCTCACCTCGAGGATCGGTGGAACTTTCGCTGGTGCATCCAAACCCCGTGACATGATATGCTTTGTTGCACATAAGCCTTATTATATCTTCCTCAAAACAGCCACCATACCTACCTATCATGGCTTTTCCATAGCCATTCCGAGATATATTGCCATGCAAATTCCATCGTCACTTCACATGACTAGTTCGTTCATCGTCATATTGCTTTGCATGATCATATAGAACTGACATAGTATTTGTGGCAAAGCCACCTTCATAATGTTTTTGATACATGTCATGCTAGATCATTGCACATCCTGGTACACTGCCAGAGGCATTCATTCAGAGTCATATCTTCATATCAGTTCTCCATGTTGAGTTGTAAGTAAATAAAAGTGTGATGATCATCATTATTAGAGCATTGTCCCAGTGAGGAAAGAATGATGGAGACGATGATTCTCCCATAAGTCAAAATGAGACTCCGGACAAAAATAAAGATGGGGGAGGCCAAATGAGCCCACCATCCATTCAAAAAAGAGAAAATGAGAGAAGGGACTTTGCTACTATCCTTACCACACTTGTGCCTCAAAGTGGTACCATGTTCCTCATGTAGAGAGTCTTATGATATATCACTTTCATATGCTAGTGGGAATTACCTATTCATTATTACAAACTTGGCTTGTATATTCCTATGACGGGCTTCCTCAAATGCCCAAGGTCTTCATGAGCAAGCAAGTTGGATGCACACCCCACTTAACTTCATTTGAGCTTTCATACACTTATTGCTCTAGTGCATCATTTGCATGGCAATCCCTACTCCTCGCATTGACAACTATCGATGGGCATTTCTATGGCCTGTTGGTACGCCTAGTTGATGTGAGACTATCTTCTCCACTTCCTACCCCTTTGATATCTACCACCATATTCTATTCCACTAAATGCTATGTCCAATGGCCCACGCTCATGTGTTGCGTGGCGAATAAAAAGTTGATGCATATTGAAAAAGTACGAACCAATTGCCTGACTTGGACACCGTGGTGCTTAACATTTGTATTAATGTGGTGAAGATGGAGCCATGCCTTGCTAATATAATAAGATGAATGGGGGGTAAACATTTCTTAAGAATTGTATACTTTTAAGAATTAACTATTCTGTTTCTTACACTTTGAATATTGCTATGTTAATATTTGTTTATTCATCTTTTCTCAATGAGCATACCTGAATAAGATTTCATAGTGGATAGCATACCACATCGAAAATTCTTTTTTTATCATTTACCTACTCGAGGACGAGCAGGAATTAAGCTTGGGGACGCTTGATACGTCTCTTACGTCTCTATAATTTTTTATTGTTCCATGCTGATATATTATCATTCTAGGATACTTTTTGGGTCATTATTTACCAATTTATAATATTTTGAGCACTAACCTATTGACCCATTGCCCACTGCCAGTTGCTGTTTTCTGCATGTTTTTTGCTTTTCAGGTTTACTGTACCAAACGATGTCGAATTGCCACGAAACTTTTTGATGATTTTTTCTGGACTATATGAAGACCTAGAAGCTCCGGAAGGAAGCCGGGAGGCACACGAGGGCCCCGCCACACATCAGGGCGCGCCCTGATATGTGGTGCTCCCTCAGGCACCTCCCGACGTCCCTCTTTGGCCTATAAATTCTCTAATATTGTGAAAAATCCTGAAAGCAGTCCCGAAACCCTTTTTTCGCTGCCACAAGTCTCTGTTCCATCGCGAGGCCATTTGGAGCTCCGTTCCGGCACCCTGCCGGAGGGGGGGTCGATCATTGAGGGCCTCTTCATCAACCTTGTTGTCCTCATGATGACGTGTGAATAGTTCACCACAGACCTACGGGTCCAGAGCTAGTACCTAGATGGCTACCTCTCTCTCTTATGACCTTCAATACAATGGTCATCGCATCTTCGCTTTGATCTATCCGATGTAATCCTATTGTGCGGTGTGTTTGTTGGGATCCGATGAATTGTGGGTTTATGTTCAGATTATTTTATGAAAAGTATTTGAGATGCCTCTGAATTATATTATCTCTTAAGTGCATGATCATTATAGTTTCGTAATGCTCTGCGATCTATTGATATGCTTTGGCCAAGTAGATTGATATTTCATCGGTGGGAGTGGTGCGTTGTGGTAGGTTCAACCTGGCGAGTTTCTATATCCCAGTGACAAAGTAGGGGACAAGATGCGTCTTTGTGTTGCTTCTACGAAGGATAAAACGATGGGGTTCATTCATATTGTTTGAGTTTACTTTGTCTACATCATGTCATCGTTCTCCAAGCATTACTCTGTTTTACTTAATACTCTAGATGCATGCTCTATAGCGGTCGATGAGTGGAGTAATAATAATAGGTGCAGGCAGGAGTCGGCCTATTTGCTTATGGACGTGATGCCTATATATACATGATCATTGCCGTGAACAACGCATAACTATCCGCTTTTCTATCAATTGCCCAACTGTAATTTGTTTACCCACTGCATGCTGCCTACATGAGAGATGCCACTAGAGAACACTATGGCCCCCGGGTTTATTCACTTATATATTCGCAAACGCTATTATTACCTTGCTGCCTTTATTTATCTTTTATTTTATTTTGCAATTTATATTTATCAACAATTATCTACACAACTCATTTGCTTGCAAATAACGAGATCAAGGGGATTGACAACCCTCTTGCCCGCGTTGGGTGCAAGTCGTTTGTTCATTTGTGTGCATCCGCTGAAGACGGTTGAGGATTGATATTTCTATTGGTTCGATAAACCTTGGTTTCATAACTGAGGGAAATACTTATCTGCTTTGTGCTGCAATTACCCGTTCCTCTTCACAGAAAACCCAACGCAGATCTCAAGTATCACAACCCAATAGTTAAATTTAAATTTTCCTTTTACTTTATGTTATTTTGAGTTTACACATTTTTTGCTACTGTCATGGTTGTGTTTTTGTGTTTAAATTAGTGTTTTCTGCCAAGTAAATTCTTTGGGATGATTTGGAAGATAGTAGAATTGATGTTGTGCAAAAATAGAAACTTTTATGCCCAATGCCGAATTTCTCTAATTTTACTGGAGCGTCCTTTTGATCTAAATTATTTAAACAATATTGATATTCCAATTCCCCATGTTGTACTAATTTTAAAGAATTTTTGGAGTTACAAAAGTATGGTTTTAGTACATATCACTACAGATTGTTCTGTTCTAGACATATTCTGTTTTTGCTTGAATAGTTTGCTTGTTTTGATGATGCTATGGATTGTACCGGAGGGTATAAGCCATGGAGAACTTATAATACAATACCTATCATGCAATAATAATTATAACAGTACATAAAGTATTTGATGTGTGTATTATACTAACGGGTCTCACGAGGTTTGGTTGAGTTTTGTGCGCTGAAGTTTTCAAGTTTTGGGTGAGACAACGATGAACGAAGGAATAAGGAGCGGCAAGACCCTAAGCTTGGGGATTACCAAGGCAGTCCAAGGTAATATTCAAGGAAGACCCAAGCGTCTAAGCTTGGGGATGCCCTAGAAGGCATCCCCTCTTTCGTCTCCAATCTATTGGTATGTCACTTGGAGCTATATTTTTATTCATCACATGATATGAGTTTTTCTTGGAATGTCATGTATTATAGTTTATTTTTCCTTATAGTTTGGCACAATCATCGTTTTCTGGCTTTTCCATGTGGCTCGAATTAAGCTTCTGGATCTACAATGTGTTTATTTTTCATCGACATATTTTACTTATAGTATGCCAACTCTCACTTAAACTGATCACTAACTACCTTATATGTGTTACACGGAAACAATGGGAGGCGCTGAGGTTTACCATCGAGGTTTGCACATGCATGGACCTTTGGCCAATAGCACATTATTTTGCATTTGCAACAACCATTCTAATATCTAGGTTATTAACTTTTTGGTCTTGCACATGGAGATCCTGCTCTCAGAGGTTTAGACCCACTATTCGATCCATTTTGCATATGGGGAAATGAGATGTCCATGTATATCAATCAAGTCAAGAAACTCAGAAAGATTGTTAGGATAAAGAAACTAGCGATGAATAACAACATCTTTGTTTGTACAATGAAGAAGACATCAGTCAACTATAGGATGGTATTAGCTCTTTTACCTAGTTTTTTTTCCTTTGCACCATTTCGAAATTTAGAACAGATATTTATGCATATCTTTGTTTTCAGTCCTTTACAAAGCAGTTCACTGATGATTACCTCTCAAATCACCAGCATGGTCAAGAGACGAAGAAGGTATTCATTCAACACCCAGGGTACAATATTGAAGTCTTCCTCGAGATGACGAAGGTTGGGCGGGCAATCATCCACAACCAGTGGCCTAAAGTTGCAAGGACATTCAACATCACTGAAGGCTCAATATTCGCCTATAGATTCAACGGTTTTCTAGATGAGATTCATTTGTTTATTTACTAAATATGATACTACTTTCCAAAGGTTTTAGATGTTGCATGTGAAACTTGGTGCTGCTGACTAATCACGTAGCTGGCTATATGCCTATATGATGCAACTGAGTGCTAAAGATATCTGGTGTTGTACTCTGATGTAATTGTGAAATACTGGTTGTCGAAATACGAATATGAAATATATGGTGTGTTTCATTTGAAACGTCAATTTGATTACTAAATGGATTGTCAATAATAGTCCAATTAGCCTGCTTATTGGGATTATCTATTGCATACGGTTTCTCAGACACCACTATAGGCTATGACCTCAAACAACCCACACAGTTTCTAGAAAGTAGGTGTGTTGGATCAATGAACTATCACACACGACTTCTGCCCGACAAATGTTTCTATTAGGCCACCTTGCACAAACGTGTATGATGGACAACCTATGCCATACAATTTCTTCTAGGCATCATGCATGATGCTAGAACATCTCACATGATTTGTCTCGTATAATTGTTTGTGAAGGCTCTCCCGATCACACACACGCTCTTTTTGCTCAGTGTGTGTGTGTGTGATCAGAGGACCTATCGTCGATAGTTTCTGGGTTGTGTGGGATGGACCCCCTATCGCACACACAAGCAAGGTGACTGTCGTGGAAAGGGGGCAAAAACCGTTTGTATAGTACGCGTCTATAGCAGTTGAAGCCCACACAAATTATGCGTTTTGTGAAAGCATGAAAACATGAGGATGTGCAAAGATACACACGGACCTGAAATTGTTAGATCCGTTGGACGAATACTATACCACAACCGAAGCGTATTTTACATCGGTATTCCAAAGGTGTAAAGTGCATTAGCATTGACTAGATAATTGACTTTAGTGCGAGGTGGAGATTGTAGGGGATATGCCCTAGAGGCAATAATAACAACTACTTTTTATCTCCAAGTTCGTGATTAAGTTTCTAGTCCGTGCTACAACTGCAATGGTCATTGAGTTCGTATATTCATAAAGTCTTAGAGGGAAACATATATGCACGTGTGGAATAATAAATGGTAAAATGTATTCCTAGTCGTTCCTCTAAGACTATCTCCAGTGTTGCATGATGGTCATGTTTTGCTGATCATGGGCATGACTGTGCCGTCCATTTTGAGGACACGCGTTTAAAAGAACACTTGTGTTGAATTGACCCAGTTGATGTCATGCTATGAGATACAATCGTCACGAGTTAATGGTTTTATAACACAGAGAAAGTTAGCATTTGCACAATTCCTTAGAACATTAGATTATCGAGTTCCTTCATGCTTGGTTCATGAACATGGGGTTAGTTAAACGTCATCCATAACAGGGTGGCTATTACGGTGGCTTTCGGGTTCACATAGAAGTATGTGACGTGGCTTGAGACTACGTCAGTATTTCCCCAAAGAGGAAGGGATGATGCAGCACAACTACGGTAAGTATTTCCCTCAGTTATGAAACCAAGGTTATCGAACCAGTAGGAGAACCACGCAACACTATGTAAACGGTACCTGCACACAAAGAACAAATACTTGCAACCCGACGTGTAAGAGAGGTTGTCAATCTCTCCACGGTAAAAAGATAGATTAGATTGTAATAGATTGGATAGATAGATCGCACAAGAACACAAAATAAAAGAGGCAAATAAAAAGTGCAGCAAGGTATTTTTGGGTTTTTGGAATAATAGATCTGAAAACAAAAGCGGCAAAAGATAGATCGGAAAGCAATATGTTGGAAAACTAGACCCGGGGGCCGTAGGTTTCACTAGTGGCTTCTCTCATGAGTATAGCACACGGTGGATGAACAAACTACTGTTGGGCAATTGATAGAAGATCAAATAATCATGACGATATCCAAGCCGATGATCATTATATAGGCATCACGTCTAAGATTAGTAGACCAAAATGATTCTGCATCTACTACTACTACTCCACACATCGACCGCTATCCAACATGCATCTAGTGTATTAAGTTCATGGAAAAACGGAGTAACGCAATAAGAACGGTGACATGATGTAGACATGAACTATTCATGTAGGAATAGACCCCATCTTGTTATCCTTAATAGCAACGATACATGCGCGCCTCGTTGCCCCTTCTGTCACTCGGAGAGGACACCGCAAGGCCGAACCCATCACAAAGCACCTCTTCCCATGGCAAGTAAAATCGATCTAGTTGGCCTAACTAAACCATATATTCAAAGAAGAAATACGAGGCTATAAGTAATCATGCATATAAGAGATCAAAGAAGACTCAAATAATATTCATGGATAGAAACTGATCATGAACTCAAAATTCATCGGATCCCAACAAACACACCGCAAAACGTCATTACATCAAATAGATCTCCAAGAGACCATTGTATTGAGAATCAAAAGAGATTGAGAAAGCCATCTAGCTACTGCCTACGGACCCGTAGGTCTTTGGTGGACTACTCACGCATCATCGGAGAGCCACCAATGAGGATGATGAACCCCTCCGTGATGGTGTTACATTGGATCTCGCGGTTCTGGAACTTGCGATGGCTGAAAGTGTTTTTCATCGATCCCTCTAGGTTTTCTGGAATATTTGGGTATTTATAGAGCTCAGAGGCGGTGGAGGGGGTCTCGAGGCCACCACAACCCACCCGGGCGCGCCGGGGGCCTCTGGCGCGCCCTGGTGTCTTGTGGGCCCCCTGGGCCTCCTCCCGGGTGCTTCTTTGGCCCACCGGCTTTCTTCTGGTCCAAAAAAATCTCCAAAAAGTTTCATCGCGATTGGACTCCGTTTGGTACTGATATGCTGCGAAGTAAAAAAAATAAGCGAAAAACAACAACTGACACTTGGCACTATGTCAATAGGTTAGTCCCAAAAAATGATATAAAGTTGCTATAAAATGATTGTAAAACATGCAAGAATGATAATATAACAGCATGGAACAATAAAAAATTATAGATACGTTGGAGACGTATCAGTATGAAAAAGGAGTTCATAACTCAAGATTGGGATTTTCTACTTCGACGACGGAGAGATATTCTTTAGGCCCTCTTGGTGTTACTGTATTTGATGAGTGATATTTTTACACTCATTTCAACCATGTTTAAACCTAGATATTTCACTAAAAGAGATATATTCGCTTCGATATTGCAACTAATGACTAATGAATGCAAAGGATTCCACAAATCCTCTCTTTGTTAGTTTTCCACAGGAAATGGGCTACAAAGGGAAGAAATCTCGTGGGAAAGGAAAGGAAGGAGAATGGACAAGAAACAAGTCACTAGGAGGCGCCAAAAGGCCACTAGCGTCAAAGACGACATTCCATACGACCGCACACGCACGTTTGAGCAATCGTTTGGCATGGAAACCGAGGCAGGTCGTCCACCTGAACAACTTTTATAATGGGAACCCCGTAGATATGTCAACAGAACAACATCGAGCATAGCCAGAACCTCTTCATCATCATCTCCATCCACAAACCCTAGCCGCCACCATTTTCATCTCCATAGCCATCTCCACCACCATAGTGCTCTCTCATCTAGTTCATACTTGTAATCGTGCATCGCACAAGGCATCTATTGTAAGATATATTGCAATCAATCAATCCCAAGATGTGTTCTTCAATGATTTCTTCTTGCGATCTGATCTCCATGTGTGAGTAGTCCGGTAAGGTATGGGGTGAGGCATGAGCCTTGCAACCCAAGTATTTTGTTAAGGGGTCAATGGGAGCCTTTGACATAATGTCTTGCATGTGTGAAATAAAATTGTTTCGAGAAGTGTCTCTTGTCTTGTCAGTGATCTTAATCCCTGCGGGTACCCAGGATCATGGAGATCGAGCACCAGTGAGGCTAGGAGCAAGGGGACCGTGAAGTTTTATACCGAACAGCAGTGACAGTAAGGTTTAGTAGGGTAATATGGATCATAACCTTGGGTATTCATGAGGTGTAGTCATTAAACACCCAATGCTTTTGTCTGATATTATTATCTTAATTATCAGGGCAACCCCGCGAGACGGATAGGGCCTGCGAGGACAATTGATTCTTGATGCAGGACTCGAGCCGGTCAAGATATTATTTTGACACATCCCCCACTCCGATACGAAGCAAGCACCTCTTGATGGGTGACTTCCCGAGCACAAACTAATATCATTTTGGATCCCAACATCAATATATCATTGTAAGCATTAAGATCTCATCCTCGTCCCTTCTTTTTATTGTAAGTGTTGAATCACAATTTGCTTGTTGATCTGCTCAAAAGCTGGATTGAGACTTTAACTTAAACTTGCTAGAGACCATTGCTTCAAGGGAGTCTTCCTCTCGTGGGCTCGATACCTAGGGTCACCTATGGGGAAATAGGTGCGGGATACCCTTTCGTGTTCCAATACCGGATCAATAAGAAGGAGATATCAAGCCCCTTTTTTGGCGCCGTTGTCGGGGAGCAGTTTCGTATTCCTAGTCTTTGTGTTTAGAGTTTTGTGAGTTAATTTTCAGTTTTTGTTTTTACTTTTCAGTTTTTAGTTAAATTTTTATTTTGTTACAAGTCTTTAAGTTGAAAATACCAAAAAGTTACCATGGCTCGTAATCTTGGGAGTTTTGCTACTCCTAGCAACAATTTCATGCGTGAACCTATGGCACAACCTGATGTTGCAGCTGCAGAATATGAGATCAAAGCGAACCTAGTTTCGATGGTTCAACATGACCAATTTGGAGGCCCTACTTCAGAAGATGCAGGTATACATTTACATAATTTTACTGAATTGGGCAACATGATACACCTAAAGTATTACGGCCCAGATGCTCTAAAACTTCACTTATTTCCTTTCTCTTTGAGAGGAAAAGATAAGGAATGGCTTTTAGCTTTGCCTAAAGGAAGTATTACTTCTCGGGATGCTTGTTGCGGTAATTTTTTATCTAAGTTTGTCCACCTGCAAAAATTATGCAATTATGTTCTCAGATCACAGGTTCCAAGCAAAAAGAACATGAACCACTAGCACTTGGGTGGGATAGAATGAAAGAAGCTATAAGAAACTGCCTCGATCATGGAATGGAGGAGTGGTAAGAAACTGCCTCGATCATGGAATGGAGGAGTGGTTAATCCTTTATATGTTTTATAATGGCTTTAATGACATGTCAAAAACTATGCTTGATACAGCTGCAGGTGCAATAATCATGGGAAAACCCATAGAAGATGTCAAGAAGATACTAGATGATATGCAAGAGAACCATGTCCAATGGCATGTCGATAGAACCACCACCAAGAAGGTGAATGCCATAGAAGAAAATAGCTGAGAGTTGACAACCAAGCTAGAGGAACTGTTCTCTTTGATGAAAGGTAAAGAAGAGGTAAATGCCATCACTAATGAAGATACTAGTGATGCAAATTTTATTGCTCGTAATAGCTATAATCCTAATTGAAAAAAAAATACTAGTTATGCTCTGATACGCCTCCGTCGTATCTATATTTTTTGATTGTTTCATGCCAATACTCTACAACTTCATATACTTTTGGCAACTATATAATATTTTTGGGACTAACTTACTGATCCAGTGCGCAGTGCCACTTCCTGTTGTTTTTTTACTTTTTGCAGAAAATCCAACGAGTCCAAACGCGTTAAAAATTTACGGAGATTTTTTTGGAATATATGTGAATTTTTGGAAGTAGAATCAATGCAACACGGTGCCCGAGGTGCTCCCAAGCCAACATGGCACGACCAGGGGGTGGCCGTGTGATACGTCTCCAACATATCTATAATTTTTGATTGTTCCATGCTGATATATTATCATTCTAGGATACTTTTTGGGTCTTTATTTACCAATTTATAATATTTCTGAGCACTAACCTATTGACCCAGTGCCGAGTGCCAGTTGCTATTTTCTGCATGTTTTTCACTCTTCAGGTTTACAGTACCAAACGAAGTCCAATTGCCATGAAACTTTTTGATGATTTTTTCTGGACCAAAAGAAGACCTGGGAGATTCGGAAGGAAGCCGGGAGCCACACCAGGGCCCCACAAGCCAACAGGGCGCGCCCTGGGGGACGTGCCCTGATGGCTTGTGGGCCCCTGGCGGCTCCCCCGACCTCGTTCTCTGGCCTATAAATCCTCATATATCGTGAAAACCCTGGAGGCAGTCCCAAAACTCTTTTTACGCCGCCGCAAGTCTCTGTTCCATCGCGAGGCCATCTGGAGCTCCGTTCTGGCACCCTGTCGAAGGGGGGATTGATGTCTACTACACAACTTGTTCTTGTTGACTCGTGTTGGGCCTCCAAGCGCAGAGTTTTGTAGGACAGTAGCAAATTTCCCTCAAGTGGATGACCTAAGGTTTATCAATCCATGGGAGGCGTAGGATGAAGATGGTCTCTCTCAAACAACCCTGCAACCAAATAATAAAAAGTCTCTTGTGTCCCCAACACACCCAATACAATGGTAAATTGTATAGGTGCACTAGTTCGGCGAGGAGATGGTGATACAAGTGTAGTAATGATAGTAGGTATTGATTTTATAATAGTAACAATAAAAAACAGCAAGGTAGCAAGTAACAAAAGTGAGCACAAACGGTATTGCAATGCTTGAAAACAAGGCCTAGGGTCCGTACTTTCACTAGTGCAATCTCTCAACAATGCTAATATAATTGGATCACATAACCATCCCTCAACGTGCAACGAAGAATTGCTCCAAAGTTCTTATCTAGTAGAGAACATAAGAAGAAATTGTTTGTAGGGTACGAAACCATCTTAAAGTTATCCTTTCCGATCGATCTATCCAAGAGTTCATACTAAAATAACACCAAGTTATCCTTTCCAATCGATCTATCTAAGAGTTCATACTAAAATAACACCATATGATACGCATCACCAACTCTAATGTCACCTAGATACTCCAATGTCACCACAACTATCCATGAGTTAATTATATGATACGCATCAAACAATTTCAGATTCATAATACTCAATCCAACATAAAGAACCTCAAAGAGTGCCCCAGGATTTCTACTGGAGAAGGTAGGACGAAAACATGCATCAACCCCTATGCATAGATTACCCCAATGTCACCTCGGGAATCCGCGACTTGAGTGCCAAGACATAGATCAAGTGCTCTCAAATCCATAAAAGTATTCAATCCGATAATAACAAAATCTCAAAGGGAAAACTCAATTCATCACAACAAGATAGAGAGGGGAAAACACCATATGATCCAACTATATTAACAAAGCTCGCGATACATCAAGATCGTGCCAAATCAAGAACACGAGAGAGAGAGATTAAACACATATCTACTGGTACAAACCCTCAGCCCCGAGGGTGGACTACTCCCTCCTCATCATGGAGACCATAGGGATGATGATGGCTGCCGGAGATGATCTACCCTCTCCGGCAGGGTACTGGAACGCCTCCATATTGGTTTTTCGTTGATACAGAGAGTTGCGGCGGAGGAACTTCTGATCTAGGGTTATTTCTGGGGGTTTCTGAATATATAGGATTTCTGGGCGTCGGTTTCACGCGAAGATGGGCCACGAGGGGCCCACAAGACACCAGGGCACGCCTTGGTGGGTTGTGGCCTCCTCGTGGCTCTTCTGGCCCTCCCACGAAGCTTCTAGTTCCTCTTTTGTTCCAAAAATCGTCAAAAAGTTTCAATGCATTTGGAGAACTTTTATTGCCACACAAAAAACAACACCACGGTAGTTCTGCTGAAAACAGCGTCAGTCCGGATTTGTTCCATGCAAATTATACCAAAACCATATAAAATTGTTGTACATATGGCATGAATACTTCATAAATTATAGATACGTTGGAGACGTATCAGGGATCGATCACGGAGGGCCTCTTCAACAACCTTGCTGCCCTCATGATGATGTGTGAGTAGTTCACCATAGACCTACGGGTCCATAGCTAGTACCTAGATGGCAATCTCTGTATCTCTTGATTTTCAATACAATGATCATTGCATCTTTGCTTTGATCTATCCGATGTAATCCTTTTGTGCGGTGCGTTTGTTGGGATACGATGAATTGTGGGTTTATGTTCAGATTATTCATGAAAAGTATTTGAGTGACCTCTGAATATTATGATTCTTATTTGCATGATCATTATAGCTTCGTAATTCTCTCTCATCTATTGATTTGCATTGGCCAAGTAGATTGATCTCTCTTCAGTGAGAGAGGTGTGTTGTAGTAGGTTCAACCCGGCGAGTTTCTATATCCCAGTGACAGAAGGGGACAAGTTGCATCTTTGTGTGGTTGCTACTAAGGATAACACGATGGGGTTTATTCATATTGCTTGAGTTTACTTTGTCTACATCATGTCACCGTTCTCCATGCATTACTTTGTTTTACTTAATACTCTAGATGCATGCTGGATAGCGGTCGATGAGTGGAGTAATAGTAATAGGCGCAGGCAGGAGGCGGCCTATTTGTTTATGGACCTGATGCCTATATACACATAATCATTGCCGTGAAAATCTCATAACTGTCCACTTTTCTATCAATTGCCTAAGAGTAATTTGTTACCCACCGTATGTTGCCTACATGAGAGACGCCGCTAGGGAAAACAATGGCCCCCGGGTCTATTCACTTATAAATTCACAAACGCTACTATTACCTTCCTGCCTTTATTTGTATTTTATTTTATTTTGCAATTTCCAATTATCTACAATTATCTACACAACTCATTCACTTGCAAATAACGAGATCAAGGGGATTGACAACCCTCTTGCCCGCGTTGGGTGCAAGTTGTTTGCTCTTTTGTGTGCAGCCACTGAAGACGGTTGAGGATTTATATTCCTATTGGTTCGATAAACCTTGGTTTCATAAATGAGGGAAATACTTACCCACTTTGTGCTGCAATTACCCATTCCTCTTCACGGAAAACCCAACGCAGATCACAAGTATCAGGAAGGATTTCTGGCGCCGTTGCCGGGGAATATCATCATCAACTATCAAGTAACTTCACACAAATTAACATTCACTTGTTCTTCTTTTTCTTTGCTGTTATATTTAGTTTGTTTCATAAAAACAAAAATACAAAAATATTTATCTTTCCTTGTTACTAGTTTTCTTGTTTGAAGTCATGGCTAGTTCTCCTCCGGATATGCCTCGCCCTCCTTACTTTGGAGAGGGTTCCCCAATTTTGGATTTTAAGCAAGTAGGTGATGAATCACTCAAAGAAGCTTGGGATAGATTACTAGTGATACAAGCTAGAGCTAATCCTAAGAGTCATATTAAATTGCTTCTTAGAAGCTTTTATGTTGGTCTATCTCTGTCTCATAGACGTGTCTTGGATTCTATGTTCGAAAAGGATTTCCTTGGGAATAATGCTTTTGTCATTTATGATAAGATGAAAACTATATTTGGGGAACCTAAAATAGAAACCATTGAACCTGCTATATTAATATGCCACCGCCAAACTAAGCTAATCAAAGAGACTAGAACTTGCATGGACTCTAATTTTAGGGGGGGGGGGGTTCAACTCTATCTCTAAAATCCAGGGAAATGTCATGCTACACAATAGGAGGCTCGATGCCATAGAGCAAAAGTTTGATGTTCTTTGTTCAAGGGAAAATAAGGTTATGAAGGGGATTGGACCCCTTATGAGCAAAGATGATAATACTTGAAACTATGCGTTATGCCTAGCTAGGGGCGTAAAACAATAGCGCTTGTTGGGAGGCAACCCAATAGTTATTTTTTGCTTTTTACTTTCTGTTTGTTTTTG
Organism: Elymus sibiricus; assembly: GCA_039707655.1. Classification (NCBI taxonomy): domain Eukaryota; kingdom Viridiplantae; phylum Streptophyta; class Magnoliopsida; order Poales; family Poaceae; genus Elymus; species Elymus sibiricus. The sequence continues at coordinate 312,738,169 of CM077671.1, forward strand.
ATAACATGATTATTGTAAGTGCATCTAGTGCCCCTTAGTGATTTTGGTGTATTGAAGACTTATAGGTTAAGGGACTAATATGTTTGTGAGTGTACACAGGCTCTATAAGTCGCTGAGGAGTTTGATAGATTCGATGAATATCGACCCCTCAAAATGAATGTCTTCAACTGAAGACTTTGGTGAAGACTTTACTAAAGACTTTGGTATTCTCTGAAGACTTTGATGTTAAAGAAGACGGTGTGACCTTGAAGACATTAATGAGGAATATGAAGCATGAAGACTTTAGTTTTTATTGTTTCTTTTCCTTTTCTTGAGTCATAGGAAACTCCGTACTGTTAAAGGGGGTCGAGGTAAAACTAAGGAAAATTTTCCATCTGATGCTCAACTCAAAAGCCTCAACATAACCCAATCCTTCGAGTGAAGCCTTTGGAAACCTCTTGCAGTTCAGTCAAGTTCTTCAGTGACAGAGACGATGTTCTTCTGGTCCATGAGGAAATTGGTCTGACTGAGGAGTTAGGATTTCGCCAGTGCGAATTGCCTACAAGTGAGGAAAATGATAAGCCCTGAGGAATTTGATAGTTCAAATTCCGACCGTTGTTGTGCTTTGCGCCAGCTGTCCAGATATTCTATCCACCTAACGATCATATGATTGGGGGGGCATTTATGTCTTATCACGTCGGGATGCACCCTGGCTATAAATAGCCGCCCCCTCAACCACTAGCCGGTTGGCTGCTCTGAGAGAGAACTTGACACTTGTCATTTGAGAGCATCCCATTTCCTCGAGTACTTTGAGCGAAAATCATCAGTGAGGAAAAACCCAAAAACCCAAAAACCCAAACCACCAAAAACCAAAGTGATTGAGCATCACTGAAGAAATTGTTCCTTTGTGGAACCGACGCTTGTTACCTTTGAAGACTGTGTATCTTCCAGACGGTTAGGCGTCATGATCTAGTGCAATCCTGCAGTCAATTGGGGATCGCCGGGTGACCTTGGTCTAGAGCATCCAACAGTAAATAGTGGATCGCCGGGTGACCAGTTTGTGAGGGTTTTGGAAGTCTACCCTGAAGACTTACCACGAGTGTTGGGCGAGGTCTGTGTGACCTTAGCTCAAGGAGAATACGGTAAGGACTGTGTGTCCTGGGACTGTGTGTCCTCTGGTTTAAATACCAGGCCGCTCCAAACCAGACGTACGACTGTCACAGCAGTTGGAACTGGGTCATCAAATCATTATCTTCATCGAGCTACCTGGTTCCATTTCCTGAACCCTTTCATTTCCTCGTATATCTGTTGATGAAATTGATCGTTACTTTTTGAAGAATTTGACTGAAGACTTTCTCAATTTCCTGACCTCAAATTCTTCAATCGCGTTATCTTCTGTCTGCTAATCCTGTTTATGCTACTCATGCTCTGTGTCTGTTTCATTTCATCATGATGACTATGCTACCGCTATGTTTTGCATGCACTTGAGTACTTATTCCGCTGCGCATAGTTCATCACTTAACAAATTCCTCAACTAGTATTTCCTCAAGTGTCGAATTTATAAAAATCGCCTATTCACCCCCCCTCTAGTCGATATAACGCACTTTCAATTGGTATCAGAGCAAGGTACACCCTTGTTCGGTGTGATTTTGGTTTAACCACCTGAAGTTTTAGTTATGTCGACTGCAGGCATGATCAAGGTCTCAGCTGGGTGTCCTACCTTCGATGGGACGGACTACCCCTACTGGAAGAATAAGGTGCGCGTGCATCTTGAGGCAATTGACAACGATCTCTGATATGTTGTGGAAAATGGTGTTCCCTTTGTCACTCCAACTATCAACGCTGCTGATGTGAAGAGATTCAAGCAACTCGACTCTCAAGCGAAGAATATCATATGTGGCCATCTGAGCAAAGGTCAGTATGGCAGAGTGAGTGCTTTGGAGACTGCTAAGCTTATCTGGGATAGGTTATCCAAAGTAAATGAAGGCATTTCAACTCAACGTGACTCTCGGGTTGATGTTCTTCGCAATCTCTTCAACCGCTTCAAAAGACTCGACAACGAAAATGTTCAGCAAACTTTCGACCGCCTCACTGATATCTCCAATGAGTTCCAAGCTCTTGGTGCCACTGACATCACCGACCATGAGGTGGTGAAGAAACTGATGAGATCTCTTGATTCCTCATTCGATACACTTGCTTTGATGATCCAAGAACGTGGAGACTACAAGTCACTAGATCCTGCTGATATTCTTGAGAGACTCAATACTCATGAATTCCAACCAGCTGAGAAGAGAGACCTCTACGGGCCAAGTTATGGAAGATCTCGTGCTTTGAAGGCTAAGGCAATTTGCTCATCTGAAGACGAAGAATCTGATAGTACTCTTGGTGATCCTGAAGAACTGAGTCAGGAGCTCGCAATGCTCGTGAGGAAATTCCAGAAGTTCTCAAGGAGAGGTCGGTTTGGAAAATCATCAAAAAGTGCCATGAAGAAATCCGAATCTTCAAGCGACTACAGGAAAAGAACTTGTCACAAATGCAAGAAATCTGGTCACTTTATCTCTGATTGTCCTCTCTGGGAAAAAGAATCAAGAAAGAAGAAATACAGGGATGACAGTTCTGATGACTCGAAGAAAAAGAAGAAATCTTCAAAGTCCTCATCTGCAAAGTCCTCATCTTGAAAGTCCTCATCGCACAAGAAGAACAACTTAAGGAAGGCTCGGGCACTTATTGGCAAGGAAATGGATTCTGAAAAAGAATCTGAAGAATATGAGGAAGAGGAAGAATCTGAGGAGGAGTCGGACTCTGGTGTGGCAAGCCTGGCTCTCGCTACTGCTTTCGTCAGCAAGTCCATCTTCAACGATGAACAAAATGACAACTCAAATGACTCTGACGTCAGCAATGATGACTATGCTCCCACTTATTGCTTCATGGCAAGCAGTGCTCAGGCAACCACAACATGTCGTATCTTTGATGGATCTGACTATCCCAAATGGAAAGTCCTCATGCGGAAGCACCTCATATCGAAGAACATTGAGCTATGGACTGTTACTGAGATTGGACTGACTGATCTCTGCAAGATGGCCAATGCTGATGACATTCTTAAGTACACACAGTTGGACGCACAGGCGAAGAATATCATCTACTCTAGCTTGTCGAAGGTCATGTTCAAAAGCATCTCCCATCTTCACACCGCAAAGCTCATCTGGGACAGGCTCTCGGATGTTCATGAAGGCTATCGCACTCGTCAAGATCCCAGGTTCATCGAATACAAAAACTTCCTCAAAACGAAGAAGACTGATCCAACTTCATCTTCCTCATCTATGTGTCTCATGGCCAAAGGATCAAAGGTACTCTCACACCATTCCTCTTCTGAATCAAGTGATGGTGAATCTGAGGATTACTTGAAACCTAGCTATTCCAAACTTGCTAATATTGGTATTAAACAACAAAGTGTCATTGAAAAGCTTCAAAAACAACTAAACAAAAGCGATGATCTATTGAATGAGGAAGTGGATCATACTCAAACTTTGACTAAGGACCTTCAAAGTCTTCAGTCCAAGTATGATAACCTTCAAAGTCGTCATGAGGTCCTCCTAGTCGATCATGAGAAGCTTTCTTATGAATTTCTTCAAAGAAAGCAAGATCTTGAGAAACTAAGGGTGTCTCATGAAGATCTTCAAAGGGATAATGAGTCCTTGCTTGCTCAACAGATCAGTACCGCTCAGGAAGATTTTGTTCCACCTTGTTTGAAATGCATCGAACGTGATACTGCTCATTCTTCACCTGAAAGTTCAAATGCTTCTATTGCTACAAATTCTTCAACTATTTCCATGGTTACAAATTCCTCATCTGAGGATACCACTAGTATCACTGACGAAACTGCAGGGTTGAAGGAATTGTATGTGACAGGCATATACAAAAGCCTCAAAGGGCATCAAACCCTTTGTGATGTGGTTAAAAAGCAGATTCTGAACAGGAACCCTAGGAAAGAGGGTATTGCTTTTGAGAGGAAACTCAATGCTAAAGGATCTTACTGGAAACCTGAGCAGTATCCCAAAACCTCATGGGTTGCTGCAAAAGGACCTCCTGTAGATCAATCCACGTTATCTGGTTTTACTTGTGAATCTTCATATTCCTCTGATGAGTCATTTGACTCCAACTATAAACTGTTCAAAAATCAGAATGGTGATGTATTTGCTAGACATGTTGGAACTAACTGTAGGAATGGTCCCCCTCTGAGGAAAATCTGGGTTTCCTCATGACATCACCAGTGAAGAATAGGAACCCCAGATCAAATTCTTCAGTTGGACCAAAGTCTTCACAAGGACCAAAGTCCTCACATGGACCAAATTCCTCAAATGGTCAAAAATCATATCATTCTTGTGCTAATGCTTCTGTTTCGCAGGGAAAATCTAAGGGTCATGAATATGTTCATTATTCTTCAAATCATTATGTTCATAAGTCCTCGAAGAATTTCTCTGCTTATTCATATGAGTACTCTAACCCTTGTCCTGTGAAACGAAGTGCACTTGCTTCTATGCCACCCTTCTCATATGGTGCTCGCAGAATGATGAACTCTTTGCCACCCCTCCAGATGTGGGTGGTGACGAAATCGAACTAATCTCTTATGCAGGGACAGGTCTCCAGACGAACTTAAACGTCTGATGAATTTGCTGGAGACCTGAAGAAATGCTTGAAAGGACGCAAGTTAATCACGAAGAAATGAATCATTCATTTCTCACGTCCTCATATTACTGTGCTTACTATACTATGTGATGAAATTCAGTCTGATGAATTTGGAGTCATATTCTTCACTCTGAAGCATATGCGTTTGTAAAATGTACCAATTCATCTGCAGGATGAAACTCCCAAAGCAACTGAGTGGGTCCTCGACAGTGGATGCACCAATCACATGACTGGTGACAAGAACCTACTGATGAACATTCCACTGGCTCCCTCTCATCTGAAGCATATCACCTACGTTGATAAAGGAAAAAGCAAGGTATTGGGTCTAGGTAAGGTTGTAATCATGAAGGATCGACACATGGATAAGGTGATGCTTGTCGAGTCCCTTGGATTCAACCTCATGTCTGTCTCAATGCTTTGTGATCTTGATATGGTTGTCATCTTTGGCAAATACCGTTGTGTTGTCATTATGGAATCTGACAAATCCAAAGTCTTCGAAGGCTTTAGGAGAGGAGACTTGTACATTGTTGATTTCTCTACAGGTCCACAGCCGGCCACATGTCTACTTGCAAAAGCTTCAGAAGGCTGGCTATCGCATCGACGACTTGGACATGCTGGCATGAGGAACTTGCACACGCTCGCGAAGAAAAAGCACGTCATTGGTATTGAGGGTGTCAAATTCCTCAAGGATCACTTGTGTGGGGCTTGTGAGTCTGGAAAGATGACCAGATCCAAGCATCCATCCAAGATTATCATGACTACCACTCGTCCTTTCGAATTGCTTCATATGGATCTCTTTGGCCCTACTCACTATGCTACACTAACAAATACTCCATGATTATATGGTTTTGTCATAGTTGATGATTTATCACGCTATACTTGGGTGCACATTATCGTGTACAAATCTGAAGTGCAGAATGTCTTCAAATGATTTTCTTCAAGGGCGTCGACGAATTTCGGCGTCAAAATCAAGCACATCAGGAGTGATAATGGCACTGAGTTCAAGAACACTGGTCTTGATGATTATCTTGATAAACTTGGTATTACTCATGAGCTATCTGCCCCTTATACTCCTCAGCAGAATGGCGTTGTGGAGCGCAAGAACAGGACTCTTGTTGAGATGGCTCGCACCATGCTTGATGAATACAAGACTCCACGTCGCTTCTGGCCTGAGGCAATCAATACTGCTTGCCACATCATCAACATGGTATATCTTCACAAATTCCTCAAGAAGACTTCATACGAACTCCTCACTGACCAGAAACCCAATGTGAGTTATTTCAAAGTCTTCGGTGCAAAATGCTGGATTAGAGATCCACACCACAGTTCAAAATTTGCACCAAAAGCACATGAAGGTTTTATGCTTGGTTACGGAAAGGACTTGCACACCTATAGAGTTTTCAACACCTATCCCAACAAGGTGGTTGAAACTGTAGATGTGCGGTTCGATGAAACTAACGGCTCGCAAAGAGAGCACCTGCCTCCTGTGCTAGATGAAATGCCTCCTGAGGAATCCATTAGGTTCAAGGCTACTGAAGATGTGATCCCCACTGAAGAACAACTACTCTCTGAAGAAGTTGTACCCAACGCTGAAGACTTTCATGCTGACACACCTGAAGAAAATGGTGCTAAAGAAAATGCTCAGCCTCAACAAAGTCTTTAACCTGCTCATCCACGACTTGCAAATGAAGTGCAGATCGAGAAAATCCTCAACGACATCAATGCACCAGGTCCCCTCACACGCTCAAAAGCTTCACATTTGTCTAACTTTTGTGGGCACTTTGCGTTTGTCTCTATCACAGAGCCCACCAAAGTTGATGAAGCATTCTTGGAGCCTGAGTGGATTCAAGCCATGCAAGAGGAATTACATCAATTCAAGCTCAACAACGTGTGGGAACTCGTCAAACGCCCAGATCCTCGCAAGCACAATATCATAGGTACCAAGTGGATCTACCGCAACAAACAAGATGAACTTAGTCAGGTAGTGAGGAATAAGGCTCGTCTTGTGGCACAGGGCTACACACAGGTTGAGGGAATTGACTTTGATGAAACTTTTGCACCTGTTTCTAGACTTGAAGCTATTCGCATATTGCTTGCTTATGCTAACCATCACAATATCATCTTATATCAAATGGATGTGAAAAGTGCATTCCTCAATGGTAAGCTTGAGGAAGAAGTATATGTTGCTCAACCCCCAGGTTTTGAACACCCAAAGTATCCTGACAAAGTCTTCAGACTCAACAAGGCCCTCTATGGCCTCAAGCAAGCCCCTCGGGCGTGGTATGACACACTGAAGGAATTCCTCATGAATAAAGGCTTTAAACCCGGTACACTTGACCCAACTCTTTTCACAAAATCTTATGATGATGAATTATTTGTGTGCCAAATATATGTGGATGATATTATCTTTGGATGTACTGACAAACGTTACAGCGACGAATTTGCCTATATGATCGGTGAAGAATATCAAATGTCTATGATGGGAGAGCTCAAATTCTTCCTAGGGCTTCAAATTCGTCAACAACACAATGAAATCTTCATCTCTCAAGAGAAATACCTCAAGGATGTCCTGAAGAAATTCGGCATGCATGATTGCAAAGGCGTCAAGACTCCTATGCCCACATCAGCACAACTCTGCACTGACGAAAGTGGTAAAGATTTCGATCAGAAGGTATATCGCTCCATGATTGGTTCTTTATTGTATCTATGTGCATCTAGGCCAGATATTATGCTTAGTGTTTGCATGTGTGCCCGATTTCAAGCAAAACCGAAGGAATCACACCATAAGGCTGTGAAACATATTCTTCGATATCTAGCTCACACTCCAACACTAGGATTATGATACCCCAAGGGCTCAGATCTCGACCTCAGTGGATATTCTGATTCTGATTATGTTGGTGATCGTGTGGACCGCAAGTCAACGTCAGGCACATGTCTTTTCCTCGGACGATCCTTAGTCTGTTGGTCCTCGAAGAAGCAGAACTACGTGTCACTATCTACTGCTGAAGCTGAGTACATTGCTGCTAGTTCTTGCTGTGCTCAATTGCTATGGATGAAGCAAACCCTCAAGGACTACGGCATCAACGTGAAGAATGTCCCTCTCTACTGCAACAACGAGAGTGCCATCAAGATTGCTCGGGTTACTCCTCACTCCCATCTCTCCCGAGCTCCAGACCTAGCGTCGTCGCTAACCTCATCATCGCTGGAGAGGAAGAGCTTCACTGCCTCAACCTCGCCGTCGTCGTACTCACATCGGCCGCGGAAATCTTCACCCCGCCGCCGCTGTAGCTATCTCCCTCTGCCAAGCTAGGGCGTGGGAGATCTGGACTGACGAACTTCCTCTCTTCACTTCTCTGTTCGTCATGTTCTTCGCTTACGGTATATAAAATCTTATTTTACCGCATTTTTGATTTTCTTAATTCTCACAAAAACTTCAAACTGAGTTTATTCTTCAAGAATCCATCTCACTAGTTCCAATCAACCAATGTTCTCTTGAGAAATTTTCCTAAGTAATAATTTCTTCATGATTCCTCAATTGTGTGGATCTCACAATCTGCACAACTCTGGAACCTGAGACAAGAACACTTAGTGAAATTCTTCAAGACATCTCTGGTCAAATTCTCCAAACTCGATACTTTTGCAAAAAAATCTGAGAACGCATATGACCTCTTCAAATTCTTCGCACCTACACTCTATTCACAGGTACAAAATGTCAGCTGATGAATCTCTAGGTTCTCATCAACTTAACTCATTTGCAGCATTCCTTGAAGAAAAATTACACACCTCTTCAGAATCCTCAAAAGTGCAAAATCCTTAGCAGAAGAAAATGGCTGATGGCAAAAGACCTCAGAAAGGTGGGAAGAGACCTGAAGTGCAAACTGCTTTTGAGATTCCTGATGATATCTATGAGGAATACTGTACACCTGATGAAGCAACTCATGGCAAAGAGACCAAACAACAACGCAAAGTTCGCATTCAGCGAATTGAGAGGAGATGGATGAAGGAATGGAGGGAATATCGCTATGTTACCCCCAAGTACATGAAGAAATTTGCAATCAAGCCTCCATGCAAAAGAGCACCTTTGGCAGTAGGACAACATGCTGATCCAACAAGCCTCAAAACTGGTGAAGACTTTCCGCATGAATGGGAAAGACGACAGGCAAAATTGGCTAGGCAAGCCAAAGAGGCAGTGAGGAAGTTCAATGAAGACTCTGCTTCTGCTGCCTCAGCCAACACTTCTGTCAGTGGTTCTGCTCCCAAAAGGGCAATGGCAAAGAAATCGGCCGTCAAGTTGAAATCCTCTGCTCCAATTTCTTCAGCCCCCAGTTCCTCACAGCATATGCCCGAGGCAAAATCATCAAGGGCTCCTTCTGTGGCTGAACAATCTTCGGATGCCGCAGCCCAGTCCTCAATGCCCGTGCACCTTGCCACATGTCAAAGGATAGCAGGGTTCTCAATTGCCTCAGGGACATCAGCAAATTCCTCAAGCAGTACCACTCTGCTGAAAAGGAAGACCACAGCTGGCCAAGGAAAACGTCCAAGTCCTCATGATAATAAAGTGATCTTTCAAGTTCCCTCAGCATCTGAGGAAGATGATGCAGATGATGAAGAATTAGCTGCAATTGTGAGGAATAAGCAAGAAAGAGTGGCCCAAGCCTAGGGCACTTCAATTCCTCTGCTCCTTGATCCGAAGATTGTGCTAGACTTCATCGACTTGTGGCACCAGGACCCAAACACGCCTATCGATGATTTGAAGCTCCCTCCGGGCCCAAGTCATGTTCTAACAGCCTTCATAGGTGAAGAAAAATGGAAGCATGAGCAGATCAGAAGAACCAAGACTGCTAAACAAAGGAAAGAGAGGTTCATGAAAGAAAATGTCCTCAACCTGACGCCTGATCAACTCGTCTCTGTCCAGAGAGATATCAAAGGTCTCAGTGAGAAGTACAACAGCCACCTCTCAGATTAGCAAGGAGCCAAGGGCAGATTCATCAAGATGGCTGACAAAGTCATCAAAGATCACAACACTCGGGTTGCAGCACGAGCTCAAACTTCAAACCCTCTCCCCAGCTCCTCTGCTCAACAATCTAAAGAAACTATCAGGACAGTTGAAGAAACTGCTGTGCCTGAGGAAACTGCTAGGGCAACTGCAGCAGTTATGCCTGAAGAAAAGGTTCCATCTGCAACAGATACGAAGAAAAGAAAGGCCTCAGCATGTGCCGAGTCCTCAGAACCTAAGAAGTTGAAGACACTGCCAAGTTCCTCAACAGAGCCAATCGATGCAACTCCACTGTCTACTATCCCAGCATATGATCTGATTCCATTTGGTGAAGATTATGAAGTCCCAAATGACGATCCAGAAGAAAATCAGTTTGCTGCTTCTGAGCCGGTGAATGAAGAAATTCAAATGGAGGAAAATGCTCCAACTCCAATAATTGAATCTCCCCAGCCTCAAGCTGGCACTGAAGAAATGGAAGAGGATGTGGACATTGGTAACACAACTCCTGTTATCAATGATGACTATTGGGAAACTGAACATCCAAAATCTCCTCTTACCACTCCTCTCACCCAAAATCCTCAGTCTCCAGCTGCGACTGAAGAAATACCAGCTGAGTCAGTGCCTGAAGAAACTCATGCTGCCTCTGCTGAAGTTATTATGAATGAGGAAACTGCTCCAACCAAGACTGCTGAAGAATCCGCTCCTTCAATTCCTCAAACAGCCATTGTTCCTGTTATGCCAAAGGATATTCATGGGCGCTTCAAGCCAAATCTTCAACCAAAGCCAGCTATGCCTTTCAAGAAGCGGCCCAAATTCATCAAAGAAAACTTCTACGATGAGCATCATTTCTTCATAGGAGCAAATCCTTATGACTCTCAAAGATCACGTCATAAGAGATTCTGGACGCCTACACAGGCTAATTTCTATGCGGCAGTGCTATTCCAGAAGGACAAGGTTTTCCAACATTATTCAATTCCTCATGCTGATATGGAAAATATACCATGCTTTGATCCAGTGCTTAGAGTTCTTCATGATGCTGGATTACTGCCCTTCTGCGTTGACATCTGTGATTGGAATGAAGAACTCATTCTTCAATTCTACGCCACTCTTCATATCTCTGGTGAAGCACAAGACATCAGCACTTGGATACTTGACTGGATGACAAGCAACACTCACTTTACTGCACCTGCCTCTGAATTGCTTCGGGTTGTCCCTGTCAGTATTCCCTCAGCTGACGCCAGATGCCTCTATGATGAACCTGAGCTTCCCAATTACCTCATGCAAGTTCTTATGAATCCTTTGAAGCCTGGTCAAGCAACCAGAACAACTTTTCTGGTGAAGGATTTTCTGTATGTGCCTCGCACAGTCTATCGCATAATGACCATAACCTTCAGCCCCATCAAAGGTCACAACAATGAAGAAGAAGAGGTGGTCGGAGTAATGAAGAATCTGCTCTTCAACATAATTCATGGCATTCCCATAAATCTTCATGATTTCTTCTTGAGGACATTGGCCAACATTGCATTGTCACCTTTTGAACTGAAGCCTTATGCTCCATGGATCATGAAGTTCATCAGGGCGAGATCCTCAATGCCTTATGAAGCTGACTTTCAAAATCATTTAAGCTTTCTGCCAAATTGAAGTCCTCAAGGACACATTTTCTTCAATGGATGGGAAAGGCAAAACTGTCATTGATGAAGGATCTCGACCATTAAATGGTCAATTTCGCACTGCTGCCTCTTACTCAACCAATGATGACACTGCTTCTCAAGATTCTGTTGGCCGGGCCACAGCTCAAAAACCTCGAGAAGCTGCTCCAAGGGTGATGACTGATCATGAGCTTCTCCTCAGTCTTCACAAAAAGGTGGATCGCAATCACAAGTGGGTCAAACGGCAATTTGGTGCACTTCTTTAGGACATGACAGTCACTCACAATGTGGTGAGGAAAAACCATTACTATCTGCATGAAATCTTCGACCGCACTTGGGCTACCCTCGAACATCTTTATACTCCTGAAGAACTTGCGGAGATGGAATTTCAGCGGGACTTTGATTGGTCGATTCCTCCCAAGAAGAAGTGAAAGAAAGTTCAAGTTCCTTAGCTGGTGACAAACTCATTTTCTTCATCGCGTGCGACGGATGAAGCTGAGGACATTTACGACACTGCTGCAGGCCCTGCTCCACCAACCGACCCGACAACGCTGGCGCTCCTCCACCACCTACAAGATGAAATTCTTCAGGGGCGTTAGTCCTCAATTTCGTCCCTTTTGGTCACTTGATGACAAAGGGGGAGAAATTTGAGTTAGTCTTCAAGTGGGTCTATTTATATATGGGTTGTTTTTTTTGTTTAAGTTACAACTCTCGCTCTTCTGAAGCTTTTGATGATTGAGTTGTAAACTTAAGTCCGATGGTGGTCTGATACTTTTGAACTGCTTTCATCAAGTACCTTAATGCACGCATGCTGAATTTCCTCAGACCCCATTTTTCATCATGCATTTCAAATTCCTCATGATATATATAAAATGTGTGTATGGATTACAAGATATAGGGGGAGATCTCCAAAAGTTTATCCTGCCATGTGCATTTGCAGTCCAAAGCAAATTCCTCAAATATGCACATCTTCAGGGGGAGTTCCTCTATATCTTGCAATCAAATTCCTCAAACTCAGTACTTACACTTCATATGTTTATCCCCGTTGAAAACTTAACCTATTTGTCATCAATCACCAAAAAGGGGGAGATTGTAAGTGCATCTAGTGCCCCTTAGTTATTTTGGTGTATTGAAGACTTATAGGTTAAGGGACTAATATGTTTGTGAGTGTACACAGGCTCTATAAGTCGCTGAGGAGTTTGATAGATTCGATGAATATCGACCCCTAAAAATGAATGTCTTCAACTGGAGTCTTTGGTGAAGACTTTACTGAAGACGTTGGTATTCTCTGAAGACTTTGATGTTAAAGAAGACGGTGTGACCTTGAAGACATTAATGAGGAATATGAAGCATGAAGACTTTAGTTTTTATTGTTTCTTTTCCTTTTCTTGAGTCATAGGAAACTCCGTACTGTTAAAGGGGGTCGAGGTAAAACTAAGGAAAAATTTCCATCTGATGCTCAACTCAAAAGCCTCAACATAACCCAATCCTTCGAGTGAAGCCTTTGGAAATCTCTTGCAGTTCAGTCAAGTTCTTCAATGACAGAGACGATGTTCTTCTGGTCTCTGAGGAAATTGGTCTGACTGAGGAGTTAGCATTTCGCCAGTGCGAATTGCCTACAAGTGAGGAAAATGATAAGCCCTGAGGAATTTGACAGTTCAAATTCTGACCGTTGTTGTGCTTTGCGCCAGCTGTCCAGATATTCTATCCACCTAACGGTCATATGATTGGGGGGGCATTTATGTCTTATCACGTCGGGATGCACCCTAGCTATAAATAGCCGCCCCCCTCAACCACTAGTTGGTTGGCTGCTTTGAGAGAGAACTTGACACTTGTCATTTGAGAGCATCCCATTTCCTCGAGTACTTTGAGCGAAAATCATCAGTGAGGAAAAACCCAAAAACCCAAAACACCAAAAACCAAAGTGATTGAGCATCACTGAAGAAATTTTTCCTGTGTGGAACCGATACTTGTTCACTTTGAAGACTGTGTATCTTCCAGATGGTTAGGCGTCATGGTCTAGTGCAATCCAGCAGTCAATTGGGGATCGCCGGGTGACCTTGGTCTAGAGCATCCAGCAGTAAATTGTGGATCGCCGGGTGACCAGTTTGCAAGGGTTTTGGAAGTTTACCCTGAAGACTTACCACGAGTGTTGGGCGAGGTCTGTGTGACCTTAGCTCAAGGAGAATACGGTAAGGACTGTGTGTCCTGGGACTGTGTGTCCTCTGGTTTAAATACCAGGCCACTCCAAACCAGACGTACGACTCTCACAGCAGTTGGAACTGGGGCATCAAATCATTGTCTTCATCGAGCTACCTGGTTCCATTTCCTCAACCCTTTCATTTCGTATATCTGTTGATGAAATAGATCGTTATTGTTTGAAGAATTTGACTGAAGACTTTCTCAATTTCCTCACCTCAAATTCTTCAATCGCGTTATCTTCTGCCTGCTAATCCTGTTTATGCTACTCATGCTCTGTGTATGTTTCATTTCATCATGATGACTATGCTACCGCTATATTTCGCCTGCACTTGAGTACTTATTCCGCTGCGCATAGTTCGTCACTTAACAAATTCCTCAACTAGTATTTCCTCAAGTGTCGAATTTATAAAAATCGCCTATTCACCCCCCCTCTAGTCGATATAACGCACTTTCAATTATTGCCTCTGTAATGATTATGTATTTATGTTTTAATTAGTGGTTTTTCCAAGTAAATCCTTTGGGATGACTCACAAGATGAGTCGAATCGATGCTGAAACAAAACAGGAACTTTCGATTCCACCACAGGAATTTTCATTTTTTTACTGTAGCATGGTAATGATCTGAATTATCTACACAGTAATTCTATACAAATTTTCGAGGTATTCCTAATTTTTCAGAATTTTTAGATTTACAGAAGTATAGGTTCTCCACAGATTTCTACAGATTGTTCTATTTTAGACATATTCTGTTTTTTGCTTGCATAGTTTGCTTGTTTTGATTATGCTATGGATTGTATCGGGGGTATAAGCCATGGAAAAGTTGGAATACAGTAACTATTATGCAATTATGAAATAATAATCAATTTGTAACAGTACCTAAAGTATTCAATATGTTTCTTATACTAACGGATCTCACGAAGTTTTGTTGAGTTTTGTGTGATTGAAGTTTTCAAGTTTTGGGTGTTATCACGATGGACAAAGGAATAAGGAGCGGCAAGTGCCTAAGCTCGGGGATGCCCAAGGAACCCCAAGGTATCTAAGGAAGACTCAAGCGTCTAAGCTTGGGGATGCCCTGGAAGGCATCCCCTCTTTCGTCTCAATCCATCGGTATGTCACTTGAAGCTACATTTTTATTCATCACATGATATGAGTTTTGCTTGGAGCGTCGTTTGTTTTTGTTTGCTTTTACTTTTAGTTTGCCACAATCATCGTTTGCTAGACACACCTAGTTGAGAGAGACACGCCTTCATCATAATTTGTTAGAATACTCTATGTGCTTCACCTATATCTTTTGAGCTTAGCAGTTGCTCTAGTACTTCACTTATATTTTTTTGAGCACGGTGGCGTGTAGATTTTATAGAAATAATTTCACTCTCGCTCTTCACTTATATTTGTTTGAGAGTTAACAAGTAGTGACGGTAATTTGCATGGGTCGTAAGACTAGTCCAAAAATAATATGTATTCAATGAGTGATAATAAAAACAATCATGTGGCACATATAGAGAAATTGTGTGTTATTGATATTGATGTGGTAATATGAAAAAGGTGTGAGTTCATAATTGTTGATTCGTTGAAGTGTCGATATTAAGAGAGGTTAACTTCTTGTTCGTCTAAAAATTAAAAAGGCATGGTGATGATGTGTGGGCATTTCTATTCCTCATTGAAATCCTAGTGTTGTTTCGGGTCGGAGGCACGCGATGGTTAACTCCTACCAACCTCCTCCCTCGGGGCATGCGAGTAGTACTTTGATTTGTGATAAAACTAATAAAACTTTGCAATAAGTATATGAGTTCTTTATGAATAATGTGAAACCATGGACATACGCAATCTCACCTTCTCATATTTGCTAGCCTCTTCGGTACCGTGCATTGCCCATTCTCACCTTGAGGATCGGTGCAACTTTCGCCGGTGCATCCAAACCCCGTGACATGATACGCTCTGTTTCACATAAGCCTCATTATATCTTCCTCAAAACAGCCACCATCCGTACCTATCATGGCATTTCCATAGCCATTCCGAGATATATTGCCATGCAAATTCCATCGTCACTTCACATGACTAGTTCGTTCATCATCATATTGCTTTGCATGATCATATAGAGCTGGCATAGTATTTGTGGCAAAGCCACCGTTCATCATATTTTTGATACATGTCATGCTAGATCTTTGCACATCCTGGTACACTGCCAGAGGCATTCATATAGAGTCATATCTTCCTATCAGTTCTTCATATTGAGTTGTAAGTAAATAAAAGTGTGATCATCATCATTATTAGAGCATTGTCCCAGTGAGGAAATAAAAATGGGGGAGGCCAAATGAGCCCACCATTATTAAAAGAATGAATGAGAGAAGGGACTTTGCTACTATCCTTTACCACACTTGTGCCTCAAAGTGCAACCTTGTTCTTCATGTTGAGAGTTTCATGTTATGTCATTTTCATATGCTAGTGGGAATTACTTTTTCATTATTATAAACTTGGCTTGTATATTCCTACGACGGGCTTCCTCAAATGTGCGAGGTCTTCATGAGCAAGCAAGTTGGATACACACCCCACTTAGCTTCAGTTGAACTTTCATACACTTATAGCTCTAGTGCATCATTTGCATGGCAATCCCTACTCCTTGCATTGACATCTATCGACGGGCATCTCCATAGCCCGTTGGTACGCCTAGTTGATGTGAGACTATCTTCTCCACTTTTTATCCCTTTGATATCTACCACCATATTCTATTCCACCTAAATGCTATGTCCAATGGCTCACGCTCATGTATCGCGTGAAGAATAAAAAGTTTATGCATAGTGAAAAAGTACGAACCAATTGCCTGACTTGGACACCGTGGTGCTTGACATTTGTATTAATGTGGTGAAGATGGAGCCATGCCTTGCTAATATAATAAGATGAATGGGGGTAAACATTCTTTGAGTGTCGCATACTTTGAAAGATTGATGATTTTGTTTCTTATGCTTATAATTATTGCTATGTTAATATTTGTTAATTCATCGTTCCTCAATGAGCATACATGCAAAAGAATACATAATGGTTAGCATGTCACATCAAAAATTCTGTTTTTATCATTTACCTACTCGAGGACGAGGAGGAATTAAGCTTGGGGATGCTTGATACGTCTCCAACGTATCTATAATTTTTGATTGTTCCATGATATATCACTGGTGCAACGACGTGCTATACAAATGGTTTTTAACCCCTTTCCGTGACGTACTTTGAAACCGTCGCCTTGCATGTGTGGGCGATAGGGGGGTCCATCCCACACGACACGGCAAACCCGTTGCGATGGTGGCCAACGAACGCAAACGTTTGGCAAAACTAAGCGTATGGGATGTCCGCATCTATCACAAACGAGGGTCACCGGATAATCATTTGAGATATGTGTATTTCCCATACGGTTCATCCTTGCAACTCGTGTGAGATCACACAACATCGCACGCGCTATTCTGTGAAGCGCCGTTTACGATGTGCACCAAATCGCAAACAGTTCATGATTATAAAGCGTGTATGATAAGGAGACAATCACACACAGTTAGTTCCGCTTTGACCGTCTGTGATATGATATAAGAGTGCATACGTTTATCATTGTAAAACTGTATGCGAAGGTTGAATATATCCCAAATGTGTGATCCATACTTCCCAAACGTGTCATCCAGAATAACTGTGTTGGATGAAGGCCTATCGCACGTGTTCTTCTTTGACCAGCGTTTACGATGGTACACAGTTCAAAATACGAAATCGTGTGTGATAAGGAGACTAGCACAAACGCTGGTGTTGTTAATCTCACACGTTCTTTCTCTTCTGACCGTGTGCGAAGACGAGATTCATCGCACACTCCTCGAATGGAGAAACGTGTGTGATGTTGGTGTTGATCGCAGACGTTTTGCTTTCTCAAACTGTGTGCATTGTAATTGCCTACAGAGCAGGATTTGCCCCTAATTAAATACCTTTGTTCATAGTTCACATAATTTAAATTTGAAAGTAGGAATTCATGTATTTCATATCGAATCATGTTTAGGTCTAAGAACGAATGCATAATTCGATTAACATGTACATATACTCAAGAACTACATAAGCATCAATTCTCAAAAAAAAGGAGAGTACAGAAGGGACGAATAAAGAATGATGGAAGCACGGTTGTACTAAAGACGGTAAAGAGAGAGCCGAAAAACATTTTGTATGCTGGAGAAGGTGAAGCGGAATGCCCATATTGTGCCCTCCTCCATGCCTAACGCACGACCGACTCTAGGCCAGCCCCTAGTGATGGCCGCCCGCCCATCCTTCACTGTATTCATTACAACTTCTCGATGCTCATTGTAGTCTCGATGATATATTTTAACCTTCATTGCATGCCCAGCAATCATGTACTTTGCGAGGTAATCTTGAGTAAACTGCTTTGGGAACCACTGCAAAAGAAAAAGATTCAGACATTGTTGTGTGACAACTCATTATGGGCAGTAGTAATAGAAGCCTACGGAGTTCGTAGTTACCATCCTACAGCTCACTGTTGTGTTGGATAGAGCGTAAATAAATAGCCTAATTGGCATTGTTCGTCTCTTTTCCATAACAATCATTTTCAGTTTCCTCACTTCATGCTGGTTCATGAATATTTCATTACCCCACACGCAAAAAGGGTCCAGGAATGGATCTTTACCTAAGAAATATGTACCTACAAGCAAGAAACCAATATTAGAAGCTAAAATGCAGTTGCAGAATGGTGTAATATATTACTCCATCAGTTCCACAATGTGTTGCATATAAACATTTTGAGAAGTCAACATTTACTTACTTTGACCAAGTTTGTAGAGAAAAACATTTACATCTAGAATTGCAATTCCATTTCATTAGATACATCACAAAATTTTATATTGTTTACACTTTAGATGGTATATGTAGATACATCACAAAAATCTATATGCACTACATGATGGAACGGATGGAGTATAAGCGGAGGGATGAAAAGAACCTCGGTGGAAAACGTTGGCCACTCCCATTGTTGTCCTGTGCAAGTACATGTAAAGTCATGATAAGTACATCAGGCTTAACATCAACCAAGTATACGAGGTATCTGCTTGAAATAAACAAGGCATATATGCTCACTATAACAACCAAATATAGCCATTTGATACTGAACAAATGCTCAATGGAACCAACCTAACAACCAGATAACGAAAAGCAAGGCGTCTGCTTGAAAACTAGACAAATGCTCACTGCAATCAACCTAACACCCAGATACAGAAAAGCAAGGCATCTGCTTGAAAACTAGACAAATGCTCACTTCAACCAACCTGGCAACCAAATTCAGAGAAACAATGCATAAATGTTTAAAGCGGGAGTTAAGGGCACATGTTAACAACACCAGGCATAACAGGTGGTATTGATGAAATTGAACTGCACAGTTCATACTTGCACATAATGAACATCACATTGTGAATAACTGAAAGAAACAAGGCATTCATGCTCACTGTAACAACCAACTATAGCCATTGAAAACTGGACAAATACTCAATGCAACCAACCTAACAACCAGATACAGAAAAGCAAGGCATCTGCTTGACAACTGGACAAATGCTCAATTAAACACTGCATGATTATCGCATGGCAAAAGCTACTACAACAATGGGTACGAGACGGCTAGCTACAAAAGGTATTATTTGCTCACAGGATGTTGCCTCACTTGTCATGGATGGGCTCCTTCCACTTGGGATATGAGGTGCCCAGGGTGTGCTCCCTGATGTTGCAGATGGCACATTTCCCCTTGTAACAGCCGTAGTGTGTGCCATTATCTTGGTGGATGGGATCTGACTTTGAAGGTAAGGATCCCAAGCCACCGCCGTACAACGTTTCCTTCAGAAATGACAAAAGGGACTCGATGGCGTAGAAGGGTCGCAAATCCATGACCGCAAGGCAGAGGAGATCAGCGGCGGGGCCTTTGGAGAGATCGATGGCGGTTGAACTAGAGGCGTTGCCGGTGGACCACTTAACTTGTGACATGGCCCGGGTGAAGCCGGTGATGTTAACGAGCTTGATGTCATAGCCGGCTCTCCTGAGATACAGGAACACGCGTTCCCGCAGACTTGAAGCCTTCGGCATGGCAACGTAGGCAGCGTCCTCACCGGCTCCCGCGGCAAGGTGTTCGTCCGGGATCAAAGGATCGGCGCGAACGGCGCCCACCTCGCCAGCGTACGGCGGAGAGGCCATGATAGACCTCTTTTTGCTCGTACACTCCATGAGGTCCACGGGAGATGTGGTCGGGATGATTAGGCTGTGACTCTCTGGAGTATGGGATGGGGATCAGGGGGAAAGGGACACCGCCGGCCTCATATAAAA